>CM060445.1:182092442-187442576 GCA_030545235.1 Helianthus tuberosus
GTTTGACGCAAATCCTAGATCCGCCACTGGCTATACATACATACATACATATATATATATATATATATAAAGGGGTTCATCCCCCACCCCCTAGGTCCATCCTCTTCAAACCCTCCTACGTGGCGATGACGTGGCGGCCCATCCCTTTGGGGATGAGGCTCTCCATACCCACCAGCCTTACTAGTCCCTTACCGAATTGAGGTTATAACCGACAGAGATAACTAATTTTAAAAACATTTTTTTTAGTGTAGACTCACTCACTCACTCACTCACTCACTCACTCACTCACTCACTCACTCACTCACTCACTCACTCTGTCTGTCACTCACAAAACACTAGTGAAATACCTGAGGCTGCTGGTGGAAGGAGTATGATCTTCATTGTAGAGCTCTAATGGATGAGGTATCGGTTTTGAAAAGTTACGGGCAGTGACCAGGAAAACTCTGAAGGTGGTTGTTAACGGACTCCCCTGAGGATGAGTATGTTTGTAGTCTAGCCATCCGGAAAAGAACAAAAGTATTGCCACCACTGAACATATGGTCGGAATCCCAAACCGGAGCGACCATGATTTTATATATGAAAGTCCGATACCCCCGGCAATTACAATAACCAACATAGTCCAACCTAGAGTCTTCCTACATACTTTATTTGCCTTCTTGCAACATTTATTTTCCTTTTTATTTCTCTTTTCAATTTCATCTACGTTTTCACTCTTTGATTGTTGAACCAAAAAGGGCACTACCGAGACCAGACGACCGGCCATCCCGACGGCGATCAACGGCAAGGCTATATAGAACAAGACTTTCTGTGAGTGTCCAATACATTCCTTCTGATAGTCTTTACATGGACCAAAAACAGGTGGTGTTGACATGGTTAGTAATCCTAATCCCTGCAACCATTAATTTAATATTTATTTTCAGTATTTCTTATATATATGGGGAATTATAAAGAGAAAACTCATTTAATTTAAGAAAATTCAAGAAAACCTTATGTAACAATTTTTTTTTCTAAAAAAATTAGGGAATTGAAGTTACATGTTATTGAACGTTTTGTAACAAAAAAAAAAAAAAAAAAAAGAAACAAAAAGCGCCAAAGGGTTTTTTTTAAAAATTCAGTATTATATCTACATATATATATATATATATATATATATATATATGTTAAGAAACTGAATTTTTAAATTTTTTTTAATAAAAAATCCCCTCGGCGCTTTTTGTTTTTTTTGGTTACAAAACGTTCGATATCATGTAACTTACATTCCCTAATTTTTTTAGAAAAATTAAATTTGTTATATAAGGTTTTCTTAACTCAATTGGGTTTTCTTTTAGAATGAACATTAGTGTATTTTTGAACTTAGTGAACAAATTTAACCATTGATTTACATCATAAAATCGTAAATTACACTAGTGTACATTTATCATCAAATCCTGATCATTGATTTACACTTGTGTATATCAAATTAAGGGCTACGATTAGCTCACTAGTGTTCAAAATCAAATGGGTTGTTCAGTAATGAACCTAGCCCTATATATATATTGAGTTAGGGTAAAATGAAAACTTATACGAGTTGTGATAACTTAGAGAACTCGTTCTTACGAAAGAAGTTTTTTTACAATTTTTTTACCAAAAATTCTAAAAAATCAACTTTTAAAAAAAATAGTTTTTTATTTACGGCAGCCGTAAATGCTGCAAAAAGTGATGTCATGCATACGTATCAGCTTTTTACAGCTGCTGTAAGGGGCCGAAAACACCACTTCGATTTTTTTACGACATTTTTTCCTAACATTTTAATCTAGTGGCATTTTTTTTGCAAAGTGTGTTACGTGTAACAACCAGAGGCTGTCACGTCTTACGTGTATGAGCTTTTGCAAACTTTCAGCTTTTTTGAAAAAGTAAAAGCTGTTGTGTAACACGTGGCATCCCCTGGTTGTTACACGTAACACGTCTGCAAAAATGTGTAACACGTGGCAAAAGTAGGTCCATTCATTTAGCTCTCTTAGTTTTCTTAACTAAGGCTATGGGGTGTGGGGGTCATGGATTAGAACATTATTTCCACATAGGACCATTAATTAAATGGTACACCCCCCCTCCTTGATTGATGGTGGTTCTCATGGATTAAACCACGATCACCACGGTCATCCCATTTGATGATTTTAATACAAAAATAAATTAAAAAAATAAGGAAAATTGGTTTTTAATAAACCAACATTTGCCCCATTGGTAAATAATAATCCTACCTACGTAATTGGTATACAATAATCCTACCTACCAACATGTTGGTACTCAATGAACTTCCGTTAATTTTTTTTAACTGAAGTTAGTTTTTAATTTTTATTTATTACACAAACAGTCCCTGTAGTTATAATTTACTACTTTTAACTATTTTGTAAAACAAAAAAACGTCAAGGGCCATGTAATTAAATTTTATAAAATAGTTAAAACTAGTAAATTACAACTACAGGAACTGTTTGTGTAATAAATAAAACTTAAAAACTAACTTCAGTTAAAAAAAATTATCAAAAGTTCATTGAGTACCAACATGTTGATAAGTAGGATTATTGTATACCAATTACGTAGGTAGGATTATTATTTACCAATGGGGCAAATGTTGGTTTATTGAAAACCAATTTTCCAAAAAATAAAAGGGGATATTGGTTTGGGTCATGACCACACCCTTAGGGTAGTGATTTTGAGTAGTGGATTAAAGATGGATGACATGGTGCCTATATGGAGGGTCATGGTGGTTATGAGGGTCATGGCCACACCCTATAACCTAATATGTGTTTTCTTTCAATGGTTATACAAGAACTGCAGCATAATCGAATCACATACGATACAGTAGGCAATGCTCGAGACTACAAGCATTAAAAAGTCGCCAGAGAAGGCGTCCACAAAGAAGAGAAACACGATGGCGCAAATCGGTGTGATTCCATTCCACATGTTTATGATTCCAGCAGCATGTACAGTGCTTAATTTCCATACATTTGTTAAATAATTCATCAACATATACACCGCAAATGCTGCAAACCGATCCGCCCAACTTAGTGCTGCACAATTGAGAATATCATTCAATTAGGGTATTCGTCATATACATTTGATTTTATAATATCTTGATTTACTCAATTTAGTAACTAGCTTAGGATAAAGTATATTTGTAGAGCTGACGAAGAGCTGAGTCTCAACGGCTAGCACTTCAACTACTTTCCACTACAAAAAAAAAAAAAAAAAACTAAAGGGACGACACCTATAGAGACAACACAGTCCTCTCTATAGATCACCCTATAGAGACGACATGTCGTGTCTATAGGGTTTTCGTGCCTTTTAAGATAGGTTACCTTATAAGGACGACATATTCTCTCTATAAGGTGAAAATAACTTTTTTTTTTTTGCTTTTTTTTATTCTCTAGTTTGTTGAATTGGAATATTTAAAAAAACGTTTTAACTTATAGAGACGACATCTTGTCTCTATAACTTAAATATTTTTCTTTTAATTTTATTTTATTATTGATCAATATGTATGAAAATAAAAAAAAAAACTAAAAAATAAAGTTTAACTTATAGAGACGACATGTCGTCTCTAAAAAGTTTGATTAGTCAAAAATAATTTTAATTTAAGTGGCAAAATTTCCCACCTTTCCAAATTTGTTTTGGAATAAAAAAAATCTAACATATAGAGACGATATGTCGTCTCCATAGGAAAACATAATTTTGTTTTGTTTTTTAGTTTTGGTTAATAAATAATTAAAAATACAAAAAAAAGTTATTCGCATATAGAGACGACATGTCGTCCCTATAAACTCAATTAAGTTTATTACTTTATTCTTGTTTTTAATAAAATATATATTTAAACCTATAGAGACGACCTTTCGTCTCTAAAATGTTTGAAATAAAAAAATTAAAAAAAATAAATAAACTAACCTATAGGAAGGACATGTTGTCTCTAAAATCAGTGACGTCTCTGAGAATTCATGTACTCTGTTCGAGGTAAAAAAAATGTGCCCTTATATCTTAACGATAAACAAGGCATTTACGAAAATGACAAAATCGTATTATTCGATAAACAATGTGTAACATCCGCCAAAAACGGATCTCCGATACCCATCCGTTTTGAAAACCGGATCCTAAACGAACTTTTTTTTATTTATATTAGAAGTCGCGTATTTAGAAACTACTATAACTAGTTTTTTCGGGTTTAAAATATTAATTTTATGAATAAAACCTGTTAGTCCAGTTAATAATTACAAAAGAAATAACTAACCTAGTTATAAATTTTAGATTAAACTAATTTCCTAATTGAAGGGACTGATTTGGTAATTCTTTAGAACTTTTAAGTGCAGGGACCAGTTGTGCAATCATTGGAAATTGTTAAATGAAACTCAATAAAAAGAAGTGACCCGAGGGACTCGAACCCGGGTCTCACCGGGCACGAAGAACTAACCAAAACACGCACGCCACTGCACCAAAGATCATTTTATGTATTTTGTTTTATTCGATTTCTATTTATTAACATATATATATATATATATATATATATATATCAGTTTAAAAAAAACACGTGCACCTCGAAATCACGGGCCCTGTGCGGAAGTCCTCCCCGCACACCCTCATAGCCGCCCCTGTCTAAAATGTTTGAAATAAAAATTTTAAAAAATAAATAAACTAACCTATAGAAAGGACATATCGTCTCTATAAATCATGGGTGTTTGACATAAGATGTGGTCCTCACATCTGTAAGAGAGATAGAGAACTGAAGCAAGGCAACTTGGAACTTCATGATGAAAATAAATAGAAGGTTGCGGTCAAAATAATATGATAGTATAGGCTCCTCCTTCCAAGTGGTCTTTATCTTGTTTTGAACAATGTTTGTTTGTTCCTAGTATAACTAGCAACACGATTCTAGTTTCTATGTTACGTGAACAAGGTTTCAAGTACACTTTTAATGGGGATTTCATTTTTGCTTACTTGAACGATGTGTTGTATTTTGAGGCTAGGCATCATAATGGCATATATGAGATTTATGTTCACAATGTAACTAATGGTATCGCAATATATAATCTTTTGACCAAACGTATGAAGTCGGACTTCAATGATACATATCTATTGCATTGTCGACTAGGTCATATAAGCAAGAAACATATGAAAAGGCTTTAAAGTGACCAGAATACCCCTTGACTTAACTGGGTATTTTAGATGGAGTTAGGCCAGATGATCAAATAGCAAAAAGTGGGAAAAGTCAGGGCCCCAAAAGAGGAAAAAAAACTATTTGGACTACAGTGGCAATTTTGACCAAACCTTAGTGACTAAAATGACAATTTACTCAAATTAGAATGACATCGTACTTTTATTGTGTGTTTTCTAATGAGTAATAATTATATGTTTTTGTTATATGTTCCTCGCTCTGACCTGACCCGAACGAGGATCAACCCGAAAATTTAACGTTTTGTTGTGAAAGATTTTCACCAAAAAATATGGACCCTGTTTGTTGGAAAAAAAATTATGATTCCGCCACTACCCTTTGTGGGTGGCAAGGCAGGAGCAATAAAAAATGAGGCGGTTGTTCTTTCAAGTGCCGAAATTGAGTTTAGAGGGATAGCACGGAGGTTGGTAGAAATTTTATGGATACGAAAACTCTTAACCGGAATTGGGTTCCTTCCAAAGGAAACCAGCAGAATCATGTGTGATAATGAAGATGCTATTCAAATAGTAGAAAACCCGGTACAACATGAACTAAGTAGACAGACACTTCATTAAAGAAAAACTAGAAATAGGGATCATTGAGCTACCATTTGTTCGACCAGAGGATCAGCTTGCCGACATTTAAACAAAGGTTTTCAATCTTGTATAAACCATTGTAATTTCGTATAAATGTTTCATTGTAATTATTCAAGAAAATAGAATCCAATTTCAATATTCTACAATACTTGATAAGAGAATCATTACCTGAAAACTTAACGAAGGTCCCCATTGCCGCGTTGTCTAAGAAGCTGACCGATTCTTGTCTATCAATTCTGAATAGTGTACGGAGTAATACATGCATAAAGAAAGACCACAGTCGACAGTGTGTAGCATGAATCTCAAAATTGGGTTGAAAATGGCTGGAAATCTAGAATGCTTGGTGGTTTATTATATTATCAATTGGTATAACTCATTTTATGGTTTTCAAAACTGCTTTTGTAAAATTTACTATTGTAAGAAAAGTATATGCCTGTATTCGATTGGAAGATAAGTACTTTTTTTATATTTTTTTGAAAGGCCATGCTTCATTCCACAAACAACTAGCCAGAGGCTAGAGATACAACTACAACAGAAAAGTACTTTTTCCACTGGTCTTCGGTCATCGTTTCCATCTTGGCCCGGGATTTGATCCATAAGTACCCCAAGGCTTTCACCCCTTGAATAATCGCCCCTTGCTCCTCGATTTGTTGTTGAAGACCCTGTTGTTTCTGGCTTTCCATATAACCCAACAAGCCAATAACATAATCGAGCTAACATTCTAATATAGATTTTACTTCCTTGTAGGTCTTGTGATAATTAATTATGTCGTGCACGGAGAAAGCGAACAAAGGAGGCAGCTTGCACCAAGCCGTAATGGCATGCCAGACTTCACAAGCAAGCGAACATGCAGTAAAAATATGGTCCGCAGATTCTGTTTTGTCTTCCCAAAAAACGCAGAGAACAGATTCTAATTGTACATTCCTTCTGCAAAGCGCATCTCTGGAAGATAAGTACCTTTTTTTTGATAAAAGGCGGTATTATTCAATTGAAAAAACACAAACCTTAGCAAGGTGCTAAGGCAGTAGTACAGTTACAGCAACAAAGGAAAAATACAATGGTGTATTACAAAAGAAACATTATTTGAAGCAACTGAATCCACCCCAGTCCTTTCATTCTAAATCCGTTTTTCCAGCCCTTGCTTTCACCCATAAGAACGAAAGTGCCTTAATATCACCAACTGCCCTTGAAACGTGTGTTGTCTTCCTGTTGAAAATTAAGTTGTTTCTAATCCGCCATAATATCCAACATGTCGCTGCAATGATAAGATAAACCGCCTTCTTTTTATCTTGTGACGAACTGTGTGACTCGATATATACCATTAATCCCACCAAGCTAAGTAGATATCTCGGAAGGGGTATTTTGACCCATAACGAGATCGCCGTCCAAACCGGTTGAGCGTATTGACGTGAAATCAATAAATGATCAACCGATTCAGAGACTGAACTACATAATGCACATAAAACCGATGGGATATGTATGTTTCTTAATGCCAAAGTGTCTCTAGTCGGTATTCGATCCAGCACCGCTCTCCATAGGAAGCAATTTATTTTCTTCGGTATCCAGCTAAGCCATTTGAGAACCTGTGTTTCCAGGATGATATTTATGCCATCCAGTTCTGACCGTAAATCGCTCACCTTGAATATTTCTCGTTTTTCCTCTTGTTTCCATAACCACGTGTCTGATTTCTTCTCTATTTTCACATTATCTAAAAGTTTTACGCATTCATCCCATAGATTAACCGTGTCCGCTTGAGTAACCGGAGACTCACCACCCCAACTCCACGAGATGTGCCCATTTATAATACTGTATCGTTGCTGAACCAAGTAGGATTTGTCAGTTTGTAATGCAAAAAGACTAGGAAATCGTTCCTTTAGTGAGTAGTCGCCTACCCACTTATCTAGCCAGAAAAAGATTTTATTACCACAGCCCAAATTCACCTCCAGCCTGTTTTGTACATCTGACAACTTAAGATCCGACCCCTTTCCTAGCTGCACAATATTTTTCCACACACCACTTATCGAACTCATCATTGGAATAGGCATATAAGTGCGTCTCCTACCGTGTATTGCCAATATAACTCTCCCAGAGATGTGATGTTTCATTTCAAAATTTCACAATCCACTTTACCATCATAGCTTTATTCATTGCAGCCAGACTGCCAATACCTAACCCCCCCCCACCCTGTTGTTTAGGAGCCACAACTTTAAACCAAGGTACCCAACTCATCTTATTCTTATCTAAACAACCTCCCCATAGGAATTTACGCCTTACTTTCTCTAAATATTTAATGACATGTAATGGTGCACTAAATAAGGAGAAATAGTAAGTTGGAAGGTTACCTAAGACAACTTTCACAAGTGTCGTTCATCAGCCAAATGATAGTGTCCGCGACTTCCATAATGAAAGTTTGCTTTCAAATCTGTCAATGACGGGTTTCCAATTTTTTACCAATCCCATATTAGAGCCAACCGGTAGACCTAAATAGGTAAACGGTATCGAGCCTCTTTCACACCCTAGTAGTGAAGCCATATACAAGACCTCGTTTCCCACTCCCACACCAAACACTTTACTTTTTGAAAAGTTAACTTTTAGACCCGAGGATAAATGAAAACACCTTAGAAGCCTAGCAAGGTTGTGAAAGTTATCTTCCGACCATTCACCCACAAATAGTGCATCATCTGCATATAGAAGATGTGAAACTCTAGGACCCGCTCCCGGTGCTGTAACGCCTCTGAAAATTCCCAAGTCAACCGCACTTTCCTTAGCTATATGTAATGCCTCCATCGCCAAGATGAATAAAAGTGGAGATAACGGATCAGCTTGTCTGACCCCCCTTTGAATTTCAAATTCCAAAGTTGGTGACCCATTAACTAAAATCGATGTTCTAGCCGTTTTTAATATTCCCATCACCCATTTCCTCCAAAGAGTCGGAAATCCCATTTGGGATAAAACCGAATCCAAGAATTCCCAACTGGAAGATAAGTACCTATTTAGTATAATTAATTGCCCCCGATTCCTTCAATAATTTTACTGAAAGAAATCTATATCTATGCTACCTAAGCCCATCTTCATTCGTGACCCAATTCAAGTCAACCTTTTATTAAAAAACTAATATTTCTTTCTTCAACCTACACAACCCAACCCTGCTCAATTTTTAACACATATTCATAACCTATCAACAAATTAATTTTCTTTCTTAGCTTGTTTTGGTATTGTCTGCTATAACCACCCGACATGCTTTCTTTCATCTTACTAAGAACAAAACAAAACGAAGATAGAAATTTGGAACACGTCAATATTAGATAAAATGTATTAGCTATGATTAGGTCTTTGTGTAATTATTCTCACTGTGTACTCGTATAAACGTATACATAGGTGATCAATTGTACATAACTCGACTCATTTTCATTATTCTGTAGTCAAAGAAAAACAGAAACATTAGTTAAATTTACTTTTATAATGTATTCCAAGGGTTAGGATATAATAGTAAGTTTTTTTTTGCTAGAAATGCTAGGAAGTAATCTTGACCATCAATTGATTTAATCAATGGCTAAGATTAAATGAGTGAAATTGAAGAGAAGAAAAGAGACGCGTGAGTTTGTGTAAGGGTATTCTAGTAAATCCAGGACAATGGTTTCTCTCTCCTCCAAATCGCCCCCAAACTTTAAACGTTAATAACTTTTTCATACGACACTATTCTTTTATAAAAATTACACCAAAAAAACGAGCGTTTTTTTATCATTAAAACGAGTATACTATTGCTATATTTTCGAAAACCCAGTTGCGTAAAACGCAATGGAAAAAAACCCAGTTATGTAAAACGCAATGGAAAAAAAACGTAAAAAAATGACTTTTTTTTTTCTAAAACGCAATGCACCATAAAAAACAAAGAAATGTCTTATTTGTAAAACGCAATGGCCAGAAAAAACAAAGAAATGTCTTACTTCTAAAACGCAATAACCTAAAAACACAAAAGAAAGTGTACTTTCTAAAACGCAATGGACTGAAAACACATAAAAATGACTTTTTTTCTAAAACGCAATGGTCTAAAAAACACAAAAGAAAGTGTACTTTCTAAAACGCAATGGACTGAAAACACATAAAAATGTGTTTTACCTAAAACGCAATGCACCAAAAACATAAAGAAATGTCTTATTTCTAAAACGCAATGGCCAGAAAACAATTAAAAATGTCCTTTTTCTAAAACGCAATGGACTGAAAACATATATAAATGTGTTTTACCTAAAACGCAATGGACTAAAAACACAAAGAAATGTCTTATTTCTAAAACGTAATGGCCAGAAAACACATAAAAATGTCTTATTTCTAAAACGCAATGGCTTAAAAACACAAAAGAAAGTGTTCTCTCTAAACGCAATGGACTGAAAATACATAAAAATGTGTTTTACCTAAAACGCAATGGCTAAAACCACTTCAGAAATGTGTTTTTCTAAAACGTAATGGCCAGAAAACACATAAAAATGTCTTATTTCTGATACAGTTTTCCAGAGGCAATTTACAGAAATTAAATTTTCTGATGCAGCTCGACCCCAGTCAGGGGTTCTGCCCCTTGGACCCCGCCAGGGGCTGCCACCCCTTGGACCTTGCTCCCAGGGGCGCTGCCCCCGGACCCCCGTCAAGATCGTAAAACGCAATGACTCAATTCAAAAACCCAGATCGTAAAAATGTAATTCAAAAATTTCTTACATAGATCGAAGCCGATTTCTTCAGATTTCTTCACCGATTGACGAAATTTGATTGTTAGAAACACTTATCAGCGATTGAATGAATCGAGTGATTCACTTCAAAATCACAGGGAAAAAAGATATATTCTACGAAATTAAACTGGGTTTCTTCAAAAAAGTTGAAGAATACGTTGATTGGGTGTTTGAATCATTGATTGGTGACGAAAATCGCACTATAATGTAGTGATTAGTGTGATAGAAAGTGAAGAAAAGGTTGAAGATGGTGGGTTTTGAAGTTACAGAGAGAAGAAGGAGGGAGAAAATAGGGTAAAATTGACTAAAATACCCTTCCTCTTTATTTTAAATTTTACCACATGTCATAATCCTATTGCTTCCTATTTTACCCAAAATAAACTTTCTATTTGATCCTTTCCCTGTATTCCAAAACATTATTGCATGAAATCAATGTTAAAGATATTTTCATGTGTGAATTGTTTTATGGTAATAGATCTTTGTGTCTTATTTATGGTCATTAACCATGAATGATTTTATGTTGCATGTAAGTGTTCTGTTTTTTTCACTATAAATATCAATTTTTAAATTCGGTTTTTGTTACAACCAGGTTGAACAAGGGATTCGAAGAATGAACATGTCACATAACAAGTGTCATGCGTGTGGGGACACTGGGAATTTTGTTGAATGCAAAGAAGTAAAATCTGACATCGAGCCTGTGAAAGTGGTGCACGATGAAGTGATAGGCTTTGATTACTAACGAGGACCCGGTTGTATCCAAGATGAGGCTCGAGGGTGGTACTTGGCTTCTAGATGCACCGTGCACGTTTGCAACTCAAGGGACATGTTTGTGGACTACCATCCATGGACCGGTCACAAGGTGATTTTGGACAACAATGAACACGCTGATGTGGCAGGGATCGGTTCCGTGGTGCTTCAACTCACCACGGGTAATGTTTTGACTGTTCCAAATGTCAATCACAACTCCACAAACAGTAAGAATCTACTATCCGTTGGCCAACTTGCTGACATCGGAGTCTCAACTGTATTTTGGGGTGAGGGAGTCACCATTGAGAAGAATCATGAGATTGTGGGAAAAGGATACAAGAAAGGCGGTTTGTACCTGATGAGCATCATGGAGTGACAGTTTAGATCTTGGCAAGTTGGCTAGTAATCATGTTGGTTTTTTTTTCCGTTATAAAGACTCATCTATGGTTGCATAGAAACTAAGGTGGTGTTTGTTTTTTCAGAAAAAATTCTTCTGGCTTCTTATACGCACAGATGTTTAACTCTGCAGACTGTTTGTTTTTCAGAATACATTTCATAAAAAAAATGTCTTTAAACCTCTACGCGTCCCCTTCCCCACGCAGACATGGTCCAATGTCTTCCCACCTTTTCCCACCTCTTCCAACCTCTTCCAACCCTTCTTCTTCTTCTTCTTCTTCTTCTTCTTCTTCTTCTTCTTCTTCTTCTTCTTCTTCTTCTTCTTCTTCTTCTTCTTCTTCTTCTTCTTTCCTAATCTCAAAACATAACATCTCTTATCAAAACCCTAACACCTCTCCTCCACCCCTCCTCCTCCCACAGTGACCTCCACCTCCTTCGCCACCACCTCCACCTCCACATCCACCCCTTTCCTTGCCGTCAAGACCTGTCTGAAACGATTGCAAGATGATGGCGATAGCGGCACCGATGCTGTTTTTAGAGAGAGATAGAGAGAGAGACATGTGTTGTTTGAAACGATTGCAAGATGATGCGATTCAAAGACCTTCTGCTTCTTCCCCTAAAGAATCGTATGCTACACACACTCTTTTCATTTTTTTCAATTTCATCGTTATGTTTGTTTGTTTATTATTTATTTGTTCATTTTTAATGCTTTTTAGGGTTTTAAACTTTTAAGGCTTATGCTTTTTAGATTATATGGATCTTTTAGGGGTTATGCTTGTTGAATCTTTTAGGGCCGTCGTGTGGAGTTACCGACGACTCGACAAGAGAGAGAGAGAGTTTTTAGAGAGAGATAGGTGTTGTTTGCTTGCAGAAGTTAAAAAACAAACAGTCTTTTTCTTGCAGACTGTAGAGATTTGGTCCACCTCTTCTGCTACAGATGTTTGCAGATGTGGTCTGCAGACTGCAGACGTTTTACCTCCGAAATAACAAATAGCACCTAAGAGATTTGTTAGAAAAAAATATGCTATGTTATATTTTGCGTAGAAACAAAGAGATTACCTTTGTTTTTTGAATATGCAAATATTATGTTATATCTGGTTTCCAGAGAAATAGAAGTTGTTTTCAAGCAACTTCATCATCTTTTTTGTTTGGATCAAACATAGGGCTCAACTCAACTAAAGGTGTAAGAAGGATATGACAATATGCTTAAATATTGTAGTGATTGGAAAGGCAAGATGGTAAATCTACTATCACACTTGCTCCTTTCTTTTCGCATGTTGCCTTTCCTTTTCATATCTTCACCCCCTCCTCTCACATACTTACTGGTGGGGTTCGTATGGGACTAGTATTTGGGTTTGGGGGGGGGGGGGGGAGCGGAGGGGAGGGGGTAGAGTTTTCCACAAGAATAAGCCATGTCATTCATAGTCGGCCCTGGGTGGGTGTGGAGGATATGCTATATGAAGAAACACTAGATAAATGACTGGAATCAAATTATCTAGGGGGTTTGGATCTGCATAAAAGGGGTTTGTTCTCTCTCGTTTGATTCGATGTGACTGATCTCCTTCTCCAGTAAACTCTGCAAAACAAGACACCGTTAGCCTCGTCAAGGGGAGAAGGGGGTTCTTTCCTTGACCCGACTCCGGCGTGAGAATAAGTAGGTGTTTATGAAGAAGAAGAAGAAGTATTGACGAAGTGTGTGTAACTTGAAGTTCATACCTTAATTATTCTCATATTTATAACCGAGAGTTTGGGCGGGAAAACTCGTTGGTGAAATATTGACGGAAGATGCTAACCCCGTAAGCGGTTACATTTCCTTCCGTTAATCTCTTTGATCCGGCGTGAGTGCACACGGATCGTCCTTTTGATCTACGGTTAGGGAATTGCCACGTAGAAAGTGGACAAGTGAAGGTTCTCCTCCAATTCCATGCCATCGTCATGATTTCAGGGAGGCCTGAGATAATGACACGTGTCCTGACGGTTATAACCGACTGGTGTTGCACGATTGAGCCTTCTAGAAGGCCACTGCCATGATCCGTTGTGACTCCTTATCGTGTGGCACTTTGTTGAGTAAATAATATCCAAGTCTTGATATTTACTTAAGCGGAAGTGTTAACCTTTAGGATTTCCATCCTTTGTTTATGGAGGGAGGCGCAAGGATCTATGTTCTCCCTTTCAGCGCGTAAGTGTTGTCCATTACTTTCTCCTGGGCCTTCTTTGTAGGACCAGTGCGCGGCCGCGCAAGGTCGAAAAAATGGGCTGAAAGATAAGGTGGTGGTATGGTCCTAAGTATTTATCATGAGGTTTTTAGGACCTTACCCCTTCAAGTCCCCCCAGTCTAGTGTTGCTCTTATGCAAATAAGTGGAGCACTGGACTTTATGAGAGAACTGCTTTGGGCGCTAAAGTAGGGAATCTTCTGTGAGAAGATTCACTTTGCTTATTATGGAGATTTTGAAAATCTTTGACTTTAGGTGGGGATGGTACAGTAAGGACTGTGTGACAGGCTGTCACTGACGTGTGCGTATATATACATAATTTTGCAATGAAATTACACACGATTTGGTTTTAAATTTATAAAAGTGATTTTTACTTTAACATCAAAACACACACGAAAGAGGCAAGTGTACCCCGTCATATATGTAGTAAAGTATCGGTAAGAACCAAGTATCGATCCAAGGAAATGGGCGGAGGAATAATACTAGACCTTTGTCATTAAATTAACGGAAGAAAGATAAGTTTTGTGATTTTCTAAAAACTAAAGTAAGCATAAACAAATACTTAATAAAACATAGTAAATATCAAATAAGAAAATAGATAAAAAGCCTTGCTTTATACACAACCACAGCATGCAAACTAAGTCGGTTTTGCCACTAGAAGCATTCAATCAATTCTCCATTTTTAAGACAATTAGTATCCCTTTCGAGAATCCTAACATGACAATCATTCCGAAAGCTAAAACGATAAACACACTTTAACCACCTAAAATTGTTCTATAACGTGCAATTGATAAATGTCTATGAAAATCTCTTAAAAATAAGTTAGTCATCCGTTAGGAGTTTTCTAACCTCACTTAAACAAGGAAAGTGACATCGATAAACACAATGCAACCACCGAGACAAGTATAAACTAGATTAAATCACAACCGAGTTCATTTTACAAATCTTGCACAAAAATTCACCAAGATAGCAATTTTGGCCTAAACTACTAACTAAGCTAACAAATCATGGCAAGAATTCATAACAACACCATTTAACCCGTTAAGGTCCTTACATGACGGAAAGCTTTCTTGATTAACAATAATTACATTTTATTAAACCACTAACCATTTCTAGTATCATGATGCACACATTTTAACCAAGCTAAACTAGTTAACCAAGTTTAAAGTTTACTAATACATGATTAATTAAGCTTCATTTTTCAACTATCTCAACTAACCAAATACTAATCATCCAACACAATTACTTATAATCAAGAAATCAACAACAATAACAAGGTTGTAAACTAATCATCAAAGATTAACATAGAAAATACTTCCAAGTGTCATTACAAACAAAGTTAACATACTAATGGTTACAATTAAGCAAGGGATTGTTGTGTTTTTGCCCAAAGGATACAATAATACATAAACATTAATCTAAATGCTTGAAACATTAACAAAATTATGGAAAGATTAGAAAATCAAACCATAAACAAGCACTAGATTAAGAATCCAGATAGTAATCGAGCTAAACGAGACAATGTGGCTTGAATCCGGGTGAAAGCTAATGCCTCCGGAGCCTAAAAATCGCCTGAATTGCTCTCCAAAATTCTAGAGTTCCGAGCAGAATGTTTCTGCAAGTTTTTTATATTTTTTCGATCTCGCACGGTCGTGCACTTTATGGCACGACCGTTCACTTTATTGCACGACCGTTCACTTTATGCATTATTGGGGGTACTGTGCACCATACCGCATGACGTCATCAGATCTTGACTAGTCGTCGATCACGCACGACCGTTCCTCCTATGGCACTACCGTTCACTTCCGGGCTTGGCTTGCACGGACAACTGCACTGGTGGTGCATTGCCGGGGTTGTGCTGATCATCGAATCCGCACGGGGTGCAACCAACCGCACGCCCATTCATTACCGGGCTGGACTGCATTTTCGGAGATGCATGGTCGTTCCATTCCACCGCACGACCGTTCCACTTGCCCAAGTCAGAATTTCAACAGAATGTTCGCAGCTTTGTCGTTTCATCCGGAAAGTCCTCGTTTTCACTATCATCTTATCTGGTATGCTGTTTTAGGCCTGTAAACAAAAGTATACATGATTAAGTATTCGAATGACGATTTTACGGCCGAAAACGCATAAAATGGGGATAAAATGGGGGACTAAAATATGTGTAAATTAGTGAATATCAAATCTCCCCACACTTAAACCTTGCTTGTCCTCAAGCAAGCTAAACTAAAATGCAATAAAAGATAGAATCAAACAAGAACGATAATTTACACACTATTTATTGAAATAACTACAAACGGTTAGCTGGTTTTTCGAAAGACAACATCAAATGAATCAAACCAAACAAGCATATGCAAATATATGGTGATAACCAAAAAGCCGTGACTCACTTTCAATTGACTTAACATGCTAATCTTCACACAACTCACAATGTTCACACACACTCGGTTTTATTTGTGAAACATACATAAAATGTGTATGTGCAAACACTCAATGCCTCGCCAATGAAATGTGTAATATCATAAGCTTGTCATAAGATCTCGTCTCCACCAACTAACATGCGAAAAAGTGTAAATCAAGAGGTCTTTACGGGGTGTAACGTTAGGCTTGGGCGAAGGGTATGGAAATGGATATTTAAAGTGGCGAAATGGTTAAAACTCGGTAGTTACGTTTAACAAGCGCAATACAACAAAAATATACTTACAAATGCCTTAAAAAGGCGACTTATGCGACAACGAGCTCATAAACAAGATTTCATCATTTTATCATTCAAAATTGCTCGAATTTTGTCTACTTCACCCTATTTTAGGGTGTTTTATTTTCTGTTTTTTTTTGCTTGCAAACTAATGGATTTATACAATGAAAAATAACTATAACAAGCGCTAGTTAAACGATTATTTTTACCGAGTTTCAACACTAAAAGGTTTAAAACATAAAAAGGCTAAATTTGGCTAAGTGGGCGATTATGTTGGGTAGACAAAGGTAAACGGGAAGGCTCGACATGGTTAATCCTAAAGGGTGATGTAAGGTTCACGGGAAACACAACACAAAGAACAAGGTTAACAACAAAGGGGTAATCTAAGTGCCTCTATCACTTCTACACAATTTCGCAAGTTCATGTTCTTAACAAGCATACTAGTGACAAGTTCTAAATGACACATGACATCCGGCTCACTCCTACTCCGAAATGAACAAATATATAACAATTTCAAGGCTCAAATATGCTCACGTAACGGAAGGAATGGGTAAAAGTGTGAAAACTATCATGCAAGTCTTTCTTTGTTTGTCACGCTTTCCGGTTTCCTTTTTCAAAATTATTTTGCTTGTCGAGTTTTTATCAAGTCCGAAGCTTTCTAAAACACAACCAACCGGTTTATTTACTAAAATATACACAAAATACATGTATTTTTGAATGATTTTTCTGTTTTTTTTAGGACAAACAAAGTTTAACAAGTTAAACCCCTCCCCACACTTGAACTTCGCATTGTCCCCAATGCGAAACCCAAAATATAGAGAAAAAGGATAATAGTACTCCCCTCAAGATGATTTTTGATGAAACGAGACTTCCAAAGCTGTATCTGTCATGTGCTCCGGTCCAAGATTTTATAGCCAAAATCTGCAAGTATGTCACAAGGTACAGCAAAACAGAACAGAAACAGAATAAACACAAATAAACCATAATGTACATAAATTAAAGTACTAAAATATCCAAACAAAAGACATGACAAAGAAAGTAAAGTGTCTGAAAATAAAGAGTACATAACCGAGGGTGTTTGAAATAACAACCAAAATGAACACCCGAATAACTAGGTACTGAAATAATAAAACCACCAGCGATCAACTCCACCGTCTCCTACTCATCGTCACCAGCATCATCTCTAATGTTGGAAGGGCCTGTATCTCCATAACCAGGTGGGTTCCCGTATGGGAACTGTGGGGGCTGTCCGAAGTAGTTCGGGTAGGCGTTATGAAGTTCCCCAAAAAGGTATGAAAATCCATCATGCATCTCCCGGCGCATGAAGTCCTGGTTCGCCCTGATCTGCTCTACATGAATCCTTTGCTGCTCTTGGTTAACCTGCATTTGTTGGAACTGCTGGTAAAACTCAGGGTAAGACGGGATGCCCTCTGGCCAATCCTGGTGCTGGTGGAATCCGTGATGCTGTGGTGAATGTGGTGGTGTCTGTGGCTCATGCTGCTCCCCCATTTCTTCATCCTCATCTTCCTCCTCAGCAGGAGGCAACGGGTCCCAGACCTCGTTGTTTAAACCCTTCAATCGATCCCCGTGATCCAACTCAGCAATCAACCCTGCCTTCAATGACCGAATATCAACATAAAGACCATTGGTCACCAACGTAAGACCCTCAAGTACCTCATCAGTCATCAGCCCTAAGTTGTAGGCAATTTCGGTCACATACTGACCGCCGTGAATCTGACTGCTAGGCTTTCTCCCTGAGCTTTTCACAAAATACTCAGCCATCCTCGCAGCTAGGTTGATGTGTACCCCATCAACCAGCGCGTACAGAAATATTAGATCGGCTGTTGGACAGTTGCCTAAACTGTCCATGCGCCCGCATATAGTGTGGCTGAATATATGATGCATCACTCGATGCAGAGGGTCTCGTAGCCTTGAGGCTTTCGACATTCTAGGGTCGTATGGGTCACCAATAGCATTTCGAGCCCAAAACGCGGCCCGTTCTTCATCGCCCGGAAAGGTGAACTCATCAGTGAAGAACTCTGAATCCATATCATCATGTGTGTAAATCCCGAGTCTCCGACCCAATCTTCCCACCGACCACTCGTGCCAGCGTCTACCCAATCTGAAAGTGATCCGATCCTTGTATCGGAAGTTTGGGACTTTATAAGCTTTGGGCTTGTTGTAGGAATAGGAGGCAAAGAACTCTATCGTGAGCTCAAGATAGATGGGTCGGTCGATAGAGACTAGACGCGAAAGTGGAATAGTAAGCATGTTTTCAAGTCTTTCACGCTGATTTAGATCTCTCATAACGTCCCAATCTAGCCTTCTCGGGACGCCAAACTGGCCCCGCCTATTCCATAATTCGTTACGCTTTGGGATACAAAGAGCCTCTCTCTCGTTGTTGGGGTCAAACTGTAAGAAGGGATGATCCATCTGCAATGAGGAATGATATTAAGAACAGGAGAAACAGAAAAAAATTTAATTTGGAACAACAGAACACAAAGTTATGAAGATTCTGTCTTTCTGATCTGGGCCTGTCGCACAGACGTGCGTCGAGATGCACGGTCGTGCGTCACCGAGAACGAGCACAGGTGGCCAACATATGTCGGATCTGCACGGCGTGCGACCAACGGCACCACCGTGCAACATCGAGACCAACAGAACAGCATCGAGAGCAGTCGGAAACGCACGGACTTGCCACAGGGGGAACGGCCGTGCATCATGATTTTTCTGCAGATTTCTAACCCCGGCTCTGAGTAGCCAGATCTTTCAAAAATCAACAAGTTTTTGTACAAACAGGGGTCAGAAAATCCACCGGATGTTCACGATACGTACGATTCAAACAAGGGTTAGGGTTTCGCTTGTATTTATGAAGGGGGCCCTAAAAAGCCTTGAAGAATCGGATGAATCTAACCTAGACAAAGATAAAACAGGAAATCTACAAGAAAGAACATACCGTGCGAAGAGATGTGTGAAACCGTGCGAAGAAACCGTGCGATTTGAGGCGAAATCTCTCTGGAACGGCTGTCTGTGGTTAGGGTTCGCGAATGAGGGAGATGGCAGCAGATGGGGGTTTTTATAATGTACAAATGACAAAATTGCCCCTGCCTCTCGCACGGGCGTGCGACAGCTCGCACGGTCATGCGTGCCCGACATTGTTAAAACCCTGCATGCTGTTCTCGGAGATGCACCGGGGGTGCGACTCATCGTGCCGGCCACCCCGCAAACGCACGGTCGTGCGACGCATGGCATGGTCGTGCAACAGCTGCAAATCAGTTTTTTTTCTGTAGAAGCCATTTCCAGCAACTGTTTTGGCCGTTTTTCGCCATTTTTTTCACACGCAAACTGTTTTAACAATATCCCAACATAGAACCTTCGATTGGCACGTATAAAAATTGTACAAACTAACGGAAATTACGAAACACACCTAAATTACACTAAAACGACAAAAACATAAAAATTGACGATTTTACCCTTATAGCGCCAAAGACGCTCCTGCTACATTTTTAATCCGCGAGTCAGTAGCGTAGACTCATGCTAAATTTTTGTCGGCGAGTCGATAGCAAGACTCATGCTAAATTTTTGTCGGCGAGTCAATAGCGAGACTCATGCTAAATTTTTGTCGGCGAGTCGATAGCAAGACTTATGTCCCCACACTTGTTACATGTGCGGGTCATTACCACGCCCCTTCGGATTCTGCTCTGTATTGCCCGGAAGACCACCCGGGGGTCTTTTAGACATCATATGTGCCAGCTGGCCAACCTGATTCTCGATATTTTGAATCGAGGCTTTGTGACTCCTCATTTCTCCCTCATGAGAAAGAAAACGATCCTCGCTCTGCTGGTATCGTTTTTTTGCCAATTGATTCGCACTCGAGGAGCTCGTAAGAAGCTGAGCCATCATATCCTCCAGCTTTGAACTCGATTGAGGGGCATGCTGCTGGGAACTACTCCCAGTGCTCGGATTCTGATACGAATATGGACGCTGCTGGTAGGGTTGGTTGTATTGCTGAAACTGCTGACCCTGACCCTGCTGTGGCGCTGGAGCGCGCTGAGTGAATCCCAATGGGTTTTGATTGCCTGTATTCGCTCGCCACCCAAAATTTGGGTGATTTCTCCATCCGGATTATAGGTATTGCTGTACGGGTTGTTCTGCGGCCTCACTTGATTACTCACAAAATCCACTTCTTCGTGGCCCTCATACACGATTCCCTGAAAACACGCACCAGGCTCGTGTGACACTCCACACTGGTCACACCCCGAACCAACTTGCGCGGCTATCTGGGACTGATGTGTGTAAAATGCAACATATAAATTACATCAAATGAGGCATAAAACTAACCCTTTTTTAAGTACTAATATTGGAAAAAGAGTGTTTTTGTCTTCCTTTTGTATTTTCAGGATTAAATGAGCTCAAAAACACAAAAGAAGCAAAAAGACAGCTAAATCCAACATAAATACAAGGAAAGGAACATAAGTGGACTGCCCGACCCCTCAACGGCATCTTCCCAAGCAAAATAGAGAAGGCAGAAGACTGAACACGCCCCGTGCTCAGCCAGCACGGGGCCGTGCCCAAGAAGCAGCAGAAAAGACAAACCTATAGAAGCTTCTATTGCCCACCACGTGGCCGTGCCCAGTGAACACGGGGGCGTGGTGAAAGTACAGCAGGCGCATTAATTGTAATTGCGAATTACAATTAATGAGGAGAGAGAGTGTCAGACAGGCACGGGGCCGTGCCCAGCGGACACGGGGCCGTGCCCAGCCCTTTGTTCAGCCTATAAATAGGAGTGCTTGGTTTCATTTCAACTCATCCCTTGTCACACCACCTCTCTCACACTTCATCCACCACCCACCACCATCACAACACCATCATCCACCACCATCATCCATTGTCCATCGTAGAGTGTGTGAGTCGTCTCGGGATCCAAGATTGATCGTAAGAGTTCTTGACAATCAAGGCCATGTTTGCCTAAGTCTCTTACATCACTTGGTGAAGACAAAGTGTCTAGTATAATACTTTTTATTTCCAATCTTTTGCACTTTTTATTTGGTTTTGTATTAATGACTTTAATAACTAGTTACTTATGTTGAAGGTGATCTTTCCTTATCGTTTGTCCGTGGTGTCTTGGCATTATTTTACTGTCTATATAAAATAAAATATTTTCACCATTCATATCTCCACGGTCTATATGGAGGTATGTTGGCTACTTGGTCGGGGGTTAAGGGAATGGTTTGGTAAAGGTCTTGCCATTGTTCAGCGTTTAGAGGTCCTGCAATGGACCTGGGTCAAATTTAGTAGGACCTCCTTCAATGCTTCACGGTATTGGATGGAGGGGGGTCCAAACTCTTCGATCTCCTCATAAGTTAACTACTATTAATACTATAACCCGGCTATTTAGGACTGTATCCCTGCTGACTCAGACTACTTAGTCGAGGGTAACGTCACCGCCAAAAGCGGGGCCTACCATAATACTGCATTAATAACTTAATTCATTATCTTGCAATAATCCACCCTTTTAGGATTGTATCCTTGCTGACTCAAACTACTGGGGTGAGGGTAACGTCACCTTCAAAAGAGGGGCCTACTATAATAACTAAGATAATCTCTTAATTATGTGCAAAAGTGCGGAAATAATCAAAGGTTATACTAGATACGAGTCGGAACCAAGTGATTCATCTTGTCTATCTGTTTTTATTTTATTTTTATTTTCAGCATTTTAGTTAGTTTTTATTTTTCTTAGTTTAAAACATTTTTCTAAACTTTTTTATTTTGATTAGACGTTGAGGATAAACCGGTACTAAAAGCTCTTGTGTCCTTGGACGACCTCGGTATCTTACCAACGCTATACTACGCTCACGATGGGTGCACTTGCCCATATGTGTGTTTAGTGTTAGTAAAATATCGTGTTTTATAAATTTAAAACTTGGCAAAAAATAAGTGTTAAAAGGGCTTAAAATATACACCTAATATATATAACACTTTATCGCACATCAAGTTTTTGGCGCCGCTGCCGGGGACACAAGGATTTTAAGAAAGCTTAAAATCGACGGCCTAATCAGTTTTTCAAAACCTTTTTAAAACGCGCGCACATTTTTCTGCATTTTAGTTTAGTTTTGCATTTACAGTAACCTGTACACGGGGCCGTGTTCACTGAACACGGGGCCGTGCTGCACATTTTCATAAAAACACCCAGTAACAGAAGCTTGAACACGGGCCGTGCTCATTGAACACGCCCCGTGCTCAACAAAATCAGAAACTTTAATTAAAACGCCCAGATACAGATCCTGAACACGGGGCCGTGCTCACTGAACACGGGGCCGTGTCCAGCCTCTGTTTCCGTTTTTCTTTTTGTTTTCTGATCTCGAGACTCAGTTGTGGTCTGCTGATTGATTCTTATGGATCAATACTCAGGAGGTTACAACTACACCTATGAGGAGGATGATTATAGGGGTAATTATTGCACTAATTGTCGTAACGCACGATCGGTTCAAAATAATCGCTCATATCAACCATCCAATTCATACACCTACTATGAGGAGCCCATGTATGAGCCATCAACTTCATACACATCCTATGAAGACCAAAGGTATGAACCTCCTCCCTTATACTCATATTTTGATGAACCAAGGTATGAGCCTTCTTACTCATACTTTGAGGAACCAAGATATGAGCCACCACCTTCGTATGCTTATTATGAGGAACCTTGGCGTGAACAACCCACCTCATATGAGTATTATGAAGAACAAAATTACGAACCTTATCCATCATATGCTTACAATGAAGAACAATGGTGTGAACCATCTACTTCATATGGGTATTATGAGGAACAAAGGATCGAACAACCGGATTCAAGCTTTGAAAATCCCGATTCTTTTTCTATAACCGAAGTGACCGATAGGATATTAGAACACATTAGAGTTATCGATCGATGTATAAAAGAATCTCGCGCAAGGGAAGAGGAATCCCGCGCAAGAGAAGAATTAAAAAAGGAAGAGATAACCGAAAGTGTAAAAATGGAAGAACAAATAAGTGAAAAACCGACACATGAGTTAAACAACGAAAAAGGTGAGTCCGACAACGTTAAAATTCAAGAAGAGTCTAATTTTGAAGAAATTAATCTCTTGTCACCTTCTTTTAAAAATCATTGTTTAGTACCCACTCATGCTAAGTTTTTAAAAGAGTTAAACACTAACGCTAAAATTGACGAAACGGTAAGTGTTAAGTTAACTAATGATCAAACTTCACTAATAAAAGAAGACCCGTTTGAAATTAACATTACACCGGTTCCATGTTTCTTTCAAAATTCGTTTATTAGTAATGTCACAATCGATAAAGATCTTTGTGTTAACATAATGCCTAACTACATTTTCGAAAAATTAAGTATTAGTGATTTTTCTCCACTTCAAATACCCATTTTTCTATCAAATCGGAAAGTAATAAAATCAATCGGTATAGTTGAGGATGTATTGGTTCAAACAAATCAAATGGTAATCCCGACCGATTTTGTCATCCTCGATGACGCTCCTCTAGTGTTGGGACGACCATTTGTAAAAACTCACGAAGCTTTGAAAAACCGGAAATTCAACAATCTACCTCTTCAATTAGGGGCATTTAAAAGAAGTGTCGATCTTGAGCGATCAATGAAATATCCATTCGGCAATGACGACCCCCTAATTGAAGATGAGCCAGAACCACCCGATAAGGTGGGTCTAGCCAAGGACCCTTATAAACGTGGCGCACCACGGAGGCATTCCGCGGAACTATCCGTAGTTTTAGTTTAGATTAACTTTTACGTTTTCTAGTTTAGTTTCTTTTTCAGGAATAAAACACACTCGGGATGGTGAAGGATGATAAGGGAAGCTTGAACCAACACCCCATGCACAAAAACAGAGCCTCCCGACAATTTTTCTTCATTACAGCAAGTTCAGCACGGGGCCGTGCTCACCCCAACACGCCCCGTGCCCAAGGTTCTGTAGAAAATGCCCAGTTCAGGTAACTGGACACGGGCCGTGTTCACCCGACACGCCCCCGTGTCCAGACTTCTGCTTCTCTTGTTTTAATTTTGTTACTGGCACTTGAACACGGGGCCGTGCCCGGACAACACGGGGCCGTGTTCAGCGCCCAGTAACACAAAATTTTTGCTTTTTAACACCATTTTACACATCTAATCAACCTAAAAATTTATTTTTGGGACACATTGAGGACAATGTGTAATTTAAGTGTGGGGGGATGCTAAAACCTTGAATTTTGCAAGTCCTAAATACAAGCCTTACACAAAACTCTATTGGAACCGCTAATCACCCCAAATTTTTTCAAAAATTTCATTTTTCTTACTTGTCTAGGTTTAACTCGGGAAATTCAAGTTCTCAAAAAGGTTATATTTTTACGAATTTACAACCGATAGCGTAGTGATAAAAAGAACCAACATAAGAAAATTATGAAAAGGCATGACAAACTTAGTTAAAATTTGATTATATATACTTGATCACATAAAAACCCATTCCCACAAAAGTGAGTTTTGAGCCTTTATTGAGCATACAAATTTACATCTTTAGACTAAATGCTCATTTTTCGTTTCTTGTGTGAATAGCCGCTTGGTTCTTACAACTCTAGAACTTGCCATGACGATACATTCCCGGTCCTTATCAACTTAAACCCGAGTAAGTAAATGATGGAGACATTAGGACTAACCCTTTTTATTTCTACACCATTATTTTTCTTTTTCTTTTACCACCTACCCAAAAATCCCCCTAGTTAGCCCCTTTGAGCCTAAACCTTTTCATTTCATCACCCAAACCAAAAACCCTTTTACCCACAAAAACCTTTTTATTTTTTTTAACCCTTTGTTTTAGTAACAAGTTCGGTTTTTCGTATGATCGTTCAAAAAAATGTGTGTTGATGATGAAGCAAAAAGAAAATAAACAAACAAGTTCATCAAAAATAACTTTGTTTGAATAAAAGCTTCATCAAAATAAAAAGTTACAAAAATAGAAAGTCTTACGAAAACCGACACTTGTTACGCTTTTCGCCCTTTTTTTCTACTAACCACTAACCACTATCCCAACCACCTACCTTTAACCCAAGCCTAACCCTTAACCCACAAAGTCCTCTTGATATTTACAAAGGTATAAAAGTTAAAAAGGAGGAGGATTGATTGCTTGGCAAGCTTATGGTAGGAATAAGTTCCATGCCGCTCTCGAGTGATTCACTAAAAATACACCTTCGGCCGAGTGTGAGTGATTTCTCCCGTGAGGTATGTGAACTTGTATATAAATGGAATTTTAAAAAGGCATGTTATGCCCAAATAAGTAATTTCTCCTATGAAACGTTCTAAATAAATCATTACGAATAGGATTGTAAATAGATAAAAATAAAACCCAAAAGGATCTTGTTTTCCCAACACTCTACGACAAGCCAAAAACCTTCTCTTCTACCCATTCCATTTGGGAGTGTAAGCCACATATTAAAGAGTTTTGCTTGAGGACAAGCAAAAGTTCAAGTGTGGGGGTATTTGATGTGTGTAAAATGCAACATATAAATTACATCAAATGAGGCATAAAACTAACCCTTTTTAAGTACTAATATTGGAAAAAGAGTGTTTTTGTCTTCCTTTTGTATTTTCAGGATTAAATGAGCTCAAAAACACAAAAGAAGCAAAAAGACAGCTAAATCCAACATAAATACAAGGAAAGGAACATAAGTGGACTGCCCGACCCCTCAACGGCATCTTCCCAAGCAAAATAGAGAAGGCAGAAGACTGAACACGCCCCGTGCTCAGCCAGCACGGGGCCGTGCCCAAGAAGCAGCAGAAAAGACAAACCTATAGAAGCTTCTATTGCCCACCACGGGGCCGTGCCCAGTGAACACGGGGGCGTGGCGAAAGTACAGCAGGCGCATTAATTGTAATTGCGAATTACAATTAATGAGGAGAGAGAGTGTCAGACAGGCACGGGGCCGTGCCCAGCGGACACGGGGCCATGCCCAGCCCTCTGTTCAGCCTATAAATAGGAGTGCTTGGTTTCATTTCAACTCATCCCTTGGCACACCACCTCTCTCACACTTCATCCACCACCCACCACCATCACAACACCATCATCCACCACCATCATCCATTGTCCATCGTAGAGTGTGTGAGTCGTCTCGGGATCCAAGATTGATCGTAAGAGTTCTTGACAATCAAGGCCATGTTTGCCTAAGTCTCTTACATCACTTGGTGAAGACAAAGTGTCTAGTATAATACTTTTTATTTCTAATCTTTTGCACTTTTTATTTGGTTTTGTATTAATGACTTTAATAACTAGTTACTTATGTTGAAGGTGATCTTTCCTTATCGTTTGTCCGTGGTGTCTTGGCATTATTTTACTGTCTATATAAAATAAAATATTTTCACCATTCATATCTCCACGGTCTATATGGAGGTATGTTGGCTACCTGGTCGGGGGTTAAGGGAATGGTTTGGTAAAGGTCTTGCCATTGTTCAGCGTTTAGAGGTCCTGCAATGGACCTGGGTCAAATTTAGTAGGACCTCCTTCAATGCTTCACGGTATTGGATGGCGGGGGTCCAAACTCTTCGATCCCCTCATAAGTTAACTACTATTAATACTATAACCCGGCTATTTAGGACTGTATCCCTGCTGACTCAGACTACTTAGTCAAGGGTAACGTCATCGCCAAAAGCGGGTCCTACCATAATAACTAAGATAATCTCTTAATTATGTGCAAAAGTGCGGAAATAATCAAAGGTTATACTAGATACGAGTCGGAACCAACTGATTCATCTTGTCTATCTGTTTTTATTTTATTTTTATTTTCAGCATTTTAGTTAGTTTTTATTTTTCTTAGTTTAAAACATTTTTCTAAACTTTTTATTTTGATTAGACGTTGAGGATAAACCGGTACTAAAAGCTCTTGTGTCCTTGGACGACCTCGGTATCTTACCAACGCTATACTACGCTCACGATGGGTGCACTTGCCCATATGTGTGTTTAGTGTTAGTAAAATATCGTGTTTTATAAATTTAAAACTTGGCTAAAAATAAGTGTTAAAAGGGCTTAAAATATACACCAAATATATATAACACTTTATCGCACATCAGGGACTTATCAAATTTTGCTGCAAGAGCCAAGATTTGTGCAGTAATGGCCGTGTAATCGTCCACCGCGTGTACTCCTGCGCGAGATGATGATGATGATGATGATGATGATGTTACCCGGCTTCTATCTCCTTCGCGACGCGAGTTGGATTTCGACGCAGCTTTTTCAATGATATCATACGCTTCATTCGGCGTCTTGGTTCCTAGATCGCCTCCTGCGTTCACGTCTAATCGCTCCTGTGTGTTGTAACTGAGCCCCTGATAAAACGTCAAGACCAACTGTCTCTTGGAGAAACCATGATGTGGAACATCAATCAACAAATCCTTGAATCTCTCCCAAGCCGCATGCAATGACTCTCCCTCATCCTGGCGAAAGGAAACAATCCGGTTCCGTAGCTTGGTTGTTTTCTCAGGTGGAAAATATGTTTTCATAAACAGCTCCGCCAACTGATTCCAGGTCCTGATGGACCCAGCTAGAAGTGACATAAGCCAAGCTCTAGCTTTGTCACGCAACGAGAAAGGAAACAACCTCAACCAAATTGCATCCTCCGAAACACCTGTAATCCTAAATGTCGAACAAATTGCGAGAAAAGCAGCGATATGTCTCCCGGGATCCTCATGCTCACGCCCGTCAAACTGTACTAAATTCTGCACCATGTTAATAATACTAGATCTAATTTCAATTGTAGGTGCATCTATAGTAGGCTGAAGGATACTCGGCTCCAGGCCTGTCGCTCCTGGCTGATTCGATTCATTCAAAGGTCGCTCATCGTCTGCCATGATTGCATTTCCTGCTGCCCCTGAGCCCTCGGCTTCAGCGGGTACCACCTGCGAGCTGCAGCACTACCGCGCGGGATCTTTCACGAAGACGTCTCCTCAGATCACGCTCGGGTTCGTCTGTTGGCTCAACAGGATCGGGAGCGGGGGTAGAGGACATCAACCTGCAAACGAAAATTTGACACAATGAATATTTTATTAATATAATAATGCTGTTTTTTTTGGCTGAAAAGAAACAGAATATTATTTTAAATGGGCTGAAAATTTTATAAAAATTCGAAAATGGCCCGAAATATTATAAAAATTACAACAATAAAAATAATCGAATCGGCTAATGTAAAAATGTTTTTACAAAGCCGAAAAGTAGAAGAATAAATGAATAAATAAATCCGGATTCGAACAAACAAATGGAACAAAAATTTACAAGTGTACAAAAATGACTTGGAAAACGAATAAATCAAATTAAAACAAGAAATATTAACAGATAAATAAACAAATAAATAATGAAGAAAATATTCACAAATATTAACAAGTATATACACCGATAAGACAATGACTCGGGTCGTTCCTAAAGCTCTCCAGTTCAACGGCAACGACGCCAAAAACTTGACGTGTGCGTATATATACATAATTTTGCAATGAAATTACACACGATTTGGTTTTAAATTTATAAAAGTGAATTTTACTTTAACATCAAAACACACACGAAAGAGGCAAGTGTACCCCGTCATATATGTAGTAAAGTATTGGTAAGAACCAAGTATCGATCCAAGGAAATGGGCGGAGGAATAATGCTAGACCTTTGTCATTAAATTAACGGAAGAAAGATGAGTTTTGTGTAAAAACTAAAGTAAGAATAAACAAATACTTAATACAACATAGTAAATATCAAATAAGAAAATAGATAAAAAGCCTTGCTTTATACACAACCACAGCGTGCAAACTAAGTCGGTTTTGCCACTAGAAGCATTCAATCAATTCTCCATTTTTAAGACAATTAGTATCCCTTTCGAGAATCCTAACATGACAATCATTCGGAAAGCTAAAATGATAAACACACTTTAACCACCTAAAATTGTTCTATAACGTGCAATTGATAAATGTCTATGAAAATCTCTTAAAAATAAGTTAGCCATCCATTAGGAGTTTTCTAACCTCACTTAAACAAGGAAAGTGACATCGATAAACACAATGCAACCACCGAGACAAGCATAAACTAGATTAAATCACAACCGAGTTCATTTTACAAATCTTGCACAAAAATTCACCAAGATAGCAATTTTGGCCTAAACTACTAACTAAGCTAACAAATCATGGCAAGAATTCATAACAACACCATTTAACCCGTTAAGGTCCTTACATGACGGAAAGCTTTCTTGATTAACAATAATTACATTTTATTAAACCACTAACCATTTCTAGTATCATGATGCACACATTTTAACCAAGCTAAACTAGTTAACCAAGTTTAAAGTTTACTAATACATGATTAATTAAGCTTCATTTTTCAACTATCTCAACTAACCAAATACTAATCATCCAACACAATTACTTATAATCAAGAAATCAACAACAATAACAAGGTTGCAAACTAATCATCAAAGATTAACATAGAAAATACTTCCAAGTGTCATTACAAACAAAGTTAACATACTAATGGTTACAATTAAGCAAGGGATTGTTGTGTTTTTGCCCAAAGGCTACAATAATACATAAACATTAATCTAAATGCTTGAAACATTAACAAAATTATGGAAAGATTAGAAAACCAAACCATAAACAAGCACTAGATTAAGAATCCGGATAGTAATCGAGCTAAACGAGACAATGTGGCTTGAATCCGGGTGAAAGCTAACGCCTCCGGAGCCTAAAAATCGCCTGAATTGCTCTCCAAAATTCCAGAGTTCCGAGCAGAATGTTACTGCAAGTTTTTTATATTTTTTCGATCTCACACGGTCGTGCACTTTATGGCACGACCGTTCACTTTATGCATTATTGGGGGTAATGTGCACCATACCGCATGACGTCATCAGATCTTGACAAGTCGTCGATCACGCACGACCGTTCCTCCTATGGCACGACCGTTCACTTCCGGGCTTGGCTTGCATGGACAACTGCACTGGTGGTGCATTGCCGGGGTTGTGCTGATCATCGAATCCTCACGGGGTGCAACCAACCGCACGCCCGTTCATTACCGGGCTGGACTGCATTTTCGGAGATGCACGGTCGTTCCATTCCACTGCATGACCGTTCCACTTGCCCAGGTTAGAATTTCAACAGAATGTTCGCAGCTTTGTCGTTTCATCCGGAAAGTCCTCGTTTTCACTATCATCTTATCTTGTATGTTGTTTTAGGCCTGTAAACAAAAGTATACATGATTAAGTATCCGAATGACGGTTTTACGGCAGAAAACGCATAAGGGGATAAAATGGGGGACTAAAATATGTGTAAATTAGTGAATATCAGTCGCTGTCAGGTGCACCTTACTGACCGTGCTTTTCACGCGCGCGTGAGCTCGCGTTTGTGTAAATTCTCACTCGCCCCTGTCGCTTGGGTATCTGTGATATCCGGAAAAGGTGCTATGGCAGTTACCAATGCTATTTATGGCGGTGAGTATATAAGTTTGCTTGAGTTGCCCATTTTCCCTAATCATTACTTTGTTGAGAACCTTTCTCCTTCCTGTCTCCATTATTCGTCAAGAAAGAATTTGCCAACTCTTCCTCTTATGTCAACCGGAGAAAATCACGAAGACTTATCTGAAGAAATGTCTGCTGATCTTTCGCCGTTGAAGTGGCCCAGGGAAACTTTTGATGGCTTGGTTCAAAACCTTAGATTCCCGGAGAACTGGGGTGCTCTGTACCTTGAAGAGGGTCAGACAGCGGCAGATGCTCCAGCCGGGTATATCACTCTCTTTTGGGATTTCTTCTATGAAGGCAACTTTCGTTTGCCTGTAACAAATTTTTTCCTTGAAATTCTTGGGTATTATAAGTTTCACATTTCCCAACTGCACCCTATTGGTATGGTTAGGATTTGGCACTTCAAGTTTGTGTGTCGGACAATGCATATTGAACCGACGGTTCCTCGATTTAGGGTTTTTCACCAAATGCACTGTACTCAAAGTTTTTATTCGTTTGTTCAACGGGCGTCTGCAAAGAAGATTTTACAGCATCCTCCCAAATCTTTCCACGATTGGAATTTTTTTTTCTTTAGTAAGGCAGGGGTGATTACGATGAGGATGGTTTTCACGGGAAATGAAGATGTTCCGACTGAAACCCTTCAAACCCCTGTCGACGAGAATTGGTACCAAGATCTCAAGGACGTTCCGTTAATTGCTTTACCGGAGAAAGCCCTTGTTGGTTCTAGTATGAGTTTGAATTGGAGGATGGACCGGGAAAATAAACCGGTGTATACGGAGGGTGGTAAAGGTAAGATTGGGGGTTTGCCCTCTTTTTACCCCTCTCTCTTCTCTTTTTTTTTTTTGAACTTGTTCTTCCCCTCTTGCAGTTGTTTCTTTGTATGTTGTCGCATTTAAGAGAGAAGGTGGAAAGATGGGTACCATTCAGAAGAAGCCTGATGAAGAGCTTTGGTACCATCGAATTGTGAAGAATTTTGTTCTTCCACGAGATGCGGATCTATCTTTTCAGCCTGCTGTTGGTGCTGGTAAGTTGTGCGCGTATCGTTTATTGTTTGCTTTTTGTTGCGCGTCTTGAACAAAAGTTATTCCGCATTGCAGCAGGTGATTTGTCTAATTTGGGTATTGGCCCTGAAAAGAAGAGACGCACGGCGACTTATACTTCTGCGCCGAAGAAGAATGATGCTGAGAAAGCTCAATCTTCTAGGGCAAAAAATGTTGGGGGAGAGAAGAAAGGTATGCGCCATTCCTCTGATTCCTGGTGTGATTATGTGGTGGTTTCTGACTCTTTGGAGGGTCTTGCGCCTGCAGTTACTGTTAGGAAGCCGAAACCGGAACCACAGGATACTGCCGATATCCATCCGTCCAACCCTGAGGATCCTATTGATTTGGAGTCGAGTCCTGAGCACTTGGTGTGGAACAAGTCAGGGAAAAGGAAGCAGACTGGTGCTGAGGCTGAACGTCAGCCTGCTAAGAAGATTCAGAGGAAAAAGATCACCAGGAAAGGCAATTTGGATGCTTTTATTTCGGAGTCTGCTCCTGGTAAGTGTCATTTTTGCTTTCCTCTCCTTGTGCGCACTTGAGTATTTATAATATTTGTTTTTTCAGGAATCCCTACTTCTCCTGTTCCCACCGAGCCGTTGTTTGTGGTTAATGAGGAAGTCCTACCCTCTCCTCCGCGTGCTTCTGTTGATCAGTTAAAGACTACTGAGGTTCTTGAGGGTGGTGTTGAGAAGATTGTTGAGGCTGACAAGCCTGTTGATGTTGCTGTGGAAACCGAAAAAGGTTGTGAATCCAGAGGTTGCGGGTGATGCTGGTAACTCTCCAGCTTCTGAACCTACTGCTCATGAGAAAGAGAAAACTGCGGAAGAAATTCTTGTTACAGCCTCTCCTTCCAAAGTTTCTGGTTCTATGCCTGAAAATATTGAAAAGGTTTCTGCTGAAGATCGAGGCTCGTTCTCTGATGCTGGCAAAAATTCCCCGATCCGCCCAGATGAGACTCTGGGGGATTATTATTATAGAACTTATTCTGAGAAAGATGCTTCTGATATCCATGCCCCTGTTTGGAATCTAAAAAAGGGTGATACTTTCACAGATTGGCGCGTGTGCCGGGACTGGTTGCAGGGAATATTTCCGCCAGGGGAAATCAAATTTCAGGAAAGCCGGTCTCATAAGCAAACTTATCATGTTTACCTTGAGGAAGCTGCTTCTCATGCATCGACCACTCATCATATAGTGCGTGAATGGCATAGTATGCACAAGGAGTGGGATGCGTTCAGGGTGTCGCAGAAAAAAGTTGCTGAGGATGAAACCCGGATTGCCCGGTTAAACGCTAAGCTGGAAGCTGATCAGGCCAAGTTTGAAGCTGATCGGAAGACTGAAGAATGTTCTGTTGCGGGCTGGAAAAGAAAAGCGGAAGCTGAGGCTGCTCTTCTTTCCGAGGAGCGCAAAAACTGGAAGAAAATATGTGAAAAAGATAAATCTGAGGAGATGAACCTTCGTAATGCTATTAATAATCTCAAAGCTGAAGTTGAGAGATTAAAAAAGCAGGATGCGGAGATTGAAAGGTTGAAAAAAGAGAAAGCTGCAACTGAGGCTGCTCGTGATGAGGCGCGTTCTCACCGGGAGCGGAGTGAGCAACGAGAGGTACAAACTTGCGCCACCCTTGCTCTTAGGGATAAAGAGTTAGAAGAACTCACTGCTTTGCTTTCTGACCAGGAACAACTCAAGAAAGACCTGAAACTTGTGCGTTCCGAGAAGGCTGAGACTTCACGCCGTTTGACTGAGACTGAAGAAAAACTTGAGGCTTCTGAAACGGCACGGGCAACAATAGAGAGTGAGTTGGAACCTCTGAAAAGCGATATGCTGTGGTTGAAAGAGCGCGGAATTGCTTGTGTAAGTTAGTTTTTCCTTTTATTGGAATGTTTCGCGCCTTTATTTTATTTATCTTTTGTTCTTGTAGGTTGCTGAATCAGTATTAAATTCTGAAGAGCTGGATAAAACTGTAGCGCGTTTGGTAGTTGCCGCGCGGAAAGATGGATATTCCCAAGGTTATACAGAATGTTCTCATCACGTGAATAGCGCGCTGAAGGTTGATTGAGATATTACCAAATCCGCTACTTATGGTGTTAATACAAGCGCCGCGCTTTCAGCTTTAAAAACAGAATTTGATAATTTGCAGCTCCCTGTTATGGATCTTATAAACGTTGCGCTGCAACCTGACGATCACGTGGCACAACTAAAAGAAAATTTCCGGATGAAGGTGAAGATTTGGCGTAGGTTTTTTCTTTTTCGAAATTGTATTCGAACAATTTTCTGTAATATTTGGGATGTGTATCCCTTCTTTTGTTGATGCGTTGCAGCGCAAATATCATTTACTAAAACACTGCCGTGTTTGATAGTTTTTAAGGCGTATCTGTACGCTGAGAATAGTATGACATCTTTTAGTTAACAATATTTTGCATGGGTACAATTACTTTGGTTGGGTAAGGCGAATGAAGTTGGTATAAAGCTCATGTGTGAACGTATGGTCTTGTGTGATGTAATCACTGACCGTTCATGAGACTTTGCTTTATGTTTACCATAATGTTTTTGCGCTTACCAAAAGAAATTGCATGCATTTTGTAAAAAAACAAGACAAATAGAAACTTTGCTGTTTATTTCGGGATAAGGCGTAGAGGCCGTTACAAAGTCTATTAATATAAATATACGAGACTTAACTTACTCTATTTTCCCGCTTTAACTTTGATAAACCGTACTTTTCCGCGAGAAGATCATAGAGTTACTCCTTAATTTTTTGCTTTCTTGCTCGGGCTTTCCTCGCCTCGAGTTATCTGCTTTATTTCCTTGCGCACGTTTTGTAGTAGATGAGTGAGCTCACCACTTTTAAGGGCCTTTTCTATCTCGGTGCGTAAGGAAATGCAATTGTTAGTGGTATGACCACTGTCCTTGTGGTATTCACAATACTGAGCTGGGTCTTGTCCACGCTTGTTTTTCATGGGTATTGGAGGCTTGAACTGATAATCCTCGGCGCTCAAAACTTCCGCAGGAGTTTTAGTTAAGGGAGTCCATTGTCTCTCCCTATTCTCTTGTTTGGTTTCCCTCTGTGCGGCAAGTTTATTGATTGTTGCTCGAGCATCTTCGGATGAATGGTTGCTTGAGGCAGAATCACGCCATCCTTTCTTGAATTTCCTCCGGCCCATTGAGCCTAGATCTGTGGGTCGATTATGTGGTGGCGGCGGCCTATTTGTAGTAAGATTCTTTTCTGTTTGGGCGTAAACCTTAGCCGCTGCCATTACCTTCTCCCAGCTCTTCGGGAGGCCCTCTGTCCCTGATAGGACCTTTATCATATCGTCGCACCGAACTGCATACTTGAATTGAGTGCGAATTAGTTGCTCATGGACGCCGCCAATGTTAAGTACCTCTTTGTTATATCTGGTGATGAAGTCTTCCAGATTTTCGTCATCATGACGCCAAATGTTCATTACATCAGATGTGTCGCGGATAGATCGTCGTTGTTGGCTAAAATGAGTCAGAAATTTTTCGCGCAGATCTTTCCACGATGTGATTCTCCCGATGGGCAAGTTATCTGTAGGACCGAGTTTCGTGACCGAAACCGTGATTCGTGTGAGATCGGTTCAAGACGGGAGAGATTGGAGATAAAAAACAACTTCTTTGTATTAATCCGGTAGTATAACATTACAAATCGGCCCGATTACAAGATAACCGAACTAATACCAAAGGAGTATACATCCAGGGAGAGACCAAGTGGTGATCTCTCCCCCACACAATGAAGCTCACAGGGAACTCTCAAAATGAGCTCCCCTTCTCTCTATTTGCAAATGAGACAAAGGGTTGGTATTTATACCCACACCCATTTGTCTAGCAAACACACATGGTCAAGCAAATAGCCCTCTCGTTTGACCACTTCAAACGAGCGGGTCAATACACGTTCGTTTGACCGTTTCACTAACTATTACAAATTCAGCGTAAAATAATAACTAATCTATTCGACAAGCATCGGACACAAAATCTGCATCAACATTATCGAACCAGATTCTTGCAGCGCCAGTTAGGGTCTGTACGAAAAGGTGGCACCATAATGGTAGGGTCCAGCCCCCAACCAGCCCTGCGCTTGTAAACACTCTTAAATGATCGTCCGGGTCTGTCAGCCCGTTGAACTTACCCACATTAGACGGCAGTTTTGTTTTCTCTAGCGGGGCCAGAGCTATTTCCATGATGAATTTTGAATTCTCCGCTGCTTCCGAAGGGTGGTAAATCAAATCATAGTTATGCTCAGCCTCAGGGTTGTAAACCGCACGAGGTCTGCACTTGTTGTAATTTGGCTGCAATCGGTTAAACACGTTGGTACTTTCACCCACACGGTAAGTTGGATCATCTTCACTGGTGTGGGTATTTCGCTGAGAACCCAACCTGGTGTGAACTGATGCTCTCAGGTGGGAGTATGACTCATCTCGATGCTCTCGTTGACAACTCTCTGATTGGGTATACTCATACCTTGACGGAGATCTGGAGTATACCTCTGTGTCTTCGACGTGGGACGGGCCCTCACATTGAGAAGCATGAGCACGGGATCCTGGCCTCCGTGACTGAGTTTGGGGAGCAGTCTATGCACACAGCTGTGTGTATACTGCATTTAGTGCCCCTTGAGACCTGACGTACCAGGAGATTGGGGTTTCTCCTGGAGGCAGAATTGAGTGAACAGGGATTGCTGGTGGTACTCCTGGAGTGACAGGTTCGTTTACTCGATTGGATTGAACCTCATTATCATCGGAAGCTTCTTCCGGAATCCCTTCAGGCTGGATGTTGTTGACAAAATTCGGCCGAGGGCCGGTTTGTCGATGAGCTGAAGTTTCTTCCATATGCAAATGGAATTAACGGAATGAATCGAAGAACGAGAGAAAATGGATGAAACAGAGAAAAAACGGTGGGCGCCAATGAATAAACACTAGATAAATGACCGGAATCAAATTATCTAGGGGGTTTGGATCTGCATAAAAGTGGTTTGTTCTCTCTCGTTTGATTCGATGCGACTGATCTCCTTCTCCGGTAAACTCTGGAAAACAAGACAACGTTAGCCACGTCAAGGGGAGAAGGGGGGTCTCTCCTTGACCTGACTCCGGCGTGAGAATAAGTAGGTGTTTATGAAGAAGAAGAAGAAGTATTGACGAAGTGTGTGTAACTTAAAGTTCATACCTGAATTATTCTCATATTTATAACCGAGAGTTTGGGCGGGAAAACTCGTTGGTGAAATATTGACGGAAGATGCTAACCCCGTAAGCGGTTACATTTCCTTCCGTTAATCTCTTTGATCCGACGTGAGTGCACACGGATCGTCCTTTTGATCTACGGTTAAGGAATTGCCACGTGGAAAGTGGACAAGTGGAGGTTCTCCTCCAATTCCATGCCATCGTCATGATTTCAAGGAGGCCTGAGATAATGACACGTGTCCAGACGGTTATAACCGACTGGTGTTGCACGATTGAGCCTTCTAGAAGGCCACTGCCATGATCCGTTGTGACTCCTTATCGTGTGGCACTTTGTTGAGTAAATAATATCCAAGTCTGGATATTTACTTAAGCGGAAGTGTTAACCTTTAGGATTTCCATCCTTTGTTTATGGAGGGAGGCGCAAGGATCTATGTTCTCCCTTTCAGCGCGTAAGTGTTGTCCGTTACTTTCTCATGGGCCTTCTTTGTAGGACCAGTGCGCGGCCACGCAAGGTCGAAAAATGGGCTGAAAGATAAGGTGGTGGTATGGTCCTAAGTATTTATCATGAGGTTTTTAGGACCTTACCCCTTCACTATATGATTACCTTAATGTTTTGAATTTACGAATTTAATGGTTTCTTCAACCTCCAGCTCCAGTGAGTCATTTGGTTATTCAGATTGTGTGGAGTCGTTGGCGTAGTAATCTTCTGCTATAATGTTACCTGATTTTGTAACGTTAAATGATTATGTTCAAGTATGTAATTATGTAATATGCATTTTATTCTTGAAACAAGTGTAACATTACGTGATTATGTATCAGTAGTAATTACGTAACAACAGTTGACTATGTATTATTACATGGTTACGTGATTTTGAATACCCATCACGTGATTATGTGATTTCATTATAGTATTTATGTGAAAACTCACTAATTGATTACGTACTAACCATAACTATAATAAAAAAACAAAACATGCAATACATCGTATTTCATGAAATCCTTGATATTTCTTGTCTAATCACGTATTAGGCATAAATGTAATACAAAACATTAAATCATATTTTATCACATAATAAATCATAAACAATTGTGTAATCACGTATCCTATAAAAAATAAAAACCAAGAAAAAAATTCATGTTTTATTTTATCGGGTAAACGGGTATCTCATCAAATCTCATAATCATGTAAACATCTATATTTTACAGGTCATTGAATGTTTTATTTTATTGAATGCGTAACCACGATGAGCGCCAATGAAGAAACACTAAGTTAACACTATGTTAGACTCAGCTTGTTCGTCTTGTAACGGAGGTCAATCTTTATTCTTTCTTTACCAAACTACCCAGTATTCGTTCAGGGATCCTGCAAAACGAAAACAACACCAGTGAACTCGTTACAAGGAGGAGAGGTTGGGGGTTCTCCTTGTAACTACCCTCCACGTGAGAATAAGTATTCTCTTTAAGGAATAAAAGTGTGTATATAGAGTGGGATAATTAGAGAAGCGATCCTTAAACCTGGAGGTGAAGTCTTCTATTTATAGCTAAAGATTTGTGAAGGAGAGGAAGATGCCAGCTGGCCATACGCCAATTGTCCAAGCGGGGAGAATATCCATTATGTCCCCTCTGAAATGACCAGACCCTTATTCTGTACTAGGGTTGACGTAGTGCACGGTTATTCGTTCCACCTCAGCGTCCTCTATTACTCTCTTTCGGGTTGTCCTTGGCTGTCCTTTTGAGATCTTGCGATAGGCTCTGACATCCGATGATTGGTGCCACGTGGTGTCTTTTTCCTTATCTGTTGGGAATATTCTTATTGTCGTCGTCAGTGATGACTCACTCCTGTCTCCATGTGTGTCCCTCGTCCTTCTAGATCATTCTGGATGGCGAGGTCGGGTATATAGAGTGGTATGGCCTCACGTGTGCGCGCCCACGCATTGCTATTTGGGACCATACCCCTTCATCGGGTAAACGGGTATCTCACTAAATCTCATACCTGCGAAAAAAATATCATACCTGGTCTCTGACTCAATTACTTGACTCCATAACCGTCTAAAAAAATTCATGTTTCGAGTTTACCCCGAATTTAGGTTCAGTTACGATCCTTTTGAATCATTTGTTTTTTAGAGTAAACTGCCAAAATGGTCCCTGAGGTTTGGTCACTTTTGCCACTTTAGTCCAAAACTCAAACCTTTTGAATCTGGGTCCCTATTGTTTCAATTTTGTTGCCATTTTCTTCCAAAATCAAAATCTGCTTAGATTTTTCAGTTAACATCAATTTTTTTTTGTCTTTTTTCTCGTTTTATTATAACAAATTAAAAAATTGACCATTTTGCCCTTCATAAAAGGGAGGAAAAAGAAAAAAAACTGGATGTTAACTGTAAAATCTGACCAGATTTTGCTTTTGGATAAAAATGACAACAAAATTGAAACAATAGGGACCTATATTCAAAAGGTTTGAATTTTGGTAAAGTGACCAAAACTCAGAGACCATTCTAGCAGTTTCCTGTGCTTTTTATTTCTTCCAAAAAAGAGTAAAATGAATGGATAGTCCCTGTGGTTTTGCAAAATAACACCTATAGTCCCTAACTTTTGGAAATTACACCGGTGCTCCCAGTGGTTTGACAGTTTGTTACTCGGATAGTCCCTGAAGTGGATGTCCATTAGTTTTCTCTGTTAAATGGATGCGAAATGACAAAATTACCCTTCATCTTCTCCGCTCTATAAAAACAAAACAACCCCACCCCAACCCTACCCACCGCCCACCTTTCTCTCTGATTGCAACCCTTGTTACATCCCCTGCTCCTCAGACGTTTGTTATCAGCACCCAGTTGAAATATGAGTGTCCATTCACTGTAAACCTAATCCCACCTTTCTTCATACATGGCACCCTAACAATAACAACCACAAAAATGCAAGATTTATTTTAAAGATTCATAAAGTAACAATCTTGTGCCTTTTGCATGAGTTTAAAACATACCTTCTGTAATGAACAGGAACAATTCCAGCTTTGTATTAAGCCATTTGCTGAAACACAGGCTGAGAGAGGTCAAAATGGTGTTGGGGAGGGTTGCACCAGCCTCCATCATTGTTGGGTAATGCATTGTTTAGTGGGCAGAAGTTGGTTGCAGGGACTACTATAGAACCAAGGTGACACCATTTTGGTTCGTCACACACTTGATTTCAAAGCAAGCTCCACAGCTCATTCCATTGTTGAATAGTGCTATACTTAGTGCTAATGTGGTGTAGGTGGGAGGTGGTTACTTGTGGTGTAGGTGAGAGGTGGGTGGTGGTTAATGGTGGGGGAAACATAGAGAAGGGAGGGGGTGGGGTTGTTTTGTTTTTATAGAGTGGAGAAGATGAAGGGTAATTTTGTCATTTCACATCTACTTAACGGAGAAAACTAACGGACATCCACTTCAGGGACTATCCGAGTAACAAACTGTTAAGCCATGATGTCTCTCGTTAGTGACATGCAAAAACCTAATTAAACTATTAGTATAGAATAAGCAGGGTATCAAACTAAGGGAGGACTGTGGAAAGTGTTATGATGCTACGTTTTAATTAACTGTTACAGAATTGGAAAATCAGTTTGTTTGATTGTGTGAATGAACTAAATTAACGAGTAAAAAGTGTGATTTAAATCAGTAGGAAGAAAGATGGTTCCTCCAGATTTCAGGTTTTGCAATTAACTTCAATTATGTGTTTAATCGTTACCTACATAGATATAGGTGTTAATTTCAATTAATTAATTGTGATAACCAACGACTAAGTACTCCGGTCAATACATAATGAGGTTATCGAATGATTATCAATTACAATTTACAAACCCTAACCCCATGTCAAATATATCCCAATTACTAGAACTCTTGGGAACTAAATGCTTAGAAATTAAGGTTTAAATAAATGCAACTTGTTATGGGTGAAATTCTGAGCCCATATCCTGGATAATATCTTAAATTACATCTTGATTATATGATAAATGTTCATGCCCAGAATGCTGACTCAGGATATTGGTAACATCCTGATATGGTATCCTGAGGATCACTAACGGATTATGTGCAGGAGTACGAGTCCAAGCTTGCAACGTTCATGAAGACCTTTTCCCCTGAAGACTCGGTCCAAGTGGTTCGAAGAAAGACGTTGAGGCCGCTTTACTTGGTCTCCAACGTTAACTAAAGAATATTCGATGGCATCCCCCATTTATAGGAGATTTTGTTTTCATTTCTTAGCTATAAATAGATGGAAAGATCAGATCGAACAGGACACAACACTTACTGCTCTCAATCACTTCTACTCTCTCGCAACTCTCACTTTCTGAAAAAGCATTGTAACACTTAGTAGCGATCTGATCAATATCCTGCACTGTATCATGACATTTGAAGTAATAAGAAGAACAAGGCAGCTGCGATTGTCAGCTCTCGAGGTTTTATGCCAACGATCTAGATTGATCAAGGGCTTTCCTCGTACATCTCGTGTCACCCTTTACTTTTTGCTCATTGTTTGATTTTAGATATAGCTCAATATCCTGAGCTATATCCTGAACACTGTTTTTGCAAACAACTAACTCATCATATTTTCGATACACATTCTTAGCACACTACCTCACTTAACTAATTTGATCACTAAATTGCTTAGGCAATTTTTGACCAAAAGAATTTGGCGCCCACCGTGGGGCAAGTGGTGCTATTTTTACTAGAAGCTTTTGCAAAATCATTACTTGGTTTTTTATTTTCAAAATTTTTTGCCACATTATTTTCAATGGCCTCAAGATCAAACATGAGCTCCTCCACCATGTCTGCTACAACCTCTGCAACAATTGGTTCGGTGCTTCCACCACCTCCTCCAAGGATGCAAGCCTCCTCACAGCCTCAGGATATTATACCTACTCGGAGTGTTCAGGGATCTGCTCCTGTTTTAGCCTCTAATGATGAAATTCTAACTTTATTTGGTAGTATACAGGAACAGATGAAGCAACAGCAGGAGACCAACCAAATGCTGATGAGAGAGATACAACTCTTGAAATCCAGCTCAAGCAGGCCCGCTGAGGATACTGTCACTCCCTTGCAACCCAGGGCTTTGAACTTCAGTTCTGCAGTATATACTGAGGATAATAGCGGGAATATTGTGCCTAGCCATTCCCAAAGTCATATTCCTGAGATACCCTTTTCGGTTAGGGTGTCAACTGTGAGAAGTTCAGGATATGCTTTAGGATATAGCCAGAATCCTCAGACTGGTAACATATCTAATAATAATAATACTCTTGCTACTAATGGTATTGGGTCTTTGCAGGATGCAGGTATGACATCAGCACTTTCTAGGGAGCTTTAAAAGTTGAAGGACATGATATCCAGTGTACCTGGAGTAGTGCAGCCGATCCCAGAAGTATCCCAGGATAGCCACAAGATATCTCGGTTTGCATATCCTAGCTGTGATGCTGAAATCCAAAAAAGATTTCATACCCCCAACATGAAGCTCTATGACGGAACTACAGATCCTGAGGAGCATATTGCCTAGTATAGGGAAAGGATGGACTATGGAGATCAACCCTATCCCTCCAGATCTCAAGGAAGCATGCCTATGCAAGGGTTTTGGTTCTACCTTAACAGGATCAGCCTTAAAATGGCTCTTAAACGTTCCTCCTAATTCAACTACATCATTTGCTCACTTAGTCAAATTATTTAATAGTCAATTTTCTTACAGTCGAAGTTTTGAAAAACTAACAAGTATTATCTACAGGATAACTCAAGGACCTCAGGAATCCTTAAGAGATTATGTGAACAAGTTTAGCCGGGAATCCTTAGATATTCCACATCTTGATGTTGCAACAGCTGTGCAGGCTTTCAAGATGGGGTTGCAAAAAGATTCTCAATTTTACCAGGATCTTGTAATGAACCCATGCAGGAACCTGGATGAAGCTCGGAACAGGGCTTTAAGATATATTCGACTGGAGGATGACAAAAAGATGCAAGAGAGGATGAATTCATCCACAACCTATGAGTCAACCAAAAGGAAATCAGAATCCTCGTACAAACCATATCGCTCCAAGCCATATGGCAGAAATGACAGCAAGAAAGTGAATGCTGTTGAAGACGAGGATCCTGAGGAGTATCCTGAATTATCTGAATATTGTTTTTTCTGTTAACATACCTGAACTAATGTATGCTATGCATGTAAGACTCTTCTTAAAATAACCGAATTAATAATATATAACATGCATTTAGTACAAAAATTTCGAGTTTACAAAAACTTTCTTGGTTTTAAGATCATACATGATCAAAATATTCAAGTCATCATCCTACTAGATAAACTTTCAAACATAATATCAAGTGTTTACAAATTGCTAAATCAAAATGGATTAACGCGGAAGCTTTGTTTGGTGTGTTCGGTTCTTGAGAGTATCTTGATCGCCATCCAGATTTAGTCTGTCGTCACCTACGGTCAAAACCATGTAAAAGATTAGTTTTGACACCTTAAAAACAAGGGTGATTAAGTTCCATGTTCAAATAATGCAAAAACAACAAAATTCCAACGTTTTGGGGTGGTCGCGCCGCGCGACGGAGATGGGGGTCAGCCGTCGCGGCCCGCCACCACCGTGGCGTCGCGCGACGGTGAACTGGTTTGGTCGTGGCATAGCGCTACAGTGAGTTTTTGACAGAATGTTTGCTGGCTGGAGCTGCAAATCAGCCCAGCACCATTTTTATCAAATCCAAACTTTAAAACGACATAACTTTTGACTAGGACGTCCGTTTTAGCCGATTCTTTTTCCCACGCGACCGTAATTAAATTACGGACCCGTTTATCAACACAATTTACATAAATTTTTAGTTTAAAAATGGTTGGCCTTTATTTTGGTTCTTTATTTATTCGACCCGTTTGTCTACAAGTTCAACAACTTGTTTTATTGTCATCTCATGTCTATGACCGATTTACCCAATCCCGAGTTTCCTCACTATATCATTTCGCTCCCTTCAAGAGGGACACTTACGCAGTAATCATCATGCTTGTTGTCCAAGGATTTAAACATGCTTTTCTAGAATATTTGACAAGTAAAATTCAGAACTTTAATCCCTCTACAAGGTTTCATGTTTTTGTAACAAGTTAGCGTGTCCGCTTCACGGCTTATGCTTTGTTTATAACCTAGGTCGTTGACTTAGACGTTTACCATTCAACTTGTTTTGACCCGTCTGGATGCCGAATGGAAACCGCCATTTCAAAACATTCCAAACTCTATTTCTAACGCATGTTTTTGACCCGTTTTATTTGTCTATGGCACCTCGCCACTTCCATGACTTAACGAGTTTTCTCTTTTGCCAAATTTCAATATAACAAACTAAACTAATAATTAAACATGATGTAACGAAACCATAGGTCACGTACCTTTAGAGCATACCCTTCAAACGTGTATCGCCTCCGGCTTGACCGCTTGACGACCCGGATTCTATACCTAAAGAGTTCCATTCACAACCAATTTAGAACCCTTTTCACAATCAATAACGGACAATTTATTATGATATTCAAATCTACATTTTTGTCCAATCTTTAACGTTTTATTCCTCACTTAGGCATTTTATCAAACACCTAGCGGGTCAGATTTTTACATTATCAATACTAGGTTCATGAACTGTTATTTCCATCTACAATCACTTCAATTAGGCAATTTACACAAAATTTCAACATCATTAATTCTGAATTTACCACATAAATTCAGTTTTCACTAGAATAAAAATCAAAATCCTAGTGTTCATCTAGTTTCTACAATTCCATTAATCACCTTTAATGGTGATTACAACTCCACAAGATTCATGCAAGGTTTTAACAAGAGATCATCTAGGGTTTATCCCTAGACATCATACTACTTCTAATTTCATCTATACAACACATATTAAAGCTTAATTTTTGTTTTTCTCAATTAACCTTGAATTGAACATGAATAAAAATACCAAGATTTTGCATACCTTATGATCCCTTCAACAAGGTGATCACGAATTTATGCTTGGAAGTCGATTTAGACCAGATTTGAGCCTTCAATTTGTGAGTTTAGTGCAAGTTAGGGTTTGATGGAGAAGTCCTGGTTCGCCCCTTGTGTTTGAGATCGACCAGACACAAACACCAAGTGTGTGTTTGGTGTTAATTATCTCTTTTAATCTTTCAAGTTTCATAATTGACAACTTAAGTCCCTAAGTTTTATTTTACTATTAACTTAGGTGTTTTAACCTTTTTATTTGTCATCTCAAGACTAGTAACTAACTGGGTTATCGATTCCTAGTTAGTTGGTTCTTGTTTGATCATTACTCTATAAATCAGATTTAAAGTTTTATAAATTCCGGGGTGTTACAATGCAGGGTTTAGGAGACAAAGCAAGGTGGCCCCGGAAGAATCAACAAAAAGCTGATTGGAAGGATAAGTCCAAATGGTGTGCCTTCCATGAGGATTTCGAACATGTTACTAAGGATTGCATTGCTCTGGGGAAAGAAATAAGCTATCTCCTGAGTAAGGGATATTTGAAGGATCTCCTAGGAAGAAAGAAGAATAAGGGTCAGGATACTAAGAAGGATCCTGAACGAGCAGCATCACCTCTTACGGATGCCAAGATAATTAACTTTATTTCAGGAGGATCCGACATTTGTGGGACTTCATATTCTGCGGCCAAGAGACATGCAAAGGAGGCTAAGGCCGAGAGAGGAGATAAGCCAACCAGGATGACGACCCTCACAACTGATAAAGTGATCACCTTCGACAGTGATGACAGGGATACTATCCAGGATCCTCACCATGATGCTCTGGTAATAACGTTATATGTGGCTAACCATTTTGTACGCAGGATACTGGTGGATAATGGCAGCTACGTCAACATAATCCAACTAGAGACGTTGAAGCGGATGAATGTATCCCCAATGGATATCACTTCGAAGTCCACTGTACTTGTTGGGTTCAGTGGAGAGGCTAGAAATACAGTGGGAGAGATAAAGTTACTAGTATATGTTAAAGGGGTCAACTCAATGCAACGCTTTTGTGTGATGGACTCCTTATCCTGCTATAATATTATATTGGGTAGGCCATGGATCCATGATATGAAAGCTGTGCCATCAACCTATCATCAATGCATCAAGATCCCTACTGTTTTGGTCAAAAATCAAGCTAAGATAATGCAACCAAACTTTCTGTTGAGAGGTGTGATGCTTGAATCAATGAACAATAATAAGGATCACTCAGAAATGTAATGAACAAGTGACACAATGATTTATATGAGGAAAACGCCCTTGATCAAGAGTTGATCTCCGGCATAAAAAACCTCGGGTGATGGAAACTACCGATCACCAACTCAGATTAAACAGAAAATGTATTACAACTTTGGATGATAGCGAGCTAGTTACAATGATCACTAGAGTGTAATGTGCAAAAAAGTGTGTAATCGCCGAGCAAACTATCAAGAGCTGATGAGAGCAGTTACGAGTGTGTGTGTTTAGCCAAAAATAGCCAAGTGTTCTAATCTAGCTCGCTATCCCCTTTTAAATTTGGAAAATATCTAAGCTAACTAACTATCCGCATTTTGTGCAAGTCTTCCACGACCTCCATAACGTTCATATTAGTCAAGCACGTGCGGAATAAAAAGGAATATGCTCAAGGAATATCGCCAAGACCAAGTCCAAGTACGTACTCCTGCAAAACAACATCACATTCAAATCAGACAATCGTTAGTGTAAGGATCACTATGATGATCCAGGATCCTGATCCTACACTACTCTCTGAGGATCACTAATTCAAACAGAATTGAGGATCCCTAAGCACGAAAGTAATTGAGGATCACTGATCTTTGGAAAATCCTCCCCTAACAATTGCCCCCAAAATATAAGGAGTAAAGTGTAAATAAACGAGTTATATTTTCTCGTTCTTATCCGTAACAAACCAACGGATATATATCCGTTATCTTCTGACTAGCCGTTGCTAATCTGACGTCATTGAAGTGACTATCCTGCAAGATCATGATTATAAATTGAAGTTAGAGATAAGGGTTAGGAAGCATTTAAATTTGTGCGTTTCATCCTTTAAATCCTCATTCGAAGATCTGATCAGGTACTTCTCTTTCCTTTCTCTCTTTATATTCTCATTCTGTTTCTTCTTCTCCACCATCATTATGCCCAAGATGATGCTAAGATCTTCACCAGCTAAGGATCACAAAAAGGACAGTCCTTTGAAGAGCCAAGGGATCATCGAAGGCTCTGCGAAGGAACGATGCTGCTTTACTGATCCACAGATAGACAGGATTCGCCATTGTTTTCCGGCGAACACCGTCTTCAAAGCTTTTGATCCCACCGTCCTGAGTGATTATGTTTCTGAAACCTGGGTAGCTTTTCCGGTCACCCCATTTACGATAGGATACTCGTATCCTTTTCCTGATTTCACCCAATCTTTTTTCTCTCTCACCGGCATCTCCTACATCCAAGCGATGCCCATGATGTGGATGGTCTTGTATACCCTTGAAAGAATCATTGAGCATGAAGGTATTGATCTGGGAATGTCGGAGTTAGCAGAAATGTACGATCTTGTGAGCCATGGATCTCATCGATATCTATTCAAACACAAACCCAGTGAAGAACACTGTTAGGGGAGGATTTTTTAACAATTAGTGATCCTTACTTGTTATCCTAATTAATGATCCTTATTTCTGTGACAGATAGTGATCCTCAGAAGAGCTTCAGGATCAGGATCATGGATCACCTTAAGGATCCTCATACTAACAATTGTTTATTTGTGTTTCGTATTATTTCGCAGGAGTAACAAGCTTGACTTGGTCTTGGCAACGTTACTATGGAATATTCCACGGGTATTTCGCGCACGTTTGACTGGAAATGGACGTTGTGGAGAACGTGGGAGCTTGGCACAAAAGTCGGATAGTTTGTTATTGTAGCTAACTTCTATTTTAAAAGGGGTGACGAGCTAGAATTTAGAACACTTAGCCATTTTTCAGCTACACACACTCTCATACAATCGCACTCTTGAAACTCTCGACGAACACTCATTAGTTTTCACTCACTTTTATACATTTCACGATAGTGATCCTTGTACCTAGCTCGTTACTATCCGAAGTTGTAAACATTTATTGATTTATTTGAGCTTGGTGATTGGTAGTTTCCATCACCCGGGGTTTTTTGTGCCGGAGATCAACTCTTGATCAAGGGCTTTTTCCCCGTATAAATCCTTGTGTCATTTGTGCAATTTACATTGAAGTGATCCTTGTCATTGTTCTACATTTTAAGCATTATACCCTGTAACAGAGAGTTTGGTTGCATTATCCTCATCAGATTTTTTGACCAAAACAGTTTGGCGCCCACCGTGGGGCAATTGGTGCTTCATCCTTAGAAAAATTCGTATTTCTGTGCTCATTTCAGTTCACTACAACCAAGCAAATGGCTTCCTCAGCGAAGAATGCTTCAAATTTGATGCCCTCATTCACTTCTTCACAAGGCGTTCCCCCTTTGCCTCCACCACCTTCTGGATCCCAGAAGAATGCTGAGAATGCTGTGAAGAAACCAACTCCCATTTTCTCAAAACCTCCAACTTCTTCTGCTTCTTACACTCCCACTACTAGTGACATGTTTACTTTGATTTTGCAGATGAAGGATCAGATACGGCAACAGGATAAGACCAATGAAAGGATTCTCAAAGAAATCGGAGATCTCAAGAAACAAAAGAAAACGACAGAGGATCATTCCCCACTGGTGCCAAAATCTTTGAATTTTGATACTCCGGTGATTACTTCTCAGCCATCAGTGGTTCCAGATGTTCAATATGTGGGTGGACCGAAAGAAGTGCACTATGGAACAACAACAGTGACCCAGGCAACAGGTTCCTATTTCCAGCCAGCGGGATCCTATCCTCAGCATATGGAATCCCTCACGAATTCAGGAGGATATTCAGGAGCGCAACAGATTCAAGGATCTTCCTTTGTTCCAGGATCATCCTAGGTTCAAGGATCCTCCTTTGTTCCAGGATCATCCCAGGTTCAAGGATCCTCCTTTGTTCCAGGATCATCCCAGGTTCAAGGATCCTCCTTTGTTCCAGGATCATCCCAGGTTCAAGGATCCTCCTTTGTTTCAGGATCATCCCAGGTTCAAGGATCCTCCTTTGTTCCAGGATCATCCCAGGTTCAAGGATCCTCCTTTGTTCCAGGATCGTCCCAGTTTCAGGGATCCTTCCAGATGCCAGGATCCTTGAGGAGTTTGCAAACAGGAAGTTCAGATGTCCATCAGGGAGATTTTATTCCAATGCAGGCCAATGCTTCTACTGGTCCCTCGATCATTCCAGAGCCCCAACAATATGGATTAACATCCGTTCTTCCTAATTTGAATCCGATGGGAGGTAACACTTTTAATAATTCTTATACTACTAACCATGGTCTTATGCAGGATCCAGGTATCAATCATGCCATGGCCAGAGAATTGCAAAAGCTAAAGGATATGATATCAAGTGTTCCAGGAGTGGTCAAACCTATTCCAGAGATTGCGGATGGGAGCCACAAGATATCTCGTTTTGCACCACCAATCTGTGATGCTGAGATACCCAAGAGGTTCCATGTGCCAACAATGAAGCTGTATGATGGTTCGACGGATCCTGAAGAACACATAGCACAATACATGGAGAGGATGGAGATCAATCCAATCCCAGAAAGGTTAAAGGAAGCATGCCTGTGCAAGGGATTCGGATCCACTCTTACTGGATCAGCTCTCAAATGGCTGCTAAGTCTTCCCCCTACTCTATTACCTCATTTGCTAATCTAGTTAACCTGTTTAATAATCTGTTTTCTTGTAGTAGAAAATTTGAACGATTAACTAGTGATCTATATAGGATAACCCAGGGTCATAATGAATCATTAAGAGATTACATTACCAAATTCAGAAAAGAATCCTTAGACATTCCCAACTTAGATATAGCCACGGCTATTGAGGCCTTTAAAATGGGATTGCTTAGGGATTCGTCGTTCTATGATGATCTTGTTATGACACCATGCAGGAACTTAGATGAGGTAAGAACCCGAGCACTTAGGTTCATTCGTCTAGAGGATGACAAGAGGATCCAGGAGAGGTTAGCAGGATCCTCAAAGCAAGATAAGCAAGGATCCTCATTCAGGAACAACAAGTTCAGATCCTACAACAGATCTGATAACCAGAACGTGCATTCTGTTGATCAAGAAGAGGATGATGAGGATTATCCTCCAATTTCTGAATATTGTTTTTCTGTTGATAATAATGAACTAATCCTTGCGATGCAGAATCTAGGTGATAAAGCTAGATGGCCCAGAAAAAATGATAGGCCAGCTGCAACTAAGGATAAATCAAAGTGGTGTGCATACCATGAAGATTTTGGGCATCTCACAGAAGAATGCATTGCACTAAGAAAGGAAATTGGATACTTGTTGAGCAAGGGGCATCTAAAAGAATTGTTGGGAAGAAAAAAGTCAAGGACTCAGGATCCTGAAAGGATTCCTGAGAAGGCTCCAGCCCCTCCAGCAGATGCACAAGTAATAAACTTTATTTCTGGAGGATCAGACATTTGTGGCACATCTTTCTCAGCAGCTAAAAGGCATGCAAAGGAAACTAAAATGGATAATGGAGAAAGACCTGTTCGAACATCAAGTGTCTCCGAAGGAAAAGTCATAACCTTTGATGAGGATGATCGTGTTGATATCCAGGATCCTCATCACGATGGTTTAGTTATTACTCTTTTTATTTCTAACCATTTTGTCCGCAGGATCCTTATAGACAGAGGAAGTTCAGTGAACATTATCCAGCTTGATGTTCTAAAGAAGATGGGTATCCCTGAATCAGATATCATACCAAGATCCTCCGTGCTCGTGGGATTTAGTGGCGAAACTAAGAATACCCTGGGGGACATTAAACTCCCAATATACATCGAAGGCCTACACTCTTATCAAAAATTTTGTGTTATTGACTGTTTATCTTGTTGTAATGTTATCCTTGGCAGGCCCTGGATACACGATATGAAGGCAGTCCCATCTACCTACCATCAATGTGTGAAGCTCCCTAGTCCTTGGGGAATAGTGAAGATTGATAGTGATCAGCAGGAGGCTAAGAATTGCTATACTTCATTTATGAAACCAGCCTCGAAGTCTAGGGAGCAATAGCAATCAAAGTATCCTCCAAGGGATGTCTTGGAGGCAAGAGAGCAGGATGTGGTAGAAGTCCTCATGGATCTTGATGATCCTGAATCCAAAATCTATATCGGATCAGGGATCCTTGGTGATATGAAGGAAGACCTCATATCCTTCCTCAAAAGGAGAAAGACTACCTTTGCATGGAAACACGAAGACATGACTGGTATATCTAAAGATGTAATCACTCACAAACTTGGCATTGACAGGTCCTTCAAACCAATCCATCAAAGGAGAAGAAAGTTTGCACCGGAAAGGAATGCCATTATCCAAGAAGAGGTAGAGAAGTTGCTCCGGGCAGGTATGATTAGAGAGGTCAAGTATCCAAGATGGTTGGCCAATGTGGTTGTTGTTCAAAAGAAAAACGGAAAGTGGAGGGTATGTGTCGATTTTACCGATTTAAATAAGGCATGTCCCAAGGATCCTTTCCCATTACCCCACATTGACTCCATGGTGGATGCAACTGCGGGTCATGAACTGTTAACTTTTATGGATGCTTCATCTGGATTTCAACAAATCCAAATGGAACCATCCGATCAAGAGGATACAGCCTTCATGACTCCAACTGGTATATACTGCTATATTGCTATGCCGTTCAGACTAAGAAATGCAGGTGCAACATATCAAAGGCTGGTGAATATGATGTTCAAGGATCAGATTGGACAAACTATGGAGGTTTACATAGATGATATGGTGGTAAAATCCATAAAAGCTGAGGATCACCTAAGGGACTTGGAGGAAGCATTCGATATCCTTGACAAATATAACATGAAACTTAATCCTTCAAAATGTCACTTTGGTGTTAAAGCAGGTAAATTCTTAGGATATATGGTGACGAAGAGAGGCATTTAAGCTAGCCCGGAACAAATCAAAGAAATAGTGAACATCAAATCTCCGGCCAATGCTAAGGATGTTCAAAGGCTAACAGGCAGGATAGCAGCTTTGAACAGATTTATATCCAAATCCTCAGAGAAGTGTAAAGAATTCTATGATATCCTAAGGAAGAACAAGAAATTTGAGTGGACGGAGAAGCATGAAAATGCTTTAAGAGCCCTCAAAGATTACCTATCCTCAGCCCCGGCCCTGATGAAACCAGAAAAAGGCGATGTGCTATCCTTATATCTTGCAGTATCCTCAAAAGCAGTAAGTGCGGTCCTTGTTAAGGATCATGAAGGTACACAACATCCTGTCTATTATGTAAGTAAAAGTTTACTTGATGCCGAATCCAGGTATTCACACCTTGAAAAGCTTATTCTTGCATTAATTATGGCATCTACTAAGTTGAGACATTATTTTGAAACTCATGTTATTGTTGTTAAAACTAATTTTCCAATTAAGAATGTCCTCAGGAAACCAGAGATGTCAGGAAGGATGGCTAAGTGGGCAGTGAAGCTAAGTGCATATGATATAAGATATGAGCCTAGGACAGCCATCAAATCCCAAGCATTAGCTGACTTTGTGGCTGATTTCAGTAGTGATTTACAAAAAGAAGCTGAGTTAGAAGTCTAGCAGCTAGAGGAGACCAAGGATCCTTGGATACTCTATACTGATGGATCCTCAAATGTCAAAGGCACAGGGCTTGGAATACTACTAAAATCGCCACAGGGGGACATAATACCCCACTCTATAGCTTGTGAGTTCCAAACCACTAACAATGAGGCTGAATATGAAGCCTTAATTGCTGGTTTGCAAATTGCAAAGCATATGGGGATCAAGTATCTTGAGGTACACGTAGATTCATTGTTAATTACAAACCACTTTAATGGATCCTATGCTGTTAAAGGTGAAAAACTAACCAAATATTTAGAGATAGTAAAAAATTTGGCACTCTCTTTTGTTTCCTTTAGTTTGACGCAGGTACCAAGGGAAGAAAATACAGAAGCTGATGCATTGGCTAACTTAGGATCATCCTTGAAGATTCCTGAGGATATCAAGATCCCTATTATCCATATCCTGACCCCGGCTATCGAGGATCATGTGGCTATGGAGATAGGAAATGATTCTGCAATTATCCCTAGTGAGGATACTCAATCCCATTCAGGATCAGGATCATGGATTTCACCAATCATGAGATACTTACAACATGGAGAGATTCCTACAGGAGAAAACCCTAGGGCTTTCAAATCTAAGGTATCTCAATTCACAATTTTAAATAATATGTTGTATAGACGATCTCTTGCAGGACCATACTTGAGATGCATTGAGGATCCTGAAATCCAAGAAGTTTTAAAAGACTTCCATGAAGGAGATTGTGGAAACTACACTGGGGGTAGGGCATTATTCTCAAGGATCCTGAGAACAGGATACTACTGGCTAACCATGAAGAGAGATGCTGTGGAGTATGCTAAGAGATGTGATCCTTGTCAGAGACACAACAATATCCTTCATCAACCAGCTGAATTATTGCATCCTATATCCTCCTCTTGGCCATTTATGAGATGGGGTATGGATATAGTTGGTAAGCTCCCTAAGGCACCTGGTGGAAAAGTGTTCATGCTAGCTATGACTGATTACTTCTCCAAGTGGATAGAGGCTGAAGCTTTTGCCCAAGTAAGAGAAAAGGAAGTTATATCCTTCATTAAAAGAAATATTATAACTAGATTTGGAATTCCTTCTGAAATTATATGTGATAATGGTTCCCAATTCATTGGAGGCAGAACCACTAACTTTTGTGACAGCTGGGGGATTAAGATGATAACATCAACACCAGTCCACCCACAAGCTAATGGTCAAGCAGAATCATCCAACAAGATCATCATCAACAATTTGAAGAAGAAGCTTGGATCCAAGAAAGGGAAATGGGCAGAAGAACTACCTTATGTGCTTTGGGCTGATAGGACAACCCCTAAGAATGCTACTGGTCAAACGCCATTATCTTTGGTATTTGGGGCAGAATCAGTGATCCCAACAGAAATGGTGGTTCCAACTGCTAGAACAAGTACCCGTGATCCTGAGGAAAATGATGAGAACTTGGCTCAAGACCTGGATACTATTGAAGAAATCAGGGATCTGGCTAGGATAAGGATGGCCAGTTATCAACAAAGAATGGCTGGTGCTTACAACAAAAATGTCAGGATCAGGAAGTTTCAAGTTGGAGATATGGTATTAAGGAAAGCATTTCAGAATACCACCAATCCTGCTGATGGAAAATTGGCTCCAAAATGGGAAGGCCCTTATTTGATTGAAGCTGAAGCAGGAAAGGGGGCATATAGATTGCTAACCATGGAAGGTGATTTGCTACCAAGAGCTTGGAATGCTGTCCACTTGAAGAAATATTTCATGTGAGCAGGATCCTCATGGCATAGATGATCCTTACGTTAGGGATATCCTTAAAGGATCCTTAAAGTATCGGTGATCCTTACTTTGGTAATATCCTAATTTTAGACTATTTCATTTCTTTATTTTCTCATATAAGGATAAGGATCATGTGTCCTTTATCCATCCCTCATGTGATTTTAAGTTTTGAAAGTTCAGGTATCCTTTGCATAACATTGGTTATCTGCAGAAGCAATCCGTTCCTTGGGTTTAACCCCAGTTATTAGGGCTTGACCCCAGTTCCGCCTGTAGCGCATGATGATCCTGGTATAGTTCAAGGCAGTGGGACCAGTACTCGCTTTAGGGGCTGATAATTCCATTGTACTGGCTATACCTAGGATCCTACGTATAATGGTAGACGTACCATACATCCGTTCCTAAGGTTTCTAACGTTTTCACGTTAGCTAAGGTTTTGGCATTTTCATGTCACTAAGTTTGGATAGTCGCCAGTTAGGGCCATACTCCAGTTCACATACGATCCTTGGGCTTGTCCCCAGTTATCCTTGGGCTTGTCCCCAGTTATCCTTGGGCTTGTCACCAGTTATCCTTGGGCTTGTCCCCAGTTGCTAACTCTTATCTTATATTGGCTTAGTCCCAAGTTATGATCTATTTCAGGTCCTTGAAGACAAGCAACTAGGGATCCTTGATCCTTACTTCTCTCTAAGGTTTATCTTATAGTTATCCTTATTATGGTTAGGATCCTAACTTGGACCCTCAGGTATGATCCTTAACTATTTTTAATCCTATTCATTATTTATTTGAATAACCCTTAAAAAATTTGACAACTAGACTTGTGATCCTTAAAACATATTGCTTTTTGGGATTCTTTAACTATAGGATATTTGATCATGGATCATGTCCTAAATATTTTCAATCTGACTTATTCAAAATTGTTTATTCAATAAATGTGCATCAAAACAAAGGAGAATTAAAGAAACAAAAGGATAACAACACAAGATAAGCGACAAAAGGTTAATATTTTATTTATTAACAAAGGATTAACCCTTAAAAGGTTGTCAAAATTACCTACCCCGAGCATCTACCAGCAAAACGTGGCCCGTCCGCTGGGGTAGGTAAAGGGTGTCCATGATAATAAGTTCAAAAGTAGTGCAGGAATATAAAGGCGGCAGGATCACAATGGCTTCATCCCCCAAACAGAGGATCCCTCCACCATATGCAATCCTGCCTATTGTCCAAAGGATCATACATGATCCTTAATCCTAAAAACTATTGTTCAGTACAAACCATTAAATTGTTCAACATCACAACCACACAAAACAACCATCAAACTAAAAAATTGGGCTCCGGCTATGTCTAGAAGTTTCCATCATCGCCCAATCATGCATCCTAAACTTTCCTTGCATCACCACCTCCGGCTCCACTTGCTTCACCACCTTCACCCTTGCCTCCAGCCTCAATCGCCAAAACTTCCTCAGCCTCTTCATCATCCTCAAGATCAGCCAACCTTGCTTTCCAGCCCTCAACATCCCAGCTGCTTTTGTCAAAGTTAGGATCTTGAGCTTCCTGGGCCATCTTCAGTTTTGTCTGATACATTGTGATGGCAGCAGAGACCTTTGCACCTTCTATGAGATCCTGCTTTTCGTAGTCAAGGTCGATCAGAAGTTTAGCCGTCTTAGTCTTGGCATCTTGGAGTTCCTTCTGAAGATCAGCGATTTTGAGGTCCTTTAGCACTGCAACCTGTTGGAGGTCAGCAATCTTCTTGTCCTGCTCCTCAACATTCCCCACATAGTCCTCAATCTCAGCGAATTTCTGCAAAGGAGATAAAAGATAAGGTTAGGACCAAGTGATCCTCAAATCAGCAGGATATGTCAGCAGGATATGCCAGCAGGATATACAGGCAGATACAGTGATCCTTACATCATTGAAGTACTCGAGGAATTGGTGACGGATCAGAGGTAGACCCTGCAGATCCTCAGCCTCGGAGGTCTTTCTCTTTTTGCCACCCCATCCTTTAGTGGGTGCCTTGGGAATGGAGATGCTAGGACTGGTAGTGGACCTCTTCTTCCTGGGTCTAACAGAATCAAGGTCAGCCGTGTCGAATTGAGAAGCAGGCTTGGTGGATTTTCCAGCACCTACACAACCAAAACAAGATAAGTATCTTCACTTAACTTATATTTCACTACTTATTTAAACTTTTGAACAAAGATACTTACTTGACATTGTGACAGATCCTGAGGATACCTCCTGAGAATCCTGGGTTGTTGTCTTAAAGGTTCTTGTTTCAGGATCAAGTCTTTTGAAGGCGGCGAGTCTCTCTTTGGCAGCAGGGGTCAGTTTGAGATGTGAAACGACAATAGCTGCATAACAAGAAAGCAAACATATATAAGTGATCCTTGTGTCAAAATAAAGTTTCTGGTGATCCTTCTCAGGATCCTCCACCCTACCATGGGTAGCCCATTTCTTGGGTAGATCCTTCCCATCCTCAATAGAATCTCTCTTGACGAAAAAGAAACGTCGCTTCCAGTTAGTGTCGTTCTTGGTAGCTTTAAAGATCGGGTGTTCCTCACCGGGCTTACGTTTAAACAAATAACGATGAGAACCAAAGGTAGTAAGATCATACAGCTCTCCCAGCTCTGACATTCCTAGGTCTATCCCTTCCTGCTCGATGATCCTTTCTAGGGTATACAAAACCCTCCAAATCATCGGCATGGCTTGGATATAAGAAATGCCGGTTAGAGAAAAGAAAGATTGGGTGAAGGCTGGGAAAGGATATGTATAGCCTATGGTGAACGGGGTGACAGGAAAAGCAACCCACTTGTCGGAGATATGATCACTCAGGGCATTGGGATCAAAAGGTCTAAACTCGGTGTTCGCCGGGAAGCAGTGGCGGATCCTATCAATCTGTGCATCATTGAAACAGCAACGTTCTTTAATGGAATCTTCGATGATCCCCTGGCTTTTCAGAGGGCTATTTTTCGGGTGATCCTTAGCTGGGGAGCAACATCTTTGATGGAATGATGGAAAGAAATGAAAACAGAGCAAGAGAAGGAAGAAGATGAAGAGAGAATACCTGATTATCTTCGGAATGCAGTTATAAAGGGAGTCTCTCTGAAATTTTAAATGCAATTGATCCTATCTCTATCTCCTATTTATAATCATGATTGTGCAGGGTTGTCACTTCTGTGACGTCATGGTTGCAACGGATAGTTCAACAATAACGGCTATATTTACGATAGTTAGTTGCGGTTAAGATCAAGAAAACATAACTCGCTCATTTTACATATCACTCCTTATATTTTGGGGGCAATTGTTAGGGGAGGATTTTCTAACAATTAGTGATCCTTACTTGTTATCCTAATTAATGATCCTTATTTCTGTGACAGATAGTGATCCTCAGAAGAGCTTCAGGATCAGGATCATGGATCACCTTAAGGATCCTCATACTAACGATTGTTTATTTGTGTTTCGTATTATTTCGCAGGAGTAACAAGCTTGACTTGGTCTTGGCAACGTTACTATGGAATATTCCACGGGTATTTCGCGCACGTTTGACTGGAAATGGACGTTGTGGAGAACGTGGGAGCTTGGCACAAAAGTCGGATAGTTTGTTATTGTAGCTAACTTCTATTTTAAAAGGGGTGACGAGCTAGAATTTAGAACACTTAGCCATTTTTCAGCTACACACACTCTCATACAATCGCACTCTTGAAACTCTCGACGAACACTCATTAGTTTTCACTCACTTTTATACATTTCACGATAGTGATCCTTGTACCTAGCTCGTTACTATCCGAAGTTGTAAACATTTATTGATTTAATTGAGCTTGGTGATCGGTAGTTTCCATCACCCGGGGTTTTTTGTGCCGGAGATCAACTCTTGATCAAGGGCTTTTTCCCCGTATAAATCCTTGTGTCATTTGTGCAATTTACATTGAAGTGATCCTTGTCATTGTTCTACATTTTAAGCATCATACCCTGTAACAGAGAGTTTGGTTGCATTATCCTCATCAGATTTTTTGACCAAAACAAACACCCCATCTTCAAAACCACTAAGAATGACACCAACTGGAAGAGGCGATTCTTCTTTGTCAGAAGGGATTCCATCCCTGATGGGAAGGATCTTCCAAGAAAATGGGTTACTCATGGTAGGATAGAGGATCCTTATAGAAGGATCATAGGATACCTTGTCTCCCTTGAGGATCACTAACATCCTTTTATTTCTTTTATGCGGTTATTACTGTTTCACACATTATTACAACACCTGCAACGAAGGAAAGGCTTGCTGCTTTCCGGAGGCTTGATCCTGCAATAAGAACATTTCAAGCAAATATTCAGGATTCTCAAGAAGTATCTTCAGGCTCTGTTACAATGTCAAGTAAGTATCCCATTTTGTACGTAACTAAATGTTTAAATTGAAATGAAACAAGGATACTTATCTGTTTTGGATGTGTAGGTGCTTTAAAATCATCGAAGTCTGCTACTCGTTTCAGTGTCACTGACCTTGATGCTGTCTGATCCTCAAAAAAGAAACCTGCTACTAGTCCAACTGTCACGATCCCCAAGGCAACCACTTTTAAGGGAAGAGGCGAAAAGAAAAGGAAGACTGCTGATACCCTTGAAGGTCTGCCTCTGATCCAGCATCAGTTCGAGGAATACATTGCTGAGGTAAGAATAACTGATCCTTAAATGTGATTCTTTTACATGATCCTTCCATGCTGAGGGTAAGGGATCCTGAATTGTATCCTTTCTTTTGCAGAAATTTGCTGAAATCCAAGATTACGTAGGGAGTATTGGTGGTTTTGGAAAAATGGGGGTTTGTCTCTTCGCAACATTTTCAACATTCTTCTGGGATCCAGAAGGTGGTGGAGGCAAAGGAGGAACGCCTTGTGAAGAACTGATTGCCGGCATAGAGCTTGATGTGTTCTTGGCTGAAGAAGCCATCTGCTTGGTTGTAATGAACCGAAATGATCACAAGAACAATAATTTCTCAAGAACGAAGCACCAATTGCCCCACGGTGGGTGCCAAACTGTTTTGGTCAAAAATCAAGCTAAGATAATGCAACCAAACTTTCTGTTGAGAGGTGTGATGCTTGAATCAATGAACAATACTAAGGATCACTCAGAAATGTAATGAACAAGTGACACAATGATTTATACGAGGAAAAAGCCCTTGATCAAGAGTTGATCTTCGGCATAAAAAACCTCGGGTGATGGAAACTACCGATCACCAACTCAGATTAAACAGAAAATGTATTATAACTTTGGATGATAGCGAGCTAGTTACAAGGATCACTAGAGTGTAATGTGCAAAAAAGTGTGTAATCGCCGAGCAAACTGTCAAGAGCTGATGAGAGCAGTTACGAGTGTGTGTGTTTAGCCAAAAATAGCCAAGTGTTCTAATCTAGCTCGCTATCCCCTTTTAAATTTGGAAAATATCTAAGCTAACTAACTATATGCATTTCGTGCAAGTCTTCCACGACCTCCATAACGTTCATATTAGTCAAGCACGTGCGGAATAAAAAGGAATATGCTCCAGGAATATCGCCAAGACTAAGTCCAAGTACGTACTCCTGCAAAACAACATCATATTCAAAGCAGACAATCGTTAGTGGAAGGATCACTACGATGATCCAGGATCCTGATCCTACACTACTCTCTGAGGATCACTAATTCAAACAGAATTGAGGATCCCTAAGCACGACGGTAATTGAGGATCACTGATCTTTGGAAAATCCTCCCCTAACACCTACTCCTTGGGGGGTTGTCAAGGTGGATAGTGATCAGCAGGAAGCAAAGGAGTGTTACTCATCCTCGATGAAATCCTCAACCAAGCCTAGTGCAGCATAGCAATTAAAGATGCGAGCCCAGGATATCGTGGAGGCTTCAGAGCAGGATGTAAAGAAAATTACCCTGGATCAGGATAATCCAGATATCTCGGTGCTCGTAGGAACCAATATCCCTCAGGATATTGAGGATCAGTTGACTAACTTTTTGAAATGCAGGATGTCAACATTTGCGTGGAAACACGAGAATATGACAAGTATTTCCAAGGATATTATAACTCATAAGCTCGGTATTGACAGGTCATTCAAGCCTGTCCAACAAAAGAGAAGGATGTTCGCTCCGAAACAAAATATGATTATTCAGGAAGAAGTAGAGAGGTTATTGAAATCCAAAATGACCAAGGAGGTCAAATTTCCAAGATGGCTAGTGTTATGGGCCATTTTCTGAGCATATATCCTGACTAATATTCTTCTTTAGATTGTTTATTTGTGACCAGGATACCGGATCAGGATATTGGTAACATCCTGATGTGATATCCTGGTAATGACTAATTTAACCATGTGTAGATTAGAAGGTGCGGGTCCCTAACGGTCAAGTGGACCTCTTCTCCTTAAGACTCGGGCAAACCAGTTATATGAGAGACGTTGAACCCGGAAGAAGTGGACTACAACGTTCTTTGAGGAATATTCGAAGCATCCCGGTTTAATAGGATAGTTAGTTGATTTCGTTTAACTGTAAATAGATTGATCGGATCAGATTAAGGGGGTGTTTGTTTTTGCTTATTACATCTGCAAAAGGCTTATGTCTGCCCGCCTGCAGACATAAGGCCTTAAAGACCGTTTGTTTTTTTTTTCAAAAAGATCTTATATTAGCTTCAAACATCTTAAAAAAGAAGCTTTGAAACAAAGCTTCAAGCATCTGCACGTGTCTTCTTCTTCCCTTCTCACCTGCCACCGCTACCTCCGCCACCACCGCACCTCCGCCACCACCTCCGCTACCACCGCACCACCGTAGAGAGAGAGAGAGATCTGTGAGAGAGAGAGCTGTGAGAGAGAGAGCAGTTTCTAGAGAGAGAGAGAGCAGTTTCTAGAGAGAGAGAGCAGTTTCTAGAGAGAGAGAGAGTTTCTAGAGAGAGAGAGCAGTTTCTGTGAGAGAGAGAGAGACCTGTGAGAAAGAGAGAGAGAATTGTGAGAGAGAGAGAGACCTGCGGTGGTGGTGGCGGAGGTGGCGGTGGCAGGTGGTGCGGTGGTGGTGGTGGTTGTAGAGAGAGAGAGTTTCTAGAGAGAGAGAGCAGTTTCTAGAGAGAGAGAGAGAGAGCAGAGAGTGTGTTTTGTGGGTGAAGTTGTTTTTGAAGAAAAAAAAAACAAACCCTCTTCTCCTTGCAGATTGCAGACATTTGGGCCACATCTTCTCTTGCAGATGCCTGCAGATGTGGTTCGCAGACTACAGACATTTTACATCTGAAAAAACAAACAGCACCTAAGTCACTCACTCTCTTTCGCACACTTTACTCTCTAGCTACTAGCAATCACTACACACAAACACTTGTACTCAAATTACATTGTAACACCTAGTTGATCCGCATCATATCCTGCACTGTATCCTGATATTTGAAGTTATAGAAGAACAAGGCAGCTGCGATTGTCAGCTCCCGAGGTTTTGTGCCGGCGATCTAGATTGATCAAGGGCTTTCCTCGTACATCTCGTGTCACCCTTTACTCTTTTGCTCATTGTTTGATCATAGATACAACTTATATCCTGGGCGGCATCCTGAAACTGTTTCTGCAAATAACTTGATTAATATATTTTCAACACACATTTCTAGCACATTACCTCACCTAACTAATTTGATCACTTAATTGCTTCGGTAATTTTTTACCAAAACAATTTGGCGCCCACCGTGGGGCAAGTGGTGCTATTTCTACTAAAAGCTTTTGCAAAATCGTTACTTGGTTTTCTATTTTCAAAACTTTTTGCTACACTATTTTCAATGGCCTCAAGATCAAACATGAGCTCTTCCACCGTGTCTGCTACAACCCCTGCAACAGTTGGTTCGGTGCTTCCACCACCTCCTCCGAGAATGCAAGCCTCTTCACAGGGAACTGAGAGTCATGTGGCTCGGGATGTTATCCCTGCTCGCAATGTCCAGGGATCCGGTCCTGTTTTGGCTTCTAACGAAGAAATTCTAAATTTGTTTGGTAGTGTACAGGAATAGATGAGGCAGCAGCAGGAAACTAATCAGATGCTGATGAGAGAGATACAACTCTTGAAGTCTGGCCCGAGTCGGTCTGCTGAAGATACTGTCACTCCCTTGCAACCCAGGGCTTTGAACTTCAGTTCTGCAGTTTATACTGAGGATAACCGGGGGAATATTGTGCCTAGTCATTCCCAGAATCATACTCCTGAGATACCCTCTTCAGTAAGAGTATCAACTGTGAGAAGCTCAGGATATGCTTCAGGATATGGCCAGAATCCCCAAGCTGGTAATGTATCTAATAATAATAATACTCTTGCTACTAATGGTGTTGGATCTTTGCAGGATGCAGGTATGACATCAGCATTTTCCAGGGAGCTTCAAAAATTGAAGGACATGATATCCAGTGTACCTGGGGTGGTTCAGCCAATTCCTGAAGTATCCCAGGACAGCCACAGGATATCCCGGTTTGCATATCCCATTTGTGATGCTGAAATCCCAAAAAGATTTCAAACCCCCAACATGAAGCTCTATGACGGAACTACGGATCCTGAGGAGCATATTGCCCAGTATAGGGAAAGGATGGAAATCAACCCTATCCCTCCAGACCTCAAAGAAGCATGCTTGTGCTAGGGTTTCGGTTCTACCTTAACAGGATCAGCCTTGAAATGGCTGTTAAACGTTCCTCCTCACTCAATTACTTCTTTTGCTCACTTAGTTAATTTATTTAATAGTCAATTTTCTTGCAGCCGGAGTTTTGAGAAACTAACCAGTGATCTTTACAGGATAACTCAAGGACCTCAGGAATCCTTGAGGGATTATGTGAACAAGTTTAGTCGGGAATCCTTAGATATCCCACATCTTGATGTTGCAACAGCTGTGCAAGCCTTCAAGATGGGGTTGCAAAAGGATTCTCAGTTTTATCAGGATCTTGTAATGAATCCCTGCAGAAATCTGGACGAAGCTCGTAACAGGGCTTTGAGATACATTCGGCTGGAGGATGATAAAAAGATGCAAGAGAGAATGAATTCGTCCAACAGGAAATCGGAATCCTCGTATAAACCATATCGCTCAAAGCCATATGGCAGAAATGATAGCAAAAAGTGAATGCTGTTGAAGACGAGGGTCCTGAGGAGTATCCTGAGTTGTCTGAATATTGTTTTTCTGTTAACATACCTGAACTAATGTATGCTATGCAGGATTTAGGAGACAAAGCAAGATGGCCCTGAAAGAATCAACAAAAGGCTGATTGGAAGGACAAGTCCAAATGGTGTGCTTTCCATGAGGACTTCGGACATGTTACTAAGGATTGCATCACTTTAAGAAAAGAAATAAGTTATTTCTTGAGTAAGGGATATCTGAAGGACCTCTTGGGAAGAAAGAAGTATAAGGGTCAGGATCCTGAGAAGGATCCTGAACGGGCAGCATCACCTCCTGCGGATGCAAAAATAATTAACTTTATTTCAGGAGGATCCGACATCTGCGGCACATCATACTCTGCAGCAAAAAGACACGCGAAGGAAGCCAAAGCAGAGAGGGGAGATAAGCCGACAAGGATGTCAACTCTCACAACTGACAAAGTCATCACGTTCGATAATGATGACAGGGATACTGTCCAGGATCCTCATCATGGTACCTTAGTGATAACATTATATGTTGCTAACCATTTTGTACGCAGGATATTAGTGGATAATGGCAGCTCAGTCAACAAAATTCAGCTGGAAACATTGAAGAGGATGAATGTATCTCCGATGGATATTACTTCAAAGTCCATTGTGCTCGTTGGTTTCAGTGGAGAAGGTAGGAATACCGTAGGAGAGATAAAGTTGCCCGTGTATATTTAAAGGGTCAACTCAATGCAGCGCTTTTGTGTCATGGACTCCTTGTCCTGCTATAATATTATACTGGGCAGGCCTTGGATCCATGATATGAAAGCTGTTCCGTCGACCTACCATCAATGCATCAAGATCCCTACTCCTTGGGGGGTTGTCAAGGTGGAAAGTGATCAACAGGAAGCAAAGGAGTGTTATTCTTCTTCGATGAAATCCTCAACAAAGCCTAGTGCAGCATAGCAATTAAAGATTCGAGGCCAGGATATCATGGAGGCTTCAGAGCAGGATGTAAAGAAAGTGGTCCTGGATCAGAATAATCCGGATATCTCGGTGCTCGTGGGAACCAATATCCCTCAAGATATTGAAGATCAATTGACTAATTTTTTGAAATGCAGGATGTCAACATTCGTGTGGAAGCACGAGGATATGACAGGTATTTCCAAGGATATTATAACCCATAAGCTCGGTATTGACAGGTCATTCAAGCCTGTCCAACAAAAGAGAAGGAAGTTTGCTCCGGAGCGAAATGTGATCATCCAAGAGGAAGTTGAAAGACTACTAAGGAGCAAGATGATTAGGGAAGTGAAGTTTCCTAAATGGCTGGCGAATGTAGTTGTGGTGCAAAAGAAAAATGGGAAATGAAGAGTTTTGGTAGATTACACAGACTTAAACAAAGCTTGTCCCAAAGACCCATTTCCTCTTCCTCATATTGATTCGATGGTGGATACTACTGCCGGCCATGAGATGTTAACCTTCATGGATGCATCTTCAGGATTCCAGCAGATCTAAATGGAACCTTCAGACTAGGAGGATACTGCCTTTATGACACCAACAGGTATTTATTGTTACACTGCTATGCCCTTTGGTTTGAAAAATGCAGGTGCAACATACCAAAAATTGGTGAACATGATGTTCAAAGACAAGCTGGGGGACACTAAGGAGGTGTACATCGACGACATGATAGTAAAATATAAAAAGGCTGAGGATCACCTCCAGGATATCAAGGGAGCATTTGATATCCTGGATCAGTATAACATGAAGCTAAATCCTGCTAAGTGCCATTTCGGAGTGGGGGCAGGAAAGTTTCTAGGATATATGGTGACTAAAAGAGGGATAGAGGCAAGCCCGGAGCAGATTAAAGCTATCCTGGATATCAAATCGCCTTCAAATATGAAGGATGTTCAACGGTTAACAGGGCGAGTAGCAGCATTGAATCGATTTATTTCAAGTTCCTCAGAAAAATGCAAGGAATTTTATGATATCCTGAAGAAGAATAAGAAGTTTGAGTGGGGAGCAAAGCATGAAGCAACCTTGCAGGATCTGAAGCAGTATCTTTCAACTACACCCCTATTAATGAAGCCTGAGGATGGTGAACCATTATCCCTGTATCTTGCATTATCAGGGAATGCAGTAAGTGCTGTCCTTGTAAAGGATCATGAAGGTCAGTAGTATCCTGTTTATTATGTTAGTAAAAGTTTATTAAATGCTGAAACTAGGTATTCCCACTTAGAGAAACTAATATTAGCCCTAGTTGTGGCATCAACAAAACTTAGACATTATTTTGAAACACATAGGATTCACGTTAAAACCAACTATCCTGTTAAAAATGTGCTTAGGAAACCAGAGATTTCAGGTAGGATGGCCAAATGGTCAGTGAAATTAAGTGCCTTTGATCTAGTATATGAACCTAGAAATGCCATAAAGTCTCAGGCTTTAGCTGACTTTGTGGCTGATTTCAGTAGTGATATTCAAAATGAAGTAGACTTAGAAGTACAACAGCTAGGAGAAAATTTAGAATCCTGGACGCTATATACTGATGGTGCATCTAATGTAAGAGGTGTATGTTTGGGTATACTACTAAAATCGCCAAATGGGGACATATTACCCCAGGCTATTAGATGTGAGTTTCCTGCCACTAATAATGAGGCAGAATATGAAGCTTTAATTGCAGGATTAGAATTAGCTAAGAGTATGAATATCAAGAGTTTGCAGGTATATGTTGATTCTTTGTTAATTACTAATCATTTTAATGGAACCTGTTTTGGTCAAAAATCAAGCAAAGATAATGCAACCAAATCTTTTGTTGTGAGGTGTGATGCTTGAATCAATGAACAAATTTAAGGATAACTCGGAAATGTAATGAACAAATGACACAAGGATTTATACGAGGAAAAAGCCCTTGATCAAGAGTTGATCTCCGGCATAAAAAACCTCGGGTGATGGAAACTACCGATCACCGACTAAGATTAATCAAAAGAAGTTTACAACTCGGGATGATAACAAGCTTGTTACAAGGATCACTAATGTGCAAAAAATATATGAAATCGCCAAGTAAACTGTCGAGAGCTGTTCGAGTGTTGTTACGAGAGTGTGTGTATGCCAAAATTAGCTAAGTGTTCTACTCAAGCTTGTTATCCCCATTTTAAATTAGAAATAACCAATCTAACTAACTGTCCGACAATTATGCAAGCTCCCCACAATCTCCACAACGTCCACAAAAGCCAAGCACGTGCGGAATATTAAGGGAATATTCTCCAGGAATTTTGGTGAAACTTGGTCCAAGCCTATGTTCCTGCAAAACAAGTTTACGTACAAGATAGACAATTGTTAGTATAAGGATAACGATAAGGATCCTGAATCCTGATCTTGCAACACCTGCTGAGGATCCTTAATTCAAACAGAATTGAGGATCCATGATCCTGGCAGCACTTGAGGATCCGTGATCCTTAGGATGTAAAAAATCCTCCCCTAACAATTGCCCCCAAAATATAAGGAGTGAAGTGTAATTTTGGCGAGTTATATTTTCTTGATCTTATCCGCAACAAACTAACGGATATATAGCCGTTACAATCTGACTAGCCGTTGCAATCATACGTCATTGAAGCGACATCCCTGCAGAATCATGATTATAAATTCAAGTTAGAGATAAGGGTTAAGGAGCATTTAAATTCGTGCGTTACATCCTTTAAATCCTCATTCGAAGATCAGGCAGGTACTTCTCTCCCCTTTCTCTTTTCTCTTTCTTACTCTGTTCTTCTTCTTTCTCAAAATCTCCGAATTACAATGAAGCTAAGATCATCCCCTGCTAAGGATCATCGAAAAGATAGTCCTTTAAAAGGCCAAGGGATCATCGAGGACTCTCCGTAGGAACGTTGCTGCTTCACTGATCCTGGGATCGACAGGATTCGCCATTGCTTTCCGGCGAGCACTGTTTTTAAACCCTTTGACCCAACCGTCCTGAGTGATTTTATCTCTGAAACCTGGGTTGCATTTCCAGTCACCCCATTCTCGATAGGATACTCCTATCCTTTTCCTGCTTTTACCCAATCTTTCTTCTCCCTTACCGGCATATCTTATATCCAGGCTATGCCAATGATGTGGAGGGTTCTATTTACCCTTGAGAGGATCATTGAGCAGGATGATATAGAGTTGGGAATGTCAGAGTTGTCTGAACTATACAACCTAGTGAGCCATGGTTCACACCGCTTTCTATTCAAACATAAGCCCGGTGAAGAACAGCCAATCCTCAAGACCACCAAAAATGATAATAAATGGAAGAAACGTTTTTTCTTTGTCCGGAGGGATTCTATCCCTGATGGGAAGGATCGCCCCAGAAAATGGGCTACTCATGGTAGGATAGAGGATCCTTATAGAAGGATCATAGGATACCCTGTTTCTACTGAGGATCACTAACCCCTTTGTTTCTATTTTGCATCTATTTATGTTTCACACATCATTACATCACCTGCAACCAAGGAGAGGACCAACGCCTTCCAGAATCTTGATCCTGCAGTAAGAACATTTCAAGCAAACACCAAGGATTCTCAAGAAGTATCCTCAGGCTCAGTTACAATGTCAAGTAAGTATCCAAGTCTGTATTTAAGTAAATGTCAAAATGTAAATAAAACAAGAATACTTATCTATTGTTTTGGATGGATAGGTGCTGGAAAATCCTCAAGGTCTGCCACCCGCTTCAGTGTTACCGATCTTACTGCTGTTGCTCCCAGGTCTGGGAAGAAGAAGGCTGCTGCTAGCCCGAGTGTCGTAGTCCCAAAGCCTGTCACCTCCAAGGGAAAGAAAAGGAAAGCCTCTGAGGCTGACAATCTTGAAGGCTTGCCTCTTATCCGCCATCAGTTCCAAGAATACTTTGCTGAGGTAAGGATCACCAACTATGCTTCATTATCTTACCCACTTGAGGATCACGGATCCTGAACTCTTCCTTTTCTCTTTATAGAAATTTGCCGAGATTGAGATGCTGCTAGATGCTTATACTGAGGAAGCTGACCAGAAGCAAAGGGACTTCCAAAAGATCTTCTTGGCCAAGGATCAAACTATCTCTCGCCTTGAGAAGGATCTTGCTCTGGCAAAGCAGCAGGTAGTCATGGCCCAGATAGATGCTGATCACGAGAAGCACGACCTGCTGGAAGATGCTAAAGTCTCTGCCGCCATCACCATGTACAAAATCAAGCTGCAAATGGCTCAGAAGGCTGAGGATCCTGACTTCGACAGGACCACCTGGGACAAGGAAGGATGGAAGGAAAAGCTGGCAGAGCTAGAGGATGAAGAGGAGGAGGCTACTGAGGTGTTGGCAATTGAGGCAAGTGGCAGTGGGGCTAAGGACCAAGCTGGTGGTGAGGATGCTGGTGGTGATGCAGCCAAGGTGTGAGCTGCTGAAATGGGCGATGATGGATATTTCTAGACGCGGCCGGAGCCTATTTTTTAGGATTTGGTAGTGGTTTTTTAGTTATGGTGTTTTTATGACAATGGTTGGTCTATACTTAAACAATAGTAATTAGGTTTAAGGATCATGGATCCTTTGAACAATAGGTAGGATTACAAAAGGTGGAGGGATCCTCTGTTTGGGGGATGAAGCCATTGTGATCCTGCCGTCTTTTATTTCCTGCACTTTCTAGACCTGTTAACAACGGACACCCTTTGCTAACCCAAGTGGACGGGCCACGGATTGCTGGTAGAAACTTGGGTTAGCAATTTTGACAACCTTTAAGGGTTTAACTTTTGGTGAATAAATAAAACTTTAAGTTTTTGGCTACTTCCCATGTTGTTATCCTTCTGAATTCTTTATTTTTCAATTGTTGTTATGTACAAAGAATGAGTATATTAAGTAAAGAACAAATCATGTTTAACAGTTTTAGGATATTGTTTTGGTCAAAAATTACCGAAGCAATTAAGTGATCAAATTAGTTAAGTGAGGTAGTGTGCTAGAAATGAGTGTCGAAAATATGTTAATCAAATTACTTGCAAAAACAGTTTCAGGATACGGCTCAGGATATAGAGCTGTATCTGTGATCAAACAATGAGCAAAAAAGTAAAGGTTGACACGAGATGTACGAGGAAAGCCCTTGATCAATCTAGATCGCCGGCACAAAACCTCGGGAGCTGACAATCGCAGCTGCCTTGTTCTTCTATTACTTCCAATATCAGGATACAGTGCAGGATATGGCGCAGATCAATGCTAAGTGGTACAACGATTACAAGTGTTGAGTGTTTGTGCGTGATAGAAAGAAAAAAGAAGTGTGAGTTCGAGTGTAGAGAGTGAAGTGTGTGTTCCTATTGATCTGGCCTCCTATTTATAGTTACAGATAACAAACTAACTCTCCTATTATTCCGAGATGCTGGGAATATTCCATTCTGAACGTTGGGGGCTGCTTCTACTCGTTTTCCACGTGCTTATTGACTACAAAACCGGGTCTTCAGCTCATATAACCGTTACAATGTCAATAACATTAACTAACATCCGATATTCGCGCGGAATATGCCTTTCTGACCGTTACAAGACCCATCCTTCCACCATCAACGTCCATTTTTCAACCACCTTGAGCGAATCTTCAGGTAGATCAAGTCTTTTAACGTTGGTACCTTGCAACCAACGTTTTACAAGCCAATCGTTAGTAATAGTCAGGATACTGCCTCAGGATATTACCAATATCCTGGCCCGGTATCCTGATACGGTATCCTGATCCGGTATCCTGATCTGGTATCCTGATCATATACAACTAATAAAAAATCAAGATACAAAATCAGGATATGGGCTCAGAATTTCACCCATAACAATTGTCCCCAAAAATATAACTGTTGGATATCCTAATTCCAACAGATACATTTTTCAGTCATTCCAATACGTCCGGTAAGTATATCTGTTTTGAACATTCCTGCATATGTTTGGTTAATCAGCACATAATATGATAAGATTGAAACTACTCCCTTTTCTGTAGACTTTGCTAAGGTCCCTGTTGTCTTCAATCTTGAGGTGCTTGACAGTTACCCCAAGTCTGTCCTGGTAAAAAAGGAACCATCTGTTGGCACCAGCTCTAAGCCCTCCGCTGTTGCTGCCGAAAGTTTCTGTTATGATGAACTTGGTTTCATGGAATCCATCGAGCCCATGAACTCCTTCCTTAATAAGGTAAATATCCAAATCCTGTATCCCGTACACATACACTGAACCTGTATCCTGGTTAGTTTGTCTTTAATGATACCTGTATTTTGCTTTGTAGGGTTTGAATCATCTGGTCGTCCTGTACTTAGAACAATTTATATTTCCTGCATTTAAGAAAATACGATGGCCAAAGGTGGATGGGTCCTGAGTTTCAGGATGAAGCCTTTGGTCATCAATCAGTATGGTTTATTTTGAACAATATAACAGTTGAAGGCAAATGGGTTCTCGTGTTTTCAGGACGAAGCCTTCAACTGTTTATGTAAATATACTTTAAAAACTTAATTGTGTTCTTGGTGGATGGGTCTCTTTTTGAGATGAAACCAAGAATACAATTAATAATAAACTAACCTTTTAACCTTACATGTTGTTATTTGTTATACATTGCTTAGTCTGAATTCCAATGTTCCAAACTTAGTGCAATTATTACTTTTTATGAAAATATCTTGATCAGTATACTCCCAAATATCCTATTAAGACTTCCGTCAAATAGGGTTTTTATAACCCAAGCAATTCAGATAAAGTTTTTAGAGAAAGAGGACAGTTCATTTTTATTTTACAAAGTTGGTTTTGAGAACACTTGTTTGACTAGAACACAGTTTCAGTTTTTAATCCAAGTATCCTGAAGTATATCCTCAGAATACATCTTGAGAATATATCCTGAGAACATATCCCGACCAGGATACTCATAAGTGTTATAGTTTCAGAAATTTAGACAATCTAGATAAGGTTTTTTAAAGAACAAAAATAGGAAAGATCATACCGAAACAGAAGACATCTCAATCCTTTCATTCCAGTCCTTTCGCAACCATTCCACCGAAGGTGTCCCCAGTCCAGGATACTTGGCGAATTATGCCCAAACTTGATCCTTTGAGTTCCTCACAATGCCTTAGTGGGATATAGTGTTGGCATAGGTTTCCTTCTTGCTCCAGCATAAATGTCCCCAGTATGATATAGTATCAGCATACATCATGTTCTATCACGGATGTCCCCTGTCTGTGCAGGACCAGTATGTTGTACCAGGATATGATCCTTTAGCAATTCTTCAACCAGTTGTTTAAACTTAGCAATCTTTTTTCAAAAATTTATGTAGACTTGTAAATGATTATGTTTTTTGAAAATATACTTTGGGATTATCCAAAAACTTTGTATTTTATTGGGACTAAACCCATTTTCCAGGCATTTAAGCCGGAGTATAAGAACCTCAAGACTTGAAAAGGTGAAAACCTTTAAGTCTTTGAGTTTTGCTGGGGATTTTACCCACGTTTCGTGCGCTACAGGCGAGGGTGTGGAAACCCAAAAACTTAGAAAGGTGAAAACCTTTAAACCTGGGGAAAATCCCAAATTTTCATGCGCTACAGGCGGGAGTGTATAAACTCCAAGACTTAGAAAGGTGATAACCTTTAAACCTTAGAGAGTATGAAAATACCCTTTCGTGAGAGAGGGTGATCAATCCTCATATACCTTAAGGATCCAGGGTATAGCCAACAGTAACGAAATTGTCAGCCACTTTTACATGAACTGGTCCCGCCACCTTGAACTATCCCTGGATAACTTGCGCTCCAGGCGGGGTGTTTAAACCCAATTCGTGAGAAAGGTGAATACCTTTAAACCTGTGAAGGGATCGGGATCCCTTATACGTGAGAGAGGGGGCCAATCCTCTAATCTTCTGAAGTATCTTGAGTGAGCATCCTGGAGCTATATCCTAGAACATATACTGCAAAACATCCTTAAACTAAGGTGGGTGTTAGCTTGGCTAACACCCCTCCGATGCTTAAGTTAGTATTGGGTTTCAAAGAATAAATTAAACCAAACATATTTAAAAAAGATAGAATTCATACCATCCTGAGTTAGAAATTAAATTCTAAACTCACTTGAAATAGGCTTTGAGATGTATAGCATTCCAGGATCTTGGTAGTATATCCCCTTCCACATTCTTGACTCTATATGCTCCTTTCCCTGCTTCTGATTCAACCCACTTGGAGAAATAATCCGTCATTGCCAACATGAAAACTTTTCCTCCTGGAGCTTTTGGAAGCTTTCCCACTATATCCATACCCCACTTCATAAACGACCAAGGGGAAACAATAGGATACAGCGGTTCAGCAGGCTGATGTAATATGTTACTATGTCTTTGACATGCATCACATCTTCGAGCATATTCTGCGGCGTCTTTTCTCATGGTCGGCCAGTAATATCCAGGATTTAGGATCCTCCTCAGGATACTCAGCAACATGATCCCGGATACTTACTACTTCTTTATCCTGAGGATTCGTTGCAGGATACAAGATATGCAATATTGGTATTTGGGTTCCTTCTGGTATCCTGATCGATGATCCCAGGTTTGCTAGGGCATCTGCTTCAGCATTATCTTCCCTTGGTACCTGTTCAAGTGTAAAAACATCGAAATATCCTGCTAATTTTTTGAGAATATCGAGGTATTCGATTAACTTCTCACCCTTAACTGCATAGGATCCATTAAAATGATCAGTAATTAACAAGGAGTCAACATATACTTGCAAATTCTTGATATTCATACTTTTAGCTAGTTCTAATCCTGCAATTAAAGCCTCATATTTTGCTTCATTATTAGTAGCAGGAAATTCACATCTAATAGCCTGGGGTAATATGTCCCCCTGTGGCGATTTTAGTAGTATTCCTAATCCTACTCCTCTTACATTAGATGCACCATCAGTATATAATGTCCAGGATCCTGAGGATTCTCCTAACTGTTGAACTTCTAGGTCTACCTCGTCCTGAATGTCACTACTAAAATCAGCCACAAAGTCAGCTAAAGCCTGAGACTTTATGGCATTTCTAGGTTCATATACTAAATCATAAGTACTCAGCTTTACCGACCACTTAGCCATTCTGCCTGACATTTCTGGCTTCCTAAGTACATTTTTAACAGGATAATTTGTTTTAACATGAATCCTATGTGTCTCAAAGTAATGTCTAAGCTTTGTTGACGCCATGACTAGAGCTAATATTAATTTTTCTAAATGAGAGTACCTAGTTTTAGCATCTAACAAACTTTTGCTAACATAATAGACAGGATATTGCTGACCTTCATGATCCTTTATAAGGACGACACTTACAGCGTTCCCCAGTGGTTCACCATTCTCAGGCTTCATCAATAGAGGTGCAGTTGAAAGATACTGCTTCAAATCCTGCAGGGCTGCTTCATGCTTCTCTCCCCATTCGAACTTCTTGTTTTTCTTCAGGATATCATAAAATTCTTTGCATTTCTCGGAGGATCTTGAGATGAATCTGTTCAATGCTGCCACTCGGCCTATCAATCTTTGTATATCTTTCATGTTGGAAGGTGATTTGACGTCCAATATGGCTTTGATCTGTTCTGGGCTTGCTTCTATCCCTCTTTTAGTCACCATATATCCTAGAAACTTTTCTGTCCCCACTCCAAAATGGCATTTGGCAGGATTCAGCTTCATGTTATACTGATCCAGGATATCAAATGCTCCCTTGATATCCTGGAGGTGATCCTCAGCCTTCTTAGATTTTACTACCATGTCATCATGTTTACCAGCCTCTGATATGTTGCACCTGCATTTTTCAAACCAAAAAGGCATAGCAGTATAACAATAAATACCTGTTGGTGTCATGAAAGCAGCATCCTCCTGGCCCGAAGGTTCTATTTGGATCTGCTGGAATCATGTCATGTCTTCGTGTTTTCATGCAAATGTGGATATCCTGCATTTCAAAAAGTTAGTAAGTTGTTCCTCAATATTCTGAGGGATATTGGTTCCACCAAGATATCTGGATTATCCTGGTCCAGGATAATTTTCTCAACATCCTGCTCTGAACACTCCGTGATATCCTGGGCTCGTATCTTTAATTGCTATGCTGCATTGGGCTTGGTTGAGGATTTCATCGAGGATGAGTAACACTCCTTCGCCTCCTGCTGATCACTATAAACTTTGACAACCCCCCAAGGGGTAGGGATCTTGATGCACTGATGATAAGTCGATGGCACAGCCTTCATGTTATGGATCCATGGCCTACCCAATATAATATTGTAGCGGGATAAGGAGTCCATGACACAGAAGCGTTGCATTGAGTTGACCCCTTCAACATACACATGCAACTTTATTTCTCCCACGGTACTCGTGGCTTCTCCACTGAACCCAACAAGCACAGTGGATTTCGAAGTAATATCCATCGGGGATACATTTATCCTCCTCAGTGTTTCCAGCTGAATTATGTTGACGGAGCTGCCATTATCCACCAGTATCCTGCGCACAAAATCATTAGCAACATATAAAGTTATTACCAAAGCATCATGGTGAGGATCCTGGACAGTATCCCTGTCATCACTGCCGAACGTGATCACTTTATCAGTTGTGAGGGTTGACATCCTGGTTGGCTTATCTCCCCTTTCTGCCTTGGCCTCTTTTGCATGTCTTTTTTGCTGCAGAATAAGAGGTCCCACAGATATCGGATCCTCCAGAAATAAAGTTAATTATCTTGGTATCTGCAGGAGGTGATGCTGCTCGTTCAGGATCCTTCCCAGTATCCTGACCCTTATTCTTTTTTCTTCCCAGGAGATCCTTCAGATATCCTTTGCTCAGCAGATAGCTTATTTCTTTCTTCAGGGCAATGGAATCATCTGTCATATGCCCAAAGTCTTCATGGAAGGCACATCATTTAGATTTATCCTTCCAACCTGTATTCCTTGGATTCTTTTTCGGCCACCTATCTTTGTCCCCCAGTCCCTGCATAGCATACATTAACTCGGGAACATTTACAGAAAAACAATACTCTGGGATTTCAGGATATTCTTCAGGATCTTCGTCTTCAACAACATTCACTTTCTTATTATCGTTCTTAGCATATGGCTTTGAACAATACTGTTTGTAGGAAGATTCCGACTTCCTATTCGTCAATTCATATGTTGAAGATGTGTTCATCCTCTCATGCATTTTCTTATCATCTTCAAGCCTTATGTATCTCAAAGCCCTATTCCGAGCTTCATCTAAATTCCTGCAAGGATTCATTACAAGATCCTGATAAAATTGACAATCCTTCCGTAACCCCATTTTGAACGCTTGTACTGCCGTAGCAATATCAAGGTTCGGGATATCCAGGGATTCTCTACTAAATTTGTTAACATAATCCCTTAAGGATTTTTGTGATCCTTGTGTTATCCTGTAAAGATCACTTGTTAGTATCTCAAAGCTCCTGCTACAAGAAAATTGACTGATAAACAAATTAACTAAATGAGAAAATGATGTAATTGAATAAGGTGGAACATTTAAAAGCCATTTTACGGCCGATCCTGTTAAAGTTGAACCGAAGCCTTTGTATAAGCATGCTTTCTTAAGTTTTGGTAGGATTGTATTTATTTCCATACTATCCCTATTTTGGGCAATATGCTCCTCATGATCATTCATCCCATCATACAACTTCATGCTGGGAGTCTGGAATCTTTTTGGAATTTCAGCATCACAAATTGGATGAGCAAATCAGGATATCCTGTGATTATCCTGAGATACTTCCGGTATAGGCTGCACTACTCCAGGAACGCTTGATATCATATCCTTCAATTTTTGAAGTTCCCTGGTCAATGCTGGTGTTACACCTATATCCTGCAAAGAATCATAATTATTAGTAGCAGGGATATTGATATTGGCAAACATGTTACCAGCCTGTTGACTTTTTCCATATCCTGGGCCATATCCTGGACCATATCCTTGATCATATCCCGGATCCCTCACGGTCGATATCCTGGCGGACGATGGTATCTCCAGCATGTCGCTCCGGGACTGACTTGGTATCATGTTGCCTTGATTATCCTCGGTAAATGTTGCTGAACTAAAGTTCAGCATCCCGGGCTGTAGAGTCTCCCTATACTGGGCAATATGCTCCTCAGGATCCGTCGTCCCATCACACAGCCTCATGTTAGGGGTTTGAAATCTCTTCGGGATCTCAGCATCACAGATAGGATGTGCGAAACGACATATCCTGTGGTTGTCTTGGGACACTTCCGGAATTGGCTGGACCACTCCATGTACACTAGATATCATGTCCTTCAACTTCTGAAGCTCCCTAGTAAATGTTGACGTCATACCTGCATCCTACAAAGATCCACCATTATTAGTAGCATGAATATTATTATTTGACATGTTACCCGTCTGAGGATTCTGGCCATATCCTGAAGCATATCCTGAGCTCCTCATAGTTGACATCCTGATCGAGGAGGGTATTTCAGGAGTATGATTCTGGGAATGGTTAGGCACAATATTTCCCCTATTATCTTCAGTATACACAGCCGAACTGAAGTTCAAAGTTCTGGATTGTAAGGGAGTGACGATATCCTCAGCAGATCTGCTCGAGCCAGACTTCAGGAGTTGTATTTCCTTCAACAGCATTTGGTTTGTTTCCTGTTGCTGCCTCATTTGTTCCTGCACACTTCCAAACAAGGTTAGAATTTCATCATTAGAAGCTAAAATGGGAGCAGATTCCTGAACACTCCGAGTAGGGATAACATCTTGAGTAAATGAAGAAGCTGGAATCCTTGGAGGAGGTGGTGGAAGCACCGAGCCAATAGTTGCAAAAGTTGTAGCCGACACGGTGGAAGAGCTCATGTTTGATCTAGAGGCCATTGTAAATGATGTGGCAAAAAGTTTTGAAAACAAAAAACCGATTAACGATTTCACAAAAATTTTTAGTAAAGAGAGCACCACTTGCCCCACGGTGGGCGCCAAATTGTTTTGGTCAAAAATTACCGAAGCAATTAAGTGATCAAATTAGTTAAGTGAGGTAGTGTGCTAGAAATGAGTGTCGAAAATATGTTAATCAAATTACTTGCAAAAACAGTTTCAGGATACGGCTCAGGATATAGAGCTGTATCTGTGATCAAACAATGAGCAAAAAAGTAAAGGTTGACACGAGATGTACGAGGAAAGCCCTTGATCAATCTAGATCGCCGGCACAAAACCTCGGGAGCTGACAATCGCAGCTGCCTTGTTCTTCTATTACTTCCAATATCAGGATACAGTGCAGGATATGGCGCAGATCAATGCTAAGTGGTACAACGATTACAAGTGTTGAGTGTTTGTGCGTGATAGAAAGAAAAAAGAAGTGTGAGTTCGAGTGTAGAGAGTGAAGTGTGTGTTCCTATTGATCTGGCCTCCTATTTATAGTTACAGATAACAAACTAACTCTCCTATTATTCCGAGATGCTGGGAATATTCCATTCTGAACGTTGGGGGCTGCTTCTACTCGTTTTCCACGTGCTTATTGACTACAAAACCGGGTCTTCAGCTCATATAACCGTTACAATGTCAATAACATTAACTAACATCCGATATTCGCGCAGAATATGCCTTTCTGACCGTTACAAGACCCATCCTTCCACCATCAACGTCCATTTTTCAACCACCTTGAGCGAATCTTCAGGTAGATCAAGTCTTTTAACGTTGGTACCTTGCAACCAACGTTTTACAAGCCAATCGTTAGTAATAGTCAGGATACTGCCTCAGGATATTACCAATATCCTGGCCCGGTATCCTGATACGGTATCCTGATCCGGTATCCTGATCTGGTATCCTGATCATATACAACTAATAAAAAATCAAGATACAAAATCAGGATATGGGCTCAGAATTTCACCCATAACAGATATGATCAAGGATCAAATATCCCATAGTCGATAAATTCAGAAAAGTTATGTAATTTAAGGATCATTAGTTCTGTTGTCAATGGTAGGTCACTTATATAAATAACGAATAAAATCAAAATGATCAAGGATCATACCTGAGAACCCAAGTTAGGATCCTAATCCCTTAACATTTATAATCAGAATAACCAAAATACAAACCTTAGTAGAAGGTAAGGATCAACGATCCTTGGTTGTTTAGCTTCAAAAACCTGAAATGAAAGATAACTTGGGACTAAGCCATTATAAGAAAAGAGTTAGCAACTGGGGACAAGCCCAACAATTCTGGGGACAAGCCCAAAGAATAACTGGGGACAAGCCCAAAGGATAACTGGGGATAAGCCCAAAGGATAACTGGGGACAAGCCTAAAGGATAACTGGGGACAAGCTCAAAGGATCTTGTGTAAACTGGAGTATGGCCCTCACTGGCGACTATCCAAACTTAGTGACATGAAAATGCCAAAACCTTAGCTAACGTGAAAACGTTAGAAACCTTAGGAACGGATGTATGGTACGTCTACCATTATACGTAGGATCCCGGATACAGCCAGTACAATGAAATTGTCAGCCCCTAAAGCGAGTACTGGTCCCATTGCCATGAACTGTACCAGGATCATCGTGCGCTGCTGGCGATACTGGGGAGAGGCCCAAAACTGGGGACTAGCCCAAAAACTGGGGTCAAGCCCAAATAACTGGGGTCAAGCCCAAAAACTGGGGACTAGCCCAAATAACTGGATACTTCTATGGATACTCAATCCTTTGTCAAGGATACCTAAACCTTCTGCAAAACTCAGAATCAAGTGAAAGGAGGATAAAGGATCCAGGATCCTTATCCTTGTATATCGAATAATTAAAGAATGAAATGGTTTGAGATTAGATCATTACCAAAACGAAGATCCTCTGTCCTGTAAGGATCCTTCAAGGATACTTATTAGCTTAGGATCATGGATCCTTGTTACATGAAGTATTTCTTCAAGTGAACAACATTCCAAGCTCTTGGTAGCAAATCACCTTCCATTGTTAGCAATCGATATGCCCCCTTTCCTGACTCAACTTCAATCAAATAGGGGCCTTCCCACTTTGGTGCTAACTTTCCATCAGCAGGATTGGTGGTATTCTGAAATGCTTTCCTTAATACCATATCACCAACTTGGAATTTCCTGATCCTGACATTTTTGTTGTAGGCTCCGGCCATCCTTTGTTGATAATTGGCCATCCTTATCCTTGCCAAATCCCTGAGTTCCTCTATAGTATCCAAGTCTTGAACCAAGTTTTCAGCATTTTCTTCAGGATCACGAATGCTTGTTCTTGCAATAGGAACCACCATCTCTGTAGGGATCACTGATTCTGCTCCAAATACCAAAGAGAATGGAGTTTGGCTGGTAGTATTCTTGGGAGTTGTCCTATCAGCCCATAACACATAAGGTAGTTCTTCTGCCCATTTTCCTTTCTTGGATCCAAGCTTCTTTTTTAAGTTGTTGATGATGATCTTGTTGGATGATTCTGCCTGGCCATTAGCTTACGGGTGGACTGGTGTTGATGTTATCATCTTAATCCCCCAGCTGTCACAAAAGTTAGTAGTTCTACTCCCAATAAATTGGGATCCATTATCACAAACAATTTCAGAAGGGATACCAAATCTAGTAATAATATTTCTTTGGATAAAGGATATCACTTCTTTTTCTCTGACTTGAGTAAAGGCTTCAGCCTCTATCCACTTGGAGAAGTAATCAGTCATAGCAAGCATGAATACCTTTCCACCAGGTGTCTTAGGAAGCTTACCAACTATATCCATACTCCATCTCATAAATGGCCAAGAAGAGGATATAGGATGCAAAAGCTCTGCTGGTTGGTGAAGGATATTACTATGTCTCTGACAAGGATCACACTTCTTAGCATATTCCACAGCATCCTTCTTCAGAGTAGGCCAATAGTATCCTGTCCTCGGGATCCTTGAGAATAATGTCCTGCCCCCAGTGTGATTTCCACAATCTCCTTCGTGAAAATCCTTTAGGACTTCTTGGATTTCAGGATCCTCAATGCATCTTAGATATGGTCCTGCAAGAGATCGTTTATATAACAAGTTATTCAATATTGTAAATTGAGATACCTTAATTTTGAAAGCCATGGGGTTTTCTCCTGTAGGAATCTCTCCATGTTGTATGTATCTCATGATTGGAAGGATCCATGATCCTGAATGAGATTGTGTATCATCACTAGGGATGATTGCAGAATCCTCTCCTATCTCCATGGCTACATGATCCTCAATAGCGGGGGTTAGGATGTGGATTATAGGGATCCTGATATCCTCTGGAATCTTCAAGGATGATCCTAGATTGGCCAATGCATCAGCTTCTGTATTCTCTTCCCTTGGTACCTGTGTTAAACTAAAGGAAACAAAAGAGAGTGCCAATTCTTTGACTATCTCTAAATAATTGATTAGTTTTTCACCTTTAACAACATAGGATCCATTAAAGTGATTAGTAATTAACAAAGAATCTACATGTACCTCAAGATACATGATCCTCATATGCTTAGCAATTTGCAAACCAGCTATCAAGGCTTCATACTCAGCCTCATTGTTAGTAGTTTGAAATCCACAAGCTATGGAGTGGGGTATTATGTCCCCCTATGGCGATTTTAGTAGTATTCGAAGTCCTGTTCCTTTGACATTAGAAGCTCCATCAGTGAAGAGTATCCAAGGATCCTTAGTTTCTTCAAGCTGTTGAACTTCTAACTCAGCTTCCCTTTGCAAGTCACTACTAAAATCTGCCACAAAGTCAGCTAAGGCTTGGGATTTGATTGCAGTCCTTGGTTCATATCTTATATCATAAGCATTAGGCTTCACTGGCCACTTAGCCATCCTTCCTGACATTTCAGGTTTCCTGAGAACATTCTTAATTGGAAAATTAGTCCTAACAATAATGGTATGAGTTTCAAAATAGTGTCTTAACTTAGTAGATTCCATAATTAGTGCAAGGATAAGTTTTTCTAAATGTGAATACCTGGATTCAGCATCAAGCAAACTCTTACTTAAAAAATAGACAGGATGTTGTGTACCTTCGTGATCCTTAACAAGGACCGCACTTACTGCTTTAGAGGATACCACCAAGTACAAGGATAATATATCCCCTTTTTCTGGTTTCATCAAGGCAGGGGCCGAGGATAGGTAATCCTTAAGAGCTTTGAGAGCATTTTCATGCTTTTCAGTCCACTCAAATTTCTTGTTCTTCCTCAAAATGTCATAGAATTCCTTGCATTTTTCTGAGGATTTGGATATGAACCTGTTCAAGGCTGCGATCCTGCCTGTCAATCTTTGCACATCCTTGGCATTGGCAGGGGATTTGATATTCACAATAGCCTTAATTTGCTCTGGACTTGATTTAATGCCTCTTTTTGTCACCATATAGCCTAGGAATTTACCTGCTTTAACATCAAAGTGACACTTGGAAGGATTTAATTTCATATTAAATTTATCAAGGATATTGAATGCTTCCTCCAAGTCTCTAAGGTGATCCTCAGCTTTCTTGGATTTAACCACCATATCATCTATGTAAACTTCCATAGTGTGTCCAAGTTGTTCTTTGAACATCATATTGACTAGCCATTGATAAGTAGCACCTGTATTCCTTAGTCCAAATGGCATAGCAATATAACAATATATACCAGTTGGGGTCATAAAGGCTGTATCCTCTTGATCAGATGGTTCCATCTGAATTTGTTGAAATCCAGATGAAGCATCCATAAAAGTCAACAACTCATGACCCGCGGTAGCATCAACCATGGAGTCAATGTGGGGTAATGGGAAAGGATCCTTGGGACATGCCTTGTTTAAATCAGTAAAATCGACACATACCCTCCACTTTCCATTTTTCTTTTGAACAACAACCACATTGGCTAACCACCTTGGATACTTAACCTCTCTTATCATACCTGCCCGAAGTAGTTTATCTACCTCTTCCTGGATAATAGCATTCCTTTCAGGTGCAAACTTCCTCCTCTTCTGATGTATAGGCTTGAATGACCTGTCAATGCCAAGCTTATGAGTAATTATATCTTTAGATATACCTGTCATGTCCTCATGCTTCCAGGCAAAGGTAGTTTTCCTCCTCTTAAGGAAGGATACTAGATCCTGTTCAATGTTGCTGAGGATCCCTGATCCTATGAAGACTATGGATTCAGGATCATGAGGATCCATAAGGATTTCTTTCACATCATGTTCTCTTGCCTCCAAGACATCTCTCGAAGGATGCTTTAATTGCTATTGCTCCCTTGGTCTTGAGGCTGGCTTCATTGATGAGGTATAGCAGTTCTTTGCTTCTTGTTGATCACTCTCTATTTTCACCACTCCCCATGGACTAGGAAGCTTCACACATTGATGATAGGTAGATGGGACTGCCTTCATGTCATGTATCCATGGCCTGCCAAGGATAACATTACAACAGGATAAGCAATCTATAACACAAATTTTTTATAAGAATGAAGTCCTTCAATATAGATGGGGAGTTTGATGTCCCCCAATATATTCTTGGTCTCTCTGCTGAATCCCACAAGAACTGAGGATCTTGGGACAATGTCTGATTCAGGGATGTTCATCTTCTTGAGGACATCAAGCTGAATGATGTTTACTGAGCTTCCTCCATCTATCAGGATCCTGCGAACAAAATGGTTAGAAATGAACAGAGTAATAACAAGACCATCATGATGAGGATCCTGAACATCAACACGATCATCCTCATCAAAAGTTATAATCTTATCCTTGGTAACAGTGGAGGTCCGGATGGGTCTATCTCCATTATCCATCTTGGTCTCCTTGGCATGTCTTTTGGCTGCTGAAAAGGAAGTACCACAAATGCCTGATCCACCAGATATAAAGTTTATAACTTGTGCATCTGCTAGAGGAGCAGGAGCCTTTTCTGGGATCCTTTCAGGATCCTGGATCCTTGACTTCTTCCGTCCCAAAAGCTCCTTCAAGTGCCCCTTGCTTAACAAGTAACCAATTTCTTTTCTAAGTGCAATACACTCTTCAGTGAGATGGCCGAAATCCTCATAATATGCACACCATTTGGACTTGTCTTTTGTTGCGGCTGGTTTATCACTTTTCCTTGGCCATCTTGCCTTCTTACCTAGGTTCTGCATTGTAAGAATTAGTTCATTGTTATCAACAGAAAAACAGTATTCAGAAATTGCGGCTGGTTTACACTCCTGCTACAGTGCATTTATGACCTTGGGCAGTGCAAACGTCATTTCGTTTCAGCACATGCCAGGAAATCGTACCAACTTTCACCAACTCGCACGTGTGTTCAAACACGTATGCAACAACAAAGCGACAACATTATCCAAACATAAGCGGCATGCGGTTTCTCTGGTATACCGCACCATAACCCATACCGCATGTCGTTTTTTTACATACCCCTCAAAAAAGACAAAAATATATATCTCTACATTATTTATATAAAGGGATATAACCAACATCCGCACATACCCACGAGCACACAGGGAATATGCGGAGAAGACACACACGAGCCCGTACAGGTGTGTCAGATACCCAGAACCAGCGTTGTTCTTTGGACTGCGAAAACCGCTTCTCAGGATGCGGTAAACCGCATTCCATGCAACCTTCTTCAAGCTTCAAATCCCTCGTGTCCGGTTCACAACCACAGAGGGGACGCAAACAGCTTCTCCTTAGGAAAAAGGACAAGTATGCTGGGCAACCGCACATCAGCAACCCTGACTCCTGATCCTTCAAGAGCCACATCCAAGCTTCAAGCTCTTTTAAAGCGGGTCTTCTGTGACAAACCGCTAACACTCACGAGTAGCTGCGGCGGAGCGCAACTCCGCGAACGGTAGCTACGGAAGAGCCACAACTAAGCCACCATGTGGTGGAGCAAAGCTACTTCCAGGAAAACTGCTTTCCAACTAAGCGTGAAGGAAAGTGGCTACAGAACGAAAGCGGACGAGTTTCACCCAGGTTCCCAAGTATCTAAGGTGATCTCTTTCAGCAACAACTCAAGCAACAGTGGTAACAAGTCTGCTTATGACTTTGTTTGCCCACCTATGGACCGCATAGAATAAACAATGGTGGGCACTACCATGCCTATGAACATGTTTATTTTCCCATAGTACAGATTCACATTGTTCGGCCAAACACGGCCAACAGTGACGCAAGTACCCCACATTGTTCGACCACACATGGCCAACGATGTGCGGCAACGAGGTAACCGCAAAGGACGTGCGGTTACTTAAGAGCTAAACTGGAGAACACGAACACCCCACAAAGCAGGGATCATCGTTGAATGTCCAGTTGATAAACATAGAGCTTGAGCAAAGCACTTACAACATTGCATCAGCTGACGCAGAGGTTACAACTAGAGTTGCGATCGCGGACATCTTCCGTCACCATCTCAAAGGTTGCTTCGAACCCTGCTAACATCTTTAGTCACCATCTCAAAGGTTGGTTCGAAACACCAACAGGTGGCTGATGACATCATAAAAAGGTAGACCATATTACCGGATCAAATCCATTGGCTGAGAATTCCGCATCAGACGGAACTTGCTCACCGGTACGGAAGAGACGTCATACGACTCTACCGGACCCCAAGTTTGATTTACTTGAAGCAGGAGCCATCTGCATGCCCTTGAACCTGCTCCATATTCTACCTTCTAGACACCATAGTCCAGTATTCCTCCCACATGCAACTTGCATAAGGAAGAAACACTAAACTGGGGGGACTTGAAGGGGTATGGTCCCAGATCTCGCGTCAGCACAACCGCGAGTGTCGCAACCCCCGATCCCTGATCCCCGGGAACGGGCGGACGCGATCACAAAGTTTCGGTGGTATCAGCTTGCTATTTAATCTTGCAGCGGAATTTACATCAGGACCGTAGTTGGGAAATATTTATCAGAGTAAAAACCACCTCATTTGATATTAATAAACACATGGGCAAACCCCAAGTTTCTTATTACAATACATTTATAGGGACAAACCCTATTTTATTTAAAACATCGTTTATTAGGTAACTTTTATAGCCACATTTTCCCCAAGGCTTCAGTGCTCTCCAGCTGGCTTTTTACTAATTGGCTTTCACACTGGGTTACTTGAAACGCGTTTTAAAAGCATTTGTCAGTGGGAAATACTGGTGAGTGAATCCCAATTTAATCAAGTTTAAATAAAAAGTCACAGTGAACAGTATTGAGAGCGATCACATTGTTTATGTCTACACAATTACTCCATTTGGTACTATCAATCCTGACTTGTGGGTCATATTACCCATTGGCTAACTCATTGTCCAATGGTAACGTATTGTCATCCAGACTTACTACTCACAAGTAGTACAAATTTTGTATACAAAACCGCAACATACTGGCAGTAATTGAATAACTACAAAGACTCAATCACTGCTAATTTTCATGATAAAACATTTAAGGTTTGGTAAAACATTACCAAAAAGATTAACAAAAAGAGGATAAACTCACTTTGCTATCTTAGACTTCGCGTAAGGGTTTCCTGGATATAATCTATAATTTATACAAATGTACATTGGTTAGTATCATAACCCTTTGAAATTATTAATAATACCCTCCCCGAGACGGCATTCCAACAACTACGTCGGGCAGAACCACGACAGTTGTTACGGAACCCTAAATCAATCGGGCAGCGTAACTATTACAAAACTGGGGTTATAATACTTACAACGGAGCAGAACCTTGCTAATTAGGGGTATAGTACCCGACTATAATGCCTCTAATTCAGAAAGTGAGATTGAGAAGTGAAAAGTGAGCGACGGAAAACGAAACCCGACGGCCTTCTTATATAGTTGTGATATTGGGTTTCCAGGCGGCCCGCGTAAAACACAGGCCAGGGTTACGCGGCCCGCGTCAACCCTGGTCAACACTATAGCTTGGCCCGGTCATCTACTAGGTTCGACACGATATCGGCACGTGTCAGCTCAGGGCTGCGCCACAACTTAGGTCACTCGCGGCCCGCGTTAACTATCAAGAACTCTTACGCAGCCCGCTTCAACTTAAAGAAATCAAAGGAATCCGGTCTACATCTTCATACGGCCCGCGTGAGATGTTGGGGTGGGTCTACGCGGCCTGCCTCAACTCCGTTTTTATTATTTTTAATTTATTTTATAAACTATAACGTATTTCGGGCTCGGTTTTCACATACGGAGTGTAATATAAGACATATAAGGGTATTTTAAGATATAATAGGGTGTCTTAAATATTATGAGAATGTTGGTTTTACCGAGGGTTGTTACATTCTCCCCACCTTGTTTTAGAACTCGTCCTCGAGATCTACTGGAATAAATGCGGATATTTCCTTTGCATTTCTTACTCGAGTTCCCATGTGTACTCTGGTCCTCTTTTAGAGTCCCACTTTACTTTAACTAGAACTAGTCTCTTATGTTTGAGGTTCTTGACTTTCCTGTCTTCAATCTGTAGAGGTCTTTCTACAAACTTGAGTTGTTCATTTACCTCTATATCCTTAAGAGGTACTATCAATGATTCATCAGCTAAACACTTTTTAAGATTAGATACATGAAACACGTCATGTATTCCTGCCATCTCCTCTGGCAGTTGTAGCTGATAGGCTACAGGTCCTATTCTTTTAATAATCTTAAAAGGTCCAACATACCTGGGACTTAGCTTTCCCCGTTTGATGAATCTTACTACTCCTTTCCAAGGAGAGACTTTTAACAATACTTTATCTCCTACTTGAAATTCCAATGGCTTGCGTCGGTTATTAGCATAACTCTTTTGTCGATCACGTGCTGCTTTTAGTCGTTCCTTGACTTGAATAATCTTGTCAGTTGTTTCTTGTACTATCTCAGGTCCAGATAGTTGCTTTTCCCCAATGTTTGCCCAACAGACTGGGGTTCGACACTTTCGTCCATAAAGTGCTTCGAATGGTGCAGCATTGATACTTGTGTGATAGCTATTATTATAAGAAAATTCTATTAAAGGTAAGTGATCATCCCAATTACCTCCAAAGTCAATTACACAAGCTCTAAGCATATCTTCCATTGTCTTAATTGTCCTTTCACTTTGTCCATCTGTTTGTGGATGATAAGCCGTACTTAATTTTAACTTAGTTCCCATAGCCTTTTAGAAACTTGACCAAAAATGAGATGTAAAGCGGCTATCCCTATCAGAAACAATTGATACAGGAATACCATGTAAAGAAACAATTTCATTTACATACAATTTAGATAATTGTTCCATACTAATTGTTTCCTTCATTGGTAGAAAATGAGCTGACTTAGTTAGTCTATCTACAATCACCCAGATTGTATCATTTCCTTTTCTAGTTTTGGGTAATTTAGTGACAAAATCCATTGTTATCAATTTCCATTTCCAAACGGGCATTTCTAATTGTTGTAACAAACCTGAAGGTTTCTGATGTTCAACTTTAACTTGTGAACAGGTCAAACATTTAGAAACATAGACTGCTATGTCCTTTTTCATCCCTATCCACCAGAAATTTTTCCTTAAATCCTGGTACATTTTATCACTTCCTGGATGCATCGTATACTTAGACTTATGGGCTTCTTCTAATATACGATGACGTAAATTTCCTAATTTAGGTATCCACATTCTCTTTTCATGGAATCTCCATATTCCATCTGTTCCTTGTTCTAATTCTTTTAGCATACCTTTTAATTTTTTAGAATCATCCTTGATTACTGATTCTTGTGCTTCTCTTATTTGATCATTTAAATCTACTTGTAGATTTAATTTAAGAGAACGTACCCTTTTTGGCTTTTCATAATATTTTCGGCTTAAAGCATCTGCTACTACATTTGCTTTTCCTTCATGATACTGGATATCACAGTCATAGTCACTAAGAAATTCCATCCAACGTCTTTGCCTCATATTCAATTCTTTTTGCTTGAAAACATACCTTAGACTCTTATGATCAGTAAATATGGTAAACTTACTACCATAAAGGTAATGTCTCCAAATCTTAAGAGCAAAAATTATAGCTCCTAATTCTAGATCATGGGTTGAATAATTTTCTTCATGATTCTTAAGTTGTCTAGATGCGTAAGCTATAACCTTTTGACGTTGCATTAATACACATCCATAACCTAATCTAGAAGCATCACAATAAACTACGAAGTCTTCAGTTCCTTCTGGTAATGCTAGTATGGGTGTATGGGTTAATCTTTGCTTAAGGATTCTAAATGCTCCTTCTTGTTTTAATCCCCATTCAAACTTAACAGATTTACAGGTTAGCTTAGTTAAGGGAATGGCTATTCTAGAGAAATCTTTAATAAATCTTCTATAATAACCGGCTAATCCTAAGAAACTTCTAACCTCAGTTGGTGACTCAGGGGTTTTCCATTTAGTAGTGGCCTCGATCTTTGTTGGATCTACATGAATTCCTTCATGATTAACTAGGTGTCCAAGGAATTGTACCTGTTCTAACCAAAATTCGTACTTTGAAAACTTGGCATAAAGCTTCTCCTTTCTTAATAAACTTAAAAGTGCATGCAAATGTCTTGCATGATCCTCTTTACTCTTAGAGTAAATTAGAATATCATCTATGAATACAATTATGAATTTATCCAAATATGGCTTACATATTCGGTTCATCATGTCCATAAATGCAGCTGGGGCATTGGTTAAACCAAATGGCATGACAGTAAATTCATAATGACCATACCTTGTTCTAAATGCGGTTTTAGGAATGTCCTCTTCCTGTACCTTTAATTGATGATATCCTGACCTTAAATCAATTTTAGAGAAAAATCGAGCTCCTTGCAATTGATCAAACAAATCATCGATTCTCGGTAATGGATACCGATTCTTAATCGTAACTTTGTTTAATTCACGGTAATCAATACACATACGGATTGATCTGTCCTTCTTTTTAACAAACAATATCGGCGCTCCCCATGGCGACGAACTCGGTTGTATAAATCCTTTTTCCAACAATTCATCTAATTGTTTCTTCAATTCTTGCATTTCAGTGGGTGCCAAACGGTAAGGTGCTTTGGCAATCGGTGCTGTTCCTGGTATTAAATGGATTCTGAATTCAACTTCTCTATCCGGAGGTAATCCTGGTAATTCTTCTGGAAAGACATCTGAAAACTGAGATACTACTGGAATATCTTTTAAATCATTTCCTTTAGTGTTAGTGATTATAGAAATCAAATACACTATAGAACCTTTTCTTATACAACTTGCAGTTTTCATCACAGAGATAATTTTAGTAGACCTAGAAGTTTTATCTCCTTTAATTGTGATCATTTTACCTTTTGGTGAATTTACTTGAATTAACTTTTGATCACATAAAATACTGGCTTTATTGGTTATTAACCAATCCATTCCTATAACAACATCAAATCCTACCTTGTTCATAAATTCTTCCCATTCCATATTGTAGGTTTGATCACTTCCTCTTGTCTGGAGGATAGTGTTCCACCATTCTAATGCTGCATTCTTAAACAGATTAGAAGCAAACAATATTCTATCTTCTTCAGCACAATTGCTTATCCTTAAGACTGCCTCGGTCTTCTCTATCTAACGTAAGGTTGCAATGGCCCCTTCATTGCCCGAGAATTCCATTGGTTTACAAGACCAGAATTCTTTATAAGAACAACCATAAGGCATGGTTCTTCTTCTTTTGGGAATAGGCATTTGAAGTACCGGTCCATTGTTTACACTGTTTTCTGGTTCAACGGGTCGCTTACTGCTATGCTTACTTTTATTATCAGCATCTTTAACAGTTTAAAGAATAAATGGCATAGCATCTATAATTCCCTGTGCCACTATGTGTTGGATAGCACTGTTATCCACTTGGTTTCCATTGTTATTGATACTCGGATTATCATTAACCACGTTAATGTTACTCTGGTTATCGTTATTCAGGTTTCCTTGATTTTCTTCGTCGGCCATCTGAATTTTAAACATTTATCCCATATTAATATCACAATTAATATTTTAATATAGTTAATCACATAACACACAATCTGGCCAAAAACGTAGATCATTGCTACTATACTCTTTTCATATACTTATGCGTCTATTACACACTAGTACAGAAATAAAGATTACAATACCAACAGTAATAAAATAATAATATGCATCCGTACACACATATTTTATTTTATTTTATTATATTATTTTTAGTACCGCTTCCTCCATTCTAACATTCACGGATATGGATTCATCCAAAAATCCATATTGCGCTCATCGTATTTACATACGAGACGCTCTCCCACCTGACGCATCCTCTCACTGCTTTCTAAAATTTCCTCCCCAAAAGTCCTAAGTTCTTGAACGTTTTCTGCACTCATTGGGGGTGCAGGTTCTAGGACTGGGTTTGGAATCTGGGGTGCGGGTTCCTGATATGGAGGTAAAAGTGCCTGAAATTGGTAAGGATCTTCCAAGATTCCCCTAATGTAGTTATCATGGTAATAGGGATCTAAAGGGTCCATACCTGAATAGGCTCCTATAGGTGTGTCTTCAGGAATAGAGTAACATTGCACATAGTCCCTATTCTCGTCCCACCATGGGTCGTAATTTGGGTCTAGGGGATTTGGTGCAGGTACCCTAGGAATTTCGTCAGGGTTAAAGTCATGCATCTCCATTTGGTTTTCCTGGTTTTCTATTTCCATGAGTTGTTCTGGGTTTTGTGGTTGTGGGGCTACTAGTTGTTCCAGACTTGGGTCAGCAGCAGTTGTAGCTAGAATATGGAAATTAGCTAGGCTTCTATTAAGTATATCTTGTGTATGAACATCTGTCTCTCGCTTAATAGCTGCTAAGGCCCTTTGCTGTTGCAATTTTCGCATTCTCTTCCTACGAGCAAAAGCTTCTTTACTGAACCATCCTCGTCTCTTATTAGGAAATGGTTCCTCCGACTTAGCTCTAAAGGCAAACACTCCTTCTTCCTGATCAGCAGAATACCCAGAAAGGGAAGGCTGTGATGAGGTACCTTCACTCTTAGGTGAATCAGACAACTAACGACTCATTTCTGAGGGTCCTTGATCACTCATTCTGTAAACTATCAAATAGTCAAATAACACATAACAAATAAATATAATTATGCACTTATTTACATAATTTTATTTCCTAACACAAATTTCAGAATTTTAAGTGTCAGCAGAACACTTCTTTGGCTCAGACCAGTGGCTAGGCTCTGATACCACCTTCTGTCGCAACCCCCGATCCCTGATCCCCGGGAACGGGCGGACGCGATCACAGAGTTTTGGTGGTATCAGCTTGTTATTTAATCTTGCAGCAGAATTAACATCAGGATCGTAGTTAGGAAATATTTATCAGAGTAAAAACCACCTCATTTGATATTAATAAACACATGGGCAAAACCCAAGTTTCTTATTACAATACATTTATAGGGATAAACCCTATTTTATTTAAAACATCGTTTATTAGGTAACTTTTATAGCCACATTTCCCCCAAGCCTTCAGTGCTCTCCAACTGACTTTTTACTAATTGGCTTTCACATTGGGTTACCTGAAACGCGTTTTAAAAACATTTGTCAGTGGGAAATACTGGTGAGTGAATCCCAATTTAATCAAGTTTAAATAAAAAGTCACAGTGAACAGTATTGAGAGCGATCACATTGTTTATGTCTACACAATTACTCCATTTGGTACTATCAATCCTGACTTGTGGGTCATATTACCCATTGGCTAACTCATTGTCCAATGGTAACGTATTGTCATCCAGACTTACTACTCACAAGTAGTACAAATTTTGTATACAAAACCCCAACATACCGGCAGTAATTGAATAACTACAAAGACTCAATCACTGCTAATTTTCATGATAAAACATTTAAGGTTTGGTAAAACATTACCAAAAAGATTAACAAAAAGAGGATAAACTCACTTTGTTATCTTAGACTTCGCGTAAGGGTTTCCTGGATATAATCTATAATTTATACAAATGTACATTGGTTAGTATCATAACCCTTTGAAATTATTAATAATACCCTCCCCGAGACGGCATTCCAACAACTACGTCGGGCAGAACCACGACAGTTGTTACGGAACCCTAAATCAATCGGGCAGCGTAACTATTATGAAACTGGGGTTATAATACTTACAACGGAGCAGAACCTTGCTAATTAGGGGTATAGTACCCGACTATAATGCCTCTAATTCAGAAAGTGAGATTGAGAAATGAAAAGTGAGCGACGGAAAACGAAACCCGACGACCTTCTTATATAGTTGTGATATTGGGTTTCCAGGCGGCCCGCGTAAAACACAGGCCAGGGTTACGCGGCCCGCGTCAACCTTGGTCAACACTATAGCTTGGCCCGGTCATCTACTAGGTTCGACACGATATCGACACGTGTCAGCTCAGGGCTGCGCCACAACTTAGGTCACTAGCGGCCCGCGTTAACTATCAAGAACTCTTACGCGGCCCGCTTCAACTTAAAGAAATCAAAGGAATCCGGTCTACATCTTCATACGGCCCGCGTGAGATGTTGGGGTGGGTCTACGAGGCCCGCCTCAACTCCGTTTTTCTTATTTTTAATTTATTTTATATACTATAACGTATTTCGGGCTCGGTTTTCACATACGGAGTGTAATATAAGACATATAAGGGTATTTTAAGATATAATAAGGTGTCTGAAATATTATGAGAATGTTGGTTTTACCGAGGGTTGTTACAGCGAGTGACCATTACCCTTATCAAAAATCCCCACCAGCAAGAACTTATCTGTGTCCGTGCGGGCACGCGCAAACACAGCGGTCGAATCCAATCGGTCAAGGGATGAGAAGACTTACCTTAAGTACGAAAACGGATGTTACGCATAGCGATGCGGCCTGGCACCGCATCCTATGAACATTTTCATCACGACAAGGGATCCGGACAACAGTAACAGTCACTAAGCGGCGATGCGGCACAGCACCGTATCCCGCATGCATCTTGGCCAGAACAAGAACGCGGGAACAACATCAGTTACCGCAAGCAGCGGTGTGGCCCGGCACCGCATCCTGCCTACGAGGCAAGTGGGTCTGACACCACAGTGCAAGTGGCACTGAGGATAGTCACCTGTCAGCCCACATGTAAGCAACAGACTGACACCACAGCAGGACGTGGCATCACCATCGTAACCGACAGGCCTGACACACCTACAGGAGGCTGTGCGATGTCAGACTAGCCACTCAACTACCCTCCTTCACTCCTCGGCTATAAATACCCATCCCAAACCAGGTTTGAGGTATCTCTTCACAACTCTCTCACTACTACTACTATCACACTTTGCTTCCCGAGCAAACTACTGATTCTTACGCCGGAGAGTGGTAACAAGGAGCACCCCCACCCCATCCTCCTTGTTACCAGTCACGGTGTGTTTCCTTGTGCAGGAGATCAACCAGCGGATGATCCAGCCAGCGATCCTCGAAAAGAAGGGATTAACCCTACTTGACGAGACCAGTGAGTTAACCCTCCCGGTTAACCATTGTTTCATCACTTGTTCTGGTCAAAGTCAAGTGGGACTCCAAAAGAGGACCTGAGTATACATGGGAACTCGAATCAGAAATGCAAAGGAAATATCCACACTTGTTCCAGTAGATCTCGAGGACGAGCTCTAAAACAAGGTGGGGAGGATATAACAACTCTAAAGGAAACTGACACCCTCATAATTTTTCCGACACCCTAATATATTTTAAATTATCCCAATACGTCCCTAAAAACACCCCATACGTGAAAACGGGCCCCGAATACCTTAAATATTATTAAATTTAATTAAAAATTGAAATTTGGGTTTGTCGCGGGCCGCGTAAACCTCTTAAGGGTTTTACGCGGGCCGCTAGAGATCAAGAATGTGGCGCAGCCCGGTGCGGCCATGTGGCCCAACACCCGGCAAACCTAGTCGCTGACCCGGACAAGCTACCCCTTTGACCAGAGTTGACGCGGGCCGCAAAGCCCCTTGCCTACCCTTACGCATGCCGCGTAAAAGTCAAAGTGAAGCCCTATAAGTAGAGGGCCTTGGATCTTCAGTCTGCTCGTTCATTCCTTTCTTAAATCTCGAATTTCTTTAAGTGTAGGCATAATATCGGGCATAATACCCCCTAAAATAGCGAAGTTCTGCTCCGTTGTAAGTATTATAACCCCTGGATACGTATTAGATACGCTGCCCGATTGATCTAGGGTTCCGTAACGGCTGTCGTGGTTCTGCCCGACGTAGTCGTTGGAATGCCGTCTCGGGGAGGGTATTACTAATGTTAAAATGGGTTATCATACTAACACGTGTGCTTTTGTGTAAAATTATAGATAATTCTCAGGAAACCCTAAAGGATAATCTAAGACAGCAATGTGAGTTGATCTGCTTTTTGTAAACCTTTTGTTAACTGTTTTTACAAAACCTCACTCGATTAATTTTATATTAAACAGTTATTGAGTATTTGTAAGAATACAATTATCGTGGGTATGTTGGGGTTTTGTATACAAAATTTGTTACTGGAGGGGTAACATTTCCACAAGTCGGGTCCGATAGTACCACGGGTGATAATTGATATAACTTGGAAACAAATGTAATTGCGAGATCGCCCTCAATATTGTACAATGGTTTTTATTTAAACTTGATTAAACTGGGATTCACTCACCAGTATTTCCCACTGACAAATGTTTTTAAAACGCGTTTCAGGTAACAAAATGTGAAAGCCAAATAGAAGCCAGCTGGACAGCACTGAGGGCTTGGAAAAGTGGCAATAAAGTTACCTAAAATGAAACAGATGTTTTTATTAAATAAAATAGGATTTATTCCTATGAAATTGTGTGTATTGCAAACTTGGGTTTTATCCCATGTGTTTAATATTATAAAAATGTGGTATTTTACTCTGATTCAATAATTCCTAACTATGGTCCTAATGAAAATTCCGCTGCCAAAATTTGACAATACGCGATACCACCGAAACTGGCTCGCGGCCGCCCGTTCCCTGGGATTAGGGATCGGGGGTTGCGACACAAATGGACAAGCAGAATCCTCGAACAAGATAATTGTCAACAACTTAAAGAAGAGACTAGGAGCTAAGAAAGGAAGATGGGCAGAAGAATTACCCTTTGTTTTATGGGCTGATAGAACAACAATAAAGAATGCAACTGGCCAGACTCCATTCTCCTTAGTATTTGGAGCGGAAGCAGTGATCTTAACAGAAATGATGATACCTACAGCAAGATCTAACCTCCGGGATCCTGAGCAGAATCCTGAAGCTTTGTGCCAAGAATTGGATACTGTGGATGAGACAAGAGATGCAACAAAGCTAAGGATGGCAGCATATAAACAGACGATATCCAGAACATATAACAAGAATATAAGGACTAGAAGGTTTCAAGTTGGGGATTGGGTGTTAAGAAAGGCTTTTCGGAATACTACTAATCCTGCCGATGGAAAGTTAGCTCCAAAGTGGGAAGGACCATATGAGGTTGAATCAAAATCTGGGAAAGGAGCATACCGACTCAAGAATATGGAGGGGATATGCTACCAAGATGCTGGAATGCTATACACCTAAAGCTCGATTTCAAGTGAGTTTAGAATTTAATTTCTAACTCAGGATGATATGAATTCTATCTCTTTTAATACATTTGATATTATTTATTCTTTTGAACCCAATACTGACTTAAGCATCGGAGGGGTGTTAGCCAGGCTAACACCCACCTTAGTTTACATTTTTTTTGCAGTATATGCTTCGGGATATAGCTCCAGGATACACGCTCAGGATATTTCGAAAGATTAGAGGATTGGCCCCCTCTCTCACGTTTAAGGGATTCTAATCCCTTCACAGGTTTAAAGGTATTCACCTTTCTTACGAATTGGGTTTAAACACCCCGCCTGGAGCGCAAGCTATCCAGGGATAGTTCAAGGTAGCGGGACCAGTTCATGTAAAAGTGGCTGACAATTTCGTTACTATTGGCTATATCCTGGATCCTCAAGGTATATGAGGATTGATCACCCTCTCTCACGAAAGGGTATTTTCATACTCTCTAAGGTTTAAAGGTTTTCACCTTTCTAAGTCTTGGAGTTTATACACTCCTGCCTGTAGCGCATGAAAATCAGGGTTTATCCCCAGGATATTAAGGGTTTATCCCCAGGATATTGAGGGTTCATCCCCAGGATATTCAGGGTTTGTCCACAGAAAAACTAAAGTATGACTATGTTTGCATTCCTAAGTCTTCAAATATGCTGAACACAGGGGACATACACCATACAATTCAAAGGATGGGTTCGAGTTTCTAAATGTGCATTGGGGACATTCCTAAGATGGAAGATTGGAATTGACTCTCTAAGAGTCTTTGGTATGATCTCTCCTTTTTATTTGGATAACTTAAGTTTTCTAAGTTATGTGGCAGTATCCTGACCAGGATATCTCTCAGGATACTCTCAGGATATGTTCCCAAAATGTTCAAAGAAAACTATTTTCGGAATAAAATTTATGCACTAAAAATATAACAACAAAGATAAGGCCAAAAGAAAGTTATATTATTAACGTGGCAAAAGTTTGTGCTTTTGGTTTCATCTCAAACTGAGATCCATCCACCAAAAGCACAATAAGTTCCTAGTTATATTTACATAACAGTTGAAGGTTTCATCTCATACCGAGACCCATCCACCTCCAATTGTTATATTGTTCAAAAAACGTGCAGGAAATATAAATTGTTCAAGTGCAGGAAAAGTAAAATGCAGGAAAAGTAAATTGTTTTGGGGATTACAAACCAACATTCAAATTTAAAAAGTGGGCTCCAGCCTAGGCATCAATATCCATCATCGCCCACTAGAATGCCCTCACACAGCGGTATCTTCACCAGCCTTCTCCGTCTTCTCAGCCTCAGCATCCTGAGCAGCATCCTCTCCAGCATCCTTCTTTTCTCCAGCCTTGTCCACCACATCTGCTGACTTAGAGGATTCACCAGCCCCAACATGATACGGCACAGCTTTGCCACCCAGGAATCAACCGACCAGGATGGGCACTCCAGACCTGTCTCCTTGGCCTCATAAGCCATCTTGATGCGAGCTTGTAGCAGAGAGACGACGGCTGAATTTTTGATCCCTTCCCGGAAGGAGACCATGGCCTGTTCGTGTTCCACTTGGACGGCTGCCAGCTTTATTTCAGCATCCTGAGTGACCTTCTTCAGCTTATCCTCATAGTGCCGGCTCTTGGCTTCAGCAATTGTGCCCTGATCAGCAACAGTGGTCTCAAGCTGCTTGATCCTGGCTTCTTGAAATTTGGCTGTACTGCAGGCATCGGTGTAGAGGTGGAGTAGGTGCTGGAGACCCTGCAAATCAAAATTTATCTACGAATTAAAATTTACTAACCAGGATATTCTGTCAGGATATGTACACAGGATATAGTACCAGGATATTACCTTGTTAAGGAAGGACGTCATCGGCTCTAAGGAATCAGTAAAGCTGAGTTTTTCATAAGAGAACCCTTCAGAGTCTGGAGTGCTGACCTCGGAACCCTTCCTCTTCTTGGAAGTAGAAGCTCTAGTTCTTTGGTTGGGCTTAGGAGCCGGAACTGGTTTGTAGCTGGTGGTAGCAGGAGTTTCCTTCTTGACATTAACTGGAGTAGGGTAGTTATCAAGCTCATCAAGGTCTAGGAGGATTGGAACTTTGCTGGAATCTGCATACAGGGAGTAAACTTAAAACTCTTTCCTAAACATATCAGATAAAGACATATATGCAGAATATTGTGCAGGATCCTTACCAGACATGTTTGAACTAGAAGGTTGACTTGAAGATGGTAGAAGTGGATTAAAGCTCCTTTCAACTTCTGGAAGAAGTCTGATGGTGTCGATTCTCTTCTTTGAGTCAGCTAAAGGAGGTCCAAGCTTTCTGAAATCAGCTGTATACAAGAAAGAAAGAGAAAATCAGTACAGGATATAAGACAGGATCGTCCTTAAACCCTAAATCCTACCCTTTCTCAACCACTTCACCGGGTAATCCGCTCCACCAGGGATTGAATCTTATTTTACAAAGAAAAACTTGGATTTCCATTCCTCTTCGTTCCTGGTGGCTCGGAGTATCAGTGGGTCGCTGGAAGTGGAATAGAACAAGAATCGGCAAGAGCCGTGGCATCTAAGCTGGTATGTTAGGGGAAGGTCGTGAATAGAAAGATCAGGAATGTGCTTGTTCTTGATTTGATCAAGAACAAACAGAACTCGCCAAAGCATTGGCATTGTTTGACTGAAACAGATTTTCGTGATGTTAAAGAACTCGGTGATGAAGTCAGGAAATGGAAATTGCAACCCTAAGGTAAAGGGAAAAGCGTTAAAACACAACCACTCATCGGAAACCATGTCCGACCGGATTTCCCGATCGAACGGCCGGAACACCGTCCCTTTCGGAAAGATGCCAGAGGTTTTGAGAGCCGACAAGTGAGCACTGTCAAAGGAGCATATTTCTTTCTCCGGATCTTGGAGAATATTCTGGTGGATAAATGAAGGAGCGGAGTCACCGGAGCTGGATCTGGTTTGCCTCGCCATATGGTTACCGGAATATTGTGCAGAATAAAGGAGAAAGAAGATGGAAATGAGAGAGAAGATTTTACCTTTTACTCTTTGGTGAGGGTTAAATGAAGATAAGGATGAGAAGTTATAGGGAAGTAATGAGTAAATATAGGCCGCACGGTTACAAGTAGTCACACCAAGGTCTTATCTCTTAATTGCCTCGTTTATCCTGAAAAAATGTAACCGTTAGGACTCAGGATCCTTAACGGTAACATTTTGGGGACAATTGTTATGGGTGAAATTCTGAGCCCATATCCTAGATAATATTTTAAATTATATCTTTGATTATATGATAAATGTTCATGCCCGGGATGCTGACTCAGGATATTGGTAACATCCTGATATGGTATCCTGAGGATCACTAACGGATTATGTGCAGGAGTACGAGTTCAAGCTTGCAACGTTCATGAAGACCTTTTCCCCTGAAGACTCGGTCCAAGTGGTTCGAAGAAAGACGTTGAGGCCGCTTTCCTTGGTATCGAACGTTAACTAAAGAATATTCGTTGGCATCCCCCATTTATAGGAGATTTTGTTTTCATTTCTTAGCTATAAATAGATGGATAGATCAGATCCAACAGGACACAACACTCACTGCTCTCAATCACTTCTACTCTCTCGCAACTCTCACTTTCTGAAAAAGCATTGTAACACGTAGTAGTGATCTGATCAATATCCTGCACTGTATCCTGACATTTGAAGTAATAAGAAGAACAAGGCAGTTGCGATTGTCAGCTCCCGAGGTTTTATGCCGGCGATCTAGATTGATCAAGGGCTTTCCTCGTACATCTCGTGCCACCCTTTACTTTTTTCTTATTGTTTGATTGTAGATATAGCTCAATATCCTGAGCTATATCCTGAACACTGTTTTTGCAAACAACTAACTCATCATATTTTCGATACACATTCTTAGCACACTACCTCACTTAACTAATTTGATCACTAAATTGCTTAGGTAATTTTTGACCAAAACACAACTGTTTACAACCAATAAATCAAATCCATGGTGAAAAGCATCGAATGCTTAGATCACCAGGTTAAAACGATTGTATCAAACACATAGTATCCATTAACTTACAAAAACCCTCCATCCGGAGGAAACCACAAAAAGTTTAGCAGCTCATCTCGCACGAAGAATCTTTAAAAGCTTGAATTGATGAAGAAACCATGGTTGATTCGGTGATTGAATGGAGAATCGTGATGGAATTGGATGAAAGAAGCCTTGAAAATCGAGTGCCTTAATGCCCTTAGTCCACCGTGATGATAAGATAATCATTCCCCACTTAAAAATCCTAAATATATACCACAAAGGCCTTGTTTCGCGTCATTTGACTTTACCGGGTCGTAAGCTACGCAAAGGAACTCGTAAGCTACGCTTCACAAACTCTGTTGAACAAACATGCCCCAACCGTAAGCTACGAGTGATGTCTCGTAAGCTACGATTGTTCCCTTGACTCCTTTTCTTGCTGCACATGATAACTCGTAAGCTACGAGTTATAACTCGTAGCTTACAGAATAAAAGTTATGCTCAAACTTCTAAAAGACACCAAGAACTCGTATTCTACGAGTGTGGACTCGTAAGCTACGATCGCGATATGGTCCCTCCTTTCCTTCTTCACACCAACTTTCAGCAAATGTCAACTAGGCCCCTCTACTTTATGTTATCTATTCTTCTCACATATTCTTCATATAATAACTTTCAAATAATTACCAAATAGCCCCTCTACTTATAATTTTCTCATTTCTTGCATATAAGAGCTTCACACAACTTCCACAAAGTACCGAATTAGTCCCCAAACTCTGCTTTTTCACACTTCTTCCACTCGTGAGCCTTTACATCACCCAAACAAGCTTTAACATCCATTCTTGATCTGCAACATCCCGTCCAATGCTTGTAACTTCGTCTTTAATCATCGTAAATGTACCGAATTACATGTTTAACCTGAAAATCACCAAAATCTCATAGTTATCTCATTCCAATCAAATAAACACATCAAATAACATAAAACATGATATTTAAACACTCTAAAGCTCGGGTTTCACCTTCTCCATCAAGCCACAGGGAGCACCGGTGTAATTTTCAAAAGTTAGGAATTATAGGTGTTATTTTGCAAAACCACATAAAATATCCGTGCATTTTACTCTCCAAATAAAGAAAAAAAACAAAATATCACATCCCATTTGCTTTTTATTTCTTCCAAAAAAAAAAAAAGATCAAAATATCACATCCCACATCAACTCATGGGCCACGTAACCAATAATGGATGAGGTGTGAATGGTATCACCCTTATTCGTATTGCAACTTAAAATGATTGCAAAGAAATCGGCCTTGAATAACCGGAGACATAATCGCTATTGTGAAGTATTCTATCACAGGTACTTTTTACGTACATTCAAATTATATTCTCATTACATGAGTAATCCAGATTGATCTTTTAATGAAGTTGAACATTGAATTCAGTTTAGTATATAGTTCATCTCAATTATTAGCCACTATTTGAGTTGTAACTTGAAATCTTTCATTGATTTTACTTAGCATATGGTTAACTAATTTACGTTCTAATTTTGCTTAAAGAAATAAGCCTTAAAACGGTTTTAAGTAGGGGTCCAAACAAGCCGAGCGGCTCGAGATCGGCTAGAGAAAAAAGCTCAAAACAAGCTGAGTCTTATCGAGCCCGAGCCGAGCTTGAGCTTAAAATAAAGCTCGTTTATTTATCGATCCCGAGCTCGAACCTGACATGTGAAGCTCATCAGAGTAATATTAGCTTTTATTAATATTTAATAACATTTACCGCTTATTTAAAGTTGTCTAGTAAACAAGCCAATCCGAGTTTATTTAAAAATGGTCGCCGGTACCGTTGTTGGGTGAAGATAGCTCCAGCCGAGTCAAAAAAGAAAGTCGTCGGATTCGGGAAATTATAAAGTGGATACACCTAGTGCCGAAGTCTCGAGCGGTCTTCCCGACATGAACGAGGATCCCTCGCCAAGAAGACAAAAGAGAAAGGAGAAAAAGGACAAAGGACCGTCTTCAACAAACGAAGATCCAAGAGATATAACCGGTAGATTCAAAGAATACAAGGCCATGAAGAAATAGTTGATGGGTATTAAAAGGTTACGAGAAGAAAAATACATGTCGTTGGCGGATGAGCAACGCGAGGCGTTGCGACAAACTATGTTCGACAAGGACTTAGAGACGTTTAACCGGCCTCACGACAATGTTCACCCTTCGATGTTGGAAATCACACTCGGTAGAAAACGCGAGATCGCAAAAAAATATGGTTGGCCTTGTAATTTTTAGTTTTTTTGTTGCGTTGTTTTATTATTGTTTTTTTAACTTAGATTTTAATGTAACGGTTTTTTTATTTATAAAAGTTTGATGTTTTATTTGTTTTATCTTAATATATAAGTTAAAAAAAATAGTTTACCTATTCCAAATGTTTAACCACCGCCAACGTTTTTGAGCAATAGATAAAAACAAAATAGGTAAAATGACGTGACACAGTTTGATTGGGTGATTTAAGAGTTACCTATTGAAAGTGTTTAACCATTCCCTTCACTCTAAAGTGGCAAAAGTGACCAAATTTCGGAAACCATTCCATCAGTTTACTCAGCTTTTTATATCTTCCAAAGAAAGAAAAAATATATATATATATCACATCCCATTTGCTTTTTATTTCTTCCAAAAAATAAAAAAATAAAAAAGGACCAAAATATCACATCCCACATCAACTCATGGGCCACGTAACCAATAATGGATGAGGTGTGAATAGTATCACCTTTATTCATATTGCAACTTAAAATGATTGCAAAGGAACCGGGATTGAATAACCGGAGACATAATTGCTATTGTGAAGTATTCGATCACAGGTACTTCTTACCTACATTCAAATTAACTTCTCATTACATGAGTAATCTAGATTGATCTTGTAATGAAGTTGATCATATAATTCACTTTAGTAAATAGTTCATGTCAATTATTAGCCACTATTTGAGTTGTAACTTGAAATCTTTCACTGATTTTACTTATGGTTAACTAATTTACGTTCTAATTTTGCTTAAAGAAATAAGCCTTAAAACGGTTTTAAGCAGGGGTCCAAACAAGCCGAACGGCTCAAGATCGGCTGGAGAAAAAAGCTCAAAACGAGCCGAGTCTTATCAAGCCCGAGCCGAGCTTGAGCTTAAAATAAAGCTCGTTTATTTATCGAAACCGAGCTCGAGCCTGACATGTAAAGCTCATCAGGCTCGACAAACCTTAGAGTAATATTAGCTTTTATTAGGCCATGCGTAGTCATAACGCCCCTTTGTGGCGTTATGCGACACGTGGCGCGCCACGTGTGCGGGTGGGCGTTATGGGGCGTTATGCATTTAAGCCCGTAGTCATAAAGCCCCCGCCTAATCATTACTCAATTATTAATTTCTAATTATTTATAATTATTTTCTAAGTTTATAAAATTAAAATTCATTTCATTAAATTAAAAAAACATTACACTAAAATAAAAATAAAAAAACATTACACTAAGAAAAAAACGGTTCCACTAAAAAAAAGTTGGACTAAAAAAATAAAAAAAACCTTACACTAATTAACTCAAAACACAAAATCAGCCCAAAGCCCATATAAAAACAAAACACAAACCAGCCCAAAGCCCATAAATTAAAAACCCTAAAATTCTTCTTCTTCTTCCTTGTCTTCCTTCTTCTTCTTCGATAGATACCTGCAACACAAACACCAACACAAAAACAGAGCATTAAATCTATGAGGGGAAAACCAGAAAAAAAAAATTCAAACAAACCCACACATCACGTCGCTATAGACATCGCGCCACCCCCTCATTTTCGATTCATAGCGCCCCGCGTATTGGTGTGCCTGGCGTTTTGCCGGCGCCATGCTTGGGCATACCGCCCCACTACGCACACTCTTAATATTTAATAACATTTACCCCTTATTTAAAATTGTCTAGTAAACAAGCCAATCTGAGTTTATTTAAACTTGTTTACGGGCCGAGCCAAACCTAAAAATAATCTTGTTTAGTAAATTATTTATATTATTTGAAAAACTACCACTGAGCCGAGCTCGAGAAACTACCAACGGGCCGAGCTCAAGCTTTGAAAACAAAACTCGAACCGATCCGAGCTTGAGCTCAATCTCTCATAAGTTAATCGAGCTCGGCTCGGCTCGTTTGCACACCTAGTTTTATGTTTTGAAATCGAAGGAAATTAAAGAAAAATAACCGGTCAACGTGGCCTTGTTACGGTTTTGTCCGGCAAAAGTATGATGAAATTGTCTTAGCAAAGATCGTCTTAAAATTGTAGTAGATTTCGAAATTGTATGCTTCTTATACCAATAATAGATAAAATATATTAATTATTATCATAGAGGAGTGTTAATCGTGTCGGGTTCACAAGGTGAGTTGATATGTGCAACCTGAACCCGACCCATATTATTATTCGTGTTAAATATTTCAATCCAAACTAACCCACACATAAGTTCGGGTCAACCAAAATACAACCTGTTTGTTTAACCCATTTTTTAAAATGAGTTATACATGTTGGCGATTTATCAGAGTGGGTTATTGGGTTTTAAGCGAGTTACCGGTAACGTGTTTAGTGGTGAGTAGTGTGACGAGTAAGGAAAATTTTGTGTGACAAAACTAACATTATTATAACTAATCATTTAAATGAAAAACAAAAAACAAAACTAATATGATAAAAGTTCTTTTTTTTCTCACTAGTTAGATGGGCTAATTGTTCAATCCGTATTTTTCTCAGAAGTTAAATGGGTCGTATAAGCCATTAGGCGACCCAAAACCTGTATTCCGTGTGGTGTCAAGAATTGCCGCCTCGTAACATTAAATGGAGTCTTTTAGTTAGGATTCGATATGTAGATAAGATGTATCATAATTCTCTTTATGAGTTATGATATGATTAGTTTGTCTTTGTAGTTATTCTTATTGTAATCCTATAAAGTGTATCATTTCCATCATTCTAGTTAAATGGGTAATATATGGAAAAGTTGCTAAAAAGAAAAACACACATTAGTTGAAATTCGCTCGTAATGTATTATGTAATTACAAAACATTATGGCATGAAATCACTTTCAACAAATTTTCATGTGGTTTCATATGAATATTAGTTCTTTTGATTTTGTTATTGTTACAAACCAGGTTGAACGAAAAGAATGAACATGTCACACGACGAGAGTTCGACAAAGAAGAGGACCGGAAAGTGTCACGCGTGTGGGGAAACTGGGCGTTTTGTTAAGTGCAAAGACGTGAAATCTGACTCCGAGCCTGTGAAAGTGGTGCACAATGAAGTAATAGGCTTGATAACTGTAAATGAGGACCCGGCTTTATCCAAGATGAGGCGTCGAGGGTGGTACTTAGCTTCTAGATGCACAGTGCACGTTTGTAACTCAAGGGACATGTTTGTGGACTACCAACCGTGGACGGGTCATGAGGTGGTTTTGGACTTCAACAGTCGTGCTGAGGTGGCAGGGATCGGTTCAGTGGAGCTTCACTTCACCACGGGTAAGGTTGTGAAACTGTTAAATGTTTTTCACATCCCCACAATCAGGAAGTGTCTCTTATCCGCGTGCATACTTTTGGGGGACGATTACATAATATCTATGGATGCTACTAGGGGAGCCACCATCGAGAAGAATCATGAGATCGTGGGAAAAGGATACTTGGAGGACGGGTTGATCCGGATGAGCATCATAAAACCTGATTCCGAGTCAGCAAAAGGGATGGTTTAGATGTTGGCAAGTCGTCTAGTAATCGCGTCGGTATTTAGCAATAATAAAAGTCCTCTATGGTTGCATAGAAACTAAGGGATTAAATTTGTTTGAAATTGTTATGCTGTATGATGTCCTGCATCTTTTGTATTTACTAATTTGATGGTATGTCTGGTTGTCATTACCATATTCCACATCATATAATTGTGGGGTTCTTTTAGACCACCTTTGGGCGTTGTCCGCCACATGTCGTCCTAGTCAGTCAAGGGGCATTTTGAAGAAAAGGGCGTAGTGGGATAATGCCCCCCACCCTTGGGCGTTGTTCGACACGTGGCAGTGTGGCACTCCCATAATTACCCAATTATTATTTTTTTAATTATTAAAACAAATAATATTCAATTAAAACAGTGATTGGTCAAATGTTTTCATCTTGGGCGTGGAAAATTAAACGCCAAAAGCAGATTTTGTCAAAAAAACGCCCACGAGGGCCGCTTGGGGGGCGTGCTCCGGCGTTTTCGTCCAAAAAAACGCCCAGAATCTCACGAGTACGGGTGGTCTTATGCCGGTATAATTTTCAAATCTGTTTGTTTTGACACATAAAAATTATTAGATAAACAAAATTAACCGATAAAAATATACTAACGTCCAAATTAAATTGCTTCATAAATGAAAAAAACGTAATATATTTTTTTTTCAAGATTAACACCAAAGAACAATCGACATACATGTTTGTTTGATAAAACCGGCCTGTAATTCTTAACGTGTATTAACATAATTACATTATTGAAATTGTGTCATTTATAGACGAGAACATCCATTGTGTCTACTGTCTACATCATCTACACAAATTATTTTTATAGTAACAATTCCTCTTTTCTAACATCCTTATAACAAACACACTCTTATGTTTGTAAGAAGAAGAGTAAATTGCCAATTTAGTCCCTGAGTTTTGTCCAAATTTGCCACTTTGATCCAAATAGTTTTTTTTTCCCTCTGGGTCCCTGACTTTTACATTTTGTTGCCATTTTGATCATTTTGTCTAACTCCATCCAAAAACCCAGTTTGTAACAGGGGTATTTTGGGGATTTCCTTAAAAAATGTTTTCAGTTGCCATTTTGATCCAATTCCAAAAAATCAAAAAAATTCCAAAAAATCAAAAAAATTCCAAAAAAATCTAAAAATAAAAAAAATTCTAAAAAATCATAAAAATTCTAAAAAATTCAAAAAAATCAAAAAAATTCTAAAAAATCATAAAAATTCTAAAAAATCCAAAAATCATTAAATGTTTCGGCACGAACCGTTTCGACGCGTACCGTATCGAACCGTACCGTTTCGACCCGTACCGTTTCGAACCGAACCGTTTCGACGCGAAGTGTTTCGACCCGTACCGTTTCGAACCGTACCGTTTCGACGCGAACCGTTTCGAACCGAACCGTTTCGACCCGTACCGTTTCGACCCGTACCGTTTCGAACCGTACCATTTCGACGCGAACCGTTTCGACCCGTACCGTATCGAACCGTACCGTTTCGACCCGTACCGTTTCGAACCCGAACCGTTTCGATGCGAAGCGTTTCGACCCGTACCGTTTCGAACCGAACCGTTTCGACCCGTACCGTATCGAACCGAACCGTTTCGACCCGTACCGTATCGAACCGTACCGTTTCGACCCGTACCGTTTCGAACCCGAACCGTTTCGACGCGAAGCGTTTCGACCCGTACCGTTTCGAACCGTACCGTTTCGACGCGAACCGTTTCGAACCGAACCGTTTTGACGCGAACCGTACCGTATCGAACCGAACCGTTTTGACGCGAACCGTTTCGAACCGTACCGTATCGAACCGAACCGTTTCGACGCGAACCATTTCAAGCCCGTACCGTATCGAACCCGAACCGTTTCGAGCCGTACCGTTTCGAACCGAACCGTTCGCGTCGAAACGGTTCGTGTCGAAACGGTTCGCGTCGAAACGGTTCGGTTCGATACGGTACGGGTCGAAACGGTTCGGTTCGAAACGGTACGGGTCGAAACGGTTCGTGCCGAAACATTTAATGATTTTTGGATTTTTTAGAATTTTTATGATTTTTAAGAATTTTTTTGATTTTTAAATTTTTTTGAATTTTTTTGATTTTTTGGAATTGGATCAAAATGGCAACTGAAAACATTAGTGATTAAGTACAAACTGGGTTTTTGGATGGAGTTAGACAAAATGATCAAAATGGCAACAAAATGTAAAAGTCAGGGACCCAGAGGGGAAAAAAAAACTATTTGGATCAAAGTGGCAAATTTGGACAAAACTCAGGGACTAAAATGGTAATTTACTCTAAGAAGAAAAAAGAAGTATATACAAACTTCAATAATTTAATATAATCACCATCTTTTATGTATAACTAACAAATTTAACAATGTGAATATAACCCTGAAAAGTTATAAAAGAAAAAATTGTGAGAATGAAAGAGAAAAAGATGTTACGACATGTGTGACACATTAGCATTACATCATATTTCCCCGTATGACACATTAGCGTTAAATAAGCCTTTTCACCACTTTTCCTTGCTTAGGGTCGTCCTGGTTTTCCTCTGAATTCCCCTAAACTAGATTTCCCCATTTCCCCCCTAAAGATATCACGATTCCTGGTGAAAAAATTCTTCCTAAATCCGAGGGACGGTGTTCCCACCCAGGGTCGTGGTCACCGAGCCCTCCCCAGACTCCACTCCGTGTGGTATAAAGTAATAAAACTAATGACCCATGTGGTTTTTCTTAGTTTTATAACATCTTGCTGTTAAAAAAAAGAGAATAAAATAAAATAATCATAATTAATAAGGGACTAATGTTGACAACCTGAGAATTGTTAGGGGGGAGATGTGGAAGCAGAACTATTCAAATCAGAAGCTAAAATTGTTGCAACGAAATCGCACTGATTGATTGGAGTTTGAACTTTGAAGAGGTTTCATGAATCGAATTGTGAGTGCATACCTCTCTTGAGAAGAAGAATTTGATCACAGCCAGGTACTTACATGTTATATTACAAAACATTATTGCATGAAATCACTGTTAAAAGCTTTTCATGTGACTTGATATCATTTCCTCTTTTCATTTTATTTTTGTTACAACCAGGTTGAACAGGTGATTGAAAGAACAAACATGTCAAATGGCGAACGTTGTGCATATGGGGACAATGGGTATTTTGATGAGTGCAAAGGCATAAAATCTGACACGGAGCCTGCGAAAGTGGTGCACAATGAAGTAATAGGCTTGATAACTGTAAATGAGGACCCGGCTTTATCCAAGATGAGGCGTCGAGGGTGGTACTTGGCTTCTAGATGCACGGTGCACGTGTGTAACTCAAGGGACATGTTTGCGGACTACCATCCGTTGAGTGGTCACGAGGTGATTTTGGACAACAAGAATCATGTTGAGGTGGCAGGGATCGGTTCAGTGGTGCTTCGATTCACCACGGGTAAGGTTTTGACTCTTTCAAATGTTTTTCACATCCCTGCGATCAGTAAGTGTCTCGTATCACTTGGCAAACTTGCTAAGATTGGGTTGAGCATGTCTTTTGATGCTGGGGGAGTCATCGTTGTTGAGAAGAATCGACAGACTGTGGGAGAAGGATACAATGAGGATGGATTGTTTCGGTTGAGAATCGTGGAAGAATGAACAAGTAGTCATGTTGGTTTTTAGCCATAAAACTCATCTATGGTTGCATTGAAACTAAGGGGTTTGTTAGAATTGTTATATGCATTATTCAGTGAACCATGTGTAACCTCTATCGCACATGTGTGTTTATCAATAAATTTTAACCTGAAAAGAACCTTCTTATCTGTCTAGCATTATAGTATTTTACACTTTTTGATCACACTATGAAACATACACATATGTTTGCTTCATTGCTTTTATGGTGTTAAATGATTCATGTCAAACAATCTATGCCATAGTAGACTTTGACATCCGTTTGATTAAGTCTTGAGGAATTTGTTATAAAGCTAAACAAACAAGATCAGTTCCTTTAAGTAATCACAAAACTAAGTCATCATGTAACCTTTTAGAGTTACAAGTAAGTTCTTTATACAGCTCGACTTGGTGTGGTAATTAACAGATTTGCATCTTCTAGTGTATTTGTAAGTTCTCCATTTTCTGAAATCTAAAAATGATACATATAGTTTGTGATTATAATATATATACACACATAACTAGATATTTAAAAAAAGGAACAAAATATATAAACAACCGGTTCCAAGTTCAAGCCACTGTATGGGTTTAAGGTGGAGTGATGTCACACCCCGATTTCCACGTGTCACCGGTGGGCCCGGTGGGGGAGTATCGTGACGTGGTTGGCAACGTAATAGTCAAACAACACAATATAATAATGCACAGCGGAAGCAAATTTAAAATATAATACAACCGAATTTATTTATTGTAATCAAAGTCACAATATCCGGTGTTTATCCACAGTAGGATCGAAACAAAATAACATTTATAGTTCAACAGACTTCTGGCATCCTAAGCTTGCGAGACTTTTTATTGATGCTTAGGAGACAATCCAGCCAATTTCGTTTAGTACCTGCATTCAGTCTTTTTGGGAAAATACGTCAGTTTACACTGGTAAATACATTCAACTGACTCATTTTAGAAAATGATTGAAAATTGGTTTGGATGCACATGGCATAAACATTTTTGTTTAACTTGGGAGAATTATTTAATATTATAATCTTGTGAACGAATTACATGTTACTTATGCGTTCAGTAGCCCGGATCGTGCCGGGTTAAAGATCAATAGACACACCACATTAATTATATGAGACACTGACAGGTGTACGCCTACACCTGTGTGCTAAGGTCGTGGCCATCTCGTAAGATGATGCCAAGGATATCCGGGACATGGTCATTAACCCCCCAAAGGCTGTAAAGTAAACAAGACTGTTTAAACGAGCCGATCAAATTATTCAACTACCCACTAAGCGTGGAGATTTGATGCCCGATCAAGCGGTATGCTATATACCGTAACCCAAGCCCGTATAGGGAAAATAAGTTAAAAGTATTTACCTGAGTAAGTATTAATCACAACAAGCAAAATGCACGTAGCTTTTACTGGTTCTCCTAATCTGGAACGAAGGTTTATAATAACCTATTATAATGCTAACGGGTCTTTTATTAAGCTTAAGCTTAGACCGGCTAGTTTCAAGATACGGTTCGTACACACGATTAAGCGAAGACCGGATAGAATGTGATTCAGACCCGACAAGTTTGAAGACTTGTTTAATATGGGTTTATTATTCACATTCTGGATTTTTAGATAAAACCGTTAAGGTTTGACCCGTTTCGGCTAATTTATGTAAACTTGTTACATAAACCGAACCGTACGCGTAATAAGCGTGACGGGTAGTCATGAGAGCTATATACAGGTTTCCTAAGTTAATTATATCTCAAATATGTTGTGACATCAGTAAGGTGTCTTTCGTTATGCCCGAAACGTGTTTAAACACCAACTAGGCCCCGTAGGGGTAGTTTGGTCATTTAAGAGTTTATAAAAGAGTTTAAGTGACAACCTGAGTTACAGGTCTGATGTAATCAGCAAATATACTCAATTTGCTAAGTTATATCAGTAGGTTAAAGCATGTATGTGAAACTTATCATTTTTAACCAAACTAGGCCCCGTAGGGGTATTTTGGTAATTTCACATAAGCCGAAAAGCTCAAAACTGAACTCTGAGTTTATCAACCTTTGCTTACTGTTAAAATATTATAATTTGCCTCTTAAATCAGTAGGTATCAACCCGGGTATGTCCAATATGATTTTAAAACATACTATGCGCTAAAAACGCTAAATAAGGCGATTAAAGGCCATTACCGGGTTCGATACTTAAATCTGATATTTTTATATTTCCAGAGGGCTTAAAATAATTTATTTATCATAACTAATCAGTAGCAAAAGGTTTGGAGTCGTTTAGATGTGTAAAACTCATTTTATGGCCCGTAAGGGCAAAATCGACAATTACCGAACTAAGCCTACGACTATGAGTTATGCTCAGCCTAAAATTAATTAAAAATCTTTAAAAATCCCAAAATAATATATTACATCAGTGGGTAAAAGATTTGATACCAAAAAGTATGTTTAACTAGGTTATATGCTAATTACGCCATTTTATTAACAAAAAGCACTAATTTTGCGATAATGAGCATAACTCTTAATCTACAAGTCAAACTGATGTCAAACTTTGCATACAAGTCTATATATCAGTAACAAAGGTTTCTACACTTTTACATTTTCATAAATCACGTTTTAAGGTAATAAGGGCATAACGGTCAACATGTGAGCAATTAACGGAAACATGCATATTAATTGGATAACTAATGAACCAAGGTGTATAATCACAGAGGGTTGTTCTAACATGTATCCTAATCCAATTAAAGCTCTGAGGCATTTCTAAAACATGCCTAAACGGGTCAGAACTGAAAGTCAAAGTGAAAGTCAAACTATGTGACTTTCGGTTCCTAACCGGGTCTAAACAGGAAATAGTCGGGTTGAACATGTTTGGACATGTTCTTACACTAATTACTAAGTTATAACAATGATCAAACAGGTTATATATGTTCTAGATAGCTAATTATGCATAAATGACATTTTAAGCATTATGTTGACTTTTTAATTAAAAGTTTGACCCGACATTAGACCTGGTTAGAGTGGTGATCAGGGGAAACCCTTTTGAGGTTTTATTACCCACATAAATACCAACTCATAACTACTTTTAATTCGAGATATGACTGAGCCATTATTGACTAATCTCGAAGTCAAACCGTAATTACGACGGTTTGACTTTTAGCTAATTAACTAAGCTAAACTCAAACAAACAAGAACTAGCAGACTTACAAGAGTCCTATGCACGAGATTGATCACTTGAGGCTGCTTGATAGCTCCAGAAATGATCCACAAATGCAGGAGAAGGTGTGAGGAGTTGTGTTGCACAAGGTGGTCTTATATAGTGGTTTGACTCACCATAAGTGATTGACAACAAGGTCTAGTACCCACCACAACCACCATACACATGTCCCTAGTGCTCTACTACAGTTAGGGGTCGCCCACCATGTGAGAAATGCGTTTAAAAGTCGAGTTTCCGCGAATACAGGGGCCTGTCCCCGTTTTCTGTATCTGGGGGCCGGAAGCGGCCCGCTTCCCATTTGCCCGAAACCAATGCGGGCCGCACGGGCCTGCGATATCTGAATTTTGATTTTTCTTTGTTTTCTAACTTGACCTTTGGTTAAATTGAAAGGGTAATTAGGTTTTAACTTGCAATTTGACCCCTTGTAATATACCCACAAGGACTTTAGGACTTATACCCACTTTGCCAAGTCCCTGAACACTTCCGGTTAACCCGAAAAGCCTTAACTTTCAACGTTAACACTTTAACCCCTCGCACACGAATTTGATCATAACTTTCTCATACGATAGCGAAACTTTATGAAATTTTAATAGTGCATTCTAGTGAGTATAATTTATTTTTACAAAGCTTCGGGTTTGTCAAAAGGTCACTCAGAGGTATATCTTTAACATGTTGACACATTTAACCCCTGTAGTTTGTAATCTCTCAATTTTAGCTTCGTACGATCCATGATTTATTCGTTTGATGTTATGAACATCATGTAGGGTTATTATGAAGTATATTTATTCACAGTTGACACTTAGAATACGTATATTCACATACTTTCCATGTTTGTCAACTTTAGTCCTTCCATAATATTTCTTTCACACGTTTAAACTTTATGACACGTGTCAACATATTACAGGACGTGAATTTCTGAGGTGTTACATCCTCACCCCCTTAAAATAAATCTCGACCCGAGATTTACTGAAATAAGTAAGGGTACTTTTCTTTCATCGTGGATTCAACCTCCCACGTGAATTCGGGACCTCTACGGGCATCCCATTTGACCTTTACAAAAGGTATATGCTTCCTTCGAAGCTTCCTTACCTGTCGATCCTCAATCGACAAAGGTTTTTCAACAAATTTTAAGCTCGCGTCTATATGCACATCTGTATGTGGTATAACCAGTGATTCGTCAGCGAAACACTTCTTCAGATTGCAGATGTGGAACACATTGTGAATTCCACTGAGCTCTTCCGGTAAGTTCAACTTATAGGCAACTGACCCGACACGTTCGATAACCTCGAAAGGTCCTATGTATCTTGGGCTTAGCTTGCCTTTCTTACCAAATCGCATTACTCCCTTCCAGGGAGAGACTTTAAGTAGGACTTTGTCACCTACTTCAAAGTGAAAATCCTTGCGATTTGGATCAGCGTAACTCTTCTGCCTATCTCGGGCAGCTTTGAGATTTTCACGAATCTGGACAATCTTGTCCGTCGTTTCGAATACGATTTCTGGTCCTGATAACTGGACTTCTCCGACTTCCGCCCAACAAACTGGCGATCTACACTTTCTACCGTATAATGCCTCAAAAGGCGCAGCCTTGATGCTGGTATGGTAGCTATTGTTGTAGGAGAATTCGATTAATGGTAGGTTCTTATCCCAACTACCTCCCAAATCGATCGCACATGCACGCAGCATGTCTTCCAACGTTTGAATAGTACGCTCACTCTGACCGTCAGTCTGAGGATGATAAGCCGTACTAAAATTCAGACGTGTGCCCAAAGATTGTTGGAAACTCTTCCAAAAATGTGACGTGTACCTAGTATCTCGATCAGAGATAATAGCTACATGTATGCCATGTAGGGCTACAATCTTATCAACGTATAGCTGGGCTAACATATCGGAGCTATAAGTCTCCTTGATGGGTAAGAAATGAGCTGACTTAGTCAGTCTGTCAACTATAACCCATATTGTATCATTGCCTTTCCTTGTCTTAGGTAATTTGGTAATAAAATCCATAGTTACCATTTCCCACTTCCACGTAGGAAGTTCCGGCTGTTGTAGCAAACCTGACGGTTTCTGATGCTCGGCTTTGACTTGCGCACATGTCAAGCATTTTGCTACATGGGTGGCTACAGACTTTTTCAAGCCTATCCACCAATAATTTGCCTTCAAATCCTGGTACATCTTATCAGCTCCAGGATGAACGGAGTATTTGGAACTATGGGCTTCCTGGAGGATGACATCTCGAAGTCCTCCATAAATTGGAACCCATATCCGTCCGTTTAATCGTAAAATTCCGTCCTTGCTAAGAGTTAGCTGCTCCTCAGTTACTCCTAACTTTTCATTAGGATAGTTAGCTTCCAACACAGCTTCTTTCTGTGCAGCTAACAATCTTTCCATCAAATTATTCTTTATCTCCATACGCTTGGCGTTAATTCGGATGGGTTTAACCCTTTCCTTCCCACTCAAGGCATCGGCGACTACATTCGCCTTGCCGGGATGGTATTTGATTTCACAATCGTAATCATTTAAAGTCTCCATCCAGCGGCGTTGCCTCATGTTTAGCTCCTTCTGATTAAACAGATGTTGGAGGCTTTTGTGATCAGAATAGATCACACATTTGACACCATAAAGATAGTGCCTCCAAAGTTTCAGTGCGAATACAACGACACCCAGCTCCAAGTCATGGGTGGTGTAATTCTTTTCATGCACTTTCAATTTCCTTGAAGCGTAGGCAATAACTTTGCCTTTCTGCATAAGCACACACCCCATGCCAGTGTGCGAAGCATCACAATAAACCACAAAGTCTTCAATTCCATCTGGCAATGTTAGTACTGGGGCGTTGCTCAACTTTTGCTTCAGAATATCAAAGGATTCTTGCTGCTTAGGGCCCCAAATAAACTTAACCTTCTTCTTAGTTAAGGAGGTTAGGGGTGCAGCAATCCTTGAAAAATTTTCAATGAAACGCCTGTAATATCCTGCCAATCCCAGGAAGCTACGAATCTCGGTAGGCGTCTTTGGCTCTTGCCAATTCATAACAGCTTCCACTTTAGCGGGATCCACTTGGATACCACGCTCACTGACCACATGTCCAAGAAATTGGACTTCTCGTAGCCAAAATTCACATTTAGAGAATTTGGCATAGAGCTTCTCCTGATGTAGAAGTTTGAGAATACAACGAAGGTGTTTCTCATGGTCAGCTTGATTCTTAGAATAAATGAGAATGTCTTCGATGAAAACGATGACGAATTTATCTAAGTATGGCTTGCAGACGCGATTCATGAGATCCATGAACGCGGCTGGTGCATTAGTGAGCCCAAAAGGCATCACTAGAAACTCGTAGTGACCATAACGAGTCCTAAATGCAGTCTTTTGCACGTCTTCATCTTTGACCCTCAATTGATGGTAGCCTGACCTCAAATCAATCTTCGAGAAGTAACTTGCCCCTTGAAGCTGATCGAACAAATCGTCGATTCTGGGCAGAGGATACCTATTCTTGATCGTGACTTTATTAAGCTCGCGATAGTCGATGCACAGACGCATCGACCCATCCTTCTTCTTGACAAACAAGATTGGCGCTCCCCAAGGAGATGAACTAGGTCTAATGAAACCTTTAGCCAGCAGTTCATCTAGCTGCGTCCGTAACTCCTTCATTTCCGTGGGTGCCAATCTGTATGGTGCTCTAGCAACAGGTGCCGCTCCGGGGATGATATCGATCCTGAATTCGACTTGTCTATCTGGTGGTAAACCAGGTAGATCTTCAGGAAACACTTCTGGGAATTCAGAAATGACAGGGATGTCTTCTATCTTTGGTTTAGGCTCATCAATAATAACTTGCGCCATGTAGATGACACACCCCTTCTTCAAACACTTGGAAGCCTTGAGCATAGTCACCTGCTCCGGCAGCCCATACTGTGTATCTCCCCGAATGGTAAGTGATTCACCAGACGGAGTCTTTATTACCACTTGTTTCTGGTTACAGACAATTTGGGCCTGGTTATGAGATAACCAGTCCATACCCAGAACTATGTCAAAACCAGCCAACTTAAAGGGAAGTAGAGACAGAGGAAAAGAATGGTTCTTAATGGATATAACACATCCATCTAACACTGTAGAGACGGTTTCTATGGTACCATCAGCTAACTCTACCTCATAGTTTACGCTTAAGGTTTTGACAGGTAAATTCAACAATTTACAGAACTTATGATCTACGAAAGACTTATCTGCGCCTGAATCAAAAAGTACTCTTGCAAAGACATCATTTACAAGGAATGTACCTGTTATGACATTATCGTCTTGCACAACTTCTTTCGCGTCCATTCTGAAGACTCTAGCATTAGTCTTCTTAGCCTCTTCAGGCTTCTTGTTGTACTTCGGGCAGTTGGTCTTGATGTGCCCCTTCTCATTGCAACGGTAGCACGTTGCGTCTTTCATCTTTTTGCAATCCAGGGTTTTGTGATCCGTGGACTTGCAAATTCCACAAGCAAAGGGTTTTGACTGGGCCTGGGAGTTTGATTCAAACCTGCACTTTCCAAAGTGCGGTTTCTTGCAAATTTTACACTTGGGCTTCTCATCAGACTTATGCCTATCCTTCCTCGACTCAGATCCCTTCTTGTTATCACCGTTCCCACGGTGTTTCTTGTTCGACTTTCGTGAACCATCATCTTCACGCTTCCTCTTCTCGGCCTCCTTATTCCTCAGCGATCTCTGCCTGACCGCATCCAGAGTGAGGGATAAGGAAAGGTCAGTTACAGACCTGAAGGTAACTGGCCGAGAAGCTTTTACACTGGCCTTGATTTCCGGAGCTAAACCACCAATAAAGCGAGCGATTCTTTTTGGCTCTGGGGTTACCAGGTAAGGAACCAACCGGGACAGCGTATTAAAGCTTGTCAGGTAAGCTTGACAGTCGAGGTTCGTCATCACCAACGATAGAAAGTCAGATTCTATCTTCTCTACCTCATGTTGAGGGCAAAAATTTTCCTTGATTAGGGCAATGAATTGATCCCACGACATATTATACAATGGGATCTTTCCGGAGGCCTCCATCAGAGATCTCCACCATGCTAACGCTTCACCCTTGAAGGACTGTGACACAAACTTAACTATATCCCTTTCAGCGCACCCGCTGATATCTACCACCGTGTCCATCTCGTCCAGCCAAGTCATACAGTCGACGGCTCCTTTTTCCCCAGTAAAATCCCTGGGCTTACAAGACACGAAGTACTTATAGGAGCAACCCTTGTTACGGGGTTCTTGATGCAGTACTATATGCTGAGACAGGATACTTTGATGGTTTGTGGACTGACGGTCATCACCATCTTTCTTGGGTCCATTCTTTTTGGGAGGAGGCTTGCTATGAGCCTCAGAATGTGTCCTGGGCTTTGAATGTGATGCAGAGTGGGTCCTACTTCGAGTGCCACTGTATTCTTCATACTGCCTTTCCAAAGCCTGTGTAACAGCGCCGTCTATGATCGCTTTTAATTCAGCACCAGTTAATGTAATCTGGGCGTTCTCATTTGGCTCCACTGGATGGCTATTTATTTCATTTGAGTCATCTATTTGAATTGAACTGTTGCAGAAAACAAGGACAATATTTTATTTGGGAGTTTATTATGGAATTACCCCTTAGGGTAACTCGTTAACCATGGTAACAGAGACCACATTTGGTTAACTTATTAATCATATTAATTTAGGATTTCAATTAAAATTTATCCTAATTATAAACAATAACAATATATATTAGCACATAAGGCTTAGTCACATGGACAATTTAAATTATCAGCTATGATTCCAGAGAATCAAGACTTTTAAGGTTTGAACCTAGTTCATTACCTTTATTTGACAGGGAGTTGTGGCTACCACTGTCTTTTGGCTCATTTAGAAATGAGCAGGGCCAGTAGGCGCTATATTACCACGTATGGTAAACATATGATCATCTTAATTGATGATGTAAACCCAGGATTCAGAGATCATTAAACTGGGTTAGGAATCTTCTAAAGAATTCCCTTATAAAAATGACGTATGTGATTTTTAATAAATCACGTCTTCCAGGAGTGTTAACATGTTTTACGATGTTAACAGGGATTTGAATCTTTTAAACAGGTCTTACCATCTTGGCCCGGTCTTATTTTTGACACGAGACTAGGTTTCACACTTTAAGATTTTTAATTAAATAATTACATAGGCATATTAATTTAAAAGGAATGATTTTAATTTATTCATTTCATTTATAACTTATTTATGCACAAAATGGCAAATATGAAATTCATAAAAACAACATTCCATTAATTATACATAGGTTACATGTTGCCCTAAACGGGTCTTTTCAAACAAACCATTACCCACGTAGGGGTTCTAAACAAGTACTTGCCCACGCAGGGGTTTTAAGCAAACAAACTAGTCCACGCAGGGACCTTAACAACTAAACATCATACCCACGCAGGGGTTAACGGAAAATAGAAAGATAGGCCCACGCAGGGGCTTAAAACAAACATACATCACACATACCCACATAGGGGCTTAACAACCAAATACACCCACGCAGGGGCTTACACAGAAAATGGGAGGATTCAATGATCCTTCTTGTTCTTCCCTTTGATCAATCCCACTAATCCCTGGAAGAAAGTCTGTCTTTCCCTGCGGCTGCGAATGAGTTCGAATGATAGGCCTAGGTGGTATCTGGTATCCCTGAGTCGGGTAACTCACCCCCCATGGATCCCCATAGGGTCCTTGGGTGTTGTAGTTCGCTGCTACCATGTACGGATCAGCCTCCGCGTACCCATAGTTGTGATGCGTTGGGGGTTCAAACGGGTTGTAAGCCATGCCACCCGTATATGCCGGGATTGGGTTATCAAATCCCATCGGCGGTGGCTGTAGTACAGCAGGGTTGGAGGGTCCACCCATTTGCGGATCCTCCTGGTGCGGTGGGTAGTGGCTGGCACTTGACTGATGTGGGGAACTGAAATTAAAGCCCCCCGGTCGTACAGACATACGGGCACCGGTTCTCCTACGCCTCGGCGGTTGAGGAGGTGCCGGCTGAACTGGTGGCGGTGGAGGTGGTGGCGTAACTGCCACAAATCGGTGATCCTCTGATGAATCTTGATGATGCGGCTGCGGTTGTGGCTCCTGCTGCTCATGTTGCTGCCCATGAGACGACGAGTGGTGAGAAGGTGTATAGTACCACTCGTGCTGATTGAACAGGGCTTGGAAACTGTCTGGACCACCATAGGGTGATCCGTGAAAAGGCGATCCGTCGGAGATCTCGATCGGATGGTTTGGAGTACCACTCGCCGGCATGACGGGGTCCGTATCCTCGTCCATATCATCTGCGTGATCTCCTGAAAAGTGGTCATCTGGACCCAGTGGGTTAAAACCCACGGGTTCTTGTAAGTAGTTGGCCGGGTTAAACTGGCCTCTTAACACAGGTGTTGGATCTCCGTACGAATGATGGGACAAGGATCTCTGCAACGGTATGTATGAGGGCTGAGGGTTGTTAGGCTCGTAAGGATTTTGGTTCGGAGGTTTTGAGCTGTGGGAAACCGACCGTCTAGCCGGCTCAAATAGGTTTCTTCTGTTTTGGCGTGGATCGTCACTCTCCGTGTTCGAGGGAGCTCGAGTGTTCGACGGTCCAGCTTCGTGGTCATTAGGGGCGGTGACTGGCCCCTTGCCTCGTCCTCGTCTCCTAAAGAATCTTGGCGGCATTTTTTATTCCTGTCAATATTTCGTGAGATCGCAATAACAAAATATAAAATTTAAAGGACAAAGCAAAAACCGAATAAGGTGGAATTTGTCCTATGTTATATGTCTAGACTCGAAGGTTTAGATATGTGCAATTGTGTAACTGAGATTAAACACAAAAGGCTAGTGTTTAATTCACTCAGAGTTGGCTCTGATACCAACCTGTCACACCCCGATTTCCACGTGTCACCGGTGGGCCCGGTGGGGGAGTATCGTGACGTGGTTGGCAACGTAATAGTCAAACAACACAATATAATAATGCACAGCGGAAGCAAATTTAAAATATAATACAACCGAATTTATTTATTGTAATCAAAGTCACAATATCCGGTGTTTATCCACAGTAGGATCGAAACAAAATAACATTTATGGTTCAACAGACTTCTGGCATCCTAAGCTTGCGAGACTTTTTATTGATGCTTAGGAGACAATCCAGCCAATTTCGTTTAGTACCTGCATTCAGTCTTTTTGGGAAAATACGTCAGTTTACACTGGTAAATACATTCAACTGACTCATTTTAGAAAATGATTGAAAATTGGTTTGGATGCACATGGCATAAACATTTTTGTTTAACTTGGGAGAATTATTTAATATTATAATCTTGTGAACGAATTACATGTTACTTATGCGTTCAGTAGCCCGGATCGTGCCGGGTTAAAGATCAATAGACACACCACATTAATTATATGAGACACTGACAGGTGTACGCCTACACCTGTGTGCTAAGGTCGTGGCCATCTCGTAAGATGATGCCAAGGATATCCGGGACATGGTCAAATTATTCAACTACCCACTAAGCGTGGAGATTTGATGCCCGATCAAGCGGTATGCTATATACCGTAACCCAAGCCCGTATAGGGAAAATAAGTTAAAAGTATTTACCTGAGTAAGTATTAATCACAACAAGCAAAATGCACGTAGCTTTTACTGGTTCTCCTAATCTGGAACGAAGGTTTATAATAACCTATTAGAATGCTAACGGGTCTTTTATTAAGCTTAAGCTTAGACCGGCTAGTTTCAAGATACGGTTCGTACACACGATTAAGCGAAGACCGGATAGAATGTGATTCAGACCCGACAAGTTTGAAGACTTGTTTAATATGGGTTTATTATTCACATTCTGGATTTTTAGAAAAAAACCGTTAAGGTTTGACCCGTTTCGGCTAATTTATGTAAACTTGTTACATAAACCGAACCGTACGCGTAATAAGCGTGACGGGTAGTCATGAGAGCTATATACAGGTTTCCTAAGTTAATTATGTCTCAAATATGTTGTGACATCAGTAAGGTGTCTTTCGTTATGCCCGAAACGTGTTTAAACATCAACTAGGCCCCGTAGGGGTAGTTTGGTCATTTAAGAGTTTATAAAAGAGTTTAAGTGACAACCTGAGTTACAGGTCTGATGTAATCAGCAAATATACTCAATTTGCTAAGTTATATCAGTAGGTTAAAGCATGTATGTGAAACTTATCATTTTTAACCAAACTAGGCCCCGTAGGGGTATTTTGGTAATTTCACATAAGCCGAAAAGCTCAAAACTGAAGTCTGAGTTTATCAACCTTTGCTTACTGTTAAAATATTATAATTTGCCTCTTAAATCAGCAGGTATCAACCCGGGTATGTCCAATATGATTTTAAAACATACTATGCGCTAAAAACGCTAAATAAGGCGATTAAAGGCCATTACCGGGTTCGATACTTAAATCTGATATTTTTATATTTCCAGAGGGCTTAAAATAATTTATTTATCATAACTAATCAGTAGCAAAAGGTTTGGAGTCGTTTAGATGTGTAAAACTCATTTTATGGCCCGTAAGGGCAAAATCGACAATTACCGAACTAAGCCTACGACTATGAGTTATGCTCAGCCTAAAATTAATTAAAAATCTTTAAAAATCCCAAAATAATATATTACATCAGTGGGTAAAATATTTGATACCAAAAAGTATGTTTAACTAGGCTATATGCTAATTACGCCATTTTATTAACAAAAAGCACTAATTTTGCGATAATGAGCATAACTCTTAATCTACAAGTCAAACTGATGTCAAACTTTGCATACAAGTCTATATATCAGTAACAAAGGTTTCTACACTTTTACATTTTCATAAATCACGTTTTAAGGTAATAAGGGCATAACGGTCAACATGTGAGCAATTAACGGAAACATGCATATTAATTGGATAACTAATGAACCAAGGTGTATAATCACAGAGGGTTGTTCTAACATATATCCTAATCCAATTAAAGCTCTGAGGCATTTCTAAAACATGCCTAAACGGGTCAGAACTGAAAGTCAAAGTGAAAGTCAAACTATGTGACTTTCGGTTCCGAACCGGGTCTAAACAGGAAATAGTCGGGTTGAACATGTTTGGACATGTTCTTACACTAATTACTAAGTTATAACAATGATCAAACAGGTTATATATGTTCTAGATAGCTAATTATGCATAAATGACATTTTAAGCATTATGTTGACTTTTTAATTAAAAGTTTGACCCGACATTAGACCTGGTTAGAGTGGTGATCAGGGGAAACCCTTTTGAGGTTTTATTACCCACATAAATACCAACTCATAACTACTTTTAATTCGAGATATGACTGAGCCATTATTGACTAATCTCGAAGTCAAACCGTAATTACGACGGTTTGACTTTTAGCTAATTAACTAAGCTAAACTCAAACAAACAAGAACTAGCAGACTTACAAGAGTCCTATGCACGAGATTGATCACTTGAGGCTGCTTGATAGCTCCAGAAATGATCCACAAATGCAGGAGAAGGTGTGAGGAGTTGTGTTGCACAAGGTGGTCTTATATAGTGGTTTGACTCACCATAAGTGATTGACAACAAGGTCTAGTACCCACCACAACCACCATACACATGTCCCTAGTGCTCTACTACAGTTAGGGGTCGCCCACCATGTGAGAAATGCGTTTAAAAGTCGAGTTTCCGCGAATACAGGGGCCTGTCCCCGTTTTCTGTATCTGGGGGCCGGAAGCGGCCCGCTTCCCATTTGCCCGAAACCAATGCGGGCCGCACGGGCCTGCGATATCTGAATTTTGATTTTTCTTTGTTTTCTAACTTGACCTTTGGTTAAATTGAAAGGGTAATTAGGTTTTAACTTGCAATTTGACCCCTTGTAATATACCCACAAGGACTTTAGGACTTATACCCACTTTGCCAAGTCCCTGAACACTTCCGGTTAACCCGAAAAGCCTTAACTTTCAACGTTAACACTTTAACCCCTCGCACACGAATTTGATCATAACTTTCTCATACGATAGCGAAACTTTATGAAATTTTAATCATGCATTCTAGTGAGCATAATTTATTTTTACAAAGCTTCGGGTTTGTCAAAAGGTCACTCAGAGGTATATCTTTAACATGTTGACACATTTAACCCCTGTAGTTTGTAATCTCTCACTTTTAGCTTCGTACGATCCATGATTTATTCGTTTGATGTTATGAACATCATGTAGGGTTATTATGAAGTATATTTATTCACAGTTGACACTTAGAATACGTATATTCACATACTTTCCATGTTTGTCAACTTTAGTCCTTCCATAATATTTCTTTCACACGTTTAAACTTTATGACACGTGTCAACATATTACAGGACGTGAATTTCCGAGGTGTTACAAGTGATGGCTTAGATCACTCATCTATAGTTGCATAGAAACAACGGGATTAGTTACAAAATTGAAATGTTGTTTAGGGTCGGGTTTTGACAGTTTGATACTTTGATGAAAGTTCCTTGCTAAACCATTAACTATGGTTTTGAGAAATGACAAGCCAAACAAGTCGTGTTGGGTAGGTAACTAATTTGATGGTTTAACATTTCGGCTTTAAAAGTTCAGAATTGAAATTTTACAAAAGAAAAATGTGGTTAATGATTAAAATAAATATATATAACTATACATTTCAAAATATATAAATAACAAAGGTTAACTAACTTATTCTAAACCAGACCGCGTCATCAAACAGTGAAAACATGACTATTTGAATCTCAAAGCAATTAAACCAGCTGGCTTGCTTTGATTTGAAAGGATAGTGAAGGGGTATGGTCCCAAATCCTGCGCCGTCCAATCAGGTCGCGCGCGGGACCATACTCTTATTAGACTAATTCGATAACTTTCCCTACCTCGCGCCGGCTAATCAGGTGTAACCATGGTTTTCGTAACCGGTTCGGACCGGCTGGTTCAACCGATCCAACCGGGGTTAAAGGGAAAACGTTACCTCTATCCAAGAGAAAGTGTGATAGGGTCTGAAAAGAGTGTTATTGGGCAAATGTTACCTCTCTATCCATGAATATTTTGCAGAAATAGGTGGTTTGAACAAATAAATATTGCTTCTAGGTGACCTTGTATTATAAAAGTGTTAATAGGTAAATGTTAAAACAATGGTATTATGACCGATTTCAACACACAGCAAAATAAAATCACAACGAACACAAAATATAGTGACAAAACGGTGGCAAATCTCTTATTAAACCAACCCAAAACGATTACCCCCCAATTACTCAAACAGATCTTACAAAAATAAGATCTAACAAGTACAGTAGTACAAGAACAACTCGATGATCATCAACGGATGATCATCTACTGAACAGCAACAATAATCTCTCAAGAACAAATGAGAGAACACCAACTGTACAACAAAATGGCTGCAACAAATAGCCAGAAACCCTAGACTGATACAGAGAATGAGAGTAATGAAATTGTGAGAGTGAATCATCGACTGAATGAGAGAGAATGCCCTTTTATATTGCTGCACTTTTAACTTTACACAATACCCCACAAGAATGGAAGATGGCAATCGCAACCCTTGAATCTTTCACTTTACACCCTCCAAAATATCCAGCCCAGCTAATCTGTTGCAACAACTAACAACCCAACAATTAGTAACAAACGGCCCAGCACAACGAGCCCAATAACTAATATAACTAAACCCAATAGAATGAAAGCCCACAAATATAATATTTCAACATCCCCCCTTCATTCATTGGGTTTAAACAGATCAGTCATACCCAACTGATTACAGAAAATATTGTGTTGAGTAACACTCAACCCTTTGGTAAAAATGTCAGCAAGTTGATCCTCCGAATCAACCTTTTTTGTAGCTATAAACCCAGAAGATACTTTTTCCCTTAAAAAATATAAATCAACTTCAAAGTGCTTAGTACGTTCATGAAATACCGGATTTGCAGCAATAGATATGGCTGCACTGCTGTCGCAAGACAACTGAACTGGCAACTTACAAGTAACATTCAACTCATTAAGCACATTTACAATCCAGACAAGTTCATAGGTGGCTGAGCACATAGCTCTATACTCAGCCTCTCCTGTTGATCTTGAAACAGTAGACTGTTTCTTACTTTTCCATGAAACAAGATTTTCGCCTAAAAATATGCAAAAGCCTGTGACAGACTTTCTAGTATCTACACACTTAGCCCAATCAGAATCAGCAAAACATGATAGTTCAAAACTGTTACTTCTTTTAAACAATAAACCTTTTCCAGGACTAAGTTTGAGATACCTTAATAACCTCAAAGCAGTTTTAAGATGAACTGACAAAGGCTTATGCATAAATTGGCTCAAATATTGCACAGCATAACTTATATCAGGACGAGTCAAGGACAAATAGATCAATTTACCAATTAACTTTTGATAATTTGTAACATTAACTAACTCTTCCTGTTCATTCACAGTTTTCTTGTTAACAATATGACTCAATTCAATTGGCGTATTCACAGGTTTACACCCAAGATATCCAAACTCAGCCAACAATTCCAAGCAATATTTTCGTTGATTCAAACATAGTCCAGATTTATTATACACAACCTCTAATCCAAGAAAGTATTTTAAAACACCTAAATCTTTGATTTGAAAACTATTACTAAGTAAATTTTTAACTTTGTTAATTTCAGCACTATTGTTACCAGTTATTATTATATCGTCAACATATACAAGTAACACAACGAAAACTGATGACTTAGACATAATGTACAAAGAATGATCACACGAACTTTGAACAAATCCAACAGTAATTAGCACATTAGTCAGTTTTTCATTCCTCTTTCTAGGGGCCTGTTTAAGTTCGTACAAGGACTTAACCAGTTTACACACTTTTGACTCATTTTCAACACAATAACCTTCCGGAAGAGACATATAAACATCTTCAGTGATCGAACCATACAAAAATGCATTATTAACATCTAATTGGTATAAGGTCTAATTATTTTGAACTGCCAAACTTAAAACACACCTAACCGTGACCATTTTCACAACTGGAGAAAAGGTTTCACCAAAATCAAGCCCTTCCCGTTGGTTGTACCCCTTTGCAACTAACCTAGCTTTATAACGCTCAATTTCACCATTGGCCTTATACTTTATTTTATAGATCCATTTACAGCCTATAGGTTTTCTAGCATTAGGCAAATCAACAAGTTCCCATGTTTAATTTCGCAATAAAGCTTCCATTTCAAGATTCATAGCTTCGACCCACTTGGGGTCTTTCGAAGCTTCACTATAATTATTAGGTTCTGTAGACTTACTTAAACAACTGATGAAACTAGCATTATCAGTAGACAAACACGAATAACTCAGCACTTTATTAATATCATATCTCACAAAACAATTAAGCACATAATCTTGAAATTTTTTAGGAACTGAAACACTCCTAGAAGACCTTCTTAGACCTACTAAGGTCCCCTCAGATGGGTTAATCTCATCTTCTAACACAGCAGTGTCCTCTGCCTCGCCAGACTCCTCTCTATCACTACTTTCTTCACTAGACTCTAAACTATGACCTAATTCAGTTTGTCCAGGAGTGGCAGATGCAGAGGGAGCTGGCTGCTGATCATCACTGACTGTGTCATGAGATTCAGTAGCACCCTCTTCATCATTGGGAATAGAAGGAACTTCAGGTGTATTTATTTCATACAAATCAAAAAAGTTTAACAGATTTAAACTCTTATCATGCACAATATTATTATTAATTTGTTTTGATTTAAAAGGGTATACATGTTCATAAAATTTAACATCCCTTGAATAAAAAACCTTATTTTCATCCAAACTCCAAAGTTTATACCCTTTTTTTCACATTTGAGTAACCTATCAAAACACACTTATCAGCATGATAAGCAAATTTATCAGGTTCATTAACTATGGTACTAAAACAAAGACACCCAAAATTTCTAAGATGAGACAAAGAGGGTTTAAAGTTAAACATAAGCTCATACGGACTTTTTCCATTTAACACAGATGACGGCAGCCTGTTAATAATATAAACAGCAGTTAGCACACAATTACTCCAAAACCTCAGTGGAAGGCCACTCTGAAACATCAAAGTTCTGGCTGTATTTAAGAGATGTCTGTGTTTACGCTCAACAACCCCATTTTGTTGTGGGGTATATACACAAGAAGTTTGATGTATGATGCCTTTTTGCTTACAAAACATAGACATTTGATTGTTTATGAACTCAGTCCCGTTATCACTCCTAAACACTTTAACTTTCCTTTTAAATTGAGTTAAGACAAGTTCATAAAAGGCTTTTAGATTTTCAAAAACTTCCATTTTACTTTTAAGCATATAGCACCACACAGACCTTGAAAAATCATCAACAACAGTTAAGAAATATCTATATCCTTCATAACTAGACACTTTGTAAGGACCCCATAAGTCTAAGTGAATCAGATCACCTAATTCCTTAGACTTATGATCACTTAAAGGAAAAGGGACTCTAACCTGTTTAGACCTATGACAAACCTCACATGGACCATGCTCAATTGATTTAACACCCAAATTATCTTTTAAAACAGCCAAAACTTGATCAGAAGGGTGACCTAACCTACTGTGCCACAAATTAGATCTAATAACACTGTTAAAACACATATTTTCAGTAACACCATTTTTACCTACAAAATACAATCCATTTTCTTGTTTACCAATCACCAGGATTTTCTTTGACCTCAAATCCTGTAACATACAATTATTTTCATTAAACAACACAGCTATTTTATTATCTTTGGCTAACTTATGCACAGACAAAAGATTGACACTATAACCAGGAACATAAAACACATCTTTGATAATTACATCATTAATCAGCCTAAGTTCTCCAATTTTTAACACACTAACACTAGTTCCATTAGGGTGACCAACTTTCAATCCACATTCAGAAACATCAACACAATTAAACATATCTTTATCACTTTTAATCATGTGTTGGTTAGCACCAGAATCAACCACCCAATTATAATCATGATTAAAATTCACATTGCTAGAACAACTAACAAACTCAGACACACAAGCAGACATACCTGCCATATTGGACTTCTCCTGATCTCCCTCAGACTTATCACCAACTAGACTCATTAACTTTGCAATCTGCCCAGGAGTAAAAGGCAAAGCAGACATAGCAGAACTAGAAGGACCAGATGACATACTAGATTTATTTGCATTATTACCACTATTGTTCCTCACAAAAGACCCACTAGTCCTCTTTTTTCATACCAGGTGGATAACCAATTATCTCAAAACATCTATCAACTGTGTGGCCTAACATATTACAATGAGTGCATTTTAAGGTTGAGTTAGGACCTCTAAAGTTTCTTCTAGATGTGTTTTGATTTGATTGGTTAGACCTAGCCACATATGAAACAGTTTGATTTTTAGACCCACTACTTGAGAGTCTATGTGACTCTTCTCTAGAAATTAAGGCATAAGCAGCCTTAACTGAAGGAAATGGTTCTCTTGTCAACAAATTTGTCCTCATAGGTTGATACACATCATCAAGACCCATGAGGAATTGCATTAGTTTGATTAAAGTTGAAAAATCATTATAATCTTTGGCTGCTTGACAAGAACATGAAGGCAGATGCACCATTGCATCAAACTGCTTCCACATAGTTGTCAACTTATTATAATACTCAGCCACAGAACTACCATTTTGAGAAATACAATTGATTCTTTTATATAAATCATAGACAACAGAACCATCAACCTTATCATAAGTCTCTTGCAGATCTGTCCAAACTTCAGAAGCAAGTTTGGAAAAGACCTGCCCTAAAAACAACTCTTCAGAAATAGAATTTAATAACCAGGTTAAGACAACCGAATTGCATCTATCCCATTGAGCAGCTAAGACATCATCACCATTAGGTTTAACACACTTACCATTTATAAAACCAAACTTATTTTTAGCTTCTAGAGCAAGTTTCATTGCACTAGACCAAACAGAATAATTCTCAGTGCCTTTTAGTTTTATACTAACTATAGTCAGGGCACTTGAGTCACTGGGATGTAAATACAGGGGGTTTCCTATGTCCAACTTACTGATAAGGGTAACAGAAGTTCCCTCACCATCACCCATGATGACAATACACAAGAATCAGCAAACAATTAACCACAGATATCACAAGATCAACAGATAACACACAAAAAACAGACAAACTAGGGCGAAACTGAGTCAGGGACCAGATTCCAGGTTCGTCACTCACAGGTGCCTGGACAAGCCTTTACTCAGGAGCCACTCCTAAAAACAATCAAAATATGATAACAAACAACAACAACAGACCAGAACCAGCAACACACAACAGATGCAGACACACCAAGTAGCAGATAGACAGACTCGATCAAGTGCCGGCCCGACTAGTCCGGTAAACAAGATGCCTAGACACAGACAAGAATGATGCAGAAAAATAAAAAACAAGATAAAAGACAAGAACGATCTTACAGAGGGTGCAAAGGCTCCAAGAGATATCAGATTTGTAGTTTTCAAGAACTACACAACCTGATACAGAAAACACCACGAATATCCTTCCGGTCAGTTTGCTCTGAACCTTCTAGGGTTACAGAGACCAACACGGAGCACAGATTGCAGAGACGATCAAACGACAGCAAACCCTAAGTTAGGGTTTGGTTCAACTCCAGCAAGTAAGACACCAACAATAAACAGATCTGAACAGATCTGTTATCAGCAAACGTTTCCGAGAACAGAAACCTTGAACACAATCAGCTGCAACAATCGCAGAGAAAAACCTAGATCCAAGAACAACAAACAAGATCAGTCAACAAAGAACAATAATACACAGCGGAAGACAAAATCGATCACTAACAGGAGCTCATCGGCTCTGATACCATGTTAAAACAATGGTATTATGACCGATTTCAACACACAACAAAATAAAATCACAACGAACACAAAATATAGTGACAAAACGGTGGCAAATCTCTTATTAAACCAACCCAAAAGGATTACCCCCCAATTACCCAAACAGATCTTACAAAAATAAGATCTAACAAGTACAGTAGTACAAGAACAACTCGATGATCATCAACGGATGATCATCTACTGAACAGCAACAATAATCTCTCAAGAACAAATGAGAGAACACCAACTGTACAACAAAATGGCTGCAACAAATAGCCAGAAACCCTAGACTGATACAGAGAATGAGAGTAATGAAATTGTGAGAGTGAATCATCGACTGAATGAAAGAGAATGCCCTTTTATATTGCTGCACTTTTAACTTTACACAATACCCCACAAGAATGGAAGATGGCAATCGCAACCCTTGAATCTTTCACTTTACACCCTCCAAAATATCCAGCCCAGCTAATCTGTTGCAACAACTAACAACCCAACAATTAGTAACAAACGGCCCAGCACAACGAGCCCAATAACTAATATAACTAAACCCAATAGAATGAAAGCACACAAATATAATATTTCAACAGTAAATCGTTGATTCAAACAGAAACTTTCAATCACAAATTTTGCAAAAGCTGACCACTTTATGCCATATGTTATTTTGTCCCTTAAAGTTGCTGTTTGAAACCACAACATTCCTTAAATATCTGATGCAAACAGCGACTTTGATGACATCGCTGATTGAAAATAAGACTTTAAGAAAGTCGATGATTGAATCTGCCATGTTAAATTAGAGTCACTGATTAAATATAATACATTAAAGAAGTCGTTGTTTGAATATAATACATTCAAGAACATCGCTGTTTGAGCAGCAAAAGCAAGGTCGGTCAACAATCACAACGTGTTTGGCTGCCGGTTCGGGTCGGAACTAGGGGGTGTTACTACACACCTAACACGGGAGATCAGCAAATAATAGAAGACGGAGAGAAAGAGGCGTTTCGGGTCGGTCATTGTCACGGGGATTGTCGTTTGGAACGATGGTGGTGACCGGTGATGAACACCTAAGCTCCGTGGTTGTTAGTGGTGATGAAAGGCAGTAGTAAGTAAACCATGTAATCGATCTAGCAACAGTTTTCCAAGATAGGGGGAACAACAGGATTGATCGAGTAGCAGTAAATTTAAAGGTTTCAGTTCTAGCGGGTCAAATGGGTAGCGGAGACGAGTCGTGATTTAGGCCAAATCAGCTGGCTGGTTAATCCAGTTTTGTTGATCAAAGAATTAGGAAGGGATCGTGTCTTTTGTTTGCCGGATATTGTTTTATCCTAGAAGAAGAATCGCAAGGAGATGGCAACCTGCTAGGTACCTTGGTTGGCTATTGGAGGAAATCAGAAAGAAAAGTGGGAGCTACCTGCTTGTTTCTTTTGTGTTGAGAATATCGGCTTGTTCGGGTAATAAGAGTCCGACCGGGTTGTAGAAAAAACAAGCATAAAGGATCCGTCAAGCAGGAGGCTTTGGATTCGGTTCGTTTAGCGGGGTGAAAGAAACGGCATAGGCGAGCCGGTAGCTTTGTTTCTTTTATCGGTGGAAGAAGGCTCTTGGAACAAGATCGATTGACGACTTTGAATGTGGCTGAGGTGAAGGCCGGGGTGGCCAGGAAAAGTTGAATTGATGACGGCTTTGGACGAGACCGAGGTGAGGTCAGTGTCCAGGAAGAGGCGAATGCTTATTCAAGATGAAGGCATCATTTGACGGGAACGCTGCCGTGGTGGTAAAAGCGTCATTTAGCAATTGTTGTGTGCGTGACTTGTTACAGAATTCGTCTAGGATTGACCAAGTGAATCGACAGCAATCGTGGGTTGTTATACCATGCAGTATATGTGGAGAATATGCTGCACGTTGAAGTTAAAGTTTGTTTTTCATTTTACTATATAAGCAAGTTTAGAGTATAGTTTTCATTTGTCACTTGTAAATTCCTTTGAAGTTTAATATAAAGAAAATCATTGCAAGTGTGTGTATAACCCTAGCTTGAACCAACAGTTTTATCTATTCATCGACTTACAATAACATCTTGATTTATAACAGCGACTTTCAGTGAAGTTATGGTTTCAAACAGCGACTTTATTTGAATATTTTGAACCTATTCAGCGATGTTATGAAAGTCGTTGTTTCATTCAGCAATGTTATGGAAAGTTATGATTTCAATCAGCGACTTAGGGTGTGCGGAGCGGGATGCGGCAAACGTCGGCAAACCTCTTTGCCGAGCGGCAAACACCGCCGCCGAGGTTTTGCCGACGCGGCGAAGGTTGTGGTGCGGGGATGGCTTGCCGATACGGGGAAGGTGATTGAGAGAGAGAGGGGGTATTGTGGGTGGGGTCCATTCCTATCTCAACCAATCAAAACTTTTTCGTTTTTTTTTTAAATAGTTTACCACTTCACAAAGTGTCTAAACCATTGTCAACACTTTTCACCAAAGTTTAAACACTTTTAACTGATTGACATGGCGCGCTCTGATTAGTCAGTTTTTTGGTTTGCCACTCCAAAGTGTTTAACCACTCCTTACACCCTTATATTGAAGTATGGAACCTAATCAACTATGTCATCAAAGTCGCTGTTTGCATCAGGTTAAGTAATGTTGTGGTTTCAAACAGCAACTTTAAGGGACAAAACAACATATGGCATAAAGTGGTCAGCTTTTGCAGAATTTGTGATTGAAAGTTGCTGTTTGAATCAGCCATTTACCTATTAACACTTTGATAATCCAAGGTTACCTAGGAGCGATCTTTATTTGTTCAAACCACCTATTTCTGCAAAATATTCTCTATGTGAAAATAGTTTTGGGGAAGGACAAACGTTGGGAGAATGTACATTAATTTCCAACATCGAACTGACGTAAAGCTCGTCTAAATGTTCTGTCAACAGGGTATTTACATATTTACCCCTAGTAATTTTATAATTTATAGTATTTTAGAGTATTATACAGATAATTTTTTAAGTAAAAAAATGATATGGGTAAACAAAAGAAATTAACAAATGTTGTCGAAGGAAATTTAAATTAGTAAAAAGCAAGGGGCTAAAAATGTCAATTGTTAAAGTAGAAGAATAATAAAGTTAGATAAGAGACTAAAAGTGATTACTTTAAAAGTGGAGGGGCCGTAGCAAAGTTGAGAGACTTAAAATGCAATATTCTAAAAGTTTAGAAGGTAAGGGAAATCGGTGAGAAACCCCCCACCGACTTTCCTTTTTAAGATACTATAGAGAAGGGAAACCCCTTCGGAATTCAATTATGCTCTCTGTCCCTTCTTTCACAGATTTCACAGAAAATGGAGAGGCGAATTGATGTACTTATTGGATCCGTCGGGACTGACGGGGCTCGAACCCGCAACGTCCGCCTTGACAGGGCGGTGCTCTTGCCTATTGAACTACAATCCCAGGGACATAAGAAGAGATCTAGCAGAAATTTTGGATTCCTTTTTATTCTCTCGTATCAGGTATTTATTAAGAACAAGAGTGTTCTACCAGCTTTCAGCAGTTATCCGCTCCGCACTTGGCTACCCAGCGTTTACCGTGGGCACGATAACTGGTACACCAGAGGTGCGTCCTTCCCGGTCCTCTAAACTTCACCCATTAACAGATCGGTTGTAGGTCTGGACATCCCAAGTCCGATGACACAACACCGTCGCTTCCGGAGATAAACGGGTGTGGTGGTGATGCTTCAATCGGCGATAAAGGAGGAGATGGTGAGCGGTGACAACACTAGATATGTTAATGGGGGTTTCAAATAAAGAGAGTTAGATCTAGGGTTGAGTGATTCGAGCTTGGGGTTTCATGGGGTGTAGAGAAACAGATGGGATGGGCTTGCACTTTGCAGGTTTTGTGTCTGAAAAAGTGATATCCAACTCACTTCATCATTAAATTCCTTTTGTTTCTAGGGTTGTGTGTATGGTTTACCGATAAGAATAATACTTATTTAGTTTAAAAAAAAGAAATTGTTGGTGTATATTATACAAAAGCTCTATGTATAACTTTGCCTAATACCAACTTTCTTATACAAAAGCTCAATGTATAACTTTGCAAATACGATCTCTAGATCAGTGTAGATAAATTGGTGGAAGATTTTAATTTCTTTAAAGAGATGCAAGTTATAAAGAGTGAGGTATTGGTGGGCAATGATGAACGACCCAGGGAAAACTGGGTTCTAATTGTGATTTTTTCCTTTTTTAAAAGCTCTAATTAATATCTTTTTTTACACGTATATGTTTTTCCTCTATACCCGCTATGTTTTCTATGTATGAGTCGAGTCACCTATAATACGTTAAAATTGTACCATATACATTCGATTTATTTTACTTGACTTTACATTTTGATCCAATCGCAATGCCTATGTAGGTTACATTAACTTTAATCGGATACGTCGAAACACACGTTTTTGTGTGGTTCACGCAACACATAACATTTGAACTAATTCATTCGATGTTTACGATATTCGAAATGTGCGATGTACCCGCGCCGCAACGCGCGCGGGCAATATTACTAGTTTGTTCAAACCACCTATTTCTGCAAAATATTCTCTATACATGAGAAAATCGAGTTTACTTCCGACGGACCCCACCTCCATGATACTATTAAGGAAAAATTACAAGTTTTTGTCCTTTATCTTTATACCATTTTTCAGGCGGTGTCCTTTTTAACGAATGTTGACAGACGGTGTCCTTTACTAGGTATTTTGTTGCAAGTTTAGTCTTTTACACCCAACCCAGTTAAAAAACCCTGTTAATTGTTGGGTGTAAAGGATTAAACTTGCAACAAAATACCTAGGTAAAGGACTAAACTTGTAACAAAATACCTAGTAAAGGACACCGCCTGTCAACATTCGTTAAAAAGGACACCGGCTGAAAAGTGGTATAAAGATAAAGGAAAAAACTTGTAATTTTTCCTAATATTAAAAGATTATCCTAACACATTCTCACTTGAACTTGAACAATGCTATCGACATCCTTTTCCACACCACCACCAATCACAACCAACCACCCTCCTCACTCACCGGAAACACTCGCAACCCTTATCACCACCACCAAAACCATCAAACAACTCCACCAAATTCACGCAGCCGTAATCCGCCACAACTTCCATAACCACCCACAAGTCAACTTCAAACTACAACGCTCATACTCTTCATTCAACCGCCTTGATTCATCGCTCACTCTTTTCAACCACACCCACAATCCCAACGTCTTCTTCTACACTTCCATCATCCACTCTCACACTGTTCACAATCTCTATATCAAAGCAATCAAACTATACATACAAATGATATCACAAGATGTTGAACCCAATCAGTTCACATTTTCAGCAGTTTTAAAGGGTTGTCGTTTAGATATTGGAAAACTGATTCATACCCACGTTGTTAAACTCGGTTTTGATTCTAATATGCACGTGAGAACAGCTCTGGTTGATGTTTACTCACGAGGTGGGGATTTAAACTCTGCACGCCAACTGTTCGACACAATGCCTGAGAGAAGTTTGGTGTCGTTGACTTCTATGATAACCGGGTACGCGAAGCATGGGGAGCTAGTGAAGGCACGGGCGTTGTTTGATGCAATGACTGAGAGAGATTCGGTGTGTTGGAATGTGATGATCGGTGGGTATGCGAAGTATGGAAAGCCTACGGACGCGTTAACTCTTTTTAGGGAAATGCTAAGTAAGAAGATGAACCCGGATGAAGTTACGTTAGTCGCGGGTTTATCTGCGTGTGGACAGATTGGGGTGTTGGAATCGGGAAGATGGATTCATTCTTATATTCTGAACAATGGTGTTTACATGAATGTTCATTTGGGTACCGCGTTAATCGATATGTATAGCAAATGTGGCAGTTTAAAAGATGCAGAATCAATCTTCAACAAGCTCAAGAACAAAGATGTTGTTGCTTGCAACGCGATGGTTACAGCTTACGCGATGCATGGGTTTTCCGAACAAGCTTTACTGCTTTTCAGTAACATGTTTCGGATGCATACGACAAGACCTACAGATGTTTCGTTCATCGGAATCTTGAACGCTTGTGCTCATTCGGGTTTGGTTTCAGTCGGAAAGGGTATCTTTCTTTCGATGAAAAGTAAACACAAGACCGAACCGACAATCGAGCATTATGGATGTATGGTTAACCTTCTTGGTCGAGCGGGTTATCTTGAACACGCATATGAGCTGGTCGCAAACATGAACATTGACCCTGATCCCGTGATATGGGGAACTTTACTCGATTCATGTACCCTACACAAAAACGTCGATCTAGCAGAACATATCGTCAAGTTTTTGGTAGATCGTAATCTTGCAAATTCGGGAACGTACATACTTCTTTCTAACTTATACGCCGCTACGTCAGACTGGGCCGGGGTGGCCCGAATGAGGACCATGATGAAGGACCACGGGGTGCATAAAGAACCCGGGTGTAGCTCGATTGAAGTGCATAACAAGGTGCACGAGTTTGTTGCGGGGGACATGAACCACCCGAGTTACGAAAAGATTTATATGATGTTGGAGGAGGTGAACGGATGGCTTAAGGATCATGGTTATATTCCGCAAACGGATGTCGCGTTGCATGATTTGGGGGAAAAGGAAAGAGCGCGATCGTTGGAGGTTCATAGTGAGAAACTTGCTATCGCGTTTGGGCTTATTAGTACCGAGGCTGGAAGTACTATCAAGATTGTGAAGAATCTTAGGGTTTGTTTGGATTGTCATGAGGTGACAAAGCTGATATCGAAGATCACGAGAAGGAGAATCGTTGTTAGGGATCGAAATCGGTTTCATTCGTTTGAAGATGGTTCATGTTCTTGTGGGGATTACTGGTGATATTGTTATAGCTACTGAGAATTGTAAATTGAGTTACCAAACTCTAGATATAGTTACACAAACGACTCTGTAAAGATATTTCCAGTTTCAAACAAACACAATCAAGACATTCTTAGGAGAGTCTAAACGAAAATTAGTTTTTAGCTACTGAGAGTTGTAAATGGTGATTGACGTGAGTAGTTTTAGTCTCTTTGCTCTAAACAATTCTCTCATTCTATGCCCCCAAGTTGGCTCAAACTTATAGTGAAAGAAAAAAAAAACTTATTAAATGAAGTGTAAATTGCTATTAATCAAATTTAATATGCAATAAATCGATTTAACTGGAAAACTTAAAACCAATTTTTCAATGTAACTTAGGGTTATGGGTGAGCAAGTTTAGGTCCGGACTGAAAATAACCGAGAACCGAACAGAAAATATACCTAACCCGACCCGAACCCAAGTACCTAGGTATTTAGATCGGTTTCAATTTTTCATATAAAATAGGGTCGGGTCAGTTCTCGGTTCTTTTCATGGTGAAACCCGACTTGGACCTATGGACCGGAACCGACCCTATATTTAGGGTAGTGAATCGGTTTTGTATTTTATGTTTGATCGGTTCTCGGGTCGGGTCAGGTAATGGTCGGGTAGGGTTGGGTTTTTAATTTTGCTCACCCGTTACAATTTGATAAAACAAGTAAAGGAATTAAGGAACAAAAGAATAATAAGAATAGAGGCATTCTTAGGTGTTTTTAAGGAGAGAGGGTGTGAGGTGGAGGAGACATATCCTCGCTCGTTTCTAATTGACCATTAGTTTAATCATCTTTGATGTGGGCAGTCTTAAAGACTATAGATAAACAACAATTAAGGTGTAAAGGACCATAATACCATTATACTTAACTAGAAAAAAGGTAACAAAGTTAGTGTTAGGGGTCAAAACCATTACAAGATGCAACTTCAAGGTTTGATACGTCAAAAGATTCCTTTTTAAACTGAAAAATGTTAATCTAGTTAAACCACAAGAGCCAAAATAGTAATTTACTCTAAAAAACCGGTTGCTCTCATAGGGTATAATGTATGTATTAAAGTGAGAATGATGAACTTCATAAAAACTCTTAAGCGAGTTAACAAATTAACTTATTTGCCTAATAAGTCGTTTTTACATTAAATCATTGAATAAACAAGTCTTATACAAATTATGTTTTTTAATAAACGGGTCATGTTAGGTAACATGAAACCTAACATGAATCTGTTTATTTTCATTTCAGGTAACCAAACTTAGCAAGAGTTAGATAAGTCACAAAATAGGTTAATATCACGTTTAAAATGGCAATGAGTCATAAATCAATTGATTTGGGAAGAGGTAACTCCATGACCTTCGGTTGGAGTCCCACTTGGTGCAGTTTGTTCGAAATTTGTTTAAGGTGGGCGGGTCTGGTCACCAGCAATGTCCGAGCGTACGTGGGGCGTGAGTGGTTTTTCGCCAATGAACTTGTCCGAGTGGCCAGACTTGGATAGTACTCGTTGGGCGTTGAAAGCTGCCCGGGTATTTTTTTTGTGTCAGAACAGCCAGACTTGGATAGTACTCGTTGGCCGTTAAAGCTGCCGGGGTATTTTTTTTGTATTATGTGTTTTACTTTCTACCTATAAATTCCTCTTTTCATAAACAACAATAAAATATTTTTCTTTAGGTCATCCACAAACCCACCTAAACCAAGAAGCTAACCAACAAAAATGGCGTTCTCTGCAAATCCGCTGGCTCTCAGCGTTCCAGACCCTACCTTCGAGTCCTGGCTCCGAGACAGCGGTTACCTAGAGGTTCTCGACCAACGCACCTCCGATCTCCACCGTATCTCCACCACAACCACCGCCACCAGTTCCAACTCCGCAACCGCCGATCCGCCGCCCGTCGCTACTGCCGTTAGCAGCGGCTTTTTCCTCTTGAACGTTCTCAACCACATCGGAATTCTACTCTCTTTGATAACAATTAATCCGTTCTCGAAACTCACTAACGAAGATTTTGCACGTGATACGCCGCCGTGGACCCTAGGGTTTGTTGGATCGTTTGATTCGTATAGTTTTCCGTCTTCTCGGTCGCAAGCGCGTATGAGAGTTACGGAGAATAATAAGAGATATTGCCGGAATTATTTCACTCTGTTTATCGTCTTCTTCGCCTGCTCTCTGTATGTATATGTTTTTCAGTTTGATAACAGTTTTTGTTTATGTGTTCTTAGATTTAATAACAATTTCTTTTAATGTGTTCTTAACAGTTTCAGTTTCTGCTTATGTGTTCTTCAATTGTTATTTAATTTCTGTTCATTTGTTCTTAAATATAGTAACAATTTCTGTTTATGTGTTCTTAACAGTTTCTGTTTATGTGCTGTTAAATATAATGACAATAGCAATTTCTGTGAATGTGTTTATAAATCGATATATAATTTTGGTTTATGTGTTTTGTAAATGTTATTCAGTGTTTGTTTATGTGTTTTTAAATTGTTACTGTATTTCTGTTTATGTTTTGTTAACAGTTTCTGCTATGTGTTGTTAAATTTAAACAATTTATGTTTATGTGTTCTTGAATTGTTATTCGATTAGTGTTTATGTGTTTTTAAATTTAATAACAGTTTCTGCTTATGTGATCTTGAGTTGTTATTCAATTTCTGTTTATGTGTTCTTAAATTGTTAGTTAATTTCTCTTTATGTGTTCATAAATTCAATAGCAGTTTCTGCTTATGTGTTTTGTAATTGTTAGTCAGTTTCTGTTGATGTGCTCTTAAATTCAGTAACAGTTTTTGCTTATGTCTTCTTTGATTTAACTACAATTAGTTTCTGTTTATTGGCTCTTAAATAGTCAAATTTAATAACAAAATCTGTGAAAACCTTCATATTCTTTCTTACCTTTTTGTATTGTTAATTGATTGGTGTTGTATGTTGCTGATAATGTGTAGGTATCAAATACCGATCGCTCTTGCTGGTTTGGTATCCAGTTTGGCACTTTGGGATCTGTTTGCATACTGCAGTAAACGTTGGGGGTTAGATAATCATCCCGTTACACGAGAATGTTTGCTTCGGTTGTTACAATGCGGTTAGTTTTCAATTTTCCATATCCAGATTCTTATGTGATTCAGTTTGTATGTAATGTGATCGATTGCATATTATATTCTTTGCATTCGCTGGAACCGTTTTGATATCTGGTTACTGAATGACTACATTAGTATCTAATGAAATCTCTCTGATATTGGAATTTCAGCCACTGCAGTTGTTATATTCGTGTGCAATGTTCAAACAGCGATCATATACGCTCTTGCAGTTAGCTATGCAGGTCAGTCGAGCCATCTCTTTTTGATCATTGTGACTGTACTTTTTCTAAAGTGTGTAATCGTTGTAGTGATGATGCTGCATGCCTCGTTCCGGAAGTTGACTCCTATCAAGCAACCTACTAAAGGGAAACCGAAGTAGAAATTTTTGCAAAGATCTGGGCTCTTCGGTGATATAACGTAGGGGTGAACCGCGGGTTCGTGTAAGCAGAGTTAATTAAGACAGGTAACATAAATTGTTAATGTCATGTAATCAATTTTTATTTATATGTTATGCAGCACATAGATCAGCTGTTAGCAAGTGTTATTCTTATATGAGTTATGTTCTTAAAACTACTTGAGAGTTCGAGGTACCTACCTTTAATGGTGATTTTGTATAAAGTTCAAGAAAGCTTAATTGATTTGAGTGGACTCACATGAGATCAAGAAACCAAGTTAAACAATAATAATATATGTTTGGTGCACACTATGCTATAACTATGTATAAGTTCTGATCTTAATTTCTGTTTAAGGTGCTTATGATGGCATATTAGTTAAAACAATTCTTATAATGTGAAAGTAGATACATGTAGTTAAACTTGCAGTTTATAGGCTAGTTTATCAAGAGATGATTTATTAACAAAAGTTGTTAAAATATATAGTACCTGTGATTACATATTAGTCCAGACAGCTCTTATAATGTGAAAGAAGATGCATGTAGTTACACTTGTCATTTATAAGTTACTTTATTATGAGATGATCTATTTACTAGCCAGAGTTATCAAGAATATAGCGTTCTCCTTGAATTGCATACAAAAGTTTTTTGTGTACGATTCCTTCTATTATAGCCCAATTGTTTTTTTTGAACGGCAATATAGCCCAGTTGTAAAATTAACTTTCAATATGAGTGATGTTTCCTTTGATGATGGTGAAGCGTTCCGGTTGGGGCATTACGTGTTAGTTTTGATGAAATGTTTAGATGGGAAAGCGACTATGACAAGGAAAAAATATGCTATTATATTTGTCTTCATTACTATATTCTTATAAAATTTCTAGATAAGTAAGCTACTTTTGGCGATCAAGAGAAGTATACATGAACATGGTTAGAGAATGAGATTTGAAAGAGGTCCATCAAAATAGAATAATTTCTAAACAAGCCCTATTTATGTGAAGTTTTACATAATAAGAAGTATAGTGACCCTATTTCATAACTTATGGTTTGGCAACATATCATCTGTTATGGGTATCGAATCAGAGTAGGCCCGAGCGGAAGCGGAACAAACACACACACACACTAGCAGAAAATAAAGAACACGAGAATTTACGTGGTTCGGTCAAGGTGACCCACGTCCACGGGTTGCAACTAGGGTTTTACTTTATTAGATGCTCACAACTGTTTTCAGAATGATACAAACTACAATTACATCATAGGTATTTATAGAACAAGATTAGGGTTTCCTACTTGGTCAACAAGTTAACTAAGTGGGCCTAATAACTAGGGCTGGCTAACCCTAATTAGGGCCGGCTACCCTAAAGCCTACAAACCCAACAATCTCCCACTCGGAGGCTTTGCATAGTCCACAAAGTGCATCTAATAAGCCCATCACTAGTAAATTCAGTAATCTTTATGTTCAAGTCTTCCCAGCCTCTAGTTCCAAGAACAAGCTAAGACTTCAGTCACATCCAAGCTACCTAGTTGCAACCACACCTCTCATCAAGTACCTGAGAGACCAGTTGAAGCTCCCACAAGCTCCAACCCAACAGTCTTATCAGACCCATTCTCTATCTCAACCGGCTTGCACGATCCACCAGCTCCAGAGATACACCGAGAAGTAATACCACTTTCCACATTTTGCAAACTATTTCCAGTAGAGCTTTTTTCTTTAGTCAGAACCTTCGTCTTCAAAACCCAACGGTTCTTTGTGATTGTACCCGGAACACGACCCGTGCTCCCACTATCACCAAATTCCCTGACTGGCTTAAACTTAGACCCCCGACCGCATTCAACTGACATCCCCAAAGCACCAGGATTCAAGTTCGCAAATTGAACCCTCTTCCGCTTACTAGATTCAGTAAACCAGACTTTATGTTGTATAGGGACGGCTACTTCTCCAGCAGGTATCTGTAGGTCCCGAAATCTGAGGATCGATAACGAAAACCAAACCCTTGTTTAAAACAAACAATGTCACGGGTGCGGAATCCCCTTAATGATGCCAAATCGAACACAGTTAATAACAGACACGTAGTATAACCAATGAAACGCAATCTATTGATTAAATGTGATGAGAACCAAGAACAACTGATACACACACAATTTTACAGAATAACTCTCAGGGTATGCTCTCGTCTGGTTTCAGAATGAAACTAGAAAGTGTTTATATAGCAGTCTGGGCCCTAACATCGATGAAACCATATGTGGGCTCGACGAAACATCATTGGGCCTGAAGAAACCCAACAGTGACGAAACCTGAAACCTGGGGGTTTCGTCACTGTTCATGACGAAACCTTCTGAATTGGACATAGGGAGGGTTTCGTCATGTAGTGCTCGACGAAACCTAGGGTTTCGTCGAGGGCTGCAACTGTTGTAACATTTGCTGCAAACAGACTTGCAGCAAACACAGACAAACACACAAATATGACATTAATACCCTTAAACATGCAACATGCATCGTTCATATATCATTACATTTCAAACAAGACATTATTCGGACACAAGTGGATAGGAGGATATCCGATTTGGTCGACGGCGAATACAGACTCGATAAACGTTAAAAGACCGTACAAAATACAACGATACTAAAGACTAGTTACAGACACAAAAAGGTGCACCAACAAACTCCCCCTTGCCTGTTACTCGTCTTCGGTCTTCGAAATCAGTGTTGTTCGGACCACGAACTGCCCGCATGAATTCCTCGGTAGTAGCAGAAGCAAGCGACGCGCTGGAATCGCAAAGATTGATGCGCATCCTTGTCTTCGTAGAAAATGTCGTGTCGATATAATTTGTCGATGTCGGCCGCGGACATGTTAACGATCCACATCGGATCCAACATCCGGAAATTTTCACGATCACCTCTAAACACGATCACCGCTTCATGAGTGTCTGAGTCGTAGCACCATAATGCCATTTCATTGAGAAAGTTCTGCTGCATCGGCATTAATGGGATTTTATCTACGACTTTCGCGGGCTGATACACAAGCTTGTAGCGCCCCGTGTTCGTTGCTGGATCTAGAGTAAACTTGATCTGCTGATAAATAGGGAACTGAGGCTTGTACGACTCGTCTTTCCAGCCAGACTTTTTGTTCAGCTTTATCAGCCGCTCGAATAAAGTTGCGCCTTCGAAGTTTGAGCGATTAATGAGCTCAATCTTTGTCAATGCTGCAACATCGTAAAAAGGCAAAGATAGTATGCTTAGCAACGATCGGAAGTATTGAATACCGAATTCCCTTTTGATGGCGACACAATGTATTTCCTTAACGAACATCCAGCAAAGGATTCTTCCATTCGGCTTTGCTTTCTCAAACTGTAAGTAATCAACTTGAGTGCTGGCAGGCACCGACTTGGAAACTTTCGATAATAACTGATTTTGCCATTCGGAGAACGCATCTGTGGCATTTTCAGAAGTATCACGGTTCTTTAAATGCTCATCTATGACGTCCACATTCTCTTTTAACCATTCTTCATCGAAAGGAGCGAATTCAGTCCCGTCTTTACACATATACGCGGACTTCTTCTCATTTCCCTAAAAAACAATCTCTTCAATGTTTTCAACATCAGTAGTCTCAGGCTCACTCGGTATCTTATCAATCTCAGCATCATCAATTTCTTTCATTGCGTTTAGAGCGAGTAACTGCTCATGTGAAAGATCCGATATAATCTCCCCTTCTTCAAGTAGTTCTCCGGTGATAGGATGAACAACCTGCAATACAATATCAGCACTGCTAGGAACAGAAGATGTACCTTCAATCTGTTGTATTTCGTCAACTGTTCCAGAGGAGGTTCCTTGAGCAGATTCGATCGCTGACTGTTGAACAACAATCATTTCAGAAGATGTAGTGGCTGGTGGATGTTGTGATGTAGCAGAAGGATCAGGATTCCCTTGATCTTCGGATCATCATCCCTTGTCTTCATTACTTCTTTTTGCTTACATCGATCATCCCACAGAGTAGCAACGCGCTTTCGAAGGAACTCATAGCCTGCATTGATCTTTTTGACTCCGTCAGCTATAGTTGTGTTACGAGAGTCGTACCACTCTTTCATGAAATCACATCTGCCTTTAAGATCCTCAGCCAACTTCCGAAGTATAGAGTTGTTTTGCTCTCTAGTTTCTTCTGCAGCTTTCAAGCTAGCGTTCTCTGCTTTCAGTTGATCGATCTCGGCTTGTTGGCGTCCTATAACAGTTTGTTGTTGTTCAACAGTGGACTTCAACGTATTTATTTCCACCTGTTGACTAAGTTGATCATTCTTGGTGATCCTGATGAAATCAGTTTGTCTTTGTATACGATCTGCAGCAGTTTCAAGTTGAGAGAATAAGAAGTTGTTCTTTTCATCTTTGAGACATTTTCGAGAATATCCTTTGACGTTCAGAACTAGGCTGAGATGTAGTCGCTCTAATTGCAGAAGCCATTGATCTTTGTGGAACAGCTTGAGGAATTACTGTTGGAGTTTCAGGAGCTGAAGATACCACAGGAGTTTCATGAATAGGCTCTTGAGGAACGGATGCAGAGGTAGCCAAGTATCTTCTAGCTTTCTTCTTCTGATGGACATCCGATTCCTTTTTCTTCAAACGTTCCGCTTCAGTTTCTGAAGGAACGTATTCTGGGTCATCCTCCTGCCTAATCCTCCTGTATTTTTTAACACCACGTTCATCAAGATACATTTCGTATCCAGGCTCAATAAGATGATCATCCGAATCAGAATCCTCTTCGTCGTCGCCAGCTGATGTACCACCAGCTGCACCAGCACTAGATGCACCAACGGCACCTGTATCACTACCATCATCTTCACTATCACTTTCAGAAGACTCTGAAACAACTGGATCTGGACCAAACTTTTCAATCATTTTTCTCTTCAACTCAGGCTCTTCATCGTCTGATTGGCTGTCATTGTGACGCCATTTATCATCTTCAGGAGCAACGTAATCTGGTTTTCCAAGAGCACCAATTAACTTTCTTGGAGGATCGCTTTCTTTGTATCTCTTGGATGCGAGGCTCTTGATTATCTTTAAATAATTTAAGATCATCGGCTCTATCTTCAGAATGTCGTTGTCGGCTTTAGGAAGACCAGGATGTTGAACATTCATGATCATTTGAAGAAACCGCGGATACATCCAGAACTTGTTCTCGGTTGTTCTACTTCCAGTCCTCGTCATATTTTCCTTCATATTGGCGAAGATGTACTTTGAGATGCTAAACGGTTTGTTTAGCACCAACGCCACCATAAGACCAACTAGATCATTTCCTGCCATGTCGTATCCTGCACGTCTATTGCTGATACACTGAATGAGGACGAGCAACAGAAACTTGTAACGTAACGGCAGATCTCCCTTGTTAATCTGATTGCTGTAGATGTCGCCAATGCACTTCATTCGTAATAAGCAACCACGCGTACACATGATATGTACAGAATACGGAGCATCCGGATGATCTTGCAGCTGTAAGACATCGTTCAAGATATCCGGAGAGACTATAACATCCAAATCATTCACACGACCCTGTATAACTTCCTTTCCATCCACTTGCACAACACTTGCGGAATCCCAGAAGGCTTTAATCAGAGATTTGTACACATGCGTTGAGAATGTAACAACATGATTGATCCGCGACTCCCTGATCCATTTAGTAATGTCTTTCAGTTCAGCGATCTTTTCCTCGGGATCCAGAAAAGCAATTTGATTATAACGCTTTTCAGACATTATCTCCACTTCCGACTTGTTTTCCTTCTTAGTCGGTTTCTTATGTTTTCCTTCTTTCGGTGCCATCTGAAAATGAAGGCGTTCACAATAAGCAACAATGGTATCACATATGCATTTAGACATGTATTTATACAAGTTCATGTATCCAATTGACATTTAACATATACATACACATCTTCTGTGAACAAACTCCAAACTGAAAATTTCACTAAGGCATGGACGACGAAACTCTGTGATCTCGACGAAACTCTATTCATTGCGACGAAACCTCCTTGGTCAAACAAAGTCAGCGTTGACTGTTGACCTGAGGAGTTTCGTCGAGAGGAGTTACGTCGTAAAGGAGTTACGCCGTGACAGCATGAAGAAACTTAGAGTTTCGTCGAATTTGGGGATTTTGAACAGTTAGGGTTTCGAAAATTTGGGGGTTTCGCCATATGGAGTTTAAACAATGATCAGATCACTACAAACCACTATCAACACTTTGTTTAACCCAACCCAAGTAGGAAACACACCCAAGATCTAATGTAGATATGTTTTGCGATCAAAACCCGTTCAAATCAGTTTAACCATCAACAATCATCAATCCCCTGTTTTTATAGACCAACCCATAACCCAAATCAAAGCACAATCAAAGTAAACATCCTAAATCTATCTGTTTTTTGATAAAAACCAAAACAAGCACAAGTTTAGATAATGAATACATTAAGTAAAATGGGTCTCCGAGGGTTTCAGACAAAAACAGATTTGAACAAAAGCACACGGTTACAAAGGTTCAAAACCTGAACATGAACATTTTTTATACCTTTGATTTTGTTTAAGTATCAAGAAAAACGGAAGGTTTTTGAGATTTTGTGAATGGGTATGGCGGTGGAGTGATGAAGAAGGAGAAACAGGGATATGGTTTGAAAAAGTGAACAATAATTGACCTGGGACCCTTTAAATATCTGCCATTTCGACGAAACCTTATGACATCGACGAAACGCTAGGTGGGCTCGACGAAACTCCCTGTTTGGGCTTGGACTGGGCCTGAACATTTAGCCCACGACGAAACATAACTGGGCCAGGGGGTTTCGTCGTTACCTCGACGAAACGTGGGGATTTCGTCGAACACCAAATCAGGTTTGACCAAAGTTGACCAAGTTGAAAAACATTGACTTTGACCATGGGGGTTTCACCGACACAAGAGGGGTTTCGTCGACACTTGGGGTTTCGTCGACATCATTTTTCACAAATTCAATAAGGCATGAAAATTTTTGCACACTGAATAGATTTTGTTTAATTGAACACATTTCCATTTTGATGAGTTTTCAAATGCAAGGACGTGTTATGAAGTAGGTTTCAGGCTTCCGGCAGAAAACTTCGAGTTACCAACCATCGGCTAATCAAGACAAGTTTTACAACTTACACTACAACACAAATTAAAGTGCGGTAAACTAACGAAAGACAATAACATAACAAATTTGTACAATGAACAGTCTTTTTGCGAGTTTCAAGGTAAGAGAATCATTACCAGCTTACGGTCTTTGTCAAAACGGTTTCTGATTTCTGTTTAAAGCTTTAGATAAGTATTCTACCACAATTATCGGTATTGTTGTCCACCTAAGCTCAACTTATCAGATGTAATCATAATTAGGAGATATGATTTACGGTAAGAGTTATACTTACTTGTCGGTGTACATCCACTCACGACACATTCCCGTATCAAGGTATGCACGAGAGTTCATCTTACCGGTGAGTATACTGCTTATCATCCGTTTGACCGTATAAAAGATGTGAGAAACTCACTTATTTGATTTGAAAACAAGCCCTATGTGATAGAATCACTTATTGATGAGGAACTTGATTTTCATATGCATGAAGGGCACATGAGCAAGTCCGTGAACAGGTCAGTACTTTCGTACAGCAAAGAGACGAACTTGACTCCCGAATAAATGTGATATATTATCACTTGTTTGTTTGGACATGTGATTGTTGATCACTTATTGAGGTCGAATGCAATATGTACACGTATGTATGGTATCATGGAAGATCTAGACTTCGTCTCCGTTATTTTTACGGTTTGATACAACCATGATACCCAGATGATAAGACAGCATAAAGACCGAATATCTCAGAACCTCGGCAATCAATCAAACGAAATTTCGGTACCAAGACCATATGCCAATGAATGGTTCCCACCTGACTTGAAGTCTGTTAGGTTTATATCATCCTGCACATTTTAGTCTGATTGTGAGCCTACCGATACATCGTTAGTAAAGCTACTTATCATTTTTTAATTTTTCTTTTTCTTTTGACCATATTGACAGACCACACTAGTGTATATCATCACTTTCCCTTCTTTTCTCCAAGAAACTCATTTTTGGTTTTCTATTGTTTTTGAATTTTTGATTTTTCAAACTTAAAGACAGAAAGTAAACGACATATTTTTGGATTTTTGAATTTTTCACATGTTTTTTGTATTTTCTGAAATTTCTCCCCCTAAAATGCGAAAAGATAAGTAAACTGAAAATCTTTTTGTATTTTTTATGTTTAAGAAAATATTTACAAAAACGATCAGCCGACAGAAGTTTACTCTTGTTTCACCTTAATACCATTGACCAATAAAAGATAGTCAAAACGAGATTTGTCAAAAGTTTTTGTAAACAGGTCAGCACGCTGTTCATCAGTGTGGATTTTAACAACATCGATTAATCTTTTGTCAAAACAATCGCGTATGAAGTGATACTTAATTTCGATGTGCTTGGTCTTGGAGTGTTGGACAGGATTTCTAGTGATAGATAAAGCAGCATTATTATCAACAAAAATAGAGGTAGATAGGAATTCAAAACCGTAGTCGCGCATTTGTTGCTGAATCCACAGAACTTGAGAGCAACAACTTGAGGTAGCAATGTATTCAGCTTCACAAGTTTATGTAACGACACAAGTTTGCTTCTTGCACTGCCACGTGACTAAGCGACTTCTTAAGAATTGACATCCAGCCGTTGTGGATTTCCCATCTATTTTGCATCCGCCGAAATCTGAATCACTAAAAGCAACCAAGTCAAAACTATCATCCTTAGGGTACCAGAGACCGGTGTCCGGGCAACCCTTCAGATAGCGAAAAATCCTTTTAACAGCTCCAAGATGAGATGCTTTTGGGTTAGCTTGATATCTTGCAAGCAGGCACGTTGGATACATGATGTCAGGCCTCGATGCTGTGAGATGCATGAGAGATCCGATCATAGCGCGATAATAAGAAGAGTTGACACTTTCACCCTTCAAGTCCGGAGTAATCCCGTGATTAGTCGGAAGTGGGGTACCACTGGGCGTTGCTTCAGACATCTGGAATCGGCTCAAGATGTCACCAACATATTTAGTCTGATGGATGAATATCCCAGACTCAGTTTGTTGAACTCGTTGGCCCAAAAAGAAATTCATCTCTCCCATTGCGCTCATTTCGAACTTCTCCTTCATAACACGTTCAAATTGCCTGCGCAAAGTATCGTTAGTAGAACAAAAAAATGATATCATCAACGTATACCTGTACCAACAAAAGATCTTCATCCTGTTCCTTGATGAAAAGAGTACAGTCGATAAGACCCCGGCGAAAACCGTTCTCCAGCAGATAAGTAGATAAAGTTGCATACCAAGCCCTCGGTGCTTGATGTAACCCGTAGAGAGCTTTGTTGAGCAACCAAACCCGATCGGGATGGATAGGATCTTCGAAACCTGGAAGTTGTTCGACATACACATCTTCTTCAACAATACCATGCAAGAATGCGCTTTTGACGTCCATCTGATAGACTTTGAATCCTTTAAAAGAAGCATAAGCTAGAAAGATCCGAATAGCCTCCAGACGAGCAACTGGTGCATAAACCTCGTTGTAATCAATGCCTTCAATTTGACGAAAGCCCTGAACAACCAATCTCGCCTTGTTGCGAATGACCACTCCACGATCATCCTTTTTGCACTTATAAACCCAACGGGTGCTAATTTTCTTGTAGTTGTCGGGTTTTTCAACAAGTCTCCAAACACCCAGTTTCTGGAACTGTTGTAGTTCCTCTTGCATTGCTTCAACCCAAGAATTATCCTTTAGGGCTTCTTTCCAAGATTTCGGTTCTTCTTGTGAAACGTAACACGCGAAGGACCAATCATTTTGAAGACCAGATTCTCTAATGGCTGAATACAAACCAGCACTCTGGTTGTTTCTCAGCTGATTACGCCCCCGCGTTGGATATCTCCTATGATATTCTGCTGTGGATGGATATCGTGAATCCTCATTTCAGGATTTTCAGGAACACGAGCATTAACACCCAAATTGTTAATATTAAGATCAACAACCAACTCCACACCGGGAATATGCGTGAAAGTGGATGCATTCCCTTCAGCAGTATCAACATCCTGCACATGAGGAGTTTCAACAGAAGTACCCTGAACAGGAGCAACTGGAGCTGAAGTGCCTTCAGTAGCATCAAGATATTCATCATCTTCCGATGACTCATTGTACTCAGTAGCATCTTCAAATACCTCATTTTGAACTGTGTTGTTAACCGAATTAGAACCTTGTGGGTTAACAATAACAGGTCTAACCAATGGCGAGCCAGTAGCGTTGTCACTATCAAATAACATTCTAGCAGCTGCAGAATCTTCGTCAAAGGTTGGCAGATTAAAGGAGTCGAATAGCCCATCGTAGTCAAACATCCAAGGATCACCGGAGCCCTAACAGGACTTGTATACCTTTGAACCCTTACTTCTCTCCATAGCTCAATTTTTTTTGTAGCCAAATTCCATACGCGAAAATTCGGAGTAGCATATCCAAGGAAGAAACCCTTGATAGCTTTCGCGCCAAACTTTCCATCTGGCTCAATCATAGTGCATGGACCGCCGAAAGGTTCTAGAAAGGAAAGATCTGGTTTCCTTTTCTGTAGAAGCTCGAAACAAGTCTTGCCATGTCTCTTAACTGTAAGAACTCTGTTTAATGTGTAGCAAGCAGTCGACACAGCCTCCCCCCAGAACTGAACAGGAAGCTCCGACTCTACCAACATCGTTCTTGCAGTTTCAATCATCGTTCGATTCTTCCTCTCCGCGACACCGTTTTGTTGTGGAGTGTATCGAGAACTGTATTCATGAAGAATGCCCTTAGAAGTACAGAACTCATCCATCACACGGTTCTTGAACTCAGTTTCATTGTCGCTTCTGATCCTCTTAACTTTCAACGTGTAGAGATTTTCCAACATTGTAAGAAGATACTTGAGGATGCCAGGAGTATCACTCTTGTGTGCCATAAAAGCTACCCAAGAAAATCTAGAATAATCATCAGTAACCACTAAACAATAAGCATCCCCGAATGTTGTCTTGTGTCTCATTGGTCCAAAGAGGTCCATATGAAGACGTTCGAGAGGCATGCTAACAGTGTTGATTTTCTTCAGAGGGTGAGACTTCTTCGTTTGTTTCCCTTTCTGGCACGAAACACAGATATCTTGTAGATGAAAACTTCTCACAGGCACACCATTCACAAGATTGTTTTTCACCAAATGGTTCATTTTTCTTAAGTGAATGTGCCCCATTCTTCTGTGCCAAGATAGACTCCTTCTCTATGGCTTTCGAGACAAAACATGTGACCTGTGCAGAAGTCGTAATCGCTTGGCTCATATAAAGAATATAAAGATCATTAACTCTTGGAGCCGATAAGAGAATCCATTACTCTGGAATTTTGAAACCAGGTTTCAGCACATAACAACCGGCATCATCAAAATGCACGGTGAACTTTTTATCGCAGATCTGCGAAACACTGAGAAGATTATGATCAATTTGACGAACATAATTGATCTTATCGAAACATACAACACCATTGGAGATCATTCCATCTCCAGTGATGTATCCGCCTTTGTCTCCAGCAAACGCGACATAGCCTCCTCTAATATTTCTCACATCATATAGAAGCCGTAAGTCGCCTGTCATGTGCCTAGATGCTCCACTATCAACAATCCAATGACTATTAATAGTTCCTCCTGGAACACCCTGCACATATCATCAATGATCAGTTGAGGATGGGGACCCAAGCCTTAGTGGTCTTGGGTCGTCCCTGAGCATCACGAAAGATGATCTCGATTTCCTGATGATTTTGTAACACAATACCTCCCCCTGAATTTTCACCCGTCTTAGGTCTCCAAGTTTGATTTGCTTTACCAGATATAGTTTTATGAAAAGATTCTGAAACTTCTGGTTTTAAAAATTGTGGAGAACTTGGTTCCCTGTTGACCGTTTTGACTTCAAATTTTAAAGCCTTTTCAACAGCTTTGACGTTTTGACGTCGTCGTTTCGTTTCTTGTTCCTTAACAGTTCTTTTATCATGTTTTGGTGAAACGGGACGACGTTGAGGGTGAACCTTTTCAGGTGGTGCTTTCTCAACAAATTTATCCTTGGGAGTGTTTGGACAATTTTTAATGATGTGTCCAAACTCCCCACACTTAAAACATGTTCTCCTTTCCACAAACTTAGGAGAATCTGATCGACAAACAGATGTCGAACCCGTAGAACCCGAGGTACTTGCTTTTTCATCACACCCGTTTGTATGTTGAGTGTAATTGTTTTGGTTATTACGCTTTAAAATCGTGACTTGTTGGACAAAATCGGTGTTTGATTTGTTTTCAAAAGTCTCAATTTTATCCGTACCATTCGATGCTACAAATTTGACATTACTGTTTTCTTTTGATAACGAGCTCCTTTTGTTTCAAATTTAGATTGAGAAACATTAGGCTTATTAGCTCGCTTTTCTGGTTGTTTACCCTTAGAAGCAATAGGTTGTTGCTTTGTTGGTGATTTTTGATTTCCAAATTGTTTCCTGATTTCAGCTTTTGGAATTAGGTCACATTGAGTTACAATGACTCCTGGAATTGTCTTTCGCAAAAACTTGTTTGTATTATCTTCAAAAACTTTATCAATCGAAGATGGATTGACATTTTTAATTGGAAAATCGTGATCTGAATAGATTTTAGAATCACCAACTAAAGTGTACAACACGTTATTACTCTTAACGACAGACACAGATTTCTTGTCATTCTTGACAGGATCTATCACTTGTTTGACAACTGGTTGAACAGCAGGAGTAGGAGGATCACAAAGAATATGATTCTCAATTGGAACTTCCACTCCCTTCAACTTGTCAAGTGATTTATCCTGATCACTCATATCTGATTCTGATTCATCATCAGACGACTCATAGTCCTCAATGATTGGAGGACTTTGTTTCGTAGATGTTGAAGTTTCTGTTTGCTCAGATGATGTACTTGAAGAATTGTCCGATTTGAACCCTAGGCCAGTAGTAACTTCCTCATAATCAAGAGGCACACTGGGCTCAAACCGTGGCATTTCTTCTTCATCAGGCATATGAGTATAATTATGTCTTAAAGGGGGCATACACTTCTTATACCCTACGCCTTTCTTGTTACCTTTGAGTTGTTGAGCATCAATGATATGATCGAGCACATATCGGGAGTTAGAATAACTCTCCAATTTAAGCTTGATTGCATCATGTTCGCATTTGGCAACGGCTAGCTCCTTTTTGGTTTCCTCGATGATATTAATGTAATTGTTAATACCAATTTGCTTATTGAAAACAATTTTTGTTAGCTCGGAAACACTTTTCTTTAGGTTTTCAATCACAGATTTAAAATCCTTTTCGTTTCTAGCTAGAGCCATATTTGCCTCCTTACACTTAGACAACTCAATAACCAAACTTTGGTTACGACTATGAACCTTTTCAGATTCAAGCTTCAAATCAGCACAAACATTACAAACACTAGGAGCAGGAATTTCAAATTTTACCTGACTCGTAGAGGCTGAGACATTTGCCATAAAGGCAGTCTGATAAGAAAAAGATCCATCTTCAGAGAAGAATTTCTCCATTTCTTTAGATGCTACAGCAGCCTTCTTGATCAGAACAGATTTCTGACTCTTCAACTCCTCTGCTTCAGTCAATAAATCATCAACATCAGAACTCGCTTCTTCCTGATTCAGAATTATAACCACCCGAATTAGAACTTTCTTCGTCAGAACTCCCGGTATAACCCGAACTGTCGTCACTTTCAGAAAATTCTTCCTTGTGAACGTGCTTGATGTGATTGATGATCTTTGCATAACAAGCTGTTCCTCCTCCTTCTTGATCACCTTCCCCTAATTGTAAAGACCAATTACACCCTTCATCAGCTTGAACAACTAATGTTCTGTTGGTATTGGAAGGTCCAGGCTGGTTCTGGTTCTGATTGTTGTTTACCGCTACTATCCTTCGTTCACGATTGTCTTGATTGACATTGACATTGGAAGTACTCGTCTGATTTCTGAATGGGTTCTGATTGCCTTGTTTGCTTGGTCGGGTGCACTCACGTTTGAAGTGCCCCTTTTCGCCACAATTGAAACATGTAACCGATTCTTTATCAAATCCGTACTTCGTATCCTGTTTACTTTCCAAAGAACTTCTCCCTGTTCGAACCATAAAGTCCTTCGCCCTTCTAACAGCACTTGCAAACGCCCACTTTATATCCATCAACTCCATTTCATCACGGTCGATTTGTTGATAATCTTCATTGGTCATATTGATGTTTCCAATTTGACCTGCGACCAATCCGCAGTATGCACTGACCATTGTATTAATGAGTTCCATATGTTCCTTTGCTACTTCAATGCTAACTTTTGAGAGGTTCGAAGTATCAACTCTGACAGTGTTGGTATTTTGGGGTGGAGGATTGTTGGTATAATGTGCTTGTTGTTGTTGTGGTTGGGCTTGAGGTTGGGGTTGGGGTTGAGTAGTGGTAACTTGAGGTGGAGGTTGGGGTGTTGGAAGCCATGCACTTGCATCGAATTGAGGTTTTGAGAATGCATGAGCTTGAGCAATCATATGCGCTGGCGGATGATAAACACTTGGATCGAAAACCGGTTGAGAAGCTGACTGTGGAAACGGAGATGAGCTTGTATTGGATACAAACGCCGTTTGAAGCTTCGGTTGCTGAACGGAACTAGAACTAGCTGAAGGAGCAAAACCAGGCAAATACATTTCTGTGTTTTGAGGAGCTGCAATCCTTTTAGCTTTCCGAATTTCCTCTTCGTTCTTGTGCTCCAACTTCTGAATGAATTCATAGATATTGACCGTATCAAGAGCGCCCGTATGCTTTAGAAACTCAATGAATGGACTCCATTTAGGAGGTAGACCATCAGCAAACCGTGCAACCATTTCCGGATGAGTTGCAGTAACATTATAAGAACACATTTCACTAATCAAATGATAAAAACGAGAAGTCATATCATTTAGGGTTTCATTCTCCAAGAATTGAAATGATTCAAACTCTTTCTTCAATAAATCATGGCGTGTCTTTCTAGTAGCTGCATTTCCTTCTCCTCTCGCTACCAATGCATCCCATAAAGCTTTCGTGCTGGTACAATAGCTGAGTTGATGATAGATGTCTTTGTGAAGAGCTTGTGTTAGAATAGCAAACGCCTTCTTCTCTAGATCATATGCCTTTTTGTCGGCTTCTTGCATATTATTGAAAGTTGTCGCATTTGATCTTGCTTCTTCAAGAGCTTGACTAAATGGAGAGGTGAAACACGTCCATAGTTCTATATTTTGCCCTTGAACGTAATTATGGAAACGACCCTTCCATGATGGATAGTCGTTCATGTGATTTAACTTTGGCGGGCGATTGTTGCTACCCGTCTCACTCTCACTAAGCAATAGATTTTGAATGCTTTGATTTTGATTCGACACCAATGCCCATTGACTAGCACTTATTGATTGTTGAGGCATGACATTCATTAACCATGCGGCCGTCGAAGTCTGATCTTGACCTGGTCGTGGGTCCGTACTCCAATCCCACGGACTTGTACTACTCATATTTGATATCAGAACAACTGTACCTGAACAATTTTCCGAAACGCGAATCCGCACAAATCTTTACTGAAAAACCCAGTTTTTATCTTATGAACAAGCAATGTAACAAAGGTTTTTAACAAAACTTTGGCAAATAAGCAAGATACAAACAGATTTTAAGCACTTTTTCCAGAAAATATGAGTTTTTCAAGAACAAGATTTCCAGAAAATCATAAACAACAGTTTCCAATACTTGATAAAAATCCAACTATGTTTTATTTTAAACAAGGATACGAGCCAATGCTCTGATACCACTTGTAGGTCCCGAAATCTGAGGATCGATAACGAAAACCAAACCCTTGTTTAAAACAAACAATGTCACGGGTGCGGAATCCCCTCAACGATGCCAAATCAAACACAGTTAATAACAGACACGCAGTATAACCATAGGAGATGTCCAACGCGGGGTGCAGACGCGTAATCAGCTGAGAAACAACCAGAGTGCTGGTTTGTATTCAGCCATTAGAGAATCTGGTCTTCAAAATGATTGGTCCTTCGTGTGTTACGTTTCACAAGAAGAACCGAAATCTTGGAAAGAAGCCTTAAAGGATAATTCTTGGGTTGAAAAACCCGACAACTACAAGAAAATTGGCACCCGTTGGGTTTACAAGTGCAAAAAGGATGATCGTGGAGTGGTCATTTGCAACAAGGCGAGATTGGTTGTTCAGGGCTTTCGTCAAATTGAAGGCATTGATTACAACGAGGTTTATGCACCAGTTGCTCGTCTGGAGGCTATTCGGATCTTTCTAGCTTATGCTTCTTTTAAAGGATTCAAAGTCTATCAGATGAATGTCAAAAGCGCATTCTTGCATGGTATTGTTGAAGAAGAGGTGTATGTCGAACAACCTCCAGGTTTCGAAGATCCTATCCATCCCGATCGGGTTTGGTTGCTCAACAAAGCTCTCTACGGGTTACATCAAGCACCGAGGGCTTGGTATGCAACTTTATCTACTTATCTGCTGGAGAACGGTTTTCGCCGGGGTCTTATCGACTATACTTTTTTCATCAAGGAACAGGATGGAGATCTTTTGTTGGTACAGATATACGTTGATGATATCATTTTTGGTTCTACTAACGCTACTTTGTGCAGGCAATTTGAACGTGTTATGCAGGAGAAGTTCGAAATGAGCGCAATGGGAGAGATGAATTTCTTTTTGGGCCTACAAGTTCAACAAACTGAGTTTGGGATATTCATCCATCAGACTAAATATGTTGGTGACATCTTGAGCCGATTCCAGATGTCTGAAGCAACGCCCATTGGTACCCCACTTCCGACTAATCACGGGATTACTCCGGATTTGAAGGGTGAAAGTGTCAACTCTTCTTATTATCGCGCTATGATCGGATCTCTCATGCATCTCACAGCATCGAGGCCTGACATCATGTATCCAACGTGCCTGCTTGCAAGATATCAAGCTAACCCAAAAGCATCTCATCTTGGAGCTGTTAAAAGGATTTTTCGCTATCTGAAGGGTTGCCCGGACACCGGTCTCTGGTACCCTAAGGATGATAGTTTTGACTTGGTTGCTTTTAGTGATTCAGATTTCGGCGGATGCAAAATAGATGGGAAATCCACAACGGCTGGATGTCAATTATTAGGAAGTCGCTTAGTCACGTGGCAGTGCAAGAAGCAAACTTGTGTCGCTACATCAACTTGTGAAGCTGAATACATTGCTGCCTCAAGTTGTTGCTCTCAAGTTCTGTGGATTCAGCAACAAATGCGCGACTACGGTTTTGAATTCCCATCTACCTCTATTTTTGTTGATAATAATGCTGCTTTATCTATCACTAGAAATCATGTCCAACACTCCAAGACCAAGCACATCGAAATTAAGTATCACTTCATACGCGATTGTTTTGACAAAAGATTAATCGATGTTGTTAAAATCCACACTGATGAACAGCGTGCTGACCTGTTTACAAAAGCTTTTGACAAATCTCGTTTTGACTATCTTTTATTGGTCAATGGTATTAAGGTGAAACAAGAGTAAACTTCTGCCGGCTGATCGTTTTTGTAAATATTTTCTTAAGCGTCAAAAATACAAAAAGATTTTCAGTTTACTTATCTTTTCGCATTTTAAGGGGAGAAATTTCAGAAAATACAAAAAACATGTGAAAAATTCAAAAATCCAAAAATATGTCGTTTACTTTCTGTCTTTAAGTTTGAAAAATCAAAAATTCAAAAACAATAGAAAACAAAAATGAGTTTCTTGGAGAAAAGAATGGAAAGTGATGATATACACTAGTGTGGTCTGTCAATATGGTCAAAAGAAAAAGAAAAAATTAAAAAAATGATAAGTAGCTTTACTAACGATGTATCGGTAGGCTCACAATCAGACTAAAATGTGCAGGATGATATAAACCTAACAGACTTCAAGTCAGGTGGGAACCATTCATGTACACCGACAAGTAAGTATAACTCTTACCGTAAATCATATCTCCTAATTATGATTACATCTATTAAGTTGAGCTTAGGTGGACAACAATACCGATAATTGTGGTAGAATACTTATCTAAAGCTTTAAACAGAAATCAGAAACCGTTTTGACAAAGACCGTAAGCTGGTAATGATTCTCTTACCTTGAAACTCGCAAAAAGACTGTTCATTGTACAAATTCTTTATGTTATTGTCTTTCGTTAGTTTACCGCACTTTAATTTGTGTTGTAGTGTAAGTTGTAAAACTTGTCTTGATTAGCCGATGGTTGGTATCTCGAAGTTTTCTGCCGGAAGCCTGAAACCTACTTCATAACACGTCCTTGCATTTGAAAACTCATCAAAATGGAAATGTGTTCAATTAAACAAGTCTCTGATTAAAGCCTTCTGGGATTCCGCAAGTGTTGTGCAAGTGGATGGAAAGGAAGTTATACAGGGTCGTGTGAATGATTTGGATGTTATAGTCTCTCCGGATATCTTGAACGATGTCTTACAGCTGCAAGATCACCCGGATGCTCCGTATTCTGTACCTATCATGTGTACGCGTGGTTGCTTATTACGAATGAAGTGCACTGGCGACATCTACAGCAATCAGATTAACAAGGGAGATCTGCCGTTACGTTACAAGTTTCTGTTGCACGTCCTCATTCAGTGTATCAGCAATAGACGTGCAGGATACGACATGGCAGGAAATGATCTAGTTGGTCTTATGGTGGCGTTGGTGCTAAACAAACCGTTTAGCATCTCAAAGTACATCTTCGCCAATATGAAGGAAAATATGACGAGGAGTGGAAGTAGAACAACCGGGAACAAGTTCTGGATGTATCCGCGGTTTCCTCAAATGATCATGAATGTTCAACATCCTGGTCTTCCTAAAGCCGACAACGACATTCTGAAGATAGAGCCGATGATCTTAAATTCTTTAAAGATAATCAAGAGCCTCGCATCCAAGAGATACAAAGAAAGCGATCCTCCAAGAAAGTTAATTGGTGCTCTTGGAAAACCAGATTACGTTGCTCCTGAAGATGATAAATGGCGTTACAATGACAGCCAATCAGACGACGAAGAGCCTGAGTTGAAGAGAAAAAGGATTGAAAAGTTTGGTCCAGATCCAGTTGATTCAGAGTCTTCTGAAAGTGATAGTGAAGATAATGGTGGTGATACAGGTGCCGTTGGTGCATCTAGTGCTGGTGCAACTGGTGGTACATCAGCTGGCGACGAGGAAGAGGATTCTGGTTCGGATGATCATCTTATTCATCCTGGATACGAAATGTATCTTGATGAACGTGGTGTTAAAAGATACAGGAGGATTAGGCAGGAGGATGACCCAGAATACGTTCCTTCAGAAACTGAAGCGGAACGTTTGAAGAAAAAGGAATCGGATGTCCATCAGAAGAAGAAAGCTAGAAGATACTTGGCTACCTCTGCATCCGTTCCTCAAGAGCCTATTCATGAAACTCCTGTGGTATCTTCAGCTCCTGAAACTCCAACAGTAATTCCTCAAGCTGTTCCACAAAGATCAATGGCTTCTGCAATTAGAGCGACTGCATCTCAGCCTAGTTCTGAACGTCAAAGGATATTCTCGGAAATGTCTCAAGATGAAAAGAACAACTTCTTATTCTCTCAACTTGAAGCTGCTGCAGATCGTATACAAAAGACAAACTGATTTCATCAGGATCACCAAGAATGATCAACTTAGTCAACAGGTGGAAATAAATACGTTGAAGTCCACTGTTGAACAACAACAAACTGTTATAGGACGCCAACAAGCCGAGATCGATCAACTGAAAGCAGAGAACGCTAGCTTGAAAGCTGCAGAAGAAACTAGAGAGCAAAACAACTCTATACTTCGGAAGTTGGCTGAGGATCTTAAAGGCAGATGTGATTTCATGAAAGAGTGGTACGACTCTCGTAACACAACTATAGCTGACGGAGTCAAAAAGATCAATGCAGGCTATGAGTTCCTTCGAAAGCGCGTTGCTACTCTGTGGGATGATCGATGTAAGCAAAAAGAAGTAATGAAGACAAGGGATGATGATCCGAAGATCAAGGGAATCCTGATCCTTCTGCTACATCACAACATCCACCAGCCACTACATCTTCTGAAATGATTGTTGTTCAACCGTCAGGGATCGAATCTACTCAAGGAACCTCCTCTGGAACAGTTGACGAAATACAACAGATTGAAGGTACATCTTCTGTTCCTAGCAGTGCTGATATTGTATTGCAGGTTGTTCATCCTATCACTGGAGAACTACTTGAAGAAGGGGATATTATATCGGATCTTTCACATGAGCAGTTACTCGCTCTAAACGCAATGAAAGAAATTGATGATGCTGAGATTGATAAGATACCGAGTGAGCCTGAGACTACTGATGTTGAAAACATTGAAGAGATTGTTTTTGAGGGAAATGAGAAGAAGTCCGCGTATGTGCGTAAAGACGAGACTGAATTCGCTCCTTTCGATGAAGAATGGTTAAATGAGAATGCAGACGTCATAGATGAGCATTTAAAGAACCGTGATACTTCTGAAAATGCCACAGATGCGTTCTCCGAATGGCGAAATCAGTTCTTATCGAAAGTTTCCAAGTCGGTGCCTGCCAGCACTCAAGTTGATTACTTACAGTTTGAGAAAGCAAAGCCGAATGGAAGAATCCTTTGCTGGATGTTCGTTAAGGAAATACATTGTGTCGCCATAAAAAGGGAATTCGGTATTCAATACTTCCGATCGTTGCTGAGCATACTATCTTTGCCTTTTTACGATGTTGCAGCATTGACAAAGATTGAGCTCATTAATCGCTCAAACTTCGAAGGCGCAACTTTATTCGAGCGGCTGATAAAGATGAACAAAAAGTCTGGCTGGAAAGACGAGTCGTACAAGCCTCACTTCCCTATTTATCAGCAGATAAAGTTTACTCTAGATCCAACAACGAACACGGGGCGCTACAAGCTTGTGTATCAGCCCGCGAAAGTCGTAGATAAAATCCCATTAATGCCGATGCAGCAGAACTTTCTCAATGAAATGGGATTATGGTGCTACGACTCAGACACTCATGAAGCGGTGATCGTGTTTAGAGGTGATCGTGAAAATTTCCGGATGTTGGATCCGATGTGGATCGTTAACATGTCCGCGGCCGACATCGACAAATTATATCGACACGACATTTTCTACGAAGACAAGGACGCGCATCAAGCTTTGCGATTCCAGCGCGTCGCTTGCTTCTGCTACTACCGAGGAATTCATGCGGGCAGTTCGTGGTCCGAACAACACTGAATTCGAAGACCGAAGACGAGTAACAGACAAGGGGGAGTTTGTTGGTGCACCTTTTTGTGTCTGTAACTAGTCTTTAGTATCGTTGTATTTTGTACGGTCTTTTAACGTTTATCGAGTCTGTATTCGCCGTCGACCAAGTCGGATATCCTCCTATCCACTTGTGTTCGACTAATTTGTCTTGTTTGAAATGTAATGATATATGAACGATGCATGTTGCATGTTTAAGGGTATTAATGTCATATTTGTGTGTTTGTCTGTGTTTGCTGCAAGTCTGTTTGCAGCAAATGTTACAACAGTTGCAGCCCTCGACGAAACCCTAGGTTTCGTCGAGCACTACATGACGAAACCCTCCCTATGCCCAATTCAGAAGGTTCCGTACTGTTGGGTTTCTTCAGGCCCAATGATGTTTCGTCGAGCCCACATATGGTTTCGTCGATGTTAGGGCCCAGGCTGCTATATAAACACTTTCTAGTTTCATTCTGAAACCAGATGATATCATACCCTGAGAGTTATTCTGTAAAACTGTGTGTGTATCAGTTGTTCTTGGTTCTCATCCCATTTAATCAATAGATTGCGTTTCATTGGTTATACTGCGTGTCTGTTATTAACTGTGTTTGATTTGGCATCGTTACGGGGATTCTGCACCTGTGACATTGTTTGTTTTAAACAAGGGTTTGGTTTTCGTTATCGATCCTCAGATTTCGGGACCTACAAGTGGTATCAGAGCATTGGCTCTTATCCTTGTTTAAAATCAAACATAGTTGGATTTTTATCAAGTATTGGAAACTGTTGTTTATGATTTTCTGGAAATCTTGTTCTTGAAAAACTCATATTTTCTGGAAAAAGTGCTTAAAATCTGTTTGTATCTTGCTTATTTGCCAAAGTTTTGTTAAAAACCTTTGTTACATTGCTTGTTCAGAAGATAAAAACTGGGTTTTTCAGTAAAAGTTTGTGCGGATTCGCGTTTCGGAAAATTGTTCAGGTGACCGGAAGTTCATATAATCTGGGTTGTATCTTCATATCTTCATAAAACATTCAAACTGTTCTTGTGATATTCCTTGAATTTAGAATTAAAAGAAATTGATAAAAGATTTAACTTGATTAAATATTATTCACCATATTGTTAGGTGAAACAGGCATGTTGTGTGTTGAAAAGTTTGTACTGTGTCAGTAAAGAGATAAGATTTAAGTTGAAAAATTTTACCAACTCTCACCCACTTGTCTGAACCTTATCCCGACGAAATCATTACCCGACGAAACCCTTTTAAGTTTCGTCACAAGGATTTTCGACGAAACTCTTATAGTTTCGTCATAATCACCTCGACGAAAACCCCTAGTTTTCGTCAAAATCACTTCGACGAAACCTCAGAGTTTCGTAGAAGGAGTTTCGTCGAGATGTGTTGTCAATTTTAAACAGAGGACTTGCAAAAGTGTTCTAACTTTGTGTTTTCAAGTGTTTAATCAGGTACAGTTGTTCTGATATCAAATATGAGTAGTACAAGTCCGTGGGATTGGAGTACGGACCCACGACCAGGTCAAGATCAGACTTCGACGGCCGCATGGTTAATGAATGTCATGCCTCAACAATCAATAAGTGCAAGTCAATGGGCATTGGTGTCGAATCAAAATCAAAGCATTCAAAATCTATTGCTTAGTGAGAGTGAGACGGGTAGCAACAATCGCCCGCCAAAGTTAAATCACATGAACGACTATCCATCATGGAAGGGTCGTTTCCATAATTACGTTCAAGGGCAAAATACAGAATTATGGACGTATTTCACCTCTCCATTTAGTCAAGCTCTTGAAGAAGCAGGATCAAATGCGACAACTTTCAATAATATGCAAGAAGCCGACAAAAAGGCATATGATCTGGAGAAGAAGGCGTTTGCTATTCTAACACAAGCTCTTCACAAAGACATCTATCATCAACTCAACTATTGTACCAGCACGAAAGCTTTATGGGATGCATTGGTAGCGAGAGGAGAAGGAAATGTAGCTACTAGAAAGACACGCCATGATTTATTGAAGAAAGAGTTTGAATCATTTCAATTCTTGGAGAATGAAACCCTAAATGATATGACTTCTCGTTTTTATCATTTGATTAGTGAAATGTGTTCTTATAATGTTACTGCAACTCATCCGGAAATGGTTGCATGGTTTGCTGATGGTCTACCTCCTAAATGGAGTCCATTCATTGAGCTTCTAAAGCATACGGGCGCTCTTGATACGGTCAATATCTATGAATTCATTCAGAAGTTGGAGCACAAGAACGAAGAGGAAATTCGGAAAGCTAAAAGGATTGCAGCTCCTAATAACACAGAAATGTATTTGCCTGGTTTTGCTCCTTCAGCTAGTTCTAGTTCCGTTTAGCAACCGAAGCTTCAAACGGCGTTTGTATCCAATACAAGCTCATCTCCGTTTCCACAGTCAGCTCCTCAACCGGTTTTCGATCCAAGTGTTTATCATCCGCCAGCGCATATGATTGCTCAAGCCCATGCTTTCTCAAAACCTCAATTCGATGCAAGTGCATGGCTTCCAACACCCCAACCTCCACCTCAAGTTACCACTACTCAAGCCCAACCACAACAAACCCTACGGCGCAAACCCTAGACCTTACGAGCCGTAACCAGAGAATAGGTACGGGCCGTAAAAACAAGTCGGCGGCGACGACAGCAACATCAGATCAAGATCTCTCGTCCAGCTCTTTCTCCCTCTCATGCGATAACCGTGTGAACCGTCTATTTAACTGAACCTTTGGCTCTGGTACCACTTGTTAGGGGTATCGAATCTGAGTAGGCCCGAGCAGAAGCGGAACAAACACACACACACTAGCAGAGAATAAAAAACATGAGAATTTACGTGGTTCGATTAAGGTGACCTATGTCCACGGGTTGCAACTAGGGTTTTACTTTATTAGATGCTTACATCTGTTTTCAGAATGATACAGACTACAATTACATCATAGGTATTTATAGAACAAGATTAAGGTTTCCTACTTGGCCAACAAGTTAACCCTAATTAGGGCCGGCTACCCTAAAGCCTACGAACCCAACATCATCATCACAAGAGATAATCTATAGCCTGATTTTGTTTGAAAGAAGAAAAATTCCATTGAAGGTTTTAAATGTTTTATTTAGCATGTGTTAGAAGTTATTCCCTAATTAGCACCCATAGAGATTTAGTGAGTGTGAGGGTTAAAGGATTTGGAAGTTGGTTTGTAGGAGTTTTTCATCCAGCTTACAAAAAAACGATGTAGTTTAGATGACTTATAGGGTTAGTTCCTTTAGACTATTCTAGCGCTCAAGTAAGCCGAAAACATACAAGTTAGTAGAAAAAAGGTTTTCAAAATGCTATTTCAAAGTTTTAGACAAGACATCTTGCTTTATATGCATAGGGTTAGTTCCTTTTAAAAGTTAGGGCATTTACTATCCCCTATATAAGGAAAATTCCAACCAAATCCTTCAATCAGTGGAATTCACAATCCTTCTATCCTTACCATTTTCCACATCTCCACCGTCTTGTGCACAAGATTAATGATTAGTTGTTATCACTCTTCCCATGTGAAGAAAGAGAGTATCTAAGGTCCGGTAGACAAAACATCTTAATAATCTGTCACAACAATATTAATACTCACCGAACGTTCTAAATGGACTTGAAATATAAGAAACCTAAAACTAAAACACTAAAAATAAAGAAAACTAAAAAATAAAAAGAGAAAAATGTCCGGATAGTCCCTGTGGTTTCGCCTTTTTTCACCTATAGTCCCCAACATTCTAAAACTACCTGAATAGTCCCCAAGTTTTCATTTTTTGTTCCCGGATAGTCCTTGGGTCTAACTTCAGTTACTTTTCTCTGTTAAAATGATGTGAAATGACAAAAATACCATTTCCTTAAAAGGCCAAACCATAGGGACTATCCGGGCATCTTCTTCATTTTTATTTATAAAACCCCACCACCACACTTCATCTTCAACCTCCACCCACCATCACCCTCCTCCACCCTCCACCATCACCGCCACAGTCCTTAAGGTTTGACATTTTCTTCTTAATCATGAATCTAATCTAACCATTCACCATTATTTGTATCTATCGAGAAAAGTAAACTCCATCAACTGACCCACCGGCACCGCCGCGATTCACTAATCGCCACCGTCCCATGGATCTTTCTGTTGCCGCTACCACCGCCGTTGACCCCGAACCCGACGACCGCCACCTCCCCCTCCACAACCTCTCCAACCTCCACTCACGCCTTTCCACCATCCGCCACATCCTCTCCACTTCCCTCACCACGAACACCCTCATTTCCACCGCTCAGATGTCCACCATCTCCTCCGAGATCACCGCCGCCATCACCGGCGCCATCGTCAACGCCACCGCCCTAATCTCCGTTACCACAAATTCAACCCAATCGGATCTCAATCTCACCAATTCCACCACTTTCACTGACCTAGGGTTTCAGTTTCCGAAAACAGAGGCGATTGAACAACAAATCGAACAACAAACTGATCAAGATGATCATCTGGATATTGTGGAGCTTAATGCCGTTGAATTCACCGCCTTTCCTTCTCTCTCTGTGTCTTTCTCTCTGTCACAGACAGCGGCTACCGCCGTTGTTACTCGTTCTCTGCCTCCTTCCCTCTTCTTACATTGTTGCTGCCGCACGCCACCACCATCTGGTGGTGGCAGCCGTTTAATTCCGTAACAGTGGAGGATGTGTCGGCTGATGGGTGTTTGTCGGAAAAAGGGGAGTCGGTCGTCGGCCAGTTATTTATCGGAGGAAGAGGGGTGAAGCAGGAGGTGTATGTGAGGGTGTTGAAAGGACTGTGGCGGTGATGGTGGAGGGTGGAGGAGGGTGATGGTGGGTGGAGGTTGAAGATGAAGTGTGGTGGTGGGGTTTTATAAATAAAAATGAAGAAGATGCCCGGATAGTCCCTATGGTTTGGCCTTTTAAGGAAAGGGTATTTTTATCATTTCACATCATTTTAACAGAGAAAAGTAACTGAAGTTAGACCCATGGACTATCCGGGAACAAAAAATGAAAACTTGGGGACTATTCAGGTAGTTTTAGAAAGTTGGGGACTATAGGTGAAAAAAGGCGAAACCACAGGGACTATCCGGGCATTTTTCTCAAATAAAAATAATAAAACACTAAACGTAAGTGAAAACTAAAAATAAAAATAATAAAGTGCAAAAAAAAAAAAAAATGAAGAAAGGAAGAAACAAAAAGGTCAATAAGATAACCACATAACTTGCTAATTGTAATCAGTGTTAAAGCGTAGAGCAACTGAAAACATACATAAAATAAGCATGAAAACGAATTATATTTGTCACATATTTTCGAAGAAAATTTACGTCGAATTGTAAACCAACTTAAATTTATACCGACACGTGCATAAAAATAAGCACGTAAGAAAATAGTTATGGCGTGTTTGGCGGTGTCGAAACATAAAATGACTCGAATTTCTAGCGTTTAATGAAAACGTATTATATTTTACTCGACGTGTTTCCGAACAAAATTTACGTTAAAACGTAGACTATTTGAACACATACATAAAAATAAGCATGAAAACATATTATATTTTACCTGACTCGTTTATAGAAAAAAAATACATCAAAACGTAGACCAACAGAAAATGTACAAAATGATAAGCATAAAGAATATTTTATATTTGACCCTACTTATTAATGGGAAAAAATTACGTCTAAATGTAAATTAATTTAAATTTATAGAAACACGTAAAAAGCTTAATTACAAAATTTTTTGGAAGAGGTTGAAATTGTTAACACTGTGAAGGGGTATGGTCCCAAATCTCGCACCGAAGTAGTCGCGAGTGACCATCATCCTTATCAAACACCTCCACCAGCAAGAACTTATATGCGTCATTGCGGGCATGCGCGAACGCAGTCAGCGATTCCAGTCGGTCAAGTGATAAGAAGACTTACCTTGTGTACGAAAACGGATGTTTTCGTCATAACAAGGGATGAGATAACAACTGCAGTTACCGCACATAGCGATGCTGCTCTCAAGCAAATTACTGATTCTCACACCGGAGAGTGGTAACAAGGAGCACCACCCACCCCATCTTCCTTGTTACTTGTCACGGTATGTTTTCCTTGTGCATGAGACAGATCAGCGGACGATCCAGCCACCGATCCTCGAAAAGAAGTGATTAACCCTACTTGACGCGCCAGTGAATTAACCTTTCTTGGTTAACCACTGTTTTATCATTGGCGTCCACCGCTACTCTTAGCACTTATTTCCATCTCTCTTTCTTGAAAATCATTTCTGATAGTCAAAACAATGCTACTGGTGAGAACTTTTCACAGTACGCCTCAGTACTGCCACCAGGAATGGATCTCCACACCTGGTATTTACAACAACAGGCTGCTCTCGCTGTAGCCAACAACAAAGCTTGCGCAGATACGCAAGCACTCGGAGGGCCTACACCCGCGCCGTATACACCTGCGGCTCGTATCTTGCAATACGAATGCATGGCACAAACACACCCCGCTTCCCGGGATAGGCGCGGGCCACATGGACCCTCCTGCTGTCCGTCACAGACAATGAAGTGGGCGCAATACTCATAGTGGAGCGAGAGGGGGTCCAAACTCCAATCTATTATGTCAGCAAGATGCTTAACGACACAGAGACAAAATACTCTATCATGGAGAAGTTGGTTCTAGCGCTGGTACATCATTCTAGGCGGCTACGCCGATACTTTACAGATCATGTCATCACCGTTTTAACCAACTACAGGATAGGGCAAATCATCTATACACCCGTAATCTCTGGAAGACTAGCCAAGTGGGCTATTGAACTTGGTAGACACACCCTTGTTTACAAGCCATGCCCGACAAATTAAAGTAGCAGGTTTTAGCTGACTTCGCCGTGTAAGTACCGACGAATCGCATTCAGGAATACGAGTAACAACAAAACCCTACACCTCCGCCGTCCCCATCAGACATATGGGCAACATTTCTTTGGAAAACGTTAGCTGCATCTCTAAGATCGAAAGGGGAAATTGTTTTAAATGTTGCCTCAAGTGGGATTGCATCTTTGCTTCATACAGGAGGTAGGACAGCTCACTCTCGATTTCTCATTCCGATAAATCTGAATGAAGACTCAATTTGTCCTATAATCCCTAACAGTGATGTTGCAAATCTATTAAAGAAAACATCATTGATTATATAGGACGAAACACCAATGATACACAGAAATGGTTTTGAAGCTTTGGATAAAACTTTAAAAGACATATTGAAATGCGATGGTTCTCATAATTCCGAAAGTCCATTTGGAGGTAAAACAATCGTATTTGGTGGAGATTTCCGACAAACTCTTCCTGTCATTCAAGGTGGTACTAGACAAGACATTGTTAACGCTTCGTTGACTTCTTCGTACATATGGGACCATTGAAAAGTACTCACTTTAACCAAGAACATGAGATTGATTGCAGGAAGTGGAATGCATGATGTTGAGCAAACACAAATCTTTGCTCAGTGGTTGTTGGATTTGGTTGAAGGGAAACTAGGCGGATCTAACGATGGTGATGCGATTATAGACATACCCGATGATCTTTTAATCATGGATTCCGCTGATCCTATTTCAAGTCTTATAGATTTTGTTTATCCATCTCTTCTTGAAAATTACCAAAATTTCGGCTTTTACCAAGAAAGAGCCATTCTTTCACCAACGAATAAAGTTGTTGACGAAATTAATTCTCAGTTGTTGTTGATGTCCCAGGAGATTCCAAGGAATACTTAAGTTCGGATAGTATTTGTGAGACAGAAAATCTACAGGATGGTTTTGATCAGAGTTTATACTCTCCTGACGTATTAAATAGTCTTAAGATCTCAGGTGTTCCAAATCACAATTTAGTACTAAAGGTCGATGTTCCAATCATGCTCCTCCGAAATATTGATAAAAAAAATGGGTTGTGCAACGGAACTCGCTTAAAGGTAATATCACTTGGAAATCGAGTTATTGAAGCCGAAGTGATATCTGGAAGCAACATTGGAGCATGAATTTTTATTCCTAGAATTGATATATAATACCGTCGGATAAGAAGGTTCCTTTTAGATTTCAAAGAAGACAGTTTCCTGTTGCTTTATGCTTCGCTATGACAATTAATAAAAGTCAAGGGCAGTCGTTATCCAGAGTTGGTTTGTTTTTGAAACATCCAATATTTTCACATGGTCAACTTTACGTGGCTTTTTCGAGAGTTAAGAGCAGAGACGAACTCAAATGATCAATTCTTGATAATGATGGTAACCTTACTAATAGGACATCTAATGTTGTATACATATAAGTTTTTACTTGTAATTTGTATTGGTATTTCTATATGTATTTTGTTTTGTTATCAAAAGCATAGTTTTTATATTTTATTGTTTCATAGCATAACACATAAACGATATCGATTAGTGTTTCATATCATAACACATAAACGATTACAAGCTAAACATATGTATAATAATTACATAAACGATTACAAGCTAAACATATGTATAATAATTAGACAAAAATGAAGTCGTACCAAAATTCGTTATCTATTATAGACAACACCATGATAAGAATAAAGTTTAATAAATCATGCGATGTCTATTATAGCATAACACATAAGACCAAAATTAGTTAAGCTGTTCTACCAAAAAAGACCAACTAACCACCCATTCACATGTTAACCTAGATGTACATAAGTAACAACGAAAACGTGTCTAACTTACCCACAAGTTTTTCAACACCACCTAGGACTCAAAAGCTCAACCACAAAACTACCACATACTGTTTATAATAACCACAAAGACCACTTCCCACATTCACGCACGCAACTTTTTGTTTTTAACCTTCTCTACAACCTTTGACAATATCAAGAGCTTACTAGACTTGTGGAACTCAAAGAATAATTACGCACCGAAGTTGATCTTGCAAGCCTTCAAGTAAGCAGACCATCCAACAAGCCATAACGGAACCCTTCGCCATGTTTTTCAGATCTGGTCATGATCTTCTTTACTTCACCCCTCAGGTTTTGAACCCTGACTTCTTTAAAAGATTATGAGGAGACAGATCCAACACAGATGACACGTCCATTGGTAGTCGCTAAAAAACACAACATATTCCAGCCATCAATAAATATAGCGTCTCCATAAAAAGTTGAAGTAACTAAACAATAAAAAATCTATAAAATCTTACAATTATGTGTTCAGCAACTCTTGTGAAGTTCAAAACAGGTGAAGCAATGGATGGTTCTGCCTTAACTTTTCGAACTTTAGCAGGCCTATCATAGTATTGTTTTTTCAGCAGCCACAATAGTTCTACTACGAAGAGTGCGCTTCATCTGAACATAATTAAATTAATTCGAACATATTATAGATATATATTCAACAGAAATTAAGACAAATAAGTAATAAGTTGAAAAGACTTTTATTACTATAAAATATAAAACGTAAAAGAAGCGATTATGATTAGCTACATAACCTAGCTAGAGGTGAAAAACAAACATTCGCGTCTGGAACCATACCGGATTTTGAATCCGGTGTAAAAAAATTGTCAACCCTGTTTTTCAAACCGGAGAAACCTGGATCTTTCCCCCCTAAAAAACCGGCTTCAACCCGAACCGGTTTAAACAAAAAAATCCCGAATTGACCATGTTTGATTCAACCCAAACCGGTTTGGACCCAAAACCGGATTTTTGCTCCTCTATATCCAACCATTTCAACCCAAACCCATTTAGTGCAGAAACCATATTAACCCAAGGCCACTTTCAGTTCTTGATACGTAATTGAGATAGCTGAACTAACTAAATAATAAAAAAATGTCAAAAAAAACTTACAATTCAGTCTTCCGCAAGTTTTGTGAATTTCAAGACCGGTGAACCAATGATTGGCGCTGCATTAACCTTTTCAACTCTGCTTCGAAGAGTTCGCTGTGTCTGAACATAATTAAGTTAATTTTAACATATTATACATATATATTAAACAGAAAGTAACACAAATAAGTAATAACTTGTAAATACATCTATTACTATGAAATATAAAACGGGAAATGACGTAAGTGATATTCATTTTTGGTTATCAATACCTGACCATCATCTAGCTTGGACTTACCTTTAACCTTCACAATAAAAGTCATAAGTATGAATATGTAAAAGTTAAATAATAATTCGAATAAATAAATTCATAAAAATTAAACATATAAAACACTTTAAGAATGAACAACTTGAATACTTACATCTTTTGATTTCCTTAAAGATCATCTTCATACACATCAGCCGGCAACTTTGATTCAACTATCACATCAGCATCCGCAGTAGACTAGAAATTTTAAAAAACATAAGACAAAAATCAGTATAATAATAAACAGTTTTAATTAATGTGTTTCCATATACTTTTAAAATATCCACACTTGGTCGGAAGTAAACCACATATTATCAAACAAATATATCTAAGTTTTCATTGTCGCAGAGCGTGTTATTTAAAAGAACCACCTCAACCTTTTTTTAAAAAAACTTCTGTTCCGGTGTCCGGATCGAAAACAGTAACATCAAAGGTTTTTGAATCCAGCCTGGTAAAAACCAAGAAATAGTCACTGTCTAAAGGGACCTCTTCCACCACTTTACGCCATCCAGCCTTGAAACAACCACTCTCCGAGGCTCCTTCCAGTTTTACATTCCAAAATCTTTCTCCAAAATAAACCGTGGCCATTCCACCTTTGAAATTTTGGCCGTAAAATTCATTAAAAATTTTACCTGGCATTAGCTATAAAATAAATTCAACAAATTATTAGTACAGAATTTCAAAAAATTAATAAGTTGTTTAAAATGAGTACTGAACTAATATAAAGTCACTTATAGACATTCCAAGTTCGGTTTCAACTTGTGCTGTAAGATACGAGTTCTAACATACCAATTCTTTAAAATACGATACTTCAAATTTGAACTGGCCAACCGCTTTTATCAATACCCCATCTTTGTATTTCAATTGATGATCCCTAACTAACATGATCCACCCATCCGTAAATATTGGCCCATCATTTGTTTTCCTAATACGTACCATTCTCAAATTGTCACCATCCCGTATTTCAACTGTTTTATAATATGGGATCTTATCTCCCCACAGAGTAGTGGCAAAATCATTAGGTATCGCCTAACAAAGCAATAGCAAACATGTCAAATGATAACCTCAAATATTCATATAACAGTCCAACGAAATTAAAAAAAAAATTACCAAAAACACAGGCTCTTCTTTATCAATAAACGCTATGAATGAATGTGCCCTTTTTGTTGAATCCATATCTGCACAGAATCAAATAGATACTTATAATTCCAATCTCACAACAAATAATGATCCGAAAATCGCACATAAACAAGTAATAAAAAACAAGGCATTAATCAAGCACAAACAATCGAAATCTCCTTCTTAGGGTTTCAAGTAATCAAAATCAACAACCACTAACAAAACATTTACTAATATGCTATGTCATCGGAAGATAAGTGTTTGATCGTTATCAAGGATTTAGGGTTTGATGAAAAATGAAACATAAACTAAACATTAGTTAGATCGAAAAACAAGTCAAGAAATCAACATAAAACACAAACGATTGAAGTTCCGGTCATCGTTATTTTGTTTTCGGACACTAAGATTCAGATTATTGAACATATAAACTACAAAATCTTCAAAAAAAATCAAGAAATGAGATCAAAAAACAAATACCGGATGTTGAAGTTTCTGTTGAACGTGAATGTAGAAAATGGCGACTTGAACGGTATGTATGGCGAAATCAACGTGTTTTTAGCAACTCTGGTTTGGGTTTGGTAGGTAGAGCGACTGTTGAAGAAGATAATGAAGGGGGTTTTTTGTTGTGTTATTTTTTCTATTGTTTTGCAAAAAAAAGTAATCCCGTTAAAAGTCTTTGCTATTTTTTTTTATAAAAACTTGAATTGTTAATTTATAAGAAATCAATTAGAAAAATTACTTTTGCAAATATAATTTTTTTTAAAACAACCCATAACCCGTGAACTCACGGGTATATAACCTATAAATAATATGCTATATTTGTATAAAAATATATAGTCCTACAGGTTACGGTGTACATTGAAATGTTCTGAGTTTCGGGGTACGTTGAAATGTGTTGTGTAGTTTGTATTGAGCAACATTTTCAGGCTAATTGTTTAGATTTTAGAGTTAATTAATGCATAAAATAGTTATGTCATTATACCATTGAGGTACCCGACAACACTGTTAAATAAGATATTTTTCTGTGAAGTAAATGCCCTAATTTATTCAATTTATGTTTTTTTTTGTCTCGGTAAGTTCTGTCAAACATGTGTCTTAGTATGTGAAGTTATTATTTTATAGATATAGATTTTTTTAACACAAACCATAACCCGTGAAACTCACGGGTCTATAACCTAGTTGCGTTAAAAGTAAAAGTAGGTTCCATACCGTGTTAAATATAAAATAAAAATAATAAATATAAAATAATATAAAAAGTATATTTCAATTTATCTTTTAAATAAATATTGATAAGTACATGATACTGGATTATCAATCCGGTCAATTGAAACATATATGTATTCTTTATAGTACAGTTTACAGGATAGAGAATATTTTGGTTTATAAAAAACATTAAGGAGAACGAATATTTTGGTTTCGATTATGATAGTTCATTATATGCGAATTGGGAGAGAAAGTAGTTAACACATACGGTTAACTTTTTACAAATGACAGACTGGCAATTATAGTTTGATTATAGTGAATATGTATGTTCCAAATTTTTCATGTCACTAAAAATATTAGCATATACTAAATCTGCTCTGAATATTTAACATTATTTTTTTTCCATATGGTATTTTCAATGCAAGACATAAAATTTCATCACAGTGTAATGTGTTAACGTAAAGCAAAATTATCAGGTCAAAACTTTTAATTGCATATAATATGTACTAAGTTTATCATCAAAACCATAAACCATGGTGCCTATTCATAACCGCCTCCAACTTAAATTCTAACATACGAAAAAACACAAAACCAACCATAAATGTCAACAACCTAATCAATACGCCTCATGTGAGGTATGACCCTATGAATAATTAACACTTGCTCAGTTTCATCAAATGTATAGTAAACTGTGTCACCCACCTGAATGTCAGCAAATTTCATGTATCTTGCCCAGTCGGTTAACGCATAACGAAAACCTTTTCCATTTCTTTCAGGTCAAACACCCAAAAAACACTGATGTTGCGGCAGATTTCTGATGGTGATAGACTTTAAATACAAATGAAGTTGAGCCATCTTCGAAACAGCATCAGGGAGCCTCTATAAAGTTTTACAATTTAAAGCAATAAGATCAATCTAAAATCTAAAAATACTTATTTTAGAATAGAATATGTAAACAGTTAGTCAATTCAAAGTAAAACTTACAAAATGTTTATTTGCCATCCGAACCAAGTCGTAACGATGAGCATTTGGTTGGGTCAATAAACACAGCAGCTTATGGCTCCACAGCAGGAACAGTTTCTTCAACAACAGCAGGTGCTGCTATTGAAATCAGAACAGCATCATGTAAAACTTCAAGTGGCTCAACTTCAGCCTGCAAATTGAATGTAAATTAATTATATAAGACCATTTTATTATATAAAAAATCAGAAAAAAATGTAAACTTACCTTCTGGACATCAAAGTCAGTAAAATTCAATTCAACACAATTTTTACCAAAAACTGTCAAACGGAAAAAAGTAACAAACAATTTTGTAAACACCATGTAACATCCAGCCTCCCAATGAAACTGATGCACAACTACATCAATACCCTTTGAAAAACGCCACATATCTAGTCCGAGAAATACACGAAGGAATATGTGGCATACATGAAGACCCGCGCATGGTAGTGGCCAAAATCATGAACGCTGGGTATTACTGGCCCGGCATGCACCTGGATGCTGTTAAGATCTTGCGCAGGTGTTTCGACTGTCAACGACATGCACCAAAAACATTGCGCCCATGTAAACTGCAATTTACATTTTGGATTACATGGAAATGTAAATTGCAGCTTACAGATAGCAGCGTCTAAGCTGCTGTGCGTTCTAGGTCCTTGCGATAGGGTCCCCTTCTAACGTCTGCAGTTTGTATGCGCCTTTGGCCAAGACCTCATGGATGAGGTAGGGGCCTTCCCATTTAGGGGCAAGTTTTCCTGAGCGCTCTGCATTAGAAGCTTCATTATGGCGAAGGGCATAGTCTTCCGGATTGAACGTGCAAATTCGGACTCGCGCGTTGTAATATTTTTCTAGCTTTGCTTTGTACTTAGCCTCGTTGATTGCTGCGTTTTCACGCCGTTCGTTCAGAAGGTCTAAGTCAAGCCTGCGCTCGTCGCTGTTGTCAATTTTGTTGACGGCCACCATTCTTGGTGAAGGGAGAACAATTTCGGCTGGGATCACCGCTTTAGAGCCGTAGACCAGGCTGAAGGGTGTCTCGCCATTGCTTGTCTTTGAGTTTGTCCTATGCGCCCATAAGATACTTGTGAGTTCATCAACCCAGCCTCGCCTGGCTGTTCCCAACCGTGCCTTTATTCCTTCGACTAAACTTTTGTTGATACTTTCTATTTGGCCATTCCCTTGAGGATGCACCACGGAAGAGAAAACGTGTTCAATGTTTAGCTCTTTCAACCAATTTTGGAAGTCGTCGGCAGCGAAGTTGGTGCAGTTATCGGTTACGATGCACATTGGTAACCCGAACCGGCAGATGATGTGTTCCCAGACAAACTTTCGTGTTATCATAACGGTGGTGGAGGCTAATGGTTTTGCTTCTACCCATTTGGTAAAGTAATCGACCGCCACTATGATAAATTTAACCGCACCTGGTGCGTCTGGAAAGGGTCTCACCACGTCTATTGCCCATTTCTGGAAGGGCCATGCGGTGGTGACAGGGATCAGGTTGTTCTTTGGGCGCAATGTTTTTGGTGCATGTCGTTGACAGTTGAAACACCTGCGCAAGATCTTAACAGCATCCAGGTGCATGCCGGGCCAGTAATACCCAGCGTTCATGATTTGGCCACTAACATGCGCGGGCCTGCATGTATGCCACATATTCCTTCGTGTATTTCTCGTACTAGATATGTGGCGTTTTTCAAAGGGTATTGATGTAGTTGTGCATCAGTTTCATTTGGAGGCTGGATGTTACATGGTGTTTACAAAACTGTTTGTTAATTTTTTCCGTTTGACAATTTTTGGTAAAAATTGTTTTGAATTGAATTTTACTAACTTTGATGTCCAGAAGGTAAGTTTACATTTTTTTCTGATTTTTTATATAATAAACTGGTCTTATATAATTAATCTACATTCAATTTGCAGGCTGAAGTTGAGCCATTTGAAGTTTTACATGATGTTGTTCTGATTTCAATAGCAGCACCTGCTGTTGTTGAAGAAACTGTTCCTGCTGTGGAGCCATTGGCTGCTGCGTTTATTGACCCAACCAAATGCTCATCATTACGACTTGGTTCAGATGGCAAATAAATATTTTGTAATTTTTACTTTGGATTGACTAACTGTTTACATATTCTATTCTTAAATAAGTACTTTTAGATTTTAGATTGATCTTCTTATTGCTTTAATTTGTAAAACTTTATATAGGCTCCCTGATGCTGTTTCAAAGATGGCTCAACCTCATTTGTATTTAAAGCCTATCACCATCAGAAATATGTCGTATAATTGCCAGTCTGCCATTTGTAAAAAGTTAACCGTATGTGTTAACTACTTTCTCTCCCAATTCGCATATAATGAACTATCATAATCGAAACCAAAATATTCGTTCTCCTTAATGTTTTTTTATAAACCAAAATATTCGTTGTCCTGTAAACTGTACTATAAAGAATACATATATGTTTCAATTGACCGGACTGATAATCCGGTATCATGTACTTATCAATATTTATTTAAAAGATAAATTGAACTATAGTTTTTTATTATTTTTATTTTATATTTAACACGGTATGGAACCTACTTTTATTTTTAACGCAACTAGGTTATAGACCTGTGAGTTTCACGGGTTATGGTTTGTGTTAAAAAAATCTATATCTATAAAATAATAACTTCACATACTAAGACACATGTTTGACAGAACTTACCGAGACAAAAAAACATAAATTGAATAAATTAGGGCATTTACTTCACAGAAAAAATCTTATTTAACAGTGTTGTCGGGTACATCAATGGTGTAATGACATAAGTATTTTATGCATTAATTAACACTAAAATCTAAACAATTAGCCTGAAAATGCGGCTCGGTACAAACTACACATTTCAACGTACCCCAAAACTCAGAACATTTCAATGTACATCGTAACCTGCAGGACTATATATTTTTATACAAATATAGCATATTATTTATAGGTTATATACCTGTGAGCTTCACGGGTTATGGGTTGTTTTTAAAAAAATTATATTTGCAAAAGTAAATTTTCTAATTGATTTCTTATAAATTAACAATTCAAGTTTTTTGAAAAAAAAATAGCAAAGACTTTTAACGGGATTACTTTTTTTTCAAAAAAAATAACACAACAAAAAACCCCTTTCATTATCTTCTTCAACAGTCGCTCTACCTACCAATCCCAAACCAGAGTTGCTAAAAACACGCTGATTTCGCCATACATACCGTTCAAGTCGCCATTCTACATTCACGTTCAACAGAAACTTCAACATCCGGTATTTGTTTTTTGATCTCATTTCTTGATTTTTTTGAAGATTTTGTAGTTTATATGTTAAATAAACTGAATCTTAGTGTCCGAAAACAAAATAATGATGACTGAAACTTCAATCGTTTGTGTTTTATGTTGATTTCTTGACTTGTTTTTCGATCTAACTAATGTTTAGTTTATGTTTCATTTTTCATCAAACCCTAAATCCTTGATAACGATCAAACACTTATCTTCCGATGACATAGCATATTAGTAAATGTTTTGTTAGTGGTTGTTGATTTTGATTACTTGAAACCCTAAGAAGGAGATTTCGATTGTTTGTGCTTGATTAATGCCCTGTTTTTGTGCGATTTTCGGATCATTTTTAGTTGTGAGATTGGAATTGTAAGTATCTATTTGATTATGTGCAGATATGGATTCAACAAAAAGGGCTCATTCATTCATTGATAAAGAAGAGCCTGTGTTTTTGGTAATTTTTTTTAATTTCGTTGGACTGTTATATGAATATTTGAGGTTATCATTTGACATGTTTGCTATTGCTTTGTTAGGCGATACCTAATGATTTTGCCACTACTCTGTGGGGAGATAAGATCCCATATTATAAAACAGTTGAAATACGGGATGGTGACAATTTGAGAATGGTACGTATTAGGAAAACAAATGATGGGCCAATATTTACGGATGGGTGGATCATGTTAGTGAGGGATCATCAATTGAAATACAAAGATGGGGTATTGATAAAAGCAGTTGGGCAATTCAAATTTGAAATATCGTATTTTAAAGAATTGGTATGTCAGAACTCGTATCTTACAGCACAAGTTGAAACCAAACTTGGAATGTCTGTAAGTGACTTTATATTAGTTCAGTACTCATTTTAAACAACTTTTTCATTTTTTGAATACTTGTACTAATAATTTGTTTTATAGCTAATGCCAGATAAATTTTTTAATGACTTTTACGGCCAAAATTTCAAAGGTGGAATGGCCACGGTTTATTTTGGAGAAAGATTTTGGAATGTAAACCTGGAAGGAGCCTCGAAGAGTGGTTGTTTCAAGGCTGGATGGCGTAAAGTGGTGGAAGAGGTCCCTTTAGACAGTGACTATTTCTTGGTTTTTACTAGGCTGGATTCAAAAACCTTTGATGTTTCTGTTTTCGATCCGGACACCGGAACATAAGTTTTTTTTTAAAAAAGGTTGAGGTGGTTCTTTTAGATAACACGCTCTGCAACAATGAAAGCTTAGATATATTTGTTTGATAATATGTGGTTTACTTCCGACCAAGTGTGGCTATTTTAAAAGTATATGAAAACACATTAATTAAAACTGTTTATTATTATACTGATTTTTGTCTTATGTTTTTTAAAATTTCTAGTCTACGACAGATGCTGATGTGATAGTTGAAACAAAGTTGCCGGCTGATGTGTCTGAAGATGATCTTGAAGGAAATCCAAAAGATGTAAGTATTCAAGTTGTTCATTCTTAAAGTGTTTTATATGTTTAATTTTTATGAATTTATTTATTAGAATTATTTTTAAACTTTTATATATTCATACTTATGACTTTTATTGTGAAGGTTAAAGGCAAGTCCAAGCTAGATGATGGTCAGGTATTGATAACCAAAAATGAATATCACTTACGTCATTTTCCGTTTTATATTTCTTGGTAATAGATGTATTTACAAGTTATTACTTATTTGTGTTACTTTCTGTTTATCATATATGTATAATATGTTAAAATTAACTTAATTATGTTTAGGCACAGTGAACTCTTCGAAGCAGAGTTGAAAAGGTTAATGCAGCGCCAATCATTGGTTCACCGGTCTTGAAATTCACAAAACTTGCGGAAGACCGAATTGTAAGTTTTTTAGACATTTTTTATTGTTTAGTTAGTTCAGCTATCTCAATTACGTATCAAGAACTGAAAGTGGCTTTGGGTCAATATGGTTTCTGCGCTAAATGGGTTTGGGTTGAAATGGTTGGATATAGAGGAGCAAAAATCCGGTTTTGGGTCCAAACCGGTTTGGGTTGAGTCTAACATGGTCAATTCGGGAATTTTTTGTTTAAACCGGTTCGGGTTGAAGCCGGTTTTTTAGGGGGGAAAGATCCAGGTTTATCCGGTTTGAAAAACAGGGTTGACAATTTTTTTTATACCGGATTCAAAATCGGGTATGGTTCCAGACCCGAATGTTTGTTTTTCACTTCTAGCTAGGTTATGTAGCTAATCATAATCGCTTCTTTTACGTTTTTTATTTTATAGCAATAAAAGTCTTTTCAACTTATTACTTATTTGTCTTAATTTCTGTTGAATATATATCTATAATATGTTCGAATTAATTTAATTATGTTAAGACGAATCGCACTCTTCGTAGTAGAACTATTGTGGCTGCTGAAAAACAATGCTATGATAGGCCTGCTAAAGTTCGAAAAGTTAAGGTAGAACCATCCATTGCTTCACCTGTTTTGAACTACACAAGAGTTGCTGAACACAGAATTGTAAGATCTTATAGATTTTTTATTGTTTAGTTACTTCAACTTTTTATGGAGACGCTATATTTACTGATGGCTGGAATATGTTGTGTTTTTCAGCCACTACCAACGGACGTGTCATCTGTGTTGGATCTGTCTCCTCATAATCTTAAAGAAGTCAGGGTTCAAAACCTGAGAGGTGAAGTAAAGAAGATCATGACCAGATCTGAAAAACATGGCGAAGGGTTCCGTTATGGCTTGGTTGGATGGTCTGCTTACTTGAAGGCTTGCAAGATCAACTTTGGTGCGTAACTGTTCTTTGAGTTCCACAAGTCTAGTAAGCTCTTGATATTGTCAAAGGTTGTAGAGAAGGTTAAAAACAAAAAGTTGCGTGCGTGAATGTGGGAAGTGGTCCTTGTGGTTGTTATTATAAACAGTATGTGGTAGTTTTTATGGTTGGGCTTTTGAGTCCTAGGTGGTGTTGAAAAACTTGTGGGTAATTTAGACACGTTTTGGTTGTTACTTATGTACATCTAGGTTAACATGTGAATGGGTGGTTAGTTGGTGTTTTTTGGTAGAACAGCTTAACTAATTTTGGTCTTATGTGTTATGCTATAATAGACATCGCATGATTTATTAAACTTTAGTCTTATCATGGTGTTGTCTATAATAGATGACGAATTTTGGTACGACTTCGTTTTTGTCTAATTATTATACATATGTTTAGCTTGTAATCGTTTATGTGTTATGCTATGAAACAATAATATATAAAAACTATGCTTTTGATAACAAAACAAAATACATATAGAAATACCAATACAAATTACAAGTAAGTAAAAAATTTATTTGTATACAACATTAGATGTCCTATTAGTAAGGTTACCATCATTATCAAGAATTGATAATTTGAGTCCGTCTTTGCTCTTGACTCTCGACAAAGCCACGTAAAGTTGACCATAAGAAAATACTGGATGTTTCAAAAACAAACCAACTCTGGATAACGACTATCTTTGACTTTTATTAATTGTCATAGCGAAGCCTAAAGCAACAGGAAACTGTCTTCTTTGGAATCTAAAAGGAACCTTCTTATCCAACGGTATTATACCAATTCTAGGAATAAAAATTCGAGCACCAATGTTGCTTCCAGATATCACTTCTGCTTCAATAACGCGATTTCCAAGTGATATTACCTTTAAGCGAGTTCCGTTGCACAACCCATTTTTTTATCAATATTTCGGAGGAGCATGATAGGAACACCGACCTTTAGTACTAATTTGTGATTTGGAACACCTGAGATCTTAAGACCATTTAGTACGTCGGGAGAGTATAAACTTTGGTCAAAACCATCCTGTAGATTTTCTGTCTCACAAATACTCTCCGAACTTAAGTATTCCTTGGAATCTCCTGGGAACATCAACAACAACTGAGAATTAATTTCGTCAACAACTTCATTCGTCGGTGCAAGAATGGCTCTTTCTTGGTAAAAGCCGAAATTTTGGTAATTTTCAAGAAGAGATGGAGAAACAAAATCTATAAGACTTGAAATAGGATCAGCAGAATCCATGATTAAAAGATCATCGGGTATGTCTATAATCGCATCACCATCGTTAGATCCGCCTAGTTTCCCTTCACCCAAATCCAACAACCACTAAGCAAAGATTTGTGTTTGCTCGACATCATGCATTCCACTTCCTGCAATCAATCTCATGTTCTTGGTTAAAGTGAGTACTTTGCAATGGTCCCATATGTACGAAGAAGTCAACGAAGCATTAACAATGTCTTGTCTACTACCACATTGAATGATAGGAAGAGTTTGTCGGAAATCTCCACCAAATACGATTGTTTTACTTCCAAATGGACTTTCGGAATTATGAGAACCATCACATTTCAATATGTATTTTAAAGTTCTATCCAAAGCTTCAAAACCATGTCTGTGTATCATTGGTGCTTCGTCCCATATAATCAATGATGTTTTCTTTAATAGATTTGCAACATCACTGTTAGGGATTATAGGACAAATTGAGTCTTCATACAGATTTATTGGAATGAGAAATCGAGAGTGAGCTGTCCTACCTCCTGTAAGAAGCAAAGATGCAATCCCACTTGAGGCAACATTTAAAACAATTTCCCCTTTCAATCTTAGAGATGTAGATAACGTTTTCTAAAGAAATGTTTTACCGGTACCTCCATAGCCGTAAACAAAAAAAACACCACCTTTGTTGTCTTCAACGGCTTTCATAATATCATTATAAATAAATCTTTGTTTATCGGTTAATGAAACTAAAAGGTTCTCAAACTCCTCTTGAAGATCAATTTTGTCATAATCCAGCTCTTCAGTAATCAAACGATTATTTGAAGTAGAAATCAACTCATGATTAGGGTAAGGCATTGTATTAAAATTTCTTAAGCTGGAATTATTACGAATTAAAATCTTCTCAATCTCGTACAATGTGAGATTTTTAACTTGATCATCAGTAAGACATAAATCTGAAATAACACATTAAAGATATATTTTTAGATTAACATAATCCAATGTATAAGAAACAAATATTTGTTATAATCTAAAAGAAGTGATTGGATAAAATATAACATTTTAACGTGATTTAAATTTTCTTCAAAGAAGTATATATATTATCATATATATAAATATATGTGAATGTGAATTATAAACATAAAGATTATAAATAAACCTAAAAAATAGTAATTATTATAAAGTACATATACCTGGAGCCTTTAAAATAAGTCGTCGTTTATAAAGGATGCCATCTGATAATAATTCCAATGTTTTTTGCCATACACGTTCCGGCAAAGACAGAGTGTGGCACGTCAACATCGTAGCAAACAATGTGCGAAGATAAAAACCGGAGCCTAAATGACTTGCTTCTTGGATAGCTTCTATATATTCCATGTCATCATCTAATACACCGTGAGCATAACATGCTTCTTTAAAGGTATTAAATTTACGACCAGTTACAGTGAGGATATCATCAAAGGATCGGGGACCTTTAACTTTGTTTAAAAGAATCCTCAAAAAATAAGCCTCGCCAAGAGTAGGAGAAACAGCATGAATTATTCCAATTGAAAAAGCAGTAGTTTTCCTTCGTTTCCAACACCGTTCATCCTTTTTCCACACAAACTTAGTAGGGAATTCAACGTAAGTAAGCTCGCGGGCCACGTCATCACTTTGATTACAATCCATCCAAGATGAAAACATTGAAGAATTCATTGACGGCCTGTTGAGGACTTGATCAATATCATCGTCTTCACCATATACAAAATTTTGTTGGTTCGGAAGATGAAATGGGAGACGAATAACAACCGGATACCTATAGTGAACATCATACGCGAATATACGCCATGATGCCTCACATGCAGACAAATATCGACAATCATAGTATTTTTTTGATCTCATCCACCGGCGGGTCAGGTTCGTTTGATGTGTTACTTTCAACAATGGAAACGGTAACCCGATCAGGACCTTTGTTGATATATATTTAAACAAATACTTTATAGATCCGACCTGATAGCACCATTCAACATTGACGCGGGACTGATATTTCTTCAAAAGTGTTTTGTTGTAGGGAACAACACTTCTGTTATCTAACTTAACTCCAGATTTTTCAACAAATGTTCCTGAATCTCTTCTTCTGTAGAGAGGAAAACCATCCCTATCGATAGATGTATGATCACAAAATTTCTTTGGAAAGCCCTTCGAACACTTATTATCTACCATGCATGGACAGTTGATGTTGTCATAACCACAAGGACCATAAATCATGAAATCACCGACAAAAGTTGTAACGCCCTGCTACTTTGTACTTTCCATTTATAGCAAGTCTTGTTTGTATTTCTATTTTTGGAAGTCTTGTGTATTTCGTATTTCGTTTTAAACCATTGTAAATCCGAGACTTTGATCGTAATGAAATGAATCTTTTATGTGGAATACTATTTTTTTTATATACATGCTTATACGTGTCGCAATACTTGGGTTATACATTACCAATCTCGAATGGATATGCGCGACCAATACTTGTCATGCTGATACCCATAACTTATACGTGCTTGTTAACTATTAAATACATGGTTAAATTCTAATAATAATAATAATGATGGTGATGGTGATGGTGATGGTGATGGTGATGGTGATGGTGATGGTGATGGTGATGATGCATCAACGTAAAGTTAATATAATGTTGAAATATGTATATTGTATTGAAAAAATATATATATATATATATGATGCAAAGTTGTGGCTGCCTAAGGCAGCAAACAATACTACCAAACATCAAAATCCTGTTTGTTATTTATTAAAACCCCCTTTACTTGCTATTTAGACTTTCATTCACGTTAAATTAACAAAACATATTATAACTAGTTAATGTGTGCTAGAAATAGGTGTATTAGGTGGTAAAAAAAATGAGGACAACAGCCCTCTCGGCCGCAATCACATATACATATTTGATGTGTTTTTTTTTTATTTGTTTAAACACCCAACTACACATATTAATTGTCAACCAACCCAACCCTAATCCATTCCCCTATAAATACAAGTCATCCACAAGACATTTTCACTTTTCTAATCACTCACAACTCCCTCTAATCACGCCCAAATCATTCTAAATTCGCAGCAACATCAGATTTTCGGCCAGATTCAGCAAGCTCCACTAAAGTGAGCATAACTTCTTCATTTCTCGTCCGTTTTAGCCCATTCTTTTTCCAGAGCGCTTGGCTTTGATTCTAGGGGTGTTTCACAGCAAACAAGTCCCTGGAACTCCGGCAAAAAGGCTTCAAAGTCCACTGTTCAAGTTTGTTTTCATTAATCTTTGCTTAGACATGAGTTTAACTCACTCAAACTCACGTCCTTATGCTTATAACCACTTCTATGGTTAGTTAAGCTTAAAAACGAGGCTGAGACATACAACATCAGAGGTTAAACCTCAAATAATTTCTGTTTTGTTTAGGGTTTTGACCCACAAGTGGTGTTCAAGCTTCAAGCTTGATGAAGGTGTGATTGTGGACTAACTTGGGTTGTCCAACATAAAATCCCCACACCTCTTGATGATTTCTCATAGTGTATATGTTTCTCATTCTTGTACTAATCTTAGTTCATGACCCTCGTATGTTTTTACAACAAGTGTAGTGGTGAACACATAAGAGGTGCCTAAATGGAAGCTTGTTCTTCCTACCTCCTACATGACTTCTATGACACATTTGAGGTACCTAAATGAAGATTTAATCTTCTACCTCATGCTTGAAATACTTGTACTAATGGACTTATTAATATATACTACATAACCTAAATAATATCTATGTACATTCGAACCTTTGATGTTGAATTCATGTTCATTTGTCAAAGTAGTAGAACATCATCTAAGACCTAAACCTTGATATGATTCTTATGAGTGTCCAACTCATGAAAACATTATAACCCTTGTGGTTACCAAGTGTCATACAAGTGTTATGTGTTGAAGATGATTATTTTGATATAATACTTTCATGTCATTTTAATTCCGAATCCTTAATCTTCCGATTTCCCCAAACTCATACACTTTGTTCCTTTGTGTAGAAGGACAAGGTGCTCCAACTAGCTAATCCAAGAACCAACTTACTCTCGGATTCTCAAGTTCAAGACTTGCAAAACCGTGAGTACACTCGACCCATTTACATTTTAAACCACTTTTGGGTTGTAACATGTTACCATACAAAAATTTCACTTACACACACTTAAACATACTTCGTGAACTCAATCCGTTATACATGCTACTTGTTATGCTAGATAATACATGCTTTATGCCATTACTATGTTATACCCCCGCTTAACAATTATAGCGCTATAGGAGTAGCACACCACCCGACGGGGGTTTGTTAAGTTATTATACTATACGGTCTCGTCCCTTTTGGGGCGAGGGATGCTAAATACTAGTGGACACTTTGGGTTTAGACGTAATGTTGTGCATGCTAGTTACCTTGTATACAAATTGCCATGTGGATTCGAGTAAAATGCTTTATACTTATGCTATACTATTTAAACCTTGTGTACCCGCCTTTGCTTTTGCATTGAACTTTATTTTAACATGTTACAGGTTGATGATGATGATGATGCTATGAAATGAAGTAGCATTGATGCCTAGATACAGACATAGACGCTTAGGTTTAAATGTTGTATCAATTTTGATTATGTTGTTATGTATTTCTTTTGAACTTGTTGTTATTTGACTTTCCTTGTATTGTTGACAATTTAGTTTATGAAATGAAATCGGTTTATTAATTATTGACGCAAATAGTGTTATGAAGTCTCTAGCAATCTTCACACTTCGTCTCATCCCGATGTTTCCGCCATTGGTTGGGGTGTGAAAGATACAGAGCCATAACTATAGGGAATTAGGTAGAATTGCCATGTTCGACCTAGTCTATAGTAGGAACCATATTTTTGACCATTCTTGTTATATGCTTAAAATGTTATTCTTCCTACTTTGCTTCTTCCTCTTCTCTTTGGTCTTAATACTTACATAATGTCTTTCCTAAGACATTTTACACAATACACTTGAAGACTTGAAGACAATCTTATACAAAAGAGATGAGTTTACCAAAATAGGCGTGAAACCCACAATTTGGTAATGACTCTCGTTCCGCTTATTCTTATTTTTGCACGAAATTTCGCCATTTAGCTAAGAGTGAAATCCACATCTAAATGGTAAATTTCCAATTCAACTCAAGTGGACCCTCGTCAAAGTGTCGAAATTTATTTTGACCCGACGAGTACTAACCACATTAGGGTACGAAGTCTTCAAGTTAGGGGTGAAACCCGCACCTTGTCGATTAAGTCCCACTCCTCGATTTTCGATCTCGCCAAAGTCCCGATTGTTTCAATCGATTAGAGACGTGTAGTAACTGGAAGGGTAAGATACTGTTAATCGCTTCTCGACGAGAGTATCTTACCTATAGGCCAAAGCACGTTTTCTCTAATTCGAAAGGACTTTCGACCCACTTTGGAATAGTCGACGTTTCTCTACCTGAAACAATCCAATGTTTTATTGAGCCTCTCTTTTATGTATCTCAATTTATATGTGATTTTATACTTGAACGTTCGTTCATTTCAAACTTTTAAACTCATTTCGCACGTCATCGCAATCAAAAACAATAATAACCCTCGTGAACAAACTAAATTTATACTCTTTATACGCATTCATACGTGCTATACTTGTTGAATACATGTCGGAAACTTATGCTTTATATGAACTTTACTTGATACATGAACTCTTACATGCTTTTACATGCAAAAACCTCGTTTTACAATTTATGATCAAGTCTCATCCTTTCCTTTTTCCTTCGAACTTCTAGATGGCATCTCCAAGTTCGTCAAAGAAGACCAAGTCAAAGAAAGGTTCCAACAGCGAATCCATCTCCAAACAAGAGCTAGTTGGGCTCATTGCTGAACAAATGGCTGACCAAATGGCTCGAGTTATACCCGACATTGTTAGCCGCATTCAAACCGACACCAATTCCTCTCATGGTTCAGTGGACTCCAAGGTGGATAAACCCAAGACACCTTTCCTCTTCAAACAATTCATGGCTTGCAAACCATTGGAATTCACTGGGAAAGATGGTGCTACCGCACTACTTTCTTGGTTTGATGCCATGGAAATCACCTTTCGTCAAAGTGGTTGTCCTGACGACCTACGCACCCAAAATGCCACAGGGGTGTTCCGATCAAGGGCTCTTGATTGGTGGACCTCTGAACGAGGTACAAGGGGTGAGGACGCCGCCCACGCGTTGCCATGGACTGAATTGAAAAGAATCATGAAGGAGGAGTTTTGTCCGCCGCATGAGATAAGGAAGTTAGAGAGTGAGTTTTGGTACCTAAAGCAAGTGGGTGACGACAATGATGGTTTAACCCTTCGTTTCAAACAACTTAGCATTCTGTATCCTAGCCAAGTTGATACTCCTGAAAAAGCCATCAACAAATACATCCACTGTTGCCCTGATTCCTTCATGAACCTCATGGAAGCTGCTAGCCCAACCACTATCGAGGAAACCTATCGTTTAGCTGCCCTTTTGAACAGTAACCATGTTATGCGTAGGAATACCTCGAAAACCCCGTCAAAAACCGCCCATCAAGCCACTGTTGAACCCTCCTCATCCACCAAGAAAAACCAAGGCAAGAAGCGGAAGGCTTCGAGCCAGAATTGCGCGGTTGTCACTCCGCCAAACCCACAACCTTCACAAGCTATAACTACCGTTAACCCCACAACCCTTGGACCACAAGAGAACTACGTTGGGTCGTGGCCCAAGTGCAACCACTGTTTTTACCATCATCCTACTGGCACCCCCTATCGCAAATGCTCCACCTGTAACAGACTAGGGCATTTTGCCAACCGTTGTCGCAACAACCTGAAGCCCGATCAAAACCAGGCTACGGTAGCTCAACACCCTACTCCCAATCAAGCTCAGAACCAAGCCGCTCGTGTGCGAGCATGTTATAAATGCGGTGATGTCAACCATATGGCAGACGTTTATCCTCAACGAAACCAGCCGCAACAGCCTCAACAGCAACAACCACAGCAACAGCAGCAGCAGCAGCAACAGGCTCAACAACCCGCTCGAGGCAGAGCCTTTCTTCTCACTACTGCTCAGGCTTAGAATGCGAATGACGTCATTACTGGTACGTTCCTTGTGAACCATGTTTATGCTTCTTGTCTATTTGATACTGGCGCCGATAAGAGTTTTGTGTCGTTAGAATTCGAATCCTTGCTTAAGTGTAAACGCTCTAACTTGCCAAGATCTTTCGCTATCGAAGTCGCTGATGGTAAAACCGTCGCTGTCGACTCCATTCTTCCCAATTGTTCATTGATCCTTAATGATCATACGTTCTCAATCGACCTCATACCTATGCAAATGGGTAGTTTCGACGTCATAGTAGGTATGGACTGGCTTAGGCGAGTTCGTGCTGAAGTCGTTTGTTCTGAAAAGTTCATCCGCCTTCCCCTCCCAAACGGTGATTCTCTACACGTGTATGGCGAGAAACCTTCTCAAGGTCTCAAGCTTATGTCGTGCATCCAAGCGAACAAATGCTTACGCAAGGGTACTTTCGCCTTTCTCGCCCACATTGTGGAAAAGAAGGACAAAATCCCAAGCATAAGTGACGTTCCCGTCGTACGTGATTTTCCCGATGATCTTCCTGGTCCACCTCCTGCTCATTCTGTCGACTTTCGCATTGACTTAGTGCCTGGCGCTACGCCTGTCGCTAAGTCTCCTTACCGCTTAGCACCCTCTGAGATGCAAGAGCTCTCGAGTCAACTCCAAGAGCTTCTTGATAAAGGCTTTATACGCCCTAGTACTTCTCCTTGGGGCGCTCCCGTTTTGTTTGTCAAAAAGAAAGATGGGTCATTCCGTATGTGTATTGACTATCGTGAGCTCAACAAGCTTACTGTCAAGAACCGATACCCTCTTCCTCGCATTAATGACCTCTTCGATCAATTGCAAGGCGCGACCTGCTTTTCCAAGATCGATCTTCATTCTGGGTACCATCAACTTCGAGTCCTTGAAGAAGACGTACCTAAAACCGCCTTTCGTACGCGTTATGGTCATTACGAGTTCGTGGTCATGCCCTTTGGTTTGACCAACGCCCCTGCTGTTTTCATGGATTTGATGAACCGCGTGTGCAAAGCGTACTTGGACCGTTTCGTGATCGTCTTCATCGACGATATTCTTATCTATTCCAAGACACGAGAAGAACATAAGCAACACTTGCGTCTTATCCTTGAACTTCTTCGTACTGAACGTCTATACGCCAAATTCTCCAAGTGTGAATTTTGGTTAAAAGAGGTTCAATTCCTTGGTCATACTGTCAACGAACTTGGTATTCATGTTGATCCCGCTAAAATCGAAGCTGTGAAGAATTGGATCGCACCTAAATCTCCGTCTGAAATTCGTTCGTTTCTTGGTCTTGCTTACTATCGTCGTTTTATCTCCAACTTTTCAAAAATCGCCGTCCCTTTGACCTCCTTGACTCAAAAAGAGAAACCTTTTGTTTGGGGTCCCGAATAAGAGGAATCTTTTCAAACGCTCAAGGAGATGCTTTGTAATGCTCCTATTCTCGCACTCCCTGATGGTAACAACGACTTCGTCGTATATTGCGATGCTTCAAACCTTGGACTCGGTTGTGTGCTTATGCAACGAGACAAGGTCATCGCTTACGCGTCAAGACAACTCAAAATACATGAGAAAAACTATACTACTCACGACCTTGAACTTGGCGCAGTTGTTTTTGCGTTGAAGATTTGGCGACACTACCTGTATGGTACTAAGTGTGTGGTCTTCACCGACCATAAGAGCCTTCAACATATCTTCGACCAAAAGGAACTGAACATGCGTCAACATCGCTGGGTGGAACTGTTAAATGACTACGACTGCGAAATCAAATACCATCTAGGTAAAGCGAATGTAGTAGCCGACGCTCTTAGTCGTAAAACTCATGTCAAGAGTATCCGTTGCTTCCAACTCATCCACGATCTTCAGAACCGCATACGTGATGCTCAATATTCATCTGTTAACGAGGGCAACCTCTACAACGAGATGCAATGTGGTGCTGAAGAGAGTCTCGTGTCCAAACCTGATGGTATTTTATACTATCTCAATCGTGTCTGGATTCCCGATCGTGATAACCTTCGAAAGTTCTTGATGAAGGAGGCACATCACACGAAATATTCTATTCACCCTGGTGCCGACAAGATGTACCATGATATGCGTGCATCCTATTGGTGGCCTGGAATGAAGAAGGATATAGCCACTTTCGTCTCGAAATGTCTCACATGTTCAAAGGTGAAAGCTGAACATCAACGTCCCTCTGGCTTACTCGAACAACCAAGAATTCCTATATGGAAATGGGAGAGCATTGCCATGGATTTTATCACTAAGCTCCCTCGTACTTCTTCTGGCCATGACAGTATTTGGGTGATCGTTGATCGATTGACCAAATCAGCTCACTTTCTCCCCATTCGTGAAGACTTCAAAGTCGAGAAATTGGCTAAAGTCTACACTGATGAGATAATCTGTCGTCATGGTATTCCCATTGACATCATTTCCGATCGCGATGCTTGTTTTACGTCTTGCCTTTGGCGAACTTTTCAATCTGCTATGGGTACTGAACTTAACCTTAGCACTGCTTTCCATCCTCAGACAGACGGTCAAACCGAGCATACTATCCAAACCTTAGAGGACATGCTTCGTTCATGCGTAATAGATTTTGGTGGCAACTGGGATTCACACTTTCCTTTGGTCGAATTCTCGTACAATAACAGCTATCATGCGAGTATTCAAATGGCACCTTTCGAAGCATTGTATGGTCGCAAGTGTCGTTCGCCTATTTGTTGGCACGAGATTGGTGAAGCTCAAATCACTGGTCCCGAGCTTATACAAGAGACGACGAACAAGATTTTACAGGTTCGAGACAACTTATTGAAAGCCAGGAACCGACAAAAGAGTTACGCCGACAAGCGTCGCAAACCTTTGGAATTCGAGACAGGTGATTTCGTGCTTCTCAAGGTATCCCCTTGGAAGGGCGTGGTTCAATTTGGAAAGAAAGGGAAACTCGCACCTCGCTACGTTGGTCCATTCAGAATTCTCGAGAGGATTGGCAAGGTTGCGTATAGACTGGACCTGCCTGAAGAACTCAACAATGTACACCCTGTCTTCCACATATCCAACTTGAAGAAATGTCTAGCTGACGAAGGACTACACGTTCCTCTCGAAGACTTGCAAGTCAACGAAACGCTTCACTTTGTGGAAAAACCGGTCGAAATCATGGACCGAGGAGCCAAGCAATTGAGGCGCAGTCAAATTCCTATTGTCAAGGTTCGATGGGAAGGAAAACGTGGCGCTGAATTTACTTGGGAACTCGAGAGTGAAATGAAGACGAAGTATCCACATCTTTTCCCTAAATCTTCCTCAATTTCGGGACGAAATTCCCTAAAGGAGGGGAGACTGTAACGCCCTGCTACTTTGTGCTTTCCATTTATAGCAAGTCTTGTTTGTATTTCTATTTTTGGAAGTCTTGTGTATTTTGTATTTCGTTTTAAACCATTGTAAATCCGAGACTTTGATCGTATTGAAATGAATCATTTATGTGGAATACTATTTTTTTTATATACATGCTTATACGTGTCGCAATACTTGGGTTATACATTACCAATCTCAAATGCATATGCGCGACCAATACTTGTCATACTGATACCCATAACTTATACGTCATTGTTAACTATTAAATACATGGTTAAATTCTAATAATAATAATAATAATAATAATAATAATAATAATAATAATAATAATAATAATAATAATAATAATAATAATAATAATAATAATAATGATAATAATAATAGTAATATGTAAGCATCAACGTAAAGTTAATATAATGTTGAAATATGTATATTGTATTGAAAAAAAAATATATGATGCAAAGTTGTGGCTGCCTAAGGCAGCGAACAATACTACCAAACATCAAAATCCTATTTGTTATTTATTAAAACCCCCTTTACTTGCTATTTAGACTTTCATTCACGTTAAATTAACAAAACATATTATAACTAGTTAATGTGTGCTACAAATAGGTGTATTAGGTGGTAAAAAAAATAAATAAAATGAGGACAACAGCCCTTTCGGCCGCAATCACATATACATATTTGAGGTGTTTTTTTTATTTGTTTAAACACCCAACTACACATATTAATTGCCAACCAACCCAACCCTAATCCATTTCCCTATAAATACAAGTCATCCCCAAGACATTTTCACTTTTCTAATCACTCACAACTCCCTCTAATCACTCCCAAATCATTCTAAAAAATTCGCAGCAACATCAGATTTTCGGCCAGATTCAGCAAGCTCCACTAAAGTGAGCATAACTTCTTCATTTCTCGTCCGTTTTAGCCCATTCTTTTTCCAGAGCGCTTGGCTTGACCTTGGCTTCGATTCTAGGGGTGTTTCACAGCAAATAAGTCACTGGAACTCCGGCAAAAAGGCTTCAAAGTCCACTGTTCAAGTTTGTTTTCATTAATCTTTGCTTAGACATGAGTTTAACTCACTCAAACCCACGTCCTTATGCTTATAACCACTTCTATGGTTAGTTAAGCTTAAAAACGAGGCTGAGACATACAACATCAGAGGTTAAACCTCAAATAATTTCTGTTTTGTTTAGGGTTTTTGACCCACAAGTGGTGTTCAAGCTTCAAGCTTGATGAAGGTGTGATTGTGGACTAACTTGGGTTGTCCAACATAAAATCCCCACACCTCTTGATGATTTCTCATAGTGTATATGTTTCTCATTCTTGTGCTAATCTTAGTTCATGACCCTCCTTGTATGTTTTTACAACAAGTGTAGTGGTGAACACATAAGAGGTGCCTAAATGGAAGCTTGTTCTTCCTACCTCCTACATGACTTCTATGACACATTTGAGGTACCTAAATGAAGATTTAATCTTCTACCTCATGCTTAAAATACTTGTACTAATGGACTTATTAATATATACTACATAACCTAAATAATATCTATGTACATTCGAACCTTTGATGTTGAATTCATGTTCATTTGTCAAAGTAGTAGAACATCATCTAAGACCTAAACCTTGATATGATTCTTATGAGTGTCCAACTCATGAAAACATTATAACCCTTGTGGTTACCAAGTGTCATACAAGTGTTATGTGTTGAAGATGATTATTCTGATATAATACTTTCATGTCATTTTAATTCCGAATCCTTAATCTTCCGATTTCCCCAAACTCATACACTTTGTTCCTTTGTGTAGAAGGACAATGTGCTCCAACTAGCTAATACAACAACCAACTTACTCTCGGATTCTCAAGTTCAAGACTTGCAAAACCGTGAGTACACTCGACCCATTTACATTTTAAACCACTTTTGGGTTGTAACATGTTACCATACAAAAATTTCACTTACACACACTTAAACATACTTCGTGAACTCAATCCGCTATACATGCTACTTGTTATGCTAGATAATACATGCTTTATGCCATTACTATGTTATACCCTCGCTTAACAATTATAGCGCTATAGGAGTAGCACACCACCCGACGGGGGTTTGTTAAGTCATTATACTATACGGTCTCGTCCCTTTTGGGGCGAGGGATGCTAAATACTAGTGGACACTTTGGGCTTAGACGTAATGTTATGCATGCTAGTTACCTTGTATACAAATTGCCATGTGGATTCGAGTAAAATGCTTTATACTTATGCTATACTATTTAAACCTTGTGTACTCGCCTTTGCTATTTCATTGAACTTTATTTTAACATGTTACAGGTTGATGATGATGATGCTATGAAATGATGTAGCATTGATGCCTAGATCCACACATAGACGCTTAGGTTTAAATGTTGTATCAATTTTGATTATGTTGTTATGTATTTCTTTTGAACTTGTTGTTATTTGACTTTCCTTGTATTGTTGACAATTTAGTTTATGAAATGAAATCGGTTTATTAATTATTGACACAAATAGTGTTATGAAGTCTCTAGCAATCTTCTCACTTCGTCTCATCCCGATGTTTCCGCCATTGGTTGGGGTGTGACAAGAGTATACAACTCTGGATCTACGTTTTTGTCGCGAATTTCAGCGGAAATGAGGGGATCAATATGTTCAACAATTGGAAACTTGTGATCGGGATGCATAAATAAATATATATGCGCATGCGTTAACCCACGCTTCTGAAACTCCACAGTATAAACAACTACAAAAATGAAAGAAAATAAGATATTAAATGTTTGTATTAAATTTTTAAATATCCATAAAAAATAAGGCTTCATAGTGAATATCTGCTGACACTTTGCCAAGTAATGACTTCTCCTTCAAGTCTTTAATCAAAGCATTGAGCTTGATTTTAAACAATCAAGATAGGATATCAGGCCGGTCTTCACGACTTAAATTGTTGTCCTTAAGAAATCTTTTAATTTCAGGCCTTTTCGGATTACATGTTACTGTTATAAAAAATCTGGATATCCATACCACTTACATAGAGACATTGCATCCAAATAGTTCTGCATCATATACCGAGCACCTCCAATAAATGACGAAGGCAATATGACACGCTTTCCAGTGTTGGATACATTTATATTACCATGGTTACGTAAATTGGAAAGGTTCTCATAAGTATCACATCTTAGAACCTTCTGTTGATAACGTATATAATTTAGTCTCTCAGTTTCAATCATGGTATACGCATCAACTAAGAATTGTTGAAATAGGTGACGTGAATTTAGAATTAATGAAAACACACCCTGCCTGTCTTGTATCCTGTATGCAAAGAATTCTCTCATAGTGACATATGTTCGTTTGGTTGATGTAGAAGGAGTAACACCTCTATGAGGAATGGCAATTATGTAGCAATCATCACCATAAGGAAACAAAAGAGGATACTGGAGAGCAAGATACGAAGGATGTAACTCACTAATACGTTGTAGACCACCAGATTTCGTTCCAACAATAATATCTTTATTTTCTAAGAAATCGCCAGTGTCACCAACAATTAAAGTTGCCACCTCAGAAGCGGTTGGTAAGTTGTATGTTCTTCCATCTTGTTGCCTTCTTCCAATGAGACGCAACTTTAGGTCAACCTGGCAGTTTTCTTTAAAAAAATCTCTTACAATCCGATATGTTTTAACCAAAACATTCTCCGAGTCTAACATATTTTTTATATGTTGTATAACTTGAAGATCAAGATCCCGAGATGTTGATGAAGAAGCTTTATTAGATTCACTAAAAAAAATAAACACATATAATTTTTATTTCAAAATATAACACATTCTTAACAAATGTAATGGTAACATTGGATACGTACCCAAAAATGGCTTGTCTATTTGAAACTTCATTGTCAGTGTCATATATATATATATATATATATATATATATATATATATATATATATATATATGTATATATATAGCTGGGAAAATTTTGGTTTAGATCCATATCTGGTAGAAGACTTCCCATTCTATGGTAATTCTGACCACCCAATCTGAATATATAAGGAGCATTGCCTCTATTAATGGTAGAATCAACTTTTCCACCAATGGACGTAAATGAGAACATGGAATTGTATCGACGGATGTTCTTCAGGAATGCCTTGCTTTTTGAATCTAAACAATTAAAAAGACACTGATAACTCGGAGGTGATTCCTTCATGTTAGGAAGTTGAACTTTACCATATGCACAACACATTGAATAACTTGAATTTAATTGGCTTTTTGTACTCATTCTACGAGCTTCGTCACCCCATAATTTTGCTTGGCATATTTGGCAAGTGACATTCTGATCAAAGTGATCAACATAATCTGTTGAAAATTATTTTAAAAATACTTGTAATTAGAATTTTAAAGTTGGATGCAAATTACAAGCCGACAAATTCGTCTTTTTTAATATCACTTTCATGAACTTATTCAACGGATAAGTCATTCAAATTTCTTTTATAAAAAATACTCTTGCTTAAATTTTGCCTATGTTGACTGTTACAAATGTCCATGGAATTATTTAAACCTGTAAAAAATTATATAAAAATAAATGATAATAAAAAAATATATTATAATATATTAAAAAATTAAAAAATTATGGTGTTACCATTGGAGTACTCTGCCATTTTTCCAGAATTTTGGGTTATATTCGTGAAATCAACAATAGAGATAGTAGAAATATGTTTGAAATATGAACGTGGTGTTGTATTTCTGTTTCTGTAACCAGCCATATCTATGATAATGAAAATAAAATTACATTAAGAATATATTTGTACATGCTGTGGGGAAAAGAATTTTAATATAGTACCTGATGTAATGTCAGAGAAAGGGCTTCTCATACTTCCGTTGGTACAATTACTAAAAGATAGTGAATTTTTTATGACATTCTCTTTGTTATTAAAAACATCATCTGCAACAGAACCTTTTTTAGCCTTTCTTGAATCCAAATACAATTTTCGTAACTTTCTCCTGTGCTGACTCTCAGTATTGGTAGTGTCTGTGTATAAACCTATACAAAAGATAATATTATAAGATATAGGAAATTACTTGAAAATAAATATTATAAATCATTAAACAAAAAACTTACTGTGAGTGTTAATAGACATTCTAGTAATATTTGATAATGGTTTTGTATTTATGTTGGAATAATGATGTATATGTGTGAAAATAATAAAAAAAGTAGTTAGTTATAAAATTATATATCCTAACTTTGAGCAAGAGGAATCATATTAGTAATTAACGTTTACATTAAAATAGCAATGATTTAATTTTGGAGATATTATCTTTGAGATTCTAAATTTGTCTCCATTTATTTGGTTGTAGAATGTCAATAGATAATGGAAAATAAATACATACATATATACATATTAATAAAAGACACTGGATAAGAATTTATACATGTCAATAATAAAATGGAGACAAGTTTAAATAATATTGCTCAAAACTCAATTTTTTAGATTTAAAACCTAGGATAAATTTAAATAACCAAATCAAAACATTAAACATTCATTCATACAGCTGAGTTACACAACATAAGTTTCCAAAAATACAGCTGATCTTAAACAAAATAAGTTTTCAAAAACAAATAGTAGATATCCTAAACATGGATTAATATAAGTCTTAACAATGGATAGATATGATCATTTTTCCTTCTTGAGAATCAAAAGTGACTTAGGTCCTGTCACACCCTGACTTTTGCGGAAGCGTGATTATGGTGTGACTTTCTTAATACCATTGCATTCAATCATAACAACACTATATGATTAAACCATTAGATGTTCATCCATAAATTAAGTTTGAAAATATCACAACATAATTGTCTGAAACGTAGACTCCAAATTACAAACCACAACATGTTTTAAAGAGTTCACGAAGACTCGACAAAAGACCTTAAATAAAACCGAGTTTAGAACCATGTATCTCGTCCAGGATTAAGATACATCTCCTAAACCCTAATGACTTCGGATGACATCTTTTTATTCATAACGCAGCTTGGAATATCCAAACACCCGCCAGATCCACTTAATTCCCTGAAATACATGTAGTTTGAAAACATCAACAAAAGTTGAGCGAGTTCACGTGTTTGTGTATATGTATGTATAAAACCTTTGTGAATAGTGTATGTATGTATGTTTGTAAATCACGGTATGAAAGCAAAACAAGGAAACAAATCGATTAATGGTTTGCAAGGCCATTAACATGCGTGCAACGGCGTACGAAGGCTCAAACCTAGCAAATTTGTACCGGGCCCACGGCTGTAAGACATAGTTACCTCATGGGCCACCCTGGTCCTCATGGGTGTGGGCGCGCTACACCCAAATAGATCTATCACTCATGCCCCTCGGTCCTAATACGAGGATTAATGGTCTTAAGAGTGCGCCTACCCATTCACATGATCTACTGTACTTTCCTTAGCTAACCATACCAATTGTAATTGTCTGTAAGCATTTTGTAATCATTTTAACATGTACTTCACCCCCGAAGTTATAAAACTGAAAACAGTTAAGAGAAAAGGGGGACATGAACTCACTGTCTTGCGTCTTCAATAATCGTAACTCAAGTTCCTTCAGCAAACACGACTACCTACAATGTACTAATGTCTATTAGACGAACAGGCCGTGCCTTGACTTAGAATTAACGTTTCTGAGTTACGTTTCTGCTATTATTCCAATTTATATAATTATTGTCAAAATAATTAATATTTCAACTTAACTTATATTTATAAATTTTGGAATAATTGTTAAACAATATTTTCGTAATGATACTTCTCACGTATTTATACTTGTATTTCCTTCCCAAGGATGGGGGTATCTTATACATGTGTATTTTGTCATATCTTGGGGTCGTATTCCGGTGTGTATTTATACGTACGAAAATACGTATTCTTAATGTAGTTATTAAGTATCCTCATACTTAATTAATTATTAAACTTTCCGGAATATCATTTCTGATAAAAGTCCACCAACATATATATTTCCAATAATTTTTCTTTAGGTAAAAATATTTGTAGTTCCAAAATAATATATTTTCAAGTCTCACTTAGAAAATATATATATAAACTTATTTTTATCAAAAAAATAATAATAATGTATTTCAAGTTTATCCAAGAAAATATTTATTTTTCCCAAAAATATTATATCTCCTAATAATTCTAAGGAAACATATATATTTTTAATCGCCAAAAATTATATATTTCCTTCTTGTCAAAATATGATATAACTTTGTGATAATCATAAAAATCATATTTTCATTTCATTGAGTCCAAAATATCATTTACCAAAAATATACTTATAAATGTATTTTCCGGAATATTTTGTAAGTTACATTCTTTCGTTCGGTTTTACAATATTATGTGTGTAACTTGTATATTAATTCCTTGAGATTTTTGGTAATATTTTGGATTGTAATTCTTGGTGTTTTAATGTGTTATATTATTTTAAGTCCTAAAATAATATAACTATTACACAAAGTATACAAATAATCACACATATTATGTCTTTACTGTATATATATATATATATATATATTCTAAATATTTACTTATCCATTTTTATTTATAAAAACCAACCTCCAACATTTGTATTTTTGTAACAAAAAATGATGGCAAAGTTTATGAAACCATCTATTGTTGAAAATACATTTGTAAGTGTGTTTTTATAAATATTTTCTAAGTGTTTATATTTTTAGAAAAATTTGCCATAGTTTTCCCTAAAAATGGAGGTTTCCATGCATTCAAGCATATCATTTTCTTTTAAAAATCATCCCAAACAATTAACAATTCATTCAACACTTACCAAGTGCCAAAATCATGCAATTTATACAACAACATGAACTTGAACTTTTATAAAAACTTGTAGTAACTTACTAGTGTGTTTAGTAAGCTTAGCTACCCTTTAAAGTTTGGTTATTTATTTGTAAATCCCTTTCTTGCAAGATTTAGTCTTTTACAACTTACAAGATGATTTTTCTAGAAATCATTCTTTTGAATTTTTCTTGTTAACAATGTATTTCTACACTTGATATACCACTAAAAACATGGTTAGTTTCTTTAAAATCCATGATTATGTAAATCTTGCAAATAAACTTGGTTTCTTGAGAAAACTATGTTTAAAATCACTTTTATACAAGACTTCTAACATGTTTCATACTTCATCGTACCCAAAGTCATCCTTATTTTCAAGTTCATGTGAAACATAAAGTATGATCATCTTGGTCTTTCCCAAGATCATCACTTCAACTTGCTAGATCATGTGTTTAATCATAATCTAGTAAGTTCCATATGATGTTTAACATCATAAACACAAGAATCAATCATCAAGTATCACACATATACTAAAACCACATATATTCTTATGTTAGTGAGCTTTATGTTAGAGATTATTTTCTTATTCTTTGATGTTCTTCAAAATTAACAACATACGTCATCTTTTAACCAACTAAATAAGAAGTAACAAGAGGTTATAAGAGCCTTACTACTAGCACAAGGCTAGGGATGAAACTCAAGAACATGAAGATGATGAATGTGGTGGATAAAAGCAAGTGAAAGAGGTCCTTCAATCTCCAAACCCTCTAAGCTTCCTAACTTAGCTTCTAGCACCCTTGTATGAGTACGGAATGGATGAAAGTTGGATGAAGATGGCGGTGGTGTGGCCTTGTTCTCGGCCGAGAGTGAGCAAGAGAGGGAGAGAGAGTGGTGTGTGTTAGTGTGTGTGTGAGAATGAGATTATGATCCTTAAGATCTTACTTATAACCATTCTACACTTTTAACTCTTGGATAAAGTGTTCCATATCTTGCAACAAGATCTAATGAAAGATTCAACAAATCATCTTGGTGGGGCCATGCTTGGCCGATTACATAGGTGGGGGGGGGGGGGGTATTAGCCTAGGTTTTAACCAATTAGTTACCATCTAGTTTAATTTCAAGTATTAGTTACATATCTTGGTTATTAGATATTTTTAGTAGGTGTTATGATATTCGGGGATCATAACTAGCTTGGTAATGTTAAAACAATGCTTCTAGTGTAATCTTGATGTTTCGGGTAGTGTCCGGTTGTTGGGTTAGATATTGGTTCGTTAAAGTGCTAAAGTATACAGTTTAGTGTTCTTTATGTACCCTTTTGTGACACTTTTAATTCCCGACACTTAGGAAAGCATTCAGGACCATTTTACCATGTTTCTACATAATTTTAGTGTGTTAAAAAGCTGATTTATGCTGAATTTTGCTAAATTCGGCACTTTAGGTGAGTTTTAGGAAGTTTCCGGCACTTAAACTATTACTTAGAGCGGCAGTTTTGTGATCCTCACTTTCCTACACACTGTACTGGTGTAATACTTGGTTTCTGGCTTATTCTGTGTCTCATTGCACTGTCTGTCTATGTGCTGAGTTCTGTCAGCATTTCTCTGAGTTATCCGCTAACTGTGCTAACTTTGCTTTGTGCATCATTTATGTCAATATGGTTTGCATGTAATAATGATGTGACATTATGCAATATGTGATGCACATATAAGTATGATGCAGTAATCAGAAAGTAGTTGATTGTAATTTAGCACAGACATTAGGCACTAATCATGGTTAATTAATTGTACGGATACCTGGATTTTTGACAGTTGTCACATTCCCCCCCTGTTAAGAAAATTTCGTCCCGAAATTTAAACTCTGCTACTAGCTGCGGGGGAGTTGGGGAACAAATGTGGGTATTTTGCTTTCACGCGGTCCTCACGCTCCCAAGTGAACTCTGGGCCATGACGCGCGTTCCATCGAACCTTGACGAGTTTAACACTACTCCTACGTGTCTTGTTAACCTTTCAATCAGTAACCTCAACAGGTTCTTCGGTAAAGTGGAGTGTGTCGTCAATGTGAACTTCATCGGCAGGAATGACAACTGTTTCTTGAGTTGGACTCTTTTTCATATTAGATACATGAAATGTGTCATGGACTCCATTCAGTTCCGCGGGTAGATCCAACTTGTAAGCTACAAGACCAATTCTCTCCAGGATTTTGAACGGTCCAATATATCGTGGGTTTAACTTCCCACGCTTCCCAAAGCGTGCTACACCTTTCCAAGGTGAGAGTTTTAGTAAAACCATATCTCCCTCTTCAAACACCAAAGGTTTCCTTCTTTGGTCCGCATAGCTCTTTTGTCGATCACGAGCCGCCTTGATGCACTCTCGGATCTGTATAATCTTATATGTCATTTCTTGAACCAATTCGGGACCAACAAGCTGTCTATCGCCTGCATCTGCCCAGCATAACGGTGATCGACACTTGCGTCCGTAGAGAGCTTCAAATGGTGCAGCTTGAATGCTTGCATGGTAGCTGTTGTTATACGAGAACTCTACCAAAGGTAGGTGAGTGTCCCAACTGCCACCCAAGTCCATTACGCAAGCTCGCAACATATCTTCTAGCGTTTGAATCGTTCGTTCGCTCTGGCCATCTGTCTGTGGGTGAAAAGCAGTACTCAGATTCAACTGAGATCCAAAGGCTTCTTGGAAGGATTGCCAAATCCTTGACACAAATCTTCTGTCTCTATCGGAAATAATCGAGAGAGGCACTCCATGTCGTGCAACTATCTCTCTGAGGTACAGCTCGGCTAGCTTACCTGTGTTATCTTTTTCTCTGATTGGCAAAAAGTGCGCAGATTTTGTCAGACGGTCTATGATTACCCAAATCGTATCGTGACCTCTGGGTGTCTTTGGCAACTTTGTTATAAAATCCATTGAAATTTGCTCCCATTTCCACATGGGTATCTCAGGTTGCTGTAGGAGACCTGAAGGCTTCTGATACTCGGCTTTTACCTTAGCACATGTTAAGCACTTTCCAACATAAGTTGCAACATCACCTTTTAGTCTTGGCCACCAATATAAATCCTTCAAATCTTGGTACATCTTATCCGATCCTGGATGGATCGAGTACCTTGACCTGTGAGCTTCATCAAAAATCACGTTCCTAAGACCACCAAAGAGGGGAACCCAAATTCGTCCCATGAAACACAATGTTCCTTCCTTATTGGGTATCAACTGTTTCTCCATCCCACGGAGATATTCGTTCACAAGATTCTCCTTTTTAAGAGCTTCTCTCTGCGCAGCACGAATACGCAGCGAGAGGTCTGTTTGTATAATCATCTCCAAAGCCCTAACCCTTATGGGCTTAATCCTTTCTTTTCGACTTAAGGCGTCTGCCACTACATTCGCCTTTCCTGGGTGATACTTGATTTCACAATCATAATCGTTTAACAGCTCAACCCATCGTCGCTGTCTCATGTTAAGCTCTTTCTGATCGAATATGTGCTGTAAACTCTTGTGATCGGTAAAGATCGTACAGCGCGTACCATACAGATAATGTCGCCAAATCTTTAATTCAAACACCACTGCGCCTAATTCCAAATCATGTGTGGTGTAGTTCTTCTCATGAAACTTCAACTGGCGTGAAGCATAAGCGAGAACCTTCTATCGCTGCATCAGCACACAACCTAATCCCTGACGCGAGACGTCACAGTACACCACGAAGTCATCAGTGCCTTCGGGTAGGGATAAGATAGGTGCATCGCAAAGCTTGTTCTTGAGCAGCTGAAAAGCTTCTTCTTGTTTATCTCCCCATTCGTACTTTCTATCCTTCTGAGTGAGGGAGGTCAGCGGTTGAGCGATTTTTAAAAAATCCTCAATAAATCGGCGATAGTACCCAGCTAAACCTAGAAACTGACGGATCTCGGTTGGCGTCTTCGGAGTTTCCCAATTCTTAATTGCCTCGCTCTTAAGGGGATCCACATGGATTCCATCTTCGTGTACTACATGACCAAGGAACTGAACCTCACGTAACCAAAACTTGCACTTTGAGAACTTTGCGTATAATTTCTCTTTCTTGAGCAGCTCTAAGACGGCTCTAAGGTGTTGCTCATGCTCTTCCTTCGTCCTTGAATAAATCAAAATATCGTCGATAAACACAATCACGAATTTATCGAGATACGGCTTACAAACTCTATTCATCAAATCCATAAATACTGCTGGCGCGTTTGTCAACCCAAATGGCATTACCAGAAACTCGTAGTGTCCATGACGAATTCTGAAGGCAGTCTTCGGTATACTCTCTTCTTGAATTCGCAACTGGTGATAACCTGATCGAAGATCGATCTTGGAGTAATAACTTGAACCTTGAAGTTGATCGAAAAGATCATCAATCCTCGGTAAAGGATACCGATTCTTGATGGTTAACTTGTTTAGCTCTCGGTAGTCGATGCACATGCGGAAACTACCGTCCTTCTTCTTGACAAACAGCACTGGAGCTCCCCAAGGCGAGAAGCTTGGTCTTATAAATCCTTTGTCTAATAACTCCTGAAGCTGCGTCGACAATTCTTGCATCTCGGAAGGTGCAAGTCGATAAGGTGCCTTGGCTACAGGCGCGGGGCCTGGAACCAAGTCAATATGGAACTCGACTTGTCGTTGCGGCGGCAATCCTGGCAAGTCTTCGGGGAAGACTTCAGGGTATTCCCTCACAACTGGGATTTTATCTTCCAGCTTCGGCTCACCGGCTTCCTTGTCCACGACGTGTGCCAAGAAGGCAACACATCCTTTCTACAAACATCTTCGGGCTTTCAAACAACTGATAATCCTTAGAGGTGCATCATGTTTCTCTCCATGCACTACAATTGTCTCTCCATTCGCCATCGGAATGCGAATGATCTTCTCGTGACATACGATATCTGCTCGGTTGCTCGATAACCAATCCATTCCAACTACCACGTCAAAGCTTCCCAACTCGACTGGCAGAAGGTCAAGCGTAAACTCATGCTCCCCGAGTTCTATTACACAACCTCTAATTACTTCATTTGCTTCTACTAGCTTTCCATTAGCTAGCTCTATCGAGTACGGAATATCTAGCTTACTAGCTACTAACCCAAGCATATTCTTAAATTCTAGAGATACAAAGCTATAATCGGCACCAGTATCAAACAGTACAGATGCAAAGCGTTGGTTGATAGGGAACGTACCAGTGACTACGTTCGGATCTTGACGAGCTTCCCTAACTCCAATGTTGAAAACTCTTCCCTAAGCTTGGTTGTTTCTCGGGCAATCACGCTTGAAATGACCAACATCACCATAGTTAAAGCAACCTGGTCCCCGACCATTTCCATTCCCATTACCACCGTGGTTGTTGTTTGCTCCATGGTTTCCGCTACCAGCTGGGTTTCCATTACCACCACGGTTTCCATTACCGCCATTTCCTCCTTGGTTGCGGTTCCCATACCCATTTCCACCACGGTTACCGTTTCCATTCCCGTTGCCATTACCTCTCAGACCACCATTACCATGACCGGCTCTATACCAGCATGTCTCTTTGGCATGGCCAACTTTTCCGCACGTCTCACACTTTCCAGCTCGGCATCGTCCAGTGTGATGAAACTGACACACATCGCATTTGGGCAAGGTGCCCATATACCCTTTTCCTTTGTTTTCAACACCAGTCTTGACCTCGGCTGGTGGGTTCGCATCTTTCTTCTTGTTAGCACTGCTGGTACCCTTCTTGAAATTTGAGAACTTCCTTTTGTTCTCACCTGACGACTCAACGTGAGTCTCCTTCTTCTTTTGGTCAGAAATCGAGAACTTGTTCAGCCTAATTGCTTCTTCAGTCAATGCCACACTTAGATCAATGGCCTCAGTGATCGTTGTAGGCTTTGATGTCGTCACCATGCTCATGATTTGGGGTGCCAATCCCCAGATAAAACGCTCGATTTGCTTGAACTCTGGATCAACCATGTAAGGTACAACGCGAGATAGGTCATGGAATCTCTGTACGTACTCAGCAAGCTTTGGACCATCCATCTTTAGATTCCAGAACTCGGTTTCCAACTTTTGAATCTCAGCCCTTGAACAGTACTTCTTGCGCATTAGTTCCTTCATTTCGTCCCAAGACATGGCATATGCAGCCTCTTCTCCCAGAGTCTGAACTTTTAGATTCCACCACGATAGAGCTCCGTCTAGAAAAATTCCATAAATGTAGGTGACCTGGTGCTCCGGCGCACACTTGCTCATTCTTAGCACAGAATCGGTTTTCTCCATCCGTCTAACGAAAGCTACAGCACCCCCGGTGCCGTCGAAATTCAGAGGCTTGCAGTCAAGGAACTGCTTATAGGTACAGCCTGTACAAGCAACATCATTCACAGAAATCATTAGCGAACGCACATGGAATATCGTAATGTGTCCTTAGTGACTTAAACATTACCATAAGGTGGGTTGTTTCCTGAGGTACCCCCGCTGTGTTCAGAGCGCAAGGCCTCGTGTTGTGCTATCGCTTGTGAAATCCGTTCTTGTAGTTCAGCCTCTGTTGTGGGCAATTGGTTGTTTCTTCGTGGAGGCATCTTCTAAAAGAAGATTGTATAGGTCAGGTCTTATGTATATAAGCATGTAGTACGTGTATGTAATAACATTTATCAACGCAAGTAAGCACATAACACCACATTCATATCACCAATGTATAATTCAACAATGTATATAATGAGAATATTGCAATTGAGCTTTCATAAATCATCGACCACAAATACAGTTACACGTTCTACAAATGTATCGTATCACATCAAAAGGGGCTACAGGGTCACACTACCCTTGTCCAAAATGTCTATCAATCTACAACAGTCATATACTCAAAAACGGTCTTCAAAAGGGCTTTGCAAGCTAGGCTCAATAGCGATACTCTCATCAAAAGCATGCTACCTGCATAAAACCAAAAACCGGCTATGCTGATGGTGGAGGAGGAGGAGGAGGAGGAGGAGGAGGAGGAGGTGGAGGAACGAAAAGCAAACTGCGCACATGTGCTAACTCCTCCTCAAGAGCATGAACGCGACGCAAAAGATAACTGATCTGCTGCTCCATGGTGAGAAATCGAACATCGAAATCCGGATAAGGAAAAAGAGGAGCAGGTGAAGTCGCAAAAGGTGACTGACATGAACAAGGTGGAGGACGTGGAATCCTCTCAAGCTCCATAACTCTACGACACAAGATCTCCTGCTGAAGCTGCAAAGACAGGAGTAACTCATCCCTCGTGTAACCAGTGTAGTGTGATGGATGGTATGGATCAGAAACTGGCATGGTGTTTGGCGGAAACCATATGAGTGGCTCGCCTGGCGGTGCAGAAGTAAAGTGAGCAGTAGGTGTATACTGAGGCACGTAAGGAAATGTGGCTGACACGTGTAGATCATGGCCAGGCTGCTGGCTAGAGGGACCTTCCCCTGGACGGGGTGGAGGAATGTCCTGCAAGAATGTGATAGGCAGGTCGATGCGGTGAACATCGGACACACTCGGGTGAAATGGGGAAACATCAACAGGTGCATGTATGCGTGGGGGAGTAACAGGATCAACAAAAGGGGGCATATTATCATCATCCTCTATCCACCCATTGCTGGTGAAGGCGTATCGGGGATCTATCTGCTCGGCAAAAGCAGCAGGGTCAGCGGGTGCAGGAATAGGGTCTGGTATGAGTGGTGCAACATCAGGTATGTCAAAAGGTACAGGATCATGATCATGCAGAGGATCAGGAGTAGGTATATGCTCAGGAGCAAGTGCCTGCTCAGGATCAGCAGGTATCGGCTCAAGATCAGCGGGTGCATCAATAGGCTGATCGTCGGGAACAAAGTCAATCTCATGTCCAGGCTTAACGTCATGATCAAAGTCATGTGGAGGAACAGGTGCAACAGACAGGGCCATGTCAGTATCAGAATTAGTGGGGTAGCGCTGCAATCCCAATGCATGCAAAATGGTGGATGACACTGACTCGAAAGAATCCAGAGCAGAATGATCAGATGAAACCTCAATAATAGGAATCTCAACGAATGGAACAACATGACATCGTCAGCTAAAACTCCATCTCCCTGGGCAGCATCAGGGGGGACCATCAATGAAAAGATCGACATCATCATCAGACAAGTCATCAAAAGGCAAATCCTCGAGAGGAAAAGCACTAAGAGGCAAAGGGGCGAGGATCGGAACCACGACATGCTCATCATCGGGATGCCCAAGGATGAGATGGTCCTGGTCAGGAATAGGAATAAGAAAGGGATCCTCGTCGGGTAAACCATCAGCATGCGGTACATCGTCGCCAAAATCGGGTAATGCAAAAGGATGGAAATCATCGTCATCATCCGACATCATCTCCAGGTCACTCTAAGTGTCGGAGGTAAAAATCTCAGGCTCTGGGACAATCTCATCGTCCGAAAAGATAGACATAGGGTCGACAGTATCAGATAATCCACTCTCAGACGAAGACATAGTGTCTGTAACAAAACAATCACAACATATGCACATATATCAACAATCATCAATAAGCATGTAATCAATAACAATGTATGCACGTATCCATCCTAGTCTTCCCAGACTATCCCACCCAGCCTCTCAGACTGAACTACCTAGTCTCTCAGACTAAACCTCCCAGTTTCTCAAACTGAACCACCCAGCCTCTCAGACTGAACCATGAACATAAACTTTGAAGTGTGTTTCGTGTCTTTTGTTTGTAAAAATGTTTGTTTCCTGGATCTGGGAGTTTTGTGTATGCAACGAAAAACAGGTTGTGAAAACATTTTCGTGAGGGCCCTAATGATTGTAGTCTAGACTCGAGAAAGAATCCTAGTTCGCTACAATCGAAGCTCTGATACCAAGCTGTCACACCCTGACTTTTTCGGAAGCGTGATTATGGTGTGACTTTCTTAATACCATTGCATTCAATCATAACAACACTATATGATTAAACCATTAGATGTTCATCCATAAATTAAGTTTGAAAATATCACAACATAATTTTCTGAAACGTAGACTCCAAATTACAAACCACAACATGTTTTAAAGAGTTCACGAAGACTCGACAAAAGACCTTAAATAAAACCGAGTTTAGAACCATGTATCTCGTCCAGGATTAAGATACATCTCCTACACCCTAATGACTTCGGATGACATCTTTTTATTCATAACGCAGCTTGGAACATCCAAACACCCGCCAGATCCACTTAATTCCATGAAATACATGTAGTTTGCAAACATCAACAAAAGTTGAGCGAGTTCATGTGTTTGTGTATATGTATGTATAAAACCTTTGTGAATAGTGTATGTATCTATGTTTGTAAATCCCGGTATGAAAGCAAAACAAGGAAACAGATTGATTAATGGTTTGCAAGGCCATTAACATACGTGCAACGGCGTAGGAAGGCTCAAACCTAGCAAATTTATACCGGGCCTCCGGCTATAAGACATAGTCACCTCATGGGCCACCCAGGTCCTCATGGGTGTGGGCTCGCTACACCCAAATAAATCTATCACTCATGCCCCTCGGTCCTAATACAAGGATTAATAGTCTTAAGAGTGCGCCTACCCATTCACATTATCTACTGTACTTTCCTTAGCTAACCATACCAATTGTAATTGTCTGTAAGCATTTTGTAATCATTTGAAACATGTACTTCACCCCCGAAGTTATAAAACTGAAAACAGTTAAGAGAAAAGGGGGACATGAACTCACTGTCTTGCATCTTCAATAATCGTAACTCAAGTTCCTTCAGCAAACACGACTACCTACAATGTACTAATGTCTATTAGACGAACGGGCTGTGCCTTGACTTAGAATTAACGTTTCTGAGTTATGTTTCTGGTATTATTCCAATTTATATAATTATTGTCAAAATAATTAATATTTCAACTTAAATTATATTTATAAATTTTGGAATAATTGTTAAACATTATTTTCGTAATGATACTTCTCACGTATTTATACTTGTATTTCCTTCCGAAGGATGGGGGTATCTTATAGATGTGTATTTTGTCATATTTTGGGGTCGTATTCCAGTGTGTGTATATACGTACGAAAATACGTATTCTTAATGTAGTTATTAAGTATCCTCATACTTAATTAATTATTAAACTTTCCGGAATATCATTTCTGATAAAAGTCCACCAACATATATATTTCCAAAATATATATTTAAAGAATTTTTCTTAGAAAAATTATTTATAATTTTTCTTTAGGTAAAAATATTTGTAGTTCAAAAATAATATATTTTCAAGTCTCACTTAGAAAATATATATATAAACTTATTTTTACCCAAAAAAAATAAATAACGTATTTCAAGTTTATCCAAGAAAATATATATTTTTTCCAAAAATATTATATCTCCTAATAATTCCAAGGAAACATATATATTTTTAATCGCCAAAAATTATATATTTCATTCTTGTCAAAATATGATATAACTTTGTGATAATCATAAAAATCATATTTTCATTTCTTTAAGTCCAAAATATCATTTACCAAAAATATACTTATAAATGTATTTTCCGGAATATTTTGTAAGTTACATTCTTCCGTTTGATTTTACAATATTATGTGTGTAACTTGTATATTAATTCCTTGAGATTTTTGGTAATATTTTGGATTGTAATTCTTGGTGTTTTAATGTGTTATATTATTTTAAGTCCTAAAATAATATAACTATTACACAAAGTATACAAATAATCACACACATTATGTCTTTACTGTATATATATATTCTAAATATATACTTATCCATTTTTATTTATAAAACCAACCTCCAACATTTGTATTTTTGTAACAAAAAATTATGGCAAAGTTTATGAAACCATCTATTGTTGAAAATACACTTGTAAGTATGTTTTTATAAATATTTTCTAAGTGTTTATATTTTTAGAAAATTTTGCCATAGTTTCCCATAAAAATGGAGGTTTCCATGCATTCAAGCATATCATTTTCTTTTAAAAATCATCCCAAACAATTAACAATTCATTCAACACTTACCAAGTGCCAAAATCATGCAATTTATACAACAACATGAACTTGAACTTTTATAAAAAACTTGTAGTAACTTACTAGTGTGTTTAGTAAACTTAGTTACCCTTTAAAGTTTAGTTATTTATTTGTAAATCCCTTTCTTGCAAGATTTAGTCTTTTACAACTTACAAGATGATTTTTCTAGAAATCATTCTTTTGAATTTTTCTTGTTAATAATGTATTTCTACACTTGATATACCACTAAAAACATGGTTAGTTTCTTTAAAATCTATGATTATGTAAATCTTGCAAATAAACTTGGTTTCTTGAGAAAACTATGTTTAAAATCACTTTTATACAAGACTTCTAACATGTTTCATACTTCATCATACCCAAAGTCATCCTTATTTTCAAGTTCATGTGAAACATAAAGTATGATCATCTTGGTCTTTCACAAGATCATCATTTAAACTTTCTAGATCATGTGTTTAATCATAATCTAGTAAGTTCCATATGATATTTAACATCATAAACACAAGAATCAATCATCAAGTATCACACATATACTAAAACCACATATATTCTTATGTTAGTGAACTTTATGTTAGAGATTATCTTCTTATTCATTGATGTTCTTCAAGATTAACAACATACATCATCTTTTAACCAACTAAATAAGAAGTAACAAGAGGTTATAAGAGCCTTACTACTAGCACAAGGCTAGGGATGAAACTCAAGAAGATGAAGATGATGAATGTGGCGGATAAAAGCAAGTGAAAGAGGTCCTTCAATATCCAAACCCTCCAAGCTTCCTAACTTAGCTTCTAGCACCCTTGTATGAGTATGGAATGGATGAAAGTTGGATGAAGATGGTGGTGGTGTGTGGCCTTGTTCTCGGCCGAGAGTGAGCAAGAGAGGGAGAGAGAGTGGTGTGTGTTAGTGTGTGTGTGAGAATGAGATTATGATCCTTAAGATCTTACTTATAACCATTCTACTCTTTTAACTCTTGGATAAAGTGTTCCATATCTTGCAACAAGATCTAATGAAAGATTCAACAAATCATCTTGGTGGGGCCATGCTTGGCCGATTACATAGGTGGGGGGGGGGGGGTATTAGCTTAGGTTTTAACCAATTAGTTACCATCTAGTTTAATTTCAAGTATTAGTTACATATCTTGGTTATTAGATATTTTTAGTAGGTGTTATGATATTCGGGGATCATAACTAGCTTGGTAATGTTAAAACAATGCTTCTAGTGTAATCTTGATGTTTCGGGTAGTGTCCGGTTGTTGGGTTAGATATTGGTTCGTTAAAGTGCTAAAGTATACAGTTTAGTGTTCTTTATGTACCCTTTTGTGACACTTTTAATTCCCGACACTTAGGAAAGCATTCAGGACCATTTTACCATGTTTCTACATAATTTTAGTGTGTTAAAAAGCTGATTTATGCTGAATTTTGCTAAATTCAGCACTTTAGGTGAGTTTTAGGCACTTTCCGGCACTTAAACTATTACTTAGAGCGGCAGTTTTGTGATCCTCACTTTCCTACACACTGTACTAGTGTAATACTTGGTTTCTGGCTTATTCTGTGTCTCATTGCACTGTCTGTCTATGTGCTGAGTTATGTCAGCATTTTTCTGAGTTATCCGCTAACTGTGCTAACTGTGCTTTGTTCATCATTTATGTCAATATGGTTTGCATGTAATAATGATGTGACATTATGCAATATGTGATGCACATGTAAGTATGATGCAGTAATCAGAAAGTAGTTGATTGTAATTTAGCACAGAGATTAGGCACTAATCATGGTTAATTAATTGTACGGATACTTGGATTTTTGACAGTTGTCACAGGTCCTTCATTCATAGATAAAGGATCTTTACTTCCAGATTCGTCACAATCAAATTCTTCCGCAAGAGTACGCTTCAGCTCAATTGGTGTCTTTATCTTTCCTCCCCTTTTGTTACGCAAAGCCATACCACCAGCACTTGAATCCATCAGCGAAACCCTTGTATCCATCAATGAAACCGGGGTCTCATAATCAGTGGTAACTGATATAGAATCCTTCATATTAAGGTAAATAGATTTGTTAATATAGATAAAAGTTTGTATTTTGAAATAGCAATGTGTTTAAAATACAAAAACATAATACCTTCGAGTAAGTAGTATGTTTTCTCGTCTTGCGCTTCTCTTTGTTATAAGTGTTGAAATCTAATTTAAATAGAAAACCTGAATTAGAAATGTAGAGTTACAAAATACAAAAAGATTGATAAAACAATACAAACAAAATATAGACCTTCATTGCAAGCTAAAGGAGCTTTTGTTGCTGATTCGTCATGATCATATGAGTCCACAAGATTACGCTTCAGCTCGGAATGTACCCTTATGTTTTCAGCATTTTTTGCAGCAACAGATATTGATCCAGTGCTTGAACCAATCAGTTATATCGGGGTATCATCCTTAATATTGATATGAAGATAATATATTATTGTAAACAATATTTTCTAATCGCTAATCAGAATCCGTAATCCGTAATTCTAAATATGAAAGTAAAAGAATATATAGGTTTTATCAAATAGTTTGTTTAGAAATAATACCTTCAAATCGACAGTTTTGGTACTTTCAAAATCACCAGATGTGATATTCACCGAGTTTGAAAGGTCAACATACAGTTGGTAAACAAATAAAGGAGTGTTAAAATTGATGAAGCAAGAATGTAGGTCCAATACGGTATAACTATAATGACTTAGTATAAAAAAAAGGTTAGATAATTACATGCTCAGTCCCTAACTTTGATTCAAGCTAAGAAATTATTGCGTGATCATCAAAAAATCTTTTGACAGTGAATGACTTGTAGTTATTCTTCACGTTAAAGTGAGAAATCTCAATCTTAAACGCCATTTTTTTGCCAACCAAATTACTAATTTCATCCGGGAGCAAATTATCCGTTTCACCCTATATAAAAAACAAAAGATATAAAAAAAGTGGTAAGGTATGAGTTTTTATAAATTATAAAAAATGGGAAAACAATAAAACCAAAACACATACATCAATAAACTTATCAACCAACTCTTGAGCACTCTTTCCAAGTAATTTTCGAGATACATGGTCTAACAAAGTTAGAGGTCCAAGTAATTTGAAGTTTCAACCTAAAACAGTGTAACACCTCGAAAATTCACGTTCTATAATGTGTAGACACGTGTCAAATGTTTAAACGTGTGAAAGAAATATTATAGAAGGACTAAAGTTGACAATCATGGAAAGTATGTGAATATACGTATTCTAAATGTCAACCGTGAATAAATATAATGTACATTAACCCTACATGGTGCTCATACCTTCAAACGAATAAATCATGGATCATACGAAGCTAAAAGTGAGAGATTACAAACTACAGGGACTAAATGTGTCAACATGTTTAAGTTATACCTCTGATTGACCTTTTGACAAACCCGAAGCTTTGTAACGGTTAATTATGCTCACTAGAATGCACGATTAAAATTTCATAAAGTTTCGTTATCGTATGAGAAAGTTATGATCAAATTCGTGTACGAGGGGTTAAAGCGTAAACGTTGAAAGTTAGGACTTCTCGGGTAACAATTAAGTTAACCGGGGACTTAACAAAATGGGTTTATGTCTTAAGGCCCCTAAACATCAATTTGGAGGGTTCATAGTGCAATAAACAAGTGCCTAATCGAGTCTTGAAGGGGCAAGGATCAAATCGCAAAAATCTAAAACATGGATTTGGTGCAGAAGAGGCCTAGCGCGACGCGAGGGAGGCCTAGCGTCACGCTAGGGGTCCCCAGCTCAGATTTAAATGGGTTTTAGCCTGTTGAGTGCAATCTGATCGATTCTATCCGATTTCCTCATTCTTCTTGGCCCCTAGGCACCCCCTAAACACTAGGAACAAGTGTTGATCAGTTGTGGTGAGTTGTAGACACACATGTCAAGGATTTGTGGTGGATTAAACACTATATAAAGGCATGTTATGCAACCATTGTTCTGCACACCTTCTCCTGCATTTGTGGATCATTTCTGGAGCTATCAAGCAGCCTCAAGTGATCAATCTCGTGCATAGGACTCTTGTAAGTCTGCTAGTTCTTCTTTAGTTGAGTTTGGCTTGTTTAATTAGCTAAAAGTCAAACCGTCGTAATTACGGTTTGACTTCGAGATTAGTCTATAATGGCTCAGTCATACCTCGAATTAAAAGTAGTTATGAGTTGGTATTTATGTGGGTAATAAAACCTCAAAAGGGTTTCCCCTGATCACCACTCTAACCAGGTCAAAAGTCGGGTCAAACTTTTAAGTAAAAAGTCAACAGGATGCTTAAAATGTCATTTGTGCATAATTAGCTATCTAGAACATATATAACCTGTTTGATCATTGTTATAACTTAGTAATAAGTGTAAGAACATGTCCAAACATGTTCAACCCGACAATTTCCTGTTTAGACCCGGTTCGGAACCGAAAGTCACATAGTTTGACTTTCACTTTGACTTTCAGTTCTGACCCGTTATGGCATGTTTTAGAAATGCCTCAGAGCTTTAATTGGACTAGGTTACATGCTAGAACAACCCTCTGTGATTATACACCTTGGTTCATTAGTTATCCAATTAATATGCATATTTCCGTTAATTGCTCATATGTTGACCGTTATGCCCTTATTACCTTAAAACATGATTTATGAAAATGTAAAAGTATAGAAACCTTAGTTACTGATATATAAACTTGTATGCAAAGTTTGACATCAGTTTGACTTATAGATTAAGAGTTATGCTCAATATCGCAAAATTAAAGCGTTATGTTAATAAAACGGCGTAATTAGCGTATAGCCTAGTTAAGCCTACTTTTTGGTATCAAACTTAATACCCACTGATATAATATATTATTTTGGGATTTTTAAAGATTTTTAATTAATTTTAGGCTGAGCATAACTAGTAGTCGTAGGCTTAATCCGGTAATTGTCGGTTTTGCCCTTACGGGCCATAAAATGAGTTTTACTTATCTAAACGACTCCAAACCTTTTGCTACTGATCACATATGATAAATAAATTATTTTAAGCCTTCTGTAAATATAAAAATATCAAATTTAAGTATCAAACCCGGAAATGGCCTTTAATCGCCTTATTTAGCGTTTTTAACGCATAGTATGTTTTAAAATCATATTGAACATACCCGGGTTGATACCTACTGATATATGAGGCAAATTATGATATTTTAACAGTAAGCAAAGGTTGATAAACTCAGACTTCAGTTTTGAGCTTTTCGGCTTATGTGAAATTACCAAAATGCCCCTTCGGTGCATAGTTTGGTTATAAATGATATATTTCACATATATACTTTACCCTACTGTTATAACTCATCAAATTGAGTATGTTTTCTGTTTACATCAGACCTGTAACTCAGTTAAACATGTAAACTCTTTTACAACCTTTAAAATGACCAAACTACCCCTACGGGGCATAGTTTGTGTTTAAATTCATTTCGGGCATAATGAAAGACATCCTACTGATGTCACAACATATTTGAAGCATATTAACTTAGGAAACCTGTATATGGCTCTTACGGATACCCGTTACGCTTATTACGCGTTCGGTTAGGTTTAGGTAACAAGTTTACATAAATTAGCCGAAACGGGTCAAACCTCATCGGTTTAAATCTCAAAATCCAGAATGTGCATGAAGGACCCATATTAAACAAGTCTCTGAACTTGTCGGGTCTAAATCACATTCTATCCGGTCTTCGCTTAATCATGCGTACGAACCGTATCTTTGAAACTAGCCGGTCTAAGCTTAAGCTTAATTAAAGACCCGTTAGGATTCTAATAGGTTATTAAAAACCTTCGTTCCAGATTAGGAGCCCAGTAAAAGCTATCTGTACTTGCTGATTTGGTATACGGCTGGGATTGAATTTATATTTAGCTCAGGTAAATACTTTTAACTTATTTTCCCTATACGGGCTTGGGTTACGGTACATAGCGTACCGCTTGATCGGGCATCAAATCTCCACGCTTAGTGGGTAGTTGAATAATTTGATCGGCTCGTTAAAACAGTCTTGTTTACTTTACAGCCTTTGGGGGGTTAATGACCATGTCCCGGATATCCTTGGCATCATCTTACGAGATTGGCCACGACCTGAGCACGGGGTGTAGGCGTACACCTGTCGTGTATAACTCAATTATGTGGTGTGTCTATTGATCTTTAACCCGGACTAGATTCTGGGCTACTGAACGCATAAGTAACATGTAATTCGTTCACAAGATTATAATATTAAATAATTCTCCCAAGTTAAAAAGATTAATTTTGCCTCTGTGCATTTTAATCAAATTATAAAAGATATTTTGTGCCACGTGCATCTAAATCAATTTTCTTTAAACCATTTTCAAAATGAGTCAGTTGAATGTATTTACCAGTGTAAACTGACGTATTTTCCAAAAAGGCTAAATGCAGGTACTATACGAAATTGGCTGGATATTTCTCCTTAGCATCAGTAGAAGTCTCGCAAGCTTAAGATGCCTAAAAGTCTGTTGAACTATTGTTTCCATTTTATGTTCGATCCTTCTGTGGATAAACTTCCGAATATTGTGACATTTGATATTACAATAATAAATTCGGTTGTATTATATTTTCAATTTGCTTCCGCTGTGCATATAAATATTGTGTTGTTTGACTATTACGTTGCCAACCACGTCACGATACTCCCCCACCGGGCCCACCGGTGACACGTGGAAAACGGGGTGTGACAAACAGATTAATAAAAGAAGTTAACTTGTACATTCTAAAGTATAAAATTGTTAAAGTAATCATAAGGTTACGAATTTACCTGGGAACCACAGAAACACCTTTTTCATTGCAAACATCATTTATGCATCGAATGGTGTGTTTGTCCTCACTTAAATCTAATCCATCATCATCATCACTTATAAAATACAAAACAGTAACCTTCTTCATACAATCCTTACAAGAATTGTGTTAGGACCTATAGGTTTATGGATTAGTAGGATTGTTGCTAAATAGACCTATAGGTTAAGGGCGGCGCCGGCAACGACGGACGCACCAGGCGACAGTGGCAAAAGGTTCTACAAGACGCTAGGAGCTGTTTTTCAGGCGGGGATTAGTCTGGGCAGCAGCAGTGACATCAGTGACATGTCTGGGGTGGGCTTCGAGTAGTAAGAAAGGAACGGACGAGGGGATGGATTGCTGATTCGGTTCAGAAAAGGAAGCAGTGGATATTCACCATAACTCTCGGTCAGTGAATATTCACCCGAGAATTTGTTTTGTATTTCGGAACCTCATGATTTTGTGTATAGGATTGTTAAAGTGGACATGATAATAAAATCCGTTTGTTAGAGAATATGAATTGACAATGGCAAACTGATTTAATAAAATCTGGTGGTTTCTTTTTATTGTGTTAAACTGTTTTGATCATTTGAATGAATGGATAATGTTAACTGATGTGGCGATGTTTAATTCACGATTATCTTAAATAGCCCTATGTGGTGATTCCTGACTGGTATATGTTTCTTGATTTTTGAAATGAATTAATGAATAAAATGTGCAACAAGTTGATCTGGAGGTTGTCTAGCTGATTCGTGTGTTTTAGAATAATAACTGTATAACCAGGGGCGCAGCTTAGGCATAGCCCGAGGGGGCACCCCCCCCTAAACTTTTCGATGCGTAGTGTTATGAATAGTACTTTCGTATAGAAATTTTTTAGGTATATACGTTCCCCCCCCCCCCCCCGGTTTCAGAAAATTTGGGGGGGGGGAAGCTTCGCCAATGTATATAACATGCGTTCCCTTGTAAAGGACTGATGTTTACAGTGATAGAATTTTTAGTAAAAGTGTTAGTCGATTTATTGGACTTGGGTTTTAATAATGTTCTCACAACAACCTGTTATATATGTTTAATTTATTTAATTAGATTTTTGTTAGTGCTATAAAGTTGAAATTAATCTGATGATATGTTGTGATAGGATCTTAGTGATGATTTCATGACAAACTGTTTCATACTGTAACACCCTTAAATTTTTACTTGATTTAATCACTAATTTTTTTTACATTTTTATACCAAAAGATAATACATTTACATAAGTCTCATAAGTAGCATCAACCTTAGTCAACTAATGACTAAGTTAAAAACATTTTAAAAGTTATTTAACAAGTGTTTACAATCCATACACAAAAGTACTAAATATTTAAAACGTTGCGGAAGCTTCAAAATGTAGTGTTCGGTTCTTCATCATTCGCTTGATCGCCATCCGTAAGATCCACCTTGTTACCTATGGTCAAAACCTTTAAAACATTAGTTTTGACTTTGTTATATAATACCATAACATGAGATCAAACATCAAATTTTAAATAATAAAAAAAAATAAAAGCTTTTCTGGTTCCACAGTAACTTACGGTATTACCGTAAGTTACGGTGAGTCCTGGAAACTTCCTAATCCACCGTAAAACAGGAGAGGTCTATCGTAAACACTTGACCACTACCGTAAGTTACGGTACTACCGTAACTTACGGTAGTACCTGGAAATTCATGTTTTGTTTGTTTTGTTTTGTTCATTTCACTCAAACCCAACTCTCGGATTTCGTTTTTCTAACAAACCAATATATCCAATTCTCGTATTTCTAACATGCTATATATTAACCAATATTAGAGAACAATCCACCATATTTACGGAGCATTAACCATGCTTTACTTGATTAATCGACCCGTTTGGCTCGTCTAAGGAATCCTCCCATATGACGACTACCAACGAGTTCCAACCAAATTTGATCAATCATTCAATATAGCGACTTCACTGCTTAATTCAAAACAACTCTTATTCAAAAATTCAATTACGCAATATATAATCATCAAAATCTACACAATGTAACGGGTCAAGTTACATACCTTAGTGTACGCCCTTCAACCGCAAATCACTACCGGCTTGTCCACTTGACGTTCCGGTATCCTTTCCTATAGAGTTCAATTCAAGACATGTTTAGAACTCTATTTAAACCTTACTTCGCATAATACACCGAAACATCATAATTATGCGTTAAATCTTTAAATTTCTAATTTAAGCCTTCTTTGAGGCATTTTCACAAACACCTTAAGGGCAGATTTTTCACATGATTATATGACAAGTTTATAGCTTATCATTTAGCCCTAATTTCACCTCAATCAACATTTTACATGATTGTTAGCCTCTAGATTTTTGAAATCACTTCCAAATTGTCAAATTACACAAGATTAACACCCAATATCCTAGTGTTCATCAATTTATACATAACCCATTAATCACCTACAATGGTGATCATAGTTTCTACCAAAATTTCTTATGATTTCAACTTCTATTGGTCTAGGGTTTGTCCCTAGACACTATAGTTGTTCCTTAATCATCATAACATACACATGCAACCCTAGTTTCAGATTTTTCCCAATTCATGAGAAATTCAAGTTGAGAGATTTATCAAAATTTTACATACCTTGTAATCCTCTTGCGATGAGGATCACGATTCTAAGCTCGGATTTTCGTTTGGACCAGATTTGCACCTCCAATTTGAGAGTTTTAGCAGAATTCTAGGGTTTTTGAAAGTGGGGTGTCGCCCCCTGTTGTTCTGATCGACCAGACCCCCAAGAATGGGGTGTTTGGTTTGTTTTTATTTGTCTAATAAAAATCAAGTTTCAATTTTAACAACTTAAACCCCTCCACTATGATCAACATGAAATTTGGTTGCTTTTTAACCTACTATAAGTTATTTCTAGACTATTAACTAACTAGGTTAAAATTCCTAGTTAGTAAATTCTTGTTTATTTATACCTTATAATTCTAATATAAAGTTTTATATTTTTCGGGGTGTTACAAGTCCACCCCCCTTAAAAAGGGTTTCGTCCCCGAAACCGAGGTACGTACCAAATAATGTAGGGTAGAGTCGTCGGATCTCTTCCTCGGACTCCCACGTAGTGTCCGAGCCTTTTCTATGCTCCCATTTGATTTTGACTTGGTCGATTTATCTATTTCGTAAGTATTTGACCTTTCGATCTAAAATCTCCACCGGCCTCACAACATAATTCAGACTATTATCCACTTCGATATCATCGAAATGGATATAAGCTGTTTCATCCGCTAGGCACTTTCGTAATTGTGACACGTGAAACGTGCTATGAATTCCACTTAGTTCCTCCGGTAGCTCAAGGCGGTAAGCTACCTTGCCGACCTTTTCAATGATTTTAAATGGCCCAATAAACCTCGGACTTAGCTTCCCTCTTTTTCTGAATCTAATAACGCCCTTCCATGGAGAAACTTTTAGCATGACCATGTCGCCAACCTGGAATTCGATTGGCCTATTTCTTTTATCAGCATACGCCTTTTGCCTGTCTTGAGCCGCTTTCAAGTGTGCCCGAACTATATCGATCTTTTCATTCGTGGCTCGTACTATATCTTGGTGGGCGAGTTCACGTGGACCCACTTCACCCCAACATACCGGGGTTCGACACTTCCTACCATAAAGCATTTCGTACGGTGCCATCTTAATACTAGATTGATAGCTGTTATTATACGAAAACTCGACTAACGGTAGGTGAACATCCCAACTTCCTCCAAAGTCGATTATACACGCCCGTAGCATGTCCCCCAATGTTTGTATCGTTCTTTCACTCTGTCCATCCGTTTGAGGATGGTACGCAGTGCTAATGAACAATTTGGTTCCCATTTGATCTTGGAAATCTCGCCAGAAATTTGAAGTAAACCGGGTATCCCTATCAGACACGATGGATACCGGCACCCCATGACGTGCTATTATTTCATTAGTGTAAACTTCTGACATCTTTTCTGACGTATAAGTCTCACGAATCGGAATGAAGTGAGCACTTTTCGTCAATCTATCCACCACTACCCAAATGGCATCGAAACCACGACTCGTCTTAGGCAACTTGGTTAATAGGTCCATTGTAATATGTTCCCATTTCCAAACCGGAATTTCTAACGGTTGGAGTTTGTCATATGGTTTCTGGTGCTCCGCCTTGACTTGTAAACATGTCAAGCATTTTTCCACATACTTCGCCACATCCCTCTTCATTCCAGGCCACCAATAATTTTGTTTTAGATCATTGTACATCTTGGTCGCACCCGGATGAATTGAATATCGGGATTTATGAGCTTCATTAAGTAGAAGCGCCTTCACTCCACAAGTATGTGGGACCCATATCCTTCCGAATTGAGTCTTCAACCTGTTATTCCCATCCGACAAATCTTTCAACTGACCAATTATTCTTTCTTTCTTCCAATTCTCTTCTTTCATTGCTTCTAATTGCGCCTCTCGAATACGTTCAAGTATACCCGAGGTCACCACGAGTTGCATCGATCTTACTCGTATTGGGACATAGTCCGCTTTTCTGCTCAGAGCATCCGCCACCACATTAGCCTTTCCGGGGTGATAATGTATTTCACAATCGAAGTCTTTCACCGTTTCTAGCCATCTCCTTTGTCGCATATTTAAATCCTTCTGATCGAAGAAGTATTTCAAACTCTTGTGATCGGTGAATATGGTGCACTTTACCCCATACAAGTAGTGCCTCCATATTTTTAATGCAAATACCACCGCAGCCAACTCAAGATCGTGCGTGGGATATTTCTTTTCGTGTATCTTCAACTGCCTCGAGGCATAGGCTATTACCTTGCCTCGTTGCATCAACACGCATCCGAGCCCCAATAGTGAAGCATCCGAATAAACCACCATGTCTTCGACTCCGTCCGGTAATGTCAGTACCGGAGCTTGAGTTAATCTTTCTTTTAACGTTTGAAACGCTTTTTCTTGGTCGACACCCCAAATGAACTTTTCTTTCTTCCGGGTTAGCTTTGTTAGTGGTGACGCAATCTTGGAGAAATCTTTAATGAATCTCCTATAGTATCCTGCGAGCCCCAAAAAGCTTCGGATTTCCGAAGGGTTCTTCGGGGGATTCCATTTTGACACAGCCTCGATCTTGGACGGATCCACTAAAACTCCGTCGGCACTTATGACATGGCCAAGAAATTGCACCTCTCGTAACCAAAAGGCACATTTAGAGAATTTTGCATATAACTTCTCTCGTCTAAGTGTCTCTAACACTTCTTGTAAGTGGTGTGCGTGTTCAGCTTCACTTTTCGAATACACCAAGATATCATCGATAAACACGATGACCGACTTGTCCAACATTGGCTTGCAAACCCGGTTCATGAGGTCCATGAAAGCCGCGGGTGCGTTTGTTAGCCCAAATGACATCACGAGGAATTCGTAATGTCCGTATCTCGTGCGGAAAGCCGTCTTCGGCACATCTTCTTCTTTGACCTTTAGTTGGTGATACCCCGATCTAAGGTCAATTTTTGAAAACCAGTTCGCACCTTGTAGTTGGTCGAATAAATCATCTATCCTCGGGAGCGGGTATCGGTTCTTTACCGTGAGTTTGTTTAACTCCCGGTAATCGATACACATGCGCATGCTCCCGTCTTTCTTTCTCACGAACAACACCGGTGCGCCCCAAGGAGACACACTCGGCCTTATGAATCCCTTGTCAAGCAGGTCTTGGATTTGGGACATCAACTCTTGTAATTCCGACGGTGCAAGTCGGTACGGGGCTTTTGCTACGGGTTTCGCGCCCGGAATCAATTCGATCCCGAACTCTATTTCCCGTTCAGGCGGTATCCCCGGTAAATCTTCCGGAAACACATCTTCATAATCTCGTACTACCGGTACATCTCCAATCTTTCGTGATTCTTTTTCGGGCTCGTTAGCGTATATCATGAATGCCTTGCATCCTCGCTTCATAAGCTTGTGAGCTTTCAACATTGAGCATACTATGGGGTTGCCTCCTTTTTCGCCATAAATGGTGACGTGTTTCCCACTCGGAGATGTTAGTTTTATCTCTTTACGAAAACACACAACCTTTGCATGGTGTTGAGATAGCCAATCCATCCCAACGACTACTTGAAATTCTCCCATTGACATCGGGATTAGGTTTATCAAATATTCTTCGTCATCAATGCTCAGTTTACAGTTTTTACATACATCACAAACCATAAAGCTCTTGTTATTACTTATCTCTACTTCTAAGGGCACATGTAATTTTGTTAGAACAAATGAAGGATGTCGAATAAATCCATACGAAACAAAGGATTTATTCGCACCCGTATCAAATAACACGCGTGCAGGAATCGAATTTACAACAAATATACCTGAGACCACGTCAGGTTCAACCTTTGCTTCTGCGGCGGTTAGTTGAAAAGATCTTGCCTTTGCTTTTGGGGCTTCACCTTTCGGGTCCTGCCCATCCTTCTTTCCAACCAGTTCCGGGCATTCTGACTTTTTGTGACCCGTTCGATAACAATTGTAACAAACCGTCACTTTCTCCGGGCATGATATAGCCATATGTCCTGTTTTTTTGCATATGGGACAAGGCTTATCCTTGTAACGGCATTCGCCTTTATGACCCTTTCCGCAGATTCTGCAACTTGGCGACCCGCCTTTCGTATCAAATTTCTTTGCGGTTTCGTTTGTTCTTGCCTTCTTAGTAGGGCTTGGGTTTATATCTTGTGCTTTCCATTCACCCCTTTCAATGCTCTTTTTCAGTTCGATCTCCCTTTCCCGAGCAGCATTTATGATCTCGGTAAGGGTCTCGTATTTGGAAGGGGTGATAAATTCCCTATACTCAGCACTCAACATGTTATGGTAGTAGTATATCTTTTGTTCTTCATTCGTCACTAGATCATCGCAAAACTTCATCTTATCCATAAACGTTGCCGTAATCTTGTCTATGGTCTCACTCTTGTGCCTAAGTTGCATGAACTCCTCCTTGATTTTATTCATAACCGCCTTGGGGCTTTGATGCTTAAGAAATGGCGTCTTGAATTCTTCCCAAGTCATGACCTTAGCAGCTTCAATACCGATCTCTCTCTTTTTGTTATCCCACCAATCTTTCGCTTGACTCCTTAGTTGACCCGTACCATAGGCTACGTAGTCATCTTCGTCACAATGGGTCCTCTCGAATACCCCTTCGATATCACTTAGCCATCGTTGGCACACTATTGGGTCAACCTCCCCATTATATATTGGTGGTTTACAGGCCATGAATTCCTTGTATGAACAAGGCTTTCGTCCACCATGCTTTTCCTTTGCTAAATTTGAATCATCTTCCAATTTCTTGATTCTCTCTTCTACTATTGATAAAACTGTGTTTTGAATTTTATCAATAAAGCCCGACAAACTGTTTTCGATCGCCTTTCCAACCTCTTCGGCAATCACTTCCCTCATTTGTTCGGTGACTCTTGGCACCGCATCATCATTACCTCCATCTGCCATCTTTATTTCTGAAATGTTTACATAGGTTGTTAAACATTCCATTTATAACACATGTTTTACTTGTTTTGATTCAATCAAGTTCATAACTTGATTTAATCGTTCTTGTTTTGATTCGATCAAGTTCATAACTTGATTTAATCGTTCTTGTTTTGATTCGATCAAGTTCGTAACTTGATTTAATCGTTCTTGTTTTGATTCGATCAAGTTCATAACTTGATTTAATCGTTCTTGTTTCATGCATTTCTTGTATTTGAGTGAGCTTACACACTCTTTTCATGCATATTTGTTCGTTTCTCATTCTTTACATAATACATAATTTATTAACAAAATAATTTAATTCTTACCGGACGATCGATCAAGCTTGAACCGAACACTTATTGACAACCTTGAGCTCTGATTACCAACTTGTAACACCCTTAAATTTTTACTTGATTTAATCACTAATTTTTTTACATTTTTATACCAAAAGATAATACATTTACATAAGTCTCATAAGTAGCATCAACCTTAGTCAACTAATGACTAAGTTAAAAACATTTTAAAAGTTATTTAACAAGTGTTTACAATCCATACACAAAAGTACTAAATATTTAAAACGTTGCGGAAGCTTCAAAATGTAGTGTTCGGTTCTTCATCATTCGCTTGATCGCCATCCGTAAGATCCACCTTGTTACCTATGGTCAAAACCTTTAAAACATTAGTTTTGACTTTGTTATATAATACCATAACATGAGATCAAACATCAATTTTTAAATAATAAAAAAAATAAAAGCTTTTCTGGTTCCACCGTAACTTACGGTATTACCGTAAGTTACGGTGAGTCCTGGAAACTTCCTAATCCACCATAAAACAGGAGAGGTCTATCGTAAACACTTGACCACTACCGTAAGTTACGGTACTACCGTAACTTACGGTAGTACCTGGAAATTCATGTTTTGTTTGTTTTGTTCATTTCACTCAAACCCAACTCTCGGATTTCGTTTTTCTAACAAACCAATACATCCAATTCTCGTATTTCTAACATGCTATATATTAACCAATATCAAAGAACAATCCACCATATTTACGGAGCATTAACCATGCTTTACTTGATTAATCGACCCGTTTGGCTCGTCTAAGGAATCCTCCCATATGACGACTACCAACGAGTTCCAACCAAATTTGATCAATCATTCAATATAGCGACTTCACCGCTTAATTCAAAACAACTCTTATTCAAAAATTCAATTACGCAATATATAATCATCAAAATCTACACAATGTAACGGGTCAAGTTACATACCTTAGTGTACGCCCTTCAACCGCAAATCACTACCGGCTTGTCCACTTGACGTTCCGGTATCCTTTCCTATAGAGTTCAATTCAAGACATGTTTAGAACTCTATTTAAACCTTACTTCGCATAATACACCGAAACATCATAATTATGCGTTAAATCTTTAAATTTCTAATTTAAGCCTTCTTTGAGGCATTTTCACAAACACCTTAAGGGCAGATTTTTCACATGATTATATGACAAGTTTATAGCTTATCATTTAGCCCTAATTTCACCTCAATCAACATTTTACATGATTGTTAGCCTCTAGATTTCTGAAATCACTTCCAAATTGTCAAATTACACAAGATTAACACCCAATATCCTAGTGTTCATCAATTTATACATAACCCATTAATCACCTACAATGGTGATCATAGTTTCTACCAAAATTTCTTATGATTTCAACTTCTATTGGTCTAGGGTTTGTCCCTAGACACTATAGTTGTTCCTTAATCATCATAACATACACATGCAACCCTAGTTTCAGATTTTTCCCAATTCATGAGAAATTCAAGTTGAGAGATTTATCAAAATTTTACATACCTTGTAATCCTCTTGCGATGAGGATCACGATTCTAAGCTCGGATTTTCGTTTGGACCAGATTTGCACCTCCAATTTGAGAGTTTTAGCAGAATTCTAGGGTTTTTGAAAGTGGGGTGTCGCCCCCTGTTGTTCTGATCGACCAGACCCCCAAGAATGGGGTGTTTGGTTTGTTTTTATTTGTCTAATAAAAATCAAGTTTCAATTTTAACAACTTAAACCCCTCCACTATGATCAACATGAAATTTGGTTGCTTTTTAACCTACTATAAGTTATTTCTAGACTATTAACTAACTAGGTTAAAATTCCTAGTTAGTAAATTCTTGTTTCTTTATACCTTATAATTCTAATATAAAGTTTTATATTTTTCGGGGTGTTACACATACTTAATAGATTTGCTTAGATTGTAGTCTCGCTATAAGTCGTAGTCAATTCAATGATGTTGGTCAAATGTTTACTTGTTAAATGAATTAGTGATTGAGTTTTGGTTGTATAAGGATGTTGATTTAATATGCTAGTGGGTGAAATGTTGTCTAATAAAATGCTCGTTTGTTTGTTTGTTTGATAAATAAAAAGTTAAATCATATAAGGTTCCGACTAAGGTTACGAGTCGTAACCACTTGGTTCCGACTCGGAATCTCTTTGGTTCCGAGACAGAACCTGACTTCACAAATCAAAGGACTCGAGACCAGCTTGGTTGCGAGTCGAAACCTGTCCGGTTCCGACTCAAAGCCTGACTCGAAACCTTGAGGTTTCGACTAACGTTTTGTCACTCGAGATCCTTTGGTTTCGACTCGAGATCTCTAGGTTGTGAGTCGAGACCTCCTAGTTTCGACTGAGGTTCCACTCGCAACGTACATTCACTTTGGGCCGCACTTAGGTTATTGTTCACACTTTGGACTTCTGTTAAGAGGCCCAAGTAAGGCCCAACTACTCTACATGTTACATGATGGATTGACTTACATGCTATGTGTTAGATACGTGTAATTTATACGTGACATTACTTGCATACGAATCTAATAAATATTAATAACCATAATAGGGTATGGTTGACCAACGTAACACAGGTCAATGGTCTGCCAAGCAAAGCAAAGGTGAGTTCACAACTTTTTACTTAAAGCATGTGTTCCCGGTGGTTGGGAAATGGTACAAACAACACTTTCCCTGGTTTGGGATTGCTTACTATCTCCTTGTTTGGGATACGCTGAATGGTAACAACAACACTTTCCCTGGTTTGGGATTGCTTACTATCTCCTTGTGTGGGATACGGGTAACACTTTCCCCTTGTGTAGGACATTTTATTAATTACTATTTATATTAGATGCAACAAGTGTACTAAATGAAACTCTATCACGGAAGTCCCCACTTACATATACTGATTAGTCGCCGGGGCCTGGCGAACGGGTTATTAGTTGATAGCGCTATTTAGGTCTCACCAGCCTCACACCGTGCCTGGATAGGATCGGTCGTGAACTAATAGACTCTGGAAAACCGTCAATGATGATAGACATTGACAAACGGGGCACACTACGGAAACGTACGGTCGCAAGGATTCGGTATAACGCAGTTTAGTAACTTACATATGGGGTAGCTCCCCATGTCATGATATAAATGAGTAATTAAACAACAAAAATGTTTTTCGAAATAAAACTGGAAAACTGTGAACTTGTGAACTCGCCAACTTTTTGTTGACACCTTACCGCATGCTTTGCAGGTTGCTCGACACAGCTTAGGATGGACATTGCAATCGGCTGGAGTGCATGGTTGGTAAGTTACTTGATTTACGTATAATTAACGAACTTGTGGTTTTAAATTAAAAATGAGTTTTCTTTACACTTCCGCTGCTAAATTAAACCGTGTTTTTAACGTTTAAACCTTGAATACTAATTGCGTCAATTAGAAAATTTTATATCGTATCAAAATGGTTCATCATGATTAGTGGCTAGGATCCTGGTCGGCCACACGCCTCGCGGTAGTACTCCGCATGTGGATTTTTGAGGGTGTGACATAATTTCTTCATCAGACATCAACAGTGAATGATCAACATCATCGTTCAGCATCTATTAACTCATCATCATATCATCATCATTTGATATTTCATCCGAGATCGTCAACTTCATCAATCCGTGTTTATCATCATCATTCTAGACACATTCTGTTCACATCCGAGATATTCACATTTTTCATTCGAGATACCAACTTCTTCAACGATCTTCATAAACAACCATCTCGGATCGCATTCATACGTACATCATTTCATTCGAGATCATCATCTCGAACAATCTTCACCACTCCGACAACCGTATTCACCGACGACCACTACCACTTCACCGTAAAGTCTCCGAATTCCTCCGTCGTCACCTTCGACACCCTCCGTCACCACCACCCTTCACTGTTTCCGGTTACCGTCCGACGACCACCACCTCCTTCAACGACCTTCATCATCCCGTACCATTCATCTTCATCATCACACTGTTACCATTCATCGTCATTCTCTTCTTCAGAACCATCTTCACCCACTGGCGACCTCGTCCGATCATCACCCATCTCCACCGCCGTTCATGTCACACCCTGACTTTTGCGGAAGCGTGATTTGGTGTGACTTGCTTAATATCATTGCATTCAACCATAACAAACAACTGTATGATAAATCCAAGATGTTCATCCATTGATTAAGTTTTGAAACATTACAACAACATTGATTTAACCCCAAAAACACAGACTTCGTATTTAGAATACAACACCAACAGGTTTTAAGTTCCATAAGGACTCTTCAAAAGACACTAATGATAACCAAGATTTGAAACATGTACCCTATCCAGGATAGGATACACACTCTAAACCATTCGACACCGGATGACATCTTTTATTCCAGACAACACTTGAAACTTTAACGCCCGCCAGATCCATACTTAGTTTCCTGAAATACATGTAGTTTGAAAACATCAACAAAAGTTGAGCGAGTTCATGTGTGTGTTTGTGTATAAACCTTTGTAAGTATGTTTGTATGTAATTGAAATCCGGTATGAAAGCAACAAGGAAACAAATCAATTAATGTGTAGCTAATACATTAATATACGTGACATGGTGCAGGAAGACTCAAACCTAGCAGACTTTGCACCGGGTTCCGGCTGTAAGACATAGTCACCACATGGTCCACTCAACGAACTCATGGGTGGGGCTTGCTACACCCAAATAGATCTATCACTCGTGTCCCTCGGTCCTACATCGAGGATTAATGGCCTTAAGAGTGCGCCTACCCATTCACATGATCTACTGTACTTTCCAAAGCTAACCATGCCAATTGTAATTGTATGTAATCATTTTGTAACATGTACTTCACCCCCGAAATTAATAAACATAACAGTTTAAAGAAAAGGGGGACATGAACTCACAGTTTTGCGTTCTTCGAATCCGCCAGTAACTCAAAGTTTCCTCTGGTGTACACGACTACCTACAATGTACTATGGTCTTATTAGACGAGCGGGTCGTGCCTTGAATTAGTATTAATTAGTTCCTTTGAGTTATGTTTCCAAGTGTCTTCATCATTATTCCAAGTTATATGATTATTTGTCAAAATAATAAATATTTTAACTTAAATTATATTTATTAAATTTGGAATAATTGTTAAAACAATATATATCAACTTAATACTTCCCAAGTATTTATACTTATATATTTTTCCCAATGATAGGGTATCTTTCACTTGTATAGTCTTGCCATGTATTAGGGTCGTATTCCGGTGTGTGTTTATACGTACGAGGATACGTATTTTTATTGTATTCATTAAGTATTTTTTACACTTAATTTCATATTAATTATTCCGGAATATTATCTTTAATAAAAGTCCACCAATATATATTTCCAAAATATATATTGAAATAAATATTATTTAGAAAAATTTATTTATAATTTTTCTTTTGGCAAAAACATTTGTATTTTCTCACAAGTTTCAAAAATTGATATATTTTCATGCTTATCTTAGAAAATATATAAACTCATTTTCTCCAAAAATGACATACTTCATATTTATTTGAGAAAATATATCTTTCACCTCAAAATATTGTATTTTGTGTGTGTGTAAGAAATTATATTTCTTAAAAATGATATATCTTCTAAAAATTTCAAGAAAAATATATATTCATACATGCCAAAAATAATATATTTTTCCCTTGTCAAAGTGTGATAAATTCTTGTAGTAATCATGAAAATCCCAATTTCATTCCCTTGATGTCCAAAATATTATTTACCAAAATATACACATGAATAATATTTCCGGAATATTTTGTGAGTTATATTCCTTTGTTCGGTTCTACCGGTATTGTGGGTATTCTTTGTATATTTATTCCTTGGAATTTTGGTAATATTTTGGATTGTAATTTTTAGGTATTTTGATGAGATATATTATTTCAAGCACCCAAATAATATAACTAATACACATAATATACAAGTAATCACACATGTGTGTCTTCAATGTATATATATTCTGAATATATATATATATATATATATAGTCACTTTTATTTATAAAAACCAACCCCCAACACCTATATTTTTGTAACAAAAATTATGGCAAAGTTTATATGGAAAACTCATGGTTAAAATACACTTGTAAATATTCGTTTAAAATATTTTTTCTAAGTGTTAATATTTTTAAATTTTTTTGCCATAGTTTCCCCTAAAAATGGAGGTTTCCATGCTTTCAAGCATATAATTTTCTTTTGTAAAAATCATCACAATCAATTTACAATTATCAACAAACAACCTTTACTTACCAATCTTGCCTAAATCATGCATACTTCACTACTTCATGAACTTGAATATTTGTAAAATTTGTAGTAACTTGGTAGTGTGTTTAGTAAGTTTAGTTATCCTTTAAAGTGTGGTTGTTTATATAAAAACACCATTCTTGAATGATTTAGATGTTCACAACTTGTAATCATATTTTTCAAAAATATTTCTTTATGTATTCTTCTTGTTACACAAGTGTTTCTACACTTGTTTAACCACTAAAAATAAGATTTGTTTATGTAAGAACCAAGTTTTAGTGAAACTTATATTTTTAGCTTGGTTTCTTTAGAAATCCTCCATAAATCTTTAGATCTATAAGTATTATTACTCACATTAATCATTATTTTTCAAGAATACAATATATTCCTTCAAGTTCATGTCTTGCATGAGGATGATTTATAAATCTCTAACATTTCCATCCTCTCATCTTGCTAGATTATGTTTTTAATCATGATCTAGCAAGATCATATAATGATCTATATCATTTACACAAACTATCAATCATCAAGCATCATTACAACACTAAACAACATGATTTCTTTAAGATTTCTTATAGTTTTATGCTTATGTTCATGTTTCATCTTCAAGTTTCTTAGTGTTCTTCATGATTTTCAACATGTATCATTCTTTGACCACTTGAAATAGATGTAAAATGGAAGGATTTGTGTTCTTACCACTAGCTCAAGGCTAGGGTTGATCAAGTGAAGAAAACAAGTGGATAAAAGCAAATGATGAAGGTCCTTCAACTTTCGAAAGCTCCCAGCTTCCTAACTTAGCTCCTTACACCCTTGAGTATGCATAGATTTAGTGAAGAATGAAAGATGAAAAGGATGAAAGTGTAGGGGTGTTTGGCCGTGAGCATGATGAAGGGAGGGGAAGAAGATGGGTGTTGGGTTATGGAATGAGAAATGGCTAAAGACTTTAGGTTTATATAAACTTTCATCCAATATATAATGGCATAAGGCATAATTGTATGGCATATTCTAGAAAAGATCTATTAAAATATTCAAGAGAAATCCCAAGTGGGCCCATGTTGTAACCGGCCTAAAATGGGGGGGGTAAAGTGTAATATTCCAAACATTAGTTGGTTAAATCTAGTTTGATTCAAAGTATTAGTTACATGTTTTAGTTATTAGATATTTTGTATGGGGTGTTATGATGTTTGGGGACCATAACTAGCTTGGTAATGTTAAAACAGTGCTTCTAGTGTAAATTTGGTGTTTCGGGTAGTGTCCGGTTGTTCGGTTGGTTACCGGTTCGTTAAAGTGCTAAACTTTGCATTTAGTGTGCTTTATGTTACGTTTTGTGACATTTTCGATTCCCGACACTAGGAAAGTATTCAGGACCATTTAACCATATTTCTGCATGATATTAAGTTGTTAAATTGCTGAATTTGCTGAATTCTGCAGTTTATGTGAGTTTTAGGAACTTTCCGGCACTTAAACTATCTCCAGGAAGGCGGTTTTATGATCCTTACTTTCCTACACACTATACTAGTGTAAGACTTGGTTTCTGGCTCATTCTGTGTCTCAATACAATACAATGTCTGTCTATCTACTGAACTCTGTCAGCATTTTTTTCTGATTTGCCGGATAATTGTGCTAACTGTGTTTTGTGCATCATCTAAGTCTATAAAGTCCTTATGCACTAATGATATAACATTAGGCAATATGTGATGCACATGTATGTATATGGCAGTAATCAGAAAGCAATTCCGGTCATAATTTATAAATCAGCACAGTCATTAATCATTAATTATTGTCTAATTAATTGTACGGATGCATGCAGATTTGGCAGTTGTCACATTCTCCCCCTGTTAAGAAAATTTCGTCCTCGAAATTTATACTACCTTAACTCCTTAGGGTTACATTATGCGTGTATGTATATGAATAATACTGAGGTAGATAACCACAAAACCGAATCAAATCTTATTCACATCAGGTGAATCCATGAATATATTACAACAACAAGAACCCAATGGTTAAAGGTATGTGTTCTATAATTTGATGTCAAAGGACACAAGACGTATGGATGTATAATCTAGTGTAACTTAGTTGACAGGGGTGTAACAAGGGAGTTTCGACCAATAGAATTTCAATCAATCGATCACAATATGCTAATGAGTTTTCAGAAATAATAGCATCCGTTATATGAACTCAAAATCAACAACTCGAATGTAATAGTGCTATGAGAATGATTTGTCAACTTTCGAATAAATAAATGATAAGGATTAGTGTGTTGACATTCTTGAATTGTGGAAATACACCGAATGGAATACAAGCGAATCTGGTGCATCCTTGTCTTAATTCGTAGTTGCATTAGGGACGTTTAAATGACAAGTCAAACAAAAGTATGTGTAGTTTTGTGTGAAACGGTTGACCATGATTAGCACAGGCTACAAATTTGTAATGACACCACAAGGTGTCGTAATTGACATATTTCAATAATAGCGGTGACCGAACAAGTTCACCGTGCTTGAGATCAAATGAGAGTGTAATGAAACAATCCTGAGGATTTGATTCAAACAGCATAGTAGGACCTTTCAAATGAATATAGAATATCAAAGAGCCACTGTTTCCGTTCGAAGATGAAAAAGTAATAAGTACCGCAGGGCATTCGATCGACGATGAAAGAATCGTTAGGAGGTACACCGTGATATGAAATGAATCTATGTACCATTGTCTTAACACACAACTGTGTTGAGACCGCTTTAATCGTGATAAACAAAACGGATTTGGAGCAAGTCAATAAATAAAAAAAATTAAATCCGTGTATGAGGTGCGTAACCAAATTAGCGCAAGCTTCAATTTTGTGAAAGCATTACCACAAGGTGTCGAAACCAACAAACGATTTAGTGGGGTCGTAGACCAAACAAGCCTACTACGACTCGAAACAAAAGGAACGTTTGCAAAAATATATTTGAATATGATGCTCTCAATACATCATATGGTGTCTTAAATTGAATATGCGAAATGGACAAGTTCAAGGAATTGAACTTGGTTTCAGCGTAATCTGACAATAAACGTATGTATTGACAAGGAAATCTCGGCATGGTTACAAAGATAAATCATGAATGTAACTTGAAAGAAAAGAAGTTTCAAGAAAGTGTGTTGACTTGATAGCAAAGGAGTTGATACTTACAATAATGTAGAATATCCGAGTCATAAGGCAATAATCGGATATAACGAAATAGTGTTTGTAACTTTTATGAAAACGATCATTTGAAGGGAAGTCACATGTGTAACAAACGATTGCATGTATGTCATATGAATTTCCAAGAAATGAGGAAATGAGTATGCGCTATAATGAAGAAATGGTCAAGTTTCGAAACAAAAGATTGTTTGCTTTAACGAAGGATATTGTCGTGATGCAACTACCAGTAAGAGAAGTAAAGATGTAAAAATCTTCTTGCTAGAAGCAAAAGTGGGAAATCTCAATAAAAGAAAATTGAGTGCTTTATCTGTTTGGTTAACTGAAATAGCATATAGTCCGAATAATGGGGTTTGCTTGAGTTAGCAGATGTGGTTCCTAAGTGACAACCTTTAACGGGTTTTGACCTAAGTTCCCAAAGGTCCTAAGTACGTATTTTCTAGGTTCTCAAAGTTTCGCATTCTGTGTAAAATTGTTTTGTGCGCCGTGCAGGAAACACAATTTTGGCGTATGTTTAAAACAAATTACTGACTCACTGTATTCTAGTATGCTTTTATATTGAATTCACAGCTAATGATACTCGATCAACGATCAGTCTTAGGATAGTAGTTGGATCCTCACAGTTAGTTAAATAAACACTTCGTTAATCCTCAGCAAGAGTTACCGACTCTTGTTGGTTAGCTTGTTCGGTTCCTGGGAGTTGATGCTCATTTGAGAATCATCGTCCTTCTCCTTGACGAACAGTACTGAAACTCCTTAGGGCAAAAAGCTTGCCTTATAATTTCCCAAACTGGCAACTTCTGATGTTTCGTTGACAAATCTTGTATCTCAGGAAGTGCAAGTCGATAGGGTGCCTTGGCTACAGGTGCGGCGCCTGGTACCTAGCCAATGTGGAAGTCGACTTGCGTTGAGGAGGTAATCCTGACAAGTCTCTGGGGAAGACTTCAGGATATTCCCTTACCACAGGGATATCCTCGAGCTTAGGTTCTTCGGCTTCTTGTCCACGACTTGAGCCAAGAAGGCGTTGCATCCTTGGCGCAAAAACCTCTGTGCCTTTAAACAACTGATAATCCGTAGTGGTGTATCATGCTTATTCTCGTGACTCACGATCGTCTCTTTACTCGCCATCAGGCTGCGGAAAAATAATCTCGGATCGCATTCATACGTACATCATTTCATTCGAGATCGTCATCTCGAACAATCTTCACCACTCCGACACCGACGACCACTACCACTTCACCGTAAAGTCTCCGAATTCCTCCGCCGTCACCTTCGACACCCTCTGTCACCACCACCCTTCACTGTTTCCGGTTAACATCCGACGACCACCACCTCCTTCAAAGACCTTCATCATCCCGTACCATTCATCTTCATCATCACATTGTTACCATTCATCGTCATTCTCTTCTTCAGAACCATCTTCACCCACCGGCGACCTCGTCCGATCATCACCCATCTCCACCGCCACCTTCGTACGGGCCTCCATAAACACCGGCGACCTGCATCGTTTATCACTTGCAAGTCTCCGGTCATCATCTCCGACCAATCTGCAACATCCGCCACTGTTCATCATCGTCGTCATCACTGTTTCTCATCTGTTTCAACATCGACCTCCTTCTCCGACCACTTTCGTCTCCGTCCTTCTGCATAAACACCACCCGTCACACTACATCTTCACCACCACCTTCATACGGGCCTCCATAAACACCGGCGACCTGCATCGTTTATCACTTGCAAGTCTCCGGTCATCATCTCTGACCAATCTGCAACATCCGCCACTGTTCATCATCGTCGTCATCACTGTTTCTCATCTGTTTCAACATCGACCTCCTTCTCCGACCACTTTCGTCTCCGTCCTTCTGCATAAACACCACCGTCGTTCACTGTCCAGTCACCGTCAATCTCATCATCTCAGATTGTCATCATCGCCGGTCACCACACTTTATCGTCATCATCACCTTGGCGACGGCGGCTGAACATATTAGGGTTTGGGACTTGTTTTACGAAGAAGACAACGACAATGGAATTGTCGTTTTGTTTTTTGAATTAATTATATTATATTAATAATTAGGTCATCATTACATAATCATTAATATTAATTAAAAGGTTTTATTAAAAATATTAATTATAATAGTTTTTATTAATATAATATAATTATAGTACTAATTAGATTTTCTTTTAATATAAATCTTCTAAAAAAATCAAATTAAAAAGGTTTTATATATAGAATATTAAAAGTTAATATATATATATATATATATATATATATTATTTTAAAAGATTTCAAAATTATTATCTTTGAAAAAAACTAAAGTAAATTAAAAAAAGGGGGAAGGGTTTGTTTGTTCGTTTTTATAAGTTTTGACAAGCTTTTGAGGTGCAGTAAAGGAAACCGGTTCATATATCTGCGACGTGCTCGAATTAGTGTGTGCATTGTTTCTTGTCGTGGCTCGTGTTTTACATAACTTGGTTCGACAATGAATTCTCCAAGCAGTGTTTCTCGACGTCAGTTGCTCTGGGAACAACTCGATAATTTCGGATACATTGAGGATGAAACCGTTGAAGACGTGATCAGAAGGTTTACGCAACTGCTTTCTGAAATCGAGAAGAGCGGATTAAATGTGACACGTGGTAGGATTAACAGGGATTTTCTGTACGCTTTGCCACGTAACAAGACATGGGACTATCGTGTTGCAGTTATCATGGGGACATACAATCATTCTACAACGGAAACAAAAGATGTGATCTCCTTAGTCAATGAATATGTCCTTGAAGACAAGCAGAAGAGTCAGAATCATGCAAACACATCGTCGTCTATGTCTAACTGTCAGAAGGCCGTTGCTACTTTGCCACTTGCTACTAATCCCAACGCTGCTCAGATTCTATCACCTTCACCTGTGGCTGCTGCATCATCTGATGTGAAGGCCCCACAATGAACAGGATCTCATCCCGATGAAGTGGCCAAACCAGCACCCCAACCCAGGTCCAAACTCAGCCAGACAAACCAAGATCGCTCATTGATACTGTCAACTATCTGTTGTGTACTGAACCTTGCAGGAATAGGGTTGCACAACTTAGGGCACTCAATTCTAAAATAATGGATGATTACAACAATCTCACAGCAAAGTACATCAGTCTTCGAGAGAACAATAAAATTCTCTATGAAAAGATTGACTCACTTAAGAAGGATATAGCTCAGCTTCACAGAGACGTGAATCAAGAGCAATGTTGGGTTCACGACTATAAACACAAACTCACAGTAAAGACTTTAGAATGTGACTCTGTGAAAGTTGAGCTGGAACTTCTTACTGGGAAGTACAAACAAAACGAGTTAAACATAAAGAAATTTGATACTCCCAGTGACACTGTTCATAATTTATGCAATGTGCAGCTCGCGTTCAAAGAAAACAAGGGTAAGGGTTTGGGCTACAACAAGGTTCCACCGCCATATAATCATAATTACTCAAGAATGCCTACTACTGAGCAAGAACTAGAAAATTATGATAAAATGATTTATGGTAAACCAAGTGATTATGTTCCATGGGAGCCTTTCAAACCGAAGAATGCCCAACCCGCTGATTTTCAAAAGCCCGTGAGTTTTGTTAAAAATGCAGATAAAAATTGCTCAAACGAATCAGTTGGGGAATCTGAAAAGGAAAATGAAAAAGAAAATGAATCAGAACCAGTGAAAACATCCGCAAATGAGCCCAAAGAAAATTTATCAAATTTTGATTCTGTAGAAAATGCTAACTGTTCTAGTTCATGTGCAGAATCAGTGACAGTTGAAGAGCAGTCTGCAGTGGATGATGAACCACATTCAAACTTGTTGATGTTGCTGATGATTCGGATGCTGCCAAACGTGATCTTGACATTTGGAACTATGTTATGTCTTCGTATGCTGAGAGTCAGGGTGTTCCTACTTAAACTGATGAATCTGGTGCTGTGTTTTTAGATTATGGTGGTGATGAAAATGTTTTAATAGGAAAATCTGATGTATTGACTGAAACACTTGAAACACCTGTTTCAAGTGACTCAGAAATCTATTCTGGTGATTTAGACAACTACTCTAGTGTGCCTGAAACATCAGCTGATACATCAGAAACTCATGGACAAGGATCATCTGATGAACCTGACATTCAAGTTGCAGATTCTGGTACATCAAAGAATGAGCGTAGTGCTTCTGAAAATTCTGAATGTGATAAACCCTCAGATTCAAGAAGTGCAACTCCCGAAGAGAGCCAAACTGTTTCAAACATAGATTCCTCTTCGTCTGAGAAACCAGAATCGGCTGATGTCAGAAACTCAGAGGTTGATGAAGCTGAAGAAGAGATATTCGTATAAACCAATTCTGAGGAAACTCATGAGATCTTGGAGCCTGAAGAAAAGGGATCCACGGAAATCAATTCAACAGTTGATTCAACTGATGAAACTAAAGAAAAGATATATGTGGAAGTCAATTCAATAGATGATTCAACTCTCGATCCCAAAGGATCAGATTCTGAAGAAAGTGTTTCAAATGAAGCAAAGTCTACTGAATCTAATCCTTTAAAGAAAAGACGGTCACGTAGAAACAGAAAACCACGCAAAAAGAAGACTCAAAAGGAAAACCCGTCTCTTAAGCAAACTGAACCTAAACTGAAGGGTAAAGTTGTCGATACTCACTCTTGTGCTGATAACTGTAATCGGGGTTCTTCCAAGACCAAACATACGCACAAGCAATCAGCATCAATGGAAAAGAAAGGACATGATCAGTTCCCTAGAATAACACAAGCAGAACTGAATGTCTTTTTCTCAAAGAGACAAACCTGTTTTAATTGTGGAATTCCGGGACACATAGCTAGAAACTGTGTTAATCGTCCCTACTACTCCTGTAATACACATCATCAGAAGGCTATGCATTATCGATCAGACGGAAATCGATTTTCTCGAGCCAAGCCTTCTGATGGAGACTGGAATCTAGCAAAAAGGAACCATCAAAGATTTTCAAACACAAATGGGTTCCAAAGTCAACAAATGGAGTCAAAAGCCTCATCTGTAAAGAAAAATATTTCAAACAACACTGACTCTAAGATTTGAAAGCCCACGGTTCTTGTTGGATCCCAGTCTCACTGTTCACAACCGTCTACATCCACATCTTCACCTCAAACCTCAAATGCTACGAAAAATCATATGATTTTTCGTGAGGTTTCTTACACTGATAACGATGGTCAACTCAGGTCAACAATGGCCTGGGTTCCAGTTTCTAATTAATTCCGCTAAGTGTGCAGGAACGGCTATGGAGGGCGATCGTTAGACCTTAGTTTATCGATAGTAGTTGTTCCAGACACGTGACAGAAGACTTATCCCAGTTGAATAACCAAAAAAAATATTCGACGGTGAATTTGTCAACTTCGCGGGAGGGGAAACTGGATGAATAACTATGAAGGGCACTATCAAAAACGGAGTTCTCATCTTCTCATACGTCAATTATATCCTTGAACTGAAGCACAACCCTTTGAGCGTTTCTATGATATGCGACAAAGGGATGGGGGTTCTCTTCACCAAAAGAAAACATGTTCTTGGAACGCGTAGGGTATTCAGAAACAAACTGGATGATCCCGGCATGATCATGAGGAACAAGGCACGATTGGTAGTTTAAGGTTTCGAACAAGTTGAAGGTCTGGATCATGATGAGGTATACGCACCGGTGGCACGTCCGGAGGCCATTCGTGTTTCGGATGATGAGAAAGAAGTTCGAAATGAGCTCGTTGGGAGAAGTGACAATGCTTGCAAGTTCGTCAAACGTAGTCAAGGAATCTTGATTTGTCAAAGCAAATATGTTCACGACGTTCTTGCCAAATTCGATACGACAGATTCAAAGATGGACAGGGATATGAAGTGTATATCGGCTGGATGCCAACTCTTGGGGGACAGTCTCATCTTATGGCAGTACAAGAAGCAACAGCCCACTTTTGCAGCGGAAGCAGAGGGCGTTGCAGCATCTGCTGCCTGCTGCTCTCAGGTTCTTTGGATGCAACACCAGCTCAAGGATTACGGTTTGACTTATCTAAACTCTACTACTTATTTTGATAATGATGATGTTATCTAGATTATCAAAAACCCTGTCTTTTACTCTAAAACCAAGCACATTGATATGAAGGTGCACTTTATTCGAGATTGCTTTGACAGAGGATTGTTTAAACTTAAACAGATCCACACTGATGCTAATTCAGCGGATCTTTTTATAAAAACTTGTCAGCATCTCGAGATTCAATGTGCTTGGGGATCTTTTGAAAATGATGTGTTTTCACCGACTGAGCGACTACAAAAAAAACATCGGGGTTTCTATACTTATGTAAATAAATAAGTAAATTTGCTCATAAAGTGTGATGCACAAATTTAGGGGGGAGAAGGACATATATATATATATATATATATATATATGTACATATGCTTTGTTTGAGGGGGAGAAAAGCAAAAAAAACATATATGTACATACACATTGTTTGAGGGGGAGAAATAGTTGCTGGGAAGTAAAATAAATTTTCGTGCTAAAGAATTTGATTAACACATGTAAGGTATCGAAGCTGAAAAGACTAGGATCTACTGCGATATGTTGATAGGTCTAACGCTCAAAAAGCAAAGAGATGCCAAGTGATATAAACATAATGGACTGGACATCTCGTGGGTAACAGACCAACGGTGTATGATTTCATGGTCTTAAATCCTACGTTAATAGATAGCCAACATCGTTTCAGGTCTTTATACTGATGAGTCATCCGGGATATCAGGACTGCCCCTCTGTTGCATCCAGATTATATGCAGACCTGGGCACAGCCAGGATATCTTGAAAAAGAGCCGCTAAAAGGGCCAAAACCTGAAAACGGAAGAAAAATATCTCAAAAGAGAATTCCGTGAGCTTATAAAAGCCAAATTCGTACCGTTAAAGGTATCTGCCCAGCCCTCGTCAGACTTCTCTGGTCTCTCTGCTATACGAAAGTAATGACCTGTTCACCAGAAAGTCTGGCTTTGTAAAAACAAAAGGATGGACTCGGTATACTCACCTGCTACGATGAACCGTTGTGCTTACCTTGATCGTGGGGGTATGCCTTGGAATGGGACACGCGGATGTCATAGTATAATTCTACCCTAAGCGTATCACAAGGTTGAAAGTTGAAGGTTAAGCGTTAGATTTAAGAGGACAAGTATATTAACAATCGCGTGGACCAGTCTAAGTAAGCATGTGCTGAAAAGTGTTCCTTAATCAGTTTGAAAACGATTTGATCCCATGGCAGCTCCTCCTTATATTACCCCTTTATTATTATTATAATATTATTTTACTGTGTTATTATTATCTTTCTTATTTCTATGTTAAAAAAAAAAAGGTGGCTCGGTTGGTTGGATCGTTGATTTTGAGAACGATGGTTTCTGTCTTGAAAAAGTAAAGAATTAAAATTATAGTCTGGCCCAGTGTTTCGGATTGGGGCCCACTGTTTCGGATAAAATGAGTCAAATCCGGCCCATTGCTCTCGAATGTAATTCGGACCATTGTTCAGAGTTGGGGCTTGGCCATTTGATCTCAGGCCCAATCCGAAACACTATAAATTGTCAACCATTCCTCATTCGAGTCACATTTCGGACTAATCTCATTTCCTACGCATTTCAAATTCTCTCATTGTCTTCCCAGACCACTTATTCGAATTACAAGGTTTGCAGGTTCCTATACTTTTCAAATCAAAACCTTTGAACGCCACAGTTGCAGAAGAACATGGCGAGCAACTCACGAATGCTGCTGCTAAAGCTGATATAGAAACTGAAATTCTTGACTCAGACTCAGACGAAGAAGAATCTGACGACGACAGTGATGTGGAAGTGATTGTCTCTGAGAAAGCTGAGGAACCTGTTCGAGAATCAACGCTAATGACTGCAAAAGTCCTACAAGCCCTAATTGAATTCTTGAAGGATAGTGTCGGAAACCCTCCTTCCGTACCTGTTCCTGAAACAGAAGTTCATTGTGAAGATGATGCGACAGATGATCCTAAACAAGCATCCAACAAGAAACGAAGAACCAAAATAGCTCCTGATTTTCATTCTACTGGCCCAAGCTCAGAACCAAAGCCTACTATGCCCATTGATCCACAAGTCACTACTGCTACTCAAGAAACAAGCACACAAGATCTCGATTTTGATTTCGATTTCGATCTGCCTAAAACAACTCACTCGCAACCAGAAAGCTCAAGCGGTGTCAGGTTCGATGAAGAAAGTTCCAGTGGTGCCGGTTTCTCTGAGCATGATGAAGCAGCCATGCGCTTTGCAGCCAACAAAATTAAATTTATTGAAGAAAGAGGTAGTGATGACGGTACGACTGTTGATGTAGCGAAGTTGCAAAGAAAAGTGATTGTGTTGGAACAAGACGCTGCCCTAAAAGAAGTTCAGATCTCATCTTTGCAAGCTCAAATATCAAGCAAAGATTAGGCGATCGAACAACTACAAAGTGATGTGGGTATGCTGACATTTGTTGAAAGCTAAGCTGGAAAAGAAGTTCGAGAACGTAATCAAGAATCGCTTGTTTGTTGATCCGACTCCATTGCCTGGTGGTCCTCCAAACTGTTTCAGCAACTAATCCAGTAAACCTAGGGGGAGATTGTTAGGACGTATAGGTTTATGGATTAGTAGGATTGTTGCTAAATAGACCAAGGTTCTAGAAGGTGATGGGTATTAGAGTGGGCTTAGGGATAATGGGCCTAGGGTTTTGGGGGAAACCACTTACTATAAATAGTAAATGATGGTTAGGGGCTTAGGGTTGGTTGGTTTGTTTTTGAGTCTTGTATTTGACAAACACTTGTATGCAAGATTAAGCATCCAATTCAACAATCTTTCTACTTGTTCTTGATTATTTCTTGAGGATCATCAAGCTTGGATTCTGCCATTCCTTGTTGATCGTTTGATATCGTTGTTTGATCCGGTTTTCGAGACTTACAAATTGTAATACCACTCAACACCAAGAGGGAAACTTATGACTACCAAGCACAATCACATTCTTTTCCTGTTTGATTTTATTAACCTCATCTATGTTCTTGAACTCAGTTTCAAGCAAAAATTCATCATGAATACTTTCGCCAGCTTGAGATGAACCCAAAGGACGGCCTGAAGAACCCAGATTCGTTTTTTTTCAAGTAACCTTGATATAATTAGTCAATAAATTATGAAAACTTTAAAAGTTGTGACATAAAATAGTAAAATCAAACAATTAAATTTCCAAAAAAAATTGTATACATTACCTCTTTTGGAAATCAATTAACTCATCAATGCTTTCGTTCAGATACAATGTGCTGTTTTGAAAAGAACTGGACACATATGCCTTACCTAGATAGTTAAGAAGAAAATTATATAAAAAAGTTATGAAAAATTATATAGAATCTTAATGAGCAAGATAAGGTTATTAATTAAGTATAAAACCTTCATGAAAGCTATATCTTCCAAACTGCAGTTTCAAAAAAAAACATCACTCGGATTGTTTTCCATAAACTTTGACATTTGCACCGCATAATCTCCCCACAAAGTGACATAAACATTAAGGTACCTATTCAAAAAAAATTATAAAACGTGACGTAATTGATCAATGTATAAAAGAATTCAAAAAAAAATACATGTAACTCTAGATCACGAAGTTGTAAGCTCATTTTTTTGTTCAGTTTGCCATTTTTGCTTGTATGATCAATCATAGGAAATCAACCATCAACGTAACCAATTATATCTATAAAGAAACAAAAAAATAATTAGTAAAATAGAACGGGAGTAATATAAGTAAAATAGATTTGTTACTAAACATCAAATAAATATGCACTTACCAACAGGAGAGTCTAGTGGAATAGCACGATTGCGAAGAACATCAAAAGAAGTAAAAGAGAATCCATGAATTGATCCAACAAAGTCATCACAATTCATGATGTCGGTAGTGAAATTGAAAAACAGTTTATGTGGATGGTTAGTCGGGCGGTACGGAGACAGGTTGTCGCCAATTTCAAACTTAGTAACCAAGACACAACGTTTTTCTTGAAGTAGTTTTCCATACTTTACGAGATAATTACCAGCCACACTTGCTTGAATTTTGGAACCCTATCAAACAAATATAAAGTTTTATGGTGTAACCTACAATATAAAATTAATATAAATGAATGTGTTATAAATTTATAAAGTACCTCCTCATCCATGAGGATCAATTCTACAGCATGAATAGCATTCTTCACTTTAAATGATAGTAGCTTCCAAAGCTTGACTATGCGAACTTTAATAGTCACGTCTGTCTTGGTTACATCCAATTGATTAAGAGAGGTAATGGTAGGATCCACCATTGTTGACCTTTATAGTTAAATATTTTAATAAATTAAATTAGAAGCTGCCTTTTACAAAGTTACCAAGTTATAAATATACCAAGATGAGGCAGATTCCGAATGTAAATACCCTAGCATATGCAGAACTTCAATATAAAATAGAACACCGAAATAATAAGCATTTTTTACAAGGATGTTCATAGCATTCATATAACAACCATAAGTGAAAAAAGTAATCATTCTTTCCAACGATGTTCATATCATTCATACAAATTTGTCTACTTTTTATTCTCGTACAAAAACCATTTGCATCCATGACGTTCATACAAATCTATCTACTTTTTGGTGTAACTTTTTAATACATATCTATCTACTTTGATTCTCATACAAGTTCATAAGATTCTAAAAGATTCACTAATAAACACATGTAATAGTACCTACAATACTTGTTACTAATCTCTCTAGTTTATTCTCATACAAATCTCTCTAGTGTTATTCTTCAATGAGGTTCATATGATTCTTAAAAAATTAGTCTACAAACTTACAACTACACCACTCATTTCTTATTAGTGCTTTACTAAAACATAGCATTCTTACAACAACCATACAACAGCCATTTGCATCAAGGTTAATAGCATTCATACAGATCTGTCTAATTTGATTCTATTACAAATCTCTCAAGTGTTATTCTTAGAGGATGTTCATAAGATTATATATCATTCACTAAAACACATATATTAGTACCTACATAACTTGTTACTAATTTATAAAATTACCTATATGAGACAGATTGATTAACAAATTGCACAAAATACTAATCATTTTTTCAAGGATGTTGATAGCATTCAAATAAAAACATTAAGTGATAACATATCTTCAATGACGTTCATATGATTATAAATCTTCATATCTTCATGTAATAGTATAAAATTTTATCAAAATCCACAAATTGCACAACAAAATATCATGTTGTGTCAATATTTACTGCTTCATAAACCAATAAAATCATATTATGCTAAATTTGCCCTAATAACTTAAACAAACATTCAAATTCAACCAAAATTTAAGTGAAAGGTGAAAATCACGAACCTGATTTCTTGAAACAACAGAAAACCTTCCTTCAATAAATAACACCCTGTACATACACTTCACTAATTAACTTCACAAATTACAGAAAATTAAAATTCTCTAAAAAAATACAAAAAATACAACTTACCAGAAAACACAACCAGATCCAGAAGGAAGATAGAGTATGATATGGTATGGCTTTATAGACCGAAATAATAAGCATTATTACAAGGATGTTCATAGAATTCATATAACAACCATAAGTGAAAAAAGTAATCATTCCTTCCAATGATGTTCATATCATTCATACAAATCTGTCTACTTTTTATTCTCGTACAAAAACCATTTGCATCCATGACGTTCATACAAATCTGTCTACTTTTTGGTGTAACTTTTAATACAGATCTGTCTACTTTGATTCTCATACAAGTTCATAGGATTCTAAAAGATTCACTAATAAACACATGTAATAGTACCTACAATACTTGTTACTAATCTCTCTAGTTTATTCTCATACAAATCTCTCTAGTGTTATTCTTCAATGAGGTTCATATGATTCTTAAAAAAATAGTCTATAAACTTACAACTACACCACTCATTTCTTATTAGTGCTTTACTAAAACATAGCATTCATACAACAACCGTACAACAGCCATTTGCATCAAGGTTAATAGCATTCATACAGATCTGTCTAATTTGATTCTGTTACAAATCTCTCAAGTGTTATTCTTAGAGGATGTTCATAAGATTATATATCATTCACTAAAACACATATATTAGTACCTACATAATTTGTTACTAATTTATAAAATTACCTATATGAGACAGATTCATTAACAAACTGCACAAAATACTAATCATTTTTTCAAGGATGTGTCAATATTTTATCAAAATCCACAAATTACACAATAAAATATCATGTTGTGTCAATATTTACTGCTTCATAAACCAATAAAATCATATTATGCTAAATTTGCCCTAATAACTGAAACAAACATTCAAATTCAACCAAAATTTAAGTGAAAGGTAAAATTCACGAACCTGATTCTTGAAACAACAGAAAACCTTCATTCAATAAATAACACCTTGTACATACACTTCACTAATTAACTTCACAAATTACAGAAAATTAAAATTCTCTAAAAATACAAAAAAAATACAACTTACCAGAAAACACAACCAGATCCAGAAGGAAGAGAGAGTATGAAATGGTATGGCTTTATAGACTCCATCACAAGATTAATATGCAGAAGATGAACCGAAATTCGAAGGTGAATCCGTGTGAATGATGATCTACATCGTCAGATTAGGTTTAAAAATCAGGGACAACCGTAGGATCTGTGTTTCTTGTGTGAGATTTGTGTTTCTTGAATAGGAATTGGCGTTTTATGCAAAGATGGGACTGTGTGAAACGTATCTCAGAGATAAAGTGAGATACAGAACTGTTGTTTTGGGTTTTTTTGAACCGTAGCTCGAAGTGGAAGTAATATAGAGGGTTACAAAATGGAAGGAAGAAGAAGAGGAGGAAAGGGAAAGAAGGTTGGGAGCGCTTGTGGACTTTTGACCTGCAGGAAAGAGACAACAACGTTTTGTCACCCACCTTCTTCATCCATCTGCGCACATATTTGACTTTAGGGTTTTAAAAAAGTATAAAGAAATCACAGGAACTTGACACGTGGGAAGGAGAAAGGGGGGTCTTCATTTGCTGACACGTGTCCTACCAAAGTTTTCCTTTATTATATAGGAAGATTTTGTTGATACACTTTGTGGATGCGTCTCGCTCGGTTCGACAACGTTACGAGATGAATACTGAAACTCGATATCCTCCATCAAGTTTCGGATCGAACATGTCTGCAAGTTCTGCTGATCTGCACATTGCAGATATGTCTGTTTGCTGCTCAGCTGCTGTCTATGTAAGTCTGCGACGAAGAACCAGCAGGTCTTGTGCATGACGAAAAACCTGTTGTATGCTGTTGATGAATAACCTCTTGATGAAAGACATTTTTCGTCGTGCATTGATAGTGACAAAAAACCTGTTGTTTTTCGTCATCTATTTTTCGTCGGCTACATGTTATTCGTCGAAGTCTTTCGTCGCTGTAGGTCTTTCGTCGACCTGCAGCCTTTATATAGCAGCAATCAGAAGACAGAAGCTAGGGAAAACAGAGAACACAGATACGAGAGAAAAGTGAGTGAGTTTGTGAGAGTTATAACTTTGTGTAATCCTTGTAAACAAACACTTCTGGTTATAACATTTGGAACTTTAATCGTTATATCTTGCTTGTCGTTCTCGTGTTCTCGATCTCGGTTTGCTTTCCCGATTGGATTCCGCACAACCGGGTTTGTTCGTATCACAAGGATTAGGCGACTAGATCCTCTGCTAGTGGACCTACAGAGTAGTTTTCTTGTGTTTCGGAAGATTTTCGTGTATTTTCAGAAATTGTTCTTGAGTTTTAGTGTTTTGAAAGTCATATTTTCTGGAAATATAGTTTGAGATCCTTGAAAATCTTGGTATTTTGCTGTTAGTTCATACAAAACCTTGTTTAAAACTCATTTATACATGTTGTGTTAAGGTTTTTAGTGAAGTTTCTCGCAAAATTTGTGTTCGGAAATTTTTCAGTTGGCCGGAAAACTCATATTATTCACCGGAAAACACATAAACTCATTGGAATCTTCAAGTGTTCATCAGTTTCTTCATCATTCATCGGAAAACTCATATTATTCACCGGAAAACACATAAACTCACAGACTCAAAGGAGTCTGAAATCGAGTGTAAAATGGAAGCAGAGGCTACTTCAATGGCAGGAATCTCAGGAGGTAGAATAGCAACGACATCCTCAGCTATCTCTCCATCACCCTGGGCGTCAACAGGAGGATCATCAACAAACAAATCAACGTCATCATCAAACAAATCGCCAAAAGGCAGATCCTCGGGAGGAATGACCACGAGAGGTACGGCGTTGGGGATCGGAGCCATGATAGGCTCACCATCGGAATGACCAGTGATGGGGTGGTCATGGACCGAAACAAGAGTGACAAAAGGACCCTCGTCAGGGAAGTCATTAGTAAGGGTAAACCATCACCAAGGTCTGGTAGCGCGAATGGTTGGAAGTCGTCCTCGTCCTTGGTCAGCATGTCAGGGTCACTCTCAGTGTCTGACGTAAATATTTCTGGCGTGGGTATGACCTCGTCGTCTGATGCGACTGCCTTCGGGTTGCGAGCATCCAACAACCCATCCTCTGAGGATAACGTGTGTGCCTGCAACATCGTAATCCTAACATATGTACGTATAGTAACCACTAACACCCAATGTATGCAAAAAAAAGTAATTTATCATGTAATCATGCATTCACATTATTCTTCATTAAACTTTCTATCCTTCCTAGTCTCCCAGACTAAACCACCCAGTCTCTCAGACTAAACCAACCAATCTTCCAGACTAAACCACCTAGTCTCCCAGACTAAACCAACCAGTCTCTCAGACTAAAACACCCAGCCTCTCAGACTGAAACACCCAGCCTCTCAGACTGAAACACTCAGCCTCTCAGACTGAACCACCCAGTCTCTCAGACTGAAACACCCAGCCTCTCAGACTGAACTACCCAGTCTCTCAGACTAAAACACCCAGCCTCTCAGACTGAAACACTCAGCCTCTCAGACTGAACCACCCAGTTTCTCATACTGAAACACCCAGCCTCTCAGACTGAACTACCCAGTCTCTCAGACTGAAACACCCAGCCTCTCAGACTGAACCACGAACATAAACCTTGAAATGTGTTTTGTGTCTTTTCTTTATAAAAATTGTTTGTTTCCCTGGATCTGGGTGTTTCGTGTATGCAATGAAAACATGTTGTAAAAATATTTTCGTGAGAGCCCTAATGATTGTAGTCTAGACTTGAGAAGGAATCCTAGTTCGCTACAATCGAAGCTCTGATACCAAACTGTCACACCCTGACTTTTGCGGAAGCGTGATTTGGTGTGACTTGCTTAATATCATTGCATTCAACCATAACAAACAACTATATGATAAATCCAAGATGTTCATCCATTGATTAAGTTTTGAAACATTACAACAACATTGGTTTAACCTCAAAAACACAGACTTCATATTCAGAAACAATGCCAATAGGTTTTAAGTTCCATAAGGACTTTTCAAAAGACACTAATGATAACCAAGCTTTGAAACATGTAACCTATCCAGGATAAGATACACACTCTAAGCCATTCGACACCGGATGACATCTTTTAATCCAGACAACACTTGAAACTTTAACGCCCGCCAGATCCATACTTAGTTTCCTGAATACATGTAGTTTGAAAACATCAACAAAAGTTGAGCGAGTTCATGTGTGTGTTTGTGAATATACTTTTGAAACATTTGTAAGTATGATTGTATGTACTTGAAAAACCCCGGTATGAAAGCAACAAGGAAACAGATCAATTAATGTGTAGCTAATACATTAATATTTGTGACGTGATGCAGGGAACTCAAACCTAGCAAACTTCGCACCGGGCTTCCGGCTGTAAGACATAGTCACCACATGGCTCATTCGGCGGGCGCATGGGTGGGGCTCGCTACACCCGAATAGATCTATTACTCATGTCCCTCGGTCCTACAACGAGGATTAATGGCCTTAAGTGTTATGCCCACCACTCACATGATCTAAGTGTACCCTTCCTTAGCTAACCATACCAAATAATAATGTTTGTAAACAGTTGTAAGTGTATTTCACCCCCGAAGTTATAAAACTGAAAACAGTTAAGAGAAAAGGGGGACATGAACTCACAGTTTTGTGTTCCTTGTATCCGATGTAACTCAAAGCTTCCTCTAGAATGCACAACTACCTACATGCGTACTACGGTCCATTAGACGAGTGGGTTGTGCCTTGACTTAGTATTAATTAGTGCCCTTGAGTTACGTTTCCAAGTGTCTTCATCATTATCCCAAGTTATATAATTATTTGTCAAAATAATAAATATTTTAACTTAAATTATATTTATTAAATTTTGGAATAATTGTTAAAACAATATATATATATATATATATCAACTTAATACTTCCCAAGTATTTATACTTGTATATTCTTCCCAAGGATGGGGGTATCTTTCACTTGTATAGTCTTGCCATGCATTAGGGTCGTATTCCGGTGTGTATTATACGTGTGAGAATACGTATTTTATTGTATTCATTAAGTATTCATATACTTAAATTTATATTAAACTTTCCGGAATATTATTTCTAATAAATGTCCACCAATATATATTTCCAAAATATATACTCTAAGGAATATTACTTAGAAAAATTATTTATAATTTTTCCTTTGGCAAAAATATTCGTATTGTCATATAAGTTCCAAAAATAATATATTTTCAAGTCTCACTTAGAAAATATATATATAAACTTATTTTTATCCAAAAATAATGTATTTCAAGTGTACTCAAGAAAATATATATCTTTCCCAAAAATTATATATCTTCTAACAATTCCAAGAAAATATATTTTTACTTCCCAAAAATAATATATCTTCTCCTTGTCAAAAATATGATATAACTTTGTAATAATTGTAAAAATCATATTTTCATTCCCTTGTGTCCAAAATATTATTTACCAAAATATACTTTGTGAACATATTTCCCGGAATATTTTGTAAGTTACATTTCTTGTTCGGTTTTCATCAATACTTTGTGTATAACTTGTATATTTATTCCTTGAGATTTTTGGTAATATTTTGGATTGTAATCCTTGGTATTTTAATGTGTTACATTATTTTAAGTCCTAAAATAATATAACTATTACACAAAGTATACAAATAATCACACATGTGTGTCTTCAATGTATATATATTCTAAATATATATTTAGCCACTTTTATTTATAAAAACCAACCTCCAACACTTATATTTTTGTAACAAAATTTATGGAAAAGTTTATATGGAAAACTCATGGTTAAAATACACTTGTAAATATTTGTTTAAAATATTTTTCTAAGTGTTAATATTTTTAGCAAATTTTGCCATAGTTTCCCCTAAAAATGGAGGTTTCCATGCTTTCAAGCATATCATTTTCTTTTGTAAAAATCATCACAATCAATTTACAATTATCAACAAACAACCTTTACTTACTAATCTTGCCAAAATCATGCATATTTCACTACTTCATGAACTTGAATATTTGTAAAAATTTGTAGTAACTTGGTAGTGTGTTTAGTAAGTTTAGTTACCCTTTAAAGTGTGGTTGTTTATTTGAAAACTTCATTCTTGAATGATTTAGATGTTTACAACTTATAATCATGTTTTATAAAAATGCTTCTTTATGAAATTTTCTTGTTACACAAGTGTTTCTACACTTGGTTAATCACTAAAAACAAGTCTTGTTTATGTAAGAACCAAGATTATATGAAACTTATGTTTTTAACTTGGTTCCTTTGAAATACCATTTATAAATCTTTATATCTATATGTTTAACAACTTACTTTGTCCATAAATTTTCAAGAAAACAAAGTATTCTTTCAAGTTCATGATCTTTATGTGGATGATCCATCATCCTACAACAATTTCTACTTTCACATCTTGCTAAACTATGTTTTTAATCATGATCTAGCAAGATATTATGATGATGATCATCATTTTTACAAACAATCAAAGATCAACAAGCATAACAACTCATATTCATCAAGATTACTTCACATTTTAAGCTTATGTTCATATTTACTTCTCATGATCTTTAGTGTTCTTCAAGATTAACTTTATGTAACATCTTTTAACCACTAAAAATTGAAGTAAAATGGAAAGATCATGGTTCTTACCACTAGCTCAAGGCTAGGGATGATCAATGGAAGAAATAGAGTGGATAAAAGCACTAGAGAGAGGTCCTTCAAGTTCCGTTGCTTGGACCCTTCTTAGATAGGCCCGAGACACCTTAGAATCACCTTGGATTACTTGAGATTGGATTGAAAAATGAAGATGTATGGAGATGAGGTGGTGGCCGTGAGTTAGCAAGGAGAAGAAGGAGAGGTTTTGTGATGTTGAAGTGTTGTGAAATTTATAAATCTTATATTCATGTTCCTTCCAAATTAAGATAGCATATAGCATATTTGTTGGTATATTCCCCAACATAATCTTATAAAATATACACATAAAATCCCATGTGGGGGCCACTTGGGCCGGATTTTGATGAGGGGGGGGGGGGTAAAGTGTAAAATTTTGGAAGTTGGGGGGTTTAAAGTGCAAACTAGAAGGTTTAAGTATGTTTAAGTGTGTTTAGGTGTTTTTATGATTTTTAAGGTGTTCTACCACCAATACTAGCTTAATATCATAAAAACATTACTTCTAGTAAAATTTTGATGTCCCGGATATTGTCCGGTTGTTCGGTTCGTTACGGTTCGTTAAAGTGTTGAATTGCGCAGTTTCACTAAGTATGAAGCACCTTTTGTGGCAGTTTTAATTCCCGACACTTTGTAAGTTGTTTTGGACAACAAAACATAAATTTTGCATGATATTATTGTGTTAAATAGCTGGTTATAGCTGAATTCTGCAGTTTATGTAAGTTTTAGGCACTTTCCGGCACTTAAACAATCTCTAGGAAGGCAGTTTTGTGATCCTTACTTTCCTACACACTATACTAGTGTAATACTTGGTTTCTGGCTCATTCTGTATCTCAATACAATGTCTGTCTATTTACTGAACTCTGTCAGCATTTTTCTGATTTGCCGGATAACTGTGCTTACTGTATTTCGTGCATCTTTTGAGTCAATAAAGTTCTAATGCAATAATGACATGACTTTAAGTAATATATGATGCACATGTATGTATATGGTAATAACTAGAAAGCAGTTCAAGTAATTAATTGTAAATTTAGCACAGTCATTAAGCACTAATCATTATTTAATAACTGTACGGATGTATGCAAATTTGACAGTTGTCACATATATCACATTTATCCGGGAGTCAAGTTCGTCTCTTTGTCTGTACGATGGTACTAACCTGTTCACGGACTTGCTCTTGTGCCCTCATGCATCTGAAAATCAAGTTCCTTATCAATAAGTGATTCTATCACATAGGGCTTGTTTTCAATCAAAAATAAGTGAGTATCTCACATTTTTCATATACGTCAAAACAGATGATAAATGGTATACTCACCAGTAAGATGAACTTTCATGCATACCTTGATACGGGAATGTGTCGTGTGTGGATAAACACCGGTCGGTAAGTATAAATCATACACTAATCGTATCCCCTCGCCATGATTACATCTGATAAATTGAGCTTATGTGGACAACAATACTGATAATCGTTATAGGATGCTTATCTAAATGTTAACTAATTGAACAACAAGACCGTTTTGCCGTGACCGTACACTGATATGATTCTCTTACCCTCGAAACTCGCAAAAAGAATGTCTGTAAATATTTATTTAATACTTTCAGTTTCTGCATCTTTGTATATATTTATTTACTGCTTTCTGTCTTTACATTTCAAAAATGCAAAAATACCAAAAAGATTTTAGGTGTGTTTTAATATAAACTTTATAAAAGCCAAAAATATTTTATTTCTAATTTCTTTTGATTACCCGATGTTGGAACTCGAGTCTTCGTTACCTGAAACCTGAACGAAAACCAAAAACAAATAAATCTTCATAAACGGTCGAAATTTGCAAGTTTTGAAAGTTAAAGTCTAAAATTGAACAATTTGTTAAACTTTCAAACTGTCGGACGATAGTTGATTGAAAATTGGTCACATGTGTGTCGTTTGTTTATGTTAACTATATTCCAAGCGTTTGTTCTCATTACGTGTATAGCTTTCTTGTATGTGCAGATGCTACAATCAAACCAGCTAAAGGCAAAGAGAACGTGTTCGATAACAAGCTTTGGAATGAAGACACGACGTGGAGGCACTCAAAAGATAAAGATGATCGAGTTGCCGCTGACCACTCATCAACACCACAAGGATCTAAAGAATTGAAGATCAACAGATTCACGAGCATAACTCAAGGGAGAGTTTATTGTAAGGGGGAGTTTGTTAACACACTTCCTAAATGAAAGGGGGAGTTTGTTGATACACTTTCTACTTACGATGCGTGAAGACTTTGATGATCCTCCGACATGATGGACATGGAAGATGAACCCTCACGAGCAGCATCCAAGGGGGAGTTTGTTGATACACTTTGTGGATGCGTCTCGCTCGGTTCGACAACGTTACGAGATGAATACTGAAACTCGATATCCTCCATCAAGTTTCGGATCGAACATGTCTACAAGTTCTGCTGATCTGCACATTGCAGATATGTCTGTTTGCTGCTCAGCTGCTGTCTATGTAAGTCTACGACGAAGAACCAGCAGGTCTTGTGCATGAAGAAAAACCTGTTGTATGCTGTTGACGAATAACCTCTTGATGAAGGACATTTTTCGTCGGCTACATGTTATTCGTCGAAGTCTTTCGTCGCTGCAGGTCTTTCGTCGACCTGCAGCCTTTATATAGCAGCAATCAGAAGACAGAAGCTATGGAAAACAGAGAACACAGATACGAGAGAAAAGTGAGTGAGTTTGTGAGAGTTATAACTTTGTGTAATCCTTGTAAACAAACACTTCTGGTTATAACATTTGGAACTTTAATCGTTATATCTTGCTTGTCGTTCTCGTGTTCTCGATCTCGGTTTGCTTTCCCGATTGGATTCCGCACAACCGGGTTTGTTCGTATCACAAGGATTAGGCGACTAGATCCTCTGCTAGTGGACCTACAGATTTCAAGTTCAAAGTTTTCATAGTCAGTCACATAACTTACAAAGTTAATGTATTATATTTCATTTTACGTAGATAATTGAAGATGCTTTTGTTAAACAGTGTTATGGAAACAGCCCCCTAGATGGCACATATCAAATATGTTATAAGGGCTCTTTTTGGAGTGTGTAGACATCTAACTTTCATACAAGTTATGTGTTCACTAAAGGATGGCCTGAAATTTGCACTAATATTGGGATACAGGATGATGATTTACTGATCTTCAGAAGGATTGATGATGTTGTGTTTGACTTAACAGTTTATCGAAATGAAACAGAGATTGTTTTGACCAAGAAAGTTGAATCCGACGCATATGTATTTGAGATATCCAAGGCTCGTTACTTTGAGAATGTGTTCAAGGTACGTATGTATCCAATATTACCTAATGTATTAATTCATTTCTGCATTTTATTAATTTTCCCACTAATGTTTGCCAGGACATATATGAGGATGATAATATTTCTTTGTCTGAAAAAGAAACATCCGTCATTGAGGCAGTTAGTTAATTATTACAAACAATATTGCATTATAAATACATTTAAATTTACTGTTTTTAGTATCTCTTATAATTTTGTGTATTAATGTGATATTTTCCATTATTGTTATACCCTCGACGATAAGAATTCAAGTCGCCTAAAATCAGAAACTGTGAAGTCATCTACACCGAGAAAGGTTGATGTTCAAACCACACCGAGGAAACGCAATGCCTCAAATTTGAAGAGAATTGAAGATGTAAGTTTACCACCAGTTATACCCTCGATAAGAAATCAAGCCGCCTAAAATCAGAAACTGTGAAGTCATCTACACCGAAAAAGGTTGATGTTCAAACCACACTGAGGAAACGCAATGTCTCACATTTGAAGAGAACTGAAGATGTAAGTTTACCACCATTAAGTTTGTTACATTTTTTTTATATTAACGTTGTTATATATAACAACAGGTTAAGGGAAAAGGTAAAGTTATTGATGACGGAAAGCAAAAACTCCGCAGTATAACAATGGTATGTGGATAGTGTTTTTATCTTATTGAGTTTTTTGTTTCTTTCTTTATTTTTTTTCTGGACTTTATTATTTTTATTTTTAGTTTTCATTTATGTTTAGTGTTTTCTTATTTTTATTTTTTAGTTTTCTTTATGTTTAGTGTTTTAGTATTAGGTTTGTTTTCATTAAAGCTATATTTAAGATAACATTTACGTTTCCATTTACAACCAATTTAAAATCAATACGTCCCGCTGTCCAATTTAAATTTATTTTTATGGTTTTCGGTCGATATAAAACATGTGTCGATATTCTTTTGCGCATATTTCTTTCGGTTGGTATACTTAACCAAAATAGATATCGACCGAAACCCCACAGCGTAGCACGGGTATTCCTACTGGCTAAACAACATTTTCAGAACCAACTTCCTCGATGTATTGCATCCGAACATTCTTTAGAAAACAAAAAATAGTACCTATTTTTTAATTGACACACATCTTCATGATGCTTTTTATTCTATTGGCCCATGCATTAGTGGTATCTAATAAATCTTCATTCTTGATATTATTTCAAAGAGGTTTTAGTTCTTTCGACCTCTGTTTTTTTAAAAGAATCTCCCATCTCATATTTGGTATGAGGTGTGACATTAGGTCCAATAAAATGTATTCTTTTACATGAATTATTTGTTATTTGTGAACACTTTTATGATTACTTTGTGTGCTATTCTCATTGATGCCTTTGGAAGTTGCAAATCTATCAATGAGGTCGAATGGACAAAAACCTCTTTGAAAAAAATACGAAGAATGAAGATTTATAGGGTTATATATTATCATTGATTCATGGTTTGATAAGACAAGAAGAAACATCCTATGAATTTGTGTCATTTCAAAGTTCGGTATTACATTTTTGTCTTCTAAAGAACGTTCGATGAAGTGAAAACATATTTGAGCATGTATATAAATGCATTGAAGAAGTTGAGAATGAAAACGTTGTGGCTGATAATCCATCTAATAATATCGGTGCATTAAAATGGTTAGAAGGAAAAAATAACAATAATCTTTTGGACATCATGTGCAACACATTTCATCAATCTCACACTTGAAGGTAATAAGTTTAATCATGTTTGTTTTTTCAAGTACTTTTTATTATATACAGAGGCGTCTCTAAAAATTTACGTACCCTGTTCGAGCTGGAAAAAATGTGTGATTTCGTAATTTTTATTATTATTATTATTTAAAAATAGATCAAATTAGTATTGGGCTCAATAAACCTAATGTCAAGTGGGCAAAATTTTAAACCATAAAAAATGATTTGTAAATGGTCCTATATTAGAATTTGTATGTGTTTACTATTTAAAATAATAACATATATAGGTATCAAATTTTTTTTTAAATCGCGTGCCCCTTAAAATCTCGGGCCTTGTGCGGAGGTCCTCACCATCAAAGCCGCCACTGATTATATATTGTTACTTTGTTAGTTGTCTACTTATTTATAACTTTATATATTTTTAAGCTATAGGCAGATTACCAAGGTATAAGAAAACTCTCGTAAAAGCAAAAAAAAAAAAAACTAATGGTTTTTATTTATTCTCACCATATAACATTGGCTGTGATGGATAGATATACAAAGAAAATGAATATTGTGAGACGAGGAGTTACAAGATTTGCTTCCGCGTTTCTTTACAAAGTTTTGGAAAAAAATCTTAACTTAGCCACATGTCTTCTAGTTAAGAATGGTGAAATTGTAATATGACAATTAAAGAGAGTCGCTTACGAAACAGTTATATCTCCCTCATTTTGGAGCGGTGTGACATGTTTGAAGATTTTTGCACCGTTAGTCAGTATTTGGAATGGTTGATCTAGATTGGAAGCCTTCAATGGGTTTTGTAAATGTTAAGCTTCAAAAGTCCAAAAAAAAAAAAAAAAAAAAACAAAGAAATTGTCAATGATTTGAACCATAATAGAAATGCGCCACTAGTACATAAATAGTTTATTGGGGCGGTTAAAATCGTTTTTTGACACACTTTATTGACCGTCCCAACAAATAGGGAGTCAAAATATGAGGCTATCTTTTAGCGCGGTTAAGAAATCGCGTATTTAAATAGAAACAATAGCGTCAGTAGTTAGACACAACCGCGTCCAAAGCCACTTCAAATACGGAGTCAAAAAATGAGGCTATCTTTTAGCACGGTTAAGAAATTGCGTCTTTAAATAGAAACAATAGCGTCAGTAGGTAGACACAACCGTGTCCAAAGCCACTTCAAATACGGAGTCAAAAATGAGGCTATCTTTTAACGCTGTTAAGAAACCACGTCATTAAATAAAAACAACCGCGTCATTAAATAGAGATAACAAAAAAGTGCTTTTACATAATAATAATAATAATAATAATAATAATAATAATAATAATAATAATAATAATAATAATAATACAGGTAACTTTTTATATTACCATAACAAAAGAAAAGTTAAAGAGTCGATAGATTCGAAACAAACATATAACAACACAATACTTTGATCGATTTGAAACAACCACATAACAACACAATACTTTGCTACCAAATGACAATAGTCGAACTCTCACTTTAACACAAAATAAAAAAACTTGAACTCCTACAGAAACGGATCTCCCACCAAAAGTTTAAACACAAAATGAAAGAAACTTTAACTCATAAAAAAATAAATTTGCCACCAAAAGTTCAAACATAAAACGAGAAACTTCAACTCCAATTGTGGAACTCCAACTTTGATTTTTTGTTGTGCATTGTTCTCTTCTTAGCTTCCATTACCACACCTGACAAAAATAAATCAAAATCAATCAAGATTAAAAAAGTAAACAAACAATATATTCAAGACACAACAAAACTAATAGATAATAGGGGAATTGGCCTGTAATAATCTCACCTAGACCTTATTGGCCATTAATAATCCCACCTCAGAATATTCCCCCCGCCAGTCCCACCTTTCACCTATTTTTCCTACAATGGTCCCCCGTTAAAAAAACTTAACGGGGTTAAGCTTTTTTCTAAATTACAAACAGATTTTTTAGGGCTTTTGATCAGAACAATGATACGAGTCCATTAATGTAAAATTTACTTCGAAATGGTGCTCCAAGTGACTGGATTTTTGTTAATTGGAAATTTAAACACCCTAATTGAAGCGCCGTTTTCATGGTTTGGAGCAATGTTTCGAGGCAAGTTTTACATCAATGGACTCGTATCGTCGTTCTAATCAAAAGCCATAAAAAATATGTTTATAATTTGGAAAAAAGCTTAACTCCGTTAAGTTTTTTTAACGGGGGACCATTGTAGGGAAAATAGGTGAAAGGTGGGACTGGTGGGGGGAATATTCTAAGGTGGGATTATTAATGGCCAATAAGGTCTAGATAAGATTATTACAGGCCAATTTCCCTAGATAATAACTAAGCATTTTCAGTATGTTTCCCAAGTTAAGTCAACACATGAGATATTTGCTCAGTAGAGGTCCCAACACTTTATATAATAGCATTAGTTTTCTAATTGTATTCGGTATACTAACAATAAGACTATATATGGGCTATATTATTGATGACGGGGGTAGCCCAAGACCAAATAAAATGACTTAAATACATGAATGCTCAAAAGGTTCAAAGGTTGAAAAATACGGGAGCCAAGATAAAGCAACCCGTAAACAGTAAGTAGTCACATCTCTGATTGCTTCACCAACTTCCCAGCCGCAAAAGTAAGGCGGATGCACAGAGTACAGTCTTTTACCCGCAGGTCAAAAGGCTTCCACCCCAAAAAGGGTAAGTCCCCCACTGCAAGCATGTTCACTACTCAACAGCTTCCTCTTTGAGCCATGACTCTCCCTATAAATGTGACACTTCATTTAGTGCCAGGACATCCTCGATCATCTCTGATTCCAGGCGAATCTCTGGTCATTATTCTTGAGTACTTGGTTTATACAAGTCACTCTCCATCACATTCAACACACACATTCTTATTGCTCCCACATCCGAGACTGAACACATTTCAGTGGAGGATCCCGAGCAAACAACAAAATCAAACTAGTGAACCTCTCTCCACGTCTTGCAAACGTGGGGGGACCCCACGACCTGCGTTAGGCAAAACCAAACCCTTCAACCCTTTTGCCTAACCAGCCCAGCTACTATCCTTGGTCTATTATTTGTTGCATCAACAAGTTGGCGCCCACCGTGGGGCTACGCCACTAATTTTCTTCAAAAGGACCTAGTAGTGTAGCTCCATCTTCTTGAAATCACCATGTCAGAAAGTGAGTCTCCGGGAGAGGTAAATCAATTTCCAAATACCTCTACCCCAAGTACTGGCCAAGCTCATGTGGCTATACCATCGTCTTTCTTGACACCGGGGAGCACTCCCGAGTTTCTCACTTTCCACACTCCAACTCCATCTAGATCAGGGGTCCCTTCCCCTAATGTCGGTGTCTCAAACACCCCCTCACATGTCGAACTTCCCCCTGAAGGGGTTGCCAATAATTTCCTGGAGTTGAGGTCTCTCCTCAACCAATATGTGAGTAGGGAGAGAGACAAGGGAGTAAGGATTCGTTTGGACTATGACGAACCAGAACCGACTCTATCTCATGGACCCCCCATCCCTCCTTTTGCAAACTCACAACCTTCTGCATCTAGGGATGAGGCTGGCCCCAGTAATCCTCCTCCAAATCCTAACCCATACCTGTACACGAGGCCAAATCCAACAACATTTCCTCTTTTCTCTTCCCAACCAGCTACAGTCGGTGCCCCACTAGGGCACGAGCTGAATTTGGACCAGCTCCTACAATCTCCAGTAGCAAGCCTTCCACCCTCAACAACAACTACATGGGAACAAGCTTTGTCTGTACTCCCCTTGGCACGAAGTGCCGTTATGAGCACTCCTTTGGGAGTTAGTTGCCCAGTTGCACCTGGAAGCCTTCCAACCTTATGCCCCAGATGATGACCAACTTCCCGTGGCAGCACTTTATTAATCAAGTGTTGGCCACTCAAGGGAACAATAATAACAGCAGCAACATGGGTGCAAGGGTTGAGGAAGATTTGGCCAAGCCTTACAAGCCAAGTAATCTCTCATGCTTCTCACAGCAATTAGCCGATTATGATTTTCAAACGAAGATCAAGATGCCATCCCATATCAAGACGTATGATGAGACTGAGGATCCGGAAGATCACCTTTAGATCTTCACTGGTGCCGCCAGAATCGAGAAATGGTCAAATGATGAATGCTGCTTTATGTTTATGCAAACTCTCGTTGGTTCAGCCCGGATATGGTTCAACGATTTGCCTGCCAGAAGCGTTCGAAGCTTCGATGACCTAAGTTAAGGGTTTTTGGCCAATTTCTCACAGCAAAGGCGATACGTCAAAGATGCTATAGTAATCTTTCAAATAAAACAAATGGATGACGAAAGCCTTCGAGAGTTCATTGAAAGGTACAAGAAGGAAGGTCTCATATATGTAGGGGCAGACGAAAAAATGAGAGTCGCTGGTTTTATGAACGCCATTACATCCAAGTATCTCACAAGAGATTTCAACAAATCCATGCCCAAGACCTTGGAAGAAGCTCTCGAAAGGGCTGAAGCCCACATTAGAGGAGAGGAGGCCGTATACATTAAAGAGCAAAGAAAAAGGGGATCAAGCTGGCGAGGCAACAGCCCGGCTAGGAAAAGGGGAAGCTTCCATTCCTATGACAGACGCCAAAAGGGTTCAGATCAGCGAAGGCCTGAAGGTCGGAACCCTTCCAGCAGAGAAAAAGGCATAAGCTTCACACCCCTTATCAAGACCCCTTAAGAGATTCTTGCCACAGAAGAAGTAAAGCAAAGCTTTCGACCTCCAAGACCTCTCCTCAAAAGCAAGAGGAATGAGAATTCCACCCAATTTTGTGAATTTCATGAGGAAAAGGGTCACCATACTAACGATTGCTTTCAACTGAAGAAGAGGATTGAAGAGGTCGTCAAATCCGAGGAACTCGCTCACTTGGTCAAGAGGGTGAGGGACAAGATGGCCGAAGGAAAGGGCAAGGAAGTTAACATGGTGGATTTTGATGGAAATGTTCCTCACAAACGACAGAGGTTGGAAGCCTGGGAGCTTCAATGTGTTTGTTTCCCTCCAACAGAAAAGAACCCACTTGCAAACCCTCTTGTGGTTGAAGCAACCGTGGGCACACTACAAACAAACAAAGCATACATAGACACTGGAGCAGCCACTGAAATCATGTTTGAAAAGTTCTTCAACCGTTTGAGCAATGAGGAACGTTCGAAGCTTCAACCCTCCGGAACCTCCATAAAAGGTATCGCAGACATACCCCTCAAGCCTTTAGGGCAACTAACCCTTGATGTCCGTTTCAGCGAAGGAAAGATGGAAAGAGTTCAACCTCTCACTTTTGTGGTCATCAATATACCTTCAAACTATGATGTAATCATAGGAAGACCAGGGCAGTGTGCTTTCTACATGGATGTTTCTGTCGGTCATGGCACTGTCAAATTTCCTACCGAGAGGGGGATCGCAACCCTTCAACCTACTCAAGAGGCCTACATGGTTGAAGGTGAAAGCTCCAAGAATGAAGAAGACAAGCAAAGGCTGATCATAAATCCCAAGTATCCTGAGCAAAGGATAAGGGTAAATCCAAGCCTTTCACAAGAAACCCTCTCATATCTAGAAAAGCTCTTGGTACACTATAGTGATGTCTTTGCCTGGTGCCCGGAAGATATGACGGGTATCCCTCGAAGCATTGCTGAGCATGAGTTAAGAATACCACCTAATGTCAAGCCTGTTGTCCAAAAGAAGCGAAGTCTAGCACCCGAAAGAAGCTTGGTTGCATGCCAAGAGGTTGAAAAGCTTGTGTCAGCCTGCATTCTCCGAGAAGTCAAGTATCAATCCTGGGTTACAAATCCAGTCATGGTTCGAAAGCCCGACAACTCTTGGAGAATGTGCATAGACTTCAAAGACTTGAACAAGGCTTATCCTAAAGATTGTTACCCGTTGCCAGAAATTGATCTCAAGGTTGACTCCCTCACTGGTTACCCTTTCAAGTGTTTCCTAGATGCTTACAAGGGTTACCACCAAATTCTCATGAAGAAAGAAGATGAAGAGAAAACCGCCTTTCACACGGATAAAGGAATCTTTTGCTACCAAAAGATGCCTTTTGGTCTCAAAAACGCGGGTGCAACCTACCAACGCCTAGTTGACAAGGCTTTTGCTAGTCAAATTGGCAGGAACATGGAAGCATATGTTGATGATTTGGTCATCAAAAGCAAAACGGAATACCAAATGCTTGATGACATCCAAGAAACCTTCAAGAACCTAAGGAAGGTCAACATGAAGCTCAAACTCGAAAAATGATCATTTGGGTTCGAGGAAGGAAAGCTTTTGGGACACATTGTGGGAAAACAAAGTATAAAAGCCAATCCAAACAAGGTGAAAGCTGTTCTTAAGACCAAGCCACCAAGAAGCAAAAAAGAGGTAGAAAGTCTAAATGGGAAGCTTGCAGCCCTGAAGCGTTTCACCTCAAAATTGGCTGAAAGGTCTTTACCTTTCTTCAAAACGCTGATGCTCCGACAAGAAAGACTTCAAATGGACTGATGAGGCTGAAGAAGCCTTCAATCAGATGAAGAAACACCTAGCTTCTCTACCTGACATTGCAGCCCCGAAAACGGGAGAATTGATCTCGGTGTACCTTTCAATTGCTGAAGAAGCAATAAATGCGGTCCTCACCATTGAAGAAGACAAAGTTCAGGTACCCATTTATTTCTTCAGCAAAACTCTAAAATTTGCAGAAATCAAATATCCTCCTTTGGAAAAACTTGCTTTAGCCCTGGTCCAAACGGCTAGCAGGCTTCGAAGTTATTTCCAAGTACACCCCATACAAGTGGTCATCGACCAACCAATAAAAAGTGTGCTTGAAAAACCGGAGAATTCATGACGATTAGCCAAGTGGGCTGTTGAACTCGGTGAACATAACATCACCTATGTTCCCAGAAAAGCCATCAAAGCCCAAGTATTGGCTAATTTCATTGTAGAAGTCCCAAAACAAACAACTGCTGAAGTAAACACAGCTGCTACTGAACCTTCAGACCTTGAAGCCTGGAAGCTTTTCACCGATGGGGCTTCAAGCGTTGAAGGATCAAGGGCAGGCCTTATTCTAATCAACCCGGAAGGGTTAGAATTCACGTATGCTCTTCGATTTGATTTCCAGACCACCAATAACGAAGCTGAATACGAAGCACTGATAGCTGGCTTAAGGTTGGCTAAGGAAATGAGGGTCCAAAAGCTTGAAGTCTTCATGGACTCGTTGTTGGTGTCAAGTCAAGTGAATGACAGTTATGTTGCAAAGGAACCTAACATGAAGAGGTACAAGGAAAAAGCCAAAGAACTGATGAACACATTCCAAACGTGTACCATCAAGCAAATTCCCAGGTCTCGAAACAAGAAAGCTGATGCTTTGAGTAAACTCGCTTCCCTCACTTTTGCCCACCTCACTAAAAAGGTGTTGGTAGAAGTACTGAAAACTCCATCAATTGAAGAATTGGAGGTTCAAGACGTAATCACCGAAGAAGGTCCCAATTGGATGACTCCAATCAAGAAATTCCTTAAAAATAGTGAATTACATGATGATCAAACAGATGCTGAAAGGGTTAAAATCAAGTCTAGACAGTACGTGTTGCAAGGCGAAATCCTCTACAAGAAGGGTTACCTTGCACCCTTGTTGAGATGTGTTGGTCCCGAAAAAAGCCAGTATTTGGTCAAATAGGTTCATGAAGGGATATGCGGAGCCCATTTTGGAGCAAGAACGGTGGTTGTCAAACTAATGAACCTTGGGTATTTTTGGCCTTCCATGCACCGAAACACCACTGAGCAACTAAGGAAGTGTGATTCCTGCCAAATTCATGCACCAGTCCCCAAAGGTTCAAAGGTTGAAAATACGGGAGCCAAGATAAAGCAACCCGTAAACAGTAAGTAGTCACATCTCTGATTGCTTCACCAACTTCCCCAGCCGCAAAAGTAAGGCGGATGCACAGAGTACAGTCTTTTACCCGCAGGTCAAAAGGCTTCCACCCTAAAAAAGGGTAAGTCCCCCACTGCAAGCATGTTCACTAGTCAACAGCTTCCTCTTTGAGCCATGACTCTCCCTATAAATGTGACACTTCATTTAGTGCCAGGACATCCTCGATCATCTTTGATTCCAGACGAATCTCTGGTCATTGTTCTTGAGTACTTGGTTTATACAAGTCACTCTCCATCACATTCAACACACACATTCTTATTGCTCCCACATCCGAGACTGAACACATTTCAGTGGAGGATCCCGAGCAAACAACAAAATCAAACTAGTGAACCTCTCTCCACGTCTTGCAAACGTGGGGGGACCCCACGACCTGCGTTAGGCAAAACCAAACCCTTCAACCCTTTTGCCTAACCAGCCCAGCTACTATCCTTGGTCTATTATTTGTTGCATCAACAATTATCAATAAATGACTATATATGAGAATATTATTCATTTTCTAATTATATTAGGTTTGTTTACTATATTTGACATGTGAAAATACATTTTACATGTTGTCATGCATGCCTCTGACCTGACCCATTGGAAACACCCTACTGATAAACTGTGGCGTTAAGTCTAGGATCAGTTTGTCAATTTCTTTTTGCGGAAGACAACCTTTCTCGTTCCAAAGCTAAAACAAATAAATAGAGAACATGTAATTTGAAAAATATGTAATTTAGTGCAAATACACAAAGTATATAAATATATAGAAAACACTTGTCTTAATGGGAAAGTCGTGTTGAATAGTATTGACAAACTAATACATGTTTTTGATAACCAAAAAACCACATTCGCAGCCATTCTTTTGCTGCTTACACTGCATTGAATTAAGAATTAATTATTTTAAATGCATGAAAATAAATTGATAATAAAATAGAAAACATACATTCATCATATCCCAAAGAAATGGAAACCCAAAAGCTTCGTCAATGACAGACGTAAGAAGGTAACTATGTTGGTCCTTTTCTCTACTTATAGAGTCAATAATATAGCCTCTCTCAGTTGAAGGACAAATGACAATTAGTGTCCAATGGTCACTAAAAAAAATAAAAATCATACAATAATTAAGTATGTATGTGTGTATGTATGTATGGTGAAAGAACATAACTTACTTGGCTAGAAAATCATTCGTTTTCAAACCCATATAAACATGCCTATATTTCAAACCCATATTAACAATGCAAGCACATCGTCATCAATTTATGTAAAAGTGGAATTTAGAACTCTTCTTAAACCAATTAACGATATGTTGATAATCATGTGAAACTTTTGATAACTGATGCAACTCCTTATTGGGGCGTAAATTTTATCAAGAAATTACACCTTGGCTCTCACAATGACCACATGATAGTAATCATGGGCGGACCTACCCTTTAGCCAGGGTGGGCGGCTGCACCCCTTGAAAAAAAAAATTAGTGTATATTTTAGGCAAAAAACCCGACCGCACCCCTTGAAAATATGATTGAACACCTCATCCGCACCCCCAGCAAATAATTTATGGGTCCGCCACTGATAGTAATGTAGATTTCAAACAAGGTCTATAACAATCAATTGTAGCATTTACTTGAATTCGGTTCACTGTTTTACAATATCATCTTTGCTTATTAAAAGCAATGACAATATAATGATTTTGTTTTAGTAGATCCTCAATCTTGTAAGTGCTTTATTTGAAACACTACTAATATCATTAATATGCCTAGAAATCATTCGTTTTATTCAATATCATTCTTTTTGATAAATTATGACGGCGTGGTTGGCAAGTTCTATATTAACCCAATATTATCTTTGTGCCTATTCTCTTCGATTAAAGTGATCGTCCAGAATTCTTATGTTATCGACCCCAACGAAGATCATCTAAATGAGCTAAGTGATCATCAAGAATTTTTTGTTTTAAAGGTAGAACAGAAAATTAAGAAAAATAAGTGTATATATACAAACGTGTGTGTATGTATACATATTAAATTTATAATTATTTTTTAAGATAAAAAAGAAAAATTAAAATAAAAGAATAAATCGGCAAATTGCCAAATTGATCCCTGAGGTTTGGGAATTGCCAAAATCATCCATGAGTTAATGATACATTTTAACTGAGTTAGTGATTTGGGTGGAAATGACAACAAAAATGAAAATGAAACCTTAGAGGTCCAGTTACAAAAGATTTCATTTTTGGATTGAAGTAACAAAAGTGATCAATCGTCAGGGACGATTTTAACATTTTACTCAAGGATCTAAAAAGTAGCTGGGCTAGCAGAACAATTCCTATGTATACTTGCTATAATTGTAATTAAGATACTAGGCTTCAAGGTTGGCCTGGGCCTGTTAAAAGTTAAAATCTTTAAACGGGCTAATCTTTTCATTTCGCTTCTTTTATAATTTTTTTACTCTTGGGTTTAGGCCCGATCCCTTTACCCAAGCAAATTTCACAACTTTAACCATTTAACGTGACAATAGTTAAATTCGAATTGTACTTATCAATATAGCGTTCATATGGGAATACATATCTACATACACAAAGAACTATTGTATACTTGAGAACACCGCTTTATTATAGTTGCATTGTATGATAAATATATGATTAAAATTTAAAAGTTCATGTATTTTAATGTTGTAAATGTAAATGCCCCCTACAACTTTCCTTCTTTTCTTTGTTCTTCAATTTGCATCTTGATCGAAACCTCTTAATATCATACTCATCCCGTGCAACCTAGACTCTTTTCTTCTTTGTTATACATGATCAACATTCTTCATTTTCTTGCTGTCATCTAAAAGAGTTATCTTAATTCTCTGTGATCAATCTTCTTGATCGCGTTTCTTCTTGGCCTAGCTCTACTTTCTCTATTTTTCGTGCTTGAAAAGATTGTTTTGACAAATTTAAGCAAGTTTAACTTGTTTTTTTTTTCTTCTAAATTGTCATAGTTGCTACGTTTTTATGGTCAATTTCTCGCCTCTAAACCCATAAATCTATGATCGACCTCTCCCTCCAGAATGAGAACTAGTCTAGTTTTCTCTCCATAGCATTCTCTGTTATCTTCAAGTAATTTAACACTCTTGTTTTTAATAGTTACTGGTAAATAAAAGTAAGCACGAATAAATATATAGTGAAAGTATAAATTACTATTCCTTAACGTACGATGCATACGATAGGAAATTATAACATGCGTAATTATTTTTATAACATACGTGATTAGGGTTTTACCCCATGCATGATTTCTGATTTTGTTCATGCATGATTATGTGTTTTTGTTTATGCGTGATCAGGATTTGATTTTTATCACATATGTGATTTAATATCGTGCGCATCATACGTTACGGAATATTGTACGTTAACCTTCCTCTATATACTATATTATTTATATATTTATATTATGTATTTGAATCAAATTTAAGAAAAGAAGACACAAAAGAGTTGAAACGTTATAATCAGAAGACAAGACAGAAATTAAAAAACACATCAATTTTCTTAGATTTTATTCAAATGAATTATAATCAGAAGACAAGACAGAAATTAAAAAACACATCATTTTTCTTAGATTTTAATCAAATGAATTAACGTTAAAACACGGACCGTTATAATCGGAAAACCAGCAGCGACGAAAAATATTATTTGCGAGCGGACCCACAAAGATACGTTGTGGGGTCCACAGCCGGGGCAATAGGCGGTCAAACGGGAGCCGATGAGATTTTGACCCACGCTCGCGGCAGCGTTTTTATAACCATTCAGCGGTTCAACAGTGGCGCGTGAGTTACACTGCCCGTTTTTCGATGATCGGTGATGCAATGTGTCCCCGCAATTTGTGCGACTGCAACAGACTTTTTTTCAGGCACCGACGGCCGTGGCACGTGTGCACGTGACCACTTTAATCTCTGTTTCATGCTCAAAAGTTAAACATTGTTTTTGTATTAATATAATTTAAAACATACTATAATTGTTTTCAATTCTGTTTGGCTAAGCTTATTTTAGTGACTTATTTACTTATTTACTTTTTGAAAAGTTAAAAGGTGTTTGGGTTAGCTTATTATGTGAGAGGAATAAGTAAATAAGTCATTCCATTATGACTTATTTGCTTTTCAAATAAGTAAATAAGTCATTCCAATAAGCTTAGCCAAACAGCCCCTAAATCATACTAGGTTGTCGATAAATTCTGGTTCATTGGCGGTCTCATACTAGGCTCGAGTCTCGTCCAGAGCAAAATTGTTTTGGGTTGAGATCGGTTGTATCGCAGTGTGCCTTCGAGCTGTGAGTTTCCTTTGGAATGGTGGAGGGTTAGGTCACCAGCGTCGTTTGCGTTCACAGAAGTGGGTGGTTTTTTGCCATTGGGTTTACCAAATGATCGGCTTTTTGCTGGTTGTTGAAAACAAAAACATACCAAGTTCGTGTTGTAATTTGAAAACAAAAACAAATCGGATTATACATCAGTTTAGGATTCGGGTCATTTTTTCATGAAATGGAAGATGGGTTAGGTGTGTGCATTTGTTGTAATTTGAAAACAAAAACAATTTGGATTATACAGTTTAGGGTTTGGGTATTTTTTTTTCTTCATGAAATAGAAGATGGGCTAAAGACACATGAACATAAGAGGTAGATATATAGGGGCTGTTTGGCTGAGCTTTTCAAAAGAGCTTATTTGCTTATTTGTTTTCTGAAAAGCAAATAAGTCAATAAACTGTTTTAAAAAGCTCTATTTTAAAGCTTTTCAAAAGAGCTTATTGACTTATTTGCTTTTCAGAAAAGCAAATAAGCTGTTTTGAAAAGCCTAGCTAAACAAGCCCATAGTGAAACATACTATTAAAGGATATGCGTCAGGATTTAACGCGTGTTGTATGTGTATCGTTTTTAAAGTGAACATGTCATATATACATTAGAAAAACTTGTACACTAAAATTTATGTTATAGAATAAGTGTGAAAACGGAAATTTGTGAGTTTAAGATAGGAATAATGGAGTTTAATAATCCCAATTATTGCCCGTTGACCGGTAATGGTCTTAACTTCAAAAATTCTCATTGTCGGTCTCATCTGTTCACATATTGGCCTTAAATAGACCTTGACTAACAGAACCCTACCGCCGTTAGTCTCCGGTCGCTGAAAAAACATTTTTTTGCCGGAAAACTCAACATTTCCGTCTCAAACAACTTTGTAACCTTATTATGCACCTTTAGGAACCTTTTCTAGTAAAAAGGCCCAATGATTAAGGTCGCCGGAAAACTCATTTTTGGCCGGAAAACTTATTTTTGGCCGGAAAACTCAAAGTTTTCGTCCCAAACCTGTTTGTAACCATAGATCGGACCTTTAGGAACTTTTTTTCCGACCAAAAATGTTTTTTCGGCGACCGAAGACTAACGACGTTAGGGTTCTGTTAGTCAGGGTCCATTGAAAGCCAATGTGTGAAAAGATGGGACTGCCAGTGGCAATTTTTAAAGTTGGGACCGTTGCCGGCCAACGGGCAATAGTTGAGATTATTAAAATATATTATTCCTTTAAGATAAGTTAAATATATGTATAAAAAAAGAAAAATACATATCAATAGTCAATAGTTAATACATATAAATAAGCATCAAGCAAATGTTTGGATGTTAAGGTATATTTTTCCGTGCTTATATGACTATTATTATAATAGAAAATTAGAAACACATTAACAAATTCATAAACTATTCTTAGAACTATGCCCTAATAAAATAACCATCCAAATCTAGTTTTTAAAACTATTATTGCCAAACTTACAATGCCTTTAACAACCCTTCAACCATACCATTAAGGTGTGAATTTGGTCATGGATTGTGACCTTGCTAGGGTCATTTCTGCCATATACAAACAACCTCAAAATCACTACCATTTTGAGATCTCACTTACCACCCTTTTTATTGTTGCAAAAGTTGGAACTTTCGTATTGCATAAAAGGGAAAATAGATTGGGTACCTGGTAAAAAGAGAATGGTATAAGAAAAAACAAATTGCGATGTGTCATGTGCGTAATAAGCTGGATATAAGAAGTGAGACTAATATAGGGAAAATAACATTTTTAATGAATGAAACTATATATTATTCGTTTTCTTGAAAGAATTGTTGTATTTTTTAGTCGGGTTATTTTGATACTGCTAGGGGTGTCTATAAACCGTCGCTCTGCTCAAACCGAAGAATGGCGGCCCGCTTGGCTGGTTTGAAATATATATTTACAATTCGGTTTTATCAGGCGGATGATTTATGGTTTGAAACTTGGAACCAGTCGTGTAAACCAAACTGGTGATTTAACGTTATATAAATCATGAACAATCCATATTATTTTTTAAAGATCAAATACAAAATTATGCTTTTGAACAAAACTAACTTTTTTTAAACGTCACCCCGCAAAATTTTACGGTTCGATTTGTCTGTTTCAAAATTTAGTTAGCGATTCGACCAAAAATTTAGTAGAAATAGGTCAAACCAGATCGTAAACACCGCTGGAAATATCTAGATACCATTAAAAATTTATAATTTTATGTATTAACATAATTTGCTTAAAGTTAAAGGTGTCATATATAATGATAGTTCAAGAATTTGCAATGAATTTAACCCACAAAATAAATAAATGGATCATAGAGGAGTTCTTACTTGTTAAAGGTAAAAGGTGAACCCAACCCAATCCATTTTTACATTTTACATCCAAATAAATGTAAAACTCTCACCGCCTTTCTTCTTCCCCTTGGTAAATCCAACCACAGAATCATGTCATAACAAGCTTTAAAAAAAGAAAGCAAAAAACACTCACATTTCCTCCATTTTCTCCCTCTTTTTAGCTATTTTTATTTATCAACCTACTAGATATCGAGTGTTCTTTCTTCCCTTTAGTAAACTTTGCTGCTAAAAGCAACAGAAAACAGAGAAGCATGGTGGGCTCAGGAACAACACCAACAGATAGAAACAAAGAAGCAGCTGGAATGTTGGCTCTTCATGAAGCTCTAAGAAGTGTTTGTCTCAGTTCTGACTGGACTTACTCTGTTTTCTGGACCATTCGACCTCGCCCGTATATTACTTTCTTAATCATATCAAACCATTATGTTGATCTTTGCTCAAATGGCTGTTGTTTTCTGCGGTTTTTCAGGCGACTTAGAGGCGGTAATGGCTGCAAAGTTGGCGACGACATTGGCAGCCTGTAAGTACATGTATTGTAACACTTTAGTCAAATCCCACATCGTTCTATTTTACTCTCTTTAAAAGAGAACTCCACATTTATTAAAAAAATAAATGTCCCATCTCAAATATCACCAACGTGTAAGTACTATGTTTACCGTACTAGGATAGGTGACCTTCTGGAAAGTTTCCATTTGCCTGACAAAAAAAAACAAATATGTGAGTTCCTCACCGGCAAAACAGACAATATTGGTGGGACAACATGGGACGTACACGGTACATATTGACATGTTATGCGATTAGTTTGTGTGTTTTATGTTTGATTAGCCGTGATTTATGAGCTCCTGGTAGGCAAAACAGATAATATTGGTGGGACAAGAGGTCGGATGTTACATGTTATGCGATTAATTTATGTGATTTATGATTGATTAGCCGTGGTTTATTGCAGGATGTTGATGTGGGAAGACGGGTTTTGCAGAGGACGAATGGCGGATTCTTTAGAAGAAATGGATGCAGCAGGGGAAGATCCTGTTAGAAAAGCCTTCAGCAAAATGTCAATTCAGTTGTATAATTATGGAGAAGGGTGGGTAGTTGGTAGGTGTTTGTTATCAATTTTAAGATTTGTAATCTATGAATGATCAAGAATAGTAGAGTTTTCAAAACATAAAAATAAAAAAATATATATTAAATTTATTGATTTTCTTTTGTTATTTTTTTTCTAATGATGGTTGGTTTTATTGAGTGCAGATTAATGGGAAAAGTTGCTTCTGATAAGTGTCACAAATGGGTCTTCAAAGAACCTTCAGAATGTGATCAGAGTATATCTAACTATTGGCAAAGTTCTTTTGATGCAGTATGCTTCTCCCACACAGACTTACACCTTCACACACACACTCTTTACTCTTTCTCTTAGGACTTGATTTGTGTACAAAATATACTTGCATTTGGGTTCATTTGGGTCGATTGACTCAAATTATACAACGGGTCAATTTGGTTCTGTTCGAATCATAAAACAGGTCAAAAGAAATTAATGAAAATAAAGTCATTAATTTATTTTGAACTTTTTGTTGTATTGTTCACTTAATCAGTTCTAAATAATTTGGCCTCATAAATTTCTTATGGTTTTGCAGCTTCCAACAGAATGGAATGAACAGTTTGATTCAGGAATTCAGGTGATTTTTTATAATCAAAATTTTGCATTTTTTTCATTTTTATCATTTGATTATACCCTTTTGATTTTTGCTCTTAATTTTCATTTCACCAGACTATAGCTGTGATTCAAGCTGGTCATGGCCTCTTGCAACTCGGTTCATGCAAGATTGTGAGTAGGTTATGTTTCAATATTCAACCATTTCTTTTTACCAAAAAGAACTCAATTTCATGTGTTTATGGTTGTATTTAGGTACCTGAAGACCTTCATTTTGTGCTTAGAATGAGACATACATTTGAATCACTAAGCTACCAATGTGGCTTCTATCTATCCCAACTATTTGCATCAACATCATCACCTTCTTCAACTGGGATCCCATTAAAGCAACCGACGGTCCCAATCTACCCACCTCCTGCCTACAACTGGGCCATCCGCATGCAATCGCCAAATTTTCAGAAAGCTACGGGACTTGGGTTTGGGCCTAAAGACGAGACACACATGTTCCTCCATCCTCATTCATCCGAAACACACATGGGAAACATGATGGGCCACGACCATGCTGAAAATGACATCAAATGGCCTAACGGATTGACCTTCTTCAATGCATTAACCGAAGGGCTCGGTAGCAAGCCTGACGACGGTCAGGACTTGAATCATGGAAAACACGAACCGGGTATGTACACCGATGTGATGGAAAATTTCTTGGAGTGATCCAACGATTACGGATCGGGTTGTTAACTTGTTATAAATCTTGGAAGATAACTCTTGGTACTCTTTGTTTTGTTGTAGTATTTTGTAGTTGTTTTTGGTCTTTCTTGAAACTGTTTTTTTTTTGTTTGAACGGCTAAAATCACTCCACGTCTGCCCTTTGCAGGATTTGAACCACAACCACTTGGTTGGGGAATACACCACTTTACCTGTCCCCTTAGTGATAAAAACTGTTAAATTAGTGAACTTTATGACCAAATAACACAATCCCACTTTACATTAGCAAAAAAGTAGAAGAAAATGATTCAAAAAAACTTTAAAAAAATGAGCACAGTCAAAACATTTTCTTGGACGGCTCCATAGCATGGCATTCTTTGCATGTTGACACAATCCACCGGAAAAATCTCTGGCAATACCCTTTTCTCCTAGTGTATTTCTTCTTCTCCGGCGACCCTTTTTGCTTCTCATAATCCGCTTTCCTTCGTTGGGAAGTCGGGCGGTTTAGTACAGGAATGGGCGCCATGAACTGCCACCTTTGAGCCGGACGATAATAATTGTTGGTGTAGTGAACCGGGCTCCGGCTTCCATTTCTAGATAATATCGCGGTTCTCGTGGTAGATCCGGGGCTGGAAGCCTCACTAGTGCTTGTTCTCGCACTGCTGCAACTACTACTGCTGCTGCTGCGACTGTTTGTACTAGTGCTCCGTGAGGACACTAGTGAATCTTTACTATTTACACTGCATGTCCTTGAAAAGGTGCAACTTGTTAAACCTTTTGGTTTAATAGGAAAAGTGTGGAGGAGGAGTTTGCCATTTGAGAACAAATGGTCGGCTAGTTCGGAGTCTATATCGATGTCGGGTGACATAGCGGGGAATGTGAAGTTGTCGCCAGAGGAACTACTTTTGTGCCGGCGATGAGTCTCCATGGTGAGTTGTGAATTGGAATGAGGAGATTCACATAATATATATCATCATAAAGCTTGTGTATTGGAGGGGATGGGGACAATTGAGCTTGTGATTTTCCTTAAAGCAAAGACCATTGGGGCCATATGTTTTGCCACATTCATAAGCTTCAACGTGGCCAACTCTTTAGATTTTGTGATCAAATAAAAGATCAAATCCATCAATTCTAGAAAAATGGCATGTTTTTTTATTGGATATTGATGCATACATACCTAGTTATACTTTTGAACAATTGCATATCTTTAACTTAATACTTTTGAACAAATAAGTAATGACTAATGATCTATAAATCAATTTGAAACAATGGTGAAATTTAATAGTAATCAATATGTAACGTAGAATGAAGGGCTCAAATTTCTAGTTCATAGGTTACTTAACATAATTATATGATTTATTAGGAGTTTAGGGGATGTTTGACAACTTCTGAATGGGTAAGTGTTGAATCAGTAAGAGGTCAGTAAGAGGTCTGAACCATTAAGAGCCAGTATAATACTTAACCGTTCTGAGGCAAATGTCTGACCAAGTCAGATAAGAGATCTTAACCATTCAGACTCAGTATAATGCTTAACCATTCAGAGGCAAATGTATGAATCATTCAGACATCTACTCGTGAAACAAACAATCTGAACCATTAAGTGTTGAACCAGTAAGAATCTCATTAAAAGCTAAACAAACAGCCCCTTATTGTTTTCTTTCGCAAGTTAAATAGAATTGAATGCAGATCACAATCACAACGTAGATGAATGAGTTCAAGAACCAACTTTAACATCAAAAACTTGGTTCAATTATGAAAAAGGAGAAAATAAACTTCTAAGTCAGTTGGGTTATTGATTGATTAGCATATAATGTCATGCTATTAAATCATCAACGTCACAAAGTACCTATGAAAGTTAAAGTAAAAGACACAGGCTTCTAATTAAATTCACATAAAGCAAAAAGGGGACAAAAGCTTAGTACAAAAGGATAATACAACTTGGATGGATGACCACATTTTAATGGGCTCTTTTGGGCTCCCACAAGACCAAGTAATGATGGATTCAACTTAACTTTTTGAATTTGCCACCTTGAAAATACATAATCATTTCAAAAAAAAAAATTAACCAGGGGTCACGTCTGTCGATATCAATGTGCTTGAAAATTTATATAGAGTAAACTTCCGTTTTGCTCCCTGTAGTTTAGCCATTTTAACGGTTTTGCTCCAATAGTTTAAAAATAGTCATTTTCCTCCCTGATCTTTCGAGTTTGTCGCCAGTTTGCTCCCTAATCTTTCGAGTTTGTCGCCAGTTTCCTCCCTGACGGAGTTAGAGGCTGGGAGCAAAATGAAGATAAGTTAGAAAAATCAGGAAGGAAAATGGCTATTTTTAAACTATTGGAGCAAAACCGTTAAAATGACCAAACCACAGGGAGCAAAACAAAAGTTTACTCATTTATATATTTATATATTACAAAAGATATATAAGAAAACCCACAAATATAATGAAGATGTTTGTGTTCAAAACATCTATGTAACTACTTTTGTTACTTCTTTAGTAGGGAATTTCTGACACGATAATATGAACTTAACATTAACATTGAAAAATCAGAATTTAGGTTGTTATATTTAACTTGTGTTATAAGCTGATCATGTTTGGGTTGATTTGTGTTATTAAATTGGCCATTTTTGATTTGGCATGTCTCAACCATTTAAACAAGTTGACCCATCAACTAGTTTAATTAAACAGGTAAATCTGCTAATTCGTTTATGGTCATTTTTACTAATTTTCACAACCCGCCAACCCAGCTAACACGTTTACAACATAATTGCTATTTGTCAACCCGTTTGACATGTTTAGATATTGGGTTACCAAATTTTAAGTATGTGTGAGTTAGGGTTAATGTTTTTTACACAAATAAAAATATGGATGCATGTGGTCAACATGCAACCCGTCAACTCAACATTATTGGCAACCATACTTGTTTTATTTCATCTTCACCGTAGATTTATAATGTATAATGGTATACTATACACTATATTATATTATACGAATGTATTTAATGCATGTTTGATAAGCATATCTAATAGAAGAAGATAAGGCAACAAGTCGGAGCTTATATAAATTATCAACAAACAAACGGTTAAGATTCTTGTAATTTTTCTAGTAGAATGGCTTCTAGGAAAGGTGTTACACGAATGGCTTCTAGGAAAGGTGTTACACAAATTTACAGGGAAGATTCGAAAATAAAAATAATATAAAATTAGTACTTGCAAAGCTTGCTTTTGATTGGGCAATTAATGTAGAACTTTTGTATTTTGGGGTTTCTTGTGGAAGACATTTGGGACCCATTGCTGGAATTATAGATGGTGGCCCAAAGATATAAAAAGTTCGACAAAAGTAACTTTAATAAAATTCCAATTGTTGTCTAGTAATGTTAAAGACAAAGACGAGGAATGGAAAGGATGATAAGGTTTATTATTGTAAATTGCTATCGAAGCAACAAAAGTGTCACTTTTATAATAGTCAAAGGACCATTTTTAAAGTTTCATTTTATATCATCAAAGATATATGTGACTATGTACGTGATATATGGGTTTTAATATTTGATATATACTAATTTTGTATCGCCTGCGTTGCGGAGCACTATGCCGAATATTTCTATTTCATAACATGTTTCGGTTATTTGTACATACTACTCATGACACGATCACAAAAAAAAAATTACATCGAGTTAACCAATTAAAACAAAACACTACCATACTTTTGCTTAAAAAACTAAAACGATTGAAATAATATAACATTAAACTGTGGGCAAAGTTGTAATTTTTACCATAGTTTTGTCAAAAAAAAAAAACAAAAAAACTAAAACGCGATCGCATGACAGTAATTTTACACTGAGGGCAAAATCGTAATTTGATAGGAAAAAAATGATGGCAAAACTGTAAATATGAACTAAGGGATTCATCTGGGTTCGAATTCTACTGAGAGGCTAGACCGGGTCATTTCTCAAGAACAATAGCTAAAGGCCCTGAAACTACCACTTGGATCTGGAACCTACATGTTGATGCTCACGATTTCGATAGCCATACCAGTGATTTGGAGGAGGTATCTCGAAAAGTATCGAAATTTGGCTGGAAGTAGGGATGACAATCGAACCCGAAACCCGACACATTTGGGACGGGTTTGGGGTCGGTTAATCGGGCTTGGGACCGGTTTGGGAATAACTTTTATTTTTTTCGCGAGTTTGGGATGGGTTTGGGATTTGGTGATACACCCGTTTACCAAACCCAATTACCCGACAAAGTGTACTCGTTTACCCGATATAATCTCTATAATAGTATTAAATATATATGATAAATCCATTTTTATACATATAGGTATTTTATTCCGTATACATTGTATTTATTTGATATATTTTGTAGTGATAATACTAAATGTAACATTTTAGTAGTGTTACCCGATAGGTTTTGGGTTGGATATACCCAACGGATAATCTTTTTATATTAACGGGTTTACCCGAAACCTGCGGGTATACCCGATACTCGATGGGTACTTACCCGCTAGAAACCCGACGGGTTTTGGGACGGGTTTGGGATAAGCTTATCTAACGGGGGTTGGGATTACCTAAACCCGACCCATTATCATTCCTAGCTGGGAGAAAAAAAAAACAAAACCAAAGACAAAAGTGTAATTTTAAACGTAGCAAAATCGTAATTTGGCTGGATCAATGGGAAAGTGTCAGACAACTGCCTGACACGAAAAAAAAGGGGTAACTTTGTAGAATAGTAACCAAGTTTCAAAAGTGTTTTAATTAGGTCACTCAAGTTTCAAAAGTGTTCCAATCAGGCCACTCAACATTCATTATTCATTAAAATTAAGGGTTTTTTCATCAATTTCATAGGTAATCGTGATGATATGGATTTTTGTTTCTTTTTTCTCTTTTATTTGATGCTAACGTCGAGTGATGGTGTGGATTGTAACTTGTTTTTTTAATTTTTAATGTAATTAAATGGTTTTTATTTTTAATAAATATAATTTAATATATTAAAATAATTTGACCCCAACATCTTATCATCAATTTTTTTCTTGACACGTGAAAAAAAAGACATGGCTCGATTTGAATGTTAAGTTATCTAATTGTGACAAAAACGACACCAGTGACCTAATTAGAACACTTTTAAAACTTGGTTACAATTCTGTGAAATATTCCCAAAAAATTACACCAAAACAATACCATAATTTTGTCAAAAAAAAAAACGCTAAAACGATAGCATGAATGTAATTTGACACTGGGGGCATAATCGTAATTTGACAAGAAAAAACAAAAATGATGGCAAAACTATAAATTTAAACTAAGGGCAAAATCGTAATTTGGCGGAGAGAGAAAAAAAACAAAAACAATAGCAAAACTGTAAATTTAAATAAGGCAAAATCGTAATTTGGGTGAACCAATGGGAAAGTATCAGACAGATATCTGGCACTATTCCGGTTTATGTATTTTGCAGTTATAGATAATGTCTATTTTTAACCAAATATTATTTTCTTTTGTTTTATAAACCGGTCACTTTCGATCATGTTGTTCTTACCAAGGGTTGTATAACGTTACCAAGGGTTGTATAACGTTAGCTTTTCCGATGTGTAAAAATTATAACGTTTTTTTCTCACTTTTTAAACTTCTTTTTTTTTTTAATTTATAATTGAGCATTTTTTATCTACAATTACACATCATTTAATTAAGTATTTGCCAATGAGCCTTTGGTGGAGTGGTGGAAAGGACTTAGGCCTTGTGAGAGGTCTCAAGTTCGATCCCCACTTTCAACAAAGAGGAGGTGGGTGGGTTTACTCACTTAGTGAGGTTCCCTTCCCGGGTGATCGCAGGTTCAAGTCCGGTCCTTCCTAGATGAGAATAATTCCTGCACTCTCTAGAACCTAGGCATCTAGAGGTTTGCTGTTCAAAAAAAAAAAAAAAAAAAAAAAAAAAAATTTAATTAAGTATTTCTTCTTTACGATTACCACATCTATGTTTAACAAAAGGTATCTTACTTTCTTTAACGCAGTGTCTTAGGAGGTTTTATGAATTTTGGATGAAACTCGTTTTCCTTTTAGTTAAACTTATAGCCTAAGTCATTTAACCATTATAGATGAAAGTGTAAATTGTAAAAATCGTCTCTGAGATTTGGGCACGTTTGTCAGTTTCATCTAAAACAACTTTTTCTTTTTGTATCATATTGTCCTTCACTTTTGGGCTAATTTTTATTTTCATCCGAACATCTAACTTTTTTGCCAAAATCGTCCCTGAGATTTCGGATTTTTTGTCATTTTCATCCATAAATCTACCAAAAAATAACCCAAGTTAGACATTTAGATGAAAATAACAAAAACCCACAAAAGTGAAGAACAATATTATACAAAAAAATATATATATATATATTCTAGATGTAACAGGCAAGCATCTCCAAACCTCATGAACGAATTTGACAATTTACTCTAGATGAAAAATAACCACTATCACTTCATATTAAAGGTAGTTTACCACCATCATTACTAGTACATCTTGGCATGGTTGTTTCTTTGATTTCTTTAGCATCGTTACATGGTATATGGATTACCATACGTCCATACTACAGGAACATGCCTCTATATTCCCAGGCATAGAGAATATGCTTGTCATTATCACACCATATCCCTAGACTCTACAACTAGTCAACTAGGTAAGTAGGTAACTAGCCCTGCTACGGGTGAAATTTTAGGGGACATTTGTTTGTATGCTTCGTTCGCCTATTGTTATTTGAAAGTTTTTTTCTGTTTGTATGCTTCGTTGTTCGTCTATTGTTATTTCAAAGATTTTTCTACAGTCTTACGGCCTTTTGATTTTATTAGATTTGTTTCTGAAATGGTTATGAAGTTTTGTATTTTTATCTATTGTTTTATCATATATATATATATGAATTTTATATGATTTTAGAATTGTGTGATCCTTTGTCAAAAACATGAAATCAACACTGATTTTAGACCAACACATTCCCAAACCAAAGATTTTATTTTATACCTAAACTTTACAAAACAAGATTCAGTTGATACAAACAATTCAAACCCTAACTCTAAAACTATAAGATCTGATTCAAGATGGATACGGACCAAAACAAACTTAAAACCCTAATCGCCAAGAGAGAGAAACAGCTGAAACCTTAAAAAAATATCTATACTGAATGAGCTGAACCATCAGATGCACGCGTTTTATAGCCCCGGGTATAACCCGACTTGAATCCATCAACATAACCCATAGCTTGGCCTTCCACCTTCTGTGATAAGCCCACCAGCAACACTTGAGCCCATCCACTTCCTCCATTAAGCCTTTAGCCCACTAAGCCATCTCTCACACCAGCCCATGTTTAACAACAAAAGATAAAATGTATTAAAAAATTATAAAACCCAGCCCAAGTTTAACAACAAAAGATAAAATGCATTAAAAAATTATAAAACTGATAGAAATACATATGGTACTTTAACAACCCCCCCCCCCCCCCCACCCCAACACACACACAATTTTCATACCTAAATGTCGGTGTCAATTCCGATAATTTGATTGAATAAATCTAATTTTATATACCAAATAATAAAAAAAAGTTATATTTAAAAGAAACTAACAGATATAATCGATACGCGATGTATAAGATGATTGCGGAGATGGTTCTAGAAAAGAAGATATGATATTCAACAAGTAAATCAGAAGTCATTTGAGTGATAAAATGTTGGTGTCAATTCCGATAATTTGATTTATAAATTGTGTCATAAAATCGATATATTTTAATAAAGGATTCAAGTAAATGCTATGTATCATTCTATCCTTTAACTTTAATTAAAAAGGTTAATACATATATTTTTCTATATTAAAAAATGTCATCTATATACATGGGCGGAACCAGAGGGGGGTCAAGAGGGTCCGTTGACCCTCCGGTCATCGGAACTTTTTGAATTTTTATTTATAAATTTTGAGTTTTTGAAGAACAAACTTAGATATGGACCCCCTAATTTGAACCAACATAGAATATAAGCTTATGATGACCCCCTAACTAAATCGTTCTGGTTCCGCCACTGTCTATATAAAATATCCGTACTTATTATTAATAGTATTGATAATAATATTATATATATATATATATATCAAAAATATATCTATTCTAATATTAAATGAAGAGTAAACTTCTGTTTTGCTCTATGTGGTTTGGTCGTTTTAACGGTTTTGCCCCGATCATTTAAAAATGGACATTTTCCTCCCTGATCTATAAGCTCATCTCCATTTCACTCTCCGTCTCAAACGACATCCATCTCCTCTGTTAAATCCTAGTCACGTGCCCCTCACAGAGGGGCATTTTAGTATTTTCCTATTGTCACACCCCAACCGATGGCGGAAACATCGGGGCATGGCACTGAGCGAAACAGATTGTCCAGAAGTTTCCATAATAATTATCATTACCAATCAATTTAAAATAACATATCCCATACCATGTCTCAAAAGGTAAACAAATTATTACAGACAAAATCTAGGCAAATAGTTCTATTCCGACAACTCAGATTTTCAAAATAGAGCAATTGTTTATCTGCTTCTAGAGACCCTTGAATTAATTAGTACAGACAACTATTTGTTGGCCTCTAGAGCCTTATTCTAGCCTCGATTTCCTAGCAGATGTGCATCCTAAGCACCTGTCACATACGTTAAAATAAAGTCAATACATATAATGTAAAGGTGAGCATACAAGTTTGATAATAGCATATAGAGTTCGAAATTCGTTCACGCATAACCAGCACGTACACATAGAGAAATGAAGCACGTTAGTTATCGACATAGATCCATCGATACCAATGACTGCGGGTTGACTGCCTGAGGCAGTTCGCAATACATGATTACCACCGTAATCCATGCAAGTAATTGTCCTTAACAACCCCTGCGAGCAGGTGCTGAGTCCAAACTATAGTACTATCGTTGCTAAGGCAGATAGACAGCATTCCATGTGTAAACATAACAAACAAGCATTCATAAGCCACGTATAACTTGCATTAACGGTTAGCGTTCAAATAGTATTGAGTAGTGTGTTTATTGTGGTTTGAATATTCGTAACGTATGTAACACCCAAAAGTGCATAAAGCAAAAAGGGATCGAGTATACTCACAGCGATGATGGATTGAAGGGAGCGCTTAAAGCGGAATTAGCCTGATTAGAACGATAACATAATGATAAGCGACGCGTAAAACGATGCAAGGTGTAAGTGGCTCGGACAGCAGCTCGGCCGGATTGGTAATCCGATCGGACGGTCCGGTCGTGCGGATGATAATCCGTTCGGATGGTCATCCGGTCGGATGACTATTCGAGTGGATTGTTTCTTCCTTTAATGTGTTTTTGTATGATGGCTTGTCCTTTTGAAGTTTTCGTTGTAGCATTTGAAAGCATTGAAGTATCTCTACCTTTCAGGTCGATTGGACGGTCAGCCGTGCGGATGACAATCCGCTCAGATGATTTATCCGGTCGGACGGTGACTCAAGTGGCAAGGTTACTTAGTGAGAACAAATCCACAGCAGGTTGTCACTCGATCGGACAACAGTCCGGTCGGGTGGCATCCTTAGTGCATTGAACACGTTGAAAATTGTTCGAGTGCTAAAGTCCAAGTATCTCATGATCCGAAGAGTAATCCGGTCGGATTGGTAGTCCGATCGGATAGCAATTCGTTCAATACTCAAACTTCAGATAAAGTTGGTTAAGTGTGGGTCCCAAGGTGTAAGCCGTTCGGATGACCTAGTCGCTCGGATGGCTTATCCGTTCGGACAGTAGTCCGGTCGGATAGCACTCCATGCTGGTCGTTCCGTTCGTCTTTCACTGGGCCATTTTGATTGTTTGTTGCTTTTATCGAGACATTTTGACAACGTGCTAACCAACGGAACCCCCATCTTAACCCAAGTGACCCGATCAAACAGGAATCACCCTAGTTCGACCAGTTAACCGGTTCAAGACGGTTGTTCTTGGTTAACCCGAAATCGGTGGTTTCGTGAGTAGAATCCAGATCTTGCACTAGCACAACACTAAGAATGAGTAGAAGACTAGAACAAGGTCCGAATATATCGGTTTTGAGTGCATTGAGTGTAAAAGAGTTGAAAGAAAGTTAGAAACCATCTTTCAATCATTTTCCACCATGAAAGTGTTTAGATCTCTGCAAGATCTTTTTTTATTTGTGTGGAAATCGGTTGGATCCAAGTTGTTCTTGGTGGATTGAAGCCAAAACATGAAGTTCATAAGAACACCATGATGACGTCATCCTAGAACACCTCAAATCTAGTGATTTCACGGTTAAAAGTTAAGATTCAAAAGATAGAAAGGTGTAGGAGTGCGTGTAGATTAAGGATGTACAAGATTTAGGACGAGATCTTACCAGGATTGAGAGAAATCGAAGAAAAGGTGAGGAGCACGAGCTGGTCGGTCAGAGAGTTTCCAAACGTAGAAAGAATGAAAGTGACATGAGTATTTATAGAGTTACCCAAAGAGGAAAGTGTTGGCCGGTCGGATGGCATCTCGCCCGGATGACCTATCCGGTCGGATGTCGTCTCGGTCGGATGACAGCCTGGCACCAGGATCAAGTGGCAGCCCGGTCGGATTGGCAATCCGGCCGGATGGCACTTGGTTCGGGTGTTCGGCGCGATGATTTTTAAGGTTTCGATTGTAATTGTGAGCGATTCGATGCGGTAGAGTTTCCTAGTCAAATTACTTTTAATCCCAACTACTCATATCTTGCACTGTCCCTTCTTCACCAATTATCATAGTTCGATTTCGATTGAGTTCGATTACGATTCGAGTTTCGATTGCGTTTCGATTGGTTATCACAACACAACATAAATAAACATGCACAAGTAACACGTAAGGCACACTCCTACGTATAACAATAACCAAAATGCGTAATTCGAGTTGCGAGTGCGATTGTGATTCGATGTCGATTTGATTGGCATAGTTTGATTATCGTTTAGTTAACTTTATCGCATTGTTACTTCCTATAGTTCACTGTCGTAAGTCGATTAAATAGCAAACAACATACGTCGATTATTGTAATTATTGACACTTACTCCACATAATACAACTAAAATAAACACCTAAAAGAAATTCACTACTAGTCAAGTCGCCCTAAAGAGGTGAAAGTCTAATCAAAATAGCCCATAAGGCTAAGTGATAAAAACCTATGGGTTAATTAGATAAAGCGAGGGAATCGGTTGAGAATCCCCGCATAAAACTAAGACTGTAAAAGAATAAATGATGGACTGTCAATATCCTGGTATGGATAATTGACAAAAGTTAAAGAGAAGATCCTAAAACTAAAACTTCGGTTTTAGTAAGAAATAACGTTTTTACAAACATAAATTCTGATAGGAATTTAAATAATAAGCATGAAAGATACAAGTCTTGACACTGATAGGCGCAAGACGATATATTCGAAAAGTGATATTTTCGAAAATGAAAGGTTGATACAAACTAAACACGATGTGACACGATCACGGTTTGGAAATGTAATGTGAAGTAAAATCACATTATAACCAAGCGAGCGGTGAAAAGTAACGGGACTAATAAGTCTAGCTAGTAAGACCGGTTAAGGCCAGTAATTCAAAAAAAAAAAAAAAATTGGTTTTGCTAGTAAGCGGTGGATTCGGTATAACTAAACCGAATAAATGAGATTTAAAACAAAAGAAATTGTTGCTGAAAGTGAAAGATTTCACTAAAGACCTTTAAACGGGTCAAAGTAACGGATTCATAAGGAATTCGATAGTATATGAAAGCGATGGATATCACTAAGTTAACTAAACTAGTGGAAATAAAGAGATTACATTATTTCGAAGTTACATTATGTCGTATGAGATATATAGACAATTAGTAACCAAAAAGATGTTACCATACTTTTCGGGTAATACTAACGATTGGTTAAAAAGTATAAGTAATTTCTCGGGTAGAATGCATTGAGTTTAAACTCAATGAATTATGTAAGAAAAGGTTTCAAGGACGAAACCTCTTTAAGGGGGGTAGACTTGTAACACCCCGAAAACGGGTTTGGTAATTAAACCACGTTAATAATAATGAACGGGTAAAATAGCGTTAGTGGTAAAATTTACCCGGTGAATATTAGGACTTAGACAAACAATCCTAATATTAGTTATAAAATTTAATAAATGCTGGAGAAAACAATGTTATAAGAAGCCCGAGTTAATGGGACTTAAAATAAAACGGGTTATGACTTCCCGAACCCATTAAGTTAACTAGGAATGTTTAACCTAGTTAGTAAGTGGGGAATATTGTTAGAAATAAGTAGGTTATGCCCTACTTAATTAACTAACCAAACATGAGGGACCAAAATGGGATAACCTGAAAATGGTTTTAATTAAACTAAATAAAATAACACAACACACACACAAGTGTGTGTGGTGCGTCTTCTGGTCGACCAAGAAAAGGCTCCCAGGAGCCAAAAACCCTAACTCAACAAGATCCAGCAAATTGAAGGTCAATTTTAGCCCGAATCGGATGCATGAACACATATTAATGATCACCTAGTCGAGGGGATCACAAGGTATGTTGAATTTTATGATTTAGTGATACTTTGAGATTATGATGAACAATCATAATCGAAATTCTGAAATCAATGTTGAATCTATGAGTGTTATTATGATGAAATCTTCGTTTAGAAACAAACCCTAGTTGAAAAACTTGATGAATTGGTGTCAACACTAGGGATTTGGTAATTACCCTATTATGTGCTAAGTGGGTTTATTTACAATATGATGAACACTCGGATTAGAATGTTAAATTGATGAATATTGATTGTTATGATACAAGTTCTTGATATAGTTCATGAACACTAGACATAGAGGTTAGATTTTTTATGTAAATCTTGGTGAAAATAATTAGTTATGAACTAGTTAGTAAATATGTAAAATTATGCACATTAGGTGTTTGTTAAAATGCCTAAATGAGAACTAAGTGTTGATAATGTGCCTAATTGAGTCTTGTGAACTTGATAGTGCAATCATAAGTGTTAATTGGTGATTTGACTTTTAAAAAGTCAAACCGACCATTAATAAGATTGAATGATAATTTTGATAGAAAATACGTAAGATGGAATAGTCATAATTAATGATGACTAATATAACCGTCTTACAAATTATGATTATAGTTTGACGCTTGACAAGCTAGGTGGAGGCTTGGAAAGGAAGCGGGTCGAACGAAGCAAGTATGAAGGAAAAGCGTAATTCGGATGCAAGGTAAGTATATCTTACACTAGTCAAATATTTCAGAATATCCTTTTGTCATGTTACGAAAAAGATAATTATGACGTAAGCCATAGTAGGCCAAAAAGTGTTATGAAATGGAATTATAAGTAAAGTGACCGCACGGTGTAAATCGGAGCGAGTCATATATACGAGGTGATAGTAAACGTCATCTCGCTAATATAATCGGTCAATTTGGCCAAACGGGTCAAAAGGTGTAGACACCACCTTTTGACAATATCGACTAATGATTTTGTCGAGTTATATGCTTACAGGAATAGATATCCAATGGGTACTCGCATATTTCTTAGTTAACAATTTCAAAGCAAGGTAGTAAAATCGGATTAATAAGTTGATCCGAGCCAGGTATGTATAATAGATCAACTCATCATTTAGGTAAAGTAAAAAGGGAAATTCGGTTACCTTAAAAGGTAAACCGAAGGATTTAAATTATAGACAGAGTGTTTTGAAAACAAGATTTGGTTAAAAATGAGATTTTGGCCGTACATGGCTTAAGCAAGCCCTTCGTCGTAAAAGAAGAGTTAAAAATGGCCAAAACGCCCTTGTAGGTGAAATTAAGCAAGCAACCCTTAGAAGTTGCTTGAAAACAAGTTTTATAATCAAGTCAATACTTTGAATAAGTATGAAAAGCGATTTTAGGTTCGAAAGTGCTTAAATACCCTTAACGGGTCAAAATAAGCATACGAGCGAATACGAGTTTAAATGGTGTAATAAACCTATGATTAGAACCTAATATAGTAGGTAACATTAATTTGAAAAAGTGTAGGAGATATAGAATCAAATAGATACGTTTGTTTGATAAAATGCGTAAATGGGTTAAAATTCGGTAAAAAGGTAACGAGGCGAAGGCTTAGAAGTCTCAAAATTTATTAAGCCAAATGTCGGATTTTAACTCCATTTGATGGAGAATTAAATTACAAACACGTAGGAAGAAATGGTAGGTCAAACGGACACGCGGTTTGAAAGATACGGAAGTTTTCGTATCAGAAACGGCAAAATGGAAAGCTGGAATGCAGGGGCCACCGTAACTTACGGTGCCACCGTAAGTTACGGTGGGGCTGAACTTGTTACGGTGAAACACCCCTGAGTTACGGTGGGGGAATATCATTTCAGAGGCTACCGTAACTTACGGTGACACCGTAAGTTACGGTGGAGACCAGGTTGAAATTTTTGTTTTGATATCAAGAGATTAACGTTGGGATTTCTCCTTTCATATTTGTTACCGGACTCGTTTAAACACGTATTAAACCTAGTATGACTAAAGCATTTCATGTTTATGAAATGTAGGTACATTTTGGATGCCGAAAGACGATCAAGCTCAATGAAGAACCGAACACAATAAAGACACATGCTTCCGCACAATGCCTCGTTGTAAATTTTTAATGACGAACCTGATCACGTTATGTAGAATAACTTATGATTTGTAAAAGTTTTAATAAAACCGTATTTCCGATGTATATGTGATCATTAATTACATGATTATTTTCCCAAAATATACGTTAAACCTTGATTTATAAGAACGGGTGTTACATCTACCCATCGGCGTTGACGCATATTAAGTTCCTTCTGATTAAAGATATGTTGCAGGCTCCTATGATCGGTGAAGATCGTACACTTTGTACCACACAGGTAGTGTCGCCAAATCTTTAACGCAAAAACAACTGCGCCTAGCTCGAGATCATGGGTTGTATAGTTCTTCTCGTGGATTTTGAGCTGACGAGATGCGTAAGCTATAACCTTGTCCCGTTGCATGAGAACACAACCAAGACCAAGGTTGGAAGCATCACAGTAGACAATGAAATCATCGTTTCCGTCGGGCAATGTGATAACAGGAGCATTGCAAAGCATGTGCTTGAGGGTTTGAAAAGCAGACTCTTGTTCAGTTCCCCAAACAAAAGGCTTGTCTTTATGCGTGAGAGCGGTAAGCGGTACAGCGATCTTTGAGAATCCTTCGATAAATCGTCGATAATAGCCCGCTAGTCCGAGAGAAGAACGGACTTCGGACGGGTTCTTAGGTGTAATCCAACTCTTAACGACTTCAATCTTCGCGAGATAGACGTGAATACCTTGACTATTAACAATGTGACCCAGAAACTGAACCTCCTCCAACCAGAATTCACACTTGGAGAACTTGGCATAGAGTGGATTCCCCTGGAGTAGCTCGAGAACCAAACGTAGATGTTGTGCGTGTTCGGTTTTCGACTTGGAATAGATCAAGACATCGTCGATGAACACGATGACGAAACGGTCGAGATATGGTTTACACACGCGATTCATCAGATCCATGAAAACCGCGGGTGCGTTGGTTAAACCAAAGGGCATAAGAACAAATTCGTAGTGGCCGTATCGAGTGCGAAATGCGGTTTTGGGTATATCGTCCTCTTGAATGCGTAGTTGGTGATAACCTGAGCGTAAATCGATCTTCGAGAAACACGTAGCACCTTGTAGCTGATCAAACAAAACGTCGATGCGGGGTAAGGGATAGCGGTTCTTGATAGTTAACTTATTCAATTCCCGATAGTCGATGCACATCCTGAACGACCCATCCTTCTTTTTGACGAAAAGGACTGGCGCTCCCCAAGGAGAGGTGCTCGGGCGAATGAAGCATTTCTCAAGTAATTCCTGGAGTTGGTTTAAGAGTTCACGCATTTCGGACGGCGCGAGTCGGTAAGGAGCTTTGGCAATAGGGTTGGCTCCAGGAATGAGGTCGATTCGAAAGTTGATATCACGACTTGGTGGTAGCCCGGGAAGATCCTCAGGGAAAACATTAGGAAATTCACGAACCACAGGAACGTCTTTCACCTCTGTCTTTTCTTTATTTTCCTTCTCTGCTACTACAATGTTAGCCAAGAAAGCTCTGTATTCCTTGCGGAGATACTTGCTAGCTTGGACACATGACATGAGTTTGAGACCTTTCGAAGCAGTTTCGCCATAGACACACAATAGATCACCATTTGCGAGCGAGAATCGAATCATCTTATCGAAGCACACAACTTCAGCATGGTTTTCGCGAAGAAAGTCCATGCCTACTATGACATCAAAACTTCCGAGTTGCATCGGAATAAGGTCGATTGGGAAGATGTGATTGTTGAGCTCAAGGGTACAATCACGAAGAACAGAATTAATGGTGACAGTTCTTCCGGTAGCGACTTCAACATCGAACGTCGAGGAGAGTTGGGAGCGCTTACGACTAAGGAGCTTCTCGAATTCGAATGACACAAAGCAATTATCGGCTCTAGTATCAAATAAACATGAAGCATAAATACCATTTACAAGGAACGTACCATTGACCACGTTGTTGTCGGCTTGGGCTTGGTGCACGTTGATGTTGAAAGTTCGTGCGCGTGCTGCTTGTTGCTGTTGTTGCTGGTGTTGCTGCTGCTGCTGGGGCTCTTGTTTCACAACCCTGTTTGGGCACATGTTGGCGAAATGGTTAGGATCGCCACATGCGAAGCAGGCTCTGGCGTTGACCGCGGGTGCCGGAGGAGCTTGTTGACCCTGAGGGGCGGTGAGTGTAACACCCCGAAAACGGGTTTGGTAATTAAACCACGTTAATAATAATGAACGGGTAAAATAGCGTTAGTGGTAAAATTTACCCGGTGAATATTAGGACTTAGACAAACAATCCTAATATTAGTTATAAAATTTAATAAATGCTGGAGAAAACAATGTTATAAGAAGCCCGAGTTAATGGGACTTAAAATAAAACGGGTTATGACTTCCCGAACCCAATAAATTAACTAGGAATGTTTAACCTAGTTAGTAAGTGGGGAATATTGTTAGAAATAAGTAGGTTATGCCCTACTTAATTAACTAACCAAACATGAGGGACCAAAATGGGATAACCTGAAAATGGTTTTAATTAAACTAAATAAAATAACACAACACACACACAAGTGTGTGTGGTGCGTGTTCTGGTCGACCAAGAAAAGGCTCCCAGGAGCCAAAAACCCTAACTCAACAAGATCCAGCAAATTGAAGGTCAAATTTAGCCCGAATCGGATGCATGAACACATATTATTGATCACCTAGTCGAGGGGATCACAAGGTATGTTGAATTTTATGATTTAGTGATACTTTGAGATTATGATGAACAATCATAATCGAAATTCTGAAATCAATGTTGAATCTATGAATGTTATTATGATGAAATCTTCGTTTAGAAACAAACCCTAGTTGAAAAACTTGATGAATTGGTGTCAACACTAGGGATTTGGTAATTACCCTATTATGTGCTAAGTGGGTTTATTTACAATATGATGAACACTCGGATTAGAATGTTAAATTGATGAATATTGATTGTTATGATACAAGTTCTTGATATAGTTCATGAACACTAGACATAGAGGTTAGATTTTTGATGTAAATCTTGGTGAAAATAATTAGTTATGAACTAGTTAGTAAATATGTAAAATTATGCACATTAGGTGTTTGTTAAAATGCCTAAATGAGAACTAAGTGTTGATAATGTGCCTAATTGAGTCTTGTGAACTTGATAGTTCAATCATAAGTGTTAATTGGTGATTTGACTTTTAAAAAGTCAAACCGACCATTAATAAGATCGAATGATAATTTTGATAGAAAATACGTAAGATGGAATAGTCATAATTAATGATGACTAATATAACCGTCTTACGAATTATGATTATAGTTTGACGCTTGACAAGCTAGGTGGAGGCTTGGAAAGGAAGCGGGTCGAACAAAGTAAGTATGAAGGAAAAGCATAATTCGGATGCAAGGTAAGTATATCTTACACTAGTCAAATATTTCAGAATATCCTTTTGTCATGTTACGAAAAAGATAATTATGACGTAAGCCATAGTAGGCCAAAAAGTGTTATGAAATGGAATTATAAGTAAAGTGACCGCACGGTGTAAATCGGAGCGAGTCATATATACGAGGTGATAGTAAACGTCATCTCGCTAATATAATCGGTCAATTTGGCCAAACGGGTCAAAAGGTGTAGACACCACCTTTTGACAATATCGACTAATGATTTTGTCGAGTTATATGCTTACAGGAATAGATATCCAATGGGTACTCGCATATTTCTTAGTTAACAATTTCAAAGCAAGGTAGTAAAATCGGATTAATAAGTTGATCCGAGCCAGGTATGTATAATAGATCAACTCATCATTTAGAACTTGAAGTTCTATGAGAGTTAGGTAAAGTAAAAAGGGAAATTCGGTTACCTTCATGGTTGCAGAAATCGGCCTAGGCGGCCGATTAATCGGCGCCTAGGCGCTAGGCGGTTATCTACTGCCTAATTTTGAGCTAGGCGGTCAATTAATCGGTCATGGTAAAAAATCGTTCAAAATCGGTCCTAGGCGGTCAAAAATCGGATTAATCGGAGAATATTAGTCGGTCAAAATCGATCAAAATCGGTCCTAGGCGGTCCTAGGCGGTCAAAATTGGTCAAAATCGGTCAAAATCGAACCATACTATCTGAAACTTGAAGTATTTATGTGAATTTTGAAGTATTATTTTTATATTATTGGGTATATATATATAATTTTGAAAAAATACATATAAAAATCCCATTCCGATTAATCCCTATTAATCCTTATTAATCCCTAGGCTGTACCTCACCGCCCGACTAGCGCCTAGCGCCTTCTACAACATTGGTTACCTTAAAAGGTAAACCGAAGGATTTAAATTATAGACAGAGTGTTTTGAAAACAAGATTTGGTTAAAAATGAGATTTTGGCCGTACATGGCTTAAGCAAGCCCTTCGTCGTAAAAGAAGAGTTAAAAATGGCCAAAACGCCCTTGTAGGTGAAATTAAGCAAGCAACCCTTAGAAGTTGCTTGAAAACAAGTTTTATAATCAAGTCAATACTTTGAATAAGTATGAAAAGCGATTTTAGGTTCGAAAGTGCTTAAATACCCTTAACGGGTCAAAATAAGCATACGAGCGAATACGGGTTTAAATAGTGTAATAAACCTATGATTAGAACCTAATATAGTAGGTAACATTAATTTGAAAAAGTGTAGGAGATATAGAATCAAATAGATACGTTTGTTTGATAAAATGCGTAAACGGGTTAAAATTCGGTAAAAAGGTAACGAGGCGAAGGCTTAGAAGTCTCAAAATTTATTAAGCCAAATGTCGGATTTTAACTCCATTTGATGGAGAATTAAATTACAAACACGTAGGAAGAAATGGTAGGTCAAACGGACACGCGGTTTGAAAGATACGGAAGTTTTCGTATCAGAAACGGCAAAATGGAAAGCTGGAATGCAGGGGCCACCGTAACTTACGGTGCCACCGTAAGTTACGGTGGGGCTGAACTTGTTACGGTGAAACACCCCTGAGTTACGGTGGGGGAATATCATTTCAGAGGCCACCGTAACTTACGGTGACACCGTAAGTTACGGTGGAGACCAGGTTGAAAATTTTGTTTTGATATCAAGAGATTAACGTTGGGATTTCTCCTTTCATATTTGTTACCGGACTCGTTTAAACACGTTTTAATCCTAGTATGACTAAAGCATTTCATGTTTATGAAATGTAGGTACATTTTGGATGCCGAAAGACGATCAAGCTCAATGAAGAACCGAACACGATAAAGACACATGCTTCCGCACAATGCCTCGTTGTAAATTTTTAACGACGAACCTGATCACGTTATGTAGAATAACTTATTATTTGTAAAAGTTTTAATAAAACCGTATTTCCGATGTATATGTGATCATTAATTACATGATTATTTTCCTAAAATATACGTTAAACCTTGATTTATAAGAACGGGTGTTACAGTGAGTAGAGCTTGCTGAGCAGGAGCTTGTCGAGCACGACAGTTGGTAGTGAAATGGCCGTACATATTGCAATGAGCACAAAAACGGTAAGCGATGGTAGTCGGGTGGTGGTAGGTACAAGTTGGGCAAAGCGGGTGTGGCCTAGTGTATGCACGCTTAGCAGGTGGTGCATTTTCCACAGGCGCCGCTACTTGACACTGTTGGGCTGGTATAGCTTGTATCGGTGCAGCAGTGATCGCACAGTTCTTGTTGCTGGAGCTGTTCTTTCTCTTGTTTTCCTCTTGTTTCTCGATGCGGTGGTGGTTTCAGCAGTTGGTGCTGCGGTGGTAGCTTGATGCAGGTGCTTTGAAGTTTTATCCCAGACACCAGCCTTGACCCGCTTGTCATTGATTTCAGCGGCCAGTAGGTAAGTCTCTTCGATCGTCTTAGTCTTAGCCGCTTGCACGAAATCTGCAACACAGTCAGGCAGGGCTCGGATATACTTCTTGATAGCCATGTCTGGAGTCTTGACTTGGTCAGGGCAGATGATGCTGAGCTGTTTGAAGCAAGCAGTGAGAGCAGCATTTTCACCTTCCTTCTGCTTTATGTGCCAGAATTCATCTTCTAACTTTTGGCGCTCATGAGGAGGGCATAATTCTTCTAGCATGACCTCCTTGAGTTCATCCCACAACAGACCGTAGGCTGCATCGTTCCCTCATTTGTTTCTCTTGGCCGTCCACCAGTCTAGTGCGCGGGACTGGAAGACGCCGGTAGCATTTAGAGTGCGGAGGTCGTCTGGGCAACCGCTCTGTCGTAGAATGACCTCAATGGAATCAAACCATTGGAACAACGCTGTAGGGCCTTCCTCGCCAGTGAATTCCTTTGGCCCACAAGACTTGAACTGCTTGAAATTGAAGGGAGATTTGGGGGTAGCTTTAGGAGTTTCGGTTCTCGACTCCTCAGATGATTTGCTGACGTTCTCGTAGACATCACTCATAGCTTTTGCTACTTGTTTAGCGATGAGGGCAGCAAGACGTTTGTCTCTCTTTTCTTGACGAGAAAATGGTGTGTGACGGGATCCAGATGACATTGTCTGCAATCAGACATCGTCACAGGACTCAACACAACGTATTCGAATCTCACCTCACACGTCTACCACTTACTAAAGCTTAGGAACACGCAATGTAACATGTATCATATAAATACATAAGCACATAATCACAGGTTCATATAACCACAGAAGCACATAAGCACGTAGGGCATAGAATCCACCAAAGCACATAATCATTTAATTGCAAGAGGCAGTCAGAATACAAAAACCTATCATTCAAAGTTCGCGAGCGTTCGAATATAGCGATCGCGTTTAATATATCGAGTCGTGTAGTATAAGCGTATAACATAGCATAAAGTCGTCCACAATTCAGCGATTTGATAACGTTTTGAGATAGGAATGCAGTGCGAGTCGTGAGTGTCGATCGAAGTGAAAGCAAAAATCGAGTAAATCTCCAAAATTTTAACATATAAACAGGTAAACACACAAAATCACACAAAACCAACGAATCATCAGAGTTAGCAGTTGCGGGCTCAGAATCGAAACACATAAAAATCGAGAAATAGATTGTCTGCGGCTAGTAGACTTCGACTACCCAAAGTGGTTCAACTATTCACAAGGACTGGTTGTGCACACATGACCTTCAGGACTATGCCTTTGCCTCGATTCTTGGGCGTTTGGCACATATCCCGTTAGTCATATTATAACTTCAGGTCGTTGGAGTCCGTCGAGACTTTGGTGAGAGTTTTGTAAAATGGGTGGAACAAGTCGTCAAGGTTAGGGTTTCACCCCTATCTTAACAACTTCGTCCCTGTTTTGATAAAATAGAGGAGATTATTCATCAAAATACGGATTTCACTCCTGTTTTGGCATAATTCTCCCCGTTTGTAGATAAAATGCAGGTTGATTAAGCAATTTTAGTCGAGAGTTTGCGGTTTTCACACCTAATCTTGACTTAATCGCTTATTCATGATTGAAAATTCGAGTGCAGTGATAGTGTAGTATAAGCGAGAATAGCGAGAAATAGCGGTAAGCTCATACATAATCCCTAACGGATATGCACAAGTCGGTATGTTGGTTCCTAACTATAGACTAGGTCTCTAAGACATTGACCCGGACTAGGTCGTGTCTTGCCTAATTCCCTATAGTTATGGCTCTGATACCAATCTGTCACACCCCAACCGATGGCGGAAACATCGGGGCATGGCACTGAGCGAAACAGATTGTCCAGAAGTTTCCATAACAATTATCATTACCAATCAATTTACAATAACATGTCCCATACCATGTCTCAAAAGGTAAACAAATTATTACAGACAAAATCTAGGCAAATAGTTCTATTCCGACAACTCAGATTTTCAAAATAGAGCAATTGTTTATCTGCTTATAGAGACCCTTGAATTAATTAGTACAGACAACTATTTGTTGGCCTCTAGAGCCTTATTCTAGCCTCGATTTCCTAGCAGATGTGCATCATAAGCACCTGTCACATACGTTAAAATAAAGTCAATACATATAATGTAAAGGTGAGCATACAAGTTTGATAATAGCATATAGAGTTCGAAATTCGTTCACGCATAACTAGCACGTACACATAGAGAAATGAAGCACGTTAGTTATCGACATAGATCCATCGATACCAATGACTGTGGGTTGACTGCCTGAGGCAGTTCGCAATACATGATTACCACCGTAATCCATGCAAGTAATTGTCCTTAACAACCCCTGCGAGTAGGTGCTGAGTCCAAACTATAGTACTATCGTTGCTAAGGCAGATAGACAGCATTCCATGAGTAAACATAACAAACAAGCATTCATAAGCCACGTATAACTTGCATTAACGGTTAGCGTTCAAATAGTATTGAGTAGTGTGTTTATTGTGGTTTGAATATTCGTAACGTATGTAACACCCAAAAGTGCGTAAAGCAAAACGGGATCGAGTATACTCACAGCGATGATGGATTGAAGGGAGCGCTTAGAGCGGAATTAGCCTGATTAGAACGATAACATAACGATAAGCGACGCGTAAAATGATGCAAGGTGTAAGTGGCTCGGACAGCAGCTCAGCCGGATTGGTAATCCGATCGGACGGTCCGGTCGTGCGGATGACAATCCGTTCTGATGGTCATCCGGTCGGACAGGTTGTCCGGTCGGATGACTATTCGAGTGGATTGTTTCTTCCTTTAATGTGTTTGTGTATGATGGTTTGTCCTTTTGAAGTTTTCGTTGTAGCATTTGAAAGCATTGAAGTATCTCTACCTTTCAGGTCGGTCGATCGGACGGTCAGCCGTGCGGATGACAATCCGCTCGGATGATTTATCCGGTCAGACGGCGACTCAAGTGGCAAGGTTACTTAGTGAGAACAAATCCACAGCAGGTTGTCTCTCGATCGGACAACAGTCCGGTCGGGTGGCATCCTTAGTGCATTGAACACGTTGAAAATTGTTCGAGTCCTAAAGTCCAAGTATCTCATGATCCGAAAAGTAATTCGGTCGGATTGGTAGCCCGATCGGATAGCAATTCGTTCAATACTCAAACTTCAGATAAAGTTGGTTAAGTGTGGGTCCCAAGGTGTAAGCCGTTCGGATGACCTAGTCACTCGGATGGCTTATCCGTTCGGACAGTAGTTCGGTCGGATAGCACTCCATGCTGGTCGTTCCGTTCGTCTTTCACTTGGCCGTTTTGATTGTTTGTTGCTTTTATCGAGACATTTTGACAACGTGCTAACCAACGAAACCCCCATCTTAACCCAAGTGACCCGATCAAACAGGAATCACCCTAGTTCGACCAGTTAACCGGTTCAAGACGGTTGTTCTTGGTTAACCCGAAATCGGTGGTCTCGTGAGTGGAATCCAGATCTTGCACTAGCGCAACACTAAGAATGAGTAGAAGACTAGAACAAGGTCCGAATCTATCGGTTTTGAGTGCATTGAGTGTAAAAGAGTTGAAAGAAAGTTAGAAACCATCTTTCAATCATTTTCCACCATGAAAGTGTTTAGATCTCTGCAAGATCTTTGTTTATTTGTGTGGAAATCGGTTGGATCCAAGTTGTTCTTGGTGGATTGAAGCCAAAACATGAAGTTCATAAGAACACCATGATGACGTCATCCTAGAACACCTCAAATCTAGTGATTTCACGGTTAAAAGTTAAGATTCAAAAGATAGAAAGGTGTAGGAGTGTGTGTAGATTAAGGATGTACAAGATTTAGGACGAGATCTTACCGGGATTGAGAGAAATCGAAGAAAAGGTGAGGAGCACGAGCTGGTCGGTCAGAGAGTTTCCAAAAGTAGAAAGAATGAAAGTGACATGGGTATTTATAGAGTTACCCAAAGAGGAAAGTGTTGGCCGGTCGGATGGCATCTCGCCCGGATGACCTATCCGGTCGGATGACAGCCTGGCACCATGATCAAGTGGCAGCCCGGTCGGATTGGCAATCCGGCCGGATGGCACTTGGTTCGGGTGTTCGGCGTGACGATTTTTGAGGTTTCGATTGTAATTGCAAGCGATTCGATGCGGTAGAGTTTCCTAGTCAAATTACTTTTAATCCCAACTACTCATATCTTGCACTGTCCCTTCTTCATCAATTATCATAGTTCGATTTCGATTGAGTTCGATTACGATTCGAGTTTCGATTGCGTTTCGATTGATTATCACAACACAACATAAATAAACATGCACAAGTAACACGTAAGGCACACTCACACGTATAAAAATAACCAAAATGCGTAATTCGAGTTGCGAGTGCGATTGTGATTCGATGTCGATTTGATTGGCATAGTTTGATTATCGTTTAGTTAACTTTATCGCATTGTTACTTCCTATAGTTCACTGTCGTAAGTCGATTAAATAGCGAACAACATACGTCGATTATTGTAATTATTGACACTTACTCCCCATAATACAACTAAAATAAACACCTAAAAGAAATTCACTACTAGTCAAGTCGCGCGAACTCGGTCGTTGACTTTGACTTTCGAAAACACGGGGTGTTACACCTATCCTCCCTAAAAAGACATTTTATTATTATATATAATAACACATACATACACACTCTCATCTCTCTTTTCTCTCTCTACATGCCCTTTCTCTCCCGCACCAACTCCACACCGGCAGCAGGCACCGCCACCGCCAACGAATTTGCTCAGACACTTGACCAATTCAATTCTTTGCTAGGTTTAGCGAACGACTATCATATGGATTCAATGTTAGATTTTCAGAAATAAAAAACAAACAGGATTATCACAATTACACATGTCGATTAACGAAGAGAGAGTAACACGTATCTGGATGCAATCGCATTCGCTCATACACTTGACCAACTTCACAATCAGTTCTTTTCAAGTCTTTGCTAGAAATGATCAGAGGGATTCAACGATCAAACACATATGATCAAAGGGGTTTGAGCGAACAAGAGTATCGAGTGTTTATCGAAGTGGTTTCAGCGAGGGGGGGGGGGGTAGTGATCTCGAGAGGTTATCAAAGGGGAAGGCAATTGAATTTAAACGATGGACTGATGGAGGGGATATTTCATAAATACCCTTACATGATTGTCACATGTTTATGTTTAATTGGTTAAAATAGAACGATTGTTAGTATAAAGATCCTAAATTTTAACAAACTAATTACATAAATGACGTGTAGTGTAATTTATAAAATCAAAGGTTGAAAACTAAATAAGGTACATACATAAAAGTTAGACTTGTAATTTACTCGATAGTTTTATTGTTTTTATTATGCAAACCAAAATTATATTTGAGAAATAGAAATTGTTCGATAATATGAGAATGACAAGTCTAAAACATACACATGCCAATTATTGACAACGCATAAATGTTAGCAAACATGTTAATTTATATACTTTATTACAGCTTTATCCATGAAATAGTGTCATTTGTATTTTGAGCTTCTAATGTATCAAGTATTGCTTTTCCTAGGATGACATAAAAACTAATAATGAATTATAACTTGAAAATCTGAACCAATTGAAAACTTAATGAGATGGTTATGGTTATTCACTCTAACCAACTCAAATATATATGTATCTCTCTCTCTGCCGGAGTTTTCACCTATCGCCGGAGGCTCGACGGAGTGAAACGATCGGCTTAGCGATCGAGGACGCTCTTTTCGGGCAGGTCCTTTATCTCTAATCTGTGACATTGATACTCCCATTCGCCGTACGGGATAGGCTCTCTGTTGAATTTTCTCCGGAATCCGTGTGCCGGTGGCTCGACGAAGATCTGGTCTTTGGGATAGTGTGTGAGGTTTCCCCTGAGACACATATCGGTTGTGTTTCTAATCTAACCTTCCATTCTATCTTTTTTGGTCAGTGACTCCATTCGCTGATGGGCGGGTTTCGGTCCTCTGTTTGTCAGTCGTATGGAGATAGAGGAGGAGGGTGGTAACTGGAATGACGTGCCGATTAAGTCGAAAGCGAAGAACAACGCTAGGGGTGGGGAAAACGGCTACACTGGTAATATTACTAAGTTTTATATTACCAACCTCCCCGATGGTTGTAGACCATGGGATGTTGCAGATTTCGTTAAAGTTTTCGGAGAAGTCTCAGGGGCGTACATTGCTAGGAAGAAGGACAAAAAAGGAAGGAAGTTCGGGTTTGTCAGTTTCAGGAACGTCGTTGGCGTGAAGGAAATGGAGCGCGCTTTGAATGGGACCAAGATGGGTGGGTCAAAACTTATTGCCAATGTAGCGAGATTTGCGAAAGAGAATGAAGGAATTGCAGCAGGGAAGACTGGGGAGACGGTTGGTCTCAGAAAGGAGTTTCGGTTTCAATCTCAAGAAATTAAAAGTCATCATCATTCCTCTTCCAGTTATCGGAATGATAAACTGTTTAGCGACTTATTCAAAAATGCTCCTGCTTATCCTCAAGACGGTCTGAATAATCTGAAGATGGACGAAGGCATTATCATCGACGTGGTCGACGAGACGTTGGCTTTCTCGGACTTAGTGGGCTGCGCATTAGTTGGAAGATGTAAAGATTTAAAAATATTGAGGAATCTTAACGTTATCCTAGTGGAAAATGGTTGTTTCGATATTTCCTTAAGCTACTTGGGAGGCTTGTCAATGTTCTTAAAATTCGATGACGAGGAGGCTTGCACCAAATTCTTGCTGGAACATCATGACTGGAAGGATTGGTTCAGCAGTTTAGAGCTTTGGGTTGGACAATCGCTTCCGTTTGAAAGATTGGCCTGGGTCAAAATTCAAGGGGTTCCCCTACAGTTATCGGATAATGACGTTCTGAACAACATCGCTGAACATTATGGCAAGGTAGTGCATGGGGCAAATTTGGAAGTGGAAGACGATAATCTTTCGGTAGGATGGATTGGTCTGCTTGTTGGGGATGGCGGCAGGATCCAAGGAGATGTGATTCTGAGATGGAAGAATAAGCAGTTTAAAGTTTGGATAGAGGAAGAGTTAAACGACTGGACCCAGACTCAGTAGGTAGGGTAGAAGTTCCGAGCACAAAACCGTCGGTACCGGAGTCACAAAGGGCGCTAGAGGAAGACGAGAGGCCACTGGTGGAAGAGGAAGGTGTAAAGTCGAACAACGAGCATGGAAAAGTTTTCAATTCCGAGGAGCCGGTGGGTAATACGAAGAATGTCGGTTCAGAATATTTGCATGGGAACCTAGTATAGCCGTCATTGAGAATAGCAACATAATTAATGATGGCGGCTCTTCTAGAATCATCGAGGATATGGGTGGGGACAACATGAATTTTTTAAAAAAAGGAAATGGGGTCCAGCCGGTTTTGATGAGGCTGGCAGTTTGCAGGAAGACAATGATATGGTAACAAATGGGGCCCGCTCTGGATCTTCTCAAGATAATCCAAGTATGTCAACTTTATTCTTATTTGGTGGGCCTAAAAATGTGGGGAGGCCCAAACACAAGGTGGGGAGAGTAAGGCCCAGGATCAACAGACAGACCCGTTGTGAATCATCAAGTCCAAGCTCAGACAGTAGCCCAAAAAGAGAAGTAGGGAAGAGGGGAGGTTCGAGATCGACCTCAACAGCCTGGCAGATGCAGACATGCCGAATCAGGCTCAGGGTACCCCTATCACCACATGTGAGGCGGCAGAGGAGGATCCTTCTAACCAGGTAAACGTGGAGGGTGGTGATTATCCCTCGAACATTGATCTGAGAAGGGGATAAGCGGAGACCTACATGGAAGGTAGAGTTGTGGAAACAGAAGGGATCATGGAGGAAGATGAGGTCAGAGCTACCATAGAGATTGGGAAAGCTGTGGGAGTTGTACTCGACAATCATAGTGATATTATCAGTGAGTTGGTCAGCAAAAAAGGCAACAATGAGGTCGCTCAATGAATATGATGTCGTTTAACGTCAGAGGTATTTTCGGGGATTCTAAGGCTGTGTGGATTAAAGACTTGAAGTATTCGAATAAAATTAGTGCTATTGCCTTGCAAGAAACGAAGGTCTCGGCGGTTCCAACCTCGGTTCTTACCAAGATTTGGGGAAACAGGAACTTTGACTCGGTTTCTGTGGACTCGGTCGGCCTTTCCGGGGGGCTGGTTTGGATATGGGATCCAAAAGTTTTTAAGATTTCTTCAGTGGTCAGGAACAGATACTTTCTGATTATTAGTGGTCACATGGCAGGCAGCGGTGATTTGATTAATTTGGTCAACGTTTACGCTCTGCAGAATACGGCGGACAAACTTCAGTTGTGGAATGAGCTCTCCAATCGTATCGATCCTAATGCTGGGCAGTGGGTCATCGTTGGAGATTTCAACGCGGTTCGTTCTCAAGAAGAGAGGAAACGGTCGAAGTTTAAACTGGTATGTTCAGAGAATTTCAATAATTTTATCTTCAGTAATGGTCTGCTTGAATACCCAATGCGGGGAAAGAAGTTTACTTGTGTCAGGCATAACGGGAGAAAACTCAGTAAACTGGATAGATTTCTGGTTTGTTCGGAATTTCTTAACAAATGGCCAGGTGCATGTGTTAGAGCCATGCCTTTTAGATTCTCTGATCATTGCCCGATTATAATAGAAGTGGTGGATTTGAATTTCGGCCCCCGTCCGTTTCGAGTATTTAATTCTTGGATAGGGAAGCCGGGATTTGAAGAGGCGGTTAAAAAGGTGGTGGAGGGTTTTGCGCAATTTGATCCTCCAGACTCGTGTCTAACAGCTAAGTTCGCTGCTATCAGATCTGCTATTAAAGAATGGAGAGACGAGTTTTTAACCAAAGAAAACGAATCGGTAAATTTAGCTTTGACGGAGCTCGAAAATTTGGAGTTGGAGTTGGAATCGAGGGATCTTTCCGAGGAAGAAGAATGGGTGATGGCTGAAAATAGGAAAATCATTAAAGAGGTCGACGATAGAAAAATTTTGGATTCCAAACAAAGAGCGAAGGTCAAGTGGGCTTTAGACGGGGACGAAAACTCTAAATTTTTTCACGCCATGGTAAACAACAGAAAAGTGGTTAATAGCATTCATGGCCTCACGATCAATGGAGAGTGGTGTTCTAAGCCTAACAGAATTAAAAGAGAGGTTTTTTCTTTTTTCCGCGACAAATTTAAAGAACAATCCTCGACGAGACCGTTCTTGACATGTCACAACATGAAAAGAATTTCGGACGTTGAAAGAGATATGTTGATTGAGCCCTTTACGGAATCTGAGATAAAGACCGCGGTTTTTGACTGCGGGGATGACCGTTCGCCGGGACCCGACGGGTTAAGTTTTAAATTTGTTAAACACTTTTGGGGAATTCTCAAGGATGATTTCGTTAGAATTTTTGACGAGTTTCATAGCAGTGGAAAGATTAGTATTGGAAGCGGGTCTTCTTTTATAACACTTATTCCTAAAATTCCTGACCCGGTCGCGCTTAACAACTATAGGCCTATCAATCTTGTTGGAATTATCAGTAAGGCAATCTCCAAAGTCATGGCGAACCGGATGAGAACGGTTCTAGAAGGTGTAATATCCGAAAATCAATCGGCGTTTATTAAAGGAAGATTCATATTGGATGGTCCCCTGATTGTTAATGAGTTGATTACATGGATCAAAAAGAGGAAACAAAAAGCCTTCTTCCTCAAAATTGACTTCGAGAAAGCATACGACAATGTGAATTGGAGTTTCGTGTTAAATGTGCTTCATCAAATGGGCTTTCCAAACAGGTGGTGCAATTGGATCAAGGGTATTCTCGAATCGGCTAGTTCTTCTGTTTTGGTTAATGGAGCTCCTACTTTCAGATTCAGCTGCGAAAAAGGTATGAGACAAGGAGACCCGCTCTCCCCTTTCCTATTCTTGGTTGTAATGGAAGCTCTTTCTTGCATGCTTAATCGGGCAAGAGACTTGGGTTTGATTAAAGGCATCGTTTCTCCTAATAATGGTCCTACTATATCTCACCTATTGTACGCGGACGACGCCATTGTCATGGGAGAATGGTCAAAAATTGAAGTGGTCAATATTGTGAAAATCCTTCGGTGTTTCTATGTATGTTCGGGCCTTAAAATTAACATCGATAAATCCAATCTTTACGGCATCGGAGTTGGTAATGAAGAAATTGGGGAAATGGCTTTAGAAGTGGGATGCAACGCGGACTCTCTTCCGTTTAAGTACCTTGGCCTTATGGTGGGAGCTAACATGAATCGTATAAGCAATTGGAATCCGGTTTACGAAATTTTTCGAGCAAGACTTGCTAATTGGAAGTCTCACCTTCTTTCAATTGGTGGAAGGGTGGTTATCATTAGAGCGGTTTTGGAAAGCTTGCCATGCTACTATTTCTCGCTTTACAAAGCCCCCAAAAAGGTTATTTCGGACTTGGAGGCCATGATCAAAAAATTCTTATGGGGAGGCTCTTCCGAAGAAAGGAAAATGCATTGGGTTAACTGGGACCGTGTGTCGTGTCAAGTTAAAGAATGAGGGTTAGGTGGAATGAGGGTTAGGTTTGAACAAACTTAATGAGGTAAATATTTCGCTCTTGACCAAATGGGGGTGGCGATACAAAACGGAGAAAAACAATCTTTGGAAACGGGTCATTGATGCGTTTCATCATAACCGGTTTGGGTGGGAATGTATCCCCTTTAAGAAGTCTTTATCTGGAGTTTGGAACAACATAGCGAAAGTTTTTCTGAAAACCAAGGTTGGGGATTCAAATCTTCGGAGCTTTATGGTGGGAGAAGTGGGTAACGGCAATGACATAGCCTTTTGGCTAGACAGCTGGGTTGCGGCAGAACCTCTTAAAATGATTTTCCCAGAGTTATTCACGTTAGAGGTGGAAAAAAGATGCCGGGTGGCGGATCGGATCAATCAACTTGATGGTGTGCAAGCATTTTCGTGGAACTGGAAGTCGGCAGTGACCGATCCGGGGCTGATTAGCAGAGTAGCGCAGCTCGAGAGCCTGCTGTACAATACTCAGGTAGTGGACAGATGCGACAAATGGAAATGGACTCTGGATTCAGATGGTCTGTTTTCTGTAAAATCAGTCAAAAAGCTTCTTCGTGAGGCTTCAACGAGTACAAGCGGTCATAAAGTGGAGTGGTGTAAATGGATCCCTTCTAAAATTAACATTCACGCGTGGAGAGCGGGGCTGGATAGCATTGCTACAGGTGAAGCGTTGAGAAAAAGAAATATTCAGGTGGGAGATTCTATGTGCCGAATGTGTGGCTCGGACGAAGAAACAGTGGAGCATTTGTTCATTGGTTGTTTTGTTGCGTCTAACATTTGGAACGGCATTAGCTCGTGGTGTAACATTCCGAACATCTTTGCTTTTTCGATTAAAGATTTATTGGATTTCCACTCGACCATAGCCGGGTCGGATGAAAAGAAGACAGTCGTGCAAGGTATCATAAGGATAGCATGTTGGAGCATCTGGAAGGCAAGGAACAATTTGGTGTTTTCTAATAATCCGGTGAGAATTAACAACATTTCTAGCGAGATCAAGGCGTCAAGTTTTCTATGGTGGTCGAATAGATCTAAGTGTAAAGGTATGGAGTGGAAGGATTGGTGTATTTTTGTAAATTTGTAAATGCTTTATGTGTTTTGGTTGTAGTTGTTTCGGTCGGCCCGGTTTGGGCTGGCTAGTTTGTTAATGAAGTTTACCTTTAAAAAAAACAAATATTTATATTTGTTATAAATAATATCTCATACGTTGTCCAAGATTCTCATTATAAATAAAATAGGTTTGAAAATCATGTATTACACAGGTTAAATAAAATAAATACTAAATAAGTATTAGTAGTAGTGAAGATTTATAAATTATAAAATGATATTTTGAAATATAATATGATTAAAATTAATAAATAGGATACAAATGGGGTGAAATAAGATAAACAATTAAAATAATCTTTGAGTCTAGGAATTGTAATAAGTGAAGCAAGCAATTAGTTACTTATTTATTATGTATAATTTTTTTGTCTTTTTATTTGACCCGAAAATCTCACTGAATTTATCAACTAAAAAAACCGTATCATTCGTAACAAATCGATTATGAAAATCTAAAAACCCAAAATACCAGTTACAATTCCAACATTGACCATTACTAGATCCAGTATCTGTTATAATTGATAGTGTTCATATTTGAAATAAGATATCTAGCATCTAATAATTGATGATGTATATATATTGAAACTAAAATATCTTTTTTTTAAGGTGTGAACTATTAGCGAATGTCGGGAGGTCTAGCATACGTTGTCTTAACCGGGTCCATGTTAGAGAGTCCTCACGCATAATAGATCCCTAATTTAAACCCCTCAGATCATGCGTAGTCGATGATTTTTGGGCGTTTTTTGGAAGAAAACGCCGGAATCTCCGCCCCATGGGCGTTTTTCGACCAAGAAACTGCCGGAGCGTTGTATATTCCACGCCTTGCTCCATTTTCTTTGTCCAATCACCCTTTATCTTCATATTCTTATTCCACGCCTTGCTCCATTTTCTTTGTCCAATCACCCTTTATCTTCATATTCTTTGTCCAATAAGATTTTTTGATGGTTTTTGTTTTATTTAATTATATTACATCTTATTTAACATAATGCCACACATTCCTACTATACCCATTTTAGAAAACGCCTCATAATGCCCCATTGCTGATTGGGCTGCCACATGACGCGGCATTACCACTACGCATGGTCTCAATGCGAAACCTCTATCACTCATACTCGAACTTGAGACTTGGAGAGGAAAACTCATCCGAACCCACCATAACTGGAACTTAAATACCCGTGACCGCTAAAATAGAGGAGTTTGTTATGATTAAAATAGAGGAGTTTGTTATGATTATTAGTGATGGTTTGAAACTAAAATATCTATATACTTATTCTTGTGGATACAAACAAAACAAAACAAAAGAAAGGTTGAGGGAGGCTGATCTGTTTCCTGTAGAAAAGCATCCAGTTAAGGTTAACATCTGGACTCGTGCCAGTCGTCGTGTCAACTGTTCAAAAGTCTTCGTCCTCTTTACTTACTCTGATCACCAAACTCCACCATGGCAGGCCGAGACATACTCAACAAGATGAAGGTAACATTCATTCTATTCTTCACTTCACATTACCTTCTACAACTTTCAATCATTTGTTATCACTTTGTGTTTCATCACTCTTTGACTTTCAGTTATGAGCGAGCATAGATAGATAGGTTTCTGGATCTTTTTTGGATTTGTTGATATTTGATTCCTCAATCATCATGTATGGTTTAGAATAGGATGAATGTGTAGGTGAACAAAGTATTATAACAACATCATAGATCTCATCTGGACGGATGGTTTTTTTTTTTTTAACTGCAAATTTAGATCACAAACGGACCGTAACCACCCGATCATATCCATCTCCACTAGGATACACCAATTCAGAGGAAACCCAATAAATCTGGAAAAAAACTCCATGTGGGAATCGAACCCAGGACCTATTGATCCCTAAGCCTTATCCCACCCCAAGATGCTGATAGGCTACAATGCCACGGACTGATGGATGTTACAAATGTAATGCAATTATGATGATCAAAATTTCCTGCTTTTATTTATATAATTTCTAAATGTTTGTTGCTAACTATGTAATATTTATTTTATTCAACTCGTGTAATACACAAATTTCTAACAAAGATGATTAAAGAAAATTGATTTTAACAATACATAAAGTGTTTTCTTATTGTGAATTCTAAATTTGGCAGATTTGTCATTCTTTTGAAATTACACATTAAGACCATAGATTAAGATGTAAATTAGGCTAATCAGTGATTCACGTGTTTGCGGCTAAATAAGAAAATGGTTGATGATTGCAAAATAGGGGAAAATTTTTGATCGGTGAAATTGGAACCTTGGTGGAATTTGGGTATGGCGGTTTGCTAGGTGATCTGGCTCGTCAAGACCTTTCCGTCCACTGGTAATGGGCCTTGTAACTCCAATTGTAGCCCAAGTTATGCCCGTTTAAAAATTGGGCTCCTTTTGCTCTGTTTCCCTTTATCTAGCTGGTCCAGATAAGAATCTGTCAACTCTTGAATCAGCTCCTCACCGGAATTTATTTATGTGCTTTTGTTTTTTCACATTCAAAGATCACAAGCATTCTTTTGATAAGCTTTCAACCATTTAAACTAGCTTTTTATTCTACAGGAAAAGGTTGGTCTATCCTCATCTTCAGGCGAAACAGGAAAAGGAAAGAGCAAGATGTCGAAACATGTTACGCACGGGTATCATTTAGTCAAGGGGAAATCATACCATGATATGGAAGATTACGTATTTGCGCAGTTCAAGAATGTCGATGATAACGAGCTTGGCCTGTTTGCTATATTTGACGGTCACTTAAGCCATGAAGTCCCCGATTATCTGCGATCTCATTTATTCGAAAATATTTTAAAAGAGGCAAGTCTCTTTACTCCAATCCGTCAAACTGTTACCAAAATGTATTTATCCTTTATTTGTTGTTCTGCAAGCAGCCCGATTTTTGGACCAAAACTGAGCATGCGATTAGAAAGGCGTATCGGGTAACTGATAAAACGATTCTGGACAAAGCAGTTGATCTGGGAAGAGGAGGTTCAACTGCGGTTACCGCCATTTTAATAAACTGTAAAAAGCTTGTAGTCGCTAATGTTGGGGACTCGCGGGCCGTGATATGCAAAAAAGGCGTGGCGAAACAGTTATCGATTGACCATGAACCGAGCAAGGAACGTAAGCTTATTGAGAACAGAGGCGGTTTTGTATCCACCTTTCCAGGTGACAATGAATCGTCTAAAAGTTATAACTAGTATATCTTTAGGGCTGCAATAAGAAATATATGTGTTCACGAACTGTTCATAGGCACTTACCGAACGAGATTTTATGTTCATGTTCGTTTGTTAAGGAAATGATGTGTTCGTGTTCGTTTGTTAATTTTAGGCAACGAATGAAAATGAACGTTGATGAATACGAGCTAATGTTCATGAACACAAATGGAAACAAACGAACACAAACAATCGTTCATGTACAGAAGATAATACACCAACACTTACTAAATATTTTATTTGTCAAAATTTTGACGTATTTAAATAAAATATAAAAACTAAAAACACTAATGAACTATCGAACATGTTACCGAATGTTCACGAACATAAGTGAACGAACGTGGCCTCTGTTCATGTTCGTTTGTTTAATAAACGAACGAACTTCCCGCCAAACGGTTCACGAACTGTTTGCTGAACGTTTGGTTCGTTTGCAGCGCTGTATATCATTGTATCATTGTATCTTGGCAATGAGACATGACAGGCTGTTAGCTTGCAGGTGATGTGCCACGCGTTGATGGGCGGTTAGCAGTGGCAAGAGCGTTTGGTGACAAGAGTTTGAAGGAACACCTGAGTTCTGAACCAGATGTGTTTATGGAAATGATAGATGATGATACCGAATTCATAATATTAGCAAGCGATGGCATTTGGAAGGTTTATTTCTATTTAATGAGATGATTAAGAAAGTTGGTTTTTATGATGTTAATCTTGTGTTTGTTTTCTTCAGGTTATGTCGAATCAGGAGGCGGTAGATTGCATCAAGAATGTGAAGGATGCAAGGGCGGCTGCAAAGCAACTGAATGAGGAGGCACTTGCAAGGAAGAGTACAGATGATATTTCCTGCATTGTTGTAAGGTTCCAATGATGTCACAATTGTTTTGTTTTTCTGTCTTTCTTTCAATGGTTTATTGTGCGGTTTAGTGTTGTTGTATTATATCTTGAAATCGCGGTCTACAATGTGAGAGAGTGGTATAACATGTAAAAAAATGTTACATGTAATGTATGATGTATCTTTCTTGCTCTTTTATATGTTGATAACTATTTATTGATGACATATCCCGGGTTTGTATGTATGGGTTTTCTGTATATTCTTTTTAACTTCTTTTGTTATTAAAGTATAAAGGGTACAATCGTAATTTCATTAATATTTAATAGAATTTTTAACGTTGGTTGATGCGAACGATCAAACCATGTTACGACTTAGTAAGAACCTCCCAAATTGTATTTTTCCAAGAATTTGATAAAAACCGCAATATGACGTTACGATATAACCATTCATGTAATAAACTCTTTATTTCATAAAATCATCAGCTACAATTTTTAGTTAGATGATAGATTAGTCATTAGATGATTTAATGAAAGTTTTTCTAATGAATATAACTCTAAATTAGTTATTATTTATAGTTTTAAAGATGTTAGCATTTCTCTACCTATATAATATTAAATAGGTTTATAATTGCATATGTTAATATAAATTATAATTTATTTATTTATTTCCACCTCTAAATTTCAAGATATCCTATTTAACTTTTTGACTATAATCTCATATATATCTGAATGAATAATCTAGTCATATCATCAAGACTAAAATTCTTACTGAACATGGAAGGCACCAATGCAGAAAGTAAAAGTTAGGAAGCAATCAACTAATGGGCCCTCTAGATGTATGTTTTAGGAAGCAATCAACTAGCAAACCTTTATTGGGCTGGATGTATGTTTGTCGGTAGTCACTAGTCAGCACTAAAGGTTTTACTTAGGGGGTGTTTGGTGTTGCGTTTTCAAAATAGATTATGCGTTTTCAAAATAGATTTTGCGTTTTCAACCCAGCCGGTTTTAACCCAACTCAGCTTGGCTCACTACGGTTGGTTGAATCATCCCGGATGAAACCGAAGACTTGTACACGCTACACGTATTTATTAGCAAGAGATAGAAAACCAGGCATTGGTGTTTACAATTATTATAAATCACCTAAACAGTCATTCAACATTGTGTTATAAATGAAAGCCCATAACTCCTTTCAATATGTATACAAGTGGTCAATAAAAATGACCCCACAAGGAAGTGAGGTCCAGCCTGTGGCTAGTGTTTCTTGTGGTTAATAGTCCCCACTCTGAGATTGAAAGTGATTGAATTGGAATCATCCTATAATTGAGCTACATACAAGGCATTTCTATTGTAATACAAGCTAAAAAGCTTAGACTAGTGTGTGAGAGAGAGAGAGAGTGAGCGATGAAGTTCTTGTTTCAATGTCCTTGTTGCTCTTGTTTCTGCTTTATGAAGCCGAAAAAGGGGAAACCGAAGGAGAAAGAAGCTAAACCGAAGGAGAAAGAAGCTAAACCGAAGGAGAAAGAAGCTAAAGAAACTAAACCGGTTGAGAAAGAAGCCAAGGATGAAAAGAAAACCGAGTGAATCTCAAAAGCAGATCCAAGTTTTGCTTGTGATTCAACATGCATTATACGATTGGTATTGCTAAAGCAAAATGTACTATGTAGTCTTTGTTTTCATATATGCAAAAATAAGTGTTTAATTTATCATCTTTGTAGTGTTGGTGTAATTTATTTATTATATATTTATATCCATATGATCTACTTTAACTCAACAGGTGATCTTGTGCTCAAGTTAATGTTCTGCGTTTGATTGTTGTATTAAGTTACCAAATTAGGATTGTACATAATCTTTGTTCATGGGAAATTATGATTCTTGATTGGTTTTTGTTGCAAATGTGGTTTTAATTTTTATTCCAATTTTGATGAGAACCTTGTTACTAATCCGAATGGCTTTCTCAACCCGCTGCATCGTTGTAGGCTTCTTGGAAAGTTGGACTCTTAATGACATGGTCAATTGCAACCATGTAAACGGATGATTCCGTTTTAGAAGTGGTATCATATTCGAATCCAGCTTCTACTATAGCCCTCTACAGTCTACACAAGCATATATCACATTTTTAGCGAAATCGTGTTTTAACTGGTCTCACTAGTTATTAGTGTAATGTGATCCTCGGGGGTTTTCAAGAAACAACCCTGGAGATTTGTCAATTGTCACAATTACCAATACATGAGACAATATTTTTTTTTGTCATGATAAACAAATTAAGAAAAAGTCATAAATATGTTGGTTTTTATTTATAACAAGTGGATACTACTTAATAATGCATGAAAACCTATTACAGAAATTTGTTTGTGGACAGCAATTACAAAACCCTTTTTACTAGTTTAATACTATTGTACAATTCATGTAACTATCATATAGGATTCAAATGAAAAGAAATTTTTTATAAGAAAAAAGAAATTTCAACCAATAAGAACGTTTCATTTTACTTCATTTAATATTCGTATTTAATTTTAAAGGTATATTGGTAAACTTACATAGATCATTAATTTGTATTCTTTCTCTTTAATAACTAAGTAGATTAAATTTGTAACCCCTTTTCAAAATATATATATTTTTTAAATTAAAAAACAACTTAATTTAAAGTGTAGAATAAATTACAATGTGTGTAAGATAATTACAAGGTGTGTAGGATGTATTTCGAGGTGTGTAGGATAAAATTCTATATTGTGTAGGGTATATATATGAAAAATTTGATATGTGTAGGTTTTGTAGATTATATGTAGGATAATTAATGATAGTTGACTAATTAATTAAAAAGAGAAAATTAAATTTTTTTTGAAAGGTAAACTTCATTAAACAAACGCGGGATATCTCCAAGCTAGAGATATCCGCAAACAAAAAGTTACATCATATCAATCAAGAAATTACACCACCCTTTCCAATCTATCGTACAATCCTTACATCGACTCCTATACCAAAGATATCCCAACCCCTTGATGTCGGACACTATATTAGCAATGGTCGCCTCAATGTTAGCAAAGACCTTTTCGTTCCGAGCTTTCCAGATGCGCCAAGCCGTCAAAATAAACACACCATACACGATATCTTTCTTCATCTTCGAACTCCTCATATGGTCGACATACTCTTGAACATCACTGATCGAAAAAAAAGAATAAAGGAGGTAACTTACACCACGAAGCCACACCGGCCCAAACGCCATTCGCAAATCTACACGCCGTGAAGATATGATCCGTATTCTCGTCCTCTTCCCCACAAAAATAACAACCCCCTTCTCCCACCACAATATTCCTCCTTCTAAGGGCACTCAAAGTCGGAATCCGATCCATCGTAGTCCGCCACATAAAGATGTTACACTTACTCGGGATCCACTTGCATCACACGAACACTTTGCCATCACCTCTATAGCCGTCCTCAGTCAACCAATTCCTCGTTTCTTTTACAGAGAACATTTTATCAAACCCTTTGTTCCAAACCCACTGGTCCATTTTCTCACTAAGTCGAACACTAGCAATAATCCGATGACAATTAATAACCTGTTCCACCTCAATATCCAAACTTGGATATTTATTCCAACCCCATTCGATCACTGTTGACCCATTTTGAACTCCAATTCTTTCCGAAACCGTGCACCATTTATTACTTTCAATACGGAATAACGCCGGAAATAAAACTTTAAGTGGCTCATTTGAAATCCACGGATCAATCCAAAATTTAATGCTCGTACCATTACCCACAACTCCCCGAATCATGTTCACAAAAGGAGTACCTTGCACCTTCAACCGATAACCAATTCTAACAATCTTGTTCCACGTACCGGTCCCCTTCTTGTAAGACGGATATTCATCCTATCGCCGCCCGGAAAAATGAATCGCATCAATCACTTTCTTCAAAGAGCATTTTGTTCGGTTCGATATCTCCATAGCCACTTCAAAATTAGCGCATTATTACTTGCTTCTAATTTATTTAGACCCAACCCACCATCGCTTTTCGCTTTCGTAACCTTTTCCCACGAAACCCAATGAAGTTTATTAACTTCATCGTTCCCGCCCCAAAGAAACCGTTCGATAATTGACTCCAACTTGTTCACCACGGCCACCGGAGCTTTATACAATGAAAAATAATATGATGGAAGACTCTCTAGCACGGACTTGATAAGCACCACCCGACCTCCTATAGATAAAACATTCGCCTTCCACTTCGACAATCTTTTAATAAACACATTCACCACCGGATCCCAATTAATAATACGATTCATATTCGCTCCTACTTGAATCCCCAAATACTTAAAAGGAGCGGCACCTGATTTACAACCCATAGAAGCCGCCTCAAAATTAACTTCTTCCAAAGTCTTTCCAACGCCATATAAAACCGATTTCTGGATATTTATCCGGAGACCCGAGCACAGATGAAATATCCTCAATATCCTCCTTAGCGCTTGAAAATTAAATTTAGACCATTCACCCATTACCATAGCATCATCCGCGTACAATAAATGTGAAATTAGAGGTCCCTCGTCTTTAAGCTTCACCCCATCAAATGAACCAATATTACACGCCTTCCGAATAATACTAGAGAAAGCTTCCATGACAATAACAAAAAGAAAAGGGGATATCGGATCTCCTTGCCTAAGACCTTTCCCACACCCGAACTCGAAAGTTGGCGACCCGTTCACCAGCACCGAAGATCGAGCCGACGACAATATACCACCAATCCACTTGCACCATAAGTCATGAAATTTCATTTGCCGCATCACGGACAATAAAAAGTCCCAATGCACGTTGTCGTAGGCTTTTTCAAAGTCAATTTTAAACAAGAATAATTCCTTCCCTTTACTTTTCGCCCAAGAAAGAATCTCACTAATGATCAATGGGCCGTCCAAAATATACCTTCCCGAAAGGAAGGCCGATTGTGTCTCATAAGTAACTGAACCCATAACCGTCTTCAACCTATTTGCAAGAACTTTAGAGATAACCTTGCTCACGACTCCAATTAGGTAGATAGGCCGATAATCTCCCAGCTCGACCGGGTCACTAACCTTGGGGATCAAAGTAATAAACAACGAACCAACTCCTCGGCTAATCGAACCCGAATCAAAAAACTCATGCATAATCGACATAAAATCCGAAGATAAAGAGGTCCAAAATCTCTTAATAAACCGAAAATTAAACCCGTCAGGACCCGGCGCTTTGTCACTTCCACAATCAAACACAGCTTCTTTTACCTCACGCTCCGAAAAAGGTCTAATAATGTTCGCCGCCTCCTGCTCCTTCAAGTGCTTCAAATCGCTACACATCAAGGATGGACGAATATGCATATCTTCAACAAACATATTCTTGAAAAATCGGAATACTTCTTTTTTTACCAACGACGGCTTAGTAACCCAAGATCCATTTATATTTAACCCCGGCAAGGAATTAGACACTCTTCGCTTGTTGACCACTCCATGAAAAAACCTTGAATTTTCGTCACCTGCCTTCGCCCACCGAACTCTAGCTTTTTGTCTTAAATCTTTATCCTTAAACGCTCGTAGCTCTTTAATCTTCACATTGGCTTCCTCGTAAACCCACCTTTCCGCTTCTGTAAGATCTCTATCCTCAATAATAGAATCCAACACATTAACCTCATGCACAAGATTCTCCTCCTCCTCACATTCAGAAGCCTTTGTTCGATCAACCCACTTGGATATAACTTGCCTCACAAATTTGAACTTCTTCATAAGAACCACATCAGGCGTGCCATCCCCTCTAAAATCCGCCATAGCTTTATTCACAACTTCCTCAAACCCGTCTCGATACAACCAAGAATTAAAAAATCTAAACGGTTTAACACCGTAATTCCGATACTCCACTTTCAAAATAAGAGGACTATGATCCGAACCTTCCCTAGCAAGAGCTCTGTATTCCGCATTCGGCCAAGCACTAAGGAAATTCCACGAGACAAATATCCTGTCAATACGACTACACTTATTACCGGTGACAAATGTAAATCTTCGGCCCCTCAACAAAAACTCATGAAGCCCCACTCCTTCTAACAACTCATTAAATTCATTGGACTCGGCCGCATTAAACTTGGAATTCTGTCTATCTCCACGCTCTCGAACACAATTGAAATCTCCCCCCACGATCCAATAATTATCATCTTGCGTTATAACCCGTCCCAACTCGGCCCACAAATCCCTTTTATCTACCAGTTTCTGTGGCGAATACACATTAATAATCGACATACCCATACCACTATCTCTAGCCGTACCGTGAACCACCAGGAGGTTTCTATGCTTCTCCACTCGATTTTTAACAAACTTCTTAGGGTCTCATAATGATAAAAGACCACCCGACCGACCGGTAGCATCAACATGTTCAGACATGAAATCCCCGTCACCCCAAAATCTGCGTAAATCCATCCCCTCTAAAGATTCAAATTGAGTTTCCTGTAACATCATAAACCCAATATCATCGTGCCTACGTATTTTTCGCGTCAAATCACTTTTACAATAATTACCCAACCCTCTAATATTGACGGACATCAAATTCATTCTTCAACCGATTGAAAGCCTTCTTCGTTCACGACCTTGGTTACCGACTACTTGAAGTTCTCAAAATTTTCTGCTCCTAATGCCTTAGCCAAAAGAACTGTTTGATCAACCTCATTGCCAACCTCCTGGCCTAGAGCCTTTGACCCATTCTCATTATCGCCCTCCTCCTCCCGTGTACTATTCAAAGGCCCATTAGACGGCCCAATGTCCCTATTCAGATCAGGCGTAACATACTCTAATGGGCTCCTCTCTCTATTATCTTCAACCACGTTCTCCTTTGGGCTACCATAATTCAGAAAAATAAACCGGTCCACGTCAAACGGGTCCTCTCCATCTCTTTGTCTTTTTTTGGGCCTCTCCTGGCCCAAAGAAGCAAGCGAACCCTTACTGTTAGACTTCCTCCTAACACTTTTCTTCATCTTAGCTTTTGAATCCAAACCATTATTGCCTTCCTTAATATGCTTTAAAAATACCTCATTAAACAGATGATTATTAGTATGAAAATCGCCACCAAACTCGGAATTTTGACTCATGTCATTAATGTTCGAACCATCCAAAATCACATCATCCCTCTCATTGCTCCGATCACCGGAATCCACCACCGTCATGTTATCATCAGACCTTCGATTATCATCTACCTCATCCTCCAAATCCACCAAGCAATCGGGAATCCACTCCCCAACCTCCTCCTCTACCAATACAACAAAATTCCTGTTCTTCCACGATAACTTGCACCGCTGATTAACACGATCCATTGACTTAGTCAAAATACCAACACACGCATAAGATAAATCACCATCTTGCTCATCCAATTGTGCCGATTGAATAACTGTACCGAAATGAGACGCAATATCATCAAACACTTTCGTGCATGACAAACTCAACGGCACACCATGAAGTTTTATCCAAGCAATTCTTTCTGTTTCTAACAATTGACCACCCAGACCTCAACATGGGAAAAAGCGGGCGACCATGCATGTTTATTCTCAAGAAACCTACCTCTCTCATTCTCATCCCCAAACAACAACATGACATAAAACCCACCCACATACTTGATACTTACTTGCACTTCGATCATCTCCTGGACAAACCTCCTCAAAGTCGTGAGCGATCCGAAATCCTTAACCTTAGCAATTAATCCACGATCAAACCAATCAGCAAATGCTTGAACGTTCGATTCCACCATAATCTCCTGTAACACGACAGCATCCTCCTAATTTAACAACGTATCACGAAATGATCTGGAACTCGGACCATTCACAATCGACTGATCAAGCACTAACTCTTTCTCTTTGGACCTTGTTGCCTCCTTGTTCTCCTTCTCTTGCCCTTGAGCTGGTCTCCATTCCTTTTCCTGGTCTCTTGGAACCCTCCGGCCATCAACAAATCTCGCAAGCACAATGAATAATTTAAAGCTTCCAATCCAAACATCTTTAAGATTACTCTCCATCTCCATCGGATTCCTGACATTCCTGAACGTAACGAACCCAAAACGCTTGCCTAGACGATCATACTTCCTGGCTATGTACGTACCTTGAATATCTCCGAACCTCCTTAAAACCTGAACCAAATCCGCCAAAGAACACCGTTCCGGAAGATTTGATACAAAAAACTTGGTCCCTGAATCACGATTGTTAGATCTGTTATGGCCGTTGTTACCCTTCCCTTTCTTTGCCGGAACATCATACCATTGCCCAACCTTGAAGTTTTGCCCGCCCGCCATAATCGGAGTTGAAACCCTAATCGCCGTATTGAATAAATTTGACATGAGTTATAAATGAATTAGTATTTTACTAATATTTTATTTCTTATTTTTCTTCTTTCAATAATTTTCTTTGCATTTGATCATCCCCAAGTTACTATATGTGTATGTATATATTTTTTGTAGGTGAGTATTGCCAAGTTACATTCTTATTATTTTATTGTATTAATTATAAAGAAAAAAAATTATATGGACATTTATATTAGGGCTGGCATATCGTATATACTCGTACACGATAAGACACGATACACGAAATCCCATACACGAACACGACACGATAACTTATCGTGTCTTTTTTTCAAACACGCACACGAACACGACACGATATACACGAAAATTACATGTTAATACGACTGTTCGACTGTTTTACACGAAAATTACCTGTTAATACCTGTTAATGTAACAACCCTCGGTAAAACCAACACCCTTATAATATTTCCGACACTCCAGTATATTATAAGAATGTTTCATTATGTCTTTTATTACACCCCGTATATGAAAACTGAGCTCTAGTTAGGTTATAATTATAAAAGAAAATAAAAATCTGAAAATGTAAGTTGAGGCGGGCCGCGAAAGACCTCACCTCAAACTTACGCGGGCCGCGAGAGCTTGTGAAACGCGGATACACCCAGAGGCCGACACGTGTCATGATCGTGGCTGTCTAGAGAATGACTGAGCTAAGCTATAAGTTGACCGCGTGTTGACGCGGGCCGCGTAAGGCTTAGCCTTACCTTACGCGGGCCGCGACAGGACTAGAATCAGCAACTATATAAGAAGGCCATCAGACTTCGTTTTCCGTCGCTCATTCTAAAATCTCAATCTCGAATTCTGAAGTATTAAGCATAATATTTGGGTATTATACCCCTAAATTAGCGAGGTTCTACTCCGTTGTAAGTGTTATAACCCTAGTTTCGTAATAGTTACGCTGCCCGATTGATTTAGGGTTCCGTAACAACTGTCGTGGTTCTGCCCGACGTAGTTGTTGGAATGCCGTCTCGGGGAGGGTATCATTAATATTTTCAAAAGGGTATGATACTAACCAATGTACATTTGTATAAATTATAGATTATACCCAGGAAACCCTTACAAGAAGCCTAAGATAGCAAAGTGAGTTTATCCTCTTTTTGTTAATGTTTTTGTAATGTTTTACAAAACCTTAAATGTTTTACAATGCGATTAAGCGGTGATTGAGTCTTTGTAGTTCTTCAATTACTGCCGGTATTATGAGGTTTTGTATACAAAATTTACTACGAGTAGTAGTAAGTCTGAATGACAGTGCATTACCATTGGACGACGAGTTAGCCAATGGGTAATTTGACCATAGCCATAGATCCGGTCGAGTGGCAAATACTGAATGAGTAATTGTGTAGAAATAAACAATGTGATCGCTCTCAATACTGTTTTAATTGATAAAATGTTTCTTGATTAAACTGGGATTCACTCACTAGTATTTCCGACTGACAAATGTTTTTAAAACACGTTACAGGTAACACAATGTGAACAGCCAATTAGTGAAAAGCCAACTGGAGAGCACTGAAGGCTTGGGAAAAATTGTGGCTATAAAAGTTACCTAATAAACGATGTTTTAAATTCAATAAAATAGGGTTTATCCCTATAATGTATTGTAATAAGAAACTTGGGTTTTGCCCCTGTTATTATTAATATAAAAGAAGGTGGTTTTACTCTGATAAACATTTCCTAACTACGGTCCTGATGAAAATTCTGCTGCGAGATTAAACAACCTGATACCACCAAACTCTGAGCTCGCGTCCGCCCGTTCCCGGGAAACAGGGATCGGGGGTTGCGACAGAAGGTGGTATCAGAGCCTAGCCACTGGTCTGAGCCAAAGAAGTGTTCTGCTGACACTTAAATTTTAAATTTTGTGTTAGGAAATGAATTACGGAAATACATGCATAACTGTAATTATGTGTTATGTGTTATTTGACTATTTGTTAGTTTTCAGTATGAGTGATCAAGGACCATCAGACGTGAATCGTCAGTTAGCTAATTCACCTAGGAGTGAAGGTACATCATTACAGCCTGCCCTTTCAGGGTATTCTGCTGATCAGGAAGACGGAATATTTGCTTTTAGAGCTAAATCTGAAGAGTCATTTCCTAATAAGAAACGAGGATGGTTCAGTAAAGAAGCTTTTGCTCGTAGGAAGAGAATGTGAAAATTGCAACAGCAAAGAGCGTTAGCAGCTATTAAGCAAGAGACAGATGCCCATACTCAAGATATGCTAAATAGAAGCTTAGCTAATTTCCATATCTTAGCTACGACTGCTGCTGACCCAAGTCTGGAACAATTAGTAGCCCCACAACCACAAAACCCAGAACAACCTATGGAGATAGAAAATCAGGAAAACCAAGAGGAGATGTACGCTTTTAACCCAGAAGAAATCCCAAGGGTACCTGCACCAAACCCTCTAGACCCGAATTACTACCCCTGGTGGGACGACAATAGGGATTTTGTGCAACGTTACCCTATCCAGGATTATCCACCCATACAGAATATAGAAGCTTACCCAGGTATGGACCCTTTAGATCCTCATTACCAAGATGATTATATTAGGGAAATATTAGAGGATCCTTACCAATTTCAGGCACATACACCCCCATATCAGGAACAGGCACCCCAAATTCTAAACCCAGTCCGAGAACCTGCACCCCCAATGAGTGCAGAAAACGTGCAAGAACTTAGGACTTTCGGAGAGGAAATCTTAGAAAGCAGTGAGAGAATGCGTCAGGTGGGAGAGCGTCTCGTATGGAAATACGATGAGCGCAATATGGATTTTTGGATAAATCCATATCCGTGAATGTGAGAATGGAGGAGATGGTAGTAATAATAATAATAAAAATAAAATAAAATATGTGTGTATGGATGCATATTACTATTTTATTTCTGTTGGTATTGTAATCTTTATTTCTGTACTAGTGTGTAATAGACGCATAAGTATATGAAAAGAGTAAGTAGCAATGATCTACGTTTTTGGCTAGATTGTGTGTCATGTGATTAACTATATTAGATATTAATTGTGATATTAATATGGGGTAAATGTTTAAAATTCAGATGGCCGATCAAGGAAATCAAGTAAATCTGGATAATAACCCGGAAATCCAGAATGATAATATTCAGAATGATAATGAGAATCTGAATAACAACAATGGAAATCAAGTGGACAATGGTGCTATCCAACACATAGTAGCACTGGGAATTATAGATGCAATGCCATTTATACTTCAAACTGTTAAAGATGCAGACAATAAAAGTAAGCATAGCAGTAAGGGACCAAGTGAACCAGAAAACAGCGTGAACAATGGACCTGTACTTCAAATGCCCATTCCCAAAAGAAGAAGAACTGTGCCTTACGGTTGTTCTTATAAGGAATTCTGGTCTTGTAAACCAATGGAATTCTCGGGCAATGAAGGGGCCATTGAAACCCTACGCTGGATAGAAAAGACTGAGGCAGTCTTAAGGATAAGTAAATGTGCTGAAGAAGATAAGATAATGTTTGCTTCTAATCTGTTTAAGAATGCAGCACTAGAATGGTGGAACACTATCCTCCAAACAAAAGGAAGTGATAGAACCTATAATATGGAATGGGAAGAATTTAAGGATAAGGTAGAAAGGAAATTCTGCCCTCCAAATGAAAAAGAACAGATAGCAAACAAATTCCTAAACCTTAGGATGACTGGTGTGGATAGTAAGGGATACACTAAAATATTCTTTGAATATGCCAGAATAGTGCCAACTCTTGCTTCACCAGAACCAGTGTTAATTTCCCGTTATATTTGGGGATTAATTGGAGAGATAAGACACGTAGTCAAGGCAGCTAGACCTCAAACCATAGAAAAAGCTGTAGAACTAGCCAATACCTTGACAGATGAATTAATCCGTACCCGAGAAGAGGATCAAAGAAGGAGCCTAACCCAGAAGTTGACTCAAGAATTTCGTTCTGGAAATTCTAACCGTGGGAAAAATATAGGTTCTACCTTTGCACCCTACTGTAGGTATTGCAAAAGAAAGCATTCAGGAAGATGCTCCATATATTGTAACTTTTGCAAAATATCGGGACACAAGGAAGAAAATTGCAGGAAGAAAGCTAACAGCCGGGTATGTTACAATTGCGGAGAACAAGGTCATATCAAGCTAAACTGTCCAAAATTAGTCCCAGCTGCAGACAACAAGAATACTAAAAACGCTAGAGCATTTGTTCTGACTGCAGAAGAAGCCAAGATGATTCCAGATGTCATAGCTGGTACGTTTTTAGTTAATGATGTTTTTGCTAAAGTATTATTTGACTCTGGTGCAAACCAAAGTTTTATTAATACATCGTTTTGCAAATTTCTAAATCAATCATTAACTAAACTACCACTAGAATGCTTAGTAGAAACAGCTAATGGGGAAACCGTTAGAATTTCTGAAATCTTGCAGGGAGCAAGCATAGAAAATTTAAATCAGAAATTTATTGCAAATCTTTATCCCATGAATCTGGTAGGATTTGATGTCGTTTTAGGAATGGATTGGTTAATAGCTAATAAAGCCAGTATTTTATGTGATCAAAAGTTAATTCAAGTAAATTCACCAAAAGGTAAAATGATCACAATTAAAGGAGATAAATCTTCTAGATCTACTAAATTCATTTCTGTGATGAAAACTGCAAGTTGTATGAGAAAATGTTCTATAGTGTATTTGATTTCTATAATCACTAACACTAAAGGAAAGGATTTAAAAGATATTCCAGTAGTATCTCAGTTTTCAGATGTATTTCCAGAAGAATTGCCAGGACAACCTCCGGACAGAGAAGTTGAATTCAGAATTCACTTAATACCAGGAACAGCACCAATTGCCAAAGCACCTTACCGTTTGGCACCTGCATAAATGCAAGAATTAAAGAAACAATTGGACGAATTGTTGGAAAAAGGATTCATACAACCAAGTTCGTCGCCATGGGGAGCGCCGATACTGTTTGTTAAAAAGAAGGACGGATCAATGCGTATGTGCATTGACTACCGTGAATTAAACAAAGTTACGATTAAGAATCGGTACCTATTACCGAGAATCGATGATTTGTTTGATCAGCTACAAGGAGCTCGATTTTTCTCTAAGATCGATTTAAGGTCAGGATATCATCAATTAAAGGTACAGGAAGAGGATATTCCTAAAACCGCATTTAGAACAAGGTATGGTCATTATGAATTTACTGTCATGCCATTTTGTTTAACCAAAGCTCCGGCTGCATTTATGGACATGATGAACCGAATATGTAAGCCATATTTGGATAAATTCATAATTGTTTTTATAGATGATATTCTAATTTACTCTAAGAGTAAAGAGGATCATGCAAGACATTTGCATGCACTTTTAAGTTTGCTAAGAAAGGAAAAGCTTTATGCTAAGTTTTCAAAATGCGAATTTTGGTTAGAACAGGTACAATTCCTTGGACACCTAGTCAATCATGAAGGAATTCATGTAGATCCAACAAAGATTGAAGCAATTACAAAATGGAAAACCCCTGAGTCACCAACTGAGGTTAGAAGTTTCTTAGGATTGGCCGGTTATTATAGAAGATTTATTCAAGATTTTTCTAGAATAGCCATTCCCTTAACTAAGCTAACCTGTAAATCTGTTAAGTTTAAATGGGGATTTAAACAAGAAGAAGCATTTAGAATCCTTAAGCAAAGATTAACCCATACACCCATACTAGCATTACCAGAAGGAACTGAAGACTTCGTAGTCTATTGTGATGCTTCTAAATTAGGTTATGGATGTGTGTTGATGCAACGACAAAATGTTATAGCCTATGCATCTAGACAACTTAAGAATCATGAAGAGAATTATTCAACTCATGATTTAGAATTAGGAGCTATAATTTTTGCTCTTAAGATTTGGAGACATTACCTTTATGGTAGTAAGTTTACCATATTTACTGATCACAAAAGTTTAAGGTATGTTTTCAGGCAGAAAGAGTTAAATATGAGACAAAGACGTTGGATGGAATTTCTTAGTGATTATGATTGTAATATCCAGTATCATGAAGGAAAAGCAAATGTAGTGGCAGATGCTTTAAGCCGAAAGTATCATGAAAAGCCAAGAAGAGTACGTTCTCTTAAATTAAATCTGCAAGTAGATTTAAATGAACAAATAAGAGAAGCACAAGAATCAGTAATCAAGGATGATTCTGAAAAATTAAAAGGTATGTTAAAAGAATTAAAACAAGGAACAGATGGAATTTGGAGATTTCATGAAAAATTTCTGGTGGATAGGAATGAAAAAGGACATAGCAACCTATGTTTCTAAATGTTTAACTTGTTCACAAGTTAAAGCTGAACATCAGAAACCCTCAGGTTTGTTACAGCAATTAGAAATGCCAGTTTGGAAATGGGAATTTATAACCATGGATTTTGTTACTAAATTACCCAAAACTAGGAAAGGAAATGATACAATCTGGGTGATTGTAGACAGACTAACTAAGTCAGCTCATTTCTTACCAATGAAGGAAACAATTAGTATGGAACAATTATCTAAATTGTATGTAAATGAAATTGTTTCTTTACATGGCATTCCTTTATCAATTGTTTCTGATAGAGATGGTCGCTTTACATCTCATTTTTGGTCAAGTTTCCAAAAGGTAATGGGAACCAAGTTAAGGTTAAGCACAGCTTATCATCCTCAAACAGACGGACAAAGTGAAAGAACAATTCAGACAATGGAGGACATGCTTAGAGCATGTGTAATTGATTTTGGAGGTAATTGGGACGATCACTTACCTTTAATAGAATTTTCTTATAATAATAGTTATCACACAAGTATTAATGCTGCACCATTTGAAACACTTTATGGATGAAAGTGTCGAACCCTAGTCTGTTGGGCAGAAATTGAGGAAAAGCAATTATCTGGACCTGAGATAGTGCAAGAAACAACTGATAAAATTATTCAAGTCAAGGAACGACTGAAAGCAGCACGTGATAGACAGAAAAGTTATGCTAATAACAGGCGAAAACCATTGGAGTTTCAAGTAGGAGATAGAGTATTGTTAAAAGTCTCTCCTTGGAAAGGAATGGTAAGATTCATCAAACGGGAAAAGCTAAGTCCCAGGTATGTTGGACCTTTTAAGATTATTAGAAGAATAGGACCTGTAGCCTATCAGCTACAACTGCCAGAGGAAATGGCAGGAATACATAATGTGTTTCATATATCTAATCTTAAAAAGTGTTTAGCTGATGAATCATTAATAGTACCTCTTAAGGATATAGAGGTAAATGAACAACTTAAGTTTGTAGAAAGACCTCTACAAATTGAAGACAGGAAAGTCAAGAATCTCAAGCATAAGAGACTAGTTCTAGTCAAAGTGAAATGGGATTCCAAAAGAGGACCGGAATACACATGGGAACTTGAGTCAGAAATGAAAAGGAAATATCCGCACTTGTTTCAGTAGATCTCGAGGACGAGCTCTAAAACAAGGTGGGGAGAATGTAACAACCCTCGGTAAAACCAACACCCTTATAATATTTCCGACACTCCAGTATATTATAAGAATGTTTCATTATGTCTTTTATTACACCCCGTATATGAAAACTGAGCTCTAGTTAGGTTATAATTATAAAAGAAAATAAAAATCTGAAAATGTAAGTTGAGGCGGGCCGCGAAAGACCTCACCTCAAACTTACGCGGGCCGCGAGAGCTCGTGAAACGCGGATACACCCAGAGGCCGACACGTGTCATGATCGTGGCGGTCTAGAGAATGACTGAGCTAAGCTATAAGTTGACCGCGTGTTGACGCGGGCCGCGTAAGGCTTAGCCTTACCTTACGCGGGCCGCGACAGGACTAGAATCAGCAACTATATAAGAAGGCCATCAGACTTCGTTTTCCGTCGCTCATTCTAAAATCTCAATCTCGAATTCTGAAGTATTAAGCATAATATTTGGGTATTATACCCCTAAATTAGCGTGGTTCTACTCCGTTGTAAGTGTTATAACCCTAGTTTCGTAATAGTTACGCTGCCCGATTGATTTAGGGTTCCGTAACAACTGTCGTGGTTCTGCCCGACGTAGTTGTTGGAATGCCGTCTCGGGGAGGGTATCATTAATATTTTCAAAGGGGTATGATACTAACCAATGTACATTTGTATAAATTATAGATTATACCCAGGAAACCCTTACAAGAAGCCTAAGATAGCAAAGTGAGTTTATCCTCTTTTTGTTAATGTTTTTGTAATGTTTTACAAAACCTTAAATGTTTTACAATGCGATTAAGCGGTGATTGAGTCTTTGTAGTTCTTCAATTACTGCCGGTATTATGGGGTTTTGTATACAAAATTTACTACGAGTAGTAGTAAGTCTGAATGACAGTGCATTACCATTGGACGACGAGTTAGCCAATGGGTAATTTGACCATAGCCATAGATCCGGTCGAGTGGCAAATACTGAATGAGTAATTGTGTAGAAATAAACAATGTGATCGCTCTCAATACTGTTTTAATTGATAAAATGTTTCTTGATTAAACTGGGATTCACTCACTAGTATTTCCGACTGACAAATGTTTTTAAAACACGTTACAGGTAACACAATGTGAACAGCCAATTAGTGAAAAGCCAGCTGGAGAGCACTGAAGGCTTGGGAAAAATTGTGGCTATAAAAGTTACCTAATAAACGATGTTTTAAATTCAATAAAATAGGGTTTATCCCTATAATGTATTGTAATAAGAAACTTGGATTTTGCCCCTGTTATTATTAATATAAAAGAAGGTGGTTTTACTCTGATAAACATTTCCTAACTACGGTCCTGATGAAAATTCCGCTGCGAGATTAAACAACCTGATACCACCAAACTCTGAGCTCGCGTCCGCCCGTTCCCGGGAAACAGGATCGGGGGCTGCGACAGTTAACACGAACAAAAACACGAACACGACATGCTATCTGAGAGTTACAGAGAGAGGTTAGGGTTTTTTTTTTTTTTTTAATTGAATGAGGAATGAAAATAGAAAGGAATTAAGGAACCCACACGCACTTGGTGAGTTTTGTTTAATTTAACTTCTTATCGTGTACTAACGGGTATTAACAGGTAAACAAGTATTTAACCTGTTTATACACGAAAATTAACAGGTAATCTTGTGTCTACCTGTTTGGTACATGATACATGTTACGGCCATACACGATACTTGTTAACTTCGTGTAGTTTGGTGTCGTGTATTCGTGTAAAATTGTCATCCCTAATTTATATAGAGTGGTTATATACAAAAGTTACAATTGTAAATAGAATAAACAATAAAATATAGTTTGCCAAAAAGATTATTTTCCTTTTCAGAAATTATAAAATAGTTGAATTATAGTTTGCCAAAAAGATTAGAGTTAATTACATAATTAGTCCCTGTGATTATATAAACTAACAATCTAACGTACTAATAGTTTAACATCACTTACTGGGTTACTAACTTTCTATTTTTTAACACGTGAGGGTATTAATTACATAGTTAATTACATAGTTAGTCCCTGTGGTTTACACAAACTAACAATCTAAGGTACTAATAGTTAACCAGGGAATTAACGTTAATATCCACACATGTTAAAAAATGGAAAGTTAGTACCCTAAGAAGTGATTTTAAACTATTAATACCTTAGACTGTTACTTTGTATAAACCACAGGGACTAACTATTTAATTAACTTAAAAGATTATTTTCTTTTTTAGAGTTTATTTTAATTTGTAAAAACATGCCTCGGGAGATCTATCCGTCATAATCATATACACTCACATTTGTCACACACAGTCACATGTATGTCCGGTTATTACCTAACATTATCTATAACAATGATATGACTAGAACCTAAAATGTGAGTATTAAAGAGTAATATATATTTTTAGCCTACTGTAATGTAATAATCTTTATCATCTTTTTGAGATATAATTTAAAATAGTTTTTCTTGGTAATTAATTTTATATTACTTCTATATAAAATCCATTAATAATACATAAGGCTCCTTTCCTTTGTACATCTTAGGCTTCTGGTTGGCGGTAATATGAGCCTTGTGCGGAGTTGGAACCCGGTAGTGGATAAATTTCGATCAAGACTAGCTATTTGGAAAGCTCGTCAATTGTCTATTGGGGTAAAATTACTCTTTTGAAGTCCGTCTTAAATGCGCTAACAACATTTTTTTTCTTTGTACCGGGCACCGGTTCAAGTGATAAAAACTTTGGAGCGTAATAGACTAATAGGTGTATTTTCTTTTGGGGAGGGAGTGAGTAAAATGATAAAATGAGTTGGATGGCTTGGGACAATATTAGGAGACCGGTTGACGAAGGCGGTATCGGTGCCGGGTCTCTTAAAGACGCTAATTTAGCTATGTTGGCTAAGTGGTGGTGGAGATTTAAAACGGACCAAGGCGCTCTTTGGAGAAAAGTAGTATGGTCTATTCATAGTGGGTCACGGTCTTGGTCGTTCATTCCTAGACGCTTCACTAGCTCGGGCCCGTGGAAGCATGTAGTAAATATTAAAGGGGATTTGGAGGCCTATGACATAAACCTGGAGTCGAATATTACCAGCTCTGTAGGCAATGGACTGTCCACTTTATTTTGGCACGACATTTGGGCAGGTCTAGAGCCTCTAAGGGCTGTGTATCCTAGTTTATTTGTTTTGGAAAAATCCAAGATGTGCTTAGTGGCGGACAGGGTCGGTTACGGGTCAAATGGTATTTTTTCTCTTGGGATTTGAATCGTGTAAATCTTAACCTAGAGGAACATAATGAGATTTCAACTTTAAAGGTTGCGATCATGGTGGTTCCTCTATCAATGGTCTCGGATAGATGGGTTTGGAGATTAGACACATCGGGTGTTTTTTCGGAGGGTCATAAAAAAAGGATCCAAGATAATGTTCGGGGCCCGACGCTAACTACTTTCCCTCGTAATAATTGGGTGCGAACAAAGGTTCGGTTTGTTGCTTGGAGAGCGGAGCTTCAAAGACTCCCTACCGTGATGGCTTTGCAATGCCCGAATATTCATATTCAGAATCCTTTGTGTCGGTTATGCGGGGATGCCCAAGAGACGGTGGATCATTTATTTATTTCATGCCAATTTTCTTAGACCATCTGGACTATTATTTCTCTATGGTGTCACCTACAGCCCATCTTCGCCTTCCACATCATATATCTCATAGATATTCACAAACATTCGAGCGGCTCAAAGAAAGGTAAGAAGGCTTTACAAGCCGTTATTTCTACGGCATTATGGAGTATTTGGAGAACCCGAAACAAGGTTGTTTTCGAATCCAATGAGCCATCGGTCGTCACGGTGATAGAAGAAACTAAAATGTTAAGTTATATTCGGGTAAAGAGTAGATCGAAGGCCAGATCTCTTTCGTGGGGAGACTAGAAATCCTTTAACCTTGGGGCTTTAGAATAGTCGGGTTGTAAGTTTTTGTCGCTTAATAAATTGATGTTTTGTTGGTCGTTTAAAAAAAACATAACAGAGTTTTCAACATTCCAACGAATAAGGGTAATAATAAATATACAGTTACACTTACACATACTATTATATCCCGCAGTTGGACAAATGTGGGTAGACGTTTGGCAACCGTACTAAAAGTCTCATCACAATCAATAGGTTGTTGGATCTTGCAATTAGCTACCAAGTGTGCCTTAAAATGACTTATGCTGCATTGAGGTTGCATTTTATCTAACCATATCAGCTCATGATTATAGAAATTACTAATTATTATATAACTATAAACATGTTTCTATAAATTTAAAGTAAAAACAGACCTTATGATTCATTTCATTCAAGAATAAACCCAAAGATGAAACTCATAACATGTTGTATCAGCCAAATTTCGAGTGGAAAATCTAGCTCAAGAAACCAAAGAACCAGAACAATTTTCTACAAACAACAACCGTTCAGTCAAACACGTGTGTAGATTGAAAGTAATGAACAGCTTTTCTTGTCATTGACTTAATTCAGTCAAAGGGATCTTGCGACCGACTTAAATTCAGTCAAACAAGAGTGTAGTATCTTCTGACGCTTATGAAGAGACTGTCGTTCATTCTGAAGAATGTCAATCGCTCCAGGGGCAACAAACATATCCATAAATTTCTCATCATTTACAGCAAATAATTCCAGTCCCAATGCTACCATAAGACGTTCACGGCTGAAACAAAAACATAATACGCAAATCATAAGTCGAAAATGTAACAGGATATAAATTGATTTAAAAAAGAAAAAAAAATGATACAACATACCATGGGGTTAGAAAACCTGAATTCAAAGCCGAAGTTACGCTTCGTTCCACTAAAACCTCACGTATACGCGCAAAATGTTGTGCAGCCGATAAGCATATCTCACTGTAAGTTGACCCTGCTTGCGAACCGTTTTGACTAACATTACTCAACACTTGGTTGTTATTGTTATGCATCCTATGATGCCGTTTTCTCGCTCCACCTTCAATGATGTTTCCATGTTCCTTTTTTATAACAAAACTTCCGTCACGCGGTTGATCAGGTGACGGTGTCTCAGGAACCGTCATCGAAGCTTCCCCTGCGGCTTTTAAAAGCTTTCCCGGTGTCGTTTCCTGATCCTTATTGTTATTATTATTTTCTGGAGGTATGTTTTCTTGATCTGATAACTCGAGGTATGCTGAAGTAGCTGATGTTTGGTATCTGAAAGTAGAGTTTGGGCCTGTCCCATATGAGAGATCGGTCTCATAGCAAACTTGAGAATACGGGCTTGTGACTGAATCCAGGTGGTGCCGAACGAGTTGCTTGCATTGTTTTGCGAGATCTTCTATGAAACAATTGTAAGATCGCCTTAAAGCAGCCTGAAAGCCGACATACCCGTCCATATCCCCGGTACTCTTCCCATCTGTCAGCCAAACCACAAAAATTTTTGTAAACGATAAGTGAGAAAAAAAAATAATCATAAGTTTTAATGAGGTATGAAAAACAATATTGACAAGTGACTATTAAGAGGAAAATGTCATTTTTGTCCCTGAGGTTTGGCCTGTTTTGCGACTTTCATCCAAAGGTTTGTTTTTTCGCATCTGGATCCAAAAGATTTAAAATCTTTCCATTTTCTCCTTTAAGTTAGGGGTATTTCGGTCTATTTTGTTAACTTAAAGGGCAATTCGGTCTTTTCAGGGGTATTCGGTCTTTTTACATAGAGTGAAAAAGACTGAATTGCCCTTTGAGTTGACAAAAAAGACGGAAATACCTTTGACCTAACAGAGAAAAATAGATGGAGTTAACGATCCAGGTGAAAATGGCAAGATTTAACACCTTTTGGATCCAGATGCGAAAAAACAAACCTTTGGAGGAAAGTCGCAAAACTGGCCAAAACTCAGGGACAAAAATGGCATTTTCCTCTAGGAAATAATATAGTTCTTACAATCAAAATGATGGTGTTGATTTTTCTCCATAGCAAGATCAAACAAGTTTTTTAACACAAACGCAAGCCGTTCACACGCAGTGTCAAGAAGAGGGGCGAGCCATGATTTGGCAGCAGCGCGTGCGATCTCTGCGGCGGCCTCTGTAATTCCCCTTCCACCTCCTCTGCCAGCATGTGCAAGTATTATATTTGCCACCTGTCAAATAGATACACCAACTCAGCTTTTTTACAACCTAGTCAAATAAACTATTATTATAGAAAATGCCAAAATCGGCCTTGAGGTTTGGACTGATTTGCCGGTTACATCCAAAGTAACTTCTTTTGGTATCTGGACGCCTAACGTTTTGATTTTGTTATCATTTCTATCCAAATCACAAACCCAGTTAAAATGTGTCGTTAACTCAGGGACGATTTTGGCATTTTACCCATTTTTTCTGTTTTTTTAATCTGTTTTATAAAAATATAATAATAAACAATTTGTGTGTGTATATATTATAATTATAATCAATTTTATTGTTTTTCGTTTAAAGCTAAAAAATTAAAAAACAGAAAAATAAATGAGTAAATTGCCAAAATCGTCCCTGAGTTAACCATACATTATTTTATTATTTGGATGGAAATGACAACAAAATCAAAACGTTAGGTGTCCAGATACCAAGAAAAAAGTTATTTTGGATGTACCAGGCAAATCAGCCCAAACCTCAGGGACGATTTTGGCATTTTACTATTTATTATATAATTTGAGTGTATTTATGGTTTACCTTCTCCCTTGAAACAGGAGGGCACTTGACTGAGTATGCAGCACAACTGAATTCATGCATAACTCTTTCGAAAGCAGCACCACCGTAAAGACGAAGTGTGGAGTTCGGTGGTTTTATACCGGACATTACTCCGGGCCAGCTCGTCATACCGCTCTCTGATTTCTCTTCTTCTGTTGTTTTTCCCCATTGTTCCGGATCGGGATCCGCAGCTCCATCTATCAACGCCCCCTACACCATTTCAAAAGTTCAGAAACACTTCAACTATTTAAAACTTTAAAACAAACATATAAATATACGGGACGAGTGCATATAAATTTGTACCACATGATTGCATATGGAGGATGCAAACAGCATTGAAGATCTTCGAAGGTGAGCAACGTCGGAAGTTGCTTGTAGTTTCGAGTCCATGATGTTTAACTGAGCGGTGACTTCACTGCAACGTTGTTCAAGCAAAGCTAATGTTGCGGGTGCGGCTTCTTTATATCTCTTTTGAAGTTCGGCTTCCAAATAATCTCTAAGACAACCAAAACCAATGTGGGATTTATATTTTTCTTCATCATATCCACCTTTAACGTTATCTTTCAAATGGCGTATAACATCTGAATCCACTTGAGATATCTGCCTCCTGAACTCGTCATTTGAAACTGTGGTTCTTTCTTTTGGTAGTGCCACAAAAAACGGTTGTGTGTTCTCTCCGAGGTAGCCACTTGCGCTCAAGTAGCGGTCAACCTCCCAGCGTTCAGTAAATTCCTGCAGAAATTCAAGAAAAAACAACATAAATTGTAACTATAAGGAAAAAGTAGGGCTGCAAACTAACTGAACTTTCAGTGAACAATTCATGAACCATTCGGCTTAAAGCTCTTTTGTGTTCGTTTAGTTAAACGAACAAACATGAACAAAGGTTGTGTTCGTTTATTTATGTTCGTGAACGTTCGGTAACGTTTTCGTTTATGTATGGTACCTAAAATTAGGTTATGTTCGTTTGTTTTTTGAGACACTATTTTAACTATAATGTTTCTCAAGATTATGTTAAGTGCTCAAGTATGTTTGAATAATTAGGTTAGTATATTTTGAGTGGATCTACTTAATGTCTGTGATGAAAGATGGCGACTTTTTATTCGAAATTTAATATATGTTTGTTGGTGTTCGTTTCTGTTCACGAACGCTTGTTTGTGTTCGGCTTTATTCATTTGTGTTCACGATCGTTCGTTTCTGTTCATGAATGCTTGTTTGTGTTCGATCGTTTTAAATTTGAGTTCATGAACGTTCGTTTGTGTTTGGTACCTAAAATTAACGAACGAACACATCCATTTCCTTAATGAATGAAAACGAACAGAACATCTCGTTCGGTAAGTGTTCATGAACACATTATTTCCTTAACAAACGAACATGAACAGTTTGGTTCATTTGCAGCCCAGAAAAAACCATAATGATGTAACTTATAATATTATACAACTCAATTTCAAGAAAAAAACAACATAAATTGTGCAATGTTAGAGAGAAGATTAAACGGTTTGTTTTTCTCTATGTCTGGCAATTGAGGTAAATATGTATGTACCTTAAGCCGGTTATCAAATTTGGAGACAACAATTAATGTTCTACGAAAAGTCGGATCAATCTCACGAATGGTATCCAACCACAAAGATGAGCACCACTCGACACTACTTTGTTGAAGGAATACAAGAATACGATGAGGTGGACTAGCTAATGATTTCACCATTGAGAGTATTTCTTCTGGTGTGCTTTCTGGTTCACCTTTTTTAGCCTGCCAGACGCGATATAGATTATTATGAATATGTTTGGATATTCGTAATAAGAGCAGAGTTTTGTAGAGATTACCTTGAGAACAAATCCTGGAGTATCGATGATGGTGAGATTGGGACAATGTGCGTATTCAGCTCTCATTACAATCGGTTTGGAAGATACTGCGGTTCTGGTCTTCTTCAACAGTGCTTCAGTTCGGGATTTGATGGTGTCTGCGATTTCGGATGATAATACAATAGGACTGCCATAATCTTCAGAATCCTCTTCCTGTCATTAGTGTCAAGGTTCAGTATCACTCATACACAACAAGAAACAACCAATAATGCTTTTTCGAGAACATATCAGTCTATTTAAGAAACAACAAGACGTGGGGTATTTACCTGATTTGTTTACATTTCTAATAGGTTTCTATCATCACGTACCCGAAATTTAGATATTATAACATATGCATACGAATTAATATATAAATAACCTCTAGAGAGCACAGGATCTGCCCATGTACAAGAGGAGCATGAATGCAGTTTTGACCTAATCTCACTCTCGAGTTGCGTGCCTCGTGTACGCCATTGCTTCATGCAGTCAGAAGCGATGACCACCTTGTAGTTGTAAGTGGGCACCTCACGAGCGCTTTGTAAAACTAAACTAACTAGTTAAGCAGATTGAATGCTTAATTCCAACAACTAAGACACTAAGTGACTGTAATCACATACAACTTTAGACCAAACCGGCGCAAATTAACATGGAATTTGTATTGTTCTTTTCAACACACAAAATACAACATGAACCAATGAAAACTGTTGTTTCTAGAACATTCTAATACATAGCATGCCAATGTTGATCAAGCATTTCTCAAATCAACCAATTGAGACACAAAATACCAGAAATTAAAAAATTGTCACATGAATAATCTTTACTTTCAATACTAAACGGTGTCGTAAAAATCAAGATTGATCGCCAACCGACTATATATCACCGAGTCAGACCTAAAATCAGTAATTGACCAAATTCCGGCCAAACTGGTCAAAGTCTTTAGACCATGCAGTGTCGAGGCTTTTTGGCACCACGCCACCTTCTGACGCGTGCTGATGTGGCGCTTAATGCCCTCATTTCATGCCTTCCCACCGTATAATCTTAAAGTATTTAAAAATTTAGACTCATTAATCCAATTCGATTCATAAGTTTGAAAAATATCCTATAAAATTCCAGTCCGATTAAACCCTATTAATCTCGATTAACGCCTGACTACAGCCTAGTGATTTTTACAACCATGATACTAAACCCTAATTTACAAATTCACCCTAAACAAACAACATTCATAAACTCCAAACCCTAAACAATCAACAATAACAATTGAACTCAGTATAATCAACCTGAAAACGACACCTCGGATCGGCTGCAGTAGGATCATGAACCATCTGTAGAATAAGAGGCCTACGCGTCCCCATCTCAACCTCACGGACATTAAACCGGAAGCCAAGAAGCGCTTCGAGAAGCGAACTCTTGCCATCCGATTGGCCTCCAATGGCTACGATTTCAGGAATGGGAAGTTTTTCGCCAAATGCTACCGCGGCGGACTGCAGGCGGTTGTAGGCTTCGAAGCGGGACTTTTGGGAGGAAGATGAGACGGAGGTTTGGTGGTGTTTTCTGGACGATGAAGAGAGTTTGTCATTTGATGGGGTTTTGGTTGGGGTTTGGAGGTGGTTGGTGGTCGCCATTGTTGGTTTGAGATTTGCAGAGTTTTGAAAATTTGAATCTGAGAAGAAAGGCGCTGCTTGACCGTTTTAAATATACACATTTTTCTTTATTTTATTTGTATTTTGTATCGAGAGCAGTTTCATACCGGGTATTTTTGCGGATGCTAGTTAGAGCATTCACATCCTAGCCATCAAAATCTCTGAGAAGTTTGACTTTTCGGGTTAGAGCGTTAAGGGGCAACAGAGGTTAGGATATGAAACTCTAACTCGCATTGGAAAGGTCAAAATCTGTGAGAAGTTTGACTTTTCGGGTCGGATTTAGAGGTGTTCTTTGGTTTTTTGGGTTGGATTGTTTAGATTTTTGTTGCAAAAAGGTAAATTGATAATTGACTCGTTTTAAGCTCGGGTTACTCAGATTCGGGTTAATCTGGGTCGGTTTTAATCGGTTTTTGGGTTAAGTTGTAAAACGAAAAAAATAAAAAGTTATTTCATAAACAAAAAAAAACCATTAATTCATTGTGCTATCAATGATGTGGGGTATTCAAATGTGTGGAATCTTCCGAATTCTAGTTAATAAGTTATTCTACGAAACGAAATTTCGAATATGTTAATAGCTAAACAACTAACTAGGTTAATTCAGGTCGGGTTTTATCGGGTTTTAGATTTTTCAGGCTGAGTTGTTTGAGTTTTTGGTTGGGAAAAAATGAACCAATAACCGATCCATTTAAAGCTAGGGATGTTCAGGTTAATTCGGGGTTCCTTGAGTTTGGGTTCGCGTGGGTTGGGTTTTGGTCAAAAATGACAGTTGTGCTCGGATTTAGTTCGGTTTGTTTACACCTTTGACTGTTAATAGTAATAGGGGCGGATCTTCCTTGTTAGAAGGGGTCAGAATAGTGTAAATTTTGGAAAAGATTGATTTTTTTTTTTACGATTTCGTTACCCTTTTCTTAAACGTTGATCTTATAGCACTGAATAGTAAAGTAATGTTTAGGGATCAGAATAACCTATGCAATAGTGACTTAATAATATTTCTATGTATTTGTTAATGTTATTAATATTTCTATGTATTCGTTATACTATTGTATTAAGCCCAAAACCAAGCCAAGGCCCAGGGCCATGTTCTGACCCAATTAACGTCAAATCTAAACTTAAAATCAAAATGTAGTGGTAGGCTGGTAGCCCACAATATGAGGTACATAATAAAAGGCTCACACTTTTATTCTTATCTATGTTGAATAGAGGTGCACAAACCGGTTAATTTTAATAACCGGTTCGGTTAACCAGTTATACCGGTTAATTTGACTTTTGGACTTTAACCGGTTAATGCTTTAACCGGTTATTACTTTAACCGGTTATTTTTTTAACTGGTCCGGTTAATTACTTTAACCGGTTCGGTTAATTAACCGGTTATTTTCGGTTATTAACCGGTTTTTTTTGCCTTTTTTTTGAATTTTTCGGTTATTTTTTCGGTTAACCAGTCTATCGGTTAAAAAACCGGTTTAAAAAAACCGGTTAATAACCGGTTATTATACTAAACACTTATAACCGGTTACTAACCTACGGTTAAAAATAACCACTAACCGGTTATTCCTAAATCGGTTATTAACCGGTTACGGTTTCGGTTAATAACCGGTTACGGTTAATTAACCGGTTATTTTGTGCACCTCTAATGTTGAAGGGAGATTCTTCCTCGACAGTCCACTGATGCTAAATGAGCTTATGGCTTGGATTAAAAAATACAATAAAAAAGCTTTTTTGCTTAAAATTGATTTTGAAAAGGCGTACGATAATGTTAGCTAGAGCTTTCTTTTAGACATCATGGGGCAAATGAGTTTTCCTATTTTATGGTGTAAATGGATTAAAGGGATTCTAGCGTCGGCTAGATCCTCGGTTCTTGTGAATGGGTCCCCCACCTTTGAATTCAACTGCTCCAAAGGGGTCAGACAGGGCGACCCGCTTTCCCCATTTTTGTTCCTTCTGGTCATGGAAACCCTATCTAACATTTTGTGTAAAGTTAGGATGGAAGGTATCTTCAAAGGTATTCAAACTCCCAATAACGGCCCGGTAATTTCGCACATTTTCTATGCTGATGATGCTCTTATGTTGGGGGAGTGGGATAGGGATAATGTCAAGAATGTGGCAAGATGTTTGAGAATTTTTTACTTATGTTCGGGTTTAAAAATTAATCTTCAAAAATCAAACTTATTCGGGTTGGGGGTCGATAGTGGGTCTGTGTCTGAAATGGCAAAAGTGATTGGGTGTAAACCGGATGATATTCCTCTAACATACTTGGGAATTAAGGTGGGGTCGAATATGAACAGAATTAACAACTGGACTCCTATTATTGAGTTATTTGATAAAAGATTGTCGCTGTGGAAAGCTAAAACTTTATCGATGGGGGGGAGGCTTACTTTGATTAATTCTGTTTTGGAAAGCCTGCCTATTTATTATTTATCTATATATAAAGCCCCGGTGGGTGTTGTAAAGGCTCTCGAGTCCAAGATGAGAAAGTTCTTATGGGCGGGTTCATGTAACATTACTAAAATGAACTGGGTGGCTTGAGATTGGGTTACTTGGCCTAAGATTAAAGGTGGGTTGGGTATTAGCAGGTTAAAAGAAGTCAATGAAGCCCTCATTGTCAAATGGGGGTGGAGATATAGGGCGGAAAATCATAATTTGTGGTGTAAATTGGTGGAAGCATGTCACTGTAAGTACAACCAAAGGAGTTTCCTTCCTATTAATAAGAATATATCGGGGTGTTGGAAAAACATAGTGAATCTGATTTCCAAAATGAAAATTAATGGGAAAGGTATAAATCATCTGATTAGGGGTAAAGTTGGGAATGGGATGGATATGTGGTTTTGGATCGATACGTGGGTAGGTGATCGCCCCTTCCTGGAAAGGTGGACCCATTTATTTCGTTTGGAGTTGTTTAAATCGTGCAGGGTTGCAGAGAGAATGGAAACAGGAAGAGGTATTGGAGCGTTCAAATGGCATTGGTCTAGTCAGCCTGTGTCTGAAGAGGAGCTTAAAGAATGGAAGGAATGTTGCGAGGTGCTTAATATGGTGAATCTTTCCAATGGTAAGGATGCTTGGTTCTGGAGTGGTGATAGTCAGAACGGTTTCTCGGTGAAGGCAGTCAAATCGGCTCTGATTAAGGATAGAGGTATTTGTCACCCCCCCAAATTATGTTTGGTGCAAATGGGTTCCAATTAAATGCAATATTATGAATCGGAGAGGCAATCTGGATAGACTTCCTACTAGAATAAATTTAAGAAGAAGGAATGTGGTCATATCTTCAACAGTGTGCCCATTCTGCGAGGACGTCGAGGAATCGGCTGAGCATTTGTTCACTGCCTGCTCGGTAGCTTTGAGGGTGTGGACGGCTTTCAGCGATTGGTGCAAAATTCCGCCGCTCTACCTTTTTGAGTTTAAAGATATTCTTGAAATTCCCAAATTCATTAAGCGGAGTTAGAAGGAGGAGAAGATCATTTATGGATTGGCTTTGATTACGTCATGGTGCATATGGAAAGAAAGGAATGAAGTGGTCTTTAAACAGAAAAGATGTAGTCCGCAAGTTATCATTGGGGAGCTAAAATCTAGAAGTTTCGCTTGGTTTAAAAACAGATCCTCATGTAATTATATTAGATGGACGGAATGGTGTAAATACCCTATGTATATGTTGTAATTTCTTTGCCCTTTGCCCGTTTGGGTCGGGGGTTTTGTTGTGTGTTTGGCCTTTTGCCCGTTTGGGTCGGAGGTTGTTTTTATGAAGTTTAATTTTCAAAAAAAAAAAAAATCTATGTTGAAGGCGTTTTTTTATGAACTTACCCACACCTATGGGGTATTGAGGGCTTGGGTTGAGAGTATTGCTCGACACGTGGCGAGCGTGAGATCCTCCGCAAGGTGATACTCAAAATAGGGATGTGGTGTGGTGTGACTTAGCTTGGTGTGATTAGCCATGTGGAAATTTTTTATTTATTTATTTTTTGTTTAAACTATTTAAAATTTCACCCAGTCAAACAAAGCCACCCATATCACCCAGCCCCCCGCCTCATACCAGGCTCAATACCCACGCCAAAGGGGCAACACCATGCCCAACGCCAACCTGGGGTGGAGCAGCCGGCATTAAAGGGCCAAAACGCCCCTTGACCAACGCCCACACCCACTATTGTTTTCATATGTGGGACCACCACCGTTACAAGTCATTCGTTTCGATATTTTTCAAATGTTTTTGTTGAAATAATACTCGCATTAATGATTTAATGTTGATCATGTCACTAATTCAAAATAACTTCATTAGTATCGAAAATTCTTAATATAATCGCATTAATGTTAAACACGCCTATCAGATTTATTTTATGGCATCTTCTAGATGTTGGGTTAAATAAGGCAAATGGTCCAAGAAAACTTCAACATAAAACTTAATGTATACGCCAGTCAAATTTATTTAATGGCATCTTCTAGTTGTTCGGCTATATATAGCAAATTGTCCAAGAAAACTATTATGATTCAACATAAAACTTAATGTAGATATTAACTAATAATAAAAGCATTGAAATGCAACTTAAAAGGCAAACTATAGTTGCAAGCTTTCTTTTTTGATGATTCTAAAATTTGTCTCAAAGTATGAAAATTACAAAAAAAGTTAATTACTATTTTCGTCCATGTGGTTTGTCAAAAATCATTATTTCAGTCCATTAGTTTAAAAATTACGATTTCAGTCCCTGTGGTTTCACTTTCGTAACCATTTCAGTCCACCTCCGTTAACCCCATCCATTTATTCTGTTAAGTACACGTGAATTGACCATAATGCCCTTATTAATAAAAAAACAAAAAGATATCTAAATGAGTTAATTACTGTTTTCGTCCCTGTAGTTTGTCAAAAATCACTATTTCAGTTCCTATGGTTTCATTTTCGTATCCATTTCAGTCCAGTCTTCTAATACCGTCTATTTACCGTTAAGTTTTTAATGAAATACCTAAATTACTCTAGTGTTAATTAAATAAAAAAACCATGGAAATTTAAAAGATTGTATTATAGGACCCACTTGTTAAAACATAACCCCACGCTACCCCACCCCGCTCCATCCATGCTCTCATTTCCGGCAAAAGTTTCCCGTCATCTTCTCCGGCATCACAACCCCACCCTCTTAATGTCCGGCGACCCATTACCTCATCCCAATTAATATCTTCCTAGCATCATCAATTAACATAATAACTTTGAAAAATAATGTTTAGCTGGATATTTTCTCATTCTAAAATCCAAAATTAAAATTTTGGAACCATATATGTAAAAATAGTGCCAGACTTCTACTTCTACTGAATCCATCGTGGGTCGAACCCTACAATTGTTTGGCTAAGCTTTTTGAAACAACTTATTGAGTTTTTGAAAAGTCATAAGTTCCAAAATGATGTTTGGCAATGAGGGTGTATGTGAGGGGAAAAAGCCAAATAAGTCAATAAGTCATTTCATACTGACTTTTCCAAAAAGCCAACAAGTCAATAAGTTGTTTCAAAAAGCTTAGCCAAACATGCCCTAAGTCCATATGTCATACAACAATAAAATCATATAAATCCAATAATAAAATCATATAAGTCCATATTTAATTAACACAAGGGTAATTTAGGTATTTCATTAAAAACTTAACAGTAAAATAGACGGTGTTAGGAGACTGGACTGAAATGGTTACGAAAGTGAAACCACAGGGACTGAAATCGCAATTTTTAAACTAATAGACTGAAATAGTGATTTTTGACAAACCACAGGGACGAAAATAGTAATTAACTCATTTAGATATCTTTTTGTTTTTTATTAATAAGGGCATTATGGTCAATTCACGTGCACTTAACAGAATAAATGGATGGGGTTAACGGAAGTGGACTGAAATGGTTACGAAATTGAAACCACAGGGACTGAAATCGCAATTTTTAAACTAATTGACTGAAATAGTAATTTTTGACAAACCACAGGGACGAAAACAGTAATTAACTCTTACAAAAAATATTATAAAGTAGTTTATGATACCCAAATGTCACAACCCCCGACCCCTTGCCCCGGGAGGCGGGCGGCCGCGAGCCAGTTTCGGTAGTATCGGTGTTTATCAGTTTTGGCAGCGGAATTTACATCAGGACCGTAGTTAGGAAATATTTTTATCAGAGTTAGCCACCTTAATGTTTGAATTAAATAAATGGAATAACATCCAAGTTTTTCAGTTATTACATTATATATATATTGATTTCGAAGGCCCATGAATAGTAATTTTAATTTTAAAATAATATATAGTTTTTTAGTATTTTATTATATCAATATATTATTTTTAATATTTACTTTTAACATCTTTTAGTTTTTTTTTCTATTTACTTTTAGCTTTTAACGTATTTTCTCTTTTTCCTTTCCTAAACCCATATTTCCTTTATCATTTATTTTGTTTTTAATAATTCTTTTTTGTTTTTTTAAATCATCTTTACTTTATCAAAATTAATTTGATATTTTTTAATGACTTATGTTCGTTAATTTTTTTCTAAAAACTTAAGTACGTAGTTGTGTTTAATATTTACCCTCGATTAGTATAAGTTTTATTAAAAACGAATTTATATTAAAAAATAAAGTATTTATTTGGTATCGTAAAATGATACGATGATAAACTGAACCGATTCTAAAGGTTTGGTTTTCTAAACAACATGGTACATTTTCAAATAAGGTTTGTTTTGTATTATCATTTGCTCCGTTTCGCCGCAAAGCGCGAAATGATAATTTCAATTTTAAAATAATATATAGTTTTTTAGTATTTTATTATATCAATATATTATTTTTATTATTTACTTTTAACATCTTTTAGTTTTTTTTTTCTATTTACTTTTAGCTTTTAACGTATTTTCTCTTTTTCCTTTTCTAAACCCATATTTCCTTTATCATATATTTTGTTTTAATAATTCTTTTTTGTTTTTTTAAATCATCTTTACTTTATCAAATTTAATTTGATATTTTTTAATAACTTATGTTCGTTAATTTTTTTCTAAAACTTAAGTACGTAGTTGTGTTTAATATTTACCCTCGATTAGTATAAGTTTTATTAAAAATGAATTTATATTAAAAAATAAAGTCTTTATTTGGTATCGTAAAATGATACAATGATAAACTGAACCGATTTTAAAGGTTTGGTTTTCTAAACAACATGGTACATTTTCAAATAAGGTTTGTTTTACATTATCATTTGTTCCGTTTCGCCGCAACGCGCGACAGTAAAAAAAAACCTAGTTTATAATAACAAGTGGGACAAAATCCGATTTTTCCTTTATAGTTCATTCATAGGGAACAAACCCTAATTTATTAAAAACTATTTTCCTTTTTATATTAGTAATTTTTATAGCCACTCTTCTAAGCCTTCAGTGCTCTCCAGCTGGCTTTTATGGGCTTCACAGTAAGTTATCTGAAACACGTGTTTAAAACATTTTGCAGTGGGAAATACTGGTGAGTGAATCTCAGTTTAATCAAAACAGTTTTATCAGTCTACAGTATTGAGGGCGTTCACGCAATTACATTTGTTTCCAAGTCATATCAATTACCACCCACGGTACTGTCAACCCGACTTGTGGAAATGTTAATCCTCGCAAGGCAGTAACAAATTTTGTATATAAAACCCCAACATACCGACGATAATTGTATCCTTACAAATACTCAATAACTGTTTAATATATAATTAATTAAGTGGGATTTTGTAAAACAATTTGCAAAAAGGAGATTACTCACAAAAATGTTCACATAAAAGAAGGATTACTCACATTGCTGTCTTAGACTTCTTTTAGGGTTTCCTGATGATTATCTATAATTTACACAATTGCACACGTGTTAGTATAATAACCCATTATTTATATTAATGATACCCTCCCCGAGACGGCATTCCAATGACTACGTCGGGCAGAACCACGACAGCCGTTACGGAACCCTGGATCAATCGGGCAGCGTATCTATTACGTAACCGGGGTTATGATACTTACAACGGAGCAGAACTTCGTTAATTAGGGGGTATTATACTTGAAAATTATGCCTACTAGTCAGAATTTCGTTGAGAGAGAAAGAATTTGAGCGATTTGTTTGAACTTCCGAAGGTTGCTACTTATAGGGCTGATTTTCAAGTTCCTCGCGGCCCGCGTAAGGTGAGGCGAAGGCCTACGCGGCCCGCGTAGTATGGGTGTAGGGCCTAGCTTTGAGGTGTCACCGTTCTAGCTTCGCCACGTGTTGACACGTGGCTGCTTCCGAAGGAGGGCGGGTGGCCAGGCTTGTCGCGCCCCGCGTATAGTGTAGCCAAGGGCTACGCGGCCCGCGAGCACCCCTAAAATTTTGTTTTTAATTAATTTTTATAAAAATCAAGGTATCCGGGCTCGGTTTTCACCTACGGAGTGTATTCTAGGACATATAGGGGTGTTTTAAAATATATTAGGGCGTCGAAAATATTTTGGAGGGTTGTTATATCCTCCCCACCTTATTTTAGAACTCGTCCTCGAGATCTACTGGAATTAGTGTGGATATTTTCTTTGCATTTCTGATTCAAGCTCCCATGTGTATTCTAGTCCTCTTTTGGAGTCCCACTTCACTTTGACCAGAACTAATCTCTTGTGCTTGAGTTTCTTAACTTTCCTATCTTTAATCTGTAGAGGCCTCTCTGCAAATTTTAACTTCTCATTTACCTCTATATCCTTAAGAGGTACTATTAGTGATTCATCGGCTAAGCATTCTTTGAGATTAGATACATGAAATACATCATGTATTACTGCCATTTCCTCTGGCAGTTGTAGCTGATAGTGTCGCAACCCCCGATCCCTATTTCCTCGGGAACGTGAATTGACCATAATGCCCTTTAAACGGTGGTATCACGTATTTATTCAATATTGGCAGCGGAAATTACATCAGGACCGTAGTTAGGAAATATTTTATCAGAGTAAAATACCACGCTGTTAATATATTAAACAAATGGGAAAATCCCAAGTTTAAGTACACACATTTGCATAGGGATAAAACCCTATTTTATTTAACAAAAACATATATTTTGTTTAGGTAACTTTATTGCCACTTTTTCAAGCCTTCGGTGTTGTCGAGCTGGCTTCTAAATGGGCTTTCACATTTTGTTACCTGAAACGCGTTTGAAAACATTTTGTCAGTGTGAAATACTGGTGAGTGAATCCCAGTTAAATCAAGTTTAAATAAAAACCATTGTACAGTATTGAGGGCGATCTCGCAATTATATTTGTTTCCAAGTCATACTAATTATCACCCGCGGTACTGTCAAACCCGACTTGTGGAAAAGTTACTCCTCGCAAGGCAATAACTAATTTTGTATACAAAACCCCAACATACCAACAATAATTGTATCCTTACAAATACTCAATCACTGTTTAATATATAATTAATTGTATGAGGTTTTGAAAAAACAGTTAACAAAAAAGGAGATTACTCACATTGCTGTCTTAGATTATCCTTTAGGGTTTCCTGGTGACAATCTATAATTTACACAACTGCACACGTGTTAGTATAATAACTCATTTTAACATTAGTAATACCCTCCCCGAGACGGCATTCCAACGACTACGTCGGGCAGAACCACGACAGCCGTTACGGAACCCTAGATCAATCGGGCAGAGTATCTAATACGTATCGAGGGGTTATGATACTTACAACGGAGCAGAACTTCGTTATTTAGGGGGATATTATACCCGAGATTATGCCTACACTTTAAGAAATTCGAGTTTTGAGAAAGAAATGAACGAGGAATACTGAAACCCGATGCCCTCTACTTATAGGGCCTGTTTTCAAGTTCTACGCGGCCCGCGTAAAGTGTAGCTGATCGGAGTGTCGCGCTCCTGTCAAAGATAATATTTATATACCCAAATTACCCTTAACAAATAGCTAGTGGTAGTAAGGGGTCGAACCACGAAGAGTATGTGGTTTGCGAATGGACTTGATTGAATTTGAACGAGTGTCATAATTTATGAAGCTTGCTAATTTATTTTTATGATTTTTATTTGTTGAAAAGATGTTTAATGAGAATAACAATTGGGTTGGATTAATTAACTAAGAGAAATAAGCAATTGCAAGAAACTTGATTAATAAAACAAGATGGAATAACAAGGTTCACACCCGGTTTCAACAAATGCAAGACCTAGGATTACTACGCGTTTTAATTTGATTTACTCGAATTAGTTCATTAACGGGTCAACAATCACAAAGCTTAGGTGCCAATCTCTATCTACGTCATAGACAACGGACCACGATGCACTTCGTTACCTTGGACTAACAAATCCTATCAAAAGACAAGGCATAAATACGTGTATTCGTTTCACAAAGTCAAATTTAATCATTCACTCGACAATTCGTAAATTCAATACAAACGTATGACAATTTTCTAAAGATTCAAATGCAATTCAAGTTGTCACAAATCAAACATCAACACATAATAAACCCTAAATCTTACAAAAGTCTACACCGGGGTGAAACCTCCAAGGAATTAGCCGTGCATGATCGAAAGGACTTGATCACCGGATGAGGAGGGCCTAAACATCATCATCTTGAAGCCTTGAAGTGGTGGAAATAGTGATTAGGGTTTGGAATGATTGATGGTGATGAATAGATTGGAAAGGTGAATGATGATTAGGGTTGTAGAAGTGATGATGATGATCGAATCGAATGATTGTCAATCGAATGGATGGATTAGAGGATGAATTGGTAATGTATCTTGGCTCCAAGAGGTGTTTCTAACTCCCAACAATGTGTAACTCCCATTTTTTGGTCAAAATTGATGTTATAACTCGTCCCCCAACTCAAAAATCAAGTTTTTCGCGAAGTGCGAATGCAGGTGGCGTCGCCGACGGCCATTTAGGGCGTCCCCGACGGCCTCTGGTTGTTCCCAATTCGTCCGACGGCTTAACCCACTGTCTACGGAGGTTTTTCAGCGATGGAAGGTTCTGGAGGGCGTCGCCGACGGCCTATTGGGGCGTCCCCGACGCTGCCTGGTTTTGTCGGTTTCGTCCAAAACTGTTTTCTTCATAACTTCTTCGTTATAGCTCCGTTTTACTCACCGTTTTTGCCCACGTTCTCGTAATTCAGCCCTCTATCATGCCATCTTCCAATATATTCATTTTAAATCCATCAACATTCCCCAAAATACATCCAATCTTAGTGATTAACCCGGTTTTCTTCATTTCACATCCCCGGTTGATCCGTTTCGCGTCCCGATGCTCCGTTTCAGTGTTGTAAAAGTCGGATTACTCGGCCAAGTACTCGGCGAGTACTCGGTCCTCGGGCCCCCTCCGAGGTGACTTCCTCCTAGGCGGTCTCAATTAGTCGACCTCGGGATTACTCGGGAGTACTCGGTGCCTAGTCGTCCTAGTCGGAGCCTAGTCGGACGTAGTCGGCCTAGTCGGTCTAGGCGGTCGACGTGGTTTGTTGAATTTTAATCGGTCAAACTCGGTCAAAATCGGCCTACACGGCCTTGTACTCGGACTACTCGGCCTTGTACTCAGACTAGTCGGACTTGTATTCAGAATATTTGAACTTTAAACATGTTTCATTTTAAATTATACTCAGTTGACATGAATTATGCTTATTTTAACACATAAATAATATATAACAATTAATTATCTTTATATTTACCATGTCCGTGTACTCCCCGAGTACTCTTCGAGTACTCCGATTACTCCCAACTCCCCAGTCAGCCGACTAGGGACCGCCTAGCGACTTTTACAACACTGCTCCGTTTAGCTCCCGATTAGCTCCTTAAACTCTGTTAGACCTGTAAAACACAAATCCCATTAAAAGTAGGCTATTCAAGATTAAAAGCTACGTAAAAACACCAACTTAAGCATAAACGATCACCGGTTTTCAATCACGTATCACATCCCCACACTTGTCGTTTGCTTGCCCTCAAGCAAATATGTTTATCACTTTCACGTGGGTCGAACAAAGAATACACTCCCCATTCCCGAGACGAAGGTTAAGGTCAATTGTCATGCTAAAGTTCAAACTCTTTACAATTTTCAACATATTTAACGGTAAAGTGTATTCACATATATAAAATGGTTATCCAAGATTAACCCGCCCGTGAAATCAACAATTCATGCACATCCCTCACAATGTTCTCTCCACTCGGTTTATAAATTTGCTAATTTTTATAATGTATTAGCACTTCAAAGAATGATCGCTCAAAACCGATTAGAACACGTACCCGCATAAGCTTGCAACTCAATCATTCTCCACCACCAAACACGAATACTAAGCACAAGTCATAAGGTCTTTGTAAGGGTTGTAACGGGGCTAGGCTAAGGGTAGGAAATAGGATAATTTAAAGTGGCTAAGGTGATGAAAATTCGATTTTTTATTAGAAACGACTACTCTAAACTAAACTATAAACATCAACTTTGAGGCAATGATTTTTTTTGCCTTTTATTTCTCAAACTAAGAACATATATTTTTGTTCTTTTCTCAACAATTTTCTCATCTTTTTCATAACATTTTCTGATTTTTTTTTTGCAAACAATCAATCAAATACAACTATACAAACTCGACTCCTATAATCGAATTTCCATCACACGGGTTTAAAAGAAAAAGGTTTAAGGTTATGGGCTATAGGGTGGTCAAACGAAAAGATTAGGCTCAAAATTGGCTACTAAGGGATAAATTTTTGGGTAAGGATATAAAAATGGTGTAAAATGGAAAAGGTTTACCTAATGCCTTAATCATTCTCGTGCTTGTATTCGGTCTATGGTCTCAAACGTATCAAAAGTTGCAAGTTCTACAATACATGACTAATGGTCCACTCAAACAAAGAAACATAAGCATGTGCTCTATAATGTAAAAGTGGCTCAAAACCTCACATATGTAAAGGGTATGATATGTGATATGCATAAAATGCTAGTTTCTTAAGCGGATTATTCCCAAATAACCACCCGCTAAATACCCGTCATGCTATTAATTTGAACTTGACCATGACAAAAGACCAAATGGGTTGTGACATCCCTCGTTGACTTAGTTACTTGTGCTTTAAGATCGCTTTCGAAACAAGACATTTTTGAAAATTTTTTGAAATTTTCCCCCATCCCCACACTTGAGGTAAACATTGTCCTCATTGTGTAGTGTTTAAATGAACGGGTCAAAATAGAAAACTTTTACTACTCCCCCATCCCCACACTTGAGGTAAACATTGTCCTCAATGTGTAAGAACTAGAGTTTTAAAACGCATAAGGGATGTGACACGGCTAACTTCCCAAAAATTCCACCAAAAAAAATAATATACAATTACAATCCACTTATTACTAATCTAAGAATCAAGGAAAAAAGGAAACGCATGCACCTGATATTGTCGCTAGATGCTCTTGTCTTCTTCTTCTTTTCACAAAAATGGTTGTCCCGCGAACATGGTGTACCTACAAATCTAAACCCTTGTGTAGAAGCATGCTTCTCACAACCATTGAAATTTGTTAGGTTCTTAGTTCTACCATTTTCATGAAAGTTTTACCAAATCATGAGTTAATTTACCTTGATTTTTGTGGAAAATAATTTACAACAATAACAATCCTAACTCACTTTCGTAGGAATCACGGTTGCATTTAGCTTATGCAACAAGCCCTTTTAAACCCCTAATAGCTTGGGAGGACGAGAGGTCTCGTGAGGGTTATATAGGGAACACACCCACAACGTTCATTTAACTACTAAAACGAAATAACAAAATTATACAACAACAACAATACTAACTAAACTACGGATAACACTAAAACGAAATGCGAAATAAAATATACAACAACAATTAACTTATCACCTCATGGTGGTCGAATGGCATGCTTGCCGTCCACGAGCTCGTCAAAATCACCCACCGGTGATTCGTACCCTTTGTTGCCAAACGGTCCAAACTTCCTCACCTCATCTTCCTTTTTCTTTTCTTGAGGTGACTTCTTTGATTTCTTCTTCTTAACCGTCTTCTTCTTTGTTTCTCCACACCTACCAACCATAGCACACACCTTTTTGTTTGGATTCATGTCCGTTTTAGGACACTTATCCTCACCGAGTGGGTTAGTAAAATTTGGGAAAACATTTAAATTTAATTCCCGGTCCCCAAACTTCATGCTTACTGTTCCCGTTGCGCAATTTATTATGGCATTAGCAGTTGCCAGGAACGGTCTACCCAAGATAACTATCGGTTGGGTGTCCTCAACACACCCAACATAGTCTACTACCAAAAAGTCAACTGGGTAGTAGCAATCATTCACCTTAACGATTACATCCTCCACCATCCCCCTCGGATGCGTGGGAGTCTGATCGGCTAATACCACGGGAGTATCAAATTTTTTCAATGGAGCAAAGTCGTATTGGTCATACAAACTCCCTGGTAAAATGCTCACACAAGCCCCAAGATCCAGGAGTGCCCTCTCTATTTTGAATGTACCAATTTGAATTGAAATAAGAGGATCTCCTGGGTCTTGAGCTTTTTGAGGAAGGGCACTCGATAAAACGGCACTAACATGAGATATCAAATCAACCGGTTCGGGTAATTTGTTGTGCCGTTTTTCGATGCTTAACTCCTTTAAGCATTCCACATGAGCTGGAACCTTTTTAATGTCATCTAGTAACGGTAAATTAATTTTTGTTTGTTTAAAATTTTCCCACCTCTCGTCCTTGGGTGGGTACCGTTCTTCAAATTTTGATGCATTAATCGGTTTAAGTTCATTTAAACAATTTTCACAAAAAGACTTTTTAATTACATTTTCAGTTTTAATTTGTGAAATCATTTCTTGTTCATTTTTACCTTCCGGCTCATCTCTTATATTTCCCACTACACCATCAACGCATTGCGGTGGTGGAATGCTTTCAACACTACTATAAACTTCATCATTTGAAAGAAGACTTACCGCGCTAATGTGTACATTCCTCACATTGCCCGTGCTTGAGCTTTGATGCTTCGGGTTCACCATGGTGTCACTTGTAAGTCCTCCTCCACTTCCACGAATTTGAGCCATCTCTTGAGCAAGTTGCCCCACTTGCTTCTCTAGCGCCTTATGAGATTTATCCCTTACTTCAAACTCTTTCCTCACTTCGGTTGTAAGGGTACTCATAGCATTCATGAGGGCATCCAATTTAGAATTGAACGATTCGTCACTTTGAGAGTTAGAAGCGTTACCCCCATTTCCACTTTGGTTGTAACCACGTTGATAATTACTTTCACGGTTTTGATACCCTTGGTTACCCCCTTGACTGTAATTCTTTTGGTAACCCCCTTGGTTACCACCTTGACGATTATTATACGATGAACCACCTTGACCGCCTTGATTACCCGATTGAAAATTCGGGTTCATTTGATTCGCGGCGTTACCATACCGGAAGTTAGGATGATTTCTCAAACCCGGATGATAAGTGTTGGAATTCATGTCGTATTGTTTTCGATCCCCATACACTTGATTTACCTCCTCGGTGTAATCACCTGATCCCGTTGGACATTGCTCGGTCCTATGTCCGATATCCCCACAATCTTCACATACCGTGAATTGTACCGCATTCACCTCCTTCTTCTTCATACGAGCCATTTCCCGTTCTAAGGTAGAAATTCGATCCTTAGAATCAAGATCGGGAAGTGACCGGGAGACGGGATGTTTCTTGGCTCTATCGGCCGATTCCTTTTCTTTAGACCGCTTGCTCATTCGCTCAAGGAATTCCCAATCATCATCTTCATGATTGCTCAATAAGGTTCCGTTGCTCGTTGACTCGAGGCGGTTCCACGTCGCATCATCTAATCCCCGTACAAAACACTTAACCAACTCCCATTTCTCTATTTAGTGATGTGGGCATTTCCGAATCAACTCTTTGTACCTTGTAAATGCTTCGTGCAATGGTTCGCTTGATAATTGGCGGAAAGATCTAATTTCGTCTCTAGCGTCATCGGTCTTCGCCATCGAATAGTACTCATCAAGAAAAACTTGTTGCATCTCACCCCATGTCCGAATACTATTCGCCGGAAGTGTGAGAAACCATTGTTTCGCCTTGTCTTTTAGCGAAAATTGGAACAATCGAAGTTTGACCTCCTCCAATGCAAAGTTGTGCCCCCGATAGTGTTACAAATGGAGGAAAACTCCGCCAAATGCGTGTACGGCTCATCATTAGACCTCCCATTGAAATGAGGAAGTATGTTGATGTAGTGGGGCTTGCAATCGAACATTCTCCTTTCGCACACTATTGGAGAGTCATTATCGGTAACCACCGGTCGAAAACGGTCATTCACTCCCCGTGGAGGTTGTTGACGACGATGCGGACCGTTAACTTCTTGATCCACCAGCCTTCGATTATCTCTTCTATCACCTCCCTTATCACCTCTTCGGTTTCCACATTGGTTACCCCTTTGATTTCCTCCTCCCACGAAACGAGGAATCCGGTTAGGGTTAGCATTGTTGTTATTGTTGTTGTAAAACCCTTCATTCCGGTTCCTTTGGTTGTTGTTTCGTGGTTGACGGTTGTTCTCGTAACCGTCAATTCTCACATTCCCATACCCATAATCATCGTTCCCCACAAAGTTGGCGTTTTGATAGCCAAGGTCATCATCTTCAAAACCTCTAGCGTTGTAGACGTTACCCCTATTCAAATATCCCCAATCTTCATCATCATTGGCCCGATCATCATAATATCCCCCATCATCCGAATATTCCGTATGAACACTCACATGTTCCGGCGATTGATAGCCGGGAACACTAAACGGCTCATCATCGGGGATGGCGTTTCTCAAATCGTTTATATTAACAAACGGGTCTTCATTCGCGGGATTGCCACGATCCCGATTGCCTCTATGGTCGGAATTGACATTCCGGTCATCGAGGTGGATGGGTAAGGAATTTTGTCGGTGAAGGTTTTGTTGTTGGGGTGTTCTTTGGGTGTTGTTGAGATTTTGGTTTCGGAAAGGTGGTGTGGGTGGTCTAGAGTTGTTGCCACCCGGTTGCTCTTGAGGTATAGGTTGAACATTTGGGGCGGGATTGAAATTGCTTCGGTATTGGAATTGGTTCGGATTTTGGTTTTGGTTGAGGTTTTGATTTGAGTTTTGATTTCCCATTGAATCGGTTTCAATGGATGGTGTGAGTTGTGGTGTTTGGGTGACTTGGTTAGAAGCAAGTGTTGCTTCCAACCGGCTTGCTAAATTCCTTCTTGCAACTCTTTCGATTTCCGGTTCGTAGACTAAAGGTGAAGTCCTCCCAGAGTTCTGCGTATGCATGCACTACCTGTAACCTGCACAAGTAACACACCCCGCGTAACAAAGAAAAAGACCAAGTACAAGAGAAGAAATTATGCAACTTAAACAGTTAATCACACAAATTCAAACAATATCCAAACACAAAGCGCACGCACTCCTCGGCAACGGCGCCAAAATTTGATCGGAGTGTCGCGCTCTTGTCAAAGATAATATTTATATACCCAAATTACCCTTAACAAATAGCTAGTGGTAGTAAGGGGTCGAACCACGAAGAGTATGTGGTTTGCGAATGGACTTGATTGAATTTGAACGAGTGTCATAATTTATGAAGCTTACTAATTTATTTTTATGATTTTTATTTGTTGAAAAGATGTTTAATGAGAATAACAATTGGGTTGGATTAATTAACTAAGAGAAATAAGCAATTGCAAGAAACTTGATTAATAAAACAAGATGGAATAACAAGGTTCACACCCGGTTTCAACAAATGCAAGACCTAGGATTACTACGCGTTTTAATTTGATTTACTCGAATTAGTTCATTAACGGGTCAACAATCACAAAGCTTAGGTGCCAATCGCTATCTACGTCATAGACAACGGACCACCATGCACTTCGTTACCTTGGACTAACAAATCCTATCAAAAGACAAGGCATAAATACGTGTATTCGTTTCACAAAGTCAAATTTAATCATTCACTCGACCATTCGTAAATTCAATACAAACGTAGGACAATTGTCTAAAGATTCAAATGCAATTCAAGTTGTCACAAATCAAACATCAACACATAATAAACCCTAAATCTTACAAAAGTCTACACCGGGGTGAAACCTCCAAGGAATGAGCCGTGCATGATCGAAAGGACTTGATCACCGGATGAGGAGAGCCTGAACATCATCATCTTGAAGCCTTAAAGTGGTGGAAATAGTGATTAGGGTTTGGAATGATTGATGGTGATGAATGGATTGGAAAGGTGAATGATGATTAGGGTTGTAGAAGTGATGATGATGATCGAATCGAATGATTGTCAATCGAATGGATGGATTAGAGGATGAATTGGTGATGTATCTTGGCTCCAAGAGGTGTTTCAAACTCCCAACAATGTGTAACTCCCATTTTTTGGTCAAAATTGATGTTATAACTCGTCCCCCAACTCAAAAATCAAGTTTTTCGCGAAGTGAGAATGCAGGTGGCGTCGCCGACGGCCATTTAGGGCGTCCCCGACGGCCTCTGGTTGTTCCCAATTCGTCCGACGGCTTAACCCACTGTCTACGGAGGTTTTTCAGCGACGGAAGGTTCTGGAGGGCGTCGCCGACGGCCTATTGGGGCGTCCCCGATGCTGCCTGGTTTTGTCGGTTTCGTCCAAAACTGTTTTCTTCATAACTTCTTCGTTATAGCTCCGTTTTACTCACCGTTTTCACCCACGTTCTCGTAATTCAGCCCTCTATCATGCCATCTTCCAATATATTCATTTTAAATCCATCAACATTCCCCAAAATACATCCAATCTTAGTGATTAACCTGGTTTTCTTCATTTCACATCCCCGGTTGATCCGTTTCGCGTCCCGGTGCTCCGTTTAGCTCTCGATTAGCTCCTTAAACTCTGTTAGACATGTAAAACACAAATCCCATTAAAAGTAGGCTATTCAAGATTAAAAGCTAAGTAAAAACATCAACTTAAGCATAAACGGTCACCGCTTTTCAATCACGTATCACATCCCCACACTTGTCGTTTGCTTGCCCTCAAGCAAATCTGTTTTTCACTTTCACGTGGGTCGAACAAAGAATACACTCCCCATTCCCGAGACGAAGGTTAAGGTCAATTGTCATACTATAGTTCAAACTCTTTACAATTTTCAACTTATTTAACGGTAAAGTGTATTCACATATATAAAATGGTTATCCAAGATTAACACGCCCGTGAAATCAACAATTCATGCACATCCCTCACAATGTTCTCTCCACTCGGTTTATAAATTTGCTAATTTTTATAATGTATTAGCACTTCAAATAATGATCGCTCAAAACCGATTAGAACACGTACCCGCATAAGCTTGCAACTCAATCATTCTCCACCACCGAACACGAATACTAAGCACAAGTCATAAGGTCTTTGTAAGGGTTGTAACGGGGCTAGGCTAAGGGTAGGAAATATGATAATTTAAAGTGGCTAAGGTGATGAAAATTCGATTTTTTATTAGAAACGACTACTCTAAACTAAACGATAAACATCAACTTCGAGGCAATGATTTTTTTTTTGCCTTTTTTTTTCTCAAACTAAGAACATATATTTTTGTTCTTTTCTCAACAATTTTCTCATCTTTTTCATAACATTTTCTGATTTTTTTTTTTGCAAACAATCAATCAAATACAACTATACAAACTCGACTCCTATAATCGAATTTCCATCACACGGGTTTAAAAGAAAAAGGTTTAAGGTTATGGGCTATAGGGTGGTCAAACGAAAGGATTAGGCTCAAAATTGGCTATTAAGGGATAAATTTTTGGGTAAGGATATAAAAATGGTGTAAAATGGAAAAGGTTTACCTAATGCCTTAATCATTCTCGTGCTTGTATTCGGTCTATGGTCTCAAACGTATCAAAAGTTGCAAGTTCTACAATACATGACTAATGGTCCACTCAAACAAAGAAACATAAGCATGTGCTCTATAATGTAAAAGTGGCTCAAAACCTCACATATGTAAAGGGTATGATATGTGATATGCATAAAATGCTAGTTTCTTAAGCGGATTATTCCCAAATAATCACCCGCTAAATACCCGTCATGCTATTAATTTGAACTTGACCATGACAAAAGACCAAATGGGTTGTGACATCCCTCGTTGACTTAGTTACTTGTGCTTTAAGATCGCTTTCGAAACAAGACATTTTTTAAAAAATTTTGAAAATTTCCCCCATCCCCACACTTGAGGTATACATTGTCCTCAATGTGTAGTTTTTAAATGAACGGGTCAAAATAGAAAACTTTTACTACTCCCCCCATCCCCACACTTGAGGTAAACATTGTCCTCAATGTGTAAGAACTAGAGTTTTAAAACGCATAAGGGACGAGACACGGCTAACTTCCCAAAAATTCCACCCAAAAAAATAATATACAATTACAATCCACTTATTACTAATATAAGAATCAAGGAAAAAAGGAAACGCATGCACCTGATATTTGTCGCTAGATGCTCTTGTCTTCTTCTTCTTTTCACAAAAATGGTTGTCCCGCGAACATGGTGTACCTACAAATCTAAACCCTTGTGTAGAAGCATGCTTCTCACAACCATTGAAATTTGTTAGGTTCTTAGTTCTACCATTTTCATGAAAGTTTTACCAAATCATGCGTTAATTTACCTTGATTTTTGTGGAAAATAATTTACAACAATAACAATCCTAACTCACTTTCGTAGGAATCACGGTTGCATTTAGCTTATGCAACAAGCCCTTTTAAACCCCTAATAGCTTGGGAGGACGAGAGGTCTCGTGAGGGTTATATAGGGAACACACCCACAACGTTCATTTAACTACTAAAACTAAATACCAAAATTATACAACAACAACAATACTAACTAAACTACGGATAACACTAAAACGAAATGCGAAATAAAATATACAACAACAATTAACTTATCACCTCATGGTGGTCGAATGGCATGCTTACCGTCCACGAGCTCGTCAAAATCACCCACCGGTGATTCGTACCCTTTGTTGCCAAACGGTCCAAACTTCCTCACCTCCTCTTCCTTTTTCTTTTCTTGAGGTGACTTCTTTGATTTCTTCTTCTTAACCGTCTTCTTCTTTGTTTCTCCACACCTACCAACCATAGCACACACCTTTTTGTTTGGATTCATGTCCGTTTTAGGACACTTATCCTCACCGAGTGGGTTAGTAAAATTTGGGAAAACATTTAAATTTAATTCCCGGTCCCCAAACTTCATGCTTACTGTTCCCGTTGCGCAATTTATTATGGAATTAGCAGTTACCAGGAACGGTCTACCCAAGATAACTATCGGTTGGGTGTCCTCAACACACCCAACATAGTCTACTACCAAAAAGTCAACTGGGTAGTAGCAATCATTCACCTTAACGATTACATCCTCCACCATCCCCCTCGGATGCGTGGGAGTCTGATCGGCCAATACCACGGGAGTATCAATTTTTTTCAATGGAGCAAAGTCGTATTGGTCATACAAACTCCCTGGTAAAATGCTCACAAAAGCCCCAAGATCCAGGAGTGCCCTCTCTATTTTGAATGTACCAATTTGAATTGAAATAAGAGGATCTCCTGGGTCTTGAGCTTTTTGAGGAAGGGCACTCGATAAAACGGCACTAACATGAGATATCAAATCAACCGGTTCGGGTAATTTGTTGTGCCGTTTTTTGATGCTTAACTCCTTTAAGCATTCCACATGAGCTGGAACCTTTTTAATATCATCTAGTAACGGTAAATTAATTTTTGTTTGTTTAAAATTTTCCCACCTCTCGTCCTTGGGTGGGTACCGTTCTTCAAATTTTGATGCATTAATCGGTTTAAGTTCATTTAAACAATTTTCACAAAAAGACTTTTTAATTACATTTTCAGTTTTAATTTGTGAAATCGTTTCTTGTTCATTTTTACCTTTCGGCTCATCTCTTATATTTCCCACTACACCATCAACGCATTGCGGTGGTGGAATGCTTTCAACACTACTATAAACTTCATCATTTGAAAGAAGACTTACCGCGCTAATGTGTACATTCCTCACATTGCCCGTGCTTGAGCTTTGATGCTTCGGGTTCACCGTGGTGTCACTTGGAAGTCCTCCTCCACTTCCACGAATTTGAGCCATCTCTTGAGCAAGTTGCCCCACTTGCTTCTCCAGCGCCTTATGAGATTTATCCCTTACTTCAAACTCTTTCCTCACTTCGGTTGTAAGGGTACTCATAGCATTCATGAGGGCATCCAATTTAGAATTGAACGATTCGTCACTTTGAGAGTTAGAAGCATTACCCCCATTTCCACTTTGGTTGTAACCACGTTGATAATTACTTTCACGGTTTTGATACCCTTGGTTACCCCCATGACTGTAATTCTTTTGGTAACCCCCTTGGTTACCACCTTGACGATTATTATATGATGAACCACCTTGACCACCTTGATTACCCGATTGAAAATTCGGGTTCATTTGATTCGCGACGTTACCATACCGAAAGTTACGATGATTTCTCAAACCCGGATGATAAGTGTTGGAATTCATGTCGTATTGTTTTCGATCCCCATACACTTGATTTACCTCCTCGGTTGTCACACCCCGATTTCCACGTGTCACCGGTGGGCCCGGTGGGGAGTATCGTGACGTGGTTGGCAACGTAATAGTCAAACAGCACAATATTTAATATGCACAGCGGAAGCAATTTAAAAGATATAAATTCAACCGAATATAATATTGTAATATCGTGTATCACAACAGTCGATTGTTTATCCACAGAGGGATCGAAAATAAAATGGAAACAATAGTTCAACAGACTTTAGGCATCTTAAGCTTGCGAGACTTCTATTGATGCTAAGGAGAAATCCCAGCCAATTTCGCTTAGTGCCTGCATTTAATCTTTTTGGGAAAATACGTCAGTATACACTGGTAAATACAATCAACTGACTCATTTTGGAAAATGATTGAAAATTGATTTGGATGCACATGGCATAAACATTTTATAACTTGGGAGAATTATTTAAATATATAATCTTGTGAACGAATTACATGTTCCTTATGCGTTCAGTAGCCCGGACGTACCGGGTTAAAGATCAATAGACACACCACATTATTCTTTTATGCACTGACGGGTGTACGCCTACACCCCGCGCTTAAGTCGTGGCCATTTCGTAAAATGATGCCAAGGATATCCGGGACATGGTCATTAACCCCCCAAAGGCTTTTAAGTAAACAAGACTGTTTAAACGAGCCGATCAAATTATTCAATTAACCACCCAACGACGGAAGATTTGATGTCCGATCAAGCGGTATTCTATATACCGTAACCCAAGCCCGTATAGGGAAAATAAGTTAAAAGTATTTACCTGAACAATGTAATAATCACAATAAGCAAATTGCAAGTAGCTTTTACTGGTACTCCTAATCTGGAACGAAGGTTTAGAATAACCTATTAGAATCCTAACGGTCTTTAATTAAGCTTAAGCTTAGACCGGTTAGTTTCAAAGATACGGTTCATACGCACGATTAAGCGAAGACCGGATAGAATGTGTTTTAGACCCAAAAAGTTCAGAGACTTGCTTAATATGGGTATTTCATACACATTCTGGATTTTAAGATAGAACCGATAAGGTTTGACCCGTTTCGGCTAATTTATGTAAACTAGTTACATAAACCGAACCGAACGCGTAATAAACGTAACGGGTATTCATATGAGCCATTTACAGGTTTCCTAAGTTAATATGCTTCAAATATGTTGTGACATCAGTAAGATGTCTTTCATTATGCCCGAAACGTATTTAAACACAAACTATGCCCCGTAGGGGTAGTTTGGTCATTTACAAGGTTATAAAAGAGTTTAAGTAGTATCCTGAGTTACAGGCCTGATGTAATCAGCAAAGATAATCAATTTGCTAAGTTATATCAGTGGGGTATTGTATATATGTGAAATTTATCAATTATAACCAAACTATGCACCGTAGGGGCATTTTGGTAATTTCACATAAGCCGTAAAGCTCAAAACTGAAGTCTGAGTTAAACAACTTTTGCTTACTGTTAAAATATTATAATTTTCCTCAAATATCAGTAGGTATCACCCTTTGTATGTTTAAATTAGTTTTAGTACATTCTATGCGTTAAAAACGCTTAAAAAGGCGATTAGAAGCCGTTTCCGGGTTCTATATAGAAATCTGATATTTTTATTATTCCAGAGAGTTTAAAATAATTTATTTATCATTTAAAATCAGTAGCAAAAGGTTTGGATTCGTTTAGATAGGTAAAACTCATTTTATGGCCCGTAAGGGCAAAACCGACAATTACCGGATTAAGCCTATAGTCATTAGTTATGCTCAGCCTAAAATTAATTAAAAATCTTCAAAAATCCCAAAATAATATATTACATCAGTGGGTAATAAGTTTGATATCAAAAAGTAGGCTTAACTAGGCTATACGCTAATTACGCCGTTTTATTAACATAAAGCTTCTTAATTACGCTAATGAGCATAACTCTCAATCTACACCTCCAACTGATGTCAAACTTTGCATACAAGTTTATATATCAGTAACTAAGGTTTCTACACTTTTACATTTTCACAAATCACGTTTTAAAGTGAAAAGGGCATAATGGTCAACATATGAGCAATTAACGGAATCATGCGTATTAATTGGTTAACTAATGAACCATGGTGTATAATCACAGAGGGTTATACTAGCATGTAACCTGGTCCAAATGAAGCTCTTAGGTATTTTTAAATCATACCAAAACGGGTCAGAACTGAAGTCAAAGCAAAAGTCAAAGCTTTGCGACTTTCTGTTCCGAACCGGGTCTAAACAGTAAATTGTCGGGTTGAACATGTTTAGACATGTTCTTACACTAATTACCAAGTTATATTAATGATCAAACAGGTTGTATGTGTTCTACATTGCTAATCATGCATAAATTAGAAACTGAGTATCCTGTTGACTTTTTATTAGTAAGTTTGACCCGACATTTGACCTAGTTAGAGTGGGAATCAGGGGGAACCCTTTTAAGGGTTTATTACCCACATAATGTAACACCTCGAAAATTTCGGGTTTAATATTAAATCGACACGTGTCATGTAAGACAAAACGCGTTGAAAACCCGGATTTAATAAAGATGTTTGGGTAGGATTTAAAGCGGCGTCATGTTAAATCGTTACCTCTGAACGACCTTATTTTGATCCCAAGACCCAATTAAATATTACACACACCTATGATGCTCTCAATTCAGTGAATTATTGTCATTGATAGGATTCAAAATGCAAGGTAGGATCCTACGAAGAAATGAATGATAAACCGTCATTTTCGGGTCTTGTTTTTGGATTGAAAGGAAACAATACTTCATGGTGGGGTTTAGAACAGTACAAAGGCATTCTTAGAGACCCTCAATTGACAAATTATTGTTCCAAAATCGTGCAAGTGGGTTATATGGTCAAAACTTCAACAAACAACAACAAACAAAAATTTTGATCAGCGAAGGCGTCGCGTGACGCGACGGCCCCTCGCGCGACGCGAGGGGTGCCCAGCGACAGCAGACCTGCTGTTGGCTGTTGGGTGCGAATGTGACCTCCTTGGCCGGTTTTTCTTGCACATACATGGCCCCTAGACATCCCTACACACTAATTACAAGTGTTGATCAATTGTGGATGGCCCTAGACTTGGTTGTCACTTGCTTGTGGTGCTTGATTCTTGTATATAAAGACCCTTCATGTCACAACATTTTCCACACATCATATTCAAGCAATCTGAGCATTGGAGGATCTTACAATCTGATTGAAGGCCTTCCTAATCATTCATTAACCATCTAGTAAGTCTCTAATCCCTTCTAAATTAATTCTAGCTTAGTAATTAGCTTAAAAGTCAAACCGACGTAACTACGGTTTGACTTCGCGATTAATTAGCGATAGCTCAGTCGTGTGTCGAATTAAAAGTACCATTAGATAGGTAATTATATGGGTATTAAACCCTTATAAGGGCAAGTACCAAATCCAGACCTAACTAGGTCGTTTGTCGGGTCAAACGTTGACCGAAAAAAAGTCAACAGAATTACAAAATGCGATTTAATGCACGACTAGCAATCCGCGAGGCGTGCAACCTGTTTTAAACTTAATATAACTTGGTAATAAGTATAAAAACTTGTCTACGCTTGCCCGACTCGACAAATTTCTGTTTAAACCCGGTTCGGAACCGAAAGACGCAAGACTTTGACTTTTGCGTTGACTTCGGTTCTGACCCGTTTTAATTTGAATTAGACATGCCTTAAAGTCTCATTAGGGTTTGGGTTACATGCTAGTATAAGTCTCTGTACTTGTTTCATTGATTATCCGATGCATGCGCACGTTTCCGTTAATCGCTTAAATTGGACCATAATGCCCTTATGACCCTACAACGAGAATTTTGAAAATGTGGGAAGTACTATAATCTTAGTTACTGATTATTAAACATGCACGTAAATTTTCACGTCAATCGGAGGTCTAGATTATGAGATATGCGCATTAGCGTAAATATTAAGCTTTTTATTAATTAAACGGCGCGATTAGCGCATAGCCTATCTAAACCCGATTTTCGGTACCAAAACTTTTACCCACTGATGTTAAATAATATTTGGGGATTTTTGAAGATTTTTAATTATTTTTAAACTGATCTTAAGCTAGGCTTATCGCATTGATTCGGTTAATACCGAATATGCCCTTTTAGGCTATAAAACGAGTTTTACGAATCCGTTTGATTCCAATCCAATGGCCACTGATCTAAAATAATAAATATAGGATTTTGAGCCTGTTTTACTGATCAGAAAACTCAGATTGGTATTTTAACCCGTACGTCGCTTTAAAACGGCTTTATACGGTATTAAACGCGGTAGTTTGGTATTAAAACCATTTTGACACGTAAGACTTAATACCAATAGACATAACCTGTTAAATTAAGATATTTTTCTGATTTAATCAGACCCATACCTCAGAAGTATTATAAGTCTCTTTTATAACCTTTAAAATGACCAAAATACCCCCTACGGGGCATAATTAGGGGAATAAACTCGTTACGGGCATTATGGAAGATATCATAATGATATCACAACATATTTGAAGCGTATTAACTTAGGAAACCTGTTCACGACCCTTTCGGTTACCCGTTATGCATTTTACGCGTTCGGTTCGGTTTATGTAAATAGTTTGCATAAACTAGCCGAAACGGGTCAAACGATATCATTTTCATCTCAAAATCCAGAATGTGAGTAGTAAACCCATGTTAAACAAGTCTTCAAACTTGTCGGGTCTAAATCACATTCTATCCGGTCTTCGCTTAATCGTGCGTACGAACCGCATCTTTGAAACTAGCCGGTCTAAGCTTAAGCATAATTAAAGACCCGCTAGGATTCTAATAGGTTATATTTAACCTTCGTTCCAGATTAGGAGAAACAGTAAAAGCTACCTGCTATTTGATTATTGTGACTATACTTTGCATCAAGGTAAATACTTTTAACTTATTTTCCCTATACGGGCTTGGGTTACGGTACATAGCGTACCGCTTGATCGGGCATCAAATCTTCCACGCTTAGTGGTTAATTGAATAATTTGATAGGCTCGTTTTAAACAGATGTGTTTACTTTACAGCCTTTGGGGGGTTAATGACCATGTCCCGGATATCCTCGGCATTATCTTACGAGATTGCCACGACCTGAGCACGGGGTGTAGGCGTACTCCCGTGTATAACTCACTTACAGTGGTGTGTCTATTGATCTTTAACCCGGATACGTCCGGGCTACTGAACGCATAAGTAACATGTAAATCGTTAACAAGATTATCATATAAAATAATTCTCCCAAGTTAAACAAAATGTTTATGCCATGTGCATCCAAACAAATTTTCAATCATTTTATAAAATGAGTCAGTTGAATGTATTTACCAGTGTAAACTGACGTATTTTCCCAAAAAGATTAAACGCAGGTACTAGGCGAAATAGGCTGGGAGTCTCCTAAGCATCACTAGAAGTCTCGCAAACTTAAGATGCCGATGTCTGTTGAACCATAAACAATATTTTTATTATTCGATCCTACTGTGGATAAACACCGGATAATTGTGACTTTGTTTACAATAAATAAATTCGGTTGTATCTTATTTAAATTTGCTTCCGCTGTGCATTATTATATTGTGTTGTTTGACTATTACGTTGCCAACCACGTCACGATACTCCCCCACCGGGCCCACCGGTGACACGTGGAAATCGGGGTGTGACAGGTTGGTATCAGAGCCAACACTGAGTGAATTAAACACTAGTCTTTTGTGTTTAATCTCAGTTACACAATTGCACATATCTAAACTTTCGAGTCTAGACTTATAACATAGGACAAATTCCACCTTTTCGGGTTTTTGTTTTGTCCTTTAAAATTTTATATTTTGCTATTGTTATCTCATGCTTTATTGACAGGAATAACAAAATGCCGCCAAGATTTTTACGTATGCGAGGACGAGGAGGAAAGGGGCCGACCACCGCCCCCAACGACCATGAAGCTGGGCCATCCAATACACGAGGTCCTATCCCCGCCGAGAGTGATGGTACTCGACGGAACCAGAGAGGTCTATTTCAACCGGCAAGACGGTCGACTTCGAACAGCTCGACGACTCCCGCCCAGGACTCCTACGGGCCACAATCAGAAAATGAGCCTAGAGACCCCCACCATTCGCACATACCGTTACAGCGATCTATGTCGCACCGCCCTTTTGGAGACCCCACTCCAATCTTTCAAGGCCAGTTTAACCCGGCGGATTATATACAAGAACCAGTGGGTTTTAACCCAGTGGGGCCGGAGGACCATTTTTCTGGAGGAAACGATATGGATGAGGAAGACGACCCAGAAGAACCCGCATCAGGAACTCCCAACCACCCAATCGAGGTCTCGGATAGTTCCATTTATCACGGGCCACTCTATAATGGTCCAGATAGCTTCCAGGCTATCTTTACTCGGCACGAATGGTATTATACACCTTCTCACCATTCGTCGCCGCATGAGCAGCCGCAGCCTCACTATTCTCCGCCGCATGAGCAGCAGCAGCATCATCAAGATTCCTCTGGGAATCACCAGTTTGAGGCAGTTACGCCACCGCCTCCACCGCCACCAGTTCAGCCGGCGCCTCCACAGCCGCAAAGACATAGGAGATCCGGAGCCCGGATGTCCACACGAAGAGAAGAGTTTCACTTTAACTCTCCTCTACAATCAAGTGGCAGAAATTATCAGCCGCTTCCAGAAGTTCCACAGATGGGTGGACCATCAAACCCCTTCGCGCAGCAACCGCCACCAATGGGTTTCGATAATCAGATACCAGCATACACGGGTCCTTCGATGTATAACCCGTTTGAGCTACCAACCCACACTAACCCCGGTTACGCTGAAGCCGACCCATACCTGGTAGCTGCTAATTACAACGCTCTTAACCCTGAAGGACCGTATGGGGGTCCTTGGGGAGTAGGGTACCCAGTCCAGGGGTACCAGATGCCTACACAACCCCCGTTTTACCAACAACCCCCGCCGTCTCTACAAATGTCGCCACCACTGCATCAGGAGATCCTGCAAAGTATTAGAGAGGTGCGACATGAGGCACGGGAAGATCGACGTCGCAACCAGGGAATGTTCAAGACCTTGACGAACCTAATCAAGGGAAAGAGCAAAAAGGATCAGTAAATCCTTTATGTGTATATGTCTACTTTAAAATTAAGTCCCTGCGTGGACATTTATGTGTGTATGTTTGTTGTGTGTATTGACCCCTACGTGGGTCTATCTTTCCATAAACCCCTACGAGGGTATGTTGTATGTTTAGTCCCTACGTGGACTTATGTTTGTTTAAGTCCCTACGTGGACAATTGTTAGTGTGTTAACCCCTACGCGGGCATGTCTTCTGTAAGACCCCTGCGTGGGCATGTTGTTATGTTGTAGCTCCTACGTGGGCAAATTTCATGTGTGAAAGACCCGTTTAGGGCGATATGTAATGTTGTTATAAATTATTGGAGTGTTGTTTTATAAATTTCATGTTTGCCATTTGTGCATATATAATAATTATAAATGAAATAAATAAATTAAAATCATTCCTTTTAATCTGCCTAAGTAATTATTTAATTAAGAATCTTAAAGTGTGGAACCTAGCCTCGTGTCAAATATAAGACCGGGCCAAAATGGTAATACCGGGTTAAAAGATTCAAATTCTTGTTAACATCTTAAAACATGTTAACACTCCTGGCAGAAGTGATTCGTTAAAAATCACATGTCATTTTTTTAAAAAAATGAATAAGGATTCTTTAGAAGTTTCCTAATCCAGTATAATGATCTCTGAATCCTGGATTTACATCATCAATTAAGGTGATCATATTCAACCATACGTGGTAAAATAGCGCCTACGGGCCATGCTCATTTCTATATAAGCCAAAAGACGGTGGTAGCTAGGACTCCCTGTCTAATAAAGGTAATGAACTAGGTTCAAACCTTAAAAGTCTTGATTCTCAGAAATCATAGTATATTAAATTGTCCATGTGACCAAGCCTTATGTGCTAATATATATATTGTTATTGTTATATGTTTAGGATAAATTTAAATTGAAATCCTAAATTAATACGATTATTGAGTTAACCAAGAAGGGTCTCTGTTACCATGGTTAACGAGTTACCCTAAGGGGGTAATTCTATAATAAACTTTCAAATAAAATATTGTTCTTGTTTCTGTAACAGTTCAATACGAATGGCAAATTCTAATGAAGTCAATAGCCCTACTGCGGCGCCAAATGAAAACGCCCAGATTACATTGACGGGCGCCGAACTAAAAGCTATCATTGATGGTGCTGTCACTCAAGCCTTGGATAGGCAATATGAAGAATACAGTGGTACCAGGAGTAGGACCCACTCCGTATCACACTCAAAGCCAAGAACACATTCTGAGGCTCATAACAAGCCTCCTCCCAAGAGGAACGGACCAAAGAAAGACGGTGATGACCGTCAGTCCACCAACAATCAAAGTGACCCATCCCAGCACTTGGTACTGCATCAAGGACCCCGTAACAAGGGTTGCACTTACAAATACTTCGTGTCTTGCAAGCCCCGGGATTTTACAGGGGAAAAGGGGGCCGTTGATTGCATGACGTGGCTGGATGAAATGGACACAGTGGTGGACATAAGCGGGTGCGCTGAACGGGATATAGTGAAGTTTGTGTCACAGTCCTTCAAAGGAGAAGCATTGGTCTGGTGGAGATCTCTGATGGAGGCCTCCGGAAAGATCCCGTTGTATAGCATGACGTGGGATCAATTCATTGCCTTGATCAAAGACAATTACTGCCCTCAACACGAGGTGGAAAAGATTGAATATGACTTTCTGTCATTGGTAATGAAGAACCTCGACTGCCAAGCTTACCTGACAAGCTTCAATACGCTGTCCAGGTTGGTTCCCTACCTGGTAACCCCTGAGCCAAAGAGGATTGCTCGTTTTATTGGTGGGTTAGAACCCGAGATCAAGGCCAGTGTAAAAGCTTCTCGGCCAGTTACCTTCAGGTCTGTAACTGACCTTTCTTTATCCCTCACACTGGATGCGGTCCGACAGAGATCGCTGAGGAATAAAGATACTGAGAAGAGGAAGCGAGAAGATGATGGTTCGCGTAGGTCGAACAAGAAACACCGTGGGAACGGTGATCGAAAGAAGGGATCGGAGTCGAAGAAAGATGGGCATCGTTCTGATGAGAAGCCCACGTGCAAAACTTGCAAGAAAAAGCACTTTGGAAAGTGCAGATTTGGATCAAACTCGAATAACGAGTCAAGGTCTTTTGCTTGTGGTTTGTGCAAATCCAAGGAACACAAAACCTTGGATTGCAAGAAGATGAAAGATGCGACGTGCTATCGTTGCAATGAGAAGGGCCACATAAAGACTAACTGCCCCAAGAATAACAAGAAGCCTGAGGAGGCTAAGAAGACTAACGCCAGAGTCTTCAGGATGGATGCGCAGGAGGCTGTGCAAGATGATAACGTCATAACAGGTACATTCCTTGTAAATGATGTCTTTGCAAGAGTACTTTTTGATTCCGGTGCAGATAAGTCTTTTGTGGATCAGAAGTTTTGTAAATTGTTGAATTTACCTGTCAAAACCCTAAGCGTAAACTATGAGGTAGAGTTAGCAGATGGTACCATAGAAACCGTCTCTACTGTGTTAGATGGATGTACTATATCCATTAAGAACCATTCTTTTCCTCTGTCTCTACTTCCGTTTAAATTAGCTGGTTTTGACATAGTGCTGGGTATGGACTGGTTATCTCATAACCAGGCCCAAATCGTCTGTAAACAGAAACAGGTAGTAATAAAGACTCCGTCTGGTGAGTCACTTACCATTCGGGGAGACACCCAGTACGGACTGCCTGAGCAGGTGACTATGCTCAAGGCTTCCAAGTGTTTGAAGAGGGGATGTGTCATTTACATGGCGCAAGTGATTTTGGAGGAACCTAAACCGAAGTTAGAAGACATCCCTGTCATTTCTGAATACCCAGGAGTGTTTCCTGAAGATCTACCTGGCCTACCACCAGATAGACAAGTCGAATTCAGGATCGATATCATTCCCGGAGCGGCACCAGTTGCCAGAGCACCATACAGATTGGCACCCACCGAAATGAAGGAGTTGCGGACGCAGCTAGATGAACTGCTGGCTAAGGGTTTCATTCGACCTAGTTCATCTCCTTGGGGAGCGCCAATCCTGTTTGTCAAGAAGAAGGATGGATCGATGCGTCTATGCATCGACTATCGCGAGCTTAACAAGGTCACGATCAAGAATAGGTATCCATTGCCCAGAATCGACGATTTGTTCGATCAGCTTCAAGGGGCAAGTTACTTCTCAAAGATTGATTTGAGGTCTGGATACCATCAGTTGAAGGTTAAGGATGAAGACGTTCACAAGACTGCATTTAGGACTCGTTACGGTCACTACGAGTTTCTAGTGATGCCTTTTGGGCTCACCAATGCACCGGCTGCGTTCATGGATCTCATGAATCGCGTTTGCAAGCCGCACTTAGATAAATTCGTCATCGTTTTCATCGACGACATTCTCATTTATTCTAAGAACAAAGCTGACCACGAGAAACATCTTCGATGTATTCTCAAACTTCTGCATAAGGAAAAGCTCTATGCCAAATTCTCCAAATGTGAATTTTGGCTTAGGGAAGTCCAATTTCTTGGACATGTGGTCAGTGAGTGTGGTATCCAGGTGGATCCCGCTAAGGTTGAAGCAGTAATGAACTGGCAAGAGCCAAAGACGCCAACAGAAATCCGTAGCTTCCTAGGGTTGGCAGGATATTACAGGCGCTTCATTGAAAATTTTTCAAGGATTGCTGCACCCCTAACTTCCCTGACCAAGAAGAAAGTAAAGTTCGTTTGGGGTCCTAAGCAGCAAGAGTCCTTCGATGTTTTGAAACAAAGGTTGAGCAACGCTCCTGTGCTTACCTTACCGGAAGGCGCTGAAGAATTTGTAGTTTATTGTGATGCATCACACACTGGCATGGGGTGTGTGCTTATGCAGAAAGGCAAGGTGATTGCCTATGCATCACGGCAGTTAAAGGTGCACGAAAAGAATTACACCACCCATGACTTGGAATTGGGTGCCGTTGTGTTCGCACTAAAACTGTGGAGGCATTATCTTTATGGAATCAAGTTTGTGATCTTTTCTGATCACAAGAGCCTCCAGCATCTGTTTAACCAGAAAGAATTAAACATGAGGCAACGCCGTTGGATGGAAACTTTGAATGATTATGATTGTGAAATCAAATACCATCCCGGCAAAGCGAATGTAGTCGCTGATGCCTTGAGCAGAAAGGAAAGGGTTAAACCCATACGAATTAACGCCAAGCGTATGGAGATAAAGAACAGTTTGATAGAAAGGGTGTTAGCTGCACAGAAGGAAGCTGTGTTGGAAGCTAACTATCCTAATGAAAAGTTAGGAGTAACTGAGGAGCAGTTAACTCTTAGCAAGGACGGAATTTTACGGTTAAACGGACGAATATGGGTTCCAATTTTTGGAGGACTTCGTGATATCATCCTCCAAGAAGCCCATAGTTCCAAATACTCCGTTCATCCTGGAGCTGACAAGATGTACCAGGATTTAAAGGCAAATTATTGGTGGATAGGCTTGAAAAAGTCTGTGGCCGCCCATGTAGCAAAATGCTTGACATGTGCGCAAGTCAAAGCCGAGCATCAGAAACCGTCAGGTTTGCTACAACAGCCTGAACTTCCTACGTGGAAGTGGGAAATGGTAACTATGGATTTTATTACCAAGTTACCCAAGACAAGAAAAGGCAATGATACGATATGGGTTATAGTTGACCGACTGACTAAGTCAGCTCATTTCTTACCCATCAAGGAGACTTATAGCTCCGATATGTTAGCCCAGTTATACGTTGACAAGATTGTAGCCCTACACGGCATACCTGTAGCTATTATCTCTGACCGGGATACTAGGTACACGTCACACTTTTGGAAGAGTTTCCAGCAATCTTTGGGTACGCGTTTGAACTTTAGTACGGCTTACCATCCTCAGACAGACGGTCAGAGTGAGCGTACTATTCAAACGTTGGAAGACATGCTACGCGCATGTGCGATCGATTTGGGAGGTAGCTGGGATAAGAACCTACCATTGATCGAATTCTCCTACAACAATAGCTACCATACCAGCATAAAGGCTGCGCCTTTTGAGGCATTATACGGTAGAAAATGTAGATCGCCAGTTTGTTGGGCGGAAGTTGGAGAAGTCCAGTTATCAGGACCAGAGATCGTGTTCGAAACGACGGACAAGATTGTCCAGATTCGTAACAATCTCCAAGCTGCTCGGAATAGGCAGAAGAGTTACGCGGATCCAAGTCGTAAGGACTTTCACTTCGAAGTAGGTGACAAAGTCCTACTTAAAGTGTCACCCTGGAAGGGGGTGATGCGATTTGGTAAGAAAGGCAAACTAAGCCCGAGATACATAGGACCTTTCGAGGTTATCGAACGTGTCGGGTCAGTTGCCTACAAGTTGAACTTACCAGAAGAGCTCAGTGGAATTCACAATGTGTTCCACATTTGCAATCTAAAGAAGTGTTCCGCTGATGATTCACATGTCATGCCACATACAGATGTGCAAATAGATAAGAGCTTAACGTTTGTAGAAAAACCTTTGTCAATTGAAGATCGACAGGTAAGGAAGCTTCGAAGAAAGCACATACCTTTCGTAAAGGTCAAATGGGATGCCCGAAGAGGTCCCGAGTATACGTGGGAGTTGGAATCCACCATGAAAGAAAAGTACCCTTACTTGTTTCAGTAAATCTCGGGTCGAGATTTATTTTAAGGGGGTGAGGATGTAACACCTCGAAAATTTCGGGTTTAATATTAAATCGACACGTGTCATGTAAGACAAAACGCGTTGAAAACCCGGATTTAATAAAGATGTTTGGGTAGGATTTAAAGCGGCGTCATGTTAAATCGTTACCTCTGAACGACCTTATTTTGATCCCAAGACCCAATTAAATATTACACACACCTATGATGCTCTCAATTCAGTGAATTATTGTCATTGATAGGATTCAAAATGCAAGGTAGGATCCTACGAAGAAATGAATGATAAACCGTCATTTTCGGGTCTTGTTTTTGGATTGAAAGGAAACAATACTTCATGGTGGGGTTTAGAACAGTACAAAGGCATTCTTAGAGACCCTCAATTGACAAATTATTGTTCCAAAATCGTGCAAGTGGGTTATATGGTCAAAACTTCAACAAACAACAACAAACAAAAATTTTGATCAGCGAAGGCGTCGCGTGACGCGACTGCCCCTCGCGCGACGCGAGGGGTGCCCAGCGACAGCAGACCTGCTGTTGGCTGTTGGGTGCGAATGTGACCTCCTTGGCCGGTTTTTCTTGCACATACATGGCCCCTAGACATCCCTACACACTAATTACAAGTGTTGATCAATTGTGGATGGCCCTAGACTTGGTTGTCACTTGCTTGTGGTGCTTGATTCTTGTATATAAAGACCCTTCATGTCACAACATTTTCCACACATCATATTCAAGCAATCTGAGCATTGGAGGAGCTTACAATCTGATTGAAGGCCTTCCTAATCATTCATTAACCATCTAGTAAGTCTCTAATCCCTTCTAAATTAATTCTAGCTTAGTAATTAGCTTAAAAGTCAAACCGACGTAACTACGGTTTGACTTCGCGATTAATTAGCGATAGCTCAGTCGTGTGTCGAATTAAAAGTACCATTAGATAGGTAATTATATGGGTATTAAACCCTTATAAGGGCAAGTACCAAATCCAGACCTAACTAGGTCGTTTGTCGGGTCAAACGTTGACCGAAAAAAAGTCAACAGAATTACAAAATGCGATTTAATGCACGACTAGCAATCCGCGAGGCGTGCAACCTGTTTTAAACTTAATATAACTTGGTAATAAGTATAAAAACTTGTCTACGCTTGCCCGACTCGACAAATTTCTGTTTAAACCCGGTTCGGAACCGAAAGACGCAAGACTTTGACTTTTGCGTTGACTTCGGTTCTGACCCGTTTTAATTTGAATTAGACATGCCTTAAAGTCTCATTAGGGTTGGGTTACATGCTAGTATAAGTCTCTGTACTTGTTTCATTGATTATCCGATGCATGCGCACGTTTCCGTTAATCGCTTAAATTGGACCATAATGCCCTTATGACCCTACAACGAGAATTTTGAAAATGTGGAAGTACTATAATCTTAGTTACTGATTATTAAACATGCACGTAAATTTTCACGTCAATCGGAGGTCTAGATTATGAGATATGCGCATTAGCGTAAATATTAAGCTTTTTATTAATTAAACGGCGCGATTAGCGCATAGCCTATCTAAACCCGATTTTCGGTACCAAAACTTTTACCCACTGATGTTAAATAATATTTGGGGATTTTTGAAGATTTTTAATTATTTTTAAACTGATCTTAAGCTAGGCTTATCGCATTGATTCGGTTAATACCGAATATGCCCTTTTAGGCTATAAAACGAGTTTTACGAATCCGTTTGATTCCAATCCAATGGCCACTGATCTAAAATAATAAATATAGGATTTTGAGCCTGTTTTACTGATCAGAAAACTCAGATTGGTATTTTAACCCGTACGTCGCTTAAAACGGCTTTATACGCGTATTAAACGCGTAGTTTGGTATTAAAACCATTTTGACACGTAAGACTTAATACCAATAGACATAACCTGTTAAATTAAGATATTTTTCTGATTTAATCAGACCCATACCTCAGAAGTATTATAAGTCTCTTTTATAACCTTTAAAATGACCAAAATACCCCTACGGGGCATAATTAGGGGAATAAACTCGTTACGGGCATTATGGAAGATATCATAATGATATCACAACATATTTGAAGCGTATTAACTTAGGAAACCTGTTCACGACCCTTTCGGTTACCCGTTATGCATTTTACGCGTTCGGTTCGGTTTATGTAAATAGTTTGCATAAACTAGCCGAAACGGGTCAAACGATATCATTTTCATCTCAAAATCCAGAATGTGAGTAGTAAACCCATGTTAAACAAGTCTTCAAACTTGTCGGGTCTAAATCACATTCTATCCGGTCTTCGCTTAATCGTGCGTACGAACCGCATCTTTGAAACTAGCCGGTCTAAGCTTAAGCATAATTAAAGACCCGCTAGGATTCTAATAGGTTATATTTAACCTTCGTTCCAGATTAGGAGAAACAGTAAAAGCTACCTGCTATTTGATTATTGTGACTATACTTTGCATCAAGGTAAATACTTTTAACTTATTTTCCCTATACGGGCTTGGGTTACGGTACATAGCGTACCGCTTGATCGGGCATCAAATCTTCCACGCTTAGTGGTTAATTGAATAATTTGATAGGCTCGTTTTAAACAGATGTGTTTACTTTACAGCCTTTGGGGGGTTAATGACCATGTCCCGGATATCCTCGGCATTATCTTACGAGATTGCCACGACCTGAGCACGGGGTGTAGGCGTACTCCCGTGTATAACTCACTTACAGTGGTGTGTCTATTGATCTTTAACCCGGATACGTCCGGGCTACTGAACGCATAAGTAACATGTAAATCGTTAACAAGATTATCATATAAAATAATTCTCCCAAGTTAAACAAAATGTTTATGCCATGTGCATCCAAACAAATTTTCAATCATTTTATAAAATGAGTCAGTTGAATGTATTTACCAGTGTAAACTGACGTATTTTCCCAAAAAGATTAAACGCAGGTACTAGGCGAAATAGGCTGGGAGTCTCCTAAGCATCACTAGAAGTCTCGCAAACTTAAGATGCCGATGTCTGTTGAACCATAAACAATATTTTTATTATTCGATCCTACTGTGGATAAACACCGGATAATTGTGACTTTGTTTACAATAAATAAATTCGGTTGTATCTTATTTAAATTTGCTTCCGCTGTGCATTATTATATTGTGTTGTTTGACTATTACGTTGCCAACCACGTCACGATACTCCCCCACCGGGCCCACCGGTGACACGTGGAAATCGGGGTGTGACACATAATTACCAACCTATAACTACTTTTGATTCGACTAATCACTGGACCAATAGTGATTAATCTTAAAGTCAACCGTTAATTATGACGGTTTGACTTTTAAGCTAAAACTAAGCTAAAACTCAATTAAGAAAGGTCAAGTAAACTTACCAAGGTCCTATGCACGAAATGTGATCACTTGAGAGGATTCTTGAGCTCCAGAAATGATCAGGAATGCAAGAGAAGGTGTGAGGAACTTGGTTGCAACAAGGGTCCTTTGTATAGTGATTTAATCACCACAATATGTTGACACACAAGTCTACCACTGACCATAACTCACTAACAAGTGTCCCTAGTGCTTAGGGGGTGCCTAGGGGTCGTCCAAGATGAGGAAATTCGGTTAAAGGTTGATCAGAAAGCAATTTGCAGGCAAAACCCAAAGTTTTCGGAGCTGGTAGTCCCTAGCGTGACGCGAAGGACCCCCCCCCCCTGGGGCTTCGCGTGGCGCGAGGCCCTCCTGATCAGATCTTCAATTTTTGATTTTTTATGCAATGGTCCTTGGCTCTTCAAACTTTGTTTAGACTTCATTTTCTTGCATTATGAACCCTCCATATTGATGTTTAAGGGCTTCAAGACATTTATCCACTTTGTTTAGTCCTCGGTTAGCTTTATTGTTACCCGAAAAGTCCTACTTTCAACGTTGACGCTTTAACCCTTCGCACACGAATTTGATCATAACTTTCTCATACGATAACGAAACTTTACAAAATTTATATCGTGCATTCTAGTGAGCATAATTAACCGTTACAAAGCTTCGGGTTTATCAAAAGGTCATTCAGAGGTATAACTTAAACATGTTGACACATTTAACCCCTGTAGTTTGTAATTTCTCACTTTCTTTCATATTTAGCTTCGTATGATCCATGATTTATTCGTTTGAAGATATGAGCATCATGTAGGGTTAATGTACAATATATTTATTCACTGTTGACATTTAGAACTCGTATATTAACATACTTTCCATGATTGTCAACTTTAATCCTTTCATAACATTCTTTCACACGTTCAAACATATGACATGTGTCAACACATTATAGGACGTGAATTTTCGAGGTGTTACATCCTCACCCCCTTAAAATAAATCTCGACCCAAGATTTACTGAAATAAATAAGGGTACTTTTCTTTCATCGTGGATTCAACCTCCCACGTGTATTCGGGACCTCTACGGGCATCCTATTTGACCTTTACAATAGGTACATGCTTCCTTCGAAGCTTTTTAACCTGTCGATCTTCAATCAACAATGGTTTTTCCACAAATTTTAAGCTCTCATCTATATGTACATCTGTATGTGGTATAACCAGTGATTCATCAGCGAAGCACTTCTTCAGATTGCAGATGTGGAACACATTGTGAATTCCACTAAGCTCTTCCGGTAAGTTTAACTTATAGGCAACTGATCCGACATGTTCGATAACCTCGAAAGGTCCTATGTATCTCGGACTTAGCTTGCCTTTCTTACCAAATCGCATCACTCCCTTCCAGGGTGATACTTTAAGCAATACTTTGTCACCTACTTCGAAGTGAAAAGATTTACGCTTTGGATCTGCGTAGCTCTTCTGCCTATCTCGGGCAGCTTTGAGACGGTCACGAATCTGGACAATCTTGTCCATCGTTTCAAAGACTATCTCTGGTCCTGATAATTGGACATCTCCAACTTCCGCCCAACAGACGGGCGTTCTACACTTTCTACCGTATAAGGCCTCAAAAGGCGCAACCTTAATGCTGGTGTGGTAGCTATTGTTGTAGGAGAATTCGATTAAGGGTAGGTGGTTATCCCAACTACCACCCAAATCGATTACATATGCACGTAGCATGTCTTCCAAAGTTTGAATAGTACGCTCACTCTGACCGTTTGTCTGAGGATGGTAAGCCGTACTAAAATTCAAACGCGTGCCCAAAGATTGTTGGAAGCTTTTCCAAAAATGTGACGTGTACCTAGTATCTCTGTCAGAGATAATGGACACATGTATGCCATGTAAGGATACAATCTTATCCACGTATAACTGGGCTAACATGTCGGAGCTATAAGTCTCCTTGATGGGTAAGAAATGTGCTGACTTAGTCAGTCTATCAACTATAACCCATATTGTATCATTTCCTTTCCTTGTTTTAGGTAACTTGGTGATAAAATCCATGGTTACCATTTCCCACTTCCACGTAGGAAGTTCAGGCTGTTGTAGCAAACCTGACGGTTTTTGATGTTCTGCTTTGACTTGCGCACAAGTCAAGCACTTAGCTACATAGGCAGCTACAGACGTTTTCAAGCCTATCCACCAATAATTTGCCCTTAGATCCTGGTACATCTTATCAGCTCCAGGATGAACGGAGTATTTGGAACTATGGGCTTCCTGGAGGATGACATCTCGAAGTCCTCCATAAATTGGAACCCATATTCGTCCATTCAGTCTCAAAATTCCGTCTTTGCCAAGAGATAACTGCTCCTCAGTTACTCCTAGCTTTTCATTAGGGTAGTTAGCTTCCAACACAGCTTCCTTCTGTGCAGCTAACAACCTTTCAGTCAAACTGTTCTTTATTTCAATGCACTTGGCATTGATTCGGATGGGTTTCACCATTTCCTTTCGACTCAAGGCATCAGCGACTACATTCGCATTGCCGGGATGATATCTGATTTCACAATCATAATCATTTAAAGTCTCCATCCAACGGCGTTGCCTCATGTTTAAATCCTTTTGATTAAATAAGTGCTGGAGGCTCTTGTGATCAGAATAGATCACAAACTTGATCCCATACAAATAGTGCCTCCATAGCTTTAGTGCAAATACAACGGCACCCAACTCCAAGTCATGGGTGGTGTAATTCTTTTCATGCACCTTCAATTGTCGTGAAGCATAGGCAATAACCTTGCCTTTCTGCATAAGCACACACCCCATGCCAGTGTGCGATGCATCGCAGTAAACCATAAATTCTTCGGTGCCTTCAGGCAATGTCAGTACAGGAGCGTTGCTCAACTTCTGCTTTAGGATATCAAAGGACTCTTGCTGCTTAGGGCCCCAAACGAACTTTACCTTCTTCTTTGTCAGGGAAGTTAGGGGTGCAGCAATCCTTGAAAAATTTTCGATAAAACGTTTGTAATATCCTGCCAATCCCAGGAAGCTACGAATCTCAGTAGGCGTCTTTGGCTCTTGCCAGTTCATAACTGCTTCCACCTTAGCGGGATCCACTTGGATACCACGCTCACTCACCACATGTCCAAGGAATTGGACTTCTCGAAGCCAAAATTCACACTTGGAAAATTTGGCGTAGAGTTTCTCATGATGCAGGAGTTTGAGAATACATCGAAGGTGTTTCTCATGGTCAGCTTGATTCTTCGAATAGATAAGAATGTCGTCGATGAAAACGATGACGAATTTATCTAAGTAAGGCTTGCAAACGCGATTCATGAGATCCATGAACGCGGCAGGTGCATTGGTGAGCCCAAAAGGCATCACTAGGAACTCGTATTGACCATAACGAGTCCTAAATGCAGTTTTATGTACGTCTTCATCTCTAACCTTCAGTTGATGGTAGCCTGACCTCAAGTCAATCTTCGAGAAATAACTTGCCCCTTGCAATTGATCGAACAAATCGTCGATCATGGGCAAAGGATACCTATTCTTGATCGTGACCTTATTAAGCTCACGGTAATCGATGCACAGACGCATCGATCCATCCTTCTTCTTGACAAACAAGACTGGTGCTCCCCAAGGAGACGAACTAGGTTTAATGAAACCTTTAGCTAGCAATTCATCCAGTTGTGTCCTCAACTCCTTCATTTCGGTTGGTGCTAACCTGTAAGGTGCTCTAGCAACAGGTGCTGCTCCAGGGATGATATCAATTCTGAACTCCACTTGCCTATCTGGTGGTAAACCAGGTAGTTCTTCAGGAAAAACTTCTGGGTATTCAGAAATGACGGGGATGTCTTCTATCTTCGATTTAGGCTCATCAATAATCACTTGTGCCATGTAGATGACACAACCCTTCTTTAAACATTTTGAAGCTTTGAGCATAGTCACTTGCTCAGGTAGCCCATACTAGGTATCTCCCCGAATGGTAAGTGATTCACCAGACGGAGTCTTTATCACCACCTGCTTCTTGTTGCAGACAATTTGGGCCTGGTTATGAGATAATCAGTCCATATCCAATACTATGTCAAAACCGGCCAACTTAAAGGGAAGTAGAGACAGAGGAAAAAAATGGTTCTTAATGGACATAACACATCCATCTAACACAGTTGAGACGGTTTCTAGTATGCCATCTGCTAACTCCACCTCATAATTCACACTTAAGGTTTTGACAGGTAATTTCAACAATTCACAAAACTTATTATCTACAAAAGATTTATCAGCGCCTGAATCAAAAAGTACTCTTGCATAGACATCATTTACAATGAAAGTACCTGTAATAACGTTGTCGTCTAGAACCGCTTCCTTTGCGTCCATTCTAAAGACCCTAGCATTGGTCTTCTTGGCCTCTTCAGGCTTCTTGGCGTATTTAGGGCAGTTGGTTTTAATGTGCCCTTTCTTATTACAGCTGTAACAAGTTGCATCTTTCAGCTTTTTGCAATCCAAGGTCTTGTGATCCTTGGACTTGCATATCCCGCAAGCAAAAGTTCTTTGCGAGTTCGATTCTAGTCTGCACTTTCCAAAGTGACGTTTCTTGCAAATCTTGCATTTGGGCTTCTCACCAGACTGATGCCCATCTTTCCTTGACTCAGACCCCCTCTTGTTGTCACCGTTTCCACGGTGCTTCTTGTTCGACCTCCGTGAATTATCATCTTCACATTTTCTCTTCTCAGCATCTTTGTTCCTCAGCGATCTTTGCCTGGCCGCATCCAAAGTGAGGGACAAGGATATGTCAGCTACAGATCTAAAAGTAGCTGGCCGAGAAGCCTTCACGCCTGCCTTGATTTCCGGGGCTAAACCACCGATAAAACGAGCTATTCTTTTTGGTTCCGGGGTTACCAGATACGGAACCAACCGGGACATCGTGTTGAAGCTCGTGAGGTAAGCTTGACAGTCAAGGTTTGTCATCACCAATGATAGAAAATCAGACTCTATCTTCTCCACCTCATGCTGAGGGCAGTAATTTTCCCTGATAAGGGCAACAAATTGTTCCCATGACATGTTGTACAATGGGATTTTCCCGGTGGCTTGAATCAGTGATCTCCACCAGGCTAAAGCTTCGCCTTTAAAAGATTGCGACACGAACTTGACCACATCCCTCTCAGCGCATCCGCTGATATCCACAACTGTATCCATCTCATCCAGCCACGTCATACAGTCAATGGCTCCTTTCTCCCCAGTGAAATCCCGGGGTTTACATGACACAAAGTACTTGTAGGAGCAACCCTTATCACGGGGTCCTTTATTCAGTATGATCTGTTGAGACGGATCGCTGTGATGATTTGAGGAGTGTCGATCATCATCTTTCTTCGGTTCGTCCTTCTTAGAAGGTGGCTTCGTATGCGGCGTAGATAGGGTCCTACTTCGAGTCCCACTATACTCTTCGTATTGCCGCTCCAATGCCTTTGTAACTGCGTCGTCTACCAACGCTTTTAATTCAGCACCCGTTAAAGTTACTCGGGTGTTATCGTGATTCTCCACTGGATGGCTATTAATTTCGTCCGAATTAGCCATTTTAATTGAACTGTTACAGAAAACAAGGACAATAGTTTATTTGGGAGTTTATTATGGAATTGCCCCTTAGGGTAATTCATTAACCATGGTAAACAGAGACCATATTTGGTTAATTTATTAATCATATTTATTTAGGATTTCTATTATAATTTATCCTAATTATAAAACAATAACAGTTTTATTTGTGGCACAAAAGGCCTAGTCACATGGACATTTTTAAATTATAAGCTATGATTTCAGAGAATCAAAACATGAAGGTATATTGGCACAACAGGCCTAGTCACAAGGACAATTATAAATTATAAGCTATGATTTCAGAGAATCAAAGCATGAAGGTTTGAACCTAGTTCATTACCTTTATTTGACAGGGAGTCATCGCTACCACTGTCTTTTGGCTCATATGGAAATGAGCAGGGCCCGTAGGCGCTATATTACCACGTACGGTCAAAATATGATCATCTCAATTGATGACCTAAACCAATGATTCAGAGATCATTAAATTGGGTTAGGAATCTTTTGAGGAATCCAATAATAAAAATGACGTGTGTGATTTTAATGAATCACGTCTGCCAGGAGCGTTAACATGTTTACAGATGTTAACAGGGATTTGAATCTTTTAAACAGGTCTTACCATCATGGCCAGGTCTTTTAAAATGACACTCAGGCTAGGTTTCACTCTTAAGATTCTTATTCAATTTTTAAATAGGCAGATTATTATTAAAGGAATGATTTTGATTTATTTATTTCATATAATATATTTATGCAGATAATAGCAAAATGAAATTTATAAACTTACATTCCATTAATTTATTAAAAGGTTACACGTTGCCCTAAACGGGACTTTTTAATAAACAAACTTACCCACGCAGGGGTTTAAACAAGGATTTACCCACGTAGGGGCTTAACAACAAACATCATAATAGTCCACGCAGGGGCTTACACAAATAACATAATAGTCCACGCAGGGACTTAAATAATAACATACCCTCGTAGGGGTTAACAGAAAGATAGGCCCACGTAGGGGTCAAAACAAACAAGCATACCCACGCAGGGGTTTATACAGTAAGACTGGCCCACGCAAGGGCTCAACAACAATTGGAAGGATTTAGTGGTCCTTCTTGCTCTTCCCTTTGATCAAGCTTGTCAATCCTTGGAAGAAGCTTTGTCTCTCCCTGCGGTCGCGGTGAAAGTCCCGCTCAACCTGATCCAGTCTCTGAAGAATTTCCTCCCGCTCTGGGGGAGAAAACCGTGGCGGTTGCGATTGTGTCCGAATTATAGGCCTGGCCGGTATCTGGTACCCATGAGTTGGGTACCCTACTCCCCATGGGTCTCCATATGGTCCTTGGGGGTTATAGTTAGCCGTTACCAAGTATGGGTCGGCTTCGGCGTAATTGTAGTTGGTGTGCACCGGCTGCTCAAACGGGTTATACGCCATGGAACCCGTGTATGCCGGAATTGGGTTATCAAAACCCATCGATGGTGGTTGCGGTGCAACTGGGTGCGAAGGTCCACCCATCTGTGGGTCTTCCTGAAGTGGCGGGTAATGGCTGCCACTTGATTGGCGTGGGGAGCTAAAATGGAAATCCTCCGCTCGCGCAGACATACGTGCGCATGTTCTCCTACGCCTCGGCGGTTGAGGAGGTGCCGGTTGAACTGGTGGCGGTGGAGGTGGTGGCGTGACTGCCACAAATCGCGAATCCACAGAGGGATCCTGCTGCTGCTGTTGTTGCTGCTGAGGCGGTGAATGGCGAGGAGGTGTATAATACCATTCGTGCCGGGTAAACATAGCTTGAAAGCTGTCTGGACCACCGTAGGGTGATCCGTGGAAAGAAGAGCCATCCAAAATCTCTATGGGATGGTTCGGTGTACCACTGGCAGGTTCGACGGGATCCGTGTCCTCGTCCATATCCTCCGCGTGATCGCCAGAGAAATGGTCCTCCGGTCCCAATGGGTTGAAACCCACTGGTTCTTGTATGAAATTTGCCGGGTTAAACCGGCCCCTAAAAACAGGTGTAGGGTCACCAAAAGAATTGTGCGATAAGGATCGCTGTAGAGGTATGTAGGAGGGTTGAGGGTTGTTGGGCTCATTTTCAGAATGTGGCCCATATGAGTTATGAACAGGAGGTGTTGAACTGTGAGAGACCGACCGTCTAGCCGGCTCGAAAAGGTTCCTCCGGTTCTGCCGAGGATCGTCACTCTCGGTGGTGGAAGGAGCTCGCACATGCGAAGGTCCTGCCTCGTTGTCATTGGGGGCGGTGATTGGCCCCTTTCCTCGTCCTCTTCTTCGGAAGAATCTTGGCGGCATTTTTAATCCTGTCAATATAGCATGAGATAACAATAACAATATATAAAAATTAAAGGACAAAAAAAAACAAGGTAGAATTTGTCCTATGTTATTTTTCTAGACTCGAAAGTTTAGATATGTGCAATTGTGTTATTGAGATTAAACACAAAAGGCTAGTGTTTAATTCACTCAATGTTGGCTCTGATACCAACCTGTCACACCCCGATTTCCACGTGTCACCGGTAGGCCCGGTGGGGAGTATCGTGACGTGGTTGGCAACGTAATAGTCAAACAACACAATATTTAATATGCACAGCGGAAGCAATTTAAAATATATAAATTCAACCGAATATAATATTGTAATATCGTGTATCACAACAGTCGATTGTTTATCCACAAACGGATCGAAAATAAAATGGAAACAATAGTTCAACAGACTTTAGGCATCTTAAGCTTGCGAGACTTCTATTGACGCTAAGGAGAAATCCCAGCCAATTTCGCTTAGTGCCTGCATTTAATCTTTTTGGGAAAATACGTCAGTATACACTGGTAAATACAATCAACTGACTCATTTTGGAAAATGATTGAAAATTGATTTGGATGCACGTGGCATAAACATTTTATAACTTGGGAGAATTATTTAAATATATAATCTTGTGAACGAATTACATGTTCCTTATGCGTTCAGTAGCCCGGACGTACCGGGTTAAAGATCAATAGACACACCACATTATTCTTTTGTGCACTGACGGGTGTACGCCTACACCCCGCGCTTAAGTCGTGGCCATTTCGTAAAATGATGCCAAGGATATCCGGGACATGGTCATTAACCCCCCAAAGGCTTTTAAGTAAACAAGACTGTTTAAACGAGCCGATCAAATTATTCAATTAACCACCCAACGACGGAAGATTTGATGTCCGATCAAGCGGTATTCTATATACCGTAACCCAAGCCCGTATAGGGAAAATAAGTTAAAAGTATTTACCTGAGCAATGTAATAATCACAATAAGCAAATTGCAAGTAGCTTTTACTGGTACTCCTAATCTGGAACGAAGGTTTATAATAACCTATTAGAATCCTAACGGGTCTTTAATTAAGCTTAAGCTTAGACCGGTTAGTTTCAAAGATACGGTTCATACGCACGATTAAGCGAAGACCGGATAGAATGTGTTTTAGACCCGAAAAGTTCAGAGACTTGCTTAATATGGGTATTTCATACACATTCTGGATTTTAAGATAGAATCGATAAGGTTTGACCCGTTTCGGCTAATTTATGTAAACTAGTTACATAAACCGAACCGAACGCGTAATAAACGTAACGGGTATTCATATGAGCCATTTACAGGTTTCCTAAGTTAATATGCTTCAAATATGTTGTGACATCAGTAAGATGTCTTTCATTATGCCCGAAACGTATTTAAACACAAACTATGCCCCGTAGGGGTAGTTTGGTCATTTACAAGGTTATAAAAGAGTTTAAGTAGTATCCTGAGTTACAGGCCTGATGTAATCAGCAAAGATAATCAATTTGCTAAGTTATATCAGTGGGGTATTGTATATATGTGAAATTTATCAATTATAACCAAACTATGCACCGTAGGGGCATTTTGGTAATTTCACATAAGCCGTAAAGCTCAAAACTGAAGTCTGAGTTAAACAACTTTTGCTTACTGTTAAAATATTATAATTTGCCTCAAATATCAGTAGGTATCACCCTTTGTATGTTTAAATTAGTTTTAGTACATACTATGCGTTAAAAACGCTTAAAAGGCGATTAGAAGCCGTTTCCGGGTTCTATATAGAAATCTGATATTTTTATTATTCCAGAGAGTTTAAAATAATTTATTTATCATTTAAAATCAGTAGCAAAAGGTTTGGATTCGTTTAGATAGGTAAAACTCATTTTATGGCCCGTAAGGGCAAAACCGACAATTACCGGATTAAGCCTATAGTCATTAGTTATGCTCAGCCTAAAATTAATTAAAAATCTTCAAAAATCCCAAAATAATATATTACATCAGTGGGTAATAAGTTTGATATCAAAAAGTAGGCTTAACTAGGCTATACGCTAATTACGCCGTTTTATTAACATAAAGCTTCTTAATTACGCTAATGAGCATAACTCTCAATCTACACCTCCAACTGATGTCAAACTTTGCATACAAGTTTATATATCAGTAACTAAGGTTTCTACACTTTTACATTTTCACAAATCACGTTTTAAAGTGAAAAGGGCATAATGGTCAACATATGAGCAATTAACGGAATCATGCGTATTAATTGGTTAACTAATGAACCATGGTGTATAATCACAGAGGGTTATACTAGCATGTAACCTGGTCCAAATGAAGCTCTTAGGTATTTTTAAATCATACCAAAACGGGTCAGAACTGAAGTCAAAGCAAAAGTCAAAGCTTTGCGACTTTCGGTTCCGAACCGGGTCTAAACAGTAAATTTTCGGGTTGAACATGTTTAGACATGTTCTTACACTAATTACCAAGTTATATTAATGATCAAACAGGTTGTATGTGTTCTACATTGCTAATCATGCATAAATTAGAAACTGAGTATCCTGTTGACTTTTTATTAGTAAGTTTGACCCGACATTTGAACTAGTTAGAGTGGGAATCAGGGGGAACCCTTTTAAGGGTTTATTACCCACATAATTACCAACCTATAACTACTTTTGATTCGACTAATCACTGGACCAATAGTGATTAATCTTAAAGTCAACCGTTAATTACGACGGTTTGACTTTTAAGCTAAAACTAAGCTAAAACTCAATTAAGAAAGGTCAAGTAAACTTACCAAGGTCCTATGCACGAAATGTGATCACTTGAGAGGAGTCTTGAGCTCCAGAAATGATTAGGAATGCAAGAGAAGGTGTGAGGAACTTGGTTGCAACAAGGGTCCTTTGTATAGTGATTTAATCACCACAATATGTTGACACACAAGTCTACCACTGACCATAACTCACTAACAAGTGTCCCTAGTGCTTAGGGGGTGCCTAGGGGTCGTCCAAGATGAGGAAATTCGGTTAAAGGTCGATCAGAAAGCAATTTGCAGGCAAAACCCAAAGTTTTCGGAGCTGGTAGTCCCTAGCGTGACGCGAAGTACCCCCCCCCCCCTGGGGCTTCGCGTGGCGAGAGGCCCTCCTGATCAGATTTTCAATTTTTGATTTTTTATGCAATGGTCCTTGGCTCTTCAAACTTTGTTTAGACTTCATTTTCTTGCATTATGAACCCTCCATATTGATGTTTAAGGGCTTCAAGACATTTACCCACTTTGTTTAGTCCTCGGTTAGCTTTATTGTTACCCGAAAAGTCCTACTTTCAACGTTGACACTTTAACCCTTCGCACACGAATTTGATCATAACTATCTCATACGATAACGAAACTTTACGAAATTTATATCGTGCATTCTAGTGAGCATAATTAACCGTTACAAAGCTTCGGGTTTGTCAAAAGGTCATTCAGAGGTATAACTTAAACATGTTGACACATTTAACCCCTGTAGTTTGTAATTTCTCACTTTCTTTCATATTTAGCTTCGTATGATCCATGATTTATTCGTTTGAAGATATGAGCATCATGTAGGGTTGATGTACAATATATTTATTCACTGTTGACATTTAGAACTCGTATATTAACATACTTTCCATGATTGTCAACTTTAATCCTTTCATAACATTCTTTCACACGTTCAAACATATGACACGTGTCAACACATTATAGGACGTGAATTTTCGAGGTGTTACATCGGTGCAATCACCCGATCCCGTTGGACATTGCTCGGTCCTATGTCCGATATCCCCACAATCTTCATATACCGCGAATTGTACCACATTCACCTCCTTCTTCTTCATACAAGCCATTTCCCGTTCTAAGGTAGAAATTCGATCCTTAGAATCAAGATCGGGAAGTGACCGGGAGACGGGATGGTTCTTGGCTCTATTGGCCGATTCCTTTTCTTTAGACCGCTTGCTCATTCGCTCAAGGAATTCCCAATCATCATCTTCATGATTGCTCAATAAGGTTCCGTTGCTCGTTGACTCGAGGCGGTTCCACGTCGCATCATCTAATCCCCGTACAAAACACTTAACCAACTCCCATTTCTCTATTTGGTGATGTGGGCATTTCCGAATCAACTCTTTATACCGTTGCTCGTTGACTCGAGGCGGTTCCACGTCGCATGGGTTAATCTTTGCTTAAGAATTCTAAAGGCTTATTCTTGTTTTGGTCCCCATTCAAACTTAATGGATTTACAGGTTAACTTAGTTAAAGGAATGGCTATTCTAGAAAAATCTTGAATAAATATTCTATAATAACCGGCCAATCCTAAGAAACTTCTAATCTCGGTTGGTGACTCAGGAGTTTTCCATTTAGTAATCGCCTCGATTTTTGTTGGCTCCACATGAAGTCCTTCATAGTTCACTAAGTGTCCAAGAAACTGTACCTGTTCTAACCAAAATTCACATTTTGAAAACTTAGCATAAAGTTTTTCCTTTCTTAATAGACTTAAAAGTGCGTGCAAATGACTTGCATGTTCCTCTTTACTCTTAGAGTAAATGAGAATATCATCTATAAAGACAATTATGAATTTATCCAAATATGGCTTACATATCCGGTTCATCATGTCCATAAATGCAGCTGGGGCATTGGTTAAACCAAATGGCATGACAGTAAATTCATAATGGCCATACCTCGTTCTGAACGCGGTTTTAGGAATATCCTCTTCCTGTACCTTTAATTGATGATATCCTGATCTTAAATCGATTTTTGAGAAAAATCGAGCTCCTTGCAATTGATCGAACAGATCATCGATTCTTGGTAATGGATACCGATTCTTAATTGTGACTTTATTCAATTCACGGTAATCAATGCACATACACATCGATCCATCCTTCTTTTTAACGGATAAGATTGGTGCTCCCCAGGGTGATGAGCTTGGCTGTATGAATCCTTTTTCTAGCAATTCATCTAATTGTTTCTTTAGTTCCTGCATTTCTGCCAGTGCCAAACGGTAAGGTGCTTTGGCAATCGGTGCCGTTTCTAGTAGCAGGTGAATTATGAATTCAACTTCTCTATCTGGTGGTAGTCCTGGTAATTCTTCTGGAAATATATCTGAAAATTGAGACACTACTGGAATGTCTTTTAGTTCTTTTCCTTTAGTGTTAGTGATTATGGAAATCAAATACACTAATGATCATTTTCTTATATTGCTTGCAGTTTTCATCACAGAGATGAATTTTGTGGACCTAGATGGTTTATCTCCTTTAATTGTGATCTTTTCACCCTTTGATGAATTTACTTGAATTGACTTCTGATCACATAAAATATTGGCTTTATTGGCTATTAACCAATCCATTCCTAAAACAACATCGAATCCTGCCAGATTCATTGGGTAAAGATTTGTAATAAACTTTTGATTTAAAATTTCTATTCTTGCTCCCTGCAAGATTTCAGAAATTTTAACAGTTTCTCCATTTGCTGTCTCTACTAGATATTCTTGTGGAAGTTTAGTTAATGATTGATTAAGAAGTTTGCAAAATGAAGTATTAATAAAACTTTGGTTTGCATGTAACAACCCGCACTTTCGTGCATTGTTACTACTCACTACACTCGTTACGCCTAGCACCAGAGATTCGGATCATAATGTAACTATGTCGCATACATCGCTATTTTGCAATATAATCGCATAATTTTCGCATATTTTAAATCTACATCGCAAATACTAACACTCACGATGACTTTGATTGAGGACCTATTCTACCCTCCTTGATGGCCGTGATGTGTCGCAACGCAAACAATTAACGCTAACAAAGACTCTCGGGTGAGTACTATAGCTCCAGCCGTCGTGACGATGATGGCAATACGAACAAGTAGTACGCTGTCAGTCATTGTGGCACAACACATCGTAAAAACTCGAAAGCGCACCCGTGACCACGCGCAACTCGATTATTGCACCGAATATTTGAAAGAATGGATACGTATATACGACCTTTTTGTGATTAATCATATATACAATGAAAACAATAATTAAATAAAGCAAATGCGTAGCCAAAACTATCGCAACGCTCGCTACCAAAAATTGGAACGACAAAGTTCTCCGCACCGAAGACCCGAACGGATTGGCCATCCGAACGGATAGGCCATCCGACCCGGATCACCAACATCACCTCCACTTCCCCTTTGCCTATAAATCGGTCCTGTCACTTCACTTGAACAGTGATGTGACAGCTCCCACTCGACCAGCACGCTCTTGGACCCTTTTCTCTCAATTTCTCGCGATTCCGGTAAGATCTCAACCAAAATCTTGTACTTCTGTGATCTACACTCAATTCTTCACCTTTCTATCTTTTAAAACTCAACTTTTAACCGTGAAATCTACTGATTTGAGGTGTTTAAAGATGATGTCATCAAGAGTTCATATGAACTTCAAGGTGTGACCTCATTTTACCATAAACAACTCAGATCTGAGTGATTTCCACATGTTTTATAACAATCTCACCTAAAATCTACATATCAAATCAAAGTGTTGTGTGATTTCGGGTTAAACATGGAAGAACGCCAAGAACGGCCAGATTCGACATGACGGGGTGGTTCCCGGCTGTTAGAATGGGTCAGAATTGATAGAATTTCAGTTGTTTAACACGACGTCACACCATCTCAGTCAAACCACTCGTAATCTCTCCAAAAACCATCAGAAACAGTTGATCAGGACGATTGGGACGGACTGTTGTCAACCAACCGGACAAGTCATCCGAACGGATCAATCTCATCCGATCGGATAGGTCATCCGACCGGACGGTCTCATCCGACCGGAGATATGTCATCCGACCGGAGATGGTCTCATTCGACCGGAGATGGTCTCATCCGACCGGACAGCCTCATCCGACCGGAGATGGTCATCCGACCGGGAATGCTCATCCGACCGGAGATGGTCATCCGACCAGGAGATGGTCATCCGACCAGGTATGCTCATCCGACCAGGAATGGTCATCCGACCGGATCAGCTCATCCGACCGGATTGACATCCGATAGAATCACCACTAGGCCAATTATTTGACTCTTCACGTTTAGTACGCTGTGCATCGCTGACGATACCATTCGATGTTCAGGATAACTCAGACGCGCTCTCAACCGATCCAATCAAGTTGTGTCCTCGCTAAATACGCACTGTGAGTATACTTGAACTCTTTTTGCTTTTTCACTTTTGGGTGTAACATACGTTGCTATCAAATCGAATCCTATCAAATGCTTAAACTATTTATCACCTGCGAATGACTTACGTGCATATTTATACATGATGCTAGTTACATATGTGCTAGGACTTATACTCGCGACGTCCCACCATGACTAGTATAGTACTATTGCGCCCGACGGGGTCTAGTTTGCCATCGCGTATTCGAGCATCGAGGACTTAGCTAGTAGTATCGGTTTTGTGAGTATATATGTCGTGTGTCTCGATTATGTATGTAGGAAATTCGCAGCACTTTTAAATCTATTATGCTATTACGTATCAAACCTGTATACTCACCAATACTTTTGTATTGACTTTATTTTAACGTATGTTGCAGGTTAGATCGCAGACTATCTCAATCAAGCTAGGGAGTCTAGAAACTCAACTAAAATCTAGGTTGTCGGATTTGTATTGTTCGAGAGAACACAACATCTATGATAACTTATGTGATTGTATTTGTTTATTAGTATGGGATAATGAACGCATTAAATATTGTCGCTAATAGTTGTTATGGATTCTCCTGAGCAATCTGATTCGCCTAGTGTCGCGCCCTGATGATTCTGCCATCGGTTGGGGTGTGACATTGCACCAGAGTTAAATAATACTTTAGCAAATATATCATTAACTAAAAACGTACCGGCTATCACGTCCGGAATCATCTTGGCTTCATCTGCTGTCAGAACAAATGCTCTAGCATTTTTAGCGTTCTTGTTGTTTGGAGCTGAAGCCAATTTTGGACAATTTGGCTTGATATGACCTTTTTTTCCACAGTTGAAACATAGTCCATTGCTAGATTTCCTCCTGCAATCTTCTTCCTTGTGTCCTGGTAACTTACAGAAATTGCAGTGAATGGAGCATTTTCCCAAATGTTTCTTCTTGCAAGCCTTACAGTAAAGTGCAGAGGTAGAACCTACATTCCTTCGGTTGAAATTACCATAGCGGAATTCCTGAGTAAGCCTCTGCGCTAGGTTTTTCCTCTGGTCTTCTTCTCTAGTACGGACTAATTCATCAGTCAAGGTATTTGCTAATTCTATAGCTTCTTCTATGGTTTGAGGTCTAGCTGCCTTGACTACATGCCTAATTTCTCCAATTAATCCCCTGGTGTAACGAGAGATCAATACCGGCTCTGGTGATGCAAGGGTTGGTACTATTCTAGCATATTCAAAGAATAACTTTGTGTACCCCTTACTATCCACTCCATTCATCCTAAGGTTTAGGAATTTGTTTGCTATCTGTTCTTTTTCATTAGGATGGCAGAATTTCCTTTCCACCTTATCCTTAAATTCCTCCCATTCCATATTGTAAGTTCTATCACTTCCCATTGACTGGAGGATAGTGTTCCACCATTCTAGTGCTGAATTCTTAAACAGATTAGAAGCAAACAGTATCTTATCTTCTTCTGCGCACTTGCTTATTCTTAAGACTGCCTCAGTATTTTCTATCCAACGTAGGGCTGCAATGGGGTCTTCGTTGCCCGAGAATTCTATTGGTTTGCAGGACCAGAATTCTTTGTAAGAACAACCATAAGGCATGGTTCTTCTTCATTTGCGAGTGGGCGCTTGAAGTACACGGCCATTGTTTACGCTGTTTTCTGGTTCAGTTGGTCGCTTACTGCTATGCTTACTTTTATTATCAGCTTCTTTAACAATTTGGATAATAAATGACATTGCATCTATGATTCCTTGTGCCACAATGTGTTAGATAGCACTATTATCCACTTGGTTTCCATTGTTATTGTTGTTCGGATTCTCATTAACCAAGTTATTGTTACTCTGGTTATTGTTATTCAGATTTTCCTGATTTCCTTCGTCGGCCATCTGAATTTTAAACAGTTACCACGTATTAATATCACAAAATAATATTTAATTATAGCCAATCACATGACACGCATTTTGGTCAAAAGCGTCGATCATTGCGACTTTACTCTATTCATATAATATGCATCTATTACACACCAGTAATGAAATTAAAATTACAATACCGACTGAAATTTAAAGTTACACTAATAATAGTAGACATTCGTAGTTTTTTTTTTCATGCATACATTTATTATTATTATTATATTATTATTATTATTACTACTGTTTTCACCATCACATTCATGGATTTGGATTCATCCAGAAATCCATATTGCGCTCGTCGTACTTCCAGACGAGTCGCTCTCCCACATGTCTCATCCTTTCACTATTCTCTAAAATTTCCTCACCAAATGTCCTAAGTTCTTGTACGTTTTCTGCACTCATTGGGGGTGCAGGTTCTAGGAATTGGTTCGGAATCTGGGGTGCGGGTTCCTAATATGGAGGTGTAGGTGCCTGGAATTGGTAAGGATTCTCTAAAATCTCCCTAACGTATACATCGTTATCGTAATAGGGATCTACAGGGTCCAAACCTGGGTAGGCTCCTAAATTCGGCATGGGCATGTCTTCCTGTATCGGGTAGCGTTCCACATAATCCCTAACATCATCCCACCATGGGTCGTAATTTGGGTCTAAGGGATTTGGTGCTGGTACCCTAAGTATTTCCTCCGGGTTGAAATCATGCATTTCTACTTGATTTTTAGGATTTTCTATTTTCATTGGTTGGTCAGGTAATGGTAGTTGTGGTTGGGGTGCTATTATTTGCTCCAGATTAGGGTCAGCTGCAGTGGTTGCTAAGATATGGAAATTGTCTAAACCCCTATTGATCATATCCTGGGCATGGGCATCTGTCTCTCTTTTGACTGCTGCTAATGCTCTCTGGTCTTGTAACTTTTTCATACGTTTTCTACGCTCATGTGCTCCTCTACTGAACCATCCCCTCTTTTTCGGAGGAAATGGCTCTTCACACTGAGCCTTAAACATGAATATTCCTTCTTCAGTATCAGCAGAGTACCCCGAGAGGGCAGGCTGAGAAGAGGCACCTTCGCTTCTAGGCGAACCAGACAATTGACGGTACGCGTCAGATGGTCCTGGTCGCTCATACTTTAAACTAACAAATAGTCAAATAACACATAACAAGAAAATACAATTCTACACGTATTTTCGTAATTTATTTCCTAACAGATTGAATTTTGATGTCAGCAGAACGCTTCTGTGGCTGAATCAGTGGCTTAGCTCTGATACCACCTTCTGTCGCAACCCCCGATCCCTATTTCCTCGGGAACGGGCGGCCGCGAGCCAGTTTCGGTGGTATCGCGTGTTTATTCAATATTGGCAGCGGAAATTACATCAGGACCGTAGTTAGGAAATATTTTATCAGAGTAAAATACCACACTGTTAATATATTAAACAAATGGGAAAATCCCAAGTTTAAGTACACACATTTGCATAGGGATAAAACCCTATTTTATTTAATAAAAACATCTATTTTGTTTAGGTAACTTTATTGCCACTTTTTCAAGCCTTCAGTGCTGTCCAGCTGGCTTCTAAATGGGCTTTCACATTTTGTTACCTGAAACGCGTTTGAAAACATTTTGTCAGTGTGAAATACTGGTGAGGAATCCCAGTTCAATCAAGTTTAAATAAAAACCATTGTACAGTATTGAGGGCGATCTCGCAATTATATTTGTTTCCAAGTCATACTAATTATCACCCGCGGTACTGTCAAACCCGACTTGTGGAAAAGTTACTCCTCGCAAGGCAATAACTAATTTTGTATACAAAACCCCAACATACCAACGATAATTGTATCCTTACAAATACTCAATCACTGTTTAATATATAATTAATTGTATGAGGTTTTGTAAAAACAATTAACAAAAAAGGAGATTACTCACATTGCTGTCTTAGATTATCCTTTAGGGTTTCCTGGTGACAATCTATAATTTACACAATTGCACATGTGTTAGTATAATAACCCATTTTAACATTAGTAATACCCTCCCCGAGACGGCATTCCAACGACTACGTCGGGCAGAACCACGACAGCCGTTACGGAACCCTAGATCAATCGGGCAGAGTATCTAATACGTATCCAGGGGTTATGATACTTACAACGGAGCAGAACTTCGCTATTTAGGGGGATATTATACCCGATATTATGCCTACACTTTAAGAAATTCGACTTTTGAGAAAGAAATGAACGAGGAATACTGAAACCCGATGCCCTCTACTTATAGGGCCTGTTTTCAAGTTCTACGCGGCCCGCGTAAAGTGTAGCCGAGAGGCTACGCGGCCCACGTCAAATGTAGTCAACGGCATAGCTTGTCCGGGTCATTATCTAGCTTCGACGTGTGTTGGGCCACGTGGCGGCCCAGGGTTTCGCCACCTTTTACCTTCTCGCGACCCGCGTAAGGGTTTAGGTGTAGCTTACGCGACCCGCCTCAAACCGAAAAAATAGATTTTTAATTATTTTTAATAATATCCAAGGTATTCGGGGCCCGTTTTCACGTATGGGGTGTATTTTATGACATATTGGGATATTTTAAAATATATTAGGGTGTCGGAAAATATTCAGGAGAGTGTCAGTTTAATTGAGGGTTGTTATAGATAGGCTACAGGTCCTATTCTTCTAATAATCTAAAAAAGATCCAACATACCTGGGGCTTAGCTTTCCCCTTTTTTTATGAATCTGACTATTCATTTCCAAGGAGAGATTTTCAATAACACTGTATCTCTTACTTGGAATTCTAACGGCTTTCGCCCGTTATCAGCATAACTCTTTTGTCATTCACGTGCTGCTTTCAGTCGTTCCTTGACTTGAATGATTTTGTCTGTTGTTTCTTGCACTATTTCAGGTCCAGATAGTTACTTTTCCCCAATTTCTGCCCAACAGACTGGGGTTCGGCACTTTCGTCCATAAAGTGCTTCAAATGGTGCAACATTGATACTTGTGTGATAACTATTATTATAGGAAAATTCTATTAATGGTAAGTGATCGTCCCAATTTCCTCCGAAATCAATTACACAAGCTCTAAGCATATCCCCCATTGTCTGAGTTGTCCTTTCGCTTTGTCCATCCGTTTGAGGATGATAAGCTGTGCTTAGATTTAACTTGGTTCCCATGGTTTTCTGGAAACGAAAGTTTCCTTCATTGGTAGGAAATGAGCTGACTTAGTTAGCCTGTCTACAATCACCCAGATTGTATCATTACCCTTCCATGTTTTGGGTAATTTAGTAACAAAATCCATTGTTATCAATTCCCGTTTCCAAACTGGCATTTCTAACTGCTGTAATAAACCTGATGGTTTCTGGTGTTCAGCTTTAACTTGTGAACAAGTTAAACACTTTGCAACATATGCTGCTATATCCTTTTTCATTCCTATCCACCAGAAATTCTTTCTTAAGTCCTGATACATCTTATTACTTCCTGGATGCATCGTATATTTAGACTTAGGGGCTTCTTCTAATATACGGTGGCGTAGGTTTCCTAATTTAGGTATCCACATTCTTTTCTTATGGAATCTCCAAATTCCATCTGTTCCTTGTTCTAATTCCTTAATCATTCCTTTTAACTTTTCAGTATCATCCTTGATTACTGGTTCTTGTGCCTTTCTAATATGCTCATTAAATCTACTTGTAGATTTAGTTTAAGAGAACGTACTCTTTTTGGTTTTGCATCAACACACATCCATAACCTAACTTAAAAGCGTCACAATAGACTACAAAGTCTTCTGTTTCTTCTGGTAACGCTAGTATGGGTGCGTTGGTTAATCTTTGCCTAAGAATTCTAAATGCTTCTTCTTGTTTTAGTCCCTATTCAAACTTAACAGATTTACAGGTTAGCTTAGTTAAGGGAATGGTTATTCTAGAAAAATCTCGAATAAATCTTCTATAATAACCGGCTAATCCTAAGAAACTACTAACCTCGGTTGGTGACTCAGTTGTTTTCCATTTAGTAATTGCCTCGATCTTGGTGGGATATACATGAATTCTTTCATGATTAACTAAGTGTCCAAGAAACTGTACCTGTTCTAACCAAAATTCGCACTTTGAAAATTTAGCATAAAGCTTTTCCTTCCTTAGTAAACTTAGAAGTGCGTGCAGATGCGCTGCGTGTTCTTCTTTACTCTTAGAGTAAATGAGAATATCAATTATAAAGACAATTATGAATTTATCCAAATATGGCTTACATATTCGATTCATCATGTCCATAAATGCAGCTAGGGCATTGGTTAAACCAAATGGCATGACAGTAAATTCATAATGACCATACCTTGTTCGGAAGGCAGTTTTAGGAATGTCTTGTTACTGTACCTTTAATTGATGATATCTTGACCTTAAATCGATTTTAGAGAAAAATCGAGCTCCTTGCAATTGATCGAACAAATTATCGATTCTTGGTAATGGGTACTGATTCTTAATTGTGAATTTGTTCAATTCACGGTAATCAAAGCACAGACGCATGGATCCGTCTTTCTTTTTAACGAATAAGATCGGCGCTCCCTACGGCGATGAACTTGGCTTATGAATCCTTTCTCCAACAATTCGTCTAACTGTTTCTTTAGTTTCTTCATTTCTGCGGGTGCCAAACGGTAAGGTGCTTTGGCAATTGGTGCTATTCCTGGTAACAAGTGAATTCTGAACTCAACTTCCTTGTCTGATGGTAATCTAGGTAATTTTTCTGGGAATTGAGATACTACGGGAATATTTTTCAATTCTTTTCCTTTAGTGTTAATGATTTATGGAAATCATATACACTAGTGATCCTTTCCTTGCATAGCTTGCAGTTTTCATCACAGAGATGAATTTTGTGGATCTGGTTGTCTCATTTCCTTTAATTGTGATCTTTTCACCTTTTGGTGAATTTGCTTGTATTGACTTTTGATTACATAGAATACTGGGTTTATTGGCTATTAACCAATCCATTCCTAATACAATATCAAATCCTGCCAGATTCATTGGGTAAAGGTTTGCACTAAACTGTTGGTCTAAAAATTATATTCTTGCTCCCTGCAAAATTTCAGAAATCCTAACGGTTTCCCCATTTGCTGTCTCTACTAGACATTCTTGTGGGAGTTTAGTTAATGGTTGATTGAGTAATTTGCAAAATGAAGTATTAATAAAACTTTGGTTCGTACCAGAGTCAAATAATACTTTAGCACAAATATCATTAACTAAAAACGTACCGGTTATCACATCTGGAATTATTTTGGCTTCATATGTAGTCAGAATAAATGCTCTAGCATTTTTCTTAGGTGCTAAAATTTTTAATTACATGTTTCTTATAGTAATGTAAGGGGAATTCTTATACTTTTGATGGCATCTTAACTTAAAAAAAATTCCTGATAAATCTAAAATTATCATTGACATACTTGTTCGTGATTTATTTCTTATTGTCAATCATTATGGCCTTCGGATTTCCTTATATATATATAGTCATATATTTCATACATTGTAATGTATACCTTATTCATAAGGTCAATATGTATAACAAATTCATATTCTCAAAAATAGGTCAGACATCTGGTCGTGGTACTTTTTAGGGAATTTTATTAAGATAGCATATACCCCATCTCACCCGGTCTCACCGGAGAGGTACCCCCATCTTACCCGGACAAGCTGGAGTGTTTACCACATCATACCTAGTCTTGCCGGAGAGGTAATTATCATTGTATTTCCCATACATAGAATTTTTCTCAAATCATGATCTTTACAATTCATCATTTATTATGGCTTGTATCAAGAATTATGGAAATTAGTATTCTCATGATAGATCATATTCTAGAATCGAGTAATACAAATAAACAAGAAATAACAGTGGCCAAGTGTTATTGCTTATTTATCATATTTGCACTTTTCTAGTTATCATCCTAAGGGCATACCAACATCCATCACACTTTATCTATACAGATAATTAGCTTATTTTATATTAAGGCATTAAAATTTCTTGTGCTACTATGTGTTGGATAGCATTGTTGTTTCTTAGATTTCCATTATTCTCATTATTCTGGTTTTCCTGATTTACTTCAGTGTTCATCTGAATATTTATTGGGTGTCACAAACAAATATCTAGTACAAACATTTATATACAATCATACAAACAAATTGATTTAAAACGTTGAATATTGCGATATATATATATATATATATGTATCTATTACAAGTTACAACTGGAATTCAAAATATACTAGTGGTTATGCATTCATAACTTATTTTAGTCTATCTAGGTTTTAGGAATATTGTGCTCAACATGCTTTTATGTAAGGTTTATTTTATTTCCTTCCTTTACTAATTTGTCATCTAATAGGCGAAGTTCCTTTAAGGTTTCTGGTTCATAGGTGGCATAGATGCTGGTACTGAGTCAGGGTGTTGAAAGATAAGGTCGTTTATAAAATTTTCTGGTTGAGATCTAATTTCATTGGTTGGTCCTGGTTTGGCAGTTTAACTATCTAATAAAAGTTAGCATTTATTGCTGTTGTGGCTAACATATGGAGATTTGCCCATTGTTTATCTAATTCCTCTTCCCATGGTGGGTTATTGCATGTTCCCTGAGTTTGTGCATTTATTTCCTAATTGATTATTACTTCCTTTGGTTGTGACTTCTTTATTTTCTTTATCTTCTCTCGACTTTTTCTAATAATCCAACTTCTCTTCTTAGTGGTAAATGGTTTCTCAGACTGTGCCTTACGAATAAATACTTTTTCCTCAGTATCTGCTGAGTATCCTGAGGGATTTGATTGAAATGAAATTCCCTTATCTTTTGGTGAACTATCTAATTGACGATAGATGTCCGAAATTCTTTGCTTACCCATACTGTAATCTAACAAGTAGTCAAATAACGTAAAACACATAATTACATAAATTATTTTCTAACACAGAATTTAAAATTTAAGTGTCAGCAGAACACTTCTTTGGCTTAAACCAGTGGCAAGGCTCTGATACCACCTTTTGTCACAACCCCCGACCCCTTGCCCTGGGAGGCGGGCGGTCGCGAGCCAGTTTCGGTGGTATCGGTGTTTATCAGTTTTGGCAGCGGAATTTACATCAGGACCGTAGTTAGGAAATATTTTTATCAGAGTTAACCACCTTAATGTTTGAATTAAATAAATGGAATAACATCCAAGTTTTTCAGTTATTACATTTATAATAACAAGTGGGACAAAATCCGATTTTTCCTTTATAGTACATTTATAGGGAACAAACCCTAATTTATTAAAAACTATTTTCCTTTTTATATTAGTAATTTGTATAGCCACTCTTCTAAGCCTTCAGTGCTCTCTAGCTGGCTTTTATGGGCTTCACACTAAGTTATCTGAAACACGTGTTTAAAACATTTTGTCAGTGGGAAATACTGGCGAGTGAATCCCAGTTTAATCAAAACAGTTTTATCAGTCTACAGTATTGAGGGCGTTCACGCAATTACATTTGTTTCCAAGTCATATCAATTACTACCCACGGTACTGTCAAGCCGACTTGTGGAAATGTTACTCCTCGCAAGGCAGTAACAAATTTTGTATACAAAACCCCAACATACCGACGATAATTGTATCCTTACAAATACTCAATAATTGTTTAATATATAATTAATTAAGTGGGATTTTGTAAAACAATTTGCAAAAAGGAGATTACTCACAAAAATGTTCACATAAAAGAATGATTACTCACATTGCTGTCTTAGACTTCTTTTAGGGTTTCCTGGTGATTATCTATAATTTACACAATTGCACACGTGTTAGTATAATAACCCATTATTTATATTAATGATACCCTCCCCGAGACGGCATTCCAACGACTACGTCGGGTAGAACCACGACAGCCGTTACGGAACCCTGGATCAATCGGGCAGCGTATCTATTACGTAACCGGGGTTATGTTACTTACAACGGAGCAGAACTTCGTTAATTAAGGGGTATTATACTTGAAAATTATGCCTACTATTCAGAATTTCGTTGAGAGAGAAAGAATTTGAGCGATTTGTTTGAACTGCCGAAGGTTGCTACTTATAGGGCTGATTTTCAAGTTCCTCGCGGCCCGCGTTAAGTCAGGCGAAGGCCTACGCGGCCCGCATAGTAGGGGTGTAGGGCCTAGCTTTGAGGTGTCACCGTTCTAGCTTCGCCACGTGTTGACACGTGGCGGCTTCCGGAGGAGGGCGGGTGGCCAGGCTTGTCGCACCCCGCGTAAAGTGTACCCAAGGGCTACGCTGCCCACGAGCGCCCCTAAAATTTTTGGAGGGTTGTTATACCAAACAAGACTTGTAACAAAATGTTCACGTGTTTGCTACAATATCAACTCATCGCATTAGACCACGCGTAGTGGTAAGGGTGAATAATGCCCCCACCCTTGGGCGTTTTCCGTCATGTGGCAGTACAGTCAGCAAGGGGCATTATTGGGCGTTTTTCTAAAGTGAGTGTAGTGGGGATGTGGACATTATCTTAAAAGGGTGTAGATAATTAAATATAAATAAAAAAACCAACCAAAAAAGCTATTGGCCAAAAAAAGGAAGCTCAAATGTGATTGGCCAAAAAAAGGAAGCTCGAATGTGATTAACAACGTGATTTAAAACACGCCAAAACAAAAAAAAAACCAAACACGCCCATGCGTAGTGGTTGGTCGGCGTGATTGGGCGATATTGAGCACAAAAAGCGCCCCTTTGGGCAACCACTACGGGTGGTCTTAGCATGGTTGACTAGTCGTTGGTTTGTGTAATGAACAAATTCTTTAAAAAGGTTTAACTTAAATTCTTGTTTCGAAATTTTTGTTCGCTACAAATTTTCTTGTCCAAGTATCTACATATTTTATGTTCTCATCATCTAGGAGATACATAATTGTCTGTATTGATCTCGGTAGCTAGTCTCCACTCACGAAATATAAAGAACCCGAAGGAGTACGAGTCATATATTTTGCGGAACGACGTTCTTGCCAAGGTTGTATGTCTTTTTTTTCAGCCGACTCAAGTCCAAACCATTTAAAACGCTTAGAGGTTCTAACCAAGGAGCGCACAAATCCCAAAACAAACACAATTTCTTTTCCAAAAATGACATCTCTGCCGGGGAACACATTTAATATTATCCTAAATCGGTAGGCCCTAGAGCGAATCACACGTTAGCTCCAAGACGTTGGTCTCTAACTAGAAAGGTAAATGCTTTAGCTTAAATAACTTATGGTCCAGTATATCCATAAAACTCACCAGGATAACACGTGTTATTGAACCATACAAAACAGCAACCAATGAAACCAAAAGTAAATAATATTATTAAGCTATAAGATAAGTAAGTCTCTCTAGACCATACAAATAGATACGAGAACATAACACTCCGTGGATACGTGAACGCCCACAAGAATGTACACATGACATGCATGAACAAATACACAAACATATATTAATTCCATCACGAATTTGTTTTTACATGTACACAGATTTGGGAAATATCATGTATCAACTCATGAATATATTGGGTCATCAATCGTCGCATAGGACCATTAATGGATTGCTACACCACTCCCTTGCCTAATCCACCACGGTTCCCATGGATTAAACCATGGCAACCACGGGCCTCCTTTCCTTTTTTAATATTTCATTTTTCTTTTCACAAAAATAAATTAAAATAAGAGAATACTGGTTTAGGTTATAAACACACCTTTAAGATAGCAATTTTAGATGATGAATTAGAAGTGGATGATATGACACTAATTTGAAAGATCATGATGACTATGATGATCATGACCACAATTTATAGCCAAAACTTAATTTTTACTAATATCTTAAGTATCCGATGAAAAAGACGTGAATCCAACTCGCGTTTATTTTGTGCTTATATTTTATATTATATAATATATGTATCATAATATTTTTTTTTCTAAAAGACATAAATAGCATTCTGAAGAATGTGGTGGGGTCCATGGAATAATTGTACAACCAACAACAATATCGCCAGTTGTTGAACGGCCAACCGTGGATTTTCATTTTACTTACCAAAATCGAACGGCTCAAAAGCAATCATAATTATGTCACTGCTCACGTTATCGTTCGATGATCAGTCGTAGTGCACGTAACTCAGTCACCGCATTATTTAATTGTACCCTCAAGGCTTCAATGCTAATGTTGCCGACACATATTCATTTATAAGATCTATATAATATTTACATGTATGTTATTACAATTTCGAAATACTTCTATCCTTTTAACGGTTACCTGACACATTCACTATGTATACTTCTAGATCTACATCTCGTTAGACTAAAACTGTCAACCACTTGAAGAAAGAACAGATTTACTGCAATTCTTGATATCGTTAGACGACAAACCCACTGGTTTTTATAAATGTATACACAAACCTTGGTCCACTAATTTTTAATAACCAATTATGAGAATTGGATAAACATGTATACGGTATATATAATGCTTTAATTGTAATACGAAATATGGTATGTAATTGTAAAACGGTCTATAAAAAGTGTAAAAAGTAATTGGAACTCAAAATTGCGTATAAAAAAATAATAATTGAAAATTACACATGAAGGAAATCAAAATTATGAACTTATTAAAATATTTTTTACACCTTATACGTTAATAAAATTAACATTTGTATTTAAACCTTTTATTATAAATATATTATATTTTTTATTATTTTAGTGAGATCAAACAATATACAATTATATATGTATAAACAACTTTTTTTTTTGTTAACTTAATCTATTATCGGTCAAACTTTACAGTTTTTCATAATGTAAAAGTAATAATCATGATGAAGAATGATTAAATCGAATAAAAAAAGGACTTAATTTTGAAGAAGGTGACGCACACTACCGTATCAATTGGGTAGAGACTTGAAGAAGGTAAAGGACGTAATTTTGCCGGTAAAGTCTACATTGACTTTGATACAGTCAACATTTCCATTTTTTTCCAAAATGAAGAATATCACGTCTCCTAATTTAGTTTCCTTTAAAACAAATTTAAAAATCACATTTAGTTCATAAGTACTTTCAGCATAAATCAGACAAAAATAAATTTTTGCCTTCATAATCCCAAAATCATAACACTTGCGCGTGAACGAAACATAATTTTTTTTACCAACAAAACTAAATCAGCCTGTGAGTGACATCTTAATCGACATATTCTTGCTCATCATTTTCATTATTATTTTATTTAAATTTTAACTCTGTAAATAAATTCTTAGCGTGGTTCATACAATTGCCATCTTAAATCAAACATCTTAGCCTAGCGACAAAACCGACGAAGAAGGCTAGAATTTGTCATATCTTTTAATTATAAAAACAAATTCTTCTAAAAATTAGATTTTTTAGTATAACTAAAAAACAAATTCTTCTAAAAAATTAGATTTTTTAGTATAATAAAAAACAAATCATTCTAAAAAATTAGATTTTTTAGTATAGCAGGTAGAGAAGAAAACATTATGTTATTTAAAGTTTTGTGTCGCCCGTGACTTTATAGGCTAGTGGCATCTTGGGGATGAGATAAAACTTTGGAACCAAAAAGTCTTGGGTTCGATTCTCACAAAGGGGTTTTTTTCCATATTTATTGGGTTTCCCCATGAATTGGTGTAAAGACATTATGTCTAGTGGAGATGGATATGATCGGGTGATTCTGCTGGTGGCACAATGATACTCTAGTGGTTCATCAGTAATCCAAATTTGCCGTTAAAAAAAAAGTTTTGTGTCACTACAAAATCTTTTTAGTACTTAATTACTTATTATTTAAAGAATACAAATAATTAATTTGCAAACAACAAACACGAATTTTCTGAATTGATGTGTATTAATGTACACAATATAAAAAATTAGTTGACCGTTATTAATGAAAAGTTATTAAATAGGGGTAATAACTAGCCGGTCATTAAATTCGCAAAACACGATAATGTCGTATCGATCCAAGAAATCACACAGAAACCACTACCAGAGAACGATCTGGACTCTGAAAAAAATCCCACAAAAAATATAAAAACAAAACAATCAAATCCAATCAAATCGGAAAAAACACAAACACACTTCGTCTTCTCCATCTTCTTCTCTTTCCAACAACCCAACAACAACCTTGTACTGTTAACTGCTTATAAGTTCAATCACTTTTAGCAGTTTCCCATAATGTTGTCTCCACCGACAGCCTGATACCCAGGTAAGATTTTGTTCAAATTATTTAACAAAGTTCATGTGTTTTGATTTTTGCTTACTTTGATTCAAGTCAATGGTTCGGGTTTTTTTTTTTTTTTAATTTTTTTGATGTTTGATAATGATTTTGCCAGACTAGACTATACTGTTTGAGCGAGATTTTACTGGGTACGTTTGTCGTTTATCTGTTATGTTATGTTATCTTATGTTATGTTATGTTATGTTTTTATCGACTGAATCGCTATTGTTTCGACGAAAATTCAACTTGGTGTTGTTGATGTTGTTTTCAACAGCTATGTGAATGAGATTGCAAGAAGTCAAACATGATGAAATTTAAAGAAATTAAGCATCTAAACTTTGAGAAAAGATGGACATTCACATTAGCCATAGGTTCAATCATATCAATCTTCCTATTTGCAGCCTGTTTCAATTTGGGCACAGTATCTTCACTACACAAAATCAATTCATTTTTCCCAAAATTCGGCGATAAAACGACCGATTTTGCTGACCAAAAGACCCAATCTCCACCCCCTCCGCCTCGTCCGACTGTTCCTCGCTTTGCTTATCTGGTTTCCGGATCGAAAGGGGATTTAAACAAGCTGTGGAGGACGGTTAGAGCGTTGTACCATCCGTGGAACTATTATGTTCTTCATCTTGATCTTGAATCGCCGGTTGAGGAGCGAAAGGAGCTCGCTTCACGGGTTGAAAACGATCCTGTTTTTGCCGCGGTTGGGAATGTTTATGTGGTTCCGAAAGCGAATATGGTTACATATACAGGACCCACAATGGTGTCTAACACTCTTCATGCTTGTGCTATACTTCTTAAGAAGTTTAAGGATTGGGATTGGTTTATAAACCTCAGTGCCTCGGATTATCCTCTCGTGACTCAAGACGGTACGCTTTGTTGTTTGTTAGAAGAACATGGTTTCGTATTGGTTCGTTTACTGATTTTTGGAACTTGATTGCAGATCTTCTTTTCACATTTCGTGATTTGAAGCGTGATTTGAATTTTATCGAACACACGAGCAAGTTAGGGTGGAAAGAGTAAGCATTCACACTTCTACCATATAAAACTTATAAGTTATAACCACTGTACCCGACCCCCCGAACTTTTCGCTCAGTAGTGTTATGTATGTACGTTTCGTATAAAATTTTTAGGTATATACGTTTTCGACCCCCCAGTTTTATAAAAAAAAAATTTAGGTATATACTTTTAGGTCCGGTGACTTCCGACCCCCCGGTGGAAATTTTCAAGCTTCGCCACTGGTTCTTGGTTAGATAGTCAGACCGGTTTTCAAAACAATGCTTATACCGAAAGTATATATGTGTGTATCCAGGAGCAAAAGGGCTATGCCACTGATGATTGACCCTGGACTATACCAGAACAGAAAGTCAGATATATTTTGGGTGCAACCAAGACGTGCTCTGCCCACAGCATTTAAACTGTTTACAGGTAAATGCGCGTAAACACATCCGAACACTCGCATGTTTAATTATCTGATTTTGATTATTCAATATCCATATTTTCAAAACGCGCATCTAAACACCCGTTAACAAATGTTAAACTTTTGCAGGGTCGGCATGGATGATTCTATCGCGTTCATTTGTCGAATATTGCATCTGGGGTTGGGACAATCTTCCAAGAACTCTACTCATGTACTACACAAACTTCGTCTCATCACCCGAAGGTTACTTTCAAACAGTTATTTGCAACACACCTGAATACATTCCAACCGTCGTTAACCACGACATGCACTTTATTGCGTGGGACACCCCTCCAAAACAACATCCACATGTCCTTAACATAAACGACACGGACAAAATGATAGCAAGTGGGGCGGCATTTGCGCGTAAGTTTAAACAAGATAGTCTTGTTTTGGATAGAATCGACCGTGAGTTGCTACATCGTAAGAATGGTAGCTTCACCCCGGGTGGGTGGTGCAAAGGTGACCCGTCTTGCACCAAAGTTGGGAAACCGACACGGGTCAAACCAGGCCCGGGTGCCCAAAGGCTTAGCGGGCTTATAGGGAAGTTACTTCAAGCACCTAAGTTTAATGAAAGTCAATGTCGATAGATTTTATGTAGTAGAATTAGAACATACATATGGTTATATAGAGTTTTTGCTTGTGGATCAAAGGATTAACCTGTAATTTGCAAGCTGAACAGTGAACATCTTGTAAGTGACATCTTCTGTTGTAGTTTAACTTTCGGTTAATTTGTCACATGTACATTATGCAGCAGGAGATGTACATTGTTTCGTTTCGAGATTATATTCAATAATAAGCTAAGCAGACAGGTTGCCTCCTATTCTTTCGTTATACCTAGGATGTCAATTTCTGACACGATCGGACACTGACATAAACATAGTCAAGGTTTTTTTGTTGTCATATCTGACCGACTGACCTTATAAATAAAAAGGTCATGGTCACTATAGGCAAGCCGCAAGCTTAAAGTTAAACTAGCGCGAGCATATATTGAAGATCATTCAATATAGGCAAACACTTTTATTTATTTATTTTATAGTCTATAACCAACTATTTTATAGTCTATAAACTTCTGAAGTTCTTATTAATAAAGTGATTTAGAAGTGTTTCATGCATGTGAACACATGTAGGATGGCTTTCGATTCATTGGTGAGCTTGGATGTGGCAAAACATGTTGGTGAGTTTGGGTCAGGCAAAACGGGTGGGCCAGGTAACGGGTTGAAATGGGCATTTTTATTTATGTTTTTTGAACGTCTAACAAAGCCCGGCCACTAAGATACACCCGTTGGCAAAAGGCTACCCATGCCCACGATTGCAGACAATGGTGGTGACCTGGCTCGTCACCAATCCAGCCTGAAGGTCCATTGTGGTAAAAGTCCTGGCTCGCGATTGACATTTTGTCATGAACGAGACTCCAACCGGCAACCTAACCTATAAAGTCACCGAGCAATTAGATTAGGTTATTTATGTACCTTGATATAAGAAAATGAATTAGTTATGTCTTTAACCTGAACTCCTAAAAGAAAAACGATTAAATACTTTCTAACCACAAACAAAAATATAAAAACTTGAAAAAGTCAAATGGTTTAAACAACCCATGTATAAAATTAATGATGAAAGCATACATAGTCAGGGGCGGTTGTTAGAAGGCCCGTGCTAGGGCCACGGCCCTGGCAAGTTTTTCGGGCGTAATGCTAATTTTTCGCATTTCGATCGAAATTTTTTATATATACTATGTTCGGCCCGGACATTTTTTAGTGCCCGTGTCTTTCGGCCCTGGGACGTTCAACGGGCAAGATTCGCCACTGTACATAGTTCGAACTTCGAAGGCGTCTTCTCATCTTGGTCTGGCCCAATGGTTTATGATTTGTTGCTAGATTGACTTGGCCCATTTCCTTCGTAACATCTTTATGTTTTCTTCTTTTATCATGGATCATATCAAGAAATGAACATAAGCAAATATATATTTTCTTAATTAAAATTGATAATATGTTCTATGATCCTCTTTCAAAATTAGGCATGAGTTTTTGGAGCGATCTTTCAAGCACGGGAAGTGTCCGGTGAGTTGCAGAAGCGTCCGTAATTCATTCTAATGGATCTCAGACTGTTTCTGTTGAATCCGAGCAAAAATACTAAACTGGAACTCACGATTTCACCTTTACACACCTAAACCCACCCTCAACTTCACCATAAAATCGTTCTGGATCGAACGTTGTCCACACATTCAGACCGCAACCACCATCGTTCGTCACTGTCTTTCAGCATTAACCGTAGCCGCTATATCGTTTTTTAATCAAAAGAGGTACGTCACCGGCCTTGTTATTAAAACATGCAATTTGACAAAGACAAACTATATCTAATGTGTAAGATTAAATATATATTATGTTATATTTAATCTAGTAGCCATTATAATTATTTACATTATACAGATCAAAATATATAATAATCTATTAAATAATTAGTTGGTAATTGTTGATGGACCATATTACCCTTATTAACTAATTAGGTTTCCTCCTGGGTGCTTATATAAGGAGACTTATGTAGAGGTTAAAGGGTTACACAGTTAGACACAAAAACCCAATAATCATAACATCATAATCGACCTCCATCTCCATACCGAATCCCCTATTCGGTTTAATCATCACCATCATCAGTCAGCACCCTAAGGAGGAACCAGATCACACTGACAAACATGTCGAACTCAATGTCATCATCTCTGACTGGATTCTCCACTGCACTATCTGCTGTAACAGGTATGTTTTCATGTTTTCCCTTACGTTTAAACAGAACCGTTCAACATGTGGTATCAGAGCATATGTTGATTAGTCGGTTCTGTTTTGTATCCGTAAATCTGGAATAAAACTGGAAAACAGAATTGAAAACCATAATAAAATCCGTTTTTCTGTCATCCGAAATACCATCTCGGATGCATCACGGATGAGTATTTACAAATAATTACATCCGAGATGCCATTCCGGATCATCTCGGATCATATATTCATTCATTATAACTGTTCCGAAATCAACAGTTTGAGAAACATGTTTAAATGTGTAATAATTTCCAGATTTCGGATGAATGTTTGAATATTTTGATTTAGGGTTCATGATGTGTTCTTAGTTAAAATTCAAAATTCCTTCATGTTTTGGAATATGATTTGAATTGTTGAATGTTTTTCCTAATTTTGATCTATTTTGTCTAATAAGGATTTTCGAAATCTGTTAAAAGGATAAACAGATTATGATTTTCGAAATTTTCTGATAAAATTAGATCAATGTTAAAACAGGAAACTCTATCACAATTCCTAAGAATTCGAATTTTCAGTTATGGTTTCACATTAACAGCTGTAACAGCTTGCAGAACACATCTCGGATGAATCCGAAATCATCAAGGACTGATCATTCCGGATGAACTTATGCTCGTCCATCACGGATCAATAATTGCTTGAACATTTCGGACTTAGCATCACGGATCATTTCGGACTAAGCATCACCATTTCAGATGAATCTCGGACTAAGCATTATCATCCGAAATCATCCGAAATGTATCCGAAATCATCCGAAATGACTCGACTTACGCGTCTTGGACACATCCGAGATCATTCGAAATCATCCATTTCGGATAGTCCGAAATGATTCGAAATCATCATCTCGGATGAATCCAAGACATGATTCATCCGAAATCATGAGTGTTCATAAAATTTCAAGACTTATTCGAAATCCTGTTACTTTATTGAGCAGTTAATGTGAACTAAATTTTAGCTCGGGGCTCTGCCCCGAACCCCGTGTGGGGGCACGCTGTCCCCCTGCACCCCCAGCGAACTCACCGCGGAGTTCGATCCGCGCTAACAGGTGGTTTGCTATTAAATAATTGGTTTTGTAAATACTTAGTGAATTAATCAGAATCAGATAATGCTTTACAAAACAAATATGGCTTAACTTGAATGAGCTTCTAATGTATTATTTCTGGCCAAAGCTGATTTGATACATCTACTTATCGTTCAGGTATTACGAAAGCTATGTTAAGTGTGCATCATAAACATGAATGTCTTAATATCTGGCCAAAGCTGATTTAATTCCTTCATAGATGGCATACTTAACAAGTGCATAACTAAAGTGATTGTTCCATTTCTGGCCAAAGCTGATTTGTCACAAACACTTTGCACACATGCTTAAATGATTACACTTCTGGCCAAACCTGATTTGTCTTCGTTTAAGTAGAATTTAACTAAGTCTATTATTTTGATGTTAGTAATAGACATATCACAACTTCTTCATATAATGATCCTCACATTAATGATCCTTCATTAATCTCATGATCATTTTGTCTGCCTTATTTTTAGTACCCATAAATTTTACTCACTATAATTTTTCTTCTATAAACCTATATCTCATCCACTCTAATTCCTAAACCTAAAATGTTTGCTTTATTTAAAGTTTCTATAAGATTAGCTCTTAAAATTAAATCCTTGATTATCTCTTAAGACACGATAATCCTATTGCTCTCTTCTGATAAAGCACTACAGAAGAAAAGTAGAGCACGATGAATAGGACAAATCGAACATGATGTCTCTTATGATAATCAAGATCTCTCTAAACATAAATGCTATTACTAGAGTTATTCCAGATTAAGTCTTTCCTATAAAGTTAAGTGGTATATGTGAATACATTATAATCACAAGAACTCCTAAGATGCATGCCTTCATTTAAAATTCTAAACTATAAAGTTAAGTGGTATATGTGAATACATTATAATGTACAATACCATGACCCATAAAGTTAAGGGTTTACGCATGGAAATAAGTACATTTTTCCAATACATTACATACTAAGATTTTCACTTGTACAAATTTGATGCCTTATAAATCAACTATAACACTCAAAAGTACCAAAGTATAATGAGTGTGTTGATAAGCAACATATGTACAAAGAAATAAATGTTTGAAGCTGGAAAATAAGTTGTTATTCACCTTACAACCACTAATACCTTAAAAGAGTATTGTTCTAAGGTCCATAGTCAAAATACGAGTACACAATTCCAACTCTAAGGTTCTTCAAGGGAGAATCTCACAGCATAATTATGCCATTAAACTAGGCATAAGCAACGAGACTATCCATTATTCTACAGAACAGTTGGATAAATTAATTAGATAGTCACTTACTAATGATATTTAAGTCTGGTAATTTTAATATTCCTATTAACACATGATTAGTTGACTCTAGTTATAAACGTTTCCTTACCAGAAGTCAACAAATAACTAACATGAGAGTTAGTGACAAAAATTAAATGTTAAGGCTATAAGAACCATAATAAGCAGTCTTCTAACAACGCCTTTCGATACCTTATATATTCTGAAGATTAATCAGAATATAGTATCATAATTAAGCAATGTTATGAAGGTTGTAGGTTTGCATAGTCAACATAAAGTCACACTTACCTTAAACTCTCATCTTAGTTGTTCTAAATATCTGGATTGAAACATTACTAAGATGGAACTAGATGATACCTTACACTTTCATAACCTTTTGTAATCATGCAAATGAGAATTTGACAAAAGGAAAATGAGAGTTATAAATTTCATCCATCATAACTGAAATTCATGAGAAATCATGACATGGTTAATGAGGATGTTTTTTTATCTACTCTCATTCTAAGTGATTTTAAATCATGACGTTAAAGCCCTAAATATTACTTGGCTTAAGGAATAAGTATGGGTCCATCATAAGTCATTCATTGACACTCGTGGAACTTATTCCAAATGGAATATTCAGACATAATTCATTTATCAATTAAAGACTATCTACTTGTATCCACATTTTGTTGCATATGGCCCACAATCTTAAAAGAAATCTATTTCATATATATACTTAATAAGATTTCTATTAAATATGCCTCTAAGTTTCTTATGACATCTGGACATTAAAGAGATCAACTAAGTCTAACGTATATGTGATAGGTTCCCACGTCACGTAGTTCATTGAAACTTCTCTTGTAGCATTCTAGAGATATTAAAGATCAGTGGGAGCATTAAGTGTCTTAATAATAACTTGCATAGTTGCAAGAGGTGGGGAGTGAAAACTTTATATTACTTCAATTTACACCTCTTGTACAAGACACAGCTCCATCTTGACACTGTTCTATCATAACTTGTCTCATTAAAATCTAATGCTACACTTACAAAAGTTTCATTGTTGCTTAATTGTGGGCACACTTAGATTTCTTACCTAAACTAACATAATCCTAAACAAGAGAAACTTCAACGACTGACGTCATTAATTTGTTTTTCTCTATTATAATTTTTCGGTCGTTAAATATTGACCCTAAGCATGCTGAGTTCCTAAAGATTTCTAAGGTCAGTGGGAGCAGTCAAAGTCCTTATCATGACTTGCAAGGAATACAAGAGGTGGGGGGAAGAGTGTCATTAAATTTCACTCTGAATTTAACTCCGATTACACCTCTTGTACACCATACTGCATGTAACACCTCGTAAAATCACGTTCAATGAAGTATTGACACGTGTAATAAACCCTAGTAAAGTCAAACCTTGAATATAAGGGACTAATTTTTCGAAAAATTGAAAAACATTAATTATGAAAGAACTGGAAGTATTATCATACCTAAAATAAGTTTCTAAATAACCTTTTACGGTTTTATATTCACAAATGAGCCACTTGTTAATCAAGTGTAGCCGTTTATGTAATTAATTGAAAGTTTGTGCAATAAAGGGTTAAAAGCGTCAACATGTTAATTCTTACCTCTGAGTGACCTCTTAACAAACAGAGAGCCTCATGATATTTGATTATACTCTCGGGAATGCCAATCATTGGCCATCCAAGGCTTTTATGCCTAAAAGTGAAGTTACGCGCAACTTTGCAAGTATAAGGGACTAGAAGTGTCAATATGTTTAATTATACCTCTGAATGACCTTTTATCGAGACCGAAGCATTATTATGTTTAATAATACTTTCAAGAATGCCTAATATGGATTAGATAAGGCTTCAATACTATTAAATGATGATATGCGCAAGTTTGCGCGTTAGAGGGACTATTTGCGTCAAACTGCAAATAGTATGCCGATTCGTATGCTATCGGACCTTCCGGAATATGACCATGAGTTAAACATACCCTATTTACCCTTTATATAGCTTAGATATAGGCTTAGAGGTGTTTGGTGCGCAAAAATAAACTTTTAAGTCATGCATGGACTAAAAGTGTCAAAAAGTGCACAAGTTTGCATTTTCGCGCATATCTCGCATTCTGAGTATACCCGGACACCCAAAAATTTATATAAGAACTAAATATTTTATTTTAGTGTTTGGCTTGATAAAATTCCATTCGTCGCGTCGTTTGGATCGTTTTTCGCGTCCGTCCGTGTTTCGTCGTAATTAGCCGAACAACGAGACCGTACGACCAAACGAACCGACATCCGGCATATTTTTGAGCATGTTTCATGTACCCTATGCTTAGGCATCATTGTAGAGCCTTAAAATGGTTTAACGGGCCTTAGATGTGTCGGAAATGGCATTTGGAAGTGCAGGGGCTAAATCTGTCAACAAGTGAAAGTTGTTGTGTGCAGGCCTGGTCCTTACGGATCGTATGACTAGACCCTTACGGTCCGTAAGCATGTCCCAGATGCAGAAACTCGTTTGTTGGCTGTTCAGCCCACGTAACCGACTTATACTGCCCTTTTCACTTCCATGAGCGACCCCTACTGATTCTTAGGCCTTAGGGACACTTGTTAATCATCAGGGAACATGTATAGCATTGTTTGTCATGATCTTGATGGATCAAGAACACTATATAAAGCCCCATTGTTTGCCATTTTTGATCATTCATTCTCAACTCAACTTCTGATCATTTCTGGAGCTCAAGGCCCTTCTCTAAGCATCTCTGGTCGTGCATTAGACCTTGGTAAGTACCCTTGACCTTCCTTAATTGAGTTTTGCTTAGTTATTAGCTTAAAAGTCAAACCGTCGTAATTAAGGTTTGACTTATCTATTAATCACTAATGGTCCAGTGATTAGTCAAACTTAAGGTAGTTATAAGTTGGTAATTATGTGGGCAATAAACCCTTAAAAGGGCACCCTCTGATTCTCGCTCTAACTAGATCATTTGTCGGGTCAAAGTTGTTTATAAAAAGTCAACAGGAACCTAATTTTCGAATTAACGCATAATTAACAATGTAGAAGGCGTGCAACCTATTTTATCACTCATATAACTTGTTAATTAGTATAAGCACTGGTCTAAGCTTGTTTGATCCGATAATTTTCTGTTTAGGCTCGGTTCGGAACCGAAAGTCGCAAAACTTTGACTTTTGCTTTGACTTCAGTTCTGACCCGATTTAGATGGGTTTGTAAATGCCTTAGAGCTTCCTTAGGATCAGGTTACATGATAGTATAACCCTCTGAGGTTGGGTCGTTGATTGTCCGATTCGTTTACACATTTCCGTTAATTGCCTAATGTTGACCAATATGCCCTTTTTACTATAAAACGAGAATTTTGGAAATGTGAGAGGACAATAATCTTTATTAATGATTTATAAACATGTCCCTAAAGTTTCATATCTGTTCGAGGTCCAGAATAGGAGTTATGCTAAATAGCGCATTTAAAAAGCTTTTTGTTAATTAAACGGCGCAATTAGCATAAGGCCTATCTAAACCCAATTTTTGACACCAAACCTTTTACCCACTGGTGTAATATAATATTTTGGGATTTTTGAAGATTTTTAATTATTTTTAACCTGCTCATAACCTAAGGTTATGGCCTTGATTCGGTAAATACCGATTATACCCTTTTGTTCATAAAATGAGTTTTACATAGCCAATTGATACCAAATCTTTGGCTACTGATTTTATATGATAAATGAAGTGTTTTGAACTTTATAACCTGATCAGAAAACTCAGATTTCCTGTTAAACCCGGAAATCGCTTAAAACGGCTTTTTACGCATATTAAACACCTAGTATGGGTTTAAAACCGTTTTTGTCATATAAGACTTATCACCAACTGATATGACCTATTAAATTAAGTTGTTTTACTGATTATTTCAGACCCAAATCTCAGAATTTTAATTAATCTCTTTTATAATCTTTAAAATGACCAAAATACCCCTACGGGCCTTAAATTGATATTAAGCTCGTTTTGGGCATAATGGAAGGTATCCTACTGATATCACAACATATTTAAGGCATGTTAACTTAGGAAACCTGTATATGACTCTTATGGTTACCCGTTACGCTTCTTATACAAGTCTTCAAACCTTATCGTTTTTATCTCAAAATCCAGAATGTGGTTAGATTACCCATATTATACAAGTCTTCAAACTTTTCGGGTCTAAATCACATTCTATTCCGGTCTTCGCTTAATCGTGCGTTTGAACCGTATCTTTCCTTAAAACTAACCGGTCTAAGTTTAGGCTTAATTAAAGACCTGTTAGGATTCTAATTGGTTATTTATACCATCATTCCAGACTAGAGCCTTTCGGTAAATTATACCTACGCTTACTTAAGTGAATACGGCTGAGTTATTATAATTCTTGTTATTTAAGACAGGAGCTAGCTCAGGTAAATACTCTTAACCTATTTTCCCTTATACGGGCTTGGGATACGGTAATATAAATACCGCATGGTCAGGTATGGGATTCAAAGACCAATAAGTCGGGACATCCAAATAACCTGCTTTAATTCGTATTGCTTGACTGAAACATTGGGGATTAATGCGACCGTGTCCTGGATATCCTTGACTCATTAATTGCAATGGCCACGACCTAAGCACGGGGTGTAGGCATACACCTGACAGATGCAATATGCATATTAATAAATTAATTATACCCAATATGGGATTCCCAATAAGGGAATAAGTGGTGTGTCGGTTAATCTTGAACCTGCATAGAACCGGGCCCCGTATGTAGAGCAAGTTATGTAAAACTGATAACATGAGATATAGTTTGTCCCAAGAATAAAAGATTAATTTTGCCTTGTGCATTTTAATCAAAGTGTCAAAATATTTTCGTGCCTTGTGCACCTAAACCAATTTTCATAGACATTTTCAAATGAGTCGGTTGAGTGTATTTACCAGTGAAAACTGACGTATTTTCCAAAGTCTAAGTGACAGGTACAAGTACGTAATAGGCTGGAAGCTGCTCAGGACTTGTTAGTTGAGGACTTTGCAACTCCTTCACAAAAGCCATTAGTCTGATAACTTCTTTTGTTGTTTTGGTCCGCCTGTGGATTATTACAAGCTAATCTGTACGGAATACTTTTATATTATCAGACATTTGTGTTTGTAATAATTTTTTATATTTCAAGACTTCCGCTATGCATTTAAATTGTGTTGTTTGACTATGATGATATTAACTACGTCACGATACTCCCCACCGGGCCCACCGGTAATACGTGGAAATATCGGGGTGTGACAGGTTGGTATCAGAGCCAACATTGAGTGAATTAAACACTAGCCTTTTTGTGTTTAATCTCAATGACACATTAGCACATTCCTTGACCTTCTGAGTCTAGACTTAACATAGGAATATTCTCAATCCTAATCTGGAAATTTTTGCTTCCAATTTTATATATATTGGATACGTCGCCAAGCGAAGAAGTCGTAATAGGAATTCTCCACACCCGGAGCTTTGAAACGCTGAACTTCGTACCGCGGCCAGGATGAAACGTGCAACCAAGGAGAAAGCATTCAGAAATGAAATGAAGAAGAAACTCCTTTTTTGCTGAAGATCGTTTCCTTAATAGTCCTTATAAGGACATATTTATCTTTCAGTCCATTCGAGGACAACATTATTTCTTTTCAAGTCCCATTTAGGGCAATTCTGTACCTCTGTTAAAAATCATTGGAGTGTTTTATCTAAATTTCATTCATATCATTGTATATGAATATAAAATATGAAATAAATTAAAATAACATTCCTATTATAAGATCTACCATTATAATAAAATGGCAAAATCTAAAAAGGACAAGACCTAGCCACGTGTCATTTTAAGACCGGGCCAAGATGGTAGTTCCATAATTAGATTCAGATCCATATTAACATCTCAAATTAGGATTGCTCTGCATTAAATATTAAAAAGAATCTTAAAGGTAAAAACCTAGCCTAAATGTCGTTACAGACATGACCAAGATGGTAAAACCTATTCAAAAGATTCAAATCCTTGTTAACACCTAAGAACGTGTTAGCATCCTTGACAAAAGCGATTCGAGAAAATCACAATATCAATCAATCAATCAATCAATCAATCATACCCAGTAAAATCCCACAAATAGCAGAGCTATTGGTAGGGTCTGGGGAGGGTGGGATGTAGACACACCTTACCCCTATCCCTAGAGATAGAGAGGCTGCTTCCATTGAGACCTTCGGCTCCAAAACACCCAAGGAAGAAAGATAAAAAAATATAGGACAAGAGGTGTATGTGCGTGTGTGTGTATGGAGCTACCAATATAACAAGAGTGGTAATAGAATGCATGGTACACAAGGCAAATATAACAACACAAACAGCCTATACAAATAGATACATATCTACCACTTTACCCTACCTCTAAAAACACAATTTATCCCTCTCCTAGAAATCTTTAACCTTAATCCTCCGTCTCCACGAGCTCCTATCATGGACCATGTTCTCAGAGAGGTGCAATTTTTCCAAATCCTGCCTAATCCGCTCATCCCAAGTGATTTTGGGTCTGCCTCTACTCCTCCTCCCCTCCACCGCGAGAGTTTCAACTACTCTAACTGGCTCTATTGTCTGTCTCCTCTTCACATGCCCAAACCATCTCAATCTTCCCTCTTTTATCTTATCAGATATACTAGCTACTTCTAACCTCTCCCTATAAACATCATTTCTTATCCGGTCTAATCTTGTGTGTCCACTCATCCATCTTAGCATTCTCATCTCTGCCACCTCCATCTTGCGTGCTTGTACTTCCTTAATGGCCCAAGTGTCGGTTCCGTATAACATAGCAGGTCTAATTGCAACTCTGTAAAATTTCCCTTAGTGATCTAGAAATTTCCGAGAAAATCACAATAGTCATCCCTATATTGGAAATTTTTAAAATTTCCTAATTTGCCTTATGATCTAGAAATCATGGCTTATATCATCCTATAAGATGATCATATTATAAACATCCGTTAGTGATGAAGTGCCTATGGGCTAAACTTGTTGTCCAATAAGACAACGACAGTGGTGGTCTTTAACCCCTGTCTAAAGATGTTGGAATACGTCCAAACATAATAGTCGGTAGGATCCATACGATCTCGACTAATAGCATCTGAAAAGATGATCATACCATAAACATCTCTTAGAAGGGAAATGCCTACGGGCTATAATTAACGTCCTCTGAGACTAAAGACAGTGGTAGCCTACAACTCCCTATCAAGAAAAAGGTAATGAACTTTGATTCAAACCTTAATGCCTCGATTTCATAAAATCTGGGCTTATAAACTAAACTTGTCCACGTGACTAAGCCTTTCGTGCTACTACTAACTTATAATTTAGGATTATAATGAAAATCCTGAATAAAATAAATATCATTTCCTTTTCTGCCAGAATATATAATAAAAAGAATCTTAAAAGGTATAACCTAGCTTGAATGTCATTAAAAACCTAGCTATGATGGTAAAACCTGTTTAAAAGAGATTCAGATACTTGTTAACATCTAAAAACATGTTAACACTCCTGACAACAGTGATACGATAAAATCACACTTGTCATCTTAATATTAGGAATCTTCCAAACCCCTTATTTTTAGCGTAAATGATCAAGAGGAATCATGGCTAATAAACGTTGAACATGATGAACACATCAAAACATCCATTGGGATGTATACCTATGGGCAAAGATGTATACATGAAAAGATAGTTTTATTTCATAACTTCTTGTCAAGACAATGAATTATGAAATTTTCCGATCCAAAGGAATCATTGATTATGTTTTAAAATTTCCTTAGTGACAAGGCCTCTGTGCCATCAAAAAGTCCTTGGGACAAGCCCTTATGCTATATAAAATGTCGGTACGACATTGACAGTCGTGACTTATGTCCCCTGTCTAATAAATATGAAGGATTATATTCCGTTTAAACGCCAAAGATGGTTTATCTAAAAACCTAGGCCAAGCATAATCAAATAAATTTAATACTATCTATTGGTCTATATGGTTGAGTTACACCATGGCTATTTAATCGTCAAGTTCGACAATTCGCTATATAATTAAACAAATTATTACTACTTGGTTAGTAGCCTTCAAAGCTTCACCACGGCTGACTCCTCTGAAACTCACAATCATCCAGTTAGTCAGAATGATGTCCATTGACTAGCCTTTGTGGCAAAATAAATTATCTTCCAAAGAGATGACGGCTGTAGTCTTTGACTCTCTGTCCAAAGGTGAAGAACTATGTTCGAACCTTAAGATCTCTGATCCAATAAGATTGTGGCTTATATATTAATGCCTTAAGTGCCATATCTTATATGTCCTTTGTGACAAGGCCTTCGTGCCTATGACTATTAATGTCCTTCGTGACAAGCCTTCCAACTATCTAAAGATTGTCGTTATGACAAGGACAGTTGTGACATTGTGATTCCCTGTCAAAAGGTAATGGACTCGGTCCAAACCATAAACATGATTGATAGTCCTTTTTGACCTAGGCTAAATATAATTGACGTACTTTCTAGTAGCATACTATAATGAAGTTAAAAACCTAACAGCCATTATGGATTAATAATACCATGGCTTATAAATCATCCATTACGATGATTCCATAATAGTTTGTGGCTAAGCATATGTTATTTTTGGTGTTTAGTACCAAAGCTCCAGAATGGAGGTTTCCGACGAAGCACACAGCAGTACTGCGGCTAGAAACAAGGATGCCAATATAAATATAAATATAAATGGCACTGCTCTTCAGGCCTTGATTGACGCAGCAATTAGTGAAGCTGTGGATAAGATCCTTGAGAACAAAAAGGAACCGAGTGACACTCACTCAAAGGTCTATACGGAAACACATACATCAGCTCGTAAGGAGAGCTCCGTTCACTATTCAGATGAAAAGAGCGAACCTCAGAAGTTAGTACTCTATGATAAGCCCTGTTCAACTGAAGGCGAGTGCACCTATAAATACTTCGTCTCATGCAAACCCAGAGATTTCAATGGCGAAAAAGGAGCAATTGATGCTATGGAATGGCTTGAGGAAATGGAAACTGTTGTGGACATCAGCAATTGTGCTGATAAGGACGTAGTAAAATTTGTTTCACAATCTTTCAAAGGCGAGGCTCTTGCATGGTGGAGGGCCAAGATGCAGTCCACGGGGAAAATTCTCCTATACAATATGGGATGGTCCAAGTTTGTGGACCTTATCAAAGAGAACTACTGTCCACAACACGAAGAGGAAAAGGTGGAGACAGATTTTCTGACTCTCACAATGAAGAACCTAAATTGTCAGCAATATGTTACCGACTTCAACTCCCTATCTAGATTGGTACCCTATTTAATTACCCCGGAACCAAAACGCATTGCGCGTTTCATCGGTGGTTTGGCACCAGAAATAAAAGGGAATGTTAAGGCATCAAGGCCAATCACCTTCAGATCAGCTGTAGATCTATCCTTGTCTCTCACTCTAGATATAGTGAGACAAAAGTCAATCAAGAATGAAACTAATGAGAAAAGACAAAGGGAGGAGGATAACTCCCAGAATCCTAAGAAGAGCAAGTCCGAGTTCAACAATAACCAACAGGATTCCAACAAAAAGCCTACATGCAAAACCTGCAAAAGAAGACACTGGGGACAGTGTCGATCAAACCAAAAGATAAAGCAATGTGGCATCTGTAAAAGAACTGGCCACCAGTCCCACGAATGTAGGGACATAAAGAATGCAAACTGTTTCAGCTGTGGCGAGAAGGGCCACATCAGTACTAATTGCCCTAAGGCTGCCAAGGAAGGAGCAGCTAAGTCTGGGAAGGATAAGAAAGGAAACGCCTGAACTACCGGTTGAATGCCAGAGACAGTGCATATCAATAATAGCATTAGGTACGTCCTTACCATTTAGCATTGATAGTGTCTGCTAAGTATCTTACGTTAATGCAAGGGATAATAAACCTTTAGTAAACCATAAGCTTAGCAAACTTTTGATTACATTCATAAGAACTCCAGATATTAAATATAAGGTGTAACTTACCAATGGAATCTATAATGACCATCTCTCCCATCCTCGAAGATAATCCTTTCATAAGAATCTAGAATACTCTTCCCCAAAGAGAGTACGACAATATATATTACTTTATTTTATTATTTTCTCATTGTTTTCTATCGCCTGCGAATGCCAAACTATGTTTGATAAAAGTGCCATATGAGGAGTGGCGTATCCTAGTGTGTCCCATAGATTGCTTCCATGCCTGATCAGTATGGAGGTTTAATGCATGGAACCCCTGAGATATCCCAATGGTCATATTGTACTAAAGTCGACTAGTAGTATTCAAAGAAGATATCCAATATAAAAATGTCCTTATAAGTATCCCTACTTAGGGCATCCTTGCATTTGTAAAGAGAATGTGTCATTTATCTGACACCGACATCGGTAGATGAACCAAAGCCTGAGAATACGGACATCTCTGACATCTCTGTGTGTCATAATTATCTTCTTTATAAGAATTACCATGTTTACCTTCTGAGAGGCAAGTGGATGTTAGGACAAACATCCCGCTTAGGGCTGCAGTTATTGTAAAAGCCTTATATCTGTTAGTACCAACGAATAGGAAGAACTAAGAGCCAAATCGATAAGTTTTTAGAGAAGGTTTCATAAAGCCAAAATTTCAAAGTTCTAAGAACTCCGATTTTTAGTAAATGAGAAAGACGGTTCATCTTACTTGTGCATTGATTACCGCAACCCTATTTAGGCAACAATTAAGAATTGCCATTAGCTGCCCAGGATAGTCGATTTGTTCGACTAGCTGTAAGGATTAGCTATTCTTTGAGATTAGTTTTAAGCAGTGGGTGGAATAACCATCTCACCATGAAATAAGTTTTTCTATAGCAATTATTATAAAGGCTACTCCTTTGGAGACCTTATATAGATGGAATGTTAAACATCTATTATTAGAACAATAGATTGGTAAGTCCAATTACCAGAATCTGAAAGTTGCATTGGAAACAACAAGTAAGATCATTCGAATTCGTAATCACCTTAAATTTGCCAGTAAACGGCAGAAAAGTTAGGATTGAGAAAAGTCGCAACCTTCTTAAGTCCTTAAAAAGGAATAAGGTTCAATCGAAGGTATCGCCCTAAGAAGGGTATGCTAAATTTTAAATTTCGCAGGGTAAGTTAAGACCTGGATATATAGGAGCATTCGGAAATCGAATACAACAAAGTTCAATAGCCTATAAGCTAAAACCTATATAAGGAGCTTAGTGGAGCTCGCAATGCGACCCACATTGATGATTTAAGGATAAGTTTCGCCAATAAGTCGAAGCACATTATCACGTAATGATAAGAAGATTAATGAAACTTTATGATTGGACGAGAAACCGTATCGATTAAGGATCGGCAGATTAAGAAGCTCCAAAAGGATACATGACCTATCATAGAGGTAAGCTGGGGTGCCTTAGAGGCCCAAATGTACTGGGGAAGATTAAGTTCAATATAAGACAGAAAGTACTTCCTTTACTTTAGCAAATCTCGAGGTCGAGATTTATTTTAAGGGGGTGAGGATGTAACACCTCGTAAAATCACGTTCAATGAAGTATTGACACGTGTAATAAACCCTAGTAAAGTCAAACCTTGAATATAAGGGACTAATTTTTCGAAAAATTGAAAAACATTAATTATGAAAGAACTGGAAGTATTATCATACCTAAAATAAGTTTCTAAATAACCTTTTACGGTTTTATATTCACAAATGAGCCACTTGTTAATCAAGTGTAGTCGTTTATGTAATTAATTGAAAGTTTGCGCAATAAAGGGTTAAAAGCATCAACATGTTAATTCTTACCTCTGAGTGACCTCTTAACAAACCGAGAGCCTCATGATATTTGATTATACTCTCGGGAATGCCAATCATTGGCCATCCAAGGCTTTTATGCCTAAAAGTGAAGTTACGCGCAACTTTGCAAGTATAAGGGACTAGAAGTGTCAATATGTTAAATTATACCTCTGAATGACCTTTTATCGAGCCCGAAGCATTATTATGTTTAATAATACTTTCAAGAATGCCTAATATGGATTAGATAAGGCTTCAATACTATTAAATGATGATATGCGCAAGTTTGCGCGTTAGAGGGACTATTTGCGTCGAACTGCAAATAGTATGCCGATTCGTATGCTATCGGACCTTCCGGAATATGACCATGAGTTAAACATACCCTATTTACCCTTTATATAGCTTAGATATAGGCTTAGAGGTGTTTGGTGCGCAAAAATAAACTTTTAAGTCATGCAGGGACTAAAAGTGTCAAAAAGTGCACAAGTTTGCATTTTCGTGCATATCTCGCATTCTGAGTATACCCGGACACCCAAAAATTTATGTAAGCACTAAAATATTTTATTTTAGTGTTTGGCTTGATAAAATTCCATTCGCCGCGTCGTTTGGATCGTTTTTCGCGTCCGTCCGTGTTTCGTCGTAATTAGCCGAACAACGAGACCGTACGACCAAACGAACCGACATCCGGCATATTTTTGAGCATGTTTCATGTTACCTATGCTTAGGCATCATTGTAGAGCCTTAAAAATGGTTTAACGGGCCTTAGATGTGTCGGAAATGGCATTTGGAAGTGCAGGGGCTAAATCTGTCAACAAGTGAAAGTTGCCGTGTGCAGGCCTGGTCCTTACGGACCGTATGACTATACCCTTACAGTCCGTAAGCATGTCCCAGATGCAGAAACTCGTCTGTTGGTTGTTCAGCCCATGTAACCGACTTATACTGCCCTTTTCACTTCCATGGCGACCCCTACTGATTCTTAGGCCTTAGGGACACTTGTTAATCATCAGGGAACATGTATAGCATTGTTTGTCATGATCTTGATGGATCAAGAACACTATATAAAGCCCCATTGTTTGCCATTTTTGATCATTCATTCTCAACTCAACTTCTGATCATTTCTGGAGCTCAAGGCCCTTCTCTAAGCATCTCTGGTCGTGCATTAGACCTTGGTAAGTACCCTTGACCTTCCTTAATTGAGTTTTGCTTAGTTATTAGCTTAAAAGTCAAACCGTCATAATTAAGGTTTGACTTATCGATTAATCACTAATGGTCCAGTGATTAGTCAAACTTAAGGTAGTTATAAGTTGGTAATTATGTGGGCAATAAACCCTTAAAAGGGCACCCTCTGATTCTCGCTCTAACTAGATCATTTGTCGGGTCAAAGTTGTTTATAAAAAGTCAACATGAACCTAATTTTCGAATTAACGCATAATTAACAATGTAGAAGGCGTGCAACCTATTTTATCACTCATATAACTTGTTAATTAGTATAAGAACTGGTCTAAGCTTGTTTGATCCGACAATTTTCTGTTTAGGCTCGGTTCGGAACCGAAAGTCGCAAAACTTTGACTTTTGCTTTGACTTCAGTTCTGACCCGATTTAGATGGGTTTGGAAATGCCTTAGAGCTTCCTTAGGATCAGGTTACATGATAGTATAACCCTCTGAGGTTGGATCGTTGATTGTCCGATTCGTTTACACATTTCCGTTAATTGCCTAATGTTGACCAATATGCCCTTTTTACTGTAAAACGAGAATTTTGGAAATGTGAGAGGACAATAATCTTTATTACTGATTTATAAACATGTCCCTAAAGTTTCATATCTGTTCGAGGTCCAGAATAGGAGTTATGCTAAATAGCGCATTTAAAAAGCTTTTTGTTAATTAAACGGCGCAATTAGCATAAGGCCTATCTAAACCCAATTTTTGACACCAAACCTTTTACCCACTGGTGTAATATAATATTTTGGGATTTTTGAAGATTGTAATTATTTTTAACCTGCTCATAACCTAAGGTTATGGCCTTGATTCGGTAAATACCGATTATACCCTTTTGTTCATAAAATGAGTTTTACATAGCCAATTGATACCAAATCTTTGGCTACTGATTTTATATGATAAATGAAGTGTTTTGAACTTTATAACCTGATCAGAAAACTTAGATTTCCTGTTAAACCCGGAAATCGCTTAAAACGGCTTTTTACGCATATTAAACACCTAGTATGGGTTTAAAACCGTTTTTGTCATATAAGACTTATCACCAAATGATATGACCTATTAAATTAAGTTGTTTTACTGATTATTACAGACCCGAATCTCAGAATTTTAATTAATCTCTTTTATAATCTTTAAAATGACCAAAATACCCCTACGGGGCTTAAATTGATATTAAACTCGTTTTGGGCATAATAGAAGGTATCCTACTGATATCACAACATATTTAAGGCATATTAACTTAGGAAACCTGTATATGACTCTTATGGTTACACGTTACGCTTCTTGCGCGTTCGGTTCGGTTTATGTAACTAGTTTGCATAAATTAGCCGAAACGGGTCAAACCTTATCGTTTTTATCTCAAAATCCAGAATGTGGTTAGATTACCCATATTATACAAGTCTTCAAATTTGTCGGGTCTAAATCACATTCTATTCCGGTCTTCGCTTAATCGTGCGTTTGAACCGTATCTTTCCTTAAAACTAACCGGTCTAAGTTTAGGCTTAATTAAAGACCCGTTAGGATTATAATTGGTTATTTATACCATCATTCCAGACTAGAGCCTTCCGGTAAATTGTACCTACGCTTACTTAAGTGAATACGGCTGAGTTATTATAATTCTTGTTATTTAAGACAGGAGCTAGCTCAGGTAAATACTCTTAACCTATTTTCCCTTATACGGGCTTGGGATACGGTAATATAAATACCGCATGGTCAGGTATGGGATTCAAAGACCAATAAGTCGGGACATCCAAATAACCTGCTTTAATTCGTATTGCTTGATTGAAACATTGGGGATTAATGCGACCGTGTCCTGGATATCCTTGACTCATTAATTGCAATGGCCACGACCTAAGCACGGGGTGTAGGCATACACCTGACAGATGCAATATGCATATTAATAAATTAATTATACCCAATATAGGATTCCCAATAAGGGAATAAGTGGTGTGTCGGTTAATCTTGAACCGGCATAGAACCGGGCCCCGTATGTAGAGCAAGTTATGTAAAACTGATAACATGAGATATAGTTTATCCCAAGAATAAAAGATTAATTTTGCCTTGTGCATTTTAATCAAAGTGTCAAAATATTTTCGTGCCTTGTGCACCTAAACCAATTTTCATAGACATTTTCAAATGAGTCGGTTGAGTGTATTTACCAGTGAAAACTGACGTATTTTCCAAAGTCTAAGTGACAGGTACAAGTACGTAATAGGCTGGAAGCTGCTCAGGACTTGTTAGTTGAGGACTTTGCAACTCCTTCACAAAAGCCATTAGTCTGATAACTTCTTTTGTTGTTTTGGTCCGCCTGTGGATTATTACAAGCTAATCTGTACGGAATACTTTTATATTATCAGACATTTGTGTTTGTAATAATATTTTATATTTCAAGACTTCCGATGTGCATTTAAATTGTGTTGTTTGACTATGATGATATTAACTACGTCACGATACTCCCCACCGGTAATACGTGGAAATATCGGAGTGTGACACTGCACCAACTCTTATAGACTTAGAATTCTGAAAATGATAGCAACCTAACCAAGAGCTAATCCATAAAACTGAAACTTCTAATAAACCTAATAATCAACTCAGGAGGTCATCTTGGTTTAAAAGCCTACTAACTTTGATGAATACATAACCTCCCTAACTGAAGTTGAAATGGATTTTGGAAATGTTTAATGATCCTATATCTTCAAATTAAGCCATTAGTGTCAACCAATCATCTGAATGGAATAAAACTGTTTTCTAGTAAAAATGATTTTATGTGTTCGTATAACGTTTGGGATTTGATTGAATTACCTAAGAGTGTTCATAATTAAACCAAATCCTGAAATAAGCGTTAAGACACGAAGAAGCATGATTGATTGCCAAAGGTTATACTTAGGAAGAGATAAATTATCAAAGATTTTTTTGAGAATCATCACTATTCTAGTAGCTTATAATAATTTAAAGCTACATTAGATAAACATTAAAACAATTTTCCCTAACAAATGGCTGACATATTTATATGTTCATAAAACAACCTGAAAGTTCCAAACTGAAGGTTAAAGAACACTTTATTTGTAAGCCAATAAAATCCTTGTATGGGTTAATGCAAACATCATAATGTGATGAAATCTTAACGTAATTATTTTCATCAAGAATCAAGTGGATTGATGTACGTACCTCAAAATGAGTGGGAGCAACTAAAATCAACTTGTCTATATGGGTGATATTCTTTTGACAAGTATATGTTACATAAGTCAAAGCATTGTTAACACAAACTTTGATATAATAGATCTCAGAGATATCTCTTATGTGATAGATATCATAACATACTGAGATAGATCCAATGGGACATTAGTTCTGGTCCATAAGTTTAACATTAAATGGGTCCTTACATATGTAACAAACAATACTGCTCTTCTTTAGGGGATAATAGGATAAATGAGATTATTTATTTACGCTTCATAAATTAGAAGTCTTATGTAAGTTCAAGTCTATACTCGTTTAGATATTACTCATATTGCAACACACTAGATATGTCTAGATTAATGTGAAGCATTTAATGGAGTATTACAATATCTTTAAAAGAAACGAGATGCTACAATTTAAAGAAGAAGTGAGAACTAAAACCGGTTTATTACTTTAACTTTGTGATATTCAAAGATGACAAAATGTAATTTCGGGTATATCTTTATGTCAGCAGACAAAACCTATCTCATGGAGGAGTCATAATGGACTGATATCAACAACCTAAGTTATAACGACATAATATAGTCACTAAATGTTGTTGGAAATTCTTCAGTGGACTCATAAGTTTATTAACTCAATATAATAAATGTTTTTAAGACTTAGTGTGATAAAGTCAGCAACCATGACTCCTTGAACAGTAACAGTTCGAGAGGTGCTGCATTAAATTTCGATACACAATTAATTATTCGTTTATGAATGAATTGAGGAAACTAAGTCTTTGTATCGAATAAATTCATGATATGCTTAAGGATCCTATAACTGAAGGGCTATTACCCATAAGTCTTATTAAGAGAGCTCATAGACGGGTATTAATTGATGGCCGTGCGCAACTGCATATCATACTATGAATGACTAAGTATTAGTTAATTTTCCTCATCAGTTTGATTTTGTATGTCTCTTAGAATATGTTCAACCGGTATAATGGCATATAGACAAATAAAGTTACAAATCAAACAAAGGGCTTATGCGTATTTTGATCATAACGATTAGGTTTTAAATTAAGGCTATAGTATGACTAATGGGGGTCCTGAGTCGCATAATGATTCAACGGCTGTATTTCTCTTCTATAGTACTTGTTTAAGGCTAAAATGAGTGTTAACTCCTGATCAGGCTTATCTAATACTCATAGTAAATGATTACTCGGCTAAGTGGGAGAATGTAAGATTAAATATATATTATGTTATATTTAATCTAGTAGCCATTATAATCATTTACATTATACAGATCAAAATATATAATAATCTATTAAATAATTAGTTGGTAATTGTTGATGAATCATATTACCCTTATTAACTAATTAGGTTTCCTCCTGGTTGCTTATATAAGGAGACTTATGTAGAGGTTAAAGGGTTACACAGTTAGACACAAAAACCCAATAATCATAACATCATAATCGACCTCCATCTCCATACCGAATCCCCTATTCGGTTTAATCATCACCATCATCAGTCAGCACCCTAAGGAGGAACCAGATCACACTGACAAACATGTCGAACTCAATGTCATCATCTCTGACTGGATTCTCCATTGCACTGTCTGCTGTAACAGGTATGTTTTCATGTTTTCCCTTACGTTTAAACAGAACCGTTCAACATAATGATCCATATTCTAGAGGCAAAAAAGATATTGTTACGTTTCCGAGTTAACTTAACTAGGGAAAAGAAAAGAAGTTAAAAGTTAGAAAGGAAAGGGAGAAAAAGGAAAAAAAAATATGTTTTTCCTCCAATTTCCTTCCAAATTGAAATGAAATAAAAACTAAAGAATTTAGCCTAGTTTTCCTTTCATTTTCTTTCTTTTCCTTCCTTAAATGAAACTCGGGAACACAACATGTTTTATTTTCCTTTCTTTTCCTTCCTTAAATGAAAATCTGGAACACAAAACGTTTTTACTTTCTTTTTGTTTCTTTTCCTTTTTTTTCATTAGTAAACTCTGGAACACAGCAAGCTTTACGCCACTTCTGTAGCACAAAAAACGAAAAGAAAATATACATTCCACTAATCACAAGCAATTAAAGGCAGAAGAAAATGGCTCCCAACAATTGCGGAAAAACAGGTGTGAACTTAAAGGCAACCAACTGTAAACTAAAGTAGTTAAAGGCAGTAAAACATGTTAATACAAATCGCAACACAAAAATAATTACCAAACAATACCGAAATCAAACACATATACTATTTTTCAAAGATTTTAATGAAACAATTGTTAACAACTGTAGGAAAAAGCGAAATAGTCTACAGAACTGTATGTAGATAAAAAATTAGAGTTTTTATTAGGGAGTGAACATGTAAATCAGAATCAAAACCACCAGCTTCAACATCAAAAACAACCACTAAGGGGAGACGGGGTGTGTACAGTGACATGGTGCGGGGATGGGTGAACCGCACGGGCACAATGCCGCTGGCCCCCATCGGTGAATGGCATTTATCGGGGAGTAGTCACCGCTCAGGGAAGAGGAGAAAGAGGGTTAATGGTGGGCCCCACTCTCTTCCAATCAATCACACGTTTATCCTTTTTTCAAGAAAAAATTGTTTGGGTGGAGCACCCTTTAGACCACACGGTGTGGGTGTTCAAAAATGGCGTTGTTGCTGCTCAACGTCGTTCACACCGTACCGTTCACGGCGTTTACCACAGCGTTATTGATTAGGCGGGGGAATCTCCACCGGCGTGGAAGAGTTTTTGGCGTCGACGTGGCACGTGGTTAGTGGACGTGGATGTTAGTCGTTTAACCCCAACGGTTAACTTTTAAAATTTAAAAAAAAACTTACCTTTTTTTTAATTCTAACTTTACACTATAATACAACCCCCCCCCCCCCCCCCCATCATTTTTAAATGGAAAAATTACAAGTTTTGTCCTTTATCTTAACACCATTTTGCAGGCGATGTCATTTTCAACGAATTTTGACAGGCTTTGCCCTTTGCAGCGAATTTTGTTACACGTTTTGTCCTTTAACCCTAACCCAGTTAGATTTTTTTGTTAAATCTCATCACATGCAAGTCACATGAGGGTAGTTAAGTCTTTTTACCTATAAAGGATGATTTTTGTAAATACTAACATATGTATGTATATACATCATAAAACTTCCCCACCACCAACCACCACTGCCATCACCCACCGGCCACCACCACCAACACCCCCCAACTCCAACCACCGACTTGCCACCACAACTCACCCGATCTGATAACCCACCACCAACACAATTTTTTGGACAACAAAATACAATTCATTCTATCTTTTACATTACAGTAACAAAATGCTAGTCCATATGAGACTTCCGAGACTTCCTTTTACATTACAGTAACAACAAGAATCATTCACCACAGTAAACAGAGCCCTTTTCCATTCCCAAACCCATTTGTCATTACCCAGAGTGATGCTTGTGCCTCGAACAACTTCTTTAAGTTATGAACATGCCGTGATCTAGATGACGATTTAACAACAGTTACAGGAGTTAAACTATTCGCACTTACAGAAGCACCGGAGATGGATCTAAAATCGGTTTCCGTAATGCCGTGAACCTGCCATGACCTAGATGACGATTCCGGCGAGAATCAGAGCGATTGAGACGGCGAATCGAACCGATCTGAGTGTGTAGGAGAGATAAACTGAGCAGATCTGAGTGACCTAGGGTTTCGTCTAAAGGTTCTGCCGCCGTGAAAATGAGGTCCGATGAGTTGTTCCGCCGGTAGTTTTTGAGTGGCGATGGGGGTTGTTAGTGGTGGGGAAGTTTTTGAGTGGCGATGGGGGTTCGGGTGGTGTCTAACAGGTGGTGGTGGTGGGTGTTTCTGGTGGGGAATAGTGGTAGGTTGATGGCAGGTTGGTGCTGGGTGATGGTGGGTTGATGGCAGGTGGGTGGCAAGTGGTGGAGGGTTGATGGTGATGGCGGTGGTCGGTTGATGGTGGTGAAAGGTAGTTGTGGGATCTGAACATGTGAGAGTTTGTGTGTGTGTTTAAAGAGAGAGTGAGAAAGTTTATATATATATATATATAATAATAATAATAATAATTTTTAAAAATGTTTTGTTTTGTTTTGTTTTTTACATAATATTAAATAAAGGGTAAAAAGACTAAAATACCCTTGGGTAACTAAATTTAACAAAAAAATCCAACTAGGTTAGGGTTAAAGGACAAAACATGTAACAAAATTCGCTGTAAAAGGTAAAGACTGACAAAATTCGTTAAAAAGGACAGCGCCTGCAAAATAGTGTTAAAATAAAGGACAAAACTTATAATTTTTCCTTTTTAAATTACAAACTCCACCACTTCACTAAAATTTATACAAATTCTCAACGCCGTTCCACTTCACCCAAAAAAGCAGAGGATGGTAGCCTTTGCGTGGACCAAAGAAGAAGATATAGCACTTTGCGAGTCGTGGGTCGAAGCTTTGAGCCACCACACGCCGGGTAGGCGTTCGAGCGGTCCTTTTTGGAGGACAATCCGACAACACTTTCAAGCCTATACGGGTGAGAACAACCGAACCGTCAACTTCCTCTTGTCTCGTTTTAAGACAACCCGTCTTGATTGCGAAAGATTCGAGACGATCCACACCGCCGTGGAGCTCGAGGGTGGTGATCTCAGGGAGGACGGAGGACGACATCATTCAAGTGGCTCTCATCAACTTTAGACGCATGCACCACTGTGAATTCAAGCTCCTCTCGGCTTGGAAAATCATTAGCTTTTTTATTTAAATCATGTGTTTTTTAGTTTCGTATTTTTATTTCATGTAATGTTTTTAAAATTTATGTAATGTTTTTTATTTTCGTGTTATGTATTTGTTTAATTACTAGTAATATTTTTATAAATTTTATATAATTTTAATTATAAAATAATACAAAAGGTGTGTGACACGTGTCGAAAAATCCACGTTTCCACGCCCCGGGCCACACCGTCCGTTTTAACACCACACCTCGTTCTGACGCGTGGTCCAGGTGTCGCATAATGCCCCATCCCATCTTCAAGCCCCTCCAGACCGTGTGGTCTTATGTTTGTGTGCAAAATGAGGAGTGGAGAGGGGAGTTGACATGCCATGTGGGGAACATCCCTTCCACCCTAACTCAGAAGGTATTGAAAAAACTGTGATAGTGATGTTAATTGGTGGAACTTCCAACTGGTATGCAATCAACATATGATTTAACGAGGTTATGTTTATATAATCATTCATGATCGATTTTCAAAACTCAATTTACTAATTGTGCTATCAAACTCAATAGTTGGTTGCGCTCATTGTTTAACTACTTACATTCATAATTCCATTTAGTGTTAATCATATGAATCACAAAAAATAAATCCAATTATAAGTTTTTCATTATGTTTCACAATCAATCAAAACATGTAACAACTCCTCGTGAATACAATACCCTGCTTATCTAGTTATTTTTTTTATTGATAATTTTGGAATCATTCCACACGAAAAAAGGGCAATTACAAAGCAATAGCAGGTAGTCGGGCAACAAGTTGCGCCGCCACCCCCTTTTGAATAGAAAAACCAATTCTACTAAATACAAAGTTTGAAACCTTTAGCGACGAAGAATTACTATTAACGACTTTTTGAACCCGATTCAAAAGTCGCACAGCGTCAGGAGCGAGACCACCAAAGGTATCAAACGCAAACGGGACAAACACATGTTGATTCTCTAGGCAGGCTTTCTCATGTTTTGCCACTTTGCTTGCCTCTGCCTTGAGCACCGCTTGCCCTACGACAAAGCCCTTGTCCTTGAGCCCGACAAGGGGGGAGACTCCAGTTAGATCTACACAAGCGTGTTTCCCCCCTTCCCATCCAAACACAAGGATGTCCGCCGGGCGTAAAGTGGACCTCCCCTCTAAGGGGTCATTCAGGAAATTTACTGGAGCCTCCTTTTTGGCAGAGATCCCGGCCCGCTTAAGAACATCACATAACATATCTCTCACCCAATCATGCCGATATTTAAACCCCGATAGCTCTTTACAGTGGATCGCGTGCTCGCCGAAAGAATCCAAACACGCTTTGCGGCATACCGGACATGGCTCGTCAACTGGGAGTAAAGGAATCATCAGTCGGTATCTAGTTATTAGGTTAATTGCGTTTTTAAATGACTTGACCACGGTCATCAATATGCTCCTCATGATATCTTAGTATTAATTTTTGTCATGGTTTTACGCCCGCGCCGTAACACAGGTACAAACTCCCAATGCTAGTTTTGAAAAAACCCTTATTTTGATATTTAGCACCACCACACGCACAGACCCTTTTTATGTTAATTATCGTCTCAAATTCCACATGATTTCTTTTCTTCTGACTCTGATCGGACTGCTGAACCAGTGTTTCTGATTCTGTTGATACTTTATCTTGTTAGATCAATGGAATCATCGTCCAAGTAAACTTCTTTTTTACGACTGTTGTGTATAGTTATTTATTTATGTGTTAAGTTTGAATAATATTGTAGGAAACAACGAGTGTTTGTGGGGAGTAGTTCATCGCCCGAGGTGATCGAGATTGCTCCTCTGTTGGTTGATCTTGATCGAACGTCGACTGTGAAGGCGAAGGGGAAACAAAAGGAGGTGTATATATTGGATTATTATGATGAATGCTGGTTTATTTGATTGTTATTGGTGAATAATAAAGTGCTTGTTATTCATATTGTTTCATAATCTTACAACTGAAAACCAAAAGTGGTGCATGAGGATATTTCCGATGCATGCATGCATTGTAGAAAGAGGGATTTGATTGTATGTATATACTACATAAAGACGCTGTTCATTACAGAACCAATAATAAGTAGAGAACTGCAAGAACCGTAAACAAACATCTGTACCTTTTTCAGTCTTTTTAACTATTATAAATAAGGCGGTTATTGTAAATATATAGAGGGGTGTTAATGACTTACTTTGTCAGGTTGCCTATCATGAAATAATTGATGTGGACATGGATGAAGACGGCGATGATGTAGTAATCCTTGAAGGGAAGGTTGAATCTAATAAAAAACCCAAGGTTAGTAGTAGTGCAACAAAATCAGACTCGAAGAAAGTCGCGTCAAATAAGAAAGGGAAGGTACAATCTTTTTTTTTTATTTTTATTTATGTTAGTTTTATTTTGTTTGATGGTGCTTAATCTTATGAATGATTGAGTTTTCAATTTTTGTCTATTTTAGGAGATTGCAGTAGATCCCGGTCATTCTCCCAAGGGCTTTAACCCAGGATCAAATAACTTTTTTGATTTAGATGACTATGTTTTTGACGATGAGTATGGTACAGATTTAGTCCCGACGAAAAAGAACAACCCTGCAATTCCATATGTAACTTCAAATGCACAACTGGAGGCGAGCGTGAGTCATCCGAACAGGATTGATCCAATGCCCACATCCACCATGTTTTCTTCAAGTAAAAAAAGTAGTGTTGATGGTGAAGTAAAGAATAAGTATGAAAGTTTCAACAAGTTTGATACTGTCGTCGACCATTCAGATCATCATTATGCTGGACAGAGTTCAGCAATGACACAGGCAAGTTTGTTTGTGTAATTACTATTTTGTTACCTTCTAACATTTTTATTTTTGTTCACTTTTATTATCTATTTATTTCATTTACATTCATGTCACACGTTTCAGCCACCCAAAAATTGGGCTAAAAAGATACAAAAAGAGTGGAAGATTCTTGAGAAAGACTTGCCTGGTATGCCTCACCAATTGAACCATTTGTTAATCCAATTAAAAATATCAATGAATGTATACTATATATTGTTACATGTGTTACAGACACAATATATGTTAGAGCTTATGAATCAAGGATGGATCTTTTAAGAGCTGTAATTATTGGAGCAGAGGGGACGCCGTATCATGATGGTCTTTTCTTCTTTGATGTGTGTTTTCCAAGCGACTATCCTAATAGCCCGCCTGTAAGTCATCATCTTGATTATAATGCGTACAAAATTATAAATTTTTAGTGATGTTTTTTTTTCTTTCCAGCTTGTGTATTACCACTCTGGAGGTCTTCACATTAATCCAAATCTGTACGATTCTGGTAAAGTTTGCTTGAGCCTTCTGAACACATGGCACGGGGCAAAGAAGGAGATGTGGAACCCGAGAAAATCGACCATGCTTCAAGTTCTGGTCTCGATACAGGGTTTGATTTTGAACATGAAGCCCTACTTTAACGAACCAGGGTATGAAGATTTATATAGCAACGAGAATGGAGAAAAATGTTCCTTACAATACAATGAGGATATCCTTATTTTATCGCTCAAAACGATGGTGTATACCATGAACAAACCACCCAAGGTAATATTTTGATATTTTTTTGTTTGTTTAATAAGGAGTTGTGGGTCTCTGTGGAAGCAACCTCTCTATCTCTTTGGATAGAGTTAAGGTGTGCCTCCATCCCACCCTCCCCTGCCCCTACCAGTAGTTGTGCTAACGGGTGAGATGTTGGAAGCAGTACTTTGAGGATTTGGTGATTGGGCATTTTCAGCATCATGTACGCGATATTTTAATGGCGTGTAAAGCTTATACAGAAGGTGTGCAAGTGGGGTGTGTTGTTAAAGGAGGTGTACAAGATGTTGATGAGGGTAACAATAGCTGCTCACCCAAGTTCAAGCATGATTTGTGTTCATATATTAAGACACTTGTTGCTGCATTTAAAAAGATAGGAGCAAACGAAGCTGAAGAGTTCCTTTCTTTAAGTGTCAAGGAAACTTCTTTGCCCGCTGCACCAAGCCCAGTCTCACCATACTACTCTTATTATGGTTAGCCTCCACTTCATTTCAATTCTACATCTGTTGCTAATAACAGTCATGAATAGTAATGTTATGAACCTGAGATGACGTAGTTTTTAAAAGACTTAGTTTTGCTATTCAAAAAGGGGTAGCGGCGCAGCTTGTTACCCGTTTACCAACTATCTCGATGTAAATTCATAACTGAATATAGAAGTATGGTTGAGATGACAAACCTATAGCAATAAAAAAATGGTGAAAAATATGTGAATATGATTGGATTTAGTAAACTTACATTATTTATTTATTTTTGGGTAACTTTAACAATAATTTTGTTAAAATAACAAAAGCACCCTTGCTCTTTTAAGAAAAGAACTAAGGAATAAGGATGATTGAATATGGTTAAATTCTTTTATCATTGCTGTTACTATACATATGTAACATCTTGGCTATATGAGCTAAACAAACCATGGTTTTAAAGATATTCACAAAAGTGCCATTCGAGTATCATCAAACACATTTCGGAGAATCGGATGGGTTTTTTTGTTTGTCTTATTTTATCATGTAGTAATATTACATTTTCAGTCCTTTGTGTTTTTTTTTTTCGTTTGGGTCTATATGTTAAAGGTTTCTTAATAAATTTGAGTTCGTCTACATTTTACATCAGTTCGTAACATAAGTTGGACTTTGTCTTAGCCTAAGTTTTATGTCACGTGGCGGTATAAATTCGTGTTTCTGTTTTACGATTTTTCTGGTTTTGATCGTCATTTGTTTACTACTTACAATGGTTTTACGACCCTCGCTTCCGCAACGCGTGGGTTAAACACTTGTATATATACAATTAGGGTAGGTTCTTATGAATAGTGTTTCGATTTTATTTTTTTATTTTTTGTCTTTTGTTGTTTTTGTCTTAGTGAGGTTTTTTTTTAATCTTTTATTGTTTTCGCCTTTTAGTAAATATGGTTTACATTTTCAGTCCCCCAAGGTTTGTACATTTTACTTTTGGCATTTCAAGTTTTTCATTTTTTTTTTTGTCTTTAAGTTAAAGCTTTCTTGGTATAAGTTCGAGTTTGTCTACATTTTATGTCACGTAACGCGGGGGGTTAAAACACTAGTTTATAATGTTTCTAGTCAAATTTGATATAAACGTAACTACCTTATATTTTTGCAAAATTGCTTGTAGCCTAGCAGTACTAAGGTGATATAAATCAGAGTAGCTAGCGGATAGAAATTTGAAAATCAGATGAAATGGATAAGCAATGGATGAAAGGGATACATAAACAATACCTGATTCAAACCGAGTGTCCTAAACCGAGTATAGGATACAAAGAATTACCACCTAAACTCAATGTAGGTTCTAAGCACAGGTGGGGTTCGGCTACAAAGTCCAAATTTCCTAAAAAGTGTAAAAAAATCATAAAACACATCTAAACCCATAAATAACAGAGTGAAGATTGCTAAAACACCATATTCAAAGCATAATAGTCCACAAAACTTCAAACACACCATCTTAGAACTATGAATATAAAAACAACATGCTAATCAATATTAAACATAATAATGTTTCTCATTCCATAATTAGAGCCTTATCATCCAAAACACAACACAAAACCCACACATATGATGTTTTTAATCATCATTATGTTATTTGTGGGTTTTTTGTGTGTTTTATGGTTGACAATTTGACATTATGGTGTTTTATGACTTTTTACACTTTTTAAAAAATTTGGACTTTGTAGCCAACTCTTAGCCCCTAAAAGCACACCACCCAAGTTGCTACCTTGGATTAGCGATGGAAATATTGGTTACTCACGAAAACACAAAAACTTTTTTTTTAATCAAAACTCACTCACTTTATATTAACAAACAAATTAATACATATAGGAAACTCTACACTATTGATGTCCTAAACTAAAGGAAACTGAAAGCTAAAGTACTATCTAATCAAGCTAGAAGTACAACCGGGAAAACATTGAAAAGTAAGCTGCACGAGGACATGGAAACTTGGGGACAAAATAATAGCATGATGTCATGAACTTCTTTCTTATGGCACATGCATGGTTGCTTACTTTCACTAATCGACCCATTCATTGGAGAGTGCCTTACCATCTCACCCAGTTTAATTGAGCAGTCACACGGGATGTTGGTTGTAGTGAATGGGTCGGTAACTCGATATACAACATAAGGTGTGGTGAAAATGTGTCTCTCTCCATAAGGTTGTAGGATTCTAGTCCTATGGTGGACAAACTGTGTAGGTTAGGAGCAGGATTAATGGGCGTGTGAGCAGGAAATGTGTCTTAATCTATAAGGTCGTTCTTAAAGAATTATCTTTTACTAAATCCATTTAAGAATAAACGTGCGGGTGGGGCGAATAGCGCCAATGTAGAGGAGAGGGGTATTCGTGAGCCCCCTCATTGGCAATTCTCTTATAAATAAGTACAACAATAGCCTCATATGAGTTTGATGGAACATAGTTGGAATTCATTACCCCAGGTAACAACCTATCTAATCCACGCAAATTGAATATTTTAAACATTTGGTAGTGAAAAATCTAATTGACATTATCGCTTTTCAAGTTAACATCCTCTACATCATTCTCTTATTCCTTACAAGTTACAATCTACAAACCTCCATCGAAGCAACGAAGTCTCTGGCCCAAAACCCTTTTCCCCACTGCTAATCACTGTGTGGAGATCTAGTCTAGGGGTTAAAGTTTGAAGGAGGCTTAAAGCGACGATGGTGACACGTGGCTTGTAAAACTGGCAGCAAAAGAAACTATGAGTTGTATTCTCTACTTTGCTATTGTAAACTACTCTTCAACGTGCTTTAAATTAAATTTAACTTAATAGAGTACATAATTTCCTTGTTTTTTATTATTAATTTGCATTTCTTTTGAACGGTTAATGTTACTCTTTTACATCAATAATCTTAAACTATTCTTTTTGTCTAGGTTTGAATATAAGACATCCCCTCTAAAAGGCATGTGCCTCTACCAAATAGGCTAGCCTCACATTAGCCTATGTGAAGTTATGCAACCCCCCCCCCCCCCCACCCCCACCCTTCTCATACCTAATGTTTCAAATACCGGTCGGTAATACCGGACACAGCTCCAGTACGGTAATAGCCGGTAAAAAGAGGAGACTGTATGAATTATGTATTGCCGGTAAATTCGGCTTTATAGGTACAAACCATTATACTGGTTTGCAGAACCTTCAAATTTGATTTTTAAATTTTAATAATTGATTTATGTAAAAACCGACATTCCACGATCAATTAACCTAGCGGCGTTCAATACACTTGATCATTCAAATCCATACATTCAATCGGTAAGCATATAGTTTTAGGTAGCGTTCATTTCGTGGATTGTAGTGAAATTGGAATTTGCGCAGAAATTGAAATTAAGATGTGTTTGTTTCACATAATGGAATGAAAATGGATAGAATTGAAATGCAGCTTTCATTCCTTATACTATTGTTCAATTCCAATTCATTTTTTTGTGTTGAAACCAAATCAACATTCTAATTCCATAAAAGTTTCATTTCATTCCGTAAAACGAGCGCTATTTTACAGTTCATGATTAGTGGAACATTTTGTTGAAAATTTATTTGTTTTATGAAATCACTTACTTTTGGATTTGATTTAAATTTGTATATTTATGGAACTATAAAGTTAACTAGTCAACTTGGTAGAACCATTTAACACAACCGGTTGAACCATCATTTTTAGCCCAACAAAAAACCCAAGTAAACCTAATAAAAAGAACTTTAAGTACAAAGAACTCTCTCTCTCCATCTTCCTCCACCGGCTATCGCCGGAGTGCTCGACGATGAAAGAATTGTTGAAGTCTCAAAATTTTGTATTTTGTTGGCTCCTAAATAATGTTGTAAGAATCGCTAGGCGCTAGTCGGGCGGTGGGGTACCGACTAGCGATTAATCGGGATTAATAGGGATTAATCTGATCGAGAGTTTTATATGTAATTTTTAGTTATATATATACACATACATTTTTATATGTAGTTTTCTAAAGTAGACATGTTTTAACCCCTTATTAACCCATTTTTTAAGTAACTAGAAGGAATTTATAAGGTTTGGTCGAAATTTGGCCGACGTCTCACCAAAATTTGGCCAGAATAGGACCGCCATTGACCGCCTAGCAATTAATCGGCCAATAATCGGTGAACCGCCGATTAGTGATTAATCGGAGCCTAGTCGGGATTTTTACAACCATGTACTAAACAAGCATCCGGATGGCAAAAACGTCACTCATTCAGGCCCTTACGGTATGTCACTCATTCGAATACTATATTTGAGTAAACTGCCATTTTGGTCCCTGTGGTTTGGCCAGTTTTGCCACTTTAGTCCAAATCTCAAACTTATTACATCTGGGTCCCTGTGGTTTGGTTTTTGTTGCCATTTTAGTCCAAAATCCAAAAACCCTATTTTTTACTGTTGCAACCTCCTATTTTGTCTTTTAGTTTAGGGGCATTTTGGTCATTTTGCTTTTCATTTAACATTTTCTTAATTCAAAAATTAATATATATATATATATATATATATATATATATATATTAATATACACACATACATATTCTCTGCAGTTCATCTTCATCGATATTCCATATATACACACATACTTCAGCTCTCTCTCTCTCTTCTCTGAACTACCACCACACCACCACCACCACCCCCACCACCGCATCATCGACAACTTCAGCTCTTTCTCTCTTCTCTAAAACCTGCACACACAATCAATCAGCTGTTATTAAGCAACACAATCTGCAAAATCAATCAGCTGTTAACAATCAATCAGCTGTTATTTGGGGATTATTTGGGGATGATGATGATTTATTTGGGGAAACTTCGAACCTCCTTCATCAGCATCAACAAAACCTGCAATAATCAAACCTGCAATAATCAACAAAACCTGAAATAATCAACAAAACCTTCTTCATCAGCACCACCGCTACCCCCACCTACTACCACTACATCCCCTCCCCTGGATTCCTCTCCACCACCACCATCCCCACCCTTCCCTAAATCAAAAGCCACCGCCTCCACCATCACCTAAACCTGCAACACCATCTGATTTTTGAACATACATACCCAATACCTAAATTGCAAAATCAGACACATATCTCACATCCACAAACCCTAAAACCCAAATCCCTCAAAAACCCATTAAAATTGGTTCAAAAAAGCTTACATGAGATCTTAAAACAGATTCCCTAATCTCACCACCCATGGCTGGGATTAAGAAAGAGACAGATAGATGGTATGGTCAGATTGAGGGGAAACCGATGATGGTGGTTCAACCACCACGCCACCCCCACAGCACCACCGACGGTGGTTCAACCCTCGTCGGTTCTTGCCGTCGCCGGACTTGAAGGAGAGTGATTGAGAGGTTGGAAGGGTATAAGGTGGAAGTGGGTTTAGGGGTGTTTTGCAGGAGGAAAGGGGCTGACGGTCGTCACCATGCGCCGCCGCGCTGGTCGGAGATCGAGATGGAGAGATCGAGAGGTTGGGGAGAGGTTGGGGGTGGATGTTTGTCTGTATGTGTGTGAATGTCTGTATATGTATATATATAATATATAATTAATTTTGTTTTAATTTATTAAAAGAATAAAATAAAAAATGACCAAAATGCCCCTGCACTAAAGGACAAAATAGACAGCTTTTAACAGTAAAAAAGGGGGGGTTTGGATTTTGGACTAAAATGGCAACAAAAACCAAACCACAGGGACCCAGATGTAATAAGTTTGAGATTTGGACTAAAGTGGCAAAACTGGCCAAACCACAGGGACCAAAATGGCAGTTTACTCACTATATTTTGTATTTTGTTAATTGCATTGTTTATCGAATGCTATATTTTTTCAGCGGTTCTTGGTTGTATGAAAAAAACTAGTTTAAATTACTTATTTCATTAAGGCCTAAGGGCACGTTTTTTTTAGCTTGAACAGGGCACAGGAATTTTCAGGGTCGGCCCTGATTTTAAACATGTGTAAGGGATCGATTTAGGGTTGGGGTGAATTAAGAGACATCACCTTTGCAAGGGTTTATCTTATCAATAATGTTTCAGTGAGTAAATGAAGCGAAAGTAGAAGGAAGTGGCAGAAGCAAGAAGAAGAGTGGAAGTAGGAGGTGGTAGTGAAAAATGTAATTGACATTATCGCTTTTCAAGTTCAACATCCTCTACATCATTCTCTTATTCCTTACAAGTTACAATCTACAAACCTCCATCGAAGCAACGAAGTCTCCGGCCCCAAACCCTTTTCCCCACTGCTAATCATCACTGTGTGGAGATCTAGTCTAGGGTTTAAAGTATGAAGGAGGCTTAAAGCGACGATGGTGACACGTGGCTTGTAAAACTGGAAACAAAAGTAACTATGAGTTGTATTCTCTACTTTGCTATTGTAAACTACTATTCAACTTGCTCTAAACTTTAAATTTAAACTAGGTGTTGCCCCGCCCGCGTTGCGGGGCGATGGCCAAATAATGAGCGAGTGTTAGTTAGCTCATTGATACGGAAAACAATTAAATCGAGTCAAAAACTAAAACAATGACAATATTGTAATTTTTAACTGAGGGAAAGTTGTATTTTTTCACTGGGGTAAAATCGTAATTTGCCAAAAGCTAAAGTAATGGCAGTACTGTTAATTTGAACCAAGGGCAAAATTGTAAATTTTCACAGGGACAAATTCATAATTTTGAACTCGGGGTAACAACGTAATATAAATTTGAACTAAGCGCACAAGCGTAATTTTAAGCTGGAGGCAAAAGCACAATTTTATTTTAAACCGAGGGCAAAATCGAAATTTTGAATTGGGGGCAAAAACATAATTTTATTTTGAACTCGGGAAAAACGTAATTTTGAAATGAGGGCGAAATCACAATTTTTTAAACGGGGAAAATCACATTTTTGAACAAAGGGCAAAATCGTAATTTTTAGCTGAGGGCAAAAACAAAATTTTATTTTGAACTGGGGGCGAAAAGGTAATTCTGAGCTGAGAGCAAAACCACAATTTTATTTTAAATGGAGGGAAAAATCGTAATTTTCAGCTGGGGACAAAAGCGTAATTTCATTTGAGTTGGGGACAAAACCGTAATTTTAAAGAGTGACAAAAACATGATTTTAGAATGGGTATAAAATAATAAACTGGTTGGTCCAATGGGAGAGTGCCAGGCAAAGTCGTGATTTTGAATTGAGGGCAAGATCATAATTTTGAGATGGGGACAAAAAGCGTAATTTTATTTTGAGATGGGGGCTTAAACGTAATTTTAAAATGGATATAAAACAATAAACGTGTTGGTCCAATAGGGGACTGCCAGGCAGCTGTTTGGCACTATTCCCCTTAGCTTGGTAAATGTATATGTAGATAATTTTATTTTAAATGGAGGGAAAAATCGTAATTTTCAGCTGGCGACAAAAGCGTAATTTTATTTTGAGTTGGGGACAAAACCGTAATTTTAAAGAGGGACAAAAACGTGATTTTAGAATGGGTATAAAATAATAAACTGGTTGGTCCAATGGGAGAGTGCCAGGCAAAGTCATGATTTTGAATTGAGGGCAAGATCGTAATTTTGAGATGGGGACAAAAAACGTAATTTTATTTTGAGATGAGGGCTAAAACATAATTTTAAATTTGATATAAAACAATAAACGTGTTGGTCCAATTGGGGAGTGCCAGGCAGCTGCCTGGCACTATTCCCCTTAGCTTGGCAAATGTATATGTAGATAGTTAATAGAGTACATAATTTCCTTGTTTTTTTATTATTAATTTACATTTCTTTTGAACGGTTAATGTTACTCTTTTACATCAATAATCTTAAACTATTCTTTTTCTCTAGGTTTGAATATAAGACCTTCCCTCTAAGAGGCATGTGCCTCTACCAAATAGGCTAGCCTCACATTAGCCTTTGTGAAGTTATGCACCCCGCCCCACCCTCCTCATATCTAATGTTTCAAATACCAGTCGGTATTATCGGTCACAGTTCCAGTACGATAAGAGCCGGTAAAAAGAGGAGACTGTATGAATTATGTATTGCCGGTAATTTTGGTTCTATTGGTACAAACCGTTATACTAGTTTGCACAACCTTCAAATTTGATTTTTAAATTTTAATAATTGATTTATGTAGAAACCGACCTTCTACGATCAATTAACCTAGCGGCGTTGCATACATTTGATCATTCAAATCCACACATTCAATCGGTAAGCATATTGTTTTAGGTAGCAACCTTTGCACCGTGCCATCTCATGGCTATCGGACATCAAGCACAAATCAAAGTGCTTCCAAACTTGGGGGTTTCTTTTGGTTTCCAAAACCATTACTACTTCATCGTTGGACGCCATAACGAGCTTTGAAAGCGATTAGAAGGTGTAAACTTGAAACCGATTTAAGTTGTTTTGGAACTCCTACACATATGTTTGATGTTGATGGGTTTATATATACATGAAACCGATTTTAAATGGCCATAAATCGATTCATAACGGCATTATAGCCGTTGGAATCGATTCCTTCAGGTTTTGCAGGCTTTTTCAGTAAGTTACCCGGAGGAACCGGTTACACTCTACCTGGAATCGGTTCGAATCGATTATGATATTTTTGGTTAAAAACCGGGTAGGAACTGGAACCGGTTCCTACATAAAGCGGTTCCATTAAAACTCAGTTAAGAATCATGTACGGTTAAAAACCGGTTCCGGGTATAAAAAAAACCCGATTTACCCATTCCTACTCATACCTCATCACAACCGTCCACGTAGTTCACACCAATCTGAGAATCCAATCCAACGACATCAAACCCCCCACCAATTCAATCCTACGTGGGCCTCCCCACCGTAACTACCAAAGAAGCTTGCTTTAGGTACTATATTAATAAACACTATCTACGACCAATATCTTCCGAGTAAAACCCGCACAAACCCTGGCTTTATATAATAAAATAATAATAATAATAATCCTCTCAGAATTCCCCATGATGATCACATTCTGATCGAACTTCCGAAACCCTAAAAAAAGAGGGTTTTCGATTGTTGTTATTATTAATCCACTGATGGAATCCAGGTAAACCGTCGTCCTTTCGATTCTTGCTGTATCGTTATTCTAGTTTTATTTATTTATGTGTTTGAATTTGAATTATGATGTTTGATATTTTGTTTGTAGGAAACGAGTGTTTTGGGGTGGTAGTTCATCGGATGCGGATCCCGATGTGATCGAGATTGCTCCTCCGTTGGTTGATCGGACGGCGATTACGAAGGCCAAAGGGAAACAAAAGGAGGTATATAAAATAATAATATTATTATTATTATTATTATTATTAATGTTGGTTTTTTTTATAAGTTCTTGGTGAATAACATGTGTGTGTTTAGGGAAATTAGACATATTGTTTTGTAATCTTACAATACAAGACTAATAATTAGTAGAGAACAGCGAGAACCGCATAAACATATGTAATAGTTACGGCGGTTACCGTGTGTGTATATATATGTATAATAGGTTATAACCCGTGAATTATAACCCGTGAATTATGACACGGGTTGCATGAAGTAAAAATCAAATAGTTAGTAAATGTAGAGTGTTTGTTATTGTAAAAATAGAAAGTAAATCAAGAATTGATATTTAGAATGGGTCAAAGATCCTTGTGTTTCTTAAAATGGGTAAATGGATTTTAGGTAGGAAAATAAAGGTGAGAAGGAAGCAGAGAGTGACACGTGCCACCAACGTTTTTCATTTCATATAGGGTAGGAGTTGGCTACAAAGTCCAAATTTCTTAAAAATTCTTAAAAAGTGTAAAAAGTTATAAAAACCAAAATGTCAACCATAAAACACACCCAAAACCCACAAATTACAAAATGAAGAGTACTAAAACATGATATATGTGGGTTGTGTTTTGTGTTTTGGATGATAAGGCTCTGATTATCAAATGACAAACATGATTGTGTTTTATGTTGATTAGCTATTCATAGTTCTACGACTGTGTGTTTGAAGTTTTCATGGACAATTATGGTTTGAATATGGTGTTTTAGTAGTCTTCACTCTGTTATTTGTGAGTTTTAGGTGTGTTTTATGGCTGAAATTATAGTGTTTTATGAATTTTTACTCTTTTTAGGAAATTTGGACTTTGTAGCCAAACCCCACCCTAGATATATTTATAGAGAGAGAGAGAGAGGGGGGATGTTCGTTTCAGAACCAAGAATATGTTGAGAATTGTGATGATTGCGTAACGTATTTGTATCTATTGTTTTGATTGTGTATACTCTTTTTTGGAATGGTTGTATTGATTTCACTATCTGCTACGGTATGTCGAGTGGAAAACTGTGGTTATTAATGACTTAATATGTCAGGTTACGTATCATGAAATAATTGATGTTGACATGGACGAAGACTGCGATGACGTCATGTTCCTTGAAGCGAAGGTTGAATCGGATAAAAAAGTGAAGGTTGGTACGGGCAGTTCGTTGGGTTCTAGTAGTGCGGCAAACTCAGGATTAAATAACTTTATTGATTTAGACGACTACGTTGATGATTATGTTTTCGACGACGAGTATCTGGCGTTGCAAGCACATTTCGATGACATCGGTCTTCCTGCTGGAATCGAAGCCCCCATTCCCTGGTTGCCAGATTTAGTCGCGATGAAAAAAGACAAGCCTGCAATTCCATTTGTGAGTCAACCGAACAGGGTTGACCCGATGCCCACATCCGCATTTAATTCTTCGAGTAAAAGTACAACTATACATGGACAGTCTCCCTATTTTGACCCTAAACCCATTCCAATGCACTCTAATTTTACACAAACTGGTAGCGGTAATTATTTATCTAATAATTTTAATACACAAGTTGGAAATGGCTCGGCAAGTTTCCCTGATCCTCTAGGAATGGATTATAAATGGTATGAATCTTTCGAGAAGAACATAGCGTATCCTCAGTTGGCCATGAACACAACTGATATGCTGTCTGGAACCGGGAGTATGTACTCTATGGATGATATCGATATGTTACTGGGCCAGGATGCTAGTGTAAACGGACCGAGCCCAATAAGTTCATCTGGGTTGACAAAGCTAAAGAAAAGTTATGAAGGTTTCAAGAAGTATGATGCTAGTGTAAACGGGCCGAGCTCAGGAAGTTCATCTCGGTTGGCAAAGCTAAAGAAGGCTTTGAAGAAGATTGATGCTAGTGTAAATGACCCGAGCTCAATAAGTTCGAGTTCTGTTGAAAGTTCATCTAGCTTGGCAAAGTTTCTTGATGGTGATGTAAAGAAAAGGTATGAAAGCTTCAAGAAGTTTGATACTGTCGTTGACCATTCGGATCACCATTACGTAAAAAAGAGTTCAGCAATGACACAGGCAAGTTTGTGTTTTTACTATTTTGCTACCTTTGATTTTTATTTTATTTTTTGTTCACTTTTATTATCTATTTATTTCAGCCACCAAAAAATTGGGCTAAAAAGATACAAGAAGAGTGGAAGATTCTTGAGAAAGACTTGCCCGGTATGTATATTGTGTACCCCATTTGTTAAATCTAATTGATAATATTAATGAATGTTTGTTATATTTTATTATTTGTGCTACAGACACAATATTTGTTCGAGTTTATGAATCAAGGATGGATCTATTAAGAGCTGTAATTATTGGAGCAGAGGGGACACCGTATCATGATGGTCTTTTCTTCTTTGATGTTTGTTTTCCAAGCGGCTATCCTAATACTCCGCCTGTGAGTCATCATCTCGATTTTAATGCATATAAAATTATAAATTTTTAACTTCTTGTGATATATTTTTAGAAAAAGTTTAAAATACAAGACCTCCTCATTGTGCGAAGATACGCGACCAACAACATAACGTGCATAATTATGCAAACAACGTGTGTAATTAGGGTATAACAATCTATGCGTAATTATGCGAATAACGTGCATAATTATGTATCATAACATGCGTAATTATGCAATAACGTGTGTAATTATGCAAACTTAATTACTATTGTGCAACTGCATTCAATTGAAGACCTAGATTAGATTAGATGTGCGGTTGAGATGCTCGCGTACGCATCGCACGATAAGGTGGTCTTGTACGTTAACTGGCCTCATATATTTAACGGTGTTTTTTTTTTCTTCTATCTAGCTTGTGCATTACCACTCTGGTGGTCTTCGCATTAATCCAAATCTGTACAATTGCGGTAAAGTTTGCTTGAGCCTTCTGAACACATGGACTGGGGTGCAGAACGAGAGGTGGATCCCGGGCACTTCAACCATGCTTCAAGTTCTGGTCTCGATACAGGGTCTGATTTTGAACACGAAGCCCTACTTTAACGAACCGGGGTATGCAAATTCAAGCGGCTCTGTGCATGGCGAACAGTCTTCCTTACATTACAATGAGAATACCCTTATTTTATCACTCAAAACAATGGTGTATACCATGAAGAAGCCACCCAAGGTAAGGTTTTTATTTTTTTTTAGGGTAAAATGTCATTTTCGTCCCTGAGGTTTGGCCAGTTTTGCGACTTCGTCCAAAGGTTTGTTTTTTCGCATCTGGATCCAAAAGATTTGGAATCTTGCCATTTTCATCTGGCTCGTTAACTCCATCCATTTTTCTCAGTTAAGTCAGTATTTCCGTTTTTTGTTAACTTAAAAGGGCAATTCGGTCTTTTTCAGATGTATTTGGTCTTCTTACATAAAGTGAAAAAGACCGAATTGCTCTTTAAGTGAACAAAAAAGACAGAAATACCCTTAACGGAGAAAAATGGATGGAGTTAACGAGCCAAACGAAAATGGCAAAATTTCAAACCTTTTTGATCCAGATGCGTAAAAACAAACCTTTGGACGAAAGCCGCAAAACTAGTGAAACCTCAGGGGCGGAAATGACGTTTTACTCCTTTATTTAATTTTTCAAATTTCTTTTGGTATGTTGTGACTTGTGTGGTTAACTGGTATTCGATGCAGTACTTTGAGGATTTGGTGATTGGGCATTTTCAGCATCATGTACGCGATATTTTAATGGCGTGTAAAGCTTACACAGAAGGTGTGCAGGTGGGGTGTGTTGTTAAAGGAGGTTTACAAAAAGTCGGTGAGGGTAACAATAGCTGCTCGGCCAAGTTCAAGCATGATGTGGCCTCATATGTTAAGACACTTGTAGCCGCATTTGAGAGGATAGGAGCAAAAGAAGCCCAGGAATTTCTTTCTTTAATTAAAGAAAGTTCTTTGCCTGCTGAACCTGGCCCAGGCCCAGTCCTTGGACCGGGCCCTGCCTTTAGCCCATTCCCATTCCCATTCCAGGGCCCTGCCTACAAGCCAACCTCCCCTTCCTATGCTCCTGGTTATCCTCCGTCTTCCTATCCTCCTGGTTATCCTTATAGTTCTGTATCTGCTGCTTATAATCAGCATTGGTGAAAAATATGTGAATGTGACTGGATTTGATAAACTTGCATTAATTATCATCTTGGAGATGTGGTTTGGACTCATGGCACACCATATGATTTTGCTATGTATATAGGGGGACTAACCTTTCTGTTATGGTTGAAACTTTGACTTAAAAATATATCTATCTTTTTGGGTATGTTATTGCGGTTGACGGTTGTAGTTTTGGTGATCGATACTAGTATATTTGACTGCCCCGGCCTCAATAAAGCTTCGCCCCTGGCAGTTGTAGTTTTGGCGAAAAATGGTTTTCGAGACTAGTATATTTGACTTGAAAGGAGGTCAAATCGTTTACCAATTTGACAACTCTTTTGGAGGCAACACAGCAGGTGAATGAAACAGTTTTTCTCTAGATGCTAAAATGAAACACCCTTGGTCTTTAAAGAAAAAGAAGTACGAATGATTGATAAATAAACAAATACTTTTATCATTTATAATAATGTTTCTAGTCAAATTTGATATAAACGTAGCTACCTTTTTTGTGTCTTCTATTCTACTATCAAAGGGTTTGTAGCTTAACGGTACTGAAATATGGTGGAAATGTCTTTCAATGAGGTTGAAAGTTTCTAGTCTCATGGTGGACAAAATGTGTAGATATAGAAATATGATTGGGATGTGTGAGTTAGTTGTCCTACTAAGTCCATTTGGACGCCCGTGAATCTATTTTGACTCTCAACCTTTTTTTATACGACTCGTATAGACTTATAGGAGTCATATAACGGTAACTTTAAACAAGATAGACTGACATCGTCAGTCTGTGTCGATGGCTGGTCGTATTTCACCTATATAGATCTATACGAGTCGTATACGGACCAAATGATTTTTTGGAGTTTGAAGTTGGGTGTTATTGTTGGGTTTTTAAAATATTATTTTTATATGTTTTGTTTCTATTTTTTTGTTGATGTATCATATTGTGTCGTATCTTATTATACATTATACGTAACCATCAAATCCAACATTGTAAATAAACATCACAGATATAAATCAACTAAACTGCAAATTTAAGTAGATAATAAGTTTGTTCATACATAACATAATCCGAACAAGTACATCAAAAACTGAGAATACAAAAAAGGACAATAAACTATCTTAAACCTCCAGCTGATTAGCGCCTGACGGTTGCGGATCTCGACCAGGGGTTGGCGGCATCATCAACATCGGTACGGGTGATATGGCCACTGACATGACATTTTCGATGGTGTGGCATCTGACATTAGCTAAATGGGTTATGGTCCAGTTAGTTTGTGAGTGTCACAGGAAAATAAGTTGAAAGTTGGGAGTGATGTGGTACAAATTGAAAGTTGAGAGTGATATCGGCCAATTGATGAAAGTTGAGATTATTTAAATCCGATATTTCTAAAAACAAACTACTAACAAGAACCTTGTCAATATCAAACAAGCAAAATTAGAAACTGATCACAGCTTGAATCTGACTATCAAGTTTTGATGTTTCATCTCTTTCATTAAAACTATAGCAAAATCAGATTCAAAATCAAACAACAACAAAATTGTTGCTTTGAAGGTTGGATATTGGATCGCCGCATAGAATGAGGCCTGTTGAAGACACACACGAGTGTTTTACCTATTTTTTTTAATTTAAATAAGAGATTTAACCATTTGTTTGGAACGACTTACTTTGTGTTTGGGCACCGTACTCTCTAAATTAAAGAGCCCCGTTACCCCACTCTGCCCAGACTATGTTGTCTTAATCGACCCACGCTAGCTTCAGAGTTTTGTTTGTGCGTTCCTCCGGGAAACCATGCCGCTAGCTGCCACTTGACGGTCGTTGTGCCATCACAAGAGCATAACTCTCTAGCGTAACACACGGTGGGACGAAAACCCGAGTGGGCTCGGGATTCGAACTAAAAACCTCGCACAAGTTCTAACTCAAATCTTTCATTGCTTTAATCCACCAAAAGTGACATAAGTGAGAATCGAAATTGGGTCTTCACTAGAGAATCTAAGACTGAGGGGAGTGGGGCGACTCCCCCTCCCAAGTCGCCCTAAGTCGCCTGGAACACCGCCCCCCTTGGCGTCTCGGCTGGCGTCCCAATCCAGCCCGTCTCCAAGCGATCGCCCACTTTTTCCATTTCCCCATACATATATCCGTTGCCAACGGATAGTTTGGCCAAATTTTTTTATTTATTTTTTAAATACACCCAACCTTTATAAATAATACCACATATCAAACACATTTTTACCACAATCTTCACTCAACTCATCAAAATTTATACCAATCTTCTCTCAACTCATCAAAATGTATCCCCACAACATCCCTCCTTTCAACCAAAATACACAATCTTCCAATCCACAACCCGATATGGCGGACCCAAACGTTTTAAATAACCCCGCTTTTTACGCCTATTTCAATAATATGCACGTTTCTAGCCCTACACCGCAAGTATACTACAACAATACGACGATACCGCAAAATATGGGGTTCACCACTTGGAACACACAACAACCCGGTGGTTTTCAAAACGTTGGAGGATCGAGCCAACAAAATGGTATAAATTTTTTATATATTTTTTTGTAAAGAATATGTTTTTTTTTAACTTTGTTTGTATTCCATCTAGTGGTTGATTTAGATGACGAAGAAGTTCCGAAGACCCAGTTCCATGTCGGTCAAAATGATGTTGAACCTCAAAAAAAGAAACGTTCACACAAGAGGAAAACACCGGGTGAAGAACGCTTGAAAACCAAACCGATACCATGGACTTCCAACGAGGAAATGAGCTTGTCCAAGGCTTGGCTAGAAATAACCGAAGACCCGAGATGTAGTAAGTTGTCTTATAACTTATTGGTCTCGTATTTACAAAGTTTTCTATAGATAACTATTGTTTTGTTTTTTATAGGTAACTATCAAAAGGAAAAAACATATTGGTCTCGTATTTACAACGTTTTCCTCAAGTTGGAAGATCAAGAAGATGGATACCGTGATCCCGATGGTATCGGCGCGAAGTGGCGTAAAACCCGTCCTTTGATTCAAAGTTTCAACCAAATATACACTCGCCTAAATAACTCGAGTGTGCGCCAAAGTGGTTCCGACGATGCAATGCTCCAAGCAAACGCCCAAAATGAATTCCGAGCCGAACACAAGAAGACGTTTCCTTATCTTGCTATTTGGCAATTTTTAAGAAAGAGTTCGAAATTTCACATAGTCATCGCCTTCGATCCATTTAAAACTCGTGGCCAGCCGAAAGCTAAAGCTAAAGCTGAAAGAAAGTCGTCAAAAAGCACATGATTTGCAAATATTAACATCCGACACGACAAACCTTTCTGGAGCCGAGCTCGCTTTAGCCGAACAAATGAAGCAAGAAATTCGAGAAAAATATAACCTTTGTTGATTGTATTTTTTTTTTGTTGATGTATTTTTTTTTTCGGTTGATGTATTTTTTTTTGTTGATGTATTTTTTTTTCGGTTGATGTATCTTTTATTTTGTTGAAGTAATTTTTTTTGTTGAAGTATTAGTTTTTATTTACTTTGATCAATACTTTTATAAAAAAATAGGAATTTTTTTATATCTTTTACATAAAAAAAGACAAAATAAATCAATGCCACGTGTCGCAAGACGCCCTAGCCAGCCAAGTTGCTCCACTCCCCTTTTTTTGCCCAAAATCCTCTAATCTGACGTGGCGCCACGTGTCGCAAGACGCCATCTCAAAAGGATGCCCCACTCCCTTTAGTCTAAGCCTCCTACACTAGACCACAAGTGAGGATATAGATTTAGCCATTTTAATAAACATTTTAAACTAATTTTTTTTATAAATACTTTTACACCTTTTTTTAAAGAGTTAAATGTCATTTTAATCCTTATGGTTTTGGTCATTTTGCCAGTTTAATCTAAATGTTTCATTTTTAGACTGTGGGTCCAAAGAGGTTACCATTGCCATTTTAGTCCACTGGGTTAACTTCATCCGTTTTTTCTGTCACGAGAAGGGCAATATGGTCATTTTATATGGCCGAATTGCCCTTATAGTTAACAGAATTACATATAAAATGATCGAATTGCCCTTCTCGTTAACAGAAAAAAAATGAATGAAGTTAACCAAGTAAACTAAAATGGCAACGGTGAAACTTTTTTAGACCCACAGAGAAAAATGAAAACTTTAGACTAAATTGTCAAAATTACCCAAACCAAAAGAACTAAATGACATTTAACTTTTTTTTTTTTAAATTTGGATTTTCTCGCCTACACCCTCTTCAATCCTCATCACGACCGTCCACGTAGCACAGCAACTGAGAATCCAATCCAACGGTCTGAACCACCCCAATTAAATCCTACGTGGGCCTCCTCACCGTAACTATGAAAGCACTCTCAAAACCTTTTTAAATCCACATCGTCTCAAATTCCCCATGATTTCTTCATTCTTCTTCCGGAAACCCTAGAAAATAGGGTTTTTGATTCTGTTAATAATCCGCCATTCTACTTCATCCACTGATGGAATCTTCTGCAGTTGCGACTTCCATCCCTCAGAATTCCAGGTAAAACTTTGTCGTTTCGATTGTTTCTGTATCGTTATTGTTTTTTATGTATGTATATATGTGTGTTTGAATTTTGAACCTTTTGTAGGAAGCGAGTGTTTTGGGGGAGTAGTTCATCGAGTGCGGATCCCGAGGTGATCGAGATTGCTCCTCCGTTGGTTGATCGAACTTCGAATGTGAATGTGAAGGGGAAAGGGAAACAAAAGGAGGTATATAGATTGTATTATTGTTAATTTTGGGTTTTTCATTGTTATTGGTGGATAACAAGTTTTTTTGCTTTGTTTTATAATGTGAAATCCTAGACCTGAAAATGTGGTGTATGGTATTGGCAGTCATTTCATTTTCATTGTGTGTGTGTGTGTATAGAGGGGGGGGGGGGGGGGGTCAATACAGAACTAGAGGTGTACAAATCTTTTTTTTTAAACTGGTTCGGTTTTTAACTGAACCGGTTTTTCGGTGGGAAAAACTGGTTTGGTTTATTAACCTGTGGATGCCGAACTGGTACTAGTCGATTCGGTTCAGTTAAAAACCGATTTAGGCCAAAAAATCCGGTTTTTAACCGGTTTAAACAGGTCTTTTAAATCCGCTTTCGTTTTTAAACCGGTTTCAAAGATCATGAATACTAACCGGTATACAAACCGACGGTTCGGTTTCAGTTGAAACCGGTTTTAAAACAGCCGGTTAAAAAAACCGTTTTTTTTTCTTTTTTGGTTCTAAAACCGTTTTTTTTTTTGTTCACTTCTATACAGAACCAACAAGTAAAGAACTGCATAAACATTTGAAAATTTTCAGTTAATTGTAACTATGCCAGGCGATCTTGACCCAGGAGCGGGAAAACAGGTTGGAATGGGTGCTTTTTCTTGGGTAGTGTCATAAAAACGGTCAAACTTTAGGAGGGGCCAGAATGAGTATATACTACATTCCATGTTCTGACCACCTTTCTCCACGCACGCACCACCATTCGTCGTCGGAACCACCACTTACGACCATCTCTGTCACAACAAACACTGAAAATCGCCCTCTTTGCAACCACCGCCACCGATGTTATTCCAGCCAAAGGCGAACTAGGGTTTTTGGTTTGACTGTCTTTCTTAACCGAATCTGGTAGTCACCGGTGTCACAGTGTGGTTGCATGTATGTTGGTTGTGGCTGTTGTTGATCAGTTGTGGATGCCGGTGGTGAGGGATGAAGAGGAAGGAACGGTTTGTCTGAGTAGCCACCTCTTTATGTATTGTGGCTGTAAAATCAAGAATGATTGAACCAGTGAAAGCGTTAGACGGTGGAAGGGGGCAATGGATTGGATGTCTGTGATTGTTAGGGTTTAGACAGAGACGGGCCAACGCTTTTTAAATCGTGAGGATGTGGTGGTCAGGACTTACAAGTTACAAATAAAACTACCCATTTCAACCCTCTGTTGTTTTTGGAAAACCCGTCCTGATCCGACCCATCTTAACCATTTTTTAAAACAATCTGTTCTGACCCGAACTCATCCTGGCCCGTGACCCAGCCCAACCTGACCCACTCATTTTGCCACGTCTAATTGTAACACATAAGGAGGTTATTATATATACATATACAAAGGGCGTTCATTTTAAGAACCAATATTATGCTTTGAATGTTATACTCTGTTTTTGCAATGCTTGCATTGATTCCTCTATCTGCTTTGATATGTTTAGTGGAATGTGGTTATTATTAGTGACTTAATGTGTCAGGTTGCATATCATGAAATAATTGATGTTGACTTGGATGAAGACTGTGATGATGTCGTGCTCCTTGACGGGAATTTTGAATCTAACAAAAAGGCGAAGGTTGGTATGGGCACTTCATTGGGTTCTAGTAAGAAAGTTGCGTCAAATAAGAAAGGGAAGGTATAAGTTTTTTTAATCTTCTTTTTTTATCTTGCTTTCTGGTGCTTAATCTTACGAATGATTAAATTTTCAATTTTTGTCTGTTTTAGGAGGTTCAATTAGATCCCGGTCATTCTCTCAACGGCTTTAACCCAGGATCAAATAACTTTTTTGATTTAGATGACTATGTTTTTGACGATGAGTACGGGACATTGAAATCCCATTTTAATGACAATGGTCTCTCTACTGGAATTCCATTTGTAACTTCAAACGCCCAATTCGAGGCGAGTGTGAGTCAACCGAACAGGGTTGACCCAATGCCTGCATCCATCATGTTTTCTTCAAGTAAAAAAAGTACACCTGTACGTGGATGGTCCACCTATTTTACACATATTGGTAGCCATAACTATTTATCTAATAATTCTTATACTCTAAATGATATGTTACTGGACCAGGATGCTACTGTAAATGGCTCGAGCTCAAAACGTTCGAGGTCTGTTAAAAGTTCATCTAGAAAGGCAAAGCTTGTTGATGATGATGTAAAGAATAAGTATGAAAGTTTCAAGAGGTTTGATAGTGTCGCCGACCATTCGGGTCATCATTATGCACGACAGAGTTCAGCATCGGCGCAGGCAAGTTTGTTTGTGTCTTTTATTATTTTGCTACTTTCGATATATCTTTTTTTGTTCATTTTTATCATCCATTTATTTCATCCAACATGCATGTCATTGTCACCTGTTTCAGCCACCGAAAAATTGGGCTAAAAAGATACAAGAAGAGTGGAAGATTCTTGAGAAAGACTTGCCTGGTATGTATACGTACCCCATTTGTTAAATCTAATTGATAATATAAACGATGTTTGTTTTATATAATTATTTGTGTTACAGACACAATATTTGTTCGAGTTTATGAATCAAGGATGGATCTTTTAAGAGCTGTTATTATTGGAGCAGAGGGGACACCGTATCATGACGGTCTTTTTTTCTTTGACGTGTTTTTTCCAAGCACCTATCCTAATACACCACCTGTGAGTCTTAACGCTTATATAATTATAAATTGTTTACTTCTTATGATATATATTTAGTAATGTTTTTTTACAGCTTGTACATTACCACTCTGGGGGTCTTCGCATTAATCCAAATCTATACAATTGCGGTAAAGTTTGCTTGAGCCTTCTGAACACATGGTCCGGGGGGCATAACGAGAAGTGGATCCCAGGCAAATCGACCATGCTTCAAGTTTTGGTGTCGATACAGGGTCTGATTTTGAACATGAAGCCCTACTTTAACGAACCGGGGCATGCATATTCAAATGGCTCTGTGTATGGAGAAAAGTCTTCCTTACAATACAATGAGAAGACCTTTATTTTATCACTTAAAACAATGGTGTATACCATGAAGAAACCACCCAAGGTAAGATTTTGATCATTTTTGTTTGTTTAGTATGTATGTGTGTGTTTAACTGGTATTCAATGTTGTCGGATGCAGTACTTTGAGGATTTGGTGATTGGGCATTTCCAGCATCGTGTACGTGATATTTTAATGGCGTGCAAAGCTTATACAGAAGGTGTGCAGGTGGGGTGTGTTGTTAAAGGAGGTGTACAAGATGTTGATGAGGATAACAGTAGCTGCTCCGACAGGTTTAAGCATGATGTTGTCTCGTATATTAAGACACTTGTAGCTGCATTTAAGAAGATAGGAGCAAAAGAAGCCGAAGAGTTTCTTTCTTTAAGTGTCAAGGAAACTCCTCTTTCTGCTGCACCAGCCCTGGGCCCGAGCTTAATTCCAGCCGCACATTCCTACAAGCCAACCAAAGCTTCCTACTCTTCTCATGGTTATGTTCAATACCCTGAACCGTCTGTATCTACTGCTTATAAACATGCTGCTTATAAACAGCATTGGTGAAAGAGATGTGAATGCGATGGGATTTGATAGGCTTGCATTATTTTTCACCTTGGATTTGTGGTTTGGACTCCAGGCACACCATATGATTATGCTATATGTATATAGGGGCTAACCATTTTTTATGTTGAAAGTTTGACTTGAGAAATATATCCCCTTTTTTGGGCAACTTTGATTGCAAATGACAGATGGGTGGTTTTGTTTGTTACTGTGGTTGTAGTTTTGCTGAAAACTTTTGAGACAAATATCCTTGGTCTATAAAGAATTAACTAAGAATGATTAAATTATTAAATTCAATTATCGTTTACAACGTTTCTAGTCAAAATTTTTATATATATGTAACTACTGTTGGTAATTTTAGTGATTATCAACATTTGTAGTGGTATTGGATTAGCTCGTTGAATAGGCGTTCTCGTTATATATTAATCGAGTTAGGTGATGCAGGAATGGCGGACTTGATTGTTATAACGAGCTTGGATGTGTAATCGAGTTTGGGCCTAATAAATTCACTTTATGACAGTGGGCCTATGCCTAACTGATTTATTAGTGTTAAATACTAATTGGGCCTAATTAATTTAGCAAACAATATTATGATATTGGGCTTGGTCATTGGTCAGGTTGACTCTCAAGTTTTAAAACAGAATCATTTTGTGTTCTCCATTAACTTATTTTTCTTTTTGAAAACAAAGAAGTTTTCTTTAACGTATTAACATCTAATTTTAATAAAGTGATAAGAGTTGGTTATTGGAGGATATAACTGGTCCGCAAATTTTAGGATCTTGAGAGTTTTTGAGAAACTGATTACACTAGAACAAATATCCTATTCGAAAATTATTTCCATACGGTATTTGATATTCTCAACAATCACAATCATGTTCTTGTTACGAATTGAGTTTAATCCGTTCGAACTTTTGAGTATACCGATCAAATAGTTCGTTCTGATAGTTTTCATACGACTCTCAATTCAATCCAAGCAATTTTATTTTGATTCACTGTGGTCTCAAGAATCCAACCAACAAAGAACGAACTATTTAACATGACTGGTGAATCTGCAAGCGACATGACAAGCAAATTCGCGAAGTTGGAGAAATTTGAAGGGCAGGATTTTAGGCGCTGGAGGAAGAAGATGCACTTCTTGTTAACCACACTAAAAGTTGTGTACGTTCTGAGTACGGAGGGGGGGGGGGGGGGAAACGAACCACTTGATCAACAGAGGAAAAGGTCGAAGTGGGAAAATGATGATTATATATGCAGAGGGCATATATTGAATGGAATGTGTGATGGGTTGTTTGATCTGTACCAGAATGCAGTGTCTGCCAAAGATCTCTGGGATTCTCTTGAATCCAAATATATGGCAGAGGATGCATCTAGCAAAAAATTTCTGGTAAGTAATTTTAATTCCTACAAAATGGTTGATGATAGACCGGTTATGGAGCAATATAATGAATTATTGCACATATTGGGTCAATATACTCAACACAATTTGTATATGGATGAGTCAATTTCTGTTTCAAGCATCATTGATAAACTCCCTCCATCATGGAAAGATTTTAAACACACCCTTAAACATCAAAAGGAAGAATTGACTTTGGTTCAATTGGGAAGTCACATTCGAATCGAAGAATCTCTTCGGGTTCAAGAAGTTGGTAAAAATAAGGGCAAAAGTGTGGTTGGTCAATCTTCAATTAACATGGTGGAGCATGATGGGAAATCGGGTAATCATAACAAGTTTAAAGGCAAAAAACGCAAGTTTGATCATGGTGATAAAAATTCAAACAAGAAAGCCAAAAAGACATGTTGGAGGTGTCACAAAGTGGGGCACTTCAAAAAGGATTGTCGGGTGAAGCTTACGGGAAACAATAAAGGCTCGAGTGGAGCGGGTCCAAGTGGGTCCAAGGATCCACCAACTCAAACGGGTATGTCTTCTAATTTTTATATGTGTTCGGCTAAATCTAGTGATTGTTTGGTCATACAAAAGGTTCCATGTAAATGTACTGTTTGTAAAAATAATTTGTTAAACCCAAAATTTCCAAATGACAATAATTTAGTTGATTATGGAAATAAATTGCAATACGATAAATTTAAGTCACAAAACATACACCACTGATGCATTTGAAAATGTGTCGTCAATCAATACAGTGGGCCCAAGTCAAAACACAAAATATGATATGTGTTGTACAGTGGGTAACAACCCAATTATGAAACATACACTAGGCTTGGGTCAGCGACAAAAGTGTGGCCCACTTGCAAATTATAATAAAATGACATTGGGCTGTGATGGTTCATTAAAACAAATGTGCCAAGTCTTAAATACTAAACATATAACTTGTGGTGGCACAGTTGAAAATACCAAATTGGTATGTTAATGTTAAATCTAGTGGTGTATTGTCAGATCCATTAAAAGGAGGCATGGCTGATAATTTGGATCCATTGATATACTTTGATATTAATGGAGGTCCATCAAAAGGAATGAATAATAATTCGAATTTTAATTCGAATAATTATTCGGATTTTAATAATAATTTGGTTGTGAATTATGTTTCCTTTATCACTTAATCATTTTGTGTTCAGGATGATGAATTTGCATGGTGGGTAGACTCGGGAGCTACGGTACATGTGTGCAAAGATCTAAGGTGGTTTGAAGAGTGCAAACCTATTGATGATGGATCCGAATTACGAATGGGAAATGTAGCAACCGAGCCTATCAAAGGTGTCGGGAAAGTCAAGCTTGTATTTACTTCTGGTAAACACTTATTACTAGATTATGTGTTGTATGTTTCGTGTATACGGAAGAATTTATTGTCGGGTATTGTATTAAATAATTATGGTTTCAAACAGGTCATTGAGCCTGACAAGTTTATCTTGTCAAAACATGGAACCTTTGTAGGATTTGGATATTTATCTAATGGTATGTTTAAGTTAAATGTTCATGTTCCGTTTGCTAAAGAATCCGTGTGTATTGCTTCTTCTAGTAGTAAAGTAGATAATGAATCGAAATTATGGCATGCTAGATTAGGACATGTTAATTATTTTAGAATGAAAGACATGTAAAAAATGAGCTTGATACCCGCTTTTGATATGAATAATAATCAATGTCACACTTGCAAGTTAACCAAGATAACAAGAAAACCTTTTAAAGATGTCAAAAGGGAATCTAAGGTTTTAGAACTCATTCATTCCGACTTATGTGATTTTCATAATACTCCCTCATTTGGAAACAAGAAATATGTTGTGACATTTATTGATGATGCTTCTAGGTTTTGTTATGTCTACTTGTTACATACAAAGGATGAAACGTTAGATAAGTTTAAAATATATAAACAAGAAGTAGAATTGCATCAAAAGGATTTGATTAAAAATCTTCGTACAGATAGAGGTGGTGAATACTATGATCTAGTTTATTTCCAATCTACTGGTATCATACATCAGACCACTGCTCCTTATACACCACAGCAAAATGGTGTATCTGAGAGGAAGAATAGGACATTAAAAGAAATGGTTAATTCTATGTTGTCCTATTCGGGTTTGAGTGAAGGATTTTGGGGTGAGGCTATGCTGACAGCCTGTTATTTATTGAATAGGGTCCCAAATAAAAAGACCAAGGTAACCCCATATGAGCTCTGGCATAAAAAGGCACCAAACTTAAGTCACCTTAAAGTTTGGGGTTGTAGAGCTGTAGTGAGACTCACTGAACCTAAGATGCAAACCTTAGGTGAGAGAGGCATCGATTGCATATTCATTGGATATGCTGAACATTCTCCAGCTCATAGGTTCTATGTGACAGAACCAAATGATTACGTGTCAGTTCACACAGTAATTGAGTCAAGAGATGGAGATTTTGGAAATGAGGATAGGTTCTCCTCAGTACCTAGACTTAAAGATGTGCCTCAGAGTTTAAAAGATTTTGAAAGAAACTCTATCAATACGAAAGATGTACCTTCCACTAGTACAGAACCCAGGAAAAGTACTAGGGTAAGGAAAGCCAAGAACTTTGGTGATGATTTCCAACTTTATTTGGTTGAAGGATCAAGGGATAAAATTGAATATCAATATCAATATTGTTTCAATATTGAGGAAGATCCGAAAACTTTCAGTGAAGCAATGGCTTCAAGGGATGTTTCATTTTGGAAGGAAGCTATTCAAGATGAAATTGATTCTATCATGCAGAATAAGACCTGGAAGTTGACAGATTTACCTCCTGGATGCAAACCATTAGGATGTAAATGGATTTTTAAAAGGAAAATGAAAGTGGATGGAAGCATTGATAAATTTAAAGCCAGGCTAGTGATACAAGGTTTTAGACAAAAAGAAGGAATTGACTTCTTTGATACATATGCTCCAGTAGCAAGAATATCCACGATTAGGTTGTTGTTGGCTTTAGCAGCTATCCACAATCTTGTAATTCATCAACTGGATGTAAAGACTGCATTCCTAAATGGTGAATTGGATGAAGAAATATATATGAAACAACCAGAAGGTTTCATTATGCCAGGAAATGAACATAAGGTTTGCAAGCTGGTTAAGTCATTATATGGCTTGAAACAAGCTCCTAAACAGTGGCATCAAAAATTTGATGATGTGGTGTTGTCAGATGGTTTTATACTTAATCAAGCTGACAAATGTGTATATAGCAAATTTGACTCCCCAGGAAAAGGAGTTATAATTTGTCTATATGTTGATGACATGTTGATATTTGGTACTGACTTAGGTCAAGTTGTTAAAACCAAAAAGTTCTTGTCATCAAAGTTTGCCATGAAAGATATGGGGGAGGCTGAGGTGATTCTTGGTATAAAGATCACTCGAGGGAACAACGATATATCAATCTCTCAATCGCATTATACTGAGAAGATCTTGAAGAGATTCAACAATCTGAATTGTTCTCCAGTTGCAACTCCTATTGATCCTAACATTAGGTTTATGCCTAATCAAGGTAGCCCCATATCTCAACTTGAATATTCCAAAGCAATAGGATGTTTGATGTATGCTATGATCAGCACAAGGCCTGATATTGCTTATGCGGTGGGAAAACTTAGTAGATTTACAAGTAACCCGAGCACACATCATTGGCAGGCAATAAACAGATTGTTTAAGTACCTGAAAGGAACTATAAATTATAGTTTGTGCTATTCGGGTTTCCCCTCAGTACTTGAAGGGTTTACCGATGCAAGTTGGATAAATAATAAGGAAGATCATTCTTCCACAAGTGGATGGGTGTTCTTACTTGGTGGAGGTGCTATCTCCTGGGCCTCAAAGAAACAAACTTGCATCACAAATTCAACAATGGAATCTGAATTTGTAGCTTTAGCAGCAGCTGGTAAAGAAGCTGAATGGCTAAGAAATTTGATCTATGAGATTCCTTTGTGGCCAAAACCGATATCACCTATATCTATCAGATGTGATAGTGCAGCTACTTTGGCTAAGGCTTATAGCCAAGTGTACAATGGAAAGTGTAGACACCTAGGTGTTAGACATAGCATGATTAGAGAATTAATCATGAATGGAGTGATATCTGTTGATTTTGTAAGATCTGAGTATAATATGGCTGATCATCTAACTAAAGGGTTAGGAAGAGATCTCGTGAACAAATCAGCCAAAGGGATGGGTTTAAAGTCCACACTTTAATATCCTATGCCAAGACACCCAATTCCCATCTAATACAACGTTAGATGCTGAATTCAATGTGGAAAGCTTGTCATAAAGATATTGGAACACAACATTAGAACCATCCCAAGGTTTGTGTTCAGACTGCAGATAAAGTAGGTTGAAGTATAACTTCTTAATAGTTCTTTGATAAATTGCATTTGCAGGTGCAAGAATAAAGAAACTACCTATAAGAGTATGAAGTTTAGCCGCTTCAAGAAGCTTGGACTTGGCTTTGATATACTCTTTGAAGGACTGGACATAGGCTAGTAAAATATGGTGTCATGTAAGAACATATGGGTTGTAAACTTATGTGTATTTTACCTTCAAGTATTCAAATGGATAGCAAGGGTTCAATCCATAGAGACACCCCGATATTCGAATATTTGGATCGTGTAATTTACTAAGATGAAAATTCAATCCTCAGTACATTTTCATTTATGCATGAGTTTGAGATTTTGAGAATTGAGTTGAGTTAATCATGGATATCACTAAAATGGGGGAGGAATGTTGGTAATTTTAGTGATTATCAACATTTGTAGTGGTATTGGATTAGTTCGTTGAATAGGCGTTCTCGTTATATATTAATCGAGTTAGGTGATGCAGGAATGGTGGACTTGATTGTTATAACGAGCTTGGATGTGTAATCGAGTTTGGGCCTAATAAATTCATTTTATGACAGTGGGCCTATGCCTAACTGATTTATTAGTGTTAAATACTAATTGGGCCTAATTAATTTAGCAAACAATATTATGATATTGGGCTTGGTCATTGGTCGGTTGACTCTCAAGTTTTAAAACAGAATCATTTTGTGTTCTCCATTAACTTATTTTTCTTTTTGAAAACAAAGAAGTTTTCTTTCTTTTTACGGATAACGTATTAACATCTAATTTTAATAAAGTGATAAGAGTTGGTTATTGGAGGATATAACTAGTCCGCAAATTTTAGGATCTTGAGAGTTTTTGAGAAACTGATTACACTAGAACAAATATCCTATTCGAAAATTATTTCCATACGGTATTTGATATTCTCAACAATCACAATCATGTTCTTGTTACGAATTGAGTTTAATCCGTTCGAACTTTTGAGTATACCGATCAAATAGTTCGTTCTGATAGTTTTCATACGACTCTCAATTCAATCCAAGCACTTTTATTTTGATTCACTGTGGTCTCAAGAATCCAACCAACAACTACATTCTATTTTTTGTGACCTTTAACGTATTTTTCTGGTATTTGGATGATTTGTAGCCTAGTAGGGTCATGATGTAAGTTGAGGGCAATGATTTAGGTAGAATTAGTGGGTGTGTAAGTTACCCGATTTAAATAAATGATATTGTAAAAAACATTCAAGATTGTTACGTATGTTTTTAAAATCAGGTGTGGAGTTGAGATTACCAAAACCCGCTCTGTTGCCATCTCTAGATCTAAGAGCACAACCCAAAATGTTTGGGTTGTGGGTGTGTCTAGATGTAGTCACCATCCCAATGGATTGAGGTCTAGTTTGTGAACAACATTGTAGGTGTCATCCGGCTGTCAAGCCCGCTCCTATGGTCTAGAATATCGGCCATCAATTAGAGAGAGTGGACACCGTCTGGTTGTCAGATTCATTGAGCTTCTCGTCCTTTGGATGTGGTACGTATTCCTCTCCAGAGTTAGTACCTATCCTTTGAATTGGGAATTGGGAACATGATGTTCCCCAATTCTTAGTTGGCCAAATACATGGTTAAATGCCCTATTCCATTACTTGCATTCGTTATCCCTAATTCTTAGTTAGCTAAACTCTTGCTCAAATGCAGTTGGATGGGGATTGGGGACGGTTTGCAAGTGAACGAGGAGAGTTTGCAGCTGGACAATGAGGGTAAACAGTTGGGCGAGGTGGGTATTCAACTGAATGGTGAGGATAAATTGCTAGATGGTGAGAGTTTGCAGGTTTATGAGGAGGGTTTGCAGTTTGACGTGAAAATGGGGGTTCAACAAAATATGGATATACTCCACCCATATTTGAGAGAAAACTGAATTCGAAGTGAAAACAAGGGTTGTAATATGCTATGAATGTATAACTGATATAATACAGCCGTTGGAATATAGTCGTTGCAATATAGCAGTTGAAATTAAAAAAAAATTGATGTAATGTTTAATTTTCTATTGCTTTTACTCTTTTTAGATTTGATATATTTTAGTATTTGATTAAAAATTTAGTATAAAATCAAAATAATCTAAAAGTAAATTGATTTATATTAAACCAATTGTAAACGTAAAAAGTTGTTTAAAAATCTGATGTAACGCTGAGATGACATTTTGTGAAGGTCTAGAATTTTACCGATTGTAGATGGTTGGTAAACCCAAGCAGGCTATGATGGAGACGCTTTTATGTTCGTGAAATAAATTGTAGAGTAAAGTGTGATTTGCGTCATTGTGGTTGCCCGAAACACACACGTTGAGCCCCTAATCTTTAAAAATCATCCCCAGAGCCCATATGGTTTCATTTATGTTCAGATGAGATTTTCAAATTAGGGACGCAACTCTCACTACACCAAATGAATGCAAAGCAAATTGCAGGTTAGTTAAAAATGTATTTCTTTAGTAAGTAGAGGGGGTTAAACTGTTAAATCACAATCATTGTGAATATTAAGATCTTCTTCCTCCATAAACCCTTGAAACCCTAATTTTGCAAACATTCAAACCTAACCACCGTCTCGCCGGAAAATCAACCACACCGTCATTCCCCCTCCTCCGTCATGGAAACCGACGGATTTCTATACGAAACGCTATCTCCTCTCTCAACCGCCGTAACCGTCTCTTCTCCACCAACCACACCGCCACCGGAAACCACCGCCGGTGACTCCGAAGATTACCTCGTGCTGCGTAATCATATTCCTATATCTACAATTTCGACGCCGTTGCCCGAAACTTCCGCTCCGGATTTCTTCTCTTTAGATCCGGTTAACGATGACGACGGTTGGAGAACTCCGACGCCGCCGCTGAAACGGTCGAGATTAGCTACTCCGTTGCCTGATGATGAACCGAAGAGGAGTTTGGAAGCTGGCTGGTTTCGTGCTAATTGTCGGTTTAAAAGCCCTATGCTTCAGCTTCATAAAGGTGCAATTTTTTGTTTTTGTTTCTGTATATGATATGATATGTTTTGATTTTGATTATGATTAATTAGGTTTGCGTTTTTTTTTTTTTTTTTAATTTGATGTGAGTAATTAGGTTTATGTTTTAGTGTAGTTAAATTAGGTATTCTGTTTGACATATTTTAAAATTAGTTTTGACTAGAGTAGAGTACTGTTAGTGTAATTGTTTTGATCTTAAGTGATGCATTAAGGAAGAATTTCATGTTTTTAGTGTAGTTATTTTGTCTTACTATGATGTTATGATAATTAGAAGCTGTTTTGGATTAATATTAAGAACTGTTTTGTTGCAGAAATATTGGATTTCTGTGATTTTCTATCTCCAACGGCTGAAGAGCAAGTGTCACGTAACGCAGCTGTTGAAAGTGTTTCGGATGTTATAAAGTATATATGGCATGACTGCAAGGTATGTTTTTAAAAGAAGTTGTAAAATGGTGTTGATAGATGCTAGAAAGATTCATGATTTTATGGTTTATGTTTGGTTTGCAGGTAGAAGTTTTTGGTTCGTTTAAGACAGGTTTGTTTTTGCCAAGCAGCGATGTTGATGTAAGACTGTCCATTTTGTTAGTTAGTTATTGGAACAGAAGTGTTGCTTTAGTCATATTTGAGTATTATGATCTTCTTAGAACTTATGGCTGCTTGCTGAATTGTAGATGGTGATATTAGAATCGCGTATGAAAACTCCTCAGATGGGCTTATATGCTCTCTCTAAGGCTTTGTCGCAGAGAGGTGTTGCAAAAAAGATTCAGGTAGTCTTTTAACTCCTTAATATCTGGTAAACGCATCAAACTTTCATTGAATATTGGTATAACTTATATGTGTATATATTGTGGAATGTATCAGGTGATTGCCAAGGCTCGTGTACCAATTATTAAATTTGTGGAGAAACGAAGTGGTATTTCATTTGATGTAAGGTTAGACATTTCAAAGTTTATGTTCTGTTGAATTATTATGTTGAGTGTTATCAGTTTTGCTTGAGTATTTATATTATTTTCAACAGTTTTGATATGGAAAATGGGCCAAAAGCTGCTGAGTATATACAGGTTTGTTTCAACTTCCATATATCTGAAAATACAGGAACAACTTCTTTTAATGAGAATATATAATATAAAAATTAGGAACTTTTTATGATTGTACTAAGCTTTTAATACATACATATTTTCAGGATGCTATATCTAAGTGGCCTCCTCTAAGGCCGTTGTGTCTAATATTGAAAGTTTTTCTGCAACAACGAGAGTTAAACGAGGTGTGTGATACCTTTTCAGCTTATTTGTCTCTTTATTATTATTATTATTATTATTATTATTATTATTATTATTATTATTATTATTATTATTATTATTATTATTATTATCATCGTCATCGTCATCGTCATCATTTTTATGAATGTGTTATTAACCGGTTGTTATTAGTGCAGGTGTATTCTGGTGGGATTGGGTCGTATGCACTCCTAGCTATGTTAATAGCAATGTTGCGGGTACTTACTAAAAAGCACTTATACTACATGGGTACTTGTTTTTTAATCATGGGTTTCATGTTGATTCTTAAGAGGCATCTTATATGATCAGTTGTCACAGAAGTTGGGTTAAAGTTTTACTGTAACTTCCGTTATTTTTCTATATTTTGGTTTCTGATGGAATTTTTTTTTTTTTGCTTTATTCGATTTTTACAGAATTCAATGGGTACCCGTGCTTCTCCAGAACATAATCTTGGAGTCCTCTTGGTATTTTTCTTAAAATTTTGTTGTATTTGTTGTATTTTTGTTTTTACGAATAACTTTGTTTTTGGAAATAGGTAACTTTCTTTGATATGTACGGGCGTAAGTTGAATACTTCTGACGTTGGTGTAGCTTGCGATGGAGGCACATTTTTCTCCAAGAAGAGTAAAGGGTAATTTTTTCCAGTTCATATGTATTCTGTTCTAAAATGCCCCCATCATTTTTTTTTTTCAATAAATCTTTAGGAGTTAGTCGTTCATATACTTGTTGGTTTTTTTTAGTTTGTTTTTTCTACTTTCAGGTTTTTAAATCCAAGCAGGAAGTCACTGATTTCTATCCAGGATCCACAGGTAACTTGTTTATTATTAGGTTTGTTTGTGTGTTAATTTTTAGCTCAGTTTAGTTGTGATTATGGTTAGATTACATAAATCAAAGCTATTTGTCTTTTAATTTGGCTGCTAGCTTTACATCTATTGAAGGTATAGAACTTTTTATTAATATTGGTTTTCTGTGTTCCATGATAGGACCCGGAGAACGATATAGGGAAAAATTCTTTCAACTATTTCCAGGTTAGTGGGTATTTGTTCTTACTTTCAGATTGCAATTAGGGTTATAACTTATAAGCAGCAACATTCAGTTTCTTTTATGCCCAATTCTGGAAGCAGCCTCTCTATTCCTACTAGGTAGAGGTAAGGTTGTTTACACCTTACCCTCCTCAGACCCTACCTTAGCTTTGCTATTGGTGGGATTTACCGAGTATGATGATGATGATGATTTCTGTTTCGAGGGGCCATGTGGTCCACTCAGCCACTAACCACGTGTCCACGTAATCAACTATGTTAGGCGTGTAGGCTGATTTGCATCTGTCCCCAATCCTTTTTGCCCTAAACTATCTTCGGCCAGATTTGTGTAGTTTCGGCAAGGTGGCAAAATCCTAGCCAATGTATTTTTAGGTCTTTTTATTGGCACCATGTTTTGGTTAAGGGCAGCCTTAATTGTTTAGCACAAGAAATACAACCCCATCATCGATCATTGCAGTTGACCAGAAGCATCCGGTCAGCAGCTGTAGGTTTGCAGGCTAACATCAGTGATCAGCGGTGCAGTTTATTGTTTTGTTCGGTTTAGCGGGTTTCTTGCACCGGAAGTCAAGTCTATTTTTTGGACAGCCGTGATACTCACCCTAACTAACTAAACTAAACTTAAATTGTATACAAACTTTGCTCGAGGAGACAGTTTGTATACATATACTTATAAATTGGTTGATTTGGGTTGTGCTTTATGTATACCTGGCAAAATGGGCGTGTCAGGTAGGGTTGAGTAACAAGTCATAACGGGTTTGGGTCGCTTTAAATGGTCATTTTGGATCGTTTGGTCCGGTTTAGAACGCTATTTGACAAAAAAAAAACGGGTACGGGTCCGAACGGGTTGCTTCAAAATGGGCATTTTTAATCAGGTTAAAAGCTTGCTCGAAATTTGCCTAAGGTGTTTTTTATGAGTTGGTGTGTCTCAGCCGTTAGGTGGTAGGACTGGTGGAGAATTTTCTTCACAGCATCAGCAGAAGCGCAGCGATCTTATTATTCATTATCAAGTGCCGCTTTCTGATTCCTGTATAGGTCATGCTAGGCTGAGAGGGGAAAGAGTAAAGCTAGGTTGAAGGGGCAAGATAGAAACACAGAAGATTAAAAATGGCACTCTTTCTTCTGTGATTGTTTATGATATTATTAAGCCCTTGAAGAAGAAACCGAGACTACAAAAAAGTTAAAGCCAAGTAGTGTTTTCGTTGTATATTTTGATTTTCATGGGTTGTACATAGAGCTTATGTAGAGAACAAAATTCCCACAAATGCCTTTTATATTGTTATTATTATTTTTGTTTATGGGTGTAAGGATTTAAGTGGTAGAGAATATCACCTATAACTAATTTATAAGTATTTTAACTGCATGAGAGGCTACGACCTTCGCCTCCTGCCTCTGGCTTTCAGGATCTTGAGCACCTTGGAGAGCCTAATGCCTTGAGAACTGATTATAATTTCTTAAATCGCTTTTTTACCAAAGTTCTAGATTGTTATCAATTGTTATTATTTTTGCAATAATTACCAACACTAAAGGTGTTGGTGCATAGAGTGACAAAGTGGGTGGTTCCTCGAAACGTTCTTTTTATAGCAGTTTACCCCTTGTCTTTGACCTAGTGTACCATTTGACTTTTTGAAATGCCCAAGATAACCTTTGTTTATTTGGCTGGTGCACAGATTAAATCAGCATTTGGAATGGCATGCTCAACTCTCACGGACAACAAACTTATCATGAGTCTGGGCCCCAACCGTAGCATCCTCGGCACCATTATACGACCAGATAAAGTGCTGTTAGAACGAAAAGGAGGTCTAAACGGCGACGTGACATTTACTAACCTACTTCCAGGAGCAGGTGAGCCGTTGCAAAATAATTTCGGTGAACACGAGGGGCTTTTTTGTAATTGGAATGTAGACGATGAAGAAGAACCGCTGCCACGAGGAAAGGATGTTGTTAGTGATGATGGTGTCGGTAAGGAGTCCCGGAAAAAGTCAAAGAAGGTGGTCAAGAAGAGGGCGGTCAAAGTTAAAAAGGCAGTCACTATTAAGAAAAGAAAGAGAACGTCAACGGATTCCCAGAGTTGAACATATACAAGCATGTGGAGGGAGTATCCAAGAAAATCTTGGTCAGTTTTGTTGATGATTGTTGTAGACTATTTATCCTTGAGGACAATAGATGTAACGATAGTTTTGATGTTTTTATTACATTAGATTGGTAATTAGTTATTATTCCCATCTATTTATGTCACAACTCTTTAAAGGTTATTTTAACCTTTAATAACCATTATTTTCACATCTATTTATGTCACAATTCTTTAAAGGTTATTTCAACCTTTGATAACCATTATTATAAAAGACCATAGGTTCAAAAATCTTGTGTTAAAAGAGTGACAATTACAGTTAAACATATACCAAGTCTTCAACAATTTGTTTATATGTTTAGTCCAACTTTTACTATAACAAAATGAGAATCATCTTGCTCATGCTTAATAAAATTTCATGATAGATAGGTTGCCCATAGATTGTTACATCCTAGGGTAGGAGTTGATGTTGTATCAACTCCAAGTTTACAAATAAGAGCTTACATAAGTCAAGTTCAGCCACTCCCGCATACTACGACGACGAGTTTTGATTTATGTATTTAGAATGTAGCTTGGGTTGGCCTGAGAGGGTTTTGGTCGAACCCACAAACATAGTTAGCTAAATAGGTTGGGTTTGGGTCAGTGACGAATTTAGAAGAAAATTTTCAGGGGTATCCCAAAAAAAAATTTGAACCTAGGGGTATCCGATACGTAAAAAGAGAAGAAAAAAAGTTTGCACTGATTTTGCACTTTGCCTAGAAAGTTGAGCCTACATACATCCGCCCTTGGTTTGGGTTGACAGGTTAATGTGTTGACTAATTATATTTTTAAAGTTGTTTTCATGTTACAACGTAAGATGATCAAGCATTAAATTTACAACTTAAAAAGAAAATTCGACTACCAACTTTTATAATTTAGAAGGAATTGTTTTGTATTTATTTATATTCTTCATTGTAGTAGTTATATAATTTTAGAGTATAAATATGCAAAAATAAATAAAAAAATAATTGGGTTAAACATGACATGCTCGTGTAAAGTAAGTGTGTCGTGTTTAAATTTCAATATAATTTTAGAGTATAAATATGCAAAAATAAAAATTGGGTTAAACAAGACATGCTCGTGTAAAATTAAGCGTGTCGTGTCAAGATTTCAAATGCTTAACATGGTTTTTAGGTTCCTGTCATCAAATGTGACACTAAAGTCACCCAAATGACCAAAACAACATTTTAGACCACTTAAATAAATATTCAGTTCAACTTAAGGCCACCAAAATGTCTTCATAACAGCATAATAACATTCATAGTTGTTTGCAAACAAAAACACAAGGTTTGAAATAGGTTAGCATGTTAGTTATAAATAAGCAACAGACTCCGCCTAACTAGCTTTATTAAAACTTAAACGTTTCGGATTGATAACATCAATCCGAATAGTCATTATCCGTCCATCATCTTCTTCCGTCCAAGTAATTGCATCCCTCTCGAGTAGTTTGCTTATCTGCATATGTGCGCACAAAATACAAATAACCAATATTATAAAAACAAAACGACCAAAATACCTGCACAAGAAAATATATATATATATATACATATATATATATATATAATATATGAATCGCGGATTCTTACCAGACGCTTACGAGCGTTTGGTTTGTTTTTGTCACCGTTGGCCCCAACCATGACTTTCAGATAATGAATGGCTGCATCAAACGCATCATTCATTTAAGCTTTCTGAAATTACCAACAGCATTATAATAAAAATTTAAACACAAATTACAACTTACATGGTATGCCAGACATAGATTTCAATTGCGTTTTTAATAGACGAACCGCTTCCCTTGGATCATGGTCATTTAAATTGATCGAAATCACCTCCCCATCATCCCTACAACCAAAATCATAAAATCACTTCCATTTCCACTTGATAATCGTATATGAATATATTTACTTTTGACGGTTTAACTAACCTCGTTTGAGTAAGTATTTTGGTAGATGTTTCATCTGCCTCTCGAGCCTTAGCCATGTAAAAGTGTCCCTGCACAAAATAAACCATTTAAGCATTTATTGTTTTGAAGCGAAAAAACAACTAAGAAATGTGTAAACTCCTACCTCTTCAGCAAGTTTATATGAACGCTCATAGTTACCTTTCGCATAGGCATCCGCAGCCTGTCACATATGACGGATCAGAAACAAACTTTACAAAAACAACTCAAAACTGTTAAAAAAAGACCAAATCCTCCTTACGGCTCTATAGTATCGTTTCATTGTAATCCAGTGCTCCGTCACAGCTTCCCTTAGGGTCTCATAGTTATCCTCAACCTCTTCATTTCCTGCTCATCAAACACAAGCATAAAGATTATATTTTACCACCTATTAAGTAATACATTAAAAGGAATAATAAATTGGAGTAAAATGCCATTTTCGTCCCAGAGGTTTGACCAGTTTTGCGACTTCCGTCCAAAGGTTTGTTTTCTGCATCTAGATCCAAAAAGTTTGAAATCTTGCCATTTTCATCCGACTCATTTACTCAATCCATTTTTCTCCGTTAAGCCAAGGGTATTTCCGTCTTTTTTGTTAACTTAACTTAAAGAGCAATTCAGGCTTTTTCAGGGGTATTCGGTCTTTTTACATAAAGTCAAAAAGACCGAATTGCCCTTTAAGTTAACAAAAAAGACGGAAATACCCCTGACTCAACGGAGAAAAATGGATGGAGTTAACGAGCCGGATGAAAATGGCAAGATTTCAAACCTTTTGGATCCAGATACGGAAAACAAACCTTTGGACGAAAGTCGCAAAACTGGCCAAACCTCAAAGACGAAAATGACATTTTACTCAATAATTTGTTTTGAAATAATATTGCAATAAGTTGTACCATTCCCATTAACTTCCTTCTTAACAATAGGAGTTTTAAGCTCGATAACTCCATCTTCTAAAGGTTCAGTCACTAGACCGAATTTTCTCATCCTTGGTTGTCTTTTTGGAACGATTATTTCAGGTTCCAATTCAGATCTTTCAGGAACATTAAACAGGTTGCTAAAAATTTCTCTCTCAAGATTTGATCTGTAAAAAAAATATATTTTGCATTTTGGTTAAAATGGTAAAAAAAAATAAGGAAGTCTAAAAGTGAAAGTTCAATACTTTCTGGATGAACCGTTGAGTTGTTTCTCTTTGAACTTATTGTTTAGGTCTTGATGTGTATCTGTAGACTTGTATTATGAAATAGATAAAATGACGTAAGAATACAAGTTGGTAACAATGTTATAACTAAATAAATCGTGTTTAATAGATCTTACTGTTTGGTCAACCGTGCTGGAAGTGACGCCACCCAAATCCACAGTGGGGGTCGACATGTTCATCAATTTCTCCATGCTCTGCGTCAACATATCAAGTAAAACAATCATGGTATGCTTCAACAAATGCATTGAATGTTTTGATTCATACTCTCTCTCTCTCTCTCTCTATATATATATATATATAGTGTCCGGTTAACGTACAAGACAACCTTATCGTGCGATGCGTACGCGAGCATCTCAACCACACACCTGATCTAGTCTAGGCCTTCAATTGAACGCGGTAGCACAATATAGTAATTCACTTTGCATAATTACGCACTTTATTTGCATAATTGCGCATGGGTTGGGTTAGACCCTAATTACACACGCTATTTGCATAATTGCGCACGGGTTGGGTTAAACCCTAATTACGCACGCTATTTGCATAATTGCGCATGGGTTGAGTTAACCCTAATTACGCACGTTATTTGCATAATTACGCACGTCATTTTTTCACTCGCGTACTGTCACACGTTAAGACCCTTTTGTATTTAAAACTTTCACGGAACCAGATAGGTATTTACAAAATGTCATGAAACTGCCACTTATGGTATACCATTTAGATTGGTATCATAAAAGCACATGAAACCTTTTCGATCATAATATAACATTTTATTATATACTGATAAACGATAAGGCATAAATTGTTTTACAATAACATTGATAAATAGTGCGCGTAATTGTTCTCGCCTTCTCGGGAGCTCTTTCTTTAGTAATTCATAGCAAAATAAAATAAAAAACATGGAAATAATATCAAAAACTTACCTCTTGGATATCATAGCCACAACCATCTGCAATATCAAAATGCATGAGCACATTAACCAATGAAGCTTTTAATGATAGAAAGTATCATGTTTGAATGTTTACCCAAAAGAATGACAATCTAGATGATAAAATTCTTACCGAGAACTTCTCTGATTACTCTGATATCTAACTGAAAACCATCTCCAAGCATCTGAATCAAAAACATCTCGATATCACTGTTCATAGTTTCAGTCGGTGCATTATTTACCGACTGCGGTTTCTCATCCCATATCTGAGATTCAGGAAACTCATTCGACATCAACTTCACCGGTTTTGTAGTTTCACAGTTTCTTCTAGTATTAGCCCTATACCTCCCATAATCAGCACCGATTATACCCGATACCGTACCCACCGATACACCAGAGGTTCTGGGCTTAGCTCTAGAAAGAACCGTTGCAGGTTCGTTGGTTGAAGTTCTTGATGTTGGATAGTAAGCACCGTTAACACCAGAAACTGTACCGACGGTTACACCGACTGATGATGCAGGTGCTCTAGTCGAATCTTCTGTTGGTATGTATTTGTCGTTGTTGGAAGAGCTTCCGAGCATAGCATATAGTATATCACTTGCTTTATTTAGATCGTATCCCGCTTGGCAGTACGCGGACGCCATGTCATCGGGAGATATCATTGAACCGAAAGCTTCTATCAAAAACTCCAAGTTCTTATCGTCAGCTTCGGAAAGATTTAGGTTGGAAGCAGGTCCTTTCACTATCGTCCTTCGAGACACAAACAATGAATAAAGTATTAACATCATCATTGACAGTTAACAAAAAACAAAAACTTCAAAAATTACGACTTGAATATAATAAAATCAAGAGTGAAAGCTTATATTATACTTTTTCTTTTAAATAAATAAACATGTACATATGTAAAACCTACAAACTCTAATATGAAAGATCAAGGTTTGGCCTTTTATGCGGTAAAGTATCCAGACTTCATCCTGGCATTGATAAGTCAAGTTTCGTGACAATATTCAGAAAATTTAAACCACATTATCGTGATGTGACATATAATTATCAAATTCACGGCAAAAATAGGCGTCATTAGTATAAAAACACGACTTGTCCAAGTCCATCGAACATCACTACGAAATTACGGAGAGTACTCGTAATAGATATGAAATATCTTGAGTAAAGTATACACTTATTCACTCTACAATTCAAGTAAACTCGTACGCTAACTCGTAGCATCAATTAGCTGCTAAGAAAAATTTGTAACCAATCTCAATGGCGTCTTGTATAAATTATCCGCTTGCAATTCCGCTCAAAACATCAGTGTTCTTCATGTTGTTAACTTGATCCGCGCTCATCAGTCTATAATTATTCTCATAATAACCTCTAATCTAGACCCTACAACAATCTCAAACCCTAAAATTCACCAAAATCCACTAACATTAGGAGGCACAAATGGTTCCCAAATCAGATGAAACACCACATAACATGAACTATTAGAGCCACAAAATCGTATTAAACAAAAGAAACAATAACAAACAAACAACATATAAAAGCCACAATAATCGCATTTAAAAAAACAAAACAGAACAGCAATAAAGTAGTAATAAGCTAGGGCAAAATCAACAAATTGGCAGGTGAAAGTAGGCAATAATTAAGAGTAAATTGGAATGTATCTGTGATGTATAAAAGAGGTACGATCGAGTGGATCTATCTACATACATGGAGTAAGAAAGAAAGAATGTTGATCGGTTGTGGTTTAGTTGCAGGCGATGATGATGATGAAGAAATCTGGATATAAATGACAAGAAAGTTAGTTTGATTATGAAGAAAGGGGGAACACTCTTTTCCTTCCCTGAGAAGTTTGTTTGTTTGTTTGTTTCCCTGAGAAATGAAGAAGGTGATCAAGTTGGAAGAGATGGGGCTACTTACAATTTATATTGGGTTTTTTTTTTTTTTGGCTAAAGTTAAATTTCATTTTAGTTCCTTCCCTGAGAAGTTTCTTTGTTTTTATATTGTTTTTTTTTTTTTTTGGCTAAAGTTAAATTTCATTTTAGTTCCTTCCCTGAGAAGTTTCTTTGTTTCCTGAAGGAGGTGACATTATAGTTTAAAGATTTCATTTTTATTTGTGGATTCAAAAAGATTTTACCGTTGTCATTTTAGTCTATTGCGTTAATTTCATTCATTTTTCTGTTAACGAGAAAGCCAATTCAGTCATTTTATATGTAATTCTGTTAACTTCGGCTATATAAAATGACCGAATTGGCCTTCTCGTTAACAGAAAAAATGGATGAAATTAACCCAGTTGACTGAAATGGCAACGATGAAACCTTTTTGAACCCACAGATAAAAAAATGAAACATTTAGACTAAACTAGTAAAATGACCCAAACCACAGGGACTAAAATGACATTTAACTCTTTTGGCTATTTTAGGGCTAAGTTTTTATAAAGTTGGGATGATTTTGTTTTGCGTATATCTAAAACCTTGTGAAATATTAGTAGTCATGTTTAAATCAATTTTAAATGAGTAAACTGTCATTTTGGTCTCTGTGGTTTGGGCACTTTTGCCATTTTAGTCCAAATCTCAAACGTTTTACATCTGGGTCCCTGTGGTTTGCATTTTGTTGCCATTTTAGTCCAAAATCCAAAAACCCTCTATTTTGTCTTTTGAAAACTGATTATTTTGTCCTTTAGTGCAGGGGCATTTTGGTCATTTTTAAATACAATTCCTTTTGTGCAACCAGCAGATCAAAACCCAGATGTTCATCTTCATCATCGAAACTTCAGCGATTCATCATCATCCACCACCGCATCTCTGAACTAAAATCGCTGCTCTCTCTCTCTTCTCTGAACTACCACCACCACCCCCACCACCACCATCCCACTGCCGCCAACACCACCATCCCCGTGAACTCTCTCTCTAAAACCTGCACACACACACTCTCTCTTTCTCTCTCCAAACACCCATCTCTCTCTTCTCTCTCCTCTCTGTCGAACACCACCACCACCGTGAACTCCACCACCGCCACCACCACCACCACAAACTGCCAGAGCCCACCCCAGCCCGACTCAGCTCGTTTACATCCCTAAATTGACTTGTATACACCGAATTCAACAAGTATGGAGTCTAATTCCTATTTTATCCAACAAAAATTCAATCAAAACACATCATGTCACGGCCCCCGACCCGGTTTGACCCGTTTCAGAAGCCGCGGGACAGAAATTCCCGTGGTATTTATTTAATTGAATTTAACAGCGGAAGTTTACTTCAGGATCTTTTAAAAACTGCAAATTTCCCGATTATTTTATTTCACAATTCGGGATAAAACCCGGTAATTTACAACCTTGAGATTTCATGTAGAAATCTCTTATTTTTACAAAACATGTTTCTTTATTTAATACTGAGCCACTTCGTTAAGCTGGTAGTGCTACGCGGCACTTTTCCTGGATCACAACAGATCACCTGAAACATGTTTGAAAAAGGTTTTGTCAGCGGGAAATACTGAGTGAATCATTCATTTTGCTAAAATGACTCTTTATTTATAATTCACAGTATTAAGAGAGATTACAATGTTTATTTCAACCAAATACCCACAGTACTTGTCATCGACTCGTTTCGGTGACTGTGGTCATATTACTATTGAGTCTGTTCACCCAATAGTAACGAGTATCATTAATTAGGTTCGCCCACCTAAATTGATAAAAACAGTAATGTGCACAATACCCCACATACCGGCTGTAATTTGGTGACTACATATACTTAATCACTGTAATTATAATCTTGAAAATAAACATACTTTTGTAAACAGATTTGATAAAAAGAGAATGACTCACATTGCAGATTTAACTATGAACAGAGCTTAGCCTACTGATTAGCCTTGATAACCTAGTTTAAATAATCAGGCACACAAACTAGGTTAGTAACTTAATACAGCATTTACGATAACTCACGAGATTAAAACCTTCACAACGAATGACAAAGTGCGATACTTAAACATCCATCGATTTAACGACGAATGACAAAGCATAAACCCTAATGTGGGCAGCACTTAAACATCCATTGGATAGTTTAATCGATCGGACATTGAATCGTAGCAGCGATCGAGTTATTACCCTGAATTGTGGCAGCACTTCGTGATCAGTGTGTGTTTTAGGACTGTTTTGATTATAACTCAGCGTACAATTCGATTTTGAACGTCGAACGAACACTCAGTTGCATGAAACAGACTGTCCTATTTATACGTGAAATTGGATTCCCCCGCGTGTCGCGGGAGATGTTGATGATGCTGTCGCGACTCGCCTGGGGTGACAGTCTACCCTAGGGTAGGCTTGTCACTAGTATAGGCCTGCTGAGTCGACGTTTCGTGAATTCTCAATTTAGACAACGCATTTTAGAGATAATCGTTAGTTAGGGTTTACCCCCCTTAAGTTTTAGGGGCCCTAATCCTGATTCCAAATGTTTTGAAAATTTTAGGGATTATACAGAATCACTTGGGTTTCTCAATTAGGATTTCCTATTGGTCAAATTAAAATCACAAATAGTACTTTTTTTAATGAGAGTTGTTACATTCTCCCTACCTTAATAAAAATCTCGTCATCTAGATTTACTGGAATAAGTGAGGATACTTTCGTTTCATTTCTGATTCCAGCTCCCAAGTATATTCAGCTCCTCTCTTTGAATCCCATCTGACTTTGACTAAAACTAGTCGTTTGTGTTTGAGAAACTTGATCTTTCTATCCTCAATTTGAAGAGGTTTCTCAACAAATTTCAGCTTTTCGTTTACCTCTATATCTCTAAGAGGTACTACCAGTGATTCATCTGATAAGCATTTCTTGAGATTGGATACATGAAATACATCATGTACTCCAGATAATTCTTCTGGTAGTCGTAAACGATAAGCAACTGGTCCTATACGTTGGATTACTGAAAATGGTCCTACGTACCTTGGACTTAGCTTTCCTTTCTTTCCGAATCTAACTACTCCTTTCCAAGGAGAAACTTTTAATAATACTTTGTCTCCAACTTGGAATTCAAGTGGCTTGAGCCGATTATCTGCATAACTCTTTTGACGATCACGAGCCATCTTCAGTCTTTCCTTGATTTGAGTAATCTGATCAGTCGTCTCTTGCACTATTTCAGTACCTGATAATTGACTTTCTCCTATTTCTGCCCAACAGACTGGAGTTCTGCACTTTCTTCCATATAGTGCTTCGAATGGGGCGGTTTCAATACTTGAATGATAACTATTGTTATAGGAGAATTCAATTAATGGTAAATGATCATCCCAATTTCCACCAAAATCTATTACACATGCTCTGAGCATGTCTTCTAGAGTTTGGATCGTCCTTTCACTTTGTCCATCTGTTTGGGGATGATATGCAGTGCTTAGATTTAGTCGAGTTCCCATAGCTTGCTGGAAACTTTTCCAGAAATGAGAAGTAAAACGACTATCCCTATCCGAAACAATGGAGAGTGGAACTCCATGTAGAGATACGACTTCATCTACATACAACTTTGCCAATCTTTCCATGCTAAAGGTTTCTTTCATAGGTAGAAAGTGAGCTGATTTGGTTAATCGATCCACAATTACCCAAATCGCATTATTACCTTTTCTGGTTTTGGGTAACTTAGTAACAAAATCCATTGTTATAAGTTCCCATTTCCATACAGGCATTTCTAATTGTTGTAGTAGACCTGAGGGTTTCTGATGTTCTGCCTTAACTTGTGAACAAGTGAGACATTTAGAAACATATCGTGCTATATCCTTTTTCATTCCTATCCACCAAAAGTTCTTTCTTAAATCTTGGTACATCTTATTGTTTCCTGGGTGCATAATATACCTAGATTTATGAGCTTCTTCTAAAATCTTAGGTCTTAAGTCTCCCTGCTTAGGTACCCAAATTCTACTTTTGTGGAATCTCCAAATTCCATCTGCTCCTTGTTCTAATTCCTTTATTCGTCCTTTTATTCCTTCAGCATCATCCTTGATTGCTGTAGCTTGAATATTCTTCAATTGTTCTATTAAATCTATTTGTAGATTTAATCTGAGAGCACGAACCCGTCGTTGTTTCTCATAATACTTACGACTTAAGGCATCTGCAACTACATTTGCCTTTCCTTCCTGATACTGAATATCACAGTCGTAGTCACTTAGGATTTCCATCCATCTTCTTTGTCTCATGTTTAACTCTTTTTGCCCAAATATATATCTTAAACTTTTGTGGTCTGTGTAGACAATAAATTTACTTCCGTAAAGATAATGTCTCCAAATCTTAAGGGCAAAAATTACGGCTCCTAATTCTAAATCATGAGTCGTATAGTTTTCTTCGTGCTTTTTCAATTGCCTTGAAGCATATGCAATCACCTTTTTGCGTTGCATAAGCACACATCCATACCCTAGTTTTGAAGCATCACAATATACTTCAAAATCTTCAGTTCCTTCTGGTAAGGCTAAGATTGGTGCATTTGTTAATTTCTGCTTTAATATTCTAAAGGCTTCTTCTTGCTTAGGTCCTCATTCAAACTTAATGGCTTTACAGGTTAACTTAGTTAATGGTACGACTATTTTGGAAAAATCCTTAATAAACCGTCTATAATACCCAGCTAAACCTATAAAACTTCTAATTTCCATTGCTGTTTGTGGAACCTTCCATTTGGTAATTGCCTCGATCTTAGCAGGATCTACGTGAATACCTTCGTGATTCACCATGTGTCCTAAGAATTGCACTTCTTTCAACCAAAATTCACACTTCGAGAATTTGGCATAAAGCTTTTCTTTTCTTAACAAAGTTAAGAGTATATGTAAGTGCTGACAATGTTCGTCCTGACTTTTGGAATAAATAAGTATATCGTCTATGAAGACAATTACAAATTTATCCAAATATGGTTTACAGATCCTATTCATCATGTCCATGAATGCAGCAGGTGCATTCGTTAACCCAAAGGGCATGACTGTAAACTCATAATGACCATACCTAGTTCTGAAAGCAGTTTTAGGTATGTCTTCTTCTTGTACCTTCAATTGATGATATCCAGAGCGTAAATCTATCTTAGAAAAATATCTAGCCCCCTGAAGTTGATCAAACAGATCATCAATCCTAGGTAATGGATATCGATTCTTAATTGTAACCTTATTCAATTCTCTATAATCGATACACATTCTCATTGAACCATCCTTTTTCTTAACAAATAATACTGGCGCTCCCCAAGGGGATGAGCTAGGTTGTATGAATCCTTTACTTAGTAATTCATCTAATTGCGTTTTTAGTTCTAACATTTCTGTGGGTGCTAACCGATAAGGTGCCTTGGCTATCGGTGTAATTCCTGGAATTAGATGAATCCTAAACTCTACTTCCCTATCCGGAGGTAATCCTGGTAAATCTTCTGGAAATACATCTGAGTATTCTGAGACTACTGGTATTTCCTTAAGATTTTTACCCTTAGTACTAACGATTACTGAAATCATATATACTATTCCTTGTTTTCGTTCATAATTAGCAACTTTCATTACTGATATGAACTTCATAAGCTTACGTGGTTTATCTCCTGTAATCCTAATTACTTCTCCAGTGGGTGATTGAATTTCTATGGAATTCTGATCACAAAGGATTCTAGCATGGTTGGCTACTAACCAATCCATTCCTAATACAACATCAAATTCAGCTAAATTCATTGGCAATAGGGTTGCAGAGAATTTATGCCCTAAAAGTTCTATATTTTCTTCTTGCAAAACTTTATCTATTTTAACTGAATTTCCGTCTGCCGTTTCAACTGTAAAAATCTGCCTAATATTGGTTAAAGGTAATTTAAGAGCTTGACAGAATAAAGTATTTATAAAACTTTGGTTTGCACCAGAGTCAAATAATACTTTTGTGTATACGTTGTGAACTAAGAACGTACCCGCTATCACATCTGGAATTAATTCGGCCTCCTGAGTTGTCAACTGAAAGGCTCGAACATTTTTCTTGGTAGCTCCATCAGCTGGCTTAGCTTTGTTATCTGCTGGTTTAATCAATTTAGGACATTCTGTTTTGAAATGGCCTACTTCTCCACAATTATAACAAATTATGGATTTCTTCCTGCAATTTTCTTCACGATGTCCTACCATTTTACAAAAATTGCAAGTTACACCACATCTTCCAAAATGTTTCTTTTTGCAATTTCTGCAGAACGGTGGAGTTGAAGATTGCCCTGTTCCTTTTCTTTTGAAGTTGCTATTATTACCCACCCTAAATCCTTGGGTAATTTTCTGAGCTAATTCCTTCTTTCTGTCTTCATCTCTCGTGCGCACCAGTTCGTCGGTGAGGGTATTTGCTAATTCCACAGCATCGTCAATAGTGCGAGGTCTCGCAGCTTTAACGATATTGCGGATTTCACCAATTATGCCCCAAATATAACGAGAAATGAGTACCGGTTCTGGCGAAGCCAGTGTTGGTACCACTCTAGCATATTCAAAGAATGTCGAAGTATAACCGCGACAATCTACACCCATCATCCGACGATTTAGGAACTTATTTGTCATCTGTTCCTTTTCATACTCAGGACAAAATTTTCTTTCTACAAAACCCTTAAATTCTTCCCAAGTCATTGCATAAGCTATCATTCTTCCTTTTGATTGTAACACAGTGTTCCACCATTCAAGTGCTCCTTCCTTGAAGAGATTTGATGCGTACATGACCTGATCATTTTTAGCACATTTACTTATTGCAATGACTGCTTCGGTTTTCTCTAACCAACGCAGTGATGCAGTTGCTCCTTCATTGCCTGCAAATTCAGTGGGTTTACAAGCAAGAAATTCTTTGAAAGTGCAACCAGGCGTTGCAGTTTTCATTTTCTTAGGAAATGGAGCTTGATGTGGTTCCCCATTTTGATTATCATGATCATTGCCTCTGTTTACACTATTACTGAAGTTATCTTCAGAAATACGTTTACTAGGAACGATTTGTTGTGGTTCGATTGGATTCTTTACAGCAGCAACGAATGCTGGAATAGCATTGGCTATCCCTTGAGCAACAATATTTTCAATATCTTGTCTAGTCATATATTGATTTCCTGGATGTTGCTCAGACTGATTATCCTCATTTACTGGTTCATTACCAATGTTTGCCATCTGATAATAAATTTTATATAAATAATTAGTATAATTATAAATATAATAAAACAGTTTGCACATAATCACATTAACATGTATAACCAAAAAAAAAAAAAATATATTTATCGATTTCCCAAGTTTCATTTCTATATATTATATTATGCCTCGTACACACGATTATCATACAACGTTTTATTGTTAAGTTATTACACATACTGGTTATTATGATTATTTATTAACAAATATTTTTGCAAACTCCCATTATCTGGTCAGCTAATTTCTTAAAAACGACGCTCCCTTTCGTCATACTTCCAAGTAACTCTTTCTCCCACATCCCTAATCCGATTTCCTGCATCAATTAACTCTTCGCCCCAAAGACGAAGTTCCGCCAGATTCTCCGGGCTCATAGTTGGGAATAGTGGAGGTTCTGGGTCAACTTGTGGAAAAATGTATCAGGGTTGTTTAAAAGATTTTGGTATTGCCAATCAGTTGTCCACCATTCATCTAATTCTACTGGTAGTGGTTGAGGTTGGACAATAGGATCTGGAATAGCAGGTTCCAGATTGATTGGTATTGGAACTTCTAGTGGGTAACTAAAAAGATATTCTTCAGTAAATATAAGGTTTGGATTAGCTGGTTCAAGGTTTCCATCGGCAGGTCCGATGAGGTCACTCATTACTAATTTATGATCTAAAACTTCCCAGGGAGTCATTTTCTGTTTCTGCCTAGAACTTTCTCCGACTTCTCTTTCTATTTGATTAAAACTCTTCTCAGCTTCTATCTCTACTTGATTAATATTTTCCTCAATTTCTACCCCTTTTCCTTTGTCTTTTGGTTTTCAGTTTTGGTAACATTTCTTGTTGCCGGCTTTTTCCTTCGTACACGCCTCCAGCCTACAAATCTGTGTCTTTTCTTGGGTTTAGGTTTTGCCAGTGGTTTGGATTGAAATTCCATGGGTTCTTCTTTATCAGCGAAGTAACCGGTGAATTCCTTGGAAACTTCTATCTTAACAGGATAGAGGTTAAGATTTTCTAAACCTTCTGATATCTCATTCATGCTGTTTAGCATATATGCAAAATACATACCAAATGTTAAAATAAAATAACAAAATTTTATAGATAACCCGTAAATATTATTGCATACATAAAACAACTGACAAGTAAATTATACTACGATTTACTGTAAACTTATTTATTTACTAAATAAGGTTTCGGAAAAATAAAAGTACTAAAACTTTTGGGTATTTAGAGATTTGCATTTTCTGCTACTGTAGCTAGCATATAAAGATTTGCCCATTTCTCATCTAATTTGTCCTCCCAAGGTGATTTATTGATTAAGTCCTGGGTTTCTTGTTTAACTTTCTTCTCTCGGTTTTTCCTTATTTCCTCCTGACTTTTCCTAATAATCAAACTTCTTTTATTAGGAGAAAGTGGTTCCTCGTAATGTGCCTTACAGACAAATATTCCTTCTTCAGGAATTACATAAGGTTTTGTTTGGGATGAACTTCCCTTCTCGTTGGATGACCTATCTAATTTAAGATAGATGTTTGACAGCTTTTGTTTACCCATACTGTAATTAACAAATAATCAGTTAATAAAACACATAATCACATAATTGGCAATCAGTAAAATTAAGTATTTCTAAATACTTAATAGGCTTAAATCAGTGGCTCTGATACCACCTTATTTCTGTCACGGCCCCCGACCCGGTTTGACCCGTTTCAGAAGCCGCGGGACAGAAATTCCCGTGGTATTTATTTAATTGAATTTAACAGCGGAAGTTTACTTCAGGATCTTTTAAAAACTGCAAATTTCCCGATTATTTTATTTCACAATTCGGGATAAAACCCGGTAATTTACAACCTTGAGATTTCATGTAGAAATCTCTTATTTTTACAAAACATGTTTCTTTATTTAATACTGAGCCACTTCGTTAAGCTGGTAGTGCTACGCGGCACTTTTCCTGGATCACAACAGATCACCTGAAACATGTTTGAAAAAGGTTTTGTCAGCGAGAAATACTGAGTGAATCATTCATTTTGCTAAAATGACTCTTTATTTATAATTCACAGTATTAAGAGAGATTACAATGTTTATTTCAACCAAATACCCACAGTACTTGTCATCGACTCGTTTCGGTGACTGTGGTCATATTACTATTGAGTCCGTTCACCCAATAGTAACGAGTATCATTAATTAGGTTCGCCCACCTAAATTGATAAAAACAGTAATGTGCACAATACCCCACATACCGGCTGTAATTTGGTGACTACATATACTTAATCACTGTAATTATAATCTTGAAAATAAACATACTTTTGTAGACAGATTTGATAAAAAGAGAATGACTCACATTGCAGATTTAACTATGAACAGAGCTTAGCCTACTGATTAGCCTTGATAACCTAGTTTAAATAATCAGGCACACAAACTAGGTTAGTAACTTAATACAGCATTTACGATAACTCACGAGATTAAAACCTTCACAACGAATGACAAAGTGCGATACTTAAACATCCATCGATTTAACGACGAATGACAAAGCATAAACCCTAATGTGGGCAGCACTTAAACATCCATTGGATAGTTTAATCGATCGGACATTGAATCGTAGCAGCGATCGAGTTATTACCCTGAATTGTGGCAGCACTTCGTGATCAGTGTGTGTTTTAGGACTGTTTTGATTATAACTCAGCGTACAATTCGATTTTGAACGTCGAACGAACACTCAGTTGCATGAAACAGACTGTCCTATTTATACGTGAAATTGGATTCCCCCGCGTGTCGCGGGAGATGTTGATGATGCTGTCGCGACTCGCCTGGGGTGACAGTCTACCCTAGGGTAGGCTTGTCACTAGTATAGGCCTGCTGATTCGACGTTTCGTGAATTCTCAATTTTGACAACGCATTTTAGAGATAATCGTTAGTTAGGGTTTACCCCCCTTAAGTTTTAGGGGCCCTAATCCTGATTCCAAATGTTTTGAAAATTTTAGGGATTATACAGAATCACTTGGGTTTCTCAATTAGGATTTCCTATTGGTCAAATTAAAATCACAAATAGTACTTTTTTTAATGAGAGTTGTTACACATCATATTAACCACAAACATTACCGGAAGAGCAGAATCAGTCTCCTGAAACTTCCCAAGCCGTCGCTTAAAAGGGTGGGAGTGGTGGCCAGAGAGAGGAGATGAAGGTGGGGTCGGATTTGGTGGTTATTCGGCGGCGATGGTGGTCACAGATGGCGGTGGTAGCCATGGTTGTGGTGGTGTTTGTTACAGAGTGAGAGAGAGAGATGATGTTGGGTTGCGGCGATTGTGGTCACAGTCTGCTCTCTGTGTCAAACCCTAGCTTCATCGCCGCCATCCGTACAGCAAAAAACCTCTCCAACAATGGCGGCAACTAACTCCGATCACAATCAAACAGATGTCGCCGTTAAAGACGAGAGTATTGAACTTTTAACTGATCGATTTAGGTCTCAGTTGCTGCTGATTTATTTGGGGTTTTATGTTGTTTATAGAGAGAGAAGAGAGAGAGTCAGTTAGGGTTTTATTTGGGGATGATGATGATTTATTTGGGGAAGAAAACGTTAATTAAGAAAATGTTAAATGAAAAGCAAAATAACCAAAATGCCCCTGAACTAAAAGACAAAATAGGAGGTTGCAACAGTCAAAAAATGGGGTTTTTGAATTTTGGACTAAAATGACAACAAAATGCAAACCACAGGGACCCAGATGTAAAAAGTTTGAGATTTGGACTAAAATGGCAAAAGTGCCCAAACCACAGGGATCAAAATGGCAGTTTACTCATTTTAAATATACTATACTAATAACAATCATGTCTCGTGAATTAGGGATGGGTATTTAGTATTGGGTAATCGGGTAGGTACCGTAATAAGTCAATTTTGGTTTCAATTATGTATTTATTTTTTGTGTTTTTTTAGATCGGTACTTTTGGTTCAGTACCAAGCTTATCCCTACGATAAATTCTACAGATAGAAAAACTATTGGTAGGATTTAGAGAGAGTGAGATGTAAACATATTTTACCTCTATTTCTAGAGGTAGAAAGACTACTTCTAAATAGAACTTCGGCTCCAAAACAAACAAACAATATTGATAAATAGAAAGAAAGAAAGTTACTAATAATAAAGGAAATGGTTAAAGAATAAGATAGTATAATTCTAAAGAGAACTTCGTCTCCAAAACAAACACACAATATCAAAAGAAAAATTGTGACAACCCGCACTTTCAAGATTAGTGTTATCTAACCTCGTAACCTTTAACCTCGCGTTGTTCCTTTTCACGTTTCACTAGGTGGAGGAGTGCTATGCTAAACTTATTAAACACAATTGAGTGTCTCTGATGGTTGCGATTGAATGATCATAAGTTTTGGTAGATACAGAGAACAGAAGACGGCCGCACACCTCTTGTTCGGGCCAAACAATCTTTCTCTTGCTATTGAGTGTTCTCAGCCCAACATCTGCGAACCAAATCTGGGCCCAGCCCATTCATCCTGATTATAACCGTACATAGGGGTGAGCATACAACCGAATTAACCGAACCGTAACCGAAAAAACCGAACCGAAATAACCGAAGGGTTGGTTTTTTATTTTTTTAATAACCGATTTTTGCGGTTCGGTTATGGTTATTCTTATTTTCATAACCGCAAATAACCGAACCGAATATTTTAAATATAGACAAATCCGTAGCACCATAAGTCTTTAAGTTTGTATTTAAATGCTTAACCATGGCCTAATGTATATGTATCTTTGGTGAAGTATTTGAATGTTTTAACTTTTAACCATGACCCAACCTTATCGGCCCATTACATTTTACACTAACCATGACCCAACCTTATTGGCCCATTTAAAGTCCAACAATAGAAACAATGAAAATAACCGACCTATAACCGAACCGAAACCGCATTAACCGCAATAACCGATTAACCGAAACCGCATTAACCGAAACCGAACGGTTATGATTTTTTGATAACCGCAGTGTGCGGTTATGGTTTCGGTTATAGGTAATAACCGAACCGAACCGAACCGCACCATGCTCACCCCTAACCGTACACATAGTTGTGTAGGGAACCCTAGCTTCCCTCAACCTCGACGGCAGCCCCTTCCATCTCGTGATTCTTCTTGATATTACGGTTAGTATTATCATTCAAACCATACTCTTCGACTACTTGTTGATCGTTGATGAATGATGTGTGTTGATTGTGTATATGGCATGAAATATTATTATAAGATGAATTTGATTGGATGAGGATTGTTAGTGGAAAGAAACTCATGAATTAAAATGCATGATGATAAAGGGTTATTGGAATAATGGTATTGTCAATCTGTTTAGGATACAAATGATGAGGTAGCACTAGATACTAATTTGGGTTCATGAACTTCAATGTGTAACTGATTAATTGGACTTGGGCAAATGTGCTGAGTCTTTGTTATGGAAGTAACCAATTGATGAGGGTAAAATTATGGGGCCCTATAATCACGAACGAGTACATGTTGACCAGGCAATTCCCTGGTCAATCGCACATTTATGTTACCTAAATGCCATGTGCCTCATGCAAATCAATCACACACTCCCACAATAGGGCATGAGTCATGTGATATGTAACAATCGGATTTGGGATAAATAATCTGTTGAGTAGATTAACCTCAAAAGAAAATAGTAGGAAGCTAGATTTGAGATAACTCTCTTTAATATTTGTCATTCCTCCTTTCATGTTGAAATAACATAGCCTTTTATAGGCTTACAAAACAAAGTGGAATAAACCAAAATAAACTAACAATACGTGGAGTCACCACTAACCTAACTAAATGGAAATAACATAAACAGTATAATATAGCAATTGCAAATAAAGAAGGAAAACGTGTAAGTGGTTGAATCTTGCATGGATTTCGTGGGTTTGTTGAAAAGGCACACATCATCATGCAAAGGATTTGGGCCACCCATGCATGCACTGTGAGCATTGGACTACGAACGTTAACCGGGTCGCACAGCCCTTTGGGCTTCAGGTCCAGTTGGGCCGCACAACAGAGCCCAATCGTACACTCCTGACCGAGTCGCACAATAGTTGCGGACCGCACACACACTCGCGCCGCACAGCCACACTCTGATCGCACATCCATAGCTGAATCGCACAAGGCAGTGGGCCACATTTCAGAATGGACTGAACGGTGTTGGGCCGCACAGTTCAGTCCGGTCGCACACGGGTTGGGCCAAGGGGGTTAACATTGGGCCACACACAACTATTGATCGCACAAATTAATGAATCGCACAAGATACTTGTATCGCACATTTGCATGACACACACACACTTGGTCCAATCGCACAAAAATCGTTGAGTCGCACAAGTCCAAATGAGTTGCATGAATCACCCAAGTTAACCGAACCACACACTTAAATGGGCCCTGCATGCTAACTGGGGCACACAAGTCTTTAAATGCATTTACGTAGAAATTGTTGGGCCGGGCATTGATGCTTAATCGTACACTTTGCAAATGATAAATGAACAGTAAAGGGTTATGTGAATTATGAATTGGTAACGTGAACTTGTGTATGACTTGAATACCTGCTATGTAATGGCAACGAACTGTTATGTACATGATTAATTGTATGATTAGTGCTATGTGTATTCTTGGAACACCACTGGTGTAGTATGTGCAACGAGTATGTGATTTATGTGTTCATGAAACTGACTGTCCTTGGTAACCACGGTAGGGTTTGGTTGACCAACTTGGAATGGGTAACATAACATACCGAGCAATCTAAGGTGAGTTCATTTCTCTTGAGCATGCGTCCCGGTGGGTGGGACAGTCAAATGGGTATTCTTGAGAGGAATAAGTCTTTTGGGTAGAAACTGGGATGTTTGATAAGACACTCTTTTCCTATCACTTTAAGTCCCATCTTATACCGAATAGTTACCTGAGAGGTAACGGGGTATTAGTTGATAGCGCTGTTAGGCTTGGCAACCTCACACCGTACCTGAGAGGACGGGCGTGAACTAATGACCTTAATCATGACCAATGCTTAGATAGGGGGCATTGGGGACGAGCAAAACAATCTGGAAGCCATCTTGTACGGTACTCGAGTTATTATCAACATTACTTTCGAAATTGTTATTAAACTGGATTAAACACTTGGTAACCAAACGTTTTCATAAAACTGTGAACTCACCAGCGTTGTCTGATACACTTGTGTGCATGCTCGCAGGTTATAGATATGTGTTGATGTGGAACTTGCTGTCTGGGTGGCTGGAGTGGTCATGGGTCGAGATACATGGAATCGCGAGACAAGTCTAATGGTTTTCATACATCTGGTTTATGAAACACTTAACTAATGATTTATGCTTCCGCTAAACACGTTGTATTACATTTAATGTTTTGTAACACTTTATATTAATGAATGAAAGTTTTTATTTGAAAACTTGTTATGAGTTCAATGTGATTGGTGGTTAGAACCTGGTACGTTACACGCCTCGCGGGGGGTTTCCGCATGTGGTATTTTGGGGGTGTGACAGTTTGGTATCAGAGCCAGGGCCGGACCGGTGGTGCCAGGTCCTGCGAGGATGCTGGACCCCTTGAGGGGGGTGGATTGTGACATCCCACATCGGTTGTGAAGGGGAACAAAGGCTTCCTTATAAGGAGCTGGATACCTTCACCATCATGACGCGTTTTAAAAACCGTGAGGGGCGGACGCCGAGGGCGTGCTGACCGCCAAAGCGGACAATATCATGGTGCGGTTACGCTGGACTGTTACAAAAATAAAAAGAAATAAAGTTACCAATAATAAAGGAAATTGTTAAAGAATAACATTGTATAAAAACAAGAGATATGATGTCATAAAACAACATATAAGACCCTAAGAAACATTACAAGCAAATTACAAGCAAATTATTCCATATACAAATAAGCAAGATTTTTATGCATAAGCACTTGTACCTTGTGCTTTGGGAGTTTTTCAAAAAAAAAAAAACTTGATTTTTTTACTTTTAACTCAAAGGTTTTTAGTTTTGTAATTTTAACCCTACATAATTTGTTTTTTTAACTTTAACCCAAAACTAAACTTGATTTTTTACATTTAACCCAAAGGTTTTTAGCTTTTGCAATTTTAACCTTACATAATTTGTTTTTTTAACTTTAACCCAAACTTTTCATTATTTGCTATTTAACTTTACAACTTTTGTCACTTATACTTTTCATCTTTGGCAAATTTTTGTTTTACGTATAGTTCTAAATTTTTTGACTTAATACAACGCAACGTACAAGTGTTCAACTTTTTTATGTTTTGTTTCAAATTTTGCAAGTTAACACGGCGCAACGTGCATGTGTGGTTCAAGGTTTTTACCTCTATTTTTTCATGTTTGGCAGGTTCGTCGCAACATGCAGAACCTAGGTCGAGTGAGTGTTTGTGGTCGATGACGGTTGTGTGACATTAGTACTATTTGACACCGTTTTACACCCCGCGGCAACGCGGGGTGTGCTTTGGAGGTTTTCTAAAGAAAAAATGGTTATGCATATGGTTGTCGTGACCTTGGCTTTGGGGGTTTTCAAAAAAAAAATGATTTTTTTACTTTTCACCAAAAAGTATTTCATAAATTACTTTCAACCCAAAACTTTTTATCTTTTGCAATCTATCCTCGCAACTTTTTTTACTTTCAACTTTGGTCCTTTATAGTTTTCATTTTTCGCAAATTTTTCGTTTTATGCTTGGTTCTAAATTTTGTGACTTAACACATCGCAACGTGCGTCTTTGGTTTAACGTTTTTACGTTTCGTTCTAAATTTTGCGAGTTAACACGACGCAACGTGCGTGTGTGGGTGAACGTTTTTACATCATCTATTTTTTTCCCGTTTGACAGGTTTAACATAACGTACGGGTCCTAAATCGACTTAGTTCTAACTAAAAAATCCCCGCCGCATTGCGGCGGGTCTCAATTCTAGTTCTGCTTAAAATGTAGAAAAATCTAAGACCCTAAGAAAAAAAAAACTAAGATGAATTTGCACGCTTCCTTAAAAGTCTTTAATCTTAATCCTACATCTCAACGAACTCATATTCTGGATCATATCCTCAGAGAGGTGCAACTCTAGCAAATCATGACTAATTTGATCACCCCAAGTTAATTTGGGCCAGACTTTGCTTCTCTTCCCTTCCACGATGAGGGTTATTACTACTACTCTAACTGGCAGCGGCGTCTCCCTCCTATACACATGGCCAAACCATCTCATACCCCCTCCTTTATTTTATCGTATATACATGACACTGATAACATTTCCATAATAATTTTATTTTTTTCCCGGTCTAACTTTGTGTGTCCACACATCCACCTTAGCATCCTCATCTCTACTACATCTATCTTGCGTGCTTGATTTAAAATCTAACATGATTTTATATCAAATTTTAAATATTATATACACACGTATATCATCATTACAGGTCTTAAAAAATCGATACCATGACTTAATACCTTTAAATTTCTTATAACTTTAAACTTACATTTTATCCACTTTTAACTCATATTTTACAAATTTTTTATTTTGGCTCGATTTTTACAACTAATTTATGCTGGCTTTTACTATTTTTTTAATTGGGACTTGTAGCTGATTTTTACAACTAGTTCTAGCACATACATACATTTACTACAAAATCTAGCTAGCAACAATTTCTAATTTGCGTACGTAGTAACAAACTACAACCATTTCGCAATAACTTCCATTCATGTATTACCAAAATAGTAGCATGAAATGTCAAGACATAAATAAACAATCCAAGCAACGACAATTGAATTGAAGAATACATAAGCAATTGAAGCAGTGGTAGTAATGGGCATTGAAAAATATATAGCAATACAAGTAGCAAAATCAGTCTAACTGATGACCAATCCATGATTCAAGAATACAAAATAAAGGTGATTGATTGGAGAAGCCCATACATTTTGCTAATGGTTATTCTTCTCAATCTCTTATACTAAAGCAAAATAATGTTGACCATTTGACCATTATGTGGCATATCTTTTAGCCAGAGAATTCATTTTTGAGCGCCATTTATCTCTATTCTCTCTATTCTCATTCAATTCTCCTTACCGCCTCACAATCCCTTCATTCTTCTTTCACACGCTCCTTTGATTTTAGTCAATCCAAACCCTAATTGTTCCTCTCTCTCCAATCAATCCAAACCCTAATTGTTCGCCTGTATACGTTTCATCTTTCTCAAATTCATCTATCTCAAAGTCCAAACCTAAATGCGAAGACAAGAATAAGCAAATGGATCTTCTGTTGATTTCTCAAACTCAAACCCTAATGGCGATTTCTCAAACTCAAATCCTAATGGCGATACGAAGAAAAATCTAAGCCAATCGATTGGATCTTCTGTTGATTACTCTTTTTCTAATCTTCTATGAATCATGGTCCCTCAACCAAGGTGGGTATGTATTTCCGATTTGTGCTCTGTTTCAAGTTATTAGAGTCGAAACCCTAATGGTTTATTTACTTGATCACTGAAGGTTTGTTTTAACAAATATTTATTAGGGATTTTTTAATTAACAACTTTCTGTAAGCACAGCCCGTTACAACAATAGTATTGTTTTTCGAAAAAGTGATTTGGGAGAATGAGAACGTAGAACGGGTTTAACTGATTGTGATTAAATGATCACTGAAGGTTTGTGAACTAGACTTGATCTTCCATTTTCATCAGGTTCGGGAGCATCATATGGTTATGATTAATTAAAAATCAAAGAGTCACATATGTGCATCATTCCTTGATGGTTTTGATTCATTTACATTAATCTGTTACACCAGTTCTTATATATTTGTTGACTTATTCGTTTTTGCAGACTTATTATATACCGGATGAGATCTTAATAGCAGGCGAACTTCAGGAATCAATCAAGACGACAGTTCACCGACTAATAGATGCGCAGGTATTAATTAATATAAATTTTGACCCAGTTCACCGACAAACGGGTCGGACATCTCTTAAAGTGTATATTTTTAAAGCATAAAACCTCCAAACTCAAATCTATATAAAAAAATTAGATTCTTGCTGGAATAATCCAGGTTTTGTAATCATCTCTCTCACACTTTAAGACACGATTGACCCATTTGACCGGTTATGCTTAACCTTTAACAGGTCCGATGGTTCTTAAAGTGTATTTTAAGCATAAAAGTGTGTATAAAAACTATATATATGATTAAACTATCTGGGAAAAGAGTATTGGGTCAACCATACCAGCAACTACTAAATAATAACTAATTTAATATCTGCCTAGCCTGAGTGACTAGCCCTTTATGCCCCTGTTATGTTTGCAGGATTCGTTAAAGAAAAAGAAAATACTGTTAGCTATATAATTGCACAGGTACTTAATTGAACCTTTCGTATGCTGTTATGTCCCCAAATTGATATTATTTATCTGATCTTTTTTTTTTGAGCACCTGGTCTACCTGAAATGGGTCAATCAGCTAGCCAGAATAGGTACTTAATCATCCCCTTAATAAATTTGTTTGGTTACGGATTTCAATATTGGCACATTTACACATGAATCAGTTGGTTTAAGTTGTGTTTTATCTTAAACGAGTACAAAAGAATGTCGCATTGATCCTTCTATTTAGTGATTTATATCAATCATATTTTAATTCAGTAACTAACTATTATGATCTTAAAAGGATAAAAATAGTGTGTGGGTTCAACATGACCCAGCTTTGCTGGCCTGTATTGCCCAGTACTAAAAAATGAACCATTTCAACTTGAACCGTTATGACCACTTACCCAACCTAATCGATCCACTTTACATTCTACCTTGACTTGTGGTTTTGTAGGCATTGTGAGCTCATCTTTTCATGTGGTTTTTTAGGTTCACGTTGTCGCTCCATTCTTCTAAAGGCCATCAGAAAGTGGTCTTTTCAACACCAGGTATGAAATGGGTCAACTGGCTAGCCAGAATAAGTATTTAATCATACCCCTTTTTAAATTTTTTTGGTTATGGATGTCAATTCTGACCCATTTACACATAAGTCAATTAGTTTGACCTGTGGCTTATCTAAAAAAAGTAGAAACAAAATGTCACATTAATCCTTTTATTTAGTGATTTAAATGGATAAAAATAGTGTGTGGGTTTATAATAACTTACACGTGTTTTTGATATTTTCAGAATGAACAGTTTCATTTATTTGACGGTTTGTGGTTAGAGCTCGAAGATTTTGAACAATTGGTTCAACACTTTCGGATGCAAGCTGTGAATTTGTGATTACCATTCCACAACACTCTCAAAGGTATGCTAATAACCCACCTGAGTAATTTGGGCTTTCAACAGTTTAAAGTTACTTTTAATTAATTTTTGTGTTGTTTGGTCAACTTCTTCACTTGGAGGGAGTTTAATGATAGTATACCCACTAAACATGAGGCCTTGGCAAAAAGAGGGACCCCTTTCTAGATTTGATGTGCCCACTATATCAAATATCGGAGGAGCCAGCCAATCACCTTCTTATTACCTGTCCACATGCGAAACTAATTTGGAGCTAAGTGTGCATGTGGGTCAAAATCCCATTAATTTAGAATGAATGGCTAACATATTTATGAAGTCATGGAGGTTTTTACGAATAATGGTTCATCTAAGTGCGGTAAGAAGATACTACAACTGGTTGCTATGGCTACCTTATGGATGATTTGGCTGGCTAGGAATGTACGAGTCTTAACGAGAGGATGTGGTTTAAGCTGGTGGAAAATGTTACGTAGTTGTCATTCCTTTGGCTCAGCCATCAGTAAAAAACTAACATCTAGGAGTGGGAGAAGTGGAGAGTTTTTAACATAAATATGTAACAGCTAGGAGGATATTTTTGTTTAGAGATTGTGGCTTAGTGGTTGATTGAGCTGATTATGATTCTTATCTCATAAGGTAGCTACGAAACAAACCTAAGTGTAGCATGACATCAATTGGATTTACAAGGAATTGTTAGATCATTTTGCCAAGAAAATGTATTGTTTTAAACATTTATAATGTCTAATTGTATAGGTTGATAAGGTATAAGTGCCCCGGGAAACAATTGTTATTGGCGATGGTGATGGTGATGACAACGATAGATGGGCGCCAAAATTGGAGGTGGAGGATAACTACAATACATATATTTGATTTAGTGTTTTTATGTATTGGAAGTTAATATGTGTTTGTAGAGGATTTGAATGTTTTTCTGATAAATTATGTGCATTTGACATAGCATGACACGCGTTCAATGCACTGCCAAAGAGGGAGGCTTTTGATATGTGCTGGATGGTAAAGAACACTTTTGAGCTCATACTTCGTATTAAGGTATGCACTTCGTTTAGGAATTCCAGGTTTAGTATTATGGTATGCACTTCGTTTAGGAATTTCAGGTTTAGTATTTTTTTTCCACAGGTTGATGTTATCTTATATTAAGAAACCATAGCGACATCACACAGAAAGCCAAAGAGTTCATCTAGGGTTCCGACGAACTTCCGGACAAGCTCTGGTAAGTCTATCTTTAGCTGCACTTTCATTTTTCGTTAAAGTGGTCTATGTTGTGTTGATTAAAAGAAATGGATAATAACATGTGATTGTAACCTTTTAAAATAACGAAAGTGGTAAATTTTTATATTGTTTGCAGGTTTATATTTTGGTGTTCACGTTGTTAGCCCTTTGATATGAATTTTAATGGCACCAGGTTTGACACTCAATAAAAATTAATGGTGTAGTAAAAGACTATACTAAGACATTTTAAGAAATCGTAAGCATCACTCGACACGATTGAGTATAGGTAATTTTAAGAAATCATAAAGTCTAACTTATGAGGAAAGAACCTGATGAGGTAATAAACTTAAATAGTTTGTTGATTTGTTTTCCATCTTTGTTATATTTATTTCTGGTAGTGACTTTGTGTTTGCTTCTTTAGGTTGTAATATTTCAGGATGGGACGTATCTGACTTTACGAGAAGTTTTTGAGAACTTGGATTTAACTGGGTAAAACTAATCATCCGAACTTAATGGTTTGTGAATGATAAAATAAGAAAACGACAATATACATTCTTGATAGATGCGTTCCAGTGGAGGAAGTAACTTTATAAAATTTTAACTGGTTCATATTATTTTAGTTCAGTTTGTGCCCATTTAGAAGTGTTCCAAGTTAGGCCAACACCACCCTTACATGTCTCCCCCAACATGGCCATTGTCACTGTCACACCCCCAAAATCCACATACGGAGTATCACCGCTTGGAGGCGTGACATGACCAGGATCGAGCCACCAATCATATTGAACAACGTATTTTAGTAAATAAAACCAATCACAATACAATTGGTGACCAAAAGGAAGTTAACCAAGTTCTATTTAGACAGCGGAAGCATAAAACGTGAAACCAAAACATAAGTTCGTAGTTCATAAGTTTAAAGTCCCAAAACATAAGTTTCATTAGTTCATAAAATTTATTTATTGAGTACGGGACATATCAGTTCGCATCCCACAACGACCACCTCCATCTGCAAGCTCCATAGCATTCTAACGACCTGCAAAGCATGTAATAACGAGTCAACAACAAAGTTGAGTGAGTTCACGGTTGGTTGTCCATTTTAGAGTTGTTTCCAAAAAACGTAGTTTAATCTCATTCAGCTATCTAGCCGTGGGGGTCACCCCATAGTTCGAAAAACGTTTATTAGTTAACCATCCCATGTTCACCTTCCCTGGCTATTCAGCCCGGCACTCCGGCCGTGGGGAGCTACCCCATTATTTTAAACTACCAGACTCGTTTATCATATCGACTACTAACGAAAATTAATTGTGCCCTAGCGTCGGTGTCTATCATCACCGACGTGCCATAGTCCATTAGTACACACCCGTCCAACTGGCACGGTGTGCGGTTTGTTAAACCTAATAGCGCTATTAACTAATGACCCGCTCGCCATAGCCTCGGCGATTAAGTCGATACAAAAAGGGAGGGACTTCGCTGATAGAGTTCTAGTCCAGTAAGTCTAATACGTCCCAACAGGACGAGGAATTTACATTCCCGAACACGTCTCAAGGACGAGGAATTCACATTCCTGAACGCGTCCCAAAGGACGAGGAATCCCTATTCCTGTACCCATTCCCATTCCCACCGGGAATTTACCATGCTTTGTAGAAAAGTGTGAACTCACCTCGGTTGCTCGGTTTGACTCTCACAAATAGCTAACAATCAAGGTTGGTCAATCACGTCCTAGTATGATTACCAGTTAGTCATTTAGTGGTTTCAAATAGAGCACAAAGTTCCTACACGTATCTATCACATAACATGCATCACTTTAACGGTTTATGCCCATATAAGTTTCCCATCCATTCCCCACTCATAAACACACATACGATAATGCACATAACACATATAACACGTTATATCATTCACAGATAACATACTCGACATTTAGATACGCAAATTACAACTTATGTCATTTCAGCTTTAATATTCAAAACCGGGCTGTTTTCGTGCATTTTAATAAAATAGTTAACTTATTCCAAAAATTCCCAAATTTTTACCGAATTCCGTAAACGATCCAAATATTATTGTGTAAAAATATCGGGATCCAGTTCATTACCAATATTTTATAAAAATTCATTTTCCGGACTGCAATCAGATTCATCTTTTTCTGATTGCAGTCCACGGAATAATTTATTAAAAATTCGTCGAGAGTCCGATTTACGAAATTCCAGTGGGGTAATTACAAATACATCAGTTGTCATCTACTGTACAAATTTCATGATCTAACACTACCCAGAATTCAAGTTATGACAGAAAACAGAACGCATATTTTCAGCAGGAAAAATACAGCTTTAGCTGCTGTTACAAAATGACACTTTAAAAATAGTAAACGAAGTCCAAAAATTATGATTCCAGTGCCATTAGAACCGTATTTCATAGTACATAAGTCTAGACTTCAGAAAATATATTTTTCGCTTTATTAGTGTCCGAAGTTGGCTGTAATCACCAAACAGCAAACTGTTTTCAGTTTTTAACATTCTAAAGTGTGTTCGATTGATTCCGTTAACATGTTTAGAGATCCATAACGACATTTAACATCAATATCAGCAAGTAAATCATCAAGCAATCAACAACATGTTCACTACAACATATCATCATGTAAATCTTTCATGTAACTTTTATGTTCATCATCTTGTTTAAACCCTCTTAGTGTTCTTGTCGATTTAACATACTACATCTTTTAATCATGAAACAAGATGAACAAAGGTGACATAAGGAACTTACTACTAGCTTAAAGCTAGGGATGATTCTTAGTGAAGAAGATGGAGAAGATGATGGTGAAAAGCTAGCGAAAGAAGCTCCTTAGAAAGCCCTTCAACTTGCAACCTCCATGGATCACCTTCAAGCTTTAATGAAACTTGGAACTTGGATGAAGATGGTGGTTATGTGGTGGTGAGGGTGGCGGTTTTGGGGGAGCCGAAAGTGAGAGAGAGAGAGAGAGTGAGGTGAGAGAAGTGAAATCTTGAAAATGATATGGTGTAAGTAGGAACCATACTTTATAATCTTCCTTGTATATTTTGTTTAGTGGATCAAGCAACAATCACAAAAAATATGGACAAGATATTATAGAAGATATGTTGGTGATCTTGTGGGTCCATGGTGACCAATTTTCGGTTATATGGGGGGGGGGGGGTTAGATGTAACTTTGTGACTAATGTGTAAGTATAAGTTAGAATCCAAGAAACTAGATTACATATGTTAGTTAGTTTATTTGTGGTGGGTGTTAGGGTAAACGGGGACCATGACTAGCTCAAAATAATTAATTAATATGTTTGACAAATATTTGGTGTCCCGGGTAATGTCCGGTTGTTCGGTCAGATACTGTTCCGTTAAGTTGTTTAATTGTTCCGTAAGGCGTCTTATTTATATATTTTTGTAACGCAAATTCCTAACACATAGGAAAACATACCGGACTATTTAGTAACTTTTCTGTATACTACTAGTATGCTAACACGCACATGTAAGTATAACACAGTAATCATAGAGCAGTTAAATGACTTAGCACAGTCATCAAGCACTTTAATTATCATTAAATAAATTGTACGGATACATGGAATTACGAGGGTTGTCACAGTCACCACCACCATCACTGTCGTCACCGTTGGACACCACCACCATGGTTGTCATAAAGCACCATCGTTAGCCGAGGATCAAGATGCAAGCCCTGCAACGGGCAATTGTGATGGTAAGAAATTGTGGCTTTTTTTCTGAGTTAAAAATAATTTTAGTTTTTTTTTTTTTTTTTTTTTTTTTTGGACGGCGACTTTCACAACAAACGGCGAGGCCGCTACTACCGATAAATCGGTAGCTGACCACCACCCCACTCAGCCAAGACTATGTTGTCTTAACCGGGCCCACGCTTGGCGAGTGTGGCTTGGCGTCCCCCGAGAAACTTCACCACCCCACATCCGTATAGGTGTGGGTTTGCCCAGCCGAAGGCTCAAGCGCGGTTACTCGAAAACTCGGTCGCTCCTCAGGTTCGAACCGGTGACCTTTCAGCCCCCCAAGCTCTCCCCTTCATTGTTGCTGGCCACTGGGCTAGAGCCAGATGGTTAAAAATAATTTTAGTTTGTTCCAACTTTTGAACATTATGGCTACTTAATTTTCTTATACCTTATTTTTAGTGACATATAGGTATGGGTTAGTTTAAAAGAAACGATTGGTTTAATTGCTTTAATGAATGCACATTTGATAGCTTTGTGCCCATCTACCCGACTTAGTAACCTAGACGCACGACAATCCATTTTCGGATTATGTTTGTAGTGTGACAAAATTTGTAATTTTATCTTTGCCTTATTGATAAGTAATAAATAAGTATTAGTATTCTATTTGTAGATTAGGATTGGTAATTTGGTATTACTAATCAAAGGACTATAGATTGGTTTTTTTTCTATTTGTTTCAGGTTCGGTTAAGAAACTGAGGAAGAACTTTTTTATGATACTGAGGCATTATTATCATTTGGTAGAAAATTAGAAAATGGAACAACATATTTTTCTTTTTAAAGGTTATCTCTCATTAAAAGGTTGTGTTTTATTTGCAGGAATTTGGTCATCAAGTTAGGTTAGCAACATATGCAAATTTTCGCTCTTTTGTAGAATTGGCTTGTGTAGATTTCTACCCTTTGGGCGGTGATCCGTGTATCTTGGCTGGATGTAAGAGGTCTTTTACATAAAATTAGTTGTCCAAAATGGCAGATAGGGTACTAATGGATGTTTTTTTCTTGGTAATTATAGGTATTTATATTTTTTATTAATACTTCTATGTATTTAAATAAATTTTAACACTTTTCAATGGATGGGGTGGTGAGTGAGAAGATAAGCCAGAGGGTTCATTTGTCGATAACCATCTTCTTTGGCACAACATTTTACATCCAATCTCGAATCAGCAAGTACAACAAACATAATGTAATTCATAGCAGACTTAAGACAAAACACATTGCTACTATAAAACTATAGATATCATTGAACTTTTAATCAAATCCATCACTAAATACATCTATGCCATGTTAGATAAAGACGGCAAACCTACCGATAAAACAACAAATGTGGTGTATAAAGAAGTATTTAACGATTTGTGAGTTTTTTATATTCATTTATTTCAGTTCAGTGTAATAAAATATTTACGTTAGCACTTGAATGTTTCTTTAGTTAAAAGTTTAGGTCAACATCATTAAATAATATATTTTATTGTGAGACCACTTGTGTAACACACGGGTACTTAGACTAGTACCCTACATATACAAAGGACATGTACAGTAGTTTCCCCCCTTTTTTTAATATTAATATAATAAAATTTTAGTTATTAGCTTTAAAAATAATATATTAGGTTTTTCTTTAGCAAGTTGGTCTAGATTAGCCTCTTCTTTACCACGTTCAAATCTAAGATTTAGGGGTTAGGGTGGAGGGTATAGTCAAACAGCTTAGGGTGTTTGAGTGAAATCCTACCCAATAATATTATGCCATGTCAACTCCTCATTCCACTCCCCATTTTGCACTCAATCAGGGGGTATAGTCAATCACCCTAGGGTGTTTGAGTAGGTTAAAAAATAAAAAAATTGTGATTGGTTAAAAGGGATTGGGACCCACCATTTTCTCAATCACTCTCTCTCCCCCTTTTCGGTAAACACTCACCGAATTCCCCACCCTCTCTCCTCCTCACCGAACACTCTCCTTCACCCGGTATAGTCACCGCTTGGTGATATCCCTTCCCCGCACATGTCCCCGAGCCCTATACCCTCCACCCTTAGGTTTAGCTTGTACACGTATCTTCTCTTTGTGTTGCCACCACTCTCTTTCATTATCATAATCTGCCTCTTATTTCTTTAAAAAGCACGTGTCTTCATCTTCTCCTTGCTATCATCCCTTCACCATCTTCACCAGAGGCTTTTATGGTAAGTAAAAGTTCCATCTTTAGTATTGAATTGTCGTATTTTGGGTATGCAATTTTCGAAATTCTTGTCAATTGTCTTCAATTCTTGTAGGTGATATTGTGTTGTTTTTAGGTTTTTTACTTGTACTCTTTATGATGGGTTTAATTTCTAAATTGCTCTTATACTAATATGTAATTCAAACTGAAGCTTTAAATTCTTATGAAAACTATGATGTATTTTATAATTTTAAAGTACATTTGGAACAAATTGAAGACATGGAGTTGTTGATACCTTTTTCAATTTTCCCCCTTCCTGTACACCATTTTTTTATCCTAATTTAAGGAGAATATAGAAAATAGAGAGCTCTAGCTCATTGGTTAAGGTTTGTTTATTAAACTATACTCACTCAAGTCATCAAGTTTGAGCCTCTAGCTAGCATCACCAAACAATTTAGGGGCTGTTTGTTGGTGAACTGAATTTGTTTGATTCAGTGCTAAAGTTCGAACTACAAGGTATACATCGTGTCTTACACGTTTTTAAAATCTGGGTTCAAAGAATCGTTTCTTTGTTCGTGTGATTGATTTGTAGTTCCAAGAGTTGATTGAGATTCGAATGCCGGTTCGAGGTGTGTCGAATTTTTTTCTGTTACTTTTAACGATTTCTATAGATCTTTGTCCTGTATTCGGGAATCCATCAAATTTTGAAATGGTGTTTCAGGGAGTTCATTTCCAGAAAAGATTTCTTTTTCCTGTTCAAGAGAAGCAAAATATTAATGTATATTTATGTTTTTGAATAAGTGAAATTTACATGTTAAAAAAAAACTCATTGTAGCATACTTTTACAACAAAAAAGTTTTACATGTAAAATAACCAGCTTGAGAGTATCTCATTAATTTTTCTCTCCTCTTGATTTTATATATAGTCTTGGTTTTAAAAGACGCCCCTGGGGAGATCTGGAAACGCTGCAGGGTTTTGAGGCGGTGCTTTATGAACATCTGGGTCAAATTTAGGGTCTCTAGGAGGCTGATTTGTAATAAAAAAAAACAAAGGGATGACGGAACTATGGATGATTTACCTGAAAAAAAAAGCTGATACATAAACTGCAGCTTTTAGTTTGTAGTGGTTATGCTATTTAACTTCTTGTAAGGGTCTGTTGCTTTATGTGCTTCGTGTTGCTGTCTTTTTTTAAGCGTCTTATTTGTGGGGCGCTTTAAAACTATCTTGAAGGCTTGGTTCGAGTCTGTTTTGTGAGTTTTTTTTCTCTATATTTTCCCACTTTTATAGCCTGTCCACCTGTGTTTAGGAGGATGACATATGCTTCTTCGTCTATTAAAGAGTTTTTTTTCATGAATTGCTTCACGGGTTTTCTTTATGAAAGAGTTGTAAAGCTTGCCCTTCTCATTCATTATTAGTAATATTTATAGATTATATATGTCTCCTATTTTGGTTGTTTTGCACTCTTCTGACTATTGATTGAAAGTGATCTTGCCAATGTTCTTTTTCCTTTTGTTTTGGTGTTTTCATATCTATTCAACTCGGTTATGGTAATTCCCTTTTTATTTTATTAGTATCTAAAAAGAAAACGTAATTCCTCTTGACAACCCGAATCCATAATCTATTTAAGGAGTTTGGTAGTGTTTTGTGAAATTTCATATTACATGATGCTCTTTGTAATGTTAAGTTATTAAAACATCTTTTACTTTAAATGATTCATAAGTTTGTATCAGCTCATCAGTTTCTACAAGTTCTAACCTTTAACATCAAAGTTTTACAATAACTTCATTTATTTTACTAATAATGAAAGAACCGGTGTTTATTTAAAATTAACAACTGGATTTGTATGTTAGGTTACTTTCTGTTGAAATAATTATCGTTTATTATCTCTGTGTCTTACATACTGTTTTGTTTATTATTTTTAGGGTATTGGGAAGTAGTGTCTCAACTGTTTTCAGGCTACAGCAAAGGTAACGTGCCGTGTTAGATAGATTCTTCTTTTAAAGTTGTTTTCCTAATTATTTGTTATATTCTTAATATCAACATTTGTGGATCTATAAGTTAAAAAAATTCATAGATTATGCGTTTAATTTGCCACTTTAGTTAGTTTTGTAACGGGTAAAAAAGTTGGTTTGTGTCTAGATTAGTATTAGGTAGTTGTAGATAGGTCGAGGAGGCATGAAGGAAGTTGGCAAACCTTCTTCTAATAAAGGGCATCATCCTGGTGCTTCTGTTGCTGCTGATCTTTCATGTGGCTATTCGTCACCTACCTTAGATGAGGTTGCTCAGTTACAATGTTTATCAGGTAAGCGTTTATCTGTTCTTGCAAAAAGAGCCCGTACCAATCCATCTAATATTCAAACGACATGTTCATCGAGTGGTCAGGCCTCAGTTTTACCAGAAGAACACATTCCTATATCTTCTTTATATGTTGACTTTGGAGATTGCACACAGGTTTGTGAGCATTGTCATTCTAGATTTTGGTTTGAAGAACGTCTTAGCTCTTCTTCTAATGCCCATGCTCCAAAATACAACCGTTGTTGTAAAGCAGGTCGGGTTAGGATATCGTACCCATTAGAACCTCCTAATAGTGTAAAACAACTTTTTGATAATTCTCGGTTTCTTGATAATATTCGAGTGTATAATTCAATGTTTGCTATGACTTCTTTTGGAGCAAATATTGATGAATCTATAAACTTATCATCGGGTCCTTATGTTTTTAAGATAAGCGGTCAAGTATGTCATCGGATAGGTTCATTTTTCCCATCTCCTGGTGAGCGCCCACGATTTTTACAGATGTACGTCTATGATACTCAACATGAGCTTTCTAATAGGCTCTCTTTGTTTGGCGATCATGGGTCTTCATCTTTGGATCCCAAGATTGTTAGGCTTTTAGTTTCAGTATTAGATGAAAATAACAAGTTAGTAAAGCTTTTAAGAACTGCTCGAGAACTTTGTAATTCAACGGAAGTACCTGAATTTGCTATTTGTTTATATAGTAGCGTTAAGGAGGTTTGTTACGATAGGCCCGCTGCTGGTGTCATTGGTACTATAATTTATGAAAACCAACCACGTGCATCTACTTTTGATATAGTAATTCATATGAAAAATGGTGTTGTTGAGAGGGTTAGTAAGTTACATTCGCTTTATATGTCGTTACAATATCCTTTACGATTCCCTTATGGTGAACAAGGATGGAATCCAAATCTACATTTTGTTAATGATGACCTTTCACGTATTACTATGGACATGTTCTATAGCTACCAGATTCATGATCGATTTAGTACATACACACTTTTGCTTAGAGGTGGTCGTCTATTTCAACAATACTTAGTCGATGCGTACGTTTCTATTGAACAAAATAGGCTTGACTATATAGCATCTCATCAAGATATACTTAGGACTAAATATTTACAAGGCATCCATGATGCATTGTTACGCGGAGATACAAGTGGACATGACATTGGAAAGCGGACTATTTTACCTACATCTTTCACTGGTGGTCCACGTTATATGTATAAGCATTATCAAGATGCGCTTGCTATCTGTCGTGTTTATGGAAATCCTCAATATTTCATAACATTTACTTGCAACGTTAAATGGCCGGAAATTACGAGATACCTGGCTGAAATTCCTTCTTTAAAGGCACATGATAGACCCGATATCATTGTCAGAGTTTTCAAAATGAAAGTTGATGCTTTTCTCAAACATTTAAGATCTGGAGTCCCTTTTGGTGAAGTTGTTGCAGGTTGTCTTAGCTGCAACTACTTTTATCATCATTGAAATCTTAGTTTGTAACTTAAGAGTAGTGACCGTTATCTTTTCCCCTCTCAGATCTTTACACAATAGAGTTTCAAAAAAGAGGTCTTCCTCATTGCCATACCCTCTTATGGGTGAAGTCAGATAACAAAATTCAAACTCCCAGTGACGTGGACAAGTATATTTCGGCAGAGATCCCTGATCCTTCTTTAGAGCCGGTTCTTCATAAGATCGTCACCGATCTGCTTTTGCATGGTCCTTGTGGGCTTCCAAAACCTAATGCACCTTGCATGGTCAATAATAGTTGTTCAAAACACTTTCCAAAGAATTATGAAAATGAAACTATTATTGATGAACAAGGGTACGTGCATTACAAAAGAAGGATGAATGGTTTCTCTGTGGTTAAAAATGGAGTTACATTAGATAATGCGTTTGTTGTACCTTACAATAGAGATTTACTTCTTCGTTTCCAAGCGCATATCAATGTTGAATGTTGTGGTTGGAATATGGTCATCAAGTACTTATTTAAGTACATATCTAAAGGAGCTGACCGTGTTCGGTTTACAATAACAAAAACGCCATTAACTGTTATTGACAATCCGCATGGATCCAATCGTCCTATAGACGAAATAAAAAACTTTGTGGATGGCCGATTTATTTGTCCCCATGAAGCCGCATGGAGAATTTTTGAATTTCCAATTCATAGTAGGGATCCAGCAGTACAAGTATTAGTTGTTCATTTAGAAAATATGCAAAATGTAACTTTCCGAGATTCACAACGTTTGCAAAATGTTATAGACAATCAAGCGGCAAAGAAAACAACTCTTACGGAATGGCTAGCCAATAATATAGCTGATGACACAGGACGACATTTAACGTATGTTGATTATTTATCTGAATATAGATGGATTCCAGCAGGAAAGTGTTGGGTGCGTAGGAGTACAAATATAAGACCTTCTATAGGAAGACTTATATACGTTCATCCTTTAAGTGGCGAGACTTATTATTTGCGAATGTTATTAGGTCAGTAGCGTGGCTGTAAAACATTCAGCGACATACGTACCATTGGGAATGAGGTATTCCCAATTTATCGTAGTGCATGTGATAAATTAGGACTGCTTGAAAATGACCAAGAATGGGCATATGCGTTGGGCTACTTCAAAAGAATTACGTGCATTGTTTACCCACATGTTGTTGTTTTCCAATATCTCCAATCCATTAGATTTCTGGAAAACTCATTGGCGTTTGATTGGTGATGATGTTACGTTGAATGTGGGTCACTCAATAGGCTTTGCACCAAAGAATTTAAGTGACGGCGACATCCAACAATATATTCTCTATGAAATTGAACTTCTACTTAATTCAAGTGCGAGCCCATCGTCGCTTGCTAAGTTTGGGCTGCCGATGCCACGCTTGGAGTTGTTATCTGTCTTAAAAAATCGGCTTTTGATGGAAGAGAAGGATCATGATACATCAAAATTAGCCTCTGAACATGAGCTTCTAAAAAACACACTCCATGGCAGCCAATTAGAAATCTACGACTTAGTTATGAAGTCGAATTTCGAAAATAAACAACTCCTACTTTTTGTTTATGGGCATGGTGGCACCGGAAAAACGTACTTATGGACAACCATTATTTGTGCATTAAGGGCGCCAAAAAAATAGTACTAGCGGTTGCAGCCTCGGGTATCGCCTCTTTGTTACTACCATCGGGAAGAACGGCTCACTCTAGATTCAAAATTCCTTTAGACCTGACTGATGACTCAATTTGTTATGTCAAAAAGAATACCCAGCTTGGTCAACTTTTAATTGAAACATCTCTTATAATATGGGATGAGGCACCTATGAGTGACCGTAGATGTTTTGAGTCATTAGACAAAACTCTTAAAGACATACTAGATAACTCATGTGATCCTTTCGGTGGTAAGTCGGTGCTACTTGGCGGCGACTTTAGGCAAACACTTCCTGTTAAAATAAAAGCTTCAAAATCTGATATTATAAACTCATCTTTGCCTAAATCCTACCTATGTGTAACAACCCGGAATTTATAAAACTTTAAATCAAAATTATAAATTTCTAATTAAACAGGAACCAGCTAACTAGGAAATTATAACCCAGTCAACTACGAGCCTTGTAGTGGCATATAATAAGGTTAAAACCCTTAAATTATAAATTAAACAAAGCTAAGGGACTAAACTTGCAAAGATTGAAAGTGGAATACTGAATTAAGAAATAAACCTACCAAACACCCACATACGTGAGTGCTGGTCGAACAGAACAAGAGGGGGCGACCTGGGTTTCCTCTTGAAACACAAAACCTCACAAAAACTCAAAATCAGAAGCCTAAATCAAGTCTAAATCAATTTTCGAGCATGAATTCATGATCACCTAGTTGAAAGGATCACAAGGTATGTAAAATTGTGATGTTTTGTTTCATCATAAATTCTAGGTTAAATGTGAAAAACAAAAATTTAGCTTGATTACTTGATGCATGGATGAAATTGGATGTGATATGAGGTTTAGGAACAAACCCTAGGTGATTTCTTGACAAATCTTGCTTGATACTTGTAAGGTTTTGTAATCACCATTGTAGGTGATTGAGGAGCTTGAAGAAACTTGATAAATACTAGAATTATAGCTCTTGTTCTAGCACCATTTGAATTTAAGAAGTAATTTCAGAAAATGTTGATGTTAAGACTTGAATATAATTGACTAATGGAAGTGAAATTAGATGATAATTACTAATCATGAACTTGGTAATGATTATGGAAAAATCAGACCCGCTAGGTGTTTGTTGAAATGCCTAAGTGGGGATTTAAATGTTAAAAATAGAATAAAAACGCAGATTTGATTATTGTTTATAATGATGCGTTAATAAACATGAAAAGAGTTCTAAACCAATTGTAAATTGGACTCTTTAGGCAAGGAGTCCGGATCGTCAAGCGGACAAGCCGGAGGGGATACGCGTGGGAAAGGTGTGCTCTAAAGGTACGAAATCTATCGTTTCGTTAAACTATGTTATTTGTTAGTCTTATGTCGTCATATTGAAACATGGTAACAAGATAAACCAATGTGTCACGTAAGTGACTATGTGTCTTAAACAAGTAAAATGGGTCAAAACAAGTGTTAGAAATGGATTTTTAAATATCTTGAAAGATGTCTTAATTTCGGCATCCAAACGGGTCAAAACAAGTTGAGTAGAGAACCTTGAAGTTAGTTACCATCACTTGATAAATGGTTATAAACAAAGCGTAAGCCGTGTAGCGGACACGCTAAATTAGTTGAGAAATTTAAACCCTAATAAGGGAGTTAAAGTTCGGAAACATAAGCATGTCGAGTAGTATAGAAAGCCAAGTTGAAACCTTGGAAACAAGCATGTAGATTATTGCGTAAGCAATCCCTCGAAAGGGAAGCGAAACGCCATAGTTGGTAAAATCTGGATATGAGTAAATAGCCCTGGTCATGTGATAAATATGTTCGAATTTAAATTACGGCGATGTAGGAATTGATGGGCAAAAACAACAAAACAAGAAAAGAAAACATGTACAGCAGCTACCGTAAGTTACGGTGGCTACCGTAACTTACGGTAGCAAACAAAATGTTACGGTTGGTTCTTCCTGTCTTACGGCAGACTATTGTTACACAGGGGCCACCGTAACTTACGATGACTACCGTAAGTTACGGTAGCACCCAAACATAAATGTTGAGTTTTTATTTTCTTGATTAATCGAATTTGTTTTTGGAACATAGTTTCTATTGTATTAATTTCCAAGAACTTTAATACTAATGCTTATTCAAATTTTTCAGTTTCTAGGTAATTCAAGTAGGTGGATGATGATCAAGCAAATGTCTCCGAACTGAACACACAAAACGAAGCTTCCGCACTTGATCTATTTTGTTTTAAAGAATATGAAAACACTTGTTGTCGTGTCATGAATGCTTGGTTAGTAGGGTTATAACTTGAATATTAAATCATGTATGGTCTTAGAATCATGAAAATTTTTGTAAACTCAAACATATTGTACTAATTGCACGTTTTGAAATATTTATTTAGTTATTTAAAGCCGGGTCTTACAAGTTGGTAATCAGAGCTAAGGGTTGTCAATAAAGTGTGTTCGGTTCAAGCTTGATCAAACATCCGGTAAGCGTAAATTGTTTAAATAGATTAAAGAATGTAGAAATGAAACATGAATAAATATGCACGAAAAGAGTGTGTAGATTCACTCAAACACGGAAAATGCATGAAACGAGAACGGTCGGATCAAGATATGAACTTGATTAAACCAAAACAAGTAAATCATATATTATAAATGAAATGTTTAACGGTCAATGTAAACATTTCAGTAATTAAAGATGGCGGATAAAGGTAACAATGATGCGGTGCCGAGAGTCACCGAGCAAACAAGAGAAGTGATTGCCGAGGAGGTTGGAAAGGCAATCGAAAATAGTTTGTCTGGTTTCATCGATAAGATCCAGAACACGGTACTATCAGTGGTTGAGGAAAGAATCAAGAGATTGGAGGATAATGCCAATTTAGCAAAGGAAAAGTCCGGAGGACGAAAGCCTTGTACATACAAGGAGTTCATGGCGTGCAAACCGCCAGTCTATAATGGGGAGGTTGACCCAATCGTATGCCAGCGATGGTTAAGCGATATCGAAGGGGTATTTGAGAGGGCCCATTGTGATGAAGATGACTACGTAGCTTTTGGTACGGGTCAATTAAGGGGTCAAGCGAAAGACTGGTGGGATAACAAAAAGAAATAGATTGGAAGCGAAGCGGCTAAGGCCATGACATGGGAAGAGTTTAAGACGCCGTTCCTTAAACATCATAGTCCCAAGGCAGTCATTAATAGAATCAAGGAAGAATTCATGCAACTCAGACACAAGGGCGAGTCCATAGACAAGATCACGGGAATGTTTATGGATAAGATGAAGTTTTGTGATGAATTGGTGACGAATGAAGAACAGAAGATATACTATTATTATAACATGTTGAGCGCCGAGTATAGGGAGTTTATGACTCCTTCAAAATATGAGACCCTTACCGAGATCATAAATGTTGCTCGGGAACGGGAGATCGAATTGAGAAAGCAAGTTGAACGAGGTGAACGGAGGGCTCAAAATGTCAATCCGAGCCCTACCAAGAAAGCGCGAACAAACGAAACTGGGAAGAAATCTGATGTAAAAGGCGGGTCGCCTAGTTGCAAGATTTGTGGAAAAGGTCATAAGGGCGAGTGTCGCTTCAAGGATAAACCTTGTCCCATATACCGGAAGACGGGACATATGGTTACATCATGCCCGGAGAAAGTGACGGTTTGCTACAATTGTTATCGACCGGGTCACAAGAAGTCGGAATGCCCAGAGCTGGTTGGAAGGAAAGATGGGCAAGACACGAAAGGTGAAGCTCCAAAGGCAAGATCCTTCCAATTGACTGCCGCTGAAGCAAAAGTTGAACCTGAAGTGGTCTCAGGTATATTTGCTGTAAACTCGATTCCTGCACATGTATTATTTGATACGGGTGCGAATAAATCCTTTATTTCATATGGATTTATTCGACATCCTTCATTTGTTCTAACAAAATTACCTATGCCCTTAGAAGTAGAGATAGGTAATAACAAGAGTTTTATTGTTTGTGATGTATGTGAAAACTGTAAATTGAGCATTGATGACGAAGAATACACAATAAATTTGATCCCGATGTCGATGGGAGAATTCCAAGTGATTGTAGGGATGGATTGGTTGTCCCGATTCCACGCGAAGGGGGTTTGTTTCCGGAAGGAAATAAAACTGACGTCTCCTAGCGGAAAGCACGTTACGATATATGGTGAAAAAGGGGGTAACCCGGTAGTATGCTCAATGTTAGAAGTCCACAAACTTATGAAACATGGATGCAAGGCCAACATAGTATACGCAAGCAAGTCGGAGAATGAATCCCTCAAAATTGGAGATGTGCCGGTGGTACGTGATTATGAAGATGTGTTCCCGAAAGAACTACCGGGAATACCACCAGAACGAGAGGTAGAGTTCGGAATCGAATTGATTCCGGACGCAAAACCTGTGGCCAAGGCGCCGTATCGGCTCGCGCCATCGGAGCTACAAGAATTGATGTCTCAAATCCAAGAATTGCTTGACAAAGGGTTTATCCGACCAAGTGTATCCCCGTGGGGCGCACCAGTTCTATTCGTGAAAAAGAAAGACGGCAGTATGCGCATGTGTATCGATTACCGAGAGTTAAACAAACTCACGGTAAAGAATCGATACCCACTTCCAAGAATTGATGACTTGTTCGACCAGCTGCAAGGAGCAAGTTGTTTCTCAAAGATTGATCTCAGATCGGGTTATCACCAATTGAAAGTCAAGGAGGAGGACGTACCGAAGACGGCCTTTCGTACGCGGTACGGGCATTACGAGTTCCTTGTAATGCCCTTTGGGTTGACTAATGCACCCGCGGCTTTCATGGACCTCATGAACCGGGTTTGCAAACCTATGCTGGATAAGTCAGTAATCGTATTTATCGATGACATTTTAGTTTATTCGAAGAATGAAGCCGAGCATGTTTATCATTTGCAAGAAGTGTTAGAGACACTCAGACGAGAAAAACTATATGCAAAATTTTCAAAGTGCGCTTTCTGGCTACGGGAGGTGCAATTTCTCGGGCATATCATTAGTGCCGATGGGGTACTAGTGGATCCATCAAAAGTAGAAGCCGTGTCAAAATGGAACACTCCAAGGAACCCCTCGGAAATCCGAAGCTTTTTAGGGCTCGCGGGATATTATCGGAGATTCATACAAGACTTCTCCAAAATTGCTTTACCATTGACCAAACTAACTCGCAAGGAGGAAAAGTTTGTATGGGGCGTCGAACAGGAAGAAGCTTTCCAAACGCTCAAGGAAAAGTTAACTCACGCTCCGGTGTTAACATTACCGGAAGGAGTTGACGACATGGTGGTTTACTCGGATGCGTCGCATTCGGGGCTCGGATGTGTTTTAATGCAACGAGGCAAGGTCATCGCCTATGCCTCGAGGCAATTGAAGATCCATGAAAAGAAATACCCGACTCACGACTTGGAACTGGCGGCAGTAGTGTTTGCCTTAAAAATATGGAGACATTACTTGTATGGGGTAAAATGTACAATCTTTACCGACCATAAAAGTTTGAAATATTTCTTCGATCAGAAGGAATTAAACATGAGACAAAGGAGGTGGTTAGAAACAGTCAAGGACTACGATTGTGAAATACACTACCACCCCGGGAAAGCCAATGTAGTGGCCAATGCGTTGAGCCGAAAGGCGGATTATGCCCCGATACGAGTACAATCGTTGCAGCTCATTGTGACCTCTGGTTTACTTGAACGAATCCGAGAAGCACAAGTTGAAGCAGTGAAAGTGGAAAACTGGAGAAAGGAAAGAAATGTTGGCCAAGTTAAGGATCTCGAAGAAGGCAACCACGGTTTGAAAACACGTTTCGATAGAATTTGGGTTCCTAACACATGTGGAGTTAAAAAGCTTTTACTTGATGAAGCACACAAATCCCGTTATTCCATTCATCCGGGAGCGACCAAGATGTATAACGACTTGAAACAAAACTATTGGTGGCCCGGAATGAAGAGAGATGTTGTGAAATATGTGGTGAAGTGTTTGACCTGCTTACAAGTCAAAGCAGAACACCAAAAGCCGTATGGTAAACTGCAACCGTTGGAAATTCCGGTTTGGAAATGGGAACATATTACAATGGACCTGTTAACCAAACTACCAAGGACGAACCGCGGATTTGATGCAGTATGGGTAGTTGTGGATAGATTGACAAAGAGTGCTCACTTTATTCCAATACGTGAGACTTATACGTCAGAAAAGATGTCGGAGGTTTACACTAATGAGATAGGGCACGCCACGGAGTACCAGTATCCATCGTGTCCGATAGGGATACCCGGTTCACCTCAAATTTTTGGCGAGATTTCCAAGAGCAAATGGGAACAAAATTGTTCATTAGCACTGCGTATCATCCGCAGACGGATGGACAAAGTGAAAGAACAATCCAAACATTGGAAGACATGCTACGAGCATGTATAATAGACTTCGGAGGCAGTTGGGATGTTTATCTACCATTAGTCGAGTTTTCGTATAATAACAGTTACCATGCCAGTATTAGGATGGCACCGTACGAAATGCTCTATGGTAGGAAATGCCGGACCCCAGTATGTTGGGGTGAAGTGGGCCCACGCGAAATTGCCCACCAAGATATAGTTCGAGGCACTAATGAAAAGATTGATGTGGTTCGGGCACACTTGAAAGCTGCTCAAGATAGACAAAAGTCGTATGCGGATAAAAGGAGGAGACCGATCGAGTTCCAGGTTGGCGACAAAGTCATGCTTAAGGTATCCCCATGGAAGGGGGTTATCCGGTTTAGAAAGAGAGGAAAATTAAGCCCAAGATTTATTGGGCCGTTTAAAATTGTCGAACGAGTAGGGAAGGTAGCATACCGCCTTGAACTACCGAAAGAATTAAGCAGAATTCATAGCACATTTCATGTGTCACATCTGCGGAAATGTTTAACGGATGAAACAACCTATATTCACTACGATGACATCGAGGTGGATGATAGACTAAACTATTTGGTGAAGTCCATTGCGATTTTGGATCGTAAGGTGAAAACCTTAAGGAATAAAGAGATCAATCAAGTAAAGGTTAAATGGGAACACCGGAAGGGTTCGGATACCACATGGGAATCCGAGGAGGAGATGCAACGACTCTACCCTACACTATTTGGTACGTAATTAGGTTTCGGGGACGAAACCCCTTTTAAGGGGGGTGAACTTGTAACAACCCGGAATTTATAAAACTTTAAATCAAAATTATAAATTTCTAATTAAACAGGAACCAGCTAACTAGGAAATTATAACCCAGTCAGCTACAAGCCTTGTAGTGGCATATAATAAGGTTAAAACCCTTAAATTATAAATTAAACAAAGCTAAGGGACTAAACTTGCAAAGATTGAAAGTGGAATACTGAATTAAGAAATAAACCTACCAAACACCCACATACGTGAGTGCTGGTCGAACAGAACAAGAGGGGGCGACCTGGGTTTCCTCTTGAAACACAAAACCTCACAAAAACTCAAAATCAGAAGCCTAAATCAAGTCTAAATCAATTTTCGAGCATGAATTCATGATCACCTAGTTGAAAGGATCACAAGGTATGTAAAATTGTTATGTTTTGTTTCATCTTAAATTCTAGGTTAAATGTGAAAAACGAAAATTTAGCTTGATTACTTGATGCATGGATGAAATTGGATGTGATATGAGGTTTAGGAACAAACCCTAGGTGATTTCTTGACAAATCTTGCTTGATACTTGTAAGGTTTTGTAATCACCATTGTAGGTGATTGAGGAGCTTGAAGAAACTTGATAAATACTAGAATTATAGCTCTTGTTCTAGCACCATTTGAATTTAAGAAGTAATTCAGAAAATGTTGATGTTAAGACTTGAATAGAATTGACTAATGGAAGTGAAATTAGATGATAATTACTAGTCATGAACTTGGTAATGATTATGGAAAAATCAGACCCGCTAGGTCTTTGTTGAAATGCCTAAGTGGGGATTTAAATGTTAAAAATAGAATAAAAACGCAGATTTGATTATTGTTTATAATGATGCGTTAATAAACATGAAAAGTGTTCTAAACCAATTGTAAATTGGACTCTTTAGGCAAGGAGTCCGGATCGTCAAGCGGACAAGCCGGAGGGGATACGCGTGGGAAAGGTGTGCTCTAAAGGTACGAAATCTATCGTTTCGTTAAACTACGTTATTTGTTAGTCTTATGTCGTCATATTGAAACATGGTAACAAGATAAACCAATGTGTCACGGAAGTGACTATGTGTCTTAAACAAGTAAAATGGGTCAAAACAAGTGTTAGAAATGGATTTTTAAATATCTTGAAAGATGTCTTAATTTCGGCATCCAAACGGGTCAAAACAAGTTGAGTAGAGAACCTTGAAGTTAGTTACCATCACTTGATAAATGATTATAAACAAAGCGTAAGCCGTGTAGCGGACACGCTAAATTAGTTAAGAAATTTAAACCCTAATAAGGGAGTTAAAGTTCAGAAACATAAGCATGTCAAGTAATATAAAAAGCCAAGTTGAAACCTTGGAAACAAGCATGTAGATTATTGCGTAAGCAATCCCTCGAAAGGGAAGCGAAATGCCATAGTTGGTAAAATCTGGATATGAGTAAATAGCCCTGGTCATGTGATAAATATGTTCGAATTTAAATTACGGCGATGTAGGAATTGATGGGCAAAAACAACAAAACAAGAAAAGAAAACATGTACAGCAGCTACCGTAAGTTACGGTGGCTACCGTAACTTACGGTAGCAAACAAAATGTTACGGTGGGTTCTTCCTGTCTTACGGCAGACTATTGTTACACAGGGGCCACCGTAACTTACGGTGACTACCGTAAGTTACGGTAGCACCCAGACATAAATGCTGAGTTTTTATTTTCTTGATTAATCGAATTTGTTTTTGGAACATAGTTTCGATTGTATTAATTTCCAAGAACTTTAATACTAATGCTTATTCAAATTTTTCAGTTTCTAGGTAATTCAAGTAGGTGGATGATGATCAAGCAAATGTCTCCGAACCGAACACACAAAACGAAGCTTCCGCATTTGATCTATTTTGTTTTAAAGAATATGAAAACACTTGTTGTCGTGTCATGAATGCTTGGTTAGTAGGGTTATAACTTGAATATTAAATCATGTATGGTCTTAGAATCATGAAAATTTTTGTAAACTCAAACATATTGTACTAATTGCACGTTTTGAAATATTTATTTAGTTATTTAAAGCCGAGTCTTACACTATGGCCTCACTTCAAAGTCGTAAAGTTATCAGAAAACATGCGTTTACATCGACCAAATTTAACTACTCAAGAGAAGGCTGACATCAGATGGTTTTCATCATGGTTACTTGAAGTTGGAAACGGTACAATAGGTACTCCGGTGGCAAAAAAAGAGGTGGACGTCAAAGTATTACACATTCCACAACAGTTTCTCCTACCTACTGGAAAAGATTCTCTAGCTGATTTGATTCGATTCATCTACGATGCTGATACACTTAGCCATCCATCGCTCGCAAAATTTTCTGACAAGGCAATCGTTTGTCCTAAAAACAAAACCGCTGATGAAATCAATGACTTAGTACTTAGTATGTGTGATGGCACTTCTACTACATATTTAAGTTCCGATTCTATGACTCCTCATATGAACGATAAAGGCGACACTGAAATGCTTTATCCGATTGAATATCTTAACGTGTTAAATTTCAATGGCTTTCCTCCACATCGATTAGATTTAAAACCTAATACTCCAATTATATTGCTAAGAAATATTAATCAAGCAGCAGGCCTTTGTAATGGCACCAGGTTGTTACTATCTAGATTACTCCCACGGATTATAGAAGCACAAGTTATTACAGGAATAGCTTCTGGACATCGTGTTTACATACCACGGATCAATTTTGTAAAAAAAGATAAAGAGTTGCCTTTTATTTTCAAAAGAGAACAATTCCCAATTAAGGTTTGTTATGCTATGACGATAAATAAAAGCCAAGGACAATCACTAAATAAAATAGGCATTTATTTACCAGAGTCGGTTATTAGTCATGGACAACTATATGTAGCTTTATCTAGAGCCACTTCAATAAATGCCTTAAAAGTCCTTATAGTTCCAGAAGAAGGCACCGGCTCAACAAAAACAAAGAATATTGTTTTCTTTGACTTTCTAAATGCAATTTGTCCCACACAGGTAGAAATATATATAAATACACAAACGCACACACATCCACATCCATTATTTCATGTGTTCTTTATATATATATATATATATATATATAGGGGAAGGTTCTATGCAGAACACTAAATATTGCGAGAACACGCAGAACAAAATGAATCACTCATTTTTTCAATCCTAAAAACTTAAAAAGTAAATTAGAATGATATAAATGTAAGATTTATTGTTTCTTGCACTAGAATTTAAAACAAAATATGAAAAATCTTCAGTTTTTAAATAACCTACAGTCCTACACACATGTAGGTTATGTGTAGCCTAAATTACCTACATGTATGTAGACTATGTGTAGGGAAAATATATGATTTTTATATGTATATATAATACACATATGAATGTAAGAAACATAAAATTTAAGAAATATGAACCTTAAATCCCAAAATTTAGTGATTTAGAGTTGTTCTTTTTGTTCTCGCAATAATTAGTGTTCTGTAATGATCCTTATCCTATATATATATATATATATATATATATATATAATTCTACATTTAACTTTTACATATATTACTTAAAATTGTTATATATACTAACCGTGGATTAATACACTGCTTTACAGGGTACACTCAATGGCTGTTAGGAATATCTCTGATGTAAACCCAAATGACAATGCAGCTCCCTTAGAGGTTAGGGTGATCAGAACTTGGCAACCGTTCTTATTTCAGAACGAACACTGCTACCTGTTTGTTGACAGCAGGGTGAGCACTATTTACTATCCTTTCTAATCTCTGACTTATAGACAATGCCTACAATAACCCTATATTAAATTTAGATTATTGAACTACATGACCTACTCACAACTAGGATTTGTTCTCTTATTTCCTTTTAAAATTGAAAATGTTTGAACACCCATAACTAAGCATAAATTATAGAATCCTTATTTTTTGTATCAGCTTATATATATTAAATTTTAATTTTAGGGTGATGCCATTGAAGCTTATGGTAATAGGCGTGACAAAGCTTTATTTGAATCCAAATTCAGTGTTGGCTTATGTTATCGCATCAGTAAGTACCTGTCAAAGCAAGCACGCAATAGTCATAATGTTGTGCCTTCCAATGCCACAATACATCTAGGCAGAAGCATGGTTTTCGAACCAATTGTTGGCGTCGACATCCCGCATCAGTACTTTAACTTTATGCCATATGAGAGTTTACGTGCCCGTGAGAACATGCACTTTCTGTTGACAGTATACTGATTATATATGTCTAACAAAGTACAAGTTATCACAACATCCATACATACTTTTCCTGTTGAAATTTATCTAACTAGATACAATCTACAGACTACATTGGCCGGTTTGATCGATTTACAAGTGACACTAGGACAACCTCTGGAAAAAGACTTATGAAGTTTCTTCTTGAGGATGCTAAGTATGTATTGTCGCTCATTTTATATTTCGAAATTGAGACATCTATATACTAAGCACATAACGATAACCTAAATTATATTTCAGTGAAAGGTTCATTGAGGTAGCACTGTGGGAAGAAATCGCTGATGCCGTTGACAAAGAAGCCTTGGTAAACGCGCCATTTTCGTGTATTGTCGCTGTGACATCTATGAAGGTACTGAGGTTTAGGAATCTTCAGCTCGCATCAACAGCAGCCACTCATCTATATGGAAATCCTGCCATTCAAGACGCGTCTGATTTAGCTAACAGGTAAAACATAAAGTTAATTTGAAACAAAACACTTTATAAGTTACAGTCTTTTAAATTAAATAGAGTTTAACTGATAATCCAGTTACAATATTTGTGTTTAGTTTAGACTAAATTACTTAACATAAACCATTACCGGAACTTTAGAGTATGTTCGTTTGGTTAAATCAATTAATTAGCATGATATTATTCTTCTCTTTTGAAACTTTAGACTTAGTTTTCCGGTATGCTACATATTAAGAAAAAACTAAAGGTATAGAACTTGTGCTATAGTTAACAAGTAATCTCCAAATAGTTAACATGAAACCAACACTATATGGTTAATTATTAATAATTCATCATGAATTTCCTTAATATCTTAGTAAGTGGAAAAATATATATTTAATATGTTGTAACAACAAAGTATTGACATAAACAATGTAACTAATCTGTTATAAATGGTGTTTACACAGGTTTAGGGAGAGATATGCTGGCATCAACATGGATGACCGATACACGCTGCCTATTGCAAACATTCTTGCAAAGAACCCAGTTGATTACATGGTACATTTCATTACATTGCTAAAATAAACCTACTCTTTTTTCTTAACAACCAATAATAGAGACCCTGTCTTTACTATTGAACACAGGAAGTAAAATTTTCCTGCATAGCATCCATCGTTAGTTACAACCCACGACGTTCATGGTTTTATAAAGGATGTACCGTTTGTAAGAAAAAAGCTTGGCTCTCGAGAAGATGCGTTAATCTGCGATGACCATCATGACGCACCACAACCAAAGTATTTGTAAGTCCAATAACAAAGTTTTTTTTTTTGTAAAAAAAATCTTTCTTTCAGTTGATTGTAAAAAATACAATTGCATATGTAATACATGTGGCCCTAAAATATATAGTATTATATAGGTCATCTATTAAAAATATGCATACATATCTCAACATACTTATGTTTTAAGAATGGTTAATAGTTCATTGCACCTATTGTTTCTGTTACATTAGTTTTCATTTACATATTACTGAAAAAGATCCGTTTACGTCTAAATGGTAGGTACTGCATCAACTGCACAATCGCAGATAGTACAGGAAATGCCACTGTGACAATATTTGACATACCCTTTCAGTCGATCATAAAAATCCCATGCAATGAGCTGGTCATCCAACAGGGGTACACGGATTCAATGACAACGCCCGACGTGTTTTCTAAACTTTTAGGTGTTTCACACATGTTCAAGCTTCAATTTAATGATCGTGCGCACACAGGTTTTACACAATTTGTTGCAAATGAAGTACTTGAATATGTTCCTGTTGTGAATGAAGTTGCTGTGAATGAAGTTGTTGTGAATCCTACTATTACTGAAGTATCTGGTCCAGCTGATGTTGAAAACCAGCATGCAACTCAAGCTTTGGAAAATCCACCAACTAATGTTGCTCTAGAAACAACAGTCAAGCAAGTTCCATTTACCCCTGTGACTCCAGCGAAGATTTACACAACAAAGCGACAGTTGTTTGCTCTTTCAGGTGATTAAATCAAATCATTCGTCTTAAAAACGCTACTATAATATGCAGTATTCTAACATACTATTCAATACGTTTACAGGTGAAGGTTCTAACAAAGCACCCAAAACTGATGCACCTTGACAAGTCACTACCTTGGATCAGGGGCGGACCTAGCTTTATAGGAGGGGTAGCACCCGCTACCCCTCAACTTTAACGATGAAGTGCAAAATCTATTTTATTTCTTACGTTTTTTTGTATTTTGTTACCCCTGACAAACTTTTATGCTACCCCTTCAATAATCACCCTTGTTAAAAGAAAATAGAAGAAGAGAAGGTATTGTGACCATTATATTTTTTCCGATGGATGCGGTGGTGGACTGGTAGCGAGCATTCTGTTTTAGATTTGGAAGGGAAGATGAATAGGTATAAGTGTACGCCCTAATTTCTATTAATTGATTACATGGGCTTTTTAACATTCAATGTGCGGCCAACAAATTCATTATTTTTTTAAATGTTTCTTGGGCTTTATAAATTACTTGTAAACAAACATTCAACAATCAATGCCAGGTTAAAAATAATATAAAAAATCGCAAATAAGTCTTCTATTAATTTATTTGATTTGATCAAGTATTAAAAATCTCTAAATTCTTTTATTTAATAAATTTATTCTTACCAGTTCTGTTTATTATGTTATTTAAATTAAAATGTAGAGATCTATTTTTATAATAAAATTTTCAATTTTCAATAAAAAACTCAAAATAAATATTAATTGATAAAAGTGTTTAGCTTATCGTTAGCAAAGTAAAATCGTTGTAACGGTCATAGTACATCTATCGAAAAACATAAATAAATATACCTTTGTGTATATATAAATTACATTGCGACCCTCCGGGTATAAAAGTCTGGTTCCGCCACTGCTTTTATTAAAAGCCCAACCGTAAATTTATGATCAAAAGTCCATGGCTAAAAGCTCACTATAATTAAAACTCAACAGCCCACATAAACACAACATATTAAAAGTCCACATGGTTAAAAGCCCAAATGACTTGGGTTCGTTTGTTTTTTAACGGGAACAAACCAATTTTTTTCCTTAACCGGATATTGAAGTTAGCGTTCGTTTACCAGTTGCAACCGCAACCATTGAAATATGTTTTTTTTTTTAAATGAAGCTATTAAGATGGATTTACGCAATCGAATGGGCGATGGGTATTTGAATAATGAATTAATTTGTATAGTCGAAAGAGAAACTTTTGATAAAATAAAAGAAGAGGATGTAATGACTTGATTTCAAGCTTTTAAAACCGAAGAGGAGAAATCTATTAGGTGTGTGCTTTACTTTATTTATTATCCTGTTTTTATCTTTGTTTCATTTACATTGTATGAAAGTACGACCAAAAAAATTTTTTTGAACGTTACCCCTAAGATTTTTGTCTAGATCCGCCACTGCCTTGGATGTAAATGGAGTGATATAATATGCAGGCTATCTTTTTGAAGTTGCCTATATACAGAGCAGCCTTTTGGGAACACCTTTTTTGCAACCTAAATTAAACCTTTCTAAAATACTAATGAAGAAAGGATTTGCTGCTGTTAGGAACATGGACATCAAATTACTTTTGTACTCGCTCCATCTACATGTAACTAATTAGGATCAAAAAAACTTTATGTAGTTTAACTGTTAATCGTAATGTCACTATGCAGTTTATCTTTATATCAGTATTTTGCTACAAATTGCACCCATCTTCCTTCTCATCTTGATATTGGTATTTTGATATAAACTACACTCATCTTGCTTCTCATCTCTCTTACCGGACACCCCGCCGCGAAGCGCGGGTGTCTCTCCTAGTTGTAATAATAGATGGAACTTAATAAAATAAAATAAAAGATTGAAGAATAGTATATTGGTAAATGAAAAGGTTGTGAAATATTATTAACAAGGATATATATCAACTATAAAATTTAGTTTCTCTCTCTGTAAATAATATTATCCTATAAAAGTGTCTTAAAATGTTTTTATCTATTTATTTTCATATAAAATGCATTTCAAATTATTTTATGTTATGAGAACATATTCCAAAAGTTTACTCCCTATACATTAACATTACTTTGACTGCTTTTTTTCATTAATCGTTGAAATTGATTGTATTGTATCGATTAAGTTAAAGTAAGTTAGGCATTTGATAAGGGTTCCGTTTTAGGTCAGTTTAGTGGTAACATTTTGTAACTTAGAACCGTTGGTGTAAACCGAATCTGTCTATCCAACCTTTTATATGTGTTTATGCAATCAACTATATGTATTATATTTATGAATATACTTATATTTAAATTTAATTTTTTTAACTAACAGTTTTGCAAAAAAAAAAAAAAATACAATACAATACAATAAAATAAAATATGATTCAGAGCCAAAATCAACCCGTAAGACCATCAAACATGTAAAAATTTCCGACCCATCTAACCCAACCAGTTTGGTTTGTCGCTTTCCAAAACCATAGTTAGCATTTCGCCAAATATTTTTTTATCAAAACCTCTCTAACAGTACCGTAAACATCCTTAAACTCGATTCTTTTAACAAACATGTTTTTTTACTCGCAACTAACTTGACAAAATTAGTTGTGCCTTCCAAACAACCAACTAGACAAAAAAGATGCAAAACAGCACACAAGATTGTATCTTTCCTCATTTGAGCAGGGAAAGTTTCAATCTTATGTGGTTTAACTTCTCATGGTAAAAAATAAAACCGTAATTATAATTCTACATTTAAGCTGTCACAACTTTTATGTACTACCTCTCAACATATTAACAATTAAAAGTTATTAACCGTATATATTATAATATTATAATAATACATATCCGTGTATTATAATATATAATACGGTTAATAAAAGTAACCGTAAAAACTGTCCATCTTCACCTCATTCTCGCTGAACTGGCAATGACGACGATCTCGTAACAATTTCCGGCACAAAACTTGGTGAAGCCGAAGAAGACACAGATGCACAAGGTCTAAGCAGAGGTGCACCGGCACGACTAGAGTTTTCATTAGCCACACGCGGGGAACCTGAACCACCCATCATTAGACCACCATGTGGCTGCATCTCGATTTCAAGACCCTCAGCGGGTGCCAACCCATCTAACTCGTGGTGGTCAAATTCCTCTACAGATATTGTTAGGGGTATCGGATCAGAGTAGGCTCGAGCGGAAGCGGAACAAACACACACACACTAGCAGAAAATAAAGAACACAAGAATTTACGTGGTTCGGTCAAGGTGACCTACGTCCACGGGTTGCAACTAGGGTTTTACTTTTATTAGATGCTCACAACTGTTTTCAGAATGATACAGATTACAATTACATCATAGGTATTTATAGAACAAGATTAGGGTTTCCTACTTGGTCAACAAGTTAACTAAGTGGGCCTAATAACTAGGGCCGGCTAACCCTAACTAGGGCCGGCTACCCTAAAGCCTACGAACCCAACAATCTCCCACTCGGAGGCTTTGCATAGTCCACAAAGTGCATCCAAGAAACCCATCACCAGTAACTTCAGTAATCTTTACGTTCAAGTCTTCCCAGCCTCCAGTTCCAAGAACAAGCTAAGACTTCAGTCACATCCAAGCCACCTAGTTGCAACCACACCTCTCATCAAGTAACTGAGAGACCAGTTGAAGCTCCCACAAGCTCCAACCCAACAGTCTTATCAGACCCATTCTCTATCTCAACCGGCTTGCACGATCCACCAGCTCCAGAGATACACCGAGAATTAATACCACTCTCCACATTTTGCAAACTATTTCCAGGAGAGCCTTTTTCTTCAGTCGGAACCTTCGTCTTAAAAACCCAACGGTTCTTTGTGATTGTACCCGGAACACGACCCGTGCTCCCACTATCACCAAATCCCCTGACTGGCTTAAACTTAGACCCCCGACCACATTCAACTGACATCCCCAAAGCACCAGAATTCAAGTTCGCAAATTGAACCCTCTTCCGCTTACTAGATTCAGTGAACCAGACTTTATGTTGTACAGGGACGGCTACTCCCTCACCAGGTATCTCAACTAGATACAACGATCCTCGTCTCCTCCCACTGGCAACAACAAGATTTCCATCAATCACCTTCCACTTCCCACCACCAAACTTAACATCTAGTCCCTGTTTATCCAGTTGACTAACAGAAATAAGTTTCTTCGTTAAACCTGGAATTACCCTGACGTTCTTTAAGTTCCATGTAGTGCCCAGTGGAGTCTTCAGATTGACATCTCCCATACCCGTAACATTAAGAACATGACCGTTAGCTAATCGTACCTTTCCAAAGTCTCCTTTTTTTAGATTCACCATCGTCTCCCCGCTGTGCATGGCGTGAAACGAAGAACCAGAATCCATAGCCCAAGAATCTATAGACTCTTCACAGCAAACCAGTACGTCACCGTCAGATTCATCTGACACAACACTGTTTACATGCTGGCTACCACCCTCTTTCTTAGGATCAGGACACTCGTTTTTAACATGCCCCTTTTCACCACAGTTCCAGCACCTCACATTCTTCCCAGCTTTAGACAAGCTTTTCCCACGACTCCCACTGCTTCTGTTTTTACCTCTTCCCCTGCTAACACTGAGCATACCACCAGAAGTAGATCCTCCATTAGTGTTCCTCCGGCGAACATCTTCACCCAAAACACTATCCCGGACCCGATCAAACTTCAAATTTCCAGTTCCAGCAATTTCAGTGACCGTTGTCACAAATCCTGACCAGCTATCAGGTAAGGAAGATAACAAAACCACAGCCTGAGTGTCATCATCCAACTTCATGCCCACAGTTGCTAACCTGGACAAAATTGAATTGACCTCGTTAATGTGATCAGCAACTGAACTGCCCTCGTTCATCCTCATATTAAACAGTTCTCTCATCAAGAACACCCTATTACCGGCAGACGGCTTCTCATACATATTTGACAGAGCTTCTAACATATCACGAGCAGTTGTTTCTTTCATGATATTAAATGCAACGCTCCTCGTCAAAGCCAATGTAATTTTACCTCTTGCCTTTTTGTCCTTTGAGTTCCAAATTGCCTCGGCAGCTTTATCCATTCCAGCAGGTTTTTCTTCCAGTACCACATCCAAATCGCATTCACCAAGCAACGCCTCTATTTGCATTCTCCACCAAGCAAAATCAGTACCGTTGAACTTCTCGATTCGGAACTTCCCGTCTTCAGCCATAGCAAACGAGAAAACCAGAAAAAACCACAAGGAACCAAGCAACCGAAACCCGAGCAACCTTCAATAAACCAAAAAACCCGAAGTACCCGAACCAACGACTTCTCTTGCAAACCCGAGCGTAAAATCAGCGAATAACCAGGGTTCAAGAACCGAAACCCTAATCGCCAAACACCCCAAAACCACCAGATCTGCAACAGCAAACCCTACGACGCAAACCCTAGACCTTACGAGCCGTAACCAAAGAATAGGTATGGGCCGTAAACAAGTCAGCGGCGACGGCAGCAACAGCAGATCAAGATCTCTCGTCCAGCTCTCTCCTTCTCCTGCGATAACCGTGTGAACCGTGTATTTTACTGAACCTTTGGCTCTGATACCACTTGTTAGGGGTATCGGATCAGAGTAGGCTCGAGCGGAAGCGGAACAAACACACACACACTAGCAGAAAATAAAGAACACAAGAATTTACGTGGTTCGGTCAAGGTGACCTACGTCCACGGGTTGCAACTAGGGTTTTACTTTTATTAGATGCTCACAACTGTTTTCAGAATGATACAGATTACAATTACATCATAGGTATTTATAGAACAAGATTAGGGTTTCCTACTTGGTCAACAAGTTAACTAAGTGGGCCTAATAACTAGGGCCGGCTAACCCTAACTAGGGCCGGCTACCCTAAAGCCTACGAACCCAACAGATATCACTGTGCTTGTGTCTGTGTGAATGGTCGTCGAGTCATCGTATATTCCTAACCGCCTTCTTCTTCTTCGGGCTTCCTTTCCCCATCCATGGATTGTATCTCGTATTCGCTGCGGAATTAACGCAGCCTTGTAATTCGTACCCATCTGCAGAGTAACATAGAGTTCAGGTGAATATAAACATTACACACACACAGGGCTGACCACTTTTATCAGAAACCCGACCTGAATTCAAAGTCACCCAAACCCGAATCAGAGAATACCCGAAAAACCCAAACCCGACCAACCTGAACCTTCTATGGGTCAGTTATCGGGTCACGTTTTCCTTGCCATAAACCCCAACAATCTGAACCGGAAAACCCGAAACTTGAAAACCCGAAAATTTATTGTCTTTAGATGTATTTTGGTTTGGAGTCTCTAGTATTTGGAACAGTAAGTTTTGGCACTTTGGAACATTATAATATCATATTGTCAAACGATATATGACTTTTAATGATATTGTTAGTAGCAGTATAATTTTGATGATATTTTGTAAAAAAAAAAAAAAAAAAACTTTATTTTCATTTTACTTATAAACCTGAAAACCGAACAACCCGACTCGAATTAACCTGAACCCGACCAACCCGAACTTTGAATGGGTCGGTTATCGGGCCACTTTTTCGCAGCCAAGAACCCGAATAACCCGACCCGAAAAACCCGAAACCCACACCCACACCCACACCCACACACGTGTTTGTTCTTTTGGTCTGAAATTTTACCTGGGTAACAAGTGCATAAAGCGGTAGGGTGCTATAGCTGCATAAGAACTGGCCCATGAACCTATAAGACGTAAGAACAGTGAGAGACGCCGTGTTTTGATTCATTACCCGACCCACCCGTTTTGCTACTTTTAAGCAACATGTATGAAATCCAGGTCAAACCGAATGGAAATAAATGCATACCCCAAAACCAGCCGTATATACACGAGCGTGTGGTTCTTGATAAAGCAAGAATTATAGCCGAATTGCCACTGCAATAAACAAAAATGTTAAAACAGTTTATATAACTCAAAATAGAAGATGAAATGCGGTTATGAAATCAAGTAAAAAAAATACCCAGAACCAAAAGAACGAAGCTAGCTCAAATGCGTTCTGCACAAACATTTTAGATTAGTCGAAACAAACTAAAAAGAAAAAACTGATGTCCTTTTAAATAATCGAGGATAAAAAGGCCATGCTGACCTGGAAAAGAATGAAATGGATTAAGGAGAGCAGTAATTCTGGCTTCTTAAACCAAAAGAGTTCATCTCGAGGCTTTAATCTCGTTTCAGTATAATATTGAGTAATTTCAGCACTCTCGAGTGCCAAAGTAGCAATAACATGTTGCAATTTTGTCCCCACGAGTAAAACAAGCTGAATATATATACATATGCAATCAGAAGAGTAATATAAAAGTATAAAACAAACTACTCTTTTGATAAGATAAGAAAGATGAGTACTTACTGTAATTGGAATAATGGCAATCCAGAAATAAAGATTCGATCCTGCAAGAAACGTACGATGATCGTTCAAGATTAAGTTTTTCCAATGCGGGTTTGATGCATAATTAGTTCACGTTACCTACCTTTTACATTGAATAGCATAAAAGCAACCACAAATCCCCAAAGTGGGCCACTGCAAGAAACCGAACAAACGAAAAAAAATCATTATCTTTCCAACAGTAATAATATTTTACGTTACACCTTTGGCAAATACAAAATTCATTACCTAACTCCAACTATTCTTTGAAACTCTTCTTCCATAGACCGAATCATATAACTGTGAAAATCATATTTTGATGTGAGGTGATGGTTCTGCCAGAAAATAAGAAAAACAAACAACCGTGAACAATAATCTGGAGGTACAAGATCTGAGTGAATTTTTAGACATATATCAACCAACACATATCAATTACAACGAACAAATTTAATCGTACGTATTACATATATCAATAAACAGATATCAATTACAACGAACAAATTTAATCGTACATATCATATAGAGTAAAGTACACGGATAGTCCCTATGGTTTACCAAAATTTTGGATTTGGTTCCTAGCTTTCCAAAAGTAGACAGATGGTCCCTGTGGTTTGCACTTTGTAACGCATTGCTTTTTCTCAAAGAACATGGAAGGTCCCTGTGATTTGCACTTTGTGGCGCATTTAGTCCCTAACTTGGACATGCTAAAAAGTTTAGATTTGTTGGCTGGGGACTAAATGCGCTACAAAGTGCAAACCACATGGACCATCCGTGTACTTTTGGAAAGCAAGAGACCAAATCCAAAATTTTGGTAAACCACAGGGACCATCCGTGTGGTTTACTCACATATTAGTTAAGGTTAACCATTGATTTTCAGACTCTTTATTCAGGTTGACCAATTTACAATGCCATACGGCTAGTGCAGTAAAAAATTATAAATTTGTTCCAAGTAGATATATAGGGTGATATATAGTTTTCAAGGAAATATCAGCAAGTGTATAATATTAATTTATTTATGTCAAGATTTGGCATACCATGATGAAGGCTTTACGGAGTGTAAGGTAATCTGCACGAACAACCGCACGCCCAAATTGCCGAAAGAAACATATCTGTATGGAAAATTAGATACAAAAAGATTATGTTAACAGAAAGAGAAAAGCTAACTATGCACAAATGTAAAATGTTAAGAGACTGTACCTACCATCCAAGTAACGCAACCATTCCTAACCAACGGATTTGACGAGTGGAATTTGGCCATAGTTGATTGCCTCTTAAAAATGTCATTTCTTGAAATTTCTGCATTAAATATATATAATACCATCATTAAATTTAAAAATGATTATAAACTAAAGATACATAAGTACAAGTATATAATACCGGTTAGCACATCATGACGATCCACTTGAGCCTCATCCTCCCATCTCCTCCAACTGTGGATCTGGAGAGATTACAACAAACATAAATTATCATACTCTGTTATCTTTATTAGGGCTGCAAATGAACACTTACCGAACAGGATTTTATGTCCGTGTTCGTTCGTTAAGGAAATGAACGTGTTCGTGTTCGTTTGTTAATTTTAAGCAACGAATGCAAACGAATGTTCATGAACACATACTAATGTTCATGAATACAAATGGAAATAAACGAGCACAAACAAGCGTTAATGAAGAGAATATATAATACACCGATACTAATTAAATATTTTATTAGTCGGAATTTTGATGTGTTTATATAAAATATAAAAACTAAAACCACTAATGAACTATCGAACACAAACGAGCACATTACCGAACGTTCACGAACATAAATGAACAAACACAGCCTCTGTTCACGTTTGTTCATTTAACTAAACCAAAGAAGTTCCATGTTCGTGTTCGTTCATTTATTAAACGAACGAACACAAACGAACTTCCCGCCAAACGGTTCACGAACTGTTTGCTGAACGTTCGGTTTGTTTGCAGCCCTAATCTTTATACAGTTATCAGGTGAGAATAAATAAAAGTATGTAACCTTCACAACAGCAAGAAGCATCGTTAAGCAGCTGTAAGACACGTGAGTTACCGCCATGACGAAAATAAAGCGGTGTAATTGCTCAAGGCCTTCATATGATACAAAGGGCTCATAATCCTGTAAACGACAAATGGTAATAAAAATATTTAAGACTTAAAAAACATAATACTTACACGAAGTAACGATTGTAAATTAACTTGACTCACCTTCCGACACTTGTTCTGATTCAACACGTTCAAAACTCTCCTATGAGGATATACAAAAGTCATAAAAAGTTTCCGCTCATTATTCTCCATTTCTTCATCAACCTCGGATCTGGTGCACGGAGCAAATGCGCCATTATAGAATTTTGAGGGGATACAAATATTTGATATAATACTGGAAGTGGCTGTAAGAAGGAGAGAAATGAAGCCAAGAAGCATCAACTCTGCACACAAACAACCGAAACAAGATGATGAGAATAATGAATGCCATATCAAGCATTTGCATTTCTTAAATAGATTTCGTATACTGAACTACCTTCTTTCATTTTCTCCACGGCAGCAAGCAACGGCTTGCGGTTTGTTTTCTTCAACCACTGGCATGTTAAAACAAAATTGTCAGGATCAACTAAAAACTAAACACCTCGGAGCACAAACGCTTTTTTAAACCAAGATTACACACACTTGGATTATTCACTATCTGAATATGTCAAACAACATAAGTAGGGATGAGCTCGGTACCACAGCAATACCTAACTATACCGGTACCGAAAGTGCTCGTTACAGTATTCAAAGGTATAAAGTGGGTAAAATCCCGTACCATACCGAAAGTACCGATCCCGAAAAAAGCCAAAATTGGGTAAAGAAGTACAGAATTAGAACCGAAATTTGATCGGTACGGTTCGGTACCGGTATTTTTCGGTACCCGGTACCTCATCCAAAGAATGGATTTAACTTGATTTTGGTGCTCAAAAATAGAATACCAAAACCCCAAAGAGTCACAAATTAAGACATGGAACCAAATAACTAGAGTCAAACACAAATTTCTTTATAATCTATATAAACTATATCATTTGATCACACAAGTGCTACAGTGTTAGTTCCTAAACAATACAAGCATCTCATGTTAATCTCCAAAAATAAACTAGTGTGTTTTGTGTCAATACAGTGAACACTTACATTGCTTAACCGGTGAATTGATCTCTCAACAAGCAAAGAAACAACAACAAAGACGGTCAACACTGTAGCCACAGACCATGTTGGAGTCAAAGCCAAAGATCTTGATTCTTCCTGGTCAACCTCAGATGACATATTACCTTCACCAGATATCACCCAATTTTCACACCTCTAACACACACTAACATACCACACAAACACACACAAAGTCTCCCACTGCAAGATTCAATTTTTTTCAGTGATCTCTCATAGGCATTTCGTCGAACAGCCTGTGTGCACACAATAATGACCAAATAATCCAAATGCTAGCCCCCCCACTTTTGTTTAAGTTCAGTACAAATAATCAAGATTTACACTTTCCAATTCAAAATTTATGTTGACCCACTTCGTATTTGCATCAAGATTGAAGAAAAATATAAACTTTAAGACGAATCTTACTGGTTTTTAAAATACCCAACTCTGTTTTCACTCAGTAAGAAAGAAATAATAAGAAAAAATATATGAAATTTGGGTATATGAATAAAGAATGTGCAAAGTGCAGTTGTGGATGAATAATTTGATATAAAATTTGGGGGTCAATTATATACCAACTGGAATCTTGATGAAACAGAGTAACCAAAGCTCTCTGTCTTGTGTGTGTTTCTCTCTCATGATGAAGTGATTAATATAGAGAGAGAGAGGATAGCTGGGCGGCTTAAAGTGTTGCGCGTAATTAGCGGAAACGACGTCGCTTGTTTAAAGGCTAGTGATTCTACTTTCTTGTATTTGGTCATAAAGTGACCAGTGGCGGAACCAAAACTTCTTTGTCGGGGGTCATCATAAGAGTCTCTTTTCTACCGACTACAACTAGAGAGTCTAAAACATGTTTTTTCCTAGAAAAATCTCAGATTTTACATATAAAAATCTTACAAATTTCTATGTCTGTGGGTCAGCAGACCCTCTTGACCCCCTCTGGTTCCGCCCCTGATAAAGTCTAATATAATACATGAACTGATTAATAGTTTTTGGTGTTTTTCAAATGTGTTAGATAATAGATATATATTAAATGTTATGGTTGAAGAGATATGATATCAACTTTGGTACTGCTGGGTCAAGTATACTAAACGGGTCTTGATTTTAAGGGTCTGGACTCTGACAGATGTCTTAACAAACAATGTTGATGTGAGACGGGACGTCCTGCGAGGTGTATGGTAAGGTGATCACATATCAAAACCGAGATGTCAACATCAATTTGGTTATGTCCTGAATACGACTGCTTGACAATGACATGTAACAATACCTAGTATAAATAATGATGAAATGATGTAAGTAAGGTCATTCGATCTCTCGTTATTCTCTGTTTTACATACTCACATTTCTAGTAATAGATGAATACTTATTCTCAATTTAAAGGATGACACAAAATAATTATCTTTCTGTGGTGAGACTAATGTCAGACTCTTTTGTATATTAGATCGAATTAAAATGATCATCGGTGTTTAGAGAACTCCCCTCGTGAATTCTCATGTGAAAATCATCATGATCCCAAGTCAACTTGAATTTGGGTCTTTGCTTCTTCAATGATATAACACCATAATGTGAGATTATAATGTTCAAAAAATAGTAAGCTTTATTTGTTTTAGTGATATCATTTTTGTTTATTTTTTTGAAATGTAATGTTAAACATTCAAGTTGAGTTTTGTAAATAGATTGGGAATGTCAAACCGAAGTGAAAAAGTGTATTCAACTTGTTTGTTGATTTTAATAGTTTTTACATTAGATTATATTAATGTTTATGCATTTAGAACATTATCATGATTTTGTTATTTCAATGAAAAGTGAAATATTTCGTTATTATAATACTTTATTAATTTTAGGTAAAATAATAATATCATTGTGTCATTGTAATAGTAAGCAAATTAACGTGTTATAGATTACAAATGTATTTAAATGAATGAATTGTAGCTTTTGTGATATTTCCGTGTTATAGTTATGAGAAAAATATTTATTATTTTGTTATTATGATAATTTAATTACGATCAAATGTTTTATAGGTGTCACAAAAATGTTTGATAAGTTAAGAATTAACCCATATAGGTTGTCCCTAGTTATGTCCATATGTTTTGGACCATAGTCGGATGTCTAATGTACTCCCAATGACACGAGTTTGGTCCACTTGGTTATGCATTGTCAAATAACATACGATCTAGACCTAAAAATTTTGTCTTCTTACCAGATTTCAATTCATTAATACGTTATTGAGACCAATGGGGTCGTCCACCCCTGTTTAGGGATATAGTATGTAGTCATGTCGGAGATACAAACTTGAAAGCAAGATACTTGAAATGCGATGTTCGATAAGGACACTATTCAAGCTTTGTTTGTTATTATTGGTAGAGGTTGGATCAGGGAACCAGGATCAAGATGGTGGTGGAACCGAGTTTTGTACTACTAGTTGAGGATTTAAACACATGGGTCATATTTCCATGGGGTTCATACTTATGGGACCTTTCTCATGTACAACTTCATAACGCATTGCAAAATTTTCTTGTGATAGTCGAATTTTATATCCAATTGGATTCTTACTTCTGCTCCATCTGATAAGTTGGTTTGGAGATCTGAACTAGTAGCCAAACACAATACGACTTATACATTTCTTATAGTATCTTCATAATATAATATTTGAGCATGTATTTGCACACCCACATGTGCATTATTTCTTGTAAATTGAAATTCTTAATGAAAGAATATTCTAGATCCATAATCAATGAAGGAAATAATGCTCCACTAATTAAGGAGATTTATCATGTTTAGCTTATTCTCCACCTATTTAACATATTTTTGTATGCTTTTGATATATAAGAAAAAACCATATTTTTGGCTCTTTGAGCTTGTTTATGCCAAGTATAATCATCCATACCCTTAGTATGACTGTGACAACCCGAACTTTCAAGGTTTTTCCTTGACACGTTACTTGTTTCACACCAGTGTCTTCATAATTGTGTTTGCATTGTAAAAATTGTGCACGTTTGATATGTGATTGATATATTGTGTTACTGTGTTATTTGGTACTGTGTTATTTTGTTATTATATTAATGCATTGTTATGTTATAATGATTGGTGTATTGCTCATTGACTGATACAAGAAACCGAAAGTATTACTCATTGTGTAATGGCATAGCAAACATCACACATGATGACTTTCGTCACCCACACACACACGACGAAACATGGTGACTTTCGTCACTCATGGTGTTTCGTCGCCACAACAGGCCTCGGCCCAGAGTGGTTTCGGCCCAACTTCTTTATATTAGAACCCCTTGTAATCAGTTGCATGTAGAACACATAAAACCCTAATATCCTTTCCTTCCCCCTTGTGGTCGCCGGCTGCCAATCGCACATTCGAAGCACTCCTATTTCTCAGTCTCGATCTAGGCACTCAATCGGTTAGTATGATCCTTCTTGTTTTAATCGTGGAATGATTGTTTCAATTGTGTGCAATATGTTAGTGATTGATGATTAGGATCATGAGATTTACTGTGATTTAGGGTTTGCAATAGGGTAACATAAATTGACGAACTGTGTCTGCATATTGTGTCTATGATAATGATATTATTCAACTTGATGATCACTGATGGTTAGTTCGAGGATCACATGATTTCTGTATGATCGGATTTGGTAAATTGATGATCTTGTAGTGGTTATTCCAGTACTGAATGATGACAACGATTACTAGGCTTTGCAGGGTGCCATAACAATCTGGTGTTACTTCACGACGAAACCTAGAGTTTCGCCATACACATCTTCACGACGAAACCTAGAGTTTCGCCATACACATCTTCACGACGAAACCTAGTGTTTCGCCACACATATCTTCACGGCGAAACATAGTGTTTCGCCACACATGGTGTTTCGTCTGTATGATGCTTGAATGTGAGCTTGTTATATGGATTTGTATGTATGCATGACTCTGATTAGGACTATGAGCATCCATTGGAGAAATTGTGTGTCATGACTTAGAAACTGTAGTGATGTTCAAAATATCCGATTTGTATGATGATGAAAAGGTAGAATGATGATGTGTTTTGACTTGATGTGAATGTTGACTGTGAAATTAACTGGCAATGTAAAAACTGGTCGCACAAGATACTGGAATCGAATTTGCAATTTAAATGGGCCGCACACTCCATTGGACCTAGACACTTATGATTGGGCCGCACATTTAAAAGTATATATATATATATATATATATATATATATATAGGTAGAGGATCCTGTAAAAAGTGCTCAAAGTGTGAGAAGTGTATTATAACACTATATATAATACAATATAACACCGTATAACAATATGTAACACCATATAATACCATGTAACACTTTGTAACACTATATATCATTATATAACAAATATAACACTATAGGTTGTCTGATAGCATGTCTATGATAGATGTATAGTGTTATATTTGTTATATAATGATATATAGTGTTACATAGTGTTATATGATATTATATGGTGTTACATATTGTTATACGGTGTTTATATGGTGTTATATAGTATTATATATAGTGTTATAATACACTTCTCACACTTTTTACACTTTATGCCCTTTTTACATTATCCTTACCCTATATATATATATATATATATATATATATATATATATAGGACAAAGATCCGTTAGGAACCACCCCTTATTGCGAGAACCGCGAGAACCAGTGTGAACACAAACAGTAATTCCTAAAAAAATCTAAAAAACACCCAAATTTTTTTTTTTAATTTTTTTACTATTTTTTTTGAAAAAATCGCAATATTTTGTTAATAAAAAAAATAAAAAAAAAATTTCAAAAAAAAAAAAAAAAAATTTCGAGTAACAGTTATCCATGCACATGTGCATATGTATCGTTTCTTTGTCAAATTCCGTAATTCATTACAAATAATAGTCAATTGCACTTTCATTTACACTACCACGTGTAATACACTACTTTTTACGTTAACAATGTTAGAAATGCACATGTGCATTTATATGTATTAACAGGAAATAAGGTGTTTTGGTACACTACTTTCTCTTTCATCTATCGTTCCATCCATAATACACAAGCATGCACATGTGCATTTTTGTCATTTCTTTGACAAATTCCGTAATTCATTACACATATTAGACAATTGCACTTTATTTACACTACCATATGTAATACACTACTTTTTACATTACCAATATTAGAAATGCACATGTGCATTTATATGTATCAACATTAAATAAGGTGTTTTGGTACACCACTTTGAATACACTTTCCTTTTTCATCTATCATACCATCCATAACACACTACCATTACCTCCTACCATCCATAATACAATACCATTATCTCCTACCATCCATGATACAATACCATTAACAATATTTTCACTTTAATACATGTATGTAAACACCATTTATACCATCCAATCAACATATTACATAAAAAATTGACAACTATAACCAAACCATCAACCACTAGATATAACTAACCAAAAAACATGTATATGAGCCTACTTCTCCATTCAAAATCACAAACTTTTTGTAACAAAACACGTTATATCATGGTTATACCTAATTATGCACATGTGCATTTTGAATATTGGTAATGTAAAAAGTAGTGTATTACTAATGGTATTGTAAATTAAAGTGCAATTGTCTATTCCTGATAACGTATTACTGAATTTGTTGAAGTAATGATACATATGCACATGTGCATAGATAACTGTTACTCGAAAAAAAAAGTTTTTTTTTTTTTTTTTTTTTTTTTTATGGTAACGAAATATAGCGATTTTTATTAAAAAAATATTAAAAAAAATAAAAAAAAATTTTGAGTGCTTTTTTGATTTTTTTTAGATTTTATTTTGTGTTCACATTGGTTCTCGCGGTTCTCGCAATAAGGGTGGTTCTCGCATGAACCTTACCCTATATATATATATATTGGACTGTTGATATTTACCGAAACATGGATATGTAGTGTAGGTAGGGCTGGCAATTTATACACGAGACACGAATACACGACACGTACCTACACGACTTTAACAGGTAACAGGTAAGACCTTAACAGGTTTCGTGTACTTAAACAGGTAGACACGAAATTACCTGTTAATTTTCGTGTCTAAACATGTATAATACCTGTTTACCTGTTAAGTACATGTTAGTACCTGGTTATTTTTAAAATTAAATAAATATATATATAATATATATAGTCCATTTATGATTTATCCCTAATACCTTAACAACCTTACAACCCTAATTCGTTCCAGGCTTCCAGCCGTCACTCTCACTCATTCTCTTCTCTCAAGTCTCTAACTCTCAAGTCTCAACACAGCCGATTCCTCCCGACTCCGAGTCCGTCACCGGCCGTCACCTAACGGGTATGTATACTCCTCCGACAACCGCCGTTTAAGATTCATGTTTATCTTTCTATTCGATTTATGTAACACCCATGTTCGATTATCAGTTCTGTTGCCGGATTCCGTTACTTTGTTCGATTCTTGACACTTTTCGTTATCGGATTCTGTTACTTTGTTCGATTATCAGTTCCCTTTGTTCTTGATAATGTGTAGGATTTTGATTTTTTTTCAAGGTTATGTGTCGATTCTGTTACTTTGTTCGATTATCAGTTCCCTTTGTTCTTGATAATGTGTAGGATCGGATTCTGTTACTTTGTTCGATTATCAGTTTCTGGGTGTGTCAAAAAGCTTGTTGATTTCATATGGGATTTATGTTGTATGAATGTTTGTGTCACTTATAGTATGGAAAACCCCTATTTTGTATTTGGGGATTTTGAACTTTTGATTGCTCACATTAGTTAGTATTTACTATTTAGGTAATTATGAGTGACCCACAAAAGGTGGAAAAGGCGAAGGATAAGAAAGCTAAAACAACGGTATGTTTGTTGATTCAACTATACTTATGTTGGTTCAAGTTTGGTTTTATTTTTGTGTAACTTTATGTATTTTTTTCTTTATTCTTTCTAGACGGGGAGTGATTCTATCCATGTTGATTTAGAAGATGACTTCTCAATGGATATGGATGTGGATGATGAGGTTCACTTGGTGGATGAAGAAGATATAAGCGATAGCAAAGCAGGGTCAAAGAGAAAACAAAAAGAAAGAAAAGAGAGATCTCCTGTGTGGCTTTACTTCATTAAACACACTAACAAAAAAGTAGGAAAAAGGGTCCCAACCGAATGCAAGAAATGCCATCATATCATAATGTATAATAGTGGCCAAGGTACGGGTAATCATACGAAACACATAAAAAGCTGCTTTGGTTCTACTTATAAAGATGTTGGTCAAATGCTTTTAAATAGTGACATGAAGTTAAAGTCGTCTTCTTTTTCTAACAATACGTTTCGTGAGATGATTTTAGATGCTATTGTGATGCATGAATTACCTTTGTCATTTGTTGAGTATAAGGCTTTTAGAGTTTTGTTTGAGTATTTGTAACCCGATGTGAATATTCCCTCTAGAAATACCATAAAATCTAATTTAATGCAAAAGTTTAAGAGGGAAAAAGAAAAGATGAAAGTTATTCTTATGGAATCGGCTGGGAAGTTATGCTTAACTGGAGATTTATGGACTTCTATTACTACTGATGGGTATTTAGCAATTACAGTTCATTATATTGATAAACATTGGGTTTTGCAAAAGAGAGTTTTATCATTTTCTTTCATGCCACCACCTCATACTGGTGTTGCCATATGTGAAAAGGTGTTTTCTATTCTAGTAGAGTGGGGTATAGAAAAAAAAAATTTAGTGTGACATTGGATAATGCATCTTCTAATGATGCTTTCATTAGGCTTCTAAGAGAACAGTTGAATACAAAATCACCACTTGTTTCTAAGGGTGCTTTTTTTCACTTGAGATGTTGTGCACATATTTTGAACTTGATTGTGCAAGATGGGTTAAAGGAAATTGATGATTGTGTTTACAAAGTAAGAGAGAGTATCAAGTATGTGAAAGGTTCACAACAAAGGAAGGAAAAGTTTTTGGAATGTGTTGAGTTGTGTTCAATTAAAAAACAAAAGGGGTTAAGGCAAGATGTTGTTACTAGGTGGAATTCCACATATTTAATGCTTGATGGTGCTCTTTATTATCGACGTGCATTTAGCCATTTAGAATTGAGTGATTCTAATTATAAGGAATGTCCAATTGCATCAGAGTGGGATAGGATTGAAAAGATATGTTCATTTCTTGAAGTGTTTTATGATGTGACAAATGTTTTTTCGGGTACCAAATATCCGACTGCAAACTTGTACTATCCACATGTTTTTTTGGCTTATTTGACTCTGTATGATGGGATGAATTCTGAAGATGAGTATATAAAACATATGGCAAACTTGATGATGGGGAAGTTTCAGAAATATTGGTCTAATTTTAGTCTTACATTGGCCGTGGCTGTGGTGTTGGATCCTAGATTCAAGTTGCATTTTATCGATTGGAGTTATTCAAAAATTTATGGAGAGGGAAGTAGTGAATATACACATGTTGATCAGTTATTGCATTCTACTTTTCATGAATATGACACTGCCTTGTTAAATGAGGGTGAGGATACAAGGGATCAGTCAACGCCTACTTCAGATGGTAGCAAAGGTGTTAAGGACACAAGTGGTGTTTCAACATATGGTGCGAGTTCAAGACTTAAGGTAATTTTTATGTTTGTTCATTTATTTGTTTTATGTATATTGTCTTTTAATTATTAACTAACTATTTTTTTATTAATATGTTTTAGGATTTTGATAAATTTCAAAGTAAAGATTTGACAACTAATCAAAAGTCAGAACTGCAATTGTACTTAGAGGAGTCAAGAGTTGATAGGAACTCACCACTTGATGTGTTGGCTTTTTGGAAAGCCAATGAGTTTAGATATCCCATACTAGCGAGGATGGCAAGAGACTTTTTGACTATTCCAGTATCTACTGTGGCATCGGAGTCGACATTTAGTGCAAGTGGAAGAGTGATTACCGAACATCGAAGTTCACTTAGTAAAGCTACCGTTGAGGCTCTAATATGCACAAAAGATTGTTTACATGGAGATTTTTGTAATGTCCATCTTTGCTTGATTTTAATAAGTTGAGTAAATTGCCATTTTAGTCCCTGAGTTTTGACCAAAATTGCCACTTTAGTCCAAATAGTTTTTTCCTTGCCATTTTAGTCCAAATAGTTTTGTTTTCTTGCCATTTTAGTCCAAATAGTTTTGTTTTCTGCCATTTTAGTCCCTGGTAGGTGGTGATGGTGGTGGGGTGGGTGGGTGGGTGGGTGGTGACGGTGCAGGCAGGTGGTGGCGATGATAGAAGGTTAGTCCCTGCACCGTCACCACCCACCCCACCCACCCCACCACCATCACCACCCACCATTTCCACCACCACCGGGCACTTTTACGCCACCCACGTCATTAACCAACATCACCGTCATCATCGTAAAACCAACAACCACCGCCATCATCTTCACTGTAAACTGGCACAACACTATCCCCATACCATCGCACCTGCAAAAAAAGAAAGAAAAATGTGGTTCGACCAAAATTCACCTAAGTTAAATAATTTTTTTTTAATGGAGTTAGTGGGTTGGATGAAAATGGCAACAAATGACAAAACTCAGGGACTAAAATGGCAGAAAACAAAACTATTTGGACTAAAATGGCAAGAAAACAAAACTATTTGGACTAAAATGGCAAGAAAAAAACTATTTGGACTAAAGTGGCAATTTTGGTCAAAACTCAGGGACTAAAATGGCAATTTACTCTAATAAGTTTTATACATGATATTATATTAATTTTATAATGTATATGTTTGTTTGTACTTTGTAGGTTCTAACAAAGTTAGTGTGGAAGAGCTCACTGAAGATATAATGTCACTTGACATTAGTTGTGAATCAAATGCTTCAAACTCGGTGAACAATGAACAATCCTAAGGTACCTCACTCTAAAACTTTCTAATAATATTACTTGATAAAACTATATGAATATGAATATGTCCAATTATCCATGATTAATATGACTAATTGACTATATTTATTTTGTATGTAGGTTTGATTGTTTGGAATTGAAGATTTGAGAAGAAAGACCAATTGGAACTTGGAAGTTTGGGACTTGATATTGTTTTCAATATATGTTTTGATTAGAATTCTATGTGTTTTTGTCTTAAATTTGTTAAGGAGCATGGATTTATGTTTTATTTTAAGACTTTTATGAACTTTCGTCGACTTTTGTTTCGCTGAAAGGTTGTCTAATATGTGTTTCTAAACAGCTATTATCGTGTACTATCGTGTATACCAGGTATAAACATATTCGTGTTCGTGTTTGGGTTACAGGTACACGATAAATTTTCGTGTCGTGTACAGGTATAACCATTTCGTGTTCGTGTCTTATCGTGTTCGTGTCTTATCGTGTACGGGTATACACGATATGCCAGCCCTAAGTGTAGGCACTTATGAGGACCGAGTATTAGTTATGTGGTTTCATGATAGTAATTGACTGATATGTTGCATGGATAACTGTTATGACTTGTGTAATAGGTGTATGGCCTGTGCACTACTGGAATCTTTATGTGATATGATCTCGTACTTGGCCTAAATGTTATTACATGATACGATTATGGTGTGTGTGATATGGACAAGCGTGATGCATGACTAACTATTATTAACTGCTTAATATTGTGTGAGTGTTGCTTGTGAAGTATGAAAAAGGGATATGTGTTTAAGTAATACAAAACTGATTGATAATGGTAACTATGCTAGGATTGGTTTGATCAACTTGAACACGTAACTAGTCATACCGAGCAAAACCAAGGTGAGTTCACACTTTCTATAAGGCATGGGATTCCCAGTGGTTTGGGAATGGGTTAAGAAACTAAAACGAATCCTGCATATTCTCCTTGGGTAGAATATGCACCTACATCCTCATTGAGAAGGATGACAACATTAAACATGCGTATTCTCCTTGGGTAGAATATGTACCTCCATCCTCGTTGGGAAGGATGACAACATTAAACTTACTAGACAAAACTCTATCATCAAGTCCCTCATTTTTATATCGACTTAATCGTCGGGCCAATGGCGAGCGGGTCATTAGTTAAATAGCGCTATTAGGTTTGACAAGCCTCACACCGTGCCGCAGAGGACGGGAGTGGACTAATGGATCTGGGCACTTAGTCAATGATGATAGACATTGACGTAGGGCACAACATAACTCCAGTCAGTTGTCGATATGGTAACGGTCTAGTGGTTACATGGGGTAGCCCCCACTGGTTATGGTTTGGGAAACAATGAATTGGATAACTCATGGTTTTTGAATGAACTCGTGGTTTTTGGAACAACTTTAAAATGGACAACCAATTGTGAACTCGCTCAACTTTGTTGTTGACTCGTTGTTACATGCCTTGCAGGCCTTTAGGTGCATATTGTTGGAACTTGCTGTCTGGAAGGCTGGAGTGGTCATGGGTCGAAATACATGGAATCTCAATACAAACCTACTGGTTTATGTACACATGGTTTACGAAACACTTAACAAGTGAGTTATGCTTCCGCTGTATTCAATGAATGATATGTAATGTTTGTAACACTTAACGTTAATGAACGAAAGTTTTCTTTAATTACATTATGCGAAGTTCAATGTGATTGGTGGCTTGGATCCTGGTACGTCACACGCCCCGCGGTGATTCCGCATGTGGTAGTTTGGGGGTGTGACAGATTGGTATCAGAGCCATTGGTTATAGTGAACTTGGTTTTAAAAGGGGGAAATTTTTTTTTATAAAACCAGACTATAACCGAACAGTTCTGAAAACGTGAATACGACCATGACACGCAGCTCCAGATTGCAAGGTTCGTCCTTCTTACTTGTTGCATACATTACGTGACTAATACACATTTGTTTATGACGAAACATACAAACACACACTCGTCACTATAGCATGATGGCATGTATTGCTTGCTTACCTTATGATGCGTTGATAGTATGCCATAGTCCCTCCATTTTTGTGATCTTATTACTTTGACGACCTCCGTTTAACATCTGATTTTGAGGAACCATTTGACATGAGTTAGGAGGAACTGAGATGAGCATGCTGTAACACCTCGAAAATTCATGTCCAATATTATATCGACACGTGTCATGGACTTTAAACGGGTTACAAATTGAATATAAGGGACTAAAGTTGAAAAACAAAGAAAGTATATGTGTAAAAGGCTTCAAAGTGTCAACAATTGATAATTATACCTTTCAACAACCCTACACGATGTTTACAACCTTAAACGAATGAATTATGAAGCGTATGAAGCCATTTGTGGAAGAAGGTGAAAGATTTCAAAACGCAAGGGTTAAAAGTTTCAACATGTTTAAGTTATACCTCTGAGTGACCTTTTAGCAAACCCGAAGCTTTGTAACGATTAATTATGTTCACGAGAATAAGTGATAAAAATTTCACAAAGTTTCGATATCGTATGAAGAAGTTATGCTAACATTCGTATATGAGGGGTTAAAAGCATCAACGTTGAAATCTAAGGCTTTTCGGGTGATCATAAAGTTAACCGAGGACTTAACGAAGTTTGGATATGTCTTGTAGCCCTTAAAAGTTAAGTTAGAGGGCTAAATATGCAAAAATGGAAGTTAAACCACTTTTAAAAGGACCAGGGGCTAAATTGCAATTATTGAAACTTGTTTAACCTGTTCTGGACACTCATACCGGCCGCGAAAGCCCCCTAGGGACTCTTACGCGGGCCGCCTGGGACTGCCAGCAACAGAAAATGAAGACAACTGCCTGTTAAAGCTGTGTAACCGACTTAAGAGCTTTGTTTTACTTACCAGGGGCTGCACCAACAGGTTTTCATGCATAGGGGGCACCTATAAGCATCATATAACGCCTGTAGACTTGCTTGGCATGATCTAGTTGCATCAAAACTCCTATATAAGAAGCTCTCAGTTGCAAACATCGGGCACTTCACTTGGAAACTTTCATAGCACTTGTTCTGGAGATTCCTGGAGCTCAAGACCAATTCCTAGTGATCATTAGTCGTGCATAGGACTTCAGTTAGTGTCCTTAACCTCTCTTAATTCAGTTTTACTTAGTTTAATGGCCTAAAGTCAAACCGTCGTAATTAAGGTTTGACTTCGTGATTAATCACAAATTGTCCAGTCAAATCTCGAATTGAAAGTACATATGAGTTGGTAATTATGTGGGTAATAAACCCTTAAAAGGGCACTCTCTGATTCCCACTCTAACTAGGTCAATTGTCGGGTCAGACTTGTTCATAAAAAGTCAACAGAAAGCTAATTTTCAAATAAATGCATAATTAACAATGTAGAAGCCATGCAATCTGTTTTATCACTAATATAACTTGGAAATTAATGTAAGAACATGTCTAAACATGTTCAACCCGACAATTTTCAGTTTAGGCTCGGTTCGGAACCGAAAGTCGCGTAATTAGACTTTTGCTTTGACTTTCAGTTCTGACCCAATGTAGCATATTTTAGAAATGCCTTACAGCTCTATTAGGACCAGGTTATAGATTAGTGTAACCCTCTGAGGTTATACAACTTGGTTCATTAGTTATTCGATTCATATGCATGTTTCCGTTATATGCCTAAATATTGACCATAATGCCCTTTTGACCTTAAAACAAGAATTTTGAAAATGTGAGAGGACAATAATCTTTATTACTGATTTATAAACATGTCCCTAAATTTTCACATCAGTTAGGGGTCTAGATTAAGAGTTATGCTCAATAACGTAATTAGAAAACTTTTTATTAATTAAACGGCGTAATTAGCATGAAGCCTATCTAAACCCAATTTTTGATACCAAACTTTTTACCTACTGATGTAAAATAATATTTTGGGATTTTTGAAGATTTTTATTTATTTTTAGGCTGAGTATAACTTTGATTCGGTAATTGTCGGTTTTGCCTTTTGGCCTATAAAATGAGTTTTACACAATATTTTGATACCAAACCTTTTGCTACTGATTTTATATAATAAATAAAATGTTTTGAGTCTTCTAGAGTGATAAAAATATCAGTTTTTCTTTAAAAACCTGGAAATCGCTTAAAACCGTCTTTTTACGCGTTTAAAACGCATAGTATGTATTAAAACCATTTTTCTCATATAAGACTTAATACCTACTGATGTTTTAAGCAAATTTTTATATTTTAATAGTAAGCAAAAGTTTTAAACTCAGATTTCAAATTTTGACCTTTAAAACTTATGTGAAATTACCAAAATGCCCCTTCGGTGCATAGTTTGGTTATAAAAGGTAAATTTCACATATATGCTATACCATACTGTTATGACTTATAAAAATAAATATTTTTACTGATTATATCAAACCTGAAACTCAGATTAGTATTTAAACTCTTTTATAACCTTTAAAATGACCAAAATACCCCTACGGGGCATAATTTGAGTTTAAATTCGTTTTGGGCATATTGGAAGGTATCTTACTGATATCACAACATATTTAAGGCATACTAACTTAGGAAACCTGTACATGACTCATTTGGTTACCCGTAACGCATTATTCGCGTTCGGTGCGGTTTATGTAACTAGTTTGCATAAATTAGCCGAAACGAGTCAAACCTTATCATTTTCATCTCAAAATCCAGAATGTGTTTAGTTTACCCATATCATACAAGTATACAAACTTGTCGGGTCTAAACCACATTCTAATCCGGTCTTCGGTTAATCGTACGTTTGGAACCGTATATTTTCCTTTAAAACTAACCGGTCTAAGTTTTGGCTTAATTAAGACCCGTTAGGAATCTAATAGGTTATTAAAACCTTCGTTCCAGATTAGGAGCCCGGTAAAAGCTACTTGCACTTGTGGATTGAATACGGTTGAGATAAATTTGAATATTTGCTCAGGTAAATACTTTTAACTTATTTTCCCTATACGGGCTTGGGATACGGTATTATAATAATACCGCTTGGTCGGGTATGTAGTTGTTTAAATCGGATTGTGATTAATATATTTACATAACCCGTTTTAATCTGTTTTATTTGGTATATGGCCCTTGGGGGGTTAATGACCATGTCCCGGATATCCTTGGCATCATTCATTGAAATGGCCACGACCTAAGCACGGGGTGTAGGCATACACCTGACAGTTGCATATGTAAAAACTGGTAACCCACTTTAAGGAGTTAACCTTGTGGGCATTATACCTGTGGCGTGTCAGTTAATCTTGTCCGACTCTTCTAACCGGCCCTGACGGACGACAAATAAGTAAAACTGTATACAATATTATTTTTAAATAATTGTCCCAAGTTATAAAAGATATTTTGTGCCTTGTGCATTCAAATCAAATTTTTTTCTTAAACTCTTTTCAAAATGAGTCGGTTAATTGTATTTACCAGTGTAAACTGACGTATTTTCCCAAAAAGACTAAGTGCAGGTACTATACGGAATAGGCTGGCTACTCCAAGCATCAATATTCAATAAAGAGTCTTGCAAGCTTAGATGTTAAAATCTGTTGAACAATGATCCTTTTTAACTTTTGATCCGCCTGTGGATCCTTTACAGTCTGTTTGTAATACTTTGATATTACTTTTTATTTGGGTTGTAATGTGATTCATCTTTTGCTTCCGCTGTGCATTAAATTGTGTTGTTTGACTATGATGATATCAACTATGTCACGATACTCCCCACAACTAATACGTGGAAATATCGGGGTGTGACACATGCAAATCGCAATATTATTGTAGGTGCACACATAATAATAATGTGGGGTGCATGCGAGTCCTAGTGAGCCTTAACAAGTGGAAAAGGGGTTCCGTTATGTTATTTGACCGATGTGAAACATAACAAACCTATAGGGGTCATAGCAGTGATTGTCCCCTACTCGAACGTGAACTTTTCATTCATCTCTGGATCCTATCGAATCTCGATGCTATCGAGTATTACCTGAACACCCATCTGAACACCTAGCGAACCGTGTAGTATGTTAGGTGCTTATACGAGCGTCCCTGAGTTGGATGTCGCAGCGTCGAATGATTGATCGATACCTTTCTTACTCCTCTTCGTTTGCTGGAACTCATGTATTGACGTCTTAGATCCCGAAGTGTGATCATTTCTGCAATACTCTCGTAACAGACCGTGTATTACTCAAACAACTTGCAACATCGATGTACAGGAGGACGAGCGTAGTACTTTACCGACCTTAGTACTTTGACGACCCTGATTACCGGCAACGAGCACCAGCGAATTGGCTTCAATCGAATCCTTAGCCCTTGTCAGCAACTCATGGGAGTCAACTCTTACGAATCAATCGGGACATAAGCAATGACAATCGACTATAACGTGGAATGTGTAACTGCCAGCACAGTGAGTAGCGCTTTAGGACGTGGCTCAGAATGTGAAAAGATGGACTTTGATGGTGAAGAATCGTAGGGCTTCGTTTCGAACAACGACATTGGGAGCAGCAGTCACAGCAACAACAAGGTATTCGTAACCCTAGCCGATAGTATGGAAATAAAAGTGCCTACAACATGGATTGGTTGTGGTTAAGTTAAGAGGACAACAACCAAAGGAACAAAGACAGTACTTGAAATCCTTGTAATAAAAACAACAACACTGGAAATGATGCTCATGGAAGGGTATTTAGGGTTGACGTGGGCGATGCCAGGATGGTGGCAATTTAGAAGCTTGTACGGGTAGCTAATCGCTTCGTCTCTGTCCTGTTTAACCCTGATGCTTCTCAAAAGGTTGATGTCAAGTCAATCGAAGCATCATATGTTTGTAGGGATGCAAATTCAACCGTGAGGGACAAGTTTTCGACATCGATCTTCCTTCTACTATCTACGATAGTGTTGATGCAGTAGTTAGTATGGGTTGGTTAACCAGACATCGCACAGTTATACCCTGTGAGGGGAAAAGTTGTCGTCTGTCATAAAGTATCCGAGTGGTGCAGAGGTTAGCATCAATTCAACAGTGAAGGCCAGAAATGTCCATGGAAGGATTACCCCGCCATGATAGCCCTCGTTACTGATGTCAAGGCTAAGGAAAAGAGGATCGAGGATCCACCAATTGTTCGTGATTTCTCCCTAAGTGCTACCAGAAGAACTATCATGTTTACCCTCACATCGTCAGGTGGAATATCAGACCGATATCATGTCAGAAGCAGCCCTTGTTACTAGTATTCCTTGTTATCTTACACCAGGAAGGTTGCAGGAACTGCCTAATCAACTTCAGGAACTTTTGGACATGAGTTTTATCGGATCTAGTTTTTCGCTTTGGGGAGCCCAGTAATACCAGTGAAGATAAGCCTTTTCGTATGTGTACCGATTATTGAGAACGTAACAAGGTGACAGCTAGGAACCGCTTGTCTCGACCATGTATTGGCCACCTGTTGACCAGTTGTGAGGAACAAGCTTCCATTCAAGGATTGGCTAGCGAACGAACTATCATCAGATGGAAGTCCAAGAGGAGAATGCTCTTAGAACAACACGTCGAACGCAATGCAGCCATTTCAACTTTATACACCATGATCATTGAGTTGATCAACACACCAGCAGCTTCAGGGATCACATGAATCGACCGCATTTGTTGACAACGTTCTGAATCATGACTAGGAGAAAGGAACACCATGGGTGGCCTTTGTATCTTATTTTAGAACTTATGAGGGAGGAGCCACTCCGCGCAAAGTCTTGTTAAATGTAATTTATGGGTTCGAGAGGTACCTTTTGGACATATAATCAACGAAGTGGGAATACGCATGGATCTCGCTAAGACCCATTTTGGTTAAAACCGATCGACACCAAAGATTTCTGCGGGGACACAACAATTCCCGGGTTTCGCTAAATACTATCGAAGATTCATCGAGGGATTTTCGGAAATTGCGCTGCTACAACCTCTTTAGCACAACAGGGTGCTGTGTTCGTGGAAGACAAACTGGGGGACGTCTTTTCAGCTTTCGAATTCCAACTCTGCAATGCATCGAGCATCGTCTTTACCCGAGGGTGCGGGTGATTTAGTGGTATACCATGATGGTCCGAATCAGAGTCCCAGTTACACACCGACGCAACACGAGAGAGTGATGACTTACGTGATGGAGTTACAAAGAGGAACTGCACGACACACAACTGGCGGTGAAAACTGTGGCCTTGGGATTTTAGATGGGGGCATTACTTGGACAGTGCCAGATGCGTTATTTAGACCGATCACAAGGGCCTCCCATGTACCTTGGCTTCGACAGAGCTAAATCAGTTAATGGCATCGCTGGATGGAACTTTAGGATGATTACAACTATGAAACTTGAACGTGCACGAGCTTTACAGCTCACTATCGACTCTAACTTACCTGATCAGACTCGCTCTGTTAAAACTGGAGAACTGAAGGAAGAGGATTTTTAAGTTGAACCCATGCGGGGCATGGAGAAGCAATCTTTGACAGGTCGGACGATACTCGTTACCTCATGGAACGACTATGGGTCTCATTATACGGCAACTGTAAGGAACTCGTGTTGAGCAAAGCACACCGGCTTCGATATTCTAGTCGTCTGGGTTTTGATGAGAGGCATTAGGATTTATAAACCTTGTACTGGTAATCGGGAATGAAGGCCCACCTAGCTAGGTATGGGAATGATGTTTGACTTGTGGGAAAGTCAAGGTGAAGTGTTAGCAACCAGAAACACCTATATGGAAAGCGAAAACAGACTGCCATGGATTTGGTCGCTAGTCTACTTACAACTCGAAACGGAAACAATATCACCTGGATGATTGTTGATTGTCTCACATAACCAGCACATTTTCTAGCCATCAAGGAAACGGATAAGTTTTCTACACTTGCAGTCATCTACCTGAAAGAAGTGGTTGCTAGGCACGGGGTGCCAACCTCCATTATCTCTGATCGTCACCCATGATTTGCATCTGATTTGTGGTAAGCGATGCACAAATCCTTTGGCTCACGTCTAGACATGAGCACAACATATCATCCACAGACGGATGGGCAGACTGAACGCACCATCCAAACTCTTGAAGACATGCTTCGAGCATGTGTAATCAACTTTGGTAACGGCTGGGAGCAGCATCTACCTTTAGTGGAGTTTTCGTATAACAACAGTTACCACACCAGCATCCAGGCTGCTCCGTTCGTGGCATTGTACGGACGGAAATGTCAATAACCTCTTTGTTGGGCAGAAGTTGGAAACAGCCAAATCACTGGCCCAGAAGTCTTCGTAGACACAACAGAGAAGATTGCTCAGATACGACAATGAATGGCGGCAGCTCGTGACCGTCAGAAAAGCTACGCTGATAAGCGCAGGAAACCACTCGAGTTCTTGGTTGGGGATCGAGTACTACTTAAAGTCTCACCTTGGGAAGGTGTAGTTCGTTTTGGTATACGAGACAAACTCAACCCGCGATATGTTGGACCTTTTGAAATCACAGAGAGAATTGGCAAGGTGGCCTACACATTGAATCTACCCGAAGAACTCAGTGGAGTTCACAACGTATTCCATGTGTCGAATCTGAAGAAGTGTCTATCAGATGAAACTCTCATAGTTCCTTTCAAGGAGCTCACCATCGACGATCAGTTGCGATTTTTCGAAGAACCAGTGGAAAGCTTGGACCGGGAGGTCAAGATTCTCAAACACACCAGGATACCTATTGTTCGAGTTCGTTGGAACTCCCTTCATGACCCAGAGTTTACCTGGGAACGAGAAGACCAAATGAAACACAAATATCCCCAGTTGTTCGAGAACAATGAAACCACATTGAGGCTGAAGCTACTGCGGAATTTCGGGACAAAATTCCAAACCAACGGGGGGATGATGTGACACCCCAGGAAAACCAGGAAACCACGCAACCTAACTAGCTTCCTCAGTAACTACGTGCTAAATTTCGGGACGAAATTTCTTTCAAGGTGGAGACGTATCATCGAGATGTGACAGTTGAAAGGTAGAATGTAGGTTGTAAACGTAAAGGAACATAAAGTACCCATTGGTTGTGCATAACGTAATTTGTAATAAATGGAAATGCTACTTTTGTTTGAAAAGAGTTTACGTATATGGAAGGTTATCGGTCTCCATGAAGTTCTTTTGCCCACGTGTTTTGAGATATGGTTGACGACTAAAGCGGTGTAGAAAAGTTTTCGAAAATAATAAGTTCGCTTCATTTGCACCCAAAACAAGAAATTTTGAATTTTGGAGGTTCTTGTGAAAACGTCGATCCTAAAAATCTATCAAATGATTTGTTGTTGTTGAAAATAGTCTTAGGTAGAACAATCTTAGAATAAGTATGAGATCCTATATGTAATTGAGAAAGGTCGGTTTGGTTTCAATTAAGAATGGAAGTCTCTAGAATGACGATATAATGTGAGCATATTTTAGTGATTAAGTCAAGAGGAAGTTCATGGGCAAGAGTTTCATTAGACCGGTCAAATTGATAGGTAGCATTTCGTAAGGTTTGGAAATTTGTGTAGTAAAACGTTTAAGATAAGTTAAGAATCCGTGTATGTGAGTTAGGTAAGAATAGGTTGTAGGATAGAAAGTATGCTTGATGAAACAATGTATTTTGAAATCGTACACGTATGGATTTGGAATAATGATAAATAATTTAGGTATAAACATGACCGAGTTTGCATAATAAGATATTTTGAAGAGGCGTTTTGGTAACGACCACCTAGGTAAGGGAATCACCCCGAACTTGTTGGTGAGGTCGTTTTAAGGAAAAGGGAAGTGGAGTTAATCGTCAAGGTAAGGAAATCACTCCTATCTCGATGATACGTCTCCACCTTTCGTTACAAGAAATATGAATTTAAATTATATGAAATCACGCATATGTATAAGTGTATGAAAAGATTTGGTATGATGCGTGTGTGAGAAGGAAATATCGAAAGCAAATTCGAATTTGAAAGATTGCATCTAATAAAGTAAATAATATAACGTATGTTTGATTAAATTTGAGATGGTTCCAAAACGGAACGTTGACTAACCAAAGTGGTCGAAAAAGTCTTTCGAATTTGAGGAGCATGCTTTGGCCTAATAGGTGAAATACTCTTGCCGACAAGTCGGTTAACGGTATTTACCCTTCCAGTTACTACATGTCCCCAATTCAATTGAAATTTCGAGACTTGGCGGGATTAATGAAAATCAAAGAATGGAACTAGTCGACAAGGTGCGGGTTTCACCCCTAACTCGACGATTTCGTATCCAATGTGTGGTTGGTACTCGTCGGGTCAAAAGTTAATTTTGACACTTCGACGAGGGTCCACTAGAATTTGAAATTTGAATTTCTCCATCAAGGTGAGGATTTCACTCCTAACTTGATGGTGAATTTCGTGTAAAAGAAGAGTAGAAGGATTGAGAATTGTTCACCAAATTGTGGGTTTCACGCCTATTTTGGTGAGGTCGTCTCATTTTTTGTAATATGAGTGTTGTCGGATTTAGAATAATCGAGTAAAATACATGAGGGAAGTGTATGTCAAAGGAAACACATAAACAAGTATAAACACATAAGAAAGCATATCAAGAATGGTGCTCGGATAACGAAATGATAAAACATGTATTAACACATAGAGAAATATGTTTAGAGTAACACATAAAGAACCGAACAATGAAACAAGTGTTAACACAAAATAAGGCAAGCATTATTGCATAAGAGTATCATGTCGGATATTACTCACGAGTGATGTACATGTTTTAAATAGCATAACTAAGAAACAAATAAAGTATCATGTAGTAGTTCGAGCAAAATATACGAATAAGACTCTAAAACTATAGACTAGGTAAAAGCATTCCTACTTTTCCTAATTCCCTATAGTTATGGCTCTGATACCAATCTGTCACACCCCAACCAATGGCGGAAACATCGGGATGAGACGAAGTGTGAAGATTGCTCGAGACATCATAACTCTAATTGTGACAATAGAATTAAAGATAAATTGACTTCTTTCATAAATAAATGTTACAATACATGAAATTTGAAATACAACATGTTAAGTACAAGAAAAACAATACGACAACAAATATGACATTTGTACAATGTATTTGACCTAAACGTCTATATGTGTATCTAGGTATCAACGCTACTTCATTTCATGGCATCACCATCCTCAACCTGTAACATGTTTAAAATAAAGTTCAATGCAAAAGCAAAGGCGAGTATACAAGTTTGGTACATACATAGCAAAAGATAAGTTTCGAACAATTCCTCATAGCAAGCATGTGATTCAAGATAAACATAAAAACAAGGCATGTGTCTAACATATCAAACCAAGGAAACGCAACAGGCTCATGACATAACCTCAAGTTTACGGGCGGGTCTTTAATCCTATAGCGCTACATATGTCACGGTTTGGCTCGTACGAAGTTAATGATAAGTTTAACACATAAGATTCACCCAAGTTTAAATATCAAGCCATCACGTATACAAGCATGTTAATAGGAATGTTCATGTGTTTAAGCAAAATGTTCATGTGTAAGTTGTTGATAAGTAAACATGTTACACCCCAAAAGTGGTAAAAGTAAAAGGGGAAAATACGAGTATACTCACAAAGTTTGCATATGCTTTCCAATTATCCAATTATTGACGAGTTGATGAGGTTAAAAGATTGAATGTGTAAGGGTTAAAGTTCAAGTATGCTTAGAGTCGAGATTCGGTGTTTAAAACAACATAAAAATAAGATATGAGAATAACATGTGAAAATAATCATCTTCAATACCTAACACTTGTATGACACTTGGTAACCACAAGGGTTATGATAATGTTTTCATGAGTTGAACACCCATAAGAATCACAACAAGGTTTAGGTCTTAGATGATGTTCTACTACTTTAACATATAAACACAAGTTCACATTAAAGGTTCGAATGAGTGTATATTTATATATCTAGGTTAATTATTACATATTATTTAGTCCAATAATTCAAGTAGGAGGTAGAAGATTAGGATCTTCATTTAGGCACCTCGAGTTATCATAGATGTCATGTATGGGGTAGGAAGAACATGCTTCCTTTTAGGAACCCCTTGAATGTTCACCACTTCACTTGATGTAAGAACAACCAAGGAGGGTCATGAACTAGGATTAACACAATAATATAAACAACCTAACTAAAGAGAAATCATCAAATCATGTGAGGATTGTATGTAGGACAACCCAAGTTGTTCCATAATCACTCATTCATCAAGATCTAAGCTTGACATGATTTGTGGGTTAAATACCCTAACAAAACAGAAATTATTTGAGGTTTTAACCTCTGATTTATAGTGTCTCAACCTTGTTTTTAAGCTTAACCAACCATAAGAGAGTTTGTAAGCATTGGGACATAGGTATGAGATGTGTTAGACACAAGTTGGATGAGTTTAAACAAGCTTTTGAAGAACATGTAACAAAACAGAAAGTTTATGGACAATTTCGGAGCAATTCCAGGTCTGATTTCTCCATGGAGAAACCAAGGAATCAAACCCCATGATTATCCAAGCCAATAGGAAGAAGAATCAAGTGATTTCATTAAGAAATGAGCAAGTTATGCTCTCTTTTGTAAAGGTGTATGAATCTGTCCGAAAATGCAGCTTCTTGCAAGAACTTGAGAGTGTTTAGGAGAGGTTTGAGAGTGTTGAAAGTGTTCAAGTGCTTGGAGGACCTTGGGTACTTATAGGGGAGTGATTAGGGTTGTTTTGGGGGGATAATTAAGGCTAAAACCCGGTTTAAACAAGAAAATCCCGCTCAAACATGAATCTGGTCGCGACTGCACAAGGTTTCTGATCTGGGCACCCTCAGGCGGCCCGCTTGAGGTATCAAGGTAAGTTGAGGCGGGCCGCCCGGGCTTTCTTATCCGGACATAAGTTTCAAAAATTACAATTTAGCCCCTGAAGTTATTATTTTAGTGTTTTTAGGTCTTTTAAGGACTATAAGTGCCACAAAAACATAGTTTAAGATAAATCCAAGTATGGGGAGTATAACCCAAGTATAATTAAGCGTATGAGTATCAAAATCAAGTGTCGTTCTCGTTCAAAACACGTTTTATGCATATGTTTAGATTAATTACAAGTTTAGCGCATAGTTTCCAAGAATAATGATTAAACACCAATTGATTCACCAATTCGAACATACGAGCATATATGAAGTGTGTATAACATATTTGTAACAAAATACGAGCTTCATTAATGATCCAAGTCTCGGATTTTACATCGTTTTTAATGAAAGAACGATTACAAGACTACGAAGTTTCCAAAAATAGTTTTACAAACGATGGTTTCTAAATATAGAAGGTATGAAAACGCGGGGCGTTACAGTCTCCCCTCCTTTAGGAAATTTCGTCCCGAAATTTATTCAAGAGGTAGACTCGAAGAGTTTTAGCAAAAATTTGAGACTTGAAAATTTTGAAATATTTCGAAAGGCACAAAACTTTGGAGAGCGACAAGGTAAACTTGTGAGTGAGTTCCTTGCCTAAAATAATTTGAGGTATCTGACATAGTTGAAAACATGTAGGTGCGTATATAGGTGAAGTGAGTCTAACAACTTTGGGCAACTTAAATTGGCGACGTATTTAAAAAGGTGACGTATTAAGAAAGAAGATGTTAACAAACGGTTTGTATTTTGATTGGACGTGGTAACGGAATCACATTTGTAGAAGATTGTTTATTGAGCGAAACGAGAAGGTTTGGCACCTTAAATAAAGCTTTAAAGGCATACTAAGTACAGTTACACAAGAATCCAGATTAGGAAGACTATTTTATAGGTAACGAGGTAAGTTAGGACTCGAATGTTTAAACAAGCTTAATTGCGAACGAGGTTTGTATGAACTAAAAGGATAATGTAACACCCTAGATTTTTTTTTTTTTAAATTTATACAAAATATAGTTTAAGTACACGTCATTCATTAACAAAGATCAAAATTAACTAAGACCTTAGTCCACTAATGACTAAATTAAACGTTTCAAAAATTGTTTAACGTGTGTTTACAACCCATACACAAAAACTACATAGATCTAAAGCATAGCGGAAGCTTCAAAACGGAGTGTTCGGTTCTTCATTTGATTGCTTGATCGTCACTTGTAAGATCTACTAAAATTACCTATGATCAAAACCATATAAATGTTAGTTTTGATGTTATTGTGTAATATAATCACTAAATTGTACATCACATTTGAAAAATAAAGACAAACAATTATTCTGGATCCACCGTAAATTACGGTATCACCGTAATTTACGGTGAGTCTTGAAGATGTCTGATCACCGTAAACCAGTAGGTTTACACCGTAACAATATAACCCTTACCGTAAATTACGGTAATACCGTAATTTACGGTAAGACCTGGAAATCAACGTTTAGTTTTTGTTTGGTTCAGCTCATTCAAACAAATCTTGTAACTTACTTTCCTATCAACCCATAACATCCAAATTCTGGTACTTTTAATAATGTGATAAATATTAACCTATAACATAACATTATCCACCACATTCCGGAGTATATATATATCATGTTTCACTTGATTAATTGACCCATTTGGCTCGTCTAAGGAAATCCTCCTCTATGACGACTACCAACGCGTACTAGCCGGACTTAAATAATCAATCCATGTAACGACTCCAAGACTTATTTCAAAACAACTTTTACGCAAAAAAATTCAATTACATGTTTAATTCATCCGACAAAATAAATGTAACGGAGCAAGTTACATACCTTAGCGCACTCCCTTCAACCGTGAGTCTCCACCGGCTTGTCCGCTTGACGTTCCGGTATCTTGTCCTATAGAGTTCAATCCAACACATGTTTAGAACTCTTTTCATATCATAATTCGCATAATACACCGGACATCATGATTATGAGTTTTAACTCGAAATTTCAATTTTTCAAGCCTTCATAGAGGCATTTCAACAAACACTTCATATGCAGAATTTTTATATCTTTAGAAATCAACTTCTTAGCTTGCTAATTAGCTATCTTGACAACAATAGAGCCCTCCTATAGTGTTTTAAGCATCATATCTTTCTGGAATCACTTTCAAAAATCAAATTACACTAGAATAACCCTTCTTAACCCTAGTGTTCATCATCTTCATGTAAAACCCACAACCCACCTTCAAGGTGTTCATGGAACTTTCTGAATTGGGTCATGATTTCTCAAATAGTTAACTAGGTTTTACTTCTAAACACCTAATCAACCTTAATCTAACCAAATGACACACATGCAAGCATCTAATTTCAGTTTTACAAAATCATGAGAATTTCAAGTTGATAGATTTCATCAAATTTCACATACCTTAGAATCCTCTTGCAGTGAGGATTACGATTTTAGGCTCAAAATTCAGTTTGGACCAGATTTGCTCCTTCAATTGTGGATTTTAGTAGAGTTCTAGGGTTGATTCATGGTGGGTGTCGCCCCTGATGTTTCTGGTCGACCAGGAATTGAAGTGGGGGGTTAAGTTTGGGTTTTGTTTGTTTATTAGACTTTAAATTTCAGTTTTAACAACTTTAACCCCTTCACTTTGATCATTATTGATTTTAGTAAGCTTTAACTCTACTTTATGGTTATTTCTAGTCTTTTAACTAATTAGGTTAAATTTCCTAGTTAGTAAATTCTCGTTTATATAAACCTTACTAATTCCAGTTTAAGGTTTTAAAATTTTCGGGGTGTTACAAGTCCACCCCCCTTAAAAAGGGTTTCGTCCTCGAAACCGCAATACGTACCAAATAAAGTAGGGTGAAGACGTCGCATCTCCTCTTTGGACTCCCATGTAGTGTCCGAACCCTTCCTATGCTCCCATTTGACTTTGACTTGTTCGATTTGTTTATTTCGTAAACGTTTGACCTTTCTGTCTAAAATTTCAACCGGTCTCACCACATAATTTAGACTATTATCCACTTCGATATCATCGTAATGGATATAGGTCGTTTCGTCAGCTAGACACTTTCTTAATTGAGATACGTGAAACGTGCCATGAATCCCACTTAGCTCCGCCGGTAGTTCAAGACGGTAAGCTACCTTGCCAACTCTCCCGATAATTTTAAATGGCCCGATAAACCTTGGGCTTAACTTCCCCTTCTTTCTAAATCTAATAACGCCTTTCCACGGGGACACTTTTAGCATGACCATGTCACCCACTTGAAATTCAATTGGCCTTTTCCTTTTATCTACATACGCCTTTTGCCTGTCTTGAGCCGCTTTCAAGTGTGCTCGAACTTTATCGATCTTTTCGTTCGTGGCTCTTACTATGTCTTGATGGGCGAGTTCGCGTGGACCCACTTCACCCCAACAAACCGGGGTTCGACACTTCCTACCGTAAAGCAGTTCGTATGGTGCCATTTTAATACTAGATTGGTAACTGTTGTTATAAGAAAACTCAACTAACGGTAGGTGAACATCCCAACTGCCTCCAAAGTCGATTATACACGCCCGTAACATGTCTCCTAATATTTGTATCGTTCTTTCACTTTGTCCATCCGTTTGAGGATGGTACGCAGTGCTAATGAACAATTTGGTCCCCATTTGTTCTTGGAATTCACGCCAGAATTTCGAGGTAAACCGGGTATCCCTATCGGACACGATGGACACCGGCACTCCATGACGTGCTATGATTTCATTGGTATAGACTTCTGACATCTTTTCTGACGTATAAGTCTCACGAATCGGAATGAAGTGAGCACTTTTCGTCAATCTATCCACCACTACCCATATGGCATCAAAACCACGGTTTGTCCTAGGCAGTTTGGTTAACAGGTCCATTGTAAGATGTTCCCATTTCCAAACCGGAATTTCCAACGGTTGGAGTTTGCCATAGGGTTTCTGATGCTCCGCCTTGACTTGTAAACATGTCAAGCATTTTTCCACATACTTCGCCACATCCCTCTTCATTCCGGGCCACCAATAATTTTGTTTCAAATCATTGTACATCTTGGTCGCACCCGGATGAATTGAATAACGGGATTTATGAGCTTCATCAAGTAGAAGCGCCTTTACTCCACAGGTATGTGGGACCCATATCCTTTCGGATCGAGTCTTTAACCCGTGATTCCCATCCGACAAGTCTTTCAACTGCCCAATTATTCTTTCCTTCTTCCAATTCTCTTCTTTTACTGCTTCTAATTGCGCTTCTCGAATACGTTCAAGTACACCCGAGGTTACCACGAGTTGCATCGACCTCACTCGTATTGGGACATAATCCGCTTTTCTGCTTAGAGCATCCGCTACCACGTTTGCCTTTCCGGGGTGATAGTGTATCTCACAATCATAGTCCTTCACCGTTTCCAGCCATCGCCTTTGTCGCATATTTAACTCCTTCTGGTCGAAGAAGTATTTCAAACTCTTGTGGTCGGTGAATATGGTGCATTTTACCCCATACAAGTAATGCCTCCATATTTTTAATGCAAATACTACCGCTGCCAACTCGAGATCGTGCGTGGGGTATTTCTTCTCGTGTATCTTCAATTGTCTCGAGGCATAGGCTATTACCTTGCCCCGTTGCATCAACACGCAACCGAGCCCCGATAATGAAGCATCCGAATAAACCACCATGTCTTCGACTCCGTCCGGCAATGTCAGTACCGGAGCTTGAGTTAGCCTTTCTTTTAGCGTCCGAAACGCTTTTTCTTGATCGACTCCCCAAACAAACTTTGCTTTCTTTTGGGTTAGCTTTGTTAGCGGCGATGCAATCTTGGAGAAATCTTGAATGAATCTCCTATAATATCCAGCAAGCCCCAAAAAGCTTCTAATTTCCGAAGGGTTCTTCGGAGGATTCCATTTTGACACCGCCTCTATCTTTGACGGATCCACCAAAACTCCGTCGGCATTTATGACATGGCCAAGAAATTGTACCTCTCGTAACCAAAAGGCACATTTAGAGAATTTTGCATATAACTTCTCTCGTCTAAGTGTCTCTAACACTTCCTGTAAGTGGTGTGCGTGTTCAGCTTCATTTTTCGAGTACACCAAGATATCATCGATAAACACAATGACCGACTTATCTAACATTGGCTTGCAAACCCGGTTCATGAGGTCCATGAAAGCCGCGGGCGCATTTGTCAGCCCAAACGACATCACGAGAAATTCGTAATGTCCGTATCTTGTGCGAAAAGCCGTCTTCGGCACATCTTCTTCTTTGACCTTTAGTTGGTGATATCCCGACCTAAGGTCAATTTTTTAAAACCAACTCGCGCCTTGAAGTTGGTCAAATAAGTCATCTATCCTCGGGAGCGGGTATCGGTTCTTTACCGTGAGTTTGTTTAACTCCCGATAATCGATACACATGCGCTTGCTCCCGTCCTTCTTTCTCACGAACAACACCGGCGCGCCCCAAGGAGACACACTCGGCCTTATAAATCCCTTGTCAAGCAAATCTTGAATTTGGGACATTAGCTCTTGTAATTACGACGGTGCAAGTCGGTACGGGGCTTTTGCCACAGGTTTCGCGCCCGGAATCAATTCGATCCCGAACTCTACTTCCCGTTCAGGCGGTATCCCCGGCAAATCTTCCGGAAAAACATCTTCATAATCTCGTACTACCGGTACATCTCCAATCTTCCGTGATTCTTTCTCGGTCTCATTTGCATAAATTATGAATGCCTTGCATCCTCGCTTCATGAGCTTGTGAGCTTTCAACATCGAACATACTATGGGGTTGCCTCGTTTTTCGCCATATATGGTGACGTGTTTTCCGCTCGGAGATGTTAGTTTTATCTCTTTGCGAAAACACACGACCTTTGCATGATATTGAGATAGCCAATCCATCCCCACAACTACTTGAAATTCTCCCATCGACATCGGGATTAGATTTATCAAATATTCTTCATCGTCGATGCTCAGTTTACAATTTTCACATACATCACAAACAATAAAGCTTTTGTTATTACCTATCTCTACTTCTAAAGGCACAGGTAATTTCGTTAGAATAAATGAAGGATGTCGAATAAACCCATATGAAACAAAGGATTTATTCGCACCCGTATCAAATAACACGTGTGCGGGAATTGAATTTACAGCAAATATACCTGAGACCACGTCGGGTTCAATCTTTGCTTCTGCAGCAGTTAGTTGGAAAGATCTTGCCTTTGCTTTCGGGGCTTCACCTTTTGGTTCTTGCCCATCCTTCTTTCCAACCAGTTCCGGGCATTCCGACTTCTTGTGACCCGTTCGGTAACAGTTGTAACAAACCGTCACTTTCTCCGGGCATGACATAGCCATATGTCCCGTTTTCTTGCATATGGGACAAGGCTTATCCTTGTAACGACATTCGCCCTTATGATTCTTCCCACAAATTTTACAACCTGATGTACTACCTTTACCATCTGATTTCTTTGCAGATTCATTCGTTCTTGCTTTCTTGGCAGGGCTTGGATTTACATCTTGTGCCCTTCGTTCACCCCGTTCTATACTCTTCTTCAATTCAATCTCCCTTTCCAGAGCAGCATTGACAATCTCGGTAAGGGTCTCGTACTTTGAAGGAGTTATGAACTCTCTATATTCAGCACTTAGCATGTTATGATAATAGTAGACCTTTTGCTCTTCATTCGTTATCAAGTCATCACAGAACTTCATCTTATCCATAAACATCCCCGTGATCTTGTCTATGGATTCACCTTTGTGTCTGAGTTGCATGAATTCTTCCTTGATTTTATTTATGACCGCCTTGGGACTATGATAATGTTTTCATGAGTTGAACACCCATAAGAATCACAACAAGGTTTAGGTCTTAGATGATGTTCTACTACTTTAACATATAAACACAAGTTCACATTAAAGGTTCGAATGAGTGTATATTTATATATCTAGGTTAATTATTACATATTATTTAGTCCAATAATTCAAGTAGGAGGTAGAAGATTAGGATCTTCATTTAGGCACCTCGAGTTATCATAGATGTCATGTATGGGGTAGGAAGAACATGCTTCCTTTTAGGAACCCCTTGAATGTTCACCACTTCACTTGATGTAAGAACAACCAAGGAGGGTCATGAACTAGGATTAACACAATAATATAAACAACCTAACTAAAGAGAAATCATCAAATCATGTGAGGATTGTATGTAGGGCAACCCAAGTTGTTCCATAATCACTCATTCATCAAGATCTAAGCTTGACATGATTTGTGGGTTAAATACCCTAACAAAACAGAAATTATTTGAGGTTTTAACCTCTGATTTATAGTGTCTCAACCTTGTTTTTAAGCTTAACCAACCATAAGAGAGTTTGTAAGCATTGGGACATAGGTATGAGATGTGTTAGACACAAGTTGGATGAGTTTAAACAAGCTTTTGAAGAACATGTAACAAAACAGAAAGTTTATGGACAATTTCGGAGCAATTCCAGGTCTGATTTCTCCATGGAGAAACCAAGGAATCAAACCCCATGATTATCCAAGCCAATAGGAAGAAGAATCAAGTGATTTCATTAAGAAATGAGCAAGTTATGCTCTCTTTTGTAAAGGTGTATGAATCTGTCCGAAAATGCAGCTTCTTGCAAGAACTTGAGAGTGTTTAGGAGAGGTTTGAGAGTGTTGAAAGTGTTCAAGTGCTTGGAGGACCTTGGGTACTTATAGGGGAGTGATTAGGGTTGTTTTGGGGGGATAATTAAGGCTAAAACCCGGTTTAAACAAGAAAATCCCGCTCAAACATGAATCTGGTCGCGACTGCACAAGGTTTCTGATCTGGGCACCCTCAGGCGGCCCGCTTGAGGTATCAAGGTAAGTTGAGGCGGGCCGCCCGGGCTTTCTTATCCGGACATAAGTTTCAAAAATTACAATTTAGCCCCTGAAGTTATTATTTTAGTGTTTTTAGGTCTTTTAAGGACTATAAGTGCCACAAAAACATAGTTTAAGATAAATCCAAGTATGGGGAGTATAACCCAAGTATAATTAAGCGTATGAGTATCAAAATCAAGTGTCGTTCTCGTTCAAAACACGTTTTATGCATATGTTTAGATTAATTACAAGTTTAGCGCATAGTTTCCAAGAATAATGATTAAACACCAATTGATTCACCAATTCGAACATACGAGCATATATGAAGTGTGTATAACATATTTGTAACAAAATACGAGCTTCATTAATGATCCAAGTCTCGGATTTTACATCGTTTTTAATGAAAGAACGATTACAAGACTACGAAGTTTCCAAAAATAGTTTTACAAACGATGGTTTCTAAATATAGAAGGTATGGAAACGCGGGGCGTTACAGTCTCCCCTCCTTTAGGAAATTTCGTCCCGAAATTTATTCAAGAGGTAGACTCGAAGAGTTTTAGCAAAAATTTGAGACTTGAAAATTTTGAAATATTTCGAAAGGCACAAAACTTTGGAGAGCGACAAGGTAAACTTGTGAGTGAGTTCCTTGCCTAAAATAATTTGAGGTATCTGACATAGTTGAAAACATGTAGGTGCGTATATAGGTGAAGTGAGTCTAACAACTTTGGGCAACTTAAATTGGCGACGTATTTAAAAAGGTGACGTATTAAGAAAGAAGATGTTAACAAACGGTTTGTATTTTGATTGGACGTGGTAACGGAATCACATTTGTAGAAGATTGTTTATTGAGCGAAACGAGAAGGTTTGGCACCTTAAATAAAGCTTTAAAGGCATACTAAGTACAGTTACACAAGAATCCAGATTAGGAAGACTATTTTATAGGTAACGAGGTAAGTTAGGACTCGAATGTTTAAACAAGCTTAATTGCGAACGAGGTTTGTATGAACTAAAAGGATAATGTAACACCCTAGATTTTTTTTTTTTAAATTTATACAAAATATAGTTTAAGTACACGTCATTCATTAACAAAGATCAAAAGTAACTAAGACCTTAGTCCACTAATGACTAAATTAAACGTTTCAAAAATTGTTTAACGTGTGTTTACAACCCATACACAAAAACTACATAGATCTAAAGCATAGCGGAAGCTTCAAAACGGAGTGTTCGGTTCTTCATTTGATTGCTTGATCGTCACTTGTAAGATCTACTAAAATTACCTATGATCAAAACCATATAAATGTTAGTTTTGATGTTATTGTGTAATATAATCACTAAATTGTACATCACATTTGAAAAATAAAGACAAACAATTATTCTGGATCCACCGTAAATTACGGTATCACCGTAATTTACGGTGAGTCTTGAAGATGTCTGATCACCGTAAACCAGTAGGTTTACACCGTAACAATATAACCCTTACCGTAAATTACGGTAATACCGTAATTTACGGTAAGACCTGGAAATCAACGTTTAGTTTTTGTTTGGTTCAGCTCATTCAAACAAATCTTGTAACTTACTTTCCTATCAACCCATAACATCCAAATTCTGGTACTTTTAATAATGTGATAAATATTAACCTATAACATAACATTATCCACCACATTCCGGAGTATATATATATCATGTTTCACTTGATTAATTGACCCATTTGGCTCGTCTAAGGAAATCCTCCTCTATGACGACTACCAACGCGTACTAGCCGGACTTAAATAATCAATCCATGTAACGACTCCAAGACTTATTTCAAAACAACTTTTACGCAAAAAAATTCAATTACATGTTTAATTCATCCGACAAAATAAATGTAACGGAGCAAGTTACATACCTTAGCGCACTCCCTTCAACCGTGAGTCTCCACCGGCTTGTCCGCTTGACGTTCCGGTATCTTGTCCTATAGAGTTCAATCCAACACATGTTTAGAACTCTTTTCATATCATAATTCGCATAATACACCGGACATCATGATTATGAGTTTTAACTCGAAATTTCAATTTTTCAAGCCTTCATAGAGGCATTTCAACAAACACTTCATATGCAGAATTTTTATATCTTTAGAAATCAACTTCTTAGCTTGCTAATTAGCTATCTTGACAACAATAGAGCCCTCCTATAGTGTTTTAAGCATCATATCTTTCTGGAATCACTTTCAAAAATCAAATTACACTAGAATAACCCTTCTTAACCCTAGTGTTCATCATCTTCATGTAAAACCCACAACCCACCTTCAAGGTGTTCATGGAACTTTCTGAATTGGGTCATGATTTCTCAAATAGTTAACTAGGTTTTACTTCTAAACACCTAATCAACCTTAATCTAACCAAATGACACACATGCAAGCATCTAATTTCAGTTTTACAAAATCATGAGAATTTCAAGTTGATAGATTTCATCAAATTTCACATACCTTAGAATCCTCTTGCAGTGAGGATTACGATTTTAGGCTCAAAATTCAGTTTGGACCAGATTTGCTCCTTCAATTGTGGATTTTAGTAGAGTTCTAGGGTTGATTCATGGTGGGTGTCGCCCCTGATGTTTCTGGTCGACCAGGAATTGAAGTGGGGGGTTAAGTTTGGGTTTTGTTTGTTTATTAGACTTTAAATTTCAGTTTTAACAACTTTAACCCCTTCACTTTGATCATTATTGATTTTAGTAAGCTTTAACTCTACTTTATGGTTATTTCTAGTCTTTTAACTAATTAGGTTAAATTTCCTAGTTAGTAAATTCTCGTTTATATAAACCTTACTAATTCCAGTTTAAGGTTTTAAAATTTTCGGGGTGTTACAGATAAGGAGAATAATATGAGTATAGAATGAACGAATGACTCTTAAAGAGTATAAGTATGGGAATAACATAAGTGTTGGACAGAGGAATGTAGTGTGTTAAGGATGAAGTCTCGTCATGGATAATCGGATATAATGCATTTGTGAGTTGTGTGAAGTTGTATTAGGTCCAAAAGGTCTGCAAAGCACCGAATTTCTCATGGCACGTTTTACGAAATTTGGTAATATGGTGAAAACACTTATATATAGGAAGTACCAGTGGCGTATCCACCATGTTTTAACCACATTACGTCCGTTCCGTATTCGGTGCCATGTTACGTTCCGTGTCTTACCATACACAGTAGTACACTCTATGGTTCTCATACGCCTATCACTATAATCCCGTGTGCACCCGTGATTATATTGATCGTCGCCTGATCCGCATAGGTTGTACTAGTTGTGTATGAATTAGGGTATCCGTAATTTAAAAAAAAAATAAGAATGTGCACGTGTAAGAATGTAGTATGTAAGCAAGTCCATGCTTAAGTATGTATGGGACCCACGCAAGCGAATCCCTCGGATTACGCTCGCGTATAGGTACGAATGTATGAATCATGTGTATGAATGAAAGCACTAGCATAAATATAAGTATGAATTCGAATGTATGTATAAGCATAAACGTAGGACGTGGAAGTAGTATGTGTATATGTATAAGCATGCAATGTATGAGTATAAGTGAAAACATGAAATATATGAGTATAGGTAAAATCATGAAACGTATGAGTATAAGCAAAACATGAAACGTATGAGTATAAGTATGAATACGATTATAAGTATAGGCATAAAACGTATGAATGTAAGTGTAGGTATGAATATTTAAATTTACGTATATAGTGTACGTTGGAACATCACGGATTTAGGTGTATAAAATCGTCCAAAAGGTTAAGTATGTAAATACGAATGATTATGAGTGAATTGTTGCGTTAAAATGACTAAAACGTGTATGATGATACGTGGGTATAGTTGTTTGAACAAAACGTTGAGTTTATCATGTCAAAATTGGATTGAGCTTGGTTTGAAAGGTAGAATGTAGGTTGTAAACGTAAAGGAACATAAAGTACCCATTGATTGTGCATAACGTAATTTGTAATAAATGGAAATGCTACTTTTGTTTGAAAAGAGTTTACGTATATGGAAGGTTATCGGTCTCCATGAAGTTCTTTTGCCCACGTGTTTTGAGATATGGTTGACGACTAAAGCGGTGTAGAAAAGTTTTCGAAAATAATAAGTTCGCTTCATTTGCACCCAAAACAAGAAATTTTGAATTTTGGAGGTTCTTGTGAAAACGTCGATCCTAAAAATCTATCAAATGATTTGTTGTTGTTGAAAATAGTCTTAGGTAGAACGATCTTAGAATAAGTATGAGATCCTATATGTAATTGAGAAAGGTTGGTTTGGTTTCAATTAAGAATGGAAATTTGTGTAGTAAAACGTTTAAGATAAGTTAAGAATCCGTGTATGTGAGTTAGGTAAGAATAGGTTGTAGGATAGAAAGTATGCTTGATGAAACAATGTATTTTGAAATCGTACACGTATGGATTTGGAATAATGATAAATAATTTAGGTATAAACATGACCGAGTTTGCATAATAAGATATTTTGAAGAGGCGTTTTGGTAACGACCACCTAGGTAAGGGAATCACCCCGAACTTGTTGGTGAGGTCGTTTTAAGGAAAAGGGAAGTGGAGTTAATCGTCAAGGTAAGGAAATCACTCCTATCTCGATTAGGGCTGTAAACGAACCGAACGTTCAGCGAACAGTTCGTGAACCGTTCGGCGGGAAGTTCGTTTATGTTCGTTCGTTTAATAAACGAACGAACAGGAACAAGAAATTTCGTTCGATTAGTTAAATGAACGAACATGAACAGCGGTCTCGTTTGTTCGATTGTGTTCGTGAACGTTCGGTAAGGTGTTCGTGAACGTGTTCGTGAACATGTTCATGAACATTCGTTGATTTGCGTTCGTTTATGTTTGTATGTTTGTGTTTTAATTAAAGAACTTTGTACTTTTTTATATTATTAAACTTTTATTTATTTTATTACCCTAACAATTAAACTAGGAAACCCACTTTCACCTTGTATATGTATCATTTTCCTTTCATTTCTTATTATTTACATCGGAGAATACAATCGACATCCGTTCCACAATAAGGGATTCAAGTTCGAGTGCTACTCTCTGGGCCATCTATCTTAATCCTTCCTAGCGTTCGCCAAATTTATTTGTGTTTGTTTGTGTTCGTGAACCGTTCGCGAACACGCTCATTTCCTTAATGAACGAACACGAACATAAAATCTCGTTCGGTAAGTGTTCATGAACCGTTCGTGAACACATTTATTTCCTTAATGAACGAACACGAACAAGGCCTTGTTCGTGTTCGTTCGGTTCGTTTACAGCCCTAATCTCGATGATACGTCTCCACCTTTCGTTACAAGAAATATGAATTTAAATTATATGAAATCACGCATATGTATAAGTGTATGAAAAGATTTGGTATGATGCGTGTGTGAGAAGGAAATATCGAAAGCAAATTCGAATTTGAAAGATTGCATCTAATAAAGTAAATAATATAACGTATGTTTGATTAAATTTGAGATGGTTCCAAAACGGAACGTTGACTAACCAAAGTGGTCGAAAAAGTCTTTCGAATTTGAGGAGCATGCTTTGGCCTAATAGGTGAAATACTCTTGCCGACAAATCGGTTAACGGTATTTACCCTTCCAGTTACTACATGTCCCCAATTCAATTGAAATTTCGAGACTTGGCGGGATTAATGAAAATCAAAGAATGGAACTAGTCGACAAGGTGCGGGTTTCACCCCTAACTCGACGATTTCGTATCCAATGTGTGGTTGGTACTCGTCGGGTCAAAAGTTAATTTTGACACTTCGACGAGGGTCCACTAGAATTTGAAATTTGAATTTCTCCATCAAGGTGAGGATTTCACTCCTAACTTGATGGTGAATTTCGTGTAAAAGAAGAGTAGAAGGATTGAGAATTGTTCACCAAATTGTGGGTTTCACGCCTATTTTGGTGAGGTCGTCTCATTTTTTGTAATATGAGTGTTGTCGGATTTAGAATAATCGAGTAAAATACATGAGGGAAGTGTATGTCAAAGGAAACACATAAACAAGTATAAACACATAAGAAAGCATATCAAGAATGGTGCTCGGATAACGAAATGATAAAACATGTATTAACAAATAGAGAAATATGTTTAGAGTAACACATAAAGAACCGAACAATGAAACAAGTGTTAACACAAAATAAGGCAAGCATTATTGCATAAGAGTATCATGTCGGATATTACTCACGAGTGATGTACATGTTTTAAATAGCATAACTAAGAAACAAATAAAGTATCATGTAGTAGTTCGAGCAAAATATACGAATAAGACTCTAAAACTATAGACTAGGTAAAAGCATTCCTACTTTTCCTAATTCCCTATAGTTATGGCTCTGATACCAATCTGTCACACCCCAACCAATGGCGGAAACATCGGGATGAGACGAAGTGTGAAGATTGCTCGAGACATCATAACGCTAATTGTGACAATAGAATTAAAGATAAATTGACTTCTTTCATAAATAAATGTTACAATACATGAAATTTGAAATACAACATGTTAAGTACAAGAAAAACAATACGACAACAAATATGACATTTGTACAATGTATTTGACCTAAACGTCTATATGTGTATCTAGGTATCAACGCTACTTCATTTCATGGCATCACCATCCTCAACCTGTAACATGTTTAAAATAAAGTTCAATGCAAAAGCAAAGGCGAGTATACAAGTTTGGTACATACATAGCAAAAGATAAGTTTTGAACAATTCCTCATAGCAAGCATGTGATTCAAGATAAACATAAAAACAAGGCATGTGTCTAACATATCAAACCAAGGAAACGCAACAGGCTCATGACATAACCTCAAGTTTACGGGCGGGTCTTTAATCCTATAGTGCTACATATGTCACGGTTTGGCTCGTACGAAGTTAATGATAAGTTTAACACATAAGATTCACCCAAGTTTAAATATCAAGCCATCACGTATACAAGCATGTTAATAGGAATGTTCATGTGTTTAAGCAAAATGTTCATGTGTAAGTTGTTGATAAGTAAACATGTTACACCCCAAAAGTGGTAAAAGTAAAAGGGGAAAATACGAGTATACTCACAAAGTTTGCATATGCTTTCCAATTATCCAATTATTGACGAGTTGATGAGGTTAAAAGATTGAATGTGTAAGGGTTAAAGTTCAAGTATGCTTAGAGTCGAGATTCGGTGTTTAAAACAACATAAAAATAAGATATGAGAATAACATGTTAAAATAATCATCTTCAATACCTAACACTTGTATGACACTTGGTAACCACAAGGGTTATGATAATGTTTTCATGAGTTGAACACCCATAAGAATCACAACAAGGTTTAGGTCTTAGATGATGTTCTACTACTTTAACATATAAACACAAGTTCACATTAAAGGTTCGAATGAGTGTATATTTATATATCTAGGTTAATTATTACATATTATTTAGTCCAATAATTCAAGTAGGAGGTAGAAGATTAGGATCTTCATTTAGGCACCTCGAGTTATCATAGATGTCATGTATGGGGTAGGAAGAACATGCTTCCTTTTAGGAACCCCTTGAATGTTCACCACTTCACTTGATGTAAGAACAACCAAGGAGGGTCATGAACTAGGATTAACACAATAATATAAACAACCTAACTAAAGAGAAATCATCAAATCATGTGAGGATTGTATGTAGGGCAACCCAAGTTGTTCCATAATCACTCATTCATCAAGATCTAAGCTTGACATGATTTGTGGGTTAAATACCCTAACAAAACAGAAATTATTTGAGGTTTTAACCTCTGATTTATAGTGTCTCAACCTTGTTTTTAAGCTTAACCAACCATAAGAGAGTTTGTAAGCATTGGGACATAGGTATGAGATGTGTTAGACACAAGTTGGATGAGTTTAAACAAGCTTTTGAAGAACATGTAACAAAACAGAAAGTTTATGGACAATTTCGGAGCAATTCCAGGTCTGATTTCTCCATGGAGAAACCAAGGAATCAAACCCCATGATTATCCAAGCCAATAGGAAGAAGAATCAAGTGATTTCATTAAGAAATGAGCAAGTTATGCTCTCTTTTGTAAAGGTGTATGAATCTGTCCGAAAATGCAGCTTCTTGCAAGAACTTGAGAGTGTTTAGGAGAGGTTTGAGAGTGTTGAAAGTGTTCAAGTGCTTGGAGGACCTTGGGTACTTATAGGGGAGTGATTAGGGTTGTTTTGGGGGGATAATTAAGGCTAAAACCCGGTTTAAACAAGAAAATCCCGCTCAAACATGAATCTGGTCGCGACTGCACAAGGTTTCTGATCTGGGCACCCTCAGGCGGCCCGCTTGAGGTATCAAGGTAAGTTGAGGCGGGCCGCCCGGGCTTTCTTATCCGGACATAAGTTTCAAAAATTACAATTTAGCCCCTGAAGTTATTATTTTAGTGTTTTTAGGTCTTTTAAGGACTATAAGTGCCACAAAAACATAGTTTAAGATAAATCCAAGTATGGGGAGTATAACCCAAGTATAATTAAGCGTATGAGTATCAAAATCAAGTGTCGTTCTCGTTCAAAACACGTTTTATGCATATGTTTAGATTAATTACAAGTTTAGCGCATAGTTTCCAAGAATAATGATTAAACACCAATTGATTCACCAATTCGAACATACGAGCATATATGAAGTGTGTATAACATATTTGTAACAAAATACGAGCTTCATTAATGATCCAAGTCTCGGATTTTACATCGTTTTTAATGAAAGAACGATTACAAGACTACGAAGTTTCCAAAAATAGTTTTACAAACGATGGTTTCTAAATATAGAAGGTATGAAAACGCGGGGCGTTACATTCGTCACCCACACACACACGATGAAACATGGTGACTTTCGTCACTCATGGTGTTTCGTCACCACAACAGGCCTCGGCCCAGAGTGGTTTCGGCCCAACTTCTTTATATTAGAACCCCTTGTAATCAGTTGCATGTAGAACACATAAAACCCTAATATCCTTTCCTTCCCCCTTGTGGTCGACGCCTGCCAATCGCACATTCGAAGCACTCCTATTTCTCGGTCTCGATCTAGGCACCTGTCACGGCCCCCGCCCCGGTTTGACTCGGTTCAGGAGCCGCGGGACAGGAAATCCCGTGGTATTTATTTAATTGAGTTGACAGCGGAAGTTTTTAACGGGATCTTTTTAAAACTAAAAATGCCCGATTATATTATTTCATAATTCGGGATAAAACCCCGGTAATTTACAACAAGGTGATTTCACTGGGAAATCATTATTTTACAGAACATGTTTCTTTATTTATTTTGAGCCACTTCCTTAACCTTGTAGTGCTTCGCGGCACTTTTACTGGATCACAACAGATCACCTGAAACATGTTTGAAAAAGGTTTTGTCAGTGGGAAATACTGGTGAATCATTCTTTTTACTAAATACGACGCATTGTTATAATTTACAGTATTAAAAACGATTACAATGTTTATACATATCAACTATCTACCCACGGTATTTATCACTCAACCACCTATTGGCTATCTCGTTGTCCAATGATGTCTGTGATTATGGTCATATCACCCCTTGGCTAACTCGTTGTCCAATGGTGACGGTTATCAAGTATTGTATACAAAACCCCATATACCGGCTGTAATTTGGAGATTACAAAGACTTAATCCCTGTAATTATAACTTTGAAAACAAACATGATTTTGAAATCAAATTTGATAAAAAGAGAATGACTCACATTGCAGATTTATTCGGGCAGAGTTTAGCCTACTGATAAGCCTGTTAACCTAATTTTAACAATCATGTGCAAGAAACTGGGTCAGTAACTAATACAACATTTACGATAACTCACGAGATTAAACCCTCACGATGAATGACAAAGTGCAATACTTAAACATCCATCGAATTCACGACGAATGACAAAGTATAAACCCAATTTGAGCAGCATTTAAACATTTATCGGATAGTTTCAATCGATCGGACATTGAATCGTAGCAACGATCGAGTTCTTACCCTGTTATCGAGGCAGAAATTCCAGACTGTGTGTGTTTTTGTAGTATTTGGACGATATCTCAGTGCATGAATCGAATTTTTACGTCGAACCAACGCGAAATTACAAGTGCCAAAGTCTACTACTTATACTGGAAAAAGGGCTCCCTCGCGTGGCGCGAGGGGTGCTACCCTACCATAGGGTAGCCTCGTGTCTCAGTAGGCTTGCTGAGTTGGTTGCTCGATCAAATTCGTATTACACGTAAAACTGTGTGGATATTACTAACTAGGGTTTACCCCCCTGAGTTTTAGGGGCCCTGATCCTGATTCCAATTGTTCTGAAAATTTTAGGGTTTGTACAGGATCACTTGGGGGTCTTAATTAAGGTTTCCTATTGGGTAAAATAATATAATAAATGGTAATTTTAATGAGAGTTGTTACAACACTCAATCGATTAGTATGATCCTTGTTTTAATCGTGGAATGATTGTTTCAGTTGTGTGCAATATGTTAGTGATTGATGATTAGGATCATGAGATTTACTGTGATTTAGGGTTTGCAGTAGGGTAACATAAATTGACGAACTGTGTCTGCATATTGTGTCTATGATAATGATATTATTCGACTTGATGATCACTGATGGTTAGTTCGAGGATCACATGATTTCTGTATGATCGGATTTGGTAAATTGATGATCTTGTAGTGGTTATTCCAGTACTGAATGATGACAACGATTACTAGGGTTTGCAGGGTGCCATAACAATCTGGTGTTACTTCAGGACGAAACCTAGAGTTTTGCCAAACACATCTTCATGACGAAACCTAGAGTTTCGCCATACACATCTTCACGACGAAACCTAGTGTTTCGCCACACATATCTTCACGGCGAAACATAGTGTTTCGCCACACATGGCGTTTCGTCTGTATGATGCTTGAATGCGAGCTTGTTATATGGATTTGTATGTATGCATGACTCTGATTAGGACTATGAGCATCCATTGGAGAAATTGTGTGTCATGACTTAGAAACTGTGGTGATGTTCAAAATATCCGATTTATATGATGATGAAAGGGTAGAATGATGATGTGTTTTGACTTGATGTGAATGTTGACTGTGAAATTAATTGGCAATGTAAAAACTGGTCGCACAAGATACTGGAATCCAATTTGCAATTTAAATGGGCCGCACAATCCATTGGACCTAGACACTTATGATTGGGCCGCACATTTAAAAGTATATATATATTTTGGACTGTTGATATTTACTGAAACATGGATATGTAGTGTAGACACTTATGAGGACCGAGTATTAGTTATGTGGTTTCATGATAGTAATTGACTGATATGTTGCATGGATAACTGTTATGACTTGTGTAATAGGTGTATGGCCTGTGCACTACTGGAATAATATGTGTAGAGAATGCGTGCTTTATGTGATATGATCTCGTACTTGGCCTAAATGTTATTACATGATACGATTATGGTGTGTGTGATATGGACAAGCGTGTTGCATGACTAACTGTTATTAACTGCTTGATATTGTGTGAGTGTTGCTTGTGAAGTATGAAAAAAGGGATATGTGTTTAAGTAATACAAAACTGATTGATAATGGTAACTATGCTAGGATTGGGTTGATCAACTTGAACACGTAACTAGTCATACCGAGCAAAACCAAGGTGAGTTCACACTATCTATAAGGCATGGGATTCCTGGTGGTTTGGGAATGGGTTAAGAAACTAAAACGAATCCTGCATATTCTCCTTGGGTAGAATATGTACCTCCATCCTCGTTGAGAAGGATGACAACATTAAACCTGCGTATTCTCCTTGTGTAGAATATGTACCTCCATCCTCGTTGGGAAGGATGACAATTACTAGACAAAACTCTATCATGAAGTCCCTCATTTTTATATCGACTTAATCGCTGGGCCAATGGCGAGCGGGTCATTAGTTAAATAGCGCTATTAGGTTTGACAAGCCTCACACCGTGCCGTAGAGGACGAGAGTGGACTAATGGATCTGGGCACTTAGTCAATGATGATAGACATTGACGTAGGGCACAGCATAACTCCAGTCAGTTGTCGATATGGTAACGGTCTAGTGGTTACATGGGGTAGCCCCCATTGGTTATGGTTTGGGAAACAATGAATTGGATAACTCATGGTTTTTGAATGAACTCGTGGTTTTTGGAACAACTTTAAAATGGACAACCAACTGTGAACTCGCTCAACTTTGTTGTTGACTCGTTGTTACATGCCTTGCAGACCTTTAGGTGCATATTGTTGGAACTTGTTGTCTGGAAGGCTGGAGTGGTCATGGGTTGAAATTAGGGATGAGCATGTCGGTATTCCGTCCCGTACCGATACCGACTAATACCGATACCGATTTTCACCCAAACTAGGTACCGATACCGATACCGAAACATGTCGGTTAGGTATCGGTACGGTACGGTATCGGTATTATACCGTATTTTGAGGGTCGGTATCGGTATAATACCGATACCGTACCGTACCGATACCGAAATCGCCAAAATGTGGATACCGATCGGGATACCGATACCGATACCGATCGGTACGGGATCGGTATGGGATCGGTATTGGTATTCATATGCTCATCCTCAGTTGAAATACATGGAATCTCAATACAAACTTACTGGTTTATGTACACATGGTTTACGAAACACTTAACAAATGAGTTATGCTTCCGCTGTATTCAATGAATGATATGTAATGTTTGTAACACTTTACGTTAATGAATGAAAGTTTTCTTTATTTACATTATGCGAAGTTCAATGTGATTGGTGGCTTGGATCCTGGTTCGTCACACGCCCCGCTGTGATTCCGCATGTGGTAGTTTGAGGGTGTGACAGTGACCATTGCCTTCTTTGATGGTAGATAACTAAATACATTTAAGGAGACTACTATTTGTATTATCAAACATAAACTGTAGTTTTTTTGCAACCTTAACCACTGACCCAAACCACAAAATCAAACACCATCAACTTAATTTAGTAAAAAATGAGTCACCAAGTTGTAAGTTGTTCTATGCGAAATATCCCACAACCAAAATTTTGTGGGCATGTGTAGGTCGGTTCCAGTACAAAGTGAATTTTACCCAAGAAACATAGGAAGTGATGAGAATACGTCACATGTACATTGTTTTGTTCTATGGGCGAGGAATCTCAATGTTCTTTTATGTATGCAATTCACCATACATTTATATATATATATATATTTTTTTGAATGGCTAACGTTACTCTCCCAAACTACTATATTTACAAATAACTCACCCATGCTTGAGATTGAACCCAAGACCTTCCACTAAGAGACAAGAGCCTCTACCAAGTGTGTTAGCCTAACAACACATTTATATCATATAACAACATATTTAAATGGTATAGCAACACAAGTTATAATAGTAATGAAACACAATTATTTTCAACATATATGATATTAAATGGGGTTACCTAATCACACGGCCCACACGTAACTGAGAAAAAGACCATGATCTGTGGTCCAACAACCTCATTTATTGTTTTCAGATTCACACCTTTTATAGGCTTTTAACCTCTTTTTATACTTTTGATCAATAAATCAGTGCTTACTTTTTCTTTCATGCAAAAAATAGATGTTGAATAAAAATAGATATGAATACGCGTGAATTTATTAATTAACATTAATTTTTATAGATAATAAAAATGTTTTTTTTTTTCTCAATTTTGTGTTTGAAGAATTTGTATGCTAATTATATTGGTATTTATTTTTCAAGTTAAAATCTGCTTTATGTTAGTGGCTTGATATTTTTTTCATGACACACGTTGTTTCACAGCTCTCGAAGCAAAAATAGTTTGATACAAAATTATGTGAAGTTGAAATATGTTTGTGAGCGGTGAAAAAGGAAGGTGTGACACTTAGACTTTAAGGAAATATTTTATAAATTTGTTGAAAAATGAACTCTTACACTAAATATGAAAGTTTGAATATTTTTGATCATCTGTAGCTGGCTGTTACATTAAGTATGATTGAATTCTCTATATATTAAAATTCAAACACAATGAATAGTAACATCGTAAACGGTACAATGAATAGTAACATCGTCTAACGGTATAAGCAAATGGTATCGGGTATTCTCTATATATTAAAATTCAAACACAATGAATAGTAACATCGTCAACGGTACAATGAATAGTAACATCGTCTAACGGTATAAGCAAATGGTATCGGGTACCGGTATTAAATTTATCAAACCGGGTATATTTTCGGTACCGAACCGGTATCGACTTTTGACATTTTTGGTATCGGTTCGGCACCGGTATTCACCGGTTTTTACCCTCATCAACGATATAAGCAAATAGTATCGGGTACTGGTACCCGTATCAATTTTATCAAACCGGATATATTTTCGGTGCCGACTTTTGACATTTTCGGTATCGGTTCGGCACCGGTTTTTACCCTCAAATACCGGTATCGTACCAGTACCGACCGGTACCGAACCGTACCCTACCAGGTATATTCGGTACCGGTACCCACTTTTGGGGATTTTCGGTAACGGTATTTTCGGTACCGGTTGGTACCGAGCTCATCAAATCCTGTAGCAACGCATGTAATTGCACCGTTTAGATTACTTTTCATATACACTGTAAGTAAACTGTATTTCGTTTGAATGAGGTTTTATATACACAACAACTTATTTTGTTTTCTTTTTTGTCTTTTTCTATAATGAATGAATTGTAGCATGTAAAATTAACTTGGATATTTAGATTATTAATGAGCAAATTGTATCAAATACTGTAATCAAACCGGTACCGTATCGGTACCAAATTTACAATACCAATCATTTTCGGTACCAATTTGGTACCCACTTTTTGGCGTTTTCAGAATCGTTACTTTCGGTTCGACACCGATCTAGCACCATGCATGTATTTACTGATTTTTACCTTCAAATACCATAACATACCGTATCGTACCGAGCATTTTCGGTGCCTGTACCTAATTTCGATGATTTTTCGGATCGGTACTTTCGGTGCCGTTACAGGTACCGAGCTCTTCCATATTTTAACGTGTTAGCACCGTAATAACTAAACTGAAAACAACCGAATTTCCAACGTGTGGGACGTGTGGGGTCCTATTATTATATATTAGATTATTTAAAATCGTTTTTTTAGGACGGAGTGACTATCGTTACCACGTCATTTTTATTTATGTTTTGATATTCGGTATCTGCTTTCCGTTGCCGACTCGCTTTTTCCAGACATTAGGTCCCCGCCGCAACGCGTAGGAGAAAATCAACTAGTTACTTTAATTTTGAAAATGAAAGCTATATTTTAATTCAAGTTAAAAGTCATTATAGATAAATAAATGATATTCAAACTTTTACCTTTTTTTTTCATTGATGTAAATGTTATACTTAAAAAGGTTTTAGTGTTTTTTCATTGATGTAAATGCGTAGTCCTTTATTGAATAATGCCCCCACCTTGGGGCGTTTTCTACCATGTGGCAGTCCAGTCAGCATGAGGGCATTATTGGGTGTTTTTGCAAAAGTGGCGTAGTGGGAATAATGCCCAATAACGCCTCATCCAAGCATTACACAATTATTTATTTTTTTTAAATTAAAAACTTAAAATACTTCATTAAATTAAAAAAATTTACAATACTTAAAAATTACATTGCAAAATTTTATGTTTTATAAAAGATCCAAATAAGACATTTAATAAACAAGACTTTAGGGACTGATATAACATTTTTGAAACTTGAAATATTAAAGATATTGAAGTTTAAAACCACAGGACCTAATGTGACAACTGAGCAAACTTTTAAAACCCTTCTTCTTCTTCGTTTGACCTGCAACATATCCGGCCAAACCCAAAAATTCCGGCCAAACCCACAAAAAAATGTAAATGGTCTACCCTGAAAGAAACAACTGTGATTGGTCGAACCTTTGCCCCCATAGCGTGATTTAAACCACGCCAAATCAACATTTCCAGCCAAACACGCCCAGGGGGTGGTGGGACGGCGTGTTTGGGCGTTTTCCGGCGCAAAAAACGCTCCTTTGGGCACAACTACGGGTGGTCTAAGAAAAGGTCACCAACTAGTTAAAAAATGAGTTCAAATATCTAAGCACATGTTGAGTTTATTCATTATCAAGTTACTAGTAGGGTGCCCGCGCGATGCGGCGGGGGCGACACTTTGGATTGCGGCACTCGTTGCTGGTAGTTTTCTTATTTGTATATGATAACATTATTGTGGTGGATATATGTCATAAGTGTTACACATGGGAGCCTAACACCTATAATGTCTTCCAATGTTCGATCAACTGCCTCTATCGCCTGACGTTTCGCCATCGATGCCTCATCCCATAAAATTAATTTGGAGGACCTAATTAGTTGACTTATAATTCCTAAAATTTTGGGACATAGTTTACTATTTATCTACTAAATATCGTAAATTAGTATTAAATAATTCCTAAAATTTTGGGATATAGTTTACTATCTATCTACTAATATCGTAAATTAGTATTAAATAAATATGGTAAATTAGTATTAAATAATTTCTAAAATTTTGGGATATAGTTTACTATCTATCTACTAATATCGTAAATTAGTATTAAATAATTCCTAAAATTTTGGAACATAGTTTATCTTCTATCTACTAAATATCAAAGTTTTGTTTTATTATAAAAATTAATAATAAATAAAGTATAGAAAAACTGTTTTAAACATGTAAAGATTTGTTTGTTAATAAAAAATACTAAACAAATGACAAAAGTATATTAGTTCAATCGAGATGTAAATTATAAGTGCAATAAAATAACACAAAACATAAACTTCAAATATAAAATAAACTTTATTATTCATGGGATAGTCTAGATCAAACAAAAACAACTGAAAATGAAAAAAAAAACATAAAAACACTTGATATATTTCATCTAATTTCTCTTCTTTTTGATCCGTTTTTCTTGTTTGTGCTCGAATCAGCAGTATCATCTAATTCATCTTCTTTCTCATCGTCCTCGGAATCATCTAAATTTATAACCTCGACCCATTTCCATTCAGAGAGTCTCTTAGATCTTTTCTTTTGATTCTCATACTTCCGATCCTTAAAAGACAAAAATTTAATAAAAAAAGTTAAAAAATGATTAAATAAATTTTATAAAAAAAACAAATATTGAATAAAAAAAATTTAAAAAGATTAAATAAAATTTAAAATTACCTCTTTACTAAATTGACGTTGAAGATTAGACTTGTATGGACTGAACATTGCACCATAAGAAATAATTTCAACACTATTATCACCATCATCCTACAATAAAACACCAAATAATAACATAACAAACTTGTTAATATGAAAGATTATAAACGAAAATATTACTTAAAAACTAACAAAAGCTTGTTCGACAACTGGGGTGTTTAAATTGGTGTGTTGAATCTGAAAAATCAAATAAGTTAGTATTCACATAAAAGTAAATAAAAGAAAACAATTATTCATTATTGCGATATAACAAAACTTATCATAGAACCGACCTTAGATTTTTCAATATCGCATGCTTGTTTTTTCGCATCAAGTGAATTCAGAATTGACTCCATATTTTAAATCTGTTTAGCAATAGAAATGTAGAATTGTGAGCAGTGGCGGACCCAGGATTTTTTTCATGGGGGTGCGGATTTTTTTTTTTAAATCTTAGGCGTCTAGATATATACATAAAAAAACCGGTTCGGGTCGGGTCGGGTCATGTAAAAAAAGAACATCAAACTTAAATTTATATAATCATCAAAAACACGTCAAACATTGTTACAAACATATTTAAAAAGTCGCCCTACGGGTTTTCATTTTTTGAAATCTATCCAAAACATCATCTAGAGGTACTTTCTTAAGCAAGTCTTTCTCTATATAACATATACAACTATCACTTAAATTCTCATCGCCAATCCGATTACGCAAGTCGGTCTTCACATTCTTCATTGCCGAAAAACATCTTTCAACGGTTGCGGTTGCGACGGGTAATACGAGAACAAGTCTTTCTCTATATAACATGATCCGATTTCATCCGCTTTCCTCTTGTTGAGAAATCGCGCCATAACATCTTTACTCATTGTCCCTATCACATACAAAATAAACAATATTCCTTAATTTCGATTCCTTAGTATTTAATGAAATCAACAATCTTTTATATAAATTCTAACAATCCACTAGTAATTTCAATTCCTTAATATTTAATCAACAATCTTACAATCCACTAAGTATTTTAATATTTAAAGTAAACAAGTTGTTGTCGTTGAACCCAATAAATGGCAAATTGCCATGCCGACTGCCTTAATTGTACAATACAGCAACCTTATCAACAACTAACAAGACAATAACCCTATCAAAAAGTCAAAAACCTTATCAAAATTCAAAAATCTTGAAGAATAAAATCAAGGATTCGTACCTCTGGTCGGCTAGTCTGCAGGTTGAATGGCTGATATCGATCGAAGCCTGTTGCAGGTTGAATTTCTTGGTCGCTGCAGCAAGGGGAGGGCGGGAGAGATGAAAGGGCGATTGGCTTTATTTGGGTAATTGGGTTATGTTTTGTTAATTGATTTAGTTATTTGGGTTGGGTTTTACCATAAACTTATTCAATTGGGCTTGATGTTGGGTTATAGGAATACAAGTTTTATTGTGTGCTAACTTGTTTACAATTTTTTTTATATAAATTCTAACATTTTTTTCTAAGGGGTGCGGTCAGAATTTTCCAAGGGGTGCGGTCGAAATTTTTCAAGGGGTGCGGTCGGGATTTTTCGCGAAAAATAACACTAAATTTTTTTTTCAAGGGGTGCGGCCGCCCACCCACGGGCATATGTAGGTCCGCCCCTGATTGTGAGTGTTTGCTATGTATTTATAGTAGTCCATTAGGGTTTAGTTTTAGATTGGTCATCCATTTATTTAGGAAGTTTGTTGTGAGTTTTAAGTTTTTAAAATAAGATGCACATATCCTGTTTAGTTTGTTGTGGCATGTTTAATAGGAAGTTTGTTGTGAGTTTTATCTATACTATATTAAACATGCCACAACAAACTGACTCTGTACAAGTAAATTATGGAATATTTTAGTTTATTAATGTCGTTCAAAACAAAAAACTTGGGTAAAAAACAAATGTTAATGCACGGTAGCTAGGTAATGGTCAAAGATGGCTTGGGTAAAAAACAAATGTTGGCTTTAATCAATTGTACATTTACGCATTGGCTATTTGTACTTTATGAACGCACGGCGAAACTAAAAAAGACAACTATCGAAACGTTTAAAAAAATGTGCCGATCGTCATGGTACCTTCGGATTTTTTAAAAACATTACGGGTTGTAAAATATCGCAGGAATACATTAAAGAATTAAAGAGGGGGGGTGTAACTAATTACCCATAATTATGTTAAATGTCAAGGATTTAAATGTAATAGATTGAGGGACTAAAAAATAATTATGGTTTAAAAGACCACTTTACCCTCATTCTAGGGGTTTATTTATAAATAATGGGGGAATAAGTTCTTAACTTTTGGGAATCCTTCCCTCATGTATTATAATATAGTATAGATAATATATATTTACAAAAATGCACTAACAATTTATACTAAAGATAATTTGCCTTTTAAATAAGTTATATCATCAACTTCAATTTTCATTATTCTTAACGTATAATAATCTTGTTTTTTTTTCTTCTTCCAGTAAAGCTATAGTCGCACATTAAAACACAGACATCAATATGCGAGCTTAGCACACTCTTGAATTTCAAATTATATTAGAAGTTGAGATCTAAATTAGAATTAACTTTTGCAAGTAGGCTTACAAAATTGGGTCCTCAAATTTAAAAGGGTTATTGGATTTTATCACTCTAAACTATTGGGTATTGGTCGTTGTCACTCCCAACTATCACTTTGATTCCCATCACTCCCAAGTTAACACTTTGTGTGTTGTGTCACTCCGGTTGAGTGGTTTTTGGCTCCCATTTTGTCTTTTTGGAGAAGATTCACATGCAACCATTAGTAATTCACAAAGTGTTAGCCTAATATCACTAATAACACAAGTCAAACACTAAGAAATGTTCTCATGCTGGGTGACACAACACACAAAGTGTTAAGTTGGGAGTGGTGGGAGTCAAAGTGATAGTTGGGAGTGGCAGCAACAAATACCTAATAGTTGTGAGTGATAAAATCCAATAACCCAATTTAAAAATGTGGAGGTCTTCGAACAAATCTTATGGGTTCCACTAGTGATAACTTCTCATTTTTATTAACACTTGTTGTGTGTAAGTTTTTAAATTAATAATATTAACATCTATAGAAGTAGATCATATACAAACATTATTTTTCTAAAAACAGTAAGAACTACTAGTTTGTTGCTGTATGAATAATTTAATGATTAAGTTTTAGGGGTATTATTGCTATAGCCATAATGTTTTGTTTTAATAATAAATCAAATCATACGTTTGTTTAAAAAAAGAAAAAGAAAAAGGTATATAAAAGTTATTTTATATTTAAAGATATTGGTGGAACTAGTTGAAAAAGTTAACCTGGTTTTAACCTTTTTGTTTAATTAAATTAACACAATTATTAAAATACCCTTAAAAACTACTAATTGACACAACTAATAGTAAAGGTTTATGTGTAATCAATGACATCCATTGATTAAATATTTAGATGGTCCAAATCTGTTCTCACATTTTTTATAATTAGCATGGTTTGTACCGGATCTTAACTCAACATCTATATTATTGTGTTATCTAACCGCGAGTGCTTGGAATCAGTTTTAAGTTTTTAACAAAACTCATTTTATTTTAAATTGTGTTTGAGTTTAGTTTGAATTATTTAAAATTCTATTTTTACTTAAAAAAAGATATTGGATTTAATTAACCTCAATTTTCACTGATTAGCCTATAGCATTCACAACTTTCGATTTGTACAACACTACTCCCAACTCTTAATTTATTTTCTGATATCACTCCCAAGCTAATTGAACCATAACCCAGTTAGTTTTTTACTGATGTGGCACTTGTGTGCTGACGTGACATTTTTTGATGACATGGCGGCTGGCGTGGCATCTGATTTGGCTTTTTGATGACGTGGCATCTGACTTGGCGTTTTTTGATGATGTGACAACTGATGTGGTACTGGTTTCGTGACGTGACATCTGATGTCAGCAAACTAAGTTAGTGTTGGGTTAGTTTAAGAGTGATATCGAAAAATAAGTTGAAAGTTGAGAGTGGTGTTGTACAAGTCGAAAGTTGAGAGTGTTATCAGCCAGCCAATTTGTGAAAGTTGGGGTTATTTAAATTCAATATCTCTTAAAAAAACCCCAGATAATTACACGGCTAGTCCCTATGGTATGTCCATATTACGACTTTGATACATAGTTATTGGAAAAATACACCACTAGTCCTAAGTTATGCAAGCGAATAACACAATTAGTCCCCAACCATTAATGGAGTTAACTTTTTTTGTTAAATCAATGTGAAATGATTAAAATGCCCCTTAGCACTAACAATACAAAATAAAATGAAGGCAAATTGGATTTCAATAATCCCAACTCACTGTTATTGGCCAATAATAATCCTAACTCATTTAATCACCAATAATAATCGGGGTATTGGATTTTATTAATCCCAAGTTTCACTAATTGGCCGGTAATAATCCCAACTTCAAAAATTGCCTACAACAGTCCCAACTTGTAAGATTTTGGCTACCAATGATCCTTGTCTAACTTGGTTAGTTAAATGTGACGTGGCAGGTGATGTGGCAGTTGACGTGGCACCATCACCACCCCCACCTCCTCCTCCTCCACTGCCACCACCATCTCCTACAGTCACCACCATCATCTCTGACCACCTCCATCATCTGCCACCGGAAACCACTATCACCTCCGACCACCTCCATCATCTACCCAACTCCGGTGACCTGCAACTTATTCCGACGACCAGTTTTACCCCTGAAACCACCAAACGAGACCACCACCAATCATCTCCGACCTCCTGTAATCTTCTCCGCTGCTCAAAAGTTCAAAATACCCAACTCTGGTGACCTGCAACTTATTCCGGCGACCCGTTTTACCCCTGAAACCACCAAACGAGACCACCACCAATCATCTCCGACCTCCTGTAATCTTCTCCGCTGCTCAAAAGTTCAAAATACCCAACTCTGGTGACCTGCAACTTATTCCGGCGACCCATTTTACCCCTGAAACCACCAAACGAGACCACCACCAATCATCTCCGACCTCCTGTAATCTTCTCCGCTTCTCAAAAGTTTAAAATTTCCACCATCTACGCAACTCCGGTGACCTGCAACTTATTCCGACGACATTCTTTACCCCTGAAACCACCAAAGGAGACCACCACTTGTCATCTCCAACCTCTAGTGACCTTCTCCGCCGCTCAAAACTTCAAAATTTCCACCATATCTAGGTATCACGTTTTTCCGGTGAGGCGGTTGGAGTTGTGGATGGCAGTTTAATGGTGGTGGCCGGAGGTTGGAAGAGTGGGGTGTTCGGTGGATATGGTGAATCGGAGGTGATAGTGTTTTTCCGGTGCTAGAAGACTGTGGGTGGAGGTGGAGGTGGAGGTGGTCGGAGGTGATGGTGGTGGGTGATGGTGGTGGTCGGAGATAATGGTGGTGGCTGAAGGAGATGGTGGTGGCAGTGGAGGTGGTGATGGTGCCACGTCAGCAGCCCAGTCAGCAAAAAACTAACTGGGTTATAACCCAGTTAGCAAAGGATCATTGGGGGCCAAAATCATACAAGTTGGGATTGTTACAGGGAATTTTTGAAGTTGGGATTATTAGTGGCCAACTGGTGAAACTTTGGATTATTAAAATCCAATATCCCATAATAATCCGAACTATTCACTTTTGTTTGTAAAATACTCCCAGTAAAAAAAACACTAACTAGGTTAAAAAATTGCTGATGTGGCATCTGATGTGGCTCTTTTAGCTGATGTGTCATATGACGTGACAGTTGATGTGGCCTTTTTGATGACGTGGCAGTCTACGTGGCATTTTTGATGACGTGGCAGCTGATGTGGCAGTCTACGTGGCATTTTTCGATTACGTGGCAACTGACGTGGCAGGTGACGTGGCAAGCCACATCAGAAATTTTTAACCTAGTTAGTGTTTTTTTAACTGGGAGTATTTTACAAACAAAAGTGAATAGTTCGGATTATTATTGGTGATTAAATGAGTTGGGATTATTATTGGCCAATAACAGTGAGTTTGAATTATTTAAATCTAATTTGCCTAAAATGAAAAAGGTATAGAATTTATTTTGTTTATATCTCATTGCCCAAGCTAAGATCCTCCATATTGCCTCCTAACATTTGAGTATCACTGAATGAGCCTATTACAATTTACACATATAAGGGATCTTCACACCAAGTTAGCAATGCACATACGATACCGAATGATCTTCTTACTTAAATATTCTTCACCGACTCGATTAGACTTTACATCTTAAGGAGTTCCGATTTGCTTTCCCTCACATAACCCTTGAAAAACTTTAAAAACACTAATCATATATATGTAGTGATCATCTTCTACTCTAATCGCTTAACACGTACCTTTACATTGCATGAGATACATACCTCGCCCAACGAAATATGAGCGGTGTACATGAAGCTATTTCACACAAAGCGAATTTGGCCACCACTTTTAAATTCAAGCTCCAACTCTCCAAGTAATTTGAAATGCTTTCTAAAAGTTGTCAATAGGATATGTTCATGAAAACTGAACTATCATCTCTAGACTTTTGTGATACATTCAATATTAGGCCACAGGGGGCGGTGCGTTAAAGTTACTTGATGGCCAACATTAACGCGTTAAACTTCCGTGATGACCACCGCCACTGAATGTTCAACGCGTGATGAATTTCAAAATGTCCACGGTCGTTATTTTTATCACACGTGTAAAATGGTGGATGTGAGGGGGTGTGGGGGTTTATTGTTAGGTGTTGTGAGTGATGATCATTGCCACTAAAAAAGGATGTGAGTGATAGAATAGTGGCTGATGACATGGCAGGAGTTGATTAGATGCTTGTGAGTGATAGAATTCTATCACTAGTGACCACCTCCACTCCCCTTATAATTGTTTACTATCACGCGGTATATCTTTAACTTTTCCGTTTTCCATTGAGTGACAAATGAAAGCTTTGGCCTTTGAGCTTTGTTTAGCGTACTCCCACAAAACTCATTTGGCTTTTTTTAGTTCTTTGTGAGATATTTCACCCTTGGTTGAATAGAAATATATAAAATTTCCTCTAAGTAGTGGTGATATAATTTATGAGTTTTGAGAGAGGTTTAAATATTTATTGAAAAAGATATCCACATCAAGGACCGTTTCAAAGACTCGAAACATAAGTAAAAACTAATAAAAAAATTAATAGCTTTTTTTAAGGGTGCTACTTTCTACACCCCTCCTATTTACTTTTTCACCCCCTTCTCTCACATACTTACAGGTGGGGCCTGCGTGGGACCGACAGTTTTCCTCTCACAAAGGGGGTGTAATCAGGAAGAGGGGGGGGGGGGGGGGGGAGGTGTGTATAGAATGAGCTTTTTTTTAAAGCACATCTCTATCATTAAAACCACCTGAAGAACCTAGCAAGATGCCAAGAACTAGGAGTAAAAAACTTACAAGTTATTATATATTAATGATTACGCTTGTTCTATAAAAAACTACAAAAACTTAGGAACAATCTTTTTGATGAAATTAATAATTTTATAAAAGTAGTTTTTTTATATATATCATATTTATTTTTAGTAAGAAAAAAATCAACAAAAAGTGGCATGAATGCCAGACTTTGAACTATAGATAGAGATGGTGATATAAAGCTTACATAAAATGTCACGCAAACAATAAAGTGTTTCTTTTACGTACATAAGGATATTGACATGTATGTAAATGACTAGTTAAATCTCTTTGCCAATGAAGTGGTTGTGGAGTGGTAAGGGAGAGACTTGGTGTTCTAAGGACCCAAGTTCGATTATTGACCTCCCCATTATTTTCTGCGGCACCTGGTGATGATGAGAGACTAGGCAAAAAAGTGGAGATCGCTAGTTCGATCCTTGAATTGAGCGGGTTTTACTTAACTGCACTGTCGTGCCTTCGGGCGAGTGTTCACGGGCTTCGGCCCTAGATGAGGGTTTTTCCCGGTTCGGAGGTGAGTGTATACCGATGTGGTAAATTTCGCCAGTACCCCATTTGGAGAATTCATTGGTCGTTAAAAAAAAATCTCTTTATCAATTTGATGATACAAAAAAATATATATATCCTAGATTATCAAAATTTGTAATTTAACAGGAATTTTTATATAATCATCCCTTGATTTCTTTTAGTTTTGAATTGAATTGAGTGTTAGAGCACCCAAACATTTTCTTAGGCTGCGAGAAAAATTAAAACTTAATCGAAGAAAAGTTAAAAAAAAAAACCCATGCATGTGCCCCGACTTATTATTATTGTTGTTGTTACTATTATTAAAAATTACAACGACAACGGTTTAGATGCTTGATGGCTACCTTCCGGCATGTTATTCTCATTAACTAAACAAAAACCTAGTAGGAACAAACATTTAATTAAACAAATATACATTCAAGCAGACAAAAAATAATAGTAACACATGGTACGTTTTAAACTTCTAGAAAACAAGATGTTCATACTTCATACCATCATGCCGGGTTAAACTCGTGTTAATGTTTTTTGCTTTCTTCCTCTTTCTTTTGTTTTATTGTATTTTGTCTAATACATGTATTAAGCCAGTCACGTCGGTCGACCTTATTGTATTTACGATTGTACACATTTACATTAAATGGTGTGACATCTTAGACGAGTCTCATATCATTCAGTTATGTTATTTTCACCCAGGATTTGGGGAATGCATAATCTCAAACATCACCAACACGTTGTGGGTGTATTGGTGGTGGATGAGAGAATTCCAAAGTTAAGCGTGTTTAAGTGGAAACAATATTATTTAACGGGTGACCTTCTATGAAGTTTCCAATCAGGTAACAAAAAAAAAAAAAAAAACAAACAAAAACAAAACAAAACAAATCCATGAGGGTTGTGGTAGGTAAAATGGACAATGTTGGTTGGTATAAGTGGCGGATATTACAAATGAGATTTTAGTTTATAACAAAAGAGTTCGAAAAAGAAAAATTGAAGTTGTGGTTGTTATGTCACACTTTATCTTTTGACGAATTTAGTACAGTTCAATTCAATTATATTGTTCATTATCTTTTGCTTTATCATGAGCTAATTTGCTTTTCAAACGATCAGGCATCCATCAAATAACTAGTACCTCTAAAAACACAACAAATTAATAAATAAAATTTTAAACTAGTACCTCTTAAAACACAACAAATTAATAAATGTTATAAACATTTTATTATTATGGTTATCAACTACAAAAATAAATTAGTATTCTCTCCAAGTTTTGTACTCCTATATATACCGCATTGTATCTCATTGTAAATCACATCTCAATCAATGAAATATTAGATCCATTCTCCCTATTATTTTCTTTTTCTTCTACTCTTATTATTTGCTATTAGATTAGTTTCACAACACGTTATCAGCACGAAAGTGCTCTCCCCTAAACCCTAATAACCTTCCCTGATTTATTGTTCAATCAATCCATATCCATGAAGTCGTAGCCATTAAAGCTCCCACTAGTGATTTTTCATCTTTCATCGAAGTATATTAATCGTTCAAAATATCTTACAAGTAAGTTTTATTTATTGTATTACTTATTGGTTTTGATTTGGGGTGATTGGTTAATCTTTTTAATTGGATATTGAATATATTTAAAAGAAGCTTCGTATATTATAAAATAAATCTTTTCAAATAGAAATTAAAGATTGCAATCCATGAGATTTTATATAATGAGGGTGGAGGGTATGGTCAATCACCCTAGGGTGTTTGAGTGAAATCCTACCCAATAATATTATGACATGTCAACTCCCCATTCCACTCCCCATTTTGCACTCGATCAGGGGGTATGGTCAATCACCCTAAGGTGTTTGAGTATGTTAAAAAATAAAAAAAATTGTGATTGGTTGAAAGGGTTGGGACCCACCATTAAACCTCCCTCCATCCTCCTTCCCTCCTCTTCCCAAATTGGTGAATATACACCGAAAATTGTCAAAATTTCGGTGACTCAAACATGTGGGGGTGGTCACCGACCGGTGACTCCCACTCAAACACTCACTCCCCGCTTCCTATACCCTCCACCCTCATGTGAAATAAAATATTTTGTCAGAAAAACCTACGAAAACAAATCAAAATAATACATATTATCATTAATATGGTTTTGAAGCAAACCGAGATTTTGTTATAAATGCAACCATTTTATGGCTAACCTAATGTTTATAGCTTTAGGTTTTAGGGATTCTATTGTACGGGGTAAGATCAAATAAAAAGTTTATTTTGCCTAAGTAGGATGAGAATAAATCTTAACCATTCATTTTTCAAATCAATGGTTAAGATGAAAGTTTAGAAGAAAGGATGATTGCAAAGGTATATTGGGAAAATCATATTTATGGACTTTCTCTCTCCACATGCAAAGCACATGCATATTCCACCATCATTTTTTAAACGTTCATAACTTTTTTATACGACATTATTTTTTCATAAAAATTTCACTGTAAGATCGAGCGTCTTTTTATCTTTAATTTGAGTACCATATTGCTATATAAAATATAAAGACTAAAAAAATCCACTAAAATGTGTTGTATTTCTATGTTGTATAACTTTTTTTGTACTGGATTTTTGTATTATATTTTTGTGCTATTTTTTTTTGTCTTAAATTTTTTTTCTCAATTTTTTGTGCTAGGTTTTTTTGTACTACATTTTTTTGCTGAATTTTTTTGTGCTATATTTTTTTGTACTAGATTTTTTTATGCTATATTTTTTTGTACTACATTTTTTGTGCTATATTTTTTTGTACTAGATTTTTTTGTACTAGATTTTTTTGTTGTATTTTTAAAAAACAAAAGGGGGTGCCACGTGTCATTTTCACTACTATTTATAAGGACCAAAATGCCCTTCATTCCTACTTATTAGGAGTGCCACATGTCATTATCACAATCCTTCTTAGACTACTTAGACAAAATCCACTTTTTAGTGGATCCTTCCCCTCTATTGTACTACTATATATATACGATGTATATGTTAGATGAATGATATGGTTGAATCATAGATGTAAGTCATATTGTAATTAAAGGAATTTTGGGTTAACGGTTTATGATATTTTACAATTAGTAATTAAATATTTTTTTTGGAATATTGTTTTAAGTATTTTACAACGAATTAAAGTTTTGTTTTATGTTTTCAACAAGGAATTAAGCTTTTAGAGTTACAAAGGAAAATTAGATATATAAACCCTACATAATATGTTATAATATGTTATGGGATTTTGATTTACAAAATTCTTAGATTTTGAATTAAGTTTTTTTGTTCGCAATAGCCGGTGAAACTGTCTATTGGCTATGTTACTGTGAATTTTCATTATGTTAAGATGTATTTTTACTTGGTCAATCAATATAACTATTTGATGAATTCAACCTTGATTAGTCCTATTAATTATTTTCAGGTTTTCAATATATATCTTTATATATATATTTTTTAACATATTCATTGATTTCAAACAAAACAACTTACATCAATATCGCAGGTAAGCGAGCAACAAGCTGCGCCGCTACCCCTTTCTGGATAGCAAACCCTAGCCTATTAAAACATATGTTCTATTATACGAATATTTAACTAATATCTGCTGTTTATTTTTACAATGTATTATTTGCTAATCGGACATAGATTGTATATTATTTGTGGATTAGATATCATTAATTTTCTTTTCTTTATAATGATAATAGATTTAAAAAAAGGTTGAAAAGATAATATTATATTTGAGTAAGGAACCAAATAACTGAATTGTTTTTCATCAAAGCGAATGTGAACAATTTTTAAAAAACAATTTCCCTAAAGTGTTCCTTTTGCTGATCTTAAATGTTAACTGTCATGCTCAAATTGGATTTCAGTAGCATTTTTTATCAACATATTTCTTATTGTTATTTAGTCATGAATTAATATGTCAATATGTACTGCATATTTATGTTTATAAATTGTGGATCTGCTTAGAAATGCATATGTATGTTTTCTATGATTAAAGATATTATATTTGTACAATCGATAAAATATGCATGTTATTGATGGATCAAATGAGAATGACGTAATATAAATTGTGATAACAATCGCTTACGATTTTTTTTCCATTTATTTATTGATATTTTCAAGTTGATATTTTCTGTCAAGTACTTACGTCCTTTTGATTCAAAAGTTATAAGAGTTTGGTTTAACCAAAAGTTTAGATATTATTTTCTTTTGTTCGATGAATAGTTGAAACTTTAGGCCAACTATTTGATATGAGATTTTATTTCTCTCAACATGATTTGTGTAAAAGTTTTAGTTAAAATTCAACTATGTCTTTCCATATCCATGCATTTATGTGTAAGATTCAAGATGTATGATTATGTATTGCCTTTTCTTACATATCGGTTTTGTCCTTTATGAAACAACAAATTTTATTATAAAGAAACAGTTATTTAAAAATAATAAATGAACATATGTTGAGGATTTGAAAGAGATATTTGTTTAAGTTTCAAATTAAGTGACAGATTACGTGAGATATACTTATGATTGACTATACGTAAATTATATATATTTGGATATTATTAATGAATATAATATCTTAACTTATCTCATAAAGTCTTAATATAACGTGTTAAGTACAGTGACGTCTTATAATGTCATGAATTATTTTACTTTGTGTACATCTTCTATTCTATATGTTATGTTTATTATATGGATAATATTTAATGGAACAATTAAAACAAAGTTGTAGTTTACTATCAATCTTATGTAAGAGCATAGATACACTTCGACATGATACATGAAGTGTCATACTACTTAATGCTCATTCAAGTTATAAAGGTTGTAAGATGTTAGACCAATAAATCTTACATGACCTGGACATTTAAATACTTCTTAGTGATGTTATGTGAAAAGAAGTTTATTTATAAAGAAAACGTGATAAAAGTTTTTCCATTTGCCATGCCTGAGATATGCTCATAAAGTAGCAATATCGTTAAAACCATGAAAGGCTTGAAATGATTTTATATCTATATGGCTGGCTCAGAAAATAATGAAAAACCATGAAACTTATTTGGTTTTACTTTGATCCATGAAGTGAATATGTAATGATCATTGTGATCATGGACATCATTGAGAAATTGTAATGATGATCATATTAATAATGAGATCGACCATCTAAAATGCAACGATGATCATGTCAATAACGAGGTAGACCCCTATAAGTGTCATAACATGATTGTTGAACTTTGAAGTTATAAAACATTTATTGTATCTTATATTTTGTATTACATACATGCAAGTATTACATATACGATCATAAACTAGAAGTTTATGGATCATGATTATTTACTTTATTGGCATGACCAGTTAGACCACACCGAGTCAATGATGATGTGAAACATAATGAAGAACTTGAAGATTCTTCTAGCTGATAGCATGTATTGTTCGCTCTTAAGGGAAATTATGTATATGTCAATTAAGGATGTGTAACCCTAAATATTCTGGAAGTGGTTAAGGGATATGCATATTCCAACATGATACCATTTAGTGTTTTAAATCGATGAATCGTCTAAATGGTTATTAAATTCACAACATGATGTTTGTGTAATTTATGGCTTAGCTAATTGTCACGACCCCGACCCGGTTTTACCCGGTCTAGAAGCCACGGAACAGAAACCCGTGGTATTGGTGTTTAATTTGACAGCGGAAATATTAACAGGATCGTTTAATTGAAAATGCCTAATTATTTTATTTCATATTTTGGGACAAACCCCGTAGTTTACAATAAAGGAAATTTACGGGAAAATTCCTTGTTTACAAAAACATGTTTATTTATTTATTTATTTACTGGCCACTTTATCCAAGCTGGTAGTGCTACATGGCACTTTTCCTTGTTCACAGTAAATCACCTGAAACATGTTTAAAAAGATTTTTATCAGCGGGGAAATACTGGCGAGTCATTCAAATTGGTACAAAACGACACAGTGTTATAATCTACAGGATTAAGAGTGATTACAATTGCCACTATCTTACAATTATCTGGTCTAGTGTTACACCCTGGTGACTATGGTCATACCACCATTGGGTCCTTTCACCCAATAGTGATGATTATCACTGTTTAGGTTCGTCCACCTAAAAGTGAGAAAACAGTAGTAATGTGCACAATACCCCACTTACTGCCAGTAATTTAAGATAACAAAGACTTACCCCCTGTAAAATATAACTGGAAAACATTTAGGTATTGTAAAACACTTTCGATAAAAAGAGAATGACTCACATTGCAAGTTTAACTGGACAGAGTTTTGCCTACTGGTTTAACCTGGTAACCTAGTTAAAATAACAATGCACACGAAACTAGGTTAGTAACTTAATACAACATTCACGATATGCTCACGAAATCAAAACCCTCACGAAGAATGACAAAGTATAGCCCGGATTCGGGCAGCACTTAAACATCCATCTGTAACACCTCGTAAAATCATGTCCAATATTATGGCGACACGTGTCATGAACTTTAAACGTTTAACGGATTGATTACGAGGGACTAAAGTTGTCAAACGAAGAAAGTATGTGTGTAAGAGGATCCAAAGTGTTAACATATGAAAATTTTGCCTTTCAAGAAACTCTACAAGATGTTTATACCCTTAAACGAATGAATCATGAAGCGTATGAAACCGTTTGTGGAAGAAAGTGAAAGTTTACAAGACGCAAGGGTTAAATGTGTCAACATGTTTAATTTATACCTCTGAATGACCTTTTAGCGAACCCGGAGCCTTGTAACGATTAATTATACTCCCAAGAATAAGTGATAAAATTTTTACAAGGTTTCGATATCGTATAAGAAAGATACGCTAACTTTCGTAATTAAGCGGTTAAAAGCGTCAACAAGGCAAAACTTATGTTTTTGGTTATCATTTAATGAAACCGGACCTAATGGTGTTTGGTTATATCTCATGGATCATAGAAATATAAGTTAAATGGGTTAAATGTGCTTAAAATGAAAGAAATTACGTTTTAGAAGGTCCAGGGGGTGAAATGTCATTAGTTGAAAGTTGCTGATCAGGTAATGGACCTGGTGGCGATGCGCCACCACCAAGGCCTTCTGCCATCGCTCGACGCAATGGCCTGACCTGGACAGATTTCATGCACAGATCCGAGTACAGTAGGTTGCACCGCCTTAGAAGCCTTGTATTCAATTCTAGGGGCTTGTTTGATGGTATTTCATGCATAGGGACACTTGGAATTCATCAGGGATCATCTATAGGCTTTGTTGGATTGATCTTGTGAGTTCTAAGGTCCTATATAAGAGCATGTTTGTTGCAACACTTCACTTGTTCATTTCAAAATCACTTCAAGACTTCTCTGGAGCTTCCTGATCCTCAAGCAAGTTTTCTTATGTTCCAAAATCATGCTTAGGACCTTTGTAAGCTTCCTTAACCTCTCTAAATCGTGTTTTAATTAGTTTAATGGCCTAAAGTCAAACCGTCGTAATTAGGGTTTGACTTAGTGATTAATCACTAATGGTTCAGTCAATTCTCGAATTAAAAGTAGCTTTGAGTTGGTAATTATGTGGGTAATAAACCCTTAAAAGGGCACCCTCTGATTCCCACTCTAACTAGGTCAATTGTCGGGTCAAACTTAATTATAAAAAGTCAACAGAAAGCAAATTTTCGCATAAACACATAATTAACAATGTAGAAGCTATGGAACCTGTTTTATCACTTATATAACTCGGTAATTAATGTAAGAACATGTCTAAGCATGTTCAACCCGACAATTTTCAGTTTAAGCTCGGTTCGGAACCGAAAGTCGCAAAAGTAGACTTTTGCTTTGAGTTTCAGTTCTGACCCAATGTAGCATATTTTAGAAATGCCTTAGAGCTCTATTAGGACCAGGTTATAGGTTAGTGTAACCCTCTGAGGTTATACAACTTGGTTCATTAGTTATTCGATTCGTGTGCATGTTTCCGTTATATGCCTAAATGTTGACCATTATGCCCTTTTGATCTTAAAACGAGATTTTTGAAAATGTGAGAGGACAAAACCTTTGTTACTGATTTATAAACTTGTCATAAAAATTTGACATCAGTTTGAGGTCTAGATTAAGAGTTATGCTCAATATCGTAATTAAGAAGCTTTTTATTAATTAAACGGCGTAATTAGCATAAAGCCTATCTAAACCCAAATTTTGACACCAAACTTTTTACCCACTGATTTAATATAATATTTTGGTATTTTTGAAGATTTTTATTTATTTTTAAGCCGAGCATAACATAGGGTTCTTGCTTTGAATCGGTAATTGTCGGTTATGCCCTTTTCTTGAATAAAAGGAGTTTTACATAGTATTTTGATACCAAACTTTTTGCTACTGATTTTATATCATAAATAAAATATTTTGAACTTTATAAACTGATCAAAAACTTAGATTTCCTATTTAAACCCGAAAATCGCTTAAAACCACTTTTACGCGTTTTAAGCGCATAGTATGAGTTAAAACTATTTTTGGCATATGAAACTTAATCCCTACTGATGTTTTAAGTAAATTTTTATAATTAAATAGTAAGCTAAAGTTTTAAACTCAGATTTCCAGATTTGACCATTAAAGCTTATGTGAAATTACCAAAATGTCCCTACGGTGCATAGTTTGGTTTTAAAAGATAAATTTCACATATATGCAATACCCTACTGTTATGACTTATAAAAATAAATATTTTTACTGATTATATCAGACCTGAAACTCAGATTAACATTTAAACTCTTTTATAAGCTTTAAAATGACCAAAATACCCCTACGGGGCTTATTTTGAGTTTAAATTCGTTTTGGGCATAATGAAAGGTATCCTGCTGATATCACAACATATTTAAGGCATATTAACTTAGGAAACTTGTTCATGACTCATTTGGTTACCCGTTATGCATTTATCGCGTTCGGTACGGTTTATGTAACTAGTTTGCATAAATTAACCGAAACGGGTCAAACCTTATCATTTTCACTTCAAAATCCAGAATGTGTTTAGTTTACCCATATTATACAAGTCTTCATACTTGTCGGGTCTAAACCACACTCTAATCTGGTCTTCGCTTAATCTTGCGTTTGAACCGTATACCTTTCTTTAAAACTAACCGGTCTAAAGTAAGACCCGTTAGGAATCTAATAAGTTAATTAAAACCTTCGTTCCAGATTTAGGAGACCAGTAAAAGATACTTGCACTTGCTGATTTGTACGGCTGGGATACATTTATATAATTGCTCAGGTAAATACTTTTAACTTATTTTCCCTTATACGAGCTTGGGGTACGGTATATAAAATACCGCTTGGTCGGGCATTGAATTGTTAATCGTATGAAGGTTAATTTATTGAGATGACCCGTTTAATATGTTTTGTTTGCTTAAAGCCTTTGGGGGGTTAATGACCATGTCCCGGATATCCTTGGCATCATTCATTGAAATGGCCACGACCTAAGCACGGGGTGTAGGCATACACACCTGCCGGTGCGTATATAAAAAGATATAACCGCCTGTTCGAGAATAACTCGCCGCGGGATTATATTATGTTGTGTGTCAATTGATCTTTAACCCGGTATTCAGCCTGGGCTACTGAACGTATAACGAACATGTAATTCTTTTACAAGTTTATATATAAATAATTATCCCAAGTTATAAAAGATATTTTGTGCCTTGTGCATTCAAATTAATTTTATTAAACTCTTTTCAAAATGAGTCGGTTAATTGTATTTACCAGTGAAAATTGACGTATTTTCCCAAAAAGGTTAAGTGCAGGTACTAATCGAAATAGGCTGGCTACTCCTGGCATCAATAAAGAGTCTTGCAAGCTTAGATGCCTATCAATCTGTTGAACAATGTTTCTTTTATCTTGATCCACCTGTGGATCCCTTTACAACCGTTTTGTAATAATTGATATTACTTTTATTCGGTTTGTAATGTTTTTATCTTTCGACTTCCACTGTGTATTAAACTGTGATAAATTGTCTATGATGATATCAACTACGTCACGATACTCCCCACCGGTAATACGTGGAAATATCGGGGTGTGACAGGTTGGTATCAGAGCCAACGTTGAGTGAATTAAACACTAGCATTTTGTGTTTAATCTCAATGTCACAGTTGCACATTACTCGACTTCCGAGTCTAGACTTGAACTAGGAATAATCTCATCCTTAATAAGTATATATTATTTTCGATAATTGTGCATTTCAGGAACATGTCACCGAGTAAAGCTGCCATTGGTGGAAGTTCTCCAAACCCAAAGTTTAAGAGTGGTAAGCTCCGTACCACAGCTCGAATAATCGTACGCCCAGTATGGAGGAAGGATCTTTTTTAGACCCATTCCCAAAATCAAACCAATTGAAACCATTAACCATGTTCCAACCTCCTTACCTGAGACTTTTGAAACTTCAATTGAGAAGCCGACGTCAGAGGAGCCCATACTAGCAGTCCCTGAGGCTCCCACTCCGAAAATGATATCTATGGACCCAAATGATCCATATTTCTTACCTCCAAGTCTTGGAATCCCAAACTTGGATTATACCTGTCCTGACCCTATCCGTGATCCATATTATTTGCTAACCATAAAATCCTTGGATTCCACTTCTGTTAAGGTCCCTAGCGTAGAGGATTTTGACTACCCGCCAAAACCTTCAGTAACCATACCGCATACAGTAAACCAAGGAGGAGACTTTCAGGACTAAGATAAAGAAGAAACTCTCTTGTTGTATTTCTTTTCCCTAATAGTCCTTATAAGGACATAATTATCTTTTAGTCCCTGTGTGGACAATGGTATTTCTTTAAAGACCCGTTTAGGGCATTGTTGTAATTTTAAGACTTTTATGAGATGTTTCTTTTAGAGATTTTAACATATATAATATGTCCTATAACATCTCAATTTATGATTGCTCTGCGTTAAATATTAAAAAGGATCTTAAAGGTATAACCTAGCCTATATGTCGTTTCAGACATGGCCAAGACGGTAAAACCTATTTAAAAGATTCGAATTCTTGTTAACATCTGAAAACATGTTAGCACTCCTGACAAATGTGATTCGATAAAATCGCATAAGTCATCCTTATATTGGATTCTTCCAATTCTCTCTTTATTATTTAAACATCCAATTGTGATGTAATGCCTACGGGCCATAATCATTGTCATATAAGACAAAAAACAGTTGTAGCCTATAACTCCCTGTCAAGAAGAGGTAATGAACTATGATTCAAGCCTCAATACCTCGATCTTATAAGATCTTGGCTTATAATTTAAATTTGTCCCTGTGACTTGGCCTTTTGTGCCATTATTATATTTAATTACAAACAAGGATTATTATAATGAAAAATCCTGAATGGAATTACTTAACAAATTAACCAAAATGGTTCTTTAATGCCATGGTTAATAAATTATCAAGATGACAAATCTATTATAAACCTCTAAGAAATCATTGTCATCATTTTATGTAGCAATCAAGCTACATGGCAGGGTCTGAATGTAACGCCCTAACACGTTTTAACCAAATTTCGACGCAGCGGAAAATACATACAAAAAATTTCTTTATAAATTATTCTTTCTTTCACTTAAATACATTAATCCCTTTTCATAAATTAATTAAAAACTAACATACGTATATCGAATTAAGTGACCACATACACACCCAAGTACAACCCATGTCTTGACTCGATCTTCAACCGCTTACACATCTTGAACAAACATTCATAAACCTGTACAACCTGCAGTCACCACAACCAATTACTTCATTAGCAACCATTGACATAATATATATACTTTAACACGTGCATAATCAAGCATCAACATCTCTTATTCTCGTTCATATAAGTCCATCCATTCGGACACTCTCGTACGACTTCCATACTTAACCTTCACTCTCCGTTATTAGTATACCTGCACTTTCATTTCATTCTTAACAGAAAACAATTAGCATCATTATACTTTCCTATTCACTTTCGACTTCTTTTTCCGTAAACTTACCTATTTACTTCCATTGTTTAATACTTTCATCATGTATCACAATAATGATAATAGTACAATATATTTTACATCTAAAGTGTAAGTCCGGGATTTACTTACCTTACTCGTCCGTATTTGTATTCGCTTACTTGAGTCTTCTTGTCCCGTTAGCCTTCCACGCTCCCATCCATCTTGACATGATTCCTATACTTTCATGTCATTACATTAACATCCTTATTAGCATACATGATTATTCATATGAACGATCATATCAAGTTCATATCTCACATATGTATTCCATTAGCCGATTCAAACAAGCATATAGCATACTCAACATCATCATAACACAACCTTCACATATTATTGTCATTTAGACATTTCATCAAACACGTGGCGCGCGTACTACTTCCTAGGCACCATGTACAACTAGTTTATGCATAATCTTCCTAGTTCATTCATTTTTCATCAAATCTTCTTACTAATCAACAAGTATCATTAGCACATAAACATCAAGCATAGCATCATCATATTTCTCCTAATTCATCTAACAAGAATTCATCATACCCACATAATACATCAATCTTTCCACAAGACTTGGACATAGATGGTGATTCTAGTCATCATCTTCACCATAACTAACGGGTTTCACCTCTAATCATCAAATTAGCACTAACCATACGTAACCGATGTTCTATACGAGGGTTCTAACCCTTGTACATGATTAATTTCATATTAACTCACGGATTAGAACATAACCCACTTCACCCATGATCACCAATCTTAAATTTAAGACATACCTTATGATCCCCTCGTGATAGTGATCATTTATCCATGCTCGGTTATGATTTTAGACTTCATTCCACCCTTCAATTTGAAGATTTATCAAGAACTAGGGTTTGAACCCTTGTTCTTCTTCTTCCTGATCGTCTCACACAGTGTGTGTGTGTGTGTTTTCCTTTATTTAATAAATCATGTTTCCTTTTTAACGGTTTTGGTCCCTCAACTTCGTTTCAATTAATAAAGAGACTAACACTCATTATCTTGTTACTTATATATACATGTCACCACTCGGTAAATTATTCCTAGTCAACTTTTATTTACGGGTCACTTTTACCCCAAACGGTAATTTACTCGTTCCTTTATATTAACCGGGTTTAAATTATCAAACCCCATTTTTGGGGTGTTACACTGAAGAAGTCAACAGTCATCCAAAGGAGAATCATGATACTACCAGGATCAACATAACTGGTGCAGAACTTCAAGCATTGATTGATAATGTTGTTACCAAGGCCATGGATAGGCAGTTTAATGAGTCAAGTGGTACTCGAAGCAAGACCTCATCTGTACCCCATTCTTAACCTAAGACTCACTCTGAGGCTCATAGTAAGCCACCTCCTAAACATAATGGATCAAGGAGGGATGACGATCATCACTCCTCAAATCAGCATAGTGTTCCGTCGAAGAAGATTGAGCTCAAATAAGAACCACGTGGTAAGTCCTGTACATATAAGTATTTCGTCTCCTGCAAGCCTAGAGACTTCACAGGGGAGAAAGGAGCCATCGATTGTATGACTTGGCTCGATGAAATGGACACTGTGGTTGATATCAGTGGTTGCGTTGATAGGGACGTTGTGAAGTTTGTATCTCAGTCATTTAAAGGAGAAGGCGCTAGCTTGGTGGAGGTCTTTGATCCAAGCTACTGGAAAAGTCCATTTGTATGGCATGTCTTGGGAGCAGTTCGTTACTCTCATCAAAGAAAATTACTACCCTCAACATGAGGTTGAGAAGATCGAGACCGAATTCCTAACATTGGTTATGAAGAATTTGGATTGTCAGGCTTATCTTACGAGTTTTAATACTATGTCTCAATCGGTTCCTTACTTAGTGACGCCGAAACCAAAGCGGATAGCCCGTTTCATTGGGGGTTTAGCGCCGGAGATCAAAGCTAGTGTGAAGGCATCTCGACCTACTACCTTTAGGTCTGTAGCTGATTTGTCACTATCTCTTACCCTTGATGCAGTCAGGCAGAGATCGCTTAGGAATTCTGATGTTGAGAAGAGAAAACGTGAGGATGATAACTCACACCGTTCTGACAAGAAGCACAAAGGGAACTCTGACCACAAGAAGAGTTCAGGGTTCAAGAAAAATGACCAACAGTTGGGTGAGAAGCCCAAGTGTGAAATCTGTAAAAAGCGCCATTTGGGAAGGTGCATATATGAGTCCAAGTCCCAATCACAGCTAAGAGCTTATGGGAATTGTAAGTCTAGTGAGCATAAAACGTTGGAGTGTAAGAAGATTAAGGATGCTATGTGCTATAACTGTAATGAAAAAAGTCATATCAAGTCTAATTGACCGAAATATGCAAAGAAGCCTGAGGAGGCTAGAAAGACTAATGCTAGGGTCTTTAGAATGGATGCCAGGGAAGCAGTATAGGATGACAACGTGATCACAGGTACCTTTCTTATCAACGATGTTTATGCAAGGGTATTATTTGATTCGGGTGCGGACAAGTCATTTGTAGATGATAAGTTTTGTAAGTTGTTGAATTTACCTGTTAAAACCCTAAGCGTGAAATATGAAGTAGAGTTGGCCGACGGTACCTTAGAAACTGCCTCAACTGTGCTAGATGGATGTTTTATATCCATTAGGAACCACTCCTTTCCATTATCCTTACTTCCTTTGAAATTAGCTGGTTTCGTCATAGTGATAGGCATGGATTGGTTGTCTCATAACCAAGCCCATATTGTTTATGACAAGAAAAAAGTGGTGATCAAGACTCCGTATGGCGAGCCACTTACCATACAAGGAGATACTCAGTATGGGTTGCCTAAGCAAGTGTCTGTGCTTAAGGCATCAAGGTGTATGAAGAAAGGTTGTGTCATTTATATGGCACAAGTGACTATTGATGAGCCAAAGCCCAAGATTGAAGACATCCCCATCATTTCTGAATACCCTGATGTATTCCCTGAAGAACTACCTGGTCTACCACCAGATAGGCAAGTGGAGTTCAGAATCGACATTATACCTGGAGCAGCACCTGTTGCAAGAGCCTCTTACCAGTTTGCCCCAACTGAGATGAAAGAGTTGAGAACTAAGTTGGATGATTTGTTGGCAAAAGGATTTATCAGGCCTAGCTCATCTCCTTGGGGAGCACCGATTATGTTTGTGAAGAAGAAGGATGGATCGATGCGTCTATGCATCGACTATCGCGAGCTTAACAAGGTCACAATCAAGAATAGATATCCATAACTCAGGATCGACGATCTGTTCGATCAATTGTAAGGAGCAAGTTACTTCTCCAAGATTGACTTGAGGTTAGGTTACCATCAGCTGAAGGTTAGAGATGAAGATGTGCATAAGACTGCATTCAGAACTCATTATGGTCACTACGAGTGTTTAGTGATGCCTTTTGGGCTCACTAATGCCCCAGCAGCATTCATGGATCTCATGAATCGCGTTTGCAAACCCTACTTAGACAAGTTTGTCATTGTCTTCATTGATGACATTCTTATTTATTCAAAGAATCAGGCTGACCATGAGAAGCACCTTCGGTGTATTCTTAAACTTCTTCAACAAGAAAAGCTTTACGCCAAGTTTTCAAAATGTGAATTTTGGCTTCGTGAAGTCCAATTCCTTGGACATATGGTTAGTGAGCGTGGTATCCAGGTGGATCCCGCTAAGATTGAAGCTATCATGAATTGGCAAGAGCCGAAGACGCCCACAGAGATTCGCAGCTTCTTAGGCCTGGCAGGATACTACAGGCGTTTTATCGAGAATTTCTTAAGGATTGCAGCATCCCTAACTTCGTTGACTAGGAAGAATATTAAGTTTGATTGGGGTCCTAAGCAACAAGAATCCTTCGATATTCTTAAGCAAAAGTTAAGTAATGCACCTGTGTTGACATTGCCTGAAGGAATAGAAGAGTTTGTAGTGTACTGTGACGCATCACACACTGGTATGGGATGTGTGCTCATGCAGAAAGGCAAGGTCATTGCCTATGCTTCCCGACAATTAAAAGTGCACGAGAAGAATTACACCACCCACGATTTGGAGTTGGGTGCCGTTGTGTTTGCACTAAAACTTTGGAGGCATTATTTATATGGTACCAAGTGTGTGATCTATTCTGATCACAAGAGCCTTCAACATCTGTTTAATCAGAAGGATCTGAACATGAGACTGCGACGATGGATGGAGACTTTAAATGACTATGATTGTGAAATACCATTCCATCCAGGCAAGGCGAATGTAGTCGCCGATGCTTTGAGCAGGAAGGAAAAAGTTAAGCCCATTAGAATCAATGCCAAGAGCATTGAATTGAAAAACAGTTTGAATGAGAGGTTGTTAGCCGCTCAGAAGGAAGCTGTATTAGAAGCTAACTATCCAAATGAAAAGTTGGGAGTAACTGCTGAGCAGTTATCTTATGGCAAGGATGGAATCCTAAGATTGAATGGACGAATATGGGTTCCAATCTATGGAGGACTTAGGGAAGTGATCCTTCAGGAAGCCCATAACTCCACGTATTCTGTTCATCCTGGAAGTGACAAGATGTACCAGGATTTGAAGGAAAATTATTGGTGGATAGGTTTGAAAAAGTATATAGCCACTTATGTGGCCAAATGTCTGACATGTGCTCAAGTTAAGGCAGAGCACCAGAAGCCGTCAGGTTTGCTGCAACAGCCTGAAATTCCCACCTGGAAGTGGGAAATGGTGACTATGGATTTTATTACTAAGTTACCAAAGACAAAGCGAGGAAATGACTCTATTTGGGTCATAGTGGATAGATTGACTAAGTCAACCCACTTCTTACCTATTAAGGAAACACACAGCTCAGATAAGTTAGCTCAGCTGTACGTGGACGAGATTGTATCTCTACACGGAGTGCCAGTGTCTATCATCTCTGATAGGGATACGAGGTATACATCGCATTTCTGGAAAAGCTTCCAGCAATCCCTAGGCACTCGATTAAATTTCAGCACTGCATATCATCCTCAGATGGATGGTCAAAATGAGCGTACTATTCAAACGCTGGAAGATATGTTAAGGGCTTGTGTTATTGATTTAGGTGGAAGTTGGGATGATCATCTTCCATTGATAGAATTTTCATATAATGATAGCTATCATTCCAGTATTCAAGCTGCACCGTTTGAAGCATTATATGGAAGAAAGTGCAGGACGCCCGTTTATTGGGCAGAAGTTGGAGATGTCCAACTAACAGGACCTGATAGAGTCCTGGAGACGACAGATAAGATTGTACAGATACGAGATCATCTCAAAGCTGCCAGGGATAGGCAGAAAAGCTACGCAGATAAAAGGCGTAAACCTCTGAAGTTCGAGGTTGGTGACAAAGTGTTACTTAAGGTATCACCCTGGAAAGGGGTAATGCGATTTGGTAAGAAAGGAAAGTTGAGCCCAAGATATATAGGACCATTCGAGATCATCGAATGTGTCAGAACAGTGGCTTACAAGTTAAACCTGCCTGAAAAGCTCAGTGGTATTCATAATGTATTCCACATTTGCAAATCTGAAGAAGTGTCTAGCTGATGAATCGCTAGTCATGCCACATACGGATGTGCATATCGATGAGAGCTTAAAGTTTGTCGAAAAACCTTTGTCGATTAAAGATCGACAAGTTAAGAAGCTTCGAAAGAAGCATGTACCGATTGTAAAGGTTAAATGGGATGCCCGCAGAGGTCCTGAATACACGTGGGAGGTTGAGTCCACAATGAGACAGAAGTACCCTCATTTATTTCAATAAATCTCGAGGTTGAGATTTATTTTAAGGGGGTGAGGATGTAACACCTCGTAAAATCATGTCCAATATTATGGCGACACGTGTCATGGACTTTAAACGTTTAACGGATTGATTACGAGGGACTAAAGTTGTCAAATGAAGAAAGTATGTGTGTAAGAGGATCCAAAGTGTTAACATATAAAAATTTTGCCTTTCAACATCTCTACACGATGTTTATACCCTTAAACGAATGAATCATGAAGCGTATAAAACCGTTTGTGGAAGAAAGTGAAAGTTTACAAGACGCAAGGGTTAAATGTGTCAACATGTTTAAGTTATACCTCTGAGTGATCTTTTACAAACCTGGAGCCTTGTAACGATTAATTATAATCCCAAGAATAAGTGATAAAAATTTCACAAGGTTTCGATATCGTATGAGAAAGATACGCTAACTTTCGTAATTAAGGGGTTAAAACTAACAACAAGGCAAAACTTATGTTTTCGGTTATCATTTAACGAAACCGGACCTAACGGTGTTTGGTTATATCTCATGGATCATAGAAATATAAGCTAAATGGGTTAAATGTGCTTAAAATGAAAGAAATTACGTTTTAGAAGGTCCAGGGGGTGAAATGTCATTAGTTGAAAGTTGCTGATAAGGTAATGGACATGGTGGCGCTGCGCCACCACCAAGGCCTTCTGCCGTCGCGCGACGCGACGGCCTGACCTGGACAGATTTCATGCACAGATGCGAGTACAGCAGGTTGCACCGCCTTAGAAGCCTTGTATTCGATTCTAGGGGCTTGTTTGATGATATTTCATGCATAGGGACACTTGGAATTCATAGTGATCATCTATAGGCTTTGTTGGATTGATCTTGTGAGTTCTAAGGTCCTATATAAGAGCATGTTTGTTGCAACACTTCACTAGTTCATTTCAAAATCACTTCAGGACTTCTCTGGAGCTTCCTGATCCTCAAGCAAGTTTTCTTATGTTCCAAAATCGTGCATGTTTTCGTTATATGCCTAAATGTTGACCATTATGCCCTTTTGATCTTAAAATGATATTTTTGAAAATGTGAGAGGACAAAAACCTTTGTTACCGATTTATAAACTTGTCCTAAAAATGTGACATCAGTTTGAGGTCTAGATTAAGAGTTATGCTCAATATCGTAATTAAGAAACTTTTTATTAATTAAACGGCGTAATTAGCATAAAGCCTATCTAAACCCAAAGTTTGACACCAAAATTTTTACCCACTGATGTAATATAATATTTTGGGATTTTTGAAGATTTTTATTTATTTTTAAGCTGAGCATAACATAGGGTTCTTGCTTTAAATCGGTAATTGTCGGTTATGCCCTTTTCTTGAATAAAATGAGTTTTACATAGTATTTTGATACCAAACTTTTTGCTACTGATTTTATATCATAAATAAAATATTTTGAACTTTATAAACTGATCAAAAACTTAGATTTCCTATTTAAACCCAAAAATCGCTTAAAACCGACTTTTACGCGTTTTAAGCGCATAGTATGAGTTAAAACTATTTTTGGCATATGAAACTTAATCCCTACTGATGTTTTAAGTAAATTTTTATAATTAAATAGTAAGCTAAAGTTTTAAACTCAGATTTCCAGATTTGACCGTTAAAGCTTATGTGAAATTACCAAAATGTCCCTACGGTGCATAGTTTGGTTTTAAAAGATAAATTTCACATATATGCAATACCCTACTGTTATGACTTATAAAAATAAATATTTTTACTGATTATATCATACCTGAAACTCAGATTAATATTTAAACTCTTTTATAAGCTTTAAAATGACCAAAATACCCCTACGGGGCTTATTTTGAGTTTAAATTCGTTTTGGGCATAATGAAAGGTATCCTACTGATATCACAACATATTTAAGGCATATTAACTTAGAAAACTTGTTCATGACTCGTTTGGTTACCCGTTATGCATTTATCGCGTTCGGTACGGTTTATGTAACTAGTTTGCATAAATTAACCGAAACGGGTCAAACCTTATCATTTTCACTTCAAAATCCAGAATGTGTTTAGTTTACCCATATTATACAAGTCTTCATACTTGTCAGGTCTAAACCACACTCTAATCTGGTCTTCGCTTAATCTTGCGTTTGAACCGTATACCTTTCTTTAAAACTAACCGGTCTAAAGTAAGACCCGTTAGGAATCTAATAGGTTAATTAAAACCTTCGTTCCAGATTTAGGAGACCAGTAAAAGATACTTGCACTTGCTGATTTGTACGGCTGGGATAAATTTATATAATTGCTTAGGTAAATACTTTTAACTTATTTTCCCTTATACGGGCTTGGGGTACGGTATATAAAATACCGCTAGGTCGGGCATTGAATTGTTAATCGTATGAAGGTTAATTTATTGAGATGACCCGTTTAATATGTTTTGTTTGCTTAAAGCCTTTGGGGGGTTAATGATCATGTCCCGGATATCCTTGGCATCATTCATTGAAATGGCCACGACCTAAGCACGGGGTGTAGGCATACACCTGCCGGTGCGTATATAAAAAGATATAACCGCATGTTCGAGAATAACTCGCCGCGGGATTATATTATGTGGTGTGTCAATTAATCTTTAACCCGGTATTCAGCCCGGGCTACTGAACGTATAACGAACATGTAATTCTTTTACAAGTTTATATATAAATAATTATCCCAAGTTATAAAAGATATTTTGTGCCTTGTGCATTCAAATTAATTTTCTTAAACTCTTTTCAAAATGAGTCGGTTAATTGTATTTACCAGTGAAAACTGACGTATTTTCCCAAAAAGGTTAAGTGCAGGTACTAATCGAAATAGGCTGGCTACTCCTAGCATCAATAAAGAGTCTTGCAAGCTTAGATGCCTATCAATCTGTTGAACCATGTTTCTTTTATCTTGATTCGCCTGTGGATCCCTTTACAACCGTTTTGTAATAACTGATATTACTTTTATTCGGTTTGTAATGTTTTTATCTTTCGACTTCCGCTGTGTATTAAACTGTGATAAATTGTCTATGATGATATCAACTACGTCACGATACTCCCCACCGGGCCCACCAGTAATACGTGGAAATATCAGGGTGTGACACCATCGGATCGGTTTCAATCGATCGGACATTGTATCGTAGTAGTGATCGAGTTATTACCCTGTATCGTAGCATCATTTTCCTACTTCGAACGTGATTTTTAAGCAGAAAGATAGTGATTTTGATGAATTTCTCGAGCACAGAGGAAATGCCCATGCACGTCCCATTTATAGCAAAAAAATTGAGTTTGTCGCGGCCCGCGTAAATTCTAATAACATCTTACGCGGCCCGCGAGGGCCACCCTAGCTACGGCTAGGGCTGCCGTGTCACGACGTAGGTCTGCCACGTGTCAGACACGTGGCCTAAAGCTTATCCGGAACATTTCCCAGCTATCGCGCCCCGCGTAATCATTCCTTAAGTCTTACGCGGCCCGCGACAGACCCATAAATTTTGAATTTCTTGTTTTTTTTTCAGAATTAGGGTTTTGGGGGTCCGGGTTTCTACTTACGGAGTGTTGTAGGTTCTTACATCCTCCCCACCTTATTTAAAATCTCGTCCTCGAGATATACTGAAACAGGTAAGGGTACTTCCGTTTCATTTCCGATTCCAATTCCCAGGTGTACTCAGGTCCTCTTTTTGACTCCCGCTTTACTTTGACCAGCACCAATCTTTTGTGTTTGAGGAACTTAATCTTTCTGTCTTCTATTTGGTGCGATTTCTAGACAAATTTTAACTTTTCATTTACCTCTATATCTTGAAGAGGTACTTCCGGTGATTCGTCAGACAAACACTTCTTGAGATTGGATACATGAAACACATCATGTACCCCGGCTAATTCTTCTGGTAGTTGTAAGCAGTAAGCAACTGGTCCTATTCATTGGGTAACTATAAATGGTCCTATGTACCTTGGACTCAGCTTTCCTTTCTTACCGAACCGAATTACCCTTTTCCAAGAAGAAACTTTCAAAAGTACCTTATTTTCGACTTGAAATTCTAACGGCTTGCATCGATTATCTGCATAACTTTTATGGCGGTCTTTAGCCGTTTTCAGTCTTTCCTTGATTTTAGTTATCTTATCGGTGGTTTCTTGAATAATTTCAGGACCTGATAATTGACTTTCTCCTATTTCTGCCCAACATACCGGAGTTCAGCACTTTCTCCATATAGTGCTTCGAATGGGGCAGCCTCGATGCTTGCATGGTAACTATTGTTATAGGAGAATTCTATTAACGGTAAGTGATCGTCCCAGTTTCCACCGAAGTCTATCACACCTGCCCTAAGCATGTCTTCTAGGGTTTGGATCGTCCTTTCACTTTGTCCATCTGTTTGGGGATGGTATGCCGTACTTAAATTCAGTCGGGTCCCTATTGCTTCTTGGAAACTTGTCCAGAAATGCGAAGTGAAGCGACTATCCCTATCCGATAATATGGAGAGTGGGACTCCATGTAAGGATACTACCTCGTCTATGTATAACTTGGCTAATCTTTCCATGCTAAAGGTTTCCTTCATGGGTAGGAAATGAGCTGATTTGGTTAATCGATCTACAATCACCCAGATTGCATCGTTACCTTTCCTGGTTTCGGGCAACTTCGTAACAAAGTCCATTGTTATTAGTTCCCATTTCCATACAGGCATTTCTAACTATTGAAGTAGACCTGAGGGTTTCCGGTGTTCTGCCTTAACTTGTGAACAAGTTAGGCACCTATAAACATATCTAGCTATGTCCTTCTTCATTCCTATCCACCAGAAGTTTCTTCTTAAATCTTGGTACATCTTATTATTAGCAGGGTGCATGGTATATCTATATTTATGGGCTTCCTCTAAAATCTTATCTCTTAAATTTCCTTGCTTAGGTACCCAAATCCTTTTCTTATGGAATCTCCAAATTCCATCAGTTCCTTGCTCTAATTCCTTTATCCTTCCTTTCATTCCTTCAGCATCATCCTTGATGGCTATTTCCTGAACATTCTTCAGTTGTTCCATTAAATCTAACTGTAGATCTAATCTAAGAGCACGAACTCGTCTTTGTTTCTCCTGATATTTACGACTTAGGGCATCTGCTACTACATTTGCCTTTCCTTCGTGATATTGAATATCACAGTCGTAGTCACTTAGAATTTCCATCCATCTTCTTTGTCTCATGTTTAATTCTTTTTGTCCAAATATGTATCTTAAACTTTTATGATCTGTATAGACGGTAAACTTACTTCCATACAGATAATGTCTCCAAATCTTAAGGGCAAAAATTATTGCTCCTAACTCTAAGTCATGAGTCGTATAATTCTCATCATGCTTTTTCAACTTCCTTGATGCATACGCAGTTACCTTTTTGCGTTGCATTAGCACACATCCTAATCCTAGCTTAAAAGCATCGCAGTAAACTTCAAAATCTTCTGTTCCGTTTGGTAAAGCTAGAATTGGGGCGTTTGTTAGTCTCTGCTTCAAAATCCTAAAGACCTCTTCTTGCTTGGGTCCCCATTCAAACTTAACTATTTTACAAGTTAACTTAGTTATTGGCACAACTATCTTAGAAAAATCTTTAATGAATCGCCTATAGTATCCAGCTAATCCTAGAAAACTTCTAACTTCAGTAACTGATTGTGGAACCTTCTAATTGGTGATCTCTTCTATTTTGGAGGGATCTACGTGAATACCTTCGTGATTCACCATGTGACCTAAAAATTGCACCTCCTGTAGCCAGAATTCAAACTTCGAGAATTTGGCGTAAAACTTTTCTTTTCTTAACAGAGTTAAGAGTGCGTGCAGGTGCTCACAATGATCGTCCTGGCTTTTGGAATAAATAAGTATATCGTCAATAAAGACAATTACAAATTTATCCAAATACTGCTTACAGATCCTATTCATCATGTCCATGAATGCTGCAGGAGCATTCGTTAACCCGAAGGGCATGACTGTAAACTCGTAATGACCACACCTAGTCCTGAAGGCAGTTTTAGGTATGTCTTCCTCTTGTACCTTTAACTGATGATATCCGGAGCACAAATCTATCTTAGAGAAATACCTAGCTCCTTGAAGTTGATCAAAAAGGTCATCAATCCTAGGTAATGGGTATCGATTCTTAATTGTAACTTTATTTAATTCCCTATAATCGATACACATCCGTATCGAACCATCCTTCTTTTTCACAAACAACACAGGTGCTCCCCAAGGGGATGAACTAGGTTGTATGAATCCTTTGCTTAACAATTCATCTAACTACTTTTTCATTTCTAACATTTATGTGGGTGCTAGCCGATAAAGTGCCTTAGCTATTGGTGTAGTTCTAGGGATTTGATGAATTCTAAACTCTACTTCCCTATCGGGTGGTAATCCAGGTAGCTCTTCTGGGAATACATCCGAGTATTCTGATACTATTGAGATTTCCTTAAGTTCCTTACTTTTAGTGTTAATGATTACCGAAATCATATACACTATTCCTTGTTTTCGTTCATAACTAACAACTTTCATTACTGAAATGAACTTCATTGGTTTTCGTGGCTTATCTCCTGTAACCGTAATTACTTCTCCTGTTGGCGTACATATTTCTATGGAATTCTTATCACAAAGGATTCGAGCATGGTTGGCTATTAACCAATCCATTCCTAATACGACATCGAATCCAGCTAAATTCATAGGCAACAGGTTTGCAGAAAATTTATGACCTGAAAGTTCTATTTTTCCTTCTCGCAAAACCTTGTCTATTTTAACAGAATTACCATCTGCCGTTTCTACCATAAAAACTTGCCTAAGTTTGGTTAAGGGTAAGTTAAGAGCTTGGCAGAATGAAGTATTAATAAAACTTTGGTTTGCACCAGAGTCATATAATACTTTTGCGTAAACGCCATGTACAAGAAACGTACCAGCTATCACATCTGGAATCAGATCTGCTTCCTGGGTAGTCAGCTGTAAGGCTCTTGCATTTTTCTTATTAGTTCCTTCAGCAGGTTTGGCCTTGTTATCAGCTGGCTTGACTAATTTTGGGCATTCTTATCTAAAGTGTCCAGCTTCTCCGCAGTTGAAGCAAATCGTTGATTTCTTCCTCCTGCATTCTTCTTCTGGGTGCCCCGGTCTATTGCAGAAATTGCAATACCCTTTACATTTCCCAAAATGTTTTCTTTTACAGGTACTGCAAAATGGCGGGGTGGAGGATTACCCAGTTCCCTTTTTCTTGAAATTTCCACTATTATTACCCACATGAAATCCTTGGGTAATCTTTTGGGCCAATTCCTTTTTCCTGTTTTCTTCTCGTGTACGTACCAGTCCGTCTGTCAAGGTGTTGGCCAGTTCAACAGCATCGTCAATTGTACAGACGGGGTCTCGTAGCTTTGACGATATCACGAATCTCGCTAATCAAACCCCAAATAAAGCGAGAAATAAGTACCGGTTCTGGCGAGGCCAAAGTTGGTACAATTCTAGCATACTCGAAAAACGTCGAAGTATACCCTCGACAGTCAACATCCACCATCCGGTGGTTCAGGAACTTATTCGTCATTTGTTCCTTTTCATAGTCGGGACAAAATTTTCTTTCTACCAATCTCTTAAATTCCTCCCAACTTAAGGCATAAGCCACGTCATTTCCTTTGGCTTGCAGCACCGTGTTCCACCATTCTAACGCCTCTTCTTTAAAAAGGTAGGATGCATACATGACCTTGTCTTCCTCGGCACATTTACTTATTTTAATTACTACTTCGGTTTTCTCCAACCATCGCAGTGTGGCAGTTTCCCCTTCATTGCCTGCAAATTCGACCGGTTTACAGGCAAGAAATTCTTTGTAAGTGCAACCAGGTGTTGCAGCTTTCATTTTCTTAAGAAATGGGGCTTGAACCACATCATTATTATTATTGCCGCCTCCATTTACATTGTTACTGAAATTGTCGTCGCGAGTATGTTTGTTGTGGTTGGCTTGTGAAGGTTCAACGGGGTTCTTAACAGCAACGACGATTGCGGGGATAGCGTTGGCTATTCCCTGAGCAACGATATTTTCTATGTCTTGCCTATTAAGGAAGTGATCCTCATTGTTTTGTTCAGATTGATTAACTTCATTGACCGGTTGGTTTTCCACGTTTTCCATCTGAATAATTAACAATATATACAAATTATTACCACAAAATAGATAGCAACCAAACACATAACAGAGCAATCATACATAATCAAGTCAACACGTATAGCCACAATTGTCGACCTTGCGACTTTTATATTTTTATATATTAGTATGCATCGATACACCCCATTCATTTTACAAAAGTTTTATTTTAATTATTATTATACAATATTATATTATTATTATTATTATATTGTTTTTATATTATTATTATTATTACACAAACACACCATCACCGTCAGCTGGCCTTTCAGAAACGACGCTCCCGCTCGTCGTATTTCCATGAAATCTTCTCCCCCACATCCCAAATTCTATTTCCCGCATCCACCAGTTTCTCGCCATAGTAGCGGAGTTCAGCTAAGTTTTCTGTGCTCATAGGTGGGTATGGTGTAGGTTCAGGATCAAACTGGGGAAAATAAACGTTGGGGTTATTCATGAAGTTCTGAAATTGCCAGTAACTCATCCACCATTCCTCCAATTCTCCGGGTAGAAGTTGGTGGTTGACAATAGGGTCCGGAATTGCAGGTTCCAAATTAATTGGAAGTTCAGATTGGGCTGGGAAATTGAAAAGGGTTTTGTCTGCAAGTCCGATGAGGTCACAGTTTGCTAGTTTTCGATCCAGCTCTTCCCAAGGTGGTAACTCTTGGGCCTGACCCGAGCTTTCCCCTATCTCCTTTCCTTTCCTTTTGGGATCCTCTGTCTTCTTTACCCGTTGGGCAGGTGGCTTCTTCCTTTGTCCGCGTTTCCAGTCCAGGATTCTCCTTCTCTTTTTAGGCTTAGGTTTCTCCTGGGGCTGGGCCTGGAACACTGGTGGTTCCTCAGTATCCGCCTAATATCCAGATTGGTTCCCTGTTGTATCCATATCGGTGGTATGGATGGTAAAGTTTCGGAGTGCCTCTGACAGTTCATTCATGTTGTTAGCACACATGAAGAAACACAAATAAATTTAAGTTAAAATTTTATTAATTAAATTAAATTTTCACAAAATCACAGAATGGAAAATTTGGAAAATTAAGTATTTCTAAATACTTAATTGACTTAGATCAGTGGCTGTGATACCACCTTTTTCTGTCACGACCCCCGACCCGGTTTTACCCGGTCTAGAAGCCGCGGAACAGAAACCCGTGGTATTGGTGTTTAATTTGACAGCGGAAATATTAACAGGATCGTTTAACTAAAAATGCCCAATTATTTTATTTCATATTTTGGGACAAACCCCGTAGTTTACAATAAAGGAATTTTATGGGGAAATTCCTTGTTTACAAAAACATGTTTATTTATTTATTTACTTGCCACTTTATCCAAGCTGGTAGTGCTACATGGCACTTTTCCTTGTTCACAGTAAATCACCTGAAACATGTTTAAAAAGATTTTTATCAGCGGGGAAATACTGGCGAGTCATTCAAATTGGTACAAAACGACACAGTGTTATAATCTACATGATTAAGAGCGATTACAATTGCCACTATCTTACAATTATCTGGTCTAGTGTCACACCCTGGTGACTATGGTCATACCACCATTGGGTCCTTTCACCCAATAGTAATGATTATCACTGTTTAGGTTCGTCCACCTAAAAGTGAGAAAACAGTAGTAATGTGCACAATACCCCATTCACTGCCAGTAATTTAAGATAACAAAGACTTACCCCCTTTAAAATATAACTGGAAAACATTTAGGTATTGTAAAACACTTTTGATAAAAAGAGAATGACTCACATTGCAAGTTTAACTGGACAGAGTTTTGCCTACTGGTTTAGCCCGGTAACCTAGTTAAAATAACAATGCACACGAAACTAGGTTAGTAACTTAATACAACATTCACGATATGCTCACGAAATCAAAACCCTCACGACGAATGACAAAGTATAGCCCGGATTCGGGCAGCACTTAAACATCCATCAGATCGGTTTCAATCGATCGGACATTGTATCGTAGCAGTGATCGAGTTATTACCCTGTATCGTAGCAGCGTTTTCCTACTTCGAACGTGATTTTTAAGCAGAAAGATAGTGATTTTGATGAATTTCTTGAGCACAAACGAAATGCCCATGCACGTCCCATTTATAGCAAAAATTTGAGTTTGTCGCGGCCCGCGTAAATTCTAATAACATCTTACGCGGCCCGCGATGGCCACCCTAGCTACGGCTAGGGCTGCCGTGTCACGATGTAGGTCTGCCACGTGGCCTAAAGCTTATCCGGAACATTTCCCAGCTGTCGCGCCCCGCGTAAGCATTCCTTAAGTCTTACGCGCGCCGCGACAGACCCATAAATTTTGAATTTCTTGTTTTTTTTTTCAGAATTAGGGTTTTGGGGGTCCGAGTTTCTACTTACGGAGTGTTGTGGGACATTTTTGCAGGTTCTTACACTAATAAGATCGCAAGCACAATATTCCAGATTGCATGTATTTCTTAGTAGTGACGATAAGTTTATTTCCCTATCTATTAATGATTGGCAGAATAAGTGTTGAACTTCCTGTAGATTATGTTCATACACAAATTGCTTTTGTTAAAATGATCATTGAATGTCTACGATTGATAGCAAAGCCACTAATCATGTGAGCAAGTTCATGCTTATATATGCGTACATGTGATTATACATGCAATAACATTAATACACATCAAGCCAACATGTTGTAATAGTTTCTCCCCATTATAGTTGGTTTTTGGTCAGAAACCAACGATGTCCCTTCTAAGATTTTGGTTGTGCGGTATATATTGAAATTGATCAACCACTACACACAAAGATGGGACCTTAAAAGGTGGTTGGGAATATACGATAAATTAATTGAACCGTCTCAATGGATTAACGTTCCCAACATCAGGGGGAGATAAAAAAACAGTTGGAAAATAAATGAGTTGGTATGAATTATCATTGATCCTCAAAACTAAAAGTGTGAACCAGAAGTTCAAACAATAACTCATATACAATTATTAGCAAATCTATTACCATACGCATTCACTGACCTTAAAAGGTGACTATGTCACATATACCAACCGCTAATGCTCCAATTAAGATGAGTGTCCTAGAAGGACAACCACATGTTTGTAATGAGTCTATTGCACCTCTGAAGCGTGGTAGACTAATCGATTCCAATAATAAAATTCCTCGAAAGTTGGAGTAACTAATTAAGATGGTCAAGTCGGGGTTATATTAAAAAGTCTCCTGAAGAGAGGGTAGACATGATGGTTCAAGAAAAACCTCAGGTACCTGAAACTAAAGAGATCTCGATAAGTTGTATCATGTCTAAGATATGTATGGAATCGAAATAAAATCGACGTCGTTATACTTTTGTATATAATATAGCGCTTGTAATGATGAAATGATGATGCTCAAGATTTAAGACCTGCCCATGAATGAATACAAAGAACTAATTGGCGAAAACGAAAAGACGTAAATGAGGCAGAGTTGAATTCTCTATTGAAATGGAAAGTTTTCGGACCAGTCGTCCATACAAAAAATGTTGTAAAACATATTAGAAACAAACAAGTCTTTTATGTGAATCAATAAATGAAAAGAAAATGGTATAAGGCAAAACTGGTGGCACAAGGATTTCGCAAAGACCTAATATTGATTATGAGGAATCGTATTCTCCAGTGGTGGATACAATAGCTTTCCAATATTTAATTAGTCTGGTAATAATATTAAATAGAGAATTGACATGCGTCTTATGAATAATATTTATCACTTGATACTGAAAGTTTACATGAAAGTCTCTAGAGGATTTAAATTATCAAAATCATGTAAATAAAGTTTTCAAGAACAATACGATCGTCGTATACATATTCATATTTGAATACGATTGAACTCCTGATGAGTTACCTAAAGGTGAATTGAAACATCTTAACGATGTAAATTCTTATGCATCAATAATGATACATAGAAAACTTATACTTGATGATTATGATATCTCAATAAAAAGTGTACAAGCATAGTACAATATGGATTTTGGAGATAAAAGCAAGTGTACATGACATTTTTGTATATGATATAGATGGAAAACTCCTGAAGAATGAAAGCACATGCATATTGGGATAAGATGGAATGAATTTTCTCATGGATTGAAAATGCCAAAAGCATTGACGTCAAAACTTCAAGAACATACTATATGAAGTTGACAAAATATGTATGGACTAAAATAATCAGGTTGAGTGTTGTACAACTCGAGGTATTCAGATAAAGAAGGATATACGTTTGATAAAATTAGGCATGTTTTATCAACATTCTACTTTTAATAGTTCAATATAATCGCAGTTTACAATGATGATGTCTACACATCATCGAGAGAAACTATCGAGCTTTTAGAGGGAGAATTTTTGAATGACCTTGGCACGGTCTAATTATTACTCGAACTGCAGTTCGAGTATATATGTAATTATATTTTATCAATCCCTCAAGTACATCTAGATGATGATGTTGGGATATTTTAGTATAGACATGGTTGAACCTTAAAGTATGGTAAAGGTTCTTAAGTCACTTGTTATAAGAAATGCCTATTATCATCTCCTACCAAAGTAGAGATTCTCATTTTAGAAGTAGCATCGGTAAAGGCGTATGTGCATTAATATTTTTTGCCAGCTATGTATGGTTATAATATCTTTTACTTGAGCTTATTGTCATGATATAGCCTTTATCAAGCGAAGTGACGATGGAATGAGTTCAAAGAAATATTTCAATCTCGTTAGAAGATTATACAACATTGCTCAACATAAATGATTGCATATTAAGGGATCGAACGAAAAATCATTGGCTACAAAAGCTTTGATCAACTTTGAAGGAGGATGGACTAACGTCACTTAAAGGACAGGGGGAGACTTATTCAAGTTGCACTCTTTTTACCTTGACTAAGTTTTGTCCCATTGGGTTTTCTTAGTAAGGTTTTTAATGAGGCAACATACTTGATCTAGAAGTAATCAAAGACGAAAATACGCGTTGCACTCTTTTTCCCTTAGCTAGGTTTTGTCCCACTAGGTTTTCCTGGCAAAGTTTTTAGTGAGGCATCATCTCCAAGCGTATGAAGTTGATAACCAAGGGGGAGTGTTATAAACATATTATTATTATGGTTATCAACTACAAAAATAGATTAGCTTTCTCTCCAAGTTTTGTACTCCTATATATACCGCATTGTATCTCATTGTAAATCACACCTCAATCAATGAAATATTAGATCCATTCTCCCTATTATTTTCTTCTTCTTCTACTCTTCTTATTATTTGCTATTAGACTAGTTTCACAACAATAAATAAATTTTTAATAAGTTCTAGAATCAGGTTTTATTCGAAAAACTATTACATTATATTTACTTTAAATTTAAATAGCATTTCTCTTACGCGGTAGTATCAACTCTCATAGTATACTTTAGCTATCAAATAAAACAAAATCTCGAAATAGAAAGAGAATGAAATGATAAAAATAATATATACTTTCTATAAAAGGAGAAATCCCAATGACATAAGAAAAGTTGATGTGTCAGCAGGAGAGGCTGTCCAACAAGGCTTTTCTTATGTCATCAACAATGAGGTGGCAACCATAGAGGAGTCATAGTGACATCATAAAGCTTAATATTAAAACACTCTAAAATTCAAAACTCTGGCCCACATTCTTCAAACATCTGCCTTCCATCCATGTTTCAAACCTCTGCCTTCCATTCATGCTTTAAACATCTGCCCATATTCAAATTTCAAAATTCTGGCTCCAGATTTAAAATTCAAACCATATAGCTATATAAAGCTCTTTTTTGTTTCAAATTGTCATACCAAACATAAACTCTAATTCTCTCTCTCTCTCTAAGGTTTGAATTTTCCCTCTCTCTCTCTCTCTCTGTTTCTCATCGGAGCTTGAGTTCATTTCACAGCTTACGTTGATAATCTCCACCCTGAGGTACTATTTATTCATCATGTTTAACACCGATTTGAATATTATGCAGACCAACGGTAGTTTAAAATAGATATTTTTTTTATTTTTTCTTTTTATCACAAACTGAAGGTTTGTATGCTAAATGTTCTTCAGCTAGATCTTGCTGGATTTGTTATATGGTGTGGAAGTCTTGAGATCATTGGCCGAACTTCGGAATGTAATCAAGGTTATAAAATGGATTTCAACTTGATTGATGAAGAGGTAATGTCTGTTTGTGTTTAAAAATAGATGTATATGGTTGGTTTTATGCTGCCCGTCGTAAGTGTTTCAAGTAGGTGATGGGTAAAAGTGAATACTTGCAGAATGTTGAAAATGTTTCAGATGATATTGTTCGATTGCCTGCGACTTCTTTGGCTTGTCCCAAATGTCATAGTGAATGTACATCGATCACCACAAAGTAAGCAATGATGATTATTTAGTTTTATATTTATATAAGTAACATTCTAAGACTGATATTTGAATATAGTTTTGCAGTTTACTTAGTTAGTTGTGTATATTTCAGGTTCAAGGTGCAAGTGCGGGTGCAGTATGAGAGTGGTAGTGTTTCTTTTGTTATGTTTGATAGAGTCATAGAGATGTTCAGAAGCTTCTTGGATTAGCGGCGAGTGACATAAGAGAGAGGCAGGTTAAGGCCAATGATATTGGATTCCCTCATGAGATATTTCGATTGGTTGATAAGAAGGTTGCTTTTAAGATTGATGTTTCAGAGTTCAATCTTAAAAATGACTATCGTGTTTATGCTGTGCGAAAAAACATGTGATGATCCAGTAATAATTGCTTAGTTGGTTGGTGGAGATGGTAATGGTGATGAAAATACTGATGAGGTAGCATATATTACTCTTTCAATCTATTTATTTTTCTTTTGAGTTTTAAACACTGGATTCTGCACTTTTTTATATGATATCATATATTATGATCCTTTAGGTTACTTAAGAGGTAGCTGACGTTAAAGATGTTAACCTTTCAGAATCTTCCCAGGTGTCTGCTGAACGAACTTCAAGGGTGAGTACGTATTTTTAAAGTATGTTTAAAAAGAGTTCATTATTTTATTAAATGAGATCAATAGTTGTTTTGTGATCTGTTGCAAGGATGATGTCTCTGTTACGGCCGACTCTTCAGTCATTAAAATTGAAAAGGATTCTGGATCAAGTCCTAATGGAAAGCGGATGGCTCAAGATGCTGATGTTGTCAACATTGGTGAGCTATCCACTAATGTGAGAAGAAACCGGAATAAGCTGACTAAGCTTAAAAATTAGATGCTTATGAAAAAACATTTCTTATGAGAGATAAGTAGAAACCACTTATTTTTTAATAATCCTTGTGGTTTTATTTATGTCTGTTAACTGTTGTTTTAACAAACTGTGGTTAAAAGTTTGGTTTGTAAGGGCTACAATGATTAATATGATATGTAATGTCTATGGTTTGAATATCAAGTAAGGTTAACCTTTTGTTTGTTATATAATATTGTTATTATACATTATATACATTTTTGGTGATATTGATGGACTGGATAAGTAGTAGGGTTGTATATTATTGTTAGATTGATGAATAAAAATTTAATCAATTGGTTAGTCGAAAAATTGTTGGGGTCTGAGATACATTAACATCTGTTAGAGGCTAAGCACTGTTATAACGTGCTAACATCTGTTAACCCCTAAGCACTGTTAAAGATTTGTTAAAGGCTAAGCACTGTTATGGCGTGTTTCACAGACTTTATGAGTTGTTGATCATCATCTATTAAAGATCTTATATTATAGATCTTCTGTTGAATTGTGTAATATCTGTTGGTGCACAGCAGAGGTTCTCTTTAGCAGAGGTTCTCTTTAGCAGACCTTTGCTTCAGCAGTCTTTGTCTTAACAGCAGAGGTTCTCTTTAGGTTCATCATACATTTTGCTTCAGCAGCAGAGGTTCTCTTTAGCAGACCTTTGCTGTGACATCTGTACTTGTGTAATCATCGTACAAACTCCGAACAATTCTATATCAATAAAACAATGTGTTTTGATTCCAATGTTTGTTATTTATGTTTGACATTTTGCACATTTTGATTTTTGATCGATTTTAAACTCTATATCGCTTTCTGGAAAGTTATACGCAAACTGATGCGTAAACGTAATCAGTTTAATGCGACAAACACTCCGAAACAGCAACATAAGCTTAACATACCTTAAATAACCTTTACATAACTTAGAAATAAGTTTTAAAGGGTTTGGTATGGCAAAAATAAGTTTATTCGCTCACAGGGACTATTTGCATCAAACTGCAAAAGTCTGTCATTTCGTATGACAACTTACAGTCTAGAATATGTTCATAAGCTAAACATACCATAAATAACCTTAACATAGCTCAGAAATAAGCTTTGAGTGGTTCGGTGTGCGAAAATATGCTTATTTGATCATACAGGGACTAAAAGTGTCAAAAACGATGTAAGTTTGCATTTACGCTCATATCTTACGTTCTGACCACATCCGGATATCCAAAAATTTTTGTAGTCACTAAAATATTTTATTTTAGTGATCGGAATGCAAAAATACCATTCGTCGCTTAATTTGGATCGTTTTTGCGTCCGTTCGAGTTTCGTCGTAATTAACCGAACGACGTGACCGTACGACCAAATGAACCGACATCCGTGATATTTCCAAGCATATTTTGAGTCCCCTATACTTAACCTCATTGTAGAGCCTTGAAAATGGCTTAACGGGGGTTAAATGTGCCAAAAACCAGCTTAAATACGTGCAGGGACCAAACCTGTAACATTTGAAACTGTTGCTGAATCAACCAGGGGTCGTGGGCCGCGTAGCCCAGCCCTATTTCTTACGCGGGGCGCGACAGAAGCCCAGTAACAGAAACTTGATTTCAGCAACCTGTTTTGCAAATCAGGCCCTTGTATGCAATTTCCATGTTTTGGGGAACAAGTTAACACCTCTCCAAGTATGTTAACTGTCCCTAAACACATGTATGGCTGGAATTTCTTGCTTGGTGGCCAAATAAACACATGGCATGATCTTGTTTCATCACCACAAGTATAAGTAGCTTGGCCATTCATTTATTTCATTGCTCATTCTCATTTTGGAACTCTAAGTGGAGGATTTCCTGCTAAGGAGCCACCTACCTGAGTTCTAAGATCATCCTTCTAGCCTTTGAACACCTTGTAAGTGTTCTTTCATGGCTTAGTATTGATTTTCAGCTATTTAGAGCTGAAAGTCCAACTGTTTGACCAACAGTTTGACTTTCGGTTTTGACCATCAATTGGTCAAGTCAAAGTTCAATTGAACTTTGCAACGTGATTGTAATCATGATGGTTATAATCCTTGGCGATTATACCTACTGATTACCACGTTGACTAGGTGTAGTGATGAGTCAAAGTTTCGGTCAAAATGCGTATTTACGCGCATTTTGCAACAGAACTACTTTTAGGTATCAAAACACTTTGTTTTGATACCAAATCAGTTTTCTAAGTTAGTTAAACATGTTTTGACATGTTTAACCCGTCACTACTAGTTTGGTGCTTGTTTAGGGTCGTAAGTTAAGCGGTCTAAACAACCGCTTAGACTTTCAAACCCGACCCGTTTGGTCGATCATTAGGATCCGACCAAACATATTTAGTGATCATAGTTGCATAGGGAATAACCTACTGAGGTTATACCTTATGATCACATAGGTTGGTTAGTTATTTGTTAAGTGGTTTACATGCCCATTGGAAATGACCAAAATGCCCTTTCGAAGCATAAATTCATATTTTGCATATGTAATCAAGTTTTTGACATATAATCTGATTTAGTAACATATTTAGGTATAATTGGGCATGTAAGACTTGGCATAGGACATAGATAACCATCCGACCTTAGTTTTACGCAAATGACGCGTTATAGTAGCTTAAACTACCGTAACGGGTCAAAACTGGTCAAAAGCACTTAGGTAGACTTTCAAATCAGAATGTTAGCTCTATTAGATCATACCATATGAGTTCAAATACTCATTTGATTTATAGAACATCATTCTATCCTATCTCCCGATTTAGGATCCGATTATTAATGTAGTTACCTATATTAGGTGCCTTGTTGATTCCGTGATCCTTGGAGCTTTATTTGGTCTTATGCTCAAGACTAATAAGCAATCCCAAGTGAGTACATAGTCCCCTCTTTTACTGTTTTTAAATACTTTAGGGTGATACACATGTGCATACTTGTTACTTTTGTGTTTTTCATTGCTTTTATGACATAAACATGATAGTTTCACTTAATACACATATAATACATGATTTCCACTATGTTTTGCTATGTATGTTGACTGAGCATGCTAGCACATTGTTTTCATAAACACTTTTGTTGCATATGTTTACTCAGCATATGGACACATTGTTTTACATTACATTTCTGCTGCATATGTTTACTCAGCATATGGGCACAATTGATTTCATGAACATTTCTACTATGTATGTTTACTTAACATACTTAGTACATGGTTTTCACATGCTACATTGGTTATGACATTTGGTATGTTTAATCGGGACAATAATACATTCATTAACATTGATCACGCCGCTCGGTAGTATGTAATGGTACCATATGACTTGACAAATCCCGTTTCTGACTTCCTAGGTTTGTTTGGAAGTTGGGAATGACAGAATCCGATATACATAACTTGATAACCCTTTAATTCGTTTAAGGGTTTGTCCAAACAGTCGCAAGGCTTGAATGTATGCGAATAAACATTACTGCATAAATGTTTGTAATCATAAAGCATTGTTTTCTACCAAACATAACATTTGATTTAAACTTAGGTTTATTCAAAGACTTTGTTTTGTACATTTTCCTACGGGGTTGAGTAAATTCTTTTATTCACCGTACATGACATTTGTTTTCACATAGACATTATCATATAGTTTGAGTAGATACTTTCTACTTGCTATACATGATATGTGGATATACATGACACAGTTTACACATGACATTGAACATGGTTTACACATAAACATTTTGTCATTGGTTTTAAACAAGACATTTTGGGTGGTTATTAATAAGTGATTTACATAACGAGGCGATGTGTTATATGATAAAAGCATGGTGGATACGCCGCTGGTACTTCCTATATATAAGTGCTTTTATTATATTACACGTAGTAGCGTTATCTAAGCCACTTTGACAGGAACAAAGACATGATACAGTTTATACAAAAACACGACATTGTTTTACAAATCACATATTTCATACAAATTCATTTCCACTTGGTTATTCATTTAACCATGCATTGTTCTTTTATATCATATGGTTTTCTTATCGATTTTCACATGATTTTATAAATGAAAACATTTTTCAAGGTTCATGACTACATTTTTGTTAAACACTTCTTTTAACTACAAGTCATGAATCCTGCATAAACAAAACCTGTGTATCTCACAGGCATTTTTATTCCGACATACCTATTTTCGCATGTGTTTCAGGTGCTAATGCATGACGATGTTTGTGCTACACTTAGGCGGACTTGGGCCTTAGTGACTTAAAAGACAGTTAATTATGTTATGTTTTTCTTAATTTCCTAAGACAATGGAAATACTTTAATAAATAATACAAAACTTTAATTGCCATGGTTGTGGAACAATAATTCTGTCGCTCCACTCCCCGACGTTTCCGCCGCGGTTTGTTGTTTTACGCGGTCGGGGTGTGACATTTGCTTCAGCAGTCTTTGTCTTAACAGACCTTTTGGTTCATCAGCAGAGTTTGTTTAGCTCATGAGCTGAGGTTGTTTGGTTTAACAGACTTTTCTTTCAACAGTGGTTGTCTTCAACAAACGTTTCTTAGAAAAGTTTAGCGAAACAGATGTTGAGTTTGTCCCTTTGGTAGGAGCAGATTTTTAAAACACTATTATTTGTAATTACAAGTTGTATACTATTTTATTAATTTTGAGTCTTATATTTCTTTTTGTTGAGTGACCGGGAAATGTTATGGAAAATAGTAATGTTTAGATGCAAAATATAGTAATGTTTACTTGAAAAATATAAAAAGGTAAAACCACAAAGTTTTGAAAGTATATACTAAGACTACATAATTTCATTCTTAAGTTAGTTTTCAAAGAAAAAATTTGTCCATCAAACATGTCAACTAAAACATAAATTATTAAAGGCTGAAAAGATGTTCAAAGAGTATGTCAACAAACTTCAAAGTGTATTTTATCTCCTGTTACACTTTTTTCTTCGACTATCTCAAACCTCAGCTTTTTCCCCACAGATATTCCCGTTTCATCCATGATACGCTGCTAGTTTGTATGCATCACTAGATGGTTGTTGTCATCAGGTCTTCTAGGTTCTCTCCTAACAACCAGCTGTACCAAAAACTTCACATGACCAAATGACAACACAGCTCTACGGTAATCATTTAGCTAGGTGTTCTCGAACAAAGTTCCTCGGTATTGCCTGTAAAGGAAAATTCTTTCTTTAGTTATTCATTCAAAACAACATATACTTTAAGTAATAACAGATAGATCCAACATTATAAGTAAAATCAACCATATTAAAAGTAGATATGTAAATACCAAGCTGTGTGTCTCTAAAACATGGTATTCAAACTGTTTTTTATAATGTGGACGCTTTTGCGGTGTTGGTGATTGGTATGGCTACAGTGATGTTTAGTCTCCCCGTGAAGTCCAATCCCGTCTTTGTTAAAAACCTTCTCGGTGAAGTTAAAATCGTCTTTAGGAGTACTTCCCATCCATTGAAACAGCAGTTGGCAGCTTTCCTCAATGTCATTTTTGAAGCAAAAAGTTGTCCATCCTGGTCCCATAAAACCAGCAGCCAATCCCTTTTTGTTTTCAGGAGAGAAAACATAATACACATCAACTTTACTACTCTGCTTTGGTCCATGTACTTTTGCAACCAAATTATCAATTTTTAATCTCCTTTCCGACAACAGCTTCAGCAAATCGTGTGGTAAATGCTATAATTTTCATACATTTCAGAAATGTGATATTAGATTTTATATATGATACAAAATATAAATTAGAAGTTTTTCTAACAGTCCAAAAGATACACTGGCAATATATAAAAATAAGGTAGCAATTTTTAACCTGCTTGCAATATGTTTCTTCTTCAGCCTATATCAAGCAACCATGAACATAATCTCTGTTCGAGCCATCCTTTCTAATCTCCAATCCCTCATTGTTCAAAACATTTATCTCAAATTTACTTCCTTCAATTTTTTTAAACATAGCTTGTCTATGTTGTTATTTCTATAAGTTTCAACAAACCGAGTCCATTCTGGCTCGTTTATCCTCTTACTTTTATGACCAATACTCTGTACTGCAATCTTATACTTAAAACCCGTATAATTAACCAACTTTATTACTTCACACTTTCTTGCTAATTGGTTACTCATTATCCTTGGAAGTACCTATGTATATAAAATACACAACATTTAATATATCTTTAATTTTATAAATACAGTTTTTAGCATACAATTGTGATTTGAACTAATTTGTACTAAGAATATAGCTTACCAATCCCTCATTTAGGTCTGTCAATTCAGAGACATTCCTAATTATCATAAACTCCATCTGAAAGTAAAAAAATACAATAACAGTTAAATACTAAAACATAAAATCAATTGTATCTGAAAAACATTCTATTTAAGGTATAAAAAATATCCAACACTCTGTAGGACCAAACTTATATGTTGTGTACTTCAATATGGTCCCTACAACCAACAATATGAATCTAACACTGTGTAAGATCAAATTTATATTCTTGTATAATAAAAAAGTATTACAACTTCAAACTTCAGTTTTTTTTTCAGCAGACAAGGCTATATTTACTTACAAATCAGACATATGAGTACTATAAACTGATTGCAGAATATTTTATCAAAATTAATATTGATAGAACAAATGTATCAACACTACATGGCAGTTCATACAATAATTCTAAAATCATTCGTAAAATTTACAACCAAATATTTATGAAACAATAATATTTCAGATTGTTATTTAGATTGAATGAATCAAAATGTAACTAAATAGGTTAAATCTTATTATAAAATAAAGAAAACAAGTACATATAAGTTTATCTATTTTAACATCAGTAGATTATGATTTTGATGTTTATATAATTTGAAATGAGGAAACTGAAAGGAACATGTGAAAGCATACCTGTAAAATACACAAGAGAACAAAAAAAATACCTGATCTAAAACTTTAAACTTCTGATCGTCAAGTCTGAAGAAGAAGAAGAAACTGTAGAGTTTTTTCGCCGGAGAAGAAGAGGTGAGATTGTATTGGGATTGTTGAAAATAAGATATTTATCTATTAACTTGTAATTGTTTATTTATTTAACTTATAATAATCTTTAATATCGGGATTTAAAAACTATCTTTAATTATATAAATATCTTAAATTAATAGATAAGTTTTTCATATTTAACATTTTAAATTTATAGTCAAGCAGTGGTTACTGCTGTGCAAAAATTGCCCTGTTTTAATGTAAAAGGGGGTAAAGTATAAATTTGACAAAACTTAATTTCAACCAACCAGTGTAAATGTAACATCTGTGTTAACTCCATTTAATATACTTTTCATCTCCATTATTGAATATAAACTCCAGAAAACATATTCGAAAGTTTTCTCAAATAACTTTCTTATCAAAATTGGCAAGGTTCTATTGCATAATATAGATTACATGCTATAAAACCAAGTATTGTTTCTTTGAATTTATTGTTTGTATTATAAATGTTAGATTAATCATTATTTGATGTTATGAGTATGTATTTGTCACTGACGGCGTTTCATATTCTTTCTTGAAGCAAATAATAGTTGCTGTAATCTGGTGTATTTTTATCGATTAAGTACTGCATTAACTTAAATGAAGTTACTGATAGCATTCTCTGTCACAATTTGTGCATGCATCTTCGTGATGTTGTCTTCTACATTACGATTGATAAATCAACCATATAATTTTTGGTTGATGCTCATTTGCTTAACTATTGTAAGAGATGATGATTTTCGTTTTGTGCTTTGTTTTTATACAAATAGTCCGGTTAATATTTGGTACTTTTGTTTTTTAAGTGCTGATTTAGTTTAAGGGATGTTAGTGATGTCTATTATATAATGTTGTTTGTCTATGACTTTTGTTGGATGCTGTTCATCTTTATAACTTGTAAGTTTAAATTGTTTATTGCAGATATGAATCTATCTAATCAAACGCCATCCTTTTTACAATTCCTTAATGAAGATGATTTTATATTTTTGGTATGTTTTTTAACATTCTTGCTACTATTAGGATTCTACGTTAATTTTTGATGTAAGATGTTTGTTAACTACTGTTGCAGAATATACCACTTGATTTTGAGACTCTGTTGTGGGGCAAGGATGTCCCGTACAGTCGAATTGTAGAGTTACTTGATGGTGAAAAATCATGGTTAGTACGTGTAAGGAAGAGAGAAGATCATTGTATATTTACGGATGGATGGACAAAGTTTGTTAGAGAGCATTGTTTGAAAACGAAAGATGCTGTATTGGTGAAAGCTATTGGACGTTTGTCATTCGTTGTCTCATGTTTTAAAGAAAATGTCTACGAGAACTCTTACATTTCAGTAAATATTAGACCTGAATGTGGCATAACTGTAAGTAACGATATATTATTTTGTTACTTACTGTAAACATTTTTTGCTAGCTCCACACCTCGCTAACATCTGTTTGCCCTTTTAACGTCTGTTTCCTTATATTCTTAACATTTGTTGACTAACCTTTTTAACTTTTGTTGACTAAGTCTTTTAACCTCGGTTGACTAACATATGATATTTAAGATCTGTCCACGTTGCAACCTCTGCTGGACATAATGGATGACAGTTGTTACGAAACCTTTGTTGGATAGCAACGGAGGTATGTAATAGTTGATAGCTAAACAGTGGTTAGGTTGTGTGTAAATACTGTAACTACTGTTGACTAACCCTGTTGAGTAATTCTCATTTAACTTTTGTTGACTAAATACTGTAGCTCAACAACTTGCTAACATATATTTGCCTTTTTAATGTCTGTTTCCTTATAATCTTAACAACTGTTGACTAACCTTTTTAACTTCTATTGACTAAGTCTTTTAACCTCGGTTGACTAACATCTGATATTTAAGATCTGTCCACGTTGCAACCTCTGCTGGACATAATGGATGACAGTTGTTACGAAACCTCTCTTAGATAGCAACAGAGGTATGTAATAGTTGATAGCTAAACAGTGGTTAGGTTGCGTGTAAATACTGTAACTACTGTTGACTAACCCTGTTGAGTAATTCTCATTTTAACTTTTGTTGACTAAATACTGTAGCTCAACAACTTGCTAACATCTGTTTGCCCTTTTAACGTCTGTTTCCTTATAATCTTAACAACTGTTGACTAACCTTTTTAACTTCTGTTGACTAAGTCTTTTAACCTCTGTTGACTAACATCTGATACTTAAGATATGTCCACGTTGCAACCTCTGTTGGACATAATGGATGACAGTTGTTACGAAACCTCTGTTGGATAGCAACAGAGGTATGTAATAGTTGATAGCTAAACAGTGGTTAGGTTGTGTGTAAATACTGTAACTATTGTTGACTAACCCTGTTGAGTAATTCTCATTTTAACTTTTGTTGACTAATCCGTTGTAACTTCTGTTGCTCATTAGTTCATATCAAATTTATAAGTCTGCACTAAATATTCTTTTGCTTCTTCTATAGCTAATTGCTAACAAATTTTGGAAACAATTCTATGGTAAAAATTACGAGTATGGGATGGCAACTATCTATGTTGGCGAAAGGTTTTGGAATGTGATGATGAAAGGATGGACTGATGGATGCAGATTTACTGATGGATGGTTAAAATTGATTGAAGAAGTTCCCATAGCAGTTGAATCTTGGTTGGTTTTCACCATGATTGCATCTAAAACGTTTGAGCTTTCCGTTTTCCATTCCGAGACTGGAACTGAGGTTTCCTTCAAGAAAGCTGATGTAGTTGTTTTGGATGATTCAGTTTATGGAGATGATGGGTTTGATTTAGTGGTTGCGGTATAAAATTTTGATGATAAAATACATTGTTTGATAACATGACGGTGATAAGTAACTTTTATTATCTTATGCTAATAACTTTTGAAATCTCATTTTGTAGGCTAAACACAAACAAGTTCTGGATTTCGGGGAAGTTGCTTTAGATGATGAGGATACTAGAGCTTCGGTTGGTAATTCTAAGCAGTTTACGAGTTTTGAAGATATTTTTAATGTATATATACACATGTAATATTTATATATTATTATGATTTAAAATATGGTTTCTTATATATGATCCTTCTTATAAATATAGTTTGCTGATGATGGGCTATTTGATTCAAAGATTGCGCGTCTAGTTGATGAGTCAGGTGTTAAAAATGTTGTAAATTTATAATTTCCTACGCATATATTTTATTGTATAATAAGTATAAGAAGGTTTTTTTTTAAATTTTGTTGTAGCCTGAAGATCATTCTGTAAAAATAGCTGATGATGTTAACGATCCTCAACTACAGTCTAAAGATTTTCCTGTTCGTGACATTTCTGCCTCTTCAAGTGTTATATCTAATGTAAGTGTTTATTAGTTTTATACTGTCTATTTTATTATTGTCTGAATATATTCATATTTTTCTGTATGATTGAGTCTTAAACTTCAAACCTGAGTTGACAAGATAGTTTGTGTTGATAAAGAAAGTTTTAAAATTTCAAGAATTTAGAGTTGTTATATTCTAAATTAATTTACTTAGGTGGAAAAGATGCACAAACTTCGTGGCAAGACAATTGTAGAGGATAACCAAGCTGTTGATAGACCGTGTAAAGTTCAAAAGGTTCGTAAAGTATCATCCACTTCAGAATCAGTCTTATACTTCACCAGACATGCTGAAGACAGACTTGTAAGCTTTTGCAGTCGTTGCTTTGTTTCGTTATTCCAACAATTTCAGTTATATATCAATATTTTATAAAATTCACTATTCAATTTTCTGTTTTTTAGCATCTGCCATCAGATGTATCTTCTGCGTTGGATCTGCATACTGATAATCCTAAGCCTATCAAGATCCAGAATCTCAAATGTGAAGTCCAGGAACTGTTTACAATATCTCAACAAACAAATACTGGATTCAACTACGCTGCTGTTGGATGGTCTTCTTATCTGGGATCTTGCAATATTGCTTTTGGTGATGAACTTTCATTGGAGTTTCACAAGTCTACTTAATTGCTGAAGTTAAAAAAAGTTGTGCATATCGTGACAAAGATAAAGTCCTCTTAGTTTCATGTCATGATTGTTTGTGGTTGTACATTTGGTTCGTTGGTGGTACTAATTTTGCTTCTTAGACATGTTCTATATGTAGTTATGTCTATAAACATGTTTCATTGTCAATGGGTGGGTGCTACTTTTTTTAATGTGGATAACACAATGGAAATACTCATATGTATCTTATATATCAACTGATAAAGCATGTCTATAGTTGTCTTTTAGCTATAGATAACACGTTTTGGTACAATATCTATACACATATCTATATGTTCTATCAATATGTGTTATGCATGGTTTTCTAAGAAACGACCCGTGTTTGCACACGGGTCTTACCGCTAGTCTACTATAATAAAAGAAACCAACATTTGGACACGTGTCATTCATTGAAGGCATCCTCAAATATATACTTATCTTATATTAACTAAATAAATAAATAATAAATTAATATTAAATCTTATCATACTTTAATAAAATATTATCCTCAAATCTAAATTGTTAATTTAATATATTTAAAAAAAACACATTTCTTACCTACTTATCTTATATTAAATATATAAATAATAAATTAATATTAAATGTTATCCTAATTTATTAAAAATATAATTTTTTTTATTATTTGGTATACAAAATTATACTTATTCAACTCGTGTAAAACGCGGGGTTTTTAAAAATTTAACTTTTATTTTTTACTATACAAAGTTACATTTATATAACCCGTGTGATACACGAAGTTTTTAAAGATATAGTTTTTTTTATCATTTGCTATGTAAAATAAGATTTATTCAACACGTGTAATACACGGGGTTTTTAAGGATATAATTTTTTTTTATTATTTGGTAGATTTTTTCAACCCGACTATACACGGGTTTTTTTTTAAAGATACAACGTTTTTAATATTTAATATACAAAATTACATTTATTTAAGAGTTAATTACATAGTTAGTCCCTGTGGTTTGCACAAAATAACAACCTTGGGTACTAATAGTTTAAAATCACCTTCTAGGGTATTAACTTTTCATTTTGTAACGTTTGGAGGTATTAACTTCTAAGGTAATAACATAGGTAGTCCCTGTGGTTTGCACAAAATAACATACTTAGGTACTAACAAAATGTGATTTTAAGCCTTCAAATAAGCTTAATACCCTCAAACGTTACAAAATGAAAAGTTAATACCCTAGAATGTTATCAGAAACTATTAGTACCTAAGGTTGTTATTTTGTGCAAACCACAGGGACTAACTATGTAATTAACTCTTTATTTAATCTGTGTAATACACATGGTTTTTAAAGGTATAACTTTTTTTTAAATCTATTCAACACGTGTAATATACGGGCTTTTTAAGGATGCATTTTTTTATAATTTGGTAGATTTATTCAACCCGATTATACACAAGTTTTTTAAAGATACGACGTTTTTAGTATTTAGTATACAAAATTATATTTATTTAATCTGTGTAATACACATGGTTTTTAAAGATATAACTTTTTTTATTATTTGATATATAAAATTACATTTATTTAACCCGTACAATATGCGAGTTTCATAAAAATATAACGTTTTATTATTTAATATATAAAATTACATTTATTTAACCCGTGTAATACACGGGGTTCTAACCTAGTTAAAGAATATAATAGACAGAAAAATGATCCTATTTTCAATGGTCCTAATAAACACACACCCTAAAATCTTAATTTTACATTATGCATACGGTTATACGGCCCGTATAGAATAATATGACATGATAAATATCGGGCCGTATAATGTTATACGGCTCGTATAGATGTAGAAAATATTAAGTCGTATAACATTTTATACGGGTCGTATAACATTATATGGGCCGCATAACATTCTATACGGGTCGTATAATGTTATACGGCCCGTATACATGGAGACAAAAAAAACATTCCCTGACATTTTTTTTATGCAACAATCAGTTATACGACCCGTATAACTCTATACGGGTATACATATAAAGGTGCGAAAATAAGATTTTAGAGGTGTGAGAATACTGAGAGTCTTTTCAAAATATAACAAAAAGCCTACGCCATTAGTCTATAATTATCACAAGCAGCAAGAAGTGCATGCCAATTGCCAAACAAGTGAATAGTGATCATATGTTTGGGCTAAAGCCGAACCCAACATTTAAAATACATGTCTATAAGTGCATTTCCCTGAAAAAGTCCTTGATCCTACATTTGTCGATACAAACGTTGAACCTCTCACCTAAATTGAGTGCACCCATGTTGGCACAAGCCGTAAGAATGCTAACCATGGTGAACTCATCCGGGTCAACTTTTGCATCTTGCAGATTCTTGAAAAATCAGCAAAACCCGCATCGAATATGTTATGCTTTACATACCCATAACTTGCGAGCTATGGTAAGGTTATCGAGATTAAGAAATCCTGATAAAATGGCAGTCCAAGAATAAACATCTCCAGTTTTCATGTTCTTGAAAATTGCCAATGCGCAGCTATATCCCCACAGGCTGCATATGCATCATTATTCAATACACTGTTTTAGAGTAAAATTGCAAAAGAAAAAAAAAACATACACGCACACACACACACGAAGAACAGGTGTCAATATCATGTCAACCTGTGAACATACAAGTTGTGTTTGGGTTTATGTGCTTGACACGATTAAATGTTTTTGTCGGGTTCAACTTCATGTAAAACTTTTGTTGAAGCTCGGGGCATAATCTTTTTGCCAAAGCAATAGAAGCCTGTGTAACGATATCACTTCCTATTGTTTGAATTCTTTTGCTTTAAACTGCGAAAGTATCTATGAGTGTTTTACATACACAAATCGACTGTATTGTGTCAACCAAAATTTCAAGATGTGTTTTCTATACAATTCAAGAATCCTTTCACCAGTTTTTTCAACAGAATCCGAAGAGGATATCCTTTTAGCATCCATATAAAGACGGGTCGGTCCCTGCTACGACAAGAATAACTAAGACGTGCTCAGCCGAAAAACGAAATCTACAAGTTGTTCTTCAACCAATTCAAACCTCCTTTTACTAAAGACCTGCAGCAGTACGGAAGAAGCATATGATCAAATATTCAAACGACCCTTTTTCGAGAGTCTAAACATCAACCGAAAGAATCTTCCGGAGAAGAAAAAAAAGAATACCCGACAAAGTTTGTTAGTTTCTTCAACAGGTCATCTTGATCTTCTGAACCGTTACTTTCCTCAGCAACAGGTTCCGCTTGCGTTTCTGTAATTTTAGCTGCATAACACCCCATACTTTTAATTCACAGAATCATGAGAATCTTGAACATTAACCGCCTTCTGTTAGTTTTCTAATTCGGATAACCACAAACATCATAAAACACATTCAAGCAACACGAATGCTTATGAACTGCTCTCAAATCCAAATTAGGGCTGTAAACCAACCGAACATTCAGCTAACAGTTCATGAACTGTTCGGCGGGAACTTCGTTTGTTTAATAAATGAACTAACACGAACAAAAAAGTTTGTTCATTAATTTAAACAAATGAACATGAAAAGAGGTTGCATTCATTAATTTAAACAAACGAACATGAACAGAGGTTGGGTTCGTTCGTTTATGTTCGTGAACGTTCGGTAAATGTGTTCATTTATGTTTGCTCTTATCTTCGTGTTCGTTCGGTTCGTTTACAGTCCTAATCCAAATCAGAACAAAGCATTGGAAGGAAAATGGAAATGATGATTATAACCATTATACTAGAAGTTACCGGTTTGCTGAGCATCGGGGCGAGAGCGAGGACGGATGGACGCAGGGCTACTGAGAGAAGCAAGTTCTTCCAGAAGTTCGCGTTCTTGGCCACTAGTACAACCAATGACAACACGATTAAAAGTTAAAACACAGGGTGATTAGGAACAACTCATAGTACACATTTCCATCTAAACTTTACAAAAAAACAATAATGTATACATGACAGTATTTGAACTATGAGACAATTTTCAACATTTTGAAGAACATACCTGATTTGTTTTGGTATAGTAACTTTAACGGTGAACAAATGATCACCACGAATGGAAGGTCTATTCAGTTTCGGAACACCTTTCTTTGCCAAAACAAGAATATCACCGGGTTGAGTACCTGCAGGGATCTGAAGTTCGGTCATCCCCTCGACCGTCTTCACCTTGACAACCGTCCCCACTATAGCATCAAGATACGAAATTGAGACGGATGAAAGCAGATTAACTCCATCTCTTTGAATCTCCGCAATTTCTTCAACGTCGAGGTAGACGTAAAGATCTCCAGGAGGACCTCTGGTCAAAAAGAAAGAAAGAAAGAAAGAAACGCATACAAATGTTAAACTATAAAACAGTAATCACAGTTATACACATACCCGAACCTAACACGATTTCCGTGGGTCTGGGTTTAGTTTAAATGGGTTCGGGCCAGTTTTAGGTTGAGCCCATGAACCCGTTTAGCTAAACGGGTCGGGTTCGGGTCAAACCGATCGGGTTGGCGGGTTGACCCCGTTTAACCCATTTATATTATATTTTATTATTTTACAATATGTTTTACGTATGTCATATGCATAACTATAACTTAAAAAGAGAAATTGAAATTAAATTTTATAATTAAAATGTAATTGTATTATATACATCTGTGTTTTTTGTAATAAAATTTTAATTTTCATATATTATTTTGCGAAAAAATTTAAAAATTCGGGTTGAACAGTTCGTGTTCGGGTCAACCCACGAAGATTCGGGTCGTGTTTGGGTTCATATGCATGACACGATTTTCGGGTTCGGGACGGGTTGAACCCGCCAACCCATGAACACGACCCGTTTAGCACCCCTTACAGGAAACAATAACAAACATACCCTTTTGGGCCCGCATCACCTTCACCGGCAACTCTAAGGATACTACCCTTGCTGACTCCAGGTGGGATTTTGACTTTGATATCTTTCTTCACGCGAATTCGCCCTTCACCAGAGCACTTTCGACAATATTCAGATATCATTTCACCATTCCCATTACAATTTGGGCATACAGACATCTATATATATATATATAACAAACGATACATATATAAATCATTGGTTTCCATATTCCGTTGATTGATTACAAGTAAAACAATTACCTGCGAGAACATACCAAACGGTGTTTGCTCTGTTCTCATAACTTGACCTCTGCCACCACATGTGGAGCATACTCTCATCTTTGATCCTACCCTTGCCCCTGTTCCTGTGCATGCGCCACATGTTTCGAGATGAGAGAGTTCAAATTCCTTTTCGGTCCCGAATATTGCTGCTGAAAATTCTAATCTCACGTCGTATCTATAAGCAAATCAAACAGTCAAACGTCAACCCGTTATTCTAGCTATATATATAATGAGGAAACTCACTTGAGACGAGAAAACCCAATAAAACGCTATGTAACAAAAAAAATCATTTTTAGGGTAACTTTTATATGTAATTACGTTACTTAAAATAAAAAAAATAAATAAAAGCACTGACTGGAAGTATGTTTTACACATATTTACACAACAACTCGTGTTAGATGTGTACACATAAAAACACATTTTGGTACAACTACGTCACTCACAAATCCCTTCGGCGCTTTTTTGTTTTTAGTAACGTAATTACATATAAAAGTTACCCTAAAAATTAAATTTTTTTTTGTTACATTGAGTTTTCTAGGGTGCTATCATCTCTAAAAGGTTTCCCAATTATCTTTACCCTATATATACACACACACAATATAAAAGCAAGCTCACCGTATATCTTCGCCTTTAGTAACAGTAGGGGCGCGGCGTCCTCCAAATCCAGACGGGTCACCACCAGCAGCAAAGCCACCCATACTTGTTCCGAAAAACGTCTCAAAGAGATCAAACGGATTCGTCTAGGAAAAAAAAGAATCATCAACAAAAGATAAAGTAACAAATTTATTCTACAGTTATCACGGGTAGTACCGCATAAGCACCGGATTGTCCCCCTACTGTACTTCTAACTCCGTCTTCTCCGTACCGATCATACATTGCTCTTTTTTGGTCATCTGATAGAACCTGACAATATCATACTTCAGCATTCAAAGAATTATTACGCTCTGTAACCTGATTTCTATTGGGAAGTGACCAAAATAATAATCAAGATAAAAAATATCAAGATTTTATTAAGAGAAAATCACACCCAACTGAGAATGATTATTTTCGTGATTTTCTCTTTTATTGATTCATTACATACCTCATAGGCAGCACTGATCTCCTTAAACTTTTCTGTAGCTCCTGGTTCTTTATTGACATCTGGATGATACTAAATACAATACAACATAAACATATGCAGATAATGAGTAATGTAACAACCCCACAACTTGATTTCAATTTATGCAAAGATAAATCAATGGACGGCTGATACCAGTACTATTTGACACCGTTTTACGCCCCGCCGCAACGCAGGGTGTGCTTTGGGGGTTTTTCAAAGAAAAGATGGTCATGCATATGGTTGTCGTAACGTTTTTGGGGTTTTCCAAAAAAAAAATTTGATTTTTTTACTTTTCACCCAAAAGTATTTCATAAATTACTTTTAACCCAAAACTATTTGTTTTTTATCTTTAACCCAAAACTTTTTATCTTTTGCAATCTATCTTCACAACTTTTTTTACTTTCAACTTTGGTCCTTTATAGTTTTCATTTTCCGCAAATTTTTCGCTTTATGCTTCGTTCTAAATTTTGTGACTTAACACATCGCAACGTGCGTCTTTGGTTTAACGTTTTTACGTTTCGCTCTAAATTTTGCGAGTTAAGACGACGCAACGTGCGTGTGTGGGTGAACGTTTTTACATCGTCTATTTTTTCCCGTTTCACAGGTTTAACATAACATGCGGGTCCTAGATCGACTTAGTTATAACTCGCAATTTTAGTTAGTTTATAATGTGACAAGTGCCCACCCAATCAATAAAACAGTAAACCAATAGCCCAAATAATAATAATAATATCAAGAACCCTAATAATAAATATTAAATAAATACCTGACGAGCCAATTTTCGATATGCGGATTTAATATCTTTACTAGTGGCAGATTTCGAAACACCAAGAGTCGAATAATAATCCGCAGCCGCGAACACGAGGAACCCACCACGGCGATTGCCGTGAAACTTGTTGAATTGTGACGAGAAAGAGACACAGAAGGTCTTGTAAGTGTTGGGGTTACGTGTGAACAGGAGTGTTGCAGTTCCACCATTGAAGAAAGATGAAGAAGAAGAAGAAGAGGATGGAGATGTTGATGGGTTTTGAAGGAAGTTGAGGGAGGATGAAGGGATGAGAGTGAAAGATGTCGCCATTGTTGGTTGATTTAAGAAGCAGACCAGGTGTTCGACGAAATGCTTTGTGTCTGTATGATGATTGTTGAAGAAGAAAAGACGTGGTGAAGAGTTGATCATACAACAGGTATATACGTCCAATTAAGTCATGGAAAATGAGTACATTATTTTACTCCCAACTTCAAATACAAGTTTAAAAATAGAGTTAAATGCAATTTTAGTCCCCGTGATTTGGGTTATTTTGTCCGTTTTATCTAAAGCTTTCATTTTTCACATGTGGTTTCAAAAAGGTTTCACAGTTGTCATTTTAGTTCACTGGTTAACTTCAGCTATTTTTTCTATTAACGAGAAGGGCAATTCGGTCATTTTATATGTAGTTCTGTTAACGAGAGGGCAATTCGGCCATATAAAATGATTGAATTACCCTTCTCGTTAACAGAAAAATGGATAAAGTTAACTCAGTAGACTAAAATGGCAACGGTGAAACATTTTTGGACCCACAGATGAAAACTGAAATATTTGAACTAAACTGACAAAATGACCCAAACCATAGATACTAAAGTAATTTAAATCTGTCACATACAACTAATGGTTTCAAACAAGTAGTTGTACAAATTTGAGATCTAAAGTAGAATAGCGAAAAAAATTAGACTGATTTATATCATCTGAAATTAGTTTTAGTAAAAAGTTTGAAGTGTCTGCTTGGTAAATATATGAAATTTGGAATGTTAACAAATTTAAAATGATTATTTACCCTCTATAACAGTAAAACCCCTTCTACTCTTCCTCTCAACCGTTATGAGATCGCACCCCTCCCAAATAGGAATGAGACTAGTAGCTAAAATAACAAAACTACAATGTGTTTAATTTTTTTCCTTAGACATTTCGATATAAAATTTAATGAAAACAAAATCGTATTCATACAATATTTTTCTGATAACTATAGCGATTGTCGGTACCCTACAAGTACCGTGACGAACCGAACATGTAGACATCGATAGATGTACATATATTAACATAAACGAATCAACGATACCAATATTCGTTTTTAAGGTGTCAATGATGTATAACACGTGTTAATATGTTTTTGAGCATATCACGACTTTATTTATTTGGTTTCTCTTTTGGTTGTTGTATTGGAGTACAGATACCGTAGGTAGCTGAACCGATATCGACCACCTTCCCACCATGTCTGTCGGTGTAAATCGTCGTATTAGTTTCACCCGTTATACTTTAAATAATATATTTAAATAATATATGCATTCAACTCATTAAATTTTCATCTAATTTGACTTTCTCTAGTAACATGTGTTTGTTATTTTTTAGAAAATGTTGAATACGCAATTGTATTTCGATAAATATTTTATTGGAAAACAGACTTGTATTCCAATTTGGTATCATAAACTAAACCGATACCGTAACAAACCAATATTGACTAAAAAGCGAATTCCTGCCACATCACACGAAGTTAAAATTTTGGTTCAAGCATTCCATTTGATCCGATCAATTCAATTCTTTCATTTTGAAACATTTAGATCAAACTTACATTAAAATTCTAAGAACTAAACCAACTATTGCCATTCGATTTTAAAATCAATGTTTGAGAAAAAAAAACCCATTCAGGGGACTATTGGTATCCTAATCATGCTTAATTAAATGTGATAGACCAATTTGAGATGGTCAATCTCCAAATAGACTTGTTTAGTGGGTTAGTGAAGAAACACTGAACTAATTTTAGGATTAATTAGTTTGGTTTATGTTCCTTTCATAATGGTTAATCTTCTTAAGACTTTCTGAGCTCCGATTTGGCCTGATGATCCTGCAAAACAGAACACCGTTAGCTCGTTAAGAGGGGAATATGGGGGTTTCCCTCTTAACCAGACTCCGGCGTGAGAATAAGTATCTGCTTTGAGGCGATAATTGTGTGTTAAGAGTGAGAGTAGAGGGAATAGAATGTTTAACCTGTGCATTGAGGTCTCTATTTATAGCCGGAGAGGTGTAAGAGGAGATGGACTGATGGGCCTTGGGCCGGAAGGCGACAACATAGAGGATATGCTCTTTGTCTCACTGGTGTCGACCGTTAGTGTCTTCTAGAAGATCTTTGGTGCTGGCGCACCTTGATTGGAGCCACGTGTCTTAGTTGTCGGCCTTGTTGTCCCTCTGCCATCAGCAGGTAAGTGGAGATCATGGGACATATGTCGCCGCCCCCTGATTGGTGCCACATAAGCGTCCATGTGTACTTTCTGTCTCCTGCACGTCAGACGATCGTGGAGCACGATATAGCACAGCCTGGAGGACGCTGATTGGCTTGCCCGTCTGCCACTTGTACCTTTAGTACCTTCTGAAGTGGCCTTGCTCTTTGACTCCTACGCGACCCTTGCTGAGCACGTTAGTAACCCGCGCGGGGTTGCAGGAGGTGAAGGTTGTTATTCAGAATGCCAAGTATAGAAACTGCCGTTATCTCTTGCTTGGACCTCGCGCGAGACCATGTTCTGCTTGATCATCCCGCGCGGGGTCTAATGATTGACCACCGAAGTGATTAAGGAGTATGGTCCAAAGCGCGACCAGAATGGTCTGCGCGGCATTTTTGGGACCATACCCCTTCAGTTAAGCTCCAAGAACAAGATAGAAAAAAGGAACATTACTTTGCGATAATTTTCTTCTTAATATAAAGTTGCAAGTTTACAATGCCTTTTATAATAAGCTTACATTTAAAACAGCTGAAAGAAAGTTAACAGCAACATACATGGACAAGACCATTAAGCAATGTAGAATATTACTACCATGAAACATATAAGAAATTGCAGCAAAGTGTATGCATGACGACGTGGGTGAATATGGTGTACGAGGATATTGACTAGTTTAGCGAGTATCATTCCCACACGCTTGGCTTCAAAACGTTCTTGTCCTCAAAAATGGAATGAGTTTGCCATGGCGGTCACCGTTCTAGTCGGACAACCACAGACGGAATGGTCTCAATGTAACACCATGGTAATCACCAGTCACGTCTGGCGGTGGGAGTCGGTTCTTCATATAAGGGTTTAACCAGTAATGATTGTTTTGGTGATGGTGCTTGGTTTTCGGCACTTCTGTAACGCTCTTGTGATTGGTGTGTGAAAGCTGTGGATGGAGTCAGTTTTGTTGGTGTTGACGGTAAAGGGGATTGAAGGTTAGGAATAGGTGTGGTTGTGGGTTTGGAAATGGGGTTTGCTACTAGAGTCAATGAACGAACAGTAGGGTTATACTTAAGTTCACTTTCGGATGCAAACTTTTTTTCAAGTAAATCCGCAAGGCCGAGTTGTGTGGGAGAGGATATTTGAGACGGTGGTGCATGATTGACTTTGGATGAGAGTCGTGTGTGGACGGTTGATGGGGAGATGGTTTCAGTGACGGTGTCGGTTTTAGGGTCGTGCGGATTGGTGTTCGGCAAGGAAACGCCATTTGGGTTTCAAGTTTGGCGGCAATCAGATCAAGATCGGCTTTGAGCTTGGCTTTTTGTTCGGTGAAGAGGGCTGAAATTCAACAGTGGAAGTTGGCGGCATTTTGGCGGGTCAAAAGATTTTTAGACATCGCTAACATATCATCAAGTGACGGTGGCTCCTTGCGGGAAGGAGAACGGCTCAATGAAAACACAATCGTTATAGACCGTTTTGAGATGGTCAATCTCCCAATAGACCCGTTGAGTGGGTTAGGTTCCAAAAACAAGATAAGAGAAACGGAACATTACTACGCGATAGTTTTCTTCTTAATTCCTTCATAATAAAGTTGCAATGCCTTTCGTAGGTTTACATTAAAAATAAACGGAAGGAAGTTAACAGGAACATGCATGGAGACCACTAAGCAATGTAGAATATAACTAACACAAAACATAAAAAAATTGCAGCAAAGTGTATGGGCATGGCGACGTGTGCATTCATGAGGGCTACATGGGTGAATATAGTGTACGTCGATATTGACTAATTTAGCACGTATCAATGAAGCAGAAGTTGATTTCAAACTATAAAACCAAAATCTTATATTCTTTAAATTAACCAAACATCAATTAATTGTGTTTAAAAGATATAACAGACTATAATCTACTTGCCATTGATCTGGCAAATGTAGATCTCTTCAGACACACAATATTTATAACCAAAATCTATCCACCACGAAATAGTGAGGCGCACCATTTTACCTCTTCATTAGAAGATATCAGGATGGAATCGTCCAGGAATGGAGTTGTTTCCCTGAGCTTGTTTTAGATGCATCGTTAATGCATAGTTATTCACCTGCAAATACCAACATGCAACTGACTTTAATCTCCATGCATCTTTTTTCTGTTTTTCTATCAGATATTTTGTTTGGATAGTTTATGCATATCTTGTTTCCATTATGTGGTATGAGAAATACCAATAGTCTTATATGAATAAAATCATAAAATGAAGTTGTAAGGGTAGACCTCAAGTGTCCTCAACTGCTCTTGATACTGAGATAATAACTGCTTCAACTGCTGCACTTCTACAGTCCTCTCATCATATTCTTTTTGACGTTCATGTTGAATGGCTACGGCACGTTTCAGTATAGCGTTCTCCCTTAGAAGAACTTCAATTTGCCCCTTGAAGACTATATTTTCCTGAAATTAAAAGTAAACCCAAATAAGATTGTTGCACACAGTAAACACACGGTGTGCGTTTGACTGTTTGAGGGAGGGGCTTGCCTTGTGAAGGGTTTCTGCTGCATCACCGACAGCACGTTCGGATATGGATTTCTCCAAACGTTCGAGTACATGCATGGCACGAAGTCTAGCATCGTCAATGCTGGTGGCACTTGTCATCTCTGTCACAAACAATTCAACCCATTCGGCACCGTTTTTGGGGATATTCTCACTAGTTGATGAGTTATTCAAAGAAACGTCTTCACTAGTAATAACCGGGCCTGCACTTTTCATTAACAAGGGACTTTGTCTATTAGAAAGAAGCAGAAAGTACAAATCGATGCTATCATTCGATATCAGAAAGCAACGGATAACATTTATTGATGCAGGGATGCCTAAATTGAATTAAATATTAACGATATCTTTCATTTATTAAAATTTTTATTTCCTAATCTTTTTTATTTTGTTTCCTATTTGATAAGTCTTGTGGTCGACCTATAAATAGGTGATCTAGGGTTTATTGTTATGGTAGTTTTTGATTGAATTGAATTAAAAAGAACAATGTTCTTGAACCTTTGTGGTTTTTTTTATCGTCATTGATTACTAATCGCTCTTGAGCCATTTGATCACATGCGAAACTGCATCATTTATGATAAAAGTAAATCAGTTACCTTTTATGGTTATTGGGTTTGACTGTGCAGGCGAACCTGTTGCCCCGTCAACATATCCAAGAGAGAGCTCGGTGAGACTCTTGATGGCAGAATCTAAATCATTTCCACTCTTTTCTAGTGCTTCTTCCAGAAGCTGAAAGCGGGATTATCTTTTCAATTAGAATACATCTTTAGATATCATCACAGTAATGTAATTTCTACAACTCTAGATATTAAAATCTACATGTGTGCAATTGTTTAAACATTAGGCTTGACATTGCAAAATGTATTTAGTGAAATAGCGCACAAAATTCAAATCAGATTATACACAGACATAGACACTGCAAAATAAGCCATATGTATGCAACAACAACACCACTATGAACTATCGTTCCTATAATCATATCTATACACATTCCGATCTAACAATGAATTGGTTTCATTCATGTATTTTAAAAGCTTAATTGATCTATGCGTTTTATCTGATGATAGTAATGTATTTTCAACAACTCTAGATATTAATGCTCACATGTGTGCAACTGTTTATACATTAGGCTTGACATTGCAACATGCATTTAGTACCGAGACCAGATGATACACAGGCACAGACAATGGAAATCACGCATATATGTAACAAAAACACCACTACAAACAATTGTTACTATAACTATATCTATACACATTCAATTCAAACAACAGATCCGTATCATACACGTATTTCAAAAGCTTAATTGCAATTCAAATCAGATGATACACAGACAAAGACACTGCAAATGACATATATAACAAAAACACCACCACAAACAATCGTTTCTATAACCATATCTACACACATTCAATTCAAACAATAGAGTTGTATCATTCACGTATTTTAAAAGCTTAATTGCAATTCAAATCAGATGATACACAAGCATAGACCCTGCAAATGACATATATATGCAGCAAAAACACCACTACAAACAATCGTTACTACAACTATATCTATACACATTGATCCATTGAATTCAAACAATATTTGTATCATTCACGTATTTTACAAGCTTAATCCCAATTCACATCAGACGATACACACGCATAGACACTTCACATAACACATCTATGCAACAAAAACACCGCTACGAACAAGCCTTCCTATAACTATATCTTTACACATTCATTTCAGACAATAGATACAATAGATTTGTATCATTCACACATTTTAAAAGCTTAATCGCAATTCACATCAGATGATACACATGCATAGACACTGCAAATAACATATATGCATCAAAAAACACCACTACGAACACTAGTTCCTATAACTATAACTATATCCATACACATTCAATTCAAACAACAGATTCATATCATTCACGTATTTCAAATACCTAATCGATCTATAGGTTTAACTTAAACAATAGATCAACTGATTTGAATCAATCCAAACACATAATTACATAAAAAACTAACTCCAGATACATACGATTGCAAGAGATTAAACGCACTAACCTTCTTATCCATATTAGGAAAAACCGATCGGAGCTTATCGATAAGCGACAGCGACGGCGGAGAATTGACGAACGATGAAAACCTAACCGGAGAAGTCGAACTAAAGCACCGAATCTTCTTGGAAGCAGGCGGAGATGCAGAATTTGGTGACGTTTGGAGGTCGTCGAAGAACGATCTCTTTCCGCACACAATCGCAGACATTGTTTGCTCAAATCAGGTGAATTCAAACACGCAAATCTGGTTTTCTAACAATCAGGAATCAATTTGATGTATTGGAACTGTAATTTGAAGTGAATTAGGGTTAGGGTTTTGGGTGTTCTTGTTGAAGAAGATGAGATGATAATAATATCTGGTTTTATGGGGAATGATACGCATGTGATGAGCGCGTGTTTTGTTCGATAGGGATAACTTTTAAAATTGTAAGTTTGATGAAATGGTATGTTTGATCCCTCTATTTTGTAGTTCTTTACTTTTGTTGATAAAGATAACAATTTGATCTTTCGATATTGGGCCGGGTGGTGTGGGCTAACGTCTCGTGCCATGTAAGCACGATGGTGTCTCTAACATTGATGCCAAGGTGTCGTAGGGAGAATTGTTGTGAGGCTGGCGAGCACTATGTGTGGGGAATGATGGATTGAATGTGGATACGACCAGTGGCGAAGCTTGACCATGAAAACGGGGGGGTCGAAAACGTATATACCCTAAAATTTCTACAGAACCGGGGGTCGAAAACGTATATACCCAAAAATTTCTATACGAAAACTACATATATAACACTACTGAGCGAAAAGTTCGGGGGGTCGGGCGCCCCTCCCGGCCCCTCTTAAGCTACGCCCTTGGATACGACCATGGGTAACGGTCAATTTTATATAAAAAATAAATAATAAATTCAAACCTTATACATGTTATACAAATCATTCAACCAAATCACATACAACCCAATCACAACTCACAAAACAGTCTAAACTCTCAAACACTTTTAATTCTCTTTACTTTTTGTAAAAAAATGTTTTCCGATTCGTCATCCGACTCATTAGATTCTGACGCGGGAATGCTCGGTGACTTGATTATTATAGCAGCTAAGGAGGTGGTTCAACTTTTATGAGAAAGTTGAATCATCCCAGCCAGGTACAAGACAAGGACCTTTTGAAAGAGATTGGTTGGGTGCTCATCGACGTTTGGTAGATTATTATTTTGCTCAAAACCATTTGTATGACAATACACGCTTTCGACTAGGGATGAGCATGGTACTCGTTCGGTACCGAACCGGTGCCGGTACCGAAAGTATCAGTACTGAAAATCCCCCAAAGTGGGTATCGGTACCGAACATACTCGATACGGTACGGTTCGGTACCGGTATTTTAGTGTAAGAACTGGTAAATACTGGTACCATACCAGACCGGTACCGAACATGTACCGAAAATGTCAAAAGTCGGTACCGAATTGGTACAAAAAATGTACCCGGTTCGGTAAATTCGGTACCGGTACCCAGTACCGTTTGCTCATCCCTACTTTCGACATCACTTTCGTATGAGTCGCCGACTTTATTTTAGAATTTCAATGATTTAGAAAGTTAGTATACATATTTCAAACAAATAGAAGATGCTAGACGTAAACTTGGATTCTCCAGTTTGCAAAAATGTACAGCCGCAATTTGTTAGCTGTAGTACGACATGGTAACAAATGCATGGACGAGTATTTACCAGGTTAGAAAGAGTATGCCGACATAGTCTTGACAATTTCTGTGAAGATATTCTTTGAATTTATTATTATTGTTGTTGTTGTAATTTATAATGATTTAATATTATTAGGTGTTAAAAACCTCTACCGAGGGCGATATTTTAGCAATCTGACGTACACCAACATCCCACTTTTATATGAAGCCTACCAACGAATACACGAGTTTTCTGGAATGATAAGTAGCCTAGATTGTACGTGTTGGTCGTGGGCTGCTTGTCCAACTGCTTGGAAAGGCCAACACCATCGAGGTGACCATGATGGTCCAACCCTAATACTATAAGCAGTTGCATCTCAAGATATATGAATTTGGCATGCGTTCGTTGGTATGGCCTGTGCAATAAATGATATTGATCTTTTACAATCATCAAATCTGTTTGATGATGTCATAGCCGGGATTGCACCAGATTCATCATTTTATGTAAATGATGTGGAGTACAAATATGTTTATTATCTAGTTGATGGTATTTATCCGGGGTGGGTTGTGTTGTGTTGTGTTGTGTTGTGTTGTGTTGTGTTGTGTTGTGTTGTGTTGTGTTGTGTTGTGTTGTGTTGTGTTGTGTTGTGTTGTGTTGTGTTGTGTTGTGTTGGTGAAAAGTCTTTTGTGTCCGGATGACATCAATTGGGTATATTACAAGAAGAAGCATGAGTCGACAAAAAAAGATTTTTAATGGGCATTCGGAGTGATAAAGAAACGTTGGACTATCATTTCCTAACCCTCACATATACTTGAAAAGAGAAAAAAAGTATGAAACGTAATCTATACGTGTATTATCTTGCATATCATGATCTTAGAGGACACGAGTAGAGCCTTTTGTGCCGACTTTGACGATACCTTTCTATTGACGAACCCACTACTTAAATACGCTCAGAAAGAAGCTATCTAAATGAAGATACGTGAAAGGGAGACACACTTGAAATTTCGAGCGAATTTGGTTGAACATCTATGGAGTAATCATGTTGAACTTCCGGGTCTGACAACCAATTAAACTTATCGATAGTTGGAGGTAGTTTTTCCTTTTCCAAAGGTGTGAGGTCAATTTCTCGGAAAAATTCGACTGTGCTACTGCGGGCCTATAAACCAGGCTGTAATCATGCTCAGCCGACGGGTTATATGTTGCGCGAGCCTGTGGCTTGTATGATTCGTGATGTTTCGGCAAGCGGCTAAATACCGATGAGCTATCGCCCTCAAGGTATGTTGGGTCAGATTCACCAGTATGTGTGTCCCATTGCTCGTTCGTGTTGCGTGGGCCGAGATGGCTGCTCATCGGAGTTCGTCTGTGTGAATGTGTATACTGACTGTCGTAATATCTACCTGTGACGGCACGTGTATCTCACGTGGTGTGGACACTTTGTCTTCGTGGTGAAGGCGACCGTCGGTGTTGGTTCCTATATGTTCGCTCCGGTGGCGCGTACGAAGACGCGTGCTCTTGGCGAGGGGAGTTGTAATCTAGCTGCCTGAGCGCTGGGGTCGCCGCAGGGGTTTGTTATGCTTGAGCTGGAGCAGGAGCTTGTTGCGGGCATATCTGAGCATAAATGGCGTTAAGTGTCGCCAGGATTTTTATGAACCACGAGGCGGGAGATTCCCCATCTGGTAACAATGACGATAGTTGCACTGATGGTCCAACATCATGGCTCGTTGGGGTCACGTATTGGATGGTACGAGTACCACTGGTGTGCATTGCCCCAACTTCTGTGTATTCTCCTTCGGCGTACTCGTCAATCAGGTGGTTTTGGACGTGCGCGTTGTCCACTGTCGTCCTGATTGAGAGTGTGGGCCAAGAGGAGAAAAATGAATACCTTGATCTGCCATCAGATCAAAGAAGATCAATCAGAAAGAAGATGAAAAAGTGATTATAAAATCGATGGGTGCCATTGAAGAAACACCAAGTTAATTCATAGGTTAACTTGTGGGGCTAGTCTCGTTCAAATTGTCGCAACCCCCGCTCCCTATCTGTCCCGGGAACGGGCGGCCGTGAGACCAGTTGTGGTGGTATCATTATGTTTATCATTTGGCAGCAGAAATTTCATCAGGGCCGTAGTTAGGAAATATTTATCAGAGTAAAAACCACCATAATTTATATTAATAACCACATGGGTAAAACCTAAGTTTCTTATTACAACATGTTTATAGGGATGGACCCTATTTTATTGAATTTAAAACATCATCTTTTAGGTAACTTTTATAGCCACATTTTCCAAGCCGTCAGTGCTCTCCAGCTGGCTTTCTTCTAATTGGCTTTTACATTTTGCTACCTGAAACACGTTTTAAAAACATTTGTCAGCGGGAAATATTGGTGAGTGAGTCCCAGTTTAATCAAGAATATTTTTATCTTTTAACAGTATTGAGAGCTATCACATTGTTTATTTCTACACAATTACTCATTCAGTATTGCCAATCCTGACTAGTGGGTCATATTACACATTTGTTAACTCTTTGTCCAATGGTAACGTGTTCCACATTTTGTATATAAAACCCCAACATACCGGCAGTAATTGAAGAACTACAAAGACTCAATCACTGCTTAATCACATTGTAAAACATTTAAGGTTTTGTAAAAACAAGTTACAAAAAGGAGATTACTCACATTGCTGACTTAGGTTTTCTGTAAGGGTTTCATGGTGATAATCTATAATTTACACAAATGTACATGTGTCAGTATAATAACCCATTATTTACATTAGTAATACCCTCCTCGAGACGGCATTCCAACGACTACGTCGGGCAGAACCTCGACAGCCGTTACGGAACCCTGGATCAATCGGGCAACGTATCTAATACGTAACCGGGGTTATAATACTTACATCGGGGCAGAACTTCGTTAATTAGGGGGATATAATACCCGAGTATTACTTATACTACATAGAAATTCGTTGAGAAAGAAAATATTTGAGCGACGGAAAACGAAAACCCGATGCCCTCTTATATAGGGCCTGAAATCAAGTTTCTCGCGACCCGCTTAAGGTTAGTCCTCGGGTTACGCGACCCACGTAGTAGGGGGTCTAGGCGTAGGTGATCCGGGTCACGGTATAGGTTCAACACGATGCTGCCACGTGACAGCTCAGGGCTGCGTCTGATCTTGTAACTGTCGCGGCCCGCGTAAGAAGTAGCCAAAGGCTATGCTGCCACGTGACAGCTCAGGGCTGCGTCTGATCCATGTAATGAAACTATTTCATTTACATATAACTTGGCTAATTGTTCCATACTGAAAGTTTCTTTCATTGGTAGGAAATGAGCTGACTTGGTTAGCCTGTCTACAATCACCCAAATTGTATCATTACCTTTTCTTGTTTTAGGTAATTTAGTAACAAAATCCATTGTTATTAATTCCCATTTCCAAACAGGCATTTCTAACTGTTGCAATAAACCTGAGGGTTTCTGATGTTCAGCTTTGACTTGTGACCAAGTTAAACATTTTGCAACATATGCTGCTATAACCTTTTTCATTCCTATCCACCAGAAATTCTTTCTTAAGTCCTGATACATCTTATCATCTCCAGGATGCATCGTATACTTAGACTTATGGGCTTCTTCTAATATACGGTGACGTAGGTTTCCTAATTTAGGTATCCACATTCTTTTCTTATGGAATCTCCAAATTCCATCTATTCCTTGTTCTAATTCCTTAATCATTCCTTTCAATTTTTCAGTATCATCATTGATTACTGATTCTTGTGCTTTTCTAATCTGATCATTTAAATCTACTTGCAGATTTAACTTAAGAGAACGTACTCTTTTTGGCTTTTCATGATACTTTCGACTTAATGCATCAGCTACTACATTTGCTTTTCCCGCATGTAACACCTCGAAAATTCACGTCCTATAATGTGTTGACACGTGTCATAATGTTTGAACGTGAGAAAGAATATTCTAGAGGGACTAAAAGTTGACAAACATGAAAAGTATGTGAATATACGTGTTCTAAATGTCAACAGTGAATAAATATATTGTACATTTGCCCTACATGATGCTCATACCTTCAAACGAATAAATCACGGATCATACGAAGCTAAATAAGAAGGAAAGTGAGAGATTTCAAACCATAGGGGTTAAATGTGTCAACATGTTTAAGTTATACCTCTGAGTGACCTTTTAGCAAACTCGAAGCTTTGTAACGGTTAATTATGCTCACTAGAATACATGATAAAAATTTCATCAAGTTTCGTTATCGTATGAGAAAGTTATGATCAAATTCGTATGCGAGAGGTTAAAGCGTTAACATTGAAACTTGTGACTTTTCGGGTAATAACCGAGTGGCCAAGGACTTGGCAAAGTGGGTATAAGTCCTAAAGCCCTTGTAGGTAAATAATAAGGGGTCAAATTGCAAAATATAAGCATGGTTGACCTTTCGAAGAACCAAGGGACAAGATGCGGAAAATAGAAAATGAAAATTCTGATTAACAGGCTGAGGCGGGCCGCGTAAAGGTTAACATATCCTTACGCGGGCCGCGTCAGGACATCAGATGCAGAAAACCGTTCCTGGTTGGCTGTTCAGCCTTGGAACCGACTTTAATCGATCTTTTTGCATTATGGGCGACCCCTAAACACCCCCTAAGCCTTAGGGACACATGTTAATGATTTGTGGCCAGTGCCAGACTTGCTTGTCAACAATTTGTGGTGTTTAAAACACTATATAAAGGCTTAGTTGCAACCATTGTTCCTCACACCTTCATTTGCACTTCTGATCATTCTTGGAGCTCCCAAGCAGGCTCAAGTCTTCATATTTCGTGCATAGGACCTTGGTAAGTTTGCTTGACCCTTCTTAATTAAGTTTTAGCTTAGTTTTAGCTTAAAAGTCAACCCGTCGTAATTAACGGTTGACTTAACGATTAATCACTATCGGTCCAGCAATTAGTCGATGTAAAGGTAGTTATAAGTTGGTAATTATGTGGGCAATAAACCCTTAAAAGGACACCCACTGATTCCCATCCTTACTAGATCGTTTGTCGGGTCAAACTTAATCCGAAAAAGTCAACAGAAGCATAAAACGCATAATTAGCAATCTAGAAGGCGTGCAACCTGTTTGATCATTAATATAACTTGGTAATTAGTGTAAGAACATGTCTAAACATGTTCAACCCGACAATTTCCTGTTTAGACCCGGTTCAGAACCGAAAGTCGCATAGTTTGACTTTTACTTTGACTTTCAGTTCTGACCCGTTATGGTATGTTTTAGAAATGCCTTAGAGCTTCATTTGGACCAGGTTACATGCTAGTATAACCCTCTGTGATTATACACCATGGTTCGTTAGTTAACCGATTAATACGCATGATTCCGTTAATTGCTCATATGTTGACCATTATGCCCTTATTACCTTAAAACATGATTTTTGGAAATGTAAAAGAGTAGAAACTTTAATTACTGATATATAAACTTGCATACAAAATTTGACATCAGTTTGAGGTGTAGGTTAAGAGTTATGCTCGTTAGCGTAAAATTTAAAGCTTTATGTTAATTAAACGGCGTATTTAGCGTATAGCCTACTTAAACATACTTTTTGATATCAATCACTTTACCCACTAATGTAATATATTATTTTGTATTTTTAAAGATTTTTAATTAATTTTAGGCTGAGCATAACTCATAGTCGTAGGCTTAATCCGGTAATTGTCGGTTTTGCCCTTACGGGCCATAAAATGAGTTTTACATATCTAAAAGACTCCAAACCTTTTGCTACTGATTCTAAATGATAAATAAATTATTTTAAGCCTTCTGGAAACATAAAAATATCAGATTTATGTATCAAACCCGGAAATGGTTTCTAATCGCCTTATTAAGCGTTTTTAACGCATAGTATGTACTAGAACTATTTTAAACATACCAAGGGTGATACCTACTGATATTTGAGGAAAATTACAATATTTTAACAGTAAGCAAAGGTTGTTAAACTCAGACTTCAGTTTTGAGCTTTTCGGCTTATGTGAAATTACCAAAATGCCCCTACGGTGCATAGTTTGGTTATAATTGATAAATGTCACATATATACTTTACCCTACTGTTATAACTTAGTAAAATAAGTTATTTTACTGATGTATTCAGACCCGAACCTCGGAAGTTTATTAAACCTCTTTTATAACCTTTTAAATGACCAAACTACCCCTACGGGGCATAGTTTGTGTTTAAATACGTTTTGGGCATAATGAAAGACATCCTACTGATGTCACAACATATTTGAGGCATAATTAACTTAGGAAACCTGTATATGGCTCTCATGATTACCCGTCATGCGTTATTCGCGTTTGGTTCGGTTTATGTAACCAGTTTGCATAAATTTAGCCGAAACGGGTCAAACGTTATCGTTTTTATCTCAAAATCCAGAATGTGTTTAGTTTACCCATATTATACAAGTCTCCAAACTTTTCGGGTCTAAATCACATCCTATTCCGGTCTTCGCTTAATCATGCGTTTTGAACCGTAAACCTTTTCTTAAAACTAACCGGGCTAAGTTACGACTTAAATAAGACCCGTTAGGAATTTAATAGGTTAATAAAACCTTCGTTCCAGATTGAGAGCCCCAGTAGAAGTACTTGTGCTTGCTGATTAGAATATACGGCTGAGTATAAATTGCATTGCTAGCTCAGGTAAATACTTTTAACTTATTTTCCCTTATACGGGCTTGGGATACGGTATTATAAAAATACCGCTTGGTCGGGTGTAGAAACCTTTTAATCGGAGATGATTAAATTGCATAATCCCGTTTTAATCTGTATTGATTGATAACAAATAACATTGGGGGTTAATGACCGTGTCCTGGATATCCTTGGCTCATTTAAAAAGTGAATGGCCACGACGTAAGCACAAGGTGTTGGCAAAACACCTCCTGTTGCATATGTAAAACGTATACTCACTCGTAAGGGTATCTTCTTGTGAGATTATATTTGTGGTGTGTCGATTAATCTTGACCGGCTTGTATTGTATAATCACCGGCCCTAAATGTTGGACAACCATGTAAATCGGATACAAGATCTTTATTAATAAAATTATCCCAAGTATAAAAGATAAATTTTGCCTCGTGCATTTTAATCAAATTATAAAAGATATTTTGTGCCACGTGCATTCAAATCAATTTTCTTAAACTCTTTTCAAAATGAGTCAGTTAATTGTATTTACCAGTGTAAACTGACGTATTTTCCAAAAGGTTAAGTGACAGGTACTATGCGAAATTGGCTGGGAGCTCAGGGCGTTATTAGGGAATCTTGCAAGTTCTAGATGCCTAAAGTCTGTTGAACAGTTTTCTTTTATTGATCCGCCTGTGGATCCTTTACCTTCCGTTGTAATACTTTGACATTACTTATATTCGGAATGTAATATATTTATCTTTTGCTTTCGCTGTGCATTTATATATTGTGTTGTTTGACTATGATGATCTCAACTACGTCACGATACTCCCCACCGGGCCCACCGGTGACACGTGAAAATCGGGGTGTGACAGGTTGGTATCAGAGCCAACATTGAGTGAGTTAAACACTAGCTTTTTGTGTTTAATCTCAATGACACATTAGCACATTCCTTGACCTTCTGAGTCTAGACTTAACATAGGATTATTCTCAAATCCTAATCTGGAAATTTTTCTTCCAAATTTTTATATATACGTCGCCAAGCGAAGAAGCTGTAATAAGAATTCTCCACATCTGGAGCCTTGAAATGCTGAGCTTCGTACCGCGACTAGGATGAAACGTGCAACCACGGAGAAAGCATTCAAGAATTGAATGAAGAAGAAACTCCTTTTGCTGAAGATCGTTTCCCTAATAGTCCTTCTAAGGACATATTTATTTTTTCAGTTCCTTCTAGGACAACATTATTCCTTTCAAGTCCCGCTTAGGGCAACTTTGTACTTTTAGTTTTTTATATAAGTGGAATGATTAAGATTAAATTGTCATTCTAAACTTGAATTATTAAATAAATGAAAAATAACATTCCTTTTATAAGATTTACCATTATAATAAAATGGCAAAATCTAAAAAGGACAAGACCTAGCCACGTGTCATTTTTGACATGGCCAAGATGGTAAGACCTATTCAAGAGATTCAAATCCTTGTTAACACCTAAGAACGTGTTAGCACTCTTGACAAATGTGATTCGAGAAAATCACAACAGTCATTCTTATATTGGATTCTTCCAATTTTCTTATCTAGCCAGTGATTTAGAAATCATGGCTTGTGTCATCCTATAAGATGATCATATTATAAACATCAGATAGTGATGAAGTGCCTACGGGCTAAACTTGTTGTCCGATAAGACAACGACAGTGGTGGTCTTTGACCTCCTGTCTAAAAATGTTGGACCAGGTCCAAGCATAATAGTCGGTAGGATCCATACGATCTCGACTAATAGCATCTGAGAAGATGATCATATTATAACCATCCCTTAGAAGGGAAATGCCCACGGGCTATATCTATTGTCCTAAAAGACAAAAGACAGTTGAAGTCTACAACTCCCTGTCAAGAGAAGGTAATGAACTTGATTCAAACCTTAATGCCTCGATTCTCTGAAATCATGGCTTATAAAATTTAGAACTGTCCTTGTGACTAGGCCTTTTGCGCCACTTCAATATCCTTAATGTTTTATAACTAGGATAAATTATCATAGAAAATACTAATTAAATATAACTAATAAGTTAACCAATATGGGTTATATTACCATGGTTGATGAATCGTCAAAGATGATGATTCCATAAAAACCTCTGAATAAATCATTGTTAATATTTATGTAGTAATCAAGCTACATGGCTGGATTAGATGAAGTTAACAGCCACATGAAGGAGAACAATGATACTACCAGAATTAATGTAACTGGAGCAGAACTGCAGGCAATAATAGATTATGCTGTTACTCGAGCTCTTGATCGACAGTATGACGAATCAAATGATACCCACTCTAAGACTCTATCTGTGGCTCGTAGTAAGCCCCCTCCTAAAAAACATGAGTCAAGGGAGGACGATGTTCATGACTTGTCAAATCAAAGGAGTATTCCGTCTAGACAGGTTGTGTTCCATCAAGAGGCACCAGTTAAGACCTGTTCATATAAATATTTTGCCTCCTGCAAGCCTAGAGACTTTACAGGAGAAAAAGGGGCCATCGATTGCATGACATGGCTCGATGAGATGGACGCTGTTGTTGACATCAGCGGTTGTGCGGAGCAAGATGTTGTGAAATTTGTTTCACAATCATTCAAAGGAGAAGCGTTGGCATGGTGGAGATCATTGCTCCAAGCCACGAGAAAAGTTCTACTCTACAACTTATCTTGGGATCAATTTGTTGCATTAGTCAAGGAAAACTATTGCCCCCAGCATGAGGTAGAAAAGATAGAATTAGACTTCTTGACTCTGGTCATGGAGGATTTGGATTGTCAGGCGTATGTGACAAGTTTCAACACTATGTCCCGCCTAGTTCCTTATTTAGTCACCCCTGAACCTAAACGCATAGCGCGCTTCATTGGAAGCCTAGCACCAGAAATAAAAGGAAGTGTTAAAGCATCTAGGCCAACCACATATAGGTCCGCGGTGGACTTATCCTTATCTCTCACCTTAGATGCAATCAGAATTAAGTCTGTTAAGGCTTTTGGCGAGGGAAGAAGAGAAAGAGAGGAGGAAAACTCTCATCGATATAACAAGAAGAAGAAGGGAAACTCTGAGCGCGGGAAGGATTCCGAGTTTAGGAAGAACTCGAGTCAGTCTGATAACAGACCCAAATGCAGTAACTGCAAAAAGCAACATTTTGGAAAATGTACAATCGACCCACGTGCTAAATTGTGTGGAATTTGCAAGACCAAGGGTCACAAAACCTTAGATTGCAAGGGGTTAAAGAACGCCACATGTTACAATTGTAACGAGGAAGGGCACATCAAAACCAACTGCCCAAAGCTTATAAAGAAGCCGGGAGAGGCCAGGAAAATAAACGCATGAGTCTTCCGGATGAACGCCAGGAGATGGTGCAGAAGGATAACTATATAGCGGGTACCTTTCCTTATCAAGCAGTTTATGCAGAAATTTACTTGATACTGGCACATATGATTCAATATTGAACAATAACTATAGAGATCTGTTGTCTCCGCCTGATTAGGACTTCGGTCATTTAATACGAGGTAGAAATTGGCCGATGATACTTTAGAAAATCCTCCAACAAACCTTAGATGGATATTTTATATCTAATAGGAATCACTCTTTTCTGATATTCCTATGGCAAGCTTTCAAGCTACCTAAATTCTTTAATATAATAAAGACAGATGTGACGTTTTGATCCTCTGTCAGAAAAGTGATGGACTAGGTCCAAATCTTTAATGCCATTGATGGTCTTTTGCGACCTAGGCTAAGTAATATTAATATATTTTAAATAATGTTCATTAAGAATGTTAGTGCTATAATAGCCTGTATAGGTTATTGACACCATGGTTAGTATATATTAAGGCCATCAGAATGAAAAATAGCAGTTGTTGGATTTCAACTAAGAAATTGTTTTATTGGTGTTAGGAACCAATAGAAAGTATGGCAAACTCGGATAAGACAACAGTCGATCGCGCCATTGATGGCACGACGCATGCTAATGATGCTGAAATTGTGAACCTTAGAATTTCCAAAGATGTTCTTCAAACTATGATAGACGCAGCTGTTGGAAAAGCTGTGAAGAAGGCTGTGAAAAAGTTCAAGGAGCCCCATGCTGCTCGGTCCAAATTTTATCTAGGACCACACTTCCTTACTCTTAAGGAGGATCCCGTTCATGCCTCTGATGCAAAAGATGAACTAAAAAGGAAAAAGGGAGGTAGATAACTCCCAGAGTTCTAAGAAATAGAATAAACAAAAGTCCAATCAGAAACCTGTATGCAAGATTTGCAAGAAGCGCCACTACGGGAAATGCAGATTTGAGCCTCGACCTCTACATTGTGGGATCTGCAAGTCTAAGGGACATAAAACGTTGGACTGCAAAGACATGAAGAATGCAATCTGTTTCGGCTGTAATGAGAAAGGCCACATCAAGACTACGTGCCCTAAATCTGTCAAAGGAAATGCGGCGGAGGAAGTAAAGCCTAAAATTGAAAGCGCCTAAAATGCCTGAGCTAGTCCATAAATAATGGCATCTGGTACATTCCTTGGCATTTTATCAGTAATTTAAATGCTAAGAGTTTTTATTTTGATTCGGATACCAGTAAATCCTTCATAAACTATAAGTATAACAAATTTTTAAAACTTTTCATAAGAACCCTATATATATTAAGTGTAAGGTAAAACTTACAGGTAGAAAATTCACCAGAACTATTCTTCTGTTCCTGTCAGGAATCTTCAGTCATAAAATTCCAATGTACTCTCTCTCCAGATAAATGCATTCAAATGAAATTGATATCTCTTTGATCTCTAAACGATTGCGAATACCAAATAGCATGATAAAAGCGCCATATGAGGATTGGTATATCTTAATATGTTCCATAGATTGCTTCCATGCCTGATCAGTATGGAGGTTTAATGCATGGGACCACAAAGATGTTCCAATGGTTATAGAGTACTAAAGTCAGCTAATGGTATTCAAAGAAGATATCCATAATAGAATTGTCCAAATAAATATTCCCGATTAAGGAATCCGTGGACTTATAACATAAATATGTCACTTATTTGACACAAGCAATGATGGATGAACTGGAGCTTGAGATACGGAAAATCTCTGTAACCTCCTTGTATCCTGATTGCCTTCTCCTAAGTTTACCCTGTTTACTCCAGGGAGGCAGGTAGAGTTAAGGTTTATACCCTTGTAAGGCTGTATTAATATGAAATCTCCAAGACGGCTAGTACCATTATTGAAAGAATCGAAACCCTGATTAACTAAGTTTTAAAATAGAGGGTTCATATAGCCTAACTCAATATCCAGAGATTTCGGGGTAGTTAGTTACGAAAGACGGTTCATTTTGCTTATGCATTGATTACCGCAACCCTCATTAGGCAACAATTAAGAATTTCCATCAGCTACCCAGGATCGTCGATATATTCGACTAACTGAAAGGATTAACTATCCCTTAAGATAAATTTTGAGCAATGGTTGGAATAACCATCTCACCTTAAGATAAGCTTTTCCATAATAGCTGTAATATAAGTATCAAGGTGGCTCCTTTGGAGACCTTGTATAGATAAAATATCAAAACATCCGTTGGATGGACGAGACTTTGGAAAGTCCACTTATCTGGATCTAAAAGTTGCATTGGAAACAACGAATAAGATCATACAAATCTCTAATTTTCTGTAAGTTGCCATTATTCGGCAGAAAATACTTCCTTTACTTTAACAAATCTCGAGGTCAAGATTTCTTTTAAGGGGGTGAGGATGTAACACCTCGAAAATTCACGTCCTATAATGTGTTGACATGAGAAAGAATATTCTAGAGGGACTAAAAGTTGACAAACATGAAAAGTATGTGAATATACGTGTTCTAAATATCAACAGTGAATAAATATATTGTACATTTGCCCTACATGATGCTCATACCTTCAAACGAATAAATCACGGATCATACGAAGCTAAATAAGAAGGAAAGTGAGAGATTTCAAACCACAGGGGTTAAATGTGTCAACATGTTTAAGTTATACCTCTGAGTGACCTTTTAGCAAACCCGAAGCTTTGTAACGGTTAATTATGCTCACTAGAATACATGATAAAAATTTCATCAAGTTTCGTTATCGTATGAGAAAGTTATGATCAAATTCGTATGCGAGGGGTTAAAGCGTTAACATTGAAAATTGTGACTTTTCGGGTAATAACCGAGTGGCCAAGGACTTGGAAAAGTGGGTATAAGTCCTAAAGCCCTTGTAGGTAAATAATAAGGGGTCAAATTACAAAATATAAGCTTGGTTGACCTTTCGAAGAACCAAGGGACAAGATGCGGAAAATAGAAAATGAAAATTCTGATTAACAGGCTGAGGCGGGCCGCGTAAAGGTTAACATATCCTTACGCGGGCCGCGTCAGGACATCAGATGCAGAAAACCGTTCCTGGTTGGCTGTTCAGCCTTGGAACCGACTTTAATCGATCTTTTTGCATTATGGGCGACCCCTAAACACCCCCTAAGCCTTAGGGACACATGTTAATGATTTGTGGTCAGTGCTAGACTTGCTTGTCAACAATTTGTGGTGTTTAAAACACTATATAAAGGCTTAGTTGCAACCATTGTACCTCACACCTTCATTTGCACTTCTGATCATTCTTGGAGCTCCCAATCAGGCTCAAGTCTTCATATTTCGTGCATAGGACCTTGGTAAGTTTGCTTGACCCTTCTTAATTAAGTTTTAGCTTAAAAGTCAACCTGTCGTAATTAACGGTTGACTTAACGATTAATCACTATCGGTCCAGCGATTAGTCGATGTAAAGGTAGTTATAAGTTGGTAATTATGTGGGCAATAAACCCTTAAAAGGACACCCACTGATTCCCATCCTAACTAGATCGTTTGTCGGGTAAAACTTAATCCGAAAAAGTCAACAGAAGCATAAAACGCATAATTAGCAATATAGAAGGCGTGCAACCTGTTTGATCATTAATATAACTTGGTAATTAGTGTAAGAACATGTCTAAACATGTTCAACCCGACAATTTCCTGTTTAGACCCGGTTCGGAACCGAAAGTCGCATAGTTTGACTTTTACTTTGACTTTCAGTTCTGACCCGTTATGGTATGTTTTAGAAATTCCTTAGAGCTTCATTTGGACCAGGTTACATGCTAGTATAACCCTCTGTGATTATACACCATGGTTCGTTAGTTAACCGATTAATACGCATGATTCCGTTAATTGCTCATATGTTGACCATTATGCCCTTATTACCTTAAAACATGATTTTTGGAAATGTAAAAGAGTAGAAACTTTAATTACTGATATATAAACTTGCATACAAAATTTGACATCAGTTTGAGGTGTAGGTTAAGAGTTATGCTCGTTAGCGTAAAATTTAAAGCTTTATGTTAATTAAACGGCGTATTTAGCGTATAGCCTACTTAAACATACTTTTTGATATCAATATCTTTACCCACTGATGTAATATATTATTTTGGGATTTTTAAAGATTTTTAATTAATTTTAGGCTGAGCATAACTCATAGTCGTAGGCTTAATCCGGTAATTGTCGGTTTTGCCCTTACGGGCCATAAAATGAGTTTTACATATCTAAACGACTCCAAACCTTTTGCTACTGATTATAAATGTTAAATAAATTATTTTAAGCCTTCTGGAAACATAAAAATATCAGATTTATGTATCAAACCCGGAAATGGTTTCTAATCGCCTTTTTAAGCGTTTTTAACGCATAGTATGTACTAGAACTATTTTAAACATACCAAGGGTGATACCTACTGATATTTGAGGCAAATTATAATATTTTAATAGTAAGCAAAGGTTGTTAAACTCAGACTTCAGTTTTGAGCTTTTCGGCTTATGTGAAATTACCAAAATGCCCCTACTGTGCATAGTTTGGTTATAATTGATAAATGTCACATATATACTTTACCCTACTGTTATAACTTAGTAAAATAAGTTATTTTACTGATGTATTCAGACCCGAACCTCAGAAGTTCATTAAACCTCTTTTATAACCTTTTAAATGACCAAACTACCCCTACGGGGCATAGTGTGTTTAAATACGTTTTGGGCATAATGAAAGACATCCTACTGATGTCACAACATATTTGAGGCATAATTAACTTAGGAAACCTGTATATGGCTCTCATGATTACCCGTCATGCGTTATTCGCGTTCGGTTCGGTTTATGTAACCAGTTTGCATAAATTTAGCCGAAAGGGGTCAAACGTTATCGTTTTTATCTCAAAATCCAGAATGTGTTTAGTTTACCCATATTATACAAGTCTCCAAAATTGTCGGGTCTAAATCACATCCTATTCTGGTCTTCGCTTAATCATGCGTTTTGAACCGTAAACCTTTCCTTAAAACTAACCGGTCTAAGTTACGACTTAAATAAGACCCGTTAGGAATTTAATAGGTTAATAAAACCTTCGTTCCAGATTGAGAGCCCCAGTAGAAGTACTTGTGCTTGCTGATTAGAATATACGGCTGAGTATAAATTGCATTGCTAGCTCAGGTAAATACTTTTAACTTATTTTCCCTTATACGGGTTTGGGATACGGTATTATAAAAATACCGCTTGGTCGGGTGTAGAAACCTTTTAATCGGAGATGATTAAATTGCATAATCCCGTTTTAATCTATATTGATTGATAACAAATAACATTGGGGGTTAATGACCGTGTCCTGGATATCCTTGGCTCATTTAAAAAGTGAATGGCCACGACGTAAGCACAAGGTGTAGGCAAAACACCTCCTGTTGCATATGTAAAACGTATACTCACTCGTAAGGGTATCTTCTTGTGAGATTATATTTGTGGTGTGTCGATTAATCTTGACCGGCTTGTATTGTATAATCACCGGCCCTAAATGTTGGACAACCATGTAAATCGGATACAAGATCTTTATTAATAAAATTGTCCCAAGTATAAAAGATAAATTTTGCCTCGTGCATTTTAATCAAATTATAAAAGATATTTTGTGCCACGTGCATTCGAATCAATTTTCTTAAACTCTTTTCAAAATGAGTCAGTTAATTGTATTTACCAGTGTAAACTGACGTATTTTCCAAAAGGTTAAGTGACAGGTACTATGCGAAATTGGCTGGGAGCTCAGGGCGTTATTAGGGAATCTTGCAAGTTCTAGATGCCTAAAGTCTGTTGAACAGTTTTCTTTTATTAATCCGCCTGTGGATCCTTTACCTTCCGTTGTAATACTTTGACATTACTTATATTCGGAATGTAATATATTTATCTTTTGCTTCCGCTGTGCATTTATATATTGTGTTGTTTGACTATGATGATCTCAACTACGTCACGATACTCCCCACCGGGCCCACCGGTGACACGTGGAAATCGGGGTGTGACACCGCATGATATTGGATATCACAATCAAAATCACTAAGTATTTCCATCCAGCGTCTTTGTCTCATATTCAACTCCTTTTGCCCAAAAACATACCTTAAACTCTTATGGTCGGTGAATATGGTAAACTTACTACCGTAAAGGTAATGTCTCCAAATTTTAAGGGCAAAAATTATAGCTCCTAATTCTAGATCATGGGTTGAATAATTCTCTTCATGATTCTTAAGTTGTCTAGAAGCGTAAGCTATAACCTTTTGATGTTGCATTAATACACATCCATAACCTAATTTAGAAGCGTCACAATAGATTACAAAATCTTCAGTTCCTTCTGGTAACGCTAGTATGGGTGTATGGGTTAATCTTTACTTAAGAATTCTAAAGGCTTCTTCTTGTTTTGTTCCCCATTCAAACCTAACAGATTTACAGGTTAACTTAGTTAAGGGAATGACTATTCTAGAAAAATTTCGAATAAACCTTCTATAATAACCAGCCAATCCTAAGAAACTTCTAACCTCAGTTGGTGACTCAGGGGTTTTCCATTTGGTAATTGCCTCGATCTTGGTGGGATCTACATGAATTCCTTCATGATTGACTAAATGTCCAAGAAATTGTACCTGTTCTAACCAAAACTCACACTTCGAAAACTTAGCATAAAGCTTCTTTTTTCTCAATAAACTTAGAAGTGCGTGCAAATGCTTTGCATGTTCCTCTTTACTCTTAGAGTAAATGAGAATATCACCTATAAAGACAATTATGAATTTATCCAAATATGGCTTACATATTCGGTTCATCATGTCCATGAATGCAGTTGGGGCATTGGTTAAACCAAATGGCATGACGGTAAATTCATAATGGCCATACCTTGTTCTGAAAGCGGTCTTAGGAATGTCCTATTCCTGTACCTTTAATTGATGATATCCTGACCTTAAATCGATTTTTAAGAAAAACCGGGCTCCTTGCAATTGATCAAACAGATCATCAATTCTTGGTAATGGATACCGATTCTTAATCGTGACTTTGTTCAATTCACGGTAGTCAATGCACATACACATTGATCCGTCTTTCTTTTTAACGAATAAAATCGGCGCTCCCCAGGGTGATGAACTTGGTTGTATGAATCCTTTCTCTAACAATTCGTCTAACTGTTTCTTTAATTCCTGCATTTTTGCGGGTGCCAAACGGTAAGGTGCTTTGGCACTTGGTGCTGTCCCTGGTATTAGGTGGATTCTGAATTCAACTTCTCTGTCTGGAGGTTGACCTGGTAGCTCTTCTGGAAATACATCTGAAAACTGGGATACTACTGGAATATCCTTTAATTCTTTTCCTTTAGTGTTAGTGATTATAGAAATCAAATACACTAATGATCCTTTTCTTATATAACTTGTTGTTTTCATCACAGAGATGAATTTTGTGGATTTAGATAATTTATTTCCTTTAATTGTGATCTTTTCACCCCTTGGTGAATTTACTTGAATTGACTTTTGATCACATAAAATACTGGCTTTATTGGCTATTAACCAATCCATTCCTAACACAATATCAAATCCTGCCAGATTCATGGGGTAAAGGTTTGCAATAAATTTCTGATTTAAAATTGCTATTCTTGCTCCCTGCAAGTTTTCAGAAATCCTAATGGTTTCCCCATTTGCTGTCTCTACTAGACATTCTTGTGGGAGTTTAGTTAATGATTGATTAAGAAGTTTGCAAAATAAAGTATTAATAAAACTTTGGTTCGCACCAGAGTCAAATAATACTTTAGCAAAAACATCATTAACTAAAAACGTACCAGTGATCACATCCGGGATCATTTTGCTTCTTCTGCAGTCAGAACAAATGCTCTAGCATTTTTAGTATTCTTGGGGTTCGTAGCTGGAGCTAACTTTGGACAGTTAGGCTTGATATGACCTTGTTCTTGATGAGTGGTCCGTAGGACAACCCTTAAGGCCTTTAAATAGATTAAAATATCATACTTTGTCCGGTTAATTGCTTGAATTTGGTAATCACTAGACGTTTGATGTTGCAGGTGTTAAAGTGCTCAAGATGCGGGTTTTAGGCAGCTTAAATGGAAGCTAGAAGTTGGCGAGACCAAGAGTTGAAGAGAATCGTGAATCGGAAGAGAAACAAGAGAAAATGGACATTAGCCGCTGTAGCCTACGGCTCCTGCCGTAGGTTACGGCCCTCCACATTTCTCAAAACACCACCGCCGTAAGACAGAAGAAAGGCGCCGTATGGGATTGATGGGCACCGTAAGCTACGGCAGGCGGCGTAGCTTACGGCGCCATATGTTGACCCGTTGACCTGATACCCGCCGTAAGCTACGGCAGGCGCCGTAGCTTACGGTGCCGATTGCCCTCAATGTGTAACTCCTGCATTTAAGTGTCATTTTTCATGGGATTTAGGGTGTCTTATCATTGGATTCAGTTACATTTGGTGAGGACCAATTAGAGAGCACTTGGAGACACTTTTGGAGTTAAAAGAAAACAATCTTTGATCATTAGTTTTTGATGTTGGAATTGTTGTTGAAGATTGAAACTTGTTTGACAGTGTTTGTTCAAGCCATGAGTGGCTAAGTACTTTGTGACTATCTTTGGTGGAAGGTTTGCAAGACACTTATGTTTATTTCCTTATTTCTAGAATAACAATCTTCTCTTTATTGAATTGTTTGTTATGGTATGTGATTGATTGTTAGTATATTGTTGATTCTTATGTTAAACTAATAAGAAACCATACGTTCTTGGTGTCGTTGGTAATCGAGATATCATGGGTATAGTTAGGCTTGGGTAAGGGTTGATTGATCATCGGGTAACAACCTCACGTTCTAGGAATCTGAGTACTTAGTTCCCTTTCATCACTGCAATTGATCACATATGAACTATGTCTATGTAGTTCATTCTAGTGGAATATTAGCATAAGTGTCAAAGCAAACCGGAAACTAAAGATGGTTACTTGTCTCTAATTTGTTTACAACCAAAACTTTTAATTTAGCAATTACATTAGCAATCTTTGTTTTAAAATCAAACAAACCAAATCTTGAATTTTACTTTCATTGCAATTAGTTTACTTTAGTTAATTTAGATAAATCTTCAAATAACACATATTCCACAAACTCCCTGTGTTCGATACCCACTTACCGCTATCTATTAGTAGTATTTGGATTAAATTTGATTGAGACTTCGACCTCACGTCAAATTTTGGCGCCGTTACCGGGGAGTAGTACGCAACGTGTGTTATTTTAGATCCTTTTTAGTTTGTTATTTTTCTGGTTTACGCTGGGTGTGTTAGTGTGCAGGTATTTACAGGTGCATGCGTACTAGAAGCTCTCACAACCTATCACCATTGGCATTTGATCCAGAGATTGAGCGGACTTTAAGAGGAAACAGAATTTTGCTAAGGGAAAACAGAATCAGCGGTTCACCAACAACACCAATCACACCACTTCGATACATGGATCCACCACCACCACCACCCACTACGGGTGAACTTATACCACCTTTCATACCATCATCCACTTAACCTTCACCAAACACTACCATGCCAAACACCACTACCGACCCTACTCCACCTCATGATGTTACACCAACCAACACCACCCAACCCATTACCACTCAAGAAGAACCTACACTCACTTTTAATCCTTCTACTACAATTCCACCATTTTCCCATTTCTTTCCAGGTGCGGGTCAATCATCTTCAACCTACTCAATAGCACCAAACTCAACCATTGTCCATGCTACTTCTACATTTAGACCATCGAACCAGTCGGGTTTTCAATATTCGACTCTTCCATTTGGACAATCTTCGGGTATAGGGGGAGATGGATATGAAGAAGGATATGAAGATTTTGAGGGTTATGAGGAAGAAGGATATGCATATCGGGGTGATGAAGAACAGGGAGAACTTATTTACGTGCAAGGGCAAACTCAAAGAATGCCAAGTGTTGGTGGGGTTCAACAACAACAAATTATACCACAACACATTCGACCAAGGCCACAAGGGCCACAATTGCAACGTCCTATACCATTGCAACAAGTTCGTCCACAAAACGTACAACCTCAATTCCAAAGGCCGATTCAACACCCACCGATGCCACAACAACAATTTCAACCCCATGTACCACAAGGGCCTATGCAAAGGCCAATGGGTCCTATTCGTCCAAGGGGTCGGTTGGGTGTACCAAGAAGACATCTTAGAGAACATGCGAGGGGGATTGAAGCGCATTTTAGGCCGATAATTACTCACAATCCTTCACCGTTAGTTATTCCTCACAATAATCAAGGGAGGACGTTCGAAGTGAGAACCAATTCATTGCAAAGTTTGCCGAAGTATAAGGGTCTAGCAACGGAGGAGCCTTATTTTCACTTGGAAGCTTATGACTCGATTTGCAACACTCTTGGGAGTCAAGGATTTTCGGCCGACGACGTCAAATTGGTTTTATTCCAATTTTCTCTAGAAGACAAGGCAAAGAAGTGGTTTTACACTCTACCTTCGGCATCTATCTATACATGGGCGGAGATGCAACAAATATTTTTAGATGAATTTTACACCGCTTAAAAGACGAATGATGCTAGGAAGAGGTTGAGAAGTTTTCAACAACAACACAATGTGAAATGTTTCATGAGGCCTTTGAGCGTTTCAACATGATGATCAAGAATTGCCCTCACCATGGGATTGAATTGTGGGAATTGGTGAACGCTTTCCATGAGGGGTTGAGTGCCGAAGATGCTCGCGATTTAATGTCCATTACCAATGGCAGTTTTGGTACGAACTACGAGTAAGACTATTGGGAGTTTTTGGAGCAAATGGCAATTACATCAAAAAGAAAAGCTCAAGCATCTAGGAGAGCACGACCGACCATTACCCGAACCCAAGTACATGCGGTAGACGATGGTAATACTCAAACCTCTAACCAAATTTATGATGTTTGTGCTATTTGCAATGAAATAGGACATGCGGCTGGAAATTGCCAAGGAGGTGAAGGGCAATATGAAGAGGTTCATGCAGTGCAAGGTCAAGGAGGGGGTGGTAGAAACTTCAATATGAATTCTAACACTTACCACCCCGGGTTGAGAAACCACCCAAATTTTCGATACGGGAATCCCTCAAACCAAGCCAACCCGAATTTTCAAGGAAGTCAAGGTAACTTTGGTTCGCGCCAACCTTATAACAATCAAAGTGGATATCGGGGTGGGAACAATCAAGGGTACCAAAGGCAATATCAAACAGGTCAAGAGCAAGGGGGTCTTCGGGTGGAAACGAGATGATGGAAATGTTAAAAAGCATGCAAGCGGAGATGCAAAAGAGAAATCAAATGAACGACGCGCGTATACAAAAGGATGAGGCCCGCGACAAAACAATTCAAACTTTGACCACCCAAATGGGTCAACTCGCAACCGAAGTGGCGGACTTGAAGAAAAATAAAGGTCAATTACCAAGCGACACTAAGGTAAACCCGTCTCATAATACTTCTAGAGGTAACAATGTTAATATTCATCATGTAAGTGTTATAAGAAGTGGGAAAGAGTACAAAACCAATCCTTCACCGGATTTGGTTGATGGGGTGGTTGAAGACATAACGGGTCAAGAGAGTGAGGAAGAAAATGAAACACCTAACGATTCTTCTAAAAACCCCAATTTTGAAAAACCCAAAATTAATAAAGAAAAAGAAAATAAAAATGAGGAAGGGGGATCTAGTCAAGTACCATTTCCCTCGGCTTTATTAGATCCGGGTAAGAAAAATTTTATTTCAAAACGGGGTCCTCAAAAGGAAGAAATGTGGGAGGTGTTTAAACAAGTTAAAATCAATCTTCCTTTACTTGAAGCAATAAAACAGGTACCCGCTTATGCCAAGTTTTTAAAAGAATTATGTACTCAAAAGAGGCAACAAAAAGTGCCTAAATTGGTTGACTTGACAGAGCGGGTAAGCGCGGTTTTGAAAGGAGATCTTCCTCCTAAGCTACAAGATCCGGGAACGCCTCTTATAAATATTCAAGTAGGAAATTTTCAAACCGCAAGGGCGTTACTAGATCTTGGAGCCGAAGTAAGTATCTTACAGGGGGGGTTATATAACCAATACGACTTTGGTCCATTGAAACGGGTTGAGACAACGGTGGTATTAGCCGATTTGTCTCATAAACTTCCTCGGGGTATTGTACGGGATGTGATAGTTAAAGTTGATGAGTTTTATCCCCGTGGATTTTCTTGTGTTAGATTACTCATCCGCGGACCCAATTCAACAACAAAATGTTATTTTGGGTCGGCCATTTTTGAACACCGCACATGCCATTATTGATTGTCGATATGGTACGGTCGACATGACATTCGGTAATAGAAAGATGATATTAAATGTTTTTACTAACGGTGCTAACGTTTATGGTGATGAGTGTTTTCTAGCAGATTTCATAGATGGATACGACCCAAAGGAGTTCGAGGAAGAGATTTTGGGTTCGTGTGTTTCTGATGTGTCTTTGCAGGTTCATGCATGTCAGTTAGAAATGGAAGAGAATGAGGAAGAGGCTCTTGCGGTGAAAGAAGGAAGACCGCCATGGACCCACCAAATGGAGACTTTACCGGTGGGAATTAATTCGGGTACAAAACCTTCATTGGAGTGTCCACCAAATGTGGAGTTAAAAGAGCTACCGAAACATCTAAAATATGCATTCTTGGGGGAGAATGACACCTTACCGGTGATCATTGCTTCAAATTTGGCGGTAGCTCAAGAAGAAGAATTGTTGCGGGTTTTGAAGGATAATAAGGCGGCCATTGGATGGACGATAGCCGACTTGAAAGGTATTAGTCCATCCGTTGTAATGCACAAAATCATTACAAGTGAAGATGCGAAGCCAACCCGTGAAACACAAAGAAGGTTGAACCCGAATTTGAGAGAAGTGGTCAAGAAAGAAGTTATCAAGTGCTTGGATGCGGGGATCATTTATCCCATTTCGGACAGTGCGTGGGTAAGTCCGAATCAGGTAGTACCTAAAAAATCCGGCATTCAGGTAATAAAATATGAACAAGGTGAGCAAATCGCCACCCGCCCGGTCACCGGGTGGCGAGTTTGCATTGATTATAGAAAATTAAACGCTGTTACCTCCAAACACCATTTCCCGTTACCCTTCATTGACCAAATAATTGAAAAACTTTCGGGTCAAAAATACTATTGTTTCTTGGATGGGTATTCAGGTTATAACCAAATTGCTATTCACCCGGATGAGCAACACAAAACCACGTTTACATGTCCATATGGTACATTTGCTTTTCGGCGAATGCCATTTGGACTATGTAACGCCCCGGCCACATTTCAAAGATGTATGATGAGTATATTTTCAGACATGGTCGGGGAATCTCTTGAAGTGTTTATGGATGATTTTTCCATCTTTGGCCCAAGTTTCGATTCTTGTCTTAACGAATTAGAAAAAGTTTTAAAAAGGTGTGTTGAGACAAACTTGGTGCTAAGTTGGGAAAAAAGCCATTTTATGGTTCAAGAGGGTATTGTGTTGGGGCATGTAATATCGGACCGTGGAATGGAGGTAGACAAAGCAAAAATTCAGGTAATTTCGTTTCTACCCCTACCAAAGAATGTTAAGGGGGTGAGATCATTTTTGGGACATGCAGGGTTCTATAGAAGATTTATTAAGGGTTTTAGTCTAATTACAAAACCTTTATGTAACTTATTATTGAAAGATGTTCCATTTGATTTTACTGACGAATGTTTGCAAGCGTTTCGTGTGTTGAAGGAACAGTTGGTGAAGGCTCCTATCTTGCAACCACCGGATTGGTCGAAGCCGTTTGAGATTATGTGTGATGCTAGTGACACGACCATTGGAGCGGTTTTGGGCCAAAGAGTTGACAAGAAGCCGGTGGTAATTTATTATGCAAGTAAAACTTTGTCCGAGGCGCAACTGAATTACACCACAACCGAGAAAGAATTATTAGCGGTGGTGTATGCTTTGGACAAGTTTAGATCATACATTTGGGGGAGCAAGGTGATCGTGTATTCGGATCATAGCGCGGTCCGATACTTAATGGAAAAGAAGGATGCAAAGCCCCGGTTGATTCGTTGGGTGCTTTTATTGCAAGAGTTCGATCTAGAGATTCGGGACAAAAAGGGGTGTGAAAATGTTGTTGCGTATCATTTGTCCCGGATCCCATTGGAAGGTGTTGATGACCCGAGCGAGATTAATGAACGGTTTCCCGATGAGCAATTGTTAGCCGTTTCTACTTTTGTTGCAGCTTGGTATGCCCATTACGTGAATTATTTGGCCAAGGGTGCAATTCCGAATCATTGGACGAAGAAGAGACGACAACAATTTCTAAGTCAAGTGAAACAATATATTTGGGATGAACCGGATTTGTTCAAAATTGGACCCGATCAAGTGATAAGAAGGTGTGTTCTCGAAACTGAAGTTTTAGAGATTTTGACCCATGCTCATTCATTGGCATGTGGAGGGCATTTTAGTGGGAACAAGACGGGTTACCGGGTGTTATCATGTGGGTTTTATTGGCCCACAATTTTCAAAGATTCTTGTGAGTTTGCCCGAAATTGCATCAATTGTCAAAAAGTTGGAAGCATTTCAAAGCGGGATGAAATGCCTTTACAACCAATTTTGGTGGTTGAGGTGTTTGATGTTTGGGGAATAGATTTCATGGGTCCGTTTCCTAATTCAAATGGCTTCTTGTATATATTGGTTGCGGTTGACTATGTTACGAAGTGGATAGAAGCCATCGCTACAAGGACCATTGATCATTCCGTTGTATGTAAGTTTGTGCAATCCAATATCTTCGCTCGATTCGGTGTGCCAAGGGTGATAATAAGTGATGGTGGTTCACATTTCAAGAACCTTAATTTTGGGAAATTGTTAAAAAGATGCAATGTGAACCACCGCGTGGCTACACCATACCATCCGCAAACAAGTGGACAAGTTGAAGTGTCCAACCGTCAAATTAAATAGATTCTCATGAAGACGGTAAGAACGGATATAAAAGATTGGTCAAGTAAACTTGACGATGCGTTGTGGGCATACCGGACGGCCTACAAAACTCCAATTGGTACTACCCCATATCGGATGGTGTATGGGAAGGGTGCCATCTACCAATTGAGTTAGCACATCGAGCGCATTGGGCCATCAAAACTGTTAATGCGGATTATGATGAAGCGGGTCGAGTAAGAAAGTTGCAATTGAATGAGATTGAGGAGATTAGAGACGAAGCCTACGAATGTGCTTCCGCATACAAAGACAAACTAAAGAAAGTTCATGATGCAAAGCTAAGGAAAAAGAACTTCGAAGTGGGTCAAAAGGTGTGGTTGTACAATTCGAGGTTGAAGATGTTCGCGGGAAAACTTAAGAGCAAATGGATGGGTCCTTACGTCATCCGAAGAGTGGGAAGATTTGGTGATGTCGATATACAAGACGAACAAACCAACAAGCAACAAACGGTGAACGGGTATAGGCTCAAACCGTATTTGGAAGGCAACGACACCAATAATCTTGAGCTTGACAAGTGGGTTACATTTTACGCCCATTGGATGACGAGGAAGCATGAGAGGCCCAGGTTTGATGTTTGTACATATTTAGTTTAGTTTGTTTCGGTTTAAATAAAGTCCCATTTAAAACTTGTGTTCGAAACAAGTGTGGGGAAATCCGTACGAATTTCCCGAACATAGTGTTGAGGACAACACGGGTTTTTAACGGGGGGTAGGGTATATTTTACCCACTTTTGAAAATTTATAAAACCATAAAAAATATAAACATTTTGAAAAGCATAAAAAAATAAAATAAAATAATAGATGAAACATAAACATTTTTGCAAGGAAAACAAAAAAATTGGTCACCCTAGTCGCCCAGATGCCGCCATAAGCTACGGCAGGCGACGTAGCTTACGGTGGCTTGTACCAAAATTTTTCCCTTACGGCAGGTTTTTGACATCCAGGTACCTCCGTAACCTACGACGCCGAGCTGAAACGTTTGGGGGGACCATTGTCGGCGTTTTATATAAAAAAAACGAAAATATAATTCTAATAATAATAATAAAACAATTAATAAAAACCCCTAACTCTTTCCCAACCACACAAATCGATCAGTAACCTCAACCACAAATCACTTCCTTCTTTTCCATCTTCTTCATTCTTCTCTAGAACCCTAGTTTCCATTATCTTCAAATCTTCATACCTCTTTCAAATCTTGACCAATTTTAGTGATTCTTGAGTCCATTTTGGGTGAAATTTCACAAGGAATCTAGATTTATACTTGTATTTTGAATATTCCTTTGTTTGGGGGTCGGATTTGAGTGTTAGGGGGCCGAAATTTTGGGGGTTTTTGCGGGTTCTTGCTTAGAAGTGAAGTATTTGTTATTTTTATCTTCCACAAGACTAAGGTACGCAATTTCTTGTCATTCTTTGAAGTACATTGCGGTTTGTAAGTTTCATGCTTATTTTTGCTTACACACTTGCTTGTAGATGATAGATGATAGGATTTTGTTGAGCCATTGAATGTTCCGGTATAAATGTATTTGATGTCTAGTGAAAATTTTTGGAAAAATTCTGATTTGTAGAAACATCATGCCGAATTTTTGTTTGAAAATATGAACTTTTGGTTTTTGTACATTTATACCCATAACATAAAGCAAGTGTGGGGAAGATGTTGGAGTTGAACTTACTTGATTGTTGTGTTTGGTTTGTGTATGTGTGTAGGTATGGTGAAAACGAAGGGTAAAGCGGGTGCAAGTTCGTCTACACAACCTCATGGGGAAGATGAGCAATCAAAGAGAAGGAGGTTGGCTCGGATAGGAGACCCGGATTCGGAGGAGGATGCGCCTCCAAGGGGTCCAAAACCGGATTGGACATCCGGTTCACTACTAGACCAACCTGAAGAATGGCGAGAGGACTTGTTTCACGAACAAATGAACAAGTTGAAGCAAAGGAGTGAGGCGTTTATTTGTGAAAAGGAGATCCGGGAAGTTGATTTTGGGCCGTTCGGGATAACGGCAAAGTTTAAAGAATTGGGTTGGGGGGCAGCTTTGAAGTGTTACGATAACGAGGTGAAGAAGATGTATGATGCTCAGATTCAAGAGTGGATGGCTACACTCGAATGTCCCCCGTTTAAGGCCCCACAAAAGATGAAATTGTTTGGAACATGTAACGCGGTAAAGGTCGAGATGTCCTATGATTCATTGCGCCGAATAGCGAAGTTTGACGACCAACCATCCAATCAATACATCTACCCAAGCCTTAAGGATCTCTACTTCGAGCCCGACAAACATCCTCAATGGCAACAAATGTTGGATTACCTCTTTCTTCCGGGTACGACACATGGGAAATTGTTTAGACGAAACTTGAGAATGGAGGCGAAGTTGTTGTTGGTTTTGTGTACACACAATGTCATCCCGCGGCGGGGTGATAAGATGGAGGTTCGGTTTCAAGAGGTGCCGATCTTGTATATGTTGATGCATAGTGCTCCCAAGGTTCCCTTCCGATTTCTAGTGTTGAACAACATTTGGTTGAGCCAGAATAGCGGAGAAAGAAAAATTGTACCCCATTGCCGATTGATCACGACATTGTTAAAGAAATATGGGGCAATTAATGGCAATGAAAAAGGATCTTATAAGAGGTTTAAGCCGTTTGACATCAAGAATTTGGGACAAGGATGAGAGTATAAGGAAACAGAAAGGTATCACAAGTTGAAAACCGATGGGCGAATGTGGAGAGTGTTGAAAGCGGATGCGAGACCGTTACGACCGGGCGAGGCTGATGAGCCCGAAACGTCTGATGAAGAAGTTAGTGGTGACGACGACTACCGTGAAGACACGTTCATGGTTGATGCTCAGATAGAGGGCGCTGGCCCAGGTGGAGTTCAGGGAGCAGGTGTACAGTCAGGATATGTGGGTAGTGTATTCGACTATGCACAACAGGCCTATGATCCCTATTGGGCTCATTCGGGGAATATGGGCCAGATTATTGAACAAAGGCGACCACCCACTTTTGGCGAATGGATTGAACCCAACCAAATGCTCTTCGATCAACAAACTTTTATGGGGGCGAGTATGGAGAGAGCTCTGAAGCAGAGCTATGACAGAAATGAGCAATGGAATCGTGCTCATATGTATGCCCGAGAAGAAGAGATGAATAATCGCTACCTAGACGACCGCCAGAGACGCTTACATGATCAGTGGCATACGGGCCAATCACTCGAAGCGGACCCGCCAGTTGTGGATTAAACCACATTGCCACCATATGATGGTAGTGTGTCGTATCCCACCCCACCATTGCATCATTCTCAATGGGTGGATCCACACGCCATGAATTATCAGCAGGCGAATCAAGGTGGTGATCAAGGCAGTAGCAGCGGTAGTGGAGCTTTTGGGTTTGGCGAGTGGAATGACATGATGACATCCATTTTCGGGCCTCCACAGCCAAAGTACTATTAGCCAGGTCGTATCTTGCTCCTTTGTGTATATTTGTGTATACTTTTATCTCGTACGTTTATGTTTATGGTTGGGAGGTAGGGTGGTGTTTATATGTTGATGTGTTTTCTAAGGATGTGTTAGTGGTGGTGTGTTTGAATTTTCATAAAAAAAAAAAAAAGAAATTTGGGATTTGAGAGTATTAGCGAAAGCTAATGTTGTTGGTTAAAAAGCGATCTTTCTCTCAAAACCATACATTGGGACAATGTATCCCAAGTGTGGGGATGGGGGAATTTTTGAGAAGTTTTTTTAAATTTTTGTGCAACCAAGCGAAAAGTGTAAAAATTTGAAAACTTGATATTGCCCCACTTGACACACCGACACCCATTCTTAGTCTTTTCTTGGTGAGAATTTGAGCCACATATGGTTATTATATATATTTCTTTGTTTGAGTGGCGGTGTGTGTTTTGTGTTAATAGAACTTGTGTACGAATTCTGGTTAAATCTTAGAGTTAGCATGCTTTTGAAAATGATAGGGGACTTGTAGGTAGCCTCGTCTAGACGTGTGAGAGTGCGGGATTGGTGGGTTTGACCTCATACTTTACATATATGAGCTTGGTATTGTGAGGGGTGGGGGTTTGGTCTTTAGAAAGCCATGTTTGAGCCTTATACCATTCGGTTGTGACCCGAGCCTACTTCCTATAAAAATTTACCTTTTGAGATGACCCGGTTTAGGAAATTTAGTATGTAGTGTTGATATTATTGTATATATTGTTGAGTTTTTGTGTTCTATCTCTATTGAAAAAAAAAGAGAGAATATGAGAAAAATACAAAAAGAGGAATTGAGTTGTGATAGTAGTTGAGAAGTTGTGTATATAGATGATGTTTGCATTATTTAGTAGTAGAAATAAAACCGGGTCAAATCAATTAGCTCTCTCATATGTATCCTACCATTTTCTTACCTTTGCACTTAGCCCCGTTACAACCCGTAAGTCCTTTTGATTCATAAGCATGCTAGATATTTGATAGGAGGAGACTTGATTCTTATACAAGCTTATTGTCATACAAACACACACACGCATTGAGTGGTTTAGCATTTTATGCTAATATTTCTTGTCACCGAGAGTTTTTTGTGAGGGGTGTGTCTTGTGGTATGATTGAAGGTTAGTAGAAGGACGGCACATTTTAGCTTGGTTTGCATGAGTGATCGCTTGTGGTTATGAATAATTTTTGAACGGGTTGCTTGGGACAAGCAACGGGTAAGTGTGGGGATGTGACGGGTGGTCCGTAGGACAACCCTTAAGGCCTTTAAATAGATTAAAATCTTATACTTTGTCAGGTTAATTACTTGAATTTGGTAATCACTAGACGTTTGATGTTGCAGGTGTTAAAGTGCTCAAGATGCGGGTTTTAGGCAGCTTAAATGGAAGCTAGAAGTTAGCGAGACCAAGAGTTGAAGAGAATCGTGAATCGGAAGAGAAACAAGAGAAAAAGGACATTAGCCGCCGTAGGTTACGTCCCTCCACATTTCTCAAAACACCACCGCCGTAAGACAGAAGAAAGGCGCCATATGGGATTGCTGGGAACCGTAAGCTACGGCAGGCGGCGTAGCTTACGGCGCCATATGTTGACCCGTTGACCTGATACCCGCCGTAAGCTACGGCAGGCGCCGTAGCTTACGGTGCCGATTGCCCTCAATGTGTAACTCCTGCATTTAAGTGTCATTTTTCATGGGATTTATGGTGTCTTATCATTGGATTCGGTTACATTTGGTGAGGACGAATTGGAGAGCACTTGGAGACACTTTTGGAGTTAAAAAAAAACAATCTTTGATCATTAGTTTTTGATGTTGGAATTGTTGTTGAAGATTGAAACTTGTTTGACAATGTTTGTTCAAGCCATGAGTGGCTAAGTACTTTGTGACTATCTTTGGTGGAAGGTTTGCAAGACACTTATGTTTATTTCCTTATTTCTAGAATAACAATCTTCTCTTTATTGAATTGTTTGTTATGGTGTGTGATTGATTGTTAGTAAATTGTTGATTCTTATGTTAAACTAATTAGAAACCATACGTTGTTGGTGCCGTTGGCAATCGAGATATCATGGGTATAGTTAGGCTTGGGTAAGGGTTGATTGATCATCGGGTAACAACCTCACGTTCTAGGAATCTGAGTACTTAGTTCCCTTTCATCACTGCAATTGATCACATATGAACTATGTTTATGTAGTTCTTTCTAGTGGAATGTTAGCATAAGTGTCAAAGCAAACCGGAAACTAAAGATGGTTACTTGTCTCTAATTTGTTTACAACCAAAACTTTTAATTTAGCAATTACATTAGCAATCTTTGTTTTAAAATCAAATAAACCAAATCTTGAATTTTACTTTCATTGCAGTTAGTTTACTTTAGTTAATTTAGATAAATCTTCAAATAACACATATTCCACAAACTCCCTGTGTTCGATACCCACTTACCGCTATCTATTAGTAGTATTTGGAGTAAATTTGATTGAGACTTCGACCTCACGTCAGTTCTCCGCAGTTGTAGCATATCCTGTTATTAGGCTTTTTCCTGCAATCTTCCTCCTTATGTCCAGATATTTTGCAAAAGTTACAGTATATGGAACATCTTCCTGAATGCTTTCTTTAGCAATACTTACAGTAGGGTGCAGAGGTAGAACCTATATTTCTCCCAAGGTTAGAATTTCCAGAACGGAATTCTTGAGTAAGTTTCTGGGTTAGGTTCCTCCTTTGATCCTCTTCTCGTGTACGGACTAATTCATTTGTCAAGGTGTTGGCTAGTTCTACTGCTTCTTCTATGGTTTGAGGTCTAGCTGTCTTGACTACATGTCTAATCTCCCCAATTAATCCCCAGATGTAACGGGAGATTAAAACTGGTTCAGGTGAAGCAAGGGTTGGGACTATTCGGGCATATTCAAAGAATAATGTAGTATAACCCTTACTATCTACCCCAATCATTCTAAGGTTTAGGATTTTGTTTGCTATCTGTTCTTTTTCATTAGGAGGGCAGGATTTCCTTTCTACCATGTTTTTAAATTCTTCCCATTCCATATTGGAAGTTCTATCACTTCCCTTTGACTGGAGGATAGTGTTCCACCATTCTAGTGCTGAATTCTTAAACAGATTGGAAGCAAACATTATCTTATCCTCTTCCGCACATTTACTTATTCTTAAGACTGCCTCAGTCTTTTCTATCCAGCGCAGAGATGCAACGGCCCCTTCATTGCCCGAGAATTCCATTGGTTTACAAGACCATAATTCTTTATAAGAACAACCGTAAGACACGGTTCTCCTTCTTTTGGGAATGGGCACTTGAAGTATGGTTCGATTGTTCACGCTATTTTCAGGTTTAGAAGGTCGCTTACTATTATGTTTACTTTTATTTTCGGCTTCCCTAACCGTTTTGATAATATATGGCATCGCATCTATTATCCCTTGTGCCACTATATGTTGCCTGACACTGTTATCCACTTGGTTTCCGTTATTGTTGTTGTTCGGATTCTCATTATCCAGGTTAATGTTACTCTGGTTATCGTTATTCTGGTTTTCCTGGTTTACCTCGTCGTCCATCTAGATTTTAAACATTTACCAATTATTAATATCACAAAATAATTAATAATTTAGGCAACAACCACACATTGGTCAAAAGCGTCGAGCATTGCGACTTTTACTCTTTCTATTATAGTATGCGTCAAATACACACTAATACTAGAAATTAAAAATTACAATACAATACTACTTATGCATCGCTAACCACGATGTGGTCTATACTACAACATGTGTTATTATTATTATTATTATATATATAAGTATATATATTTTTTTTCATACAAACATATTATATATTATTATTATTACCAACTTCACCATCTCCTTACTAGTCTGGATTCATCCAATAATCCACATTGTGCTCGTCGTACTTTCAGACGAGTCGCTCTCCTACCTGCCTCATCCTCTCACTACTCTCCAAAATCTCTTCTCCGAAAGTTCGGAGCTCGTGTACATTATCTGCACTCATTGGGGGTGCAGGTGCGGGTACTGGGGCATGGGATCTAGAGGGTCCAGACCTGGATATGGTGCTAAATTTGGCATGGGTTCGTCGTTTAGGTGATAGCGCGGCACATAATCCCTATGATCATCGAACCATGGATCATAATCCGGGTCTAAGGGATTAGGGGTTGGTATCCTAGGTATCTCCTCAGGATTGAAATCATGCATTTCTACTTGATTTTCAGGGTTATCTTCTATCTCCATTGGCTGAGTAGGGAACAAAGGTAAGGGTTGTGGGGCTACTAGTTGTTCCAGATTTGGGTCGGCAGCAGTTGTTGCTAGGATATGAAAATTAGCTAGGCTTCTATTAAGCATATCCTGTGTATGGGCATCTGGCTCTCGCTTAGCGGCTGCTAGGACTCTTTGCTGTTGCAACTTTCGCATTCTTTTCCAACGCTCGAACGCTCCCTTACTGAACCATCCTCTCTTTTTCTGAGGGAATGACTCTTCAGACTGAGCCTTAAAGACAAACATTCCTTCTTCATTATCAGTGGCATACCCAGAGAGGGCAGGCTGTGAAGAGGTACATTCACTCCTAGGTGAATCGGATAATTGACGATATACGTCTGAGGGTCCTTGATCACTCATACTGAAAACTAACAAATAGTCAAATAACACACAACAATAAAATACAGATATGTACGTATTTCCATAATTAATTTCCTAACAATTTAAATAATATATTGATGTCAGCAGAACACTTCGGTGGCTGAATCAATGGCTTAGCTCTGATACCACCTTCTGTCGCAACCCCCGCTCCCTATCTGTCCCGGGAACGGGCAGCCGCAAGACCAGTTGTGGTGGTGTCATTATGTTTATCATTTGGCAGCGGAAATTTCATCAGGACCGTAGTTAGGGAATATTTATCAGAGTAAAAACCACCATATTTTATATTAATAACCACATGGGTAAAACTTAAGTTTCTTATTACAACATGTTTATAGGGATAGACCCTATTTTATTGAATTTAAAACATCATCTTTTAGGTAACTTTTATAGCCACATTTTTCCAAGCCGCCAGTGCTCTCCAGCTGGCTTTCTTCTAATTGGCTTTTACATTTTGTTACCTGAAACGCGTTTTAAAAACATTTTTCAGTGGGAAATACTGGTGAGTGAATCCCAGTTTAATCAAGAATATTTTTATCTTTTAACAGTATTGAGAGCTATCACATTGTTTATTTCTACACAATTACTCATTCAATATTGTCAATCCTGACTGGTGGGTCATATTACACATTGGCTAACTCTTTGTCCAATGGTAACGTGTTCCACATTTTGTATACAAAACACAACATACCGGCAGTAATTGAAGAACTACAAAGACTCAATCACTGCTTAATCACTTTGTAAAACATTTAAGGTTTTGTAAAAACAAGTTACAAAAAGGAGATTACTCACATTTCTAACTTAGGTTTCTGTAAGGGTTTCCTGGTGATAATCTATAATTTACACAAATGTACATGTGTTAGTATAATAACCTATTATTTACATTAGTAATACCCTCCCCGAGACGGCATTCCAATGACTACGTCGGGCAGAACCTCGACAGCCGTTACGGAACCCTGGATCAATCGGGCAGCGTATCTAATACGTAACCGGGGTTATAATACTTACATCGGGGCAGAACTTCGTTAATTAGGGGGATATAATACCCGAGTATTACTTATACTACGTAGAAATTCATTGAGAAAGAAAAGATTTGAGCGACGGAAAACAAAAACCCGATGCCCTCTTATATAGGGCCTGAAATCAAGTTTCTCGTGGCCCGAGTAAGGTTAGTCCTCGGGTTACGCGGCCCGCGTAGTAGGGGGTCTAAGCGTAGGTTGTAACAACTCTCACTAAAAAGTCTTAATTATCACTTTAATTGATTATTAGGAAAACCTAATTGAGACACCCAAGTGATTCCGCACAAACCCTAAAATTTTCAGAATAATCGGAATCAGGATTAGGGCCCCTAAAACTCAGGGGGGGTAAACCCCATTCGGTAATATCTAAACAGTTTGCTGTCAAAAACTTAAAATTTTACGAAACCAACTCAGCTAAGCTACTGGGACACGAAGCAACCCTAGGGTAGAATAGGGTCTCTCGCGCCACGCGACGCGCGCAAGGAAACCTTTCGCGTGGCGCGAGGGGGGCATTTTTCAAGTATAAATAGCTTCGTCTGTTTGATGCAATTCTGCGTTGATGTGACGTTCAGTTTCAAATTATACTTCGAGTTATTATAGAAATAGTCTGATAACACACACGGGTCTCGAAATTCTGCCGCAAAACAGGGTATTAGCACAATCGCTGCTACGATTCATTTATCCGACGATCAATATATCCAATGAATGTTTAAGTGCCGCCCACATTAGGGTTATACTTTATTATTCGTCATTAATTTGACGGATCATCGTTAATTCGATAGATAAAGTATTATACTTTGTCGTTCGTTGTTAATTCAACGGATCATCGTTAATTCGATGGATGAAGTATTGCATTTTGTCATTCATTGTGAGAATTTGATCTCGTAAATTATCGTAATTGCTGGATTGATTACTAACCCAGTTTTGTGTGCATTGTTATTTAAATTAGGTTAACAAGGCTAATTCATAGATTAGACTCTGTCCGTATTAAACCAGCAATGTGAGTCATTCTCTCTTTTTATCAAATCTATTTACAAAACCCTATTTATTTCAAAGTTATAATTACGGGGATTAAGTCTTTGTAATCACCAAATTACAGCCGGTATGTGGGGTATTGTGCACAGTATTACATTTTTATCACTTTAGGTGGGCGAACCTAAATTTAGTGATATTCGTCATTCATTGGGGCAGCCAATGGTGATATGACCACAGTCACCGTAAAGATTCGAGTGACAAATACTGTGGGTAGTTGGTTTGATATCAGAAACATTGTAATCTTCCTTAATACTGTAAATTATAACAAATGAGTCATTTTAGTAAAAATGAATGATTCACTCAGTATTTCCCGCTGACAAAACCTTTTTCAAACATGTTTCAGGTGATCTGCTGTAATTCAGGAAAAAGTGCTGGGAAGCATTTCAAGCTTAAGATAGTGGCTCATTATAAAATAAAGAAATAAGTTTTGTAACATAACGATTTTCTAGAAAAATCATACTATTGTAAATTATCAGGGTTTTATCCCGAATTGTGAAATAAAATAATCGGGGAAAATTTTAGCTTTAAACGATCCTGTTAAATAAACTTCCGCTGTTAAACTCAATTAAATCAATACCGCAGTATTTCTGTCCCGCGGCTTCTGAAACGGGTCAAACCGGGTCGGGGGCCGTGACATAGGTGATCCGGGTCACGGTATAGGTTCAACACGTTGCTGCCACGTGGCAGCTCAGGGATGCGTCTGATCTTGTAGCTGTCGCGGCCCGCGTAAGAAGTAGACAAAGGCTACGCGCCCCGTGACAGCCTTTAAATTTTTGTTTTTATTTTATTTTTAATGCTAGATCGTATTTTGGGCTCGGTTTTCACATACGGGGTGTATTTTAAGACATATGGGAATATTTTAATATATTTTAGGGTGTCAGAAAAATTCAGGAGGGTTGTTATACAAATAAGGTTAATCTTTTTTCTTCCTCGATTATATTCCGCTTAGTCCTGCAAAACAACATAACACCGTGAAGCTCGTTACAAGGAGGAGGATTGGGGGGGGGGGGGGGGTTCTCTTTGTAACCACCATCCGGCGTGAGAATAAAACTTGTTTTGAGGAATATAAGTGTGTGTGTTACGTGAGAGAGCAAGGGAACGATCCTTAAACCTGGAGATCAAGTCCTCTATTTATAGCCGAAGAGAATGACGAAGGAGGTGGGCTGATGGGCCTTGGGCCCGACACCGTCATTAAGGAATATCATGTTTATCTCCTTAAGCACAACTGTTAGTGTTTGCAGACGAAAGAGAAGGAGGAGCACGTTGAATGGATCCACGTGGCCTGGCAGTTGTCCTTGTTGTCGGGTTTGGCACCAGCGGTTCATGGAGACTGTGGAGCAGCGATTGGCACCCGACGATTGGTGACACGTTGTTGTCCTTTTGTACTTATTGTCTAATTCACGATCTTTCATTGTGCAGCTCTACTGGGTACAGCCTGACGTGCGCCTATTGGTCGTTTGCTCTGACGTTCGTACCCGTTGTACTATGCCCTGCTGGCATGTATAGACTCACACTGATGAGGCTTGCCCCACACGCTTGCGCTTGTCTATTGAAAATGATTAAGTGTCAGATAAATCTGATTTGGGTGTGGTTCTAGGCGCGCAACCTATGTTTGGCATTGAGCATATCAGCGCAAGATTTGAGACCATATCCTTTCACGTACTGTTATATATATTATTTTTATCTTGTTATATCAATAATTCAATATTCATGTAAGATAGGTATATTGTTTATGTAACTTACATATCAAAATAAAACTTTGTTTTGTGTTTCAGGTTTTAAGTTGCAGTATTAGTTAAAGAAAATACATTAATTGATTAATGCATCACATAACTACACATTTTTTAATGAGTTAATTGCCATTTTAGTCCCTGTGGTTTGGGCCATTTTGCCAGTTTAGTCCAAATGTTTCATTTTTAACATGTGGGTCCAAAAAGGTTTCACAGTTGCCATTTTAGTTCACTGGATTAACTTCATCCATTTTTTCTGTTAACGAGAAGGCCAATTCGGCCATTTTATATGGCTGAATTGCCATTTTAGTTAACAGAATTACATACAAAATGACCAAATTGGCCTTCTCGTTAACAGAAAAAATGGATGAAGTTAACCAAGTGGACTAAAATGGCAACTGTGAAACCTTTTTGGACCCATAGGTTAAAAATGAAACCTTTGGACTAAACTGGCAAAATGGCCCAAACCACAGGGACTAAAATGGCATTTAACTCTTTTTTAATTTACTACCGAATTTGTTGTTTTAATAATAAATAAAAAGTTAATGAACCATGTCACCGTTCAAAAAAAAGAAAAAGAAAACTAAAGCATAGTTTTATCGTTTCTGGAATTCTCCATTGCAGGTGAAATTTGATGTTTTCAAATCGTTGAATGTATACGTGTACTGTGTACAGCGTAACATGAATTAGATCTTCTCACACCAGCTAATTTTTTGTTTTTATATATAACAATTTTCAACATATACAATTCCCGTGGGCGGGAATAGTGCTTCGCAGCCATTGGCTGAAATGGGCGGCCGCCCTTATTGGACCAACCAATTTATTATTTTATATACGCTTTAAAATTACAGTTTTTCCCCGGAATAGTGTTTCTCTGCCATTGGTTCAAATGGGCGGCGAGCAATACCCATTGGACCAACCAGTTTATTATTTTATACTCACTTTAAAGTTACAGTTTTGCCCCCCGTTAAAAAATACTGTTTTGCCCCAGCTTCAAAATACATTTACCCTTTTGCCCCGAGCTAAAAAATACGATTTCGCCCTCGGTAAAAAAATTACGCTTTTTTACCCTCAGCCTAAATTACGTTTTTGCCCCGGTTAAAAATAAAATTTTGTTTTTCCCTCCGGCTCAAACTTACGAATTTACACCAGATTATTATTTTATACTTACTTTAAAATTACGGTTTTGCCCACAGTTTAAAATTACGTATTTGCCCCCAGTGCAAAATAAATTTATGTTTTTGCCCCCAGCTAAAAATTACGAATTTCCACTCGGTTCAAAATTACGATATCACCCTCAATTCAAAATTACGTTTTTGCCCCCCATAAAAAATAAAAATATGGTTTTCCCCTAGCTAAAAATTAGGATTTTACCCTCGGGAAAAAATGATTTTCCCCTAAGTAAAAATAAAAATATGACTTTGCCCTAGCTAAAAATCGTGTCAAAAAGCTGCCTAACACTCTTTTTACCTTTTATTTCTATCAAAACTATAGTACTGTTTTTTTAATTGGTTGAGAATTGTTCGGGCATCGCCCCGCAACGTGGGCGGTGCATCACCTAGTTATTTAGAAAAAGGACCACACGATACGTACGAGTTTTTGCATATAAATGTAAGATCGCCATTCTCGACCTTATCCTTTCATCGATATTCAAGAGTTTCTGCATGTGGGATTATATAAAGTAGAAAACAAAATGTTATGAAAAAATAGTAATATAAAAAATGGTTTTGACATTGACGTGTATATATATGCACAAAATGTTATAAACGAGTTGGGTTCCCGCGCTACGTGATGGGAATTTGGTCGGTTTCATTTCTACTCGTTGCGTGTTGCGTTTGATCAGTTTTACGGTGCATGCACTCTTTATATCAACCGAAAGAGGAAACATAAAATATATATGTTATATTCGAGCCAGCTCAGTAACGCACTACACGTTGGTAATACTGTTAGTTTTGTTTCGGCCTTTTACGTTGCATGTACACACTATAACAACTGAAAGAGAAAATTCATAGAAAAAATATATTTATTTGAGTTGACTCGGTTTATATTTATTTGACCCAACTCGGCTTCGAATAAAATATAGTGAAAATTGCACTTTTCATCCTTTACGTTTTAGTGTTTCTACAGGCGGTGTCCTTTAAGTTTAAAAAGTACATTGACTGTCCTTTACGTTTGAACATGATTACAGCCGGTGTCCTTTGTTCCAAACGCAGTTAAGTTTTCTTGTTAAATACAGTCATGTGTCACTTACCAAATGTCACAACCCGTCAATGGCGGAATCACGGGAGGGCGACTAATTGAGCACATAGTTTCAAGAGAAATACTACTTCATGCATTCATTTTGAATTTAAATAACATAGCGTATACAAACATGTGTTTCAAAACTAGACTAATAAGTAAGCCTATTACAAAAGTTCACTTTTAGTGCTCTTAGGAATGCATTTGTCTTGGGTCTCCGAATTGTTGTTACCTGAAAAACATAATTAAAAACGTCAACAATAATGTTGGTGAGCAAGTAGGTTTAGGACACAAGGAAACAAGAGTTTGATAAAATATAGTTGTAATTTGCATAATATTTTTATGTTTGAATAACACTTGCAAGGGAAATGTAATCTAGATGAGTCCACAACAACCAAACCTAATGAGTGCGTTTTTGCCCCACATAAGTGATCATGCCTTATCACGAGGCATGAAGTTTCCGTTTTAGGAGTTAAGCGTTCAATATAGTTGTAACTTGGTTGACGCGTCCAACAAACGAGAGAATGGGGGTTGTCTACCCCGATAGTACTATCTATAATCCACAGGCTCAATCCATGCGTTAACTGGACGTGTGTACCGGGGACTTAAGTGTGATAAATGAAACTCAAACAATTAAGATTTCGAGTATTAAGCATATAAACATAAAATAAGTGATTCATAGTAAGTTGTAAAGTTTGCAAAGCATGTTTCTCCCCCAAATTTGTTAAAAACAGTAAAAGGGGCTACGAGAACTCACCTTGCTAGTAGTAGTACGTTGTATTATTTGAAAGTGTGTAACAAGATAGACCAAACCTACTCCTATAATATGGAGGACCTTATTAAGATCTATTTGATTTTTGTATGCTTAAGAATGCGACAGATCACTGGTTGTAATTATATAACTATAAATATGCTATGTCGGTGAGGACTTTTTTTTTTATTTTTTTTTCCTTTTTTTGTCTTTTCCTAGCAACCTTTGGGTTTTCTTTATTTTTTTTTCTTAATTTACGTTTTCGATCCTTATGCTTTGTGCGTTGTTTCTTAAATACCAACTTCTTTTGCAATTTACAGTTTTCATCAACTTTTTAACTTTACGTTTTTACCCCTTGCACTAATTTTTTGTGGTTTTGTTTTTTTTACGTATTTTTTCCCATCTCTTGTAATGTACGTTTTCGGCTCTTATGCTTTGTTTGTTGTTTCTTAAATAACAAGTTCTTTTGTAATTTACAGTTTTCGTCAACGTTTAAACTTTACGCTTTTACCCTTTGCTCAATTTTTTTTCTTTCTTTTTTCTTTCTTTTTTGTGGTTTTGTTTTTTTACTTATAACCTTTAATTTTCAGCATTGACTCTTACAACCTCCTAACTTTTAATTTTTTTTCTTTCTTGATTTCTTCAGCTAGTATCGCAAAAATCACAAGTCATTAAAGAATTCTTTATACACCACATTTATCCTTGTTTAGCCTCTTGATTTCTTCAGTTAGTATCGTCAACTCCTACAAATGAAGCAAGTACAACTTTATCAACATAATACTCTAGACCGAGTGGGTGTAGACGGTTCAAATGTGTTAACCATCTAAAGTAATAAAGATGGCAATTTTGACCAATTTACTGTCAAACGGGTCGATCCAGGTTAAATTTTATCTCTAAAGAGTCAAACGGGAAAGAAAAACTAAAAAGAATTTTGGGTCTGGCTATTTGCAGGCACACTCAATATTTATAAAAAAAAAGGTTTGACCAAAGGGTACTAAGAGAATACCAAACCAGACCAGTCTTGTTTTTAAGCTAAACCAATCAAAAACACGATGAGAAAGGGGTTTCGTCGTAGAGAATACCGGAAAATTTCTAGCTAAATACAGCAAGTTCTCCAATGATATGAACCCACCACCCCTGTCACAGAACATAAGGGTTAATGAATAGGTAATATAATGCGGATTTCAAGGAAAATCAGGAAATTGTTTTACCTAAAATCTATGGAAGGATATTTCCCTTGCCAGCCCATTTCCTTCATGGAAGTAGATACCTGCATTGCTTCACACAGTTTCTCAATATATGTAAACAATGTTTTAGTGCCATTTAAGAACATTACAAAGTTGCTTCTTACATTTATATATTATCTCTAAATGTGCCAGAAAGTTATATCAACTTATTCTTGTCCACCTTGAGCTATAGAAGGAAACAAATTAGTGTCAAATGAGCGAACTGAAACAGTTAAACTTATAAGCTTATGTTTCTAAGCAATTACAAAATTCAACTAAACTGAATCTCCTTAACCTCATTCATCTTAACACCAATACTTAACACAGATCTAAACGGAGTATAATCACATAAACATTGAAATCACTCAAAATTGAGCTTGTGCATCGGGAACATACCAGGATGAGCGGTGGTCGGTTGCGGCTCAGAATGGAGTACGAACAATTGGCTCGAAGACTCAACCGGATGAGGTTCGAACGGTGACGGCCAACCTCCATTTATACATGTTTATTGAGACCTAGCAGAAACAAACTGAGATTGTTATTCGTTTTTTAGTTACGAAAAATCATCGTTATCATGAAAAACAACATAAACAAAACCATCAGATTTTATAATCAAAACATCATCATCATCATCATCATCATCATACTCAGTAAATCCCACCAATAGCAAAGCAAAGGTAGGGTCTGAGGAGGGTAAGATGTAGACAACCTTACCTCTACCACATAGGAATAGAGAGGCTGCTTCCAGTGAGACCCCCGGCTCGTTAGTAGTTTTGTATCAAGCCTTGGACATAAGGCACATAACACTCAGCAATCGGGACAAAGACCGATTAGTGCATGTACCCTTTTGTCTTTTAGCTATCAACGCCACCACATGATTAACCGTCCTCGGCTTTTTACGTTATTTTCACGAAATTAGTAAAATAACGTTAAAATTAGTGCACTTTCACTTTTGCCCCCCAATGGCCCACACATATATACATTATATGAACATACCACAAGAGAGGCGTTCCCTTCCTAATAACTAAATATATTTATTAGGGAAAATCAATATAGTGCTAAAACAAATTCACAAACTGTATCCATTATTCCTAATCTAAAATCACAATCTATTATCCAAAAATTACATTACGTAGTCACAAATTCACAAACTTTATCCATTATTCCTAATCTATCATCACAAAATATAGAAAGCAACTGTAACACCCGTTCTTAAATATCAAGGTTTAACGTAGGTTTTACGTTAAACAATCATATAATTAAGATTACATAACATTTGGAAATACGGGTTTATTGAAACTTTTACAAATCATAAGTTATTCTACATAACGTGGTTAAATTCGTTGTTTAAAATTTACAATGTATCGAAGTGCGGAAGCGTGTGTCTTTATCGTGTTCGGTTCTTCGTTGAGCTTGATCGTCTTCCGGCATGTAAGGTGTACCTACATTTCATAAACATGAAATGCTTTAGTCATACAGGGCTTAAAACGTGTCTAAACGAGTCCGAGAAACAATTGGTAACAAAAACAAAATTTTCCAACTTGGCCTCCACCGTAAATTACGGTGGAACCGTAATTTACGGTGACCCCAGGTTTGGCATGCCCCTACCGTAAATCAGTAGGGGGCTGCCGTAACACTTTTTAACCCCACCGTAAATTACGGTACGGTGGAACCGTAATTTACGGTGGACCCTGCATCAGCTTTTCCATTTTTGCCGTAATTTGACGCGAAATCTTTCGTATCTTTCAAACCGCTTATCCGTTTGACCTACCGTTTCTTCCTACATGTTTGTAATTTGATACTCCATCATATGGAGTTAAAATCCGACGTCCGGCTTAACAAGATTTAAGACTTTTAAGTCTTCGGCTTATTTCCCTTTTTACCAAATTTTGACCCATTCGCGGTTTTATCAAACAAACGTATTTGTTTGATTCCTATATCACATGAATCTTATAATTTCAATGTTGTCTATCATATTGGGTTTAATTCACGAGTTTATGTGTATTCTTAAACCCGTTTGTACTAAAATGCTTATTTTGACCCGTTAAGGGTATTTAAACCCTTTTCCGCATAATTCATAATTATTTGTTCTAGCATCCTATTTTCGCAATATCTGTCAAATGAACTTTCACCACAACTATATTTATGGTGATTTTACTAAGGTAATCTATGCAAACCAGGTTTTACCCCTTAGCTCTTTATTTTACGGCAAAGACCCAAATAGAGCCGTTTGACTAACGTAATACATCTTTCAACTTCTATACTTGCCCTAAGTATTTATTAAATCGTAAAAATCATTTCCAAACAACTTTTAAAGATTGTTTGCTCAATTTAGCCTCCAAGGGCGTTTTGGTCCATTTAGTCTCTTATTAACAATGAAGGACTTTAGAAAGCATATTTGACCCAAAATCCCTCTTTTAACCTACGATTTTGTTTGAAAAGTCTTTAAGCTTTCCAAATGTAATATCCTTTACTTAAAACATTTGGTTTACTTATCAAGTAACCAAACGTCCATTTTGACCTCTTTTAACACTCTTGAACCACATGTTCTAAATGAGTGTTACCCTACTTCACATACCTGGCGCAGATCAATATATTGACCCGTTTTTAATACCTTGCTTTTATAACCGCTAATCCATAGCGTTGCTAATACCCATTTGACATTTACTCCTGAAATAATATAACTCGACAATGATCATTAGTCATTATTGTCAAAAGGTGATATCTTCACCTTTTGACCCATTTGGTCTAAATGACCGATTATGTTGGCGAGATGGTATTTATTACCATCTCATCTATATGACTAGCTTCGGTTTACACCGTGTGGTCATTTCACGTATTAATCGTTTTCTTAACGCTTTTTAGCCTATCATGGCTTACGCATTTCAGTGTCTTTCAAAACAAATAGTTACGGTCAACGCATGACCTATTTACCGTTTTGATTCTTTTTAAACCATCAACATGGGTTCTTGTCATGCTCGACTACCTTGTTCCGTACGTTTACATGTCGGAACATCATACCTAAATTATGTATTTATCTTATTCGTAACTAATACGATAAGAGAATATTCTAACCTATAAGACTAGTGTAAGTTATACTTACTTTGCATCCGAATTTATGCTTTTCCGTCATTCTTGCTTCGTTTGACCCGCTTTGTTCCCAAGCTTTCACCTAGCTTGTTAATCGTCAAACTATCATTGCAAATTGTAAGATGGTTAGATTAGTCATAATTATTCACGACTATTCCATCTCACTTATTTCATACGTCGAAACTACTATTCGACTTCACGATTAGTTAACTTAGCTTATTAAGTTAACCACTTCGAATTACAAGGTTCACAACATTAAGTCTAAATCAACATTATATTTAGAACCCTTCTCACTTCATATTACGCGTAATCACCATATCATTCAATTGCGCGTTTTCGCTCTAATTTCAACACTTTAGTTTTCACTTAGGAATTTTAACAAACACCTAGTGTGCATACATTTTTACACATTTACAACTAGTTCATAACTAGTAATTTTTCCAAGATTAATCATCAAAATTCACCCCCATCATTTATGATCAAATACTCATACTAGCAATTTGTTTAAGTATTTCTTGATTACTTAACATGCATGATGAATCTAAGCATAGTTATATCATCAATTTCATCATAACATTAAAACCCACTTATCTAAGTGTGTTAATTCATCAAATCCTTCAAATCATAGCATGTTATGTATGATTTTCACTTAGGGTTTCGTTCCTAAGCAAGTATACATCACTAATCTAGCCATAGCTTCTCTAATCCATGCCTAATTCACGATTAGGATGATTATCCAATTTTTACAACTTCAAGAATGTTAGAAATTCGACATACCTTACGATCCCCTTGACTTGGTGACCGTTTCTATGTGTTCAAAACCCAATTTGACCCTTGTTTGATCCTCCAATTTGAGGAATTTGTTGAGTTTAGGGTTAGCTCCCATGGAGCTTGTCTCCTGCTCCATCTCACGCATGCACACACACACTCTTGTGTGTGTGTTGTGTTTTGTTTATAAGTTTATAATTCCATTTTCAAGTTACCCGGCTTTGGTCCCTCGGGTTTGGTTAGTTATTAATTAGGTCACAACCTAATTATTTTCAATAATATTCCCACTTATTAACTAGGTTTAATATTCCTAGTTAACTTAGCGGTTCGGGGGAAATTACGACTAAGTTTATTTTAGGTCTCGTTACCCCGGGCCTTTCATCCATTTTATTTCCTTAAAAGCTTTTGTTCACTTTTTATTTAATATTAGGATTAATTATTTAAATCCTAATATTTACCGGGTAAATTTGCCACTAGCGGTACTTTACCCGTCTTTCAGTATTAACGGAGTTTGATTATCAAACCCGTTTTCGGGGTGTTACAAGTCTACCCCCCTTAAAGAGGTTTCGTCCTCGAAACCTTGCTTACATAGTTCATTGAGTTTCTAAACCCAATGCATTTGACTTGAGTAATCTCTTAAGCATTACTCATATTTTAACCAATTGTTAGCATTACCAGAAAAACTATGGTAACGTCTTTTTGGTTACAGAACTTCTACGCATCTCATATGACATAGTGTAACTTGAAATAACGTAATTCCGTTATTTTTATTAGTTTAGTTGACTTAGCGATTTCCATCGCTTTTATATATTATCGAACTCTTGGTGCATTCGTCACCTCGACCCGTTTAAGGGTCCTTAGTGAAATGTTTCACTTTTAGCAATACTTTCTTTTGTTTTCAAATTTATTTATTCGGTTCAATCATACCGAATCTACCGCTTACAAGCAAACCAAACTTGTTTAAATGACCTTGACCGGCCTCACTACTTAGACTTATTAGTCCAGTTACTTTTTACCGCTTGCTTGGTTATGATGTGATTCTACTTCACATTATATTTCTTAACCGTGATTGTGTTACATCATGTTTAATTTATATCAAATTTCATTTTCGAAAACATCACTTTTTGAATATATCGTTTTGCGCCTATCAGTGTCTAGACTTGTATCTTTCATGCTTACTATTTAAATTCCTATCAGAATTTATGTTTGTAAAAACATTATTTCTTACTAAAACCGAAGTTTTAGTTTTAGGATCCTCTCTTTAACTTTTGTCAATTATCCATACCCGGATATTGACAGTCCATAATTTATTCTTATTTGGTTATATCCCATTACCGGGCTCATTATTCTCTTGCATTTAACGCTACCTTTATCTGGCTAACGCTCATTTGTGCCATTCGGCGTTATATTGTATTCAACATGTTTGACCTATTAATGTGAAATCCATCACTTATAAAAATCAACTTTATTCTTTATTCAACCCATTCGACTTCGAATAGTTGAACATATTTACTCACAATTTCTATATACGAGATTTTGTAGTTATAACTCGTAATCCAAGTCCTTTGATTTTTTTTTCCCGCGTTCACGTCTCTTGGTTTACGCATGTGTTTAATTCTTACCCATCAATCGGGTGTTTTACCGAAGTCGTTATTATTGCAACCTTCCCGGTATGCATTAAGACCTCGCTTCATTGCTATATTCCGACTTTGTCTTTAAGTTTGATGTTTTACAAAAACGACCCGTTAAGGGACGTATTTGCATTTTCTGGGTTCGAGTGTAAGTACACTCCCTCCCAATGCTTGTCTAAATCATTTTACATGCTTGCGTTTTCTGGGTTCGAGTGTAAGTACACTCCCTCCCAATGTTTGTCTAAATCATTTTACATGCTTGCGTTTTCTGGGTTCGAGTGTAAGTACACTCCCTCCCATTACTTGTCTAAATCATTTTACATGCTTGCGTTTTCTGGGTTCGAGTGTAAGTACACTCCCTCCCAATACTTGTCTAAATCATTTTACATGCTTGCGTATTCTGGGTTCGAGTGTAAGTGCACTCCCTCCCATTACTTGTCTAAATCATTTTACATGCTTCTTTGTCCCTTCACTCGGGCTCATCATCCAATGTAATACGCTTCCGTCACCCGGCTGTGCGTTTACATTATTATCAATTATTTTGCTCATTTGATTCATTTGGGTACTTTTAAGTTAGTCCCATTCGCACCGCCCTTACTACATCGGATGTAAACGCGTCCGCCATAAGAAGTTCATGGTATCATATGCCACTACTTACTTGGCCAGAGTAAGCGATTAGCACATGACACACATGACCTTTTTATAGTTTTCACATTACACCCTATGTAAGTAACGCCTCTATTTGTTTATCTTGGAAACAATATCCCGAATACATTTTCTATTCGGGGTTTTCCAAGCTTTTAATCTACATATGCAACTTTCAATTTCTACTTATTTGTTGCATATTACCATTTGTGCGATTATTTAAAATGTGCACCTGGTAATGTTTGCCCCGACGGGCGTTCCTTGCCATTAACCTTGTTCGCGGTCGTTACGCGATTTAGTCCTCGGTGAGCATGCTCCCCTTGTCATACTTCGGACCGTTCCATCATCATATCCATAATTCATTTGACTCTCGTCGTCTTCAAACGCGAGTGTCCTTCAATTAAAACATTCACAAAAGTTAGTAACGTCAACTTCAATATTCGCCCGTATTATAGTACAAGGCTTTTTCTGCTATACGCGTCAACGCGCGTATTTTCGTCAACTATATCAATCATTTTAATTGGGGTAACGTGTATCACACGATAGCCCTATGTGTTGTTTACAACACTTTAGCATGCTAAACTATTAACATACTTGTACTTACCGGATTTGCGATCAAGCTTCGAACCGAACACTATTCTTTGTCAAGAGCATAAGGTTTAAGTCCAAGCATGGTTCCTCCCCACCATACTCGAATCTCTTAAACCAAGGCTCTGATACCAACTTGTAACACCCGTTCTTAAATATCAAGGTTTAACGTAGGTTTTACGTTAAACAATCATATAATTAAGATTACATAACATTTGGAAATACGGGTTTATTGAAACTTTTACAAATCATAAGTTATTCTACATAACGTGGTTAAATTCGTTGTTTAAAATTTACAATGTATCGAAGTGCGGAAGCGTGTGTCTTTATCGTGTTCGGTTCTTCGTTGAGCTTGATCGTCTTCCGGCATGTAAGGTGTACCTACATTTCATAAACATGAAATGCCTTAGTCATACAGGGCTTAAAACGTGTCTAAACGAGTCCGAGAAACAATTGGTAACAAAAACAAAATTTTCCAACTTGGCCTCCACCGTAAATTACGGTGGAACCGTAATTTACGGTGACCCCAGGTTTGGCATGCCCCTACCGTAAATCAGTAGGGGGCTGCCGTAAAACTTTTTAACCCCACCGTAAATTACGGTGGAACCGTAATTTACGGTGGACCCTGCATCAGCTTTTCCATTTTTGCCGTAATTTGACGCGAAATCTTTCGTATCTTTCAAACCGCTTATCCGTTTGACCTACCGTTTCTTCCTACATGTTTGTAATTTGATACTCCATCATATGGAGTTAAAATCCGACGTCCGGATTAACAAGATTTAAGACTTTTAAGTCTTCGGCTTATTTCCCTTTTTACCAAATTTTGACCCATTCGCGGTTTTATCAAACAAACGTATTTGTTTGATTCCTATATCACATGAATCTTATAATTTCAATGTTGTCTATCATATTGGGTTCAATTCACGAGTTTATGTGTATTCTTAAACCCGTTTGTACTAAAATGCTTATTTTGACCCGTTAAGGGTATTTAAACCCTTTTCCGCATAATTCATAATTATTTGTTCTAGCATCCTATTTTCGCAATATCTGTCAAATGAACTTTCACCACAACTATATTTATGGTGATTTTACTAAGGTAATCTATGCAAACCAGGTTTTACCCCTTAGCTCTTTATTTTACGGCAAAGACCCAAATAGAGCCGTTTGACTAACGTAATACATCTTTCAACTTCTATACTTGCCCTAAGTATTTATTAAATCGTAAAAATCATTTCCAAACAACTTTTAAAGATTGTTTGCTCAATTTAGCCTCCAAGGGCGTTTTGGTCCATTTAGTCTCTTATTAACAATGAAGGACTTTAGAAAGCATATTTGACCCAAAATCCCTCTTTTAACCTACGATTTTGTTTGAAAAGTCTTTAAGCTTTCCAAATGTAATATCCTTTACTTAAAACATTTGGTTTACTTATCAAGTAACCAAACGTCCATTTTGACCTCTTTTAACACTCTTGAACCACATGTTCTAAATGAGTGTTACCCTACTTCACATACCTGGCGCAGATCAATATATTGACCCGTTTTTAATACCTTGCTTTTATAACCGCTAATCCATAGCGTTGCTAATACCCATTTGACATTTACTCCTGAAATAATATAACTCGACAATGATCATTAGTCATTATTGTCAAAAGGTGATATCTTCACCTTTTGACCCATTTGGTCTAAATGACCGATTATGTTGGCGAGATGGTATTTATTACCATCTCATCTATATGACTAGCTTCGGTTTACACCGTGTGGTCATTTCACGTATTAATCGTTTTCTTAACGCTTTTTAGCCTATCATGGCTTACGCATTTCAGTGTCTTTCAAAACAAATAGTTACGGTCAACGCATGACCTATTTACCGTTTTGATTCTTTTTAAACCATCAACATGGGTTCTTGTCATGCTCGACTACCTTGTTCCGTACGTTTACATGTCGGAACATCATACCTAAATTATGTATTTATCTTATTCGTAACTAATACGATAAGAGAATATTCTAACCTATAAGACTAGTGTAAGTTATACTTACTTTGCATCCGAATTTATGCTTTTCCGTCATTCTTGCTTCGTTTGACCCGCTTTGTTCCCAAGCTTTCACCTAGCTTGTTAATCGTCAAACTATCATTGCAAATTGTAAGATGGTTAGATTAGTCATAATTATTCACGACTATTCCATCTCACTTATTTCATACGTCGAAACTACTATTCGACTTCACGATTAGTTAACTTAGCTTATTAAGTTAACCACTTCGAATTACAAGGTTCACAACATTAAGTCTAAATCAACATTATATTTAGAACCCTTCTCACTTCATATTACGCGTAATCACCATATCATTCAATTGCGCGTTTTCGCTCTAATTTCAACACTTTAGTTTTCACTTAGGCATTTTAACAAACACCTAGTGTGCATACATTTTTACACATTTACAACTAGTTCATAACTAGTTATTTTTACCAAGATTAATCATCAAAATTCACCCCCATCATTTATGATCAAATACTCATACTAGCAATTTGTTTAAGTATTTCTTGATTACTTAACATGCATGATGAATCTAAGCATAGTTATATCATCAATTTCATCATAACATTAAAACCCACTTATCTAAGTGTGTTAATTCATCAAATCCTTCAAATCATAGCATGTTATGTATGATTTTCACTTAGGGTTTCGTTCCTAAGCAAGTATACATCACTAATCTAGCCATAGCTTCTCTAATCCATGCCTAATTCACGATTAGGATGATTATCCAATTTTTACAACTTCAAGAATGTTAGAAATTCGACATACCTTACGATCCCCTTGACTTGGTGACCGTTTCTATGTGTTCAAAACCGAATTTGACCCTTGTTTGATCCTCCAATTTGAGGAATTTGTTGAGTTTAGGGTTAGCTCCCATGGAGCTTGTCTCCTGCTCCATCTCACGCACGCACACACACACTCTTGTGTGTGTGTTGTGTTTTGTTTATAAGTTTATAATTCCATTTTCAAGTTACCCGGCTTTGGTCCCTCGGGTTTGGTTAGTTATTAATTAGGTCACAACCTAATTATTTTCAATAATATTCCCACTTATTAACTAGGTTTAATATTCCTAGTTAACTTAGCGGGTTCGGGGGAAATTACGACTAAGTTTATTTTAGGTCTCGTTACCCCGGGCCTTTCATCCATTTTATTTCCTTAAAAGCTTTTGTTCACTTTTTTATTTAATATTAGGATTAATTATTTAAATCCTAATATTTACCGGGTAAATTTGCCACTAGCGGTACTTTACCCGTCTTTCAGTATTAACGGAGTTTGATTATCAAACCCGTTTTCGGGGTGTTACAGCAACCCACTACCAATTTTATAACTTATATTCGAATTACAAAGATCTAATAGAAAAAACTATATTGTTGACAGATCTAATAAAATTAAGAAAAAACTATATTGTTGAAGTAATAATTCAAAGCACATTCAGAGCATATAGTTACAGATCCATATGTTACAAATCACAGAAATAAAACAAATTACAGACAAATAAGTAGCTGAATATAGTTGAGATCTTACGGAGGTGGTGGTGGTCGAGCGACGGCTGTTGGTGTTGTTATTGCGACGACGGCGTTCGGAAATCACGGCAAACCCCCAAATTTTGCGGCGGAGAAACAGATGGAGGAGCAGAAGAAGTGGGCTGCGTATTTTTATAATCAAAACATTATAATCAAAAAATATGAACTTGAAACCCTAAATCCTATGAAACTGATAAGTAATCGAACAAAAATAATAATAAAGATGCACAGACCTGATGATTGAAGATCCCTATGAATGTGTATTTGATTTGTATGAAACTTGCGCCAGAAAGGAGAGAGATGAGAGATTGGAACGATAAACCTTGTAAGAAAATTGATGTATAAGAAAAGCGCCATCAATACGAACTCGATGCAGAGGAAGATAATCAACTGATGGATCGTCGGTTACGGTCCCCTAATCGCAATTTGAAAATTTGAGAGGCGTGGATTAGGGTTTCCTGAATGATGGAAGAAAAGGAAATTGGGAGGCGTGGATTATATTTATGGAAACTGCAATTAGTGTGGTTTAAGAGAAAAGAGAACAGAAGAATACAGTTGGATTGCCGCTCAAATGCAATCTCTGTGGAGCATGAGAATGCCAGGTGGCACTAAGTGGTTTAAGAAGATGCCAAGTGGCACCAAAATGTTTTGTTTTAATCTATATATATATATATAAATGAGATTGATTTGGGCTATGTGGCATTTGTCTTTAGCCATATAGGCTGATGTGGCATTTTAGTTTAGGAGGGAAATCACCTTTTGTTTTCTACATTCACGAATTCATAAATAAAAGAGGCGGGATCCGTATTTTATTTCGGGTCGGGTGTTGTATTCGGGTCTTATATATTCCAGAGCGTATTCACAAGAAACCCTAACATCAGCCACATCTTCGAATTCATCCTCATCGCCGCTTCTTCTTCTTCTTAAATCCCCATTTACAAGGTTCGTTCTTGCAAACAAGGTCTTATTTTTTCGCCATTAAATCATCTTTTTATGTTATTTGTAATACAATCCATACAAACTTGGCTGATTCGTTTGAATCGTCCATCGATTTGAGCAGATTTCATGTTGTATCATTCATATTTTCCTTTAATTAGGGTTTTTTTCTGTCATTAGAGTTTTTATTGATGTTTAACTTACCTGATCCATACAATTTTTTTTTATTTTTGAATTGTCCAGCGATTTATCAGAAAATTCGAAATTCCAACGATTCATTAACCAGGTTTGCGATTTTGTATAGTATTTTGGTTTTTATAATATTCATTTTATGTAAAAAATAACTAAAAATAAATAAAACAAAAAACCTTTTTATGGTATTGAAAGTTTAAGAAAAAAGTTTGTGCTTTGTGGTTCATGTTTTGCAGATGCTCAAGATTCTCTCATGGTGGTTACTGGTATTACTCTGTTTCTTTTATGTTGTATTGTTGCAATTAGTTTATAAATTTTATAGTAGTTGAATATTGTTATTCAGGATGAGTTCTCTGTTTGGACTGTAACATATACATATATCTTTTATGTCATATGGTTCTGTACGATATTAAAGTTTTTTTTTTGTTTTTTTTATTTTTTTTATTTTTTTTTATGTATACAAGTTTTGTTTTTGATGATGAGTGTTTGATGATGTGTTTGAATTAGTGATTTTTATTTGTGCATCTGAGGCAGTTAAACTTGCAACTTAAATTTCTGTTAGTTTATATATAATTTGGTTTTGGCATCATAATCCACCTAAGAAAGATGGAAAACTTCGAGCAATAATTTATTTTAGACTGATATAATGATTGATAAATACCAATATGATTCTGTGATGTCACTATTTCATACTTACACCACTATCAAGTATATTAATTTTTTTTCTAGCACCTCCATAATTACAGGTAGTCGATACTGTTCAAGGCTAGGCAAGAAACCAAATTGAGATGGTAGAGTTTCAATCTTTATTTAATTTTGCTCTGATCTTATTTTTAGCATCTGGGAGCACCCTTTAAACTATAAAGCTACTGTTCTTTTGTTTTATTTTACACGTGATTTTGCAGGATGCATCACTCTTGGACCATGGGGGTGGTCAAATGGGATACAAATGGGTTTATATGCAACGAGGCTCTATTTTAAAGATAAAGATAAGGGTTTATCACGGATCTGCTGTTAACGCCATCGAATTTCATAGCCAATGCAGAGAAGGTGAAGGTCGGAAATCTGTTTTTGGTACTCCGGGTATCAAGTCATCAGACTTTGTAAGTTTGTAACCAATATCAATCGAATACTGATTGATATCATTGCACATCTGTTTTGCATCTTATCAGAGTTTTGTTTCAATCGAATACTGATTGATATAATGGATGCAAGTATGGTTGTTTACAGGGGAGATGATTCTTGGTCCCACAAAAGGTTTATATATGACGAGATATCAAATGGGTTTGAATGCTTAATTTGTGAATGTGTTATGTATAAGGTTGTTTTTTAAGTGATTCGCTGTTGTTTATTTATTCAAGTGTAGTGATGCTAATTCTTAGTGGCGCTATTAATCAATCCGAGCGGTATTTAGGCCAATGTGGGATTTGGACTTACGACACATATGATTGACTATTGCAAGATGATTCTTAAGTTTAGAAAAAAAGGTGCAAGAAGACGTTGAAGAGTATTTCAATCATTTTCAAGATTCAGATGTAGATGATGACTTAGGAACTCTGCAAGTTTCATGTGATATCTTGGAGAACAGTAAAGATCAATAGATCCAGATATACCTAAAGACTTCATAATTTATGATTTATTATACCAATTATTATGCTTCCTTGATTGCATTTTGAAAGTAAAACACTCTTCATCTTTCTTTTATGTAACCAGAATACCATTCAGATTGCTGAGTTGAAGTTGATCAAAGTAGGTCAAGCAAGAGACGAGAAGCCAAAGAAAGCACAATAAGATATTCAAAAGAAGAATGGGGTATTAGCCTCTGCACTTCAGTTAATTTGTTTGTGATAATCAGTGTTGACATTATACAGTAGTAAATATATACTTCTTCAGGTATGATTTATCTTATATTGTGTGATTTCAGTTAATTTATTTGTGATGATCAGTTTTGACATTATACATTAGTGAACAGAGCATTCTTGAAGACAAAGAACTTAGATTATACATTTTTAATGGATGATTGTAGGTTTGACGATGACCCTTTTGATGATTATTTTTTGGGGTCTGATTGTTCTAAAAGTTTTTTATTTTTGACAAATTGCAGGGGTACCAGATGTCTTTTGAACCCACTTGCTCACATAAATCTTTAGTATTACGTGTGCATTTGATGAATCTTGGAAGACTTGGGAGCTCGGGTTGGAATTATTTCCGACACTGGACTTCTTTGAGACACAAATGTCATCCACACCAAGGTATTATTCCAATATTCGTCTATTGTTCAGATATTTATGTTTATATACTAGAATTTGTTTGTAGATTCTTTAATTAAAATTGTCGATTTTATCCTATTTAGGGATTTTTAATAGTCATGCCGTTTTAGATGATATTGTGTTTAGATTTTGCTCCAGATCTGTTTTTTGCTATTTTTTTCAAAAAAAAATATTGTTTTGATATTTATCTTTTATTATGCCTTAATCAGTTGTTGTATATATTTGTTTATTGTTATTATTATGTCTTAATATATTGGATGTGAATTCGCACAGTAAGAAGAAGCAAGAGCAGTGCAGATCTCTGATCCTTCCGTTGAGGTATGTATCAACTTTGGAATCAACGAAATTAGTAGAAGGCACCATACAAGCTCATATGGCTAATCAATATGCTGATATGATTCAGATTTATAGTTTTATCTATTATGTGGACCAGTCTTAGATTCAGAAGATTGTAGGCTTTACACAATTTCATCAAGTTCCTGTTGGTTTATAGTTTCACCATGTTGAAACTGAGGAAAGATAACTTGAATTCTGTGTCTTACAGATTTGATGACGTATTTACAGAATCCGCTTCTCAAAAACGAGTCTATGAGGCAGTAGCAAAACCTGTAGTTGAGGTAAGTGGGAATCGCTTGATTTTGCATACTTCATGTTTGGAAATTGCAGTACTATAGCTAATTCGTTCTTACACTATTGCGAATTGATTTCTGCAGGGTGTGTTAAATGGGTATAACGGAACGATTATGGCTTATGGTCAAACAAGAACTGCTTGGCAAGTTTCGAATCAGTGTACATGGTTGTTGTTTTATTCTATTAATTTTAAACATGTTTGATCCTTTTTGTGATTTGAATCAGTATGTTCATGTTTAATATTAGTAACCAGTGGGTAAGGACTGATTAGTGATCGACGAACCACCAAACAACCCACAGACGACCCGTCATCACTGCTCGACTCCATGTTGCTTCAATCGTCACTTCAGCCCATAGCATGTATGTTTTCATCTTCAATCACATTTAGGGTTTAATTAAATATTTTGAAATGGGTTGTAATAATCCAACTTTGATGGGTATTGCTTTGTTTGCTGTAAGATTTGTGTTTGTAAATCCAGCTTGACAGGTATTGCTTTGTTTCCTGAAAGATTTGGGTTTAAAATTCTAGCTTTGATGGGTATTGCTTCGTTTACCTCATTTATAGGAACCCTAATTTTGGAAGTTTTGTTTTAAATTTCTTCATGTTTGGTAGGTTTTGGTCGCAGTTGCAGAGCTCTATTTGGCAGGAAAATACCTGGTATTCATAACCAAATGTCATTACAATCACATGATTCTCTTCAAGTTGTTCGATGAAATGATTCTATTGTTTTTAGGAGTTATCCAAACCAAGAAGATTAAGATATTGCCAAAAATGAGATGTTTGAAGGTGGGATCTTGCAATGTCGATGTTGAAGATGCAATACACAGGTTTATCTGTAACTAGGATACTTGGTGCAGAGTGAGGCACTGGTGGGCAATGATAGGAGACCCAGAGAAACCTGGGTTGGATCCTTGAGCCAAACGGGTTTTACCGGTAATTTCATCGTCGTGCCTACGGGGTGGGTGGGTTACCGGGTTTTTCCCGGAATTGGTGGTGGACTCGGGTTACTCTCGGAGTACTCCGTTTGTCCAGTGGGTGCCCCGAGAGTGCTCGGGATTGAGTTTGTTGGCCGTTAAAAAAAAGGATACTTATTTCATTTAGTTATTGTTAGTTTAACTAAGATTTTGATGGAGTGATTTCAAAAGCTTTATTGAGATCACCGTATAGTCTCTCCCTTATTTATAATGGGTGAGATCACCATTCGTTTCCCATGTTCAAAGAAGTTATCGTCGTCTACAAGATTGATCATTCTTGACTCACAACTATTTTGTTCATTTCTTTTGTAATTAAGTTTGAAATATTGATTTTGTTTCTTCCAGTTGTTTCTGACCGTATGGGTCGTGAACTTACTGCTGCGGATGTGTCAATTGTTGTTGCTGATATAATATTTTCTAGACTAGAAGAGGCTTCTTGTAACACCCGTTCTTAAATATCAAGGTTTAACGTAGGTTTTACGTTAAACAATCATATAATTAAGATTACATAACATTTGGAAATACGGGTTTATTGAAACTTTTACAAATCATAAGTTATTCTACATAACGTGGTTAAATTCGTTGTTTAAAATTTACAATGTATCGAAGTGCGGAAGCGTGTGTCTTTATCGTGTTCGGTTCTTCGTTGAGCTTGATCGTCTTCCGGCATGTAAGGTGTACCTACATTTCATAAACATGAAATGCTTTAGTCATACAGGGCTTAAAACGTGTCTAAACGAGTCCGAGAAACAATTGGTAACAAAAACAAAATTTTCCAACTTGGCCTCCACCGTAAATTACGGTGGAACCGTAATTTACGGTGACCCCAGGTTTGGCATGCCCCTACCGTAAATCAGTAGGGGGCTGCCGTAACACTTTTTAACCCCACCGTAAATTACGGTGGACCCTGCATCAGCTTTTCCATTTTTGCCGTAATTTGACGCGAAATCTTTCGTATCTTTCAAACCGCTTATCCGTTTGACCTACCGTTTCTTCCTACATGTTTGTAATTTGATACTCCATCATATGGAGTTAAAATCCGACGTCCGGCTTAACAAGATTTAAGACTTTTAAGTCTTCGGCTTATTTCCCTTTTTACCAAATTTTGACCCATTCGCGGTTTTATCAAACAAACGTATTTGTTTGATTCCTATATCACATGAATCTTATAATTTCAATGTTGTCTATCATATTGGGTTCAATTCACGAGTTTATGTGTATTCTTAAACCCGTTTGTACTAAAATGCTTATTTTGACCCGTTAAGGGTATTTAAACCCTTTTCCGCATAATTCATAATTATTTGTTCTAGCATCCTATTTTCGCAATATCTGTCAAATGAACTTTCACCACAACTATATTTATGGTGATTTTACTAAGGTAATCTATGCAAACCAGGTTTTACCCCTTAGCTCTTTATTTTACGGCAAAGACCCAAATAGAGCCGTTTGACTAACGTAATACATCTTTCAACTTCTATACTTGCCCTAAGTATTTATTAAATCGTAAAAATCATTTCCAAACAACTTTTAAAGATTGTTTGCTCAATTTAGCCTCCAAGGGCGTTTTGGTCCATTTAGTCTCTTATTAACAATGAAGGACTTTAGAAAGCATATTTGACCCAAAATCCCTCTTTTAACCTACGATTTTGTTTGAAAAGTCTTTAAGCTTTCCAAATGTAATATCCTTTACTTAAAACATTTGGTTTACTTATCAAGTAACCAAACGTCCATTTTGACCTCTTTTAACACTCTTGAACCACATGTTCTAAATGAGTGTTACCCTACTTCACATACCTGGCGCAGATCAATATATTGACCCGTTTTTAATACCTTGCTTTTATAACCGCTAATCCATAGCGTTGCTAATACCCATTTGACATTTACTCCTGAAATAATATAACTCGACAATGATCATTAGTCATTATTGTCAAAAGGTGATATCTTCACCTTTTGACCCATTTGGTCTAAATGACCGATTATGTTGGCGAGATGGTATTTATTACCATCTCATCTATATGACTAGCTTCGGTTTACACCGTGTGGTCATTTCACGTATTAATCGTTTTCTTAACGCTTTTTAGCCTATCATGGCTTACGCATTTCAGTGTCTTTCAAAACAAATAGTTACGGTCAACGCATGACCTATTTACCGTTTTGATTCTTTTTAAACCATCAACATGGGTTCTTGTCATGCTCGACTACCTTGTTCCGTACGTTTACATGTCGGAACATCATACCTAAATTATGTATTTATCTTATTCGTAACTAATACGATAAGAGAATATTCTAACCTATAAGACTAGTGTAAGTTATACTTACTTTGCATCCGAATTTATGCTTTTCCGTCATTCTTGCTTCGTTTGACCCGCTTTGTTCCCAAGCTTTCACCTAGCTTGTTAATCGTCAAACTATCATTGCAAATTGTAAGATGGTTAGATTAGTCATAATTATTCACGACTATTCCATCTCACTTATTTCATACGTCGAAACTACTATTCGACTTCACGATTAGTTAACTTAGCTTATTAAGTTAACCACTTCGAATTACAAGGTTCACAACATTAAGTCTAAATCAACATTATATTTAGAACCCTTCTCACTTCATATTACGCGTAATCACCATATCATTCAATTGCGCGTTTTCGCTCTAATTTCAACACTTTAGTTTTCACTTAGGCATTTTAACAAACACCTAGTGTGCATACATTTTTACACATTTACAACTAGTTCATAACTAGTTATTTTTACCAAGATTAATCATCAAAATTCACCCCCATCATTTATGATCAAATACTCATACTAGCAATTTGTTTAAGTATTTCTTGATTACTTAACATGCATGATGAATCTAAGCATAGTTATATCATCAATTTCATCATAACATTAAAACCCACTTATCTAAGTGTGTTAATTCATCAAATCCTTCAAATCATAGCATGTTATGTATGATTTTCACTTAGGGTTTCGTTCCTAAGCAAGTATACATCACTAATCTAGCCATAGCTTCTCTAATCCATGCCTAATTCACGATTAGGATGATTATCCAATTTTTACAACTTCAAGAATGTTAGAAATTCGACATACCTTACGATCCCCTTGACTTGGTGACCGTTTCTATGTGTTCAAAACCGAATTTGACCCTTGTTTGATCCTCCAATTTGAGGAATTTGTTGAGTTTAGGGTTAGCTCCCATGGAGCTTGTCTCCTGCTCCATCTCACGCACGCACACACACACTCTTGTGTGTGTGTTGTGTTTTGTTTATAAGTTTATAATTCCATTTTCAAGTTACCCGGCTTTGGTCCCTCGGGTTTGGTTAGTTATTAATTAGGTCACAACCTAATTATTTTCAATAATATTCCCACTTATTAACTAGGTTTAATATTCCTAGTTAACTTAGCGGGTTCGGGGGAAATTACGACTAAGTTTATTTTAGGTCTCGTTACCCCGGGCCTTTCATCCATTTTATTTCCTTAAAAGCTTTTGTTCACTTTTTTATTTAATATTAGGATTAATTATTTAAATCCTAATATTTACCGGGTAAATTTGCCACTAGCGGTACTTTACCCGTCTTTCAGTATTAACGGAGTTTGATTATCAAACCCGTTTTCGGGGTGTTACAGCAACCCACTACCAATTTTATAACTTATATTCGAATTACAAAGATCTAATAGAAAAAACTATATTGTTGACAGATCTAATAAAATTAAGAAAAAACTATATTGTTGAAGTAATAATTCAAAGCACATTCAGAGCATATAGTTACAGATCCATATGTTACAAATCACAGAAATAAAACAAATTACAGACAAATAAGTAGCTGAATATAGTTGAGATCTTACGGAGGTGGTGGTGGTCGAGCGACGGCTGTTGGTGTTGTTATTGCGACGACGGCGTTCGGAAATCACGGCAAACCCCCAAATTTTGCGGCGGAGAAACAGATGGAGGAGCAGAAGAAGTGGGCTGCGTATTTTTATAATCAAAACATTATAATCAAAAAATATGAACTTGAAACCCTAAATCCTATGAAACTGATAAGTAATCGAACAAAAATAATAATAAAGATGCACAGACCTGATGATTGAAGATCCCTATGAATGTGTATTTGATTTGTATGAAACTTGCGCCAGAAAGGAGAGAGATGAGAGATTGGAACGATAAACCTTGTAAGAAAATTGATGTATAAGAAAAGCGCCATCAATACGAACTCGATGCAGAGGAAGATAATCAACTGATGGATCGTCGGTTACGGTCCCCTAATCGCAATTTGAAAATTTGAGAGGCGTGGATTAGGGTTTCCTGAATGATGGAAGAAAAGGAAATTGGGAGGCGTGGATTATATTTATGGAAACTGCAATTAGTGTGGTTTAAGAGAAAAGAGAACAGAAGAATACAGTTGGATTGCCGCTCAAATGCAATCTCTGTGGAGCATGAGAATGCCAGGTGGCACTAAGTGGTTTAAGAAGATGCCAAGTGGCACCAAAATGTTTTGTTTTAATCTATATATATATATATAAATGAGATTGATTTGGGCTATGTGGCATTTGTCTTTAGCCATATAGGCTGATGTGGCATTTTAGTTTAGGAGGGAAATCACCTTTTGTTTTCTACATTCACGAATTCATAAATAAAAGAGGCGGGATCCGTATTTTATTTCGGGTCGGGTGTTGTATTCGGGTCTTATATATTCCAGAGCGTATTCACAAGAAACCCTAACATCAGCCACATCTTCGAATTCATCCTCATCGCCGCTTCTTCTTCTTCTTAAATCCCCATTTACAAGGTTCGTTCTTGCAAACAAGGTCTTATTTTTTCGCCATTAAATCATCTTTTTATGTTATTTGTAATACAATCCATACAAACTTGGCTGATTCGTTTGAATCGTCCATCGATTTGAGCAGATTTCATGTTGTATCATTCATATTTTCCTTTAATTAGGGTTTTTTTTCTGTCATTAGAGTTTTTATTGATGTTTAACTTACCTGATCCATACAATTTTTTTTTATTTTTGAATTGTCCAGCGATTTATCAGAAAATTCGAAATTCCAACGATTCATTAACCAGGTTTGCGATTTTGTATAGTATTTTGGTTTTTATAATATTCATTTTATGTAAAAAATAACTAAAAATAAATAAAACAAAAAACCTTTTTATGGTATTGAAAGTTTAAGAAAAAAGTTTGTGCTTTGTGGTTCATGTTTTGCAGATGCTCAAGATTCTCTCATGGTGGTTACTGGTATTACTCTGTTTCTTTTATGTTGTATTGTTGCAATTAGTTTATAAATTTTATAGTAGTTGAATATTGTTATTCAGGATGAGTTCTCTGTTTGGACTGTAACATATACATATATCTTTTATGTCATATGGTTCTGTACGATATTAAAGTTTTTTTTTTGTTTTTTTTATTTTTTTTATTTTTTTTATTTTTTTTTATGTATACAAGTTTTGTTTTTGATGATGAGTGTTTGATGATGTGTTTGAATTAGTGATTTTTATTTGTGCATCTGAGGCAGTTAAACTTGCAACTTAAATTTCTGTTAGTTTATATATAATTTGGTTTTGGCATCATAATCCACCTAAGAAAGATGGAAAACTTCGAGCAATAATTTATTTTAGACTGATATAATGATTGATAAATACCAATATGATTCTGTGATGTCACTATTTCATACTTACACCACTATCAAGTATATTAATTTTTTTTCTAGCACCTCCATAATTACAGGTAGTCGATACTGTTCAAGGCTAGGCAAGAAACCAAATTGAGATGGTAGAGTTTCAATCTTTATTTAATTTTGCTCTGATCTTATTTTTAGCATCTGGGAGCACCCTTTAAACTATAAAGCTACTGTTCTTTTGTTTTATTTTACACGTGATTTTGCAGGATGCATCACTCTTGGACCATGGGGGTGGTCAAATGGGATACAAATGGGTTTATATGCAACGAGGCTCTATTTTAAAGATAAAGATAAGGGTTTATCACGGATCTGCTGTTAACGCCATCGAATTTCATAGCCAATGCAGAGAAGGTGAAGGTCGGAAATCTGTTTTTGGTACTCCGGGTATCAAGTCATCAGACTTTGTAAGTTTGTAACCAATATCAATCGAATACTGATTGATATCATTGCACATCTGTTTTGCATCTTATCAGAGTTTTGTTTCAATCGAATACTGATTGATATAATGGATGCAAGTATGGTTGTTTACAGGGGAGATGATTCTTGGTCCCACAAAAGGTTTATATATGACGAGATATCAAATGGGTTTGAATGCTTAATTTGTGAATGTGTTATGTATAAGGTTGTTTTTTAAGTGATTCGCTGTTGTTTATTTATTCAAGTGTAGTGATGCTAATTCTTAGTGGCGCTATTAATCAATCCGAGCGGTATTTAGGCCAATGTGGGATTTGGACTTACGACACATATGATTGACTATTGCAAGATGATTCTTAAGTTTAGAAAAAAAGGTGCAAGAAGACGTTGAAGAGTATTTCAATCATTTTCAAGATTCAGATGTAGATGATGACTTAGGAACTCTGCAAGTTTCATGTGATATCTTGGAGAACAGTAAAGATCAATAGATCCAGATATACCTAAAGACTTCATAATTTATGATTTATTATACCAATTATTATGCTTCCTTGATTGCATTTTGAAAGTAAAACACTCTTCATCTTTCTTTTATGTAACCAGAATACCATTCAGATTGCTGAGTTGAAGTTGATCAAAGTAGGTCAAGCAAGAGACGAGAAGCCAAAGAAAGCACAATAAGATATTCAAAAGAAGAATGGGGTATTAGCCTCTGCACTTCAGTTAATTTGTTTGTGATAATCAGTGTTGACATTATACAGTAGTAAATATATACTTCTTCAGGTATGATTTATCTTATATTGTGTGATTTCAGTTAATTTATTTGTGATGATCAGTTTTGACATTATACATTAGTGAACAGAGCATTCTTGAAGACAAAGAACTTAGATTATACATTTTTAATGGATGATTGTAGGTTTGACGATGACCCTTTTGATGATTATTTTTTGGGGTCTGATTGTTCTAAAAGTTTTTTATTTTTGACAAATTGCAGGGGTACCAGATGTCTTTTGAACCCACTTGCTCACATAAATCTTTAGTATTACGTGTGCATTTGATGAATCTTGGAAGACTTGGGAGCTCGGGTTGGAATTATTTCCGACACTGGACTTCTTTGAGACACAAATGTCATCCACACCAAGGTATTATTCCAATATTCGTCTATTGTTCAGATATTTATGTTTATATACTAGAATTTGTTTGTAGATTCTTTAATTAAAATTGTCGATTTTATCCTATTTAGGGATTTTTAATAGTCATGCCGTTTTAGATGATATTGTGTTTAGATTTTGCTCCAGATCTGTTTTTTGCTATTTTTTTCAAAAAAAAATATTGTTTTGATATTTATCTTTTATTATGCCTTAATCAGTTGTTGTATATATTTGTTTATTGTTATTATTATGTCTTAATATATTGGATGTGAATTCGCACAGTAAGAAGAAGCAAGAGCAGTGCAGATCTCTGATCCTTCCGTTGAGGTATGTATCAACTTTGGAATCAACGAAATTAGTAGAAGGCACCATACAAGCTCATATGGCTAATCAATATGCTGATATGATTCAGATTTATAGTTTTATCTATTATGTGGACCAGTCTTAGATTCAGAAGATTGTAGGCTTTACACAATTTCATCAAGTTCCTGTTGGTTTATAGTTTCACCATGTTGAAACTGAGGAAAGATAACTTGAATTCTGTGTCTTACAGATTTGATGACGTATTTACAGAATCCGCTTCTCAAAAACGAGTCTATGAGGCAGTAGCAAAACCTGTAGTTGAGGTAAGTGGGAATCGCTTGATTTTGCATACTTCATGTTTGGAAATTGCAGTACTATAGCTAATTCGTTCTTACACTATTGCGAATTGATTTCTGCAGGGTGTGTTAAATGGGTATAACGGAACGATTATGGCTTATGGTCAAACAAGAACTGCTTGGCAAGTTTCGAATCAGTGTACATGGTTGTTGTTTTATTCTATTAATTTTAAACATGTTTGATCCTTTTTGTGATTTGAATCAGTATGTTCATGTTTAATATTAGTAACCAGTGGGTAAGGACTGATTAGTGATCGACGAACCACCAAACAACCCACAGACGACCCGTCATCACTGCTCGACTCCATGTTGCTTCAATCGTCACTTCAGCCCATAGCATGTATGTTTTCATCTTCAATCACATTTAGGGTTTAATTAAATATTTTGAAATGGGTTGTAATAATCCAACTTTGATGGGTATTGCTTTGTTTGCTGTAAGATTTGTGTTTGTAAATCCAGCTTGACAGGTATTGCTTTGTTTCCTGAAAGATTTGGGTTTAAAATTCTAGCTTTGATGGGTATTGCTTCGTTTACCTCATTTATAGGAACCCTAATTTTGGAAGTTTTGTTTTAAATTTCTTCATGTTTGGTAGGTTTTGGTCGCAGTTGCAGAGCTCTATTTGGCAGGAAAATACCTGGTATTCATAACCAAATGTCATTACAATCACATGATTCTCTTCAAGTTGTTCGATGAAATGATTCTATTGTTTTTAGGAGTTATCCAAACCAAGAAGATTAAGATATTGCCAAAAATGAGATGTTTGAAGGTGGGATCTTGCAATGTCGATGTTGAAGATGCAATACACAGGTTTATCTGTAACTAGGATACTTGGTGCAGAGTGAGGCACTGGTGGGCAATGATAGGAGACCCAGAGAAACCTGGGTTGGATCCTTGAGCCAAACGGGTTTTACCGGTAATTTCATCGTCGTGCCTACGGGGTGGGTGGGTTACCGGGTTTTTCCCGGAATTGGTGGTGGACTCGGGTTACTCTCGGAGTACTCCGTTTGTCCAGTGGGTGCCCCGAGAGTGCTCGGGATTGAGTTTGTTGGCCGTTAAAAAAAAGGATACTTATTTCATTTAGTTATTGTTAGTTTAACTAAGATTTTGATGGAGTGATTTCAAAAGCTTTATTGAGATCACCGTATAGTCTCTCCCTTATTTATAATGGGTGAGATCACCATTCGTTTCCCATGTTCAAAGAAGTTATCGTCGTCTACAAGATTGATCATTCTTGACTCACAACTATTTTGTTCATTTCTTTTGTAATTAAGTTTGAAATATTGATTTTGTTTCTTCCAGTTGTTTCTGACCGTATGGGTCGTGAACTTACTGCTGCGGATGTGTCAATTGTTGTTGCTGATATAATATTTTCTAGACTAGAAGAGGCTTCTTGTAACACCCGTTCTTAAATATCAAGGTTTAACGTAGGTTTTACGTTAAACAATCATATAATTAAGATTACATAACATTTGGAAATACGGGTTTATTGAAACTTTTACAAATCATAAGTTATTCTACATAACGTGGTTAAATTCGTTGTTTAAAATTTACAATGTATCGAAGTGCGGAAGCGTGTGTCTTTATCGTGTTCGGTTCTTCGTTGAGCTTGATCGTCTTCCGGCATGTAAGGTGTACCTACATTTCATAAACATGAAATGCTTTAGTCATACAGGGCTTAAAACGTGTCTAAACGAGTCCGAGAAACAATTGGTAACAAAAACAAAATTTTCCAACTTGGCCTCCACCGTAAATTACGGTGGAACCGTAATTTACGGTGACCCCAGGTTTGGCATGCCCCTACCGTAAATCAGTAGGGGGCTGCCGTAACACTTTTTAACCCCACCGTAAATTACGGTGGACCCTGCATCAGCTTTTCCATTTTTGCCGTAATTTGACGCGAAATCTTTCGTATCTTTCAAACCGCTTATCCGTTTGACCTACCGTTTCTTCCTACATGTTTGTAATTTGATACTCCATCATATGGAGTTAAAATCCGACGTCCGGCTTAACAAGATTTAAGACTTTTAAGTCTTCGGCTTATTTCCCTTTTTACCAAATTTTGACCCATTCGCGGTTTTATCAAACAAACGTATTTGTTTGATTCCTATATCACATGAATCTTATAATTTCAATGTTGTCTATCATATTGGGTTCAATTCACGAGTTTATGTGTATTCTTAAACCCGTTTGTACTAAAATGCTTATTTTGACCCGTTAAGGGTATTTAAACCCTTTTCCGCATAATTCATAATTATTTGTTCTAGCATCCTATTTTCGCAATATCTGTCAAATGAACTTTCACCACAACTATATTTATGGTGATTTTACTAAGGTAATCTATGCAAACCAGGTTTTACCCCTTAGCTCTTTATTTTACGGCAAAGACCCAAATAGAGCCGTTTGACTAACGTAATACATCTTTCAACTTCTATACTTGCCCTAAGTATTTATTAAATCGTAAAAATCATTTCCAAACAACTTTTAAAGATTGTTTGCTCAATTTAGCCTCCAAGGGCGTTTTGGTCCATTTAGTCTCTTATTAACAATGAAGGACTTTAGAAAGCATATTTGACCCAAAATCCCTCTTTTAACCTACGATTTTGTTTGAAAAGTCTTTAAGCTTTCCAAATGTAATATCCTTTACTTAAAACATTTGGTTTACTTATCAAGTAACCAAACGTCCATTTTGACCTCTTTTAACACTCTTGAACCACATGTTCTAAATGAGTGTTACCCTACTTCACATACCTGGCGCAGATCAATATATTGACCCGTTTTTAATACCTTGCTTTTATAACCGCTAATCCATAGCGTTGCTAATACCCATTTGACATTTACTCCTGAAATAATATAACTCGACAATGATCATTAGTCATTATTGTCAAAAGGTGATATCTTCACCTTTTGACCCATTTGGTCTAAATGACCGATTATGTTGGCGAGATGGTATTTATTACCATCTCATCTATATGACTAGCTTCGGTTTACACCGTGTGGTCATTTCACGTATTAATCGTTTTCTTAACGCTTTTTAGCCTATCATGGCTTACGCATTTCAGTGTCTTTCAAAACAAATAGTTACGGTCAACGCATGACCTATTTACCGTTTTGATTCTTTTTAAACCATCAACATGGGTTCTTGTCATGCTCGACTACCTTGTTCCGTACGTTTACATGTCGGAACATCATACCTAAATTATGTATTTATCTTATTCGTAACTAATACGATAAGAGAATATTCTAACCTATAAGACTAGTGTAAGTTATACTTACTTTGCATCCGAATTTATGCTTTTCCGTCATTCTTGCTTCGTTTGACCCGCTTTGTTCCCAAGCTTTCACCTAGCTTGTTAATCGTCAAACTATCATTGCAAATTGTAAGATGGTTAGATTAGTCATAATTATTCACGACTATTCCATCTCACTTATTTCATACGTCGAAACTACTATTCGACTTCACGATTAGTTAACTTAGCTTATTAAGTTAACCACTTCGAATTACAAGGTTCACAACATTAAGTCTAAATCAACATTATATTTAGAACCCTTCTCACTTCATATTACGCGTAATCACCATATCATTCAATTGCGCGTTTTCGCTCTAATTTCAACACTTTAGTTTTCACTTAGGCATTTTAACAAACACCTAGTGTGCGTACATTTTTACACATTTACAACTAGTTCATAACTAGTTATTTTTACCAAGATTAATCATCAAAATTCACCCCCATCATTTATGATCAAATACTCATACTAGCAATTTGTTTAAGTATTTCTTGATTACTTAACATGCATGATGAATCTAAGCATAGTTATATCATCAATTTCATCATAACATTAAAACCCACTTATCTAAGTGTGTTAATTCATCAAATCCTTCAAATCATAGCATGTTATGTATGATTTTCACTTAGGGTTTCGTTCCTAAGCAAGTATACATCACTAATCTAGCCATAGCTTCTCTAATCCATGCCTAATTCACGATTAGGATGATTATCCAATTTTTAGAACTTCAAGAATGTTAGAAATTCGACATACCTTACGATCCCCTTGACTTGGTGACCGTTTCTATGTGTTCAAAACCCAATTTGACCCTTGTTTGATCCTCCAATTTGAGGAATTTGTTGAGTTTAGGGTTAGCTCCCATGGAGCTTGTCTCCTGCTCCATCTCACGCACGCACACACACACTCTTGTGTGTGTGTTGTGTTTTGTTTATAAGTTTATAATTCCATTTTCAAGTTACCCGGCTTTGGTCCCTCGGGTTTGGTTAGTTATTAATTAGGTCACAACCTAATTATTTTCAATAATATTCCCACTTATTAACTAGGTTTAATATTCCTAGTTAACTTAGCGGTTCGGGGGAAATTACGACTAAGTTTATTTTAGGTCTCGTTACCCCGGGCCTTTCATCCATTTTATTTCCTTAAAAGCTTTTGTTCACTTTTTATTTAATATTAGGATTAATTATTTAAATCCTAATATTTACCGGGTAAATTTGCCACTAGCGGTACTTTACCCGTCTTTCAGTATTAACGGAGTTTGATTATCAAACCCGTTTTCGGGGTGTTACACTTCTTTATCTGAACATGGAAGCAGCATTGCACCAAAGACCCTGCGGCAATCTACAAAATCTAGAAACTTATCCAAAAGGACACAATGCTAGAAAGTATGTTCATTATTTTCAATTTTGTTTTTATCGAATTTGAAACATAATTTTTGTCGTTTTTTACAGCCAAGCCCTGTTGGAGTTTTTTACAGCCAAACCCTATTGGGGAGACGGCGTTTTTAAATACCAGACACAGGTAAGCTCTGTCTGCCCATGTAGAATCGGGATGAGCAAATGGTACCGGGTACTGGTACCGATTTTACTAAACCGATACATTTTCGGTACCCATTTGGTAACTTTTGATGTTTTCGGTACCGTACCGTTTTTTGGGGATTTTCTATTTCAGTTGGTACCGAGCTCATCCCTAATGTAGAATGTTTGAGGTTTCTCTTAGTTGCCTACATAACAGAAGGGCGGTTTTGGTTTGTTTTTCTAAAGACAAGTTACTCCCAAATAACAAAGTTATAGTAAAATTGGGATGCTACACTGTGCTTGCCAATAAGAAACCTCTTAATGTTTCAATGGGAAGTGGTCTATTAGCATTTTGCACTTATTTGTTCATTAATAAATTGCCCCTTGACATTGACCAACGAGTATGAAATGAGAACTGGTCAAAGCAACCAACTGACTATTGAATTTTGTCTTTTGCAGGTAGAATTTGACCATTTGTTCTTACATCCACGTCGCATTAGGCATCTATCAACTGTAAGTAGTGCTATTTTGTGTCCTATAACTGATTATCCTTCCTAATTAGTCTTGGCAATGTTGACCCGTTTACTTATGAATGTATCTATTTAGGTTATGTTTTATCTAAAACGGGTCAATAACATTTTAAGCTAGAAGGGCTTAAATGGGTCAAATGAATCAAACAGGTTAAAAATCGTCCAGTGTACATATTTTTAATTTATACAAACAAACAAATATACCCAGTAAATTCTCACTCATACAACCCCCTAATCGTTTCTTCAAACATGATATTATTATTTTTATAATATTTCTTTTATAATCATAAATAACACACTGATTTTAAAAATAAAATATATATAAAAATAGATTAAGAAAAAGGTTTGCGGGTCAACCAGCACAACCTATTCCAACCATACTAAAAATTGACATGTTTCAACCCGTACCCCTAACGTGGCTGACTGTTGATAAACATCTCCTATCCTTTACCTGCATTTTCTCTTTTATATGGTAACCGTGCTTGCCTCCCCGTTATAGCGTCGTTAAACCGTATTATTTCATCTCATGATGAAGTTACTCAAATAGTTGTGGACTTGAGTGGTAATGAAACTTGAACAACTAATAACTTACATTTGTTAGGATTGCTCTACCTGTGATTACCGACAAAATTAATGAATATTTTAACATCTCTTTTTGGAGCCAAATATTGCTACTTTGGGCTATGTAATGAGTGAGGTAGAAAATGGAAAACCATTCAGTGAAGTTGTTAAAGCTGTTAAAGACCTTGGCTATACTGAACCAGGTCAACTTTTTTATAGTTTGTTTTTAAAGAAATCTTATGCTACTAAAACATGTTATTTTTTCTGAGGGAGGTATTTGAAGATTAGATTAAACTATAATCAATTTATTGGTTTTGTTAACTAGCCATTGTCAATTTATCATCATCTAATTGGTGATATTAATGGCTCTTGAATGGTTTAGAAAGGTAATATGAGTTTCAACTTCACGCGTTTTGAAGCGTTAATTATTATTAGACTATGATGTGGGATTTGCTTTCATTACATATATGCATAATTTTTTGATAAACTATTTGTTTAAATCTTCACTTTGAACCAATGACAATAGGTACTAGCATTGCTGAAGCTGTTGTAGGAAGTTGGTGAAGCAAAGAAATGGAGCTACTGTAAGTTCAACTCTTTTTTTTCAGTTATGTTTTAATTCATTTCAATAATTGTCCTCTATTTCATTGAGGTACTCATTGGCCAACATAATAAATAGGTGGATCGAGTAACGGGTCAAAATTGACAAGCATTCAAACGCTCTTGCATCAATCATCTAGATGTCAACTTTACTGAAATAGATGCAGAGGTACATTTCTATATAAAACATTGGCATGTGTTGTATTTAACTAGCCTTGCAATATGGTTTTATAAATTTTGACTGTCATGCAAAACAATCTGTTTTTGTCACAAAACTAGGAATCAAAACACTGACATGTGTCGTATTATTCTGGTCATCTTTATGATAAGACTATTTGTTTGAGTTTTGGTTTTCAGCCAAGGTCATTGTTCTTAGAAATGGAATTGCCGTAGATAGCCTGGTAAGGTTTCAAGATCTTGGAGGAAAAGACAATTTTAGCACCAGGAGCTAGAAGCTTTGTTTTTGCTATGTTCGTGTTTTGGATGGGTTTAGGGTTGAATAGTGGTGAGAAGTTGAAGCATGGTGGTAATGAAGGTTTTAATGTGTACGAGTTTGTATCAAAACTCTAGAAATGGAAGTAATTTGATGGATATAACAAACAACAGACATTTTGGGATTTGACATGCTTTTAAAAAGGTATGTTAACTGTTATGTTGGTGATTACCATTGATTTGATTTATTTTATCTGCTTTAATTTGTAGTGGTTAGAGTTGAATACCAACATTGAATGAGATTGTTAAAATCAGAAGTTATGAAAATGAAATAAATATTGAAGTTGAAATATGTCACAAATTTTGGTACATTGATGGCTATCTAGACATTATGATAGCTATAATAAGTTAGCGGTGTGCATTTTCAATTTGAGATCTACGAATCAAATGCAAATTAGAGAGGAAAAAAATAGATCAATTTTACAAATTGATCATTAAATTGACGTGTTGCATAAAAAACTCATGATTTATGTAATATGTAATTTCTTTTTATTCATAGACCTATAAAACTATGCATTTTATATGATGGTCTTGATGCTAAAAATAGAACGGGTCATTAATTTCCATTTGTTTTTTTTTTTGTAAAATAAAGCATCTCCCAATTTGGGTTGTTTATCGAACTCTACATTCGTTTCACTAGACTAAAGTGGCAAAATTACTACAAAAAGTGAAATTGTGCATCTTATTTGGAGCGACAAACTTTTGTAACTCAAATTAAATATATTCTAAAAGTGGTGTTTATTATTATAGAACCGATGATAAACCAGCATTGTATATTCTAAAAGTAGTGTTTATTATTATAGAATGAAAAAAAATATTATTCACCTGTGTGAGATGAAAGATCTTCTTTTAATCGTTTGAAGTTTATGTTTTTATTCACCGATATATATGTTATCGTTGTTCGTTTACATGTTATTGTTGTTCAGTATCTTACGAAAGAGTCTCATGGGGGGCAAGATTTGGCGTGTGTGAGAGTAACTCCAATACTTTACGCATCTGATTCTATGCAGTTGAGGAGATTGTGGAATTGTGAAGAGGCCAAGTTATTCTTTTGTATCCATATTTAAACTCATGTGAAGGTGTAGACGTTGTTTTGTGGTGCAATCAGGATCTTCGATTCTTTTATCCCCTTGAAAACATCCATATCATGTTGAAGAAAAGGTTAGCATTTTTAAGTCAACTACAATTACAAATGATTTCCATGCTTTAACGTTATACTATTCACATATTGCTTTATGCCTTCTGTTTTATTTAATTGTTTATGATGCTTCAAAAATAAATAATAAATGACTTTTCACCTTACTTGAATTAGAAAAAAGCTCATTAAGATAATAAAGCTTTAATGCATTGAACAATTCTCAATTTGTTTTGGTTTGAATTGATTTTGTGTATTTGGTTGTTATAGGTATTCAGTTGGGAAACATGCTTTCATAGTAAGGGACCAAAAGATGACCGATTTCGACCTAAACGAGAAGTTTTTGTTTCGATTCCCACCAAAAGGATCTAAGGTTACACCACCACTTCTATCCGGGGAGTCTATGTGGAAAGATTATTGCCCAATTGTGTTTAGGTATTGCTTTGCCTCAATTGATAGAATCTTGAATTTAATTTTGATGTTTTTTATGTTAAAATTATAAATGAATCTCAGACATTTGGGGGAGTTGTTCCAAGTGGATCATATTATATGTTAATTTTTTTGGAACGATGCTCTTCGTGAGTTTTTTAAGTTGCGAAATGTTGTTAGCATCTTTTACTCGACACAAGATGATCGGTATATGATCAAAACTTTGAAAAAGTCAGAAGTTAAGGTAGAAATATTATTTTAATTGATTGTTCTCTACGCTTAAAAATTAGGTTAATATATTGACTATATTTTTCACTTTGTCAATAAGTAATTCATGTAATATGTTACTTTGTTTATTATTCATACACTTTGTGATAATGCAGATTAAATTTTCCGAGGTGTCTTTGTGCATTACGGATTAGTGCAGGTGTGGTTTGTGTGAAGGTGTCTTTGTGTGTATTATTGTTTGTTTGCTTTGTTCTATGTGTTTTTGAAAGAACATAGTCTAACATTGCTTCAGAGATGATGAATACTGTTGCAACCCACTTTCCTGTACATGATTCTACTTTATATTATTTGTATTTGTTCCTGAAATTATAACCGGCCTCATTTATGCATTTATGAGTCGCACAACGTTGATCTTGATTTGATCAACATTAATAAAGTTCTAATAATTTGTTATAATAAATAAAAGTTTTTTTTTTTTTTTTTTTGTCGTGGGCCATTCAGTGAGGCAAGTTTCTGCCTCCGGTTCTTGCCCAAAGTTTCTGACCCTACTCGCAACCCTAATGACTACAACTTTCAATTCAAAACAATTATAAAACAAGTTTTTTCGCAACCCTAATGACTACAACTTTCAATTCAAAACAATTATAAAGCAAGTTTGTGACATAGTTTGATTAATATAAAGTAAATTTTCCTACCCGCGAAGTTCGCGGGTGATAACCTAGTATACATTATAGATTAAATCATTTGGTCATCTCTTTCAAAGAAAGAAAAAAAATAAAAATAAAAAAAACATATATATATAAAATAAGAAAATATAGATGGCGACAACAGCCATAAAACCCAATGTGATGTTTAGTTCTTGTTAAATTCCTTTATTGTTTTATTATGATTATCCAATTAAAGTGACAAGACCAGAAAAGAATTGATGAGGAGATGTTATACCGATAGCGGGAGAGAAAGAAGGCTGTCCGGCGTGCTTCGGTTATTCCGGCGGAACTCCGGCGACTTCTGATTCTTTCCGACAAGATTACGAGAGAGAAAGAGAGAGAGAAACAGTGGTAGATGCCGTTGTTTCGTCCGACGCCGCAACCAAGAGTGGTGGCTGGCGGAACCTATACTTTTTCTCCAGATCTAGATCTAGGGTTGAATATGTTGATTACTTGATTTGTGAGAGAGAGAGTGATTTATGCAATCAATGCAAAATGAAAATTACACATATACCCTTTTTATATTTAATTAAATGAAAAAAATTAATCAAATAATTACCATCATGCCACTCACTTTAATATCAAGATCATAAAAATCAAGGGCCTAGATCAGTTCACGCAGTTCACTCTTGGGATTTTGTTCACGTTTGAACCTAATCCTATTACTTTTACCTAATACCTTCAAAGTTCAGGCCTACATAAAAAAATAAGTGGTTTATTTTTATTTTTTTTATATTTAAAAAACAGCTACACATCGTATGCGAGTGTATAATCGTTTCTAGTAGCTAATTCCGACCACATAAACATAAAAATAGAAATTAGAATATATATTTTTTTGGTTCAAATAATAAAAAAGTTTATAATTTATGTTCAAAAGGGATGTTACTATAGTATGGTTTTCTTCTGGAATTCTCCTTTGTGGGTAAAATGATGTCAACTTTTCCTAATCTCGGGATGTATACGTGTACAGCATAAGGTGATTGGGATCTCTTCACACCATTTAATGTCTTGTTTAAATATATTTAACAATGTGTGAACAAACAATGTTTTATATGAATTATTACTTTTACCACCTTCAAAGTTTAGGCCTACATTAGATATTTGACAAGATTATTTATTCGTCGGTTAGTGCATACCATTTCTAGTAGTTAGGCTATGGGTATGGGGCGGGGGTTGGGACGTGGGTTGGCTGAAAACGCCCAAGCCACCACCTCGGGTGGGCTTGGGTTTGGGCGTGGCCCAAGGGGCGGGAGTTTAAGGCCGGGCGTGGGGCATGCTAGCGATCCTATGTGGCCGGCTCCTATTCGCTTGTTGGCTAGGTCATAGCGGACTACATATAAAATTCAAATTATAACCGTTTGGCCAAGCCAAGCGGTTCACCCACCCAACAGTCAACATCGCTATATATATAACCCCCAACTAGAGATGGGCAAAATCGGGTATTCTTAAAACCCGGAACCGGTTCCAACCCGTACCCGGGTATGGATACAACTGAGTGGAACCGGGTCCGGGTACAACCCGGGTACAAGTAAATAAATATAGAACCGGCGTAACCGGTTACGGGTTCAATGGAACCGGGTACGGGTACTGTTTGGAACCGGGTACGGGTACTGTTTGGAGCCGGTTATTTTGGGTTTTTCAATAAAAAGCTGGCTACATACTGATCGAAACCGATTCCTCTGTGTACACTCGATTAAAGCTGCCATTTTAACTTATTATACCGCCGGAACCGGTTTCAACGGTAATATTACCGTTTGTAACCGATATTTAACATAAAAACCGGTTTCGGCTCATTTTCATTCAACTTATGATCCATCTTCTTCTCTAAACTCATTGAAAGAACAAGAACCTATGGCATCGGAAGAAGGAGTTGTTTTGATTTTAGAAACCAAGCGTAACCCCGCAATTTGGAAATATTTTGATTTGTGTTTGATGTCGGATAACCATGAGATGGCTCGGTGCAAGAATTGTGGGAAGTTCATGAAGGCGGCAGCAAACTCCACCCTCAAGAAGCATACCGACAAACATTGCCCGGTGACAAAGGCAAAAAAGGAAGGAAAGGGCGAAGGATCCGGTTCTTCTAATGTGTAGTTTGGTGGATCCGTTTGTTTACTTATGTTTGATGTGTTATGTTTTATGTGTGATGTTTGTTCAACTTTGTTGGTTTAACTTTATCAATGTAACCGTTTCGTTTGTGAAAAAAAAATTCGCATATATAATCGTTTAAGTAGTACAAAATCGGTTCCTTCGGTAATGAAAATCGGTTCGCATTTGTTTCATAACAGAATCGGTTCCTCAAATTTATTTTTTTGCTCGTTTGCTTGAGGACGGTGCGGCACTTTCACTTCCGCTACGCTTTGGTGCGGGCACTTCGGTACAATCGTCTTCGGAATCATTGGTCTCTACCTCGTCTTCTTCTTCATCCTCTTCTTCAATAATCTTGTGCTCCAACTCCACCTCGTCTTCGAGACTCGACTTGTGTTGAACACGATCAACGCCGTCCAAATGATCTTTTAGGCAAATTGCCATCTCTAGCGACTCCGGGGTTAATCTTGTTCTTCTAATCGACAATACCCTACCACTAAGAGAAAAAACACTTTCCGAAGCTACCGTGGAAGCTTGGACCGTTAGTAAATCACGAGCCATGGTGGCTAGAATCGGGAATTCCGATTCTTTAGACTTCCACCATGCCAAAATGTCAAAATTATTATACTCCTCGGCCGTCATAGTAAGTGCATCATCCCTTAGTTTATATCGGCCGAGTTCACTAGATGGTTCGTTACCCCTTTGTTGTTTCGCCGTTTCGTCTCTAACGACGTTCAACATGGTTATGATGGGGTCGGCAATTGTTTCATCGTTAGAGGCCGATGATGAAGCCCCGTTAAAAATGGTATGATTTTTTCCCCATACTTTTTTAAATAATGATCATAAAGTTTATTCAAAGATTCCTCGAAAACTTTTTTAGTTTTGGCTTTCAATGTTGGATCCTCCTCGTGCATATCCAACTTGTCGTAAATTTCATCAACTAACGCGTTAACACCCGCTATGTTTAAAATTGGGTTTAAAGCGGCGGCACATAAAAATACGGGTGGTAAGTGCAAATTTTTTTTTTAAATTTATTGATCATTGGTGTCAACATGTTCCTCAACATGTCACTTGAGTTTTCAAACTTTTTAAAATTAGTTGTTATCAAATATAATTCGGAAATAACTCGAGAACTAGTGGGATAATAAACACCGGAAATTAAAGTTGTTGATTTTTTGAAAACTTTTAAAAAATCACTTAGTGTTTGAATGTTATTCCAAGCCGTGTCGGGAAAAGGGTCGACTTGGTAGTCATCACTTAAAGTTGTATGAAATGCTTTTAAAGTGCCCATTTGTTTTAAAGCCATTTCAAACATATGACAAGTTGAATTCCAACGAGTTGGGATATCCCAATTAGGACCAATTAATTTTTGGTTAACTTCTTTACAAAGGTTTTTATAATCTTGATATCTTTCTTTACCACTTTTAAAAACATCTTGAAGCATAGTTCTAAAAGCTATAATAAAATCCGCTACAAATTTATTTTTTAAACCGTCTTGCACAACTAAATTAATAATATGCGCAACACATCTTGTGTGGAAAAAAACACCATCACAAATTGGTTTGTACTTCAACTTTAGTTTTTGGATCGCATTTGAGTTGTTTGAGGCGTTATCGAAAGATATTGAAAATATTTTATCCTCTAAACAATATTTTATAATTGTGGCATTCATAATTTTATAAATATTTTCTCCCGTATGAGGAGAAGGAAACTCTTCAAATGCGATCGTACGCTTCATCATTTGCCATGTATTTGGATCAACCCAATGAGCGGTGACACAAATGTATGATTCAGGTAAACCGTGTGGAGCCGACCACACATCACTAGTTAAATTTACACAAGTCTTTAAATTTTGAAAAAATGCAATTAAATCTTTTCTTGCATTTTCCCATATATTTAAACAATGACGTTTTAAAGTTCGACGACTTACATGTTTGTAGCTAGGTTGAAGCGTCTCCCTGATTAGCTTAGTGAGATCGGGGTCGTCAAAGTGTCCAAAAGGCAACGCTTTTTTGATGACCAACTTCGCCATCCTATCACGAGTTATCTTTTGTTCGTAGCGGAAAATCTTACCATCTTTTGAAAGTTGCACTTGACCGGGTGTCAAATCTTTTAGAGCTTTGCAATATTTTTTCGCATGCTTCGTTAAAGTGGAATTAGAGTCCTTGCTTAACAAGGAGCCACAATGCTTGCATTGAGCCTTTTGCGAACCATCGCTCATCTCGACTAAATCCCAATTGCACCAAACATCCATATTGCGGCTATGCGATAATGTTCCCACCACAAATGGAGCATTGGAACCTTGTGGAACATTATTGACGGATGGAGAGTTTGTGCTTTTAGAGTTCTTGGAAGCCATTAAAAATATGTAAAGAAGGAGAAGAAATAGATAGAAGAAGAAGATGATTTGTGAAAAAAAATAAAAAAATTGTGATATTTATACTATAACCGGTTCCAACGGTCATAACGGAACCGGTTCCAACGGTCAGATTTTGAATTTAATGTGTTTACATATATCAAGATTCGGTTCCAACGGTCATATTCATATAAGAATCGGTTCCAACGGTAACATACCGGGTACAGATAGGAACCGGGTACAGAGAGGAACCGGGTACGGGTAGAAACCGGGTACAGATAGGAACCGGGTACGGTTATCTTTTTTTAGAAAAAATGGGAACCGGGTAATACCCGTCGGGTTTTTTAAACCTGGGACCGGTTCCTCTGAGCATCGGGTTGGAACCGGAACCGGGTCCGGGCCGGGTCCACTGGAATCGGGTAGGAACCGGTTTTTATGCCCATCTCTACCCCCAACCCCACCGGCTGTCCACCGCTACCCCAACCCAAACACACTTGAACGAACCCGCTACCCACACACACTTGATCGATGGCCTCTTGGACACACGAGGAAGAGCTAGCTCTTGTCACGAGCGTCGTTGACGCAATGAAGGGCCGCCAACCCGGTGAGACCCGTTACTGGCCGGAAGCTTTTGCTAGCTACCGGCATAACGTGGGAAACGACATGCATAATTTAAACACGTGCCAACACAAAGGCGCGAGCTACGACCGAAGCTCGATCGTTTCAAAGCCTACTACGACAGCATCCCTGGCGGTGAGATAAGCCATGAAGACCGGGTGGCGGTGGCGAACATCGAGTTCCACGTGTCAACCCATGCCCCTAACCCCCGCCCCACCATACCCCACGGTCTTAGTTCCGACTGCATAAAATAAGAAAAAAAATAGATCAATAATAAGAAAAAACATACAAGAAAACATATGTAACATTTTTTTCTAAAAAAATTAGGGAATGTAAGTTAAATGTTATCGAACGTTTTGTAACAAAAAAAAGCGTCGAGGGAATTTTTTTATAAAAAAAATTAAAATTTCAGGTTTTAGCATATATATACAGTTATGAACGGACATATATAAAAATAATGAAAGAAATTAGAATCTTTGCTTGATATACAGTCCAAAGTTCTTAATAATACTTTGCATTTCATGAAACGTGGCTATGTGTGGAAAAGCAATTTTAGAATTCAAATATGCATTTCATGAATCGTATACTGTTATGAAGTTCTTTGTTTGGAATCTTTAATGTATAACGATTGATAATTGAATTGGAATGAAGGTTGAAATTTGGTGAAGGTTACAAGGTATCAGGAGTTTTAATGGCAAAGGTTGCAAAGCGTCTGGAGTTTTAATCAAGATGCAAGATTATGAAAATACCGTTGCTGCTGACGGTCAACTCACATAAGGTTGTAAAGTGTTGAAATTTGCAAACGACGTGGATGTAGACATCGATGGTTTCTTAAAGTGGCCAACATTGATTTTGGGGTCTGACCACAGGGTTGTAAACTAACGTTTATACTGAAAGCTATGGTATAAAGAAATGATTTATGTTACAGGGTAGTTACCTTCGGAGTTGCAAGTATTGTCGTGTGGTCCATACTCGCGAACCTGGCGCGCGAGGAGCAAGTATAGACAGTTACCTCTGGGGTTGCAATCATAGGGTAGTGACCTCGGGGGTTATCAATAGTTGTATAGACCGCTTATTGGTGAATGTAACATTAATTTTAAGGCCAATGTTAAAGTATGTTATGCAAAGCATGTAACGATAACTAAGATGTATAATTAATGTTTCAAAATGTTCTATTTAGCGGGGACTAAGTCAACGTAACGTAGCTGACTTTTAATATATACCTCAATTTAATATTTAGGTTGGTAGAGAGCTTCTTTGGATAGCGATGGCATTGAAGTTATGTTATATTTTGTCTAGGGAACTTTGAATTATGGTTGTATTACAGTTTTTGAATGATAGATTTGATGTTTCCGTTGCGAATGTTTGTAATTTTCAGTTTAACAACTATTGCTAAGACCCCCTGTAGTGGGGCGTGATGTTTGGTTTTTTTCTCCCATAACGCCCCGAACACCACGACGGGCGGCGTTATGGGGGCTTTTTTGGTGGGTGGCGCCATGCATATAGCGGCGCTATGTGTGTTTGGTTTTCAAACTTTGACCAATCAAAACTAGTTAAGGGTTTTTATAATTAATTAATAAAATTGAAAATTAATAATTAGATAATGATGGGTAGAGGCTTTATGACTACGGTCTCTAGTGATATAACGCCCCTGTGTGACGTGGCACGACAAGTATCGCATAACGCCCACAAAAGGGCTTTATGACTACAGATGACCTAAGAGTAACTTCAATTTTCAGTTTAACAACTATTGCTAAAGCGTAACATTTTAGACTAATAATTTTTATTTTAATATAACAAATTAAATTATATAATTTAGAATTCTCTTACCTTTAATACACTATGGTATATTTAATTTTTTTTTTCTTTGAGAAGAAATAGTTTTATTTAAAATTTGATAAACTCAAAATTAAATTAAAACGACATAATGTTTAAACACTAAATTGTTTTTCTATGTAATTAGTGATTGTTTTTCCAACCAAACCAGTGTGTTTCAGTCGCTAATATTGCAACACTTTTGTTAGTCATAAATTTTGGTCGCTTTTACTTATTCGCATGTTATTTAGTATCTACGTTTTGAACCCGCTGCGTAGCTCTATGATAATCCACTAGTTTGAATTATTTCAGAAAGTTACGTTTAGGCGGACTCATTAAGTATTTTTTATTTGTCATCTAGAAACACCTAATGTTTTTACCTTGTTTTTAAATATAAAAGCAATGCATGATTAAGGGAGATAATAATTCTCTAAACGAATTAATATTTTAAACTACAATTAGCACGAGTCCATACCAACTTTTATCTGTATATAAACACATCACATTTACATAATTTATGTGCTAATCAAGTTCCACTAATTGTTACTCTATCATCATGGCTTCCATATCCTTGATTTCAGACCCTGAAGAGCAAAAATGGGTTGTTGAAATCAGGAAAATCTTGAACCTTCAGCTCCAAATAGACGTTGAAACCCCATCTGTTTCGTTGTTTCGTGTACCTGAATCCATGACCACAAAAAAGCCCGAAGCCTATGAACCACAGCAGATAGGGCTGGGTCCAATTCATCACTTTCAGCCGCGCCCATACGAGAAGATGGAGCAGAAAAAACTTGGTGTCATACGAAAGGTCCTATGGCATAACGAAGTTAAGGATTTCGAACTCACTGTCCTTAACAAAGTTAAAAAGATTGTCCCCATCGTCCGATCATGCTATGACATGTTCCTAAAAGGCGACGATGAGCACTTGGCTTGGATTTTCGCCATTGATGGTCTCTTCTTGCTTAATATGTTCCACACCTACAACATGGACACAGAGAAAGAAATGGAAGAGTATCTAGTTTGCTTAAAGAACACAATCAAAGAAAAGATTGAAAGTAAAAGCATAAAGATTGAAGAAAGTGTGGACATTCCTAGACTTCTACTTCGTTTTAAAGGAATCTTTGTCACTGAAGATAACTATAACGAGTGGGAACAGGCATTCAGTCTTCCTCATTATGAGCCCAAACTACCCAAAGTTGGTCCCGAATTAAGATCCATGGTACAAGATGTAATGATGGTAGAGAACCAAGTGCCGTTTATCGTCTTGAAAGAGATCTACGAGGCTTTGCATTCATCATCATCATCATCAGGTACTTGTTCCTCTCATGACTCAGCCAATAACTTCTTTTCACCTTCCAAATTTCATATCTTTTGTAAGATCCATTCGCCCCTTAAGTTGTGTTCGAAGCCAATAGCCCCGCATAAGGTGGATCATCTACTCCATTATATGTATTACTCTATAGTAAAAAACGTCCCTGTACGAAAACCAACTGAGTTTGTTCCAGAATGCAGAATATTAGAGGTTTTTCAGCCTGTTAACTATGTTAAACAAATTCCACATAATGAGATTGTTCAAGCATATGAACAAGTTATATCAGTTCTAGAATCTTTCTGCCAAAGTGAACCTGTTATCCCTTCAGCTTGCGAACTACACGATAAAGCTGGATTCAGGTTTTATAGCCTGGAAGAAGACCAAGGCGTTACAAATATACGCATTTCTGGGAAGGATGTTTACCTGCCAACTGTTACTTTGAACACAGACTCAGATGTCATATTAAGAAATTTGGTTGCGTACGAAACATTAACAGCCAAGTCCTATAGCTTGCTGCCCCTTACAGAATTCATGTTTTTGATGTGTGCACTTGTTGTCAATGAGAATGATGTCAAGAGACTGGAGAACGTTATCAAAGGTGACTTGGATGCGGGTGAAGTTTCCAAACTCTTTACTGAGATGCGCAGTTCTTTACCGCCCATTAAAATGGAAAAGGAATCAAAAGTACAGGTAGTGATCAATGAAATTAACAAGGTTTATAATAGTAGGCTGCGGATGAAGCCGTATTTGTTCTTCAAGAAGCTTGCACATTGGTTGCTGTCGGCTTTGAGGGTTATTGGCGGTTTTGTTGGATCTTCATGGAAGATTGTGGCTTTCATTGTTAGTATCGTGATGGTAGTCTTCTTAACGTTGCAAGCTTACTGTGATGTTTATGGCTGCAACAAATGATTAAAACGGTCATATTTGGCCTAGCTAGCTAGCTTGGTCACCTTATGTTTTCTGAGTTATTATTATCTTTATCAGTGTGTGTTAAGTTTCAAGTTTTTAGTAGCAACCTTTGTTGGGATGTTCGTTTTCAACAGGGGCGGACCTGTAGTGTAAACGGGCGTAGCCCGGGCTACAGCTCAAGTTTTTACGAGTAGTGTAAAAAAAAAAAAATTTCCGATTTTTATACACAGGACACCCCTGAACAAGTACGAGGACACCCCTAAAAAATTTTGGGATACCCCTGAGTTGAAGGTCTAGTTCCGCCACTGGTTTTCAATAATGATGTATTGATCTGTCATGTTAAGTTAATTGGTTTACTATAACCTCTTTTTATCAATCGACTATTTTATATCTAATGTTTTGTGAAAAGTAGGCAGTTATACTTATATATGGGAAGGCACTAGTAATGTTATATGTGTTGAAAACGAGTGACTATGACCCATGTATGGACAATGGGAAAAAAAATACAGAAATATAAAAACTTTGATACAACACTAGTTTAATAAATTTATATTTTCTTGTGACAAAAGCCAAAAGTTATATAAATATGGTATATGTTTGATATTATAAATGCAATGTTTTAAAAACCGGATTTTAAACTATACCGGGTTGGACATAGATATGGTTCAACCGGTTGTACCGTGTTGTATTTGGCAGCGGTTCAACCGTACTGATCCTGTGTCCAGTATCCGGTATTACCAGTATTACCGACATGTACACATATCAATATTTAAAACATTGTATAAATGATTTAGGTATAAAGTGAGTGGGAAAAAAATGCAACCCTAGACGTATATCTAATAGAATTGCTCATTTCTGTTATAAAGTATCAGTCACAAGTAAGATTCTAATAAGAAAATAATTATTGAAGGTAAATAGTAATAGAAAAAGAGAAAATTATTGTGAATACATCAGAATATAACAAATACCATATATCAGTTTACCGGCCTTTTTCGTAGTGATCCCGTATATTTTAATATCATGTTATGCAAGATGATGCACATATACATGACATTTCTCATTTTACTCTTTTCAAGTATCCTCGACAACTGAGAAATGATAGACCATCTCTTTTTTAATACACCGAAAGCCCGCTCAACAACTTTTCTTGCCGACTTTTGTTTCTTCTTGTAATAAAATCTTTTCTCGTCATCTGGACACGAAAGAGTTTTCACCAATGTCGCCCACTCCGGATAAATACCGTCGACAAGATAGTACCCATACTTATACTCCACGTCGTTTGCATAGAATGAAGTATTTGGTGCAACACCATCTATGACATCGTCGAAAAGACCCGAAGATTATAAAACAACGATGTCAATGTTCGCATCGGCCATGCCAAAGTACGCATGCCAAATCTATAAATCTTGAGATGTGACCGCTTGTAATATTAGGGTAGGACCCTCGTGGTCACCACGATGGTGTTGCCCTTTCCAAGCGGCTGGACATGTCGCCCACTCCCAGTGCGTGCAATCAAGACTACCAACATCCCGGGAAACCCGTGTATCTGCCGATAGGCCTAGTATAAAAGTGGAACGTCAGTAGCGGTTGGCATCCTCAAATATCGCCTCCCGTAAAGAACGTTAACACCTAATATAATAGTTTAAATAAACTATAAATAATTAAAACAACAACAACAACAATAATACCTTCACAGAAATTTTCAATACAGTCACGATAACTTCTGACCAACATCCTTAAATATTCGTCCCACGCATCACTCGATGTGCCGTACGCAAGTTTCCGAATTGCGGCAGTACACTTTTGTATTCCATAGAAACCAATTTTGCGACTAGCCCTTTCTCTTTGTGTGAAAAATGGATATTCGGCCGCAAGATCATTAGAAATTCTTAAGAAAAGACGACGGCTCATGTAACATCCCACATTGGTCGTGAAGGGGAACGAAGGCTTCCTTATAAGGGGCTTGATACCTTCACCATCATGACGCGTTGTACATCCGTGAGGCGATGGTGGTTCGTCCCGGCCATAGCGGACAATATCATGGTGTGGTTCCGCTGGGCTCTTACAGATGGTATCAGAGCCAAGTTCCGGAATGGTGTGTCAGCGAGGACGTTGGGCCCGTAAGGAGTGTGGATTGTAACTATAACAACCCTAAAGAAAACCGACACCCCCGAATATTTTCCGACACCCTAATATATTTTAAAATATCCCAATATGTCCTAAAATACACCCCATACGTGAAAACGGGCCCCGAATACCTTAAATATTATTAAATTTAATTAAAATTCTGATTTTTGGATTGAGGCGGGCCGCGTAAACCCCACCCTAATCCTTACGCGAGCCGCGAGAGGCCCAAGATGTGGCGCAGCCCGGTGTGGCCACGTGGCCCAACACCCGGCAAGTCTAGTCGATGACCCAGCCAAGCTACGCGTTGACCAGGGTTTGAAGTGGGCCGCATAGACCCTTGTCTACATTTACGCGGGCCGCGTAAAAGTTGAAGTGAGGCCCTATATATAGAATGCTTCGGATCTTCAGTCGACTCGCTCAAATCTTTCTTTCTAAACTTAAATTTCTGATAGTAGGCATTATACTCGGGTCTAATACCCCCTAAATAGCGAAGTTCTGCTCCGTTGTAAGTATTATAACCCCTGGATACGTATTAGATATGCTGCCCGATTGATCTAGGGTTTCGTAACGGCTGTCGTGGTTCTGCCCGACGTAGTCGTTGGAATGCCGTCTCAGGGAGGGTATTACTAATGTTAAAACGGGTTATTATACTAACGCGTGTGCATTTATGTAAATTATAGATTGTCACCAGGAAACCCTTACGGAAAATCTAAGACAGCAATGTGAGTTGATCCGCTTTTTGTAAACCTTTTGTTAACTGTTTTTACAAAACCTCATACAATTAATTATATATTAAATAGTTATTGAGTATTTGTAAGAATACAATTATCATGAGTATGTTGGGGTTTTGTATACAAAATTTGTAACCACCTGGTCAAGGAGTAACATTTTCACAAGTCGGGTCTGACAGTGCCATGGATGTTAATTGATATAACTTGGAAACAAATGTAATTGCGAGATCGCCCTCAATACTGTACAATGGTTTTTATTTAAACTTGATTATCACTCACCAGTATTTCCCACTGACAAATGTTTTTAAAACGCGTTTCAGGTAACAAACTATGAAAGCCAAATAGAAGCCAGCTGGACAGCACTGAAGGCTTGGAAAAGTGGCAATAAAGTTACCTAAATTAAAATAGATGTTTTTAATAAATAAAATAGGATTTATTCCTATGACAACGTGTGTACTGCAAACTTGGGTTTATCCCATATGTTTAATATTATGAAAATGTGGTATTTTACTCTGATCAAATATTTCCTAACTACGGTCCTGAAGAAAAATTCCGCTGCCAAATTAGACAATACGCGATACCACCGAAACTGGCTCGCGGCCGCCCGTTCCCAGGGAATAGGGATCGGGGGTTGCGACAGAAGGTGGTATCAGAGCCAAGCCACGGTTTCAGCCACAGAAGTGTTCTGCTGACATCAAAAATCAATCTGTTAGGAAATAAATTACGGGAATACGTGCATAATTGTATTTTATTGCTATGTGTTATTTGACTATTTGTTAGTTTACAGTATGAGCGACCAAGGACCATCTGACGCGTACCGTCAATTGTCTGGTTCGCCTAGAAGCGAAGGCACCTCCTCTTCTCAGCCTGCCCTCTCAGGGTACTCTGTTGATACGGAAGAAGGAATCTTTGTGTTTAAGGCTCAGTCAGAAGAGCCATTTCCTCAGAAAAAGAGGGGATGGTTCAGTAGAGGGGCACACGAGCGTAGGAAGCGTATGAAAAAGTTACAAGACCAGAGAGTACTAGCAGCAGCTAAAAGAGAAACTGATGCCTATGCCCAGGATATGCTTAATAAGGGTATAGCCAACATCCACATCTTAGCAACCACTGCAGCTGACCCTAACCTGGAGCAAATAATAGCACCCCAACCCCAACCACCAATTCCTAACCAACCAATGGATATAGAAAACCCTGAAAATCAAGTAGAAATGCATGATTTTAATCCGGAGGAAATACCTAGGGTACCTGCACCAAACCCCTTAGACCCAAATTACGACCCCTGGTGGGATGACGTTAGGGACTATGTGCAACGCTACCCGATACATGAAGACACGCCCATGCCAAACATAGGAGTCTACCTAGGTTTGGATCCCTTAGATCCCTATTATCACGATGAATACATTAGGGAGATTTTAGAAGATCCTTACCGATTTCAGGCCTCTACACCTCCATACCAGGAACCTGCACCCCAGATTCCGAACCCAGTCCTAGAACCTGCACCCCCAATGAGTGCAGAAAACGTACAAGAACTTAGAATAATTGGTGAGGAAATTTTAGAGAGTAGCGAACGGATGAGACAGGTGGGAGAGCGACTCGTCTGGAAGTATGACGAGCGCAATATGGATTTTTGGATGAATCCATATCCATGAATGTGATGGTGGAGACGGTAATAATAGTAATAATAATAATAAAATAATATGATATGTGTGTATGTATATGAAAAAAAAACTACGGATGCCTATGTCACACCCCGATATTTCCACGTATTACCGGTGGGCCCGGTGGGGAGTATCGTGACGTAGTTGATATCATCATAGTCAAACAACACAATTTAAATGCACAGCGGAAGCGAAAGATAGATTTATTTCAACCGAATAAATTGTAATATTAAGTATCACAAAATAGTTGAAACAGATCCAGAGGCGGATCAAATAAAAAGGAAACATAGTTCATCAGATTTAAAATGCAACCAAGCTTGTGAGACTCTTATTGATGCTAAGGAGAGGCCAGCCTATTTCGAGTAGTACCTGCAATTAACCTTTTTGGGAAAATACGTCAGTTTACATTGGTAAATACAATTAACTGACTCATTTTGAAAAGGTTTAAGAAAATTGATTTAAATGCACAAGGCACAAAAACATTTTATAACTTGGGATAATTATTTATATATAAACTTGTAAAAGAATTACATGTTTCTTATACGTTCAGTAGCCCGGATTGACACCGGGTTAAAGATTAATAGACACACCACATGATATAGTCCCGCGGCGAGTTATTCCCGAAACCGGCGGTTATACCTTATTATTTATATATACACTGTCGGGTGTACGCCTACACCCCGTGCTTTGGTCGTGGCCATTTCGTAAAATGATATCCGGGACATGGTCATTAACCCCCCAAAGGCTTTAAGCAAACAAAACAATTTAAACGGGACATTTCAATAATTTAACCTTCATACAATTAAAAATTCAATGCCCGACCAAGGGGTATTTTATATACCGTACCCCAAGCCCGTATAGGGAAAATAAGTTAAAATGATTTACCTTTGCAGTATTAATCACAAACAGAAAGTGCACGTAGCTTTTACCGGGTCTCCTATTCTGGAACAAAGGTTTTTAATAACCTATTAGATTCCTAACGGGTCTTTAATTAAGCCTAAACTTAGACCGGTTAGTTTTAAAAGAAGATACGGTTCAAACACACGATTAGGCGAAGACCGGAATAGAATGTGATTTAGACCCGACAAGTTTGGAGACTTGTGTAATATGGGTAAACTAAACACATTCTGCATTTTGAGACAAAAACGATAAGGTTTGACCCGTTTCGGTCAATTTATGCAAACTAGTTACATAAACCGAACCGAACGTGAAAACTGCATAACGGGTAACCCTAAGAGTCATATACAGGTTTCCTAAGTTAATATGCCTTAAATATGTTGTGACATCAGTAAGATATCTTCTATTATGCCCAAAATGGATTTAAACTCAAATTATGCCCCGTAGGGGTATTTTGGTCATTTAAAAGGTTATAAAAGAGATTTAATATGATTCTGAGTTTCAAGTCTGATATAATCAGTAAATATACTTAATTTAATAGGTTATATCAGTATGGTATTACATATATGTGAAATTTACCATTTATAACTAAACTATGCACCGTAGGGGCATTTTGGTAATTTCACTTAAGCCTAAAAGGTCAAAACTGGAAATCTGAGTTTAAAAATTTTGCTTACTGTTAGAATATAAAAATTTACTAAAAATATCAGTAGGTGTCAAGTCTTATATATTCAAAATAGTTTTAGTACATACTATGCGTTTAAAACGCGTAAAAAGACGATTTTAAGCGATTTCCGGGTTTTATAAGAAAATCTGATATTTTTAATATTCCAGAAGGCTCAAAATATTTTATTTATCGTATTAGATCAGTAGAAAAAGGTTTGGTATCAAAAATATTTGTAAAACTCATTTTATAGCCCAAAAGGGCAAAACCGGCAATTACCGAATCAAGCTTAGAACTCTATGTTATGCTCAGCCTAAATTTAAATAAAAATCTTCAAAAATCCCAAAATATTATTTTATATTAGTAGGTAAAAATTTTGGTATTAAAAATTGGGTTTACATAGGCTATATGCTAATTACGCCGTTTAATTAATAAAAAACTTTCTAATTACGCTATTGAGCATAACTCTTAATTTAGACCTCAAACTGATGTCAAATTTTAGGGACAAGCCTATAAATCAGTAATGAAGGTTTTTACTCTTTTACATTTTCAAAAATCACATTTTAAGGTCATATGGGCAAAATAGTCAACATTTAAGCATTTAACGGAAATATGCATATGAATCGGATAACTAATGAACCAAGTTGTATAATCACAGAGGGTTATACTAACATGAAACCTGGTCCTAATAAGGCTCTAAGGCATTTCTAAAACATGCTACATTGGGTCAGAATTGAAAGTCAAAGCAAAAGTCAAATTATGCGACTTTCGGTTCCGAACCGAGCCTAAACTGAAAATTGTCGGGTTGAACATGTTTAGACATGTTCTTACATTAATTACCAAGTTATATTAGTGATAAAATAGGTTGCATGGCTCCTACATTGCTAATTATGCATTAATTTGAAAATAAGCTTTCTGTTGACTTTTAAGATTAACTTTGACCCGACAATTGACCTAGTTAGAGTGAGAATCAGAGGGTGCCCTTTTAAGGGTTTATTTCCCACATAATTACCAACTCATAGGTACTTTCAATTTGAAAATTGACTGGACAAATTATGATTTATCACAAAGTCAAACTCTAATTACGACGGTTTGACTTTAAGCTAATTAACTAAGCTAAACTGAATTATAGAAAGTTAGGGACACTTACAAGGGTCCTAAGCACGACTAGTGACTCTTAGGAAGGGTGCTTGAGCTCCAATATTCTCCAGAGGTGAAGTTGTGAGAGTTTCCAAGTGCAAGTGTCCAATGTTGCAACTTGTGGGTTTCTTATATAGTGATTTTGGTGTCTTTAGATCATGACAAATAGGTCTACAAGTGTTACAAGATGGTCCCAATTGTCCCTATTGCATGAAATACCAGTGGGGAAGTCCCTGGTATATGAAAACAGGGTTTTAAGGCGGTGCGACGGGCTGGACAGACACCTGCAGGTGTTTTCTGTTGCTGTAGGTCGGACGCGGCCCGTGTAAGGGTCCCCCCAAGGCTTACGCGGCTCGTGTGAGTTCCCAGAACCAGCCAAACAGGTTTCAGCAATTGCATTTTTGGTCCCTGGTCCTTGTATGCGTGGTTTTAACTTCATTTCTTGCATTTTTGACCCTCTAACTTGACTTTTAAGGGCTCCATGACATAACCAAACATTGTTAAGTCCTTGGTTAACTTTGTGATCACCCAAAAAGCCTTAAATTTCAACGTTGACGCTTTTAACCCCTCGTATACGAATATTGTCATAACTTTCTCATATGATAACCAAACTTGGTGAATTTCTTATTACATATTCTAGTGAGTATAATTTATCGTTACAAAGCTTCGGGTTTGCTAAAAGGTCACTCAGAGGTATACTTTAAACATGTTGACACATTTAACCCCTGTAATTTGTAATCTCTCACTTTCTTCCACAATTAGCTTCGTATGATCCATGATTCATTCGTTTAAGGGTATAAACATCGTGTAGGGTTACAGTAAGGTATATTTATCCATTGTTGACACTTTGAACCCTTATATTCACATACTTTCTATGTTTGTCAACTTTAGTCCCTCTAAAGGAATCTTTTACACGTTTAAAGCTCATGACACGTGTCGATACATTATTGGACGTGAATTTAGGAGTTGTTACATCCTCACCCCCTTAAAAGAAATCTCGACCTCGAGATTTACCGAAACAAATGAGGGTACTTTTCTTTCATTGTGGACTCTACCTCCCACGTATATTCGGGACCCCTACGGGCATCCCAGTTAACCTTTGCAATCGGCACTTGCTTCCTTCGAAGCTTCTTGACCTGTCGATCCTCGATCGACAAGGGGTTTTCAACAAACTTTAAGTTCTCATCTATGTGCACATCCTTATGTGACATGACTAGTGACTCATCAGCTAGACATTTCTTCAGGTTGCAGATGTGGAATACATTGTGAATACCACTGAGCTCTTCAGGTAAGTTTAACTTATAAGCCACTGTTCCTACACATTCAATGATCTCGAATGGTCCTATATACCTTGGGCTTAGCTTACCTTTCTTACCAAATCGCATCACTCCTTTCCAGGGTGATACTTTGAGTAAAACTTTATCACTAACCTCAAACTTTAAAGGTTTTCGCCTTTTATCAGCATAACTTTTCTGCCTATCCCTGGCAGCTTTCAAGCGGTCACGAATTTGGACAATCTTGTCCGTTGTTTCAAGGACTATATCAGGTCCTGATAACTGAGCTTCTCCTACTTCTGCCCAACAAATAGGCGTTCTGCATTTCCTACCATATAATGCCTCAAAAGGTGCTGCCTTAATGCTTGTATGGTAGCTATTGTTATAGGAGAACTCGATCAATGGCAAGTGGTTATCCCAACTACCACCTAAGTCAATCACACATACACGAAGCATGTCTTCCAAAGTTTGAATTGTACGCTCACTCTGCCCGTCCGTCTGAGGATGGTAAGCCGTACTAAAATTTAAGCGTGTGCCCAAAGACTGTTGGAAACTTTTCAAAAAATGAGATGTGTATCTAGTATCTCTATCAGATATAATGGACACTGGTATGCCATGCAGGGATACAATCTTATCTACGTACAACTGGGCTAATATATCGTAGCTATGAGTCTCCTTGATGGGTAGGAAATGTGCTGACTTAGTCAGTCTATCTACTATCACCCAAATAGTATCATTTCCTTTCTTTGTCTTTGGCAATTTGGTGATAAAATCCATTGTCACCATTTCCCACTTCCAGGTGGGAAGTTCAGGCTGTTGTAGCAAACCTGACGGCTTTTGATGTTCAACTTTGACTTGAGCGCACGTCAAACATTTGGCTACATAGGTAGCTATAGACTTCTTCAAGCCTATCCACCAATAATTTGCTCTCAGATCCTGGTACATCTTGTCAGCTCTAGGATGAACGGAGTATTTAGAACTATGGGCTTCCTGGAGGATGACATCCTGAAGTCCTCCATACACTGGAACCCATATTCGTCCATTTAATCTCAGGATTCCGTCCTTGCCATAGGATAACTGTTCTTTAGTTACTCCTAGCTTTTCATCAGGATAGTTAGCTTCTAATACAGCTTCTTTCTGCGTAGCTAACAACCTTTCATTCAAACTATTCTTTAGTTCAATGCTCTTGGCATTGATTCTTATGGGCTTCACCCTTTCCTTTCTGCTTAAGGCATCAGCAACCACATTTGCCTTGCCTGGATGGTATCGTATTTCACAGTCATAATCATTCAAAGTTTCCATCCAACATCGCTGCCTCATGTTTAAATCCTTCTGATTAAACAGATGTTGAAGGCTCTTGTGATCAGAATAGATCACACACTTAGTTCCATACAAGTAATGCCTCCACAGTTTAAGTGCAAATACCACGGCACCCAACTCCAAGTCGTGGGTGGTGTAGTTCTTCTCGTGCACCTTTAACTGTCGAGAAGTATAGGCAATAACCTTGCCTTTCTGCATGAGCACACATCCCATACCTGTGTGCGATGCATCACAATATACTACAAATTCCTCTATTCCATCAGGCAATGACAATACAGGAGCATTGCTCAACTTCTGCTTAAGAATGTCAAAGGATTCCTGCTGCTTAGGACCCTAGTCAAACTTAATATTCTTACGTGTCAACGAAGTTAAGGGCGCAGCAATCCTTGAGAAATTTTCAATAAATCGCCTATAATATCCTGCTAAACCTAGGAAGCTACGAATCTCTGTAGGCGTCTTTGGCTCTTGCCAATTCATAACAGCTTCAACTTTAGCGGGATCCACTTGGATACCACGCTCACTAACTATATGTCCAAGAAATTGGACTTCACGAAGCCAAAATTCACACTTTGAAAACTTGGCATAGAGCTTTTCCCGTTGAAGCAGTTTCAGAATGCAACGGAGATGCTTCTCATGGTCAGCTTGGCTCTTTGAGTAAATGAGAATGTCATCGATGAAGATGATGACAAATTTATCTAAGTAAGGCTTGCAGACGCGATTCATGAGATCCATGAATACGGCAGGTGCATTAGTGAGCCCAAAAGGCATCACTAGGAACTCGTAATGACCATAGCGAGTCCTAAACGCAGTCTTGTGCACATCTTCATCTTTAACCTTTAGTTGATGATAGCCTGATCTTAAATCGATCTTGGAGAAATAACTCGCCCCTTGAAGTTGATCGAACAGATCGTCGATCCTGGGTAATGGATATCTATTCTTGATAGTGACCTTGTTAAGCTCGCGATAATCAATGCATAGACGCATCGATCTATCCTTCTTCTTCTTTACAAACAGGATTGGTGCTTCCCATGGAGATGAACTAGGGCGAATGAAACCCTTTTCCAACAATTCATCTAGTTGAGTCCTCAATTCTTTCATCTCTGTTGGTGCTAACCTTAAAGGTGCTCTTGCAACAGGTGCTGCTCCTGGAATGATGTCAATTCTGAATTCTACTTGCCTATCTGGTGGCAAACCAGGTAGTTCTTCAGGGAATACTTCGGAATATTCAGAAATGACGGGGATGTCTTCAATCTTAGGCTTCGGCTCATCAATAGTTACTTGTGCCATGTAAATGACACAACCCTTCTTCATACACCTTGATGCCTTAAGCATAGACACTTGCTTAGGCAACCCATACTGGGTGTCTCCCTGAATGGTAAGTGACTCACCAGACGGAGTCTTGATCACCACTTGCTTCTTGTTGCACACAATCTGAGCTTGATTGTGGGATAACCAATCCATGCCTATTACTATGTCGAAATCGGCTAATTTCAAAGGAAGTAAGGACAAAGGAAAAGAGTGGTTCCTAATGGATATGAAACATCCATCTAATACAGTTGATGCGGTTTCTATAGTGCCATCGGCTAATTCAACTTCATATTTTATGCTTAGGGTTCTAACAGGTAGATTTAGCAACTTACAAAACTTATCATCAACAAATGACTTATCTGCTCCAGAATCAAATAACACTCTTGCATAAACGTCATTGATGAGAAAGGTACCTGTTATCACATTATCGTCCTTAACAGCTTCTCGTGCATCCATTCGGAAGACCCTAGCATTGGTCTTTTTCCCATCCTCAGCCTTCTTAGCAAACTTTGGGCAGTTGGACTTGATATGCCCTTTTTCATTGCAGTTATAGCATGTCGCATCCTTGATTTTCTTACAGTCCAATGTTTTGTGCTCAGAAGATTTACAAATCCCACAAGGCCTTGGCTGCGATTGTGATTTCGACTCGAATCTGCATCTCCCGAAGTGGTGCTTCTTACAGACTTTACATTTGGGCTTATCGCCCAACTGATGACCATCCTTTTTAGTTCCAAAACCCTTTTTGTGGTCATTGTTTCCCTTATGCTTCTTGTCTGACCGTCGTGAGTTGTCATCCTCACGCTTTCTCTTCTCAGCATCGGTGTTTCTGAGTGATCTTTGCCTGACTGCGTCCAAAGTAAGGGACAATGATATATCAGCTGCAGACCTAAAGGTAGCTGGTCTGGAGGCCTTCACACTCGCCTTGATCTCTGGGGCTAAACCCCCAATGAAACGAGCTATCCTTTTGGGTTCCGGTGTCACAAGGTAAGGAACCAACCTTGACATTGTATTGAAGCTCGTAAGATAGGCTTGACAATCCAGATTCTTCATAGTTAAAGATAAGAAATCAGACTCAATCTTTTCAACCTCATGCTGAGGGCAGTAGTTCTCCTTGTTGAGAGCAACAAATTGATCCCATGTTAAACTGTACAGTGGGATTTTTCCGGTGGCCTGGATCAAAGATCTCCACCATGCTAATGCCTCGCCTTTGAATGACTGAGATACAAACTTTACCACATCTTTATTAGCGAAACTACTGATATCTACCACGATGTCCATCTCATCTAACCATGACATGCAGTCAACTGTTCCTTTCTCCCCAGTAAAATCCATGGGTTTGCAGGAAACAAAGTACTTATAGGTGCAACCTTTAGCACGTGGTTCTTGGTTTAGCACAATTTTCTTAGATGGAGCACTCCTCTGGTTCGATGAGTGATGAGAATCACTCTTGTGAGCAGTATGAGTTCTAGATGGTGGTTTAGAGTGTGGTACAGATTGGGTCCTGACCTGCGTACCACTGGATTCATTGAATTGCCTGTCCAAAGTTCGCGTAACTGCATTATCTATTAATGCTTGTAATTCTGCTCCTGCTACGTTGACCCTAGAGGTGTCATGATTCTCTCTGGGGTGACTGTTGATCTCGTCTGACCCAGGCATGTAGCTTGATTGCTTCATAAAATAAATGATTTAATTCATTCAGAGGTCTATAACAGTTTTATCATTCTAGAAGATTTATTAATCATGGTATTTAAGAAACCATTTCGATTAATTTGTTAGGCATATATATATATTCAGGATTTTTCATTATATAAATCCTTAGTTATAATTAAAATATATTAATGGCATAAAAGGCCGAATCACGTGGACAGTTTTAAATTTTTAATCCTGATCTTATAGGATCAAGGTATTGAGGTCTTAATTATAATTCATTACCTCTTCTTAACAGGGGGTCGAAGCCCACGACTGTCTTTTGTCTTATATGACAATGAATATAGCCTGTAGGCATTACATTCCTATTGGATGTTTTAATTAATTAAAAGAATTCAGAAGAATCTAATGTAAGGATGACTTATGCGATTTTATCGAACCACATTTTTGCCAGGAATGTTAACATGTTTGCAGATGTTAACAAGGTTTTGAATCTTTTGAATAGGTTTTACCGGCTTGGCCATATCTAGAATGACATGTGGCTAGGTTTTACCTTTAAGATCCTTTTTAATATTTAACGCAGAAAAATCCTAAATTGAGGTGTTAATAAGGATCTGAATCTAATTATGGAACTGCCATTTTGGCCCTGTCTTAAGATGACACATGGCTAGGTCTTGTCCTTTTTAGATTTTGTCATTTTATTATAATGATAGATCTTAAAAAGGAATGTTATATTTTCATTTATTTCACATATTATATTTATGCATATATTTTAATAAACTGAAAATTTAAATTTCAACCATTCCACTACAAAATAAACAAGTACAGATTTGCCCTAAACGGGACTTCTACAAGAAATGACATGCCCACGCAGGGGCGAAACAACCTAACGTACCCACGCAGGGGTTAAACAGAATAACATGCCCACGCAGGGGCGGAATACTGAAAGACATGCCCATGCAGGGGCTGAATACAGAACAAATGTCCACGCAGGGACTGATCACACACTAAAAACAAACAAACAAATAAAGGATTTAGTGATCCTTTTTGCTTTTCCCTTTAATTAAGTTTGCCAGACTCTTGAACATTCCTCAGTTTTGCCTACGGTATTCCCACACTTCCTGCCGTACCTCATTAATCCTTTGAAGAATCTCCTGATGCTACGGTGGCGACATCACTGGCGGCTGCGGGGGTTGCTGATATAGCGGAGGTTGAGGAGGTGGCGGTTGATGATACCCATATGGTGGTACCCATATTGTGAGTATCCGGCTTGATATGGGACCCCAAAGGATCCTTCCAGATGAAGGGCATTGTAATTCGCCGCTGCTACCAGGTAAGGGTCGGCCTCGGCGTAGTTGTAGTTGGTGTGGACCGGCTGCTCAAATGGGTTGTACGCCGCTGAACCGGCGTATGTAGGAATTGGTTCGCCAAAGCCCAACGGTGGTGGCGCGACAGGCGCAGAGTTTACTTCCGAGACGGGGTTTGAAGGTCTACCCATCTGCGGGTCTTCATGGAGTGGCGGGTAACGGCTGCCACTTGAAGGTTGGGGGGTGCTGATTCGCACTCCTCCTCGCACGGACATACGTGCGTTCGATCTTCTTCGCCTCGGTGGCTCCGGAGGCTGTTGCTGAGCTGGTGGCGGAGTGACTGCTACAAAACGAGAATCCTCGGAGGGATCCTGCTGTGGTTGCAGCGGCTGTGGTGAGTTGTGGTAACTGGGAATAAACACCCAGTCGATCTGTCTGAACCTCTCCTCATAGCTGTCGGGACCATTATAAGGTGATCCCATAAAAGGTGACCCATCTGAAATTTCAATGGGGTGGTTAGGGGTTCCGGATGGTGGCTCGGCGGGATCCATGTCTTCGTCCATGTCCATCGCATGGTCGCCTGAGAAGTGGTCTTCAGGTCCTAATGGGTTAAAACCCACTGGTTCTTCAATGTAGTTTGCCGGGTTGAACCGGCTTTGGAAGACAGGTGTCGGGTCATCGAGTGAATAGTGAGGGCTGGATCTCTGGAGGGGAATAAAAGATGGATGCGGGTTATGGGGCTCATTTTCAGAATGAGGCCCGTAGGAATGGTGATAGGATGGTGACGAACTTAGCGAGACGGATCGCCTCGCTGGCTCTATATACGTCCTCCAATGCTCCTGAGGGCTCGTACTCATTGAAGCTGGTGGGGTTCGTCTGTGTGAGGGCCCGGCCTCATGGTCATGGCCTGTGATTGGTGCCTTTCCTCTTCCCCTGTTGAATCTTGGTGGCATGATTGAACCTGTCAACATAAAAAAAGATAACAACAAGGAATATACATAAAGGACAAAAATAAAAAAAATCGGGATTTGTCCTAAGTTCTTTGTCTAGACTCGAAAATTTAGGAATGTGCAACTGTATAACTGAGATTAAACACAAAAGGCTAGTGTTTAATTCCCCGATATTTCCACGTATTACCGGTGGGCCCGGTGGGGAGTATCGTGACGTAGTTGATATCATCATAGTCAAACAACACAATTTAAATGCACAGCGGAAGCGAAAGATAGATTTATTTCAACCGAATAAATTGTAATATTAAGTATCACAAAATAGTTGAAACAGATCCAGAGGCGGATCAAATAAAAAGGAAACATAGTTCATCAGATTTAAAATGCATCCAAGCTTGCGAGACTCTTATTGATGCTAAGTAGAGGCCAGCCTATTTCGAGTAGTACCTGCACTTAACCTTTTTGGGAAAATACGTCAGTTTACACTGGTAAATACAATTAACTGACTCATTTTGAAAATGTTTAAGAAAATTGATTTAAATGCACAAGGCACAAAACATTTTATAACTTGGGATAATTATTTATATATAAACTTGTAAAAGAATTACATGTTTCTTATACGTTCAGTAGCCCGGATTGACACCGGGTTAAAGATTAATAGACACACCACATGATATAGTCCCGCGGCGAGTTATTCCTGAAACCGGCGGTTATACCTTATTATTTATATATACACTGTCGGGGGTAAGCCTACACCCCGTGCTTAGGTCGTGGCCATTTCGTAAAATGATATCCGGGACATGGTCATTAACCCCCCAAAGGCTTTAAGCAAACAAAATAATTTAAACGGGACATTTCAATAATTTAACCTTCATACAATTAAAAATTCAATGCCCGACCAAGCGGTATTTTATATACCGTACCCCAAGCCCGTATAGGGAAAATAAGTTAAAAGTATTTACCTTTGCAGTATTAATCACAAACAGAAAGTGCACGTAGCTTTTACCGGGTCTCCTATTCTGGAACAAAGGTTTTTAATAACCTATTAGATTCCTAACGGGTCTTTAATTAAGCCTAAACTTAGACCGGTTAGTTTTAAAAGAAGATACGGTTCAAACGCACGATTAGGCGAAGACCGGAATAGAATGTGATTTAGACCCAACAATTTTGGAGACTTGTGTAATATGGGTAAACTAAACACATTCTGGATTTTGAGACAAAAACGATAAGGTTTGACCCGTTTCGGTCAATTTATGCAAACTAGTTACATAAACCGAACCGAACGCGAAAACTGCATAACGGGTAACCATAAGAGTCATATACAGGTTTCCTAATTTAATATGCCTTAAATATGTTGTGACATCAGTAAGATATCTTCTATTATTCCCAAAATGGATTTAAACTCAAATTATGCCCCGTAGGGGTATTTTGGTCATTTAAAAGGTTATAAAAGAGATTTAATATGATTCTGAGTTTCAAGTATGATATAATCAGTAAATATACTTAATTTAATAGCTTATATCAGTAGGGTATTACATATATGTGAAATTTACCATTTATAACTAAACTATGCACCGTAGGGACATTTTGGTAATTTCACTTAAGCCTAAAAGGTCAAAACTGGAAATCTGAGTTTAAAACTTTTGCTTACTGTTAGAATATAAAAATTTACTAAAAATATCAGTAGGTGTCAAGTCTTATATATTCAAAATAGTTTTAGTACATACTATGCGTTTAAAACGCGTAAAAATGCGATTTTAAGCGATTTCCGGGTTTTATAAGAAAAGATGATATTTTTAATATTCCAGAAGGCTCAACAATATTTTATTTATCATATTAGATCAGTAGAAAAAGGTTTGGTATCAAAAATATTTGTAAAACTCATTTTATAACCCAAAAGGGCAAAACCGGCAATTAACGAATCAAGCTTAGAACTCTATGTTATGCTCAGCCTAAAATTAAATAAAAATCTTCAAAAATCCCAAAATATTATTTTGTGTCAGTAGGTAAAAAGTTTGGTATTAAAAATTAGGTTTAGATAGGCTATATGCTAATTACGCCGTTTAATTAATAAAAAGCTTTCTAATTACGCTATTGAGCATAACTCTTAATCTATACCTCAAACTGATGTAAAATTTTAGGGACAAGCCTATAAATCAGTAATGAAGGTTTTTACTCTTTTACATTTTCAAAAATCACATTTTAAGGTCATATGGACATAATAGTCAACATTTAAGCATTTAACGGAAATATGCATATGAATCGGATAACTAATGAACCAAGTTGTATAATCACAGAGGGTTATACTAACATGAAATCTGGTCCTAATAAGGCTCTAAGGCATTTCTAAAACATGCTACATTGGGTTAGAACTGAAAGTCAAAGCAAAAGTCAAATTATGCGACTTTCGGTTCCGAACCGAGCCTAAACTGAAAATTGTCGGGTTGAACATGTTTAGACATGTTCTTACATTAATTACCAAGTTATATTAGTGATAAAACGGGTTGCATGGCTCCTAAATTGCTAATTATGCATTAATTTGAAAATAAGTTTTCTGTTGACTTTTTAAGATTAACTTTGACCCGACAATTGACCTAGTTAGAGTGGGAATCAGAGGGTGCCCTTTTAAGGGTTTATTGCCCACATAATTACCAACTCATAGGTACTTTCAATTTGAAAATTGACTGGACAAATTATAATTTATCACAAATTCAAACTCTAATTACGACGGTTTGACTTTAAGCTAATTAACTAAGCTAAACTGAATTAAAGAAAGTTAGGGACACTTACAAGGGTCCTAAGTACGACTAGTGACTCCTAGGAAGGGTGCTTGAGCTCCAATATTCTCCAGAGGTGAAGTTGTGAGAGTTTCCAAGTGCAAGTGTCCAATGTTGCAACTTGTGGGTTTCTTATATAGTGATTTTGGTGCCTTTAGATCATGGCAAATAGGTCTACAAGTGTTACAAGATGGTCCCAACTGTCCCTATTGCATGAAATACCAGTGGGGAAGTCCCTGGTATAAGAAAACAATGTTTTAAGGACGCGGCCCCCGTAAGGGTCCCCCCCAAGGCTTACGCGGCCCGTGTGAGTTCCCAGAACCAGCCAAACAGGTTTCAGCAATTGCATTTTTGGTCCCTGGTCCTTGTATGCGTGGTTTTAACTTCATTTCTTGCATTTTTGACCCTCTAACTTGAATTTTAAGGGCTCCATGACATAACCAAACATTTTTAAGCCCTTGGTTAACTTTGTGATCACCCAAAAAGCCTTAAATTTCAACGTTGACGCTTTTAACCCCTCGTATACGAATATTGTCATAACTTTCTCATATGATAACGAAACTTGGTGAAATTCTTATCACATATTCTAGTGAGTATAATTTATCGTTACAAACCTTCGGGTTTGCTAAAAGGTCACTCAGAGGTATACTTTAAACATGTTGACACATTTAACCCCTGTAATTTGTAATCTCTCATTTTCTTCCACAATTAGCTTCGTATGATCCATGATTCATTCGTTTAAGGGTATAAACAATGTGTAGGGTTACAGTAAGTTATATTTATCCATTGTTGACACTTTGAACCCTTATATTCACATACTTTCTATGTTTGCAACTTTAGTCCCTCTAAAGGAATCTTTTACACGTTTAAAGCTCATGACACGTGTCGATACATTATTGGACGTGAATTTACGAAGTGTTACAGCCTATTAGTAGTAGCGTAACTTTAAATTACAGTTGGTATTGTAATTTTTTTAATTTCAGTACTGGTGTGTAATAGATGCATAGTATATGAATAGAGTAAGTCGCAATGATCGACGCTTTTGACCAAAAATGCGTGTCATATGATTGGCTATATTAAATATTATTTTGTGATATTAATGTGTGGTAAATCTTTAAAATTCAGATAGCCGACGAAGGAAATCATGGAAATCTGAATAACGATAACCAGAGTAACATTAACTTGGTTAATGAGAATCCGAGCATCAATAACAATGGAAACCAAATGGATAATAGTGCTATCCAACACATAGTGGCACAAGGAATTATAGATGCAATGCCATTTATTCTTCAAACTGTTAAGGATGCTGATAATAAAAGTAAACATAGCAGTAAGCGACCAATTGAACCAAAACACAGCGTGAACAATGACCCTGTACTTCAAGTGCCCATTCCCAAAAGAAGAAGAACCATGCCTTATGGTTGTTCTTATAAAGAATTCTGGTCCTGCAAACCAATAGAATTCTCGGGCAATGAAGGACCCATTGCAGCTCTACACTAGATAGAAAAGACTGTGGCTGTTTTAAAAATAAGCAAGTGTGCTGAAGAAGACAAGATAATGTTTGCTTCTAATTTATTTAAAAACTCAGCCTTAGAATGGTGGAACACTATCCTCCAATCAAGAAGAAGTGACATAATTTATAATATGGAATGGGAGGAATTTAAAAATATGGTAGAAAGGAAATTCTGCCCTCCCAATGAAAAAGAACAGATAGCGAATAAGTTTCTGAACCTAAGGATGACCGGGGTAGATAGTAAGGGTTATACTACCACATTCTTTGAATATGCTAGAATAGTACCAACCCTTGCATCACCTGAACCAGTATTAATCTCCCGCTATATATGGGGATTAATTGGAGAGATTAGGCATGTAGTCAAGGCAGCTAGATGATACGTGGCCGAAAACCGGTGTTCGTATTGGTGTAACTTGATGTTTTTACATGGGTTTTAATTCCGAATAGCCTACTTTTAATTAAAATTGTGTTTTGCAGGTTTGATGAAGTTTAAAGAGCTATTTGGGAGCTTTACGGACTATCGAGACGAAAAACGGACCACCGGAACGCAAAACGGGTCAATCGGAAGCGAGAAACAGAAAAACAGAAAAATTGGTTTTCTGTGAGGCGTAGCCTACGCCACCAGGGGCGTAGACGACGCCTCCTCCTGATGCTAAACGGGATTTTTAGGGTTTTTTTTGGGGTTTTACACTTGGAATAGAGTTTGAAATCACTTCTTGGAGCCATAACCTATCATCCCTTCCACTCTCAATCCATCTCTATCATCCCCAATCATCAAGCACACCGAATCATTCATCCACAATCATTCGATTTCACCATCCAATCTTCATTCCATAACCTTAATCATCATTCATCCTTCAATCCATTCATCACCACCAACCATTCCAAACCCTAACCACCATCTCCGCAACTTCAAAGCTTCAAGATGATGATGTTTAAGTTTTCAACTTCCGGTGATAGCGTTCGTCCTTCCATGAGCGGCTAAATTCTTGGAGGTTTCACCCCGGTGTAGGTTTTTGTAAGTCTAGGGTTTTAACATTGTTCTTGGTTTGATTTTGTGACAAATTGCTATTTGATTTTGAAGCTTATGACAATTGTCTTGCATTTGTATTGAATTCATAAATTGTCGAGTGAAGATTAAATTTGACTTTATGAAATGTTTATGTGCAATTATGCCTTGTCTAGGTTAGAGTTTACATGTTCTTGGTAATGAAGTGCATTTTTGTCCGTTCTTTGTAACATTGATAGCTATTGGAACCTAAGCCGTGTAACACTAAATTCGTTAGTCACTTTTGCAATTGAATCAAATCTAAAACGTGTAGAAATCCTAGGATTGCAATTACCGAACCGGGTGTGAACCTTGTTTATTTATCTTGTTTACATCATTAATTATAATTTCATGCAATTGTTTAAGTTCTTGTTAGTCATAATTAAAAACTAAACTTGTAGGTTCATTTCAACATCTTTTCAAAACAAACAAAAACCATAAAAATAATCCAGTAAGCTTCATAATAGTGACAAACCGTTAAACTTAATCAAGTCCATTCGCAAACCACATACTCTTCATGGTTCGACCCCTTGCTACCACTAACTATTTGTTAAGGGTAATTTGGGCATATAAATCTTATCTTTGACCAGAGCGCGACACTCCGATCAAATTTTGGCGCCGTTGCCGGGGAGTGCGTGCGCTTTGTGGTTGGATATTGTTTGAAATTACGTGATTAACTGTTTAATTTGCATAGTTTCTTTTCTTGTTCCTTGTCTTTTTCCTTGTTACGCGGGGTGTGTTACTTGTGCAGGTTACAGGTAGTGTATGCATACGCGGAACTCCGGGAGGACTTCACCGTTGGTGTATGAACCGGAAATCGAAAGAGTAGCAAGAAGAAACTTAGCAAGACGGTTAGAAGCAACTCTTGCTTCTAATCAAACCACTCAAACACCACAATTCACACCAACCATTGAAACCGATTCAATGGCAAACCAAAACTCAAACCAAAACCTCAACCAAAATCAGAATCCGAACCAATTCCAATACCGAAGCAACTTCAATCCCGCCCAAAATGTTCAACCTATACCTCAAGAACAACCGGGTGGTAATAACAACTCTAGACCACCCACACCACCTTTCCGAAACCAAAATCCCAACAACACCCAAAGAACATCCCAACAACAAAACCTTCACCGACAAAATTCCTTACCCATTCACCTTGATGATCGAAATGTGAATTCCGACCGTAGAGGCAATCGAGATCGTGGCAATCCCGCGAATGAAGACCCATTCTTTAAAATAGACGATTTGAGAAACGCCATACCCGATGATGAGCCGTTTAGTGTTCCCAGTTACCAATCGCCGGAACATGTGAGTGTTCATACGGAATATTCGGATGATGGGGGATATTACGATGACCGGGCTAATGATGATGAAGATTGGGGGTATGTGAATAGGGGTAACGTCTACAATGCTAGAGGTTTTGAAGATGATGAGTTTGGCTACCAAAACGCCAACTTTGTGGGGAACGATGACTACGGGTACGGGAATATGAGAAATGACGGTTACGAAAACAACCGCCAACCACGGAACAACAACCAAAGGAACCGGAATGATGGGTTTTACAACAACAATAACAACAACAATGCTAACCCTAACCGGATTCCTCGTTTCGTGGGAGGGGGTAACCAAAGGGGTAACCAAAGGGGTAACCAATGTGGAAACCGAAGAGGTGATAGGGGAGGTGATAGAAGGGATAATCGAAGGCCGGTGGATCAAGAAGTTAACGGTCCGCATCGTCGTCAACAACCTCCACGGGGAGTAAATGACCGTTTTAGACCGGTGGTTACTGATAATGACTCTCCAATAGTTTGTGAAAGGAGAATGTTTGACTGTAAGCCTCACTACATCAACATACTTCCCCACTTCAATGGGAGGTCTAATGATGAACCGTACACTCATTTGGCGAAGTTTTCGTCTATATGTAGCACTATCGGGGGGCACCATTTTGCATTGGAGGAGGTCAAGCTTCGATTATTCCAGTTTTCGCTAAAAGACAAGGCGAAGCAATGGTTTCTTACACTTTCGGCGAATAGCATTCGGACATGGGGTGAGATGCAACAAGTTTTTCTTGATGAATACTATTCGATGGCGAAGACCGATGAAGCTAGAGACGCAATTAGATCTTTCCGCCAATTATCAAGCGAACCGTTGCATGAAGCGTTCACTCGATACAAAGAATTGATTCGGAAATGCCCACATCACCAAATAGAGAAGTGGGAATTGGTTAAGTGTTTTGTACGAGGATTGGATAATGAGACGTGGAATCGCCTTGAATCGACGAGTAATGGAACTTTGTTGACTTGTAGGTCCGGCTAGGGGAGGATCTAGTCGCCTAATCCTTGTATACTAACCAACCCGGTTGTGCGGAATCCAACCGAGATAGCAAACCGAGATAGAACACGCAATAACACGACACGCAAAGTTCAACGATTAACACCACTTGTATTAAACGTATGAAAGGTCCAGTTACAAGCACAAGGTTTACAGATCAGTTCTATAAACTCTCTCTAACAGTGTGTGTGTATATTCTCTGCTCTAAGTGTTCTCTATGTCTAACTCTAGAAATGAACACAACACACGGGTATTTATACCCAAACACAGCAGGTCCGGTCGAAGGATCAGGCTGACTGGTCGAACGATCATCTGTCGACCAGGAACAGCTCGAAGGATCCTGATGTACTACGAAAGATGTGATCTTTCGTGGTCCATCTATCGAATGTCATCTTTCGAGCTAGTCATCATCGAAGGATATAAGTGATCCTTCGATGAGACATCCTTCGACCTACCCATCTTTCAAACACAATGTTGACTGTTTGGCCAAGTCAAACCGGAGGATGGTTGACTTGGTCAAACTTACAGGACTATAAAGACATCATTTTACATCGTGACTGAATACAGACAAAGTGCAGACATAAGTGCACCAACAAACTCCCCCTTGGCTGTAGCTTTGTCTGGTTGTAGCTCTGTCTCGATCTTCATTCTTGTAAGTTCTCGTGTCTTCAAGTCTTTGACGTCTCTTCACGTCTTCAATGTCGGAGGATCTTCAAAGTCTTCACGTCTTGAAAGCAGAAAGTGTACCAACAAACTCCCCGTTTTATGTAGGAAGTGTGTTGACAAACTCCCCCTTAACATAAGCTCCCCCTTGAGTTATGCTCGTGAAAGTCTTTATCTTTATGAAGTGAGATCCTTGTGGTGTTGATGATGGTCAGCGGCAACTCGATCATTTTCATCATTTGAGTGCCTTCACGTCGTGTCTTCATTCCGAAGCTTGTCATCGACCATGTTCTCCTTGCCTTTAGAATCTGCACATGCAAGAAATCTAAACGCGTAATGAGAACAACTGCCTGGAATATCATTAGCAGACGACACACATGTGACCATTGTTCAAGCAAACACCGTCCGACAGTTTGAAAGTTTAGCAAATTTGTCAATTTTAATTTTAACTTTCAAAACTTGCAAATTTCGACCGTTTATGAAGATTTAGTCGTTTTCGGTTTTCGTTCAGGTTTCAGGTAACGAAGACTCGAGCTCCAACATCGTACGATCGAAAATAAAATAGAAACAAAAACTTTTTGGAATTTTATAAAGTTTATATTAAAACACACTTAAAATCTTTTTGGTATTTTTGAATATTTCAAATGTAAAGACTGAAAGCGGTAAATAAATATTTACAGACATTCTTTTTGTGAGTTTCGAGGGTAAGAGAATCATATCAGTGTACGGTCATGCCAAAACGCTCTTGTTGTTCAGTTAGTTAACATTAAGATAAGCATCCTATAACAATTATCGGTATTGTTGTCCACTTAAGCTCAACTTATCAGATGTAATCATGGCGAGGGGATACGTTAAGGTATGATTTATACTTACCGACCGGTGTTCATCCACATCACGACACATTCCCGTATCAAGGTATGCACGAGGGTTCATCTTACCGGTGAGTATACCGATTATCATCTGTTTGACCGTATATGATGTGAGATTCTCACTTATTTGATTTGAAAACAAGCCCTTTGTGATAGAATCACTTATTGATGAGAAACTTGATTTTCGATGCATGAAGGCACAGGAGCAAGTCCGTGAACAGGTCAGTACTTTCGTACAGCAGAGAGACGAACTTGACTCCCGGAAAGAATTTGTGATAAGTTATCACTTATTTTGTTTGGACATGTGATTGTTGATCACTTATTGAGGTCGAATGCAATATGTACACGTATGTATAGTATCATGGAAGATCTAGACTTGCGTCCCCGTTATTTTTCGGTAAAAGATACAACCATGATACCCAGATGATAAGCAGCATAAAGACCGAATATCTCAGAACCTCGGCAATCTCTCAAACGAAATTTCGGTACTAAGACCATATGCCAATGAATGGTTCCCACCTGGTCTTCAGTCGATTTAAGTTTATATCACCCTGCACACTTTAAAATGATTGTGAGCCTACCGATACATCTTATATAGAGCTGCTTATCGCTTCTCATTTAAGGTTTGAAGAGGTTTAGACAGACCACTGATGTACTATCATTTTCTCTTTTGCTCGCCAGGAAACTCATTTTTGCTTTTCTATTGTTTTTGTGTTTTTGAAATTTTTCAATGTTTTTGGATTTTTCAAATTTTGGATTTACTCCCCCTAAAATCAATAAACTAAGACAAATTTAAAACACAAAGGTATTTACAAAAATGATTTTCCGATGTTGGTATTACTCTTGCTTGACCTTAATGCCGTTTACCAATAATAAATAGTCAAATCTTGATTTGTCAAAAGCTTTGGTAAAAAGGTCGGCACGTTGGTCATCGGTGTGGACGTAAGCAACATCGATTAGCCTTTTCTCAAAGCAATCACGTATGAAGTGATACTTGATGTCGATGTGCTTAGTCTTTGAATGCTGCACAGGATTTTTAGTGATCTGTAATGCAGCAGAATTATCAACGTAAATAGGAGTAGTTAGGAATTCAAAACTGTAATCACGCATTTGTTGTTGTATCCACAGGACTTGGGAGCAACAACTTGAGGCAGCAATGTATTCAGCTTCGCATGTTGATGTAGCGACACACGTCTGCTTCTTGCATTGCCATGTGACTAGGCGATTTCCCAAAAACTGACATCCAGCCGTTGTGGATTTGCCGTCGATTTTGCATCCGCCAAAATCAGAATCACTGAATGCAATCAAGTCAAAGTTATTATCCCTAGGGTACCATAGACCGGTGTCAGGGTAACCCTTCAAATAACGAAAAATCCTTTTTACAGCTGCAAGATGTGAGGCCTTCGGGTTGACTTGATATCTGGCAAGCAGGCACGTTGGGTACATTATATCTGGTCTTGATGCTGTGAGGTACATAAGGGATCCAATCATCGCGCGGTAGTATGAGGGGCTAGTATCTTGTCCCTTCAAGTCTGGAGTAATTCCGTGATTTTGTGGTAATGGGGTACCAATGGGCGTTGCATTAGACATCTGGAACCGGCTCAAGATGTTACCAACATATTTAGTCTGATGGATGAATATCCCAGACTCTGTTTGTTGTACTTGTAGGCCCAAAAAGAAAGTCATTTCCCCCATAGCACTCATCTCGAATTTATCCTGCATTACACGCTCGAAATCCCTACACAAAACATCATTAGTAGAACCAAAAATAATATCATCAACGTATACCTGTACCAGTAGAAGATCTCCATCTTGTTCTTTGATGAAAAGAGTACAGTCGATAAGACCTCTGCGAAACCCGTTTTCCAACAGATAATTAGATAAGGTTGCGTACCAAGCCCGTGGTGCTTGATGAAGACCATAGAGAGCTTTGTTGAGCAACCAAACCCGATCGGGATGGATAGGATCTTCAAAACCTGGAGGCTGTTCGACGTACACCTCTTCTTCTACCACACCATGTAAGAAAGCACTCTTCACGTCCATCTGGTATACCTTGAAACCTTTGAATGAGGCATAAGCCAGAAAGATCCGAATCGCTTCTAGACGTGCAACAGGTGCATAGACTTCGTTGTAGTCGATCCCTTCAATCTGACGAAAACCTTGAACGACTAGCCTTGCTTTGTTCCGGATAACAATCCCACGGTCATCCTTTTTGCATTTAAACACCCAACGGGTACCAATCTTCTTATAACCAGCAGGTTTCTCGACTAGTTTCCAGACACCAAGCTTCTGGAATTGTTGCAGTTCTTCCTGCATCGCTTCAACCCATGAGCTATCTTTCAAAGCATCTTTCCAAGTTCTTGGTTCTTCCTGTGAGACATAACACGCGAAAGACCAATCATTCTGTTGACCAGATTCTCGGATAGTTGCATACAAGCCTGCATTGTTGTTGTTACGCAACATGTTTCTTGTTTGAACGCCACTTTGTACATTTCCTATGATGTTTTGTTGAGGATGGGTATTATGAATCCTTGTTTCTGGATTATCTTGAACTGGAATATTTGTACCCAGATTGTTGAGATTCAGATCAACAATCAATTCAAGGCCCGGAATTGACGAAGAGGATGATGCAGAAGTTTCAGCTGTTCTAGGGACATCCACTGGAGGTGTACCCTCTGAAATACCATGAACTGCTGTGGGAGCTTCTTGGTCTGCATCTAGAAATTCATCATCCTCTGAAGATTCGTTCAATTCGGAAGCATCTTGAAAACCCTCATTGTCGAGAGCATTATTGTTCACTGAGGATTGTTCTTGATTGACAATAATGGGACGAACCAACGGTGAGTCTGTTGCGTTGTCACTCTCGAAAAACATCCTTGCTGCAGCATTTTCTTCAACTGCTTCAACATTGATCGAATTGAAAAAGTCATCGTACTCGAACATCCAAGGCTGACCAGGATTTCTAACCGGTAAAGTGTGCCTTTGTACTCTGACTTCAGACCATTCCTCGACCCTTTTAGTCTCTAGATTCCAGACTCTTAAGTTAGGGGTGGAATACCCAAGAAAGTATCCCTCAATAGCTCTTGCCCCAAACTTTCCATTAGGATCGATAATTGTGCAAGGAGCTCCAAACGGTTCAAGATATGACAAATCTGGTTTCCGTTTGTTGATAAGCTCAAAGCAGGTCTTGTTGTGCCTTTTGACTGTAAGGACTCGGTTCAACGTATAACATGCAGAGGACACAGCTTCAGTCCAGAAGGGAATCGGTAACTGTGACTCTACCAACATTGTCCTAGCAGTCTCGATCAATGTGCGGTTTTTACGTTCAGCGACGCCATTCTGTTGAGGAGTATAGGCTGCACTAAATTCGTGAAGAATACCTTTTGAAGTGCAAAACTCCGCCATGGCCTGATTTTTGAATTCAGTACCATTGTCGCTGCGTATCCGCCTAACCTTCAATTTATAAAGATTCTCAATCTGAATGATCAAGTTTTTGATAATACCGAAGGTTTCACTCTTGTGTGCCATGAACGCCACCCAAGAAAATCTTGAATAATCATCAGTTATCACGAGGCAATATTGATCATTCCTAATGCTTTTGTGCTTGACAGGACCGAACAAATCCATGTGCAAACGTTCAAGAGGAACAGCCACCGTGTTGACTTTCTTTGTAGGGTGTCGCTTCTTCGTTTGTTTTCCTTTCTGGCACGAGACACAGACGTCTTGAAGATGGAAATTTTTAAGAGGAACACCATTCACCAATTCATTTGACACCAAATGATTCATTTTGCGTAAGTGAATGTGACCCATTCGTCTGTGCCAAGAGATTGTGTCTTTTTCTGTGGCTTTGGAAACGAAACAAGTTGCTTGTGCAGACGTTGTGATAGCTTGGCTCATATCAAGGACATAAAGATCATTTATCCTTGGAGCCGACAAGAGAATCCATTCTTTCGGAACTTTGAATCCGGGTTTCAGCACATAACATCCATTAGCATCAAAGTGTACTGAAAACTGCTTATCACAAATTTGAGAAACACTAAGAAGATTGTGATCAAGTTGTTGCACAAAGTTGATCTTATCAAAGCTAACAACCCCGTTGGAAATCATTCCTTCACCAGTAATATATCCGCCCTTATCTCCAGCAAAAGCAACATAACCTCCTCTAATAGATTTGACGTCGTAGAGAAGCTTCATGTCGCCTGTCATGTGCCTGGATGCCCCACTATCAACAATCCAATGACTACTGACAGTTCCTCCTGGAACACCCTGCACATGAACTCACATAATTAGTTGGAGATGGGGACCCAAGCCATTGTGGTCTTGGGTCTTCCATTTTCATCAATGACAATAACCTCTATTCTTTGATGATTTGAAAATTGTGATGGTCCCCCTGATTCAATAACCGTTTTTGGTTTCCAGGTCTGTTTTGTTAAACCAGTGTTATTCTTTGAAATCTTAACTTCATGGTTGTCTGAGGTTTTTAAATTTTTTGGTTTGACAGAAACAGGTGTTTTGTTAACCACATCGGTTTTAAGTGCCTTTTCAATCACTTTGACTTGTTGGCGTTTCTGTTTCTTTTCCCTTTCTTTTACAAGTCGGGGATCTTGTTTTACAGAAACAGATCGCTTTTGGTGATTGTGTTCACGGGGAGCATCTTCTTTGGCTTTCAACTTATGAAGATACGGGCAATTTCGAATGATATGCCCAATTGTACCACATTCAAAACATGATCTTCGTTCAACAAACCCCGAAGTATCATGTGGTCGTCTAGCCGATGATGATGAACTTTGTGACCCCGAGGTACTAGGTTTTGAACTACTTGGTTCATTCCTTTTCATCACTGTTGCCTTTTTGACAAAATCTAGGTTAGACTGATTTTCAAAAGTGGCGATTTTGTCCGTTCCCTTGGATTTCACAAAGTTCACATTCTTCTTCTTCTGATTCGGCTTCTTTTGATCTTGAGCCGGTGTCTTACCTTTGGGTTTGGTATGATTTTGCTGTTTTTCCACTGTTGGTAATTTCTTATTCCCAAATTGTTTTCTAACTTCAGCCTTTGGGATAGGAGGACACTGTGTGACTGTAACATGTGGTCCTGTCTTTCCCAAAAACTTACTTGTAGAATTTTCAAAGACTTTACTGATTAAAGATTGATTAACATTCTTAATAGGAAAATCTTTGTCAGAATAGATTTTATCATCACCAACAAGAGTGTACAGCAAATCCACACTCTCCGACTCTTTAGCAGACACAGACTCGATTGCAACAGTCTTAGCGGGCTTTGCAGGAGGATCACACAGAATGTGATTCTCAAGAGGTATGTCCTCTTCTTTTATTACCGCATCAGACTTTGCTGAAATAGTATCATCAGATTCATCATCAGAGGAATCAGCATCCTCAATCACAACTGTAGAGTCCTGATTCTGTTCAGCAGTTACAAATGTATCTGCTGACGCATCTGAATCTGACGATACTTCTTTCTTGTATCCAAGTCCTGCAAATTCCTTGACATCTAGAGGGACAGATGGTTCAAAGAAAACCCTATCTTCCTCATCTGGCATGGCATCATAATTGTTTCTAACAGGTGGTGGACATTTCTTGTAACCTATGCATGTGACATCCTTTTTCTCTTTCTGAACATCAATGATGTGATCCAACACATAGCTAGAACTCAAATAACTGTCTAACTTGAGTCGGATCGCCTCACTTTCAGTTTGAACACAAGCCATTTCTTTTTGCATTACCTCAAGACGAGTTATATACAGATTAATGTCAGTTTGTTTTCTGGAAACCATTTTAGTCAACTCCGTTTTATCTTTCTTTAATGTTTCAATCATTGACTTAAATTCCTTTTCATGGTTTTCATAAAACATGTTGGCTTCAGTGCATTTTGAAAGATCCACGGTCAATTTCTGATTGTGAATAAATGTCACGTCATATTTCTCTTGCAAAGCCTCATGCTTGCTTTGCAATTCACACCACCTATCATTCACAGAAACATGTTTGTCTTGCAATTCAAACAAACTAGCTTGTAAAGCATCGTGTTTGCCTTGCAACTCAGACATGTTTGCTTCCAACTCAGCACATCTAACATGCAAACTATCACAGTTATTACAGCTAACAGAAGTGGGTTCGTCGACACATACCTGACTTGATGAACTGTCGACATTCGCCATAAAGGCTGAATGGAGAGAAGACGAAGAATAAGCAGCTTGGTCCACCAAAATAGATCTTCTTTGAATTCCTGCTGCAGCTTCCTCCAGTAGTTCATCAATATTTGCATCGACTGACGCAGTTGATGTGTCATCTTCCTGATCATTGCCTGAAGCAGAGGACTCTTCATCTGAACTTCCACTGTACCCGGAGCTGTCTTCATCTTCAGAAGATTCAACACCATTGGTGGAAGATTCTCCACCACTGGCGTGTTTAAGATCATTAACCACTTCAGCAAAACAAGCTGTTCCATCAGGTGCATCATTTCCCAACTGGATTGACCAATCACAGCCTTCATCTACTTGAACCACAAGTGCCTGGTTGGCATTTGATGGTCCTGGTTGATTCTGGTTGTTGACAGGTACCAGTGTGCGATCATTGTTCCTTCCTTGGTTCTGATTTGCCCTGTTGCCTTGACCTCGGAAAGGATTCTGGTTCCCATGCTGAGATGGCCTTGTACATTCACGCTTGAAATGACCACGTTCACCACAGTTGAAACACTTGACGGCCTGTTTATCGAACCCATACTTGGTGTCTTTCTTGCTCTCCAAGCTGGTTCTCCCAGTTCTCTCCATAAAATCCTTTGCTCGCCTAACAGCACTGGCAAAGGCCCACTTAATATCCATCATCTCCATCTCCTCTTTATCTATCTGCTGATAGTCTTCTTGTGTCAGATTAATGTTGCCAATCTGACCTTCCACTAATCCACAGTAGGCGCTCACCACAGTGTTGAGCAGCTCCATATGTTCTTTTGCTACTTCCACACTAACTTTAGAAAAGCTTGAGGTGTCGAGCCGTACTGTATCTGGCTTTGATTGTTGACCAGCAGATGATGTACTTCCATAACAAGCTTGCTGTTGCTGTTGAGGAGGAAGTGGATTTCCGAATATATCAGTTGCTCTGATAGGTTGTTGGCTTTGCTGTTGTGGCACTGGTTGAGGAACTGGATTGAGCGGATTTCCATATATGTCTGTCGTTGGAGGAGGGGTGCCATACAAGCTAGTGCTAGACACAAATGCTGTTTGAAGTGGAGCGTGTGAAGACGGTTTTGTAGAAGTGCTAGAAGCTCCATAATACATTTCCGGATTTTGTGGCACTGCAACTCTTTTAGCTTTGAGAGTTTCTTCCTGATTTTTGTTTTCCAGGAGTTGAGCAAAGTCACCAAAGTTTGTTGTATCCAAAGTGCCATTGTACTTCAGAATTTCTAAGAAATTATTCCATTGAGGTGGCAGTGCATCTGCAAACTTCTTCACTATCTCTGGTGAAGTTGTTACAACCCCAATATTTGCCAATTCAGTCAGCAAATGAGTAAATCGACTTGTCAAATCTCCTAGAGATTCATTCTGCATACAAATAAAACCATCGAACTCTTTCTTCAGCAATTCTTTTCTCAGTTGACGTGTCGCTTCATTTCCCACGCCCCTTGTTTTCAATGCGTCCCACAACCTCTTCGTGGTCTTATGACTGACAAATTGATGGTAAATATCTTTGCTCAATGCCTGAGTAAGAATGGCGTAAGCCTTCTTCTCCAAATCATAGATTTTCTTTTGATCTTCTGTAAGATCTGCAAATGTAGCAGCAGATGAAGCAGCAACCTCTATTGTTTGATCGAAGTCTGTGATGAATCTCAACCACAATTCTGTATTTTGACCAAGGACGTATGTATGAAATCTACCAAACCATCCCGGATATTCGCTTAAATGCATCAACTTTGGAGGTCTATTTAAACTTCCCGTTTCACTTTCGCTTAGCAAAATGCTTTGAACACTGGGAGCTTGATTTGATACGAATGCCCATTGACCGGAAGTTGTAGCATTAGCTTGCGAACCCGAATCTGGAGCCGGAGTACCAAAATACATATCTGTATTTACAGGAACACCCCACATAGAATTCATTTTTGATCAAGAAAACAAGTTGTTACACCAGTCGAAGGATACCTGTCGAAAGACTGAAAATTACAAACTGTTAAACACAAACAGACTAATGATCGAAAGATCAACACCTGTTCGAAGGATCAACAGTGTTCGAAAGATCACTGTTGAGTTTCGAACAAAGTTTTCGAAAGATTCTCCAAGACGAAGGATCCTTATCTTTCGAAAAAGAACTGTAGACCGAAAGATGTATGCTTCGAAATGATTCCTTGGTTCGAAGGATGAAGATCTATCGAACCTCCACTGATCGAAAGATGGTCTTTCGAGTTCGAAGGATATCTTTCGAACGGTTCTGACACAGTTGACAATGGGTGACAGGTTGGTGAAAAAGTTGACGGGTTGGTAGAAACTTTCTGCAGAAAGTATGTTCAGACCATATCTTCTGAACATGCAGGTCTCACCAAACAGGTAATGATTAATATTTTAATCAGTTTACACTTCCCAACACACAAACACTTAGGAGTTTAAAATTTTTTAAGATCAAAAGTGTAGTTTAACAAGAACCAACTTGAATATATCAAGAACACAGCCCAGATATGTGAGTTTTCCAGAAAACCCTCACACTTCCGAAGCTCGGTTATGCTCGAAACTTCACTAAAAACCAACCTTTATCATGTGATAATGAAAAATAACAAGGTTTTTATAAGAACTTCCAGCAAAACAGCAAGATTACACCCGATTTTAACAAGTTTTTCAGAAAATATAAACTTCAAGAACCCGAAAAACAGCAAGAACACCTCGGTTTTAACAAGGATAAGAGCCAAGGCTCTGATACCACTTGTAGGTCCGGCTAGGGGAGGATCTAGTCGCCTAATCCTTGTATACTAACCAACCCGGTTGTGCGGAATCCAACCGAGATAGCAAACCGAGATAGAACACGCAATAACACGACACGCAAAGTTCAACGATTAACACCACTTGTATTAAACGTATGAAAGGTCCAGTTACAAGCACAAGGTTTACAGATCAGTTCTATAAACTCTCTCTAACAGTGTGTGTGTATATTCTCTGCTCTAAGTGTTCTCTATGTCTAACTCTAGAAATGAACACAACACACGGGTATTTATACCCAAACACAGCAGGTCCGGTCGAAGGATCAGGCTGACTGGTCGAACGATCATCTGTCGACCAGGAACAGCTCGAAGGATCCTGATGTACTACGAAAGATGTGATCTTTCGTGGTCCATCTATCGAATGTCATCTTTCGAGCTAGTCATCATAGAAGGATATAAGTGATCCTTCGATGAGACATCCTTCGACCTACCCATCTTTCAAACACAATGTTGACTGTTTGGCCAAGTCAAACCGGAGGATGGTTGACTTGGTCAAACTTACAGGACTATAAAGACATCGTTTTACATCGTGACTGAATACAGACAAAGTGCAGACATAAGTGCACCAACAGTTGAGTAATCACGAGGACGATGATTGGGAGTTCCTCGAGAGGATGAGCAAGAGGTCAAAGGCGAAAGAATCGGCCGACCGAGCCAAAAAGCACTCTACCTCAAGGTCTTGGCCCGATCGCGATGCGAGTTCTAAGGATCGGATTGAAACGTTGGAGCGGGAGTTGACCCGCATGAAGAAAAAAGAAGTGGGTGTGGTGCAATACACCGTATGTGAAGAATGCGGCGACATCGGTCACCGAACCGAGAATTGTCAAGTCACTGTGGATGTGAATCAAGTGTATGGAGACCGGAGGCAATACGATATGAACTCCAACAGTTACTACCCCGGATTGAGGAACCATCCTAACTTTAGGTATGGTAATGCCTCCAACCAAATGAACCCGAATTTCCAATCGGGAAATCAAGGTGGATATTCGCACCAAACTCGCCAAGGAGGTAACCAAGGGGGTTACCAACGGAATAACAATCAAGGCGGTGATGACTCGATAAATTCTAAATTTGATGCCCTCATGAATGCTATGAGTGCCCTTACTAATTCACATCAAGCCCTTACTAATTCACATCAAGAGATCAAAACCGAAATGAAGAAATAGTTTGAAGTAAGAGATAAATCTCATAAGGCGTTGGAGAAGCAAGTGGGGCAACTTGCTCAAGAGATGGCTCAGATTCGGGGAAGCAGAGGAGGACTTCCAAGTGACACTACAGTGAACCCGAAGCATCAAAGCTCAAGCACGGGCAATGTGAGGAATGTACACATTAGCGCGGTAAGCCTTCTTCCGAATGATGAAATTTGTAGTGTTCAAAGCATTCCACCACCACAATATGTTGATGGTGTAGTGGAAGATATAAGTGATGAGCCGGAAAGTGAAAATGAACAAGAAACGATTTCACAAAGAACAAATGAAAATGTAACTAAAAATGCTTTTTGTGAAAATTGTTTAAATCAACTTAACCCGCTTAATACATCGAAAAGTGAAGAACGGTGCCCACCAAAGGACGAGGGGTGGGAAAATTTTAAACAAGCTAAAGTTAATTTGCCGTTACTTGATGACATTAAAAAGGTTCCGGCTCATGTGGAATGCTTGAAAGAGTTGAGCATTGAAAAACAGCACAATAAATTACCCGACCCGATTGATTTGGTATCACATGTTAGTGCCGTTTTATCAAGTGCGCTCCCTCAAAAAGCTCAAGATTCAGGAGATCCTCTTATTCCAATTCAAATTGGAACATTCAAAATTGAGAGGGCGCTCCTCGATCTTGGAGCTTGTGTGAGCATTTTACCCGGGAGTTTGTATGACCAATACGATTTTGGTCCATTAAAAAAATTTGATACTCCCGTGGTATTGGCCGATCAGACTCCCACGCATCCAAGGGGGATGGTGGAGGATGTGATTGTTAAGGTGGATGATTGCTACTACCCAGTTGACTTTTTGGTGGTAGACTATGTTGGGTGTGTTAAGGACACCCAACCGATAGTCATACTGGGTAGACCGTTCCCGGCAACTGCTAACGCCATAAGGGTGAAGGGAGTGGTGCGGGAAACCACTCGGCAAAGGAGAAAGCCGAGCGGTAACACCGCCGCCCTCCCAAGTTTACCGCGCGCCAAACATACCTATCGGTATGTGCTCACCGATTCGACAAAGGAGAAAGGACAAAATTGGGCATTGGGGTGTGTGTGTGTAACGGCATTATTGCCGTTTAATTAAAAAAAATAGACTTTTTATTTATAAATAACACTTGCAACCACATTCTCCAAACTTGCAACCAGATTCTCCTTCTATTTTCCCAAATTTCACCCAAGTTTTTTGACCAAATATTTGCAAATGGAAGGCTCAAGCAAACGCGATGGCAAGGCAACTAAACGGGTTGGCTCGAGGACGAGTGTGCCAACTCAACGGGGCGGCTCGAGTGGTTCAACTCCGCCGTATCATCCGCAACTAGGCTTCGCCACACATAGCCAACCTCCATTTTTTTATAGCCAAGGCATGCAACCGACTTACGGGTTCAACACCCAACCCCATCCAAATTTTTCGCCGCATAACTATTTTCCACAGGGTCCGACCACGGTTGCTCCAAATATTTATGATTCCCTAGACAACCAAACTTTTGACCCGTTTGGCGGAAACTCTTTTCAAACCCCATCCTCACAAGACGACGAAGAATTTGTGGCGGAAACTCAAGAGCAATATGATGACGAAGACGAAGGCCACCATCAAGAAGAACCCGCAAACGAGCCGAGAGGGAAGAGTGGTAAAGCGAAACGGGAAAATTGGACTCCTATACAAGAGGAGGCATTGGCCAAGGCTTGGGTTCATTGCACCTTAGACAAAAGAAAAGGCAACCAACAAAGGAAGAATAGTTTTTGGGGCAAAATTCTTAAGCACTTCAACAACACGATCGGAGGAAGCAACCGAACCCATCATCAGGTCCGCTCCAAGATGATTACCATGCATGGAAAGTTGAAATTATTCAACGGGTTTTATCAGCAAGCGGTAAATTATTTAATATTCATACGTTTAATTTTTACCTAAAAAAAATACTTATTTTTTTTCTGTAATTTATTATTTTAGGACCGTTTACGTCCAAGCGGATCCGACGATTCTTGGGTCTTGAAGCAAGCGTTTAAGGATTACAAGGAAAAAGAACATCATGAGTTTGCTCATATGGCGGCGTGGGAGGTCGTCCGAAGTCAAGAAAAATATATCCAAGTTCCGTTGTTGGGTGAAGACGAAAGCTCGGGCTCGAGTTCAAAAAGAAAGTCGTCGGACTCGGGTAATTACCATCCGGATACACCGAATGCCGAGTTCACGAGTGGCCATCAAACTATCCCCGACATGAACGTGGATCCCTCGCCACGAAGACAAAAGAGGAGGGATAAAAAAACCAAAGCCGACCCTTCTTCAAGCGACGATCCAAGAGACATAACCACTAAATTTGAAGAATATAGGGCGATGAAAAAATAGTTGATGGATATCAAAAGGGTGCGAGAGGAAAGATATTTGGCGTTGGCCGAGAAGCAAGACGAAAATATGCGCCAGGCTAAATTCGACAAGGACTTGAAGACGTACAACCGGCCTCACGACAATGTTCCCCCAGCAATGTTGGCGATCACGCTCGCACGAAAACGCGAGATAGCCGAAAAGTATGGATGGCCGTGTGATTTTTAATTTTTTTAGTCGTTGCGTTGTTTTAGTGTCGTGTAATTTTTATGAATTTTTTGTTTTTTTTAAGTTTCATTTTAATGTAATTGTCTTTTTTATTAATTTAATGTTTTGTTTGTTTTTATTTAACATATAATTTAAAAAAAAACAAAAAAAAAAGTTTGCCACTTTCAAGTGTCTAAACCATTGCCAACACTTTTCAGCAAAGTTTAAACTTTTTACCCTCTCTGACGTGGCACTCTCTGATTGGTCCATTTTAAAGTTTGCCACTTTAACCTGTTTAACCACTCCCTTCACCGTAATAAATTGTGCAACGGGAACGGTAAGCATGAAGTTTGGGGACCGGGAACTATTTTTAAATGTTTTTCGAAATTTTACTAACCCACTCGGTGAGGATAAGTGTCCTAAAAAGGACATGAATCCAAACAAAAAGGTATGTGCTATGGTTGGTAGATTTGGAGAAAAAAGAAGAAGACGGCCAAGAAGAAGAAGACAAAGAAGTCACCTCAAGAAAAGAAGAAGGAAGAGGAGGTGAGGAAGTTTGAACCGTTTGGCAACAAATGGTATGAATCACCGGTGTGTGATTTTGAGGAGTTCGTGGGCGGCAAGCACGCCATTCGACCACCATGAGGTGGTAAGTTAATTGTTGTTGTATATTTCCTTTCACAATTCGTTTTAGTTTATCTATTTAGTCTAGTTTAGTGTTAGTTTAGTTTATTAAATTAAAAATAAGAAACATTTCGTTTTGATAATTTAATTTAGTTTTGTAAATAGTAAAAAAAAAACTAAAAATAAATTAAAAAGCTGAAAATAAAGAAAAAAAATAAAAAATAATAAAGTAAACAAAAGAAAAAAAAACAATTTCATAATGACATCAACAACAAAAACGTTAAAAAAATTACTCCCTCCGTCCCATTTTAAATGTCCAAATTTTCACTTTTGGTTGTCCCAATTTAATTGTCATTTCCAAAAATGTAAATATAATTTCCAGTTTTGCCCTTACCATTACAAACTTCCATTTTTTGTTGTCCCAATTTAATTGTCATTTCTAAGGACATTATTGTCATTTTACAACCCAAAAAATAAAATACTCAAGTATTCCTTAAGATGTGAGCTTGTGGGTCCAATGACATCTAAAATGGGACGGAGGGAGTAAAAAAAAAGGTTTTTCATGTTTACTATGCCATCAGCATGATGTCACATGACATCATCATCTTCTTCAACCAACAAAAACGCAGACAACATCAATATATCAACGTAAAACATGAAATAGTGGCCGGAATGATCGTCGGCGACGCAACTCCGGCGTCGTCGACGGAGGTTTTTTACAGTGGCGTCGAGAAACAGGTGCCGTAGACAGCAACACACGGCGTCTGGGGGATTTTGTTGACGGAATTGGCGTCGACGACGCAAGAAACAACGTCGCCAACGGTGTTCAAGACGTGGCGTCCATAGAAACTCGCGTAGGCAGGGAAGTTTAACGTCGGGAGAGTTTGTGAGATTGAGGCGGCGTCGACGACGCGAATTCCGGCGTCGCCGACGGCCGTTTGAGGGTTGGCGTCGAAGGATAGTGGCGTAGACTGGGGAAAACGGCGTCGGAGGTTCTGTGTGATTCCAGGTGGCGTCGCCGACGCCGGAGTCTCCGTCGCCGACGCGGCTCGGTTCAAGTAGACGCTGAAAACTTTTTGTTTCTTCGTTTTGGAGTCAGCTGGGTATATGAACAGAGTCTGGTTGTTTATGAGTTTGGCGGTTATCAAAATTTAAAAAATGATTAGTTGATAGGTTATTAATTGGATCTGATTCTCAGAGATTCTTGTCGGATCTTTACATTCCAATTAATTAGTTGATAGGCAATTGGTGGGGATTTTTCATATTATTTTGAGTTTCTCCCACATTGTAGTGTTATTTGTTATGGTAAGATCTATTATTCCCAAATAACCCCTACCCACCTGTGGATCCGAATGAGCAATACCAGCGGTGATGGCGAGGTACGTTTTATGTTGTTGTATATTATTAGTTTTTCATTATTGATTGTTATTTCATCTTTTGTCTAGTATTTTTGTTTAGTAGGTAAATGAACTTTGTGGGTGTGTTCCCTATATAACCCTCACGAGACCTACTCGTCCTCCCAAGCTATTGGGGGGTTTAAAAGGGCTTGTTGCATACGCTAAATGCAACCGTGATTCCTACGAAAGTGAGTTAGGTTTGTTATTGTTGTACATTATTTTTCCACAAAAATCAAGGTAAATTAACGCATGACTTGGTAACACTTTCATAAAAAATGGTAGAACTAAGTACCTAACAAATTTCAATGGTTGTGAGAAGCATGCTTCTACACAAGGGTTAAGATTTGTAGGTACACCATGTTCGCGGGACCACCGTTATTGTGAAGAGAAGAAGAAGACAGGAGCATCTAGCGACAAAAATCAGGTGCATGCGTTTCCTTTTTACCTTGATTCTTAGATTAGTAATAAGTGGATTGTAATTGTATGTTATTTTCCGGGGTGGAATTTTTGGGAAGTTAGCCGTGTCACATCCCTTGTGCGTTTTAAAATTCTAGTTCTTACACATTGAGGACAATGTTTACCTCAAGTGTGGGGATGGGGGAGTAGTAAAAGTTTTCGATTTTGACACGTTCATTTAAACACTACACATTGAGGACAATGTTTACTTCAAGTGTGGGGATGGGGGAAAATTTCAAAAATGTCTTGTTTCGAAAGCGATCTTAAAGCACAAGTAACTAAGTCAACGAGGGATGGCACAACCCATTTGGTCTTTTGTCATGGTCAAGTTCAAATTAATAGCATGACGGGTATTTAGCGGGTGGTTATTTGGGAATAATCCGCCTAAGAAACTAGCATTTTATGCATGTCACATACCATACCCTTTAGATATGTGAGGTTTTGAGCCACTTTTACATCATAGAATTACATACTTATGTTTCTTTGTTTGAGTGGGCCATTAGTCATGTATTGTAGAACTTGCAACTTTCGATACGTTTGAGACCATAGACCGAATACAAGCACAAGAATGATTAAGGCATTAGGTAAACCTTTTCCTTTTACACCATTTATATATCTTTACCCAAAAATTATCCCTAGTCGCCCAATTTGAGCCTAAACCTTTCGTTTGACAACCCACTTAGCCCATAACCATAAGCCTTTTTCTTTTTAAACCCGTGTGATGAAAATTTGATTATAGGAGCTTAAGTTTGTATAGTTGTGATTCATTTGTATTGAAAAAAAATCAGAAAATGTTGCGAAAAAGAATGAAAAAGCATAGAGAAAAAACACAAAAAGATGTGCTAGTAGTTTGTTGAATAAAAGGCGAAAGTTGTTGCCTCATAGTTGATGTTTATATTTAGTTTTGTTTAGTTTAGTGGTTTGTAATAAAAATCGAATTTTCATCACCTTAGCCACTTTAAATATCATACTTCCTACCTTTAGCCTAGCCCCGTTACAACCCTTCCAAAGACATTTTGACTTGTGCTTAGTATTCGTGTTCGGTGGTGGAGAATGATTGAGTTGCAAGCCTATGCGGGTACGTGTTCTAATCGGTTTTTGAGTGATTACTTGAAAAGTGCTAATTCATTATCTATTAGCCAAATTTTAAACCGAGTGGAGAGAACATTGTGAGGGATGTGCATGATTTATTAGTTTCAAGGGCGGGTTAATCTTGTATAACCATTTTATATGTGGTGATTCACTTTACCGTTAAATATGTTGAAAATTGTAAAGAGTTTGAACTTGTGCATGACGATTGACCTTAACCTTCGTCTCGGGAATGGGGAGTGTATTCTTTGTTCGACCCACGTGAAAGTGAAAAACAGATTTGCTTGAGGGCAAGCAAACGACAAGTGTGGGGATGTGATACGTGGTCGAAAACCGGTGTTCGTATTGGTGTAACTTGATGTTTTTACATGGGTTTTAATTCCGAATAGCCTACTTTTAATTAAAATTGTGTTTTGCAGGTTTGATGAAGTTTAAAGAGCTATTTGGGAGCTTTACGGACTATCGGGACGAAAAACGGACCACCGGAACGCAAAACGGGTCAATCGGAAGCGAGAAACAGAAAAACAGAAAAATTGGTTTTCTGTGAGGCGTAGCCTACGCCACCAGGGGCGCAGGCGACGCCTCCTCCTGATGCTAAACGAGATTTTTAGGGTTTTCTTGGTTGGTGACGAGTCTTAATGCTTGTTTTGACCCATTTCGGGAGTTACACTTGGAACAGAGTTTGAAATCACTTCTTGGAGCCATAACCTATCATCCCTTCCACTCTCAATCCATCTCTATCATCCCCAATCATCAAGCACACCGAATCAATCATCCACAATCATTCGATTTCACCATCCAATCTTCATTCCATAACCCTAATCATCATTCATCCTTCAATCCATTCATCACCACCAACCATTCCAAACCCTAACCACCATCTCCGCAACTTCAAAGCTTCAAGACGATGATGTTTAAGTTTTCAACTTCCGGTGATAGCGTTCGTCCTTCCATGAGCGGCTAAATTCCTGGAGGTTTCACCCCGGTGTAGGTTTTTGTAAGTCTAGGGTTTTAACATTGTTCTTGGTTTGATTTTGTGACAAATTGCTATTTGATTTTGAAGCTTATGACAATTGTCTTGCATTTGTATTGAATTCATAAATTGTCGAGTGAAGATTAAATTTGACTTTATGAAATGTTTATGTGCAATTATGCCTTGTCTAGGTTAGAGTTTACATGTTCTTGGTAATGAAGTGCATTTTTGTCCGTTCTTTGTAACATTGATAGCTATTGGCACCTAAGCCGTGTAACACTAAATTCGTTAGTCACTTTTGCAATTGAATCAAATCTAAAACGTGTAGAAATACTAGGATTGCAATTACCGAACCGGGTGTGAACCTTGTTTATTTATCTTGTTTACATAATCAATTATAATTTCGTGCAATTGTTTAAGTTCTTGTTAGTCATAATTAAAAACTAAACTTGTAGGTTCATTTCAACATCTTTTCAAAACAAACAAAAACCATAAAAATAATCTAGTAAGCTTCATAATAGTGACAAACCGTTAAAATCAACCAAGTCCATTTGCAAACCACATACTCTTCGTAGTTCGACCCCTTGCTACCACTAACTATTTGTTAAGGGTAATTTGGGCATATAAATCTTATCTTTGACCGGAGCGCGACACTCCGATTACTAGACCCCAAACTATAGAAGAAGCTCTAGAACTAGCAAATACCTTGACATATGAGTTAACCCGTACTAGAGAAGAAGACCAGAGGAGAAACCTAGCTCAAAGGTTTACCCAAGAATTTCGTTCTGGGAATTTCAACCGTAGGAATATGGGTTCTACCTCTGCACCATTCTGCAAGGTCTGCAAGAAAAAGCATTCGGGAAAATGCTCCACTCTTTGCAATTTCTGCAAGATGCCAGGACACAAGGAAGAAGATTGCAGGAGAAAATCCAGTAATGGACTATGCTTCAACTGTGGAGAAAAAGGTCACATCAAGTCGAACTGTTCGAAATTGGCTCCAGCTGCGAAAAACAAGAACACTAAAAATGCTAGAGCATTTGTTCTAACTGCAGATGAAGCCAAGATGATTCCAGATGTCATAGCCAGTACGTTTTTAGTTAATGATGTTTTTGCTAAAGTATTATTTGACTCTGGTGCAAACCAAAGTTTTATTAATACTTCATTTTGCAAATTCCTTAATCAACCATTAACTAAACTACCACAAGAATGTCTAGTAGAGACAGCAAATGGAGAAACGATTAGGATTTCTGAAATCTTGCAGGGAGCAAAAATATAATTTTTAAACCAAAAGTTTATGGCAAATCTTTACCCAATGAATCTGGCAGGATTTGATATTGTATTAGGAATGGATTTGTTAATAACCAATAAAGCCAGTATTTTATGTGATCAAAAGTCAATCCAAGTAAACTCACCAAAGGGTGAAAAGATCACAATTAAAGGTGATAAACCATCTAGATCCACGAAATTCATCTCTGTGATGAAAACTGCAAGCTATATAAGAAAAGGATCTATAGTGTATTTGATTTCTATAATCACTAACACTAAAGGAAAGGAATTAAAAGACATTCTAGTAGTGTCTCAGTTTTCAGATGTATTTCCAGAAGAATTGCCAGGGCTACCGCCAGACAGAGAAGTCGAATTCAGAATCCACCTATTACCAGGAACAGCACCAATTGCCAAAGCACCCTACCGTTTGGCACCAGCCGAAATGCAGGAACTAAAGAAACAGTTAGACGAATTGTTGGAGAAGGGATTCATACAGCCAAGCTCATCGCCGTGGGGAGCACCGATTTTATTTGTTAAAAAGAAGGACGGATCAATGCGTATGTGCATTGACTACCGTGAATTAAACAAGGTCACGATTAAGAACCGGTACCCATTACCAAGAATCGATGATCTGTTTGACCAATTGCAAGGAGCTCGATTTTTCTCTAAAATCGATTTAAGGTCAGGATATCATCAATTAAAGGTACAGGAAGAGGACATTCCTAAAACCGCATTTAGAACAAGGTATGGTCATTATAAATTTACTGTCATGCCATTTGGTTTAACCAATGCCCCAGCCACATTTATGGACATGATGAACCGGATATGTAAGTCATATTTGGATAAATTCATAATTGTTTTTATTGATGATATTCTCATCTATTCTAAAAGTAAAGAGGAACATGCAAAACATTTGCACGCACTTTTAAGTTTATTAAGAAAGGAAAAGCTTTATGCTAAATTTTCAAAGTGCGAGTTTTGGTTAGAACAAGTACAGTTTCTTGGACACTTAGTTGATCATGAAGGAATTCATGTGGATCCCACAAAGATCGAGGCGATTACCAAATGGAAAACCCCTGAGTCACCAACCGAGGTTAGAAGTTTCTTAGGATTGGCCGGTTATTATAGAAGATTTATTCAAGATTTCTCTAGAATAGCCATTCCTTTAACTAAGTTAACCTGTAAATCCATTAAGTTTGAATGGGGACCAAAACAAGAAGAAGCATTTAGAATTCTTAAGCAAAGATTAACCCATACACCCATACTAGCGTTACCAGAAGGAACTGAATATTTTGTAATCTATTGTGACGCTTCTAAGTTAGGTTATGGATGTGTGTTGATGCAACGTCAAAATGTTATAGGTTATGCGTCTAGACAACTTAAGAATCATGAAGAAAATTATTCAACCCATGATCTAGAATTAGGAGCTTTAATTTTTGCCCTTAAAATTTGGAGACATTATCTTTATGGTAGTAAGTTTACCATATTCACAGATCATAAAAGTTTAAGGTATGTTTTCGGGCAAAAAGAATTGAATATGAGACAAAGACGGTGGATGGAGATGCTTAGTGATTATGATTATGATATCCAGTATCATGAAGGAAAAGCAAATGTAATAGTAGATGCTTTAAGCCGAAAGTATCACGAAAAGCCAAAAAGGGTACGTTCTCTTAAATTAAATCTACAAGTAGATTTAAATGATCAGATAAGAGAAGCACAAGAATCAGTAACCAAAGATGATACTGAAAAATTAAAAGGTATGCTAAAGGAATTAGAACAAGGAACAAATGGAATTTAGAGATTCCATAAGAAGAGAATGTGGATACCTAAATTAGGAAACCTACGTCATCGTATATTAGAAGAAGCCCATAAGTCTAAGTATACAATGTATCTAGGAAATGATAAAATGTACCAAGATTTAAGAAAGAATTTTTGGTGGATAGGAATGAAAAAGGACATAGCAGCCTATGTTTCTAAATGTTTAACTTGTTCACAAGTTAAAGCTGAACATCAAAAACCCTCAGGATTGTTGCAACAATTAGAAATGCCAGTGTGGAAATGGGAATTGATAACAATGGATTTTGTTATTAAATTACCCAAAACAAAGAAAGGAAATGATACAATCTGGGTGATTGTAGATAGGCTAACCAAGTCAGCTCATTTCTTACCAATGAAAGAAACTTTCAATATGGAACAGTTAGCTAAATTATATGTAAATGAAATAGTTTCTTTACATGGAATACCTTTATCAATTGTTTCTGATAGGGATAGTCGTTTTACCTCTCATTTTTGGGCAATTTTCCAAAAAGCAATGGGAACCAAGTTAAATCTAAGCACATCTTATCATCCTCAAATAGACGGACAAAGTGAAAGGACAATTCAGACGATGGAAGACATGCTTAGAGCTTGTGTAATTGATTTTGGAGGTAATTGGGATGATCACTTACCTTTAATAGAATTTTCTTATAATAATAGTTATCACACTAGTATCAATGCTGCACCATTCGAAGTACTTTATGGACGAAAGCGCCGAACCCCAGTCTGTTGGGCAGAAATTGGGGAGAAGCAACTATCTGGACCTGAGATAGTGCAAGAAACAACCGACAAGATTATTCAAGTCAAGGAACGACTGAAAGCAGCACGTGATCGACAAAAGAGCTATGCTGATAACCGACGCAAACCATTGGAATTTCAAGTAGGAGATAAAGTATTGTTAAAAGTCTCTCCTTGGAAAGGAGTGGTAAGATTCATCAAACGAGGAAAGCTAAGTCCCAGGTATGTTGGACCTTTTAAGATTATTAGGAGAATAGGACCTGTAGCCTATCAGCTACAACTGCCAGAGGAAATAGCAGGAATACATGATGTATTTCATGTATCTAATCTCAAGAAATGCCTAGCTGATGAATCACTGATGGTACCTCTTAAAGATATAGAGGTAAATGAACAACTCAAGTTTGTAGAAAGGCCTCTACAAATTGAAGACAGGAAAGTCAAAAACCTCAAATACAAGAGACTAGTTCTGGTCAAAGTGAAGTGGGACTCCAAAAGAGGACCTGAGTACACATGGGAGCTTGAATCAGAAATGCAAAGAAAATATCCACACCTATTCCAGTAGATCTCGAGGACGAGCTCTAAAACAAGGTGGGGAGGATATAACAACCCTAAAGAAAACCGACACCCCCGAATATTTTCCGACACCGTAATATATTTTAAAATATCCCAATATGTCCTAAAATACACCCCATACGTGAAAACGGGCCCCGAATACCTTAAATATTATTAAATTTAATTAAAATTCTGATTTTTGGATTGAGGCGGGCCGCGTAAACCCCACCCCAATCCTTACGCGGGCCGCGAGAGGCCCAAGATGTGGCGCAACCCGGTGTGGCCACGTGGCCCAACACCCGGCAAGTCTAGTCGATGACCCAGCCAAGCTACGCGTTGACCAGGGTTTGACGCGGGCCGCGTAGACCCTTGTCTACATTTACGCGGGCCGCGTAAAAGTTGAAGTGAGGCCCTATATATAGAATGCTTCGGATCTTCAGTCGACTCGCTCAAATCTTTCTTTCTAAACGTAAATTTCTGATAGTAGGCATTATACTCGGGTCTAATACCCCCTAAATAGCGAAGTTCTGCTCCGTTGTAAGTATTATAACCCCTGGATACGTATTAGATACGCTGCCCGATTGATCTAGGGTTCTGTAACGGCTGTCGTGGTTCTGCCCGACGTAGTCGTTGGAATGCCGTCTCGGGGAGGGTATTACTAATGTTAAAACGGGTTATTATACTAACGCGTGTGCATTTATGTAAATTATAGATTGTCACCAGGAAACCCTTACGGAAAATCTAAGACAGCAATATGAGTTGATCCGCTTTTTGTAAACCTTGTGTTAACTGTTTTTACAAAACCTCATACAATTAATTATATATTAAACAGTTATTGAGTATTTATAAGAATACAATTATCATGAGTATGTTGGGGTTTTGTATACAAAATTTGTTACCACCTGGTCAAGGAGTAACATTTCCACAAGTCGGGTCTGACAGTACCATGGATGTTAATTGATATAACTTGGAAACAAATGTAATTGCGAGATCGCCCTCAATACTGTACAATGGTTTTTATTTAAACTTGATTAAATTGGGATTCACTCACCAGTATTTCCCACTGACAAATATTTTTAAAACGCGTTTCAGGTAACAAACTGTGAAAGCCAAATAGAAGCCAGCTGGACAGCACTGAAGGCTTGGAAAAGTGGCAATAAAGTTACCTAAATTAAAATAGATGTTTTTAATAAATAAAATAGGATTTATTCCTATGACAACGTGTGTACTGCAAACTTGGGTTTATCCCATATGTTTAATATTATGAAAATGTGGTATTTTACTCTGATAAAATATTTCCTAACTACGGTCCTAATGAAAAATTCCGCTGCCAAATTAGACAATACGTGATACCACCGAAACTAGCTCGCGGCCGCCCGTTCCCAGGGATTAGAGATTGGGGGTTGCGACAGTAACATCTCACATTGGTCGTGAAGGGGAACAAAGGCTTCCTTATTAGGGGCTTGATACCTTCACTATCATGAAGCGTTTTAAATCCATGAGGCGATGGTGGTTCGTCCCGGCCATAGCGGACAATATCATGGTGCGGTTACGCTAGGCTGTTACAGCTCATACGAAACCGACGCCTAAACTGTGCATCGTCGTACAACGGATTTTCACCAAAATAATCGCGCATTAAACGTTCATGACCACCTAACCGATCTCGTTCAAGAGCCGCTTGTCTCGTACGCGTTGTAGACAATTGAGCTTCTTCTCACAAATAATTAATCGCCTCCTGCGTCACTGCGATAAGCATATCGTCGACAATACCGTCAGATGAAGAGCTAGACAAATCGCATGAAAAGTGGGATGACATTTTTAAAAATGATTGGAGAGAATGTGTGTGTTTTTGTGATTGGCTTGTGTAAATATATGTATATATATCAGATATTTAATAGTTTTTTATACAAGACCGTTGCCAGCGGTCACATTTGACCAAATTCTTGAACAAAGCGTTAAAACGCTTGTTAGGTCACAGGGTGTGGCTTAACGCCACCCCGCCACCTTAACATTTATGGCGCCCCATGGCGCTATCCACCATCCTGTCGGCTTTAAAAGGGGGCGCTATAGGCCTTTCGCTACCGTGCTAACGGGCAAGATTGAAGGAATCGATGGTCAACTATCCGTTGATCAACGGTAACTTTTTTTTAAATTAAGTTTAAAATTTATAATTTGCCTATAAATACCCTACCCCTTTTCTATATTTTTCATCTCTTCTTCCTCTACTCTTTATCCAAAATGTTTACACTTTTTTTTATAATCACACAATGTTTCCCAACAACCAAAACGTGTGGGATCCCAACCATCCGTTTTGGCAAAGTGCAAGAAACAATCCCAACAACGAGGAAGAAGAACGTTATCGAAGAGACCCGCGAACAGTTGAACTTGGATACTATCCGATGCCACCTAGCACCCCAACTTTCCCTCATCCGACCACGCCACCGATTTCGGGTTTTTAGGACTTTGTAATGTTTTATTTTATTTTAATGAAAATATGTTTTTTTATATTTTGTAGTTATTAAAATTAGCATATAAATTAAAAAAAAAAAAATATATAAATAAAAAATAATAATTAGGTATTGATGATGAGGGTTTTAAACCATTGCATGCAAGTTAAAGAAAGTGGCTTTAAAGCCCCCATGTGTGACTTGGCGGTGAGGTGACCAGTGACGGATCTAGAAAACTTTAATAGGGGTAACGTCTTAAAAGAAAGGGGTAACGAAATCGAAAAAACGTTTAAAAATGTCAATTTTTTCCAAAATTTACACTACCGCCGGAGCACCAAGGGGTAGCGGAGGCCACCCCTTCTCATATGGTACATCCGCCCCTGGAGGTGACGTGACCACACCCTGTAGCCTTACTGGGCTAGCGAGACTTTAATGCCCCCTGGCCCGCAGGGGATGAGGTGGGGGCGCTAAGGGGCGTTAACGATGCTGATGTGGCCAGGGGCGGTATGCCACACCCCTGGCCTTAGAATGTGGTGTTAGTTTTAATTAATATTATATATGTGAAGCGTTTTTTTGTATATTTCTTTAAAAAAATTCATATTTTATGGCCCGTGTTTTTTATGCGCCCCAGGCCTCAAATTTTTTTAGGATTTTTGGGACGATCCTGATTAAAAAATGTTCTTTCGATCAGATGATATGAAAGGGTTTGATTGAAAAAAAAAATATATTGGGTTCTAGAAACTATAGGTGTTAGGCATTTGGTAAGTGTTATTTGGGTTGATCAGATACGCTTAGTTCGTATATTTTGTTTTTCTGTTTCTCTTGTTTCGTCTTGTTTTCTAATTATCAAACTAGTAGCGGATACAAGATTTCTCATCAGGAGGTCAAAAATAGATTGAGTAGGGTCAAAAATCGAAAAACTAGTAGCGTTTGTTTACAAACGCCCTTAGTCTCTTTCAAGTTTTTTGAGTTTTGATCTTGTGAGGATGATTTGTTGTGTCTTAATTTCGAAGAATCTGATTCATAGATTTTCGTTCTTTTAATGATTGGTGCAACTCGGGGAAGAACGACATTCCATTTCGAGTGATTTCTAACAACTTTCCATGCCACAAGATGTTCAAAGCCTTCTTATTGTGCTCCTAGTATTCTTAAATTGTGTCCTTCAATACATGACCCGCATATGATTAACCCCTTCTCCAATCCATGAACTTCTTGTAAATACCGTCTTGTTGATTTTCGTTATCATATCATTGATGTTTCCCATGCCCACAAGGATAAACCCGTCTCTTTAGTCTTCTGACTTGTTGACCCAACGCCTCTTCTTCCTTCTCGCTCCACAATTTTGACTTCAACTTATTAGTAGTCCCTCGTTGTCTTATGGGGGGTCGTTGTTCGTTGGATCCTTCTCCGTGCAGTGTCTTGGGAGCGGATTCAACACTACTCTCCTGGAATGCTTCGATTTGGGGTTGATGATAGATAGACCAAATGATACAACAACATATCCAAGTAATCAATTTGGTAGATTTAGTGGGAGACAAAACTCGTTTTACAATTGGTATGTGGGAACATGTGAAGCCTGTAATTATTGATAGAACTAAGGGTGTAAGGGGCACTCCTCTAAGTGGGGAGTGACCTCTCTTACCCACAGTCAATCAGCACACGCCACGTCAACTCCCCACTTAACTCCCCCCACACCCTCAATTTGATGGCGGCACTCCTCTCTTGGGGGACTTGCTTTTTTTTTTTGTTTTAATTAATAAAATATCGTTCAAAAAATAAAAAAGAAGAAGAAGTTGTGCGGTGAACACCCACCGCTCCTCACTCCCCGCTTAGCCTCCCCGAGGGGTCGGCGGCGGTGTTCCCGAGCGGGGAAACCCCTCCCCGCAAAGCGCCCCGTTCACCCTAATGATAGCATTGTGGGTTGGGTTGGATGATAAATGGTGTGAAAAAAGTGAAGTAATGAGTTGGTTTATATAGGTGTTTTTAAAATAATTATTTTCTTTAACAACCATCATAATTTTTATTTAAATGGTCTCATGACAACGAGATCCGAACTCTTTCCCGAGTGCATACCGTGTGTTATTGGCCCCTCTATCCGAGACCTTTGATTTGAGGGAGGGCGTCTTTTATTTATAAAACCCTTTTTTTAAATAATAATATATAGATTTGTAGGTACTGGCCTCCATAACTATATGAGCCAGCCACACTACAACTCAATATCGATATGGTTATCGTTGATGAACGATTTGTATACCCAACGGAAACGCACCTAACGGTTATGAAAACCTCTCTCTTCTACCCTGGAGACGGCTTCGCGGCTTACGATAGCAACGGCCAGCTCGTTTTCCGTGTGGACTCATACGGTCCAGACACCCGTGAACTCGTACTCATGGATCAATACGGCGTCTGTCTCCTCACCCTGCGCCGCAAGGTACGCTAATTTCCTAATCACTTCATGAATAAATTTTTTTCCAGGGGTTTCTTTTATTAGATTCTCACTAGTTTTTTTTCTGTAGTGGCCAAGTTTACATAACCGGTGGGAAGGTTATTTAGGCGAGAGGAGAGACAATGAGAATCAGAAGGCGATATTCAGCGCGAGGAGATCGTCGCTTATCGGGCGATCGAGCGTGACGGTGGAGTTGTTTGGCGATCAGAAGGAGGTGTACCGAATTGAAGGGCAATTCGGTCACCGAAACTGCAGGATATATGATTCGGCTAAGGAAACAAAGGCGGAGATTAGACGAAAAGTGGATGTATCCACAAATGTGATGCTTGGGAAGGATGTTTTTTTGGTTACGTTGAAACCGGGATTCGATGGTGCGTTTGCAATGGGTTTAGTTTTGGTTTTAGATCAGATCAACGGTGGTGATGAGGGTGTTGATCTGGACCCTAACACAGATGATTGTAATTCGTCGTCTTGAGTTAATGTCATTGATTATTATCATATTGAAAATATTTTTTTGAATATTTCAAATTAAAACCAACGTTCAACAGGCATGGATAGGGATATATATAGCAACGAGTGGGTGAGGCTGATCATTGTTGCTTTTGATTAAATTAATAATGATTATTTATGTATGATTTTTCTTTGTTAAAGTTGTGTTTTTTATTTATTTTTTGATATTTTTGTCACATGTTTTGTAACAATGTTAAAGTTTTTGCGATATTATTTTATATGATATGATGATTAAGATTTTATATGAATAAAGATTTCATTTAATTTATTTGAGTTAGCTGATATGACTGTTATCATTAATTCATTATCTTTAGTTTAGTTAGCTCAACTATTTTTTTTTTAATTTTTTAATGATCATCGACTTAATGACTAAATGTTATCATTAATTCATTATCTTTAGTTTAGTTAGCTCAACTATTTTTTTTAACGATCATATCAAAGAATGTTCTTTTTGCTTAGGTATATAAAATAAGGGTGAAAATCAAATAACTAGTTTATTTTGGCTAGGAAGGATATGAAGCAATAGAATTATAACATGTGGTAAAATTTAAAATAAAGTGAAAGGGTATTTTAGTCAATTTTACCTAATCTTCTCCCTTCTTCTTCTCTCTGTAACCTCAAAACCCACCATCTTCAATCTTTTCTTCACTGTCTATCTCAATAATCAGTACATTATAGTGCGATTTTCGTCACCAATCAATGATTCAAACACTCAATCAACATGTTCTTCAACTTTTTTGAAGAAACCCAATTTAATTTCATACAATATCTCATTTTTTCCTGTGATTTTGAAGCGAATCACTCGATTCATTCGGTTCAATCGCTGATAAATGTTTCTAACATTCAAATTTCGCCAATCGGTGAAGAAATCGGCTTCGATCTATGTAAGAAATTTTTGAATCGCATTTTTACAATCTGGATTTTTGAATTAAGTCATTGCGTTTTACAAAGTAATCTTGGCGGAGGTCCGGGGGCAGCGCCCCTGGGAGCAGGGTCCAAGGGGCGGCAGCTCCTGGCAGGGTCTAAGAGGCAGAGCCCCTGGCTGCGCGAGGGTGCGCCCAAAATTATGTCGGCGCCACCCAGGGGTTTTACCACATGGCAATCTAAATTTTTCTATGTGAAGGAGGTTGCGGTCGCTTGCCAACATTTTTTCAGGAATATAGCTGTGAACATTCCTAAGGAGAAGATAGGTGTCCCTGAGGTGGGGAAACAGGATTGGGTTGCTACCTTGCAAGTTGTTCCTTTAGTTACATTGGTGAACAAGGAGTTGAAGTATCTGCGTATGATGCTGTGGAACAAACCGGGTTTGAAGATGAAGCTTATTGTCAAGGAAAAAGAAAAAGGTAAATGCTTTTGCCCTGATTTATATAACGTTATGTTGTTGCTTAAAATGCGTAAATGGATAGGTTTTTGAGGTAAATACTCTTGCCAACTTGTTGGATTGAAGAGTCTGGTGTAACTAGGATTCGAACCCGCGACCTCAACATAATGGGAAGCCTCAAAATACACTAAATGGGTGTCGGTGGCCCACTGAGCCAAGACCTAGTGGTTAACTTTAACGAATATAAGAGAAGCATATAAAACAGATGGAATCAAACAACCAAACGGTTTTATTTGTAACCAAACTAAACCCTAACTAATTACCTACTAAAATAAATTTAAAGAAAACAACTTTGCTTGAAACCTTCTGTTTGGAAAATAAGATCACCTGTAGTGGGGTTTTTTTGGCGTTTTTACTCAAAAAAAAGCCCCCCACTCCCAATTATCACCACTGGGCGTTTTTTTTTTCAAAAAATTGCACACAACCTTCTTTTTTCCACGCCTCGTGTTCAAGATCTTTGGCCAATGACAAATATTTTTTTGTTTGGCCAATACCTTTTTTGATAGTTTTTTATTTAATTCTATTACATCCCTTTTAACATAATGTCCCACAGTGCCTACATCCCCACTACACCTATTTTAGAAAAACACACATAATGCCCCATTGCTGACTGGACTACCACATGACGTAAAACGCCCAAGGGTGGGGGTATTATTTGTGTCTTCCAATTCACATGTAAGCTATGAAGCACGGGGACGGCTAGGACCATTGAGTACCCGTCTCGGGGACGGTTAGGGGACAGGGACGGCATGGGGACGTCCCCCAAACGTTTCCGGGAAATTGGGGACTGCAGCGAGATGTTTCCGGGATTGTGGGGACGGCAGCGAGACGTTTCGGGGACGTATCCTATTTTATTTAGAGTTTAAACTTTCACCAAACTTTGAGGTTCAAATGTGTTATGGACCTGCCATGTAAACTTGAACGAGATTTCCACTTTGACTGACCAGCGACATATTTTGGAACGACAACTGAATTATCATGTGATGGTTTATTATGATATGTTAAAATAAGTATGTTCAAAATTAGTAAGTTGAAAGTTTGGGTGAATGCAAGTTTGTCTCTTGAATAGATATGTTAAAATGACAAATGATGATTTATGATTTTGGACTTTGTGTAATATATTTTTATTTTTTTATATTTTATTTTGTCGTACATTTGCCATACCCGTATCTAGGATTTTTATGTTTTGCCGTTCCTCGGACCCGTATCGTCCTCGTACCCCAGTCCTATACCCGTTTCCATGCTACATAGCATGTAAGTAACAAATTTAAGGTAGACCTTTTGTTGCAAATTAATGGTTGGAACTCGTTGTGATAGGCTAGTCAAACAAACCAAGTCAAAATCAATTCCAGTTGTATCTTTTAAATCTTGGTGACGGCAGAAACCGATTCGGGCAAGTCGGCCCAAGGAATCAAAACACCAAAATATTGCTTTTTGTCCTTTTGACTTTCTTGGTGATTAAAAGAGCAACAAAAGCAATATTTTTGCTTTCTGTGATGATTATCGCAAGCAACATACACAAAATAACAACCACACAATGTATAATATAATATGATATGCAGTAAAATAGATGATGAACACCAGATTTACATGGTTTGATTACGGTATGCGATCTACGTTCACACGGACAACGAAAAATAAATAAAAGAGGACACTAAAGTTGAGTAGGTGACCAGCCCACTGAACCCTTCAAGTCCTCAAACCGCCCAAGACGGGCCAGGGCTACACCCATCGAAGCCGACATATCTTACCTAGTACTTTTTGGAAAAAAGAACATGTATAGAAAGTTGTTGTGTATATGTTCCTCCTTTTAAAAGGATGTTAGCCACAACCTATACCCTTTGGACATCTTATGGTAGTATCCCACAATGCTAAGATGTTATATGTCTCCGGTCTCTACATTGAAAAGGATGCTAACTGAATGCTACCTTTATGATTTAAGAATTTAAATCTTGTCCACTTATCCTCTTATTAAAAAAAAGATAATAATCCTGCACTCGTTGGGGTCTACGGTTCTTTTTTTTAACTGCAAATTTGAATCACTGGCGGACTACTGGAGTATAATCGTGTCACCAGTGGAACCACCCGATCATATTCATCTCCACTAGGCAATAATGTCCATACACAAATTCAGTAGGAAACCCAATAAATTTGGGAAAAACCCCATATAAGAAACAAACCGAGGACCTGATCCCACCCACAAAATGTCACTAGGCTATGATACCATGATAATATTCAATGAAGGATTTGCATTTCTCGAAGGATTCACATTTTACATTTCTTAAAAAGAATATCTTGAATTTTAATTCCCCTCTTTGATTGTGTGGTCCTTAATTTCAAAAGATATCATGTTGACTAATCACGATTCAAATTGTTATTGCTTAACTATAAAAGTTAATAAACTAAGAATTGTAAAATCAACTAATTAAACATATGATTATAAAGTCTTGATGAACAGTATTCTAAATACTTTTTTTATTTAAAAGTAGAAAAGGAAACAATATATTAATAATTACAATCTATACTATATAATAAAAGAAACCTGTTTTGGGACACTTGTCATTCTCTCATTTAATTGATTAAAATTATTAATAATACTAAAAATAATAATATTTAATCTAAATTAATACAAATTCTTATTATTAATAATATTTAATCAAATCTAAAATCTAATCTAATACAAATTTTTATTATCAATAATATTTAATCCAATCTATTAAGAATTCATACGAATTCCAAAGTTGATATTAACTTTCAAATAATTAAAAAAAATCCGCCTAACATCACAAATGTTTCTGTTAAATTCGATTAATTAATTTGTTCAACAATCACTACTATCTTTATCATTCAGTACAGTTAACCGATTTATAATAATACAACCTCCCACCTATTCAATCATATGATTTTTCAATCTTATATTAACTAAATAAATAAAGATTAATATTCAATCTTATCCTACTTTACATATAAAAAAATCCGTTAGTTCAGATTAATATTCAATCTTATCCTACTTTAAATATAAAAAAATCCGTTAGTTTTTTTAAATATATTTTTTTATTATTTGATATATAAAATCATATTTATTCAACCCATGTAATACACGGGGGGTTTTTTAAAAATATAAAAAAAATTTATTATTTGGTAAACAATGTTATATTTATTCAACCCGTGTAATACAATGGTTTTAAAGATATAATTTTTTTTATTATTTGGTATATAATATTACATTTATTCAACTCGTACAATACATATGGTTCTTATAGATATATAACTTATTTTATTATTTTATATATAAAATTACATTTCTTCAACCCGTGCAATAAAGGGGGCTTTTAAAAAGATAATGTTTTATTATTTGGTATATAAAATTCATTTATTCTACCCGTGTAATACACGGGGTTATAACCTAGTATATTAATAATTGATCCCATGGTTACAAGTGTTATCAACGGTTAATATATATTTAAATTCTACCCTATTATTCTATCATAGTGTTAAATTGTAATTATTTTTTATCCTATACAATATATACTTCAAAAAGCTATAATTTTTTCTATTAATCTACATTTCTTGGCTTAAAAAAAAAACTAAATACGTAGTTATGTTTGATTTAGTTTCTTGAGGTTCATATATAAAATTTATTGAAAACAAAGTTGTGTTTGAAATAGAGTCTTTTTTTATTTAGTAGGCTAGATCAAAGTGCCGACGTCATAGTAGTGTCGTGACGAACAAAACGAATACCGACCGAACAACGTTGATACTGGTATCGGTATATGCATAAAAATATATACGCTTTAAATTCATTTAGCTTATATATAATTTGGTTTTCCTTCGATAACTCAAGTTCATTAGCTTTTTTTTATAAAATTGAAGACGCGAGTTCATTTAATATTTTTTTCCCTGCTTCCTTTATTAACTTTGTTGAAAAAGACTTTTTTTCTTATAAGTACCGAGAGAAAGCAAACCAATACCGACATCGGTACCAGTATAGTTATTATTAGAACTGGCGTTGGTATTCGTTTTGATGTTTTTCATTGTAAAACACATTCTTTTGGACATATCATGACTTTAAATTTAGTGTCCATACCATAACAATACCGTAATGAATCAAATCCCTTCCCCATCGAATTCCCTTATATAACGATCTGAACCGATACCGACCGAGTTCCCGCCGCATCGCGCGGGCAAATCCACCTAGTTAAGTATTAAATCTATAAAGCATTAAGTAATACACATTAATCAAATATAAAAATATTATAAATTACTAAAGCCATATCCAAATAACAAGTTCAGTCCTCACAAAAACAACAATAACTAATACTACCAAACACTATTGAAACAAAACTAGTTTTATTAATTTGTGACATAAGTCATAACCAATGCAATGAATACTAGCTCAAAGGTTCCACAACCAACAAAGCGCCGAACCCACGACCAACCCAACCACCAAAAACGTCTCCATAGCGATCCCAACCACCTCTGACTCCTCGACCGGAACCAACTTGGGTGCAAGTATCATAAGCACACTAGTCAAGTACCCATTGCTCACACCAAGCATCATGGTCAAACTCATAACCGGACCCTCACTATGCATCCATTTGGGTCCATGCACACACCCTACAAACAATGGATAAAACAACACCCTACCCATACACCACCATACCACCAACTTACTGCCACGTGGCACATAAACAGCAGTCAAACACTTGCCCACAAAATCTCCAACGTTAAATGTTGTAATGAGTAATATAGGATACCAATCTTTAAAATAAGTTGATGCAACGTTTTCACTTAAATAACCTGGGAATATTGATAGTGACACTAGGTAGATTGCAAATACTGCTGTCACTAGATACCGGATTTTTTTAACTACTTGCCAGAAGTTTGATCGGATTGACATGTGTTGGATGGGGTCAATGTGTTTTCGGTTACTTCGGTAGAATCGGATCACCGGTAGTTTGTGTAGAACGTTGGTGCATATGATGCATAGAAGTACCATGATGGCACTGAATGTGAAGTAGATCTGTGTGCTTGTTCGGAGACCGGTTCGTGTGTGTGGAAGTGATGCCTTTGTTATTATTCTAAGTATCGAAACCGCCAGACCTGCAAACATTATAATTGATTTTAGACAATAACAAACATACAAACGTTACTGGTAAAAATCTAACTCGTGGTCGGGAAGTTGGGATGAAACCAAAGCTATCTTTATCGAAGTAAATCAATACTAGCTACTCAAGATCAGATTGCTAGAAGCTTGAATTGAGATGAGCTCAAACCTGAGCCTGGTCCTAAAAATAAGTTTGTTTAATAAACGACCTTGAACCCAAGCTTCTTTATCGAGCTCGAGCTGACTTGCGAATCTAAACGAGTACTATTAATACAACAATTTTCATTTAATATATTATATATCTATCTATATAATATTTCTTATTATATTAAAATTATGATACAAATGACTAAGAATATATATTATGTTATATATGTGAATTTAATACTAAAAGATACACAAGAATATAATTATAAATGTATATGAAATCATAATTTAACGAGACAAGCTCGGGCTTAAAAACTACTCATAAGCAGAGTTTGAGTTGTAGATATAAAGCTTGAAACAAGTCGCACTTGAGCACTCATAAATTAAACAAGTTGAACTCGAACTCGAGCTAGATCTAGAGCTCTCATACAAATAAACGAGTCAAGCTCAAGCTCGACTCAGACTGTTTACGCCCTTATAGAAAAGCTGCTCCCACTTACTGCTAGGGGTGAAAACAAGTCGATCGGCTCGAGAAAAAGCTCGAAATGAGCTGAGACTTATCGAGTCCGAGCAGAGCTTGTGCCTAAAATAAAGCTTGTTTATTTATCGAGCTCGAGCTCGAGCCTGACATGTGAAGCTTGTCGCCTTATCGAGCCTAAGTGTAAACGAGCCGAGCCGGACTTATTTAAACTTGTTTATGAGCTGATTTCGAACCTAAAAATAAGTTTGTTTAGTAAACGAGCCCGAACTTCACTTATTATTTATATTGTTTTTATTAATATATTAATTAATAGATAATAAACGAGCCGAGCTCGAGTTTGAAAACAAAGCTTGAACCGAGCTCGGCTCATTTCCACCCCACTCTATTTCTTTTTTATTTACAAGTTTAAGAAAATGAGAGTTCTAAGAAAAACACTAAAAATAGATATAAACAGCCTAAAAATACAAATCATACCGGCGGTGGCGTTACCAGCAAAAACCGCCTGCATATACCGTCCAGGAAGAGCTCCAGTGGCTCCAACCAGACTTCCACCCACTAACCCATCAGCTAATCCACTGATCATAACCATGGAAACAAGCACCACAAACGCGATATTCATTGTCTTCCTAGTCTCCTTCCCATGAACAATCCAGTCTGTCACCGGTGCCACCATGAGAGCCAAAATAAACAAACACTGACCCAAATTCATCCTGCTCCGAACCGACGGCAACTTAATCCGACTCGACCTTGAAAACCACATGAGTGTAAAAAGCACGGCCATCGCGGCCGACATGTAACCCACAGAAAACACCTTGTTGATGTGTTTATTAGGGTATAGATACTGGAAATAATCAACGGCTGTGATGAAGGCGTTCCATGGAACCAAATATCCGGCACCTAGTAGAAAGTGTATAATGTATGCCATGTTGTATGTGTCTTTTGGCTCCTTGTTGTCGTAGGTTTTAGGGTTCGGATTTGGCTGTAGAATCTCCATTTCTGCCGGAATATTATGCAAAATAGAGGGGTGTTTTCGATTCCTTATTACATATATCAATGGCTAATTTGTTGTCAACTTATAATGTGATTTTTGGGTGATTTCAGTTTCGAGTTTCGACATATTATTCATGGCAATGATAGATATGGACACGTTATTAATTGTTTTCTTTTTGTATATACATGGCGTTTTTATCACGTGAGTTAAACATGTGTGTATATGTATGTAATTTCGGTTTGTTTTTTTGTCTGGAGAAACATAAGATAATGTTTTGGTAAATGTCCTAAAAATTATATATGTTCGAGTATTAAAATAAGAATTAATTCTTTGGATTTCATGTTAGTTTGTGGATATTCTTTATTTTTGACGATCTATTTGTCGTTATTATTTTTATAACTAAATTAATTACTTTAATAAATTATTCCACGTATATTAATATGATAAGATTTAATATAGTTAATTATATATCTATGCTACATTATCATAGAACTCTTTAGGGTAAAATTGGTATTTCAATTAATTTTAAAACACCCACTTGGGATAATTATTTTTCTATTTAATAATTTGGTATTTATGACATAATTTTGTTATTTAATGCAACTTTGGTATTTATGACATAATTATATTATTTAATAAATACATTATAATATTGTTATTTAATTCTTTTAATTAATTTAGAACCCAACTAAAACCGAAACATTTGATAAATAAAGGGAAAACGAGTACAATGTTGTTAGTTATAGACTACAACGCAACACACGGGTTCTCCATTTATATTTAAACATATTACATAATTTGAAGTACTATAATATTCTACATATTACATAGTTGAAATTTAATCAATTTGATAACTAAAATCACATAATTAAGCGTGATATATGAGGAAGTATATTAAGTTTTAAAATTTTAAATTTTAAATTTTATTTCCATTTAGTTTAATGATAAGGAGTATAACAAATTAATATAATAAATTATATTTAAATAGATTACACAAAGAAAAAAAAAAAAGATTTTATTTTAGTTTTAAATCATAAAGTTAAAATCAAAATAATATCTAACCTTATTTTGCAAATATTTTGTTGTGAGAGGAAAAAAAAACTATTTATGTTGTTATAGATGATTATGCATAAGTTAAGACAACATGATACAAGGTTTTCAAAATTATATACTTACCCTAAAAAATTTACAAAACGTACCCCTTCACTTTAACAAAACCTATCATTTAAACTATGCACTTTTTCAAATGTTATTTTTCATTATCATCAGTTGACAAGTGTTTTTCCTTTTCTTCTTTATTATTAATTTTTGGGTAAAATACAATTTTCTTATTTTATGTTTGTTATGAATTGTAGTGGATAACCTTTAACTTCAATAATTATAGTTACAATCCTTTATTTGAAAAACTCATTACACCTTAGAGCATTCACATCCATGGCATCAGATTCAGTGTGTGATGTTTTTAAAATATAAAGAGTATAAAAAGTAGGTGTGACTGTAGAGAAAATATTACTGTTCATCTGTATATTTGGGATGACACTGTTCACCCCCTATATTTTTTTAATATATTTTGAAAGCGGTTGTGAGTGGAGGAGAGAGAAAAGATAATGATAAAGGTATAAAAAATATTATTTAATTGAAAATGAGAGAAAATGTAGTGTTTTTAGTGTAATTAAGCGTGAAAATATGGTGGGATGGATGTGAATGCTCTTACGTCCTTTAGCTCTAACCTGGTTAAAAATTCCAGTTAGGTCTAATCAATCAAGGGTAATTTAGTCTTTCTACAACTTAATTAAAGGAAAAAAATAAAACCTAATTTTACTGTGACAACCCGAATAACTAAGGTTAGCACTACTTAAAATTCCACAACCTTTGACGTGTGTCTCTACGTTTATTTGTCTATCTTGTGCACCACTGAATGTTTATATGTGTATGATTAGTTATTACGCAAGGAATCGTTAAACGTTTTATGTGTCGCTTAACTAAGTCAGGTGATTAACTAGATTGAGCCGTGAATTTACTTGATACACTTGGGCCGCAAACTCGTTTAGCACAAACACCTACACTTGGGCCATTCCTCGGCCCACCCCACTCAAAACCAAGCCGAGCCCACCTACACACCCTATGTTATGCTAATTGCATGTGGAGGTTGCCCCATAATTTTCTTATACGCACACAAGATCACAAACCCTAAACACCCTCTCCCATTCCTTCAAGTTGGACGGCAGCCCCCATCTCTTGCAAAGCCCTTGTCAATTCTAGCACCATTACTAGCATCCCATAACCTGGTTAGTGCACCTTCATTGTGGTGATTGTATTCTTTGATTTCTTTATGAATTATATGGTATTTGATGTTGCGAAACTATGTGCATGGTTTGAATAACATGGATCGATGTGATTAATTTTGTTGTAACTAATAGTGTAATTTAATAAGGGTTTCAATGATGGTAGCCATGATAAACTGGTAGCATAAAACGGAACGCAAATATTCAAGTGGGTGCATGAGGATGGTTATGATTTAGAGTTTGTTATAAAAGAAATCGATTTGGGTATTTGGGAATAAATAGTTGTTGGGAAATTATGTTAATTGATTTTGAATATGAATCAAGAGCAAAGGTTAGTTTCTGTAAGTGTGGTTGTTTGTGATTTGACTCAATCTGCCGTCGCATGTGCCTCTTGAAGTGTGTGTATGTTGATGATGTGTGTTGATGTATTCTTAAAATCCTTGTATATCGGCCGCCCTCCAAAAGTCAAGTCCTAAACCAAGCCCACATGTCCACCACTTGTATTGGTGGCCCAATCAAAAGTCCAACATGTATGCGTGTATTTGCTGATGATATCGGCCCACTTTTGGGTTTTAAGGTGGCGGCTGGTCTGTGATGCACTCCGACGAAACATGTGGCCTCGAAGAAACATGTGGTGTTTCGTCATATGCAAACTCGACGAAACATATGGTGTTTCGCCATATGCAAACCCGACGAAAGGTAGTGGTGTTTCGTCGCTTTGGTATTTCGCCAAGGAGGTGAATGGGTGAACAGTAGACAATATGAATACATTTGAATATTGCTTGGCCTATGTTTTCATACGTAGTTCAATTAGATAATTGGTTCTTGGTGGCTGTACATATAATGGATTTATAAACTGAATATGGGCCGAAGCCTTAGTGGGCTATTACCACTCTATTATGTAAGTTAGAATTTATTTTGGGTTGAGTGTATGAATTGAGGTTCTGGGCCAAAGGGTAACGGTGGACCGCATAGGCCCCTATGTGAAGTATTGATTTAATTAACAAATTGTATATTCTTGTATTGAGGGATAGAGAATTATATGTCCTGTAAGCATGAAATTATGATATGAATCTACTTATGAACTGATTATATGCTGAGTGATTACTTGGTGATACTGATTAATTGTCATGACATGACTTACACGTGTGTGTGTGCTACATGGGGTATTATGTGAATAAGGGATACATGAATTATTTGTACGTGAAACATGTGGATTATGTGCACCTGAAACTGATTGTGTCGGTAACCATGATAGGACGTGTGTACTCAATTGATAAACAAGTAACTAATCTTACCGGGCAAACCGAAGGTGAGTTCACTGCTCTTTTCCCAAACATGCGTCTCGGGGAGGGACATCTGGTAATCGTTCCGGGGAGGAATGTCGGGTTATTGGGATGTTGGTTATTACACTCATTTCTATCCTTAAGTCCCCTTACATATACCGATTAGTTGCCGGGGAGGCAACGGGGTTATTAGTTGATAGCGCTATTAGGTTTGGCACCCTCACACCGTACCGGGAAGGACGGTCGTGAACTAATACCTTAACCACTTGACCAATGTGTGATAGAGCATTGGGGTTTGGGAAAATAAATCTAGAGTCATCTGCGGTAATCGAGTTAATAACAACATCAAATCATTGAATCGTCTTATGCTCATATCTGGTAACTAAAACGCGTTAACAAAACTTTGAACTCACCAGCGTCGTCTGACACACTTGTCTGCATGCTTGCAGGTCTGTAGGGTTATATCATGGAACTTGCTGTCTGGAAGGCTGGAGTGGTCATGGGTCGAGATACATGGAATCGCAACATAAGTCTAATGGTTTACGTACGTGTGGTTTATGAAACACTTAACAACTGAGTTATGCTTCCGCTGTGTACAATAAATTACATGTAACGTTCTGTATCACTTTATGATAATGAATGAAAGTTTATTTAAATATATTTATGAGTTCAATGTGATTGGTGGCTAAGATCCTGGTACGTCACACGCCCCGCGGTGTTTCCGCAAGTGGTATTTTGGGGGTGTGACATTTACAAACCCACTTCATCTCTTACTTTTTTTCATTCTTTTCCTTACTTCTTCACCACCACCACCACCATAGCCACCGCCACCCATCTCTCTCTCTCTTTCTCCAACCACCACATCTCTCTCTCTCTAACCAACCGCCACCCCTATCACCACCACCACCAAATCCGCTAATGTATACTTGATTAACCTGCGACCACCTCCGTCACGCCAAAATAACCTAACCACCTCCCTCACGATTAAAATTGTTATTGCTTAACTATAAAAGTTAAGACCATGTGTAGTGGAAGACACAAATAATGCCCCCATCCTTGGGCGTTTTACGACATGTGGCAGTCAAGTCAGTAATGGGGTATTATGGGACGTTTTTCTAAAATGGGTGTAGTGGAGATGTAGGCATTGTGAGGCATTATGTTAAAACAGGTATAAAAAATTAAATAAAAAAAACCATAAAAAAGGTATTGGCCAACCAAAAGGTAGAATACATCTCATTGGCCAAACAATTCAAGAAGAGGCGTGGAAAAAAGGACGTCATATGCTTTTTTTTTTTTTTTGAAAAAAACGCCATGGGGGCGGTTAATGGACGTTAAGGGGCGTTTTTTGAGAAAAAAACGCCCAAAGACTCCCTACTATGGATGGTCTAATAAACTAAGAATTATAAAATCAACTAATTAAGTATTAAATCTACAAAGCAACAACTAATACACATTAATCAAATATAAAAAAAATATTATAAATTACTAAAGTCATATCCAAATAACAAGTTCAATCCTCACAAAAACGACAATAACTAATACTACCAAACTATATTGAAACAAAACTAGTTTTATTAATTTGTGGCATAAGTCATAACCAATGCAATCAAAACTAGCTCAAAGGTTCCACAACCAACCAAGCGCCGAACCCACGACCAACCCAACCACCAAAAACGTCTCCATATCACACCAAGCATCATGGTCAAACTCATAACCGGACCCTCACTATGCATCCATTTGGGTCCATGCACACACCCTACAAACAATGGATAAAACAACACCCTACCCACACACCACCATACCACCATCCTACTGCCACGTGGCACATAAACAACAGTCAAACACTTGCCCACAAAATCTCCAATGTTAAAAGTTGTAATGAGTAATATAGGATAACAACCTTTAAAATAAGTTGATGCAACGTTTTCACTTAAATAACCTGGGAATATTGATAGTGACACTAGGTAAATTGCAAATACTGTTGTCACTAGGTACAGGATCTTTTTAACTACTTGCTAGAAGTTTGACTTGATTGACATGTGTTGGATGGGGTCAATGTGTTTTCGGTTACTTTGGTAGAATCGGATCACCGATAGTTTATGTAGAACGTTGGTGCATATGATGCATAGAAGTACCATGATGGCACTGAATGTGAAGTAGATCTGTGTACTTGTTTGGGAACCGGTTCATGTGTGTGGAAGTGATGCCTTTGTTATTATTCTAAGTATCGAAACCACCAGACCTGCAAATGTTATAATTAATTGGGATTTTAGACAATAACAAACATACAAACGTTCCTAGTAAAAATCTAATTCGTGGTCAGGAAATTGGGATGAAGGCAAAGGTTATTAGACAGAGATTTATAATCTATTTATGTTAATGATTGTTTCTAGTTTTAGGTTATAATTGTCCTATATGTAGGACCTCCTATTGTAAACAATTATTCATTCAATACAATTCACAATTACAATACAAATTATATGATATCAGAGCTATACGCTCTTGGATTACCTAAACCCTAAAATTGTTGACTGTCTCTTTTGTTTTCCAATCTCAACAAGACCCTGTTCCTCTATCAAAAAGGCCCTGCTCCCTTATCAACAAGGTCCTACTCCCTTATTAACAAGGCCTTGCTTTTTCTTTTTTTTTTCTCGCCAACTTCTGTTTATTCAAACCTACAAACAATGGCCATTACCTCCTTTACCATAGTAGAGAAAACCACTCACAATTCTCACAAATTCGGTTCTCAACGAAGCCCGACCAATCATGGATACTAGAAAACCATGATCAAACCTTTTCTCATTACCAATGGTTTGTATGTTTATATTGATGGCTCTCTTCCCTGTCCATCCCAAACCATTGCTGCTACAACCTCCTCGTCAGACAAAGACCCACCGTCACCCACACAACAACCAAACCCTGACTACTTGACATGGGTTTCCAATGATGCCCACGTCCGCATGCTCCTGCTGTCAACAATCTCTGAAGCCTCCTTCAAACATGTACAAGGTGAAACTTCTCATGACCTATGGCTTTCCCTGGAACGTGCTTACGCACCACACACATCTTCCCGATAGTACACACTAAGAACCCAACTTCTCAACATGGAGATGCAACCTGATGGAACATATGCTGCCTATATCACACGAGCCCAAGAATATAACGATGCATTAGCAAACATTGGTGCAGCCAAGCAAGAAAAAGGATGTTGTTATGCTGATTATTTCAGGCCTTCGGGAAGAATATAACATCTTAAAACTCACCCTTATTCCACAACACCCTCCAGTAACCCTCATGGAATTACCTGGGCTACTCGCTGATCATGAATACATGATAAAGAAGACTGATCCCGCTATCTCTGTTGTTACCCAGGCCTTCACGACTACAACCAGCCTTGACTCAGCCTCACAACCCAGCCTTCAACTCCCACCTAAAACAGTCCAGTCGCTTCAACAACTGATGACACAGTTAGGCTTCAATGTACAACCTGCATAATAACATAATCGGGCCTATTACAGCACTCGTGGGCAGTCTAATCGTGACCGAAACAACAACTGGCGTGGATAAGGCAATTACAACAACCGCAACACGGCTCCTCGTCAAGTAACAATTCCATATTTGCTTGGGCATCTAATCAGAATACCGTCTATGGTTCTTGCAATAGGTGTGGTATTGGGCATGTTCCATCTCAATGCCTAAATCGTGATCCTGCAACAATTCGTCCACCACGATACACTCCACAAGAGAACTATGCTGATCATCGCTCACAAGCATCATCATCTTGGTTGCCGGACACTGGTGCAAACAGTACTGCAGCACCTGATCTCACTAGCCTTGACAATGCTGAGCCTTATTTCGGTAAGGACACACTTCTTGTTGGTAATGGCAACAGGTTACCTATGTTGGAAATTTGTGAAAATAGCATTTTTCACAAATATAGGAAAATGATTTTTTCCTATTTTGGACTAGAAATAAATATAAAAAATGAGCGGGTTTTATATATTTATTTGTGGGTTTGTGTTCTATGTTGGAAGAGCTTCGCAACGAACTAAACCACGTCCAAAACGGAGCTAAGATGAATGAGATATCGATGCTCAAAGTTTGGTGTTTGAAACTTGAACGCTGAAAAAAGTGGGAAAGTAGCACCTTGTCCCACATCGAATGAGAGATAAAACTTAAAGGGGTATTTAAGTGGGAACTCTCCATCCTTATTGTTTCATGGAAGCACTCACTCAGTGTACTCGCGAAGGGGAGTACCCTAACACGCACTCGCCCTCACGCGTGCGCGCGCGTGGCGTGGGCAATGAGGCGCAATGTGGCGCTTTTGATGGCCACTTTGCACTTCGCATCGCCGAGAGCCGCCTTTGTATTTTTGACCATGTGCGCATGGTGGATCACAAAGACTGCAAGGAGCATGCAGGTTCGAGGCGCGTGAAGTTGCAGTCCGCGCACGAGTACACGTGGCACGAAGGCGCGCGGTTGCGCGCTTGGTGCATGGGCCCTTATGTGACGTGCGCGGCACACCAGAGTGAGCCAAAACGGCGCGACTGTGTGGCGTGCTCGTATAGGGTCACAGGTGACATGGCACACGCGCGCAGGTGCGCATGGACCTGAGTCAGTGTGGCGCACGCGCGCATGGCAGTGAGCCAAAAAGGACGCAGCGCGCTTGAGGGCGCAGACCTGCGCGCGCGCGCAGAAGCTTCCAGCAGCAGTTAACACTGTGCAGTTACGTTTCATCATTCGAAACTGACGAAGTTAATGCGTTTGACTGAGAATTAAGTGACGAATTAAAGTGCATTAAAGACGTTTAATGCTGTTTAATTCAAACATTTAATTCGTTTTTCAGTTTTGACTCAGATTTGCAGTATAAATAGGAGGTTCCTATGGCAGATCAAACACACCAAATTCACCAGCAAATACAATCTTCTTCTGCAGAATTCTTCATCTTCATCAAGCTTCAGGTACACCTTCGGGTTGGAGTCAAGACCGGCAGTACAACTGCTTGCGGCTGTTGTATCCAGGAAACAAACGAGTTCTCCTGGAAGACTCGAAATTTGTTTTACGGGACCCGTGTCTAACACGATCCTCAGCTAAGAACAGTGTTTCTGTTCGGACTTTTTGTTCTTGTATTTCTATTTATTTCAGTTGTATTTGTAAAGTATTTTAATTTCATTCAGTTCAGTTCTTGTATTTCAAGTTAATAAAGAATTTTAATTTATTTTACACGAACGGATTCCTACAGTCTTTAAACAAATTTTTTAAAACACCGTTCGTGTAGAATCACAAACATATTCTGCTGTGAATTCGAACCAGTTCTGAATTCATACAGTTGTGTTTTAAAAAACAGATTTTTTTTTGTTTTGATTCAAAGGAGCGACTTTGTCAAAACAGTTTCTGTTCTTCTACTCCTTATTTAACTGAGTTCTAAAAACTTACTGTTGTAGTCTTCAAAGTTGGACTTAGAAGCTACACGGTTGGTTTGGCGCACTCATAAAATAATAAATTGGCGTATTTATTATTTTGAAAACAGTTTTATTAACTTGTTTTCTTGGAACTTTTCAGAATGTCGAATGAAAATATGAACAACAGCAACACTAATGTTGTCGTTGGAACCCCTGCCAACACTATCGGAGCGTCCACAGTGGCGAATCATGCTGAACGACCCGAGAAGTTCTCGGGTCTCCACTTCGAAAGGTGGCAACAGAAGATGTTCTTCTACTTGACCACCATGAACCTTGCGAGGTTCTTGACTGAAACCGCTCCCCTACCTGCGGAAGGGGAGACCAACGCTCAGGCTCTAAGCGCGGTAGAGGCTTGGAAGCACTCAGATTTCATTTATCAAGGCTATGTACTCAACGGTCTCTCGGATGCACTGTATAATGTGTACTATAATATCAAGACTTCCAAAGAATTATGGGAGTCTTTGGATAAAAAGTACAAAACGGAGGATGCGGGAACAAAGAAATTTGTTGTCGCCCGTTTCTTGGACTACAAAATGGTTGATAACAAGACTGTTATGAACCAAGTCCAAGAGTTGCAGATTATACTTCATGACATCCATGCTGAGGGAATGGTACTTAGCGAGACTTTTCAAGTGGCAACCATGATCGAAAAATTACCTCCTGCTTGGTTGGATTTTAAGAATTGACGATTGAGGAACTTGTCGTCCGTCTTCGTATAGAAGAGGACAACAGGGTGGCCCAAAAAGGCACCATTTTGCAAGCTTCGGCTAAGGCAAACATGGTGGAAATTGGGGAATCCTCAAAAGGTAATAAAGGCAAGGGTAAAAACAACAACAAAGGGAAAGCAAAGGTTAACAACCTTGGACCTAAAAAGGGGGCTGTGAAAAAGAAGTCTGTGCCTTTCCAAGGTACTTGTTACAATTGTAACGAGACGGGGCACCGTGCTAACCAATGCAAGAAACCTAAGCGTGAGCGTGCGCACATGGTTGATGAGGACGGTATGCCTCTAATCGCAATGATAACCAAGGAAGCGGCTATGATTGAAGAAGTCAACGCGATGGGTGAAAACCCAAAAGGATGGTTCATTGACACGGGTGCAACCCGCCATGTTTGTGGAGACAAGGCTCTTTTCTCTACATTCAAGGAAGCGACGGGTGAAGAAAAGCTTTATATGAGAAATAAAGCTACTGCAAGCATCAAAGGGGAAGGCACAGTCATCCTGAAGATGACTTCTGGCAAGGAGTTGACCTTGACCAAAGTGCTTTATGTTCCAGAGATACGGAAGAATCTCGTATCGGGATGGATGCTCAACAAGTTTGGATTTCGTCTAGTGTTTGAATCGGACAATTTTGTCTTGTCTAGACATGGTACTTTTATCGGGAAGGGCTATGCCCTAAATGGAATGTTTAAAATGAGTGTTACGGTTGTAAACGATAACAAAAATATGAATGAAAATTCTATATCTACTTACATGATTGAGTCTTCAAATGTTTGGCATGGTAGACTAGGACATGTAAATTTTAATTCTTTACGCTGTTTAATTAAATTAAATTTAATACCAACATTCCATATTGAGTCCGATCACAAATGCAAGACATGTGTCGAATCCAAACTTACGAGATCATCGTTTAAATCCGTTGAACGAATAACCGAACCCCTTGATTTAATTCATACCGATGTGTGTGATTTAAAAGCGGTTCCTACGCGTGGAGGAAATAAGTACTTCATCACGTTTATTGATGATTGTACTAAATATTGCTATGTGTATTTACTAAAGAGTAAAGACGAAGCAATAGAAAAGTTTATCTTGTACAAAAATGAAGTTGAGAATCAACTTAAAAAGAAGATAAAAGTTGTGAGAAGCGACCGAGGAGGTGAATATGTTGCACCTTTTGCGGATTTATGCGCAAAAAGTGGCATTATACACAAGTGTACACCTCCTTAATCTCCACAATCAAATGGCGTGGCGGAACGAAATAACCGCACATTGAAAGAGATGATGAACGCCATGTTGATCAGTTCGGGAGTGAACCGAGAAATGTGGGGGGACGCCATTCTCTCAGCAAACTATCTATTGAACAAGATACCTTTGAAAAATAGGGACGAAACTCCATATAAGTTATGGAGAAAAAGGAAGCCTTCATACAAATACTTGAAAGTGTGGGGTTGCCTAGCTAAGGTGATTGTACCACCTCCTAAGGCTCTTAGGATAGGACCCAAAACTGTTGATTGCATTTTCATAGGATATGCACATCAAAGTAGTGCACATCGTTTTCTTGTACACGAGTCCAAGAATCCCGATGTACACAAACACACTATCATAGAGGCAAATCCTAATATCGTCTCATATTTTGAGAATGTGTTTCCTATGTTAGGACAAACACATGCAACTTTATCAAGAGCGGTTGATGAAGCAGGTCCAAGTTCATCTATATGGTTAGATGAAGCAGGTCCAAGTTCATCTATGAGGATAGATGAAAGACATGAACGACCTGAGGTCGATGAGGGTGAGCTTAGACGAAGCAAACGACAAAGGGTTGAAAAATCCTTTGGTCCAGACTTCATGAGCTACATGGTTGAGGGTGAGCCCAATACCTACCGCGAGGGGGTTACCTCCACAGAAGGACCTCAATGGCAAGAAGCAATTAAGAATGAAATAGATTCTATATTGCAAAATCATACTTGGGAGTTAGTAGATCTTCCACCTGGTTGTAAACCACTTGGATATCGTTGGATATTCAAAAGGAAGATGAAAGCTGACGGAAGTATTGATAAATACAAGGCAAGGTTAGTGATCAAAGGATTTAGACAAAAGGAGGGTCTAGACTACTTTGATACTTACTCGCCTGTAACGCGAATAACCTCTATAAGATTGGTTCTTGCAATTGCGGCTCTAAGAAATTTGGAAGTTCACCAAATGGATGTAAAGACCGCATTTCTAAATGGCGATTTAGAAGAAGAAATTTACATGGAACAACCCGAGGGTTTTTCCGCCCCAGGAAACGAGGGAAAAATATGTAAATTGGTCAAGTCTTTGTATGGCTTGAAGCAAGCTCCAAAACAATGGCACCAAAAGTTTGATCATGTCATGATTGACAATGGTTTCAAAATAAATGAGTGCGACAAGTGTGTTTATTTTAAAGACACATCAAGAGGTTATGTGATTCTATGTCTTTATGTAGATGATATGCTTATCATTGGGAGTGATGATAACATGATCAACTCAACGAAAGACATGTTGAAAGCGAGGTTTGACATGAAAGACATGGGTCTCGCTGATGTGATTCTTGGAGTGAAAATCACTAGAACCCAAAATGGTATTGTTTTGAGTCAATCTCACTACGTGGATAAGATCCTTGGAAAATTCAATTCGGACGACACGAGTGTAGCTCGAACTCCAATTGATAATACCCAACACCTAAGGAAGAATAGAGGCGAGAGTGTTTATCAGTTAGAGTACTCAAGGATCATTGGTAGTCTCATGTATCTTATGACATGTACTAGACCCGACTTGGCATATGCTATGAGCAGGCTAAGTAGATACACAAGTAATCCGAGCGAGGATCATTGGAAAGCTATCACGAGGGTGCTTAGATACATAAGATATACAAGAGACTATGGATTGCATTATACCCGTGATCCAGCAGTGATTGAAGGATACACTGACGCGAACTGGATATCGGATATAAAAGATTATAGATCGACAAGCGGATATGTGTTTACACTTGCGGGAGCAGCTACAGCTTGGAAATCTTCCAAGCAAACGGTAATAGCTAGATCAACGATGGAATCCGAATTCGACGCTTTAGATAAAAGCGGGGAAGAGGCGGAGTGGATACGTCAATTTGTGGAAGATATTCCAAGATGGCCAAAGCCGTTGACGGCGATTTGCATACATTGTGACAATCAATCCACGCTTGTTAGAGCATAAATCGCAATGTACAATGGCAGATCAAGGCACATTCGACGTAGACACAACACGGTACGACAATTTATCTCAACGGGTGTGATCTCAGTTGACTATGTTAGGTCAAAGGAGAACATTGCGGACCCGTTAACAAAAGGCTTAAGCACAGATAAGGTGTATAGGTTGTCAAGAGGAATGGGACTAAAGCCCATAGATGAAGGGAATATGAGGGAAACCTAACCTAGTTGACTGGAGATCCCAAGATCTAGGTTCAATAGGCAAATTTAATCAGAAACCCAAAGGGAGTCACTGTGGGGGGTGCCCCAAAATTAATAAAGGGAGTTGTATACTTCCTAGTCCATTCCAATCAGTAACATGAATGTAAGGTTAAGCATGTTGAGGTTAAGGATTTTGAGGAAATCCAAGATTAACCATGATGCTTTTAATGATTCAGAGGAATCACCTATGTTAGAGAGAAGTGGGGTCGCTTCGAATGGATTTGTGGGGAGGCGCAAATCCTAGAGCTCTCGCAGAACTAGGAACGTGTTCCATAACCATAAACAGACACAACCATGAGGACTTGACTCGACTAGGGAGAGTATTGTGTGAATGTATATTGACGCCTACATAAATGGGGGATTGTTCAAAGACACCGCGTCTACAAGACCCTAGGAGGCTAAGTATGCTTCACAAAAGAAGGTTCAAAGGTTACACCTACCTATCTTGCAATACTCAACTGTTGAACGTGTATATTTGAAACTTGATAGATCGATTTCTATTCATGTGGGGGATTGTTGGAAATTTGTGAAAATAGCATTTTTCACAAATATAGGAAAATGATTTTTTCCTATTTTGGACTAGAAATAAATATATGAAAATGAGCGGGTTTTATATATTTATTTGTGGGTTTATGTTCTATGTTGGAAGAGCTTCGCAACAAACTAAACCACGTCCAAAACGGAGCTAAGATGAATAAGATATCGATGCTCAAAGTTTGGTGTTTGAAACTTGAATGCTGAAAAAAGTGGGAAAGTAGAACCTTGTCCCACATCGGATGAGAGATGAAACTTAAAGGGGTATTTAAGTGGGAACTCTCCATCCTTATTGTTTCATGGAAGCACTCACTCAGTGTACTCGCGAAGGGTGCGGAGCACCCTAACTCGCACACGTGTGCGCGCGTGGCGTGGGCGATGAGGCGCAATGTAGCGCTTTGATGGCGCACTTTGCACTTCGCATGCTCGCATCGCCACGAGCCACTTGAGAGCCGCCTTTGTATTTTTGACCACGTGCGCGTGGTGGATCATAGAGGCTGCAAAGGAGCATGCAGGTTCGAGGCGCGTGACGTGGCAGTCCGCGCGCGAGTACACGTGGCACGAAGGTGCGCGGTTGCGCGCTTGGTGCATGGGCCCTGATGTGACGTGCGCGGTGCACCAGAGTGAGCCAAAACGGTACGACTGTGTGTCATGCTCGTATAGGCTCACAGGTAATGTGGCACACGCGCGCAGGTGCGCATGGACCTGAGTCTGTGTGGCGCACGCGCGCATGGCAGTGAGCCAAAAAGGACGCAACGCGCAAGAGGGTGCAGACCTGCGCGTGCGCGCAGAAGCTTCTAGCAGTAGTTAATACTGTGCAGTTACGTTTCAGCATTCGAAACTGATGAAGTTAATGAGTTTGACTGAGAATTAAGTGACGAATTAAAGTGCATTAAGGACGTTTAATGCTGTTTAATTCACCCATTTAATTCGTTTTTCAGTTTTGACTCAGATTTGCAGTATAAATAGGAGGTTCCTATGGCAGATCAAACACACCAAATTTACCAGCAAATACAATCTTCTTCTGCATAATTCTTCATCTTCATCAAGCTTCAGGTACACCTTCGGGTTGGAGTCAAGACCGGCAGTGCAACTGCTTGCGGCTGTTGTATCCTTGAAACAAATGAGTTCTCCTGGGAGACTCGAAATTTGTTTTAAGGGACCCGTGTCTAACACGATCCTCAGCTAAGAACAATGTTTCTGTTCGGACTTTTTGTTCTTGTATTTCTATTTATTTCAGTTGTATTTGTAAACTATTTTAATTTCATTCTGTTCAGTTCTTGTATTTCAAGTTAATAAAGAATTTTAATTTATTTTACACGAACGGATTCCTACAATCTATTCATCATATAGGTTCCACCACTTTCAATTCACCAAATAAAATTCTTTCTATTAAAAACATTCTACACGTTCCACAAATTAAACGAAATCTTCTTTCCGTACAACGTTTTTGTCAAGAAAAATGTGGTTTTTGAGTTTCACTCTACATTTTTTGTGTGAAGGATTCGGTTACCAGAACTATCCACCTCAAAGGTCCAAGTAAAGATGGTCTCTACACTCTTCAATTACCAAAGACCAATCCTGTCTCAAATGTTGCTTTTTCTACTGTTCGAGCTTCTCCTACAACTTGGCACCAAAGACTTGGACATCCTCATTTGTAACTTTTACAATCTATGATTTCTAAGAACTGTCTTCCTATTAGTAATAATTCTGTTTTACCATTTTATAATTCTTGTCTCATGGGAAAATCTTCAAAATTGCATTTATCTTCATCAAATTATAGAAGTACTCATGTATTGGATTTAGTTTTTTGTGATGTTTGGGGACCTGCTCCTGTACTTCGTTTTAGGGTCATCGCTATTTTTTTCTATGTGTTGATCACACACTAGATACATGTGGTTATTTCCCATTAAATAGAAGTATGATGTATTTAGCACCTTTAAACAATTTCACACAATCGCTGAAAGACAATTCAAAACACAACTTAAATCAGTTCAAACAGATGGGGGAGGGGAATTTCGAAACTTATCCTCTTTCTTTGCAAAACTTGGTATTCTACATCGCCTATCTTGTCCTCATACAAGTGAATAAAATGGCTTTGTTGAGAGACGACACTGCCATGTGGTCGAAACTGGCCTCACCATTCTAGCACAATATGGTGTTCCAATGCGTTTTTGGAACTTTGCTTATGAAACTGCCACATACTTGATAAATCGCATGCCATCACGTGTCTCATCCCATATCTCTCCCTTTGAGCATCTTCTCAAACGTAAACCCGATCTTTCCTTCTTTACGTGTCTTCAGGTGTCAATGTTTTCCTCATCTTCGCCCGTATCATCCACACAAAATGGATTTCCGTTCATCACCATGCATCTTCCTAGGGTATAGTCCCTCGTATCACTGATATCATTGTCTTGATCCTACTACAAATCGCATTTACATCGCCCAACATGTACGGTTTAATGAAATATATTTTCCTTTTCTTCAATCCTCTTCCCCTTCCCCTTCCCCTACACCTACCCCACCCTCTCCCGATCCTTATTTTTCATCCTATCCCTTTCCTACACCACATGAACAACCATCCTGTTCCACAATCAACCAACAACCTAACCCACTAACTTCCAACCATACTGAACCATCATCATCCTTGGCTTAAACCGAATATGTTCAACCACCCACTACCCAGGCCCAACAAACCATCCCATCACAAGCCGACCCACCGCCTGTCACCTATCAACGACGCTCAACTATGGCTACTCACCCCACAGTTCCAGCCTATCAAACTTACCAAAACTCGGCTTAGACAAACCCATCTACTACCACACCCATTCCACCACTAACTCAATCTTCTGTCCAAACCCAATCCGCTTCCATACCCACAACAACTGACACCCAACCTCGCTTTCGCCCTCCAAATCTTTGGCAAAATCTCAAGCAAAAGACTCCCTATAATGCTTTTGCTTTCCACACTTCCACCAACTCTTCCTCAACCGAACTGTCCACCTTTTCCATTCCTAACAAAAGTCCTCAATGGTGCGCTGCCATGACAGAGGAGTACAAAGCCTTAATGAGAAACGGTACCTGGACTTTAGTACCACCAGTTCCGAATGCTAATGTTGTTGATTATAAGTGGGTATACAGGTTGAAACATGATGAAAATGGGAATATCAAACGTCACAAAGCCCGTTTAGTGGTTAAGGGTTTAACCAACAGCTGGGAATTGATTATCATGAGACGTTTAGTCCGGTGGTAAAATCCAACCGATGGCGGAAACATTGGAGTGAGACGAAAACAAATCGCTCAAAGCATCATAACACTAATTGTGACAATATAATTTGTAACACCCCGAAAATATAAAACTTTATATTAGAATTATAAAGTATAAATAAATGAGAATTTACTAACTAGGAATTTTAACCTAGTTTGTTACAAGTCTAGAAATAGCTTATAATAGGGTTAAAAGCAACTAAACAATAAGTTGAACAAAATGGAAGGGCTTAAGTTGTAAAAATTGAAACTATATTATTAATTTTAATAAAAATCAAAACCAAACACCCATTTGAGGATGTCTGGTCGTACAGAAGAACACAGGGGCGACTCCCCACTCTCAAAAACCTAGAAATCATTAAAACTCTCAAATTGAAGGCTCAATCAAAGCTGAAATCGAAATCCAAACATAGATTACTGATCCTCATCACAAGGGGATTACAAGGTATGTAAAATTTTGAGAAATCTCTCAACTTGAAATTCTCATGATTTTGGGAAATCTGAAATTAGATGATGCATGTTTGTGTTTTGGTTAGCTTAGTGATGATATAGCGTCTAGAAGTAAAATCTAGACAACTACATGTGAAATCATGTCCAAATTCAGGAAATTCCATGAATACCTTGAAGGTGGGTTATGGGTTTTACAAGATAATGATGAACACTAGGGTTTAGAATGATTATGCTAGTGTAATTTGATCATAGAAAGTGATTTCAGAAAAGTGGGATGTTTAAATGCTATATGAAAGCTTAATTGATGTTAATTTAGCAAAATAGCAAGTTATGAACTTAGATATGAATAGTATAAAATTCTGCCCGTTAAGTGTTTGTAAAAATGCCTCAAAGAAGGCTCGAAATTTAAATCTAAAGTTTAAACGCATGATTGTGATGATTTGACGAATTATGCGAAATATGACCGAAATGGAGTTCTAAATACAATGTGATTGAACTCTATAGGAAAGGAAGCCGGAGCTACGAGCGGACAAGCCGGTGTAAACGCACGACTAAAAGGTGTGCTTTGAAGTTATGTAACTTGACCCGTTACATTAAGTAAATTTTGATGATTATAATATGCGTAGTTGAATTTTAGAATAAGTGTTGCTTTGAATTAAAGCGGTGATGTTGCTATATTGAATATTGGTCAAAATTTGGTTGGAACTCGTTGGTAGTCGTCATAAGGGAGGATTCCTTAGACGAGCCAAACGGGTCGAATAATCAAATAAAGCATGGAATTTGCTTCGTAATATGATTGATTTGTTTATTGTTATCGATTAAATATTGACATATTAAAACACGAGAATTCAATATGTTGGTTTGTTAGAATAAGGATTCGAGAAAATTGTGTGGGCAAAACAAACAAAAAGCCAAAACATTTATGTGCAGGGACTACCGTAAGTTATGGTGTCACCGTAACTTACGGTAGAGGTCAGGAGGCTTACGGTGGGTTTCTACTGGTCTACGGTAGACAGAAGTTTTCAAGTGTCCACCGTAACTTACGGTAGGTACCGTAAGTTACGGTGGAGTCCTAGAAATTTTGTAATTGTTTGCATAAAATAGTTAAATCGAATCAGTTTTAATCATAGTTTCGATTATGTATTATTTTAAGTACTCTAATACTAATGTTTAATATAAACATTTCAGTTTCTAGGTATTTAAAGATCACGGATGACGGTTAAGCAAGCTTTTGAAGAACCGAACACAAACTTTTGAAGCTTCCGCATAAATTAACTCTGTTTTAACGATGTTATGATGTAAATCGTTGTTAAACAACATATGGATGTTTTAATTTTTGGTAGATAACTAATGCTTGTTACTTTAAAACATGGTTCTTGAAACTAAGGTTTTAATTTAGATATCTTTTGTATAAAATCTTATGCATTATTATTCAATTCAAGTACAACTTTTTAAGGGTGTTACAAGTTGGTAATCAGAGCTTAAGGTTGTCAACAAAGTGTTCGGTTCAAGCTTGATCGATCGTCCGGTAAGAATTAATTGCTTTAGTAGACTTACTAGAATACTAGAAAAAGGAAATTTGATTTGATATGCACGGGAAGTGCATGTTTACACACTCAAACCCGGAAAAGTGCACTAAGCATAAATGGTTTAAGCAAGTGGTGAACTTGGCTAGATCAAAATGAATGACGCATATGTCATAAATGAAATGTTTAACAATTAGTGTAAACATTTAAATTTCAAGATGACGGAAAGATGGGAGGAGTGTATGAATACGCTCGAACCCGGGAAAATACACTAAGTACGAAAGGTAAGGCAAGATATATACTTGACCAAACCGAATAGGAATAACACGTTATTTATGATTGAATAAGAGTGATATAAATTTTCGTATACTAAGATGGAAATGAATTAAATAATTATTGAAAAATCGTGATGGATGTTTCAGTTAAAGAAATGTCTGGAGTAACCGGAGATGATTCGACATCTCAATTGACTGAGCAAATGAAAGCTAAGATTTCCGAGGAGGTCGGAAAAGTTCTAGAAAATAGTCTATCACAGTATATTGATAGATTACAAACCACAATCGTGCCGGTGGTAAACGATATGATGACTGAATTAAAAGACATAATACTACAGGAAATAGAAGAAAGGAGGGTGTTGGATATGAATCCAAGATCCGTAAAGAAGTCCAAGTCTAATAAAGCTCTCAAGAAGGGAGTTACAAAAAGTGCGTTACATCAGTGTAGATTTTGTGGAAAAATTCACAAAGGCACATGTGGTAAGCCAAGACATAAAAAGTCTAAATGTCCACAGAGGCTTGGAACCAAGGACACAACCGGCACAAAATCCGATGCCCAGAAATCAAGGACAAAGTTGTTTTATATAACAGCCACGGAGGCTAAAGCTGTACCTAAAGTCGTTTCAGGTATACTCTTGTAAATTAAATTTCAGCATGAAATTTTAATTATTACGAGTGCAAATAAATCGTTTGCTTTATATCGATTTATTTAACATTCTACATTAGTGTTAACGAAATTACCAAGGCTTTGAAGAAATAAAAATAGGTAATAATAAAGGTTCTATTGTTTATAAGAGGTGCTGAAACTGTATGTTGAGCATCGAGGTAAAAATAATCATGATAAATATTGCCTCGGGAAGGGGTGCGCGCACACTCGAACCCGAGAACGTAATGAAAGATAAGCGTCATAATAGGGAGGAGTGTAATAACATCCGAACCCTGGGAGTTTACAATAGTAATAGATGACAAGGACATGGTTATAGACTAAGCCAAACTAAATGAAACATATAGAAACATTGTTTATGTCAACAAACGATGTGGATAAATTCCATACAATGATATGAAACAATAACATGAAATGAATTGATTTTGTTATTGTAACAATGGGTTAAAGTTAGAAATCAAGAGATTAAGATTTGGATAGGAATATCCTCGAAAAAGAAACTAAATGGACAATATGTATTATTTGTTGCTGTAAATAATGAAATACCAATAAATTTGGATTTAGAAGCTCGGGTATGGGTAGATACCCAAGTAACATGTTATTAATAAATTCCTCCTGAGGAAGAATGATAGTCACCTTGATGAGGGTGAATATGTAAAAGAATTAGTAAGACAAACATTATGAAAGCGTTAGAATAAGAACGAGTAAACCCCAAGGGCCGAATAACAATAACAGTAGTTTACCAAATAAGACTTGAGGCATGGGCCTTCGGGACATTTGTAAAAGAAACAGACCTAAGGGTCGCTGACAAAAGAAAGGTGGTGTACGGATTGAATAAAGTATAGTAGTTGATATCCCAAGTAAGCGCGACCTGGATAATGAAAGCGTGAAATATTATTGAATCTATGAGATAAGTCATAAAAAAGTATGAAAGGGAAAACGCAAACCAATGAAACCGGAGTGTTAAAAAAAATATATATCAAGATCAAGAACCCGGGTAACGGGTTGAAAGGAAATAGAGGCATAAACCAAATAATGGCAGGAGTAAAATAAACTGGCTCGAAGGACACATAAGAAGTCATAGAGTCGGAAAGATAATCCGAAAGAAAATGAGTGTAGCCTTAGACTACGGTCAAGGTCAAACGAATAGAAGATGATCCATGGGATCACCATAACCTCCAATTATAACAATGTAAAGGCCTACGGGAACAAAATGACCATAGGATCGCAAATACAAATGGAACATACTAGGGGGGGTCTCACCCTAAAAAGGTGAAGACCTAATAGAATAGTCTACAAGTCTAAGTAAAGGAACCTACGGGTCGATAGTATAAAGCATGGAGAACCAATTATGATTCCTCGCGTAAAATGATAATTCCGAAGAATAATCCTCGTCGTCGATTCCTTGATATGATTAATCGACATGGCTAAAGAGAAAAACATTAAACTAAAATTCAGTTTTAGTAAAGAAACGATGTTCTAACACCTAAGAATACCGAGAGAGAAATTAGAAAATGATTAGTATTAAAGAATATAAGTCTAACGCCGAAAGCAGTAAGATAATGCAATCGGAGGAAAGATTCTTAAGAATGAAAGGTCAAGGTAAAACTAAACATGGCGTGATGTGATTACGGACACAAAAGTAATATAGAATGTAATCACGTTATAGTGTGAATGACTAGATATGGAAGTATAAACACGCAAAGGGCCGATGACGGCAATATTGCATACCCGAATGATGAGGTATGAGGTAAAATGGTGACCAATTAGTTTAGGCAATAAAACAAGTTGTAGCCTAAATAACACTGTGACCTAGGTAGAGCGCTTGTTAATATAAAACTAGCGTCAAGTAAGTATGGCTTACACTAGTCTTATATTTTAGAATAATCTCTATCGTATACGAATAAGATAAATACATAGTTGAGGTATGATGTTTCGGCGTGTAGACGTACGGAACAAGATAGTTGAGCATGACAAGAAACCATGTGGAGGGTTTAAAAGGAGTTAAATCGGTAATTCGATCATTTTATGACAAATGGAAAATGAACTTTTAAATGATTACCTTATAGGGTAAACCAAAACAAACAATAAGGGTAAAACGGTAAATTAGTCACGCGTCGACCATAACTATTGGTTTTAAAAGACACTGATGAAGTAAGCCTAAATAAGCCGAAAAGTGTTAAGAAATGAATTATAAGTAAAACGACCGCACGATGTAAATCGGAGTGAGTCATATAGTCGAGATGAAAATACATGTCATCTCGCTAATAAAATCGGTCAGTTAGACCAAACGGGTCAAAGGGTGAAGATACCACCTTTTGATAATAGCGACTAATGATTCTTGTCGAGTTATATGATTTCAGGAATAAATGTAGAAATGATGTTTGTATCGCTATTATTTAGCGAATATTATAGCAAGGCATTAAAACAGGTCAATACATTGACCCGAGCCAGGTATGTGTAATAGAGTAATTACTCATTTAGAACGTAAGGTTCAATGAGCATTAAATGAAGTCTTAGATAGACAATGGGTTACTTAAATGGGTAAACCGAATGTTTTAAAAGAGGGTCATGGCGTTTCGAAAAGCATAATGACTTTTCAAACAAGATCATAACTCAAAAGAAGAATTATGGGTCAAACATGCTCTCAAAGAACCTTATCGTAATTGAAAGACTAAAAAGGACCAAAACGCCCTTGTTAGCTAATTCGAACAAACAACCTTTAAAAGTTGTTTGGAAACGAGTTTTATGATTAGGTAAATAGTTAGAATAAGTATAGAAGCTGAAAGAGGTATTATATTAGTCAAATGGCACTATTTGAGTTTTGCCATAAAATAATGATTCGAGAGGTAAAATTTGGTTTATATAGATCACCACATTAAACCCACTGTAAATACAGTTGTGGTGGGAGATTATAGGATAAGAAATGTTGTGATGGAATGCTAGAAGCAATTGCGAAACAAACAAATTGATCAAGTCAAGATCAAGTAGGAGCATAGGAAAGGTTCGGACACTACGTGGGAGTCCGAAGAGGAGATGCGACGTCTCCACCCTACATTATTTGGTACGTACTTTGGTTTCGGGGATGAAACCCTTTTAAGGGGGGTGGACTTGTAACACCCCGAAAATATAAAACTTTATATTAGAATTATAAAGTATAAATAAATGAGAATTTACTAACTAGGAATTTTAACCTAGTTTGTTACAAGTCTAGAAATAGCTTATAATAGGGTTAAAAGCAACTAAACAATAAGTTGAACAAAGTGGAAGGGCTTAAGTTGTAAAAATTGAAACTATATTATTAATTTTAATAAAAATCAAAACCAAACACCCATTTGAGGATGTCTGGTCGTACAGAAGAACACAGGGGCGACTCCCCACTCTTAAAAACCTAGAAATCATTAAAACTCTCAAATTAAAGGCTCAATCAAAGCTGAAATCGAAATCCAAACATAGATTACTGATCCTCATCACAAGGGGATTACAAGGTATGTAAAATTTTGAGAAATCTCTCAACTTGAAATTCTCATGATTTTGGGAAATCTGAAATTAGATGATGCATGTTTGTGTTTTGGTTAGCTTAGTGATGATATAGCGTCTAGAAGTAAAATCTAGACAACTACATGTGAAATCATGTCCAAATTCAGGAAATTCCATGAACACCTTGAAGGTGGGTTATGGGTTTTACAAGATAATGATGAACACTAGGGTTTAGAATGATTATGCTAGTGTAATTTGATCATAGAAAGTGATTTCAGAAAAGTGGGATGTTTAAATGCTATATGAAAGCTTAATTGATGTTAATTTAGCAAAATAGCAAGTTATGAACTTAGATATGAATAGTATAAAATTCTGCCCGTTAAGTGTTTGTAAAAATGCCTCAAAGAAGGCTCGAAATTTAAATCTAAAGTTTAAACGCATGATTGTGATGATTTGACGAATTATGCGAAATATGATCGAAATGGAGTTCTAAATATAATGTGATTGAACTCTATAGGAAAGGAAGCTGGAGCTACGAGCGGACAAGCCGGTGTAAACGCACGACTAAAAGGTGTGCTTTGAAGGTATGTAACTTGACCCGTTACATTAAGTAAATTTTGATGATTATAATATGCGTAGTTGACTTTTAGAATAAGTGTTGCTTTGAATTAAAGCGGTGATGTTGCTATATTGAATATTGGTCAAAATTTGGTTGGAACTCGTTGGTAGTCGTCATAAGGGAGGATTCTTTAGACGAGCCAAACGGGTCGAATAATCAAATAAAGCATGGAATTTGCTTTGTAATATGATTGATTTGTTTATTGTTATCGATTAAATATTGACATATTAAAACACGAGAATTCAATATGTTGGTTTGTTAGAATAAGGATTCGAGAAAATTGTGTGGGCAAAACAAACAAAAAGCCAAAACATTTATGTGCAGGGACTACCGTAAGTTACGGTGTCACCGTAACTTACGGTAGAGGTCAGGAGGCTTACGGTGGGTTTCTACTGGTCTACGGTAGACAGAAGTTTTTAAGTGTCCACCGTAACTTACGGTAGGTACCGTAAGTTACAGTGGAGTCCTAGAAATTTTGTAATTGTTTGCATAAAATAGTTAAATCGAATCCGTTTTAATCATAGTTTCGATTATGTATTATTTTAAGTACTCTAATACTAATGTTTAATATAAACATTTCAGTTTCTAGGTATTTAAAGATCACGGATGACGGTTAAGCAAGCTTTTGAAGAACCGAACACAAACTTTTGAAGCTTCTGCATAAATTAACTCTATTTTAACGATGTTATGATGTAAATCGTTGTTAAACAACTTATGGATGTTTTAATTTTTGGTAGATAACTAATGCTTGTTACTTTAAAACATGGTTCTTGAAACTAAGGTTTTAATTTAGATATCTTTTGTATAAAATCTTATGCATTATTATTCAATTCGAGTACAACTTTTTAAGGGTGTTACATAATTAAATCAAGATTTCATAAATATACTAAAATGTCAAACATGATTCAAACATAACCAAATTGTATCAAAACATAGATTCAAATTGTTGTTTATTTCTAAGGTGTGTTTCTAAGTTCACCCTAGCTTGATTCATCATCACTTCGTCTAATCAACCTGCAACATGTATAAAAATAATGATCACCAAAAATGTTGGCGAGTATAGAAGTTTTGATACATAGCATAATAAGAATAAAATGTTTAACGTGCTCATATTCAACATGAATAATGTATACAAGTTACTATATGCTGGACTAGTGTAAACTATATGTCAAACCCAAGTTTCCAACGCAATCTTGCCTTCCCTACATCGTCGCAACGAAAAGTGGGTTAACATGTTTTACTTAACAATACCCCAAGACTCAAGGGCGGTGAGTTAATCCTATAGCGCTATAATTGTCAAGTTAGGCTAGCAAAGTTAATGGGCATATAGACACAAATGTTCACATAGCATTTGAGATTAACAAGTATCACATGTTTTCATGTTTAAATGTGGACAGGGTGTGATTATAAACAAGTTTCAAGTGTTGCGTGTTTTTGTATATTGTACATGTTGCACCCAAAGTGACTAAAATGAAAATGAGATCGAGTATACTCACAGTTTTGCGTAGGAATTACACTTAAATCGCGAGGAAGGTTGATGAAGTCTCGAGATTACACTGAAAGAGATAAACAAGAGTGTAAGATTGCTGATGTGAAAGAGTGTTGGATCAGATTATTGAAATACGTGAAACAAAACAAGTTAAATCATAAAGCAGTCCATTCATATGGATAGGCATAGCCCATTCGTACGGATGGACGTTCACGTTTTGGTACGAATCAGCTGTTTAAGTGTGATACGAACTGATTTGAGTGTTAAAACAGTGAGGTAAATGATGTAGTCCGGAAGTAAAATGATCAGGTGTAAAAATCTGATGTCGAAACAGAAAATAAAACAGTCGTGACTAAGTGTCAGTGTGGGTTCGTACGAATGGGCTCTGTCCATTCGCACGGATCCACTGTGTTCGTGATAAAAAGTTTTAGTTTTACCGGATTTGGTTGAGAATGTTGGAGTATTTGTTTAGTTTATTTAAATCAATAGATAATATTTAATTAACGACAAGCAAGCGTGAAAAACAGAACTGAAATCAAAACAGGAAGAATGAACCCAGGTACGTTCGTACGAACGGGCATAGTCCCTTCGTACGAACCCATTGTTCTTGATGAGAAAGTTATGTTCTATCCATCGAAACATGTCGTTTCTTTGTGGAAATTAACCCTAATGCATGCCCTTAACTATGAGATGAGTTAAGGGTCTGATGGATTCCCGATTCCATCAAGATCGTGTAATAATCGAAAGAAAACTATGATTAAGTTGTAAAATGTAATGAACATTGATCCAATTTTCGTATAATTGATGCTCCACCATAATTTGCCTAGGCAAAACGAGTGGAAACCATCTTTGAGATAGGTTGAATCAAGAATTTTATAAAAGTTTAGAGTTTGTGATTGAAAACTCATGAAATGAAATCAAAATGAAATTGAAAGGAAAGAGGAGAAAACTTACAAAGCTTCTGATCGCAACAACAATTTGAGAGTGTTTGCAAGAGAAATGGTGAATAGGAATGAGGGGTTAAGGCCTCTATTTATAGATTCGAGGGAACTCTAGGGTTTTCTAGCTTTTAGCTACGAACGATAGTTACGAACCGGCTGGGTTCGTACGAACGGGCTGGGTTCGTACAAATCCACATGTTTTCTATATTTTCATTTTCGAGTTTGATTATTTTATGTGTTTTAATTAGTTTAATGAGTATCAAGCATCAATGTGAAATTAAGAGTCAAGAATCAAGCATAATATAGTGTTTAACATGTGAATTTTGAGTAAAAGTTTGCACATAAGTCTAACACGAATATGATTAAAATAACTTCGTTTTCATTATGATCAATAGTCTCGGATTACAATTGAAATGAAAATAGAATACAACAAGGGTACAAGTGTCTAAAAATGGAAAGTACAACAAGACTTGCTAAAATAAGAAAGGTATAAAAATGCGAAGCGTTACATATAGCCCCGCCACACGTCGCGCTCGAGCCCCATGTATCTTGGTACTCCCTCGCCACACGCGAAAGACTTAGGGGTACCCCCCCGCGTATCTCTTGAGAGTCCAGTTTCAAAATTCTTAGTTTTCGTACTGGTTCGTGCCGTACAAGTCCGGGGTTGCGATCAAAGATCCTTATATGGTGTTTTGAGAATTGTTACATAACTCATCACAATTAAAATTGTTATTGCTTAACTATAGAAGTTAATAAACTAAGAATTGTAAAATCAACTAACTAAGTATTAAATCTGCAAAGCAGTAACTAATTCACATTAATCAAATATAAAAAAAAATATTATAAATTACTAAAGCCATATCCAAATAAAAAGTTCAATCCTTACAAAAATAACAATAACTAATACTACTAGACAATATTGAAACAAAACTCATAATCATCATACTAAATCCCACCAATAGCAATGCTAAGGTAGGATCTGAGGAGGGTAAGATATAGACAGTCTTACCTCTACTCCATAGGAACAGAGAGACTGCTTCCAGTGAGACACTTGACTCGTATATTGAAACAAAACTAGTTTTATTAATGTGTGACATAAGTCATAACCAATGAATACTAGCTCAAAGGTTCCAGAACCAACCAAGCGTCGAACCCACGACCAACCCAACCACCAAAAACGTCTGCATAGCGATCCCAACCACCTCGGACTCCTCGACCGGAACCAACTTGGGTGCAAGTATCATAAGCACACTAGTCAAGTACCCATTGCTCACACCAAGCATCATGGTCAAACTCATAACCGGACCCTCACTATGCATCCATTTGGGTCCATGCACACAACCTACAAACAATGGATAAAACAACAGCCTACTCATACACCACCAAACCACCAACTTACTGCCACGTGGCACATAAACAGCAGTCAAACACTTGCCCACAAAATCTCCAACGTTAAAAGTTGTAATGAGTAATATAGGATACCAATCTTGAAAATAAGTTGATGCAACGTTTTCACTTAAATAACCTGGGAATATTGATAGTGACACTAGGTAGATTGCAAATACCGCTGTCACTAGATAACGAATTTTTTTAACTACTTGCCAGAAGTTTGATCGGATTGACATGGGTTGGATGGGGTCAATGTGTTTTCGGTTACTTCGGTAGAATCGGATCACCGGTAGTTTGTGTAGAACGTTGGTGCATATGATGCATAGAAGTACCATGATGGCACTGAATGTGAAGTAGATCTGTGTGCTTGTTCGGAGACCCGTTCGTGTGTGTGGAAGTGATGCCTTTGTTATTATTCTAAATATCGAAACCGCCAGACCTACAAATATTATAATTAATCGGGATTTTAGACAATAACATACAAGCGTTCCTAGTAAAAATCTAACACGTGGTCTGGAAGTTGGGATGAAGGCAAAGGGATATCTTTATCGACGTAAATAGATACTAGGGGTGCAAACAAGCCAATTGCCGTATGCCAGATACTCAAGAGCAGGTTGCTGAAAACTTGAATTGAGACGAGATCAAACGCGAGCCTGATTTTAAAAATAAGTTTGTTAAATAAACGGGCTCGAACCCAAGCTTCCTTATCGAGCTTGAGCCGACTTGCGAATCTAAACGAGTATTATTAATACAATTTTCATTTAATATATTATATCTATCTGTATAATATTTCTTATTATGTTAAAATTATGATACAAATGACTAATAATATATATTATGTTATATGTGTGAATTTAATACTAAAAGATACACAAGAGTACAACTATAAATGTATATGAAATCATAATTAAACGAGACAAGCTCGGGCTTAAAACCTACTCATAAGCAGAGTTTGAGTTGTAGATAGAGCATGGAACAACTCGCACTCGAGCTCTCGTAAATTAAACAAGTTGAACTCGAACTCGAGCTAGATCTAGAGCTCTCATACAAATAAACGAGTCAAGCTCAAGGTCGACTCAGCCTGTTTACGCCCTTATAGAAAAGCTACTCCCACTTACTGCTAAGGGTGCAAATAAGTTGATCAGCTCGAGAAAAAGCTCGAAACGAGTTGAGACTTATCGAGTCCGAGTTGAGCTTGTGGCTAAAATAAAACTCGTTTTTTTATGGAGACCGAGCTCGAGCCTGACATGTGAAGCTCGTCGCCTTATCGAGCCTAAGTGTAAACGATCCTAGCCGAGCTGAGAACTTGTTTTTGAGCCGATTTCGAACCTAAAAATAAGCTTGTTTAGTAAACGAGCCCGAGCTTCACTTATCGAGCTTACAAGTTTAAACGAGTTTATTATTTATAATTATTTTTATATAATATATTAATTAATAGATAATAAATAAACCGAGCTCGAGTTTGAAAACAAAGCTTGAACCGAACGAGCTCGAGCTGTCATGAATTAATCGAACTCAGCTCATTTGCACCCGAATAGTGCCTGCCCACTCTATTTCTTTTTCATTTACAAGATTAGAGAAAATGACAATTCTAAGAAAAACCCCTAAAAATAGATATAAACAGCCTAAAAACAGAAATCATACCGGCGGTAGCGTTACCAGCAAAAACCGCCTGCATATACCGTCCAGGTAGAGCTCCAGTGGCTCCAACCAGACTTCCACCCACTAACCCATCAGCTAAGCCACTGATCATAACCATGGAAACAAGCACCACAAACGCGATATTCATCATCTTCCTAGTCTCCTCCTTCCCATGAACAATCCAGTCCGTCACTGGCGCCACCATGAGAGCCAAAATAAACAAACACTGACCCAAATTCATCCGGGTCCGAACCGACGGCAACTTAATCCGACTCGACCTTGAAAACCACATGAGCGTAAAAAGCACCGCCATCGCGGCCGACATGTAGCCAACAGAAAAAACCTTGTTGATGTGTTTGTTAGGGTATAGATACTGGAAATAATCAACGGCTGTGATGAAGGCGTTCCATGGAACCAAATATCCGGCACCAAGTAGAAAGTGGATAATGTATGCCATGTTGTATGTGTCTTTTGGCTCCTTGTTGTCGTAGGTTTTAATGTTCGGATTTGGCTGTAGAATCTCCATTTCTGCCGGAATATTATGCAAAATAGAGGGGTGTTTTCGATTCCTTATTACATATATCAATGGCTAATTTATTGTGAACTTATAATGTGATTTTTGGGTGATTTATTACATATATCAACGGCTAGATTGTTGCCAGATGATGGCGTCATGGCAATGATAGATACTGGAAATAATCAACGGCTGTGATGAAGGCGTTCCATGGAACCAAATGTCCGGCACCTAGTAGAAAGTGGATAATGTATGCCATATTGTATGTGTCTTTTGGCTCCTTGTTGTCATAGGTTTTAGGGTTCGGATTTGGCTGTAGAATCTCCATTTCTGCCGGAACATTATGCAAAATAGAGGGTTGTTTTAGATTCCTTATTATATATATCAATGGCTAATTTATTGTGAACTTAGGGCACACGGGGTGGTCCGTTATACCACCCCACAACTCGTTGAACCATCACGCTACACCGCCGCCGACCACCCCACCACGCGTGGTAAATAAAACGCGTTGAACCGAGCACGCGTTGAAGTTTTGAAAATTTGGACCGTTTGTTGATTTTTTGACCGTTTTAAAACGGTAACATTCATTTAAAAAAAAAAAAAAAAAACCTTAACCATTTTATCTATTTATATATCTCCAATTTAAACCATTTTACACACACCAATCTACATATTTTAAACCAATTTAAACCCATTTCACACAATTTTTATATCTTTCTCAAATGGAATTCTCTACGGATTCGACGTTTCCGATGTCTAGCGATAGCGATACCGAGTCGTCTTCCGACAACGAGACGCTAAAATATTTTGTGTCCTTGTATAACGAGCTTGATGCCGAGTCGTCCCGCCCAAAGAAGAAGATGGTCGACCGTGATCGTATACGTGCCAACGAAGTTTTGATGAACGATTATTTTGTGGAAAATCCGCTCTACAATGCCGAAACGTTTAGAGATCGGTTTCGTTTAACCAAAGAATTATTTTTAAAGATTGTTGGAGACATCGAAGCAAGCGAGGAATGGTTTCAAGAAGGTTACGATGCGAGGGGCAAAGCAAGCTTCACGCCGATACAAAAATGCACGTCCGCCATTCGCCAACTAGCGACAGGTAACCCTCCCGATCAATATGATGAATATCTAGCTATGTCGGAAAGAACTTCACGTGAATGTTTGCAATTTTTTTGCAACGCGGTCATTAAGTTGTATGCTAACGACTTTTTACGTAAACCGACGAGCCACGACATCTCACGTATTAAATTGTATGTTTCTAGTATGTTAAATTGAAGTAGTATGTTTTAAATTTAATGAAATTTTTAATTTTAGTGTTTTATTGTTAATTTCTAATTTAAAATAAAAAATTTTAAAAATTAGTGAAATTTAATTTTAAAATGAAAATTAAAAAAATTAGTGAAATTTAATTTTAAAATGAAAATTAAAAAAATTTGGGAGTGATTGAATTTCATCACTAGTGATACCACCCCCCCTACATTTCTATCACTAGTGATAGAAATTTGGTTGATGACATGGCACGATTTTATTGGACAATGTGAGTGATAGAAACTATCACTAGTGAACCACCCCTCTCCCCTTATAAAGTGATTTTTGGGTGATTTCAGTTTCGAGTTTCGACATGTTATTATTATGCCAGATGATGGCATCATGGCAATGATAGATATGAACACGTTATTATGTTTAGTGTAAAACACAAATAATGCCCTTATTTTTCGGTGTTTTTGTAGGTCCACCCGGAGGATTGAGTCAACCTCTATTCCTGTTTTCCGACAAACCCGAGAGTGCGGAATCCAAACGGGTAACTTAAACCAAGTTACGAACACGTAAAACACAAGATTCACCGATTAACACTCAAATGTATTAATCTAGAAAACGGTTACAAAGCAATGTTTACAAGATGCTCTCATAAACTCTCAGTGTGTGTGTGTGTTTACAGTGTGTTCGCTCAAAGTCTATGCAGACTCGTTCTCTCTATGTGCTCTAACTGTTTCTGTCTGTTCTGCTGTGTTTATATAGTGAAGCCTCGATGAAAACCAGAAGCCGACGAAAACACAATGACGAACACCCATCATTATGACGAAATCCAGTGATTTCATCACAAGTGATTTCGCCACAAGGTGTTTTCATCACAAGAGTGTTTTCACCACAAGGGTGTTTTCGTCACATGTTGGGCCTGGGATTGGGCTTCAACATGGATTGGACCAAACAAACTAACAGACAACATAAACTTAATCTAAAATGCATACTGCACACACGCTGTCGCATTTACATCATACAATACAAAGTAAATACCATACCGAGTCAAGACAGGAGGTTGTCTTGACTACGGCCTTCACTTCGTAGCCGAGTCGAACCGAGCCGAGCCATATCCACACAATATATATCAACAAACTCCCCCTTGGATGCTGCTCGCGAGGTTCGTAATCTCGTTCTCCATCTCTTGATGGTTCTTTCATTCTCGGAAAGGATCTTCAAAGACTTCACGTGCTGTAAGTAGAAAGTGTATTAACAAACTCCCGCTTTTATCTAGGAAGTGTATCAATAAACTCCTCCTTTGATTATGCTCGTGAATCTTTTGATTTTCAAAACTTGAGATCCTTGTGGTGTTGATGGTTGATCAGCGGCAACTCGATCATCTTTATCATTTGAGTGCCTTCACGTCATGTCTTCATTCCGAAGCTTGTCATCGAACACGTTCTCTTCGCCTTTAGCATCTTCACATGCAAGAAAGCTAAACACGTAATGAGAACAACTGCTTGGAATATAGTTAACATTTAAACAAATGACACATATGAGACCAATTCTCATTCAACTACCGTCCGACAGTTAGTTTGAAAAGTTAACAGATTTTTCAATTTTGATTATTAACTTTCAAAACTTGCAAACTCTGACCGTTTATGAAGATTCAGTCGTTTTGGTTTTCATCAGATTTCAGGTAACGAAGACTTGAGTTCCAACATCGGTTAATCAAAACTAAAGCAGAAATAAAATCATTTTTGCTTTCATAAAGTTTATATTAAAACACACCTAAAATCTTTTTTGGAATTTTGAGTATTTCAAATGTAAAGACTGAAAGCAGTAAATAAATATATACAGAGTTGCAGAAACTAAGAAAAGAAAATATATACAAACATTCTTTTTGCGAGTTTCGAGGGTAAGAGAATCATATCAGTGTACGGTCACGCCAAAACGCTCTTGTTGTTCTTTTTGTTAACATTTAGATAAACATCCTATAACGATTATCGGTATTGTTATCCACATAAGCTCAACTTATCAGATGTAATCATGGCGAGGGGATACGTTAAGGTATGATTTATACTTAACGACCGGTGTTCATCCACATCACGACACATTCCCGTATCAAGGTATGCACGAGAGTTCATCTTACTGGTGAGTATACCATTTATCATCTGTTTTGCCGTACATGAAAATGTGAGTAACTCACTTATTTGATTGAAAACAAGCCCTATGTGATAGAATCACTTATTGATGAGGAACTTGATTTTCAGATGCATGAGGGCACAGGAGCAAGTCCGTGAACAGGTCAGTACAATGTACAGCAGAGAGACGAACTTGACTCCCGAATAAATGTGATATATTATCACTTGTTTTGTGGACATGTGATTGTTGATCACTTATTGAGGTCGTATGCAGTATGTACACGTATGTATGGTATCATGGAAGATCTAGACTTCGTCTCCGTTTGTTTTTTGGTAAAAGAAACAACCATGATACCCAGATGATAAACAGCATAAAGACCACATAACTCAGAACCTCGGCAATCTCTCAAACGAAATTTCGGTACTAAGACTATATGCCAATGAGTGGTTCCCACACAGTCTTCAGTCGATTTAAGTTTATATCACCCTGCACACTTTAAGATGATTGTGAGCCTACCGATACATCTTATATAGAGTTGCTTAACATTTTTCATTTTGCATTTCAGTTTAAAGATGTTTCAACAGACCACCGATGTACTATCATTTTCTTTTTTGCTCGCCAAGAAACTCATTTTTGTTTTTCTATTGTTTTTGGGTTTTAAAATTTTTCGATGTTTTTGAATTTTCAAAATTTTGAATTACTCCCCCTAAAATCAACAAACTATCAATAATTTAAAAAAACACAAAGATATTTACAAAAACGATTTTCCGATGTCGGTTAACTCATGTTTTACCCTGATGGCGTTTACCAAAATTAAATTTTTGTCAGAAATGATTTATCGAATTTTGGAAAAATCAGTTGACATGTCGGTAATCGGTGCGGACCATGACAACATTGATGAGTTTCATAGTGAAACAATCACGTGTGAAGTGATATTCGAGATCAATGTTTCTGGTCAAAAAGTGCTGTATGAGAGGATAATAATTCATAAAGCAGCTTAAATATCGACAAGTATAGGAGAGATTAAAAATTTAAAGCCGTATCCTGCAACAGCTTCATGCATTGCAAGGAATCTGAGTGCTCTCCCAAACTAAATATCCACTCGGTGTGGATTTCAAGGTCGGTTTTGTAGCTACTAAGAAATCTCTTCACAGCAACAAGATCATAGACCTCTGGGTCCGGCTGGTCTTCCACATTGCACCAGCGAAGGTCTTTGTCTTTCTCTTTGAGAAGTAGTGTGCGGTTGTTCAATCCACGCCAAGGCATCCGCACACCCGGTTGGTTTGTTCAACAAACACATTTTCTTCAATCACACTGTAGAGAAAAGTACCCTACACGTTAATCTTGTGGACTTTGAACTTCTTGTGGAAGAAAAATCCATGAATCTTAAAAAGGCTTCAGACGTGCTGCAAGCGCGTACTTTTCATTGGAATCTATCCTGAGGACCCGATCAAAAACCATAACAACCAAATTTTGGCACATTTTTCATCTTGTCGAATTTTTCAACTTCATTCAACCACATAACTTCATTAGACATTTTTGTCTTCTTTTCTCCTTTCTCCATCAAAGGCAACAATATTCTCCTTGGATACAACAATGTTTCGGAGCCTTATGTCGCCGATCTTGTGCATGGACGCTCCACTATCAACAATCCTAAGACTATCAATAGTTCCTCCTGGAACATCCTGCACACTCAGTCAGAGATTTGTTGGAGAGGGGGACCCAAGCCTTCACAGACTTGGGTCATCCGTCATCATCGAGAATTGTAACATCCATTTCCCGATGATTCGGAATTGATGTAGCTCCCCCTGAAACAATTTCCGATTTTGGTTTCCAAATCTGTTTTTGTTTTTCATTTTTAACATTTGATTTAACAGATTTTGTTTGGACAACCTCTGGTTTTAAAACCTTTTCAACATTTTTCCGTTGTTTCTTTATCTGTTTCACTTCTTGTTGTTTAACAAGACGAGGGTCCTGTCTTGGTGAAACAGATCTTTTATGGTAATTGTTACCATGGGGGGCATCAACTTTTGACTTTCCCTTGGTGAGATATGGACAATCTTAACAATGTGTCCATACTCACAACATTCAAAGCATGATCTCCGCTCAACAAACCTCGGAGTATCATAACTGTAGGAGCTTGATGATGAACTTCGTGATCTTGAGGTACTTGGTCCTACATCACAACCGTTTGTGTGTTGTGTGCAATTGTTTTGACTGTTTCTTTTCTAAATTTTAACTTGTTTAACAAAATCCGTGTTGGATTTGTTTTCGAAAGTTTCAATTTTATCAGTCCCTCTGGATTTCACGAAGTTTATCTTCCGAACCTTTTTCTTGTTTTGGCTCTGTTTGCCCTTTCCATTTCCTTGGTGAACGTGACCTTGCTTTCTTTGATTGTTTTGTGGTTGCAATTTTTGATTCCCATACTTCTTTCTAACTTCGGATTTTGGGATAGGAGCACACTGAGTTACTACAACTCCTGGGCTCGACTTTCCCAAAAACTTACTGGTATAATCTTCGAAAACTTTATCAATCAAAGATTGATTAACATTCTTGATTGGAAAATCATTGTCTAAGTATATTTTATTAGATCCAATCAACGTGTAAAGCAAGTTCACGCTTTCACGGCTTCTAGATGAGGATTCAATAGACTTGGCTATAGCAGTCAGAAACGGTTTTGCAGGTGGATCACAAAGAATGTAATTTTCGAGAGGTATGTTTTCCTCTTTTGTTACCGTTTCTGACTGTTCAGAGTTAGTATCCTCGGATTCATCATCTGACGAATCAGCATCCTCAACAATGACCGGAGGATCCTGATTTCCTTCAGCTGTTGACACTTTCGTATCTGCTGATTTATCCGAATCTGAGGATACTTCCTTTTTGTAACCTAGCCCAAATGTGAATTCCTCAAGGCTCAATGAAACTGAGGGCTCAAAATGAGGTTTATTTTCCTCATCAGGCATCGAAGAATAATCGTGTTTAATAGGTGGTGGACATTTCTTATAACCTATGCACGTGACATCATTTTCTTTTTCTGAACATCAATGATGTGATCCAGCACATAGCTAGAGCTTAAATAGCTGTCTAACTTGAGTCGGATCGCCTCACTTTCAGATTTAACACAAGCCATTTCTTTTTGCATTAACTCGAGCCTACTGATGTAAAGGTTTATTTCAGTTTGTTTTCTTGAAACCATTTTCGTTAGCTCGGTCTTATCATTTTTTAATGTTTCAATTATCTTTTAAATTCCTTTTCATAATTTTCACGAAACATGTTGGCCTCTGTGCATTTTGAAAGATCCACGATCAAATGTTGATTGTGGATATATGTCACATCATATTTGCTTTGCAAATCGTCATATTTGCTTTGCAAATCAGACAATTTAACATTTAATCCAACACACATATCACAACTATCAGATTTTGATTCATTGACACTTACCTGACTGGAATCACTCTCAGATGTTGACCTATCTGCATCAGAATCAACAACCTCCCTTGATGATTCACATTCAGATCCATCCTCGCTTGAACTTGAACTTGAAGTTGTAACATCTTCAACTGAAGTTGAAACGTCTTCAACTGAACTACTGTCATGTTCAGAACTGTCATTATTTCCCGAGGATTCACCATTGCTGGCATCTTTGACAATTTTAGCATAAAATGCCGTTTTTGTTTGACTACAGTTCCATGGATCAAGAGATGATGGTGCTATAGTAGAACGATGGCGCTGTGAGGCAATTGGTGGTAGTGGATTTCCATACAAGTCTGTGGTTGGAGCTGACTTTACAGGAACTTGTATCGGATTGCCATACAAATATGTGCTTGTGACAAACGCCGTTTGAAGTGGAGCATGTGAAGCAACTGGTGGTAATGGATTTCCATACAAATCGGTTGCTAAGTCCTTTCTCGTATACGTTTTATTTGACGGTGTGGGAGACTGAACCCATGAAGGAGATAAACCCTTGCTCGTATCCCACCAAGTCGGATTCATTTTGAATGTATAATGATGAATACCTGCTCAAAACACTCAAATCAAACAGTTTAGAACGTTTTAAAAAGCTTCTGTTAATAAAATGAAAAGATATATGATGAAAATAGGGGTTTTCGTCGCTGATATGTTTGATTTCGTCGCTGAAATGGTGATTTCGTCGCTGAAAGGGTGATTTCGTCGCTGAAAGGGTGATTTCGTCTCTGAAAGGGTGATTTCGTCGCTGATGTGCTTTTTATGACGAAATCATGGGTTGTTTTCGTCGCTAATGTGCCTTTGACGAAATCAGGGGTTGTTTTCGTCGCTGATGTGCCTTTTATGACGAAATCAGGGGTTTTCGTTGCTGATGTTCTTGACGAAAATAAGTGGTTTTCGTCGCTGATGTTTGGTGATTTCGTCTAGACCAATTTCGTCCAGAAGTAGGTGATTTCGTCTAGAATGATATGTTTGACAAAGTTGGGTGTTTTCGTCCAGAATGATATGTTGACTAAAGAGATTTCGTCCAGATCAAGTTGGACTAAATGGGTGATTTCGTTGAATATAGCAAGTTGCAAGATATTTTCACCACTTGATATCTTATCCTAATCTTTTATCCTTTATCCTACTGACACAAATGGTTCAATTGTCAAACCACCTTATCTCCTACAGTCCATAATTTCAACAATTCATCATTTGTATGGCAAATAATTCAAACCACAACAATATTATAATCAAAATGACTTCAGTAAATATTTCAACAAAGATCAAACACTGAACTTTATCAAGAACACTATGAAGATCCGATGAACACTTTGAATATTCCGGTGAGTTTACCGACCACCGGAAAATTTTCCGAACACAATTTTTGCGCAAATGTTCAATAAAAATCCTTTCTTAACATGTAAAAATGAAAACTAACAAGATTTTTATAAGAACAATCAGCAAAAACACAAGATTTTCAAAGATTTAAAACTGATTTTTCTGAAAATATAAACTTTCTGTTTCAAAAATCAAGAACAAATCTGGAAACACATGAAAATCTAATTGGTTTTAACAAGGAATCGAGCCAATGCTCTGAAACCAATTGTAGGTCCACCCGGAGGATCGAGTCAACCTCTATTCCTGTTTTCCGACAAACCCGAGAGTGCGGAATCCAAACGGGTAAGTTAAACCAAGTTACGAACACGTAAAACACAAGATTCACCGATTAACACTCCAATGTATTAATCTAGAAAACGGTTACAAAGCAATGTTTACAAGATGCTCTCATAAACTCTCAGTGTGTGTGTGTTTACAGTGTGTTCGCTCAAAGTCTATGCAGACTCGTTCTCTCTATGTGCTCTAACGGTTTCTGTCTATTCTGCTGTGTTTATATAGTGAAGCCTCGATGAAAACCAGAAGCCGACGAAAACACAATGACGAACACCCATCATTATGACGAAATCCAGTGATTTCGTCACAAGTGATTTCGCCACAAGGTGTTTTCACCACAATGGTGTTTTCGTCACATGTTGGGCCTGAGATTGGGCTTCAACATGGATTGGACCAAACAAACTAACAGACAACATAAACTTAATCTAAAATGCATACTGCACACACGCAGTCGCATTTACATCATACAATACAAAGTAAATATCATACCGAGTCAAGACAGGAGGTTGTCTTGACTACGGCCTTCACTTCGTAGCCGAGTCGAACCGAGCCGAGCCGTATCCACACAATATGTATCAACAGTTTTGCGCTAAGTGGTAGTCCAGTCAGTATGTGTTTTTCTAAAATGGGTGTAGTGAGGATACAGGCATTGTAGAGCATTATTTTAAAAGGAGTGTAAAAGAATTAAATAAAAAAAATCAAAAAAATGATATTGGCCAAACAAAAAGAAGAATAACGGTCATTGGCCAAAGATTAGAACAAAGACGTGGAAAAAAGAACGCCAAATCGATATATATATATATATATATATATATATATATATATATATATATATATTTTGCAAAAAACGCCTACGGGGCAGTCTAGGGGCTTTTAGGGCGGTTTTTTAGGGAAAAACACAAAAAAAAATCTCAATGGTCTAATTGTTTTCTTTTTGTATACATGGCGTTTTTATCACGTGAGTTAAACATGTGTGTGTATGTATGTAATTTCGGTTGGTTTTTTGTCTGGAGAAACATACGATAATGTTTTGGTAAATGTCCTAAAATTATATATTTGTTGGAGTATTAAAATAAGAATTAATTCTTTGGATTTCATGTTATATTCTTTATTTTTGACGATCTGTTTGTCGTTATTATTTTTATAACTAAATTAATTACTTTAATAAATTATTCCACGTATATTAATATGATAATAATTAATATAGTGAATTATCTATCTACATTATAGAACTCTTTAGGGTAAAATTGATATTTCAATTAATTTTAAAACACCCACTTGGGATAATTATTTTTGTATTTAATATTTTGGTATTTATGACATAATTTTGTTATTTAATGCAATTTTAGTATTTATGACATAATTTTATTATTTAATAAATACATTATATTGTTGTTATCTAATTCTTTTAATTAATTTAGAACCCAACTAAAACCGAAACATTTCATAAATAAATAGAAAACGATTACAACATTGTTAGTTATCGACTATGCCGCGATGCAAGGGTTCTCCTTTTATATTTAAATATATTACATAATTTGATGTATTATCATATTCCACATTTACATAATTGAAATTTAATCAATTTGATACCTAAAATCACATAATTAACCGTGATACATGAGGAAGTATATTAAGTTTTAAAATTTTAAATTTTCATAATTTTCATAATATAAATAAGCAACATTTTATTGCATTATATTGTTGGGGGAAGGATCCACTAAAAAGTGGATTTTGCCTAAGTAGCCTAAGAAGGAATCTTAACCATTCATTTTTCAAATCAATGGTTAAGATGAAAGGGTAGGAGAAAGGAGGAATGCAAGGGTATCTTGGGAAAATCATATTTATGGACTTTCTCTCTCCACATGCAAGTCACATGCATATTCCACCCTCATTTTTTAAACGTTCATAACTTTTTTATACGACATTATTTTTTCATAAAAATTTCACCGTAAAATCGAGCGTTTTTTTATCTTTAATTTGAGTACCATATTGCTATATAAAATATGAAGACTAAAAAACCCACCAAAATGTGTTGTATTTCTATGTTGTATAACATTTTTTTGTGCAGGATTTTTATACTATATTTTTGTGCTAAATTTTTTGTGCTGTATTTTTTTGTCTTAAATTTTTTTGTGCTAGATTTTTTTGTACTACATTTTTTTGCTGACTTTTTTCGTGCTATATTTTTTTGTACTATATTTTTTTGTGCTATATTTTTTTTTGTACTACATTTTTTTGTGCTAGATTTTTTGTGCTAGATTTTTTTGTACTAGATTTTTTTGTTGTATTCCTAAAAAAACAAAACAAAAGTGGTGCCACATGTCATTTTCACTCCTATTTATAAGGACCAAAATACCCTTCCTTCCTACTAATTAGGTGTGCCACATGTCATCACCACAATCTTTCTTAGGCTACTTAGGCAAAATCAACTTTTTAGTGGATCCTTCCCCTATATTGTTGTACCATATGTATGGGGTGTCTTTTAAAAAAAAATTGATTTTTCATTTCTTATCCAAAGGTTTTTATCTTTTCATTTTAACCTCATTGAGTTTTTAATTTTTAACCCAAAAACTTTCATGTTTTGCAATTTAACCACAACACTTTTTTATTTTCAACTTTGATCCCCTATACTTTTTATCTTTCGCAAGTTTTTCGTTTTACGTTTCTTTAAAAATTTTGCGAGTCGACACACCGCAACGTGTGTGTGTGGTTCAACGTTTTTTTGTCTATTTTTCCGTTTGAAAGGCCTGTCGCAACGCGTCTATTATTCTCCGTTTGACAAGTCCGTTTCCAATCCGTGGGTCCTTAATCGACTTAATTTTTTCTTTCTACGTATTACGTTTCAGTCTAATTTCTTCGCATTAACACGCCGCAACGGGTGTGCGTGATTCAACGATTTTACGTTGTTTTTCGTTCAATGTTATTTTTTCTTTTTATTTATTTATTTTATATTACGAGCTCTTTTGTTGTTGGTGGTGTGGAATTGAGGCTACTTGGCATGATTTTACAAACGTGTTTAGCCTATTAAAATTTTTACTAAACATAATTTGTTTCGAGTTTACCCCTATACCGCCTTTACTTAAAAAAACTATTTTTACATGCATATTTTTATGCACGTGTCAGTATGAATTCGATTTGCTTTATTCGACGTAAACTTTTTTTTCTGGAAATGAGTCAGATCAAATATAATACGTTTTTGTTTAAAAAACCATTTTTTACGTGCATACTTTTATGTATGTTTCGGTTTAAATTCAAGTTGGTGTATGTTTAAATGTAAACTTTTTTTGGGAAATGAGTGAGGTCAAATATAATATTTTTCCATGCTTATTTTATAAATGTTTTGTAATTTTGTTTCGAACCGAGTGGAGTCAAATTGTGGTTTTTTTTTCAAAAGTTCTAATTATCTCTTTTGATTATACATATCATCTTTTCCGTTATACCCGTTACATTTTCTATGATATGTCGAAATGCATGCTTTCATATGGTTAACACATCACATAATGTTTGGACTAATCAATTCGATGTCTGTGATGTACCCGCACCGCAACGCGCGCGAGTGTTATTGCTAGTTAAACATATTTTAAAACTAAATAATAATTATTTATTAATTTCCCATTTAGTTTAATGATAAGAAGTATAACAAATTAATATAATAAATTATAGTTAAATATATTACACAAAGAAAAAAAAAGATTTTATTTTAGTTTGAAATCATAAAGTTAAAATCAAAATAATATCTAAGCTTATTTTGCAAATATTTGTTATGAGAGGAAAAAAAAAAACTATTTATGTTTTTATAGATGATTATGCATATAAGTTAAGAGCACATTATGCACGGTTTTCAAAATTATATATTTACCCTAAAAATTACAAAACGTAACCCTTCACTTAAACAAAAGCTATCATTTAAACCATGTACTTTTTCAAATCTTATTTTTCATTATCATCAGTTGACAAGTGTTTTTTTTTTCTTTTCTTCTTTATTATTATTAATTTTTTTAGGGGGAGAGGGTCATGTATAACTTTTAAAATATGATGTTTATAAAATTCCAATTATAACATTGCACGTAATAATGTATATCGTTGAAGTTGTATACATAGCCATAACGTGAGGGGTGGCATCACATTAAGGTTTTGATTAATGTATAAGTCGTCTACACACCTATGTACACATTTGAAGTTGTATACATAGCCACAACGCAAGGGATGGGTTCACACAAAGGTTCTGATTTTATTTTTTATAGTTTAGCGCGCCACAACACACGAGGTGGGCTTACGCGTATTTTGAAAACTTATGCAAGTAGTCTATAGATAACGAAATACGCAATCACACCACATTACAAGGGCACAAATACTAGTTTTTTTTTTTTGAAAAGCGGGGTTCTATGATTTATAGAATAGGGCCAACATATGCTGTAAAAACCCGAAAAAAAAACATACAACTACAACCAAACAACAAAAACAACGCCCACCCACACCCAAAACTATCTAATAATATCTCGAACATTAAAGTCCACCCATCTACCCCAATCCAGTTTATCAAATTTCGACCGACACGTTAACCATAGGAACGAGTCAGCCTTAATCTCGTCTACCACCATGTTTCCGGAAACTTGAATATTTCTGAACTCCTTCTCGTTACGCGCCTTCCATATATGCCATATAGTTGTCTGAAAAATCAAGTTTATCACCTGCTTCCAAATTTTTGAACCATTCCTCCCTTCAATGTAATTCAAAGCTTCATTTTTCGAAACAAACTCATCAGTTACCGGAAGCTTAACCCAAGCAAGAACATTCCACCAGATCCACTTTGATATTGTACAGTTACAAACCAAGTGCTCCACCGTCTCTACATAATCATTACACCTAGGACAAACCGTATTATGAATTACGGCTGCAACACTCTCTTAGCTAGTTCCTCCTTTACCGAGATCCTTCCCAACCCAACCCTCCATTTAAAAAGGTTTACCTTCGGCGGAGCCCACCGATTCCAGTGTTTCCATTCCTCTTCAATCATCACCGAACGTCTCAAGATGTGATCACGAACAGTTGCCACAGTAAACTCTTTATTTTCATTTGATTTCCAAGCCCAATTGTCTACCCCATCATGAAACATAACATCATTTAACATCCTCATCAGCCCAGCCCATTGATCCCATTCCGACTTGTAACAAGGAGGCCGAAAACAATTAATATTCCACTGCAATTCAGTCCTAGTTCTAACGACATTATCCGCGACCATGCCCTTTTTATTAGAAACAATATTATAAATACCTGGAAACCATTCCATCAGCAGCTTCCCACCCACCCAGCAATCAGCCCAAAAACTAACATTCGCTCCCGAACCAACTGTAGCAATAATATTTTCTTTCAATGGAATACCAAGGTCATCAAAATCTTTCCCAACCAACTGAATATCTCTCCACACCCTGGTAAACTTTCCATTAACCAGAATACCCCCAGCTTGTCTTTTCTTTTCATGAATAACTCCCACCACCCGAGCCCAAAGAGCCTTTGGAGAAGTCTTATATTTCCACCACCACTTTGCCAAAAACGCAAGATTCATACTTCTCAGATCACCAATACCTACCCCCCCCATATTTTTTTGGTTTTACCATTTTACTCTAAGCTATCCACCTAATTTTATTGGAACCATCCTTCCTCCCCCAAACAAAGTCCCTTCTAATGGAATCAAGGGTACTGATGACCTTTTTCGGAGCCTGAAACATCGAAAAGTAATAATTAGCTAACGCTCCCATAACCGCTTTTGCTAGCACAATTCTCCCAGCAAGCGAGAGATATTTGGCTTTCCAAGCCGAGAGGTTGGAATTAAACTTATCAATTACGGGCTTCCAAAATTTTATCTGTTTCATGTTGGCACCTATTGGTAAGCCTAAAAACCAAAACGACAACTCTCCCACCCTACATCTTAATTCACTCGCCATATGAACCACTTCCACATCCCGAACACCCACACCGTATAAACAAGATTTACTAAGATTTACCCTTAAACCTGAACAGAGATAGAAGCATCTCAAGACACGGTTAAGATTTTTTATTTAGTCTTCGGACCACTCTCCTAAGAAAATGTTGTCATCCGCATAACACAAATATGAAATACAAGGACCATTATTTGGGAGAGTAACACCTTTGAAAATGCCCCTAGACCCCACCCTATTCATAATAACATCCAACACTTTCATTGCTAAAATGAAAAGGAAAGGAGACAGAGGGTCACTCTGGCAAAGCCCTCGTTCAAGGTGAAACTCTGAAGTAAGCGATCCGTTCACCAACACCAAGGCCCAACTAGACTTTAAACATATAACAACCCTCCTAAATAATTTTCGACACCCCTAATATATTTAAAGTATCCCTATATGTCTTAAAATATACCCCAATTGGAAACCGAGCCCAAATACCCATATATAATTAAAAATAAAATAAAAACCAGAAAATAGTGTCGCTCGCGGGCCGCGAAGACCCCTTAGGGATCTTACGCGGGGCGCGACAGCTCGTCACCAGGGCGCATCCCGGTGCTGCCACGTGTCGGACGTGTGTCGAAGCTAGATCAGTGACTGGGCCAGGCTAGGGCCTACCCAGCCTACGTCGCGGGCCGCGTAGCCCTTGGCTACAGCCTTCGCGGGGCGCGACAAAGTGTCAGACAGACACTATAAATAGAGGGGATCGGCTGATCATTCGAACTCGCTCACAAATCTTTTCTTTCTCGAATTTCTATATAGTTAAAGTGGTTTTCGGGCATTATACCCCCTAATTAGCGAAGCCCTGCCTCGTTGTAAGTATCATAACCCCGGTTACGTATTAGATACGCTGCCTGATTGATCCAGGGTTCCGTAACGGCTGTCGAGGTTCTGCCAGACGTAGTCGTTGGAATGCCGTCTCGGGGAGGGTATTACTAATGTAAATATTGGGTTATTATACTAACGCGTGTGCATTTGTGTAAATTATAGATAATCACCAGGAAATCCTTAAGGAAAATCCTAAGACAACAATGTTAGTAATCTCCTTTTTGTAAACTATTTTTACAAAACCTCATATAATTAACATTACATTAAACAGTGATTGAGTATTTGTATTCTACAATTATCGTCGGTATGTTGGGGTTTTGTATACAAAATTTGTTACTACATTGTGAGTAGTAACATGACTACAGGTCGGGTTGACAGTACCGTGGGTGGTAATTAAAGTAGATGGAAACAAATGTAATTGCGAGATCGCCCTCAATACTGTACAATGGTTTTACTTATCTTAATTAAACTGGGATTCACTCACCAGTATTTCCCACAGATAAAATGTTTTAAAACGCGTTTCAGGTAACAAAATGTGAAAGCCAAATAGAAGCCAGCTGGACAGCACTGAAGGCTTGGAAAAGTGGCTATAAAGTTACCTAAAATAAAGAGATGTTTATTTAAATAAAATAGTGTTTATCCCTATGATAAGTGTGTACTTGAAACTTGGGATTTTCCCATGTGTTTAATACTATACAATCGTGGTATTTTACTCTGATAAAATATTTCATAACTACGGTCCTGATGTAATTTCCGCTGCCAAAATGACAAACACCGATACCACCGAGACTGGCCGCGGCCGCCCGTTCCTGGGTAATTAGGGGACGGGGGTTGCGACAGAAGGTGGTATCAGAGCTAAGCCACTGATTCAGCAACAGAAGTGTTCCGCTGACACCAAGATATTAATCAAAATGTTAGGAAATTAATTACGGAAATACGTGCATATTTGTATTTTATTGTTGTGTGTTATTTGACTATTTGTTAGTTTACAGTATGAGCGACCAAGGACCTTCCGACGCCTACCGTCAGTTGTCCAGCTCACCTAGGAGCGAAGGCACCTCTTCACAGCCTGCCCTATCAGGGTATTCAGCTGACAATGAAGATGGGATATTCGTGTTTAAGGCTCATTCTGAAGAGCCATTCCCTCCTAAAAAGAGAGGATGGTTCAGTAGAGGAACGCATGAACATAGGAAGAGAATGAAAAAGTTAAAACAACAGCGTGCTGTAGCAGCCGCCAAGAGAGAAACAGATGCTCACACCCAGGATATGCTCAATAGGAGTCTAGCAAATTTCCATATCCTTGCAACCACAGCTGCAAACCCTAACCTGGAGCAACTCCTAGCACCCCAGCCCTTCCACTGTTTCCCTCACAACCAATGGAAATTGAAAACAACCCCGAAAATCAAATCCCAATGCCTGATTTTGACCCCACTGAGATACCTAGAGTACCAGCACCCAATCCCTCAGACCCAGACTACGACCCGTGGTTTAACGACCATAGGGATTACCAGCAACGCTACCCAATACCAGAAGACGAACCTATGCCAAATCTAGCAGCTTACCCAGATTTGGACCCTCTAGATCCCTACTATGATAATGACCAATACATTAGGGAAATTTTAGAGAATCCATATCCTTACCAAGAACCCATGCCCCAGTTCCCAAACCCTGTACCAGCCCCTGCACTCCCAATGAGTGCAGATAATGTGCAAGAACTCTGAACCTTTGGTGAGGAGATTTTAGAAGGTAGTGAGACGATGAGGCAGATCGGAGAACAACTCGTTTGGAAGTATGACGAGCGTAATATGGAGTTCTGGATGAACCCATATCAGTGACGGTGATAATAATAATAATAAAATAATAATAATATATAATATGTGTGTATGTTTGAAAAAAAAATCTAGACAATAGCTATGGATGCCTAATAGTAGTGTAATTTCAATTTCAGTTGTACTGTAATATATATGGATGCATAGTATAAAAATAGAGTAATTCGCAATTCTCGACGATTTAGATCAATATGCGTGTTGTGTGATTGATTAAAATTATCTTGTGATATTAATATGTGGCAAATGTTTAAAATTCAGATGGACAACGAAGTGAACCAGGAAAACCAGAATGACAATAACCTGAATAACGATAACCCGAACAACAATAACAATGGAAACCCAGTGGATAACAGTGCCATCCAACACATAGTGGCACAAGGGATAATAGATGTAATGCCATATATTATCAAAACAGTTAGGGAAGCGGATAATAAAAGTAATCATAGAAGTAAACGACCCACTGAACTTAAAAACAACATAAACAATGGACCCATACTTCAAGTGCCCATTCCCAAAAGAAGAAGAACCATGTCTTATGGTTGCTCTTATAAAGAATTATGGTCTTGTAAACCAATGGAATTCTCGGGCAATGAAGGGGCCGTTGCAGCTCTACGCTGGATAGAAAAGACTGAGGTAGTCTTAAAAATAAGCAAGTGTGCGGAAGAAGATAAGATAATGTTTGCCTCCAACCTGTTTAAGAACTCAGCACTAGAATGGTGGAACACTATCCTCCAGTCTAGGGGAAGTGATAGGGTTTACAATATGGAATGGGAGGAATTTAAGAACATTGTGGAAAGGAAATTCTGTCATCCCAATGAAAAAGAATAGATAGAAAATAAGTTCTTAAACCTTAGAATGACTGAAGTAGATAGTAAGGGTTACACTACGTTATTCTTTGAATATGCTAGAATAGTAGCAACAATTGCATCACCTGAACCAGTATTAATCTCCCGCTACATCTGGTAATTAATCAGTGTGATTAGACATGTAGTCAAGGCAGCTAGACCTCAAACTATAGAAGAAGCGGTAGAACTAGCAAATACCTTGACAGATGAGTTAGTGCGTACACGAGAGGAAGACCAGATGAGGAACCTAGCTCAAAGGCTTACCCAAGAATTTCGTTATGGAAATTCCAACCGTGGGAAAAATGTAGGTTCTACCTCTGCACCTTATTGCAAGGCCAGCAAGAAGAAGCATTCAGGAAGATACTCTACCTATTGTAATTTCTGCAAGATACCAGGGCACAAGGAAGAAGATTGTAGGAGGAAACCTAATAATGGGATGTGCTTCAACTGTGGAGAAAAAGATCACATCAAGCCAAACTGTCCGAAACTATTTCCAGCCATAAACAACAAGACTACTAAAAATGCTAGGGCATTCGTTCTGACTGCAGAAGAAGGTAAGATGATTCCGGATGTGATAGCCGGTACATTTTTAGTTAATGATGTTTTTGCTAAAGTATCATTTGACTCTGGTGCGAACCAAAGTTTTATTAATACTTCATTTTGAAAACTTCTCAATCGACCATTAACTAAACTCCCACAAGAATATCTAGTAGAAACAGCAAATGGAGAAACCATTAAGATTTCTGAAATCTTGCAGGAAGAAAGAATAGAATTTTTAAATCAAAAGTTTATTGCAAACATTTATCCAATGAATCTGGCAGGATTTGATTTTGTATTAGGAATGGATTGGTTAATAGCCAATAAAGCCAGTATTCTATGTGATTAAAAATCCGATCCAAGTAAATTCACCAAGGGGTGAAAAGATCCCAATTAAAGGAGATAAGCCGTCTAGATCCACAAAATTCATCTCTGTAATGAAAACAGCAAGTTATATAAGAAAAGAATCATTAGTGTATTTGATTTCCATAATCACTAACAGTAAAGGAAAAGAATTGAAAGATATTCCTGTAGTATCTCAATTTCCAGATGTGTTTCCAGAAGAATTACCAGGACTACCACCAGACAGGGAAGTTGAATTCAGAATCCACCTGCTACCAAGAACAACACCAATTGCCAAAGCACCTTACCGTTTGGCACCTGCAGAAATGCAAGAATTGAAGAAACAGTTAGACGAACTACTGGAGAAAGGATTCATACAGCCAAGTTCATCGCCATGGGGAGCACCGATCCTATTCGTTAAGAAGAAAGACAGATCAATGCGTATGTGCATTGACTACCGCGAATTAAACAAAGTCACGATTAAAAATCGGTATCCATTACCAAGAATCGATGATCTGTTCGATCAATTGCAAGGAGCTCGATTTTTCTCGAAAATCGATTTACGGTCAGGATATCATCAATTAAAGGTACAGGAAGAGGACATTCCTAAGACTGCTTTTAGAATAAGATATGGCCATTATGAATTTACTGTCATGCCATTTGGTTTAACCAATGCCCTAGCCGTATTTATGGACATGATGAACCGAATATGTAAGCCATATTTGGATAGATTCATAATTGTCTTTATAGATGCTATTCTCATTTACTCTAAGAGTAAAGAGGAACATGCAGCGCATTTGCATGTACTTCTAAGTTTGTTGCGAAAAGAAAAGCTTTATGCTAAGTTTTCAAAGTGTGAATTCTGGTTAGAACAAGTACAGTTTCTTGGACACTTAGTCAATCATGAAGGAATTCATGTGGATCCCACCAAGATCGAGGCAATTACCCAATGGAAAACCCCTGAGTCACCAACCGAGGTTAGAAGTTTCCTAGGACTGGCCGGTTATTATAGAAGGTTTGTTTGATATTTTTCTAGAATAGCCATTCCCATAACTAAGCTAACCAGTAAATCTGTTAAGTTTGAATGGGGACAAAAAAAGAAGAAGCATTTAGAATTCTTAAGCAAAGATTAACTAACGCACCCATAATAGCGTTACCAGAAGGAACTGAAGACTTTGTAGTCTATTGTGACTAATGTGTGTACAATGCAATATATAAATTACATCAAATGAGGCATAAAACTATAACACCTCGTAAAATCACGACCAATATTATAAAGACACGTGTCATGGACTTTAAACGTGTAATGGATTGATCTAGAGGGACTGAATTTGTCAAACAATGTAAATATGTGAATAAAGGGATCCAAAGTGTCAACATGACATTCTTGTGCCTCTGATTGACCTCACACGACGTTCGTATTCTTTAATAAATAAATTGTCGAACACTGGAAGTCGTTTGTGCTTAAAATAAGGATCTTATAAAACATAGGGGTTAAAAGTGTCAACATGCTGAAAGTGACCTTTTAACGATCCCAAAAACATTGTGATAATTATATATTTTGATCTCAAGAATGTTGGATATTAAATTTGTGGAGTTTCGAAGAAAACAAGACTTTTCGGGTGATCGTACAACTAACCGGGAGCTTAGCGGAGTTAGTTTATGACCCAAGGTCCTTAAAAGTTAACTATGGGGGTCCAAAATGCAATAAATGGAAGTTATATAAAGTTTAAATGGACCAGGGACTGAAATTGCAAAGTCTACAAAGTTTTTACCAGAGTTAGCCATCTACGCGGCCTGCGTAGACTTCTGTTAAGTCCTACGCGGCCCGCGTCCGACTGCCAGATGCAGAAAAAAATAGACAGCTGCATGTACAGCCAGTTGCACCGCCTTAGAAAGCTTGTTTTCAATTTCAGGGACTGAGCCAACAATATTACATGCATAGGGGACACCTGGAATCATCAGAAATCATTTGTAGGCTTGTGTGGAATGATCTTGTGAAGTATATTTGGCTATATAAGCACTCTTGTTTGCTAGTTCATTTGTTCATTCACAAAAATCTTTCAAAATCATTCTCTGGAGTCCCTTGGAGCTCTAAGAAGTTTTCATCAGTTCCAAATTCGTGCTAAGAGTCCTTGTAAGCATTCTTAGCTCCTTAAGTTCAAGTTTTATTAGTTTAATGACCATAAGTCAAAGCCATCGTAATTAAGCTTTGACTTAGTGATTAATCACTAATGGTCCAACCATTATTCGAATTGAAAGTGGCTATGAGTTGGTAATTATGTGGGTAATAAGTCCTTAAAAGGGCACCCCCTGTTTATCACTCTAACTTGGTCAATTATCGGGTCAAACTTAATATTAAAAAGTCAACAGAAAGTTATTTTTGCAAATAAACTCATAACTGATAATGTAGAGGTTATGGGACATGTTTTAACACTAAAATAACTTGGTAAATAATGTAAGAACATGTGTAAGCATGTTCAACCCTGTTTTGGTCAAAAATTACCGAAGCAATTTAGTGATCAAACTTAGTTTATGAGGTAGTGTGCTATGTGAACTGGTAAAAATGTGTTAACTTTGTTGAAAATGTAAACAGTTTCAGGATATAGTTCCGGGATGCAGAACTATATCAATTTGTAAACAAAATGCAAGTAAAGTAAAAATTGACACGAGATGTACGAGGAAAGCCCTTGATCTTTCCAGATCGCTGGCATAAAACCTCGGGAGCTGACAATCGTCAGCTGCCTTGTTCTTCTTATTGCTTGAATAACCAGGATACAGTGCAGGATAATGCTCGGATCAAATCTAAGTGTTACAATGATTGTGATTTGTGAGTGTTGTGAGTGTTTGTGATTGAAATGGTGATCGTAGCTGCAATGTGTGTGTGAAAGTGGACGGGATTATGTGTCCCAACCTACTGATCCAGCACTCCTATTTATAGTTACAAGAAATAACAAACTATGCTAAAAATCCGGGATATTGCCCTATTATTCCGGGATCCTGCGAATATTCCCTTTTGACCGTTGTAAACCCCTTCTCCAAGCTTTCAACGTCTTTCTTGTAACCACCTTGACCTATTCTTCAGGGAGACCAAGCCTCATGACCATTTGTACCTTGCAGCCAAAGCAAATCGTTAACAGCACGCAGGATACCCTCGCAGGATGTTACCAATATCCTGGTCCAGTATCCTGGCAGCGAAAATAGACATATAAAGTCAGGATATAATTTCAGGATACAGGTCAGAAAATTCCACCCACAACAATTGTCCCCAAAAATATAGCTGTTGGGATCCTTTGATCTTAACAGATGTATTTTTCTGACGTTATCTGAAGTCTTAATGGATAGAGATGTGATGTGACCTGATACAGCTTTCAAGGCTAGTATTTCTCATAGTTAGCTATCTTCGCCCTATATCTTCTACTTTCTTCTTGTTAATTATCACATTGTACCGGACCATTTAGGTATTCCCTCTCTCTCTATTCTTTCTTTGTGCATCTTTTCCGTCGTCTCCGATCTCATGGCAAAACACACTCGTTCATGCCCCGGGGACTCCAAGCCAACCTTCATGGCACACAATCTGCTTGGCAAACCCGAGAAAGAGGTTTGCAATTTTGATAATGCCGACATGGCCGCTCTACATGCCTCTGGAGCCTTCCCTGATGGTACGTCACCCGACCATTTGATTGGAACATCCGGTCAGATTTTTCTTCAGCTGAGTGGGTTTGTTTTTTGGCTTAGTCACTCAAGTTCAAGTTAGCATTCATCCTCCAATACGTCGGGTAAGGATGTATGTTCTAAATTCATTTCTACACATGTTTGGTTAGTTGATGTATTAACATATAAAAATTGAAATCACTTCCCTTTTATGTAGATTCCAACAATCTTGTTTCAATTTTTGATCTGGAAGAGCTTGACAGTTTCCCGGCAACCGTTCCAGTAAAGAAAGAGCCTAGCTCCAAGCCTTTCATAGCATCCAAGCCTTCAACTAGTTCTGAACCTGCAGCCATGCCCAAGCCTTCCTCAGCAGCGAAGCTCTGTGCTTCTAGTTCTGATTCTCTCATCATCGTTGAAGTCTTTTCCTACGAGAACCTTGGTTTCATGGAATCTAGCCATTTCATGACTTCTTTCCTTAACCAGGTAAATATCCTTATCCTACATCCTGCACACATATGCTGAATTGATACCCCGGTTAGATTATATTAACAATACCTGAGTTCTGTTTTGTAGGGTCTTGAGCGTCTGACGCATCTCTACACCGAAGCTTGTGAAACAGTGAAGATCTCAGAGGCCAAGTTGAAGAAAGCTAAGATCACTATCATGGATAAGGGGAATATCATTGCAGCCAGGTCACAACATTATGAAGATAAGTTAAAAAAGGTGACTCTGGATGCCGAAGCTGTAGTGAAGAAGGCCACTGAGATCGAGCTGGTTGTCGCCGAGGTCTAACATAATCAAGATATGGCTTCATTCAGGGATGGCCTCAAGGGTTCCGTCGTAGTTTCCCTCCTTTAGGCCAGGCTTAAGATGGCTTATGAAGCCAGGACAGCGGGCTTTAAATGCCCAACCTGGACCGTTGATGTCTGGGAGAAGAAACTGAAGGATCTTGGTTGCAGTCCTGTGACGTATCCTGCCAAGCCTGAGATTGGCAAATCTTCCAAGGCGGGTGAGACGGCGGAAGAAGCTGGTGATGGTGGATCTGGTGCTACCCCGTGAGCGGGTGGCAAAGTGAGCGATGATGGATATTTATGCCTACGCCGGAGCCCGTTTTTTTTAAGTTCAATGGTTGTTGGTTGTTGAACACTTTTCTTTTTCTTGCATGTTGAACGATTTACTTTCATGCATTTTAGACATTAGTACAATATGATGACCAAGGGTGGAGGGATCCTGAGTTTCAGGATGAAGCCCTTGATCATCAATTAGTATGCTTAATTTTGAACATTCTAACAATTGAAGGGGGAGGTATCTTGGGTTCCAAGACGAAGCCTTCAATTGTTAAGTAAGTATGGCAAAAAACGAATTTGTGCTTTTGGTGGATAGGTCTCGGTTTGAGATGAAACCAAAAGCACAAACTTTTGCTATGTTAACAATATAACCTTTTTATGACCTTATCTATCGTTGTCCTTTTTCTATTCTTGTTATGCATTGCTTAGTTTGAATATGATTTTAATGTTCCAAACTTAGTGTAATATTTCAAATGTCCTGAAAATATCTTGATCAGGTTACCCACAGATATCCTGCCAAGTTTTTTGCCAAATAGAGTTCTTACAACTCAAACAATTTCGATAAAGTTTTCAAAGAAAAAGGATGGTTCATTTTTATTTTGCAAAGCTTGTTTTGATAACAGTAGTTTGATTTGAACATAGTTTCAATTTTCAATCCAAGTATCCTGAAGTATATCCTGAGAATACATCTTGAGAATATATCCTGAGAACATATCCCGATTAGGATACTCATAAGTGTTATAATATAGTTTCAGAAATTTAGACAATCTAGATAAGGTTTTTTAAAGAACAAAAATAGGAAAGATCATACCGAAACAGAAGACATCTCAATCCTTTCATTCCAGTCCTTTCGCAACCATTCCACCGAAGGTGTCCCCAGTCCAGGATACTTGGCGAATTATGCCCAAACTTGATCCTTTTAGTTCCTCACAATGCCTTAGTGGGATATAGTGTTGGCATAGGTTTCCTTCTTGCTCCAGCATAAATGTCCCCAGTAGGATATAGCATCAGCATACGTCATGTTCTATCACGGATGTCCCCTGTCTGTGCAGGACCAGTATGTTGTACCAGGATATGATCCTTTAGCAATTCTTCAACCAGTTGTTTAAACTTAGCAATCTTTTCTCAAAAATTTATGTAGACTTGTAAATGATTATGTTTTTTGAAAATATACTTTGGGATTATCCAAAAACTTTGTATTTTATTGGGACCAAACCCATTTTCCAGGCATTTAAGCCGGAGTATAAGAACCTCAAGACTTGAAAAGGTAAAAACCTTTAAGTCTTTGAGTTTTACTGGGGATTTTACCCACGTTTCGTGCGCTACAGGCGAGGGTGTGGAAACCCCAAAACTTAGAAAGGTGAAAACCTTTAATCCCGGGGAAAATCCCAAATTTTCATGCGCTACAGGCGGGAGTGTATAAACTCCAAGACTTAGAAAGGTGATAACCTTTAAACCTTAGAGAGTATGAAAATACCCTTTCGTGAGAGAGGGTGATCAATCCTCATATCCCTTAAGGATCCAGGGTATAGCCAACAGTAACGAAATTGTCAGCCACTTTTACATGAACTGGTCCCGCCACCTTGAACTATCCCTGGTTAACTTGCGCTCCAAGCGGGGTGTTTAAACCCAATTCGTGAGAAAGGTGAATACCTTTAAACCTGTGAAGGGATCAGGATCCCTTAAACGTGAGAGAGGGGGCCAATCCTCTAATCTTTCGAAGTATCCCAAGTGTGTATCCTGGAGCTATATCCCAAAGCATATTCTGCAAAACACCTTTAAACTAAGGTGGGCTAACACCCCTCCGATGCTTAAGTCAGTATTGGGTATCAAAATAAAAGATAATATCAAAAATATAAATGAGTTATAGAGTTGTACCATTATGAGTTAGAAATTAAATTCTAAACTCACTTGTATAGCATTCCAGGATCTTGGTAGCATATCCCCCTCCATATTCTTGAGTCGGTATGCTCCTTTCCCAGATTCTGACTCAATTTCATAGGGTCCTTCCCATTTTGGAGCCAACTTTCCATCGGCAGGATTAGTATTATTCTGGAAAGCCTTTCTCAATACCCAATCTCCGACCTGGAACCTTCTAGTCCTTATATTCTTGTTATATGCTTTAGATATCCTCTGTTGGTATGCTGCCATCCTTAGCCTTGCTGCGTCTCTTGTTTCATCAACAGTATCCAATTCCTCGCATAGGACTTCAGGATTCTGCTCAGGATCCCGGAGGTTGGATCTTGCTGTGGGTATTACCATTTCTGTCGGGATCACCGCTTCTGCTCCAAATACCAAGGAAAACGGGGTTTGGCCAGTTTCATTTTTCACCGTCGTCCTATCAGCCCATAAAACAAAGGGTAGTTCTTCTGTCCATCTTCCTTTTTTAGCTCCTAGTCTCCTTTTCAGGTTGTTGACAATTATCTTGTTTGAGGATTCTGCTTGTCCATTTGCTTGAGGATGTACCGGTGTAGATGTAATCATCTTGATTCCCCAACTCTTACAAAAGTTAGTAGTCCTCTTACTTATCAACTGAGATCCATTGTCACAAATTATCTCAGCTGGTACTCCGAACCTAGTCAGGATATTCCTTTTTATAAAGGATACCACTTCTTGATCTCTAACTTGAACGAATGCTTCAGCTTCGACCCACTTAGAGAAATAATCGGGCATTGCCAGCATGAAGACCTTTCCTCCTGGAGCTTTTGGCCATTTTCCTACTATATCCATTCCCCACTTCATGAATGGCCAAGGGGAAGCTATAGGATAAAGTGGCTCGGCCGGCTGATGTAATATATTACTGTGTCTTTGACATGCATCACATCTTCGAGCATATTCTGCAGCATCTTTTCTCATCGTCAGCCAATAATATCATATTCTTAATGCCTTTGAGAACAACGACCTGCCCCCAGTATGGTTACCACAATCCCCTTCATGTATATCCTGAAGCACTTCCTTGGTTTCGGGATCCTCTAAGCACCTCAGATATGGTCCTGCAAGAGATTTCTTATACTAGACATTATTTATAATAGTGAATCATGATACCTTCATTCTAAAGGCCTTAGGATTCTCATCCTTTGGGATGTGTCCTTCCTTGAGATATCTTATGATCGGAGCCATCCAAGACTTAGGATCCTTCTCAGGATACTCATCAGGATCCTCAGGTATCCCGACTGATGATCCTAGGTTTGCCAAGGCATCTGCTTCAGCATTATATTCTCTTGGTACATGTTCAAGTGTAAAAACATCGAAATATCCTGCTAATTTTTTGAGAATTTCGAGATACTCGATTAACTTCTCACTTTTAACTGCATAGGTTCCATTAAAATGATTAGTAATTAACAAAGAATCAACATATACTTGCAAACTTTTGATATTCATACTTTTAGCCAATTCTAATCCTGCAATTAAAGCTTCATATTTTGCCTCATTATTAGTGGCAGGAAAATCACATCTAATAGCCTAGGGTAATATGTCCCCCTGTGGCGATTTTAGTAGTATACCCAAACCTACACCTCTTACATTAGATGCACCATCAGTATATAACGTCCATAATTCTAAGTTTTCTCCTAGCTGTTGTACTTCTAGGTCTACTTCATTTTGAATATCACTACTGAAATCAGCCACAAAGTCAGCTAAAGCCTGAGACTTTATGGCGTTCATATACTAGATCAAAGGCACTTAATTTCACTGACCATTTAGACATCCTACCTGATATCTCGGGTTTCCTATGCACATTTTTGACAGGATAGTTGGTTTAATAGGAATTCTATGTGTTTCAAAGTAATGTCTAAGTTTAGTCGATGCCATAACTAAAGCTAATATTAATTTTTCTAAGTGTGAATATCTAGTCTTAGCATCTAGTAAACTTTTACTAACATAATAGACAGGATACTGCTGACCTTCATGACCCTTTACCAAGTAATGACTTTATCATCCGTAAGCATGGTCATCCTTGTGGGCTTATCTCCTATTTCCTCCTTAGCCTTCCTGGCATGCCTCTTAGTTGTAGAGTAAGAAGTTCCACATATGTCAGATCCCCCGAAGATAAAGTTAATTATCTTGGCATCTGGTGGTGGAGATGCAGCTCTCTCAGGATCCTGGTCAGTATCCTGAGCTTTCTTCTTTCAAGTATCCTTTGCTCAGCAAGTAGCTTATCTCCTTTCTCAAGGCTATGCAATCATCTGTCATATGCCCAAAGTCTTCATGGAAGGCACATCTTTTTGATTTATCCTTCCAATCTGTATTCCTTGGATTCTTTTTCGGCCACCTAGCTTTGTCCCCCAGTCCCTGCATAGCATACATTAACTCAGGAACATTTACAGAAAAACAATACTTTGAGATTTTAGGATATTCTTCATCGTCCTCATCCTCAACAACATTCACTCTCTTATTATCGTTCTTAGCATATGGCTTTGAACGATACTGTTTGTAGGAAGATTCTGACTTCCTATTTGTCCATTCATATGTTGAAGACGTGTTCATCCTCTCATGCATTTTCTTGTCATCTTCAAGCCTTATGTATCTCAAAGCCCTATTCCGAGCTTCATCTAAATTCCTGCAAGGAATCATTACAAGATCCTGATAAAATTGACAATCCTTCCGTAACCCCATTTTGAACGCTTGTACTGCCGTAGCAACATCAAGATTCAGGATATCCAGGGATTCTCTACTAAATTTGTTAACATAATCCCTTAGGGATTCTTGTGATCCTTGTGTTATCCTGTAAAGATCACTTGTTAGTTTCTCAAAGCTCCTGCTACAAGAAAATTGACTGATAAACAAATTAACTAAATGAGAAAATGATGTAATAGAATAAGGTGGAACATTTAAAAGCCATTTTAAGGCCGATCCTGTTAAAGTTGAACCGAAGCCTCTTCATAAGCATGCTTCCTTAAGTTCTGGTGGGATTGGATTTATTTCCATCCTTTCCCTATACTGGGCAATATGCTCCTCAGGATATGTCGTCCCATCATACAATTTCATGCTGGGAGTCTGGAATCTTTTTGGAATTTCAGCATCACAAATTGGATGAGCAAATTAGGATATCCTGTGACTATCCTGGGATACTTCCGGTATAGGTTGCACTACTCCATGAACACTTGATATCATATCCTTCAATTTTTGAAGTTCCCTGGTCAATGCTGGTGTTACACCTATATCCTGCAAAGAATCAGAATTATTAGTAGCAGGGATACTGATATTGGCAAACATGTTACCAGCCTGTTGACTTTTGCCATATCCTGGACCATATCCTGGGCCATATCCTGGATCCCTCATGATCGATATCCTGGCGGATGATGGTATGTCCAACATGTTGCTCCGGGACTGACTCGGTATCATGTTGCCTTGATTATCCTCGGTAAATGTCGCTGAACTAAAGTTCAGCATCCTGGGCTGTAGAGGAGTAGTTGTATCCTCCACAGGTTTCCTGGAGTTTGACTTCAAGAGTTGTATATTCTTCATGATCGTCTAGGTAGTTTCTTGCTGCCTCTTCATTTGTTCCTGTATACTACCAAACAAAGACAAAATTTCGTCATTAGAAGCAAGGATATGGGTTCTCCCTGAATTTCCGGATCTAGAAACATTCTGAGCAGCAGGAATTTCTCTCGGTGTGTTGCTTTCATTTCTCCTCTGAAAAGTTTGAACTCGTGAAGGTGGAGGAGGTAATGAACCAGCAGCAGCAGAGGTTGAAACAGACATGGAAGAAGAGTTCAAATTTGATTGAGAAGCCATTAGAAATAGTTTTGAAAGAATTTCGAAAACAGAAAACCGAGTAATGATTTTAACAAAGTATTGATTAAAAGTAGCACCACTTGCCCCACGGTGGGCGCCAAATTGTTTTGGTCAAAAATTACCGAAGCAATTTAGTGATCAAACTTAGTTTGTGAGGTAGTGTGCTATGTGAACTTGTAAAAATGTGTTAACTTTGTTGAAAATGTAAACAGTTTCAGGATATAGTTCCGGGATGCAGAACTATATCAATTTGTAAACAAAATGCAAGTAAAGTAAAAATTGACACGAGATGTACGAGGAAAGCCCTTGATCTTTCCAGATCGCCGGCATAAAACCTCGGGAGCTGACAATCGCCAGCTGCCTTGTTCTTCTTATTGCTTGAATAACCAGGATACAGTGCAGGATAATGCTCTGATCAAATCTAAGTGTTACAATGATTGTGATTTGTGAGTGTTGTGAGTGTTTGTGATTGAAATGGTGATCGTAGCTGCAATGTCTGTGTGAAAATGGACGAGATTATGTGTCCCAACCTACTGATCCAGCACTCCTATTTATAGTTACAAGAAATAACAAACTATGCAAAAAATCCGGGATATTGCCCTATTATTCCGGGATCCTGCGAATATTCCATTTTGACCGTTGTAAACCCCTTCTCCAAGCTTTCAACGTCTTTCTTGTAACCACCTTGACCTATTCTTCAGGGAGACCAAGCCTCATGACCGTTTGTACCTTGCAGCCAAAGCAAATCGTTAACAGCACGCAGGATACCCTCGCAGGATGTTACCAATATCCTGGTCCAGTATCCTGGCAGCGAAAATAGACATATAAAGTCAGGATATAATTTCGGGATACAGGTCAGAAAATTCCACCCACAACAAACCCGACAATTCTGAGTTTAGGCTCGGTTCGGAACTAAAAGTCGCAAAAGAAGACTTTTGCTTTGACTTTCAGTTCTGACTCGATTTAGCTTGTTTTAGATATGCCTTAAGGTTCCTTTGAGACCATATTATAAGTTAGTAAAACCCTCTGAGGTTATACTACATGGTTCCTTATTAATCCGATTCATTTGCATGTTTCCGTTAGTTGCTTAAATGTTGACCATTATGCCCTTTTGACATTAAAACGAGATTTTTGAAAATGTGAGAGGACAAAAACCTTTATTACTTGTTGGGATTGAACCCTATCAGAGGAACAGATAATCAAAGCCAAAACTGGATCAGAGCAGTGGATCCAGAATAAGCAGATGTTATGTATACAAGTCTCTCCCCTTGAAAGTGGTTTCAACATCTGCTGACCTCCAAACTACTGATCTTTACTAACTGCTGACCTACAACTGCTATCCAAGTCAAAGACTGATGGAAGACTAAAGCTCTACTGATTCAATCTACTGCTATGGGTCAAGCTCTGCTGATCATGACAAGTACTGTTGGGTTCACATAAGTGGAAGGATGCAGCAGCAGTTTAGTTTATATTATGAAATATAATGTACAACGGTAGTTAGTATAGCAAAGGTTGTATAGATCAGATGTTAGAGTTTGTTAGGAGGTTAGATGTCACTTTCATGGTGACGTCAGCTTAGATGCTTCAGTGGTTTGCTCGTGCCTATAAATAGAACAGTGCTCTGTACTGTTCTATTAGCTCTTCACCATCTTTCTCCTGGACGAACAAATCACTGTGAGCTCAGGCTGATGGGGAGTTTGTTACATACTTGCAATTGTAATTGAATCTTGTAATAAATTCAAGCATTCGATTCAATGTTAAACTTGTATGTTAAAAGCAATTCTCTCGTTTGATTGTGTACAAAGTTTGCTTCCATTATATTCCGCTGCATTACTCATTCATTGTTCATCTTAATTCAAACGTAAAACACAATCCAAACCAAACCAAACTCAGATCCTAACAATTGGTATCAGAGCTTGGACAGTCAAATTTGATTTAATAATCATTTTGACATAAATAGTTCAGCTCATAATCGTTGATATCGATAGTTTGTTCGTTTTGTTGAAAAACAAGGCAAGGTTTAATCACCATCAAAGTTGATTAATCAGTGCTTGTAAAACAACCAGGATGACATCACAATCACAAGATGATAAGAATAACATTGGCTCTCTTTTCAAACCACCCATGCTTAAACGTAATGAATACAACATCTGGCAGAGAAGGATGGGTCACATCCTTGCTCAACAGAACACTGGATGTTGGAGGTCTGTTGTTTTTGGTCCCCATGTTCCTATGGTGCCAAGTGCTGAGGATGCAAAGAAGTTCATACCTAAACCATCTGAAAACTATACTGAAACTAATTTTCAAAAGTTCGAACTCGATGCCAAAGCATTTAGCATCATAGCATCTGGATTACCCAATGAGATCTATGCTGGACTGTTACATTGTAACAGTGCCAAAGAGCTATGGGATGCACTGAAGGAACAATTTGGGGGAACTGAAGAAGTTATTGAAAACAATAGGGAAATTCTGAATCAGCAGTATGAAACATTTTGTCACATCAAGGGTGAATCATTGACTCAGCAGTTTGAGCGATTCAGTTGTCTCATTAGTGAACTAAGGCTTGTTAAAGTTACATTTCCTAATTCAACTCAAAATAGCAGGTTCCTTAGATCACTGCCAGAAAAATGGGATACCATTGCATTTGTTACTAGAAACTCTGCTTAGTTCAAAGATCTGACCCTGACCCAACTTCATGGTAGACTCCTGACCTATGAAAGGGAGTTGAACCAGAAAAAGAAGTTGCAAGAGTCTGGAAAAGTTGCTGATGATTATTCATTTGGCAGCACAGCTCTTTTTGGTCAGGAAGAATCTGGTAGCAGTAGTAAGGATCAGGGTTATGATCATTTTATTGATATAACTACTGGTGGAAATTTCAACAACCCTGATTCTCACTCTGCAAACTATGCTTTTACTGCAAATTGTGAAAACCAGATATCAGATAACTTGTGTTTTGAACTCAATGATTTGAAACACTTTGATCCCACTGACTTAGAAGAGATGGACATTTTGCATCAATTGGCTTTGCTTAGTGTAAGAACAAGAAAATTCTACAAAAGAACAGGGAGAAAATTCCCAGGGTTACATGGGAATTTAAAAGTGGGGTTGGATAAGTCAAAAATTAAGTGTTATAAGTGCAATAGGCTAGGTCATTTTGCTAGGGAATGCAGGAGTCAAACCACTGGTCCAATAATCACTCATCCCAGCTCAAACCCTAGACCACAACATCAAAGCACTGTGCACTATACCCAATATACCCCTGCTGCCCATGTTAACACCGCTCATTATGCTGCAACCCATGTGCCTGTGCATTATATTCAAGCCACTGTTCCACAAATTCAGTATGTTCAAACCCCTGTCCCTCAGGCACAAGTGCAACCTGTTGCACCTCAACCAGCTGCTCCAACAGTAACACAACTAGATCAGCAAAGCCTTTTCACTCAAGGCTTTGTTGACTGGAGCAGTATGCCTGATGAGCTTAGTGATGAAAATTTTGCACTCAATGCTTTTAATAATCCTACTAATGATGAATTTTGTTTGATGGCATTAGAGTCTATACCAGAAGGGGTAGAAACTGAAGGTGAACAGCTAAGTGCTGAAACAGTGGATGAAGTAACTGAAGCAGTGGTTACTGCAGTTGCTGGTGAACTACTGCTGGGAGAAAATTCAGAAACCCTGATTCAACCACTGTCTGACCCCTGGTCCGAAGAAGACAAAGAAGAAAAGGAAGAGAAGAAAGCAGGTGAGAAAGAAGATAGAGCTGATGAAGAAGGTGATCATCAATGTGATTGTGCCATGATGGCTGCTGCTAAGGCAACACCTCAAGTTCTTGAAAAACTGTGTTCAGATAAATGCATTATTGCATTTGCTAACATCAAAGAGGTAAATGAAAACCTTAGGGATAAAGTCTTAACTGATGAAGACACATTTGAAAAGTTATTAAAAGAACTTAGAAACAAATTGGCTGAAAAAGACAAAGAAATCAGCAGTCTCAAAGAAGAGCAGAGCATAACCAAGACTCAACTCCAAACTATGGTAGAAAAATACCAAGTTTGTAAAAAGGAGTTGGAGTCCACCCAGATTACTTGTGAAAGATGGGTGGAATCTTGTAAAGGGTATGAGGTTATGCTTGAAAAACAGCTTGAAAGCAATGTCAAGTTTGGTGTAGGATATAGAACATATGATGATCTTGTAAACACTGCTGGAAAACAAGTTGGTTCATCTGAAATTAAACCAACCAACAAGAATGGCCAAGAGGTTAAAATAACCGACAAACTTGGTAACAAAATCACCTTGGAAAGATCTGTGGGGTCCTCAACTTTTGAGGAAATTGAGAAATACCAATTTAAACCCACATGGTCTGATGAGTGTGACATTCTTGAAAATTTCAAGCCTATGGACTTTACAACCACTGATGGTGTCACAGCTCTAAAAGCAAAGGTCATTCCTATCAAAGACATCCCAACAGTGGTTCAAAACTCTGTTGCTAAGGAGTCTGAGAAAAGGAAGAAAAGAGAAAAGATCAAAAACCTGTTTTGTGATTTTTGTGAAAAGAGAAATCATCTAACAAAAGACTGTTTTCATCTAAAAGCATATGATCTAAACAAAACAAGTGTCATTGTCCCTGCTGAAAGCTGCACCATCTGTGGTAAAATAAACCACAAAACTCAAGCATGTGTGTATCTCAAAAACTTTGATGTTAAAAAGAATGAGTACACAGCTAAAACATTTTTGAGTCCTTCAACATCATCTGTCAAATTCACCAAGAATCAACCACTGTTTGTGCCAGTCCAAACAGCTGTTACAAAACAGCTGAATCAAACATCTGTCCAAAGAGATGTTCAAGTGACTGATGCACCCCCTGCCAACCAATTCAGAAAAGGCAAGGGACAATCATCTTACCAAAGGATTCCACACGTTTATGAGACCTACATAAGGCCCTCTAAACCAAGAGTGAACAGGCATCCTTTTGGTTATCAGCAGGTGATTGGTCAAAACCCACAACAGTGGTTAGAGAAAAACAGTCCTAAAACTATCCAAACCCCTAACCTAATGATGTATGTTGTTAGTGACATGCAAAGACCGAAATAAACTAGTAGCTAGAGTAAGTCGGATATCGAACCAAAGGAGGGTTGTGGAAAGTGTAGAATGAAAAGTATTAATTAATTACTACTGAATTGGAAAATCGGTGTGATTGATTATAAGAATTATCTAAATTAACGAATAAAATTGAGAAAAAGATTGAGTTGTAATAAACAATGATAAGGAAAGGTGATCACTCCGGGATTCAGATTGTGTGATAACTAATAACTTAGCTGATTGTCATATTGGATACTATTGGTTAAACGATATAATTATCAACTATTCATGCAATGAATAATTATTCAACCAAAAAATATAATCGGATTTAAACGTATTTATGTCTCTGTCTATCACACAGGATTCGTTTGTCAAACGAATTATAAAAACGCAAGTAAAGACCGTCTGTTACACGGTTACAATCCGAACTCAATACATAAAACAATAAACCAAATCAATAGTGTCTTACACAATCATTCACCTGAAGTATCCACGAGAGATTTAGACGCTCATGATGGTGGGATGATCTTCGCGTGCTTGAACCACGGTTGAAAGCATCTCCTGATCTGTTCGATGTGTCTCAATGCACACTTACCCAATGTATTTCCAATGAATGCCCGGAATTTTACATGCCATCTCCATATGCTCGTCGGTATAATTGGCATGTTTAGAAAGCACTTGCGGGTTTCACTGATCCACTTCACGATATGTACATTGATGTCTTGTAGTTTCACGCTTCTCATCTTCTTCCTCGAACTCTCTTCCCCACACTTGTTATTTTGAATGCCTGATATGGGAAGAGGTTCGGTATACATATTCATCTCGTCAGACTGTTCCGCCTCATCATTTGCACACACCATCTGATCGAACAGTGACTCTTCATCAGATAAAGGCCTCATTGGTGTGGTATTATCCTCCACAACCTCCTCCTTTATGTGAGAATAATCTCTAATATCATCAGGTAGTGGTAAGAGGCGTTGTTCTATTTCTATCTTCAATTTTAAATTCTGACACTTAGAAACTAAACAGTTGATTCGATCTTCATCGAAAAGGTTGGGTGCTAATAAATACTGCTCGAGTTTGGACAAAGTCACTTCCAACATAGCAAGCTTTTTCTCCTCCTCGGTCAGATAAGTATAGACACCCTCGGGCTCAGGATATTCCTCGGGAAGATACTGTCGGTATCCCTGATACGGTGTTGAGATGTACGCATCCATCATTTTTTTATTCCAATACTCTGGATTTTCCAAATACACCGCACACACATCATCATAAACAGAAGTATGATTACGACCGCAACAGAAACATTGTCCATCCGTCCTTGGTTCATATTAAGTATCCTCATCCCGATCCCATCAGTCAGAGTAATAATCATCCTCCACCGTTGTATCATAATCATAGAAATATGGTGGAGGGGAAGGATTATCATAGCAAGGCATCAGTGGTTCTTCCAATTTCGCTCTTTCCCGTCTAAATCGGGCCTCGTGGCAACCGATACACGGGTGAAGTGGTTCCTTGCACAAAATGCATGTAAGAGAGGTGCATAATATTGTAAGATCTATCATCCTACACATACAAAAAAACACAAGCACCAAGCATAAATCTGAACAAAACAAAACAAAACAAAACTGACACTAATTTTGGAAAAAAATTTTTAAACTAAAACTTAACACTAAACACTTTGCGCACGCCTCCCCGGTAACGGTGCCATTTTGACATGATGTCGTGGTCACAATCAAATTTAATCCAATTACTACTAAATAGATAGTGGCAAGTGGGTATCGAACACAGGGAGTTTGTGGAATATGTGTTATTCAAAGGTTTATCTAAGTTAACTAGAATTAAACTAATTGCAATAAAAGTAAATTCAAGAGTTGGATTTATTGATTTGATTTGTAAAACTAAGATTACTATTCTAATTGCAAAATGAAAATGTTGGTTATAAACAAATTAAAGACAAATGACCATCCTTAGTTTCCGGTTTGCTTTGACATTTATGCTATCATTCCACTAGAAAGAACTACATAGACATAGTTCATGTGTGATTAATTGCAGTGATGAAAGGGAACTAAGTACTCAGATTCCTAGAACGTGAGGTTGTTACCCGATGATCAATCAACCCTTACCCAAGCCTATCTATACCCATGATATCTCGATTGCCAACGGCACCAAGAACGTATGGTTTCTAATTAGTTTAACATAAGAATCAACAATTTACTAACAATCAATCACACACCATAACAAGCAATTCAATAAAGATAAAGATTGTTATTCTAGAAATAAGGAATTAAACATAAAGACTCATGCAAACCTTCAACCAAAGATAGTCACAAAGTATTCAGCCACTCATGGCTTGAAACATCATCATCCAACAAGTCTTAATCTTCAAACCAATGAAAAACATGAACCAAAAGATTAAAGATAGTCTTCAAGCTCCAAAAGTGCACCAAAAATCGTCTCCAAAGTGTGTGTAACCGATTAGGAATGATAAGTACTCAAAAGACATCATAAAATACCAATAAATGGGGCAGTTACAACTTTTACGCAGGTCAAAGCCGTAACCTACGGCTCCTACCGTAGGCTACAGGGTCAATAAAACTCTTACGGTGAGCCAGAACTGAGCTATGGTGGGCCAGATGACCCAGTGAGGGCCGTAACCTACGGCCAGAGCCGTAGGCTACGGCGGCGCTAGGTTTCGTTTTCTTGTTTTCTTCATAACTTTCTCGTTTCAACTCCATTTTCTTCGCCGTTTTCGCCCACATTCTCGTAATTTCATCCTCTATCATGTGCTATTCTTAGTTCTTCAATTCCAAAATTTTATTTTTTTCATTGATGCTCCAAATTCCTTCCCTTTTAAGCTCCATTTGCACCTGCACGTCTAAACAACTAGTAGTTACCAAGTTCAAACAATTAAACGTGTAAAGCATGGGATTTTAATCTTTTTAAGGCACTTAAGGGTTGTCCTACGGACCACCCGTCACATCCCCACACTTACCCGTTGCTTGTCCCAAGCAACCCATTCAAAAACCATTTCAAAACTACAAGCGATCAACATGCAAACTGTTTTGGTCAAAAATTACCGAAGCAATTTAGTGATCAAATTAGTTAAGTGAGGTAGTGTGCTAAAATTATGTGTGAAAAATATGTTAACCAAGTTAATTATAAAAACAGTTTCGGGATACGGCTCAAGATATAGAGCTGTATCTGTGATCAAACAATGAGCAGAAATATAAAGGTTGACACGTGATGTACGAGGAAAGCCCTTGATCAATCTAGATCGCCGGCACAAAACCTCGGGAGCTGACAATCGCAGCTGCCTTGTTCTTCTATTGCTTCAAATATCAGGATACAGTGCAGGATGTAGAGCGAATCAACTAGGTGTTACAATGTGATTTGAATACAAGTGTTTGTGTGTAGTGTTTGCAGAGAGTTAGAGAGAAAGTGTTTGAAAATGTGAAAGTTGCGTGCCTTAATCTGATCCGCCCCCATCTATTTGTAGTAAAACAAATATAACAAACTATCCTAAATAACCGGGATCCAGCGAATATTCCCCACTCGAACGTTGTAGACCTAGTCTTTCGGGTTCAACGTCTCTCCCATAACAAACATGCACGAGTCTTGAGGAGATGAAGTCCATCTGAACGTTAGCAAACCCCAGCCTTTAACCTGCACGTGGTTAATTCAATCAACCTCAGGATATCGCCCAGAATGTTAGCAATATCCCCGTCCAGTATCCTGGTCACAAATAAACAATTATAAGCAGGATATTGATCAAGATATGTACGCTCAGAAAATGACCCATAACAATTGTCCCCAAATATATCTGTTGGTATACCAATCCAACGGATATATTTTAAAAGTTTTATCTCATAAATTAAAGCAATTAAATCTAGACGACGGTCAAAATCACATCATAACCTCCAACGCGCTTTTAACTCGATGGAGATCCACAATGCCCCTATATCTTCTCTCTTCTTGTTTGAAAAGCAGATATCTTCAATAGAGTCTCCAGGTAATTCCCTACTTCTTGTTTATTTCTTATCAATCTTTCTTTCTTCATCTGCCATGGCCACCAGGACTCATTCCCAAACCGGTGAATCATCCGAGACTTTTACCCAGCAGAATCTTCTCAAAAATCCTGAGAAAGAAGTCTGTGCCTTTGATAATGCAGACATTGCGGATTTGAGAGCTTTCAGTGCTTTCCCTGATAACACAGTCTTTAGACCGTTCGATCAGTCAATTCGATCGGATGTTTCTTCCACTGATTGGGTTTGCTTTCCAGCATACCCTTTTTCGCTAGGTCTTCGATACCCTTTTCCCGAATTCATGATGCAATTCTTCCGGACCACCGGCATCTCTTTTGCTCAAACCATGCCCATGGTCTGGAGGGTATTAATCGTGCTTAACCAAATCAAAAACCTTCATTGTCCCGACCTTGTACCGAAGATCTGCCAATCGCTTATCGCCTCCGATCTCACGGCCCTAGCCGGTTTTTGCTTTTTTCGACTTCCAACAAACCCCTTATTCTTAAAGCCACTAAAAATGAAGACGGATGGCAGCGCAAGTTCTTTTTCGTCAAACGAGATTCCATTGCTGAGGGTGCCAGCCTTCCGGTGGAGTGGTTAACCACCGGTAGGATTATGAATGTTCCTATGTACCTTTAGATTTTTATCTTTTGCTAATATCCTTCTTTTTGACTTCTTTGCAGTAAATTTCAAGGAAGTAGCTCCCCCTACTGCTGAATCAGAGAAAATAATTAGGACTGTTTACCAATTACCTGCAATAGACAGGAGTTTCACCACACACATCCCGAGTTCCAGTCAATACTCGTCATCTGAAATGTCTGGTAAGGACTACTTTTAAAATAGTTAGTTAGTATAGCATAATAGAATGAAGAGTAATAATAATGTAAAACTTTTTCCTTTATGCTGCACCGGCTAAGATCCCTGAAGTCTTTGATCTCGACGAGTTGGACAGCTATTCTGATCAGGTTCAGATCAAGAAGGAACCCAATCCTAAGGCCACAGGCTCATCCAAACCCAGTGGTTCCAAGGCCATTGTCATCACCAAACCCTCGTCAACTACCAAGCCCCGGAGCTCCAGCTCTCGTAAAAGGAAAGAGCCCAATTCCCCCGTCATCTCTGACACTTTTCCCTATGAGAAGCACGGGTTCATCGAAGCTAGCGGGTTTATGTCTTCCTTTCTTAACCAGGTTAGTATTCTCAAACCACATCCTACAGCTTATGTCATTTACAAAGATTTATCAAAATCAATACCTGTCCTCTTACTTTCGCAGGGACTTGAACGTCTGGTTCATCTATATCAAGAATCTTGCGGGCTTAACAAGATGCTTGAGTCCAAGTTAAAGGAAGCAGAAGTCACGATCTCCGATCAAGGCATGATTGCAGCTGCCAAATCTCGTCATTACGAGGAGAAGTTCAAGGCTATGATTCAAGAACACCAGACTGCTCTCAACAAAGCTACTCTTCAAGCCCAAGCCGATCTTGAAGCTGCCCATGCGCAACATGAACGGGATATGGTCAGCTACCGGGATAGCCTTAAGAGTTCCGTCGTCACTTTTCTTCTCCAGGCCAGGCTGAAGATGGCCCATGAAGCCAAAACACTAGGTTTTGAATGCCCTTCTTGGGACGTTGGTGCCTGGGAAACGAAGCTAAAGAATCTTGGCGGCATTTCTACCACACCAGCTGCCGAAGGATCTTCCAAAGTAGCTGAAAAAGCTAACGATGCTGAGAGGGATGCTGAGGTGGATCCTGAGACGGATGCTGCAGAAATTACCGCGAACGAAGATGGCACTGCCCCCTAAAACTTATTTCCTTTTGTTTAAACAATTTTATGTCTTATGAACAATTTTTATTTCCGTATCAAAACAATTTGATAGCCGAAGGTGGATGGGTCCTAGGTTTTAGGATGAAGCCCTTGGGTTATCAACTAGTACCGTTTATTTCCAATAATTTCATCTTTCATTTTTCTTGCTATCACTTCCTGTCTTTCTTATTACAGACCTTAGTTTTGCAAAATATACTCAGTGATATATTATGAAAATTTTTATTAAATAGAATTTCTAAAAAATCAATCACCTTTAGAGAAAATTAAAAGATAGTCCGTTTTAAAACCTGTTTTGACGATACTTGCTTGATTAAAGTTTCAAACCAGTACCAGCCTCAAATATCTTAATCAAATATCCTGAAAAGTATTTCGAAAATATATTTTGAAAATATATTCCGACAATTTATCCTAATCAGGATGTTTAACCTTTTGTCAAACATAGTATTGTCAAAAATTAGCATTTACAAAGGAAAGATCATACCAGGAATAGGGTATAATCCTATTCTCAAACTTCGATCCCTTTGCAACTCTTCCAATGAAGATGTCCCCTGTCTGAGACACTTAGTGTATTAGAATGTGACAACTCGAGTTTCCAAGATTTCCTATTCGCATGTATTGCACGTTGACTGTTTGATTGTTTACTTAATTGACTGGTTTGCTTTGTAACTATACACGCTGTGTTATGACAAACGTATTGTGATTGTTACATGTTTATGTGCTTGGTGATATAATATGGAACTTGTTGAAAGACTTAACTATTTAAACTATAAAACGGCCCGACGGAACAGGATGTGTTTCGCCAATAACCACTCGACGAAACAGAGGGTGTTTCGTCATTTGCCTCTCGACGAAACAGGCTGTTTCGCCGGCCCATTATTACGCGAAGCCCATTAAGGGCCCAGAACGCTGTTTCGTGTATATTTACGGGAAACGAGTTCAGTTTCACACGTTTTAACAATCTGAAACCCTAAAACTCTCCCAAGTGTGACGGCAGCTGTGTGTGTTTCCCCAAGCCCTTTAACGATCAACTCATCGTTTCTTTCATCTCGGTTAGTGCGTGTTCGTTAACTCGGTTTCATTGATGTTTTGAGTATTCGTTATATGTTGTGTATATGCTTGTTTGATTTCTGGAATGGATGTGAATACGTGACTATCATGATTTCTTGTTAATCGTTTGGTATAGAATAGGGTTTATCGGCAATGATTAACGATGGATGTTATGATCTTGACGAACTGATTAATGCTTAAGCATGATGCATGTGGTTGTCAAACCGAATAGAATGTTGACCGAGGAAATAAAATTAACTGATGATGCTAAATCTAGTACTGTGATTGTATGTGAATGGGTCCGATGTTCTTGTCGGTCGTATGTTAAGTATGGGAATCCGTGCTTTTGACTCAATGATTACTGTATGTTTCTGTATGTTGTTTGTTGTATGATGATGATTGTATGATTGCTGGATGATGAACCGATGATTAGGGTTTTTGTGTAACTGATAAAACGGCCTAACAGACAACTTGACGAAACCAACACGACGAAACGAATGTGTTTCGTCAAGGGTATCATGACGAAACAAAGGGTGTTTCGTCGAAGGGTGTTAACGACGAAACAAGGGTGTTTCGTCGAAAGGGTAAACTGCACAGTAAACTTAGCTTAATTCTGTTAAAGCTAACTGAGTTAGTTAACTGCTGTTAAGTGACTCGCATGACTGGTATGATCATTGAATACGTGCAATGTGCTACTCGATGAATATTAATGCATTGTCCACTGTGATTATACTTATACGTGAACACCGTGAATGAGAACTGATTATGTACACATGCGTACTTTAGGACGTGATTGATTAACTGTGAGCACATACTTAGCATACCGAGCAAACCAAGGTGAGTTCACACTCTTACCAAGGCATGGGATTCCCGGGGATTGGGAATGGGTTGAATGATGGGATTTAACAATTACTCGTACTTACACGGCTACTAGACTATCTACCATCGTCCTCGGGTTAAGCAGGGCACTTACGTAAAACCTACGTAAACAAGTACTTACCACTGTCCTCAGGTTTCGAGGGACACTTACGTAAAACCTACGTAAACTCACACATGCTACTGTCTTCCGGGGTCAGGAAGGACACTTACGTAAAACCTCTACATAAACCCCCGCGTACCACTGTCCTCGGGTTGTGAAGGGCACTTACGTAAAGCCTACGTAAACCACATACGCAATCCTGTTCTCGGATTAGGAAGAACACTTATGGTACAACTCGTCTAGTACATACAAACATGGAAAGCCCCCACTAATAGTGCATACAAACATGGGAAGCCCCCACCAGTTGAACCTATTCAACTTACTTACTTACTGTGAACTCGCTCAACTAGTTGTTGACTTTCTATTACATGCCTTGCAGGACCATAGGTACTCTTGGAGCTTGCACGGGAGGCGCGGTCGTTGTGGGCACGGATTGTGGATGTTATGATAAACTCTTTTATGACATTTCAACTTAATACTTATGTTGGGTTTTTACATTATTGCTTCCGCTACACACTTGATTATGTTTGGTTTTGGAAAACACCTGTCGTATTGATGAATGACATTTACTATTTACTTATATGTTCAATATGATTGGTGGCTTGATCCTGGTCAGTCACGCCTCCAAGCGGTGATACTCCGCGTGTGGAATTTGGGGGTGTGACAAATTGGTATCAGAGCCATTGGTTATAGAGAACTCGGTTTTAATAAGGGGAAAACGTTTTTATTAAAACCAGACTATAACCTGTATAGTGCTCAACGATCCACAACGACGCCTCGCTCCACGTGCAAGACTCAACATTCTAGGTAATATGGTATATGTTTTATTGCCTACTTGCTAGAATTACATAGAACTTTGCTCATGGTATGCTTAGATACACATAACCCCTATGGCTTGAGAATACTTGTGTGTTCACTCTCTTCTGTCACCGCACTGTTCGCGAACCTCTCTTACTTATGTTATCTTTGCTATGAAGATCATGGCTGGACGCATTAACATGACACAAGCCCAGTTGACGACTCTGATTAACGAACAAGTTGCTGCGGCACTTACAGCTGCACAAGCAGGAGGTATACCCTGCAGTTATAACTCACACTAGGATCTTTAGATCCTACACTCCTAAACCAACTCTTGTGTTTAACTTTGTCCTAATTCTTATACACAACAGGTCAACCACCTGTTTGTACCTTCAAGACTTTCATGGACTGTCGTCCTACTACTTTCAGTGGCACGGAAGGAGCAGTTGGACTCCTCAATTGGTTTGAAAAGCTCGAGTCCGTTTTTGAGATGTGTGAATGCCCTGAGGCTCGCAGGGTGAAGTACGCCACTGGTACTCTAGAAGGCATTGCGCTGACTTGGTGGAATGCGCAAGTTCAGATGTTAGGGTTGGCTGTTGCTAACGCCACCCCTTGGAACGATTTTAAGGAGTTGATCAAAGAGGAATACTGTAGCCGAGATGACATTCATAAGATGGAGGTAGAGTTTTACAACCTGAAGATGACGGGGTCGGAAATTGAAGCATACACTAAAAGGTCCAACGAATTGGCCATTCTGTGTCCTATCATGGTAGACCCTCCCATTAAGCGTATCGAACTGTATCTCAAGGGTCTAGTGCCGGAGATTCAAAGTCATGTAACCTCAGCGAATCTTGGCACCATTCAGCAGATCGTCAAGTTAGCTCATCGCCTCACCGACCAGGCAGTGGAACAGAACAGGCTGCCTAAACGTATCAGTGCTACTACTACCGCTACCACTTCAGCTACTCCTGCTACTCCCTGTGACAATAAGCGGAAATGGGATGGTGATTCCAGCAGGGGTTCAGCTACCGTTCAGTCTCAAGCACAGCAGCAGCGCAAGACTAATGACTACCAGAGTCCGGGTCAGCAATCCTCTGGTAGTTAGGGGCAGAAAAGATACCAAGGAAATCACCCAAGGTGCAACAATTGTAACAGACACCACAGTGGCCAGTGCAACAAGGGTCGTTGTCAGAGGTGTCTCAAGATGGGTCATGAGGCCAAAGATTGTAGGAGCCCACGGCCTGTAACTCAGAATCAGCAGCAGCAGCAACCACAGCAGAACCAACAACAGGGTAACAAGGGATGTTTTTATTGTGGTGCGGAAGGTCACTTCAAGAGACACTGCCCCCAGTTAAACCGAAACCAGAACAACGACAACAACAATAATCAGGGGAATGGGAACAACAATGGGGGAAACAACAACAACAATGGTGCTAGGGGTCGTGCATTTGTGATTGGTCAGGGTGATGCAAGGAACGATCCTAATGTGGTTATGGGTAAGTTTCTTCTCGACGACTTTTATGTTACTGTATTATTTGATTCGGGTGCGGATACCAGTTATATGTCTCTGAAAATTAGTCAAATGCTTAAACGCGCACCAACACTTTTGAACACCAAACATGTCGTAGAGTTAGCTAACGGTAAAAGTCTAGAGGCCACACACATAGTTCAGGGTTGTAATCTTATCCTCGTTGGTCAGATTTTCTCTATCGATCTCATTCCTATAACTCTGGGTAGTTTCGATATCGTCATTGGTATGGATTGGTTATCCCAACAACAAGCAGAGATCCTATGCAAGGAGAAGATCATTCGCATTCCCCGTACTGGAAAAGAACCTCTCGAAGTTCAAGGCGACAAGAGTGCTGTCGTGAGTGGCATCATCTCCTTCTTGAAAGCTCAGAAGTGTTTACGTAAGGGGCACACAGCTATTTTGGCACTCGTTACAGATACATCTACGAAAGAGAAGAAGATTGAGGATATTCCAGTAGTACGCGACTTTCCTCAAGTGTTTCCTGAAGATTTACCTGGGTTACCGCCTCATCGCCAGGTCGAATTTCAGATCGAGCTAGCTCCAGGAGCAGCACCCATAGCTCGAGCACCTTATCGCTTAGCTCCAACGGAAGTGGAAGAACTGTCTAAGCAATTACAAGAACTATTGGAAAAGGGTTTCATACGCCCTAGCTCTTCGCCCTGGGGAGCTCCAGTGCTATTTGTGAAGAAGAAAGACGGTACCTTCAGGATGTGTATCGACTATCGAGAACTCAACAAGGTGACTGTGAAGAATCGCTATCCTCTTCCACGCATCGACAACTTATTCGACCAGTTGCAAGGGTCGAGCTATTACTCGAAGATTGACCTGAGGTCAGGCTATCACCAACTGAGAGTCCGGGATGAGGAAGTCTCCAAAACAGCATTCAGAACACGCTACGGCCACTACGAGTTTCTAGTCATGCCATTCGGATTAACGAACGCGCCTGCGGTTTTCATGGATCTTATGAACAGGGTGTGCAAACCTTATCTTGACAAGTTTGTTATTGTCTTCATCGATGACATCTTGATCTATTCGAAGAGTCAGGAGGAACACGAGCATCATTTACGACTTATTTTGGAACTTCTTCGAACGGAACAACTGTACGCCAAGTTTTCAAAATGCGACTTCTGGCTTCGTGAAGTCCACTTCCTAGGCCATGTGGTAAACAAGGATGGGATTCATGTTGATCCATCCAAGGTAGATTCGATCAAGAACTGGCCTGCACCTCGCACACCAACTAAAATACGCCAATTCTTGGGTTTGGCGGGTTATTACAGACGGTTCATCAAAGCCTTCTCAAAAATCGCACAACCACTTACGCTACTGACACAGAAAGGTGTTGCTTACCGTTGGGGTAATACACAGGAAACAGCGTTTCAACACTTAAAGGATAGACTCTGTAGCGCACCTATCCTTTCATTACCTGAAGGCACGGACGATTTTGTAGTCTACTGCGACGCATCTATCCAAGGTCTTGGATGTGTGTTGATGCAACGGGATAAAGTCATTGCTTATGCTTCGCGCCAACTTAAGATTCACGAACGGAATTACACTACACATGATTTAGAGCTGGGAGCTATTGTTTTTGCGCTCAAGATATGGCGACATTACCTGTATGGCACCAAGTGCACCATCTACACCGATCACATGAGTCTCGAGCACATCTTCAAACAGAAAGAGTTAAACATGCGTCAGCGTCGATGGGTCGAGCTACTGAACGATTACGAATGTGCTATAAAGTACCATCCGGGCAAAGCCAATGTGGTGGCCGACGCCCTTAGTCAAAAGGATACTACACCAAGGCGTGTACGAGCGTTGCAACTTACTATTCAGTCTAGTCTTCCTGCCCAGATACGAGATGCTCAGGTAGAAGCATTGAAACCAGAAAATGTTAGGGCTGAAGCTCTACGCGGCTCAAGGCAACGGCTAGAACAAAAGGCAGACGGCGCCTACTATGTAACAGGACGCATCTGGGTCCCACTCTACGGCAACTTACGCGAGCTTGTAATGGATGAAGCTCATAAGTCTCGCTACTCAGTACATCCTGGTTCGGATAAGATGTACCACGACCTCAGAACTACATATTGGTGGCCTAGCATGAAAGCTCACATAGCAACTTACGTTAGCAAGTGTTTGACTTGTGCAAGAGTCAAAGCGGAATATCAGAAACCTTCAGGCCCACTCCAACAACCTGAGATACCACAATGGAAATGGGAGCAAATTTCCATGGATTTTGTTACTGGCCTACCTAGATCTCAGCGCGGAAATGACACTATTTGGGTGATCGTGGATCGACTCACTAAGTCTGCACACTTCCTGGCTATTAAGGAAACAGACAAGTTCTCTACATTAGCAGACATCTACTTAAAAGAAGTGGTCTCAAGGCACAGGGTGCCAACCTCTATTATCTCTGATCGTGACGCACGCTTTACTTCAGAACTGTGGCAAGCAATGCACAAATCTTTTGGCTCTCGATTAGACATGAGCACAGCTTATCACCCTCAGACGGATGGGCAGTCTGAGCGCACTATTCAAACTCTAGAAGACATGCTTCGGGCGTGTGTAATTGACTTTGGCAATGGCTGGGAAAGACATCTGCCACTTGTCGAATTTTCGTACAACAACAGCTACCACACCAGCATTAAAGCTGCTCCGTTTGAGGCATTGTACAGGCGTAAATGTCGGTCACCTCTTTGTTGGGCAGAGGTGGGGGATAGTCAGATCACAAGTCCAGAACTTGTAGTTGATACTACTGAAAAGATTGCTCAAATACGACAACGAATGGCGGCAGCTCGTGACCGTCAGAAAAGCTATGCCGACAAGGGCAGGAAACCACTCGAGCTCCAGGTTGGGGAGAGGGTACTACTCAAAGTCTCACCCTGGAAGGGTGTGGTTCGTTTTGGTAAACGAGGCAAACCTAACCCACGATACGTCGGACCTTTCGAAGTCATGGAGAAAATAGGCAAAGTGGCCTACAGACTGAACTTACCAGCTGAACTCAGTGCAGTTCACAACGTCTTTCACGTGTCGAATCTGAAGAAGTGTCTATCAGATGAGACCCTCATAGTTCCTTTGAAGGAGCTTACTATCGATGAACAGTTGCGATTCGTCGAGGAACCAATTGAAATCACGGACCGGGATGTTAAGGTCCTCAAGAACACCAGAATACCTCTTGTTCGAGTTCGTTGGAACTCCCGTCGTGGCCCAGAGTATACCTGGGAACGAGAAGACCAAATGGAACTCAAATATCCCCAGTTGTTCGAAAACAATGCAACCACTACTGAGGCTGAAGCTACTACAGAATTTCGGGACGAAATTCCAAATCAATGGGGGGATGATGTGACACCCCAGGAAAACCAGTAAACGATACAACTTACCTAGCTTCCTCAGTAACCGCATGCTAAATTTCGGGACGAAATTTCTTTTAAGTTGGGGATAATGTGACAACTCGAGTTTCCAAGATTTCCTATTCGCATATATTGCACGTTGACTGTTTGATTGTTTACTTAATTGACTGGTTTGCTTTGTAACTATACACGCTGTGTTATGACAAACGTATTGTGATTGTTACATGTTTATGTGCTTGGTGATATAATATGGAACTTGTTGAAAGACTTAACTATTTAAACTATAAAACGGCCCGACGGAACATGATGTGTTTCGGCAATAACCACTCAATGAAACAGACGGTGTTTCGTCATTTGCCTCTCGACGAAACAGGCTGTTTCGCCGGCCCATTATTACGCGAAGCCCATTAAGGGCCCAGAACGCTGTTTCGTGTATATTTACGGGAAACGAGTTCAGTTTCACACGTTTTAACAATCTGAAACCCTAAAACTCTCCCAAGTGTGACGGCAGCTGTGTGTGTTTCCCCAAGCCCTTTAACGATCAACTCATCGTTTCTTTCATCTCGGTTAGTGCGTGTTCGTTAACTCGGTTTCATTGATGTTTTGAGTATTCGTTATATGTTGTGTATATGCTTGTTTGATTTCTGGAATGGATGTGAATACGTGACTATCATGATTTCTTGTTAATCGTTTGGTATAGAATAGGGTTTATCGGCAATGATTAACGATGGATGTTATGATCTTGACGAACTGATTAATGCTTAAGCATGATGCATGTGGTTATCAAACTGAATAGAATGTTGACCGAGGAAATAAAATTAACTAATGATGCTGAATCTAGTACTGTGATTGTATGTGAATGGGTCCGATGTTCTTGTCGGTCGTATGTTAAGTATGGGAATCCGTGCTTTTGACTCAATGATTACTGTATGTTTCTGTATGTTGTTTGTTATATGATGATGATTGTATGCTTGCTGGATGATGAACCGATGATTTGGGTTTTTGTGTAACTGATAAAACGGCGTAACAGACAACTTGACGAAACAAACACGACGAAACGAATGTGTTTCGTCAAGGGTATCATGACGAAACAAAGGGTGTTTCGTCGAAGGGTGTTAACGACGAAACAAGGGTGTTTCGTCGAAAGGGTAAACTGCACAGTAAACTTAGCTTAATTCTGTTAAAGTTAACGGTTGTTAAGTGACTTGCATGACTGGTATGATCATTGAATACATGCAACGTGCTACTCGATGAATATTAATGCATTGTCCACTGTGATTATACTTATACGTGAACACCGTGAATGAGAACTGATTATGTACACATGCGTACTTTAGGACGTGATTGATTAACTGTGAGCACATACTTAGCATACCGAGCAAACCAAGGTGAGTTCACACTCTTACCAAGGCATGGGATTCCCGGGGATTGGGAATGGGTTGAATGATGGGATTTAACAATTACTCGTACTTACACGGCTACTAGACTATCTACCATCGTCCTCGGGTTAAGCAGGGCACTTACGTAAAACCTACGTAAACAAGTACTTACCACTGTCCTCAGGTTTCGAGGGACACTTACGTAAAACCTACGTAAACTCACACATGCTACTGTCTTCCGGGGTCAGGAAGGACACTTACGTAAAACCTACGTAAACCCCCGCGTACCACTGTCCTCGGGTTGTGAAGGGCACTTACGTAAAGCCTACGTAAACCACATACGCAATCCTGTTCTCGGATTAGGAAGAACACTTATGGTACAACTCGTCTAGTACATACAAACATGGGAAGCCCCCACTAATAGTGCATACAAACATGGGAAGCCCCCACCAGTTGAACCTATTCAACTTACTTACTTACTGTGAACTCGCTCAACTAGTTGTTGACTTTCTGTTACATGCCTTGCAGGACCATAGGTACTCTTGGAGCTTGCACGGGAGGCGCGGTCGTTGTGGGCACGGATTGTGGATGTTATGATAAACTCTTTTATGACATTTCAACTTAATACTTATGTTGGGTTTTTACATTATTGCTTCCGCTACACACTTGATTATGTTTGATTTTGGAAAACACCTGTCGTATTGATGAATGACATTTACTATTTACTTATATGTTCAATATGATTGGTGGCTTGATCCTGGTCAGTCACGCCTCCAAGCGGTGATACTCCGCGTGTGGAATTTAGGGGTGTGACAATCCGAGCCTTATCCTTTGAGCTTTACACCATTGCCTTAGTAGGAATGTCCCCTGTGTACAATGTCTTCAAATACTTAGAAATCTTCTGGATATCAGTTCCCATTGTATAGATAATTTTTCGTATTACAGGGGTAAAACCCAAAAAATTTATTGGAGATAAATCCCTTGTATTCTGGGGAAAATCCCAAATTTTCGTGTGCTACAGGTGGGAGTGTATAAACTCCAAGACTTAGAAAGGTGAAAACCTTTAAACCTTAGAGAGTATGAAAATACCCTTTCATGAGAGAGGGTGATCAATCCTCATATACCTTTAGGATTCAGGATATAGCCAACAGTAACGAAATTGTCAGCCACTTTTACATGGACTGGTCCCGCCACCTTGAACTATTCCCGAATAACTTGCGCTCCAGGCAGGGTGTTTAAACCCAATTCGGATGATAGGTGAATACCTTTAAACCTGTGAAGGGATCAGGATCCCTTATATGTGAGAGAGGGGGCCAATCCTCTAATCTTCCGAAGTATCCTGAGTGTGTATACTGGAGCATATACTGCAAAACATTTCAAAACTAAGGTGGGTGTTAGCTTGGCTAACACCCCTCCGATGCTTAAGTCAGTATTGAGTTTCAAAGAATAAATTAAACCAAACACATTTAAAAGAGATAGAATTCATACCCTCCTGAGTTAGAAATTAAATTCTAAACTCACTTGAAATAAAGCTTAAGGTGTATAGCATTCCAAGATCTCGGCAGCATATCCCCCTCCATATTCTTGAGTCGGTATGCACCTTTTCCTGATTCTGATTCAACCTCATATGGTCCTTCCCATTTTGGAGCCAGCTTTCCATCAGCAGGATTAGTAGTATTTTGAAAAGCCTTTCTTAACACCCAATCTCCAACTTTGAACCTTCTAATCCTTATATTCTTGTTGTATGCTCTGGATATCCTTTGTTGATATGCCGCCATTCTTAGTCGTGCTGCATCTCTTGTCTCATCAATAGTATCCAGCTCCTGGCATAGGACTTCAGGATTCTGCTCAGGATTCCAGAGGTTGGATCTTGCTGTGGGTATCACCATTTCTGTCGGGATCACTGCTTCCGCTCCAAATACTAAGGAAAACGGGGTTTGACCAGTTGCATTTTTTACCGTCGTTCTATCAGCCCACAAAACAAAGGGTAATTCTTCTGCCCATCTTCCTTTCTTGGCCCCTAATCTTTTCTTCAAGTTGTTGACAATTATCTTGTTTGAGGATTCAGCTTGTCCATTTGCTTGAGGATGTACCAGAGTAGACGTAATCATTTTGATTCCCCAACTCTTGCAAAAGTCAGTAGTCCTCTTACTTATAAACTGAGACCCATTGTCACAGATTATCTCGGCTGGTACTCCGAATCTGGTCAGGATATTTCTCTTTATGAAGGATACCACTTCTTGATCCCTGACTTGGACAAATGCCTCGGCTTCAACCCATTTGGAGAAATAATCTGTCATTGCCAACATAAAATCTTCCCTCCTGGAGCCTTTGGAAGCTTTCCCACTATATCCATACCCCACTTCATAAATGGCCAAGGGGAAACAATAGGATATAATGGTTCAGCAGGCTGATGCAGTATGTTACTATGTCTTTGACATGTATCACATCTTCGAACATATTCTGTGGCATCTTTCCTCATTGTCGGCCAATAATATCCTGTCCTTAATACTTTTGAGAATAATGACCTGCCCCCAGTATGGTTACCACAATCCCCTTCATGTATATCCTGAAGTACTTCCTTGGTTTCAGGATCCTCCAAGCACCTCAGATATGGTCCTGCAAGAGATTTCTTATACAAAACATCATTTATAATAGTGAATCGTGATACCTTCATCCTAAAGGCTTTAGGATTCTCATTCTTTGGGATGTATCCTTGCTTTAGATATCTCATGATTGGAGCTATCCAGGACTTAGGATCCTCCTCAAGATAGCCATCATCGGGATCCTGAATACTTATTACTTCCTTATCCTGAGGATTCGTCACAGGATATAGGATATGTAATATTGGTATCCGGGTTCCTTCCGGTATCCTGACCGATGATCCTAGATTTGCCAAGGCATCAACTTCAGCATTGTCTTCTCTTGGTACCTACTCAAGTGTAACAGTATCGAAATATCCTGCTAATTTTTTAAGAATTTCGAGATACCCGATTAACTTCTCTCCTTTAACTGCATAGCTTCCATTGAAATGATTAGTGATTAACAAGGAGTCAACATACACTTGCAAATTTTTGATATTCATATTCTTAGACAACTCTAATCCTGCAATTAAAGCTTCATATTCTGCCTCATTATTAGTAGCAGGAAATTCACACCTAATAGCCTGGGGTAATATGTCCCCCTGTGGCGATTTTAGTAGTATACCTAAACCTACACCTCTTACATTGGATGCACCATCAGTATATAATGTCCAGCATTCTAAGTTTTCTCTTAGCTGCTGTACTTCTAAATCTACTTCATTTTGAATGTCACTACTGAAATCAGCCACAAAGTCAGCTAAAGCCTGAGACTTTATGGCATTTCTAGGTTCATATACTAAGTCATAAGCACTCAATTTCACTGACCACTTGGCCATCCTACCTGACATCTCCGGTTTCGTAAGCACGTTTTTAACAGGATAATTGGTTTTAACATGGATCCTATGTGTCTCAAAATAATGTCTAAGCTTTGTCGATGCCATAACTAGGGCTAATATCAATTTTTCTAAATGAGAATATCTAGTTTCAGCATCTAATAGACTTTTACTAACATAATAGACAGGATATTGCTGACCTTCATGGTCTTTTATAAGAACGGCACTTACAGCATTCCCTGATACAGCGAGGTATAGGGATAGTGGTTCACCATTTTCAGGCTTCATCAATAGAGGTGCAGTCGAGAGATATCGCTTCAAATCCTGCAAGGCTGCTTCATGCTTTGCTCCCCATTCGAACTTCTTATTCTTCTTGAGGATATCATAGAATTCCTTGCATTTTTCTGAGGATCTTGAAATAAATCTGTTCAATGCTGCTACTCGGCCTGTTAACCGTTGAACATCCTTCATATTCGAGGGTGATCTTATATCCAGGATAGCTTTAATCTGCTCTGGGCTTGCCTCTATCCCCCTTTTCGTCACCATATATCCTAGAAACTTTCCTGCCCCTACTCCGAAATGACACTTAGCAGGATTCAGCTTCATGTTATACTGATCCAGGATATTAAATGCTCCCTTGATATCCTGGAGATGATCCTCAGCCTTTTTAGATTTCACCACCATATCGTCAATACATACCTCCATGGTGTCCCCCAGCTTATCTTTGAACATCATGTTCACCAATCTCTGGTATGTTGCACCTGCATTTTTCAAACCGAAAGGCATAGCAGTATAGCAATAAATACCTGTTGGTGTCATGAAAGCAGTATCCTCCTGGTCCGAAGGCTCCATTTGAATCTGCTGAAATCCTGAGGATGCGTCCATGAACGTTAACATCTCATGCCCAGCAGTAGCATCCACCATTGCGTCGATATGAGGAAGGGGGAATGGGTCTTTAGGACAAGCCTTATTCAAGTCTGTGTAATCTACACAGACTCTCCATTTCCCATTTTTCTTCTGCACTACGACCACATTTGCCAACCATCTTGGGAACTTGACTTCTCTGATCATTTTGGACTTCAACAATCTTTCAACTTCCTCTTGGATGATTATATTTCGCTCAGGAGCAAACTTCCTTCTTTTTTGCTGAACAGGCTTGAATGACCTGTCAATTCCAAGTTTGTGAGTAATAATGTCTTTGGATATACCTGTCATATCCTCATGCTTCCATGCAAACGTTGACATCCTGCCCTTCAAAAAGTCAGTTAACTGTTCTTCAATATCCCGAGGGATATTGGTTCCGACGAGCACCGAGATATCAGGATTATCCTGATCCAGGATAACTTTCTTCACATCCTGCTCCGAAGCTTCCAAGGTATTCCGGGCTCGCATCTTTAATTGCTATGCTGGACTAGGCTTGGTCGAGGATTTCATCGAGGATGTGTAGCATTCCTTCGCCTCCTGCTGATCACTATCAACTTTGACGACCCCCCCAAGGGGTTGGAATCTTGATGCACTGGTGATAAGTTGAAGGCACAGCCTTCATGTCATGGATCCACGGCCTGCCTAGTATGATGTTATAGCAGGATAAGGAGTCCATCACACAGAAGCGTTGTATCGAGTTGACCCCTTCAGCATATACTGGTAACTTTATCTCTCCTACAATATTTCTAGCTTCTCCACTGAAACCAACGAGCACAATGGACTTCGAAGTAATGTCCATCGGAGATACATTCATCCTTTTCAATGTTTCTAGCTGAATTATATTAACAGAACTACCGTTGTCCACCAATATCCTGCGTACAAAATGGTTAGCCACATATAATGTTATTACCAAAGCATCATGGTGGGGATCCTGAACAGTATCCATGTCATCACTATCGAAAGTGATCACTTTATCAGTTGTGAGGGTAGTCATCCTGACTGGTTTGTCTCCCCTTTCACTCTTAGCTTCCTTTGCATGTCTCTTAGTCGTCGAATACGAAGTCCCACAGATATCGGATCCACCTGAAATAAAGTTAATTATCTTGGCATCTGCTGGGGGTGATGCTGCTCGTTCAGGATCCTTCTCGGGATCCTGCCCTTTATTCTTCTTTCTTCCCAGCAAGTCCTTCAGATACTCTTTGCTTAACAGGTAACTTATTTCTTTCCTTAAAGCGATGCAATCCTCGGTCATATGTCTGAAGTCTTCATGGAAGGCACACCATTTGGATTTATCCTTCCAATCAGCTTTCTGCTGGTTCTTTCGAGGCCATCAAGCTTTGTCCCCTAAACCCTGCATAGCATACATTAACTCAGGTATATTAACAGAAAAACAGTATTTAGATAAGTCAGGATATTCTTCAGGATCCTCGTCTTCAACAGCATTCACTTGCTTGTTATCATTTCTGCCATATGGCTTGGAGCGATATGGCTTATATGAGGATTCTGATTTCCTGTTGGTTGATTCGTAGGTTGAGGTAGAATTCATCCTCTCTTGCATCTTCTTGTCATCTTCCAAACGGATATATCTCAAAGCCCTGTTACGAGCTTCGTCGAGATTCCTGCAGGGATTCATTACAAGATGCTGATAAAACTGAGAATCCTTTTGTAACCCCATCTTAAAAGCTTGCACAGCTGTTGCAACATCAAGATGTGGGATATCCAAGGATTCTCGACTAAACTTGTTCACATAATCCCTCAAGGATTCCTGAGATCCTTGAGTTATCCTGTAAATGTCACTGGTTAGTTTCTCAAAACTCTGACTACAAGAAAATTGACTGTTAAATAAATTAACCAAATGAGCAAACGAAGTAATTGAGTGAGGAGGGACGTTTAATAGCCATTTTAAGGCTGATCCTGTCAAGGTAGAACCGAATCCCTTGCACAAGCATGCTTCCTTGAGATCTGGAGGGATAGGATTGATTTCCATCCGTTCCCTATACTGGGCAATATGCTCTTTAGGATCCGTAGTCCCGTCATACAGTTTCATGTTGGGAGTCTGAAATCTTTTTGGGATTTCAGCATCACAGATAGGATACGCAAAGCGGGATATCCTGTGGCTGTCTTGGGATACTTCCGGAATTGCCTGGACCACTCCAGGTACACTGGATATCATGTCCTTCAATTTCTGGAGCTCCCTGGTAAATGTTGACGTCATACCTGCATCCTGTAAAGACCCATTGTTGTTAGTAGCAAGAATATTATTATTTGACACATTACCGATCTGAGGATTTTGGCCATATCCTGAAGCATATCCTGAACTCCTCACAGTCGACATCCTGACCAAGGAGGGTATCTCAGGGGTATGATTCTGAGAATGACTTGGGACAATATTCCCCCTATTATCCTCAGTGTAAATTGCAGAACTGAAGTTCAAAGCCCTGGGCTATATAGGAGTGACAGTTTCCTCAGCAGGTCTACTCGAGCTAGCTTTTAAGAGTTGTATTTCTCTTAACAGCATCTGGTTAGTTTCCTGTTGCTGCCTCATTTGTTCCTGCACACTTCCAAATAAAGTTAGAATTTCATCATTAGAGGCTAAAACGGGAGCCGATCCCTGAACACTCCGAGTAGGGATAACATCCCGAAGTTGTGAAGAAACTGGCATCCTTGGAGGAGGTGGTGGAAGCACCGAACCGGTAGTAGCAGAAGTCGTAGCGGATATAGTGGAGGAGCTCATGTTTGATCTCGAAGCCATTGAAAATAAGTTAGAAAAAAGTTTTGACAAAAGAAAATCGAATAATGATTTTACTAAAGTTTTTAGCAAAAATAGCACCACTTGCCCCACGGTGGGCGCCAAATTGTTTTGGTCAAAAATTACCGAAGCAATTTAGTGATCAAATTAGTTAAGTGAGGTAGTGTGCTAAAATTATGTGTGAAAAATATGTTAACCAAGTTAATTATAAAAACAGTTTCGGGATACGGCTCAAGATATAGAGCTGTATCTGTGATCAAACAATGAGCAGAAATATAAAGGTTGACACGTGATGTACGAGGAAAGCCCTTGATCAATCTAGATCGCCGGCACAAAACCTCGGGAGCTGAAAATCGCAGCTGCCTTGTTCTTCTATTGCTTCAAATATCAGGATACAGTGCAGGATGTAGAGCGAATCAACTAGGTGTTACAATGTGATTGGAATACAAGTGTTTCTGTGTAGTGTTTGCAGAGAGCTAGAGAGAAAGTGTTTGAAAATGTGAAAGTTGTGTGCCTTAATCTGATCCGCCCCCATCTATTTATAGTAAAACAAATATAACAAACTATCCTAAATAACCGGGATCCAGCGAATATTCCCCACTCGAACGTTGTAGACCTAGTCTTTCAGGTTCAACGTCTCTCCCATAACAAACATGTCCGAGTCTTGAGAAGATGAAGTCCATCTGACCGTTAGCAAATCCCAGCCTTTAACCTGCACGTGGTTAATTCAATCAACCTCAGGATATCGCCCAGAATGTTAGCAATATCCCCGTCCAGTATCCTGGTCACAAATAAATAATTAAAAGCAGGATATTGATCAAGATATGTACGCTCAGAAAATGACCCATAACACAAACCAAGCTAAAATGTATCGTCCTTTTACTAACTTTTTTATCATACCACAAGACACACCCCTCACAACAACTCTCGGTGACAAGAAATATTAGCACATTATGCTAAAACACTCAATGCACGTGTGTGATTGTAAGACAATAAGCTTGTATACAAATCAAATCTCCTCCTATCAAATATTTAGCATGCTTATGAATCAAAAGGACATTCGGGTTGTAACGGGGCTATGTGTAAAGGTAGGAAATAGTGGGAGTGTGAAAGTAGCTCATTGATTTGTCCCGGTTTTTATTTCTACTACTAAACAAAGCAAACATCAACTATATACACAGCTTCATCAACATTTTCAACTACTATTGCAACTAAATCCTTCTTTTTGTATTTTTCTCATATTTTTTTTCTCTTTTTTTTTCTTTCTTCTTCTTTTTTTAAGCATAGAACTCAACAATATATACAAGAACATCAACAATCACAAACTAAATTCCTAAACCGGGTCGTCTCAATAGGTAAAGTTTTTGTAAGAAGTAGGTTTGGGTCACAACCGAATGGTATAAGGCTCGAACATAGCTTTCTTAAGACCAAACCCCCACCCCTCACAATACCAAGCTCATATATGTAACATATGAGGTCCAACCCCCAATTCCCACACTCTCACACATCTAGACGAGGCTACCTAAAAGTCCCCTATCATTTTCACAAGCATGCTAATCCTAGGCTACAACAAGAATTCGTACACAAATTCTATTAACACAATACACACACCGCCACTCAAAACAAGGAAAGCATCTTTAATAATCATAGGTGGCTAAAAAACTCACCAAGAAATGACTAGAAAGGGGTGTCGGTGTGTCATGCGGAACAATGTTAAGTGTTCAAATTCCAACAACTTTTCGCTTGGTTTCACAAATTTTTCAAAAATTCTCAAAATTTTCCCCTCATCCCCACACTTGGGATACATTGTCCCAATGTATGGTTTTGAAGGGAAGATCGCTTTCAACAAAAACACCAACATTTGCTTATACTCTCAAACCCCAAATTTCTTTTTGTATTTTTTTTTTTACTTTTTTAAACAAAAGCAAACAAACTAACTACCAATATTTCACAGCTAAAGAACATATCAAGACTAAGGAAAGAGTACATGACCTGGTGAAGTTTGACACAACAGATGTTGTAGATAATCCGAATTTCTATCACCACCTTCACACAAATATCCATACATCCTCCCCACACTTGAATGTTGCCATGGCCCTAAAACATGGAAAAATAACGAAATAGCAAGATCAGTGTAAAACCCCGGGTTGCCTCCCGAGCAACGCTAAGTTTTCAGGTCTTCAGCCAGACCGTGCCACCCCCGTTTATGGTGGCTCAAAGAAACGGTTCCTGCCACTTCCATCACTACATCGTGCCATTGCGTAAAATGCATCCGTCCCGCTTTGATTCGGTGGGTAATTGAATACACTCCTACTTGATCTCGTATGCGTTTCTTCACAATTCGGTGGGTGATTTATTTTCATTCTTTGACACACATTTTTCATACAATCACTAGACTCTCTACCCTTCTTTTCAATAGGTTCATAACTAATCTCCCTAGTATGAACATCAAAGTACAACTTACGGTTCTTTTCGGTCATAATAATGATCCCGTCTCTACAGTTGATTTGAGCACTTGCCGTATAAAGAAACGGTCGACCTAAAATTACCCATTGTTGTGATGCCGTTTTGGTAGAAACATAATCTAAAACCAGAAAATCCACCGGATAGTCGAATTCTCCCAACCGAATCATAACATTCTTAACCATTCCCCGTGGACGCCTCCAACTTTCATCCGCCAAACTCACCATGGTGTCTATATCTTCAAGCGGACCAATGTCGTACATATCGTATAGATCGCCTGGTAGCACACTCATACTCGCCCCGTAGTCCAACAATGCTTGATGAATTTTTAATTTTCCCACTTGAATAGGCACGAGTGGTGCTCCATGCTCTTTGTCCGTTTCAACCTCGGCATCCCTTCCTATACCTACACTCACTTGACAAGAAGATGTTAGAAATGTTTCATTAAATTCACTATTAGGAACGGTACTTACCACATTGATATTAATACTTTTAATGTTTTTGGGATTTGTCACCGTGTCACTTTGTAGTTGGCCTTTTGCTTTCTTCAATATCGCCACATCACTTGCAAGTTGACTCATTTGGGTGGTCAAAGTTTGGATTGCTTTATCTCGGGCCTCATCCTTTTGTATACGAGCATCATCCATTTGGTTCCTCTTTTGCATCTCCGCTTGCATGCTTTTTAACATTTCCATCGTCTCGTTTCCACCCGAAGACCCCCCTTGCTCTTGACCCGCTTGATATTGCCTTTGGTACCCTTGATTGTTCCCACCTCTATATCCACTTTGATTGTTGTAAGGTTGGCGCGAACCAAAGTTACCTTGGCTACCTTGAAAGTTCGGGTTAGCTTGATTTGAAGGGTTCCTATACTGAAAATTTGGGTGGTTCCTCAACCCGGGGTGATAAGTGTTAGAATTCATGTTATAGTTTCTACCACCCCCTCCTTGACCTTGTACCGCATGAACTTCTTCATATTGCCCTTCCATTCCTTGGCAATTTTCAGCCGCATGCCCTATTTCATTGCAAATGGCACAAACATCATAAATTTGGTTAGAGGTTTGTACATTACCATCGTCGACCGCATGCACTTGAGTTCGGGTAACGGTCGGTCGTGCTCTCCTCGATGCTTGAGCTTTTCGCTTTGAAGTAATTGCCATTTGCTCCAAGAACTCCCAATCGTCTTGCTCATAGTTCGTACCAAAAGTGCCACCGGTAATAGACATTAAGTCACGAGCATCTTCGGCACTCAACCCCTCGTGGAAAGCGTTCATCAATTCCCAAAGTTCAATCCCATGGTGAGGGCAATTCTTGATCATCATGTTGAAACGCTCAAAGGCCTCATGAAACATCTCACCTTGTTGTTGTTGAAAACTCCTCAACCCCTTCCTAGCATCATTGGTCTTTTGAGCGGTGTAAAATTCATCTAAAAATATTTGTTGCATCTCCGCCCATGTATAGATAGATGCTGAAGGTAGAGTGTAAAACCACTTCTTTGCCTTGTCTTCTAGAGAAAATTGGAATAATACCAATTTGAAATCATCGGCCGAAAATCCTTGACTCCCAAATGTGTTGCAAATCGAGTCATAAGCTTCCAAGTGAAAATAAGGTTCCTCCGTTGCTAGACCCTTATACTTCGGCAAACTTTGCAATGAATTGGTTCTCACTTCAAAGGTCCTCCCTTGATCATTGTGAGGAATAACTACCGGTGAAGGATTGTGAGTGATTACCGGCCTAAAATGCACTTCAATGCCTCTCGCATGTTCTCTAAGATGCCTTCTTGGCACACCCAACCGAACCCTTGGTCGAATAGGCCCTTGGGGTACATGTGGTTGAAATTGTTGTTGTTGTGGCATCGGTTGGTGTTGAATTGGCCTTTGGAATTGTGGTTGTACATTTTGTGGACGAACTTGTTGCAATGGTATAGGACGTTGCACTTGTGGTCCTTGTGGCCTTGGCCGAATATGTTGTGGTATAATTTGTTGTTGTTGAAAGCCACCAACACTTGGCATTCTTTGAGTTTGCCCTTGCACGTAAGTAAGTTCTCCTTGTTCTCCATCACCCCCATAAGCATATCCTTCTTCCTCATAACCCTCAAAATCTTCATATCCTTCTTCATATCCATCTCCCCCTATACCCAAAGAGTGTCCAAATGGAAGAGTTGAATATTGAAAACCCGACTGGTTCGATGGTATAAATGTAGAAGTAGCATGGATAATGGTTGAGTTTGGTGCTATTGAATAGGTTGAATATGATTGACCCGCACCCGGAAAGAAATGGGTGAATGGTGGAATTGTAGTAGAAGGGTTAAAAGTGAGTGTAGGATCTTCTTGGGTAGCAATGGGTTGTGTAGTGTTAGTTGGTGTAACATTATGAGGTTGAGTAGGGTCGGTAGTGGTGTTAGGCATGGTAGTATTTGGTGAAGGTTGAGTGGATGATGGTATAAAAGGTGGTATAAGTTCACCCGTAGTGGGTGTTGGTGGCGGTGGATCCATGTATCTAAGTGGTGTAATTGGTGTAGTTGGTGTTGTTGGTGAACCGCTGATTCTGTTTTCCCTTAGTAAAATTTTGTTTCCTCTTAAGGTCCGTTCAATCTCTGGATCAAATGCCAATGGTGATAGCTTATGAGAGCTTCTAGTACGCATGCACCTGTAAATACCTGCACACTAACACACCCAGCGTAAACCAGAAAAATAACAAACTTAAAAAGAACAAAAATAACACTATTTTTGGAAAAAAAAAAACTTAACACTAAACACTTTGCGCACGCCTCCCCGGAAACGGCGCCATTTTGACGTGATGTCGTGGTCACAATCAAATTTAATCCAATTACTACTAAATAGATAGTGGCAAGTGGGTATCGAACACAGGGAGTTTGTGGAATATGTGTTATTCAAAGGTTTATCTAAGTTAACTAGAATTAAACTAATTGCAATAAAAGTAAATTCAAGAGTTGGAATAATTGATTTGATTTGTAAAACTAAGATTACTATTCTAATTGCAAAATGAAAATGTTGGTTGTAAACAAATTAAAGACATATGACCATCCTTAGTTTCCGGTTTGCTTTGACATTTATGCTATCATTCCACTAGAAAGAACTACATAGACATAGTTCATGTGTGATTAATTGCAGTGATGAAAGGGAACTAAGTACTCAGATTCCTAGAACGTGAGGTTGTTACCCGATGATCAATCAACCCTTACCCAAGCCTAACTATACCCATGATATCTCGATTGCCAACGGCACCAAGAACGTATGGTTTCTAATTAGTTTAACATAAGAATCAACAATTTACTAACAATCAATCACACACCATAACAAGCAATTCAATAAAGATAAAGATTGTTATTCTAGAAATAAGGAATTAAACATAAAGACTCATGCAAACCTTCAACGAAAGATAGTCACAAAGTATTCAGCCACTCATGGCTTGAAACATCATCATCCAACAAGTCTTAATCTTCAAACCAATGAAAAACATGAACCAAAAGATTAAAGATAGTCTTCAAGCTCCGAAAGTGCACCAAAAATCGTCTCCAAAATGTGTGTAACCGATTAGGAATGATAAGTACTCAAAAGACATCATAAAATACCAATAAATGGGGCAGTTACAACTTTTACGCAGGTCAAAGCCGTAACCTACAGCTCCTGCCGTAGGCTACGGGGTCAATAAAACTCTTACGGTGAGCCAGAACTGAGCTATGGTGGACCAGAAGACCCAGTGAGGGCCGTAACCTACGGCCAGAGCCGTAGGCTACGGCGGCGCCAGGTTTCGTTTTCTTGTTTTCTTCATAACTTTCTCGTTTCAACTCCGTTTTCTTCGCCGTTTTCGCCCACATTCTCGTAATTTCATCCTCTATCATGTGCTATTCTTAGTTCTTCAATTCCAAAATTTTATTTTTTCATTGATGCTCCAAATTCCTTCCCTTTTAAGCTCCATTTGCATTTGCACGTCCAAACAACTAGTAGTTACCAAGTTCAAACAATTAAACGTGTAAAGCATGGGATTTTAATCCTTTTAAGGCACTTAAGGGTTGTCCTACGGACCACCCGTCACCTAACTAATCCTTTTACTTCATGTGCAGGGAGCTTCTACATGCTTAGATAGTCTTTAGTATGTAGATAGTGGAGGCTCCAGGCACATGACAGGATGTAAAGCCCTTCTTAAAGATTTCAAAATCCATGGAGGGGGTGATATATCCTTTGGTAATAATAGTAAAGGGAAAGTTCTGGGGTCTGGTACAGTACAGTCTGGAAATGTAAAATTTGAAAATGTCAATCTAATAGACAATCTAAAATTCAACCTCCTAAGTGTTTCACAAATGAGTGATAAGGGGTATGGTTCATTCTTCACAAAGGAGTGTTGTAGGATTGTTGGACCAGAAATGGTTGAAAAGATTGAAGCAATAATCAATTCTAGAAAAACCAAACTTGTTGCTCAAAGAAGTGGCAATGTTTATGTGGTGGATATATCAAAAGAGAGCCCCAGAACTGATGCCTGTCTGTTCTCAGCTGCATCAAACAAAGAGACAGAACTATGGCACAGAAGATTGGGGCACACAAATCTCAAGACAATCACTGCCATTTCAAAATAGGGGTTAGTAAGAGGTTTACCTCAAAAATTGTTCTCCTGTCCTGAGCATTGTGTTTCCTGCCTAAAAGGAAAACAACATAAAAGCTCCTACAAATCCATTGATGAGTCCAAAACAACCAAATGTTTGCAAATACTTCATATGGATTTGTTTGGCCCAGTTAAAGTCAAAAGATGAGACTGCAGGCATTCTGCAAGACTAGGTTGAAAAGCAGTTTGACCTTCCATTGAAAATCTTCAGAAGTGACAAAGGCACAGAGTTCAGGAACAAGGAGTTGGATGATTTCTGTGTGTCAAAAGGAATTGTGAGACAATACAGCATTCCAAGAACACCAGAACAAAATGGGGTTGTTGAAAGAAAGAACAGAACTTTGATTGAGGCTGCCAGAACCATGCTTGCTGATTCAGGTTTGCCATTAACTTTTTGGGCAGAGGCAGTAAACACTGCTTGCTATGTCCAAAACAGAGTTTTAATCAACCCCAGGCATCAAAAGACTGCCTATGAACTGTTGTATAAAATAAAGCTATTGGTTTCATATTTCAAAGTTTTTGGTTGCCCATGCTTCATTTTAAACTTAAAAGATTCCCTTTCTAAGTTTGCAGCCAAAATTGATTGTGGTTATCATCTGGGATACTCTACCACTGCTAAGGCCTACAAAGTGTTTAACACAAGGACCAAAACAGTGGAAGAGACTTTGAATGTAAAGTTTAATGAACTTTCCTCAATGAAAATCCCAGCAAACCCTGCTGAACTGTTTGATCTTGATAAATTCACTTTTGAAAATACTGCTGTCAAGACTAACAATGCAGGTCCATCAGAGGATTCATCTCCAGACTATGGGTATGAGATCATCATTCCTCAGCAAAAGTCTGTCAATATGGGAAGAACAGCAGATGTTCAAAACAGCTGTCAAAGCTCAACCACTGCTACCTCAACAGTTGTTGACCAAAGTAACCCCTTAACCCTTGCTTCCACATCTTCAAACACTGTTGATAAAAGTCCTCAAATAGTGGATCAAAGTCAGCATGTGTCAACTCCTTTACCACCTATTCCACCTCCTTTTGAAGCCACTGTTGGAACATCAAAGTCACCAGCAGTGGTTAACTCAGATGATTCACATCTGCTGCCATCCCCACTCAATGCCATTGTTCCATACCAAGGAGATCTTATCTTCTTGAAATCTCATCCACCAGATCAAATCATTGGCAACATCAATGAAGGGGTGCTCACAAGAAGCCAATCCCAAAACATTTGTCTTTTTGCTGGTTTTCTATCTCTCCATCAGCGAGTCAATTACCAAGAGGCACTAAAAGACAACAGCTGGGTAGAGGCCATGCAAGAGGAGCTCCAACAGTTCAAAAGACAACAAGTATGGGAGCTTGTACCACTGCCAGAGGGTGTAAGTCCTATTGGCACAAAGTGGGTCTTCAAAAACAAAACTGATGAAAGGGGCATTGTTGTCAAGAATAAAGCCAGGCTTGTGGTTCAAGGTTTCAGACAAGAAGAGGGCATTGATTATGATGAAACATTTGCCCCTGTAGCAAGACTTGAAGCAATCAGACTATTTCTGGCCTTTGTTGTCAACCACAACATCAAGGTGTACCAAATGAATATCAAATGTGCATTCATCTATGGTAAGATTCAAGAAGAGGTTTATGTTTGTCAACCTCCAGGCTTTGAGGATCCATTTAATCCAAATCATGTCTACAAGCTAAATAAAGCTTTGTATGGCTTGAAACAAGCACCAAGGGCCTGGTATGAAACTCTTTCCACCTTCCTATTATCCATTGGGTTCACAAGAGGTAGAATAGATAAAACACTATTTTTAAAATGGAAGGGAAAGGATTTGTTGATTGTCCAAATTTATGTGGATGACATCATTTTTGGAAGCACATGTAATAAAATGTGTGAAGAGTTTAGGCAACTCATGACAGCTGAGTTTTAAATGAGTGCAATGGGTGAACTCCAGTGCTTTCTTGATCTCCAAGTAAGGCAACTGCATAATGGCACTTTCATCCATCAAGGCAAATATGCCAAAGAACTTTTAAAGAAATTTGATATGGATGATTGTAAGCCATGCAGTACACCCATTGCAACTAATAAAATAGTCATATCTGATGAGAAGGATGAATTGGTTGATCAAACTTTGTATAGAAGCATGATTGGGTCTTTATTGTACCTACCTGCATCCAGGCCAGATATCATGTTTGCAAAATGTGTTTGTGCCAGATCCTAATCAGCCCCTAGAAACTCAAACCTTATTGCTGTAAAAAGGATATTCAGATACCTAAAAGGTGCTACCACACTTGGTATCTGGTATCCAGCTGATGGTAAAATTGAGCTTTCAGGTTTCTCAGATAGTGATTTTGCTGGATGTGAAAAGACAAGGAAGTCCACTTCAGGAGGGTGCCAATTCGTAGGCAATTGCTTAGTGTCTTGGCAAAGCAAAAAGCAAGCAGCTGTTTCCACATCCACTGCTGAGGCAGAATACATAGCTGCTGCAAGCTGTACAGCCCAACTGCTCTGGCTTCAAAATCAGTTGCTGGATTTTGGTATCACTGCCTTATAGACACCACTCATGTTGGATAGCCAGGCAGCATAAAATATCATCAAAAATCCGGTTTCCCACTCAACCACCAAACACATTAACATCCGACATCACTTTGTGAGGGATTGCTATGAAAAAGGTTTGATTTCTCTGCATCATGTTCCAACTAAGGATCAGTTGGCAGATGTGCTAACCAAAGCATTAGACACATCCACCTTTGAAAGCTTGATCTCTAGGATTGGAATGCTGAACATGGAATAACAGGCAAAATCCTGTTTTTCTATGAATAAAAGCATTAAAATGTTTTCAGAAAATCAAAAATCCATCCTTAAAAATAGTTAAAAATGAAGTTTTCATTAAAATCCTTAAAAGTCTGCCATAACCACTGCTTGTTCAGAAGTCTGCTCTACTTCAAAGTCTGTCCACTACTGAAAGTGAACCCCTGTTCTCTCATTCTCCTGATAAGCACTGATGCTCAAAATCAGTGTTTTATCCACTGATGTGCTATTTGCTGATAGTAAAAATCACCCACTGCTTCTATTTGTTACCGTTGTAACCACTGCCTTTCATCAGTAGTTTTCATAAAAGTACTGTCCTTCATTTTATCAGGGGTTGGCACGTGGAAAGTACATAGTGGTCAGACCTTTTGTAACCGCCGCCACATCAGCATTCACTTTTTCTCCATAAAACCCCTTTCAAAACCCCAAACAGGGTTTTACTGTCGAATTGAATTCATAAAAATTCCTTTCTCAAAGTAGTTTTTCATCTCATTTCCACAAATTCCTTCACAACTTTCTTCGATCGTCTTCTCCAAAATGACTAAATCGAAGTCCTTCGCAAAATCCACTTCAAAATCATCTTCCAAAGAGGCCTCTCAAAGGCTAAACCCATCGAAATCCCACACAAACCGTCTCACAACCTTCTGGGTCTTCTCACAAAACCCGGAACCACTGATGCTTTTGACTCCATCATTGATATCATGTCTGCATCAAAGTATAAAACTTTGTTAATAGCAGATGCACCAATTTACTTGGCGACCCAAAGAGAGTTCTGGAAAAATGTAACCCTTGACAAATAAGGTGAGACTGTCATAGCCATTAACTCTTCTCTAAAGGGTAAAGCTGTCAAAATTACACCACAATCCATCTCGGAAGTCTTTCAACTCGATGATCAGCAAGGTAAAACTTCCTTTCCTAAAAACGAGTTAAAAATTGACTTTATTGAAAGAGGGTATGCAGACACAATGATGAAGAGGGATACCTTACAAAAAGGTTTCTTCCCTCCTGCAACAAGGTTTTTATTTCATACCCTCTTAATGTGAGTTTCAAACAAAACCACTGCTTTTAATGAAATACCATTAAAGATTCAAAACCTGGGATATGCTATTCTTCAAGAAGAAAAATTTAATTATTCTCAGGAAATCTTTAATGATCTGGTTAAAAATGTTGAAACAAAGGCATTCTTACTGTTTCCAAGATTTCTAAGTTATTATTTTGAAAAGAAACTTGGTAAGAATGATGCTTCTACAATAAAAAAGGTGAATCTTTTCAAATACACAGCTTAACTGCTGAAACTTTCACAAGAATGTCAACACCTTGCAAAACACAAGCAGAGGTGCCTGAGCAGAATTTATCAGCTACCACTGCTCCTCAGGTATCTGCTGCTGAGCCCACTGCTCAAGGTGATCAAAGTAGCAAAACAACTGTTTTGAAACCCACACCTACTATCAACAAAAAGCCAAAACAAAAGAAAACTCAACCCCCCCCCCCAAACCCATCAAAAAGGCAACTCTGGAGGATGAGATACCAGAGCAACAGCCAGTGACAACACAGAAGTCACAAGAAACCACTGCTGCCACTTCCTCACAGCAGTTGGTACAAATATCTCAACCCATGGCTGAAACTCCTCATGTTTCTTCTCAAAAAGAACAGGTTGTACAAATAGGGACACCACAATATGGTGCTCTGTAATCACTTGCTTCCATCATCCACAGCCCAATGCCCGGGGCCAATTCTCTTTCCACACCCAACCTCACATCCACAATTCCCCTACCAACTAAATTATTGTTGGATGCTATTGATCTGAACCAGGCACAAACCAGTCCTTCTCAATCACCTATCAATGAGAATATACTTCAACAAATGACTGGGTCTGATGTATCAATCATAGTTAACCCACCAACAAGACCTGAGGAGGTTACACCCCTTGAGTTACAAGTAACTCTTGGTGGTAGTCCAAGTGAAGTAGCCACTACAAGTGTTGAACCCACTGGTTTATATTTGGACAGTGGTTACATCAATAAGACTTCCTTAGAGGCAATTTCTTCCATAGCACCTCTGATATCCACCAGTGAGTTTGTTTTACCCTCTGGAACAATCAAAAGGCTATCAAGTGTTGAAGGAAGAAGACCCCAGTACCAAGAAAAAGGGGCATCATTGGTTAATGTCTGGAGTACACTCCCTGCATCAACCACTGTTACAACCACTGCTAGTGGGAAATCAGATGATCCCATTAAATTGGGTGATGGTTTAAAGTACCTAGAATTGACGGAACGAGTTGAAAAACTGGATAACTCTGTTGCAGAAATCAAAGAAATGCTACAACAGGTGTTGACAGTACAAAAGGTGCAATCCACTGTTGTTCCACCTCAAGCACCTGCTCCACCACAAGCACCTGCTGCAAATGAGACATGGAACCTATTTCAACCTTTTCTCCAACAACAAAAACAAATGGCTGATCAGCAACATGCAATACATGTACAAGAGCTGAGAAACACAATGGAGTCTAGGTTCAAGAACACACAAGCAGACATTAAGGCTATCAAGGCCCACATATTGAACTCCACTGGCACTGCTCCTCCAACTGTTCTCTTCATTGATCAATTACCCCCAGATAATGCCAAAAAGGGGGAGAAAATTCAGGAGTGGAAGAAGAAGGGAATAGATGATGGTCTTTACATTGAACCAGAAAAAGATGCCATGACTAGAAAGATTCCCTTGCCAGATGGCAGCAAAAAGGTTGATGTTACCCAAAATGAACTTGATGAAGCTGTAGCAAGTGTAAAAAGGGACAGAGCGGCAAAGGATATGTCAAGGTGGAATGAGGAGAAAAGAGCTTACATGGAGCTGAATGCGCAGGGTTGTTCTGAGCCAGAGGATATTAAAAATCCTGTGCCAAAAAGAAATCCCACTAGAAAAGTGAGGGAACCCAAATCCATACCATCCAGACTCACAAAGCATACTCCAAAACCACCGTCCAAAAGCCCCCAACATTAAACTTCCACCCAAACAGTTGTTGTAACACCTGCTGTGTCAACTACTGCTGATACTTCAGTGGTTTCAACTACTGTCAGCCAAACACCTGCCATCACTTCAACACACACCACTTCATCACACACCACTACCACTGCCTTACCACCATCACCACCAAAAATCACTTCACCTCTAAAAACAGCCACTCCATCATCACCTCCTGCCAAAAAGCAGAAGACATCAGATGTTACAACATCTGTTGTAATGACAACATTGGTTGAAACACCAGTTGTTTCAACAGCTGTTAGTCAGCCACCTTCTACCACTCAAATCACCACCACTGATCCACCCAAGACATCATCAGCCTCTCCTACAATAAAAAGGAGAAGGATTTTCATACCTGATGATGATTCTCCATCACCACCACCAACATCTTCACAATCTCTTTCACTTGTTACCATACCAAACCCTGTTCCTCTCTCATCAGCTCAGATTTTAAAGCCAATAGCTCCTGCAGGTGTTAAATTTCCTCTTGAGGTTATAGCAGTCAGAGAAGAAATCAAGTCCTTCTATTATGAGGATGACCCTGCAAAAAGAAGCTTACCATCTGTTGAAGGATATCCTAGGCCAAATAACATTGAAGAATATTTGAAAGTCAAAGCTAAACAAGCAGAGGATATCTCAAAAAGAGATACACAAGGGAAATCTGATAGAGAAATTCAGCAGAACTATCAATACTTGCTCACACAAGTCAGATCTTTGGAGCAATTTGCAAAGAATGTGTGTCAGCAAATCTCAGAAAAGGCAGATGAGTCCCTGAGAAAAGATTATATTGATAACATCATGACTTACAAGAAATACAAAGGAGAGAAATACATGTATAAAGACTGGACCATTCCTGAGCTTGAAAGTGAAGCAGCCAGGATTCAAGAAATGATCAAGAATAAGGTCAAGCACACTCCTCCAGATTGGTCAAAATACAAAAAGAATATGCCTGACAAAACACTAGAGCTGAAGAGAATGAAAGAGGAATTGGTTGCTGCTGATTATGGGTCCAAAAATCAAGTGATGAGATGGAAAGAAGATAAAGTCAGGGCTACCTACAAAAGTTTGGAGAAATTGAGGAAGACATATCCTAATGCTCCACAAAAGCCTGACTACCCTGAAGCAGAGGTTTCAACAAGACCACCAAAGCTGCAAATCAGGAGAGCCACTGCTCCAGCTGGTGCAGCCATCTTTAAAAGAAGGCAACAAAAACAGTTGGATACTGAAACAGTGGCAAAATTAATGGCAGGAGATGAGCTTGTAAAAGAAGGTATTAAAAAGATGATAGCTGAAACTCTTGGCCTGAATCAGCCTGCAAGCACTGCTCAAACAGTCATCACCAGGCCTGCATCACCAAACACCTCATCTAATAAAAATCTCCCAAGAAACCCACCAGGCTCAAAAGTACTAAAGTGGAAAACTGACAAACAGACCCATGTACTGACAGTGTTCAAGTCTAGTGGATAAGTGAAGAAAATAACAAGGGAACAAGCACTTGGCCTAAGTCATGAAGATTTGTAGGATCTCCTTGATCTTCCACTGTGCAGGGATGATGATGACACAGATGCCTTAGCCTTTGAGTTACAACTCAAAGGGCAAATAAGGGAACTGTTGATGAGGCAATAAAGATCTACCAATAATGAAGTGTTTTGGCATTATCTGTTCCAGGGGGAGATTGTTGGGATTGAACCCTATCAGAGGAACAGATAATCAAAGCCAAAACTGGATCAGAGCAGTGGATCCAGAATAAGCAGATGTTATGTATACAAGTCTCTCCCCTTGAAAGTGGTTTCAACATCTGCTGACCTCCAAACTACTGATCTTTACTAACTGCTGACCTACAACTGCTGTCCAAGTCAAAGACTGATGGAAGACTAAAGCTCTGCTGATTCAATCTACTGCTATGGGTCAAGCTCTGCTGATCATGACAAGTACTGCTGGGTTCACATCAGTGGAAGGATGCAGCAGTAGTTTAGTTTATATTATGAAATGTAATGTACAACAGTAGTTAGTATAGCAGAGGTTGTTAAGATCAGATGTTAGAGTTTGTTAGGATGTTAGATGTCACTTTCATGGTGACGTCAGCTTAGATGCTTCAGTGGTTTGCTCGTGCCTATAAATAGAACAGTGCTCTGTACTGTTCTATTAGCTCTTCACCATCTTTCTCCTGCACGAACAAATCACTGTGAGCTCAGGCTGAGGGGGAGTTTGTTACATACTTGCAATTGTAATTGAATCTTGTAATAAATTCAAGCATTCGATTCAATGTTAAACTTGTATGTTAAAAGCAATTCTCTCGTTTGATTGTGTGCAAAGTTTGCTTCCATTATATTCCGCTGCATTACTCATTCATTGTTCATCTTAATTCAAACGTAAAACACAATCAAAACCAAACTCAGATCCTAACATTACTGATTTATAAACTTGTCCTAAAAATTTGACATCAGTTTGAGGTCTAAATTAGGATTTATGCTCAATATCGTAAATTGAAGCCTTTTTATTAATTAAACGGCATTTTTGACATAGAACCCATTTAAACCCAAATTTTGACACCAAACCTTTTACCCACTGATGTAATATAATATTTTGGGATTTTTGGAGATTTTTATTAATTTTTAAACTGATCATAACATGGGGTTCTTGCTTTGATTCGGTAATTGACGGTTAGACCCTTTTTATCAATAAAATGAGTTTTACATGACATTTTGATGCCAAATCTTTTTCTACTGATTTCATGTGTTAAATAAAATATTTTAAGCCTTCTGGACTGATAAAAATCTCAGCTTTCCTTATATAACCTGAAAATCGCCTAAAACCGACTTTTTACGCGTTTTAAACACATAGTATGGGTTAAAACTGTGTTTAACATTTAAGACCCATTACCTACTGATGTTATGAGTAAATTTTGATACTTTAATAGTAAGCAAAAGTTTTGAAATCAGATTTCTAAATTTGACCATTAAAGCTTATGTGAAATGACCAAAATGCCCCTACGGTGCATAGTTTGGCCATAAATAATATATTTCACATATATGCAATATCTTACTGATATAACCTACTAAAATAAATATTTTTACTGATCAGTTTAGACCAGAACCTCAGATTATTATTTAACCTCTTTATAATCTTAAAAATGACCAAAATACCCCTACGGGGCTTAAATTAGTTTTAAATCCGTTTTGGGCATAATGGAAGGTATCCTACTGATATCATAACATATTTAAGGCATATTAACTTGTGAAACCTGTATATGACTCTTTTGGTTACCCGTTATGCATTATTCGCGTTCGGTGCGGTTTATGTAACTAGTTTGCATAAATTGACCGAAACGGGTCAAACCTTATCATTTTTACCTCAAAATCCAGAATGTGTTTAGTTTACCCATATTATACAAGTCTTCATACTTGTCGGGTCTAAACCACATTCTAATCCGGTCTTCGCTTAATCTTGCGTTTTGAACCGTATATCTTTCTTTAAAACTAACCGGTCTAAGTTTAAACTTAAGTAAGACCCATTAGGAATCTAATAGGTTATTAAAACCTTCGTTCCAAATTTAGGATCCCAGTAAAAGATATTTGCACTTGCTGATTGTATACGGCTGATATAAAATTGTATTTTTGCTCAGGTAAATACTTTTAACTTATTTTCCTTTATACGGGCTTGGGGTACGGTATATAAAATCCCGCTTGGTCGGGTATTGAATTTTTAATCATGTGAAGGTTAGATCATTGAGATAACCCGTTTAATCTATTTTGTTTGTTTTAAGCCTTTGGGGGGTCAATGACCATGTCCTGGATATCCTCGACTCATTCATTAAAATGGCCACGACTTAAGCACTGGGTGTAGGCATTGATGTGTGCAAAATGCAACATATAAATTACATCAAATGTGGCATAAAACTAACCCTTTTTTAGTGCTAATGTTGGAAAAAGTGTGTTTTTGTCTTCCTTTTGTATTTTCAGGGTTAAAAGAGCTTAAATGGATAAAAGAAGCAAAAATGCAGCTAAATCCAACATAAATACAAAGAAAGGGAAGAAACGAGGCATGCCCAACCCCTCGACAGCATCTCCCAAAGCAAAAAAACAAGAAGAAAGCTGAGCGTGGGACTGTGCCCAGTGGACACGGGGGCGTGTTCAGGTGTCTGCAGAAAAGACAAAGTTGTAGAAGCTTCTATTCCCGACACGGGGGCGTGCCCAGCTCAACACGGGGCCGTGGTCAACGCTAAGATTAAAAGAATCCAAGCAAATCTTGATAGTACAGATACGCTTCTGCACTCGGGGCCGTGCCCAGTGGACACGGGGAATGGTCAACTAATGCAGACAAACTGCAATTAATGAAGAAAGAGAAGAAGGGTGGACACGGGGTCATGTCCAACGGACACGAGGCCGTGTCCAGGCTTCTGTGCAGGATATAAATAGGGGTGCTTGGTTCACTTTAAAGGCATCCCTTGGCAAACCACCTCTCTCACACTTCACCCACCCACCACCACCATCACAACCGACATCCACCACCATCATCCATCATCCATCATAGAGTGTGTGAGTAGTCTCGGGATCCAAGATTGATCGTAAGAGTTCTTGACAATCAAAGGCCATGATTGCCTAAGTCTCTTACATCACTTGGTGAAGACAAGTGTTTAGTGTAATACTTTTTATTTTTAATCTTTTCGCACTTTTTATTTGGTTCTGTATTAATGACTTTAATAGCTAGTTTCTTATGTTGAAGGTGAGTCTTCCTTATCGTTTGTCCATGGTGTCTTGGCATTATTTTACTGTCTATATAAAATAAAAGATTTTCACCATTCATATCTCCACGGTCTATATGGAGATATGTTGGCTACCTGGTCGGGGGTTAAGGGAACAGTTTGGTAAGAGTCTTGCCTTGTTCAGTGTATAGATCCTGCAAGAACCTGGGTCAACTTTAGTAGGACCTCCTTCAATACCCACGGGTATTGGATGGCGGGGGTCCGAACTCCTTGATCCCCTCATATGTAAACTACTAATAATACTTTAACCCATCTACTTAGGATTGTATCCCTGTTGACTCAGACTACTTAGCCGAGGGTAATGTCACCTCCAGAAGAGGGGCCTACCACAATATGCATTAATAACTTAATTAATTATCTTTCAATAATCCAACCCTTTAGGATTGTATCCTTGCTGACTCAAACTATTGGGTTGAGGGTAACGTCACCTTCAGAAGAGGGGCCTACTACAATAACTAAGATAATCTCTTAAAATGTGCAAAAGTGTGGAAATAATCAAAGGTTACACTAAATACGAGTCGGATCCAAGTGATTCATCTTGTCTATCTGTTTTTATTTTTATTTTTATTTTTCAGCATTTTAGTTAGTTTTATTTTTCTTGTTTAAAAAAACCTTTTTTCTAAACTTTTGATTTGATTAGACGTTGAGGATAAACCGGTATTAAAAGCTCTTGTGTCCTTGGACGACCTCGGTATCTTACCAACACTATACTACGCTCACGATGGGTGCACTTGCCCATATGTGTGTTTAGTGTTAGTAAATAGAGTGTTTTATAAATTTAAAACTTGGCTAAAAAGTGTTAAAGGGCTTAAAATATACATTAAAAATCTATACGACACTTCACACGCATCAAGTTTTTGGCGCCGTTGCCGGGGACACAAGGATTTTAAGAAAGTTTAAAATCGACGGCCTAATAAGTTTTTTCAAAACCTTTTTAAAATCGCGCGCATTTTTACCTTTTTTTAGTAGTTTTTGCATTATAGTAGACTGAACACGGGGCCGTGCTCGCTGAACACGGGGTCGTGCTCGCTGAACACGCCCCCGTGCTGTGTAAGATTAAATATATTATGTATTAATATTTAATCTATAGCCATTATAATCATTTACATAATATAGATCAAAATATATAATAACCTATTAAATAATTAGTTGGTAATTGTTGATGGACCATATTACCCTTATTAACTAATTAGGTTTCCTCCTGGGTGCTTATATAAGGAGAATTATGTGGAGGTTAAAGGGTTACTCAGTTACACAATTAGACACACCCCATTAGTCATAACATCATAATTCGACCTCCTCTCCTAACCAATACCCTTTTCGGTTTTCTAAGTCCCCATCATCAGTCAGCACCCTAAGGAGGAACCAGATCACGATGACAAGCATGTCGAACTCCATAACTGGATTCTCCATTGCACTGTCTACTGTAACAGGTATGTATTTTATTATTTTCCCTCATGTATAAACAGAACTGAACCAACATGTGGTATCAGAGCATATGTTGATTAGTCGGTTCTGTTTTGTATCCGTAAATCTGGATTAAAACAGGAAAACAGGTTTTTAAAACCATAATAAAATTCGTTTTCATCATCCGAAATCATTACTGTTCGATTTCTGTCATCCGGAATGGCATCTCGGATGACATGGGCTCATTCTTATGTTACTGTTCCAAAATCTGCATGTTCAAAATATGTTTAAATGTGTAAAATAATTCCAGATTTCAGATGAAGTTTGAATAATTTTGTTTAGGGTTTATAATGTTCTTAGTTAAAAATTCGAATTTCCTTTAAGTTTTGGAATGTGATTTGAATTGTTAAATGTTTCCCTAATTTTGATCTAATTTTGTCTATTAAGTTTTTTCGAAATCTGTTAAAAGGATAAACAGATTATGATTTCGAAATTTTATGATAAAAATAGATCAATGTTATAATTGGAAACTCTATCACAATTCTTAATTTTCGAATTTTTAGTTATGTTATCACAATAAACAGCAACTGGATCGCACAAGATCAGATCACATAAGAGATGATCTGATCGCATAAGAGATGATCTGATCGCACAAGACTGCGTAATCGCACAAGATTTGTGAATCGCACAAGATTTGTGGATCGCACAAGATTTGTGGATCGCACAAGACTTGTGGATCGCACAAGACATTACTGATCGCACAAGTTTTGGGCCTTACTAATCGCACAAGTTTTGGGCCTTACTGATCGCACAAGTTTTGGGCCTTACTGATCGCACAAGTTTTTGGGCTTTACTGATCGCACAAGTTCGATCCGCGCTAACGGGTGGTTTGCTATTAAATAATTGGTTTTGTAATTATTTAGTTAATTAATCAGAATCAGATAATGTTTTACAAAACCAAAATAGCTTAACTTGAATGAGCTTTTGATGTATCATTTCTGGCCAAAGCTGACTTGACACGTCTACTTATCGTTCAAGTATTACGAAAGCTATGTTGTGTGTGCATCATAAGCATGGATGTCTTAATTTCTGGCCAAAGCTGATTTAATTCATTCATAGATGGCATACTCAACAAGTGCATAACTAAAGTGATTGTTTCAATTTCTGGCCAAAGCTGATTTGTTACAACCACTTTGCACACATGCTTAAATGATTACACTTCTGGCCAAAGCTGATTTGTCTTCGTTTAAGTAGAATTTTTTTTAACTAAGTCTATTATTTTGATGTTAGTAATAGACAATATCACAGCTTCATAATGTAAACTGGTCATTATTTATGCCTGCCTTAGTTTAACGTGCCCTTAGATCACATTAGGACTTCTTCCTTAGTATCATAACTTGCTCATCTTATTTCCACTATCAGCACCAAATTGCGGGATTCCACCTTTGACTGGTGATAACTTTGCTTCATGGAAGGATGCTCTCATGCTTACACTTGGATTGCTGGATTTTGATTATGCTCTAAGAGAGAATAAGCCAGCGGACCTTACCACTCAAAGTACTGCTGCAGAGCAGTTAACTCATGACAAGTGGACTAGGTGTAACCGCATGTCTCTCATGTTTATGAAGCAGTCCATAAGCAATGCAATCAGGGGAGCTATTCCTGATTCTGAAGATGCTAAAACCTACTTGGAACATGTGGAGGCGCAGTTCAAAGGGACGTCTAAAGCACACGCTAGTACTCTTATTCTCAAGCTGGTGACAACTAAGTATGATGGGAGGGGCGGCATTCGCGAGCACATCATGATGATGAATGACATGGCCAATAAGCTGAAGGGGCTGGAAATGGAAATCAGTGATGGTTTCCTTGTTCATTTCATCATTACTTCGCTTCCTTCGTCCTTTGAAGCATTCAAGATCAATTACAACACTCAGAAGGACAAATGGACGATGAGTGAGCTGGTCGCCATGTGCGTACAGGAGGAAGAGCGTATGAGGATGGATCGCCATACTGATGTTGCCAACTTCACTACCTCCAACTCTAAGAAAAGGAAGAACAATTATCAGAGGAAGGATGCTTCAAAAGTCCAAAGGCCTAATCCTAATCCTAATACAAGTGCACCTTCCAGCTCTAAGAACTCCTTAGGCAGTATCCGCTGCAAATTCTGTAAAAAGACAGGACACATGCAGAAGGAATGCCCTGATTTTAAGGAGTGGCTGGCTAAGAAAGGTAACGATTATTTTATGATACTTGAGTCCTATAATTTAAGTGTTCCTGCTAATTCTTGGTGGTTTGATTCTGGTTCTATGGTTCATGTTACCAATTCAACTAAGGGATTCCTTTCAATCCGGAAGCTGGAAAGAAACCAAAGAACGCTTAAGGTTGGGGATGATCGAGAATTAGAAGTGAAGGCCATTGGAACATTACAATTAGTTATGAAAACTGGTTTATGTATTAAACTTTATGATACCTTATATGTTCCTGAGGTAACTCGGAACCTTGTATCAGGACCAAAGTTAGACATGGACGGTTTTATTGTTTCCCATGGTCATCGCAAACTCTCTATCCTTTATGATTCTGTTCTTTATGGTACTGGTATTCTGGATGGTGGTCTCTATAGATTAAAACTAGAAGATAACTTTTCCAAATCTTTGTTGTCATATAACATTAATGAATCACTCACAAAGATGGAAGAGAAACGAGACTTAGAGACTTCATCAATGTTGTGGCATCAGCGTTTAGGCCACATTTCAAAAGAACGATTAAATCGTCTCGTAAAGGATGAAGTCTTACCTCCTCTCGATTTCTCTGATTTTGGAACATGTGTCAAATGTCTTAAGGGTAAAATGACATTAGCGAATAAGAAAGGTGCCACTAGGAGCTCTAATTTATTAGAACTCATTCACACTGACATTAGTGGTCCCTACCAAATCGCTGGCATAACAGGACATACTTCATTTATCACTTTTATTGATGATTATTCTCGTTACATGTACTTGTATCTTATTAAGGAGAAATCTGAATCTCTAACAACTTTTAAAGATTATAAGGCTGAAGTTGAAAAGCAATTAGATCGTCAGATTAAAGTTGTGAGATCAGATAGAGGCGGTGAATATTATGGAAGACATACTGATGTGGGTCAAGCTCCTGGTCCATTTTATGAGTTTTGTAAGGGCCAGGGGATTGTGAACCAATACACCATGCCTGGTACACCTCAGCAGAACGGTGTCGCTGAAAGTAGAAACCGTACCCTTATTAACATGGTGCGCAGTATGTTAGCCAACACTAATTTACCATTATTCCTCTAGACTGAGGCGTTAAAAGCAGCTGTTCATATACTCAATAGAGTTCCTTCTAAGTCTGTCCCTAAAACTCCTTATGAACTTTGGACAGGAAGGAAACCGAGTCTTAAATATATGAAAGTATGGGGCTGCATTGCTGAAGCAAAACTTTACAATCCTTTCCTAAGAAAACTTGACCCTAAAACAGTTACCTGTTTCTTTATCGGGTATCCTGAGAACTCGAAGGGTTATCGTTTCTATTGTCCTTCCCATGTCACCCGTATTGTTGAAACCAAGCGTGATGCGTTCCTGGAGGATTTCAAGGTCAGTGGGAGCAGTACCAACCCTTATGAAGAATTGCAAGAAGTACAAGATGCGGGGGGAGAGACTCGTCGCTTACCATTACTCCGATTACTCCTCTTGTACCCAATGCAACTACTGTACCTGAAGCTACTGCACCAACTCCAAATTCACCTCTACAATCAGAACCCATTATACCTCATGACGAAGGCACATCAAACACTCAAAACCAAGACAACGCTGAACCCGATAATCCACTCAGGAGGTCATCTAGGCAAAGAAGGCCTACTAATTGGGATGATTATGTTACCTACCTGACTGAAATGGATCCTGGAAAGCTCAATGATCCTATCTCTTATAATGAAGCCATTAGCAGTGATCAGTCTTCTGAATGGAATAAAGCAATGATTGAAGAGCTTGAATCCATGAAGAAAAATGACGTTTGGGATTTGGTAGAATTACCCAACGGAGCCAAACCCGTAGGATGTAAATGGGTATTCAAAACAAAACTGGATCCGAATGGTAACATTGAACGCTACAAAGCGAGATTGGTTGCAAAGGGCTACACTCAGAAAGAGGGAATTGATTATCAAGAGACGTTTTCACCTGTCTCTCGTAAAGATTCATTAAGGATCGTCATGGCCCTAGTAGCTCATTTCAATTTAGAGCTGCATCAGATGGACGTTAAAACCGCTTTCCTTAACAGAGATTTAGACGAAGATGTTTACATGAAGCAGCCTGAAGGCTTTAAACCTGAAGGTCAGGAGCATCTAGTCTGTAAGCTGAAGAAATCCATTTACGGGTTAAACAAGCATCACGTCAATGGTACCTCAAGTTTGATGAAGTCATGAAGAAGCAAGGTTTTATGAAGAATCAAGTGGATCAACGCACCTACCTCAAGATGAGTGGGAGCAACTTTACTATACTTGTCCTTTACGTAGATGATATTCTATTGGCAAGTAATAGTTTAGACATGTTGTATGAGTCCAAGCGGTTACTCTCGCATAACTTCGACATGAAGGATCTTGGAGATGCTTCTTACGTCATTGGCATCGAAATTCACTGAGATAGACACAAATGGATCTTAGGATTGTCCCAAAAGGCTTACATAGATCGTGTCCTTACACGATATAACATGCAACAGTGCAAACCCTCCGTCGCTCCAGTAGTTAAGGAAGATGTTTTCGGTTCATTCCAGTGTCTGACAACAGAGGTTGAGAAGGAGAAAATGAGCCAGATACCTTACGCGTCAGTAGTCGGGAGCCTAATGTATGCTCAAGTCTGTACTCGCCCAGATATCGCTTATATTTCTGGAATGCTAGGCCGTTATCAGACTAATCCTGGCCTAGATCACTGGAAAGCAGCTAAGAAGGTACTTCGATATCTGCAAGGGACGAAAGACTATAAACTGACTTATAGAAGAAGTGATCATTTAGAAGTGGTGGGCTATTCTGATTCTGACTTTGCAAAGTGCAAAGATGACAAGAAATCCACTTCGGGCTATATCTTTATGTTAGCAGGCGGCCCTATCTCATGGAAGAGTCATAAACAACAGTTGACCACAACTTCCACAATGATGGCAGAGTACATTGCTGTTTATAACGCAACCTGTCATGGAATGTTGCTTAGAAATCTGATCACTGGACTCAAAATCGTTAATTCCATTTCTAGACCATTGAAGCTTTATTGTGATAATTCAGCTGCCGTTAGTTTCTCGAACAGTAACAGTTCGACTGGAGCTGGTTTATATCTCGATACAAAATATCTGTTCGTACGTGAACGAGTTGAGGAAAATAATCTTTGTATTGAGTATATTAGTACTAAAGATATGCTTGCGGATCCAATGACTAAAGGTCTCCCTCCTAAGGTTTATGAAGAACATGTTCGGAATATGGGATTTAGTAAAGACCTTATTTGAGCATATTGTACTAGCTTATGTTTTATGTTAATAAAATTTCCTCAGTTTGATTTTGTATGTCTCTTAGAATATGTTCAACCGGTATAATGGCATATAGACAAATAAAGTTACAAATCAAACAAAGGGCTTACGCATATTTTTTATCATGACGATTAGGTTTTAAATTAAGGCTATAGTATGATTAATGGGGGTCCTGAGTCGCATAATGATTCAACGGCTGTATTTCTCTGCTATAGTACTTGTTTAAAGCTAAAATGAGTGTTAACTCCTGATCAGGCTTATCTAATACTCATAGTAAATGATTACTCGGCTAAGTGGGAGAATGTAAGATTAAATATATTATGTATTAATATTTAATCTATAGCCATTATAATCATTTACATAATATAGATCAAAATATATAATAACCTATTAAATAATTAGTTGGTAATTGTTGATGGACCATATTACCCTTATTAACTAATTAGGTTTCCTCCTGGGTGCTTATATAAGGAGAATTATGTGGAGGTTAAAGGGTTACTCAGTTACACAATTAGACACACCCCATTAGTCATAACATCATAATTCGACCTCCTCTCCTAACCGATACCCTTTTCGGTTTTCTAAGTCCCCATCATCAGTCAGCACCCTAAGGAGGAACCAGATCACGATGACAAGCATGTCGAACTCCATAACTGGATTCTCCACTGCACTGTCTGTTGTAACAGGTATGTATTTTATTGTTGTCCCTCATGTATAAACAGAACTGAACCAACATGCTGCACAAAACCAGTTACATTTTCTAAAACTCCCAGATACAGAACCTGAACACAGGGCCGTGCTCACAAAACACGGGGCCGTGCTCAGCCTCTGTTTCTGTTTTTATTTTTGTTTTCTGGTCTCGAGACTCTGTTGTGGTCTGCTGAGTGATTCTTATGGATCAATACTCAGGAGGCTACAACTACACCTATGAGGAGGATGATTATAGGGAAGACTATTGCACCATTTGTGGTGACCCGCACTCGTTTCAATATTGTGACTTATTTCGACCGTCCACTTCATACACCTACTATGAGGAGCCCAGGTACGAGCCATCAACTTCATACACATCCTATGAAGACCAAAGGTATGAACCTTCTCCCTCATACTCATATTTTGATGAACCAAGGTATGAGCCTTCATACTCATACTTTGAGGAACCAAGATATGAGCCACCACCTTCATATGCTTATTATGAGGAACCATGGCGTGAACAACCCACCTCATATGAGTATTATGAAGAACAAAATTACGACCCTTATCCATCATATACTTACAATGAAGAACAATGGTGTGAACCATCTACTTCCTATGAGTACTATGAGGAACAAAGGATCGAATATCCGGATTCAAGCTTTGAGGATCCTGATCCTTACTCTATCACCGACATAGCCGATAGGATAATAGAATACATTAAAACTATCGAACGTTGCATACTAGAATCTCGCGCAAGGGAAGAGGAGTCCCGCGCAAGAGAAGAATTAAATAAAAAAGAGATAGTTGAAAATATAAAAATGGAAGAACAAGTAAGTGAAAAACCAACACATGAGTTAAACAACGAAAAAGGTGAGTTCGACAACGTTAAAATTCAAGAAGAGTCTAATTTTGAAAAAAAAAAATCTCTTGTCACCTTCTTTCGAAAATCATTGTTTAGTACCCACTCATGCTAAGTTTTTAAAAGAGTTAAACACTAACACTAAAATTGACGAAACGGTAAGCATTAAGTTAACAAATGATCAAACTTCACTAATAAAAGAAGACCCATTTGAAATTAACATTACACCGGTTCCATGTTTTTTTCCAAAACTCCTGTATTAGTAAACACAAGCGATAAAGATCTTTGTGTTAATATAATGCCAAACTACATTTTCAAAAAATTAAGTATTAGTGATTTTTCTCCACTTCAAATACCCATTTTTCTATCCAATCGGAAAGTAATAAAATCAATCGGTATAGTTGAGGATGTCTTGGTTCAAACAAATCAAATGGTAATCCCAACCAACTTTGTCATCCTCGATGACGCTCCTCTGCTGTTGGGACGACCTTTTGTAAAACCCCACGAAGCTTTGAAAAACCGGAAGTACAACAATCTATCTATTCAATTAGGGGCATTTAAAAGAAGTATCGATCTTGAGCGATCAATGAAATATCCAATCGGCAGTGACGACCCCCTAATTGAAGATGAGCCAGAACCACCCGATAAGGTGGGTCTAGCCAAGGACCCTTATAAACGTGGCGCACCACGGAGGCATTCCGCGGAACTATCCTTAGTTTTAGATTAGTTTAACTTTATGTTTCTTAGTTTAGTTTTAATTTTCAGGAATAAAGCACACTTGAAATGGTGGAGGTTACTAAGGAAAACTTGAACCCACACCCCATGCACAAAAACAGAGCCTCCCGATAATTTTTCTTCATTACAGCAAGTTCAGCACGGGGTCGTGCTCACCCCAACACGCCCCGTGCCCGAGGTTCTGCAGAAAATGCCCAGTTCAGGTAACTGGACATGGGGCCGTGCACACTGAACACGCCCCCGTGCCCAGCCTTCTGTTTAAATTTGATACTGGCAGTCTAACCACGGGGCCGTGCTCAGCCAACACACCCCGTGTTCAGCTACCCAGTAACATAAAATCTTGTTTTTAACACACTTTTAAACATTTTAATCAACCGAAAAACTTATTTTTGGGACACCATGAGGACAATGTGTAATTTAAGTGTGGGGGGATGCTAAAAGCTTGAATCTTGCAAGTCCTAAAAACAAGCCTTACACAAAACTCTATTGGAACTGCTAAAAAGGTTATATTTTTACTTGTCTTGGTTTAATTTGGGAATAACAAGTTCTAAAAAGGTTATATTTTTACAAATTTACAACCGATAGCGTCATGATAAAAAGAACTAACATAAGGAAATTATAAAACGGCATGACAAATCTAGTTAAAATTTGATTATATATACTTGATCACATTAAAAAACCCATTCCCACAAAAAGTGAGTTTTGAGTGTTTATTGAGCATACAAATACACATCTTTAGATTAAATGTTCATCTTTCGTTTCTTGTGTGAATAGCCGCTTGGTTTCTTACGACTCTAGAACTTGCCATGACGATACATTCCCGGTCCTTACCAACTTAACCCCGAGTAAGTAAATGATGGAGGCATTAGGACTAACCCTTTTTCTTTCAACACCATTATTTTTCTTTTTTTTACCACCTACCCAAAATCTCCCTAGTTAACCCCTTTGAGCCTAAACCTTTTCATTTCTAAACCCAAAACAAACACCCTTTACCCACCAAAACCCTTATTCATTTTAACCCTTTATTTTAGTATTCATGTGACATTCCTTATCAAAAAACAATGTTGAAGCCAAAAAAAAAAAAAAAAAAAACAAATAAGTTCATCAAAAAGAACTTTGTTTGAAGAATTGCTTCATTAGAAAGAAAAAAATAATAATAACAAAAATAAAAAGTCTTACGAAAACCGACGCTTTTTATGCCTTTCGCCCTTTTTTCTACTAACCACTAACCTTACCACCTACCTTTAACCTAAGCCTAACCCTTCCCCCAAAAGTTCTCATGATATTTACAAAGGTTTATAGTTAAAAAGGAGGAGGATTGATTGCTTGGCAAGCTTGTGGTAGGAGTAAGTTCCATGCCGCTCTCGAGTGCTTCACAAAAATACACCTTCAGCCGAGTGTTGAGTGATCCCCCGTGAGGTATGTGAACTAGTATATAAATGGAATTTTAAAAAAGGCATGTTATGCCCTAATAAGTAATTTATCTTAAGTAATGTTCTAAATAAATCATGACGAATAGGATTGTAAATAAAATAAAAATAAAACCTAATAAAGAATCTTGGAATCCCGACACTCTATGACAAGCCCAAAATCCTTCTCTTCTACCCATTCCATTTGGGAGTGTAAGCCACATTATAAAAAGTTTTGCTTGAGGACAAGCAAAGATTCAAGTGTGGGGGTATTTGATGTGTGCAAAATGCAACATATAAATTACATCAAATGTGGCATAAAACTAACCCTTTTTAGTACTAATGTTGGAAAAAGTGTGTTTTTGTCTTCCTTTTGTATTTTCAGGGTTAAAAGAGCTTAAATGGATAAAAGAAGCAAAAATGCAGCTAAATCCAACATAAATACAAAGAAAGGGAAGAAACGTGGCATGCCCAACCCCTCGACAGCATCTCCCAAAGCAAAAAAACAAGAAGAAAGCTGAGCATGGGGTTGTGCCTAGCTCAACACGGGGCGTGCCCAGCGGACACGGGGGCGTGTTCCGGTGTCTGTAGAAAAGAAAAAGTTGTAGAAGCTTCTATTCCCGACACGGGGGCGTACCCAGCTCAAGACGGGGCTGTGGTTAACGCTAAGATTCGCAGAATCCAAGCAAATCTTGATAGTACAGATACGCTTCTACACACGGGGCCGTGCCCAGCAGACACGGGGACGTGGTCAACTAATGCAGACAAACTGCAATTAATGAAGAAAGAGAAGAAGGGTGGACACGGGGCCGTGTCCAGCGGACACGGGGCCTTGTCCAGGCTTCTGTGCAGGCTATAAATAAGGGTGCTTGGTTCACTTCAAAGGCATCCCTTGGCAAACCACCTCTCTCACACTTCACCCACCCACCACCACCATCACAACCCACATCCACCACCATCATCCATCATCCATCATAGAGTGTGTGAGTACTCTCGGGATCCAAGATTGATCGTAAGAGTTCTTGACAATCAAAGGCCATGTTTGCCTAAGTCTCTTACATCACTTGGTGATGACAAGTGTTTAGTGTAATACTTTTTATTTTTAATATTTTCGCACTTTTTATTTGGTTATGTATTAATGACTTTAATAACTAGTTTCTTATGTTGAAGGTGAGTCTTCTTATCGTTTGTCCGTGGTGTCTTGGCATTATTTTACTGTCTAAATAAAATAAAAGATTTTCACCTATCATAACTCCACGGTCTATATGGAGATATGTTGGCTACCTGGTCGAGGGTTAAGGGACGGTTTGGTAAGAGTCTTGCCTTGTTCAGTGTATAGATCCTGCAAGGACCTGGGTCAACTTTAGTAGGACCTCCTTCAATACCCACTGGTATTGGATGGCGGGGGTCCGAACTCCTTGATCCCCTCATATGTAAACTACTATTAATACTTTAACCCAGCTACTTAGGACTGTATCCCTGCTGACTCAGACTACTTAGCCGAGGGTAACGTCACCTCTAGAAGAGGGGCCTACCACAATATGCATTAATAACTTAATTAATTATCTTTCAATAATCCAACCCTTTAGGATTGTATCCTTGCTGACTCAAACTACTGGGTTGAGGGTAACGTCACCTTCAGAAGAGGGGCCTACTACAATAACTAAGATAATCTCTTTAAAAATGAAAAAGTGCGGAAATAATCAAAGGTTACACTAAATACGAGTCGGATCCAAGTGATTCATCTTGTCTATCTGTTTTTATTTTTATTTTTATTTTTCAGCATTTTAGTTAGTTTTATTTTTCTTGTTTAAAAAACCTTTTTCTAAACTTTTGATTTGATTAGACGTTGAGGATAAACCGGTATTAAAAGCTCCTGTGTCCTTGGACGACCTCGGTATCTTACCAACACTATACTACGCTCACGATGGGTGCACTTGCCCATATGTGTGTTTAGTGTTAGTAAATATCGTGTTTTATAAATTTAAATCTTGGCTAAAAAGTGTTAAAGGGATTAAAATATACATTAAAAAACTATATGACACTTCACACGCATCAGCATACACCTGCCGGTGCGTATGTAAAATAATATGCCCGCTTGTTCGAGAATAACTCGCCGTGGCTTATATTATGTGGTGTGTCTATCGGTGTTCAACCCGGGCTACTGAACGTATAACAAACATATAATTCTTTTACAAGATTATTTTAAATAATTATCCCAAGTTATAAAAGATTATTTATGCCTTGTGCATTTAAATCAATTTTATAAAAGATTTTCAAAAAGAGTCGGTTAATTGTATTTACCCGTGTAAACTGACGTATTTTCCAAAAAGGTTAAGTGCAGGTACTAAGCGAAATGGGATGGCTACTCCTAGTATCAATAAAGAGTCTTGCAAGCTTTAGATGCTTAAAAATCTGTTGAACAATTATCTTCTTTTGTTTTGATCCGCCTATGGATCCTTTTACATTCCGTTTGTAATACTTATGTTACTTTCGATTCGGTTTGTAATATTTTTTACTTTAGACTTCCGCTGTGCATTGAACTGTGATTATTTGACTATGACGATATCAACTACGTCATGATACTCCCCACCGGGCCCACCGGTAATACGTGGAAATATCGGGGTGTGACAAAAACTAATCCTTTTTAGTACTAATGTAGGAAAAAGTGTACTTTTGTCTTCCTTTTGTATTTTCAGGATCAAATGAGCGTAAATGGACAAAAGAAGCAAAAATACAGCTAAATCTAACATAAATACAAGAAAAGGAATAAACGTGGCATGCTCGACCGCATCGACAGCATCTTCCCAAGCAAAAACAAGAGATCAGAAGGCTGAACGCGCCCCGTGCCCAGCGGACACGGGGGCGTGCCCAAGTGTCTGCAGAAAAGACAAAGTTGTAGAAGCTTCTATTTCCCAACACGGGGGTGTGCCCAGCTCAACACGGCCGTCGTCAACGCTAAGATTCATATAATACAAGCAAATCTTGATGGTACAGATACGCTTCTGCAAACGGGTCCGTGCCCAGCAGACACGGGGGCGTGGTCAACTAATGCAGACAAACTGCAATAAATGAAGAAAGAGAAAGTGGATGGACACGGGGTCGTGTCCGGGCTTCTGTACAGGCTATAAATAGAGGTGCTTGGTTCACTTCAAAGGCATCCCTTGGCAAACCACCTCTCTCACACTTCACCCACACTCCACCACCATCACAACCCACATCCATCATCCATCATAGAGTGTGTGTAGTAGTCTCGGGATCCAAAATTGATAGTAAGAGTTCTTGACAATCAAAGGCCATGTTTGCCTAAGTCTCTTACATCACTTGGTGAAGACAAGCATTTAGTGTAATACTTTTTATTTTTAATCTTTTCGCACTTTTTACTTGGTTTTGTATTAATGACTTTAATAACTATTTTCTTATGTTGAAGGTGAAACTTCCTTATCATTTGTCCGTGGTGTCTTGGCATTATTTTACTGTCTATATAAAATAAAAGATTTACACCATTCATATCTCTACGGTCTATATAGAAATATGTTGGCTACCTGGTCGGGGGTTAAGGGAATGGTTTGGTAAGGTTCTTGCCTTGTTCAGTGTATAGATCCTGCAAGGACCTGGGTCAACTTTAGTAGGACCTCCTTCAATATCCACTGGTATTGGATGGCGGGGGTGCGAATGGCTTGGTCCCCTCACATGTAAACTACTATTAATACATTAACCCGGCTATTTGGAATTGTGTCCCTGCTGACTCAAACCACTTAGTCGAGGGTAACGTCACCTTCAAAAGAGGGGCCTATCACATTACGCATTAATAACTTAATAAATTATCTTTCAATAATCCAAACCTTTAGGATTGTATCCTTGCTGACTCAAACTACTAGGTTGAGGGTAACGTCACCTTCAAAAGAGGGGCCTACTACTATAACTAGGATAATCTCTTAAAAAGTGCAAAAGTGCGGAAATAATCAAAGGTTACACTAAAGGCGAGTCGGATCCAAGTGATTCATCTTGTCTATCTGTTTTTATTTTATTTTTATTTTCAACATTTTTAGTTTTTATTTTCATGTTTAAACCTTTTTCTAAAATTTTGATTTGATTAGACGTTGAGGATAAACCGGTACTAAAAGATCTTGTGCCCTTGGACGACCACGGTATCTTACCAACGCTATACTGCGCTCACGATGGGTGCACTTGCCCATATGTGTGTTTAGTGTTAGTAAAATATCGTGTTTTATAAATTTAAAACTTGACTAAAGTGTTAAAAAAAGCTAAAATATACATAAAAATATATAACACACCGCACACATCAGTGTCGCTTCTAAGTTAGGTTATGGTTGTGTGTTAATGCAACGACAAAAGGTTATAGCTTATGCATCTAGACAACTTAAGAATCATGAAGAGGATTATTCAACCCATGATTTGGAATTTGGAGCCATAATTTTTGCCCTTAAGATTTGGAGACATTATCTTTACGGTAGTAAGTTTACCATTTTCACTGATCATAAGAGTTTAAGGTATGTCTTCGGGCAAAAGGAGTTGAATATGAGCCAAAGACGCTGGATGGAGATACTTAGTGATTATGACTGTAATATCCAGTATCATGAAGGAAAGGCTAATGTAGTAGCTGATGCGTTAAGTCGAAAGTATCACGAAAAGCCAAAAAGAGTACGTTCTCTTAAATTAAATCTACAGTTGGATTTAAATGAACAGGTTAGAAAGGCACAAGAATCAGTAATCAAGGATGATACTGAAAAATTAAAAGGCATAATTAAAGAATTAGATCAAGGAACAGATGGAATTTGGAGATTCCATAAGAAAAGAATGTGGATACCTAAACTAGGAAATCTACGCCACCTATATTAGAGGAAGCCCATAAGTCTAAGTATACGATGCATCCTGGAAGTGATAAGATGTACCAGGATTTAAGAAAGAATTTCTAGTGGATAGGAATGAAAAAGGATATAGCAGCTTATGTTTCTAAGTGTTTAACCTGTTCGCAAGTCAAAGCTGAACATCAGAAACGCTCAGGATTATTGCAACAATTAGAGATGCCCGTATGGAAATGGGAATCAATAACAATGGATTTTGTTACCAAATTACCTAAGACCAGAAAAGGTAATGATACAATCTTGGTGATTGTAGATAGGCTAACTAAGTCAGCTCATTTCTTACCAATGAAGGAGACTTTCAGTATGGAACAATTAGCTAAGTTGTATGTAAATGAAATAGTTTCATTGCATGGAATTCCTTTATCAATTGTTTCTGATAGAGATAGCCGTTTTACCTCTCATTTTTGGATAAGTTTCCAAAAAGCCATGGGAACCAAGTTGAATCTAAGCACAGCTTATCATCCTCAAACGGACAGACAAAGCGAAAGGACAATTCAGACTATGGAGGATATGCTTAGAGCTTGTGTAATTGATTTCGGAGGTAATTGGGACGATCACTTACCATTAATAGAATTTTCTTACAATAACAGTTATCACACAAGTATCAATGCTGCACCATTCGAAGCACTCTATGGACGAAAGTGCCGAACCCCAGTCTGTTGGGCAGAGATCGGAGAAAAGCAACTTTCTGGACCTGAGATAGTGCAAGAAACAACCGACAAGATCATTCAATCAAGGAACGACTGAAAGCAGCACGTGACCGACAACAGAGTTATGCTGATAACAGACAAAAACCGTTAGAATTGCAGGTAGGTGACAAAGTGTTATTAAAGGTATCTCCTTGGAAAGGAGTGGTAAGATTCATCAAGAAGGGAAAGCTAAGCCCCAGGTATGATGGACCTTTTGAAATCATTAAAAGAATAGGATCTGTAGCTTATCAGCTACAACTGCCAGAGGAAATGGCAGGGATACATGATGTATTTCATGTATCTAATCTCAAGAAATGCTTAGCTGATGAATCACTCGTAATACCTCTCAAGGACATAGAGGTAAATGAACAACTTAAATTTGTAGAGAAGCCTCTACAGATTGAAGACAGGAAAGTTAAGAACCTCAAGCACAAGAGATTAGTTCTGGTCAAAGTGAAATGGGACTTCAAGAGAGGACCAGAATACACATGGGAGCTTGAATCAGAAATGCAAAGGATATATCCACACTTATTCTAGTAGATCTTGAGGACGAGCTATAAAACAAGGTGGGGAGGATATAACAACCTTCCTAAATAATTTTCGACACACCTAATATATTTAAAGTATCCCTATATGTCTTAAAATATATCCCAATTGCGAAAACCGAGCCCAAATACCCTTATATAATTAAAAATAAAATAAAAATTAGAAAATAGTGTCGCTCGCGGGCCGCGAAAACCCCTTAGAGATCTTACGCGGGGCGTGACAGCTCGTCACCAGGGCGCATCCCGGTGCTGCCACGTGTCGGACGTGTGTCGAATCTAGATCGGTGACTGGGCCAGGCTAGGGCCTACCCAGCCTAAGTCGCTGGCCGCGTAGCCCTTGGCTACAGCCTTCGCGGGGCGCGACAAAGTGTCAGACAGACACTATAAATAGAGGGGATCGGCTGATCATTCGAACTCGCTCACAAATCTTTTCTCTCTCGAATTTCTATATAGTTAAAGTGATTTTCGGGCGTTATACCCCCCCTAATTAGCGAAACCCTGCCTCGTTGTAAGTATCATAACCCCGGTTATATATTAGATACGCTGCCCGATTGATCCAGGGTTCCGTAACGGCTGTCGAGGTTCTGCCCGACGTAGTCGTTGGAATGCCGTCTCCGGGAGGGTATTACTAATGTAAATATTGGGTTATTATACTAACGCGTATGCATTTGTGTAAATTATAGATAATCACCAGGAAATCCTTAAGGAAAACCCTAAGACAGCAATGTGAGTAATCTCCTTTTTGTAAACTGTTTTTACAAACCCTCATATAATTAACATTACATTAAACAGTGATTGAGTATTTGTATTCTACAATTATCGTCGGTATGTTGGGGTTTTGTATACAAAATTTGTTACTACATTGTGAGTAGTAACATGACCAAAAGTCGGGTTGACAGTACCGTGGGTGGTAATTAAAGTAGATTGAAACAAATGTAATTGCGAGATCGCCCTCAATACTGTACAATGGTTTTACTTATCTTGATTAAACTGGGATTCACTCACCAGTATTTCCCATTGACAAAATGTTTTTAAACGCGTTTCAGGTAACAAAATGTGAAAGCCAAATAGAAGTCAGCTGGACAGCACTGAAGGCTTGGAAAAGTGGCTATAAAGTTACCTAAAATAAAGAGATGTTTATTTAAATAAAATAGGGTTTATCCCTATGATAATGTGTGTACTTGAAACTTTGGATTTTCCCATGTGTTTAATACTATACAAGCGTGGTATTTTACTCTGATAAAATATTTCATAACTACGGCCCTAATGTAATTTTCGCTGCCAAAATGACAAACACCGATACCACCGAGACTGGCCGCGGCCGCCCATTCTCGGGTAATTATGGGACGGGGGTTGCGACAAAACAAGCACCAATCCACTTCCTCCAAATAAGAGGAAATCCCATTGCTACTAAATAACATTTACGAAAGAATTTAATTAATTAATTAATTATGTGTCCCATATGCATGAATATCCTTTGAGATATCCCGTATCCGTAAACAAGATGGAGTCCTTGGTTTTCCTAAAAACAGATTCAAACATCATGTTATTATTGTCAATTGAAGTTTTTAATGCCTTAACAATCAGTGACGGACTTATAATATAATGAGGGGTATCACGGGCTACAACTCAACCCTGTTTTCGTAGTGTACTTTTTTTTCGGTTTTATATAAAAGATACACTTGAACAAATATGGGGATACCCCTAAAAAATGAGATACTTTAATTTATTAAAATTTCAAATTTTTATAAGCACAAACCTTTTACAAAACTAAACTTGTATAATAATTAAGCACAAATTAAGTATAATATAATTGAAAGACGCCCAATTGATAAACATAGCCTAAGCCCCAAAACAAATTTCTTTTTTTTATTATTGTATGATTGCTCGGTAAAAAATTGTTTTGAGGATACCCCTAAATTAATGCGCTAGGTCCGCCACTGTTAACAATAATGACGTATTTTTAAATTATTTTTTTAACAAAAGGGGAGCTCATATAAATCACGGAAAAAAGGTAGTATTTGACATTGTATATTTCTTTAAGAAGAAATTCTCATTAACTTTTTTTTTTTTTTTTTGAACAGCTGATTTTATTAAAGAAGCAAAACAAACAAGAAACTACAGAATATACATGAAATTACAACATATTGAACAAGCACCAATACGACCAAACTAGAGGATGCATTTTTCCTCGATTTTTCACCCAAAGGAAACTCGTGTTCTTGATTTCAGCTAACAGTTTGGAGATATCCATCCAATTACTTGAGAAATTCACATTAACTGGATGCATGCAATTAACGTGTCTCGTTTAACATATATTATTTGAGTGAAGTAAAATTTATTAATAGAACACCAACTTGCTATTATCCCTGTATTAATTAGCATATTTTCTTTGCTCACATACTGTTTAATTTTCTTTTGTTCTAATTGGTCAACACCAACACTCCACAATCCCTCTTTCCTCTTTTAGTTTACAACTATAGAAAGTTTGGTCATTTCCTTTTTTTTTTTTAATAGCCAACGGAACTTGTATTATAACCTCAAACCAAAACATAGTAACCAGCCATACAAACAAGAAAAAGAAAAAACGAAACAGAAACAGAAAGGTACTGGACCGAAAAAACAAAACCTATTACAAGTTTAAATTAAAATCCCACCATTCCTGACGCGAGATCGCCCGATGTTTTGTTCTATGCTTCACACCTTGAAAAGAGGCCTCTTTTATCTCTTCCACAATCGTCTGAACCGCACCTTGTCTTCCGGAAAAAACCTTTTCGTTCCTTGTTTTCCACAATGACCACAGCATCTGTATTGCCACAGCATGTATAAGCTTCCGGATGTTCCGACCTCTTTGAACTTCGAGTAATTCAGCAAGCATATCCTTAAGGCTCCGTTCCGGGTTCACCACTGGAATTCTTAACCATTTCGAGATCATTTCCCAGACCCTTTTTGCTAAATTGCATTCAATTAGTATATGATGTGCCGATTCATCAGCCGTACCACATGTTTTACATGTCACATTTGGAAGGTTCATACCTCTATTCCGTAATGCTAACAGCGACGGAATTTTCTCGTCTACCGCTCTCCATACAAAAGTAGTACACTTGCTTGGAACCCAATTATTCCAACAGAACGTATTGGAAGACGCATTCAGGTCCAAGTTTTGTCCAAGAGTTTGTTTAACATTTTTTACGCTGAATTCTTGATTCTCAAAATTTTTCCAGTACCAAACATCATCTGATTGTGTCATAACCCGATTTTGCAATTGATTATTTAAACTCGCCATCTCTTGTTTCTCTTCAATACTGGCCGGTGCTCTTACCCAACTCCAATTCCATAGATTCCCTCCATTTACTTGACTGTAACATTCCTTCACAGTAGCCATTTTCTTTGTAGAGATCTGGAATAAAAGAGGAAATTGGTCCTTCAGTGGTACATCCCCTGCCCAGGTATCCATCCAGAATAGAGCTTTGTCTCCTTTCCCGACTTTGCACCTTAGGTTAGTTGTAATATTAATGTTGTTTTTCATGAAATCTTTGTCTATGTCACCAATACTCTTCCATACTCCTGGCAATGACTTTTTGAACGGAAACGGTTGAGCTTTCCTGTTGTTTGTGTGTATAGATTTTACTATTCTCACCCATAAATTCTCTGGTTCCATCTTCAATCTCCACCACCATTTTAATAGGAGTGCCAAATTCGTGTCTTTGATGTTGCCAATTCCAAGACCGCCGAAATCTTTAGCCGCCACGATCTTTTCCCATTTAACCCATCTAAGTTTATTATTTACGCTGTTGCCCCCCCCCCCCCCCCCCCATAAAAATTTTCTTCTAATACCTTCCAATATTTTAATAACACCCTCCGGACACTTGTAGAGGGATAGATAATAATTCGGGACGCAACCAAGAACCGCTTTTATGAGGACAACTCTCCCTGCAAAAGATAAGGTTTTTGCCTTCCAACTTGTCAATCTCTTGTTGAACATATCTATAACTTCCTTCCAGTTTGCTACTCTATTCATGCTAACCCCCACTTTTAAACCGAGATATACAAAGGGAAACTTACCAGCCTTGCAGTTAAAAATTGCTGCCATATTTTGGACTTCATCTTCGTTTATACCTACCCCAAATATCTGACTTTTACGTGGATTGACTTTGAGACCTGATAGAAGATTAAAAATGCGGAGGATCCTTTTGAGATTCTTCACATTATTCCCTTCCCATTCGCCTATGAATATAGAATCGTCTGCATATAACATGTGGGTTATATAGGGGCCATTTCTGGGCAATTTTACTCCCGAGAAAACATTACATTGTTTAGCCCTCTCCATCAACACATGTAGGCCGTCCATAGCCACTATAAAGAGGAAAGGTGATAAAGGGTCGCCTTGCCTTAATCCTCTCTTATAATGGAATTCACCCGTTGGTGAACCGTTCACTAGAATCGATCCCCTTCCTGCGAATAAAATTCCCATCACCCAATTTCTCCATTTAGCTGGGAAGCCCATGTATGCAAGTATGGAAATTAGAAACTTCCAATTTAACGTATCGTATGCATTCTCAATATCTGCCTTGAACACGAACAATTTCTTGCCAGACCTCTTTGCCCACCCCACCACTTCGTTTATTATTAACGGTCCGTCTATTATGTTTCTATCTGATATAAAAGCTGACTGTACGTTTGAAACTACACTCTTCAAGACCCCTTTCATTCTATTTGCCAGGACTTTAGAGATTATCTTGTTCACTACCCCAACTAAAGAAATTGGTCTAAAATCAGATAGGGTTATAGGGTCAATTACCTTTGGTATGAGTGCGATGAACGAGGCACTACAGGATGGATGTATCGAACCATGTATGAAAAACTGTTGCATGACTTCCATAATTAAGCCTTTCAGCTCCTCCCAGTAGGTTTTAATCAACTTAAAAGTAATTCCGTCCGGGCCTGGGGATTTATTTATGCCACAATTCCAAATCGCATTCTTGACTTCTTCCAAAGAAAATGGAGTTATTAGACTGACCGCTTCAACCGAGCTCAACATCTTGAATCCCTCGGCACCAATTCTCGGTCTAGAACTCACAGGTTCCTTAAACTTGGTATGAAAGGCCGACAAAAATTGATTCTTTATTGCCACCGGATCCGTAACCCACTCCCCTTCAATCCAAAGCCCGCTTATCTTGTTCCTGGCAATGTGGTTGTTTACTATTGTGTGGAAATATGTTGTATTTTCGTCGCCCATTAAATATACATTCGTTGGGTTAAATTTACTAATGCAAAAAATAAATATTAAGATATTCTCTTATTATTTTTATGTTTATTTAAGATAATTTTCTCACAAAATATTTTATAGAGCTTAAACGTAACTTAACGTAACATGAATGATTGATTTTCTCCTTTTCGAGTATTTACATTTAGTTAATATTTAAAGTGACATCAAATTTAATATCTAAGAAGTGTCAAGAGAGATTCAAATATGATAATATGAAATTGTTATCACGCACTTTACTTTACGATGTCCATTTTTTTATAAGAATTTATATTTGAATTTACATTTGGATGTGTTTGCTTTACCGTACAGCTTGCTTATTTGGACTAAAAATTGCTTCTCTTTTTTGTCGTTTTAACGTCAATTTTTTACGTGAGTTTTGTTATTGTTTCAACTTGGTTACTCTTTTTCTATAATAATGTTTTATGTTTCAGTTTAAATTTGGCGAGTTAACACCCCGCAACACACATGTAGCTTAACGTTTTTACGTTTATTTTTTGTTTGGATTGGAGGTCTCGTAGCAACGCACAGGTCCTAAAAACTTGTTACTTTTATCCAATAACTAATCAATAAAATATTTGATTTAACGTAAAAGTTTCAAGGCATGCGTAATCCTCTCGTTGGCTGTCCATTGATCGATGAATTGATCCATAATATTATCTCCACCTTTGGGTTCCTTACTCTTTTCAACTTTTTAACTTTTCTTTTATCAACAACTGTAACAACTTGCTTAGGCCCTTTTGGTATTCCAAAGACCTCATAAACTAAACTGAATGCGAAGTAATTTTAATTTGATGATTACCTATGTTAAGCTCATTGAACTCCTCATCAAAGTTACTAACTAGCCAAAATCCTAAACGTGTCGAAATATGGTTAAGATTCATATCTAGAATAGACCCAAAGCCCATACTTTTCACGTCAGCAACTTGTTCTTTTGAATAAAATTTTACAGTTTCCATGTACGGTGTAGGTTGACATCTCAACAGCAATACTTCGTTGGCTCGTTTTTTCCTTTTCGTCTTCTTTGAAAGGATTATTTTTTGTATTTTAGATTTCTTAGCTTGTTTCAGTTTCTCACTCTCTTTTAGTTTCTTCTTTTTTGGTACAGGCTCAACGAAGTCATCATCATCAGATTTTTTTTCTACAACCCTTTTTTTCTTGTTGTTGTTCACTTTCCTCAATGTGGATATAGGCATTTCAAAGTCATCATCATCAATTTCTACAAAATCGAATGTTACTCAAAAAAGACTTCGCATATTATAAGAAGCACACTAATATGTACACATGTTTTTCGCATGTTATAAGAAACCACACTAATAGTTTCACATGTATTTCGCATATTTTGTAAAACCATGTTTTCAAAGCACATATATATACAATGTATAATCAGAATTCGCATATTAGAATAATCCAAACATAACTCTTACATCTATTTCGCATATTATAAGAATCATAACCAAGACATAAGCTAATAGTTTCACATGTATTTCGCATATAGCGTAAAACCCTGTTTTCATAATTTGCATATTCAGACAAAACCCTTACCAAACACAACTAATTTTTACATCTATTTCGCATATTATAAGAATTATAACGAAGACATAACCTAATCAAAACCCCCTAATCATACCAAATCGTATGTATCACACTAAACCATTATCAAAACCCCCCTAATCATATAAAATCGCATGTATCAGACAAAACCCTTACCAAACACAACTAATAATACAAAATCGCATATGTCCTACAAAACCCTTATCAAAACCCATTATCAAATCGCATGTATAGGGTATGTTTGGCATGGAGCTTTTAGGAGCTTCTAGCATTAAGCTTTTAAGAAAAAACTCCTACTCAATAAAAAACCTTGTTTGGTTGAAGGAGCTTGAAACTTTTGGTTGAACGCTCCTACTAGTAGCGTTTAAAAGGAGCTACAAGCTTTTAGGGAAAAATGGCCATTTTAATCTCTAAAGATAATGAACTTTTTAATGCACAAACTTTTTAAATTTTTTATTATGTCCATTTTGGTCATTTTATACATTTTATTAAAAGCTCCAACTACTCTGCCAAAACACCAAATATATCTAAAAAGTTACAGCTACCAGCTTCCAGCCACCAGTCACCAGCTACTTTTGCCAAACATACCCATAATCAATAACCTTGATTCATCTTCTTTGATTATAGTCATCGTTGTTGGACTTGCTCCGTTGCTCCCAACTCATTAACCTTAGTTGAAATCGAACCGGAAGAGTCGAACGGAGGTTGGGGAAGAAGAATGTAAGGTTTTTTATTTTGATTTAGGGTATGATTGATTTTGAAGTATCTTCGCTGATTTACAGGGATTATGATTTCGCAATGACGATTTTAACCTTGGTGGTATGATTTATATATATTAATTTGATTAATTTAATCATATAAATTAGTTATGCCCGCTTTTAAATGATAGATGATCGTACGGTTGTGGACATCGCGTACATATTGTACGATAAAGGCCATTGTACAATAACCAGCCTCTATATATATATATACACACACACACACGTGTGCCCACCTTTTTTATTCAACCAATTTTAAACAGAAAGTCAAAAGAATCTATATAAACAAATATGCGTAGTGTCTTAGTGAATGTAATAATGATTAATAATACGTCGGGGCAATATATTTAAAAGTCGCAGAACAGTTATCGATTCAATCCATTACATATATCGGCACTCGTTAAAACCATAAAGATGAATACCCGTGACGGGTTCAGAACGAAAGTAAAATAGTTACTTACAAAGGTACATATGAAATTAAAAAACATTATGTTGAGAAAAAAACTAAAAAGACACGATAAAAACTAGGCAATTGGATTTAAATAATCCCTGCTTTCTCAATTTGGCTGATAATAGTCCCAACTCAGTTATTGGCCGAGAATAATTCGAACTGGTCCACTTTTGGCGGATAATAGTCTGCGTTAAATATAGCTTAATGGAGTTAAGTTTTTTTTTCCGAATTACAAACTAATGTTTTAGGGCTTTTGATTAGAACGAGGATACGAGTTGATTGATGTAAAATTTACCTCGAAATACTGCCCCAAACGACGAAAATGGGCTTCAATTCGGGTGTTTAAACTTATAATTAACAAAAATCAAGTCGTTTGAAGCATCGTGTCGATGTAAGTTTTACATAAATCGACTCGTATCCTCGTTCTGATCAAAATCCATAAAACATCAGTTTGTAATTCGGAAAAAAGCTTAACTCCATTAAGCTATTTTTAACAGGGGACTATTATCGGCCAAAAGTGGACCAGTTCGAATTATTATCGGCCAATAACTGAGTTAAGATTATTATCAGCCAAATTGAGAAAGCTGTGATTATTTAAATCCAGTTTTCCTAAAAAATAATTAAAAGGAAAAAAAACTTAAAGTTCAGGGTCAAAACAACCATTACAATAAAGTGTAAAGAAAAAGAAAACTAAAAATTCAAGGTCTAAATAATTATTACAATAAAGTGTAAATAAAAAAAAACAAAAAAAATAAGGGTTCAAATGGTAATTATAATAAAGTGTAAAGGAAACAAAAACTAAAAGTTAAAGGTCTAAATAATAGTTACAATAAAGTGTAAAGGAAAAAAACAAAAGGTTAAAGGTTCAAATGGTAATTATAATAAAGTGTAAGGGTAAATAATAAAAAATAAGAAAAGAAAACCCTATTAAATTAAAGGGCTAAACATGTTATTACCAAAGTTGAGAGGCCAATAAAGTGTAAAGGAAAAAAAACTAAAAGTTGGGCCAAATAATAATAATTATATAAAAATGTAAGTATAAATAATAAAAATTAAAAAGTAAACTTATTAAAATTTGTGAGTGCATAATGTCTATCACTTGTACGAAGAGACACACTTCGTACGAAGGGAGACATAACAGCTTCGTACGAAGCCACCACAACTATATATAGAGGTTTAGGGTCTTGTTCATTGGTAATTTTGAGCATTGAGAGGCGAAGCTCTGCTCGTTTGTTTTCGTGGTGTTAACTGTTATATCAGTAATAGAAAACAACTTATAATTACTTCTTTGTGTCTGATCTACACACGTACTTGGATTCCGCACAAGATATGTGTTCATCGCATTCATCCGTCAAGGAATCGATCCTCGGAGCGAATCCACAAGTGGTATCAGAGCGGGTGATTATTTGCACGGATTGAAAACACGAAGATTTAAGCAAATTCATCTTCATCAAAGCTGATTTCATCTTCATCTACATACATCTTCTTCTACATTTCTTTTTCACATTTTTTTAACTTAAAACTTAGATCTACGAAGTTTCCACGGTTAAAATTGGCTAAATTTTTAGTATGATGTGCGAATATCAGTTTTAACAAATCCTCCAAAGTTTCAAATCAAAATTCTAACAAAATTGTCATCAAATCAAAGAAAAACATGGTTGCTGTTACGGAACTGCGTTAGTACGAACCCACGAAGCTTCGTACGAACCCAATGATTGTTATTTCATACGAACCCATAATTTGCGCCTTCGTACAAACCCATAAAGGGAAGCTTCGTACGAACCCAGATATTTTTACTTCATTCGAATCCAGAGTTTTTTCCTTCGTACGAACTCAATTTTGTTGCTTCGTACGAACCGGATTACTTGTAGCTTTGTACGAACCAGATAGCTTCGTACGAACCGAGGTTTGATCAAGTATGTGTTTGTTTAATTTTCAAGTTTGATCAAGTGTTTGATTGTGTGTTTGCAGGTAATCATTGCTGAAGAATTTTACAATGAGTTTTATAATGCGTTCACTTCCGAGTCATCCGAAACAACTACAGTTGCACCAAAAAGTATTTCGAAAGTTATAACCGATAATATAAAACATGAAAACTTTTATGGAACTCACTCAAAACCACCGAAACTTGATAATATTGAAGATTATACCTGGTGGAAAGAGAGGTTTATTAACTGGGCAAAAGCATATGCTCATGAGAGTTGGTTTTGTATGGAATTCGGGTATAAAAGGCCAAGAATGATAAAAATGAAGAAATTCCAATGGCAGACTTAGAAACAGAAGACAAAAAAAAAGATTTTCTCATGAACAAAGGATGATCGTGTTACTTCATCAATCAATCAGAGATGATATCTTTGCATTACTTAATCATGACGGGTCATCAAAGTTTGTGAGGGAAGAAGCATTGCGAGTGAAAGCTGAGGGAGGAAAACAAATCAAAAAGAACAAGATATGATTACTCAAGAAAGAATTTGATCTGTTTGATTGTATAAAGGATGAAAATGTGAGACAAATGATTGAGAGATTTTGTCATCTTAAAATTGAACTTGACAGGAATTACAAAAACCAGAGAAGAAATCATTGACAAAGTTATTGAAGCTTTACCATGTGCAGATCATTGGCAGACATTTGTCTTCATTTTGAAAAATGATTTACAGTTTGATGAGATTACTTTGGATACATTGATTGAGAAGCTTGAGAGTCATGAATTGGAGTTGCAAAAACAGAACAAAATGAGCAGTTCTACTTATCAGCAAAATGTGGGTCTTTACTACAGGGGAAGCATTCCTTCAACCAATCTGTCACCAAAGATTGGTACAGCTTTCAGCGTTGAAAAGTCAAAAGATTCACCGAAAGGTAGTTCATAAGTTACAATCCAGGTTATCATTCTTCTTCAACAACATCAGATACCGCATAACCATTTGAAATTCACTGTAACATTGCTTTGAAGCTAAAAATTCTCCAACAATGAGTATCAATGCTGCTAAATAACAGATGAGTTTCTTAGCATCAATCTGGAATCATACGAGAGTCTGGTAGAAGGGAGAATCAGAAATCCAAAATTGACAAAAGAAGATTATGACCAGATAGATCCGGAGGAGATGGAACTTATTGATATCAGATGGTGTTTGGCTAGTGGCATTAGAAGAGCACAACGTTTTATGGAGATAACAGGCAGACAGGATCTTGGAGGTTTGATAAGCACCAAGCTAGGGTTTGACAAGTCGAAAGTCACATGTTTCCGGTGTAAACAGAATGGTCATTTCAAAAGAGAGTGTGTTAATCGAGAAGTAGCTGATCATGGTAATCCATTCAATGACGACTACTACAAAAAGACCATTTATCATAAAAACAGTGAGCATATGTCCAGAGCAAATGTAAAGCAGATTACTGAAGGTTCATTAAAAGAAAAAAAAAACAAGCTTTGATGACGGTTCACGATGATAAAACCGGACCCTAGAAAATTCATGATGATCAAGGGTTTAACTGGAATAAATACATAAAGGAAGAGAAAAGAACGTTGGTTGCTGAAGAAAAACCGAAAACTAAAGAAGAAATCCTTAAATAGAAAACGTACAAAGAAAGATGTTTTGTGGATTACAGAATAGAATAAATGCAAAAAGACTACGAAGAAGCTAGAAGTTATGGTATATGGGACAAGAAAAGAGAATGTTACATCAATCGCAAAGGAGATCAAGTGGTTGAGTCAAGCAAAGTGGTGTATAATGATGTACTTGCTGTTATTCCTTTGTCTCGAGAGTTCTATTCGAAGAAAGCAGCAGATAAAGATTATCTGAAAAAGCTTGACAAGATAATCAGGGGAGTGATGACAGCTAGTTTGAAGAAGAGAGATGAAGAGAGGCTACAGAAGACTGTTGAGAATTTGGTAGATGAATTGAAGAAAACAGCAGAGGAAGGCAGTGATGAACAGAAGAATGAAGAGATGAAAGAAAAAGAAGCAGCTGGTGAAGAAAGTCAGAAGCTAGCAAAGAAAGTTATTGCTGAAAAACAGCAGGATGATGAAAGCTTAAAGAAGAAATTAGAAGAAACAGGTGGAGAAAATCAGGAGAAGGTTGATGAAAAAACGGAAAAGCCGGTTCGTGAAGTTGTTGCTGAAGAAGAGTAGGTGAAGGAAGAAGATCAGAAGCAGACGGCAAAAGAAGCCGAGGTGCCAGAAACTAAGGTAATAACTCCAAGTGAATCTTCAGAAGTGTTAAATAAAACGCTTGAACAGTGCAATAAATGCATGGAAACATGCAGTGCTTGTACTGAAAAAGATGAAAAATTCAGAACCAGAGATATGGAATTTTCTAAAATTGAAAGATTTTTCAAAGATAAATGCAAAGAAATGTTTGAAAATGAAAAGTTTTAAAAGATAACGATGAAAAGCTGACACAAAAATGTAAAGTTTTTGAAAAAGAAAAACGAAATTTTGAAACAAAAGTGTTCAGCAATGACTGAAAAGTGTTTGCAAAAAGAAAATGCAGTTCAAGAAATGAAAAAAGAATATGATTCAATAAAACTTGCATATCATATTATAAAAGAATTATATGAAGCTATAAAAAGCCAAATAAAACTTATACAATCTAGACTTTCATAATGTTCTAAAACATCAGAAACGCTTAAAAATCAGTATGAAATAAAACAACAAGTTGTAAATTCATATATTGAAGAAGTTGCTGAACTTAAACGTAAAATAGCTGATTTAGAATAAGATAATAGCAAGTTGCATAGTTATCACGCTTCATCATATGTTCTTGAACGTATTTTCAACATAAAACTGGATGATAAAAATTCTGAAAGAAACAAGAAAGGTATCGGTTCAGAATATCATCTGGTTCCACCATCGTTTGAGATAAAGTTCACATTCTATGATGACGAGAAGGTGGAAAAAGCTTTCAACATAGTTGATCAATTTCCAGAAAATATTGACGTAACTATTTCAAATCTGATGATACTGGTGATTCAGTGGTGGTAGGTAAGGTCGTTGAAAGTGTTTTGCAAGATGATTCTATCAAAACAGATAAGTCTGAATCACATGATAAAAATGAGGGAAATTTTCATGAAAGTTATCTTATAAATTCAAAATCTGATAAAAATGCAAATGATGATCTGATAGGATTGGCCTATACCATGATTGGATCGGACAAATTATTCTCAGACATTGAAGTTCCGATTCAGAATGTGATTTCAGAGAAAATCGACAAAGTTTTCAAACTGATAGAAATCGAGAAATCAGAAATTTGACAAATTTGCTAGTAAGAGTAAGAATACTTTTTATAACAAACCTGGTTATAAAAATAAAAATATGAAAGCTGGGTTGGGTTATAAAAAGAAACAAAATCAAAAAAGGTTTGACAAAAGAAATCTTTAGAAAAAGATGAATTTTGTTCACGAAACAAGTTCTGAGGAAGAGAAAGAATTCAAATTTAGGAGACAGCCTAATGAAGAGTTCTATGCTCAAAAGAAACAACAACAACAGATCAAAGATGTTTCAAAGAGAAAATGCTTTAAGTGTGATCAAACTGGACATATTGGTCGCAAGTGTACAAATTTTAAACCTGTTGGTGTTGAGAAAAAGAAGTTTGATGTTGTGAATCAGAAGTCATCCAAGTTTGAATCAAAACAAACTTGGAAGCCAAAAATATCAAAGATTGAATCACAACAAACTTGGAAGCCAAAGACACCCAGATTTAAGACTAAACAAAGTTGGAAAACAACGGCTGATTTGACAAAGCCACACCAATTTTGGAAACCTAAAACCGATTTGCCAAAACAAAAAATTCAAAACGATTCAAGATTTTATCAAATGAATGTTTTAAAAAGACAAATCTGGGTGGCAAAGACAAAGACTTCTGTAAGTGACAAAAGGAAATCGATTCAACCAAGAAGGTTGAAAATAAGAACGAAAAAATGTTTGTTAAAAATGACAAAGATTTTCCGAAGTTGAATGGTTCGTATTATGTTAAAATACCCAAGGTTAAACAGGCTTGGGTTGCATTATTCAAGTGATTAAGTCAGTTGAATGTGCAGGTGCTCCTGAAGACAGCTGAGTGTCAATATGAGGAGGGGGCCAGCCTGGCACAAAAGGAGGCAGATCCCTGCAAGTGAAAACAGGGAGTTTGTTTGTTTTCTGTACATAAATAAACCATAAATCAAAAACCCTAAAAATAGAAAATTTTAAAAACCAAAAATATCTTTTTATTTTGTCAAAATTGAAAAATGAAAAAATATGTTTGTGTAAAATCAAAAATTTTACAAAAAGATGTTTTGATTGAATATGCCGAAACCCTCATGGCTGAACAAACATGACTGTTTCACAAATGATTAAATGGTTTTAACATTGTTAAAAATCAATGTGTTGTAAATCATGAGGGTATTTTCTGCAAAATAGAGCATGTGAAGCAGAAAATGGATGGCGAGATAAAACTATCTGCATCGGTTTGTCAAATTTTTTTTAAAATATTTTGAATTTTAGCGAGAGTAAGAATTTTGAAAATACAAAAACATTTGAAAATTTGAAAAAGCCAAAAACAATAGAAAACTTAAAAATGAGTTTTTTGTGTAAAAGGAGGAAATGATAGTAAATCAGTAGACAATCACAGTACGCTAAAGAAATGGAAAGTCAAACGTGATAAACGGTCTCACTGATGATATGCCAGTAGGTTTTTACACATTTAGTAGATTGATTTCGAGATATAAACCTAAATATCAATTACTTTCTTATTTTGTGGGGAACATCTCTCGGATATATGGGTAACCCCCGAAATCTCGTTTGATAGGTTGCCTGATTCTGAGATACTAGGTCTTTATACTGTTTGATATCTGGGGTATTATACCTGGTCTTCTGATTTTGCGTGAGCAATGGCCTAGACCTTGTATAATACTTTACGCACTTTAAAAAGCTTTCCCTCTGCATAAAAATTGAGAAAATATCGAAAGATATAAATCAAGTGCAGTTGTAAAGAAAATCTCTAAATGGGACACACTTAAAGTCCAGCCTTCATCTCTTTGACTGAACGGTAGTTCATACCTGAACTCTCAAGGTCTCGCATTAACCCAGAGTAAAGTTATCAATATAGTATACTCACCTGTAAGACTGAATCTAGGGAATCTTGATACGGGAGTATATTCTGAGGTGGGACACGCGAATAAGTTACGTTTATAAAACACTAAATCTCGTATCTCGAATCAGTTGAACTTTGTGTGAAAATTTAAGTGGATTACTATACTGACAATCTAGGTGAATCGTTTAGAAATTAAAGTGTTTATAGCTCAACGGTGTTAGTGATTTGTCATAAACTGATATGATCCTCTGATACAAACTCAAACAAAAATATGTCTGTAAATATTTCTTTATTGCTTTTCGTTAAAGAAAAATCACAAAAAGATTTTAGTCGTGTTTTAGCATATTCTTTGAAAAATTCAAAAAGATTTTGTTTCTACATTATTTTCGATAACCGATGTCTGAAAGTTGAGTTTCAAGATCTGAGTATGCTGAACATGTTCCTGAAAATAAATAAGTTCATTAATTTGAAACTTGAAGTTTTACATGAAAAATCTAAAAACAGTTTGTGAAATCTCCAAGGTCATTAAGTTGGACCTGGATGATTATCTGTGAGGATTTTGGATGCTTAAATTGTCAAATTTATATAGTTATTTGATAGAGGGAGAAGAGTTAAGAAATCCTGGATATTTACATATTGTTACATCTATAATTAGAGCCAGGTTACTGATTTTGAATATCTGTGTTTAAGGGCTAGATCATTAATCCTAAGAGAACCTAAATGGCTTTAACTGTTAAAAATTTGTGTTTAGAGCTAGGTTTTCAGTCTTGGACTTAAATTGTCAAACATCTTACAATTGTTTTGAAATTGTTAGATTTGCATATGATAAGCCAGATTACGATCCTAATAGCTAAGGCTAAGGGGGAGTCTGAAGACGAGCACAAAGAAAGGGGGAACTTGTATTCAAAGAGTCAGGTGTCGATCCTAGTAGCTGAAAGCACGGAAGCTTAAAGCAAGGGGGAGCCTGAAGAAAGAGTTAAACGAAAGGGGGAGCAGATGGAGTTGTAAGCAGATCCACAGGGAGTCTGTTAGAGTAAAAGATAGAGTCTGTGGTGCTGAAGTTGTCAACATTTGTCACACCCCGACAGCATAAAACAACAAACCGTGGCGGAAACGTCGGGGAGTGGAGCGACATAATTATTGTTTCACAACCATGGTATTTAAAGTTTCATTTTAATTAAATTAAAAAGATTACATTGTCTTAAAACAAAGATAACATAACATAAGTTAAACTATTTTTGCATCTTTTAAGTCACTAAGGCCCGAGTCCGCCTAAGTGTATCATGATCCATATCATGCATTAGCTCCTGAAAACACATGTGAAAATAGGTACGTCAGCATAAAAATACATGTGAGATACATAGGTTTTGTTGATGCAGGATTCATGACCTGTAAGTTAAAAGAATTGTTTAACAAAAAGTAGTCATGAACCTTAAGAAAATGTTTTCTTTTATTAATCATACGAAAATCGATAAGAAAATCAGATGATATAAAAGAATATTGCATGGTTAAATAAATAATCAAGTGAAAATTAATTTGTATAAATAATGTCGTTTGTAAAACAATGTCTTGTGAAAATATGTCATTTGTATAAAATGTAACATGTCTTTGTCGAAATGATTTAGATAACGCTACGATATGTAATATCATAAAAGCACTTATATATAGGAAGTACCAGCGGCGTATCCACCATGCTTTTATCATATTACACATCGCCTCGTTATTTAAATCACTTACCAAATAACCACCAAAATGTTTTGTTTAAACCAATGTCAAGATGTTTATGTGTAAACAATGTCTAATGTCAAATGTAAATCATATCTTGTATAATCAAATGTTAAGTATGGCAAGTAAAAATTATCTACTCAAACCATATGTATACAGTCAATGTGTAATCAAATGTATGGTGAATAAAAAAGTATTTACTCAATCCCATATGTATATGTTAATGTATAATCAAATGTTATGTATGGTGAATAAAAAAGTATTTACTCAACCCCATAGGTAAAATGTACAAAGCATTGTATTTGAATAAATCATAGTTTATGTCAAAAATTATGTTTTGCAAAATCAATGCTTTACTGATACAAACATTTATGCGGTATTGTTTATCGTATACATTCAAGCCTTGAGACTGTCGGACAAACCCTTAAACAAATTAAAGGTTCTTACGTCCAAACAAACCTAGGATTCCAGGAGTGGGAGTTGTCAATTCCTATGGTACCACTACATACTACCGAGCGGCGTGATCAGTGTTAATGAACGTATTTTAGTTTCGTTAAACAAACCAAATGTCATACCAAATGTAAGCATGTTATGTGAAAATAATGTACTAAGTATGCTAAGTAAACATACGAAGCAGAAATGTAATGTAAATCAATGTGCTAGCATGCTTAGTAACACACACATAGCGGGAATGTAATGTAAATCAATGTGTTCATATGCTAAGTAAACATATGTAACAAAAATGTTTATGAAATCAATGTGCTAGCATGCTCAGTCAACACACATAGCAAAATTTAGTTTAGATGTCAAAATTTAGGTTACATATGCTTAAAATGAAATTATGCGTAAAAAGGGCATTTTGGTCGTTTTCCTAAGGCATATAAATTACCTATCATACAACTAACTAAACGAAGTGACCATAAGGTATAACCTCGGAAGGTTATTCCCTATACAACTATGGTCAGAAAATATGTTTGGTCGGATCCTAATGGTTGACCAAACGGGTCGGGTTCGAAAGTCTAAGCGGTTGTTTAGATCGCTTATCTTACGACCCTATATAAGCACTAGACTAAAAGTGACGAGTTAAACATGTTAAAACATGTTTAACTAAGTTAGAAAACAAGTTTGATATCAAACAAAGTGTTTTGATACTCGAAAATAGCTTCATTACAAAATGCGCATAAATAAGCATTTTGACCGAAACTTTGACTTGTCACTACGCCTAATCAACGTGGTAATCAGTAGGCATAGTCTCAAGGGACTATAACCATCATGATTACGCTCACGTTGCAAAGTTCAAACGAACTTTGTGTTGACCATAACCTGGTCAAAGCAGAAAGTCAAACACTTTTTGACTTTCATGCTTGAAATGCATAACCAAGCATGAAGGAGACTTACAAAGGGTCCAAGCTTGGATCAAGAACAAAGAAAAATGAAGATTTGAAGCCTTCAACCAGAGGGATAGCTTCAAGAGCAGATTTGAGAGGAAATGAGCAAGTTGGGTTTGAGAATTCTTGGGTTTATATAGAAATTCAAGAACCGTTAGGATCATTCCACATGTGTTTAGGATTGATCTTGGCCATACACATGTAGCACATGGTTTAGAATACCAGGGGAGTCCAAAAACAAGTTCATAGAGTGTTAAAACCATGTCTAAAACCCAAGGAACAACTGTTGTTTGCTGAAAACAAGTTTCTGCACAGTGCACTCTCAGGCAACATGCGGAAGGTGACAGTGTTTCTGTCGCGACACTCCTGGCAGGTCAGGCTGAAAGTTTTCAGTTTTTGGCAGTTTTGGTCCCTGCATGCTAAAAACTTGGGTTTTGACATGTTTAAGCCTCGTTAGCCCAATTTCAAGGCTCTAAAATGAAGTTAAAGTATAGGGGACATGAAATATACTTGAAAACATCTCGAATGTCGGTTCGTTTGGTCGTATGATCACGTTATTCGGTTAATTACGACGAAACACAAACGGGAGCGAAAAACGATCCAAATTACGCGAAGAATGGTTTTTTAGCATTCCAAACACTAAAATAAAATATTTTAATGATTACAAAAATTTTTGGATGTCCGGATATGTTCAGAACGTAAGATATGCTTGTAAATGCAAACTTATGCACTTTTTGACGCTTTTAGTCCCTGTTGATCAAATAAGTTTATTTTCGCATACCGAACCCCTCAATGCCTATATCTAAGCTATGTAAAGGATATATATGGTATGTTTAACTTATGATCATGTTCCAAAATGTACGTTACTATTTGAATCGGCAGACTTTCGCAGTTTGTCACAAATAGTCCCTGCGATCGAATAAACTTGTTTTTGCCATACCAAACCCTTCAAAACTTATTTCTAGGTTATGTAAAGGTTATTTAAGGTATGTTAAGAATATGTTGATATTCTGGAGTGACTTTCGCGTTAAACTGATTACGTTTACGCATCAGTTTGCGTATAACTTTCCAGAAAGGGATATAGAGTTTGAAATTGAACAAAAATCAAAACGTGCAAAATGTCAAACATAAATAAACAAATATTGGGATCAAATCACATTGTTTTATTGATAATTGAACTATTCAGAGTTTGTATAATGATTACACAAGCACAGATGTCACAGTCTCCCCCACTTTATGAAATTTCGTCCCGAAATTTATTTAGAGGAAACGTATGAGAATAGATGTGGATATTTTTCCTTCATTTGATCTTCACGTTCCCAAGTGAATTCTGGTCCACGTTTAGATTCCCAACGAACTTTGACAATTGGAATGCGCTTGCGTTTGAGTTTCTTGACTTCACGGTCCATTATTTCCACAGGCTTCTCGACAAAGTGCATCGTGTCATCGACACGAATTTCATCAAGTGGTATGTGGAGGTTCTCATCAGCCAAACACTTTTTGAGATTGGACACGTGGAAGGATGGATGAACATTTCCAAGTTCAGGAGGTAATTCAAGTCTATAGGCCACCTTTCCGATTCTTTCGAGGATCTTGAATGGTCCAACATATCTAGGTGCAAGTTTTCCTTTCTTTCCAAATCTGATTAGACCTTTCCAAGGTGAAACCTTGAGTAGGACGTGATCACCGACTTGAAATTCTAAGGGCTTGCGTTGTCTATCCGCGTAACTCTTTTGACGGCTTCTAGCTGTCTGAAGGTTATCGCGAACTTTCTTGACCTTATCTGTAGTCTCTAGAATGAGCTCAGGTCCAGTAAGCTGAGCTTCACCGATCTCATTCCAGCAGACTGTTGAATGACATTTTCGACTGTATAAAGCCACGAAAGGAGCCATGTTGCTCATGGAGTGATAACTATTGTTGTAGGGGAATTCAATCAACGGTAGATACGAATCCCAACTACCACCAAAATCGATCACACAAGCTCTAAGCATATCCTCTAGTGTTTGGATTGTTCTTTCAGATTGACCATCTGTTTGTGGATGATAAGCTGTGCTCAAATTAAGTTGGGTTCCCATGGCAGATTGCATGGTTCTCCAAAAGTGAGACGAGAATCAAGCATCTTTGTCAGATATAATGTTCAATGGAACACCATGTCGGGATACAATTTCATCCATATAGATTTTAGCAAGTTTTTCGGCAGATAGATCCTCACAGATTGGCAAGAAATGTCCTGACTTTGTAAGACGATCAACAACTACCCAAATAGCATCGTGACCTTTCTTAGTGCATGGCAATTTGGTAATGAGATCCATAGCAATGTTTTCCCATTTCCAAACCGGTATCTCTGGTTCCTCCAATAATCCAGAGGGGTGTTGATGTTCAACCTTTACCTTAAGACAAGTAAGGCATTTAGATACGTACAAGGCAATATCTTTCTTCATACCCGGCCACCAATACTGGGTTCGAAGATCCTTATACATTTTGTCTGCACCAGGATGAACAGAATAACGAGACTTGTGAGCTTCATCCATTAGCAAGGTGCGGAGATTGTCTTGTCTTGGGACCCTCAGACGGTCCATGAAATAATACAATCCATTGTCTTTCAGTTCAAGCTCAGGTTTAGTGTGATATGGTAACTCCTTACCCATTAATTCTTGTGTAACACAAGTATGTTGAGCCTGAGAAATGCGGGTTTGAATATCAGATCAAACCTGAATACAATGAAGCTTGACTCGTTCTTTACGACTTAACGCGTCAACCACAACATTCGCCTTACCAGGATGGTAGCGAATTTCGCAATCGTAGTCGTTTAGAAGTTCAACCCAACGTCGTTGCCTCATATTAAGTTCTTTCTGATTGAAAATATGCTGAATACTTTTGTGGTCAGTGAAAACCACACATTTAGTACCATACAGATAGTGTATCCAGATTTTGAGAGCAAAAACTACAGCACCTAACTCAAGATCATGAGTCGTGTAGTTCTTCTCGTGAATCTTCAACTGTCTTGATGCATAGGCTATGACTTTGTTCTTTTGCATGAGAACACAGCCAAGGCCTAAGTTGCATGCATCACAAAATACCACAAAATCATCATTACCCTCAAGTAAAGATAGAATAGGTGCATCGCAGAGTTTCTATTTCAAGGTCTGAAAAGCTTCTTCCTGTCTGGATCCCCACTCGAAAGGTTTATTCTTCTGAGTTAAAACTGTGAGAGGAACCGCAATCTTGGAGAAGTTTTCGATAAAGCGGCGGTAATAACCCGTGAGACCAAGAAATGAACGAACCTCGGTTGGAGTAGTAGGTGTATCCCAATCCTTAATCGCACTGATCTTGGCGAGATCTACATGAATACCTTATTCATTGACGATGTGTCCCAAAAATTGAACTTCCTTAAGCCAAAATTCACACTTGGAGAATTTGGCGAAAAGTTGTTCTTTCTTCAGGAGTTCCATAGTAAGACGGAGATGTTGTTCATGATCAGCTCGCGTATTAGAATATATCAAAATCTCATCAATGAAAACGATGATGAACTTGTCCAAATAAGGCTTACAAACCCTATTCATCAAGTCCATGAAAACAGCAGGAGCATTAGTCAATCCGAATGGCATAACAGTGAACTCATAATGATCATATCTTGTGCGGAATGCAGTCTTGGGAATATCTTCCTCGAGCACACGAAGCTGATGATACCCAAAATGTAGATCAATCTTTGAAAAGCAAGTAGCACCCTGTAACTGATCAAAGAGATCATCAATGCGAGGTAGGGGATATCGATTCTTGATTGTAAGCTTGTTGAGCTCACAATAATCGATACACATCCTGAAAGATCCATATTTCTTCTTAACAAAAAGAACGGGAGCACCCTATGGTGAAAAGCTAGGACAAATGAAACCTTTTTCAGAAAGCTCCTGAAGCTATTTGGATAACTCCTGCATCTCAGTAGGTGCAAGACGATAAGGAGATTTTACAATAGGATTAGCACCAGGTACAAGATCAATACAAAACTCAACTTGGTGTGCTGGGGGTAAACCAGGTAATTCTTCAGGAAATACTTCAGGATAATCCCGAACAACAGGGATATCTTGAATAGACTTACCTTTGCTTTTATCCTCTACTACATGTGCCAAGAAGGCCACATAGTTCTTTCGCAAATACTTTTGAGCTTGAGTACACGTCATGAGTTTGAGACTGCTAACAAATTTCTCACCATGAACCTCTAGGATCTCACCATTTGAAAGCGGCACACGAACAATCTTTTCAAAACAAACTACCTCTGTGTGGTACTTGGCTAACCAATCCATTCCCACTATAATGTGGAAACTTCCAAGTTGCATTGGTGTGAGGTCAATAGGAAAAAGATGGTTATTAAGGTTCAACTGGCAATTTCGAAGAACAGAATCGAGTACAATGGGTTCACCACTAGCTACCTCTACTGTCAATGGCTTTCCTAGTTTTGTTCTAGTCATGCAAAGCAAATGCTCAAAAGATAATGACACAAAACTCTTATCGGCACCGAAATCAAATAGAAAAGAAGCAGGCTGGTTGTTAACAAAGAACGTACCATTCACCACCTCGTTGTCTGTGCGCGCCTCATTTGCATTCATGTTAAAGACTCGTCCACGAGCCTGAGCCTGATTCGCATTCGCCAACCTTGGACATTGGTTTCTGTAGTGGGTCAGATCCCCACAATTGTTGCAAGAACCAGGCGGGTAGTGAGGTCGTGCAGCTTGTGCTGGTTGTTGAGCAGGCTGTTGAGTAGGTTGCTGAGCAGGGTTTTGAGCTGCTTGATTAGGAGTAAATCGACATGTGTTGGCGAGATGACCAGATTTCCCACAGCTAGTACAAAAACGGCACTGAACTTGCGGCTGATGGTGACTGTTACATCTGTTGCACAAAGGTGCTTTGCCAGCATATTGTTTCTTGGCAGGTGGTTGTGTGGGCTGATTGGGAGCAGCTTGGTTTGCCTGTGCTGTAACAGCAAAATTCTTGGAAGCCTTGCACTTCCTAGACCTCCTTGAAGATTCAGATTTCTTACCCTTCTTATTCTCACTCTTGTCAGACGATTTCTTATCACCCTTCTTGTGGAGTTTACCCTTCCTGATCTGGGACTCAGTTAGGGTTGCAGCTAGCTCAATGGCCTGACGAACGGTGGTAAGATTGCTACCAGTAACGATGTCTTGCACTGGGACAGGCAGACCACTGACATACCTTTCAATGGCTTTTTCTATCGGGGTAACCATTTTGGGGCATAATAAACTCAACTCCTCATATTTGTCGGTATACGCACGGTGTTCACCACTGTCTTGTTTCAAATCATCAAACTCTCTTTCTAAAGCCCCGAGTTCATGACGAGGACAGAATTCCCTCATCATTAAAGCCCTAAGCTCTGTCCAGGTCTGTGCTAAAGCAACATCAGCACCACGATCTCTCATGACTCCATTCCACCAAGTAAGTGCCCTCTTTTCGAATACATTAGAAGCAAACTCAACTTTACGATTATCAGGACACTGAACATGGCAGAAAGTACTCTTGATACTCTCAAACCACTGTAGGAGCCCAGTTGCTCCTTCAGAACCACTAAAATTGAGCGGTTTAGCCGAATTAAAACTTTTAAAGTTGCACGAAGCAGGTGCATTATTGTTGTTGTTGGCTTGGTTAATTTGAGCGATGAAAGTTGGGAGTGCAGTAGCCATTTGCTGCGCTATAATAGCCGCCAGTTCGGCATTAGGTGGTTGTGCATCTCGTCGAGGAGGCATTCTAAAAGAGGAAAACATGAGAGAAAAACGAGTGAGATGATATGACGAAAAATGAGATGTCTTTGGATAAAAATGAGATGTTACAAATATCGACAAAAAGTAAGGATGGTGGTCATTTGTTCGTTACCACAAAGCAATCAAATGACACACAGTGACTAATCAAAATAAATGGGTCGTAATAATGTATCGCGAAGACATGCTTTAGCCTATAAGTGGACACTCACCCCAAGAGTTCCCAGGTAAGAGTGACTGGTCCGATTATGTGGATTTGTACAAATATTCTAGCCTAGACAGAAAACTCGAGGTACAGGCACCCACCCTTCCAGATTGCACGTGTTCACATTATTTAGAGCAAACCTTGATGAGATTTTGAAAACTTGGAAGGCACAAGGCCAAAAGAATCATTCAAGAATGGATGATTGATTTTCAAAATCGTTTTGGAAAATTGTGTTCTAGTTTTGGTAATCACCTAAAGATAGGTGACGTTTATGTTTTAAGATCTAAACACAAGATAACTTGTGTTAGGGTCCTAGAAAGGTTATAGTCTAGGTCAAAGCATTACTAATAACCTAACCCCCTATAACCATGAACTCTGATACCAACTTTTCTGTCACACCCCGACCGCGTAAAACAACAAACCCCGGCGGAATTATTGTTTCACAACCATGGTATTTAAAGTTTCATTTTAATAGAATTAAAAAGATTACATTGTCTTAAAACAAAGATAACATAACATAAGTTAAACTATTCTTGCATCTTTTAAGTCACTAAGGCCCGAGTCCGCCTAAGTGTATCACGATCTATATCATGCATTAGCTCCTGAAAACACATGTGAAAATAGGTACATCAGCATAAAAATGCCTCTGAGATACATAGGTTTTGTTGATGCAGGATTCATGACTTGTAAGTTAAAAGAATTGTTTAACAAAAAGTAGTCATGAACCTTATGAAAATGTTTTCTTTTATTCATCTTACGAAAATCGATAAGAAAATCAGATGATATAAAAGAATAATGCATGGTTAAATAAATAACCAAGTGAAAATGAATTTATATTAAGTATGTCATTTGTAAGACAATGTCTTCTGAAAATATGTCATTTGTATAAAATGTAACATGTCTTTGTCGAAATGATTTAGAGAACGCTACGATATGTAATATCATAAAAGCACTTATATATAGGAAGTATCAGAGGCGTATCCACCATGCTTTTATCATATTACACATCGCCTCGTTATTTAAATCACTTACCAAATAACCACCAAAATGTTTTGTTTAAACCAATGTCAGGATGTTTATGTGTAAACAATGTCTAATGTCAAATGTAAATCATATCTTGTATAATCAAATGTTATGTATGGCAAGTAAAAAGTATCTACTCAAACCATATGTATACAGTCAATGTGTAATCAAATGTATGGTGAATAAAAAAGTATTTACTCAATCCCATATGTATATGTTAATGTATAATCAAATGTTATGTATGGTGAATAAAAAAAGTATTTACTCAACCCCATAGGTAAAATGTACAAAACAATGTATTTAAATAAATCATAGTTTATTATGTTTTGCAAAATCAATGCTTTACTGGTACAAACATTTATGCGGTATTGTTTATCGTATACATTCAAGCCTTGAGACTGTCGGACAAACCCTTAAACAAATTAAAGGTTAATCAAAAATGTTTTCGGATAATGCATTCCTTACGTCCAAACAAACCTAGGATTCCAGGAATGGGAGTTGTCAATTCCTATGGTACCACTACATACTACCGAGCGGCGTGATCAGTGTTAATGAACGTATTTTAGTTTCGTTAAACAAATCAAATGTCATACCAAATGTAAGCATGTTATGTGAAAATAATGTACTAAGTATGCTAAGTAAACATACGAAGCAGAAATGTAATGTAAATCAATGTGCTAGCATGCTCAGTAACACACACATAGCGGGAATGTAATGTAAATCAATGTGTTCATATGCTAAGTAAACATATGTAACAAAAATGTTTATGAAATCAATGTGCTAGCATGCTCAGTCAACACACATAGCAAATCATAACGGAAATCATGTACTATATGCATACTAATGAACATAGCAAGTATATGTCATGAAAGCACGAAAGTAACAAGTAGGCACACGTGTATCACCCCAAAATATTTGAAAATGGTAAAAGAGGGGACTATGTACTCACTTGATATTGCTTAGAAATCTTGAAATGACAACCAAATAACGCTTGAAGATCGGACAGAATGAGGTTTCGTAAACCAAATGAGTGTCGGAACTCATATAATATGGTTTAACAAAGCCTACATTCTAAATCGGAACCTATCCTAAGTGCTTACGACCCGTTACGACTCGTTGAGGTAGTTTATACTACTTTAACGTGTCGTTCGCGCAAAAGCGCGTTCGGACCGCCTAACTAGTCCTATGACAAGTATTATATGCCTTAACATGTCTAATAACATTGCATAATCAGTTTAGATGTCAAAATTTAGGTTACATATGCTTAAAATGAAATTATGCATAAAAAGGGCATTTTGGTCATTTTCCTAAGGCATACAAATTACATATCATACAACTAACTAAACGAAGTGACCATAAGGTATAACCTCGGAAGGTTATTCCCTATACAACTATGGTCACAAAATATGTTTGGTCGGATCCTAACGATCGACCAAACGGGTCAGGTTCAAAAGTCTAAGCGGTTGTTTAGACCGCTTATCTTACGACCCTATATAAGCACTAGACTAAAAGTGACGAGTTAAACATGTTAAAACATGTTTAACTAAGTTAGAAAACAAGTTTGATATCAAAACAAAGTGTTTTGATACTCGAAAATAGCTTCGTTGAAAAATGCGCATAAATAAGCATTTTGACCGAAACTTTGACTCGTCACTACGCCTAATCAACGTGGATCAGTAGGCATAGTCACAAGGAACTATAACCATCATGATTACGCTCACGTTGCAAAGTTTAAACGAACTTTGTGTTGACCATAACCTGGTCAAAGCAGAAAGTCAAACACTGTTTGACTTTCATGCTTGAAATGCATAACCAAGCATGAAGGAGACTTACAAAGTGTCCAAGCTTGGATCAAGAGCAAAGAAAACTGAAGATTTGATGCCTTCAACCAGAGGGATAGCTTCAAGATTAGATTTGAGAGGAAATGAGCAAGTTTGGTTTGAGAATTCTTGGGTTTATATAGAAATTCAAGAACCGTTTGGATCATTCCACATGTTTTTAGGATTGATCTTTGTCACAGCCCCCGACCCCACCCTGGGAGCGGGAGCCGCGAGCCAGTCAGATGGTATCGGTGTTTATTAATTTGGCAGCGGAAATTTTCATCAGGACCGTAGTTAGGAAATATTTTTATCAGAGTTAAACACCAAAATGTTTAAAATATATAAATGGGATAAAACCCAAGTTTTCTTTGCAATACATTTATAGGGATAAACCCTAATTATTGAAAAAAAAAATCTCATTTTTGTTTAGGTAACTTTTATAGCCACTTTTCTAAGCCTTCAGTGCTCTCCAGCTGGCTTCTATTTGGTTTTCACATTTTGTTACCTGAAACGCGTTTAAAAAAATTTTGTTAGCAAGAAATACTGGCGAGTGAATCCCAGTTTAATCAAAACAAGTTTTATCATTTTAAAGTATTGAGGGCGGTCGTGCAATTACATTTGTTTCCATCTACTTTAATTACCACCCACAGTACTGTCAACCCGACTTGTGGTCATGTTACTACTTACAGTGTAGTAACAAATTTTGTATACAAAACCCCAACATACCGACGATAATTGTAGAATACAAATACTCAATCACTGCTTAATTATAATTTAAAACATTAAGGTTTTGTAAAAACAGTTTACAAAAAGGTTTACAAAAAATAGATTACTCACATTGCTACTTTAGATATTTCCTTTCTGTATTCCTGGTTATAATCTATTAATTGAACAATACACACCTATTAGTATAATAACCCAATTTACATTAGTTATACCCTCCCCGATACAGAAACTCCAACGACTACGTCGGGCAGAGCCTCGACAGCCGTTACGGAGCACTGGATCAATCGGGCAGCGTATCTAATACGTAACCGAGGGTTAAAATACTTACAATGAGGCAGAGCTTCGCTAATTAGGGGGTATAATGCCCGAGCAGAATTATATTAATTCATAATTGAGAGAGAAAATCGAGTTATGAGCGAATTGTGAACTGAAACCGTGATCCCCTATTTATAGTGCCTGATCGGTACTTTGTCGCGCCACGCGCGAGCCGAAGACAATGTCTTCACGGCCCGCGAGCGAGGTAGAGTATGGCCTAGCTTGGCTGAGTGGACAACTAGCCTCGACACGCATTACGCCACGTGGCATCACCAGGTGTGTCCTGGTGGCTAGCTGTCGCGGCCCGCGATGAACTCAAGGGTGGTTGTCGCACCCCGCGAGCGACATTAAAATTTTGTTTTTATTAAATTTTTATAAAAATAAAGTATTTGGGGCCCACTTTTCATATACGGGGTGTATTTTAGGACGTCTAGGGGTGTCAGGGGTGTTTAAGGATGGTTGTTATATTATTTAATAAAATATATAATGCACTCGCGTTAAGCATAGTAACCTAATTCAACTTTATCAATATGTCCGAGACAGAACCCCAACATACTTAGTGGGGCCGAGCCTTGACATGCGTTGGTGGGTCCTAAATCAATCGGACAAGGTATTGACTTAGTGATCAGGGGTTAAAACACTTAAAACGGGGCAGGGCTTTGGAGTATTTAGGGGTGATTTATTAATAAAATGGATGAAATAAGGAGACAGGGAGATGGCTATGAGGAGAAAGGAAAGGCAGATGAAATGTTAGAATGTCAATCTATATATATACTAAGTTTTGAATTCTTAAGAGTTAAGGCTTCGACCACGTGTCCATCATTCACTTTGTCAAACTGTAGTAACTTACATGCACACGTAAGTTTTCATTTTCATTTTAAGTTAAATATTATTAATTTATTAATATATATATATATATATATATATATATATACTATAATTAATTTAACTGTTTCACTCATTTGGCGCGTATAACTTCTAAAATAAGACGTTTTATAAAATGATGAATATGCCATTAGAACGAGAATAATTTTATCTACATTTTGGCCTAAGTTTCATTAAAACGGGGTAAGGTTAATTATAACGTATTTTTATTATTATAATTATTAAACGGTTCCTACGTTTGCCAAAATACCTCATATTTCTATCGGTCAACTTACCCATGATCTATCCGTTTAATAACATAAGTTTTTATATACTTTATCTTATATTTTATAAATAAAAGTTTTGGGAATGTTACATCCTCCCCACCTTGTTTTAAATCTCGTCCTCGAGATTTGCTAAAATATGGATGAATATTTTTAGTTTGTCACTGATCCTAGTTCTTAAGTATATTCTGGTCCTTGCCTTGAATTCCATTTTACTTTGACCAGAACTATTCTCTATGTTTTGAGATTCTTATCTTCTCAAGAGTTCTTAATGAAAGTAAAATTACTATTAGTGTATGTTTTTAGATGTTTTGTGTCTTCGCACAACTTTTAGTTACAGGTTTCCTAATATTTTAATAATCTCAAGGAGAATTCTTATACTTTCGATGGCGTCCCAACTTAAAGAGTTCATTTCGTTCATCTTGTCGCACGAATTATAAGACGGATAATCAAACGAAATAATGTTTGATATCAGAATTATAGATGTATACGAGAGATTTCTGATAAATAAATCCAAAATTATCATCGACACATCTGTTCGTGATTTATCCCTAATTGTCAATCATTATGGTCTTTGGATTTCCTTATAGATATACATATCTATAAAATCATATATTTCACATACAGTAATATACACACCATTCATAAGGTCAATGTATTTAACAAATTCATATTTCCAAAAATAGGTCAGACATCAGGTCATGGTATTATTTAGGGAATTCCATTAACATAACATATACCCCATCTAACCCGGTTTCATCGGAGAGGTACCTCCATCTTACCCGGACAAGCTGGAGAGTCTACTACACCATACCCAGTCTTGCCGGAGAGGTAATTATCATTGTATTTCCTATAAATAGAATTTTCTCAAATCATGATTTTAGAAGTACATCATTTATTATGGCTTATATCAAGAAACAAGGAAATTAGTATTTTCATGATGGATCATATTCTAGAACTGAGCAGTACTAATAAACAAGAAATAACAGTGGCCAAGTGTTATTGTTTATTTATCATACTTGCACTGTTCTAGTCATCATCCTCACGGCATACCAACATCCATCACACTTTATCCACACAAGTAATTTAGCTTATCTCGAAGCTTATACTAAGGCATTGTTCTTAGGTTCAAGTCTAAATACTATCTTGGGTGTTATCAGTAGATATCAATATCCTAACTCTTTTGTTTAAGCATAGATATTATTATGGTTGTGGCTTTCTTTTGTTTGGAAAGTGGAGTTTCGACAAAAATATCAATGTCTTCATTAATTCTATGGCTAGGTTCAATGTGATAAGTATGTTTTATAGCTAATTCTATTTATGCTTGTACAACAATTAGATTCCGTCACAAGAATGTTTTATTGAGACAAATGACATTTTCAAAACATAACACGTTTCATGACTCATCTTTATACTTCATGTTTTCATATGAATTAGCAGTGATATTTTCTCCCTTTTTTTTAGGAGATATCTGATTATTATATGATGTATATCATGAAGAGATTCTATTATGTATATGCATATATGTGTATACTAGGTTAGTTACCCGTGTGATACACGGCTCATATAATATATTATGTTAATAGATGTTTTAAATAAAAGTACATCACACCTTGCAGCCAGGGCTGTTGCTAGTAATCCCACACCCAAATTCTAGTTGATTAGCGCCTTGCTAAACCCAATCCTGATTTTTCTTGCTGCAAAAATAAATAAATAAATTATAAGTATAAAAAGTAGGCAAAAGGAAGGCCTGGGATTCAGTCACTATTTAGTTTTTCCATTTAAATTATTAAAAAAACTCACAATGATTGCTCGACCAAATGTATCAGCACTAACATAAGCCTATGTTTAAGGTAGCATCCCCAACCAACTTCATACAATCATAGGTAATTATAATATTTTATCACCAATTTATAAATAAAATTTCCTCTATTCGTAACATAAATAAATGAAATATTGTGCCCTTCATATAACATTTAGAACTGATGTAAGTAATTTCCAAGAGAAAATGAGAGTATTAGGCTCAACCAGAGAAGTGTGACACCTCTAAAGCCATTTTTTCCAATTGCTTTATCAATTGCAAGAATTTTTTTTTTTTTTTTTTTTTTTTTTTTTGTTTCCTTCAACCATTTTAAGTATTCGGTCACCCGTAAAATATCTAGCAATTAAAAATACAACACTTGCTGCTACCTGAAAGCGATGCAAAATAAGTAGCAGTTATTGATTTGTCTACAATAGTCAATACACCATGGTTATGTAAACAACTTGTTCAATGACTTAGAGTCCCACTTGTATAGACAAGTATTGTGCTTGTCAATGAGCCAAAACAAAAGACCAGCTGACATTGTCAATGGGATTGCTGTAACAACTCTCGCCAAAATTATTATTTCTTATTCTATTAATGTCCATTAGGAAACCCTAATTGAGACCCCCAAGTAATATTGCATGACCCCTAAAATTTTCAGAACAATTGAAACTAGGATCAGGGCCCCTAAAACTCAGGGGGGGTATTCCCTAATTGATATTATCTACACAGTTTGCTGTAAAAATCGAATTTCATCGAACCTTGAGTCACCTGGGCTATGTGGGACACGAGGCTACCCTAGCCTAAAAGTGTACCCGTCGCGCCACGCGCCAGGACCAGGTGGGTCTGGCGCGCCACGCGACAGAGACCATTTTTCAGTATATATATCAGGGGTTTGGCACTTGCATGGGGAAATTGTTAAGACGGAAAAACTCATTTCGTACGATTACTTATACACTGTTTCGTTCAAAACAATCAAAATCCCGACACTCTGCTGCGACAACAGGGTAATAACTCGATCACTACTACGATACAATGTCCGATTGATTGAAACCAATCCTATGGATGTTTAAGTGCTGCCCGAACTCGGGCTATACTTTGTCATTCGTCGTGAGGGTTTTGATTTCGTGAGTTTATCGTAAATGTTGTATTAAGTTACTGACCTAGTTTCGTGTGCATTGTTGATTAAATTAGGTTATCAGGCTTATCAGTAGGCTAAACTCTGCCCAATTAAACTTGCAATGTGAGTCATTCTCTTTTTATCAACAATGTTTTACAATACTCAAATTATTTTCAGAAAGTTATAATTACAGGGATTAAGTCTTGGTTATCTTGAATCACTGGCAAGTGGGGTATTGTGCACATTACTAAGTTCTCACGGTTAGGTTCACCAACCTAACAGTAATAATCATCACTACTTGGGTGAAAGGACCCAATAGTGGTATGACCATCGTCACCAGGGTGTGACACGGCGCCAGATAAAAATAAGATAGTAGCCATTGTAATTGCTCATATGCTGTAATATATTACTAATGTGTCGTTTAATTTAAACTGAATGACTCGCTAGTATTTCTCCGCTGATAAAATATTTTTAAACATGTTTCAGGTGACTTACTGTGAATCAAGGAAAAAGTGCTACGGAGCACTAACAAGCTTGAATTGGTGACTCAATAAAATAAATAAACATGTTTTGTAAAACAAGGGATTTCCTCGTGAAATTCCCTTTACTGTAAATTACGGGGTTTGTCCCAAATTATGAAATAAAATAATCAGGGCATTTTTAGGTTTTAAAAGATCATTCTAAACTTCCGCTGTCAACTGAAATAATAAATACCACGGGTTTCTGTCCTACGGCTCCTGGACCGGGTCACACCGGGACGGGGGTCGTGACAGAAAAAGGTGGTATCAGAGCCACCGATTTAAGCCAATTAAGTATTTAAAATTACTTAATTTAATTGATTGCCATTCTGTGATTCTGTAAATAACATTCTAACTAGGATTTTGTGTTTCCTTATATTCTGATAGCATGAATGAGTTATCTGAAGCTCTTCAGAATCTCACTATCTATCCTACTGACATGGAAGTTTCCGGGGGCTTTTTCGGTTATTGGGCCAACACTGAGAAACCTATGGAATTCCAAGCCCAACCTAAGGAGAAACCCAAGTCGAAAAAGAGAAGGAGAATCGCAGGCTGGAGACTCGTACGGAGGAAGAAGCCAGCTGCACAGAGGGTTAAAAAAACTGAGGGTCCCATGGATAAAGGCAAAGGAAAAGAGATCGGGGAAAGTTCAGGGCAAGCCCAGGAAATGCCACCCTGGGAGGAGCTTGATCGCAAACTGGCAAATTGTGACCTCATTCGACCTGCCAATGAAGACCACTTCAATTACCTAGCTGAATCACAATTTCCAGTTAATTTAGAGCCAGCTATCCCAGATCCTATTGTCAACCCCCGACCATTACCCGGAGAGCTGGAGGAATGGTGGACAAGTGATTGGCAATTTCAGAATCTCTTGAATAACCCTAACACCTTTTTCCCCCAGTTTGACCCTGAGCCTGCACCAAACCCACCTATGAGCACTGAGAACTTGGCTGAACTCCGTCACTACGGCGAGGAACTGGTGGACGCAGGGAATCGAATTCGGGAAGTAGGAGAACAGATCTCCTGGAAATACGACGAGAGGGAACGTCGTTTCTGAAGTGCCAGCTGACAGGGATCGTATGTGGTTGTGTGGTTATGTGTTTAATAATAATAAAATATTAATAAAAAAAATATAATCATGTAGAATAACTTAAAATAAAGCTTTTGTAATATAACTAGTGTGTACGGATGCCTACTAATATATAAAAATATTAACGTCGCAAGGTCGACAATTTTGGCTATACATGCTTATGTGTGATTGCTTTATTATGTTAAGTTGTTATTTATTTCGTGCCAATAATATATATATTGTTAATTAACAGATGGAACACGCCGTTAATGAACCAGTTAATGAAGTTAACCAATCTGAGCAAAACAATGAGGGTCACTTTCTTAATAGACAAGATATAGAAAACATCGTTGCCCAGGGAATAGCAAATGCTATTCCAGCAATCCTTGCTGCTGCTCGAAATCCAGTTGAACCTCAACCAATCACTCCTAGCAAATGTACTCATGGCGATAATTTCAGTAATAGTGTAAATGGAGGCGGCAACAATAATAATAACGATAATGATGGGATGCAAGCCCCATTTCTTAAGAGAATGAAAGCTGCAACGCCTAGTTGCACTTACAAGGAATTTCTTGCCTGTAAACCAATCGAATTTGCAGGCAATGAAGGGGCAACTGCTACACTACGTTGGTTAGAGAAAACCGAAGCAGTAATTAAAATAAGTAAATGTGCCGAGGAAGACAAGGTCATGTACTCGTCGCATCTTTTTAAAGAATGGGCACTAGAATGGTGGAATACGGTACTACAAGCCAAGGGAAGCGATGTGGCTTATGCCATGAATTGGGAAGAATTTAAGAGACTAGTAGAAAGAAAATTATGTCCCGAATATGAAAAGGAACAAATAACCAATAAGTTCCTCAATCACCGGATGGTAGACGTTGATTGTCGAGGATATACTTCGACATTCTTCGAGTATGCTAGAATTGTACCAACCCTGGCTTCGCCCGAACCAGTACTTATTTCTCGCTATATTTGGGGTTTGATTGGCGAAATCTATGATATCGTTAAAGCTGCGAGACCCCGCACAATTGACGATGCAGTAGAATTAGCCAACACCTTGACCGACGGGCTGGTACGCACAAGAGAAGAAAACCGGAAGAAGGAAGTGGCCCAAAAGATTACCCAAGGATTCCGTGTGGGTAATAGTAGTAATTTCAAGAAAAAGGGAACCGGGCAATCTTCCACTGCTCCATTTTGCAGTTCCTGTAAAAGAAAGCATTTTGGAAGATGCAAAGGGTATTGCAATTTCTGCAAAATTCCGGGGCATCAAGAAGAAGATTGCAGGAGGAAGAAATCAACAATCTGCTTCAACTATGGAGAAGCTGGACATTTTAGACCAGAATGCCCCAAATTGGTCAAACCAGCTGACAACAAAGCCAAACCTGCAGAAGGAACTACCAAAAAGAATGCAAGAGCATTCCAGTTGACTACCCAAGCAGCAGAACTCATCCCAGATGTAATAGCTGGTACGTTCCTAGTTCATGACGTTTATGCAAAAGTATTATTCGACTCTGGTGCAAACCAAAGTTTTATAAATATCTCATTCTGCCAAGCTCTTAAACTACCCTTAACTAAACTTAGGCAGATTTTTACGGTAGAAACCACAGATGGTAATTCTGTTCACATAGATAAGGTTTTGCAAAAAGGAAATATAGAACTTTCAGGTCATAAATTTTCTGCAAACCTATTACCTATGAATTTAGCTGGATTCGATGTCGTATTAGGAATGGATTGGTTAGTAGCCAACCATGCTCGAATCCTCTGTGATAAGAATTCCATAGAAATTCATACACCCACAGGAGAAATAGTGGTAATTATAGGAGATAAGCCACGCAAGCCAATGAAATTAATCTCAGTAATGAAAGTGGCCAGTTATTCGAGAAAACAAGGAATAGTGTATATGATTTCGGTAATCATTAGCACTAAGGGTAAGGAACTTAAGGAAATCCCTGTAGTATCAGAATACCCGGATGTATTTCCGGAAGAGCTACCAGGATTGCCACCAGATAGGGAAGTGGAATTTAGAATTCATCTAATTCCTGGAGCAACACCTATAGCTAAGGCACCCTATCGGTTAGCACCCACCGAAATGTTAGAACTGAAAAAGCAATTAGATGAATTTCTCAGTAAAGGATTCATATAACCTAGTTCATCCCCTTGGGGAGCACCAGTGTTGTTCGTAAAGAAGAAAGATGGTTCGATGCGAATGTGTATCGATTATAAGGAATTGAATAAGGTTACAATTAAGAATCGATACCCATTGCCTAGGATTGATGATCTTTTTTATCAACTTCAGGGAGCTAGATATTTTTCTAAGATAGATTTACGCTCCGGATATCATCAGTTGAAAGTACAAGAAGAAGACATACCTAAAACCGCTTTCAGAACTAGGTATGGTCACTACGAGTTTACAGTTATGCCTTTTGGATTAACCAATGCTCCTGCAGCATTCATAGACATGATGAATAGGATCTATAAACCGTACTTGGATAAATTTGTAATTGTCTTTATCGACGATATACTCATTTATTCCAAAAGTCAGGACGAGCATTGTGAGCATTTACATACACTCTTAACTCTGTTAAGAAAGGAAAAGCTTTACGCCAAATTCTCAAAATGTGAATTTTGGCTACAGGAGGTACAATTTTTAGGACACATGGTGAATCACGAAGGTATTCACGTAGATCCCTCCAAGATAGAAGCAATCACCCAATGGAAGGTCCCACAATCAGCTATGGAAGTTAGAAGCTTTTTAGGGTTAGCTGGATACTATAGACGATTCATTAAAGATTTCTCTAAGATAGTTGTGCCATTAACTAAGCTAACCTGTAAATCAGTTAAGTTTGAATGGGGACCCAGGCAAGAAGAAGCCTTTAGAATTTTAAAACAAAGGTTAACAAACACCCCAATTCTTGCCTTACCAGAAGGGACCGAAGATTTTAAAGTTTACTGTGATGCTTCTAAGCTAGGATTTGGATGTGTGTTAATGCAACGCAAAAAGGTAATTGCGTATGCCTCAAGGCAATTGAAAAAGCACGAGGAAAACTATACGATACATGACTTAGAATTAGGATCGATAATTTTTGCCCTTAAGATTTGGAGACACTATCTTTATGGAAGTAAGTTTATCGTTTATACAGATCATAAAAGCTTAAGGTACATATTTGGGCAAAAAGAATTGAACATGAGGCAAAGAAGATGGATAGAAATTCTAAGTGACTACGACTATGATATCCAATATCACGAAGGAAAAGCAAATGTAGTTGCAGATGCTCTAAGTCGTAAGTATCATGAAAAGCAAAAACGAGTCTGTGCTCTTAGATTAAATCTACAGTTAGATTTAATGGAACAACTGAAGAACGTTCAAGTAACAGCGATTGAGGATGATGCTGAAGGAATGAAGGGAAGAATAAATGAATTAGAGCAAGGAAATGATGGGATTTGGAGATTCCATAAGAAAAGGATTTGGGTACCTAAGCAAGGAAATTTAAGAGATAAGATTTTAGAAGAAGCCCATAAATCTAGGTATACCATGCATCCTGGAAATAATAAGATGTACCAAGATTTAAAAAATAACTTCTGGTGGATAGGAATGAAAAAGGACATAGCTAGATATGTTTCTAAGTGTCTTACTTGTTCACAAGTTAAGGCAGAACACCAGAAACCTTCAGGATTACTCCAACAATTAGAAATGCCTGTAAGGAAATGGGAACTAATAACCATGGATTTTGTTACTAAGTTGCCCAAAACCAGAAAAGGTAACGACGCAATTTGGGTAATTGTGGATCGATTAACCAAATCAACTCATTTCCTGCCCATGAAGGAAACTTTCAGTATGGAAAGATTAGCCAAATTATACGTACACGAGGTAGTATCCTTACATGGAGTTCCACTCTCTATTGTATCGGATAGAGATAGTTGTTTCACTTCACATTTCTGGACGAGTTTCCAAGAAGCAATGGGGACACGATTAAATTTAAGTACTGCATACCATCCCCAAACAGACGGACAAAGTGAAAGGACGATCCAAACTCTGGAAGACATGCTCAGGGCATGTGTAATAGATTTTGGAGGAAACTGGGACAACCATTTACCTTTAATTGAATTCTCCTATAACAATAGTTATCATTCAAGCATTGAAGCTGCCCCGTTTGAAGCACTGTATGGACGAAAGTGTAGAACTCCAGTTTGTTGGGCAGAAACAGGAGAAAAGCATATTATCAAGTCCTGAAATCGTACAAGAAACCACCGACAAGATAACTCAAATCAAGGAAAGACTAAAGACCGCTCTAGATCGTCAGAAGAGTTATGCAGACAATAGACGCAAACCGCTGGAATTTCAAGTCAGAAATAAGGTACTCTTGAAAGTTTCACCTTGGAAAGGAGTGGTTCGGTTCGGTAAGAAGGGAAAACTAAGTCCAAGGTACGTAGGACCATTCCCAGTAATCCAGCGAATAGGACCAGTTGCTTATCGCCTATAATTACCAGAAGAGCTGGCTGGAGTACATGACGTGTTTCATATATCTAACCTCAAGAAGTGTTTGTCTGACGAATCCCTAGTAGTACCTCTCCAAGACATAGAGGTAAATGAAAAGATAAAATTTGTAGAAAGACCACTTCAGATAGAAGACAGAAAGGTCAAGTTTCTCAAGCACAAAAGACTAGTACTGGTCAAAGTCAAGTGGGATTCGAAGAGAGGACCTGAGCACACTTGGGAACTGGAATCAGAGATAAAGCGAAAATATCCCTACTTGTTCCAGTAAATCTCGAGGACGAGAGTTTAATAAGGTGGGGAGGATGTAACAAATCTCGCCAAAATTATTATTTCTTATTCTATTAATGTCCATTAGGAAACCCTAATTGAGACCCCCAAGTAATATTGCATGACCCCTAAAATTTTCAGAACAATTGGAACTAGGATCAGGGCCCCTAAAACTCAGAGGGGGGGGGGTAATTCCCTAATTGATATTATCTGCACAATTTGCTGTAAAAATCGAATTTCATCGAACCTTGACTCACCTGGGCTATGTGGGACACGAGGCTACCCTAGCCTAAAAGTGTACCCGTCGCGCCACGCGCCAGGACCAGGTGGGTCTGCCGCGCCACGCGACAGAGACCATTTTTCAGTATATATATCAGGGGTTTGGCACTTGCATGGGGAAGTTGTTACGACGGAAAAACTCATTTCGTACGATTAGTTATACATTATTTCGTTCAAAACAATCAAAATCCCGACACTCTGCTGCGACAACAGGGTAATAACTCGATCACTGCTACGATACAATGTCCGATTGATTGAAACCAATCCGATGGATGTTTAAGTGCTGCCCGAACTCGGGCTATACTTTGTCCTTCGTCGTGAGGGTTTTGATTTCGTGAGTTTATCGTAAATGTTGTATTAAGTTACTGACCTAGTTTCGTGTGCATTGTTGTTTAAATTAGGTTATCAGGCTTATCAGTAGGCTAAACTCTGCCTAATTAAACTTGCAATGTGAGTCATTCTCTTTTTATCAATAATGTTTTACAATACTCAAATTATTTTCAGAAAGTTATAATTACAGGGATTAAGTCTTGGTTATCTTGAATCACTGGAAAGTGGGGTATTGTGCACATTACTAAGTTCTTACGGTTAGGTTCACCAACCTAACAGTGATAATCATCACTACTTGGGTGAAAGGACCCAATAGTGGTATGACCATCGTCACCAGGGTGTGACACGGCGCCAAATAAAAATAAGATAGTAGCCATTGTAATTGCTCTTATGTTGTAATCTATAACTAATGTGTCGTTTAATTTAAACTGAATGACTTGCCAGTATTTCCCCGCTGATAAAATATTTTTAAACATGTTTCAGGTGACTTACTGTGAATCAAGGAAAAAGTGCAACGGAGCACTAACAAGCTTGAAGTGGTGGCTCAATAAAATAAATAAACATGTTTTGTAAAACAAGGGATTTCCTCGTGAAATTCCCTTTACTGTAAATTACGGGGTTTGTCCCAAATTATGAAATAAAATAATCAGGGCATTTTCAAGTTTTAAAAGATCATGTTAAACTTCCGCTGTCAGCTCAAATAATAAATACCACGGGTTTCTGTCCCACGGCTCCTGGACCGGGTCACACCGGGACGGGGGCCGTGACAATTGCTGGTATTGAAAGTACCTATAAAAATGCTTAATTGCATCAATTTCATATCCTATTACAACAACAACAACAACAACAACCATACCCAGTAAATCCCAAAAATAGCAAAGCTAATTATAGGGTCTGGGGAGGATGGGATGTAGACAGACCTTACCTCTATCCCTAGGGATAGAGAGGGTGCTTCCAGAAGAGACCCTCGTGTTAGTACATTGCATCTGTAGCTTCCGTCAGCATGTAGTCATATTTTGTATTTTGTGTTTATGTATATTGTCTGTATGTATGTATGTAGTTAGCATGACAACTCAGGAATAGGTTATGTATGTGAAAGTGTTGTTTGGGACAAGTTCATCCGCACGCATGGCAATACGTACGTATGGTAATACGCACGGATGACTTATCCGCACGGATAAGTCATACGCGCGGATAACTCATACGCACGGGTGAGTCATACGCACGGATAGCCCACCCGTACAAACAACACTTCTTAGTATCCTGAGGTTGTCTATAAATAGGAGGTCCGATGCAACTTTGTTAGAACTTTTGACACGCACGGATAGTCTGTACTTCTACCGGATCTTTGTGACTTTCAGAACAATCAATAGAACGAACAGACAAGCAGTTAAACGTTGAATTCTGTGTTGAACAAATCTGTGATTCGTCATAATGGATTCCGCACATTAAGACGAAATCGATTCATCTTGTTCCTACGATCAGATCCTGTATCAACAGGACCAACAAGTGGTATCAGAGCATCCAGGGAGCTGAATCGAGATCAACAACACCGAATTCACCGGAATTCAAGTTTTATTCGCCGATCAAAGTCAAATTTCACCGGAGATTTGACATCTGTTGCCGATTTGCATCAAATTTCACCGGAAATTTGACAGATTTCTTCTACTTCTACTTAGTTTTTACATTTGTTCTTCATTTGTCACCATAAAATCAGAAAAACTTAAAATTGAGCAAGAATCTACGGTTAAAATATGATAAAATTGATATCAATTGATTCGCAATCATTCAAAGTATAATCCTACTTAGTTTCATAATCAGATTCAACCTAAAACTAGATCAAATTCATCGAAAATCATGTTTAGCTGTTCGTATTTGATGACGTCATTCACCCGTGCGGACAGCTGTCTGAACGGATTGGATTAGTTAGTTACTGCAAGTTGTTTGCTGACATCATCATTGTTACACGCACGGATTACAACCCGTGCGGATAACCTGAAAAGTCAAAAGGTCAAAGCTATACGTACGTACAACCATCCGAGCGGATCACCATCCGTGCGGAAAAACTTTGTCATCATCCGTATTCCTACTCGAACGGATAACCATCCGGTTCAAGTGTTTAAAATTTTTAGAATTTGTAAAAATTGTCTAAGTGTTTGAAAATTGTTTCAGGTACTTGAAAATGGAAGAATTCATGAATCCCTTTAGTGAGATGTATGCTTTCGCGGGTAACTCCGGAGACGATACTGCCAACCATTCAAACGATAATCCGAACCCGAAGAAAACCTTATCCGATGCCCTAAGTGTTGAAAGCGCATATGGTACCTACAACAAACCACCAAAGCTAATGGCAATCGAAGAATATAATCGGTGGGCAAAAAGATTCGATGAATGGCTGAAAGCATTCGCATATCCAAGCTGGAAAAGCTTAAAGAACGGTTTTGCTGCAGGAAGACAAGATTGTGAGAATTTGTCAGAAACTGAAGACATAGAGAACTTTGTAGCTGAACAAAAATGCGTCACTTTGATTCACCAGTCCGTAAGAGACGACATTATTTCACTCATTGAATACACAAACGCAAAAGATCTATGGGAAAAGTTAAAAATAAAATGTGTAGGGAGTGCAGAAATAGTCAAAAACAAAAAGAAATTGCTGAGAAAAGAGTTTGACTTGTTTGGATGCTTAAAAAATGAATCTGTTTGTAAAATGATTGAAAGATTTGGGCACTTAAAGTTGGAATTGGCGAGGCACGGAATTCTCTATTCTCAAGAGGAGCTAGTTGACAAACTGTTCGATTCACTACCAGAAGAGATGGATTGGCAGTACTATGCATTGATGTTAAAGAATACAATCAAAGCTGAAGATCTGACCGTTGACTTGCTGATTGAAAGATTAGAGAGTCATGAATTGGAGATAAAGAAAACACACAAAGTAAATCATTCATCATACCAACAAAACATGGAGTTGTACTATCCAAAGAGTATGATTCCCAAGAATGTTTCTCCAAGAACTGCTTTCTCAGCTGAAAATTCAAACTCTTCAAGTAAAGAAAGTCCAAGTTCAAACAATGGTTTTCATGGAGGTTTTTCATCCAATACTTCAAGCCAAGGATCTTCTTCAATTTCTTCAAGTCAACAACAATCTGTTCCAAAGAACGTGTTTTCATGCAACATTGCGGTGGATTTGAAGAATGCTCAGAATTTTGATGAGGAGTCGGCCAAACAGCAGATGATCTTTCTAGCATCTGTGTTAGAGTCGTATGAAGGGTTAGTAGCTGGGAAGATAGGTAATACCAATCTGACGAAAGAAGATTATGATCAGATTGATCCCGAGGAAATGGAGTTGATCGATATTCGTTGGGCTATGGCCAGTGCTGTTCGTAGAGCACAACGTTTCATGGAAATTACCGGCAGGAAGACAATTGGTGGTGCATCTACCAAGCTGGGGTTTGATAAGTCCAAGGTGACGTGCTTCAAATGTAAGCAGAAAGGTCACTTCAAACGAGAATGCAGAAACGCATATGCTGATGAGTCGGAGAACCCTTTCAGAGATGATTATTACAAGAGAGCAATTTATCACCAGAATAAATCTGAGCCGCCTAGATTGAAGCAGGTTGAAGACAACAAAGAAAAATCTAGAGCTCTTGTTGTGATTCATGATGATGAAGGGTTTGATTGGAGCGAACTGCTACCAGAGGAAGATGCGGTGGGTTATGCATTTGTGACGAAGATTGTTCCTTTTAAAGACAATAGAACTGAAGAAGAAAAGTTCGTCAACCGAAGAATGAAAGCCCAAACCAGAATGAGCAGAATTTATAACACATACAGAGAAGCTAAAAGAGCAAAAAGGTGGGATGCCGACAGAGAATGTTACCTTGATCCACAAGGAAACATTGCAGTTGACCCAGATTCCATTAGTGTTGATGCTCTCACCCAGCAATTTGCCGAGGAAGAAGAAGCTAGACAAAAAGAATGGTGGGGAGGTGGTGATGAGAAACAAGTAGAGAAAGAAGAAAAAGTCAAAGAAGCAGAACAGAAGCCAAAGTCAAAGAATGCTGATGATGGGATCATTGATACATCACAAGAGTTAACGGCTGAAAACTTGAAGAAGATGGCTGAAAAAGTTCTTGCGGCAAAAGAACTTGAGGTAGTTTCTAGTTCTGGAACTGAGTCCAAAAACAAGGTCAGTTCAAATGGTACACTTGAGTCAGGTAAGAAAGTTAAATCTGAAAATGACTGCAAAAATTGCATGAAAGAGTGCAAAGTTTGTAGTACAATCACTTACCTCAATGGTAAGATGGTTGAAGAATTGACTAGTAGAGTCAAGAATGTTGAAAATCAAATCTTAAACCGTGATAAAATGCTGAAAGCTTCAAATGATAGATCAAAAGAATTAGCTGAGAAAATTGAAAATGATAAAAATGACATAGAAAGAATAAGAAAAGAGAACGAAAAGTTGATTCTTGAAAATCGTAAAATTTCTGAAAATTTTGAGAAGCTAAAGCGAACGGTTAAAGATTCTGATGACAGAAATGGTAAAACAACAAAAGAAAATCTTCAACTATCAGGGGTTCTTAGGGTAAAAGAAGAGTTAATCAACCAACAACTTGATGAAATTGCGAAATTGAAGCTTCAGTTTGAAGAAACTAAGATTGAGAATGAGCGTATTAATTTGAAACTGAACAGCTACAACTCTGCAAGCTTTGTTTTGCAACACATTGTTCCAAAACCCATTGGGAAAAACAAAGCTGGCGAAGATGTATACTGTGATGGAACTGGGGTGGGGTTTCATCAAGTTCCGCCACCTGTTCTAAACAATTTTTCAAAGAAGCAATCAGGGTTCGTTAATGATGAAGTTGAAACAAATGAGATAAAACTGCCAGAATCGATTGATGTGACATTCACTTCATCATCATCCGATGACAGTGTTCAAACTGAGATCATAAAAGGCATGGCTGAAAGTGTCTTGGATAGTGATTCGACTGAAGATGAAGAATGTTTTCTGAACAATTACATTCCGAAACCAAAATCTAAAAACAACTTAAATGATGAACCGGGTCTTGTGATGTACAAGATGTCTGGTTCTGATAAGTTGTATTCAGACTTTGAGTTTCCTATGGAGAATGTTAATGTGAACAAATTGAAAAATGTTTTCAAACTGGTTAAAATTGATTTTTCTGAAGTAGACGGTTTGAAACAGACAAAGAGACAAATGAATTTTGATAAAGATAAAGCTTACTATAAAAAACCTGTTATTCCACCACGTTTCTCAAACAACAATCAAAATAAATGGTCGGGAGGATATCAGGGTGGTAAGAATTATCAGAAAAAGAATGTTCAGAACAAGAAGTTTGTTGTGAAAAAGGTGTTTGTGAACAGTTCAAGTTCACTTTCTGATGAGGAATCTAAATTTTTTTCAAAAACAAACAAAGAGTTCTTTGAAAAGAAGGCCTCACAGCCTCAGTCTGAAGGCTCAAGTCGGGTAGTTGACACCCGAACATGCTTCAAATGTAATCAAGTTGGACATATTGCACGGAAGTGCACCAACTTGAAGCCTAAGACTGAAACTGTGAAGAATTCGATCAAGAGAGATGTTGTGAAAGGAAAGGCTCCATTGATTGTTGAGAAAAATGTTTTGAAAAATGAAAACACCAAGATCAAAAATGAACCTGTTAAGAATTCGACATCTAAAAATGATAAATTTTACCAACGGGTTGCATCATCTCAACAAACATGGAAGCCAAAAGTTGTTGAAAAGAAAGCAAATTCACCAAAGGTGTCTGAGACTGAAAAATCATCATCTTCAACAAAGAAGATGTATGTACCTTTGGATTTTTATGAGAAACAAAAATCGACTTTTGAAAAGAAGTATGTGGTGAAGAAAAATCAACTAGCTGGTCAACCTCAAAAAGACGAATTTTTCTTATTCAAAGAGGTTGAAGTTGGGACTGCTGAAAGCCTAAAAATGAATGATAAAAATTTTCCGCCACTTTACACTACAAAAACTCACATTAATATCCAGTTACCCGAGTCAAAAGAGGCTTGGGTAGCCTCAAAATCTCATTAAATGCTTTTAATATGTGCAGGAGCTTCCAAGATCCGTTTCACGTTGGATTATGGATAGTGGAGCTTCTCGGCACATGACAGGAAAGACAGTGCTGCTGTATGATGTCAGAAATATCAATGGAGGTTATGTAGGGTTCGCTGGTAACCAAGGTGGTAGAATTGTTGGTGAAGGAACGTTATCCAACGGGATCGTCACGTTCGAAAGAGTTAACTACATTGCTGAGCTGGAAAATAATCTGCTAAGTATCTCGCAGATTTGTGACCGGATGTATGCTACTCACTTCACAGACAAAGAGTGTTTGATTTTGAAACCAGGCTTTGTTATTCCTGAAGAATGGATCATCATGAGAGCTCCTAGAGTGAATGATCTGTATGTTTTAGACATGACTGTAGCAACTACAACAACGGGTCAAGCACACTGTTTTGTTTCTAGAGCAACAGAGAAAGAATCAAAGTTGTGGCATCGTAAGATGGGGCACATTCATCTTCGTAAAATGAATCATCTGGTGCATAATGATTTGGTTCTGGGAGTTCACATTAAAGGTTTCCATCTAGAAAAAGAGTGCATTAGTTGCATGAAAGGCAAGCAAAAGAAAAAGTCACACCCCAAAAAGCAAGTCAATTCAGTCTCAAGACCTTTGGAGAGACTTCACATGGATTTATTCGGTCCTGTGAATGTCAAAAGTATTACAGGAGAACTTTATTGTCTTGTGGTTACTGATGATTATTCCAGATTTTCATGGGTATCATTCTTGAAGTCGAAAGAAGAAACGTTTGACAGTTTGAGGGGGTTGTTTAGAAAGATTGAAAATTTGTACCAAAGGCGTATCAGAAGAATTAGAAGTGATAATGGTACTGAGTTCAAGAACAACAAGATGGAAGAATATTGTGATGAAAGAGGTATCTTGCATGAGTTTAGTGCTCCGTACACTCCGCAACAGAATGGAGTCGCAGAACGTAAAAACAGGACGCTAATCGAAACGGCCAGAACAATGCTTGCTGATTCAAAGTTACCGATAAATTTCTGGGCAGAAGCAGTTTCCGCCGCATGCTATACGCTCAACAGAGTTCTCACTGTCAAGAAATTCAACAAAACATGCTTTGAGTTGATCAATAACCGAAAACCGAATTTGAAGTATCTTGAACCATTCGGGTCACCCTGTACTGTTCTAGAGCCTTTTGGAAAGTTTGGTCCGAAGAGTATTGAAGGAATATTCGTAGGTTATGCAAGTCCATTACGACGAGTCTTCGTTCCAAGTCTGAAGCAGATTATTGAAGCTCAAAATGTTGAATGTCAAGGTCATACAATGCCTCCACAGAATCCTGGCGATTCATGGCGTTTCAATTATGATATTCTGTGGGAGTCCTTCAACATGGAGGAAGAACCAGAGTTCTTTGATGAGTTGGATATTCTGAGAGAGTATGAAGATGAAAGGTTTCCAGCAGAAACTTATCGAAAACAACAAGCTTCAAATGATGATGAGGCGGGCCCAAGCAATGCTGGAGAACATGACGATATTGAAAATGATGTTGCTCAAGAAAATCAGACGGTAGAGAATGATAATCAAGAATCTGAAAACAGACCAATATTCGATCATGATGATTCAGACTCTGAGGGGGAGCTAATCCAGTTTTCAAGTCAAAATATTCCATTCAGTGAACAAGTTGCTAATCAAAACGTCACAAATTTGGAGAGCGAAGTAGATGTTTCAGGCGAGGTGATGCCAAGAACGCTTTCTTATCATCCAGAGGAACTGATAATCGGAGAACTGCAATCAGGCGTCCGCACTCGAAGACAGCTTGATCAAGGGCTTACATGTTTTTATACAAAAGTTGCTCCTTTACAAACTGAATTTTCATTAAGTTGTTTATCTCGCAGATAGAACCAAGGACGTACAAAGAAGCGCTTACTGAAGATTCGTGGGTAAATGCAATGCAAGAGGAGTTAAGCCAATTCGAGAAGTTAGGTGTGTGGAAGCTAGTAGATTTGCCCGATGGTCACCGGAAGATTAATACCAAATGGGTGTTTAAATGCAAGAGGGATGATCGAGGAGTTATCATTCGAAACAAAGCTCGACTCGTTGTCCAAGGCTTCAGTCAGCAGGAGGGGATAGATTTCACCGAAGTATATGCCCCTATCGCAAGACTTGAAGCTATCAGAATCTTCCTTGCATTTGCATCGTGGAAAGGATTTAAAGTTTTTTAGTTAGATGTGAAGTCGGCGTTTCTCTACGGCAAGGTGAAAGAGGAGGTTTATGTCGGACAGCCACCGGGCTTCACCGACCCAACTCACAAAGACAAAGTTTATCTCCTTGATAAGGTGTTGTACGGCTTACATCAGGCCCCGAGAGCCTGGTATGAGACCTTGTCTCAACATTTGTTAGCCAACCACTTCACTCGAGGAAAGATAGACGCCACTCTGTTCACAAAAGAAGTCGACGGGCATCTTCTGATTGTCCAAATTTACGTGGACGACATAATTTTCGGGTCTACAAACGAACAACTCTGCAAAGATTTTGAACAAGTTATGAAGCAGAAGTTTGAAATGTCTTCAATGGGTGAGATGAAGTTTTTCTTGGGACTTCAAGTTGATCAACTTCCCGAGGGAACTTTCATACATCAAACAAAATACGTTCATGATGTTCTGGAGAAATTCGGGATGTCAGGAATGTCACCAATGTCCACCCCATTAGCGACGAACCATGGGATAAACCCTGATCTCACCGGAGAGAAGGTAGATGAAACATTGTATCGCTCCATGATCGGCTCGTTAATGTACTTGACGGCATCAAGACCGGATATTATGTACCCAACCTGCCTCGCGGCTTGATTTCAGTCAAATCCTAGAGCTTCGCACATGGTGATTATGAAAAGGATTCTACGCTACCTGAAAGGAACTCCATCTCTGGGGTTGTAGTATCCAAAAGTTGGCGACTTCATGCTCAAAGGATATTCTGGTTCTGATTTCGGATGCTGCAAAGTGAATGCTAAATCAACAACAGCGGGGTGCCAGTTTTTCGGACCACGATTGGTCACCTGGCAATGCAAGAAGCAGACCTCTGTCGCTCTATCCACTTGTGAAGCTGAATATGTATCTGCTAGCAGCTGCTGCTCTCAGATCTTGTGGATCCAGCAACAGATGCGAGACTACGGTTTGCAATTTCTTAACTCCCCTATCTTTGTTGATAATGAGGCAGCAATTAACATAACAAAAAATCCTGTTCATCACGCTAAAACTAAACACATTGAAATTCGTCATCACTTCATCCGAGACTGTTTCGAGAAGAAGTTGATACGAATAGAGAAAATCCACACCGATGAACAAAAAGCTGACTTACATACCAAAGCATTTGATAAAACACGCTTTAAATATCTTTTGAAACTAAATGGTATGAAGTTACTATCGGATGCGGAGGAAATCGTTGGCGTTGATGAAGGTACCACTGTAGATGATGTTGAGAAACAATCTGCAATGGTTTGTCGAATTTTTACTTGTTTTGGTTTTTAGGGGGAGATAGTAGTTTCATTTTCAGAAAATACAAAAACAATAAAAAATTCGAAAAAGCCAAAAACTTTAGAAAATTTCAAAAACCCAAAAACATGACAAAATTTCAAAAAGAGTTTGTGTAAAAGGGAAAATGATAGTACATCAGCTAGACGGTTACAGTACGCTAAAGAAATGGAAAGTTCAAATGCGTTAAACAGTCTCACTGATGATGCGTCGATAGGTTTTTACACATTTAGTAAGTCTGTTCGAGATATAAACCTAAAATCTTACTTGCTTATTTCGTGGGGAACACTACTTGGATATATAGATAACCCCTGAAATCTCGTTTGAAAGGTCTCATAATATGATATACTAGGTCTTTATTCTCAATGATGTCTGGGGTATTATTCCGAGACTTCTGCTGAACGGTAGTTCTGACCTAGTCCTTGGATAATACTTTCTGCAAATGCTTGAAACATAGCATAAACCCTCAGCATGACGATGAAACAATAAAATTGATAGTCGCTGCTGTTGTAGCAAAAAGATCCTCTAAAGGGGACACACCTTAAAGTCGAAGCTGATATCTCTCTGCGTATACGGAAGTATCGACCTGAGATCCCTCGGCCCTCGCATACCTAATTTATGTACAGATATCATTGTAGTATACTCACCTGTAAGACTGATTATTGAGATTCTGGATACGGGAGTATATTCAAGAGGTGGGACACACGTATAAGTTTAAGTCTCTAAAATACTAAATCAGTATCCTGAACAGAATGAAATGTGTGTAAGAATTTAAGTGGATCAGCATATCGACAATCTATGTGAATTGTTTAATGTTTGGCATGAAATCAAGCTTAATGGTACTTGTAACTTGTCGGAAGCTGATATGATTCCCTAACACGCTCACCAAAAATATGTCTGTAAATAGTTTATTTTACTGCTCTTATATTCTGTTTTTCATTTCTAGTCTAATTGCTTCATTAAAAAATCTCAAAAAGATTTTATTTTTTCTACTTTATTTTCTGACAAACCAAAGTGGAGAGTTGATCTTCGGATTCGAAAGTTGAAAGCAGATGCAGGAAGTTTCTGGGATGGAAGATGAGTTTGGAGCTTATCATAACTAATCTGTAATTGAAATGTCAAACACAAGTTCATTAAGTTGATACTTGTAATTTTTTCAGAAAAATGATTGAACAAAAATTCCAAAAGTCAGTATGTTTTGTTTCAGGTCAACCAAGGTCATTAAGTTGGACTTGGTCGACAAATTAAGTACCTTGGGTCATTAATTTGAACCAGGCAACTTAAGTGGATTTCTAAAAACTGACAAGATTTGAGAAAAATCAAAGTTTTCATTAAAAAGGTTAAAGTGTGCCTCATTCGGATGTTCATCCGGACGGATAGCCATGCGCACGGATGGTTATACGCCCGGGTGACAATACGCGTCTGTTGATAGTATAAATAGAGGGTCAAAGAGTCAGTCAAAGTTATCCGCACGCACAATACTCTTTCTCTCTCACTTGCACTTTGACTTTCTGATTTCGGAATTCTTTGCACGGATCTTTGTTTTCGTTGGTTTGCACAACAGTAACAATGGCAAAGGTATGTTTTTCTAACTCAAATCTGCAATAATCCGTTGTTTGTTATCTGTTCATCGCGTATCTTTTCTTTCGGAGCATTAATCTTAGATCTAGCCTGTGTCAGTTTGTTTTGTCATGAATAAATCATAGGGTTTTGTTCGGAATGATTAGATCTAGAGTTTTACCGGTTTAATTTGTGTTATAACATGTTAAAATCTTGTAGATCTGATGTTTGGACGGTACGTAGTGTCGGCTAGGTTTTTGAGAAATTAAACTGTGAATAGGAAGTTTTAGACATCATTGAACATAGGGTTTTGATCGCGTTGACATCCTCTGTATAGATCTGTGTTCAATTTTAGGATTTGCCTTAGAAAATTTTTGATGTTCATAGACTGTTCTTCATCTGTGACTTGTATCCGCACGCATAACTTGTACGCACGGATGGCCATCCGGGGCAATGTCATGTTGTACGCACGTATGGCAATCCGGGGCAATGTCATGTTGTACGCACGGATAGCAATCCGGGGCAATGTCATGTTGTACGCACGGATGACAATTTGGGCACATGTTGTACGCACGGATGGCAATCCATTGGAATGTCAGGCTGTACGCACGGATGGCAATACGGGGCATAGACAAGTTGTCCGCACGGATAACTTATCCGCACGGAGAACTCATCCGCACGGATAAGACATACGCACGGATAAGTCATGCGTACGGATAACCTTTTAATTGTCAAACCGTACAGAAAGTTTTTCTTTGTCAGAATATTTTGAGATCCCAAAAATTATTTCTTAAATGAATAAAATTTCTGCAGGATTGGGATAAATCTCATAATATTTATTGTGTATTGGATAAAGTGTATACCGAAAACACAATAGTTCAAGATGTTGCGAAATTCTTGAGAGAAAGCAGAATCTCTAAGGCTTTAACTGATAAGACTGTAGCTTATGAATCTCATGTGAAACGATTTTGGAGTGCTGCAAGATACGAAGAGAGTGATAAAACCATTTATTCTGCTGTATCAAAGAAGGATGAGAATGGAAGAGATATAGATTTGGAGATGAAAGTGACAGTTGGTGATGTAAGGAGAGTGTTGAATTTAGGAGACTCTGATAGTGACCCAACCATAGTTTCTGAACGTCTTGTAAAAGGATTGTGGTGTAGAATGGGTTTTGCTGGTAGTGTAAATGGAAGGATGCAGAAGACAAGTTTCAGTCACGCTTATAAATTCATGGCTCATTGTGTTATTCATGCATTGTCACACAGAAAGGGTGGATATGATGAAACTCAAGATTATATCATGAATATCATTGCTTGTCTTGTACTGAACAGACCGTACAATATCTCTCAAGTAATTTTTGATCACATGTCTGAGAATGTAAAGGATGGAAGCAAGAGGTTCCTTATGTATCCTAGGTTTGTCCAGATGTTGATAGATGATCAGTTTGAAGGTTTAGAAAAAAGAAGTAACGACATTTTGGGGTTGAGGCATATGTCACCAGACACAATCAGCAGGTTGATTAAAGGTCCAAATCCAGGAGCAAAAAGAATGATCGGCAAAATTTCAAATCCGAACTATGTAGCTCCAGAAAATGATGCTTGGAGACATGAAGATAGCAATTCTGATAATGAAGATGACAAGATGAGTTTGTTCTTTAAGAAAGATACAAGATGGTGGTGTATCAATGATGGAAAGAGAAAGAGAACTCCAAAGACGTCCCCTGCAGTTTCTATTCCGAAGAATGTAGAAAAGGGTATTGTGAAAGGGGGAGTCATAAGGAAATTAGAATTTTATATTGTGAAAATTTCTAATAAATTTGTCAAACATCTGTTTTGCAGGGTCTTCTGGAAAACAGCAGCACAAGTTGATAGATGAAACAGTTTTGGAACCATCAGCAGTTATTCAAGAAGGAGCTGAATTGTTATCACAATCTCTTCAAAGTTTCTTAAAGAAGAATGAGGATGCTGCTAAAGGTGTTAAAGATCAAGAAGGTGTCGTTCAAGATCTTTCTAGTGATGATGATTCTGAAACCACTATATCAGAATCTGAACTTGATCCAATCACTCTTGGCAAAGGAAAAGCTCAATTAAAGAAAAGGTCTCCAAAGAAAAAGAAAGGGCCAGATGAAGAAGATTCAACTTATGATCCTGGGAATCCAAAGAAACAAATCAAGAAAAGAAAAGCAGTTCTAGCAGGATTTATTCCAAGAAGTGTTCGAGCAAGAAAAGGCGAAAGTCAAGTTCAAAAGGAACATGATGGTAAAGATACTCAACATGTTGAATCATCTCAACCACAAGAAACAGAATCCGAAAAGCAGACTAGTCACGATGACTACGTTGAAGTTACTGAGGCTGGAGTCTTTTATTCAAAGTTTCCAAAAGTACCAGAAAATATAGAGATTCCAGAATCCTCCTCACGTCCAAGAGACTCAGATGATTTCTTTAGTCATATGCCATCTGCTTCAGGAGATCCGTTGGAAGATCTGAATTTTGATGATGATTTATTCAACAATGAAGCAGTGAGAGTTCTGGCAAAGAAAGTCAAAGATCTTGAAAAAGAAAAAGAAAAGGCTGAAGGAGAACGTGATCTTTTATTGAAGCAAGTTAATAAGATAATGAAAGCTCATGATCAACTTAGATCAGTGTTAATCTTTCATGAAGATAACACCATGAAGAAAATAAAGGAAGATGGTGATAATAATGCTAAATTGATTGAAGCTCTTATGGCAGAAATATCTTCATTGAATGAGAAGACAAAGAATCTCCAGGATGTAAATCAGACACTCAATCAACTTCTAAGTGAAATGAGTGAATCTACTTCAAACGAAATGAAAGCAATGAAGTTGGAGATGGAAGCCATGAAAGCTGACAAAGTGATGAAAGATGAACAACTCAAGATGTTATATTCTGTTGTGGAAATTTTTTTGAAAAAGGATGTTCATGCTGCTTACAATGAAATTGAAGTAAGAAAAGTTGAAGAAAGAAGACTTCAAAGAAAGAGAAGACTAGCTGAGGATGCGATACAAAAGAACAAAAGTATAGTGGAAGATGTTCAGGAAGCTGGTGGCTCTCCAAGTCAAGTTGATGCTGAAATGATTGATGCTGAAAATGCTCAAGAACAAGTTGTTCAAGAACAAGTTGTACATGGTCAAGATTTTATGTTAGTTGGAGAGTCTTCTCAAATCATTGATTCTGATGAAATCATTCGTAGAGTTGTTGTCGCACAAAAGAAGAAAAAGGGCAAAGAAGTGTTGCTACTTGAATGGAAGACAAAGCAGTTTGTTCTTGTTGGTGATGCTTATACTGTGCCACTCAACGTAAAAGAAGGTCTTTACAGAATGAAAGTTATGAAAAGGAGAAAAGAAGCAAAGAAGGCTCGGGGAGAAGTAGTTAGTGATTCTGATGAAGAACTTCTTGGAGATGATGAAGCAGATGAAGATGAAGAGAAAGACAACGATGATGAGAAAGACGATGATAATAAGAAAGATGATGATAAGAAGAATGATGACGATGATCAAGGTTCTTCAGGATTGATTGTGAAGAATCCTATTGATGAACAAAAGATTGAGGAGTTTCTGAATGATCAGATCAACGAACAAGAAGATGATGATCAGCAAGAAACTTCTACTTCTGGAAAGCAGCACATGGATCAGGTATTCCTCACAAATCCCACCGTCATTTTCTTACAAGATAAAAATCAGGAAGTGATTGAGATTAGAAGAACAAGGGAAGAGATGTTAGAAGAATTGGGTTTGCAAGAAGGGAAATTTAAATTCGATATTGAAGATGAGATTCCTGAGACTTCTGAAGATGTATTTGAGCCAAGATATGCTTTCGAAGCTGATCATTACAATGATGTAATCGTTGAAGATGCTTCAGATTCATCTGATGATGAAGTCGATTTTCATTATTCTGGGATTGATGAAACATTTCCTTCGTTGTCGGAAATGTTCAAAGATCGAAATGAAGAAGAAATTAGAAGAAAGATAGTGGAGAAAGTGTCTGCAGAAGGTATTCCAGATACCATACCGAGAGAAAATCTTGCAGAAGAAAGAAAGAAATGGTACAAAGTCATGCCAAAAGAGAGAAAGAAACTAAGAGCACTTCAATTCTTTACACACGACAAAGAACTCTCTTGGGGTGATATTCTCTCTTGGCGATATTTGGAAGACTTAAAAGTTTATGCAATCAGAAGAGAACAGGGAGTACAGTATTTTGAGTTCTTGTCTGATATCAAAACTCTGCCATGGTGGGATATAGACGAATTGGTGAAAACAAAGAACATCAAAGAATATTACCATGGGTTGGATGTGAGACAACATGATCAAAAGTTATGGAATTATGTGAAGCTGCAAGCTGAAAAAAGGTATCCTGATTGGAAACCGCACTTTCCACAACACATTGTTAGAATCTTAGAAAGTGGTGAAAAGGATATTACTCTGGATATCAAACCTCCAAGTTGTTTGAAGAATATGCCTTTACGGGCAATGGAGCAAGATTTCCACGATGAGTTTGAAGGGTGGTTGTACAATCAATCTACAGCTGAAGCAATAATTTCTTTACATAACAAGTCCACAGGAGAAGCAAGAAGGATATGTGTGTTAGATCCTATGTGGCTTGTAAATTGCTCGAAGAAAGATATCGATTGTCTGTTCTACAACAAGATAGTTTATGAGAGACCTGATAGAGAGCAAGCTTTGCAATATCAAAACGTTGTGGATGTTTGTTACGCAAAAGACATCAACTCTGGAAGATACTGGAAGACAAAATGGAGAGATCTAGAGATTGACGAGTTCTTGAAAGTATACAAGCATGAACAACGTTCCAAAAAGATTGCTGAAAGAGCTGCTGAGTTGGGAAAACGTAGATTGGGGATTGTTCCTCCAACAGATCAAACACCAATTGAATCTGAAGAAAACAAAATTCCAAAGTGGGAACGGAAGCGTGATGGAGATCCTGTCTACAGAAATTGGTGGTTGACTGAAGGAAGACAAAAGCGAAAAAGAATGTTGGAGGAAAAGGCACAGAAAAGAAGAGAGAAAGCGCGTGAACGAAGACGCGGCAGAAGGAATTGAAGACTATGCTGGAAGGTACTACAGCTACATCTGAGGGGGAGTCTGTTAGTACATTGCGTCTGTAGCTTCCGTCAGCATGTAGTCATATTTTGTATTTTGTGTTTATGTATATTGTCTGTATGTATGTATGTAGTTAGCATGACAACTCAGGAATAGGTTCTATATGTGAAAGTGTTGTTTGGGACAAGTTCATCCGCACGTATGGCAATACGTACGTATGGTAATACGCACGGATGACTTATCCGCACGGATAAGTCATACGCGCGGATAACTCATACGCACGGGTGAGTCATACGCACGGATAGCCCACCCGTACGTACAACACTTCTTAGTATCCTGAGGTTGTCTATAAATAGGAGGTCCGGTGCAACTTTGTTAGAACTTTTGACACGCACGGATAGTCTGTACTTCTACCGGATCTTTGTGACTTTCAGAACAATCAATAGAACGAACAGACAAGCAGTTAAACATTGAATTCTGTGTTGAACAAATCTGTGATTCGTCATAATGGATTCCGCACATTAAGACGAAATCGATTCATCTTGTTCCTACGATCAGATCCTGTATCAACGGGACCATCACCTCGGCTCCAAAACGAACAGCATACCAACACATCAAGTCAAAGAATATAGACAAATAAAATATAGAAAAAAAAGAACTCACCTATACCAAGAAAGTGATCAGAGTGACATAGTATAATGTAAATCATGTATAATAGCATACAATATCATATCCTATTGTATCAGCAAATGAGCCAATTAGATGTGGCAGAATAGGGGCAGGGTCAATTGGGGTGGGAAAACTTAAACAGGTTGGTTGGGTTGCCCGAAACATCTTTCCTTCAAAAACTCTATTGAATATTATAACCTGCTAGCAGATAATAGTACACTTAAGTAGTTAAGTTTATATGGTTGGAACCAGATATATAGCATTGCAAGAATGTGACACTTTCTGTGTAAATAACAATGTACATGTGAAAATAGCAGCAAAAAGATCATTATCTCAAAAGAAGCACTCACAATATTGCCCCATAAAACCGAAAAACCAAACCGATGAGCACCTCTAGATGAAAGCTCCATAATCAGCTTGTACGAAAATGAGTCAAGTGTCTATTTAGAACTACCCAAACATCACCTTAGGATCACAAGTATTTCTTTAGTTGCTGAAGTTCATGATTTTCCTACGCTTCCCTCATAAAATATTAAATATGGCTTTCATCAGAGACGGAAATAAACAAATCATGTCATAAAAAAACTGAGATTAGATAAAAGTAAACATCACTTGTTGCCTATCCTTGTTTAATGGATGAGAAAGCAACTATAGTTCAAGTTTCTCAATCTAATTTATCGTAACAAAATCTGTTTCTTCCTTGCCCATATACTAACAAACAAATTATGTGATAAAAGTTAAATAACTTTTTTCAAAAAAATCCGGCTGCATTGGTGAAGTTTTCTATATACATTACAAAAGACAGTGATTAGTCTCCTAAATATCTCAAGAGTTCCACTTTCTCTAGAGAAGCCATCGGCCTGAGCCTCATTAAATGCATGAAGTTCACATAAAAAGAAATTTATGTAGGGTTGCAACTAATGCAAGCAATGGATCAGAAACCATTACTCTTGCAGCCTCAAGTCAAGACTGGCATTGAAGCTTCTACACATGGTTGCAATATAGTCTAGTCTTTATGTCAATTCCACGTCACTGTATATCAGCAAATATTATGATTTAAGATGAGTTTTAAATATCAAAATAAGAGTGTTAACTTGGGACGTGAAAGCATTATTTAACTATGACTTGCTAAAAGAAATGTTTCAGTATGCCAAATAGGTGTTTAGGTAACCACTGCATCAGTTCCAGAAATAGAGGGAGATAGTCATACTAGATGCATTTTAACCTTTGATATCAAAGCGAATACCACTCGAATTATAAATATTAAGTAGAGACAGAGATGTACTAATTTAAGACCAGAGTTTACTGTTTGTATCATATTTCCCATTTGTTAACATAGAAAACTCATGATTAGGTCCTTTAGTTTGTCAAAACACATTTTTCCTAAGCTTCTCATCATTGTCAAAACACATTAACCTAAAACACACACGTTCTCTCGACAACTAAAAAAATGAAAATGTTAACATCACCCGGAAAAAAACTAACTTTATTAGCCAACATTTGCTGCAAAACCCAAATCACCCGAGCCTCGGCTGAATGCCCAATAAAGTGAATAGATACCATTAAGAGATGTGATCTAATAAATATCAAACCAATTATTATTAATTTTCTTTATAATCCTCTAGAATATTGACTCAAACCAAATGGGGTCAACTTTTAACTCTTTAATCTAACCTTTTTCATATATCCATCCAAATTGAGAATGGCCACAAGCCTTACTATATTAGTTCACCGTAATCAACCTTCCCACCTTTCAAGTAATAGAACAATTCTCTAGCCCTAAATAAATACCCAATATCAAAATCTAAATATTCTACATAAACACAACAACATCAAGAAAACAAATTTACACCAAATATACCCGAATCTACCCCACACAGTTTTGAATATAACTTAAAATCAAATAACAATGAATGCGTACCTTTAATTGCAGGGTCGCAATTTGAGACCATAAAAATTACTGATAATGACTTGTTGGTAATCCGAAGCTTCAATTGATATTAAACAATCTGAATCTTCAATCAAATAGAAGATATTTAGGGTTTAATATAACTTAAAATCAAAAGCCGATTTAGGGTACAACAATGAATGCGTACCTTCAATTGATGGGTCGCAATTTGAGATTGTAAAACTCATTGATAATGAAAGTTGCTGGTATCTTCAATTGCTATTAAACAATACAAATCTTCAATTGCTTAGAACAGTTTTAGGGTTTTATAGAACTTAGAATCAAAACCCGACTTAGGATATTTAGGATTGAATAGAATAGAAGAGATGTATTTACGGTTTGAAGATAATCAGGGAGAAGAAATGGGTAAGTTTAGTAAACGTGGCATTTGCGTAAAACTTAAGCGGGAAGACACATGTCACATGAATAGATGAACAATATTAGGTGAAAAGAATAATCAGGGAGAATGCCACTTGTCAAAATAATAGGGTGGGTTGATGTATAAATGATACATAAGTTAAAATCATTTTATTATATTAGAATAGATAGATTTATTATTTAGAAACATAAAATTTCAAATCTCTTGTTAATATCAAAGCTTAGATAATATTTATACATACACACACATAAATATATATATATATATATGTATATATATATATAATATTAAATTATTTAGTAATATCTTTAATTTATATATATCCGATGGCACCAATTATCAAGCTTATTCCTCTAGCTTTATTTATCCTTTTTATAAAAGTAATATTGAAATAAACTTTTGTTAAATTTATTGAATATAATATTTTGGAATTAAAGGATGGATAAATAAAAAAATAAATTAATCAAAATATAAACTTTCTGGATTTGGGGGAACAATTTCATTTTTAACTAATGGGTTGAACTATATTGATTTAAAATATTAAAACTTAATTCTCAATTTATGGTATATTATATTATTTATTCAAAGAAGTAAATAATACAAAGTTTGGAGTTTCTAAAATTGATTCTAAACATATTAGGTAATTAAGTAATATACATGTATTAGAGTATGTATGTGTATCTTAAACAATAGTAATAGTAATTTGTTTAAAGATATTACAATATTAAAATTGTAATTTGATTTTTAAATAAAGCTATATAAAGGACAAGTGTATTTGTGACAACCCAAGATTTCAAGCCTGTGTTACTTGTTCGTAATGCTGTTTGACAATCAGTTTTATTTTATGTAACGTGAAGTTGTTAGATTGGAGTTTTGCTAGTTACTGAACTTGTTTGTGTAATTGTGCAATGTTTCTGATTAATGAAACTCTTGATAACTTATTAACAGTTTAAAAAGGGACCCGACGAAACATGGGACATGTTTCGTCATCTTTATGCTTGACGAAACTCAAGTTTCGTCTGGGAGAGTTTCGCCGTGATGGGTTTCGGCCCAGGTGAAGCCCAAGTATGTCTTAGTTATATTTATACATAGAGTGTCAGTTACAAAACCCTAGTTCTCCCTACACCTATCGACGGCAGAGAAACCCTCTCGAAGCATATCATCTCTTTGGTCCAATTACCCTAGCTACTATATCGAGGTTAGTGTTTTGTTTGTTCATCGGATCTATATCCGATACGTCATGTTTATGTGTGAATACACTGGATCTGATGTGTGTAATGTTTATCGTTCAATAACCGTGATATGTAGTTAGGATTATTCGATGGGGTCTTGAATGTTCTTGTGTTTCCTCATGATTACTGTTTGGTTATTATGATGAGCAGATGATGATTGAATAACTGTTTTGACAATGATGATTATGTGAGTATGCAAATTGTTAAGGCCCTTGTTGTTTGATTAATTGGGAACTGGATGTTTGACTGTGGATCATGATGTAAATGTTGATGATGATGAGGGTCTTTGTTCATGATTAGAAAATAATTGGTTGATTTGTTTGGAGAAACCGTCAAGTTGTTACAACAATTACGGCCGAAATTGATGAACTGTTAGGGATGGTCGGCGAAACATAGGCCGACGAAACATTGGCCTTTCGTTAGCAAACAATTCGACGAAACTCTATATGTTTTGCCACTTAGAATCTCGACGAAACTCCTTAGAGTTTCGCCACCTATCATATCGACGAAACTCCTTAGAGTTTCGCCATTGGAAGTTTCGCCGCCCAGGAGTAGTGCATAACAGACTGTAGTTTTGAGCATGTAACATAATGGATAACTGTGTCACTGTCTGTTGATGATGCTAGTAAAGACTGATAAACATGGAATTAACTTTGATGGATGGCACAAATAACTGTTATGTGTTGTTATGATCATATATGTGCAGTATGGATTTGCATAGGCTTGATAAACTGTTGTGTGTTATTTAGTGAAGGTGATTCTAAATGCACACTGTGACTATAAACTTATACGTGTACCATGCGAGCATAAACTGATTTTGTATACATGAATACCATAGGCTTGATTGATAAACTGTGAACAAGTAACTAATCAAACCGAGCAAACCAAGGTGAGTTCACTGCTCTTTTTCCAAGCATGGGTCCCGGGGAGGGACATCTGGTAAACGTTCCGGGGAGGAATGCTGTTATTGGGATGTTTGTTAATACTTGCATATCTATCACCTAAGTCCCATCTACCGATCGTTGCCGGGGAGGAAACGGGATATTAGTTAATAGCGCTATTTAGGTCTGGCAACCTCACACCGTACCGGGGAGGTCGGGAGTGAACTAATGATCCCAGTCTTGACCATTGCTTTGATAGAGGCAATGGGGTTTGGGCAAAACAACTTTAAGCCATCAGCGGTAAACGAGTTATTACAACATCAAATCATTGAATCGTCTTATATTCATATCTGGTAACTAAAACGTGTAACAAACTTTGAACTCACCAGCGTTGTCTGACACACTTGTCTGCATGCTTGCAGGTCGTTAGATTCATCGTTATGGGCTTGCTATCTGGGAGTGCTGGAGTTGTCATGGATCGAGACTCTTGGATACTAGTTATATTGGTTTTGAACATTTGAACTGGAACAGTTGATTAACAGTTTACTATATGCTTACGCTGAACGTTTACTTTGGTTTAACTTATGACTTGGTTTAATTATTTTGAAATGAATCGAACATTTTATATGATTATTACTTATTGGTTCAATGTGATTGGTGGCTTGGATCCTGGTACGTCACACGTCCCGCGGTGTTTCCGCTTGTGGTATTTTGGGGTTGTGACAGTATTAAACACACATTTGAGTCAATTATTTTTATGTGGGGCATCCATTTTAATTTTTGTTTGAAAATAAAATAATAACTAGAACGTTCTGGGAAATTTTGACGTGCCAGGTAAAATAATTATATAAGTAAATAAATAGCACACTAAATTATTAATTTAAATCGAGTAAGAAAAGGGGTTTTCATTTTGTAATATATTTTACTTGTAAAAATCAATTATTTATTCTCTTATATATATACCGATTGTACGAATCATCAAACCCAACATTTCTGTTCTTTTATAATATATCATAAAATAAAAATTATTATTTCTTTTAAATATAATTTTTTTGTAGGGTGTTATAACTATACTATCGTAAAAGAAAATTTTGTATTCAAAATTACTAAATAAATAAAGAACTTGAAGGAGTACAGGGAAGGTTTCAATTTGATTCTACTCAAATATATTGAAAAACCGTTTTAATTGGTTCTTTTTATACAAAATGTTATAACATTAACTATATTCGTTTATATAGTTTTTGATCGATATAAAATAATTAATAGTATCTTTGAACATTATATTACTATAAATATATTTAATATACTAGTAATAATTAACCTTTATTTACTAGTATATTTTAGTTTAAATTAAAACTTAAAATTAATATAAGGATAATTTAAACTACTAGTATATTAATTTAAATTATCAGTCAACTATATATACTAAAATATATTTTTAAATGGTTAATTTTAACCTTATATAAATTTATGTATACTGACATAAATTTTGTATATTTATGTCACAAAGGGAAAGATTAACGAAACCTTATCCTTTACAAAACTATGTTTAAATAATTCGTGTTTTTTTTTCGCGCCCCGCAAGGGCCGTTTCTGATTGAAGATAGTTTCATATATATATATATATATATATATATATATATATATATGAAATGGTAGCTATGGACACACATATATATATATACCTATAGCCGGTTTATATATAAAATATCCTAAAAAGTTTAACAGATTACAACTGCTATTTAAATACCTTATAAATTTTAGTGTTTGTATACAACCTTATTCACATGTAAAACCTTACATATATACTATTTATAAACGTATGTAACTTTACAGGATACACTTCAATAGAAGGCCATTTTTAATACTTTAATATACACATATGTTGATGTGTTATATCAAAAACATATATCGTTATTATTAAATGTTATATCAGTCATTTTAATATATCTACATAGCTTAACAATTATTATTATTATTATTATTATTATTATTATTATTATATTTTTGAATCCATGTTAGCTTGACAAAGTCAACCAATCTAACAATCCCTAAATCTATCGTTACTTTATTAATATTTTCACATATCCTGTAGTTGATGTCTCTTTAGTTTCTATACAGATTCATGTTTAAAAGTGATTATTATTGTTATCATAATTGAACGAAAAATTGACCATAAAGACTAATAATAAGCTTTGAATGAATTCATCGAAGCAACATTATTGTTTTATCTCGACACACAAGAAATATATTACATATATTAAATGTTGGGTCAAATTTATTTATTTATTTATTTTTCTCGTGATTGGCACTTTTAATTAATACAATAATAAACAAAAATTTTAACTTATAAATATATTAGGTAAATGGGGTACTTACCTATTTAGGGAATAAGCGATCATTGCAAGCTTAATGCAATTAATAGTAAGGCATCCCTATTAGAGACATAATACATCTGCCTAGGTAGCCTATGGGTACATTTAATTATATTGGTCCCTCATACTGTGAAATCAAAATTTGTTAGAATAACATATAAATCATAATATACATATGAAAATTTATCTACACAGAATATCACATAAATGAAAACATTAATTTCCTAACATAAGGTTTAAGTCATAGGTATTAAAGAACACCTAAATGGCTTAAACCAGTGGCTCTGATACCACCTTCTATCACATCCCCCGACCCCACCCTGGGAGCGAGAGCCGCGAACCAGCCAGATGGTATCGGTGTTTATTAATTTGGCAGCGGAAATTTTCATCAGGACCGTAGTTAGGAAATATTTATATCAGAGTTAAACACCAAAATGTTTAAAATAAATAAATGGGATAAAACCCAAGTTTTCTTTACAATACATTTATAGGGATAAACCCTAATTATTGAAAACAAAATCTCCTTTTTATTTAGGTAACTTTTATAGCTACTTTTCTAAGCCTTCAGTGCTCTCCAACTGGCTTCTATTTGGCTTTCACATTTTGTTACCTGAAACGCGTTTAAAAACATTTTGTCAACAAGAAATACTAGCGAGTGAATCCCAGTTTAATCAAAACAGGTTTTATCATTTTACAGTATTGAGGGCGGTCGCGCAATTACAATTGTTTCCATCTACTTTATTTACCACCCACGGTACTGTCAACCCGACTTGTGGTCATGTTACTACTCACAGTGTAGTAACAAATTTTGTATACATAACCCCAACATACCGACGATAATTGTAGAATACAAATACTCAATCACTGCTTAATTATAATTTAAAACAATGAGGGTTTGTAAAAACAGTTTACAAAAAAGAGATTACTCACATTGCTACATTAGATATTTACTTTGTGTATTCCTGGTTATAATCTATTAATTGAACAATGCACACGTGTTAGTATAATAACCCAGTTTACATTAGTTATACCCTCCCCGAGACAGAAACTCCAACGACTACGTCGGGCAGAGCCTCGACAGCCGTTACGGAGCACTAAATCAATCGGGCAGCGTATCTAATACGTAACCGGGTGTTAAAATACTTAAAACGAGGCAGAGCTTCGCTAATTAGGGGGGTATAATGACCGAGCAGAATTCTATTAATTCAGAATTGAGAGAGAAAATCGAGTTATGAGCGAATTGTGAATTGAAGCCGTGATCCCCTATTTATAGTGCCTGATCGGTACGTTGTCGCGCCCCGCGAGAGCCAAAGACAATGTCTTCGCGGCCCGCGAGCGAGGTAGAGTAGGGCCTAGCTTGGCTGAGTGGACAACTAGCCTCGACACGCATTCCGCCACGTGGCATCACCAGGTGTGTCTTGGTGGCTAGCTGTCGCGGCCCGCGACGAACTCAATGGTGGTTGTCGCACCCCGCGAGCGACATTAAAATTTTGTTTTTATTAAATTTTTATAAAAATAAAGTATTTGGGGCCCACTTTTGGTATACGGGTGTATTTTAGGACGTCTAGGGGTGTTAGGGGTGTTTTAGGAGGGTTGTTATATTATTTAATAAAATATATAATGCACTCGCGTTAAGCATAGTAACCTAATTCAACTTTATCAATATGTCCGAGACAGAACCCTAACGTACTTAGTCGGGCAGAGCCTTGACATGCGTTGGTGGGTCCTAAATCAATCGGACAGGGTATTGACTTAGTGATCAGGGATTAAAACACTTAAAACGGGGCAGGGCTTTGGAGTATTTAGGGGTGATTTATTAATAAAATGGGTGAAATAAGGAGACAGGGAGATGGCTATGAGGAGAATGGAAAGGCAGATGAAATGTTAGAATGTCAATATATATATATATATATATATATATATATATATATATATATATATATATATATATATATATATATATATATATACTAAGTTTTGAATTCTTAAGAGTTAAGGCTTCGACCACGTGTCCATCATTCACTTTGTCAAATTGTAGTAACTTACATGCACACGTAAGTTTTCATTTTCATTTTAAGTTAAATATTATTATTTTATTAATATATATATATATATATATATATATATTATAATTAATTTAACTGCTTCACTCATTTGGCGCGTATAACTTCTAAAATAAGACGTTTTATAAAATGATGAATATGCCATTATAACGAGAATATTTTTATCTACATTTTGGCCTAAGTTTCATTAAAACGGGGTAAAGTTAACTATAACGTATTTTTATTATTATAATTATTAAACGGTTCCTACGTTTGCCAAAATACCTTATATTTCTATCGGTCAACTTACCCATGATCTATTTATTTAATAACATAAGTTTTTATATACTTTATCTTATATTTTATAAATAAAAGTTTTGGGAATGTTACAATCTTGGCCATACACATGTAGCACATGGTTTAGAATACCAGGGGAGTCAAAAAACAAGTCCATAGAGTGTTAAAACCATGTCTAAAACCCAAGGAACAGCTGTTGTTTGCTGAAAACAAGTTTCTGCATAGTGCACTCTCAGGCGAAACGCGGAAGGTGACGGTGTTTCTGTCGCGACACTCCTGGCAGGTCAGGCTGAAAGTTTTCAGTTTTTGGCAGTTTTGGTCCCTGCATGCTAAAAACTTGGCTTTTGACACGTTTAAGCCCCGTTAACCCAATTTCAAGGCTCTAAAATGAAATTAAAGTATAGGGGACATGATATATGATTGAAAACATCTCGGATGTCGGTTCGTTTGGTCGTACGATCACGTTATTCGGTTAATTACGACGAAACACGGACGGACGCGAAAAACGATCCAAATTACGCGACGAATGGTATTTTAGCATTCCAATCACTAAAATAAAATATTTTAATGATTAAAAAAATTTTGGATGTCCGGATATGTTCAGAACGTAAGATATGCGCGTAAATGCAAACTTATGCACTTTTTGACGCTTTTAGTCCCTGTTGATCAAATAAGTTTATTTTCGCATACCGAACCCCTCAAAGCCTATTTCTAAGCTATGTAAAGGATATTTATGGTATGTTTAACTTATGATCATGTTCCGGAATGTACGTTACTATACGAATCTGCAGACTTTCGCAGTTTGTCGCAAATAGTCCCTGCGATCAAATAAACTTGTTTTTGCCATACCAAACCCTTCAAAACTTATTTCTAAGTTATGTAAAGGTTATTTAAGGTATGTTAAGCATATGTTGATGTTCCGGAGTGTTTGTCACGTTAAACTGATTACGTTTACGCATCAGTTTGCGTATAACTTTCTAGAAAGCGATATAGAGTTTGAAATTGAACAAAAATCAAAACATGCAAAATGTCAAACATAAATAAACAAATATTGAGATCAAATCACATTGTTTTATTGATAATTGAACTATTCAGAGTTTGTACAATGATTACACAAGCACAGATGTCACAACACTTCATGAAGACTCAGAGAGAGATAGAAAGCTACGAGATTGACTACAGTAATATCCAAGGGGGAGTCTGTGAGTGCATAATGTCTATCACTTCCGTCAATCACGTATCGTAGCTTAAATAGATGAGACAAGACTGGTGCTGAACAGAAGACAATATAAAGTTCATCAATGTTGAACCAGCTTCGTACGAAGGAAGCTTTAGTAGCTTCGTATGAAGAGACTCACTTCGTACGAAGGGAGACATAACAGCTTCATACGAAGCCACCACAACTATATATTGAGGTTTAGGGTCTTGTTCATTGGTAACTTTGAGCATTGAGAGGCGAAGCTCTACTCTTTTGTTTTCGTGGTGTAAACTGTTATATCAGTAATAGAAAACAACTTATAATTACTTCTTTGCGTCTGATCTACACACGTACTTGGATTCCGCACAAGATATGTGTTCATCACATTCATCGGTCAAGGAATCAATCCTCATAGCGAATCCACAAAATTAAGGGGCTAAACTTGTTATTGCCAAAGTTGTGAGGCCAAAGATAAGTGATGTAAACAAAAACATCAAGAAAACATAATATCCACTCAAATTTACAAAACAAATCCTACACACAAAAATCATGCATTGGTTCAAGTAAAAAAAACCACTAAATCCCGAGGAGTCGGTTTAAACACACGAGGAGGCGGTTCGAACACACGAGGGGGTGGTTCAAAATCTTAAGGCGGCCGTTCGGTGTTTGGTGGTGACAGGTGTAGACTTTATTTGACACAACCATGCCAACCATATTTTTTTACGCAACAATTCCCATAACATTTTTTACGCAACCTAATGCTCCTACTATGGTTGTACGCGGTCGACTTGATTTCTCTCAAGAAGCTTTGTCTACATTCGAGCCATTTGGTACATATAGTCCACATCAATAGTCCTACGTGAGAATGGGAAATTAACACTCCAATTTGTGAAGACTTTGATGATGTAGATCATGTGCCAGACACGCATAACGCATTTTGAAAATAATTTAGAAGATGACGATTATGTAGAAGGAGATAAGTTGAAGAAAAAAAATTCACTAAACTATCCGATCGTCAAGAATGGACAATCGAGGAAGAAGTAGCTTTAGTTAAATCATACGTTCATTGCTCTCCAGACAGGGAAAAGGAAATCATCAAAAAAAAGTTTGCGGAAGGTTGTGCTTAAAACTTCGATGAACTCTTGGGCATAACCGCTTGATCCAAATATCAACTAAATAAATTCAAAATGGTTGGCTTTGTTAATCGGGTTATGGATACAAGCGATACAATTTATATATATTGTTTATTGATTCACCGAGAGATTCTAGGTTCAAATCTGGGTAATGGTATAATTTAAATTTATTGGTGTAATTTATAGTAAGAGTAACATTTGTCATTTAAAAGTGAAATATCTTTTTTTGGTAATGATCTATGCTGATTTCTGACATGATTTTTTAATTTCATTATAAAAATGAAAATTTATTAGACATTGAACGTAAAGAAGAAATTTCTACATCTCCTTCTGAGATTATTTGGTCAGTTTGTTTTTAGCTTGAAGATTGTTGCAAGAATTGTAATTTGTGGCGTAGCTTGTTGCCTATTTACTTGTCATTCTTATATAAGTTTTCTACCGTTAATTAAATAAAAAAGTATATCTTAATATCTAGTCGTCTTAAAGTTCGCTTAAAATCGGCTTAAATAATTTTCCATTCAACTTTCAAGCCAAGCTCACTCGTTAAATTTCGAATGAATGTGAGCTGTTCATTGTCTCACTTTTTAACAAAAAACATTATATAGTATCTTGTAATGATATCATCAGAGAATATTATTATTTATGATAAATTTTTCTTCAAGGCACGGTGGTTTTGGGTTCTTATTATATCCCTAACTTGAATATAAATATCTAGGAAAGGTATAAAATCATACAAGAAAAGTAGTTAACTTTAGAGATCGGAAAAGCATTCAAAAAGTTGGAATCTTTCTTTTCATTACAAATTAAAGGAAAATTGGTTTTTAATAAACCAACCTTTGCCCCATTGGTAATTAATAATCCTACCTACAGAATTGGTAATTAATAATCCTACGTTTAAATATGTTGGTACTCAATAGACCCCCGTTAGTTTTTTTTAACTGAAGTTAGTTTTTAAGTTTTATTTGTTACACAAACAGTCCATGTAGTTATAATTTACTAGTTTTAAGTTTTATTTATTACACAAACAGTCCCTGTAGTTATAAAAAAAATCATAAAAATAAAAAAAAAAAATCTAAAAAATCAAAAAAATTCAAAAAAATCATAAAAAATCATAAAAAATCAAAAAAATTCTAAAAAATTCAAAAAAATCATAAAAATTCAAAAAAATCAAAAAAATCATAAAAAATCATAAAAATTCAAAAAATTCAAAAAAAGCAAACGTTTCGACGCGAACCGTTTCGAACCGTACCACCACCACCACCACCGCCACCACAGCACCGCCACTACCACCGCCACCACCGCCACCACCACCACCACCGCACCGCCGCCACCACCGCCACCACCACCACCACCGCACCACCGCACCACCGCCACCACCACCACCCGCCACCACCACCGCCACCACCACCACCACCACCGCCACCACCGCCACCGCCACCACCGCCACCACAGCACCGCCACCACCGCCACCACCACAGCACCGCCACCACCACCACCACCACCACCACCGTTTTTGAAACGGTACGCGTCGAAACGGTACGGGTCGAAACGGTCCGGGTCGAAACGGTCCGGGTCGAAACGGTCCGGGTCGAAAACGGTTCGGGTCGAAACGGTACGCGTCGAAACGGTACGGGTCGAAACGGTACGGGTCGAAACGGTCCGGGTCGAAAACGGTACGGGTCGAAACGGTACGCGTCGAAACGGTACGGGTCGAAACGGTACGGGTCGAAACGGTACGCGTCGAAACGGTACGGGTCGAAACGGTCCGGGTCGAAACGGTCCGGGTCGAAACGGTCCGGGTCGAAAACGGTTCGGGTCAAAACGGTATGCGTCGAAACGGTACGGGTAGAAACGGTACGGGTCGAAACGGTCCGGGTCGAAACGTTTGCTTTTTTTGAATTTTTTTAATAAAATCTGACTTTTTATGATTTTTTATGATTTTTTTGATTTTTTTTGAATTTTTATGATTTTTTTGATTTTTTTTTTATTTTTTTAGAATTTTTTTGATTTTTTTAGAATTTTTATGATTTTTTTGATTTTTTTTTATTTTTATGATTTTTTTTATAACTACAGGGACTGTTTGTGTAATAAATAAAACTTAAAACTAGTAAATTATAACTACAGGGACTGTTTATGTAACAAATAAAACTTAAAAACTAACTTCAGTTAAAAAAAACTAACGGAGGTCTATTGAGTACCAACATATTGAAACGTAGGATTATTAATTACCAATTCTGTAGGTAGGATTATTAATTACCAATGGGGCAAAGGTTGGTTTATTAAAAACCAATTTTCCCAAATTAAACTAAATGTTAAATATTCTTAATAATATAATCTATAATTTGTATCAATGCAGCTAAATGATACTGTTTAAGAATTGATTATAATTTATATTAAAACTCTTTAAATTATCATTTTAAAAAAAAATTAACAAATTTAAGAAGTATTTTTGCCTTGACCAGACTCATTTTTTTCGCGGAACTAAGTGTTAGATACCAGGGTTAAGTGATCTTGAAGATCTTTTCGGTGTTATCTAGTATTCGATATTCATTTTTAACGTGTAATAAAAAAAAATCTTGGGTTTGTCACTGAATCCGCTACCGTACTCAAGGTTATGTATCTTGAAAGCATTGTCTTCATAATATCCCCTTGATTGATCTCAAGAATCTTTGATTGGCAGCTCTAATGGCATTCCTAAAGAGCAAGCATCCAAAATCACAAGCCATGGTTCTTCCAATGTTATACATATGAACATATCCACATACCCTTCATTTTCAACATTGTAATCTACCTTTAGAAATATGGGTGTCTTAGTATCGTATAATCGATTCATCGTTCTTCTCTTCGTTACATTCGCCAATGGTATACTCGAGTCTCTCGCTTTTTAAGTACCTTATGTTCTATGTTATGTTTTTCTAACCATTTTTCTTTCTTTTGCAGTTTGGATTGCTAGTGCATTCACGGGTACGTATGGAGTCAACTATGGAAGAATAGCCGATAACATACCCGCCCCCGAAAGCGTTGTGACACTTATGAAAGCCGCAAAGATCAAAAACACGCGAATATATAACGCTGACCATGAAGTTCTCAAGGCGTTTAAAGGGTCGGGAATAGAGATCATTATCGGGCTCCCCAACGAGCTCTTGAAAGAAATAAGTGCAAGCCAAGATCGAGCCATGGACTGGGTGAAACAAAATGTGGAAGCCTTTGTACCCGCGACCCGTATTAGTGGGGTTGCGGTTGGAAACGAGGTCTTAGGTGGTGCTGATCAAGGACTCTGGGAGGTTTTACTACCCGCGGTGAAAAACATCTATAATGCCCTTGACTTGCTTCACCTAGCCGACAATGTTGAGGTTTCGAGCCCACATTCGGCTGGTGTGTTTGGTAGTTCGTTCCCTCCATCGGCCGGGGCGTTTAAGGAAAGCCTCATGCCCTACATGAAACCACTTCTCGAGTTTTTCTCACGAACAAAGTCGCCGTTTTATATAAACACTTACCCGTTTCTCGCATACATTAGTGACCCCGAACACATCGATATCAATTACGCTCTCTTTAAAAAGAATCCCGGGATATACGATGAGAAAACTAAACTTCACTATTATAACATGTTCGAGGCACAACTCGACGCGACCTATGCCGCTTTAGAAAAAGCAGGATTCGGTAAAATGGAGGTTATAGTGTCGGAAACGGGCTGGGCTTCAAAAGGCGACCCAAACGAAGTCGGGGCCACGGTTGAGAACGCGAGAACTTACAACCTCAACTTACGTAAACGACTACTTAAAAAGAAGGGTACGCCTTACAGGCCTAAGAAGATAGTCAAGGCATACGTGTTCGCCATGTTTAACGAGAACCTAAAGCCCGGCCCGACTTCTGAGAGAAACTTCGGGCTTTTTAAAGCGGATGGTAGTATCGCGTATGATATTGGGTTCACTGGGCTTGTACCCTCTTCAGCAACATCTCTATTCTCTTTCAAGGTATGCTATAAACTCTTTTTAACATTTCTGTTGAATGTGTTTATGTTCTTTTGATTTTATTACTTAACCGTTCCTTCGAATTTTCTTTCTAGCGCTATGGGATGATGTATGCAGTATGTGCTGCAGCTTTGGTCCTGATTATAACTTAATGACAGCGTTTCGATCAATGGAACAAACATCATCGCCGTGTTAAGTTTGTAGTGTGCGTGCGTGTGTGTACGCGCACACCTCTAGAGTTGTATTTGTATATCTGTACTTGATTCAAGAACTTATTCTTTGAGATTGAGAAATATTCACATACAGAACAGCAGACTATTTTGAATACAATAATCATCTTCCTATTTCTGTGTAGTTCAATATTTGCAACAAAAAGCACTAGTAGACTGGTGGGTGTGGGCGTGGCCAAGGGGCGTTGTTGGCCCTTTAACGCCGGGTACACCACCCCGGGTTGGCGTTTTGGTGGGCGCTGGCCTGGGGTGACGTGTCTGGCAATGGTTGGCTGGGTGTTGATGACCGTTTGGGTGTGGACCGTTTGTGAGTGGGGTGACGTGTCTGCCAACGCCGGCATGGCCCCTTCCACACAGGGGCGGTTCTTAGAAGTCCACTGGCAGGGCCAAGGTCCGGGCAAGTTTTTCGGCCGTAGTGCTAATTTTCTGCATTTTGATCGAATTTTTTTATATATACTATGTTTGGCCCGGACTTTTTTTAGTGCCCGTGTCTTTCGGCCCTGGCACGTTCAACGGGCAAGATCCGTCACTGCTTCCACACCCCACTTTTTTGGGTGTGGACTGGTGGAGCCCACACCTGCCACGTGTCGAGCAATGCCCCCAACCCAAGCCCCTCACACCCCATAGTCTTAAGGTGTGACGATATCGACCAATGGGTCAACGGGTCAGTTTGGGTTGTATTTATTACTAGCGGGTGAAGCAAGTAAAATTAAAAAAAATATCAGCTTAAAAGGAAACGGGTTAAATGTAGGCAAAAGCGCATTTTAATGCACACGATCATCTCCTTAATCGTTGTATACAAAAAAAAGTTAAATTAGCGGTTTTGACCTCAACACGGTTTGACCCATAAGTCAACAGTGGTACTTCAAAACATACATTTAATAAGAACATTCACGTTGGAGCCTCTTTATTCACACATTCTATATAATATAGAGAAAAAAATAGAGGAAACAATAAGCAGGTCAGCCTGCACTTGAAGTATTATTGAATACTTTATACACTTATAATTTACATATAGAAAGTTATATATGATTAACTACGCAAACCGATCGCTAAGCATGGTGATATGCACAACTAATTATGATCAAGGTTGAAAGAGTTTATCACCACATTTGCATTTCCAAGAAAGAAGATAATAACAATCGTCTTCATCGTGAGAAGATTGATCTCTGTAATCGACCAGCTTATGGTGTGGAGGAACAACCAGTGTGGCTTCACATGGTGAACACTTCATGCACTTGTTCACACACCCTGGTGGTCTTGATCCCAGTGGTTTATTCTTTTGTTGCGCAAGAGATACCCCTTCGTTAACTGCAAACCGATATAAATTGTGTAACAGACAAACGTATTGTAATTTTGTCCAATGTGGACAAATATGTTGCCCGTGTGGAAGATGTGGACGAAAGTAATTTTCGCAATTTTCTTAGCTACATTTTGGCACATGTGGAAGGCTAGAAATGATAAGGCGTTCAACAAGAGGTTCGTTCCAACAAGCAGAACGGTGGATGATATCAAAATGTATTTGTTTTTATGGTAAAAAGGTAAATCAAAGTATATTACCTTCACTAGGAGAGATAGTGTGATTTTAATGTGCGTTATGTAGTGTTGTAATTGCTTTTTGTGGGTTTACAACTTATTGCATGACCATATTAGATAAAAAAAAAAACTTGAATAGTAGTCAGGAAAATCAACTATCATCATGATGACAAATGCATGGTCAGTATCATCATAACAAGAGATGTTAGAAATAAAATAGAACCCATTTGGGCATAGCTGGCTTTTAGTATGCACATCAGGTTAATCGGCAGAAAGAGGCTGGCATGCGCCACACCATCCCCGGCTGCTGGCATCCGGTTATATCTTTATGATGTTAAGACAATGTTTTTAATTTATGTGGATTGTAAAAAGCTAAGTTTGCCTTTATATATAGAGGACCAGTTTAAGAATTTTGAAGCTGGTTTGCCTGTGTTACCTGAAATGGAAGGTGCGAGTGTGAGAGAAACGAGAAAGATGATTGCGATAAACATCATACGCCAAGATGAACAGGTTCTTGCAGGTGCCATGAGTTTGAAATGATGATGGAGACTTGTCAGCAATTGATGATTGTTCTCTTTGACACTACATGAAACCAGAAACTAAGAGGGTTCCAAGAGAGATCTTCAAGGGGAGTGGAGTATTTATTATATATGGAAGGTGAAGAAGAGAAGAAAAAGAACATGCATATTAGACAAAATGTGTTTAGAAAATAAGGGACAGGTTTGCTGATGTGATGCCAATAGAATTTAGTTAACTAAAAAGTCTAAACTTGAATTCTAATCCACTGTTGTTTCTTCCTACTTTTGGGAAAATGTTGCACTGACTAAATTTTCTTTTTTGAATGTTGACCCATTGTTTTTTGAATTACCAACATGATCCTTTAAAGTTCATCCTTGTGATATGGGAAATGCACTATTCATTAAAGAGTTGATTTGAATTCTAGTTAGCTTTTGGGTCAGGGTCAAGCTAGTGTTAAGACGCTGCGCTTAATACTCTGTACTACCCTTTCTTTAGTAAATATTTTGTGTCATCGGCATGCGAAAATTTGGCAATTGAGCGACTTCCTTCAGTAATACTTGTCCAAAAAGACTCGCTATTTGCCCCTCCAATCAATATATTAACTTCTATCTCACTCTAAGTTTTATATTGGTACCAACATGATCGATGCTAGACTACTGAAGGCAACAAAGATGATATTAAAAGAACATGATTACAGAAAAATATTCAGATTCTTACATGGATTGTACTAGGTTTCATAATGGATAGAAGCTTGTAATTATACACTGATAACTTAAATTAAGTTTGTTAGTCTGGTCAGTAGGATCATAACATATAAGTCACTTATATTTCAATTAAACACATCATACGGCCCGTATGAAACATTATGGCATCTATGTTGCGTATGATACGTCAGCGGGTGGATTTATGTTAATAACATGCGTAGTGGGCAATATTCACCTTTGGTCGTTTTGCGTCATGTGGCAGCCCAGTCAGCAATAGGGCATTGTGGGGCGTTTTCTAAAACGGGTGTAGTGGGAATTTGGGGATTGTGGGGCATTATGTTTGTAATTAAATAAAATAAAATAAAAACATTTAAAAAATCTTATTGGCCAAATAATAGAAGCTGAAATGTGATTGGACAACAAAAACCTCCATTAGGCGTGATTTAAAAAACGCCTCAACAACAAAACTGCCAAACACGCCCATGCATAGTGGGAACGGGGCGAGATTGGGCGTTATTCGTCACAAAAAAACGCCCCTTTGGACAACCACTACGGGTGGTCTAAGTGATGTTTCTTTAACATCTACCTAGAAAGATCCGCATTTCATCAAACACTTGACGTGCACAACCTTCTCTAGTCATTTCATCAAACAATTGGTGTGCACAATTAACCCCTGATCACACCCATTGATTCCGTACACGAAACCCGAAACAAAATCAACAATTTGTCCCATTCTGCACCTGATCAAAACAAAAAAATCCATCACCACTCATCCAATTTCAACAGAAAATAGGCAATACCAGTATAGCACATTACTTTATGCAGTGTTCTTCAGAAAAAGAAAAAAAAAATCGCTACTTTAGAATACGACAGTGGGGTCTCTGTTGCAACACACCCATGTCTTCTTCCATGCGCAAACGTGCAAATAAAGAAGACACAGATACGTATTAGAAAACGTCACGAATTACGTAAAAAACAAGTACATGAAAACGGAAAATTGAGAAAAAGAAGAAAGGCACATGTGGGGGTCATGGTTAGGGGTGAATCAAGTACACCTGCTGCTATTGAAGAAACAGAGGCAGAGGCAGATGCAGATGTGCTTTATGTTGGACGGGACCACTTGAAATTGAATCCTTCTGTGTTGCAGAATCAATAGGAAGATGAATGCATTGGTGTACGATGTATATGAAAAGCTTTTTAACCAAACCCTCTTTTCAGAAAATATTAATTCAGATCGAATAAAGTGTGGTACCAGATTATGGGTCTTGCAGCCGGTTTCTGTCATTTGACTAAATTGCTTCGTGATTTTTCAGAAGGGTCATGCTAATCACACACGGAGAAAATTATTTTCACATCCCAAAGCGTCGCGCTATGGCCAAAGCGCGGCGCTTTGCTTGACAAAAGTTGATTTGACTGACATAAAGTGATACGATGTTGCAGAGACATAAAGGTGATACGAGGTTGCAGTGTCCCGTGAACCCTAAGCGCCGCACTATGGCCAAAGCGCGGCGCTTCGACCCCAAATTTTCATTATTTAAACCTGCATAGACAGAACATTTAGCATTCGAGGGTATTCGAGTGTTTTGTTGTTTGTTGATTTCTTTGCTGTATTAGTTACGTGTGTTGAAAAAACGATGTCGTGGTTAAGCAACTATCTTTTCGGTCAATATTCTGACGAGTCAGTTGTTCCTGATTCTTACGAGGGGACCGCTATTTCTGACTCGTATGAGAAACCGGTCTCGTCCAACTTGAGGGAGGCAGAGATTGTATCTGGCATTCGTTATCGTGATAACACGGTGACGCTGGATTTGAATACCCCTGTGGAGGACCCTTACGCACAACAAGGTTATTCGAATTTCGGTTACGGTGGCGAGTACAGCTTTGTACAGCAGGAGTGTTATCCAAACGACAGTTACGGTTGTCAACAGAGCTTACAAGGTTATTCGAATTTCGGTTACGGTGGCGAGCACAACTTTGTACAGCCGGAGTGTTATCCAAACCACAGTTACGGTTGTCAACCGAGCTTTGAACATCAAGTATATTCGGACCTCGGTGACGATGGTGAGCGGGGGGATGTGTCTGTTGACGAGGAAGGCTGTTACCCGGTTACATTTTCGTTTGATACAACGCAGACCTTTTCGTCACGTAAAGAGTTGGTGCGTTGGGTACAAGACACGGCAAAAGACAACGGTTACCTCATTGTAATTAAGAGGTCGAATAAAAGAGGAGAGAATTACAAGATTTGGTTTCAATGTACTTTTGGTGGGGAGCATAAGAGTATAGCTACACAGAGGAAAACGGCTAGCAAGAAAATAGGCTGCCCGTTCGAGATGATTGGGTTTTCGGAATCATCCGGAAGTGTTTGGAGGATCGAGGTGACGAAGGCGAAGCATAACCACACTCCTATTGAAAACTTAGAGGGTCACGCGTATGCGAGAAGGCTTTCTTCGGAGGATAAAAACTGGTTAAGGAGCTGGCAGAGCAAGATATTCCCAACCAAAGTATCTGGCGAACGCTGACAAAAAACAATCCGGCTAGAAAGCTTATTCCGAAAGATATACACAACGCTGTTCAGAAGATCAACGCCGAAAAAAATGTCGGTAAGTCTCCGATGCAAAAACTTGAAAACATTCTTCTCGAAAAAGATTACACTTATTACATGCGCACGAATGAGATATCGAACAAAGTTGAAGATGTCTTCTTTGTTCACAAAAAATCATTCACTATGTGGTGTGCCTTCCCGCATGTGCTAATGATTGACGCCACCTACAAAACGAACATGTACAACCTGTCATTTGTTCAGGTCGTAGGCATGACGTCGACAAACAAATCGTTTACGGCTGCTTGTGCGGTAATTTCCGCTGAGAAGTCAGAGAACTACCTATGGGTGTTGCAGAGGATCAAGTCTATGCTGGTAGGATGTATGGAACCGCGCGTGATTTTAACAGACAGGGATTTTGTGCTAATGAACGCGTGTGAACAAGTTTTTCCAAAAGCGCATAAGTATCTTTGTCGGTTCCATATTCAACAAAATATTAATAAGAACAGCAAGAAGAAATTCTCTGACAAGGAGTGGAAAGAATTCGTACGTAGATTTTGGTTATTGTGCGAGTCTACGACCGAGGAAATATACAGGTATAACTTGGAAAACCTTGAAGCACAGCTGAAAGAAGATGACCGTGAACGTGGGTATTTCTTACATAATTATGTTCAAATTTTATATAATAACAAAAACTGACTATTTACGTTTTTTAATTTTAGAGGTTTTTGATTATTTGAAGAAATCCTGGTTGGATCCGTACCGTGAAAAGTTTGTATCTTGCTGGATTAACAAAACTATCAACTTTCACCAAACTACGACCAACAGGGTTGAGGGAATGCATGCAACACTAAAAAGTCACTTTCTAAGTCATCGCATTGAAATTTATGATAAAATTCGTGTGTGAGGGTTAGAATCGTCAACATTGAAATTTAGGACTTTTCGGGTGATCACAAAGTTACCCGAGGACTTGACAAAGATGGTATAAGCCTTAAAGCCCCATATGTCAAATATAAAGTCTTAGAATGCAAGAAAACCAAGTGAAAATGACCTTTCGGGGGACTAGGGACTGAAATGCAATTTCTGAAAACTTGTTTGGCAGGTCACCAGGGGCTCGCGTAGCGTGAGCACTAAACACCCTGGCAGTCGCGCTACGCGACTGCCTTGTCTGATCAGAAAACATGCACAGATGTCCTGCATGCCTGTTAACCGACTTAGATCGAATTTTGGCATACCATGGGCTTCCCTATACTGGTATTTAGGCTGTAGAGGGCACTTGTAATCATCCTTGAACATTGGTAGACCCATTTGGCATCAATCTAGTGTGATCAAAGTCAATATATAAGCTTCATAATGTTGCAACATTCTTCCATTCATCATCTGATCAACTTCTGGAGCAAAAGGACCATTCTCAAGCTTCCTAATCATCCATTAGACTTGTGTAAGTATGTTTAACCCTTCTAAATTAAGTTTTGTTTAGTATTTAGCTTAATAGTCAAACCGTCGTAATTACGGTTTGACTTAGCAATAAAACACAAACGGTCCAGGGTTTTGTCGAAACGAAAGTTGTTATAAGTTGGTAATTATGTGGGCTTTAAACCCTTAAAAGGGCACCCACTTATTCTAATCCTAACTAGGTCATTTGTCGAGTCAAACGTTGTCCGAAAAAGTCAACAGAAATGCTAAACTTTGATTAAACGCATAATTAACGGTATAGAAGGCGTGTAACCTGTTTTATCATTCATATAACTTGGTAATAAGTGTACGGACTTGTCTAAACTTGTTTGATTCGACAACTTTCTGTTTTGAACCGATTCGGAGCCGAAAGTCGCATAGTTTGACTTTCTGCTTTGACCTCGATTCTGACCCGGTTTTGATAGGTTTAGACATGCCTTAAAGTTCCATTAGGACCTAGTAACATGTTAGTATAAACCTCTGTGGTTGTTACCTTGATTGTCCAATTCGTTGCACGTTTCCGTTAAATTGCCAAATGTTGACCATATTGCCCTTATGATCATAAAACGAGATTTTTGAAGATGTGAAAGGACAATAACCTTTGTTACTGATTATAAATCATGTCCCTAAAATTTCACATCAATCGGAGGTCTAGATTAGGAGTTATGCTTAATGACGTAATTATAACGATTCTTAGTAATTAAACGACGTCATTAGCGTAAAGCCTATCTAAACCCAATTTTTGACACCAAACCTTTTACCCACTGATGTTAAATAATATTTTGGGATTTTTGAAGATTTTTAATTATTTTTAAACTGATCATAAGCTAGGATTAGTGCCTTGATTCGGTAAATACCGAATATACCCTTTTCGGCCATAAAATGAGTTTTACGAATCCTTTTGATTCCAATCCAATTGCTACTGATTTTAAATAATAAATGTAGTGTTTTGAACCTGTTGAACTGACCTGGAAACTCAGAATCCTATTTTAACCCGTACGTCGCTTAAAACGGCGTTATACGCGTATTATACGTATAGTTTGGGTTTAAAACCATTTTGACACATAAGGATTATTATCAACTAATATAATCTGTTAAAAATAAGTTGTTTACTGATTTCCTCAGACCCGAACATCAGAATTACAAATAATCCCTTTTTAATCTTAAAAATGACCAAAATACCCCTACGGGGCTTAATATGAATTAAACTCGTTTTGGGCATAATGGAAGGTATCCTACTGATATCACAACATATTTAAGGCATGTTAAATTAGGAAACCTGTTTAGGACTCTTACGGTTACCCGTTACGCTTTATACGCGTTCGGTTCGGTTTATGTAACTAGTTTACATAAATTAGCCGAAACGGGTCAAACCTTATCGGTTTTATCTCAAAATCCAGAATGTGTATAATATACCCATATTAAGCAAGTCTTCAAACTTGTCAGGTCTAAATCACATTCTATCCGGTCTTCGCTTAATCGTGCGTACGAACCGTATCTTTAAAACTAACCGGTCTAAGCTTAAGCTTAACTAAAGACCCGTTAGGATTCTAATAGGTTATTATAAACCTTCGTTCCAGATTAGGAGAACCGGTAAAAGATACTTGCACTCGCTGATTTGATTTATACTTGCTCAGGTAAATACTTTTAACTTATTTTCCCTATACGGGCTTGGGGTACGGTATATAAAATACCGCTTGGTCGGGCATTGAATCTTTAATTGTTTTATGGTTAAAGTATTGAGATGTCTCGTTTAATTTGTTTTGTTTGCTTAAAGCCTTTGGGGGGTTAATGACCATGTCCCGGATATCCCTGGCATCATTTTACGAAATGGCCACGACCTTAGCACACAGGTGTAGGCGTACACCTGTCAGTGTCTCATTTAAATAATGTGGTGTGTCTATTGATCTTTAACCCGGCTCGATCCGGGCTACTGAACGCATAAGTAACATGTAAATCCTTTACAAGTATTATATTCAAATAATTATCCCAAGTTATAAAATATTATTCGTGCCTTGTGCCTTAAATGCATTTTCTTAAACTCTTTTCAAAATGAGTCGGTTGATTGTATTTACCAGTGTAATATTGACAGGTTTAACAATGCCACCAAGATTCAGAGGACGAGGAAAAGGGCCGATCAGTGCTCCTAACGATCACAAGGCCGGACCTTCGCACCGGCGATCTCATTCTTCTACAAGGAGTATAGATCCGCGAGAACCTTGGAGGACTTATGAGGAGCCTGCCAGACAATCTACGTCGCATAGCTCAACGCCTTCATATCATCATTCCTTTGGGCCTCAGTCCGAGAATGAGCCCCACAACCCGCAACCTTCATATATACCTCTACAGTAATCTTCGTCGCACAATTCCTTCGAAGACCCTACTCCTGTCTTTCAGGGCCAGTTTAACCCGGCAGAGTACCTACCAGAACAAGTGGGCTTTAACCCACTAGGACCGGAGGATCACTTTTCCGGCGATCAAGACATGGATGAGGACACAGATCCCGTCGAGCCTGCAACCGGAACCCCGAACCATCCTGTTGAGATCTCTGATGGTTCGTCTTTTCACGGAACACCATACCAAGGTCCGGATAGTCACCAGGCTCGGTTCGAACGGTGTGAGTGGTACTATACACCATCTTACCACTCATCGCCTCACCAGCAGCCGCAACAGCAGCAGCAAGATCCCTCTGGGGATCCACGTTACGAGGCAGTCACACCACCGCCTCCACCGCCGCCAGTTCATCTAGAGCCTCCAGAACCACCTAGACGTAGGAGGACTGGCGCACGGATGTCAACACGAGGAGGGGAGTTTCATTTCAGTACCCCTCAACACTCTAGTGGTAGCCACTACCCGCCTCTATATGAAGAACCACAAGTGGGTGGACATTCAGTTCCAGTATCAGAGGTGAATTCGGCACCTATTGCACCGCCATCACCGGGTTTTGGCAACCCTATCCCTGCTTATACCGCTCCGGCAGCTTACAACCCATACGGACCACCGGCATACCATAACTATAACTATGCCGAGGCCGACCCATACCTAGTGGCAGCAAACTACCTTGCCCAAAATCCTGAGGGACCATATGGAACCCCTTGGGGAATGGGACAGCCAGCTCGTGGGTATCAAGTACCTGCTCAGCCACCACTTCAGCATCAGCCACCACGATTTTCCCCGCCAGAACAGGAGGATCTCCGTCATAGGCTGGACAGGGTTGAGCGAGACCTCCAGAGAGAGCGTAAGAAGAATCAGGGATTCATGAGTGGCTTAGCAGATTTACTGAAGGGAAAGAAGAAACGGGATCGTTAAATCCCAATATGTATTATTGTATTTCCTTGTTTAAATCAAGTCCCTACGTGGACATTTATTTATGTGTATATGTAGTCCCCGTGTGGACATCTATCTTTGTACTTAGTCCCTACGAGGACTTGTCTCTATTAGTCCCTACGCGGACATTAGTTGTTGTAGACAGTCCCTGTGAGGACTTGTATTATTAGTATAGCTCCTGCGTGGGCAAGTGTTTCTGTGAAAAGTCCCGTTTAGGGCAAAGTGTACTACTTTTAAATTTTAATGGAATGTTAAGTTTGAAAATTTTATTTCTGTCATCTATGCATTTATATATTATACAGGAAATAAATGAAATAAAATCATTCCTTTTAATAATGATCTGCCCATTAAATATTAAATAAGAATCTTAGAGGTAAAAACCTAGCCTACATGTCATATTAAGACTTGGCCAAGATGGTAAGACCCGTATAAGAGATTCCAATCCCAGTTAACATCTGAAAACATGTTAACGCTCCTGGCAGACGTGATTCGTTAAAATCACACACGTCATTCTATATAAGGATTCTTTAAAAGATTCCTGACCCAATATAATGCTCTCTGAATCGTGGGTTTAAAGCATCAATTAGGATGACTATATTTTGACCATACACTAGTAATACAATGCCTACGGGCCTTGCTCATTTCTACATGAGCCAAAAGACAGTGGTAGCTATGACTCCCCGTCCGAAAAAGGTAATGAACTATGTTCAAACTTTAAAAGCCTTGATTCTCTGAAATCATAGCTTATGATTTAAAAATGTCCATGTGACTAGGCCATTTGTGCTATAAATAAAACTGTTATTTTTTTTAATTAGGATAAATTATAATTGAAATCCTAAGTAAATATGAGTAATAAATTAACCATATATGGTCTACGTTTACCACGGTTAATAAATTGCCATAAAAGACAATTTTATAATAAACTCACCAATAAATTGTTGTCAATATGTAACAGTTCAAGCTACATGGCAGACTCAAACGAGGTCAACAGTCACCCGAGGGGAGAGCATGATAATGCCCGAATAAATGTAGCGAGTGCAGAATTACAGGCAATGATAGATAATGCCGTAAATCGAGCTATGGATAGACAGCTCCATGAATCAAGTGGTACCCATGCAAGGACCCAGTCTGCACCACACTCTAGAACACCCTCCAGGACCCACACTGCCCACAACAGTAATTCTCACCACTCGTCGAACCAAAGGAGTGTTCCATCCCAAAGAGTAGTACCGAATCAAGAATCTCGTAATAGGGGTTGCTCCTATAAGTACTTCGTTTCGTGCAAACCCCAGGATTTCAATGGGGAAAAAGGAGTAGTGGATTGCATGACTTGGTTGGACGAGATGGATACGGTAGTGGATATCAGTGGTTGTAATAATCGGGATATTGTGAAATTCGTGTCACAGTCTTTCAAGGGAGAAGCATTAGCATGGTGGAAATCTTTGATCCAAGCTACGGGGAAAATTCCGTTATATAATATGACCTGGGAACAGTTCATGACGCTGATCAAAGAAAACTACTGCCCTCAACATGAGGTTGAGAAAATTGAATCTGACTTCTTGTCGCTGGTCATGAGAAACCTAGACTGTCAGGCCTACCTTACCAGTTTCAACACTTTGTCGAGATTGGTTCCATATTTAGTAACCCCGGAACCCAAGCGTATAGCTCGTTTTATCGGGGGATTGGCCCCGGAGATCAAGGCAAGTGTGAAGGCCTCCAGACCAGCTACTTTTCGGTCTGTAGCAGACATATCATTGTCTCTTACCTTGGATGCGGTCAGGCTGAAATCGCAGAGGAACACTGATACCGAAAAGAGGAAGCGTGAGGATGACAACTCACGACGTTCAGACAAGAAGCAGAAGGGAAACAATGACCACAGGAATGGGTCAGGATTTAGGAAGGATGGTCAGCAGACGGGTGAAAAACCCAGATGTAAAATCTGCAAGAGGCAGCACTTTGGAAAGTGCAGGTATGAATCAAACTCACAATCACAATCGAAATCTTTTGCATGTGGGTTATGCAAGTCCAAGGAACACAAAACCTTGGATTGTAAGAAGATGAAGAATGCGACCTGCTACGGTTGCAATGAAAAAGGGCACATCAAGACCAATTGCCCAAAATACGCCAAGAAGCCTGAAGAGGCTAAGAAGACCAATGCTAGGGTCTTCAGGATGGATGCTAAGGAAGCCGTCCAGAACGACAATGTGATAACAGGTACCTTTCTCGTAAATGATGTTTATACGAGAGTGTTATTTGATTCAGGCGCTGATAAGTCGTTCGTAGATAATAAGTTTTGTGAATTGTTGAAACTACCTGTTAAGAACTTAAGTGTGAAGTATGAGGTGGAACTAGCAGATGGTACTTTAGAAACCGCCTCAACTATCTTAGATGGGTGTTTCATATCCATTAGGAACCACTCTTTTCCTTTGTCCCTACTTCCCTTTAAGTTAGCCGGCTTTGACATAGTATTGGGTATGGACTGGTTATCTCATAACCAGACCCAGATTGTCTGTAACAAGAAGCAAGTGATGATCAAGGCTCCGTCTGGTGAATCACTTACTATCCAGGGAGATACCCAGTATGGGCTACCCGAGAAAATGTCTATACTCAAAGACTCTAAGTGTTTGAAGAAGGGTTGTGTCATCTACATGGCACAAGTGATTATTGATGAGCCAAAGCCCAAGATTGGGGATATCCCCGTCGTTTCTGAATACCCTGGTGTTTTTCCTGAAGAACTACCTGGTTTGCCACCAGATAGACAAGTAGAATTCAGAATTGACATTATTCCTGGATCAGCACCGGTAGCAAGGGCGCCTTATAGATTGGCACCAACAGAGATGAAGGAATTGAGAACGCAGCTAGATGATTTGCTAGCCAAAGGTTTCATCAAACCTAGTTCGTCTCCTTGGGGAGCACCAGTTTTATTTGTCAAGAAGAAGGATGGATCGATGCGTCTGTGCATCGACTACCGCGAGCTTAATAAGGTCACTATCAAGAATAGGTATCCTTTGCCCAGAATCGACGATCTGTTCGATCAACTTCAAGGGGCAAGTTTCTTCTCGAAGATTGACTTGAGGTCAGGCTACCATCAATTGAAGGTTAGAGATGAAGACGTGCACAAAACAGCATTTAGGGCTCGTTATGGTCATTACGAGTTCCTAGTGATGCCTTTTGGGCTCACTAATGCACCGGCCGCGTTCATGGATCTCATGAATCGCGTTTGCAAGCCGCACTTAGATAAATTCGTCATCGTTTTCATCGATGATATCCTCATCTACTCGATGAACCAAGCTGACCACGAGAAGCATCTTCACTGCATTTTGGAACTACTTCATAAAGAAAAGCTCTATGCCAAGTTCTCGAAGTGTGAATTCTGGCTTCGAGCAGTCCAATTTCTTGGACATGTTGTTAGTGAGCGTGGTATTCAAGTAGACCCCGCTAAAGTTGAAGCTGTCATGAATTGGCATGAGCCAAAGACGCCTACAGAAATTCGTAGCTTTTTAGGTTTGGCAGGATACTATAGGCGATTCATTGAAAACTTCTCAAGGATTGCTGCACCCCTGACTTCGCTGACATGTAAGAAGATTAAGTTTGACTGGGGTCCTAAGCAGCAAGAATCCTTTGATATTTTGAAACAAAAGTTGAGCAATGCTCCGGTACTAACATTGCCTGATGGAATAGAGGAGTTTGTAGTATATTGTGATGCATCACACACCGGGATGGGGTGTGTGCTTATGCAGAAAGGCAAAGTCATTGCCTATGCTTCACGCCAGTTAAAGGTGCACGAAAAGAATTACACCACCCATGATTTGGAATTGGGTGCCGTTGTATTTGCACTAAAACTGTGGAGGCACTACTTATATGGAATCAAATGTGTGATCTATTCTGATCACAAGAGCCTTCAACATCTGTTCAATCAGAAGGACTTGAACATGAGGCAACGCCGTTGGATGGAAACTCTGAATGATTACGATTGTGAAATAAGATACCATCCCGGCAAGGCGAATGTAGTCGCCGATGCCTTGAGTCGAAAGGAGAAGGTGAAACCCATCCGAATCAATGCCAAGCGCATGGAAATAAAGAACAATTTGATTGAAAGGTTGTTAGCTGCACAGAAGGAAGCTGTGTTGGAAGCTAACTATCCTAACTAAAGGCTAGGGGTAACTGAGGAACAGTTAACACTTAGCAAGGACGGAATTCTTAGATTGAATGGACGAATATGGGTTCCAATTTATGGAGGACTCCGAGATGTTATCCTCCAGGAAGCCCATAGCTCTAAATATTCCGTTCATCCTGGAGCTGATAAGATGTACCAGGATCTAAGGGAAAATTATTGGTGGATAGGCTTGAAAAAGTCTGTAGCCGCCTATGTAGCTAAATGCTTGACATGTGCGCAAGTCAAGGCAGAACATCAAAAGCCGTCAGGTTTGCTACAACAGCCTGAACTTCCCACCTGGAAATGGGAAATGGTAACTATGGATTTTATTACCAAGTTACCTAAGACAAGGAAAGGAAATGACACCATCTGGGTGATCGTAGACAGACTGACTAAGTCAGCACATTTCCTACCCATTAAGGAGACCTACAGCTCCGACATGTTAGCCCAGTTGTACGTGGATAAGATTGTAGCTTTACATGGCATACCTGTGTCTATTATCTCTGACAGAGATACTAGATACACGTCACATTTTTTGAAAAGCTTCCAACAATCTTTGGGCACGCGTTTGAATTTTAGTACGGCTTACCATCCCCAGACAGACGGTCAGAGTGAGCGTACTATTCAAACGTTGGAAGACATGCTTCGTGCATGTGTGATTGACTTGGGTGGTAGTTGGGATAACCACCTGCCACTAATTGAGTTCTCCTACAACAATAGCTACCATACCAGCATTAAGGCTGCGCCTTTCGAGGCCTTATACGGTAGAAAGTGTAGAACGCCCGTTTGTTGGGCGGAAGTCGGAGATGTCCAATTATCGGGACCAGAGATAGTGTTCGAAACGACGGACAAGATAGTCCAGATTCGTGACCGTCTCAAAGCTGCCCGAGATAGGCAGAAGAGTTACGTTGATCCAAAGAGTAAAGCTTTTAACTTTGAGGTAGGTGATAAAGTTTTGCTTAAAGTATCACCCTGGAAAGGAGTGATGCGATTTGGTAAGAAAGGCAAGCTAAGCCCGAGATACATAGGACCTTTCGAGGTTATCGAACGTGTCGGGTCAGTTGCCTATAAGCTAAACTTACCAGAAGAGCTCAGTGGAATTCACAACGTATTTCACATCTGCAATCTGAAAAAGTGTTTCGCTGATGAATCACTGGTCATACCACATTCGGATGTGCATATAAATGAGAGCTTGAAATTTGTGGAAAAACCATTGTCGATCGAGGATCGACAGGTTAAGAAGCTTCGAAGGAAGCATGTACCGATTGTAAAGGTCAAGTGGGATGCCCGTAGAGGTCCCGAGTATACGTGGGAGGTTGAGTCCACGATGAAAGAAAAGTACCCTTATCTTTTTCAGTAAATCTCGAGGTCGAGATTTCTTTTAAGGGGTGAGGATGTAACACCTCGAAAATTTACGTCCTATAATGTCTTGACACGTGTCATAACCTTTAAACGTGTGAAAGAATACTTTCGAGGGACTAAAGTTGACAAACAATGAAACTATGTAGATATAAGGGTTCAAAGTGTCAACAATGAATAAATATACTTTAAAATAACCCAACATGATGTTTATAACCTTAAACGAATGGATCATGGATCATACGAAGCGAATTGTGAAAGAAAGTGAGAGATTACAAACTACAGGGGTTAAATGTGTCAACATGTTAAGTTATACCTCTGAGTGACCTTTTAGCAAACCCGAAGCCTTGTAACGATTAATTATGCTCACTAGAATGCACCATAAAAATATCATCAAGTTTCGTTACCGTATGAGAAAGTTATGATAAAATTCGTGTGTGAGGGTTAGAATCGTCAACATTGAAATTTAGGACTTTTCGGGTGATCACAAAGTTACCCGAGGACTTGACAAAGATGGTATAAGCCTTAAAGCCCCATATGTCAAATATAAAGTCTTAGAATGCAAGAAAACCAAGTGAAAATGACCTTTCGGGGGACTAGGGACTGAAATGCAATTTCTGAAAACTTGTTTGGCAGGTCACCAGGGGCTCGCGTAGCGCGAGCACTAAACACCCTGGCAGTCGCGCTACGCGACTGCCTTGTCTGATCAGAAAACATGCACAGATGTCCTGCATGCCTGTTAACCGACTTAGATCTAAATTTGGCATACCATGGGCTTCCCTATACTGGTATTTAGGCTGTAGAGGGCACTTGTAATCATCCTTGAACATTGGTAGACCCATTTGGCATCAATCTAGTGTGATCAAAGTCAATATATAAGCTTCATAATGTTGCAACATTCTTCCATTCATCATCTGATCAACTTCTGGAGCAAAAGGGCCATTCTCAAGCTTCCTAATCATCCATTAGACTTGTGTAAGTATGTTTAACCCTTCTAAATTAAGTTTTGTTTAGTATTTAGCTTAATAGTCAAACCGTCGTAATTACGGTTTGACTTAGCAATAAAACACAAACGGTCCAGGGTTTTGTCGAAATGAAAGTTATTATAAGTTGGTAATTATGTGGGCTTTAAACCCTTAAAAGGGCACCCACTTATTCCAATCCTAACTAGGTCATTTGTCGAGTCAAACGTTGTCCGAAAAAGTCAACAGAAATGCTAAACTTTGATTAAACGCATAATTAACGGTATAGAAGGCGTGTAACCTGTTTTATCATTCATATAACTTGGTAATAAGTGTACGGACTTGTCTAAACTTGTTTGATTCGACAACTTTCTGTTTTGAACCGATTCGGAGCCGAAAGTCGCATAGTTTGACTTTCTGCTTTGACCTCGATTCTGACCCGGTTTTGATAGGTTTAGATATGCCTTAAAGTTCCATTAGGACCTAGTAACATGTTAGTATAAACCTCTGTGGTTGTTACCTTGATTGTCCAATTCGTTGCACGTTTCCGTTAAATTGCCAAATGTTGACCATATTGCCCTTATGATCATAAAACGAGATTTTTGAAGATGTTAAAGGACAATAACCTTTGTTACTGATTATAAATCATGTCCCTAAAATTTCACATCAATCGGAGGTATAGATTAGGAGTTATGCTTAATGACGTAATTATAACGATTCTTAGTAATTAAACGACGTCATTAGCGTAAAGCCTATCTAAACCCAATTTTTGACACCAAACCTTTTACCCACTGATGTTAAATAATATTTTGGGATTTTTGAAGATTTTTAATTATTTTTAAACTGATCATAAGCTAGGATTAGTGCCTTGATTCGGTAAATACCGAATATACCATTTTCGGCCATAAAATGAGTTTTACGAATCCTTTTGATTCCAATCCAATTGCTACTGATTTTAAATAATAAATGTAGTGTTTTGAACCTGTTGAACTGACCTGGAAACTCAGAATCCTATTTTAACCCGTACGTCGCTTAAAACGGCGTTATACGCGTATTATACGTATAGTTTGGGTTTAAAACCATTTTGACACATAAGGATTATTATCAACTAATATAATCTGTTAAAAATAAGTTGTTTACTGATTTCCTCAGACCCGAACATCAGAATTACAAATAATCCCTTTTTAATCTTAAAAATGACCAAAATACCCCTACGGGGCTTAATATGAATTAAACTCGTTTTGGGCATAATGGAAGGTATCCTACTGATATCACAACATATTTAAGGCATGTTAAATTAGGAAACCTGTTTAGGACTCTTACGGTTACCCGTTACGCTTTATACGCGTTCGGTTCGGTTTATGTAACTAGTTTACATAAATTAGCCGAAACGGGTCAAACCTTATCGGTTTTATCTCAAAATCCAGAATGTGTATAATATACCCATATTAAGCAAGTCTTCAAACTTGTCGGGTCTAAATCACATTCTATCCGGTCTTCGCTTAATCGTGCGTACGAACCGTATCTTTAAAACTAACCGGTCTAAGCTTAAGCTTAACTAAAGACCCGTTAGGATTCTAATAGGTTATTATAAACCTTCGTTCCAGATTAGGAGAACCGGTAAAAGATACTTGCACTCGCTGATTTGATTTATACTTGCTCAGGTAAATACTTTTAACTTATTTTCCCTATACGGGCTTGGGGTACGGTATATAAAATACCGCTTGGTCGGGCATTGAATCTTTAATTGTTTTATGGTTAAAGTATTGAGATGTCTCGTTTAATTTGTTTTGTTTGCTTAAAGCCTTTGGGGGGTTAATGACCATGTCCCGGATATCCCTGGCATCATTTTACGAAATGGCCACGACCTTAGCACACAGGTGTAGGCGTACACCTGTCAGTGTCTCATTTAAATAATGTGGTGTGTCTATTGATCTTTAACCCGGCTCGATCCGGGCTACTGAACGCATAAGTAACATGTAAATCCTTTACAAGTATTATATTCAAATAATTATCCCAAGTTATAAAATATTATTCGTGCCTTGTGCCTTGTGCCTTAAATGCATTTTCTTAAACTCTTTTCAAAATGAGTCGGTTGATTGTATTTACCAGTGTAAACTGACGTATTTTCTTAACAAGGTTAAGTGCAGGTACTACGCGTAATAGGCTGGCTTTTCTCCTAGCATCCACAATAAGTCTCGCAAGCTTGGATGTCATAGACTGTTGAACACTGTTCCCTTGTATTTTGATCTACCTGTGGATTTATATTCAACTACTTGTGATACTTAATATTACAATATTGTTTGGTTGAAATGAATCTATACTTTGCTTCCGCTGTGCATTTAAATATTGTGTTGTTTGACTATTATGTTGCCAACCACGTCACGATACTCCCCTACCGGGCCCACCGGTAATACGTGGAAATTCGGGGTGTGACAAGGGATCAGATCAACGCGTACGAAATGCTTACGTATCGTGCCCCTGACCTTAATGTAACCCCATATGTTCACGATGTATGTTAAATGTGTTTAATAATAATCACGTTTGTGTTTGTTCAATATATGCGTTACATCACGTTAAAAACCGAATGTCACCGACACGACCCAATCAGATTCAATACGCACTTATACGACCCAAAACGACAATATACATCATAATACTACAATTAATGAAACAATACGTCATGTTCATGTACGGTAGGCGGCTGATACACATAACACCTCTCACAGGAGTACTTGTGCTTTCAAACCAAAATGATACGATATAACGGAATAAGACATCACACGTAATCGATTTGATCCGGAACTTGCAGTATAGTCCATATATAATAAAAAATGATGTATAATGGAAAAAACGTAAAATTTAGACTATTATCGACGCGTTTGTGAATTAAAAACAATTTTAAAAAATTTAAAAAAGGCCCAAAGCGCCCCGCTTAGGCCATAACGCAGCGCTTTGGCACCGAAGCGCCCCGCTTAGGCCATAGCGCAGCGATATAACGGAATAAGACATCACACGTAACCGATTTGATCCGGAACTTGCAGTATAGTCCATATATAATAAAAAATGATGTATAATGGATAAAACGTAAAATTTAGACTATTATCGACGCGTTTGTGAATTAAAAACAATTTTAAAAAATTTAAAAAAGGCCCAAAGCGCCCCGCTTAGGCCATAACGCAGCGCTTTGGCACCGAAGCGCCCCGCTTAGGCCATAGTGCAGCGCTTTGAACCCTCGTTATACCTGAAGCGGGGCAGCCTTCTCCCCCATTTCACCATCAAACAAAACACACACACTACGGTGCGATTACACACACTAGGGCGAAGATCGTCTTTTTCGGGATTTCAAACGCTATTAGGTACGATCGAACTTCATTTATTGTTTTGGTTCAAGTTATATGTTTGATTTTGATTTGATTTGGGCGGTTGTGATCGAGTTGCTGGTGCTGTTCTTCATAACGAAGAACCAAAGCGCCGCGCCGAGGCCAAAGCGCGGCGCTTTGGTTCATGTTTATTTTTTTTTATATTATTTGTTTAATATTATTTGTTTAATAATATTTGTTTAATAATATTTGTTTATTATTTAAATTGTTTAATAATATTATTTGTTTATTATTTTATATTTAATATTATTTGTTTATTATTTTATATTTAATATTATTTGTTTATTATTTAAATTGTTTAAATAATATTATTTGTTTATTATTTTATATTTAATATTATTTGTTTATTATTTAAATTGTTTAAATAATATTATTTATTTATTATTTTATATTTAATATTATTTAAATTGTTTAAATAATATTATTTATTTATTATCTTTTCAACGTGCAGGGATGGATTCCTCCGATGACGAGATTGAGCATATGGAGGCTGAGGGAGATGTGGGAGAGGAGGGAGAGCCGGCATGTTCGTACCTGCAGTTTCCGCAGGGGTCACGGGCGAGGGGGAGATGCGCTAGGTTGCGCACCATAGAGATTGGGAGGCACGTAGGGATAGACTGGGACCTGCTGGAGACCGTGGGAGAAGCCGCGCGGGCGCGTGATATAGTTGGACTAGATACTCCTTGGTCGCGCCTATTTCAGATAGCGATGGAGGACTCGTACCCTGAGCTTACGGTCGAGTTTCTTTCCACGTTTACATACGCGCCGCATCCGGCGGATTACGTGGAGGACCCGGATTTTCCAGTCCACGAGGTTACATTCCCTCTCGCCGGTCAGCAGTTTCAGATGAGTGTGCGGCAGTTTGTTGTCCATACAGGTTTGTACACAGAGCCCGAGCTTGATACTGATTTATATATGCAGGCGGTTACGGCGATGGACAGGCAGACGCTTATCAGTTTCTGGAGGGCCATTTCTAAGGTTCCCTTTGGGAAATCCTGGCAAAAGGCCACCACCATTAGAGACCCCTTGTACCGATACCTGCACCATGTTATCGCGTCATCTATCGTGCCGCGGGGTACCAGCAGGGAGAAGGTCAACCTCAGTGACCTTTTCTTTCTATACTGCCTACTTCGCCACCAGCCCTGCGATCTAGCAGCCTGCCTGGCAGATTACTTTGCCACAGCATACCACCGGCAGCTCCGCGGGTACCTGCACACTGGCTCATACATCACCGCCATTGCACGCTCGCTAGGGATCGTGCCCGAGAGTGATCCGGAGCTGTCCGACCCGATCCCGTCGACTACGTTGGGCCGCGCATCATTATCTGCCATGCAGATCACCCGTACCTTTGATGTTGGTCTGAGGTTTAAGGGCCGTGACGGGCTGATTTGGCATCCGGAGGTGATGTCGGAGGTCATCCCGGTTGTTATTGAGTTGAGGGCTGGAGTGTTAGCCCCTCCTGATGTTCAGGAGGCCGCTCGGCAGGCTCAGCTACAGGCTCTGGGCCTCGATCAGTACCCGGGCCAGCCTCAGGCTCAGGCTCAGCCTCAGCCTGTATTCGAGGATCCGGCTCAGGAGGAGCATGTCGAGGAGATCCCGGTACCACCAGTTCAGCCAGTTCCTGAGCCGCCACAGTACCCGCAGCACGTTTACGCTGACCTGCCTCCGGTAGCGCGTGAGGTGGCTCGGGACTTCGACCGGCGCCTCAGACGCAAGGGCGAACGCATTGACTGGATCGTCGAGACGCTCGTTGCTCTACGAGAGCTCGCTGGGTTGCCTCCACTTCCCCTCCCACCGTCCCCACCGCACGAGGATTAGTACCTTAGTTTGTTTGTATAGTGTTTTGTTATGTATTATGTACTCAGTTGTACCTTTTTGTTTTGTATGTACAAACTGATATATATAAATATATATATTGCAGTTAATCTTCTATTTACATCACGTTGGTTTTGGATTGTTTACGTTTAATTCTTATGGCTTTCTGTACATTTTATTTAACGTGTTCGTTTAATTTAACAAAATAAACTAGGTTAACAGTTTATAAAGACGCACTTATATTATATACGTTCTATAAAAATAATGACGTAAAAAAACGTAATTATAAAACAACTATGAATTATATGTAACTAATATTTTATAATAATAATAAAACTCAAATACAATTTTTTCCTCCAAAAAACACTACCAAACTAACCCACATCCCACCTATTTCAAAAAAAAAAACAACACAAACTCCTGCCCACGCTCTTTGTCTTTTTGCACACTCAAAGCGCCCCGCTTCGGGGCGCTTTGAGTGTGCAAAAAGACAAAGAGCGTGTGCGAATAGACCCACCCTTTTCAGAATCACACATTTTTTATTTTTGTTTTTTTAGTGTTAACAAGTAAATTTCTCTCGCAACGTAAAGTAACTCAAATTTATACCGTGAAAGCGTATTATGGGGGTGTTTGCGAGTGCTTATAAAACTCCTTGTTGACTTTTTAGAAAAGTCAGTATGGAATGACTTTTTGGAAAAGTCACTTTTCCTCTCACATGCACCCTCATTACCAAACATCATTTTGGAGTTTATGACTTTTCAAAAAGTCAATTAGTCAATAAATTGTTTGAAAAAACTTAGCCAAACATGCTTTATATTTGACTGCACTCGTTTTCGAACAAAACTTGTGTCAAACGGACACCAACTGAAAACGCACAGAAAAATAAGCACAAAAATGTATTATAGTTGACCCGACATAATTTATGTCGACGCATAGTCAACTTGAGTTTATACTGACACGTACATATACAAAAAGAAGCACTTAAAACTTGAGAAGGTCAAAAACATATTTCATAAAGTTTTTGGAAAGTTAAGAAGCGTAAGTGTAATACAGAAAGTAAAAGGGTTAAAATAAAAAGAGTTAAATGTCATTTTAGTCCCGGTGGTTTGGGTTATTTTGTTAGTTTAGTCTAAAGGTTTGAAACATTGCCATTTTAGTACAAATAGTTTCAAACGTTGTCATTTTAGTCCACTGGGTTAACTTCATCCCTTTATTCTGTTAACTAGAAGGGCATTTCGGTTATTTTATATGTAATTCTGTTAAACAGAAAGGCAATTCAACCATATAAAATGATCGGATTACCCTTCTAGCTAATAGAAAAAATAAAAAAATGGACGAAGTTAACCCAGTGGACTAAAATGGTAACGCTTGAAACTATTTGGACTAAAATGACAACGTTTCAAACCTATGGACAATGACTCAAACCACAAGGACTAAAATGACATTTAACTCAAATAAAAAATAAAATGTGATATGATGGACACTACACTAACAGTAACCACCAAGTTGTTTTTCAAAATTATTGATAATTTTTAACTTAAATAAAATAAATAAGTATAAGTTTTGGGATTGAACACGAACATGACAAGTTGCGTTTTTATACGTGTTCAATCTGTCAAACTATAAACACAACTTGTTTAACACCCATATCTGGTAAATTATGAGATTTAAGATGTTGATAGCATAGTATGATAAAATATAAATGAAAGGTTCTCTGGTCAAATCTAAATATGTTTATAAGCTAAAATCAGGAAATTTTAATCCTCGTTGATTTGAGGACTTGACTTGTTCATAAAATTAAGATTAAAGTTGTTTGATACTCATTGTATCAGACTGTCCGCAATGCAACGGCCTGCATTTACTACATGCATCATAGTTGAAAATTAGTTTTTAAAGGACCCACCTTCACCTTCTCTCTCCTACATGTAGGTGCACTTCCCTACATGCAACCCCCTTAAATGCCACCTACCCCAATGTTTCCTTTACAAATGCATCCTTCACATCATCAAGTGCAACCCCCAACAAGAAGCGTTGGGGGCAGTCTTAAGAACATGGTTAGGAAAATTTACCATTTTGGCGTGGATTTTAACTTGATTGTGCTAGTAGTCGGTAGAACATCATTTAATATGTATGTGCAAGTTGCATCTTCCTACTTTAAGATTGGTTGTTTTGTGAGTTTGTATTACATGTGTATTAGATTTGTGTAGAATAGCTTAATCATTATGAATTCTTGAGGGAACTTTTAAATTTGAGACAAAACAAGAATTAGATTTTACACGACTAAAAATTTGAGGCATGATTATGAAAAACACTTGATTTTACATGCATCCTTTAGACCTTTACTCGTACATTACATGACTACAAGCATCGTAGCCTATGCAAGGGCAGATTCTTTCACGTCCAACCATAATACTACAGTGAAAACGTTACTAGGGTATTGTAGCTATACGGTACACCACTATAAGCTTATGGTGCTTATGACTCAATTTTCTTGCATGATTTTAATAAAACTTCTAAATCTTCCAGGTTGGTATTCCAGTTTAAATCCTCTGTATATTCATTTGGTTTTGCTATTGTGTGGTGTATATTTTCCTTGATGGTTCTTACTTCACCAAGTCCCAATAACAAGTAAAAATATGTGGTCATCACGTTACTAGAGTTTTACAATGTTTACATCACAACTACTACATGTTTACCATAATCTTGTATTGTTAAAGGAAGTTGAATTCAAATATATTAATGGAATTCTTACACATATTGTGTTCAAGTGTTTTAGTTTCAAAAACAATCTCAATAGCATCTACTACTCGAATATGGCATCCCATGAGCTAAAAGTCTGGCTCGAAACCAAGACATAGAACTATGGAAGTGACTAAATGAATGCTTACAACGATATGGGTGAGGCATTTCTGTCATAACATGTAAAGAAAGATGTTTTAAACGCTTTGGTTCAACCATTTCTACCTTAACTGGACTTGAGCAAATGTGAAGGTGAAATATTCCGGACCTTCATTTATCGGTTAGGTCCAATTGTGTCTATTATAAAAATTAAGTCTGTTATGAAAATGTTGGGGAAACTTTCAAGCTATAGAACTAAAATTATTTAGGAAGCATCATACGAAAATTAAGATTATTTTAGTAAGTGAAAGCCAAAATCAGTGGGTAGGGAAGCGTAATAGGAAGTTAGTCTCTCTATCCTCTAAGATAGAGGAACTCAAGGACCCTATCATACGAGTGGAACTTTACTTGGTATGTTTCTTTGTTTGGTAGTTATGATAATTGTGGCATGACCCAATGGTCACAATTAGTAGAGGGTTATAGGTGACGGTGACTAAATATTTCATCAATAACCATCATGATTGGTCAAGCAATTGCCTTTAGCGACAAGTATTAGCGGTGAAACTATAGTGGCCATCCAAACTGGTCGGTGACAAGAACAATGACCATTCAGGTGTTGTAAGTATTTGAATAGTCACCAAATGACATATCTGTACAATGATTCAGCGATTCTCAGTCCCAAAAGACCCATTACTCCCCACACAAAAAACTATATTTCTCTTGCACCACAATCAATTATGTTACTTGAAATCCTTAAAAACTTCCTCACACTTAAAGAGGTTGAGCTTAAATTACTGGTTCCAGATCATCAAATCGACTCTTACTATAATCGTATTTTCATTATTCCCTACAGAGCCGGCCAGTGAGTGGCTGAACGACAATTTCAAATAAAATAACTATAAAACTTTAAACCGACTGTATAAGATATGAACTTCCATAGTTCCATTCATCAATATTTTATTCGATTTCTTTTCTATGAACTTCCTAAATATACAACTCTAGACATCAACTTTATACAAGATTATAGTAGGGGATGTATGAGAGAAAACTATGGTATTGGGGACATAAACATAAAATATTTGCAAGAGTGCCAAGGTGATCAAAAGGTTACCTTATAATCGGTACCCTAAATTTCACATGACTCTGAACGTCCAAACACAGCATAACGGTTGTCCGCAATGTTTTCATACACAAAATCCCTTATGAATCTGCAGCAAGAAAAAGGTAAATGGTTCGTTAATTGTTTTCATAGTAGAAGGAAGCCATAGGATATTAGTAAGGATAAGGCCTCACAAAGGTACAAAATGAAGAAAGAAGGCTAGTTGGGGAAAGGGCAAGTCTATGTACTCCATGATCTTCAACACAGCTTCTGACTTAATATATGATCTGAAATGAACTGGTCTTTTCTTAATGGGTTGATTGTATTTGTGTATCATCTCAAATGGGTCATAGCTAAAAGGAAAACAGGTCAAACAGGCTGAAAGTTGCCTAAAGTCTAGTTAGTTTATTATTGTACGGATTAATATGGTATCACGATTAACGCATAAAAGATATATACATCATCATCATACTCAGTAAATCCCACCAATAGCAAAGCTAAGGTAGGGTCTGAGGAGGGTAGATGTAGACAGCCTTACCTCTACCCCGTAGGAATAGAGAGGCTGCTTCCAGTGAGACCCCCGGCTCGATTGTAGTTTTGTATCAAGCCTTGGACCTAAGACACATAACACTCAAACAATCGGGACAGAGACTGATTGGTGCATGTACCCCCGTGTCTTTCAGCTATCAACGTCACCACATGATGCATGATTAACCATCCGCCGCTTTTAACGTTATTTTCACGAAATTAGTAAAATAACGTTAAAGTTAGTACCATTTCACTTTTGCCCCAAGAGCGCCCACACATATATACATTATATGTGCACACCGCAAGCGGGGCATCATAAAAGATATATACAGAATAGTGAAAATGGACAAAAGTTGTTTATGCGTCAACCCAACCCCGCCTGCCCTTTTGACCCGTACAGAAAACAGATCCATTTCGACATGTTACTTAACCTGAACGGCCCGCCCATCTTTCCATTGATGTTTAACTTTACCTATTCTGCTCTACGAGCACGACACTTGAAATATCATCAGGAGCTCTTCCAGACCTTCTTAATAGATTCTTGCCAGCTTCGCTTTGTAGGGCTTCAAACCTTATTCTCCTGAAATTTAAAGCACACCATTGCATCGGAATTGCTTTATTAATTATAGTTTGCGAAACATGGTAAAAAAACAATTCAAGTTCTTTCTACTAAACGAGGCTTAACTGTTGACCCCATAGAGTATATATAGTCATAATTACCAAATAACTAAAATTATAACTGAAATAGATATAATGACTAGTTTGGAGATTATCAGAATATCAGATGACCAGATATTTATGAATCCAGTCATAAAGCACACTAATCTATTTCAGGATCTTCACTCAAATATTCACACAATAATTTTTGATGCTACCACTCTTTCTGCGAAACAGAAGTTTATCTGCAAGATCAGAGTGAAGTATGCATGTACGTATGCTTCCAATACTTACATCTATGTTGCAAAATATGTGTGAAAGTATGAGCACATAATATATAGATCCAGGGGCGGTTCTTAGTGGAGAGGTGGCAGGGCCACGGCCCTGGCAAGTTTTTCGGCCGTAGTGCTAATTTTCCGCATTTCGATCGAAATTTTGTATATATACTATGTTCGGCCCTGGCAAGTTTTTCGGCCGTAGTGCTAATTTTAGTGCCCGTGTCTTTCGGCCCTGGCAGGTTCAACGGGCAAGATCCGCCACTGTATAGATCTAGACCCAGCAAATTAAAGAAAGAAATACAATCAGAGTCCATACATTGAATTAAATAATATTCAGGAATGAACACTGATTTTGAGATATTGCAGTACATAAATAGAGAATAAAAATAATTCTCATCAATACGTTTTGACTCGATAACATATCTTGTACACTAACATGCATGAAACCTTAAATTATCCAGCATTGCAGTGATAGTTTCCATGAACATCTTCAGACACAAAATCTATCTTAAAACTTAGAAGTGCTCATTTTGGACCACTAGAACCAGTCTCAAAACTCGTGTTGATCTTTTTTATAAGTTACTAAATGCTTTCATTATTGGTACCCATGACCATCGGTCCATCTCATCATAAAGAATTACCAGTGTCCAGTCATTCCAACTCATAGGGGTGAGCAAGTTTAGGTCCGGACCGAAAATATACCTAACCGACCCGAACCGAAGTACCTAGGTATTTAGATCGGTTCCAATTTTTCATATAAAATAGGGTCGGGTCGGGTCGGTTCTCGGTTTTTTCATGGTGAAACCCGACTTGGACCTATGGACCGGAACCGACCCTATATTTAGGGTAGTGAATCGGTTCTGTATTTTATGTTTGATCGGTTCTCGGGTCGGGTCGGGTAATGGTCGGGTAGGGTCGGGTTTTTCCTTTTGCTCACCCCTACCAACTCAGACATAACTATTAAAGAAAATATATTAAAAAAAAGTAAAAACTAAAGAGACCATCCAATGTAGCACAAAGCAGTGTAATCAAATGAAAGTGAAGAGAAACCTTTGCCGATCATTATCGCGTACAAACTTCACACCTCCATTACATAAGTTGCACACACCTATCAAAATAGAACAATTTGTTTTACTAAGTCATATCATTATAACCCTTCACACACACTATTTATAGGTGATTGCATCTTTTATATCGAGCAAAAAACACAGCATGATAATTGATATTATTGTCCATGGAATCTTGCTTATGAGCAATCGCAACTGTCATTACGGCTATATAATATACTAACATAAACCTAGGTTTTAGCTTCCTTATTACTGTTAGTATATAAAGAGGCAGCCCTATGCTTTCTGAACATTCCAGACTCAAAAGATAATATGATACTCAAATCACATTCATCTCCTGAAAAGCTGAATGTTAGAATTACATAAAGAATAGCTCTAATTGTCATTGTTCATTAGTACAGGGGACCAATCTTGTAAAAATAGTCATAAGTTTCAACTAACAGAATTCGGTTCGAATTGTAAAGTTTACTGAAAATTCCTGAAAAATGTATATGTATTGAGTCCCCCCCCCCCCCCCTTTCTTTAAAACTTTCAGCCCCCCTGCTAAAAAGTTCAGGCTCCGCCACTGCTGTTAGTCATTCACATATACAATTCGTCTGTAACCGAACCGAACGTTCAGTGAACCGTTCGGCGGGAAGTTGGTTTACTACATGAATGAACATGAACAAGGAACTTCATTTAATTAATTAATTAAATGAATGAGCATGAACAAAGGTTGCGTTCCTTCAATTGCATTCATGAACGTTTGGTAACATGTTCCTTTACATTCGTTCATGGCCGTTTGTTTTGTTTAGTATATGTTCAGTCATTAGAAACGCATATCTTTGAAACATTATTTTGGGATAATTATGTTTATTCTTATCATGTGTAACTTGTCCTTTTTTGGGATAATAATGTTTATGATTATTATATCAAGTGCTTAACAAGGTGATTATGTCTGATGTTCAGGATTAAGAATGTTGTTTATTAATTTGTGTATGGTATATTTTCATTTGTGTTCGTGAACAAGTACAATTCCTTAATGAATGAACACAAACAAGAACTTTCGGTCGATACGTGTTCTGCGTTCGTGAACAGGTTCAATTCCAATGAACGAACACGAACACGAACTTTCGTTAGATATGTGCTCATGCACAATTCAATGCTAAACAAACAAACATGAACAATTATCTAGCAGGGATGTGTATGGGTCGGTTTGGTTCGGTTTTTTATCATTGGTTACGGTTAATCAATTATGAAGTCGGTTATGATTCGGGTTCGGTTATTTTCGGTTGATTAACCAAGAAAAGTTTGAAATAAATAGGGGTGTTGTGTGTTATTAGAGGCGTGCACAGTTTAGACTTATCTTGGGTCTTTTTTATAAAATAATCAAGACTCCACTTTTTGGTTAAACCACGGATGTGGGATATCCCTTTGATAAGTTAAAATTCTCAGCAAAATAATTACGATTATAACACCTCAGTTCTTCATTAATATAAATGGCATCTACATCAAGATCATTTTGTTACTAATGGTTAATGTAAAACATAAATCCATTATATAGAATTATAATTACATGTTCAGTTTGGTTTCGGTTAACCAAAGCTACATAACCGTAACCATAACCGGTCAGTCAGTTATACGAAGTTTCATAACCATTGGGTATGTCGGTTATCATTTAGGGCTTGTTTGGCTAAGCTTATTTAACTCAAAAAGGACTTTTTGTGAAAATGACTTATTGACTTATGACTTTTTGAAAAGGAGTTTTTAAAAAAGTGTTTGGATTAGCTTATGGGGTGGGAAAAGCCAACAAGTCAATAAGTTGGTTTTTAAAAAGTGTTTGGCTTAGCTTATTCATGTAAAATGACTAAAAGTCATAAGCAGCTTCAAAAAGTCACTCCTTACTACTTTTCAAAACTAACTTTTTCTCCCTATGCAAAAAGTCATTTTGAAAAGTGAAAATGAGTTTGCCAAACACTTTTTCTCCTTGTTAGGCCATGGGGTATGGGGCTTGGGTTTGGGCGTGGGTTGGGGGAAAACGCCCAAGCCACCATCCCGGGTGGGCTTGGGTTTGGGCGTGGCCCTTGGGGCTTGGGTTTCAAGCCGGGCGTGGGGCGGGGGAAGTGAGCTGACATGGCGGGCTGTGTATGGCCAAAAGAAAAGAACCGTTGGGCTAGCCGTTGGCCAACGGCTATATTAAAAAAAAAAAAAAAAATCCTTCCATTTTTTCACTATAAAACTCACATTTTTCTTCCATTTTTTACCACATTCAACCACATCTTTACTATAAAACTCACATTCTCCTTCTACAAAACGAAAAAATGCATCCTTACAACCGTCCTTTTGACCCGAGCAACCGTATGGATTCCAAGAAAATAATCCTAGCCCACCACCCACTCGTCCAATAGCTCGTCCATTTTTCATACACTCTTCTATGCCCGACATGGCGGGTTATGCATCGTATATCGGGAATCGTGTGTTTACTAACTTCCCAAACAACGACGATTCGATACCTACCCCGTTTTCACAATCGCCCATCGACCTTTCACCAACCTCCATCGACCTATCACAATACGAATCCGTTCCCGAAACTCAACCACCCAATCATGGTCCTTCCGCATCGAAACCCATCAAAAAAAGAAGTCATAAGAAAAAAACCGAGGAGGATAAAGTAGTTGAAACCGCCAGACGAAAACAACAAAAATGGGTCGTTGCTGAAGAAGTTGCATTGGCGAGGGCTTGGTGTGAACAAACTCAACATTCAACTTTAGGTATTCTTAACCTTTGTTTTTATTAATGGTTTTTTATTTATATAAGTTTGTAATAATTAATTTTTTTTTTATTAAAATAGGAAATTCGAAACATCGAACCGCCCTGTGGGAATCGGTTAGTAGACTATTCCATGAAGAAATGGGTAGGGAGAGTTATCGTGAAAACGATAGCTTATCCTCAAAGTGGAGCGAGATAAGCACCCAACTTACAAAATTTAGTGGTTTTTTAAATAAAGCAAAGCAAAACCCTAAAAGTGGTGAAACCGAAGCCGACATTTTGACAAATGCAGTGGTCGCATTCAAATCAAGTGTGAAGACCGACTTCCGTTTCATGCATTGTTGGGAGATTTGTAAGTTCCATCCAAAGTGGGCGACTATCCCCATTGGTAGCGAAACTAACTCGTCTTCCAAAAGGTCAAGGGCATCGTCCCAAGCCCAATCTGATGCACGAGATCAAGAGTTGGAGGACCTTTTGGATGATTCGCCAAGCCCAAACCGGCCTGAGTATGGAAGAAATGCCTCAAGAAGGCGTGCTCAAAAATCTAGATCTGAAACGGCATCGCCTTCAACTGGGAGTTCTGGCTCGCGTAGGGGAATATACAGCGAGCAGTTGGATGACATTTCATGCAAGATGGATACATTCAACGTATTCCAACAACAAAGGGCCGAAATACGAAGGAACAAAGAAAAACGAGATGATATGAAATTTCTAACCCAGTCCATTGATCACCTACAGGGTGACGAGTTACAACTAGTCTTGGCGATGAGAGGAGATAAAAAACAAATATAAAAGTTAGGAAATTTTAATGTTTTTGTAATTTTCTTTATTTAAAAAATATTAAAAAAATTAAAGTTGTTGTTTTAAATATTGAAATAGCCCGCTGGGTCAGCCCAGCTCCAGCCCACCAAACCCACGCCCCAAACCCCCGCCCCGCCATACCGTGTTGAATGTGGGTTTGCCCATGTCTGCCACCCCATTCCATGTGTCAACCAATGCCCAACCCACGCCCCACCATACCCCACGGCCTTAGCTTTTTGTAAAAGTCAATAAGTTACAAGGAGGTGTTGAAAAGCTTAGCCAAACACCCCCTTAATAGCGGTTGGGTTATGTCGGTTATCGATTATGGCATTGCTCACCATGGCCGGCCCTGGGGGTGGGCGGGGAGGACCACCGACCAGGGCCCGATATTTCGAAGGGCAATTTATTTTATGAAAAAACCCGACATGTATATGTAAAATATATTTTTAATAGGTTATACCCATACAAATACCAACACAGACCCACTTACAAAACTATTCGTTTAGATTAGTTATTAGCCCATTGGCATTAGGTTTAGATATTTAGTGAGCCCAATACTCAATTTTGTTAAGGCATAAGGGCACGTTTTTCGAGCTCGAACAGGGTACACGAATTCTCAGGGCCGGCTCTGTTGCTCACCCCTGTTATCTAGGTCTTGCCGTACAAAAAAAACCTAAATTCTTACGGATGAGTGACAATAAACCTATAAATCGATGGAAAAGATACACATAACTCGCAATCACAGCATCGATACAGTATCGAAATACGGTTTGAGTATAATATTACCGTCAAATAGCATGATAGGCCTCGTATCTTGTTCGAAGAAGCTTGATGTCGCCTCCACCCAATCCACCGCTTCTGGCGGAGAAGATAGGCTGGCCAGAACCGAAGATCGACGGCGACTGGTGGATCTAAACCGTACTATCGGCGGCAACACCGTAAGCCGTGCCGTGGTAGCAGCAACAACGGGAACTGCAGGAGTGAGCGCCATGTCGCCTTTCTGTTATTCTTCAGGTTTCATGAATATTATTTATTTATTCGGTTTTTTTTCTTAAGAAAAGAAATTAATATATGTGTAGTGGGACTCGAGATGTCCACGTGGAGTTTCATAAACCTATTATTGTATTATGTGTAAATTTGGGGACTGTTTGACAACATCTGAATGGTTAAGTTCTAAATCAGTGAGATGTTTGAACCATTAAGTGCTGAAACAATAAGAGGTCTGAACCATTAAGAGCCTGTATAATGCTTAACCGTTTAGAGGCAAATGTCTGACTAATTCAGATTAGAGGTCTTAACCATTCAGACTCTGTATAAATCTTAACCATTCAGAGGCAAATGTCTGAACCATTCAGACATCTGCTCGTGAAACAAAAAGTCTGAAACATTAAGCGCTGAACCAGTAAGAGGTCTGAACCATTAAGAGCCTCATTAAGAGGTAAACAAATAGTCCCTTGTTGAGTTCGATGTGGCGGTTTTACTCCCTGGTCGAATATGACTATGATTCGGTTAAATTTGGTTTTGGTTTTTCGGGTATGAAAGGTCTGGTCAGCCTGATCGCTCCATTAAAAGCGGTGAATGGGTGACGCCTAGATTGTAAACGAGTCAAGTCGCTCGTAAATTACTTGAGATTGGTTTGTTAAAATTTTGAATTGAGTCGAACTAGAAGGAGACTGAGGCTCGTTTGATAAACGATCTCATGCCCGAGCTACACATATCAAGTTTGAGCTAGCTCGTGAGCATCTACGGACTTTTTATATTTATGATTTTTATTTGATATATTAAATATATAATAATTATTGCTAGGATCAAGATCAAGGGAAAACCACTTCGAATTGTGAGAACTTAAAGAACTCGGTTTTCCCGTGCGAGTTTTACCCCCATTTTTTTTCACACCCCTATATTAAAATGTTTAGAAAGACTATCGTAAAATAATTCGAAGTGGTGTTTTTCGTCTCCTTATAGCAACTGTAAAAATCTGATGATATAAACATGATATCACTTTTTAAAGCATTTACGACTGTCGTAAGGCCGAGTTCTCTAAGTTCTCACAACTCGTATAAGTTTTCATTTTACCCTAACCTTATACCCATTATTGCTATATATTATAATATGTATTTTATATAACAAATATAATTATAAACATATATGTAAATAATTACAAATACAACAGAAGAGGGAAATCTAGGCAAACCGTCAATCGACATAAGGGTTTCACTCTTGATCAACAATGGACGTATTCCTTCAGCTTGAATTCCTACAAAAACATAACATTGTAAGTCTTGTCACGAGAAGAGGGGTCATATTGTGACCACCCTACAATTTACATTGAGGGTATGAAGTAAGAGTACATTGAGGGAAAGAAGAGTATGAAGTAAGAGTACATTGAGGGTAAGAGTATACCTAACAATTTACTTCTTTTTTGTTATTTATAAGAGAGTTCTTTTAAGGTGGTCACTCTCTAACCATCTTGATAGTGACATCTCATTTTCTATTGGTGGAGATGGAATATTTCTTGGGTCGTATTATTGGCACACCTTGGGTGGTTAAATCGACACCCTCAATACGCATCGTATAGGCCTATACGATGCGTATTGAGGTGGGTTCAAACTTCAATGCCTGCCAAAGGCTGCCACTGTCCCCCACCAAAAAGTAATACGCATCGTATAGGCCTATACGATGCGTATTGAGGGTGTCGATTTAATTTTTTAATTTTTGCAAGGTAGCTTCCTGTCACGCGGTAGCTTTCCGTCACGCGAACGAAGAAGCAGCACTTTGGACATTTGTTGCTCTTCAAACATCTAGGAAACATTATTTGAGAATACCCCTTAATTTATCGAAGCTGTCGAATGAGATCCTCCACTGTTGGGTTATCATCTTTCAACCCCATTTTCCCTAAATTTATCGATTATGTTTTTCAACAGGGATGTAATGCAATGATTCCTCTCAATTGAATAGACCGACACTTGCTTCATAGGACTCACTTGAATCATCTCGGATGTAATAACAATACGTTTAGCATCCGTGCCTGCTTGAATTGCATAAAGCAAAGGATAACGAAGATGAACATTGTATTTATCACGAAAGTATTGAACAACCGAGATAACAGCTCCGGTTTCATCAACTGCAATTGGAATTGATCTTGGAACAACATACTCTTGTTACCATCAATAATCTTGGAATTGATCTTGGAACAACATACTCTTGTTAACAACGGTTCTCCAATTCCAGATCAATAAAGGTTGCGGTTTGCAGATTCAATCTTCATTGCTTCATTAAAATTAACAAGGCGGTCTCTTTGCTTCGTCCACTAGAACTATTTGTGTATGCATTCTTAGGGTTTTTATTATTTGATCAATGGAAGTTGAAATCGGCTTTGTATTTAGCACACGAAAGTACTGAACAACCAAGATAACAGCTCCGGTTTCATTTGCTTCGTCCACTAGAACTATTTGTGTATGCATTCTGTTAGTACTGAACAACAGAATCAGGTTCTCAAAACAAGGATCGTTCTAATAGATCAAAGAGAACTATTTCAGTTATTTCTGTTGATCCACAAATTACAACAAATTGTGTCTAATGCAAGGATCTTCGAATGCGGTGTGTACGTTAAATAGTTCACCGTTTTTTTAGTTGCTTCTCCTGTTAAGTTTCTGAACCAACCGAAATCCACAAATTCAAACAGTTTCTCCGTCGCTAATTTCTCCACTCACCGTGAAATCGAACAGTTTCTTCGTAGATTCTGTCCGGTTTCAAAGCCGGTTGAGGATTACGAGTGTTCTAGACTCGTTCAAGGCATGCAATGTTTCCTCTCAATTGAATAGACCGACACTTACTTCATAGGACTCACTTGAATCGTCTCGGAAGTGGATTTCGGTTGGTTCATATCTCTTTGGGTATATTCGAAACCAACTAAAATACGTTGAAGTACTGAAACAACAGAAATAACTGAAATAACTTGAATCGTCTCGGAAGTACTGAACAACAGAAGGATGAGATATCGGCGGTTAGCTCGAAGAAGTTTCTCTCAATCAGGTGTTCCATTAGATTTCCCCTTTTATCATGTGTCATACGTTACGAGATTCTTCGAGAATTAGAAAAGGAGAAAATACGGAACGACAAGGGTAGTATGAGTCTGAGTCCATTGTGGTTCGTGTCAGGTTTGTATTTCCCATAGCCACCGTTTACGTAGTAAAAAACGGTTGCGGTTTTCATCTTGAGATGCAAGGATCTTCGAATGCGGTGTGTACGTTAAATATCGTTCACCGCTTTTTTAGTTGCTTCTCTTGTTAAGTTTCTAAACCTACCGAAATCCACAAATACAAACAGTTTCTCCGTCGCTAATTTCTCCACTCACCGTGAAATCGAACAGTTTCTTCGTAGATTCCAACAAAGTTAATATTCAATGTGGTGGATGCAAGCATAAAATTAGAAACCGGTGGTATTGAACCAACATTTCCTACAAACATTCTAAACACTACAAGGATGTTGGGAATTAAACGCATGTACGTGACAAAACAAGGATCGTTCTAATAGATTAAAGAGAATAAACCAAGTACAAAATCATCTACTTTCTGAATCTGAATGTTAACTTTGACTCATAAACCCTTGAATCCCAACGCTTCTATGATGATATCAGCGTTGTTTATCACCCTGTGTGAGCATTGGAAGCCCGACCACTAGCAGAAGAACCCGACTCGTCTTCTATGATGATTCAGAGGTCAGTCTCGGGTGGGCATAAGATTCGTGGGCCCTATTGTCGGATATGTGACTCAAGAAAGTCATTGGACTGCCGCCGATGAAGTCAAATGTGATCAACATTTCCTTCAAACATTCTAAACACTACAAGGATGTTGGGAATTAAACGCATGTACGTGACAAAACAAGGATCGTTCTAATAGATTAAAGAGAATAAACCAAGTACAAAATCATCTGCTTTCTGAATCTGAATGTTAACTTTGACTCATAAACCCTTGAATCCCAACGCTTCTATGATGATATCAGCGTTGTTTATCGCCCTGTGTGAGCATTGGAAGCCCGACCACTAGCAGAAGAACCTGACACGTCTTCTATGATGATTCAGAGGTCGGTCTCGGGTGGGCATAAGATCCGTGGGCCCTATTGTCGGATATGTGACTCAAGAAAGTCATTGGACTGCCGCCAATGAAGTCAAATGTGATCAAACTTGGACATCAGACGTAAATCTTGAAGAAACAGAACATAATCCCAGATTGTCTAAAGAAGCGCTTTTATCATGTGTGATCTAGAGGTCGGTCTCGGGTGGGCATAAGATCCGTGGGCCCTATTGTCGGATATGTGACTCAAGAAAGTCATTGGACTGCCGCCGATGAAGTCAAATGTGATCAAACTTGGACATCAGACGTAAATCTTGAAGAAACGGAACATAATCCCAGATTGTCTAAAGAAGCGCTTTTATCATGTGTGATCCAGAGAAGACGTATCGGGTGAGTTGTGGTTGATTTATAGGAGGATGTTATGAAACGAATATATGTTTATGTGAATTTAAAGGACAATACTGACAGAGGTGCTGGTCTTTTCTCCCACTGTGCAAACTTGAAAAATCTCAACATAACACATCTAATATGACACATGATAAAAGCGCTTCTTTAGACAGTCTGGGATTATGTTCCGCAAATTGGGAACCACATATTCGCGTGTAAAAGCTTGGAAAGATGACCGAATAGAGATCTGTATACAGCCTTGGTATTTGTTTACCACATGACACATGATAAAAGCGTTTCTTTAGATAATCTGGGATTATGTTCCGCAAATTGGGAACCACATTGTAGACTGGTTGGCTTGAATGGTTTTAATAATACTTGAAAATGGAAATAATCGTGTCAAGATCTTTATCAATCATATCATCGACCAACTGCTCGAAATCCCTTTCGTTTCTCGGGTTCGCATTCGACACAACACAACAAAAAATAAATTCAAAAAAACAGCGGCCTGATACGCATCGTATAGGCTTATACGATGCGTATTAGGCCCGCCGCCAGACATAACATGCACCTGTCAGTCTGCCATGTTTTTTACTTTAATTCAATACGCATCGTATAGGCCTATACGATGCGTATTGAATTGAAAAAAGTGTGTAGATAGACAGGGGGATGTGCCATTAGAAAATCCCTGTTTCTTTTGTCATGATTGTACCTTTTAGTGGGCCATTATTGCTAAGTAATTATGTGGACCCTTCTTTTGATTTTGTGTTGGGCCTTTTGGGGTATATTTATTGGATTTTGGGTCACGTCTCGGACCCTACCTCTTAAGTCCTCCCAATCCAGTGTTTAAGGGTTGGCTTAAATTTGGACTCTTTTGAATGTTGTGTTTTGTATGTTTTTGGGGGTGATGGTTTGTTAGGGTCATCATTGTTTGTCATTGGAAGGGACGGGTTTTTTTTTTTTGTAAATTACGTGCCACGTCAATTGAATAGTCCCCGTATCGCTTACCCTTTTCCACCTTTGGTGAAGCCCGTCAATGGCGAATCGCAAACGAGGCCATGGTTTCTCATGATGGTAATGTCATTGGCGGAGAAGGTTGAGACTCTAGTGGTGATAGTGAGAATGCGAATTTGTATGGAAATGTTCATGTTGTTCTTCCACAATCTGGTGTTTCAAAGGGCAGCTCTGTTGCTGAGGGTTCATAAGGGGATTTAAGGTAAAGAAATGTATGCCAACATTACATATTAAGTCTTATGATTCGAAGAAAAAGAAAGCTAGTGTTTTTTCTGGATTTGCTTATGGCCTAATGTTACAAGCAATGTTGCAGTGATATCAGGTAAGGGGTGTTTGCATTTTTCTTTATTTTTTTGTATTATCTTTATAGCATGTTTGCTTTGACTGTTGGCAATGTTGATGGCGTTGAGGATGTTCCCAAGCATTGGCGCAGCTTAGGCATAGCCCGAGGGGGCGACCGGGGGAAGCTTCGCCAATGTTCCCAAGAAGAAGTTAGCAGGGATGGGTGATACGAAGGATGATGTGTCTGCAAATCGAACCACGGGTGGTGAGAAGATCGTTTCATTGGTTAGAAAAGAAGGATATCATGTCACTGTAATGACGTCTCGGGTCCTTTATTAGGAAGGTTGGTCTGTCTGTGGGCGTGACTAATCTGTCGTTTAAAGGGACACCACCCATTTTTGAGAAGGTTGAGCCCATTATTGGTAAACATGACATGACATGCCTGCCATAGATGTTGATTTATCAGTTGATGGGGTTGGTGCTTTTGCTAGTAGAATGTCGAGTGGAAAGGGTAAAGGCCTATTTTTTCAGAAACCTCCAAGTGAGGTTCCTTCCCCCTGGCAAAGATAACCATTGTTCACAGAGGTTCAGATAGGGGTCCTAAGGGTTTGAGGTCTACTGTCGGGGATGCAGCTTTGATGTCTTTCCGTGTAGATGGTCATGGTGTTGTAAGTATTTTTCAACCCATTTAGGATTGGAATTATCATTGTTGTTGTTGTTGTTGTTTTGTTGTTGTTTTTGTTGTTGTCCTATCTAATTGGGTCATTAATCATGAATTGTGCCTTCTTTCGCTCAAACTTGTGAACAGTTTTTAACTCGCGCATGGAATGACACATTTCATAGCACGATTCAAACAATGTCAGAAGGCAACATCATATTCACTGTCTTATATAATTTTCTTAGTTTAACTAAGTTTGAGTTAAATGAAAGTTATTTTAGATAATATGATTTGTACACACAATGATCTATATACGATTCTAGGGGTGAGCAAAAGGAAAAACCCGACCCTACCCGACCATTACCCGACCCGACCCGAGAACCGATCAAACATAAAATACAGAACCGATTCACTACCCTAAATATAGGGTCGGTTCCGATCCATAGGTCCAAGTCGGGTTTCACCATGAAAAAACCGAGAACCGACCCGACCCTATTTTATATGAAAAATTGGAACCGATCTAAATACCTAGGTACTTCGGTTCGGGTCGGTTAGGTATATTTTCGGTTCGGTTCTCAGTTATTTTCGGTCCGGACCTAAACTTGCTCACCCCTAGTTACGATTCTTTTTAAAGTTTACCTTTATACAATAACAAACTTTACTTTACTGTATAAAAGTTTTTGAATTTAACTAAATAAATGTTATTTTAATTTAAATAATCGATACGGTTTGTTTTATTATCACACACACATCACCCTTTTTTTTTTTTTCATAACTCTTTATTATTTTATTTTATACTATAGTATAATGCATATAAAGAAAACAAAAAACTAATTTTATATAATTTTAAGAGTTTAATTAATTACAAATTTTAGAACACATAGTACTTTTTTAAAACATATTATGTAATCGAAGAATTTACATCGAGATAATTGGTAAACGGGCAACAAGTTGCGCCGCTACCCCTTTTTGAATAGCAAAACTAAGCTTTTTAAAAACTACGTTCATAGATCTCGGGGTCATAACATTACTATGCATGACCCTTTGAACTCGACTAAGTAGGTCCACAGCCTCTGGCGCCAGAAAACCAAAAGTATCAAAAGCAAATGGGATAAACATATTATTAACTTTTAAACCAATTTCACCTCACGATTTTTAAACGAGCATAACATTTTCATACGTAATTATTTTACACCATAAAAAACAATTGATTCTTTTTAATTTGAGAATCGTATTGCTATATTTTAGTTTTATTTATAAAATTAAAATATTATTTGATTACGGTGTCTGTGTTTCCCAAAGCATCGCGCGAGCACCCCTCTAATTGTTTATAATTAATTTTGGGTGTATTTTGTTTTTCACCTATGACTTTTTAAATATAATGTTTTACAAAATTCTAAAATTATGAGGTGCTTATATTTATCTACATCTATATACTATATAATAAAAGAAACCAATAAAATGACACTTGTCATCATATTAGGTCTCCAATCTCTCCTCCTTAATTATACATAATAATTATTATTTAATTTAATCTATTTAACATAATTATAAATTGTGGATTATGCTCGGTTAAGGATATGTTTTATTTGAAAATTTCAAAGGGATTGAAAAGGTGGTTTCCATATCGGATATCCTATGGGCCGATCGAATCACTTTACAATTTTCAACCTTTTAATTTCCAAATCTTATAAAAAAAACTTTTGTAACATTTTATTTATGATTTTTTTTAAAGAATTTGTCCTAGCCATGCAAAAGGCTGATATAATTTCGTATATTGAATTACAGGGTGATCTATATGCAACTTTCTGAAAGTTACATTTTTACGCAAAGTAAATGCAAGGTATATTTTTTTTGAGGTTGTGCTTGTGAACCAAATTTTATCTTGAGATTCACATATTTTACTATTTTCGTTTCTAATTATTATTATTATTATTATTATTATTTTATTTTATTTTTTTGTCTAAGTTTGGCCTAATTTTTTTTAGGAAATAAGTTGGGTTAAATATAATTTGTTTTCATTTGAGTATGTAAATGTGAGTCAGTGTACATTTTGACGCCGTCGCAATGCGCAATAAGAATAGATATTTGTTTTTCTATAAATAATTTAAAAAAAATTAGATAACGATAAATATTTGTTTTTATTATAAGTAGATTCATAGTTTATTTTTAAAAGATAAATCTTGACGACTATGTGTTAACATATGACATATTTTATTCAACACATGCAATATACAGGTTTTTTAAAGATATATTTTTATTATTATTTATTATATAAAATTGCATTTATGCAAAATAAAAAATAAAGTAAAATGTTATAATAAGTAATAGTACATCAAAGTTCATTTTTAAAAAATAAACTTGACGATTGTATGTATTAACATATGACATTATATTTTATTCAATCCGTGCAATATACGAATTTTTTAAGATATATCTTTTTTATTATTTATTATATAAAATTATATTTATGTAACCCGTGTAATACACGGGGTTCTAACCTAGTTCAAATATAAATGAAACTATAATGAAGGTTTTGTTAAAGTATAGAAAACATTGCATTTGAGTGTAAAAAGAAAGTTAAAAGAGTCCTACAAAGGTTTGCATTTTAAAACACATGCTATCTAAATCTTTAAAAAAACTTGCATTAATTTAACAAAATGGTTGGTTCAAGTCTAAGGCAACTTTACAAAAAGTTGTATTCCACGGGAGCAAGATTTTTTTTCCATTGGGGTCACTTTTTTCGGTGCTCGAATTTCAATCAACTCGAAGATAAAATGTTTAAATCAGGATGAGTCAAGTCTGGTTTTATCACTGGAGTCACTTTTTTCTATGATGATGCCTTAAGGTATATGTGATTAGTATTTTCTTATATTTTGTTAGGATGAGCATGGTACCGGCACCAAAAATACCGATACCGAAATTCGCCAAAACTGGGTACCGGTACCGAAATATTCGGTACGGTACTGGTATCGGTACGGGGCCGGTAGGGTACCGGTATTTGAAGGTAAAATTCGGTATTTTACCGATACCGTACCGAACTGGTACCGATACCAAAAATGCCAAAAAGTGGGTTCGGTACAGAAAATTCGGTACCGGTACCTAGTACCAAATGCTCATCCCTAAGTATCGTACATAGAAAACGTTAAGAAATAACATCAAATATTGCAAGAACGTCTTAAATCAAGAGGAACACAGATATTTAAATTGTTTTAGTTATCTGTTTCTGGATATAAATTCTTAAACAGCTCCCAAATAATGTCTATAATCGTAGTTCTTTTTCGTGGTGTATGTTTGGAGTGGTTAACTGGTCATTGGCCATCACAATTGTTGGGGCAGTATATTCTTTTAGTACTGCAAACTGTTTGAATGATCTATCATGCTATCTTTGTGCTAAATAAATATGTAACAAATTAACATATGGAACACATTCAAACTAGACCAAATCTTCATTGAGCCATTTTACCAAACATAAGAGTGTGCATGTATGAATAGATCGCTCGAAACTGGCTCGGTTTGTAAACGAGTCGAGCTTGAGCTAGCCCTGGCTTGGCTCATGAGCTCGTGAGCCAGCTCAAATTATATTATTTTATTTATATCAATTTTAATATGGAAAGTATTCAACTCAATCTACCGGTACTTTCCAAAGTTTCTAGCTATTAAACATCCTATGCATGATTATTTTCCGCTTTCTTGAAAATCAGAGCACGTGCAACTATTAAGTCACAGCAATGCTCGCTCGGCACCTGTAGTCAGAAGGTTAGATCGTTTTATATATGCTTCTTCCTCTTAGAAATTCCTTATATAATATGTACCTCGGTCAAGGTGGCTTCTGGAGAACTATCTAGCAAGTAGCTTTTTACTTCCGTAGACATAATAACTTGCACGTGTTTGTGCTTCCACCCGCAATTTATTCTTGGAAGAATCTTCAAACTCTTTAAGTTAGCAAATGGGGACGGTTGGCTTGAGATTAGTTCCACCGCTGAGTTTAGAAGCTGCAGACAAAAATTCAATCTAATATATTAGAAAACTATATACGAAAAACAAAATAATTTAATGCCATCCTTATGATGATACCAAATACCTCAATGATTTCCACGCTCAGTGAAAAATCTTCGACATTGTGAAGCTTCTGAAGCAGACTAATAATACTGGGAGCATCGGGGCTGTCTAGACCGTTTAGACTGTATAACGAGAGTTGTGCCTTTTCCAATAAATTCAAGGCGTCTGTTGAGAACATGAAAGGCGCAAAACCTCTAAAGAGCAAAGAAGCAAGCTCGGGTGCAGAAATTCGATAGCTTCCACCAAATTCTGTAATAGTTAGATTTTTTAGTTGAGGTGCAACCACATCGAGAGTATTTGAAACTAGGTGTCCCTGTCCCTGGTTAACCGTGAGATTACAAAGGCGAGGATGTGAAATCCTAAAAGCGTTCGATCCCATCATTCTGCAGCAATTTAAGGTTAGATTCTCCAAGTTGGGGCACGTGGAGAAAAAACCATCATATAATGTGATATGATCAAGATGCAATGTCGTTAGAGATGAAAGTTTTGATGTGGATGTGAGTGCAATGTGGTCGTAATAACAACACCTACTGAAAGTGAGATGTTTGATAGTCTGAGAATTTGAAAGAGAAAGAGAGAATCCAATATCATCGTCGGGAAAGCATGTAATGTTCCCAAACCAGCATGTAAGGTTCACTCGTTGGACATTGTGGGAGAATGCATAGTTCATAATCCGGTGGGCAACATCCTGGCCATCTTTTAAACGGAGATAAAGATTGACGGAAGACACCTGAGCTTGATTATTGCGACGAGAGAGGACATGGTTAACAAAGTTGGAGAACTTGTCTGTCGTAGAGAAATCCTCACTTGAGAAACTAAGATGGGGGGTTGAAGTCCATATATACCTCCATCTGGGTGACAAAACACTAGTTCCAATCGCGTCTTTTAAACCAACAAAAGAGAGTATTTGAAGAATGAGATCATCTTGCAAGCCACTTAGTCTATCGCCTTCTGCGTCCATTTCCTGAAATTTGGTACGACGAAAAGAATCAGCACAAAGCTAGCTTTTAAAACCCCAACCAAGGCACACCCTTACTTAAATTCATATAATCAGTGCTAACTTTTTACTTAAATAAGTTGGGAACCTCTCTTAGTGTATCTAACATGCCCCCTAAGGCACCTCTACTACCAAACACATCCAGTACATAATTCATGCCCATTCCAAAGTTTCATTATCCTTTAATCGTGAATCGTAATTGAAATCGAAGTCGCCCTCACGGTCTTGTGATTTTACTTGCCTATATTATCATCATCATACTCAATAAATCCCACCAATAGCAAAGCTAAGGTGTTGGAATAGAGAGGCTGCTTCCGGTGGGCTCGACAGTAGTTTTGATCAAGCCTTGGGCAAAAGGCACATAAGACTTAGCAATCGGGACAAAGATTGACTGGTGCATGTACCCCTTGTCTTTCGGCTACCAACGCCACTACTACACGATGCATGGTTAACCGTCCGCCGCTTTTAACGTTATTTTCACCAAATTAGTAAAATAACTTTAAAAATTAAAATTAAGGCAACCCTGTATTATTACTTAAGTCATGTAATATTTCTACAATTTAAAGTAATTCTATACCCGACCCATTATGACCCAACCCAATGATCGTTATGTCCTGACCAAAAAAATCCTGGATCCACCTCCCAACATCGAACAGGAGGTGACATCAGAAATTAAATAAAAAACCTAGGATATATATGTACAAGTATAGTATATCTATCCACAGGGGTTGGTATATATCGAACCCAATCGGGGACAAGGATATCGTTTGCCGAGAGAGAAATATCAAATGGAAACCGAGGAGAATAGCGTACCTTGCGTCAACAGTCGATCAACGGGGCAAAACGGTAAAGCAGTTCGGCGGGAGATTTATCATGGTCGTTATCGGCGGTAGTTGTCGGGCCAATTGAACGACGGAGGGAGGTTGATCGTAAATTGTTTGTGGTTGGAAGCTAACCTAATCCCATTGTCATCGTGGGTCGTCGTTGTACTTGTTTTCATTTTTGTTAAGTTTCTATTTTTTTTTAATGGCAAATTTCTCTTAATTCATAATTATGTTTTGTTTTACTAATGGACCATCAAATTCATTGGTAATAAATGTTGTATAATATACTTGATAATAAAAAAATATGGTTTTAAATGACTTGTTTATTATACGTGTTGAATAAAATAATTTGTTAATACATACAGTTATCAAGATATGTTCTTTTAAAAAAGAAAACTTTGACGTGAAGGTTATAAATTATTTTAAGTGTAACATCATTTTCTACTAGGTTTTATTTTTTAATGTAATTAATATTAATATATATCAATTCAATCAAGATGTACTTAGTTCTTTAATACTAATTATTATTATTATTATTATTATTATCATTATGATTATGAATTTGAAGATGAAATTGTTACTCACAATTAGTTTTGTTTAAAAGCAACAAAAACAAACGTAAATTACAATATTTTGGTCAAATTCAATAATAAATCATTGCAAACAACAACAAAGTTTGGATTTTGAGTTTAAACAGTCAGTTATGGATTTGTAAATTTATTTATTATTTAGCTTAGTTATATTTAGTAATAATTTTCTTTTAAAAGACCTAAACCTTAAAATACTTTCCCTTCAAGTTTTCAATAAAAAAATAGGGCAAGTGACACTAAAATTATTCTTATTTATTAATTAGTATAGATAGATACGGATATATATATAGATATACCTTTTACATTTGTAGGGGTGTAAACGAGTCGGGTCGAGCCCAAGCTCGACAAGGCTCGAGCTCGGCTCGTCATGTTTTTATGAAGCTCGAGCTCGGTTCGAGCCTACTAATTTGAGCTTGAACTCGGCTCGCGAATTAAACCCAAAGCTCAAGCTCGGCTTGGCTTGACTCGGCTCGAGCTATTTTGAGAACAACCTCAAACAAGCTAAAAGCTCGGCTCGAGCTCGCTTCAATATCGCTTAAACGAGCCAGAGTTTGGCTTGAGCTCGCCTCGCCAATGTTATAATCATTATTATTATATTATATATAAAAAAAGAAAAATTTATTTGGGCTCGTTTAGGCTCGCGAGCCTAAACGAGCTTTGTATTTCAAGCTCAAGTTCGATAACTAAACGAGCTCTATTACACGCTCGAGATCGGGCTCGTTAAAGCTCGGCTCGTTCAAACTTTTATACGTGATTATTTTTCCGTGCCAATAAACTGGAGATCGACACTTTTAACCGTATAAGGTCGGGTAAAATACGAAGATCCAGACAAAGGTGCACATGCTATTCACATGACATTTTCCCTCATCATTTTTAAACGACAATAACTTTCTTCTACGTGATTATTTTTCAAAAAAATTTACACCCTAAAACTCAACGTTTTTTTATCTTTCCAACGAGTATACTATTGATATACTTTTCGAAAAAATAACTGAGTTTTATGGAGTTTTTCTGAACTGGGTGTTTTATGGCGTTTTAGACTATGTATTTTCATGGCGTTTTTCTGAACTAGGTGTTTTTATGACGTTTTAACTAGGTATTTTCATGGCGTTTTTCTGAACTGAGTGTTTTATGGCGTTTCCAACTGAGTTTTTTCATGGCGTTTTTCTGAACTAGGTGTTTTATGGCGTTTTATTTGAACATCCAATTCATGTGAGTGAGTTTTTTTTTAACAATATTACCCCTTAATATAATTTAGCATCAATGCCACATGTCACTAATAAAATCGTTCTCACCGTTCTCATACTTTTGATCGTTCTCTCTAAATCCTAACCCTATATACTCTAACAAAAATATTAATCAACTAAAAAATATATTGAAATAAGGACGGGTATTAAGGTAAGCATTTAAAATAGCAATGTTACCATTCTAATATAATAATCCGATCTAAAATATAATAAAAATAATTTTTGATTAACAATGATTTTTTAGGGAAGATAATGTGGTGTTGATATTTGTCATTCTTTGAAACCGTTTATTAGAATTATATATGATTACAACAAGTATATATTGTTTATTAAAAATATTACGTGAAACTCAGAAAATATAACGCAATAGGAGCTACCGGCATGAAAAGTATTTTGTACGGTGACAGCATGAGTAGTGCCACTTTTATGTTGAAAGAGTTTATGTGACGCAAAAGCATGACTATTTAATTTTTATATAGTATCATTTTGGAGGTTTAACAAGTAATATCTTCATTTTCAAATCCCCCTTAGTTGTTTATTATATTAGTTGTTTTCCTTCAAGGAACGTAGATTGATACCAAACTAGTTGCGGTATGTGTACAAAAATACTTTAAAATAGAGATAAAACTTGTTAAAGCATTCCGCAAATTATTAGGATACGAAATTTCAATCAAGTAATGCAAAACGCCTGAATTTACACCACATTTTATTAATATATTTTTTTTAAATCAATAACGAAAGTTCAGTTTTAGCAAACAAAAGGTAACTAATTTGTGGTTACCCATTTAATCGACCGGTAAAAATAGAATACGATGTAAAATAGAATACTATCACTCTCGACCACCACCGTCACTATCAAATGTCCATCTGTCCTCCCTTGCATCATTATCCAATGCTGATGGGCGAAGTATTAAAACTTTAACGAATCAATGTCTTATACAAGAATAAAATTTATCGAAGCTAAATGTGTGCACGTAAGTTTTCCGATTTAAATAAGAACTACTAGAAAATTAGAAACCAAATGAATAGTGATTTGGATGACCAAAACCTTATACAACTTTTTATATTTCAGATTATCATCATTTTCTCATCCGCTATACCAATCAAACAAATTAAATAATTCATTTGATGAAGTAGTTAAGAATTGTATACCCCATTTTTAATACTATTAGTTTGCTTAACACCTAGACTAATATCACATGATTAATATCATCAAAATACTATATATCTTATGATATCTTATAGAACCAAATTTTGGCTATGTAAATGAAAAAAAAAACATGCAAAACGTGTTATTATTTCTAGTTTTCCACTTAAGTTTAGAATAAAAAAATCATGATGTGCTGTCCGGATCCCTCTTAATGTGGACAAAATCACAGTTACAATTTTTTTTTTTTGCCTTTATAATCCAACCCCTGGCCCTGCTCATATAAACCCATTTAGCACCCACTCATCTTAAGCTGTTTCATTTTGGGTCACCTCAAACATTCTATTTCATCAAAACCCCCAAAAAAAAAAAATAATAAGAATAATAAGAAACTTTTGTTACTTAATTTTCTTGATCAAAATGAAGGAAATTGCTGCAAATCCTTTGCTTCTCAAGTCTCTGAACCACATCTCCCTCCAGTGCCGTTCGGTCGAAGAATCGGTTAAATTCTACACCAAAATCCTTGGTTTTGTTCAAGTTAAGAGACCTGGAAATCTTGATTTTGAGGGTGCTTGGTAATGCAGTTATTTTAATACAATAAATTGTGATTTTTTTTTTTTAATTTGAAAGCAAGATACTATGTTTTTGTTGTTCAAATGTAATGTAGTGTTTTTTACTTGATGATTTCAGGCTTTTTAGCTATGGAATTGGGATACATTTGATTCAGTATGAAGACGCACACAATGTTCCAAAGAAAAATGAAATCAACACTAAAGATAACCATATTTCTTTCCAGGTGATCATATATTTATCTGAAGAATATATTAGTTAAGGTTTATTGTTATATTCAAGGGCGGACCCAAGCCAAAGCTTGGGTGGGCGGGCGCCCCCTTGAAAAAAAAATTAGTGGATTTTCGAGTTAAAAATCCCGACTCCATCCCTTGAAAATTTAGTTGAACCCTTCGTTCGCACCCCTAGAAAATAATTTCTGGGTCTGCCACTGGTTATATTGTTGATCAAAGATTTATACAACTACAAAAAGAAAATTATAAAGAAAACTATTCATATGATCAGCAGCTGATCTAGAATAAAAATTCAGGATATCCAAAAATAAAGTTCCATACATTCATAACACAGAATTTTTTTAGTGTACATTCATATCATTTCTTCTGATTATGTTAATAATATATCTGTAAATTATTCTAATTGATATATTCTCTCTAATAATATTACTGTAGTTTTCTTTAATTCAACATTAAATAAAAACAACCATGAAGCCGAGCATACAACTTGTGTAATTATGGACTTTTGCGCGTTAAAATGTCAATTTTGAAGCTACATTTTGATGATTTTACTCGAGTGATTAACAAATGATGTGTGAAAAATGTGTGCACAGTGCGAGAGCATCGGATTTGTGGAGAAGAAGCTGAAAGAAATGATGATAAAATACACGAGACAGCGGGTGGAGGAAGGTGGAATCTATGTTGATCAGTTGTTTTTCCATGATCCAGACGGGTTCATGATCGAAATCTGTAACTGTGATATTCTTCCAGTGGTACCTATTGCCGGAGATATGGTTCGATCATGCTCGCGGGTTGTTCCGGCAGTAGAAGCAACGGTAACAAGTACAAAACACTTTTCAGCTATGAAGAAATAGCAAAATTATAACGTTTGATATTTGTGTGTTTGAAGTGGAAATAACTGATAAGAACAGTGTTATTATATCTTTATTATTTATTTTATATTTTATATTTTATATGTTACTTTAATAGTTATAGTCATTGTATATTAAAGTAAATTATTATCATTATTATGTATCCATTAGTTATTGTTTATAAGAAATCAATATTTGTGGTATGAACAAGAATGTCATGAAGTTCATCATGCATTATCCAATTTGAAGGTTAGGTGGATCATATTAAACAGCATGTAAAATACCAAATGTTATGTAGAATCCTTGGTTGGTGTTTGTTTGTGTCAACCTTTATATATGTGCACACGGTGTGAAATAAATTACATGTATTTACAATTGATGGCCTCAAAATAATATTAGGCCCTATTGATGCCCAAAATAGTTTCCACGCCATCTAGAGTAAGACTGGACCTTGTAAGTTGTAAGGCAACGCCTGTGGCCACCTTATTTACTTGGGTTGCGCTCCCTACATCCAAGGCCGTCTGCGAAAATTACAAAAAAAAAATGTGGCCCTGTTCGAGGTAAAAAATTTGGGTCATATTCGCAAATCTTTATATAATATAACTCATCAATCATTCAATCAAACATATAAATACTAAAAACCCATAATACTACGATAATTGTTATGAAATAGATAAAACAAATTAACAAAAATAGTGTGACAAAAATGATCAAATTATCGGATCGACTTGCTAAGCGAACAATGTGGTTCTTCTAGCGTTTTTTGAAGCAAAGCTCTCGATCAGCTCCTTATAATCCATAGTATCTAATATTTCACTTTCAATAGAAATTGTCGCCAACCCGTTTAGCCTTTCTTGTGACATTGTAGAACGTAAATAGGTCTTCAACAACTTCAACTTTGAGAAACTTCTTTCTGCCGATGCCACGGTTACCGGAATTGTCAACAACACTTTATATGCATTTATAGCATTAGGATAAGTAGTACTGCGTTGGACGACATAGTCTAAAACATCAAAAGGGTTGTTAACGTGTCTCGGTAAAATTGTATTAATCAACTTCAACTCCGTATACAATTCTTTAGCATCAATATCGGACCCTCCTTCATACTTCAATGCATCTTGAAAGCGATAACAACACTCCTTAAGCTTGGCTTCATCCAAAAGTCAGTCGGCCCTGCGTGCGTCTGATACTCTCCTCACTGTTGTCGTGCTGCGACTGAATCACTGCGAAATTGCGAAATTCCCTGACCTGGTCGAATGATGATCGACGTTTTGTTTCCAGTTTCCCTCGTCCCAATTCCCTGTGCGATATACTATACTGTCTGCGACAGTGCGATGTTTTGTTTCCTTTCCCTGATCTAGCAGGCCCTTATTTTTGTTTAAACTAGTCACTTGGGCTTGTTAACTGGGCCATTTTTTAAAAACTTTTAAACAGGCCCTTATTTAAAAAAACTTTGGGTCTTTTAGCAGACCCTTATTTATACAAACATCCAGAAATTTTTTTAAATATATATATATAATTAAAATTTTTCGGGCCCTATATTGATTTGGGCCCTGATCGCAGGCACATCCTGCACCCCCTGATAGACCGCCCTGCCTACATCACCCCACCTCTGTCAAGGGGCGCTATAGATCCTTAGCCTCCCCAAAGCCTTAGGTGTAACAACTCTCATCAAAAGTCATAATTATTATATTAATTAGTCCAAAAGGAAACCCTAATTGAGAGACCCAAGTGATTCTGAACAAACCCTGAAATTTTCATAATTTTCAGAATCAGGATTAGGGCCCCTAAAACTCAAGGGGGGATAAACCCTAGTGGACGATTATCCACTTAATTCGTTGTCAAGTTACTGAATTTCGAGTATGTCAACTCAGCTAAGCTAGTTTCAGTCGTGGCTACCCTATAGCCTATTTTGATTCCATACGGACCGCAACACTCTCAACCTTACGGTCCGTAAGCAGTCATACGGACCGCAACATTGACAAGCTTACGGTCCGTAAGCTAGCCAAATTTCACCTATAAATAGCAGGCTGTGGCACTCGAATTCTGAACATTTTACGACGAAAGAATTCCATTCACACACTGTATTACGTACTGTTATTCCGAAATTACACCCCCGGGTATCGAAATTCTGCTACAAAACAGGGTATTAGCACAATCGCTGCTACGATTCATTTATCCGACGATCAAGATATCCAATGCATGTTTAAATGCCGCCCACATTAGGGTTATACTTTATCGTTCGTCATTAATTTGACGGATTGTCGTTAATTCGATAGGTAAAGTATTATACTTTATCGTTCGTTGTTAATTCAACGGATCATCGTTAATTCGATGGGTAAAGTATTATACCTTGTCGTTCATTGTTAATTCAATGGATCATCGTTAATTCGATGGACAAAGTATTGCATTTTGACATTTATTGTGATAATTTGATCTCGTAAATTATCGTAATTGCTGTATTGATTACTAACCCAGTTTTGTGTGCATTATTTATATTAGGTTAACAAGGCTAAATCATAGATTAGACTCTGACCATATTAAATCAGCAATGTGAGTCATTCTCTCTTTTTATCAAATCTATTTACAAAATCATGTTTATTTCAAAGTTATAATTACGGGGATTAAGTCTTTGTAATCACCAAGTTACAGCCGGTATGTGGGGTTTTGTATACATTACTTGATAATCGTCACCATTGGGGCAGCCAATGGGGGATATGACCATAGTCACAGACACCATTGGACGAATGGGCCAATGGGTCGAGTGGCAAGTACCGTGGGTAGTTGGCTTGATATCAGAAACATTGTAATCGCTCTTAATACTGTAAATTATAACAAATGCGTCATTTTAGTAAATAGAATGATTCACTCAGTATTTCCCGCTGACAAAACCTTTTTCAAACATGTTTCAGGTGATCTGTTGTAATTCAGGAAAAGTGCTGGGGAGCATTTCAAGCTTAAAGATAGTGGCTCAATATAAAATAAATAAATGTTTTTGTAATATCACGCTTTTATAGTAAAAACATAATATTGTAAATTATCGGGGTTTTATCCCGAATTGTGAAATAAATAATCGGGGAAAAATTTTAGCTTTAAGCGATCCTGTTTCCGCTGTTAAACTCAATTAAATCAATACCGCAGTATTTCTGTCCCGCGGCTCCTGAAACGGGTCAAACCGGGTCATGGGCCGTGACAGAAAAAGGTGGTATCAGAGCCACTGGGTTAAGCTGATTAAGTATTTAGAAATACTTAATTTTTCCTGATTACAGCCACTGGGTTAAGCTGATTAAGTATTTAGAAATACTTAATTTTTCCTGATTACTATTATGTGATTATTTGTATTATTAACTGATTATTTGATTATTTGTTAGTTACAGTATGGGTAAGAAAAAGCTGTCAAGTATCTATCTTAAATTAGATAGATCATCCAGTGAAAAGGGTAGTTCATCCCGAACCAAATCCTCGAATCAGGCTGAAATTCCTGAAGAAGGAATATTCGTGCGAAAGGCACAATACGAGGAATCACTTTCTCCTCGAAGGAGGGAAATGATTATTAAGAAAAGTAAAGAGAAAATCCGAGAAAAGAGGATTAAACGAGAAACTCAGGAATTAATTGATAAATCACCTTGGGAAGATAAACTAGATGAGAAATGGGCAAATTTATATATGCTAGCCACCGTAGCAGAAAATATAAATCTTTAAAGATTAGCACCCTACTCTCACAATCTAGAAACTCTGTGTGATAAATAAAATTTGAAAACCTGAGTGTGTTGTCAATTATCTTTGTAATCAACTAGTACACTGTGTGTAATAAATTACAAAGTTATTTGTAAATTTTAACTTAGTATTTTATGCATTTTGCATATATGCTACATCAGCATGAGTGAAATATCCGAAGATTTTCAGAATCTTAATCTTTATCCCGTAACTGTCGAAGCTTCCAAAGAATATACTAGCTACTATCCCGATATTGAACAACCAGTAGAATTCAAGGTTCCACCTTTGAGCAAGCCAAAACAGAAGAAAAGAACTTATGTAGGATGGAGGAAAATCCGTAAGAAGAAGCCAACTAAGAAACTGCCCAAAATAAATAATCCTTTGAAAAAGGAAAAAGAAGTTATAACCGGAGAGAGTTCTAAACCACAAGAAATGGAAACTGGAGACAAAGAGGAGGATAAGGAGATAGAAATACAAATGGAGGAAATTACTAAAGAAGTAATAATGGAAGTTGGGCAAGGGTCTATACCAGCTCAGAGAGAAATCGGAGAGAGTTCCAATCCAATCCAGGAAAGAACTTTTCAAGATGAAATAGATTTTCTGTTGGAAAACTGTGAGACGATTCAGCCTGTCCAAACAAATCTTTTTACCTATCCTATTGAAAACCAATTTCCTATGAATTGGGAACCAGCAATTCCAGATCCAATAGTTCACTCCCAACCCATAGGAATGGACGAATGGTGGACGAACGATTGGCAATTTCAAAATATTGTCAACGATCCATACTCTTTTCTTCCACAATTCGATCCAGAACCATTACCTAATCCACCAATGAGCAATGAAAACATGGCTGAACTTCGCCACTTTGGCGAAGAGTTGTTTGATATGGGGAATAGAATGAGGGAGATAGGTGGACAGATTGCTTGGAAGTATGACGAGAGGGAAATGCGTTTTTAACAACAAGTGACGAGAGATAGTACGATGATAAACTGGTAGTTGTATAATAGTACTAGTGAGATAGTCTGTAAATAATCAATAAAACTCTGTATGATATCTGTGAGTAATGATGCATGCTATGATAGATATATATAAAATGAAATCGAAAGATCGATTATTTTGACTATATCTGTATTATACAATTTTCTGATTATTTGTATATAATTATTATTTGTCAGTTACTAATAAAATTTATATATATACATTATCAGATGGCAAACAGTGATAATGAACCTATTAATGAAGTTAATCATTCTGAACAACATTCCAGAGACCAATATATGACACGGCAAGATATCGAAAACATTGTTGCTCAAGGGATAGCCAATGCTATTCCGACATTCGTTGCTGCTATAAAGAATCCGGTTGAACCGCAACAGATTGTTCCTAGCAAACAAATTACTGAAGATAACTTCAGTAATAGTGTAAATGGAGGCAATAAGCATGATAATCATAATAAGGAACCACATCAAGCTCCATTACCCAAGAAAATGAAAACTGCAACGCCTGGTTGCACTTTCAAAGAATTCATTGCTTGTAAACCCACTGAATTTGCAGGCAATGAAGGAGCAACTGCATCACTGCGTTGGTTAGAGAAAACCGAAGCAGTCATTGCAATAAGTAAATGTGGTAAAGATGATCAGGTCATGTATTCATCTAATCTGTTCAAAGAAGGAGCACTCGAGTGGTGGAATACTGTGTTACAATCAAAAGGAAGAGCAATAGCTTATGCTATGACTTGGGAAGAATTTAAGGGTTTGGTAGAAAGAAAATTCTGTCCTGAGTATGAGAAAGAACAGATGGCGAATAAGTTTCTAAACCATCGGATGATGAGTGTGGATTGTCGCGGTTATACCTCGACATTCTTCGAATATGCAAGAGTAGTACCAACATTGGCTTCGCCAGAACCGGTACTTATTTCTCGCTATATTTGGGGGCTAATTAGCGAAATCCGCAATATTGTTAAAGCTGCGAGACCACGCACTATTGATGATGCGGTAGAATTAGCTAACACTCTGACCGATGAATTGGTACGCACAAGAGATGAAGATAGGAAGAAGGCACTAGCTCAGAAAATTACCCAAGGATTTCGTGTGGGTAATAATAACAGCTTCAAGAGAAAAGGAACAGGGCAAACTCCAGCTCCGTCATTCTGCAGAAAATGCAAAAAGAAGCATTATGGAAGATGCGATATTACTTGCAATTTTTGCAAAGCTGTAGGACATCGTGAAGAAAACTGCAAAAAGAAAACAGTAATCTGTTTTAATTGTGGTGAAGCGGGGCATTATAAAACAGAATGTCCTAAATTGATCAAACCAGTAGATAACAAACCTAAGGCGACCGAAGGAACTACTAAGAAGAATGCTAGGGCATTTCAGCTGACCACTCAAGAAGCAGAACTTATTCCAGATGTGATAGCGGGTACGTTCTTAGTTCACAACGTGTATGCAAAAGTATTATTTGACTCTGGTGCAAACCAAAGTTTTATAAATACTTCATTCTGTCAAGCTCTTAGTTTACCTTTAACCAATACTAGGCAGATTTTTACCGTTGAAACCGCAGACGGAAATTCAGTTAGAATAGATAAAGTGTTGCAAGAAGGAAACATAGAACTTTTAGGACATAAATTCTCTGCAAGATTATTGCCGATGAATTTAGCTGAATTTGATGTTGTATTAGGAATGGATTGGTTAGTAGCCAACCATGCTAGAATCCTTTGTGATCAGAATTCCATAGAAATTCAATCACCTACCGGAGAAGTGATTAGGATTACAGGAGATAAACCACGTAAGCCCATGAAGTTCATATCAGTAATGAAAGTTGCTAATTATGAACGAAAACAAGGAATAGTGTATATGATTTCAGTAATCATTAGCACTAAGAGAAAAGATCTTAAGGAAATACCAGTAGTATCAGAATACTCTGATATATTTCCAGAAGATTTACCAGGATTACCTCCAGATAGGGAAGTAGAATTTAGGATTCATTTAATTCCAGGAACTACACCGATAGCCAAGGCACCTTATCGGTTAGCACCCACAGAAATGTTAGAACTGAAAAAGCAATTAGATGAATTACTAAGTAAAGGATTCATACAACCTAGCTCATCCCCTTGGGGAGCGCCAGTGTTGTTCGTGAAGAAAAAGGATGGTTCAATGAGAATGTGTATCGATTATAGGGAATTGAATAAGGTTACAATTAAGAATCGATATCCATTACCTAGGATTGATGATCTTTTTGATCAACTACAGGGGGCTAGATATTTTTCTAAGATAGATTTACGCTCTGGATATCATCAATTGAAGGTACAAGAAGAAGACATACCTAAGACTGCTTTCAGAACTAGGTATGGTCATTACGAGTTTACAGTCATGCCCTTCGGGTTAATGAATGCACCTGCAGCATTCATGGACATGATGAATAGGATCTGTAAACCGTATTTGGATAAATTTGTAATTGTTTTCATAGACGATATACTTATTTATTCCAAAAGTCAGACAGAGCATTGTGAACATCTTCATGCACTCTTAACTTTGTTAAGAAAAGAAAAATTGTACGCCAAATTCTCGAAATGCGAATTCTGGCTAAAGGAAGTGCAATTTTTAGGACACATAGTGAATCATGAAGGTATTCATGTAGATCCTGCTAAGATAGAGGCAATTACCAAATGGAAGGTTCCACAAACAGCAATGGAAATTAGAAGTTTTATAGGTTTAGCTGGGTATTATAGACGGTTTATTAAGGATTTTTCCAAAATAGCCGTACCATTAACTAAGTTAACCTGTAAAGCCACTAAGTTTGAATGGGGATCTAAACAGGAAGAAGCCTTTAGAATTTTGAAACAGAAATTAACCAATGCACCAATCTTAGCTTTACCAGAAGGAACTGAGGATTTTGAAGTATATTGTGATGCTTCAAAATTAGGATATGGATGTGTGCTTATGCAACGCAAGAAGGTAATTGCGTACGCATCAAGGCAGTTGAAAAAGCACGAAGAGAATTATACGACTCATGATTTAGAATTAGGAGCCGTAATTTTTGCCCTTAAGATTTGGAGACACTATCTTTACGGAAGTAAATTTACTGTCTACACTGACCACAAAAGTTTAAAATACATATTTGGGCAAAAAGAGTTAAACATGAGGCAAAGGAGATGGATGGAAATCTTAAGTGACTACGACTGTGATATTCAGTATCACGAAGGAAAGGCGAATGTAGTTGCAGATGCCTTAAGTCGTAAGTATTATGAGAAACAACGAAGGGTTCGTGCTCTCAGATTAAATCTACAAATAGATTTAATGGAACAATTAAAGAATGTTCAAACTACAGCAATCAAGGATGATGCTGAAGGAATGAAAGGACGAATCAAGGAATTAGAACAAGGAGTAGATGGAATTTGGAGATTCCATAAAAGTAGAATTTGGGTACCTAAGCAGGGAGACTTAAGACCTAAGATTTTAGAAGAAGCTCATAAATCTAGGTACACTATGCATCCAGGAAACAATAAGATGTACCAAGATTTAAGGAAGAATTTCTGGTGGATAGGAATGAAAAAGGACATAGCCAGCTATGTTTCTAAATGTCTTACTTGTTCACAAGTTAAGGCAGAACATCAGAAACCTTCAGGATTACTACAACAATTAGAGATGCCAGTATGGAAATGGGAACTTATAACAATGGATTTTGTTACTAAGTTACCCAAAACCAGAAAAGGTAATGATGCGATTTGGGTAATTGTGGATCGATTAACCAAATCTGCTCACTTTCTACCTATGAAAGAAACCTTTAGTATGGAAAGACTGGCTAAATTGTATGTAGATGAAGTTGTATCCTTACATGGAGTTCCACTCTCCATTATTTCGGATAGAGATAGTCGTTTTACTTCCCATTTCTGGAAAAGTTTCCAGCAAGCTATGGGAACTCGACTAAACCTGAGCACTGCATATCATCCACAAACAGATGGACAAAGTGAAAGGACAATCCAAACTCTAGAAGACATGCTCCGAGCATGTGTAATAGACTTTGGTGGAAGTTGGGATGATCACTTACCATTAATTGAATTCTCCTATAACAATAGTTATCATTCAAGCATTGAAACTGCTCCATTCGAGGCACTGTATGGAAGAAAGTGCAGAACTCCCGTTTGTTGGGCAGAAATAGGAGAAAGTCAATTATCAGGACCTGAAATAGTGCAAGAAACAACTGATAAGATTACTCAAATCAAGGAAAGATTGAAGACGGCTCGAGATCGTCAGAAGAGTTATGCAGATAATAGAAGCAAGCCGTTAGAATTCCAAGTTGGAGACAAAGTACTGTTGAAAGTTTCTCCTTGGAAAGGAGTAGTCAGATTTGGAAAGAAAGGAAAGCTAAGTCCAAGGTACGTAGGACCATTTCCAGTGATCCAACGTATAGGACCAGTAGCTTATCGTTTACAATTACCAGAAGAATTATCTGGAGTACATAATGTATTTCATGTATCCAATCTCAAGAAATGCGTATCAGATGAATCTCTGGTAGTACCTCTTCGAGATATAGAAGTAAACGAAAAGTTGAAATTTGTTGAGAAACCTCTTCAAATTGAGGATCGAAAGATCAAGTTTCTCAAACACAAACGACTAGTTTTAGTCAAAGTAAAGTGGGACTCAAAGAGGGGAGCTGAATACACTTGGGAACTGGAATCAGAAATGAAGAAAAAGTATCCACACTTATTCCAGTAAATCTCGAGGACGAGATTTTTCTTAAGGTGGGTAGAATGTAACAACTCTCATCAAAATTCATAATTATTATATTAATTAGTCCAAAAGGAAACCCTAATTGAGAGACCCAAGTGATTCTGAACAAACCCTGAAATTTTCATAATTTTCAGAATCAGGATTAGGGCCCCTAAAACTCAAGGGGGGATAAACCCTAGTGGACGATTATCCACTTAATTCGTTGTCAAGTTACTGAATTTCGAGTATGTCAACTCAGCTAAGCTAGTTTCAGTCGTGGCTACCCTATAGCCTATTTTGATTCCATACGGACCGCAACACTCTCAACCTTACGGTCCGTAAGCAGTCATACGGACCGCAACATTGACAAGCTTACGGTCCGTAAGCTAGCCAAATTTCACCTATAAATAGCAGGCTGTGGCACTCGAATTCTGAACATTTTACGACGAAAGAATTCCATTCACACACTGTATTACGTACTGTTATTCCGAAATTACACCCCCGGGTATCGAAATTCTGCTACAAAACAGGGTATTAGCACAATCGCTGCTACGATTCATTTATCCGACGATCAAGATATCCAATGCATGTTTAAATGCCGCCCACATTAGGGTTATACTTTATCGTTCGTCATTAATTTGACGGATTGTCGTTAATTCGATAGGTAAAGTATTATACTTTATCGTTCGTTGTTAATTCAACGGATCATCGTTAATTCGATGGGTAAAGTATTATACCTTGTCGTTCATTGTTAATTCAATGGATCATCGTTAATTCGATGGACAAAGTATTGCATTTTGACATTTATTGTGATAATTTGATCTCGTAAATTATCGTAATTGCTGGATTGATTACTAACCCAGTTTTGTGTGCATTATTTATATTAGGTTAACAAGGCTAAATCATAGATTAGACTCTGACCATATTAAATCAGCAATGTGAGTCATTCTCTCTTTTTATCAAATCTATTTACAAAATCATGTTTATTTCAAAGTTATAATTACGGGGATTAAGTCTTTGTAATCACCAAGTTACAGCCGGTATGTGGGGTTTTGTATACATTACTTGATAATCGTCACCATTGGGGCAGCCAATGGGGGATATGACCATAGTCACAGACACCATTGGACGAATGGGCCAATGGGTCGAGTGGCAAGTACCGTGGGTAGTTGGCTTGATATCAGAAACATTGTAATCGCTCTTAATACTGTTAATTATAACAAATGCGTCATTTTAGTAAATAGAATGATTCACTCAGTATTTCCCGCTGACAAAACCTTTTTCAAACATGTTTCAGGTGATCTGTTGTAATTCAGGAAAAGTGCTGGGGAGCATTTCAAGCTTAAAGATAGTGGCTCAATATAAAATAAATAAATGTTTTTGTAATATCACGCTTTTATAGTAAAAACATAATATTGTAAATTATCGGGGTTTTATCCCGAATTGTGAAATAAATAATCGGGGAAAAATTTTAGCTTTAAGCGATCCTGTTTCCGCTGTTAAACTCAATTAAATCAATACCGCAGTATTTCTGTCCCGCGGCTCCTGAAACGGGTCAAACCGGGTCATGGGCCGTGACATTAGGGGACGTGAGAGGAAGAATGTGATGGGGCCCATTTGCATAAACCAATCGGATTTGGTTTTTATTTGATTTGTTTTACTTTTTAAATAGTTAAAAGGGGCTTTACAGGGGACTTTATTCCACACAGTGCAAATTAACGATAAAGTGCCCCGCTTATGTGTCACATACGTGACGCTAATATGATGTGATAAAGCCCCTAGGGACTTTATCCCACACCACTTAGCCTAATGGTCGATTTATTAGTGGTGGACTTGATGGTCTCTTATGTTGGAAGTTTTGGGTATGTGAATGAAAGTCTCAAAAGGTGGTAAATACTTTGTCTCACATTGGTGTGAGAACAAAGTGAGTGGTTGTTTATAAGGTAAAGCCTTTACTACTCCATTCTAGCTTTATGACATGTTTTACCACAAGTCCTACCCGCGCGCAGGGGGGGGGGGTGCAAAAAATGAGTTTTTGAATTGGAATTTGGTTGAACTCGTGCGTGTCTGCACGTCCCGCGGACACGAATGCAACTTGTTAACTAGAAAAATTAAGTACGAAATGTAAAACCAAATTTTGGGAAGGATGAAAAGTATAGTGGAAATTGTAAAAGTTAAAAAAAAAATTACGCGTTGCGAAGAAATGAAATGAGAAACAATAGACGTAAAAACCTTGAACTGCACATGGACGTTGTGTCGTGTTACCTCGCAAAATTATGAACGAAACGTAAAAATGTTGAACCACACACACGTTGCTCCTTGGTAACTCGCAAAATTTAGTACGAAACGTAAAATGAAAATTTGCGAAAGATGAAAAGTATAGGGGACCGAAGTTGAATGTAAAAAAATTGTGAGATTATAAAATTGCAAGAAATTCAAAGATTTAGGTTAAAAGTAAAATTTGAACTTTTGTTTTTTAAAACATCCAAAGCATATGATATAATATCCTATGCATGCAAAGCTACTAATTTGTAGTATATAAATAAGCCCTCATTATGGCCCATAACAATGATTTAGTGGAGATATGATAAACCATAAGTGATTGACATAATATGCTTTTTTAAGGGTTATTGTATTTTAATAATCCTAAGTTACACCTACTGGCCGATAATAATCCCAGATTTAAAAATTCCCTCCAACGATCCCAACTTGTAAGAATTTGGCCCCCATTGTATAACAATTCTAAATAAACCGACACCCTCATAAATTTTCCGACACCCTAAAAATATTTAAAATATCAAAATATGTCTTAAAATACACCGCATATGTGAAAACGAACCCAAAATACCTTGAATATTATTAAAAATAATTAAAAACCAATTTTTGAGGTTTGTCGCGGGCCGCGTAGACCCCTTAGGGATCTTACGCGGGCCGCTAGAGATCAAAAGTGTGGCGCAGCCTGGTGCTGCCAAGTGGCCCAACACATGTCGACCATTCTGCTCCGTTGTAAGTATCATAACCCCTTGCTATACCTTACGCGGGCCCCGTAAAAGTCGAAAACCAGCCCTATAAGTAGAGGGCCTTGGATCTTCAGTTTGCTCGTTCATTTTCATTCTCAATCTCGAATTTCTAAAGTGTAGGCATAATACTCGGGTATAATACCCCCCTAAATAGCGAAGTTCTGCTCCGTTGTAAGTATCATAACCCCTGGATACGTATTAGATACTCTGCCCGATTTGATCTAGGGTTCTGTAACGGTTGTCGTGGTTCTGCCTGATGTAGTCGTTGGAATGCCATCTCGGAGAGGGTATAACTAATGTTAAAATGGGTTATTATACTAACACGTGTGCATTTGTGTAATTTATAGATTGTCACCAGGAAACCCTAAAGGATAATCTAAGACATCAATGTGAGTAATCCTCTTTTGTGTAAACCTTTTTGTGAGTAATCTCCTTTTTGTTAACTGTTTTTACAAAACCTCACACAATAAATTCTATATTAAGCAGTTATTGAGTATTTGTAAGGATACAATTATCGTCGGTATGTTGGGGTTTTGTATACAAAATTTGTTACTAGAGGGGTAACATTTCAACAAGTCGGGTCTGACAGTACCGCGGGTGGTAATAAATATAACTTGGAAACAATATAATTGCGAGATCGCCCTCAATACTATACAATGGATTTTACTTAAACTTGATTAAACTGGGATTCACTCACCAGTAATTCTCACTGACAAAATGTTTTTAAACGCGTTTCAGGTAACAAATTATGAAAGCCCAATAGAAGCCAGCTGGCAGCACTGAAGGCTTGGAAAAGTGGCAATAAAGTCACCTAAAATAAAATAGATGTTTTTATTAAATAAAAATAGGATTTATTCCTATGACAATGTGTGTATTGCAAACTTGGGTTTTATCCCATGTGTTTAATGTTATGAAAATGTGGTATTTTACTCTGATCAAATATTTCCTAACTACGGTCCTGATGAAAATTTCCGCTGGCAAATTAGACAATACGCGATACCACCGAAACTGGCTCGCGGCCGCCCGTTCCTATGTTTGAATAAGGGGACGGGGGTTGCGACAGAATGTGGTATCAGAGCTAAGCCACTGATTCAGCCACAGAAGTGTTCTGCTGACATCAAAATATAAATTGTTAGGAAATAAATTACGAGAATACGTTCACCATTGTATTTTCTTGTTATGTGTTATTTGACTATTTGTTAGTTTACAGTATGAGCGACCAAGGACCATCTGACGCGTACCGTCAATTGTCTGGTTCGCCTAGAAGCGAAGGTGCCTCTTCTCAGCCTGCCCTCTCAGGGTACTCTGCTGATACGGAAGAAGGAATATTCGTGTTTAAGGCTCAGTCTGAAGAGCCATTCCCTCAGAAAAAGAGAGGATGGTTCAGTCGAGGGGCACATGAGCGTAGGAAGTGTATGAAAAAGTTACAAGACCAGAGAGCACTAGCAGCAGCTAAAAGAGAAACCGATGCCTATGCCCAGGAAATGATTAATAGGGGTATAGCCAATATTCACATCCTAGCAACCACTGTAGCTGGCCCTAATCTGGAACAAATGATAGCACCCCAACCACAACCACCAATTCCTGACCAACCGATGGAAATAGAAAACCCTGAAAATCAAGTAGAAATGCATGATTTTAATCCGGAGGAAATACCTAGGGTACCTGTACCAAATCCCTTAAACCCAAATTATGACCCATGGTGGGATGACAATAGGGACTACGTGCAATGTTACCCGATCCACGAAGACATACCCATGCCAAATCTAGGAGCCTACCCAGGGTTAGATCCTCTAGATCCCTATTACGATAATGATGTGTTCATTAGGGAGATTCTAGAAAACCCTTACCCATATCAGGCCTCTACACCTCCATACCAGGAACCCGCACCCCAGTTTCAGAACCCAGTCCTAGAACCTGCACCCCCAATGAGTGCAGACAATGTACAAGAACTTAGGACATTTGGTGAGGAAATTGTAGAGAATCGTGAAAGAATGCGACAGGTGGGAGAGCGACTCGTCTGGAAGTACGACGAGCGCAATATGGATTTCTGGATGAATCCATATCCGTAGATGTGATGATGGAGACGGTAGTAATAATAATAATATAATATGTGTGTATGTGTATGAAAAAAAAACTACGGATGCCTACTACTATAAGTGTAACTTTATTTCAGTCGGTATTGTAATTTTAATTTCAGTACTGGTGTGTAATAGATGCATAGTATATGAATAGAGTAAGTCGCAATGATCGACTCTTTTGACCAAAATGTATGTCATGTGATTGGTTATATTAAATATTATTTTGTGATATTAATACGTGATAAATGTTTAAAATTCAGATGGCCGACGAAGGAAATCAAGAAAATCTGAATAACGATGACCAGAGTAACAATAACTTGGTTAATGAGAACCCGAGCATCAATAACAATGGAAACCAAGTGGATAATAGTGCTATCCAACACATAGTGGCACAAGGAATCATAGATGCAATGCCATTTATTATCCAAACTGTTAAGGACGCTGATAATAAAAGTAAACATAGCAGTAAGCGACCAATTGAACCAGAACACAGCGTAAACAATGGACCCGTACTTCAAGTGCCCATTCCCAAAAGAAGAAGAACCATGCCTTATGGTTGTTCTTACAAAGAATTCTGGTCCTGCAAACCAATAGAATTCTCAGGTAATGAAGGACCTATTGCGGCTCTACGTTGGAAAGAAAAGACTGAGGCTGTTTTAAAAATAAGCAAGTGTGCTGAAGAAGACAAGATAATGTTTGCTTCTAATCTATTTAAGAACTCAGCCTTAGAATGGTGGAACACTATCCTCCAGTCTAGAGGAAGTGATAGGATTTATAATATGGAATGGGAGGAATTTAAGAATATGGTAGAAAGGAAATTCTGCCCTCCCAATGAAAAGGAACAGATAGCAAATAAGTTTCTGAACCTAAGAATGACAGGGGTAGATAGTAAGGGTTATACTTGTAACACTCTCACTTTATAAAAGGGTTTTAGTACTAAAAACGACAAGTAATTGTGTTCTTACGAAATACACGTACATTTAAAATACGGGTTTATTAAAACTTTTACAAATCATAGGTTATTCAACATAACGTGATCGGATTTGTCGTTTAAATTTACGACGAGGCAATGTGCGGAAGCATGAATCTTTATCGTGTTCGGTTCTTCGTTGAGCTTGATCGTCTTCCGGCATCCAAAATGTACCTACATTTCATAAACATGAAATGCTTTAGTCATACGGAGTTTAAAACATGTCTAAACGAGTCCGGAAAGCGAAACTGATTAAAATACATTTTGTTACAGGGTCTACCGTTACGGTAGCCCCTGAATGTTGATTTTTCCACCGTAAAGCAGTGGGTGTGTGGCGTAAAGATTTTAAGGCTACCGTAAGTTACGGTAGCTACCGTAACTTACGGTGGCCTCTGCAAGATTTTCCAAGCTTGCCGTTGTCTAAAACGAAAACCTTCATAACTTTTAATCCACTTGTCCGATTGACCTACCGTTTCTTCCTACATGATTGTAATTTAATCCTTCGTCATCCGGAGTTAAAATCCAACATCCGGATTAACAAATTTTGAGACTTTTATGCCTTCGGCTTATTACCTTTTTACAAAATTTTGACCCGTTTATGCATTTATCAAACAAACATATTTGTTTGATCATTATTTCACATAAACCTCTTCAATTCAATATTATCTACCATGTTAGGTTCTAATTGCGGGTTTCTTATATATTTTAACCCGTTTTCGCTCGTATGCTTATTTTGACCCATTAAGGGTATTTAAGCTATTTAGTCTAAATTAGTTCCTTTCTTCCACCCTTCGCATTCCCGTATTAGTTTACTACTTATATTCCATCGAACTATACAAGTTCCTAAATAACCCATATGGGTCGTTTGCCCAATTCACCCGTCAAGGGCTTTTTGGTCAATTTTAGTCCTTCATTTACGACTAAGGACTTTCGCTAATATTTGACCAAAATATCGCTTTTAAGTATAATTCTAAATATGCGTACCTGGCTCGGGTCATAACATTGACCCGTATACATACTTTTTGCTTTAATTTTTCTAGTTAAAGCATTGCGCACACATGTTATTTCCTGTGATCATAAAAACTCAACAAGTGGTCGTCAGTTATTATTGTCAAATGATTTTACCAATGTCATTTGACCCGTTTAGCCTGAACGACCATTTTCCATTATGAAATGATATCTAGTTACCATCTCGCTCTTTAACCCATTCTGGTTTACATCATAACGAATTATTTCAAAATTCGTTATTTATTAGTCCTTACCCGACTAATCTACTATTTTACCCCTTTTTACCCTAATTTATGGTTTCTTACCTTTTTACTTATTCCGAATTGCATTGTATCATGCCGAAACATCGTAATTCAATTACTTAATATTATTCACAACCAAAATTCACAAGTAAGTGTATTGTAATTAAAAAGGGGGTGTAAGCTTAACTTACCTTTTATCCGATTTCGCTCTTTTCCGCGAATTCAAGCCGTTTGACCCGCTTCTTTTTCCCAAGCCGCCACCTAGCTCGTTAAGCGTCAAACTACCGTCATCATTTAGAAGGTGGTTAGATTAGTCATTAACAAACACGACTATTCCACCTTACGCATTTTCTATATCGAAACTTCTATTCGACTTCATCATTGGTTAGTTTAACGTATCAAATGTCAACTACTTTTGATCACATGATTTACACAATTAAGTCTAATTCAACATGATGTTTTGAACCCTTATCGCTTCATATTTCACATAATTTTCCATATTATTCAAATGCGTGTTTCATTTCAAATTTCAACATTCGGTTTTCTCTTAGGCATTATATCAAACACCTAGTGAGCATACTTTTATAAAATTAACAATCAAACTCCATGACTACATATCTTGCCAATTTCATCATCTTTTACTAAATAATCATCTAGTTCATGGTTCAATGTCAAGATTAACTTCATAGAGTTCAAATAACACTAGTTTGATAATCATGATTCTAGTGTTCATCATGTTTCTACAAAACCCATTAAACACCTAATTAGAGATCATGAGTTTTACTAACATGCACTCAAATTCCTTAGTTTATTAACTAGGGTTTGTTTCAAATCATGCATACATCCTATTTCCACCTAAATATCCATCATTCAAGATCAGAATTCGAATTCCTAGAGTTCATCAAGAATTTGAGATGGAACAAAATAGTGAAATTTGACATACCTTATGATCACTTCACTGAGGTGATCATTAATCCGTGCTTGAATTTCAATTTGGGTGTGATTTGCCCTTCCAATTGCTTGAATTTAGGCTAGTTAGGGTTTGAACATGAGAGCTTCCTGGCTCCTCTGGAAGTCTCGTCCAGAAGACACACTTAGGGTGTGTGTTTTGGTGTTAGTGTTTTATTTAATTAAAACTAGTTTTCTAGTTTACCACTTTTAGTTCCTCTAGGTTTCAAGTTTTATAAAAAGTTTAAGTAATTCATGTTTCCTTTATTGCTTTAACCTCACTTGACTAACTAGGTTGATTATTCCTAGTTAACTTAATAGGTTCGGGAAGTTATAACCCGTTATATTTTAAGTCCCGTTACCTCGAGTCTTTTATAAGCTTTATTTCCTCAAAAGCTTTTGTTCACTTTCTTATTTAATGTCAGGTTTATTTATTTAAATCCTAATATTCACCGGGTTTACTTTTAGCACTTACGGTATTTTACCCGTTTATTTTCGGTTACTTTAATATAATTAATAAACCCTTTTTTTGGGTGTTACAAGTCTACCCCCCTTAAAGAGGTTTCGTCCCCGAAACCTTCTTTATGTAGTTCGTTGATTAAACCAAATGAACTTAGCCCCCTTTTTTTTGTTTTTTTAAGGTTTTCCTTCTCTTCGGTCTTTGGTTATCATTGTATTAACGTATGCTTCTTTCATGTGTTTGGCCTCATGGGTCGTAACTTTCATCTTATGTCCCTTATTCCTATTAATTACTTATCTTGGCGGTTAGACTAATTAGTCACTGGTTACCTTATACCCCTTCGCTCGGGTGTATCCATTTTGTCTTCTCGAGGCTTACAAGCTTTTATTATTCTCATTTCATCATTCACACTATAACCTGGTTATATTTCGTATTACTTTTCCTTGTCCGTACCCTTTTTATTTATTCGACCCATTTAGTTTTGCATCATACCTTCTTACTACTTACAATTTATGACTTCTAGACATACCTACCCATTCCCTGGGTTTGTGGTCTTTGGCGTATCATTACCATTCCATGGTTTTACGCCCTTATGATCCATAATCTTTAAGTGACATTCAAGTCACTTCTATATTACCAAGACAACCTTTGTTTGACCCATTTGGTTGTCTAATGGTATCCACCATTTCAACGACAACCAAACATGCTTTAACAAATCTTTTGACCCGTTTTGATTATCTAGTGAACTTCGTCACTTCTACAACACACTGCATTTTCTCATAACAATATTCCAAGTTACTAATCTTCATTCAATATCTAAGGATAATGCAACGAAACCCAAGTTACGTACTTGTATAATTCATCAACATTGGTTTCAATCCATAATTACCCATTCCCGGGCTTGTCAGTTTTTAGCGTATCACTTCCATCTCATGTTTTACGCTTTTATAACTCAAGTTTAACGAGCGACTTTCATGTCACTTCATGTTTAAGTTTATATAACTTTTCATCATCGAGAATCTTCTTTTCGAGCATTTCGTTTTTACACCTATCAGTGTTAAGACCGAAATCCTTTAATATTAATCATTTTCTAATTTCTCTCATAATACCCATATTTGTTAAAACGTTGTTTCTTACTAACACTGAATTTTAGTTTAACGTTTCCTTTTTTGCCTTGTCTTACATCCTTTTTCTTATTTCTAGAAATTTTAAGTCTGAGGATTTATTCCTTTCCGTCATCATTTAATGTATGAAATTATAATTAGTTCCCACACTTAACCCAAATTACCCATAGGTTCTATCACTTAGCCTCGTAGGCTGTTTATCTTGATTTTTTTTTCCTTTTTACCTTTTTAAAGCGAGACCCCAACAATTTGTTTCTTTCTATCAGCGACTCAAAGGTCTTTTTGGTCTCGTAGACCTTATAATTCCTAAAGGTTGTGATGATCCCGTAGATTCATCTTTTGCTCATGTCGTGCTAAAATATACCTTCGGTGCCAAGGCACCCTTTTTAAGTTTAGAAATCATTCGTTTTCGTTTTTGAATTCTATGGACCTTGACCGTAGTCTAAGGCTACATCCGCTTCCATTTTAAACTAATCCTCCGACTCTATGACTGCTTACGTCATTTACACGTCGGTCTGTTTTCCGCTTATTGTTATCCGATTTATTCCCACATTTATTCACAACCCATTACCCGGGTTCTTTTATCTTAATATTTCGTGCTTATATTTATTTGGTTCGCGCTTACTTTCATTAACAAACGTTATTCTTTATTTAACTCGTTTGACTTGTTCGTGTGAAATTTCATCACTTATGACAGTCAAACTTTATCCCTTATGCCTTAGCATTCTCATTAGTTGGTTTGTATTTTTTTTATTTACTTTAATCTTTGTCCCTTCTCTCGGGCTCGTTATTTTAACGTAATACGCTTCCGTCATCCGACTTGCGTTTACGTTTACTATCAAGCAGCTTATTTATTTGATTCATTTGGGTACCATTTAAGTTAGTCTCATTCACCCCGCCCTTACTACATCGGACATAAATGTGTCCATCATAAGAAGTTCATGACATCATGTGTTCACTACTTACTTGGCCAGAGTAAGCGACTAACACATGACACTCATGACCTTTTTATAATTTTCACAGTACACCCCATGTAAGTAACACCTCTATCTTTTCTATATTATGGATTTTAATTAGCAAAACTTTATTCTTTTGCTATTAACCAATTATCAGTTCTACCTGTTTTATTCTTGAACATATAAAATGTTTTCCTTTTTACCGACTATTATATCATCACATTCGTTAATGTGATCGCTACTTTTCTCATTAGTATTATATTGAGGGTTTTCCACTTGGATAATTACCCCGTCCAAGTTTCCATATGAACTAATCCTGTTATTTCTTTGTTATTCATCATCGTGAATAACACATGTTTCTATTAAACTTCTCTTAGAAACATCATCCTGAATAGATATCCTATTCATGTTTTATCAGATATATGCAACCGTTATCCCCTACGTGTTGTTGCATATTACTACTTATGCGATTAAATTTAAAAGCGTGCACCTGGTAATGCTTGCCTTAACAGGCTTTCCATGCCTTTATCCTTGTTCGCGGTCGTTACGCGATTTTGGTCCTTGGTGAGCATACTCCGCTTGTCATACTTTGGACCATTCCTTTGTCAAATCCGCAATTTATTACACTCCTGCAATCTTCAGATGCGAGTGTCATTCAACTACAACATTTATAAAAGTTAGTAATTTCGACATTAATGAACGCCCGTGTTACAATACGAGGTTTTCTACCATACGTGACAACGTACTTAATTTCGTTAACCATATTAATCATTTACTTGAGGTAACGTGTATTACATGATAACCCTATGTGTTGTATATAACACTTCAACATACTAGATCGTTTATATACATATAACTTACCGGATTTGCGATCAAGCCTCGAACCGAACACATTTGTCAACAACCTTGAGCTCTGATTACCAACTTGTAACACTCTCACTTTATAAAAGGGTTTTAGTACTAAAAACGACAAGTAATTGTGTTCTTACGAAATACACGTACATTTAAAATACGGGTTTATTAAAACTTTTACAAATCATAAGTTATTCAACATAACGTGATCGGATTCGTCGTTTAAATTTACGACGAGGCAATGTGCGGAAGCATGAATCTTTATCGTGTTCGGTTCTTCGTTGAGCTTGATCGTCTTCCGGCATCCAAAATGTACCTACATTTCATAAACATGAAATGCTTTAGTCATACGGAGTTTAAAACATGTCTAAACGTGTCCGGAAAGCGAAACTGATTAAAATATATTTTGTTACAGGGTCTACCGTAAATTACGGTGGCTACCGTAATTTACGGTAGCCCCTGAATGTTGATTTTTCCACCGTAAAGCAGTGGGTGTGTGGCGTAAAGACTTTAAGGCTACCGTAAGTTACGGTAGCTACCGTAACTTACGGTGGCCTCTGCAAGATTTTCCAAGTTTGCCGTTTTCTAAAACGAAAACCTTCATAACTTTTAATCCGCTTGTCCGTTTGACCTACCGTTTCTTCCTACATGATTGTAATTTGATCCTTCGTCATCTGGAGTTAAATTCCAACATCCGGATTAACAAATTTTGAGACTTTTATGCCTTCGGCTTATTACCTTTTTACAAAATTTTGACCCGTTTATGCATTTATCAAACAAACATATTTGTTTGATCATTATTTCACATGAACCTCTTCAATTCAATATTATCTACCACGTTAGGTTCTAATTGCGGGTTTCTTATATATTTTAACCCGTTTTCGCTCGTATGCTTATTTTGACCCATTAAGGGTATTTAAGCTATTTAGTCTAAATTAGCTCCTTTCTTCCACCCTTCGCATTCCCGTATTAGTTTACTACTTATATTCCACCACACTATACAAGTTCCTAAATAACCCATATGGGTCGTTTGCCCAATTCACCCGTCAAGGGCTTTTTGGTCAATTTTAGTCCTTCATTTACGACGAAGGACTTTCGCTAATATTTAACCAAAATATCGCTTTTAAGTATTATTCTAAATATGCGTACCTGGCTCGGGTCATAGCGTTGACCCGTATACATACTTTTTGCTTTAATTTTTCTAGTTAAAGCATTGCGCACACATGTTATTTCATGTGATCATAAAAACTCAACAAGTAGTCGTCAGTTATTATTGTCAAATGATTTTACCAATGTCATTTGACCCGTTTAGCCCGAACGACCATTTTCCATTATGAAATGATATCTAGTTACCATCTCGCTCTTTTACCCATTCCGGTTTACATCATAACGAATTATTTCAAAATTCATTATTTATTAGTCCTTACCCGACTAATCTACTATTTTACCCCGTTTTACCCTAATTTATGGTTTCTTACATTTTTACTTATTCCGACTTGCATTGTATCATGCCGGAACATCATAATTCAATTACTTAATATTATTCACAACCAAAATTCACAAGTAAGTGTATTGTAATTAAAAAGGGGGTGTAAGCTTAACTTACCTTTTATCCGATTTCGCTTTTTTCCGCGTATTCAAGCCGTTTGACCCGCTTCTTTTTCCCAAGCCGCCACCTAGCTCGTTAAGCGTCAAACTATCATCATCATTTAGAAGGTGGTTAGATTAGTCATTAACAAACACGACTATTCCACCTTACGCATTTTCTATATCGAAACTTCTATTCGAATTCATCATTGGTTAGTTTAACGTATCAAATGTCAACTACTTTTGATCACATGATTTACACAATTAAGTCTAATTCAACATGATGTTTTGAACCCTTATCGCTTCATATTTCACATAATTTTCCATATTATTCAAATGCGTGTTTCATTTCAAATTTCAACATTCGGTTTTCTCTTAGGCATTATATCAAACACCTAGTGAGCATACTTTTATAAAATTAACTATCAAACTCCATGACTACATATCTTGCCAATTTCATCATCTTTTACTAAATAATCATCTAGTTCATGGTTCAATGTCAAGATTAACTTCATAGAGTTCAAATAACACTAGTTTGATAATCATGATTCTAGTGTTCATCATGTTTCTACAAAACCCATTAAACACCTAGTTAGAGATCATGAGTTTTACTAACATGCACTCAAATTCCTTAGTTTATTAACTAGGGTTTGTTTCAAATCATGCATACATCCTATTTCCACCCAAATATCTATCATTCAAGATCAAAATTCGAATTCCTATAGTTCATCAAGAATTTGAGATGGAACGAAATAGTGAAATTTGACATACCTTATGATCACTTCACTGAGGTGATCATTAATCCGTGTTTGAATTTCAATTTGGGTCTGATTTGCCCTTCCAATTGCTTGAATTTAGGCTAGTTAGGGTTTGAACATGAGAGCTTCCTGGCTCCTCTGGAAGTCTCGACCAGAACACACACTTAGGGTGTATGTTTTGGTGTTAGTGTTTTATTTAATTAAAACTAGTTTTCTAGTTTACCACTTTTAGTCCCTATAGGTTTCAAGTTTTATAAAAAGTTTAAGTAATTCATGTTTCCTTTATTGCTTTAACCTCACTTGACTAACTAGGTTGATTATTCCTAGTTAACTTAATAGGTTCGGGAAGTTATAACCCGTTATATTTTAAGTCCCGTTACCTCTAGTCTTTTATAAGCTTTATTTCCTCAAAAGCTTTTATTCACTTTCTTATTTAATGTCAGGTTTATTTATTTAAATCCTAATATTCACCGGGTTTACTTTTAGCACTTACGGTATTTTACCCGTTTATTTTCGGTTACTTTAATATAATTAATAAACCCATTTTTGGGGTGTTACAATACTACCACATTCTTTGAATATGCTAGAATAGTACCAACCCTTGCATCACCTGAACCGGTATTAATCTCCCGTTACATCTGGGGGTTAATCGGGGAGATTAGACATGTAGTCAAGGCAGCTAGACCCCAAACTATAGAAGAAGATGTAGAACTAGCAAATACCTTGACAGACGAGTTAATCCGTACTAGAGAAGAAGACCAGAGGAGAAACCTAGCTCAAAGGCTTACCCAAGAATTCCGTTCTGGGAATTCCAACCGTAGGAATATAGGTTCTACCTCTGCACCATACTGCAAGGGCTGCAAGAAAAAGCATTCGGGAAATTGCTCCACTCACTGCAATTTCTGCAAGGCACCAGGACACAAGGAAGAAGATTGCTGGAGAAAATCCAGTAATGGACTATGCTTCAACTATGGAGAAAAAGGTCACATCAAGCCGAACTGTCCGAAACTAGCTCCAGCCACGAACTACAAGAACACTAAAAATGCTAGAGCATTTGTTCTGACTGCAGATGAAGCCAAAATGATTCCAGATGTAATAGCCGGTACGTTTTTAGTTAATGATGTTTTTGCTAAAGTATTATTTGACTCTGGTGCAAACGAAAGTTTTATTAATACTTCATTTTGCAAACTTCTTAATCAACCATTAACTAAACTCTCACAAGAATGTCTAGTTGAGACAGCGAATGGAGAAACGGTTAGGATTTCTGAAATCTTGCAGGGAGAAAGAATAGAATTTTTAAATCAAAAGTTTATGGCAAATCTTTACCTAATGAATCTGGCAGGATTTGATATCGTATTAGGAATGGATTGGTTAATAGCCAATAAAGCTAATATTTTATGTGATCAAAAGTCAATTCAAGTAAATTCATCAAAGGGTGAAAAGATCACAATTAAATGTGATAAACCATCTAGATCCACTAAATTCATCTATGTGATGAAAACTGCAAGCTATATAAGAAAAGGGTCTATAGTGTATTTAATTTCTATAATCACTAATACTAAAGGAAAAGAACTAAAAGACAATCCAGTAGTGTCTCAATTTTCAGATGTATTTCCAGAAGAATTACCAGGACTACCGCCAGACAGAGAAGTCAAATTCAGAATCCACCTACTACCTGGAACAGCACCCATTGCCAAAGTACCTTACCGTTTGGCACCAGCAGAGATGCAGGAACTACAGAAACAATTAGACGAATTATTGGAAAAGAGATTCATACAGCCAAGTTCGTCGCCATGGGGAGCGCCGATTTTATTCGTTAAAAAGAAGGACGGATCAATGCGTATGTGCATTGACTACCGTGAGTTAAACAAGGTCACGATTAAGAATCGGTACCCATTACCAAGGATTGATGATCTGTTCGATCAACTTCAAGGAGCTCGATTTTTCTCTAAAATCGATTTAAGGTCGGGATATCATCAATTAAAGGTACAGAAAGAGGACATTCCTAAAACCGCGTTTAGAACAAGGTATGGCCATTATGAATTTACTGTCATGCCATTTGGTTTAACCAATGCCCCAGCCACATTTATGGACATGATGAACCGAATATGTAAGCCATATTTGGATAAATTCATAATTGTTTTTATTGATGATATTCTCATCTATTCTAAAAGTAAAGAGGAACATGCAAAGCATTTGCACGCACTTTTAAGTCTATTAAGAAAGGAAAAGCTCTACGCTAAATTTTCAAAGTGCGAGTTTTGGTTAGAGCAAGTACAGTTTCTTGGACACTTAGTTAATCATGAAGGAATTCATGTGGATCCAACAAAGATCGATGCGATTACCAAATGGAAAACCCCTGAGTCACCAACCGAGGTTAGAAGTTTCTTAGGATTGGCCGGATATTATAGGAGATTTATTCGAGATTTTTCTAAGATAGCCATTCCTTTAACTAAGTTAACCTGTAAATCCATTAAGTTTGAATGGGGACCAAAACAAGAAGAAGCATTTAGAATTCTTAAGTATAGATTAACCCATGCACCCATACTAGCGTTACCAGAAGTAACTGAAGATTTAGTAGTGTATTGTGACGCTTCTAAGTTAGGTTATGGATGTGTGTTGATGCAACGCTAAAAGGTTATAGCTTATGCATCTAGACAACTTAAGAATCATGAAGAGAATTATTCAACCCATGATCTTGAATTAGGAGCAATAATTTTTGCTTTAAAAATTTGGAGACATTATCTTTATGGTAGTAAGTTTACCATATTTACTGATCATAAGAGTTTAAGATATGTTTTCGGGTAAAAGGAGTTGAATATGAGACAAAGACGCTGGATGGAAATGCTTAGTGATTATGATTGTGATATCCAGTATCATGAAGGAAAAGCAAATGTAGTGGCAGATGCTTTAAGTCGAAAGTATCACGAAAAGCCAAAAAGAGTACGTTCTCTTAAAATAAATCTGCAGGTAGATTTAAATGATCAGATAAGAGAAGCACAAGAATCAGTAATCAAGAATGATACTGAAAAATTAAAAGGTATGATTAAGGAATTAGAACAAGGAACATATGGAATTTGGAGATTCCATGAAAAGATAATGTGGATACCTAAATTAGGAAACCTACGTCATCGTATATTAGAGGAAGTCCATAAGTCTAAATATACGATGCATCCAGGAAATGATAAGATGTACCAGGATTTAAGAAAGAATTTCTGGTGGATAGGAATGAAAAAGGACATAGCAACCTATGTTTCTAAATGTTTAACTTGCTCACAAGTTAAAGCCGAACACCAGAAACCCTCAGGTTTGTTACAACAGTTAGAAATGCCAGTATGGAAATGGGAATTGATAACAATGGATTTTGTTACCAAATTACCCAAAACAAGGAAAGGTAATGATACAATCTGGGTGATTGTAGATAGGCTAACTAAGTCAGCTCACTTCCTACCGACGAAAGAAACTTTCAGTATGGAACAATTAGCTAAACTATATGTAAATGAAATAGTTTCTTTACATGGAATTCCTTTATCAATTGTTTCTGATAGGGATAGCCGTTTTACCTCTCATTTTTGGTCAAGTTTCCAAAAAGCAATGGGAACCAAGTTAAATCTAAGCACCGCTTATCATCCTCAAACAGATGGACAAAGCGAAAGGACAATTCAGACGATGGAAGACATGCTTAGAGCTTGTGTAATTGATTTCGGAGGTAATTGGGATGATCACTTGCCTTTAATAGAATTTTCTTATAATAATAGTTATCACACAAGTATCCACGTTGCACCATTCGAAGCACTTTATGGACGAAAGTGCCGAACCCCAGTATGTTGGGCAGAAATTGGGGAAAAGCAACTATCTGTACATGAGATAGTGCAAGAAACAACCGACAAAATTATTCAAGTCAAGGAACGACTGAAAGCAGCACGTGATCGACAAAAGAGCTATGCTGATAACCGACGCAAACCATTGGAATTCCAAGTAGGAGATAAAGTATTATTGAAAGTCTCTCATTGGAAATGAGTGGTAAGATTTATCAAAAAAGGAAAGCTAAGTCCCAGGTATGTTGGACCTTTTGAGATTATTAGAAGAGTAGGACCTGTAGCCTATCAGCTACAACTGCCAGAGGAAATGGCAGGAATACATGATGTATTTCATGTATCTAATCTCAAGAAATGCTTAGCCGATGAATCACTGGTGGTACCTCTTAAGGATATAGAGGTAAATGAACAACTCAAGTTTGTAGAGAAGCCTCTACAGATTGAAGACAGGAAGGTCAAAAACCTCAAACATAAGAGATTAGTTCTGGTCAAAGTGAAGTGGAACTCCAAAAGAGGACCTGAGTACGCATGGGAGCTTGAATCGGAAATGCAAAGGAAATATCCACACTTGTTCCAGTAGATCTCGAGGACGAGCTCTAAAACAAGGTGGGAAGGATATAACAACTCTAAATAAACCGACACCCTCATAAATTTTCCGCACCCTAAAAATATTTAAAATATCCCAATATGTCTTAAAATACACCCATACGTGAAAACGGACCCCCGAATACCTTGAATATTATTAAAAATAATTAAAAACCATTTTTTGAGGTTTGTCGCGGGCCGCGTAGACCCCTTAGGGATCTTACGCGGGCCGCTAGAGATCAAAAGTGTGGCGCAGCCTGGTGCTGCCACGTGGCCTAACACATGTCGACCATACTAGCTAACCCGGATCACCTACGTCGTTGACCATAGTTGACGCGGGCCGCGTAGCCATTTGCTATATCTTACGCGGGCCGCGTAAAAGTCGAAAACCAGCCCTATAAGTAGAGGGCCTTGGATCTTCAGTCTGCTCGTTCATTTTCATTCTCAATCTCGAATTTCTAAAGTGTAGGCATAATACTCGGGTATAATACCCCCCTAAATAGCGAAGTTCTGCTCCGTTGTAAGTATCATAACCCCTGGATACGTATTAGATACTCTCCCCGATTTGATCTAGGGTTTCGTAACGGCTGTCGTGGTTCTGCCCGACGTAGTCGTTGGAATGCCGTCTCGGGGAGGGTATTACTAATGTTAAAATGGGTTATTATACTAACATGTGTGCATTTGTGTAATTTATAGATTGTCACCAGGAAACCCTAAAGGATAATCTAAGACAGCAATGTGAGTAATCCTCTTTTTGTGTAAACCTTTTTGTGAGTAATCTCCTTTTTGTTAACTGTTTTTACAAAACCTGACACAATATATTCTATATTAAGCAGTTATTGAGTATTTGTAAGGATACAATTATCGTCGGTATGTTGGGGTTTTGTATACAAAATTTGTTACTGGAGGGGTAACATTTCCACAAGTCGGGTCTGACAGTACCGCGGGTGGTAATTGATATAACTCGGAAACAAATATAATTGCGAGATCGCCCTCAATACTGTACAATGGATTTTACTTAAACTTGATTAAACTGAGATTCACTCACCAGTAATTCCCACTGACAAAATATTTTTAAACGCGTTCCAGGTAACAAATTGTGAAAGCCCAATAGAAGCCAGCTGGACAGCACTGAAGGCTTGGAAAAGTGGCAATAAAGTCACCTAAAATAAAATAGATGTTTTTATTAAATAAAATAGGATTTATTCCTATGACAATGTGTGTATTGCAAACTTGGGTTTTATCCCATGTGTTTAATGTTATGAAAATGTGGTATTTTACTCTGATCAAATATTTCCTAACTACGGTCCTGATGAAAATTTCCGCTGGCAAATTAGACAATACGCGATACCACCGAAACTGGCTCGCGGCCGCCCGTTCCTGTGTTTGAATCAGGGGACGGGGGGTTGCGACACATTGATCCTTTTCTAACATAGGTGCACTTAAATCAATTAAGGAGTCTGCAGGTGCACTTGAATCTATTGAGGATGCCAAATTCTTATATGTTTGAAAAGGATCAATGGGGGACCAAACTTTTACAAGTTGGGATCGTTGGGGGGAATTTTTAAAGTTGTGATTATTATCGGCCAACAGGTGAAACTTAGGATTATTAAAATCCAATAACCTTTTTTTTAATCTAAAATGACTTAGTGTGGCCAAATATGACTAATATCACAAGATAAGGCTCATGACAATGAGTTAAACAAAACTCATTAACATATAACACGACTTATTATAACCTAAAATGGCTAGTTAACACCTTACATGATTTAGTGTAACATAATGCAAGAAATTAGCACATAAGGTAAATTCATTTTTGATTCTATGAGTTTTAGTAGTTTTAACTACTTGAGTCTAAAATCAAAATTTGTAACTATTTAAGTACTTGGTCTTTCAACCGGTAACCATCTGAGTTGAGTCTAACTGGCTACCTGTGTAAGATTTCCTTAGTTAAGTTTGTTTGAAATGATCAAAATACCCTTACTACCATCATGGCATTAAACCCCACTTCACCACCACTACATCACCCCATCTTCAACCCCCACCTCACCACCACACTCCTTCATTGGAACCACCTAACAGTTGATTTCATTATTAGTTTCAATATATTTAACATTAATCCGCTAAATTAATCCATCTGATTATAAGAAGCCAATATCACATGTAGTCACATGAAATAGGTTAAATCAAAATGCAGTTTGACAATTTTCTAACAAAATCAGAAGAAGATTCAAGTTACAAGAGTACCACCACCCCCACCGCACCACCCCCACCATCACCACTTCTCCATCCTACCCCCTACACACCACGATCACCATCTCCGGCGGCAAAACCAAAAACACGCCGGTCACCATCTCCGACTTCATCCCTCGTATCATCTACATCCTTTTCACCTTAACCAGAAACCACCGGTCACCATTCCTCTCAGATCTGACCTCATGTATGACGATGGTGGTTGCGATGGTGGTGGTTAGGGGTGTTCAAAACTATCCGTATCTGAAAATCCGATCCGAATTATCCGATATCCGAATCCGAAATATCCGAAATTTCGAATATCCGAAATTCGGGTATCCGAATTTTCGGATTCGGATGGTGATTTTAAAAAGTTTCGGATATTTCGGATATCCGAAATATCGGAAATTTAATTTTTATTTTTTTCGGATATCCGAATATCCGAACGAAAAGTAACCGAAATATCCGAAAAGTATCCGAAATATCCGGAAAATATCCGAAAACTTATATTCGGATATCCGAAACTATTCGAAATATCTGGTTCTGAATATAAAAATAATCATAAAAATTAAAAATTAAATTAAAATTAAATAAAAATCGGATATTCGGATAGTGAAATCTGGTATCCGAAAATGTCAGATATCCGAAATTCGGATATCCGAATTTGCGGATATCCGGTTTTGAACACCTCTATAGTGGTGGTTGTTGTCTCGTAGAGAGAGATTGAGAAAAAACTGGGTGAGAGAGAGTGAGTGTGTAGATTTATATATTTTTTTATTTCATTTTCATTTTGCTTTTAAATGATAGGGATATTTTTGTCTTTTCACAAAAAGCTAACAGACTTAGTAAGTTGGACTCAGGTTGTTACATAATGAAAAATTAGGTACTCTGATAGTTAAAGTTTTTGAAATAGTTAAAATCATCAAAACTCGAAGACTCAAAAATAAATTTAGTGTAACATGTTATAAGACCCAAGAGTGCCTACCATGGTGAATTATGAACATACCATCAATCATAACTTGGTGTAACATTATACAACTCATGAACTCATAGAAAGGCCCGTAATCTTCAACTTTAACTCATTATTTCAGCTCGTTATAATAAACGAGTTGAGATCCTCCGTTGACACCCGTTTTGTTCATTTATCGGAACCACACTGTAGTCACCTGCCACCTCAACATATTTAACATTACAAGAAATAAAAGAGACGTTTTGGCCAATGTTGGGCTAGCTCATTTGGTAGAGACTTTTGTTCTTAACAAGGAATAAATTATGATATATTTGGTGTAATTTAAGAGTTTGTAAGATTTGTCATGAGGCGCTTTGCGATGAACAACAAATGATATGTTTTCATTCATCAAGCATCACAATATTTTACAAGATCACACCTCATTATTCTCCAATTCAATTCACACAACACAACACAACACAACACAACACAACACAACACAACACAACGATTAAAAACAATTCTAACAATCACTTCTCCCATCACCAGCCACACACAACGACGTAAACATCAATTTATGTAACCAATCATGCAAAACCATGCTTACGTAACCCGGTTCGTGCATGAGTTTTGTTATGCTTACCAAAACCACAGCAAAGTCCACACAACGGAACCCTAGGAGACGGCGGCTCTGTCGCTTGTTCTTCGCGGCGAACAGTGTTGATGGATCCGATTGCTGTGTTCTTCGAACACTTGGACTGGTTGTTTTCTGCGGTTTGAACGTGATCACTTTCGGCCGATGATGACTGTTTGCCGTCGGGAAAACGTTTGAGTTCGCCGGATAAGAGTTTGTCTTCCCAGATTAAACCTGATGATCCTTGGCGTCTGTATGATATGGTGGATCTCTGTAACTCTGCCATTTCTGTCTGTTCTAACCTTTTTAGTGTATAATTTGGTGATGGTAGGTAGTTCTCTACACCAATATGTCATAAATATTGATTTTGAGTATATATGGAAAAAAGTATGATTTTTATCTGTGTACTTTTACTCGCGTATCAGACTGCTTTTATGTTTATGATGATGACTCATCTTAGCTGGTGTATCGTGTATTAGTTTTATGTTCACTTGTTATCATTAAATTAAATGAGTTTATCGTTATGGAACGCGTATCAGACTACTTTTATATTTATGATGACTCATATCAGGTGTTACGCGAAGATGTATCGTGTATTAGTTTTATGTTCACTTGTTATTACTAAATGAGTTTATCGTTATTAGTTGATGGAACGCGTGAGTACAATACGACAATATTACAATTCGTATACCGATTGATACTTTTTTGTTAAATATTCTTCTTTAAAACTTAAAGTTTGAGAAACATGTTAAAGACTAATTGTTATGAGAGGAGGATGGGGCGTGAACGTCAAGGCGTGGACCCCCCCTCCCCAATTAGGGTGCGGCTGGTGGTTTTGTGGTGGCGGCTATGGATTTAACTTCACCCAAACATTTCCTTTTTAAACTCCGTTACACTTCATCAAACCATAACACATGTTTAGTTTAAGGAAGACGCCTATCTTTGGTTTTGCAACAGATCTAAGCTCAAGACGCCTAGCTGGGATAGCTGGAAGGTTTTTGATATTTCGAGCATAATGTAATTGGGGTTAGCGTTTGTTTTTGGTGTTGTTTGTTCCCAGCTTCTTGCTGGCTCTTTATATATATATATATATATATAAAGCGATTTTGCCGTTCAAAAAAAAAACACATGTTTAGTTTTAAGTAACTATAAAATTTGATGATGATGATGATGATAATAATTTTCGCATAGGAATGGAGCGTGAAAGAAAATCTATATTTATGAAATCATTGATGTTTAGCAATACAAAAATTTGAAAGCAAACCTCAATGGTGATAATCAATTATTTTTCCTTATTTTTATTTAATAATAGTTTAGTGATATTGTTAAATCAATCAATGCTTTTGTTATATTTCTAGGAAAATTGGAAAGATCTTAAAGGACAACTTATTTTACAACTGACATCATGTAGTGGAAGAATCAAATAACGTCTTTGTTTTTTGCGTTTTACGGCATGTGGCAGTCCAATCAGCAATGAAATATTATGGGGCGTTTTTCATAAATGGGTGTAGTGGGATAATGCCCAATAATGCCCCATCAATGTTTACCCAAGTATTTTTTTTTGTGTTTTTTAATTAAAAACTAATGATATTTGATTTGGTACCATCTGATTGGTCCAACATATCTTGACCCGACGTTTTATTTAGAACGCCCAAACCAATTTTCTCAAGAAAAATACCAATGGGGGCGGTTGAAGGGCATGTTTGGGCGTTTTTTGGGGAAAAACGCCAAAAAATCCCCGCTACGGGTGGTCTGATATAGAACTGAAGTTAGTTATCATTGATGCTACAACGATTGAGTGTGTTTTTCATGTGGTTATGTTTAAAGATTTATAGTAAACTTAATTAGGACAAGAGAACATGGACAAGAGAGAAATTTCGTACGAAGTATAAGAGACAATCATGACCACACATTTGTTTTTCTCTATTTAAGAATTGGTCTTTTCTCCCTTTAACTAGTTTCCTCCTTGATTTTAAAACGGCTATATGTTAATATTTTTTAAGAGTAAATTACAAGTTTTGTCCTTTATGTTTGTACCAGATTGCAGGCGGTGTCCTTTGCCTTTAAATTTGACGAGTTTTGTCCTTAACATTTCAAAATCCTACACATTATGTCCTTTGAACCTAACACATTAAATTTTTTCTGTTAAATTAGGGTATTTTTGTAATTTTAGTAAGCAAATAAGGGTACTTTTGTGATTTTATGTATTTAATTAAAAAAATTAAAATATATTAACTCAAAACCCCTTTATCTCTCTCTCCCTCTCTCTCTCTCTTCGGTACCTGATCTATCCACATCTCTCTTCTTTCTCTCTCTCCCTCTCTCTCTCTCTCTCTCTCTCTCAGCAATCACAGACCCACCATATGCCACCACCAAATTGATTCGTCGGAGAAAACGGCAGCGGCGCTCCAACAACTGGAGGTGGGCGGTTAACGAGGTTTTGTAATGGCAACGGACGGATCTTTTGTAACCGGGAGCTTTGGGGGGTTTTGTAACAACCCTCAGTAAAACCAACACCCTCATAATATTCTGACACTCTAGTATATTGAAAAATGTCCCAATATATCTTATATTATACCCCGTATGTGAAAATTGAGCCCGAAATAAGTTATAGTTTATAAAATAAATTAAAAACATAAAATATTGAGTTGAGGCGGGCCGCGTAGACCCACCCCAACATCCCACACGGGCGGTATCAAGACTGGAATTGACTCCGTTGACTTCTTTAGTTAAGGCGGGCCGCGTGAGATACCGTTTAAGTTGACGCGGGCCACGATAGATCAAGAAACATGGCACAGCCCGATGATGACACGTGTCATCATCGTGGCGGACCTACGTATCGAATCAGCTAAGCTATATGTTGACCGTGTGTTGACGAGGGCCGCGTAAGGCTTAGCCTTACCTTACGCGGGCCGCCTGAGAGTCCAATATCAGCACTATATAAGCAGGCCAACGGGTTTCGTTTTCCGTCGCTCACATTTCAATCTCAAATCACAATTTCTGTAGGAAAGTTATAATACTCGGGTATTATACCCCTAATTAGCGAGGTTCTGCTCCGTTGTAAGTATTATAACCCCAGTTTCGTAATAGTTACGCTGCCTGATTGATTTAGGGTTCCGTAACAACTGTCGTTGTTCTGCTAGACGTAGTTGTTGGAATGCCGTCTCGGGGAGGGTATCATTAATAATTTCAAAGGGTTATGATACTAACCAATGTACATTTGTATAAATTATAGATTATATCCAGGAAACCCTTACAAGAAGCCTAAGATAGCAATGTGAGTTTATCCTCTTTTTGTTAACGTTTTTGGTAATGTTTTACCAAACCTTAAATGTTTTACTATGAAATTTAGCAGTGATTGAGTCTTTGTAGTTCTTCAATTACTGCCGGTATGTTGGGGTTTTGTATACAAAATGTACTACACTGTGAGTAGTAAGTCGAGGATGACAATACGTTACAATTGGACAATGAGTTAGCCAATGGGTAATATGACCCACAAGTCAGGGTTGACAGTACTAATGGAGTAATTGTGTAGACATAAACAATGTGATTGCTCTCAATACTGTTCACTGTGACTTTTTATTTAAACTTGATTAAACTGGGATTCACTCACCAGTATTTCCGACTGACAAATGTTTTTAAAACACGTTTCAGGTAACCCAATGTGACAGCCAATTAGTAAAAAGCCAGCTGGAGAGCACTGAAGGCTTGGGTATAATGTGGCTATAAAAGTTACCAAATAAACGGTGTTTTAAATTTAAATAAAATAGGGTTCATCCCTATAAATGTATTATAATAAGAAACTTGGGTTTTACCCATGTGATTATTAATATTAAATGAGGTGGTTTTACTCTGATAAACATTTCCTAACTACGGTCCTGATATAAATTCCGCTGCAAGATTAAATAAACCTGATGCCACCGAAACTCTGTGATCGCGTCCGCCCGTTCCCGAGACTTAGGGATCGGGGGTTGCGACAGGAGGTGGTATCAGAGCCTAGCCACTAGTCTGAGCCAAAGAAGTGTTCTGCTGACACTTAAATTATAAATTTTGTGTTAGGAAATAAATTATGGAAATATATGCATAACTGTATTTATTTGTTATGTGTAATTTGACTATCTGTTAGTTTACAGTATGAGTGATCAAGGACCATCAGACGTGAATCGTCAGTTATTTGATTCACCTATGAGTGAGGGTACATCATCACAGCCTGCCCTTTCAGGGTATTCTGCTGATCAGGAGGAAGGAATATTTGCCTTTAGAGCTCAATCTGAAGAACCATTTCCTAATAAGAAACGAGGATGGTTCAGTAAAGAAGCTTTTGCTCGTAGGAAGAGAATGCGAAAGTTGCAACAGCAAAGAGTTCTAGCAGCTGCTAAACGTAGAACAGATGCCCATACACAGGATATGCTTAATAGAAGCCTAGCTAATTTTCATATCCTAGCCACAACTGCTACTGACCCAAGTCTGGAACAACTAGTAGCCCCACAACCACAAAACCCAGAACAACCCATGGAGATAGAAAACCAGGAAAACCAAGTGGAGATGCACGACTTTAACCCAGAAGAAATTCCTAGAGTATCTGCACCAAACCCTTTAGACCCAAATTACGACCCCTGGTGGGACGATAATAGGGACTTTGTGCAACGTTACCCTATCCAGAATTATCCACCCATACAGAACATAGAAGCCTACCCAGGTATGGACCCTTTAGATCCCTATTACCAAGATGATTATATTAGGGAGATATTAGAGGATCCTTACCAATTTCATGAACTGTCACCCCCATATCAGGAACCCGCACCCCAGATTCTAAACCCAGTCCTAGAACCTGCACCCCCAATGAGTGCAGAAAACGTTCAAGAACTTAGGACTTTCGGGGAGGAAATTTTAGAAAGCAGTGAGAGAATGCGTCAGGTTGGAGAGCGTCTCGTATGGAAATACGATGAACGCAATATGGATTTTTGGATGAATCCATACCCGTGAATATGAGAATGGAGGAGATGGTAGTAATAATAATAATAAAATAAAATAAAATTATGTGTGTACGGATGCATAGTACTATTAGTATAATTTTCTTTCTGTTGGTATTGTAACCTTTATTTCAGTACTAGTGTGTAATAGACGCATAGTATATGAAAATAGAGTATAAGTCGCAATGATCGACGTTTTTGGTTAGATTGTGTGTCATGTGATTTACTATATTAACTATTATTTGTGATATTAATATGAGATAAATGTTTAAAATTCAGATGGCTGACGAAGGAAATCCAGGAAATCTGAATAATGATAACCAGAGTAACATTAACGTGGTTAATGAGAATCCAAGCATCAATAACAATAACAACCAAGTGGACAATAGTGCTATCCAACACATAGTAGCACATGGAATTATAGATGCAATGCCTTTTATTCTTCAAACTGTTAAGGATGCTGATAATAAAAGTAAGCATAGCAGTAAGCGACCAAGTGAACCAGAAAACAGCGTGAACAATGGACCTGTACTTCAAATGCCCATTCCCAAAAGAAGAAGAACCGTGCCTTACGGTTGTTCTTATAAAGAATTATGGTCTTGTAAACCAATGGAATTCTCGGGTAACGAAGGGGCCATTGCAACTTTACGCTGGATAGAAAAGACTGAGGCAGTCTTAAGGATAAGCAAATGTGCTGAAGAAGATAAAATACTGTTTGCTTCTAATTTGTTTAAGAATGCAGCACTAGAATGGTGGAACACAATCCTCCAGACAAAAGGAAATGATATAACCTATAATATGGAATGAGAAGAATTTAAAAACAAGGTAGAAAGGAAATTCTGCCCACCCAATGAAAAAGAACAGATAGCAAACAAATTCCTAAACCTTAGGATGACTGGTGTGGATAGTAAGGGATACACTAAAATATTATTTGAATATGCCAGAATAGTGCCAACTCTTGCTTCACCAGAACCAGTGTTAATCTCCCGTTATATTTGGGGATTAATTGGAGAGATTAGACACGTAGTCAAGGCAGCTAGACCTCAAACTATAGAAGAAGCTGTAGAACTAGCCAATACCTTGACAGATGAGTTAATCCGTACTAGAGAAGAAGATCAGAGGAGGAACTTAACCCAAAGGCTTACTTAAGAATTTCGTTCTGGAAATTTCAATCGTAGGAATATGGCTTCTACCTATGCACCATACTGCAAGGTCTGCAAGAAAAAGCATTCGGGAAAATGCTCCGTTCTCTGCAATTATTGCAAGATGCCAGGGCACAAGGAAGAAAATTGTAGGAAGAAATCCAGTAATGGATTGTGCTACAACTGTGGAGAAAAAGGTCATATCAGGCCAAACTGTCCGAAATTGACCCCAGCTGCAGACAACAAGAATACTAAAAATGCTAGAGCATTTGTTCTGACTGCAGAAGAAGCCCAGATGATCCCAGACGTTATAGCTGGTACGTTTTTAGTTAATGATGTTTTTGCTAAAGTATTATTTGACTCTGGTGCAAACCAAAGTTTTATTAATACGTCATTTTGCAAATTTCTAAATCAGTCATTAACTAAACTACCATAAGAATGTCTAGTAGAAACAGCTAATGTAGAAACTGTGAGGATTTCTGAAATCTTGCAGGGAGCAAGCGTAGAAATTTTGAATCAGAAATTTATCGCAAACCTGTATCCCATGAATCTGGCAGGATTCGATATTGTTTTAGGAATGGACTGGTTAATAGCCAATAAAGCCAATATTGTATGTGATCAAAAGTCAATTCAAGTAAATTCACCAAAAGGTAAAACGATCACAATTAAAGGAGATAAACCTTCTAGGTCCACTAAGTTCATCTCTGTGATGAAAACTGCAAGTTGTATAAGAAAAGGTTCTATAGTGTATTTGATTTCTATAATCACTAACACTAAAGGAAAAGAACTAAAAGATGTTCCAGTAGTATCTCAGTTTTCAGATGTCTTTCCAGAAGAATTACCAGGACTACCTCCAGACAGAGAAGTTGAATTCAGAATTCACCTTCTACCAGGAACAACACCGATTGCCAAAGCACCCTACCGTTTGGCACCTGCAGAAATGCAAGAATTAAAGAAACAATTAGACGAATTGTTGGAGAAAGGATTTATACAACCAAGTTCGTCGCCATGGGGAGCGCCGATATTGTTTGTTAAAAAGAAGGACGGATCAATGCGTATGTGCATTGACTACCGTGAATTAAACAAGGTCACGATTAAGAATCGGTACCCATTACCGAGAATCGATGATTTGTTTGATCAACTACAAGGAGCTCGATTTTTCTCTAAAATCGATTTAAGGTCAGGATATCATCAATTAAAGGTACAGGAAGAGGACATTCCTAAGACTGCATTTAGAACAAGGTATGGTCATTATGAATTTACTGTCATGCCATTTGGTTTAACCAATGCCCCAGCTGCATTTATGGACATGATGAACCGAATATGTAAGTCATATTTGGATAAATTCATAATTGTCTTTATAGATGATATTCTAATTTACTCTAAAAGTAAAGAGGATCATGCAAAGCATTTGCACGCACTTTTAAGTTTATTACAAAAGGAAAAGCTTTATGCTAAATTCTCTAAGTGTGAAATTTGGTTAGAACATGTACAATTCCTTGGACATTTAGTTAATCATGAAGGAATTCATGTGGATCCAACCAAAATTGAGGCAATTACTAAATGGAAAACCCCTGAATCACCAACCGAGGTTAGAAATTTCTTAGGATTGGCCGGTTATTATAGAAGATTTATTCAAGATTTCTCTAGAATAGCCATTCCCTTAACTAAGTTAACCTGTAAATCTGTTAAGTTTGAATGGGGATTAAAACAAGAAGAAGCCTTTAGAATCCTTAAGCAAAGATTAACCCATACACCCATACTAGCATTACCAGAAGGAGCTGAAGACTTTGTAGTCTATTGTGATGCTTCTAGATTAGGTTATGGATGTGTATTGATGCAACGTCAAAAGGTTATAGCTTACACATCTAGACAACTTAAGAATCATGAAGAGAATTATTCAACCCATGATTTAGAATTAGGAGCTATAATTTTTGCTCTTAAAATTTGGAGACATTACCTTTATGGTAGTAAGTTTACTGTATTCACCGATCATAAGAGTTTAAGGTATATCTTCAAGCAAAAGGAGTTGAATATGAGACAAAGATGCTGGATGGAGATGCTTAGTGATTATGATTGTGATATCCAGTATCATGAAGGAAAAGCAAATGTAGTGGCAGATGCTTTAAGTCGAAAATATCATGAAAAGCCAAGAAGGGTACGTTCTCTTAAATTAAATCTGCAAGTAGATTTAAATGAACAAATAAGAGAAGCACAAGAATCAGTAATCAAGGATGATTCTGAAAAATTAAAAGGTATGTTAAAGGAATTAAAACAAGGAATAGATGGAATTTGGAGATTCCATGAAAAGAGAATGTGGATACCTAAATTAGGAAACTTGCGTAATTGTATATTAGAAGAAGCCCATAAGTCTAAATATACGATGCATCCAGGAAGTGATAAAATGTACCAGGATTTAAGGAAAAAATTCTGGTGGATAGGAATGAAGAAAGACATAGCATCCTATGTTTCTAAATGTTTGACCTGTTCACAAGTCAAAGCTGAACACCAGAAACCCTCAGGAATGTTACAACAATTAGAAATGCCGGTGTGGAAATGGGAATTGATAACAATGGATTTTGTTACTAAATTACCCAAAACAAGAAAAGGAAATGATACAATCTGGGTGATTGTAGATAGACTAACTAAGTCAGCTCATTTCTTACCAATGAAGGAAACAATTAGTATGGAACAATTATCTAAATTGTATGTAAATGAAATTGTTTCTTTACATGGTATTCCTTTAACAATTGTTTCTGATAGGGATAGCCGCTTTACATCTAATTTTTGATCAAGTTTCCAAAAGGCAATGGGAACCAAGTTAAAACTAAGTACGGCTTATCATCCACAAACAGATGGACAAAGCGAAAGGACAATTAAGACCATGGAAGACATGTTTAGAGCTTGTGTAATTGATTTCGGAGGTAATTGGGATGATCACTTACCTTTAATAGAATTTTCTTATAATAATAGTTATCACACAAGTATCAATGCTGCACCATTCGAAGCACTTTATGGACGAAAGTGCCGAACCCCAGTCTGTTGGGCGGAAATTGGGGAAAAGCAACTATCTGGACCTGAGATGGTGCAAGAAACAACTGACAAGATTATTCAAGTCAAGGAACGACTGAAAGCTGCACGTGATCAACAAAAGAGTTATGCCAATAACCGACACAAACCATTGGAATTTCAAGTAGGAGATAAAGTCTTGTTAAAAGTCTCTCCTTGGAAAGGAATAGTAAGATTCATCAAACGAGGAAAGTTAAGCCCCAGGTATATTTTACCTTTTAAAATTATTAGAAGAATAGGACCTGTAGCCTATCAACTACAACTGCCAGAGGAAATGGCAGGTATACGTGATGTATTTCATGTATCAAATCTTAAAAAGTGTTTAGCTGATGAATCACTGATAGTACCTCTTAAGGATATAGAGGTAAATGAACAACTTAAGTTTGTAGAAAGGCCTCTACTGATTGAAGACAGGAAAGTCAAAAATCTCAAACACAAGAGATTAGTTCTAGTCAAAGTAAAGTGGGACTCCAAAAGAGGACCTGAGTATACATGGGAGCTCGAGTCAGAAATGCAAAGGAAATATCCGCATTTATTTCTAGTAGATCTCGAGGACGAGCTCTAAAATAAGGTGGGGAGAATGTAACAACCCTCAGTAAAACCAACACCCTCATAATATTCTGACACTCTAGTATATTGAAAAATGTCCCAATATGTCTTATATTATACCCCGTATGTGAAAACCGAGCCCGAAATAAGTTATAGTTTATAAAATAAATTAAAAACATAAAATATTGAGTTGAGGCGGGCGACATAGACCCACCCCAACATCTCACGCGGGCGGTATCAAGACTGGAATTGACTCCGTTGACTTCTTTAGTTAAGGCGGGCCGCGTGAGATACCGTTTAAGTTGACGCGGACCGCGATAGATCAAGAAACATGGCACAACCCGGTGATGACACGTGTCATTATCGTGGCGGACCTACGTATCGAATCAGCTAAGCTATATGTTGACCGCGTGTTGACGCGGGCCGCGTAAGGCTTAGCCTTACCTTACGCGGGCCGCCTGAGAGTCCAATATCAGCACTATATAAGCAGGCCAACGGGTTTCGTTTTCCGTCGCTCACATTTCAATCTCAAATCACAATTTCTGTAGGAAAGTTATAAATACTCGGGTATTATACCCCTAATTAGCGAGGTTCTGCTCCGTTGTAAGTATTATAACCCCAGTTTCGTAATAGTTACGCTGCCCGATTGATTTAGGGTTCCGTAACAACTGTCGTGGTTCTGCTCGACGTAGTTGTTGGAATGCCGTCTCGGGGAGGGTATCATTAATAATTTCAAAGGGTTATGATACTAACCAATGTACATTTGTATAAATTATAGATTATATCCAGGAAACCCTTACAAGAAGCCTAAGATAGCAATGTGAGTTTATCCTCTTTTTGTTAACGTTTTTGGTAATGTTTTACCAAACCTTAAATGTTTTACTATGAAATTTAGCAGTGATTGAGTCTTTGTAGTTCTTCAATTACTGCCGGTATGTTGGGGTTTTGTATACAAAATGTACTACACTGTGAGTAGTAAGTCGAGGATGACAATACGTTACCATTGGACAATGAGTTAGCCAATGGGTAATATGACCCACAAGTCAGGGTTGACAGTACTAATGGAGTAATTGTGTAGACATAAACAATGTGATCGCTCTCAATACTGTTCACTGTGACTTTTTATTTAAACTTGATTAAACTGGGATTCACTCACCAGTATTTCCGACAGACAAATGTTTTTAAAACACGTTTCAGGTAACCCAATGTGACAGCCAATTAGTAAAAAGCCAGCTGGAGAGCACTGAAGGCTTGGGGATAATGTGGCTATAAAAGTTACCAAATAAACGGTGTTTTAAATTTAAATAAAATAGGGTTCATCCCTATAAATGTATTGTAATAAGAAACTTGGGTTTTACCCATGTGATTATTAATATTAAATGAGGTGGTTTTACTCTGATAAACATTTCCTAACTACGGTCCTGATGTAAATTCCACTGCAAGATTAAATATACCTGATACCACCGAAACTCTGTGATCGCATCCGCCCGTTCCCGGGACTTAGGGATCGGGGGTTGCGACAGTTTTACCGGCGGTATAGGGTTGAGTCTTTCTTGTTCCAGTGAGCCGGTGAGTTTCTGTACGACGTCACAGAAGTCGTTGTTGTATTTGGTTGTGGTGGAGATTGGACAACTGAGATTCAACAGAGATCAATGGCGGATGATGGATTTGTTGATGGAGGTGATGGTGATCGAATTCAAATCTGAAGGCGGTGCTTGACGGCATCGGAATCCTTCGCCAGTTTGGGAATGATTATTATATATGCAGGTTTCAGGTGATTTGTTCTTGTTCTATTGAATCTATTTGTGAAAGTGGTTCGAATTGGTTTATGATTTCGGTTCATGATTGTATTTAGGTTTTCAGTTTTGATAATTTTATAGTGATACTCTGGTAGTAGTGTATGATTTGTTTGAATGTATGTTTTGCATTTGTTGTGTAGTGGTGGGAGGTTGCAGCGGTGGGTGTTGGTGGTGGGAGGTGGAGGTGGACGTGGTGGTAGTGGGTGAAGAAGGAGATAGAGAGAGGAGGGAAAGAAGAGAGAATATGTTTTATTTCTTACACAATTAGTCCCTTGAATATCGAGTTATTGACTCAATAGTCCCTAGGAGTAAAATGACAAAGATGCCCTCATGTGCAAGTCACATGACCATATTTAACACAAAAACCTGACTGAGTTAGGGTTAAAGGACATAACGTGAAGGATTTTGAAACGTTAAGGACAAAACTCATCAAATTTAAAGGCAGAGGATACCGCCTGTAATTTGGTACAAACATAAAAGAAAAAAACTTGTAATTTGCTCTTTTTTAAAAAAAATTACACTGTATTAACGAGCATTTCATTCTCTTTAATTCGAGCAGCTTATTGCTATAGTGTTCTTAAAAATAATTTACAGGACTTTGAATACACATTACGTGATTACGTGATTTTGAATACCCATTATCCATTACGTGATTTTGAATTCCCGGTACATGACTACGTGATTTTTGAATACCCATTACGTGATTACACATTCAAAATAAATCATTACACATTCAATGTAAATTCATTACGTGATTACACATTTAATATGATTTGTTATAACTAATGTTAATACAATTATACTTATTATGTGATTACACATTCAATAATAAGAACTTGATTGCTTATGATTTATTACGTGGTTAAATCTCTAATATACGACATTATGTTGATATTATAGCCTATAGGTTGGTTTTGCTAATGTTTTGTATATAATTTATCCTTAATACGTGATTATACATGAAATATTAGGTATTCCATATGAAATATTATGTATTACATGTTTTATTTATACATAATTACGTAATCACTCAGTAGGGCTTCACATAAAGACTATAATGAAATCACGTAATCATGAAATTGGTATTTAAAATCATGTAGTCATGTAATAATACATAGTCAACTATTGCTACGTAATTACGTAATCACTTAGTGGGGTTTCACATAAAATACTATATTGAAATCAAGTAATCACGTAATGGGTATTAAAAATCACGTAGTCACTTACTGGGTATTCAAAATCACGTAATCACGTAGTGAGTATTCAAAATTCTGCAATTTTTTTAGGAAAAATATAGCAATAGACTACTCGAATTAAAGAGAATGAAATGCTCGTTAATACGGTGTAATTTTTTATAAAAAACTTTTAAGATTTGAAAAAAGTTATAGTCATTTTAAAATCAAGAGAGAAGTGAGTTTATGAGTCAACAATATTGTATTTTCCTATTTTCCCATTTTCTCCACTTGTTCCATTGTTTTTAGTTATGTGAATTATATATTTGAGGACCACTTAATCTTAACTATTAATCTTACAAATCAAGGGTCAAACTTCTCTTCTACACTTCGTACACTTCTTGTACAATAAGTTTTCTCACATAATTAGATGCTAGAATTTATAATGTTAATGGTATATTGACTGTGGTAAAGGATCCTGTAAAAAAGGCCCAAAGTGTGAGAAAGGTAAGAAAGAATCTCAGCCATTAGATCTTTTGATCTAATGGTTGAGATCAATAGGGACCAAATTGTAAAATATTTTTGTTAACTTGGACTGAATTGAAACATCTAGGGGCAATTGTGTCTTTTTATCTTTTTTTTTGTAAATCAAAATCCCTGCATTTTCGTTCTTTCTCTCATACGCTCCCAATTTCTCTCTTTCTTCTTCCATATTTCAATCAACTTAGGGTTTCGATCAATGAATGTAGTTCCAGTTGTTCGTGTTTCTGGATCTGGTTACGGTTTCGATCGATGAGTATATTCATGTTTCAGGATTTGTTCCTATTTGATTTGTTTGACTTGTATCAGATGTTCCTATTTGATCTAGTTGCGGTTTCGCTATCAATATGCTTCTAGTTGTTCATGTTTCTCTCGATCCGTCATTTGATTTGTCAGGACTTTTATCAAATGATAGTCTAAATAGGGGTTCTCGATGAATATGTTTCTAGTTGTTCATGTTTCCAGATTGTTCCAATTTGATTTGTCTGACTTTTATCAAATAATTACCTATATAAGTCAAAGTAGCAGTCTAATTAAGGTTTCGATCAATGAATTATGAATATACTTCTAGATGTTCACTGGATGGTGTTTTTTGTTTACTGGATGGTGTTTTTTGTTTACTGGATGGTGTTTTTTGTTTCTGAATGGTGTTATTTTTTGTTTACTGGATGGTGTTTTTTGTTTCTGAATGGTGTTATTTTGTTTCTGAATGGTGTTATTTTTTGTTCACTGGATGGTGTTTTTGTTTCTGAATGGTGTTATTTTTTGTTTACTAGATGGTGTTTTTTTGTTTCTGGATGGTGTTTTTTGTTTCTGAATGGTGTTATTTTTTGTTTACTTGATGGTGTTATTTTGTTTCTGAATGGTGTTGTTTTTTGTTTACTGAATGGTGTTCTATCTTGTACTGAATGGTGTTATTTTGTGTACTGAATGGTGTTATATTTTTTGTTTACTGAATGGTGTTATATTATTTTGTAAAAACACCATGAATTGAACTATGAATTTTTTAAAACACCATGAACATGCTCTGATTATGTGAATGATGCAAAAAAAAAAAAAAAATGAATGATGTTATGGACGGTTATAATTCCTTAAATCAAGGATTTTCTCTCTCCAAATCCTTAAATCAAGGATTACCATATTTGAATTTGTTAATGCATTTACAATTATATCATTTTCAATTAATTTAGATCTAATGGTTGAGATTCTTTCTTACCTTTCTCACACTTTTGGTCTTTTTTACAATAACTTCACCCTATTGACTGTTACCTTTTCGTCAATTGTGGATTTAATCATTAATGTTATTGAATTATTGATGAAGAGTTTGATTATAAAACTTTTTTCAACGTGCGGGTCCTAAGTCGACTTAATTATTCTTTTCTACTTTTACATTTTGGTCTAATTTTTGCGAGTTAACACGTCGCAATACGCGTGCGTGATTCAACATTGTTATGTCTACTTTTTGTTTGGTTTAACGAACCCATTGCAAAACACGGGGTCTAACTAAATACTAGTTGAAAAAAAGATAGAAAGTCAACGAGCCTGGCTTGCATTAAAAGTAGGGGTGTTCATCGGTTCGGTTTATGGTTTATTTGGTTTATTCGGTTCGGTTTATTCGGTTTTCAAATTTCTTTACCCCAAACCAAAAACCAAACCAAACCAAATAAGGAATAAGCAAACCGATCCAAACCAAACCAAATTCAATTCGGTTTGGTTTCGGTTAGAAACCAAATCTAACCAAATTGTACCTAAGTACTTTTTTTTCCTAATTTATATTTATGTTTGTGTTCCAACTTCCGAACATCACAACTAATTTAAAGCTTCAAAACATAGATCATAGAAACTATAAATAGTTAACAAGTCTAATGACTCAAAATATAAATAATCTTCAAACATATAGCAACCCTAGCTTCTATACTTAAGGTATGAAGAAGTTCTATTATTTTAGAAATGAATGGGTTTGAGTTGAGCTTTTAGATTTACATTTGGCATCTGCATAAAAAATAACTATTTTGGGCTAATAAATTGTATATGATTTATAAAATATTATTATTTATATTTAATAATTAATTAACTTAAATGGTTTATTCGGTTATCCCAATAATCCGAATAAACCAAATAAAATAAAATGTGGATCCATAAACTGAACCAAAAACCATATTCACAATTCGGTTTCGGTTAGAAACCAAACCAAAAACCGAATTCGTTATTCAGATCGGTTTATTTGGTTACGGTTACGGTTTACGGTTTTTATTTGGTTACGGTTTTTTCTAAACACCCCTAATAAAAAGAAGAGGTGTACAAAAATCTTGTTTTAGAACCGAAACCGTTTTTTAACTGATATTTTTGAAAACCGGTTTCAACCCGAACCGAACCGCCGGTTAGGGATCCTGATCTTCAAAATTGGTTTAAAAACCGAAACCGGTTAAAAGTCATTTTTTGGCAATAACCGGTTATACCAATTTGGGTTCTCATCTTGAAAAACCGGTATTTTTAGAAACCGGTTCTTTTTTTCCCACACAACAATAACCAATTCAGTTAAAAACTCGACCGGTTTAAAAAAAACCCGAGGGTCACTGGATAATCCAAACTCGTAATTCAAGCGAGATCCGGATCCGGATCCGGATCCGGATCCAAATAAAGAGCGACAGCCCACATGAAGCTTTGGAACGCTTTCTTGAAATCATCCCGCCAAAATTTCGTGAAAATTAAAAGCAACAACATCTCCTCCTCAGCAGCATTCATCTTTTCACCCCCGTTACTAGATCTCGTTGTTTATCAAAAACCCCAATTTCTAATTTTCACCAGTACAATTCACAGGTATTTAATTTTATATTTAGTTTTCTTTGCAATAAATGTCGTTTTCTTTTGAAATTTATGTGCTTAAACTATGATTTTCTTGATAATCAGTTCTTAATGTCCAGATTGTTACACTTTATACAACAATTGACACTAGAACACTCAATTTATCCATCGATTACTGTTCGGGTCATCAAATACAACCATTTTATGTTTATGCAGTTAAGGTGTTCGATGAAATGCTTATGTGGGTTTTTTAGTTTTTTATTTACAGTTGTGTAAGAGTTGAGTGACTACTGGAATAGCAAGATGTATGGACGAAAGGCTAGTCAACTTTTAAAAGAATTTGTGAGCGGTGAACCAGGGCAACTCACTGGCTTTAATGTAAATCTTCTTCTCCTGTTGCTAGTCTTAAAATCAGTTTACTAATAAAAGATGTTAATTCTTTTAAAAGTAGCAAGAACTATGGTTTGAATTTGTTATTTAAATGTTTGTTTTGGTTATGTTTATTGATAGTGTTGTAAGAATCGCTAGGCACTAGTCGGAACCTACTAGCGATTAATCAGATTGGGATTTTTATACTTAATTTTCAGTTTTATATATACACACACATTTTTATATGTAAATGTTTTAAGTAGACAAGTTTCATCCCCTCTTCGACCCATTTTTTAAGTTTACAAGATTAGTTGTCGGAATTTACAGGTTTTGGTCGTAGCCTGGCCGGAATTTATAGGTTTAGGCCGGAATCGCTGATTTTTGGCCTATTAGGACTGATTAGGACCGGCTTGGACCGACTAGCAACTAATGCAGTGATTACCTAAAAGTTCAATAGTTGTCGGCTGACTAGTGACTAGTCCTTATTTTTCCAACACTGCTTATCGGTTAACATCTAGCTAAGTTTAGTTGGTAAATTTATCTAATTATGAGTCATTATTTGGTTAGTATAAATAGATGGTTAGGGATGTGTATTATGTATGGGTTTTATTTATAAAACACAAAGGAGTCGTGATTGGAAGCCTGGGCCCACAAGATATTGCTTTTCTTATGAACTGTAAATTTGCGGGCAGTGAACTGTTGTGTTGCACTGTGTAGGAGTTATGTTATCATCCCATTTTAGAGTCTATGGTTCAAGTTCAACAATTCTACATGTCATTGCATTACTTGTGAATTATTCATGAGGAGATTAAATCCAAATTGTTCAAAATGTCAATATTGCATTTTTGTTTCCCAAAAAACTTGCTTTTGCCTTTCATCTTGCAACTGTTTTGGCTTGTATTACACATGTTTATTTAACGGGATTGTATAAAATCACGCATACTCTTTTCGCCTTTTGACTAGAGAAAGTTGCTGTTCCTTTTCCCATCTAAATAAAAACCCTACTCAACTTACTTTTTTCATTGTTTTGTTCTGATCTAGAATGATCTATTTGCGCAAGTCATAGAAGAATGTGACGGAAATATTCTTCATCTTCAAGCCTTGCTAAGGTACCATTTCAATATACCCTTTAGCCCCCCACCTCCCCATAGCCACTTACCTATATTTTAACATACTGTATGACAGGAAGATGCAAGAGGAAGGATCCAACAATCAGACGAATAAAAACGCTGATCATTTCGGGGCCCTTGTTCATCATCTTTCATTGGTCCGCAACAAGCGATGTCTCATGGCTTATGTGTAATAATCACTTGTGTATCTGTTTATTTATTCCTTTAATTCCATCACCCATGTAACATATGCTTATGCTGTGTTGTTAATCATTATTATTATTATTATTTTGATAGGTATAATCGAGCAGAAGTTATTCAAAATTTGGGATGGACCATCAAGCATGCAGATCTCCCTGCTGCGGTTAAAGAGAAACTTAGTATTTCCGAGAATGAATATTTCGGAAAGCATTCTTCGAATCTACAATCGTACATGTTAGATTTGAATCTTGATTTGGCCGTCGTAAGTTTCACAATCTTTAGTGTCCTTGAATTTGGTTGATGAATACATATCAGCCATTAATCATTTTGTTATAGAAACATTATTGCTTCAAACGAACCGAACGTTCAGCAAGAAGCTCATTTGTGATCGTTCGTTTATTAAATAAACGAACACAAACGACAAATTTCGTTCGTTTAGTTAAATGAACGAACGTGAACAGAGGCTGCGTTCGTTCATATATGTTCGTGAACATGTTTGTTTGTGTTTGATAGTTCATTAGGGTTTTTAGTATTTATTTTATTTTAAAATAATTCAAAGTTCCCGCAATAATAAAATACTTAATAAATATTAGCGTATTGTATATTTAATAAAATATTTAATATATGTTCATGAACGCTTGTTTGTGTTCTTTACCTAAAGTTAACCAACGAACACAAACAAACATGTTCATTTCCTTAATGAACGAACACGAACATAAAATCTCGTACGGTAAGTGTTCATGAACACATTTATTTCTTTAAGGAACCAACACGAACAAGCCCTTACATGCTATGAATATTGTGAGCTAATTTGGTCTTAAACGTTTATAATTCATGTGTTTATTTAGGACATGGTGCCACCTAAAGATCCGTACATTAAGGTGAGGGTCCTTGAAGAAATCGGTGAGGTTTTGCTCAGTGATCAAATAGCTAACCTTGCAATGCATTCAATTCTATTTCTTAAACGAATCGACGCAGAGAGTTTCATTTCTCAGGTATTTCTATAAATATTTTAATCTTTACATGTTTCATACACCTGTTTTGTTGTTTGTAACTTTGCTTCTAGCTTTCAACTGTCTTAACGAACAATAATGAACAACAGGGGAAAATGGAAGAGCTTACGAGTTGACCCGGTTCTTTGGCCAACTCAGAATTTGGCTCATAAAGTATGTATCTGGAAATTCCGTTTATTAGATGCTTGACGGGCTGATAAGTTAAGTACCGCTTTACGGAACAGGGTATATCAGCCAAATGTTCGTAACGAGACATCTTATATGGGACCCACAAAATTGTACAAGTCTTTCTACAGTTAATGTTTAATGTTCTGAAATGAATTACTAAGATAGGGATTACTACCGATTTTCATATATTAGGTTTTTGTTGTATTTGGTTGTTTGGTATACTCAATAAGCAAGAATAACTTCATTGCTGCTGCTTTTTTTGATATGATATTTGTCATATTTACTAATAAGGTATGAATGTTGGAAAAGGAGTTAAGAGAGTGTTTAGAGTCTTTAGACGAGCGTTTTTTTAAGTGATATTAAATATTCTGAATCGGATAATTAGTTGTTATAAAATAGGCTGTAGAAAAAAAGTGTGTACTTGTACTTCTGTTGTCTAAAAGTTGTAAGTAATTTTGTGAAATGGAGTCTCTTAAATTAGGTTAAACATCAGGGGTAAATAAGTAATTTTGTGTTATCCTTAGATAATTAGTTGTGCAGCTGGTGTGAAACCAGGAGTAATCCACAAGGAAAAGATTATCAAGATAAAGTTAGATCTTCATGGTCAATATTAGTATCTGAATAGATATCATTTTCCATTTAGTTATTGAAAATGTTATTTGATGCATGTGATTCTAAGTCGGTTGTCCGTTCTTCCTGATCTGTACTGTAATCATTCCTGTTCATACCCTGATCTGGTTTGGGCATTCACTGCCTCGGTCTCGCGCCTTTATAATGCCACCATCCAGGTTTTTATTTTATTTTTACTTTTTTATAATTTTTATTTTCTTTTGATCACTTAATAGTATCCAGGTTGATAAACAGTTCTCTTTGTACATTTTTAATTTTTTTTTTGCTGGGCCTGGTAAAATGTTTTGTAGTAGCCAACTACTGATCTATGTTCACATATCCTTGTTTTAAACTTTAAAATTTGCACATTCAGTTTGAACAAATGTTGCCATATTTTCCCAATATCTGCATATACTTTAACTTACATGGGATTTGACCATGGTTGTCTTCCACCGTTTTGTTTAAGTTTTCTCTTTCTCTGTAAGGTGGACGTCGGCACCTAATTATAATCGTTATGGGATATGTCAACTAAGGGGGCGGGAGTGGGGTGGCATCATCGGTGGTGGTGTCTGGTGTGACAAGTGGTGACTGCATTGATAGAATTTGATTCCTTTATGACGTCGGTCACCCAAATACATTACAAATTCAATTTTTCTAGGATATAATCTAAACCTTTCCAAATTCAAATCCTTTTTGGCAGATTTTAGTAACAAACCAATTTCTTTGACGATTCCAATTCCTGCAAAAAAGTTTCACAAACCAAACACACCCTTGGTAAAACATATGCTTGTCATGATCTTCAAACTTGAAAGCTCAACCACTTTAGTAAATCGGTGAGTGGTTTCAACTTCGTATTTGTGTGACCACATAGGTTCATGTGTTATTAGCCGTGTTGTAACTTGTAAGCTGATGCCTCCACACGCTAAAGGACGCTAAGTATATGCTTTGAGTCTACCACGAGGTCAATGAAGGCATTAACATGAAGACTCATTTATAAATCTAAAAGTGATGGGAGTTTTTAGATGAAGTAAAAAATGACTACCATGTTCAAGGATGCTAGGAACCGGAATCACTAACACAAGAACTAAAGGCCATCGGATCTATTGATGGTAGGAAGCTTACAATTCATTGTTGGAGTAAATAATTGTTTTCGTTCGTATGGTTTATTGAAAATCTCAGTTTCAGATCATATACTACATAAATGCATCAATCCATTTGTAAGCAGCGAACAAGTATAGATTAACAATGACTAATGAGGATGCAATGACACCGATGGAGCTTGCATCTTCACAATTTGTTGTAAGTTAAGTGATTCCTTTAGGCATACAATATGAGAAATCTTAAACAAGCCCCATTCAACAACTGTTCTACAACATATCAAGATATGTTTTTTCTTTATCGCTTTTTAGCCTTTTGGTTTTGATTCTTCAAGTTCTTGAAGACGTGTTCTATTAATCATCAAAAACACGCTTTAAGAATTGACCCGTTTGAGATAAAATATTACCCAAAATCACATACACGTATGAATATTTGGTTTTTCTCTTTACCTATGAAACTTTTAAACAACAATATGGACTAGTCGGGTAGTGGGTCAAAACAAGATTAAATTGTCGTTCATTGTAGGGATTGTAATGATTACAAAAACATTATTATTACAATAACAATTCAGACATTTGAATAAATGGCCTGAACACCCAAAAATAGATTTATGTGATTTTCAATCCGTTTTGACCTGAACACCCAAAAATATGGACTAGTCGGGTAGTGGGTCAAAACAAGATTAAATTGTCGTTCATTGTAGGGATTGTAATGATTACAAAAACATTATTATTACAATAACAATTCAGACATTTGAATAAATGGCCTGAACACCCAAAAATAGATTTATGTGATTTTCAATCCGTTTTGACCTGTTCCCCGTTAGCTAATGTTACGAATTGACCCGTTTGAGATAAGATACAGCCAAAACTGACCCATGTAATAACGAAATTTCCAACTCTAGTGAAATCCACAAAATACTGTAATATGAATATTAAACTTGTATCATCTGGGTTGTCGACAGGTTTTAGCAGAAAGCTACTCGGCTGTGACAGGAGCGATAATAGGTCTGTTTTAATCAATTGGGTGCCTTTTCACGATGTTAAAAATATGACACTTCTAGGGGTGTTTATTAGGGAAACCGCGGAATGGATCAAGGCCAAACTAGGACCGGAAAATTAAAGATAATGGAGCCCATAGCCAAACCATCTAAACCGGTTCACTTGCGGCCCTGTTCCGGATTAGAACTATTTCAATCTCAACCAGACGAAAAATGAATACAAATTTGGGGTTTGTCTCAAACCAGACCAGACCAAAAATGAATGCAAGGAAAAGGAGGGTAATGCCCTCATTTTTTGTTCATGTACCTTTGAGCATATGCGAAAATCTTGAAAGAACATTTTGAATCAAGCTAAACAAATCAACCACATACCTAACAAGAATGTAGATGGAAGACGAAATAAGTCTCACTTTACATCTTTATTAGATGAGTGCGCGGTGGTCATACAGGCCAAAAATACAAGAAAATAAATCTTGGTAAGAAAGATAGTACGATAAATATGGTGATAAGCCATGTACAGTTATCTCAACCAACCAACCAACCAATCTCGATAAATACGGTGATAAGCTCATCTGCAAAAAAGGGGTGCTGCGACAACCTATTGTAGCTTCTTGATTCCGGGAAAAGAGGGCAGAATTGCAATTAGAGCATCGCCATATCCCACCGGATCTGTTACAATAACCAAACAAGTAAGGTATTACATTGTATACAAAGTAACTACAGGATCTGATTTTCAACCCCGTATTGACCAAATTATTAGAATAAATTGTGCTTACCACCATCCTCACGAAGTATCTTAATAACTTCTCCAGCTATATCAGACTGAAAACAGAAGAAAAAAGAGTAAGACAGAAACTAAACAATTAGTATGAGTTTTAATTTAATTAGATAGTTACTGAATTTTTTTTAGAGAATAATCATTAATAACCTCAATGGGAAGCTCCCCACCGAGCTGCTCGATGTAACAAATGACTTGCCCTTCCTTTACAGTTTGCTTCTGTTAGAACAATGCAAGCATCAGTAGAATATAAACGAACATAACCAGAATCTTAAATTTTAGAAAATGCGTCTATGGCATGAGGTCTTAGTCCTGGCACTTCACCGTGGTACGGGTATCGGTACCGGTATTTTAGAACAGTACTCGTTTTGGTACCACTTTATTTCTTTTTGAGCACTCATATGGGTACCAAATAGGTAAAATTGGTACGAGTCTCGATACCAACAGGTAAAATCGGTACGAGTACCAATACGATACGGGTACCAAATAGGTACCATAAATACCAAATAGAAAATAAAGCATAAAATAAAATAAAAACTCTTGGAATTCTATATAAAATTCGGTACCAGTACCATTGTTTATCCATATCGATACCAAAAGTTCCGAATACCGAAATCAATAAAACTGGGTACCAATGCACCGAATACTTAAAATCGGCACGCGTATGGGTATTTGGGAAAAAAAAATCTCATCCCTAGTTGAAGCAGCACGATTACTGGAGGGAAAGCATCAAAGCGAAGCATTTCATTTTTTTCTTATATTTATTTTTTGGAAGATCAAATAATACAATTCCTAGCAAATGTTCAATTTCAATGTGTAATAAACTAATAATATTCAGAAGCATTTGGAGCGGGTGAAAAAACACTGGGAAGTGATTACCTCTTTGCACGGTGGAGGTGTTCGTTTCCCCTTGATAGTTCGTGATCTTCGAAAGTACCCAACCTGTATTGCACATAAAAGTGGCATATTTAAAAATAATCTTTTAAGTTTTAACTAAATAAAAGTATATTGAATATCTTGTTTCTCACCATGGGAGACGGAATTACAGTGAACCCTTCATCTGCAGCTGTATCAAGAAACGTCTGAATCCCACCCGAAGTAGGTTCAACTTTGGTAATGGCTAGAGACGGTGACGATGCTGACCCGTTTTGTTCAGTTGACTCCACATTTGCAGTGACGATTGGGGCGGAAACTGGCGGTGGAGAACTTGTATTTTCTACCATTAAGTTTCTCAGTACATGTAACCGAAATCCACCAAGCTAATAACAACAAATAATGCAAAGAAGATATAAGAGTTAGTTCAGAGACATGGATTAACAATTCCAATGGACATTATAGTCGGTTTTTACAGGTACTAACTTTCAATTCAAACTCCGCAATTGAGGTTGTGTCACAAATTTCTGTTAGAAGAGACTCCACCTGTGGATATGGTATAAACGGAATAAGTTAAACATACACTTTGATATGAAGTCAGGGTGTTGATAAGCCACTGAAACGACCAAACAGCCCCAAAGGAAGCAAGTCAGCCGCTTTGCGACCCAAACGGTTCAGCTATGGTGGTTTGGCGGTTTAATGGTTCGGTCTGAAACCTGGTATAACCGAACCGGCCGTTGTATTTTTTTTTTCACTTTCGGAATATGTAGATGTATATGTATTTTAGTCACGAACCATCTTTATCATTTAAGATTTTTTAATACAAAATAATGATTTTGGAATGAACAAAATAAAAAAATCAGTTCAACTCTCAAATCTCAAAACTGAACTGTTAAACCGTCTTGACCGCTGGTTTGGTTTGTCTTTCCCTGAAACCGTAGTTTAAAGCTTGACCCAGAATTTTCGTCAAAACCGGTCGAACTGAACCGTAAACACCCCAATTATAGTAGTGCACATGCTAAATTTTTGCATACATTTAATACAAAAATTCAGAATTTACCTCTGCAGCACTTGGAGTGAATTGGCTTGTTGATTCAGATGATCTTTCAACCTCAGGAGAGTCTTCTAACTCTGCATCTGCTGCTATACACCATACTTTCAAAACACGAATTTTGAATTTAAATAAATTAAACCCTAAACCCTAAACACGAAAACAATCAACACACTAACATTCACTGTAATCGAAATTTCTTACATTGGGCATTCTTGGCAGACAAACAGAGACACCGACTCGATCCTTTCGACAACACCAGCCGATCAAACCGTTGGGCGTTGTCGAATCTAACTCCATAACAATTCTGTTGCAAATTAGCTAATTCTATTCTATCAGGAGCTAACCTCAAGTTGTAAAGCTTCAAACTTGAAGCCCCAAAGCTACCTAGTAACAAACAAACAAACAATACCAAATGTAACATGATTTCTTGTATCAAATTAAGCAAAATTAGGGCTGTAAAACCCTAGATAACTTTTTTTTTTTGAATTTAACTCTACGGGACAAAACATGAGTGTATATGGATAGGGGACTTACAGGCAGCCATAGGGAGCGGTGAAAGGTTGAGAATTGTGGGTGTTTGTATTGAATTGAATGAAAATGAAATGAGGAAGAAGACGATATGATAACAGGTGGGAGTGATTTTCTTTCCGTTACGTTCGAGGCCCGTTATCTGGAATTGGGCCAAGCCAGTAGTTAGTTCAACGGCAGCTTCAGGTTTAGGGTTAGGCAGGAAACTTTTGGGTTCAGTTTCAATGTCAATGGTCTACGGGTTTTTTTTTAATTTTTAATTTTTTTTTGGAAATGACCAGCTAAACTAGACGGGTTAGTTGAACGGTTTAGTTTTTCATTCTTTGAGGGTTTAAAGTTTAAAACATTACTCTAGTTATATTAAAAATCACTATTTTTTTTATCTTTTTTTAATTAAATTAAATAATACCTTTATTATCGTATTTTTTATCTCCCTCACTCACAACCATTTTTAAAAATATTAAAAAAATTATAAGTGGTGAACAGTGATTCCAATATATTCACAGATGAACAGTTATATTTTTATATATTTTTCTCTCTCCTCCACTCACAATCGTTTTTATAATATAACTAACCCACTCACATAAATAGAAGGGATCGATTGTGAATGATCTAAAAACATTCACATTGATTGCTCTAAAAATATGTGAGTGGTTTACTTTTATTATAAGAAATAGCTGTGAGTAGAGGAGATGAAATATATGAGAATTTTACTGTTTATTTGTAAATATATTGGAAACACTGTTCATCTTTATAGTTTTTTAAATATTTTTAGAGATGGTTGTGAGTGAATGATAGAAAAATGTAATGATAAAGATATAAAAAAATATTATTTAATTAAAAAAGAGAGAGATAAAATTGTAATTTTTAGTGTAATTATATGAATATAAATAAAAATCCAATGTAACTACTCTAAGAGCATTCACAATAAGCTTATTTTTTGTCATTTTTAAAGAGAGAGAAGGTGATGTGGATGAGAGAGATGATGAGTTGGAGGAAAGAGAGTGTGATGGTGTATCTGAGGAAAAATGAGAAAAAATGGGTTATGTGAGTGAAAGTGAAGAGAGAAGAGAGAGGAGAGAGAAATTGTGTTTTTATAGTGTGTGAGAGGGTCATGAGAGAGAAATGGTTTTATTGGTTGGGCAAGTGCCCATGTGACATTTAAAAACATCACCCAAATACATGCTTATTGTGGATGCTTTAAGGCTACAAGGAGTAATGAGGGTAAAGGCAGAGTCCTACCGGCCCACCTTGTCAGTCTGTCATGTAGGCTTCATATCACAAAAAAAAAAAAAAAAAACCAAAACAAAAAAACATGGGTGATCAAGGGCAAGGGCAAAGCCCCATATTATACAAACTATAAATATGCTATGTCGATTGGCCAATATGATATAGACACATGTAGCGTTGCGGTAAGAATTTTAGTCCTTTAACTTTCTTAATTTACGTGTTTAGCCCATATACTAAAGTGTTTTCCCTCGTTAGTTAACTTTGCTTATATATATATAGGTACGGGATCAGGAGAAAACGCCCCAACGTGTGAGAATGGTGAGAACGCATCCTGGCCCAACACGTGGCGCGGGACATGATTAGGGTCTGAGGGTTTTTTTTGTCTTTTCAATATTCTTCTTTTTCCCGATTTTCGTGTGTGACATGCCGCTTCATTTTTGGCGTGCAAGATAATTTTGGCGTTAACTAGAATCATTAATTACTTGGCGGTTTTACTGTTTTTCCCCGATTTCGTCTCGTTGAATTTATTCTTTTTGTGTCACATAGTTAATTTTTTTTTGGCGTTTGGCGTTTTCCAGGTCATTTTTTTTGGCATTCGGGGTCTTTGTAATATTTGATTACCATAGATTAATATTTTATAAGATTATAATAATACGAAATCAAAATAAACTAATAGTCTTCTGTGGATGGGATTACATCAGAGATGTACCCATCGCTTTGTTCATCACTTTCTTCAGATTCATCATCATCAAATTTTAGATTGGCGTATAACGCTATTAGCTCGTCTCTTCTTTGCTGCAGCCTATTCTTGAATATCATTGCAACCCTGGATTTTGCATCTTTTGAAGGTGCTAAATCACAGAGTTGTTCAATGAGAAATAGCCTCCCTGTCTTCAACATTTCCTTCATTGGCAATGAATATTGCACCCCGTGTTGATAAGTCACTTCAACCGTTCCTTCTTCTTCATGCATCACCCAACTGCTAAGTGTTGGTAGAGGAGTATCGTCAATATCATCATCATCATCTTCATCATCATCTTCTACCGGAAATTTTCTCTTCAATCTTCTTATTACAGTTCGAGTTCTTTCACATTCGTTGGCCATTGGAACCCAAAGGGTCAGAATATCCATCTGAACCCCTTCATCCATACCATGTATGTCTTTGATTGTCCTTACCTTCACCCTTCTCCTATCAGAGAACTTTATGATGAATCGTCTCTCCGACCTTTCAAACCTCCATGCAATAACCTTAGCCATTTTTTTAAGTTTTTGGCGTTTTGGACAATATGTGGCGTTTTAGGCAATGTTTTGGCGTGTTTGAGTTTGTGTTCTCATGATCTACTTTTATAATGACTTTTTTTCCCGCGCATGACAGGTAATTATGGCGTTTTGAAAAAGATAAATAAATTCAATTCCCCAAGTATTTGGCTTTCAGTATAATAAATGTTAGTAATTATGTTTCCGTCGTTTCATTTTACTGTTTCCAGTTACCGTGTTTTGTTTTCAGATTCATCTGTTTTTATGGTGTAACACGTCCCATCTTGATGGCTGTAATTATGGCGTTTTGTTTTCCAATGGCGTTTAGATAAAGATGACACTTTTTGTTTTATTCTCTTTGCACATTGTTTTAACCTTTTTTTAGATTTATTATAATAGTACTTGTTCAAAGTAATTTTATTATAGTTTAGTAGTTTTTGGGGCGTTTTATGGCATGATGGTGTTTCACAAGCATTTGCCCATTTTGCCTTTTATTATATTTTTCATTACATGATTAATGTATTTGTTGTTCTTAGCTGAAAATTACATAACAAACAACAGAAAAAGAAAATTAAAAAAAAAAAAAACAAATAGAAGCAATTTATGATCTAAATCTTCAGTGTCATCCGTCTCTTTCTTCTTTTGAAACTACAAGAACCGTCACAAATAAATGGCGTTTTGGGTTTGGCGTGGTTTATTTTCTTTGTTCGTGTGTTGAAGTGTCTTTGTGGATGTTGGAGATATAGATCGACTCCGTGTGGGTGGATGTTATCTGCCCGTCATCTTCATTATAATCATCGAGGCCAAAGTAGCATTAACACTGGGATAGGTCTCTTCTACTCATCCAAACCTTCTTCAAGATCAAAGAAGACAAAATGACATATGGGTGTCACCAGTCCCTCTTTCTTGAATTTTGTCCATCTTATGCAACAAAATCTTACTCCCCTCACCTAACAAATCATTCATTGAAACTTCATGTAGAACATTACTGAGTATCAAAGAAAAGATGTTTGCCATCGTTGATTTCTCTCAACTTTTTGGCGTTTTACATTGAGTTGTATTTTTAGGAACCATTGTGTTTTTTGGGTGTGATAAACGGAAGGTGGTGAGAGGTTTCTATTTATAGGATTTTTTTTGGCGCGTAGTTTAGGCGGGATATTATTTTATAACAATAAATGCAATTAACATTTATCCGGATGTAAGGCTTGGCGTTTATATATTATGGTGTTTTACATTTTATGGCGTTTTTGTAACCTGAGAGCTAAAATAAAAACACAGAAAAAACTACGCAGTGATAAAATTGGCGTTTTGTATTTACTTGGCGTTTTATATTTCAACGGTGTTTTATGTGAGAAAGGATGTTTTACCTTTTTTTACCCTTAATGAAGCGCGTCCACGTAATAAAATTTAAGTTATTTACGAAAACGCCACTGCACCAATCTAGTCCAGAGATTGTTTTGATCGAACGATCCATAACCGTTTTCACACTTTCCCCCGTTTTCTCTAAATCCTGACCATATATATTTAGTACCTCTACTTTAACTTTGCTAATATATATGTTTAGGGAGCCGCTAAAATGAAAACCACCCCAAGTTGTGAGAACTGTGAGAACCACTCTTCACCAATCAGATTATGCCAACCAAAGGGTATTTAGGTAATTTTGTTTATATGTCATTTTTCAATGTCAGTTGTCTCTGTCTCTTTATTATGGTCACTTTCATCTCTCTCTCTCTCTCTTCATTTTCACCTTTTGAAACTCCTAGAGCATCTCTGTTTGAAACTCTCAGATCATATCTTTATTTCATTTTTTGAAAACTCTCAGATCATCATCTTCATGACCAACCGACCCCTCGGCAACAAGTCCCACACCGACGACCCACCAAACACCACACCCACACCGGCGCCCCCTGTTTCTCCGGCGACCCACCTCCTTCTCCGGCGACCCACCTCCTTCTCCGGCGACAAGACCAACGACCCCTCATTTCTCCGGCTATAAGACTGGCTACAAGACCAACGACCCCTCCTTCAGTCGCTGGAGTTTCGATCGTTGTAGGCGACAGGCGGGGTTGTGGTGGTGTGCTTTTGACGGAGACTGACACACCTCGATATTTCCACGTATTACCGGTGGGCCCGGCGGGGAGTATCGTGACGTAGTTGATATCATCATAGTCAATTATTCACAGTTTAATGCACAACGAAAGTCTTGGTAGAAAATATTAATACAAACCGAAGTGCAAAGTATAAGTAAATATTATACAGACGGTTGTAAGAGGATCCACAGGCGGATCTAAAACAAAATACAAAATATTGTTCAATAGACTTTAAGCGTTTAGAACTTGCAAGATTCTTTATCTAACGCCCAGAGCTCCCAGCCAATTACGTACAGTACCTGTCACTTAGTCTTTTTGAAAAATACGTCAGTTTACACTGGTAAATACAATTAACCGACTCTTTTGAAAACGTTTATGAAAATTGGTTTAAATGCACAAGGCACAAACATTTTATAACTTGGGACAATTATATCAATAACAATCTTGTATCAGATTTACATGTTTGTCCAACATTTAGGGCCGGTATAAAAGCCGAACAAGATTAATCGACACACCACAAATATAAACTCACGGCGGGTCATCCTAGCAAATGAGTATATCTTTTACATACGCAACGGACAGGTGTATGCCTACACCCCGTGCTTAAGTCGTGGCCATTTACGCTTTTTAAATGAGCCAAGGATATCCAGGACACGGTCGTTAACCCCCAATGTTATTTGTTATCAAGCAATACTGATTAAAGCGGGATTATAAAATTTAACCATATTCGATTAAAAGGTTTCTACACCCGACCAAGCGGTAATAATTTACCGTATCCCAAGCCCGTATAAGGGAAAATAAGTTAAAAGTATTTACCTGAGCTTAAATTGCAAGTTTAGTATTCTCAGCCGTATATCCTACTCAAACAAGTGCAAATAACTTCTACCGGGGCTCTTAATCTGGAACGAAGGTTTTATTAACCTATTAGATTCCTAACGGGTCTTATTTAAGTTGTAAACTTAGACCGGTTAGTTTTAAAGAAAGGTTTATGGTACGAAACGCGAGATTAAGCGATGACCGAATTGGAATGTGATTTAGACCCAACAAGTATGAAGACTTGTATAAATTGGGTAAACTAAATACATTCTGGATTTTGAAATAAAAATGATAAGGTTTGACCCGTTTCGGCTAATTTATGCAAACTAGTTACATAAACTGCACCGAACGCGTATATGCATAACGGGTAGCCGGATGAGTCCTGTACAAGTTCCATATGTTATTATGCTTTAATTATGTTATGATATCAGTAGGATATCAACAATTATGCCCCAAACGAATTTAAAACCAAGTTAAGTCCCGAAAGGGTAATTTGGTCATTTTAAAGTTTATAAAAGAGGTTTAATAGTAAACTGAGGTTCTGGTCTACAACATTCAGTAAAAATATTTATTTTATAAAGTTATAATAGTAGGATATCATACATATGTGAGGTTTACCATTTATGGCCAAACTATGCATCGTAGGGGCATTTTGGTCATTTCACATATGCTTTTAGGGACAAAATTGGAAGTCTGAGTTCAAGACTTATACTTACTGTTAAAGTATTAAAATTTATTTATAAAATCAGTAGGTAACAAGTCTTAGGTGTTAAATATGGTTTTAAACCATACTATGCACCTAATTAGCGTAAAAGTCGATAATTGATGATATTTGAGATGTTTATGAAATTCTGAGATTTTGATCAGTCTTAAATGTTTAAAATATTTTATTTAACATATAACATCAGTAGAAAAAGGTTTGACATGTTAATGATATGTAAATCTCATTTTATTAATGAAAAGGGCATTATCGTCAATTACCGAATTAATACAAGAACTCTATGTTATGGTCAGTATAAAATTTGACCAAAAATTCCAAAAATCCCTAAAAATTATATCATAACAGTAGGCAATGAGTTTGGTGTCAAAAAATTGGGCTTAAACATGAATTATGCTAAAAATCGTAGTTTAATTAATAAAAAGTTCTATTTTACGATATCTTGCATAACTTTAGTTTGAGACCAGAAAGTTATGTCAAATTTATTTAACATGCTTATATATCAGTAACAAAGGTATTTGTATACTCATATTTCCAAAAATCTCGTTTTTATAACATAAGGGCATAAAGTCAATTTCTAAGCAAATAACGAAAACATGCAAATGAACTCTGATTTCTATGGGACCATGTAGTATAACCTCAGAGGGTCATACTAACATATAATATGGTCACAAAGGAACCCTAAGGCATAACTAAACTAAGCTAATTCGGGTCAGAACTGAAAGTCAAAGCAAAAGTCAACTTTTGTGACTTTCGGTTGCGAACCGAGCCTAAACTCAGAATTGTCGGGTTGAACATGTCTAAACATGTTCTTATAATATTTACCAAGTTATTAAGGTGATAAAACGTATTTTATAGCTTCTACATTATCAGTTATGAATTCTTTTATAAAAACTGACTCGTTTGACTTTTTTGTTCAATACTTTAACTCGACAATGGACTAAGTAAATGTGATAACTAGGAGGTGCCCTTTTGAGGGTTTAACACCTACTTAATTACCAACACATAGCCACATTCGTTCAGAATTATGGCTGGACCGTTTAAGATTAATCTACAAGTCAAAGCAGAATTATACTAACTTTGACTTTCGGTCCTTAAACTAATGAAAACTGAACTACAGGAGCCAAGAACACTTACAAGGATCCTTAGCACGAAAATTTGAACTAAGAGAGCTTCCTTATGAACCAGGATGCTCTAGAGAATTCAACTAGAGAGTTTGTTTGAGAAATTCTTTGAATGAGCAAGTTCTTCAAGTGAGAAATGAGGGCCTTTTATAGGAGAATTGGATGAGCTAGGATTGATCCAAGTGTCCCAGATGTTTTATGATGCTCACAAGTGTCCAAATGGTTTTTAGAAACCATCAACATGCAGCTGAATTCGATTACAGGTTGCAGAGAATCAGAAAAGATTTGCAAGTTGCGTGCTGAGCAGCTGCCAGTTCTGGCTGGAAAATGGTCCCGCCCGCGACCCGCGCCAGGTGCAGGGGAACCCTGCGTGACACGCGGGGGAGTGCGATTTCAAAAAATTGTTTTGATATTTGCAAGATTGGTCCCTGAACTTATATAATTCGAATATCTGACATTTTCAGCATGAGGGGCCCATACATACAGGTTTTAAATGGTCTTGGGAGTAAAGCCATGCATTATAAGGTTTTGGATTTGTTGAAAAGGGCTTCCAAGAGTAGAATTGTCACTTTGACACTTTTAACCCTTCTTCTTGGAAATTGCAAATTATATCACAAGATTGTACCGAAATTTCATGAAATCATTATCTGATATTCATGAGAGTATAATAATATATTAAAAAGCCTCGGGATCGTTAAAAGGTCACTCAGAGGTAAGAATTAACATGTTGACACTTTTAACCCATGTGATTTGTAAACTTTTGATTTTAAGCACAAACGGCTTCTTGTGTCCGAAAATTTATTCAATAAAGAATATGTATATCATGTGAGGTCAATCAGAGGCACAAGTTAGGCATGTTGACACATTTGGTCCTTCTATATACATCTTTTTGTCAACTTTAGTCCCTCAAAGTTATCTTTTAACATGATCAGGGTTTATGACACGTGTCATTACTATATTGGACATGATTTTGCGAGGTGTTACAACAACGGTGGTGAAGGGTACCGGTGAGGATTGACGGCGACAGTGGTGGTGGTTTTTTACGGCGACGATTGTGTTTCTGGGTTTAATGTCGATGGCGGTGAAAACAGAGCCCTTTAACTTTAATCACCGGTGCGTATTGGGTTTAATGTCGACTTCTAATTTATGGGTTTTGTTTTGATTGAGTTCTTGATTGTGCCATTTTTCTGGGTTTTGTTCTATTGGTGATCCGATCTGGGTTTTGTTTTAATTGATAGGTTTGGTTTAATCTTTTTGTTTTGATCAAGTGGATGATTGAGTTCTTTTGTTTTAATTGGGGGTGTTTGTCGGAACAACCACCGCCGGCATCGACGGTGGTGAAGGGTGCCGGTGAGGATTGACGGTGACGGTGGTGGTGGGTTTTGACGGCGACGATGGTGTTTTCTTGACTCTGTTTTGGTTTTTCGGCATGTTGGGGGTTGATTTGTGTTCTTTGATTCTGTTGATTTGTGTTCTTGATTCTGTTGGTATTTTTGTGATAACTACAATTATGTGGGTCTGATCGGTTGGATTGGGCGGTGATGATGCAAAAAAAAAAACGTATATTTTGATGACGATATCGCGGCAAGGATGGTGGAGGGTAGGTTTTTGAACCTGCAACCCCACTTTGCAGCCTTTGATTATCAGAAAATCTGAGCCAAACCCCGTTTTTTTCAACAATCCACACATTTGTTTTTGATGTTGTTGGTTTTTTATATTTTTTCCCAGTCGATGATGATAACAATCTATCTGAGACACCTACCGAGTTGCGATTTCTGGGTGCGTTCGTTTTGCGTAAAAAAGATTTTGTAAAAAAAAAGTTAAAACCGTAAACTTTTTAACGTAAAACGTAAACTTTTTAACGCAAAACATAAAACGTAAACTTTTTAACCTAAATTTTTTAACGTAAAACGTAAAACGTAAACTTTGTTTTGTTAAAAAATTTGAATTTAAAATGGTTTTTAATAAAAAAAATTATGTTTAAAAAAACAACTAATATAATAATACAAAAAAAGTAATAAAAAATAATAAAGACAAAAAGACAAAAAAGAGTAATTTTACTAAATTGCCCTTTTGCATTAAAATATTAAAAACATAATACGATAAAAAATATTTAATATTAATTTTAACTACTTTTAATCTTATCCATCCATCTTGAAGATCTAATGGTTGAAAAGTGGTTCTCTCGTTTCTCACAACTAGGGGTGATTTTCATTTTAGCAGCCCCCTATATGTTTAATCCATCTATTTTAACTTTGCTCATGTAAATGTTTAGTCCATCTGCTTTTATTCCTTTCAGTATTTCGCCTTTTAATGATTTTTTCTTGCTAACATAAAGACTCAAACCGAACAATATCGTTACCAGTATTGGTATTAACAGAATCGATATTCTTTTTTGCTTTTACCATTTCGTCTTTTAATGTCTTTTTCGATATGTACGTTGACGTTTCAATATTCTTTTCCCCATGGTTTTAGGTTGTTATACTGAGTGCCGGTACAATATTGATAATCAAATTCCCGTCGCAACACGCATGATAAAATTCCTAGTTTATTTAAATAAATAAAAAAGACATTTCTATCAGTTAAAACAATATCGATAATTTAAGAAATAAATTACATAAAAAATAAAAGAAATTCGAGAAAAAAACATAAATAAACAAAAACCAAATTAAAAGAAATTAAAAAAATTACAAACTAAAGACCCAAGAATGGAATCTTCGAGCGAAAACACTTGACAACCTCCTGGAAGCAGCTTTTCTTGCCACCAGACCTTACTCCATCAATTAGGAATCTGATGCCGTCACTAAACACATTCCTTAAATTGTAGCCATTTTTTGAGTGTTTATTTTTGAGGGCTAATCCGCATATATATCACCATTGATCTTGATTTTCTTGATTGTATATCTCTTAAATGTCAACATATACACGTGTGATTTAATTTACGAAGATTTTTCAATGCCGAGAACCTGGATCAGAGAGTAAAAGAGGCGTAAGGCTCACAATGGTGTAAAACTAAAATGGGATATATCGGGCTAGGATTCGAGTTACTGAAACAAGGGCCAAACCAACCACCCAAGAATGGAATCATTTAGCGAAAACACTTGACAACCTTCTGGAAGCAGCTTTTTTTGCCACCAGACCTTTCTCCATCAATTAGGAATCCGATGTCGTCACTAAACACATTCCTTAAATTGTAGCCATTTTTTGAGTGTTTATTTTTTGGTATCTAATCCGCATATATATCACCATCGCTTTTGATTTTCTTGACTGTATATCTCTTAAATGTCAACATATACACGTGTGATTTAGTTTACGAAGATTTTTCAAAGCTGAGAACCTCGATTAGAGAGTAAAAAAGGCGTAAGGTTCACAATGGTGTAAAACTAAAATAGGATATACCGGGCTAGGATTCGAGTTACAGGAACAAGGGCCAAACCAACCACCCAAGAATGGAATCGTCGAGCGAAAACACTTGACATCCTCCTGAAAGCAGCTTTTCTTGCCACCAGACCTTTCACCATCAATTAGGAATCTGATGCCGTCACTAAACACATTCCTTAAATTGTAGTCTTTTTTTGAGTGTTTATTTTTTGGTGTCTAATCCGCATATATATCACCATTGCTCTTGATTTTCTTGATTGTATATCTCTTAAATGTCAACATATACACGTGTGATTTTGTTTGCGAAGATTTTTCAATGCCGAGAAACTCGATCAGAGAGTAAAAGAGGCGTAAGGTTCACAATGGTGTAAAACTAAAATGGGATATATCGGGCTAGGATTCGAGTTACATGAATAAGGGCCAAACCAACCACCCAAGAATGGAATCGTCGAGCGAAAGCACTTGACAACCTCCTGGAAGCAGCTTTTGTTGCCACCAGACCTTTCTCCATCAATTAGGAATCTGATGCCGTCACTAAACACATTCCTTAAATTGTACCCATTTTTTGAGTGTTTATTTTTTGGTGTCTAATCCGCATATATATCACCATTGCTCTTGATTTTCTTGGCTGTATATCTCTTAAATGTCAACATACACATGTGTGATTTAGTTTAAGAAGATTTTTCAATGCCGAGAACCTTGATCAGAGAGTAAAAAAGGCGTAAGGTTCACAATGGTGTAAAACTAAAATGAGATATACCGGGCTATGATTCGAGTTACATGAATAAGGGCCAAACCAACCACCCAAGAATGGAATCGTCGAGCGAAAGCACTTGACAACCTCCTGGAAGCAGCTTTTGTTGCCACCAGACCTTTCTCCATCAATTAGGAATCTGATGCCGTTACTAAACACATTCCTTAAATTGTAGCCATTTTTGAGTGTTTATTTTTTGTTGTCTAAACCGCATATATATCACAATTGCTCTTGGTTTTCTTGACTGTATATCTCTTAAATGTCAACATATACACGTGTGATTTAGTTTACGAAGATTTTTCAGTGCCGAGAACCTCGATGGCTCGATCAGAGAGTAAAAAAGGCGTAAGGTTCACAATGGTGTAAAACTAAAATGGGATATACCGGGCTAGGATTCGAGTTACAGGAACAAGGACCAAACCAACCACCAAAGAATGGAATCGTCGAGCGAAAACACTTGATAACCTCCTGGAAACAGCTTTTCTTGCCACCAGACCTTTCTCCATCAATTAGGAATCTGATGTCGTCACTAAACACTTTCCTTAAATTGTAGCCATATTTTGAGTGTTTATTATTTGTTGTCTAATCCGCATATATATCACCATTGCTCTGGATTTTCTTGATTGTATATCTCTTAAATGTCAACATATACACGTATGATTTAGTTTACGAAGATTTTTCAATATCGAGAACCTCGATCAGAGGGTTAAAAAGGTGTAAGGTTCAAATGGTGTAAAACTAAAATGGGATATACCGGGCTAGGATTCGAGTTACAGGAACCAGGGCCAAACCAACCACCCAAGAATGGAATCGTTGAGCGAAAACACTTGACAACCTCCCGGAAGCAGCTTTTCTTGCCACCAGACCTTTCTCCATCAATTAGGAATCTGATGCCGTCACTAAACACATTCCTTAAATTTTATCCATTTTTTGAGTGTTTATTTTTTTGTGTCTAATCCGCATATATATAACCATTGCTCATGATTTTCTTGACTGTATATCTCTTAAATGTCAACATATACACGTGTGATTTAGTTTACGAAGATTTTTCAAAGCTGAGAACCTCGATCAGAGAGTAAAAAAGGCGTAAGGTTCACAATGGTGTAAAACTAAAATGAGATATACCAGGCTAGGATTCGAGTTACAGGAACAAGGACCAAACCAACCACCAAAGAATGGAATCGTCGAGCGAAAACACTTGACAACCTCCTGGAAACAGCTTTTCTTGCCACCAGACCTTTCTCCATCAATTAGGAATCTGATGTCGTCTCTAAATACATTCCTTAAATTGTAGCTATATTTTGAGTGTTTATTATTTGGTGTCTAATCCGTATATATATCACCATTGCTCTAGATTTTCTTGATTGTATATCTCTTAAAAGTCAACATATACACGTATGATTTAGTTTACGAAGATTTTTCAATATCGAGAACCTCGATCAGAGGGTTAAAAAGGCGTAAGGTTCAAATGGTGTAAAACTAAAATGGGATATACCGGGCTAGGATTCGAGTTACAAGAACCAGGCCCAAACCAACAACCCAAGAATGGAATCGTTGAGCGAAAACACGTGACAACCTCCTGGAAGCAACTTTTCTTGCCACCAGACCTTTCTCCATCAGTTAGGAATCTGATGCCGTCACTAAACACATTCCTTAAATTTTATCCATTTTTTGAGTGTTTATTTTTTTGTGTCTAATCCGCATATATATCACCATTGCTCTTGATTTTCTTGACTGTATATCTCTTAAATGTCAACATATACACGTGTGATTTAGTTTACGAAGATTTTTCAAAGCTGAGAACCTCGATCAGAGAGTAAAAAAGGCGTACGGTTCACAATGGTGTAAAACTAAAATGGGATATACCGGGCTAGGATTCGAGTTACAGGAACAAGGGTCAAACCAACCACTCAAGAATGGAATCGTCGAGCGAAAACACTTGACAACATCCTGGAAGTAGGTTTTCTTGCCACCAGACCTTTCTCCATCAATTAGGAATCTGATGCCGTCACTTAGGGGTGCAAACGAGCCGAGCTACTCGCGAGCTACTCGAGCTCGGCTCGGAAAAATGCTCGAACGAGCCGAGCTTTAACGAGCTCGAGCTTGAGCCCGAGCCTAAAAACAAGCTCGTTTAGTAAACGAGCCCGAGCCCGAGCTTCGCTTATCGAGCTCGAGCCGGCTCGCGAGCCTAATCGAGCTTTCTGTTTATATATTTTTCTATTAAGATATTAAACATATATTTATATAATAATAATTACCATTTATATAAATATAAAAAATAACTAAATTATATGTATAATAATAATTATAATTAATATAAATTAGTTAATAAATACTAAACGAGTCGAGCCCGAGCCGAGCTCGAGCTTGAAAAATTACCCTCGAGCCGAGCTCGAGCTTCAGAAATAAAGCTCGAATCGAGCCGAGCTCGAGCTCGAGCTTTCATATGTTAAACGAGCTCGAGCTCGAGCCTGGTCGAGCTCGGGCTCGGCTCGGCTCGGCTCGTTTGCACCCCTACCGTCACTAAACACATTCCTTAAATTGTATTCATTTTTTGAGTGTTTATTTTTTGGTGTCTAATCCGCATATATATCACCATTGCTCTAGATTTTCTTGACTGTATATCTCTTAAATGTCAACATATACACGTGTGATTTAGTTTACGAAGATTTATCAATGCCGAGAACCTCGATCAGAGAGTAAAAAAGGCAGAAGGTTCACAATCAGTGTTGTGAAAGTCGGATTCCAAGGCCGAGTACTCGGTCCTCGGAACCCCTCCGAGGCGAACTCAATTAGTCGGCCTCGGTCGAACTCGGCGCCTAGTCGGACATAGTCGGAAAAAGTCGGCCTAGTCGGTCTAGGCGGTCAACATGGTTTGTTGACTTTTAATTAGTCAAAATCGGTCAACATCGGCCTACTTTGCCTTGTACTCGGACTACTCGACCTTGTAGTCGGACTACTCGACCTTGTACTCGGACTACTCGACCTTGTACTCAGACTAGTCGGAGTTGTATTCAGAATATTTGAACTTTAAACATGTTTCATTTTAAATTATACTCAGTTGACATGAATTATGCTTATTTTAACATATATATATAATATAACAATTAATTTTCTTTATAGTTACCATGTCCGTGTACTCCCCGAGTACTCTCCGAGTACTCCGATTACTCCCAACTCCCCAGTCGGCCGACTAGGGACCGCCTAGCGACTTTTACAACAGTGTTCACAATGGTGTAATACTAAAATGGGATATACCGAGCTATGATTCGAGTTACAAGAACAAGGGCTAAACCAACCACCCAAGAATGGAATCGTCGAGCGAAAACACTTGACAACCTCCTCGAAGCAGCTTTTCTTTCAACCAGACCTTTCTCCATCAATTAGTAATCTGATTCCATCACTAAACACATTCCTTAAATTGTAGCCATTTTTTGGCTGTTTATTTTTTGGTGTCTAATCCGCATATATATCACCAATTCTCTTGATTTTTTTGACTGTATATCTCTTAAATGTCAACATATACACATGTGATTTAGTTTACGAAGATTTTTCAAAGCTGAGAACCTCGATCAGAGAGTAAAAAGGGCGTAAGGTTCACAATGGTGCAAAACTAAAATGGGATATACCGGGATAGGATTCGAGTTACAGAAACAAGGGCCAAACCAACCACCCAAGAATGGAATCGTTGAGCGAAAACACTTGACAACCTCCTGGAAGCAGCTTTTCTTGCCACCAGACCTTTCTCCATCAATTAGGAATCTGATGTCGTCACTAAACACATTCCTTAAATTGTAGCCATTTTTTGAGTGTTTATTTTTGGTGTCTAATCCGCATATATATCACCATTGCTCTTGATTTTCTTGATTGTATATCTCTTAAATGTCAACATATACACATGTGATTTAGTTTACGAAAATTTTTCTATGCCGAGAACCTCGATCAGAGAGTAAAAAAGGCGTAAGGTTCACAATGGTGTAAAACTAAAATGGGAATACCGGGCTAGGATTCGAGTTACAGGAACAAGGGACAAACCAACCACCCAAGAATGGAATCGTCGAGCGAAAACACTTGACAACCTCCTGGAAGCAGCTTTTCTTGCCACCAGACTTTTCTCCATCAATTAGGAATCTGATGCCGTCACTAAACACATTCGTTAAATTGTAGCCATTTTTTTAGTGTTTATTTTTTTGGTGTCTAATCCGCATATATATCACCATTTCTCTTGATTTTCTTGACTGTATATATCTTAAAAGTCAACATATACACATGTGATTTAGTTTTCGAAGATTTTTCAATGCCGAGAACCTAGATCTGGGAGTAAAAATGGCGTAAGGTTCACAATGGTGAAAAACTAAAATGGGATATAGCGGGCTAGGATTCGAGTTACAGGAACAAGGGCCAAACCAACCACCAAGAATGGAATCGTCGAGCAAAAACACTTGACAACCTCCCGGAAGCAGATTTTCTTGCTACCAGACCTTTCACCATGAATTAGGAATCTGATGCCGTCACTTAACACATTCCTTAAATTGTATCCATTTTTGAGTGTTTATTTTTTGGTGTCTAATCTGCATATATATCACCATTGCTCTTGATTTTCTTGACTGTATATCTCTTACATGTCAACATATACACCTGTGATTTAGTTTACGAAGATTTTTCAATGCCGAGAACCTCGATCAGAGAGTAAAAAAGGCTTAAGGTTGATGATGTGTGCAAAGTGTGATATGGATTTTAGTATATTTTAAGCCCTTTTTACACGTTAGTCAAGTTTTAAATTTATAAAACACGATATTTTACTAACACCAAAAACACATATGGGCAAGTGCACCCATTGTGAGCGTAGTATAGTGTTGGCAAGATACCGAGGTTGTCCAAGGACACAAGAGCTTTTAGTACCGGTTTATCCTCAACGTCTAATCAAATCAAAAGTTTAGAAAAAGGTTTTAAACAAGAAAAAATAAAAACTAACTAAAATGCTGAAAAATAAAATAAAATAAAAGAAAAACAGATAGACAAGATGAATCACTTGGCTCCGACTCGTGTTTAGTGTAACCTTTGATTATTTCCGCACTTTTGCACTTTTTAAGAGATTATCTTAGTTATTGTCGTAGGCCCCTCTTTTGAAGGTGACGTTACCCTCAACCCAGTAGTTTGAGTCAGCAAGGATACAATCCTAAAGGGTCGGATTATTGAAAGATAATTAATTAAGTTATTAATGCATATTATGGTAGGCCCCTCTTTTGAAGGTGACGTTACCCTCGGCTAAGTAGTATGAGTCAGCAGGGATACAGTCCAAAGTAGCCGGGTTAAAGTATTAATAGTAGCTTACATATGAGGGGATCAAAGAGTTTGGACCCCCGCCATCCAATACCGGTGGGTATTGAAGGAGGTCCTACTAAATTTGACCCAGGTCCTTGCAGGATCTATACACTGAACAAGGCAAGACTCTTACCAAACCGTTCCCTTAACCCCCGACCAGGTAGCCAACATACCTCCATATAGACCGTGGAGATATGAATGGTGAAAATCTTTTATTTTATATAGACAGTAAAATAATGCCAAGACACCACGGACAAACGATAAGGAAGAATCACCTTCAACATAAGAAACTAGTTATTAAAGTCATTAATACATAACCAAGTAAAAAGTGCGAAAAGATTAAAAATAAAAAGTGTTACACTTAGACACTTGTCTTCACCAAGTGATGTAAGAGACTTAGGCAAACATTGCCTTGATTGTCAAGAACTCTTACGATCAATCTTGGATCCCGAGACGACTCACACACTCTATGATGGACAATGGATGATGGTGTTGTGATGGTGGTGGGTGGTGGGTGAAGTGTGAGAGAGGTGGTGTGCCAAGGGATGGATTGTAAATGAGCCAAGCACCCCTATTTATAGCCTGAACAGTAGCTCGGGCACAGCCCCGTGTCCATTGGGCACGGCCCCGTGTCCATCATCTTCTCTGTCTTCATTAATTGCAGTTTGTCTACATTAGTTGACCACGGCCCCGTGTCCGCTGGGCACGACCCCGTGTGCAGAAGCGTATCTGTACTATCAAGATTTGCCTGGATTCTGCGAATCTTATAGTTGACCACGGCCCCGTGTCCGCTGAGCACGGCCCCGTGGTGGGCAATAGAAGCTTCTACAGCTTTGTCTTTTATGCTGACACTTGGGCACGCCCCCGTGTTCACTGAACACAGGGCGTGTTCAGCTTTCTGTTATCTTGTTTTGCTTGGGAAGATGCTGTCGGTGAGGTCGGGCATGCCACGTTTGTTCCTTTTCTTGTATTTATGTTAGATTTAGCTGCCTTTTTGCTTCTTTTGTTAATTTGAGCTCATTTAATCCTGAAAATACAAAAGGAAGACAAAAACACACTTTTTCCAAAATTAGTACTAAAAAAGGGTTCATTTTATGCCACAATTGATGTAATTTATATGTTGCATTTTGCGCACATCAAATACCCCCACACTTGAATCTTTGCTTGTCCTCAAGCAAAACTCTTTATAATGTGGCTTTACACTCCCAAATGGAATGGGTAGAAGAGAAAGTTTTTGGGCTTGTTATAGGGTGTCGGGATTTCCAAGATTCTTTATTAGGTTTTATTTTTATTTATTTACAATCCTATTCGTCATGATTTATTTAAAACATTACATAAGATAAATTACTTATTAGGGCACAACATGCCTTTTTTTAAAATTCCACTTATATACAAGTTCACATACCCACGGGGGATCACTCAACACTCGGCCGATGATGTATTTTAGTGGATCACTCGAGAGCGGCATGGAACTTACTACTACCATAGGCTTGCCAAGCAATCAATCCTCCTCCTTTTTAACTATATACCTTTGTAAATATCAAGATGACTTTTGGGTGAAGGGTTAGACTTGGGTTAAAGGTAGGTGGTTGGGTTAGTGGTTAGTAGAAAAAGGGCGAAAAGCGTAAGAAGCGTCGGTTTTCGTAAGACTTTTTTTTTTGCAACTTTTATTTGGATGAAGCATTTATTCAAACAAAGTTATTTTTGATGAACTTGTTTGTTTATTTCTTTTGCTTCATCATCAACAAATATATATATATATATATATATATATATATATATATATATATATTTTAAAAGTCATACGAAAAACCGAGATTGTTACTAAAACAAAGGGTTATATATATATATATATATATATATATATATATATTTTGGTGGGTGAAAGGGTGTTTGAGTTAAGAAATGAAAAGGTTTAGGCTCAAAGGGGGTTAACTAGGGGGATTTTTGGGTAGGTGGTAAAAAAAGAAAAATAAAGGTGTAGAAATAAAAAGGGTTAGTCCTAATGCCTCCATCATTTACTTACTCGGGTTTAAGTTGGTAAGGACCGGGAATGTATCGTCGTGGCAAGTTCTAGAGTTGTAAGAACCAAGCGGCTATTCACACAAGAAACGAAAAATGAGCATTTAGTTTAAAGATATGTATTTGTATGCTCAATAAAGGCTCAAAACTCACTTTTGTGGGAATGGGTTTTTATGTGATCAAGTATATATAATCAAATTTTAACTAAACTTGTCATGCCTTTTCATAATTTTCTTATGTTGGTTCTTTTTATCACGACGCTATCGGTTGTAAATTTGTAAAAATATAACCTTTTTAGAATTTGAAATTCCCAAATTAAACCTAGACAAGTAAAAAAAATGATTTTTTTTTGAAAAAATTTGGGGTGATTAGCGGTTCCAATAGAGTTTTGTGTAAGGCTTGTATTTAGGACTTGCAAGATTCAAGGTTTTAGCATCCCCCCCACACTTAAATTACACATTGTCCTCAATGTGTCCCAAAAATAAGTTTTTAGGTTGATTGAATGTGTAAAAAGGTGTGAAAAAGCAAAATTTTATGTTATTGGGCGTCTGGACACGGCCCCGTGTCCGTTGGACACGACCCCATATTCAGGTGCCAGTAGCGAAAACTTATAGAAGGTGGACACGGGGGCGTGTCCACTGGGCACGACCCCGTGTCTGTCAAAAGTCTGCAGAATTTAAACAAACAGCAGGACTGTGGTAGTGGGCACGGGGGCGTGTCGGCTGGACACGACCCCGTGTAGACAATCTGCAAGGTTGAAAAACAGGTTTCTGGCTCTGGTTTTCCTGTCCCGGCTTTAGTAGCACTAATGTTTAGTGCTCTAAGCCTCGTATGTACCTGTTTTATCAATAAACACTACACCAAACCATAGCAAACATCCTAAATTACCAAGTTCAACATCCACGTCACAAGGTTAAAAAGAAAAAGAAATGCAGAAAGTAAAAAGAGTTAAAGGAAAGTAAATTGTTCAACACACGGCACGCAGGCCGGAAATTGTTCAAGATAAAAAGGGGGTTAACCTGTGGGATCACCAACCAACCGCGTCTACCTCCGCTCCTCCCGCCTAGTCCATGTCCTCGTCCTCATCATCATCTCCTCCTCCGTGCCCCGCCATGTACTCCCGGATATTTCCAATATCATCTTGGATATCGGATATGTTTCTCTCGATTGCTCCAACCCGGTTGTACGTGTTGCTTGCCATGTTATAGGTGTTCCTGGTGCACATGAGGTTTTCCTGCAACAAATCATGTAAACTTTGGAAGTTAGGAAAACCACCTCCTTGTGAGGAGGATTGGCCCGGATCACCATGGGGCTGGTACTGGTACTGATAATGTTGTGGAGCGTGAAGGACAAGTGCCTCTTGCGGGTTCCATGCATACCCCTGCATCCTTTGGAAGCTAACCGACCCGTCTTCGGCTTCATAGATCAAGTTCATGGAGCGGCATATGTGTATGTCCACTCTTCCCGACCATGGACTTCGTTGGAAAGATCGAGGCATGTTCATGAAGCGCTTGAAGAGACGGTATACACATCCCCCGAAGAAGATAGGGGTTGGTCGAGTAGCAAGCCGGTTCAGATGCATGTTGCGGAGCAGGAGGTACGGAACATCGAGGTGTCTGCGGTTATGAATGCAGTGAAGGACCACCAGATCTCTCAACCCAACGACGCCACCGCTGTCATGCCTTTGGCTAAGAGAGTAAGTGAGGACCCTATGAATGTACCGGTAAAGCGGGTCCCTCAGCTTAGTGCTCTTAGTACTGCTCGGGTTGTAGTGCCCTTCACCAATCTGAGCCCACGCGGCTTGGCGTTCGTTCTCATCCAACTCTCGCACCCCTCCGGTGTTCTCTTCATTACCTGCATCTTCCTCCGCATACAACCCGACTATCGACCCAAACTGTGCCATCGAAATCGAGTATTTGGTCCCCCCACATCTGAACTCTACCCCATTATTGTCAAATGGGTCGCTCCTTGAATTGAACACAAAGGTGCTGTAGAATTCCAAAGTATATTCGGGGACTGAGCGAAGGCGAGTAGTAAGGGCGACTCTCAGCGGTCCGGTGACTAGGTTGTTGAAGCTGTCAAGTTGGTTTACCAATGTCAACAGATCCGTGCACACTTGTCTTGGGTATTCTTCCGGTCTGGTTTGAAGCATGTCGTATCTAGCCTTAGCATCTTGCTCACTTGCGTTGAACCTTGTGAATTTCTTCGACATCTGAAAGAATACACCAAAAGTTAGCACGAAACAGTTGAAATTTCGGATAAAACTGATAACAGTTAGCTGGACACGGCCCCGTGTTCAGCGGACACGACCCCGTGTCCGGGCGTCTGTTACTCAAAAACTTCATTTTTCGACCCGGTTTCGAAAACTTGAAAATTTTTGGTCCAATAGGTGCGGTTTCCCCCGAAAATGAAACCCCAGGTGCCGTTTTTCCCAAAACAAACCGTTTACCCCTTCAATTTCATCTTTTTCGGTTAAAAAACAAGGGTTTGGGGTTTTTGTGAGAAATCGGGCAAATCTATGAACAATACAAGTGGGTTTACTTCCTATAACATTAATCTAACTAAATGCTAACAGATTTATACAAAAATTTGAGGTTCGATCTGGATGAAGTTCAAGAACCCTAGATTTTCCCCCAATTTTTTGATGTTTAAACTACATGCAAATGCCTAATCTAACTACTAATAGTGATAGAATCATACCTTGATGTTGTTAGAATTCGAGGAGACGTCGAAAATCTGCGGAACATCGCCTTGAACCAGAGCGTTTTCGGGGAAACGGGGTGTGTGGAATGAAGTAACTGTTATGAAAAAGGGGTTTTATCCCGACAGTCACGCGGACACGGCCCTCGTGCCGAGCAAAAGTTTTTTTTTAAGTGCTCGTGTGAGTGCCCCTGTTTCCCAAAAAACTTGGTTAGAAGACTTACCGATTAAGATGTCACCCCGTTGGTTCGTAACTTACCAGGTATGATGTTGTTGCTTTTATTCTTCGACCGTTTGAAGCAAGATTTCTTCCTCTTCATCCTCAATGAATCCTTGATATAGTTTCATCCATTGGCCATTGACTTTGAATGGAATTCCATTCCGAGATTTAATTTGTACTGCACCGTGTGGGAAAATATGGGTGATGGAAAAAGGTCCTGACCACCTAGACTTTAATTTACCAGGAAATAATCGAAGTCGTGTATTAAAAAAAAGAACTTGATCTCCTACTCGAAATTCGTTAGGTTTAATATGTTTGTCATGCAAGTTCTTCATTCTTTCCTTATAAATTTCGGAGTTTGAGTATGCATAATTCCTAAGTTCGTCTAATTCATTTAATTGACAAAATCGATTTCTACCGGCAAATTCTAAATCTAAGTTTACATTTTTAATTGCCCAGTAGGCTTTGTGTGCAATTTCTACTGGCAAATGACAGCTTTTTCCATCGACTAGCTTATATGGGGTTGTACCTATTGTTGTTTTATAAGCAGTTCGAAAGGCCCATAAAGCATCATCTAATTTATCTGCCCATTCCTTTCTATTTAACCCTACGGTTTTTCAAGTATTCGTTTTAAACCTCTATTAGTCACTTCGGCTTGTCCGTTTGTTTGAGGGTGATAAGCTGTTGAGACCCGGTGATAGACCCCATATCTTGTTAAAATTTTTTCAAGTTGATGGTTGCAAAAATGGGTACCTCTATCACTTATTAATGCTTTAGGTGTTCCAAAACGAGAGAATAATTTTTTTAGAAATCTTACCACGACTCTTCCATCGTTTGTTGGAAGTGCCTCGGCCTCGGCCCATTTAGATAAGTAATCTACTGCCACAAGTATATATTTGTTTCCTTTTGACGGTGGGAAAGGTCCCATAAAGTCGAGTCCCCATACATCAAAAATTTCACAAACAAGAATGCCATTTTGTGGCATTTCGTTTTTGGAAGAAATATTACCTGTTCTTTGGCAAGCATCACATGTCTTGACAAGACTTTGGGCGTCTTTGTAAATGGTTGGCCAATAAAACCCTGAATTAAATACCTTTTGTGCGGTACTAGTGGCACCATGATGTCCTCCGTATGGACTTTCATGACAATGGCGGAGAATTCTTCGTGCTTCGCTACCATGTAAGCATCTTCGGATGAGTTGGTCGGCACACATTTTGAAAAGATAAGGGTCTTCCCAAAAATAATGCTTCACATTAGCAAATAATTTTTTTCTTTGATGATGTGGCCAACCTTTTGCGACTATACCGCTAGCTAGGTAGTTAGCATAGTCGGCGTACCATGGTTCTTCTTTGTATTCCACCATTTCTAGGGACTCCGTCGGAAATTTTTCGTTGACTTGCTCGTCCCCGGTTACCTCCAAAGCCGGGTCTTCTAAGCGTGAAAGATGATCTGCTGTGGTGTTTTCTGCTCCTCTTTTGTCTTTGATTTCAATATCAAATTCTTGGAGGAGTAAAATCCACCGAATCAAACGTGGTTTTGCGTCCTGTTTTTTGAAGAGATATCGAATGGCTGCATGATCTGTATAGACTATAGTTTTAGAAAGAACAAGATAAGAATGAAATTTATCAAAAGCAAATACCACAGCTAGTAATTCTTTTTCAGTTGTTGTGTAATTTTCTTGTGCATCGTTAAGTGTTTTACTAGCATAATAAATTGGGTGAAAATGCTTTTCTTTTCTTTGTCCTAAGACAGCTCCAACTGCAAAGTCACTTGCATCACACATGATTTCGAAAGGAAATTTCCAATCAGGCGCTATCATGATAGGTGCATTGACTAGCATTTCCTTTAGGGTTAGAAATGCTTGATTGCAATCCTTGTCAAAGATGAAAGGGGCATCTTTTTCAAGTAATTTTGTTAGAGGCCTTGAGATTTTAGAAAAGTCTTTGATAAATCGTCTATAAAATCCGGCATGCCCTAGGAAACTTCTGATAGCTCTAACGGAGGATGGGGGTGGTAATCGAGAAATAGTGTCTATTTTAGCTCGATCAACCTCCATTCCTTCGCTTGAGATTTTGTGACCGAGTACTATTCCCTCCGTTACCATGAAATGACATTTTTCCCAGTTAAGGGCGAGGTTAGTTTCCTCACATCGGGATAGCATTCGTTCAAGGTTATCGAGGCATTGGTCGTATGAATCCCCAAAGATAGAAAAGTCGTCCATGAAGACTTCCATTGTCTTTTCTATCATGTCATGGAAGATGGCTACCATGCAACGTTGGAAGGTTGCGGGGGCATTACATAGACCAAATGGCATGCGTCGATAAGCAAAAGTTCCATAGGGACATGTGAAGGTTGTCTTTTCTTAGTCTTCGGGTGCTATCGGGATTTGAAAGTAACCTGAAAAACCATCCAAGAAACAGTAAAATTTATGACCGGATAATCTTTCTAACATTTGATCAATAAAGGGCAAAGGAAAGTGATCTTTCCTTGTTGCTTCATTTAATCGTCTATAATCTATACATACTCTCCATCCTGTGACGGTTCTCGTTGGTATTAATTCATTCTTTTCGTTAGTTACTACCGTCATACCTCCTTTCTTTGGAACTACTTGGACGGGACTTACCCAAGGACTATCGGAGATAGGATAAATAAGTCCGGCGTCAAGTAATTTGATGACTTCATTTTTAACCACTTCTTGAACATTTGGATTTACTCGACGTTGTGGTTGTATTACTGATTTGTAGTCATCATTCATTAAAATTTCGTGCGTGCACATGGAAGGACTTATTCCTTTAATATCTACAAGCTTCCAAGCAATCGCATTTTTATGTTTTTTCAAAAGGTTAATTAACTTTTCTTTTTCTATACTATCTAACTTAGACGAAATAATTACAGGTGATTTACCATCTTTGTCTAGAAAAGCATATTCCAAGCCTTTTGGAAGTTCTTTGAGCTCAAGAGGTGGGTCTTTAGGAGACTCCTTATTCGGTTGCTGATTTTGATCAAGAACTTTAAAAGTTTGTTCTATGGCGACCTCTTCTTCAACAAAGTGGTTAAACTTTTCACTTGTATTGGGTGGTTCATCTTCATCTTCATCTTCAATTAGGGGGTCATTATTGCCGAATGGATATTTCATTGATCGCTCAAGATCGACACTTTTTTTAAATGCCCTTAATTGAATAGGTAGATTGTTATACTTCCGGTTCTTCAAAGCTTCGTGGGTTTTTACAAAGGGTCGTCCCAACACTAGAGGAGCGTCATCGAGGATGACAAAGTCGGTTGGGATTACCATTTCATTTGTTTGAACCAAGACATCCTCAACTACACCGATTGATTTTATTACTCTCCGATTAGATAGAAAAATGGGTATTTGAAGTGGAGAAAAATCACTAATACTTAATTTTTAAAAAATGTAGTTGGGCATTATGTTAACGCAAAGATCTTTATCGATTGTGACATTACTAATAAATGAATTTTGAAAAAAACATGGAACCGGTGTAATGTTGATTTCAAATGGATCTTCTTTTATTAGCGAGGTTTGATCTTTAGTTAACTTAACACTTACCGTTTCGTCAATTTTAGTGTTAGTATTTAACTCTTTTAAAAACTTAGCATGAGTTGGAACTAAACAATGATTTTCAAAAGAAGGTGACAAGAGATTAATTTCTTCAAAATTAGACTCTTCTTGAATTTTAGCATTGTCGGACTCACCTTTTTCGTAGTTTAACTCATGTGTCGGTTTTTCACTTATTTGTTCTTCCATTTTTACACTTTCAATTATCTCTTCTTTATTTAATTCTTCTCTTGCGCGGGACTCCTCTTCCCTTGCGCGAGATTCTTTTATATAGTGCTCGATAACTTTAAGGTGTTCTAATATCCTATCGGTCACTTCGGTTATAGAAAAAGGATCAGGATTTTCAAAGCTTGAATCCGGTTGTTCGATCCTTTGTTCCTCATAATACCCATATGAAGTAGATGGTTCACACCATTGTTCTTCATTGTAAGCATATGATGGATAAGGGTCGAAATTTTGTTCTTCGTAATACTCATATGAGGTGGGTTGTTCACGCCATGGTTCCTCATAATAAGCATATGATGGTGGTGGCTCATATCTTGGTTCCTCAAAGTATGAGTAAGAAGGCTCATACCTTGGTTCATCAAAATATGAGTATGAGGGAGGAGGTTCATACCTTTGGTCTTCATAGGATGTGTATGAAATTGATGGCTCGTACCTGGGCTCCTCATAGTAGGTGTATGAAGTGGATGGTTGATATAAGTTACAATATTGAACCGAGTGCGGGTCACCACAATTAGTGCAATAGTTACTCCTATAATCATCCTCCTCATAGGTGTAGTTGTAATCTCCTGAGTATTGATCCATAAGAATCACTCAGCAGACCACAACAAAGTCTCGAGATCAGAAAACAAAAATAAAAAACAGAAACAGAGGCTGGACACGGCCCCGTGTTCAGTGGACACGGCCCCGTGTACAGAATCTGTATCTGTGCGTTTTAATTAAAGTTACTGATTTCGTTGAGCACGGGGGCGTGTTCAGTGAGCACGGCCCCGTGTTCAAGCTACTGTATCTGGGTGTTTTATGAAAAATATGCAGCACGGCCCCGTGTTCAGCGAGCACGGCCCGTGTTTAACCTACTGTAAACGCAAAACTAAACTAAAATGCAGAAAAGTGTGCGCGCGTTTTGAAAAAGTTTTGAAAAACTGACTAGGCCGTCGATTTTAAGTTTTCTTAAAATCCTTGTGTCCCCGGCAACGGCGCCAAAAACTTGATGTGTGCAAAGTGTGATATGGATTTAAGTATATTTTAAGCCCTTTTTACACGTTAGTCAAGTTTTAAATTTATAAAACACGATATTTTACTAACACCAAACACACATATGGGCAAGTGCACCCATCGTGAGCATAGTATAGTGTTGGCAAGATACCGAGGTCGTCCAAGGACACAAGAGCTTTTAGTACCGGTTTATCCTCAACATCTAATCAAATCAAAAGTTTAGAAAAAGGTTTTAAACTAGAAAAAAAATAAAAACTAACTAAAATGCTGAAAAATAAAATAAAAGAAAAACAGATAGACAAGATGAATCACTTGGCTCCGACTCGTGTTTAGTGTAACCTTTGATTATTTCCGCACTTTTGCACTTTTTAAGAGATTATCTTAGTTATTGTAGTAGGCCCCTCTTTTGAAGGTGACGTTACCCTCAACCTAGTAGTTTGAGTCAGCAAGGATACAATCCTAAAGGGTCGGATTATTGAAAGATAATTAATTAAGGTATTAATGCATATTATGGTAGGCCCCTCTTTTGAAGGTGACGTTACCCTCGGCTAAGTAGTCCGAGTCAGCAGGGATACAGTCCTAAGTAGCCGGGTTAAAGTATTAATAGTAGCTTACATATGAGGGGATCAAAGAGTTTGGACCCCCGCCATCCAATACCGGTGGGTATTGAAGGAGATCCTACTAAATTTGACCCAGGTCCTTGCAGGATCTATACACTGAACAAGGCAAGACTCTTACCAAACCGTTCCCTTAACCCCCGACCAGGTAGCCAACATACCTCCATATAGACCGTGAAGATATGAATGGTGAAAATCTTTTATTTTATATAGACAGTAAAATAATGCCAAGACACCACGGACAAACGATAAGGAAGAATCACCTTCAACATAAGAAACTAGTTATTAAAGTCATTAATACATAACCAAGTAAAAATTGCGAAAAGATTAAAAATAAAAAGTAATACACTTAGACACTTGTCTTCACCAAGTGATGTAAGAGACTTAGGCAAACATGGCCTTGATTGTCAAGAACTCTTACGATCAATCTTGGATCCCGAGACGACTCAAACACTCTATGATGGACAATGGATGATGGTGGTGGATGATGGTGTTGTGATGGTGGTGGGTGGTGGGTGAAGTGTGAGAGAGGTGGTGTGCCAAGGGATGGATTGTAAATGAGCCAAGCACCCCTATTTATAGCCAGAACAGTAGCTCGGGCACGGCCCCGTATCCATTGGGCATGGCCCCGTGTCCATCCTCTTCTCTGTCTTCATTAATTGCAGTTTGTCTGCATTAGTTGACCATGGCCCCGTGTCCGCTGGGCACGACCCCGTGTGCAGAAGCGTATCTGTACTATCAAGATTTGCCTGGATTCTGTGAATCTTATAGTTGACCACGACCCCGTGTCCGCTGAGCACGGCCCCGTGGTGGGCAATAGACGCTTCTACAGCTTTGTCTTTTATGCTGACACTTGGGCACGCCCCCGTGTTCACTGAACACCGGGCGTGTTCAGCCTTCTGTTATCTTGTTTTGCTTGGGAAGATGCTGTCGGTGAGGTCGGGCATGCCATGTTTGTTCCTTTTCTTGTATTTATGTTAGATTTAGCTGCCTTTTTGCTTCTTTTGTTAATTTGAGCTCATTTAATCCTGAAAATACAAAAGGAAGACAAAAACACACTTTTTCCAAAATTAGTACTAAAAAAGGGTTAGTTTTATGCCACAATTGATGTAATTTATATGTTGCATTTTGCGCACATCAGTTCACAAGGGTGTAAAACTAAAATGGGAATAACGGGATAGGATTCGAGTTACAAGAACAAGGGACAAACCAACCACCCAAGAATGGCATCGTCGAGCAAAAACACTTGACAACCTCCTGGAAGCAGCTTCTCTTGCCACCAGACCTTTCTCCATCAATTAGGAATTTGATGCCGTCACAAAAAACATTCCTTAAATTGTATCCATTTTTTGAGTTTTTATTTTTTGGTGTCTAATCCGCATATATATCACCATTGCTCTTGATTTTCGTGACTGTATATCTCTAAAATGTCAACATATACACCTGTGATTTAGTTTACGAAGATTTTTCAATGCCGAGAACCTCGATCAGAGAGTAAAAAAGGCGTAAGGTTCACAATGGTGTAAAACTAAAATGGGAATACCGGGCTAGGATTCGAGTTACAGGAACAAGGGACAAACTAACCACCTAAGAATGGAATCGTCGAGGGAAAACGCTTAACAACCTCATGGAAGCAGCTTTTCTTACCCCCAGACCTTTCTCCATCAATTAAGAATCTGATGCCGTCCCTAAACACATTCCTTAAATTGTAGCCATTTTTTGAGTGTTTATTTTTTGGTGTCTAATCCGCATATATATCACCATTGCTCTTGATTTTCTTGACTGTATCTATCTTAAAAGTCAACATATAAACATGTGATTTAGTTTACGAAGATTTTTCAATGCCGAGAACCTCGATCAGGGAGTAAAAATGGCGTAAGGTTCACAATGGTATAAAACTAAAATGGGATATACCGGGTTAGGATTCGAGTTACAGGAACAAGGGCCAAACCAACCACCCAAGAATGAAATCGTCGAGCGAAAACACTTGACAACCTCCTGGAAGCAGCTTTTCTTGCCACCAGACCTTTCACCATGAATTAGGAATCTGATGCCGTCACTAAACACATTCCTTAAATTGTATCCATTTTTTGAGTGTTAATTTTTTGGTGTCTAATCCACATATATATCACCATTGCTCTTAATTTTCTTGACTGTATATCTCTTAAATGTAAACATATACACGTGTGATTTAGTTTACAAAGATTTTTCAATGCCGAGAACCTCGATCAGAGAGTAAAAAAGGCGAATGGTTCACAATGGTGTAAAACTAAAATGGGATATACCGGGCTAGGATTCGAGTTACAGGAACAAGGGCCAAACCAACCACCCAAGAATGGAATCGTCGAGCGAAAACACTTGACACCCTCCTGGAAGCAGCTTTTGTTGCCACAGACCTTTCTCCATCAATTAGGAATCTGATGCAGTCACTAAATACATTCCTTAAATTGTACCCATTTTTTGAGTGTTTATTTTTTGGTGTTTAATCCGCATATATATCACCATTGCTCTTGATTTTCTTGGCTGTATATCTCTTAAATGTCAACATACACACGTGTGATTTAGTTTAAGATGATTTTCAATGCCGAGAACCTCGATCAGAGAGTAAAAAAAGCGTAAGGTTCACAATGGTGTAAAACTAAAATGGGATATACCGGGCTAGGATTCGAGTTACAGGAATAAGGGCCAAACCAACCACCCAAGAATGGAATCGTCGAGCGAAAACACTTGACAACCTCCTGGAAGCAGCTTTTCTTGCCACCAGACCTTTCTCCATCAATTAGGAATCTGATGCCGTCACTAAACACATTCCTTAAATTGTAGCAATTTTTGAGTGTTTATTTTTTGGTGTCTAAACCGCATATATATCACCATTGCTCTTGATTTTCTTGACTTTATATCTCTTAAATGTCAACATATACACGTGTGATTTAGTTTACGAAGATTTTTCAATGCCGAGAACCTCGATGGGTCGATCAGAGAGTAAAAAAGGCGTAAGGTTCACAATGGTGTAAAACTAAAATGGGATATACCGGGCTAGGATTCGAGTTACAGGAACAAGGGCCAAACCAACCACCAAATAATGAAATCGTCGAGCGAAAACACTTGAAAACCTCCTGGAAGCAGCTTTGCTTGCCACCAGACCTTTCTCCTTCAATTAGGAATCTGATGTCGTCACTAAACACATTCCTTAAATTGTTGCCATATTTTGAGTGTTTATTTTTTGGTGTCTAATGCGCATATATATCACCATTGCTCTGGATTTTCTTTATTGTATATCTCTTAAATGTCAACATATACACGTGTGATTTAGTTTACGAAAATTTTTCAATGCCGTGAACCTCGAACAGAGAGTAAAAAAGGAGTAAGGTTCACAATGGTGTAAAACAAAGATGGGATATACCGGGCTAGGATTCGAGTAACAGTAACAAGGGCCAAACCAACTACCCAAGAATGGAATCGTTGAGCAAAAACACTTGACTACCTCCTGGAAGCTGCTTTTCTTGCCACCAGACCTTTCTCCATCAATTAGGAATCTGATGCCATCACTAAACACATTCCTTAAATTGTAGCCATTTTTTGAGTGTTTATTTTTTGGTGTCTAATCCGCATATATATCACCATTGCTCTTGATTTTCTTGAGTGTATATATCTTAAAAGTCAACATATACACATGTGATTTAGTTTACGAAGATTTTTCAATGCCGAGAACCTCGATCAGGGAGTAAAAAAGGCGTAAGGTTCACAATGGTGTAAAACTAAAATGGGAATACCAGGCTAGGATTCGAGTTACAGGAACAAGGGATAAACCAACTACCCAAGAATGGAATCGTCGAGCGAAAACACTTGACAACCTCCTGGAATCAGCTTTTCTTGCCCCAGACCTTTCTCCATCAATTAGGAATCTGATGCCATCACTAAACACATTCCTTAAATTGTAGCCATTTTTTAGTGTTTATTTTTTTGGTGTCTAATCCGCATATATATCACCATTGCTTTTGATTTTCTTGACTGTATATATCGTAAAAGTCAACATATAAACATGTGATTTGGTTTACGAAGATTTTTCAATCCCGAGAACCTCGATCTGGGAGTAAAAATGGCGTAAGGTTCACAATGGTGAAATACTAAAATGGGATATACCGGGCTAGGATTTGAGTTACAGGAACAAGGGCCAAACCAACCACCAAGAATGGAATCGTCGAGCGAAAACACTTGACAACCTCTTGGAAGCAGCTTTTCTTGCCACCAGACCTTTCTCCATGAATTAGGAATCTGATGCCGTCACTTAACACATTCCTTAAATTGTATCCATTTTTTGAGTGTTTATTTTTGGCTTCTAATCCGCATATATATCACCATTGCTCTTGATTTTCTTGACTGTATATCTCTTACATGTCAACATATACACCTGTGATTTAGTTTACGAAGATTTTTCAATGCCGAGGACCTCGATCAGAGAGTAAAAAAGGCGTAAGGTTCACAATGGTGTAAAACTAAAATGGGATATACCGGGCTAGGATTCGAGTTACAGGAACAAGGGACAAACTAACCACCCAAGAATGGAATCGTCGAGGGGAAACGCTTAACAACCTCCTGGAAGCAGCTTTTCTTGCCACCAAACCTTTCTCCATCAATTAGGAATCTGATGTCGTCACTAAACACATTCCTTAAATTGTAGCCATTTTTTGGGTGTTTATTTTTTGGTGTCTAATCCGCATATATATCACCATTGCTCTTGATTTTCTTGACTGTATATATCTTAAAAGTCAACATACACACGTGTGATTTAGTTTACGAAGATTTTTCAATGCCGAGAACCTCGATCAGGGAGTAAAAATGGCGTAAGGTTCACAATGGTGTAAAACTAAAATGGGATATACCGGGCTAAGATTTGAGTTACAGGAACAAGGGCAAACCAACCACCCAAGAATGAAATCGTCGAGCGAAAACACTTGACAACCTCCTGGAAGCAGCTTTTCTTGCCACCAGACCTTTCACCATGAATTAGGAATCTGATGTCGTCACTAAACACATTCCTTAAATTGTTGCCATTTTTTGAGTGTTTATTTTTTGGTGTCTAATCCGCATATATATCACCATTGCTCTTGATTTTCTTAACTGTATATCTCTTACATGTCAACATATACACCTGTGATTTAGTTTACGAAGATTTTTCAATGCCGAGAACCTCGATCAGAGACTAAAAAAGGCTTAAGGTTCACAAGGGTGTAAAACAAAAATGGGAATACCAGGATAGGATTCGAGTTACAGGAACAAGGGACAAACCAACCACCCAAGAATGGCATCGTCGAGCGAAAACAATTGACAACCTCCTGGAAGCAGCTTTTCTTGCCACCAGACCTTTCTCCATCAATTAGGAATTTGATACCGTCACTAAAAACATTCCTTAAATTGTATCCATTTTTTGAGTGTTTATTTTTTGGTGTCTAATCCGCATATATATCACCATTGCTCTTGATTTTCTTGACTGTATATCTCTTAAATGTCAACATACACACGTGTGTTTTAGTTTAAGAAGATTTTTCAATGCCGAGAACCTCGATAAGAGAGTAAAAAAAGCGTAAGGTTCACAATGGTGTAAAACTAAAATGGGATATACCGGGCTAGGATTCGAGTTACAGGAATAAGGGCCAAACCAACCACCCAAGAATGGAATCGTCGAGAGAAAACACTTGACAATCTCCTGGAAGCAGCTTTTCTTGCCACCAGACCTTTCTCCATCAATTAGGAATCTGATGCCGTCACTAAACACATTCCTTAAATTGTAGCAATTTTTGAGTGTTTATTTTTTGGTGTCTAAACCGCATATATATCACCATTGCTCTTGACTTTCTTGACATTATATCTCTTAAATGTCAACATATACACCTGTGATTTAGTTTACAAAGATTTTTCAATGCCGAGAACCTCGATGGCTCGATCAGAGAGTTAAAAAGGTGTAAGGTTCACAATGGTGTAAAACTAAAATGGGATATACCGGGCTAGGAATCTGATGTCGTTACTAAACACATTCCTTAAATTGTAGCCATATTTTGAGTGTTTATTGTTTGGTGTCTAATCCGCATATATATCATCATTGCTCTGGATTTTCTTTATTGTATATCTCTTAAATGTCAACATATACATGTGTGATTTAGTTTACGAAAATTTTTCAATGCCGAGAACCTCGATCAGAGAGTAAAAAAGGAGTAAGGTTCACAATGGTGTAAAACAAAGATGGTATATACCGAGCTAGGATTCGAGTTACAGTAACAAGGGCCAAACCAACCACCCAAGAATGGAATCGTTGAGTAAAAACACTTGAAAACCTCCTGGAGGCAGCTTTTCTTGCCACCAGACCATTCTCCATCAATTAGGAATCTGATGCCGTCACTAAACACATTCCTTACATTGTAGCCATTTTTTAAGTGTTTATTTTTTTGGTGTCTAATCCGCATATATATCACCATTGCTCTTGATTTTATTGGCTGTATATCTTTTAAATGTCAACATACACACGTGTGATTTAGTTTAAGAAGAATTTTCAATGCCGAGGACCTCGATCAGAGAGTAAAAAAGGCGTAAGGTTCACAATGGTGTAAAACTAAAATGAGATATACCGGGCTAGGATTCGAGTTACAGGAACAGGGGCCAAACCAACCACCCAAGAATGGAATCGTCGAGCGAAAAGACTTGACAACCTCCTAGAAGCAACTTTTCTTGCCACCAGACCTTTCTCCGTCAATTAGGAATCTGATGCCGTCACTAAACACATTCCTTAAATTGTAGCCATTTTTGAGTGTTTATTTTTTGTGTCTAAACCACATATATATCACCATTGCTCTTGATTTTCTTGACTGTAATTGTCAACATATACACGTGCGTTTTAGTTTACGAAGATTTTTCAATGCCGAGAACCTCGATGGCTCGATCAGAGAGTAAAAGAGGCGTAAGGCTCACAATGGTGTAAAACTAAAATGGGATATATCGGGCTAGGATTCGAGTTACTGGAACAAGGGCCAAACCAACCACCCAAGAATGGAATCCTTTAGCGAAAACAGTTGACAACCTTCTGGAAGCAGCTTTTTTTGCCACCAGACCTTTCTCCAACAATTAGGAATCTGATGTCGTCACTAAACACATTCCTTAAATTGTAGCCATTTTTTGAGTGTTTATTTTTTGGTGTCTAATCCGCATATATATCACCATCGCTCTTGATTTTCTTGACTGTATATCTCTTAAATGTCAACATATACACCTGTGATTTAGTTTACGAAAATTTTTCAATGCTGAGAACTTCGATCAGAGAGTAAAAAAGGCGTAAGGTTCACAATGGTGTAAAACTAAAATGGGAATACCGGGCTAGGATTCGAGTTACAGGAACAAGGGACAAACCAACCACCCAAGAATGGAATCGTCGAGCGAAAACACTTGACAACCTCCTGGAAGCAGCTTTTCTTGCCACCAGACCTTTCTCCATTAATTAGGAATCTGATGCCGTCACTAAACACATTCCTTAAATTGTAGCCATTTTTTTAGTGTTTATTTTTTTGGTGTTTAATCCGCATATATATCACCATTGCTCATGATTTTCTTAACTGTATATATCTTAAAAGTCAACATATACACATGTGATTTAGTTTACGAAGATTTTTCAATGCCGAGAACCTCGATCTGGGAGTAAAAATGGCGTAAGGTTCACAATGGTGAAAAACTAAAATGGGATGTACCGGGCTAGGATTCGAGTTACAGGAACAAGGGCCAAACCAACCACCAAGAATGGAATCGTCGAGCGAAAACACTTGACAACCTCCTGGAAGCTGCTTTTCTTGCCACCAGACCTTTCTCCATCAATTAGGAATCTGATGCCGTCACTAAACACATTCCTTAAATTGTAGCCATTTTTTGAGTGTTTATTTTTTGGTGTCTAATCCGCATATATATCACCATTGCTCTTGATTTTCTTGACTGTATATATCTTAAAAGTCAACATATACACATGTGATTTAGTTTACGAAGACTTTTCAATGCCGAGAACCTCGATCAGGGAGTGAAAATGGCGTAAGGTTCACAATGGTGTAAAACTAAAATGGTATATACCGGGCTAGGATTCGAGTTACAGGAACAAGGGCCAAACCAACCACCCAAGAATGAAATCGTCGAGCGAAAACACTTGACAACCTCCTGGAAGCAGCTTTTCTTGCCACCAGACCTTTCACCATGAATTAGGAATCTGATGCAGTCACTAAACACATTCCTTAAATTGTAGCCATTTTTTGAGTGTTTATTTTTTGGTGTCTAATCCACATATATATCACCATTGCTCTTGATTTTCTTGACTGTATATCTCTTAAATGTAAACATATACACGTGTGATTTAGTTTACAAAGATTTTTTCAATGCCGAGAACCTCGATCAAAGAGTAAAAAAGGCGTATGGTTCACAATGGTGTAAAACTAAAATGGGATATACCAGGCTAGGATTCGAATTACAGGAACAAGGGCTAAACCAACCACCCTAGAATGGAATCGTCGAGCGAAAACACTTGACAACCTCCTGGAAACAGCTTTTGTAGCCACTAGACCTTTCACCATCAATTAGGAATCTGATGCAGTCACTAAACACATTCCTTAAATTGTACCCATTTTTTTAGTGTTTATTTTTTGGTGTCTAATCCGCATATATATCACCATTGCTCTTGATTTTCTTGACTTTATATCTCTTAAATGTCAACATATACACGTGTGATTTAGTTTACGAAGATTTGTCAATGCCGAGAACCTCGATCAGAGAGTAAAAAAGGCGTAAGGTTTTCAATGGTGTGAAACTAAAATGGGATATACCGGGCTAGGATTTGAGTTACAGGAACAAGGGCCAAACCAACCAACCAAGAATGGAATCCTCGAGAGAAAACACTTGACAACCTCCTGGAAGCAGCTTTTCTTGCCACCAGACCTTTCTCTATCAATTAGGAATCTGATGCCGTCACTAATCACATTTCTTAAATTATAGCCATTTTTGAGTGTTTATTTTTTGGTGTCAAATCCGCATATATATCACTATCGCTCTTGATTTTCTTGACTGTATATTTCTTAAATGTCAACATATACACGTGTAATTTGGTTTACAAAGATTTTTCAATGCCGAGAACCTCGTTCAGAGAGTAAAAAAGGCGTAAGGTTCACAATGGTGTAAAACTAAAATGGGATATATACCTGGCTAGGATTCGAGTTATAGGAACAAGGGCCAAACCAACCACCCAAGAATGAAATCGTTGAGCGAAAACACTTGAAAACCTCTTGGAAGCAACTTTTCTTGCCACCAGACATTTCACCATCAATTAGGAATCTGATGCCGTAACTAAACACATTCCTTAAATTGTAACCATTTTTTGAGTGTTTATTTTTTGGTGTCTAATCCGCATATATATCACCATTGCACTTGATTTTCTTGACTGTATATCTCTTAAATGTAGACATATACACGTGTGATTTTGTTTACGAAGACTTTTCAATGCCGAGAACCTCGATCAGAGAGTAAAATAGGCGTAAGGTTCACAATGGTGTAAAACTAAAATGGGATATACCGGGCTAGGATTCGAGTTACATGAACAAGGGCCAAACCAACTGTCACAGCCCCCGACCCCTCCCTTGGAGCGGGAGCCGTGAGTCTCAGAGCAGATGGTATCGGTGTTTATTAATTTGGAAGCGGAAAATTTAATCAGGACCGTAGTTAGGAAATATGTTGTCAGAGTTAACCACCAAAAATGTTTAAAATAATTAAATGGAATAAAGTCCAAGTTTTTCTGATCATACATTTAAATTCACAAGTGGGACAAAACCCAATTTTTCATTTTAATACATTTATAAGGAATAACCCTACTTATTAAAAACGATTTTTCCTTTTTAATTAGGTAACTTTTATGGCCAATTTTCTAAGCCTGCAGTGCTCTCCAGCAGTCTTTTATTGGCTTCACATTATGTTACCTGAAACACGTGTTTAAAACATTTTATCAGCAAGAAATACTGGTGAGCGAATCCTAGTTTAATCAAAACAAGTTTTATCCTTTTACAGCATTGAGGGCGATCTCGCAATTACATTTGTTTACCATTCTACCTTAATTACCACCCACGGTACTGTCAACCCGACTTGTGGTCATGTTACTACTCACAGTGTAGTAACAAATTTGGTATACAAAACCCCAACATACCAACGATAATTGTAGAATAAAATACCCAATCACTGTTAAATATGTTGTAAAACAATTGAGGTTTTTTAAAAACAATTTACAAAAAAGGTTTACAAAAAAGAGATTACTCACATTGCTACTTTAGGTATTTTCCTGTGACTTCCTGGTTATAATCTATTAATTACACAACGCACACGCATTAGTATAATAACCCAATTTACATTAGTTATACCCTCCCCGAGACAGAACTCCAACGACTACGTCGGAAAGAGCCTCGACAGGCGTTACGGAGTACTAAATCAATCGGGCAGCGTATCTAATAGGTAACCGGGGGTTCTGATACTTACATTGAGGCAGAGCTTCGCTATTTTAGTGGGTATAACACCCGAGTATTATAATTACTCTTCAGAAAGTTTGAGAGGATTTAAAGAAATGAACGATTTGGAATTGAACTCGACTGCTTCATTTATAGGCTGACACAAAGGGCTCTCGCGCCCCGCGAGAGAAACAACAGGGGCTTTCGCGCCCCGCCAGGGCCAAAAAGGGCGTTAGGGTTTGCTGAGTCATGGCAGGTCTCGATACGTGTCCAGAAACGTGGCTCACTTGTGTGTCCGACAAGCAATGGGGCCTCGCGCCCCATAAAAGATTCAATTAACTGGGTCGCGGCCAGCGAGTGACCCATATTTCTTGTTTTATTTGTTATTTATTAGTATAGGTGTTATTCGGGTCCGTTTTTCGTATACGGGGTGCATTTAGGAGCGTTTAGGGGTGTCGAAATTATTTTAAGGAGGGTTGTTATACCAACCACCCAAGAATGGAATCGTCAAGCGAAAACACTTGACAACCTCCTGGAAGCAGCTTTTCTTGCCACCAGATCTTTCTCCATCAATTAGGAATCTGATGCCGTCTCAAAACACATCCCTTAAATTGTAGCCATTTTTTGAGTGTTTATTTTTGGTGTCTAATCCGCATATATATCACCATTGCTCTTGATTTCTTGACTATATATCTCTTAAATGTCAACATATACACGTGTGATTTAGTTTACGAAGATTTTTCAATGCCAAGAACTTCGATTAGAGAGTAAAAAAGGCGTAAGGTTCACAATGGTGTAAAAGTAAACTGCGATATACTGGCCTAGGATTCGAGTTACAGGACCAAGGGCCAAACTAACCACCCAAGAATGGAATCGTCAAGCGAAAACACTTGACAACCTCCCGGAAGCAGCTTTTCTTGCCACCAGACCTTTCTCCATCAATTAGGAATCTGATGCCGTCACTAAACACATTCCTTAAATTGTAGCCATTTTTTGAGTGTTTATTTTATGGTGTCTAATCCGCATATATATATATATATATATATATATATATCACCATTGCTCTTGATTTTCTTGACAGGTATATCTATTAAATGTCAACATATACACGTGTGATTTAGTTTACAAAAATTTTACAATGCCGAGAACCTCGATCAGATAGTAAAAAGGCGTAAGTTTCACAATGGTGTAGAACTAAAATGGGATATACCGGGCTAGGATTCGAGTTACAGGACCAAGGGCTAAACTAACCACCCAAGAATGGAATCGTCGAGCGAAAACACTTAACAAACTCTTGGAAGCAGCTTTTCTTGCCACCAGACCTTTCACCATCAATTAGGAATCTGATGCCGTCAGTAAACACATTCCGTAAATTGTAGCCATTTTTTGAGTGTTTATTTTTTGGTGTCTAATCCGCATATATATCACCATTGCTCTTGATTTTCTTCACTGTATATCTCTTAAATGTCAACATATACACGTGTGATTTAGTTGACGAAGATTTTTCAATGCCGAGAACCTCGATCAGAGAGTAAAAAAGGCGTAAGGTTCACAATGGTGTAAAACTAAAATGTGATATAACAGACTAGGATTCGAGTTACAGGAATAAGCGCCAAACCAACCACCCAAGAATGGAATCGTCAAGCAAAAACACTTGACAACCTCCGGGAAGCAGCTTTTCTTGCCAGCAGACCTTTCTCCATCAATTAGGAATCTGATGCTGTCACTAAACACATTCCTTAAATTGTAGACATTTTTTGAGTGTTTATTTTTTGGTGTCTAATCCGCATATATATCACTAGTGCTCTTGATTTTCTTGACTGTATATCTCTTAAATGTCATCATATACACGAGTGATTTAGTTTACAAAGATTTTTCAATGCCGAGAACCTCGATTAGAGAGTAAAAAAGGCGTAAGGTTCACAATGGTGTAAAGCTAAAATGGGATATACCGGGCCAGGATTCGAGTTACAGGAACAAGGGCCAAACCAACCACCCAAGAATGGAATCGTCGAGCGAAAACACTTGAGAACCTCCTAGAAGCAGCTTTTCTTGCCACCAGACCTTTCTCCAACAATTAGGAATCTGATGCCGTCACTAAACAAAATCCTTAAATTGTAGCCATTTTTTGAGTGTTTATTTTTTGGTGTCTAATCCGCATATATATCACCATTGCTCTTGATTTTCTTGACTGTATATCTCTTTAATGTCAACATATACACGTGTGATTTTGTTTACAAAGATTTTTCAATGCCGAGATGTCACACCCCGACCACGTAAAACAACAAAACGTGGCGGAAACGTCGGGGAGTGTTGTAACAGAATCATTGTTTCACAACCATGGATTAAATAATTTCGTTTTATTGAGTTATTGAACTCATTGTTCTATTACAATTCAGATAAATACAAATATTGTCTTTCAAGTTTTAAAGTCACTAAGGTACGAGTCCATCCTATGTGTAGCATGTATAAACAATCATCACATAGCAGCACCTGAAACATGTGTAAAAATGGGTACGTCAGCATAAAAATGACTGTGAGATACATAGGTTTTATTAATGCAGGATTCATGACTTGTAGGTTTAAAAAGAATATTTAACAAAAAGTAGTCATGAACTTAAATATGTTTTCTTTATAAATCATGCGAAAATTTATAAGAAATTTGATGATATAAAAGAATGATGCATAGATAATTACATAACCAAGTAAAATGAATTTGTATAAAATATGCTGTTTGTAAAACAATGTTTTGATAAAAAGGGTTGTAGAATATATATAAAAATATACTTTGGTTTTAAGAAAGTCGAATAAATAATATATTAAAAATATATTTTAGTTCCAAAATAGTTAAACAGATAGTATATTAAATATACTTTAGTTGTCAAAAAAATAATTTTCAGTAGTATATCAAAAGTATACATTGGTTTTATAAATAACATATTAAACTATGATTTGGTTTTATAAATAACATATTAAACTATGCTTTGGTTTTATAAATAACATATTAAACTATGTTTTAGTAATTAACAAAATATATGTTGTTATGTACAATATCACATATGAGAGCATATCAAACTATACCTTTGGGAGTGTAACAAAATATACAACAAAAATGTGATTTTAGAATTCAACCGAACCTTAGTGTATCAAAATACACCTTTGAGACTATAGAAATACCACAAAGGCAATCCCTATTTGGATAAAATATCGGTTTCTGACATTCCATACAACAGGAATGGGGTGTCAAATCCTATAGCGCTATATCATACTACCAATCGGTCTGGTGAACATAAAATAAGTACAATCCAACAATTACTTTTATAATCTTTGAAACATTAGTGTTTGAACCATAAATAATCTTTCAGTTTGTAAAAAGATAAGTAATAACATGTATAATTAATTTATACTTTGAAATCATGAACATAACAAATAGGTACACATGTTTCACCCCAAAACATTGAAAACAGTAAAAGAGGGGACTATGTACTCACTTGAGGATGATTAGAAGTCTTGAATAACAACCAAGCAAAGCTAGAGGGATCACGGAATCAAACGGCACCTAATATAGGTAACTAAGTAAATAAATCGGACCTAAATCGGAAGATCGGATAGAATGAGGTTTCGTAAACCAAATGAGTATAGGAACTCATGTAATATGGTTTAACAAAGCCTAAATCCTAAATTGAAACCTAACCTAAGTGCTTACGGCCCATTACGGCCCGTTTAGGTAGCTTACGCTACTTTAACGCGTCGTTCGCGTAAAACGCGTTTGGACCGCCTAACTAGTCCTATGACAAGTATTATATGCCTTAACAAGTCTAATAATGTTTCCTAATCAGTTTAAATGTAAAAATTTAGGTTACATATGTTTAAAATGAATTTATGCGTAAAAAGGGCATTTTGGTCATTTACCTAAGGCATATAAACTACCTATCATACAACTACTTAAATGAAGTGAGCATAAGGTATAACCTCGGAAGGTTATTCCCTATACAAATATGGTCACAAAACATGTTTGGTCGGATCCTAATGATCGACCAAACGGGTCTAGTTCGAAAGTCTAAGCGGTGGTTTAGACCGCTTGACTTACGACTCTAAACAAGCACAAAACTAAAAGTGACGAGCTAAACTTGTTAAAACATGTTTAGTTAAGTTAGAAAACAGGTTTTGATATCAAGACAAATTGTTTTGATATCCAAGAGTAGTTTGGTTACAAAATACGCATGAATACGCATTTTGGCCGAAACTACGACTCGTCAGTACGCCTAATTAACATGGTAATCAATAGGTATAGTCACACGGGACTATAACCATCGTGATTACGCTCACGTTGCAAAGTTCAAATGAACTTTGTGTTGACCATAACCTGGTCAAAGCAGAAAGTCAAACACTGTTTTACTTTCGTGCTTAAACGCATAAAAGAATGAAAGAATGCTTACAAAGGGTCCAAGCTAGGAAGAATTTGATCAAATTACTCAGGTATGAAGTTCTTAGACTCCAACTTAGAGCAATTGAATCAAATGTGAGCAGAAATGGAATGAAGGTGTGGGTTTATATAGATTTCGGTAAACCATTAGGATCGTTCCTCGCATTTCGTGCTTCGATCTTGGCCCTCCACTTGGGCTCATGGTTTTTAAAACCATGGGTATGCTTAATACCATCAAATTCAAGCCCATAGCATGCCAAATCAGGGGTTAAAACCCATCAAAAAACAGCTGGAATGGCCAGGTTCATTGTTTCTGATCTGAAGGTACTACGCGGCCCACGTAAGATTGCTCTTCATCTTACGCGGCCCGCCTATTATACTTTTGCAGAATTGCAATTTAGCCCCTGAACTTGTAAAACTTGCATTTTGATGCATTTTTGACACGTTTAAGCCCCGTAAACCTCATTTCAAGGCTAAAAAATGATGTTAAAGTGTTGGGAACTTAAAATATGCTTGAAAACATCTCGGATGTCGGCTCGTTTGGTCGTACGGTTGCGTTGTTCGGTTAATTACAACGGAAGTCGTAACGAACGTAAAAACGATCCAAATTAAGCGACGAATGGAATTTTATCATTCCAATCACTAAAATAAAATATTTTAATGATTACATAAATTTTTGGATGTCCAGATATATTCAGAACGTAAGATATGCGCGAAAATGCAAACTTATGCACTTTTTGACGCTTTTAGTCCCTGAATGACCAAAAAGTTTATTTTAGCATACCGAACACCTCAAAGCCTATTTCTAAGCTATATAAAGGATATTTATGGTATGTTTAACTTATGATCAAGTTCTGGAATGTTCGTTACCATACAAATCACCATACTTTCGCAGTTTGACACAAATAGTCCATGCGAGCGAATAAACTTGATTTCAACACACCAAACCATCCAAAACTTATTTCTAAGTTATGTAAAGGATATTTAGGGTATGTTTAGCCTATTTCAATGTTCCAGAGTGTTTGTTGCATTAAACTGGTTATATTTATGCATCAGTTCGATTATAACCTTCTAGAAAGCGATTTAAAGCTCGAAATCGAACAAGAATTGATATGTGCAAACGATACACATATTTATACAAATCCCAAGTATGAAATACAATATTTCATTGGTTTGGTATTTTTATGATGGTTGTAGTGACACAGGTGTCACAGTCTCCCCTACTTTAGGAAATTTCGTCCCGAAATTTAATTTTAGAGGAAACTTGTGAAGACAACTGTGATGGTTTCGCTTTCGAATGAATCACTCGAACCCTAAGTGAAACTCTGGGCCATGTTTGGATTCTTAGCGAAATTGTCAACTGTCAAAGTGAAGTCCTTGTAGTAACAAAACATGGAGTTTTGAACTAGGGACAGAAGAATGTTTCTTATGAAGACTATCATAGGAAACTTGTGTGTGCTCGAAATCAGAGTTGGAGAGTGTAAGATAAAATGACATTGGTCAAGGTCCAGGACTTCTGGTAATTTAAATAACACTACGTTCGCAATGTAATAAGGAACACTTATATATAGGAAGTACCAGCGGCGTATCCACCTTACCCCTTTCTACATTGTTCCCGTTTCGTTATTCTCATCACTATAGGTCTTAACACATGACAAAAGTTGCTGTGGTTTCTGTGCACTGAATTCCATAGTTATGTATGCATCCATAATTACGTAATTCCTTACACAGTCCGCATAGTTCATTTCATAATGCGTAGGGGAAAAATCAATTGAATAAACATGAAGTGAATTGACTAGACCACCAAAGGATCTTTTTAACTAGATCAACGAACGATCTTTTTAACTAGATCAACACATGATCTCCTTAACTAGACCTTCATATGGTCTCCTTAAATAGATCACTTAAGGGATCTTTTTAGCTATATCATCACATGATATTCCTAACCAGATTTTTGAATCAATCTGTTTAACTAGACCACTCAAGGGGTCCAATTATAGAATAGTACTTTATTATCCAAGGGTCTTAACTATTACGTAGAATCCCATTAAGGATTTAAGGTAGTACCTTTGGATATCATACTATGAATCCCTTATACGAAGATATGGAAGATTCTACGAGGATTTGGATAACGAAAATTCAGATCACACAAAAACATAAAAGGGAACACATAACCACATAATCACATAATTGTTTAACTTGACCTTTAATTTGTTATCTTTGGACACGGATATTTAAAGCACACCTGGAATCCAATCCGTGGATTTCATTTGGCACTTTAATCATTTTCAAGAATCTATCTATGAAGATAGGAAAATCTTAATAGGAATTCAGCTTTTGTCCTTACTGAATCGTAATGTACGTATTAGAGCATACACAGAATTCAATTAAGGGCTCTGATGGACGATATTCATCCACAAGGATCTTAATTATGAGGATAGAAAGATCCTATATGGATTTTGGAATTTGTGTAACGAGAGATGTTTCGAAACCTTGCACTAGACGTGCTTAAGTCGATACACAAGGTAGAAAGTTCATGAGGTTGAGGTACTAGATATGCCAAGGCGACATATGAAGCAGAATTTGGAGGTTGAGCAGCGGCAGGATTTGCAACAGCTTTGCTTTGGACAACAAAGCGGCACATGTTAACCAAATGTCCCCATCGTCCACAGTGGGTATATTTGAAACAGGGTATTTGATTCGGATGATGACGGTTACATTGATTGTACCAAGGAGCAGTTCCCTTGTATGGCTTCATCCCTAAGGCGAGTCATGGTGATAGCTAAATCAACGGTTCTCTGGAGTACGACGCCTATTTGTTGGGCAATTGTAGCACCTGGTTCGGATACTTGAGTGTTGTTGCGATGAAGAGGCATCTTGAAGATAATGGAAGGCATAGGAGGAAACAAGCGAAAGATAATCAAAAGAGAATGACAACGCATGAAAATTGTGACCATTTGTTTGTTACCTAAGGCAAACAAATGAGATGGTGACTAATCAAAGTAAGTGGGTCATATTAATGTATCGCGAAGACATGCTATAGCCTATAAGTGGACACTCACCCCAAGAGTTCCCAGGTAAGAGTGACTGGTCCGATTATGTGGATTTGTATGAACACTCTAGCCTTAGATAGAAAGCTTAGAGTACAGGCATCCACCCTTCCAGATTGCACATGTTCACATTATAAGACCCAACCTTGACGAGATTTTGAAAACTTTGAAGGTTCAAAACCTTATAATAAATCATCCTAGAACAGATGATTAGTTTTCAAAGCAGATTCGAAATTTGTGTTCTTGTTGTGGTTGTCACCTAAGGATAAGTGACAGTATTTTTTTAAGATCTAAACACAAGAATCTTGTGTTAGGGTCCTAGGAAGGTTATAGACTAGGTCAAAGCATTACTAATAACCTAATTCCCTATAACCATGAGCTCTGATACCAACTTTTCTGTCACACCCCGACCACGTAAAACAACAAAACGTGGCGGAAACGTCGGGGAGTGTTGTCACAGAATCATGGTTTCACAACCATGGATTAAATAATTTCGTTTTATTGAGTTATTGAACTCATTGTTTTATTACAAATCAGATAAATACAAATATTGTCTTTCAAGTTTTAAAGTCACTAAGGTACGAGTCCATCCTATGTGTAGCATGTATCAACAATCATCACATAGCAGCACCTGAAACATGTGTAAAAATTGGTACGTCAACATAAAAATGCCTGTGAGATACATAGGTTTTATTAATGCAGGATTCATGACTTGTAAGTTTAAAAAGAATATTTAACAAAAAGTAGTCATGAACTTAAAAATGTTTTCTTTATAAATCATGCGAAAATTTATAAGAAATTTGATGATATAAAAGAATGATGCATAGATAATTACATAACCAAGTAAAATGAATTTGTATAAAATATGTTGTTTGTAAAACAATGTTTTGATAAAAAGGTTTGTAGAATATATATAAAAATATACTTTGGTTTTAAGAAAGTCGAATAAGTAATATATTAAAAATATATTTTTGTTCCAAAATAGTTAAACAGATAGTATATTAAATATACTTTAGTTGTCAAAATAATATTTTTCAGTAGTATATCAAAAGTATACATTGGTTTTATAAATAACATATTAAACTATGCTTTGGTTTTATAAATAACATATTAAACTATGCTTTGGTTTTATAAATAACATATTAAATTATGTTTTAGTAATTAACAAAATATATGTTGTTATGTATAATATCACATATGAGAGCATATCAAACTATACCTTTGGGAGTATAACAAAATATACAACAAAAATGTGATTTTAGAATTCAACCAAACCTTAGTGTATCAAAATACACCTTTGAGGCTTAGAAATACCACAAAGGCAATCCCTATTTGGATAAAATCTCGGTTTCTGACATTCCATACAACAGGAATGGGGTGTCAAATCATATAGTGCTATATCATATTACCAATCGGTCTGGTGAACATAAAATAAGTACAATCCAACAATTAATTTTATAATCTTTGAAAAATTAGTGTTTGAACCATAAATAATCATTCAGTTTGTAAAAAGATAAGTAATAACATGTATAATTAATTTATACTTTGAAATCATGAACATAACAAATAGGTACACGTGTTTCACCCCAAAACATTGAAAACAGTAAAAGAGGGGACTATGTACTCACTTGAGGATGCTTAGAAGTCTTGAATAACAACCAAGCAAAGCTAGAGGGATCACGGAATCAAACGGCACCTAATATAGGTAACTAGGTAAATAAATCGGAAGATCGGATAGAATGAGGTTTTGTAAACCAAATGAGTGTAGGAACTCATGTAATATGGTTTAACAAAGCCTAAATCCTAAATTGAAACCTAACCTAAGTGCTTACGACCCATTACGACCCGTTTACGTAGCTTACGCTACTTTAACGCGTCGTTCGCGTAAAACGCGTTTGGACCGCCTAACTAGTCCTATGACAAGTATTATATGCCTTAACAAGTCTAATAATGTTGCCTAATCAGTTTAGTTGTAAAAATTTAGGTTACATATGCTTAAAATGAATTTATGCGTAAAAAGGGCATTTTGGTCATTTACCTAAGGCATATAAACTACCTATCATACAACTACTTAAACGAAGTGACCATAAGGTATAACCTCGGAAAGTTATTCCCTATACAAATATGGTCACAAAAATGTTTGGTCGGACCCTAATGATCGACCAAACGGGTCTAGTTCGAAAGTCTAAGCGGTGGTTTAGACCGCTTGACTTACGACTCTAAACAAGCACAAAACTAAAACTGACGAGCTAAACATGTTAAAACATGTTTAGTTAAGTTAGAAAACAGGTTTTGATATCAAGACAAAGTGTTTTGATATCCAAGAGTAGTTTGGTTACAAAATACGCATGAATACGCATTTTGGCCGAAACTACGACTCGTCACTACGCCTAATTAACGTAGTAATCAGTAGGTATAGTCACACGGGACTATAACCATCGTGATTACGCTCACGTTGCAAAGTTCAAATGAACTTTGTGTTGACCATAACCTGGTCAAAGCAGAAAGTCAAACACTGTTTGACTTTCGTGCTTAAACGCATAAAAGAACGATAGAATGCTTACAAAGGGTCCAAGCTAGGAAGAATTTGATCAAATTACTCAGGTATGAAGTTCTTAGACTCCAACTTAGAGCAATTGAATAAAATGTGAGCAGAAATGGAATGAAAGTGTGGGTTTATATAGATTCCGGTAAACCGTTAGGATCATTCCTCGCATTTCGTGCTTCGATCTTGGCCCTCCACTTGGGCTCATGGTTTTCAAAACCATGGGTATGCTTAATACCATCAAATTCAAGCCCATAGCATGCCAAATCAGGGGTTAAAACCAATAAAAAACAGCTGGAATGTCCAGGTTCATTGTTTCTGATCTGAAGGTACTACGCCCCCCCCCATGTAAGATTGCTCTTCATCTTACGCGGCCCGCCTAGTATACTTTGGCAGAATTGCAATTCAGCCCCTGAGCTTGTAAAACTTGCATTTTGATGCATTTTTGACACGTTTAAGCCCCATTAACCTCATTTCAAGGCTCAAAAATGATGTTAAAGTGTAGGGAACTTAAAATATGCTTGAAAACATCTCGGATGTCGGCTCGTTTGGTCGTACGGTTGCGTTGTTCGGTTAATTACGACGGAAGTCGTAACGAACGCAAAAACGATCCAAATTAAGCGACGAATGGAATTTTATCATGCCAATCACTAAAATAATTTTTTTGAATGATTACATAAATTTTTGGATGTCCGGATATATTCAGAACGTAAGATATGTGCGAAAATGCAAACTTATGCACTTTTTGACGCTTTTAGTCCCAGAATGACCAAAAAGTTTATTTTAGCATACCGAACACCTCAAAGCTATTTCTAAGCTATATAAAGGATATTTATGGTATGTTTAACTTATGATCAAGTTTCGAAATGTTCGTTACCATACAAATCGGCATACTTTCGCAGTTTGACACAAATAGTCCATGCGCGCGAATAAACTTGATTTCAACACACCAAACCATCCCAAACTTATTTCTAAGTTATGTAAAGGATATTTAGGGTATGTTTAGCCTATGTCAGTGATCCGGAGTGTTTGTTGCATTAAACTGTTTATATTTACGCATCAGTTCGCGTATAACCTTCCAGAAAGCGATTTAAAGCTCGAAATCGAACAAGAATTGATATGTGCAAACGATACACATATTTATACAAATCCCAAGTATGAAATACAATATTTCATTGGTTTGGTAGTTGTATGATGGTTGTAGTGACACAGGTGTCACACGAGAACCTCAATCAGAGAGTAAAAAAGGCGTAAGTTCACAATGGTGTAAAACTATAATGGGATATACCGGGCTTGGATTCGAGTTACAGGAACAAGGGCCAAACCAACCACCCAAGAATGGAATCGTCGAGCGAAAACACTTGACAACCTCCTGGAAGCAGCTTTTCTTGCCACCAGACTGTCACACCCCGACCACGTAAAACAACAAAACGTGGCGGAAACGTCGGGGAGTGTTGTAACAGAATCATTGTTTCACAACCATGGAATAAATAATTATGTTTTATTGAATTATTGAACTCATTGTTTCATTACAAATCAGATAAATACAACTATTGTCTTTCAAGTTTTAAAGTCGCTAAGGCACGAGTCCATCCTATGTATAGCATGCGTCAACAATCATCACATAACAACACCTGAAACATGTGTAAAAATAGGTACGTCAGCATAAAAATGCCTGTGAGATACATAGGTTTTATTATAATTAGGATTCATGACTTATAAGTTTAAAGAAAATGTTTTTACAAAAGTAGTCATGATCCTTGTAAAAGGTTTTCTTTTATAAATCATTTTAAAATTTATAAGTAATCAGGTGATATATTAGAATAATACATAAATAAATAATTGAGTAAAATGAGTTTATATAAAATATGTTGTTTGTATAAAATATATTGTTTGTAAAACAATATTTTGACAAAAAGATTTGTAGTACATATATATAAAAATATACTTTGGTTTTAAGAAAGTCAAATAAGTAATATATTAAAATATATTTTAGTTCCAAAATCGTTAAATAAATAGTATATTAAATATACTTTAGTCGTCAAAATAATAATTTTTAGTAGTATATCAAAAGTATACTTTTGGTTTTATTAATAACATATTTATCTATGTTTTAATCATTAACAAAATATATGTTGGTTTTGTACAATATCACCCATGAAAGCATATCAAGCTATACTTTTGGGAGTATAACAAAATATACAACAAATATGTGATTTAAGAATTCAACCAAACCTTAGTGCATCAAACTACACCAATTGAGACTATAGAAATACCACAAAGGCAATCTCTATTTGGATAAAAATATCGGTTTCTGACATTCCATGACAACAGGAATGGGGTGTCAAATCCTATAGCGCTATATCATACTACCAACCGGTCTGGTGAACATAAAATAAGTACTATCCAACAATTTAATTTTATAATCTTTAAAAAAATTAGAGTTTAAACCATAAATAATCATTCAGTTTATCAAAAGATAAGTACTAATATGTATAATCAATTATACTTTTGAAATCATGAACATAACAATTAGGTACACATGTTTCACCCCAAAACATTTGAAAACAGTAAAAGAGGGGACTATGTACTCACCTGAGAATGCTTAGAAGTCTTGAACAACAACCAAGAAAAGCTAGATGGAGCACGGAATCAATCGGCAACCTAATAACTATATAAATAAACCGAACCTAAGTCGGAAGATCGAATAAGATGAGGTTTTGTAAACCAAATGAGTATTGGAACTCATATGACATGGTTTAACAAAGCCTACATTCTAAATCGAATCCTAACCTTAATGCTTTCGACCCATTGCGACCCATTAAGGTAGCTTACGCTACTTTAACGTGTCGTTCACGCAAAGTGCGTTCGAGACGTCTAACTAGTCCTATGACAAGTATTATATGCCTAAACATGTTGCATAATCAATTTAGTGACAAAAGTTTGTGTTACATATGCTTAATTACCAATTATGCATGAAAAGGGCATTTTGGTCATTTACCTAAGGCATATAAACTACCTATCATACAACTAATTAAACCTAAGTGACCATAAGGTATAACCTCAAAAGGTTATTCCCTACACAACTATGGTCACTAAACATGTTTGGTTGGATCCTAATGATCGACCAAACGGGTCGAGTTCGAAAGTCTAAGCGGGTGTTTAGTCCACTTGACTTATGACTCTGCACAAGCACTAATCTAAAAGTGACGAGCTAAACATGCTAAAACATGATTAGTTAAGTTAGAAAACAAGTTAGGTATCAAAACAAACGGTTTTGATACCTAAAAGTAGTTTGGTTACAAAATACGCGAGAAAACGCACTTTGGCCGAAACTACAACTCGTCACTGAGCCTAGATAACTTGGTAATCAGTAGGTATAGTCACTAGGGACTATAACCATCGTGATTACGCTCACGTTATGAAGTTCAAACGAACTTCGCATTGACCATAAACTGGTTAATACAGAAAGTCAAACGCAGTTTGACTTTTACGATAAAAAAGAATGAAAAGAACGAAGGAATACTTACAAAAGGTCCCCACAAGCAAAATCTTGACCCAAGTAGCTTAGGTATGAAGCAAAGGCTTCAACTTAGAGCATCTTAGATCAGATTTTGAGTGAGGATGAAGTGAAGTGGGTGTTACTATTTATAGAGAATCAAGAACCGTTAGGATTGTTCATCGTAAAACGTGCTTCAATCTGGACCGTACACATATGGCCCATGGTTTTGGGATACTAGGGGTGCCCCAAAACCAGCAAACGGTTTTGAAAATGTTACAAAATAGCCCCTAAACTTCAAGAGAAGTGCTGAAAATGGACCTTGTGTTGCAAAAATGGCGTTTCTGCCCAGATCAGGTGCTGGCGCTATGCCATGGGATAGGCAGAAGCTGGTGGTGTAGCGCCACCAGGTAACAACTCCAAACTTTTTGCCAAAATGGCAGAAATGGTCCCATCACATGTTTAAGGCCTTTTTCGATGCGTTTAAGCCCCGTTAACCTCATTCCAAGGCTCTAAAATGAAGTTAAAGTATAGGGAACTCAAAACATACTCAAAAACATCTTGGATGTCGGTTCGTTTGGTCGTACGGTTGCGTTATTCGGTTAATTACGACGGAAGTCGTAACGGACGCAAAAACGATCCAAATTAAGCGACAAATGGAATTTTATCAATCCAATCACTAAAATAAAATATTTTAATGCTTACATAAATTTTTGGATGTCCGGATGTATTCAGAACGTAAGATATGCGCGAAAATGCAAACTTATGCACTTTTTGACGCTTTTAGTCCCTGAATGAGCATAAAGTTTATTTTAGCATACCGAACCCCTCAAAGCCTATTTCTAAGCTCTGTATAGGATATTTAGGGTATGTTTAACTTATGATCAAGTTCTGGAATTTTCGTTACAGTACAATTCGGCATACTTTCACAGTTTGTCGAAATTAGTCCCTGTAAGCGAATAAACTTGATTTCGGCACACCAAACCTTCCAAAACTTATTTCTAAGTTAGGTAAAGGTTATTTAAGGTATGTTAAGCCTATGTCACTGTTCCGGAGTGTTTGTTGCATTAAACTGGTTATAATTACGCATTAATGCGCGTATAACCTTGCAGAAAGCGATTTAAAGCTTGAAATCGAACAAGAATTGATATGTGCAAATGATACACATATTTTTACAAATCCCAAGTATAAAATACAATATTTAATTGGTTTGGTATTTGTATAATGGTTGAAGTGACACATGTGTCACAGTCTCCCCTACTTTAGGAAATTTCGTCCCGAAATTTAATTTTAGAGGAAACTTGTGAAGACAACTGTGATGGTTTCGCTTTCGAACGAATCCCTCGAACCCTAAGTAAAACTCTGGGCCATGTTAGGATTCTTAGCGAAATTGTCAACTCTCAAAGTGAAGTCCTTGTAGTAACGAAACATGGAGTTTCGAACTAAGGACAAAAGAATGTTTCTTATGAAGACTTATCATAGGAAACTTGTGTGTGCTTGAAATCAGAATTGGAGAGTGTAAGATAAAATGAAATTGGTCAAGGTCCAGGACTTCTAGTAACTTAAGTAACGCTACGTTCGCAATGTAATAAGGAACACTTATATATAGGAAGTACCAGCGGCGTATCCAACATGCCCCTTTTTACATTGTTCCCGTATCGTTATTCTTGTTACTATAGGTCTTAACACATGACAAAACTTGCTGTGGTTTCTGTGCACTGAATTCCATAATTATGTATGCATCCATAATTACGTAATTTCTTGCACAGTCCGCGCAGTTCATTTCATAATGCGTAGGGTAAAAATCATTTGAATAAACATGAAGCGACTTGATTAGGCCACCAAAGGATCTTTTTAACTAGATCAACGAACGATCTTTTTAACTAGATCAACACATGATCTTTTTAACTAGACCGTCGTACGATCTCCTTAAATAGACCACTTAAGGGATCTTTTCAATTATATCATCACATGATATTCCTAACCAGATTTTTGAATCAATCTGTTTAACTAGACCGCTCAAGGGGTCCAATTATAGAATAGTACTTCATAACCCAAGGGACTTTAACTACAACGTAGAAGTCCATTAAGGAATTAAGATAGTACCTTAGGATATCCTACTATGAATCCCTTATACGAAGATATGGAAGATTCTACGAGGATTTGGATATTGAAAATTTAGATTACACCAAAAGCACAAAACATATAAGATAACATATAAGCACATAATCACATAATTTATTTAAATTGATCTTCATTTTGTTAATTTTCTTGTTAAATTATACACACGAGTATTCAAAGCACACCAGGAATCCAATCCGTGAACTCCTTTTTGACACTTTAAACATTTTCAAGAATCTAATTATGAAGATAGGAAGATCTTAATAAGAATTCGGCTTTGTCCTTATTGAATCGTAATATACGTATTAAGGCATACGAATAATTCAATTAAGGACTCCAATTTGAGCGATATTTATCCACAAGGATCTAATCATGAGGATAGAAAGATCCTATTTTGGATTTTGGAATTTGTGTAACGAGAGGTGTTTCGACACCTTGCACTAGGCTTGCTTAAATCGATACACAAGGTAGAAAGTTTATGAGGTTGAGGCGCTAGATATGCCAAGGCGACATATGAAGCAGAATTTGGAGGTTGGGTACTACGTATGTTAAGTCGATCATACGAGCAGGGTTAACTTGGGGTTGGTTTGGACCACCTTGGCTTGGGTTGAATTGACAATCATTTCCCGGTGACCGAGTCGTCCACATGATGCACACTGATGATACTGCAGGTAAGGTTGGTGAGGTACATTACATTTGTTGCACATCGGCGCAGTACCAGCATAAGGTTTCCTTGAAGGAGGTTGAGCAGCAGCAGGATTTGCAACAGCTTTGCTTTGGATTGCAAAGCGGCACATGATAACCAAATGTCCCCATCGTCCACCGTGGGTACATTTGAAACAGGGTATTTGATTCGGATGATGACGGTTACATTGATTGCACCCAAAAAGCAGTTCCCTTGTAGGCTTCATTCCTGAGGTGAATCATAGTGATAGCCAAATCAACGGTCTTCTGGAGTACTACGTCTAATTGTTGGGCAATTGCAGCACTTAGTTCGGACATTGTTGTTGCGATGAAGAGGCATCATGAAGATAATGAAAGATATGGGAGGAAACAAGTGAAATGAAAACAGAATGACAATGCATAAAAATTGCGATCATTTATTTGTTACCTAAGGCAAACAAATGAGACGGTGACTAATCAAAGTAAGCGGGTCATATTAATGTACCGCGGAGACATGCTCGCCTATAAGTGGACACTCACCCCAAGAGTTCCCAGGTAAGAGTGACTGGTCCGATATTGCGGATTTGTACAAACACTCTAGCCTTAGACAGAAAGCTCAGGGTACATGCACCCACCCTTCCAGTTTGCATGTGTCCACATTATTTAAACCCAAACTTCGACGAGATTTTGAAAACTTAGAAGGTTCAAAACCTTATAATAAATCATCCTAGGACAGATGATTGGTTTTCAAAGCGGATAGAAATTTATGTTCTTATTGTGGTTGTCACCTAAGAATAAGTGACGGTATTGTTTTAAAACTAAACACAAGATAACTTGTGTTAGGGTCCTAGGAAGGTTATAGTCTAGGTCAAAGCATTACTAATAACCTAATTCCTGATGTGTGCAAAATGCAACATATAAATTACATCAATTGTGGCATAAAACTAACCCTTTTTTAGTACTAATGTTGGAAAAAGTGTGCTTTTGTCTTCCTTTTGTATTTTCAGGATTAAATAAGCTCAAATTAACAAAAAGAAGCAAAAAGGCAGCTAAATCTAACATAAATACAAGAAAAGGAACAAACATGGCATGCCCGACCTCCCCGAAAGCATCTTCCCAAGCAAAACAAGAGAACAGAAAGCTGAACACGCCCCATGCTCAGTGAACACGGGAGTGTGCCCTAGTGTCAGCATAAAAGACAGCTTTAGAAGCTTCCATCGCCCACCACGGGGCCGTGCTCAGCGGACACGGGGCCGTGGTCAACTATAAGATTCGCAGAATCCAGGAAAATCTCGATAGTACATATATGCTTCTACACACGGGGTCGTGCCCAGTGGACACGGGGCCGTGGTCAACTAATGCAGACAAAAGCAATTAATGAAGACATAGAAGGATGATGGACACGGGGCCGTGCCCACTGGACACGGGGCCGTGCCCGAGCTACTGTTCAGGCTATAAATAGGGGTGCTTGGCTCATTTGCAAACCATCCCTTGGCACACCACCTCTCTCACACTTCACCCACCACCCGCCACCATCACAACACCATCATCCACCACCATCATCCATTGTCCATCACAAAGTGTGTGAGTCATCTCGGGATCCAAGATTGATCGTAAGAGTTCTTGACAATCAGAGGCCATGTTTGCCTAAGTCTCTTACATCACTTGGTGAAGACAAGTGTCTAGTGTAATACTTTTTATTTTTAATCTTTTCGCACTTTTTACTTGGTTATGTATTAATGACTTTAATAACTAGTTTCATATGTTGAAGGTGATTCTTCCTTATCGTTTGTCCGTGGTGTCTTGGCATTATTTTACTGTCTATATAAAATAAAAGATTTTCACCATTCATATCTCCACGGTCTATATGAAGGTATGTTGGCTACCTGGTCGGGGGTTAAGGGAACGGTTTGGTAAGAGTCTTGCCGTGTTCAGTGTATAGATCCTGCAAGGACCTGGGTCAAATTTAGTAGGACCTCCTTCAATACCCACCGGTATTGGATGGCGGGGTCCAAACTCTTTGATCCCCTCATATGTAAGCTACTATTAATACTTTAACCCGGCTACTTAGGACTGTATCCCTGCTGACTCAGACTACTTAGCCGAGGGTAACGTCGCCTTCAAAAGAGGGGCCTACCATAATATCCATTAATAACTTAATTAATTATCTTTCAATAATCCGACCCTTTAGGATTGTATCCTTGCTGACTCAAACTACTGGGTTGAGGGTAACGTCACCTTCAAAAGAGGGGCCTACTACAATAACTAAGATAATCTCTTAAATAGTGCAAAAGTGCGGAAATAATCAAAGGTTACACTAAACACGAGTCGGAGCCAAGTGATTCATCTTGTCTATCTGTTTTTACTTTTATTTTATTTTTCAGCATTTTAGTTAGTTTTTATTTTTCTTGTTTAAAACATTTTTCTAAACTTTTGATTTGATTAGACGTTGAGGATAAACCGGTACTAAAAGCTCTTGTGTCCTTGGACGACCTCGGTATCTTTCCAACACTATACTACGCTCACGATGGGTGCACTTGCCCATATGTGTGTTTAGTGTTAGTAAATATCGTGTTTTATAAATTTAAAACTTGGCTAAAAAGTGTAAAAGGGCTTAAAATATACTTAAACTTATATACACACTTCACACGCATCAAGTTTTTGGCGCCGTTGCCGGGGACACAAGTTTTTGGGGCCGTGCTCAGCGGACACGGGGCCGTGGTCAACTATAAGATTCACAGAATCCAGGAAAATCTTGATAGTACATATATGCTTCTACACACGGGGTCGTGCCCAGCGGACACGGGGCCGTGGTCAACTAATGCTGACAAAAGCAATTAATGAAGACAGAGAAGGAGGATGGACACGGGGCCGTGCCCGAGCTACTGTTCAGGCTATAAATAGGGGTGCTTGGCTAATTTACAAACCATCCCTTGGCACATCACCTCTCTCACACTTCACCCACCACCCACCACCATCACAACACCATCATCCACCACCATCATCCATTGTCCATCATAGAGTGTGTGAGTCGTCTCGGGATCCAAGATTGATCGTAAGAGTTCTTGACAATCAAAGGCCATGTTTGCCTAAGTCTCTTACATCACTTGGTGAAGACAAGTGTCTAGGGTAATACTTTTTATTTTTAATCTTTTTGCACTTTTTACTTGTTTATGTATTAATGACTTTAATAACTAGTTTCTTATGTTGAAGGTGATTCTTCCTTATCGTTTGTCCGTGGTGTCTTGGCATTATTTTATTGTCTATATAAAATAAAAGATTTTCACCATTCATATCTCCACGGTCTATATGGAGGTATGTTGGCTACCTGGTCGGGGGTTAAGGGAACGGTTTGGTAAGAGTCTTGCCTTGTTCAGTGTATAGATCCTGCAAGGACCTGGGTCAAATTTAGTAGGACCTCCTTCAATACCCACCGGTATTGGATGGCGGGGGTCCAATCTCTTTGATCCTCGCATATGTAAGCTACTATTAATACTTTAACCCGGCTACTTAGGACTGTATCCCTGCTGACTCAGACTATTTAGCTGAGGGTAACGTTGCCTTCAAAAGAGGGGCCTACCATAATATGCATTAATAACTTAATTAATTATCTTTCAATAATCCGACCCTTTAGGATTGTATCCTTGCTGACTCAAACTACTGGGTTGAGGGTAACGTCACCTTCAAAAGAGGGGCCTACTACAATAACTAAGATAATCTCTTAAATAGTGCAAAAGTGCGGAAATAATCAAAGGTTACACTAAACACGAGTCGGAGCCAAGTGATTCATCTTGTCTATCTGTTTTTACTTTTATTTTATTTTTCAGCATTTTAGTTAGTTTTTATTTTTCTTGTTTAAAACATTTTTCTAAACTTTTGATTTGATTAGACGTTGAGGAGAAACCGGTACTAAAAGCTCTTGTGTCCTTGGACGACCTCGGTATCTTGCCAACACTATACTACGCTCACGATGGGTGCACTTGCCCATATGTGTGTTTAGTGTTAGTAAATATCGTGTTTTATAAATTTAAAACTTGACAAAAAAGTGTAAAAGGGCTTAAAATATACTTAAACTTATATACACACTTCACACGCATCAATTCCCTGTAACCATTGGCTCTGATACCAACTTTTCTGTCACACCCCGACCACATAAAACAGCTAAACGTGGCGGAAACGTCGGGGAGTGTTGTAACAGAATCATTGTTTCACAACCATGGAATAAATAATTATGTTTTATTGAATTATTGAACTCATTGTTTCATTACAGATCAGATAAATACAACTATTGTCTTTCAAGTTTTAAAGTCGCTAAGGCACGAGTCCATCCTATATATAGCATGCGTCAACAATCATCACATAACAGCACCTGAAAAATGTGTAAAACTAGGCACGTCAGCATAAAAATGCCTGTGAGATACATAGGTTTTATTATAATTAGGATTCATGACTTTTAAGTTTAAAGAAAATGTTTTTACAAAAGTAGTCATGATCCTTGTAAAAGGTTTTCTTTTATAAATCATATTAAAATTTATAAGAAATCAGGTGATATATTAGAATAATACATAAATAAATAATTGAGTAAAATGAGATTATATAAAATATGTTGTTTGTATAAAATATATTGTTTGTAAAACAATATTTTGACAAAAAGATTTGTAGTACATATATATAAAAATATACTTTGGTTTTAAGAAAGTCAAATAAGTAATATATTAAAATATATTTTAGTTCCAAAATCGTTAAATAAATAGTATATTAAATATACTTTAGTCGTCAAAATAATAATTTTCCGTAGTATATCAAAAGTATACTTTTGGTTTTATTAATAACATATTTATCTATGTTTTAATCATTAACAAAATATATGTTGGTTTTGTACAATATCACCCATGAAAGCATATCAAGTTATACTTTTGGGAGTATAACAAAATATACAAAAAAATTGTGATTTAAGAATTCAACCAACCCTTAGTGCATCAAACTACACCAATTGAGACTATAGAAATACCACAAAGGCAATCTCTATTTGGATAAAAATATCGGTTTCTGACATTCCATGACAACAGGAATGGGGTGTCAAATCCTATAGCGCTATATCATACTACCAACCGGTCTGGTGAACATAAAATAAGTACTATCCAACAATTTAATTTTATAATCTTTAAAAAAATTAGAGTTTAAACCATAAATAATCATTCAGTTTATCAAAAGATAAGTACTAATATGTATAATCAATTATACTTTTGAAATCATGAACATAACAATTAGGTACACATGTTTCACCCCAAAACATTTGAAAACAGTAAAAGAGGGGACTATGTACTCACCTAAGAATGCTTAGAAGTCTTGAACAACAACCAAGCAAAGCTAGAGGGAGCACAGAATCAATCGGCAACCTAAAAACTATATAAATAAACCGAACCTAAGTCGGAAGATCGGATAGGATGAGGTTTTGTAAACCAAATGAGTATTGGAACTCATATGACATGGTTTAACAAAGCCTACATTCTAAATCGAATCCTAACCTTAATGCTTTCGACCCATTGCGACCCATTAAGGTAGCTTACGCTACTTTAACGTGTCGTTCGCGCAAAGTGCGTTCGAGACGTCTAACTAGTCCTATGACAAGTATTATATGCCTAAACATGTTTCATAATCAATTAAGTGACAAAAGTTTGTGTTACATATGCTTAATTACCAATTATGCATGAAAAGGGCATTTTGGTCATTTACCTAAGGCATATAAACTACCTATCATTCAACTAATTAAACCTAAGTGACCATAAGGTATAACCTCGGAAGGTTATTCCCTATACAACTATGGTCACTAAACATGTTTGGTTGGATCCTAATGATCGACCAAACGGGCCGAGTTCGAAAGTCTAAGCGGGTGTTTAGTCCGCTTGACTTACGACTCTACACAAGCACTAATCTAAAAGTGACGAGCTAAACATGCTAAAACATGTTTAGTTAAGTTAGAAAACAAGTTTGGTATCAAAACAAACGGTTTTGATACCTAAAAGTAGTTTGTTTACAAAATACGTGAGAAAACGCATTTTGGCCGAAACTACGACTCGTCACTGAGCCTAGATAACGTGGTATAGTCTCTAGGGACTATAACCATCGTGATTACGCTCACGTTATGAAGTTCAAACGAACTTCGCATTGACCATAAACCGGTTAATGCAGAAAGTCAAACGCAGTTTGACTTTTATGATAAAAACGAATGAAAAGAACGAAGGAATACTTACAAAAGGTCCCCGCAAGCAAAATCTTGACCCAAGTAGCTCAGATATGAAGCAAAGGCTTCAACTTAGAGCATCTTAGATCATATTTTGAGTGAGGAAGAAGTGAAGTGGGTGTTGCTATTTATAGAGAATCAAGAACCGTTAGGATCGTTCATCGTAAAACGTGCTTCAATCTGGACCGTACACATATGGCCCATGGTTTTGGGATACTAGGGGTGCCCCAAAACCAGCAAACGGTTTTGAAAATGTTACAAAATAGCCCCTAAACTTCAAGAGAAGTGCTGAAAATGGACCTTGTATTGCAAAAATGGAGTTTCTGCCCAGATTAGGTACTGGCGCTATGCCACGGGATAGGCAGAAGCTGGTGGTGTAGCGCCACCAGGTAACAGCTCCAAACTTTTTGCCAAAATGGCAGAAATGGTCCCTGCACATGTTTAAGGCCTTTTTCGATGCGTTTAAGCCCCGTTAACCTCATTTCAAGGTTCTAAAATGAAGTTAAAGTATAGGGAACTCAAAACATGCTCAAAAACATCTCGGATGTCGGTTCGTTTGGTCGTACGGTTGCGTTATTTGGTTAATTACGATGGAAGTCGTAACGGACGCAAAAACGATCCAAATTAAGCGACGAATGGAATTTTATCAATCCAATCACTAAAATAAAATATTTTAATGCTTACATAAATTTTTGGATGTCCGGATGTATTCAGAACGTAAGATATGCGCGAAAATGCAAACTTATGCACTTTTTGACGCTTTTAGTCCCTGAATGAGCATAAAGTTTATTTTAGCAAACCGAACCCCTCAAAGTCTATTTCTAAGATATGTAAAGGATATTTAGGGTATGTTCAACATATGATCAAGTTCCGGAATGTTCGTTACAGTACAATTCGGCATACTTTCGTAGTTTGTCGAAATTAGTCCCTATAAGCGAATAAACTTGATTTCGGCACACCAAACCTTCCAAAACTTATTTCTAAATTAGGTAAAGGTTATTTAAGGTATGTTAAGCCTATGTCACTGTTCCGGAGTGTTTGTTGCATTAAACTGGTTATAATTACGCATTAATGCGCGTATAACCTTCCAGAAAGCGATTTAAAGCTTGAAATCGAACAAGAATTGATATGTGCAAACGATACACATATTTTTACAAATCCCAAGTAAGAAATACAATATTTCATTGGTTTGGTATTTGTATGATGGTTGAAGTGACACAGGTGTCACACAGACCTTTCTCCATCAATTAGGAATCTGATGCCGTCACTAAACACATTCCTTAAATTGTAGCCATTTTTTGAGTGTTTATTTTTTGGTGTGTAATCCGCATATATATCACCATTGCTCTTGATTTTCTTGTGTGTATATCTCTTAAATGTCAACACATACACGTGTGATTTAGTTTACGAAGATTTTTAATGCCGAGAACCTCGACCAGAGAGTAAAAAAGGCGTAAGGTTCACAATGGCGTAAAAATAAAATGGGATATACCGGGATAGGATTCGAGTTACAGGAACAAGGGCCAAACCAAACACCTAAGAATGGAATAGGAGAGCGAAAACACTTGACAACCTCCTGGAAGCAGCTTTTCTTGCCACCAGACCTTTCTCCATAAATTAGGAATCTGATGCCGTCAATAACACATTCCTTAAACTGTAGCCATTTTTTGAGTGTTTATTTTTTTGTGTGTAATCCGCATATATATCACCATTGCTCTTGATTTTCTTGACTGTATATCTCTTTAATGTCAACATATACACGTGTGATTTTGTTTACAAAGATTTTCAATGCCGAGAACCTCGATCAGAGAGTAAAAGAGGCGTAAGGTTCACAATGGTGTAAAACTAAAATGGGATATACCGGGCTACGATTCGAGTTACATGAACAAGGGCGAAACCAACCACCCAAGAATGGAATCGTCGAGCGAAAACACAAGACAACCTCCTGGAAGCAGCTTTTCTTGCCACCTGACCTTTCTCCATCAATTAGGAATCTGATGCCGTCACTAAACACATTCCTTAAATTGTAGCCATTTTTTTAGTCTTTATTTTTTGGTGTCTAATCCGCATATATATCACCATTGCTCTTGATTTTCATGACTGTATATCTCTTTGTTATTTTTTGATTTTCTTGATTTTTTAGTGTTTATTTTTTTAGTATTTTTTTTAAAAACAAAATAAAAATGTTTGAAAATGAAAAAGTAAAAACTGAAAAAGAATTTCAAAGCCAAATAAAGATTCTGGAAGATGAGAAAGCTATTTTTGGTAAAAATAATATTGATAAGCAAATTGGAATAAATTCTCATCTTCAGAAAATCAATCATCTTGAAAATGAAGCTGAAAGTGCTCAAAATAAAATTGATGATCTTGAGAATAAATTGAAAGGTTTTGCGAATACTTCTTCGATTCCTTGTCCAAAACCAATTAATTCTGTTCCAATAAGTGACAATGTCACAAACTTTGACAAAGTCAAAGTTGAAGATTGTGATGAGAAAAGTGATGATGAAGTTGAAAAAAGAAAAATATTTTTGAAATTAAATGAAATGTTTAAAGAAACTGTTTTACATTCTACCGAGAAAGGTGAATGCTCAACGCAAAAACCTGTAAAGAAGAATGTGGAACAAAAACAAAAGGATAAAAAGCCGAAAAATATTCAAAAAGAAAATAAAAGCTCATCAGTTCAATCATCCAATCGAGATAAAAAACCACAAAAAATGGAAAATCAAAACTCAAAAACTGTTGGTAATAAGTGGTGCAGGTTTGACCACAGTGCTCAAAAGCCAAATCCAGCATACAAGAGGAGAAATGACTATCACCAAGCCAAACAGTGCTATGATCTGAATATTTGGGCAGAAGGTGGTAATTGGTACGATAACAGAGTGTGTTTCAGATGCGGTTATCAATGACACATTGCTGTTAACTGCCAGAGTTGGAGTTATGAAACGAGGAGATGCTATAACTGCCAAATCAAAGGTCACAATGCAAAAGATTGCCCAATGAGATCAAAGGGAAGATCGAGGGCTGATTCTCAGAAAATGGTAAAGAAATCAGTAAATGTCACAAAGCCCAAAGAACAGAAAGTTCAAGAACCTAAAGTTCAAGAACAGAAAGTTTTTGAAAAGAAAGTAAAGCTTTCACAAGGGCAAAAAGACAGGCTGAGGAAAAAGAGGAAGAAAGCGAGAGAGTATCTCGAAAGGATTTTGTCCTCGGATACAACTGGTAAAACAGATAAAAGTTCTGATAAATCGTCTTGCTCGCCAAAGAATGACAATTCAAGCAAAACGAATTCATCAGATACAAATCTGAGGACAGAGGAGAGAGTAAAGAAAAAGAAAGAGAAGGCAGTTAATCAAGAGATTAACAAATCTGGTGATGAATTTGTTTCTTCAGAAACAAAGGAGCCACGTGTTGGAAATGAATCTGACTCATCAAAGTCAGACAAGCCACGTTCAGGCGATGAATCTGGTGTGGTAAAGCCAGAAGAGCCATGTGTTGAGATAAAAAAATGAGAATTCTAGTCTAACAATGGATGATGCAAATTTTCCACCATTGTTGAACAAGAACTCAAAATCACCCAAGGACCGTCAGGCTTGGGTGAAACTGTTTAAATGAAAAACCTGACTTGCCGGAGCTCCCAGGTTGGTAAGAGTGGAGTAGGAATCGGCATCTTTCTTGAGAAATTCACTTCGGTGATATTTCGAACTTACAAGTGGTAAATCAGGGACATTAAGTTGTACTTGATTTTCTACAAGTGACTGTGTTGAGAAAATCGGAAAATGTAAAATCCTACAAGTGGTTTAAGAAAACAAGGTGATGAATGATCCCCATGTTTGAGAAATGACTTACAAAACTAATTTTCCGGAAAAACCATTTTGATTAAAACAAACTTAAGTGTTTTGAAATCACTATGGGAAAATGTTTTGTTGTCAGGGGGAGTTCTGATTGTTTAAGCCAAGTGAATGGAGAATTGAAGTAATTCTCATCATGTTGTCACTTTATCTGTACAGTTTATTTTCAAATTTTACCAGAAAATCAAAATTGAGATGTATTTGATTTTAGGGGGAGTAAAAAAAAAATTAGAAAATTTGAAAATGCCTAAAACATTGAAAAATGCAAAAATGAGTTTTGTTGTGAGAAAGAGGAAATGATAGTAGATCAGTTAGACTGTCACAGCATGCTAAAGAAATGGAAAGATGAAATGTGATAAACGGTTTCACTAAAGATGTGACGGTAGGCTCAGCTAGACTAGTAGATTTGCGATAACGATACAAACCTAAATAAAAAAGCCTAGTTCTAGTGGGAAACATGGTTGAAAGCATAGTACTTAGTTTTGTCCTTCTTGATTGTGTGCCTACTCAGTAATCGCTGATTGTCGAAAGACATAAAACTGGTTAAGTTTGTGAACTTTCATAACTTTGCTGAAAAAGTCGTTGTGATTGTGCATTTTATTTTGCAAAGATTTAAACTTGTTTTATTTCTTTAGTTTGTTTAAGCATTGGACATCCTCTGCGTATACGTGAGTATCGACCTGGATGTTATTGCCTAAACGTTCTACTTTATTTTCTTTTATGTTTCGTTTAAGCTTTGGACCTCCTCTGCGTATACGGAAGTATCGACCTGGTGGTTAAAGCCTAAACAACTTCAACTTATTTTTATTTTTCTTATTTTGTTTAAACATTGGACTTTCTCTGCGTATACAGAAGTATCGACCTGATTGTTAATGTTTAAACATTCTGCTTTGTTTTCACACAAATCACAGTTGATAAAAGTTTAAAGGCATTACTTGAGTCAGTGTATTGCATGATGAGGGGATATGCTGAGATCGTGGGGTCCATATGAACTTAGTGCAAAATTAATATACCTTAATGTATCGGTAAGCTTTTCGAAAGTTTTTAGATTGAGGTTAAGAGGACAATTATATCATCAATCAACGTGAATCGTTTAGAACTGAAAATGTTTAAAGCTTAACGGTGCTAGTGATTGGTCACATACACTGATATGATCCTCTTACACAAACTCACAAAAATATTGTTTGTATATATTTCTTTATTGCATTTTCAGTTCATTCAAAAATCCAAAAAGATTTTAGAGTGTTTTAGCATAAATTTTGAAAAATCCAAAAAGATTTTTGACAACTGATGTTGAAAAGCTGATATTCAAAATTTCAAGTGCTAAACAAGATGAACTGGTTTGGGAGTGTGTGTGCTGATTTGAAAAAAAAAAATTGAGTTAAAAAAGAAACTGAGATTAGTTAATCAGGGTCATTAATTTGAACTTGATGTAACTATTACTAGTAAGTTTTTCTTATTGATTTAAGTAAAAACTTATGTTTTGTTGAGATAATGTGTACAGGAAAGGTTTCAGAACTTGTAGTGGTCTTAAACAGAGAGAAAGCCAGGGTTTGATCTCAAGGTGATAGCTAATTCCAGACAGCGATCCCAGCATGATGAGAGGGGGAGTCTGACGAGGTTAGAGCCAAAGAGAAGATCCTGGTACATGATAAGAAAGAAAGAAGATCGATCAAGATTGAAGAGTCGTTATGATGAAGACTCTCACTGAAGATTCCGTCAACATTCGAGGGGGAGTCTGTTGGTGCAGTTGTGTGTCGACTTCATCTTTGTTCGAGTCTCAGATTGTGAAAGAGCCCGAAGACTGATAAAGACTGAAGATGCGAAGACTCGATACTTCAGACTCGTCAACATCCGAGGGGGAGTCTGTTAGTGCATACGTCTGTCGACTTCGTCTTGTATCGAGTCTTACATTAGAATTGTGAAATCAGGGCGCGTTATACGAGAAATAAAGAAGGATTTATGTGGATTGGAGGTAATTTCATTCGAAAGTGTAATGTGCAAGTTCAAACGAAATCACCATGTGTAATTTCGTTTGAGCTGACATTGGTCACCTTCAAACGAAATAGCAACCACTATATATACCTTGAGTGTTAGTTCATTTGTAACGTTCTTGTTTCCGACGCCGAGGTGCTGTCGAAGTGTCTACATGCTGTAAATCGTTTCAAGATCAATAAACAAGACAATTAATAGTGAATACAAGCTACCCAAAGACAGAATCAATGAATTCCGCCTCTGATTCTGTCTGAGCACTCTTCTGATCGACTCGTTAGGTCGTTTCACGATCCTACACTCTTTAATGTCAACATATACACGTGTGATTTAGTTTACGAAGAATTTTCAATGCCGAGAACCTCGATCAGAGAGTGAAAAAGGCGTAAGGTTCACAAAGGTGTAAAACTAAAATGGGATATACCGGGCTAGGATTCGAGTTACAGGAACAAGGGCTAAACCAACCACCCAAGAAGTTTATCGTCGAGCGAAAACACTTGACAACCTCATGGAGGCAGCTTTTCTTGCCACCAGACCTTTCTTCATCAATTAGGAATCCGATGCCGTCACTAAACACATTCCTTAAATTGTAGCCATTTTTTGAGTGTTTATTTTTGGGTGTTTAATCCGCATATATATCACCATTGCCCTTGATTATCTTGACTGTATATCTCTTAAATGTCAACATATACACGTGTGATTTAGTTTACGAAGATTTTTCAATGCCGAGAACCTCGATCAGAGAGTAAAAAAGGCGTAAGGTTCACAATGGTGTAAAACTAAAATGTGATATACCGGGCTAGGATTCGAGTTACAGGAACATTGGCTAAACCAACCACTCAAGAATGGAATCGTCGAGCGAAAACACTTGACAACATCCTGGAAGCAGCTTTTCTTGCCACCAGACCTTTATCCATCAATTAGGAATCTGATGCCGTCACTAAACACATTCCTTAAATTTTAGCCATTTTATGAGTGTTTAGTTTTTGGTGTCTAATCCGCATATATATCACCATTGCTCTTGATTTTCTTGACTGTACATCTGTTAAATGTCAACATATACACGTGTGATTTAGTTTACGAAGATTTTTCAATGCCGAGAACCTCAATCAGAGAGTAAAAAAGGCGTAAGGTTCACAATGGTGTAATACTATAATGGGATATACCGGGCTACGATTCGAGTTACAGGAACAAGGGCCAAACCAACCACCCAAGAATGGAATCGTCGAGCGAAAACACTTGACAACCTCCTGGAAGCAGCTTTTCTTTCCACCAGACCTTTCTCCATCAATTAGGAATCTGATGCCGTCACAAAACACATTCCTTAAATTGTAGCCATTTTTTTAGTGTTTATTTTTTGTTGTCTAATCCGCATATATATCACCATTGCTCTTGATTATCTTGACTGTATATCTCTTACATGTCAACATATACACGTGTGATTTAGTTTACGAAGATTTTTCATTGCCGAGAACCTCGATCAGAGAGTAAAAAGGCGTAAGGTTAACAATGGTGTAAAACTATAATAGGATACACCGGGCTAGGATTCGAGTTACAGGAATAAGGGCCAAACCAACCACCCAAAAATGGAATCGTCGAGCGAAAACACTAGACAACCTCCTGGAAGCAGCTTTTCTTGCCACCAGACCTTTCTCAATCAATTAGGAATCTGATGCCGTCACTAAACACATTCCTTAAATTGTAGCCATTTTTTTAGTGTTTATTTTTGGGGTCTAATCCGCATATATATCACCATTGCTCTTGATTTTCTTGACTGCATATCTCTTTAATGTCAACATATACACGTGTGATTTAGTTTACGAAGAATTTTCAATGCCGAGAACCTCGATCAGAGAGTAAAAAAGGCGTAAGGTTCACAATGGTGAAAAACTAAAACGGGATATACCGGGCTAGGATTCGAGTTACGGGAACATTGGCAAAACCAACAACTCAAGAATCGAATCATCGAGCGAAAACACTTGACAACATCCTAGAAGCAACTTTTCTTGCCACCAGACCTTTCTCCATCAATTAGGAATCTGATGCCGTCACTAAACACATTCCTTAAATTATAGAAATTTTCTGAGTGTTTATTTTTTGGTGTCTAATCCGCATATATATCACTATTGCTCTTGATTGTCTTGACTGTATATCTCTTAAATGTCAACATATACACGTGTGATATAGTTTACGAAGATTTTTCAGTGCCGAGAACCTCGATCAGAGAGTAAAAAAGGCGTAAAGTTCACAACGGTGTAAAATTAAAATGGGATATACCCGGCCAGGTTTCGAGTTACAGGAACAAGGGCCAAACCAAACACCCAACAATGGAATCGTCGAGCGAAAACACTTGACAACCTCCTAGAAGCAGCTTTTCTTGCCACCAGACCTTTCTCCATCAATTAGGAATCTGATGCCGTCACTAAACACATTCCTTAAATTTTAGCCATTTTTTGAGTGTTTATTTTTTGGTGTCTAATCCGCATATATATCACCATTGCTCTTGATTTTCTTGACTGTATATCTGTTAAATGTCAACATGTACACGGGTGATTTAGTTTACGAAGATTTTTCAATGCCGAGAACCTCAATCAGAGAGTAAAAAAGGCGTAAGGTTCACAATGGTGTAAAACTAAATGGGATATACCCGGCTAGGATTCGAGTTACAGGAACAAGGGCCAAACCAAACACCCAACAATGGAATCGTCGAGCGAAAACACTTGACAACCTCCTAGAAGCAGCTTTTCTTGCCACCAGACCTTTCTCCATCAATTAGGAATCTGATGCCGTCACTAAACACATTCCTTAAATTTTGCCATTTTTTGAGTGTTTATTTTTTGGTGTCTAATCCGCATATATATCACCATTGCTCTTGATTTTCTTGACTGTATATCTGTTAAATGTCAACATATACACGTGTGATTTAGTTTACGAAGATTTTTCAATGCCGAGAACCTCAATCAGATAGTAAAAAAGGCGTAAGTTTCACAATGGTGTAAAACTAAAATGGGATATACCGGGCTAGGATTCAAGTTACAGGAACAAGGGCCAAACCAAGCACCCAAGAAGCTTATCGTCGAGCGAAAACACTTGACAACCTCATGGAGGCAGCTTTTGTTGCCACCAGACATTTCTTCATCAATTAGGTATCCGATGCCGTAACTAAACACATTCCTTAAATTGTAGCCATTTTTTGAGTGTTTATTTTTTGGTGTTTAATCCGCATATATATCACCATTGCCCTTGATTTTCTTGACTGTATATCTCTTTAATGTCAACATATACACGTGTGATTTAGTTTACGAAGATTTTTCAATGCCGAGAACCTCGATCAGATAGTAAAAAAGGCGTAAGGTTCACAATGGTGTAAAACTAAAATGGGATATACCGGGCGAGGATTCGAGTTCCGGGAACATTGGCCAAACCAACCACTCAAGAATGGAATCGTCGAGCGAAAACACTTGACAACATCCTGGAAGCAGCTTTTCTTGCCACCAGACCTTTTTCCATCAATTAGGAATCTGATGCCGTCACTAAACACATTGTTTAAATTATAGAAACTTTCTGAGTGTTTATTTTTTGGTGTCTAATGCGCATATATATCACTATTGCTCTTGATTTTCTTGACTGTATATCTCTTAAATGTCAACATATACACGTGTGATTTAGTTTACGAAGATTTTAAGTCCCGAGAACCTCGATCAGAGAGTAAAAAAGGCGTAAGGTTCACAATGGTGTAAAACTAAAATGGGATATACACGGCTAGGATTCGAGTTACAGGAACAAGGGCCAAACCAAACACCCAATAATGGAATCGTCGAGCGAAAACACTTGACAACCTCCTAGAAGCAGCTTTTCTTGCCACCAGACCTTTCTCCATCAATTAGGAATCTGATGCCGTCACTAAACACACTCCTTAAATTTTAGCCATTTTTTGAGTGTTTATTTTTTGGTGTCTAATCCACATATATATCACCATTGCTCTTGATTTTCTTGACTGTATATCCGTTAAATGTCAACATATACACGTGTGATTTAGTTTACGAAGATTTTTCAATGCCGAGAACCTCAATCCGAGAGTAAAAAAGGCATAAGGTTCACAATGGTGTAAAACTATAATGGGATATACCGGGCTAGGATTCGAGTTACAGGAACAAGGGCCAAACCAACCACCCAAGAGTGGAATCGTCGAGCGAAAACACTTGACAACCTCCTGGAAGCAGCTTTTCTTTCCACCAGACCTTTCTCCATCATTTAGGAATCTGATGCCGTCACAAAACACATTCCTTAAATTGTAGCCATTTTTTGAGTGTTTATTTTTTGTTGTTTAATCCGCATATATATCACCATTGCTTTTGATTATCTTGACTCTATATCTCTTAAATGTCAACATGTACACGTGTGATTTAGTTTACGAAGATTTTTCAATGCCGAGAACCTCGATCAGAGAGTAAAAAGGCGTAAGGTTCACAATGGTGTAAAACTATAATGGGATACACCGGGTTAGGATTCGAGTTACAGGAATAAGGGACAAACCAACCACCCAAGAATGGAATCGTCGAGCGAAAACACTTGACAACCTCCTGGAAGCAGCTTTTCTTGCCACCAGACCTTTCTCCAACAATTAGGAATCTGATGCCGTCACTAAACACACTCCTTAAACTGTAGCCATTTTTTGAGTGTTTATTTTTTGTGTGTAATCCGCATAAATATCACCATTGCTCTTGATTTTCTTGACTGTATATCTCTTTAATGTCAACATATACACGTGTGATTTTGTTTACGAAGATTTTTCAATGCCGAGAATCTCGATCAGAGAGTAAAAGAGGCGTAAGGTTCACAATGGTGTAAAACTAAAATGGGATATACCGGGCTAGGATTCGAGTTACATGAACAAGGGCCAAACCAACCACCCAAGAATGGAATCGTCCAGCGAAAACACTTGACAACCTCCTGGAAGCAGCTTTTCTTGCCACCAGACCTTTCTCCATCAATTAGGAATCTGATGCCGTCACTAAACACATTCCTTAAATTTTGCCATTTTTTGAGTGTTTATTTTTTGGTGTCTAATCCGCATATATATCACCATTGCTCTTGATTTTCTTGACTGTATATCTCTTTAATGTCAACATATACATGTGTGATTTAGTTTACGAAGATTTTTCAATGCCGAGAACCTCGATCAGAGAGTAAAAAAGGCGTAAGGTTCACAATGGTGTAAAACTAAAATGGGATATACCGTGGTAGGATTCGAGTTACAGGAACAAGGGCCAAACCAACCACCCAAGAAGGTTATCGTCGAGCGAAAAAACTTGACAACCTCCTGGAGGCAGCTTTACTTGCCACCAGACCTTTCTTCATCAATTAGGAATCTGATGTCGTCACTAAACACATTCCATAAACTGTAGCCATTTTTTAGTGTTTATTATTTGGTGTCTAATCCGCATATATATCACCATTGCTCTTGATTTTCTTGACTGTATATCTCTTTAATGTCAACATATACACGTGTGATTTAGTTTACGAAGATTTTTCAATGCCGAGAACCTCGATCAGATAGTAAAAAAGGCGTAAGGTTCACAATGGTGTAAACCTAAAATGGGATATACCGGGCTAGGATTCGAGTTACAGGAACAAGGGCCAAAACAACCACCCGAGAATGGAATCGTCGAGCGAAAACACTTGACAACCTCCTGGAGGCAGCTTTTCTTGCCACCAGACCTTTCTTCATCAATTAGGAATCTGATGCCGACACTAATCACATTCCTTAAATTGTAGCCATTTTTTGAGTGTTTATTTTTTGGTGTCTAATCCGCATATATATCACCATTGCTCTTGATTTTCTTGACTGTATATCTCTTAAATGTCAACACATACACGTGTGATTTAGTTTACGAAGATTTTTCAATGCCAAGAATCTCGATCAGAGAGTAAAAAAGGCGTAAGGTTCACAATGGCGTAAAACTAAAATGGGTATACCGAGCTAGGATTCGAGTTACAGGAACAAGGGCCCAACCAACCACCTAAGAATGGAATCGTCGAGCGAAAACACTTGACAACCTCCTGGAAGCAGCTTTTCATGCCACCAGGTATGGGTCAACTTCGGCGTAGTTGTAGTTAGTATGGGCCGGCTGCTCAAAGGGTTGTACGCCGCTGCACCGATGTATGTAGGAATCGGGTTATCATAACCCACTGGTGGCGGTGCGACTGGCGCAGACTTCATCTCAGAAACAGGGTTCGAAGGCCCACCCATCTGTGGGTCTTCATATAGTGGCGGGTAATGACTGCTACTTGAATGCTGAGGGGTGCTGATACGGATTCCCCCTCTCACGGATATCCATGCGGTTGTTCTTCTCCGCCTCGGCGGTTCCGGAGGCGGCTGCTGCACTGACGGCGGTGGCGGCGGAGTAACTGCTACAAAACGCGAATCCTTCGAGGGATCCTGCTGCTGCTGTGAGTGGTAACTGGGAGTAAACACCCAGTCGTATTGGGAAAACCTTGCCTCATAACTGTCTGGACCACGGTAAGGTGATCCATGATATGACGACCCATCCAAAATCTCGATGGGGTGAGTAGGTGTCCCAGGTGGTGGCTCGGCGGGATCTGGGTCATCATCCATATCCATTCCCTGAGCTTCAGGGAAATGGTCTTCAAGGCCCAATGGGTTGTGACCCATTGGTTCTTCAACCTGGTTTGCTGGGTTGAATCCGCTCTGGAAGTATGGGGTCGGGTCCTGAAAGGCCCGATGAGAGGTTAACTGTCGTAACGACACGAAGGAGTGGTGAGAATCTTCGGGCTCGTTCTCCGATTGCGGCCAAAAAGAATGATAGTAAGAGGGTGATGAACTTAGCGAGATAGATCGCCTCGCGGGCTCCAAATAGGTCCTCCAGTCTTCTTGAGGACTGGTGCTCATTGTAGCAGACGGTGTTCGCCGGTGGGAAGGTCCGGCCTCGTGATCGTTGGGGGTGTTAAGTGGCCCCTTGCCTCTTCCTCCTCTTCGGAACCTCGGCATCATTTTTGTTGATCCTGTCAAAACAAAAGAAACAACAAAGAAAAACAATAAAGGACAAAATTGTCACACCCCAACCGATGGCGGAAACATCGGGGGTATGGCACTAAGCGAAACAAATTGTCCAGAAGTTTCCATAACAATAATCATTACCAATCAATTTAAAATAACATGTCCCATACCATGTCTCAAAAGGTAAACAAATTATTACAGACCAAATCTAGGCAAATAGTTCTATTCCGACAACTCAGACTTTCAAATAGAGCAATTGTTTATCTGCTTCTAGAGACCCTTGATTAAATTTGTATAGACAACTATTTGTTGGCCTCTAGAGCCTTATTCTAGCCTCGATTTCGTACCAGATGTGCATCCTAGGCACCTGTCACATACGTTAAAATAAAGTCAATACATATAATGTAAAGGTGAGCATACAAGTTTAATAATATCATATAGAGTTCGAATTCGTTTACGCATAACCAGCACGTACACATAGTGAAATGAAGCACGTTAGTTATCGACATAGATCCATCGATACCAATGACTGCGGGTTGACTGCCAGAGGCAGTTCGCAATACATGATTACCACCGTAATCCATGCAAGTAATTGTCCTTAACAACCCCCGTGTGAACGGGTGCTGAGTCCAAACTATAGTACTATCATTGCTAAGGCAGGTAGACAGCATTCCATGTGTAAACATAACAAACAAGCATTCATAAGCCACGTATAACATGCATTAACGGTTAGCGTTCAAATAGTATTGAGTAGTGTGTTTATTGTGTTTTGAATATTCGTAACATATGTAACACCCAAAAGTGCATAAAGCAAAAAGGGATCGAGTATACTCACAGCGATGGATGGATTGAAGGGAGCGCTTGAAAGTAAGGTTAGCCTGAATAGTTCGATAACGATAAGTAACGCGTAAAAAGAAAACAAGGGTGAGTCGATCAGTCAGCAGTTCGATCGGACAGCAGTCCGATCGGACAGCAGTCTGATCGGACAGCCGATCGTTCGAGTTGTAGTTCGTTCGGTTGGTTATCAATCGAATAGCCCTTCGAGTGGATTGTTTCTTCCTCTAGGAATGATGTGTTGGTGTATGATGGTTTGACTTTTGAAGTTTTCGTTGTAGCTTTTTGAAAACATTGAGGTACCTCTACCTTTAAGGTCGGTCAATCGGACGGTCGTTCGATCGGCCGGCAACCGATCGGCTGGGCACTTCTGAGAACAAGTTCATGGCAGGTTGTCACTCGATCGAACATCAGTTTGATCGATTGGCATTCCTAGTGCATTGAACATGTTGAAAGTCGTTTTAAGTGTTTTAAAGCCCAAGTATCTCATGATTCGAAGAGTAATCCGATTGGCTGGTAGTCCAATCGATTAATCATTCGTTCAATACCCAAACTTCAAATAAAGTTGGTTGAGTGTGGGACCCAGGGTGCAAGTCGTTCGGCTGACTGTTCGATCGGACAACAGTTCGATAGACAGCCACACTGTCCTGGTCGTCCTGTTTGCCTTACACTTGGTTGTTTTGATAGTTTGTCGTTTTATCAAGGTACTTTGATAACGTGTCAATCAACAGAACTCCATCCTAAGCCTTAGTGATCCGACCGAACAGGAATCACCCAAACTCAGTCAGTTCACCGGTTTTAAGACGTTTATTCTTGGTTAACCCGAAATCGGGAATCCCGTGGATAGAATCCGGATCTGGAACCAACACCACCCCTAGAATGCGTAGGAAGTCGGTACAAGTCCTGATTCTATCGGTGTTAAGTGTATTGAGTGTAAAAGAGTCGAAAGAAAGTTAGAAAACATTCTCTCAATCCTTTTTCACCGTGAATATGTTTAGATCTATGAAAGATCCTTGTTGTTCATGTGGAAATTGGTTAGATCCAAGTTATTCTTGGTGGATTGAGGCCAAAACATGAAGTTCCTCAAGAACACCATGATGACATCATCCTAGAACACCTCAAATCTAGTGATTTCATGGTTAAAAGTTAAGATTCAAAAGATAGAAAGGTGTAGGAGTGCGTGTAGATCATGAAAGTACAAGATTTAGGATGAGATCTTACCGGAATCGAGAGAAATCTGAGAAAAGATGAGGAGAGTGTGCTGGTCGATCAGTGGGTTTCCAAAAGTGGAAAGAATGACAATGACAGGGGTATTTATAGAGTCCCAAAAGAGGAAAGGGCTGGCCGATCGGCTGGCGGGCCGGTCGGCTGGCTGGTTGATCGAACAGTAGTTCGATCGGCTAACTGGTCGACCGGTTAGCTGGCCTGGTCGATCAGTCACCTGTTTTGAGTATTCGGCGCGACGATTGTTGCTGATTCGATTTCGATTGCGAGCGTTGCGATGCGTTAGGGTTTCCTAGTCAATTTACTTTTAATCCCAACTATTCATATCTCGCACTGTCACTTTTCCACTAATTATCACAGTTTGATTTCGATTGAGTTCGATTGCGTTTCGAGTTTCGATTACGTTTCGATTGATTACCACAACACAACATAAATAAACATGCACAAGTAACATATAAGGCAAACACACATGTATAACAATAACCAAAATGCATATTTCGAGTTGCGATTCGATGTCGATTTGATTAGCATAGTTCGATGATCATTTAGTTAACTTTATCGCATTGTTACTTCCTATAGTTCACAGTCGTAGGTCGATTAGATAGCGAATATCATACGTCGAATATTGTAATTATTGACACTTACTCCACATAATACAACTAAAATAAACACTTAAAAGAAATTCACTACAAGTCAAGTTGCGTGATCGGTCGTTGACTTCGACCTTGACTTTGACTTCTTGAAAAACGGGTTGTTACAGCCTCCCCTTGTTTAGTGAATTCGTCCCGAAATTAGGCTGAAAGTTGTACTACACCGTGAATCACTTTCTCTCTCTAGACTTTCACTTTCTAGATCAAGCCTTTTCAAACAACTGCGGGTACTTCGCCTTCATGTCGCTTTCGAGTTCCCAAGTGAACTCTGCGCCTCATTTACCTTCCCATCGGACTTTCACAATAGGAATGCGCGAGCGCTCGAGTTGCTTGGTTTGGCGATCCATGATTTCGACAGGCTTCTCCACGAAGTGTAGTGTTTCGTTCACTTGTAGATAATCGAGAGGTACAATTAAATCATGCTCAGCTAGGCACTTTCGAAGGTTCGACACGTGGAAAGTCGGGTGGACGTTTCTAAGTTCCTCCGGTAGTTCGAGTCTGTAGGCGACTTTTCTGATCCTTTCCAGAATCTTAAAAGGTCCAACATATCGAGGCGCTAGTTTCCATTTCTTGCCGAATCTGACCACACCATTCCAAGGTGATACCTTTAGGAGTACGTAGTCACCAACGTCAAATTCTAGGGGCTTGCGTCGTCTATCGGCGTAACTTTTCTGTCGACTCCGAGCTTTTACCAGGTTGTCTCGAATTTGGAAAATTTTGTCTGTCGTTTCTTGTAATAGCTCAGGACCGGTTAATTGCGAGTGACCGATCTCGTGCCACACAATAGGCGATCGACATTTTCTTCCGTATAAAGCCTCGAATGGTGCCATTTGGATGCTGGAATGATAACTGTTGTTATACGAGAATTCGACTAACGGCAGGTATTTATCCCAATTACCACCGAAGTCTATGACACACGAGCGGAGCATGTCTTCAAGAGTACGAATCGTTCTTTCAGTCTGACCGTCGGTTTGAGGGTGGAAAGCGGTACTTAGATTAAGCGATGTACCGAGTGCCGTTTGAAACGTTTCCCACAGTCACAAGGTAAACCGAGCATCACGATCAGAGATGATGTCGCGAGGCGTCCCATGATTACAAATGATCTCGCCAGTGTAGATTCGGGCTAATCGTTCTACCTTGTAGTCTTCCCGTATTGGCAAAAAGTGCCCTGATTTGGTCAGTCGGTCAACAACAACCCAGATGCTGTCGTGACCTGATGACGTGTGCGGAAGCTTTGTTATAAAGTCCATAGCTATACTCTCCCACTTCCACATTGGGATCGGTGGCTGTTCGAGTAAGCCAGAGGGTCTTTGATGTTCGGCCTTGACTCTTACGTAAGTTAGCCATTTTCCAACATAGAGAGCAATATCCCTTTTCATGCCTGGCCACCAGTACTTATAGCGAAGGTCCTGGTACATTTTATCGGCACCGGGATGAATGGAATACCGGGATTTGTGGGCTTCGTCCATCAGAATCTGTCGCAAATCAGTCCGTTTAGGGATCCAAATTCGGTCCAGAAAGTGGAATATCCCATTCGACTTGCTCACAAGCTGGGCTCCATCGTGGTAGATTCGTTCCTTCTTCAGAGTACGTTCATTAAAACACGCATGCTGAGCTTCGCGGATGAGGGTTTCGAGATCGTGTTGGACTTGAACGTTACGAGTGCTAAGCAGATAGCTCCGTCTGCTGAGTGCGTCGGCAACAACATTTGCTTTGCCTGGGTGATAACGAATCTCACAGTCGTAATCGTTGAGAAGTTCTACCCATCGGCGTTGACGCATATTAAGTTCCTTCTGATTAAAGATATGTTGTAGGCTCCTATGATCGGTGAAGATCGTACACTTTGTACCATACAGGTAGTGTCACCAAATCTTTAATGCAAAAACATCTGCGCCTAGCTCGAGATCATGGGTTGTATAGTTCTTCTCGTGGATTTTGAGCTGACAAGATGCGTAAGCTATAACCTTGTCTCGTTGCATAAGGACACAACCGAGACCAAGGTTGGAAGCATCACAATAGACAATGAAATCGTCGTTTCCGTCGGGCAATGTGAGAACAGGAGCATTGAAAAGCTTGTGCTTGAGGGTTCGAAAGGCAGACTCTCGTTCAGTTCCCCAAACAAAAGGCTTGTCTTTATGCGTGAGAGCGGTAAGCGGCACAACGATCCTTGAAAATCCTTCGATAAATCGTCGATAATAGCCCGCTAGTCCGAGAAAAGAACGGACTTCAGACGGGTTCTTAGGCGTAATCCAACTCTTAACGGCTTCAATCTTCGTGGGATCGACATGAATACCTTGACTATTGACAATGTGACCCAGAAACTGAACTTCCTCCAGCCAAAATTCGCACTTGGAGAACTTGGCATAGAGTTGGTTCCCCTGGAGTAGCTCAAGAACGAAACGTAGATGTTGCGCATGTTCGGCCTTCGATTTGGAATAGATCATGACATCGTCGATGAATACAATGACGAAATGGTCGAGATATGGTTTACACACGTGATTCATCAGATCCATGAAAACCGCAGGTGCGTTGGTTAAACCAAAGGGCATAACAACGAATTCGTAATGGCCGTATCGAGTGCGAAACACGGTTTTGGGTATATCCTCCTCTTGAATGCGTAGTTGGTGATAACCTGAGCGTAGATCGATCTTCGAGAAACACGTGGCACCTTGCAGCTGATCAAACAAATCGTCGATGCGAGGTAGGGGATAGCGGTTCTTGATAGTTAACTTATTCAATTCCCGATAGTCTAAGCACATCCTGAACGACCCATCCTTCTTTTTGACGAAAAGGACTGGCGCGCCCCAAGGAGAGGTGCTCGGGCGAATGAAGCCTTTCTCAAGTAATTCCTGGAGTTGGTTCGAGAGTTCACGCATTTCGGATGGTGCGAGTCGGTAAGGAGCTTTGGCAACAGGATTGGCTCCAGGAATGAGTTCGATTCGAAAGTCGATATCACGACTTGGAGGTAGTCCGGGAAGATCCTCTGGAAAAACGTTAGGAAATTCTCGAACCACTGGGACATCGTTTATTCCAGGATTACCTTTCTTTTCCTTCTCCGCTACTACGACATTAGCCAAGAAAGCTCTGTATTCCTTGCGGAGATACTTGCTAGCTTGGACACATGACATGAGCTTGAGACCTTTCGAACCAGTTTCACCATATATACACAATAAATCACCATTTGCGAGCGAGAATCGAATCATCTTGTCGAAGCACACAACTTCAGCATGGTTTTCGCGAAGAAAGTCCATGCCTACTATGACATCAAAACTTCCGAGTTGCATCGGAATAAGGTCTATTGGGAAGATGTGATTGTTGAGCTCGAGAGTACAATCACGAAGAACAGAATTAACGGCGACGGTTTTTCCGACAGCGACTTCAACATCGAAAGTCGAAGGGAGATAGGCGCGTTTGCGGTTAAGGAGTTTCTCGAATTCGAACGATACAAAGCAATTATCGGCACCAGTATCAAATAGATATGAAGAATAAATACCATTCACGAGGAACGTACCATTGACCACGTTGTTGTCGGCTTGGGCTTGGTGCACATTGATGTTGAAAGTTCGAGCACGTGCTGCTTGTTGTTGTTGCTGCTGGTGTTGCTGCTGCTGGGGCTCTTGTTTCACAACCTTGTTTGGGCATATGTTGGCGAAATGGTTAGGATCGCCACATGCGAAGCAGGCTCTGGCATTGACCGCGGGTGCCTGAGGAGCTTGTTGACCCTGAGGGGCAGGAAGTAGAGCTTGGCGAGCAGTAGCTGGAGCTGGAGCTTGGGTTTGACGACCATGGCAGTTGGTGGTGAAATGGTCGTACATATTGCAATGAGCATAAAAACGGCATGCGATGCTAGTTGGGTGATGGTAGGTACAAGTAGGGCAAATCGGGTGTGGCCCAGTGTATGCACGCTTAGCAAGGGGAGCATTTGCCACGGGCGCCGCTACTTGACGCTGTTGAGCGGGTACAGCTTGAATCGGTGCAGCAGTGATCGCACAGTTCTTGTTGCTGGAGCTGCTCTTTCTCTTGTTCTTCCTCTTGTTGCTCGATGCGGTGGCGGTTTCAGCAATTGTTGCGGCGGTGGTAGCTTGATGCAGGTTCCTTGAAACTTTATCCCAGACCCCAGCCTTAACCCGCTTGTCGTTGATTTCAGCGGCCAGTAGGTAAGTCTCTTCGATCGTTGTAGTCTTGGCCGCTTGCACGAAATCGGCAACACAATCAGGCAGGGCTCGGATATACTTCTTGATCGCGATCTCCGGAGTCTTGACTTGATTAGGGCAGATGATGCTGAGCTGCTTGAAACGAGCAGTGAGAGCAGCGTTTTCTCCATCCTTCTGCTTTATGTGCCAGAATTAATCTTCTAACTTTTGGCGTTCATGAGGAGGGCATAATTCTTCCAGCATGACCTCCTTGAGTCCGTCCCACGACAGACCGTAGGCTACATCGTTCCCTCGTTTGTTTCTCTCGGCCGTCCACCAGTCTAGTGCGCGGGACTGGAACACGCCGGTAGCGTTTAGAGTGCGAAGGTCTTCGGGGCAACCGCTCTGTCGTAGAGTGACCTCAATGGAATCAAACCATTGGAACAACGCTGTAGGGCCTTCCTCGCCAGTGAATTCCTTTGGCCCACAAGCCTTGAACTGCTTGAAATTGAAGGTGGCCTTAGTAGCAGCTTTGGGAGTTTCGGTTCTCGACTCCTCAGATGATTTGCTGACGTTCTCGTAGACATCACTCACAGCTTTTGCTACGTGTTTAGGGATGATAGCCGCGAGACGTTTGTCTCTTAGCTCTTGGCGCGAGAGTCGCGGGGGACGAGATCCTGATGATGGTCCAGATGACATTGTCTGCAACAGACATCGCCATAGGTCTCAGACACATCATAATTGTCACACCCCGATATTTCCACATATTACCGGTGGGCCCGGCGGGGAGTATCGTGACGTAGTTGATATCATCACAGTCAATACACACAATATAATAGCACAGCGGAAGGCTTGGTGATTAACTATTACAAACCATAATGTATGAGTGTTCGAGTGAAAGAATATACAGACTGGAATGTAATAAGATCCACAGGCGGATCATAAACAAATATAAAGAAACAAAATAACAGACTTCAGGCATCTATGGATTTGCAAGATCCTCTTATGACACCTAATAGCTCCAGCCTATTACTAGAGGTACCTGTCAAATCAGTCTTTAAGAAAATACGTCAGTTTACACTGGTAAATACAATTAACTGACTCATTTGAAAACATTTATGAAAATTGATTTAAATGCATATGGCACAAATCTTTTATAACTTGGGACAATTATTTAAATATAATCTGTATACAGATTTACATGTTTGTCTTACAATTGGGGCCAGTTAGAAGCCGGTCGTGATTAACCGACTCACCACTTATAGAACCCACAAAGGACTTATCCCCAACATGTGGGTTTATATTTTAGCATGTGCATATGTCAGGTGTATGCCTACACCCCGTGCATAGGTCGTGGCCATTTTCAAATGAAATGAGCCGAGGATATCCAGGACACGGTCGTATTAACCCCCAATGCTTATGTTATCAAACAAGACAGATTAAAACGGGTTATGTAAATTTATTAATCACAATCCGATTAAATGATTTCATACCCGACCAAGTGGTATTATTATAATACCATATCCCAAGCCCGTATAAGGGAAAATAAGTTAAAAGTATTTACCTGATGCTAGCAGTAAAATCCTAAAGCTTTTCGAAGGCACCTTCTACCGGAAGCTATTTAATCTGTTTAGAAGGTTTATTAACCTATTAGGATGCTAACGGGTCTTTAATTTAGTCAAGGACTTAGACCGGCTAGCTAGAAGGAAACCTTACGGTTCTAAACGCTAGATTAAGCGAAGACCGGAATAGAATGTGGTTTAGACCCGACAAGCTTGAATACTTGTATAATATGGGTAAACCAAACACATTCTGGAAATTGAGGATTCAATGATAAGGTTTGACCCGTTTCGGCTATTTTATGTAAACTAGTCACATAAGCTGATCCGAACGCGTAAACGCGTAACGGTAACCAAATAAATTATATACAGGTCTTAATTATTATTATGCTCAAAATACGTTAATACATCAGTAAGATGTTAACATATATGCCCAAAAAGTAATTTAAACCAAAAGAAGTCCCATAAGGGCATTTTGGTAATTTTAATGCCCATAAAAGAGTTTAATTATGAACTGAGTTTCAGGTCTGATTTAATTAGTAAAAAAAATATGTATTTTTATGAGTTATATCAGTAGGGTATTTTATATATATGAAATTTATCTTATATAACCAAACTATGCACCGTAGGGGCATTTTGGTAATTTCACATAGGCTTTAAAGGTCAAAATAGACTTATGAGTTTAAAAACTTTGGTTTTCTGTATAATTATATAAATTAGCTTAAAACATCAGTGGGTAATAAGTTTTATATATCAAATATAGTTTTAACTAAAACCATATGCTAAAAACGCTTAAAAGTCGGTTTTAAGGGATATTTGGGTTAAAATAGGAAATCTGAGTTTTTGATCAGTTTATAAAGTTCAAAATATTTTATTTATCAGATAAAATCAGTAGCAAAAAGTTTGACATTAAAATGTTATGTAAAACTCATTTTATGCATGAAAAGGATAAAACCGTCAATTACCGAATTCAAGCTATAATCCTATGTTATGCTCAGCCTAAAAATAAATAAAAATCTTCAAAAATCCAAAAATATTATTTTACATCAGTAGGTAAAAAGTTTAGTGTCAAAAATCGGGTTTAGATAGGCTTTATACTAATTACGCCATTTAAATAATAAAAAGCTCCTTAATTACGCTATTGAGCATAACTTCTATTCTAGACCTCAAACGGAAGTCAAATTTTCGGGACATGTCTAAATATCAGTAGCAAAGGTGTTAGTCCATCCACATTGTTCAAAATCTCAATTGTATGTCAAAAGGGCATTTATGGCATTATTAAGCATAATTACGATCAAGTGCATATAATTCAAACCACTAGTCACCATGCAATATAACTCCAGAGGGTTATCTACTAAGTAATTTGGTCCTAATGGAAGCTTAAAACATGGGAGAATTAAGCTTAAACGGTTCAGAACTGAAAGTCAAAGCAAAAGTCAAGCTTTTGCGACTTTCAGTTATAACTGACCTTAGACTATTAATTGCCGGGTTAGGACTGATAAAACATGATTTAATATTAATTACCAAGTCATTAGAATGTTAAAATATAATTTAGAACCTCTGGTTTATTAATTTTAATCATTTTCAAACATTCTGTCCAGTTTGACTTTTTGTCAAACTACTTTGACCCGACAATTGACCAGTCAAACGAGATAATTAGGAGGTGCCCTTTTAAGGGTTAATCACCTACCTTAATATGGTCCCATAACCACTTTCAATTTGATCAGTGGCTGGTCCATACTTAATTAAAACGAAAGTCAAACTAAATTTATGATAAGTTTGACTTTAGAGTAATTAAGCTAATTAAAACGACTAAACAAGAAATTAGAGGCTTACTAAAGGTCCTAGCAATCTTTTCTACCCTTGATAGTCTTCTCCTAATGATGCAAGCTCCAGAGATAAGTCCTTGGTGAAGTTGTTTGCAAATGTGCTTATGAACACAAGAGCAAGTCCCTTTATATAGTGAATTGCAAGATCATAGATTACTTCCAGGTGTAATGGGACATCCTAGGATCACCCCAGGTGTCCTAGTTGATGAAATAAACCGACTTATAGCTTCTTAGGTTGTTACAAACTAGGCTAAGGCGGTGGAACAGCCAAAACCCGCACCTGGCAACACTTTTCTGTTACTGGCATGCTGAGGCGGGCCGCGTAAGCCATAGGGGGGGCTTACGCGGGCCGCGTGGACCGGCTTAACTGGCAAAACAAGTTTCAAGGTTGGCAGATTCAGTCCCTTGTCGTTTTTAACCCTTTTTAACCTTATTGTTGACATGTAGGGCCCTTGTAGTCAGTTTGTTGAAGCTCAAGGATGTATAAACTAACTTCGTTAGGCTACGGTTAGTTAAATATCACTATGGAAGTAAGTTTCGTCAAGTTGACACTTATAGCCCAAAGTCTTGAAAACATGCCTAACGATCTCGAAACCACGTGAAATTTATATCACTTATTCTTAAGATTATATTTGGATGTTTCGAAGCCTCAGTTTCGTTAAAAGGTCACTCAGAGGTCAGAGGCACAAGTTTGGCATGTTGACACTTTTAGTCCCTGTGGTTTCATAGTTTCACTGTTTGACAACTTTGGTCCTTCAAACTCAATCTTTCACACCTTTAGAGTTTAGGACACGTGTCTTTACATTATTGGACTCGTTTTTACGTGGTGTTACAATAATCAACACTCACCTCACACGTCTATTACTTACTAGAGCTCAGAAACACATCAATCACTTAGGCACATAAACACATAGTCGAATAGTCACAGATTCACATAAACACAGAATCACATAATCACAGATGCACAGAAGCACATAAACACGTAGGGCACAGAATCACAGAAGCATGTAATCACCAGATGCAGTCAGAATACAGAAACCTATCATTCACAGTCCGCGAGCGTTCGAATATAGCGATCGCGAATAACTTGTCGAGTAGTATAGTATAAGCGCATATCGTGATATAAGGTCATCAATAATTCAACGATTTGGCAGTGTTTTGAGATGGAAATGCACTGCGAGTCGTGTGTGTTGATTGAAGTGGAAGAAAAAATCGAATAAATCTCCAAAATTTAAACACATAGATAGGTAAACACACATATAAGCACATAAAACGACGAATCATCAGAGTCGGCAGTTGCGGGCTTAGAATCGAAACAAATAAAAATCGAGGAATAGATTGTCTGCGGCTATTAGACATTGACTAACCAAAGTGATTCGACTATTCTCAAGACTTGTCGTGCACATCTGACCTTCAGGGCAGTGCCTCTGCCTCGATTCTTGGGCATTTGGCACGCATCCCGTTCGTCATATCGTGACTTCAGGTCGTTGGAGTCCGTCGAGACTTTGGTGAGAGTTTTGTAAAATGGGCGGATCAAGTCGTTAAGGTTAGGGTTTCACCCCTGGTTTAACAACTTTGTCCATGTTTTGATAAAATTGAGGAGATTATTCATCAAAATACGGATTTCATTCCTGATTTGGCATAATTCTCCCCGTTTGTAGATAAAATGCGGGTTGATTAAGCAACTTTAGTCGAGAGTTTGCGGTTTTCACACCTAATCTTGACTTAGTTGCTCCTTCATAGTGGAAAATTCGCGTGCAGTGATAGTGTAGTATAAGCGAGAAATAGCGGTAAGCTCATACATAATCCCTAACGGATATGCACAAGTCGGTCTGTGGGTTCCTAACTATAGACTAGGTATCTAAGACATCGACCCGGACTAGGTCGTGTCTTGCCTAATTCCCTATAGGGATCGCACAGTTCTTGTTGCTGGAGCTGTTCTTTCTCTTGTTCTTCCTCTTGTTGCTCAATGCGGTGGTGGTTTCAGCAGTTGGTGTGGCGGTGGTAGCTTGATGCAGGTTCCTTGAAACTTTATCCCAGACCCCAGCCTTAACCCGCTTGTCATTGATTTCAGCGGCCAGTAGGTAAGTCTCTTCGATCGTTGTAGTCTTGGCCGCTTGCACGAAATCGGCAACACAATCAGGCAGGGCTCGGATATACTTCTTGATCGCGATCTCCGGAGTCTTGACTTGATTAGGGCAGATGATGCTGAGCTGCTTGAAACGAGCAGTGAGAGCAACGTTTTCTCCATCCTTCTGCTTTATGTGCCAGAATTCATCTTCTAACTTTTGGCGTTCATGAGGAGGGCATAATTCTTCCAGCATGACCTCCTTGAGTCCGTCCCACGACAGACCGTAGGCTACATCGTTCCCTCGTTTGTTTCTCTCGGGCGTCCACCAGTCTAGTACGCGGGACTGGAAGACGCCGGTAGCGTTTAGAGTGCGAAGGTCTTCGGGGCAACCGCTCTGTCGTAGAGTGACCTCAATGGAATCAAACCATTGGAACAACGCTGTAGGGCCTTCCTCGCCAGTGAATTCCTTTGGCGCACAAGCCTTAAACTGCTTGAAACTGAAGGTGGCCTTAGCAGCAGCTTTGGGAGTTTCGGTTCTCGACTCCTCAGATGATTTGCTGACGTTCTTGTAGACATCACTCACAGCTTTTGCTACGTGTTTAGGGATGATAGCCGTGAGACGTTTGTCTCTTAGCTCTTGGCGCGAGAGTCGCGGGGGACGAGATCCTGATGATGGTCCAGATGACATTGTCTGCAACAGACATCGCCATAGGTCTCAGACACATCATAATTGTCACACCCCGATATTTCCACATATTACCGGTGGGCCCGACGGGGAGTATCGTGACGTAGTTGATATCATCACAGTCAATACACACAATATAATAGCACAGCGGAAGGCTTGGTGATTAACTATTACAAACCATAATGTATGAGTGTTTGAGTGAAAGAATATACAGACTGGAATGTAATAAGATCCACAGGCGGATCATAAACAAATATAAAGAAACAAAATAACAGACTTCAGGCATCTATGGATTTGCAAGATCCTCTTATGACACCTAATAGCTCCAGCCTATTACTAGAGGTACCTGTCAAATCAGTCTTTAAGAAAATACGTCAGTTTACACTGGTAAATACAATTAACTGACTCATTTGAAAACATTTATGAAAATTGATTTAAATGCATATGGCACAAATCTTTTATAACTTGGGAAAATTATTTAAATATAATCTTGTATACAGATTTACATGTTTGTCTTACAATTGGGGCCAGTTAGAAGCCGGTCGTGATTAACCGACTCACCACTTATAGAACCCACAAAGGACTTATCCCCAACATGTGGGTTTATATTTTAGCATGTGCATATGTCAGGTGTATGCCTACACCCCGTGCATAGGTCGTGGCCATTTTCAAATGAAATGAGCCGAGGATATCAAGGACACGGTCGTATTAACCCCCAATGCTTATGTTATCAAACAAGACAGATTAAAACGGGTTATGTAAATTTATTAATCACAATCCGATTAAATGATTTCATACCCGACCAAGTGGTATTATTATAATACCATATCCCAAGCCCGTATAAGGGAAAATAAGTTAAAAGTATTTACCTGATGCTAGCAGTAAAATCCTAAAGCTTTTCGAAGGCACCTTCTACCGGAAGATATTTAATCTGTATAGAAGGTTTATTAACCTATTAGGATGCTAACGGGTCTTTAATTTAGTCAAGGACTTAGACCGGCTAGCTAGAAGGAAACCTTACGGTTCTAAACGCTAGATTAAGCGGAGACCGGAATAGAATGTGGTTTAGATCCGACAAGCTTGAATAATTGTATAATATGGGTAAACCAAACACATTCTGGAAATTGAGGATTTAATGATAAGGTTTGACCCGTTTCGGCTATTTTATGTAAACTAGTCACATAAGCTGATCCGAACGCGTAAACGCGTAACGGTAACCAAATAAATTATATACAGGTCTTAATCATTATTATGCACAAAATATGTTAATACATCAGTAAGATGTTAACATATATGCCCAAAAAGTAATTTAAACCAAAAGAAGTCCCATAAGGGCATTTTGGTAATTTTAATGCCCATAAAAGAGTTTAATTATGAACTGAGTTTCAGGTCTGATTTAATTAGTAAAAAAAATATGTATTTTTATGAGTTATATCAGTAGGGTATTTTATATATATGAAATTTATCTTATATAACCAAACTATGCACCGTAGGGGCATTTTGGTAATTTCACATAGGCTTTAAAGGTCAAAATAGACTTATGAGTTTAAAAACTTTGGTTTTCTGTATAATTATATAAATTAGCTTAAAACATCAGTGGGTAATAAGTTTTATATATCAAATATAGTTTTAACTAAAACCATATGCTAAAAACGCTTAAAAGTCGGTTTTAAGGGATATTTGGGTTAAAATAGGAAATCTGAGTTTTTGATCAGTTTATAAAGTTCAAAATATTTTATTTATCAGATAAAATCAGTAGCAAAAAGTTTGACATTAAAATGTTATGTAAAACTCATTTTATGCATGAAAAGGATAAAACCGTCAATTACCGAATTCAAGCTATAATCCTATGTTATGCTCAGCCTAAAAATAAATAAAAATCTTCAAAAATCCAAAAATATTATTTTACATCAGTAGGTAAAAAGTTTAGTGTCAAAAATCGGGTTTAGATAAGCTTTATACTAATTACGCCATTTAAATAATAAAAAGCTCCTTAATTACGCTATTGAGCATAACTTCTATTCTAGACCTCAAACTGAAGTCAAATTTTCGGGACATGTCTAAATATCAGTAGCAAAGGTGTTAGTCCATCCACATTGTTCAAAATCTCAATTGTATGTCAAAAGGGCATTTATGGCATTATTAAGCATAATTACGATCAAGTGCATATAATTCAAACCACTAGTCACCATGCAATATAACTCCAGAGGGTTATCTACTAAGTAATGCGGTCCTAATGGAAGCTTAAAACATGGGAGAATTAAGCTTAAACGGTTCAGAACTGAAAGTCAAAGCAAAAGTCAAGCTTTTGCGACTTTCAGTTATAACTGACCTTAGACTATGAATTGTCGGGTTAGGACTGATAAAACATGATTTAATATTAATTACCAAGTCATTAGAATGTTAAAATATAATTTAGAACCTCTGGTTTATTAATTTTAATCATTTTCAAACATTCTGTCCAGTTTGACTGTTTGTCAAACTACTTTGACCCGACAATTGACCAGTCAAACGAGATAATTAGGAGGTGCCCTTTTAAGGGTTAATCACCTACCTTAATATGGTCCCATAACCACTTTCAATTTGATCAGTGGCTGGTCCATACTTAATTAAAACGAAAGTCAAACTAAATTTACGATAAGTTTGACTTTAGAGTAATTAAGCTAATTAAAACGACTAAACAAGAAATTAGAGGCTTACTAAAGGTCCTAGCAATCTTTTCTACCCTTGATAGTCTTCTCCTAATGATGCAAGCTCCAGAGATAAGTCCTTGGTGAAGTTGTTTGCAAATGTGCTTATGAACACAAGAGCAAGTCCCTTTATATAGTGAATTGCAAGATCATAGATTACTTCCAGGTGTAATGGGACATCCTAGGATCACCCCAGGTGTCCTAGTTGATGAAATAAATCGACTTATAGCTTCTTAGGTCCTTACAAACTAGGCTAAGGCGGTGGAACAGCCAAAACCCGCACCTAGCAACACTTTTCTGTTACTGGCATGCTGAGGCGGGTTGATTAAGCAACTTTAGTTTCAAGGTTGGCAGATTCAGTCCCTTGTCGTTTTTAACCCTTTTTAACCTTATTGTTGACATGTAGGGACCTTGTAGTCAGTTTGTTGAAGCTCAAGGATGTATAAACTAACTTTGTTAGGCTACGGTTAGTTAAATATCACTATGGAAGCAAGTTTCGTCAAGTTGACACTTATAGCCCAAAGTCTTGAAAACATGCCTAACGATCTCGAAACCACGTGAAATTTATATCACTTATTCTTAAGATTATATTTGGATGTTTCGAAGCCTCAATTTCGTTAAAAGGTCACTCAGAGGCACAAGTTTGGCATGTTGACACTTTTAGTCCCTGTGGTTTCATAGTTTCACTGTTTGACAACTTTGGTCCTTCAAACTCAATCTTTCACACCTTTAGAGTTTAGGACACGTGTCTTTACATTATTGGACTCGTTTTTACGTGGTGTTACAATAATCGACACTCACCTCATACGTCTATTACTTACTAGAGCTTAGAAACACATCAATCACTTAGGCACATAAACACATAGTCGAATAGTAACATAAACACAGAATCACATAATCACAGATGCACAGAAGCACATAAACACGTAGGGCACAGAATCACAGAAGCATGTAATCACCAGATGCAGTCAGAATACAGAAACCTATCATTCACAGTCCGCGAGCGTTCGAATATAGCGATCGCGAATAACTTGTCGAGTAGTATAGTATAAGCGCATATCGTGATATAAGGTCGTCCATAATTCAACGATTTGGCAGTGTTTTGAGAGGGAAATGCAGTGCGAGTCGTGTGTGTTGATTGAAGTGGAAGCAAAAATCGAATAAATCTCCAAAATTTAAACACATAGATAGGTAAACACACATATAAGCACATAAAACGACGAATCATCAGAGTCGGCAGTTGCGGGCTTAGAATCGAAACAAATAAAAATCGAGGAATAGATTGTCTGCGGCTATTAGACATTGACTAACCAAAGTGATTCGACTATTCTCAAGACTTGTCGTGCACATCTGACCTTCAGGGCAGTGCCTCTGCCTCGATTCTTGGGCATTTGGCACGCATCCCGTTAGTCATATCGTGACTTCAGGTCGTTGGAGTCCGTCGAGACTTTGGTGAGAGTTTTGTAAAATGGGCGGATCAAGTCGTCAAGGTTAGGGTTTCACCCCTGGTTTAACAACTTTATCCATGTTTTGATAAAATTGAGGAGATTATTCATCAAAATACGGATTTCATTCCTGATTTGGCATAATTCTCCCCGTTTGTAGATAAAATGCGGGTAGATTAAGCAACTTTAGTCGAGAGTTTGCAGTTTTCACACCTAATCTTGACTTAGTTGCTCCTTCATAGTGGAAAATTCGCGTGCAGTGATAGTGTAGTATAAGCGAGAAATAGCGGTAAGCTCATACATAATCCCTAACGGATATGCACAAGTCGGTCTGTGGGTTCCTAACTATAGACTAGGTATCTAAGACATCGACCCGGACTTGGTCGTGTCTTGCCTAATTCCCTATAGTTATGGCTCTGATACCAATTTGTCACACCCCAACCGATGGCGGAAACATCGGGGTATGGCACTGAGCGAAACAGATTGTCCAGAAGTTTCCATAACAATTATCATTACCAATCAATTTAAAATAACATGTCCCATACCATGTCTCAAAAGGTAAACAAATTATTACAGACCAAATCTAGGCAAATAGTTATATTCCGACAACTCAGATTTTCAAATAGAGCAATTGTTTATCTGCTTCTAGAGACCCTTGATTAAATTTGTACAGGCAACTATTTGTTGGCCTCTAGAGGCTTATTCTAGCCTCGATTTCCTACCAGATGTGCATCCTAGGCACCTGTCACATACGTTAAAATAAAGTCAACACATATAATGTAAATGTGAGCATACAAGTTTAATAATAGCATATAGAGTTCGAATTCGTTTACGCATAACCAGCACGTACACATAGTGAAATGAAGCACGTTAGTTATCGACATAGATCCATCGATACCAATGACTGCGGGTTGACTGCCAGAGGCAGTTCGCAATACAAGATTACCACCGTAATCTATGCAAGTAATTATCCTTAACAACCCCCGTGTGAACGTGTGCTGAGTCCAAACTATAGTACTATCGTTGCTAAGGCAGGTAGACAGCATTCCATGTGTAAACATAACAAACAAGCATTCATAAGCCATGTATAACATGCATTAACGGTTAGCGTTCAAATAGTATTGAGTAGTGTGTTTATTGTGTTTTGAATATTCGTAACGTATGTAACACCCAAAAGTGCATAAAGCAAAAAGGGATCGAGTATACTCACAGCGATGGATGGATTGAAGGGAGCGCTTGAAAGTAAGGTTAGCCTGAATAGTTCGATAACGATAAGTAACACGTAAAAAGAAAACAAGGGTGAGTCGATCGGTCAGCAGTTCGATCGGACAACAGTCCGATCGGACAGCCGATCGTTCGAGTGGTAGTTCGTTCGGTTGGTTATCTGATCGAATAGCCCTTCGAGTGGATTGTTTCTTCCTCTAGGAATGATGTGTTGGTGTATGATGGTTTGACTTTTGAAGTTTTCGTTGTAGCATTTTGAAAACATTGAGGTACCTCTACCTTTCAGGTCGGTCAATCAGACGGTCGTTTGATCGGCCGGCAACCCGATCGGCTAGGCACTTCTGAGAACAAGTTCATGGCAGGTTGTCACTCGATCGAACATCAGTTCGATCGATTGGCATTCCTAGTGCATTGAACATGTTGAAAGTCGTTTTAAGTGTTTTAAAGCCCAAGTATCTCATGATTCGAAGAGTAATCCGATCGGCTGGTAGTCCGATCGATTAGTCATTCGTTCAATACCCAAACTTCAAATAAAGTTGGTTGAGTGTGGGACCCAGGGTGCAAGTCGTTCGGCTGACTGTTCGATCGGACAGCAGTTCGATCGGATAGCCACACTGTCCTGGTCATCCTGTTCGCCTTACACTTGGTTGTTTTGATAGTTTGTCGTTTTATCGAGGTACTTTGATAACGTGTCAATCAATAGAACTCCATCCTAAGCCTTAGTGATCCGACCGAACAAGAATCACCCAAACTCAGTCAGTTCACCGGTTTTAAGACGTTTATTCTTGGTTAACCCGAAATCGGGAATCCCGTGGATAGAATCCGGATCTGGAACCAACACCACCCCTAGAATGCGTAGGAAGTCGGTACAAGTCCTGATTCTATCGGTGTTAAGTGTATTTAGTGTAAAAGAGTCGAAAGAAAGTTAGAAAACATTCTCTCAATCCTTTTTCACCGTGAATATGTTTAGATCTATGAAAGATCCTTGTTGTTCATGTGGAAATTGGTTAGATCCAAGTTGTTCTTGGTGGATTGAGGCCAAAACATGAAGTTCCTCAAGAACACTATGATGACATCATCCTAGAACACCTCAAATCTAGTGAATTCATGGTTAAAAGTTAAGATTCAAAAGATAGAAAGGTGTAGGAGTGCGTGTAGATCATGAAAGTACAAGATTTAGGATGAGATCTTACCGGAATCGAGAGAAATATGAGAAAAGATGAGGAGAGAGTGCTGGTCGATCAGTGGGTTTCCAAAAGTGGAAAGAATGACAATGACAGGGGTATTTATAGAGTCCCAAAAGAGGAAAGGGCTGGCCGATCGGCTGGCGTGCCGGTCGGCTAGCTGGTTGATCGAACAGTAGTTCGATCGGCTAACTAGTCGATCGGTTAGCTGGCCTGGTCGATCAGTCACTTGTTTTGAGTATTCGGTGTGACGATTGTTGCTGATTCGATTTCGATTGCGAGCATTGCGATGCGTTAGGGTTTCCTAGTCAAATTACTTTTAATCCCAACTATTCATATCTCGCACTGTCTCTTCTCCACTAATTATCACAGTTCGATTTCGATTGAGTTCGATTGCGTTTCGAGTTTCGATTGCGTTTCGATTGATTACCACAACACAACATAAATAAACATGCACAAGTAACATATAAGGCACAAACACACATATAACAATAACCAAAATGCATATTTCGAGTTGCGATTCGATGTCAATTTGATTAGCATAGTTCGATTATCGTTTAGTTAACTTTATCGCATTGTTACTTCCTATAGTTCACAGTCGTAGGTTGATTAGATAGCGAATATCATACGTCGAATATTGTAATTATTGACACTTACTCCACATAATACAACTAAAATAAACACTTAAAAGAAATTCACTACAAGTCAAGTTGCGCGATCGGTCGTTGACTTCGACCTTGACTTTGACTTCTCGAAAACACGGGGTGTTACAAAAATAAAATAAATTAGGATTAGTCCTAAGTTCTTCGCCTAGACTCGGAAGTCGAGGAATGTGCAAACTGTGTCATTGAGATTAGACACAAAAGGATAGTGTTTAATTCACTCAATGTTGGCTCTGATACCAACCTGTCACACCCCGATATTTCCACGTATTACCGGTGGGCCCGTTGGGGAGTATCGTGACGTAGTTGATATCATCATAGACAATTTATCACAGTTTAATACACAGCGGAAGTCGAAAGATAAAAACATTACAAACCGAATGAAAGTAATATCAAAGTATTACAACAAAATGTAAAAGGATCCACAGGCGGATCAACTCAAAGGAACATTGTTCAACAGATTTATAAACATTTAAGCTTGCAAGACTCTTTATTGATGCTAGGAGTAGCCAGCCTATTCCGTTTAGTACCTGCACAAAACCTTTTTGGAAAATACGTCAGTTTACACTGGTAAATACAATTAACCGACTCATTTTGAAAATGTTTAAGAAAATTGATTTGAATGCACAAGGCACAAAATAATCTTTTATAACTTGGGATAATTATTTAAAAATAAACTTGTTAAAGAATTACATGTTTATTATACGTTCAGTAGCCCGGGTTGAAAACTGGGTTAAAGATTAATAGACACACCACATAATATATCCCGCGGCGAGTTATTCTCGAACAGGCGGTTATATTATTTTTACATACGCACCGGCAGGTGTATGCCTACACCCCGTGCTTAAGTCGTGGCCATTTCAATGAATGAGCCGAGGATATCCAGGACATGGTCATTAACCCCCCAAAGGCTTAAAATAAACAAAACAGATTAAACGGGTCATCTCAATAAATTATCCTTCATATGATTAAAAATTCAATGCCCGACCAAGCGGTATTTTATATACCGTACCCCAAGCCCGTATAAGGGAAAATAAGTTAAAAGTATTTACCTGAGCAAATTATACAATTTATCCCATCCGTATATAATCAAGCAAATGCAGATATCTTTTACTGGGCTCCTAAATCTGGAATGAAGGTTTTAATAACCTATTAGATTCCTAACGGGTCTTAATTAAGTCTAAACTTAGACCGGTTAGTTTTAAAGAAAGATACACGGTTCGAAACGCATGATTAAGCGAAGACTGGATTAGAATGTGGTTTAGACCCGAAAAGTTTGAATACTTGTATAATATGGGTAAACTAAACACATTCTGGATTTTGAGATAAAAATGATAAGGTTTGACCCGTTTCGGTTAATTTACGCAAACTAGTTACATAAACCGTTCCGAACGCAAAAAATGCATAACGGGTAAACATATGAGTCCTGAAAAGGTTTCCTAAGTTAATATGCCTTAAATATGTTGTGATATCAGTAGGATACCTTCCATTATGCCCAAAATGGATTTAAACTCAAATTAAGTCCCGTAGGGGTATTTTGGTCATTTTAAAGGTTATAAAAGAGATTAATTATTAATCTGAGGTTCGGGTCTGAAAATATCAGTAAAAATATTTAATTTAATAAGTTATATCAGTAGGGTATTGCCTATATGTGAAATTTATCATCTTTAACCAAACTATGCACCGTAGGGGCATTTTGGAAATTTCACATAAACTTTAAAAGATCAAATTTAGAAATCTGAGTTCAAAACTTTATCTTACTGTTAAAATATAAAAATTTACTAAAAACATCAGCAGGTATTAAGTCTTATATGTTTAAAATAGTTTTAACTCATACTATGCGTTAAAAACGCGTAAAAGTCGCTTTTAAGCGATTTTCGGGTTATATAAGAAAAGCTGATATTTTTATCTTTCCAGAAGGCTTAAAATATTTTATTTATCATATAAAATCAGTAGCAAAAAGTTTGCTATCAAAATGTTATGTAAAACTCATTTTATTCAAGAAAAGGGTATAACCGAAATTTTACCGAATCAAAGCTAGAATCCTATGATATGATCAGTTTAAAAATAATTAAAAATCTTCAAAAATCACAAAATATTATATTACATCAGTGGGTAAAAATTTTGGTGTCAAAATTTTGGTTTAGATAGGCTTTATGCCGTTTAATTAATAAAAAGCTTCTTAATTACGATATCGAGCATAACTCCTAATCTAGACCTCAAAGTGATGTCAAAATTTTAGAACAAGTTTATAAATCAGTAACAAACGTTTTTGTCCTCTCATATTTTCAAAAATCTCATTTTAAGGTCAAAAGGGCATAATGGTCAACATTTAGGCATATAATGGAAACATGCAAATGAATCGGATAAATTAGGATCCAAGTTGTATAATCTCAGAGAGTTATACTAATATGGAACATGGACCTAATGGAAGCTTAAGGCATTTCTAAAACAATCTAAATCGGGCCATAACTGAAAGTCAAAGCAAAAGTCTACTTTTGCGACTTTCGGTTCCGAACCGAGCCTAAACTCAAAATTGTCGGGTTAGACATGCTTAGACATGTTCTTACATTAATTACCAAGTTATGTGAGTGATAAAACAGGTTTCATGGCTTCTACATTGCTAATTATGTATTTATTTGAAATTAGCTTTCTGTTGACTTTTTACGATTAAGTTTGACCCGACAATTGACCTAGTTAGAGTGGAAATCAGAGGGTGCCCTTTTAAGGGTTTATTACCCACATAATTACCAACTCATAGCCACTTTCAATTCGAAAAATGACTGGACCATTAGTGATTAATCACTAAGTCAAACCTTAATTATGACGGTTTTGACTTTAGGCCATTAAACTAATAAAACACGAATTAGAGAGGTTAAGGAAGCTTACTGAAGTACTTAGCATGATTTAGAAGCTAATGGAAACTTGTTTGAGGTCCAGAGAGCTCCAGAAATTCAGTTTGAATGATTTCCCAAGTGCATGCAAAAATGTTGCAACCAAGAGTCCTTATATAGTGATTTTGATTGAACAAGATGATGCCAACAAGGTCTATGGGTGATTCCTGATCATCACAGGTTCCCCCTATGCATGAAAATCTGTTGGCCAAGCTCCTGGATGCGAATACCATGCTCATAAGTCGGTTAAACAGGCTGAACAGTCACCTGTGCATGTTTTTGGACGCTGGTGACTCCCAGGCGGCCCGCGTAAGAGACCAGAGAGGTCTTACGCAGTTGGTATGAATGCCAGGTTCCGGTTACAAGTTTCAGAATTGTCATTTTTGGTCCCTGGTCCTTCTAATAGTTGTTTTAACTTGTTTTTATTACACTTTTGACCCTCAAACTTGACTTTTAAGGACTCCAATCCATAAACAAACTTCGTTAAGTCCTTGGTTAGATATACGATCACCCGAAAAGTCCTGAATTTCAACGTTGACGCTTTTAACCCCTCACTTACGAATGTTAACGTATCTTCTTCATATGATATCGAAATCTTGTGAAATTTTTATCACTTATTCTCGTGAACATAATTAATCATTACAAAGCTTCGGGTTCATTAAAAAGGTCACTCAGAGGTATAAATTAAACATGTTGACATATTTAACCCTTGCGGTTTGTAAACTTTCACTTTCTTCCACAAACGGCTTCATATGATTCATAATTCATTCGTTTAAGGGTATAAGCATCGTGTAAGGTTGTTGAAAGGTGTAATTATCGAATGTTGACACTTTGATTCCTTTTACACATATACTTTCTTTGTTTGTCAACTTTAGTCCCTCATATTTAATCCATTACACGTTTTAAAGCTCATGACACGTATCTTCATTATATTGGTCGTGATTTTTTTCGAGGTGTTACACTTCATCAATTAGGAATCTGATGCCGTCACTAAACACATTCTTTAAATTGTAGCCATTTTTTGAGTGTTTATTTTTTGGTGTCTAATCCGCATATATATCACCACTCCTCTTGATTTTCTTGACTGTATATCTCTTAAATGTCAACATATACACGTGTGATTTAGTTTACGAAGATTTTTCAATGCCGAGAACCTCGATCAGAGAGTAAAAAAGGCGTAAGGTTCACAACGGTGTAAAACTAAAATGGGATATACCGGGCTAGGATTCGAGTTACAGGAACAAGGGCCAAACCAACCACCCAAGAATGGAATCGTCGAGCGAAAACACTTGACAACCTCCTGGAAGCAGCTTTTCTTGCCACCAGACCTTTCTCCATCAATTAGGAATCTGATGCCGTCACTAAACACATTCCTTAAATTGTAGCCATTTTTAGTGTTTATTTTTTGGTGTAAAATTCGCATATATAGCACCATTGCTCTTGATTTTCTTGACTGTATATCTCTTAAATGTCAACATATACACGTGTGATTTAGTTTACGAATATTTTTCAATGCCGAGAACCTCGATCAGAGAGTAAAAAAGGCGTAAGGTTCACAATGGTGTAAAACTAAAATGGGATATATCGGGCTTGGATTCGAGTTACAGGAACAAGGGCCAAACGAACCACCCAAGAATAGAATCGTCGAGCGAAAACACTTGACAATCTCCTGTAAGCAGTTTTCTTGCCACCAGACCTTTCTCCATTAATTAGGAATCTGATGCTGTCACTAAACACATTCCGTAAATTGTAGCCACTTTTTGAGTATTTGTTTTTTGGTGTCTAATCCGCATATATATCACCATTCCTCTTGATTTTCTTGACTGTATATCTCTTAATTGTCAACATATACACATGTGATTTAGTTTACGAAAAATTTTCAATGCCGAGAACCTCAATCAGAGAGTAAAAAAGGTGTAAGGTTCACAATGGTGTAAAACTATAAGGGGATATACCGGGCTAGGATTCGAGTTACAGGAACAAGGGCCAAACCAACAACCCAAGAATGGAGTCGTCGAGAGAAAACACCTGACAACCTCCTGGAAACAACTTTTCTTGCCACTAGACCTTTCTCCATCAATTAGGAATCTGATGCCGTCACTAAACACATTCCATAATCTGTAGCCATTTTTTTAGTGTTTATTTTTTGTTTGTAAACCGCATATATATCACCATTGCTCTTGATTTGCTTGATTGTATATCTCTTTAATGTCAACATATACACTTGTGATTTTGTTTACGAAGATTTTTCAATGCCGAGAACCTCGATCAAAGAGTAAAAGAGGCGTAAGGTTCACAATGGTGTAAAACTAAAATGGGATATACCGGGCTAGGATTCGAGTTACATGAACAAGGGCCAAACCAACCACCCAAGAATGAAATCGTCGAGCGAAAATAATTGACAACCTTCCAGGAATGTGTTACAATTTACGGAATGTGTTTAGTGACAGCATCAGATTCCTAATTAATGGAGAAAGGTCTGGTGACAAGAAAAGCAGCTTACTGGAGGTTGTCAAGTGTTTTCGCTCGACGATTCCATTCTTGGGTGGTTGGTTTGGTAGTTGTTCCTGTAACTCGAATCCTAGCCTGGTATATCCCATTTTAGTTTTACACCATTGTGAACCTTACACCTTTTTTACTCTCTGATCGAGGTTCTCGGCATTGAAAAATCTTCGTAAACTAAATCACACGTGTATACGTTGACATTTAAGAGATATACAGTCAAGAAAATCAAGAGCATTGGTGATATATATGCGGATTAGACACCAAAAAATAAACACTCAAAAAATGGGTACAATTTAAGGAATGTTTTTAGTGACGGCATCAGATTCCTAATTGATGGAGAAAAGTCTGGTGGCAAGAAAAGTTGCTTCCAGGAGGTTGTCAAGTGTTTTCGCTCGACGATTCCATTCTTGGGTGGTTGGTTTGGCCCTTGTTCCTGTAACTCGAATCCTAGCCTGATATATCCCATTTTAGTTTTACACCATTGTGAACCTCACACCTTTTTACTCTCTGATCGAGGTTCTCGGCCTTGAAAAATCTTCGTAAACTTAAACACACGTGTATATGTTGACATTTAAGAGATATACAGTCAAGAAAATCAAGAGCAATGGTGATATATATGCGGATTAGACACCAAAAAATGGCTACAATTTAAGGAATGTGTTTAGTGACGGCATCAGATTCCTAATTGATGGAGAAAGGTCTGGTGGCAAGAAAAGCTGATTCGAGGAGGTTGTCAGGTGTTTTTTCTTGACGATTGTTGGGTTTTTAATATGTTTATCAAAGTATTTTATCCATATAAAATAAAAACGCAGCGGAAAATATTATTTAAAACATGTTACTTACAAGATATAAAACTCATTTTATATGTAAAACCCAATACTCGGATCCATATACGAACATGCATGCTATCAAAAATTAAAACACAACCATAGAGTGTTTAGAATACTACCTTCCAAGGAGTAAAGGATATGAAGAAGATGATGCTTCTTGAACGGTTGCCTTCAAGTGTAGAAGACCTCAAGCTTGTATACCCCAAGCCTTCCAACAAACATCTTATGTTTGTTAGTACAAACGTCTGTAGCTTCCGTCAGCATGATGTCATGTTTTGTATATTTGTGTCTTTGTAAACAATTATGTTTGTATGTATGTTAGTTTAAGCAGATCAGGATATGGGACGTTATTGTAAAAGTGCTGTATTTTGTTAGGCTATGCCAGCCGATCGGACAACCGTTCGATCGGTTAGCCCAGCAGATCGGACAGGCGTCCGATCGGTCAGCAATGCCAGCTGATCGGACAGCATCTCATGCTTGCCGATCGGACATCACTTCTTCTATCCTGACTCTGCCTATAAATACCTGTCCGATCAGATCATTTGTATCTTTTGCACTTTTGACTCTCCGGAGAACTCATGTCAGTCTGACTTTCAGAGGAACTTTTGTACTTTCATATACGTTGAATAGAAAGATCAGATAGCATTTTAGAGTTGAATACTTTGTCGTATATCTGTAGTTTGATCAAATGGATTCCGCACATTAATCAAAGCCGATTCATCTAGTTTCCTACAAACAGATCCTATCCAAAGGACCTACAAGTGGTATCAGAGCGTCCAGGGAGCTGAATCGAGATCAACGACACTGAATTCACCGGAGATTTGACATATTTCTTCTCTTTCTACGATATCATTTGATTCGCAATCATTCAAAGTATAATCCTACTAAGTTTCATAATCAAATTCAACCTAAAACGAGATCAAATTCATCAAAAACCATGTTTAGCTGTTCATATGTGCTGACGTCATCCACTCGCTCGGACAGCTGTCCGAACGGATTGGATTAGTTAGTATCTGCTAGTTGCTTGCTGACATCATCAGTGTTAGCCGATCGGACAGTTGACCGATCGGACATCATTGTTGTTACGAGTTACCTTTTGCTTACGTCATATTGCTAGCCGATCGGACAAACGACCGATCGAACTGTAATTGATTGCCTTTATATCCGATCGAACAGCTGATCGATCGAACAGCTATCCGATTAAGTGATCAGTTGTGTACTATTCGATCAAACAGTCATTCGATCCAAGTGTTTTTTAAATTTGTAAAAATCTTTCTAAGTGTTTGTTGACTATTTCAGGCACGTGAAAGATGGACGAATTCATGAATCCTTTCAGTGATCAGTTTGCTTTCGCAGGCAATTCTGGAGATGATACTTCTAACACCCATGAGAACATGCAGAATGCAAAGAAAACTTTGTCGGATTCTTTAGGAGTGGAAAGTGCATACGGAACATATAACAAACCCCCAAAGTTGATGGCGATCGAAGAATACAGTCGGTGGGCCAAGAAATTTGAAGAATGGTTGAAGGCATTTGCGTATACCAGCTGGAAAAGTCTAAAGAATGGATACAGTGATGGAGGAAAAAATGGCGAAAATTTGACATCAACTGAAGAAATAGAAGTTTTTGTTGCCGAGCAAAAATGCATCGCGTTGCTGTTTCAATCTGTCCGAGAAGATATAATATCTTTGATCGAGTATAACAATTCTAAAGATTTGTGGAGAAAGTTAGAAGTGAAATGTTTGGGTAGTACAGAAATGTGACAACCCTCATAATTCCATGTATTCCGTACAATTTATTAATAATAATTAATGTGCTTGACGACTGTGTGGAATTACGTAACTGCTTTCTGATATATGTGTTATATTTACATGCGCCTGTTAACACACTAGTAATGTACAGAAAAGTCATTAAATAGTCCGTTATAATTTCCTAAGTGTTAGAAATTAAAAACGTTACAAAAATATATAAATAGGACGCCTTACGAATTAATTAAGCACTTTAACGGAACAGTGTCAAACCGAACAACCGGACTTTACCCGGAACATGAAAATATTGCCAGTAACATAGTTTATCTTTTTCTGAGCCAGTTAGGGTCCCCGAATACCCTAACACCCGTTGTAAATTACAACACACATCATACACTAATTAATCCCCAACTTAACTAACTAAACCTTAACTAGATGGTTCAAAACACAATCCTAACCCAACCCCTTAGTCCAAATCGGCCCCCCCCATGGGAGACAACACTCCACACTTTTGAATATTTAATTTGATCTTGTCTAGTCCTTCACCAACACATTAACCTACATGTAAAAGGATGTTGGAGGATTTAATATATAACCACTAGTATCATCTCATCCATTCCATCATAATTCACCAACACATATCACCCTCCTTCTCCCTTCTTACCTACGGCCACTCACCACCACCATACCATCCCCATTTCCATTCCATTATCTAGCATTCTAAGGTGATATTAAGGAGTAAGAAGGCACCTAAGGAAGCTTGGTGCTCTCGGAAGTTGAAGGACCGCTCTCGTTTTCTTTTAACCACCACTTTTACGCCTTGTTTCTTCCCTAGCCTTGAGCTAGTAGTAAGTGTCTCTAATCATCATCTTGATCTTGTTTATGGTGGTTAATAGGTGATATAATGGTTGAAAGTTAAGAACACTAAAGAGCAAAACTCAAAGTCTTGAACATAAGTGTTTAATGATGGATAAAGGAAAGATATGTGTGTAAATCTTATGAATCTTGCATAGTTGTGATTATCTGATCATTTGTTAGTCAATATTGATGTTTGATGTTGTTATGATCACTAAACATGTTAACGGAAATCAACCGAACACAAACTAGTAAGCTAGAGACTAAAAACAGCAATCTGTCCATACTTTACAGCCAACTTCAGTTGGCTGTAAACAGGTCATAAACTCAACGAAAAACCGATATTTTGAATCTAAAATATGTTATTATGAAATACGGTTCTAATGGCACCGGAATCGTAATCTTTGGACTTCGTTTACTATTTTTAATGTGCCGATTTGTAACAACAGCTTAAGCTGAATTTTGACAACAATAAATGGGTGTCATACTTTCAGTCATAACCTGAGTTTTGTGATGAATCGGACCATGAAATTGGTACAGTAGATGAAAACCGATGCATTTGTAATTACCCCACTGGAATTTCATAAATCGGACACTCGATGAATTTTTAATAAATTGTTCCGTGGACTGTGGTCAGAAATACATAAATCTGAGTTCAGTCCGGAATATGAATTTTTATAAAATATTGGTAATGAACCGGACCCCGATATTTTTACACAATAAAATTTGGAACGTTTAAGACATTCTGTAAAAATTTGAGAATTTTTGGAATAATTTAACTATTTTATTTAAATGTACAAAAACAGCCGGTTTTGAATAATAATGCTGAATTGACATAAGTTGTGACTTGCGTGTCTAAATGTCGAGTATGCTATCGGGGAATGATCTAACATGTTATATGTGTTACGTGCACTATCGTATGTTTTCTTATGAGTGGGGAATGGATGGGAAACTTGGATGGGCATAAACCGTTAAAGTGATGCATGCTATGTGATAGATACGTGTAGGAACTTTGTGCTCTATTTGAAAGTCACTAAATGACTAACTGGTAATCATATTAGGACGTGATTGACCGACCTTGACTGTTAGCTATATCTGAGAGTCTAACCGAGCAAACCGAGGTGAGTTCACACCCTTACTAAGGCATGGGAATTCCCGGTGGTTGGGAATGGGATTGAATAACTATTTATATTATCAACACTACTAGACTACCTACTACTGTCCTCGGATTGAGAATGGCACGTACGTAAAACCTACGTACACTCACACTTACTACTTTCCTCGGATTGAGAAGGGCACGTACGTAAAACCTACGTACATTCATACCTACTACTGTCCTCGGATTGAGAAGGGCACGTACGTAAAACCTACGTACACTCACACTTACTACTGTCATGATTCATGGCGACAAGAGTGGTGCTGTCGTAGGCATCATCTCTTTCCTAAAGGCCCAGAAGTGTTTGCGAAAGGGCCACACTGCCATTCTGGCGCTCGTTACTGACACATCAACGAAAGAGAAGAGAATTGAAGACATTCCTATTGTGCGCGATTTTCCTGAGGTATTCCCTGAGGAATTACCTGGTCTTCCGCCTCATCGTCAAGTTGAATTTCAAATCGAGCTAGCTCCTGGAGCAGCACCAGTAGCTCGAGCACCATATCGTCTAGCTCCATCAGAACTTGAAGAACTGTCCACACAACTACAAGAACTCTTGGAAAAGGGTTTCATACGTCCTAGCTCTTCAACCTGGGGAGCTCCAGTCTTGTTTGTGAAGAAGAAAGATGGTACTTTCAGAATGTGTATTGACTACCGCGAACTCAACAAGGTGACTGTGAAGAATCGTTATCCTCTTCCACGTATTGACGACTTGTTCGACCAGTTGCAAGGGTCGAGTTATTACTCTAAGATTGATTTAAGATCGGGATACCATCAGCTGAGAGTTCGAGAGGAGGACGTCTCCAAAACAATATTCAGAACTCGTTACGGCCATTACGAGTTTCTGGTTATGCCATTCGGGCTGACGAATGCACCAGCGGTCTTCATGGATCTCATGAACCGAGTGTGCAAACCTTACCTGGATAAGTTCGTTATTGTGTTCATCGACGATATCCTGATCTATTCTAAGATTCAGGAGGAACACGAGCAGCATCTACGACTTATGTTGGAACTTCTTCGAAAAGAGCAGTTGTATGGCAAGTTTCCAAAATGTGACTTCTGGCTTCGCGAAGTCCACTTTCTAGGCCATGTGGTAAACAAGGAGGTAAACAAGGATGGAATTCATGTGGATCCATCTAAGGTTGAATCGATCAAGAACTGGCCTGCACCCCGCACACCAACAGAAATCCGCCAATTCCTGGGTTTGGCTGGATATTACAGAAGGTTTATAAAAGATTTCTCCAAGATTGCGCAACCCCTCACTTCACTGACTCAGAAGGGTGTCATCTATCGTTGGGGTGATGCACAGGAGTCCGCATTTCAGCACTTGAAGGATAGACTTTGTAGCGTGCCTATCCTCTCACTGCCTGAGGGCACCGACGATTTTGTGGTTTACTGCGATGCTTCCATCCAAGGACTTGGTTGCATGTTGATGCAACGTGACCAGGTCATTGCCTACGCATCACGCCAACTCAAGGTTCACGAAAGAAATTACACTACTCACGATCTGGAGCTGGGAGCAGTTGTTTTCGCGCTTAAGATATGGAGACATTACCTGTACAGTACCAAGTGCATCATTTACACTGATCACAGGAGTCTCGAGCATATCTTCAAGCAAAAGGAGTTAAACATGCGTCAACGCCGATGGGTTGAGCTCTTGAACGATTATGAATGCGCAATCAAGTATCATCCGGGCAAAGCCAATGTCGTGGCCGACGCCCTCAGTCGAAAGGATACCATACCTAGGCGTGTACGTGCTTTACAGCTTACCATCCAGTCTAACCTTCCCGCTCAGATTCGCGATGCTCAGGTTGAAGCATTGAAAGTAGAAAACATCAGGGCTGAGTCCCTACGAGGATCGAGGCAGCGGCTAGAACAAAAGGAAGACGGCGCTTACTATGTAACAGGGCGCATCTGGGTTCCACTTTATGGCAACTTACGCGAGCTTGTGATGGATGAAGCACATAAGTCTCGTTATTCAGTACATCCTGGTTCGAACAAGATGTACCACGACCTCAAGACTACGTATTGGTGGCCTGGCATGAAAGCCCACATAGCGACCTACGTCAGCAAGTGCTTGACTTGTGCGAGAGTCAAGTCTGAATATCAGAAACCATCAGGCCTACTTCAACAACCAGAGATCCCGAAATGGAAATGGGAGAAAATTTCCATGGATTTCGTTACCGGCCTGCCCAGATCTCAACGCGGAAACGATACCATTTGGGTGATCGTAGATCGACTGACCAAGTCTGCACATTTTCTGGCTATCAAAGAAACGGATAAGTTTTCTACTCTTGCAGACATTTACCTAAAGGAAGTGGTATCAAGGCACGGAGTGCCAACCTCTATTATATCTGATCGTGACACGCGTTTTACTTCTGAACTGTGGCAAGCAATGCACAAGTCCTTTGGCTCACGTTTAGATATGAGCACCGCTTATCACCCACAGACGGATGGGCAATCTGAACGCACCATCCAAACCTTGGAAGACATGCTTAGGGCATGCGTAATCGACTTCGGCAATGGCTGGGAAAAACACCTCCCGTTAGTGGAGTTTTCATATAACAACAGCTACCACACCAGCATTCAAGCCGCTCCATTTGAGGCATTGTACGGACGCAAATGCCGATCACCTCTCTGTTGGGCAGAAGTGGGTGACAGCCAAATCACTGGCCCAGAACTTGTGGTAGATACCACCGAGAGAATTGCTCAGATACGACAGCGAATGGCGGCAGCTCGTGACCGTCAGAAGAGCTATGCTGATAAGGGAAGAAAACCACTCGAGCTCCAGGTTGGGGATCGAGTGCTACTCAAAGTCTCACCTTGGAAAGGTGTAGTCCGCTTTGGCAAACGAGGCAAACTCAATCCGCGTTATGTCGGACCATTCGAAGTCATTGAGAAAATTGGCAAGGTAGCCTACAGGTTGAATCTACCTGAAGAACTCAGCGGAGTTCACAACGTATTCCGTGTGTCGAATCTGAAGAAGTGTCTGTCAGATGAGACCCTCATAATTCCTCTCAAAGAACTCACTATCGACGACCAGCTGCGATTCGTCGAGGAACCAGTAGAGATTACGGATCGAGATGTTAAGATCCTCAAGCATACCAGGATACATCTGGTCCGAGTTCGTTGGAATGCTCGTCGTGGCCCAGAGTATACCTGGGAACGAGAAGATCAAATGAAACTCAAGTATCCCCAACTGTTTAAGAAAAAACGCAACCACTACTGAGGCTGTAGCTACTGCAGAATTTCGGGACGAAATTCCAAATCAACGGGGGGATGATGTGACACCCCAGGAAAATCAGGAAAACAACGCAACATAACTAGTTTCCTCAGTAACCACGCGCTAAAATTCGGGACGAAATTCTCTTAACAGGGGGGGAATGTGACAACCCTCATAATTCCATGTATTCCGTACAATTTATTAATAATAATTAATGTGCTTGACGACTGTGTGGAATTACGTAACTGCTTTCTGATATATGTGTTATATTTACATGTGCCTGTTAACACACTAGTAATGTACAGAAAAGTCATTAAATAGTCCGTTATAATTTCCTAAGTGTTAGAAATTAAAAACGTTACAAAAATATATAAATAGGACGCCTTACGAATTAATTAAGCACTTTAACGGAACAGTGTCAAACCGAACAACCGGACTTTACCCGGAACATGAAAATATTGCCAGTAACATAGTTTATCTTTTTCTGAGCCAGTTAGGGTCCCCGAATACCCTAACACCCGTTGTAAATTACAACACACATCATACACTAATTAATCCCCAACTTAACTAACTAAACCTTAACTAGATGGTTCAAAACACAATCCTAACCCAACCCCTTAGTCCAAATCGGCCCCCCCCATGGGAGACAACACTCCACACTTTTGAATATTTAATTTGATCTTGTCTAGTCCTTCGCCAACACATTAACCTACATGTAAAAGGATGTTGGAGGATTTAATATATAACCACTAGTATCATCTCATCCATTCCATCATAATTCACCAACACATATCACCCTCCTTCTCCCTTCTTACCTACGGCCACTCACCACCACCATACCATCCCCATTTCCATTCCATTATCTAGCATTCTAAGGTGATATTAAGGAGTAAGAAGGCACCTAAGGAAGCTTGGTGCTCTCGGAAGTTGAAGGACCGCTCTCGTTTTCTTTTAACCACCACTTTTACGCCTTGTTTCTTCCCTAGCCTTGAGCTAGTAGTAAGTGTCTCTAATCATCATCTTGATCTTGTTTATGGTGGTTAATAGGTGATATAATGGTTGAAAGTTAAGAACACTAAAGAGCAAAACTCAAAGTCTTGAACATAAGTGTTTAATGATGGATAAATGAAAGATATGTGTGTAAATCTTATGAATCTTGCATAGTTGTGATTATCTGATCATTTGTTAGTCAATGTTGATGTTTGATGTTGTTATGATCACTAAACATGTTAACGGAAATCAACCGAACACAAACTAGTAAGCTAGAGACTAAAAACAGCAATCTGTCCATACTTTACAGCCAACTTCAGTTGGCTGTAAACAGGTCATAAACTCAACGAAAAACCGATATTTTGAATCTAAAATATGTTATTATGAAATACGGTTCTAATGGCACCAGAATCGTAATCTTTGGACTTCGTTTACTATTTTTAATGTGCCGATTTGTAACAACAGCTTAAGCTGAATTTTGACAGCAATAAATGGGTGTCATACTTTCAGTCATAACCTGAGTTTTGTGATGAATCGGACCATGAAATTGGTACAGAAGATGAAAACCGATGCATTTGTAATTACCCCACTGGAATTTCGTAAATCGGACACTCGATGAATTTTTAATAAATTGTTCCGTGGACTGTGGTCAGAAATACATAAATCTGAGTTCAGTCCGGAATATGAATTTTTATAAAATATTGGTAATGAACCGGACCCCGATATTTTTACACAATAAAATTTGGAACGTTTAAGACATTCTGTAAAAATTTGAGAATTTTTGGAATAATTTAACTATTTTATTTAAATGTCCGAAAACAGCCGGTTTTGAATATTAATGCTGAATTGACATAAGTTGTGACTTGCGTATCTAAATGTCGAGTATGCTATCGGGGAATGATCTAACATGTTATATGTGTTATGTGCACTATCGTATGTTTGCTTATGAGTGGGGAATGGATGGGAAACTTGGATGGGCATAAATCGTTAAAGTGATGCATGCTATGTGATAGATACGTGTAGGAACTTTGTGCTCTATTTGAAAGTCACTAAATGACTAACTGGTAATCATATTAGGACGTGATTGACCGACCTTGACTGTTAGCTATATCTGAGAGTCTAACCGAGCAAACCGAGGTGAGTTCACACCCTTACTAAGGCATGGGAATTCCCGGTGGTTGGGAATGGGATTGAATAACTATTTATATTATCAACACTACTAGACTACCTACTACTGTCCTCGGATTGAGAATGGCACGTACGTAAAACCTACGTACACTCACACTTACTACTGTCCTCGGATTGAGAAGGGCACGCACGTAAAACCTACGTACATTCATACCTACTACTGTCCTCGGATTGAGAAGGGCACGTACGTAAAACCTACGTACACTCACACTTACTACTGTCCTCGGATGAGAAGGGCACGTACGTAAAACCTACGTACACTCATACTTAACACCGTCCTCGGATTGGGAAGGACACTTATGGATACGCCTAGTCTAGTAACATACATAATGGGAAGCCCCCACTAAATATCGTAAAGGTTTGGGAATCAAGGATAATGGGTAATACATGGTTATGAAACGAACTTCCGATTTCTGATACGAACTCATTAACTAAACAACCAAACGTGAACTCACTCAACTTTGTTGTTGACTAGTTGTTACATGCCTTGCAGGTCGTTAGATGCTGTGGAGCTTGCACATGGAGGTGGTCGTTGTGGGATGCGAACTAATATGTCCCGTACTTACTAAATAAACGTTATGAACTTATGAAACTTATGTTTGGGGTCTTTAAACTTATGAACTACAAACTTATGTTTTGGTTTAACGTCTTATGCTTTCGCGTTTAAATTGAACTTGGTTAACTTCCTTTTGGTCACCAATTGTATTGTGATTGGTTTTATTTACTAAAATACGTTGTTTAATATGATTGGTGGCTCGATCCTGGTCATGTCACGCCTCCAAGCGGTGATACTCCGCGTGTGGATTTTGGGGGTGTGATAGATTGGTATCAGAGCCATTGGTTATAGAGAACTTGGTTTTAATAAGGGAAAAGTTTTCATTAAAACCAGACTATAACCTGTACAGTGCTCAACGATCCACAACGACGCTTCGCTCCACGTGCAAGACTCGACACTATAGGTGATACGATTCATGTTTATATTACCTACTTGTTAATTATATAGAACATTGCTTATGATATGCTTAGATAACATAGTATCTACTGCTTGAAAACTTTGTGTGATCACTCTCTTCTGTCATTCCACACTTGCGTAATGATACGACGCACTTCTCACTTGTGTTCTCCGTATAGTGAAGATCATGAGTGGACGAATCAGCCTCACACAAGCCCAGCTGGCGGGCTTGATCAAAGAACAAGTTACTGCGGCACTTGCAGCCGCTCAAACAGGAGGCCAGCTTACCCAGCCGCCTGTATGCACGTTCAAGACTTTTATGGACTGTCGTCCTAGTACCTTCAGTAGCACTGAAGGGGCCGTCGGACTCCTCCACTGGTTCGAGAAGCTCGAGTCGGTCTTCGAAATGTGTGAATGCCCTGAGGATCGTAGGGTGAAGTATGCTACTGGTACTCTTGAAGGGGTAGCGCTCACGTGGTGGAACGCTCAGGTTCAGCTGCTGGGGTTGGTTGCTGCTAATGCCACCCCATGGAATGACTTCAAGGAACTGATCAAGGAAGAGTACTGCAGTCGTGATGACATCCACAAACTAGAGGTGGAATTTTTCAATCTGAAGATGACGGGGTCTGAGATTGAGGCGTATACTAAGAGGTCGAATGAACTGGCCATCCTGTGCCCTACTATGGTGGACCCTCCCATCAAACGTATTGAGCTTTACCTCAAGGGCCTTGTACCCGAGATTCAGAGTCACGTGACTTCGGCTAACCTGGGTACCATTCAACAAATCATCAAGTTGGCTCACCGTCTCACCGACCAGGCAGTGGAACAAAACAGATTACCCAAGCGTATTGGTACTGCTTCTACTGATACCCCCAATGATCACAAGCGAAAATGGGATGGAAATTCCGGCAAAGGCTCTACCTCTGTTCAGTCTCAGTCTCAGCAACGAAGGACTAAGGACCATAGGAGCCATGGTCAGCACTCTTCTGGTAGTCAAGGGCAGGGTGGATATCGAGGAAACCACCCAAAGTGCAACAAATGCAACAGACGCCACAGTGGTCAGTGCAACAAGGGACGCTGTCAGAGGTGTCTCAAGATGGGTCATGAAGCCAAGGATTGCAGGAGCCCACGGCCTACGAATCAGAATCGTCAGCAGCAACAGCAAGCACCGCAGAATCAGCAACAACAATAGGGCAACAAGGGATGCTTTCAGTGTGGTGCTGAAGATCACTTCAAGAGACACTGCCCGCAGTTAAATCAGAATCAGAATCACAACCAAGGAAACGGGAACAATAATGGGGGCAACAATGGAGGAAACAATGATGGCAACGGTGCCAGGGGTCGTGTGTTCGTGATTGGTCAAGGTGATGCAAGGAACGATCCCAACGTTGTGATGGGTAAGTTTCTTCTGGATGACTTCTTTGTTACTGTTCTATTCGATTCGGGTGCCGATACTAGTTATGTGTCCTTAAAAGTTAGCCAAATGCTTAAGTGCACTCCAACACTTCTAAACACCAAACACACGGTAGAACTAGCAAACCGTAAAAGTCTCGAGGCCACGCACATAGTTAAGGGTTGTAACCTCGTCTTAGCTGGTCAGACCTTCTCTATCGATCTTATTCCCGTCGTACTGGGTAGTTTTGACGTCGTTATTGGGATGGATTGGCTATCTCATCATCAAGCGGAGATTGTTTGCAAGGAGAAAATCGTCCGCATTCCTCGTTCTGGTGAAGAACCTCTCATGATTCATGGCGACAAGAGTGGTGCTGTCGAAGGCATCAACTCTTTCCTTAAGGCCCAGAAGTGTTTGCGAAAGGGCCACACTGCCATTCTGGCGCTTGTTACTGACACATCAACGAAAGAGAAGAGAATTGAAGACATTCCTATTGTGCGCGATTTTCCTGAGGTATTCCCTGAGGAATTACCTGGTCTTCCGCCTCATCATCAAGTTGAATTTCAAATCGAGCTAGCTCCTGGAGCAGCACCAGTAGCTCGAGCACCATATCGTCTAGCTCCATCAGAACTTGAAGAACTGTCCACACAACTACAAGAACTCTTGGAAAAGGGTTTCATACGTCCTAGCTCTTCGCCCTGGGGAGCTCCAGTCTCGTTTGTGAAGAAGAAAGATGGTACTTTCAGAATGTGTATTGACTACCGTGAACTCAACAAGGTGACTGTGAAGAATCGTTATCCTCTTCCACGTATTGACGACTTGTTCGACCAGTTGCAAGGGTCGAGCTATTACTCTAAGATTGATTTGAGATCGGGATACCATCAGCTGAGAGTCCGAGAGGAGGACGTCTCCAAAACAGTATTTAGAACTCGTTACGGCCATTACGAGTTTCTGGTTATGCCATTCGGGTTGACGAATGCACCAGCGGTCTTCATGGATCTCATGAACCGAGTGTGCAAACCTTACCTGGATAAGTTCGTTATTGTGTTCATCGACGATATCCTGATCTATTCTAAGATTCAGGAGGAACACGAGCAGCATCTACGACTTATGTTGGAACTTCTTCGAAAAGAGCAGTTGTATGCCAAGTTTTCAAAATGTGACTTCTGGCTTCGCGAAGTCCACTTTCTAGGCCATGTGGTAAACAAGGATGGAATTCATGTGGACCCATCTAAGGTTGAATCGATCAAGAACTGGCCTGCACCCCGCGCACCAACAGAAATCCGCCAATTCCTGGGTTTGGCCGGATATTACAGAAGGTTTATAAAAGATTTCTCAAAGATTGCGCAACCCCTCACTTCACTGACTCAGAAGGGTGTCATCTATCGTTGGGGTGATGCACAGGAGTCCGCATTTCAGCACTTGAAGGATAGAATTTGTAGCGTGCCTATCCTCTCACTGCCTGAGGGCACAGACGATTTTGTGGTTTACTGCGATGCTTCCATCCAAGGACTTGGTTGCATGTTGATGCAACGTGACAAGGTCATTGCCTACGCATCACGCCAACTCAAGGTTCACGAAAGAAATTACACTACTCACGATCTGGAGCTGGGAGCAGTTGTTTTCGCGCTTAAGATATGGAGGCATTACCTGTACAGTACCAAGTGCACCATTTACACCGATCACAGGAGTCTCGAGCATATCTTCAAGCAAAAGGAGTTAAACATGCGTCAACGCCGATGGGTTGAGCTCTTGAACGATTATGAATGCGCAATCAAGTATCATCCGGGCAAAGCCAATGTCGTGGCCGACGCCCTCAGTCGAAAGGATACCATACCTAGGCGTGTACGTGCTTTACAGCTTACCATCCAGTCTAACCTTCCCGCTCAGATTCGCGATGCTCAGGTTGAAGCATTGAAAGTAGAAAACATCAGGGCTGAGTCCCTACGAGGATCGAGGCAGCGGCTAGAACAAAAGGAAGACGGCGCTTACTATGTAACAGGGCGCATCTGGGTTCCACTTTATGGCAACTTACGCGAGCTTGTGATGGATGAAGCACATAAGTCTCGTTATTCAGTACATCCTGGTTCGAACAAGATGTACCACGACCTCAAGACTACGTATTGGTGGCCTGGCATGAAAGCCCACATAGCGACCTACGTCAGCAAGTGCTTGACTTGTGCGAGAGTCAAGTCTGAATATCAGAAACCATCAGGCCTACTTCAACAACCAGAGATCCCGAAATGGAAATGGGAGAAAATTTCCATGGATTTCGTTACCGGCCTGCCCAGATCTCAACGCGGAAACGATACCATTTGGGTGATCGTAGATCGACTGACCAAGTCTGCACATTTTCTGGCTATCAAAGAAACGGATAAGTTTTCTACTCTTGCAGACATTTACCTAAAGGAAGTGGTATCAAGGCACGGAGTGCCAACCTCTATTATATCTGATCGTGACACGCGTTTTACTTCTGAACTGTGGCAAGCAATGCACAAGTCCTTTGGCTCACGTTTAGATATGAGCACCGCTTATCACCCACAGATGGATGGGCAATCTGAACGCACCATCCAAACCTTGGAAGACATGCTTAGGGCATGCGTAATCGACTTCGACAATGGCTGGGAAAAACACCTCCCGTTAGTGGAGTTTTCATATAACAACAGCTACCACACCAGCATCCAAGCCGCTTCATTTGAGGCATTGTACGGACGCAAATGCCGATCACCTCTCTGTTGGGCAGAAGTGGGTGACAGCCAAATCACTGGCCCAGAACTTGTGGTAGATTCCACCGAGAGAATTGCTCAGATAAGACAGCGAATGGCGGCAGCTCGTGACCGTCAGAAAAGCTATGCTGATAAGGGAAGAAAACCACTCGAGCTCCAGGTTGGGGATCGAGTGCTACTCAATGTCTCACCTTGGAAAGGTGTAGTCCGCTTTGGCAAACGAGGCAAACTCAATCCGCGTTATGTCGGACCATTCGAAGTCATTAAGAAAATTGGCAAGGTAGCCTACAGGTTGAATCTACCTGAAGAACTCAGCGGAGTTCACAACGTATTCCATGTGTCGAATCTGAAGAAGTGTCTGTCAGATGAGACCCTCATAATTCCTCTCAAAGAACTCACTATCGACGACCAGCTGCGATTCGTCGAGGAACCAGTAGAGATTACGGATCGAGATGTTAAGATCCTCAAGCATACCAGGATACCTCTGGTCCGAGTTCGTTGGAATGCTCGTCGTGGCCCAGAGTATACCTGGGAATGAGAAGATCAAATGAAACTCAAGTATCCCCAACTGTTTAAGAAAAACGCAACCACTACTGAGGCTGAAGCTACTGCAGAATTTCGGGACGAAATTCCAAATCAACGGGGGGATGATGTGACACCCCAGGAAAATCAGGAAAACAACGCAACATAACTAGTTTCCTCAGTAACCACGCGCTAAATTTCGGGACGAAATTCTCTTCACAGGGGGAGAATGTGACAACCCTCATAATTCCATGTATTCCGTACAATTTATTAATAATAATTAATGTGCTTGACGACTGTGTGGAATTACGTACCTGATTTCTGATATATGTGTTATATTTACATGCGCCTGTTAACACACTAGTAATGTACAGAAAAGTCATTAAATAGTCCGTTATAATTTCCTAAGTGTTAGAAATTAAAAACGTTACAAAAATATATAAATAGGACGCCTTACGAATTAATTAAGCACTTTAACGGAACAGTGTCAAACCGAACAACCGGACTTTACCCGGAACATGAAAATATTGCCAGTAACATAGTTTATCTTTTTCTGAGCCAGTTAGGGTCCCCGAATACCCTAACACCCGTTGTAAATTACAACACACATCATACACTAATTAATCCCCAAGTTAACTAACTAAACCTTAACTAGATGGTTCAAAACACAATCCTAACCCAACCCCTTAGTCCAAATCGGCCCCCCCATGGGAGACAACACTCCACACTTTTGAATATTTAATTTGATCTTGTCTAGTCCTTCACCAACACATTAACCTACATGTAAAAGGATGTTGGAGGATTTAATATATAACCACTAGTATCATCTCATCCATTCCATCATAATTCACCAACACATATCACCCTCCTTCTCCCTTCTTACCTACGGCCACTCACCACCACCATACCATCCCCATTTCCATTCCATTATCTAGCATTCTAAGGTGATATTAAGGAGTAAGAAGGCACCTAAGGAAGCTTGGTGCTCTCGGAAGTTGAAGGACCGCTCTCGTTTTCTTTTAACCACCACTTTTACGCCTTGTTTCTTCCCTAGCCTTGAGCTAGTAGTAAGTGTCTCTAATCATCATCTTGATCTTGTTTATGGTGGTTAATAGGTGATATAATGGTTGAAAGTTAAGAACACTAAAGAGCAAAACTCAAAGTCTTGAACATAAGTGTTTAATGATGGATAAATGAAAGATATGTGTGTAAATCTTATGAATCTTGCATAGTTGTGATTATCTGATCATTTGTTAGTCAATATTGATGTTTGATGTTGTTATGATCACTAAACATGTTAACGGAAATCAACCGAACACAAACTAGTAAGCTAGAGACTAAAAACAGCAATCTGTCCATACTTTACAGCCAACTTCAGTTGGATGTAAACAGGTCATAAACTCAACGAAAAACCGATATTTTGAATCTAAAATATGTTATTATGAAATACGGTTCTAATGGCACCAGAATCGTAATCTTTGGACTTCGTTTACTATTTTTAATGTGCCGATTTGTAACAACAGCTTAAGCTGAATTTTGACAGCAATAAATGGGTGTCATACTTTCAGTCATAACCTGAGTTTTGTGATGAATCGGACCATGAAATTGGTACAGAAGATGAAAACCGTTGCATTTGTAATTACCCCACTGGAATTTCGTAAATCGGACACTCGATGAATTTTTAATAAATTGTTCCGTGGACTGTGGATGGGCATAAACCGTTAAAGTGATGCATGCTATGTGATAGATACGTGTAAGAACTTTGTGCTCTATTTGAAAGTCACTAAATGACTAACTGGTAATCATATTAGGACGTGATTGACCGACCTTGACTGTTAGCTATATCTGAGAGTCTAACCGAGCAAACCGAGGTGAGTTCACACCCTTACTAAGGCATGGGAATTCCCGGTGGTTGGGAATGGGATTGAATAACTATTTATATTATCAACACTACTAGACTACCTACTACTGTCCTCGGATTGAGAATGGCACGTACGTAAAACCTACGTACACTCACACTTACTATTGTCCTCGGATTGAGAAGGGCACGTACGTAAAACCTACGTACATTCATACCTACTACTGTCCTCGGATTGAGAAGGGCACGTACGTAAAACCTACGTACACTCACACTTACTACTGTCCTCGGATGAGAAGGGCACGTACGTAAAACCTACGTACACTCATACTTAACACCGTCCTCGGATTGGGAAGGACACTTATGGATACGCCTAGTCTAGTAACATACATAATGGGAAGCCCCCACTAAATATCGTAAAGGTTTGGGAATCAAGGATAATGGGTAATACATGGTTATGAAACGAACTTCCGATTTCTGATACGAACTCATTAACTAAACAACCAAATGTGAACTCACTCAACTTTGTTGTTGACTAGTTGTTACATGCCTTGCAGGTCGTTAGATGCTGTGGAGCTTGCACATGGAGGTGGTCGTTGTGGGATGCGAACTAATATGTCCCGTACTTACTAAATAAACGTTATGAACTTATGAAACTTATGTTTGGGGTCTTTAAACTTATGAACTACAAACTTATGTTTTGGTTTAACGTCTTATGCTTCCGCTGTTTAAATTGAACTTGGTTAACTTCCTTTTGGTCACCAATTGTATTGTGATTGGTTTTATTTACTAAAATACGTTGTTCAATATGATTGGTGGCTCGATCCTGGTCATGTCACGCCTCCAAGCGGTGATACTCCGCGTGTGGATTTTGGGGGTGTGATAGATTGGTATCAGAGCCATTGGTTATAGACAACTTTTTCTGCTGAAAATTCCAACACGTCAAGCAAAGAATCAAGCAAAGAAAGTCCAAGCAATGGTTTTCACAGTGGCTCTTCATCAAATTCAAACCAATCAGCTGCAAAGAATTTATTTCAATGCAACATCGCTGTGGACTTAAAGAACGCTCAAAACTTCAGCGAGGAGTCTGCAAAGCAACAGATGGTTTTCCTAGCTTCTGTGCTAGAATCGTATGAAAGTTTAGTGGCTGGGAAGATTGGCAACACCAACCTGACAAAAGAAGATTACAATCAGATAGATCCTGAGGAGATGGAATTGATCGACATAAGGTGGTGTATGGCCAGTGCAGTTCGTCGGGCACATCGTTTCATGGAGATAACTGGAAGAAAGTCTATTGGTGGACCATCTACCAAGTTGGGCTTTGACAAGTCAAAAGTGACCTGTTTCAAGTGTAAACAGAAAGGTCATTTTAAAAGAGAGTGCCAGAATGCTTATGCTGATGATTCTGAAAATCCGTACAAAGAAGATTACTACAAGAGAGCGATTTATCATCAGAATAAATCAGAACCACCCAGAATGAAACAACTTGAAGATAATAAAGAAAAATCCAGAGCTTTTGCAGTGATTCATGACGATGAAGGGTTTGACTGGAACGAGTTGTTACCAGAGGAGGATGCGGTTGGATACGCTTTTATGGCCAAGTCTGTTGAACCTGTTCCTTTTAAAGACAGCAGAAATGAAGAAGAAAAGTATGTCAACAGAAAAATGATAGCTCAAAACAGAATGATAAGAATATCTGACATATACACTGAAGCAAAAAGGGCGAAGAGATGGGATCCTGACAGAGAATGTTATCTTGACCCAATGGGAAACATTGCTATTGACTACAAGACCCTCGATCTTGAAACCATAATTTAACAAATTGCTGAAGAAGAAGAGGGTTGGCAAAGAAAATGGTGGGGAAGTGGAGAAGAAAAAGAAGAAAAGCCGAAGAAGGTTGATAATGGGATCATTGACACAACTCAAGAGTTGAATGCTGAAAACTTGGGAAGGATGGCTAACAAGGTGCTGGCTGCTAAGGCACTTGAGGTAGAGTCTAAACCCATCTCTGAGTCTAAAAGACAGGTCAGTTCAAACGCGTCAACAACTGAGTCAGGTAAGAATGTTAATGATGATATTGACTGCAAAAATTACATGAAAAAGTGCAAAGTTTGTAGTACAATCACTTATCTCAATGGTAAGAAAGTTGAGGATCTGACAAACAGAGTCAGAGAGGTGGAGGATCAGATCTTGAACCGTGACAAAATGCTGAAAGCTTCGAATGACAGATTAAAAGATTTAACTGACAAAATCGAAACTGATAAAATTGACATAGAAAGAGTTAGGAAAGAAAATGAAAAACTAATTCTTGAAAATCGTCAAATTTCTGAAAGTTTTGAGAAGCTAAAACGCACGGTGAAAGATTCTGATGATAGAAACGGTAAAACATACAAAGAAAATTGTCATTTGCAAGGTGTTTTGAGGGTTAAAGAAGAATTAGTCAACCAACAATTGGATGAGATAGCTAAGTTGAAACTTCAATTTCAAGAAATTAAAATTGAGAATGAGCGTATTAATTTGAAACTGAACAGTTATAACTCTGCAAGCTTTGTTTTGCAACACATTGTTCCTAAACCCATTGGGAAAAACAAAGCAGGCGAAGATGTATACTGTGATGGAACTGGGGTTGGGTTTCATCAAGTTCCGCCACCAGTTCTAAACAATTTTTCAAAGAAACAATCAGGGTTGGTTAATGATGAAGTTGAAACGAATGAGGTTAAACTTCCAGATTCAATAGATGTGACATTTTCTTCATCATCATCTGATGATAGTGTTCAAACTGAGATTGTTAAAGGCATGGCTGAAAGTGTTTTGGATAGTGATTCAGCTGAGGATGAAGAGTGTTTTCTGAACAATTACATTCCGAAATCAAAATCTAAAAACAACTTAGGTGATGAACCGGGTCTTGTGATGTACAAGATGGCTGGTTCTGATAAGTTGTATTCAGATTTTGAATTTCCTCTAGAGAATGTTAATGTGAACAAATTGAAAAATGTTTTCAAATTGGTTGAAATTGATTTGTCTGAAGTAGAAGGTTTGAATCAGACGAAGAGGCAAATGAATGTTGAGAAAGATAAAGCTTACTATAAGAAACCTGTTGTTCCATCACGTTTTTATAACAACAATCAAAACAGATGGTCGGGAGGTTATCAGGGTAGTAAGAGTTATCAGAAAACAAATTTTCAAAACAAGAAGTTTGCTGAGAAAAAGGTGTTTGTGAACAGTTCAAGTTCACTTTCTGATGAGGAATCTGAGATTTTTTCAAAATCAAACAAAGAGTTCTTTGAAAAGAAGGCCTCACAGCCTCAGTCTGTGACACCCCGTGAAAACACTTAACTTATTAGCTTGACAGTAACTACACGCTAAATTTCGGGATGAAATTTCCTATAACTTGGGGATAATGTGACACTTCGGGTTCTTCCCGCATAAACTTATTGTATGAAACGATTAAGTAAGTTATTAAATTGGAAATTCTAAATTATAACTCTGTTTTATTATTTAAATATCTATTGTTGCTTAATAATAAAAGTTTTATCTTTTGAATAACACTTAAATGGATCACACACCCTGAATATTGTCCAGCCCAACTATAAGCCCAAGCCCCTCTCCAAGTTGCCCTAATCCTAATCGCACAAGTGAAGGAATGCTTATTAGTCAATTGTGCGATCCATCATGGGATATTATAAAAACCATAAATCCAGCCATCCTCTGGGATTTGATGGCAGCCAAACATTAGAGCACAGATCCCCAAGTTTTATTCCTCCCTCATCCTCTCTCACAAAACCTGAAACGTACGGTTTCCCCTCCTCTCCGATCGATCTCCGGCGGTCTCAACTCCTCTCGATAGCCCCCGGTTAGCTCGACAACACCACTCCGTTCTCTCATTCACCGGAAAGTTCATCAACCGTCGATTTACCGTCTCATTTTTCTTGCACTCTCCTTCTCTCACTTCAACCTCTGTTATCAAGGTTAGTAGATACTGATGTTGATGTTTGAAATAATATTAATGCTTGCCCTGTTCACGTTTATGCTTCTGTTTATCCGAAACTGTTATGTGAAACTTACTGTGAATATGAATGACAACATGGGAATCATGAGAACTGTTAAAGAACAAATGATTAGGATCTGTTTACGTGATGAATGATGATCATGTATGAATGTTACTGTTTAATTGGTTAATAAGTGTTGGCACTTGATAGGTATATGCTAGATTATCACTAAAAATACACCGTTCGGTTCTTGTTACTGTGAAAGCAAATATGAAAGAGTCATATGCTTGTTTTGCTCCTGATGATGTTTGTGAAAATGGGTTTCTTTATTTATGAATGTGCAACTACTGAAGCACCAGGTATAACCTGGTCATGCACACGTATGATAATAATGGCTGGTCATGAAAAAAAAATGATGATAAGTGTCTCATGGTTAGCGACAATAATAAATAGAAAATCTGGGTTTTTCTTTGAATGTTTGATTTGGTGTTTCCATGGTGGGTACAAATGGTTATGCTTAGAGTACAACCTGGTATGCATGTTGTGAATAAACTGTGATGATTTCTGCTAACAAAAGAAGAATTTAAGAAATGCTCTTATATGAACCGATTAACTATATTAAAAGATGATAAATGGCTAGTTGTTAGAAATCATGATAATGTGTTGAGTGTGCGTGTTGATCGAGAAACATGAATATGGAAGTGGGAACTGGGTTTCCATTCTTGAATGATTTAAAAAGACATTTTTGTCTTATTTATTTGATCCTTGAATGTGTGATGAAAAATTGTTATGGAATGTACAAAAACATATGCATTAGGTACAACCACCTAAGTTTTTGCATGATTCAAAAACATTATGTATTGATGGCCAGTGGTCGTTTTCAATTTAGAAATGAGAGGATATGTGTTTTCTTTTTTTTTACCGACCACATCGTACGCTTCATTTAATGAGCCGGCCCCACCACTTGTTTTGCAACTTTGAACATGAATCGCACAAGGGAACAAGGGCCCCACAGTTGCACAAAGTTAGTTTCTCATAAAACCCAATCGCACAAAATACACTTCAATCGCACAACTAATTGTAATCGCACAAATAGTATTCCAATCACACAAGTGGGTATTGATCGCACAAGTCATTTTGTTGTGCTGCATAAATTGGGCCAGGGTGTTAGTCGTACACTGTTTGATTTTAATTCAAATCACAAAAACATTCGCACATCTATTATATCATATCCTCTACCATATACAAGCCTCACCATTATTAATGATCGTAGTCACACACTGTTTGGTCGTAAACTACTTACTGTTTGTACACTACTGTGAAATACGTGATTACTTACTACGTGTATGAAATGCTCGTTATATGTGAATTACTTGCATACGGTCCTAACAAGTGGTAACCGTTATAGGACGCGGTTGACCAAGTTTAGGATAAACATACTAGCTACCGAGCAATCAAAGGTGAGTTCACACACTAAAAGCATGCGTCCCAGGGAGGGGCACGAACAAAACTAAAGAATGCTTTCAAAATAATATTTCCGGGGGAAAGTACGAATGGGTATATTTAAATTACTATTTCCGGGGGAGATATGTTTGGATATTATTTATATGTCACAACTAGCAAAACTAAACGAATCTTTATCATGTAAAGTCCCTGCTTATAGTACCGATTAATCGCCGGGGGCGAACAGGTTATTAGTTGATAGCGCTATTAGGTTTGACAACCTCACACCGTGACCGGGGGAGATCGGGCGTGAACTAGTAGACCTTGCATCTTGGTCAATGACGATAGACATTGACTCGGGGCACAAAAATCTTCTCGTCAACAGTTTCGGTAACGCCAGTTTAGTAAGCTTTCATATGGGGTAGCTCCCCATGACGTGAATATAAATGCTTTATCTAAACAACCTACTTTTTCGAAAAGTTAAAAACCGGACAAACTCGTGAACTCGCCAACATTATGTTGATACCCTACTGCATGCTTTGCAGGTACCCAGTGACTCAGGAGCTTGCAGCTTGGGGATGTATAGTGGCCGTCTTAACCCATGTGTTGGGTTCCAAATAAACCCGAACCCTGAACCTTATTTTAAACTGTTTTGTCTATGCTTCCGCTCTTTACTTAAACTGTTATTTGAACTTAAGACTTTTGAATTTTAACTATTGTATTTACTAACCATTATGGTTGGTGAACATTCTTAATTATTAAATGCTCAGTATAATTAGTGGCTGGATCCTGGTCATGTCACACGCCTCGCGGTGGTACTCCGCGTGTGGTTTTTTTTAGGGTGTGACACAGTCTGAAGGCACAAGTAGGGAAGTTGACACCCGAACATGCTTCAAATGCAATTAAATTGGACATGTTGCACGAAAGTGTACCAACTTGAATCCTAAGACTGAAGTTGTGATGCATTCAAGCAAGAAAGATGTTGTGAAGGGAAAAGCTCCATTGGTTGTTGAGAAAAAGGTTTTGAAAAATGATAACACCAAGATCAAAACTGAACCTGTTAAGAATTTGGTAACTAAAAATGATAAATTTTACAAAAGAGTTGCATCACCTCAAAAACATGGAAGCCAAAAACTGTTGACAAGAAAGCAAATTCTCCAAAACCAAAGGTGTCTGAGACTGAAAAATCATCATCTTCAACCAAGAAGATGTATGTACCTTTGGATTTATATGAGAAACAAGAAAAACAAAATTCGACTTCTAAAAAGAAGTATGTGGTAAGAAAAGATCAACCATCTGGTCAGCCTCAAAAAGACGAATTTTTCTTATTCAAAGAGGTTGAGGTTGGGTCTGCTGAAAGTTTAAAAATGAATGATAAAAATTTTCCGCCACTTTACACTGCTAAAACACACATTAATGTCAAGTTACCCTAGTCAAAAGAGGCTTGGGTAGCATCAAAATCTCACTAAATGTTTTTGATATGTGCAGGAGCTTCCAAGATCCGTTTCACGTTGGATTATGGATAGTGGATCTTCTCGGCACATGACAGGGAAGACAACGTTGCTGTACGATGTTAGAAATTTCAATGGAGGTTATGTTGGGTTCGCAGGTAACCAAGGTGGTAGAATTGTTGGTGAAGGAACGCTATCCAATGGGATTGTCACATTTGAAAGAGTTAATTACATTGCTGAGCTGGAAAATAATCTACTAAGTATTTCGCAGATTTGTGACAGGATGTATACCACTCACTTCACAGACAAAGAATGTTTGATCTTAAAACCAGGTTTTGTTATCCCTGAAGAATGGATTATCATGAGGGCACCAAGAGTCAATGACCTGTATGTATTAGACATGAGTGTAGCAACTACAACAACGGGTCAGGCTCATTGTTTTGTGTCTAGAGCAACGGAGAAAGAATCACAGTTGTGGCATCGCAAGATGGGCCACTTTCACCTACGAAAAATGAATCACTTGGTGCATAATGATTTAGTTCTGGGTGTTCACATCAAAGGTTTTCATCTGGAAGGGGAGTGCATTAGTTGCATGAAAGGCAAGCAAAAGAAGAAATCACATCCTTAAAAGAAAGTCAATTCAGTTTCCAGACCATTAGAGAGACTTCATATGGATCTGTTTGGTCCAGTAAATGTCAAAAGTATTATAGGGGATCTCTACTGTCTTGTGGTTACTGATGATTATTCCATATTTTCGTGGGTATCATTTTTGAAGTCTAAAGATGAGACGTTTGAAAGTTTAATGGCGTTGTTCAGAAAAATTGAAAACCTGTACCAAAGGCGTATCAGAAGAATCAGAAGTGATAATGGTACTGAGTTTAAGAACAACAAGATGGAAGAATATTGTGATGAGAGAGGTATATTGCATGAATTTAGTGCTCCTTACACTCCGCAGCAGAATGGAGTAGCTGAAAGAAAGAACAGGACACTAATCGAAATAGCCAGGACGATGCTTGCCGATTCTAAACTACCTATCAACTTTTGGGCAGAAGCAGTTGCAGCCGCATGCTATACACTCAACCGGGTTCTTACGGTAAAGAAATTCAACAAGACATGTTTCGAGCTAATAAACAACCGCAAGCCAAATCTAGAATATCTTGAACCGTTCGGGTCTCCCTGCACAATTCTAGATTTCCATGGTAAATTTGGTCAAAAAGGTGTTGAAGGAATATTCGTAGGTTATACAAGCCCATTGAAGCGTGTTTTCATTCCTAGCTTGAAGCAGATTATTGAAGCGTACAATGTTGAATGTCAAGGTTATACAATGCCGCTGTAGAAACCTGGTGACTCATGGAGATTTAATTACGATACTTTGTGGAGTTCATTTAACATGGAAGAAGAACCAGATTTCTTTGATGAACTGGATATTCTGAGAGAGTATGAAGATTCAGAAGAAAGATTCCCAGCAGAAACTTATCGCAAACAACAAACTTCTAATGATGATGAAGCAGGTCCAAGCAATGCTGGTGAACATGATGAGAATCCACAATCTTCAGAACCTGAACATGCTTCGGATAATCAGACGGCAGTCAACGATAATTTAGAATCTAATGATAGACCAGTTTTCGATAGTGGTGATTCAGATTCTGAGGGGGAGCAAATTCAGTTTTCAGATCAAACAGTTCAAGTCAATGAACAAGATGCAAATCAAAATGTCACAAATTTGGAAGGCGAAGTAGATGTTCCAGGCGAGGTGATGCCAAGAACACTTTCATACCATCCAGAGGAACTGATAATCGGAGAATTGCAGTCAGGCGTCCGCACTCGAAGACAACTTGATCAAGGGCTTACATGTTTTTATACAAAAGTTGCTCCTTTACAAACTGAATTCTCATTAAATTGTTTTATCTCGCAGATTGAACCAAGGACTTATAAAGAGGCGCTTACTGAAGATTCTTGGGTCAATGCGATGCAGGAGGAACTGAGCCAATTCGAGAAGTTAGGGGTGTGGAAGTTAGTGGATTTGCCTAATGGTCATCGGAAGATTAACACCAAATGGGTGTTTAAATGTAAGAGGGATGATCGAGGGGTTGTCGTTCGTAACAAAGCTCGACTCGTAGTCTAGGGTTTCAGTCAGCAGGAGGGTATAGATTTCACTGAAGTGTATGCTCCAGTTGCTAGACTTGAAGCGATCAGAATCTTCCTAGCTTTTGCTTCATGGAAAGGATTTAAAGTTTTTCAGCTAGATGTAAAGTCGGCGTTTCTCTATGGCAAAGTGAAAGAGGAGGTATATTTCGGACAGCCACCGGGCTTTACCGATCCAATTCACAAAGATAAAGCTTATCTCCTGGATAAGGCGTTATACGGCTTACATCAGGCCCCGAGAGCCTGGTATGAGACATTGTCTCAACATCTGATAGCCAACAACTTCATCCAAGGAAAGATAGACGCCACTCTGTTCACAAAAGAAGTCGACGGGCATCTTCTGATAGTTTAAATTTACGTGGACGACATAATTTTCAGGTCTACAAATGAACAACTCTGCAAAGATTTTGAAAAAGTTATGAAGCAGAAGTTTGAAATATCATTAATGGGTGAGATGAAGTTCTTCTTGGGGCTTCAAGTTGATCAACTTCCCGAGGGAACGTTCATACATCAAACGAAATACGTTCATGATGTTCTGGAGAAATTCGAAATGTCACCTATGTCCACCCCATTAGCGACGAACCATGGGATAAACCCTGATCTCACCAGAGAGAAGGTAGATGAAACGCTGTATCGCTCCATGATAGGTTCGTTAATGTACTTGACGGCATCAAGACCGGATATTATGTATCCAACCTGTCTCGCAGCTCGATTTCAGTCAAATCCTAGAGCCTCGCATATGGTAATTGTAAAAAGGATTCTACGCTACCTGAAAGGAACTCCATCTCTGGGGTTGTGGTATCTAAAAGTAGGCGATTTCACGCTCGAAGGATATTCTGATTCTGATTTCGGATGCTGCAAAGTGAACGCTAAATCAACAACAGCGGGGTGCCAGTTTTTCGGACCACGACTGGTCACCTGGCAATGCAAGAAGCAGACTTGTGTCGCTTTATCCACATGTGAAGCCGAATACGTATCTGTTAGCAGTTGCTGCTCTCAGATCTTGTGGATCCAGCAACATATGCGAGACTACGGTTTGCAATTTCTAAACTCCCCTATCTTTGTTGATAATGAGGCAGCTATAAACATAACAAAAAATCCTGTTCATCACGCTAAAACGAAACACATTGAAATTCGTCATCACTTCATCCGAGATTGTTTCGAGAAGAAGTTGATACGAATAGAAAAAATCCACACCGATGAACAAAAAGCTGATTTACATACCAAAGCATTTGACAAAACACGTTTTCAATATCTTTTGAAACTTAATGGTATGAAGTTACTATCGGATGCGGAAGAAATCGTTGGCGTCGATGAAGGTACCACTGTAGATGATGTTGAAAAGCAATCTGCAATGGTTTGTCGAATTTTTACTTGTTTTGGTCTTTAGGGGGAGATAGGTTATAATTTTACAAAATACAAAAACAATAAAAAATTCCAAAACCCAAAAACATGATAAAATTCAAAAAGAGCTTGTGTAAAGAGGGAAAATGATAGTACACCAGCTAGACTGTTACGGTATGCTAAAGAAATGGAAAGTTTAAATGCGTTAAACAGTCTCACTGATGATGTGCCGATAGGTTTTTACATATTTAGTAGGTTTGTTCGAGATATAAACCTAAATCTTACTTGCTTATTTCGTGGGGAACACTACTTGGATATATAGGTAACCCCTGAAATCTTGTTTGAAAGATCCCTCTTTCTGAAATACTAGGTCTTTATACTCAGTGATATCTGGGGTATTATCCCGGGACTTCTGATTTTGCGGAAGCAATGGCCTAGTCCCCGGAGAATACTTTACCGCATGCTCGCCCTCAGCATAAATGATAAAGACAATAAAATTGCTAATCAAATGCTGTTGTAATAAAAAGATCCTCTAAAGGGGACCCACCCAAGTCGAACCGTCATCTCTCTGCTGAACGGAAGTTCTGACCTGAGCTCTCACGGTTTCGTACTTTTACTAAATTATTACCTTACAGATATCATATGTGGTATACTCACCTGTAAGACTGAATATTGGGATCTGGATACGGGAGTATATTCAAGAGGTGGGACACATGAATAAGTTTAAGTCGCTAAATCACTAAATTCGTATCCTGGACAGATTGAAATGTGTGTGAAAATTTAAGTGGATCAGTATATTGACAATCTAAGTGAATTGCTTAATGCTGTGTATGAAATCAAGCTTAACGGTACTTGTAACTTGTCGGTAGCTGATATGATTCCCTAACACGCTCATCAAAAATATGTTTGTAAATAGTTTACGTTTACTGCATTTCAGTTCTGTATTTCTTTTCTAGTTTAGAAGCTTTATTAAAAATCCCAAAAAGATTTTATATTTCTGCTTTATTTTCCGACAAACCAAAGCGGAAAGCTGATCTTCAGATTCGAATTAAAGGCAGGAAGTTTCTGGGATGTTTGTTGAGTTTGGAGCTAATCATGTGAATCCTGTGGAAATGAAAAGTCAAATACAAGTTCATTAATTTGAAAATTTTTTTCAGAAAAAGATTGATCAAAACATCAGTATGTTTTGTTTCGGGTCAACCAAGGTCATTAAGTTGGACTCGATAGGCAAATTAAGTACCTAGGGTCATTAACTTGGACCTAGATACTTAAGTGGATTCTCAAACACTGAAAAATTCAAAAAGTCAAAATGTCAAAGTTTTAAGAGAAATAGGAATGCTTGGATCGGACAGCTGACCGATCGGACAGCATTGCTAGCCGATCGGGCAGCACACCGACTCAATGACACCTATAAATAGGAGGTCAAAGCTCAGTCAAAACGGTTACATGGTCGATCGGCTGACCTTTCTCTCTCAAACTTTCATCTGATTTCTCATTGTTTCATTGATTCTCTTTGGATTAGAACATTGGTTTGTTGGTTTGCACATCATTCACAATGCCAAAGGTAAGTTTTTCACATCCAAATCTATCATCTGTTCTATATGTTCTTCATGTCATCACTGTCAACGTCTTTAGAATCAGATCTAGGAAGTTCTAGCTATTTTTGTTAAATTTTTAGCACAGGGTTTTGTTCGCAATGTTAAGATCTGTAGATTTACCGGTTTAATTTGTGTCAATTAATGTTTATCTTGAGTAGATCTGATGTTTAGTGGTTACGGCAGTCGGCTAGGTTTTAGTGAAATTAAACCTTGTTTGGAACGAATTAGAGAATAATGAACATAGGGTTTTGATCGCGACAAGATTTTTCACATAGATCTATGTTCAATTTTTGATAATCTGCCTAAAAAATTCTGAGTATGATTGTTCTTGAATGTTCTTGAATGAGATGCCAACCGATCGGACAGCCATCATTATGGATGCACAAGTATTGTTGCTTGTTAGGATAGCTCATGCCTTGGAGTTTGTGCCTAAATGTGTCATCAAAGTGTAATTTGATTCATGTTCAGTTTTGTGCTAGCCGATCGGTCAGCATTGCCAACCGATCGAACAACATTGCTAGCCGATCGGTCAGCATTGCCAGCCGATCGGACAACATTCTTACAATTCTTTGAAATCTGTGCAAAATGGCCAACCGATCGGACAACTTTGCCAACCGATCGAACAGCTTTCTCTGCATTTTAGTGGTGTTAAAAACAATTGCCAGCCGATCGGGCAGCATTGCCAGCCGATCGGACAGTATCGCCAGCCGATCGGACAGCATTGTCAGCCGATCGGTCAGCATTCAATCATACCTTGATGACTGTTCAAAGTGACAGATATGCAAACCGATCGAACAACATTGCTAGCCAATCAGATAGCATCACTAGCCGATCGGACAGCATTGCTGACCGATCGAACAGCTATTTCCATATCAAAACTCACAAGTTGAGCCAATCGATCAGACATATATGTTAACCGATCGGACATCCATCTGATTACTTAGTTCTATCATAAAGGGATTCTCAGTGTTAGAAAATTTCTCAAAATTTCCATCTTTCATCCTTATGTCTTAAAATATGTGTAAATGATTAATAATGCATATCTTTACAGGGAAGAGGAAAGGATGTCACACCCCGACCACGTAAAACAACGAAACGTGGCGGAAACGTCGGGGAGTGTTGTAACAGAATCATTGTTTCACAACCATGGATTAAACATTTTTGTTTTATTGAATTAAATGTATTACAATGTCTTAACAACAAAGAAAATATAACGTAGTTAACTAGTCTTGCATCTTTTAATGTCACTAAGGCCCAAGTCTGCCTACGTGTATCTTGATCAATCCTATGCATCATTTCCTAAAACACATGTGAAAATAGGTACGTCAGCATAAAAATGCCTGTGAGATACATAGGTTTTGTGAAAATGGGATTCATGACTTATAAGTTTAGAAAAAGTTATTTAACAAAAGTCAGTCATGATCCTTGTAAAATGTTTTGTTTTATAAATCATTTGAAAAACGATGATAAAGTAGATGATATGTAAAAGAACAAGGTAAGGTTAAATGAATAACCAAGTAAAATGAGTTTGTATAAGATAAGTTGTTTGTAAAACAATGTTTTGTGAAAAAGATGTTATTTGTATTAAATGTTATATGTCTAAGTTGAAATGATTCAAATAACGCTACGATATGTAATACCATACAAGTACTTATATATAGGAAGTACCAGCGGCGTATCCACCATGCTTATATCATATTACACACGCCTCGTTATTTAAATCACTTAACCAAAACCAACCACCAATGTAGAAATGTTTATGTATAGTCAAAAGTTATATATGGTAAGTAAAATGAGACTACTTAAACCACAAGTAAAAATGTACAAAACAAAGTATTTGAATAAATCAAAAGTTATGCTTTGTAGAATAATGTTTCAAATGGTTCATATAATCAATGGTTACAAACGGTTCACAATGTAAATGATTACAAACGGTTCACATAATCAAACAGTTACAAATGGTTCAACATATAAAACAATGTGTCCATATGCTGGATGAGCATATGCAACAAAATGTAAAACAATGTACTAAGTATGCTAAATGAATCTACATAGCATAAATGTCATGTAAAACGATGTACTGAGTATGCACAAAATGGACATACATAGCAAAAACGTAATGAAATCATGTACTAATAATGTACTAATGAACATAGCAAGTATATGATATGAAAACATGAAAAGCACGAAAGTAACAAGTAGGCACATGTGTTTCACCCCAAAACAGTTTGAAAACAGTAAAAGAGGGGTCTATGTACTCACTTGAGGGTGCTTAGAAGTCTTGAACAACAACCAAGCAAAGCTAGAGGGATCACAGAATCAAACGGCACCAGAAGGTCCCCACAAGTATTTGACCCGATTCACTCTCAGGTAGGAAGCATATATACTTCCACTTAGAGAGCTTGAATCAGATTCAAATGTGAGGAATGGATGAAATGGGTTGGGTTTATATAGGCATGTCACAACCGTTAGGATCGTTTCTTGCAAAAGGGGGCATGATCTAAGCCGTACACTTGCCATATTCTGATTGGGCACCTTGATGGGCACACAAACCAGCCCATAGAAACCCAAAAACCATGTGCACAAGTGCGGAACAGCTGGATCTGGAAACAACATTCTGTTGTCTGGCACATGCTTACGGACAGTAAGCATGTCCATACGGTCTGTAAGGACCTCTGGTGCTGGCAGAAAGTTTGGCTAATTGGCAGAACAGGCCCCTACACCTCTAAACTTGATTTTTGATGCGTTTTGGCACGTTTAAACCCCGTTAACCCCATTTTAAGGCTCTAAAACGAAGTTAAAGTATAGGGGACTTAAAATGTGCTCAAAAATATCCTGGATGTCGGCTCGTTTGGTCGTACGGTTGCGTTGTTCGGTTAATTACGACGGAAGTCGTAACGTACGCGTGTACTATCCAAAATGCGCGACGAATGGATTTTTGACAAGCCAATCACTAAAATAAAATATTTTAATGATTACATAAATTTTTGGATGTCCGGATGTATTCAGAACGTAAGATATGCGCGAAAATGCAAACTTGTGCACTTTTTGACGCTTTTAGTCCCTGAATGAGCATAAAGTTTATTTTAGCACACCGAACCCCTCAAACCCTATTTCTAAGCTATGTAAAGGATATTCAGGGCATATTTAACTTATGATCAAGTTCCGGAATGTTCGTTACAGTACAAATCGACGTACTTTCGTAGTTTGTAGAATTTAGTCCCTGTAAGCGAATAAACTTGATTTCGGCATACCAAACCATCCAAAACTTATCTCTAAGTTATGTAAGGGTTATTTAAGGTATGTTAAGCCTATGTCACTATTCCGGAGTGTTTGTTGCATTAAACTGGTTATATTTACGCATCAGATTGCCTATAACCTTCCAGAAAGCGATTTAAAGCCCGAAATCGAACAAGAATTGATATGTGCAAATGATACACATATTTATACAAATCCCAAGTATGAAACACAATATTTCATTGATTTGGTATTTGTTTGATGGTCACGGAGGCACAGGTTTCACAAAGGATACGGATAAGGGTCACAATGTATATTGTGTAATTGATGAGGCTAACACAGAGAATACGGTGGTTGAAAAAATGGCCAAATTCTTAAGAGAAAGCAGAGTTGCTAAGGATTTATCTGAAAAAACTGTTATATATGAATTCATGTAAGAGCCTTCTGGAACATAGCTAGATATGAAGAAACTGATAAGATGATACACTCAGTATTAAGAAAGAAGGACAAAACGGGAAAAGATATAGATGTAGAGTTTAAGTTTGGTGTTGGAGACATTAGAAGAGTTCTAGACTTAAAAGATTATGACGACGATCCAACAATCATGTCTGAACATCTTGCTAAAGGAATGTGGTGCAGAATGGGATTCAATGGTCATATTAATGGAAAGATGACTAAGACAAGTTTCTCAAAGGCCTACAGATTTTTGATGCATTAGATGGTTCATTCATTGTCACACAGGAAAGGAGCATATGATGAAGTATCAGATTACATCATGAATATTGTCACAAGTTTGGTATTGAACAGACGTTACAACATTTCTCAAGTAATCTTTGAATATATGAAGGAGAACTGCCAAAATAAAGGTGACATGTATATCATGTATCCAAGATTCATAATGATGATGATAAACGATAAATTCAAAGATCTTCCAAAAAATAAAAGTGACATTATGGATATGAGAAACATAACAACTGAGACCATTGCAAGAATCACCAAAGAAAATGATGCAAAAACGAAACAAATGATATGCAAAATCAAGAATCCAGACTATGTTGCTCCTGAGAATGACAAATGGAGACATGAGAACAGTGATTCAGATAATGAAGATGTGAAGATGAGTGAGTTTAAAGAAAAGAATACTAGATGGTGGGTTGAGAAAGTAAAAGATGGGAAGAGAAAGAGAACTCCAAAGACGTCCCCTGCAGTTTCTATTCCGAAGAATGTAGAAAAGGGTATAGTGAAAGGGGGAGTCATAAGGCAATTAGAATTTTAAATTGTTAAAAGTTTCTAATAAATCTATCAAAATTTGTTTTTGCAGGATCTTCTGGAGAACCGCAACAAAAGCTGATAGATGAAACAGTTTTGGAACCGTCAGCAGTTATTCAAGAAGGAGCTAAGTTGTTATCACAAACTCTTGAAAGCTTCTTAAAGAAGAATGAGGATGTTGCTAAAGGTGTCAAAAGCAAAGAACCTGAAGGTGTTGTTCAAGATGTCTCGAGTGATGAAGATTCTGAAGCTACAGAATCAGAATCAGAACTTGATCTAACTACACTTGGCAGAGGCAAAGCACAACTCAAGAAAAAGCCTACAAAGAAACAAAAAGCATCAGATAAGGAAGACACTTCTTTTGAACCAGATCAACCAAAGAAACAAATAAAGAAGCGCAAAGCTGTTCAAACTGGAGTTATTCCTAGAAGTGTGCGGGCAAAGAAAGGAGAAGCTAAAGCTCAAAAAGATCAAGGAGGCAAAGGCAAAAAGCATGCTGAATCATCAAAAGCTCAAGAACCAGAGGTTAAAAGGAAAGTTGGTCAAGATGATTATGTTAAAGTAACTGAGGGTGGAGTCTTTTCTTCAGAATTTCCGCCAATTACAGAAAATATTGAGATTCCAGAATCCTCACGTCCAAAAGTTACAGATGATTTCTTTGGCAATCTTCCACCTGCAACTGGAGTTTTTAGTGAAGATATTCCAGAAGATGATTATGACATGTTCAATAATGAAGCTGTAAAAGAATTACTGAAGAAAGTTACTGCTCTTGAAAAGGCACAAGACAAAGCTGAAGCAGAACGTGATGTTTTAAAGAAGCAGGTTAATGAGCTGATGAAAGATCATGATCAAATCAGGATGGTGCTGATAGATAAAGAGAAGATGATAAATGAATTGAAGGATGACAGCAGTGATAATTCCAAAGTGTTTGAATTATTGACAGAAGAAATTTCTTCATTAAATGTGAAGATAAAGAATCTTCAAGATGTAAATCAGACACTTAATCAGCTTCTCAGTGAAATGAGTGAAGCTTCATCAAATGAAATGAAGCCTATGAAGTTGGAGATGGAAGCAATGAAGGCTGATAAAGTAATGAAAGACAACCAGCTTAACATGTTATATGCGGTAATGGAAAGTCACTTGAAGATTGATGTTCATGCTGCTTTCAATGATCTTGAAGTAAAAAAGGTAGAAGAGAGAAGAATGGAACGAGAAAGACGACTAGCTGAAGATGCCACTCAAAAGAACAAAAGTGTTGTTGAAGATATTCAAGAAGCTGGTGGTTCTTCAAGTAAAGTTGATGTTCAAATGATTGATGCTGAAGTTGTTCAAGAACAAGTTGTTGAAGTTGTACAAGAACAAGTTGTTGAACAAGATGCTGAAGATGAACAGAATCAAAACTTTTTGATGGTTGGTGAGTCTTCTCTATTCATTGATACTGATGAAGTTATTCGAAGAGTTGCTGCTATTCAAAAGAAGAGAAAGGCCAAAGAAGTGTTGTTACTAGAATGGAAGACACAACAATTTGTTCTTGTTGGTAATGCTTCTATGGTGCCTTACAGTATACCAGAGATTGTTCGCAGAATGAAAATGAATGAAAGAAGAAAATAAGCAAAGAAAGCACGTGGAGAAGAGAAAGATGATGATGACAAGAAAAATGATGATGATGATGATCAAGGATCTTCTGTCTTGTTAATCAATAATCCTAATGTTCAAGAAAGGATTGAAGAGTTGATGAATGATGAAATTAACGAATAGGAAGATGATACTCAACATGAAGCCTCATCATCTGGAAAACAACATGCAGACCAGGTATTTCTAACAAACCCTACTGTTATCTACCTACATGAGAAATATGAAGGTGAGATCGAGGTTCGGAGAACTAGAGCTGAAATGTTAGAAGAGTTGGGTTTGGAAGATGGAAAGTTCAAGTTTGATATTGAGGACGAGATTCCTCAGTCTCCAGAGAAAGATTTTGAATCAAGATATGCATATGAGGCTGATCATTATGATGAAGTTATTATTGAAGATGCTTCAGATTCATCTGATGAAGATATTGATTTTCATTATGCTGGAATTGATGAAACATTTCCGTCACTTGCTGAAATGTTCAAAGATAGAAATGAAGATGAAATCAGAAGGAAAATTGTTGAAAAAGTTTCTACTGAAGGTATTCCAGAAACAATTCCCAGAGAAATTCTTGCTGAAGAACGAAAAAGGTGGTTTAAAAATATGCCCAAAGAAAGAAAAACTCTTAGAGCTCTACAGTATTTCACACATGACAAAAATCTTTCATGGGGAGACATTATGTCATGGGGATATCTTGAAGATCTTAAAGTCTATGCTATCAGACGGGAAGAAGGAGTTCAGTACTTCAAATTTCTGTCAGATATCAGTTCTTTACCGTGGTGGGATGTGGATGAGTTGGTGAAAACAAAGAATATCAAACAGTTCTACTATGGTCCAGAAGTTAGAGAACACGATCAAGATTTGTGGAACTACATCAAATTGCAAGCAAAGAATGGTTATCCTGATTGGAAGCCACAATATCCAAAGAAGATTGTCACATATCTAGAGAATGGTAAAAAGGATATAACTCTGGATGTGAAGCCGCCTAGATGCCTGAAGAATATGCCACTTAGAGCCATTGAGCAAGACTTCCATGATTTATTTCAAGGCTGGCTGTACAACGAAACTACAGCTGAGGCAGTTATCTCTCTGTATGACAAGTCCAAGGGAAAATCTCGAAGAATCAGTATTCTGGATCCAATGTGGCTTGTTAACTGTTCAAAGAAGGATATCGATTGCTTGTTCTACAACAAGATCGTTTATGAAAAGAGAGACAAAGTTCAAGCACAGCAATACCAAACAGTTGTAGATGTTTGTTTTGCGCAAGACATCAATTCTGGTAGATACTGGAAGACAAAATGGAGAGATCTGGAGATTGATGAGTTTCTGAAAAAGTATAAGCGTGAACAAAGATCTAAAAAGATGGCTGAAAGAGCTGCTGAGGTAGGCAAACGTAAGATGGGAATCGTGCCACCAACAGATTAAACACCGATTGAATCAGAGGAGAACAAAATACCAAAATGGGATCGGAAGCATGATGGTGATCCAGTTTATAGAAACTGGTGGTTAACTGAAGGAAGGCATAAAAGACGTAGAATGTTAGAAGAAAAGGCTGAAAAGAGAAGACAGAGAGCTCGTGAAAGAAGACGCAACAGGAGGAATTAAAGACTATGCTGGAAGGAACTACAACTACATCCGAGGGGGAGTCTGTTAGTACAAACGTCTGTAGCTTCTGTCAGCATGATGTCATGTTTTGTATATTTGTGTCTTTGTAAACAATTATGTTTGTATGTATGTTAGTTTAAGCAGATCAGGATATGGGACGTTATTGTAAAAGTGCTGTATTTTGTTAGGCTATGCCAGCCGATCGAACAGGCGTCCGATCGGTCAGCAATGCCAGCCGATCGGACAGCATCTCATGCTAGCCGATCGGACAGCACTTCTTCTATCCTGACTCTGCCTATAAATACCTGTCCGATCAGGTCATTTGTATCTTTTGCACTTTTGACTCTCTGGAGAACTCATGTCAGTCTGACTTTCAGAGGAACTTTTGTACTTTCATATACGTTGAATAGAAAGATCAGACATCATTTTAGAGTTGAATACTTTGTCGTATATCTGTAGTTTGATCAAATGGATTCCGCACATTAATCAAAGCCGATTCATCTAGTTTCCTACAAACATATCCTATCCAAAGGACCTACAATGTTTAGCTAGGATTTTACACTGATAAACTCACTTGAAATCCCCTCATAAAACCACCACCTTGGCCGAAAATATGAGGGCACCATTTGAGTTCTTGCACTTGATTTATCAAACATGAAAAACCCTCTTGAATAACCATCTCATGGCTGAAAATTAGAGAGTATTTTTACTTGATTTTCAAACTTGAAAACCCTTAAATAAACCCTCTCTTGGCCGAAAATCCTCTTGTGCATTTTGTGAGATTCTTGCAACTTTAATTAGTGTGTCAAGATGTGTATATTCTTCACCCAATCAAAGTTGAAACTTTTATGACATTTGCATGTTATGTAAATGGACCAAACTTGGTCTTGGGAAGACAAGGCGGCCACCCATAGGGCCATCAATTTTGGCCAACCAAAATTTTTCCTTTTTTATTTTTTTTAGTCTTGTACTATATATTTATAACTTTTATAAATATGACAACATATATATATAAGACTTTTTATGCAACAAATCATAACTTTTATAATGTTATTTAACCTATTAAATAACAAAATAAAATATTCTCTCAAAATAAATTATCCATATAATTTATTTGTTTGTCAAGTGCAATTATTTAGAAAACCAATTTCTAAATATTCTAATTGTTAATATTTATTTGTTTGATCATATCACAAATAAATATTACAAGTGTTTGTCTAGTGTGTATTTGGGTATGACTCGACTTGGATCATAACGTACTAGCCACATCAATTTAATATGTGTCTTGGGCATACAGAGTCCAACAATCTCCCACTTGCACAAGATACATAGAAGATTGATGCAAGTAGTAAATAACGCCTAACTACGATTTACTACCCCTAATACGTAGGACTATATGTCCCATTCAATAACATCATCCCCTTCAAGTCCCTTACTTGAACATGATTTAGGTGAATCTATCATTTATCCTTTCGTTACAGATGTCATGTCAAATCCAGAGACACAGAGTGATCACTCACTATTGATTTAACTTTAGCAGGCCTTAGACATCTTACTCTCAATGAATAAGAGGAACAAATCTCTTCTTGACTACATACGTCTCTCACAATCACCTTGTACCACACCTGAGCTTAGCCTTATGTACTGTCTTTTTACAGACAGTGAAGAACTACGTCAAGGTATAATACTTGGTGAATATCAAGACCCAATATGTATCTCAGGTCAGAGGATACTATGATATTCTCCTTTACTCAAATTTACTTATGATCAATCACAAATGATTCCATGCAGTAAGATTTGAGAGCGAGTCAGTCCAATATTTGTATCCCACAAACATCTATGAACTTTGGCAGCAACACTTTGCTCTATATTCATACCTAATGAATATCCACCAATCCAAGTTCATAATAGTCTTACATTCATATTTGTTGGTGCATACGTCTGTCGACTTCATCTTGTATCGAGTCTTGTACTAAAATAATTAGATCAGGGCACGTAGTTCGAGAAATTAGGATTTATTGGTAATTTCGCTTGAAATAGCCACTGGCTATTTCAAACGAAATTAAACATGTTAATTTCGCTTGAAATGGCCAGTGCCACTTTCAAGCGAAATCAGCTTTCCTATATATACCCCTTCACACGAAATCATTTGTAACTTTTGTAATTCCGGTACCGAAGTGCTGCCGACGTGTCTACTGATCTGGAAACTTGTTATAATCAATATACAAGACAATTAAGTGTGAAACAAGCTGTTTTCCAAGTCAATTCATCTGTTTTCAACTTTTGAATTGATAAGAACTCTTCTGATTGACTCGTTTGGGTCACAAAACGATCCTACAAGTGGTATCAGAGCTCAGGAGGAAGAGTTCTTGCCAAAACAGTCATAAATTTTGATCTCTACACCCTCTTTTCAAAATTGAACAAGTTTTTACGGTCAAAATGACTTGAATTTCACATATTGTGTGCGAAACAGTGTTTTAACAAATCCTTGAAAGAATTGGACCTTAATTCAATCTAAAACTGATAAAATTTGTAATTCCATTTGAAAATCAGATCGAAAAAGATGATGTCAGCAGCATTTCACACGGAATTAGCTCTTGATTCCGCTTGAAATTGTAATTTCGTTTGAAAAGTACTTTTGTTTTCACACGAAATTACCTGATTCCGTTTCAAAGTGTAATTCTGTTTGAACATTCATCTGTTTCACACGAAATTAGGTATTCCGTGTGAAAGTGTATTCCGTTTGAAAGGTGATTCCGTGTGAGTTGGTATCTCGCTTGAAATTGTAATTCAGGTGATTTCGTTTCAACTGGTATTCCGCTTGAAAGTGCTATTTCGTTTGAAAGTGTCCGTTTTGTGAAAAAGTTTATCGAATCATGGAAGAGGAATTCTATAACGCATTTGCTACATCCCTGACTACTCCAGCTACCATTGCTTAGAACATGAACTTGGAAAACGAAACTGGAACTTTACAAAAACCCCCGAAACTCATGGGAATTGAAGAGTATTACGGTTGGAAAAATCGGTTTGAGAACTAGGTTCAAGCTAATCATTTGAGATCATGGGAGTGTATTGAGAAAAAGTATGTCAAACCGCGTATAGATTTGGGAGTTAACAAAACAATTTCTGAATTTACGGACAAAGAACGAGACATGTATAAAGCTGAAAAAATGATGATCAGTTTGTTACAGCAAGCTATTAAAGAAGACATCTTTATTTTGCTTCAGCACGATAATACTTCACGATCGATCTGGGATGCTCTTAAAACTAAATTTTAGGGTAGTGAGAAGATGATCAGGATCAAGAAAGCATTACTTAAGAAAGAATTTGACTTGTTTTCAAGTTTTCCGAGTGAATCATCAAAGAAACTAATTGAAAGATATTGCCACTTAGTGCGAACTATGTCTTTGTTAGAAATTGTCAAAGATCAAGAAGAATGGGTCGACAAGTTAGCTGATGCACTACCTCAGAAAGAATGGGGTACGTATTTTATGATCTTGAAAAACACGGGAGAATATGACAAGTTGACTATTTCACAGTTCATTGAAAAGATTGAAGGTCAAGATCTAGAACAACAGAAGATTGCAAGAATGAATAATCCGAGTTATCAACAAGATGTCAAAATGTATTACAAAGGAAGTGTTCAAGAGGTTGAATTAAGTCCAAAAGTTCAAACTGCTTTTAGTGCTGAAAATTCATCTGGATCAGTCAATCAAAGTCCAAGCAGCAGCAGTAGTTTTTCTTCATATCCAAATGTTAATCCAAAGAGTTCTACATCAAGTCATCAATTTCAAAACGCAAACAGCAGTAATGGTCAAGTGTTGAATTGCAATATAGCATTGCATCTTCAGAATGGTCAAAATTGTTCTGAAGAGATTGCCAAAAGTCACATGTCGTTACTTGCTACAGTATTAGAGTCTTATGAAGGATTGGTTGCAGGGAGAATCGGAAATCCTATGTTGACGAAAGAGGATTACGATCAGATAGATGCAGAAGAGATGGAATTAATGGACATCAAATGGTGTTTAGCTAGTGTTTTGAGGAGAGCTGAAAAGTTCAAGATAATTACAGGAAGAGATGATTTTAGAGACACAAATGTTTCTACTTTGGGTTTTGATAAATCTAAAGTTACTTGTTTTCGATGCAGGGAGAAAGGTCATTTCAAGAGAGAATGTAAAAATCGAGAAGCAAGTGGAGCATAGAATCCATTTGGAAGAGATGATTACTATCGGAAAGCCATATATCAACAAGTTGCTGATCAATCTTACAAACAAAAGGAACCACAAACTGCTCATGCTAAAATGATCGTAGAAGCAAATAAAAAAGCATATTATGGTATAATCGATCAAGATGATGAGAAAGTGGCTGAAGGATTTAGTTGGGACAAATATATTCCATCTTATTCCAAAATGACAGCTCTCACTGCGCAAATCATACAAGATCCAGTGTTTGATCAATCATCATCTGATGATAGTGATGATGAAGAAGAGACACAAATTAATATTGCAAAAACTCATTTATTTCCTGAAAGTTTTCAATTTTATTTTGCAGATAAAGTGGAGAAGCTAAAGGAGAAACGTGCAGCAAAGAATAAGAAACAAGTAAAAAGCGAGAGTGTTGCAAAGGAAGAGAAGTCTGAACAAAGTGAAGAAGTTGAGTCTACTGTAAAAGTAGTTGAAGTTGAGAAAGTGGTTGAAGTTGAAAAGATAGTTGAAGTTGAAAAGATTGTTGAAGTTACAAAACCGTGTCAAAAATGTTTGAAATCTTGCAAGCAGTGTGCAGAGAAAGATGAGAAGATGAATGAGTTTGAGAAAATGAAAGAGAATTTATTGTTTAATCTCAATTACGTGAAAGAATCATATGATGTGTTGAATAGAACGGTAACTGGTCTTCAAAAGACAAATTCTGAAAGAGAAAATGCATTGACAATGATGAATGCTGTGATGATGTCAAAGCAGAAAGCCATAAATTTTTACATTGAAGAAAGTGCAAAATGGAAGCAAGAGTTGGAGACAGAAAGGATTGAAAACGAAAGAATTAGACGTTTACTACAAAGCTATTCTAGTTCTGATTATCTAATTGATAGAATTTATCCAACTGTTGCAGGTTTTGAAGCATTTCAAGACAAGAAGCATGAAGAAAAGGATATTGGTAAGAAACAAAGTGCAAATTATAATAAGTGTCCGCTTCCGATCTGGGAAGGTTATTCTCCTAGAAAACCAAATGAGGAGCAAGTCAAAAAGGCTGTCAATATAAAGTTAAAGTTCGAAACAACTGATGAGTTACCAGAAAATATTGACGTCACATTCACATCGTTTGACACTGATCATGAGTCGGAGTTAATAAAAAAGGTGGTCGATCAGGTGTTGGATAAAGATGAGGAGTCGGAGTCAAAATCTGAGTCAGAAAGTTCGAGTTCGTCGGTCAACAATTCAAAGTCGTCGGTCAAAAGGGTTTATAATAAAGAATTTTTGTTATCAAAATCTAATTTGAATGACGAACCAATCAAAGTGGCATATAATTTGATTGATTCAGACAAATTATATTCTGATGAAGAATTTCCAATAAGAAGTGTTCAAACTGAAAAGATCAAAAAGGTTTTCAAACTAACAGAAATTAATATTTCTGAAATAAATGATGTAAATATTAATGAAAAACCTAAAAAATACACTTAAAGAGTTCAACAACGTTTAAATAAGAAAAAGGGTTACAGTTCTGGTTCTGGTTTTCAAAAGAAACCAAACCATAACGGTAATTTCAAAAAGAAAGGTCTTGGATTTATTCCACCTGAAAATTATAAAAATGAGAAAACTTTTAAAACAAATACAAAATTTGTTTCAGGGACAAGCTGTTTTCCAAGTCAATTCATCTGTTTCCGCCTTTTGAATTGATAAGAACTCTTCTGATTGACTCGTTTGGGTCACAAAACGATCCTACAATATTTGTTCCCACAAGTATGATCGACTACGGACATTTAGAATAAGCAACTTATTCACGAATTTAAACATGCTAAAACGGAACATAACTCAACATACCATAAGGAGTTATAATAACAATTGTTCCAATATCCAAATACAAAATAGATCAAATCCAATCACTAGAATATCGAAGTCCTAAGGCACAAGTATGACCCTTCATGCTTTGCCCGTTCAAGGAGCTTCGTGAGTGGATCCGCAATATTTTGATCAGTGTGAACTTTGCGAATACATATCTTTCCCTTTTTCAACTTCATCCCTTATGTAGTTGAAACTCCGCTCAATGTGCCTAGTCTTTTGATGTACACGAGGTTCCTTGATTTGAGCAATCGCACCATTGTTATCACAAAGATCTCTAGGGTCCTGAATGGTAGGGACTACCCCTAGATCGGCAATAATTCAAGTGGCAGATCCACATGAATCATCTTGATCAATGAAGCGACGATGTATTCTGATTCTGTAGTGGACAATGCTACCCTGATTGTGATCGAGAATCATCTCAATCAGTTTGGAAACTCGTATCCATGTAACCCTTTACAACGAATTCCGAAACTCGCATCCCTGTAACCCTTTACAACGAGTTCTGCTTCACCAGATCCATATATTAGAAATATATCTTAGTCCTTCTAAGGTATTTCAATATATTTTTAACAGTCATCCAATGACCGTTACTTGGATTTCACTGGTATCTTCTCGTCATGCCTAAAGGGCATGACATGTCCGGTCAAGTGCATATCATTACATACATAATGGATCCTATAGCTGATGCATATGGGATTCCTTTCATTCTTTCTTGCTCATCCTTTGAGCTTGGACATTGAGACGCACTCAATATTGTCCTCTCTTGAATAGGTACCAAACCTTTCATAGAGTGCTCTATCTTGAACCTTTTCAAGACTTTGTCAATGCATGCACTTTGGTTTAAACCTATCAAGCGCCTCGATCTATCCCTATAGATCTTTATTCCCAAAATATAGGCGGCTTCTCCAAGATCCTTAATGGGAAAACAACTTCCAAGCCAAGTTTTTACACCTTTCATGGTTGGAATGTCATTTCCAAAAGTAGAATGTCATCGACATACAGTACTAAGAAAGTGATGATGCTCCCACTAGCCTTCATATATACACAAGCTTCATCGACATTCTTCATGAATCCATATTCCCTAATCTCTTCATCAAAACGGTGATTCCAGCTTCTAGATGCTTGTTTCAATCCACATATTGATTTCTTTAACTTGCATACTTTGTTAGGATGTTTTGGACCGACAAAACCTTCAGGCTGAACTATATAGACATCTTCCTTAAGATATCTATTAAGGAAAGCCGTTTTGACATACATTTGCTAAATCTCATAATCATATTATGCAGGTATGGCAAATAATATCCTTATTGACTTTAGCATCGCCACAGGCGAAAAGGTCTCATCATAATCAGCCCTTTGAGTTTGAGTGAAAACTTTTGCTACAAGTCTTCCTTTATAAGTATCCAAGTTTCCATGCATATCAGTTTTCTTCCTGAAAACCCACTTATTTCCAACCACTTTTGAGTTAAGAGGTTGCATAACCAATTCCTATACTTGGTCGTTATACATGGATTGCATCTCTACGTTCATGGCTTCAAGCCATTTGTCATAATCGGCATTTTGACATTGCATCATGGTATGTGGTAGGTTCACCCGAAACTACCACGTAGCATCCATCCATGAAAAATCCATATCTTTTAGGTGGACTACTAATTCTACCAGATCTGCAAACGTTTTGTGTGTATTGATCAACCACTTGATCGTTTTCAACAACCTCTTGTTGAGTGCTTATATTAACCAAACGTGTATCAGTTTGTGGTTCTTGATCCTCATCAAGTTCCACTGTTCTACTAATTCCTTCCACAAGGAACTTAGCTTCCATGAACTCAGCCTTTTGAGCAACAAATATCTTTTGCTCTGTTGGATCGTAGAAGTAATATCCTATACCATCTTTAGGATATCCTACAAGGATACACTTAGTGGATCGTACTTCTATTTGTTTGGGGTGTATGGCTTCATATAAGCTTCACAACCCAAACCTTCAAATATGATAATGATGGAGCCCTTCCATGCCATACAGGCCACGGAGAGCAAAGCGTAACCCCAAAATGATAGAGATAATGTGCTCCTAACCATCATAGATCGAACCATATCCAAATAGAGTTCGATTCCTCCTCTATCGGAACAAAGAACTTTGATTGAGTTGATTTAGTACTTTACCTTTTGAAGATTTTGAATGTTTCAAAACTTCATCTTTATGTCAAGTACACATAACCATAACTACTATAGTTGTCGGTAAAAGTAATGAAGTATCTTTCACCATTCCTAGTCATTGGCTTAAAAGGATCACACACATCCAAATGTATGATTCCTAACAAATCTTTTGCCATTTTCACTAAAGGGTTTCTTGGTCATTTTACCTTGTAAACAAGATTCACATGTATCAAATGAACCAACTTCATTTATTTCCAAAAGACCATTCTTTCGAAGTGTTTACATGCGACATCTGTTTATATGACCAAGGCGATAATGCCAAAGATAGGTCTTACTCAAATCCGTTTTTGAGTTTCTTGGTGATTGTTTGGTACATTGAACTATCAAATGATGTGTTATTATGAAGCAATTCATAAATACCATTTGAAAGCATACCTTTAAAGTAAAAACATGTCATTCATCGATATAAATGTCATTGTTTACAAACTTTAAATCAAAACCATATTGTCTTATAAGGGAAACTTTAATAATGTTCCTAGTCAAACTAGGAGCATATATAACATGTTTAAAACAATTTCCAAACCATTTGGAAGTTTCAAAACATAGTCTCCTTGGGCTTCAACTTGAACTTTCACTCCATTGCCCAAGAGCAGACTAGTCTCTCCCTTCTTGTAATGTCTATTTCTTTTGAACTTTTGCAACGAATTGCAAATATGAGTTCCACATCCGGTATCTAATACCCATGTGTTTAAAGAAATAACATTAAGGTCAATATGTATCATAAAGATTGTACCTGAGGTTTGCCTAATATCCCTCTTGTTTTCAACTCCTTGAGATAGGTTGGGCAATTCCTATTTAAATGTCCTATCTCTCCATACTCAAAGCATGGATCGTTCATGGCAACCTTTGCCTTCTTTTCTTTTAGTTTCGGTGGTTCCGCTTTAGTCTTTCTTTTCTTTTCCCTTTGAATTACTCGTTTCCATTTTCAACATTTGCTTTGGTGTCGGGGTGATGCCCTTTCTTGTTGCCATCCTCATTGATCTTTAGAACGGATAAAAGCCCTTTTACTCATATTGAGCCTTTCGAGGTGATCAATGTGGCTTTTCATCTTAAAGACATAAGATGAGACCGATTGGTTTTCCTCTATTCGACATGCATGATGCGTCCGAAGCGTTCTACCCTTGCATATTGTAGGAACATTCCTTTCAATTGGGTAATCATGTCGTATGCTCATGATATTTAAAAATCCTTTTGAATCTTGGGAATCATAATTCCTAACATGAGGCAAGAGGCTTGCATAGTATCCTCGATATACTTAATCCAATCGTTATAGGCATCCTTATCTTCCATAAGATGTTCATCGGGATTAGGATCGTTCAACACATAGGATATCTTTTCTTACTTGAGAACAATTCTTAAGTTTTGATATTAGTCCATAAAGTGTTATGATTGAGACGATCCTTTTGAAGGATTGTTTTTAATGATAGGTTACGAACGGTTTGGGTAATATTGTTAGCGGCCATCTACAAAATTTTACAAGGTTCAATTTTAGTATTTTCGATATTATTATATTTTAATCATTAATACCCTTTTATGTCTCATAGACAATTAATAATTAAAATCTAGAATCCAACGTTACATTTAAATATTGGTTAGGTGACCTTTATCCCTCTATTTAAATTAACAAGGTAGTCAACGTTTGACAATTGCAACCCTTTGCAACTTCTAGCCATATGGGATCGGTTAAACATCTTTATGTTTAGTTGGCATGTTTAATCCCATCAACACCTTTTGTTCGCCATGCTTCGGTGACCCTAAGTTCATGGTTTCCAAATCAAGTCGTCCAACTTACACACACGTGTGAGTTTATACACATAAGTGGTTAGGTGACCTTTATCCCACAAACATGGTAAACCCACCTAGAATATACAAGTTCCCTCAAATGTGGTTAGGTGACCTTTATCCCACAAAAGAGTTCCCAAGTGATTCGAGTGTTGTATAAAAGGATGGTGTTTGACTTGTTTTATAAAAGTGATTTTGAGTTTTCAAAATTCTAGTTTAGAAAACTTTATGTACCATACATTTGCATGCATTCAAATCCTTGGTACTTTTGTGAAAACAAATTTTCAAGGTTCTTTTTAATAAAACCCATTTTATTATAAAATCATTAATTTTTAATAACCTTTTATTAACCAATTTTAATGATTTTTTAAGAACCAATTTTAAGCTTGTTGTTGATTATTAATTGTTAAGCATGCATATCCAAATATCATCCAAATAATAAAATAAGCAACCACACAAGCACAAACCACATATCAATAGGTATATAACCATAGCCAACTATTTGACCACACTTGTTAGCCGAAACAAGTGTGCCAAAAGGTCCTTCCTAAAGGGTGAATATTGACACAAATAATGTGTCGTTGAACTCCCAATTGATCTCGCATCCAAATGCTTCAAGTCTTCTTCTTGTGTTGTGATTTGTCCACCTTTTTTTGAGCTTCCAAATGTCTTTTATATTCAGCTCCAAACTCCTTTGGACTTCAAAAATGTATTTTGGTTATCGGGCTAAAATCCCGTTAAGAACTATGAAGTCCTTTAGGCCCGAAATTAGCCAAAACCAAAAACGCATTTTTGTGTGCATCTTCTTTTACAAAAAATTATCCTAATACATTTTTTCTAGTAAAATAAAATGCACTTAATCTATTTATTTACATGCCAAATGAAAATAAATAAATTACATATTTTTACAAATGGAAGAACAAAAATAATAATTATTACAACCTTTGAAATAATTAAATATAAATCATAACACAATCATTCAACATATTCACACAAGGTCATGGCTAGGTTATGAACACCAAAATATATATCCACATATATATAAAATTCAAGAAGCAAAAATGGTTTCCTTTTTACAACCTACTTTTCGGTCAAGAATGAAAAAACCAAAAAAGTGGGTTTTTGTCCAAACAAAACAATCATCCAAATGACATAATTTTTCAAGATACTTTTATGCATGTATGATAATAATCTTGAAAAACAAAAGGGGAACCATGATGAAAAATTTTGGCCATAGGGTTTAACCAAACCAGAAACCCGAAAATTTCATATCCTATGAAGCATGCACTCATATAAGCGGCTCTAGATGTCATTGTTGGGTTTTTCACATGTTTATCAAAGTATTTTATCCATATAAAATAAAAACGCAGCGGAAAATATTATTTAAAACATGTACTTAAAAGATATAAAACTCATTTTACATGTAAAACCCAATACCCGGATCCATATACGAACATGCATGCTATCAAAAATTAAAACACAACCATAGAGTGTTTAGAATACTACCTTCCAAGGAGTAAAGGATATGAAGAAGATGATGCTTCTTGAACGGTTGCCTTCAAGTGTAGAAGACCTCAAGCTTGTATACCCCAAGCCTTCCAACAAACATCTTATGTTTAGCTAGGATTTTACACTCATAAACTCACTTGAAAACCCCTCATAAAACCACCACCTTGGCCGAAAATATGAGGGCACCATTTGAGTTCTTGCACTTGATTTATCAAACATGAAAAACCCTCTTGAATAACCATTGTTGGGATTAAACCCTAACAAAGGAACAGATAATTAAAGCCAAAACTGGATCAGAGCAGTGGATCCAGAATAAGCAGATGTTATGTATACAAGTCTCTCCCCTTGAAAGTGGTTTCAACATCTGCTGACCTCCTATCTACTGATCATACAAACTGCTGACCTACAAACTGCTGATCAAGTAAAAGACTGATGGAAGACTAAAGCTCTGCTGTTCAATCTACTGCCTTGAGTCAAGCTCTGCTGATCATGACAAGTACTGCTGGGTTCACATCAGTGGAAGGATGCAGCAGTAGTTTAGATGTCTTTATGTAATGAAATGTAATAACAGTAGTTAGCATAGCAGAGGTTGTATAGATCAGAGGTTAGAGTTTGTTAGGAGGTTAGATGTCACTTTCATGGTGACGTCAGCTTAGATGCTTCAGTGGTTTGCTCGTGCCTATAAATAGAACAGTACCATGCACTGTTCTATTTAAGCTCTTTCACTATCTTCTTCCTGCACGAACAAATACTGTGAGCTCAGGCTGAGGGGGAGTTTGTTGCATACTTGCAAATTGTAATCGTTGTTGAAATTAAATTCAATCATTCGGTTCAATGTTAAACTTGTATGTTAAAAGCAATTCTCCTGTTTGATTGTGAAAAGTTTGCTTCCATCTTAATTCCGCTGCACAACTCATTCATCTTCATCTTAATTCAAACGTAAAATATAATCAAAACCAAACTCAGATCCTAACAATTGGTATCCGAGCCTGGACAGTCAAATTTGATTTAACAATCATTTTGACGTAAATAGTTCAGCTCATAAAAGTTGATACTGATAGTTTGTTCGTTTTGTTGAAAAACAGAGCAAGGTTTGAATCACCATCAAAGTTGATTAATCAGTGCCTGTAAAACAACCAGGATGACGTCACAATCACAAGATGATAAGAATAACATTGGCTCTCTTTTCAAACCACCTATGCTTAAACGTAATGAATACAACATCTGGGAGAGAAGGATGGGTCACATCCTTGCTCAATAGAACACTGGATGTTGGAGGTCTGTTGTTTTTGGTCCCCATGTTCCTATGGTGCCAAGTGCTGAGGATGCAAAGAAGTTCGTTCCTAAACCAACTGAAAACTATACTGAAACTGGTTTTCAAAAGTTCGAACTCGATGCCAAAGCATTTAGCATCATAGCATCTACATTACCCAATGAAATATATGCTGGACTGTTACATTGTAACAGTGCCAAAGAGCTATGGGATGCATTGAAGGAACAGTTTGGGGGAACAGAAGAAGTTATTGAAAACAATAGGGAAATTCTGAATCAGCAGTATGAAACATTTTGTCACATCAAGGGTGAATCATTGACTCAGCAGTTTGAACGATTCAGTTGTCTCATTAGTGAACTAAGGCTTGTTAAAGTAACATTTCCAAATTCAACTCAAAATAGCAGGTTCCTTAGATCACTACCAGAAAAATGGGATACCATTTCATTTGTTACTAGAAACTCTGCTGAGTCCAAAGATCTGACCCTGACCCAACTTCATGGTAGACTCCTAACCTATGAATGGGAGTTAAACTAGAAAAAGAAGTTGCAAGAGTCTGGCAAAGTTGCTGATGATTATTCATTTGGCAGCACAGCTCTTTTTGGTCAGGAAGAATCTGGTAGCAGTAGTAAGGATCAGGGTTATGATCACTTTATTGATATAACTGCTGGTGGAAATTTTAACAACCCTGATTCTCACTCTGCAAACTATGCTTTTACTGCAAATTGTGAAAACCAGATGTCAGATAACATGTGTTTTGAACTCAATGATTTGCAACACTTTGATCCCACTGACTTAGAAGAAATGGACATTTTGCATCAGTTGGCTTTGCTTAGTGTAAGAACAAGCAAATTCTACAAAAGAATAGGGAGAAAATTCCCAGGGTTACATAGGAATTTAAAAGTGGGGTTGGATAAGTCAAAAATTAAGTGCTATAAGTGCAATAGGCTAGGTCATTTTGCTAGGGAATGCAGGAGTCAAACCACTGGCCCAATAATCACTCATCCCAGCTCAAACCCTAGACCACAACATCAAAGGACTGTGCACTATACCCAATATACCCCTGCTGCCCATGTTAACACTGCTCACTATGCTGCAACCCCTGTGCCTGTGCATTATGTTCAAACCACTGTTCCACAAATTCAGTATGTTCAAACCCCTGTTCCTCAGGCACAAGTGCAACCTGTTGCACCTCAACAAGCTGCTCCAACAGTGGTACAACCAGATCAACAAAGCTTTTTCACCCAAGGTTTTGTTGACTGGAGCAGCATGCCTGATGAGCTTGTTGATGAAAATTTTGCACTCTATGCTTTTAATGAACCTTCTAATGATTAATTTTGTTTGATGGCATTAGAGTCAATACCAGAGGGAGTAGAAACTGAAGGTGAACAGCTAAGTGCTGAAACAGTGGATGAGGTGACTGAAGCAGTGGTTACTGCAGTTGCTGGTGAACTACTGCTGGGAGAAAATTCAGAAACCCTGATTGAACCACTGTCCGACCCCTGGTCCAAAGAAGAAAAAGAAGACAAGGAAGAGAAGAAAGCAGGTGAGAAAGAAGTAAGAGCTGATGATGAAGAAGATCATCAATGTGATTGTGCCATGATGGCTGCTGCCAAGGGAGCTTCTGCATGCTTAGATAGTCTTTGGTATGTAGATAGTGGAGGCTCCAGGCACATGACAGGATGTAAAGCCCTTCTCAAAGATTTCAAAATTCATGGAGGGGGTGATATATCCTTTGGTAATAATAGTAAAGGGAAAGTTCTGGGGTCTGGTACAGTACAAACTGGAAATGTAAAATTTGAAAATGTCAATCTGATAGACAATCTAAAATTTAACCTCCTAAGTGTTTCACAAATAAGTGATAAGGGGTATGGGTCATTCTTCACAAAGGAGTGTTGTAGGATTGTTGGACCAGAAATGGTTGAAAAGATTGAACCAATAATAAAAACTGGAAAAACAAAACTTGTTGCTCAAAGAAGTGGCAATGTTTATGTTGTTGATATGTCAAAAGAGTGTCCCAGAACTGATGCCTGTCTGTTCTCAGCTGCCTCTAACAAAGAGACAGAACTTTGGCACAGAAGACTGGGGCACACAAATCTCAAGACAATCACTAAAATTTCAAAAAATGGCCTTGTAAGAGGCTTACCACAAAAATTGTTTTCATGTCCTGAGCATTGTGTTTCCTGTTTAAAAGGAAAACAGCATAAAAGCTCTTTTAAGTCCATTGAAGAGTCCAAAACAACTCAGTGTTTGCAAATGCTGCACATGGATTTGTTTGGCCTAGTTCAAGTCATGAGTCTCAAGAAGAAGAGATATTGTTTGGTTATTATTGATGACTTCTCTAGGTTTACATGGACTTTCTTTTTACACTCAAAAGATGAGACTGCAGGCATTTTGCAAGACTTTGTGACACAGGTTGAAAAGCAATTTGACCTTCCAGTAAAAGTCTTCAGGAGTGACAATGGCACAGAATTAAAAAATAAGGAGTTGGATGCCTTATGTGTGAAGAAAGGGATTGTAAGGCATTACAGTATCCCTAGAACACCAGAGCAAAATGGGGTAGTTGAAAGAAAGAACAGAACTTTGATTGAGGCTGCCAGAACCATGCTTGCTGATTCAGGTTTGCCATTAACTTTTTGGGCAGAGGCAGTAAACACTGCTTGCTATGTCCAAAACAGAGTTTTAATAAACCCCAGACACAAAAAGACTGCTTATGAAATTCTGTATAAAATCAAACCACTGATCTCATACTTTAAAGTATTTGGTTGCCCATGCTTTATTTTGAATTTAAAAGATTCCATCTCAAAATTTGCAGCCAAAGTAGATTGTGGTTATCACCTGGGATACTCAACCACTGCCAAGGCCTACAAAGTGTTTAATACATGGACCAAAGCAGTGGAGGAGACCTTGAATGTAAAGTTCAATGAACTTTCATCAATGAAAATCCCAGCAAATCCTGCAGATTTGTTTGATCTTGATAAATTCACGTTTGAAAATACTGCTGTCAAGACTAACAGTGCAGGTGCATCAGAGGATTCAACACCAGACTATGGGTATGAAATCATCATCCCTCAAAAGTCTGTCAAAATGGGAAGAGCAGCAGATGTTCAAAACAGCTGTCAAAGCTCAACCACTGCTACCTTAACAGTTGTTGACCAAAGTAGCCCCTTAACCACTGCTTCCACATCATCAAGCACTGTTGATAAAAGTCCTCAAACAGTGGATCAAAGTCAGCATGTGTCCACACCTTTGCCTCCTATTCCACCACCTTTTGAAGCCACTGCTGGATCATCAAAGTCACCAACAATGGTTAGCTCAGATGATACACATCTGCAGCCTTCACCAACAAATGCCATCATACCATACCAAGGAGATTTAATCTTCTTGAGATCTTATCCACCTGACCAAATCATTGGCAACATCAATGAAGGGGTGCTCACAAGAAGCCAAACCCAAAACATTTGTCTTTTTGCTGGCTTTCTATCACTCCATCAGCCAGTCAAGTACCAAGAGGCACTAACAGACAACAGCTGGGTAGAAGCCATGCAAGAAGAGCTCCAACAGTTTAATAGACAACAAGTATGGGAGCTTGTACCACTGCCAAAAGATGTAAGTCCCATCGGCACAAAGTGGGTCTTCAAAAATAAAACTGATGAAAGGGGCATTGTTGTCAAGAATAAAGCTAGGCTTGTGGTTCAAGGTTACAGACAGGAAGAGGGGATAAACTATGATGAAACTTTTGCCCCTGTAGCAAGATTGGAAGCTATAAGACTGTTCCTGGCCTTTGCTGTCAACCACAACATGAAGGTGTTTCAAATGGATATCAAAAGTGCTTTCCTCTATAGTACAATTCAAGAAGAGGTGTATGTTTGTCAACCTCCAGGTTTTGAGGATCCATTTTATCCAGATCATGTCTACAGGTTAAACAAAGCCTTGTATGGCCTGAAACAAGCACCTAGGGCCTGGTATGAAACTCTTTCCACATTTCTACTCTCAAATGGTTTCAAAAGAGGTACCATTAATAAAACACTGTTTCTAAAATGGAGAGGAAAGGATTTAATGATTGTCCAAATTTATGTGGATGACATTATTTTTGGAAGCACATGTAATAAAATGTGTGAAGAGTTTAGGCAACTCATGATAGCTGAGTTTGAAATGAGTGTAATGGGTGAGCTGCAATGCTTTCTTGGTCTCCAAGTTCAGCAAATGCAAAATGGAACTTTCATTCATCAAAGCAAATATGCTAAAGAACTTTTAAACAAATTTGATATGAATGATTGTAAACCATGCAGCACACCCATGGTAACAAATAAGCTAGTCATGTCTGATGAAAAGGATGAGCTGGTTGACCAAACTCTATATAGAAGCATGATTGGGTCTTTGTTGTACCTAACTGCATCTAGGCCAGACATCATGTTTGCAACATGTGTTTGTGCAAGAAGTCAATCAGCCCCTAGGAAATCCAATCTTATTGCTGTAAAAAGGATATTCAAATACATAAAAAGTGCTCCCACACTTGGTATCTAGTATCCAGCTAATGGAAATATCAAGCTTTCAGGATTTTCAGACAGTGACTTTGCTGGATGTAACACCACAAGGAAGTCCACTTTAGGAGGGTGCCAGTTTCTAGGTGATTGCTTAGTTTCATGGCAAAGCAAAAAGCAAGCAGCTGTTTCAACATCCACTGCTGAAGATGTATACATTGCTGCTGCAAGCTGTATAGCCCAACTTCTGTGGCTTCAAAATCAGTTGCTGGATTTTGGTATCACTGCCTTAAAGACATCACTCATGTTGGATAGCCAGGCAGCAGAAAATATCATCAAAAATCCAGTTTCCCACTCAACCACCAAACACGTCGACATCAGACATCACTTTGTGAGGGATTGCTATGAAAAAGGTTTGATTTCTCTGCATCATGTTCCAACTAAAGACCAGCTGGCAGATGTGCTCACAAAAGCATTAGATACATCCACCTTTGAAAGCTTGGTCTCTAGGATTGGCATGCTAAACATGGAATAACAAGCAAAATCTTGTTTTTCTATGAATAAAAGCATTAAAATGTTTTCAGAAAATCAAAAATCCATCCTTAAAAATAGCTGAAAATGAAGTTTTCATTAAAATCCTTAAAAGTCTGCCATAACCCTGATTGTTCAAAAGTCTGCTCTACTTCAAAGTCTGTCCACTGCTGAAAGTCAACCCCTGTTCTCTCATTTTCCTGATAAGCACTGATGCTCAAAATCAGTGTTTTATCCACTGATGTGCTATCTACTGATAGTGAAAATCACCCACTGCTTCCATTTGTTACCGTTGTAACTACTGCCTTTCATCAGTAGTTTTCATAAAAGTATTGTCCTTCATTTCATCAGGGGTTGGCACGTGGACAGTACATAGCGGTCAGACCTTTTATAACCGCTGCCACGTCAGCATTCACTTTTTCTCCATAAAACCCCTTTCAAAACCCCAAACAGGGTTTTACTGTCGAATTGAATTCTTAAAAATTCCTTTCTCAAAGCAGTTTTCATCCTATTCCCACAAATTTCTTCACAACTTTCTTCGATCATCATCTTCAAAATGACAAAATCGAAGTCATCTGCAAAACCCATTTCCAAATCTTCTTCAAAAGAGGCCTCTCAAAAGGCTGAATCCATCGAAATCTCACACAAACCTTCTCACAACCTTCTGGGTCTTCTCATAAAACCCGGCACCACTGATGCTTTCGACTCCATCATTAATATCATATTTGCATCAAAGTATAAAACTTTGTTAATAGCAGATGGACCCATTTACTTGGCGACCCAAAGGGAGTTTTGGAAAAATGTAACCCTTGAAAAACAAGGTGAGACTGTCATAGCCATTAACTCTTCTCTAAAGGGTAAAGCTGTCAAAATCACACCACAATCCATCTCAGAGGTCTTTGAACTCAATGATCAGCAAGGTAAAACTTCTTTTCCTAAAAATGAGTTAAAAATTGATTTCCTTGAAAGGGGTTATGCAGAGCAAATAAAAAGAGATACCTTACAACAAGGTAATTTTCCACCTGCAACAAGATTTTTGTTTCATACTCTGCTTATGTGTGTTTCAAACAAAACCACATCTTTTAATGAAATACCATTAAAGATTCAAAATCTGGGATATGCTATACTTCAAGATGAAGATTTCAATTACTCCCAGGAAATCTTTAATGATCTGGTTAAAAAAGTTGATAAAAAGCCATTCTTACTTTTTCCAAGATTTTTAAGTTACTATTTTGAAAAGAAACTTGGTAAGAATGATGCTGCTGCAATAAAACAAGGTGAATCTTTTCAAATGCACAACTTAACTGCTAAAACTTTTACACGGATGTCAACACCTTGCAAAACACAAGCAGAGGTGCCTGAACAGAATTTAGCAGCTACCACTGCTCCTCAGGTATCTTCTGCTGAGCCCACTGCTCAAGGTGATCAAAGTAGCAAAACAACTGCTTTGAAACCCACACCTATAATCACCAAAAATCCAAACAAAAAGAAAATTCAAAAACCCCCCAAACCCATCAAAAAGGCAACTCTGGAGGATGAGATACCAGAGCAACTGCCAGTGACAGCACAAAAGTCACAAGAAACCACTGCTGCTACTTCCTCACAGCAGTTGGTACAAATATCTCAACCCATAACCGAAACTCCTCCTGCTTCTTCTCAAAAAGAACAGGTTGTACATATAGGGACACCACAATATGATGCTCTGGAATCACTTGCTTCCATCATCCACATCCCAATGCCCGAGGCAAATTCTCTTTCTACACCTAACCTCACATCCACAATTCCCCCACCAACTAAATTATTGTTGGATGCTATTGATCTAAACCAGGCACAAACCAGTCCTTCTCAATCACCTATCAATGAGAATATACTTCAACAAATGACTGGTTCTGATGTATTAATCATAGCTAACGCACCAACAAGACCTGAGGAGGTTACACCCCTTGAGTTACAAGTAACTCTTGGTGGTAATCCAAGTGAAGCACTCACTACAAGTGCTGAACCCATTGGTTTGCATTTGGACAGTGGTTACATCAATAAGACTTCCTTGGAGGCAATTCCTTCCATAGAACCTCTAACATCCACCAGTGGATTTGTTTTGACCGCTGGCAACATCAAAAGGTTGTCAAGTGTTGAAGGAAGAAGACCCCAGTACCAAGAAAAATGGGCATCAGTGGTTAATGTTTGGAGTACACTCCCTACCTCAACCACTGATAAAACCACTGCTAGTGGGAAATCAGATGATCCCATTAAATTGGGTGATGGTTTAAAGTACCTGGAATTGACGGAACGTGTTGAAAAACTGGATACTTCGGTTGCAGAAATCAAAGAAATGCTGCAACAGTTGTTAAAAGTACAAAAGGTGCAATCTACTGCTGTTCCACCTCAAGCACCTGCTCCACCACAAGCATCTGCTGCAGATGAGATATGGAACCTCTTCCAACCTTTTCTCCATCAACAAAAACATATGGCTGATCAGCAACATGCAAAACATGTCCAAGAGCTGAGAAACACAATGGAGTCTAGGTTCAAGAACACACAAGCTGACATCAAGGCTATAAAGGCCCATCTATTAAAAACCACTGGCACTGCTCCTCCAACTGTTCTCTTTATTGATCAACTACCCCCAGATAATGCCAAAAATAGGGAGAAAATTCAGGAGTGGAAAAAGAAGGGAATAGATGATGGTCTTTACATTGAACCAGAAAGCGATGCTATGACCAGAAAAAATTCCTTTGCCAGATGGTAGCAAGAAGGTTGATGTTACCCAAAATGCACTTGATGAAGGAGTAGCAAGTGTAAAAAGGGACAGAGCGGCAAAGGATATGTCAAGGTGGAATGAGGAGAAAAGAGCTTACATGGAGCTGAATGCCCAGGGTTGTTCTGGGCTAAAGGATGTTCAAAATCATGTGCCAAAAAGAAATCCCACTAGAGAAGTGAGGGAACCCAAGTCCACACCGTCCAAAAGCCCCCAACATCAAACCTCCACCCAAACAGTTGTTGTAACTCCTGCTGTATCAACATCTGCTGGTACTTCAGTTGTTTCAACATCTGCCATCATTTCAACACACACCACTTCAACACACACCACAACCACTGGATCAGAGGAACAGATAATTAAAGCCAAAACTGGATCAGAGCAGTGGATCCAAAATAAGCAGATGTTATGTATACAAGTCTCTCCCCTTGAAAGTGGTTTCAACATCTGCTAACCTCATATCTACTGATCGTACAAACTGCTGATGTCACACCCCGACTTTCCACGCTTGACCGGTGGGCCCGGTGGGGAGTATCGGGACGTGGTTGGCAACATAATAGTCAAACAACACAATATTTAAATGCACAGCGGAAGCAATTGAAAGATACATTTCAACCGAATATAATTGTAATATCGTGTATCACAAACAGTTGAAAGTTTATCCACAGAAGGATAAAAAATAAATAGGAAACTTATAGTTCAACATACGCTAGGCATCTTAAGCGTGCGAGACTTCTTTATTGATGCTAAGGAGAAATCCAGCCTATTACGATTAGTACCTGCATTTAATCTTTTTTGGGAAAATACGTCAGTTTACACTGGTAAATACAAGTAACCGACTCATTTTAAAAATGATTTAAAAATTGGTTTGAATGCACGTGGCATAAACATTTTTATAACTTGGGATAATTATTTAAATAAATAATCTCGTAAAAGAATTACATGTTCCTTATGCGTTCAGTAGCCCGGATCGTGCCGGGTTAAAGATCAATAGACACACCACATTATTTATTTGGCACTGACGAGTGTACGCCTACACCCCGCGCTTAGGTCGTGGCCATTTCGTAAAATGATGCCAAGGATATCCGGGACATGGTCATTAACCTCCCAAAGGCTTTAAGCAAACAAAACAGTTTAAACGGGCCGATCAAATATCAATTAACCACCAAACGATGGAAGATTTAATGCCCGACCAAGCGGTATTTTATATACCGTACCCCAAGCCCGTATAGGGAAAATAAGTTAAAAGTATTTACCTTTGCAAGTATAATTCACAAACAGCAAATGCAAGTAGCTTTTACTGGTCCTCCTATTCTGGAACGAAGGTTTATAATAACCTATTAGAATCCTAACGGGTCTTTAATTAAGCCTAAACTTAGACCGGTTAGATTTAAAGATACGGTTCGTACGCTAGATTAAGCGAAGACCGGAATAGAATGTGATTCAGACCCGACAAGTTTGAATACTTGCCTTATATAGGTAATATAAGCACATTCTGAATTTTGAGATAAAACCGATAAGGTTTGACCCGTTTCGGCTAATTTATGTAAACTAGTTACATAAGCCGGACCGTACGCGCAAGAGGCGTAACGGATAGTCATAAGGGTCCTAACCAGGTTTCCTAAGTTAATATGCCTAAAATATGTTGTGATATCAGTAGGATACCTTCCATTATGCCCAAAACGAATTTAAACATAAACTATGCCCCGTAGGGGTAATTTGGTCATTTATAATGTTATAAAAGTGTTTAAGTATTAACCTGAGTTACAGGTCTGATATGTTCAGCAAAAATACTTAGTTTACCAAGTTATAACAGTAGGGTATTGTATATATGTGAAATTTATCAATTATAACCAACTTATGCACCGTAGGGGCATTTTGGTAATTTCACATAAGCCGAAAAGCTCAAAACTGAAGTCTGAGTTAAACAACTTTTGCTTACTGTTAAAATATTATAATTTACCTAAAATATCAGTAGGTATCAACCCTTGTATGTTTAAAATAGTTTTAGTACATACTATGCGTTAAAAACGCTTAAAAAGGCGATTAGAAGCCGTTTCCTGGTTCTATAAATAAAGTTGATATTTTTATTATTCCAGAAGGTCTAAAATAATTTATTTATCATCTAAAATCAGTAGCAAAATGTTTCGGGTCAAAAAGATATGTAAAACTCATTTTATAGCCCGAAAGGGCAAAACCGACAATTACCGAGTTAAGCTTACGACTCTAAGTTATGCTGAGCCTAAAATTAATTAAAAATCTTTAAAAATCCCAAAATAATATATTACATCAGTGGGTAAAAAGTTTGATATCAAAAAGTGGGTTTAAATAGGCTATACGCTAATTACGCCGTTTAATTAACACAAAGCTTTCAATTTACGCTAATGAGCATAACTCTTAATCTAGACCTCAAACTGATATCAAATTTTAGGTGCAAGTTTATAAATCAGTAACTAAGGTTTCTACTCTTTTACTTTTTCAAAAATCACGTTTTATAGTCAAAAGGGCATAATGGTCAACATATAGGCAATTAACGGAATCATGCATATTAATTGGTTAACTAATGAACCAAGGTGTATAATCACAGAGGGTTATACTAGCATGTAACCTGGTCCTAAGGAAGCTCTAAGGCATTTCTAAAACATGCTTAAACGGGTCAGAACTGAAAGTCAAAGCAAAAGTCAAACTATGCGACTTTCGGTTCCGAACCGGGTCTCTACTGAAAATTGTCGGGTTGAACATGTTTAGACATGTTCTTACATTAATTACCAAGTTATATTAATGATCAAACAGGTTGTATGGTTTCTACATTGCTAGTTATGCATAAATTGGAAATTAAGCATCCTGTTGACTTTTTAATAACAAGTTTGACCCGACATTTGACCTAGTTAGAGTGGGAATCAGAGGGTGCCCTTTTAAGGGTTTATTACCCACATAATTACCAAGTTATAACTACTTTCAATTCAACTAATCACTGGACCAACAATGATTAATCGCTAAGTCAACCGTTAATTACGACGGTTTGACTTTTAAGCTAAAACTAAGCAAAAACTTAACTAAGAAAGGTTAAGCATACTTACTGAAGTCCTATGCACGAAATGTGAAGCATAGAGAGAAGTCTTAAGCTCCAGAAATGTTCCAAAGTGCAGATGGAAGATGTGAGAAAAATGGTTGCAACATCATGGCCTTTTATAGTGGATTTTGATCCATAAGATGGTGACAACCAACTCTATTAATGTTTCCTGATCACTAACTCATGTCCCTAGTGTCTAGGAGTCATTTAGGGGTAGTCCAAATATGAGGAAAATCATTTAAAGGTCGGTTACAAGCTCACAACAGCAAACAGCCACTTTTCTGCTCGCTGGGGACCCCTTACGGACCGTAAGGGGTGGGCTTACGGTCCGTAAGCCACTTGCAGAAGACAAAAAATCTTGATCTTTCAAGCATTCGAAGGGGCAACCAGGTATTCCAAATTTAGGACATTATTTTATAGTAAGGGGGCCTCTAAAACGTGCCTTGAACAGTTATATACCCTACCACTTTGATATGTTCCATTGAATCCTTTTGAAAGTGCCGAAAATGAAGGTTTACCGTAGAAATTTCCATAGGATCCTATCTTGTGCAATGAATTTAATTATTGTCAGCAATTACCGGATTGAAGGTATATTAGATGTTTAAGATATATATCAGGGTCTTGGGATTTATAAATGAGGTCGTTCAGAGGTAAAAATTAACATGACGACACTTTTAAATCCTGCCATACATCTTTAATTATATCCGGGTTTATAACACTTTTTGTCTTACATGACACGTGTCGTTATTTCATTGAACATGAATTTTCAAGGTGTTACATCCTCACCCCCTTAAAAGAAATCTCGACCTCGAGATTTACTGAAACAAATAAGGGTACTTTTCTTTCATTGTGGACTCAACCTCCCACGTATACTCGGGACCTCTACGGGCATCCCATTTTACCTTTACAATTGGCACATGCTTCCTTCGAAGCTTCTTAACCTGTCGATCCTCGATCGACACAGGTTTTTCAACAAACTTCAAGCTCTCTTCTATGTGCACATATGTATGTGGTATGACCAGTGATTCATCAGCGAAACACTTTTTCAGATTGCAGATGTGGAATACATTATGAATACCACTGAGCTTTTCAGGTAAGTTTAACTTATAGGCAACTGATCCGACTCGTTCGATAACCTCGAAAGGTCCTATGTAACTCGGGCTTAGCTTGCCTTTCTTACCAAATCGCATCACTCCCTTCCAGGGTGATACTTTAAGCAACACCTTGTCACCTACCTCGAAGTGAAAAGATTTACGCTTTAAATCTGCGTAGCTTTTCTGCCTATCTTTGGCAGCTTTCAGGCGGTCACGAATCTGGACAATCTTGTCTGTCGTTTCAAAGACTATTTCCGGACCTGACAATTGGACATCTCCAACTTCTGCCCAACAAATGGGCGTTCTACACTTTCTACCGTATAAAGCCTCGAAAGGCGCAGCCTTAATGCTGGTATGGTAGCTATTGTTGTATGAGAACTCAATCAATGGTAGGTGGTTATCCCAACTACCACCTAAATCAATCACACATGCACGTAGCATGTCTTCCAATGTTTGGATGGTACGCTCACTCTGTCCGTCAGTCTGAGGATGGTAAGCCGTACTGAAATTTAAGCGCGTGCCCAAAGATTGTTGGAAGCTTTTCCAAAAGTGCGACGTGTATCTAGTATCTCTGTCAGAGATAATAGCCACAGGTATGCCATGTAGAGCTACAATCTTATCTACGTACAATTGGGCTAACATGTCGGAGCTATAGGTCTCCTTTATGGGTAGGAAATGTGCTGACTTAGTCAGTCTATCCACTATCACCCATATCGTATCAATGCCTTTCCTTGTTTTAGGTAACTTGGTGATAAAATCCATCGTCACCATCTCCCACTTCCACGTGGGAAGTTCAGGCTGTTGTAGCAAACCTGACGGCTTTTGATGTTCTGCTTTGACTTGCGCACACGTGAAGCATTTAGCTACATAGGCAGCTACAGACTTTTTCAAGCCTATCCACCAATAGTTTGCCTTTAAATCCTGGTACATCTTATCAGCTCCAGGATGAACGGAATATTTGGAACTGTGGGCTTCTCGGAGGATAACATCCCGAAATCCTCCATAAACTGGAACCCATATACGTCCATTCAATCTCAGAATTCCTTCCTTGTCCCGAGATAACTGTTCTTCAGTTACCCCGAGGTTTTCATTGGGATAGTTAGCTTCCAACACAGCTTCCTTCTGTGCAGCTAACAACCTTTCTATCAAACTGTTCTTTATTTCAATGCTCTTGGCATTGATTCCAATTGGCTTCACTCTTTCTTTCCGACTTAAGGCATCAGCAACCACATTTGCCTTGCCTGGATGGTATCAGATTTCAAAATCATAATCATTCAACGTCTCCATCCATCAGCGCTGCCTCATGTTTAAATCCTTCTGGTTAAACAGGTGCTGGAGGCTCTTGTGATCAGAATAGATCACACACTTGACACCATATAGATAGTGCCTCCAAAGCTTCAGTGCAAATACAACGGCACCCAACTCTAAGTCATGGGTGGTGTAATTCTTTTCATGCACCTTTAGTTGACGTGGAGCATAGGCAATAACTTTGCCTTTCTGCATAAGCACACATCCCATCCCGGTGTGTGATGCATCACAATAAACTACAAATTCTTCGATTCCATCAGGCAATGTCAACACAGGAGCATTGCTCAACTTCTGCTTGAGAATATCGAAGGATTCTTGCTGTTTAGGACCCCAATCGAACTTTACTTTCTTCCTAGTCAAAGAAGTTAGGGGTGCAGCAATCCTTGAAAAATTTTCAATGAAACGCCTGTAATATCCTGCTAAACCTAGGAAGCTACGAATCTCTATAGGCGTCTTTGGCTCTTGCCAATTCATGACAGCCTCAACTTTAGCGGGATCTACTTGGATACCACGCTCACTGACAACATGTCCAAGGAATTGGACTTCACGGAGCCAGAATTCACACTTCGAAAACTTGGCATAGAGCTTCTCCTGCTGAAGTAATTCCAGAATACATCGAAGATGCTTCTCATGGTCAGCCTGACTCTTGGAGTAAATGAGAATGTCATCGATGAAGACGATGACAAATTTGTCCAAGTAGGGCTTGCAGACGCGATTCATGAGATCCATGAATGCTGCTGGTGCATTTGTGAGCCCAAAAGGCATCACTAGGAACTCGTAATGACCATAACGACTTCTAAATGCAGTCTTGTGCACGTCTTCATCCTTGACCTTCAATTGATGATAGCCTGACCTCAAATCGATCTTGGAGAAGTAACTTTCCCCTTGAAATTGATCGAACAAATCGTCGATCCTGGGCAATGGATACCTATTCTTGACTGTGACTTTATTAAGCTCACGGTAATCGATGCACAGAGGCATCGATCCATCCTTCTTCTTGACAAACAGGATTGGCGCTCCCCAAGGAGATGAACTAGGTCTAATGAAATCTTTGGCCAGCAATTCATCTAGTTGCGTTCTCAATTCCTTCATCTCCGTCGGTGCCAACCTATAAGGTGCTCTAGCAACTGGTGCTGCTCCAGGGATGATGTCAATTCTGAATTCGACTTGCCTATCTGGTGGCAAACCAGGTAGTTCTTCAGGAAAAACTTCTGGGTATTCAGAAATGACGGGGATTTCTTCGATCTTGGGCTTAGGCTCATCAATAATCACTTGTGCCATGTAGATGACACAACCCTTCTTTAAACACTTAGAGGCCTTGAGCATAGTCACTTGCTCAGGCAGTCCATAATGGGTATCTCCCCGAATGGCAAGTGATTCACCAGACGGAGTCTTAATCACCACTTGCTTCTTGTTGCAGACAATTTGGGTCTGGTTATGAGATAACCATTCCATACCCAAAACTATGTCAAAACCGACTAACTTAAAGGGAAGTAGGGACAGAGGAAAAGAGTGGTTCTTAATGGATATGACACATCCATCTAACACAATTGAGACGGTTTCTATGGTGCCATCTTCTAACTCCACCTCATACTTCACACTTAAAGTTTTAACAGGCAATTTCAACAATTCACAAAACTTATTATCTACGAAAGACTTATCAGTGCCTGAATCAAAAAGTACTCTTGCATAGACATCATTTACAAGGAAAGTACCTGTAATCACATTGTCGTCTAGAACCGCTTCCTTTGCATCCATCCTGAAGACCCTAGCATTGGTCTTCTTTCCTTCATCGGCTTTCTTTGCATATTTCGGGCAGTTTGTCTTAATGTGGCCCTTTTCATTGCAACTGAAGCAAGTTGCATCTTTCAGCTTCTTGCAATCCAAGGTCTTGTGTTCCTTGGACTTGCATATACCACATGCAAAAGTTCTTGACTGAGTCTGCGAGTTCGACTCCAACCTGCACTTCCCGAAGTGCTGTTTCTTGCAGACTTTGCACTTGGGCTTATCACCAGACTTATGCCCATCCTTTCTAGACTCAGACCCTTTCTTGTGGTCATTGTTTCCTCGATGCTTCTTGTTTGACCTTCGTGAAGTGTCATCTTCACGTTTCCTCTTCTCGGCATCCGAGTTCCTCAGCGATCTCTGTCGGACCGCGTCCAGAGTGAGGGACAAGGATATGTCAGTGACAGATCTGAAAGTAGTTGGCCGAGATGCCTTCACGCTTGCCTTTATTTCTGGGGCTAAACCTCCGATGAAACGAGCTATTCTTTTTGGTTCCGGGGTCACCAGATACGGAACCAATCGGGACATTGTGTTGAAGCTCGTGAGGTAAGCTTGGCAGTCAAGGTTCTTCATAACCAACGATAGAAAATCAGACTCTATCTTCTCCACCTCATGCTGAGGGCAGTAGTTTTCCCTGATAAGGGCAACAAATTGCTCCCATGTCATGTTGTACAATGGGATCTTCCCGGTGGCTTGAATCAACGATCTCCACCAGGCTAAGGCCTCACCCTTAAATGATTGCGACACAAACTTGACCACATCCCTCTCAGCGCATCCGCTGATATCCACAACTGTATCCATCTCATCTAACCACGTCATACAATCTACAGCTCCTTTATCCCCAGTGAAATCCCTGGGTTTACATGAGACAAAATATTTGTAGGAGCAACCCTTGTCACGGGGTCCTTGATTCAAAACAATCTTTTTAGACGGATCACTATGATGGTTTGAGGAGTGACGATCGTCATCTCCTTTCTTGGGTTCATCCTTCTTGGAAGGTGGCTTGCTGTGAGCCTCAGAGTGTGTTTTAGGCTTTGAATGCGGCGTAGATAGGGTCCTGCTTCGAGTCCCACTATATTCTTCATACTGCCGCTCTAAGGCCTTTGTAACAGCGTCGTCTACTAACGCTTTTAGTTCAGCACCCGTGATATTAATTCGGGCGTTATCATTGTTCTCCCTTGGGTGACTATTAATTTCATCCGAGTCAGCCATTTTAATTTGAACTGTTGCATAAGACAATGACAATAGTTTACTAGGGAGTTTATCATAGAATTGTCTTTTATGGCAATTCATTAACCATGGTAAACAGAGACCAGATTTGGTTAATTTGTTAATCATATTTATTTAGGATTTTTATTATAATTTATCCTAATTATAAAAACAATAACAGTTTTATTAGTGGCACAAAAGGCCTAGTCACAAGGACATTTTAGATCATAAGCTATGATTTCAGAGAATCAAGGCTTTTTAATGTTTGAACCTAGTTCATTACCTTTTTCGGACAGGGAGTCATAGCTACCACTGTCTTTTGGCTCATGTAGAAATGAGCAGGGCCCGTAGGCACTATATTACCAATGTATGGTCAAAATATGATCATCTAAATTGATGATTTAAACCCATGATTCAGAGATCATTAAGTTGCGTTAGGAATCTTTTGAAGAATCCTTATATAAGAATGACGTGGGTGATTTTAACGAATCACGTCTGCCAGGAGTGTTAACATGTTTTTAGATGTTAACTGGGATCTGAATCTTTTAAACAGGTCTTACCATCTTGGCCAGGTCTTTACAATGACACTCAGGCTAGGTTTCACTCTTAAGATTCTTATTCAATATTTAATATAGGCAGATTTAATTTAAAAAGGAATGATTTTGATTTATTTATTTCATATATAATATTTATGCATATAACGGCAAAAATGAAATTTAAAAACTAAACATTCCATTAATCATTAATAGGTTACACGTCGCCCTAAACGGGACTTTTTAATAAAGCAACATACCCACGCAGGGGTCAAATTGAAATACTAGTCCACGCAGGGACTTAAACAAACAACACACCCTCGTAGGGGTTAAAAGAAAGATAGACCCACGCAGGGGTCAAAACAAACAAACATACCCACACAGGGGTCAATATAGCAAGACAGGCCCACGCAGGGGCTCAACTGATACAAGGAAATTACAACAACAGTGGAAGGATTCAATGGTCCTTCTTGCTCTTCCCTTTTATTAGGCTTGTCAATCCTTGGAAGAAACTTTGTTGCTCCCTGCGATCTCGGTGAAAATCTCGCTCGACCTGGTCCAATCTCTGAAGAATTTCTTCCTGCTTGGGTGGGGAAAACCGTGGCAGCTGCGATTGTGTCCGAATTATAGGTCTGGTAGGTATTTGGTACCCATGGGTTGGATAACCTACTCCCCAAGGAGCTCCATACTGTCCTTCAGGATGAAGGGTGTTATAGTTGGCCGCTACCATGTATGGGTCGGCTTCAGCGTAACCATAGTTGGTGTGAGCCGGCTGCTCAAATGGGTTGTACGCCATAGAACCAGTGTAGGCTGGAATCGGGTTATCAAAACCCATCGGTGGTGGTTGCGGTGCAACGGGGTTCGAAGGTCCACCCATTTGTGGATCTTCTTGAAGTGGCGGATAATGACTGCCACTTGATTGTCGAGGAGAGCTAAAATGAAATTCCCCTCCTCGTGCAGACATACGTGCTCCGGTTCTCCTACGCCTCGGCGGTTGCGGAGGTACCGGCTGAACTGGTGGCGGTGGAGGCGGTGGCGTGACTGCCACGAATCGTGAATCATCAGAGGGATCCTGCCGCTGCTGCTGCTGCTGGTGAGGTGACGAATGATGCGAGGGTGTAAAATACCACTCGTACTGATTAAATCGTGCCTGGTAACTTTCCGGACAATGGTAGGGTGATCCATGAAAAGATGAACCATCTGAGACCTCGATAGGATGGTTCGGAGTTCCGGTTGCGGGCTCGACGGGATCGGTGTCCTCGTCCATATCCTCTGCATGATCGCCAGAGTAATGATCCTCTGGCCCCAATGGGTTAAAACCCACTGGTTCTTGTATGTAATTTGCCGGGTTAAACCGGCCCCTAAAAACAGGTGTGGGGTTACCAAAGGAATTATGCGATAGGGATCGCTGAAGAGGTATGTAAGAAGGTTGAGGGTTGTCGGGCTCATTTTCCGACTGTGGCCCATATGAGTTGTGAATGGGAGGTGTCGAACTGTGCGAGACAGATCATCTAGCAGGTTCAAAAAGGTTCCTCCGGTTTTCTCTAGGGTCAGCACTCGCAGTGGTGGTAGGAGCTCGCATGTGCGAAGGTCCTGCCTCGTGATCATTGGGGGCGGTGATTGGCCCCTTGCCCCGTCCTCTTCGTCGAAAGAATCTTGGCGGCATATTTAATCCTGTCAATACAACATAAGATAACGACAAGAATATATAAAATAAAGGACAAAATAAAACAAGTAGAATTTGTCCTGTGTTATTTGTCTAGACTCGAAAGTTTTTGGAATGTGCAATTGGGTAACCGAATTTAAACACAAAAGACTAGTGTTTAATTCACTCAGCGTTGGCTCTGATACCAACCTGTCACACCCCGACTTTCCACGCTTGACCGGTGGGCCCGGTGGGGAGTATCGTGACGTGGTTGGCAACATAATAGTCAAACAACACAATATTTAAATGCACAGCGGAAGTAATTGAAAGATACATTTCAACCGAATATAATTGTAATATCGTGTATCACAAACAGTTGAAAGTTTATCCACAGAAGGATAAAAAATAAATAGGAAACTTATAGTTCAACAGACGCTAGGCATCTTAAGCTTGCGAGACTTCTTTATTGATGCTAAGGAGAAATCCAGCCTATTACGATTAGTACCAGCATTTAATATTTTTTGGGAAAATACGTCAGTTTACAATGTTAAAATACAAGTAACCGACTCATTTTAAAAATGATTAAAAAATTGGTTTGAATGCACGTGGCATAAACATTTTTATAACTTGGGATAATTATTTAAATATATAATCTCGTAAAAGAATTACATGTTCCTTATGCGTTCAGTAGCCTGGATCGTGTCGGGTTAAAGATCAATAGACACACCACATTATTTATTTGGCACTGACGAGTGTACGCCTACACCCCGCGCTTAGGTCGTGGCCATTTCGTAAAATGATGCCAAGGATATCCGGGACATGGTCATTAACCTCCCAAAGGCTTTAAGCAAACAAAACAATTTAAACGGGCCGATCAAATATCAATTAACCACCAAACGATGGAAGATTTAATGCCCGACCAAGCGGTATTTTATATACCGTACCCCAAGCCCGTATAGGGAAAATAAGTTAAAAGTATTTACCTTTGCAAGTATAATTCACAAACAGCAAATGCAAGTAGTTTTACTGGTCCTCCTATTCTGGAACGAAGGTTTATAATAACCTATTAGAATTCTAACGGGTCTTTAATTAAGCCTAAACTTAGACCGGTTAGATTTAAAGATACGGTTCGTACGCACGATTAAGCGAAGACCGGAATAGAATGTGATTCAGACCCGACAAGTTTGAAGACTTGCCTTATATGGGTAATCTAAGCACATTCTGAATTTTGAGATAAAACCGATAAGGTTTGACCCGTTTCGGCTAATTTATGTAAACTAGTTACATAAGCCGGACCGTACGCGCAAGAGGCGTAACGGGTAGTCATAAGGGTCCTAACCAGGTTTCCTAAGTTAATATGCCTAAAATATGTTGTGATATCAGTAGGATACCTTCCATTATGCCCAAAACGAATTTAAACATAAACTATGCCCCGTAGGGGTAATTTGGTCATTTATAATGTTATAAAAGTGTTTAAGTATTAACCTGAGTTACAGGTCTGATATGTTCAGAAAAAATACTTAGTTTACCAAGTTATAACAGTAGGGTATTGTATATATGTGAAATTTATCAATTATAACCAACTTATGCACCGTAGGGGCATTTTGGTAATTTCACATAAGCCGAAAAGCTTAAAACTGAAGTCTGAGTTAAACAACTTTTGCTTACTGTTAAAATATTATAATTTACCTAAAATATCAGTAGGTATCAACCCTTGTATGTTTAAAATAGTTTTAGTACATACTATGCGTTAAAAACGCTTAAAAAGGCGATTAGAAGTCATTTCCGGGTTCTTTAAATAAAGCTGATATTTTTATTATTCCAGAAGGTCTAAAATAATTTATTTATCATCTAAAATAAGTAGCAAAAGGTTTCGGGTCAAAAAGATATGTAAAACTCATTTTATAGCCCGAAAGGGCAAAACCGACAATTACCGAGTTAAGATTACGACTCTAAGTTATGCTCAGCCTAAAATTAATTAAAAATCTTTAAAAATCCCAAAATAATATATTACATCAGTAGGTAAAAAGTTTGATATCAAAAAGTGGGTTTAAATAGGCTATACGCTAATTACGCCGTTTAATTAACATAAAGCTTTCAATTTACGCTAATGAGCATAACTTTTAATCTAGACCTCAAACTGATGTCAAATTTTAGGTGCAAGTTTATAAATCAGTAACTAAGGTTTCTACTCTTTTACTTTTTCAAAAATCACATTTTATAGTCAAAAGGGCATAATGGTCAACATATAGGCAATTAACGGAATCATGCATATTAATTGGTTAACTAATGAACCAAGGTGTATAATCACAGAGGGTTATACTAGCATGTAACCTGGTCCTAAGGAAGCTCTAAGGAATTTCTAAAACATGCTTAAACGGGTCAGAACTGAAAGTCAAAGCAAAAGTCAAACTATGCGACTTTCGGTTCCGAACCGGGTCTCTACTAAAAATTGTCGGGTTGAACATGTTTAGACATGTTCTTACATTAATTACCAAGTTATATTAATGATCAAACAGGTTGTATGGTTTCTACATTGCTAGTTATGCATAAATTGGAAATTAAGCATCCTGTTGACTTTTTAATAACAAGTTTGACCCGACATTTGACCTAGTTAGAGTGGGAATCAGAGGGTGCCCTTTTAAGGGTTTATTACCCACATAATTACCAACTTATAACTACTTTCAATTCGACTAATCACTGGACCAACAATGATTAATCGCTAAGTCAACCGTTAATTACGACGGTTTGACTTTTAAGCTAAAACTAAGCAAAAACTTAACTAAGAAAGGTTAAGCATACTTACTGAAGTCCTATGCACGAAATGTGAAGCTTAGAGAGAAGTCTTGAGCTCCAAAAATGTTCCAAAGTGCAGATGGAAGATGTGAGAAAAATGGTTGCAACATCATGGCCTTTTATAGTGGATTTTGATCCATAAGATGGTGACAACCAACTCTATTAATGTTTCCTGATCACTAACACATGTCCCTTGTGTCTAGGAGTCATTTAGGGGTCGTCCAAATATGAAGAAAATCGTTTAAAGGTCGGTTACAAGCTCACAACAGCAAACAGCCACTTTCTGCTCGCTGGGGACCCCTTACGGACCGTAAGGGGTGGGCTTACGGTCCGTAAGCCACTTGCAGAAGACAAAAAATCTTGATCTTTCAAGCATTCGAAGGGGCAACCAGGTATTCCGAATTTGGGACATTATTTTACAGTAAGGGGGCCTCTAAAACGTGCCTTGAACAATTATATACCCTACCACTTTGATATGTTCCATTGAATCCTTTTGAAAGTGCCGAAAATGAAGGTTTACCGTAGAAATTTCCATAGGATCCTATCTTGTGCAATGAATTTAATTATTGTCAGCAATTACCGGATTGAAGGTATATTAGATGTTTAAGATATATATCAGGGTCTTGGGATTTATAAATGAGGTCGTTCAGAGGTAAAAATTAACATGACGACACTTTTAAATCCTGCCATACATCTTTAATTATATCCGGGTTTATAACACTTTTTGTCTTACATGACACGTGTCGTTATTTCATTGAACACGAATTTTCGAGGTGTTACAGCTGACCTACAAACTGCTGATCAAGTAAAAGAATGATGGAAGACTAAAGCTCTGCTGTTCAATCTACTGCCTTGAGTCAAGCTCTGCTGATCATGATAAGTACTGCTGGGTTGACATCAGTGGAAGGATGCAGCAGTAGTTTAGATGTCTTTATGTAATGAAATGTAATAACAGTAGTTAGCATAGCAGAGGTTGTATAGATCAGAGGTTAGAGTTTGTTAGGAGGTTAGATGTCACTTTCATGGTGACGTCAGCTTAGATGCTTCAGTGGTTTGCTCGTGCCTATAAATAGAACAGTACCATGCACTGTTCTATTTAAGCTCTTTCACTATCTTCTTCCTGCACGAACAAATACTGTGAGCTCAGGCTGAGGGGGAGTTTGTTGCATACTTGCAAATTGTAATCGTTGTTGAAATTAAATTCAATCATTCGGTTCAATGTTAAACTTGTATGTTAAAAGCAATTCTCCTGTTTGATTGTGAAAAGTTTGCTTCCATCTTAATTCCGCTGCACAACTCATTCATCTTCATCTTAATTCAAACGTAAAACACAATCAAAACCAAACTCAGATCCTAACACATCTCATGGCTGAAAATTAGAGAGTATTTTTACTTGATTTTCAAACTTGAAAACCCTTGAATAAACCCTCTCTTGGCCGAAAATCCTCTTGTGCATTTTGTGAGATTCTTGCAACTTTAATTAGTGTGTCAAGATGTGTATATTCTTCACCCAATCAAAGTTGCAACTTTTATAACATTTTCATGTTATGTAAATGGACCAAACTTGGTCTTGGGAAGACAAGGCGGCCACCCATAGGGCCATCAATTTTGGCCAACCAAAATTTTTCCTTTTCTATTTTTTTTAGTCTTGTATTATATATTTATAACTTTTATAAATATGAAAACATATATATAAGACTTTTTATGCAACAAATCATAACTTTTATAATGTTATTTAACCTATTAAATAACAAAATAAAATATTCTCTCAAAATAAATTATCCATATAATTTATTTGTTTGTCAAGTGCAATTATTTAGAAAATCAATTTCTAAATATTCTAAGTGTTAATATTTATTTTTTTGATCATATCACAAATAAATATTTTAAGTGTTTGTCTAGCTTGTATTTGGGTATGACTCGACTTGGATCATAACGTACTAGCCACATCAATTTAATATGTGTCTTGGGCATACAGAGTCCAACATGTTTGGCACTTGTTCCTGTAACTCGAATCCTAACCCGTTATATCCCATTTTAGTTTTACACCATTGTGAACCTTACACAATTTTTACTCTCTGATCGAGGTTCTCGGCTTTGAAAAATCATCGTAAACTAAATCACACGTGTATATGTTGACATTTATGAGATATACAGTCAAGAAAATCAAGAGCAATGGTGATATATATGCGGATTAGACACCAAAAAAATAAACACTCAAAAAATGGGTACAATTTAAGGAATGTGTTTTTTGACGGCATCAGATTCCTAATTGATGGAGAAAGGTCTGGTGGCAAGAAAAGCTGCTTCCAAGAGGTTGTCAAGTGTTTTCGCTCGACGATTGCATTCTTGGGTGGATGGTTTAGCCCTTGTTCCTGTAACTCGAATCCTAGCCCGATATATCGCATTTTAGTTTTACACCATTGTGAACCTCACACCTTTTTACTCTCTGATCGAGGTTCTCGGCATTGAAAAATCTTCGTAAACTTAATCACACGTGTATATGTTGACATTTAAGAGATATATACAGTCAAGAAAATCAAGAGCAATGGTGATATATATGCGGATTAGACACCAAAAAATGGCGACAATTTAAGGAATGTGTTTAGTGACGGCATCAGATTCCTAATTGATGGAGAAAAGTCTCGTGGCAAGAAAAGTTGCTTCCAGGAGGTTGTCAAGTGTTTTTGCTCGATGATTCCATTCTTGGGTGGTTGGTTTGGCCCCTGTTCTTGTAACTCGAATCCTAGCCCGGTATATCCCATTTTAGTTTTACACCATTGTGAACCTCACGACTTTTTTTTCTCTCTGATCGAGGTTCTCGGCATTGAAATATCTTCGTAAACTAAATCACACGTGTGTATGTTGACATTTAAGAGGTATACAGTCAAGAAAATCAAGAGCAATGGTGATATATATGCGTGTTAGACACCAAAAAATAAACACTCAAAAAATGGCTACAATTTAAGGAATGTGTTTAGTGACGGCATTAGATTCCTAATTGATGGAGAAAGGTCTGGTGGCAAGAAAAGTTGCTTCCAGGAGGATGTCAAGTGTTTTCGCTCAATGATTCCATTCTTGGGTGGTTGGTTAGGCCATTGTTCCGGTAACTCGAATCCTAGCCCGGTATATCCCATTTTAGTTTTACACCATTATGAACCTCAAGCCTTTTTAACTCTCTGATCGTGGTTCTCAGCATTGAAAATTCTTAGTAAACTAAATCACACGTGTATATGTTTACATTTAAGAGATATACAATCAACAAAAATCAAGAGCAATGGTGATATATATGCGGATTAGACACCAAAAAATAAACACTCAAAAAATGACTACAATTTAAGGAATGTGTTTAGTGACGGCATCAGATTCCTAATTGATGGAGAAAGGTCTGGTGGCAAGGAAAGCTTCTTCCAGGAGGCTGTCAAGTGTTTTCGCTCAATGATTCCATTCTTGGTGGTTAGTTTGGCCCTTGTTCCTGTAACTCGAATCCTAGCCCAGTATATCCCATTTTAGTTTTACAGCATTGTGAACCTTACGCCTTTTTTACTCTCTAATCGAGGTTCACGACATTAAAAAATCTTTATAAACTAAATCACACATGTATATGTTGACATTTACGAGATATACAGTCAAGAAAATCAAGAGCAATGGTGATATATATGCGGTTTGACACCAAAAATAAACACTCAAAAAATGGCTACAATTTATGGAATGTGCTTAGTTACGGCATCAGATTCCTAATTGATGGAGAAAAGTCCGGTGGCAAGGAAAGCTAATTCCAGGAGGTTGTCAAGTGTATTCTCTCGACGATTCCATTCTTGGGTGGTTGGTTTGGCCCATGTTCCTGTAACTTGAATCCTAGCCTGGTATATCCCCTTTTAGTTTTACACCATTGTGAACCTTACGCCTTTTTTACTCTCTGGTCGAGTTCTCGGCATTGAAAAATTTTCCTAAACTAAATCACACGTGTATATGTTGACATTTAAGAGATATACAGTCAAGAATATCAAGAGCAATGGTGATATATATGCGGATTAGACACCAAAAAATTAACAATCAAAAAATGGCCACAATTTAAGGAATGTGTTTAGTGACGGCATCAGATTCCTAATTGATGGAGAAAGGTCTGGTGGCAAGAAAAGCTGCTTCCAGAAGGTTATCAAAGTTTTTCGCTCGACGATTTAATTCTTGGGTGGTTGGTTTGGCCCTTGTTCCTGTAACTCGAATCCTAGCCCGGTATATCTCATTTTAGTTTTACACCATTGTGAACCTTAAGCCTTTTTTAATCTCTAATCGAGGTTTTCGGCATTGAAAAATCTTCATAAACTAAAACTCACGTGTATATGTTGACATTTAAGAGATATACGGTCAAGAAAATCAAGAGCAATGGTGATATATATGCGGATTAGACAACAAAAAATAAACCCTCAAAAAATGGCTACAATTTAAGGAATGTGTTTAGTGACGACATCAGATTCCTTATTGATGGAGAAAGGTCCGGTGGCAAGAAAAGCTGCTTCCAGGAGGTTGTCAAGTGTTTTCTCTCGACGACTCCATTCTTGGGTGGTTGGTTTAGCCCTTGTTCCTATAAATCGAATCCTAGCCCGGTATATCCCATTTTAGTTTTACACCATTCTGAACCTTACACCTTTTTTACTATCTGATCGAGGTTCTCGGTATTGAAAAATATTAGTAAACTAAATCACACGTGTATATGTTGACATGTAAGAAATATACAGTCAAGAAAATCAAGAGCAATGGTGGTATATATGCGGATTAGACGCCAAAAAATAAACACTCAAAAAATGGCTAGAATTTAAGGAATGTGTTTAGTGACGGCATCAGATTCCAAATTGATGGAGAAAGGTCTGGTGGCAAGAAAAGCTGATTCGAGGAGGTTGTCAAGTGTTTTCGCTTAACGATTCTATTCTTGGGTGGTTGGTTTGGCCCTTGTTCATGTAACTCGAATCCTAACCCGGTATTTCCCATTTTAGTTTTACACCATTGTGAACCTTATGCCCTTTTTACTCTCTGATCGAGGTTCTCGGCATTGAAAAATCTTCGTAAACTATATCATACATGTATATGTTGACATTTACGAGATATACAGTCAACAAAATCAAGAGCAATGGTCATATATATGCGGATTAGACACCAAAAAATAAACACTCAAAAAATGGCTACAATTTAAGGAATGTGTTTAGTGACGGCATTAGATTCCTAATTGATGGAGAAAGGTCTGGTGGCAAGAAAAGCTGCTTCCAGGAGGTTGTCAAGTGTTTTCGCTCGACGATTCCATTCTTGGGTGGTTGGTATGGCCCTTGTTCCTGTAACTCGAATCCTAGCCCGTTATATCCCATTTTAGTTTTACACCATTGTGAACCTTACGCCTTTTTTACTCTCTGGTCGGGGTTCTCGGCATCGAAAAATCTTCGTAAACAAAATCACACGTGTATATGTTGACATTTAAGAGATATACAGTCAAGAAAATCATGAGCAACGGTGATATATATGCGGATTAGACACCAGAAAATAAACACTAAAAAAATGTCTACAATTTAAGGAATGTGTTTAGTGATGGCATCAGATTCCTAATTAATGGAGAAAGGTCTGGTGGCAAGAAAAGCTGCTTCTAGGAGGTTGTCAAGTGTTTTCGCTCGACGATTCCATTCATGGGTGGTTGGTTTGGCCCATGTTCATGTAACTTGAATCCTAGCCCGGTATATCCCATTTTAGTTCTACACCATTGTGAACCTTACGCCTTTTTTACTCTCTGATCGAGGTTCTCGGCATTGAAAAATCTTCGTAAACTAAATAACACGTGTATATGTTGATATTTAAGAGATATACAGTTAAGAAAATCAAGAGCAATGGTGATATCTATGCGGATTAGACACCAAAAAATAAACACTCAAAAAATGGCTACAATTTATGAAATGTGTTTAGTGACGACATCAGATTCCTAATTGATGGAGATAGGTCTGGTGGCAAGAATGCTTCTAGGAGGTTGTCAAGTGTTTTCGCTTGACGATTCCATTCCTGGGGGGTTGGTTTGGCCCTTGTTCCTGTAACCCGAATCCTTGCCCGGTATATCCCATTTTAGTTTTACACCATTGTGAACTTTACACCTTTTTTACTCTCTGGTCAAGGTTCACGGCATTGAAAAATCTTTGTAAACTAAATCACACGTGTATATGTTGACATTTAAGAGATATGCTGTCAAGAAAATTAAGAGCAATGGTGGTATATATGCGAATTAGACTCCAAAAAATAAACACTCAAAAAATGGCTACAATTTAATGAATGTGTGTAGTGACGAGATCAGATTCCTAATTGATGGAGAAAGGTCTGGTGGCAAGAAAAGCTGCTTCCAGGAGGTTGTCAAGTGTTTTCGCTCGACGATTCCATTCTTGGGTGGTTGGTTTGCCCCTTGTTCCTGTATCTCGAATCCTAGCCCGATATATCCCATTTTAGTTTTACACCATTGTGAACCTTACACCTTTTTTACTCTCTGATTGAGGTTCTCGGCATTGAAAAATCTTCGTAATCTAAATCACACGTATATATGTTGACATTTAAGAGATATACATTCAAGAAAATCAAGAGCAATGGTGATATATATGCGAATTAGACACCAAAAAATAAACACCCAGAAAATGGCTACAATTTAAGGAATGTGTTCAGTGACGTCATCAGATTCCTAATTGATGGAGTAATGTTTGGTGGCAAGAAAAGCTGCTTCCAGGAGGTTGTCAAGTGTTTTCGCTCGACGATTCCATTCTTGGGTGGTTAGTTTGCCCCTTGTTCCTGTAACTCGAATTCTAGCCCGGTATATCCCATTTTAGTTTTACACCATTGTGAACCTTACTCCTTTTTGACTCTCTGATCGAGGTTCACGGGATTGAAAAATCTTCGTAAACTAAATCACACGTGTATATGTTGAAATTTAAGAGATATACAGTCAAGAAAATCAAGAGCAATGGTGATATATATGTGGATTCGACACCAAAAAATAAACACTCAAAAAATGGCTACAATTTAAGGAATGTGTTTAGTTACGGCATTAGATTTCTAATTGATGGAGAAAGGTCTGGTGGCAAGAAAAGCTGCTTCAAGGAGGTTATCAAATGTTTTCGCTCTACGATTCCATTCTTGGGTGGTTGGTTTGCCCCTTGTTCCTGTAACTCGAATCCTTGCCCGGTATATTCCATTTTAGTTTTACACCATTTGAACCTTACGCCTTTTTTACACTCTGATCGAGGTTCTCGGCATTGAAAAATCTTCGTAAACTAAATCACACGTGTATATGTTAACATTTAGAGATATACAGTCAAGAAAATCAAGAGCAATGGTGATATATATGCGGATTAGACACTAAAAAATAAACACTCAAAAAATGGCTACAATTAAAGGAATGTGTTTAGGTACGGCATCAGATTCCTAATTGATGGAGAAAGGTCTGGTGACAAGAAAAACTGCTTCCAGGAGGTTGTCAAGTGTTTTCGCTCAACGATTCCATTCTTAGATGGTGGGTTTGCCCCTTGTTTCTGTAACTCGAATCCTAGCCTGGAATATCCCATTTTAGTTTTACACCATTGTGAACCTTACGCCTATTTTACTCTCTGATCGAGGTTCTCGGCATTGAAAAATCTTCGTAAACTAAATCACACGTGTATATGTTGACATTTCAGAGATATACGGTCAAGAAAATCAAGAGCAATGGTGATATATATGCGGATTAGACACCAAAAAATAAACACTCAAAAAATGGCTACAATTTAAGGAATGTGTTTAGTGACGGCATCAGTTTCCAAATTGATGTAGAAAGGTCTGGTGGCAAGAAAAGCTGCTTCCAGGAGTTGTCAAGTGTTTTCGCTTGACGATTCCATTCTTGGGTGCTTGGTTTGGCCCTTGTTCCTGTAACTCGAATCCTAGCCCGGTATATCACATTTTAGTTTTACACCATTGTGAACCTTACGCCTTTTTTACTCTCTGATTGAGGTTCTCCGCATTGAAAAATCTTCGTAAACTAAATCTATACAACCTTCCTGAATATTTTTCGACACCCTAATATAATTTAAAATAACCCTATATGTCTCTAAATACACCCTTTGAGCCCGTATGTGAAAACCGAGCCCAAAATACATTATGCCATTAAAAATAAATAAAAAACAAGAAAAATGAGGTTTACGCGGGGCGCGTAAGCCACCTCTTGAGCTTACGCGGGCCGCGACAGCTCTAGGGTCAGGTGAGCCCCGGTGTTGACACGTGTCAAGCATCGTGTTGAACCTAGTCATGACCCGGATCACCTACGCCTAGCACCCCCTATTATTCGGGTTGCGTAGGCCTAAGCCTAATCCTACGCGGGCGCGAGAGACTCAGAAATCAGCTCTATATTAGAAGGCATCGGGATTTCGTTTTCCGTCGCTCAATTCTTTTCTTTCTAAACGAATTTCTGAGAAGTAGGCATAATATACGGGTATTATATCCCCCTAATTAACGAAGTTCTGCCCCAATGTAAGTATTATAACCCCGGTTACGTATTAGATACGCTGCCCGATCGATCCAGGGTTCCGTAACGACTGTCGAGGTTCTGCCCGACGTAGTCGTTGGAATGCCGTCTCGGGGAGGGTATTACTAATGTAAATAAAAGGTTTATTTTACTAACGCATGTACATTGTGTAAATTATAGATTATCACCAGGAAACCCTTACAGAAAACCTAAGTCAGCAATGTGAGTAATCCTCTTTTTATGTAAACCTTTTTGTGAGTAATCACCTTTTTGTAAACAGTTTTTACATAACCTTAAACATTTTACAATGCTATTAAGCAGTGATTGAGTCTTTGTAGTTCTTCAAATACTGTCGGTGTGTTGGGGTTTTGTATACAAAATGTGGAACACGTTACCATTGGACAACGAGTTAGCCAATGTGTAATATGACCCACCAGTCAGGATTGACAATACTGAATGAGTAATTGTGTAGAAATAAACAATGTGATTGTTCTCAATACTGTTAAAGATAAGATGTTTCTTGATTAAACTTGGATTCACTCACCAGTATTTCCCACTGACAAATGTTTTTAAAACGCGTTCCAGGTAACAAAATGTAAAAGCCAATTAGAAGAAAGCCAGCTGGAGAGCACCGACGGCTTGGAAAAATGTGGCTATAAAAGTTACTTAAAAGACGATGTTTTAAATTCAATAAAATAGGGTTCATCCCTATAAATGTATTGTAATAAGAAACTGGTTTTACCCATGTGTTTATTAATATAAAAATATGATGGTTTTACTCTGATAAACATTTCCTAACTACGGTCCTGATGAAATTTCTGATGCCAAATTGAATAATGATAAACAAAAATGATACCACCACAACTGGTCTCGCGACCGCCCGTTCATGGGAAAGATAGGGGCGGGGGTTGCGATAGAAGGTGGTATCAGAGCTAAGCCACTGATTCAGCCACAGAAGTGTTCTGCTGACATCAATATATTATTCAAACTGTTAGGAAATTAATCATGAAATACGTGCATATCTGTATTTTATTGTTATGTGTTATTTGACTATTTGTTAGTTTTCAGTATGAGTGATCAAGGACCTTCAGACGCGTATCGTCAGTTGTCCGAGTCACCTAGGAGTGAAGGTACCTCTTCACAGCCTGCCATCTCTGGGTATGCCGCTGATAATGAAGAAGGAATGTTTGTCTTTAAGGCTCAGTCTGAAGAGCCATTCCCTCAGAAAAAGAGAGGATGGTTCAGTAAGGGAGCATTTGAGCGTAGGAAAAGAATGCGAAAGTTGCAACAGCAGAGAGTCCTAACAGCAGCTAAGCGAGAGTCAGATGCCCATACACAGGATATGCTTAATAGAAGGCTAGCTAATTTCCATATCCTAGCAACAACTGCTGCTGACCCAAACCTGGAACAACTAGTAGCCCCACAATCCTTACCTTTCTTCCCCACTCAGCCGATGGAGATAGAGAATAACCCTGAAAATCAAGTAGAAATGCATGATTTCAACCCTGAGGAGATACCTAGGATACCAGCCCTAATCCCTTAGGGAGATTTTAGAGAATCCTTACCCACAGGAGAATCCCATGCCCTAGTACCCGGACCCAGTACCAGCACCTGCACCCCCAATTAGTGCAGATAATGTGCATGAGCTCCGAACATTCGGAGAAGAAATCTTGGAGAGTAGTGAAAGGATGAGGCAGGTAGGAGAGCGACTCGTCTGGAAATACGACGAGCGCAATATGGATTACTAGATGAACCCATACCAGTAATGTGAAGGTGGAGTTGGTAATAATAATAATAATATAATAATAATAATAATAATGAAATATATATATATATATATATATATATGTGTGTGTGTAATAATAATAATAAATGTTGTAGTATAGACCACTTTGTGGTTAGTGATGCATAGTAGTATTGTATTGTAATTTTTATATTTCTAGTATTAGTGTGTATTTGACGCATACTATAGTAGAAAAGAGTAAAGTCGCAATGCTAGACTCTTTTGGTTAAGATGTGTGTTGTGTGGTTGTTGCCCAAATTATTAATTATTTTGTGATATTGATAATTGGTAAATGTTTAAAATCCATATGGACGACGAGGTAAACCAGGAAAACCAGAATAACGATAACCAGAGTAACATATAGTGGCACAAGGGATAATAGATGCAATGCCATATATTATCAAAACAGTTAGGGAAGCCGAAAATAAAAGTCAACATGATAGTAAGCGACCCTCTGAACCTGAAAACAACATAAACAATGGACCCGTACTTCAAATGCCCATTCCCAAAAGAAGGAGAACCGTGTCTAACGGTTGTTCTTATAAAGAATTCTGGTCTTGTAAACCAATGGAATTCTCGGGCAATGAAGGGGCCGTTGCATCTCTACGCTGGATAGAAAAGACTGAGGCAGTCTTGAGAATAAGTAAATGTGCTGAAGAGGATAAGATAATGTTTGCTTCAAATCTGTTTAAGAATTTAGCACTAGAATGGTGGAACACTATCCTCCAGTCTAGAGGAAGTGATAGAACTTACAATATGGGATGGGAAGAGTTTAAAAACATGGTAGAAAGGAAATTCCGCCCTCCTAATGAAAAAGAACAGATAGCAAACAAATTCCTAAACCTTAGGATGATTGGAGTAAATAGTAAGGGTTATACTACATTATTCTTTGAATATGCCCGAATAGTACCAACCCTTGCTTCACCTGAACCAGTTTTAATCTCCCGTTACATCTGGGGATTAATTGGAGAGATTAGACATGTAGTCAAGGCAGCTAGACCTCAAACCATAGAAGAAGCTGTAGAACTAGCGACCACCTTGACAGTTGAATTAGTCCGTACACGAGAAGAGGATCAAAGGAGGAACCTAACCCAGAAGCTTACCCAAGAATTCCGTTTTGGAAATTCTAATCGTGGGAGAAATGTAGGATCTACCTCTGCACCCTACTGTAAGTATTGCAAAAGGAAGCATTCAGGAAGATGCTCCATATACTGTAACTTTTGCAAAATATCTGGACACAAGGAGGAAGACTTCAGGAAAAAGATATGTAATAGGATATGCTACAACTGCGGAGAACAAGGTCATATCAAGCCTAACTGTCCAAAGATAACTCCAGCCGTGAATACCAAGAATACTAAAAATGCTAGAGCATTTGTTCTGACTGCAGAAGAAGCAAAGATGATCCCAGATGTGATCACTGGTACGTTTTTAGTTAATGATGTTTTTGCTAAAGTATTATTTGACTCTGGTGCGAACCAAAGTTTTATTAATACTTCATTTTGCAAACTTCTTAATCAATCATTAACTAAACTCTCACAAGAATGTCTAGTAAAGACAGCAAATGGGGAAACCATTAGGATTTTTGAAATCTTGCAGGAAGCAAGAATAGAAATTTTAAATCAAAAATTTATTGCAAATCTTTACCCCATGAATCTGGCAGGATTTGATGATGTATTAGGAATGGATTGGTTAATAGCCAATAAAGCCAGTATTTTATGTGATCAAAAGTCAATTCAAGTAAATTCACCAAGGGGTGAAAAGATCACAATTCAAGGAAATAAATTCTCTAAATCCACAAAATTCATCTCTGTGATGAAAACTACAAGTTATATACGGAAAGGATCATTAGTGTATTTGATTTCCATAATCACTAACACTAAAGGAAAAGAATTAAAGGATATTCCCATAGTATCCCAGTTTTTAGATGTATTTCCAGAAGAGCTACTAGGGCAACCTCCAGACAGAGAAGTTGAATTCAGAATCCATTTAATACCCGGAACCGCACCAATTGCAAAGCACCTTACCGTTTGGCACCCGCAGAAATGCAGGAACTAAAGAAACAGTTAGATGAATTATTGGAGAAAGGATTCATACAACCAAGTTTGTCACCCTGGGGAACACCGATTTTATTTGTTAAAAAGAAGGATGGATCAATGCGTATGTGCATTGACTACCGTGAATTGAACAAAGTCACGATTAAGAATCGGTATCCATTACCAAGAATTGATGATCTGTTTGATCAATTGCAAGGAGCACGGTTTTTCTCAAAAATCGATTTAAGGTCAGGATATCATCAATTAAAGGTACAGGAAGAGGACATTCCTAAGACCGCTTTCAGAACAAGGTATGACCATTATGAATTTACAGTCATGCCATTTGGTTTAACCAATGCCCCAGCCGCATTCATGGACATGATGAACCGAATATGTAAGCCATATTTGGATAAATTCATAATTGTCTTTATAGATGATATTCTTATTTATTCTAAAAACAAGGAAGATCATGCAGCGCATCTACACACACTTCTAAGTTTATTGAGAAAAGAAAAGCTATATGCTAAGTTTTCGAAGTGTGAATTTTGGTTAGAGCAGGTACAATTTCTTGGACATTTAGTCAATCATGAAGGAATTCATGTAGATCCCACCAAAATCGAGGCGATTACCAAATGGAAAACCCCTGAGTCACCAACTGAGGTTAGAAGTTTCTTAGGATTGTCCGGTTATTATAGAAGATTTATTCGAGATTTTTCTAGAATAGCCATTCCTTTAACTAAGTTAACTTGTAAATCCGTTAAGTTTAATTGGGGATCAAAACAAGAAGAAGCCTTTAGAATTCTTAAGCAAAGATTAACCCATGCACCCATACTAGCTTTACCAGAAGGAACCGAAGATTTTGTAATCTATTGTGACGCTTCCAAATTAGGTTATGGATGTGTATTAATTCAACGTCAAAAGGTTATACCTTACGCTTATAGACAACTTAAGAATCATGAAGAGAATTATCCAACTCATGATCTAGAGTTAGGAGCTATAATTTTTGCTCTTAAAATCTGGAGACATTACCTTTTTGGTAGTAAGTTTACCATATTCACTGACCATAAGAGTTTAAGGTATGTTTTTGGACAAAAGGAATTGAATATGAGACAAAGACGCTGGAAGGAAATGCTTAGTAATTATGATTGTGATATCCAGTATAATGCAGGAAAAGCAAATGTAGTAGCTGATGCTTTAAGTCGGAAGTATCATGAAAAGCCAAAAAGAGTACATTCTCTTAAGTTAAATCTGCAAATAGATTTAAATGATCAGATTAGAAAAGCACAAGAGTCAGTAATCAAGGATGATACTGAAAAATTGAAAGGAATAATTAAGGAATTAGAATAAGGAACAGATGGAATTTGGAGATTCCATAAGAAAAGAATGTGGATACCTAAATTAGAAAACCTACGTCACCGTATATTAGAAGAAGCCCATAAGTCTAAGTATACGATGCATCCTGGAAATGATAAGATGTATCAGGATTTAAGGAAAATTTTTTGGTGGATAGGAATGAAAAAGGATATAGCAACATATGTTGCAAAGTGTTTAACATGTTCACAAGTCAAAGCTGAACATCAGAAACCCTCCGGCTTATTACAACAGTTAGAAATGCCTGTTTGGAAATGGGAATTAATAACAATGGATTTTGTTACTAAATTACCCAAAACAAGAAAAGGTAATGATACAATTTGGGTGATTGTAGACAGACTAACCAAGTCAGCTCATTCCTACCAATGAAAGAAACTTTCCGTATGGAACAGTTAGCTAAATTATATGTAAATGAAATAGTTTCTTTACATGGAATTCCTCTATCAATTGTTTCTGACAGAGATAGTCGTTTTACCTCTCATTTTTGGACAAGTTTCCAAAAAGCAATGGGAACCAAGTTGAATCTAAGCACCGCTTATCATCCATAAACGGACGGACAAAGCGAAAGGACAATTCAGACAATGGAGGATATGCTTAGAGCTTGTGTAATTGATTTTCAGAGGTAATTGGGACGATCATTTACCATTGATAGAATTTTCTTATAATAACAGTTATCACACAAGTATCAATGCTGCACCATTCGAAGCACTTTACGGACGAAAGTGACGAACGCCAGTCTGTTGGGCAGAAATTGGAGAAAAGCAACTATCTGGACCTGAGATAGTACAAGAAACAACATACAAAATCATTCAAGTCAAGGAACGACTAAAAGTAGCACGAGATAGATAAAAGAGTTATGCTGATAACCGACGAAAGCCATTGGAATTTCAAGTAGGAGATAAAGTGTTATTGATAGTCTCTCCCTGGGAAGGAGTGGTAAGATTCATCAAAAGGGGAAAGCTAAGCCCGAGGTATGTTGGACCTTTTGAGATTATTAGAAGAATAGGACCTGTAGCTTATCAGCTACAACTGCCAGACGAAATGGCAGGAATACATGATGTATTTCATGTATCTAATCTCAAGAAATGCTTATCTGATGAAAGTTAAGAACCTCAAGCACAAGAGATCATTTCTGGTCAAAGTGAAGTGGGACTCCAAAAGAGGACCAGAATATACATGGGAGCTTGAATCAGAAATGCAAAGGAAATATCTACACCTGTTCCAGTAGACCTCGAGGACGAGCTCTAAAATAAGGTGGGGAGGATATAACAACCCTCCTGAATATTTTTTGACACCCTAATATAATTTAAAATAACCCTATATGTCTCTAAATACACCCCGTCTGTGAAAACCGAGCCCAAAATACATTATGCCATTAAAAATAAATAAAAAACAAGAAAAAATAGGTTTACGCGGGGCGCGTAAGCCACCTCTTGAGCTTACGCGGGCTGCGACAGCTCTAGGGTCAGGTGAGCCCCGGTGTTGACACGTGTCAAGCAACGTGTTGAACCTAGTCATGACCCGGATCACCTACGCCTAGCACCCCCTGTTACGTGGGCCGCGTAGGCCTAAGCCTAATCTTACGCGGGCCGCGAGAGACTCAGAAATCAGCCCTATTTAAGAAGGCATCGGGATTTCGTATTCCGTCGCTCAATTCTTTTCTTTCTAAACGAATTTCTGAGAAGTAGGCATAATATAAGGGTATTATCCCCCCCTAATTAACGAAGTTCTGCCCCAATGTAAGTATTATAACCCCGGTTACGTATTAGATACGCTGCCCGATCGATCCAGGGTTCCGTAACGGCTGTCGAGGTTCTGCCCGACGTAGTCGTTGGAATGCCGTCTCGGGGAGGGTATTACTAATGTAAATAAAAGGGTTATTTTACTAACGCGTGTACATTGTGTAAATTATAGATTATCACCAGGAAACCCTTACAGAAAACCTAAGTCAGCAATGTGAGTAATCCTCTTTTTATGTAAACCTTTTTATGAGTAATCTTCTTTTTGTAAACAGTTTTTTACAAAACCTTAAACATTTTACAATGCTATTAAGCAGTGATTGAGTCTTTGTAGTTCTTCAATTACTGTCGGTATGTTGGGGTTTTGTATACAAAATGTGGAACACGTTACCATTGAACAACGAGTTAGCCAATGTGTAATATGACCCACCAGTCAGGATTGACAATACTGAATGAGCAATTGTGTAGAAATAAACAATGTGATTGCTCTCAATACTGTTAAAGATAAGATGTTTCTTGATTAAACTAGGATTCACTCACCAGTATTTCCCACTGACAAATGTTTTTAAAACGCGTTTCAGGTAACAAAATGTAAAAGCCAATTAGAAGAAAGCCAGCTGGAGAGCACTGACGGCTTGGAAAAATGTGGCTATAAAAGTTACCTAAAAGACGATGTTTTAAATTCAATAAAATAGGGTTCATCCCTATAAATGTATTGTAATAAGAAACTTGGGTTTTACCCATGTGTTTATTAATATAAAAATATGATGGTTTTACTCTGATAAACATTTCCTAACTACGGTCCTGATGAAATTTCCGCTGCCAAATTGAATAATGATAAACAAAAATGATACCACCACAACTGGTCTCGCGACCGCCCGTTCCCGGGACAGATAGGGGGCGGGGGTTGCGACAAAATCACACGTGTGTAGGTTGACATTTAAGAGATATATAGGCAAGAAAATCAAGAGAAATGGTGATATATATGCAGATCAGACACCAAAAAATAAACACTCAAAAAATGGCTACAATTTAAGAAATGTGTTTAGTGACGGCCTCAGATTCTTAATTGACGGAGAAAGGTCTGGTGGAAAGAAAAGCTGCTTCCAGGAGGTTGTCAAGCGTTTTCGCTCGACGATTCCATTCTTGGGTGGTTGGTTTTGCCCTTGTTCCTGTAACTCGAATCCTAGCCCGGTATATCCCATTTTAGTTTTACACCATTGTGAACCTTACGCCTTTTTTACTCTCTGATAGAGGTTCTCGGCATTGAAAAATCTTCGTAAACTAAATCACATGTGTATATGTTGACATTTAAGAGCTATACAGTCAAGAAAATCAAGAGCGATGGTGATATATATGCGGATTAGACATCAAAAAATAAACACTCAAAAATTGGCTACAATTTAAAGAATGTGTTTAGTCACGGAATCAGAATCCTAAGTGATGGAGAAAGGTCTGGTGGCAAGAAAAGCTACTTCTAGGAGGTTGTCAAGTGTTTTTGCTCGATGATTTCATTCTTGGGTGGTTGGTTTGGCCTTTGTTCATGTAACTCGAATCCTAGCCCGGTATATCCCATTTTAGTTTTACACAATTGTGAACCTTACACCTTTTTTACTCTGTGATAGAGGTTCTCGGCATTGAAAAATCTTCGTAAACTAAATCACAAGTGTATATGTTGACATTTAAGAGATATACAATCAAGAAAATCAAGAGCAATGGTGATATATATGCGGATTTGACACCAAAAAATAAACACTCAAAAAATGGCTACAATTTAAGGAATGTGTTTAGTGACGGCATCAGATTCCTAATTGATGGAGAAAGGTCTGGTGGCAAGAAAAGCTGTGTCCCGGAGGTTGTCAAGTGTTTTCGCTCGACGATTCCATTCTTGGGTGTTTGGTTTGGCCCTTGTTCCTGTAACTTGAATCTTAGCCCGGTATATCACATTTTAGTTTTACACCATTGTGAACCTTACGCCCTTTTTACTCTTTGATCGAGTTTCTCGGCAATGAAAAATCTTCGTAAACTAAATCAAACGTGTATTTGTTGACATTTAAGAGATATACAGTCAAGAAAATCAAGAGCAATAGTGATATATATGTGGATAAGACACCAAAAAATTAACACTAAAAAAATGGCTACAATTTAAGGAATGTGTTTAGTGACGACATTAGATTCCTAATTAATGGATAAATGTCCGGTAGCAAGAAAAGTTGCTTACAGGAGGTTGTCAAGTGTTTTCGCTCGACGATTCCATTCTTGGGTGGTTGGTTTGGCCCTTATTCCTGTAACTCGAATCCTAGCCCGGTATATCCCATTTTAGTTTTACACAATTGTGAACCTTACACCTTTCTTACTCTCTGATCGAGGTTCTCGGCATTGAAAAATCTTCGTAAACTAAATCACACGTGTATATGTTGACATTTAAGAGATATACAGTCAAGAAAATCAAGAGCAATGGTGATATATATGCGGATTAGACACCAAAAAATAAACACTCAAAAAATGGCTACAATTTAAGGAATGTGTTTAGTGACTGCATCAGATTCCTAACTGATGGAGAAAGGTCTGGTGGCAAGAAAAGCTGCTTCCAGGAGGTTGTCAAGTGTTTTCGCTCGACGATTCCATTCTTGGGTGGTTGGTTTGGCCCTTATTCCTGTAACTCCAATCCTAGCCCGGTATATCCCATTTTAGTTTTACACCATTGTGAACCCTACGTCGTTTTTACTCTCTGATCGAGGTTCTTGGCACTGAAAAATCTTCGTAAACTAAATCACACGTGTATATTTGACATTTAAGAGATATACAATAAAAAAAATCAAGAGGAATAGTGATATATATGCGGATTAGACACCAAAAAATAAACACTCAAAAAATGGTTACAATTTAAGGAATGTGTTTAGTGACAGCATTAGATTCCTGATTTATGGAGAAAGGTCTGGTGGCAAGAAAAGCTGCTTCCAAGAGGCTGGCAAGTGTTTTCGCTCGACGATTCTATTCTTGGGTGGTTGGTTTGCCCCTTGTACCTGTAACTCGAATCCTAGCCCGGTATATCCCATTTTAGTTTTACACCATTGTGAACCTTACGCCTTTTTTACTCTCTGATCGAGGTTCTCGGCATTGAAAAATCTTCGTAAACTAAATCACACGTGTATATGTTGACATTTAAGAGATATACAGTTAAGAAAATCAAGAGCAATGGTGATATATATGCGGATTAGACACCAAAAAATAAACACTCAAAAAATTGCTACAATTTAAGGAATGTGTTTAGTGACGGCATCAGATTCCTAATTGATGGAGAAAGGTCTTGTGGCAAGAAAAGCTGCTTACAGGAGGTTGTCAAGTGTTTTTGCTCGACGATTCCATTCTTAGGTGGTTGGTTTGGCCCTTGTTCCAGTAAATCGAATCCTAGCCCGGTATATCCCATTTTAGTTTTACACCATTGTGAACCTTACGCCTTTTTTACTCTCTGATCGAGGTTCTCGGCATTAAAAAATCTCCGTAAACTAAATCACACGTGTATATGTTCACATTTAAGAGATATACACTCAAGAAAATCAAGAGCAATGGTAATATATATGCGGATTAAACACCAAAAAATAAACACTCAAAAAATGGCTACAATTTAAGCAATGTGTTTAGTGACGGCATCAGATTCCTAATTGATGGAGAAAGATCTGGTGGCAAGAAAAGTTGCTTCCAGGAGGTTGTCAGGTGTTTTCGCTCGATGATTCCATTCTTGGGTGGTTGGTTTGGGTCTTTTTCCTGTAACTCGAATCCTAGCCCGGTATATCCCATTTTAGTTTTACACCATTGTGAACCTTATGCCTTTTTTACTCTCTGATCAAGGTTCTCGGCATTGAAAAATCTTCATAATATGTTGACATTTAAGAGATATACAGTTAATAAAATCAAGAGCAATGGTGATATATATGCAGATTAGACACCAAAAAATAAACACTCAGAAAATGGCTACAATTTAAGGAATGTGTTTAGTGATGGCATCAGATTCCTAATTGATGGAGAAAGGTCTCGTGAGGGGATACTGGTTTGGGTCATGACCACACCCTTAGGGTAGTGGTTTTGGATTGTGGATTGTGGATTAGAGGTGGGTGACATGACATTGACGTGGAGGGTCATGGTGGTCATGTGGGTCAAGACCACACCCTATAGCCTGATGATGATATCAAATCTAAGTTATTGTGATAAATGTAATAATTACTTATGTTGCAAATTGCAAATCAATTTATGATGGTGATACGAACTCAATAGATACCTAATCATTGTAACAAGTTAACAACCTCTCGTATTCAACCATCTTGTTTAAACAAAGAAATCACAATTGAAATCTATAAATCTGAATGCGTATAATCATATCTCCCCAACAAATTCATTTCGAATCTAAACCCAATCGATGATCCAACTTCGACCAAGATCAATCAAAGATTCAAGTATATGATTTGTAGTATACGAAACAACACTTTGTTGGTAATTTTAGTGATTATCAACATTCATAGTGATGTTGGATTAACTCGTCGAATAGGTACTCTCGTTATTATTTAATCAAGTTAGGTGATGCAGAAACGACGGACTTGATTGTTGTAACGAGTTAGTGTGTGTAATCATATTTGGGTCGAATACAACTGTAAATTGGGCCAATAATCTTATGGGTATTGTTAATTCACTAGTTGGGCCTAATTAGGATAAAATTAATATATATTGCATGTGCTTAAGGTTAGCGAACCGTGTGATTATGGGCTTTAGTATTAGGCTGACATACTCAATCAACAAAGAACGAACTATTTAACACATGACTACTGATGAATCTGCACGCGGCATGACAAGCAAGTTCACGTAGTTGGATAAATTTGAAGGACAAGATTTCAAGCGCTGGAGGAAGAAGATGCACTTCTTGAAAACCACACTAAATGTTGTGTACGTTCTAAGTACACGGATGCCTAAAGAAGGGGAAAATGAAACCATTGATCAACAGAGAAAGAGATTGAAGTGGGGAAATGATGATTATATATGCAGAGGACATATATTGAATGGATGTGTGATGGTCTATTTGATTTATACAAGAATACAGTGTCTACAAAAGATCTATGGGATTCTCTTGAATCCAAGTATATGGTAGAAGATGCATCTAGCAAAAAATTTCTGGTAAGTAATCTCAATTGCTACAAAATGGTTGATAACAGACCGGTTATGGAGCAATATAATGAGTTAATGCACATATTGGGTCAATTTATTCAATACTTTTTGTATATGGATGAGTCAGTTTCTATTTCAAGCATATTGATAAACTTCCCCCACTTTGGAAAGACTTCAAACACACCGTCAAACATCAAAAGGAAAAAACTCACTTTGGTTCAATTGGGAAGTTATACTCGGATCGGAGAATCTCTTCGGGTCCAAGAAGTTGATAAAAATAAGGGTAAAATGTGGTTGGTTAGTCTTTGGTTAATATGGTTGAGCATGAAGGAAAATCAGGTAAATATCATCCAGGGTTTGAGTCCGCATATATTTGAACATGTCGAATTATTTCTTCAACGCATCCCTTTTTCCTTTGAGCAATTCTTCACTACCAACATAATGTTCGCTTAAGGCATCTCATAGTTTTTTTGCAACTGTAAAATGTTTAAAGCTGTGATAGATATCCGAGGGAAGTGCCATAGTGATCACATCATGAGCTTTTTTTCCCTTGTTAAGGCAGTCATTACATCAGCGGTGTAGGCACTAAGCGCTTTAAGAATCATTGTCAAGCTATCAATGGCATGAACAGTGGGAGGAGCATAACCATATTCAATGGGAATCAAAAGAGTCGGGTAATTGTACTGCATAGACCCTTGAAGCTTTAGTTGTTTAATTGGAGTTTCTATCTCGTTGTCTTAATTGATGAGAGCATTGGCACTTACCATGTTTGCTATTTTGAACGGCAAGTCCTGCGACAACGATAGTGGAAATTTTTGTTTCTGACTTAAACTTTCGAGTGAACACAATTTTTTCGGTTTGACTTGTTGACCGAAATATTATGTTGGTTGGAAACAATATTTCGGTTGGACACTAAATTTCAGTTGACGATAAATCGGATGGCAATAATTCAGTTGGAAATAAATATTTTGGTTCAACTAATTTCGGTTGGAAAAAGTCAATAATTCGGTTCACCTAACTTTCGGTTGAAGATACTCCGGTTAAACAATATTTCGGTTTACCTTTCGGTCACAATATTTGGTTCAAGATATCTCAGTTACTATATTTTGGTTAACCTAAAATTCGTTTACAATATTTTGGTTACCTTATTTCGGTTCAACTAATTTCATTTAGACATTCACGAAGAATAAGAGGATCAATCGGAAAAGTAAGCATTACAGAATTAGAAACCGAAACTACCTTTAAGCTCAAGGATGAATGAATGAAAATAAAGAAAGACCCGAAAGATAATAAAGAAACCGAGATATGCAGCCAAAGTTTCAATATTTTGGTTTGATGATTCTATGGAAATATTACTAAGGTCCGAAACTTCTATTCTTCAACCTTCAACCCTTGTTCTTTTACCCGAAACTTCGGAAAATGTACAAAATTATGCAAACGAACCTGAAATCCACCCATGGAACTCGAGCACAAACACGAACCAAGCAATCTTAATCCATGAAATCACTCGAAATTAGACTAAAATCTTCAAATAACCCGAATAACAGAAGCTAGCACCAAGAACACAAGAAACTCCGAAAAATGCAGAACACACGAATCTAACCCAAAATCACTCTTAAATGAGCACAAGGCTCTAATACCACATGTAGGTCCATGAAATCGAAGAACAAACACTAGATAACGGATCCGTGGTGTTCTAGTGAGCGGAAATCACTAAAACACCTAAAGTGGGTAACAACGAGATGAACAAGAGATTACTTAGACTTTCAAGGATCTATTAATCACTAATAAACCCAAAACACAATACAAATCTGGATGGTTTTTTCTAACAAAGATTCAAGCACACCAAGAACCTCTAGAAAACAATTACCTTCAAAATTCTTTTCTTGCTGGCTTAAATCACCATTAGAGCTCTAATTACATGTTCAAGCCCTTCCTACTATAATTACAACTAAATACAAATAAACCAAAAATGACTAATCGAGCTAACTATTAAAATATGTATCAACAAACTCCCCCTTGACATTAGCTCAGTGTGTCTTCAAACTTTGTTTCATCCAAAAGCCATGTTGCTTCCTGAAAAAAAAAAAGCCAAGGAAGAACGATTGAATATCCTTGAAAATAAAAGGCTGATATCGTCCTCTCAATTTTTTTATGTTTTTACATCACCATATAAGCTGGTTCGTATGTTCATAAATAAAGATTCTAGGTTTTCCTTATTTGCCCGCCCAAAACCTTCAATCCATTTTCTGCTTTAGTTATTTTACATCATTGGGTGAAGACATTGCAAAGTATTTCCATTCCTTTGTGCTTCTTAGGTTGTTAGATCTACAAAAAGTTAGATTGAATGATTTTCCTAAAGACATGGAATTGCTAGTTCACTTGAGGTATCTTGCAATTTGGAATTCATCAGCAGGTTTCCCATCTTCAGTATGTAACTTATGGGGTCTTCAAACACTTATTTATATTACAGAACAGAGCAGTATAGTTTTACCCAATTAACATGACGAATTTGGTAAATCTGAAGCATGTATGGAGTTATTATAGTTATCATAAGATGGAAATGTTTTTTTGCTTTCTTCCATTGAAAAACTAATGAATTTGCAAACTATGTCAGGTGTGAAGTTGGGAGATTGGGTAGATAATTTCAAAAGTGTTTTCCCTACATTAAGGAACTTGCGTGCACTGCTTACTTTAATGAGAAAAATGACTTCAAATATCTCACTTACCTTGAAAAGCTCAAACTAACTGGCGACTATCACACAATTATATCCAAAGGTGAGCCAAGTTGTTGAAAGAATCACATTACATCCCAGCAGCATTAAAAACACTTACACTAGCTGAGTGTCATCTACCGTGGAGTGATATGTCAATCATGTAGTCGTTACCTAATGTTGGTATACTTTATGTGGACGCGACTCGACTCAGTTCGATTCGATTCGGTTCGGTTCGACTCGGTTAGGTTCGGCTCAAGCCCGACGTCACGACATTCCTCCATCGTGCGCCCCAGAGTTCGACACGCGAAGCATGGAGAGCCGCGGACCGATTCCCACTGACACATCATCATGATGATGTCACATGTTGACTAATCTTTGCAATATGAATTCTCAGAATTCATTTACGTAAAGAATTGGGCCACTATACTTGGGCCATTGGTTTGGGCTTTGTATATACGACGAAGACTGCTTGTTAGACAAAGTCACATGTGACGAACACTCAAATGTTCGTCACACAACAAGTGACGAAGACCCACATGTGACGAAGACCCCATATGCATGTGACGAAGACCCCATATGTGATGAAATCACTGGATTTCGTCGTAATGATGTATGTTCGTCGATGAGTTTTCGTCGGCTACCTGTTTTCGTCGATGGTGTTACTATATAAACACAGACAGTAAACAGAACACACAGGGACAAGTCTGAATAGATTTGAGAGCGAACACACTGTAACACACACACACACTGAGAGTTTACAGAGACCATTTGTAAACATTGCATTGTAACCGTTTCATAGCATTAATACATTGAGTGTTAATCGTTGAATCTTGTGTCTTACGTGTTTGTAACTTGGTTTAACTTACCCGTTTGGATTCCGCACTCTCGGGTTTGTCGGAAAACAGGAATAGAGGTTGACTCGATCCTCCGGGTGGACCTACAATTGGTATCAGAGCATTGGCTCGATTCCTTGTTTAAACCAAGTCAACTTTCTTGTGTTTTGATAGATTTTAAAAAGGGTTTTTCAGTTTATGTTCTTGTTGAAAATCATATTTTCTGGAAAAAGGTTCTAAAATCTGTGAAAAACTTGTAGTTTTGCTATTTGTTTCTATAAAAACCTTGCTAGTATCCTACGCATACATGTTAGTTTAAGGTTGTTATTGAAACTTTCTTGCAAAATTGTGTTTGGAAATTATTCCGGTGATCTCGGCCAGAAAACTCATATTGTTCTTCATATCTTCAAGTGTTCTTCATAAGTTTTTTGTGTTTGATCTTAAATTACTGGATTTGATTGTGTTATGCATTATTGAAGATTGATTATAATATATTTATTTGAATATCTTGTACATTGAAATGATTTGTTGTTGAAAAAGAAACTTTGAAATCAGAAAAGCATGGTTGTTTGAAAAGGAAGTCTTTGTGTCAGAGGATAAGGTTGTGAAAATATCTTTTTGTCCGTACACCAATTGTCAACGAAATCCCTATTGATTTCGTCATCATCAAAGAAACTAAAACCCTATTGATTTCGTCAAACACCAGCGACGAAAACAGAGCCTGATTTCGTCATCAACACATCAGCGACGAAAACAACCCTTGATTTCGTCATCACCCTACAGCGACGAAAACCCCTTGATTTCGTCAAACATATCAGCGACGAAAACCCCTTGATTTCGTCAAACATATCAGCGACGAAAACCCCTAATTTCGTCACACTTGTCCATCATTTGTGATATTTTTAAACAGAAGCTTTTTAAAACATTCCTAACTGTTTGATTTGTGTGATTTAATCAGGTATTTGTCATTAAATATTCGAAATGAATCCGAATTGGTGGGGTACTCCGTCAACTGCAGAGAGCAAGTATAGAAGTACGGGTTTATCTCCATCATGGGCCGAATCTCCCGCACCCGCATCTAATACAGAAAGTAAGTATATAAACACGCGTTTGTCGCCATCATGGGCTGAATCTCCCGCAACCGCATCTTCGTAAGCGAATCCTATGTCGACAGGTCAATGGGCGTTTGTTTCAAATCAAACTCCAAGTATTCAAAGTATACTCCTAAGCGAAAGCGAGACCGGAAGTCTAAATCGCCCACCGAAACTGATGCACATAAATGAATATCCTGGATGGGTAGATAGATTCCATACGTATGTCCTTGGGCAAAACACAGAATTATGGTTATGTTTTATTACAGATTTCGATCAAGCTCTTGAGGTTGTCGCTTCAACTGCCGCGACATTTGTAGATTTTACGGAAGACGAGAAAAAGGCATATGATTTAGAAAAGAAAGCATATGCTATTCTGACTCAGGCGTTGAGCAAGGATATATATCACCAGTTTGTCAGCTTCAAGACGTCAAAGCGATTATGGGATGCATTGAAGACAAGAGGTCTAGGAAATGAAAAGTCACGTCAATTGCGACATGATTTACTTAAAAAGGAGTTTGATGGTTTCACTTGTATGGAAAATGAATCTTTGGGAGATATGACAAGTCGATTTCATCACTTGCTGACTGAATTGAGTAATTATGGGGTAGTAACAACTCCAACAGAGGTAGTCACAAAGTTTGCCGATGCATTGCCACCTCAATGGAATGGTTTCTTGGAAATCCTGAAATACAATGGCACATTGGCTACAACAAACATCAATGACTTCGGTCAGCTCTTGGAGAACAAAGATCAGGAAGAAACCCTAAAGGCAAAAAGGGTTCCAGTGCGACAAAATCCTGATATGTATTATGGAACTTCTAGCACTTCTACAATACCAGTGCGACAAAATCCTGATATGTATTATGGAACTTCTAGTACATCTGCAAGACCTGCTTCATATGCTCCACTTCAAACGGCGTTTGTCACAAGCACAGATTTGTATGGCAATCCGATACAAGTTCCTGTAAAGCCAGCTCCAACAACAGATCTGTATGGAAATCCACTTCCACCTTCCTCAAGACCAACGGTTGTTCTACCAACCACAGATTTGTACGGCAATTCACTACCTGTGCAACAGCAAGCTTGTTATGGAAGCACATCATCTGCTGGTCAGCCATCAAAGTCAAATACAGTACGGCTTGACACGTCAAACTTCTCCAAAGTTAGCGTTGAAGTAGCTAAAGATCATATGGAGATACTAAACACATTGGTGAGCTCGTATTGTGGGTTGATTGCAGGGCAGATCAGAAACATCAATCTAAATCAAGAAGATTATCAGCAGATTGATAAAGAAGAGATGGATATGATGGACATCAAATGGGCTTTCGCCAGTGTTGTAAGGCGAGCTAAGGACTTCATGGAACGGACTGGTCGAACCAGCTTGGAAAGCAAGAAAGATACCAAGTATGGATTCGACAAGCAGTCTGTTAAGTGCTTTAACTGTGGTGAACGTGGTCATTTCAAGCGTGAATGCACAAAGCCAGCTCAGCATGGGAACCAGAATCCTTTCAGAGGTCAAGGCAACCAACAGAATCAGAATCAAACTAGGAATGACGATCGCACCTCGGTTCCTGCAAACAATCAAGCAGGACCATCGAACACCAATCAGGCTCTTGTGGTGCAAATAGATGAAGGTTGCGACTGGTCAATGCAATTAGGCATTGGTGATCAGGGAGGAGCAGCTTGTTTTGCTGAAACTGCTAAGGATTTGAAGCACGCTAGTGGTGGAGAATCTTTCGCCAGTGGTGGTGAATCTTTAGATGAAGAGAGTTCTGGTTATTCAAGGAGTTCTGATGAGGAAATCTCAACCTCAGGTGAAGATTATTCTGATGATGTATCTAGTGGGAGAATCGATGCAGATATCGATGAATTATTAGGAGAAGCTGCAGCAAGGAATGATAGAAGATCTATTCTGGTGGATCAAGCTGCTTATTCTTCTTCTTCTCTTCATTCAGCCTTTATGGCTAATGGCGGCAGTTCATCAAGCCAGGTATGTGTCGATGAACCAACTGTCGTTAATTATGATAATTGTTCTAGCTTAAGTGTTAAATGTGCTGATTTAGATGCTAATATGTCTGAGTTTCAAAGCAAACATGATGCTTTAAATGCTGAATTGTTTGACTTGCAAAACAAACATGTTTCTTTTGATGCTAAGTGGTGTGATTTGCAAAGCAAACACGATGCTTTGCAAAACAAATATGAAGTGACAAATATCCACAATCAAAAGTTGATAGTGGATCTTTCGAAATGCAAAGAGGCTAACATGTTTTATGAAAACCATGAAAAGGAGTTTAAAACAGTGGTTGCAAATTTAAGAAAAGATAAAACCGAGCTGACAAAAATGGTTTCAAGAAAACAAACTAACATAAACTGTTATATCGATCGTCTTGAGATCATGCAATAAGAGTTAGCCTGTGCAAAGTGTGAAAGTGAGGCGATCTGGCTTAAGCTAGACAGTTATTCAAACTCTAGATACATGCTGGATCACATCATTGACACACAAAAAGAGAAAAAGGATGTCACGTGCATTGGATATAAGAAATGTCCACCACCTGTTAGACAAAATTATGATGCCATGCCTGATGAGGAGAATAGAACTTATTATGAGGAATCTGTTCCTTTAGACATTGAGGAATTTGCAACTGGACTTGGATACAAAAATGAAGTACCATCAGATTCGGATGTGTCAGCAGATACAAGTGTATCTTCTGCTGAATGGAATCAGGATCCTCCAGTTATTGTTGAGGATGCTGATTCTTCAGATGATGAATCTAATGATACTAACTCAGCACAGTCAGATGCGGTAATCAAAGAAGAGGACATACCTCTTGAGAATCATATTCTATGTGATCCTCCCGCAAAACCTGCTACGACTGTTCTGACCAAGTCCACGTCCACTTCCTCACAAGAGTGTGAGAGTGTGAATTTGCTGTACACTCTTGTTGGTGACAATAAAATCTATTCTGACAAAGATTTTCCGATTAAGAATGTAAATCAATCTTTAATCAGTAAAGTTTTTGAAGATTCGACAAGTAGGTTTTTGGGAAAGTCGGGTTCACACGTTGTGGTAACACAGTGCCCTCCGATTCCAAAAGCTGAAGTTCGAAAACAATATGGAAATCAACGATTGTCAACAGTGAAAAAGCAGCAAAATCATACCAAACCAAAAGGTAAATCAACGACTCAACGACTCAAGGTCGAAAGGAACCGAACCAAAAGAAGAACAAGAAAGTGAACTTTGTGAAATCAATGGGAACGGATAAACTTGAAACATTTGCCAATAAATCTAACTTAGATCATGTTAATCAATTTAAATTGTTGAAAAGAAATGAGCAAAATAGTTCAAAACCAAGTACCTCGGGATCACAAAGTTCATCATCGACAAGACAATCACATGATACTTCGGGGTTTGTAGAACGAAGATCATGTTTTTCATGTGGCACATTTGGACATATTATTCGCAATTGTCCATATCTTCATAAACAAAAAGCCAAAGTTGATGATCCCCGTGACCAAATTGACCGCAAGCGATCTGTTTCATCAAAACCAGATCCCCGTCTTGTAAAAGAAAGGGAAAAGAAACAGAAACGCCAACTGGTCAAGAAAATTGAAAAAGCAATCAAAACCGATGTGGTTAACAAAACATCTGTTTCTGTCAAACCAGACAATTCAAAAACTTCAGATAATCATGAAGTTAAAATTTTAAAGAATAAAACTGGTACAACAAAACAGACCTGGAAACCAAAAACGGTTACTAAATCAGGGGGAACATCACAATTTCCACAACATCGAGAAGTTCAAGTAACTTACGTTGATGAAAATGGAAGACCCAAGACCACAAAGGCTTGGGTCCCAATCTCCAACTAATCATGTGAGTTCATGTGCAGGGTGTTCCAGGAGGAACTTTCAGCAGTCATTGGATTGTTGATAGTGGAGCATCCAGGCACATGACAGGCGACATGAAGCTTCTCTACAACGTTAAATCTATTAGAGGAGGTTATGTTGCTTTTGCTGGAGATAAAGGCAGTTATATAACAGGAGAAGGAATGGTATCTAACGGGGTTGTAAGTTTTGACAAGATCAACTTTGTACAACAACTTGATCACAATCTTCTCAGCGTTTCATAAATCTGTGATAAGCAGTTTTCAGTACACTTTGATGCAAATGGCTGTTACGTGCTGAAACCCGGCTTCAAGATTCCAAAAGAATGGATTCTCTTATCAGCTCCAAGGATAAACGATTTATATGTCCTTGATATGAGCCAAGCAATAACAACGACTGCACAAGCAACTTGTTTTATTACCAAAGCCACTGAAAAACACTCAATCTCTTGGCACAGACGTATGGGTCACCTTCACTTACGAAAAATGAATCATTTGGTGTCGAATGAATTAGTGAATGGTGTTCTTCTTAAAAACTTCCATCTTCAAGACGTCTGTGTTTCATGCCAAAAAGGAAAGCAAACCAAGAAGCGACATCCGACAAAGAAGATTAACACGGTGGCAGTTGTAACACCCGTTCTTATTATTCAAGGTTTAACGTATATTTTACGAAAAACAATCATGTAATTACGATTACATATACATCGGAAATACGGGTTTACTAAAACTTTTACAAATCCTAAGTTATTCTACATCACGTGGTTGAATTCGTTGTTTAAAATTTACAACGTGGCAAAGTGTGGAAGCGTGTATCTATATCGTGTTCGGTTCTTCGTTGAGCTTGATCGTCTTCCGGCATCCCAAAGTGTACCTACATTTCATAAACATGAAATGCTTTAGTCTTACGGGGTTTAAATCATGTCCAAACGAGTCCAGGAAACAATTGATTTTCAAAAGAAAAACAAAAACTTGAAAAAAGATCTCCACCGTAACTTACGGTGGCACCGTAAGTTACGGTGGCCCCTGTGCTCATACTCTTCTACCGTACATCAGTAGGTTACCATCGTAACCATATCAGCTCCACCGTAACTTACGGTGGCACCGTAAGTTACGGTGGCTCCTGCATTCAGTTTTTCCATTTTGCCGTAATTTGACACGAAATCTTTCGTATCAAACCGCTTATCCGTTTGACCTACCGTTTCTTCCTACGTGTTTGAAATTTGATTCTCCATCATATGGAGTCAAAATCCAACATCCGGATTAACAAAATTTAAGACTTTTAAGTCTTCGGCTTATTACCATTTTTACCAAATTTTGACCCGTTCGCGATTTTGTCAAACAAACATGTTTATTTGATCCTTAATCTTACGATATTCATAATTTCAATAATTCCTATCATATTAGGTTCAAGTCACGGGTTTCTTACGTATCATAAACCCGTTTATGCTCATTTGCGTATTTTGACCCGTTAAGGGTATTTAGACATATTTTGAGTATGAAACGCTTTCATTCGTTTCTAGCGTTATTATACAACATTTCTTATCAAGTAATCTTCCACCACAACTATATTTGTGATGGACTTAATGAGGTGATCTATATAATCCGAGTTTTTCTCGTCGGATTGCTAATTTACGACAAAGATTCATATTGAGTCATTTGACCGAAGATTTACATCTTTCGCTTCTTACACTTATTCCAATTATTTATTTGATCATAAAACTCGTTTCAAAACTACCTTTAAAGGTCGTTTGTCGAAATTAGCTCATAAGGGCGTTTTAGTCCATTTAGCCAATCATTTACGATGAAGGACTTTTGAAAGTATATTTGACCCATAAACCCTCTTTTAACTTATGATATTGTTTGAAAAGTCATTAAGCTTTCCAAACGCAATGTTCATTATTTAAAACATTCGGTTTACTTATCAAGCAACCAAATGTCTATGTTGACTACTTTTAACACTCCTTGAACCACATGTTCTAAATGAGTGTTACACTATTTCACATACCTGGCGCGGATCAATATATTGACCCGTTTTTAATACCTTGCTTTTATGATTGCAAATTCTTAGCGTTGCGAATATCCATTTGACATTTACTCCTGAAATAATATAACTCGACAATATTCATTAGTCGTTATTGTCAAAAGGTGATACCTTCACCTTTTGACCCATTTGGTCTAAGTGACCGATTTTGTTGGCAAGATGATATTTATTACCATCTCATCTACATGACTCGCTCTGGTTTACACCGTGCGGTCATTTCACTTATTAATCGTTTCTTAACGATTTTTAGTCTATCATGGCTTACGTCCTACCGTGTCTTTCAAAACCAATAGTTATGGTCAACGCATGACCAATTTACCGTTTTACCCTTATTGTTTGTTTTGGTTTACCCTATAAGGTAATCATTCCAAAAGTTCATTTTTCCAATTTGTCATAAAAAGATCGAATTACCGATTTAACTCCTTTTAAACCATTAACATGGTTTCTTATTATGCTCGACTATCTTGTTCCGTACGTCTACACGCCGGAACATCACACCTCGATTTTGTATTTAACTTATTCATAACTAACACGATAAAAGAATATTCTGAAATATAAGACTAGTGTAAGCTATACTTACCTTGCATTCGAATTATGCTTTTCCGTCATTCTTGCTTCGTTTGACCCGCTTCCTTCCCCAAGCCTTCACCTAGCTTGCCAAGCGTCAAACTATCATTGTAATTGTAAGATGGTTAGGTTAGTCATAATCATTTACGACTATTCCATCCTACTCTTCTTATATCGAATTTACTATCCGATCATACACTTGGTCGATTTGACTTTTTAAAGTCAATCGACTTATCAACTTATTCATTGCACATTTTCACTCTAATTTCAACACTTTAGTTTTCATTTAGGCGTTTTAACAAACACCTAATGTGCATACATTGTTTTTACACATTTTACAACTAGGTAACATGATTTCAAGCATCTATATCACGATCTTAACATCAATTCTTTTATATCATATAACAACCCATTTCATGGTAAATATGATTTGTGTACCCAAACACCTAAATGGTTCAAGTACTTTGTTTACTAACTAATATGATGATTCTAATCACAAGTTTGACACTAACATCATCATATCATAAAAACCCATCTCAAGTCATGTATGTTCAACACTCAAACTTGCAAATTGTTCAAGTATCTTGTTTCTACTAGCAACTATGATGATTTTAAACATGTGTAAACCATCATCTTCACTACATAATCAAAACCCACTTAGCACAAAATAGGTTAATTATCAAATCCCTAGTTTTAACACCAATTCTCCAAGTTTTTCAACTAGGGTTTGTTTCTAAACAAAGATTTCAACACAATAGCACTCATAGATTCAATATTCATTCCAGAATTTCGATTATGATTGTTCATCATAATCTCAAGGTATCACCAAATCTTAAAATTCGACATACCTTGTGATCCCCACGACTAGGTGATCCTTAATATGTGTTCATGCATCCGATTCGGGCTAGATTTGATCTTCAATTTGTTAGTTTTGTTGAAGTTAGGGTTTGAGCTCCCTAGAGCTCTTCCTGGTCGATCCCCACACACGCACACACACTCTTGTGTGTGTGTTGTGTTTTGTTTTTAAGTTTTTAATTCCATTTTCAAGTTACCCGGCTTTGGTCCCTCGTGTTTGGTTAGTTATTAATTAGGTCACAACCTAATTATTTTCAATAATATTCCTACTTATTAACTAGGTTTAATATTCCTAGTTAACTTAGCGGGTCCGGGAATATTTATGACTAAGTTTATTTTAGGTCCCTTTAGCCCGGGCCTTTTATCCATTTTATTTCCTTAAAAGCTTTTATTCACTTTTTATTTAATATTAGGATTAATTATTTAAATCATAATATTTACCGGGTAGAATTTACCACTAACGGTACTTTACCCGTCTTTTAGTGCTAATGTGGTTTGATCACCAAACCCATTTTCGGGGTGTTACAGCAGTTCCTCTTGAACGTTTGCACATGGATTTGTTCGGTGCTGTCAAGCACAAAAGCATCAGGAATGATCAATACTGCCTCGTGATAACTGATGATTATTCAAGATTTTCTTGGGTGGCGTTTATGGCTCACAAGAGTGCAACTTTCGGTATTATCAAAAACTTGATCATTCAGATTGAGAATTTGTATAAGTTGAAGGTTAGACTGATACGCAGCGACAATGGTACTGAATTTAAAAATCATGCCATGGCGGAGTTTTGCACATCAAAAGGTATTCTTCACGAATTTAGTGCGGCTTATACTCCTCAACAGAACGGCGTCGCTGAACGTAAAAACCGTACATTGATCGAGACTGCTAGGACGATGTTGGTAGAGTCACATTTGCCAATTCCCTTCTGGACTGAAGCTGTGTCCTCTGCATGTTATACATTGAACCGAGTCCTTACAGTCAAAAGGCACAACAAGACCTGCTTCGAGCTTCTTCACAAACGGAAACCAAATTTGTCATATCTTGAACCGTTTGGAGCTCCTTGCACAATGATCGATCCTAATGGAAAGTTTGGGGCAAAAGCTATTGAAGGTCACTTTCTTGGTTATGCCACCCCGAACTTAAGAGTCTGGAATCTAGAGACTAAAAGGGTTAAGGAATGGTCTGAAGTCAGAGTACAAAGGCACACTTTGCCAGTCAAAAATCCAGGTCAACCATGGATGTTTGAGTATGATGACTTTTCAATTCGATCAATATTGAAGCAGTTGAAGAAAATGCTGCAGCAAGGATGTTTTTCGAGAGTGACAACGCAACAGATTCACCGTTGGTTCGTCCAATTGTTGTCAATCAAGAACCATCTTCAGTGAACAATAATGCTCTCGACAATGAGGATTTTCATGATGTAACCGAGCTGAATGAATCTTCAGAGGATGAAGAATTTCTAGATGCAGATCAAGAAGCTCCTACATCAGCTGTTCATGGTACTTCAGAGGCTACACCTCCAGTGGATGCCCCTATAACAGCTGAAGCTACTGCATCATCCTCTTCGTCAGTTCCGGGTATTGAATTAGTTGTGGATCTCAATCTCAACAATCTGGGTACAAACATTCTAGTTCCAGATGATCCAGAAACAAGGATTCACAATACCCATCCTCAACAAAACATCATCGGTAATATACAGAGTGGCATTTAAACAAGAAACATGTTGCGAAACAACAACAACGCATGCTTGTATGTGGCAATTCGAGAATCTGGTCAACAGAATGATTGGTCTTTCGCGTGTTATGTCTCACAGGAAGAGCCAAGAACTTGGAAAGAAGCTTTGAAAGATAACTCTTGGATTGAAGCAATGCAGGAAGAACTGCAACAATTCCAGAAACTTGGTGTCTGGAAGCTCGTAGAGAAACCTGCTGATTACATGAAGATTGGTACCCGTTGGGTTTATAAGTGCAAAAAGGACGACCGTGGAATCGTTATTCGCAACAAAGCAAGATTGGTCGTTCAAGGTTTTCGTCAGATTGAAGGTATAGACTACAACGAAGTGTATGCACCTGTTGCACGTCTGGAAGCAATTCGGATCTTTCTGGCTTATGCCTCGTTCAAAGGATTCAAGGTTTACCAGATGGATGTCAAAAGTGCATTCTTACATGGTCTAGTCGAAGAAGAGGTGTATGTTGAACAGCCTCCAGGTTTTGAAGATCCTATCCATCCCGATCGGGTTTGGTTGCTGAACAAAGCTCTCTATGGTCTACATCAAGCACCGCGAGCTTGGTACGCAACCTTATCAAATTATCTGCTGGAGAATGGATTTCGCAGAGGTCTTATTGATTGCACTCTCTTCATAAAAGAACAAGATGGAGATCTTCTACTGGTACAGGTATATGTGGATGATATTATATTTGGTTCTACAAACAATGTTATGTGTAGGGATTTCGAGCGTGTAATGCAGGATAAATTCGAGATGAGCGCTATGGGGGAGATGACTTTCTTTTTGGGCTTGCAAGTACAACAAACGAAGTCTGGGATTTTCATCCATCAGACTAAGTATGTTCAAGACATTCTGAACCGATTCCAGATGTCCGACACATTGCCCATTGGTACCCCACTGCAGCAAAATCACAGAATCAATCCAGACTTGAATGGTGAACTCGTTAGCTCTTCATACTACCGCGCGATGATTGGATCCGTTATGTACCTCACAGCATCAAGACCAGATATAATGTATCCAACATGCCTGCTAGCCAGATATCAAGTGAACCCGAAGGCCTCACATCTTGCAGCTGTAAAAAGGATTTTTCGTTATCTGAAGGGTTGCCCTGACACCGGTCTATGGTACCCTAAGGATGATAACTTTGATTTAGTCGCTTTCAGTGATTCTGATTTTGGCGGATGCAAAATCGACGACAAATCCACAACGGCTGGATGTCAGTTTTTAGGAAATCGCCTCGTAACATGGCAGTGCAAGAAGCAGAGTTGTGTCGCTACATCAACTTGTGAAGCTGAATACATTGCTGCCTCAAGTTGTTGCTCCCAAGTCCTGTGGATACAACAGCAAATGCGTGATTACGGTTTTGAATTCCTAACTACTCCTATTTTAGTCGATAATTCTGCTGCCTTATCTATCACTAGAAATCCTATGCAGCATTCAAAGACCAAACACATCGAAATTAAGTATCACTTCATACGTGATTGCTTTGATAAAAGGCTAATCGATGTTGTTAAGGTCCATACCGATGACCAACGTGCCGACCTTTTTACCAAAGCATTTGATAAATCAAGATTTGACTTTTTATTATTGGTAAACGGCATTAAGGTGAAGCAAGAGTAATTCACATCGGAAAATCGTTTTTGTAAATATCTTTGTGTTTTTAAAATTTATTGTAAGTTTGTTGATTTTAGGGGGAGTAAATCCAAAATTTGAAAATTCAAAAACATCGAAAAATTTCAAAACCCAAAAACAATAGAAAAACAAAAATGAGTTTCCTGGCGAGCAAAAGGGAAAATGATAGTACAACAGTGGTCTGTCTAAACCTCTTTAAACTGAAATGCAAAATGAAAAATGTTAAGCAGCTCTATATAAGATGTATCGGTAGGCTCACAATCATTTTAAAGTATGTAGGGTGATATAAATCTTAAATCGACTGAAGACTGTGTGGGAACCGCTCATTGGCATATGGTCTTAGTACCGAAATTTCATTTGAGAGATTGCCGAGGTTCTGAGATATGTGGTCTTTATGCTGTTTATCATCTGGGTATCATGGTTGTTTCTTTTACCGAAAACAATGGAGACGAAGTCTAGATCTTCCATGATATCATACATACGTGTACATATTGCATACGACCTCAATAAGTAATCAACAATCACATGTCCAAACAAAATAAGTGATAATATATCACATTTATCCGGGAGTCAAGTTCGTCTCTTTGCTGTACGAAAGTACTGACCTGTTCACGGACTTGCTCCTGTGCTCTCATGCATCTGAAAATCAAGTTCCTGATCAATAAGTGATTCTATCTCATAGGGCTTGTTTTTAAATCAAAATAAGTGAGCTTATGTGGATAACAATGCCGATAATCGTTATAGGATGTTTATCTAAATGTTAACAAAAAGAACAACAAGAGCGTTTTGACATGACCGTACACTGATATGATTCTCTTACCCTCGAAACTCTCAAAAAGAATGTTTGTATATATTTACTTTTCTTAGTTTCTGCAACTCTGTATATATTTATTTACTGCTTTCAGTCTTTAAGTTTGAAATATTCAAAATGCCAAAAAGATTTTAGGTGTGTTTTAATATAAACTTTATAAAAGTCAAAAAGATTTTATTTCTAATTTAGTTTTGATTAACCGATGTTGGAACTCAAGTCTTCGTTGCCTGAAATCTGATAGAAAACCAAAACGACTGAATCTTCATAAACGGTCAGAGTTTGCAAGTTTTGAAAGTTAATAATCAAAATTGAACAATCTGTTAACTTTTCAAATAAATTGTCGGACGGTAGTTGATAAGAATTGGTCTCATATGTGTCATTTGTTTATGTTAACTATATTCCAAGCAGTTGTTCTCATTGCGCGTTTAGCTTTCTTTCATGTGCAGATGCTAAAGGCAAGGAGAACATGTTCGATGATAAGCTTCGGAATGAAGACACGACGTGAAGGCACTCAAATGATAAATATGATCGAGTTGCCGCTGATCACTCATCAACACCACAAGGATCTAAAGCATTGAAGATCGAAAGATTCACAAGCATAATCAAAGGGGGAGTTTATTGATACACTTCCTAGATAAAAGCGGGAGTTTGTTGATACACTTTCTACTTGCGACACGTGAAGACTTTGAAGATCCTCCGACATGGAAGATATGGAAGATGAACCTCACGAGTAGCGTCCAAGGGGGAGTTTGTTGGTACACTTTATGTGGACGCGACTCGACTCGGTTCGACTCGGTTAGGTTCGGCTCAAGCCCGACGTCACGACATTCCTCCGTCGTGCGCCCCAGAGTTCGACACGCGAAGCACGGAGAGCCGCGGACCGATTCCCACTGACACATCATCATGACATCATCATGATGATGTCACATGTTGACTAATCTTTGCAATATGAATTCTCAGAATTCATTTACGTAAAGAATTAGGCCACTATACTTGGGCCATTGGGTTGGGCTTTGTATATACGACGAAGACTGCTTGTTAGACAAAGTCACATGTGACGAACACTCAAATGTTCGTCACACAACAAGTGACGAAGACCCACATGTGACGAAGATCCCATATGTGACGAAATCACTGGATTTCGTCATAATGATGTATGTTCGTCGATGAGTTTTCGTCGGCTACCTGTTTTCGTCGATGGTGTTACTATATAAACACAGACAGTAAACAGAACACACAGGGACAAGTCTGAATAGATTTGAGAACGAACACACTGTAACACACACACACACTGAGAGTTTACAGAGACCATTTGTAAACATTGCATTGTAACCGTTTCATAGCATTAATACATTGAGTGTTAATCGTTGAATCTTGTGTCTTACGTGTTCGTAACTTGGTTTAACTTACCCGTTTGGATTCCGCACTCTCGGGTTTGTCGGAAAACAGGAATAGAGGTTGACTCGATCCTCCGGGTGGACCTACACCTAATACCTAATCTCCAGGTTCTAAAACTAGGATACTATGCCTTTGAGGGAAGCTGTTGGAGCACAAATGAATAAGAGTTTCCACAACTAAAGTTCTTGAGACTTGGATGGTTAGATATCAATCTGTGGGAAGCCTATAGTAGAAGCTTCCCGCGTCTCAGACGACTACAAATTATCCGGTTAGGGCCGTCTCCGAAAATCACAAAAAAAAATTTGGCCCTGTTCGAGATAAAAAAATTCGGGCCCTATTCGCAAATCTTCATATAATATAAACTCATCAATCATTCAATCAAATATATAAATACTAAAAACCCATAATACTACGATAATTGTTATGAAATAGATAAAACAAATTAACAAAAATAATATAGCAAAAATGATCAAATTATCAAACCTACTTGCTAAGCGAACAGTGTGGTCCTTCATCTAAGTTCACGTCTTCTTCACTCACATTATCGTCACCCAAGTTAGAACTAGAATTTTGAGTTTCTTTTGAAAAAATCTTGTGTATTCGGTTTTGTTTTACTTCGTCCGCCTTTCTTTTCTCTTCCTCTAGTTTCCTCTTCTTACGTTTTTGATGGCTAGATAGGTGTTTCTATTTAGGAACGAGAGGCATAATTTCCAAAAACATTCTTTCAATCACATGAAGTTTTATAGTATATGAAATCACATGAAGTTTTATAGTATATGAAATCTGAATCACACATATTAATATATTATGAAATCAAAAACGTATGACATCAAAAACATATGAAATCACTATGACATCAGTTAAACTGTTAAAGTTTTATACATCCAAATTCCAAAAGTCAGTTGGCCCTGCGTGCGTCTGATACTCTCCTCACTGCTGTCGTGCTGCGACTGAATCACTGAAAGTCTGAATCACTGAGAAATTGCGAAATTCACTGATCTGATCGATGATCGACGTTTTGTTTCCGGTTTCCCTCGTCCCAATTCCCTGTGTGATATACTATACTGCCTGCGACAGTGCCACGTTTTGTTTCATTTCCCTGATCTAGCAGGCCCTTATTTTTTTTTAGACTAGTCACTTGGGCTTGTTAATTGGGCCGTTTTTTTAAAACTTTTAAACAGACCGTTATTTAAAAAACTTTGGATCTATTAGCAGCCCTTATTTATACAAAATCAAGAATTTTTTTTAAATATATATATATATATATATAAATTTAAAAAATTTTCGGACCCTATATTGATTTGTGCCCTGATCGCAGGCACCTCCTGCACCCCTGATAGACGGCCCTGTATCCGGTGCAGTTATCTTGAAGAGATTCTCCTTGACATTGGGGTCATACCAACGCCTGAGCTTATTAAAATTGACAGCTGACTGATGGCAGAAGAATTGAAGAAAAGCAACTTGATTTGGGAAACTTCGATCTAAAGATTCACATTTTATGAAATTCTCAATACTGGGAAAGGTAAAGATCTCATAGAAAAAGTTTGTAAGATATAGTTGCTTTCTTTGGAGGTCTTCAAATCTGGACTGCTAAAACCTCTAACGACCCGTTTTCATCAAGCAAGTCATTTGAGTAGACTGTTAGGATTGAATCAGAATGATGATGGGACAAGAAATTGGGATAAAATGACCGGAATCATAGCAACATACATTGGTGCTCAATTGGGGCAACATTGGCAATGTTGGATCTTGGTCGAGAACGAAGGAATGGCTAATGAATAAGATGGTGTAAATGATGGATACGTTGCCGTAGGGAGGGGAGAAAAAGATACAAAACTTGAAATATGAAATTGATTTTTTTCTCTAAAATGCTTGTAAACAATTACATTAAATCGTCTGCGACTCCAAAACGATCAACAATATTCATCGCTTTATGTCATTTGTTCGCTCAGCCTTTTAAATTACAGTTGATTCATTCTCTTGATACTCATTCAATCACCGGCTTCAGAGAGAATGTTGGTTGTGTTCTTCCGAAAAAGTAATTTGGATCAGGGATGACAAAACAACCTGAACCCCGACTGGAATAACCGTAATCCAAAACATTCAGGACGGGTATACGGGATACCCAATGGATATGAAACCGGGTATGAGAGATTGGAAAAAAAAAATATTACATGGGTACTCATGAGTTCAATAAGTTTGGGTATGCAATACTTAAACCCGACCCAATACTAGTGAATGGAGCCCAAGTTTTGGAAACATGGTTGGCCCAAAATGACCCTCATTACAATGCATGCTTTTCTGTGCGCTTATTCATTATATAAACGCCACGAGGCTGCACAAACTCAACCACCTAATTTCAAAATTCACTTCTTCGCGCACTGTAAGGACTCCCCTAGGGTGCACAAACTCAACCACCTAATTTCAAAATTCACTTCTTTGATTAACGATCAGGTTTGATTTCTACCTTTTAAGTTCATCAGGTAAAGCTTTAATTGGTGTTTGAAGTGTTCAAATTCTCGTATATGTCGCATTCGTCATGGATTAGATTTTGTATGATGATGATGATGTTTAGATCCTTTTTTTAATAGGATCTGGTGATTTATGATTCGTTTTCTTGATAGAGATGTTACAATTAGAATCTGTGAATGTGACTATGAAAGGTGTTTATGTGATATGATTGTAGAATAAGTTGGGTGGTGAAACCCTAAGATTATGTTTATGTGATATGATTGTAGCTTGAGCGAATTAGTTTAGATTTTTTAACATAATAAGCTGTGATACTGATTTTAACATTGAATTATGATCTATATTATATACTTATGCCTACAGATGGAATTATATCAGTTGTCATATTGTACCAGTGATTGAGATGCACAATTTTCGCTATCTAGTTTGTGAATTGTGAATGTTGATTTGTTTTTCCACTGTTTTTCTTTCAAGAAAAGAATTAGATGTTTATCTGATTTTTTAATCATTCCACATCCTGATGTTAATGATCTTGTGTATAAGCAACTCATATGATTACTGATAGTGGTGGAATAGTTGAATTTGGGCACCTAATTGTTAAAGAAACATTGAATGAGAGCACCTAATTGTTTTCACCATATAGTATTTGAATCGTTATTATACAATATAATAGATCAATGCTGTGAACCCTAATTTTTTGTTTTACGGCGTTGGGTTGTAGTTGGAGCGAATCAATTTAGATTTCTTAACTTAATAAGCTATGATACTGATATTATGTTTTACGGCTCTATTTTTATGGCGTCGGATTGTAGTTTGAGCGAATCAGTTCAGATTTCTAATGGAATTATGGTTTATTATATTATATACGTACAAATAGAATTGTATTAATTGCCAACTTGCCATATTTACTGGCGATTTAGATGAACAATTTTCGCTATATTGTTTGTGAATTGTGAACGTTGATTTGTTTTTCCACTATTTTTCTTTCTATAAAAGAGTTAGATATTTATGTGATTTTTTCTAATCATTTCATATCCTGATGTTGATGATCTTTGTGTATGGTCGAACATTTTCTAATCAATTCATATTAGTGATAATGGTGGAATAGTTGAATTTGGGATATGGTCGAACATTTAATCATTCATGAAGTTAAAGAAACACCGAATACCATTTCATCTGTAACTCTTGAGACAATGCTTAATTGTTTTCATCATAGAATTTGAATCTTGATTGTTGTACAAGTACAATATAATAGATCAATGTTGTGAAACACTAATATTATGTTTTACGGCTCTATTTTTACGTCGTTGGATTGTTGTTTGAGCGAATTAGTTCAGATTTGTAATTTAGTAAGCCATGATACTAGTTTTAACCTTGAATTTATGGTCAATTACTTTATATACAAGATTTGAATCTTGATTGTACAATATTATATATCAATGCTGGGATGAGAACCATTTGTAGATATATTTTGTATCAGAATACTCATGTTTAATCTCATGGTTTCCTCATGGTATTGTTAATAAACAGGCACTTCTGATTTTGTGAAACCGTGAAGATGCCTAAAGATAGAAGATCTTCGTCTAATAAGTGTAGGGCATCTCCCTATTCCTGTTACGACAAGAATGATGATAGAAAGGAACCCAAATCTCCCTCCCTACAAGTTGGATATGAAAGTGAATTTGAAGAAGCTAGATGCCCTATTTGTATGGAACACCCACACAATGCTGTGCTTCTACTTTGTTCTTCACTTGAAAAAGGATGTCGCCCATACATGTGTGACACGAATCCCCGCCACTCAAATTGTCTTGACCAGTTTCACATTTCAAATATGAATAAGGTGAGGGAACGAACTAAGCTTGCTTGCCCTTTATGTAGGGGTGAAATCAACGGGTGGGCTGTGGTTGACCCTGCTCGCCAATTCATGGACTCGAAAACAAGAAATTGCTCACTTGATACCTGTGATTTTGTTGGTAATTATACTCAATTAGAAGAACATGCCAGCCATGTACACCCATGTCTTAGGCCAACAGATGTGGACCCTGAACGTGAACTTGAGTGGAGACGTTTGGAAGAAGATATGGGGGAACAAAACATGCTCAATATGCAGTTTGAGTTTGATGACGATGATGACGATGATGGTGACTATGTTTTATCAGAATCTGATCTGGCTTCCGACAATCTGTTGGATGATTCGGATAGCATGTTTGACTTTTCATCTGCAGATGAATAATAGATTCGCGGATCAAGTAGGTCAAGAGAGAATGCCCATACCACAAGAAGCAGAACCCCTACACATGTCAGACAGAGATCAAACAGTCAACCAAGTTCCCATAACCGTCAAGAATAGTTAACTACATTGGTTGAGTTCCATGAGCTTAGCTCAAACCCACCCACCCACCTTAGTTTTTATGTTGATTTCTCTTGGGTTATTCTGGGTCAGATATTGTTTGAATCATATGGAAGTAATGTCAGATGTCTTTAGACCTGTTGTATACTGGTACTTTGATGATCTGTATTTTTTTAATTTTGTTTTGTTTAAAAATTTGTTTTCTTGGCTTAATTGCATTTTCATTTACTTGTAAAACTTGTATGGATTCATTTTAAAGTAAGTCTGTATATTTATGCCGAGCTCAAATTATATATATGGGTTGGGCTGGTCTAAAGCTGATGAGTTGACTTCAAGCCAGGCCAAAATCGAAATGAAACTAAGCCTAAATTTCTTAGAGGAAAGCCACTTATCATGTGCCCGGTCTTTCATTTTTTTTACGTTTTCACGAAAGTGAATCGCCGTGTACAAAAGGTCTAAATTGTTTGTGTACTAGTCTGCAAAAATGTTGATGTGGGTATGATGATTGTTTTGTTCATGTATAAATCATGTTGTTTGATAAATGTTCTTAGGATTACATAATTTATGGTTATTAATATCAGAAGGTGATTGTCTAATCAGTTAATTTGTAGTTATTTATTTTACACTAGTCTAAGTCCCCGTGTGATACACGGGTGGCTAATAAGAATAATAACTACTTTAACATTGTTGACAAATATTTTAGTTATATATATGTTGAAATATTAATAGAAATGATAGACAGTATACAAAATAATTGAAATACACTAATACAACAAAAAATCACAACTCGTTGAATATCTCTTTATAAACAACATTAGTTGTTTTATTCGTAGGTTTGCCATCGTTGTCAAGTATTAGTAGCTTGACTCCATCTCGTGTTTTAACCCTTGATAAAGCTACGTACAATTGACCATGTGTGAAAATGGGTTGTCTCAAGTACAAACCAACTTTTAAGACCGTTGAGCACATTCAGTGAGTATATTCTTTGTTGTGTATGATTTGCATATTCAATTACACAACTATGCAATGCCAGTTTTTTTGTGATTAACCGATATAACACTAAAATGTTGGGAAAACAACTTAATAGCAATTAAAACTTAAAAAGTTCATTTTGGTGCATAAAGTTAGGTTGGTAGATGTAGCATGTAAGGCTTGTTAATGGATCATGTTCAAACCATATCATCTCATGGTTCGATCTGATTCACTAATCATCATGGTCCAAATCACTATTAAAAACAATTTTAGCATTATCGTTTGGATTTAACTCCTATTTAAAAAACAGTTCTTAATGTAAATGATTTTCAATCAAACATAAATGTAAAATATATTGTCTATTACTCTTTGGTAAGAACACAAAAAAATTTTGTTGTGACCTTTGCTTTTGTTTTCTAAGAACTGCCGTTATTAAATCGCAACTAAGTGAAGGATGCATTAGGTCTTTTAGGCTTTTGACATCTTAACCATCTGACTGGTTATACCAGGAGTTGAACAAAGATGCCTCTAATGATTTCAGATTTGTAAAAACATAAAGCTTAGCAACTTTAACAAAAACTAAAATTAGAAATTAAAAAAAAAGCAAACAAAAGCAAACTTACCATAAATATATATAAATAAATACTCAAGTATTAACTATTTTCAAGATTGTGAATACCAAATATTATTTTTTTTCCATCTGCGGTAGCTTTTCATATTGCTTAAATTTTATAAACAAAAGTAGTTTTTAACCTTTATAAATCATTTTTTGACACTTCCATTATGAATATAATTTGATGTATTAGACTCTCTTCAACTCATTTAAGTTTTTTACTACAACAAAAATATGATCTAAAGTTAAAAGAGTGCCTGCAAAATCAAATCTACAGGACACATATGGGTCGTAGCAATGAAACAAATTAAATCTAAACCCAGCTTGCTAAAGTGTTCCCACAAAGCGAAACCTTTTATGTACCAAATATATTACCAGAACAGGTTTTATTAAATAATAAACCCATTTCTTGTTGATATTTCTTTCCTTAAAAATGATGACCTAGAATCAAAAGTCCTTAATATTTGAAGATATTTACATCAGGCCAATACCAACGTCAAACAATACCTCAGCCAAACTAAATTTAGTAAAAGAGTTATCTTAATAGTATAATTAGAGTTATTCCAACACGCTAAGTTTCTCCAAGTTTGTTCAGGTATTCAATATTAAAGAAGGAATAAAAACATACCGGGTCCTATCAAACTCTCTCAAAAGCCTGGCTTTCTTTAAAACATACCAAAGATAACAGAGATTTCATCAATCAAATGAGCCTAACAAACCGAGAATTATTCTGATTATAGTCAGAACACTTGGAACAATATCACCACATATGTGACACGAATTAATGATGGAAAATTAAACCTTACCTTTTCTTTTCACGTTGATGCTTCACAAATCACAAGTATTGGCGTATAGCAAAACCAAAAGATCCTTTCCATATCTACTCCAATATTTCATAGTTCTTCAATAGATCAAATCCAAATTCCAAACGTCTCCCAAATGAGTTCTGGTTAACAACCACTATAACTTGCATCAGACCCTTGGTCCCCGATGTGGCAAATTTCACAATGTCGCCAAGAACGCCCCATAACCATCCTGTCACGTTTCAATAGCTTAATAAATATCATCTTGCGGACGTTGTTTTAAGCCCCCGAAACACAAAACAACTATGCAGATATCACATGTAGTACATATACATCTTACACCTACATGCTCAAACAAACTAAGTACATACACACATGAAAAGATGATACAGTGTAACTGTACCTATGAGTCTTTGGATTTAGACAAAAAATCGGGTGCAGAAATGAATCGCATCCAACTTTTGGGAGTTACTCCAGATTAATACATACGTATAATGGTTGAATTAATTAAACCTCACCTTCTATGATGACATGACTCATCGATAAAATCTCGGTTGAACCTTCACACACACACCCAATTTGCGAACGAAACATAAACATATTAGCTCTAAGTCTAAGAGATTGCACAACTCAGTCTCAACAAATGTATTAAAAGTGAGGGTTTGAGGACTAATACTAAAATCATTATTTAAAACAGTTACCAAAAGAAAACCAACCAATATGATTAGACCATTTGTGAGTTAACCAAAAGAAATTTAAAAGTTAACCATGAAACGAACCCATGAGTTATTTGAATTAGTTTATTGTTTAAACTAAACTATTAACACTGCTAGTTGTTATTGATTACAAACCATGAAATGTAAAACTGAAGCAAAAGCGGAAGATATTCCAGGGATATACATACCATTCTTAGAAAACTCCGAGAGGATATAAAGAGAGCGTTTCACCAATGCGCCACCATGCCTGCGATTAATGGCGAAACAAATCAATTTATAAATCTCAAGTAATGTCAAGAAGTATAAAATCTTGTACAGAAACTGAGATTCACCAATCCACCTTCGTTTGCTAGAGTAGTAATTTGTGATGGTTATGTGCAAAATGATAATATTCAAGGTCAGATGTAATAAAAGTTGAATACTTTGTTTACCTCTGTGAAAAATGTGTGAACAAATGGATTGTAGATATAGGGAATTGCTACCTGAGAAGGCATTCATCTTTAAGAATATCGCTATTGAAAAATAAAACCTGTAAAATTGATACCTGAGAACCATCACAAACCGAAAACATTTAACACACGATAATCAAGTTGTACAGAAGCTGTTTGCTTTAGAAAGATCTTTTTTATTATAGAAAACATTCAGATGTTACATGGTAATACTTCCCAATTTTGGCGAAGCATCTATCTTCAAATCACATTAATATTCTATAGATATATGTTCCTTGTGCTATTAAAGCCGTATATCTCTGCAGATGTTAGCAGTGTAATTGTGTTACGACAGACATATTAAAATGAAGGCGTCTAAATGTACCTGACAGATAACTAATTATAGGATACTCAGTTTCAATCACTTCATTTCACTGGCGCCTTTCCTGCAAAAAGATGATACCATAAAAAAGTTAATGGTTCCAACACATTAGTAATAACATACACCAACTGAAATTATAACTAATATCTCTATATACATTGTAGAAGCAAAGATCAAACTATTTTAGTGATCCAACAACACTCTCCACAAAAATCAAAGAATATAACATTAAAGAACATAATAACATCATTTAGATAAATTTGCATAAAGAGGTCAAACCGGGCCAAAATAGATCAAATATATATATCCTAATTTGCCCTTAAAATACTATTTTTCTAATGTATAAAATATTACCATAAACATTACAAAAAGATTACTGGGATTTCAAGTATTCAACAAAAGAAATCTAATGTATAAAATATACACTAAAGGAATATTGTTATCTCAAGCATAGAAACCCAAAATCTCAATTTTCCAGTAAAAGAATTTATATAGTAAAAGAATTTATATGGGATCAAAAATGTTCAGAATGCAATTCATTCTATCTGATAGATGAACCAAGATGCATGTTCAAAAAAAAAAAAAATAGAGCAAACATATTCCTTATCTTCATAAATAATTGAAGTATGAACTTCAGCAAAGTATGCATATCTTCACCTTTGGGTTCTTCAGCAAAGTGGAAAGCCTTACCCTTGTTATCAAACTTCGATAAAGAAATGATAAAAGCTTTAGCAAGTAATACTACTACGAAAATGGGTCGAGCGTAAGGTAGACAACTATAGTAGTAGTTACGGGTGACAATATATTGGACAACTTTACCCTTGTTATCAAACTTATACAAAGAAATGATAACATTATACTTTGGTAAGTAATATTACTACAAAAAAAAGGTCGAGAAAAAGGTAGACAACTATAGTAGCAATTAGGGATGAGCAAACGTAACCGAAATAACCGATAATCGAACCACATCTGACATAACCAAATTGAACATAGCCGATAACCAACGGGTTCGGTTTAACGGATAGGAATAACTGATCGCCATAACCAAACAAAACCAATGCTATAATCATGAATTGAACTTTTCATGTTTGTGATTCTTCCGTCAAATTACACACCTGCCATACTCCAGGGAAAGCTTTCTCGTCTGCTACAATCGCTACAAGGCGTTCTTCTTCAACACCTAGAATCAATGATGGCATAGAAACTAAAATTAAACTTGTGGACAACACTAATAGTTTAAGTACCCGTGTGTGTTACTACACTGGTTACTCAAAGTAAATTATATAATATTTAATAGTGATGAAATGACCCTAAATACATATTCAAAAAAATCTACATGTGTATACACATATTTAACTTTAAAGGTCACGGGTATGAGTTATCGAGCTAAATAAGGTCGATTGATTTATCTAGTTAGTTTCTGCTCGTTTAATCCCATATGTGTTACCCAAACACAAATCATAACATAGTGAAATATCTAAACATTTAACTTAAGTTATTGGGTTCGAGTTGTTACCGAGCACTAAACCTGAGTTAATGTGCCCTGAACATCAATCGGCAAAATCCACCACAAATACCATCTTGGCTCATTTGCCAACTCTAGGTTAAAATCAGGTAGAACTTACAATGTGAACATGCATGAACAGCAAGGGCAAGTGGGATTGCAAATGCGGTGACATTATCCATCAGGCTTTTCATATAGGTGTGTTTGTGGATGCTTTGGAACCACCTTTGCTTCACAATAAGTTGCCTTCTTGGTCTAAAGATGCTTCCTTTACCATCCTGCAATATATACATTACAAAAATAAAATAAAATGCATAAAAAATAATTTTGGACTCCCTAATATCATCACAAATGGATAATGGAGATACAACTATGAAATTGACGACGAAACGATCCCCCTTAAAACAAATGAATCGAAAAATGATAAGTCTACAAATGGACTTTTTGTGTTGCATATAAAAAGTGTGAAATAGATCCAGGTTCCAAAACAAAAAGTCACATATCAGCCACTATTCTAAAAATTAGCAAAGTTAAATGATATATAAGCAAATAAACCCAACCAAATCAAAATATATATGCAACTAAATGAATATCATGACACAATTTCTTAATTAATTCAATATTCAACTAACGGCCATACCTGTCAATTACAAACTTGATTATAGCACTCACCACCAAATCCATTGATGGCTTCCAACTGCTGCCACTTCTATAAAAACTTGACAGGTAATCAAAATGGTAGACGAATGCCAGAAGTGCATGTAATTCATACACCAATTTTTGCATAATTACTAAATCAGTAAAGTGATAAAAATAAATAACCAAACTAAAATGAGTTGTTCATCAAACATATTTTATAATATGTTTCTTACTACTGTTTATTGCTAAAGCGAGAATGTATAGACAATGACCTTGAAGAGCAGAATAAAAAAGGGAAGCGAATAAAGAAAATGTAGCATCTACACTATCCACTGATGCATCTTCATCGTGCTTGAAAACTTTTAATTGCGTTCTTGTGCCACCAACTACATCCATAGCAAGCCTAATCTCAGATATTCCACAACTATCTGCTGAGGGTGATCTCCTTTTAGAAGAGGATCAAGTCATGCCTTCTGGTTGATAAGCATCAAAATGGTTAACGTCCTTCTTTATATTTCCAAGGAAAAGAGCGGCGTCGCTGAACTTTGATTGATAGTTTTCCTGGTGCGGTGAAGGAAAAAGCCTTTTCCTGTAATTAGGAGTTAGTACGCAGAGAAAAAGATGATTTAAGTAAATTGAGTAAAAAGGTTATGTTCATTCCTGTACTGCCGGTAACGCTCTGTAAGACTTGAATATAGAGGATCACAATTTAACTGGGAGAAGCATCCATGCCGAGGTTAATGGAGCATCAAAAGAGATGGTAAAAACGACAACAAATCTTATTTTTGAAAACAGCCCAGTAGCTAACACAGGTATGAAAATATTATAAAGCCACCAGAGTCACGTTTATATGATGTTACTTGAATGACAGTTCCCTGTTTGTTTTATGGATGGTTAAGGTGTGCATTTGTAGCTGAGGAATACAGTATTCACAATTTTTAAAGAATAAAACGTACCTCTCTGTTCACAAAGAGGCAGCAGATTTCAAGCTTGTATCCATGTGACATCCATCTCCTATCTCCTGAGTACTTTTATTTAGAGAGGATCTGTTGCATCTTCTAGTTCGATACTGGATATACTTTTATAAGCCATAAGCCCATAACTATTGCCCTATTAACAAACGAAATAAATAACATGTTAGTGTGTTATACCATGACTACTAAACTGAAATAATCTACCAATCCTCCATTAATTCCGATAGCTTTCATTAAAAACCAAAGAATTGGAGGTTAAGATGAATTTGAGATAGACGAATCATGAAAAAAGCCACAACCTATACCCGGTTTAAAGCCACTTGTTGACATGTTGTTTTTAGTATCCTTTAGTGCCATATCAGAATGTTGACATCACCGTCGATTTTCCAGCCTCGCGCTGATTCATCTCTGCAGCTTTCTCGCTGCACCGAAAATACATGTAAACTTGTTGTTAACCTATCATGTTTTTTATAGCTACTTATTTTATAACAATATAGATTGCTATGTTAGACGTGATAGTTGAACCTCATCCTCACTGAAGCGCTGCGCTACAAACTTGTCAATTAGCTCTCCCCAGCGACATATTCCAAATTATTTTGGAAAAAAATTAACATCAACAATTAGAAAGCAACTTATATGTTAAACTATCATAATGTATAGACTATTGTAGAAAAATTAAATTACATCTCAAATAAATTTGTAATCAAAGAGCATGGAATACTAAGAACCCAATTAAAAACATGTGAAATAGAAGTCACTTTTGCTGAAGCATTTCATCAAGCACTTGGTGTGCGTCTTAAAACTTTTCAATTGTAAACAAAATACTGGATATCAAACCTAATACTTGTATACATATAATAACCAATATACAGATATAATTCATATCCAAAAGAATTTACATACAACCGTACCGTTTATAGTATATTCTTCAATGGCGAGAGAAGTGTTCATATCCTCATACAATCTACCTTCTGAACTTTGAAGAAAGAAAAACACATTACAAAATATAGGAATTCAGATACAAAACATCACCAAGTGAAATTCTTCCATTCGAAAAAACGAAATTAGGACATTTATCTCAACAAAACGCACATCAATTGGGGGAAATAAAGAAACTAAGTCATGTATCTGATCAAATCACACAAATATTAGAGGAAAATAACGAAATTAGGTCATGTATCTGGTTAATGTTCTGACTCGCCATGGAAAAATAACGAAGTAATTGTCATACCTGTGACTTCAAGGAGATAGCCAAAGATGCTCTGGCTCGCCATGGATGCAGATTATATTTGAAATTTCTGTAACCTCGAGCATAATGATATCGGGTTAGATTTGTTAACGAATCGATTTTGAGAACCCTTTTCGATGGTGTGAGAACCCTAATTTCGGTTTGTGAATTCCGGCCAGATCTGCACCACCACAGCCCCACGTTTTCCTTCATCGATTATGATTGCCAGTGTTCAATCGAAGATGGTGATGGATTGGAAGATGAATCATAGAATAAGAAGAATCGTATATAAGATGATTGTAGAAGTCGTGTTGGAGAAGTTTGTGAAAGAAACGATTTCATATTTTTGGAAACCTTTAATTGATTGAAGTGGGAGGATGAAGGAAATATATTGAAGATGAGAATGCCGCCCAAATACCCATTTCTCTGGCCAAAGAAAGCAGCCAGCTCAAAGTCAAAAAGTCAACATTTATTTTGCTTTAGTATAATAGATAGATATGTATGGTTTACATTCTTTTTGTCCACATTTAGATATTAGTGTTATTTAAAACCGAGTTATGTTGAAAAGCAAAAACAAGTTTGTATTTATTATTGTTTTTTTCAATATTAAGCATTGCAAATAGTGGAGGAAAAAACTAAACTATACCTTAAATGAAAACTGAAAAATAAAACCTCCGCTATTAAGGATAAGGAATTTAAGCCATCTTGAATTAGCTATTTGTAATAGGAAACATCCCATTTTTATAAAATGTTTAAAAAATCTATTAGTCGTAAAGACGTCAATTTTACTAAAAAGTATTTCAGTCGTAAAGACGTCAATTTTACTAAAAAGTATTTCCCAAAGTTGTACATAAAACTATTTATAAAGAAAGTATGTATGAAGGGTTCATGTCATGTCTCATAATCTTTGTATCCATGCTTTTTGTACCTCGTCAAGTACTCAACTATTGATAGTGCAAACAGGGAAATGGTGTTATCCCTTCCATATCTCAAAATATACTGAGTTGAACGTCAAAACAAACTCCTTGTCTCCTTGAGCTTCAACATGTCTTCTCCAACTTTTTATTTCTCTAACTCTACACGATCAGCTTTTCTTAGAATATAAAGTTGATACATTTTGATAACAACAATGCTTCTAAACTATTTGTCTAAGTTGTCCAGTTGATCTAACGAATGAATGAATCATGTCATTGCAATGGGGGTATGTGTTTAAGACCACTTGTAGTTATCCACATATCTACCCTCATCCTCAAATATGTGTTGCATTTGAATACTTTGCACATTTCTCACACAAGTATCATTTTTAACGCAAACTGGCATATGCGCACGCGCGTGTACACACACATGTGGCAGAGGATCACGAGGAAACTTTATTAAACGATTGATATTTGCGTTGAATTTTGTTTGAGGTTTAATTTTATTTAATTGTTAGAGTTTAAGGATTAGCATTTAAGGTTAACTTTAGCATTTAGTTTTTAGGTTTTAAGCGTTAACCTTTAGAGTTTAGTTTTTGAGGTTTATGGATTATGATTTAGAGTTTAGAGTTTAGTAATGGTTATATAAAGTTTTCTCACGAATATGAGTTTTCTCGCGTATATACCTAAAAATTTCTATACGAAGTTACTGTTCATAACACTACGCGTCGAAAAGTTCGGGGGGCGGGCGCCGCCTCCCGCCCCAAGGAAGCTACGCCCCTGATTCCCACATATATATATATATATATAGGGCAACTATAGGAAGAAATCTCATGTTAGCTAAAAAAACTATGAAATCTAAATAAATTAACCTCATTTTGCCATGTGTTACACTTTTTTTGCTGGAAATGTAACAACTTAACACATGTAACATGTACTAAAAAACACTTTTTGTAACAGGTCTGCAACATGTACTGAAAAAACACTTTTTGTAAAAGATTCAATCTCCACCCTTGATTGTTTTGAGTAGATGGTTGTGATGAAGTTTCTAGAGTTTTTGTATATATATATAAGAACCAACACGAGTTGTTAGAACCATTAGAACTCCTACTTTCCGCGCAAATTGGACTATCATTTTTTGCACAAACTTAAGTGAAAATGTTATAAACATATATGTAAAAAAAAGAACAAAAAAATTTGTCGAGTCGATAGTTATGCCTGATATAAATTTTGTTTATTTCTAATGTAAATTTTGTTTACGGTGATTTAATTTTTTACATCCGATGTAAATTTTTGCATGCGACATTTTTTTATATTTTATTTTTTCGCTGGAATAAGTAATTTTTTTTTAAAGGTTTTTGAGAACTTTTTATTTTGAAATAACCTTTTGTAATGTCTAGTTCTCACACTTCAAGGTGGTTCTCATATTAAGCTTTCTCTCTCTTTCTTTCTCTCTCTCTCTCTCTCTCTCTATATATATATATATATATATATATATATATATAGGAACAGGATCAAGAGAGAACACCTCAAAGTGTGAGAACGGTGAGAACGATTCTCAGCCACAAGATCTTTGTGTTTTGTAGCTGAGATTGATGCGGTAGCATTTTTGTAAATAATAGGGGCCTTAGAACTACCATGAGGGGTAAAATAGGAAGATCCAAAAAAGGTACACATGCTAATCACATGCCATTTTCCCCCCATCATATTTAAACAACAATAACTTTTTTTATACGTGATTATTTTTCAAAAAAAATTACACCATAAAACTCAGCGTTTTTTTTTATCTTTCCAATGAGTATACTATTTATATACTTTTCGGAAAAAAAATTAATTGGGTTTTATAGCGTTTTTATGAACTAAGTGTTTTGTGGCGTTTTAGACTATGTATTTTCATGGCGTTTTTCTGAACTAGGTGTTTTTATGGCGTTTTAACTAGGTATTTTCATGACGTTTTTCTGAACTAGGTGTTTTATGGCGTTTTCAACTGAGGTTTTTCATGTCGTTTTTCTGAACTGAGTGTTTTATGGCGTTTTTAACTGAGTATTTTCATGTCGTTTTTCTCAATTGGGTGTTTTATTTGTTGATACATATTTATGGACGCGACTCGACGCGACGTGATTCGATTAGTGGACGCGACTCGACGCGACTCAGCACGGCTTATATTGTGACGACTTTCCTCCGTCGTGTACAAGACTTCAAGCCATCAAAGGAGACAGACAAGGACTGGGCTCAACATTACAGTCCTTGGGCTAATAGATGATGGCGAAACACAGTTTGGGCCTCAACTGATTGGACCGAAGCCCACTATCGACGAATCAGCCCAGAAGTCGACGAAACACATCTGTTTCGTCGACCATGATCTATTTCGTCGCCTGTCTTTCTGTTTCGTCATATGTAGTGTGTCTGTTAGTATAAATAGCATGTTATGTTTCTGTTTCGGTAGGAGAACAGAGAGAACACACAGATTTTCAGAGAGAAAGAACAGAGCACACACACACACACTAGAGAGAGTTTACAAAGAGCATTGTAAACATTGGATTGTAACGGAACCCTTTTATCGTTATAATACAGTGGTGTTTAACGGTGATATCCGCGTGTCGTGTTTTTACGTGTTCCGTCTCGGTTTGCTATTCCGGTTGGATTCCGCACAACCGGAGTGCTTCGTATACAAGGATTAGGCGACTAGATCCTCCCCTAGCCGGACCTAAAAGTGGTATCAGAGCCTTGGCTCTTATCCTTGTTAAAACCGAGGAGTTCTTGCTGATTTTCGGATTTAGAGTTCATAATTTTCTGGAAAAATCTCTTAAAATCGGCTGTAATCTTGTTGTTTTGCATTATGTTTGCTTAAAAAAAAAAAACCTTGTTAAAATAAAGTTCACATATTATTTGTTGGTTTTTTATTAAACATTTTTGCAAAATTCAGCTTTCGGAAATTTATCGGGTCACCGGAAAACTCATAGTTTACCGGAAAATTCATTGTGTTCTTGAACATCTTCAAAGTGTTCTTCACCAAGACCCACTTTTTGATCTTAAAATTTTTAAATTAAAAAGTGTTTGTGAATTGGAAATTGAAATAGATTATTAAAATTGGACACCTTACCGGGTTAGTAATCTTACCATACCAGTTGTTTGAAAAAGAGTGTTGTGTCTGACAGATCTCACCCACCCAGCTACTTCTTCGACGAATCAAACATCAGACGAAACAGGTCTCATTCGTCAAGCCCCTCCTCGACGAAACAGACCTTCTGTTTCGTCGATATTACTTGTTGTTGGGCCTCTGTTTCGTGGACTGTGTTGTGGGTTTGGGCTAACAATTTGGGCTTCTGTTTCGTAGTACATCTTGGGTCTCTGTTTCGTCGAGTGGCAGCCCAAACACAAGTGGGTTTGTTTCTTCGACACATTTAGCCCAATTGCTCAATATCAGTTTCGTGGAATACCTTTGTTTCGTCAAACCCAATACACAAATCTGTTTCGCCACTCATAAAGAAACTGTGTTTCGTCATACATCTGTTTCGTGGATCTGCGTTTCGTCAAAACACTTATCAATTTTTAACAGAGGGTTTGCAAGTGTGTCTTAACAGTTTGTTTTGAGTGTGTTTCACAGGTACTTGTCATCCTATATCAAAAATGAATCCAAGGTGGAATACTCTGGTAAATACAGATATGTATTTTGGTACTCCGTCTCCCGCACCGAAACAACCTATCAGAGCAACTGATATGTTCGGAAATCCATTACCTGTTCGATCTACCGGACCAACTGATATGTTCGGAAATCCATTACCTGTTCGATCTACCGGACCAACAGACATGTATGGCAATCCTATCCAAGTTCCGGTTCCTCCAAAAACAGACATGTACGGAAATCCGCTTCAACCAGTTCCTCAACCGGTGCCTCAACAGCAAACCCAAAGGCCTCCTGTGACAACAGATCTACATGGCAATCCCATTCAAGTTCCTGTTAAGCCAGCTCAGCATGGGAACCAGAATCCTTTCAGAGATCAAGGAGACCAGCAGAATCAGAACAGGAACGATGAGCGTACATTGATACCTGTCAACAATCAAAGCCAAGCAGGACCATCAAATGCTAACCAGGCACTTGTGGTTCAAATATATGAAAGTGGTGATTGGTCAATCAAGTTGAGTAGTGATGCTCCAGTTGGAACAGCTTGTTTTGCTGAGGTTGTTAAGGATTTAAATCACGCCAGTGGTGGAGAATCTTCCGCCAATGGTGGTGAATCTTCTGAGGATGAAGAGTCATCTGGTTACAGCAGAAGTTCAGATGAAGAATCCTCGGGTTCAGGGAATGATCGGGAAGATGACACATCAAATGCGTCAGTCGATGCAAATATTGATGAAGTATTGGGAGACACTGCAGCAGGAACTGATAGAAGATCTATATTGGTGGATCAAGCTGCTTATTCTTCGTCTTCTCTCCATTCAGCCGTTATGGCTAATGTCGACAGTTCATCAAGTCAGGTATGTGTCGATGAACCCACTGCTGCTATTTGTGATAATTGTGCTAGATTAAGTGATAGATGTGCTGATTTAGAGGCAAACATGTCTGAGTTGCAAGGCAAACATGATGCTTTACAAGCTAGTTTGTTTGACTTGCAAGACAAACATGTTTCATTGAATGATAAGTGGTGTGAGTTGCAAGGCAAACACGAGGCTTTGCAAGAGAAGTATGATGTGACATTCATTCATAACCAGAAGTTGACCGTGGATCTTTCTAAATGCACTGAAGCCAACATGTTTTATGAAAACCATGAAAAGGACTTTAAGTCGATGATTGAAAAATTAAAGAAAGATAAAACCGAGCTGATAAAAATGGTTTCCAGAAAACAAACTGACATAAATTTGTATATCACTCGTCTTGAAATAATGCAAAAAGAGATGGCTTGTGTTAAAACCGAAAGTGAGGCGATCCGACTCAAGTTAGATAGTTATTTGAGCTCTAGCTATGTGTTGGATCACATCATTGATGTGCAGAAAGAGAAAAAGGATGTCACATGCATAGGTTATAAGCAATGTCCACCACCTGTCAGACACAATTACGATGCACTGCCTGATGAGGAATATAGAACTCACTTTGAGCCATCTGTTCCTCTAGATATTAAGGAATTTGCAGCAGAATGTGCAACAGGACTCGGATACAAGAAAGAGGAATCATCAAATTCAGATGTATCAGCAGATACATGTGTGTCTTCTGCCGAACCGAATCAGGATCCTCCAGTTGTTGTTGAGGATACTGATTCTTCTGATGATGAATCTGATGATACTGATTCAGCAAAGTCTGATGCGGTGATAAAAGATGAGGACATACCTCTTGAGAATCACATTCTGTGTGATCCTCCTGCAAAACCCGCTAAGACTATTGCAACTGAGTCCTCGTCTGAGAAAGAGTCGGAGAGTGTGGATTTGCTGTACACTCTTGTTGGTGATGATAAAGTCTATTCAGACAAAGATTTTCCTATTAAAAATGTTAATCAATCTTTAATCTGTAAAGTCTTTGAAAATTCGACGAGTAAGTTTTTGGGAAAGACAGGACCACATGTTACAGTCACACAGTGTCCTCCTATCCCAAAGGCTGAAGTCAGAAAACAATTTGGAAACAAGAAATTACCGACAGTGAAAACCCAGCAAAATCATACCAAATTGAAAGGTAAGACACCGACTCAGAGTCAAAAGAAGCCGAATCAGAAGAAGAAGAAGAATGTGAACTTTGTGAAATCGAAGGGAACGGACAAAATTGAGAAGTTTGCAAATCAATCTAACTTAGATTTTGTCCAGAAAGTAACAGTGATGAAAAGGAATGAACCAAATAGTTCAAAGCCTAGTACCTCGAGATCACAAAGTTTATCATCATCGGCAAGACGATCACATGATACTTCGGGGTTTGTTGAACGAAGATCATGTTTTGAATGTGGTACAATTGGGCACATTGTCAGAAATTGCCCATATCTTCATAAATTGAAAGCAAAGGTTGATGATCCCCGTGGCCCAACTGACCGCAAGCAATCTGTTTCTGTAAAACAAGATCCCCGACTTGTAAAAGAAAGGGAAAAGAAACAGAAACGCCAACAGGTCAAGAAAATTGAAAAGGCAATTAAAACCGATGTGGTTCAAAAACCATCTGTTTCTGTCAAACCAAACAATTTAAAAACTTCAGACAACCATGAAGTTAAGTTTTTAAAGAATAACACTGGTATAACAAAACAGACTTGGAAACCAAAAACGGTTACTGAATCAGGGGGACCATCACAATTTTCCAATCATCAGAGAATAGAAGTAATTGTTGTTGATGAAAATGGAAGACCCAAGACCACAATGGCTTGGGTCCCCATCTCCAACTAATTGTGTGAGTTCATGTGCAGGGTGTTCCAGGAGGAACTATCAGTAGTCATTGGATTGTTGATAGTGGGGCATCCAGGCACATGACAGGCGACATGAAGCTTCTCTACGACGTCAAATCTATTAGAGGAGGTTATGTTGCTTTTGCTGGAGATAAGGGCGGATATATTACTGGTGAAGGAATGATTTCAAACGGGGTTGTTAGCTTTGATAAGATCAACTTTGTGCAACAACTTGATCACAATCTTCTTAGTGTTTCTCAAATTTGTGACAAGCAGTTCTCAGTACACTTTGATGCAAATGGATGTTGTGTGCTGAAACCCGGCTTCAAAATTCCAAAAGAATGGATTCTCTTGTCGGCTCCAAGGATAAATGATTTGTATGTCCTTGATATGAGCCAAGCTATCACAACGTCTGCACAAGCAACTTGTTTCGTTTCCAAAGCCACAGAAAAAGACACAATCTCTTGGCACAGGCGAATGGGTCACATTCACTTACGCAAAATGAATCATTTGGTGTCAAATGAATTGGTGAATGGTGTTCCTCTTAAAAATTTCCATCTTCAAGATGTCTGTGTCTCGTGCCAGAAAGGAAAACAAACGAAGAAGCGACATCCTACAAAGAAAGTCAACACGGTGGCTGTTCCTCTTGAACGTTTGCACATGGATTTGTTCGGTCCTGTCAAACACAAAAGTATTAGGAATGATCAATATTGCCTCGTGATAACTGATGATTATTCAAGATTTTCTTGGGTGGCGTTCATGGCACATAAGAGTGAAACCTTCGGTATTATCAAAAACTTGATCATTCAGATTGAGAATCTATATAAGTTGAAGGTTAGGCGGATACGCAGCGACAATGGTACTGAATTTAAAAATCATGCCATGGCGGAGTTTTGCACTTCAAAAGGTATTCTTCACGAATTTAGTGCAGCTTATACTCCTCAACAAAATGGCGTCGCTGAACGTAAGAACCGCACATTGATCGAGACTGCTAGGACTATGTTGGTAGAGTCACAGTTGCCGATTCCATTCTGGACTGAAGCTGTGTCCTCTGCATGTTATACGTTGAATCGAGTCCTCACAGTCAAAAGGCACAACAAGACCTGCTTTGAGCTTATTAACAAACGGAAACCAGACTTGTCTTATCTTGAACCGTTTGGAGCTCCTTGCACAATTATCGATCCTAATGGAAAGTTTGGGGCAAGAGCAATTGAGGGATACTTTCTTGGGTATTCCACCCCGAACTTAAGAGTCTGGAATCTAGAGACTAAAAGGTTCGAGGAATGGTCTGAAGTCAGAGTACAAAGGCACACTTTACCAGTTAGAAATCCTGGTCAGCCTTGGATGTTTGAGTACGATGACTTTTTCAATTCGATCAATGTTGAAGCAGTTGAAGAAAATGTTGCGGCAAGGATGTTTTTCGAGAGTGACAATGCAACAGATTCACCTTTGGTTCGTCCCATTATCGTCAATCAAGAACCATCTTCAGTGAACAATAATGCTCTCGACAATGAGGATTTTCACGATGCTACCGAATTGAACGAATCTTCAGAGGATGATGAATTCCTAGATGCAGATCAAGAAGTTCCAATAACAGCAGTTCATGGTACTTCAGAGGGTACTCCTCCAGTGGGCGTCCCTGGAACAGCTGAAGCTACTGCATCATCCTCTTCGGCAATTCCGGGCATTGAATTAATTGTTGATCTTAATCTCAACAATCTGGGTACAAATATTCCAGTTCAAGATAATCCAGAAACAAGGATTCACAATACCCATCCTCAACAAAACATCATCGGAAATGTACAAAGTGGCGTTCAAACGAGAAACATGTTGCGAAACAACAACAATGCAGGCTTGTATGCAACTATCCGAGAATCTGGTCAACAAAATGATTGGTCTTTCGCGTGTTATGTCGCACAGGAAGAGCCAAGAACTTGGAAAGATGCATTGAAAGATAGCTCTTGGGTTGAAGCAATGCAGGAAGAACTGCAACAATTCCAGAAGCTTGGTGTCTGGAAACTGGTAGAGAAACCTGCTGGTTACAAGAAGATTGGTACCCGTTGGGTGTTTAAATGCAAAAAGGATGACCGTGGGATCGTTATCCGGAACAAAGCAAGGCTAGTCGTTCAAGGTTTTCGTCAGATAGAAGGGATCGACTACAACGAAGTGTATGCACCTGTTGCACGTCTAGAAGCAATTCGGATTTTTCTGGCTTATGCCTCATTCAAAGGTTTCAAGGTATACCAGATGGACGTGAAAAGTGCATTCTTACATGGTGTGGTGGAAGAAGAGGTGTACGTCGAACAGCCTCCAGGTTTTGAAGATCCTATCCATCCCGATCGGGTTTGGTTGCTCAACAAAGCTCTATATGGTCTACATCAAGCACCGCGAGCTTGGTACGCAACCTTATCTAATTATCTGCTGGAGAACGGTTTTCGCAGAGGTCTTATCGATTGTACTCTTTTCATCAAAGAACAAGATGGAGATCTTCTACTGGTACAGGTATACGTTGATGATATTATTTTTGGTTCTACTAATGATGTTTTGTGTAGGGATTTCGAGCGTGTTATGCAGGATAAATTCGAGATGAGTGCTATGTGGGAAATGACTTTCTTTTTGGGCCTACAAGTACAACAAACCGAGTCTGGGATATTCATCCATCAGACTAAATATGTTGGTGACATCTTGAGCCGGTTCCAGATGTCTGATGCAACGCCCATCGGTACCCCATTGCCGCAAAATCACGGAATTACTCCAGACTTGAAGGGTCAAGATGTTAGCCCCTCACACTACCGCGCGATGATCGGATCTCTTATGTACCTCACAGCATCAAGACCAGATATAATGTACCCAACGTGCCTGCTTGCCAGATATCAAGTGAACCCGAAGGCCTCACATCTTGCTGCTGTAAAAAGGATTTTTCATTATTTGAAGGGTTACCCTGACACCGGTCTATGGTACCCTAGGGATAATAACTTTGACTTGATCGCTTTCAGTGATTCTGATTTTGGCGGATGCAAAATCGACGGCAAATCCACAACGGCTGGATGTCAGTTTTTGGGAAATCGCCTAGTCACATGGCAGTGCAAGAAGCAGACGTGCGTCGCTACATCAACATGCGAAGCTGAATACATTGCTGCCTCAAGTTGTTGCTCCCAAGTCCTGTGGATACAACAGCAAATGCGTGACTACGGTTTTGAATTCCTAATTACTCCTATTTACGTTGATAATTCTGCTGCATTACAGATCACTAAAAATCCTGTGCAGCATTCAAAGACTAAGCACATCGACATTAAGTATCACTTCATACGTGATTGCTTTGAGAAAAGGCTAATCGATGTTTCTTACGTCCACACCGATGACCAACGTGCCGACCTTTTTACCAAAGCTTTTGACAAATCCAGATTTGACTATTTATTATTGGTAAACGGCATTAAGGTCAAGCAAGAGTAAACCAACATCGGAAAATCATTTTTGTAAATACCTTTGTGTTTTAAATTTATCTTAGTTTGTTGATTTTAGGGGGAGTAAATCCAAAAATTTGAAAATCCAAAAACATTGAAAAATTTCAAAAACACAAAAACAATAGAAAAGCAAAAATGAGTTTCCTGGCGAGCAAAAGAGAAAATGATAGTACATCAGTGGTCTGTCTAAACCTCTTTAAACCTTAAATGAAAAATGATAAGCAGCTCTATATAAGATGTATCGGTAGGCTCACAATCATTTTAAAGTGTGCAGGGTGATATAAACTTAAATCGACTGAAGACTGGGTGGGAACCATTCATTGGCATATGGTCTTAGTACCGAAATTTCGTTTGAGAGATTGCCGAGGTTCTGAGATATTCGGTCTTTATGCTGCTTATCATCTGGGTATCATGGTTGTTTCTTTTACCGGAAAAATAACGGGGACGCAAGTCTAGATCTTCCATGATACTATACATACGTGTACATACTGCATACGACCTCAATAAGTGATCAACAATCACATGTCCAAACAAATAAGTGATAATATATCACAAATTCTTTCCTGGAGTCAAGTTCGTCTCTCTGCTGTACGAAAGTACTGACCTGTTCACGGACTTGCTCCTGTGCCCTCATGCATCGAAAATCAAGTTCCTCATCAATAAGTGATTCTATCACATAGGGCTTGTTTTCAATCAAAATAAGTGAGAATCTCACATCATATACGGTCAAACAGATGATAATCGGTATACTCACCGGTAAGATGAACCCTCGTGCATACCTTGATACGGGAATGTGTCATGATGTGGATGAACACCGGTCGGTAAGTATAAATCATACCTTAACGTATCCTCTCGCCATGATTACATCTGATAAGTTGAGCTTATGTGGACAACAATACCGATAATCGTTATAGGATGCTTATCTTAATGTTAACTAAATGAACAACAAGAGCGTTTTGGCATGACCATAAACTGATATGATTCTCTTACCCTCGAAACTCACAAAAAGAATGTTTGTATATATTTATTTACTGCTTTCAGTCTTTACATTTGAAATATTCAAAAATACCAAAAAGATTTTAAGTTTGTTTTAATATAAACTTTATAAAATCCAAAAAGATTTTATTTCTATTTTATTTTCGATCGTACGATGTTGGAACTCGAGTCTTCGTTACCTGAAACCTGAACGAAAACCGAAAATGACTAAATCTTCATAAACGGTCGAAATTTGCAAAGTTTTGAAAGTTAAAATTGAAATTGATAAAATACTTTAAACTTTCAAACTGTCGGACGGCGTTTGCTTGAACAATGGTCTCACGTGTGTCGGTTGGTTATGTTATGATATTCCAAGCGGTTGTTCTCATTACGCGTTTAGATTTCTTGCATGTGCAGATTCTAAAGGCTAGGAGAACATGGTCGATGACAAGCTTCGGAATGAAGACACGACGTGAAGGCACTCAAAAGACAAAGATGATGGAGTTGCCGCTGACCTTCAACACCACAAGGATCTCACTTCATAAAGATAAAGACTTTCACGAGCATAACTCAAGGGGGAGCTTATGTTAAGGGGGAGTTTGTCAACACACTTCTTACATGAAACAAGGAGTTTGTTGATACACTTTCTGCCTACAAGACGTGAAGACTTTGAAGATCCTCCGACATAGAAGAAATGAGAAGAGAATCTCGCGAGTAGCGTCCAAGGGGGAGTTTGTTGATACATATTTATGGACGCGACTCGACGCGACGTGATTCGATTAGTGGACGCGACTCGACGCGACTCAGCACGGCTTATATTGTGACGACTTTCCTCCGTCGTGTACAAGACTTCAAGCCATCAAAGGAGACAGACAAGGACTGGGCTCAACATTACAGTCCTTGGGCTAATAGATGATGGCGAAACACAGTTTGGGCCTCAACTGATTGGACCGAAGCCCACTATCGACGAATCAGCCCAGAAGTCGACGAAACACATCTGTTTCGTCGACCATGATCTATTTCGTCGCCTGTCTTTCTGTTTCGTCATATGTAGTGTGTCTGTTAGTATAAATAGCATGTTATGTTTCTGTTTCGGTAGGAGAACAGAGAGAACACACAGATTTTCAGAGAGAAAGAACAGAGCACACACACACACACTAGAGAGAGTTTACAAAGAGCATTGTAAACATTGGATTGTAACCGAACCCTTTTATCGTTATAATACAGTGGTGTTTAACGGTGATATCCGCGTGTCGTGTTTTTACGTGTTCCGTCTCGGTTTGCTATTCCGGTTGGATTCCGCACAACCGGAGTGGTTCGTATACAAGGATTAGGCGACTAGATCCTCCCCTAGCCGGACCTACATTATTGCGTTTTATTTGAACACCCAGTTCTCATGTGAGTATGTTTTTTTGACAATATTACCCCTTAGTGTAATATAGCATCAATGCCACATGTCACCACCAATATCGTTCTCACCGTTCTCACACTCTTCACCGTTCTCTCTAAATCCTAACCATATATATATATATTGTGAAGTTTATTGGGGAACACTAAAAAAGTGGGGAACCGGGAAACACTCTTAACAATTTAACTTAACATGTTAAAAATCAATTTTTTTTAAAAATTTTCGGCGCTTTTCTTTATATATACTTTTAGAGGCATTTTTAATTAAAAAATTAAAAACTAAAAATATAAAAAATAGATAGAAAAAGGCTTAATTTTTTTTTACAAAAACGATTTTTTATTGGAATAGTTTCTACCCATTTTTATAAGGAAAAGCGCTGAAAAAAATTTAAAAATTTGATTTTTAACATGTTTAGTTAATTTTATAAGATATATTTTTTAAATTGTTTTTTAAACATTTTATTTTATATTTTTTAGTTTTTTATTTAAAATGTTTTTACATGTATTTGTAAGGAAAAGCATCAAAAAAATTTTAGAAAAAAGTTGATTTTTAACATGAGTTGAATTTTTAAAAGTGTTACTCGGTTCCCCACTTTTTGGTGTTCCCCAATAAACTATCTCATATATATATATATATATATAAGGATCATGTGAGAAGTAGTAGGCTAATTGAGAAACTTGAGAAGCATTCTGAACCACACATTTTCCCTAAGCAAAAAAATGCAAAAAAAAAAAGGTAAAAAAAATGCATTTTTTTTTTTTGGAAAAATCGCAGCTTTTTCTTTAAGGATTTAATTTTTTATTTTATTTTTTATTTTTAAAAATTTTTGGGATTTATACACATGTGTATATTGTTAATCTTTTAACTATACATATATGTATATACATTTTTAAAATTGAAAAATAAGTGTTATTTAGGGTTTAGCATTAGTATTTAGGGTTTAGCATTAGCGTTTAGGGTTTAGCTTTATGGTTTAGGGTTTAGCTTTAGGGTTTAGTATTATGGTTTAGGATTAGGGTTTAGCAATAGTATTTAGCTTTTGGTTTAGCATTAGGGTTTAGTTTTAACTTTTGGGTTTAGCTTTATCTTTAGGGTTTGCATTAGGGTTTAGCTTTAGGGTTTAGTTTTAGCTTTAGGGTTTAGCATTAGGGTTTAGCTTTAGGGTTTAGGGTTTAGCATTAAGGTTTAGCTTTAGTTTTTATGGTTTAAGGTTTAGGAGTTATAACACATATTTTTTCAATTTTAAACATCTATATACATATATGTATAATTGACAATATACATATATGTATAGTTTAAAGATTAACAATATACACATCTGTATAAATCCAAAAAAAAAATTTAAAATAAAAAATTTAATTCTTAAAGAAAAAGCTGCGATTTTTTCAAAAAAATTTTTTTGCATTTTTTTCATATTTTTTGCTTAGGGAAAATGTGTGGTCCAGATTGCTTCTCAAGTTTCTCAAATAGGGTGGACTTCTCTTAGGATCCCTACCCTATATATATATATATATATATATAGGTTTAGGTTCAAGAGTGAACACTAGTTCGCAAATACATTAGTGTTCACTCTAGAACTAGTGTTCACTCTTAAACCTAAACCTATATATATATATATATATATAGTGGAGGGTTCAAATGAGAAGAAATTTTTTGTAAGAATAAAAAAGAACAAATTTCAACCAATAAGAATCCTTCATTTTACTTCATTTAATTTTTGTATTTAATATTAGTATAAGGGTATATTGGTAAACTTAGATAGATCATTAATTGTTAGTCTTCCTTTTTAATAGCTAGTAAATTAAATTTGTAACTTATTTTCAAAAAAATATATTTTTTCAAAGAAAAAAACAATTAATTTAAAGTGTAGGATAAATTACGAGGTGTGTAGGATGAATTACGAGTTGTGTAGGATAAATTTCAATATATGTAGGATAAATTTTCAAAACGTGTAGAATAAATTTTGATGTGTGTAGGCAAAAAAATTAGTGTGAAGGACAATAGTCTTTATGACTAATTAATTAGTCAAAAATAATAGTAAATGAGATGTAAGAAAAACTATTTAATATTTTACAATTGTACCCTTTGTTCTTTTTCTTCTCAAATTAATTTTCTTCTCAAATGAACCTCCCCCTATATATATATATAACACCCAAAACCTACAAATAACAAAATGAAGATTACTAAAACATCATATATGCGGGTTGTGTTTTGGATGATAAGGCTCTAATTCTCGAATGACAAACATTATTGTGTTTTATGTTAATTAGCATGTTGTATTTTATATTCTTAGTTCTACGATTTTGTGTCTGAAGTTTTTATTTACTATTATGGTTTGAATATGGTGTTTTAGTAGTCTTCACTCTTTTATTGATGGGTTTTAGGTGTGTTTTATAGCTGAAATTATAGTGTTTTATGACTCTTTATACTTTTTAGGAAATTTGAACTTTGTAGCCGTACCCCACCCTATATATATATATATATAGGAAATTTGAACTTTGTAGCCGTACCCCACCCTATATATATATATATATATATGCAGGGTAAGTATAGAATGAAATCTTATGTTTGACTAAGATTGAACCAAGTCATCACATATTATATGATCCTAAAAGAGTATATTTGTAACTTCAGGAACCCTTCTTCCTCCCTTTGTACTTACTTATGATTTGATGCTCTCACCCCGTCTTAATTAACCTACCACTTGAATAGATTTAAAGTTGACATTCATTAAATTATCTAGCCTAACCATGAATTTAGGTTGACCATTTTCTACATTTACAAAGAACATGTGTGAAATCACACTTTCTCCCTAAATTCATTCTTCATCCACCCCACATCCATTGATATGAATGCTTCTAATCGACACCAGTCAAGTTATTCATGGATCATTAATGTTGTTGATACATATTATGTGGACACGACTCGGTTCGGTTCGACTCGGTTCGGTTCGACCCGGTTAGGTTCGGCTCAAGCCCGACGCCACGACATTCCTCCGTCGTGCGCCCCAGAGTTCGACACGCGAAGCACGGAGCGCCGCGAGCCGGTTCCCGCTGCCACATCATCATGACATCATCATGATGATGTCATAAGTTGACTAAACTTGGCAAATGTGAAAATAAGGATTCATGTACGTGCATGTACATGAATCTTGGTTACATGGGCCAGAACCAACATGGGCTGAACTCCAAGCCCAAATCGCACAAGTGAAGAACAATTTAAATACCGAAAACAAGTGTTTTCGGCTGCGGTGGACAAGAGAGACAAGGCAGACAAGAGTGAAGAATCGCACAAGAGAGAACCGAGAGATTCGAGAGAGAGTTTGCAAAGATTGTTTTGTAAACATTGATTTGTAACCGTCTTTCAAGTATTAATACATTGGTGTTAGTCGTTGAGTCTCGGTCTCCTTTTCGTGTTCTTGTCCATCTTTCTATCTCGGTTTGCATCTCCGGTTGGATTCCGCACAACCGGGTGTGTTTGACAACAAGGATTAGGCGACTAGATCCTCCCCTAGCCGGACCTACAAGTGGTATCAGAGCTTTGGCTCTTCTCCTTGTTAAAACCGAGTGTTTTCGGGTTGTTTTCGGGTTTTTGAAGTTCATATTTTTCTGAAAATTCTGCTCATATCCTCGAAAATTCTGGTATTTTGCTGAATGTTCTTATAAAAACCATTTCATTCTTCTTTTTCACATGTTAAAAGTTGGTTTTTAGTGAAGTTTCTTGCAAAAATTCGTGTTCGGAAAAGTTTCGGCTCACCGGAAACTTCATCGAGTTCATAGTGTTCTTCACAATCTTCAAGTGTTCTTCATAAAAATCTACTTTTTGATCCTTGAAAGTTACTTGTGAAAGTGTTTGTTGTTGAAAATTGTGAGTTGATTATAATATTATAAAGCCTTACTGGTTGGTAGCATTGGGCATGATGATGTTTATTTGAAAATTGTGTTCCCGAAAGTGGGTATACTTTGTGTCAGGAGGTTAGAAAGTCAAAGAGATTGGATCGCACAAGATACTTAATCACACAACATATTCTAGTCGCACAAGACTTGTATCAGTCGCACAACATATTCTAGTCGCACAAGACATTTATCAGTCGCACAACATATTATACTCGCACAAGAACTGGGCCTGCACAACATGAATTGGGCTTCTGTTGGGCTTCTGCTTAGGCTCCTATTTCATCGACATATCTGAATCTGATTTGGATCGCACAAGATTTTATTAGTCGCACAAGACTTGATTACTCGTACAAATAATTGGGCTTCTATTTGGGCTTCTGTCAACCCTTATCAGTTCTGATTTCGTCACTTGATCAGTTCATTGGGACGAAATCACCAACAAGCACCCTTAACCGAAATCACTTATCATCTTTATCCATTATTGCCGAAATCACTTGTCTTGTTGCCGAAATCCCTTCTCAACAAAAACAAACCAACTTGTTCACTATCCTGGACGAAATCAAGAGCTTGTTCTTGAACGAAATCACATCTGATTTCATCAAACATCATTCAACGAAATCAACTTGTTACTGGACATGTGTTATTTTTTTTGAAGACTTGTAACTCATTTTTAACTGTTTGATTTGTGTAATTTAATCAGGTTGTTATCATTCATACATCAAATATGAGCTGCACAAGCCCTTGGGATTGGAGTACGGATCCACAACCAGATCTAAAACAGATGTCGATGGCCGAATATATGAGGCGTACCATCCCTCAACAACAACAGTCAATAAGTGCAAGTCAATGGGCAATGGTGTCGAATCAAAATCAGAGCATTCAAAATATTTTGCTTAGTGAGAATGAGACGGGTAGCAACAATCGCCCTCCAAAGTTAAATTACATGAACGACTATCCATCATGGAAGGGTCGTTTCCATAACTACGTTCAAGGGCAAAACACAGAATTATGGACGTGTTTCATCTCTCCATTTAGTGAAGCTCTTGAAGAAGCAGGATCAAATGCGACAACTTTCAATAACATGCAAGAAGCCGACAAAAAGGCATATGATCTGGAGAAGAAGGCGTATGCTATTCTCACTCAAGCACTTCACAGAGACATCTTTCATCAATTCTCATATTGTAAGACCACGAAAGGTTTATGGGATGCATTGGTAGCGAGAGGAGAAGGAAATGCAGCTACTAGAAAGATACGCCATGATTTATTGAAGAAAGAGTTTGAATCATTTCAGTTCTTGGAGAATGAAACTCTAAATGATATGACTTCTCGTTTTTATCATTTGATTAGTGAAATGACTTCCTATAGTGTTGCTGCAACTCATCCGGAAATGGTTGCACGATTTGCTGATGCTCTACCTCCTAAGTGGAGTCCATTCATTGAACTTCTAAAGCATACGGGCGCTCTGGATGCAGCCAATGTCAGTCTTTATGAATTCATTCAGAAGTTGGAGAACAAGAACGAAGAGGAAATTCGGAAAGCTAAAAGGATTGCAACTGCACCTCCTCAAAACACAGAAATGTATTTGCCTGGTTTTGGTCCTTCAGCTAGTTCTAGTTCAGTTCAGCAACCGAAGCTTCAAACGGCGTTTGTATCCAATACAAACTCTTCTCCGTTTCCATCGCAACCACAGTGGAATCAAAGTGCTTACATGTCACAATCTATACCTCAACCTCCACCTCAAGCCCAACCACAACAACAACAAGCGCATTATACCAACAATCCTTCACCCCAAAACACCAACACTGTCAGAGTTGATACTTCCAATCTTTCAAATGTCAGTGTAGAAGTTGCAAAGGAACATTTGGAACTTCTCAACACAATGTTCAGTTCATACTGTGGATTGGTAGCAGGTCAAATTGGAAACATCAATATGACCAATGAAGATTATCAGCAGATAGACCGTGATGAAATTGAGTTAATGGATATCAAGTGGGCGTTTGCAAGTGCAGTTAGAAGGGCAAAGGATTTCATGACTCGAACTGGAAGAACTTCGTTGGAAGGCAAAAATGATACGAAGTACGGGTTCAATAAAGATGCGGTTACATGTTACAATTGTGGCGAAAAGGGTCACTTCAAACGTGAGTGCACTCGACCAAGCAAGCAAGGCAATCAGAATCCGTTCAGAAATCAGACGAGTACTTCTAATGCAAATCAAGACAATCCTGAACGAAGGATAGTAGCGGTGAACAACAATCAGAACCAGAACCAGTCTGGACCTTCAAACACCAATCAAGCATTAATTGTTCAAGCTGATGAAGGATGCGATTGGTCTGTACAATTGGGAGATAATGATCAAAGAGGTGGAACTGCATGCTATGCAAAAATTATAAATCACATCAAGCATGTTCACAAGGAAGAGTTTTCTGAAAGTGATAATAGCTCGGGTTATAGCGGGAGTTCAGATGAAGAAAGCTCGAATGCGGGAGATTATCATTCTGAAGATGGATCTTTTTCTTATCAGACTGCCTTTATGGCAAATGTCTTGGCCTCTACGAGTCAGGTAAAATCCGAAACTCCTAGCATATGTAGTGATTGTGCTGATTTGAAACATGAATGTGCTAATGCTAAACATGCTTTTGAAGAATTAAAACATGAATGTGATAGAGTAAAACTTGAATGTGATACGATTCATAGTCACAATCAGAGTTTAGTTGTTGAACTGTCAAAGTGCAAAGAGGCAAACATGGCCTTAGCTCGCAATGAAAAGGAATTTAAAACAGTTATTGAAACCCAAAAGAAAAGTGTTTCCGAATTAACAAAAACTGTTTGTAACAAACAAATTGGTATTAATAACTACATTAATATCATCGAGGAAACAAAGAAAGAGCTAGCCGTGGCGAAATGTGAGCATGAAGCGATCAAGCTCAAATTGGAGAGTTACTCAAACTCCCGATATGTGCTTGATCACATCATTGACGTTCAACAACTAAAGGGTAATGTGAAAGGCATTGGGTATAAGTCATGTCCGCCCCCGTTGAGACACGACTATACCAAGTCGCCCGATGAAGAGGATATGCCTCGGTATGAACCCAGTGTGCCTCTTGATTATGAGGAAGTTACTACTGGCCTAGGGTTCAAACTGGACAATTCATCGGAGGGCTCATCTGATCGGAAAGAAAAGTCATCATGTGCTTCAAATCAAAGTTCTCCAACCATTGAGGACTATGATTCTTCAGATGATGAATCAGATGTGAATGACCAGGATGAATCACTTGATGAGATGAAAGGAGTAGAAATTCCAATTGAGAATCATATTCTTTGTGATCCTCCTACTCCTGCCGTGCAACCTGTTGCCAAGCAAGTGATAGATCCTGTCAAGGATGTCAAAGATGACAATGAATGTGTGTCTGCTGTTAAGAGCAATAACTTGTTGTATACTTTAGTCGGTGATAACAAAATTTATTCAAACAAAGATTTTCCAATCAAAAACGTCAATCAATCATTGATTGATAAAGTGTTTGAAGATAATACAACTAAGTTTTTGGGAAAAGCGATCCCGAGAGTTTCAGTAACTCAGTGTGATCCTATTCCAAAAGCTGAAGTGAGGAAACAATTTGGTAACCAAAAATTACCGACTAAACAACAACCTGTCGCTTTTAAGGGTAAACAGCAACAGCAGCGAGCTCAAAATTCTAAAGGTTCACAACTAAAGGTTGAGACCAAAGGAGCCCGTTTCAAGAAGAAAAACAAAGATATCAAGTTTGTAGCATCAAGGGGTACTGATAAAATTGAGACTTTTGAAAATAAATCAAACACCGATTTTATCCAACAAGTCAAGATTTTAAAATGTAACAGCCAAAACAATTACACCCAGCACACAAACGGGTGTGAAGCCAGTACCTCTGGGTCTACAACTTCTATGTCAGGTCGTCGATCAAATTCTCCTAAGTTTGTTGAAAGGAGAACTTGTTTCAAATGTGGGAAGGTTGGGCACATCATTAAAGACTGCAAAAACTCGCCCAAACCAAATTTTGTTGAAAGAGCCCCCTCTGAACAAGGTCACTCACAACGTCGTCCTGTTTCTCCAAAACATGATAAAAGAACTGTTAAAGAACAAGAAACAAAACAACGGCGTCAAAACGTCAAAGTAGTTGAAAAGACGTTAAAACCGGAGGTTGTCCAAACAAAGTCTGTTAAGTTAGAAATTAAAAATGAAAAACAAAAACAGATTTGGAAACCAAAATCGGTAACTGTTTCAGGGGAAGCTCAATCCATTCCAAATCATCAGGAAATCGAAGTCACAATCCTTGATGATGAAGGACGAACCAAGTCTGTTAAGGCTTGGGTCCCCCTCTCCAACTAATCTCTGAGTGAGTGTGCAGGATGTTCCAGGAGGAACTATCGATAGTCATTGGATTGTTGATAGTGGAGTGTCCATGCACAAGATCGGTGACAAAGAAGTTGTTGCCTGTGATGGAGAGAAGAAAAAGAAAAGAAGACAGAATTGTCTGTCAAAAGAGATTAAAAGCTTCGACAAAATGCAAATCATTTCAAAGTTTGATTGTTCAATGTTATAATCGGGTCCCCAGGATAGATTCAATCTAAATGTACGCACCTGCAGCACGTTTGAAGTTCAAAATCAACAAGATGAACGTGCAATGTACATTTCTACGCGGTGTGATTGAAGAAAATGTGTTTGTTGAACAAACCAACCGGGTGTGCGGATGCCTTGGCGTGGATTGAACAACCGCACACTACTTCTGAAAGAGAAAGACAAAAACCTTCGCTGGTGCAATGTGGAAGACCAGCCGGACCCAAAGGTTTCTGATCTTGTTGCTGTGAAGAGATTTAAGTAGCTACAAAATCGAATTTGAAATCCACACCGGGTGGATATCCAGTTTGGGAGAGCACTCAGATTCCTTGCAATGCACGAAGCAGTTGCAGGATACGGTTTTAAAATTCTAATCTCTCTTTTACTTGTCGATATTTAAGCTGCTTTATGAATTAGTATTATCTCGTACAGCACTCTTTGGCCAGACAATGTTGTCATGGTCCGCACCACTTACCGACATGCCAACTCATTTTTTTTCCAAAATTCGATAAATCATTTCTGATTCAAAATTAATTTTGGTAAATGGCATTGAGGTAAAACATGAGTTAACCAACATCGGGAAATCGTTTTTGTAAATACCTTTGTGTTTTTAAATTTTATCTTAGTTTGTTGATTTTAGGGGGAGTAAATCCAAATTTGAAAATTCAAAAACGTCAAAAAATTTCAAAACCCAAAAACATTGGAAAAACAAAAATGAGTTTCCTGGCGAGCAAAAGAGAAAATGATAGTACATCAGTGGTCTGTCTAAACCTCTTTAAACCTTAAATGAAAAACGATAAGCAGCTCTATATAAGATGTATCGGTAGGCTCACAATCATTTTAAAGTGTGCAGGGTGATATAAACCTAAATCGACTGAAGACCAGGTGGGAACCATTCATTGGCATATGGTCTTAGTACCGAAATTTCGTTTGAGAGATTGCCGAGGTTCTGAGATATTCGGTCTTTATGCTGCTTATCATCTGGGTATCATGGTTGTTTCTTTTACCAAAATAACGGGGACGCAAGTCTAGATCTTCCATGATACCATACATACGTGTACATACTGCATACGACCTCAATAAGTGATCAACAATCACATGTCCAAACAAATAAGTGATAATTTATCACAGATTCTTTGCGGGAGTCAAGTTCGTCTCTTTGCTGTACGAAAGTACTGACCTGTTCACGGACTTGCTCCTGTGCCCTCATGCATCTGAAAATCAAGTTCCTCATCAATAAGTGATTCTATCACATAGGGCTTGTTTTCAATCAAAATAAGTGAGTTACTCACATTTTCATATACGGTCAAACAGATGATAATCGGTATACTCACCGGTAAGATGAACTCTCGTGCATACCTTGATACGGGAATGTGTCGTGATGTGGATGAACACCGGTCGGTAAGTATAAATCATACCTTAACGTATCCCCTCGCCATGATTACATCTGATAAGTTGAGCTTATGTGGACAACAATACCGATAATTGTTATAGGATGCTTATCTAATTGTTAACTAAAAGAACAACAAGAGCGTTTTGACATGACCGTACACTGATATGATTCTCTTACCCTCGAAACTCACAAAAAGAATGTCTGTAAATATTTATTTACTGCTTTCAGTTTCTGTATCTTTGTATATATTTATTTATTGCTTTCCGTCTTTACATTTGAAAAATGAAAAATTCCAAGAAGATTTTAGGTGTGTTTTAATATAAACTTTATGAAAACCAAAAAGATTTTGCTTCTAGTTTATTTTTGATTAACTGATGTTGGAACTCGAGTCTATCCTACCCAAAATCCTGATCGTAAGCCGGAAAACAATTGCATCTTCATAAACAGTCGAAGTTAACAAGTTTTGAAAGTTAAGAACTAAAATTGAACAAATTTGTTTAAACTTTCAAACTGTTGTCGGTCGGTAGTTGATTGAGATTTGATCTCATATGTGTCATTTGTTTAAATGTTAACTATATTCCAAGCGGTTGTTCTCATTATGCGTTTAGCTTTCTTGCATGTGCAGATGCTAAAGGCGAGGAGAACATGTTCAATGACAAGCTTTGGAATGAAGACACGAAGTGGAGGCACTCAAAGGATAAAATGATCGAGTTGCCGCTAACCCTTCATCAACACCACAAGGATCTGAAGAATTAACGATCGAAAGATTCACGAGCATAACTCAATGGAGAGTTTATTTTAAGGGGGAGTTTATTGACACACTACCTAAATGAAAAGGGAGTTTGTTGATACACTTTCTTCTTACGACGCGTGAAGACTTTGAAGATCCTCCGACATGGAAGTTGAACCTCACGAATAGCGTCCAAGGGGGAGTTTGTTGATACATATTATGTGGACACGACTCGGTTCGGTTCGACCCGGTTAGGTTCGGCTCAAGCCCGACGCCACGACATTCCTCCGTCGTGCGCCCCAGAGTTCGACACGCGAAGCACGGAGCGCCGCGAGCCGGTTCCCGCTGCCACATCATCATGACATCATCATGATGATGTCATGATGATGTCATAAGTTGACTAAACTTGGCAAATGTGAAAATAAGGATTCATGTACGTGCATGTACATGAATCTTGGTTACATGGGCCAGAACCAACATGGGCTGAACTCCAAGCCCAAATCGCACAAGTGAAGAACAATTTAAATACCGAAAACAAGTGTTTTCGGCTGCGGTGGACAAGAGAGACAAGGCAGACAAGAGTGAAGAATCGCACAAGAGAGAACCGAGAGATTCGAGAGAGAGTTTGCAAAGATTGTTTTGTAAACATTGATTTGTAACCGTCTTTCAAGTATTAATACATTGGTGTTAATCGTTGAGTCTCGGTCTCCTTTTCGTGTTCTTGTCCATCTTTCTATCTCGGTTTGCATCTCCGGTTGGATTCCGCACAACCGGGTGTGTTTGACAACAAGGATTAGGCGACTAGATCCTCCCCTAGCCGGACCTACAAATGTCGTCTCATCATTGCTTCTTCAATTCAAGTTCAAGACATTGACATTAAGGAGGATCCAACCACACCTACAATGGTCTCCAATTCATAGAATGTTTTTCGATTCATTTAATTCTCCTTCACACGTGTTATTTGACAAACTTCGCCTTGGAATTTGATATTAACGAATCCCCAATCTCGGTTATTTCACCTTTATTAGGGTTGTAACCTAAATTCTTGGATTTTGTGAGAAATGAACCCCGTCTTCATATGTTCATTATATTGCTTTTGGATTTTTTTGCCATATTTTATTTAAGCAATATTAGCTAGCATACCCTATTAAGCATTTAGCTTCGAAGATCTTCGAATAGAAACATCATTTTCATGTCCTTTGTTTCTTGTTATGCACAATTTCTTTATGTGTTCCATAATTTTTCCAAATATTTGTTAATCAAATGTTAAGTAGAGTGGTTTCATATGGATGTTTATGTATCTTCATTTTAGTTTTTTATAGCATATTTTTATGTAGCATTATATTTTTTTTCTTTTTATTCTTAAATATATTTTTAAGTAGCATTATATACATTTGACAATTTTTTTAGTTTATCATGGATACACCTAAGCTCAGATATTTTTAGTTTATTTAAGTACATATTTTTGGTTTATTTTAGGTAATAGAACTAGAAATGTAAAAGTAATATATCTAAACAATCTCTTAACCATATTGTATTATTAACATACCTAAATAATTACATTAAACATACAACTAAACAAAATATCAGTACCTTAATAACCATGTAAAAAAAAGAAAATTTAAGGGTGAGTTCAATAACTTTGGGCTTGAAATACTAAAACCCGACCCAATATTAAATAGAGGTGTAAAAAAACGGGTTGGGGCCAGTACACTAATTTTCAACCCGGCCTGATCTAAAAAAACAAATTTGGGCCTAACCGGTTTAAGCCCCGACCCAACCCGGCGGTTTGGCATAGGTTCAGGACTTTTGTATTGAGAACCGGTTCCAACCTGAATTGATTTAGGCCTGATCCAATAAAAAAAACTCGATCAGCAGGTTGGGGTTTTCAACCCTAAAATCATTAAAATCAGTTTATAACCCGAACCGGTTTGGCCTGTTAATAAAACGGTTCGGTTTGGCCCAAAATTGGTTTTTGTACTCCTCATATTCCTGAATCAAGCCCAAGTTTTGGAATCATGGTCGGCCCAAGATGACCCTCATTACAATGCATGCTTTTCTGCGCGCCTATAAATACAAATAGAATCACACACAGCATCTTCCTTCTTAAACGCACTGTAAGGACTCCTCGAGGCTGCACAAACTCAACCACCTAATTTCAAAATCCAGTTCTTCGATTAGCAATCAGGCTTGATTTCTACCTTTTAGATTCATCAATCTAAGCTTTGATTAGTGTTTTGACTGTTTAAATTCTCGAATATGTCGCATTTGTCATGAATTAGGTTTTGTATGATGATGTTTAGATATTTTAAACAGGATCTGGTGATTTATGATTCTTTTTCTTGATCTAGATGTTACATGTGGAATCTGTGAATGTTGTTATGAAAGTTGTTTAAGTGATATGGTTGATGAATAATTTAGGTGGTGAAACTGGCCCTAAGATTATGTTTATGTGATATGATTGTAGCTTGAGCGAATTAGTTTAGATTTTTTAACTTAATAAGCTGTGATACTGATTTTAACATTGAATTCTTGGTCTATGTTATATGTTTATATACCTACAGATGGAATTATATCAATTGCCAATTTGCCATATTGTACTAGTGATTTAGATGAACAATTTTTGCTCTCTTGTTTGTGAATTTTGAACGTTGATTTGTTTTTGTTGATACATGATTCTGTGGACGCGACTCGGTTCGGCGCGTGTTGACACGACTTTCCTCCGTCATGTACAAGACGTCAAGCCAACAAAAGAGACAAGACAAGGACTGGACTCAACATCACAGTCCTTGGGCTAAAAGAAGATGACGAATCAGGGATTGGGCCTTAAACTGACTGGGCCTAAGACCACATCGGCGAATCAGCCCAGAAGTCGACGAAACAGATGTGTTTCGTCGACCATGATTCTGTTTCGTCGCCTGTCTTCTGTTTCGTCACATGTATGTGTGTCTGTTAGTATAAATAGGTTTCATTTGTTCTGTTTCGGTAGATGAACTAGAGAGAACACACAGAGAGCAAACACACACACACACACGAGAGTTTGAGAGAGTTTGCAGAATATATTTGTAAACATTGGATTGTAACTGAACCCTTTCATTCGTATTAATACAGTGGTGTTAAACGGTGATATTTGCGTGTCGTGTTATTACGTGTTCTATCTCGGTTTGCCATTCCGGTTGGATTCCGCACAACCGGGTCGGTTCGTACACAAGGATTAGGCGACTAGATCCTCCCCTAGCCGGACCTACAAGTGGTATCAGAGCCTTGGCTCTTCTCCTTGTTAAAACCGAGTGTTTTCGGGTTGTTTTTCGGGATTTAAAGTTCATATTTTTCTGGAAAACTTGTTAAAATCGGCTGAAATCTTGGTGTTTTGCTGGAAGTTCTTATAAAAACCACTATACTTTTCATACTCACATATTAAAAGTTGGTTTTTAGTGAAGTTTCGAGCAAAATTCTGGTTTCGGAAACTTTTCGGGTCACCGGAATCATCATATTTTTACCGGAAAGTTCATTGGGTTCTTTGCAACCTTCAAAGTGTTCTTGATAAAATACACTTTTTGATCTTTAAAATTTAACTTGTAAAATTGTTTGGGGTTATTGGAAATTGAAATTGAAAAGAATTTATTTTAAAATACTACTCACCTTACCGGGTTAGTGAACTCTCCATACCAGTTGTTTGAAAAAGTTAACTGTGTCAGAAACAGATCTCACCAACCCAGTTACTTCTTCGACGAATCAGACATCAGACGAAACAGGTCTCATTCGTCAAGCCCCTCCTCGACGAAACAGACCTTCTGTTTCGTCGATATAGCTTGTCTTTGGGCTTCTGTTTCGTGGGCCTTGGTACTGGGCTTCTTGTTTCGTGGAATCCCAAACTAAAATCTGTTTCGCCGGAGTGTGTTTGACGAAACAGAATCCTCCTGTTTCGTCTAGGAGTACAAAAGACTTTTGTTTCGTCGACAAGGATTGGTCCATCTATTTCGTCAAATATATTATACATCTTGTTTCGTGGACTTCTGATAAACAATTCTGTTTCGCCGATTTTCAAAAGTTTGGACCTTTGTTTCGTCAAACCCTTTATTTCGCCAAGTGCTTACAACTCAGTGTCGTCGAACAGTCTATTTCGTCAAGACACGTTGTGAATTTACACAGTAGGTTTGCAAAAGTGATTTAACTGTTTGTTTGAGTTGTAATTTTCAGGTATTCTTTTTCTTGATCAAAAATGAATCCAAGATGGAATAGACCGATAAATACATATCCAAATCAAACAGCGTTTGTGTCTCACACTGACATGTTTGGCAATACTATCCAAGTTCCGGTTCCTCCAAAAACAGACATGTACGGAAATCCGCTTCAACCAGTTCCTCAACCGGTGCCTCAACAGCAAACACAAAGGCCTCCTGTGACAACTGATCTACATGGCAATCCCATTCAAGTTCCTGTTAAGCCAGCTCAGCATGGGAACCAGAACCCTTTCAGAGATCAAGGAGACCAGCAGAATCGGAACAGGAACGATGAGCGTACGTTGATACCTGTCAACAACCAAAGCCAAACAGGACCATCAAATGCTAACCAGGCACTTGTGGTTCAAGTATATGAAAGTGGTGATTGGTCAATCAGGTTGAGTAGTGATGCTCAAGTTGGAACAGCTTGTTTTGCTGAAGTTGTCAAAGACGCCAGCAATGGTGAATCCTCGGGAAATAATGACAGTTCTGAACATGACAGTAGTTCAGATGAAGATGTTTCAACTTCAGTTGAGGATGATACTACTTCAAGTTCAAGCGAGATTGGATCTGAATATGAATCATCAAGGGAGGTTGTTGATTCTGATGCAGAAAGGTCAACATCTGAGAGTGATTCAAGTCAGGTATGTGTCGTTGAACCCACTGCTGCTATTTGTGATAATTGTGCTAGATTAAGTGATAGATGTGCTGATTTAGAGGCAAACATGTCTGAGTTGCAAGGCAAACATGATGCTTTACAAGCTAGTTTGTTTGACTTGCAAGACAAACATGTTTCATTGAATGATAAGTGGTGTGAGTTGCAAGGCAAACACGAGGCTTTGCAAGAGAAGTATGATGTGACATTCATTCACAACCAGAAGTTGACCGTGGATCTTTCTAAATGCACTGAAGCCAACATGTTTTATGAAAACCATGAAAAGGACTTTAAGTCGATGATTGAAAAATTAAAGAAAGATAAAACCGAGCTGATAAAAATGGTTTCCAGAAAACAAACTGACATAAATTTGTATATCACTCGTTTTGAAATAATGCAAAAAGAGATGGCTTGTGTTAAAACTGAAAGTGAGGCGATCCGACTCAAGTTAGACAGTTATTTGAGCTCTAGCTACGTGTTGGATCACATCATTGATGTTCAGAAAGAGAAACGGGATGTCACATGCATTGGATATAAGCAGTGTCCACCACCTGTTAGACACAATTACGATGCACTGCCTGATGAGGAGTATAGAACTCACTTTGAACCATCTGTTCCTTTGGATGTTAAGGAATTTGCAACAGAATGTGCAACAGGACTCGGATACAAGAAAAAGGAAGTATCATCAGATTCAGATGTGTCAGCAGATACATGTGTGTCTTCTGCTGAACCGAGTCAGAATCCTCCGGTTGTGATTGAGGATACTGATTCTTCTGATGATGAATCTGATGATACTGATTCGGAAAAGTCTGATGCGGTAATCAAAGAAGAGGACATACCTCTTGAGAATCATATTCTATGTGATCCTCCCGCAAAACCTGCTAAGACTGTTCCAACCGAGTCCACATCTGCCCAAGAGTCGGAGAGTGTGGATTTACTGTACACTCTTGTTGGTGATGATAAAATTTACTCAGACAAAGATTTTCCTATAAAGAATGTTAATCAATCTTTAATAAGTAAAGTTTTTGAAAATTCGACAAGTAAGTTTTTGGGAAAGACAGGATCACGTGTTACTGTAACACAGTGCCCTCCTATCCCAAAGGCCGAAGTTCGAAAACAATTTGGCAATCAAAAGTTACCAACAGTGCAAAAACAGCAAAATCATGCCAAATCAAAAGGTAAAACACCGACTCAAAATCCAAGGAAGCCGAATCAGAAGAAGAAAAAGAATGTGAACTTTGTGAAATCTAAGGGAACGGACAAAATTGCAAATTTTGAGAACCAATCTAACTTAGATTTTGTCAAGAAAGCAACAGTGAGGAAAAGAAATGAACTAAACAGTTCAAAACCTAGTACTTCGGGATCACAAAGTTCATCATCGGCTAGGCAATCACATGATGCTCCGAGGTTTGTAAAGCGGAGAATGTGTTTTGAATGTGGTACAATTGGACACATAATTCGAAACTGTCCGTATCTTCATAAGTTGAAAGCAAAAGTTGATTCCCCCCATGGTAACAATTACCATAAAAGATCTGTTTCACCAAGACAGGACCCTCGTCTTGTTAAACAACAAGAAGTGAAACAGAAAAAGAAACAACGAAAAGAAATTGAAAAGGTTTTAAAACCGGAGGTTGTCCAAACGCAGTCTGTTAAATCAAATGTTAAAAATGAAAAACAAAAACAGATTTGGAAACCAAAATCGGAAACTGTTTCAGGGGGAGCTACATCAATTCCGAATCATCGGGAAATGGATGTCACAATCCTCGATGATGACGGACGACCCAAGTCTGTGAAGGCTTGGGTCCCCCTCTCCAACTAATCTCTGAATGAGTGTGCAGGATGTTCCAGGAGGAACTATTGATAGTCTTAGGATTGTTGATAGTGGAGCGTCCATGCATAAGATCGGCGACACCAGGCTCCGAAATATTGTTACATTTAGGAGAATATTGTTGCCATTGATGGAGAGAGGAGTAAAGAAGACAAAAATGTCTGATGAAAGAATGTTGTTGAATGAAGTTGAAAAATTCGACATGATGAGATATGTACCAAAATTTGGTTGTTATGGTTTTTGATCGGGTCCTCAGGAAAGATTCCAATGAAAAGTACGCGACTGCAGCACGTCTGAAGCCTTTTAAAGGTTCATGGATTTTGCTTCCACAAGAAGTTCAAAGTCAACAAGATGAACGTGTAGGGTACTTTTCTCTACGGTGTGATTGAAGAAAATGTGTTGGTTGATCAAACTACACCGGGTGTGCGGATGCCTTGGCGTGGATTGAACAACCGCACACTACTTCTCAAAGAGAAAGATAAAGACCTTCGCTGGTACAATGTGGAAGACCAGCCGGACCTAGAGGTTTATGATCTTGTTGCTGTCAAGAGATTTCTCAGTAGCTGCAAAAATCGACTTTGAAGTCCACACCTGGTGGATATCCAGTTTGGGAGAGCACTCAGATTCCTTGCAATGCACGAAGCAGTTGCAGGATACGGTTTTGAATTACTAATCTCTCCTATACTTGTCGATATTTTAGCTGCTTTATGAATTATTATCCTCTCATACAGCACTCTTTGACCAGACACGTTGATCTTGAATATCACCTCACACGTGATTGTTTCAATATGAAACTCGTCAATGTTGTCATGGTCCACACCGATTACCGACGTGCCAACTCATTTTCTCCAAAATTCGATAAATCTTTTCAGATCAAAATTTAATTTTGGTAAACGGCAGCATTAAGGTCAAGCAAGAGTAAAACCAACATCGGAAAATCATTTTTATAAATACCTTTGTGTTTTAAATTTGTCTTAGTTTATTGATTTTAGGGGGAGTAAATCCAAAATCTGAAAATCCAAAAACATTGAAAAATTTCAAAAACACAAAAACAATAGAAAAGCAAAAATGAGTTTCCTGGCGAGAAAAAGAGAAAATGATAGTACATCAGTGGTCTGTCTAAACCTCTTTAAACCTAAAATGAAAAATGTTAAGCAGCTCTATATAAGATGTATCGGTAGGCTCACAATCATTTTAAAGTGTGCAGGGTGATATAAACTTAAATCGACTGAAGACTGGGTGGGAACCATTCATTGGCATATGGTCTTAGTACCGAAATTTCGTTTGAGAGATTGCCGAGGTTCTGAGATATTCGGTCTTTATGCTGCTTATCATCTGGGTATCATGGTTGTATCTTTTACCGAAAAATAACGGGGACGCAAGTCTAGATCTTCCATGATACTATACATACGTGTACATACTGCATACGACCTCAATAAGTGATCAACAATCACATGTCCAAACAAATAAGTGATAATATATCACAAATTCTTTCCGGGAGTCAAGTTCGTCTCTCTGCTGTACGAAAGTACTGACCTGTTCACGGACTTGCTCCTGTGCCCTCATGCATCGAAAATCAAGTTCCTCATCAATAAGTGATTCTATCACATAGGGCTTGTTTTCAATCAAAATAAGTGAGAATCTCACATCATATACGGTCAAACAGATGATAATCGGTATACTCACCGGTAAGATGAACCCTCGTGCATACCTTGATACGGGAATGTGTCGTGATGTGGATGAACACCGGTCGGTAAGTATAAATCATACCTTAACGTATCCCCTCGCCATGATTACATCTGATAAGTTGAGCTTATGTGGACAACAATACCGATAATTGTTATAGGATGCTTATCTTAATGTTAATTAATTGAACAACAAGAGCGTTTTGGCATGACCGTACACTGATATGATTCTCTTACCCTCGAAACTCACAAAAAGAATGTCTGTAAATATTTATTTACTGCTTTCAGTCTTTACATTTCAAATATTAAAACACACCTAAAATGTGTTTTAATATAAACTTTCTAAAAGCCAAAAAGATTTTAATTTTATCTTATTTTCGATTGTACGATGTTGGATCTCGAGTCTTCGTTACCTGAAACCTGAACGAAAACCGGAATGACTAAATCTTCATAAACGGTCGAAATTTGCAAAGTGCTGAAAGTTAAAATTGAAATTGATAAAATACTTTAAACTTTCAAACTGTCGGACGGTGTTTGTTTGAACAATGGTCACACGTGTGTCGTTTGTTTATGTTACTATATTCCAAGCAGTTGTTCTCATTACGCGTTTAGATTTCTTGCATGTGCAGATTCTAAAGGCAAGGAGAACATGGTCGATGACAAGCCTCGGAATGAAGACACAACGTGAAAGCACTCAAATGATGAAGATGATCGAGTTGCCGCTGACCATCATCAACACCACAAGGATCTCAAGCACTGAAGAACAAGTCTTTCACGAGCATAACTCAAGGGGGAGCTTATGTTAAAGGGGAGTTTGTCAACACACTTCCTACATGAAACGGGGAGTTTGTTGATACACTTTCTGCTTTGAAGACGTGAAGACTTTGAAGATCCTCCGACATAGAAGATATGAGAAGTGAACCTCACGAGTAGCGTCCAAGGGGGAGTTTGTTGATACACTTTCTGCTTTGAAGACGTGAAGACTTTGAAGATCCTCCGACATAGAAGATATGAGAAGTGAACCTCACGAGTAGCGTCCAAGGGGGAGTTTGTTGATACATGATTCTGTGGACGCGACTCGGTTCGGCACGTGTTGACACGACTTTCCTCCGTCATGTACAAGACGTCAAGCCAACAAAAGAGACAAGACAAGGACTGGACTCAACATCACAGTCCTTGGGCTAAAAGAAGATGACGAATCAGGGATTGGGCCTTAAACTGACTGGGCCTAAGACCACATCGGCGAATCAGCCCAGAAGTCGACGAAACAGATGTGTTTCGTCGACCATGATTCTGTTTCGTCGCCTGTCTTCTGTTTCGTCACATGTATGTGTGTCTGTTAGTATAAATAGGTTTCATTTGTTCTGTTTCGGTAGATGAACTAGAGAGAACCCACAGAGCACACACACACACACTAGAGAGAGTTTACAAAGAGCATTGTAAACATTGGATTGTAACTGAACCCTTTCATTCGTATTAATACAGTGGTGTTAAACGGTGATATTTGCGTGTCGTGTTATTACGTGTTCTATCTCGGTTTGCCATTCCGGTTGGATTCCGCACAACCGGGTCGGTTCGTACACAAGGATTAGGCGACTAGATCCTCCCCTAGCCGGACCTACAGTTTTCCAGACCGTTTCTCTTTGCAGAAAAGAAGTAGATGTTTAGGTGATTTTTTAATCAATCCATAGTGATACTGGTGGAATAGTTGAATTTGTGGTATGGCCGAACATTTAACCGTTTGTGAAGTTAAAGGAAGATTCAATGTTGTATTATATGTAATTTATGAGACAATGCCTAATTGTTTTCACCATACAAGATATGAATCTTGATTGTACAATATGATAGATCAATGCCGTGAAACCCTATAATATTACGTTTTACGGCTCTTGCGAAATCAGTTCACACTTCCAACTTAATAAGCTATGATACTAATTTTACCCTGAATTTGTGGTCTATATGCCTACAGTTGGAATTATATCAGTTGCCAAATTGTACTGGTTTTTTTTGCTATCTTGTTTGTGATTTTTGAACTGTGAATGTAGATTTGTTTTTCCAGTTTTTTTTCTAGAAAATAATTTGATCGTTATGTATTTATTTTTAATCATCCCACATCCTGATGTTAATGATCTGTGTATAAGCAATTCATATTAGTGACAATGGCATATTAGTAATTATGGTGGAATAGTTGAATTTGGGATACGGTCGAACACCAAATAATTAATGAAGTTAAAGAAAATAGAGTACCATGTCATCTGTAACACTTGAGGCGATAATCGTTCTCACCATACGATATTTGAATCTTGATTGTACAATATAATATTATGTTTTAAGGCTCTATTTTTGTGGCGTTGGATCAAAGTTTGAGCGAAATCAGTTCAAAGTTCAAATGTAATAAGCTACTATAAACTTGAATTTGTGGTCTATATGCATACAAATGGAATTGTATCAGTTGCCATATTGTACTGGTGATTGAGATGGACAACTTTTGCTATCTTGTTTTTGAATTTTGAAATTTGTATTTTCCCCATATTTCTTTCTAGAAAGAGTTAGATATTTATGTGATTTTTTTAATTATTCCACATCCGGATGTTAATGATCTTTGTGTATAACAATTCATATTAGTGATAATGGTGTAATAGTTGAATTTGGGATACGATTGAATATTTAATAATTCATGAAGTTAAAGAAACATTGAATATCGTATTATCTGTAACACTTGAGACAGCGCAATATTGTTTTCACCATACAGTATTTGAATCTTGATTGTACAATATAAAAGATCAGTGCTGTGAAACACTAATATTATGTAAAAACGGCTCTATTTTTACGGCGCTGGATTGTAGTTTGAGCGAATCAGATCAGATTTCTAACTTAATGAGCTATGATACTAATTTTAATTTTTTAACCTAATATTTATGGTCTAATATATTTTATACCTACAGTCTGTGTAGGCTACAGATGGAATTCTATTAATTGCTAACTTGCGCTATCTTGTTTGTGAATGGCGAACGTTGATTTGTTTTTCCATGGTTCTTCTTTATAGAAAACAATTAGATATTCATGTGACTTTTTAATCATTCCACATCCTAGTGTTAATGATCTTTGTGTATAAGAAGCAATTCATATTAGTGATAATAGTGGAATAGTTGAATATGGGCTATGGTCTAACATTTAATTATTCATGAAGTTAAAGAAACATTGAATACCGTTTTATCCGTAACTCTTGAGACAATGCTTAGTTGTTTTCACCATACAATATTTGAATCTTGATTGTACAATATTACAAATCAATGCTATGATGAGAACCATTCGCAGATTGTGTCAGAATACTCATGTTTAATCTCACGGTTTCCTCATGGTGTTGTTGATAAACAGGCACTTCTGATTTGTGAAGCCGTGAAGATGCCCAAAGATAGAAGATCTTCGTCTAGTAAGTGTAGGGCATCTCCCTATTTCTGTGACGACAAGAATGATGATAGAAAGGAACCCAAATCTCCCTCCCTACAAGTTGGATATGAAAGTAAATATGAAGAAGCTAGATGCCCTATTTGTATGGAACACCCACACAATGTTGTACTTCTACTTTGTCCTTCACTAGAAAAAGGATGCCGCCCATATATGTGTGACACGAGTTCCCAGCTCTCAAATTGTCTTTACCAGTTTCACAAGTCAAATGAGAATAAGTTGAGAGAACAAGCTAAGCTTGCTTGCCCTTTATGTAGGGGTGAAATCAACGGGTGGACTGTGGTTGACCCTGCTCGTCAATTAATGGACTCGAAAACAAGAAATTGCTCAGTTGGTACATGTGATTTCGTTGGAAAATATTCCCAATTAACAGAACATGCCAGCCGTGTACACCCAGGTGTTAGGCCAACAGATGTAGACCCTAATCGCGAACTTGAGTGGAGAAGTTTGCAAGAAGATATGGAGCGACAAGACCTGCTCAGTATGCAGTTTGAGGCGGATGACAGTGATGATGCCGCTGAAGTCATTGTTGGTATGCCAGATCTCTCTATCCCGAGTTGGGATTCTGATTACATGATATTTGTTGGTCCTTTAGAAGCAAATCTTGAAAATGTTTTATCTGAATTTGATTTGTCTTCAGGCGACGTCAATCGGATTTGGCATGATTGGTATAGCATGTCGGAGACTTCTTCTTCAGATGAATCAGACAGTGATTCGTGAATCTAGTAGGTCAAGAGAGAATGCCCGAACCACAAGACGCAGAACCCCTACACATGTCAGACACAGATCAAACAGTCAACCAAGTTCACATAACCGTCAAGAATAGGTAACTACGTTGGTTGAGTTCCATGAGCTTAGCTCAAACCCGCCTTAGCTTTTATGTGGATTTCTCTTGGATATTCTGGGTCAATTGTTTGCATCCAATGGAAGTAATCCCCTGTTTGTTTTATGGATGGTTAAGGTGTGCATTTGTAGCTGAGGAATACAGTATTCACAATTTTTAAAGAATAAAACGTACCTCTCTGTTCACAAAGAGGCAGCAGATTTCAAGCTTGTACCCATGTGACATCCATCTCCTATCTCCTGAGTACTTTTATTTAGAGAGGATCTGTTGCATCTTCTAGTTCGATACTGGATATACTTTTATAAGCCATAAGCCCATAACTATTTCCCTATTAACAAACGAAATAAATAACATGTTAGTGTGTTATACCATGACTACTAAACTGAAAAAATCTACCAATCCTCCATTAATTCCGATAGCTTTCATTAAAAACCAAAGAATTGGAGGTTAAGATGAATTTGAGATAGACGAATCATGAAAAAAAGCCACAACCTATACCCAGTTTAAAGCCACTTGTTGACATGTTGTTTTTAGTATCCTTTAGTGCCATATCAGAATGTTGACATCACCGTCGATTTTCCAGCCTCGCGCTTCATCTCTGCGGCTTTCTCGCTGCCCCGAAAATACATGTAAACTTGTTGTTAACTATCATGTTTTTTATAGCTACTTATTTTATAACAATATAGATTGCTATGTTAGACGTGATAGTTGAACCTCATCCTCACTGAAGCGTTGCGCTACAAACTTGTCAATTAGCTCTCCCCCAGCGACATATTCCAAATTATTTTGGAAAAAAATTAACATCAACAATTAGAAAGCAACTTATATGTTAAACTATCATAATGTATAGACTATTGTAGAAAAATTAAATTACATCTCAAATAAATTTGTAATCAAAGAGCATGGAATACTAAGAACCCAATTAAAAACATGTGAAATAGAAGTCACTTTTGCTGAAGCATTTCATCAAGCACTTGGTGTGCGTCTTAAAACTTTTCAATTGTAAACAAAATTCTGGATATCAAACCTAATACTTGTATACATATAATAACCAATATACAGATATAATTCATATCCAAAATGGTTAACATCCTTCTTTATATTTCCAAGAAAATGTAGCATCTACACTATCCACTCATGCCTTCTGGTTGATAAGCATCAAAATGGTTAACATCCTTCTTTATATTTCCAAGGAAAAGAGCGGCATCGCTGAACTTTGATTGATAGTTTTCCTGGTGCGGTGAAGGAAAAAGCCTTTTCCTGTAATTAGGAGTTAGTACGCAGAGAAAAAGATGATTTAAGTAAATTGAGTAAAAAGGTTATGTTCATTCCTGTACTGCCGGTAACGCTCTGTAAGACTTGAATATAGAGGATCACAATTTACCTGGGAGAAGCATCCATGCCGAGGTTAATGGAGCATCAAAAGAGATGGTAAAGACGACAACAAATCTTATTTTTGAAAACAGCCCAGTAGCTAACACAGGTATGAAAATAGTATAAAGCCACCAGAGTCACGTTTATATGATGTTACTTGAATGACAGTTCCCTGTTTGTTTTATGGATGGTTAAGGTGTGCATTTGTAGCTGAGGAATACAGTATTCACAATTTTTAAAGAATAAAACGTACCTCTCTGTTCACAAAGAGGCAACAGATTTCAAGCTTGTATCCATGTGACATCCATCTCCTATCTCCTGAGTACTTTTATTTAGAGAGGATCTGTTGCATCTTCTAGTTCGATACTGGATATACTTTTATAAGCCATAAGCCCATAACTATTGCCCTATTAACAAACGAAATAAATAACATGTTAGTGTGTTATACCATGACTACTAAACTGAAATAATCTACCAATCCTCCATTAATTCCGATAGCTTTCATTAAAAACCAAAGAATTGGAGGTTAAGATGAATTTGAGATAGACGAATCATGAAAAAAAGCCACAACCTATACTCGGTTTAAAGCCACTTGTTGACATGTTGTTTTTAGTATCCTTTAGTGCCATATCAGAATGTTGACATCACCGTCGATTGTCCAGCCTCGCGCTTCATATCTGCGGCTTTCTCGCTGCCCCGAAAATACATGTAAACTTGTTGTTAACTATCATGTTTTTTATAGCTACTTATTTTATAACAATATAGATTGCTATGTTAGACGTGATAGTTGAACCTCATCCTCACTGAAGCGCTGCGCTACAAACTTGTCAATTAGCTCTCCCCCAGCGACATATTCCAAATTATTTTGGAAAAAAATTAACATCAACAATTAGAAAGCAACTTATATGTTAAACTATCATAATGTATAGACTATTGTAGAAAAATTAAATTACATCTCAAATAAATTTGTAATCAAAGAGCATGGAATACTAAGAACCCAATTAAAAACATGTGAAATAGAAGTCACTTTTGCTGAAGCATTTCATCAAGCACTTGGTGTGCGTCTTAAAACTTTTCAATTGTAAACAAAATTCTGGATATCAAACCTAATACTTGTATACATATAATAACCAATATACAGATATAATTCATATCCAAAATGGTTAACATCCTTCTTTATATTTCCAAGAAAATGTAGCATCTACACTATCCACTCATGCCTTCTGGTTGATAAGCATCAAAATGGTTAACATCCTTCTTTATATTTCCAAGGAAAAGAGCGGCATCGCTGAACTTTGATTGATAGTTTTCCTGGTGCGGTGAAGGAAAAAGCCTTTTCCTGTAATTAGGAGTTAGTACGCAGAGAAAAAGATGATTTAAGTAAATTGAGTAAAAAGGTTATGTTCATTCCTGTACTGCCGGTAACGCTCTGTAAGACTTGAATATAGAGGATCACAATTTAACTGGGAGAAGCATCCATGCCGAGGTTAATGGAGCATCAAAAGAGATGGTAAAGACGACAACAAATCTTATTTTTGAAAACAGCCCAGTAGCTAACACAGGTATGAAAATAGTATAAAGCCACCAGAGTCACGTTTATATGATGTTACTTGAATGACAGTTCCCTGTTTGTTTTATGGATGGTTAAGGTGTGCATTTGTAGCTGAGGAATACAGTATTCACAATTTTTAAAGAATAAAACGTACCTCTCTGTTCACAAAGAGGCAACAGATTTCAAGCTTGTATCCATGTGACATCCATCTCCTATCTCCTGAGTACTTTTATTTAGAGAGGATCTGTTGCATCTTCTAGTTCGATACTGGATATACTTTTATAAGCCATAAGCCCATAACTATTGCCCTATTAACAAACGAAATAAATAACATGTTAGTGTGTTATACCATGACTACTAAACTGAAATAATCTACCAATCCTCCATTAATTCCGATAGCTTTCATTAAAAACCAAAGAATTGGAGGTTAAGATGAATTTGAGATAGACGAATCATGAAAAAAAGCCACAACCTATACTCGGTTTAAAGCCACTTGTTGACATGTTGTTTTTAGTATCCTTTAGTGCCATATCAGAATGTTGACATCACCGTCGATTGTCCAGCCTCGCGCTTCATATCTGCGGCTTTCTCGCTGCCCCGAAAATACATGTAAACTTGTTGTTAACTATCATGTTTTTTATAGCTACTTATTTTATAACAATATAGATTGCTATGTTAGACGTGATAGTTGAACCTCATCCTCACTGAAGCGCTGCGCTACAAACTTGTCAATTAGCTCTCCCCCAGCGACATATTCCAAATTATTTTGGAAAAAAATTAACATCAACAATTAGAAAGCAACTTATATGTTAAACTATCATAATGTATAGACTATTGTAGAAAAATTAAATTACATCTCAAATAAATTTGTAATCAAAGAGCATGGAATACTAAGAACCCAATTAAAAACATGTGAAATAGAAGTCACTTTTGCTGAAGCATTTCATCAAGCACTTGGTGTGCGTCTTAAAACTTTTCAATTGTAAACAAAATTCTGGATATCAAACCTAATACTTGTATACATATAATAACCAATATACAGATATAATTCATATCCAAAAGAATTTACATACAACCGTACCGTTTATAGTATATTCTTCAATGGCGAGAGAAGTGTTCATATCCTCATACAATCTACCTTCTGAACTTTGAAGAAAGAAAAACACATTACAAAATATAGGAATTCAGATACAAAACATCACCAAGTGAAATTCTTCCATTCGAAAAAACGAAATTAGGACATTTATCTCAACAAAACGCACATCAATTGGGGGAAATAAAGAAACTAAGTCATGTATCTGATCAAATCACACAAATATTAGAGGAAAATAACGAAATTAGGTCATGTATCTGGTTAATGTTCTGACTCGCCATGGAAAAATAACGAAGTAATTGTCATACCTGTGACTTCAAGGAGATAGCCAAAGATGCTCTGGCTCGCCATGGATGCAGATTATATTTGAAATTTCTGTAACCTCGAGCATAATGATATCGGGTTAGATTTGTTAACGAATCGATTTTGAGAACCCTTTTCGATGGTGTGAGAACCCTAATTTCGGTTTGTGAATTCCGGCCAGATCTGCACCACCACAGCCCCACGTTTTCCTTCATCGATTATGATTGCCAGTGTTCAATCGAAGATGGTGATGGATTGGAAGATGAATCATAGAATAAGAAGAATCGTATATAAGATGATTGTAGAAGTCGTGTTGGAGAAGTTTGTGAAAGAAACGATTTCATATTTTTGGAAACCTTTAATTGATTGAAGTGGGAGGATGAAGGAAATATATTGAAGATGAGAATGCCGCCCAAATACCCATTTCTCTGGCCAAAGAAAGCAGCCACCTCAAAGTCAAAAAGTCAACCTTTATTTTGCTTTAGTATAATAGATAGATAAAACCAACCAAATCAAAATATATATGCAACTAAATGAATATCATGACACAATTTCTTAATTAATTCAATATTCAACTAACGGCCATACCTGTCAATTACAAACTTGATTATAGCACTCACCACCACATCCATTGATGGCTTCCAACTGCTGCCACTTCTATAAAAACTTGACAGGTAATCAAAATGGTAGACGAATGCCAGAAGTGCATGTAATTCATACACCAATTTTTGCATAATTACTAAATCAGTAAAGTGATAAAAATAAATAACCAAACTAAAATGAGTTGTTCATCAAACATATTTTATAATATGTTTCTTACTACTGTTTATTGCTAAAGCGAGAATGTATAGACAATGACCTTGAAGAGCAGAATAAAAAAGGGAAGCGAATAAAGAAAATGTAGCACCTACACTATCCACTGATGCATCTTCATCGTGCTTGAAAACTTTTAATTGCGTTCTTGTGCCACCAACTACATCCATAGCAAGCCTAATCTCAGATATTCCACAACTATCTGCTGAGGGTGATCTCCTTTTAGAAGAGGATCAAGTCATGCCTTCTGGTTGATAAGCATCAAAATGGTTAACGTCCTTCTTTATATTTCCAAGGAAAAGAGCGGCATCACTACTGAACTTTGATTGATAGTTTTCCTGGTGCGGTGAAGGAAAAAAGCCTTTTCCTGTAATTAGGAGTTAGTACGCAGAGAAAAAGATGATTTAAGTAAATTGAGTAAAAAGGTTATGTTCATTCCTGTACTGCCGGTAACGCTGTGTAAGACTTGAATATAGAGGATCACAATTTAACTGGGAAAAGCATCCATGCCGAGGTTAATGGAGCATCAAAAGAGATGGTAAAAACGACAACAAATCTTATTTTTGAAAACAGCCCAGTAGCTAACACAGGTATGAAAATAGTATAAAGCCACCAGAGTCACGTTTATATGATGTTACTTGAATGACAGTTCCCTGTTTATTTTATGGATGGTTAAGGTGTGCATTTGTAGCTGAGGAATACAGTATTCACAATTTTTAAAGAATAAAACGTACCTCTCTGTTCACAAAGAGGCAACAGATTTCAAGCTTGTATCCATGTGACATCCATCTCCTATCTCCTGAGTACTTTTATTTAGAGAGGATCTGTTGCATCTTCTAGTTCGATACTGGATATACTTTTATAAGCCATAAGCCCATAACTATTGCCCTATTAACAAACGAAATAAATAACATGTTATTGTGTTATACCATGAGTACTAAACTGAAATAATCTACCAATCCTCCATTAATTCCGATAGCTTTCATTAAAAACCAAAGAATTGGAGGTTAAGATGAATTTGAGATAGACGAATCATGAAAAAAAGCCACAACCTATACTCGGTTTAAAGCCACTTGTTGACATGTTGTTTTTAGTATCCTTTAGTGCCATATCAGAATGTTGACATCACCGTCGATTGTCCAGCCTCGCGCTTCATCTCTGCGGCTTTCTCGCTGCCCCGAAAATACATGTAAACTTCTTGTTAACCTATCATGTTTTTTATAGCTACTTATTTTATAACAATATAGATTGCTATGTTAGACGTGATAGTTGAACCTCATCCTCACTGAAGCGCTGCGCTACAAACTTGTCAATTAGCTCTCCCCCAGCGACATATTCCAAATTATTTTGGAAAAAAATTAACATCAACAATTAGAAAGCAACTTATATGTTAAACTATCATAATGTATAGACTATTGTAGAAAAATCAAATTACATCTCAAATAAATTTGTAATCAAAGAGCATGGAATACTAAGAACCCAATTAAAAACATGTGAAATAGAAGTCACTTTTGCTGAAGCATTTCATCAAGCACTTGGTGTGCGTCTTAAAACTTTTCAATTGTAAACAAAATACTGGATATCAAACCTAATACTTGTATACATATAATAACCAATATACAGATATAATTCATATCCAAAAGAATTTACATACAACCGTACCGTTTATAGTATATTCTTCAATGGCGAGAGAAGTGTTCATATCCTCATACAATCTACCTTCTGAACTTTGAAGAAAGAAAAACACATTACAAAATATAGGAATTCAGATACAAAACATCACCAAGTGAAATTCTTCCATTCGAAAAAACGAAATTAGGACATTTATCTCAACAAAACGCACATCAATTGGGGGAAATAAAGAAACTAAGTCATGTATCTGATCAAATCACACAAATATTAGAGGAAAATAACGAAATTAGGTCATGTATCTGGTTAATGTTCTGACTCGCCATGGAAAAATAACGAAGTAATTGTCATACCTGTGACTTCAAGGAGATAGCCAAAGATGCTCTGGCTCGCCATGGATGCAGATTATATTTGAAATTTCTGTAACCTCGAGCATAATGATATCGGGTTAGATTTGTTAACGAATCGATTTTGAGAACCTTTTTCGATGGTGTGAGAACCCTAATTTCGGTTTGTGAATTCCGGCCAGATCTGCACCACCACAGCCCCACGTTTTCCTTCATCGATTATGATTGCCAGTGTTCAATCGAAGATGGTAATGGATTGGAAGATGAATCATAGAATAAGAAGAATCGTATATAAGATGATTGTAGAAGTCGTGTTGGAGAAGTTTGTGAAAGAAACGATTTCATATTTTTGGAAACCTTTAATTGATTGAAGTGGGAGGATGAAGGAAATATATTGAAGATGAGAATGCCGCCCAAATACCCATTTCTCTGGCCAAAGAAAGCAGCCACCTCAAAGTCAAAAAGTCAACCATTATTTTGCTTTAGTATAATAGATAGATATGTATGGTTTACATTCTTTTTGTCCACATTTAGATATTAGTGTTATTTAAAACCGAGTTATGTTGAAAAGCAAAAACAAGTTTGTATTTATTATTGTTTTTTTCAATATTAAGCATTGCAAATAGTGGAGGAAAAAACTAAACTATACCTTAAATGAAAACTGAAAAATAAAACCTCCGCTATTAAGGATAAGGAATTTAAGCCATCTTGAATTAGCTATTTGTAATAGGAAACATCCCATTTTTATAAAATGTTTAAAAAATCTATTAGTCGTAAAGACGTCAATTTTACTAAAAAGTATTTCAGTCGTAAAGACGTCAATTTTACTAAAAAGTATTTCCCAAAGTTGTACATAAAACTATTTATAAAGAAAGTATGTATGAAGGGTTCATGTCATGTCTGATAATCTTTGTATCCATGCTTTTTGTACCTCGTCAAGTACTCAACTATTGATGGTGCAAACAGGGAAATGGTGTTATCCCTTCCATATCTCAAAATATACTGAGTTGAACGTCAAAACAAACTCCTTGTCTCCTTGAGCTTCAACATGTCTTCTCCAACTTTTTATTTCTCTAACTCTACACGATCAGCTTTTCTTAGAATATAAAGTTGATACATTTTGATAACAACAATGCTTCTAAACTATTTGTCTAAGTTGTCCAGTTGATCTAACGAATGAATGAATCATGTCATTGCAATGGGGGTATGTGTTTAAGACCACTTGTAGTTATCCACATATCTACCCTCATCCTCAAATATGTGTTGCATTTGAATACTTTGCTCATTTCTCACACAAGTATCATTTTTAACGCAAACTGGCATATGCGCACGCGCGCGTACACACACATATGTGGCAGAGGATCACGAGGAAACTTTATTAAACGATTGATATTTGCGTTGAATTTTGTTTGAGGTTTAATTTTATTTAATTGTTAGAGTTTAAGGATTAGCATTTAAGGTTAACTTTAGCATTTAGTTTTTAGGTTTTAAGCGTTAACCTTTAGAGTTTAGTTTTTGAGGTTTATGGATTATGATTTAGAGTTTAGAGTTTAGTAATGGTTATATAAAGTTTTCTCACGAATATGAGTTTTCTCACGTATATACCTAAAAATTTCTATACGAAGTTACTGTTCATAACACTACGCGTCGAAAAGTTCGGGGGGCGGGCGCCGCCTCCCGCCCCAAGGAAGTTGCGCCCCTGATTCCCACATATATATATATATATATATATATATAGGGCAACTATAGGAAGAAATCTCATGTTAGCTAAAAAAACTATGAAATCTAAATAAATTAACCTCATTTTGCCATGTGTTACACTTTTTTTGCTGGACATGTAACAACTTAACACATGTAACATGTACTAAAAAACATTTTTTGTAACAGGTCTGCAACGTGTACTGAAAAAACACTTTTTGTAAAAGATTCAATCTCCACCCTTGATTGTTTTGAGTAGATGGTTGTGATGAAGTTTCTAGAGTTTTTGTATATATATATAAGAACCAACACGAGTTGTTAGAACCATTAGAACTCCTACTTTCCGCGCAAATTGGACTATCATTTTTTGCACAAACTTAAGTGAAAATGTTATAAACATATATGTAAAAAAAAGAACAAAAAAATTTGTCGAGTCGATAGTTATGCCTGATATAAATTTTGTTTATTTCTAATGTAAATTTTGTTTACGGTGATTTAATTTTTTACATCCGATGTAAATTTTTGCATGCGACATTTTTTTATATTTTATTTTTTCGCTGGAATAAGTAATTTTTTTTTTAAAGATTTTTGAGAACTTTTTATTTTGAAATAACCTTTTGTAATGTCTAGTTCTCACACTTCAAGGTGGTTCTCATATTAAGTTTTCTCTCTCTTTCTTTCCCTCTCTCTCTCTCTCTCTCTCTCTATATATATATATATATATATATATATATATATATATATAGGAACAGGATCAAGAGAGAACACCTCAAAGTGTGAGAACGGTGAGAACGATTCCCAACCACAAGATCTTTGTGTTTTGTAGCTGAGATTGATGCGGTAGCATTTTTGTAAATAATAGGGGCCTTAGAACTACCATGAGGGGTAAAATAGGAAGATCCAAAAAAAGGTACACATGCTAATCACATGCCATTTTCCCTCATCATATTTAAACAACAATAACTTTTTTTATACGTGATTATTTTTCAAAAAAAATTACACCATAAAACTCAGTGTTTTTTTTTTATCTTTCCAATGAGTATACTATTTATATACTTTTCGGAAAAAAAATTAATTGGGTTTTATAGCGTTTTTCTGAACCAAGTGTTTTGTGGCGTTTTAGACTATGTATTTTCATGGCGTTTTTCTGAACTAGGTGTTTTTATGGCGTTTTAACTAGGTATTTTCATGACGTTTTTCTGAACTAAGTGTTTTATGGCGTTTTCAACAGAGGTTTTTCATGTCGTTTTTCTGAACTGAGTGTTTTATGGCGTTTTTAACTGAGTATTTTCATGTCGTTTTTCTCAATTGGGTGTTTTATGGCGTTTTATTTGAACACCCAGTTCATGTGAGTATGTTTTTTTGACAATATTACCCCTTAGTGTAATATAGCATCAATGCCACATGTCACCACCAATATCGTTCTCACCATTCTCACACTCTTCACCGTTCTCACACTTTTCACCGTTCTCTCTAAATCCTAACCCTATATATATATATTGTGAAGTGTTGATACATATTTTGTGGACGCGACTCGGTTCGGTTCAACTCGATTCGGTTCGACCCGGCTAGGTTCAGCTCAAGCCCGACGTCTCGACATTCCTCCGTCGTGCGTCCCAGAGTTCGACACGCGAAGCACAAAGCGCCGCGGACTTTCCCGTCGACACATCACCATGACATCACCTTGGTGATGTCATGATGATGTCATCATAGGTTGGCTAAATTTCACAAATATGAAACAATTGAAACTGGACGTAACATGTGCATGAATTTGTGGGCCAATCAGAATACTTGGGCCATTGCCAACATTGGGCCGATCGCACAAGTGAAGCAAGCCCAATCGCACAAGTCTCATATATATACCGAAATCATTTATTGATTTCGGTGGACAAGAGAAGGGCAGCGAACAAGAGAGAACCGAGAGATTTGATAGAGAGTTTGCAAAGATTATCTTGTAAACATTGATTTGTAATTGTCTTTCAAGTATTAATACATTGGTGTTAATCGTTGAGTCCCGGTCTTCATCTCGTGTTTTTGTTCATCTCCTTCTCTCGATCTCGGTTTGCATCTCCGGTTGGATTCCGCACAACCGGGTGTGTTTGACAACAAGGATTAGGCGACTAGATCCTCACCTAGCCGGACCTACAAGTGGTATCAGAGCCTTGGCTCTTCTCCTTGTTAAAACCGAGTTGTTTTCGGGTTGTTTTTCGGGTTTTTAAAGTTCATATTTTTCTGAAAAATCAGTTCAAAAACTTCGAAATTTCTGGTGTTTTGCTGAAAGTTCTTATAAAAACCTTGTTATTTCGCGTTTTCACATGTTAAAATTGGGTTTTTAGTGAAGTTTTAAGCAAGAATTTGTGTTCGGAAATTTACGGTTCACCGGAAAACTCATTAGTTTACCGGAAAATTCATAAATTTCTGGGTTGTTCTTCATATATTCATATCATCTTCAAGTTGTTCTTCATAAACATACTTTTTGATCTTTGAAAATTTGAATATTAAAGTTGTTTGTGCATTGTAAAAAGAACATCATCATTGGTTGGTAACTTGAAAATTGTGTTTCCAAAAGTGGGTGAGCCGAAAGTGATCTGCTTTGTGTCAGTGGACAGAAAGTCAACTTTTGATTGGTCGCACAAGATGAATTGGCCCAAGATCCATCTGGACCAGCGAATTTGGCTCTAGGCGATTTTAACAGACTCGCAGACTGATCAGCGAATTTGAGACCTGATATTTCAGTAACCAGCGAAATTGCTTGACCCGGCGAACTCAAATCCAAAGGCGACTTTGGTAACCGTGTAATCGTCCTCAGCGAGATTATTACGGTTTTTCGGCGATTTTACTGATCGTCGTAATAGCGAGAATAGGCAGCGAAATTCAGCAGCATAACCAGCGAATTTAAACATACCAGCGAAATTAACAGAAAAGCCAGCGAAATTAAGTGAGACCAGCGAATTAACAGGGTGGAATTTCTGATAGTCGCACAAGAATACTGGGCTCGCACAACAGAATTGGGCTTCTCTTTGGGCTTACCGAAATCACTCACTTGTTCACTTGTTGCCGAAAACACTTAGTGTGTTGTTGCCGAAATCACTTATCAAACATCAATCGAAATCAAGTTGAAATTACAACTTCTCAGCCGAAAACACTTCTTGTTTTCATCAAGTCTTGGATGAAATTTTTTTTTAGGACTTGTAACTCATTTTTTTTAACTGGTTGATCTGTGTAATTTAATCAGGTTGTTATCATTCATACATCAACTATGAGCTGCACAAGCCCTTGGGATTGGAGTACGGATCCACTACCAGATCTAAAACAGATGTCGATGGCCGAATATATGAATCGTACCATACCTCAACAACAACAGTCAATAAGTGCAAGTCAATGGGCAATGGTGTCGAATCAAAATCAGAGTATTCAAAACATTTTGCTTAGTGAGAATGAGACGGGTAGCAACAATCGCCCTCCAAAGTTAAATTACATGAACGACTATCCATCATGGAAGGGTCGTTTCCATAACTACATTCTAGGGCAAAACACAGAATTATGGACGTGTTTCATCTCTGCATTTAGTGAAGCTCTTGAAGAAGCAGGATCAAATGCGACAACTTTCAATAACATGCAAGAAGCCGACAAAAAGGCATATGATCTGGAGAAGAAGGCGTATGCTATTCTCACTCAAGCACTTCACAGAGACATCTTTCATCAATTCTCATATTGTAAGACCACGAAAGCTTTATGGGATGCATTGGTAGCGAGAGGAGAAGGAAATGCAGCTACTAGAAAGATACGCCATGATTTATTGAAGAAAGAGTTTGAATCATTTCAGTTCTTGGAGAATGAGACTCTAAATGATATGACTACTCGTTTTTATCATTTGATTAGTGAAATGACTTCCTACAGTGTTGCTACAAATCATCCGGAAATGATTGCACGATTTGCTGATGCTCTACCTCCTAAGTGGAGTCCATTCATTGAACTTCTAAAGCATACGGGCGCTCTGGATGCAGCCAATGTCAGTCTTTATGAATTTATTCAAAAGTTGGAGAACAAGAACGAAGAGGAAATTCGGAAAGCTAAAAGGATTGCAACGGCACCTCCTCAAAACACAGAAATGTATTTGCCTGGTTTTGGTCCTTCAGCTAGTTCTAGTTCAGTTCAGCAACCGAAGCTTCAAACGGCGTTTGTATCCAATACAAACTCTTCTCCGTTTCCATCGCAACCGCAGTGGAATCAAAGTGCTTACATGTCACAATCTATACCTCAACCTCCACCTCAAGTCCAACCACAACAACAACAAGCGCATTATACCAACAATCCTTCACCCCAAAACACCAACACTGTCAGAGTTGATACTTCCAATCTTTCAAAAGTCAGTGTAGAAGTTGCAAAGGAACATTTGGAACTACTCAACACAATGTTCAGTTCATACTGTGGATTGGTAGCAGGTCAAATTGGAAACATCAATATGACCAATGAAGATTATCAGCAGATAGACCGTGATGAAATGGAGTTAATGGATATCAAGTGGGCGTTTGCAAGTGCTGTTAGAAGGGCAAAGGATTTCATGGCTCGAACAGGAAGAACTTCGTTGGAAGGCAAAAATGATACGAAGTACGGGTTCAATAAAGATGCAGTTACATGTTACAATTGTGGCGAAAAGGGTCACTTCAAACGTGAATGCACCCGAGCAAGCAAGGCAATCAGAATCCGTTCAGAAATCAGACGAGTACTTCTAATGCAAATCAAGACAATCCTGAACGAAGGATAGTAGCGGTGAACAACAATCAGAACCAGAACCAGTCTGGACCTTCAAACACCAATCAGGCATTGATTGTTCAAGCTGATGAAGGATGTGATTGGTTTGTACAATTGGGAGATAATAATCAAGGAGGTGGAACTGCATGCTATGCAAAAATTATCAATCACATCAAGCATGTTCACAAGGATGAGTTTTCTGAAAGTGATGATAGCTCGGGTTTTAGTGGGAGTTCAGATGAAGAAAGCTCGAATGCGGGAGATTATTATTCTGAAGATGGATCTTTCTCTTCTCAGACTGCCTTCATGGCTAATGTCACGGCCTCTTCGAGTCAGGTAAATTCTGAAACTCCTAGCATATGTAGTGATTGTGCTGATTTGAAACATGAATGTGCTAATGCTAAACATGCTTTTGAAGAATTAAAACATGAATGTGCTGAATTGAAACGTGAATCTGAAACGGTTCATAGTCACAATCAGAGTTTAGTTGTTGAACTGTCAAAGTGCAAGGAGGCAAACATGGCCTTAGCTCGCAATGAAAAAGAGTTTAAAACAGTTATTGAAACCCAAAAGAAAAGTGTTTCCGAATTAACAAAAACTGTTTGTAATAAACAAATTGGTATTAATAACTACATTAATATCATCGAGGAAACAAAGAAAGAGCTAGCCGTGGCGAAATGTGAGCATGAAGCGATCAAGCTCAAATTGGAGAGTTACTCAAACTCCCGATATGTGCTTGATCACATCATTGACGTTCAGCAACTAAAGGGAAACGTTAAAGGTGTTGGTTATAGGAAGTGTCCACCCCCTTTGAGACACGATTATACCAAGTCGCCCGATGAAGAGGATATGCCTCGGTATGAACCCAGTGTGCCTCTTGATTATGAGGAAGTTACTACTGGCCTAGGGTTCAAACCGGACAATTCATCGGAAGGCTCATCTGATCGGAAAGAAAAGTCATCATGTGCTTCAAATCAAAGTTCTCCAACCATTGAGGACTATGATTCTTCAGATGATGAATCAGATGTGAATGACCAGGATGAATCACTTGATAAGATGAAAGGAGTAGAAATTCCAATTGAGAATCATATTCTTTGTGATCCTCCTACTCCTGCCGTGCAACCTGTTGCCAAGCAAGTGATAGATCCTGTCAAGGATGTCAAAGATGACAATGAATGTGTGTCTGCTGTTAAGAGTAATAACTTGTTGTATACTTTAGTCGGTGATAACAAAATTTATTCAAACAAAGATTTTCCAATCAAAAACGTCAATCAATCATTGATTGATAAAGTGTTTGAAGATAATACAACTAAGTTTTTGGGAAAAGCGATCCCGAGAGTTTCAGTAACTCAGTGTGATCCTATTCCAAAAGCTGAAGTGAGGAAACAATTTGGAAACCAAAAATTACCGACTAAACAACAACCTGTCGCTTCTAAGGGTAAGCAACAACAACAACGAGCTCCAAAGCCAAAGGCTAAGGTTGAATCAAAAGGAGCTCGTTTCAAGAAGAAAAACAAAGATATCAAGTTTGTAGCATCAAGGGGTACTGATAAAATTGAGACTTTTGAAAATAAATCAAACACCGATTTTATTCAACAAGTCAAGATTTTAAAACGTAACAGCCAAAACAATTACACCCAGCACACAAACGGGTGTGAAGCTAGTACCTCTGGGTCTACAGGTTCAACACATGAAAGTCGAACCGGTTCTCCTAAGTTTGTTGAAAGGAGAATTTGTTTCAAATGTGGGAAGGTTGGGCACATCATTAAAGATTGCAAAAACTCGCCCAAACCAAATTTTGTTGAAAGAGCCCCCTCTGAACAAGGTCACTTACAACGTCGTCCTGTTTCTCCAAAACATGATAAAAGAACTGTTAAAGAACAAGAAACAAAACAACGACGTAAAAATGTGAAGGTGATTGAAAAGGCGTTGAAACCGGAGGTTGTCCAAACAAAGTCTGTTAAGTTAGAAATTAAAAATGAAAAACAAAAACAGATTTGGAAACCAAAATCGGTAACTGGTTCAGGGGAAGCTCAATCCATTCCAAATCATCAGGAAATCGAAGTCACAATCCTCGATGATGAAGGACGACCCAAGTCTGTTAAGGCTTGGGTCCCCCTCTCCAACTAATCTATGAGTGAGTGTGCAGGATGTTCCAGGAGGAACTATCGATAGTCATCGGATTGTTGATAGTGGAATGTTCATGCACAAGTTCAGCGACAAAAGAAATTGTTGCCTTTGATGGAAGAAAAAGAAAAGAAGACAGAATTGTCTGTCGAAAGAAATTGAAAGCTTCGACAAAATGAAAATCATTTCAAAGTTTGATTGTTCAAGGCTATAATCGGGTCCCCAGGATAGATTCAATCAAAATGTACGCACCTGCAGCACGTTTGAAGTTCAAAATCGACAAGATGAACGTGCAGTGTACATTTCTTCGTGGTGTGATTGAAGAAAATGTGTTTGTTGAACAAACCAACCGGGTGTGCGGATGCCTTGGCGTGGATTGAACAACCGCACACTACTTCTTAAGAGAAAGACAAAAACCTTCGCTGGTGAAATGTGGAAGACCAGCCGGACCCAAAGGGTTATGATCTTGTTGCTGTCAAGAGATTTCTCAGTAGCTACAAAAATCGTCTTTGAAATCCACACCGGGTGGATATCCAGTTTGGAAGAGTGCTCAGATTCCTTGCAATGCACGAGGCAGTTGCAGGATACGGTTTTAAATTTCTAATCTCTCCAATACTTGTCGTTATTTAAGCTGCTTTGTGAATTATTATCTCGTATAGCACTCTTTGACCAGACACGTTGAACTCGAATATCACCTCACACATGATTGTTTCACTATGAAACTCGTCAATGTTGTCATGGTCCGCACCGCTTACCGACGTGCCAACTCATTTTTCCAACATTTGAGAAATCTTTTCTGATTAAAACTTAATTTTGGTAAACGGCATTGAGGTAAAACATGAGTTAACCAACATCGGGAAATCGTTTTTGTAAATACCTTTGTGTTTTTAAATTTTATCTTAGTTTGTTGATTTTAGGGGGAGTAAATCCAAATTTGAAAATTCAAAAACATCGAAAAATTTCAAAACCCAAAAACATTGGAAAAACAAAAATGAGTTTCCTGGCGAGAAAAAGAGAAAATGATAGTAAATCAGTGGTCTGTCGAAACCTTTTCGAACTCAAATGCAAAATAAAAAATGTTAAGCAGCTCTATATAAGATGTATCGGTAGGCTCACAATCATTTTAAAGTGTGCAGGGTGATATAAATCTTAAATCGACTGAAGACCAGGTGGGAACCATTCATTGGCATATGGTCTTAGTACCGAAATTTCGTTTGAGATATTGCCGAGGTTCTGAGATATTCGGTCTTTATGCTGCTTATCATCTGGGTATCATGGTTATATCTTTTACCTAAAAATAACGGGGACGCAAGTCTAGATCTTCCATGATACCATACATACGTGTACATACTGCATACGACCTCAATAAGTGATCAACAATCACATGTCCAAAACAAATAAGTGATTAAATATCACATTTATCCGGGAGTCAAGTTCGTCTCTCTGCTGTACGAAAGTACTGACCTGTTCACGGACTTGCTCCTGTGCCCTCATGCATATGAAAATCAAGTTCCTCATCAATAAGTGATTTTATCACATAGGGCTTGTTTTCAATCAAAATAAGTGAGAATCTCACATCATATACGGTCAAACAGATGATAATCGGTATACTCACCGGTAAGATGAACTCTCGTGCATACCTTGATACGGGAATGTGTCGTGATGTGGATGAACACCGGTCGGTAAGTATAAATCATACCTTAACGTATCCCCTAAACATGATTACATCTGATAAGTTGAGCTTATGTGGACAACAATACCGATAATTGTTATAGGATGCTTATCTAAATGTTAACTAATTGAACAAAAAGAGCGTTTTGGCGTGACCGTACACTGATATGATTTTCTTACCCTCGAAACTCGCAAAAAGAATGTTTGTATTTATTTACTGCTTTTAGTTTCTGCATCTTTGTATATATTTATTTATTGCTTTCCGTCTTTACGTTTGAAAAATGAAAAATTCCAAAAAGATTTTAGGTGTGTTTTAATATAAACTTTCTAAAAGCCAAAAAGATTTTGCTTCTAGTTTATTTTTGATTGACTGATGTTGGAACTCGAGTCTATCCTACCCAAAATCCTGATTGTAAGCCGGAAAACAACTGCATCTTCATAAACAGTCGAAGTTAACAAGTTTTGAAAGTTAAAGGACTAAACTTGATCATTTTCTAAACTTTCAAAATGTTGTCGGTCGGTGTTTGATTGAGATTTGATCTCATATGTGTCATTTGTTTAAATGTTAACTATATTCCAAGCGGTTGTTCTCATTATGCGTTTAGCTTTCTTGCATGTGCAGATGCTAAAGGCGATGAGAACATGTTCGATGACAAGCTTTGGAATGAAGACACGAAGTGGAGGCACTCAAAGTATAAAATGATCGAGTTGCCGCTGACCCTTCATCAACACCACAAGGATCTGAAGAATTGACAAGTCAAAAGATTCACGAGCATAACTCATTGGAGAGTTCATTTTAAGGGGGAGTTTATTGACACACTACCTAAATGAAAAGGGGAGTTTGTTGATACACTTTCTTCTTTCAACGCGTGAAGACTTTGAAGATCCTCCGACATGGAAGACATGGAAGTTGAACATCACGAGTAGCGTCCAAGGGGGAGTTTGTTGATACATATTTTGTGGACGCGACTCGGTTCGGTTCAACTCGATTCGGTTCGACCCGGCTAGGTTCAGCTCAAGCCCGACGTCTCGACATTCCTCCGTCGTGCGTCCCAGAGTTCGACACGCGAAGCACAAAGCGCCGCGGACTTTCCCGTCGACACATCACCATGACATCACCTTGGTGATGTCATGATGATGTCATCATAGGTTGGCTAAATTTCACAAATATGAAACAATTGAAACTGGACGTAACATGTGCATGAATTTGTGGGCCAATCAGAATACTTGGGCCATTGCCAACATTGGGCCGATCGCACAAGTGAAGCAAGCCCAATCGCACAAGTCTCATATATATACCGAAATCATTTATTGATTTCGGTGGACAAGAGAAGGGCAGCGAACAAGAGAGAACCGAGAGATTTGATAGAGAGTTTGCAAAGATTATCTTGTAAACATTGATTTGTAATTGTCTTTCAAGTATTAATACATTGGTGTTAATCGTTGAGTCCCGGTCTTCATCTCGTGTTTTTGTTCATCTCCTTCTCTCGATCTCGGTTTGCATCTCCGGTTGGATTCCGCACAACCGGGTGTGTTTGACAACAAGGATTAGGCGACTAGATCCTCACCTAGCCGGACCTACATGAAGTTTATTGGGGAACACTAAAAAAGTGGGGAATCGGGAAACACTCTTAACAATTTAACTTAACATGTTAAAAATCAATTATTTTAAAAATTTTTCGGCGCTTTTCTTTATATATACTTTTAGAGGCATTTTTAATTAAAAAATTAAAAACTAAAAATATAAAAAATAGATAGAAAAAGGCTTAATTTTTTTTTACAAAAACGATTTTTTATTGGAATAGTTTCTACCCATTTTTATAAGGAAAAGCGCTGAAAAAAATTTAAAAATTTGATTTTTAACATGTTTAGTTAATTTTATAAGATATATTTTTTAAATTGTTTTTTAAACATTTTATTTTATATTTTTTAGTTTTTTATTTAAAATGTTTTTACATGTATTTGTAAGGAAAAGCATCAAAAAATTTTTAGAAAAAAGTTGATTTTTAACATGAGTTGAATTTTTAAAAGTGTTACTCGGTTCCCCATTTTTTGGTGTTCCCCAATAAACTATCTCATATATATATATATATATATATATATATGATAAGGATCATGTGAGAAGTAGTAGGCTAATTGAGAAACTTGAGAAGCATTCTGGACCACACATTTTCCCTAAGCAAAAAAAAGGTAAAAAAAATGCATTTTTTTTTTTTGGAAAAATCGAAGTTTTTTCTTTAAGGATTTAATTTTTTATTTTATTTTATTTTTTTTAAATTTTTGGGATTTATACACATGTGTATATTGTTAATCTTTTAACTATACATATATGTATATACATGTTTAAAATTGAAAAATAAGTGTTATTTAGGGTTTAGCATTAGTATTTAGGGTTTAGCATTAGCGTTTAGGGTTTAGCTTTATGGTTTAGGGTTTAGCTTTAGGGTTTAGTATTATGGTTTAGGATTAGGGTTTAGCAATAGTATTTAGGGTTTAGCATTAGGGTTTAGCTTTTGGGTTTAGCATTAGGGTGTAGTTTTAACTTTTGGGTTTAACTTTATCTTTAGGGTTTGCATTAGGGTTTAGCTTTAGGGTTTAGTTTTAGCTTTAGGGTTTAGCATTAGGGTTTAGAATTAGGGTTTAGCATTAGGGTTTAGCTTTAGGGTTTAGGGTTTAGCATTAAGGTTTAGCTTTAGTTTTTATGGTTTAAGGTTTAGGATTTATAACACATATTTTTTCAATTTTAAACATCTATATACATATATGTATAATTGACAATATACATATATGTATAGTTAAAAGATTAACAATATACACATCTGTATAAATCCAAAAAAAAAATTTAAAATAAAAAATTTAATTCTTAAAGAAAAAGCTGCGATTTTTTCAAAAAAATTTTTTGCATTTTTTTCACATTTTTTGCTTAGGGAAAATGTGTGGTCCAGATTGCTTCTCAAGTTTCTGAAATAGGGTGGACTTCTCTTAGGATCCCTACCCTATATATATATATATATATATAGGTTTAGGTTCAAGAGTGAACACTAGTTCGCAAATACATTAGTGTTCACTCTAGAACTAGTGTTCACTCTTAAACCTAAACCTATATATATATATATATATATATATATATATATATATGGTGGAGGGTTCAAATGAGAAGAAATTTTTTGTAAGAATAAAAAAGAACAAATTTCAACCAATAAGAATCCTTCATTTTACTTCATTTAATTTTTGTATTTAATATTAGTATAAGGGTATATTGGTAAACTTAGATAGATCATTAATTGTTAGTCTTCCTTTTTAATAGCTAGTAAATTAAATTTGTAACTTATTTTCAAAAAAAATATATTTTTCAAAGAAAAAAACAATTAATTTAAAGTGTAGGATAAATTACGAGGTGTGTAGGATGAATTACGAGTTGTGTAGGATAAATTTCAATATATGTAGGATAAATTTTCAAAACGTGTAGAATAAATTTTGATGTGTGTAGGCAAAAAAATTAGTGTGAAAGACAATAGTCTTTATGACTAATTAATTAGTAAAAAATAATAATAAATGAGATGTAAGAAAAACTATTTAATATTTTACAATTGTACTCTTTGTTCTTTTTTTTCTCAATTTAATTTTCTTCTCAAATGAACCTCCCCTATATATATATATATATATATATATATATATATAACACCCAAAACCTACAAATAACAAAATGAAGATTACTAAAACATCATATATGCGGGTTGTGTTTTGGATGATAAGGCTCTAATTCTCGAATGACAAACATTATTGTGTTTTATGTTAATTAGCATGTTGTATTTTATATTCTTAGTTCTACGATTTTGTGTCTGAAGTTTTTATTTACTATTATGGTTTGAATATGGTGTTTTAGTAGTCTTCACTCTTTTATTGATGGGTTTTAGGTGTGTTTTATAGCTGAAATTATAGTGTTTTATGACTCTTTATACTTTTTAGGAAATTTGAACTTTGTAGCCGTACCCCACCCTATATATATATATATATGCAGGGTAAGTATAGAATGAAATCTTATGTTTGACTAAGATTGAACCAAGTCATCACATATTATATGATCCTAAAAGAGTATTTTTGTAACTTCAGGAACCCTTCTTCCTCCCTTTGTACTTATTTATGATTTGATGCTCTCACCCCATCTTAATTAACCTACCACTTGAATAGATTTAAAGTTGACATTCATTAAATTATCTAGCCTAACCATGAATTTAGGTTGACCATTTTCTACATTTACAAAGAACATGTGTGAAATCACACTTTCTCCCTAAATTCATTCTTCATCCACCCCACATCCATTGATATGAATGCTTCTAATCGACACCAGTCAAGTTATTCATGGATCATTAATGTCGTCTCATCATTGCTTCTTCAATTCAAGTTCAAGACATTGACATTAAGGAGGATCCAACCACACCTACAATGGTCTCCAATTCATAGAATGTTTTTCGATTCATTTAATTCTCCTTCACACGTGTTATTTGACAAACTTCGCCTTGGAATTTGATATTAACGGATCCCCAATCTCGGTTATTTCACCTTTATTAGGGTTGTAACCTAAATTCTTGGATTTTGTGAGAAATGAACCCGTCTTCATATGTTCATTATATTGCTTTTGGATTTTTTTGCCATATTTTATTTAAGCAATATTAGCTAGCATACCCTATTAAGCATTTAGCTTCGAAGATCTTCGAATAGAAACATCATTTTCATGTCCTTTGTTTCTTGTTATGCACAATTTCTTTATGTGTTCCATAATTTTTCCAAATATTTGTTAATCAAATGTTAAGTAGAGTGGTTTCATATGGATGTTTATATATCTTCATTTTAGTTTTTTATAGCATATTTTTATGTAGCATTATATTTTTTTTCTTTTTATTCTTAAATATATTTTTATGTAGCATTATATACATTTGACAATTTTTTTAGTTTATCATGGATACACCTAAGCTCAGATATTTTTAGTTTATTTAAGTACATATTTTTGGTTTATTTTAGGTAATAGAACTAGAAATGTAAAAGTAATATATCTAAACAATCTCTTAACCATATTGTATTATTAACATACCTAAATAATTACATTAAACATATAACTAAACAAAATATCAGTACCTTAATAACCATGTAAAAAAAAGAAAATTTAAGGGTGAGTTCAATAACTTTGGGCTTGAAATACTAAAACCCGACCCAATATTAAATAGAGGTGTAAAAAAACGGGTTGGGGCCAGTACACTAATTTTCAACCCGGCCTGATCTAAAAAAACAAATTTGGGCCTAACCGGTTTAAGCCCCGACCCAACCCGGCGGTTTGGCATAGGTTCAGGACTTTTGTATTGAGAACCGGTTCCAACCTGAATTGATTTAGGCCTGATCCAATAAAAAAACTCGATCAGCAGGTTGGGGTTTTCAACCCTAAAATCATTAAAATCAGTTTATAACCCGAACCGGTTTGGCCTGTTAATAAAACGGTTCGGTTTGGCCCAAAATTGGTTTTTGTACTCCTCATATTCCTGAATCAAGCCCAAGTTTTGGAATCATGGTCGGCCCAAGATGACCCTCATTACAATGCATGCTTTTCTGCGCGCCTATAAATACAAATAGAATCACACACAGCATCTTCCTTCTTAAACGCACTGTAAGGACTCCTCGAGGCTGCACAAACTCAACCACCTAATTTCAAAATCCAGTTCTTCGATTAGCAATCAGGCTTGATTTCTACCTTTTAGATTCATCAATCTAAGCTTTGATTAGTGTTTTGACTGTTTAAATTCTCGAATATGTCGCATTTGTCATGAATTAGGTTTTGTATGATGATGTTTAGATATTTTAAACAGGATCTGGTGATTTATGATTCGTTTTCTTGATCTAGATGTTACATGTGGAATCTGTGAATGTTGTTATGAAAGTTGTTTAAGTGATATGGTTGATGAATAATTTAGGTGGTGAAACTGGCCCTAAGATTATGTTTATGTGATATGATTGTAGCTTGAGCGAATTAGTTTAGATTTTTTAACTTAATAAGCTGTGATACTGATTTTAACATTGAATTCTTGGTCTATGTTATATGTTTATATACCTACAGATGGAATTATATCAATTGCCAATTTACCATATTGTACTAGTGATTTAGATGAACAATTTTTGCTCTCTTGTTTGTGAATTTTGAACGTTGATTTGTTTTCCAGACCGTTTCTCTTTGCAGAAAAGAAGTAGATGTTTAGGTGATTTTTTAATCAATCCATAGTGATACTGGTGGAATAGTTGAATTTGTGGTATGGCCGAACATTTAACCGTTTGTGAAGTTAAAGGAAGATTCAATGTTGTATTATATGTAATTTATGAGACAATGCCTAATTGTTTTCACCATACAAGATATGAATCTTGATTGTACAATATGATAGATCAATGCCGTGAAACCCTATAATATTACGTTTTACGGCTCTTGCGAAATCAGTTCACACTTCCAACTTAATAAGCTATGATACTAATTTTACCCTGAATTTGTGGTCTATATGCCTACAGTTGGAATTATATCAGTTGCCAAATTGTACTGGTTTTTTTTGCTATCTTGTTTGTGATTTTTGAACTGTGAATGTAGATTTGTTTTTCCAGTTTTTTTTCTAGAAAATAATTTGATCGTTATGTATTTATTTTTAATCATCCCACATCCTGATGTTAATGATCTGTGTATAAGCAATTCATATTAGTGACAATGGCATATTAGTAATTATGGTGGAATAGTTGAATTTGGGATACGGTCGAACACCAAATAATTAATGAAGTTAAAGAAAATAGAGTACCGTGTCATCTGTAACACTTGAGGCGATAATCGTTCTCACCATACGATATTTGAATCTTGATTGTACAATATAATATTATGTTTTAAGGCTCTATTTTTGTGGCGTTGGATCAAAGTTTGAGCGAAATCAGTTCAAAGTTCAAATGTAATAAGCTACTATAAACTTGAATTTGTGGTCTATATGCATACAAATGGAATTGTATCAGTTGCCATATTGTACTGGTGATTGAGATGGACAACTTTTGCTATCTTGTTTTTGAATTTTGAAATTTGTATTTTCCCCATATTTCTTTCTAGAAAGAGTTAGATATTTATGTGATTTTTTTAATTATTCCACATCCGGATGTTAATGATCTTTGTGTATAACAATTCATATTAGTGATAATGGTGTAATAGTTGAATTTGGGATACGATTGAATATTTAATAATTCATGAAGTTAAAGAAACATTGAATATCGTATTATCTGTAACACTTGAGACAGCGCAATATTGTTTTCACCATACAGTATTTGAATCTTGATTGTACAATATAAAAGATCAGTGCTGTGAAACACTAATATTATGTAAAAACGGCTCTATTTTTACGGCGCTGGATTGTAGTTTGAGCGAATCAGATCAGATTTCTAACTTAATGAGCTATGATACTAATTTTAATTTTTTAACCTAATATTTATGGTCTAATATATTTTATACCTACAGTCTGTGTAGGCTACAGATGGAATTCTATTAATTGCTAACTTGCGCTATCTTGTATGTGAATGGCGAACGTTGATTTGTTTTTCCATGGTTCTTCTTTATAGAAAACAATTAGATATTCATGTGACTTTTTAATCATTCCACATCCTAGTGTTAATGATCTTTGTGTATAAGAAGCAATTCATATTAGTGATAATAGTGGAATAGTTGAATATGGGCTATGGTCTAACATTTAATTATTCATGAAGTTAAAGAAACATTGAATACCGTTTTATCCGTAACTCTCGAGACAATGCTTAGTTGTTTTCACCATACAATATTTGAATCTTGATTGTACAATATTACAAATCAATGCTATGATGAGAACCATTCGCAGATTGTGTCAGAATACTCATGTTTAATCTCACGGTTTCCTCATGGTGTTGTTGATAAACAGGCACTTCTGATTTGTGAAGCCGTGAAGATGCCCAAAGATAGAAGATCTTCGTCTAGTAAGTGTAGGGCATCTCCCTATTTCTGTGACGACAAGAATGATGATAGAAAGGAACCCAAATCTCCCTCCCTACAAGTTGGATATGAAAGTAAATATGAAGAAGCTAGATGCCCTATTTGTATGGAACACCCACACAATGCTGTACTTCTACTTTGTCCTTCACTAGAAAAAGGATGACGCCCATATATGTGTGACACGAGTTCCCAACTCTCAAATTGTCTTTACCAGTTTCACAAGTCAAATGAGAATAAGTTGAGAGAACAAGCTAAGCTTGCTTGCCCTTTATGTAGGGGTGAAATCAACGGGTGGACTGTGGTTGACCCTGCTCGTCAATTCATGGACTCGAAAACAAGAAATTGCTCAGTTGGTACATGTGATTTCGTTGGAAATTATTCCCAATTAACAGAACATGCCAGCCGTGTACACCCAGGTGTTAGGCCAACAGATGTAGACCCTAATCGCGAACTTGAGTGGAGAAGTTTGCAAGAAGATATGGAGCGACAAGACCTGCTCAGTATGCAGTTTGAGGCGGATGACAGTGATGATGCCGCTGAAGTCATTGTTGGTATGCCAGATCTCTCTATCCCGAGTTGGGATTCTGATTACATGATATTTGTTGGTCCTTTAGAAGCAAATCTTGAAAATGTTTTATCTGAATTTGATTTGTCTTCAGGCGACGTCAATCGGATTTGGCATGATTGGTATAGCATGTCGGAGATTTCTTCTTCAGATGAATCAGACAGTGATTCGTGAATCTAGTAGGTCAAGAGAGAATGCCCGAACCACAAGACGCAGAACCCCTACACATGTCAGACAGAGATCAAACAGTCAACCAAGTTCACATAACCGTCAAGAATAGGTAACTACGTTGGTTGAGTTCCATGAGCTTAGCTCAAACCCGCCTTAGCTTTTATGTGGATTTCTCTTGGATATTCTGGGTCAGATATTGTTTGAATCCAATGGAAGTAATATATGTCTGATGTCTTTAGACCTGCTGCTAGTATACGGGTACTTTGATGATCTGTTTTTGTATTTTATTTTGTTTCTTGGCTTATTTGCATTTTGATTTACTTGTAGAACTTGTATGGGTTAATTTTAAAGTAAGTCTGTATATTTATGCTGATTGTTGATCTCTAATTATATTTGGGTTCGGCTGGTCTAAAGCTGATGAGTTGACTTCAAGTCTGGTCAAACGCTAAATGAAACTAAGCGTAAATTTCTTAGAGGAAAACCACTTATCATGTGCCCAGTCTTTCATTTTTTTAAGTTTTCACAAAAATGAATCGTTGCGCACGAAAGATCTAAATTGTTTGTGTACAAGTCTGCAAAAATGTTGATGTGTATGATGAATTGTTTTGTTCAAGTATAAATCATGATATTTGATAAATGCAACTCTTAGGATTACATAATATATGGTTATTAATATCTAAAGGTGATTGTCTAATCAGTGAATTTGTAGTTACTACAAACTATTTGTTCACATAAAATATGCCAAATGGATAACCACTATGCATATTATTTTAATTTTCCGTTACTACTATAATGATTACTGCTATTTTTTTAAAACAAATAACCATCGGCTCATTGACCCTCTACAGCTCTACCAAAGGCACCATACATGGTAGTCTTGACATTATCGATTGTAGATGACGTTTTTATAATGAAATCGAAACATGGATTTTTGTGTCGGAGGATCAATACGGAGACCTATCCCTGTTTATGACAAACACGGTCACAAGTGCGGAATCCCCGTGACGGTGCAAACCGAACAAAGTAGAGCAAGTAACACAACATGTAATCAAAGATTCACTTTAGATTAAAAGGATGAGAACAACATCAAACATATACACATAATGCTTGAACGATAAACTCTCAGTGGTTTCTCTCTATGCTCTCATGCCTTAACTGTTAAACATAACCAGCTATATATACTGTCCACTGGCGAACCTTATATGCGACGAAGATATGTGTGACGAAGAATGATCTTCGTCACACTCTCATCATGACGAACAAGGAAGGTTCGCCAAGCATGTTTCACGACGAAGTATAAGGTTCGCCAAGAATCAAACAAGACAGAATATATCACTAAGTGTTTAAACAGAAGACATAAGACAAGACTCCCTATATGTAAACACTACGCACACTAGCATATGCTTAACATACATTACAAATACAGAGACAAACATCATACCGGGTCAAGATAGAAGGATATCTTGACCTCGGTCTTCTCTTCGTAACGGAGTTGAACCGAACCGAGTCGTATCCACAAATATGCATCAACAAACTCCCCCTTGGATGCTACTCGTGAGGTTCAACTTCACATAGTCGGATCTCTAAAGGTCTTCACATGTCACCAACAGGGAGTGTATCAACAAACTCCCTCTTTACAGATGCTCATGAATCTTTTGATCTTCAATACTTTTGGATCCTTTTGGTGTTGATGAGTCAGCTGCACTCGATAATCTTGATCTTTTGAGTGCTTCCATGTCGTGTCTTCACTTTATGGCTTGTCGTCTGACACGTTCTCTTCGTCTTTAGCTGGTTCGAATGCACCATCTGCACATACAAGAAAGCTAAACACGCAATGAGAACAACCGCTTGGAATGTAATCAATCTTAGAATGTTTTTAAACAAAAATTCACTAGGAATTGACTTCAAACCATATAAACACACGATACACATGAGAGACCAACTCTCAATCAAAGACCGACCGACAACAGTTTGAAAGTATAAAAATGTTCAATTTTAACCCTTTAACTTTCAAAACTTGTTAACTTCAACTGTTTATGAAGATGCAATTGTTTTCCGGCTTACAATCAGGATTTTGGGTAGGATAGACTCGAGTTCCAACATCGGTCAATCAAAAAATAAACTAGCTGAAGCAAAATCTTTTTGGCTTTTATAAAGTTTATATTAAAACACACCTAAAATCTTTTTGGAACTTTTTATTTTTCAAATGTAAAGACGAAAAGCAATAAATAAATATATACAGCGATGCAGAAACTGAAAGCATTAAATAAATATTTACAGACATTCTTTTTGCGAGTTTCGAGGGTAAGAGAATCATATCAGTGTACGGTCACGCCAAAACGCTCTTGTTGTTCAATTAGTTAACATTTAGATAAGCATCCAATAACGATTATCAGTATTGTTGTCCACTTAAGCTCAACTTATCAGATGTAATCGCGGCGAGGGGATGCGATTAGTGTATGATTTATACTTACCGACCGGTGTTTATCCACACACGACACATTCCCGTATCAAGGTATGCACGAGAGTTCATCTTACTGGTGAGTATACCGCTTATCATCCGTTTGACCGTATAAAAGATGTGAGAAACTCACTTATTTTTGAATTGAAAAACAAGCCCTATGTGATAGAATCACTTATTGATGAGGAACTTGATTTTCAGATACATGAGGGCACAGGAGCAAGTCTGTGAACAGGTTAGTACCAACGTACAGACAAAGAGGCGAACTTGACTCCCACAATAAAGCTGTGATATATTATCACTTATTTTGTTTGGACATGTGATTGTTGATCACTTATTGAGGTCGTATGCAATATGTACACGTATGTATAGTATCATGGAAGATCTAGACTTCGTCTCCATTTGCTTTTTTCGGTAAAAGAAACAACCATGATACCCAGATGATAAGACAGCATTAAAGACCGCATATCGGCAATCTCTCAAACGAAATTTCGGTACTAAGACCATATGCCAATGAGCGGTTCCCACCTGGTCATCAGTCGATTTAAGATTTATATCGCCCTGCACACTTTAAAATGATTGTGAGGCTACCGATACATCTTATATAGAGCTGCTTAACATGTTTTTCATTTTAAAGTTCATTTCAAAGAGGTTTAGACAGACCACTGATGTACTATCATTTTCTCTTTTTCTCGCCAGGAAACTCATTTTTGTTTTTCTATTGTTTTTGTCCTTTTTGGCGTTTTGCATTGTTTTTGAATTTTTCGGATTTGGATTTACTCCCCCTAAAATTCAAAAAGTAAATTTAAACTTTTAAAAGACATCTTTTTGGATTTTCTAAAGAAAAATATTTACAAAAACAATTTCCCGATGTAGGTTAACTCATGTTTTACCTCAATGTCGTTTACCAAAATTAATTTAATCAGAAATGATTTATCGAATTTTGGAAAAATGAGTTGGCACGTTGGTAATCGGTGTGGACCATATAATGTTGACGAGTTTCATATTGAAACGATCACGTGTGAGGTGATATTTGAGGTCAACGTGTTTGGTCAAAGAGTGTTGTACGAGAAGATAATAATTCATAAAGCAACTTAAATATCGACAAGTATAGGAGAGATTAGAAATTCAAAACCATATCCTGCAACTGCTTCGTGCATTGCAGGGAATCTGAGTGCTCTCCCAAACTGGATATCCACCCGGTGTGGACCTCAAAGTTGATTTTGCAGCTACCTCAATTAATCGAGAAATCTCTTCACAGCAACAAGATCATAAACCTCTGGGTCCGGCTGGTCTTCCACATTGTACCAGCGAAGGTCTTTGTCTTTCTCCTTGAGAAGTAGTGTGCGGTTTGTTCAATTCACGCCAAGTCATCCGCACACATTTTACTTGAATCTATCCCGGGGACCCGATCAAAGCCTTTAACAATCAAACTTTTCGAAAGATTTTCATTGCGTCGAAGCTTTCAATTTCTTTCCTTTTTCTCTCTCTCCATCAAAGGCAACAACTCCTAGATGTAACAATATCTCGGAGCCTTGAGTCGCCGATCTTGTGCATGGACGCTCCACTATCAACAATCCTATGACTATCAATAGTTCCTCCTGGAACATCCTGCAGTCTTACTCAGAGATTAGTTGGAGAGGGGGACCCAAGCCTTCGTGGTCTTGGGTCGTCCCTGATCATCAAGAAATGTGATTTTGATTTCTTGATGATTCGGAAATTTTATGTCTCCCCCTGAAATTTCACCGGTTTTAGGTTTCCAAGATTCCTTTCGTTTATCAGATCGTGTATTATTAACAGATTTTGAAATTTCTGATTTTAACGGTTGTAATGAACTTGGTTCCTTTTTAACAGATTTTACTTCTGGTTTTACTTCCGGTTTCAATTCCCTTTCGATCACCTTTACATTTTGACGTCGCTGTTTCGTTTCCTGTTCTTTAACAGTTCGTTTGTCATTTTTGGGTGAAACTGAGCGACGTTTTTGGTGATCTTTCTTAGGAGGGGCTCTCTCAACAAAATTTGCTTTCGGAGAGTTTGTAAAGTTTTTGATGTTATGTCCAAACTCCCCGCATTTGAAACAATATCTCCTCTCCACAAACTTAGGAGATCCATCTGAACTACCTGATGTCGAACTTGTAGAACCAGAGGTACTTGTGCCTTCATCACACCCATTTGTGTGTTGGGTGTAATTGTTTTGGCTATTACGCTTTAAAATTTTAACTTTTTGAACAAAATCTGTGTTTGATTTATTTTCAAAAGTTTCCACCTTGTCCGTACCCTTTGATCCCACAAATTTAACATCATTGTTTTTCTTCTTGAAACGAGCTCCTTTAATGTCAACCTTCGGTTGTGAAACCTTAGGCTTTTGAGCTTGTTGTTCCTTTTGTTTACCTTTAAAAGCCATAGGTTGTTGCTTTGTCGGTAATGTCTGGTTTCCAAATTGTTTTCTAGCTTCAGCTTTTGGAATAGGATCACACTGAGTTATAGAAACTCTCGGGATCGCTTTTCCCAAAAACTTACTGGTAGTATCTTCAAACACTTTATCAATCAAATATTGATTGAGGTTTTTGATTGAAAAATCTTTGTTTGAGTATTATTTTACCATCACCGACTAAAGTGTACAACACGTTATCACTTTTAATAGTAGACACTGTCTTAGTGATAGGATCTATCTCTTGTTTAGCAGCAGACTGCACAGCAGGAGTAGGAGGATCACGCAGAATATGATTCTCAACAGGGACTTCTACTCCTTTGTTCTTTTCAAGAGATTTATCCTCATTACTCACATATGGTTCATCATCTGACGAATCATAGTCATTAACTGTGGGAGCACTTGATTCTGTAGATGTTGAATTGTCTGTTCCTTCAGATTCAGATGAGCCCTCCGAGGAATTGTTTGATTTGAACCCTAATCCTGTAGTGAATTCCTCATAATCAAGAGGCACGGTTGGCTCAAAACGAGGCATTTCCCCCTCATCGGGCATCTTGGTATAGTTGTGTCTCAAAGGAGGCGGACACTTCCTATAACCAATGCCTTTCACATTCCCTTTCAGTTGTTGAACATCAATGATGTGATCAAGCACATATCGGAAGTTAGTATAACTCTCCAATTTGAGCTTTATCGCATCATGCTCACATTTAGCTACGGCTAGCTCCTTCTTTGTTTCCTCAATGATATTAATGTAGTTATTAATACCAATTTGTTTGTTAAAAACAATTTTTGATAATTCGGAAACACTTTTCTTTAAAGTTTCAATTACTGATTTGAAATCTTTTTCATTGCGAGCCAAGGCCATGTTTGCCTCTTTGCATTTAGACAGTTCAATTACCAAGCTCTGATTGTGACTATGAATCATTTCAGATTCATGTTTAAGACTAGCACATTCATGTTTGAGCTCAGCACAATCATGTTTAAGATTAGCACAATCACTACATATTCTAGGAGTAGTATTGGACTATTATTATTATGGAGTATTGGACTATTATTATTATGAGCCCACAGGTCATTAGGTATCTAGGGTTTGCATTCCGTTATCTATATATTGTAATGCGTTATTCCGATAATATCAATCAAGCCTTTTAAAATCTTACATCGTATCAGAGCCTCCACGTTCTATACCGTTTCCTCTGTGCCACAAATAATCAAACCCTAGCTGTCACCACTTCAGAAAAACCCTAGACAGGGCGGTGTGCTGCCACTGCCGCCGCCCTGTCCGGTCACTATTTTCCTTTTAGCTAGTTTCATCTACTATTTTTTTCTATTTCTTGTTTGAATAAAGTCTTTCATCTGTTTAAGATTCTGGTTACAATTCCACTCATCAAATATTCTTTTGAGTTCTTCTGTCGTGGTATTTCCAAATCAAATTCTCATGTCATGGCTGACTTGTTGATGCTTTCTCGATGGCATCATCATGAAGTTCTTTAACCATAATTTATTCCATGGGTTGGTTTTATAATATTACTCATCATGGTTCTTATGGTTTGTTCCTGAAGTATAACTTCTAAATTGCAGCGGCAACTTCCTTTCTTTTTATTTTTATTTTTATTTTATCGATGTTTTAGCCGGACCATGGTCCACGGCCTCTGATCTCAAACTACGGTTTGATTGATTTGTTTGCTTTTTAGATCTACGGATCTCATCTCTTGATCTACAAATCTCATCACTTGATCTACGGATCCAACAGACCGCCGCCTGACCACGGTCATCGGCCTTTCTTTCTTTCTCATCTCTTCGTCTACAGGTCCAAGAGACCGGCGCCTGCTAGCCTTTATACACCACCACACGACTACAGTCACCGGTTGTCTTCTGTTTCTAATTACAGGAACCAAGAATCAATGAAGAATGGATCTTCAAAAGATAAAATCAATTTTGTTGGTTTATGGGATCATTCAAAATTATGGATAATTAAAGATTATGGATCGAAGAATATTACAAGATTATGGAATTTTGGCATATGTTTTGACCGAAATTGAAGTCCGTATTTTTAGGGTTTGGCTTTTTCTTTTTTTTCCAGTCTTAGCTTCCGGTTTCCTTCCGCTTCGACTGCGGGGGAGTATTGGACTATTATTATTATGGAGTATTGGACTATTATTATTATGAGCCCACGGGTCATTAGGTATCTAGGGTTTGCATTATGTTATCTATATATTGTAATGCTTTATTGCGATAATATCAATCAAGCCTTTTACAATCTTACAAGTAGGGGTGTCGGAATTTACCTGACTTGAAGAGGCTGCGACATTATTCGTAATGTCAGTCTGGTAAGAGAAAGATCCATCTTCAGATAAGAACTTCTCCATTTCTTTCGATGCAGCAGTAGCTTTCTTGATCAAATCAGATTTCTGACACTTCATCTCCTCAGCATCATTCGACAAACTATCAGCTTCAGAATCCACTCCTTCCTTCACATCCGATTCTGAACTACAATCACCCACGCTTGAGCATTCTTCATCAGAACTGCCATTATAACCTGAACTATCATCGCTTTCAGAAAACTCTTCCTTGTGCAGATGCTTGATGTGATTGATGATCTTTGCATAGCACGCTGTTCCTCCCTGTCCTCCACCTCCAAATTGTACAGACCAATCACACCCTTCATCGGCTTGAACAACTAATGCTCTGTTAGTGTTAGATGGCCCTGACTGGTTTTGGTTGGTCATTGTTACAATACCCCGTTCACTGTTTGCTTGATTTGAGTTGGATGTGCTTGTACCTGACTGGTTTTGAAAAGGGTTTTGATTGCCTTGTTTGCTTGGACGTGTGCATTCACATTTGAAGTGACCCTTCTCACCGCAATTGAAGCACGTCACGGCATCCTTATCAGAATCGTACTTCGTACCCCGCTTGCTTTCCAAACTCGTTTTCCCCGTTCTCCTCATATAATCCTTAGCCCTTCTAACAGCACTCGCAAACTCCCATTTTATATCCATTAACTCCATTTCATCTCTGTCTATCTGCTGATAGTCTTCATTTGTCAAATTAATATTGCCAATTTAACTTACGACTAGTCCGCAGTAGGCATTGACCATAGTGTTAAGAAGTTCCACGGTTTCCCATGCATTTTCCACATTGACTTTGGATAAGTTTGCTTGTTGTTTTTAGGTTTGAGGTTGTAGTTGGACTTGAGGTTTAGGTAACCAAGCACTTGGATCGAATTGGGGTTGAGGAGTAGCAACTTGAGGTTTAGGTAACCAAGCACTTGGATCGAATTGGGGTTGAGGTGTGGGGATAATAACTTGTGGTTTCGGGAACCAAGCGCTAGGATCAAATTGAGTTTGAGCAACTTGAGGTTGTGGTTGCTCTGGTACAAATCCAAAGGGATTTACATTTGTCACTTGAGGAAACGGGCTTGAATTGGACATGAACGCCATTTGATGTTTTGGTTGCTGACTGGAGCTTGCAATAGGGTTAATCCCTCCAAAGTACATTTCTGGATTCTGAGGGGTTGAGATTCGTTTCGCCTTCCGGATTTCTTCTTCATTTTTATTTTACAGCTTTTGAATGAATTCATAGATACTAATAGTATCTAAGACACCTGTATGCTTCAATAGTTTAATAAAAGGGCTCCACTTCGATGGTAGAGCATCTGCAAACTTTGTCACCATTTCCTGTGGAGTTGCAGTAACCTGGTAAGAAAACATTTCACTTATCAAATGATAAAAACGAGTTGCCTTTCATTTAAAGTTTCGTTTTCCATAAACAAAAATGCGTCAAACTCCTTTTTCAACAAGTCATGGCAAGTCTTCCTTGTCGCCGCATTCCCTTCTCCTCTTGTAACTAGGATGTCCCACAAGGCTTTTGTTGTATTACAATAAGAGAATTGATGATATATGTCTTTGTGGAGAGCTTGCGTCAAGATAGCAAACGCCTTCTTTTCAAGATCGTACGCTTTCTTGTCTGCTTCGGTCATATTTGCCAATGTTTTTGGATTTGAACCTGCTTCTTTAAGAGCTGTGTTGTATGTTGTAGTGAAACATATCCATAGCTCGGTGTTTTGCCCTAGAACGTAAGTATGAAATTGGCCTTTCCAAGATGGATAGTCATTCATATGATTTAGCTTTGGCGGTCGATTGTTGCTACCCGTTTCACTTTCGCTCATCAGCAAATTCTGAATACTTTGATTTTGATTTGCTACGCATGCCCATTGACTTGCAGAAATTATTTGTTGTGGCATCATATTCTTGATCCACGCCGCTACGGAGGTCGGATCTTGAGCCGTACTTGAGCTACTGCTCCAATCCCAAGGGCTAGTACTCATGATTGATATATGAACAATTGTACCTGATCACACACTTGAAAATAGACTGTTAAGATGGTTTTGCAAAGCTTCTGTTTAAATATGACAAGTATGTGCGATGAAGAAGTGTGTGACGAAACTTGATTCTTCGTCAAAGATAAAACACGACGAAGAATGCGATTCTTCGTTAAAGACCAAACGACGAAGGATTGATTGTTCGTCTAACACAACATGACGAAGAATAGTGATTCTTCATCTAAAACCTTTTGATGAACAACAGATTCTTCGTCACTATGGATCTTCGTTGACAAAGTGACACAACAGGCTGTATTAGATATTTTGCAAAACAAAACAGATCCCTTGTCCCTGACACAAGTTGGTGGCACCTTTTTCAAACTAACAACTTGCTGTGAGAGACCCAATCCATCATCATTTTACCAATTTGTCAAACAAATATATTTTACTAACAGACCAATAATTCTGTTGGTGCATGCGTCTGTCGACTTCGTCTTGTATCGAGTCTTGTGTTGTAATAGATAGATCAGGGCTCGCAAAAGCCGAGAAAATGTGTTTACAGGTAATTTCGCTTGAAATGACACATGGTCATTTCAAACGAAATTAAGTAGTTAATTCCGCTTGAAACTGGATGCTAATTATGTTTGGGTTAATCTCGTGCGGAATTAGATTCCACTTGAACAGTTTCAAACGAAATCACTAGCCTATAAATACCTGTCATGCCTAGTCATTTGTAACGATTCTGATTCCGGTAGCGAAGCTCTGCCGAAGTGTCTACAGCATTGTAATCGATCTGTTATCAATCAAAAGACAGTTTAAAGCATGGTTGCAAAAGTCGCTAGGCGCTCCCTAGTCGGTCGACCGGGGAGTTGAAAGTACTCGGCATAGGCGGAGAGTACTCGAGGAGTACTCGGACATGTTAAATTATAAAGAAATTGGTTGTCGGAAATTAAATATATGTCTAATAACATAAATTTACTAATATTTATAACAAAATATGTGAAAATGATATTCATTATTTAATATGATAGTCATATAAATTATGTTTTATTATTTTTTAAGTTAAACTCGGCCCGAATTGACCTACTAGATCCGATTTTGGCCGAGGTTGACCGCGTTTGATCGATTCCGAGTAATTAGGCGGAGTTAGAGAAAGTCAACTCGGCAGCCAACCTTGTAGCGACTACTCGGAGAGTACTCGGCCTTGGAAACCTTGTTTTACAACCATGGTTTAAAGTGATATTCTTGCTGAATTAAACTCGATACGATTGTTTCCGCCTTTCGTATTGAGAAAAACTCTTCTGATCGACTCATTCGGGTCAGAAAACGATCCTACAAGTGGTATCAGAGCTCAGGAGGAAGAGTTCTTACCAATTCAGCTGCATATTCTGATTTCTACACCTTCTTTTTCAAAATTAACAACTTTTCACGGTTAAAATCGGCTAATTTTCTCACATATTGTGTGAAACAGTGTTTTAACGAATCCTTGAAAGTATTGGACCTTAATTCGATCTAAAATTGGTAAAATTTGTAATTTCGCTTGAAAAATAGATCGAGATTGATGACATCAGCATAATTTCGTTTGAAATTGTTGTTAATTTCGCTCGAAATCGTTATTTCGCTTGGGTGATTCCGTTTGAAATCAGTTATTTCGCTCCAAACTGTGATTCCGTTTGAACATTTCACACGAAATTAGTGATTCCGTTTGAAAGGGTGTTAGTTCACATGGAATTAGGTATTTCGTTTGAAAGGGCATTCCGCTCCAAAGGGATTTCGTTTGAAAGTGTGATTCCGTGTGAAAAGGGTATTTAGTTTGAAAGTGTGATTTCGTGTGAAGAGGTTATTCCATTTGAAACATTGATTTCGTTTGAACGTGTTGATTTTGGGAAAATGTAAAACCAAAACATGGAAGAGGAATTTTATAATGCATTTGCTACCACATTGGCTACTCCGGCATCTGTTACTCAGAATTTGAACATGGAAAATGAAACGGGTACCATGTAAAAACCGCCTAAGCTCATGAATATCGAGGAGTATAAAGGATGGGAGGAACGTTTTGAGAACTGGGTTCAAGCAAATTATTTGGATGCTTGGGAATGTGTTGAAACGAAATATGTTAGACCGTTGAATGATGAGGAAGAGGAGATTGCTATTAAAGATTTAAGTGTTGATGATAGAAAGAAATACAAAAATGAAAAGATGATGATTAGTCTATTGCATTAAGTTGTGAAGGAAGATATCTTGGTTTTACTGCAACACACTGGAAGTGCATATTCAATCTAGAGAGCATTAAAATCAAAGTTTGTTGGAAGTAAAGAAATGATCAAGAACAAAAAGTCACTTTTGAAGAAAGAATTCGATCTATTTCGTGGTTTGAGAACTAAGAGCACCAAGCAGATTATTGAAAGATATTGCAATCTGTTAGTCCAAATGAAGAGTGTGAGCATCAATAAAGATAATGAAGAATTGATAGAAAAATTGGCTGATGCGTTGCCACATGAAACTTGGGGCACGTATTTGATGATGCTGAGAAATAAGAAAGATTTTAGTAATTTGACTCTGAATAAATTCATTGAAAAGCTTGAAGCTCAAGAGATGGAACAGAGGAAGATCTCGAGAATGAAAGATTTTGATGGAGAACAGGATATCGGTCTTTATTACAAAGGAGGTATCAGTGATAAGACCAACATGTCACCGAAAGTTGAAACTGCATTCAATGTTAAAAGTTCATCAGGAGGGTTATCTAAAGGATCAAACAGCAAAACTGAATTTTCTTCATATCCATCATATGATCCAAACTTTTCAACAACCAAGAATGGAAAGAAGCTACAATGCAACATGGTATTAGATCTTGAAAATGGTCAAAATTACACAGAGGAGGTTGCAAAAAGCCACATGTCTTTGTTAGTGACTGTGTTACAATCGTATGAAAGTTTAGTGGCAGGTCGGATCGGGAATCCAATGTTGACAAAAGAGGATTATGGTCAGATTGATGCTGAGGAGATGGAATTGATGGACATAAAGTGGTGTTTGGCGAGTGTGTTGAGACGAGCTGAGAAATTCAAACAGATCACAGGAAGAGATGATTTCCGTGATGCTAATGTTTCTACTTTAGGTTTTGATAAATCTAAAGTTACTTGTTTTCGTTGCAGGGAAAAAGGACACTTCAAGAGGGAGTGCACAAATCGCGAAGCAAGTGGAGCTCAAAATCCGTTCAACAATAATGATTACTATCGGAAAGCAATTTATCATCAAGTTGCTCAACAACAACGACAACCACAAACTGCACATGCTAGGAAGGAAATTGAGGAGTCATCAAAGAGAGCTTGTATGGTGAATCAAGAAGATAAGAAATCATCAAAAGGTTTCAGTTGGGACAAATATGTTTCAGCTGACAGTAAAGCATGTCTGATAAACCAAGATGATGAAAAATTACCAGAAGGGTTTAGCTGGGCAAATTTCAGTTGGGATGATTATGATCCTAACAAAACTTCAAATCACAAAGCTTTTGTTGCTCGAGTTGCTGATGACAGTGATAATGATGATGATTATTATGCAAGGAGAATGGAAAAGCATTTGACATTGATGGAAGAGATTGAAAGTGATGATGAAAAAGCTGAAAAGAAAAAGAAAAAAGTTAAAAAAACCCGTCAGCAGTGATGAAGAAGATGTTCCAGTGATAAGGAAAAAGGTTAAAGACATTCTAGTTTTCAAAATTGATGCTGAAGCTGATGCACAAAAGATTCCAGTAATATGTGAAAACTGTGAAGCAGTAAAGAAGCAGAACAGTACATTGATTCATAATATGAACAGATTGAAAGAATCTTATGATGTTCTAAACAAAGCCATGAATCAATACAATTTGTCTAGCAGTGAACAAGCAACAGCAATGAAGACACTACAAGGAGCTTTCATGACAAAGCAGAAAAGTGTTAACAGTTATATTGAGAAGTGTGTTGTGCTTGAACAGAAACTAGAAACTCAGAGAATTGAAACAGAAAGAGTTAATAGATTGTTAAAAAGTTACTCATGTACTTCTTATGTTATTGACAGGGTTTATCCAATTGTTGAAGGCATGAAGGCATTTGATGAAGAGGAAGTATCTGAAGACAAGAGTTATGAAAAGAAAAAGGATACTGAAGTGAAGATTTCTGGTAAGAAACAAAGTGCCAGTTATACAAAGTGTCCACCCCCGCTTGAAAATGGATATTCTCCACGAAATCCAAATTCAGAAAGAGTAAAAAAGGCAACCAATTTACAGTGGGAGTCTGAGTCTACAAAAAATTTGCCAGACAACATCGATGTCATTTTCACATCGTCTGACACTGATCATGAGTCCGAATTAATAAAGAAAGTGGTCGATCAGGTGTTGGATAACGATGAAACCGAGGAGTCAAAGTCGGAGTCAAATTTAGAGTCAAAGTCTGACAAGTCAAGTCCAACAGTCAAAAAGGATAAACGGATTTACAATATAGAGTTTTTGTTATCAAAATCTAATTTGAATGGCGAACCAATCAAAGTAGCATATACTTTGAATGATTATGACAAATTATATTCTGATGAAGAATTTCCAATAAGAGGTGTCAAAACTGAAATGATTAACAAGGTTTTCAAACTAACAGAAATCAATATTTCTGAAATAAAAGATGTAAATCTTTCTGAAAAACCTAAAAAGTACACCTCAAGAGATCAACAACGATTAAACAAGAAAAAGGGTTACAGTTCTGGTTCGGGTTTTCAAAAGAAACCAAACCATAACGGTAATTTCAAAAGAAAAGGTCTTGGTTTTATTCCTTCGAAAAATCATAAAAAAGAGAAAACTTATAAACCAAAAACTGTTTTTGTTTCAGGAATATCAACGGAAGAAGAAAAAGAGAAATTGTTCAGAAGGCAGACAAACAAAGAATTCATTGCAAAGAAGCAAGAAAAAATGATGAAAGAAATTGTTCAGAAGAAAGAAACGAGAACCTGTTTTCAATGCAAAAGTGTTGGTCATATTGTCAGGAACTGTCCAAAGGCAATTCAAACAAAACAGGGAGTTTCTGAAAAATTGAAAGAAAAGATTGTTGAGAATGAATCACCAACCAAACAATTCAAAGTTTTTAAAAATTCGAAGTTTGAGGTTGGTGAATGTTCAAAGGGTTTTTAAAGAAGAAGAACAAATCTTGACAACCAAGAGTGGATTGTTAAGAAATCTGATGATAGTTCTAGCAATGATTCTGATTCGTCAAAATCAGAGGAGCTATTTTCAGGCGATGAATCTGATTCCACAAAGTCAGAGGAGCCACAAGCTGAGTTAAAATTGGAAACATTAGTGCCGCCAATGGATGATGTCAATTTTCCACCATTGCGGGCTGAGAATTTTAAACAAAAAGTTGGTAAAGTTGAGATTTCAAATCAATTTTTCTCTGAAAAGAAAGAATTTGATATTGAAAAAGCTTTTAACCCCAAAGTGCAACATATTTTTGGTAAAATGGTTGATGGGAAGGTCAAAGGGGTGAAAGAATTTTATGAGAAGAAAATGAAGAAACTAGGTAAGGATAGGTCGTCCTAGGTTTGTGACTGGGATGGAACCTATTATGATGAATGAAAAATCAGGACTTGCCGGAGCTCCCAGGTTGGTAATAATGGAGCAGGAATCGGCATCTTTCTTGAGAAATTCACGAAAGTGATTTCGACTTTCAAGTGGTAAATCAGGGACATTAAGTTGTACTTGATTTTCTACAAGTGGAATTTGGTGATTGTTTTTAAAATTGTTATATTTTTCATGTGATTAAATAAAGGGGATTAATTCATTTTATAAGGAATGAACAAAGTAATGATCTACCCCAAACCTACAAGTGGTTTTATGAAATCAACAAAACTAATTTTCCGGAAAAACCATTTGATTAAAACAAACTTAAGTGTTTTGAAATCACAATGGGAAAATAGTTTGTTGATAGGGGGAGTTCTGATTGTTTATGCCAAGTGGATGGCGAATTGAAGTGATTTGATATCAGTTGTCATTTTACTTGTATAGTTTGTTTTCAAATTTCTTTTAAATGATTTTGAATTTTAGGGGGAGTAAGAATTTCTGAAAATCCAAAAACTTTTGAAAATTTGAAAAAGCCAAAAACATGATAAAAGCAAAAATGAGTTTTATTGTGAAAAAGAGAAAATGATAGTACATCAGTGGACGATCACAGCATGCTAAAGAATTGGAAAGTCAAAATGTGATAAACGATCTCACTGATGATGTGTCAGTAGGTTTTTACACATTTAGTACATTGTGACGAGATATAAACCTAAATTTCAAACTTGCTTATATCATGGGGAACATCTCTCGGATATATGGGTAACCCCCGAAATCATGTTTGAAAGGTCCCTCTTTCTGAGATACTAGGTCTTTATACTCAGTGATATCTGGGGTATTATCCCGGGACTTCTGATTTTGCGGAAGCAATGGCCTAGTCCCCGTATAATACTTTCTGCTTGCTTGAAATATAGCACCGCCCTCAGTACAAAAAATGATGAAACATTGAAAAATGTTAATCATGTGCTGTTGAAACAAAAGATTCTCTAAAGGGAACACACCAAAAGTCGAAGCCGTCATCTCTCTGATTTTGCGGAAGCAATAGCCTGAGCTCTCACGGCCCTCGCATTTTAACCCTTACAGATATCATTTGTGGTATACTCACCTGTAAGACTGAATATTGGGATCTGGATACGAGAGTATATTCTGAGGTGGGACACGTGAATAAGTTTAAGTCTCTAAAACATTAATCTCGTATCTCGAAACAGTTGAAATTTGTGTGAAAATTTAAGTGGACCAGTATACTGACAATCTAAGTGAATCGTTTAGAACTTAAAATGTTATAAAGCATAATGGTGTTAGTGATGTAGGTCCCGTTTTTCCGGTGAGGATCGAGAACGAAAACCTATCCCTGTTTATCACAAACACGGTAACGGGTGCGGAATCCCCGTGACGGTGCAAACCAAACAAAGTTAGTAAAGAACACGGATTAACCAATGAAACACACTCTATTGATTAACGGGATGAGAACCGAATACAAACTGATACAAACACAGTTTAGACGGAATTTTGACAGAGTTTCTTTACAGGTATTTTCTCATCTCTAAGTCTCTCTCTGCTCATCAGTTTCACACAGAAACTGAGTGGGGTATTTATACTAGACACATACCAGACATGACGAAACACAAATAACTCTCGGCGAAACACACAAAGTCGACGAAACACACCTGTTTCGTCGATATACATATTAAAACTAAACCTTCTGTTTCGTCGTTTCTAATTTGAGCCCAATGAAAGTCAAGGTCCAACATAAGTCTACGGCCCAATGTGAAGAAACGGCCCAGACAAGGTTTCAGACAATTGAAATTGTAATTTCAACACAATGACATCATCATGACATCACAGAGATAATGTCATGGTGATGTGTCACCTTGTCTTGGTTCGCGGCGCTCCGTGCTTCGCGTGTCGAACTCTGGGACGCATGACGGAGGAATGTCGTGACGTCGGGCTGGAGCCGGACCTAACCGAGTCGACCCGAACCGAATCGAACTGAGTCGAGTCGCGTCCACATAAAGTGTACCAACAAACTCCCCCTTGGACGCTACTCGTGAGGTTCGTCTTCTGTGATGGTTCGTCTTCTGTGTCTTTCATGTCGGAGGATCTTCAAAGTCTTCACGCGTCGTAAGAAGAAAGTGTATCAACAAACTCCCTTTTCATTTAGGAAGTGTGTTAACAAACTCCCCCTTAGAATGAACTCTCCATTGAGTCATGCTCGTGAATCTTTTGACTTGTCAAATCTTCAGATCCTTGTGGTGTTGATGAAGGGTCAGCGGCAACTCGATCATTTTATCCTTTGAGTGACTCCACTTCGTGTCTTCATTCCAAAGCTTGTCATCTAACATGTTCTCCTCGCCTTTAGCATCTGCACATGCAAGAAAGCTAAACGCATAATGAGAACAACCGCTTGGAATATAGTTAACATTTAAACAAACGACACATATGAGATCAAATCTCAATCAAACACCAACCGACAACAGTTTAAAAGTTTAGAAAATGATCAATTTTAATTCTTTAACTTTCAAAACTTGTTAACTTCGACAGTTTATGAAGATGCAATTGTTTTCTGGCTTACAATCAGGATTTTGGGTAGGATAGACTCGAGTTCCAACATCAGTCAATCAAAAATAAACTAGAAGCAAAATCTTTTTGGATTTTTAAAAAGTTTATATTAAAACACACCTAAAATCTTTTTGAAATTCTTCATTTTTCAAAGGTAAAGACGGAAAGCAATAAATAAATATATACAAAGATACAGAAACGAAAGTAGTAAACAAAATATTTACAGACATTCTTTTTGCGAGTTTCGAGGGTAAGAGAATCATATCAGTGTACGGTCATGCAAAAACGCTCTTGTTGTTCAATTAGTTAACATTTAGATAAGCATCCTATAACAATTATCGGTATTGTTGTCCACATAAGCTCAACTTATCAAATGTAATCATGGCGATGGGATACGATTAGGTATGATTTATACTTACCGACCGGTGTTCATCCACACACGACACATTCCCGTATCAAGTTATGCACGAGAGTTCATCTTACCGGTGAGTATACCGTTTATCATCTGTTTGACCGTATAAAAGAATGTGAGAAACTCACTTATTTGATTGAAAACAAGCCCTATGTGATAGAATCACTTATTGATGAGGAACTTGATTTTCAGATGCATGAGGGCACAGGAGCAAGTCCGTGAACAGGTCAGTACTTTCGTACAGCAGAGAGACGAACTTGACTCCCGCAAAGAATCTGTGATAAATTATCACTTATTTTGTTTGGACATGTGATTGTTGATCACTTATTGAGGTCGAATGCAATATGTACACGTATGTATAGTATCATGGAAGATCTAGACTTCGTCTCCGTTATTTTTCGGTAAAAGATACAACCATGATACCCAGATGATAAAACAGCATAAAGACCGAATATCTCAGAACCTCGGCAATCTCTCAAACGAAATTTCGGTACTAAGACCATATACCAATGTGCGGTTCCCACCTGGTCTTCAGTCGATTTATGGTTTATATCACCCTACACACTTTAAAATGATTGTGAGCCTACCGATACATCTTATATAGAGCTGCTTAACATTTTTTTCATCTTGCATTTAAGTTTAAAGAGGTTTAGACAGACCACTGATCTACTATCATTTTCTCTTTTTCTCGCCAGGAAACTCATTTTTGTTTTTCCAATGTTTTTTAGTTTTGAAATTTTTCGATGTTTTTGAATTTTCAAATTTTGGATTTACTCCCCCTAAAATCAACAAACTATGATAAAATTTAAAAGACACAAAGATATTTACAAAAACGATTTCCCGATGTTGGTTAAACTCATGTTTTACCTCAATGCCGTTTAACAAAATTAATTTTGAATCAGAAATGATTTATCGAATTTTGGAAAAATCAGTTGGCATGTCGGTAAGCGGTGCGGACCATGACAACATTGTCTGGCCAAAGAGTGCTGTACGAGATGATAATAATTCATAAAGCAGCTTAAATATCGACAGGTATAGGAGAGATTAGAAATTTAAAACCGTATCCTGCAACTGCTTCGTGCATTGCAAGGAATCTGAGCGCTCTCCCAAACTGGATATCCACCCGGTGTGGACTTCAAAGTCGATTTTGTAGCTACTGAGAAATCTCTTCACAGCAACAAGATCAGAAACCTTTGGGTCCGGCTGGTCTTCAACATTGCACCAGCGAAGGTTTTTGTCTTTCTCTTTCAGAAGTAGTGTGCGGTTGTTCAATCCACGCCAAGGCATCCGCACACCCGGTTGGTTTGTTCAACAAACACATTCTCTTCAATCACACCACGAAGAAATGTACACTGCACGTTCATCTTGTTGAGTTTGAACTTCAGACGTGCTGCAGGTGCGTACATTTTGATTGAATCTATCCTGGGGACCCAATCAAAGCCTTGAACAATCAAACTTTTGAATGATTTTTCATTTTGTCGAAGGTTTCAATCTCTTTCGACAGACAATTCTGTCTTCTTTTCTTTTTCTTCTCTCCATCAAAGGCAACCACTCCTAGAAATAACAATATCTTGGAGCTTTGAGTCGCCTATCTTGTGCATGGACACTCCACTATCAACAATCCAATGACTATCGATAGTTCCTCCTGGAACATCCTGCACACTCACTCAGAGATTAGTTGGAGAGGGGGACCCAAGCCTTCATAAACTTGGTTCGTCCTTCATCATCGAAGATTGTGACTTCGATTTCATGATGATTCGGAATGGAGTGAGCTTCCCCTGAAACAGTTACCGATTTTGGTTTCCAAATCTGTTTTTGTTTTTCATTTTTAATTTCTAACTTAACAGACTTATTTTGGACAACCTCCGGTTTTAACGCCTTTTCAATCACCTTCACATTTTTACGTCGTTGTTTTGTTTCCTGTTCTTTAAAAGTGCGTTTATCATGTTTTGGTGAAACAGGACGACGTTGTGGGTGAACCTTTTCAGGTGGTGCTCTTTCCACAAATTTCTCTTTAGGAGTGTTTGAGCAGTTCTTAATGATATACCCAAACTCCCCACATTTAAAACACGTTCTCCTTTCCACAAACTTAGGAGAATTTGATCGACCAGCAGATGTCGAACCCGTAGAACCTGAGGTACTTGCTCTTTCATCACACCCATTTGTATGTTGAGTGTAATTGTTTTGACTGTTACGTTTTAAAATCTTGACTTGTTGGATAAAATCGGTGTTTGATTTGTTTTCAAAAGTCTCAATTTTATCAGTACCCCTTGATGCTACAAACTTGACATCTTTTGCTTTCTTCTTGTAACGAGCTCCTTTTGATTCAACCTTAGCCTTTGGCTTTGGAGCTCGTTGTTGCTGTTGTTTACCCTTAGAAGCAACAGGTTGTTGCTTTGTCGGTGATTTCTGTTTTCCAGGGATTGTCTTTCCCAAAAAATTTCTTGTATTATCTTCAAACACTTTGTCAATCAAAGATTGATTGACGTTTTTGATTGGAAAATCTATGTCTGAATAAATTTTACCATCACCGACCAAAGTGTACAACAAGTCATTGCTCTTAACAGCAGGCACACATTCATTGTCATCTTTGACATCCTTGACAGGATCTATCACTTGCTTGGCAACAGTTTGCACGGCAGGAGTAGGAGGATCACAAAGAATATGATTCTCAATTGGAATTTCTACTCCTTTCGTCTCATCAAGTGATTCATCCTGGTCATTCACATCTGATTCATCATCTGAAGAATCATAGTCCTCAATGGTTGGAGGACTTTGATTTGAGGCACATGATGACTTTTCTTTGTTATCAGATGAGCCCTCCGATGAATTGTCCGGTTTGAACCCTAGGCCAGTAGTAACTTCCTCATAATCAAGAGGCACACTGGGTTCAAAACGAGGCATATCCTCTTCATCGGGCGACTTGGTATAGTCGTGTCTCAAAGGGGGTGGACACTTCCTATAACCAACGCCTTTCACATTCCCTTTAAGCTGTTGAACATCTATGATGTGATCGAGCACATATCGGGAGTTAGAATAACTATCCAATTTGAGCTTGATCGCTTCATATTCACACTTGGCCACGGCTAGCTCTTTCTTGGTTTCCTCAATGATATTAATGTAGTTATTAATACCAATTTGTTTGTTGAAAACAGTTTTTGTTAATTCGGAAACACTTTTCTTTTGGGTTTCAATAACTGTTTTAAACTCTTTTTCATTACGAGCTAAGGCCATGTTTGCCTCTTTGCACTTTGACAGTTCAACAACTAAACTCTGATTGTGACTATGAATCGTATCACATTCAAGTTTCACTCTATCACATTCATGTTTTAATTCTTCAAAAGCATGTTTAGCATTAGCACATTCATGTTTCAAATCAGCACAATCACTACATATGCTAGGAGTTTCGGATTTTACCTGACTCGTAGAGGCCAAGACATTTGCCATAAAGGCAGTCTGAGAAGAGAAAGATCCATCTTCAGTGAGAATCTTCTCCATTTCTTCTGATGTAGCATCAGCTTTCTTGATCAAGTCCGATTTCTCGTTAGCATCATTCGACAAATTATCAGCTTCAGAGTCAGTTCTTTCATTCAAATCCGATTCTTCATCCGAACTGCCACTGTATCCCGAACTATCATCTTTTCCTGAAGATTCACCATCGCTGACATTCTTGACAATTTCAGCATAAAACGCAGTTCTTGTTTGATCACCGTTTCCCAACTGTATGGCCGGACCACAATCGACACTTGGATCGAATTGAGGTTGTGTTGTGGAAACTTGAGGTTGAGGTTGGGGTTTAGATTGTGAAAGATAAGCATTTTGATTGAACTGTGGAAACGGAGATGAGTTTGTATTTGATACAAACGCCGTTTGTAACTTTGGTTGCTGAGCTGAAATGGAACTAACTAACGGGTTAAAACCTCCTCCAAGATACATTTCGGTATTTTGAGGAGCAGGGATTCGTTTAGCTTTCTGAATTTCTTCTTCGTTCTTGTGCTCCAACTTCTGAATGAATTCACAGATATTAACATTGACAGCATCCAGAACGCCCGTATGCTTTAAAAGCTCAATGAATGGGCTCCACTTTGGAGGTAGAGCATCAGCAAACCGTGCTACAATTTCCTGTTGAGATACAAGAACACCAACATAATACATTTCATGCATCAAATGATAATAACGAGTAATTATATCATTTAGGGTTTCATTCTCTAAGAAATGAAATGATTTGAATTTCTTCTTCAACAGATCATGACGTATCTTTCTAGTAGCTGCATATTCTTCTCCTCTCGCTACCAAAGGATTTTGAATGCTCTGATTTTGATTCGACACCTTTGCCCATTGACTTGCACTTATTGACTGTTGTTGTTGAGGTATGGTACGATTCATATATTCGGCCATCGACATCTGTTTTAGATCTGGTAGTGGATCCGTACTCCAATCCCATGGGTTTGTGCAACTCATATTTGATGAAGAAAAATGAATACCTGAAAATCACACCTCAAACAAACAGTTAAACTATTATTTCAAACCTTCTGTTTAAAATCACAAAGTTTGTCGACGAAACAGTTTCCACGAAACAGAAACTGGTTTGATGACGAAACTCAATTGAGCTTTCAAATGACGAAACGGGGTAAATGTTGTTGGGCTTGTTATACGACGAAACAGGCCCAAATGTAGATGACGAAAAAGAATCCTGTTTCGTAGATTTTTGTTTGGCGAAATGGAATATGTTTTTAACTCGACGAAACTGATTTTAATTTATGGGTCGACGAAACAAACAAGTTGTAATGAAGCCCAGTTAAGTGCAAGCCCCAATCAGTTACGAAACAGATCTTTTATCGATGAAATGGGCCCAAGAACAAAATGAAGGCCCAATGTTTATGTGACGAAACAGTTGTTTGTTTGTAAATCTGATCGACGAAAATGGATATGATTTAAATAAGAAGGCCGTAATGTTTGACTGATCTAATTGTTTGTCTTGTGATATATGACGAAACAAAATTGTGGGATAAGATCTGGGAAAAGGTGAAATATTTTCAAGGTTCACTTATCACCTTCTGACAATAGACACAATTTTCAACTACACACACCCCTTTTTCAACTTATAACATCATCACAATGCACCATTTTCAAACAAACAATATAATAATCAATTTTTAATTCACAAACAAGTTATACAGTAACTTCAAAAATAATCAAAAGTTGGATATCTTGAAGAACAACTTGATACTGAAGAACAAGATGAATTCCGGTCACCGAATAATTTTCCGAAACCCGGTTTTGCTTAAACTTTCAATAAAAACCGAACTCTAAACATGCACACATGCAATAAAACAGGGTTTTCACTAAAACTATAGCAAACCAACACGGTTTTGACAGATTTTTGAACAATTTTCCAGAAAAATATGAAACATTTTAAGAACAAAAATCTGAAAAACACTATAACACTCTTGTTTCAAACACGACAATGTTTGGTTTTAAACAAGGAAAAGAGCCAAGGCTCTGATACCACTTGTAGGTCCCGTTTTTCCGGTGAGGATCGATAACGAGAAACCTATTCCCTGTTTATAACAAACACGGTAACGGGTGCGGAATCCCCGTGACGGTGCAAACCAAACACAGATAATAAAGAACACGGATTAACCAATGAAACACACTCTATTGATTAACGGGATGTGAACCGAATACAAACTGATACAAACACAGTTTAGACGGAATTTTGACAGAGTTTCTTTACAGGTATTTTCTCATCTCTAAGTCTCTCTCTGCTCATCAGTTTCACACAGAAACTGAGTGGGGTATTTATACTAGACACATACCAGACATGACGAAACACAAATAACTCTCGGCGAAACACACAAAGTCGACGAAACACACCTGTTTCGTCGATATACATATTAAAACTAAACCTTCTGTTTCGTCGTTTCTAATTTGAGCCCAATGAAAGTCAAGGTCCAACATAAGTCTACGGCCCAATGTGAAGAAACGGCCCAGACAAGGTTTCAGACAATTGAAATTGTAATTTCAACACAATGACATCATCATGACATCACAGAGATAATGTCATGGTGATGTGTCACCTTGTCTTGGTTCGCGGCGCTCCGTGCTTCGCGTGTCGAACTCTGGGACGCACGACGGAGGAATGTCGTGACGTCGGGCTGGAGCCGGACCTAACCGAGTCGACCCGAACCGAATCGAACCGAGTCGAGTCGCGTCCACATAAAGTGTACCAACAAGTGATTTGTCTCATAAACTGATATGATCCTCTTTCGCAAACTCACAAAAATATTGTCTGTAAATATTTCTTTACTGCATATTCATTACATTCAAAAATTCAAAAAGATTTTTAGTGTGTTTTAGCATAAAATTTTGAAAAATTCAAAAATATTTTCGACAACTGATGTTGGAGAGCTGATTTTCAAAATTCCAAGTGCTAAACATGATGAACATAAGGTTTGGGAAAATTTGTTTGAAGTGTTTAAATATGAAAAGATTATTTTTACAAGTGGTTCATCAGTGATTAATATTGTAAAATCATTTATTGATTTGTGTTTACAAGTGGTAAATAGAGAATAAATTTGTCAAATTATGAATTTGTGAAATTTATTTCTGGGTTAAGATTGTGCAGGATAGTCAGGTTTTGATACTGAGCAGGATATGAGCCAGGTCACGATTCTGAACCTGTGAAAGCCAGACTGCGATCCCAAGCACAGCTTAAGGGGGAGTCTAAAGTTGTATAGAGCCAGAAATCAAGAGATCTGATCAAGAGTGTGTAAGAGTCAGATACAAATTTTGGGATGTTAGTGAGATAAGAGCCAGGTTGAAATCCTGGAGAAGAAGAGAAGACAGAGATAGAGGATACTTTACATTGTTAGATACTTCAGAAGAGGTCGAGAAGATTGATAAAGATTGAAGACTGAAGACTCGTCAACATTCGAGGGGGAGTCTGTTGGTGCATGCGTCTGTCGACTTCGTCTTGTATCGAGTCTTGTGTTGTAAGAGATAGATCAGGGCTCGCAAAACGAGAAAATGTGTTTATAGGTAATTTCGCTTGAAATGACACATGGTCATTTCAAACGAAATTAAGTAGTTAATTCCGCTTGAAACTGGATGCTAATTCTGTTTGGGTTAATCTCGTGCGGAATTAGATTCCGCTTGAACAGTTTCAAACGAAATCACTAGCCTATAAATACATGTCATGCCTAATCATTTGTAACGATTCTGATTCCGGTAGCGAAGCTCTGCCGAAGTGTCTACAGCATTGTAATCGATCTGTTATCAATCAAAAGACAATTTAAAGTAATATTCTTGCTGAATTGAACTCGATACGATTGTTTCCGCCTTTCGTAATGAGAAAAACTCTTCTGATCGACTCATTCGGGTCAGAAAACGATCCTACAACAAACAAATAATGCAAATACAGATTGTGGATCAAACACAGAAAAAGTATGAATATCACCAATAACACTTTCAATATCCTGATGAACACTTTGAAGTTTCCGGCAAACTGGATAAATTTTCGAACAAGGATTTTTGATAAAACTTTCAATAAAAACCAAATCCTAACATACAAACATGAGTTTTAACAAGGTTTTCGTAAAAACTAACAGCAAAATACAATCCTTTCAGAGATTTTTTAGCACATTTTCAGAGAAATATATAACTTTTGATAAGAACAGTTCCTGAAAACATAAACAACTTGTTTTAAAAACAACTATGTTTGGTTTTAAACAAGGATAAGAGCCAGAGCTCTGATGCCACTTGTAGGTCCGTTTTTCTCGGAGGATCAATACGGAGACCTATCCCTGTTTATGACAAACACGGTCACGAGTGCGGAATCCCCGTGAAGGTGCAAACCGAACAAAGTAGAGCAAGCAACACAACAAGTAATCAAAGATTCACTTTAGATTAAAAAGGATGAGAACAACATCAAACATATACACACGATGCTTGAACGATAAACTCTCAGTGGTTTCTCTTTATGCTCTCATGCCTTAATTGTTAAAAATAACCAGCTATGTATACTATCCACTGGCGAACCTTGTATGCGACGAAGATATGTGTGACGAAGAATGATTCTTCGTCACACTCTCATCATGACGAACAAGAAAGGTTCGCCAATCATGTTTCACGACGAAGTATAAGGTTCGCCGACCATGGGGAAGACGAAGAGTGTGGCTGTGGTGGTTGGTGAGGGATGTGATGGTGGTTGTTGAGGCAGTGCAGTGTAGAGAGAGAGAGATAGAGGGAGGAGTGGTGGTGGTGGCAGGGGCAGAAGGAGGTTGTAGTTGTGATGGTGGAAGGAGGTGGTGGAAGCCTGATTTCAGTTTGGGGAAACGATTTAGGGGAAATTTGATAAAGTAGGGTTTGGGTTAATTTATACTGGCGAAAAAGATAAGAGGTATAACAAATGACGTAACTACCCTCATGTGACTTACACATGCATGGTCACACTTAACTGAAAAAACAAATTGCGTTAGGCCTAAAGGACATAACGTGATGGATTTTAAAACATAAAGGATAAAACTCATCAATTTGAAAAATAAATGACACTGCCTGAAATTCACTATAAAGATAAAAGACAAAATTTGAAATTCACTCTTTAATTATCACGGATACACCTAAGCTTACATATTTTTAGTTTATTTTAAGTAATAGGACTAGAAATGGAAAAATAACATATCTAAACAATCTCTTAACCATATAATATTATAAACATAACTAAAAAATTACATGAAACATATAACTAAATAAAATATCAGTATCTAAATAATCATGTAAAAAATGAAAATTTAAGGGTTGAACTCCGACCCAATACTAAATAGAGGTGTAAAAAAACCAGGGGTGGGGCCAATACACTGATTTTCAACCCGGCCTAATCTAAAAAACAAATTTGGGTCAAACCGGTTTAAGCCACCACCCAACCCAACGGTTTGGCATAGGTTCAGGACTTTTGTATTGAGAACAAATACCTGAATTGATTTTTGCCCGATCCAATAAAACAACTCTATCCAAATCAGCTTTAGTGGGTTGGGATTTTAAACCCTCAAATCAGTTTATAACCCGAACTGGTTTGGCACGTTAATAAAACGATTCGATTTGGCGTTTTTGTACTCCTCATATTGGTGAATCAAGCCCAAGTTTTGGAAAAAAGGTCGGCCCAAGATGACCCTCATTACAATGCATGCTTTTCTGCGCGCTTATAATAAATACAAATAAAATCACACACATCTTCCTTCTTAAACGCACTGTAAGGACTCCACGAGGCTACACAAACTCAACCACCTAATTTCAAAATTCACTTCTTCAATTAGCAATCAGGTTTGATTTCTACCTTTTAGATTCATCAATCAAAGCTTTGATTAGTGTTGTGACTGGTTAAGTTCTCGAATATGTCGCATTTGTCATGAATTAGGTTTTGTATGATGATGTTTAGATATTTTAAACAGGATCTGGTGATTTATGATTCGTTTTCTTGATCTAGATGTTACATGTGGAATCTGTGAATGTTGTTATGAAAGTTGTCTATGTGATATGGTTGATGAATATTTTAGGTGGTGAAACCGGCCCTAAGATTATGTTTATGTGATATCGGGTAAGTATAGAATAAAATCTCATGTGTGCCTAAGATTGAACCAAATCATCACATATATCACATACCATATGATCCCAAAAGGGTATATTTGTAACTTCACGCTAACCTCTCACTTGAATGGATTTAAAGTTGACCGTCATTAAATTATCTGGCCTAACCATGAATTTAGGTTGACCATCTTCATTTAATTCGTCCCCCACACGTGTTGTTATTCGACAAAACTTTTGGAATTTGATTTTAGTAAGTCCCCAATCTCGGTTACTTCACCTATATTAGGTTTGTAACCTAAAATTCTTGGATTTTGTGAGAAATGAACCCTCGGTCTTCATATGTTCATTATATTGGTTTTTTGGATTTTTTACCATATTTTTATACACAGTGTCGTCTAGCATACCCTATTAAGTATTTAGCTTCGAAGATCTTCGATCATTTTCATGTCCTTTGTTAAACATCATTTTCGAATAGTATTTAGCTTCGAAGATCTTCGAATAGTTAAACATCATTTTCATGTCCTTTGTTTCTTGTTATGCACGATTTCTTTATGAGTTCCATAATTTTTCCAAATATTTGTTAATCAAATGTTAAGTAGAGTGGTTTCATATGGATGTTTATATATTTTCATTTTACTTCTTTTATAGCGTATTTTTGTGTATCATTATATATTTTTCTTTTTATTCTTAACTATAATTTTTTGTAGCATTGTATACATTTGATATACTTTTAGTTTAACGGATACACCTAAGCTTACATATTTTTAGTTTATTTTAGGTAATAGGACTAAATAACATATCTAAACAATCTCTTAACCATATAATATTATAAACATAACTAAATAATTACATGAAACATATAACTAAATAAAATATCAGTATCTAAATAATCATGTAAAAAATGAAAATTTAAGGGTGAGTTCAATAACTTTGGGCTTGAAATTCTAAAACCCGACCCAATACTAAATAGAGGTGTAAAAAAACCCGGGGTGGGGCCAATACACTGATTTTCACCGCGGCCTAATCTAAAAAACAAATTTGGGCTAAACCGGTTTAAGCCACGACCCAACCCGGCGGTTTGGCATAGGTTCAGGACTTTTGTATTGAGAACCGATCCAACCTGAATTGATTTTGGCCCGATTCAATAAAAAAACTCTATCCAAATCAGCTTTAGTGGGTTGGGATTTTAAACCCTCAAATCAGTTTATAACTCGAACCGGTTTGGCACATTAATAAAACGATTCGGTTTGGCCCAAAACCGGTTTTTGTACTCCTCATATATATTGGTGAATCAAGCCCAAGTTTTGGAAAAAAAAAAAAAAAAGGTCGGCCCAAGATGACCCTCATTACAATGCATGCTTTTCTGCGCGCTTATAAATACAAATAAATTCACACACATCTTCCTTCTTAAACGCACTGTAAGGACTCCACGAGGCTGCACAAACTCAACCACCTAATTTCAAAATTCACTTCTTCAATTAGCAATCAGGTTTGATTTCTACCTTTTAGATTCATCGATCAAAGCTTTGATTAGTGTTTTGACTGGTTAAGTTCTCGAATATGTCGCATTTGTCATGAATTAGGTTTTGTATGATGATGTTTAGATATTTTTAACAGGATCTGGTGATTTATGATTCGTTTTCTTGATCTAGATGTTACATGTGTGGAATCTGTGAATGTTGTTATGAAAGTTGTCTATGTGATATGGTTGATGAATAATTAGGTAATGAAACCAGCCCTAAGATTATGTTTATGTGATATGATTGTAGCTTGAGCGAATTAGTTTAGATTTTTTAACTTAATAAGCTGTGATACTGATTTTAACATTGAATTCTTGGTCTATATTATATATTTATATACCTACAGATGGAATTATATCAATTGCCAACTTTCCATATTGTACTAGTGATTTAGATGAACAATTTTGGCTATCTTGTTTGTGAATTTTGAACGTTGATTTATTTCTCTTTGTAGAAAAGAATTAGATGTTTATGTGATTTTTTAATCATTCAACATCCTGATGTTAATGATCTTTGTGTATATGTTAGTGATAGTGATGGAATAGTTGAATTTGTGATATGGCCGAACATTTAACCGTCAGTGTTGTGTTATATGTAATTTATGAGACAATGCCTTACTGTTTTTACCATACAATATCTGAATCTTGATTGTACAATATAATAGATCAATGCCATGAAACCCTAATATTACAAACGGCTCTTGAGAAGATATTTGAATCTTGATTGTACAATATAATAGATCAATGCTGTGCAACCCTAGTTTGAACCTTGAATTAGTTTGAGTGAATTAGTTCAGATTTGTAACTTAATAAGCTATGATACTGGTTTGAACCTTGAATTTATGGTCAATATGTCTACAGATGGAATTATATCAGTTGCCATATTGTACTTGTGATTTAGATGAAAAATTTTCGCTATCTAGTTTGTGAATCGGGAATGTTGATTTGTTTTTCAACATATATGTGATTTTTTAATCATCCACATCTTGGTGTTAATGATCTTTGTATATAAGCAATTCATATTACCGATGATGGTAAAATAGTTGAATTTGGGCTATGGTCGAACATTTAATCATTCATGAAGTTAAACAAACATTGAATGCAACATTATCTGTAATACTTGAGACGGCGCCTAATTGTTTTCACTATACAGTATTTGAATCGTGATTTTACAATATAATTGATCAATGCTTTGCAACCCTAATTTTATGTTTTACGGCTCTATTTTTCCGGCTTTGTGTTGTTGTTTGTGCGAGTTAGTTTAGATTTCTTAACTTAACTAGCTATGATACTAATTTTAACCTTGAATTTATGGTCTATTATGTCATATACCTACAGATGGAATTATATTGATTGCCAACTTGCCATATTGTACTGGTGATTTAGATGAACCATTTTCGCTATCTTATTTGTGAATTGTGAACGTTGATTTGTTTTTCCACCGTATTTTTTATAGTAAAGAATTATATATTTTTGTGACTTTTTAATCATTCCACATCCTAGTGTTAATGATCTTTGTGTATACGCTTTTCAAATTAGTGAGAATGGTGGAATAGTTGAATTTGGGCTATGGTCGAACATTTAATCATTCATGAAGTTAAAGAAACATTGAATACCTTATTTATCCTTAACTCTTGAGACAATGCTTAATTGTTTTCACCATACAGTATTGTACAATACTATAGATCAATGCTGTGATGAGAACCATTTGTAGATATATTTCTAGATTGTTCAGAATACTCATGTTTAATCTCATGGTTTCCTCATGTTGTTGTTGATAAACAGGCATTTCTGATTTGTGAATCCGTGAAGATGCCCAAAGATAGAAGATCTTCGTCTGGTAGGTGTAGGGCATCTCCCTATTCCTGTGACGACAAAAATGACGATAGAAAGAAACCCAAATCTCACTCCCTACAAATTGAAAATAAAAGTGAATGTGAAGAAGCTAGATGCCCTATTTGTATGGAACACCCACACAATGCGGTACTTCTACTTTGTTCTTCTTTTGACAAAGGATGCCGCCCCTACATGTGTGACACGGGTCCCCAACTCTCTAATTGTCTTAACCAGTTTCACAAGTCAAATGTGAATAAGGTGAGACAACAAGCTAAGCTTGCTTGCCCTTTATGTAGGGGTGAAATCAACGGGTGGGCTGTGGTTGACCCTGCTCGGCAATTCATGGACTCGAAAACAAGAAATTGCTCAGTTGGTTCCTGTGATTTTGTTGGAAATTATTCTCAACTAACAGAACATGCCAGCTGTGTACACCCAGGTGTTAGGCCAACAGATGTAGACCCTGAACGCGAACTTCAGTGGAGAAGGTTGGAGGAAGATATGGTGCAACAAGACCTGCTCAGTATGCAGTTGGAGTCGGATGATGCCGCTGAAGTCATTGTTGGTAAGCCTGATCTCCCTCTCCCGAGTTGGGATTCTGATTACGCGATATTTGTTGGTACTTTAGAAGCAAATCTTGAAAATGTTTTATCTGAGTTTGATTTATCTTCAGGCGACGTCACTCGGATTTGGCATCTTGGGTATAGCACGCCGGATAGTTCATCTTCAGATGAATCAGACAGTGATTCGTGAATATAGTATGTCAAGAGAGAATGCCCGAACCACAAGAAGCAGTGGTTGAGTTCCATGAGCTTAGCTCAAACCCGCCTTAGCTTTTATGTTGATTTCTCTTGGGTTATTCTGAGTCAGATATTGTTTGAATCCTATGTAAGTAATGTCAGATGTCTTTAGATCTGCTGCTAGTATACAGGTACTTTGATGATCTGTTGTTGTATTTTATTTTGTTTAAAGTTTTGTTTTCTTGGCAGATTTTCATTTTGATTTACTTGTAGAACTTGTATGGGTTCATTTTAAAGTAAGTGTGTATTTATGCGGATTGTTGAGCTCGAATTTTTTTTGGGTTGGGCTGGTCTAAAGCTGATGAGTTGACTTCAAGCCTGGTCAAACTCGAAATGAAACTAAGCCTAGAGTTCTTAGAGGAAAGCCACTTATCATGTGCCCAGTCTTTCATTTTCTTAAAGTTTTCATGAAAATGAATTGTCGCCTACAAAAGATCTAAATTGTTTGTGTACAAGTCTGCAAAAATGTTGATGTGTATGATGAATTATTTTGTTCAAGTATAAATCATGATATCCGATAAATGTAACTCTTAGGATTAGATAATATATTGTCTAATCATTGAATTTGTAGTTATTACAAACTATTTTACATTAAATATACCCAATGGATAAACACTGTATATTATTTTAATTTTCTGTTACTACTATAACGATTACTACTATTTTTTTAAAATAAATAACCCGTCGGCTCATTGACCCCTCTATAGCTCTCCCAACGGCACCATACTTGGTAAGTCTTAACATTATTGATTGTAGATGACGTTTTTGTAACGAAATCGAAACATGGATTTTTTGTATACATATGTAAGTATTCATATAAACATACATAAGAGATGGTTAATCTTATATAATCTGTAAACATGTAGAAGTTTCTTAGTTTTGTAAAAATGACGGGTATGCAGCTGTTAACAAGAAATTTAAAGTACTGAATTTGAAATGGTTGAATTATAAAAAATGAACTAAAATTTAATTGAATCAGAGCAGTTGATAAAACTAAGCTAATTGGATTAAATTTTATTTTATCTTTTATAATTTTGGTGTTTAACATATAGCTAGATATTAAATATACCGTATGGTTTACATTCTTTTCTTAGGCCATCCCCGAGAATTCTTAAAAGTTCTAAGGCCCTGGGTGAGTAATAAAAAATGGGCCCCTAAATCACATCCGAGCCAGCTCCAGCTTGGCTCGAATCTAAGTAGAGCTGAAAATTTCTCATTCCAGTGAGAGTGAAACAGGGGCGGAACCAATGTGATGGTTAATCTTATATAATCTGTAAACATGTAGAAGTTTCTTAGTTTTGTAAAAATGACGGGTATGCAGCTATTAACAAGAAATTTAAAGTACTGAATTTGAATTGGTTGAATTATAAAAAAATGAATTAAAATTTAGAGTAAACTGCCAAAATGGTACTTGAGATTTGGTCACTTTTGTCATTTTTAAATCTGGGTCCATGTGGTTTCAATTTTGTTGTCATTTTCATCCAAAACTAAAATCTAGTTAGATTTTTAAGTTAACATCCAGCATTTTTGTCTTTTTTCCCCTTTTAATAAAGAGCAAAATGGTATTTTAACGTTTTCTTATAACAAATTAAAAAATCTGACCATTTTACCCTTCGTTAAAAGGGAGAAAAAGACAAAATTGTTGGATGTTAACAGAAAAATCTGACTAAATTTTGCATTTGGATGAAAATGACAACAAAATTGAAACCACAGGGACCCAAATTTAAAAGGTTTGAGTTTCACCTGACTCTAGGTCAGTGATGCTATCGTGTTTCATTGTATGTATACATATTAGTCTCTATTATCAAATTCATTTCCTTGACCTCCACTTGAAGTTAGAAATTGTGAATCTTGCAGATGGGTACATTGAGTTGCCGATTCCAATATATCATCCATTACATATTAGTGAGATGAAATGTATACTAACTTTGATATAGTTCAATTGTTTGAAGGCTGCAGGCAACAATATTATTACCACGGGTTAAACAACAATTTCGATTCAATTTTAGCAGCCAAAAAAAGACTAACCTTATGAGCCAGATGTCAAAACCATTTCACGGACGCCTCATGTGTCGTGTCATAGCGTGTTGATCTAGTTAATTTAGTAACTCTTGGCACGAATTAGGTGGGCTAACTTAATAACTTTTAGGCACTTTCACCTAGTTTTAAATTTATAAGAAATGATTATTACTTAGACTAGACACACACAATAGGCAAGCGTACATATCGTTTGTAGTAAAGTTTATGTAAGAACCAAGTATTGAACCCAAATGATACAACTTTAATTACCAACTAGTTGATTAATTATCTTTTGTTATTTATATATTAAAACCAGAAAATGAAAGCAAGTAATAGATGATTAGTAGATAATATCAAGAGCACGAAGAGTGTTGCTTTGGATCTTCGAATCCACTTGGGATGAATTATAGTTATGTTATTGGCAAGAGGTGAGGTTAGTTAACTCAAAGACCTGGCTCCTAGCTAAGGTTACCGATGAATTTTTATTAGATTTACAAGATGTGACTTTAAGGTTAAATAGAATTAGAGCCGATTAAAGATAATTCATTGCCTAATCTTAGGGAAATGTTCTTTTTAAGGAACAATCCCCTAATCCTGGGTTAGTTACATCCAACTACTCTTCTTTCTTTTACATTGTTCTCATGGCTTACGATCCTCTGTTTGGCATACCTTTGTCTCACTTTAAAGGTAGCAAGGATATATCAAAGTGCTGCCCATGGGTGCTAATGACACTTGTGATTAATTAGGGTGATTGATCTTTATTTAACAGGTGGCATTATCATAATAAAATATATAAAGACATATAGTATTTTAACATGGGTTCACTAACTCTTAGACCGCGCCAAGTCTAACATATAGACCGTGTTAGACGAGTCACAAGACCAAGTATTGGCTAACCATTGAGGCCTAGCATATAGACCATGCAGGCCAACAACGATATTATTGATAAACGTGGGTTGATCACATGATGTGTTTCCACAAATGGGCCAACCACTTCTCCAATATCAGATTTCCCTTATTAGTATATGGGTTTTTACACAACATGGGTATACTAATAAGCTTCACCTCCTTTGGTTATCAAGAACTCCCACTAGATCAAAGACCAAAACAATCACAAGCTCATTACGAAAGAAGAAGGGTAGAAGGAATAATTAAAGACACAACACACCTCTTTGCCAAAGATTAACTATTTAATTCATACTAAGCTTCATCTACAACCCAAGTAACATAAAGGGTTTAGCCAATTATGGCCATAAGTTGTCCACATACAATAATCATAGAGTGTATCATGATGGATCAAGTATGATAAGATCAAACAACTTGAATATGATGTAATCAACTTTGGCACACACATCCTAGGTGGACGCCTGAGTCTCAAATACGCACCCAACTCGTCAGACAATAAGGTAAAAAGAAATCAACGTACCGAACGCAATTAAGCGTAAGGAGTAACAGCCTACTGCGTAAAAGAAAAAAATGTATAAGTTGCACACCAATATAAACCCAACGAAACTAAAAACCTTATCAACAGTTATCGGTCACAATCGATGATAGGCTCAAATTAAAATAGATGTGGTTGCTTATTCAAAGTTATCTCAAACGCCTAAAGTAAAGAGTCGATCTAATCAGGAATGCGTAATATTTGGCATGACGACAAACTTAAACATAAAACATACAAAATATCACTATGAAATATTTCATACCTATACATAACCACACTTTGTCGGTGCTTCTTGAAATACTTGCCAATGTATCTATCTACTATGTTAGCATCTAATTTGGCATTTAACATACTGTACAAAAACAATAATCAAACGTTAAACTAACAAAGCGCAAGTTAAAAGCATTAATCCACCGTAAGCCCCAACAAACTTAGTTGGTAGAAACCAATAAGCAAAAGGAACAACAAAGTAAAGCAACGAAAACCAAGAAATGCAATGATACAAACAACAATGAGTGTAGATGTTATTGATTCACATTATATAAACAAATTTGCAGGCTCAGGTTATCGGCTACAACTGGTGGCTGCATTAAACCCACTTTTGTTACCATGCGTGGATAAAGAAAATGTCGCAACCCCCGACCCCTGCCCGGGAGGCGGGCGGCCGTGAGCTCGCAGAGCCGGTGGTATTGGTGTTTATTAATTTGGCAGTGGAAATTACACCAGGACCGTAGTTAGGAAATAGTTTATCAGAGTAAAACACCACATTTTTATAATAATAAATACGTGGGAAAAACCCAAGTTTCTATTACAACATGTTTATATGGATAAACCCTAATTTATTGAAATAAAACTTCTTCTTTATTTAGGTAACTTTTATAGCCACTTTTCCAAGCCTTCAGTGCTCTCCAGTTGGCTTCTAATTTGGCTTTCACATTTTGTTACCTGAAACGCGTTTAAAAACATTTTATCAGTAAGAAATACTGGCGAGTGAATCCCAGTTTAATCAAAACAAGTTTTATCATTTTACAGCATTGAGGGCAACCCGCAATTACATTTGTTTACATCTACTTTAATTACCACCCACGGTACTGTCAATCCTGACTTGTGGTCATGTTACTACTCACAGTGTAGTAACAAGTTATGTATACAAAACCCCAACATACCGATGATAATTGTAGATTTACAAATACTCAATCACTGTGAATTGTAATTTAAAACATTTGAGGTTTTGTAAAAACAGTTTACGAAAAGAAGGATTAACTCACATTGCTAGTTTAGGTATTTCCTTGTGACTTCCTGGTTATAATCTATTAAATTAAACAATGCACACGCGTTAGTATAATAACCCAATTTACATTAGTTATATCCCCGAGACAGAACCCCAACGACTGAGTCAGGCAGAGCCTTGACATGCGTTACGGAGCTCTAGATCAATCGGGCAGCGTAACTAATACGTAACCAGGGGTTATAATACTTACATCGAGGCAGATCTTCGTTATTTAGTGGGTATAATACCCGAGAATTACTTTTACTATTTAGAGAATTGAGAGAGAGATCAAAAATTTGAACGAGGAATAACTGAAGCCTGAGGCCCCGATTTATAGTTCTGATCGGCCACTCTCTCGCGCCCCGCGAGAGTTTTAATGAGGGCCTTCGCGGCCCGCGAGCCACATAGGCTAGGTTCTAGCTTGGTTGAGTCGACCCACTAGCCTTCACACGCAATCGGACATGTGGCGGCACCGGTTTGTGCCTGGTGGCCAGCTATCACAGCCCGCGACTGATGTAGCCAAGGAGGTTGCTCCCCGTGAGCACCCCTTATTTCTTGTTTTATTTGATTTCTGTAAAATTTAAGGTATTTCGGGTCCATTTTTCGTATACGAGGTGTATTTTAGGACATATAGGGATGTTTTAAGGATTTTGGGAGAGTTGTTATATCCTCCCCACCTTGTTTTAGAACTCGTCCTTAAGGTTTACTGGAACAGGTGTGGATATTTCCTTTGCATCTCTGATTCAAGCTCCCAAGTGTACTCTGGTCCTCTCTTGGAATCCCACTTTACTTTAACTAGAACTAATCTTTTGTGTTTGAGATTCTTGATCTTTCTGTCTTCAATATGTAGGGGTTTCTCTACAAACTTAAGTTTTTCATTTACTTCTATGTATTTAAGAGGTATCATTAATGATACATCAACTAAGCACTTCTTGAGATTACATACAAGAAATACATCATGTATTCCTGCCATTTCCTCTGGCAGTTGTAGCTGGTAAGCTACGGGTCTTATTCTTCTAATAATCTCAAAGGGTCCAACATAAGGGTCCAACATACCTGGACCTTAGCTTTCCCCTTTTTATGAATCTAACTATTCCTTTCCATGGCGAAACTTTTAATAATAGCTTATCTCCTTCTTGAAATTCCAATGGTTTTCACCTGTTATCAGCATAACTCTTTTGACTATCGCGTGCTGCTTTTAGTCTTTCCTTGACTTGAATAATCTTGTCCGTTGTTTCTTGTACTATCTCTGGTCCAGACAGTTGCTTTTCTCCAATTTCTGCCCAACAGATTGGAGTTCGGCACTTTCGTCCATAAAGTGCTTCAAATGGTGCAGCATTAATACTGGTATGATAGCTGTTATTATAGGAAAATTCTATTAATGGTAGATGATCGTCCCAATTTCCTCCAAAATCAATTACACAAGCTTTAAGCATATCTTCCATTGTTTGAATGGTCATTTCGCTTTGTCCGTCCGTTTGAGGATGATAAGCAGTGCTTAGATTTAACTTGGTTCCCATTGCTTTTTGGAAACTAGTCCAAAAATGAGAAGTAAAACGGCTATCTCTACTAGAAACAATAGATAAAGGAATTTCATGTAATGAAACTATTTCAGTTACATGCAACTTGGCTAAGGGGGTGTTTGGTAGCCTCTGAATGGTCATTAAGAGGCTATCTCTTAATGGAATAATTAAGAATTTTACCAATGAGAAGGTAGAAGAATGTGACATGTGATTATTTACCATTCAGATGTTACCTCTTAACCATTCAGACTTGAGGTTACCTCTTATTCATTCAGAGGTTTTAAACCATTAAGAGGTAGCATCTGAATGGTCATTAAGAGGCTACCAAACAGCCCCTAATTGTTCCATGCTGAAAGTTCCCTTCATCGGTAGGAAATGAGCAGACTTGGTTAGCCTGTCTACAATCACCTAGATTGTATCATTACCTTTTCATGTCTTGGGTAGTTTGGTAACAAAGTCCATTGTTATCAATTCCCATTTCCATATTGGCATTTCTAGTTGCTGTAACAAGCCTGAGGGTTTCTGATGTTCAGCTTTAACTTGTGAACAGGTTAGACATTTGGTAACATAGGCTGCTATATCCTTTTTCATTCATATCCACCAGAAATTCTTTCTTAAGTCTTGATACATTTTATCACTTCCAGGATGTATCGTATACTTAGACTTATGGGCTTCTTCTAATATTCGGTGGCGTAGGTTTCCTTGTTTGGGTATCCAGATTCTTTTCTTATGGAATCTCCAAATTCCATCTGTTCCTTGTTCTAATTACTTAATCATTCGTTTCAATTTTTCAGTATCGTCCTTGATTATTGATTTTTGTACTTCTCTAATTTGCTCATTTAAATCTATCTGCATATTTAATTTGAGAGAACGTACTCATCTTGGATTTTCATAATACTTTCAACTTAAAGCATCTACCACTACATTAGCCTTTCCTGCATGATACTGGATATTGCAATCATAATCACTAAGAATTTCCATCCAGCGTCTTTATCTCATATTTAACTCCTTTTGCCAAAAACATATCTTAAACTCTTATGATCGGTGAAAATGGTAAACTTACTACCGTAAAGATAATGTCTCCAAATTTTAAGGGCAAAAATTATGTCTCCTAATTCTAAATCATGGGTTGTATAATTCTCTTCATGATTCTTAAGTTGTCTAGAGGCATAGGCTATAACTTTTTGACGTTGCATCAACACACATTCATAACCTAATTTAGACGCGTCACAATACACTACAAAGTCTTCAGTTCCTTCTAGTAGCGCGAGTATGGGTGCGTTGGTTAATCTTTGCTTAAGAATTCTAAAGGCTTCTTCCTGTTTTGGTCCCCACTCAAGCTTAACTGATTTACAAGTCAGTTTTGTTAAAGGAATGGCTATTCTAGAGAAATCTCGGATAAATCATCTATAATAACCTACTAGTCCAAGAAAATTTCTCACCTCCATTGGTGATTCAGGCACTTTCCATTTGGTAATCGCCTCGATCTTTGTGGGATCCACATGAATTCCTTCATGATTAACTAGATGTCCGAGGAATTGCACCTCTTTTAACCAAAATTCACATTTTGAAAATTTAGCGTAAAGCTTTTCTTTTCTCAATAACGTGAGGAGTGCATGCAGATGCGCTGCATGTTCCTCTTTACTCTTATAGTAAACTAGAATATCATCTATAAAGACAATTATGAATTTATCCAGATATGGTTTACATATTTTGTTCATCATGTCCATAAATGCAGCTGGGGCGTTGGTTAAACCAAATGGCATGACTATAAATTCATAATGGCCATACCTTGTTCTGAAGGCAGTTTTAGGAATGTCCTCTTCCTGTACTTTCAATTGATGATATCACGAGCGTAAATCGATCTTAGAAAAGAATCGAGCTCCTTGCAATTGATCAAACAGATCATCGATCCTCGGTAATGGGTACCGATTTTTAATCGTGACCTTGTTAGTTCTCGGTAATCAATGCACATACGCATTGATCCGTCCTTTTTCTTGACAAACAAGATTGGTGCTCCCCATGGCGATAAACTAGGCTGTATGAATCCCTTCTCCAAAATTTCATCCAACTGTTTCTTCAGTTCTTGCATCTCTGCTGGTGCCAAACGGTTAGGTGCCTTGGCAATTGGTGCTATCCCTGGTAGTAGGTGGATTCTGAATTCGACCTCCCTATCCGGTGGGAAAACATCTGAGAATTGAGATACTACGGGAATATCTTTCAACTCTTTTCCTTTAGTGTTAATGATTATGGAAATCATATATACTTGTGACCCTTTTCTTGCATAGCTGGTTGTTTTCATCACAGAGATGAATTTCGTGGATCTAGATGGCTTGTCTCCTTTAATTGTGATATTTTGACCTTTTGGTGAATTTACTTGTATTGACTTTTGATCACATAGGATACTGGCTTTATTGGTTACTAACCAATCCATTCCTAATACAATATCAAATCCAGTCAGATTCATTGGGTAAAGATTAGCAATAAAATTATGGTTAAAAATTTCTATTCTTGCTCCCTGCAAGATTTCAGTAATATTAATGGATTTTCCATTTGCCGTCTCTACCAGACATTCTTGTTGGAGTTTAGTTAATGGTTGATTGAGAAGTTTGCGAAATGAAGTATTAATGAAGCTTTGGTTCGCACCAGAGTCAAATAATACTTTAGCGAAAACATCATTAACTAAAAACGTACCGGCAATCACGTCCGGAATCATCTTTGCTTCTTCGGCTATCAGAACAAATGCCCTAGCATTCTTAGTAGTCTTGTTGTTCATGGTTGGAGCTAGTTTCGGACAGTTCGGTTTGATATGCCCCTTTTCTCCACAATTGAAGCATATTCTATTACTGGTTTTCTTCCTACAGTCTTCTTCCTTGTGTCCCGGTATCTTGCAGAAGTTGCAGTATGTAAAGCATCTTCCCGAGTGCTTTTTCTTGCAGGACTTATAGTAAGGTGTAGAAGTAGAACCTATGTTTTCCCCACGGTTGGAATTATCGTAGCGAAATTCCTGCGTAAGCTTTTGGACTAGGTTCTTCCCCTGATTTTCTTCTTGCATACGTACCAATTCATCAGTCAAGGTATTTGCTAGTTCTACAGCTTCTTCTATGGTTTGTGGTCTAGCTGCCTTGACTACATGTCTAATCTCACTGATTAATCCCCAGATGTAACGGAGATTAATACTGGTTCTGGGGAGGCTAGGGTTGGCACAATTCTAGCATATTCTAAGAATACGGTAGTGTAACCCTTGCAGTCTACTCCAGTCATTCTAAGGTTTAAGAACTTATTAGCTATTTGTTCTTTTTCATTGGGAGGAGAGAATTTTCTTTCGACCATGTTCTTAAACTCAGTCCATTCCATATTATAGACTCTTTCACCCCCCTATACTGGAGAATAGTGTTCCATCATTCTAGAGATGCATTCTTGAAAAGATTGGAAGCAAACATGATTTTATCTTCCTCTACACATTTGCTTATTTTTAAGACTGCCTCGGTCTTTTCTATCTGAAGAAACAATGGTTTTATTGACCAGAATCAACTGAACCAGGGGGTTTGAATCTGCATAAAAGGGTTATATCTCCTCATTTGATTAAGGGGTGAATGATCTTCTTCCTTGAACAATAACTGCAAAACAACAGCCGTTAGACTCGTCATGGGGAGAATGGAGGTTCTCTCCGTGACCACCCTCCGGCGTGAGAATAAGTACAAGTTTTGATGAAAAAGAAGAAGTGAAAGTGAAGTGAGTGTAACTTAACAATTATACCTGAATTATCCTTTATTTATAGCCGAAGTTTGGGCGGGGAAAATCTGTTGATGAAAAGTTGATGGAAAGTGCTTTTCCGTGAGCGGTTATTTTTTCCTTCCGTTAATCACTAACGAGTGTGTATGCACACGGATCATGGTCTTGATCAACGGCTAGGGTGATACCACATGGAAAGTGGGCGAGTGTAGATCTTTCTTCAATTTTGTGCCATCATCGTGACTTTGAGGGAGCCTGGGATGATGCCACGTGGTCATTCGGTTATAACCGAATGGTTGTGCACGATAGAGCCTTCTAGAAGGATACAGCTGTAATCCTATGTGGCTCTTCTTCATGCTAATTTTTGTGGTAACAGAGAAGTTACTTTTATCCAAGTTTGGATGTTGTTTATGCGGAAGTGTTGCTAGGATTTTTATCCTATCTGTTATGGAGACTAGCGCAAGGATTTTTTAGTTTCCTTTCGGCGCACAGATGTTTAGAACTGTACTTCTTTTTTAAGATCTCTTTTGGAACCAGTGCGCAGCCGCACAAGGTTCTTTTCTATAGAGAGCTTTATTTGACGAGGTTGTGGTATGGTCCCAAGTACCTGGACAAGGTTTTTGGGACCTTACCCCTTCAAGTCCCCCCAGTCTAGTGTTGCTCTTATGCAAATAAGTGGAGCACTGGACTATGAGAGATGGGTGCTTTTTTTCCATGGAGTTTTTTAGGCTCGAAAAAATGGAAAACTTCTTGGAGAAGATATTTTGCATTATTTTATTTTTCAACTGTTCATTTTGAATGAACCGTTGTTTATTTGTGACGTAACCCATAAATGGAAGATGTATATGTGTGCTGACCTTCCATCTTCTTATTGAAACTGTTGCCTTAGGGATATGTGCTGGTGTTGTCAGAGAGTGTTTAATAGGATGTGATGATTATAGTGGCAGCACTGCTTCTGAAAGGGTTGATTTGACACTTAATCATTACAATTTCCTTTATTTCTCTTCTCGATGCTGACGTTAGCTCTTCTCGGCTATATATTTATATAGAATTCATCGAAATTTTACCAGATTTGGAAAAAAAATGAGAACCAGGCGAAGGTTTCGATCTCGGAGGATTTCTGAAATTCTGGAGACCTTCGATGCTGCTGACGGTTTGCTTCTCCTTGTAGGTTTGTCTATGGAAAGGGTTGCCGGAAACAGAGGTGTTGTTGGTACTGTTCCTCCCTTGTCTGCAGGAAGAAATTATTCTTCCTCTCGTGGTGTAGATGACAACAATGGAGGGGTTACCAGACCATCGGCAAATGTCTTAACTCAAGCTTTTCCGGCCGATTGGAAGGGTCATTGCTCGATAGTGTATCAACGGCGTCGACGTGGTCGTTGCTCTGTGATTCCGGCTGGAATGGTTGCTTCTGCTACGGGTGAAGGGAGGGGTGAAAACCCTTAGATTGTTGATCCTCATCCTCTTGCTTGGTATGGTGAAGTACTGCATACCCCTTTGGATGTGTTGGATATGTTTCCTGGTGTTTAGTTTGCTTATTTTGTAACTAATGTTTCAATACACTGTTGTGTTCTGTATATTTTGTTAATGTGTTTTTGTTGCACAAGTAACCTTTTTTTTTATGCACTGCTGTGCATATTGGTTTTTTTGTTATTGCACGTGGTGCACAAGTGATTAAATATAGGGTGTGTTTGAATTACAATATGTTGCATGTGTATAATTACTTTGTTTAGGTAAAGCGAATAAAGATGGTATTGAGCTCATGTGTGAACGTGGGTCTGGACTGTATGCGGGACTTGTACCTGTTAGACCGTTCATGAGACTTACAATGTTTTACCATAGTGTTTTCGCGCGTACCCAAAGGAATTACATGCATTTTGTAATAAACAATAGAGCATATAAGGATAAGCTTTGTATTGATAAGGCGTGGGGCCAACGGATACAAAGTGAATAATTAGAATAATTATGTTGCTTACGCATGTGTCCGACTATTGCGTGGTATGGCTTGATTGGTTACATGTAGCACATGCGGAGTTGCTGCGCGTTCCAGGTGCGTGGCATATCTGTTCCATCAAGCCATTTTAAGGTATATGCGCCTTTGCCTAGGACTTCATGGATGATGTACGATCATTCCCATTTAGGCGCCAGTTTCCCTGGTTTTTCCGTGTTGGATGCTTCGTTGTCGCGCAGGATAAAATCTCTTAGAACGAAGGTGCATACGCGAACGCACGCATTATAGTATTTTTCTAATTTTGATTTATACATGGCTTCTGCAATGGCTGCATTCTCGCGCCTTTTTGTTCAAGAAGGTCCAGATCGGTTCTTCGTTCTCGCTCGTTATCTTGTTTTTCCATGGCGATCATACGCGGTGATGGGAGACCGACTTCCGCTGGGATTACTGCTTCTGAACCATATACAAGGCTGAATGGGGTTTCTCCTGTACTGGTTTTTGACATGGTGCGATGGGCCCATAAGATACTAGGGAGCTTGTCTACCGATCCCCTACGCGCGATCCCCAGCCTTGCCTTGATGCCATTCACTATTTTTTTATTCACGCTTTTAACCTGCCCATTCGCTTGTGGGTGTGCCACAGAGGCGAAGCTGTTCTCGATGTTCATTTCTTTAAACCATTTTTGTAGGTCCTCCGATGCAAAGTTTGTGCCATTATCAGAAGTGATGCGTAATGGTAACCCGAATCGGCAGATAATATGTTCCCATATGAACTTGCGGATCACCATTGTTGTAGTCGATGCCAGAGCCATAGCCTCTACCCATTTGGTAAAGTAGTCTACTGCCACTACTATGAATTTACCTGCTCCTGGCGCATCGGGGAAAGGGCCGACGAGGTCGATACCCCATTATTGAAAAGGCCAGGCTGAGGTAACTGGGACTAGAGGGTTTTTCGGGCGGAGCATTTTTGGGGCATGGCGTTGACATGCCGCGCACTTGCGCAATAGTTCCACTGCATCTACGTGCATACCCGGCCAATAATAGCCTGCATTCATAATCTTTGCAACCACCATGCGTGGCCCTGCGTGGATTCCGCATAACCCTTCGTGAATTTCTCAGACTAAATATTGCGCATCGGTCTTATCTACGCAGCGTAAAAGTGGACCCATGAATGATTTGCGGTATAAGATACCGTTCGCCATTTCGTAGTTCAATGCTTTGTGTTGAATTTTCCTGGCTTCCGCCTTTCCTTCTGGAAGTTTCCCATGTTACAAGTATGTAATGATTGGGGACATCCAAGATGGATTCCCTACCTCAATGATGTTTACTTGTCTTAAGGGAACAGATGGGTTAGATAGTACCTCGATGCGGACTTCGTTTGCGAGATGTTTGAAGCTAGTAGCAGCCAGTTTGCTCAGCGCGTCTACATGTTTATTTTCACTTCTGTTGATATGGACTATCTTGAATGTTTGGAACTGGTTGATAAGGATTCTTGCTTGCTCCAAATATAAAGCCATGGCTTCGCCTTTAGCGTCGTAATGACCATTGACTTGTTCGGCCACTAGCTTGGAATCGACATGTGCTTCGAGGTTCTTTGCTCCCATTTTGAGTGTCAGATGGAGGCCTGCAAGAAATGCTTCGTATTCCGCCTCATTGTTGGTACTTTTGAAATCCAGACGTATTGAGTATGTGAGCTCGTGGTTGTCAGGGCTAACCAGGCGGAGACCTGCGCCTGCATCATCATCGTTTGAGGCGCCATCTGTGTGTAATGTCCAAACCCTGTCATCGAAGGCTGGTGTAGGGTTTTGGATTGCCTCGCATTCTTGAATTTTATCAATGGGAACTTCGGTGACAAAGTCCGCTAAGACTTGTCCCTTAATAGCTGGTCGAGGTTTGTAGAGAATGTTGTATCCGCCTAGCTCAATAGCCCAGTTGGCCAACCGTCCCACAGCATCTGGTTTAGACAAAATTTGACCTAGATGATAATTCGTGAGGACGGTGATAACGTGGCCAGAGAAATACCGGCGCAGTCTTCGTGAGGCGTGGACCAGTGTGATGACGAGTTTTTCTATCATAGAATAGCGTGTCTCTGGACCAGTTAGCATCTTGCAGATGTAGTATATCGGAGTTTGAACGCCATCCCTTTCTACCATTAGCACCGTTCCGACTGCTACTTCCGCTGCGGATAGGTACAGGATTAACGGTTCTTCTTTTCGTGGTGCTGTTAAGGTTGGTAACTGGATCAGACACTCTTTCATCTGTTTAAAAGCTTTCTCCGCTTCTGGTGTCCATTGAAAATGGCTCTTTTTGGCACAATTGCGCAACGTGCTGATGAATGGATAAGACTTTGCAGCAAGATTTGCCAAAAATCTGTTGAGTGTTGCTAATCACCCCGCGAGTCGTTGCATCTCTTTAACTGTTGCTGGTGATGGAATTAATTGGATGGCTTCTACTTTCTCTGGGTTGACCTTGAAGCCATCTCTGGTTACTATGAACCCTAGGAATTTGCCTTCCTCCATTCCGAAAGAACACTTCGTTGGATTCAGCTTTAGATTGACGCTGCGTAAGGAGTCAAACGGGCGCTGAATGTTTGCAAGCATAGACTCTTCTTCTTGGCTCATGATTACGAGCTCATCCATGTAAACTTCCACTGTTACACCAATATCCTCTCTGAAGACTTGATCCATCAATCGTTGGTAGGTAGCCCCCACGTTGCAGAGACCAAAAGGCATTTTTGTATAGCAAAAAATACCTTTGTCTGTGCGGAAGGCCGTTTTGTCTTCGTCTTCATCCTTCATTTGTACTTGAGGTTAACCCTTATAGTAATCTAGAAAACACTTCCAACGGAAGGATGCTAGAGAATCGACTTTTTTGTCTATTTCTGGAAAGGCGTAACAGTCTTTTGGGCAGGCCTTGTTGAGGCCTTTGAAGTCGACACACATGCGCCACCCACCATTGTGCTTCTGCACCATTACTGGGTTGGCTACCCAGGTTTGATATTGTACTTCGCGCAGGATTCCAGCGTTAAGTAACTTTGTTACTTGCTCGTTCATTGCGTCTACTTTTTCTGCACTGAGACTGCGCCTTCCTTGCGCGACAGGTTCCGCTGAAGGTCGGACATTTAAACAGTGCTGCGCTATGTCTCGTGGTACTCCAGTCATGTCCATCGGGGACCAGGCGAAGATATCCATGTTGTTAGAGAGAAGTTCTTTCAACTTAATACGGATTGTTGGGGAGATGGCGTGCCCTAACAAGATGGCTTGTTCAGGATGCTCCTCGTTGAGGACCCATTTTTCTGGTTCGTTTGATGCCGAAGGTTTGGCAACTTTTGTTGGTGGCTTGTCGTCCACATACATAACTTATTTGCTGGAATATAAAATTGCTACCCCGGTTTCCGTCTGAAAACCACAAGCGGCGTGTGGTATGGAGGTAATCATGCTAAACTCTCTCTGAGATCGTCTCCCCAGTAATACATCATGACGCGATGTTGTTGGCATAACCATAAAATTAACTATGACAGTGAGCGAGTGTTCGCCATCTGAGAGGGTCACAGGAAAAGCGATTTGACCTAGCGGAAAGACAGCTTCGTTGCAGAAACTAGTGAGAGGAAAATCGACTGGTTTTAAGCGTGCCTTATCCTCTGGGTCTAGTTGCTCAAAACATTGCTCACAGATTATATCCATTGAACTTCCTGGATCTATGAACATATAATCAGTTCGGTAATGGCCGAAGATACCGGTGATAATTACTGGACGTTCTTCTTGAGGACCTCCGGGGACAACATGGAAGACTACCTGTTGCTCTCGCCAATGCTAATTGTGGCCTCGTTTGTTCGGTCTTCGTGAGGGACCTCCTTGTACCATATTTATATGTCTTGCTTTGGCTTCCTGGTGATTGGTATCTTCTGAATTTTGTTCCTTATATCCATGGCTACTTAGTTGGATGTCCCACTGACGGGTTGACTGTGGGTCCAACGTTGAAGTGCCGAATCCCTTCTTGTTTTTTTTCTTAGAATTAGATCTGTTGTACAATAGCTCAGATCTGATGTTTTGTGCAAAAATTTGGTTCATGGCGTTCTGGAACCTGGTGAACTGGTACTCTGGAGTTTCCTCCGGGAGTAGATCTGGGTGACTATGAACTCCTGTTTGCACAACGGAGCCCTTTCCCTCCGGATAATTACTGTTGCTGTCCACTTTGCCCATGATTCCGTCGATCTGAATACCTTGGGTTGCAGTACCCTTGGTCTCAGATCGAGGACTTGATGGGTGAATTGACGAGTTCTCCGCCATGGGAATCAGAGAATGAAGAGAAAATGAATCGAAACGAGAAGAAATGAATAGAAACTGAGAAATCGGTGGGCGCCGATGAAGAAACACTGGTTTTATTGACCGGAATCAACTGAACCAGGGGGTTTGAATCTGCATAAAAGGGTTATATCTCCTCGTTTGATTCAGGGGTGAATGATCTTCTTCCTCGAACAATAACTGCAAAACAACAGCCGTTAGACTCGTCATGGGGAGAATGGAGGTTCTCTCCGTAACCACCCTCCGGCGTGAGAATAAATACAGGTTTTAATGAAGAAGAAGAAGTGAAAGTGAAGTGAGTGTTACTTAACAATTATACCTGAATTATCCTTTATTTATAGCCGAAGTTTGGGAGGGAAAATATGTTGATGAAAAGTTGACGGAAAGTGCTTTTCCGTGAGCGGTTATTTTTTCCTTCCGTTAATCACTAACGAGTGTGTATGCACATGGATCGTGGTCTCGATCAACGGCTAGGGTGTTGCCACATGGAAAGTGCGTGAGTGTAGATCTTTCTTCAATTTTGTGCCATCATCGTGACTTTGAGGGAGCCTGGGATGATGCCATGTGGTCATTCGGTTATAACCGAATGGTGGTGCACGATGGAACCTTCTTGAAGGATACAGCTGTAATCCTGTGTGGCTCTTCTTCATGCTAATTTTTGTGCTAACAGAGAAGTTACTTTTATCCAAGTTTGGATGTTGTTTATGCGGAAGTGTTGCTAGGATTTTTATCCTATCTGTTATGGAGACTGGCGCAAGGATTTGTTAGTTTCCTTTTGGTGCGTAGATGTTTAGAATTGTACTTTTTTTAAGATCTCTTTTGGAACCAGTGCGCAGCTGCGCAAGGTTCTTTTCTATAGAGAGCTTTATTTGACGAGGTTGTGGTATGGTCCCAAGTACCTGGACAAGGTTTTTGGGACCTTACCCCTTCACTATCCAACGTAGAGCTGCAATGGCTCCTTCATTCCCAGAGAATTCCATTGGTTTGCAAGACCAAAATTCTTTATAAGAACAACCATATGACATGGTTCTTCTTCTTTTTGGAATAGGCAATTGAAGTAACGGTCCATTGTTTACGCTGTGACTGGGTTCAGTAGGTGGTCGTTTACTTCCACTGTTAGTTTTATTATTTTTCGCTTCTTTAACTGTCTTGATAATATATGGCATAGCGTCTATAATCCCTTTGTGCCACTATGTGTTGAATGACACTATTATCTAATTGGTTCCCGTTATTATCGTTATTCAAGTTTTCCTGATTCACTTCGTTGTCCATCTGAATTATAAACATTTACCAAGTATTAATATCACAGAACAAGATTTAATGCCAACAATTACACAAACAACACATTGGTCAAAATCGTCGAGCATTGCGACATTTACTCTATTTCATATATATATATATTACATGCTGCAACTGGAGTTTAAAATACACTACTAGTTATGCATCAGTAAGTATTGGATTGTCTATTTTAGGTAATTTTTTTAAGCAACACACACACACACACACACACACATATATATATATATATATATATTATTGTGACTAGGGGTTCATCCAGTATTGCATATTTCGCTCGTCGTACTTCCAAACGAGCTTTTCCCCTATTTGCCTTATTCTTTCTCCTTCATCTACCAACTACTCACCAAATGTGCGGAGTTCCTGCATGTTTTCGGTACTCATGGGTGGTGGTGGTGCGGGTATTGGGTCAGGGTACTAGGGTACTAGGGTATCGGTTCTCCATATGGGTATGGGTTTTCTAGTATTTCCCGAACATACTGATCGGCATCCCAATATGGATGTAGAGGGTCAAGGTTGGGGTATGGTGCTATAGGGTTTGGTATGGGTTCCTCCTGTGGATAGAGTTCTCGATAATTCCTATGTTCATCCTCCCATGGGTCATAAGCTAGAGGATTTGGTGCTGGGACTCTAGGGATTTCGTTTGGGTCGAATGTGGGTATGGGAACCTAGTCTCCTTGGTTAGGTTCTATTTCCATGGGTTGGGTTGGGAACAGTGGCAGTGGCTGTGGTGCAATGATCTGGTCTAAGTTTGGGTGTGCTGCAGTGGTAGCTAGTACGTGAAAGTTGGCCAATCGCCTGTTGACTATGTCTTAGGTCTGGGCATTCATCTCCCTATTTGTTGCTACTGCTAAAGCCCATTGTTGTTGTAACTTCCTCATTCGCTTCCTACGCTCATGTGCTCCCCTACTGAACCATCCTCTCTTTTTCGTGGGGAATGGTTCTTTGGATTGCGCCTTAAATATGAAGATCCCCTCTTCTGTGTCAGCTGAATACCCCGAAGGAGCAGGCTGGGAGGAAGTTCCTTCATCTCTAGGAGAACTAGACAAGTGATGATAGGCGTCCGATGGACCTTGATCACTCATACAGTAAACTAACAAATTGTCAAATAACACAAAACAATAATATACAGATATGCATGTAATCACGTAGATTATTTCCTAACATAATGGATAAAATTTTGGTGTCAGCAGAACACTTGTGTGGCTGAAATCATTGGCTGTAGCTCTGATACCACCTTCTGTCGCAACCTCCGACCCCTGCCCGGGAGGCGGGCGGCCGCGAGCTCGCAGAGCCGGTGGTATCGGTGTTTATTAATTTGGCAGCGGAAATTACATCAGGACCGTAGTTAGGAAATAGTTTATCATAGTAAAACACCACATTTTTATAATAATAAATACGTGGGAAAAACCCAAGTTTCTATTACAACATGTTTATATGGATAAACCCTAATTTATTGAATTAAAACTTCTTCTTAATTTAGGTAACTTTTATAGCCACTTTTCCAAGCCTTCAGTGCTCTCCAGCTGGCTTCTAATTTGGCTTTCACATTTTGTTACCTGAAACGCGTTTAAAAATATTTTATCAGCAAGAAATACTGGCGAGTGAATCCCGGTTTAATCAAAACAAGTTTTATCATTTTACAGCATTGAGGGCAACCCGCAATTACATTTGTTTACATCTACTTTAATTACCACCCACGGTACTGTCAATCCTAACTTGTGGTCATGTTACTACTCACAGTGTAGTAACAAGTTATGTATACAAAACCCCAACATACCGACGATAATTGTAGATTTACAAATACTCAATCACTGTGAATTGTAATTTAAAACATTTGAGGTTTTATAAAAACAGTTTACGAAAAGAAGGATTAACTCACATTACTAGTTTAGGTATGTCCTTGTGACTTCCTGGTTATAATCTATTAAATTAAATAATGCACACGCGTTAGTATAATAACCCAATTTACATTAGTTATATCCCCGAGACAGAACTCCAACGACTGAGTCAGGCAGAGCCTTGACATGCGTTACGGAGCTCTAGATCAAGTGGGCAGCGTAACTAATACGTAATCGAGGGTTATAATACTTACATCGAGGCAAAGCTTCGTTATTTAGTGGGTATAATACCCGAGAATTACTTTTACTATTTAGAGAATTGAGAGAGAGATCGAAAATTTGAACGAGGAATAACTGAAGCCTGAGGCCCCTATTTATAGTTCTGATCGGCCACTCTCTCGCGCCCCGCGAGAGTTTTAGTGAGGGCCTTCGCGGCCCGCGAGCTGAATAGGCTAGGTTCTAGCTTGGTTAACTCGACCCACTAGCCTTCACACGCAATCGGACACGTGGCTGCACCGGGTTGTGCCTGGTGGCCAGCTGTCGCGGCCCGCGACTGATGTGGCCAAGGGGGTCACGCCCCACGAGTGCCCCCTATTTCTTGTTTTAATTGATTTTTGTAAAATTTAAGGTATTTCGGGTCCATTTTTCGTATACGATGTGTATTTTAGGACATATAGGGATGTTTTATGGATTTTGGGAGAGTTTTTATAGAAAACATCTTCATAGCCATAAAAAAGTAAACATAAGCCATAAAAATGTCGTCATAAAAACAATAAACAAAGTATTAAGTCCACTCACCTCATCAAATCCAAAAGCCAACATAACAAATAAGAAAAAAAGAGTCTCAAATCCAAAAGAGAGTACTTACAAACATCCACCAATGACAACTGTCATTTTTTTTGGAATCCAATCTACGTAGAAACTACATATAGAAATCCAAATCAAACGCAAAATATAAGCAAAAAAGAGAAAAGAATATTATATGAACAAAGGCTTGGAATTGTAGTAATGGAATTCGTATTCACCCAAATCTACCATGGTTGCAATTGTGGTCAAAAAGGTGTAGAGAAAACCTCCAAAACAACACAATTGCCATATATATTGCCCAGCCAATATACAGATTGGATCTACAAACTCAGATTTTACTATTACTACCACTACTACTACAATCGATCATCATCATGGCCTCGTAATGAGAAACATGAATACAACAATGAAAGAATGTGAATAATAAATTTGTAATCAATATGTTACTAAAAATAACAAACAATAACGTCTCAGCAAAGTATCTCATACCCGACGCACACCATTGTCCTTTAAAAGAACAAATTCAAAGATTTCTATGCACTGTTGGTTTTGCCTCCAACTTTGTGTGTCTCACCTTAGCGTCACAGACACATAAACAATCCAAATAGTCTCGTACGACAAAGGAGTCATCCTCACCAACCGAATAACCAACAACTCACAAAGTCTAAGCAAACATTGACTCAGAAAAACATCACATACCCAACCAAGGAGGATAAACAGTCTTAGACTACTAAAGAGCTACCCTCACCGACCGAATACCCTTCAATACTCAGCCATCCAAAAACAATCTTAAAAGCATAACATCAAATACCCATACGTAAAAGTAAAATAAACTCGGGCAACTAAATAGTCATCCTCACAAACTGAATACACATTAGCACACTAAGACCCAACAAACACCGTCTGAACAGAGCATCATAGACCCAACCGAACAGTCTAAACTGTCTCCGAAAACTAAACACTAATCATCATCGACAAAGCAACATCAAACACACAAAGTCCAATAACATGTAAACACATGCAACAATGTGATCACATGATAAAACACAAAAAAAAACCCCAACAAAACATCATCAAATCCAACATCGAGTACGAACCGTCAAAAACAATCAATAAACCCAAAACATGAGCCTCCTGGCAAAACCCTAAAATACGTCTTGCTTACAGACGAAACTAACACTAAGCATACCGTGATGTCAACGTTCCGGTAACATCAGTAACAAAGTTATAAAGACGAAACCCAAAAACGAAGAAGATCGAACAACATATTAGGGGTGTGAATGGTTCGGTTCGGTTTTTGGGTAAAACTAAAACCGTAACTAAAAGTTCGTTTTCGGTTTTTGAAAACCATTATGTTTCAATTTTTTTCGGTTTCAGTTATTTCGGTTTTAGAAACGGTTCGGTTCAGTTTTTTGGTTTTTGAAACAAATTAAGTAAGATTCAAAAATTAAAAGTATAATTCAAAGTTTAAGAATCTTTCTTAAATGTTTACATTTAAGTTAATATATTTAGTCTTTTTAATTAATATTGTTCACATAAACCTAACCTTCTAATTTATTTTAATGTTTCTCCAAAGTTTTTATTAAGACGTTTTCTTTTATAATACTTTGAAAACCATTTACATTTTATGTTAAATTTTGTTATTTCTGGTAAACCATGGATAAATCATTTTAATGATAAATAAACATGTTAATGCTCTTATTATAAACTAGTGGGAAACTCGCGCGTTGCGGCGGGAACTCCATACACATGTAAAAGAGATTGTATTGGCGAAATGGACAATTTACAGCGTTGTTTGTACTCGTTTTCCGTTAGTTTCTCAATCATGTGGTTTTCCTTTAGTTCCAACTAAATATATTTTATTTAAAACGATACTAAATGGATTAATATAAATAAACACCCCGACAACGGTAGTAATCAACTGCATTAAGGAAAGGTGGTGGTGTCGACAAAGCAATCCAATGGTAAAGAGGGCCTACTAAATAACTAAATCTTGTGCAATAATAAGTCAGCAAATGATCAACAACAATGTCAACAACACAGCAGTGATATATATATATAGAGGAAGGGTATAATGAAAACCACTAGTTAACGCGAAAACTCGAAAACTAACAAAAAAAAAGCCTAAAAACATATCATTTTTTTTCTTTTGCATACCAATTGTCGCTATTATAGGTATATAAAAAAAACTTTTTTTCAAAAAAAAAAACTGTAGTGCACATGTGTATGTGTACTACACATGTGAATTATTACACATGTGCACTACAATTTTTTTTTTTTTTGAAAAAAAAAATTATATACAAAAACTAGCGATTTTTAATAAAAAAATTGAAAAAAAAAATTTGTGTGTTTTGTAGGCTTTTTAGTTAGTTTTCGAGTTTTCGCGTTAAAGTGGTTTTCATTTGAACCATCCCCTATATATATATATATATAATGGGGATCCTGCGGAAAGTGTGTTTTTCCTAGAAAGTGTAGGAAGCGATCTGGGCCATCAGATGAGTGTGTTTATTGGTTGAGATCATTTTGGTGGCATTTTGGTAATATACGTGTCTTTAAAATAGGCTAATTTAATTGATTAGGGGTAAATGTGTCATTTAAGTTGTTTTAAATAAGGAAATAACTACCAATCATAAAACCACCTCTTAAAATGTCGTAATTTTTTTTCTCTCTCTCTAGTCCCTCACATTTGAAAACACCAAATCATACAAAAAATAACGATAAATCAGATCTAGATGTGTTCATAGTAGTGTGTTTTAGCGATAAAACACAATGTGACGAACTAGTGACTGACTGCTAAAATACAACATCAAGAATGCCAAAATCACATCAACCAGTAAGTGATAAAACACATTGTGATGAAACAATAGATAAAATATAAAAGAACATGTCATTCATGAATTGAATCATAACTGGTATAAGACATTGTGATGAAACCGGTAATTGATAAAACACAACATCAAGAATGCCCAAAATCATATCAACCAGTAACTGATAAAACACATTGTGATGAAACAGTAACTGAAACCAGTAACTGCTAAAACACATTGTGATGAAACCAATAACTGATAAAACACAACATCAAGAATGCCAAAATCACATCAACCAGTAAATGATAGAACACATTGTGATGAAACAGTAACTGAAACCAGTAACTGATAAAACACATTGTGATGAAACCAGTAACTGATAAAACACAACGTGAACCAGTAACTGATAAAACATAACATCAAGAATCACAAAAATCAAATCAACCTGTAACTCATAAAACACATTGTGATGAAACAGTAACTGCTAAAACACATTGTGATGAACCAGTAACTGATAAAACACTACGTGAAGAAATTGTTAATGATTTGAACTTCGTAATTTAAAGTAACGGCCCTTTTGAAATTGTAATTATTTGAAATTGTCAAAGAGATATATGTTTCCATAAATATCTGGATAGTTTAGGATATATAATATTCCAAAATTATATTAATAATCAAATTACCATCATGCCCTTTTGAATAAAAAAACTAAAAGTCACATGTCACCTCCCTATTGCTTCCTAGACTTTCTAGGAAACTTAGGCTTTCTAGCTAACTCCCACTTTATATATATATAGGGTCAGGATTTAGAGAAAAATGTGGAAAGTGTGAGAACGGGGAGAACGCTTATGGATCATCAGATCAAAACAATCTATGGACTAGATGACGCGGTGGCGTTTCCGTAAATAACATCACTTTTATTAGTGTGGCGCGCTTCATTAAGGGTAAAAGGGTCTTTTGACTTCTCTACACAAAAACGCCAAACTCATGAATAAAACGCTATTAAAATCCCGCCTTAACCCACATAGCACACTTCATCCTAATCTAAACGCCATTAGATATAAAACGCCAAACTTTGTTTTTAATCCCGCCTTAACCCACATAGCACACTTCATCCTAATCTAAACGCCATTAGATATAAAACGACAAACTTTGTTTTTAACCGATAAAGCTGAACAAACAGTACTAGAACGACGGAACTTAATTACTAGCATTTACTATAATAAAAATCGCGCCTAAAATACGCGCCAAAAACTTCCTATATAAACAACCTCTCAGACCTACTAATAACCACACCAAAACCCCAAACGCCATATTTTCCTCTATACCATTCATCTTAGAAACGCCAAAAAACCCAAATATCAAAGATTCCAATCCATGTTTCTTTGAGATACACTATTTTCTCAGTAAACTTTCGCTTGATGTAATGGGCAAAATCCTCAATATAAACGCCAAAACATACAAAAACCACAAAATTTCAAAAACGTCCTTTCATGGAGATTCAGTTTTGGTCTCAATAAAGTTTAGCTGAACGGGATGGATAACATTGTTAGACATCTTTCTTGACTGAGTATTAACAATGTTTTCCATCTCGTTTAGCAAAACATTATTGAGTTTAGCATGACCAAAATTAGAGGTTTATGGTAGTTTTATTTAGTGGTGTTTTTCTTTTTGGCGTTTGATTTGCTTGTCCGATCTTATATTGTTTGTTATGTAACTTCGAAGTAGCATGTTATGAACAAATAGGTCGAAAAAAAAGATGGAAAAAAAATGATGTATAAAGAATGATGTAAAACGCCAAACTGAGATCTGTGTGTGTTCTGGAAGAATGAAAAATACAAAACGCCAAACTACTCTTCACTGACTCTCGAAGACCATCTGTGTGTGTTCTGTAAGAATGAAAAATACAAAACGTCAAACTACTTTTCACTGGCTCTCGAAGACCTTGTCGATCTTCTTTTAATTACGGCCGGTTTGCATGTCGGTGCGTAGTGTCCATAGCCTTTGCAGTTCTGACACTGTCTTTCTTTGGCCCCGGGTTTCGACTTTTATTTCTTTTTCTCGATTGCTATCTCCTGTTTAGATTTCAGGCACTTCCGAGAACCAGAACCTTTGGATTTATACCCAACAGGGACTCTTATCGAATTTTTTTCGTTTTTATATTGATCGGTTATCTCGGCAAATCTATCCCTAGTACTAGCGGGAGGAGCAACAATCTGCATGTCTTGAAACTTCTTCATATAAGATTGAACATGATCCTTGTATAAGGATAGCTCCTCTTTATTACCAGATAAACGGTTCAAAGTATATTCCTTTGAAAAAATAATATCTCGCATCATACATTGCACATCGGGATTAAGCTCGGTCATATATTCACGACTAATTGAGTATTCGGGAGAGCAGTTTGGGGAAGCCTCTTTGCGCCATCTATTCAAAATGTATTGTTTTGGAAATTCCCTAATGTCCATAATTTTCAAAACATAGAATATTTGTCTACATAGCAAACCAAACTGCTCAAAACGCCTGCATGAGCAACTGCATGTGCAATCAGACTTACGGAACATTACCTGAAAAAATGCCAAAAACAATATCTCTATAACGCCATGCAGAGAATATTTGTCTAAAAAAATTAAAAAAAAAAACTCAGTGGATATGATAAAATGCCATTCACATAAAACGCCATATAAAAAACAAAACGCCATTGTTTACCTCAAATAAGGATGTACAAGGCTGCTGGAAGTCATTTATGTAAAACTTAACAAACCCATCGGGCTGATCTTTGTAACGTTGATTTATGCAATCCGCAATTCCAATTAGCTCAGCTTGAACATCACAAAAAAAATACTTTTTGTGTATATGTCAACAGCTTGGCCTTCCAACAATTGGTAATTACTCTTCAATTGGGGTTGTTTGTATCGAGATTCATGATCATTTTTCCGGTGCGTATGACGCTGTGCTTCTATTGCAGTTTCGTAATGAGTCGTGAACTCAACAAGAGTAGCTTTCGAATTGCACACTTGACCAAAAAAAATGATTCTCACTCTCTGACCTCGATGTCGTTCGCATAAGACCCGACATCTCTTCCATTCTATAGTATGCAGGGATCCAAGATTCCCTGAGTGCAAAAATATCAGATAGCCAGTGATTATCTGCTAAATTGAACTCTCTGATAACCACTTACCATTCTGATTCAAACTCTTCAGATATGAGAATATCCGTCCACACAACACCACAAATACGTTCTTTGAAATTGGTGGAATTGCATAGCCTAACACCAACCTATGTATAACACGAAAACGCCATGCATAAAAAAACAAATATATTACACAAAGACAAAACTTAATTAAAAAAACAGTAACAAGGTACAGAACGACATGTATTTTAAAACGCAGTGTATCCTAAAACGCCAAAGGTAAAAATAAGCATACCAACCTTCAGAGAAAGTTTATGCATCAGATGCCACATGCATAACTGATGTCTCATGTCAACAAATACAGCAGAAATAGCCTCCTTCATTGCCGGATCTTGGTCAGTGACAACAACTTTTGGTTGAGAACCAACAGCTTTTAGAAAAACTCTCAACAACCAAATATACGTATCAGCAGTTTCCGACGCCAATAATGCAGCACCAAATGTAACATTGCAGTGATGATTGTCTATACCAGTGAACGGTACAAAAACCATAGTGTATCTGCATATGAAAATGCCATGAGAACTGAAACAATAATAAAACGCCTTTGCATGTAAACTAATAAAACGCCATTGCATGTAAACTCAAAAAAACGCCATTGCATGTAAACTCAAAAAATGCCAAAAACAGAAGAAGTTAAATTATAAAATATTACTTGTTGGAACGATACGTGGCGTCAAACGAAATCACATCACCAAACACGTCGTAATTACGTTTGGCTTGATCGTCACACCAAAAAAGTCCCTTCAAACGATTGTCTTCGTCTGTGAAGTAATCATACGAGAAATTAGGCTGGGAATGTTTTTTTCATCCAAATGTCTCACAACCATATCGGCGTCATATTCCCTTATAAAAAAATTAATTTGCCTCTTGTAGTTCTTAAATTCAACTTTACTTGCACCCACGTCTTCAAAACCGCCAAAACAAGTCTTCATAACATTAAACGCCTTGACGGGACCCAAATTCAACTTAGACATGCTGTGTATAACATGCTTCTGGAGCTGACTGAGGTGTCGTTCAGTTGGAAGAAAATGCTTATCAGGACATTCAACATGATCATGGTTGTGCTCCTCGACAAACTTATACACCTTCCATGATCCAGCCTAAAAAATTACACCTAACAGTGCACCACAATCAGCCCTCTTTGAAAAGTTGGATCGCACTAATCGCTCCTTTTGATTGGGGTACAACGAATCAACCTTCTTGTCCTTATATAACCCAGATCTCGTACACAAGTAATACATAATATGTAACACACCTTTAGAGTTTGTCTTTGTAGTCCCTTTCCTGACTGAAAACCCACACTCCTTTGCATACTTAACATACATTGAAAAACAATCATCGAGGCTTGTGAATACCATGTCCATTGTGGGCTTTATTTCTTCACTAACGTTAGGAATGATAAATGGTAATCCAGTTTTGGGGCAAAACCTTTGACTTGGGGAAGCAATTTCGTCTGAGAAAACACAGTGAGGAACAGAAAAAATCAGAAAAAACGCCATTAAAAATAGAAAATTTCTTGTAATAACATTATAGATTAAAACGCCATTAATTGAATAACAAACAAGACATAATAAACACATAATTTGAAAACACCATGATGAAAACACCAAAATACACACACCATAACTTTATTGATTAACAAAAATACTAATGCTACTTGATAATGAAAACGCCATGAGATGAATAATTAAAAACACTTAACAACATAAATAATTAACAAAAATATAACATCATAATGAAAACGCCATAGTTAACAAAACTAATATTTACACAAATTAACAAATAGTAATAACTGATGTTTACAAATACTACTAAATAATATTCAAAACTAATCAAAGAGATGTAAAACGCCAATGATCGTAAAAACATAAGAAATATACTAGATCCTAAACGACAACTAAAATTAATATTGAAAACTCCAATTATCAGTTCTTAGTAATGGCTTAACTACCAATTAAAACGCGATTAAATTGGATAAATGAACAATGACATTGAAATCATACAACACATTATGAAATAGTAATTAAAAAAAACAATGAAACAAGCATAAAAGAACAAAACGCCATATCTGTTGCATGATTTGCTGGAACAAAAATAGGAAACGTCATCGAATTTTACTTCGTCGAACAGAATCCACGTTAGACGCCATAGATCTGAGAAAGCTTGCAAAGGAGGTAACAGCTAACAAGAAATCTTTGGAGTTTTAATTTGAAGATATTTATAACGCGAATAAGGAGGGAACGTATAAAAGGACAATCGTACCCCTGCATATCAATTAGTGTCCCCTGCCACGTGTTGGGCCAGGATCCATTCTCACCGTTCTCACACTTTTCACCGTTCTCTCCTGATCCCGTACCTATATATATATATATATAGAGAGAGAGAGAGAGGGGGAGAGAGAGAGAGAGAAACGGGTTCAGGAGAAAACGCTCAAAAGTGTGAGGACGATGAGAACGCATCCTGGCCCAACACGTGTCCCGTGGCAATAAGAAGGGCGGAGGGGCTTTTTTGTCTTTTCATTCTTCTTTTATTTTCACAACGCGGTATAATATTTTCTGGCGTCTAAGTTTTTTTTGGCGTTAATTGTATTTATTAAACTTTTTGGCGTTTAATTAATTGTTTTTGTGTCACATATATAATTTTTTGGCGTTATATCGTTTTCTGGTTAACTTTTTTGGCGTTTGTGGCGTTTTGTATAATAATTCACTACGAGTAATTAATGTTTGCATAAGATTAAAATAAGTCCAATTTTTCTTTTTGGCGTTTATTGAATTTTTTGGCGTTTTAATACCCTTTTACAAGGTGCTTTGCCAGCAGCTGTTCTCCCAGTTTTCATTCTACTAGCGTTTTGGTGTTTGTAGTTTTTGGCGTTTTATATAATAATGTATTTTATTTATAGAGAATTTGATAACAAAACAACATATAACTTGATATCAATACAATATAACATGAAAACAAAAATAATTAAAAATGGTAATCTAGTTTTTCTTTCCAATCTTCAATGTAATCAGCCTCTTCCTTTTAGAATTTGTTTTTGGTGTTTTGAACCTTTTTTGAATAATTTAGCTAGATGCCAACTTTCCTTCATAAACCCCGTCTTTTTCAGAAGAAGATGCTTAGTGGCATCCTGTTTTTTGGTGTGATATTCTTGCTTGGTGGCATGTCATTAAAGATCAACTCTTGCTTGATGCTATTTGTAATAATGGAGTCCAAAATAGCATTTTATTCTTGTGTTGAATCCTTTCTTCCATGCCTATAATCATCAAGAACAAAGCTCACATGATGGCATATCACTGTCATCAGTCTCTTTTTCTTGAATATTTGTCCATCTCATTCAGCAAAATATTATTGAGTTAACCCCCTCAGAAAAAGGATCCATTTCAGTGAAACCTTTGCCATCTGTGGCGTTTTAAAGGGAGTGGTTTCTAGAGGATATGCCGTTTTTTCGTGTTTTCTGGGCGATTAATTTCATTGTGTATAGACCCCTCTCTTATAGGAGTTTTTTGGCGCATAGTTTAGGCGGGACTTTTTATTGTAATAAATGATAGTAATAAAGTAATTGTCTTTTTAGTTACTGTTTTTGTATTTACTGTGTTGATCAGCTTTTATCAGTTTTGTAGGTTATAGACGTCCCATCTTCTAAGTTTGACGTTTTTTTAAATGGCCTTATGCAAACCAACATGACAAAATACAATAACGGAGTAAATAAAATATTAAGCAGGAAAAATAATTTTTGTTATTTTTGGCGTTTTGTTAGGGTTAACCATTTTTAGTATTATTTTGGTGTTTTGCTAATAAAGATAGAAATATATCATTTAATTATCTTTAAAAAAAATTACATAGAAGAAAAAAAAAGAGGAAAAAAATTAAAATCCTTCATCAAAAGGTACTTTATATAAATAGTATCCATCACTTGTGTCATCTTCTTCCTCCTCGGAGTCTTCATCTTGATCTTCATCCATGTCATCACATTCACCTTCATCAGCTTCTTATTCCTGAAGATTCTGAAGCCTCCACCTGAACATGTCTTACATTAACTCCAATTTTGAGTCTATTTCTGTGTTGGTACAAGTGGCGTTATGCAATTCTTCCATGAAACCCAGTCGCTGCTTTGTGATGATGTTCTCTATCCAGTAGACTTCCTGCTCTCCTCTGTCGTATGTAACCGTCACCATGTCTGTTTCATCATCAAAACGCCATGATGTCATTACAGGGTCTGGCTTCACGTCTCCTATGATTGGTCCAAATTTACTGGTTAATGCTTTCATAAGCATATGCGTTTCATAAGCATATGTGTTTCATGGCATTCGTTGTCTAGAGCGATGCCAATGGATAAGATTTTCCTCTGTATCTCTTCATCCATCTTTAGAATTGCCCTAACTGTCTTAACATACACCCTCATTCTGTTGTCAAAATGGAGGACGTATCGCCTGATTCCTAGAGTGTATCTCCACGAAACGATTGTTGCCATTTGTGGCGTTTTGTTTAAGTTGCCGTTTTTGGTTAACGAATTTTTTTGCAGAAAATGGATAGATTGAAGTGATTATGGAAGCTATGTTTTACCTTTGTTTATATAATGATGTTTTTGGCACGTAATTTAGGGGGAATTTCTTCTAATAAATGTTAATAACTGAAATTCAGTTATTTGTGTTGTTTCATCTTCCTGTAATATTCAACGCGTTTTATTTTTAATTTTTGGCGTTTTGTTTTTAATGGCATTTTATTTTTTGTATGGCGTTTTATCATTTGATGGCGTTTTGAATATGAGCGGTAAAAGACCCTTTTACCCTTAATGAAGCGCGTCCCACATAATAATATTGATGTTATTTACGAAAACGCCACCGCGCAATCTAGTCCATGGATTGTTTTGATCGGACGATCCATAAGTGTTCTCACACTTTTCACCGTTTTCTCTAAATCCTGACCATATATATATATATATATAGGGTGGGGTTCTAGAGTGAACACTGGTGTATTTGCGAACTGAGTAAACAAATCCTGGCCATTGGTCTACACACGTGTATATATATATATATATAGGATAAGGATCATGTGAGAAATAGTAGGCTAATTGAGAAACTTGAGAAGCATCCTGGACCACACATTTTCCCTAAGCAAAAAAATGCAAAAAAAAGTGAAAAAAACGCACAAATTTTTTTTTTAAATAGCAGCTTTTTCTTTAAGGATTTAATTTTTTATTTTTTTAAATTTTTTTTTTTTGGGATTTATACATATGTGTATATTGTTAATCTTTATAACTATACATATATGTATATTGTCAATTATACATATATGTATATACATGTTTAAAATTGAAAAATAAGTATTATTTAGGGTTTAGCATTAGTATTTAGGGTTTAGCATTAGGGTTTAGGGTTTAGCTTTAGGGTTTAGCTTTAGGGTTTAGCATTAGGGTTTAGCAATAGTATTTAGGGTTTAGCATTATGGTTTAGCTTTTGGGTTTAGCATTAGGGTTTAGCTTTAACTTTTGAGTTTAGATTTATCTTTAGGGTTTGCATTACGGTTTAGCATTAAGGGTTTAGCTTTAGGGTTTAGTTTTAGCACTAGGGTTTAGCATTAGGGTTTAGCTTTAGGGTTTAGAATTAAGGTTTAGCATTAGGGTTTAGCATTAGGGTTTAGCATTAGGGTTTAGGTTTAGGGTTTAGCATTAAAGTTTAGCTTTAGTGTTTATGGTTTAAGTTTTAGGATTTATAACACATATTTTTTTCAATTTTAAACATGTATATACATATATGTATAATTGACAATATACATATATGTATAGTTAAAAGATTAACAATATACACATGTGTATAAATCCAAAAACAAAATTTTTTAAAAAAATAAAAAATTTAATCCTTAAAGAAAAAGCTGCGATTTTTCCAAAAAAAAAATTGCAATTTTTTCACATTTTTTTGCATTTTTTGCATAGGGAAAATGTGTGGTCCAGATTGCTTCTCAAGTTTCTCAAATAGGGTAGGGTTCTAGAGTGAACAAGAGTTAAGTTGTGAACAAAGTGAACAAATCCTAGCCATTGGTTTTGTTAGATCTTGAGATTAGATTTTTAGTTAATTTATTAATTAGTTATTAAAGTATAATAGGTATAAATTAATGGTAGGGATATTTTGGTAAAATTACAACTACTTTAACTATGGCAACAAGAAACGTTAGTTGGGATTTGATTATGATGTATTTTTTATTCCCGTATTCTTAGCTAAGTATCATAATCCTAACTAAATATCCTTGAAGCTTGGCGATCAGAAGAATAGAGATGGAGAAGAAATCCGGCGACGGTAGAGAACATAATCTTGACGACGGTAAGATTAAACTTCAGTACACTGATTATTGATGTACAGTAGTGTTAATTTTGTTTTTTAAGATAATCGAAAAGTTAGGGTTTTGTTGAATCTGATAGTTTGTAATAGGGCGATTGTCTTATAAGAATGTATTTGTGGTTGAGTTTTCAGTTGAATAGATGTGAAGTATACACTATGCCGTCGGAATGTGTGTTCGGAATGGTATTTTAGACGATGAACTCTGTTGCCGGAAATCAAGGAGGAGACGGTAGAGAACCTAAGGTTGAAGACGGTAAGTTTATACTCCAGTACACTGATTATTGATGTATATTACTGTTACTTTCTTTTCTTTTTTTTTTTTTGAGAATCGAAAATTTAGGGTTTGTGCAATCGGATCTTTTGGAATGAATATGGTGTACAGCAGATTGATGTGTGTGTAAAAAAATGTGATTTTTTCATAGAAATAATAGATAAAAAAGGTTATACTTGGTGTACACAAGTGTATCTTTGGTTGTAGCTTGGTTTTTATCTTCGTATGATGATGTAAGGTTGTTACTGTACACCTATGTACTGAATTTAAAGAGGGTATAGTCTGGAAGTTGTAAACTGAAGTAGGTTTTTACTGACTCTGTTTTTGTAATAGTTTGTAGAATATGGTGAATCTGCAGTATGCACACTGGTGTATCTTCAGGAAGAAGTGCACAAGTGTAAGTATCTTCAGGAAGAAGTGCACAAGTGTACATATGTAGAATATGGTGAATCTGCAGTATGCACACTGGTGTATCTTCAGGAAGACGTGCACAAGTTGTTACTGACTATGTACTGAATTGTAAGTATCTTCAGGAAGAAGTGCACAATTGTACATATGTAGTGTACATTTATGTATCTGCAGTATGCACACTGGTGTATATGATGTTGTTAATCAGTGTGGCTGCTGCAATACACAACAGTGATATATAGACTGTTCGATCATTTAATTTTACGGATAATTTGCAGGAAAATGGTGTTCCTAAATAGAGTATGGAATAGGTATGATGTGCATTCAGATGAAAGATTTTCCACCTAGTGTGTGGCTGGGAGCTGCGATTGTCAACTGCTTTGCTTCAGTTCTTAATTATGAAGAGGTTAATAGATCTAAGGAAACAAATCCGTGCCTTTTCTGCCACACATATTGTTTTGTAAGTTCTTTGTTTAGTTTATTTTAAAAATTTAGCAATATGTGTGTACAAAGACGCATTAAAATAATGTTGGTTTCTTGTACACTTAATGTAGACTGAGGATGTGTTATATAACACTGAGTATGACGATGCGGAACAGCTGGATTAGTTTGAAAGTGCTCTGTTCTTGGTGGTCGAAAGGAATAGGTGACCACTAACAATGGGGTTGATTAAGGAGTGTTTGCCATGCGGCACATGGAAAGATGGATGATTAACAAATGAAATTTGGTATAGTGGTGTGACTCGTGACTCAAAGGCAAACAAAGAACCATGAAAGAATATTGGCAAAAGAGAATGAATATGAAAAGGCGAAGAACGCTTTCAAATGTTAATTTTATTACTCCAATTCAGTGTATGACACTAGTTATGAAGTTGTAGGTCTTTAGATTAAGAAGTTTTAGACTTTTGATTATGTACAACACAGTCTTTTGGTTAGAAAACATATTATATTTATGGGTATGTATTTAACTTACAATTTGTTCTAAGTAAGCATCGTTTCGTTTGTGTGTATTATGTTGTTTTTATTTTTTATCGTCTGTATTTTACATAAGATATTCATGGTTTAATTTGAGTATAGATAGGCGTTTGCTGGAACATTACACAGGTAAAATATGTATACACAGATGTATTGTAGTTATCTGTACACTGGTGTAATGCGAAATACATAAGTGTATCCAATAAAAAAACATGCTTGCAATACATAAAAAATAGTAATCTATAGAAACTATCCAGCATCAGTTATTACTTCACGTATAATTGAGATCATCGTAATACAACAAAATTAATTAATAAAAAGACAAGCAACTTTACAATGCAAATAAAAAAAACAGAAATTCAGCCATTACGCGATCGCGTAGCGTGTTAGCATAGGAGCACACTAACTTCACATCATACTTTTTTCCTTAGACGTGTCAAACACACCTTTTCGCCAAAGCTTTCATATAGAAGTACATCAGACCTATGCCAGGCTCTGTTTTGAATACCATTTTCCTGCACAATATCCATAAAATTAAATGACTGTAGAATCTAAGTACATTTACACCGTATAACAACATAATGTACACCAGTGTATAGACTACAAATACACAAATGTATACCATATGTGTAAACTTTTGCACTGCTTATTAAACTGACCTCAAGCCTGTCTTTATACGGGATTGCGGAGTTGCAGGCTCTGTGTCACGAGATCTAAAATCCTCGTTTCTATACTGCATTTAGTGAAGTAAAAATAAAAGTATCAATAGCTATAAGCTATAAAAAAACTACCAATAAGTATGGTTTGTGCAGTCCAATCACTCAAAGATACAACAAAGTCTCTTAATATGCATTACCTTTTGTGGCCCCAAGCTGCAATAATAGGTTGAAGTACTTTAATCAGATGAAGCCAACCATATACTAACATAAGCACCAACAAGCGCATTAAAAGACTTAACATGTTGGTCACATTTTCTCTCAGGCATTTCGTCGAACACCTCGGATGCATGATCAAACATGGCAGCTTTCACATACAAAAAAGCTCAAAGACGGTAAGACCTGCCAGCAAAAATACAACTATGTTTCAATGTTTTTGTCGGGATAATCAATGGAAAACAGACACAACCGGGTTTAAAGTGGACTGCCGGAAAAAAGTTTTCAGAATCAAACCTGGGTTGCGATGATACAGCAGCTGCCGGAAATCAAAGTTTTCAACTTAATGTTTCCAGATTATTGTTCGTCGGAAACCAATGTACATCGATTAACGTTCGCCGAAATCTTATGCCGTCTCCGATTAATGTTCGTCGGAAATCAATGTACACCGATTAATGTTCGCCGGAATCTTATGCTGTCTCTGATTAATGTTCGCCGGAAATCAATGTACACCGATTAATCGATCTTCATACGAAATACGACGTGATGATGATGATGATGATCGAATACTGATTGATGTTGATGATAATGATCTGATGATTTTCTAAAACCAAATCGAACAACGAAAGAAAAGAAACTTGCAATTTTGATTTTTTGCTTAATTTCTTGCATTCGAATCTTGATTCATTTGAGGGAAATATTGAAATCACAAGATTATAGGAATCAGTTATCATGTTTGGTAACTGATTGTGATAAATGTCTTTAAAAGTTGAGATATAATTTAAAAAATAAAATTAACTTTATATGGTTAATGACAATCCTACCCCTTATCATCTTAAACAAAATCAAGGGCCAAGATTAGTTCACACGGTTCGCAAACATGGATGTTGTTCACTCATGATCCCTATCCTATATATATATATATATATATATATATATTATAAGGAGAAAACCCACTCTAGTTGACTAAACCCTGAAAACCCATTAGATGGACACCAGTGTGCCACGTCTCAAGTCTTGAAAAGGGTGTTGAGGGCATATATGTAATTTCCCTGCCTGACATACTTTTTGTTAGGATCCATGTGAACATCACACTCCTCATTAAATGCCTAACATACTTTGTGGTAGAGGTACATTGTTTTTTTTTTTTTTTTTTTTTTTAAGTTTCAAACTTTCATCAAACCCAAAGCAAAGGCATCATTGTAAGTGAGAGATTCCAACGTTTCTTTTTAAATACCAATAACATACTTATCCCATGCTCCATTAAAACAAGCTTATCTTATCCGAAACATGTATTGCTATTTCGCACATCTATTTATACGGATGTATTTTGTATTTTGGCACATGTACGACAATAGTGTTGTGTGTTCTTTTTATTATGTGTTTTTTAGGCTAGCCATACTATGTTTTAATTATTGTGTTCTCTATGTTTAAGTGTTTTTTTTATATTAAGTTAATATATCTAGCCATATCTACTAATCTTTTTTGCACGGTTCTTTTTTTTTTTTTTTTTTTTTTGTTGAACATATAACATGCAACTTTTTTATTCTCTTAAAAATATGTAACATATAACAAACAACTATTTCATTTCATTCTAAAAAATGTGTAACATATAACATGCAACTCTTTTATTCTCTTAAAAATATGTAACATATAACATGCAACTATTTCATTCTAAAAAATGTGTAACATATAACATGCAACTATTTTATTTATATAATAGTCACATCAGTTTTTATGAGTTTATCTTTTTCAATCTCATTTTAATAGAAAATTTGTATTTGTAACATAATATACTTTCATTTTTTTTTAACAAGTCTTGTGCTAAAAAAAACAGAGCATGTGTTGGTTAGTTTGGTTGAAAATGTGGTAAACTTGTATTAACAATACCATTTTTATTTTTTATTTTTATGAAACAAGCTTTTATATTTTATAGAAGGTAAAAACATGTGTGGTTACACTTGTATTAAGTTTTTATATTTTTTGGAAGGGAAAAACATTCGAGATTACATTTTTGGATCACATAAAAAAAATGCACCAGCATCTACACTTTTTGGTGACACCAAAAAAATGTACCACCAAGTTTTGTTTGCATTGTATCAAAACGTGTTAAACTTGTATTGGCAATACAGTAAAATGCATCTGTTTGTTAGGTTTCATGTTACAAGTAATTTTTTTTAAACTTATACGTGTTAAAATTTATTAACAATACAATGTTTTCTAAAAGACTCGTGACCTTTTTTGTAGGTATTCATGCGGACGAGGAATTTTATGTTCACCACACACCCAATGGGACTAGAATGTGGTGTCCTAATGTTCCTATTGTTTTAAAGCCTGTTGTTGGTTGTGTATATGAAACGTGGAAGGACGTTACACATAATGTAATACTTATTGCTCTTTTTTTTTGTTTACTGGGTGTTTACAATTTTTGAAATTATAAAGAAAATGTATGTTTACACGTGGTGTAACTTCATATATATGTATAATATATGTAACATCTTTTTTTGTAGTGTACGTACCAACATGTAACAATGTGATGTAATATAACACTTTGTGTCAGAGGAGAAAGAAAAGAAAACGTGTTACACTCTTATGTATGTGGATATCCTTTAAATGGTAAAAAAAACAAGCATTTTTTCTTGTATACTGGGTGTTTACATTTTTTTAAATTATACAGAAAATGTAACGTTATTTTTTGTACTTTTTTTTTGTAAAATGTTACATATAATGTAATACTTATTGCTCATTTTATAGAATGTAACCTTAATAAGATGGTACATATAAAGTAACATTTTTCCTCATTGGTTACATTTTTTTTTGTAAAATGTTACATATAATGTAATATTTATTGCTCATTTGTATAATGTAACCTTAATAAGATGGTACATATAATGTAACCTTATTCAACGTGTATATCCAGTTTTTCACCTAATGCTTTTACATTTATTTGTTATATACAACACCGGTGGCCCAAACACCGATAAATTAAAAAAAAGTATCGTAAAACAACTTTATGAATAAAATACTTAAGTTACAAATTTTTGCCCCCACAAATGTTAAGGTGCAAAATTATTATATAACCTAACAACGCATACAACACACTTGTTCCCTAAAAAACAAAATACTTAAGTTACAAAAATATTTTTCTTTTCTTTCAAATCCTTTGCTGGTGTGTCCGATTCACTGCCTTCCAATACTGTTACAAAATAAATTGTCAAACATAAATGTAACAAACCATCTAGCAATTTAATGTTACATACCAATTAGTTTCTTTTTTATTTTATTTTATATTTTTTTAGAAACCCGCTTTTGTTTGTGAAAAAGGAGTTCTAACTTATAAAATAACCAAAAGAACAAAAATAAATATGACTGTTGCTTTATTTTAAATTAATTGTCAAACATAAATGTAATATTTTCTTCCCAATAGAACAATTTTTGATCATGTATTCACCCAAAAAACTGTTGTATCCAAGCGATTAAGAAGTGAGATTATTCAAAAGAAAGTAAAGAGGAACAAAGAGGGTCAAAAGATTTCTTGTCATTGATATTGAATGCAAGAGAATCCGAGACTGTTTCCAAGAACTTGTTCACATTATTCAAAACTAACTATTTTGAGATTATTCAAAAGAAAGTAAAAACCATAACTTAACTGATTAAAGGAAAAAAATCCAATCAACTAAATAAAACCGTATAAAACCAATAGATCGAACAGCAATAATTAATACCCAAATCACCATCTATAATCATAATCCTCAAAAAAAACTCAATTCGCTTAAAGATCTAAAACAAAAATAAAAATAAAAAAACCCAGCGATGATAATATCCAGAATCCGCAATCAAAAACCCAGAATATACGAACGAAATGAAGTTGGTATGTGATCAAATGGAGGACAGAACAAGGCGTATATATAGATAAAAAAATAACAGATTGAATAAACGACTTTTGGGTTTCAACAATATTAAATTTGTGATAATGACCCAAGAATCTGCTAGTTTATTTTCTTTAAAAAAAATTTGAAGAATTTTGAGAGATGGAGGATGAAAGATTCTGATTCTGATTAAAGGAACGGAGCGACGCACCTGAACCGACGCTGACGCACCTGAACCCTATAATTTCCGGCGATCCTTGATTTTGTCCAGTGATTTTTGAAGATCTGCAGCGATCGTCTTTTTTGTGCGGCGATTGTCTGAATATTTGAGAGGGTATGATGAAGATTATGAGAGAGCATGAGTGTTTGGTGACTTTTGAAGATCTCCAGTTGATGAAGATTATGAGAGAGAGTGAGTGTCCGATGATTTTGGGGGTAATTTGAAAGGGGTTGATGAAGATTTATGAGAGAGAGTGTTTATTTTTGTGGTTTTTGAAATATTGAGGACTAATGTAGAGTTGTAGGATTAGGTGTAATGATGTAGGGATGTAAGGTTTCTAAAGTCATGCAGATTTTTGTCTCTTAGTAAGAGATTATGTTAAATCTTTCCCATATTTCCCTCTACGTACATCAAATATATTAAAAAATAGAGATGAAGGATTCAAAATCAAGTAATGGCCCAAAATGAATCTCAGCCATCCATCATGGTTAATCAAAGGTTATTAATGGGTTTTCAGGGTTTAGTCAACTGGAGTGGGTTTTCGATTTATCCTTCCCCTATATATATATATATATATATATATATATATATATATAAACGAGGGGAAGTGTGAGAACGGTGAGAACGGATATGGATCGTCAGATTAAAACAATATATGGATTAGATTGTGCGGTGGCGTTTTCATAAATAACATCAATTTTATTATGTGGGACGCGCTTCATTAAGGGTAAAAGGGTCTTTTACTGCTCAAATTGAAAACGCCAACAAAAATAATAACACGCCATTCAAAAAAATAAAACGCCAAAAATTAGTGATAAAACGCGTTGGAGATTACAGGAAGAGGAAACAACACAGTAACTGAAATTCAGTTACTAACATTTATTAGAAAAAATTCCCTCCTAAATTACGCGCCAAAAATATCATTATATAAACGACGTAAAACATCGCTTCCATAATCACTTCAATCTATCATTTCTGCGAAAACATCTTTAACCAAAAACGCCAATTTAACCAAAACGCCAAAAATGGCAACCATCGTTTGGTGGAGATACACTCTGGCAAGCAGGCGATTCGTTCTGCGTTTTGACAACACAAGGAGGGTGTATGTTAGGACGATCAAGGCAATTTTGAAGATGTAAGAAGAGGTACAGAGGGGTATCCTATCTCTTGGCATCGTTCTGGATAACTAATGCCATGAACACATATGCTTAAGAAAGCATTAACAAGGAAATTTGGACCAATCAAAGCAGATATAAAGCCAGACCCTGTCATGACATCTTGGCGTTTTGATGATGAAACAGACATGGTGACCGTTATATACGACAGCGGAGAGCAGGAAGACTACTGGCTTGAAAACATCATGACAAAGCAGGGGCTTAGGTTCATGGAAGAATTGCATAACGCCACTTGTTTGAACACAGAAATGGACTCAAAAATGGCGTTAATGCAAGACATGTTCAAATGGAGGCTTCAGAATCTTCAGGAACAAGAAGCCGATGAAAGTGAAGGTGATGACATGGATGAAGGTCTAGATGAAGACTCCAAGGAAGAAGATGACGCAAGTGATGGATACTTCTCGGATAAAGTACCTTCTGACGAAGAGTTTTAATTTTTTTTTTTTTGTTAGTTTTCTTCTGTGTAATCTTTTTTTAAGATAATTAAATGATATATTTCCTTATTTATTTGCAAAACGCCAAAAAATACTATAAAAAGTTATTGCTTACAAAACGCCAAAAATAACAAAAAAAAAATTCCTGCTTAATATTTTCTCCGTTATTGTATTTTGTCATCTTAGTCTGCATAACGCCATTTAAAAAAAAGCCAAACTTGGAAGATGGGACGTCTATCACCCTAAAAACTGATAAAGCTAAAGAAAACAGTAAATACACACAGTAACTGAAAAGACGGTTACTTTATTACTATCATTTATTATAATAAAAAATTTCGCCTAAACTATGCGCCAAAGAACTCCTATAAGAGAGGGGTCTATACACAATGAATTGACCACACCCAGAAAAATAAACGCCATGTTCTCTAGAAACCATTCACTTTAAATCGCCAAAAAGTTAGTTAAAATAACCACAAATGGCAAAGCTTTCACTGAATGGATTCTTCTCTGAGGGGGGTTATCTCTATAATCTTTTGCTGAATGAGATGGACAAATATTCAAGAAAAAGAGACTGATGACAATGATATGTCATCATGTGAGCTTTGTTCTTGATGAATATATGCATGGCATGAAGGGATCAACACAAGTGTAAAATGCTATTTTGGACTCCATTATTATAAATAGCATTCAAGCAAGAGTTGATCTTTAATGACATGCCACCAAACAAGAATATCACACCAAAAAACAGGATGCCACTAACAAGCTTCGTCTAAAAAGACGGGGTTTATGTAGGAAAGTTAGCATCTAGCTAAGGTATTCAATGGTTCAAACGCCAAAACAAGTTCAAGAAGAAAAGGCTGATGACTGTGAAGATTCGGATGAGAAATTAGATTACCATTTTTTATTTTTTATTCTTTTTCATTTTATATTTTTTTGTTATCAAATTATCTTTTGTTTGTTATCTAATTCTCTACAAATAAAGTATATTATATTATATAAAACGCCAAAAACTACAAACACCAAAACACTAGTAGTATGAAAACTGTGAGAACGGGTGCTGGCAAAGCACCTTGTCAATGTATTAAACGCCAAAAAAATGACTAAACGCCATAAAAAACATTTGGTCTTATTGTAATCTTATGAAAATATTAATGACTCGTGGTGAATTATTATACAACGCCACAAAACGCCAAAAAAATTGACCAGAGAAACGCTATAGCGCTAAAAAAATATATATGTGACACAAAAACAATTAATTTAACGCCAATTAGTTAATGAATACAATTAACGCCTAAATAATCTTATACAGCTGAAGAAAACAGTAAATACACACAGTAACTGAAAAGACGGTTACTTTATTACTATCATTTATTATAATAAAAAATTCCGCCTAAACTACACGCCAAAGAACTCCTATAAGAGAGGGGTCTATACACAATGAATTGACCCCACCCAGAAAAACAAACGCCATGTTCTCTAGAAACCATTCACTTTAAATCGCCAAAAAGTTAGTTAAAATAACCACAGATGGCAAAGCTTTCACTGAATGGATTCTTCTCTGAGGAGGTTATCTCTATAATCTTTTGCTGAATGAGATGGACAAATATTTAAGAAAAAGAGACTGATGACAATGATATGTTATCATGTGAGCTTTGTTCTTGATGAATATATGCATGGCATGAAGGGATCAACACAAGTGTAAAATGCTATTTTGGACTCCATTATTATAAATAGCATTCAAGCAAGAGTTGATCTTTAATGACATGCCGCCAAACAAGAATATCACACCAAAAAACAGGATGCCACTAACAAGTTTCGTCTAAAAAGACAAGGTTTATGTAGGAAAGTTGGCATCTAGCTAAGGTATTCAAAGGTTCAAACGCCAAAACAAGTTCAAGAAGAAAAGGCTGATGACTGTGAAGATTCGGATGAGAAATTAGATTTCCATTTTTTTTATTGTTTTTCTTTTTCATTTTATATTGTTTTGTTATCAAATTATCTTTTGTTTGTTATCTAATTCTCTACAAATAAAGTACATTATATTATATAAAACACCAAAAACTACAAACACCAAAACGCTAGTAGTATGAAAACTGTGGGAACGGGTGCTGGCAAAGCACCTTGTCAATGTATTAAACGCCAAAAAAATTGACTAAACGCCAGAAAAAAACATTTGGTCTTATTGTAATCTTATGAAAATATTAATGACTCATAGTGAATTATTATACAACGCCACAAAACGCCAAAAAATTGACCAGAGAAACGCTATAGCGCCAAAAAAAATATCTATGTGACACAAAAACAATTAATTTAACGCCAATTAGTTAATGAATACAATTAACGCCTAAATAATCTTATACGCCAAAAATGAACAGCATAAATTGGGAAAATAAAAGAAGATTGAAAAGACAAAAAAAAACCCTCACGCCCTGATCATATCCAGCGCCACGTGTTAGGACAGGATGCATGCTCACACTTTTGGGCGTTTTCTCCTGATCCCGTACCTATATATATATATATATATATATAGGGTCAGGATTTTCATTTACTTTGATCTTTGTCCCTTCTCTCGGGTTCGTTATTCTAACGTAATATGATTCCGTCATCAGGCTTGCGTTTACGTTTATTATCAAACATCTTGCTTATTTGATTTATTTGGGTACCTTTTTAGTTTGTCCCATTCACACCGTCCTTACTACATTGGACGTAAATGTGTCCATCATAAGAAGTTCATGGTATCATGTGTTCACTACTTACTTGGCCAGAGTAAGCGATCAACACATGACACACATGACTTTTTTATAATTTTCACATTACACCCCATGTAAGTAACGCCTCTAATCTTTCTATATCATTGATTTAAATGGCAAAACTTTATTCATTTTCTATTTAACAATTATTAGTTTTGCCCGTTTCTTTCTTGAACATATAAAATGTTTTCCTTTTTATCGAACTATTATATAATCATATTCGTTAATGTGATTGCTACTTTCCTCAATAGTATTATATTGAGAAATCTTCACTTGGATAATTACTCTCGTCCAAGTTTTCATATGAACTAATCCTGTTATTGCTTTGCTATTCATCATCGTGAATAACACATGTTTCTATTTAATTTCTCATGGGAACATCATCCTGAATAGATATCCTATTCAGGTTTTCCAAGTTTTATCCTATATATGCAACCGTCGTTCTCTACGTGTTTGTTTCATATTACTATTTGTGCGATTAATTTAAAATGTGCACCTGGTAATGCTTGCCCTAACAGGATTTCCATGCCATTAACCATGTTCGCGATCGTTGCGCGGTTTAGGTTCTTGTTGACCATGCTCTGCTCGTCATACTTTGGATCGTTCCTTCGTCAGATCCACAATTTGTTAAACTCCCGCTATCTTCGGATGCGAGTGTCCTTCAACTAAAACATTTATAAAAATTAGTAATTTCGACTTTAATGAACGTCTGTATTATAATACAAGGCTTTTCCACTATACGTGTCAACACACGTAATTTTGTTGACTATATCGATCCTTTATCGATTTAATTGGGGTAACGTGTATTACACGATAACCCTATGTGTTGTTCACAACACTTTAATCATACTAAACCATTAATATACATGTACTTACCGGATTTGCGATCAAGCCTCGAACCGAACACACTTTACTCTTTAACCATGAGCTCTGATTACCAACTTGTAAGACCCTTTCTATTAATTAACGGTTTTCGTATAGTTTACGAAAATAAATGTGTAATTATGATTACATATACGTTGAAAAATACGGTAAATTAAAAATTTTACAATTTAGAAGTTATACAACATAATGTGATTGAGTTCGTCGTTTAAAAAGAACGACCAATCAATATGCGGAAGCTTCATTTTCATGTGTTCGGTTCTTGTACGTTGCTTGATCTTCATCCTGGTACTCTTGATATTCACCTATGATCAAAACCAACTTAAAAGTTAGTTTTGATAACTTGAATATGAGATTAAGTAAGTTCTATGCATCAAACAACAATTAAAAACAATTTTGGCAGATTTGTGTGTCTCTCGCGGGCCGCGAGAGCTAATTATACTGTGTCGTGGGTCGTAACATCTGTCACGTGGCGCGTCGGGTTTATCATACTCCCTCGCATGGTACGAGGGAGACCAATTTTCAGCAGGTCCGTTTTCTGGCCCTGCATATTGCCAGCTATGGTTTTTAATCGAAAATCAAACTTTAAAGTGCAATAACTTTCATTCTACTTATCCGTTTTGCGTGATTCTTTTTCCTACGCGCCTGTAATTAAATTACAGACCTGTTTATCATCTTTGTTCGCATCAAAATCCGATTTATAAGCTAATGGCTTATAAATCTCTTTTATAATTATTCGGCCCATTTCGTAATTCATTATCCATGCTTATTTCTCGTTTACTATTAAGTCATAAACTACTACTTTAATCTCCACATTTGTAACTTATACTTGTTACTTAGCGAATTACACGACCATTTTCTGAGTTATGCGTGTAACTCCTTTTGATCCGTTTAGAGCGATTTTTATGCATTTAAGCACCAAACTTGCTCTATTCTTTTCACACTTCGCATTCCACTTTTAAAATACCTACTTATATTCCATCACAACTATTTTTGTAGTGGATTTAACATATTGAACCCATTGTCCTAAATTTTACCTTTCGGTTAGTTATTTTACGCTAATGACCCATTTTTAGGCATTTGACCCACGAAAGTTTGTGCCTATAACTCTTATACGTATCTAAGGGTTACATAATCATAATGCAAGTTCCTAAACAACCTCTAAGGGTCATTTACCCGGTTCACCCATCAAAGGCTTTTTAGTCAATTTTAGTACCTCATTTTACTACAAAGGACTTTCACTAATTATTTGATCAAAATCTCACTCTTAACTATAAACCTATTTATGCGTACCTGGCTCGGGTCAACATATTAACCCGTTTTAATACCTTGTCTCAAAATTGCTAATCCATAGCATCGCTAATCTATGAGTCGTCTTATCCTGTGAGCGTATGACTCAACAAACGCTTATTAGTCGTTAATAGTCATATGGTATCAGTGTTACCATTTGACCCGTTCGGTCTAAACGACCAAATATTTTGCGCTTATAATCGAACGGTATTTATTTACCATTTCTTTAATTAACTCATTTCAGATTTTTCACCAATTTGGTTAGGTTTCTTAAATCCGTTTCTTTCGCGTTTACCCAACATGGCTTATGCCGTTTGGTGTCGTTTTAAACTTTGACTTTGATTCATTTACATTTTTTATTCGTTTAGGCTTACTTATAAAGTAGTCGTTTCGAAAACTCATTTTACCTTAGCCTTTTCATAGCTAATTTACCGTTTAACCTCTTTTTACCATTAAACATGGTTTTTATCATTTATATTAGTTCTGACCCGTATTATTTCACGTCGGAAACTATATCTTGAATATTATCTTTATCGTATTTGCAACTTATAGAATAAACACGCATTCTACAAAAAGGTGTAAGTTTCACTTACCTTGCATCCGGTTATGCTCTTTTCCGCGTACTCGATCTGTTTGACCCGCTTCTTTCCCAAGCCTCCACCTAGCTTGTCAAGCGTCAAACTATCATCATAATTCGTAAGACGGATAGATTAGTCATTATCATTTACGACTATTCCATCTTACGAATTCTATGTCGAAATACTATTCGACTTCGTCATTGGTTAGTTTAACTTTCCTAAAGTTAACTACCTTTAATCATATGATATGTGCAATTAATTTAAATCACATCACAATTAGAATCCGTATTATCACATATCGACCGAAATTAATCAAGTTAGACAATTACGCGTCTCTTTCATAGATTTCATCATATCTACAATCATTCGGGCATTTTAACGAACACCTTGCGGGCATGATTTGCATACTTCTTTTATCTAGTTCATTATCAACTTTGAACCAAGTTTCAAGCATCAAATTTCATGTCCTTATGCCTAGCATTCATGATCAACATCAAGACTTGCATCACTCATCGGTTTTACACTATTTCAACATTGAAAATTCATGTGTTCATCACCTAGTTACAATACCCATTTAACATATGTATGGGTAATTATCGAATTTCTATTTTCTAACACTCGTTTATCAAATTATTAACTAGGGTTGTTTCTAAACATGGATTTCATCACAAAATACTTAACCCATTTCATGTCATGTATGATCGTGTACCCAAATTCATAGTTTAATCAAACACCTTTTTAACATTATCATGTATGATGATTCTAAGCATAGTTATATCATCATCTTCACTATATAGTCAAAACCCACTTCCTAGTTTACTTGTTAATCACTTACAAGTAACCTTACATCAAGTACTTCATAATTTCATCATAACTAACGAAATTAAACATACATAAACATTCAATTTCAACTTTGGATCATAATCCAACAATCTATTTGCAAGTAACCTACTTGTCTCAAAATTCAACTTTAACCAATCTAGGCTTTATGACATACCTTATGATCCCCATGACTAGGTGATCTTTTATACGCGTTTATGCTTCGATTTGGTCTTGAATTGACCCTCAATTTTGGGTTTTTAGCTTGAACATGGGTGAAACCCTTGTTTTTCCCCTTCCTGGTCGTACGCACACACACACACACTTAGTGTGTGTCTGTGTGTGTGTGTTGTGTTTTATTTCTTGTTTTTATTAAAACAAGTTTGCCCACTTGGCCATAATAGTCCCTCATGTTTTGTTTTTTGATCAAATGAAGCTATAACTCACTATTTATCACTTAATCACATATTACTAACTAGGTTAATTATTCCTAGTTATCTTAATGGGTTCGGGAGGTTATAGTTTGTTTTATTTTAAGTCCCGTTAACTCGGGCCTTTTATTACTTTGTTTTCTCAAAGTGATTATTCTGCTTTTTAATTAATATTAGGTTTAATTTTTTTTAAATCCTAATATTTACCGGGTTAATTTTCTCCACTAACGGTATTTTACCCGTCATTGATATTAACGTGGTTTGATTACCAAACCCGTTTTTGGGGTGTTACAAGCCTCTTTACGCCATCTATTCTAAATGTATTGTTTTGGAAATTCCCTGATGTCTAAACTTCTCAAAACATAGAATATATGTCTACATAGCAAACCAAACTGCTCAAAATGCCTGCATGAGCAACTGCATGTGCAATCAGGCTTACGGTACATTACCTGACAAAAGCCAAATCGGTATCTCTATAACGCCATGCAGAGAATGTTTGTAAAAAAACAAATTAAATGTTATAATAGAATATGATAAACGTGATCGGAGTGTCGCGCTCCGGTCAAAGATAATATTTATAAGCCCTATTTACCATTAACAATTAGCTAGTGGTAGCAAGGGGTCGAACCACGAAGAGTATGTGATTTGCGAATGGATTTGAATGAATTCTTAAAAGGTGTCACAATTATGAAGCTTGCTAACTTGTTTTTGTATATTTTTTTTTTTTTTTTTTTTTTTTTTTTGGGGTTGTTAAAGAGATGTTGAATAAAAATACTAAGGTGATTGGATTGATTACTAACTAGAGATTAACAATTGCAAGAATGTAATTAAAGGTTAAAACAAAATAGAGAAAACAAGGTTCACACCCGGTTCAACAAATGCCAGACCTAGGGTTATCACACATTTTAACTTGGTTTAATCGAATTAGTTCATTAACGGCTTGACAATCACAAAGCTTAGGTGCCAATCGCTATCGACGTTATAGACAACGGACCACGATGCACATCATTACTTTGGACAAGTAAATCCTATCAAAAGACAAGGCATAAATACGCATATTCATTTCACAAAGTCAAATTTAATCGTTCATTCGACAATTCACAAATACAATACAAACGTATCACAATTATCCAATGATTCAAATGCAATTCAATTAGTCACAAACCAAGTATCAAACAAGTAGTAAACCCTAAACCCTACAAAAGTCTACACCGGGGTGAAACCTCCAAGAAATTAGCCGCTCATGGTTAACGAGGCACGATAAACGGATGATGGAAGCTTGAATTGGGTCATCTTGGATTCGGAGAATGATGGAATGGTGATTAGGGTTTTGGGTAAGATGGTGATGATGGATGAATTGAGAGATGAATGAAATGGTGATGAACTAGGGTTCTAATTCGGTTTATTCGGATGATGTATGTGATGGTAGGTGGATTGGTAGTCAAGATGATGATTGAATATGGCTCCAAGAACTCTATTCAAACTTTCAAGAAGTGTAACTCCCGAATAATGATGATCTTCCCATTAAAACTCGTTCCAACATAACAACAATTGAAATTTCACGTTTTGGTTTAGCCGAAGCCGTCGCCGACGGTCCAAAGACCCCTCGCCGACGGTTTGTCTTTGTTCCTCTTTTGCTGGACGGTCTATCTCGCTGCCTACGGAAATTCTGGGCGACGACAACATCTAAAGGGCGTCGCCGACTGCCCATTTTGGCGTCGGCGACAGTGCCCATATCACCAAATCTCCGTTTTTTCGCATCCTTTGGTCTCGGTTGACCCTTTCCGCGTCCCGATGGCTCGTTTTTCATCCCGGTGACCCGTAAAGCTCCCGAATAGCTCCTTAAACTCTGTTAAACCTGCAAAACACAAATTTAATTAAAAGTAGGCTATTCAAGATTAAAAGTCAAGTAAAACTCCAAACTTAGACATAAACGAGCACCGTTATTCGACCACGTATCACATCCCCACACTTGTCTTTTGCTTGCCCTCAAGCAAATCTGTTTTTCACTTTCACGTGGGTCGAACAAAGAATACACTACCCATTCCCGAGACGAAGGTTAAGGTCAATTGTCATACTAAAGTTCAAACTCTTTACAATTTTCAACATATTTAACGGTAAAGTGCATTCACATATAAAATGGTTATCCAAGATTAACCCGCCCGTGAAACCAACAATTCATGCACATCCCTCACAATGTTCTCTCCACTCGGTTTATAAACTGACTAATTTTTATAATGTATTAGCACTTCAAAGAATAATCGCTCAAAACCGATTAGAACATGTACCAGCATAGGCTTGCAACTCAATCATTTTCCACCACCGAACACGAATACTAAGCACAAGTCATAAGGTCTTTGTAAGGGTTGTAATGGGGCTAGGTTAAGGGTAGGAGATCGGATATTTTAAAGTGACTAAGGTGATGAAAATTCGATTTTTATTACAAAACAACTATTCTAAACAAAACTAAATCATACGTCAACTTCGACGCAATGATGTTCGCCTTTTATTTCTTAAACTAAGAACAACTATTTTTGTTATTTTTCTCAACAATATTCTATACTTTTTCGTAACATTTTCTTATTTTTCTCTCTTTTTTTATATGCAAACAAACAAACACAACTATAAAAACTTGACCCTATAATCGAATTTCCATCACACGGGTTTGAAAGAAAAAAGGCTTAAGGTTATGGGCTATAGGGTGGTCAAACGAAAGGGTTAGGCTCAAAATTGGCGACTAAGGGATAAATTTTTGGGTAAGGATATATAAATGGTGTAAAACGGAAAAGGTTTACCTAATGCCTTAATCATTCTCGTGCTTGTATTCAGTCTATGGTCTCAAACTTATCAAAAGTTGCAAGTTCTACAATACATGACTAATGGTCCACTCAAACAAAGAAACATAAGTATGTAATCTATGATGTAAAAGTGGCTCAAAACCTCACATATCTAAAGGGTATGGTATGTGACATGCATAAAATACTAGTTTCTTAGGCGGATCATTCCCAAATAACCACCCGCTAAATACCCGTCATGCTATTAATTCGAACTTGACCATGACAAAAGACCAAATGGGTTGTGACATCCCTCGTTGACTTAGTTACTTGTGCTTTAAGATCGCTTTCGAAAGAAGACATTTTTATTTTTGAAATTTTCCCTCATCCCCACACTTGAGGTAAGCATTGTCCTCATTGTGTAGTGTTTAAATGAACGGGTCAAAATCGAAAACTTTTACTACTCCCCGATCCCCACACTTGAGGTAAACATTGTCCTCAATGTGTAAGAACTAGAGTTTTAAAACGCACAAGGGATGTGACACGGCTACTTCCCAAAAAAAAATTTCCACCCCGAAAAATAATATACAATTACAATCCACTTATTACTAATCTAAGAATCAAGGTAAAAAGGAAACGCATGCACCTGATTTTTTTCGCTAGATGCTCCTGTCTTCTTCTTCTCTTCATAAAAACGGTTGTCCCGCGAACATGGTGTACCTACAAATCTTAACCCTTGTGTAGAAGCATGCTTCTCACAACCATTGAAATTTGTTAGGTTCTTAGTTTTACCATTTTTCTGAAATTTTACCAAATCATGCGTTAATTTACCTTGATTTTTGTGGAAAAATAATTTACAACAATAACAATCCTAACTCACTTTCGTAGGAATCACAGTTGCATTTAGCTTATGCAACAAGCCCATTTAAACCCCCCAATAGCTTGAGAGGACGAGTAGGTCTCGTGAGGGTTATATAGGGAACACACCCACAACGTTCATTTATCTAGGCAAAAAATAAATACTAACGAAATAAAAATAAGGAAAACCAAAATATACAACAAGAACAAAAAACATACCTCGCTCTCACCGCTGATATCTCTCGTTTGGGTCAACTGGCGGGTTTGGCTGGTATGGATAACCAGTGAGGGCCTCGAACATCTCCCTGTAGTTATCGAGGGGACCCGGCTCTCCTTGGGGTGGCGGCTGGTATGGTATCGGAATGAAGTTGGACCCAACTGCCTCGGGCCAGTGAGGGGATGGATTAGATGGGCCTCGTGGAACACGGAGGTTGGAGTAATCGGTCCATCCCATGTGTTCTACATAGGGAAGACCTGCTTCATAGTCTCTCCGATGTCGCTCCTGATCGTGGAGGACCTTGGCATTGTTTATGGCCATTTCATTGGAGACGTATAAAGCACCCCAGCGGTGGTCTTGCAATGTGTTTCGCTCGTGCCGCTCTTTTTCTTCCCTTTCTTCCCATGCCCGTCTTCGGGCCATATCTTCCTCCTGCAATTGCAACAATCGTTCCATTTGAGATCTTTGGAGTGCTTGTTGCATCTGCTGCTCTTCCATGTGTTTTTCCATCCTCTCACGATAAACCGCTTGGAGGGCCCACTGTTCTTGCATATGTGCCCCATGCATCTCTTCCCATGCCTTCCTTCTCACCTTATATTCCATTCCTTCACCTATACCTGCTGATACATTATCATAAACCGCCTGTTGACCGCGGTTAAAATCCTTGTACGACGGCCCCCGTCGCTGATTCACAACATTCGCTACATCGGCAGAAATTTCCCGATGTTGCCGCATGTACCTCTGCCTTGGTCCCCGTGGACCGGCAGGTTCTGTCTCATCTTCCATGTCAACCATCTCCTCATCATCATCACCCTCTTCAGCCTCGCTCGGATCAGTGTACCTATAACTGTTTCCTTGATCATCCTCCACTGTATGAAGATGACCAAAGACTTTAACTGTGATCTTCTAGTGCCGCTTCATTGAAGCAAGGTTAAACTGATCAATGGGTTAGAAACCCATAGCGATTCCTGAGGTGACGCATTTTGTTGTAAAATCATCCCGCCGATTAACCGCACGAAGGGGATCATCTTCTGTTTGAATGACTTCCTTGTGTCCCACTTGTTTATCATCACGATTTGACGCCATGACAACCTTGGTATCCCATACAACAATGCGTGTAAGACCCGGCAGTCAGGGGCCTTCACTGTCCCGTGGTCTCCGAACCGCACCATTATGTTTTCCAACGAAATGCCTTGTAATATTTTACCCTCCAAGGACAAATCGTTCCTAGATTCCCCCGCACCCCCAGAACCTGGCAACACCGACGCTAGCATTTGATCCAAATCAGCAGTGTTTGTTTTGTTATCCAAAAAATGATCATAGTCATAATAATCATATGCTTCAACCCCCAATGAATCAAAACTAGCGATGGCATTCATATGCTCGAACGACATAATCATTTGATTCTTGCCAATGTTGCCAATTAACTGCCATGTAGGATCCGGCCCATCAGAGTTTTCAAACCTTAAAGTTGACAACCATTCACAAACCGCAGCCAAATAGACTCGTGAGGTGATATCCTCACACCAATCTAGTACTCGTTCCCACCCGAGCTTCTCAAACCTTTGAGTTATGCCAATTGTGCTGAATTCCACAACATTCACCGCACGTTCACATGCTACTCTATCGGGTACAGCCTTTGAAACACCCGTGACCATTTTCATCTTCCACATTTTTGCCTCTAACCTCTTGTTGTTGTACCGGGAGAGAGCCTTCTTCTTGTCGTCTTTCCATGCTGAGGCCGACCGACTATTTTTGAACTCCTCCCAGTTCCAATCCTGTCGATATAGCTCCCCATCATCTTCTTCCACAATGCTTAACTACTCCCATCGTCTCTGATAATGTCCCGAGCCTGAACCGGCTCCAGAAGATGAACCTTGTCCAGAAGTTTTTGATCTCTTTATTCCTCTGAACATAGCTACAATCAAAAGACAAAAGAACAATTAGCACACCCAAATCTTCAAACAATCACAAACTTTGAACATGATCTATGATGTTGAATTTCAATCAATAACTAGATGTAGAATCGCCTTTTTAAACTTCCAAAGTCGCACATTTTATCATCTACATATCAATTTACATGTTTATTCAAAAAAATTCTCAAAGTTTTATGGTTCCAACAATATTCAACATCACAACTATGCTCAATCATGCAACTAACTAGTGTAATCACATCACGAAGACTAGAGCATGTTCAAATCCCACCCAAATCAAGTAATCATTCTTAAGTTTATGCTAAAACATCATACATTATGATAAACAACCTACTCTTAAACAATAAGGTTAAAATTTCGGAAGAAATCAACAATCCATATGATAATCATGCATAAATTGAAAGAAATTCCATACCTTTGATGTAGATGAACAAGAAAAACAAAGAAAAAGTGCAAAGCAAGAAACTTGATGAACACCCTTCAAAAACCCGAAGTTTCACGCCCAGAGATCTTGCAAACGCCCAAGAATTGATGAAAACCGTGATAGGGGTTTTGTTCCTCTCGAAAAAATACACGAAATAGGCTCAAGAATCACTGGATTTGATAGAGATTTGAAAAAGTTATGGAAGGTTGAAGATTAGGGTTCTTGGTGGGAGGTTTGGGAAGATGAAGTGCAAGAGAGAGAAGTTCACGTGTGGATCTGATTAATTTGGAGTTAAATCGAAGTGGGTGTGAGATAGTAAGGTTCTAGGGTCATGGACATGAGTAAAGTTGGGTTTGATTTGAGTTTGCAGCGAATTTTTTTTAAACATGTAAGTTCGAACCGGGCTAGAACAAACCTGCGTCGGCACTCTTTGGAGGAACCGTCGGCGACAGGCCACATGGCCGTCGGCGACGCAAGACGAAAAACAGGATTTTGGCCGATGCCCTAATCCGCTGTCTACGGACAATTTCAGCCGACAGAAGTTTTGAAGGACCGTAGGCGACGTGCCTGACCACCGTCACCGACGGTATGCAGAAACTCAATTTTATATTTTTCAAATTTTTTTTATGGAAAATAGGTATAAAAATAAGGTCCTTTAATAAAAGAACTATATACAATTAAAAGTCCTAGAAATTATTAAAATTGTTTTTGTAAATTTTTATAAGTTTAAATTTTCAAAACACAAAACCGTTAACGATCCTACCACCCCCCCCCCCCCCAAAAAAAAGTTGTGTATTGTCCCTAATACACACAATTAAGTCTAAAAACATACCTTTTGTCTTCAAGACACGTTTGTGATATCCGGACTTCACACATCAAAAGGGTTAGTACGAAACGAGGACGATTACCACAAAAATACTCAAACAATGAAACTAAATTATACACAACTCTACAAATCTCATTACCGGTCCTTTCAGTTGACCTCATAAGTTGGCACACTTACCACGAAGTTCACCAACTCCACATTCTCATCCTTTTTATCATTGTTACCGTCAAGGAATGGTTTAAGACGATTCCCATTAACCGTTTGCTTCGACCCATCCTTCGGGTCCTTAATTGTAACATCTCCAAGTTTCCCGACCCGTGTAATCACGTACGGGCCCATCCATTTGCTCTTGAGCTTTCCGGGAAAGTATTTAAGCCATGAATTGTAGAGCCAAACCTTTTGACCCACCTCGAACTCTTTCGGCTTCAACTTCGCGTCATGTTCCTTCTTCATGTCATCCTTATATTTTGAAGCACACTCATACGCTTCTTGCCAAAGCTCCTCCAACTCTCAAAGCTTTAATTTCCGCTCCTTTCCTGCATCGTCATATTTCATGTTAACCTCTTTGATGGCCCACCAAGCACGATGCACGAGTTCGACCGGTAAATGACAGTTTTGCCCATAAACTAAGCGATAAGGTGTAGTTCCAATAGGTGTTTTATGAGCCATTCTATAAGCCCATAAAGCATCATTCAACTTCGTCGACCAATCCTTTCGGTCAGGTCGAACGGTCTTTTGCAAAATTTCTTTTATTTGCCTATTTGAAACTTCCACTTGACCACTTGTTTGTGGGTGATAGGGGTAGCAATCCGATGGTCAACGCCATACCGTTTAAAAAGTTTGCCGAAGTTAAAATTCTTAAAGTGAGATCCCCCATTACTAATGATCACTCGAGGAATCCCAAATCTAGAAATTATATTTGTTTGTACAAAATTGCAAAAGACGGTATGGTCATTCGTCTTGGTGGCAATCGCTTCAACCCACTTGGATACATAATCGACCGCCACCAAGATGTATAAATTGCCATGCGAATTAGGGAATGGGCCCATGAAATCGATCCCCCACACATCAAAAATATCTACAATGAGGATCGGTTACATGGGCATTTCATCCCTTTTAGAAATACCCCCTAACTTTTGACACTCAACACAGTTTTTAGCGAAATTAAAAGTGTCCTTAAAAATAGCCGGCCAATAAAGACCGCTATTGAGCACTTTGTGCCCGGTTTTGTGACCACTGAAATGGCCCCCACAAGCAAATGAATGCAAGTGCATCAAGACACTATGAATCTCCTCGTCAGGTATGCATCTTCGAACGACTTGATCCGGACATATCTTGAATAAATCCGGTTCTTCCAACGTGTAGTACTTGATTTGAGAAAGGAAATGCAACCTCTTCCTTCTATCCCAATGAGCTGGCAAGTCACCTGTAACCAAATAATTAACAATATTAGCATACCATGGTAATATTGAAACGTCCAGAATTTGCTCATTTGGGAAGTTCTCGTTAATCTCTACACGAGAAGAATCCTCCTCCACAACCAATCGAGACAAGTGGTCCGCAACCACATTCTCACTCCCTTTCTTGTCTCGAATTTCTAGGTCAAATTCTTGTAACAAGAGCACCCATCGAATTAACCTCGGCTTTGCATCCTTCTTGTCCATGAGATACCTAACTAAAGAATGGTCTGAATACACAATGACCTTAGCACCCCATATATAAGCATGAAATTTATCCAATGCATACACCATCGCAAGTAGCTCTTTCTCGGTAGTTGTATAACTTAATTATGCATCCGAGAGTCTTACTTGCGTAGTATATGGCAACCGGTTTCTTGTCTACCCGTTGACCCAATACGGCCCCCACCGCATAATCACTGGCATCACACATAATTTCGAATGGTAATGACCAATTCGGTGATTGCAAAATCGGGGCCTCAACCAACTTTTTCTTCAACACGTTAAAGGCATTTTGGCAATCTTTATTGAATTAAACGGTTGATCTTTTAACAACAATTTACATAAAGGTTTGGTTATATCACTAAAACCTTTTATAAATCTTCTATAAAACCCCGCATGACCCAAAAATGATCTAATACCCTTAACATTCATGGGATAAGGTAAAGTAGAGATAACATGCACTTTCGCATGATCAACCTCTATCCCACGACTTGACACTACATGCCCCAACACAATCCCCTCTTGAACCATAAAATGGCTTTCCACTTGATGTGTCCAAATGGGCCTTCCTTCCCAAGCCGCCAATACCTCCAATTCTTTCACCTCTTTATCCATGCTCTGATTTGTTTCCCTTTGCAACCTGTCAAACATGAAACACTCCTCTATTATGCTTTCCTCTTCAACATTAATGTCGCATAGAGATATGCACTCGTCAACAATGTCTGCCATATAGCATTCATCGCCGACTAGAGGATCCGTCAATCCTGAAAAGACATTTAACCCCAACCGACGGTTACCAAAAGTCATGTCGACCGTGCCCGATTTGCAATTTATTTGAGCACTCGATGTTGCCAAGAATGGTCGACCGAGGATAACCGTTGGTTGTTTGGTTCGGTCCAAAGAAACATAATCAAGTACAAGAAAGTCCACCGGATAGTAAAAGTCCTCGACCTTGACTATTACATCTGTGACTATCCCACGGGGTAGTTTAGGAGTCAAATCGGCTAACACCACGGTGGTGATTGACGTTTGAAGTGGACCAAAATCATATTGGTCATATAAACTACCCGGCAAGATACTCACACTTGCCCCAAGATCCAAAAGTTCCCGAGTCATTTTAAATTCACCAACTTATATTGAAATTATAGGCGCCCCCGGATCTTGAAGTTTTGGTGGAAGTGCACCCGAAAGAATCGAACTCACATTTTCGGTTAAATCAAGTTTCTTAGGAAACTTGTGAGTCCGCTTTTGGGTACATAAATCTTTCAAATACTTAGCATATGAAGGTACTTGTTTAATTGCATCTAAGAGTGGTAAATTTATTTTAACTTGTTTAAAAATTTCCCACATCTCTTCTTGTTGTGGGCCTCGTTTATTTACCACTTTCTTAGATGGTCCCAACAAAGATTCGGGATAAGGGGCGGTATTAACCTCCACACCCTTATTCTTAGCTTTTGGGACGGGGACGATCACAACGGGTGTATTTTTATTAACTCTTGCATCACTTTTATTTTGATTTTGACCATCGCTACCTTCATCATAACTAGCATCCTCCACCACCCCTTCAACAAACTTGGGTGGTGGTGGCTCGACTCCACTATCTATGACTCGGCCACTACATAAAGAAATTTATTTATTAGTACCTCACTTGTGTTCTTCGAGCTCGACCCTTGATGCTTAGGGTTCACCGTGGTGTCACTTGGAAGACCTCCTATAACAACCCCCTAAATATTTTCGACACCCTAAAAATAATTAAAATATCCCAATATGTCCTGAAATACCCCCCATACGTAAAAACGGACCCCGAATACTTTAATTTTTATTAAAATAAATTTAAAACAAGAAAATAGGGGCTCTGGCGGGCCTCGACAGACTCCACTTAAGTCTACGCGGGCCGCGAGCGCCTGGGCAAGTGGCGCAGCCCTGAGCTGCCACGTGGCCTAACACCCGTCGAAGCTATCTCTTGACCAATCAACCCTAAAGCCTAGACACCCTACGTCGTGGGCCGCGACGGCCTCTACTGACTTTGTCGCGGGCCGCGACAGACTCGAATTACAGCCCTATATAAAGTGGGTATCGGGCCTTCAGTCAGTTCGTTCATTTCTCGACTTTCTCTCTCAAATTTCTTATAGTAGGCATTATACTCGGGTATAATACCCCCCTAAATAATGAAGTTCTGCTCCGTTGTAAGTATCATAACCCCTGGATACATATTAGATACTCTGCCCGATTGATCTAGGGTTCCGTAACGGCTGTCGTGGTTCTGCCCGACGTAGTCGTTGGAATGCCGTCTCGGGGAGGGTATTACTAATGTTAAAATGGGTTATTATACTAACACATGTGTATTTGTGTAATTTTTAGATAATTCCCATGAAATCCTTACAGAAAACCTAAGACAGCAATGTGAGTAATCTCCTTTTTGCAAACAGTTTTTACAAAACCGTAAATATTTTACAATGCACTTTAGCAGTGATTGAGTCTTTGTAATTCTACAATTACTGCCGGTATGTTGGGGTTTTGTATACAAAATGTGGAACACGTTACCTTTGGACAAAGAGTTAGCCAATGTGTAATATGACCCACCAGTCAGGATTGATAGTACTGAATGAGTAATTGGGTAGATGTAAACATTGTAATCGCTCTCAATACTGTTTACATTAATAAAACTTTTCTTGATTGAACTGGGATTCACTCACCAGTATTTCCCACTGACAAAATGTTTTTAAACGCGTTTCAGGTAACACATTGTGAAAGCCAACTAGAAGCCAACTGGACAGCACTGAAGGCTTGGAAAAAGTGGCTATAAAATTGCCTAAATAAAGAAGGTGTTTTATTTCAATAAAATGGGATTTATCCCTATAAATTTGTTTATAATGAAAACTTGGGTTTTGTCCCAATAAAATTATTTTATAAAAGATGGTGTTTTACTCTGATAAAATATTTCCTAACTACAGTACTGATGTAATATCCGCTGCCAAATTAATAAACACCGATACCACCAACACCGAGTCTCGCGGCCGCCCGTTCCTGGGACAGATAGGGGGCGGGGGTTGCGACAGAAGGTGGTATCAGAGCTAAGCCACTGATTCAGCCACAGAAGTGTTCTGCTGACACCCAAAATTTATCTAAAATGTTAGGTAATAAATTACGGAAATACATGCATGATTGTATTTTATTGTTATGTGTTATTTGACTATTTGTTAGTTTACAGTATGAGCAACCAAGGACCATCCGACGCGTGTCATCAGTTGTCTGGTTTGCCTAGAAGCGAAGGTGCCTCTTCATAGCCTGCCCTCTCAGGGTATTCTGTTGATACTGAAGAAGAAATATTCGTGTTTAAGGCTCAGTCTGAAGAGTCATTCCCTCAGAAAAAGAGAGGATGGTTCAGTAGGGGAGGGGGAGCACATGAGCGTAGGAAGCGAATGAAAAAGTTACAAGAACATAGAGCACTAGCAGCCGCCAAAAGAGAGACAGATGCCCATGCCCAGGACATGATTAATAGGGGTTTAGCCAACTTTCATATCCTAGCAACCACTGCAGCTGACCCTAACCTGGAGCAGCTGATAGCACCCCAACCACAACCACCATTTCCTAACCAGCCCATGGAGATAGAAAACCCTGAAAATCAAGTAGAAATGCATGATTTTAACCCAGAGGAGGAGATACCTAGGGTACCAGCACCTAATCCCTTAGACCTAAATTACGACCCGTGGTGGGACGACAATTGGACTATGTGCAACGTTACCCGATTCCAGAAGACATGCCCATGCCAAATCTAGGAGCATACCCAGGTTTGGACCCTCTAGATCCTTACTACGATAGTGATCAGTACATTAGGGAGATCTTGGAAAATCCTTGCCTATACCTGCAGCCAAAACCCATGCCCCAGATTCCAAACCCAGTCCTAGAACCTGCACCCCCAATGAGTGCAGAAAATGTACAAGAACTCGGGACATTTGGTGAGGAAATTTTAGAGAGTAGCGAGATGATGAGACATGTAGGAGAGCGACTCGTCTGGAAGTACGACGAGCACAATATGGATTTTTGGATGAATCCATATCCTTGAAAATGATGGTGGAGATGGTAGAAGTAGTAATAATATAATATAGAGTTAAATGCCATTTTAGTCCCTGTGGTTTGGGTCATTTTGCCAGTTTAGTCCAAATGTTTCATTTTTAACCTGTGGGTCCAAAAAGGTTTCACAGTTGCCATTTTAGTCCACTGGGTTAACTTCATCCATTTTTCTGTTAACGAGAAGGCCAATTTGGTCATTTTGTATGTAATTCTGTTAACTAAAAGGGCAATTCAGCCATATAAAATGACCGAATTGGCCTTCTCGTTAACAGAAAAAACGGATGAAGTTAACCCGGTGGACTAAAATGGCAACTGTGAAACCTTTTTGGACCCACAGGTTAAAAATGAAACCTTTGGACTAAACTGGCAAAATGGCCCAAACCACAGGGACTAAAATGGCATTTAACTCTATAATATATTAATATATAATATGTGTGTTTGAAAAAAAAAAAACTACGGATGCCTACTACTAGTAGTGTAATTTTAATTTCAGTTGTATTGTAATTTTAATTTCCAGTACTGGCTTGTAGTAGACGCATACCTATATATATATATAAAAAGAGTAAGTCGCAATGATCGACGTTTTTTATCAACATGCGTGTTGTGTGAATGGTTGTATCAACTATTATTTTGTGATATTAATATGTGGTAAATGTTTAAAATTTACCACCAGAATGACAATAACCCGATTAATGAGAATCCAAACAACAAGAACAGTGGAAACCAAGTGGATAATAGTGTCATCCAACACATAGTGGCACAAGGAATCATAGATGTAATGCCATTTATTATTCAAACTGTTAAGGAAGCTGATAATCAAAGTAAGCATAGTAGTAAGCGACCAACTCAACCTGAACACAGCGTGAACACTGGACCTGTACTTCAAGCGCCCATTCCCAAAAGAAGAAGAACCTTGCCTTATGGATGTTCTTATAAAGAATTTGAGTCCTGCAAACCAATAGAATTCTCGGGCAATAAAGGACCCATTGCAACTCTACGCTGGACAGAACAGACTGAGGCTGTCTTAAAAATAAGCAAATGTGCGGAAGAGGGTAAGATAATGTTTGCTTCCAATCTGTTTAAGAACTCCATTTTAGAATTGTGGAACACTATCCTCTAGTCTAGAGGAAGTGATAGGATTTACAATATGGAATGGGAGGAATTTAAAAATATGGTAGAAAGAAAATTCTGCCCACCCAATGAAAAGGAACAGATAGCAAATAAGTTTCTGAACCTTAGGATGACTGGAGTGGATAGTAAGGGATACACTACATTATTCTACGAATATGCTAGAATAGTGCCAACCCTTGCATCACCAGAACCAGTGCTGATCTCCCGGTATATTTGGGGATTAATCGGGGAGATTAGACATGTAGTCAAGGCAGCTAGACCTCAAACCATAGAAGAAGACGTAGAACTAGCAAACACCTTGACTGATGAGTTAGTGCGTACACGAGAAGAAGACCAAAAGAGGAACCTAGCTCAAAGGCTTACCCAAGAATTTCGCTCTGGAAATTCCAACCGTGGGAAAAATGTAGGTTCTACATCTGCACCTTATTGCAAGTATTGCAAAAGAAAGCATTCTGGAAGATGCTCCATATATTGCAATTTCTGCAAAATATCGGGACACAAGGAAGAAGACTACAGGAAGAAAGCCAACAACAGGATATGCTACAACTACGGAGAACAAGGCCACATCAAACCAAACTGTCTGAAATTAGCTCCAGCTACGAACAACAAGAATATCAAAAATGCTAGAGCTTTTGTTTTGACTGCAGATGAAGCCAAGATGATTCCAGACGTGATAGCCGGTACGTATTTAGTTAATGACGTTTTTGCTAAAGTATTATTTGACTCTGGTGCGAACCAAAGTTTTATTAATACTTCATTTTGCAAACTTCTAAATCAATCATTAACTAAACTCCACAAGAATGTCTAGTAGAGACAGCAAATGGAGAAACGGTTAGGATTTCTGAAATCTTGCAGGGAGCAAGAATAGAGTTTTTAAATCAAAAGTTTATTGCAAACCTTTTCCCAATGAATCTGGCAGGATTTGATGTCGTTTTAGGAATGGATTGGTTAATAGCCAATAAAGCCAGTATTTTATGTGATCAAAAGTTAATCCAAGTAAATTCACCAAAAGGTGAAAAGATCACAATTAAAGGAGATAAACCATCTAGATCCACAAAATTCATCTCTGTGATGAAAACAGCAAGTTGTATAAGAAAAGGATCTATAGTGTATTTGATTTCTATAATCACTAACACTAAAGGAAAAGAATTAAAAGATATTCCAATAGTATCTCAGTTTTCAGACGTATTCCCAGAAGAATTACCAGGACTACCCCCAGATAGGGAAGTCGAATTCAGAATCCACCTACTACCCGGGACAGCACCAATTGCCAAAGCACCATACCGATTGGCACCCGCTGAAATGCAGGAACTGAAGAAACAGTTAGACGAGTTGTTGGAGAAAGGATTCATACAGCCAAGCTCATCGCCATGGGGAGCACCGATTTTATTTGTTAAAAAGAAAGACGGATCTATGCGTATATGCATTGATTACCGTGAATTGAACAAGGTCACGATTAAGAATCGGTATCCATTACCAACAATCGATGATCTGTTTGATCAACTACAAGGAGCCCGATTTTTCTCTAAAATAGATTTAAGATCAGGATATCATCAATTAAAGGTACATGAAGAGGACATTCCTAAACCGCATTTAGAACAAGGTACGGCCATTATGAATTTACTGTCATGCCATTTGGTTTAACCAATGCCCCAGCTGCATTTATGGACATGATGAACCGAATATGTAAACATTATTTGGACAAATTCATAATTGTCTTCATATATGATATTCTCATCTATTCTAAAAGTAAAGAGGATCATGCAAAGTATTTGCACTCACTTTTAAGTTTATTAAGGAAGGAAAAGCTTTATGCTAAATTTTCAAAGTGCGAGTTTTGGTTAGAACAGGTACAGTTTCTTGGACACTTAGTCGATCATGAAGGAATTCATGTGGATCCCACCAAGATCGAGGCAATTACCAAATGGAAAACCCCTGAGTCACCAACCGAGGTTAGAAGTTTCCTAGGATTGGCCGGTTATTATAGGAGATTTATTCGAGATTTTTCTAGAATAGCCATTCCTTTAACTAAGCTAACCTGTAAATCTGTTAAGTTTGAATGGGGACCGAAGCAAGAAGAAGCTTTTAGAATTCTTAAGCAAAGACTAACCCATGCACCCATCCTAGCATTACCAGAAGGAGCTGAAGATTTTGTAGTTTATTGTGACGCTTCTAAGTTAGGTTATGGATGTGTATCAATGCAACGCCAAAAGGTTATAGCTTATGCATCTAGACAACTTAAGAATCACGAAGAGAATTATTCAACCCATGATTTGGAATTAGGAGCTATAATTTTTGCCCTTAAGATTTGGAGACATTACCTTTATGGTAGTAAGTTTACCATTTTTACTGATAATAAAAGTTTAAGATATGTTTTCGGGCAAAAAGAGTTGAATATGAGGCAAAGACGCTGGATGGAAATTCTTAGTGATTATGATTGTAATATCTAGTATCATGCAGGAAAGGCAAATGTAGTGGCTGATGCTTTAAGCCGAAAGTATCATGAAAAGCCAAAAAGGGTACGTTCTCTTAAATTAAATCTGCAAGTAGATTTAAATGTACAGATTAGAAAAGCACAAGAATCAGTTATCAAGGATGATACTGAAAAGTTAAAAGGAATGATTAGGGAATTAGAACAAGGAACAGATGGAATTTGGAGATTCCATAAGAAAAGAATGTGGATACCTAAATTAGGAAATTTACGCCACCGTATATTAGAAGAAGCCCATAAGTCTAAGTATACAATGCACCCTAGAAATGATAAGATGTATCAAGATTTAAGAAAGAATTTTTGGTGGATAGGAATGAAAAAGGATATAGCGGCTTATGTTTCTAAGTGTTTAACCTGTTCACAAGTTAAAGCTGAACATCAGAAACCCTCAGGTTTGCTACAACAATTAGAGATGCCAGTTTGGAAATGGGAATTGATAACAATGGATTTTGTTACCAAATTACCCAAAACAAGGAAAGGTAATGATACAATCTGGGTGATTGTAGACAGGCTAACTAAGTCAGCTTATTTCCTACCAATGAAGGAAACTTTTAGTATGGAACAGTTAGCTAAATTATATGTAAATGAAATAGTTTCATTACATGGAATTCCCTTATCAATTTTTTCTGATAGGGATAGTCGTTTTACCTCTCATTTTTGGGCAAGTTTCCAAAAGGCAATGGGAACCAAGTTGAATCTAAGCACAGCTTATCATCCTTAAATGGACGGACAAAGCGAAAGGACAATTCAGACAATGGAGGATATGCTTAGAGCTTGTGTAATTGATTTCAGAGGTAATTGGGACGATCACTTACCATTAATAGAATTTTTCTTATAATAACAGTTATCACACAAGTATCAATGCTGCACCATTCGAAGCACTTTATGGACGAAAGTGCCGAACCCCAGTCTGTTGAGCAGAAATTGGGGAAAAACAACTATCCGGACCCGAGATAGTACAAGAAACAACCGACAAAATCATTCAAGTCAAGGAACGACTGAAAGCAGCACGTGATCAACAAAAGAGCTACGCTGATAACAGACGTAAACCGTTAGAATTTCAAGTATGAGATAAAGTGTTACTAAAAGTCTCTCCTTGGAAAGGAGTGGTAAGATTCATCAAGAGAGGGAAAGTTAAGCCATAGGTATATTGGACATTTTGAGATTATTAGAAGAATAGGACATGTAGCCTATCAGCTACAACTGCCAAAGGAAATGGCAGGAATACACGATGTATTTCATGTGTCTAATCTCAAGAAATGCTTAGCTGATGAATCTCTTGTAGTACCTCTTAAAGATATAGAGGTAAATGAACAACTTAAATTTGTAGAGAGGCCTCTACAGATTGAAGACAGGAAAGTCAAGAACCTCAAGCATAAGAGATTAGTTCTGGTCAAAGTGAAGTGGGACTCCAAAAGAGGACCAGAGTATACATGGGAACTTGAATCAGAAATGCAAAGGAAATATCCACACTTGTTCCAGTAGATCTCGTGGACGAGCTCTAAAACAAGGTGGGGAGGATATAACAACCCCCGAAATATTTTCGACACCCTAAAAATAATTAAAATATCCCAATATGTCCTAAAATACCCCCCATACGTAAAAACGGACCCGAATACCTTAATTTTTATTAAAATAAATTAAAAACAAGAAAATAGGGGCTCTGGCAGGCCGCGACAGACTCCACTTGAGTCTACGCGGGCCGCGAGCGCCTTGGCAAGTGGCGCAGCCCTGAGCTGCCACGTGGCCTAACACCCGTCGAAGCTATCTCGTGACCAATCAACCCTACGGCCTATAGACCCTACGTCGCGGGCCGCGACGGCCTCTACTGACTTTGTCGCGGGCCGCGACAGACTCGAATTACAGCCCTATATAAAGAGGGCATCGGGCCTTCAGTCAGTTCGTTCATTTCTCGACTTTCTCTCTCAAATTTCTTACAGTAGGCATTATACTCGGGTATAATACCCCCCCTAAATAATGAAGTTCTTCTCCGTTGTAAGTATCATAACCCCTGGATACGTATTAGATACTCTGGCCGATTGATCTAGGGTTCCGTAACGGCTGTCGTGGTTCTGCCCGACGTAGTCGTTGGAATGCCGTCTCGGGGAGGGTATTACTAATGTTAAAATGGGTTATTATACTAACACGTGTGTATTTGTGTAATTTATAGATAATTCCCAGGAAATCCTTATAGAAAACCTAAGACGGCAATGTGAGTAATCTCCTTTTTGCAAACAGTTTTTACAAAACCCTAAATATTTTACAATGCACTTTAGCAGTGATTGAGTCTTTGTAATTCTACAATTACTGCCGGTATGTTGGGGTTTTGTATACAAAATGTGGAACACGTTACCTTTGGACAAAGAGTTAGCCAATGTGTAATATGACCCACCAGTCAGGATTGACAGTACTGAATGAGTAATTGGGTAGATGTAAACATTGTAATCGCTCTCAATACTGTTTAAATTAATAAAACTCTTCTTGATTGAACTGGGATTCACTCACCAGTATTCCCACTGACAAAATGTTTTTAAACGCGTTTCAGGTAACACAGTGTAAAAGCCAACTAGAAGCCAGCTGGACAGCATTGAAGGCTTGGAAAAAGTGGCTATAAAAGTTACCTAAATAAAGAAAGCGTTTTATTTCAATAAAATGGGATTTATTTGTTTATAATGAAAACTTGGGTTTTGTCCCAATATAATTATTTTATAAAAGATGGTGTTTTACTCTGATAAAATATTTCCTAACTACGGTCCTGATGTAATATCCGCTGCCAAATTAATAAACACCGATACCACCAACACCGAGTCTCGCGGCCGCCCGTTCCCAGGACGGATAGGGGGCGGGGTTGCGACACCTCCTCCACTTCCACGAATTTGAGCCATCTCTTGAGCAAGTTGCCCCACTTGCTTCTCCAGCGCCTTATGAGATTTATCTCTTACTTCAAACTCTTTCTTCATTTCAGTTTTGATCTCTTGATGTGAATTAGTAAGGGCATTCATAGTGTTCATGAGTGCATCAAACTTAGAATTTATCGAGTCATCACCTTGAGCGTTTGAAGTACCACCCCCATTTCCAGTTTGGTTGTAACCACGTTGATAATTACCTTCACGGGTTTGATATCCTTGGTTACCCCCTGATTATAATTCCTTTGGTAACCTTCTTGGTTACCACCTTGACGATTGTTATAGGAAGAACCACCTTGACCACCTTGATTGCCTGATTGAAAATTCGGGTTCATTTGATTCGAGGCATTACCATATTTTTAGGGTTTTGAATGCTAAAAATAGTGTTATAATGTCAAATTTTTACTGTAGATAGCTTTAAGTGATTACAAAAATCTCCAATTGGGATTTTTTCAATCGGATAAACGTGGAATTTTAAATGAACTTTTTCGTAGGCTGTAGTCAGAAGTGACGAATCTGATTGCAGCTTAGTAAATGATTTTTTACGAACTTTTGGTAAAGAGTTAGATCTTGAAATTCTAACACAAGGCCTAACCTTCCGAGAGGTACGTCATATAAAAAAATCATAATTTTTGAAGACTTGTAAACAGGTTAAACAGGTCACCAAAAACAGCCTATTTTCAGTGATATGAACTTGGCTTGATTGGGTATCCATAGGAACGCCTAATAACATGATAAAAAGGGGGATTTCATTTATAGATGAAAACCCGTAGATGTTTTCTAATGAATAGTGTGTCTTTGATAATAGATGGGTTTGCCTAAGTGAGTTACTGAACGCAAATTTGCATTTTGTATGATTAAGGGTAAATGACTTTTATAAGTCATATCAACCAATGATGAAGTCGAATAGCAGATTCAACATAGAATTCGTAAGATGGAATAGTCGTATGTGATAATGACTAATCTAACCGTCTTACGAGTTATGATTATAGTTTAACGCTTGACAAGCTAGGTGGAGGCTTGGAAAGGAAGCGGGTCAAACGAATCAAGTGTGAAGGAAAAGCGTGTTTCGGATGCAAGGTAAGTAAGCTTACGCCCCTTTATATTATTTACGAAATACTTATTTGCAAGTATTGTATATGAACTTTATTAAGTAATTGAAATATGATGTTCCGGCACGAAATAATGCGAGTCGGAACAAGGGAGAAATGGTAAGAAACCAAAAAAAATGGTAAAAAGGTATTCCGGACATGAGTGGATGGATGGTAAAAGATATTCAAATAGATATCATATGGCGAAAGTCATAACGGGTCAAATGGTGTGTTAATACCATTTGACAACAATAACTGATGACTGTTTGTTGAGTTTTGCGATCACATGAATTAATTTATGGCTTGCGTTGCTTTAAACTAGCAAGTTTAAAAGCAAAAGGTATTTAAACGGGTTAATTCTATAACCCGAGCCAGGTACGCTTAACTGAATTTATAGTTAAAAGTGTAATTTTTGGTCAAATAGATAGTAACGGTCCCTCGCCGTAAAATGAAGGACATAAATTTGACCAAAAAGCCCTTGAGGGGTAAGTCGGGCAAACGACCCTTAGAGGTTGTTTAGGAACTTGTATTATGATTATGTAGTCCTTAGATATGTATAAAAATTATAGGTAATGGCATTCGTGGGTCGAATGTCTAAAAACAGATTTAAACGCATAGCTTGCGTACTAATAGCATAATTCATAAGAATTATAAACCCGAGCTGGAGATCTTGAGTTAAATACATTGATGTATGTATTTGGTTGTTTAAGAAACAAGTTGGTGGTTTTAAATACAAACGGGTCAAAATGTTGATTTTGAATAATAAGTCGAATGCTTAAAATTTTGGAATCTTATTAGTTTGAATGTTGAATTATAACTCCATATGATGGAGAATCGAATTACGGTCGCGTGGGAAAAAGAATCACGCGAAACGGACATGTAGAACTAAAGTTATGAAATTTTAAAGTTAGAATTTGGTTAAAACTCGGAGCTGGGCATTTGCAGCTCAAACAAACAAACCTGCTGTGAAAAATAGGTCGTCGCGCTACGCGACGGCGAACTAATTAACTGGTCGCACGACGCGACACTTTTTGCGGGTCGCGAAAGCTGAGACGAAAACGGTCGCGGGGCGCGACCGATCTATATTTCAGAAATTTTCTTTTATTTCCATTGTTGGGCCGTAGGACTTGATTATATGTATTTAAAAGTTGTCAAAACTAACAGTTTATGTGGTTTTTGGTATTAGGTGAATGCTCACAAGATTTCCTGATGAAGATCAAGCGTCTTTCAAGAACCGAACACACCGAACAAGCTTCCGCATTGATTTATTTTGTTTAAATTAATATGTAAATAATAAGAATTGCATTTGAATGTTTAAACTAGTTAGAATGATAACTCAAATATTTTGATCATGTGTGATTGTAAACCCAATAAAGTTTTTGTAAGCTCGCATTTTTGTAATAAATGCGTGTTAAATATTATAAATTTTGTTATTTTAAGATGGGTCTTACAAGTGGACACCCCTAACAAAGACCCCTTTCAAGGTCTTGTCAACCGAGAACCACCAGTTCAAACCCCCTCAACAGATGCAAAACAAAAGGGGCCAAGACCCATATCCTTTCTGTGAATTCCACAAAGACACTGGTCACCTGGCCGACGACTGTTTTAGCCTAAAGCAAGAGATAGAAAGAGCTCTAAGAGATGGAAGGCTCACCCATCTGGTAAAAGGGGGAAAGCGCGATAATCGCCAAATTCAAAGAAGGGAGGAAGGCCCGGACAACAAAAAGCTTCGAAAGTTAGAAACTTACATGATTCAAGGGGTCCACGGAAACCGCGAAAGAATTATAACAAGCGTACACAAGATGACTCTTGGCGTGAACAACAAGTCGTCTTCCCCGTGGTACGAGGGGGCCCAAGAGAGAGAAGACCTATAGTCATTTCTGGCGTGATCGTTCATTACCAGACTGATTACATTTTCATCGATCCTTGGAGCACCGCAGATATCATCTACGAACAATGCTTTAATCAATTCGACCAGGAAGACAAGGCGCGCTTAGAACCAGTAGATTACCCACTAACTGGTTTCTGTAATGAAGCCTTCTTTCCTCTCGACCATATATCATTTCCGGTGCTGCTCTCGGACGGAAGGAACTCAAGAACAGAAGAAGTCACATTCATGGTGCTACCCGCACATTCAAGACATGATATCCTTTTGGGAAAAGAATCCCAAGGAGATTTTAGTATGATTTGTTCAGGGCCACATTCAGTTGTTGGTTTCCCAACAGAGACAGGGGTAGCAATAATTTACGCAAGCAAAGAAGTCCTTGCAACTGACGAAATCAGGCCAGCAAAAGCAAGCAAGTCTGCACCGTGCGCAGAAGCCGAAAAATGGGTACTGAACAGCAAATATCCAGAACAAACTGTCACTTTGGGTCCAGCAATGTCAGATCTCACGCGCGCAGCGCTAAAAAGTTACTATTTGAGAACATGGACGTGTTCGCCTGGACACCGGCTGATATGGTGGGTGTTCCACAGCACATAGCAGAACACAGACTGAATGTTTCGGAGAATGCCAAACCCGTGGTACATACAAAGCGTCATCTGGGAGACATAAAGCACGATGCTATGCAAGAACAAGTCACAGAGTTACTAAATGCTGGTATCATCAGAGAAGTCCGTTATCAAACCTGGGTGGCCAACCCAGTTATGGTCCAAAAAGGAAAAGGTAGTTGGAGAATGTGTGTGGATTATAAAGATTTGAACAAAGCCTGTCCGCGCGACTGCTACGCTTTACCAGATATTGATGAGAAGATCGATTCACTGGCTTTGTTCAGATGGAAATGTTTCCTCGATTGTTATAAGGGATACCATCGTGCAGATGGCCATCCAAGATAAAGACAAAACTGCATTTCACACACCAACAGGGCTATACTGCTATACAAAAATGTCCTTTGGTCTAAAGAATGCAGGCGCAACTTACCAGAGACTGATGAATGAAACATTCAGTGACGCTATCGGCAAGTACTGTAGGATCGTTTTAGGACCCAAACGAGTCGATCAGAAGAGGTCTTCACCAATACAAAAGGCGGAAACAAGTGTATCGGTGTTATTTCAGCTGAATTGCACAAGAAATCACTTTAAACTGTCTTTTGATTGATATCAGATCGATTACAATGCTGTAGATACTTTGGCAGAGCTTCGCTACCGGAATCAGAATCGTTTCAAATGACTAGGCACCTCGGGTATTTATAGGGCAGGTGATTTCACTTGAAACGGTTCAAGCGGAATCTAATTTCGCACGAAATTACTTCAAACGAAATCAACATTTTGATTTCGTGCGAAATTACTAAGTCTAATTTCGATTTCAAGCGAAATCCCTATAAACACACATTTCTCGTTTTTCGTGCCTTGATCTATCTAATACAATATAATACAAGACTCGATACAAGACGAAGTCGACAGACGGATGCACCAACAGACTCCCCCTCGGATGTTGACGAAGTCTTCGGTGTCGAGTCTTCGGTTGTCAAACCTTCAGCCTTTATCAGTCTTCTCGCTCTCTCTAAAAATTCTCCATTGTAAGCATCCTTAATCAATCTCTTTCTCTTTTTTCCATAATCTCAACCTTGCTCTATACTCTTCTTGATCAGGTCTCTTGATTCTTTTTCTTTACAATCATAATCCTGGCTCTTATGCTGTTTCAGCATCAGCTTCATCAGACTCCCCCTATCGATAAGCTGGGATCGCAGTCTGGAATTCACTAGTTCAAGATCGTAACCTAGCTTTTATCAACCTCAGGTATCGGAACCTCGCTAACCTGCACATTCTCTACCACAAACATAAGTTTCACAAATTTAAAATATTGCAAATTTAGAAACCACTTTGCAGGAATAGAATGATTTAACATTTAAAAAATTTCTGATGACCACTTGTAAACAAATATTCTTTATTTCAAAAAACATTTCTCCCAAACCTGTTCATCATGTTTAGCACTTAGAATTTTGAAAATCAGCTCATCAATATCAGTTGTCAAAAATCTTTTTGAATTTTTCAAAATATTATGCTAAAACACACTAAAATATTTTTGGATTTTTATATAACGAAAAACAGTAAAGACATATTTACAGACAATATTTTTGTGAGTTTGTGTAAGAGGATCATATCAGTTTTTTAGACAAATCACCAACACTGTTAAGCTTTAAACATTTTCAGTTTTAAACGATTCACTTAGATTGTCAGTATACTGATCCACTTAAATTTTCACACAAAGTTCAATTGTTTCGAGATACGAGATTAATGTTTTAAGCACTTAAACTTATTCATGTGTCCCACCTCAGACTATACTCCTGTATCCAGATCCCAATATTCAGTCTTACAGGTGAGTATACCAAGATGATATTTGTAAGGGGTTAAATGCGAGGGCCGTGAGAGCTCAGGCTATTGCTTCCACAAAATCAGAGAGAAGACTGCTTCGACTTTTGGTGTGTTCCCTTTAGAGAATCTTTTCTTCAACAGCACATGATTAGCATTTTTCAATGTTTCATCATTTTTTATGCTGAGGGGGGTGCTATATTTCAAGCAAGCAGAAAGTATTATACGGGGACTAGGCAATTGCTTCCGCAAAATCAGAAGTCCCGAGATAATACCCCATATATCACTAAGCATAAAAACCTAGTATCTCAGAAAGAGGGACCTTTCAAACAAGATTTCGGGGTTACCCATATATCCGAGAGATGTTCCCCACAAATTAAGTAAGTTTGAAATTTAGGTTTATATCTCGTCACAATCTACTAAATGTGCAAAAACCTACTGGCACATCATCAGTGAGACCGTTTATCACATTTTTCTTTCCAAATCTTTAGCATGCTGTGATAGTCTACTGATGTACTATCATTTCCTCTTTTTCACAACCAAACTCTTTTTTAATTTTATCATGTTTTTGCCTTTTTCAAATTTACTAATGTTTTTGGATTTTCTGAAATTACTTACTCCCCCTAAAATGCAAAATCATTTAAAGAAATTTGAAAACAAACTGTACAAGTAAAGTGACAACTGTTGTGAATTGCTTCAAATCGCCATCCACTTGGCATAAACAATCAGAACTCCCCCTCACAACAAACTATTTTCCCATTGTGATTTCAAAACACTTAAGTTTGTTTTAATCAAATGGTTTTTCCGGAAAATAAGTTTTGTTGATTTCATAAAACCACTTGTAGGTTAGGGGTTCTCATCACATTGTTCTCCAATCATTTTCAACCTTTTGAAAAATATAACAATTTTAAAAATTCAATCAACAAATACCACTTGTAGAAAATCAAGTACAACTTAATGTCCCTGATTTACCACTTGTAAGATCACATCCCTATATTCCAACCAAATACCACTAGTAAGTAAAATCTCTTTTTCAACCACTTGTCGGTTTATAAACCAACAATTACCACTTGTAGGTTGAAATCTCAAGATGTCGATTCCTACTCCACGCTTACCAACCTGGAAGTTTCGGCAAGTCAACCTCTTCTAAAATATATTTTTCAAGAATGATGCCGATTCATGCTCCGCTATTACCAACTTGGGAGCTCCGGCAAGTCAGGTTTTTCAGTTAGAGAGATTCTCCCAAGCCTGATGGTCCTTGGGAGATTCCAAGTTACCAACACTCGGTTCCTTGGGAATCAGAATCGTTTCAAATGACTAGGCACCTCAGGTATTTATTGGGCAGGTGATTTCGCTTGAAACGGTTCAAGCGGAATCTAATTTTGCACGAAATTACTTCAAACGAAATCAACATTTTGATTTCGTGCGAAATTACTAATTCTGATTTCGTGCGAAATTACTAATTCTAATTTCGTTTGAAATGATACATGTGTCATTTCAAGCAGGTGATTTCGGTTGAAACGGTTCAAGCGGAATCTAATTTCGCACGAAATTACTTCAAACGAAATCAACATTTTGATTTCGTGCGAAATTACTAAGTCTAATTTCGTTTGAAATGACACATGTGTCATTTCAAGCGTAATCCCAATAAACACACATTTCTCGTTTTTCGTGCCTTGATCTATCTAATACAATACAAGACTCGATACAAGACGAAGTCGACAGACGGATGCACCAACAAGTACATCGAAGTATACATGGATGACCGGGTCATCATGAGCAAAGAAGAAAGTATGATGCTGGTAAACATTCGACACATTGCGTGGGGTGAACATCAAGCTAAATCCAGCGAAGTGTTCCTTTGGGATGGAAGAAGGAAAGTTCCTGGGTTTCATTGTGACAAAAGATGGGTTTAAGGTCAATCCTGACAAGGTGCAAGCGATAGAGCGGATGCCTTCACCATCAACAACAAAGGAAATGCAGAAGCTAGCTGGACGGTTAGCGGCACTCAACCGTTTCCTCGCCAATCACGCAGCAAAATCTTTTCCGTTCATCAAAACCCTCCGCAATTGTGTAAAGAAGAATCAGTTTCAGTGGACTCCGGAAGCCGAGCACGCATTCCGAGAAATGAAAGACTGTCTCATACGACTGCCAACACTAACGGCACCAATTAAGGGTGAACCCCTAGTAATGTACCTCTCAAGCAGTAGGAGCAGTTTTACTGGTGGACCGACAAGGCATTCAAACTCCAGTATATTACGTGTCTCACACTCTGAACGACTCAGAACCAAGGTATGCCATAATGGAGAAGCTAGTCCTCGCATTGATTCACGCATCAAGGTGATTGCACAGGTACTTCGCCAACCACGTTATTCATGTCTTAACGAATTACAACATCGGCAACATCCTCACAAGACCGGAGATATCAGGAAGATTGGCAAAATGGGCCATAGAACTGGGAGGCCACAATGTGGTTTTCAGGCCAAGGCCAACAATCAAAGGTCAAGTACTGGCAGACTTCCTAACAGAGGTACCAAATGACAAAGACAGAAAATGCAAGGCAATGGAAAGAGCTGAAAGGCAACATTCGGAAGAACCATGGCTACTATATACAGATGGCGCGTCCAACGAAGATGGCGTAGGCGCAGGACTTAGGCTGGTAAGTCCAGAAAAACATGAATTCACGTACGCCATCCGGCTAGACTTCAAGAGCACGAACAATGAAGCCGAATATGAAGCCTTTCTTGCTGGTTTGAGGTTAGAAATCAAGATGGGAGTCAAACACATAGAGGCGCATGTGGACTCCATGTTAGTAGCAGGGCAGATCAATGGCCAGTACGATGCCAAAGGAGATGTGATGGCGCTATACCTAGACCAAGCAAAAACATTGCTACAGAACTTCAATTCCTACAAGGTGCACCACATTAACCGAAGCGAAAATAAACCAGCAGATGCACTAAGCAAACTCGCATCCACCAGTTTCCAGCACCTGGCCAAGGATGTGCGCATTGAAGTTCTAAGCAATCCATCGGTACCGCTAAGGCAACTGAGCGTCATTCAACTGGGAACGACGTCTTGGATGACTCCGATAATCATGTACCTCTAGTCTGGAATACTACCCGAAAACAAAGCTGAAGCAAGGAAAATACAGTACAAGTCCGAGCATTACCAGATGGTTGATGGGATATTGTACCGGAAATCGTACCTCGGGCCGTTATTGAGATGTGTCGATCCAGAATATGCAAACTACCTAATTCGCGAAGTACATGAGGGCATCTGCGGCATTCACGGCGGTCCAAGAATGGTAGTAGCGAAAGTAATGAATGTCGGGTATTACTGGCCCGGAATGCATCTAGACGCGGTCAAGATCTTGAGGAAATGCAGCGGTTGTCAGAGACACGCCCCGAAAATGATGCGCCCAAAAAATGAGCTGGTCCCTGTAACAACGGCATGGCCGTTCCAACAAAGGGGGATATATATGGTTGGTCCTTTTCTAGAAGCCCCGGGAGCAGTGAAGTTCATAATAGTCGCGGTAGACTATTTCACAAAATGGGTGGAAGCAAAGGCGCTGGCGTCAACACATCTACCGTAGTATGAAGGTTCATCTGGGAACAAATAATATGTCGGTTCAGGCTGCCCCTGAGAATCATCACCGATAACGGAACAAATTTTACTGCAGAGGATCTCCAAAGCTGGTTCAAATGAGTTGCACATAGAGCACACATTTTCCTCGGTTGCGCACCTGCAGGGAAATGGTCAGGTCGAAGCTGTGAACAAGAGTATCGTGGACGGCATTAAGGCACGATTAGGAACGCAGCGAAGAGGTTGGGTCGACGAATTACCGAGCATACTATGGGCCCATAGGACGATGCCAAAGACAAGTAACGGAGAAACACCGTTCAGTCTAGTCTATGGGTCCGAAGCCGTGATACCAGCAGAGATTGGCCTGCCATTTCCAAGAATGCTCTCCATGAACATGATCAACAATGAGGAAGAAAGAAGGTTGGATCTAGACCTTCTAGAAGAAAGAAGAGAAATGGCGGCAATTAACGAGGCGAAATATAAAACCAACCTGGAAAAATACTACAACAGTAAGGTTAGAATTTGCACGTTCAACCCCGGAGATTATGTCCTAAGGGACAATGAGGCGTCCAACGCCGAGAAACCGGGAAAATTAGCTCCCAAATGGGAGGTACGTTGTAGAAGAAGTCCTCGGAAAAGGAGCGTACAAGTTACGCACACTTGAAAACAAAGAAGTCCCAAGAACCTGGAATGCTCAGCAATTAAGAAAATTTTATATGTAGACGGTCGCAGTTTTTATCTGTACTTGTAATGGTCGCGCGCCAACACATTTAACTCTAATACAAGAAGTGTTGGCTATCTTATCTCTTGCGAATTTTTGTTACAACTGCATATATTACTTCGGGCATACACGAAAACATCAATGGCTCAAAAATAGGAAACATTGTAGACCTCCAAGCCTCGTCACAACCAAGTGCACATCCGGGTCAAAAACACAACTAAAGCCTAACATGCCAAATAATACTTCGTGCCTACATAAACACGAAAGCATCGAAAGCATGGTAAACCAACATTGTAAGGCCCCCAAAGATGAGCACAGCTGGATCAACACAATAACCTGTAAATCGATCACTTCGTATACACGAATCAAACCCTGCGCTTAACGACAGAACAAACGTTGTAGAGTTTTTCAAAGCATAACACAGCACTGTGTAGCGCTGAGATAACTAACACAGCATAACCTGTCAGCGCCATCATTCATTCATGATACCTAATCAAAGTAATTACACATGCACATATTATAACGATAGCAAAATTCACAACAAATAAAAATCAAAACCCACAGCTAGCATAAAGTATATCAAATGTACCAAAATGCTAACAGACATGGCAACAGAAAGTAAGAATGTTTACAGACCATAAAGTTAATTGTTCAGATAAATTGTCAGATGATTACAAAGGCTACCAAGCCCATACACGGCACGCAGGCCGGAAACCTTCATTCTTGGCGGCTACTACAGGCACCCCCGGCTTCACAATCTTCATCGCCAAGAGCTTTCTTCAGCAATGCAATACCATTAGGTTTTCAAGACAATTTTCCAGCAGCCTTGACAATAGCAAATTCAAGAGATTCGAGCAGCACAGTCAGTCTTGTACAAGTCAAAGCTCTTCAACGGTTCCCTTGCCTCAGCAGCTGACCTTCCTTCAGCATAACCTTCCTTACAACCATGAGCATACACAGCCTCACCAAGTTCATACATGTACTTGGCTAGTTCCTCAGATCCTGCGATACGTTTAGAAATCTGCAAAGATAATACATATATGAGGGATGCAGCAACGACCAACTAAAAGCGAACAAGCAAAATGAACAAAAGAAACAATACCAAGGGAACTGTGCGTGCGAGCAACCATTTGCAGTCAGCAGAGATTCCCTCAACCAAGATCTCAAAAGCTTTGTTTTCAGCAACCTTCTCAGCAGCGAACTTCTCCAACTTGGCTATACGTTGGATGTATTCCTGCTCCCTTTTCTGATGCGCAACACGTTCCGTCTCGGCTTCATCACTTATCTTCTTCTTCTATCCTGACAACCTGACAATGGCATCACGCTGGGTTTGCGGCTCTTTGTTTGTTCGCTCACAAGCAATCCCAGTCTTTTTGCTTGTTAACGTTAAATTGCTTTTCCTTGGCAAGTTTCTCTTCTGCATCGGCAACCCTCCATGCCAAACCCTTCTTCTCGGCATTGAATTTTTCTCTCTCTTCAGCGAACGCCTTCTTCGCATTTTCAAATTCAAGAGTATCCTCCCCCATCAGCTGCCACTCCCGGGCAATCTCTTGGGAAGTGGCAAAAAAGTTGACCCCAGCGTGGATATGATCATCCAAGAGATCCAACCGGTTGCGTCTCTTTTGAAATAATCTCTCAGCAGGGGGGAGAGACAAAGAGAAGAATTCATGGCAGTTAGCAAGCTCGGTCATCCGGGAACCTTGGGTCAAGTTCCATTGGGGGGCATACGGGAGATCAGCCCATGCAGGATTATGGGTATCCCAAGACCCACCCTACACATGTTCATACTCCGGACTATGGCGAGTCCCAGAAGCACCACCCTGGCCGGAACCCCGAACAACCTTGGTGTAGATAGTGTGGTGAGGAGTAGCCTCACTAGATTCCTTTTGGACATCGTCACCACCACCACGAGCACCATCACCACCGCCATCATCACCATCAACCCTAGCAACATTCTCCGCAACTTTCTCCACCTGCTCCACTTCCTCTTTTTTCTCCTTACCCTTCGAGTCAGGATGAGGAGGTGACAAATCAAAGGTCCTGGAAGGTGGAGAAGCAGGAGGTGTAATCTTGGAAATATCGATCTTACGAGTGCCCTTACGCGATTTCGCACCTGTTTCAAGACAAGCATGATAGTCAAAAGGAAGAACGAAAGGTAAAGAGCAAGAAACACAAATGAAAAATCTTTACCTTGAGAACCAGAAGCAGCATATATCTTCTCCAGGAGATTACCACGCTTGGCACTAAAAACACCCAGGTCAATCTCTGACTCTGAGGGTGCAGGAGGAGTTTCCTTTTGAAGCTTAGACTTTTTAGCGGCAAACGCGGCAGCAGCTTGTTCATCAAGCTCTTTCTTCTTGTCTTCAAGAACCTTTTTCTTCTTCATGATCTCCGTCAGAGTCTCATCGTCATCAGGATCACGCTCAGTGCGCTTCTTTCCTGCGCCTAAACCAGAGAGCGTGTCAAAAACAACAACATAGTCCAAGAAAAGGTGGTTAGAAAGTTGCTTACGAGGAGCTTCAGTAACATTTTCCTCAACTTTCTTCTCCTTCTTTTCAGACTTATCCAACTTCTTCTTTTTCCTGCTTTCTAACTGCTCAGCAATTTCAACCAGAGGATCAGCATCAACACCAACAGGCTCATTCACGGGCTCGTTCACAGCCCCTTGCGCCGGACCTGCACGCGGGGAACGAGGGATTAGGCCTTCACTTGATCTGTCAGAACCCTCGCTCAAGAGGACAATAACTTACTCTCCAGTGGGTCAGTAGTATCATCAAAATCACTCCCATCATCTTCACCTAAGATAGTATTGGTGTAAGTAGCAAAACTATCACTAGTAGGGTGCAAGAAACGGTCCCGGATCTGATCCAACCACACAGGCCTCCCCTCAGGCAGTATCGCTTCAACCATGGCACCGGCAGCCTTTGGATCGAGAACATTCAACAAACTATACCCAACTACAAAATACAAAAACATAAGGAAGAGCATAACGAAATCAAAGAAGAACACAAGCATAAATGAGCAACACTAATACCTTTCCCCTGATAGCCCTAAACAGGGATACCCCTAGGGTTCTTCAGGACCCACAACATGCTCATTCCAGCCCCCACCAGCACTCTCTCTTCAACTTGAGAAATAGAAGTAGCCTTCCGAGTCAACGTCTTATACCACTCCTGCTCAGCAAAATCTATAGACACATTTATGCGGGGAACTCCTTCACTCTCTGCCCGGTAATGCATATCGACCGGAATGACTCCATGACGAATATAGAAAAACTTATGCTTCCAATCATGCAGACTTTTCGGTGGGTTAGTACTACAAGGACTAACCCCACTGGTCCGGGAGTTAAAAGAGTAAAAGCCACTAATATAACTCACAAAATAAAAAACGTTAAACATCTCGAAGGTTGGCTCAATACGGTTGGCCTTGCATATAAATTCGAAATGTGTAAGCCGAGGTAACCCTAAGACATTAATCTGAGAGATATGCAACCCATAGTTTGTCAAAACTTCAGCAGTAAACTTCGTCATGGGGAGACGAAAATTACCCTCCCGGAAGTAAGCAGCGTACAACGCTATATACCCCGGAGGAGCGTCCATAGCAGTGGAGTTGGGAACTGAGCACCCCACTCAGAAAGAAAACCCATGTCACGAACAAGATTGTGGAACTCTTCTTCTTTCCAACTAATCTCTGCACGGTCAGGACCAGGAGGATTCCTAGGTTTGTACTTTCTCTTTCTTAGTCGAAGGATTGGCTCCAGTAGACATAATGTTGAAAGATGAAAGGAAGAGATTGGGATAAAATAGACGGAGAAGGAAGGGAGATAGAGAAAAAGATGAGAGGAAAATGGAGTTTGAATTTCGCATTAAATGCGATGGGTAGTGGACAGTCAGGAAGATAGATCGTCGATCAATGGGGAAAAGACAAGTCAGAGGAAAGAGAAATCGTCACCTTGTTTTTCGGAAACGTGGGCGGCACACACCTAACACCCTGGCGAAAAAGCAACTGACACACCTGCAAAGGCGACTGTTCACCTCTGAAAAGACAGAGACATCAGAGGGTCATGTCAGTTGTCTTCAAGCCAAGAAAAGAAACTTCTCTTATAAGGAACCATCACACACCATGCGCCATGCACCCAGTTGGTTCAACTTTGCAAGGTTACCATCATACGCCATGCGTCCAGTTGGCTCAACTTTGTAAGGTTACCATCATACGCCATACGCCATGCGCCATGCGTCCAGTTGGCTCAACTTTGTAAAGTTACCATCATACGCCATGCACCGTGCGTCCAGTTGGCTCAACTTTGTAAGGTTACCATCATACGCCATGCTCCATGCGTCCAGTTGGCTCAACTTTGTAAAGTTACCATCATACGCCATGCGTCGTGAGTCCAGTTGGCTCAACTTCTAAGGCTGCCACCATACGCCATGCGCCATGCGTCCACTTGACTCAGTCGCGCAAGGCCACCAGCATGCGTCTAAAAAAAGAGAGAAAAAACAACCACTACCCTTATAACTCCAGAATCCCTCCTAGACGATCAACTCAACTAGAAGGCACACTGGACTAGGGGGACTTGAAGAGGTATGGTCCCAATTCCATATTCACATGGCAGGGACCACACCACTTTTTCAGTCCAACATGGCAAGCAAATCTAGAAGCTTCTGGAAGACATCAAGGTGGCACCAAAGATGCTCCTTCCGACAGAAAGGACAACACGTGTCACCAGTCAGCGAGCGCCGTGTGGACCTGCAACAAATCTGGGACATAAATAAACAATTACAAACGTGAGACATAAATAAACAATTTATGTCTCGAATCTGAAGGAAACAAGTCATGATTAGTTCTATGCGACTCATCTTAAATTCTGCCAAACATAACCAATTACAACAACCAATGCTTGAGTCTCGAATCCGAAGAAAACAAGACTAATGATGGTGGTACCTCTTTCTGGTGTTATAAGGAAGTGGTCAGCCTATGAAAGAGTGAGACGTGACCCATTTTCCCTAAGTTATGAAATGAGGTCCACCGTGATGTATGATGACATGAAATTTAATCGATGTGAAATGACATGATATGAATTTGTAATGAAAACAAATGGCGTAGCATGATATTATTTGCAACGATATGAATTAATGAAATCTTGAAATGTTAATACCTAAATTGAAAGTAATTGTAACGTGAGTACTCAAAACAATAAATGTAAATGGGTAAAAGCTTGGAATGGAATTAAGATAAGCAACTAGAGCGGAGCCTTGAGTCTTCATGGTGGAATAAAGCTAGTTGGGTTGCTCGTTGGCGCCGTTGTTGACCTCAGCTGGGTTGGCGTTGATGTTGTAGGCTCTACCTCTTGCTGGTGGGGGGTGCTGGGTTAGCCTGATTCGCTTAGTTAACTGGGTTTGCTTGGGCTTGATGATATTAACCAGTCTAGGGCACGTGTTTCTGAAATGGGTAGGGTCATCACAATTGAAGCAAGCTCTAATATAGGGTACCATGGGATATTGTGGTTGTTGATAGGGTTGGATCATGTTTTGGGCAGGTGGTGGAGCTTGGTTTTGAGGCGTACGACAAGTGTTACTCAAACGCCCATAACGCCCACAATTGGAATACAGTCGGCAAGAAACGGTGTGCTGATGGTGAGAGTGGCAGGTGTTGCATTGAGGGTAAGGACCAGTGTAGGGTTTCTTGTTTGGGTAAGCTGGGTTGGGTGTCACTTGGGTGATTAGGAAGGCTTGAAGAGGTACGACTTGTTGGGCTTGGATCACAATGTTAAGAATCACGGCAGCCATTTGCTTGACAATTTGGGCAGCCATGCGTTTACCGGAGTTTCTAGAATCAACGCGTACGAGGCTGTGAGATTTTTTTTTATGGATTATCTAGCAGATATGCGAAAAAAAAATATAAACATATGATAAAATGAAAACGTTTGGGGGGTGTATTAGAAAACAATAACTCATGATAACACTTTTAAAGTGTTCTTGGGCCTTGCTCGTAATTAGGCCTTGCATGCGGCCATACTTCACCTTCGTAATCATGTGGGCCCCCATGATTACCGGGATTTCGTATGGTTCGCATGTGTTAGCCTGGTAACGTACACTAAAACCCGGAGAAAATCGAGAAACATGAATGTGATGTATGAAAATCGGAGGGTATCCTTGGTTGGACACGATGACAACTCAAAGTGGGGTTAGTTCACACAACGTTTGGTGTGGCATGTTTTGGCCTAATAGGTCCTTCGTACTCTCACCGTTAGTCCCCAAGTAGGAAAACTGGTCCGTTAATTCGGATTTATACGAATGCCAATCCTAGACAAGACGTCCCGACTACCGGTACTCGAACCCTTCCAGTTACTACATGCCCGTCACATGAACTCACTTTGATGAGAAAACAAAAAAAAATCACAAAAGTTTGAATAACAGGAAATGAGTATTTGGAAAATGGTGGGAAATGTTTCGAAAATTTAGTGAAATTAAGAACTTATAAATAAGGATTTTATAAGTTTTGTATGGTATAATATATATGTAACACATATGTAGACTTCATGACATGATTATAACACATTACATGTATCACGTAATTAAGTAGCAAATAAAGTGCTTAAATGCGTTTGTGTGTGAAATGAAAGGAATCTAAATGTGTGAGCAATAGCAAATCATAAGTTAAGCATAACATAAAATCCCATAAGCACATAGGTCCTAGATGTCTAAAGTATAGGTTCTAAGAGCATTCCCATCCAGTCCATCATATGTAGTGTGTGGGGTTTTTAAAATGTAAAAAGTATAAAAAGTGGTTGTGAGTGGAGGAGAGATACTGTTCATCTGTATATTTGAGGGGACACTGTTCACCCACTATAATTTTTTAATATATATTGAAAGTGGTTGTGAGTGAAGAGAGAGAAAATGTAATATATATTGAAAAGGAGAGAGAAAAAGTATTTGTTTTTAGTGAAAATATATTGATATAGGAGTTGTTTTTTAGTGAAATGTATGTATATTTTTAGTGGATTGGATGTGAATGCTCTAAGGGTCTAATAACCTATCATATATCCCTAAAGTCAATAGCTCTGATACCAATCTGTCACACCCCGACCCACAGCGGAATAGGTGATCGGGGCATGATCGGGTTAACTCGAGAGCTTATGACTTGTTATTGCGTGTTTTAAATAATAATTTATTCATAACAAATGTTCCACGAAACAATTTATTCAAATAAACAATTACAAACGCGAGACATAAATAAACTACACTAATCCGTTTCTTGCTAACTAAGGCCCATCCTATGTCCAATCTTCTCTTCGTACCTGTTCACCTGTATCATGTGTAAAAATGGTTTTTGGGTCAACAAAAGTTGGCGAGTAGATCTTTATTTGTTTTTGTTTAACCTTAAAAGATTAGTTGATTTTATTTAATAAAAATTATGTAACATGCAATATTAAATGTAATAGTGACATCAACAAATAATTCATCAATCAATCCACATCAACAAGTAATGTAACAAGACATAATGAAACATAATAAGTGAAACAATGATGCGATTCAAGCCTCGAGATGCGAAAAGCGAAACTGCGAAACATTGTGGTGATACCGAGTTAGCCCCATGGCCGTGGGGGAACCGGTCAACCAATGGTGGATCCACGCGAAACAGATAAACAGAGACACAAAGCGGTAAACATGTAATACATGTATGTGAAACATATAGCGAAACAATGTGATACCAAACATGAACACATATGACATTTAAGTTTGCATGTTGGAAAATAATATTAAACACTTATGAACATGTGACACATGATACACCCCAAAAAAAAGTTAAAGTGATAAAAAGGGGAAGAAGTAAGATCTACTCACATTGGTTGCGTTTGCGATTCCTTGTAAAATAACGCACGAATAAAAATTGAGAAACCGAATGAACGGGAGCGTTTTTCCTAGATAGTTGAGAATGACATGTAACAGTTCCGTTATTATTTATAGGTTAGATAAAGCCCTAATATTTATTGTTTACAATACAACTACATTTTTAATTAGAATTTTAAACTAGAATTTTTATTAAACTTTCCCATTGTTCATGAATCCATTATTATATATCAGTTTATAATATTTCAGTTCAGCTATAACAATAATTAAATTGGCCTTATAGTTATTTCATTTTATCACAACAATTAATGGATGTAAACTCTAGTACAGTAGCTTAATCAAAAGCTGCTTGTTCTTATAAAAAGAAAACATGTGCATCGACTATGCTGGGGTCTGGGTACAATTTAACAACCATTGATCTGTGATGGTTTTGTGTTGGAACTGAAATTTTATTTAATTTAAACAAAATTTGATTTTGTCTCTTTAAATACCCAGCCGAAAACAAAGAGACCCAGCCACTGTTATGATTTCTTTTCATTTGATCTTGATAAAAACCTTTCCATAGTCCACTATATCTAATTTGCCCTGATGATTGGAATGAAAACAGTAAAATTTGTCTAAACTATATCTAAAAATAAATAACTAGAACATAAAATGGATTGGTGGGAAGAGTATACCAAGAACGAGGCGTATTAGTCTTTGACATGAATTTCGGTTATCGCCGAAGACGATACGAGTTCCGGCGAACTTTGCTTTTCTCCGGCAAGACCTTCGAAACAGAGAGAGTGAGGGAGGTAGAGAGAGGTTGGGTTTGTGTGAGAGATGAGGTGTTTTGAATTGTGACCGATAATAACAAAGATTTAAGGAATGTTTTTAAACAAAAAGGGTTATGGGGACGTGATCAAGGTCACATTCATGATTGATATATAAACGGAAACGCGGAATCGAAATCCCAATCCCGACTAATCAGGGAGTTTATCATATTACTTGTTGTAGGTTGTTTGGGCGCCAAATTGAAATCTTAAAAATAGAATTTACTGAGTTAAGATGTTAAATGTTATGAGTTAGGGTGTTAGGAGTGGTTAAACACTTTGGAGTGGCAAACCAAAAAATCGACCAATCAGAGTGCGCCATGTCAATCAGTCAAAAGTGTTTAAACTTTGCTGAAAAGTGTTGGCAATGGTTTAAAACACTTGGTGAAGTGGTAAACTTAAAAAAAAAAAAGAAAAATGTGTGATTGGTTGAGAGATGGCATGGACCCCACCTCACAATACCCTATCTCTCATACACTCTCTCTCTCTCTCTCTCCTGCTCTCTCTCTCTCTCCTGCTCCCCGCACCACAACCTTCACCGATCCGCAAACCCACCGGCGGCGGTGTTACCGCGCGGCAAAGGCGGTTTGCCGAGTGGGTTTGCCGCCCGCTCCGAACACGCTTGTAAGATTTGCACCAAATGGTTAGGTGGCAATATATTTTTAAAAAAAATGCAGAAGCTTCGCTTGATGATGGAATGGGAAAAAAATGGTCCAATGTTTGGTTAAAAACAACGTCCATGTGCAAATTCTATGAAAGAAATTGTGATTATTTGTATCATTTTAATTTAAGCAATATTTAATAGCTTTCTTTAGAAAGTTCAATAAATTCAAGTTATAAAAGTTTTTAGAGTTAATTGCCAAAATCATCCCTGAGGTTTGGGAAGATTTGTCATTTTCGTCAAAAATTACACTTTTGTACCAAATTGCCCTCAACGTTTGTAATTTTTTGCCATTTTCATCCAAACCACTAACTTAGTTTATTTTTTCTGTTAAGTTGAGGATATTTGGATGAAACTGGCAAATATAAAACCACATGGACGATTTTGGCAATTTACTCAAACCATTTTTAATTTATTTTATTTAATTATTTTTGTTACATATATAATAAAAAAGAATATACATGGAGTTTTTAGAAAAAAAAAATTAATAGTTTTGTCACATAATTTTTATAAATTTTCATCTAAATCACTAACCCAGTTTATTTTTTCTATTAAGGCGAAGGATGTTTTAAATTTTATAAATTAAGACAGAAATTAATTTACAACTTCTTTATATAAATCAGTTTTATAAAGAGAAAACGTCATTGGTGTGCAATACATAACAATCGATTACAACTTTTAGTATTTATCAGTTGTAGAGATAGAAAAAATTGTAAGACGTACATATTTTTTAAATGTGTTGAGCACCTAGTAAATATGTTGGTAGAAATAAAATATTTATTTAATTAAGATTATGAGGGTAACTAACTAATACTTATTCTGAGTGGCTCGAGTAAAGAAACTTTTGGTACATAGCATTATAATTACAATTTGGTGGGTAATTTTAAGTTTTGGTAACGATACGTTGTTTTGATAGGGGAGCGAATTTAAAAGAGTAGAAGATGAATTAAAAACTTGGTACATACGATAAGATTTTTTTTATTTGACATTTTTCAATAAGGTTACCAGCATTTTAGTTTTATAAAATATAGAGTTTTAAGTAGATTTTATTTTTATAAAACTGATCTATATAAAAAAATAGAAATTAATTTTTGTCTTAGTTTATAAACATCCTTCGCCTTAATAGAAAATTTAACTTAGTGGTTGGATGAAAATTTATAAAAATTATGTGACAAAGCTATTATTTTTTTCATATAAAAATTGCATGTATATTCTTTTTTATTATATATGTAACAAAATTAATTAAATAAAAGAAATTAAAAAGAGTTTGAGTAAATTGCCAAAATCGTACTGGTTTTATATTTGCCAGTTTCATCCAAATATCCTCTACTTAACAGAAAAAATAAACTAAGTTAGTGGTTTGGATGAAAATGGCAAAATGTTACAAACGTTGGGGGCAATTTGGTACAAAAGTGTCATTTTGGGTGAAAATGGCAAACATGCCCAAACCTCGGGGACGATTTTGGCAATTAACCCAAGTTTTTATAATCTATACATATTTAAAAAAAAATCAAGTTGATATAATCTATACATATAATAAAAGAAAGCTCTTTGAGGACACGTGTCAATCAACGAGACTATCTAAACAAATGACTCCTCATCTGATTAAAAAAGTTTTTTTATAAATATTATTTAAGTGTGATAATATCTTTTGTTCAATATTTGAATAATTCATGGTTGTTTGTTGCCTAATGATTTAAAGATAATTTAATCCATTAAAATTTTTAAATCTTCCATTCAAACTTTATCTAACATTGTTGGGTTTTGAATTATTTATTCAAGGAGTCATTTACCATGCCGTGTCATCATGGAGGAGTTACTACCTTTTCTAACAAAATCAATCCTCAATTTTTTTTATTTTTAATTTTAATATCCTTTCTTTTTGTTTAATTTTTTTCTACCGTATATTATGTTGATTTACTTACCTTTTATTAATTTTTCAATGACGAATGTTATAATAACGTTACTTCTAAATTACACCAAATAGATCATAATCTATCCATACTATTATGTTGATTCACTCTCTTTATTAATTTTTTCAATGGCGAATGTTACTTTTTGTGTTTAACGTATAGTGCATTCATAAGTTCCCATATCTTTTAAAAAACTTAAACATATTAAGCATAAGTATTTGGTGTCTTTATAGATTGATATATTTTTCATATAACTAAGTTTTTTCATTAGCCATTTTGGAACAGAATGTTTCCCTATAACGAAATCGTTTGTTTTTTTATGATATAATTTTTTCTTATTATCACGAAAACTAAACTTGTATTAATATATTATCATTAGTTTTTTATGATATAACTTTTTTTTCTTATTTGGTACATAAAATTAGGTTTATTCAACCCGTGTAATACATAGGGTTTAAAAAAATAACTTTTTTATTATTTACTATACAAAATTGCATTTATTTAACCCGTGTATTACACAAGATTTTTTAAAATATAACTTTTTTTATTATTTTGTATATAAATTACATTTGTTAAATCCATACAATACACGAGTTTTTTAAGGATGTATTATTTTTATTATTTAGTATATAAAATTACATTTAGTAAACTCGTGTAATACACGGGGTTCTAACCTAGTGGTTCACCGACGGACATAACGATTTAGGCGCGTTTTGGTTCTTTCATTTGTTTTAAAAGTTTCACTACAAAGTGCAATATTAGTCCTTGTACCTTTATTTGGTATCCGTTTTAGATGAAATCTTATTTAGCTCGCATGTTGAGTTTCGCAATAATAGCCCTTGTAGTTAAACTAACTGAACTAACGGAGTTATAACTTGATTAACCAAACTCATTAACTAGTTTAAAAAAATTAACTTCGAAATTGATTATTTAAATCAATTAATTAACTAAATAAATAACTCTTTTGATAGTTAAAAAAATGCATCAACGGCAATTTAATTCGCGAAAAATTTCTGTGGTTCAGGGTTAGGATCCGAATTTCAAAACGGGTCGGATTTTTGGAGTCCATTTTGTCGGATGTTACAACATGTATCTATTTTCATAATCATAAGTTGCTTTTTTTATTATTTTATTAATATTCTTTTATAACTTTTAAGATACAATGTTTCATAGAACCCCAAGTATGTCATTGCGACGTGCCTATTTTTATCTGCGTCTTAATACAAACTTTTTCTAAAACTGAATTGTGAGTAGTATTGTACAAACAATCTAAGCATAAACCTAAATGTTATAAAACCACATCATTTTTTTTTTTGAAAATGACGTCATTTACCCTTTTGGTTTATGCTGTTATGACGTGTCTATTTTTTTTTTTTTTACATCTCGATATAAACTTTTTTTCCAAACCGAGTTATTAGTAGTAATGTACACGTAAGTGGCTGTTTGGCAACCCTCTTAATGAATCATTAAGAGGTGGACCTCTTATTCGGACAGAGGTGGACCTGTTTGGTTGTGCCTCTTAATGGCAAACCTCTTAATGATTCAGTGCTGAATCATTCAGATATTAGAACATGCTGAATGAAAAAAAAAAGACAATTGTTACCCCCTTTCACCTCTCATCAGCCAAGAAACCCTAACCTCTCATCAGACCTCCGCCCCCACCCCTCTCCTCACCACCGAACGCCTCCCGCCGCCCTCCTCCTCCCTCTCCTCACCACCTCCCACCTCCCGCCTCCTGCCGCCTTCCTCCTCCCTCTCCTCACCACCGAACGTGTCACACCCCGATTTCCACGTGTCACCGGTGGGCCCGGTGGGGGAGTATCGTGACGTGGTTGGCAACGTAATAGTCAAACAACACAATATAATAATGCACAGCGGAAGCAAATTTAAATAAGATACAACCGAATTTATTTATTGTAAACAAGTCACAATTATCCGGTGTTTATCCACAGTAGGATCGAATAATAAAAATATTGTTTATGGTTCAACAGACATCGGCATCTTAAGTTTGCGAGACTTCTAGCGATGCTTAGGAGAATCCCAGCCTATTTCGCCTAGTACCTGCATTTAATCTTTTTGGGAAAATACGTCAGTTTACACTGGTAAATACATTCAACTGACTCATTTTATAAAATGATTGAAAATTGGTTTGGATGCACATGGCATAAACATTTTTATTAACTTGGGAGAATTATTTAATATTATAATCTTGTGAACGATTTACATGTTACTTATGCGTTCAGTAGCCCGGACGTATCCGGGTTAAAGATCAATAGACACACCACTTTAAGTGAGTTATACACGGGAGTACGCCTACATCCCGTGCTCAGGTCGTGGCTATCTCGTAAGATAATGCCGAGGATATCCGGGACATGGTCATTAACCCCCCAAAGGCTGTAAAGTAAACACATCTGTTTAAAACGAGCCGATCAAATTATTCAATTAACCACTAAGCGTGGAAGATTTGATGCTCGATCAAGCGGTACGCTATGTACCGTAACCCAAGCCCGTATAGGGAAAATAAGTTAAAAGTATTTACCTTGATGCAAAGTATAGTCACAATAATCAAATAGCAGGTAGCTTTTACTGTTTCTCCTAATCTGGAACGAAGGTTAAATATAACCTATTAGAATCCTAGCGGGTCTTTAATTATGCTTAAGCTTAGACCGGCTAGTTTCAAAGATACGGTTCGTACGCACGATTAAGCGAAGACCGGATAGAATGTGATTCAGACCCGACAAGTCTGTAGACTTGTTTAATATGGGTTTATTAGTCACACTCTGGATTTTGAGATAAAACCGATAAGGTTTGACCCGTTTCGGCTAATTTATGTAAACTTGTTACATAAACCGAGCCGAACGCGTAGTATGCGGAACGGGTATCCGTAAGAGCCATATACAGGTTTCCTAAGTTAATATGCTTCAATTATGTTGTAACATCAGTAGGATGTCTTTCGTTATGCCCCGAACTAATTTAAACACAAACTATGCCCCGTAGGGGTAGTTTGGTCATTTTAAAGTTTGTAAAAGAGTTTAATTGTTTAACTGAGTTACAGGTCTGATGTAAACAGCAAACATACTCATTTTGATGGGTTATAACAGTAGTCTAAGGCTTATATGTGAAATTTATCATATTTAACCAAACTATGCCCCGTAGGGGTATTTTGGTAATTTCACATAAGCCGAAAAACTCAAAAACGAAGTCTGAGTTTATCAACCTTTGCTTAATGTTAAAATATCATAATTTGCCTCATATATCAGTAGGTATCGACCCGGGTATGTCCAATGTGATTCTAAGACATACTATGCGCCAAAAATGCTAATTATGGCGATTAAAGGCCATTTCCGGGTTCTATACCTAAATCTGATATTTTTATATTTCCAGAAGGCTTAATATAATTTATTTATCATAATTAATCAGTAGCAAAAGGTTTGGAATCGTTTAGATGTGTAAAACTCATTTTATGGCCCGTAAGGGCAAAACCGACAATTACCGGATTAAGCCTACGACTACTAGTTATGCTCGACCTAAAATTAATTAAAAATCCTTAAAAATCCCAAAATAATATATAACATCAGTGGGTAAAAGATTTGATATTAAAAAGTATGTTTAACTAGGCTTTACGCTAATTACGCCAGGTTGTTAACATAAAGCCTTAATTTAGCGACAATGAGCATAACTCTTAATCTACAAGTCAAACTGATGTCAAACTTTGCAAACAAGTCTTTATATCAGTAACTAAGGCTTCTACACTTTTACATTTTCATAAATCATGATTTAAGGTAATAAGGGCATAACGGTCCACGTATGAGCATTTAACGGAAACTTGCATATTAATTGGATAACTAGTGAACCAAGGCGTATGATCACAGAGGGTTGTTCTAACATGTATCCTAATCCAATTTAAGCTCTGAGGCATTTCTAAAATATGCCCAAACGGGTCAGAACTGAAAGTCAACCGAAAAGTCAAACTATGTGACTTTCGGTTCCGAACCGGGTCTAAACAGGAAATAGTCGGGTTGAACATGTCGGGACATGTTCTTACACTTATTTCTAAGTTATAACAATGTTCAAACAGGTTACAAATGTTCTAGATAGCTAATTATGCATAAATGACATTTTAAGCAATATGTTGACTTTTTAAGTAAATGTTTGACCCGACATTTGACCTGCTTAGGATGGTGATCAGGGGAAACCCTTTTGGGGTTTTATTTCCCACATAAATACCATTCTAAAACTATTTTTAATTCGAGATAAGACTGAGTCATTAGTGACTAATCTCGAAGTCAAACCGTAATTACGACGGTTTGACTTTTAGCTAAATAACTAAGCTAAACACAACCAAATAAGAACTAGTAGACTTACAATAGTCCAATGCACGAATTATGATCAGAGGGGAGAGTTCCTTAGCTCCAGGATGCTCCAAAGATCAAATGCAAGTGTGAAGATTGATGGTTGCACAATGTGGCTTTATATAAGACTTGGATCCACCACAACTACTTGACAACTAACTCTAGGACCATCCACAACCATTCAACACTTGTCCTACTGCTCTAGGATAGTTTAGGGGTCGTTTATAACTGATAAAAACCGGTGCAAACGTTCACAATCGCGTACAACAGCCAACAGCAGGTTTTCTGGTCGCTGGCACCCGCTAGCGCACCGTTACGCTACACTGGTAGCGGTGCGCTAGCCCACAACAATGGGCCAGTTGACTTAACTGGGTAGCGCACCGTTACGCTACACTTGTAGCGGTGCGCTACCTCTTCCCAGAGGCTGATTCCTTGTTGTTTGTTGGTGTTTCGAACATGTAATCCACTTGCACGATTTTTAGCCATTCTTTTACATGGAGGGGCCTCTAATAAGTGTCTACTCCTGTACATTACCCCACCATGAACCTTTGTTGCAATAGAATGAACTTACAAGTCCCGAAAACAACGGTTTATCATTCTTTTTCTTCTTGGGATCAAATCATGCTTTCCAAGATTCATTATTGTAGACAAAATTCTGTATTTGAGGGTATAAAAGATGTGTATAACATTTAATCGGGTCTTGGGATTTATAAATAAGGTCGTTCAGAGGTAACAGTTTAACATGACGTCACTTTAAATCCTGCCGAATCATCTTTATTAAATCCGGGTTTACAACGCGTTTTGTCTGACATGACACGTGTCGTTTTATTATTGAACCCGAAATTTTCGAGGTGTTACATCCTCACCCCCTTAAATAAATCTCGACCCGAGATTTACTGAAACAAGTAAGGGTACTTTTCTTTCATCGTGGATTCAACCTCCCACGTGAAATCGGGACCTCTACGGGCATCCCATTTGACCTTTACAAAAGGTATATGCTTTCTCCGAAGCTTTCTTACCTGTCGATCTTCAATCGACACAGGTTTTTCCACGAATTTCAAGCTCTCATCAATATGTACATCTGTATGCGGCATGACATGTGATTCGTCAGCGGAACATTTCTTTAAATTGCAGATGTGGAACACATTGTGAATTCCACTGAGCTTTTCTGGTAAGTTCAACTTATAGGAAACTGACCCGACACGTTCGATAACCTCGAAAGGTCCTATGTACCTCGGGCTTAGTTTGCCTTTCTTTCCAAACCGCATCACTCCTTTCCAGGGTGACACTTTAAGTAGGACTTTTTCACCCACTTCGAAGTGAAAATCCTTACGACTTGGATCCGCGTAACTCTTCTGCCTATCCCGGGCAGCTTGGAGATTTTTACGAATCTGGACAATCTTGTCCGTCGTTTCGAATACGATCTCTGGTCCTGATAACTGGACTTCTCCAACTTCCGCCCAACAAACTGGCGATCTACACTTTCTACCGTATAATGCCTCGAAAGGCGCAGCCTTTATGCTGGTATGGTAGCTATTGTTGTAGGAGAATTCGATCAATGGTAGGTTCTTATCCCAGCTACCTTCCAATTCGATCGCACATGCACGTAGCATGTCTTCTAACGTTTGAATTGTACGCTCACTCTGACCGTCAGTCTGAGGATGGTAAGCCGTACTGAAGTTCAAACGTGTGCCCAAAGATTGTTGGAAACTCTTCCAAAAGTGTGACGTGTACCTAGTATCCCGGTCAGAGATAATAGCTACAGGTATGCCATGTAGGGCTACAATCTTATCAACGTATAACTGGGCTAACATGTCGGAGCTATAAGTCTCCTTGATGGGTAAGAAATGAGCTGACTTAGTCAGTCTGTCAACTATAACCCATATTGTATCATTGCCTTTCCTTGTCTTGGGTAACTTGGTAATAAAGTCCATAGTTACCATTTCCCACTTCCACGTAGGAAGTTCAGGCTGTTGTAGCAAACCTGACGGTTTCTGATGCTCGGCTTTGACTTGTGCACATGTCAAGCATTTTGCTACATGGGCGGCTACAGACTTTTTCAAGCCTATCCACCAATAATTTGCCTTTAAATCCTGGTACATCTTGTCAGCTCCAGGATGAACGGAGTATTTGGAACTATGGGCTTCTTGGAGGATGACATCACGAAGTCCTCCAAAAATTGGAACCCATATTCGTCCGTTTAACCGTAAGATTCCGTCCTTGCTAAGAGTCAACTGCTCCTCAGTTACTCCTAACTTTTCATTAGGATAGTTAGCTTCCAACACAGCTTCCTTTTGTGCAGCTAACACCCTTTCTATCAAACTGTTCTTTATCTCCATACGCTTGGCGTTAATTCGAATGGGTTTAACCCTTTCCTTTCTGCTCAAAGCGTCAGCGACTACATTCGCTTTGCCGGGATGGTATTTGATTTCACAATCATAATCATTTAAAGTTTCCATCCAACGGCGTTGCCTCATGTTTAATTCTTTTTGGTTAAACAGATGCTGGAGGCTCTTGTGATCAGAAAAGATCACAAACTTGATTCCATAAAGATAATGCCTCCACAGTTTTAGTGCGAATACAACGGCACCCAATTCCAAGTCATGGGTGGTGTAATTCTTTTCGTGCACCTTTAACTGTCGTGATGCATAGGCAATAACCTTGCCTTTCTGCATAAGCACACACCCCATGCCAGTGTGTGATGCATCACAATAAACTACAAATTCTTCAGCGCCTTCAGGTAATGTAAGCACAGGAGCATTGCTCAACTTTTGTCTTAAAACATCGAAGGACTCTTGCTGCTTAGGACCCCAAACGAACTTTACTTTCTTCTTGGTCAGGGAGGTTAGGGGTGCAGCAATCCTTGAAAATTTTTCAATGAAGCGTCTGTAATATCCTGCCAATCCTAGGAAGCTACGAATTTCTGTTGGCGTCTTTGGCTCTTGCCAGTTCATTACTGCTTCAACCATAGCGGGATCCACCTGGATACCACGCTCACTGACCACATGTTCGAGAAATTGGACTTCCCTAAGCCAAAATTCACACTTGGAGAATTTGGCATAGAGCTTCTCTTTATGCAGGAGTTTGAGAATACATCGAAGATGTTTCTCATGGTCAGCTTTGTTCTTAGAATAAATGAGGATGTCGTCGATGAAAACGATGACGAATTTATCTAAGTGAGGCTTGCAAACGCGATTCATGAGATCCATGAACGCAGCCGGTGCATTGGTGAGCCCAAAAGGCATCACTAGGAACTCGTAGTGACCGTAACGAGTCCTAAATGCAGTCTTGTATACGTCTTCATCTTTGACCTTCAGCTGATGGTAGCCAGACCTCAAATCTATCTTTGAGAAGTAACTCGCCCCTTGCAATTGATCGAACAGATCGTCGATTCTGGGCAGAGGATACCTATTCTTGATCGTGACTTTATTAAGCTCACGATAGTCGATGCACAGGCGCATCGACCCATCCTTCTTCTTGACAAACAGGATTGGCGCTCCCCAAGGAGATGAACTAGGTCTAATGAAACCCTTAGCCAGCAATTCATCTAGCTGCGTCCGCAACTCCTTCATTTCCGTGGGTGCCAATCGGTATGGAGCTCTAGCAATTGGTGCCGCTCCGGGGATGATATCGATCCTGAACTCGACTTGTCTATCTGGTGGTAGGCCAGGTAGATCTTCAGGAAACACTTTTGGGTATTCTGAGATGACAGGGATGTCTTCTAACTTTGGTTTGGGCTCATCAATAATCACCTGTGCCATGTAGATGACACACCCCTTCTTCAAACATTTTGAAGCCTTGAGCATAGTCACGTGCTCAGGCAGTCCGTACTGGGTATCTCCCCGAATGGTAAGTGATTCACCAGACGGAGTCTTTATTACCACCTGTTTCTGGTTACAGACGATTTGGGCCTGGTTATGAGATAACCAGTCCATACCCAGAACTATGTCAAAACCAGCTAATTTAAACGGAAGTAGGGACAGAGGAAAAGAATGGTTCTTAATGGATATAACACATCCATCTAACACAGTAGAGACGGTTTCTATGGTACCATCTGCTAACTCTACCTCATAGTTCACTTTTAGGGTTTTGACAGGTAAATTCAACAATTTACAAAATTTATGATCTACGAAGGACTTATCTGCGCCTGAATCAAAAAGTACTCTTGCAAAAACATCGTTTACAAGGAAAGTACCTGTTATGACGTTATCATCCTGCACAGCCTCCTTCGCATCCATCCTGAAGACTCTGGCATTGGTCTTCTTAGCCTCCTCAGGCTTCTTGTTGTACTTTGGGCAGTTAGTCTTTATGTGGCCCTTTTCGTTGCAACGGTAGCACGTTGCATCTTTCATCTTCTTGCAATCCAAGGTTTTGTGTTCCTTGGATTTGCACAAACCACAAGCAAAAGACCTTGACTCGTTATTCGAGTTTGATTCGAGTCTGCACTTTCCAAAGTGTTGTTTCTTGCAAGTTTTGCATGTGGGCTTCTCTCCAGAACGATGCCCATCTTTCTTCGAATCCGATCCCTTCTTGTGATCACCGTTCCCACGGTGCTTCTTGTTCGACCTACGCGAACCGTCATCATCATGCTTCCTCTTCTCGGCCGCCTTATTCCTCTGCGATCTCTGCCGGACCGCATCCAGTGTGAGGGATAAGGAAAGGTCAGTTACAGACCTGAAGGTAACTGGCCGAGAAGCTTTTACACTGGCCTTGATCTCGGGCTCTAATCCACCAATAAAACGAGCGATCCTTTTAGGCTCCGGGGTTACCAGGTAGGGAACCAACCTGGACAGTGTATTGAAGCTTGTCAGGTAAGCTTGGCAGTCGAGGTTCTTCATCACCAATGACAGAAAGTCATATTCTATCTTTTCCACCTCGTGTTGAGGGCAGAAATTTTCTTTGATCAGGGCAATAAATTGATCCCACGTCATGCTATACAACGGGATCTTTCCTGAGGCCTCCATCAGAGATCTCCACCAAGCTAACGCCTCACCTTTGAAGGACTGTGAGACAAATTTAACCACATCACCCTCAGCGCATCCGCTGATGTCCACGACCGTGTCCATTTCATCCAGCCACGTCATGCAGTCTACCGCTCCTTTCTCCCCCGTAAAATCCCTGGGTTTACAAGACACAAAGTACTTATATGTGCAACCCTTGTTACGGTGTCCCTGATGCAGTACTAACTGCTGAGATGGATTACTTTGGTGGTTGGTGGACTGGCGATTATCACCGTTTTTCTTTGGTTCATCCTTTTTGGGAGGAGGTTTGTTATGAGCCTCAGAATGTGTCCTTGGCTTTGAATGTGACACAGAGTGGGTCCTACTCCGGGTACTACTGTATTCTTCGTACTGTCTATCCAAAGCTTGAGTGATGGCGCCGTCTATGATTGCTTTTAGTTCAGCACCCGTTAATGTAATCTGGGCGTTCTCATTCGGCTCCACAGGATGACTATTGACTTCATTAGAGTTAGCCATTTGTATTGAACTGTTGCAGAAAACAAGAACAATATTTTATTTTGGGATTTTATTATGGAATTACCTCTTAGGGTAATTCGTTAACCATGGTAAACAGAGACCATATTTGGTTAACTTATTAATCGTATTAATTTAGGATTTCGATTAAAATTCATCCTAAACATAAACAATAACAATATATATTAGCACGTAAGGCTTGGTCACATGGACAATTTAACTTATAAGCTATGATTTCAGAGAATCAAGACTTTTGAGGTTTGAACCTAGTTCATTACCTTTATTAGACAGGGAGTTATAGCTACCACTATCTTTTGGCTCATGTAGAAATGAGCAAGGCCCGTAGGCACTATATTACCACGTATGGTTAAATATGATCATCTTAATTGATGATGTAAATCCAGGATTCAGAGATCATTAAACTGGATTAGGAATCTTCTAAAGAATCCTTATTCATTTAAGAATGACATGTGATTTTTAACGAATCACTTCTGCCAGGAGTGTTAACATGTTTTAAGATGTTAACAGGGATTTGAATCTTTTAAACCGGTCTTACCATTTTGGCCCGGTCTTATATTTGACACGAGGCTAGGTTTCACACTTAAAGATTCTTAATTAAATAATTACTAGGCAGATTAAAAGGAATGATTTTAATTTATTTATTTCATTTATAATTTATTTATGCACAAATGGCGAACATGAAATTTATAAAAATAACACTCCATTAAGTTATACAATATTACTTATTGCCCTAAACGGGTCTTCACACATGAAATTTGCCCACGTAGGAGCTACAACATACTAACATGCCCACGCAGGGGTCTTATAGAAGACATGCCCACGTAGGGGTCTTACAGAAAGACATAAGTCCTCGTAGGGACTAACACACTAACAATTGTCCACGTAGGGACTTAAACAAACATAAGTCCACGTAGGGACTAAACATACAACATACCCTCGTAGGGGTTTATGGGAAGATAGACCCGCGTAGGGGTCAATACACACAACAACAAACACACCCACGTAGGGGCTTAACAACCAAATACAAGAGAAAATAACTGTGGAAGAATTCAACGACTCTTCTTGTTCTTTCCCTTGATCAAACCAACCAATCCTTGTAAGAAACTCTCCGTCTTCTGGCGGTCGCGGCGAGACTCCTGCTCAACTTGATTCAATCTATGTAGAATTTCCTCCCGTTCTGGGGGAGAAAATCGTGGCGGCTGAGACTGAGCTCGAATGATAGGCCTGGGAGGTATTGGGTAACCCTGATTCGGGTAGCTTACCCCCCATGGATCTCCGTAGGGTCCTTGGGCATTGAAGGAGTTATAATTTGCTGCTTCCATATAAGGATCTGCCTCAGCGTATCCGTAGTTGTTGTAAGCTGGTGGCTCGAACGGGTTGTAAGTACTTGGACCCGTGTATGCTGGTATTGGGTTCTCAAAACCCATGGGCGGTGGCTGTTGATAAGCTGGCTGCGAAGACCCACCCATTTGTGGGTCCTCCCAATGAGGCGGGTAGTGACTTGCACTTGACTGCCTTGGGGAGCTAATATGAAAGTCCCCTGGTCGCACCGACATACGTGCACCGGTTCTTCTACGCCTTGGGGGTTGAGGAGGTGGCGGTTGAACTGGTGGCGGTGGAGGTGGTGGCGTAACTGCCACAAATCTATGATCCTCTGATGAATCTTGATGATGCGGCTGTGGCTGTGGCTCCTGGTGCTGCTGAGAATGCTGCTGCTGATGCTGCCCATGCGACGACGAGTGGTGCGATGGCGTATAGTACCATGGGTGCTGATTAAAGAAAGCTTGGAAACTGTCGGGACCACCATAGGGTGATCCGTGAAACGAAGATCCGTCCGAGATCTCTATTGGGTGGTTCGGAGTGCCACTCGCAGGCATGACGGGGTCCGTGTCCTCGTCCATGTCGTCAGCATGATCACCAGAGAAGTGGTCGTCTGGACCCAGTGGGTTGAAACCCACGGGTTCTTGTAAGTAATCGGCCGGATTAAACTGGCCTCTAAAGATCGGTGTGGGGTCCCCGTAAGAATGATGGGACAAAGACCTCTGAAGTGGTATGTATGAGGGCAGAGGGTTATTAGGCTCGTCTTCCGATTGAGGTCCATATGAATTGCGGACCGGAGGGGTAGAACTATGCGAAACAGATCGTCTCGCTGGTTCGAACAGGTCTCTCCTGTTCCGTCTTGGATTCTCGCTTTCTGCCGCAGTTGGAGCCCGTGTATTTGACGGCCCTGCTTCATGGTCGTTGGGGGCGGCTACCGGCCCCTTTCCGCGTCCTCTCGTGCGAAAGAATCTCGGAGGCATCTTGTTATTCCTGTCAATAAAGCATGAGATAACAATAACAAAAATAGAAAATTTTTAAAGGACAAAACAAAAACCCGAAGAAGGTAGAATTTGTCCTATGTTATAAGTCTAGACTCAAAAGTTTAGATATGTGCAATTGTGTAACTGAGATTAAACACAAAAGGCTAGTGTTTAATTCACTCAGTGTTGGCTCTGATACCAACCTGTCACACCCCGATTTCCACGTGTCACCGGTGGGCCCGGTGGGGGAGTATCGTGACGTGGTTGGCAACGTAATAGTCAAACAACACAATATAATAATGCACAGCGGAAGCAAATTTAAATAAGATACAACCGAATTTATTTATTGTAAACAAGTCACAATTATCCGGTGTTTATCCACAGTAGGATCGAATAATAAAAATATTGTTTATGGTTCAACAGACATCGGCATCTTAAGTTTGCGAGACTTCTAGCGATGCTTAGGAGAATCCCAGCCTATTTCGCCTAGTACCTGCATTTAATCTTTTTGGGAAAATACGTCAGTTTACACTGGTAAATACATTCAACTGACTCATTTTATAAAATGATTGAAAATTGGTTTGGATGCACATGGCATAAACATTTTTATTAACTTGGGAGAATTATTTAATATTATAATCTTGTGAACGATTTACATGTTACTTATGCGTTCAGTAGCCCGGACGTATCCGGGTTAAAGATCAATAGACACACCACTTTAAGTGAGTTATACACGGGAGTACGCCTACATCCCGTGCTCAGGTCGTGGCTATCTCGTAAGATAATGCCGAGGATATCCGGGACATGGTCATTAACCCCCCAAAGGCTGTAAAGTAAACACATCTGTTTAAAACGAGCCGATCAAATTATTCAATTAACCACTAAGCGTGGAAGATTTGATGCTCGATCAAGCGGTACGCTATGTACCGTAACCCAAGCCCGTATAGGGAAAATAAGTTAAAAGTATTTACCTTGATGCAAAGTATAGTCACAATAATCAAATAGCAGGTAGCTTTTACTGTTTCTCCTAATCTGGAACGAAGGTTAAATATAACCTATTAGAATCCTAGCGGGTCTTTAATTATGCTTAAGCTTAGACCGGCTAGTTTCAAAGATACGGTTCGTACGCACGATTAAGCGAAGACCGGATAGAATGTGATTCAGACCCGACAAGTCTGTAGACTTGTTTAATATGGGTTTATTAGTCACACTCTGGATTTTGAGATAAAACCGATAAGGTTTGACCCGTTTCGGCTAATTTATGTAAACTTGTTACATAAACCGAGCCGAACGCGTAGTATGCGGAACGGGTATCCGTAAGAGCCATATACAGGTTTCCTAAGTTAATATGCTTCAATTATGTTGTAACATCAGTAGGATGTCTTTCGTTATGCCCCGAACTAATTTAAACACAAACTATGCCCCGTAGGGGTAGTTTGGTCATTTTAAAGTTTGTAAAAGAGTTTAATTGTTTAACTGAGTTACAGGTCTGATGTAAACAGCAAACATACTCATTTTGATGGGTTATAACAGTAGTCTAAGGCTTATATGTGAAATTTATCATATTTAACCAAACTATGCCCCGTAGGGGTATTTTGGTAATTTCACATAAGCCGAAAAACTCAAAAACGAAGTCTGAGTTTATCAACCTTTGCTTAATGTTAAAATATCATAATTTGCCTCATATATCAGTAGGTATCGACCCGGGTATGTCCAATGTGATTCTAAGACATACTATGCGCCAAAAATGCTAATTATGGCGATTAAAGGCCATTTCCGGGTTCTATACCTAAATCTGATATTTTTATATTTCCAGAAGGCTTAATATAATTTATTTATCATAATTAATCAGTAGCAAAAGGTTTGGAATCGTTTAGATGTGTAAAACTCATTTTATGGCCCGTAAGGGCAAAACCGACAATTACCGGATTAAGCCTACGACTACTAGTTATGCTCGACCTAAAATTAATTAAAAATCCTTAAAAATCCCAAAATAATATATAACATCAGTGGGTAAAAGATTTGATATTAAAAAGTATGTTTAACTAGGCTTTACGCTAATTACGCCAGGTTGTTAACATAAAGCCTTAATTTAGCGACAATGAGCATAACTCTTAATCTACAAGTCAAACTGATGTCAAACTTTGCAAACAAGTCTTTATATCAGTAACTAAGGCTTCTACACTTTTACATTTTCATAAATCATGATTTAAGGTAATAAGGGCATAACGGTCCACGTATGAGCATTTAACGGAAACTTGCATATTAATTGGATAACTAGTGAACCAAGGCGTATGATCACAGAGGGTTGTTCTAACATGTATCCTAATCCAATTTAAGCTCTGAGGCATTTCTAAAATATGCCCAAACGGGTCAGAACTGAAAGTCAACCGAAAAGTCAAACTATGTGACTTTCGGTTCCGAACCGGGTCTAAACAGGAAATAGTCGGGTTGAACATGTCGGGACATGTTCTTACACTTATTTCTAAGTTATAACAATGTTCAAACAGGTTACAAATGTTCTAGATAGCTAATTATGCATAAATGACATTTTAAGCAATATGTTGACTTTTTAAGTAAATGTTTGACCCGACATTTGACCTGCTTAGGATGGTGATCAGGGGAAACCCTTTTGGGGTTTTATTTCCCACATAAATACCATTCTAAAACTATTTTTAATTCGAGATAAGACTGAGTCATTAGTGACTAATCTCGAAGTCAAACCGTAATTACGACGGTTTGACTTTTAGCTAAATAACTAAGCTAAACACAACCAAATAAGAACTAGTAGACTTACAATAGTCCAATGCACGAATTATGATCAGAGGGGAGAGTTCCTTAGCTCCAGGATGCTCCAAAGATCAAATGCAAGTGTGAAGATTGATGGTTGCACAATGTGGCTTTATATAAGACTTGGATCCACCACAACTACTTGACAACTAACTCTAGGACCATCCACAACCATTCAACACTTGTCCTAGTGCTCTAGGATAGTTTAGGGGTCGGTTATAACTGATAAAAACCGGTGCAAACGGTCACAATCGCGTACAACAGCCAACAGCAGGTTTTCTGGTCGCTGGCACCCGCTAGCGCACCGTTACGCTACACCGGTAGCGGTGCGCTAGCCCACAACAATGGGCCAGTTGACTTAACTGGGTAGCGCACCGTTACGCTACACTTGTAGCGGTGCGCTACCTCTTCCCAAAGGCTGATTCCTTGTTGTTTGTTGGTGTTTCGAACATGTAATCCACTTGCACGATTTTTAGCCATTCTTTTACATGGAGGGGCCTCTAATAAGTGTCTACTCCTGTACATTACCCCACCATGAACCTTTGTTGCAATAGAATGAACTTACAAGTCCCGAAAACAACGGTTTATCATTCTTTTTCTTCTTGGGATCAAATCATGCTTTCCAAGATTCATTATTGTAGACAAAATTCTGTATTTGAGGGTATAAAAGATGTGTATAACATTTAATCGGGTCTTGGGATTTATAAATAAGGTCGTTCAGAGGTAACAGTTTAACATGACGTCACTTTAAATCCTGCCGAATCATCTTTATTAAATCCGGGTTTACAACGCGTTTTGTCTGACATGACACGTGTCGTTTTATTATTGAACCCGAAATTTTCGAGGTGTTACAGAACGCCTCCCGCCACCATCCTCCCTCTCCTCACCACCGAAGGGAGAGAGGAATCGAAGACAAGCCGCTGGTTCAGAGCCGCTGGATCGAAGATCGATTGAACGAACGCTGGTTCAGAGCCGCTGGATCGAAGATCGATCGAAGATTGATTGCGTTGAGGGGTGTTCAGTCTGTATGTTCATGTTCCTATCCAGAAAAAGGGGTGTTAAAGTTTGGTGGTGGAGATGATGATGATGATGGCGGTGGCGGTGTTGCAGGTAGTGAGAGAAAAGGGAAGAGGGGGTGATGACTGAATACTGATGAATGATGATGATGATATTGGGTTTTATAGAAAAAAATCTATAACGGGTTTATTTTGTGGGGAGGGGTGAAAATGTCATTTTACACTGTCATTCAGATATGGAACCAAACAGCACTTTACTGGTTTAGCACTTACCCATTCAGACCCTCTTACCCATTCAGACCTCTTATTCATTCAGCACTTACCCATTCAGATGTTGCCAAACAGCCCCTGATTGAAGCACAAACATACCTGTTATTATAGCTACATAAAATTTATATAAAGTGACACCATAAACCATCTTTTGTTATTTTAACTAGTAGAATCCCCCGCGCTTCGCGGCGGGCATTCGGTCGGTAACGTTTCGGTTCGTAACGTAATGACAATTGAAAGAGAAAACCCGAAAAACAAAGTCGTGATATACCTAGTTATTAATAAATATTAGAATTTGCAAAACTTGGTTTTGATTAGAACATCAATGCAAAACTCACAAATCACCCTCAAAGATTAAAACAATGAAATTTAATGTGTAGTAGAAATAACAGAATGCAAGCTAAATGCAAATGTATATGTATGCAGGCTAGTGTTTAACCCATGTGTTATGGGGTATAGGTCGTAAAACCGTGCTAAATGGTAAGCAAACAATGATCAAAACCAAAAAAAATCGTAAATCAAAAACGCAAATTTATGCAGACAAAAAAAACGCAAACTTATATCTTGAGCTACCGTAAAACGCAGAAAACATCAAATTTATAGCGAGAAATCTTTAAGTTAAAAAATGACAAAACTTCAGAGCCAAAAATAAAACAAATAAAACATGGAAGCCTGAAGGACTAAAACCGAGAATAATCATAAAACAAAAATGTGAATTTATACTCCGGGTGTTCTTTCTACGGTAAGTTGCTCCAACTGCTCTCAACATCCTACAAAATTAACATTAACACTATATATTATTTAAGCATGATAGAAACTAATAACGAATTCACAGTTTCACACACAATTAAAAGTGACTGATTGTGGATTTACAAAAGTTAACTATTGTAACAAATTCTAGTTATTAGCTAGTGTGACAACTCGGAATTTAGAACCCTTCATTGTATCTTGATATAACATGCTTGAACGTTATGTGTTTATATATTAGTAAATGAAAGTTCGTGATTATCTTGATGTGCTATGTGTTATTAATGTGTACGTATAAAGTATAGTTTTATACAAGTATGTATGTAGTAAACCGGAACCAAAACACAAGGACCCGACTCGAGACCACTTGGTCTCGAGTAAACAGTAACAGTTGGGCCGGTTGGGCCATGCACCTCCTCTAGTCCACTCGAAAACCCACTAGGGTGAACCAACTTAAGGCTAGTATATAACTCATGCTCCTAGCCAACCTTGCCATTTTTTGGGCAACCCACACACACACTCCTATACACACTCTCTCTCTCTCACTAAAACCCTAGAACCCCACCACAAACCTCCTCTCATCCTTCTGTCGGATCCAACCGGCAACACTAGGACTCTCGGTTCGAGCTTGGGATCATCATTCGGAAGTTCACTCATCGACTCTTCATACCCTCACACTTAGAGTAACTAGCCGGTTAGTGTCTCCCTTTAGTTGTTTAGTGATAAAATACATGAAGATTGTTGTTTATCTATAATGAAGGTGTTTGTTTGATAAAAGATGCTTGGTTGATAAATGATATGCATGCTTTGTTTAAATGTTTTCCATGAATAATTTGTATGAGTAAATAATGTAGATGATCGGTTAAAGATGTTGAATGATTATATGTTCTTGGTTGTAAATGATCCACATGCTTGGTTATGCGTTAAATTGAATAAGGATGTTGTTAAAAAATGGTGTGCAAGATTCTTATGACAAATGCATAAATAAACTTAAATCTAAGGATGAACCGGTGACTATGTGCTAGATATAGGGCCAATGATGATGATTAAATTATGACCCGATTTGGGGTTAGGTTGGATTGAATGAACATAGGTTTATAGGATGAACATGTTTGACTTAATATAAAAAAAACCCTAAAAATGATGAACTGTTTGAATGTATTATGAACATGATATGAAGATTTGAATTGTGTGCTTTGATCCGTTTTGAATATAGTCTAGACAAGAAAACATGTTTGTGTGGTTTAATTGGATAGTACACAATTTCATGAAATGGCAATCCTATTGGATAGTACAATTGGACAGGTTCTAGAAAGTTTCGATCATCAGGTGTGCAAGTCGAGACCTCCGGTCTCGACTCGAGACCATTAAGTTATAATTCGAGACCACAACAATTGCGACTCGAGACCTTGATCAAACAACTCAAAACAGACTTCTGGAACTCGAGACCATCAAGTCTCGACTCGAGACCCCATGATCTCGACTCGAGATTGGACTCGAGACCTCTGAGATTGCGACTCATACCTGCACAACTCGAGACCAGATGCCCATGACTCGAGACCTCTTGGTTGCGACTCGAGACCGCGTATTCTCGAGTCGAGACCACCTTGTCTCGACTGGGCTGCTTATCTTTGTTATTGGGCCGAAGTGTATGGATTACTCGTGCTTGTCACTGTTTAACTGGATTATGTGTTACTGTTAATTGGGCTGTGTGTTAACTGTTACTGTTTAAGAACGTGGACAGGCCCAATAACTTAGAGGATAAATATATGTCATGTATGCTATGTGTTAGATGCGTGTAGGATATACGTGACTCCTTTACACCCAAACCTGACCTATACTGGTGACCATATTAGGACGTGGTGACCAGCATACTTAACCAAGTAAACTAAACTGCCGAGCAACCCAAGGTGAGTTCACACTCTCTACAAAGCATGGGATTCCCAGGGGTTGGGAATGGGGTTAAGGAACATGGGTTCCTCGTCCTTTATTGGGTAGGACAGTGCTGGTTCAGGAATATAATTCCTCGTCCTCTTGGACAGATAACTTTCACTAGACCAAAACTCTATCACGAAGTCCCTCCTTTTTATATCGACTTAATCGCCGGGCCAATGGCGAGCGGGTCATTAGTTAGATAGCGCTATTTAGGTTTGACAAGCCTCACACCGTGCCGCAGAGGACGGGCGTGAACTAATGGACTATGGCACGTCGGTGATGATAGACACCGACGCTAAGGGCACATAAACATGACTACAGTCAGCAGTCGATATGGTAACGAGTCTAGTAACATACATGGGGTAGCCCCCACGGCCATAGAGCCAGATAATTAAACATGGGGTAGCCCCCACGGCTGGATTGCCAGAGTAATTGGGTTAAACAAATCACGTTTTCAACTATGGGGTAACCCCCACGGCAGGATGCCAGATAAAGGAAACTGTTTTCGAAACAACTTAAAATGAACACCCAACTGTGAACTCGCTCAACATTATTGTTGACTCGTTACTACATGCTTTGCAGGTCAATAGGTTTAGCAGTAGCTTGCATGGGGAAGAGTCGTTGTGGGACATGGACAACTGTGTGCCATGTTAAACTTTGAAACCTTTAAACTTATATTTTGGTTTTGGATTTAATCGTTATGCTTCCGCTTGCAACTTAAACTATGTTTTGTTTGGACACCAATTGTATTGGTTGAACTTTTATAATTACTTACTTGCCTGTTCAATATGATTGGTGGCTGGATCCTGGTCAGTCACGCCTCTAAGCGGTGGTATTTCCGCAGGTGGATTTTGGGGGTGTGACAGCTAGTGTAGCTTGTTACTTTAAGAAGATTGAGGAATAATAACTAAGCTAAACACAACCAAATAAGAACTAGTAGACTTACAATAGTCCAATGCACGAATTATGATCAGAGGGGAGAGTTCCTTAGCTCCAGGATGCTCCAAAGATCAAATGCAAGTGTGAAGATTGATGGTTGCACAATGTGGCTTTATATAAGACTTGGATCCACCACAACTACTTGACAACTAACTCTAGGACCATCCACAACCATTCAACACTTGTCCTAGTGCTCTAGGATAGTTTAGGGGTCGTTTATAACTGATAAAAACCGGTGCAAACGGTCACAATCGCGTACAACAGCCAACAGCAGGTTTTCTGGTCGCTGGCACCCGCTAGCGCACCGTTACGCTACACTGGTAGCGGTGCGCTAGCCCACAACAATGGGCCAGTTGACTTAACTGGGTAGCGCACCGTTACGCTACACTTGTAGCGGTGCGCTACCTCTTCCCAAAGGCTGATTCCTTGTTGTTTGTTGGTGTTTCGAACATGTAATCCACTTGCACGATTTTTAGCCATTCTTTTACATGGAGGGGCCTCTAATAAGTGTCTACTCCTGTACATTACCCCACCATGAACCTTTGTTGCAATAGAATGAACTTACAAGTCCCGAAAACAACGGTTTATCATTCTTTTTCTTCTTGGGATCAAATCATGCTTTCCAAGATTCATTATTGTAGACAAAATTCTGTATTTGAGGGTATAAAAGATGTGTATAACATTTAATCGGGTCTTGGGATTTATAAATAAGGTGGTTCAGAGGTAACAGTTTAACATGACGTCACTTTAAATCCTGCCGAATCATCTTTATTAAATCCGGGTTTGCAACGCGTTTTGTCTGACATGACACGTGTCGTTTTATTATTGAACCCGAAATTTTCGAGGTGTTACAGAACGCCTCCCGCCACCATCCTCCCTCTCCTCACCACCGAAGGCAGAGAGGAATTGAAGACAAGCCGCTGGTTCAGAGCCGCTGGATCGAAGATCGATTGAACGAACGCTGGTTCAGAGCCGCTGGATCGAAGATCGATCGAAGATTGATTGCGTTGAGGGGTGTTCAGTCTGTATGTTCATGTTCCTATCCAGAAAAAGGGGTGTTAAAGTTTGGTGGTGGAGATGATGATGATGATGATGGCGGTGGCGGTGTTGCAGGTAGTGAGAGAAAAGGGAAGAGGGGGTGATGACTGAATACTGATGATGATGATGATGATATTGGGTTTTATAGAAAAAAATCTATAACGGGTTTATTTTGTGGGGAGGGGTAAAAATGTCATTTTACACTGTCATTCAGATATGGAACCAAACAGCACTTTACTGGTTTAGCACTTACCCATTCAGACCCTCTTACCCATTCAGACCTCTTATTCATTCAGCACTTACCCATTCAGATGTTGCCAAACAGCCCCTGATTGAAGCACAAACATACCTGTTATTATAGCTACATAAAATTTATATAAAGTGACACCATAAACCATCTTTTGTTATTTTAACTAGTAGAATCCCCCGCGCTTCGCGGCGGGCATTCGGTCGGTAACGTTTCGGTTCGTAACGTAATGACAATTGAAAGAGAAAACCCGAAAAACAAAGTCGTGATATACCTAGTTATTAATAAATATTAGAATTTGCAAAACTTGGTTTTGATTAGAACATCAATGCAAAACTCACAAATCACCCTCAAAGATTAAAACAATGAAATTTAATGTGTAGTAGAAATAACAGAATGCAAGCTAAATGCAAATGTATATGTATGCAGGCTAGTGTTTAACCCATGTGTTATGGGGTATAGGTCGTAAAACCGTGCTAAATGGTAAGCAAACAATGATCAAAACCAAAAAAATCGTAAATCAAAAACGCAAATTTATGCAGACAAAAAAAACGCAAACTTATATCTTGAGCTACCGTAAAACGCAGAAAACATCAAATTTATAGCGAGAAATCTTTAAGTTAAAAAATGACAAAACTTCAGAGCCAAAAATAAAACAAATAAAACATGGAAGCCTGAAGGACTAAAACCGAGAATAATCATAAAACAAAAATGTGAATTTATACTCCGGGTGTTCTTTCTACGGTAAGTTGCTCCAACTGCTCTCAACATCCTACAAAATTAACATTAACACTATATATTATTTAAGCATGATAGAAACTAATAACGAATTCACAGTTTCACACACAATTAAAAGTGACTGATTGTGGATTTACAAAAGTTAACTATTGTAACAAATTCTAGTTATTAGCTAGTGTGACAACTCGGAATTTAGAACCCTTCATTGTATCTTGATATAACATGCTTGAACGTTATGTGTTTATATATTAGTAAATGAAAGTTCGTGATTATCTTGATGTGCTATGTGTTATTAATGTGTACGTATAAAGTATAGTTTTATACAAGTATGTATGTAGTAAACCGGAACCAAAACACAAGGACCCGACTCGAGACCACTTGGTCTCGAGTAAACAGTAACAGTTGGGCCGGTTGGGCCATGCACCTCCTCTAGTCCACTCGAAAACCCACTAGGGTGAACCAACTTAAGGCTAGTATATAACTCATGCTCCTAGCCAACCTTGCCATTTTTTGGGCAACCCACACACACTCTCCTATACACACTCTCTCTCTCTCTCACTAAAACCCTAGAACCCCACCACAAACCTCCTCTCATCCTTCTCTCGGATCCAACCGGCAACACTAGGACTCTCGGTTCGAGCTTGGGATCATCATTCGGAAGTTCACTCATCGACTCTTCATACCCTCACACTTAGAGTAACTAGCCGGTTAGTGTCTCCCTTTAGTTGTTTAGTGACAAAATACATGAAGATTGTTGTTTATCTATAATGAAGGTGTTTGTTTGATAAAAGATGCTTGGTTGATAAATGATATGCATGCTTTGTTTAAATGTTTTCCATGAATAATTTGTATGAGTAAATAATGTAGATGATCGGTTAAAGATGTTGAATGATTATATGTTCTTGGTTGTAAATGATCCACATGCTTGGTTATGCGTTAAATTGAATAAGGATGTTGTTAAAAAATGGTGTGCAAGATTCTTATGACAAATGCATAAATAAACTTAAATCTAAGGATGAACCGGTGACTATGTGCTAGATATAGGGCCAATGATGATGATTAAATTATGACCCGATTTGGGGTTAGGTTGGATTGAATGAACATAGGTTTATAGGATGAACATGTTTGACTTAATATAAAAAAAACCCTAAAAATGATGAACTGTTTGAATGTATTATGAACATGATATGAAGATTTGAATTGTGTGCTTTGATCCGTTTTGAATATAGTCTAGACAAGAAAACATGTTTGTGTGGTTTAATTGGATAGTACACAATTTCATGAAATGGCAATCCTATTGGATAGTACAATTGGACAGGTTCTAGAAAGTTTCGATCATCAGGTGTGCAAGTCGAGACCTCCGGTCTCGACTCGAGACCATTAAGTTATAATTCGAGACCACAACAATTGCGACTCGAGACCTTGATCAAACAACTCAAAACAGACTTCTGGAACTCGAGACCATCAAGTCTCGACTCGAGACCCCATGATCTCGACTCGAGATTGGACTCGAGACCTCTGAGATTGCGACTCATACCTGCACAACTCGAGACCAGATGCCCATGACTCGAGACCTCTTGGTTGCGACTCGAGACCGCGTATTCTCGAGTCGAGACCACCTTGTCTCGACTGGGCTGCTTATCTTTGTTATTGGGCCGAAGTGTAAGGATTACTCGTGCTTGTCACTGTTTAACTGGATTATGTGTTACTGTTAATTGGGCTGTGTGTTAACTGTTACTGTTTAAGAACGTGGACAGGCCCAATAACTTAGAGGATAAATATATGTCATGTATGCTATGTGTTAGATGCGTGTAGGATATACGTGACTCCTTTACACCCAAACCTGACCTATACTGGTGACCATATTAGGACGTGGTGACCAGCATACTTAACCAAGTAAACTAAACTGCCGAGCAACCCAAGGTGAGTTCACACTCTCTACAAAGCATGGGATTCCCAGGGGTTGGGAATGGGGTTAAGGAACATGGGTTCCTCGTCCTTTATTGGGTAGGATAGTGCTGGTTCAGGAATATAATTCCTCGTCCTCTTGGACAGATAACTTTCACTAGACCAAAACTCTATCACGAAGTCCCTCCTTTTTATATCGACTTAATCGCCGGGCCAATGGCGAGCGGGTCATTAGTTAGATAGCGCTATTTAGGTTTGACAAGCCTCACACCGTGCCGCAGAGGACGGGCGTGAACTAATGGACTATGGCACGTCGGTGATGATAGACACCGACGCTAAGGGCACATAAACATGACTACAGTCAGCAGTCGATATGGTAACGAGTCTAGTAACATACATGGGGTAGCCCCCACGGCCATAGAGCCAGATAATTAAACATGGGGTAGCCCCCACGGCTGGATTGCCAGAGTAATTGGGTTAAACAAATCACGTTTTCAACTATGGGGTAACCCCCACGGCAGGATGCCAGATAAAGGAAACTGTTTTCGAAACAACTTAAAACGAACACCCAACTGTGAACTCGCTCAACATTATTGTTGACTCGTTACTACATGCTTTGCAGGTCAATAGGTTTAGCAGGAGCTTGCATGGGGAAGAGTCGTTGTGGGACATGGACAACTGTGTGCCATGTTAAACTTTGAAACCTTTAAACTTATATTTTGGTTTTGGATTTAATCGTTATGCTTCCGCTTGCAACTTAAACTATGTTTTGTTTGGACACCAATTGTATTGGTTGAACTTTTATAATTACTTACTTGCCTGTTCAATATGATTGGTGGCTGGATCCTGGTCAGTCACGCCTCTAAGTGGTGGTATTTCCGCAGGTGGATTTTGGGGGTGTGATAGATTGGTATCAGAGCCATTGGTTATAGGGAACTTGGTTTTAATAAAGGAAAACATTTTGTTAAAACCAGACTATAACCTGTACAGTGCTCTACGATCCACAACGACGCTTCACTCCACGTGCAAGACTCGACATTCTAGGTGATATGGTTTATGTTTTGTTACCTACTTGTTAGATTACATAGAACGATGCTCAGGGTATGCTTAGATAAACGTAGCAACTATAGTATGAGAACACATATGTGCTTACTCCCTTCCGTCATCGCACTTTCACGAACCTCTCTCACTCATGTTTCCCTTGATATGAAGATCATGGCTAGACGCATTAACATGACTCAAGCCCAATTGACGGCTCTGATTAACCAACAAGTTGCTGCGGCACTTGTAGCCGCACAGGCAGGAGGCCAACATGTTCAGCCACCTGTGAGCACTTTCAAGACCTTTATGGACTGTCGACCTAGTACCTTCAGTGGCACCGAAGGAGCGATAGGTCTCCTACACTGGATTCGAAGGATCGAATCTGCATTCGAAGAAAGCGAAAGCCCCACCAGCAAACGAGTAGAGTACGCTGCTGGTACCTTGCAAGAGAAAGCGTATTCTTGGTGGAACACACAAGTTCAGATGCTCGGATTGGCGGATGCGAATGCCACCCCCTGGAGCGACTTAAAGGATTTGATCAAGGAGGAATTCTGTCACCCGGACGACATTCTAAAACTTGAAATAGAGTATTATGGTTTGAAGATGGAAGGATCAGAGATCGAAGCGTACACAAAAAGGTCCAACGATTTGGCTGCCCTATGTCCTAACTTGTCACAACCCATTTCTAGACGAATCGAGCTATACCTCAGAGGCTTAGCCCCGGAAATCCAAGGGTCTGTAATTGTGGCCAACCTTTCCACAATCCAGCAAGTCGTTCGTTTGGCGCACCAGCTCACTGATCAGGCAGTGGGAGAGGGCAAGTTGCCCAAGCGTAACTCTTCCAATGCAAATGCTCTTATTAACCCCAAGCATATTTGGGGTGATCACCAGGGTGAGGGTCGTAGCTCTATACAACAGGACCCGCACAGGAAACTCGTACAGCAAGGGCCCAACTACCAAAATCAAGGGGGATACCTTGGGAATAAGCCGGAATGCCGCAAGTGCCGTCGACACCACGGCGGGTCATGTGCGGGGTCGTGTTGCCCTCGATGCAAGAAGATGGGACATATGGCTAGAGATTGCAGGGGCCCATATCCTGCAAACCGGAACCAGCAGCAGCAGCAGGGAAGCAAAAACGGGTGTTTTCGTTGTGGGGCTGAAGACCATCTCAAGAGGAACTGTCCGCAGATGACGCAGAAGCGTGACAACAATAGCAACAAGGGCAATGGGAACAGTAACGGAGACCATAATGACAATCACATGGCTGGTAAGCATGAGTTCCTGAATGGGCAGGGAGAAGAAAGAAACAACCCAACGTTGTGACGGGTAAGTTCCTTCTCGACGACTTTTATGTTACAGTTTTATTTGATTCGGGTGCCGATACTAGCTACGTGTCACCAGAAGTTAGTCAAATGCTTAAGCGTATTCCAACACCTTTGAACAACAAGCACACGGTAGAGCTAGCAAATGGTAAGAGTTTAGAGGCCACACACGTAGTCAAGGGTTGTAAACTTGTTTTTGCTAACCAGACCTTCTCTACTGACCTTATTCCAATCGTCTTGGGTAGTTTCGACGTTGTCATTGGGATGGATTGGTTATCCCAACATCGAGCAGAGATCCTTTGCAACGAGAAGATTGTTCGTATTCCTGGTTCAGGCGATGAACCCCTTATGATTCGTGGTGACAAGAGGGTTGCTGTTGAGAACATCATCTCTTTCCTTAAGGCCCAGAAGTGTTTGAGAAAGGGCCACATCGCTATCTTGGCTCTTGTTACAAACACCTCGAAGAAAGAGAAGAAGATAGAAGATTTTCCAATTGTACGCGACTATCCTGAGGTATTTCCTGAGGAATTACCTGGCCTTCCGCCTCATCGTCAGGTCGAGTTTCAGATTGAACTAGCTCCTGGAGCTGCGCCTCTAGCTCGTGCACCTTATCGTTTAGCTCCATCAGAGTTGGAAGAACTCTCTACGCAACTACAAGAACTCTTGGATAAGGGTTTTATACGTCCTAGCTCATCGCCCTGGGGAGCTCCAGTGCTATTTGTGAAGAAGAAAGACGGTACCTTTAGAATGTGTATCGACTATCGTGAACTCAACAAGGTGACGGTGAAGAATCGTTATCTTCTACCACGTATTGACGACTTGTTCGACTAGCTGCAAGGGTCGAGCTACTACTCAAAGATTGATTTGAGGTCGGGATATGACCAGCTGAGCGTCCGAGAAGAAGACGTCTCCAAAACAGCTTTTAGAGCTCGTTATGGACGCTATGAGTTTTTGGTCATGCCTTTTGGGCTGACAAACGCACCTGCAGTTTTCATGGACTTGATGAATCGAGTGTGCAAGCCTTACCTGGACAAGTTCGTTATAGTCTTCATTGACGACATCCTGATCTATTCCAAGAGTTAGGAGGAACACGAGCAGCATCTACGACTTATTTTGGAACTCCTTCGGACGGAACAGCTTTACGCAAAGTTCTCGAAATGCGACTTCTGGCTTCATGAAGTCCATTTCCTAGGCCACGTGGTAAACAAGGATGGGATTCACATTGATCCATCCAAGGTAGACCCGATTAAGAACTGGCCTGCACCTCGTACACCAACAGAAATTCGCCAATTCTTGGGTTTGGCAGGTTACTACAGGAGGTTCATTAAGGATTTTTCCAAGATTGCACAGCCTCTCACCTCACTAACGCAGAAAGGGGTTGCTTATCGATGGGGAAATGCACAGGAATTAGCATTTCAACACCTAAAGGACAGACCTTGCAGCGCACCTATTCTTTCATTGCTAGAAGGCACAGACGATTTTGTGGTCTATTGCGACGCATCCCTTCAGGGTCTTGGATGTGTGTCGATGCAGCGGGATAAAGTTATTGCGTACGCCTCATGCCAACTTAAAGTTCATGAAAGGAACTATACTACACACGATTTAGAGCTGGGAGCTGTTGTTTTTGCGATTAAGATATGGAGACATTACCTGTACGGTGCCAAGTGCACCATTCACACCGATCACAAGAGTCTCGAGCACATCTTCAAACAGAAGGAACTAAACATGCGTCAACGACGATGGGTTGAGTTATTAAACGATTACGAATGTGCAATCAAGTACCATCCTGGCAAAGCCAATGTTGTGGCGGATGCCCTTAGTCGAAAGGACACTACGCCTAAGCGCGTGCGAGCATTGCAACTCACTATCCAATCTAGTCTTCCTTCCCAGATACGAGCTGCTCAGATAGAAGCATTGAAACCAGAAAACGTCAGGGCTGAAGCCCTACGCGGCTCAAGGCAACGATTAGAATAAAAGGAAGACGGTGCATACTACGTAACAGGACGCATTTGGGTCCCGCTCTATGGCAACTTACGAGAGCTTGTGATGGATGAAGCACACAAGTCTCGCTACTCGGTACATCCTGGTTCGGATAAGATGTACCACGATATCAAAACTACGTATGGGTGGCCTAGCATGAAGGCCCACATAGCAACTTACGTCAGCAAGTGTTTGACTTATGCGAGAGTCAAGACGGAATACCAGAAACCCCCAGGCCTACTCCAACAACCAGAGATACCACAATGGAAATGGGAGCAAATTTCCATGGAATTTGTTACTGGCCTGCCTAGATCTCAACGTGGTAACGATACTATTTGGGTGATCGTGGATCGACACACAAAGTCTGCTCACTTCTTGGCTATCAAGGAAACGGATAAGTTCTCCACACTAGTAGACGTATACCTTAAGGAAGTTGTCTCGAGGCACGGGGTGCCCACCTCTATTATCTCGGATCGAGATGCACGTTTTACTTCAGAGCTGTAGCAAGCAATGCACAAATCCTTTGGCTCACGTTTAGACATGAGCACAGCGTATCACCCTCAGACGGACGGGCAGTCTGAGCGCACTATTCAAACCTTAGAAGACATGCTTCGTGCATGTGTAATCGACTTTGGCAACAGCTGGGAAAAGCACCTACCACTTGTGGAATTCTCGTACAATAACAGCTACCACACCAGCATTAAAGCTGCTCCGTTTGAGGCATTGTACGGGCATAAATGGCAGTCACCTCTTTGTTGGGCAGAGGTGGGGGATAGTCAGATCACTGGTCCAGAACTCGTGGTAGACACAACCGAACGAATTGCTCAAATACGACAGCACATGGCGGCAGCTCGTGACCGTCAGAAAAGCGACGCCGATAAGGACAGGGAACCACTTGGTGGTGGAGATGATGATGATGATGATGATGGCGGTGGCGGTGTTGCAGGTAGTGAGAGAAAGGGGAATAGGGGGGGTGATGACTGAATACTGATGAATGATGATGATGATATTGGGTTTTATAGAAAAAAATCTATAACGGGTTTATTTTGTGGGGAGGGGTAAAAATGTCATTTTACACTGTCATTCAGATATGGAACCAAACAGCACTTTACTGGTTCAGCACTTACCCATTCAGACCCTCTTACCCATTCAGACCTCTTATTCATTCAGCACTTACCCATTCAGATGTTGCCAAACAGCCGTTGCCAAACAGCCCCTGATTGAAGCACAAACATACCTGTTATTATAGCTACATAAAATTTATATAAAGTGACACCATAAACCATCTTTTGTTATTTTAACTAGTAGAATCCCCCGCGCTTCGCGGCGGGCATTCGGTCGGTAACGTTTCGGTTCGTAACGTAATGACAATTGAAAGAGAAAACCCGAAAAACAAAGTCGTGATATACCTAGTTATTAATAAATATTAGAATTTGCAAAACTTGGTTTTGATTAGAACATCAATGCAAAACTCACAAATCACCCTCAAAGATTAAAACAATGAAATTTAATGTGTAGTAGAAATAACAGAATGCAAGCTAAATGCAAATGTATATGTATGCAGGCTAGTGTTTAACCCATGTGTTATGGGGCATAGGTCATAAAACCGTGCTAAATGGTAAGCAAACAATGATCAAAACCAAAAAAAATCGTAAATCAAAAACGCAAATTTATGCAGACAAAAAAAAAACGCAAACTTATATCTTGAGCTACCGTAAAACACAGAAAACATCAAATGTATAGCGAGAAATCTTTAAGTTAAAAAATGACAAAACTTCAGAGCCAAAAATAAAACAAATAAAACATGGAAGCCTGAAGGACTAAAACCGAGAAAAATCATAAAACAAAAATGTGAATTTATATTCCGGGTGTTCTTTCTACGGTAAGTTGCTCCAACTGCTCTCAACATCCTACAAAATTAACATTAACACTATATATTATTTAAGCATGATAGAAACTAATAACGAATTCACAGTTTCACACACAATTAAAAGTGACTGATTGTGGATTTACAAAAGTTAACTATTGCAACAAATTCTAGTTATTAGCTAGTGTGACAACTCGGAATTTAGAACCCTTCATTGTATCTTGATGTAACATGCTTGAACGTTATGTGTTTATATATTAGTAAATGAAAGTTCGTGATTATCTTGATGTGCTATGTGTTATTAATGTGTACGTATAAAGTATAGTTTTATACAAGTATGTATGTAGTAAACCGGAACCAAAACACAAGGACCCGACTCGAGACCACTTGGTCTCGAGTAAACAGTAACAGTTGGGCCGGTTGGGCCATGCACCTCCTCTAGTCCACTCGAAAACCCACTAGGGTGAACCAACTTAAGGCTAGTATATAACTCATGCTCCTAGCCAACCTTGCCATTTTTTGGGCAACCCACACACACTCTCCTATACGCACTCTCTCTCTCTCACTAAAACCCTAGAACACCACCACAAACCTCCTCTCATCCTTTTCTCGGATCCAACCGGCAACACTAGGACTCTCGGTTCGAGCTTGGGATCATCATTCGAAAGTTCACTCATCGACTCTTCATACCCTCACACTTAGAGTAACTAGCCGGTTAGTGTCTCCCTTTAGTTGTTTAGTGACAAAATACATGAAGATTGTTGTTTATCTATAATGAAGGTGTTTGTTTGATAAAAGATGCTTGGTTGATAAATGATATGCATGCTTTGTTTAAATGTTTTCCATGAATAATTTGTATGAGTAAATAATGTAGATGATCGGTTAAAGATGTTGAATGATTATATGTTCTTGGTTGTAAATGATCCACATGCTTGGTTATGCGTTAAATTGAATAAGGATGTTGTTAAAAAATGGTGTGCAAGATTCTTATTGCAAATGCATAAATAAACTTAAATCTAAGGATGGACCGGTGACTATGTGCTAGATATAGGGCCAATGATGATGATTAAATTATGACCCGATTTGGGGTTAGGTTGGATTGAATGAACATAGGTTTATAGGATGAACATGTTTGACTTAATATAAAAAAAAACCCTAAAAATGATGAACTGTTTGAATGTATTATGAACATGATATGAAGATTTGAATTGTGTGCTTTGATCCGTTTTGAATATAGTCTAGACAAGAAAACATGTTTGTGTGGTTTAATTGGATAGTACACAATTTCATGAAATGGCAATCCTATTGGATAGTACAATTGGACAGGTTCTAGAAAGTTTCGATCATCAGGTGTGCAAGTCGAGACCTCCGGTCTCGACTCGAGACCATTAAGTTACAATTCGAGACCACAACAATTGCGACTCGAGACCTTGATCAAACAACTCAAAACAGACTTCTGGAACTCGAGACCATCAAGTCTCGACTCGAGACCCCATGATCTCGACTCGAGATTGGACTCGAGACCTCTGAGATTGCGACTCATACCTGCACAACTCGAGACCAGATGCCCATGACTCGAGACCTCTTGGTTGCGACTCGAGACCGCGTGTTCTCGAGTCGAGACCACCTTGTCTCGACGGGGCTGCTTATCTTTGTTATTGGGCCGAAGTGTATGGATTACTCGTGCTTGTCACTGTTTAACTGGATTATGTGTTACTGTTAATTGGGCTGTGTGTTAACTGTTACTGTTTAAGAACGTGGACAGGCCCAATAACTTAGAGGATAAATATATGTCATGTATGCTATGTGTTAGATGCGTGTAGGATATACGTGACTCCTTTACACCCAAACCTGACCTATACTGGTGACCATATTAGGACGTGGTGACCAGCATACTTAACCAAGTAAACTAAACTGCCGAGCAACCCAATGTGAGTTCACACTCTCTACAAAGCATGGGATTCCCAGGGGTTGGGAATGGGGTTAAGGAACATGGGTTCCTCGTCCTTTATTGGGTAGGACAGTGCTGGTTCAGGAATATAATTCCTCGTCCTCTTGGACAGATAACTTTCACTAGACCAAAACTCTATCACGAAGTCCCTCCTTTTTATATCGACTTAATCGTCGGGCCAATGGCGAGCGGGTCATTAGTTAGATAGCGCTATTTAGGTTTGACAAGCCTCACACCGTGCCGCAGAGGACGGGCGTGAACTAATGGACTATGGCACGTCGGTGATGATAGACACCGACGCTAAGGGCACATAAACATGACTACAGTCAGCAGTCGATATGGTAACGAGTCTAGTAACATACATGGGGTAGCCCCCACGGCCATAGAGCCAGATAATTAAACATGGGGTAGCCCCCACGGCTGGATTGCCAGAGTAATTGGGTTAAACAAATCACGTTTTCAACTATGGGGTAACCCCCACGGCAGGATGCCAGATAAAGGAAACTGTTTTCGAAACAACTTAAAACGAACACCCAACTGTGAACTCGCTCAACATTATTGTTGACTCGTTACTACATGCTTTGCAGGTCAATAGGTTTAGCAGGAGCTTGCATGGGGAAGAGTCGTTGTGGGACATGGACAACTGTGTGCCATGTTAAACTTTGAAACCTTTAAACTTATATTTTGGTTTTGGATTTAATCGTTATGCTTCCGCTTGCAACTTAAACTATGTTTTGTTTGGACACCAATTGTATTGGTTGAACTTTTATAATTACTTACTTGCCTGTTCAATATGATTGGTGGCTGGATCCTGGTCAGTCACGCCTCTAAGCGGTGGTATTTCCGCAGGTGGATTTTGGGGGTGTGACAGCTAGTGTAGCTTGTTACTTTAAGAAGATTGAGGAATAATAAAGCAAAACGTTTCAATATATGGGCTATTATATTTATAAGCCATTTCACTGTAGGTTTTTATAAAGTAATCTATTGAAATACAACTTTGTTGCAAAAAGGACTTCTTTGTTGAATCAATTATGCCTGATTCAAAGCAAAACTTTAGCCCCGCAGTTACATATTTACATACCTCAAATGGCCAACGAAATGATCAACAAAAGCAACCCTAAATGAAGCAAGCGACCTTATAGCAGCAATAAAAACTACAAAACATGTTTCATACTGTTAGAAATGCAGACAGAATAACACATGTATACATTGCCAAACGAATTTCATGGTCGAAAGCCATCAATTTAAAACTATTGACAAATCTTATTGTAAAAGGTAATCAAAGCTCATATGTAGTAGTAGGGTTGTTCGAAGAAGACGCCCGCTAACTAAGGTTATTATTAGTGTTGTTATAAATGAAATGTTAGTTTCGCAAAAGGTCCCAAACATAGTTCATGTCACTGGTTTTATACTTTCATTGGCGTAACACGTCCATGGGAAGAACCTTGCCAGATGAATCCTTTACCTGTTGTTGAGTGAGACGGAGACCTGATGCAAGCTTGTTAGATGAAGGTTGTCGGAGCACTGGAGCAGAGAGAAGAAAGGACAGGGATCAAGGGATTTTTATACATACATGCATAGATAGACACGTAATATTATTGAAAATGATCAACCAACAATTTTAACTTAATAATCATATTTAATGTGTGTTAGGCATCAAGAACCAAAACCTGTGACAAAATAGTAACCAAACCTCTATCAATATGTTTAGTTCAACAAAATTATCAAGAAAAAATATGCAAACTTTTATTCAGTAGACCTATTTAATTGAAGGCGTATCGGACGCCCTAGTGTTCGATTTGGGGTTAAATTGAAACAAATGGGGTGCAATGGTGGTGATGCATCGGTGGTATGCTTCACAACTGGTTGTTTTGAGTTCAAGTTTGATAGCAACATCACTAAACTACAGAAAAAAATGACTTCCCTTTTGTACGTTTCACCACTGAAAGTCTGAAACTATATGTTTCTAATACTTATAGGTTAGAAATGAAATTGTTAGAAAACAAATAACATTCACGCGTAATCAATTTCTATGACAACTAAAACTTCTATGACTTGCAGAAAACCCGAATTGAAAACAAAATATCCAACAAAAACACAAATACGGTCACTTGCACAAACTAAAACTACCAATCGAGCATTCAGAAACAGGTATCATTTGCACGTGAACGAATACGGTCACTTGCACAAACTAAAACTACCAATCGATTGTAAAAGCTCCTAGGTCTCAATGGTTCCGTCAAAAGCAAACAAAAATTAAACATCGTCGCAAGCATCGCCTCCAACCAATTACGACCTCTCGGAAAATTAATCATAGAAGAAAGAACTTACTATGATGTTTGACATGATGAATTCCAATTTCTATAGTTCAATTTTGAAGATTAAAGCCACAGCCACAATCAACCCCCATTAACGAACATAGAAATTAATCACCGTAGACACAATCATTCCCCATTAACGAACATATAAAATCAGAAAGAACCGAGAGAGTTTTTACTCCCGCTGGAGCCATTAGCGTAACACTCTGTCCTAAACGACTATCTTGACGCCGTCTTCCAGTGCCGTCGCCGACGGCCGCCTGGATCCATTAGCGTCACACGTCATTGTCAATGACCATATCACGGGCGTCTTAGGTTGGGAACTAACCACACTATCGATACCTCGGTGTTTGCCGATGTACACCATAAAGGGACATGCACGGCAGATCTTACTCGTTGGAATTCGGCTGGAACCCTAGGCGCTACCGGTAACATCGCGGCAATCATGGTATCAACTACACCAATCGCTACTGGAACAGGGGCAGAAGACAGAGCAGTTGCCGAAATTGGGTGGCTGGCCGTAGCCCATGGCCAGATCACCTTCTGTTAACGCTCTCTAATTATGTCGCTCTCTCTAACCGGTTAGATTCTCTGTGCGCTCTATCTCTGATCTAGATCAAAAAGGAGATGGCAGTACTGTAAATAAGACGTAATATTTGGCCAAATGTTGTACTGTTCCTAAGAGCTTTCATTTGTTATTATATAAAATAAAATAATATAATGTAATATTTAATAAAAGTTTCTTTTTTGAAAATCGAATGGGTCAAACATAATTGATTTTTTTATTTATATCCTGGAAAACTGAACTGATGCAGTTATAACAACTTTGGTTCCGAAACCAACATTTGTTTTTATGGTTTCCAGTATAAATTATGTTTAAACTTGAGTTGTATCCGTAATAGAGTATCTTTTTTGTATCATAAGCTGTAATATGAACAGCATCGGTATCAATACTAGTATTCCTTTTTCTCTTTTTTTGGTTGCTATACTAAGGTGGTGTTTGTTTTTCTAAAAAATATTTGTGCAGGCTCTTCTGTCTGTGCCGCGCAGACCACGCACAGGCACTTCCTTCTGCATACTGTTTGTTTTTCCGAAGACATTTCATTAAAAAACGTTTGCGCGAGCTCTTTTTGGTGCAGACTTGGCCAACCACTTCTAAGGTTTGGAGAGGGTCAAACACCACCACCGTCCACCACCATCATCCACCATCATCCACCACCCAACACCGTCCATCACCACCACCACCACCACCATCGTCCACCACCCACCAACAACATCTACCACCGCCACCACAGTCCACGTCTACCACCACCCACCTGTCCATGTCCACTACCCACCACCACCGTCCAGCAGTGGCGAAGCTTGAAAATTTCATTGTGGGGTCAGAAGTCACCGGACCTAAAAAATTTATTTGGGCTATATAAGTAAAAAAAATATAAAATCGGGGGGTCGAAAACGTATATACCTAAAAAATTCTATACGAAACATACATACATAACACTACTGAGCGAAAAGTTCGGGGAGTCACCCCCGCCCCTTGAAAGCTACGCCCCTGTCGTCCAGCACCACTACCACCGTTTGTATACCACCACCAGTTTATTTTATAAGTCTACATACATTAAAAAAAACAACCTTCTTCTTGCAGACTGTAGAGGTTTGGTTCACCTTTTCTTCTAAAGATGTTTGCAGATGTGGTTCGCAGATGGACAGACATTTTACCTCTTAAAAACAAAGAGTACCTAAGTTCCAATATCATATCAATTAGGGGTGCAAACGAGCCGAGCCGAGTCCGAGCTCGACCAGGCTCGAGCTCGAGCTCGTTTAACATATGAAAGCTCGAGCTCGAGCTCGGCTCGAAGGTAATTTTTCAAGCTCGGGCTCGACTCGTTTAGTATTTATTAATTAATTTATATTAATTATGATTATTATTATACATATAATTTAGTTATTTTTTATATTTATATAAATTGTAATTATTATTATATAAATATATGTTTAATATATTATTATTAAAACCTATATAAATTAGCAAACTTTTTGTGCATAAGGACTTGTAAGTTGTGCTTTGGGTGTTTTCCAAAAAAAAAAAACTTGATTTTTTAGTTTTAACCCAAAGGTTTGTACCTTTTCTAATTTTAACCCTACATAATTTGTTTTTTTAACTTTAACCCAAAACTTTTCATTATTTGCAATTTAACTTCACAACTTTTGTCACTTATACTTTTCATCTTCGCAAATTTTCGTTTTACGTATAGTTCTAAATTTTTCGAGTTAATACGACGCAACGTGCATGTGTGGTTCAACGTTTTTACCTCTATTTTTCCATGTTTGACAGGTTCGTCACAATACGCATATTATAGGTCGAGTTAGTGTTGGTTGTCGATAACGGTTGTGTGACATTAGTACTATTTGACACCGTTTTACGCCCCGCCGCAACGCGGGGTGTGCTTTGGGGATTTTTCAAAGAAAAAATTGTTATGCATATGGTTGTCGTAACGTTGGCTTTGGGGTTTTCCAAAAAAAAATGATTTTTTTTACTTTTCACCCAAAAGTATTTCATAAATTACTTTTAACCCAAAACTATTTGTTTTTTAGTTTTAACCCAAAACTTTTTATCTTTTACAATCTATCCTTATAATTTTTTTTACTTTCAACTTTGGTCCTTTATAGTTTTCATTTTCCGCAAATTTTGCGCTCTATGCTTGGTTCTAAATTTTGTGACTTAACACATCACAGCGTGCGTCTTTGGCTTAACGTTTTTACGTTTCGTTCTAAATTTTGCGAGTTAACACGACGCAACGTGCGTGTGTGGGTGAACGTTTTTTCATCGTCTATTTTTACCCCGTTTGACAGGTTTAACATAACGTCTGGGTCGTAGATCGACTTAATTATAAATAAAGAATCCCCGCCGCATTGCGGCGGGTCGTAATCCTAGTTACACTATAAAGAAGTAACTTTTTTGTGCATTAGAAGTTGTACCCCAAGCTTGGGGAGTTTTTCAAAAAAAAACTTGATTTTTCATTTTTAACCCAAACATTTCATATTTTGTATTTTAACCCCTTTTAATTTTTTTACTTTTAACACAAAATTTTCTATCTTTTGTAATTTAACACAACACTTTATTATTTACAACTTTGGTCCCCCGTACTTTTTATCTTTCGCAAGTTTTTCGTTTTACGTTTCGTTCTAAATTTTGCGAGTTAACATGTCGTAGCGTGCATGTGCGGTTCAATGTTTTTTGCTCTAATTTTACATATTTGACAGACCCGTCGCAACGCGTCCATTTTTTCCCTTTTGAAAAGTTCGCCCCAACGGGCGGGTCCTAGACGGACCAAGTTATTATTTTCTACGTTTTACGTTTCTGGTTAATTTACATTAGGAATTGTACCCCAAGCTTGTGAGTTTTTCAAAAAAAGAAAAAAAAAACTTGTTTTTTCACTTTTAACCTAAACATTTCCTATTTTGTATTTTAACCCCTTTTAATTTTTTTACTTTTAATCCAAATTTTTTCAACTTTTATAATTTAACACAACACTTTATTATTTACAACTTTGGTCCCCCGTACTTTTTATTTTTCGCAAGTTTTTCGGTTTACGTTTCGTTCTAAATTTTGCGAGTTAACATGTCGTAGCGTGTATGTGAGGTTCAACGTTTTTTGCTCTATTTTTTCATATTTGACAGACCTGTCGCAACGTGTCCATTTTTTTAGTTTTGAAAAGTTTATCGCAATGGGCGGGTCCTATATCGACTAAGTTATTATTTTCTACGTTTTACGTTTCTGGTTAATATATTCGCATTAACACACTGTAACGGGTGTGCGTGGTTCAACGATTTTAGTATGCTTTTTGTTCAGTGTAGTTTTTACCATTTTATCTATTTTATTTTTACGATGTTGAGAGTCGATGTCGTTGTGGCTTTGGTGCTACTTGGCACGGTTTTACAAACGTTTTTAACCTATTATTTTGTTTCGGTTTACCCCTATACTTCCTTTACTTAAAAACTATTTTTTACGTGCATATTTTATGTACGAGTATGTATAAATATGATTTGTTCTACATTCCGACATAAACTTTTTTTATAGACGAGGCAGGTCAAATATAATACGTTTTCGTTTAAAGAAACCATTTTTATGTACGTTTGGTATAAATTCAAGTTGTTCAACGTTTCGAAGTAAACTTTTTTGGGAAATGATTTAGGTCAAATATAATATGTTTTCGTGTTTATTTTATGTATGTTTCGTAAACTTTGTTTCGAACCGAGTGGAGTTAAATTATGGTTTCTTTTTCTCCTCTTTTTTCGAAAGCTCTAATTAATCCCTTTCGATTACAGGTGCGTATTTTCCTTCATAACCGTTACGTTTTCTATTTATGAGTTGGGTCACATATAATACGTTATGATTGTTTGATATGAATTTGATTTACTTTACGTTTGATCCAATCACAATGCTTATACAGGTTACATTGAGTTCAACTGGATACGTCGAAATGTGTGTTTTTTCATATCGTTAATGCATCATATAACGTTTGGACTAATCCATTCAATGTTTACGATGTACCCGCGCCGCAACGCGGGCGGGTCTTAACCCTAGTTAATAAAAAATATATAAACATAAAGCTCGTTTAGGCTCGCGAGCCGGCTCAAGCTCTATAAGCGAAGCTCAGGCTCGGGCTCGTTTACTAAATGAGCTTGTTTTTAGGCTCGGGCTCGAGCTCGTTTAAGCTCGGCTCGTTCGAGCTTTTTTTCAAGCCGAGCTCGAGTAGCTCGTGAGTAGCTTGACTCGTTTGCACCCCTAATATCACTACATAATAAACATAATCGATGCTGACCGAATTCCAGTTGTATGAAACATAAAAAAAAAAAAAAAAAAAAAAAAAAAAGGTGTAAAAGGTCATTCTAGAGTTCCATAACCTACATAAAAGGTCCTTGAGCTATCATTCTTTTTCACATTTACACTCAAAAAGCAAAATATAAAAACCCCCAGGGCAGTGTTGAGGACGAAAACGATCATCAAACAACCGTTAATCCTTCTTCCACCGGTGAGATTTCTTAATTTTTATGCTTAAATCTTAATGTTTCAGCATACGAATGAGAAGTATTTGACCATTTTTTTCTTGTTTGATGCAGAGTTATCTTTCTAATACGATGGCTAGGGTTTTATCGAACATGCTTTTTAAGGGATTTAGGTCAATGGAGTATAGTCGTACAACTGCTTCGGTATGATTTGCTTAAACTTATAACGTTTTTTTGTTTGTTTATAGGTCAGAGTTAGGGTTATAAGTTGTTTTAATTTGATGTTTTCGCCATTAATTTATGCTCTCTTGAGAAGATTTGTTTTAGAACTGACAAGAAGTAGTTTTCGTTTAACATAATTGATTGCTGAAAGTGCAAGTGTAGTAGATATTGTTTTCGATAGAATTGAGAGTTTTATGTCAGTTTTGGTTATGTTTTGTTGTTATTTTCGACTCGAGTAGAGTTTTCTGAGTAGCTAGGGCTTGGAAATTGGATGTTGAATGAGTTTTGTCATTGTTATTTGGATTATTCAGATTGGTGATACATATAGAACATTACTCTGTATCGTAGTTTAACGGTTAAACTTTAACCTCGAGAATGGCAAAATACTGAATATTGACTTTGAAATGTTGATTTGGGCCACCTACCCAACTCAAGCTAAAACTTGATCCCATTGGTTAGCAGTGTATTGGTGGGGTCCCGTGGGTTTACTGTTAGTTAATTAGTTCTCCCGGTCGCCAAAAAGAATCAAGTTATATAGATCCACCTTTTATAAGTTTTATGATATGTGATTTAGAACTTGTAGATGGTTTGCTATACATGATTCAAGTAACTAATAATTGATAATAGGGATACTCTGTCAGGAAGAACAACTGTTGTTAATTTGATGTGTTGTTTTGTTTTCTGATCTGTTTGTCGTTCTTTGGATAACTAGACAATAACAGTGGTTAAAAGGGTTAGTTTTATTAAAAAATATTGATGCTTTGTAGTACCAAATTTTGTATTATCTTACACAAGTTCCTTTGCTTCAATCGATTAGGCCTCTGGATCATTCTTGCAGCATGGGATGAGATTTTCAACTAGTGTGCCCCAAGGTTTAAAAAGGCTAAAACGGGTATCGAGGCGTTTTCCCTTAGCCTCACGAGGCGTAAGCCTCGAGGCAGGTCGAAATGCCTCAAAACATTATTAAAAAAAATTAAAAAAATATATAGATGTCTCATAAAAATCACAAATTAGCATAAAACAAACATCATAAATAGAAAATATTTCAACAAACAAGGTTTAAACATAAAACAAACATCATAAAATAGTTCAAACAACTTAAACTAGTAATGTTATGACATCTAAATATCATAGAACTCGTTCCACTCCGCATCATCATCATCATCCTCAAAGTACCCTTGTATATATGCTATTTTACATGTATATTTAACAAAAACTAATAGTTAGTAGCAAAGGACTAATATGTTGGGTGTGTGAATGAAAGCCTCAAAAGGTGGTAAATACTTTGTCCCACATCGGTGTGTTAACAAAGTTAGTGGTTGTTTATAAGGTAAGGTCTTTACTACTCCATTGTAGCTTTATGACATGTTTTACCAAAAGTCCTACCCGCGCGCAGGGGGGGTGCAAAAAATGAGTTTCTGAATTGAAATTTAATTGAACTCGTGCATGCCCGCACGTCCTGCGGACACGAATGCATCTCCGAAAACCCCAGGTCCGCGTGGGCCAGTTTTTGCACAATTTAACCTTTATTTTTTTTGTGTTAAAGCCCAGACGAGAAAACTTTAAGCTAAGATGTGTTTTTTATAAAGCCCAGGTCCGCGTGGGCCAGTTTTTTTGGCTGCATTCTGTTCTTCGATTAGGCTTTTTTATAACCTAAGATGTTTTTTTAAGTTGACTGTTGGACTTGACCACCGATTAGGCCCAATAAAAACTAAATGGGCCGAAAAAAAAGTCCAGAAAACAATAAACTGATCAGTTTGCACATGTCTAGTGAGGCTTAAGCCTCACCGCCTCGCCTCACCGCCTCAGACCGCCTCAAACCGCCTCGTTATGACTGAGGCTTAGGTTTCAGTTCCCCCCTGTGAGGCTAAGCCTTTATTGCGATTTTTCACCGCCTCACCTGAGGCGTGCGCCTTGAGGCGCGCCTCAAAACGCCTTTTTAAACCTTGGTGTGCCCAATGATCCTGATACACATGATGATTTCAAGCCCACAAATAAGCTGGAGAATTCTGAAATTACTCTAAAGGACATTGTTGAGCAGGTTGATTGTTGATGAGTGTATCATATCATGAACCTCTTGTATTAATATTACCAACCTGGTATTTTCTTACGTCTATTAGTTGCAATGTGTAGGATGTCAAGGATAACCATGTGATGATTTATATGAAAGGGGATCCAGAACAACCGCGCTGTGGATTCAGCTCATTAGCAGTCAGAGTATTGAGTGAATACCGTATGTTTTCATATTATAATTTACTTGCTTTATCTTTTTCCCTGTCAACTTAAAAAATGTTCTTTTCTTCGTAATCTCAATATAAGTTTAGAGGTTAATGCGGGGCCTTTTATCTTGTTCTATCATTATTAGTGCAAATTGTTATTTTTACAAAATAAAGCAAGTTGTATACACATAATATAACTCTTAAATTGTAAACGAACAATCAGTTTTAAAAGAACAAAAACTTGAATATGTTTATTCTTGCTTCAGTTTAGTTTGGTGGTTTTCGATTCCTTTGTCTACCTCTATTTCGATGATGGTTTATGGCGTATAAAAATCATTTCATCTGCGACACACCTGAATATATCATCAAATATTTAGTAATAATAATTATCAAATAAATAGGTAATAATTACACACTATCCTATAAGAACATGTTTAGATTTTGGTCACCTTCATAACTTCATTCTAATATTTATGTGAATGTGAATATAGTAGAAGCAAGTTAATTGCCAAATTTGTTGCATTTTTTCATATGATCTCTTCTTCTTTTTTTCATTTGGATTTAGTGTATTTTAATTATTCTGATTATTAATGTGGTTTCTTCGCAGGAGTCCCTATACATTCAAGAAACATACTGGAAGATCCCGAGCTTAAGAATGCTGTAAAAGCTTTCAGGTAACAAGCACTTCACATGGAAATTTATTTCAACATAAGCAGTTTAGGAGGTTGCATGTGAAATACGCATTTGGTGACTCCGCTAATTTCTTTGTACGGTTTATGTGCAGCATGTGGCCTACATTTCCTCAGATATTTATAAATGGAGAATTTATTGGAGGATCAGACATTATTCTCAATATGCATCAGGTGAGTTTCTGCATCTTTGGTCTCTCATTCTATGGTCATATTTTAATTTTAAAATGTGAAAAACATACCGCTTAATGTTTTTGGTTCTGTGCAGAATGGTGAACTGAAGGAGAAGCTAAAGAAAACATCTTCAGATTAAGACAGGATTCTTGCTGCTAAATGATATTTGATTTATTATGTTTTAAGTTGTGATTTTAAAGCGCGGTACTTATTACTACGAGTGTTGAAATAAATGTTACTGTTGACAGTTTAGACTATGCGACATGGAGACTTGTTTACTTTTCTTGATTCTCCTTAGCAGTTTTCATGTTTCTTATATGTGGCTTAGAAATGACGACTACTGCAAAAACCATGCTCATCTTTGTTAAAAGCTATTGTTGTACCTGTATGGCTGTATTTGGTAGGGATTGTCGCAATTGTGGCTCGTGGTGGGTTGAATTGATCAACCTAAACATGGCCAATGCATTTTTGTATCAAAAACATCAACCCGACCCACTTGAAATGGTGTACCTAAACACAAACTGTGTTGTAGTATGTTTATCTATGAGTTGTAAACAAGTTGAAATGAATGTTAAAAAAGGGTAGGTGGGTTGATCTTATAAAATATATATTTTTTATTCTAATTTTAAATGGGTTAACGGTTAACCTGTCTAATTAAAAGGAGTAAACATGTCAACCCGAACAAGGCATATTAGACGTGAAAGGCTAAACGTGTTTAATTAAACCGGTTAGAGTTACCAACTCTATTATTTTGTTAACAAGAATTGGTAGAGGCTTTACCCTCTTATGAATACAAATGCTAAAATGGTTGGTGTAAGTTCAGAGTATAGAGTTTAACTTCACAAAACCCATTATTACCTTCACTAAAATAATGGGTTAGGCAGTCACTAAAAACTTGTAAAAGTTGCTTGTCTTCGAGTTCATCGGTTCCAACCAACCTGACATAATTGTCACGGCTAGTTTAACTTGTTCATGAAACAGGTCAACCCTAAAACAACCTGTTTAAGTATCAACTTCTTATTATTTGATACACAACATGCACATGATAAGACTTTTAAGTGTGTGAATTAGAACCGATGCATCAAATGTCTTTGATACGAATACGTATACGAGTCATGTTAGATTCACATTAACACCGATACGCCTAACATCCCACCCTGAAGGCCTGAAACTTCATACGCGGCATTATCTCAGTTTTAGAAACAAGCCACAACTATAAACATCAAAATTGAAAGCACACATATTCTGTGCCATAAATTATTCTGAATGCATTCAAGCAATAGTGTCCACAATTCCAATACATAAACAGCATGCACCAAAATCCCATAATTCACAAACAAAAAATAATGTTTGCATGCTCATTCACCTAAAAGCAAACAGTAAACAAAACAAAATGCAGGACCCTTGTAGAAGCTGCAGAATGTAGAAGTCCTGTTATCTAACTGGATTCTTATTCCGCTGTATTAAACTTTAGAAAATGCAATTAGTGATGATGATGTTCATCTTCATCGAGTCCATCAGGAAGTCCCCCGGGGCCCACCACTTCCAACTGTAAACCACCAAGCCAGATGTTAGTGTTTATCAACAACTAAACCAACCTATACCAGTTCGATCCAAAGACCAAACTGTAATATAACATGGCTATTGGCTTCATATTGTTCCTTTTTAAAAATGTGTAAACAGGCCATTTTACACTGACCATTAAGATTAGAACAGTCGCACTAGATAGTACATGTTATTATGGAACTTAACTCACATAGCACAAAATGTGAGTCAAACAGAAAACAACAAAAACTGCCACCAAATACTTCTTAATGAAAGAGCAGAAAGAGAGAATTCGAAATCATGAAATGAAAGGTGAAAGTATAAAAATTAGGGGAATTGGCCTGTAATAATCCCAACTAGACGTCATTGGCCATTGCCAGTCCCACCTTTTGAATAGTCTCCATGCCAGTCCCACCTTTCACCTATTTTTCCTCCACCGGTCCTCGGTTAAAAAAACTTAACGGAGTTAAGTTTTTTTCCAAATTACAAACTGCCATATTAGGGCTTTTGATCAGAATGAGGATACAAGTCTATTGATGAAAAACTTACCTCGGAACGGTGCTCCAAACGACTTGATTTTTGTTGATTGGAAGTTTAAACACCTGAATTGAAGCACCGTTTTCGTCGTTTGGAGCACAATTTCAAGGTAAGTTTTACATCATTCAACTCGTATCCTCGTTCTGATCAAAAGCCCTAAAACGTCAGCTTGTAATTCAGGAAAAACCTTAACTTCGTAAAGTTTTTTTAACTGAGGACCGGTGAAGGAAAAATAGGTGGGACTGGCATGGGGAATATTCAAAGGTGGGACTGGCAATGGCCAATGAAGTCTAGTTGGGATTATTACAGGCCAATTCCCCTAAAAATTAAGGTGAATTTAATGAAGTATTTTATGTTTCAGAGTATGCTCGTTATGTTAGCTTGGACTTTCTCTAAAAATAAAGCGTCAGAAACCAATGAGGTATACAAATAGGAAAGATGTTGCTATTCTTGTGAGCCAAAAGAGGGGGGAAATTTGTTAATGCAGTTCCATACAAAAAAAAACACTGTTAAAAAGCCACATTTCTTAAAAACAGACGAAATATGAACAATTAACTTGCACAAATATCCTTTGAGGCCACATCTGCTACCAAGAAAACCTAAAGACCGTTCAAAACTAAAAAGACATGGCGTTGTGAATTTGTGATATTTGAAATACGACGGACATTAAAAAAACAAGGTGTATTTAATATTAAAAAATGATAAAGATTTTGACCTAGAATATGATTGTCAAATTTAACCAATCCAGATTGTTTCTGGAAATGAACATCCATTTAGATTTTAAACCAAATGAACATGAAACTTCTGATATTTCATATTTGAAGATAAAAGGTACTAAAAGAGTAAATCCAAAACTTAAAGAACAATAACAATTTAACCAAATCACAATCTAATGAAAAAAATGACCGAATAAAAATTTGAGCAGTACTCACCACAAAATATTGTGAGCATACTGGGCATTCATGTGGTTCACCTTTCTTTAGCCAGAACCAAACGACGTCATGCTCATCCTCTACAAAAGAAAAGACATAGTATTTTGTTAATAAACTATTAGTCACACAAACAACCTCGTAACTAAAAATAACAGAAACAATAACAATAACAGGAAAGAGCTAGAACTGACTCACCTCCTTCAGCTCCAGGACAACCAACAATTCTTTGGTCATAGTAAGATTTGACCACTGCAGGAGCTTCCTGACAACAGAACAACACACACAACTTTAGCTTCAGCAACAAATAAGATATCAAAATCCCACAACAAATTATACACTAGGAATAAAAATATTCAATTCATTGTGATCAATGTGAGTGATGTAAGAAAGTCCAATTAAAAAGTTTGAGGCTATGTGTGCAAAGAAGGTCAGGGGAGCTGTTGAATTATGAAAGTTGATATATGAGTAAATGTTTATCCTATAGAGTAATTTATGCTAATTTTGATCAATCAGAACTATTATTTCATACATACAAAATGTGGTCATTCCACTTCTTATAATATTGGTGACATTTAACGAAGATGTTTCCTCTCCAAAGTTCACTGACTTGTAAAGTACAAGATTCTTAATGAATCTGTGAATGTACTACACTAGATAAAGAATACTAGTATGCTTGAACAAATGACCATAAGCGAAGATATGATTCTTCGCGAGTCATATAAGTAGAGTATATCCCCAAACAAAAAGCTAATTTATACGTTTGTTTTCATATATACGCTGCAGAGTAACATTACTTCTCAAAGACCTGGCATTAAAATATGTATTTACAAAATTCTTATAACTGACACTGCACATCAATAGTTTCGCCTATTGGTTCTCCGGTTGCTTCTAGAAGCAAGTGAACAACAGGACTCAAGTCATAGCAGACTAATACAACCATTCAAGTTCATAAAACACTCAGAACTAATTATATTACTAATAGCTAACCAGTGTGATTTCGTCTTTAAACCAGTGGTAATAGCGCCCTAAATTAACACAGTTCCAATGTATGATTTAAAAAAGGTGTATAAACAGCTAAATTTATGCAGTTATAGTTCAAATCAATGACACATATCATAAAACTTATAAGCATCAAAATCCAATGAAAATATCAACACATTATCTAAATACTTGCCTTGGTACCAAAAGGACCTTCAGGAAAATTGATATCCAGAATGTCCCGTCCCTGATTACACACAACAAACAACAATCAAGATTAATCTCAAAAAACTACAAACAGTTCTACAAAACAAATCGCCAAACAATAACCGACCTGAAGCTCAGCTTCAAGCTCTTCACGCTCGTGACCGGTCGCAATAGGCATCACATCTTCCACTTTCTTCGAGACATTCCCTACAATTCACACCACACACACATCCAAATCCACATATCATCAAAAAAATTCACACAATAACGATATACACAACTCCGATATACGGATTAATTACGTAAAATTATAGATCTGAGGTGATAAAAAGTACCGGAAAAATGACGAGTGACGATAGTCGCCGATGGACGAAGAGTGAGCGGCGAAGGTGTAGCTGTGATGATACGATTAGGTCTGGCGAGAGATCGGAGAGATGAGAGTTTAGAAGATGCTCGTCTCCACATGGTTTCACGTTCACCGGAACCCTAGGTTTTCGGCTGTTGATCTGAATCGGCGACTTTTCGTTTTTGCGTGAAAAATGATTAAAAAACGAGTGAAAATGAGAGTTTTGTGTGAATGGAGTGGGGTGATCGTCTGGGTGTGGGTGCATGGGAGCTTCGGTACGGTAGTACGTTATGCATCTGTTCTTGTACTCGGTGTAATACATTTTCAATTCTCATATTTTGGGCACGTTATACTAGTGTTATATTAGTGTTGTTCATGAGCTGAGCTGAGCATGTCTTTGATCGTTTGCAAATCAGGTCGAGCTGATTGGCTCATTTACAATCAAGTCGAATATTGAATGAGCATTTTTTGTGTCTGCGGCGCGCAATTTGGATATAGCCTGCGTTGGATACCTCTTTAAACCCAGTAGAAAGTCAGTGGGGATCTAGGATTCCGACCAAGCGGTAACGTTTTATAAATAAGCGGTAACGAAATTGAAAAAACGTCAAATTTTTCCAAAATTTACACTAATTTTTCCAAAAATTTTCCGACCAAGGGGTAGCGGACGCCACCCCTTACATATATATAGGTCCGCCCCTGTAGAAAGTAGTCATGGCGTTATAGTCTTGTGACATCTTGGGGTGGGATAAGGCTCAGGGGCCATTAGGTTCTGAGTTTAATTCTCACAAGGGTTTTTTTTTTTTTCAGATGTATTGAGTTTCCTCTTGAATTGGTGTACAGGCATTATTACCTAGTGGAGATGGATATGATTGGGTGGTTCCGCTTGTGGCACGATGATACTTCAGTGGTTCGTCAGTGATCCAAATTGGTGTTTAAGAAAAGACTTCAGTGGTTCGTCAGTGATCCAAATTTGTCGTTAAAAAAAAGATAAAACTAATTGGATTCAAGTCTTACAGCCGATAGAAATAAAAAAAAAAAAAATTGCAGTTAAAAAAGGGTAGAAAGTCTAACGGATTGCCCCAAAGTTGATGAATCCTCGTGAAAGTTCAAGAATCCTTCATATTTCGAGCCGAACTCCAATTTGATTCCTTTTCTTTTTATTATGGATGATGTTTGAAGCTTGAAAACAAACAAATACAAAGTTCTCCACAAGTTTTTCTTGTTTTAAATGCATCGTACTACACAAACAAAGTTGTACTTCTGTTCAGCCATATGTACTTGCCTTTTGCTAATGAAGTTGATGATTACTAAAAGCCACAAGATAGCAAGGATATGGGGTAACACCCTCATTGGCTAAGATTAATAACACGTCAAATTTAAACATTATAAAAAAACAACAAGTTTTAGCTTAGTTGATTATAGCTTTGGGTGAGTTTCAAAAAAAATTGAATTATGTGGTTTTAAATGTTTATAAATTAGAAAATAAAGTGCATTATTAATAATAAATAAAATAGAAAACAAAGAATTCTAAAATTCAACATATAACTTTATGTTTTAGAAAATATTTATGTAATTATAATTAAATAAAGAGTAAATTGCAATTTTACCTCCTGGGGTTTAGGGCAATTGGCATGTCTACCCCCCCCCCCCCTAAGGAAATAATTGCAATTTTACCCCCCCCCCCCCAACGTTTGTTGTTATGTCGCAACTTTACCCCCGGCGTCAAAGTTGTTAACAGATCTGTTAACTATGACTTGAAATGACTATATTACCCTTCAATTTTACCCCCCCCCCAACATTCCTGTTATGTCGCACAATTACCCCCACCTCCACCACCATCAGCCTCCACCACCCACCTGGTTATTTGAGATCTATTAACTTACACCTTCTTGTCCAACATAGGGCTAGAACTCTCTGCCTCCTTGGAGGAGATGCACTTTCATCACCCTTACCACCCTTAGGCTACAGGCCATTAGTTTTCGTTTTTACAGAATGACCTTTTAGGAGATATTGTTTTTTTACAGATTGAATTGCAATCTAGCCAATCAGGAAAAATAACAACTTAATCATGAGCAGTAGTCAAAGGTTCAGTCAATCATCAGACCCTTTTTAAATAACACTAGGATAAATTAACATGACACATCAGCTAAAGTAGCCAGCATGGCTTCTACATAAGCGACATCTCACTCCAGCAAGCTGCTGAAGGTTAATCATAGTACATAACTAGCAATGTCACTACCAATCTAGTCACCGAATTAATCCTAATTATACATTTACATAATATTACTCCACAAAATAACACCTCTCAATATTTAATCCTCTCTTACCTAAACTTTCTCTTCCGCTGACGATTCCCGCCACCTCTTGAACTCGAGTCCCCACTTTCAGGAGAATCCTCGACAACAGCCTGTTCTTGTAAAACCAGACCACGGTTCCTTGATAACTTTCTAATTGGTGTCGAGGGCAAAGCTGTTTCGTTTTCTGTTTGTTGAGAATTTGCTGACGTGTCAGCAGTTGGAGTCCTATGTGGCATGAGTTCATCTCCTTCACTAACCGATCCGAGCATCAACTGTTGAATTAAAGACACCAAAAATGTCAATGAACAAATAACACAATTTCAGATTATTTATTGTTGTGACTCTTTTACTGTTTTTTGAATATTTAAAAAAAAAATCATAAATAAGAGCTCATACTATAGACAAAAAAAAAAGTAAATTACCAAAATATTATATTCATTTATTCAGGTTAGATATACAAACTCAAATGATGACTTTCAATTTCATATGGATATCAAACAGGCTTATATTTTATATACCATACATTTTTCATTTTCAAAACAGAGTTCAATGGCATGGATAAAAGAAACTACATTGTATGTAGTGGAAAAGTTATGTACCACATTTTAAGCAAAAGATGCACGTTTTCACGTTTTTTACTTAAAATTGGTTATCTATTGAACATCCCTCATATAAAACAAGATATAGATACACCACTATATAATAATAGGGTGTTTAGGATTGGTTATCCGAACTGTTTATAGAAGAATAACAAGGATAGTTATAAAGAAAACATAAATCTAATCAAACCATATACCCTAATTATGATAAAGATAACGAAGTATATCTTTCAGGGTATGATTTCTGAAAAACATAAGAAAAAAACTGTTGTTTGCTTTAGAAAAACACACTTGTTGCATTCAGTTTCAAACAATTCAGGTGTTGACTTTTAAAATCCATTATATTCAAATTTAACAATCGAATATTTGATTACTGATTAAAAACAGATATACTGTATTTGATAAACTGAGTGTAGGAAATCAAATTAAAGTAAAGCAAAAACTGAATGTCTTGTACAAATTACCTTCCAGTCTCTGAAATCAAATCTGAAGATAAAATGAGTGTAAGAAACCTCCTTATAACCAGGTGGGTGTTTAATTGGTGGTTTACTTATAACCAGGTGGGTGGTGGTGGGTGGTGGAGGCTGATGGTGGTGGAGGTGGGGGGTAATTGTGCGACATAACAGGAATGTTGGGGGGTAAAATTGAAGGGTAATATAGTCATTTCAAGTCATAGTTAACAGATCTGTTAACAACTTTGACGCCGGGGGGTAAAGTTGCGACATAACAGCAAACGTTGGGGGGTAAAATTGCAGTTTACTCTTAAATAAAATATGTCTACTTAATTGTAATTGCCCAATAAATATTTGCCAATGAGTGAAGTGGTTGGATAAAGAATTGGTGTTCTTTGTGACTCAGGTTCGATTCCCACTCTCCTCAATATTTTCTGCGTCATCCAAGTGAAGAGCAAATACGGGTGGCGCCGGTTCGACTTGGATGGGAGGCGAGATTTTACCGATTATTCCACTGTCGTGCCTTCGGGCGGGTGGAGGTCGGGTTTTCGCGCATCTGTGGAGAGCTAAGGGGCTGGTGGCTGTCGATTAGTCCACCTTGGCCACAACGCCCGGTGTCACAGAAGAAATACAAGATGAGAGGAGCAGGACATTGTCATGTACAACTGTGAGCTGTGTGTGTCCGCAACTTTGCTCGCCTCCGCATCATTTTCTGATCTTGATAATGGGATCAAGACAGGACACTGACTGTTATACAATGGGAGCTCACACTATGACACGGCCCAGTACAACGAAGACATGAACAAATTCAGAAAAATGGCTTTGGGCACACAACACTAGGCCAACAGTGAGTAAAGCCGACCCAGGAGTGAATACATATTGCACCCATCTGGGTTAAGTAGTGAAAGGCCGAATACTTGCAAAATGGAGACGGTTAGGTTGCGGTATGACAATCGTGGCTCGAGCGAGGGGTTCTAATGATAATTGTACAAAAAGTATGCTAATTTTTTTGTTCATTTTTAAATTCGATTTAATAAGTTCGTGTACGATTATTGAAGTTGAAAGATTCAAAGGGTTTTGGTTAAATTGGTGAGATTTATGGTCATTTGACAATTGGTTTGAAGGTTATTTTAAAGGTTTGACAAAATAACGTGAGTACACAATTAATTTGTTATAATCGGCACCACATTGGCACAAGGCTTGACAAAATAGTTGTCGTTTGGCATGTTTGCTGTCGATTTGGTAAGAAAGGAAAGCTAAGTCCAAGGTACATAGGACCATTCCCAGTAATCCAACGCATAGGACCAGTCGCCTATCGTCTACAACTACCAGAAGAACTAGCTGGAGTACACGACGTATTTCATGTATCCAACCTCAAAAAATGTCTATCTGACGAATCACTGGTAGTACCTCTTCAAGACATAGAGGTAAATGAAAAGTTAAAATTTGTTGAGAAACCACTCCAAATAGAAGACAGAAAGGTCAAGTTTCTCAAACAAAAAAGATTAGTACTGGTCAAGGTCAAGTGGGATTCAAAAAGAGGACCTGAGTACACCTGGGAGCTGGAATCGGAAATGAAGCGAAAGTATCCTCACTTATTTCAGTAAATCTCGAGGACAAAATTTTAAATAAGGTGGGGAGGATGTAAGGACCTGCAAAAACGTCCAAAAATGACCCGTAAGTGAAAACCCGGACCCCTGAAACCCTAATGCTCATGAAAAACCAAGAAAACAAGGAATTTGGATTTCAGGCGGGCCGCGTAAGACTTAAGCCTGGGCTTACGCGGGCCGCGACAGGACATCTGGTGACCGGGACGCGTTCCAGGCCACGTGTCAGCCACGTGGCGGGCCTACACGTGACACGCTAGCCCTAGACGTAGAATAGGGGGCCCTCGCGGGCCGCGTAAGATTGTTGTTAAGGTTTACACGGGCCACGTAAAACCTAAAAATCTGCTATAAATTGCCTGTGCATGGGACATTGCTTCTGTGTTCGAAATTTTAGTTCAAAACATCCATTTTCTGCCTAAAAACGAGTATTAAGGTGTCAAGACGCTGCTACGATAAAGGGTAATAACTCGATCACTGCTATGATACAATGTCCGATTGATTGAAACCGATCTGATGGATGTTTAAGTACTGCCCGTATCTGGGCTATACTTTGTCATTCGTCGTGAGGGTTTTGATTTCGTAAGTTATCGTAAATGTTGTATTATGTAACACCCCGAAAACGGGCTTGGTAATTAAACTCTGTTAATACTAAAAGACGGGTAACGTACCGTTATTAGTAAAAATAACCCGGCAAATATTTGGATTTAAATAAGAAATCCTAATATTAAATAAAAACGAATCAAAGTTTTAAGTAATTAAGTTTATAAGAGACTGAGTTAACGGGACTTAAAATAAAACGGGTTATGACTTCCAGAACCCAGTAAGCTAACTAAGAATAATTAACCTAGTTAATAAGTGGGGAATATTGTTAGAAATAAGTAGGTTGTGCCCTACTTAATTAACTAACCAAATTAGAGGGGCCAATGTTGTTAAAAATGAAACTTATATTATTGGTTTTAATAAAAAACAAAACCAGACATCTCAATTGAGATGTCTGGTCGTGTCACACCCCGACCGCGTAAAACAACAAATCGCGGCGGAAACATCGGGGCGTGTTGCAACAGAATTAATGTTTCATAACCATGGATACCAAAAAGTGTTTCGTTTTATTAAACATTGAATAATTACTTCGTCTGGAAATCTAAATACACAAATTAAACATAATCTATCATTGTTATTGAGTCACTAAGGCCTTGTCCAGTCCTATGTGAGCATGCACCTTATCAATCGATATCATCCAACTATACCTGAAACATATGTGAAAACGAGGTCAGCAAAGAAATGCTGGCGAGTACATAGGTTTTGTGAAAATAAGATTCATGACTTCAGTTTAAGAAAATGTTTAGTCATGAACCTTGTAATTTGCTTTGTCTTTGTAAATCATTTGAAAAATAATAAGTTTAGATGATATGTATAAATAAGAGAATAGTGCATGATTAAATGAATAACCATGTGAAATGAGTCTTTATAATACAAGTTGTTTGTAAATAAATGTCTTGTGAAAAGTATGTTACTTGTATAAAATGTTCTATGTCTCAAACTGAAATGATTCAAATAACGCTACAATATGTAATACCATACAAACACTTATATATAGGAAGTACCAGCGGCGTATCCACCATGTTTGTATCATATTATACACGCATCGTTACTTAATCACTTAATCAAACCAAACCAAACAATGTAAAATGTCTATGTTTAAATCAATTGTCAAATGTATTGATTAATATGTCAAAGTATTCATGTCAAGATGTAAATCATGTCAAAATGTCTATGTCAAATATCCATGTCAAATGTCTATGTCAAATATCCATGTCAAATGTCTATGTCAAATATCCATGTCAAATGTCTATGTCAAATATCCATGTATAGCAAGTGAAATGTCTCAACTAAACCATATGCACAACAACAAAGTATTGAAGTAAAACTTGGTTTAAATCAATACTATGTTTCGTGGAAATGCATGATCAAATGTCAATCATGTTCAGATGTTTACCCAATCGTTAACCCATTTTGTAAAATCGTTCTAGTCGTTCTTGTTTTAATTGTGAAACTACTTTATGGTCGATTCTCTAATAACATTCAAACCTTCTCGACGCGTTCCTCGTTCCAACTCGCTCTCGTTCTCGTTCTTAACAAACCCTTACCAAAGGGTAAGTTAATAATTACAGATTCAGTCGTTACCCAAAATATCCACACATAACCATGGGTATAGAGAATAACGGGATTTGTCAGATCCTATGGTACCATAACCTAATACTGGTCGGCTTGATCATTGCTAATGAATGTCATTGGTTATGTAACTACAACCAACAAGTTCGTTCACTTTATTGAAATCGTTCTTGAAACCATTGTAATTGTTTTTGAAACCATTGTTATCGTTCTTGAAACCACATTCTAATTGTTATTGTAATCGTTCTTGAAATCACTTTGTAATTGTTATTGTAATCGTTCTTGAAATCACATTGTAATTGTTATTGTAATCGTTCTTGAAATCATTGTTAAAACATTTAGCACATATGAGTCACCCCAAAACAGTTGAAAACAGTAAAAGAGGGGAATAATGTACTCGCCTGAGAGTGCTTAGGAGTCTTGAACAACTACCAAGTAAGCTAGAGGAGTCCCGGAAATCAAACGGTACCTAATATAGGTAACTACATAAATAACCCGGACCTAAATCGGAAGACTGGGTAGCAGGAGGGTCTGTAAACCAAATGAGTGTAGGAACTCATATGATATGGTTTAACAAAGCCTACATACTAAATGAAACTTAACCTAAGTATTATCGACCCATCACGACCCATTAAGGTAGCTTATGCTACTTTAACGCGTCCTTTGCGTGAAACGCGTTCGGACCGCCTAACTAGTCCTATGACAAGTAATATATGCCTTAACATGTCTAATATGGTTGTCAAATCAGTTTAGATGTCAAAAGTTATGTTACATATGTTTAAAATGAATTTTGGCATCAAAGGGGTATTTTGGTAATTTACCTAAGGCATATAAACTACCTATCATACAACTACTTAAACGAAGCGACCATAAGGTATAACCTCGTAAGGTTATTATATACTATGGTCACCTAATGTGCTTGGTCGGATCTTAATGATCGACCAAACGGGTCGGGTTCGAAAGTATAAGCGATTGTTTAGATCGCTTACCTTACGACCCTATCTAAGCACTAAACTAAAAGTGACGAGCTAAGCATGTTAAAACATGCTTAACTAAGTTTAGAAAACAGGTTTGGTATCAAAACAAACGGTTTTGATACTCATATGTAGTTTGGTTACAAAATACGCAAGAATACGTATTCTGACCGAAACTACGGCTCGTCACTGAGCCTAGATAACGTGGTAATCAGTAGGTATAGTCGCTAGGGACTATAACCATCGTGATCACGCTCACGTTATGAAGTTCAAACGAACTTTGCATCGACCATAAACTGGTCAATGCAGAAAGTCAAACAAAGTTTGACTTTCGGACTCGAAAAGCAATAAAAGAACGAAAGAGGACTTACGAAGGGTCCCCGAATGCTAATCCCGATCCAAGTAGCTCAGGTATGAAACGAAGGTTCCAACTTAGAGCCCAAATGATCAGATTTGTGGGTTTTGAAGCAATGGGGGGGTGGGTATTTATAGGAAAAGTAGAGCCGTTAGGATCGTTTCTTGAATATCGTGCCACGATCCGAGCCGTACACTTGTCACAAAGTTGTGGTGGTTAGAATTGATGTTTATCAGCTGAAAATGCAAGTTGCAAACATGTGGTTGTGGTTTAATCAGCTGATAATCTGCTGACTGTTTGTTATTATCTGTTCTGGCATAGGCTAGCGCACCGCTACACTAAAAGTGTAGCGCACCGCTAGGCCTAAGTTTGGCAGATTTACACTTTTGGTCCCTGTCATGCATTCAGCCCATTTTCGACACGTTTAAGGCCCGTTAACCCCATTTCAAAGCTCTAAAATGAAGTTAAAGTATAGGGAACTTAAAATGTGCTCAAAAATATCTTGGATGTCGGTTCGTTTAACCGTACGGTCGCGATGTTCGGTTAATTACGACGGAATGCGCATAAGCGCGTAAAACGATCCAAATGACGCGACGAATGGATTTTTGGCAAGCCAAACACTAAAATAAAATATTTTAGAGCTTACATAAATTTTTGGATGTCCGGATGTATTCAGAACGTAAGTTATGCGCGAAAATGCAAAGTTGTGCACTTTTTGACACTTTTAGTCCCTGAATGACACAAAAGTTTATTTTAGCATACCGAACACCTCAAAGCCTATTTCTAAGCTATGTAAAGGATATTTATGGTATGTTTAACTTACGGTCATGTTCCGGAATATCTGTTACAGTTCAAATTGGCATACTTTCGCAGTTTGTCAACTTTAGTCCCTGTAAGCGATTTAACTTTGATTTCACCACACCAAACCTTCCAAAACTTATATCTAAGTTATGTAAAGGTTATTTAAAGTATGTTAAGCCTATTTCACTATTCCGGAGTGTTCGTTGCATTAAACTGGTTATATTTACGCATCGGTGCGCATATAACCTTCCAGAAAGCGATTTAGAGTCTGAATTCGAACAAAATATGATATGTGTAAATGATACACATATTTTTACAAATCCCAAGTATGAAATACAACATTTCATTGGTTTGGTATTTGTTTGATGGCCGTGGAGGCACAGGTGTTACAGGTCGTACATGGGACGCAGGGGCGACCTGAGCTCCTCACCAAGCCCTAGTTCATCACATATTCCACCAAATTGAGAGCTCAAATTCGTTCTAAATCAAGTCTCAAACACAAATTCGTGATCTCCATTGAAAGGGGAGTCATAAGGTATGTAAATTTTATGAAAAATCTCTAGTTGGATTTCTAGGTAAACTTAGAAATCTGAAATTGATGGTTGCATGTTCGTTATATGATGAAATTAGGAATGATTTTATGTCTAGGAGTAAACCCTAGTTATTTACTTGTTGAATTGATGTTCCTAATTGTGAATTCATGATCACCCGATTATGTGCTAAATGGGTTTTGTAGAAACATGATGAACACTAGAATCATAATGGTTAAATTGTGTTAATAGAACTCCCTGAAGTTAGATTTGAAGTTTGATGTTAGTACTTGTTAATTTTGCTAGAATTTAAGGGTTTAGAACACTTAAATGGGCTGGAGAAATTTGATGTTTCGTGTTGCACACAAGGTGCTTGATAAAATACTTGAACAAGAAAATATAACAAAGCTGATTGGAATAAAAAAAAATTATTGGGCTGCAGTTTTTAAAAAATCATATAAAATCACTGGAACGGCCTGTGAGGTTGAGCCTTATATGCTTAGAAAGCTATTAAAACATACTACGTTTTATGTTTGAACATGTTTGTTAAATTCTGATGTTAAACGGGTCAAAACAGTGTCCGAAGTCGGCTGAACTGTTTTGACAGCAAGCTGATTGGAAAAAAAAATTATTGGGCTACAGTTTTTAAAAAATCATATAAAATCACTGGAACGGCCTGTGAGGTTGAGCCTTATATGCTTAGAAAGCTATTAAAACATACTACGTTTTATGTTTGAACATGTTTGTTAAATTCTGATGTTAAACGGGTCAAAACAGTGTCCGAAGTTGGCTGAACTGTTTTGACAGCAAACTGATTGGAAGCATTTTGACTTCTGAGCTGATTTTTGCGAAAATCATAATTAATTATAGGAAGCTCGGATTGAGCTGATTCTTTTTGGGTTGGAAAGATATTTTAGTATTCTACATTTCATCTTTGATCACCAAGGGCTGAATAAAACCGTAAAGTGGTTAAAATAGTCGATTCCGCAGCTACATTGTAAAGTTGCTACACATTTTATTGATAAACTTAATCTAAGAAAATTGTATACAAGAAAAGGATGAATTGTGAGAAATGTGAAAATGATGGCATTCTAATAAATTAACTTGAGGCAATGTGTCTAACGTGGAAATATAATTTGATTGTAAGACTTGGTAAGAGGTATGTCGTAGGAGCTTTTATTCCATACTTGAATGGTGTGGTGTGTACCATGTATTTGCTTCAAACAAATCTTATGAAATTGGGTGTATTAAAGGCATCTAAAATACATACAAATGATTTATGCAAGTAATATGTACGTGTATGCCAAACATGTTCTAAGTTAGTGCTCAGTCACATACACAAGGACAGTTTGACTTACGAAAGTCAAACTGACCTAAAACTAATGTCTTGATAAATGAGTATGTGTGAATCCATGAGATGTTGTGGTCATTTTATATAATGACTAATCTAACAAATCTTGTGGGTATTGTGTTAAGTTTGATCTCGTCAAGCTAAGTGGGAGCTGGAAAGGAATGGATCAAACGGGTCAAGTGCGCAAGGAAAGCTCGAACGGACGCAAACTGTAAGTAAAGCTTACACCTATTTTTTTTAGCATACGTATTTATTCTATAGGTGATAAATACAGCAATAGATCATGTTCGAATTATGTGTTCCGACACGAAACGAAATGGGTTGGAACGAATAAAAACGTTTAAAACCATGATTTGTAATAAATATAATTGTTTGGTCGTATAGACCAAATGGGTCAAATGATGGTGATAATATCATATGACCATATCGACTAATGTTGGTTGTTAAGTCATTTGTTTACAGGAACGAATAGAAATTTGGATAATTGCGTCATCATAGAATATTGAATTAATAATAGCAAGGCATAAACGGGTCTATACGTTGACTCGAGCCAGGTACGCTTATATATAGATTTATAGTTAAAAGTGTTTAACTTCCCTTCACGGGTCAAAAGGAGTAGATAGGTAAAACGGGTTAAGAATTCATAAGAAACCCGTAATTTGAACCTTGCACATTAGTAAATTGATATAACGTGATATGCATGATATTTTGAAAAGGGTAATAAACAAGTTTGTTGGATAAATCACGAATGGGTCAAAAGTGTCATAATTGAATTTCAAGCCGAGAGCTTGAAAGTTAAATTTTAGGAATTTTAGATGTTGGATTTTAACTCCATATGATGGAGGATCAAATTATAATCACGTAGGAAGAAACGGTAGACCCTGTAAAAAAAAGAAATAAATAAATATATATATATATATATATATATATATATATTATTCAGTTTTGCTTCCCAGACTCGTTTAGATACGTTTTAAACCCCGTATGACTAAAGCATTTCATGTTTATGAAATGTAGGTACATTTTGGATGCCGGAAGACGATCAAGCTCAACGAAGAACCGAACACGAATAAGATAAAAGCTTCCGCACTTCGTTTCGGCGTAACTTTTAAACGACGAACTCAATTATGTTATGCTGTAATATTTTAAAATTGTAAAGTTTAAACAAACCCGTATTTTTACAAAGTATATGTAGTCATAATTACATGTTGTTTGTCGTATACTTTACAAAAACCATTAAATAATGACAAGGGTGTTACAAGTTGGTAATCAGAGCTCATGGTTAAAGAGTAAATTGTGTTCGGTTCGAGGCTTGATCGCAAATCCGGTAAGTACATGTATATTAATGGTTTGGTATGTGTTGAAATGTTGTGATCAACACATAGGGTTATCGTGTGATACATGTTACCTCAATTAAATGATAAATATAGTTGACAAAATTGCGCGCGTTGACGCGTATAGTAGAAAAGCCTTGTATTATAATATGGGCGATTATTGAAGTTGATATTACTAATTCTTGTAAATGTTTTAATTGAAGGACACTCGCATCTGAAGATAACGAGAGTTTAACAAATTGCGGATATGATGATGGAACGGCCCGAGATGTGACAAGAAGAGCATACTCATCAAGGACCTAAATCGCGTAACGATCGCAAATAAGTAATGGCAAGGAATGCCCGTCGGGGCAAGCATTACCAGGTGCACATTTTAAACTTATAGTACAAACAGTAATATGCAACAAATACATAGTGAATGACAGTTGCATATAGAATATGAAACTTGGAAAACCTGGATAGGTTACCTATCCAGGATGACGTTTCCAAGAGAAATTCAGTAGAGAATATGTATTATTCACAAATTGTGAATAACAAGACAATAATAGAATTCAGTTTATATAGAAACTTGGACGAGAGTGATCATCCAAGTAAGTAATCTCAATATAAATCCTATTGAGAAAAGTAATGACCGCATCAACGAATGTGAATAAATGTTTATAAAAAGGGACATTTTACATGTTCAAGGATAAACGACTAAAACTAATAATTGTTAACTAACAATTAAATAAAGTTTTACCAAATGAAATCATAAATATGGAAATAATTTGAGGAGTTACTTACATGGGACGTGATGTGGTAATTATAATAAGGTCACGCGTACCATGTGTTGATCGCTTACTCTGGCCAAGTAAGTAGTGAACACATGATAGCATGAGCTTCTTATAATGAGCGCAGTTATGTCCGATGTAGTAAGGTCAAGATGAATGAAAATTTAAAGGATCCTTAGGGTCAAGAAATCTTATGGGCATACTCGTATAAATGGTTTTCGCGGGAACCATAAAAACGATGTATGGCGCACATAGAAATAAAAGACCCAAGGAAATTCGTGACATAAGTCATTTTGGACGAAACAACCATAGTAGACGAAAAGGGCATTGTAAAACCAAAGTATAAATGACCCGCGGGGTCATAGAAACAAAGGTATTGCCCACATGAAAAAAAAAACGATCAAAAACCATGGTAGACAAAAAGGGCATTGTAAAACCAAAGTATAAATGACCCGCGGGGTCATAGAAACAAAGGTATTGCCCACATGGGAAAAACGATCAAAGTCGTTGACTTTGGTCGTAGTAAAGAAATGATGATGATAATAATCATCATTCATAGTTTATAAGACTGTCAAGGATGGTCAAATAAGGAATAAAGGTTTGGTTGAATAAAAGCGATGGATTTCGCTAAGACAACCAAACAAATTAAAACGAAATCTTAATGTATACCGGAATGCTTGCACTAATAATGACTTCGGTAAAGTACCCGGTTGATGGGTAAGGATTTAAACACATGCGTAAACCGAGAAACGGGAATACGAATTTAAAGTCAAAAGACTCGGATTACGAGTTATGACTATAAAATCTCGTATATAGAAATTGTGAGTAAATATGTTCAACTATTCGAAGTCGAATGGGTTGAATAAAGAATAAAGTTGATTGTTTATAAGTGATGGATTTCACATTAATAGGTCAAACATGTTGAATACAATATAACGCCGAATGGCACAAATGAGCGCTAGCCAGATAAAGGTAGCGTTAAATGAAAGAGAATAATGAGCCCGGTAATGGGATATAACCAAATAAGAATATATGCAAATCAAATAACAGTAAGCATAAGAAGAACTGACGCATAAATGACGTGAGAAGTCATAAAATCGGAAAATCGTCCGAAAGAAAACAATTATAGCCATGAAACTACAATTAAGGTTAACGGGACCTAAGCTTGAAACCAAATGATTCTTCGAACAAAAACAGGGTGCCTTGACACCAAACATGTATTTTAAGAATGACATGAGTAAGGAGTGATCTACGGGATCAACATAACCTTTAGGGTTATAAACAAATGAAAGATCTACGGGACTAAAACGACCCACGGGTCATGATTAGAAAGAAGTTATAAGGACTTCGCCCTAAAGAGGTGAAAGTCTAATCAAAATAGCCCATAAGGCTAAGTGATAAAAACCTACGGGTTAATTAGATAAAGCGAGGGAATCGGTTGAGAATCCCCGCATAAAACTAAGACTGTAAAAGAATAAATTATGGACTATCAATATCCTGGTATGGATAATTGACAAAAGTTAAAGAGAAGATCCTAAAACTAAAACTTCGGTTTTAGTAAGAAATAGCGTTTTTACAAACATAAATTCTGATAGGAATTTAAATAGTAAGCATGAAAGATACAAGTCTTGACACTGATAGGCGCAAGGCGATATATTCGAAAAGTGATATTTTCGAAAATGAAAGGTTGATACAAACTAAACACGATGTGACACGATCACGGTTAGGAAATGTAATGTGAAGTAAAATCACGTTATAACCAAGCGAGCGGTGAAAAGTAACGGGACTAATAAGTCTAGTTAGTAAGACCGGTTAAGGCCAGTAATTCAAATCAATAAAAAAAAAATTTGTTTGCTTGTAAGCGGTGGATACGGTATAACTGAACCGAATAAATAAATCTGAAAACAAAAGAAATTATTGCTAAAAGTGAAATATTTCACTAAAGTCCTTTAAACGGGTCAAGGTAACGGATTCACCAAGAGTTCGATAATATATAAAAGCGATGGAAATCGCTAAGTTAACTAAACTAGTAGAAATAACGGAATTACGTTATTTCAAGTTACATTATGTCGTACGAGGTACGTAGAGGTTCTGTAACCAAAAAGATATTACCAAAATTTTTCTGGTAATACTAACAATTGGTTAAAATATGAATAATACTTAAGAGATTACTCAGGTCAAACGCATTGAGTTTAGAACTCAATGAACTATGTAAGCAAGGTTTCGAGGACGAAACCTCTTTAAGGGGGTAGACTTGTAACACCCCGAAAACGGGCTTGGTAATTAAACTCTGTTAATACTAAAAGACGGGTAACGTACCGTTATTAGTAAAAATAACCCGGCAAATATTTGGATTTAAATAAGAAATCCTAATATTAAATAAAAACGAATCAAAGTTTTAAGTAATTCAGTTTATAAGAGCCTGAGTTAACGGGACTTAAAATAAAACGGGTTATGACTTCCCGAACCCAGTAAGCTAACTAAGAATAATTAACCTAGTTAATAAGTGGGGAATATTGTTAGAAATAAGTAGGTTGTGCCCTACTTAATTAACTAACCAAATTAGAGGGGCCAATGTTGTTAAAAATGAAACTTATATTATTGGTTTTAATAAAAAACAAAACCAAACATCTCAATTGAGATGTCTGGTCGTACATGGGACGCAGGGGCGACCTGAGCTCCTCACCAAGCCCTAGTTCATCACATATTCCACCAAATTGAGAGCTCAAATTCGTTCTAAATCAAGTCTCAAACACAAATTCGTGATCTCCATTGAAAGGAGAGTCATAAGGTATGTAAATTTTATGAAAAATCTCTAGTTGGATTTCTAGGTAAACTTAGAAATCTGAAATTGATGGTTGCATGCTCGTTATATGATGAAATTAGGAATGATTTTATGTCTAGGAGTAAACCCTAGTTATTTACTTGTTGAATTGATGTTCCTAATTGTGAATTCATGATCACCCGATTATGTGCTAAATGGGTTTTGTAGAAACATGATGAACACTAGAATCATAATGGTTAAATTGTGTTAATAGAACTCCCTGAAGTTAGATTTGAAGTTTGATGTTAGTACTTGTTAATTTTGCTAGAATTTAAGGGTTTAGAACACTTAAATGGGCTGGAGAAATTTGATGTTTCGTGTTGCACACAAGGTGCTTGATAAAATACTTGAACAAGAAAATATAACAAAGCTGATTGGAATAAAAAAAAATTATTGGGCTGCAGTTTTTAAAAAATCATATAAAATCACTGGAACGGCCTGTGAGGTTGAGCCTTATATGCTTAGAAAGCTATTAAAACATACTACGTTTTATGTTTGAACATGTTTGTTAAATTCTGATGTTAAACGGGTCAAAACAGTGTCCGAAGTCGGCTGAACTGTTTTGACAGCAAGCTGATTGGAAAAAAAAAATTATTGGGCTGCAGTTTTTAAAAAATCATATAAAATCACTGGAACGGCCTGTGAGGTTGAGCCTTATATGCTTAGAAAGCTATTAAAACATACTACGTTTTATGTTTGAACATGTTTGTTAAATTCTGATGTTAAACGGGTCAAAACAGTGTCCGAAGTTGGCTGAACTGTTTTGACAGCAAGCTGATTGGAAGCATTTTGACTTCTGAGCTGATTTTTGCGAAAATCATAATTAATTATAGGAAGCTCGGATTGAGCTGATTCTTTTTGGGTTGGAATGATATTTTAGTATTCTACATTTCATCTTTGATCACCAAGGGCTGAATAAAACCGTAAAGTGGTTAAAAGAGTCGATTCCGCAGCTACATTGTAAAGTTGCTACACATTTTATTGATAAACTTAATCTAAGAAAATTGTATACAAGAAAAGGATGAATTGTGAGAAATGTGAAAATGATGGCATTCTAATAAATTAACTTGAGGCAATGTGTCTAACGTGGAAATATAATTTGATTGTAAAACTTGGTAAGAGGTATGTCGTCGTAGCTTTTATTCCATACTTGAATGGTGTGGTGTGTACCATGTATTTGCTTCAAACAAATCTTATGAAATTGGGTGTATTAAAGGCATCTAAAATACATACAAATGATTTATGCAAGTAATATGTACGTGTATGCCAAACATGTTCTAAGTTAGTGCTCAGTCACATACACAAGGACAGTTTGACTTACGAAAGTCAAACTGACCTAAAACTAATGTCTTGATAAATGAGTATGTGTGAATCCATGAGATGTTGTGGTCATTTTATATAATGACTAATCTAACAAATCTTGTGGGTATTGTGTTAAGTTTGATCTCGTCAAGCTAAGTGGGAGCTGGAAAGGAATGGATCAAACGGGTCAAGTGCGCAAGGAAAGCTCGAACGGACGCAAACTGTAAGTAAAGCTTACACCTATTTTTTTAGCATACGTATTTATTCTATAGGTGATAAATACAACAATAGATCATGTTCGAATTATGTGTTCCGACACGAAACGAAATGGGTTGGAACGAATAAAAACGTTTAAAACCATGATTTGTAATAAATATAATTGTTTGGCCGTATAGACCAAATGGATCAAATGATGGTGATAATATCATATGACCATATCGACTAATGTTGGTTGTTAAGTCATATGTTTACAGGAACGAATAGAAATTTGGATAATTGCGTCATCATAGAATATTGAATTAATAATAGCAAGGCATAAACGGGTCTATACGTTGACTCGAGCCAGGTACGCTTATATATAGATTTATAGTTAAAAGTGTTTAACTTCCCTTCACGGGTCAAAAGGAGTAGATAGGTAAAACGGGTTAAGAATTCATAAGAAACCCGTAATTTGAACCTTGCACATTAGTAAATTGATATAACGTGATATGCATGATATTTTGAAAAGGGTAATAAACAAGTTTGTTGGATAAATCACGAATGGGTCAAAAGTGTCATAATTGAATTTCAAGCCGAGAGCTTGAAAGTTAAAATTTTAGGAATTTTAGATGTTGGATTTTAACTCCATATGATGGAGGATCAAATTACAATCACGTAGGAAGAAACGGTAGACCCTGTAAAAAAAAGAAATAAATATATATATATATATATATATATATTATTCAGTTTTGCTTCCCAGACTCATTTAGATACGTTTTAAACCCCGTATGACTAAAGCATTTCATGTTTATGAAATGTAGGTACATTTTGGATGCCGGAAGACGATCAAGCTCAACGAAGAACCGAACACGAATAAGATAAAAGCTTCCGCACGTCGTTTCGTCGTAACTTTTAAACGACGAACTCAATTATGTTATGCTGTAATATTTTAAAATTGTAAAGTTTAAACAAACCCATATTTTTACAAAGTATATGTAGTCATAATTACATGTTGTTTGTCGTATACTTTACAAAAACCATTAAATAATGACAAGGGTGTTGCATATTAAGTTACTGACCTAATTTCGTGTGCATTATTATTTAACTAGGTTATCAGGCTAAAATCAGTAGGCAAAACTCTGCCCGTCTAAATTTGCAATGTGAGTCATTCTCTTTTTATCAACTGTTTTACTAAACCTCAAATTATTTTCAAAGTTATAATTACAGGGATTAAGTCTTGGTTATCTTAAATCACTCGCAAGTGGGGTATTGTGCACATTACTAATTTCTCACGGTTAGGTTCACCAACCTAACAGTGATAATCATCACTACTTTGATGAAAGGACTCAATAGTGGTATGATCATCGTCACCAGGGTGTGACACGGCGCCAGATAAAAATAATATAGTAGCCATTGTAATCGCTCTTATGTTGTAATCTATAACTAACATGTCATTTTATAACTTGAATGACTCGCCAGTATTTCCCCGCTGATAAAACCTTTTTAAACATGTTTCAGGTGATTTACTGTGCACCAGGGAAGGTGTCGCATAGCACACCAGCTTGAAGAATGTGGCTTAGTAAATAAAATAAATAAACATGTTTTGTAAAACAGGGAATTTCCTCGTGAAATTCCTCTATTGTAAATTATGGGGATTTATCCCAAAAGTGTGAAATAAAATAATTGGATGTTTTCAGTTTAAAAGATCCGGTCAACATTTCCGCTGCCAAATTAAATAATAAATACCACGGGTTTCTGTCCCGCGGCTTCTGAACCGGGTAAAACCGGGCCGGGGGCCGTGACACTAGTACAACGAAGACATGATCAAATTCAGAAAAATGGCTTTGGGCACACAACACTAGGCCAACAGTGAGTAAAGCCCCCATGAGTGAATACATATTGCACCCATCTGGGTTAAGTAGTGAAAGGCCGAATACTTGCAAAATGGAGACGGTTAGGTTGCGGTATGACAATCGTGGCTCGAGCGAGGGGTTCTAATGATAATTGTACAAAAAGTATGCTAATTTTTTTGTTCATTTTTAAATTCGATTTAATAAGTTCGTGTACGATTATTGAAGTTGAAAGATTCAAAGGGTTTTGGTTAAATTGGTGAGATTTATGGTCATTTGACAATTGGTTTGAAGGTTATTTTAAAGGTTTGACAAAATAACGTGAGTACACAATTAATTTGTTATAATCGGCACCACATTGGCACAAGGCTTGACAAAATAGTTGTCGTTTGGCGTGTTTGCTGTCAATGGCACCACATTTTTAGGCTTCTAGATGATATGTAGAATATTATGCCACGGATAGTTATTCTTACTAATATGTGTACACAATGGATTTGTTATAATCCACGCTACATAAAAGCTGAGAGACGCAACGACTCGGCTCAATTTAGTGTGATGTCCACGCACGCTTTAGCGTGATGTCCGCGGCGTGTCATTTATACTTTTATATAAAGGCATCATAATCAATACTTGTATAAAATTTTCACGATTTGTGATCGTGTTATAAGATAATTTATTATTAAGTAGAGGTGACAATGTAATATATAAGCCTTAACCTTAAGGTTTTTAATCCGACACCTTATGTGTTTATATTTGAAAGCCTAAGACTATCCGCATCAGTGAAAGGCTATCCTTTCTACAAGCAGCCTAATCAGCATGCCACATCAGCTTTTCACTTATTCTTCCCACAAACACTTTCTACCCACAACAATAACATATATATCCTTCCCACAAACAACCTTATAAAAAAAAGAAAGGACCCACCATTAGGCCATTCTTCACCATTCTTCCCCAAGAATTGTGAAGAATGAACACCCTCCGTGTCATCCTCTACAACACCACTAATCCATCTCTCTCACAAATGCCCTCCACATAGGAATGAACACCCTCCATGTCACCTACAAACATCCTTGATGTGGATAGTCTAACAAGATTTAGTTCATAGATAGTTTATGATGTGTTCTGTACTCCTATTTTTGTCACAATAGAAAAGAAGGCTCATGTAGAGCTCATGTGTTCAATAGAAATGATAGAGAGGTGGAGAATCATAACCCATGGCTAGGGGTGTAAACAAGCCCACAGACTTGAGAGTTACTCATTATTGGCTCAGTTAAAAGCCCGAACGAGTCGAGTTTTAACGAGCACACGCTCGAGCTTGAAATAGAGCTCGTTTGGTTATCAAGCCAAAGCTCGAGCCTGAAATACAAACCTTGTTTGGGCTCGCGAGCCCAAACAAAATTTTATTTTTTAATAGATAATATAGTAATAATGATGATAACATTGGCGAGCCGAGCTTTGGCTCGTTTAAGCAATATTGAAGCAAGCTCGAGCTTTGGGTTTTACTCGCGAGCCGAGCTCGAGTTCAAATAAGTAGTCTCGAACTGAGCCGAGCTCAAGTTTCATAAAAACATGATGAGCCGAGCTCGAGCTGGGGTTGAATAATATAATATTCAAATGTTTGAGTAACCATTATCTTTTTCAATCTCATTATCCATCATTTGACAACATTATAAGATGATAATACCAACTACCTATAAGCTTCACAAGTAAATCAAATTGGGTTTAGGGTTGTAAAAAATATAATATTTTGCTACTTCAAATACTTTTCAAAGCGTTTAACTATGGGTAAACTATCAAAATATGTTGTTATTTCACGTAATTACTTCAAAAAAAAAAGCGTTTAACTACAACACATCACAAAAATTGTGGAAAACACCAAGAATAACAAATTGGTGTATCTTATATAAACAAATAATTTGATTGAACAGCAGCAGCTGTTTAGAACAGGCTTATAAACAATTTGAACAACCCGATGACAACCGAACAAATTACACGCGAACGAGGGAGCTCTTTAGCCCACCCGAAACTTAGAACCAGGGTCTGGCTCCAAACTAGCTCATCGAAGAATACACATCAAAGAATCTACTGAACTAACAGTTTGCTAATAAACTTAGAACAAGAGTCTGGGTCCCTACTCGTTTTCAGAATTTACTGAAACTAACAGTTTGCTAATAAATGGTAATACAGCTGCAAGCAACGCCTTCGGGCACTCCTCGTGAGGCAAATGGCCACAACCAGATATCGCAACTAGCCTCTGCAAGGGTATATATGTAATTTCCAGTCAAATGAGGTTTTTGAGTTGGGTGTATGGTGCTTGAAATCCCAAAAAGATAATTGAGTCAAATACTGAATGGTCGATTTAAGTTATCTTTGATCTCAAACAGCGTTGTATGGGTCGTGTTGAACAGATAGAAAGTCACCCAAAAATGTAATTTTAATGGATGTAGACTCCTAAATCGTTTTATTAAAAAACTTGTAATTTTAAAATCATTTAAAGAGTAAAGTACACGGATGGTCTCTGTGGTTTACCATTTTTTGAATTTGGTCCCTAGCTTTTCAAAAGTACACAAATGGTCCCTGTGGTTTGTACTTTGTAACGCATTTAGTCCCCAGCCAACAAATCTAAAGGTTTTCCCATGTCCAAGTTAGGGACTAAATGTGTTACAAAGTGAAAACCACAGGGACCATCCATGTACTTTTGGAAAATGTTGGGGACTAAATGTGTTACAAAGTACAAACCAAAGGGACTATCTGTGTACTTTTGGAAAGCTAGAGACCAAATCCAAAATTTTGATAAACCACATGGTCCATCCGTGTACTTTACTCTCATGGACCGGGTCAAAATGGGTAAGGGTCAAAACGGTCCGTTTTACAAAAGTATTAAAACAGTGGGGGTGGTATTGGTGGTCCTAGCGACGAATAGGTGGTGGAGACAAACAGTGAACGTAGGCGGTGTTAACCCATTTGGACCCATTTAATTTAGCAAGTCTTATAAGTGTGCCCCGTTTTAATCCTTTGTATAATTTGAGTAGACACGAATTCAACTGGTGTATTAATTGAGTTTACCTAAATAGGTGTGTATACTGTATATACGTATCCTAAAGTAAGAAGATAGAAGGACCAGAATAAACTCACAGAATTTACAAACTTGGATGCCATGGCTTGAACAGATTTTAGAGGAACAAGAGCATCTTCAGCTCCAGCTATAACCAAAAGTGGTGTGTCGTGCACCGCTTTTACCAGTAAAGATTCGTTTTGTTGGGTCAGAATTGTTTCAGACGACAACCGACCAATCTCATGCAATGATTCATCCCAACCTTCTACACATAGTGGTGCCTGATATAATCACTTACATTTCAGGGATGTGAAAAATAATAAAAAAACAAACGTTAATGTACCAGAATCATATGTTTATCATCATCATCATACTCAGTAATCCCACCAATACCTTGTAGAGGTTTAGCACATCCATTGTTAGCTTTGTAGCATCATACCATGCACGCCTATTAACAACCTGAGAAATTTCTGTGCGAAGTAAAGGACGAACCATATGCTTCTTTCCTAAAGAGGTACGCATGAGTATTCTAGCAAATCCGGGAACAACTTCTCTTGACAAATTTGTTGTCAGCAACACTACACCTTTAATTTCAACCTGAAAATGAGTATACAGATGTGAACTAAATTAGTATTCTTCACAATCTTTATTTATTTTTTAAAATTTAAGGATGTACAAGAAATATACAAAAAAGGTTTAACTTACATCAAGACTCGGAGATTCTTTGGCTCTTTGTGCAGCCTTCAAAGCAAGAAGGCCTCCATCATCATGACCGACAAGCACAACAGAAGAAAACCCCATCTCCTTACAGAACGAAAGAAGCATGTCAACCTGGAAAATATTTACACAAATGAAGTTCAGATGTGTGCGCTTGATTTACAAGTTACACAAAACTGCAAGATTTGCTAATAAAAGATAGAGTAAAATGCCATTTTCGTCCCTGAGGTTTGGCCAGTTTTGCAACATTCGTCCAAAGGTTTGTTTTTCCGCATCTGGATCCAAAAGGTTTAAAATCTTGCCATTCTCATCTAACTCGTTAACTCCATCCATTTTTCTTCGTTAAGCCAGGGTTATTTCCATCTTTTTTGTTAACTTAAAGGGCAATTTGGTTTTTATCAGGGGTGTTCGGTCTTTTTACATAAAGTGAAAAAGACCGAATTGCCCTTTTAAGTTAACAAAAAAGACGGAAATACCCCTGACTGAACGAAGAAAATAGATGGAGTTAACGAGCTGGATGAAAATGGCAAGATTTCAAACCTTTTGGATCCAGATGCGGAAAAACAAACCTTTGGACGAAAGTCGCAAAACTGGCCAAACCTCAGGAACAAAAATGGCATTTTACTCTAAAAGATGTTATTATGATAAAAATTTAGAACATTTGGATACATTACCTGAGCATCAAGCATGTAAGGGTTGGGCAAATTATTCGACTCCCATTCATCTCGCTTTGTTCTTGAAGTCAAACCCCAACCAGGGCGGTCAAAAGCCGCCACAATACACTTAACGTTCCGAGACAACTCACCCATAACATGCCTCCATGAGAATACTCCCCCTCCAAACCCATGCACCAAAACAATCCCGAACTGTCCATTTACTTCAGAAACTCTTTCAAGCGAGTGAGAAACAGGTTTCATAGTAACATTCTCATCGTTCCCTTCGTCTAAACTGAAAACAGGAATTTCTTGAGAAAGCACATCACCGGACTTAATACCGTCTAATAAAGGAGAATGCAGAGGAGATGTGTGATATTGGGTTTTTAAAATAACATTGCTAAAGCTCCTGTGACGTTGATATTGGGTTTTTGAAATAACATTTAATAATGGCCTTTCGAGCAGGGTAGAGGATAGTGTACGTGAAGGTGGACTAGGCATACTAATTTTATAGTGAAGAGTGACACCCTGGCAACCCATGAATAGACTGTCCACGTCAGCGAGGAATCGAACCGGAAGTTCACCATCAGTACGAACTTGAACTTGACCCACGGGTTTTCGTCTGATTTCACTCTCACTTTTTGGTGCCCTGACAGCAGGAGTTGGTGATCGTGGCACTTTAGCATACACAGATGTAAACAAATTCTTGCTCGAAAGAACCTACATATTAAATAATAATAAGAATCAACCTAGAATTAAGAGTAAAAAAACATTTTTGTCCCTGAGGTTTGGCGAGTTTTACGACTTTCATCCAAAGGTTTGTTTTTCCGCATCTGGGTCCAAAAGGTTTAAAATCTTGCCATTTTCATCCGGCTCGTTAACTCCATCCATTTTTCTCCGTTAAGGCAGGAGTATTTTCGTCCTTTTGTTAACTTAAAGGGCAACTCGGTCTTTTTCACTTTATGTACAAGCTTTTAGCATGTACAAGTATTCAGAAAAGACAAAAAATACCCTCAAGTTAACAAAAAAGATGAAAATACCCCTGCCTTAACGGAGAAAAATGGATGGAGTTAACGAGCCAAATGAGTATGGCAAGATTTCAAACCTTTTGGATCCAGATGCGGAAAAACAAACCTTTGGACGAAAGTCGCAAAACTGGCCAAACCCCAGGGACGAAAATGACATTTTACTCTAGAATTAATGATTGTACCATGGTTTATATAAAATAGGTGACTATACATACTGATTCAGGATCAATTCGGTGAAGCATGAGTTTTCTTCGTGCTCTGCAGCTAGCTCGATAAGCAATAATCATATGCCCGAGAGCAAAAACTACAGATGACAGAAACAGTACAGGCATTCCCCATGATTTCTTAAAATGAAGCCTTTGTCTTGAAGGAGAAGATGAAGGTTCAGTTTCTAGTTGTGAATTGACAGTGAAAATACACACTTTAACTGATAAAATAAGAACTGATAAGGCAGAGCACAATGCCACTGTTCCAAGATATTGACCGTGTGAGAGCAGAGAACCATCACAGATCATATAAACACCTACAGTCGCAAATGGAATTGTTATAACACTCATAAAAAAGGACATCGGCATTCATAGTTCAGTACCAATATCAATATTTTCTAAATCAACCAAGAAAGAAAATGGTGCAACTAACGAATTGGCATGATAAATGTTCTCAGTCATTGCCTAATTAAAAGCGACATGTGTAAGATTACGGATCCATCTTATTTATGGCTACACCGTCTACATGCAAAGAAACACTTCAAGATTTTATTTCTTTTGATTATCTTATATGATTAGCAAAGATGACAATCAATTAAAGGAAAAGGTAAGAGGAGAGCAATGAGGACAAAAGCACTATCTAAGACACATCATTATCAGAGTTTCACTTTTATATGCAGCAAAAAAATTATAACTCAATGATTTCAAGAAACCCATGTGTAATCAAGTAATATCACTATAACAGTATTTGACATCCAGATATGTAATAACAACTTTTACGCCCCGCTTGCGGTGTGCACATATAATGTATATATGTGTGGGTGGTGGGCCCTTGGGGAGCAAAAGTGAAATTGCACTAATTTTAACGTTATTTTACTAATTTCGTGAAAATAACGTTAATAGCGGGGGACGGTTAGTCATGCATCATGTAGTGGCGTTGATAGCCGAAAGACAAAGGGGGTACATGCACTAGATCCTACCTTTGCTTTGCTATTGGTGAGATTAACTGATTACTTGACAAGTTGTTATGAACCTTATTTTTAAGTGCAAAATTGACTAAAAAATTTGCAGGTAGACAAACATTTAAAAACGAAAACAGATTAGCTATTAAATACACCAAAACTTGCACATAATCAAACTAATTCAAACATATAATAGCACAAGGTAAACAATTACCTAATGCACAAATAAAGTAGCTTGAAGTTCATAGCTAATTAAACAGGTCAATTATACAAAACAGACAAACAAATGTGTGCATTATCATGATGGCTGTAACTTTGAGCAATAATCAGAATATGTACGGTATGAAGCAAATGCCCCCAAACAAAAATATATGCAGACAGCCATACAACGGAAATATCAGTCAATGAACTTCTAAACGAGGATAAGATAATAACTTCTAAAAATTTGCAGTTACACAAAACCATTTAAAAATTAAAATGAAATAAGAGCTACTAAAAACACCAAAACATGCACAAATAAAATTAATACAAATATACTATAGCACAAGGTAAACAATTTTACTAATACACGTGACAGTAGCTTAAAGTTCATAGTTAATTAAACAAAAAAAAAATTATAGAGAACAGACAAACAAATATGTGCATTATGATGATGATAATACCTATAATTTTAAGCACTGATCAAAACATGTGCAGTATTAAGTAAAACACAAATGTACACAGCGAACTAAACTTGCATACATACAGGTAATTATAAGATATCTTATCTCCGAAACCACATGAAGATCGGTCAATCAACTTCTAAACAAACATCAGATAATAACTTCTAAAAATTTAGAAGAAATAAGAGCTACTAAAAACACCAAAACCTGCACAAAATCAAATTAATTCAAATACACAATAGCTCAAGGTAAACAATTACTAATGCACATTACAGCAGCTTAAAGTTTATAGTTAATTAAACATAAAATTATACAAAATAAACAAACAAATATCTGCATTATGATGATTATCACAAGAATATCGGTCGATGAACTTCTAAAAAACTGCAGTTACACAAAACTATTCAAAAATTAAAAGAAATAAGAGCTACAACAAACACCAAAACCTGCACAAAATCAAATCAATACAAATACACAATAGCACAAGGTATACACAACATTCAAAAAATAGAAGAACTAAAATGCACATTACAGTAGCTTAAAGTTCATAGTCAATCAAACATTTAAACAGAAGACTATACAAAACGGACAAACAAATGTATACAGAACGAAACAAAACTGAAATAAAAAGAGTTATGCATACACATACAGGTGATTATGAGAGATCTGATAACTGAAACCACAGGAACATCCATCAACGAACTTCTAAACGAGTATCTAGCCATATGCTCTTCAAAACTGTAGCATCTAACACACATAAGCCTCGAAATCAAAACACAAGGAACCAATACATCACCAATTGCAACCAAAACCGGTAGGGATAACACTAACAATGACGTTACCATCACCGCCACAACATACACCGTCCGTACAATCCTCCACAATTTCTCCAACAACACTCTTCCGGCAGCCATAATTTTCAAGTTTTAGGTTAAGATTACTGTCAATTTGAGTCGGTTAACAGGAGATCTGAGATCGAACGGTGAGAAATGGAAACCGGATGAAACGGCGGCGTTTCAGCCATGTGAAGTACGGTCGGTGTGTGTGGAATTAGACCGAGAGGAGAGAGATTGGCGTGGCTAGTGTTTGTAGAGGAGATGAAAGTGGAGGAGAGAGAGGGCCGGTGAAGAAGTCCGGATAGTTTCGCCGGAGGAGTTGGTTTGTCGTTTGTTTCTTCTGGTTTTTGAAGAGGGATCATTCTTTTGAATCGTGCATTATTTTATTTGTTCTTTCAAACAAAAAGTTTTAATAATTATTTTATTTGATATTTTAAGGTTAATGCATAAAATAACCAAAAAGAAAATACAAAATATTTTCTTATTTCATACAGCTTAGCATGTTAAAATCTATACACATCGGGTTTCTAACCTAGTAACTAGTGTAAACATTCTAAGGCTATGCGATATGGGCATCGTCCCTGCCTCGTCAAGGAACGGCGTCGGCCGAAACACCATTTCGCCCCCCCCCCCCCCTTGCGTCGTCCTCCCCGTCTCCCCCAGGACGTTTTAGTTTATGTTTTTTTAAACTTATTAATGTTTGGTTTTTTAATATTAATGAATTTATTTTTTTTAACTTATGTAATGTTTGGGTTTTTAAAAAAGGTAGATAAATTTAAAAAAAAAAATATGGTGGGGTAGTATCATCCTCCATTTCCAGTGATTCTACCTTGGAGAGGCATCCTCCAAGGGACTATGATGTGGCGTCTATGTCTAAAATAGAAATGCTATTTCAGATATATGAGAATTTTGTGTTTAGCAGGGTAGGGTTTGCTATTCAGAAGTGGGTAGCGACGCAACTTGTTGCTCGTCTACCTACCATTAGTCTGTAATCATCTCTGTTTTGCAATTAATTATGTAATCTAATTTGAAACAATAGCAAACAATACAGTGTTTTTGGAAGAATCAATGTCAATGCTCATAAAAAAATTGTTTACATAAACAAAAGTGTTACATGATGGATACGTAAAAAGAAAAACCATACAGAAATAGATTCCACATATGTAACAAGGATGATTGTAGTTGACCTTTATGAACAATTCTACAATCACATGCATTTTAAACAAGTTCAGTTTCTTTAATATACCAAAGGATTTTATTTTCATATGACATAAAAAAATAATAAAAAAATAATAAAAAAATCTTGTGTTTTATTTTTTAGTTATAGCAACGTTAATTTGTTGTATAATTACTTATATAAATAATTTTAAATCGTCAAAATAGCAGATTATTTTTTAAATTAAATAAATAGTATTTCTATATATACAGAACTACAGAAGAAAAGATATTTGCTTCACAAATTTATTGATATTAAAGTAAACGTTAAAACTTATAAAAGAGTTTTAAAACGAAAAGGCGGGCGTATAGGATGGGCCGATGGGGTTGTTGTCTTCTCATGATTTGAATTTGATGACTTTAACGTTAGACACTGCAAGTTAGATTTTTTAAAAACTAAATAAAAAAATATAACATTTGTCAAGAAAGCATTTTGGTTGGAAAATGCATTATTAAGTGTTACTTAAAATATTCAAGATAAGTTAATGATAGGATTTTTTAAAGATATTCAAAGTGGAATATAATCTGGTAGGAAGCCTTCACTTGATTCCTCCATAGGTTGTCATATTCATTGTCATTTGCTGTCTCTCTATTATATTTATAGGTTTAAATAAAAATATGAAACTTTATGAGATATGTTAGGAAGGAATTTAGGTAGTGTTTGGTGTTTTGATCAAAAAATTACTGCAAGAATCTTGTGATCAAATTTGTATGTAAGCAAAGTGTGTTTGAATGTTTCGTGTAACAAGTATGATGATAAGGCTGGTGGGTGTGGGTGGCACCACCCCGCCACCTCAGCCTCCATAGCGCCTAAGGGGCTCCATCGTCTACACCGCCGCAATTAGGGGGGTGGGAGGCGCCATCATCCTTCCGCCACCATGTTAACGAGCAGGGGGGACTCCATTGAATTTGATTGGCTTTAAATGGGGTGCAATAAAGCCCCTAGCCACACCCTCCACACCCTACAAGTTAAAGGATGGGGCTTTAAAGCCCTTGTGTGACGTGGCGGTGAGGTGGCGTGATAAAGCTCCTAGCCACACCCTCCAGCCTAAAAGTAAACAAATGACACGGATAATTATGAGAAAATTCCTTGATCCCTGAGAATTTCCAGCATAAAACCTCGGGAGATGACTAATAGTTACTTTGCCTCTTGTTGTTCTTGATTGAAATAAGTTACAATGGGAGAGCAATGATCAGATTGTTTCTAAGTCTTACAAAGTAAGTGATTTGAGTGTTGTGTGTCCTATTACGGTCCCATTATATATTTTGTACAGAGAATCTATGTTTGAGATTGAAATTGATAAATACTCATGAAAATAGCTTAAAAAGATAAAAATAACTGTATTTCAGAGAATTCCAGGGAATATCCATTCTTCATTCATGACCGGTAGAGGCCTCTTCTACACGTGTTCTTCAAAGAAGTTACTAGTTCTTTAGGATAGGCTAAGTAAACATCTACCACTTGCGAAGACAAGTCAAAGTCAAAGGAACAAATGTCGGTTAATAAAGTTAGCATTCAGGATGTTAAACTTACTCTGGATCCAGGATTCCAGATCATAAAAATCGACCCCTAACAACTATCCTCAAAATTTGGCAGTCGGATTAACCATTTACAACTGTTAGATTTTTAAAATGTCACAATAAAGACGTGATAAGACGAGACTCGATGTGGACTGATATTCAAGGTAATGGAACGACGTTGTTTCTTACAGTTATAGATATCCCATGTATTCTCTTTTTTTTTTCATTGTTATCTCACTATCTTATTTAAATTTTGTTATTGTAGTGAAATTGACCACTTTGCTGGAAAGCTTGAGTTTTCTAGTCACTTATAAAAAGTGAGTGCCTCCAAATAACCTTCTGATACGAATTGAACCGTAACCAAATAGTCATAAGAAAATAGGAAAATAGGAAAGAACTTAAAGAGGATTTTTTTTTTTTTTTTTTTGAAAAAGAACCAATTCATATTCAGGGGGTGTTTGGCTAAGCTTATCAAACTCCTTATTGGCTTTTTGGAAAAGTCAGGATAGAGTGACTTTTTGGAAAAGTCAGGATAGAGTGACTTTTTGGAAAAGTCACTATTTCCCTCACATACATCCTTATTGCCAAACATTTTTTTGGAGCTTATGACTTTTCAAAAAGCCAATAAGTCAATAAGTTGTTCAAAAAACTTAGCCAAACATGCCCTAAATTCATAATCCAAATGCTGCTACTACTAAGCTTTTATATAGCCTTTACAAATCAAAAGAAAATAACTAATTATCCCACTAACCACTACAAATCAAAACCACCTGCAACTAGAAGAAAGAAAATGCAAGGAAATGGGAACGTGAGAAGCATAAGTAATTTGGCGTTTTAGAGGGTGCGTAGATGTTCCATCGAAGGCTCAAAGTTTTGGAGGCTCCAAAAGAAAATTTCTTTCGTTATATTTATATATAAAATCAGGGCCGACTCTGAGAATTCATGTACCCTGTTCAAGCTTGAATAAACGCAGGCCCGGCTCTGGGCCCGGCAAACCTGTGCCGACGCCCGAGGCCCAAAATTTCAAAGGGCCCGAAAAGTCTTTATAAGCTTGTATATATTTATTAAATTATATATTTAGTATATTCATCTGTTTATTATGCAAAAAAATATTGGTGGTGTAGTGGCAAAAATTATCTCAAAATAATGTAAAGGTCTCAAATTTGAGTCTTTGCTCCATTTTCGGGGACGGCTCTGAATAAACGTGTCCTTAGGCCTTAACGAAATTGGGTATTGAGCTCACTAAATATCTAAACCTAATGTCAATTGGCTAATAACTAATTTAAACCATAAAAATAGTTTTGTAAGTTGGCACATGTTGGTGTTTGTATGGGTATACCTTATTAATTTATTTAGTTTTACATATACATATCAGAGTTTTTTAAAAAAATAACGTGCCCTTCGAAATATCGGGCCATGTCCAGTGTAGGGATGAGCGTGGTACCGTTACCGTACCGAACCGGTACTGATACCGAAATTCACCAAAACTGGGTATCGGTACCGGTACGGTACCGGTATTTGAAGGTAAAATTCGGCATTTTCCCGGTACCGTACCGAACCGGTACCGATACCGAAAATGACAAAAAGTGGATACCGGTACCGAAAAAATTCGGTACAGGAAATTCGGTACCGGTACCGGTACCCAGTACCAAATGCTCATCCCTAGTCCAGTGGTCCTCCCCGCCCACCTTTAGGGCCGGCCATGTATTTACAGCCTCAAATGAACATTAAATTGTTGCAACTTTGTTGGTTTTGTGTTTACTTGTCGATACAGGAATCTCTGGGTCGAGATATAGCAACATTTTTTTTTTTTTTTTCTTTGTGTGTTTTCGTTTATTCAAGTTTGGGGCCCTAAAGCCCGAATATAAAGAAGAAGAAAAAGGTTCTAAAAAATAAAAATACTAAGGGTATGTTTGGCAAAAGTAGTTGGAAGCTGGTGGTTGGACGCTAGTAACTGGTAGTTGTAACTTTTTAGATATATTTAGGTGTTTGATAGAGTAGCTGAACCTTTTAATAAAATGTATAAAATAACCAAAATGGACATAACTAAAAAAAACATAAAACTAAACGTAATTACACATACACGTAATTTTAGTATTAGAGCTAGCAAGTCTAAGATGAGCTTTAGGCCGTTCAACAGAATTTTGAATTAGCTCAAGCTCATCGAGTCTTCATGATGCAAGCTTGAATCAGCTTGAGGCGAATTCAATATCAGTTTTATGTACAAAATATTTTTTGAAATTTATTTCAGCTTGAAAACTATATACATTAAACATCACATATACTTATAGATGTCGGTTATTGTACAATAGGGGTTAACATACGATACATACATGATTGTTTTTCAACGTGCGAGTTTTTCTTCAACATGCGATTTCTCATATAATACAACATGCGATTTGTTTGTGTGTAACATACGATATTTCTATATATAACATCAGGGGCGCAGCATGTAAGGGGCAGGGAGGGGGCGCCCGCCCCCCCAAACTTTTCGGTTAGTAGTGTTACGTATGTGTTTTTCGTATAGAAATTTTTAGGGATATACGTTTTCACCCCCCCGAATTTAAAAAAAAAATTATGTATATACGTGTTCGACCCCCTCGGTTTTATAATTTTTTTTTTGTATATACGTATTCAACCCCCGGTTTTCTATTATGTAGCCCAAATAAAATACTTAATTAGCCCAAATCAATTTATTATACACCAAAATCATACAAGCCCAAAATAAAAGCCCACCATCCAAAAAAAAAAATAAACCCAAATTCGGTCCTGGTGGAATACGAGCATAACCAGTCGCACGCACAGAACAAAAGGGGGAAAGAAACCCCAAATCGCTGCTGACCTGCTGTTGTTGTTCGAGTCCGAGGGCAGGGGTCTTGAACTTGCTCGATTTCTTCACGAATCACGGCTCATCCTCAGGTATGTGTGGTCTTGTACTTGTTCGACTTCTTCAATTATCTTTAGGTTTAATCTAGGACTTCAATTTATATGATTTAGGTTGAAATTGGGGGTGAATTTTAGCCCTAAACTTGTTGAAATTGTCAATCTTCGACGGATTCTTCTTGAATCTTCATAAGGTATGTGTTTTTAATCTTTAGGTTTAATTTAGGGTTGCAATATATGTGATTTTGGTTGACATTTGGGGTGAAATTAGGGCCGAATTTTTGCCCTAAACTTGTTAAATCTTTATGTTAACTTGAAATTTGGGGTGATTTGTTAATTTGTTATTAGATTATGCTATGGGATTGACCGGCTGCTGTTGTGCCTGCTCTTGTTCGACTGCAAGCTGCTGCGCTACTTGTTGTGGTCTTGTTTGACTTCTTCAATCTTCATAAGGTTAAAGGTATGTGTTTTTCTATCTTTAGGTTTAATTTAGGGCTACAATTTATGTGATTTAGGTTGAAATTAGGGGAGAATTTTAACCCTAAACTTGTTGAAATTAGGGGTAGAACTATAATTCTTCAGGCAGAAATTAGGGCAGAACTGAATTTTAGCCCTAAACTTGTTGAAATTAGAGGTGAATTTTAGCCCTAAACTTGTGATTTAGGTAGAAATTAGGGGCAGAACTGAAATTAGGGCTGCAATTTATGTGATTTAGGTTGAAATTAGGGCCAGAACTATAATTCTTCATCCAAGTGAACCGGGTACCCCACCTTCCTCTTCTTTTTAATGTTTTGGTGTCTTTGTTCAATTGTTTGTTAAACAATGTTTAAGTTTTAATGTTTGAGAACATTTTTTATTTGATATTAGCGTTTGACCCGACCCGAATCGAATCACCGACGTCCGACCCGAACATAGAAAAATTTTTTTAGGTCCGGTGCCTTCCGCCCCCCCGAACTTTTTTTCCAAGCTTCACCACTGTATAACATGCGATTTGTTTATATATAACATGCAATATTTCTATACATATATATGTATAACATGCGATTTGTTGTGTATAACATTCATCTTTATAACATACTATATTTTATCTACGGGTTTATAACATGCGAACTTGTTATCGTGTACGTTAAGGCATTTTGTACGATACACTTTTTCTATACTTGTAATTATCAAAAAGGAAAAAAAAGCAATTAAAGATGTGTAATGGACTATTACGGGAGCTCATCATGTACATTTATACCGGAGGCAATGAGAAACCTAGCTTTTTGTTTCCGAAAATTACGTAATTTGTATTCATTATATAAAATCTTAATATTATCACCAAAATTATGTAAGTTCTATTCATTATTTATGTATAGGAATATCCTGACTTTATCACCAAAGTTATTTCATCTATAGTATAGATTAATGATGCATGTATACACGGGAAATGTTTTAATAATATTAAGGATTTTAAGGTGCTGTTTGTTTTTTCAGAGGTAAAACATCTGCAGTCTGCGGACCACATCTGCAGACAACTGTAGCAGAAGAGATGGTCCAAACATCTGCAGTCTGCGGTAAGAAGACTGTTTTTTAAGCCTAGTATACAAGGACCCCTTAGATCTAAAAAAATATATGTTCTCAATAACACCACACCAACCACCCTCAACTCTCTCTCCAGTTCTCTTCTCAGACAACCATCACCACCACCTAACACTCACCACCACCATCGCACTGTCCGACGCCCCCTTCTTCTCCGGCTACACCCGATCACCCTCCTCCTCCCTCTCTCACACTCACACACCTTAACCCATCTCTCTCTCGCGTCTGACCGGCGCGACGGTTGGGGTATCCCGACGGCAGCAAAGAGAGAAGAGGGCCGGTGCCCCCTCGCCGGTGACGTGGTGATGACGGACGTGGTGATGACGGACGTGATGATGATGATGATGATTGATGACGAGGATTTCGTCGGAAACCGACGTCGGCGGCTTTAGGCCGGCCGGTCAACGACGACACTAGGGCAGCTGAGGAGGGAGGTGGGTGGCGGCAGGTGAGGACGGAGGTGGAGGAGAAAGGTGGGTGGCGGCAGGCGGACGGACGGTGGGAGGGTGAAGACGGTGGTGGAGGAGATGGGGTGGTGAAGACGGTGGTGGAGGAGAGAGGTGGGAGGAGAAGAAAGTGAAGAGGTGGGAGGAGAAGGTCTGTAGACCCAAGAAGACATGGAACCATGTCTGTACCAAACAGAGGTTTCTCAAGATCTTTTTTAGTAAAAGTTCTTCGAAAAACCAAACAGTCTTCAGACCCAAAGGTCTGCGCGTGTCTGCGCGACGCAGACATAAGTGACCAGAAGATGTTTTCTTCAAAAAACAAACACCACCTAAGAGGGAGTGAAACTGAATTTTTAAAGTGATTTTTTTAGAAAGAGGTATATGTTTAGCCTGTCCAATATACACGGGAAATGTTTTAATAATATTAGGGTTTTACCGTGTTGTGTGTAATGCTTTAAACCATACACTTGAGGTTTATCTGTGAGACTGTAGCATCTCCAATATTCTTACAAACAAAATACAGGCACATCAACAAAACATTATTTCTTCAAAACAGGGCCGGCCAGTTAGGCTTACCAATCTAGGCACGGGCCTAGGGCCACCAAAAATCAAAGGCCTCCAATTTTTAGTAAAGTTTTATATATTGTATACGTATCAGGCTCAAATAAAAAGCAAAACTAAACCATGTTTTTTTAATAAAGTTGCACAGATAAAAATTGTTTAGGAAAAAAGGCCCACATTCAAGACCCAGTTTCAAAATTAAACCATAGACATAACTGCAGTCTGTAGCAACCATCTACCACTCGACCTCATTCGAATTCCGTGAATCAGCGCCAAAAACCCCTAAAATTGAGCCGCAGTCATTGTTCCTACCTCCTATCGGAACCTGCTCTTTCGATTTTTTAGGTTATCGGCTATCACTAACGGTAATCACTCATGGCGTCGGGTCTGCGGGATTGGAGGAGAATTTATGGGCAAAATTAGGGCTAATTACTAAACGTAGGTTAACTTTAGCAGCTAATTTTTCTATTAACTCTATATGTTTTGCAAAAGGACCTCCACTTCGTAGTCCGCTTAGACCATGTGTAGTGGGGCGTTTTTTTTTTAATTAAAAAAAAGGCCCGAAAACGCCCATGCACCATTACATGGGGCGTTTTTTTAAGCAAAAAATAAAAAAAGCCCCTTTGGCGTTTTTTAAACCACGCCCAACACCCTTCTCTTTGTCCAATCAGATTTCATCTCCCCTTATCCTATCCAATAAGATTTTTTCTTTTTTTTTTCTTTATTTTATTTAATGCCCCAATAATGCCCAATAATGCCCCATCCCCACTACACCCATTTTAGAAAACGCCCAATAATGCCCCTTTGCTGACTGGACCGCCACATGGCGTAAAATGCCCACACTTGGGGGCATTATTTTCCCCTTCCACTATACATGGTCTTAGGGTCTACAAAAACATTGGAACGGCTCTGCTTCAAAATATCAATTTTCTTGCCATGCATCTTCATGTAAAAATGTATTTAGTATTATTCTCTTTATACAAATAGTGCATGTGGTTTGGTGAAATTTCACCTTTAGTTCCCAACTTTTCAAAATATTCCATCCATAAATCGATCTGATTCCCTATGAGTTCTAGTCTCAATAAGACTACTAATTCTTACTGTTCATATAGTATGTTATGAATATACCACATCAATTCGGTAAGGATTAAAATATCTCTTTATTTCATTTCTATGATCGATGATCATAGACGGCCTCTTTACCATTCTGTATAAATAGGCTATTACTCTTAGTCCCTGTGGTTTGACAAGTTGTTACTCGGATAGTCCCTAAAGCGGATGAAGGTTACCCGGATAGTCCATGTGGTTTGACAAGTTGTTACTAGGATAGTCCTTGTCATTTCACACCCACTTAACCAGAAAAACCAATCTCCATTCGCTTTAGGGACTTTCCGAGTAACAATTTGTCAAACCACAAGGACTAAGAGTGTAATTTTGAAAAGTTTGAGACTAAAGGTGAAATTTCACCAAACCATAGAGACTATCCGTGCATTTTACTCAATAAACTATTTAGTTTTTATATCCAAAAACTAAATTTAAAAGCATTGAAATATTACGTAGTTAAAATAAAGTATATTCAAAAGTTTGATAAGCTGTTTATATGTAGTTGTTTCAATTTTTCACAAATTAATAAACTATTTAGTTTTTATATCCAACCAATGAAAAGCCGCTATCTCATCACCCATGTGCCCCCAGCCGGTAAAGATTCTCCTGCTCCATCCACAATGTGACAACCGTCAAAAATCCAGGTATCCGCACAATTTAATTAACCATGATCAGTGCTTAATGACTGTGCGGAATTACAAATGACTGCTTTCTGATTTCTGTATCATACATACATGTGCATCACATTTCATACTGTCACATAATTCTTACATGCAAACTCTAGTGACATAAACGATGCACAAAGCACGGTTAGCACAGTTAGCGGATAGCTCAGAAAAAATGCTGACGATGTCAGTACATAGACAAACAATGTTTTGAGACCCAGTATGGGACAGAGACAAGGTACTACACTAGTATGGTGTGTAGGGAAGTAAGGACCATAAAACTGCTTTTCTAGGTGATAGATAAAGTGTCGGAAAGTGCCCAAAACCCACATAAAGTGCAGAATCCTGCACAAATCAGCAAAAATCAACATTTTAACATGCTAGTTTCATGCAAAAATATGACTAAATGGTCCTGAATGCTTTCCTAAGTGTCGGGAATTAAAAGTGTCACAAAAGTTAACATAAAGAACACTAAACGGAATAGTTTGACGCTTTAACGAACCGGTATCTAACCAAACAATCGGACACTGCCCGAAACACCAAAATTACACTGGAAGCATTGTTTAATTATTTCTGAGCCAGTTATGATCCCCGAACACCCTAACACCCTAACACCCACTAAAAATATCTAGTAACTAACTTAACTAACCATATACTTGGATTTGAACTTTAATCTAACTACATGATTCAAATTTACACTTAGACCCCCCCCACAAGCTAGTAATCGGCCACATGACCTAATTAGTGGATTTTGTTTATTTGTTTATTTGATATTGTCATGTACTATAGAAGACATAAAATCCAATGGTTAAACACTTGTTGGAAGTGAGTGTATATTAACCCCATGACCTTAACCATAATCTTCACCAACATCTCATCACCTCCACTCATCTCTCTCCCTCTCCTTGGCTCTCGGCCGAGAACAACCACCCACCCCACCATCATTCTTCACTCAAGTTCATCCAATCTCAAGTATTCACAAGGTGCAAGAAGGTGTTTAAGGAGGTTAGGAGCTTGTGGATCTTCAAGGGCCTCTCTTACTTGCTATTATCCTCCACATTTGTCATCTACAACATCAAGTGTTCTTCCCTAGCCATAGAGCTAGTAGTAAGGCTCTCATAACCCTTTGTTACTTCATATTTTGATGGATAAAAGATGATATACATTGATGATCATGAAGAACACTAAAGAACCTAATCAAGAAACTTGAACATAAGCTTAACATATAACGAAATCTTGATGAAACTATGTTGTTTAGTGTATGTATGATACTTGATTGTTATTTTCTTGAGATTATGATGTTGATCATCATAAGAAGCTTGCTAGATTGTGATTAAACAGATGATCTAGCAAGTTAGAGGATGATTATGTGATGAAACAAGATCATCATCCTCATGTGTAAGCATGAACTTGAAAAATAAAATGATTTCTTGAAAAATAATAATCAAGTGAGTTGATAATCTTATAGATCTAAGATTTATGAATGGTTTTTCCAAAAGAACCAAGTTCAAAATATGATTTTTAGAAGATCTTGGTTCTTACTTAAACACACACTATTTTTGGTGGTAAAACAAGTGTAGAAACACTAGAGAAACAAGAAGATTTCATAAAGAAGCATTTTTGTAAAACATGTTTACAAGTTGTAAACACCTAAATCTTCCAAGAATGAGATTTTGAAAGAAATAAACACACTTTAAAGGGTAACTAAGTTTACTAAACACACTATCAAGTTACTACAAGTTTTTATGAAAGATCAAGTTCATGATTGTTATGTAAATAGCGTTAATGTGGTACTTGGCAAGTGTAGGTTGATTGTTGATTGTTTGTGATGTTTTTAAAAAGAAAATGATATGCTTTGATAGCATGGACACCTCCATTTTTTGGGGGAAACTATGGCAAAATTTTCTAAAAATATAAACACTTAGAAAAATATTTTCTAAACAAATATTTACAAGTGTGTTTTAACTATGATTTTAATATAAACTTTGCCATAGATTTTGTTACAAAAATACAAGTATTGGAGGTTGGTTTTTATAAATAAAAATAACTAAATATGTATTTGAAAGATATATATTTAGAAGACACATTGTGTGTGATTATTTGTATACTTTGTGTATTAGTTATATTATTTTAGGATTTAAAGTAATATAACTTAACAAAATACCAAGAATTTACAATCCAAAATATTACCAAAAATCACAAGGAATAAATATATAAGTTATACACATAATATTGGTAAACCGAACAAGAACGTAACTTACAAAAATATTCCGGAAAATACCGTTGTAAATATATTTTTGGTAAATGATATTTTGGATGCAATAAATGAAAATATGATTTTTGTAATTATTACCAAGTTATATCATATTTTCGACAAGGAGAAAATATATTATTGTTTGGAAGTAAAAATATACTTTCTTAGTATATTTAGAAGATATGTGATTTTTGAGAAAAATATATATTTTCTTGAAATACATTATTTTTGGACAAAATAAGTTTATATATATATTTTCTAAGTTAGACTTAAAAATATATTATTTTGGAACTACAAATACAAGAATACAAATATACATGTATGAGATACCCCCATCCTTGGGAAGGAAATACGAAAATAAATACTTGACAAGTATTATTTCAAAAATATTGTTTAAAAAATTATTCCAAAATCAAATATAATTTTAAAGTTAAAATAATTATTATTTTAACAAGAAATTATAACTTGGGATAATATTGAAAGAAACGTAACTCGAAAACATTAATACTAAGGCAAGGCACGGCCCGTTCGTCTAATAGACATTAGTACATTGTAGGAAGCCGTGTTTGCTGAAGAGATTTGGGTTACGATTGTGAAGACGCAAAACTGTGAGTTCATGTCCCCCCTTTTTCTTTAAACTGTTTTGTTTATTAACTTCGGGGGCGAAATACATGTTACAAATGGATTACGTACAAATACAATTGGTATGGTTAGCCTAGGAAAGAACCATAGATCATGTGAATGGGTAGGCGGATACTTGGGACCATTAATCCTCGTATAAGGACCGAGGGGCATGAGTGATAGATATATTTGGGTGTAGCGAGCCCACACCCATGAGGACCAGGGTGGCCCATAGGGTGACTATGTCTTCCAGCCGGAAGCCCGGTACAAATTTGCTAGGTTTGAGTCTTCCTACACCGTCACACATATCAATGGCCTTGTAAACCATTGGTGATCTTTTCCTTGTTTGCTTTCATACCGGGATTTACATACACTGTTTACAAAGGTTTATACATACTTATACAAACACATGAACTCGCTCAACTTTTGTTGATGTTTTCAAATTACATGTATTTCAGGGAACTAAGTGGATCTGGCAGGTGTTGCATGTTTTCAAGTTGCGTTATAAATAAAAGATGTCATCTGGGGTCGTAGGGTTTAGGAGATGTATCTTATTCCTGGACGAGATACATGTTCCTAAACTCGGTTTTATTTAAGGTCTTTTGTTGAGTCTTCGTGAACCCATTTAAACATGTTGTGATTTGTAACTTGAATTTGGTGTCTATGTTTCAGACAAGTATGTTGTGGTATTTTCTAAACTTAATATATGGATGAACATCTCATGGTTTTATCATATAGCGTTGTTATGATTGAATGCTATGGTATTAAGAAAGTCACACCAATAATCACGCTTCCGCAAAAGTCATGGTGTGACAGCTTGGTATCAGAGCTTCGATCGTAGCGAACTAGGATTCTTTCTCGAGTCTAGACTACGATCATTAGGGCTCTCACTAAAATGTTTTCAAACATGTTTACATTGCATACACGAAATGTCCAGATCCAGGAAACAAATATTTTTACAAATAAAAGACACAAAATACATTTCAGAGAATTCGTTTATAATTCAGTCTGAGAGACTGGGGAGTTAGTCTGAGAGACTAGCTGGGGCAGTCTGAGAGACTGGGTAGTTCAGTCTGAGAGACTGGTAGTTCGGCCTGAGAGGCTGGGTAGTCTCAGAGACTAGTTGGGACAGTTTGAGAAACTGGGAGGTTTAGTCTAAGAGACTAGGTGGTTTAGTCTGAGAGGCTGGGTGGAATAGTCTGGGAAGACTAGGATGCATACATGCTTACATTGTTACTACTTATATGCTTATTTGATGATTATTGATATATGTGCATATGTTGTGATGGCTTTGTTACAGACACCATGTCCTCCTCTGATAGTGGAGTATCTGATACAGTAGACCCTATGGCCATAGTTTCAGACGATGAGAGTGTCCCAGACCCTGAGATTCTTACATCTGACACTGAGAGTAGCGATGATGATGATTTCCAGCCGTTTGCTTTACCAGATTTTGGCGATGATATACCGCTAGCTGATGGTTTTCCTGGCGAGGATCTGCTTCTTATTCCGATCCCTGACCCTCTTCCTTTTGCTGCATTTCCTCTCGAGGATCTGCCTCTTGAGGCCATGTCTGACGATGACGTCGATCTTTTTATCGAGGGTCACCCTAAGGGTGCCCAGGATGATGGAGCTCCAGTCGATGATGTCATTGTCGCTCCACTTGTCGAGATTCCGGTCGATGATGTCATTGTTGTTCCGCTTATTGAGATTCCGATCATTGAGATTTCGTCTGACCATTCTGGTCCCGATTCATTCGAGTCTGTGTCATCTACTACTCTACACGCACTGGGATTACAGCGTTATCCCACAGATTCTGATTCTAACACAGCTATGTCTGCCACACCTGTTCCTCCACACGACTTCGAGCTTGATGATGAGTTTGATCCTGACATTGATCCTGAGCACGAGGTCGACTTCATTCCTGACGATCAGCTTTTTGATATACCCGCTGATCTCGAGCCGATACCCGCTGATCTTGAGTTAGCTCCAGCCGACCTTGAGCCTTTGATTGCACCCGAGCCTATACCTGCTCACGATCCCCTGCCTGAGCATGCACCTGTTGACATACCAGTTGTTGCACCACCTTTACCTGACCCTCTACCTGCACCCGTAGACCATGCTCCTTTTGCTGACCATATAGATCCCCGTTATGCATTCACCCGCAATGGGTGGATAGATGATGATGACCTGCCTCCTTTTGTTAGGTCTGTTACTCCCCCACCTGCACATGCACCTGTTGATATCGCCCCGTTTCACCCACATGTGTCTGACATACACCGCACTGATTTACCGGTCACGTTTCTACAGGATATCCCTCCACCCCGTCCAGGGGAAGGACCGTCTAGCCAGCCGTCTGGTCATGTCCCACCTGTGTCAGCAGCTTTTCCTTTCATGCCATAGTTTTCACATACTGCACCTTTTGCTTCTGCACCATCGGGCGAGCCACTGATTTGGTTTCCGCCCAACACGATGCATGTTTCTGATCCATACCATCCCTTCCATTGCACTGGGTACACGAGGGATGAGCTACTCATATCCTTACAGCTCTAGCAGGAGATGTTGTGTCGCAGAGTCATGGATCTTGAGAGGATTCTGCGTCCTCCGCCTTGTACTTGTCAGTCACCATTCGCGACTCCACCCGCTCCTCTTCTGCCATACCCAGATTTTGATGTTCGTTTTCTTACTATGGAGCAGCAGGTTAGCTATATGTTGCGTCGTGTTCATGCCCTCGAGGAGGAGCTAGCGCATGTGCGCAGTTAGCTATTCGTTCCTCCACCTCGAGGAGGAGCTAATACAAGTAAACACATAACATAAACACCTCGTAAAATCGTGTCCAATGATGTGTTGACACGTGTAATAAACCTTAATAAAGTCAAACATTGACTATGAGGGACTAATTTCGTCAAAATCGAAAACTATGAATATAGAAGGACTGAAAGTGTCAACAGGCATAAACTAGGCCTCTGAGTAACCTTATACGATGTCCGTATTCTCAAACGAGCCACTTGTTGGACGAGAGGAGCCGTTTGCGTAATTATTTGAAAGCTTGCGCAATAAAGGGTTAAAAGTGTCAACATGTTAATTCTTACCTCTGAGAGACCTTTTAACATACCGAGAGCTTCATTATATTTCATCATATTCTCGGGAATGCCTAATATTGGCTATGCAAGGCTTTTATGCCAATAAGTGAATTTACGCGCAAGTTTGTAACTTTGGGGGGGGGGGTAAAAGCGTCAACATGTTTAATCACACCTCTGAAGGACCTTTTGACGAACCTGATGCATTTCGATGTGCAATCATACTCTCAAGAATGCCTAATATGTGCTACATAGGGCTTTGATGCTATTAAACATCGATACGCGCAAGTTTACGCGTTAGAGGGACCAAAAGCGTCAACATTGGATAATACACCTTTGAGTGACCTTTTGAGCAAACTGGAGCATCGTAATATTTGAACATACGCTCGGGATGCCTCGTATGAGCCATGGAAGGCTTTAATGCCGATAAATGCTATTAAGCGCAACTTTACGCGTTAAAAGGACTAAATGCGTCAGTATGTGAAATTACGCCTTTAAGAGGCCTTTCGAATGAACCAAGAGCTTCGCAATGCTCAGTCAAACTCCCGGGTGTGCCGAAGGTTGGCCACGAACATCTTGTAAACCTTACAATGAAGAAACATGCGAGATTGAAAGTTACAGGCTTAAAGTGTCATTTCTAGAAGTTCATAAGTAACAAAAGTTGTTCAGGGAGTGATTGTGTGTAAACCTGAAACATGCTTGGACTGAGTTGGGCTTGATATCGGGCCATGAGCCCATTGGGCTGCCCACTTCGTGGGCTAACAGCAACATGCTATGCTATTTTGATAAGTATAGAAAGCACAGGGACCAACATCGCTGATCCGCCAAACTTTAGTCTGAGCCCGACTTTCAGGCGGGCCGCCTAGGCCATGGGCCGTCTCTTTCGCGGGCCACGTGGCCTGCATCTGCACATGTTTTTTTATTTTGCTTGGTGACCAATCCAATCACTTCTAAACCAATTGTATTCGATTCCTTGGGCTCCAAATCAAGTTGGCCAGCTGCCATAACACTTGTAGTGATCCTAAAGAACCTCGAAACACATGTCTTAATCCTAGAATCACCCCAAAAACTATAAATAGGCCATGACCCCATCCAATTCATTTGCACATTTTCATTCCTTCTCCATATCATCCAATTCTGGAGCTCCCTGATCTGATTGGGAATTTATTTTAGTAGAAAAGATAGCTAGGACCCTTTGTAAGTGTCTTAGCCCTCTCATTAGTTCAGTTATATGTTTTAAAAACCGAAAAGTTAAGTTATCGTAAATTAACTTTGACTTTCGGTTTAAACTCTCATGGTCCAGCCACTGATCGAAATGAATGTGGGTATGTGACCATACTTAGGTAGGTGATTAACCCTTAAAAGGGCACCTCCTAATTCCTTCATTTGCTTAGTTAATTGTCGGGTCAAACCGTTTAGGTAAAAAGTCAAACTTAGCAGATTTGTGAATATTAATTAAAACCAACGATGCAGAGGTTATAAATTATATTTTAACACTCTAATAACTTGGTAATAATTATTAAAACATGTAAAGTTCCGCTTAATAGCATTTATCGGCATTAAAGCCTTCCATGGCTCATACGAGGCATCCCGAGCGTATGTTCAAATATTACGATGCTCCAGTTCGCTCAAAAGGTCACTCAAAGGTGTATTATCTAATGTTGACGCTTTTGGTCCCTCTAACGCGTAAACTTGCGCGTATCGATGTGTAATAGCATCAAAGCCCTATGTAGCACATATTAGGCATTCTCGAGAGTATGATTGCACATCGAAATGCTTCAGGTTCGTCAAAAGGTCCTTCATAGGTGTGATTAAACATGTTGACGCTTTTAGCCCCCCCCCAAAGGTACAAACTTGCGCGTAAATTCACTTATTGGCATAAAAGCCTTGCATAGCCAATATTAGGTATTCCCGAGAATATGATGAAACATAATGAAGCTCTCGGTATGTTAAAAGGTCTCTCAGAGGTAAGAATTAACATGTTGACACTTTTAACCCTTTATTGCGCAAGCTTTCAAATAATTACGCAAACGGCTCCTCTCATCCAACAAGTGGCTCGTTTGAGAATACGGACATCGTATAAGGTTACTCAGAGGCCTAGTTTAGGCATGTTGACACTTTCAGTCCTTCTATATTCATAGTTTTCGATTTTGACGAAATTAGTCCCTTATAGTCAATGTTTGACTTTATTAAGGTTTATTACACGTGTCAACACATCATTGGACACGATTTTACGAGGTGTTACACCATCCGGATCAGCTACCTAGCCTCGACGTGTGTCTGCCATGTGGCAGCTCCAGGTTGCGCCACACTTTCACCCTCTCGCGGCCCGCGTAAGGTTTAGGTGTGCCTTACGCGGCCCGCCTCAACTTAAAATTCAGAATTTTTAATTTATTTTTAAGGCTATATTGTATTTCGGGCTCGGTTTTCACGTATGGGGTGTATTTAAAGACATATAGAGATATTTTAAAATATACTAGGGTGTCGGAAAATATTCGGGGGTGTCGGTTTTATTGAGGATTGTTACATCCTCCCCACCTTGTTTTAGAGCTCGTCCTCGAGATCTACTGGAACAAGTGTGGATATTTCCTTTGCATTTCTGATTCAAGCTCCCATGTGTACTCAGGTCCTCTTTTGGAGTCCCACTTCACTTTGACCAGAACTAATCTCTTATGTTTGAGATTCTTGACTTTCCTGTCTTCAATCTGTAGATGCCTCTCTACAAACTTGAGTTGTTCATTTACCTCTATATCCTTAAGAGATACTATTTGCGATTCATCAACTAGGCATTTCTTGAGATTAGATACATGAAATACATCATGTATTCCTGCCATTTCCTCTGGCAGTTGTAGCTGATAGGCTACAGGTCCTATTCTTCTAATAATCTCAAAAGGTCCAATATACCTGGAACTTAGCTTTCCCCGTTTGATGAATCTTACCACTCCTTTCCAAGGAGAGACTTTTAACAATACTTTATCTCCTACTTGAAATTCCAATGGCTTGTGTCGGTTATCGGCATTGCTCTTCTGTCGATCACATGCTGCTTTTAGTCGTTCCTTGACATGAATGATTTTGTCGGTTGTTTCTTGCACTATCTCAGGTCCAGATAGTTGTTTTTCCCCAATTTATGCCCAACAGACTGGGGTTCGGCACTTTCATCCATAAAGTGCTTCGAATGGTGCAGCATTGATACTTGTGTGATAACTATTATTATAAGAAATTCTATTAAAGGTAAGTGATCGTCCCAATTACCTCCGAAATCAATTACACAAGCTCTAAGCATGTCCTCCATTGTCTGAATTGTTCTTTCGCTTTGTCCGTCCGTTTGAGGATGGTAAGCTGTGCTTAGATTTAACTTAGTTCCCATTGCCTTTTGGAAACTTGACCAAAAATGAGAAGTAAAACGGCTATCTCTATCAGAAACAAATGATAAAGGTATTCCATGTAAAGAAACAATTTCATTTACATATAATTTAGCTAGCTGTTCCATACTGAAAGTTTCTTTCATTGTTAGGAAATGAGCTGACTTAGTTAGTCTATCTACAATCACCCAGATTGTATCATTTCCTTTCTTTGTTTTGGGTAATTTAGTGACAAAATCCATTGTTATTAATTCCCATTTCCACACTGGCATTTCTAACTGTTGTAATAAACCTAAGGGTTTCTGATGTTCAGCTTTAACTTGTGAACAAGTTAAACATTTAGAAACATAGGCTGCTATGTCCTTTTTCATTCCTATATCCACCAGAAATTTTTCCTTAAATCCTGGTACATTTTATCATTTCCTGGATGCATCGTATACTTAGACTTATGGGCTTCTTCTAATATACGATGACGTAGGTTTCCTAATTTAGGTATCCACATTCTCTTTTTATCGAATCTCCAAATTCCATCGGTTCCTTGTTCTAATTCTTTAATCACACCCTTTAGTTTTTCAGTATTATCCTTGATTACTGATTCTTGTGCTTCTCTTATCTGATTATTTAAATCTACTTGTAGATTTAATTTAAAAGAACGTACCCTTTTTGGCTTTTCATGATACTTTCGACTTAAAGCATCTGCCACTACATTTGCCTTTCCTTCATGATACTGGATGTCATAATCATAATCACTAAGCAATTCCATCCAACGTCTTTGTCTCATGTTCAATTCCTTTTGCCCGAAAACATACCTTAAACTCTTATGATCTGTAAATATGGTAAACTTACTACCATACAAATAATGTCTCCAAATCTTGAGGGCAAAAATTATAGCTCCTAATTCTAGATCATGGGTTGAATAATTTTCTTCATGATTCTTAAGTTGTCTAGATGCATAAGCTACAACCTTTTGGTGTTGCATCAACACACACCCATAACCTAACTTAGAAGCGTCACAATAGACTACAAAGTCTTCCGTTCCTTCTGGTAATCCTAATATGGGTGTATTAGTTAATCTTTGCTTAAGAATTCTAAATGCTTCTTCTTGCTTTGCTACCCATTCAAACTTAATGGATTTACAGGTTAACTTAGTTAAAGGAATGGCTATTCTAGAAAAATCTCGAATAAATCTTCTATAATAACCGGCCAATCCTAAGAAACTTCTAACCTCGGTTGGTGATTCAGGGGTTTTCCATTTGGTAATCGCCTCGATTTTTGTTGGGTCCACATGAATTCCTTCATGATTAACTAAGTATCCAAGAAATTGTACCTGTTCTAGCCAAAACTCGCATTTTGAAAATTTAGCATAAAGCTTTTCCTTTCTTAATAAACTTAAAAGTACGTGCAAATGCTTTGCATGGTCTTCCTTATTCTTAGAATAAATGAGAATACCATCTATGAAAACAATTATGAATTTATCCAAATATGGCTTACATATTCAGTTCATCATGTCCATAAATGCAGCTGGGGCATTGGTTAAACCGAATGGCATGACAGTAAATTCATAATGGCCATACCTTGTTCTGAAGGCGGTCTTAGGAATATCTTCTTCCTGTACCTTTAATTGATGATATCCTGATCTTAAATCGATTTTAGAGAAAAAACGAGCTCCTTGCAGTTGGTCGAACAGATCATCGATTCTCGGTAATGGGTACCGATTCTTAATAGTGACTTTGTTCAATTCTCGGTACTCAATGCACATACGCATTGATCCGTCCTTCTTTTTAACGAATAAAATCGGTGCTCCCCACGGTGATGAGCTTGGCTGTATGAATCATTTCTCCAACAATTCGTCTAATTGTTTCTTTAGTTCCTGCATTTCGGCGGGTGCTAAACGGTATGGTGCTTTGGCAATCGGTGATGTTCCTGGTAGTAGGTGAATTCTGAATTCAACTTCTCTATTAGGCGGTAGTCCTAGTAATTCCTCTGGAAATACATCTAAAAACTGAGACACTACTGGAATGTCTTTTAGTTCTTTTCCATTAGTGTTAGTGATTATGGAAATCAAATACACTATAGAACCTTTTCTTATATAACTTGCAGTTTTCATCACAGAGATGAATTTTGTGGATCTAGATAGTTTATCTCCTTTAATTGTGATCGTTTTACCTTTTGGTGAATTTACTTGAATTGACTTTTGATCACATAAAATACTGGCTTTATTGGCTATTAACCAATCCATTCCTAAAACGACATCGAATCCTGCCAGATTCATTGGGTAAAGGTTTGCAATAAACTTTTGATTTAAAATTTCTATTCTTGCTCCCTGCAAGATTTCAGAAATCCTAACAGTTTCTCCATTAGCTGTCTCTACTAGACATTCTTGTGGTAGTTTAGTTAATGACGGATTAAGGAGTTTGCAAAATGATGTATTAATAAAACTTTGGTTTGCACCAGAGTCAAATAATACTTTAGCAAAAACATCATTAACTAAAAACGTACCAGCTATGACGTCTGGAATCATCTTGGTTTCATCTGCAGTCAGAACGAATGCTCTAGCATTTTTAGTGTTCCTGTTGTTCACAGCTGGAGCCAATTTTGGACAGTTCGGCTTGATATGACCTTGTTCTCCACAATTGTAGCATACCCTGTTGTTGGCTTTCCTCCTGCAGTCTTCTTCCTTGTGTCCTGATATTTTGCAGAAATTGCAATAGATGGGGCATTTTCCAGAATGCTTCCTTTTGCAATGCTTGCAATAAGGTGCAGAGGTAGAACCTATATTTCTACGATTGTAATTCCCAGAACGGAATTCTTGGGTAAGCTTCTGTGCTAGATTTTTCCTCTGGTCTTCTTCTCTAGTACGAACTAATTCATCTGTCAAGGTGTTGGTTAGTTCTACAACTTCTTCTATGGTTTGAGGCCTAGCTGCCTAGACTACGTGTCTAATTTCTTCAATTAATCCCCAGATGTAGCGGGAGATTAACACTGGTTCAGGTGATGCAAGGGTTGGTACTATTCTAGCATATTCAAAGAATGTAGTAGTATACCCCTTACTATCTACCCCGGTCATTCTAAGGTTCAGAAATTTATTCGCTATCTGCTCCTTTTCATTGGGAGGGCAGAATTTCCTTTCTACCATATTTTTAAATTTCTCCCATTCCATGTTGTATACTTTATCACTTTCTCTTGACTGGAGGATAGTGTTCCACCATTCTAAGGCTGAGTTCTTAAATAGATTGGAAGCAAACATTATCTTGTCTTCTTCCGCACATTTACTTATTTTTAGAACAGCCTCAGTCTTTTCTATCCAGCGTAGAGTTGCAATAGGTTCTTCATTGCCCGAGAATTCTATTGGTTTACAGGACCAGAATTCTTTATAAGAACAACCGTAAGACATGGTTCTTCTTCTTTTGGAAATGGGCGCTTGAAGTACAGGGCCATTGTTCACGCTGTGTTCTGGTTCAGTTGGTCGCTTACTGCTATGTTTACTTTTATTATTCGCTTCTTGAATCGTTTGAATAATAAATGGCATTGCATCTATGATTCCTTGTGCCACTATATGTTGAACGACACTATTATCCATTTGGTTTCCATTGTTATTGATGCTCGGATTCTCATTAACCACGTTAATGTTACTCTTGTTATCGTTATTCAGATTTCCTTGATTTCCTTCGTCGGCCATCTGAATTTTAAACATTTACCTCATATTAATATCACAAAATAATAGCTAATATAGTTAATCACATGACACACATTTTTGCCAAAAGCGTCGATCATTGCGACTTTACTCTATTCATCTACCATATATTTATTACATACTAGTACTGAAAAAAAAATTACAATACCAACATAAATAAATAATAGTAGGCATCCATACACGCATATTTTATTTTATTATTATTATTATTATTATTATTACTATTACCGTCTCACCATTCTCACATTCACGGATATGGATTCATCCAAAAATCCATATTGCGTTCATCGTATTTCCATACGAGACGCTCTCCCACCTGTCGCATTCTCTCACTGCTTTCTAAAATTTCCTCACCAAAAGTCCTAAGTTTTTGTACATTTTCTGCACTTATTGGGGGTGCAGGTTCTAGGACTGGGTTCAGAATCTGGGGTGCGGGTTCCTGGTGTGGGGGTGTAGGTGTAGGTGCCTGAAATTGGTAAGGATCTCCTAAGATCTCCCTAATGTATTCATCATGGAAATAGGGATCTAAAGGGTCCAAACCTAGGTAGGCTCCCACGTTCTGCATGGGTGTGTCTTCATGTATCGGGTAACGTTGCACATAGTCCCTAACATCATCCCACCAGGGATTGTAATTTGGGTCTAGGGGGTTTGGTGCTGGTACCCTAGGGATTTCCTCCGGATTGAAGTCATGCATCTCTACTTGGTTTTCAGGGTTTTCTATCTCCATCGGTTGGTCATGAATTGGTGGCTGTGGTTGAGGTGCTATTATTTGCTCCAGATTAGGGTCAGCTGCAGTAGTGGCTAGGATGTGAATATTGGCTATACCCCTATTTATCATATCCTGGGCATAGGCATCTGTCTCTCTATTAGCTGCTGCTAGTACCCTCTGGTCTTGTAACTTTTTCATACGCTTTCTACGCTCGTGTGCCCAACAACTGAACCATCCCCTCTTTTTCTGAGGAAATGACTCTTCTGACTGAGCCTTAAATACAAAGATTCCTTCTTCCGTATCAGCAGAGTACCCTGAGAGGGCAGGCTGAGAAGAGGAGGTGCCTTCGCTTCTAGGCGAACCAGACAATTGACGATACGCGTCAGATGGTCCTTGGTCACTCATACTGTAAACTAACAAATAGTCAAATAACACATAACAATTAAATACATTTATGCACGTATTCCCGTAATTTATTTCCTAACAGATTTAATTTTGATGTCAGCGGAACACTTCTGTGGCTGAATCAGTGGCATAGCTCTGATACCACATTCTGTCGCAACCCCCGATCCCTTATCTGTCCCGGGAACGGGCTGACGCGAACTCAGTATTGTGGTGGTATCAGTTTGTTAATTTTGGCAGCGGAAATTACATCAGGACCGTAGTTAGGAAATGTTTTATCAGAGTAAAACCACCATTTATATATAAATAAACATATTGGGATAAAACCCAAGTTTTTATTACAAGCTGATTTACAGGGATAAATTCCATTTTATTTGAATTAAAACGCCTTCTTTATTTAGGTAACTTTTATAGCCACTTTTCCAAGCCTTTAGTGCTGTCCAGCTGGCCTCTAATTGGCTTTCACATTGTGTTACCTGAAACACGTTTTAAAAATATTTGTCAGTGGAAAATACTGGTGAGTGAATCTCAGTTTAATCAAGAATTATTAATTTAATTTAAACTTAACAGTATTGAGGGCGATTACAATGTTTATATCTACCCAATTACTCATTCAGTACTGTCAATCCTGACTGGTGGGTCATATTACACATTGGCTAACTCTTCGTCCAATGGTAACGTTCCTCACATTTTGTATACGAAACCCCAACATACCGGCAGTAATCGTAGAATTACAAAGACTCAATCACTGCTAAATTGCATTGTAAAATAGTTAAGGTTTTGTAAAAACTGTTAACAAAAAGGAGATTACTCACATTGCTGTCTTAGGTTTTTCGTAAGGGTTTCCTGGTGACAATCTATAATTTACACAAATGTACACGCGTTAGTATAATAACCCATTTTAACATTAGTAATACCCTCCCCGAGACGGCATTCCAACGACTACGTCGAGCAGAACCACGACAGCCGTTACGGAACCCTAGATCAGTCGGGCAGCGTATCTAATACGTATCCAGGGGTTATAATACTTACAACGGAGCAGAACTTCGCTATTTAGGGGGGTATAATACCCGCTTATAAAGCCTATAATTCAGAAATTAAGATTGAGAATTGAAAATGGGAGGAACAGACTGAAGATCCGAGGCCATCTATTTATAGTTGCTGAGTATGGTCTTCACGCAGCCCGCGTAAAGCAAAGACAAGGGTTACGCGGCCCACGTCAAACCCCGGTCAAAGCGTAGCCCATCCGGATCAGCTACCTAGCCTCGACGTGTGTCTGCCACGTGGCAGCTCCAGGCTGCGCCACACTTTCACCCTCTCGCGGCCCGCGTAAGGTTTAGGTGTGCCTTACGCGGCCCGCCTCAACTTAAAATTCAGATTTTTTAATTTATTTTTAATGCTATATTGTATTTCGGGCTCGGTTTTCACGTATGGGGTGTATTTAAAGACATATAGAGATATTTTAAAATATACTAGGGTGTCGGAAAATATTCGGGGGTGTCGGTTTTATTGAGGACTGTTACATGAAGGAAGAGCATGAGCAACATCTAAGAGCTATCTTAGAGCTGCTCAAGGAAGAGAAATTGTACGCGAAGTTCTCGAAGTGCGAGTTATGGTTGCGTGAAGTCCAGTTCCTTGGTCACGTGGTTAACAAAGATGGAATTCTTGTGGATCCCACAAAGATCGAGGCGATCAAGAATTGGGAGACTCCGAAGACGCCAACAGAGATCCGCCAGTTCCTAGGTTTGGCTGGGTATTATCGTAGATTCATCGAGGATTTTTCAAAAATCGCTCAACCTTTGACCTCCCTCACTCAAAATGACAAGAAGTATGAATGGGGAGACATGCAAGAAGAAGCTTTTTAGTTGCTGAAGAACAAGCTTTGCGATGCACCCATCCTATCCCTACCCGAAGGCACTGATGACTTCGTGGTATATTGCGACGCCTCGCGTCAAGGTTTAGGTTGCGTGCTGATGCAGCGACAGAAGGTTATAGCTTATGCTTCATGCCAGTTGAAGGTTCATGAGATAAATTACACCACGCATGATTTGGAATTAGGCGCGGTGGTGTTTGCATTGAAGATCTGGCGACATTACTTGTATGGTACCCGCTGTACGATCTTTACCGATCACAAGAGCCTGCAGCATATATTCGATCAAAAATAGCTTAATATGAGACAGCGCCGATGGGTGGAGCTGTTGAACGATTATGACTGTGAGATTAAGTATCACCCAGGGAAGGCGAATGTGGTAGTAGACGCCTTGAGTCAGAAAGAGAGGATCAAGCCCATAAGGGTTAGGGCTTTGGAAATGATTATTCAAACGGACCTCTCGTTGCGCATTCGTGCTGCGCAGAGGGAAGCTCTTAAGGAAAAGAATCTGGAAAATGAATATCTCCGTGGGATGGAGAAACAGTTGGTACCAAATGAGGAAGGAACGTTGTGTTTCATGGGAAGAATTTGGGTTCCCCTCTTTGGTGGTCTCAGAGAAGTAATTTTTGATGAAGCTCACAAGTCACGGTACTCGATCCATCCAGGATCGGACAAGATGTACCAAGATTTAAAGGATTTCTACTGGTGGCCAAGATTAAAAGGTGATGTTGCAACATATGTTGGAAAATGTTTGACTTGTGCCAAGGTAAAGGCCGAATATCAGAAGCCTTCAGGTCTTCTGCAACAACCTGAAATACCCATGTGGAAATGGGAGCAGATTTCAATGGATTTCATAACAAAGTTACCAAAGACACCCAGAGGTCATGACACGATTTGGGTAATCGTAGACCGTCTGACGAAATCTGCACACTTTTTGCCAATCAAGGAAAAAGACAACACAGGTAAGCTTGCCGAGCTGTACCTCATAGAGATAGTTGCACGACATGGAGTGCCTCTCTCGATTATTTCTGATAGAGACGGAATATTTATATCAAGGATTTGGTAATCATTCCAAGAAGCCTTTGGTTCTCAGTTGAATCTGAGTACTGCTTTTCATCCGTAGACAGACGGCCAGAGTGAACGAACGATTCAAACGCTAGAAGACATGTTATGAGCTTGTGTGATGGACTTGGGTGGCAGTTGGGACACTCATCTACCTTTGGTAGAATTCTCATACAACAACAGTTACCATGTAAGCATTCAAGTTGCACCATTTGAAGCCCTCTATGGACGCAAGTGTCGATCACCGTTATGCTGGGCAGACGCGGGTGATAGACAGCTTGTTGGTCCCGAATTGGTTCAAGAGACGACAGATAAGATTATGCAGATCCGAGAGCGCATCAAGGTGGCTCGTGATCGACAAAAGAGCTATGCGGACCAAAGGAGGAAACCTTTGGAGTTTCAAGTGGGAGATATGGTTTTGTTAAAGGTTTCACCCTGGAAGGGTGTAGCACGCTTTGGGAAACGTGGAAAGTTGAACCCACGATACATTGAACCGTTTAAAATCCTGGAAAGGATTGGTCTTGTAGCTTACAAGTTGGATCTACCCGCAGAACTGAATGGAGTTCATGATACATTTCATGTATCTAATCTGAAAAAGAGTCCAACTCAAGGAACAGTTGTGATTCCTGCCGATGAAGTCCACATTAACGACACACTCCACTTTACCGAAGAACCTGTTGAGGTTACGTACTGGAAGGTTATCAAGACACGCAGGAGTAGTGTCAAACTCGTCAAGGTTCGTTGGAATGCGCGTCACGGCCCAGAGTTCACTTGGGAGCGTGAGGATCGCATGAAAACGAAATACCCACATTTGTTCCCCAACTCCCCTGCAGCTAGTAGCAGAGCCTAAAATTTCGGGACGAAATTTTCTTAACAGGGGGAGAATGTGACAACCGTCAAAAATCCAGGTATCCGTACAATTTAATTAACCATGATCAGTGCTTAATGACTGTGCTGAATTACAAATGACCGCTTTCTGATTTCTGTATCATACATACATGTGCATCACATTTCATATTGTCACATCATTCTTACATGCAAACTCTAGTGACATAAACGATGCACAAAACACGGTTAGCACAGTTAGCGGATAGCTCAGAAAAAATGCTGACGATGTCAGTACATAGACAAACAATGTTTTGAGACCCAGTATGGGCCAGAGACAAGGTACTACACTAGTATGGTGTGTAGGGAAGTAAGGACCATAAAACTGCTTTTCTAGGTGATAGATAAAGTGCCGGAAAGTGCCCAAAACCCACATAAAGTGCAAAATCCTGCACAAATCAGCAAAAATCAGCATTTTAACATGCTAGTTTCATGCAAAAATATGACTAAATGGTCCTGAATGCTTTTCTAAGTGTCGGGAATTAAAAATGTCACAAAAGGTAACATAAAGAACACTAAACGGAATAGTTTGACGCTTTAACGAACCGGTATCTAACCAAACAACCGGACACTGCCCGAAACACCAAAATTACACTGGAAGCATTGTTTAATTATTTCTGAGCCAGTTATGATCCCCGAACACCCTAACACCCACTAAAAATATCTAGTAACTAACTTAACTAACCATATACTTGGATTTGAACTTTAATCTAACTACATGATTCAAATTTACACTTAGACCCCCCCCCCCCCCACAAGCTAGTAAACGGCCACATGGCCTAATTAGTGGATTTTGTTGATTTGTTTATTTGATATTGTCATGTACTATAGAAGACATAAAATCCAATGGTTAAACACTTGTTGGAAGTGAGTGTATATTAACCCCACGACCTTAACCATAATCTTCACCAACATCTCATCACCTCCACTCATCTCTCTCCCTCTCCTTGGCTCTCGGCCGAGAACAACCACCCACCCCACCATCATTCTTCACTCAAGTTCATCCAATCTCAAGTATTCACAAGGTGCAAGAAGGTGTTTAAGGAGGTTAGGAGCTTGTGGATCTTCAAGGGCCTCTCTTACTTGCTATTATCCTCCACATTTGTCATCTACAACATCAAGTGTTCTTCCCTAGCCATAGAGCTAGTAGTAAGGCTCTCATAACCCTTTGTTACTTCATATTTTGATGGATAAAAGATGATATACATTGATGATCATGAAGAACACTAAAGAACTTAATCAAGAAACTTGAACATAAGCTTAACATATAACGAAATCTTGATGAAACTATGTTGTTTAGTGTATGCATGATACTTGATTGTTATTTTCTTGAGATTATGATGTTGATCATCATAAGGAGCTTGCTAGATTGTGATTAAACACATGATCTAGCAAGTTAGAGGATGATTATGTGATGAAACAAGATCATCATCCTCATGTGTAAGCATGAACTTGAAAAATAATAATCAAGTGAGTTGATAATCTTATAGATCTAAGATTTATGAATGGTTTTTCCAAAAGAACCAAGTTCAAAATATGATTTTTAGAAGATCTTGGTTCTTACTTAAACACACACTATTTTTGGTGGTAAAACAAGTGTAGAAACACTAGAGAAACAAGATGATTTCATAAAGAAGCATTTTTGTAAAACATGTTTACAAGTTGTAAACACCTAAATCTTCCAAGAATGAGATTTTGAAAGAAATAAACACACTTTAAAGGGTAACTAAGTTTACTAAACACACTATCAAGTTACTACAAGTTTTTATGAAAGATCAAGTTCATGATTGTTATGTAAATAGCGTTAATGTGGTACTTGGTAAGTGTAGGTTGATTGTTGATTGTTTGTGATGTTTTTAAAAAGAAAATGATATGCTTTGATAGCATGCACACCTCCATTTTTTGGGGGAAACTATGGCAAAATTTTCTAAAAATATAAACACTTAGAAAAATATTTTCTAAACAAATATTTACAAGTGTGTTTTAACTATGATTTTAATATAAACTTTGCCATAGATTTTGTTACAAAAATACAAGTATTGGAGGTTGGTTTTTATAAATAAAAATAACTAAATATGTATTTGAAAGATATATATTTAGAAGACACATTGTGTGTGATTATTTGTATACTTTGTGTATTAGTTATATTTTTTAGGATTTAAAGTAATATAACTTAACAAAATACCAAGAATTTACAATCCAAAATATTACCAAAAATCACAAGGAATAAATATATAAGTTATACACATAATATTGGTAAACCGAACAAGAACGTAACTTACAAAAATATTCCGGAAAATACCGTTGTAAATATATTTTTGGTAAATGATATTTTGGATGCAATAAATGAAAATATGATTTTTGTAAATATTACCAAGTGATATCATATTTTCGACAAGGAGAAAATATATTATTGTTTGGAAGTAAAAATATATTTTCTTAGTATATTTAGAAGATATGTGATTTTTGAGAAAAATATATATTTTCTTGAAATACATTATTTTTGGACAAAATAAGTTTATATATATATTTTCTAAGTTAGACTTAAAAATATATTATTTTGGAACTACAAATACAAGAATACAAATATACATGTATGAGATACCCCCATCCTTGGGAAGGAAATACGAAAATAAATACTTGACAAGTATTACTTGAAAAATATTGTTTAACAAATTATTCCAAAATCAAATATAATTTTAAAGTTAAAATAATTATTATTTTAACAAGAAATTATAACTTGGGATAATATTGAAAGAAACGTAACTCGAAAACATTAACACTAAGGCAAGGCACGGCCCGTTCATCTAATAGACATTAGTACATTGTAGGAAGCCGTGTTTGCTGAAGAGATTTGGGTTACGATTGTGAAGACGCAAAACTGTGAGTTCATGTCCCCCCTTTTTCTTTAAACTGTTTTGTTTATTAACTTCGGGGGCGAAATACATGTTACAAATGGATTACGTACAAATACAATTGGTATGGTTAGCCTAGGAAAGAACCATAGATCATGTGAATGGGTAGGCGGATACTTGGGACCATTAATCCTCGTATAAGGACCGAGGGGCATGAGTGATAGATCTATTTGGGTGTAGCGAGCCCACACCCATGAGGACCAGGGTGGCCCATAGGGTGACTATGTCTTCCAGCCGGAAGCCCGGTACAAATTTGCTAGGTTTGAGTCTTCCTACACCGTCACACATATCAGTGGCCTTGCAAATCATTGGTGATCTTTTCCTTGTTTGCTTTCATACCGGGATTTACATACACTGTTTACAAAGGTTTATACATACTTATACAAACACATGAACTCGCTCAACTTTTGTTGATGTTTTCAAATTACATGTATTTCAGGGAACTAAGTGGATCTGGCAGGTGTTGCATGTTTTCAATCTGCGTCATAAATAAAAGATGTCATCCGGGGTCGTAGGGTTTAGGAGATGTATCTTATTCCTGGACGAGATACATGTTCCTAAGCTCGGTTTTAATTAAGGTCTTTTGTTGAGTCTTCGTGAACCCATTTAAACATGTTGTGATTTGTAACTTGAATTTGGTATCTATGTTTCAGACAAGTATGTTGTGGTATTTTCTAAACTTAATATATGGATGAACATCTCATGTTTTTATCATATAGCGTTGTTATGCTTGAATGCTATGGTATTAAGAAAGTCACACCAATAATCACGCTTCCGCAAAAGTTAGGGTGTGACACACAACGTCGCCCTCCACGACACAAGCGGGCCGGTTTTCCTAACGTGGATTGGCTTACACGCCACATTTTCACGCCTACTCTGTATCGCTGGTGTGGTAGGGGCTCTATTGCATACCATATAGCCTAAGTTGGCATGAAAAGACCTCTCACATTAGGGGTGTGCACGGTTCGGTTTTTGGGTAAAATTAATACCCCCAAACCGAAATGTCGGTTTTGGCTTTTTAAAACCGTTCGGTTTCGGTTTTTTCGGTTTTATGCCGGTTCGGTTCGGTATTTCAGTTATTTCGTTTTTTTGGAACAAAATTATGTAAGATTCAAAAAAATATAAAGTATAATTTAAAATATAAGAATCTTTATTATATGTTTACATTTAACTTATTATAGCTAACTTCTTTAATTAATATTGTTTACGTAAACCTAACATTCTAATCTATTTTTATGTTTCTTTAAAATTTTTATTAAGACATTTTCTTTTATAATAATTTGAAGATTATTTAATTTTTATATAAAATTTTGTTATTTCTTGTAGGTAATAAATAGATCACTTCAATTATAAATAAACATGTAATGTTTTTATTATAAACACTTAACATTCAAAAATAAAAATTAATAATTTCTTCTTGCATTGGGTTAAACATTTAAACAACTTAAACTTAAAAATATATGAATTGTAACTTATTGGTTTGGTTCGGTTTTTTTTTTTTTTTGGTTATTGAAAATGGTTATCCAAAAACCAAACCGAAATTTCCTGTTATTAAAAATATGAAAACCGAACCGTCGGTTTTTGTTTCGATTCGGTTTTATCGGTTATTTCGATTACGGTTCGATTATTTCGGTTTTCTACTCACCCCTATCTCACATAGACACATGCCATCAATAGATATATTATGATCACTATTGAGCTAACACCAATTGATCGAATGGACGATCAAGATCAAGATTGTGGTCACTGTCTTTCAGAAGTGCTAGAGATACCATGGCCAAGCACATAATAAAACAGTCTAAACAAAAAACGGAAAACTTGTCACTAGTATGAAATATATGATTTGATACAATATGATAACTTTATACACAAATCTTTTGTCTATAATATCTACTCATGACATTAGGAGTACGTTTCTATATTAACTTTTGGTAGATTGGATTTTTATTGGTCGTTAATAATTTGTATTGATAATATGACCAACGACTGTTGGCAAGGCAAATCTCAGTTTAACAAAAAAGTAACTTTCTTTGCTTCTAACTTTCATTTGTGTCGTTTCAAAATAATTTACAATACTGATTCTCTACTAGTCTGTCTGCTGCAATCAAAGGTATGTTTTCATGTTTTCCATTATGTTTAAACAGAACTAATCAACATGTGGTATCAGAGCATATGTTGATAAATCAGTTCTGTTTTCGTATCCATTATTCTAGGATTGAAATCTGGAAAACAGATTTTTTTTTGAAAACCTAATAAAATATCATAGCCTGTTTTCGAGTCCTTTAAAAGTTACCGAAATCACTGTTTCGAAAAACAAAATTGGTTGATCACGTTGACTCGAAATCAAATGGGTAAAGTATTAATGTTCGAAATCCGTTTACAAAACCATTAAAATTCAGGTTTCGGGTTTCCAGAATTATGTTTTAATTTTAGGGTTCATCTTATGTCCTTATGAGAAATTCAAAAATTCCATAAGTTTTGGAATTAAACTTAGACTATTGGGTGTTTTTCCTAGTTTTGATCTAAAAATTATCTCTTAGAATTTCGAAATCTGTTATAAAAATTAAATGAATATTATTTTGAAATATTCTGATAAATTTAGATCAACTTTAAAATAAGAAACTAAATCTCATAATCCCTAAACATTCGAATTTCCAACCTTATCACACTAACAGCCGTTGACAGTAAGTTTCGAGACTCATGAGAGATTTCGACATAAACATACAACTCGAAATCTCATTAATAACTCAAAACCATGAGATTTCGACTTAGATTGCGACTCGAAATCATAAAGGTTTTATTCTTCATGACTCGAAACCATAAGGTTCCAACTTAGATTCCGACTCAAAATCTCACTAAAATACGAGGACAACTGAGATTGCGACTGAGATTTCGACTCGCAATCAGGTGGTTGCGACTCGAAACCTCATTATGAAGTCGAAATCTCATTAAGGCATAAATCTTCATTACTCGAAACCTCGAGATTTCAACTGAGGTTTCGACACACATTAGTGACTCGCAATCAGTTTGTTGCGACTCGAAACCTTAATGACTCGAAACCTCATAATGATTCATAATGAGTCGAAACCTTACTCGAGGTCTCACTCGAAATCTCATAAGTTGAGTCGAGATCTCATAACCGAGTCGAGATCTCATAAATGAGTCGAGATCTCATAACTGAGTCGAGATCTCACTCGAAAACTAAGGTAACTCGAGATCTCACTCGAAAACTAAGGTAACTCGAGATCTCACTCGAAACCTCATTACTTTATTAAGCTGTTAATATGAACTAAAATAATTGGTTTTGATAAATACTTAGTTAATTAATTAGAATCAGATAATGTTTTACAAAACCAAAATAGCTTAACTTGAATGAGCTTCTGATGTATTATTTCTGGCCAAAGCTGATTTGATGCATCTATTTATTGTTCAAGTATTATAAAAGCTATGTTGGGTATGCATTACAAACGTGAAATGTCTTAATTTCTAGCCAAAGCTAATTTAATTCATTTATGTCTAGCATACTTAACAAGTGCATAACTAAAGTGATTGTCTCATTTCTGGCCAAAGCTGATTTATCACGATTACTTTGCACACATGCTTAAATGATTACACTTCTGGCCAAAGCTGATTTGTCTTCGTTTAAGTATAATTTTAACTAAGTCTATTATTTTGATGTTAGTAATAGACATGTCACAACTTCTTTATATAATGATCCTCATATTAATGATCCTTCATTAATCTTATGATCATTTTTTTGTCTGCCTTAATTTTTTAAGTACCTATAACTTTACTCACTGTAATTTTCTTCTATAAATCTATATCTCATCCACTCTAATTCCTAAACCTAATATGTTTTGCTTTATTTAAAGTTTCTATAAGATTAACTCTTAAATTAAATCCTTGATTATCTCTTAAGACATTATAATCCTACTGCTCTCTTCTGATAAAAGTACTACAGAAGAAAATTAGAGCATGATGAATAGGATAAATCGAACATGATGTCTCTTATGATAATCAAGAACTCTCTAACATAATTGCTGTCACTAAAATGTCATTCCATATTAAGTTTTTCCTAAGACTAATCTATTATCTGTGGAATAATCACAAGAACTCCTAAGATACATGCCTTCATTCTATAAGGTTAAGTGGCATTCCTGAATATATCATAATGTATAGTACCATGACCCATAAGATTAAGGGCTTACGCATGGAAATAAGTACATTTTTCCAGTACATTACATACTAAGATTTTCACTTGTACAATTTGATGCTTTATAAATCAACTATAACACTCAAAAGTACCAAAGGAAAATGAGTGTGTTGGTAAGCAACATATGTACAAAGAAATAAATGTTTGAAACTGGAAAATAAGATGTTATTCACCTTACAACCACTGAAACCTTAAAAGAGGATCGTTCTAAGGTCCATAGTCAAAATACAAGTACAAAATTCCAACTCTAAGGTTCTTCAAGGGAGAATCTCACTGCATAATTATGCCATTAGACTAGGCATAAACAACGAGACTATCCATTATTCAAAAGAACAATTGGATAAGTTAATTAGGTAGTCACTTACTAATGACATTTAAGTCTGCTAATTTTAATATTCATATTAACACATGATTAGTTGACACTAGTTCTATACGTTTCCTCACCAGAATTCAACAAATAACTAAAATGAGAGTTAGTGACAAAATTAAACGTTAAGGCTATAAGAATCATAATAAGCAGTCTTCTACCAACGCCTTTCGATACCTTACATATTCTGAAAATTAATCAGAATATAGTATCATAATTAAGTTAGGTTATGAAGGTTGTGAGGTTTGCATGGTCAACATAAAGTCACACTTACCTTAAACTCTCATATTATTTGTTCTCAATATCTGGATAGAAACATTACTAAGATGAAACTAGATGATATCTTACACTTTCACAACTTTTGTTGTCATGCAAATGAGAATTTGACAAAAGGAAAATGAGACCTATAAATTTCATCCATTATAACCGAAATTTATGATAAATCATGACATGGTTAATGAGGATGATTTTTTTTATCTAATCTCATTCTAAATGATTTTAAATCATGATGTTAAAAGTCCTAAAATATTACTTGGCTTAAGGAATAAGTATGGATCCACCATAAGTTATTTATTGACATTCGTGGAACTTATTCCAAATGGAATATTCAGACATAATTCATTTATCAATTAAAGACTATCTACTTGTATCTAATTTTTGTCGCATATGGCCCACGGTCTTAGAAGAAATCTATTCATATATATACTTAATAAGATTTCTATTAAATATGTCCCAAAAGTTTCTTATGACATGTGAACATTAAGGAAATCAAATAAAGTCTAACATATATATGATAGGTTCCCACGTCACGTACCTCATTGAAATTTCTCTTGTAGCATTTCTAGAGATATCAAAGATCGGTGGGAGCATTAAGTGTCAGAATAATAACTTGCAATAGTTGCAATAGGTGGGGGAGTGGAAACTTCAATTTACATATCTTGTATAAGACACTGCTCCATCTCTACACTGTTCTATCAAAACTTGTCTCCTTAAAATATAATGTTGCACTTACAAAAGTTTCATTGTCGTTTAATTGTGGGCACACTTAGATTTCTTGCCTAAACTAACATAATCCTCAACAAGAAAAACTACAATGACTAACGTCATTAATTTGTTTTTCTCTATTAGAATTAGTTGGTCGTTAAATATTGACCCTAAGCATGCTGAGTTCCTAAAGATTTCTAAGGTCAGTGGGAGCAGTAAAAGTCTTTATCATGACTTGCAAGGAATACAAGAGGTGGGGGGAAGAGAGTCATTAAATTTTACTCTGAATTTAACTCCGATTACACCTCTTGTACACCATACAGCACCATCTCTTACAAACTTAGAATCCTAAGAATGATAGCAACCTAACCAAGAGCTAATCAATAAAACTGAAACTTCTAATAAACCCAATAATTAACTAAAGAGGTCATCTAGGTTTAAAAACCTACTAACTTTGATGATTACATAACCTCCCTAATTAAAGTTGAAATGGATTTTGGAAATGTTTACTGATCCTATCTCTTCAAATTAAGCCATTAGCGTCAATCAATCTTCTAAATGGAATAAAACTGTTTTCTAGTAAAACTGATTTTATGTGTTCGTATAACGTTTGGGATTTGATTGAATTACCTAAGAGTGTTCATAACTAAACCAAATCCTGATATAAACGTTAAGACACAAAGAAGCATTATTGATTATCAAAGGTTATACTCAGGAAGTGATAAATTATCAAAGAGTCTTTCTTACCTATCTTACGGAAGATTTCTTTGAGGATCATCATTGTTCTAGTAGCTTATAATAGTTTTAAGCTACATTAGATGAACATTAAAACAATTTTCCCTAACAATTGGCTGACACATTTACATATTCATAAAACAACCTGAAAGTTCTAAACTTAAGGTTAAAGAACAGTTTTTCTATAAGCCAATAAAATCCATGTATAGGTTAATGCAAACATTGTAATGTGATGAAAACTTAATCTAATTATTTTCATCAAGAACCAAGTGGATTAATGTACCTACCTCAAAATGAGTGGGAGCAACTAAGATAAACTTGTCTTTCTATAGATGACATTCTTTTGACAAGTATATGTTACATAAGTCAAAGCATTGTTAACAAAAACTTTGATATAATAGATCTCAGAGATATCTCTTATGTAATAGATATCATAACATACCGAGATAGACCCAATGGGACATTAGTTTCGTTCCATAAGTTTAACCTTAAATGGGTCCTTACACATGTAACAAACAATACTGCTCTCCTTTAGAGGATAATAGGATAAATGAGATTATTTCCTTACGCTTCATTAATTGGAAGCCTTATGTAAGTTCAAGTATATACTCGTTTAGATATTACTCACATTGCAACACACTAGATATGTCTAGATTAATGTGAAGCATCTAATGGAGTATTACAATATCTTTAAAAGAAACGAGAGGCTATGATTTAAAGAAGAAGTGATAACTCAAACCGGTTGATTACTCTAACTTTGTGATATTCAAAGATGACAAAATGTAATTTCTGGTATATCTTTATGTCAACAGACAAAACCTATCTCATGGAGGAGTCATAATGGACTTATATGAACAACCTAAGTTATAACGACATAATATAGTCACTAAATGTTGTTGGAAATTTATCAGTGAACTCATAAGTTTATTAACTCCATATAAATTATACATTGAAGACTTTGTGATAAAGTCAGCTACCATGTCTCCTTGAACAGTAACAGTTCGAGAGGTGCGACATTAAATTTCGATAATTCGTTTGTGAACGAATTGAGGAAACTAAATCTTTGTATCGAATATATTCATGATATGCTTAAGGATCCTATAACTGAAGGGCTATTACCCATAAGTCTTATTAAGAGAGCTCATAGACGGGTTTTAATTGATGGCCATGCGCAACTGCATATCGTACTATGAATAACTAAGTATTAGTTAATTTTCCTCATCAGTTTGATTTTGTATGTCTCTAAGCATATGTTAAGCCGGTATAATGACATATAGACAAATAAAATTACAAATCAAACAAAGGGTTTATGTGTATTTTGATCATAACGATTAGGTTTTAAATTGAGGCTATAGTATGACTAATGAGGGTCCTGAGTCGCATAATGATTCAACGGCTGTATTTCTCTGCTATAGTTCTTGGTTTAGAGCTAAAATGAGTGTTAACTCCTGACCAGGCTTATCTAATACTCATAGTAAATGATTACTCGACTAAGTAGGAGAATGTAAGATTAAATATATTATTATGTTATATTTAATCTAGTAGCCATTATAATCATTTACATTATATAGATCAAAATATATAACAACCTATTATTTAATTAGTTGGTAATTGTTGATGGGCCATATTACCCTTATTAACTAATTAAGGTTTCCTCTTGGGTGCATATATAAGGAGACTAATGTAGAGGTTAATAGGTTAGACTTAAAAGACAACCTAATTACTCAATAACATCAATCTCGACCTGCTCTCCATAGCCGATTCTCCTTTATCGGTTTTCTCATCACCATCATTAGATTGCACCTTAAGGAGGAACCAGATCACTCTGACAATCATGTCAAACTCTATTGTTGCGTCTTCATCTGGATTCTCTGCTGGCCTGTCTGCTGCAATCAAATGTATATTTTCATGTTTTCCATTATGTTTAAACAGAACTGGTCAACATTTAAACCATATCTACTACTATATATTGGTTCATTGCTTATACTTGTTTTTGTTATAAAACTAGTTGATGCCCTCGCCCGCGTTGTGGGGTGATGGCCGAATAATTCTCAATCAATTAAAAAAACACTATTATAGTTTTGTTAGAAAAAAAAAACTAAAACGATGATAAGACCGTAGTTCTGAGCTCAGGGCAAAACTGTAGTTTGTCAGGATTAATGAGCGAGTGTTAGGCAGCTTCTTGACATGGAAAAAAATTAAATCCAGTCAACCAAATAAAAAAAACACTTTTATAGTTTTGCTAAAAAAAACTAAAACGATAGCAATACTGTAATTTAAACTGAGGGCAAAGTTGTATTTGTTGACCTGGGTAAAATCGTAATTTGCCAAAAGTGAAAGTGATGGCAATACCATAAATTTGAACCAGAGAAAATATCGTAATATAACTTTGCACTAACGACAAAATCATAATTTTAAGCTGGGGACAAAACTATATTTTTAATTTGAACTGAGACAAAATCAAAATTTTGAATTGAGGGCAAAATCGTAATTTTGAATTGGAGGGCGGGGGGCCAAAGCATACTTTTTTTTGAACCGGGCAAAAATATAATTTTAAACTGAAGGCGAAATCATAAGTTTTGAAACGGGGCGAAAATGCAGAATCGTCATTTTTAGTTTGGGGCAAGAGCAAAAATTTATTTTGAACTGGGGCCAAAAATGTAATTGTAATCTAGGGATAAAATCATAATTTTGAACCGAGGGCAAAATCGTAATTTTGAGCGAGGGACAAAAACATAATTTTATTTTGAAATGGGGGCAAAAACGTAATTATATTTTAAATTAAGGACGAAACCGTAATTTTAGAACGAATATAAAACAATAAAATGGTTGGTCGAATAGGGAAGTGCCACGCAACTGCTTGGCTCTATTCCCCTAACTTGCTTTTGTATATGTAGGAAACTAGTTGGTGCCCCGCCCGCGTTGCGGGGCGATGACCGAATAATGAGCGAGTGTTAGTCAGATCATTGACACGAAAAACAATTAAATCGAGTCAACCAATTATAACAAAACACTTTTATAGTTTTGATAAAAAAAACTAAAACAATGGCAATATTGTAATTTTTAACTGAGTGAAAGTTGTATTTTTTGACTGGGGTAAAATCATAATTTGACAAAAGCTAAAGTAATGGCAGTACTGTAAATTTGAACCTGGGGCAAAATTGTAAATTTTCACAGGGGCAAATTCATAATTTTTAACCTGGGGTAACAACGTAATATAAATTTGAACTAAGGGCACAATCATAATTTTAAGCTTCAGCCAAAAGCACAATTTTATTTTGAACCGCGGGAAAAATCATAATTTTGAGTTTGGGGCAAAAACATAATTTTATTTTGAGCTGGGGAAAAAACGTAATTTTGAATTGAGGGCGAAATCACAATTTTTAAACGGGGGAAAATCACATTTTTGAACAGAGGGCAAAATCGTAATTTTTAAGTGGGGGCAAAAACAAAATTTTATTTTGAACTGGGGGCGAAAAGGTAATTATGAGCTGAGGGCAAAACCATAATTTTATTTTGAATGGAGGGAAAAATCGTAATTTTGAGATGGGGACAAAAGCGTAATTTTATTTTGAGCTGGGGGCAAAACCGTAATTTTAGAGAGGGACAAAAACGTGATTTTAGAATGGATATAAAATAATAAACTGGTTGGTCCAATGGGAGAGTGCCAGGCAAAGTCGTAATTTTGAATTGAGGGCAAGATCGTAATTTTGAGATGAGGACAAAAAGCGTAATTTTATTTGGAGCTGGGAGCAAAAACGTAATTTTATTTTGAGCTGGGGGCAAAACCGTAATTTTAAAATGGATATAAAACAATAAACGTGTTGGTCCAATTGGCTGCCTGACACTATTCCCCTATTTGGTTTTTGTATATGTAGGAAATGTTCATTGCTTATAATAATACCTTTTTGTTATGAATTATTAGATGAGAAGTGGCAGACATATTGACCCCACCATCTTTGTTTTATTTCTTTTCTTTTCTATATAACAAATGTAAATGTATTCGATAGAGGTGTGAATTACAGAAAGAAGAGAGGAACGATATAGAGAGAAAGCTATATTGAAAGTTTTAATTTCTTTGTTTTATAACACGTTATCAGCACGAGAGCTCAAGCAGGAAGATCAGTAGAGCAAAGAAGTAAGTTTTTCATATGTATATTTATATATATATATATATATATAATATGAATTCTATTACGAGTTAAAATCAGTGCAGGAGACCTCATACTATGGATATATAATAACTTTGGGACTACTAACAATCTAAATTTCTTTTATGCACCTAACATTTACATTTATGTTATCTAACATTTATTTATGCACCTAACATTTATATTTATGTTATCTAACATTTATATTTATGTTATCTAACATTTATTTATAAAATCTAATGTTTCTAATATTTATCTTATTTATGTTTAGTAATAAAATGACGAGTATTGCAAAGCTCGAATTTTTAGCTCTTAAAAATTCTGGAGAAAACTATATGCCCTGGACTGCAAATATAAAAAGACACCTAAAGTCAATGGGTGTACTAGAAACAATTGCAGAAAACAACGAATGTGATGAACAAGACAAAGCAACAGCTGCCGTCTTTATCCATAAACACATCGATGAAATACTACAATTAGAGTATTTTAATTATGATGATCCAAGTGTTTTATGGGAAAATTTAAAAAACAGATTTGACCATCAAAGGGATTCATTACTCCCTATGGCTAAAGCTGATTGGGATAGTCTCAGATTCCAAGATTTCAAATGTGTAAATGATTACACATCTGCTTTATTAAAATTATGTTCAAGGTTTGATTTTTGTGGGCAACCAAAAACCGAAGAGGAAAAGTTAGAAAAAACTTTCTCTACCTTCCATGCATCACAAATAAATTTGCAACAATCTTATAGGTTGCAAAGGTTTAGAACATGTGCTGAGTTGAATATGATTCTCATTATACAAGAGAAAAATAACGAGTTATTAATGAAAAACCATCAAGCTCGTCCCACAAGATCATTGACAATACCAGAAGCAAATATTGCTTATAATAATGATCATAACAATTATGGGCGAAAATGGGAACAAGGCCGTGGACGTGGTCGAAACAATGTTGACAGAACTCATTTTAGTGGTCGCAACCACTCATTCAAATGGAAAAATAATCGTGGTCGTGGTCGTGGCAAAAGAACTAATAATTACCATGCACCACAGAATAACAATTTTAACCAGCAACATAAGGCTAGAAATGAAGCTGATACGTCCACAAATAATGAAAGTTTTTGTTTTAGATGTGGAAGTGCAAATCACTGGGCAAAAACTTGTCGTACACCTTCACATCTATGTCAACTATATCAAGCATCTCTGAAAAAAGAAGAAAAGGAAGTAAATCACATCGACAATGTTGACAATGTTGATACTGAGTTGAACCATATCGAAAATTTTAACCATGTCAATACTGATCTCAACAACTCAGATTTCTTTGAACCGGAACCATGAAAGAAATATTGTTAAAACCCAATAAATATCAGTGTATTTTTATGTTTAAAGTATGTTTAATTATTTCTCTTTCATGCAATGAAAAAGCTGTTTTGTTTTGTAAGTATGTTTAATTATTTCTCTTTTATGCAATGAAAAAGCTGTTTTGTTTTGTAAATTCATACTATTTATGTACTAATTATTCTTTTTACGCATGAAGATTAAAAATGAATTTCACTGGAACAGAAGATCAAACAAACAATGCAGATATATGTATAGCAGACAGTGGTGCCACACATACTATTCTGAAATCCCAAAAATATTTTTATGAATTGAAACCAACAAAGGGAAACATTAATACAATATCAGGTCCTTCAAACTTGATAAAAGGAGTGGGAAAAGCTAATATTGTATTACCTAATGGTACAAAGCTTTTAATAGAGGACGCTCTATTTTCTCCTAAATCAACAAGAAACTTGTTGAGTTTCAAGGATATATATATATCATAATGGGTATGATACTCAGTCGAGAACTGATAAAAGTAAAAAATATTTACATATTGTAAGGAAAGATCACATATTTGAGAAACTGCCAATGCTCCATTCGGGTTTGCATTATACATATATAAATGTGCCACATGCACATATGGCAGTCAAAGAAAATTATTGTGATTTCAACTTATGGCATGACAGATTAGGCCATCCAGGATCCACAATGATGAAAAGGATCATTGAAAATACACATGGGCATTCATTGAAAGATCAAAAGATCCACAAAATAGATAAAATGCCTCTTTGTATATCATGTTCTCTTGGGAAATTAATTACAAGGCCTTCGCCATCAAAAATTGAAAAGGAATCACCTATGTTTCTTGAAAGAATTCAAGGTGATGTATGTGGACCAATTCATCCACCATGTGGACCATTTAGATATTTCATGGTCTTGATAGACGCATCCAGCAGATGGTCTCATGTCTCATTATTATCAACTCGTAATGTAGCCTTTGCAAAATTTCTGGCACAAATTATTAAATTACGAGCACATTTTCCCGATTATACAGTTAAAAGAGTGAGACTTGATAATGCGGGTGAATTCACATCACATGCTTTTAATGATTATTGCATGTCCATTGGAATTATTGTTGAACACCCAGTTGCACATGTACATACACAAAATGGTTTAGCTGAATCATTAATCAAACGTCTACAGCTAATTGCTAGACCATTAATAATGAGAACAAAACTCCCTGTGACTATTTGGGGGCATGCAATTTTACACGCTGGATCACTAATTCGTATAAGACCAAGTGCAAACCACAAATACTCTCCCATACAACTTGTCTCTGGCCAAGAGCCAAATATTTCCCATCTTAAAATTTTTGGATGTGCAGTATATGTTCCTATTGCACCACCACAACGCACAAAAATGAGACCTCAAAGAAGGTTGGGAATATATGTAGGATATGATACACCTTCTATCATAAGATATCTTGAACCTTTAACGGGTGATGTCTTTACAGCTCGATTTGCTGATTGCCAATTTAAAGAGGAAATTTTCCCTGAGTTAGGGGGAGAAAACAAAATAAAAGAAAAGGATTTATCATGGTGTGCACCTTCATTATTGTATCTTGATCCTAGAACAAAACAATGTGAAACAAATGTTCAAAAGATAATACATCTACAAGAAATTGCAAATCAGTTGCTTGATGCATTTACTGATACACAAAAAGTAACTAAATCTCATATACCCGCTGTTAATGCTCCAGCTCGAGTTGAAATTCCAAACAAGCAAAGGAATAATAATATAGCTATTGAATCCCAGAAACGTTTAAAACGTGGGAGGCCAGTCGGTTCAAAGGATAAACATCCTCGAAAAAGAAAAGCTCCTGAAAAGGAAATTAACCATAAAGAAAATAATATAGAAACCTTCCCTCAGGAAGGAGTGAATGAAAAAACCTTCCCTCAGGAAGAAGTAAATGATTCCAATAAAGAATTGTCGATCAATTATGGTCATACACATATATTATGGAGCCGAGATGAGATAGAAAATAATGATATATTTTCTTATTCTGTGGCAAGTGAGATTATGAATGGAGATGATACTCCTGAGCCAAAATCAGTAAATGATTGTCAAAATCGACATGACTGGGATAAATGGAAAGATGCTATGCAAGTTGAATTAAATTCTCTTAACAAAAGAAAGGTTTTTGGACCCATTATTCTTACACCTAAGGCAGTAAAGCCTGTAGGGTATAGATGGGTTTTCGTAAGAAAACGAAATGAGAAAAATGAAATTACAAGATATAAAGCTAGACTTGTAGCTCAAGGTTTTTCTCAAAGGCCGGGAATTGATTATGAGGAAACATATTCCCCTGTTATGGATGCAATCACTTTCAGATATTTAATCAGCTTAGCAGTTTCTAAAAATTTAGAAATGCGCCTTATGGATGTTGTTACAGCTTATTTATATGGATCACTTGATAATGATATCTATATGAAAATCCCAGAAGGGTTTAAAATCCCAGAGGCATTAAATTCAAATCCTAAAGAAATGTATTCAATCAAATTGCAAAGATCTTTATATGGCTTGAAACAATCTGGGAGAATGTGGTATAACCGTTTGAATGAATAATTGATAAGTAAAGGTTATACAAATAATCTTATTTGTCCATGTGTATTTATTAAAAGGACAACATCAGGATATGTGATAATAGCTGTATATGTTGATGATCTAAACATAATTGGGACGCATAAAGAAATTCATGAAACAGTCATTCTTTTAAAGAAAGAATTCGAAATGAAAGACCTTGGAAAAACCAAATTTTGTCTTGGTTTACAGATTGAGCATATGCATAATGGAATACTTGTGCATCAATCAACTTATACTGAAAAACTTTTAAAGCGTTTCAATATGGACAAAGCAAATCCTTTGAGCACCCCGATGGTTGTTAGATCACTCAATATTGATAATGATCCATTTCGCCCTTGCGGAGATAGTGAAGAGGTTCTTGGTCCAGAGATACCATACCTCAGTGCTATTGGAGCACTTATGTATCTTACTAACTGTACGAGGCCTGACATTTCATTTGCTGTTAATTTGTTAGCAAGATTTAGTACAGCTCCCACTAAAAGGCACTGGAATGGGATTAAACATATTTTTCGATATCTTCAAGGTACTGTTGATTTAGGCTTATTTTATCCTAATGATTCAAAAGAAGGGTTAGTTGGTTATGCAGATGCAGGTTATTTATCTGATCCCCATAAAGCAAAATCTCAAACTGGATACGTATTTAAGAATGGAGGAACTGCAATTTCATGGCGTTCTCATAAACAAACACTTGTTGCAACATCTTCAAATCATGCCGAAGTCATTGCACTACATGAAGCTTCAAGAGAATGTGTATGGTTAAGATCTATGACACAACACATACTAACATCTTGTGGACTAGAGAAAAACATAAATCCAACTCCAATCTATGAAGATAATGCAACTTGTGTCGCGCAAATGAAGGAAGGGTATATCAAAAGTGATAGAACAAAGCATATACCACCAAGATTCTTTGAATATACTCGTGACCTTATTAAAGACAATCAAGTCGAGATGAGATATGTCCAATCCAGCAACAATTCAGCCGATCTCTTCACAAAATCACTACATACATCAACTTTCAGGAAACACGTTCATGATATTGGGATGCGACATATACAGAAAATGTGATAATCCACACATGACAATTTGAGGGGAAGCATTATACACGTTGCACTCTTTTTCCCTTAGCTATGGTTTTATCCCACTGGGTTTTTCTTAGCAAGGTTTTTAATGAGGCAACATATCTGATCCACTGTGTATAATGCAAGCTGACTCTTTTTCCCTTAGCTATGGTTTTGTCCCACTGGGTTTTCCTAGCAAGGTTTTTAACGAGGCAGCATGTCAAAGCTAAACACCAAAGTTGTAGAACATCATACCACAAGGAGCTAATAATTTACCCATCAAATAAATAAATGGGCATATGTCTGAGGGGAAGTGTTATGAATTATTAGATGAGAAGTGGCAGACATATTGACCCCACCATCTTTGTTTTATTTCTTTTATTTTCTATATAACAAATGTAAATGTATTCGATAGAGGTGTGAATTACAGAAAGAAGAGAGGAACGATATAGAGAGAAAGCTATATTAAAAGTTTTAATTTCTTTGTTTTAGTTTTGACTTTTAGCTCTAAATGCGTTGTGATAACTATGTACGGTTATCTTTAACTGATTTTCAAAGTTATAATTCATTCATGATCAAACAGCTTTGTTAATTGATTATTCTATATATACGCTGGTTATGTCTTAGTTTTTAGGCCGAAGGGTGTGGGGGCGCCACCCAGGCCATGTCAGCCTCTATAGCGCCCCGAGGCGCTATACCACCACACCCTCAAAGTTAAGAGGGGGCGCTATAGAGGGGGCTCCATGGTGGTAACGAGGGAGAAGGGGGTTATCAGGTGGGGCCCTCAACTTTTCATCCAATCAAATTTTTTTTTATTTTGTTTAATATGGGGCTCCATCCCACACCGTGCAAATTAAAGGGGGGCGTTATAAAGCCCCATGGCTGACGTGGATCCTACGTGGCGCTTACGTGTCTTGATAAAGCCCCTAGGGGCTCCATCCCACACCCTCCAGCCTTATAAACTAACTAGTTAATGCCCCGCCCGCCTTGTCGGGCGATGGCCGAATAATTCTCAATCAATTAAAAAAACACTATTATAGTTTTGTTAGAAAAAAAAAACTAAAACAATGACAAGACCGTAGTTCTGAGCTCAGGGCAAAACTGTAGTTTGTCAGGATTAATGAGCGAGTGTTAGGCAGCTCCTTGACATGGAAAAAAATTAAATCCAGTCAACTAATAAAAAAAACACTTTTATAGTTTTGCTAAAAAAATTAAAACGATAGCAATACTGTAATTTGAACTGAGGGCAAAGTTGTATTTGTTGACTTTGGTAAAATCGTAATTTGCCAAAAGTTAAAGTGATGACAATACTATAAATTTGAACCAGATACAAAATCGTAATATAGCTTTGCACTAAGGACAAAATCATAATTTTAAGCTGGGGACAAAACTATATTTTTAATTTGAACTGGGGCAAAATCAAAATTTTGAACTGAGGGCAAAATCGTAATTTTGAGTTGGGGGCAAAAGCATACTTTTATTTTGAACCGGGCAAAAACATAATTTTAAACTGAAGGCGAAATCATAATTTTTGAAACGGGGTGAAAATGCAAAATCCTCATTTTTAGTTTGTGGCAAAAGCAAAAATTTATTTTGAACTGGGGCAAAAAATGTAATTGTAATCTGGGGATAAAATCATAATTTGGAACCGAGGGCAAAATCGTATTTTTGAGCGAGGGACAAAAACATAATTTTATTTTGAAGTGGGGGCACAAACGTAATTTTATTTTAAATTAAGGACGAAACGGTAATCTGGGGATAAAAGCATAATTTGGAACCGAGGGCAAAATCGTATTTTTGAGCGAGGGACAAAAACATAATTTTATTTTGAAGTAGGGGCACAAACGTAATTTTATTTTAAATTAAGGACGAAACGGTAATTTTAAAACGAATATAAAACAATAAAATGGTTGGTCGAATAGGGAAGTGCCACGCAACTGCGTAACACTATTCCCCTAACTTGCTTTTTGTTTACGTAGGAAATAATATATTCCTATTTAATGTAACAACTCAAAATTACTGTAGCCATACGATGTTTTGTTTCTTTTCGGTTATCGTGTTTTTAAAAATTTCAATACCACTATTATACTTTAAATAAATTGTGTTCATTAATTATATCGTTGCTGGTACTGTACATGTAACAAAACGGCCCGACCGATACCGATCGAACAACGTTGATGCTGGCATCACTATTCGTTTTTATTGTTTTCGATCGATATAAAACATGTGTTGACATCTTTTTGGGCTTATCACAACTTTATTTTTTAAGTTTTTTTTTGGTTGCTATATCGAGTGCCGATATTTTAAAAAACCAAGTCAATATCAAACAAATCATGCCACTAACATCATTTTTACCATTGCATTTACGTTTTCATTTAATATTTGTTAAAAATCGGGTTGTCTCCGTTGCGAAATGCATGTGTAACCCACCACTTAATTTCATTTCGCAAAATAACTAAAGGGAAAATTACAAGAATGACCATTGACCAAACACTTTTTCAGATTTGGCCATCTCCCGCGTCCTTGGAGCGACGCATCACATATCCAGATGCACGACTTGCTTATGTGATGTAGCTGAAGCGTCTAGGCTATCTACAAGAATTGCAGTTGTCGGAAAACGTAGTGGAGGTGTCGGCGATGTGGGCTGAAGCGTCTGTTTCAGAGGTGTTGAACTTGAAGCGTTTGGCTATCTTGATCAGAAATTGCATGCCATTCATCAACTCGCCGGAAGTCTCGATGGAAATTGCAGACGTCTCCGGTGCCCTGTTCTACCCTAAACCGTTCATTTCAAAACCCACGTCTTCAGCAATGTATATGTTCATGTCAGTTACAGTGCATTTACTCCAGAGAGTTTTCGGCTCTTGTGGAGGGTGCAACTACTCGCATATGGCAGTAGGCTGGAAATTTTGTCGGGGAGCGCCAAGCCAAACTCTGATGCCAAGCGTGAGTCTGGTTAAGACAACATAGTCTTGTCCAGAGTGGGGTGGAGGGCCTGCAAAAGCAGGTGCGAATCTATCGCCTGTTATAGAAATTCGCCGTTCAAAAAAAAAAAAACTAGTAGATTTTATGTTAAATAAGAAATTTAATAAAAAGATGAAAATAAAAAAATAAATAGATTTTATGTTAATTAAGAGATATAATAAAAAGATGAAAATAAAAAAATAGAGTAAATTGCTAAAATCGTCCCTGACGTTTGTTCACATTTGCTAAATCCATCTAAAAAAAGTTTGTTTTATTAAATTGCTAAAATCGTCCCTGAAGTTTGGATGGATTTAGCAACTTTTTTGAAACCTTAGTGGTTCATATGAGAAAAAATCTTTTTTTGGATGAATCTAGCAAATGTGAACAAACGTTAGGGACTATTTTAGCAATTTACTCAACAACTAATCATATAATCGTAAATCATACCTGAATTCGACACAAAAAAAAAACATAATACGGGCCTGAATTCGACAATCGTTTCTGTATAAATTACCAACAATTTAGTCTTCAACACAACAGAAAATGAGCATGAATTCTATAATAACTAATTGCCTAAACAAGAGTCTGATTTCAACAATAAGAAACATAATAATTCATAACTAATAAGGATCTGAATGAGGGAATTCGACCAAAAACAAAACAACTGGAGTACTGAATAAGAGCTGATTGATGGTTTAATGTTTACCTGAATACGTGATCCGTGATCGTGAGACTGAGTTCGTCGAACAGGCCCGTGGCTGCGTGCAAGACTGAAATCGAAGAACAATCGAAGAACAAAAGAGTGCAGACTTTGTGCGTGCAAACTCTGTGAGTTCTTCGTTGAACCAGGTCTCCTATTCTCCTGCTATAGACGACGTTTCAATATCCAGGGCACTAGTTGCCACCCAACATGAACATATTGTTTTTTATTAGTTTTTAAAATAATTTGGGTATCGGGTTCACTAACCTAATCCCAATGGGCTAACTAATCTAAGCCATATGATTTTTTTAAGTGGGCTAATGTTAGTATTTGTTTGGCTATACCCCATTAAAAAAATTTACATATAAAATATCGGATTTTTTTTAAAACTTACGTGCCCTACGAAATCACAGCCCTGCCCAGTGGTCCTCCCCGCCCACCTCCAGGGCCGACCCTGGTCTCTTTGATCTCCTATGCGTCCATGTGTTCCCCCATGCGTTTGGAGTTTCCCCCATGCGTCCTTCACCCCACGTGTCCTCTTTTTAGTGGGTTTCAGCAGTGGCGGATCTAGGATTCACGCCAAGCAGGAACGTTTTATAAGAAAAGCGGTAACGAAATCGAAAAAACGTCAAATTTTTCCAAAATTTACACTAAAAACGTCAAATTTTTCCCCGCCAAGCGGTAGCGGGCGCTCCCCCTTGTGTCCACATAGGTCCGCCCCTGGGTTTCAGTGACATCCCTCCAAAGAGCATTCCGTGCTTGAAACATCGCTCCAAAAACGCATGTTGTGAGTTATGAATAGTTTTAAAGTGAAAACGGTCAATTGCTAGTAGTAGTTTGTAAATTGTAATATCCATCAATTTTTTCCCAAAATAAAACATGTCTTATAGTCAATGTCGATCCACTAACTTTAATTCAACGTCAACCAATAATTCATCCTCTATACATACATACCCACCTACCCCCTCCCTCACCACTCCACCCACCGCCACCAACCATTTACCATGCCACCACCGAACCTCCCACCTCTCCCTCCACCTCCACCCTTCTTCTGGGGCGAAACCCCAGAAGACGAATTCTACGCCTCCCAAAACATCCACCACTCCACATCCTACTTCCAGACCCCCAACGGCCAAATCTTCACCCAATCATGGCGCCCATCATCCCCCACCCAACCCATCAAAGCCACCGTCTTCATGACCCACGGCTACGGCTCCGACTCCAGCTGGTGCTTCCAAAAAATCTGCATCGCCTACGCCCAGTGGGGCTACGCTGTCTTTGCTGCTGATCTTCTGGGCCATGGTCGCTCTGATGGCCTTCATGGCTATATTGGTGATATGGATAAAGCTGCTGCTACTTCTTTGTCGTATTTTGTAAGTGTTCGGAAGAGTGATGAGTTTACAAAGCTGCCGGCGTTTTTGTTTGGTGAGTCTATGGGTGGTGCTATTACTATGCTTATGTATTTGCAGTCCGAGAAAGATGTCTGGTCTGGTTTGATATTCTCGTCGCCGCTGTTTGTTATACCAGAAGCTATGGTTCCGTCTAAGGTAACTTCGGTTTTTAAATTCAGTTCGATTTCAATTTTAATCTGGATCTCTGTTTCTTGTTTGAGTTTGTTCGTTAAGAAAATGGATGTGTTTGTATTCCTTTATATTTGTTCGTTAATAGTATAAACGAACGTGAACAAAACAACACATGTGTTCATGTTCGTTTGTTTAACTAAATTAACAAAAACTTATGTTCATGTTTGTTCCTTTATTAAATAAGCGAACTTCCTGCCGAACAGTTCATGAGCAGTACACAGATTGTTTGGTTCTTTTAAAGCCCTGTTTCCCAGCCAACTACATTTCATCAATTGTTTAAGCAACTTGATTCTGTGATTTAATTAAGGTTATGTTTGTTCTGTAATTGAAGCTACATTTGACAATGTATGGGCTCCTGTTCGGATTGGCGGATACATGGGCAGCAATGCCAGAAAATCGGATGGTGGCAAAGGCAATTAAGGATTTTGAAAAACTGAAGATAATCGCAGTGAACCCAAAACGATACACTGGAAAACCGAGGGTGGGGACGATGAGGGAGGTTGTGAGGGTAACAAATTACTTACAGAACAACTTCCAGAAGGTCACTGCCCCATTTTTCGTTGCACACGGGACGGCGGATGGGCTGGCGTGTCATTCTGGTTCAGAAATGTTATACGAGAAAGCTGCAACTCCGGCGGAAGATAAGACGTTGAAGCTGTATGAAGGTATGTACCACTCATTGATTCAAGGGGAGCCTGATGAGTCCGTTGCGCTTGTGTTGGCGGACATGAACGCTTGGATCGACGAAAAAGCGCAAAAGTTTGGCCCTCAATCTAATGGTAACTGATCTGTTATTCCTGATAAATAATTATGAAATATTTCCAAGTAATATTGATTTTTCTTTGTGTGGCAATGGCTGTTAAGAAAACATAATATAATTGAATTGATAAAGTGTTGTTGATTTATTGTTCATTACCCAATAGATGGAAACTTATATATATGTTCAACAAGTTTGTCATTCAAGTGAAACAGATAGTTTTGGAGTGTTGTAAACTTTAGAAGTAGAGATTTGAACTTTAAACAGAGAGAAGCCAATCACCTCTCTCCCTTCCCTTTCTTGCTTCTTGACTAAAGCAAAAACCGAGCCATACGATGGCACTCGTGTAGTGCCGACACATTTTCGGTTAGAACGTCGGGGAGGTGCTCATGTCATGGCCTTGATTGAACCTTGAATTTCCTTAGAATTATGGGTATAAAGTATAAACGTATCGAGTTGGACCGAACTTGCCTAAGCTCTGGCTCGACTCATTTAACTTGAAACTCAGGCTAAATATACATACTTGGTTACAATTATGAATATGACATGGTATGTATTATTCATTCATTTATTTCATATTTATACGTATATAATGCTCGTTTAGGCTCTCGGGTATATGACACTTCTCCCGAGCTCGTTATCCAAATGGGCTTCAATTCAGGCTCAAGCTTTTTTGAGCGTGGCTTAGTTAGAGCTTTTAGTGAGCCTATCTCGAGTAGCCTATAGATAACTCAGCTCGTTTACACCCTACTAGAACCGAAACTCAGTTTAAGTACCACCATTTCCAATTATACTCTAGCTTGTGAACCATGAAGGAAGATGGGTACGTTGAAGGGCCTCTAGAACGGTTCTGACATACGGGTTGCCAGATGATGGGCTTTGATGTGGTGTTCCAAAAGCTGGTGTCTTGCTTGTAGCGCGATTGAAAAAAGCTCGGTTGTAGACGAGTTGGCTCGGTTAAACTCTATTAGTGGCTCGGCTCGGCTCGGCTCGTTAGCTCGCGAGCCGGCTCAATTTTTTTCATATAGATTTAATTTAATTTTAAGTGTATTAAAATACAAATATGTGGGAGGTGTTGAAGTGTTAACATGTTAAGTTTAATTAATCAATAACATATAAAAATATGAGAAAATAAATAGAAATTATACGGATAATATTTTTGATATCCATTTCGATCTTAAAAATATTAGAAAAATAAAAATACATGTAGTCATATGTGTAATTTTTATTTTATTTTTTCTATCTTTTCGATATTTGTGAAAAAATAAAAAATTAACGAGCCGGCTCAATTTGGCTTGAGTTGGCTCAAACATTTTACGAGCCGAACTCGAGTTCGATTTTTCAACTCGATAAACGTATCGAGTTAGCATTTTCATCAGGCTCAAACATTGATTCAAGGGGAGCCTGATGAGTCCGTTGCGCTTGACCTGGCTCGGCTTGATTACAACCCTACTTTGAAGTCACGGTATGCAATTGGACCAGGTGGCTCCAAGGGTTGTCTTGAGCATTAATGCTGTGGGTTGGTCCATCGCAGGAGTGGCTGAAATAGATGATGGTTACAGTTGAGGTGTAACATAACTTTTCGATCATCATGTCAGTATCGAACATTCGAACCACCACATGGACGACATATTTATGACACGCCAACCATATCTGGCATATCGGGTTACAAAAGTTTAAATATAGGGATGGCCGTATCATTAATTTTTGATATGATACATGTCGAAATTAGCTTCGAAATTTTCTTAAAAACTTGCATAGTGTTATGTATTCATGATATAAAAAGTTAGTTTTATCAAACATACATGCGAGTGCTACGGGTTTAGGGTTTATGATATGATAGCTTGAAGTGTTTCGCGTTTATCATGAAGAACAAGAAGAGTATGATAAATTTAAAATCGGTAAATATGAAAATAGAAGTGTTTTAAACTAGCATGTTTGATAATATTATTCCTGATTGAAGAATATAACACGATGTAAGATTTTAGCGTTATATGTAACATTTGTTTGGGAATAAATGTTTTTATTTTTGTGTCAAACTAAAATAACTTTGCTGATTGCTAACTTGTAAGTTTTAACAAGTAAATAAACGTAACTAGTTGAGTGGCACTCGTTTTCAGTTAATTTATCAAGTGTATAAGGCTAAAGGGAGGTTTTCTGGAGGCAAGAAAGTTAGGGGTGTTAAGAGATGGTTAATCGATAATATTTTACAAGAAAAGTATTAAATAATGTTTTAAACTCTAACTTTAAGTTAGGTTCGTGTCATAACAGAAATTCACACCCTTTGTGACCATTACCTTTATTTTAAGAAACTTGTAATGAAACAAACTATTGAATACTAAGAAGTGGACAGAAGGTGAGCTAGTTATGTAAATCTTTGTGTTTCTACTTTCTTGTATTTGATTTTTCTTTTAACTTTAAACCTGTTTACATAACATAACTTCTTTACAAGAAATATATTCTAAACATTGTAAAAGTGATCATTAAATTTATAAATAACTTAAGACACCCCGCTCTAGTTTCTTACACAACCGTTTTATAGTAGTAAATTAGACAATAAACACTATTGTTGATACATTTTAATGTTACAAATAAAATAAAAAGAACAGTACTGCCGTGTTGGGTTAAAAGTTGAGCACAGAAGAAGAAGCGGGACAACTTGGGTCATGCGCTGATGGGCTAACAACACAAGAAGCAGACTTAGGCGCATGTTTCTTCGTGTTGTAACTTGTAATTTTTTGTAGGGCTGGAAAATCGTGTCTTATTGGGTTTAACAGGTCTCTGACGACGCGCATAACACAAGTATTAAATATGAATACAACTCGTTTAACTACTTGATATCTCATGTCTATAACACAGTTTTATGTTTTATCTACCAAGAAAAATAAATGATGGATTCTAACATCATAATTTTATTTATTTTTAAAAATGTAAAAAATCACATTGTGTACTTTTTCAGTAAACATGTCTAATCGTGTCTTATACAGATATCTATTGCCAGCCCTAATTTTTGGTGAAATGAATTTTTGGTTTTAAAGAGCGAGAAACGCAACGGGCCGCTTTTCATACGCGACAAGGTTTAGTACCAACACAAAGTGTCTCTCGCTTTTTTATACGCGAGACATCAGTTACCCAATGTTCATGGCATTATAGCCTACTACATCTTGGGGGTGAGATAAGGCATTGGGACCAATAGATACTGGGTTCGATTCCCACAAGGGGGGGGGGGGGGGGGGGGATCCCATATTTATTAGGTTTCCCCTTGAATTGGTGTATATGCATTATGCCTAGTTGAGATGGATATGATCAGATGGTTTCGCTGATGCCACAATGATACTGCAGTAGTCTGTCAGTGATCCAAATTTGCTGCCGTTCAAAAAAAAGTTACCCAATGTTCAATTATAATTAAGTTTTTTTTATTATTTAATATATATATAGAGAGAGAAAAAGTATATCGTACATTACGGCTTAACGTACTTCACGTACGACAACGTGCGTGATTTGTTCTATAACATGCGTGATTAATGTTTTCAATATGCGTGATTATTGTGTTTCAACATGCGTGATTTTGGATTTTTGAGTTATAATGTGCGTGATTTTAAAATAAACGTGCGTAATTACCTGTCGTACGTGATGTACGTTAAACCGTAATGTACGTTAACCTTCCTCTCTATATATATTATATAAATCACTTAGAGTTAACTTCTGTTTTGCTCCCTATGGTTTGGTCGTTAACAACAAAAATAAATGGAGTTAAGGGCGGGGAGTATATTAGAGAACCAATAGAAACATCGAGGAAAATGACACTTTTTAAATGGATGGGGCAAAACCGTTAAAACGAACAAACCACAGGAAGCAAAACCAAAGTTAACTCAATCACTTATACATACAACATCTTAATGCAATAAAATGTAAAAGTCAAGGATTAATTATGATAAAAACTCAACTTTGAGGATAAATTATTTTCAATTTAGTTAATAAAGAGGTGAAAAAAGAGTAATCATCCATTTAACCTAACAATTAGCTGCTTTATTCCATGTGACCATCACGACTGCTCTCGTCTTTGTTCCTTAAGTCTCCATGACTCCAATTAACCTAAAAATCATCAGCCAAAACTCATTTCCTCAAATCACCAAGTAATGTAGTTCATGCTTGTGTTAAAACATTTAAACTGATTTTCATTTTATCAAGTAAATCTCGTTTTAAGATCGACTCGATTTGAGATTTTAGCCAACGGCTTGACTTGTTTATCCGCTATATTGATCGGGAGTGAAGACAATTGACAAAACTAAGAGAAGAGAAAATGAGAGATTATAGAGATGAGCACACATATCATCCTTCAAACTTGATTTCTCTATAGCATTTATAAGATATAGAGAGCATAACAACAATCAAATGAGAATCACGACAGGATGTTTTTACACCTGACAAATTACTTCTCGTATTATAGATATTGATATGTGACACTCGTCATCTATTGTTAATATTATTTTCGTGTAATTAATATCTTTTTAAACATAAATGTACATGGCTTTACAATCATTAAGCATATAAGTATATAACCATATGGACAACGAGAAGACTTAACCACTCGATCATATGGACAACAAATATATTTGTCAAAAAGTTGAATCATAGAGAATAGCAAGTTGGATTAGCCTGGAAATAAATTAATTAAAATAATGAACCGGTTTTTAATTCATTTCTTTATGACAAACGTGACTTTTATAACATGCAAATATAAATATAAACTCATGTCTTTTTTTGGTTAGAAATTTAGAATAAAGTCTGGCTTAAAGAAACCAGAGTATCGGCTTTTGAATAAAAATTATTAAAGTTGATTTCACTCCGGTCCGTATAAAAGTACACATCCGGCTTTTGAATGATTAAGTAGGCAAGAGAAAACCTAAATTTGTGTTAAGTATTGAAGAATATATTGTTGTTGTATTATTATTAATTTGGTGGAAGATTCTAGGATGCTACTATAGGGGTGTTCATGAGCCGATCCGATCTGAGCGAGGGTCTGCTCGTGTTCGGATTGAATTACAATCGATCCGATCCGATCAAATTTGCAAAACCGAGCAAAAACGTGATGCTCGTGCTCGGATTGAATTTGAATCGAGCGGATCGTTTCGCTCGCTTTCGCTCGGTTGTTCTAAGCACCAAAATTAAAACATGTGTAGTAACACAAAAAAAACTGAAATCAAGACTATTACAAGGCTGCATTCATAAAAAACAAATCATAACTTAATTAAAACATGTCCAACACCTTATTAAAAAAAAACAATCTACTACTTCTAATAAAGCAAAATAATCTTTAGCCACTTGTCATTAGCTTAACCATGTGGCTGACACGTGGCATTGTATTGTTTCCCCAATTTTTCTTTTGAGCGGCAAATTGAATACACGCTTTGTATTCTTTGTTTCTCAGACCAAAATAATTTCCTAAATCCCACACAATCATTCTCTCATCTTCTCTCAAACCACAAATGAGTTTCCATCTGATCAAAAACCCTAGATCTATAACGCCGCACATTTCATCTTCTTCAATTGATTTCTCCAATCCTCTTATTTGATGAGTCCAAGAATTCTTAAATCGGTAAGTTTTTAGCCACAATCCTCCACTTTTGAGGTTACTCTGAATCACAATCCTCTGTCGTATCTTGGTGAATCGAAGAATTCTTAAATCGGTAAGTTTTTAGCCACAAATACGATCCATCTTATTGTCTAATTCATCCGGTTTTTGTATTCGTTATATTTCGATTCAGGTTATATTAATGTTTTTATTCAATCGTAGTGTGGATTTTGGGGGATTTTTAAAATTCGGAAACCCTAATGTTGAAGACCGATGGTATTGTATGTTTGATTTTTGTTTAATCATTTTTTTTGTAGTTGATTCATGCATTTTGATTCTGATTGGATTTTGACCTAATAAGCTGCTTCTCGAAACCCTAGAATCTATCGCCGTTTTGTTCATCACTCTATCTCATGTTTGGTCAATATTCAACAGGTATTTTCATGGTCGTCGTGTGCGTTCTAAGCACCGAAAAAAGCCTCTGAAATGGTAATCTATATCTTCAATTTGTGAACAATCCTTTTTTAATTTATAAGTTTTGTATGTTGAAGGCTATGGTTCCGACAAGTTGATCCTGAGCAAGTTGCTAGGCGTTGTTCATCTCAGTTCGATATCTCTATAGAGCTGGTGCAAGTTGCAAGATCAGGTAAATGGAAATTTGTTTGAAAAAAAAAACCCTTATATTTTACAAAAAAATGGTATCAAGTTGTATATCTATTTTTATTCATATTGTTGTTTTTACTTTATTATAATACAGGTGGGGAATTTGATTTGATTACAGCAGTTGGTTGCAAGTGAGTTATTGATTAATGTTTTTTTTGCAAGTGTTCTTATGGTTTGTATATTTATCATCTTCAATCCAAGTTTATTGAACATGTTTTAATCCAGTCTTTTGTACATTGGTTGGAAATGTTTGCCAGCTCTCAAAATCAAAATGACCCGAATGGCCTTCCAACACACGACTCTTGGTAGGGCTATTTTTGGAATTGTTTCAAATTTTGAAGAAATTGATCGGTAAAATTGATTGATTTACTTTAAATGCTACTCAATTAAGAGCATTAAACCTCATTTAATTGAGATAATTTGAATTTGAATTTGAATTTGATTTTGACTTTGATTTTGATGGATACAATTATGAGGATTTTACTCTAATTTATTACAATTTTGCCATATTTGACTATTTTTCCTTTTTTGGGATTTTGTAGGTGGATCTTAAGTTGAAGATCTGTAGAGGTGCTTCGGTTCGAAAAATTCTTTTATTCGAGAAGCTAAATCTTACTTTTGTAGGTGGAAAAGTCTCTTTTGCATCATATACAAATGATTACTTTTGTAATATTGAAAACTGATCAGCAAACTAATGTAACAAATTGCTATTCACAGTGGCTATGATTTTCTTCAAAATTTTCTCTTTATTTGATTTCTAAGTTCTAACTTCCACATAATATATCTATACTTCAAGTTAACTTTATATCTACATGATTTTTTTTGTTAATGAATTGGCAGAGGTGGCAAGGTTTGTTTCTACAGCTTTATTTCTTCCTCACGTATATAGTCGGATAGATGACTGCAATCATTTACTTCACAATTGGCGTTTATTCTAGGTTCAGAGTTTTCGCTAATATTTTGACACGTATGTTCTTCTATAATATTAACATGATTAATATTTTTTTTTGTTTATTAATCTAATTAAAATGCTTCATATCTTTTTCTAAGTACAACAAGAGCCGGGTATGTTTAAATGTCAAAATCATAGCAGTATCTGCAGATGACCCGGAATTCCATCACTACACCGACATCAAAGAACCCTTACCAAATCGTCTTGTTGAGATCTGGCGTTTCTTTGAGGACGGTATCCATACATTTGTGTAAAAAGTAGAATTTACTATATAATACCTCTTTATTAATGTCATCATATTTTTGGAATCTTAACTTGATGTGTGCAGACAAGAAGAACGAGAACACATAAGTGAAAGTCAACGACTTTTTAATATTGCGTGGTTCAATATTTTAAATGCTTTAATAATAATAAAACTTGAGGATGTGTGTATACGGATAAGTTTTTCTATGTGAATAATCATGCTATTTGAAGTGAGCTTTTTATGTTTGTTGTTCATTTTGTTACAGTTTGGTAGAGAAGTAGAGGAGAAACCGAGCCGGTGCACTTACCCACACTTGCTTCCATGCGTAATGTATGAACACATTTCATTTTTTATGATAACTGATACACATTTTCTCTAATCCTTACGATTTGATTATTTTTAATACTTTCTCAATCGTAATTTCTATAATCATGGAAATATGAAAATTTCGAAATCGTATGTCAATTGTGGTTTCTTTCGCTCGACGTTTCTCAGTCGTCAAACAATCGATTCTTCTATATGCTTCAGGCATAATTCAAACCACGCATGAAGTTATATCCTTACTTTTGTTTAAATCTTCTGCGGGTTATTGTAAAAAATGATGCAATGATTAGGTTTCTTTGTAGATAATTTAGTATTTGTACCTTATGCAGAGACGACAGTGAAACTAATGGGATTGTTTGGCGTTTTTGTATAGCATAACGATAGTTGGGACAAATTTTATGTCCAAGGTGGTCAAAAGTACATGTAAGTCTATTTTTCATGAAAGTTGTGTTTTTTATGAAGACCAATCAATGGGTTTATATGGTAGTTACATGTTTTCAGGTCACCTGGAACTGCTTTCGTTGAGGGTGATACTACTATATGGAGTTTGTGGATCATCCGGAATGGCAAGTTATTTAATGGTAGGCCAAGCTCGGTTACCAAAACAATTGAAGACATTAAAGAGACGACATACCTCTGTTTATTGAATCGCACCAAGATTTCAACTTGGGAATGGAGTTGGTGGTCTGACTTTATCCCAAATGATCAAAAATATGGTTTATGTTGGTTATTGTTTAGTTTAGTTGCAGGTCTCTTTTGGGTTATGTTTATACTTCTATGTTGGTGTTGTTTAGATGGGATCTTCTCAATTTCTTGCTGGATGGGTCAATCAGTAACAATTATATAGAAATCATGGAGGTAATTCTTATATTGAAATTGAATGAGTTTTGTTGAATTTATTTGTTTTAATTAGGGCTCTAAGTGTTGATCATAGGGTGCATTATTGATGCATTTGTGTTTTGTGAACCGTGTTTCATCATCTAAAACTTTACAAGTTGCAATGTGGTGATGAATAAGTGTTCAATGCTGAATTAATCTCAAATTTGGATAGCTGAATCAATTGATTGTGATTAGAGTTTCTTGCAATTCGAGTTATTTACATCCATGATATTATAGCATCCCCCAAAAGCTGAAACTACACATTTTGCCATTGTCTTGGTCACATTATTGATATGTATGGTATCATTGAGTTACATGATGTAGAAACAGGGACACATGTTGGAGACTGTTTTGCAAACGGGCATAGTTATGACTGTATGAGGGTGGTTGGCATGAAGTAGGAAGACAAGGTTTTTGTATGTTTACTTTCAGAAACGGCATAACTCAATCGGGTCACTTGGATAACGACGTTCTCCCTGTTTCAACTTCTCAAGATGTGTTTTTTTCCTGGATCATCTTCTTCCGTTTCTCATGTCAAAGTACTTGAAGCAGTCCAAATAAATCAAACAACTATCACTACAGTTTCTCTGATGTGTGGTTGTTTTCAGGAATTTGATGTGCGTTTTTTTGATCATTTTCTTCCATTCTTCTTCTTTTAAATGCTCTTTATCATTACCATCTTATGGTTTATGAATCTGATATGTGGTTTTCAGGAAGCAAGACGTATAACTGGGAAGCAGTCGCTACAACAGATGTGGATGAGAGGGTGAACAAAGTCGTGGTTGCAGCTAACAGGCTGCCAATTCAGCAAAGAGTGGCAGCAGATGCATTAGCTTGGTGATGATGATCTACATCTTTATTATCTTAATCCTTTTATGATATAGACGGGTTGAATAATACGTTAAAATAGATGTTTCTAAAATGGGCCAGCTTACACTTGTGAATATGATCAAGAACTTACATAAGTTGATTTTTTAATAAAATGATTTCGAATATTTTAAGCATTTTGAATAAACTTTTGGTGACTATATGTGGCTGGCCCTTTTTTTGCCGCCATACAATGCTAATTTTTTTTACGTATGTAGCTTTGTAAAATGATTCAAGTTCTGATCCAGTTTTACCCTACGCTTGGGTCATCTTCAAGCTCAGATCCAGGTATTGATTTTTCCCACCATCGGAACTCCGCTTGGGTCGTCTTCCACATGGCATTCTATTAATCCTTAATGATTGTGTTTAGGTGCTAAACCTCTTATTATAACCGGTTTTGTTTTTCCCTAATTGCAATTGCTTTCCACAGAAGACAAACCCAAGATTGATTTCTATGTCGCATGATACTAGCAAACACCACAATCTTACAGCTTAGTTCTCATCAAGGTAATTTACATTTGATCCAATTTGATTTTGTCTTGAAACATTACGATTAGCCATTGTTTTGTTCACTAATTAGGTTTTTTTTTTTCTGTTTGTTTTTTACCTTGGTAAGATTACGATTAATGTCGAAAACAGAAGACAGTTTGGAGAGAATGGGATAGCCGCCCACCGCACTCGGCTGAGCTACACGGATGCTCAACAACTTTGTCGACGGTAACTTTGACTACAAAGGCCATCCAGTCCTCCGATCCAAATTCGGTTATTGTCGGTCCACATATTTCATTATATAGACTGACTTGTGATTTTTGCGTTACTTCATTTTTTCAATTCATTGTAGTTTACTGATTTCATTAGTACTTGAATGTTTATTTCTTTCCAATTATTATTTCAACAATTTTAAGTTATATATTTGTGTGTTAGTCCACCCGCGAAACTCGCGGGATCTTATTATATTCAGTTGTCTTTTATAATGTGTAAAAGGGAATACAATTAAGAATACATGTTACCGAAATTATTATATTTATTTGGTCTAATTTATGGAAAGTAATACGAAACAATTTAGATACAAAAAGAACATGTTAAGGACTCGAAGAAGTAGTCGGTAGTCACTTAATTTTGGTTTATTTTTAATAAATAGAACTTAAATCCTGTTATATTATTTTTTTCAAAGTTATTTTCTTATTTGGTTTGTATATGATGTAGATATAGATTGTACATTGAAGACTTATTGTGTATCTTGATCTAAGGCCTTAGTTTTAAAAGCTAAACTTATGTTCATAGGATTTTAGGACATCTTTTTAAAGGTTGTTATTCATAGGAATACTAATTTCTTCATAATTTTTTTAAATTATAATGAATTGTGCAGCTCTCTATCATCTAATTCATGCTATGCATTTGAGGAGAAGACCTACATGTAATTTATAAAGTTTTGCAATTCAAGATGATGTAGGATAGTAGTTTTTTTGGTTATTGGTATCTTGGGTATTTTAATTTATTAACCTTATTTTTTTCTATAACAGTAAAAGGGATTTATAGCAAATCAAGTGTTGGACGGTAGCCAACCAATTGATATCTCTAAGAACCCGTTTGAGTTGTTCTTACACTTAAGTAAGAATCTATTTTTTTTTCAAATTAATTTCATGCATATTTTTAATAATCTAGCAATAGAGATTTAAATTCTAAGTCGTCCTGATTGGAATTGACGATGTCAGAGGATGAATGCGATAGTGGAGTTAAAGAAGACATCATGAAGGTTTAGTTGAGAAAAACTTAATTTGTAACGAACATTATGTAGATGTACTATTTGGACGTGCTCAACTGTCTCAAAATATTAGGCTTAACAAATCACAGTTTAACGGTTCTACGTGAAAATATATTAACCTTATTTTTTTCTATAACAGTAAAAGGGATTTGTAGCAAATCAAGTGTTGGAGGGTAGCCAACCAGTTGATATCTCTAAGAACCCGTTTGAGTTGTTCTTACACTTAAGTAAGAACCTATTTTTTTTTCAAATTAATTTCATGTATATTTTTAATAATCTAGCAATAGAGCTTTAAATTCTAAGTCGTCCTGATTGGAATTGATAATTTCATAGGATGAATACGATAGTGGAGTTAAAGAAGACATCATGAAAACATCATGAAGGTTTAGTTCACAAAAACTTACTTTGTAACGAATATTATGTAGATGTACTATTGGGACGTGCTCAACTGTCTCAAAATATTAGGCTTAACAAATCACACTTTAACGCTTCTATGTTTAAATTATTTTATGTGTTTAGTTGGTGTTTAGCCACCCGCGAAGCTCGCGGGGTCTTAGGCTAGTACATAACTAAAATCAAGATCCTAAAAATGTTCTTAGCAATATCAAGAAGCACAAAAATGGATCCTAAAAATGGATCATAAAAACCGAACATGAGCAGCAGCGAGATATGTGGCAGGAGGTAGGAGATTGTACCTCTGCTGATTTGAAGTAGCCGGCAAGGTAGGAGATTGTATCGTATCCGTATAAGTTGAACTTGAGCAGCAACGAGGTATGTGGCAGGAGATTAGGTGCTGATTTGAACTTTTAGGAATTAGGGTTAGGTTTTGGTATTGAGTTGGCCTAGTATGTTTCTTGGGCTTTTAATTTTTCTTGGGCTACTTATCTATATAAATATATATATATATATATATATATATAAATTATTTAATAAAAATTATTCGAGCGAAACCGAGCGATCGACGAGCGAGCGGACCTTTGCTCATGTTTGGCTCGTTTTCAAATCGAACCGAGCCGAGCGGCTCATTTACAAACTGATTAGGAATGAACATTCTTCGAGCGATCTTCGAATGTCGGGCAGTTTGGACAGCCCTAGATGCTACATGTGTATTTCAGGAGGAGTTTTTTTTCCTAAAAAGGTGGTGAAAAGAATATTTATCAAAATGAGTATTTGAAAAATATTTACTAAAATATGTGTTTTTTAAGTGTTTTTTTTTTTCAAAATGATAATGATAAAAAAAATATTTACCAAACTTTATATTTGAATTATTTGTTTCATTAGAACTTTAGAGACATAATTAAATTAAGGAGTAGAGATGAAATCATCAAAAAAAAAAAATTATAAACCTAAATAACAATAACTATATGATATAAAAAACTAGAATGATGCCCGTGCGATGCGACGAAAAACACAAACATTGTTGGGGTGTGTATGGTACAGTCAGTTCAGTTATTATACTTATCCGAAGCCGAAACACATGACGTGGAGATATAAAAGCTAGAAATGTATGAAAATATGAATGGTTCAGTTAATTTTGGTTAATTGAGGGTAGAAAAAAAAACGATAACCCGTTTTTGGTTAATTCGGTTTTCAGTTAATCAGTTTTTAGTTAATTCAGTTTTTGGTTACTTTCGGTTAACTAATCAGTTCTTGCTCACCCTTTGACATTGTTAATCACGTAACATATCAAATTTTTAATTAAAAAACTATAGCAATATTATACTCAAATTAAAAAAGAATGAAATGCTCGTTTTATAGTATAATTAGAAAAAATAACGTATGAAAAAGTTATGCCCGTTTAAAAATCGTGGGGTAGTTAGTTTTTTTTTTAAGCAGAATAACGTGTAACTACTAATTAATTAGACATAATTTGGTTCAAGATGAAGGATTTAAATGTAAATAAGATGGGATGATTAAATTATAATTAGTGTTTGAAAGACTAATTTACCCTTATTTTAGAGTTGTACCTTATGCATTAAAGGAAAAAATTATAGTTTTGTCCTTTATCTTGATCCCCTTTTTTCAGGCGGTGTCATTTTCAACGAATTTTGATAGGTTTTGCCATTTTATAGGGGATATTGTTGCATGTCTTGTCATTTAGTCTTAACCAAGTCAATTTTTTTTGTTAAATCTGATCATGTGACTTGCATGTGAGGGCATATTTGTCATTTCACCTAAAAGGACTAAGGGGTTGTTTGGCAACCTTTGAATGGTTAAGTACTGTATCAATAAGAGGTATGAACCATTAAGTGTCAAACCAGTAAGAGGACTGAACCATTAAGAGACAGTGTAATGCTTAACCATTCAGAGGCAAACGTGGACTAATCCATATTAGAGGTCTTAACCATTTAGACTCAGTACAATGCTTAACCATTCAGAGACAAATGTCTGAACTATTCAGACATCAGCTCGCGAAACAAACAGTCTGACTGTCGTCAAGTCATTAAAAAAACCCGTTTAACCAAGATAGCTAGGATACCCTAACCAGTCTGACTGTCGACAGTCTAACATACTAACTACTAACCCGGTTAGCGATACCCTAACCGTACGCCGTTCAAAAAAAGTATAAATATATAAAACCCAGAATGTTAACAACGAACGATACTTCGTGTTTACTGATGACTGTCGTCAAGTCATTAAAAAACCTGTTTAACCAAGATAGCTAGGATAAGTAGAGTATAATATCCACGAGGAGTATGGGGTTAGTATTACATGTTTTGATTGATTGTGAAAAGCAAAACACACACATTTTTTTTTTTGATAAATTGGATTAATTGTTGTATATCATAAAGGCACACTAAAACAAAAGACAAGAAACAATCGATCACATCCAGTGACGAAGCTTGAGATTTCCGACTGGGCGGTCAAAAATGTATATACCAAAAAATTTCTATACGAAAACTACATACTCCCCACTATGCTGCGCCCTTGATCACATCTAAGTTCAAATTTGATATATAGCAAGTTAGTTATATGGGTTTCTAAACCAAAATGAAAAGTTATATAGACATAACGTCGACTAAACAAGCATAACTTGTGTAATGAAGTACCTACCGTTGTATGGCTAAGCTTATAATGAATAAACATCGAGATAATTAGATATACAAGGTGATCTCATTCAAATACCAACATATTGACATAACCTTCTGTTAGACACTTAGACTGATAATTAAACTTAATTATGCTATTATGTATGTCTAAGTATTATAACTTATATGTTTTCGGTGTGTATGATAACTTATATGGTGGTGATAAGCGGGTATGATTTAAACTGCAATGGCAGTTATTCCCGCCAAAGAAAACCGCCAAATATCTATGTATATATGTATGATATCCGGCAACTTATTCCGGTATCAAGACATATTCTATTTCTTAGAATTGTCCTCTCACACTAATTCTATTCGAATACCATTTGATTCTTACTGTTTCTTCATACTATTTCCTATTCAAACATGAATACTGATTCAAGCAAATCTCATACTTCCACTGCAACTGTGCTTGAATCCCAACATAGTGGTATCAGTGACACGTTGGGAAAGAATGCGGAAATCAAACCTACATCGACAATGATGCCCAGTCAACATTGTGTTGATGAAAAGAATGAAAAAGAAAGAAGAATTCCCCGTGTAAGGCTTTGTTACTATTGCCATCAACCAGGCCATCAAATATACTCGTGCAAAGTGAAAGAGAATGATGAAGCCACTCAATTAATTAACCAAGCAATCAATGCCGGAATTCAAAGACAAGATGATGAAGTGGTCTGCCGAAATGAAATGATTGTCACCGGAATAGAGGGTGGCCAATGGGGAGATATCTGGTATGTAAATCCGACATTTAATCATCACTTTGCTGGAAACTTAAACGTTTTTAAACGTATTAAACATATGATTGGTGTTGAAACAAAATCGGGAGAGAATAACTTTCTTTTTATCCGGGGAATTGGGGCAGTGGAAATAAGATCCGGTAACGATATGTTATGTATGCAGAGTGTGTTCTATTAACCGGAATTGGACCGAAACGTATTAAGCCTTGATCAGTTAACGCTGCAAGGATATACGGTAAATAAAGTCCGGTGATACATGTAAGATTTTTCCAATGTTCCCTGCCCCAGTGGTTAATTCGGTGATACATGTAAGATTTTTCCAATGTTCCCTGCTCGTTAAATCTACAATGTGAGTTATTCTCTTTTTATCAAATTGCTTTATAAATTCTTAAAATATTTTCAAAGTTATAATTACAGTGATTAAGTTTATGTAATCACCAAATTACAGTCGGTATGTGGGGTATTGTGCACAGTATTGCAGTTTTATCACTTTAGGTGGGCGAACCTAAATTTAGTGATAACCGTCATTCATTGGGGCAGCCAATGGTGATATGACCACAGTCACAGAAATGAGTCGAGTGACAAATACTGTGGGTAGTTGGTTTGATATCAGAAACATTGTAATCTCTTAATACTGTGAATTATAACAAACGAGTCGTTTTAGTAAAACTGAATGATTCACTCAGTATTTCCCTGCTGACAAAACCTTTTTCAAACATGTTTCAGGTGATCTGTTGTGAGCACAGGAAAAGTGCCGTGGAGCACTACATGCTTAGAAAAGTGGCTCAATGTAAATAAATAAAGAAACATGTTTTGAGAAATAAAGATTTCCCAGCAAAATCACTTTATTGTAAATTATGGGATTTATCCCTATATTATATAAACGAGCAGTTTTAATATTAATCGATCCTGTTTAAAAAGACTTCCGCTGTCATTTAATCAGATACCATCGGATTTCCTGCCTCGCGGCTCTGGACCGGGTCAAACCGGGGTCAAGGGTCATGACAGGAAAAAGGTGGTATCAGAGCCACTGATTTAAGCTTACTATTGATTTTAGCCTATTAAAATAATTAAGAGATACTTAGGAAATTTAAATTGCTATTCTGTGAAAATATGTTTTATTAACTGATTAATTGTTAAGTTACAGTATGGGTAAAAACAAGCTTTCTGCTATCTACCACAAATTAGATACTGCACCTACAGAGAAAGGAACCTCTTCCTCCAAACAACCAGCAGATCTGGAAGAAGGGATTTTTATCCGTAAAGCAAATTATGAAAATCCTCTCACCCAAGATAAAAGAAATTTGATTCTTAGAAAGGGACAGGAGAAAATAAAGAAACCCCAAGTCAAGAAAGTGAGGTTTAATTCAGAAATCCAGGAATTAGGCAATAGGTCACCTTGGGAAGACACATTAGATGAAAAATGGGCAAACCTTTATATGCTAGCTACCGTAGCAGAAAATGCAAACCTCTAAAAATATCAATAAGCCTGGTCTAGTAGAAAATTTATCTCCAGTAAATAAATAAAGTATAGTGTGTTCTCTTTCCTGTAGTCTTTTTGTACAAATCCGTATGCAATAAAACTTTAATGTTTATTGTAAAACTTTGTTCCAAAGTTTTAACTTAGCATTTTTGTGCATTTTGCATATATGCTATCCAGCATGAGTGAGATATCGGAAGCATTTCAGAATCTCAACCTCTACCCAGTACCAATTGAAGTCTCCCACGACTTTACTGGTTATATTGCTGACATAGAGGAACCCCTGGAATTCCAAGCTCCACCGCTGGAAAAAGCAAAACTTAAAAAGAAAAGAAGATATGTAGGATGGAGGAAAGTGCGCAGGAGAAAGCCAGCTACTAGGAAACTCCCTAAAATAGAAAACCCTATAGACAAAGGAAAAGGAATAGAAATCGGAGAGAGTTCTAATCCGGCAGAGATAGAAATCAGGGAAGATTCTAAACAAAAAGGAATAGAAATTGGAGAGAGCTCCAGACAAACTGAAGAAATCACATTTCAAGAGGAAATAGACCGTCTACTGGAAAATTGTGATGTCATTAGCCCTATCCATAATAATCTATATCCTTACCTAGAAACCCAACTTCCTGTAAATCTGGAACCAGCTATTCCAGACCCACTAATCCACACTCGACCTTTAGGCCAAATGGACGAATGGTGGACAAATGACTGGCAATTCGAAAATATCATCAACAGTCCTTATTCTTTCCTTCCACAGTTTGATCCAGAACCTATCCCCAATCCTCCAATGAGCAACGAAAACTTAGCCGAACTCCGTCAGTTCGGTGAAGAGCTGATAGGTACAGGGAATAGGCTCCGGGAAATGGGGGAACAAATTTCCTGGAAATACGACGAAAGGGAGCGTCGCTACTAAACTGCCAGTTGACCAAAGAATAGTGGGGTTGGGAAGAATGTCTGTATAATAATAATAATAATAATAATAATAATAGATATATATATATAACTCTGTAAAATGGGAAATAAAACATTGTAAGATAAACAGTGTGTATGGATGCCTATATAATATATAAAGCAAAATAGAAGTCGAAACATCGACAATTTTGGATATATATATCTGTGTTATAAGATTTTATGTGCTTCTGTGAAATTGTTTTATTTACAATCATTTGATACTAATAGTTATAATTATAATAATTATCAGATGGAAAACGCTAGTAATGAACCAGTTAATGAAGGGAATCAATCTGAACAAAATCAGGAAAACCAGTATATGACTAGACAAGATATTGAGAACATCGTCACTCAAGGGATAGCTAATGCTATTCCAGCAATCATAGCTGCTGCTCAGAAACCTGTTGAACCACAACAAATCGTTCCTAGTAAACGTACTCAGGAAGATAATTTTAGTCATAGTGTAAATGGAGGCGGCAATCATGACGATAATAATCCACGACAGGCTCCACCTCCTAAGAAAATGAAAGCCGCAACACCTGGTTGCACTTTCAAAGAATTTCTTGCTTGTAAACCTGCTGAATTTGAAGGCAACGAAGGAGCAACTGCAGTACTGCGTTGGTTAGAGAAAACCGAAGCAGTAATTGCAATAAGTAAGTGTTCTGAAGAAGATCAGGTTATGTATGCGTCAAACCTTTTCAAAGAAGGGGGACTAGAATGGTGGAACACCGTATTACAAGCAAAAGGAAGAAGGATGGCTTATGCTTTAAAATGGGAAGAATTTAAAATTCTTGTAGAAAGAAAATATTGTCCTGAATATGAAAAAGAACAAATGGCAAATAAGTTCCTAAACCATCGTATGGTAGTAGTAGAGTGTCGCGGTTATACTTCGACATTCTTTGAATATGCTAGAGTGGTACCAACACTGGCTTCGCCAGAACCGGTACTCATTTCCCGTTACATTTGGGGATTAATTAGTGAAATTCGTAACATCGTTAAAGCTGCGAGACCTCGCACTATTGACGATGCTGTGGAACTAGCTAATACCCTAACTGATGAACTAGTGCGAACAAGAGAAGAAGATCGAAAGAAGGAATTGGCTCAAAAGATTACCCAAGGATTCCGTGTGGGTAATGATAATAATAGGTTCAAGAAAAGAGGAACAACCGCCTTTTTGCAGCAATTGCAAAAAGAATCACTTTGGAAGATGCAATGTAAATTGCAACTTCTGCAAAATGGCAGGACATCGTGAAGAAAATTGCAAAAAGAAAACCATAGTCTGCTATAACTGTGGAGAAACCGGGCATTACAAAACAAAATGTCCTAAATTGACTAAAACCACTGACAATAAAGGCAAATCAGCTAATGGAACAACAAAGAAGAATGCCCGAGCATTTCAGCTAACCACTCAGGAAGCCGAACTAATTCCCGACGTTATAGCTGGTACGTTTTTGGTCCACGACGTTTATGCAAAAGTATTATTTGACTCTGGTGCAAACCAAAGTTTTATCAATAATTCATTTTACCAAGCTCTTAACTTACCCTTAACCACCCTTAGGCAAATTTTTACAGTCGAAACGGCAGACGGGAATTCTGTCAACATAAATAAGGTTTTGCAAGAAGGAAAAATAGAACTGTTAGGCCATAAGTTTTCTGCAAACCTGTTACCTATGAAGTTAGCCGAATTCGATGTAGTGTTAGGAATGGATTGGTTGATAGCCAACCATGCTCGAATTCTCTGTGATAAGAACTCTATAGAAATTCAGACACCCACCGGAGAAGTAATTGTGATTACAGGAGATAAACCACGTAAGCCTATGAAGTTCATATCAGTAATGAAAGTTGCTAATTATGAACGAAAACAAGGAATAGTATATATGATTTCAGTAATCATTAGTACTAAGGGTAAAGAACTTAAGGAAATTCCTGTAGTCTCAGGGTACCCAGATGTATTTCCAGAAGAATTACCAGGATTACTACCAGATAGGGAGGTAGAATTTAGGATTCATCTAATTCCAGGAACTATACCGATAGCTAAGGCACCTTATCGGTTAGCACCCACAGAAATGTTGGAACTGAAAAAGCAATTAGATGAATTACTAAGTAAAGGTTTCATACAACCTAGCTCATCCCCTTGGGGAGCGCCAGTGTTGTTTGTGAAAAAGAAAGATGGATCAATGAGAATGTGTATCGATTATAGAGAACTAAATAAAGTTACAATTAAGAATCGATACCCATTACCTAGGATTGATGATCTTTTTGATCAACTTCAAGGTGCTAGGTATTTTTCTAAAATAGATCTAAGATCTGGATATCACCAGTTGAAAGTACAAGAAGAAGACATACCTAAAACTGCTTTCAGAACTAGGTATGGCCATTATGAGTTTACAGTCATGCCCTTTGGACTAACAAATGCCCCAGCAGCATTTATGGACATGATGAATCGGATCTGTAAACCATACTTGGATAAATTTGTAATCGTATTCATCGACGATATACTTATTTATTCCAAAAGTCAGGAGGAACATTGCGAACACCTGCATGCACTCTTAACTTTGTTAAGAAAAGAAAAGCTTTATGCCAAATTCTCGAAGTGTGAATTTTGGTTAAAGGAAGTACAATTCCTAGGACATATGGTGAATCACGAAGGTATTCACGTAGATCCTTCTAAAATAGAAGCAATCATCAAATGGAAGGTCCCACAAACAGCTATGGAAATTAGAAGTTTTCTAGGCTTAGCTGGATACTACAGACGATTTATTAAAGATTTCTCTAAGATAGCTGTACCTTTGACTAAGTTAACCTGTAAAGCCACTAAGTTTGAATGGGGACATAGGCAAGAAGAAGCTTTTAAGATTTTAAAGCACCGATTGACGAATGCTCCAATTTTAGCATTGCCCGAAGGAACAGAAGATTTTAAAGTATATTGTGATGCCTCAAAATTAGGATTCGGATGTGTATTGATGCAACGCAAGAAGGTAATTGCGTATGCCTCACGGCAATTGAAAAAGCACGAGGAAAATTATACGACCCATGATTTAGAATTAGGAGCCATAATTTTTGCCTTGAAAATTTGGAGACATTATCTGTATGGAAGTAAGTTTACTATTTATACAGATCATAAAAGTTTAAAATATATATTTGGGCAGAAAGAGTTGAATATGAGGCAAAGAAGATGGATGGAAGTTCTAAGCGATTACGACTGTGATATCCAATATCACGAAGGAAAGGCAAATGTAGTTGCAGATGCCTTAAGTCGTAAATATCAGGAAAAACAAAAGCGAGTCCGTGCTCTTAGATTAAATCTACAAGTAGATTTAATGGAACAATTAAAGGAAGTTCAGGAAACAGCAATCAAGGACGATGCTGAAGGAATGAAAGGTTATATAAAGGAACTAGAGCAAGGAAATGATGGAATTTGGAGATTCCACAAGAAACGAATTTGGGTACCTAAGCAAGGAGAATTAAGAAATAAGATTTTAGAGGAAGCCCATAAATCTAGGTATACTATGCATCCAGGAAACAATAAGATGTACCAAGATTTAAGAAAGAATTTCTGGTGGATAGGAATGAAGAAAGATATAGCAAGATATGTTTCTAAGTGTCTTACTTGTTCACAAGTTAAGGCAGAACACCAGAAACCTTCAGGACTACTACAACAATTGGAAATGCATGTATGGAAATGGGAACTTATAACAATGGATTTTGTTACTAAGTTGCCTAAAACAAGAAAAGGTAATGATGCGATTTGGGTAATTGTGGATCGATTAACCAAATCAGCTCATTTTCTACCAATGAAGGAAACCTTTAGCATGGAAAGGTTAGCCAAGTTGTACGTAGACGAAGTAGTATCTTTACATGGAGTCCCACTCTCCATTGTATCAGATAGAGATAGTCGTTTCACTTCTCATTTCTGGAAAAGTTTCCAGCAAGCTATGGGAACTCAACTAAATATAAGTACGGCATATCATCCTCAAACAGATGGGCAAAGTGAAAGGACGATACAAACTCTAGAAGACATGCTTCGAGCATGTGTAATAGATTTTGGCGGAAATTGGGACGACCATTTACCATTAATTGAATTCTCCTATAACAATAGTTATCATTCAAGCATTGAAACTGCTCCATTTGAAGCACTATATGGACGTAAGTGCAGAACTACAGTTTGTTGGGCAGAAATAGGAGAAAGTCAATTATCAGGTCCAGAAATTGTGCAAGAAACTACTGATAAGATTACTCAAATCAAGGAAAGACTGAAAACAGCTCGAGATCGTCAGAAGAGCTATGCAGATAATCGCCGCAAGCCGTTACAATTTCAAGTCGGAGATAAAGTACTATTGAAAGTTTCTCCTTGGAAAGGAGTTGTTCGATTCGGTAAGAAAGGAAAGCTAAGTCCAAGATACGTAGGACCATTTCCTGTGATCCAACGTATAGGACCAGTTGCTTATCGTTTACAACTACCAGAAGAATTAGCTGGAGTACATGATGTATTTCATGTATCCAATCTCAAGAAATGCTTATCAGATGAATCACTGATAGTACCTCTTCAAGATATAGAGGTAAACGAAAAGCTAAAATTTGTTGAGAAACCTCTTCAAATTGAGGATCGAAAGATTAAGTTTCTTAAACATAAACGACTAGTATTAGTCAAAGTCAGATGGAATTCAAAGAGAGGACCAGAATACACTTGGGAGCTGGAATCAGAAATGAAGCGAAAATATCCTCATTTATTCCAGTAAATCTCAAGGACGAGATTTTTCTTAAGGTGGGGAGGATGTAACAACTCTCATTAAAATTAATACTTAGTAGGTTAATTATCTATTAAGAAAACCTTAATTGAGAAACCCAAGTAATTCTGCACTAACCTTAAAATTTTTAGAACAATCGGAATCAGGATCAGGGCCCCTAAAACTCAGGGGGGGTAAACCCTATTCGGTAATATCCTTACAGTTTGCTGTCAAAAATTTAAAATAATACGAAACCAACTCACCCAAGCTACCTGGACACGAACCCACCCTATGCTAGACTAGGGTCTCTCGCGCCACGCGACGCGCACAGGAGAATCTTTCGCGTGGCGCGAGGGGGGACATTTTTGGTGTATAAATACAGGGCCTTGGGACTTGAAATCTGTCTTTGAAACGACGTAAATTCAGTTTACGTAGACTGAGTTATAGTTCGATTAATACACAAACACACACTAATCTCGAAACGCTGCCGCAATCAGGGTAATAACTCGATCGCTATTACGATTCAACGTCCGATCGATTATAACTATCCAACGATTGTTTAAGTGCCGCTCAAATTGAGTTTATACTTTGATTAATTCATCGTGATTTCGACTTGAATGTTTGAGTACTGCTCGAATTCGGACTATACTCTGTCATTCGTTGTGAATCCGCTGAATTGTTAAGTATTGCACTAATAAATCGTTGTGAGGGTTTAATCTCGTGAATTGTCGTAATTGCTGTATTAGTTACTAACCTGTTGTGTGTGCATTGTTATTTAAATTAGGTTAATCAAGGCTAATCAGTAGGCTTATATTCTGCTCGTTAAATCTACAATGTGAGTTATTCTCTTTTTATCAAATTGCTTTATAAATTCTTAAAATATTTTCAAAGTTATAATTACAGTGATTAAGTTTATGTAATCACCAAATTACAGCCGGTATGTGGGGTATTGTGCACAGTATTGCAGTTTTATCACTTTAGGTGGGCGAACCTAAATTTAGTGATAACCGTCATTCATTGGGGCAGCCAATGGTGATATGACCACAGTCACAGAAATGAGTCGAGTGACAAATACTGTGGGTAGTTGGTTTGATATCAGAAACATTGTAATCTCTTAATACTGTGAATTATAACAAATGAGTCGTTTTAGTAAAACTGAATGATTTACTCAGTATTTCCCTGCTGACAAAACCTTTTTCAAACATGTTTCAGGTGATCTGTTGTGAGCACAGGAAAAGTGCCGTGGAGCACTACATGCTTAGAAAAGTGGCTCAATGTAAATAAATAAAGAAACATGTTTTGAGAAATAAAGATTTCCCAGCAAAATCACTTTATTGTAAATTATGGGATTTATCCCTATATTATATAAACGAGCAGTTTTAATATTAATCGATCCTGTTTAAAAAGACTTCCGCTGTCATTTAATCAGATACCATCGGATTTCCTGCCTCGCGGATCTGGACCGGGTCAAACCGGGGTCAAGGGCCGTGACACCGGCCGATCGGCCAGGCAGCTTGATCGGACAGCCTGTCCGATCGGCTGGGAGCCTGATCGATTAGTCGCACGTTTCGAGTGTTTCGCGCAACGATCTTTGATGTTTCGATTTCGATTGCGAGCGGCTTGTCACGATAGGGTTTCCTAGTCAAATTACTTTTGGTCCCAACTACTAATTATCATAGTTTCGATTTAGATTCGGATTCGAGTTCGATTGCATTTCGGGTTTCGATTGAGTTCGATTGCCTTTCGAGTTAGATTGCGTTTCGATTGATTTCCACACACAACATAAATAAACATGCACAAGTAACACATAAGGCACACACACACGTATAATAACCAAATTAAATCGAGTTGCGGTTCGTATCACGATTTGATGTCGAGTAGCATAGCTTGATTATCGTTTAGTTAACCTTATCGCATTGTTACTTCCTATAGTTCACAGTCGTAAGTCGTTTGAATAACACGTCGATAACTTGTAATTAACAACACTTACTCCACATAATACAAATAAAATAAATAAATTTCTATAAGTCAAGTCCGTATAACCGGTCGTTGACTTTGACCTTGACTTTGACTTGTGAAAACACGGGGTGTTACAATTTTAGACAAACATAGTCACACTTGATGAAGACATGTGATTTTGGTAAGCAATTGGAGAAAAGCCTCTTTCATCTTTGGTCTTTTAGCCGTCCATGGTGAAAAATGGTCGAAAACCACCGTAGAAATGCTTTGAAATCCGTCCCAAACAAACCAAAACCACTTGAAACCGCCATTTGGGCGTAAAATACGCCGGAGAGAGTAAGATACACCAATCAGGAATCAGAATACGCCAAACAAATTGTAAACGTCAGTTTTGTACGCCCAAACAAACCAAAACCACTTTTAATCCCCTTGTTGCATTCTTCAACCGTTTTGCTTCATTGACTCGCTATACTTGTGCCCGGTTCGCTCCTTGGTGCTAAATAGTGGCGGAGCTTGACCAAAAGTTTCGAGAGAGTGTAAAGTCATGGAACCCAATTTTTTTTCCTATCGTTATGTTTTGGGCCGGGCCGTCTATTCGATTCGGGTCGGATCAAATAATAATAGTTCCAAATAAAACTAAAAAAAAATCATTCATTCAAAGGACCTGTTCTTACATATAGAAAAACTAAATATTGTTTAACAAACAAAAGACCAATATATATATATATATATATATATATATATATATATATATAATGACACGAGATAAATGAAACCTGGATGAAAAATTATAGCTTAGTCCGACGACCTTTAAAATTTAAAGTGGTAACAAACTTTACTTTGATTTATATGTTGTATAAATATTTAAGCAACATAACTGGAAGGGTTATCCTATATAATTTTAAAATTTTCGTACGAAAAATCGGAAATTATACACTTCTAATCGAAACATTGGAGGGGACGTGTGCACCTACTAACCTACGCCCTTGGTGCTAAACCATCCCAAAACTGTGTCAAATCATCACCTTCAACCTGTAAACAAACCTTATAAGGTAACATACTTCCAAGCATAATCAAGGATAAAAATAGGGTTTAGAATGCTTAATATTTACATATTGAAAGCACCACCTTTTACCCTTTCAACCAACTTTTTTAATTAACTAGTTACATTACGATTTTAACAATACTTCAATCTTGTGATCATCGGTTCAAACCTAGTTAGTAAATATTCCCCAAAACTAGTCAGACTTCTCCTGGGCGGTCTATTCCGGGTTCTAAAGCCGGCGTTGAATTTTAGTTTGCAGTTGTCTACTCTACGCTCTAGTTCTTGTTGAAAGCCCAAAACGATATGGTATTTAAAAGAGTCAAGTCCCCCTTTTTAAAGACATTCGTTGCAGGCCGTCTCCACGAACTCTTAAAAAAATTTAGGCCTCGGACGACAAAAAGAATTGGGCCCAAACCTGTGGTTAAGGGTAAATGAATTAAAAAATAAATTTATAGTGGTGGAGCAAAGTTTTGAAGTTGAGACCACTACATTATCATCAGATGGTTTTTACCAATCCACCACCAACATTCTTTTGCATGATAAAAGGATGCATATATTAAATATATAATTTAATACATATAAAAAACTTATAAAAACCTTTTGGGCCCTTTAAAAATTTGGGTCTCGAGCGACGGCACATGATGACCAGCAATGCTTGTACTTATGGTTTTTGGTGGTGTTGTTCCTTTTAGAGTTTGTTATTTAAAGTTTTTAGCTGGTTTGGGTTCGAATAAAATTCTGTTGCTAAAGACAAAAAGTTTAGTAAACTAGTTTTTTTACTATCGCCGCGTTGCGGCGAACGTCTTTTGTTGTTTAGTCTGTGTTTACATGTGTTTTGAAATCACTACAAGCGCGTTGCGCACGGAAACCGTTGACATGAATAAAAAGAAAATATAGGAAAAAACACTAAAAGATAACCAGAAGAAAATCAACCAAAAAAATTGTATCGTAATAATGTTGTTTGTATGAAACATGTGGTCATAGATGAGCAAATTATACTGGGTACCGGTACCGAATTTTCTGAACCGAAAGATCTTAAGTACCAATTCGGTATGACTTTTGGCGTTCCTGGTACCGGTTCGCTACCGTTTTTTACCTTCATATACCGGTACCGTAACTGGTATTTTCGGTACCAGTACCGATTCAGTATTGGTTGGCACCGAGCTCATCCCTACCTCTGAAACTAAAAAAAGAAATTATTAAAAGTTGAAGAAAATCAACAAAAAAAGTTGCACGATACCGTTGTTGTTCGTACGACACCCGTGATCAGGGATGAGGAAATGGTACCGGGTAGCATTACCGAATTTTCCGAACTAAAAGATTTTCAAAATCAAATCGATACCGACTTATGGTGTTTTCTGTACCAGGCTGGTGTCGGTTTTTACCTTCATGTACCGATAACCGTATTGATATTTTCGATACCAGTACCAGTTGACATAAATTTATCTAACTTAAAAGAGTAAAATGCACGGATAGTCCCTGTGGTTTGTTGAAATTTCACCTTTAGTCCCTAACTTTTCAAAATTACACTCTTAGTCCCTGTGGTTTGACAAGTTGTTACTCGGATAGTCCCCAAAGCGGATGAAGGTTACTCGGATAGTCCTTGTGGTTTGACAAGTTGTTACTCGGATAGTCCTTGTCATTTCACACCCACTTAACCAGAAAAATTAACCTTCATCCGCTTTGGGGACTATCCGAGTAACAACTTGTCAAACCACAGGGACTAAGAGTGTAATTTTGAAAAGTTGGGGACTAAAGGTGAAATTTCACCAAACCACAGGGACTATCCGTGCATTTTACTCAACTTAAAAAGTGAAGAAGATAATAAAAATAATTAAAAAAACTATATTTATTATTATAACCTTTTCTACATTGGCGAAGCTTGGGGGGTCGATTTTTCCCAATTCCAGGGGGCGAAAATATATATACCTAAAAAATTTTATACAAAGGTACTGTTCATAACACTACGCGTCGAAAAGTTCGAGGGGGCGAGCGCTCCCTTCCGCCCCAAGAAAGCTACGCCCCTGCCTTTCTACTTAGTGGCCTTTTTAATATACTTATATTGTTACTACTGTTCAAAACGTTTCCTTTTTTATATATAGGGGAATTATCCAGAAAACCTTAATCTATGTGTAAGTTCTCGCGCACATGACTTAGTTACTTTTTATTTGTTTTCTTCAAGTTTCTAGAAAATGATGATTAATTAATTAGATTATTAACGTCTCGATTGAGCAAATCTTTAGTTATTGGCGTTTGATTCCAATGAAATTCTGGAATCCTTCACATGCATTGTTAGTTGGCGAATTATATACTTTTGAATTGAATTATTACATTATTAAACACTTTATTGATACTCCAGTGGTCCGTCAGTGATCCTAATTTGCCGTTCAAAAAAAAAAAAAAAACATTATTAAACACTTTATTGTTCATTTTATTCATTAAAATCTACCACGTGGTATGTGATAAATACAAATGCCATTAGTTTATACGCAAACCATTCTTTTTTTGAAAGGTAAACTTCATTAACATAAAAACAACGTGGTATTAGTTTATAAAAAACCATTGTAAGCTATGTTAAACATAAATCTACCACGTGGTATGTGATAAATACAAATACCATTAGTTTATACGAAAACCATTCTAAGCTATATTAAAGAAAAGGATAATTCAAACAATTATCTTGTCCTATTGTTGACTACTTTGGAAAGCTCATAAACTTTTGAATTATTACATTATTAAATACTTTATTTATTTTATGATAATTACATAAATGTTTTGGGGTTTCTTTTGTTACGAAAAAAATAGTGAAAACTTTGTATGATTTGAAAAAAAATTAGTGAGAATCTAACAAAAGTAACCCGGTGAAAAAAATTTCTGAATTTGTCACTCCATAAATCTACCACATGGTATGTGATAAATACAAATACAAATACCATAGTTTATACGAAATCCATTCTAAGCTATATTAGAAAAAAAAAAAAAAAAGATAATCCAAACAATCATCTTGTCCTGCAGTTGGTTACTTTGGAAAGCTCATAACGAGATAGCATATATTTATTTTTAACATAACATCAACTTCGATGTATGATATAATTGAGGAAACCAGAACGTCTTATTTTATCTTTTGATAAAAACAGGATGAAATGACTAGATCGATGTAATTTTAATCACTATTCACATAATTACATTAAAAATTATTTTATTTTCTTTTTTCATTTTTTATTAAATAACATTTTTTATACATTTATTACTACATTTTTTTCTCTCCTTTATTCATAACCATTTTTAAAAAATAAATGCGGAAGATTAGTGTCTTCCCAAATATACAAATCAACACTAACATTTCATCTCTCCTTCACTCACAATCACTTCCTAAAATATGAAGAACTCACTCACAAATATATACTGCTATGAATGCTCTTATCTTGTAATCCAATAGGCTTTTAGCTACTTGTTATAAGACTTCTTTTTTTCACTTTAATTAATATAAATACAACACCATTCAATTTTTCTATGAAAACTATTCATACTATCCATATTCATTTTTATTTTTATACTTTGTCACTCTTTTAAAGATAAAATATTTTTGATTTTATTTTACAAGATCGATGCACCTTCTCTGGCCAATGAATGACTCTTACAGACGACCAATCTTCCGGCCAGGTTGTGTTTACCGACGGACATCCCATCGGTAATATGTTGGCAAGTATCATTTTTCCTAAAAAATGAAACGCCCTCACATGTAATAACTTAAAAACGACACAGCGGAAAAAGAGCCTTAAAAATTTCTTTCTCTATTAGACACACTTCTTACATGAAGACTCAAATACGGAATGAGAAACGTTAACTAAAAGAAATATAAAACATTCACTTTCAATTAACACTTTAAGGCGTTACATAATTAAAGCTAAGTGACCGTTCTTTTCCGTACAATCCTTGCTCTCGCTCGATCTATGTCGCTTCTCTTCGTTTCTAGTAGAAGAAATCTGTGTAGTACCTGTGGACATCACATACAACTTAACCATTAGTCGTTAACAACATCATACAACATTATTCTCAGGTAATTTAATATCATTCAACAATATAAACTTTGATTCATTCAACTATCCTCTCGTATTTACTCATTCCGAGTTCGACTTCGATACCTCATGAACCCGATGTTCTTTTACCAGCATTACATTTCAACTTCAAGGCACACCATTAGCAAACATCAATGCCCAAACATAATGAAACCATTCCTTCACACATTTATAAGATCTCGCATTCATATATGTATACTAATTCCTACGTGTATTCATAACATATTAGATCCATACATGCATACATTCATAAATCATACATGTACACAAACATATACACCTACATATATACGCACACATTCGTACACGCACACATACATACGTACAAGCTCTTACATACCACTTGCATTCCCATATAATTTTACTAACATATCCTAGTCACAAACATCCATATAAATAAGTCTCATACGTACAAACTTACGTGCATGTTCATTTCTATTCATGCTTACCTATGGATTATGTCACTAACATGTAGGTAGATCTATACACATACATATCTCCAAACTTATTTCTTTCCCACACATACTTTGAGTGAACGTTCTTGCTCATGAGTGAACATTTCAACTGTTGAGTGAACATTCTTGCGGATGAGTGAACGTTCCAACTGTTGAGTGAACATTCTTGCTGACGAGTGAACGTTCCAACTGTTGAGTGAACATTCTTTCTGAAACGAACTATAAAAACAAGATTTGCCAGCTAACTGGCTCTCGAGGGGCGCGACATCTGTCGCATTGCACGACAGTGAAACTAAATTGCCGTCGCGTAGCGCGACAGCCCTATTTCGACAGAATACTTCCCTTTGCTGCTGCATAAAGTGCCCAGCTATGTTTTCAACCAAAACTCAACTTGAAACTTACATACCTTTTGAGCTAAGCGTCCGTTTTGTGTAATTCTTGTTTCTGCACGTCCGTAATTTAATTACGGATTCGTTCACCATCCTAACTCACATCAAAAGCTGAATTATAAGAAAAAGGCTTAAAGATCCTTCATGCCATTATTCGACCCGTTCGATTCCACCATTTTATTTCTGACGTAACTAGCTACTTTCAGCCCCGACAATCATTCCTCCCTTAGTATTTTCATTTATTAATTAATCATACATGACATTCTCACATTTATAAGCATTAAATAACTCCCTATACATACTAATAAGTGAGTTAGAATTCACTTACCTTAAGCGTGCGTATTAAAGCTTACTTCCTTCCTCATCTCGCCACGTTAGCCCTCCGTGCTTGAGTCAATTGATATGATTCCTTTCCTTACATGTCATCACGTTCGAATTAAAGTTAGCATATATGATCATACATACAAACATTCATTTCCTTTTATTTACACATTATATGACTTCCATTAGTCACATTTTCGCATACATGAGACCATGGTTGTAAAACAAGGTCTCCAAGGCCGAGTACTTCCCGAGTAGTCTCTACAAGGTAGGCTGCCGAGGCGACTTTCTTCAACTCCGACTAATTACTCGGAATCTATTAAATGCGGTCAACATCGGCCAAAATCGGATCTAATAGGTCAACTTGGGCCGAGTTTGACTTAAAATAAAATAAAACATAATTTATATTCCTATCATATTAAAGAATGAATATCAATTTCACGTATTTTGTTATAAATATTTTTAAATTTATGTTATTTGACACATATTTAATTTTTGAAAACTAATTTCTTTATAATTTGGCATGTCCGAGTACTCCCCGTGTACTCTCCGCCTAGACCGAGTACTCTCAACTCCCCGGTCGACCGACTAAGGAGCGCCTAGCGACTTTTGCAACCATGCATGAGACACATATCAATAGTTACCTTATTCAAATCTCACGCAACTCGATTACCATCATACATAGCACACAAATCATCTAGTAAATGACACACCAATTCTCTACTCTAACATTTGTGTTCAAAAACCCATCCATTACATTCATACACTGTTGACTTTCAAAAGTCAACGATCTAACTTACATGTGTACCTTCAAATTGTTATTCTTAATAAGGTAGACCATAGTAATAACATCGTGTGCATTTCATACTCATGTGGTGACGCACATACCGAACGGTCACCTAGCTATATCCACATATAATCACATAGTAAATCCTACATATGTAAATTCTTCATGATCCTACCAATTGACCAACACATTCTAAATTAACCCATTTACATAACTCCACCTTCTTTACTCGCTAGTGAGTTCACATGCTTAATATTTAGTACATGATTATTTACTAGTTATGATCAAACACCTAATCCCACATACGGTGTGCATCACACCCTCAAAGCGTGTAGTACAACTTTCTAATGCAAGTATCTTACCGTATCATCTTATCATACTAATTTCCCACTTGTAATCCATCTAAAACACATTCCTTTTGCAAACCTATTATCTATTACATCATTATCACATTCTACATATAATTATCCATTGCTAGCATACAAATTTCACTTATCATTTTCACCTAAGTATTTTATCGAAAACTTGGTGTGCATATAACATTGTAAGCATTATGTAAAAGTATTCAATGCACAATTTTACTAGTAATCTTCATAAATCATTTAATCAACTAAATTCACCTCACTTATTCATTCTACAACATAATAATCTATTGGTATTTTGCACATAAACATTCACCCATCCAAATCTCTTGATTAGTTCACTACAAGTTCACCATACAACTAAATCAAATGGGTTTCTACTCAAACTTTCAATCTAATCAGTATCATGCATAAAGCATCTTCTATTTGATGATTCTAACTCATAAACAAGTTCAATTTCATACTATTTATTGGTTTAATCAAAACCCTTATCATCATCTAGCATCAAATCACATAATTTGACTTACCCCATGTTGGGAAACCCTTAGATGAATGAGGAATTGATCACATGCATTCGTTTATCCTTGAGATTTCCATCCAATTTGATGAAGTTTGGTGAAACTAGGGTTTCACCCTTTCCCCTGCTTCTGTTCGATCACACCACCACACCCACACTTATGTGTGTGTTTCAAATTTTGTTTTCTTTTAATGGTTTTAGGTTTTGTCACTTTATATGTTTGGCCCTTCAAGAATAATATTTATATTATTATGAGCAATACTATCCTTACTTATTCATAATTAGCTTAAATTAAAATCTCATGAAATTTTGGGTGTTACAAAAAATATATAATTTAGATTCTTTTAGTTTTCCCCAATAAACATACAAATAATTCAACAAATAACAAATAATTACGCAAATCATGAAACTTTATTAAAACCTCTTGGTTTTCAGTTTTGAGCTTTTTTATATGGGTCACAAAGAAACTACAACAAAATTTTGTATCCCTCACTAATCTATACAAAACCTGTTGTGAATGTTGTGATGTTGTCATCCTGTAGGCTTTTAACTACTTGATAGAAGGCCTTTTTTTTCACTTTAATATAAATACGCCTCCATTCAATTTTTTTATGAAAAAATATTTATACTATCCATATCCATTTTTATTTATTATACTTAGTCACTCGTTTTATTTTTATTTTATCATTCACCTAACATCTTCGACTAATGCACCTTCTGTGGCCAAATTTATGTTCTCCGGCCAATGAATGACTCTTACGGACGACCAATCTTCCGGCCAGGTTTTGTTTACCGACGGACATCTCATCGGTAAGTATCATTTTTCCTAAAAAATACATGATTTAGATTCTTTTAGTTTTCCCCAATAAACATACAATTAATTCAAGAAATAACAAATAATTATGCAAATCATGAAACTTTATTATAACCTCTTGGTTTCTACTCTTTAGCTTCTTTATATGGGTCACAAAGATACAATGACAAGACTACGTATCTTCCCAACCCACCCCCACCCCCCAAACCCCAATACTAAAGTTTATAAAAAGTCACCGAAAAGTGTTTTAGTTGGGTAATTAGATTATCAAATAAATACTTGTAACAATTCAATGAAATAAGATCCTAATCTACGTCTTACAATGATAGTATATCTTTGTCTTTGTCTATGACAGAAAAGCAATGTGTTGAGTTTCCTCAACTTGCCGATCTAATCTTAATTTAACGGAAGATATCCTGATCTTAATTAGACACGTATGTTGTCAGTGGTTGTTGATTTTTCTCTAACCACAACAATAACACTTAAGCATAAACACTTTCTGGCGTACTCATCACACACTCACGTACACACACTTATGTGCGTATGCACGGTGACTAGTGAAGTGGTTATGCACTTATTTACTATTACGGCATCATGGTTTGATAAGAGAATATATAACAACAAGAATTGGGGACATATGTCTGATAATGCACAATGCACGACAACAGTGTATGTTATTTGTAACCATACACTAATAATGTTAGATTAGAATCAATACACAATGAATATACAATCAAACAAAATATAATTACATGCATTAGATATAAAAACTTCAATAAGATATGTATAAATAATTTAGAGAACTTACCAACAATGTGAATTTTAGAAAAATATCGTAAGTATTGTGTTTTAAACATTACAAAGAACTTAAAAGTCATGCGTGAAGTTTGACCGTTAGTCCACAATAGCTAAACCTACCATGTTAAAACCAAAACGCACAATCATCATATACATACATATATCATACACATACGTACAAGTACATCACATACAAATACATCACATTACAATTTATATACACATACACATACAAATACACATGGACATACGAATACATACAACTCCAAAAAATTAGTAGGGCATTATACCTATCACATGTGGTAGCGACGTTAGCAACGATGTAGGTGTGTTGGTGGTGTATGGGGATTGGTGGTAGTGACGATGTAAGGGTGTTGGTGGTAGCGGTGGTAGCGGCGGTGTAGAGGTGTTGGTGGTAGCGACAATCAGGTAGTGCTGGTGGTAGCAGCGAAAGAGAAATTGGAAAAGTGTTTGGGTGAAAAGAGAAATGAAAGAGATAAGAGATAGTAGGGGTGAAAAACACGATACTTTTCGGCGAAAATGGTTACCGGAAATCCATCGGTAAACATACATACATACGAAAACACACACGCATGCATGCATGCATGCATACATACATACATACACACACACACACACACACACACACACACACCCACCCACCCACCCACCCACCCACACACCCACCCGCACACACACACACACACACACACACACACACACACATACACACATACATACATACACACACACACATACATACATATATATAAAATCTGAGGTTCGATCACTTTTGCCAGTTTCATTCAAAAAGCTTGTTAGTTTTTTTGCATCTAGACCATAGAGTTTTACAAATCTTGTCATTTCCATCCAGTTTGTTAACCCCATCCAAAATTTTCGTTAACATTTTTGTTAAAAGACAAAATACCCTTGTTTTTAAGATCTTTATTTAAAAGATAAATAAAATCTATAATAATAACAATCTGGAGATCAACACTATATATCGCCGCCAATCATTTCAGTCGTTGAAAAGCTTTTGAGGTGAGATATCATTGACCACTTAAGTTTCCGACGACAATGGTTAAAGGAAATGATGACAGTGGTATTAAAACCTTGCATCGGTGACAACGACAAAAAAATATGACCTCTGGCGGCCCAGTCATGCCTTAGGGTTTGTTTTCGAGATCCCATGGTTGATTAGGGCTTCTATTGATAATTGTGTGATGGTTTTTCCACTAATAAAGTAGGTTTCGAAGATTTAGGGTTTCATTTTCCTTGGGATTTTCGAAACTACATGCGACGATGGTATTAGTTTGGGAGTGTGCACCGCTGCTCGAAGATCCTGTCTTGAGCCGAATGTGGTAGGGTTGATGGTTGATTTGGAGTTCTGAAGAATTCCCGACGGTTCTAGTTAACAAATCGTCGGTGGTGTGAGTTGCTGGTTTGATTGCTGTAGATGGAGAAGGGGTTGTTGACCTTTCTGGAGACTAATGTGGCCAACGGTGAACGGTGGCCGGAGGAAATGATGTTGGTTCAGTTCTGTTTATACATGAGGGAAAACAATAAAACATACCTGTTACAGCAGACAGTGCAATGGAGAATCAAGTCAGAGATGATCCCATCGTGTTCGACATATGTGTCAGTGTGATCTGGTTCCTCCTTCGGGTGCTAACTGATGATGGTGACTAAGAAAACCGACAAGGGAATCGGTTATGGGAGAGGGAGGTCGATGATGATGATGATGTTATGATTAGGTTGTCTGATTAAGTGTGTAACCTTTTGACCTCTACATAATTCTCCTTATATAAGCACCCAGGAGTAAACCTAATTAGTTAATAAGGGTAATATGGTCCATCAACAATTACCAACTAATTATTTAATAGGTTATTATATATTTTGATCTATATTATATAAATGATTATAATGGCTATAGATTAAATATTAAACATAATATATTTAATCTTACATTCTCCCACTTAGCCGAGTAATCATTTACTATGAGTATTAGATAAGCCTGATCAGGAGTTAACACTCATTTTAGCCTTAAACAAGTACTATAGCAGAGAAATACAGCCGTTGAATCATTATGCGACTCAGGACCCCATTAGTCATACTATAGCCATAATTTAAAACCTAATCGTCATGATCAAAATACGCATAAGCCCTTTGTTTGATTTGTAACTTTATTTGTCTATATGCCATTATACCGGTTGAACATATTCTAAGAGACATACAAAATCAAACTGAGGAAATTTCATTAACATAAAACATAAGCTAGTACAATATGCTTAAATAAGGTCTTTACTAAATCCCATATTCCGAACATGTTCTTCGTAAACCTTAGGAGGGAGACCTTTAGTCATCGGATCCGCAAGCATATCTTTAGTACTAATATACTCGATACAAAGATTATTTTCCTCAACTCGTTCTCGTACGAACATATATTTTGTATCTAGATATAAACCAGCTCCAGTCGAACTGTTACTGTTCGAGAAACTAACGGCAGCTGAATTATCGCAATAAAGCTTCAATGGTCTAGAAATGGAATTAACGATTTTGAGTCCAGTGATCAGATTTCTAAGCAACATTCCATGACAGGTTGCGTTATAAACGGCAATGTACTCTGCCATCATTGTGGAAGTTGTGGTCAACTGTTGTTTATGACTCTTCCATGAGATAGGGCCGCCTGCTAACATAAAGATATTGCCCGAAGTGGATTTCTTGTCATCTTTGCACTTGGCAAAGTCAGAATCAGAATAGCCCACCACTTCTAAATGATCACTTCTTCTATAGGTCAGTTTATAGTCTTTCATCCCTTGCAGATATCGAAGTACCTTCTTAGCTGCTTTCCAGTGATCTAGGCCAGGATTAGTCTGATAACGGCCTAGCATTCCAGCAATATAAGCGATATCTGGGCGAGTACAGACTTGAGCATACATCAGGCTCCCGACTACTGACGCGTAAGGTATCTGGCTCATTTGCTCCTTCTCAACCTCTGTTGTCGGACACTGGAACGAACCGAAAACATCTCCCTTAACTACTGGAGCGACGGAGGGTTTGCACTGTTGCATATTGTAACGTGTAAGGACACGATCTATGTAAGCCTTTTGGGACAATCCTAAGATCCCTTTGTGTCTATCTTGGTGAATTTCGATACCAATGACGTAAGAAGCATCTCCAAGATCCTTCATGTCGAAGTTATGCGAGAGTAACCGCTTCGACTCATGCAACATGTCTAAACTATTACTTGCCAATAGAATATCATCTACGTAAAGGACAAGTATAGTAAAGTTGCTCCCACTCATCTTGAGGTAGGTGCATTGATCCACTTGATTCTTCATAAAACCATGTTTCTTCATGACCTCATCAAACTTGAGGTACCATTGACGTGATGCTTGTTTTAACCCGTAAATGGATTTCTTCAACTTACAGACTAGATGCTCCTGACTTTCAGGTTTAAAGCCTTCAGGTTGTTTCATGTAAACATCTTCGTCTAAGTCTCCGTTAAGGAAAGCAGTTTTAACGTCCATCTGATGTAACTCCAAATCAAAGTGAGCTACTAGGGCCATGACGATCCTTAATGAATCTTTACGAGAGACAGGTGAAAACGTCTCTTGATAATCAATTCCCTCTTTCTGAGTGTAGCCCTTTGCAACCAATCTCGCTTTGTAGCGTTTAACGTTCCCATTCGGATCCAGTTTTGTTTTGAACACCCATTTACATCCTACTGGTTTGACACCATTGGGTAATTCTACCAAATCCCAAACGTCATTTTTCTTCATGGATTCAAGCTCTTCAATCATTGCTTTATTCCATTCAGAAGACTGATCACTGCTAATGGCTTCATTGTAAGAGATAGGATCATTCAGCTTTCCGGGATCCATTTCAGTCAGGTAGGTAACATAATCATCCCAATTAGTAGGCCTTCTTTGCCTAGATGACCTCTTGAGTGGATTATCGGGTTCAGCGTTGTCTTGGTTTTGAGCGTTTGATGTGCCTTCGTCATGAGGTATAATGGGTTCTGATTGTAGAGGTGAATTTGCAGTTGGTGCAGTAGCTTCAGGTACAGTAGTTGCATTGGGTACAAGAGGAGTAATCGGAGTAACGGTAAGCGACGAGTCTCTCCCCCCGCGTCTTGTACTTCTTGCAATTCTTCGTAAGGGTTGGTACTGCTCCCACTGACCTTGAAATCCTCCAGGAACGCAGCACGCTTGGTTTCAACAATACGGGTGACATGAGAAGGACAATAGAAACGATAACCCTTTGAGTTATCAGGATACCCGATAAAGAAACAGGTAACTGTTTTAGGGTCAAGTTTCCTTAGGAAAGGATTGTAAAGTTTTGCATCAGCAATGCAGCCCCATACTTTCATATATTTAAGACTCGATTTCCTTCCTGTCCAAAGTTCATAAGGAGTTTTAGGGACAGACTTAGAAGGAACTCTATTGAGTATATGAACAGCTGCTTTTAACGCTTCAGTCCAGAGAAATAATGGTAAATTAGTGTTGGCTAACATACTGCGCACCATGTTCATAAGGGTACGGTTTCTTCTTTCAGCGACGCCGTTCTGCTGAGGTGTACCAGGCATGGTATATTGGTTCACAATCCCTTGGCCCTTACAAAACTCATAAAATGGACCAGGAGCTTGACCCACATCAGTATGTCTTCCATAATATTCACCGCCTCTATCTGATCTCACAACTTTAATCTGACGATCTAATTGCTTTTCAACTTCAGCCTTATAATCTTTAAAAGTTGTTAGAGATTCAGATTTCTCCTTAATAAGATACAAGTACATGTAACGAGAATAATCATCAATAAAAGTGATAAATGAAGTATGTCCTGTTATGCCAGCGATTTGGTAGGGACCACTAATATCAGTGTGAATGAGTTCTAATAAATTAGAGCTCCTAGTGGCACCTTTATTATTCGCTAATGTCATTTTACCTTTAAGATATTTGACACATGTTCCAAAATCAGAGAAATCAAGAGGAGGTAAGACTTCATCCTTTACGAGACGATTTAATCGTTCTCTTGAGATGTGGCCTAAACGCTGATGCCACAACATGGATGAAGTCTCTAAGTCTCGTTTCTCTTTCATCTTTGTGAGTGATTCATTAATGTTATACGTCAACAAAGATTTGGAAAAGCCATCATCTAGTTCTAATCTATAGAGACCACCATCCAGAATAACAGTACCATAAATAACAGAATCATAGAGGATAGAGAGTTTGCGATGACCATGGGAAACAATAAAACCGTCCATGTCTAACTTTGGTCCTGATACAAGGTTCCGAGTTACCTTAGGAACATATAAGGTATCATAAAGTTTAATACATAAACCAGTTTTCATAACTAATTGTAATGTTCCAATGGCCTTCACTTCTAATTCTCAATCATCCCCAACCTTAAGCGTTCTTTGGTTTCTTTCCAGCTTCCGGATTGAAAGGAATCCCTGAGTTGAATTGGTAACATGAACCATAGAACCAGAATCAAACCACCAAGAATTAGCAGGAACACTTAAATTATAGGACTCAAGTATCATAAAATAATCGTTACCTTTCTTAGCCAGCCACTCCTTAAAGTCAGGGCATTCCTTCTGCATGTGTCCTGTCTTTTTACAGAACTTGCAGCGGATTCTGCCTAAGGAGTTCTTAGAGCTGGAAGGAGCACTTGTATTTGGATTGGGCCTTTGGACTTTTGAAGCATCCTTCCTCTGATGATTGTTCTTCCTTTTCTTAGAGTTGGAGGTGGTGAAGTTAGCAACATCAGTAGTGCGATCCATCCTCATACGCTCTTCCTCCTGTACGCACATATCGACCAGCTCACTCATCGTCCATTTGTCCTTCTGAGTGTTGTAATTGATCTTGAATGCTTAGAAGGATGAAGGAAGATAAGTGATGATAAAATGAACAAGGAAACCATCACTGATCTCCATTTCCAGCCCCTTCAGCTTATTGGCCATGTCATTCATCATCATGATGTGCTCGCGAATGCCGCTCCTCCCATCATACTTAGTAGTCACCAGCTTGAGGATAAGGGTACTAGCGTGTTCTTTAGACGTCCCTTTGAACTGCGCCTCCACATGCTCCAAGTAGGTTTTAGCATATTCAGAATCAGGAATGGCTCCTCTGATTGCATTACTGATGGACTGCTTCATAAACATGAGAGACATGCGGTTACACCTAGTCCACTTCTCATGAACTATCTGCTCAGCAGCAGTACTTGTAGCAGTAAGGTCCGCTGGCTTATTCTCTCTTAGAGCATAATCAAAGTCCAACAATCCAAGTGTAAGCATGAGGGCATCCTTCCATGCAGCAAAGTTATCACCAGTCAAAGGTGGAATCCCCTGATTTGGTGCTGATAGTGGAAATAAGATGAGCAAGTTATGATACTTAAGAAGAAGTTCTAATGTGATCTAAGGGCATGTTAAACTAAGGCAGGCATAAATAATGACCATTTTACATTATGAAGCTGTGATATTGTCTATTACTAACATCAAAATAATAGACTTAGTTAAAATTCTACTTAAACGAAGACAAATCAGCTTTGGCCAGAAGTGTAATCATTTAAGCATTTGTGCAAAGTGGTTGTAACAAATCAGCTTTGGCCAGAAATTGAGACAGTCACTTTAGTTATGCACTTGTTAAGTATGCCATCTATGAAAGAATTAAATCAGCTTTGGCCAGATATTAAGACATTCATGTTTATGATGCACACTCAACATAGCTTTCGTAATACTTGAATGATAAGTAGATGTATCAAATCAGCTTTGGCCAGAATTGATACATCAGAAGCTCATTCAAGTTAAGCTATTTTGGTTTTGTAAAGCATTATCTGATTCTGATTAATTAACTAAGTAATTACAAAAACTAATTATTTAACTGCCAAATTTTATGAACACTCATGATTTCGGATGAATCATGTCTTGGATTCATCCGAAATGACTAATTTCGAATCATTTCGGATTATCCGAAATGGATGATTTCGAATGATTTCGGATGTATCCAAGACGCGTAAGTCGAGTCATTTCGGTTCATTTCGGATGATTTCGGATGATGATACTTAGTCCGAGATTCATTCGAAATGGGCAGTTCTTGATGATCCGTGATGCATTTCGGATGATTTCGGATGGTAATACTTAGTCCGAGATTCATCCGAAATGGTCAGTTCTTGATGATCCGTGATGCTTAGTCCTAAATGGTCCGAAATGATCAGGCAGTGGCTGATCCGTAATGGGTGAACGGATGTTCATCCGGAATGATCAGGCAGTTGCTGATCCGTAATGGGTGAACAATGTTCATCCGGAATGATCATCCGTAATGATCATCCGAAATGTGTTCTGCAAGCTGTTAAATGCGAAATCATAACTGAAAATTCGAAAAATTTGGGATTGTGATAGAGTTTCCTATTTTATCATTGATCTAATTTTATCAGAAAATTTCGAAATCATAATCTGTTTATCATATTAACAGATTTCAAAAAACTTATTAGATAAAATTTAGATCAAAATTAGGAAAAAATTCCACAATTCAAATCATATTCCAAAACATAAAGGAAAATTCGAATTTTATCTAAGAACATGATGAACCCTAAATAAAAATACTTAAACATTCATCCGAAATCTGGAAACATTTTACACATTTAAACATATTTCTGAAACTTCAGATTTCGGAACAGTAATCACGAATGAACATGTCATCCGAGATGGTATTTCGGATGACAGAAATCAAACAGTAATGATTTCGGATGATGAAAAACGAATTTTTTAATTATCGTTTTAAAACCTGTTTTCCAGTTTTAATCCAGATTTACGGATAGAAAAACAGAACTGACTAATCAACATATGCTCTGATACCACATGTTGGTTCAGTTCTGTTTATACATGAGGGAAAACAATAAAACATACATGTTACAGCAGACAGTGCAGTGGAGAATCCAGTCAGAGATGATCCCATCGTGTTCGACATATGTGTTAGTGTGATCTGGTTCCTCCTTAGGGTGCTAACTGATGATGGTGACTAAGAAAACCGACAAGGGAATCGGTTATGGGAGAGGGAGGTCGATGATGATGATGATGTTATGATTAGGTTGTCTGATTAAGTGTGTAACCTTTTGACCTCTACATAATTCTCCTTATATAAGCACCCAGGAGGAAACCTAATTAGTTAATAAGGGTAATATGGTCCATCAACAATTACCAACTAATTATTTAATAGGTTATTATATATTTTGATCTATATTATGTAAATGATTATAATGTCTATAGATTAAATATTAAACATAATATATTTAATCTTACAAACGAGTGTGGTGGTTGATGGTGTTTTGTTGAAGAAAATGGTTGCCGAAGAAGACGATTGGGTGGTCATCGAAGCTTGTGGCCATGAACGAAAGAATTAGGTAAAAAGACGAAAATACCGCTGATTTAGCATAAAAAATGGATTGAGTTAACTAGTTGAATGAAAATGACAAGATTAGTAAACCTCAAGGGTCTAGATACATAAAAGAAATTTTAGATGAAACTGACAATAGTAGCCAAAATATGCAAAAATAACACTTTACTCTTTAGACAAAAAATACAATAAGTAATCATAACTAAAAATTGGTTGCAAGCTGGACCATAAAATATACAATATACTTATCCTGTACTTTATATAACTTTCATATTCGAAGTTAAAAAGGACAAAATAATACATGACAAAAGAATACTACTTTCCATGTAAACTTCAGAAAATGGTATTAAAATCGCAACGTGGTTACTATTTTGTGCCTTAATTTTATAAACGTTATTCACAGATAAATTAAGCTGTCATTTCGTATAATACTTTGTTAACAGTGATCTGTATTAATTAAGATATATTTTACAGTGATAATTACTTATAAATGGTGTTTTAGATAAAATGTTAAGATATACTTTTTTGTGTGATAAATAACGGTCTTGAAAAAGTAGATAACAATTTTAATTACCCCTATAAAGATTATCAAACAAGAACAGAAATTTGTGCAAGCAATCAAAGGTAATTAAGCAATTTTTATCAAATATAATCCAACAACTTCAGGCACCAATTTCTATTTATGATATATAATCAATCTGGTGTTAGTGTGTCGAGTTTGAAGATGAACCGCCAGTATCAAAGTTTCATAGAAAACACATAAAGAGATTAATTCTCTCTTGGATAATAAGTAAAGAGTTAATACCTAATTAATTTAAATGAATAGAATATCACTTGAACAATTCAAAATAACAGGAAACTCTAGTGATTCAAAGCAATATGCTTCTAATCAAATGTTGTATGGTACACATAGGACATGTATCATGCTTTTTTTTGAATGGCAAATGTTACTCTAAAATAATAACATGTTCCTTTTTTTGCAGACATAAATTGTCTGCAAGCTGATTTCATCTGTTTTCATGTCTGCAACTGAAGATCTGGTCTCAAGCTCTGCAAGCTGAAAATATAAGACTTTTTGTTTTTGATACTGTCTGCAAGGAGAAGAGGGAGGTCGGAGGAGAAGAGGGAGGTTGTCGGACGACGAGGAGAAAAGGGAGGCCATCGGAAAACTGGTCGGGGGAGGAGGGAGGTTGTCGGACGGCGAGGAGAAGAGGGAGGTTGCTGGAAAACTGGTCAGAGGAGAGGTACCTGGTCGGAGGAGAAGAGAGAGGTCGTCGGACGGCGAGAAGAAGAGGGAGGTCGCTAGAAAAATGGTCGGAGGAGGAGCGGCGGCGTGTGGGAGGGGCTATGTGGGAGGGGCTGATGTTTTAAGCGTATATGAGGGAGGAGTATATTAGTGTTTTTATGAAATTGTTTTAAGAAGGGGGCCGATAGCTTATTTTTTAAGATGAAAAAAGCTGAGTTTAGATCTGTGTAAAAAAAAAAAACCAGTCTACAAGGGTAACGTTTGCGCGCCTGCAGACATGAGCTCCCTTGAAGATGTTTGAAGAAAAAACAAACACCTCCTAAGAGTGCTAAAAAGACCCAGAAAAGAAGGAAAAAAAAAACAAGGGTGAATCTAAGAGGGTGTTCTACGGTTTAATCAGGAATGGTTCGTGGTGGTATAACAAGTGAGGGTTCGGGAGCATTGCTTTGAGAGGGCAAGCTCATTCGAGAGACAAATCGTAGGGTTTGATAAACTAGGTTTTCATGACATGTTCATTCATATGTGATGGTTATCGATGACAGTGGTTTAGGTGGCGATGATTATGGCCGACAGTCACCCGTCACTACAATAAAAAAGACTTTTACCACCAAAAATAATCACTAAAGGGATGATCCGTTTGTGAAGGTCTTTGGAAAAACTGGGTACGTGTAGTAGTTTACCAATACATATGATTGGCGAATTTCCAACAACTAAGGTGGTGTTTGTTTTTTGGCTAGAAGCACTTCTGGCCACTTATGTCTGCGTCGCGCAGACGCGCGCAGACGTTTGAGGTCTGCAGCTCGTTTGTTTTCCGGAAGAGCTTCTCACCAAAAACGTCTGCCTCACCTCTTCCCCAGCAGACTTGAACTCATGTCTGCACACCTCTGCAGACCTCTTCTCTTCTCTCCCATTTCAAAACACACCCATGAGACCTCTTCTCTGCACCACATCTCCACCACCACACCTCCGCCACCACATCTCCGCCACCACATCTCCGCCACCAAATCCACCACCATATCTCCGCCACCACGTCTCCGCCACCCGACACCCCCAATCACCTCCTACCAAACCTACCCACCCCACAGCCCCCGTTCTCCCTTAAGTGAATGGCCGGCCACCACTGGTTGGTGGTGGTGTACGGCTGTAACACCCTAGTTTCTAATTAACAATTTGATTATAAATTGCCAACAATTAGATGCGTAGTTAAGACTACACATATTGTAAAAATGCGGGTTTATTAAAACTTTTACAATTCATAAGTTATTCTAGGTAACATGTTCAAATTCGTTGTTTTAATTTTACAACGTGGCAAAGTGCGGAAGCGTGTGTCTTTATCGTGTTCGGTTCTTCGCTGAGCTTGATCGTCTTCCGGCATCCAGAAAGTACCTACATTTCATAAACATGAAATGCTTTAGTCATACGGTAATTAAAACGCATCTAAACGAGTCCGGAAAACAAAACTGATTAAAATGCATTTTTGGACAAGGTCCACCGTAAATTACGGTGGGTACCGTAATTTACGGTAGCCCATGTTTTTCTATGTTGCCACCGTAAACCAGTAATAAACTGGCGTAACACTTTCAGGCTCCACCGTAAATTACGGTGGCACCGTAATTTACGGTGGTACCTGCATTCAGCTTTTCCAATTTTGCCGTTTTTGTTACGAAAACATTCGTAACTTTCAATCCGCTTATCCGTTTGACCTACCGTTTCTTCCTACATGTTTGTAATTTGATTCTCCATCATATGGAGTTAAAATCCGACATTCGGCTTAACAAAATTTAAGACCTTTAAGTCTTCGGCTTATTACTCTTTTACCAAAATTTGACCCGTTTACGCATTTTATCAAACAAACGTATTTGTTTGATTCCTATATCACATACAACTCTTTAATTTAATATTACCTACAATTTTAGGTTCTAATCATAGGTTTATTACACAATTTTAACCCGTTTTCACTCGTATGCTTATTTTGACCCGTTAAGGGTTCTTAAGCACTTTTGAGCCTAAAATCGCTTTCAATTGCTTCTATAATTATTCTAAGTATTCATTTAATCATAAAACTCATTTCCAAACAACTTTTAAAAGGTTGTTTGGTCAATTTAGCCACCAAGGGCGTTTTGGTCCATTTTAGTCCTTTATTAACAATGGAGGACTTTTGAAAGTATATTGGACCCATAATCCCTCTTTTAACCTATGATTATGTTTGAAAAGTCATTAAGCTTTCCAAACGCCATGTTCATTACATAAAACATTTGGTTTATCTATCAAGTAACCAAATGTCCGTTTTGACCTCTTTTAACACTCTTGAACCATATGTTCTAAATGAGTGTTACCCTATTTCACATACCTGGCGCAAATCAATATATTGACCCGTTTTTAATACCTTGCTTTTATAACCGCTAATTCATAGCGTTGCTAACACCAATTTGACATTTACACCTGAAATAATATAGCTTGACAATAATCATTAGTCGCTATTGTCAAAGGGTGATATCTTCACCTTTTGACCCATTTGGTCTAAGTGACCGATTATGTTGGCGAGATGATATTTATTACCATCTCATCTATACGACTCGCTTCGGTTTACACCGTGTGACCATTTCACTTATTAATTGATTTTCTTAACGCTTTTTAGTCTGTTATGGCTTACGCCTTACAGTGTCTTTCAAAACCAATAGTTATGGTCAACGCATGACCAATTTACCTTTTTACCCTTATTGTTTGTTTTGGTTTACCCTATAAGGTAACCATTCAAAGGTTCATTTTCCATTTGTCATAAAATGATCGAATTACCGATTTAATTCCTTTTTTAAACCATCAACATGGTTTCTTGTCGTGCTTGACTAACTTGTTCCGTACGTTTACACGTCGGAACATCATACCTCAATTATGTATTTGTCTTTTTCGTAACTAATACGATAAGGGAGTATTCTAACATATAAGACTAGTGTAAGCTATACTTACTTTGCATCCGAATTATACTTTTCCGCCATTCTTGCTTCGTTTGACCCGCTTCCTTTCCAAGCCTCCACCTAGCTTGTCAAGCGTCAAACTATCATCATAATTCGTAAGACGGTTATATTAGTCATCATTAATTATGACTATTCCATCTTACATATTTTCTATCACAATTACCATTCGATCTTATTAATGGTCGGTTTGACTATTTAAAAGTCAAATCACTAATTAACACATATGATTGCACTATCAAGTTCACAAGACTCAATTAGGCACATTATCAACACTTAGTTCTCATTTAGGCATTTTAACAAACACCTAATATGCATACATTTTACTTATTTACTAACTAGTTCATAACTAGTTATTTTCACCAAGATTAACATCAAAATTCAAACTTTCATGTCTAGTGTTCATGAACTACACTTAGTACTAGTATCATAACATCAATATTCATCAATTTAACACTCTAATTCAAGTGTTCATCTTCTTGTCATAAAACCCACTTAGCACACATATGGGTCATCATCAAATTTCTATCTTTCAACACTAGTTTATCAAATTATTAACTAGGGTTGTTCCTAAACATGAATTTCATCACAATAAGACTCATAGATTCAACATTCATTCCAGAATTTCGATTATGATTGTTCATCATAGTTTCAAAGTATCACTAAATCATAAGATTCAACATACCTTGTGATCCCCACGACTTGGTGATCATTAATATGTGTTCATGCATCCGATTTGGGCCAGATTCGACCTTCAATTTGATGGATTTGTTGGAGTTAGGGTTTGAGCTCCCTAAAGCTCTTCCTGGTCGATCCTCACACATGCACACACACTCTTGTGTGTGTGTTTGTGTTTTATTTTAAGTTTATAATACCATTTTCAAGTTACCCGGCTTTGGTCCCTCGTGTTTGGTTAGTTATTAATTAGGTTACAACCTAATTACTTTCAACAATATTCCCACTTATTAACTAGGTTTTATATTTCTAGTTAACTTAGCGGGTTCGGGAATATTTATGACTAAGTTTATTTTAGGTCCCGTTAACTCGGGTCTTCTAAGCTTTTATTTCATAAAAGCTTTTATTTACTTTTTATTTATTATTAGGATTAATTATTTAAATCCTAATATTTACCGGGTAAATTTTTACCACTAACGGTATTTTACCCGTCTTTACTATTAACGTGGTTTGATTACCAAAGCCGTTTTCGGGGTGTTACAAGTCTACCCCCCTTAAAGAGGTTTCGTCCTCGAAACCTTTTCTTACTTAATTTATCGAGTTCAATTCCATGTATTTGTTCTCGATAATCAATTAAGCATTTCTCATATCTTAACTGATTGTTAGTATTACCAGAAAAGTATGGTAATATTCTTTTGGTTATTAATCATCTACGTATGTTACATGACATAATGCGACTGGAAATAACGTAATCTCGTTATTCCCACTAGTTTATTTAACTTAGCGATATTCCTCGCTTTCATATACTATCGAATTCTTTATGAATCCATTACTTTGACCCGTTTAAAGGTCTCTAGTGAAATCTTTCACTTCTAGCAACATTTTCTTTTATTTTCAAATTTATTTATTCGGTTTAGTTATACCGAATTTCCCGTTTACAAGCGAACCAAATTTCTTAACTTGAATTGCTGACTTTGGTCGGTTTCACTAACTAGACTTATTTGTCCAGTTCCTTTTTACCGCTTGCTTTGTTATAATGTGATTCTACTTCACATTACATTTCTTGACCGTGATTGTGTTACGTCATGTTTAATTTATATCAACCTTTCATTTTCGAAAATATCTCACTTTTCGAATATATTGTCTTGCGCCTAACAGTGTCAAGACTTGTATCTTTCATACTTATCATTTAAATTCCTATCAGAATTTATGTTTGTAAAAACATTATTTCTTACTAAAACCGAAGTTTTAGTTTTAAGATCTTCTCTTTAACTTCTGTCAATTATCCATTCCAGGATATTGACAGTCCAAAATTTATTCTTTTACAGCCTTTGTTTTATGCGGAGATTCTCAATTTATCCGTCGCTTTGTCTAATTAACCCCGTAAGTTTTATCGTTTTGCTCTATAGGCTATTTTATTAGACCTTCACCTCTTTAAGGCTAGGTCCTTATAATCTATTTCCTTCTAGTCGTGACCCGTAGGTCATATTAGTCTCGTAGACTTTTCCATTGTTTATAACCCCAAGGGTTATATTGATCCCGTAGATCATTCTTTACGCATGTCTATATTGAAATATATATATGGTGTCAAAGCACTCTTTTTTTTTTTTTTTTTTTTTTTTTTTTTATGTTTGAAAATCATTTGTTTTCACCCTTGAACTTCATTTGACCTTGACCATAGTCTAAGGCTTCATTTGTTTACTTCCGGGCTAATCCTCCGACTTTATGACTTCTGACGTTATTTACGCGTCAGTTTGTCTCAAGCTTACCGTTATCCGGCTTGCGCTTACTTATGCCATTAAGCATTTATACTTTATTCAACCCGTTCAACCTCAAAATGGTTGAATATAATTATCAAAATTTCTGTTTACGAAATTTTATGGTCTTTTAGTCATAACTCATAATCCGAGTCTTTTGACTTTAAATTCATGTTCTCGTCTCTCGGTTTACGCATGTGTTTAAATCCTTACCCATCAACCGGGTGTTTTACCGAAGTCGTTATTATTGCAACCCTCCCGGTATGCATTAAGACCTCGCTTCATTTTTATATTCCGACTTTGTCTTTAAGTTGGACGTTTTACAAATACGACCCGTTAAGGGACTCATTTGCAATTTCCGGGTTCGAGCGTAAGTACACTCCCTCCCAATACTTGTCTAATCATGCTTGCGTTTTCTGGGTTCGAGTGTAAGTACACTCCCTCCCAATACTTGTCTAACATGCTTGCGTTTTCTGGGTTCGAGTGTAACTACACTCCTTCCCAATACTTGTTTAATCATGCTTGCGTTTTCTGGGTTCGAGTGTAAGTACACTCCCTCCCAATACTTGTCTAACATGCTTGCGTTTTCTGGGTTCGAGTGTAACTACACTCCTTCCCAATACTTATTTAATCATGCTTCTTTGTCCATTCACTCGGGCTCATTATTCTAATGTAATACGCTTCCGTCACTCGGTTGCGCGTTTACATTATTATCAAATATTTTGCTTGTCTGATTCATTTGGGTACTTTTTACTTAGTCCCATTCACCCCGCCATTACCACATCGGACATAACTGCGCTTATTATAAGAAGCTCATGCTATCATGTGTTCACTACTTACTTGGCCAGAGTAAGCGATCAACACGTGGTACGCGTGACCTTATTATAATTACCACATCACGTCCCATGTAAGTAACTCCTCAAATTGTCTCCATGTTTATGGGTTCATTTGGTAAAACTTTATTTAATTGTTAGTTAACAATTATTAGTTTTAATCGTTTATCCTTGAACATGTACAATGTCCCTTTTTATAAACATTTATTCACATTCATTGATGTGATCATTACTTTTCTCAATAGGATTTGTATTGAGAATACTTACTTGGATGATCACTCTCGTCCAAGTTTCTATATAAGCAGGTCTTGTTATTCATTTGTTATTCATCATTGTGAATAACACATTTCCTATTAAATTTCTCTTGGAAATCAAGTTTTCCAAGTTCTATCATATGTGTATGCAACCGTTATTACTTACGTGTTTGTTGCATATAACGTCTCGTGCGATTAAATTTAAAAGTGTGCACCTGGTGATGCTTGCCCTAACGGGCTTCTCTTGTCATTAGTCTTGTTCGCGACCGTTACGCGATTTTGGTCCTTAATGAGTATGCTCTTCCTGTCATACCTCGGACCGTTCCATCATCATATCCATAGTTTGTTTGACTCTCATCGTCTTCAAACGCGAGTGTCCTTCATTTAAAACATTCACAAAAGTTAGTAAAGTCAACTTCAATAATCGCCCGTATTATAATACAAGGCATTTTCTACTATACACGTCAACGCGCGTATTTCATCAACTATGTCAATCGTTTTAATTGGGGTAACGTGTATCACACGATAGCCCTATGTGTTGTTTACAACACTTTAGCATGCTAAGCTGTTAACATACTTGTACTTACCGGATTTGCGATCAAGCCTCGAACCAAACACTATTCTTTGTCAAGAGCATAAGGTTTAAGTCCAAGCATGGTTCCTCCCAACCATACTCGAATCTCTTAAACCAAGGCTCTGATACCAACTTGTAACACCCTAGTTTCTAATTAACAATTTGATTATAAATTGCCAACAATTAGATGCGTAGTTAAGACTACACATATTGTAAAAATGCGGGTTTATTAAAACTTTTACAATTCATAAGTTATTCTAGGTAACATGTTCAAATTCATTGTTTTAATTTTACAACGTGGCAAAGTGCGGAAGCGTGTGTCTTTATCGTGTTCGGTTCTTCGCTGAGCTTGATCGTCTTCCGGCATCCAGAAAGTACCTACATTTCATAAACATGAAATGCTTTAGTCATACGGTAATTAAAACGCATCTAAACGAGTCCGGAAAACAAAACTGATTAAAATGCATTTTTGGACAAGGTCCACCGTAAATTACGGTGGGTACCGTAATTTACGGTAGCCCATGTTTTTCTATGTTGCCACCGTAAACCAGTAATAAACTGGCGTAACACTTTCAGGCTCCACCGTAAATTACGGTGGCACCGTAATTTACGGTGGTACCTGCATTCAGCTTTTCCAATTTTGCCGTTTTTGTTACGAAAACATTCGTAACTTTCAATCCGCTTATCCGTTTGACCTACCGTTTCTTCCTACATGTTTGTAATTTGATTCTCCATCATATGGAGTTAAAATCCGACATTCGGCTTAACAAAATTTAAGACCTTTAAGTCTTCGGCTTATTACTCTTTTACCAAAATTTGACCCGTTTACGCATTTTATCAAACAAACGTATTTGTTTGATTCCTATATCACATACAACTCTTTAATTTAATATTACCTACAATTTTAGGTTCTAATCATAGGTTTATTACACAATTTTAACCCGTTTTCACTCGTATGCTTATTTTGACCCGTTAAGGGTTCTTAAGCACTTTTGAGCCTAAAATCGCTTTCAATTGCTTCTATAATTATTCTAAGTATTCATTTAATCATAAAACTCATTTCCAAACAACTTTTAAAAGGTTGTTTGGTCAATTTAGCCACCAAGGGCGTTTTGGTCCATTTTAGTCCTTTATTAACAATGGAGGACTTTTGAAAGTATATTGGACCCATAATCCCTCTTTTAACCTATGATTATGTTTGAAAAGTCATTAAGCTTTCCAAACGCCATGTTCATTACATAAAACATTTGGTTTATCTATCAAGTAACCAAATGTCCGTTTTGACCTCTTTTAACACTCTTGAACCATATGTTCTAAATGAGTGTTACCCTATTTCACATACCTGGCGCAGATCAATATATTGACCCGTTTTTAATACCTTGCTTTTATAACCGCTAATTCATAGCGTTGCTAACACCAATTTGACATTTACACCTGAAATAATATAGCTTGACAATAATCATTAGTCGCTATTGTCAAAGGGTGATATCTTCACCTTTTGACCCATTTGGTCTAAGTGACCGATTATGTTGGCGAGATGATATTTATTACCATCTCATCTATACGACTCGCTTCGGTTTACACCGTGTGACCATTTCACTTATTAATTGATTTTCTTAACGCTTTTTAGTCTGTTATGGCTTACGCCTTACAGTGTCTTTCAAAACCAATAGTTATGGTCAACGCATGACCAATTTACCTTTTTACCCTTATTGTTTGTTTTGGTTTACCCTATAAGGTAACCATTCAAAGGTTCATTTTCCATTTGTCATAAAATGATCGAATTACCGATTTAATTCCTTTTTTAAACCATCAACATGGTTTCTTGTCGTGCTTGACTAACTTGTTCCGTACGTTTACACGTCGGAACATCATACCTCAATTATGTATTTGTCTTTTTCGTAACTAATACGATAAGGGAGTATTCTAACATATAAGACTAGTGTAAGCTATACTTACTTTGCATCCGAATTATACTTTTCCGCCATTCTTGCTTCGTTTGACCCGCTTCCTTTCCAAGCCTCCACCTAGCTTGTCAAGCGTCAAACTATCATCATAATTCGTAAGACGGTTATATTAGTCATCATTAATTATGACTATTCCATCTTACATATTTTCTATCACAATTACCATTCGATCTTATTAATGGTCGGTTTGACTATTTAAAAGTCAAATCACTAATTAACACATATGATTGCACTATCAAGTTCACAAGACTCAATTAGGCACATTATCAACACTTAGTTCTCATTTAGGCATTTTAACAAACACCTAATATGCATACATTTTACTTATTTACTAACTAGTTCATAACTAGTTATTTTCACCAAGATTAACATCAAAATTCAAACTTTCATGTCTAGTGTTCATGAACTACACTTAGTACTAGTATCATAACATCAATATTCATCAATTTAACACTCTAATTCAAGTGTTCATCTTCTTGTCATAAAACCCACTTAGCACACATATGGGTCATCATCAAATTTCTATCTTTCAACACTAGTTTATCAAATTATTAACTAGGGTTGTTCCTAAACATGAATTTCATCACAATAAGACTCATAGATTCAACATTCATTCCAGAATTTCGATTATGATTGTTCATCATAGTTTCAAAGTATCACTAAATCATAAGATTCAACATACCTTGTGATCCCCACGACTTGGTGATCATTAATATGTGTTCATGCATCCGATTTGGGCCAGATTCGACCTTCAATTTGATGGATTTGTTGGAGTTAGGGTTTGAGCTCCCTAAAGCTCTTCCTGGTCGATCCTCACACACGCACACACACTCTTGTGTGTGTGTTTGTGTTTTATTTTAAGTTTATAATACCATTTTCAAGTTACCCGGCTTTGGTCCCTCGTGTTTGGTTAGTTATTAATTAGGTTACAACCTAATTACTTTCAACAATATTCCCACTTATTAACTAGGTTTTATATTTCTAGTTAACTTAGCGGGTTCGGGAATATTTATGACTAAGTTTATTTTAGGTCCCGTTAACTCGGGTCTTCTAAGCTTTTATTTCATAAAAGCTTTTATTTACTTTTTATTTATTATTAGGATTAATTATTTAAATCCTAATATTTACCGGGTAAATTTTTACCACTAACGGTATTTTACCCGTCTTTACTATTAACGTGGTTTGATTACCAAAGCCGTTTTCGGGGTGTTACAAGTCTACCCCCCTTAAAGAGGTTTCGTCCTCGAAACCTTTTCTTACTTAATTTATCGAGTTCAATTCCATGTATTTGTTCTCGATAATCAATTAAGCATTTCTCATATCTTAACTGATTGTTAGTATTACCAGAAAAGTATGGTAATATTCTTTTGGTTATTAATCATCTACGTATGTTACATGACATAATGCGACTGGAAATAACGTAATCTCGTTATTCCCACTAGTTTATTTAACTTAGCGATATTCCTCGCTTTCATATACTATCGAATTCTTTATGAATCCATTACTTTGACCCGTTTAAAGGTCTCTAGTGAAATCTTTCACTTCTAGCAACATTTTCTTTTATTTTCAAATTTATTTATTCGGTTTAGTTATACCGAATTTCCCGTTTACAAGCGAACCAAATTTCTTAACTTGAATTGCTGACTTTGGTCGGTTTCACTAACTAGACTTATTTGTCCAGTTCCTTTTTACCGCTTGCTTTGTTATAATGTGATTCTACTTCACATTACATTTCTTGACCGTGATTGTGTTACGTCATGTTTAATTTATATCAACCTTTCATTTTCGAAAATATCTCACTTTTCGAATATATTGTCTTGCGCCTAACAGTGTCAAGACTTGTATCTTTCATACTTATCATTTAAATTCCTATCAGAATTTATGTTTGTAAAAACATTATTTCTTACTAAAACCGAAGTTTTAGTTTTAAGATCTTCTCTTTAACTTCTGTCAATTATCCATTCCAGGATATTGACAGTCCAAAATTTATTCTTTTACAGCCTTTGTTTTATGCGGAGATTCTCAATTTATCCGTCGCTTTGTCTAATTAACCCCGTAAGTTTTATCGTTTTGCTCTATAGGCTATTTTATTAGACCTTCACCTCTTTAAGGCTAGGTCCTTATAATCTATTTCCTTCTAGTCGTGACCCGTAGGTCATATTAGTCTCGTAGACTTTTCCATTGTTTATAACCCCAAGGGTTATATTGATCCCGTAGATCATTCTTTACGCATGTCTATATTGAAATATATATATGGTGTCAAAGCACTCTTTTTTTTTTTTTTTTTTTTTTTTTTTTTATGTTTGAAAATCATTTGTTTTCACCCTTGAACTTCATTTGACCTTGACCATAGTCTAAGGCTTCATTTGTTTACTTCCGGGCTAATCCTCCGACTTTATGACTTCTGACGTTATTTACGCGTCAGTTTGTCTCAAGCTTACCGTTATCCGGCTTGCGCTTACTTATGCCATTAAGCATTTATACTTTATTCAACCCGTTCAACCTCAAAATGGTTGAATATAATTATCAAAATTTCTGTTTACGAAATTTTATGGTCTTTTAGTCATAACTCATAATCCGAGTCTTTTGACTTTAAATTCATGTTCTCGTCTCTCGGTTTACGCATGTGTTTAAATCCTTACCCATCAACCGGGTGTTTTACCGAAGTCGTTATTATTGCAACCCTCCCGGTATGCATTAAGACCTCGCTTCATTTTTATATTCCGACTTTGTCTTTAAGTTGGACGTTTTACAAATACGACCCGTTAAGGGACTCATTTGCAATTTCCGGGTTCGAGCGTAAGTACACTCCCTCCCAATACTTGTCTAATCATGCTTGCGTTTTCTGGGTTCGAGTGTAAGTACACTCCCTCCCAATACTTGTCTAACATGCTTGCGTTTTCTGGGTTCGAGTGTAACTACACTCCTTCCCAATACTTGTTTAATCATGCTTGCGTTTTCTGGGTTCGAGTGTAAGTACACTCCCTCCCAATACTTGTCTAACATGCTTGCGTTTTCTGGGTTCGAGTGTAACTACACTCCTTCCCAATACTTATTTAATCATGCTTCTTTGTCCATTCACTCGGGCTCATTATTCTAATGTAATACGCTTCCGTCACTCGGTTGCGCGTTTACATTATTATCAAATATTTTGCTTGTCTGATTCATTTGGGTACTTTTTACTTAGTCCCATTCACCCCGCCATTACCACATCGGACATAACTGCGCTTATTATAAGAAGCTCATGCTATCATGTGTTCACTACTTACTTGGCCAGAGTAAGCGATCAACACGTGGTACGCGTGACCTTATTATAATTACCACATCACGTCCCATGTAAGTAACTCCTCAAATTGTCTCCATGTTTATGGGTTCATTTGGTAAAACTTTATTTAATTGTTAGTTAACAATTATTAGTTTTAATCGTTTATCCTTGAACATGTACAATGTCCCTTTTTATAAACATTTATTCACATTCATTGATGTGATCATTACTTTTCTCAATAGGATTTGTATTGAGAATACTTACTTGGATGATCACTCTCGTCCAAGTTTCTATATAAGCAGGTCTTGTTATTCATTTGTTATTCATCATTGTGAATAACACATTTCCTATTAAATTTCTCTTGGAAATCAAGTTTTCCAAGTTCTATCATATGTGTATGCAACCGTTATTACTTACGTGTTTGTTGCATATAACGTCTCGTGCGATTAAATTTAAAAGTGTGCACCTGGTGATGCTTGCCCTAACGGGCTTCTCTTGTCATTAGTCTTGTTCGCGACCGTTACGCGATTTTGGTCCTTAATGAGTATGCTCTTCCTGTCATACCTCGGACCGTTCCATCATCATATCCATAGTTTGTTTGACTCTCATCGTCTTCAAACGCGAGTGTCCTTCATTTAAAACATTCACAAAAGTTAGTAAAGTCAACTTCAATAATCGCCCGTATTATAATACAAGGCATTTTCTACTATACACGTCAACGCGCGTATTTCATCAACTATGTCAATCGTTTTAATTGGGGTAACGTGTATCACACGATAGCCCTATGTGTTGTTTACAACACTTTAGCATGCTAAGCTGTTAACATACTTGTACTTACCGGATTTGCGATCAAGCCTCGAACCAAACACTATTCTTTGTCAAGAGCATAAGGTTTAAGTCCAAGCATGGTTCCTCCCAACCATACTCGAATCTCTTAAACCAAGGCTCTGATACCAACTTGTAACACCCTAGTTTCTAATTAACAATTTGATTATAAATTGCCAACAATTAGATGCGTAGTTAAGACTACACATATTGTAAAAATGCGGGTTTATTAAAACTTTTACAATTCATAAGTTATTCTAGGTAACATGTTCAAATTCATTGTTTTAATTTTACAACGTGGCAAAGTGCGGAAGCGTGTGTCTTTATCGTGTTCGGTTCTTCGCTGAGCTTGATCGTCTTCCGGCATCCAGAAAGTACCTACATTTCATAAACATGAAATGCTTTAGTCATACGGTAATTAAAACGCATCTAAACGAGTCCGGAAAACAAAACTGATTAAAATGCATTTTTGGACAAGGTCCACCGTAAATTACGGTGGGTACCGTAATTTACGGTAGCCCATGTTTTTCTATGTTGCCACCGTAAACCAGTAATAAACTGGCGTAACACTTTCAGGCTCCACCGTAAATTACGGTGGCACCGTAATTTACGGTGGTACCTGCATTCAGCTTTTCCAATTTTGCCGTTTTTGTTACGAAAACATTCGTAACTTTCAATCCGCTTATCCGTTTGACCTACCGTTTCTTCCTACATGTTTGTAATTTGATTCTCCATCATATGGAGTTAAAATCCGACATTCGGCTTAACAAAATTTAAGACCTTTAAGTCTTCGGCTTATTACTCTTTTACCAAAATTTGACCCGTTTACGCATTTTATCAAACAAACGTATTTGTTTGATTCCTATATCACATACAACTCTTTAATTTAATATTACCTACAATTTTAGGTTCTAATCATAGGTTTATTACACAATTTTAACCCGTTTTCACTCGTATGCTTATTTTGACCCGTTAAGGGTTCTTAAGCACTTTTGAGCCTAAAATCGCTTTCAATTGCTTCTATAATTATTCTAAGTATTCATTTAATCATAAAACTCATTTCCAAACAACTTTTAAAAGGTTGTTTGGTCAATTTAGCCACCAAGGGCGTTTTGGTCCATTTTAGTCCTTTATTAACAATGGAGGACTTTTGAAAGTATATTGGACCCATAATCCCTCTTTTAACCTATGATTATGTTTGAAAAGTCATTAAGCTTTCCAAACGCCATGTTCATTACATAAAACATTTGGTTTATCTATCAAGTAACCAAATGTCCGTTTTGACCTCTTTTAACACTCTTGAACCATATGTTCTAAATGAGTGTTACCCTATTTCACATACCTGGCGCAGATCAATATATTGACCCGTTTTTAATACCTTGCTTTTATAACCGCTAATTCATAGCGTTGCTAACACCAATTTGACATTTACACCTGAAATAATATAGCTTGACAATAATCATTAGTCGCTATTGTCAAAGGGTGATATCTTCACCTTTTGACCCATTTGGTCTAAGTGACCGATTATGTTGGCGAGATGATATTTATTACCATCTCATCTATACGACTCGCTTCGGTTTACACCGTGTGACCATTTCACTTATTAATTGATTTTCTTAACGCTTTTTAGTCTGTTATGGCTTACGCCTTACAGTGTCTTTCAAAACCAATAGTTATGGTCAACGCATGACCAATTTACCTTTTTACCCTTATTGTTTGTTTTGGTTTACCCTATAAGGTAACCATTCAAAGGTTCATTTTCCATTTGTCATAAAATGATCGAATTACCGATTTAATTCCTTTTTTAAACCATCAACATGGTTTCTTGTCGTGCTTGACTAACTTGTTCCGTACGTTTACACGTCGGAACATCATACCTCAATTATGTATTTGTCTTTTTCGTAACTAATACGATAAGGGAGTATTCTAACATATAAGACTAGTGTAAGCTATACTTACTTTGCATCCGAATTATACTTTTCCGCCATTCTTGCTTCGTTTGACCCGCTTCCTTTCCAAGCCTCCACCTAGCTTGTCAAGCGTCAAACTATCATCATAATTCGTAAGACGGTTATATTAGTCATCATTAATTATGACTATTCCATCTTACATATTTTCTATCACAATTACCATTCGATCTTATTAATGGTCGGTTTGACTATTTAAAAGTCAAATCACTAATTAACACATATGATTGCACTATCAAGTTCACAAGACTCAATTAGGCACATTATCAACACTTAGTTCTCATTTAGGCATTTTAACAAACACCTAATATGCATACATTTTACTTATTTACTAACTAGTTCATAACTAGTTATTTTCACCAAGATTAACATCAAAATTCAAACTTTCATGTCTAGTGTTCATGAACTACACTTAGTACTAGTATCATAACATCAATATTCATCAATTTAACACTCTAATTCAAGTGTTCATCTTCTTGTCATAAAACCCACTTAGCACACATATGGGTCATCATCAAATTTCTATCTTTCAACACTAGTTTATCAAATTATTAACTAGGGTTGTTCCTAAACATGAATTTCATCACAATAAGACTCATAGATTCAACATTCATTCCAGAATTTCGATTATGATTGTTCATCATAGTTTCAAAGTATCACTAAATCATAAGATTCAACATACCTTGTGATCCCCACGACTTGGTGATCATTAATATGTGTTCATGCATCCGATTTGGGCCAGATTCGACCTTCAATTTGATGGATTTGTTGGAGTTAGGGTTTGAGCTCCCTAAAGCTCTTCCTGGTCGATCCTCACACACGCACACACACTCTTGTGTGTGTGTTTGTTATAATACCATTTTCAAGTTACCCGGCTTTGGTCCCTCGTGTTTGGTTAGTTATTAATTAGGTTACAACCTAATTACTTTCAACAATATTCCCACTTATTAACTAGGTTTTATATTTCTAGTTAACTTAGCGGGTTCGGGAATATTTATGACTAAGTTTATTTTAGGTCCCGTTAACTCGGGTCTTCTAAGCTTTTATTTCATAAAAGCTTTTATTTACTTTTTATTTATTATTAGGATTAATTATTTAAATCCTAATATTTACCGGGTAAATTTTTACCACTAACGGTATTTTACCCGTCTTTACTATTAACGTGGTTTGATTACCAAAGCCGTTTTCGGGGTGTTACAACGGCGGCGACGGTACAAACAACGAGAGAGAGGGAGATCGGAAGAGAGAGAGAAAGAACCCGATGAGAGAGAGAGAGGGAGATCGGAAGAGAGTGAGAAAGAACCCGATGAGAGAGAGAGAGACTGATTGATGAGAGAGAGAGACGAAGGAGAATGAGAGACGGCTGAATCGCCGTCTCCGACGACCAGAAACGCCCTCATGGCGGCGGAACAGCGGCGGTGGTGGGGTATGACGGTGATGATGATGTCGATGATGATGATGTCGATGATGATGATGATTATGTCGATGATGATGATTCTGGTGGTTGCGACAGTGGATGGTTGTGGTGGTGGTGGATGGTTGTGGTAGGTGGTGGATGGTTGAAGGCAGAGAGAGAGAAGAGTGTGGTGTAGTGTGTGTGTTGTCTGTGTGTTTAGAAGAGGTTTTGTAGAAGAAAAAAAAAACAAACCCTCTTCTCCTTGCAGACTGCAGACCTTTGGTCCACCTCTTCTCCTGCAGATGCCTGCAGATGTGGTCCGCAGACTGAAGACCTTTTCCTACAGAAAAAACAAACACCACCTAACTAGTGATGGCTCAAAACTTTGCAAAATAAAATAAAATAATAATAATAAAAAACCCATGAGCTTTGTGGGCAAAGTTGCAAAGTGAATAGTACACGTTGTTATAAAGGTGTAACACTCTAACCCATTTATATCAATATTTTAAACATTCAAATAGTTAGGTCCTAGATTTAAAAAAAAACAAAGAACTTACACATCTAGGTTAACTGATAACCCAAACGAACCGACAAGATGGATTATTACACTAAATTTACAATTTAAAAATAATAAAGTTTTAAACTCGAAAACTTGTCGTGCATGATCATGCTTCATCCTTCCATCAATGTTCGGTTCTCCGCGTGCTTGGATGTCCGTCTGGTTCCCGCCTTTGTATAAACCTAACACAAAGACCAAAAACAATTAGTGTTTAAGTTAAACAGTCAAACACGTTTAAAACAAATTGATGGCCATACATGAAAAAAGACATTGCTCTCTTCGTGGAAAAGTGCCTCGCTTGCTCCAAAGTAAAGGCTGAACACCAACGTCCATCAGGTTTACTCGAACAACCCGAAATCCCGATGTGGAGATGGGAGAGTAATGCTATGGATTTTATTACCAAGCTCCCACGAACATCTTCCGAGCATGGAAGTATTTGGGTAATCAGTGATCGGTTGACCAAATCGGCCCATTTTCTCCCCATTCGTGAGAACTATTGAGTCGAGAAATTGGCTTGTATCTATACCGCGGAAATCATTAGTCGCCATGGTGTTCCTCTCGACATCATCTTTGATCATGATGGTCGTTACACCTCTCGTTTTTGGGAATCATTTCAAGCAGCTTTGAACACACAATTAAATCTTAGTACGACTTTCCATCCTCAAATGGATGGTCAGATAGAACGTACTATCCAGACTCTTGAGGATATGATTCGATCTTGTGTCATCAACTTCGATGGCAATTGGGATGTACATTTACCTTTAGTTGAATTCTCGTACAACAATAGTTTCCATTCCAGTATCAAAATGGCTCATTTTGAATCTCTTTATGGTCGCAAATACCATTCGCCTATTTATTGGCACGAGATCAGCGCGACACACATCATCGGTCCCGAGCTTATACAAGAGACTAAGAATAAAATCCAACAAATCCACTGCAATTTACTTCCTGCAAGAAGCCGTCAAAAGAGTTATGCCGCAAACAATGAAAGCCTTTGGAATTCAATGTCGGTGACCTCGTACTCCTCAAGGGATCTCCTTGGAAAGGAGTAGTACGTTTTGGTGAGAAGGGAAACCTTGCTCCTCGTTATGTAGGTCCTTTAAAAATTCTCGAAAAATTGGTAAAGTAGCTTACCGACTCAACCTACTGCAAGAACTTAGCAACGTTCATCCAACTTTTCATGTTTCAAATCTCAAGAAGTGCCTAGCTTACGAAGGCCTTCAGATTCCGCTTGACGACATATACATCGATGAGACTATGCACTTTATCGAGAAGCCTGTTGAAATCATGGATTGTGGAATCAAGTAGCTCAGACGTAGTCGCACCCCTATTGTCAAGGTGCGTTGGGAAGGAAAACGTGGCTCAGAATTTATTTGGGAATGTGAAGATCAAATGAAGACCAAGTACCAGCATATTTTCCTAGAGTCTTCATCCTAAATAAATTTCGGGACAAAATTTCCTAAAGTATGGGAGACTGCACGTTCAATGTATTTCTTTCTTTTCCATTTTATTGTAATTCGTACTCTCTCTTCAATTCCTAGTAATTTGGAGACTTGATTATAACGGAAATTCACTTTTATATTATTTTTGCCTAATTATTTCTTGCTTAAACACACATGAATAACATGTCGAGATTCTACTTTCTTTGGAATGTTGCTTCATAAGTGTTTTTATTAATTACCATGCTTGGAACATTTAAATACCCAAAAAACATGCTTAAATATGAGTTTTTAGTATAAAATAACATACAAAACAACTTCAGGGACTAAAACCAAAATTTTGAAAGTTCTCCCTCTTCAATTCCTAGTAATTTGGAGACTTGATTATAACGGAAATTCACTTTTATATTATTTTTTCCTAATTATTTCTTGCTTAAACACACATGAACAACATGTCGAGATTCTACTTTCTTTGGAATGTTGCTTCATAAGTGTTTTTATTAATTACCATGCTTGGAACATTTAAATACCCAAAAACATGCTTAAATATGAGTTTTTAGTATAAAATAACATACAAAACAACTTCAGGGACTAAAACCAAAATTTTGAAAGTTCAGCAGGTCCTTGTAGACCGTATTCACACCCTTGCAGTCCATAAGGGGTGTGTCTGGCAGCAGGCTTGCAAACAACTTGCATTTTTTTGAACATTTTCCTCTTTCTAACCCTCAACTAACTCATTTATTACCTAAAACCTAATCCTACCTATATAAACTAACCCCTAATACCTCCTAAACACTTTCACCACTCCAAAAACTCTCTTAAGCTCTCTAAAATCATCCACTTCTCCAACTTTGGGCAGTGAATTCTAAGACTAAAACAATGAGTTTTGGCTTTCTTCTTGCATTTTTTTACTTGTTTTCTTCTTCCCCATACTTGGAAAGCCACTAGGAGTTATACAACTTGTTTAACAAGGTAAAAGAGGATGATAAACCACCATTTTTGAGGTGATTTTTCTTCAACTTTATATACATGTTTTCTTTACAATGTTTTTGGAACTTCTTCACACCAAACCAAGTCACCAACAAGTTTCCATGTTGAAGGGCTTGTGTTAAGGTTATTTCTATAAACTTTGAGGTTCACATGCCTCCATTTTATATCTTCTAAGTTTCTAAGTAACCCACAACCAACTATGTGATTGAAACCAAACCAAGTCTCCAAACAAGCAATGTTGGAAGACTTGTGTTAAGGTACAAATGGCGATATTAAGGACATTGGTTCTACAACTAAAACTTCCACCATCCCTCACTTGGTTACTTAGAGAAATAGTTGGTTTTCCATACGCATTCTTTCTTTGTATTCATGACCGTCCGAATCATCAACCATGTTGGTGATTTTGTGCAATGGTGAAACTCTTGAGGTTTGTGGATTACCCTACCTCAAATGCTTGACTATATAAATAATAATTCACACATATAATACTTTCCCCAAAACCAAACCATAATATCAACCAATCCATTGTTGAATGTTATGTGTTAAGATGGAGAATATCCTGGCCTTAAATTTCTTATTTTGGGCTTTTAGTGAGTGTTTAACACTCATGAAAAACACACACTAATAATAGTGTCCAAATAAGTGTCTAGGTGGGATATGTTTTATGTATTTTCATACTCGTAATTTCCGATTAATTTCCAATCTACAATCCATATACTCATACACCTTTGTTTACCATTTTAGGGTGACTTTGGTGTTACATCCGCCAAACCCGCTCGCTCGCATCTTGTGTATTTTCTTTGCAAACCGTGAGTTCATACTAGACCCTTTTTCGTTTTAAACACTATCTGGGTTGCAACATGTATTCATACTAAATACACACACACACACACACACACACACACACATACAAGCAACCTATACAAAAAACTCAATCCTTAAACATACTTATTTGTTATGCTAATTGTGGACACATTCTAGAATATTCTTATTAGTTATCTATCGTTAACATTGCAAGCCTAATTTAACATGTATAGCGCTATAGGATTAGCACATCCCCCTGTTTTGTGGGTCATTGTTAAGTTATTCTATTCGGCCTTATTAGCTTCGGTGATAAGGATATCCTAGTGCCAAACTTTGGATTGATTTTTAGCTTTTGCATGCTATTATAATACATAATTTAGTATTCTATAAACATATGTATTTGAGATTTATTCTCATCTATGTTATGTAACCAACTAGTATGCTTACTGACATATTTATGCGTTGACGAATATTTTATACATGTTGCAGGAAATGTTTGAGATACTATCACAAGAAACTACTTAGGGTGGATTTAGCTACTCACCTAATCTATTTATGCAATTATGATGTTTTAATCATGAAATTTCCGTTTGTTGTATTTCTGTTTTTGAACAATGTAATGTTTTATTTGATTATATGACGATGGAATTTCAATCTTAATATATTGCAACTTTAGTGCTATGATGTCTTTGAGCAATCTATTTTATCTCGCCTCGATGTTTCCGCCATCGGTTGGGGTGTGACAATATGACGCAACTGGCCTCGAGTATCAAGGTCGGGCCATCATGATCACCACAATGATGAGCACCTCCCAGGCCGTAGGACAAAGATCCCACTTCCAATATGTGCAATCTATACTTTCTAACATTCCTGGAAAGCCGTGTACACTTTCATGCAAGTCGTATATTTGTTGAATATCGCTAAAGCTTTGTTTTCTCAAATATCTTTTGTCATGTATGGCAAGCACACCTTCGATTTGTTAATAATATTAACAACAACAACAAACAACAACAACAAACAACAACAACAATACCTGTGCAATAATGATGGATACTATCACAAAAATAATGCCTATTCATCCCAAACATCAGACGCCACGCCATACGCCGTATTGCCGCCGTGCATTTTTGTAAAGTGGTGAATTCAAGTATACGCCTTGCGTCTTCCTTTGTTGGAAGTAAGTATACTAGTTCTCTAAGTCGTCAACTATTCTTACAAATAGATCGCGATTCATACGAAAACGATGCCTAAATAGTCGAAGCCATACACCAGGTTATTAGAAAATAACCCTTTCAATCTCCTTGCTCTTGTAAGGGGTTGAGAACTTTCGGCTTGATAACTTATAACTTGCATACCCAACTTAATAGTTTGGGTAATGATCTCGTCTTCAAGATCGGAATCGGATGATTCGAATAGAAAATCCATGGTAAAAAACTTGGGTTTTATTTTTGGGATAGAAATGGTGTGAGAGAGAAGATAGAATGGTGTAGATATGGAGAAAATGGGAAATGTGTTAAGGTATTATTTAATTAAAATATTTTTTTTTTAAAACAAACGGTCACATGACCGTTGAGATGATGGCCCCCACCCAAATCAAGAACACCACGCCATGAGTGCATCCACGCAAACCCACCCATCCCCTTCACCCCGCCCCATCCAGCGGTGTGCCACGCTGCTCTCATGCCAAACCCATGCCATGTGGCATGGGCGTGACGTGGTTGTGAATGGTCTAAGACTGCAGGGAGTGGGGGGTTTGGGTTGGGGGCATAAGTTGCCATGTGGTAGCCATGTAGGCAGTGTGGGCTCCATAACTCAAGCCCAAAAAAGGGAGAGATTGGAGGGTCGTTAGTTTGGGGCATGAGTTGACACGTGACACTATTTTTGTTTTCTTTTAAATAAATAAATTTCGACTCATACGAAAATGCCGCTTGAAAACTTGGTCATCATATCGAGGTTCGGGTGAGAAGTAATCACGTACCAACAAATCATTTGCGGCATGTCGTTCGCGAGATATATATTTTCTGATCTTGGGTTGGGAACTCCCTTCATCCTTGTCCTCAACAATAGCTTGTACCACTTTGTGAATGGTTGAAAATATGACTTCCGTGCCGTCGTCGAACAAGGACGACAAAACAAATTGATCGTACGAATCCGACGAACTTGAAGATTGCATCGTGAAAATATGGAGATGATGTTTATTTTTTGGGTTGTGGGTTGTTTGTGTGTATAGTGTATGTGTATATATAATATAAATTTTAATTTTTTTAATCAACGGTCAAATAGCCAACGGCTATTTTTTTTTAAATTTGCAACGGTCAAAAGAATCGGCCACTAAAATATTGCCACGTCGTCAATCTTCTCCGTCCCACGCCGGTGACTTCCCTCACGCCAAAGGGGCCACGCTAAACCCAAGCCCACCTCGGGCCGATGTTCCGGGCCGGAGTTCCCAACCCAAGCTCCCAACGACTTGGAAATGGTGTAAAGAAGTACAATGGGTATTAATTAAAAATTTTATGGAGGTACAACATATTTTGATCGTTTCGTGACAGTCACATGGCATGATAAAATCAGCGCCAAAAGATTCCCATGAGGGTGTTTTAAATAGTCGAGCCAACTTAACTTGTAGCTAAGGCTGCATGAAGTCCAGTAACTCGAACAAATAAATCAGTGGATCAACCCACCTCTCATGGGAAACCCCTTTATCTCTTTATGGGATCAGTCTTCATAGAAAACCCTTTTTATCTGGATTGATTCTTGATACTTTTATTGCAATTTTCTGATTTTAACGTGAAAACACCTCAAAAATCTTGATTTTTTTCTTTTCATCATGGACGGAAGTGACATTTATAAAGCTAGTAGAAGTATTAGATTAGGGAGCTTAAGAGCAACAAGTAATGGAAGAATGGGGAGTTTAAGATCTGGCAGTACTTCTTTATGGAGGAACACTGGGATGGATGTGTTTTCAAGATCTACTCATGAAGAAGATGATGAAGAAGCTCTTAAATGGGCTTCTCTTGAAAAGCTTCCGACTTTCGATCGTCTCAAGAAAGGTTTGCTCTTTGGATCAACTGGACCTTCACATGAAGTTGATGTAGACAATCTTAATTTCGAGGACCGAAAACGATTACTAGATAGGCTTGTACACACTGCTGATGAAGATAATGAGAAGTTCTTGTTAAAGCTAAGGGACCGTATCGATAGGTATTCATTGTCCCTCTAACTTCTTCTTGTTTGATTGAAAATTTTATTTTTGTTGAAAACTCTTTATTGCACCTACAAGCCAAATTATACTAGAATTATTTACCGGTGTGAATTTACACCACGCTAACACAAAATTCGTATGTTTGGTTAATTGGGTTAATTTTAAGTGGATTGTGTCAATTTCAAGTGGAACCCGTGAACAAATTTAGCTAAATGGGTCGTGATTCACCTGTTTAACTCATATTTGTTTTTTTAGTTTTTTAAAAACTTGTTTTATATAATTACTTAAGAGTAAATTATTGTTTTGGTCCCTGTAGTTTAGCCAGTTTAACATTTTCAGCCCAAAATAATCTTTTGAGATATCAAAACTTAAGGTTGCATTTTATAGCGATTTTGGCCTCTAATACTAACTTTGTTACTTTTCGCAGTTAAGTGTAAGAGTAACTAGCTCATTACATAACTTAGGGGCAGTTTTTGATAATTGCAAATTTTTTTTAATATTTAATAGATTATTAATGCAATTACTCAAGTTTATTTTATTATTTTGTTATTTTCTGGATTATTATTTAACAAAATACGTTTTAAACTACAAATAAATATGTATTTTCTTAACCATTTGTTTTTTTACAAATATTGTTTTTAAAATCTTTTAATTTTTAACCTTTTTTTTAAACTGTCTATCATTTTTAAAATTGTTCATTTTTAAACCTTTGTTTTTTAAATCATTTTTTTTAATTTGTTTGTCTTTTAAAGTTTTTTTAAACAATTCATTTTATATCGTTCTTTTTAAAATCGTTTGTTTTTTAAACCTTTTTAAACAATTCGCTTTTTTTAAGTCGTTCATTTTTAAAATTTTAAAAAACGGCAGGTATAGAAAACAAAAGAAATGGAAGATCTGAAGAAAGATAAACCACTATAATAAAAGGTTTGCAAAATATCGTTAATTTTTCAAACTATTTTCAGAATGATTTATCTTTTTTCAAATCTTCAATTTCTTTGGACCGTTTCTTTGTTCAAAATTTATTATTTTTTAACCTTTCGTGCATTTTTTTTAAACTTTACACATGTTAACTTATTTTTTTGTAAGATTTTGTTTTTTATTTTATTTTTACAAGCGTCGTTTTTGAAATCTTCGTTTTTTAAACCACTCGTTTTGAAATTCCTTCAATTTTTGAGATCGTTCATTTTTTGAAGTTCTTTTTATCTAATGGCTATAAGTAAACTGAATACAAAATTTCAAACGATTTTAAAAACGGTTCTAAAAAGAACAGTTTAAAAAGAAACACTTTTAAAAATGAACGACTTAAAAAATGAATTATTTAAAAAATTTTAAAAAAATGATTTAAAAATAAACGGCGTAAAATGAAATGTTTAAAAAAACTTTACAGGACAAATGACTTTAACAAGAACCATATTAAAAAACAAAAGGTTTAAAAAGGAACAATTTACAAACAATAGATGGTTAAACAACAAATGATTTTTAAAACGAATTATAAAAAAACAAACGATTAATGATAATACATATTTATTTGTATATTGAAAATGTATTTTGTTAAATAATAATCGTGAAAATAACTAAAAACTAAAAAAAAACTTGAGTAAATGCATTAGTAATGTTTTAAATATTAAAAGAACTTTGTAATTATCAAAAATATCCCTAAGGTATATAATGACCTAATTATCCTTACACTAAAGTGCCAAAAGTAACAAAGTTAATGCCAGAGGCCAAAACCATTAGAAAATGCAACCTTAGGGTCTGATACATCAAAAGTTTCCTTTTTGGGTTGAAAGGGTTAAACTGACTAAACCACAGGGGTCAAACAGTAATTTACTCATTAGTTAAACTATTCGTTATTTCTATACCTAATTTAAAAGTTTAAAAAATAATTAAATTAGGCATGATTTAACATAAATGCTTAAAAAATAAAAAATAATATGTAAAGTTAGATTTTTTTATAAAAAATTAAAAGAGTATTTTTGTTAAACGGCCCGTGTTCATGTCAATCCATGAATACACGTGTTGTGTTCGGGTGAGTGACATGATATTTGGTTTCATATCATGTCCGAGTTCGTATAAATTAACAAGTTCATGTCAGGATGAAACCACCATCCCAACATGACCCGTTTAGATGGAATTCTGTATTTTAGGCCACTGACGTTAGGTGCGCTTGCCGAATAGGAAATTACTAGAATAAACAAGTGGACCTTAAAAAAATCAAAAGTATCGACATGCATATTCATCATTTAAAAAATAAAAAAGACAAAAACAACCAATCAGATGACGCCAAACAGGATTCGCCGACTAAGATGGCTAAAGTTTAGCCGGAAAAAATCTTGAAAAAACAATGGGGTCACAAAAAACCAATAAAGATAAGACACGTGTAAAGCGCGGGCTAAATTTAGCCGGTGGATGAAAAAGCATAGGCTTAAATAGCAGGTGGATGAAAAAAGTGAGGGCTAGCTGACGCCTAAAAACAGGGGGGGGGGGGTTGTTAGATTCTAGTCGGCGGCTAACTTAGCCATGCTTTACACGTGTTTCAATCTCACTGGCTATTATGTGGGATCCCTTTGTACTTCACCATGAGTTTTTGTGCAGGTTAAGCTCTAGCTGTCTTAGCCGACCAATCCGATTTTACATCTCTTGATTGGCTCTTTCTGAGCTTGTGTATTTTTTTAACACCTAACAGTTAATTTTCAAGATCAACTTGTCGATTCTAGTGATTTTCCCTTGCCAAAATTTTGTAACTCCATTTGGATCTAAGGGTGTAACCGCATTGAGTTGTTATGTTAATTTTCTGCTCTTTCCACTGCTCCATATTGAACCTGTTACTTATGTTAATTCAATGTTCCCCACTATTTAGCAAGTATCAGTTAATAGTTTGCAAAGGATCATCAAGAAACACGACGAAACTTATTTGCTCGTAAATGTGAAATTTACAGGGTTGGAATTGATTTGCCAACAATAGAAGTCAAGTTTGAGCATTTGACTGTGGAGGCCGACGTGAAAACGGGAAGTAGAGCATTACCTAGTTTTATAAACTTCCACATTGATATATTTGAGGTAAAGAATCGAATTATTATATGCATACAAGTTTCCTGAATCTTTCTAATGACTTCCTCTTCAAATTTGATGAGTCATGTCTCCATGGTTGATTGCATTAGATGTTCTTGAGCTTATTCCGTCTGCTTCCGAATTCGAAAAAACATATAACCATCCTTGATGATATTAGTGGTATTGTTAAGCCAAGCAGGTGAGCTGAAAGGACATATTATCTATCAACTTAACTGTGATTTGCTTCACTAGATCTAACATAACACATGTTTCTAGAATGACATTACTTTTGGGCCCTCCAAGTTCTGGGAAGACCACATTTTTGTTAGCCTTGGCTGGCAAGCTCGATAAGGAACTTAAGGTAAATTCTTGATCCTTGTAACTTTCTTCCTAGACTAAAACATTTCATCTTTCCATCCATCTGTTTGTAAACATTATATGACTATAAGGTATTCTATGCATTAGTGGTCAGAATAAAACCACTTATCTGTTTTTGTTTTTTGTATTTTTAGACTTCTGGGAAGGTGACATACAACGGCCATGAATTACATGAGTTTGTACCGGAAAGAACTTCTGCTTATATCAGTCAAAACGATGTTCATATCGGAGAAATGACTGTTAGAGAAACCTTGGCTTTCTCAGCACGATGCCAAGGGGTCGGAACACGTTATGGTTAGACTTTGTATATTCAGTCCCAAATTCCAAATAATTCTTTGTTGATATTATGATATTCAAATCAAGGGGATTGTTTTCGTCTTTTCGTTTGAAAATGGGAGAGTGTTAATGGTTTGATTTAACAACTTGAAGAGGGTACAATAAAAAAAATGAAGGGGTGTGTTACATTTAGTACAACCCTTAACAATTGTTAATTGCAGAGATGTTGACGGAGTTGTCAAGAAGAGAGAAAGATGCAAACATTAAACCTGATCCAGATATCGATGTCTTCATGATGGTGCATAAATTTGATGTCTTAGGCTAATGGTGTGTTGGGTTATCTCAAATTTCTTTAATCTGAAATTTAAAGTTGTTATTTATTATTATTAAGGCTGCAGCATCAGAAGGACAAGAAGCGAGTGTGGTAACAGATTACACTCTCAAGGTAACATATATTTAGGTTGCATAAACATCAGTTGTTTTATAGAAACTTATAAAATTATGTAAAATGTTTCTTGTGCAGTTGTTGGGGTTGGACATTTGTGCTGATACCATGGTTGGTGATCAAATGATTAGGGGGATTTCTGGTGGGCAAAAGAAGCGTGTTACAACAGGTAAACCCGTAAAAACATCTGTTCTGAAATATTTTTCCACTTGTAACATTTAGATTTTAGGCTAATTTTAGAAAACTATATTTACAGGTGAAATGATAGTTGGACCGTCGAAGGTTCTTCTTATGGACGAGATTTCTACTGGTTTGGACAGTTCCACAACTTTCCAAATTGTGAAATCAATTCGACAGTTTCTTCATATCCTTGAAGGAACTGCTGTCATTTCTCTCCTCCAACCAGCACCCGAGACCTATGATTTATTTGATGACATTATTCTTTTAACTGATGGGAAAATCGTGTACCAAGGACCACGAGACAATGTGCTTGAGTTTTTTGAGTTTATGGGGTTCAAATGTCCTGAGAGAAAAGGCGTTGCTGATTTCTTGCAAGAAGTATGTTCAATAGTTATCCATGTGATTAAATGCGCATTACCTTGATAAATTACAAAAAAAAATTTCAAACTATTGTAAATGTGTTACAGGTGACATCTAAAAAAGATCAAGAACAATACTGGATGAGAAGAAATGAACATTACAGATTTGTTACAGCCAAGGAATTCTCAGAATCATTCCAGTCTTTCCATGTTGGAAAGAAACTCGGGGATGAACTAAGCGTCCCATACGACAAAAGCAGAAGCCACCCAGCTGCTCTTACGACCGATAAGTATGGTTTAAATAAAAAAGAGCTCTTGAAAGCTTGCATTGATAGAGAGATCTTGCTCATGAAGAGGAATTCATTTGTTTACATCTTCAAATTGTGTCAAGTAAGTGTCATGTTCTTAAATTTTCGATGTGGCAATTATTACACATAGAAGGTAGCTCAAAGTTTCTGTTTAATTAATATAACCCTTCTAAATTGTTATTAGTCAAAGACTCGTATCAACATTAAGATTGTAAGTCCCATATCGGTTGAGGAGGAAAACGAAGCCTTCCTTATATGGGGGTGGAAACCTTCTTTGCCAAGACGCGTTTTGCCTGGGCGAGCAACTCGTCAAGTAAAAACAAAATTGTTAGAACCCAACGGGGGCAGAGCAGACAATATCTTGCCACGGTTTACTTCGGCTCTTACAAAGATAATTTTTCTTTTTAATCATAATCAACATATTAGTTAACTATGGAAAAACTAAAAAAATAAATGTGCATACAAGTCTAATTCCACTCTACCCATTTTACCCACACTAACAATGACGAGTTCGGACATCTCTTTTTAGTCGATTACCCAATCTTTCAGCACTAATCAGGAATGTACTTGGTTTGGTCGGTTTCAGCTGTTTATCATGGCGTTAGTAGCTATGACTGTGTATCTCCGAACAGAGATGCATAGAAATAATATAGAAGATGGAGGAATATACACGGGTGCACTTTTCTTTGGTGTGATTATGATCATGTTTAACGGGATGTCTGAGATTCCAATGACCATTGCAAAGCTTCCTGTATTCTACAAGCAAAGAGACTTCCGGTTTTATCCCTCATGGGCATATGCTCTTCCATCTTGGGTCGTCAAAATTCCTGTTTCGTTTATTGAAGCTGGCCTATGGACGATTCTCACTTACTACGTAATAGGATTTGATCCAGATATCGTGAGGTTTATTTGTTTTCAAGACTAAAGATGACAAATTTCCTGTTCTTGCTTACAATTCTATGTATGTTAGCCTTACCCGGAATCTTTGATGTTTTGCAGATTCTTCCGACACTACTTTTTACTCTTAGTTATTAACCAGGTGTCTTCTGCATTGTTTCGAGCTATTGGGGCCATGGGTCGAAACATGATAGTTGCAAACACTTTTGGTTCATTTGCGCTTCTGATAATCATTGCATTGGGTGGCTTTGTCCTGTCCCGAGGTAATCATAAGTTATAACTAAATTACCAGAATGAAAACAGTTATAACTCTAATACAATATCTGATTTCAGATGATGTAAAGAAGTGGTGGATATGGGGATACTGGGTATCTCCAATGATGTATGCCATGAATGGGATAGCCGTTAATGAATTCCTCGGGGACAAATGGAACAAGGTAAGTCACGTTGTGCCTACCCTTGATTTCGGTATTGATCATCAAATTTGATTTTTTTTTTAATATTCTGTTTTATAGCCAATAAATGGTACGACACTAGGGAAAACTATCATCACTGCTCGAGGGTTGTATGCAGAATCTTACTGGTACTGGATTGCAATCCTGGCCTCAGTTGGATTCATATTTCTTTTAAATTTATTTTTCGGACTGTCTCTCGATCTTCTTAACCGTAAGTATCTATCTCTCTTCATTTTGGTAGCATGACAGAATAGTGTTATAAACAGTGTTTTGATGATTCCAACATTTGTGCGATTATTATAGCTTTTGGGCGATCAGGATCTGTATCATCACAAAATGATGATGACAAGAGCCCTGTAGAATTATCACAGACAAGTGATGGTAGCAATCAAAGCAAGAAGAAAGGAATGATTCTTCCATTCGAACCACATTCAATCACCTTTAATGATGTCAAGTACTCGGTAGATATGCCTCAGGTAACTTTTAAAAACAATTCAAATCCAAATTTTTTGCACTTATCGTTATTATTCTAATACAATGTTAGAAATTTAATTTACATGTTTAAATTTACATGAATTCGTAAATAAAGAAAATTTACACATGTGTAAGTTTGCCATTTACACATGTGTAAATTTGTTATATTTACACATGTGTAAAAAATCTAATAAGAGTGATTTTAAGAGGAGAAATGAATTATTTGATGTTGTATTTTAATTACAATAAGGTTTGTATTAAAAAAATTAGTTTTGATTGGTTTTTTCATTTGTTTACACGGTTCTCGCAATATTTAGCGTTCTCAAGATAACTCTTCCCTATATATATATATATGGTTAGGTTCATTTGCGAACAACCCCTTTGATAATGAACTGTGTGAACTAATTCTGGCCCTTGACTATCAATACACAAGTGTAAATCAATGGCCATGATTTGATGATGAAAATCAATAAACCAGGATTTGTTCACTTAGTTCACAAATACACTAGTGTTCGCTTTAAAACCCCACCCTATATATATATACACACACACACATATAAGAAATTTGTTCACTTTTTATTTTGAACTTCAAAAGAGATGATTAAAACATACATTTTCATCATTTTTTTTGGATTCAGAATATGAATAACTCTTCACGTTGGTAATCCAAAAATCCAAATGCAGCTAGCCTTATGATGTATTTTTTTTTTCCTTTTGTAGGAAATGAGAGATCTACAAGGATCATCTGAAGATAAGTTGTTGCTACTTAAGGGTGTCAGTGGAGCTTTTCGCCCCGGTGTATTAACCGCTTTAATGGGGGTTAGCGGTGCTGGAAAAACTACTTTAATGGATGTATTAGCTGGTAGAAAAACCGGTGGATATATAGAGGGGGACATCAGGATTTCAGGGTATCCAAAAAAACAAGAAACTTTTGCTAGGATTTCTGGATATTGTGAACAAAATGACATCCATTCGCCTCATGTCACTGTCTATGAATCCTTGATTTACTCTGCTTGGCTAAGGTTGCCATCAGACGTCGATGAAAACACCAGAAAGGTTAGTAAATCCAGTCGGTCACATATATACCAAACTTACATTTTATTGAATAAAAAGTTGAAAACAATATGACTTGTTAATTTTCAGATGTTTGTTGATGAGGTGATGGATCTTGTGGAGTTGAACCCGTTAAGAAATGCGCTAGTTGGGTTGCCTGGTGTAAATGGCCTTTCAACCGAACAACGAAAAAGGTTAACCATAGCAGTTGAGCTCGTGGCTAACCCATCTATAATATTTATGGACGAGCCAACATCAGGATTAGACGCTAGAGCTGCTGCAATTGTGATGAGAACCGTCAGGAACACAGTTGACACAGGAAGAACGGTTGTGTGCACCATTCATCAACCTAGCATCGATATATTTGAGGCTTTCGATGAGGTAACTTATTCTTAAGCTCATTATAACTATCAATGTTAACATCCAATCTTAAAAATCTCATCATCTAACAATATGTTGCAGCTATTCTTGATGAAAAGAGGTGGAGAAGAGATATATGTAGGACCTGTTGGTCGGAATTCCTGTGAGTTGATAAAGTACTTTGAAGTGAGATATCTAATCTGACCAACAACCTTACATACTGTGATAAGATTTATGATGAATAAGGCTAAAAACTAAAACTACACTGTTTATACGAACTAGGATATCGACGGAGTAAGTCGGATTAAAGACGGATATAACCCCGCCACATGGATGTTGGAAGTCAGTACTTCTGCTCAAGAAATAGCTTTAGGAGTCGATTTCGCTGAAATCTACAAAAAATCGCAACTATTTAGGTAAGTGACAATGCTTTATATTATTAGAATAGGTATATAATCATCAAATCTAAAATGTACGCAAGTGTAATATTATTCGATACATATAGTCATATAGAGCCCATATGCAACCTTGTTAGACATAATCAATAGACACAATCTAAGGACTCAATTGGTATCTGACTAATAGGGTTACATAAGGATTCAATTGGTAGATAATAATATTACACTTGAATATCTTCTAGAGATGATAAGTATATAACTACTCTAATACTTTACATATTACCATATTCATGCTCTTTGATCGTATATGTTTATTATATAACATCATCTTTACAGGAGAAATAAGGCTCTTATTGCTGAACTGAGCGTACCACGTCCGGGTACCAAAGACCTCTACTTCCCGACCCAATATTCGCAGCCTTTCTCTGTCCAATGTATTGCTTGCCTATGGAAACAACGATTGTCCTACTGGCGGAACCCTCCATACACTGCTGTCCGTTTCGCTTTCACCACCTTCATTGCCCTCATGTTCGGTACTATGTTCTGGGATCTTGGCCGTAAACGGTAAGTGTCCGAAATTAAAACATAAATCGGTCATTGTTCTGTTACGTTCATACATGTTAGGAGATATTAGTTGGTGTTTATTGCAATTATTTCTACCATACCTAGGAGATATATGATTTGATTAGGTTTACTTTGGTAATTATCATTGATATTTTTCCTTTGTAATTACATCATTGTATTTCTATATTTAGTTGATTAACAGTACATAATAACAAATGATAAAGGTGGTTTTCCTTATCATAAGGTTCTTGTCTTCTTCTTTTCTCTCCTAACAATGCATCCATTTCAATTATACAAATTTCAGGAAAACCCAACAACAGCTATCTAACGCGATGGGTTCCATGTACGCGGCAACCCTATTCCTTGGAGTCCAAAACGCATCAGCGGTGCAGCCAGTTGTTGACATTGAACGCACTGTCTTTTACAGAGAACGAGCTGCAGGAATGTATTCTGCTTTACCATATGCCTGTGCTCAGGTGACTAATTAAACAAACATATTTTGTGTAATCTGGTATCATGGTTTAAAGATCAAGATTCTTATATATGTTTTTGTGTTTAACTCAGGTTCTAGTGGAGATACCTTATGTTTTCTTTCAAGCCATCGTTTATTGTATCATAGTTTATGCCATGATCGGATTTGAATGGACACCTTCCAAATTCTTGTGGTACACGTTCTTCCAATTCTGCTGTTTACTCTACATGACGTTTTATGGCATGATGACCGTCGCGATCACCCCCAATGCCAACATTGCTGCCATCATAGTGGCTTCCTTTTACGGATTCTTTAATCTGTTCTCTGGCTTCATCATCCCACGACCCGTAAGTTTTTTTTTATTTATTTTCTTTTAGTTTTTCCTAGTTTACGTTTTCAGCGAATTTTAGATTTTCAAACAACTGATTTACATCGAAATAGAAGGCAAAAAGGCAACAAGCTGCGACACTAGCCTTTTTTGAATAGGAAAACTAAGTCTTTTACAAACTACATTCATAGATCTTGGGGTCATTGGTGCTTATGTATATATTACACATGCAACAGAAAATTCCCATATGGTGGCGGTGGTATTACTGGGCTAACCCGTTGGCGTGGACCATCTACGGCATGGTGGTGTCACAGTTCGGGGACTATGATGACTTGCTTGTGAATGGTGAGCCCGTGAAGGAGTACCTGGATCGGTATTTCGGCTTTAAACATAGTTTTCTTGGTGCGATTGCGGGTGTTCACATTGGATTAGTTCTTGCTTTTGGCTTTATATTTGCTTATTGCATCAGATCCTTCAATTTCCAGAAGAGATAGATCCAATTTAGTGGTTTTGGAACATCAGTATTTGTTAGAAATCAAAATTTGTACTTGAGTTTTTAATTATTTCTTAGTTGTGTATGGGCTTGTAAAACGGAACAAATTATTTTTAATTGTGTATGGGCTTTTAATTATGTAATGGGTTCCAAACATCAATTTATGTTAAAATCTAAATTTTTTTTACTTAAATATAGAATTGTTTTTTTATTGTGTAATTTGTGGAGGACAATGGTAAACCTAGTAAAATTATGTGCGGGTCGGGTGATATAAAAATGGAGTTTCTGGTCACACAAGTTAGATCAAAACTAATTGCAACCAAAATGGCCCAGGATGAAATTCGCCGTTTAAAAAAAGTATGAAAATGGATTCACCCATTTATTTTTTATTTAGTCTAGTTGCAATAGATGGAGGTGGAGTTCAGTGCCGTCTCTGAGAAATCTCGAAACGTTTTCGGCCTGGAGCCACTAAAAATAAATCGGGCCCATATAATTTAAACACAATAATCATATATAAAATAAACTATAATATGACACTAATTGTTAAAACAATCATCAAAATAAAAGTAAATTACGACCTAAAAAAACTATAATATGACACTAATTGTTAAAACAATCATCAAAATAAAAGTAAATTACGACCTGAATCACACATGAACACAAAGCGATTAAAACCCAATTACCCGAATCACACTTGAGCACAAAGCGATTACTTCTAATCACACTTGAACAATTTACAACCATAAACTTCTAACCAGAATCATACAGAGCCGACCAAGAATTCATACTTTAATAATCAAAATCCAGAATCATAAGTTAACACTTAATAGAATCACACAAATAGACAAGGTTGTTGCCCGTCTACCAACCCATGATTTGTAATTTGCCTTTTATGAGTAAAATAATAGACAATAAATCAGAAATTCAGAATTCAGAATCATACAAAATCGTTGCTGCTGAACCGACCTGTAACGTGATTCGCGGCCGCTGCGTGTTGGTACCCGATTTGAATATTTGAATTCTGATCGGAGATCGCTGTGTGTGTGACGCTGCCTGCTACAATATGTCGCTTCGTACTCTTTTCCCGCTCATCACGTCAATCACAAATGAAGGTCTGGTTCGATTATAATAATTAGGTTAAAACAATTAAGGCCCAATAACAAACATATAGTCTATGGATATTTTTTAAAAACTCTGGGCCCTCAAGAACTTTGGGCCTGGGTCCATTGCCCTACCTGCCCCTACTTATCCACAGGCCTGGTGAAGTTGAAGGCTGTGAAGATGGTGGTGACGGTGGTGGTGGGGGTAGAGATCAGGGTCGGTCTATGGGCCAGCGAACTAAAGCTAGGGCCTTAGGCCAGATATTTTATAGGGCCTCCAGCAAAAAAAAGTTTGGGGCCCAAGGTAAACTAATAAACTTGGATTGGATTTGATAATTCTGATGTAATCAATGAGGGTAATTAATTCGGAACAGACAGAAGGCAAGGCCGCTCGCCACTGCCAATCAGCAAGCAGTCACGATGGTTTCTGTTTGGAAACAAAGCGTCGATGGAAATATGGAATGATGGATGCTAGATTTAGGCAACGTATATGGAAATTACAATGCCAATTTTAGGTATAACGTCTTTTTCTTGTTCTTGAGTTCATTATATATATGTATTAATTTGAGATTTGTTCTTCTACAATGAACGTTGATTTTGCAAATTTGTGTAATACTCATTTGTTCGATATTAATTTTTATAGTTGTAGGTATCAAATGATTCCATTCTGGCTACATCTTTTTGTAATGGAAACCATAGTGAAGGTAAGCATCTTTGGTTACATTAATTTTATGGCATCCTTGTATCTAGTTAAAACCTTTCTCGCATATCAATATTGTCAAAACCTGACACCCCTCAAACAAATAGAGAATATAGCAGCATTCCAATTAAGAATTTGAATTGGTGATCTTTTGTGTAGACATACATTGTGTGATTTATTTTCCATCGCATGGTCACGTTTATTATGTATTAACATTTTTACACTTTGGAAGACTTCACATAGCCTTTGTCCTTCTACTAGATTGTAACACACGTCTTAATAAATCAAGATTTTAATAATTAAGATACACATTTTAATGCTAAAATGTGACTTTACAAAAACTTGACTTACTTCCATTCCCATATGATTACAATAATTCAAAACATATTTGTAAGTGTTTACATAATTCACTTATAACAAATACAAATCCAGATTTGACGCGGAAGCTTCATTTAACGTGTGTTCGGTTCTCGCTCTACGCTTGATCTTCATCTGGGACTCTCGACATTCACCTATGATCAAAACCAACTTAGAAGCCAGTTTTGATAGTAAAATAACAATTACAACAAGGTAATTGGGTAAAATAATTGAAATAAACAAAATAAACAAAATTTTCAACATTTTAGCCCGTCGCCGCGCGCGACGGCAAATGGCTTTGGGCGAGGCGCGACGCCACGGTCCCATTTTGACAGAATGTGTTGATGCTGGTGCTGCATATTCGCCCAGCTAAGTTTTAATCAAAACCAAACTTCAACATGGCATAACTTTTGATCTAGACCTCCGTTTTACGCGATTCTTTTTGCTACGCGTTCGTAATTTAATCCTCCATCTCATGGAGTAAAAATCCGACATCTGAATTTACAAAATTTTAGATTTCAAGCTCTCGGCTTGAAATTCATTTAAGACACTTTTTACCCGTTCATGCTTTTACCAAACCAACTTGTTATTTTCCTTCAAAATGCCATGGTCATCATATTCTATCCGTTTACTAATCATCAAGATTCAACTTTACGGGTTCCTTAAGAAATTTTAACCCGTTTTGTATATATACTCGTTTTGACCCGTTACCAGTATTTTACATCTTTAGACTTAAATCATGCTTTAATTGGTTTACATCTTATCCCCATTTTTATACGAATTCCAAAGACTCAATTTAAACAAGACGTTTATTTCAAAACAACTCTTTAAAAGTTGTTTGTCCTATTTACCCCTCAAGGGCTTTTTGGTCAAAATTTAGCCCTTCATTTGTGCGACGAATGACTTCCGCTATTAATTAACCGAAATATCGCCTTTAGCTATAATTCTAAACATGCGTACCTAGCTCGGGTCATAAGATATTATTGTCAAATGGAGTTAACAACACCATTTGACCCGTTTAGTCAAAATGACCAATTATAATTATGAGATGGTATTTAATTACCATTTCATCCCTTTAACCTATTCCAATTTAGTCTTTTCATCTTGCTTAAAGGTCGTTTCTTGCTTTGTTTGACCCATTTTGACTTATGCCAACTGGTGTCCTTTCAAATCCTTTTTATTTATTCGTTAACCCATGTCCGGGTTACCATTTTACCGTTTTTACCCTTTTTACCATAATGAATGGTTTCTTGCCATTCTCACTTATTCTGACTTGCATTATAAGTATTTGGTAGTAAGAATAAAAAGGCGTAAGCTTAACTTACCTCGCATCCGGTTTACACTTCCCTTCTCGTACTCGATTATTTGACCGCTTCTTTCCCAAGCCTCCACCTAGCTCGTTTAAGCGTCAAACTATTGTCAATCATTTACAAGGCGGTTAAATTAGTCATTAACAATCACGACTATTCCACCTCACTTATTTTCTATGTCGAAACTACTATTCGACTTTATGATTAGTTAACTTAATTTATCAAAGTTAACTACTTTCAATCACATGGTTTACAACATTAAGTCTAAATCAACATAATATGTAGAACTCTTATCACTTCATATTACGCGTAATTGCCATAGCATTCAAATATGCGTTTTCACTCTAAATTTCAACACTTTAGTTCTCATTTAGGCATTTTAACAAACACCTAATGTGCATAATTTGTATTCTTCTTTTATCTAGTTCATGGTTATTGTTTTAACCATGTTTTAACATCAATTAACATGTTCATATCAATTTTTCGCATCTACAACATCAGAGTTTACTTACGAAAAATTCAAATTACACTAGAACAACTATCAATTTCTAGTGTTTAACATGTTCATACTAAACCCACTTACCACCTTCAATGGTGATCATGAATTCACAAGAATTAGGCCTAACTTCATCATATACTTGTCTAGGATTTACTCCTAGACACAACAATGTTCCTATCTCATCATATAACAAGCATGCAATCATCTAATTCGAATTCTCTAGGTTTGCTCAGAAATTCAACTAGAGATTTCTCATGAAATTTACATACCTCGTGACTCCTTTTTCAGTGGAGATCACTAATTCGTACTCGGATTTTGATTTAAACTTGATTTGGACCTTTAATTTGAGAGATTTGTGAGAGTTAGGGTTTGCTTCTTTTTCCCTTGTCCTCTGGTCGATCCACGCACACACACACACACACACACTGAGTGTGTGTGTTGTGTTTTATTTTTAATTTTAATAAAACAAGTTTCCCTTCTTGGCCATATTAGTCCCTCTTGTTTCATTTATTATAAAAGAAGCTATATCTCATAGCTTTTCATTTAGTTACCCATTACTAACTAGGTTACTATTCCAAGTTAACTTGGTGGGTGTGGGGAATTATAACCCGTTTTATTTTTTTAAGTCCCGTTAACTCGGGCTTCTAATAAACCGTGTTTTCTCAAAGCGTTTATTCTTCTTTTTTTATTAATATATGATTAATTATTTAAATCCTAATATTCACTGGGTTAATTTTACCACTAACGGTATTTTACTCGTCTTTACTATTAACGGGGTTTGATTACCAAACCCATTTTTGAGGTGTTACAAAAATTAGGTAATAGCTAATCCCTCCTACTGCATAATCTTATTACTTTAGAGCCTAGGTTTACATGCCATGTTAAATTAGGAATAAAAACAATGAGACTTATGAAAAGATTAATTTACAACCCAGTAGGTACATAATTGATGTAGCAACCAGTTGGTACATTATTAAATTAAGAATAAAGAGACTTATTGGATGACTTTCTAGCAATATAATGTAAGGATTGTGATATTTTAATAAATATCGAAAGGTTATCCTTATCATGTAGTCGAAATGCCACAACATTTTGTTTTGCTTTGGGCCTCTAAAACGGTTAATTCGACACTACAAAATATATACATCACCACTATATATGGTTTGAAAAGTAGAAATTCTATACATGTGATTATTAATTTACGTACTAAGTTGTGAATCAAAAAGTCGTATTGTATTATATTATATTATTATTATTGTTATTGTTATTGCTATTACATAGAACATAAAATTTAAATAGCTAGATCAAGTATAACGTACTAAGTTATGAATCAAAAAGTTATTGTATTATATTATTCCGTAAAACATTAAATTTAAAACTGTCTGGTTTTGGATTTTTCGGTTTTATGCCGGTTCGGTTTTCAGTTATTTCGGTTTTTGAAACAAAATTATGTAAGATTCAAAAAATAAAAAGTATAATTTAAAATATAATAATATTTCTTATATGTTGACATTTAAGTTATTATAGTTAACCTCTTTTATTAATATTGCTTACATAAACCTAATCTTCTAATCTATTTTTATGTTTCTCTAAAATTTTTATTAAGAAATTTTCTGTTATAATAATTTGAAGATCAGTTAATTTTTATATAAAATTTTGTTATTTCTTGTAGATAATAAATGTAATGTTTTTATTATAAACACTTAACATTCAAGAATAAAATTAAAATTTCTACTAGCATTGGGTTAAACATTTAAACAACTTAAACTTAAACATAAAAATATATTGATTGTAACTTACCAGTTCGGTTCGGTTTTTTCGGTTATTGAAAATGGTTATCCAAAAGCCGAACCGAAAATTTTGGTTATTAAAAATAAAAAAACCGAACCGTCGGTTTTTGTTTCGGTTCGGTTTTGTTGGTTATTTCGGTTACGGTTTAGTTATTTCGCCCCTAATATCAAGTATCAACATATGAAACCTATTAAGGAAAAAAATGATAGTTCTAATATATCAGATTATATTATAATTATAATATATATTAAATTAAATCACATTAGCTAGAATAAAATATTTTTTTTTTATTTTGTTCATCAAAAGTTTTTTCTTTTACACTTTTGACATAATACCTAGGCATTTTTATAAATAAAATAGGACATATAAATAATTTTTTATTTTATACTTAAAATACTTTTTTCTACGTAATAAATATGCCAAACACTTTGTGTATTATTTTTTTTACTTATTTTTTACTTTTAGAATAACTATAGTTTTATATGGTTCATTTTTCGATTTTTTTATTAATTGTAATAAATTTGATATGTCTACCCGAGTTTAATTTAGAACGTAACTTTTTTATGATTTGTGAATATACCTTAACATGTGTATTTATCTACATTTTCATGGTTTTACAACATTTGAGATATTTTACTAGTATGCTATAAAAGTAGAGAAGGATCAATGGTTTATTTTCTTATTTTTTAAATTGAACAGCTGAGTTAATTTTTCAAGTTGACTTTGTAGGCTTGGAACTTGAAATGTGTACCGTAACACAGCTTATGGCTACTAGTCATTCGCATTCCTACTTCGTGTTTGTTGCTTCCAGCTCCGTTGAGTCAGAGCTTCCGGGCACCCACGTCATTAGGTGTCTTTAGTGATAAAAGTAGAGAATGATCAACAATCTATTTTTTAGGGTGGAGGGGGCTCATAGCGGGTTAGGCTTGACGATTGTTGGGGTAGGCTTGACGGGTTGGAAACGAGGGTAGATAAAGCCGCGTTGTTTGCATTGTCTTTTGACCGTTCAACGGTCTAATGCGATTTAAAAAAAACCTTTATTTTAAATAATCAACCACAAATACAAACCTTTTTCACCCTTCACACCACAAGCCATTTTCACAGCCATTTTCACACTTTACTTTCACTACACAATCTCCATCCACATTTCACTACACAATCTCCTTTCAACGACGGAATGGACTGAACAAGAGAAAATCATAATGACGAGGGCTTGGTTGAGTCTTGCCAAGAACATGGTTTGCGGCTCCGCTGAGATGTGGCTTCAAATATTTGCGCTATTTCTTGAAAAATGGGAAAAAACACGTAAGGTGTACGAGATTCATTTGAGGTGACGGATAATCCAATTTCAAGATGTCAAGTTTGAGAGACTGTTCAACGAGGCGATGAACAACGAAAATGTGCTAAACGAGTAGTAAGCGATTCAGGTGACCCTATGTGAGTACAAACAGACATACAAACCCAAAGAATTTGATTTTCTCACGTTGAGGCTTGGAAAAATGTGAAAACTCATCTCCGTTGGAGAGAATTCATTTACTTTTAATTCTATGTATTTTTTTAATTTGAAGTTAAATTTGTTTAAATGAAAGTTTTGTTATTTAGAATTGTTTAATTTAATTTTTATTAAAACCAAAAAAAGTTGTAATGTAAATGAAAAGAATGTTGCCAGTGTTTTTGTGATTTAAGGTAATTTAGAGTAAAAATGATCTGACAGTGTAGAATTTAAGGAAGATAGGGTACATAAAAGATAAAAAATACACCCCTCCACCCTTATCTTTCAAAGGCTGGAGATATTTGGACACCCTCTACGCCTATTTGGACACTTTTGTGCCCTAGACGCCTCGTATAGGGCTATACGAGGCGTCTAAGCACTGAATTCAAGGGGGTCTCAGATGGTGTCAGGCACTAAGTTTAAGGAACCCTATACGAAGGGTATAGACCTATACGAGGCGTCTAATGTTGGTTTTTTTTTTGCTGAAATGAGGGGTGTTTTAGTGTGGTTTTTTGGATAGTTTTTGAAGATGTGTTTTTTGGTTGAATTTTTTTTTGTTTTTAAAAAAAGTTTTGTTTTTTTTTTGTTTTTTACACTATAAAAAAGTTTTTGTTTTTTAAAAATCAACTATTTTAAAAATCGGCTCTTTAAATATATTATATCGATTAAATATTGTTTCCGATTAAATCGGCTCTTTAATGTTTTTAACATTTTACTTTTTTATTCTTCCGATAAAATTTTATCTCGTTCAAATATTGTTTCCGTATTATATTCAAAACATATTTTGTTTCCGTATTATCTCAATTTAAGACAACAATCATTAGGTAATCGAATAATTGAAAACAAACATAAATATAACATATATAAGATAACTTTGTACATCCATAACAAAAATATATAAGATAAGTTTGTACATCCATAATAAAAATAAAAACAACAACAGGTCTATGCATCCAAATCCGAATCCGAATCTGGATGTGGCTGCTGCTGCTGCTGATGTGGTGCTCGAGCCGGTGGAAGCGGTATCGGGGGCCATCCCTCTCTCTCTCGTCTATCCTGCTCGCACCGTACCAGCCAACCTACCAAATCGTTGAGCCTGTCAAGCTCGGCTCGTACATCCGGATGTAACGCAGCTCCTGGGGCACGACCTGGAATAGCGTGACGTGGAAACTGAGGCGCCCCGGCAGGTGGCGGTGGCTGTGGCACCGCTGCACCGTCTACATCCTCCGGAGGCTCCTCCACAGGCACTACATCAGCAGGATCTACAGGAGGATAAACGGGCTCGAAATGCTCTGGTAGGGCCTCCTCTGTCCATATGCCCCCGGTCTCGCGGTTTTTAAACCGCGGGCCAACTGCGAACCTCTTGATTACCTTCATCCCCCACAGCGACTGCATGCCCATCCGCGTCGGCATGACTGGCGGCGTCCGTAGATGTGGGTCCTCGTGCAGTACGAGGCCAAATGAACGGTCAATGACGGTCACGTACGCCCCGCCATACAAAAATCCGCGCTCCTGCGGGTGATGGGCGGAGGCGTAGTACTGGGATAGACCGTGTGCTAGCGCGCACGGCCTCCTATACAACAAACAATAAAGGAAAAAAAGATCTGTGGTCGTACACCACTCACGGCTGTACCCGCGCGCTGAGATAGAAGTAGCGAGCAAATGGTGCAGATACCTGCATATAGTGTTAGCGAAATACAGAAACAGAGATTAATAAACAAAGCACATAATCACAATAATTGCCGTAATAAACGTACGTACCTGTACAGTGGGTCCGTAACAAACGACACCCTCCCCTTCGACTTATCGTGCTCCCAATGATCTGGCCCCGCAATCACCTGCCAAAACCCTAGAAGAATGGGTTTTTCAACCACCACTAGCCCCGCTGTGTAAACCTCAGTCTCGATCTCCCCCTGCATGTATGAACCAGAACGCACCGCAAAGTCTGCTAGCGTCATCGTACGTAAAACGCCAGCGAGCCTGAAAGAAATCTCAGGCGGAGGGGGAGCACCTGGGTACGGAAGCGGCACTGGGACCCCAGGAGGGTGAAATGTGAATGACGAAAGGAACTCGACCAGCAGCTCCCTGTAGGTCGGCGTGTGCGCCAAATCAAAAAGAAGATGCCACGGCGAATCGAGAGGTACAAACCGACGCACTCTAGCCGTCTCAGCAAGCTGGTCCATCGCATCCCAGTCGATCGATGCATGCGATCCAATGTGCATCCTCCTAAGCTTCTGGCAATGGCGGGCGGCATCGGTGCCCGCGGGAAACTCTAGATACAGACAACCCTGCAGCGTATCTAGAGGCGGCCGCCGTCTCCGTCGTGGACCCTCCTGAACCGGCTGACCCTGCTGAACCAGCTGAGCCGGCTGACCCCCCTCAAGCTCTATCTCAATCTCATCGCCCTCCATAATCAATCTGCAAATAAATAACGTATACGCATAAAAACAATAATAAATAAATCCGAATAATAATAATAATAATATTAACAATAATAATAATAATAATAATAATAAATAATAATAATAATAAATAAATAATAATAATAACAATAATAATACTAATACTAATAAATAAATAATAATAACAATAACAATAATAATAATAATATTAAAAATAATAATAATAATAAATAATAATAATAATAATAATAAATAAATAATAATAATAACAATAATAATACTAATAATAATAATACTAATAAATAAATAATAATAATAACAATAATAACAATAACAATAATAATAATAATATTAACAATAATAATAATAATAAATAATAATAATAATACTAATAAATAATAATAATAACAATAACAATAATAATAATAATATTAATAATAATAATAATAATAACAAAAAAAAAAAAATTGCAGTGCCTCGTATAGCCCTCGTATAGGGCTATACTCGGCGTCCTGTTCTTCCCCATTCATCTTCAACCTCACACTCAAACCCCACAAAAATCAAATTTCAGGGCAAACTTACGGTCTAAAGGCAAAAACGTGGCAAAAATACTAAACTACGGGGCGAAATACGTACCGGTGATGCTTCAAATCTTCGAAAATCCGGTCGAAATACGTATCCGAGGTGTATAGAGGTGTATTCTCCGTATGTTTGGGGGTTATAACCAGCCTCGTCTAGACCCCCCCTCCCCAGCCTTATACGAGGCATAGACGCCTCGTATAGGGCTATACGAGTCGTCCTATCTTTTTATTAAATGACCATTTAGCCCCTGTTATGCCCCAAGTATAGGCATTATTCAGGGGCAAAATGGTAATTAACCAATCCAAAAAGATATTTCTGGAATGGTTAATTACCATTTTGCCCCTGACTAAAGCCTATACTGAGGGCTTTACAGGGGCAAAATGGTAATTTAATAAACCTTTTTTCATAATTAAAAAACAAAACCTTAAAAAGTTGCCGCCTCAAAAGACGACACGTATAGCTCTATACGCGGCGTTTGGATTTCAAAATTACCTTTAAGCCCTTGTTAAAGGCCTATACTGGGGACTTTCAGGGGCAAAATGGTAATTAACATAAAATATTTTCAAAATTCAAATTAAAAAAAAAAGAATTGTTGCCGACACTGTTGACGCCGCGTATAGCTCTATACGAGGCGTCCTTATTCAAAAAATTCAAATTTTGATTTTCAAATATTCAAAATTCAAAATGTCAAAAACCCGCTCAAATAGACGACTCGTATAGATCTATACGAGGCGTCTGTTGATTCTAGAATGACCTTTTAGCCCCTGAAATAAGCCTAGATTGGGGCCATACCAGGGGCAAAATGGTCTTTTGGGCAAACCTATACGACACGTCTAACTCTATACGCGTCGTATATTAGTAATTTTTTTTTTAAAATGATATTAACTTGTTTTAATTATAGAAAAATGATACAAATTATAAAAAAAATTATAGAAATTGTAGAAAATTATAGGAATTAATAAAAAAAAATACATTCAATAACAAAAATCATTCTTTCGTATCACTATCGATGTAATTAAGACTGGGGTTTGATCTTGGCGGAGGATTCATTATCGATGTATACCATTCTAGACGTGGCAAGTACATATCTTCCCATTGTTCCGTATGGGGTGTTCGGTGGGTCAACCATAGCCCGTGTGCTGGTGGCATTGGATAATCCCCTTCCAGCTTAACATGTATGAAGTGGTTCTCGTTTACATGTGTAAGCGTTATGAACAATGGTTGTTGATTAGCCGGAGGACTTAATATCGGGAAGAAAGTGGAACTCGCACCCATGGTTGTCGTTAACAGGTGCACCCCGATACCGTACGTTTGTGCAATAAGAAGTCCTGCAAAGGGGAAGTCCATCCAGTGATCCCCCCCACAACCGGACACTGAAACCCAAATTAGGCCCTGACGATGCGTGTAAAAATAACCTTTACCCCATGCTTCAAATATTGGGAACCAGATCGATTTGTTTTGATCCATTTCTTGGACAAGGTGCCTTCGAATGAGCCCCCATGAACTCTGATCCATACCTAAGCCCACAGCCACAGACCGAAACCCACAATGACCGTCCGACATCACATCTCCTATGCACGAGATGTACGGATGGAACACTAGCGGAATGTCATTCTTAAGCTGTTCGATGATTCCCACGTACTCGTCCCCAATGATTAACGGAAAACCATGAGCATCTCGTGTCTCTTTCTTCTTAGAACTCTTTGAACGTCTTAGGCTCGCTTTGGGTTTTTGGGACCTTATAACCGACTGTTGAGAGGCCTGTGACGGAACGTACGAGCTGTGGCGAGGTTTATCGTACTTACTTTGTCGGGAACCTTCAAAGCACGTGTTTGCATCACCGAATGAGCTTCTCCTCAATTCTTCATCTATACGAGAGGCCTCGTCTAACCTTTGTTGTACCTGCTTTGTTGTTGGTCGGCCACGAGTATTTTGTTGGACAACCGGTGGTTTCTTGGTAGATTTCTTTGGAGTCAACACCGCTTTAATCTTTAACATCAGGCTTTTTTGCTGAGCTGGGGGGTGCGACTCTAATTGTTGTCTAACAATATTTAGCTATTCGAACACGTCCACGTCATCGTCTATCAATTTACAACTTTGGAAGTTAAGTTTCCGCCAGAAGACGTCTATGTCTTCGAGTTGAATCGGACGCTCTGCACGGTTAAAAACAACATTGTTTAAGTCACATGATTAACGGAAATATATCACACAAGTGTTATACGTTTAACAATTATTATCTTCAAGCATGTACTTTTCTATCCTGCAAGCACAGGGCAACCCACAGCTGTGCCACATTTGGCAACCACATGATGAATGAAAGCGCTCCAAGACATCTAGCTTCCTAATTGCCTCTCCCCTCAACAAGTCAAGGGCTGTATGGGATACTTTTCCAAGTAGGTGTTGAAACAACGGGTGTTTGTGGTGGGTCATTCTTTTTTCGATGCTATCTCGAAAAGTCTTCCTTATTTCACCGAACTGTGTCTCAACTATATCATGGACACAACCAACTACACGGTCGAGCGAGCTCCTATCTTCAACGTATCTCTTTAAGTTGGCGTGTTGGCTCTCAACTCTGTTTGTGGTACGATTACCAAAGTTGCGCCTCTTATCAGTCCACGCAAAGACGAACATCTCCTTATAGTCTTTTAGCCAGTTATCGTACACGTATTTGAAGACTCCTAAAACGTAAAAATAATTTAATAAAATTTGCATAGGTGAGTCGTATGTTATTATAAAAACTTACTAGAACGTTTGCACTCCACAAGTCGTTTTCGCATGTTGCGCAAGTGGTACTCGTAGATGAGTATGGATGGAGACTCAATCAATGTCCCCCAGAATGACAAAAATTTCTTCCAGTCTTCGTCTGTGAAGGCACCCTTGCAGTTCTTCATAACATTCTGTTGTATGTGCCACCTGCAAAGAAGCCTGGAGGCGTTTGGAAATACTTTAGCACACGCGCCCATAAGGGCTAGGTCTCTATCGGTTAAAATCACACGTGGCTCCATGCATTCATCCAACATTGACTTGACCCTCTGAAGCACCCACATAAAGTTATCACCCCGTTCTTTACTAACAACGGCATGCGCGATAATAAACGATTTGTTGGTAGGCGTCATACCAACAATCTGGATAAAGGGCATATTGTATATGTTTTTCTTGTACGTCGCATCGATCAGCATGACGTGGGGGAATGCACGCCACATGCATCTCGAGTCCCGATGAAGAAAGAAGATCTCTGTTACGATCTCTGTTCCGGGTTCCTCCCGTGTCTCGTAAATAAAGTCGTTGTTTATCAGTATGTTTTCTAGTGACTGCATGGGAGTCAATCCTTGTCTTTGTTCGGCTCTAATCTTCGCCACAACGTTTTGAACGTCTTTCAGAACATGAAACCTGTCGGGGTCCTGCTTCCTTATCGTTTGAAATATTTTAAGCGACTCCATGTTTTGAGCTGTCAGCTGCTCGATCAGTTTCATTTCGCTTGGAGTAAACCTTCGCACAAACGCGTGGGCCGACAGGTCCTCACAAAGTTCGTGGTTATGTTCAATTTTTCCGTCTTTAATCTCCCAGGTTTCATACGGGTGGTTTCGCACAGCCAGCAGGTAAAACGGGCAACCGGTTTTTTTGCTTCCGGCTTTTCTAAGTGTTGCTATAGTCTGGTGCTCACCACCATGATCACATTCAAGCCATACCCTCCCGATTCTTCCCCCGGTTTTCTTTGATCGACGGGTGACAATAACGAAACCATCCGCGTTTGCTATTTCTTGTATCCGATTCTTTAGTTCATCTAAAGAGTTGAAAACCTGTAACATCGACAATAATAATAAATAATTTTAATAAATAAATAATAATAATAATAATACTAATAATAATAATATTAATAATAATACTACTAATAATACTAATAATAATAAAAATAATTAAATAATAAAAAAAATAGTAATTAATACCTGCTTTTTTAAGTACGGACTGTCCTGGATGCAGTGTTGCAAAAATCGGCCTAGGCGGCCGATTAATCGGCGCCTAGGCGCTAGGCGGCTAGTTACTGACTAATTTTGAGCTAGTCGGCCAATTAATCGGAGTCGGTCAAAGTCGGTCAAAATCGGTCCTAGGCGGTCAAAAATCGGATTAATCGGACTATATTAATCGGTCAAAATCGGTCAAAATCGGTCCTAGGCGGTCAAAATTGGTCAGAATCAGTCAAAATCGGTCAAAATCAGTCAAAATCGAACCATACTATCTGAAACTTGAAGTATTTATGTGAATTTTGAAGAATTATTTTTATTTTGTTGGATATATATATATAATTTTGAAAAAAATACATATAAAAATCCCAATCCGATTAATCCCGATTAATCCCTAGGCGGTACCTCACCGCCCGACTAGCGCCTAGCGCCTTCTACAACACTGCCTGGATGGGAGGTGTCTCACCACCATATCTACCATATCCACCATAACCACTGTCTCCTCCGTATCCACTGTATCCACCATCTCCTCTGTAACCACCGTCTCCTCCGTATCCACCGTCTCCTCCGTATCCACCGTCTCCTCCGTATCCACCGTCTCCTCCGTATTCACACCCGTATCTATAATCCGGATACCCTTGTTGCGTCGGATAACTTGGTTGACAAGCATGGTATGAGTCATCTACAGGGGCTGTTTCATCAATAGGGGGATGCTTGTTCAAATCTAGAAACAGTTTGTTTTATTCTCCTTGTATACTAGACACAACCTCCTCTTGCTCATTAGAATCGGGAACGCAAGACTCCTCCAAAATAAAGAACCGTATCATCATTAGTAAATAATAAACTAAAACAAAAACTAATTAAAACATTTAAGTACCTGTACAGTTACCGGATCGCTTTCGGGCACCCAATTCTCGCTAGAATACTGCCCGAAGACATAGTTGCCGTCCCAGTATGATGACATTTCAACACTTCGGGATGATAAGAACACAAATGCAAAGCAGAATGAAAGAAGAAGAAGAAGCAGAAAGATGAAGCAGAATTAAATGTTGAATGCTCGGGGGTGGACAAAGAATACACTGTATGTTGCACTTTTTCATAAGTCTTAGACGCCTCGTATAGCTCTAGACCCCTTGTATAGCTTTAAGTCACTTGTCAAATGTATAGTAAATCAGTCACTGAAGAGGACTCGTATAGGCCTATACGAGGCGTCTTAGTGCCTCGTATCCATCCCTCGTACAGACCTAGACTCCCCGTCTGATGTGACTGATTTGACATTGTGCTTTGGTGCAGAGCTGGTCGGAAAAGTAACCCTATACGCCTCGTATAGGTCTATACGAGGCGTCCTGAAGGGTGTCAAAATAGGCATTAAGGTGTGTAAATATGTAGACCCCTTTCAAATTGAACAACTAAGTTTTTTTTATTACTTCCACAACAGTTTAATAAGCTGAATTTTATTTTTATTATGATATTATACATTTATTTAAATTATGACATAGTTTTTTGTTGTTATGTTCTGATGTATAGAGCCGAGACCCATTCTTATGAACTCCATTCACTTATTCTGTTAAGTATGTGTGAAATAACCCTAATACCCTTGTTAATAAAAAAAATATAAATAAATTATTACAAAACCTTATGCAGCTACCATTCCATCATTCACCCTCATTCCATATTCTAGTCAATCCAACCTACTACACCACCAAGAACCACCCTCTCCATATCTTTTTCTTTAAACTTACAATTAATACACAATTACACACACAGATAATATGATATGAAATGCGCATATGGATATTATACCATGAGTTAATTACACAATTTTCATTTCAAGTACTGATTTTATATGTGTTATGGCCTGAAGATTAATCTATCCAAGTCTATCCTATACGGCATTGGAGTGGACATAGCGGATGTTAAGGATAAGGCGAAGGTTGTGGGTGTAAAGCGGATAGTCCGTTTAAATACCTTGGGTTAATGGTGGGAGCAAACATGAACAAGATAAATAATTGGAAACCTGTCTATGATATCTTTGAAGCTAGACTCTCATCGTGGAAAGCTAACACTCTATAGATAGGAGGATGCATCACGTTGATAAAATCGGTCCTTGAAAGTCTTCCTAATTACTACTTCTCCCTTTACAAAGCCCCTGCTAAAGTTATCAAAGATTTGTAGATGCTTAAAAGGTTCTTGTGGGGTGGTTAGGGTGAAAATAAGATGCATTGGGTAGCTTGAGACCGGGTGTCTATTCCAAAAGAGGAAGGGGGCTTGGGCTGAGCAAATTGAAACACATCAACATAGCCCTCCTCTCCAAATGGGGATGGAGATACGAGTCTCAGAAAAATCAGTTGTGGAAGAATTTGGTAAAGGCGATACACGAAAATAGGAATAAGTGGAACTTCCTCCCGATAAAAAACAATGGAGTGTTGAATAACATTGTGAAATCTTTTTCCAGAACGATAATTGGCGGTACCCCGTTGCGTAAATTTTTTAAAAGTGTGGTCGGTAATGGTAGTAACACTTTGTTTTGGTTAGACCCTTGGTTGTTTAATGAACCCTTAAAAGATATTTACCTTAATACTTTCAATCTTGAGTCTAACAAAAAGTGTAGTGTTAACAACAGGTTAAGCAACAATGGAGATGGATCTACCGTGACAAATTGGAGCTGGAGGATCGGACCTAGAAGTTATCTAGAGATATCGAAATTAAATTGGCTTATGAGAGACTTGGGGGTGCCACTTTGGAAGATAGGTAATAGCAAGTGAATATTTCATATATTTGTATTGATTTGTAATTGATGTGTATTGATCTCTATCCTAAATTAGAGATTCTAAATGTAATTATAAATACACAAGAATGAATGAGAAAGGTCATCGAACCTATTACTTCTATCATGGTATCAAGAGTCTAGATACCCACCTCCTTCTAACTCTAAATCGCCGACATCCCTCTCTCCCCACCCTTCACTGTCGGCCTCTTCCTTTCTTCTCCATACCTCTGTTCGATCCCTGCATAACCCCTCCCCTGCAACGATGACAACATCAGCCTTGACTTCATCTGTTGCTCCCCTAGCCGAATCTAAACTCCATCCGGCTACCACAGTCTCCAACATTCGCAACCTGATCCCCATAACTTTGGAGATTGAATCCTCACAGTACAATTCCTGGGCCACACTCTTCAAAATACAGTGCAAAGCTTTTCTGGTGTTTGACCACCTCTCACCGAAACCTAAAACATCCGAAACCCCCTCCTCTTCTGACCTACCCAAACCCGCTGATGACTGGGAACGACTTGACGCGATAGTTTTACAGTGGATCTATAGCACAATTTCGAATGACCTTCTCCACACAATCATCAACAAGACATCGACTGCCTATGAAGCTTGGAGTGCCATTGAAAATCTTTTTCAGGATAACAAAAGTGCCAGAGCCATTCACCTCATGCATAAGTTCTCTAACACTCGCCTGGATGCCTTCCCTTCGGTTTCTGCCTACTGCCAAGAACTCAAGGTTCTGGCAGATCAATTAGCCAGCGTCAATGCACCGGTTGATAATGAGCGTCTCGTGTTACAGTTGATTGCGGGCCTCAACGAATCATACGAAGGGATTGCTACTATCCTCCAACAACAAGAACCTCTGCTATCCTTCTACACCGCCCGCTCCAAACTTATCCAAGTCGAGACCCGTAAAGCTGAACAAGCACTGCTTGCGTCTAAAACTGTCACCGCATTAAACACCACCACCAGCCGCGCATCACCCAATACTGAGTCACCACAGCAGCCCTACCGCTCCGACTACTCCCGGGGACGGGGCAGGTCTCGAGGCCGTGGCCGCGGCCGTGGTTCTTCTGGCCGGTCATGTTACCCGCACCCTAACTCCTACTGGCAGCCACCCCCATATGCCCCCTGGATGAATTCTTGGTCCGGGTATCCACCTCCACAGTCCCCTCAATACTCCCCATGGACTCTGCCACCTTGCCCTTACCCCACCTCCAACAGTAAACAACAGCCCCACTCTTCGGGCTCACAGGGTCTTCTTGGGCCAAGGCCCACTCACGGGCTTCACGTTGCTTATGCTCCTACGGATATAGAACGGGCCATGTACACGATGTCTCTGCACCAACCTGACCCGATACCGTACATGGACACCGGTGCAACAACAAATATGTCTCATGAACAAGGTGATTATCATTCCTTTTCTAATTCTTGCATGTCTAAAAATATTATTGTGGGCAATGGAGATACCATTCCGGTTATAGGTACGGGCACCAAATACCTACCCAAACCCTATCCTCCTTTTATTCTCAAAAATGTTCTTTACTCACCCAAACTACTTAAAAACCTTATCTCCGTACGTCGATTTACCACTGATAATTCTGTGTCTGTCGAATTTGACCCGTTTGGTTTTCTTGTGAAGGATTACAAGACCAGGACCCCACTCCTACGATGCATCAGCAGCGGTGATCTCTATCCTTTGCTTTTGGGACCCAGCTCCTCCTCACCTCCGCTCTTACTGCAATTTCCTCGCAAATCTGGCATCACCGTCTTGGTGACCTAGGGCGCCCGTCTTTACATTCATTAAAAACTTCTTCTACCATTTATTTTAATAACTTTGAGAATAATGTATGCCAGTCTTGTGTTTATGGAAAAAGTATTCGTTTACCATTTTATGCGTCTACTTCTTACACTACCCAGCCTTTTGATATTATACATAGTGACGTATGGACGTCACCTATTGTTAGCTCAGCAGGTCACAAATATTATATACTGTTTCTTGACGATTTAACTGATTTTTTGTGGACCTATCCCATTTCTAATAAATCTCATGTATTCCCTACATTCACCCACTTTGCAAAAAATATTAAAACTCAATTTGAACGGGTCATTAAAACCTTCCAATGTGACAATGGAAAAGAATACGTCAACTCCGCTTTTCAAAGTTTTTCAACAAAAACGACATTCTTCACCGCCTCTCATGCCCCTACACCTCTTCCCAAAACGGAAAGGCCGAGCGCAAAATCCGTACCATAAATAACATGATGTGCACCCTTTTAGCGCATGCTTCTCTTCCCACATATTTTTGGCACCATGCCCTTGAAACAGCCACCTACCTATTAAACATCCTTCCAAATAAAATCACAAAAAATAAAACCCCAACCGAACTTCTCTACCTTTCCACACCCTCCTACGACCACCTACGCGTCTTTGGATGCTTATGTTACCCACTCACCCCATCCACCACCATCCACAAACTGGACCATCGGTCACACCCTTGTGTCTTTCTAGGCTATCCTCCCAACCATAGAGGCTATCGATGCCTAGACCTCCACACTCACCAAATCTTCATCTCTCGCCATGTGGCCTTTGATGAAACCACCTTCCCGTTCGCTCAATCTATCTCACCCACTCCTTTATACAACTTCCTTAGCGACCCGTTCCCTCCTCACCTATGGCCTCATGTTGAGCCGTCGCCAAACCCAACCAATGTGTCACCCGTGTCCACATCTTCCTTCCCCGTTTACTCGCCCCAAGCCCAACCCAACGCTCAGCCCACTACCCCACTCCAGGCCCAAGCCCAACCCAACAATCCGCCCCTACCCCGTCCCACTAGCCCCCCACCTCGTCCCAACAGTCCATACCGCATCCCATCCACCAGCCGTGCCTACCCCAGCCCAAAACTACCTTCGACCCACATCCCTCGGACCCAGCCAGCCCTTGTCCACCTCCACCTACAACCCGAACCATGCACACTCGTTCCATGAGTGGCATCTACAAACCTAAACAACCATTCTCGCTACACAGTTCCACCACCCCTTCCATCGTGCCCATACCCCAAGCCCCGGCCGATGCCCTATCTATTCCGGAATGGTACTCTGCAATGTCAACTGAATATCATGCATTAATTAGAAGCAGGACATGGGATTTGGTCCCAAGACAGCCTCATATGAATGTTATTCGAAGCATGTGGCTGTTCAAACACAAACTCAGGTCTGATGGCACTCTTGAGCGATATAAAGCCCGTCTTGTCTGTGACGGTCGATTACAATAGGTTGGAGTGGATTGTGGTGAGACTTTCAGCCCGGTTGTGAAACCGGCAACGATTCGGACTGTGCTATCTATTGCCCTATCCAAGGGCTGGGATGTTCATCAATTGGACGTCACTAACGCCTTCTTGCACGGTAACCTTAATGAGACAGTTTATATGTATCAACCGATGGGGTTTCGCGACAAAGACTATCCAGACTACGTTTGCTCACTGAAAAAGTCGCTATATGGATTGAAACAGGCACCACGGGCTTGGTACCAAAGGTTTACTGATTACGTTCTTACATTGGGTTTCCATCACAGCAAATGTGATGCGTCTCTTTTCACTCTTCACCAGGGGCATGACACAACTTTTCTACTGTTATATGTAGATGACATCCTTCTTGTCACATCTTCTTCGGCTCTCCGATTTTAGCTTATGACAAAATTAGCTAGAGAATTCGCCATGAAAGATCTCGGTTCTCTAAGTTACTTCCTTGGCATTTCGGTCACTCGCACGAAGACAAGTATGTTTCTTTCAAAACATTCCTATGCTACTGATATCATTACTCGTGCGGGTATGCAGTCATGCAACCCTGTCGCAACTCCAGTTGATACAAATACCAAGCTCGGTGCTTCGGGTGATCTTTTTCATGACCCCACTCTATACCGAAGCCTAGCTGGGGCGCTACAATATCTCACGTTTACTCGATCAGACATCACATATTCCGTTCAGCAGGTGTGCATGCACATGCACTCCCCTAAGCAATCTCACTGGAATGCATTGAAGCGAATAATTCGGTATATTAAAGGCACGTCTACATTTGGCATCACCTTGGGCCGCTATTCTACTCCTTCTTTAACCGCGTATACAGATGCTGACTGGGCAGGTTGCCCTGATACGAGACGGTCTACTAGCGGCTACTGCATATACTACGGTGATAATCTGATTTCCTGGTCTTCTAAGCGCCAAAGTACCGTCTCCAGATCCAGTGCGGAAGCCGAATATCGTGTTGTTGCAAATGTTGTTGCTGAAATCTGCTGGCTTCGAAACCTCCTTCTCGAACTATATGAGCCGTTATCTCGTGCCACTCTAGTCTATTGTGATAACGTCGGCGCTATTTACTTATCGGGCAATCCAGTTCAACATCAACGCACCAAACATATTGAGCTGGATATCCATTTCGTGCGTGAACAAGTGCAACGCGGTCAGGTTCGGATTCTTCATGTTCCCTCTCGTTATCAAATTGCAGACATCTTTACTAAGGGCCTGCCGCGTATACTATTCGAAGATTTTAGATCCAGTCTCAGCATTCGGTCTCCTCCCGCTTCGACTGCGGGGGTATAATAGCAAGTGAATATTTCATATATTTGTATTGATTTGTAATTGATGTGTATTGATCTCTATCCTAAATTAGAGATTCTAAATGTAATTATAAATACACAAGAATGAATGAGAAAGGTCATCGAACCTATTACTTCTATCAATAGGGAAGACAAATGGACATGGATTGGAGCGGGTTCGGAAGAGTTTTCGGTTGGAACTGTGAGAAGAGCCTTAAATAAAGGAGTGGACCATAGCGGAAATTATATGATGAAGTGGTGCAAATGAGTTCCGAGGAAATGCAACGTTTTCGCGTGGAGAGCTGAAATAGGGAAAAATTCTGCCGGATCGACGCTCAGGGATAGAAACATCGAGATCGAAGATGATTCATGTCCTCTGTGCGGTTGGAGCGAAGAAACTAGCAATCCCCTATTCACATCTTGTTTGGTGGCGAGTAGGGTTTGGTTGTACATTGCGGCATGGTGTAGAGTTGCTCCGTTTATTGTCCACATGTTTAGAGAGACTTTGGAGCTTCATAACCATGTGGGACTGAAGGGTCTGGCTAAAGAGATTTTCTACGGGATTATTATTATCGGGTGTTGGAGTATCTGGCGAACTAGGAATGGGGTTAAATTCTACAACATTCAATTTCGGGTGGAAGATATCATTAGTGAAATTAAGTCGGTTGGATATCTTTGGATTAGTAGTAGATTGAAAGCGAGGTCAATGTCTTGGAACGAGTAATGTAACTTTGTAATTATGTAATTTGTTCTCTTATGGCTACCCTTTTTTTAAGGATTTGGTGGTTTCTAATGAAGTTTACTTAAAAAAAAATATATATGAACATTACTAATCTTATCTGCGACTTCACCTTTGGTTTATCACCCCTCCATTCGTCTCCGACTAACCCCCTACCACCATCGTCTCCTACTAAGCCCCACCACCACCATCTTGTCAAACTGTAACCATTGTCAAAAAAAATAAAAAAATAAAAATAAAAATAAAAAATCTCAAAACCATTTGGAACTTGAGACCATTTAGGTTTGGTTTAAAAGAAGCAAGTATTATCTATAAAATAAAAGTTTCTGAATTTCTTTTGCAAAGATTAAATACTCCAGCAATCTTTTTAAAAACCAGTCGTCCTCCTTCTCTCGGTTTTAACTGTTTTTCAGCAAAAGCTTGAACATGAATTAAGGTTTTGACTGTTATTCAACAAAAAAATATAGCACTAAAAAACAACTCACATACCTGTTAATTCCGATCCCTTGTACAAAATTTAGGGGTTATGTTTCGGGTTGACACACATCATATAATTGCTGGCTGAGGTCGCCGGATTAGGCATTCGTGGTTGGGGAACGGGGGAATGTGTTTGATGGTGGTCGGATCTACAACAGCTGTAGTATTGTTCATTGAGATGGTTGATAACGAAAAAGCCAGATGAACGTTGGGTTGCCGGAAGAGAAGACGATGTTGTGTCATGTGTGGGTTGCCAGAAGAGACGAAGGTGTGAGGGTGGGTTGCTGGAAGAGGCGACAGGGACAAGAAACACAACAGCAATACTTACTATTTTTTTATTAATAAAGGTAATTTTGTCTTTTCAAAACCATTTACATGCATGGGTTAATGGGTGGTTCTAAGGGCCAAGGCTAGAGGGTGTGGGGTCGTGGTTGGGACATAATTCGTTACGTATAAACATAAATGAAAGGCTACACCATCTTATTGCCTGATTCACCATGGTTTGCATGTATTAAACCATGATAACCATGGTCCTCCTTTGCATTTTTCAAGTAATCAATTCTTTTTTTTTTTCTTTAAACAAAGATAAATTAAAATAAATAAGAGGATAGTGGTTTGGGTCATGACCACACCCTTAGAGTAGTGGTTTTGAATTGTGGATTAAAGGTGGATGACATGACACCAACATAGAGGGTCATGGTGGTCATGAGAGTCATGACCACACTCTACAGCCTAATTGAAACTACGGGGCTGTTTGGCTAAGCTTATTTTTTTGACTTATTTACTTATTTGCTTATTTGAAAAGCAAATAAGTCATAATGGAATGACTTATTTACTTATTCCTCTCACATAATAAGCTAACCCAAACACCTTTTAACTTTTCAAAAAGTAAATAAGTCACTAAAATAAGCTTAGCCAAACAGCCCATACTTGTAATTTTTAAGCTAATGAATTATAATAGTTATTTTCACCTACAAAGACGAAAAAAGTAATTTATACATATAATAAAAGAAACCAATAAAAGGACACTTGTCATTATTCTAGACCATCTACTATTAGTTAATTGTAGATAATTATTATTTAATTTAAATTATTAAATTTAATATTGATTTCTTTGTTTTACCTTATGTGCTTTTAAAATAAAAGATCATGTGTGCGACGAGCCGATTGTGAATTATATATATATCCTCCTTTAGGTTGTTAGTAGATGGTCTTATAAATGAAAAAAACAAAAATTGTGGAACCACCTACTCTATAAATATATAATTCACAATCGGCTCGTCGCACACATGAGTTATTGGTAAGTGAATATTTTTTCACTCAACCCAATGTACATATGATTATAGGAGTTTTAGGCGGCGTTTTGGTATGAGCCAAGGTTTATTTCTAAGAATAGCAAAAAGTTTACAAAATAAATATGATTTTTTTCCACAAAAATCCGATGCGTGTAGCAGTATGGGATTTAGCAAGTTGAAAAAAAGTCATGGTCGCGATTAGACAATTGGCTTATAACACTAGTTCCGACATAATGGATGACTATATAAAAATGTCGAAAGAAGCGGCGAGGGAAAATCTTCATTATTTTTGTGAGTATGTCATTCAACTATGCCTAAAATAATATTTGAGAAAATCTACGTTTGGTGACGTACAACAAATGTTTGAGGCTCGTGAAGATCGACATAGTTTCCTTGGGATGGTCGGTAGTTTATATAGTTGAAATTAGAGTGGGAAAATTGTCTAACTGGGTGGCGTAACCAACACACTAGTGGATATCAAAAAAAGCGGCTATGATCCTTATCTTTGGTTTTGGCATGCATTCTTTGGTGTAGTTGGTTTGAATGAAGATTAATATTCCTAATCAATCACTCATATAATGTTGGACCGATGGCGTCTTTTTTTTTTTTTTTTTTTTTTTTGTAAACAGGGTGGAGCACAAATACGGTTATTATCTAACAGATGACATTTATCTTGTGTATGTTGAGTTTATAAAATCATTTGTATGTGGTACAACGTTAGAAGACTAGAGAACGAAGTTTAATGATGCTCAAATGGCGGCACGAAAAGACATCAAACGAGCTTTTGGTGTTTTGAAGAAAAGATGGCGTGTTTTGAGCATACTGTATAGGATTATGAAAAAATTTAGAGTTAGAAATGTAATATATGTGTGCATTTTTTTTTTTTGCATAACATGATTTTGAAGGATGAAGGACGCATAAAATACGAGTACCATGGGGAGGAGACGCATTAAACTTTCATAATTAAACATATCATGATTTAATGTCACACTTTTCATATAAGTTTCAAATATTCAAATAATACATCAACTTGTCCTTTTGATTACTAAGACAAAGTTCCTAAGTGATTCTGATCCAGTCTAGTCTTTAATCCTCTACACCTGTATCATGTGTAAAATAGTATTTTTGGGTCGGCTACAAGAGCTGGTGAGTAAACCCTGGTTAAGTAAAATAGGTTTACAATTTTAAAATTTAGAAATAAAAGTAATATGTTTTACCTTTTTAATTTCAAATACTAATCAAATATTAATGTAACACCACGTAAAAACGTGTCTAATTATGTGAAGACACGTGTCCTAAACCCTAATCATGTGAAAGATTGAGTATGAAGGACTAAAGTTTACAAACGATGAAATTATGAAACCAAAGGGACTAATTGTGTCATTATGCCAAACTTGTGCCTCTGAATGACAACGCACGAAGAATATATTCATAAACAAGGGTAAATTGGATATGAGAAGCCGTTATTGAAAATAATCGAAAGATTATAAACTACAGGGGTTAAACGTGTCAACATGTTAATTCTGACCTCTGAGTGACCTTTTAACGAACCCAAGGCTTCGAAATATTCAAATATACTCTCAAGAATAAGTGTTATAAATTTCACAAGGTTTCGAGATCGTTATACGTGGATTATACAAATTCCCAAGAATTAGGGTTTAAAGCGTCAACGAGGTGAAACTTATGTTTTCGGTGATCATTTATCGAAACCGGGCCTAACGGAGTTTGCTTATGCTCCTATAAACCTTTACAAACTAACTTTAGGGGCCATTTGTGTCAAAAATGAAAGATATATGAGGGTATAAAAGAGCAGGGGCTGAAAGTGCAACATTTGAAACTTGTTTAACTTGGGCGACACCTTGTCGCGGGGCGCGTAGCCCCTTGTGAAACCTTACGCGGCCCGCGTAGCAACTTCTAGCATCCAAAAAAACTGCCAGCTGCATGTTGCAGCCTGTTACACCGACTTTGTGGCCAAAATTTCGATTCCAGGAGCTATTTGTTGGTTTTAGAATACCACTAGGACACCTGGAGTGATCCTAGATGCCTCCAAAACACCTGCCATCATCCAAATGCATGGCAATTTGCTATATAAAGGCTCCTTAGTTGAATGGGTCATTTGCTCATTTACTTGCAACATTCACAACACTCATTTCTGGAGTTACCTGGCCATAGAGGAAGATCAAGAAGTGTAGAAAAGATAGCTAGGACCCTATGTAAGTGTCTTAGCCCTTTCTTAGTTCAGTTTACCAGTTTAAAAACCGAAAAGTCAAAGATATCGTAAATAGACATTGACTTTCGGTTTAATCACAAATGGTCCAGCCACTGACCGAAATAAAAGTGGTTAAGTGACCATATTAAGGTAGGTGATTAACCCTTAAAAGGGCACCTCCTAATTATTTCGTTTGACTAGTTAATTGTCGGGTCAAACTAATAAGTCAAAAAGTCAAACTAGACAGAATTTAAAATAATGATCTAAACTAATAAAACAGAGGTTATAAATTATATTTTAGCATTCTAATAACTTGGTAATTAGTATTAGAACATGTTTAAACATGTCTAACCCGACAATTATCAGTTTAAGGTCGATTCATAACCAAAAGTCGCAAAGGCTTGACTTTTGCTTTGACTTTCAGTTCTGACCCGATTAAGCTTAATTCTCCCATGTTTTAAGCTTCCATTAGGACCACATTATACAGTAGTATAACCCCCTGAAGTTATATTGCTTGGTCCTTAGTAGTTTGAATTATATGCTCATGTTCGTTATTATGCTTATAAATGTCCTTTTTGCCCTTTTGTCATATAAACGAGATTTTTAGAAATGTGAGAGGACAAAAACCTTTGTTACTGATATATAAACTTGTCCCGAAAATTTGACATCAGTTCTTGGTCTCAAACAGAAGTTATGCTCGATATCGTGAATTGAAGCTTTTTATTAATTAAATTACGATATCTTGTATAAGACATGTTTAAACTTGGATTTTGACCCAAAACTCGTTACCTACTGTTAAGATATTATTTTTAAGGATTTTTGGAGTTTTTGACCAGATTATAATCTGATCATATCATAGAGTTCTTGTGTAATTCGGTAAATGACGATAATACACTCTTCATGCATAAAATGAGATTTACAAATGATTTGAATGCCAAACCTTTTCCTACTGATTTCATACATTAAATAAATTATTTTGAGCATTTAAAACTGATAAAAATCTCAGATTTACATGAACATTTTAATTATCGTCTGTTAGCGAATTTTACACTGATTAGGTACATAGTATGATTCAAAACCATATTTAACACCGAAGACTTGTTACCTACTGAAATTTTAAACAAATTTTTATATAAATATAGTAGGCATAATTCATGAACTCAGACTTCCAAAAATGTCCTTAAAAGCATATGTGAAATGACCAAAATGCCCTTTTCGGGAGATAGTTTGGCCGTAAATGGTAAACCTCACATATATGTAATATCTTACTGATGTAATGTGATAAAATAAATATTTTTACTGATTACCAAAGACCAGAACCTCAGTTTATTATAAAATCCCTTTTATAATCATTAAAATGACCAAAATGCCCCTACGGGACTTAAAATGGTTTTAAATACTTCTTGGGCATATACGTTAACATCCTACTGATGTATTAACATATTTTAAGCATAATAACAATTGAGACCTATATATAATTCATTTGGTTACCCATTACGCATTTATGCGTCCGGATCGGTTTATGTGAGTAGTTTACATAAAATAGCCGAAACGGGTTTAACCTTGTCATTAAATCCTCAAATTCCAGAATGTGTATAGTTTGCCCATATTGTCGGGTCTAAATCACATTCTATTTCAGTCTCCGCTTAATCTAGCGTTTAGAACCGTTAAGTATCTTTCAAGCTAATCGGTCTAAGTCATTGACTTAAATAAAGACCCGTTAGTATCCTAATAGGTTAATAAACCTTCAATACAGATTGAGTAGATTTGGTAGAAGGTACTTTCATAAGGCTTTAGGAATATATGACTGAGTTATTTCTTCCATCTAGCTCAGGTAAATACTTTAACTTATTTTCCGTTATACGGGTTTGGGATACGGTATTATAATAATACCGCTTGGTCGGGTATGGAATCATTTAATCGGATTGTGATTAATAAATTTACATAACCCGTTTTAATCTGTTTTATTTGATAACATAAACAATGGGTGTTAATTCGACCGTGTCCTGGATATCCTCGGCTCATTTCATTTGAAAATGGCCACGACCTATGCACGAGGTGTACGCATACACCTGAAAGATGCAAATGCTAAATAACCCACATGATGGGGATAACTCCTTTGTGGGTTTTTATAGTGGTGAGTCGGTTAATCATGACCGGCTTCCAAACCGGCCCCATATGTATGACAAACATGTAAAACAACATACAAGATTATTTTAAATAATTGTCCCAAGTATAAATGATTTATGCCATGTGCACTTAAATCAATTTTTATAAACTCTTTTCAAATGAGTCGGTTACTTGTATTTACCAGTGTAAACTGACGTATTTTCGAAAGACTAATTGACAGGTACCTCACGTAAATAGGCTAGAGCTACTAGGTGTCAAATAAGAGGATCTTGCAAATCCCTAGATACCTGGTGTTTTGGTCAAAAATTACCGAAGCAATTAAGTGATCAAATTAGTTAAGTGAGGTAGTGTGCTAGAAATATGTGTGAAAAATATGTTAACCAAGTTAAATGCAAAAAAAAAAAAAAAAAAACAGTTTCAGGATACGGCTCAGGATATAGAGCTGTATCTATGATCAAACAATGAGCAAAAAAGTAAAGGTTGACACGTGATGTACGAGGAAAGCCCTTGATCAATCTAGATCGCCGGCACAAAACCTCGGGAGCTGACAATCGCAGCTGCCTTGTTCTTCTATTGCTTCAAATATCAAGATACAGTGCAGGATGTGATGTGGATCAACTAGGTGTTACAATGTGAATCGAGTACAAGTGTTGGGGTATAGTGTTTGCTAGCAGCTAGAGAGCAAAAGTGTACGAAAATGTGTGTGAAAGTTGCGTCCCTTAATCTTATCCGCCCCCACTATTTATAGTAAAAGAGATGTAACAAACTATCCTAATAAACCGGGATCCGGTGAATATTCCCCACTTGAACGTTGTAGACCTGGTCTTTCGGGTTCAACGTCTCTCACATAACAGATACGCCCGAGTCTTGAGGAGAAGAAGTCCATCTGACCGTTAGTAACCCACAGCCTCTAACCCGCACGTGGTTAATTTAGTTAACACCAGGATATGGCCCAGGATGATACCAATATCCTAATCCAGTATCCTGATCACAAGTAAACAACCAAAAGCAGGATATTAGTCAGGATATATATACTCAGAAAATGGCCCATAACACCTAGAGTCTGTTATTTCAGTTTCTTGTATTTTATTTATGATCCGCCTGTGGATCTCTATTACAACCAAGTCTGTATATTCTTTTATTTTGACACTCGGACACTATGGTTTGTAATAGTATTTATTCACCAAGCCTTCCGATGTGCTATTATATTGTGTGTATTGACAATGATGATATCAACTACGTAACGATACTCCCCGCCGGGCCCACCGGAAATATGTGGAAATACAAGGGGTGTGACAGGTTGGTATCAGAGCCAACATTGAGAGAATTGAACATTAACCTTTTGTGTTTAATCTCAATGACACAATTAGCATATTCTTTAGACTTCCGAGTCTAGGCATATGACCTAGGATTTATTCTTAACATTCCTTTTGTCGTTTATATGATGTTTTATTGTTTTAACAGGCTAATTGAAAATGCCGCCGCGTGTACGAGGCAAGGGAAAAGGTCCGATGCGAGGAGGACCATCAAGCAATGCAGGACCCTCCCATATGCGCACTCCGTCAGCATCTTTCTCTAGCTCCGATTCTCGGGATCACTGGAGACATTCCTTCGAACCGGCGAGACACTCCGTTTCGCTAGGATCCTCACCTTCAGATCCTCCATACTTTGGGCTACCTATTCAAGACGAGCCCCAACTTTCCCAGCATTCAATGCAATATTTACTCTTTACCCCTATATTCCGAGGCAATTAAAATGAAACGATGGTTGAGGTGACATTGTGCCATTTTCAATGCAATATTTACTCTTTACCCCCTATATTCAGCCTATAATTAGCTGAGATATTTCTTCTTGTTATCATTACTCTTCAAGCGATTTTCAGGTAATCATCCTTTCCTTCACCCTCTGTTCTTTTTCCTGAATTTCTTTTAGTTTGCTTGATACCCTTCATGGCATCACGGACAAGATCTCGTTCGGATGAACCAGTCCCAACCCTCGTGAGTCAAAACCTCATACGAGAACCGGAAAAAGAAATCTGCTTCTTTAACAATGCCGATATCGCTGCCCTCAAGGATTCCGGCGCCTTTCTCGCTGGAACAGTCATTCGCCCTTTTGATCGGGAGGTCCGATCAGACGTGTCATCAAACGAGTGGGTCTGCTTTTTCGCCTACCCCTTTTCTTTGGGACTCCGGTATCCATTTCCACCCTTCATCTCTCGTTTCTTCGACCTCACCGGCCTTAGTTATGCCCAATCTATGCCAATGGTCTGGCGAGTTTTGATGGTGCTAGACCAAATCAAATCTCGCCATTGCCCTGACCTGTGTATTGAAGACCTCCCCATAGCATACCGGTTGAGGTCCCATGGTGATAGCCGTTTTCTTTTGTTCTCTACCTCCAAGAGCCCTTTAGTCCTTAAGGCCACCAAGAACGAAGACCAATGGCGGCGAAAGTTCTTTTTCGTGAAAAGAGACTCCATCGATGGGGGTTTCGATCTGCCAGTTAGATGGCTAACCAAGGGTAGGATTTAGGGTTCTAGGAATATCCCCAAATATATCCTTAACTGTATTCTGACTGATATTCTAATATTTGTGCAGCGAACTTCAGAGATTTAGCACCCCCAAGTGCAGAATCACAACCCAGGATCAAAGAGATTTACCGACTTCCTGCCGCTAAAAGAACTTTCTCCCTGTCTCTCACAAATTCAAGTCAGAAATCTAGTTCAGAGATGTCTGGTAAGTATACAGGAGTAAATTAACTATAGAATATAAATGACATAAATTAAACACTTCTCCCTTGACACAGTGCCGGTCATCAACCTTGAAGGCTTCCAACTCGATGAGTTGGACAGTTACTCCAGCCTTGAACCTGTCAAACAAGAATCTAAGCCGAAGTCGTCTGTCACACCAAATCCTACCACTTCAAAGATCACTACTGCTCCTAAAGCTCATCCAGCATCCAGGACCCGAGCCTCTAGCTCTCGGAAGAGAAAAGAAATGGATTCTCCAGCTACCTCCGAGACATTCTCTCTCGAGAACCATGGATTTAGTGAAGCCACTTCATTCCTTAAGCAGGTAAAAATTCCCTTCCGATATCCTGAACATGCATGTTAACCATTATCCTGCACATTTCATATTGATACCTGTATCTTTAACTGCAGGGCTTGGAACGTCTCATGCACTTGTATGAAGACGCCTGTAGGCTTAATAAGATGCTGGAGATTAAGCTCGAAAAAGCTGAAGCCACTATAGCTGATCAAGGAACAATTGCGGCCGCCAAGTCCCAGCATTATGAAGAAAAATACAAGGCAATGACCCAGGAACACCAAGCTGCCCTCCACAAAGTCAATGAGGATGCTCAAGCCAAACTAGATGCCGCCCTTCTTCAATACCAGCAGGATATGAGTTCATATCGGGACAGTCTCAAAGCATCCGTTGTTATCTCCCTTCTCCAAGCCAGGTTAAGGATGGCTTATGAGGCCAAGAGCTTGGGCTTCGAATGCCCCTCCTGGAATGTAAAGGCTTGGGAAGCGAAACTACAGGATCTTGGAGGTCATCCCATCGCTCATCCCGCAAAGCATGCTGGTGAAGAGCCTTCTAAGGCGGCAGAGGAAGTGGCCAATGCTGGTGATGATGTCGAGAAGAATCCTGAGGGGGATGTTGGTGCAGATGCTGGGAAAGAAGTTGCGGATCAAGAAGGTGTTGCCCTTTAGGCGGCGAAGTGGGCGATGATGGATATACGTGCCAAGGCCGGAGCCCACTTTTTTAAATTTCATGGTTGTGGTTTGTACAAACAATTTATTTTTCCTGTCGTTGAACAATTTATATTTCCTGCACTAGAACAATACGATGACCAAAGGTGGATGGGTCCTGGGTTTCAGGATGAAGCCCTTGGTCATCGGTTAGTATAACCTGTTTTGAATGTCGTAACGGTTGAAGGTGGACAGGTCCCGTTTTGAGATAGAACCTTCAACTGTTACGTAAGTATGGTAAAGACTAATTGTGCTTTTGGTGGATGGGCCTCGGTTTGAGGTGAAACCAAAAGCACAATTTTTGACTTGTTAATAATATAACTACCTCTTGACTTATTTGTTGTTGCCTTTTAATTTTTGTCATGCATTTCTTAATGTACATTATAGCTTTGCAAAATTTTGTACAACTATCTTTTGAAAATATCCTGATCAATATACTCAGTGATATATTATGAAAACTTTTATTAAATAGAACTTCTAAAAATTCAATCAACTTTAGAGAAAACTTCTAAAGAATAAAAGATAGTCCACTTTCTAAAACCTGTTTTGACAATACTTGTTTGATCAGAGTTTTAATTTCAATCAAGTATCACTTCCAAATATTTCAATCAAATATCCCGAAACGTATCCCAAAAACACATTTTGAAGATATATCCTAGAGATATATCCTTTTCAGGATATTTAAACCTTAACCTGAGTTATAAAATTTATGTAAGGTTTATAAAGGAAAGATCATACCAGGAACTGAGTCTAACCCTAGTATTAAACTCCAATCCCTTTTGCGACTTCTCCTACAAAGATGTCCCCAGTTCGAGACACTTAGCTCAACTTTGATCCTTTGTGCATCATACAATTGCTTTAGATGGAATGTCCCCTGTGCATGAAGTCCTCAAACACTTAGAAAATTTTTGAACACTAGTTCCAAATGTATAGACAATTTTTTGTATTACAGGGGTAAAACCCAAAAATATACTGGAGATAAATCCTTTGTATCCTGGGGAAAATCCCAAATTTTCGTGCGCTACAGGCGGGAGTGTATAAACTCCAAGACTTAGAAAGGTGAAAACCTTTAAACCTTAGAGAGTATGAAAATACCCTTTCGTGAGAGAGGGTGATCAATCCTCATATACCTTTAGAATTCCGGATATAGCCAACAGTAACGAAATTGTCAGCCACTTTTACATGAACTGGTCCCGCCACCTTAAACTATTCCCGAATAACTTGTGCTCCAGGCGGGGTGTTTAAACCCAATTCAGAAGAAAGGTGAATACCTTTAAACTTGTGAAGGGATCAGTATCCCTTAGACGTGAGAGAGGGGGCCAATCCTCTAATCTTCCGAAGTATCCTGAGTGTGTATCCTGGTGCTACATCCCGAAGTATATTCTGCAAAACCACTATAAGCAAAGGTGGGTGTTAGCCTGGCTAACACCCCTCCGATGCTTAAGTTAGTAACGGGTTCAAAATAGTAAATGATATTAAAATTTAATAAAAGAGTCAGAATCCATACCGCCCTGAGTCAGAATTTGAATTCCATACTCACTTAAAATAGAGCTTCAGATGTATAGCATTCCAGGATCTCGGTAGCATATCCCCCTCTATATTCTTGAGTCGGTATGCTCCTTTCCCTGATTCTGATTCAACCTCGTAGGGTCCTTCCCATTTCGGAGCCAACTTTCCATCAGCAGGATTAGTAGTATTCTGAAAAGCTTTTCTTAATACCCAATCTCCAACCTAAAATCTTCTAGTCCTTATATTCTTGTTATATGCTTTAGATATCCTCTGTTGATATGCTGCCACCCTTAGCCTTGCAGCATCTCTAGTCTCATCAATAGTATCCAGTTCCTGGCATAGGACTTCAGGATTCCGCTCAGGATCCCTGAGGTTGGATCTTGCTGTAGGTATCACCATTTCCGTCGGGATCACCGCTTCTGCTCCAAACACTAAGGAAAACGGGGTTTGACCAGTTGCACTCTTTACCGTTGTCCTATCAGCCCACAAAACAAAGGGTAATTCTTCTGCCCATCTTCCTTTCTTAGCCCCTAGTCTCTTTTTCAAGTTGTTGACAATTATCTTGTTCGATGATTCTGCTTGTCCATTTGCTTGAGGATGTACCGGAGTAGACGTAATCATTTTGATTCCCCAACTCTTGCAGAAGTCAGTAGTCCTTTTACTTATAAATTGAGATCCATTGTCACAAATTATCTCAGCTGGTACTCCAAACCTAGTCAGGATATTCCTTTTTATGAAGGATACCACTTCTTGATCTCTAACTTGAACAAATGCTTCTGCTTCAACCCACTTGGAGAAATAATCCGTCATTGCCAACATGAAAACCTTTCCTCCTGGAGCCTTTGGAAGCTTTCCCACTATATCCATACCCCATTTCATGAACGGCCAAGGGGAAACAATAGGATACAGCGGTTCAGCAGGCTGATGTAATATGTTACTATGTCTTTGACATGCGTCACATCTTCGAGCATATTCTGTGACATCTTTCCTCATCGTCGGCCAATAATATCCTGTCCTTAATACTTTTGAGAATAAGGACCTGCCCCCAGTATGGTTACCACAATCCCCTTCATGTATATCCTGAAGTACTTCTTTGGTTTCGGGATCCTCCAAGCACCTCAGATATGGTCCTGCAAGAGATTTCTTATACAAAACATCATTTATAATAGTGAATCGTGATACCTTCATTCTAAAGGCTTTAGGATTCTCATTCTTTGGGATGTGTCCTTCCTTGAGATATCTCATGATTGGAGCCGTCCAGGACTTAGGATCCTCCTCGGGATACTCATCATCAGGATTCTGAATACTTATTACTTCCTTATCCTGAGGATTCGTCGTAGGATATAGGATATGTAATATTGGTATTCGGGTTCCTTCCGGTATCCTGACCGATGATCCCAGATTTGCCAAGGCATCAGCTTCAGCATTATCCTCTCTTGGTACCTGTTCAAGTGTAAAAATATCGAAATATCCTGCTAAATTTTTGAGAATTTCGAGATACTCGATTAACTTCTCTCCCTTAACTGCACAGGTTCCATTAAAGTGATTAGTGATTAACAAAGAATCAACATATACTTGCAAACATCTAATATTCATATTTTTAGCCAACTCTAACCCTGCAATCAAAGCTTCATATTCTGCCTCATTATTAGTAGCAGGAAATTCACACCTAATAGCCTGGGGTAATATGTCCCCCTGTGGCGATTTTAGTAGTATACCTAAACCTACACCTCTTATGTTAGATGCACCATCAGTATACAATGTCCAGCATTCTAAGTTTTCTCCTAGCTGCTGTACTTCTAAATCTACTTCATTTTGAATGTCACTACTTAAATCAGCCACAAAGTCAGCTAAAGCCTGAGACTTTATGGCATTTCTAGGCTCATATACTAAATCATAAGCACTCAGTTTTACTGACCACTTAGCCATCCTACCCGACATCTCGGGTTTCCTAATCACGTTTTTAACAGGATAATTGGTTTTAACATGAATCCTATGTGTCTCAAAATAATGTCTAAGTTTTGTTGATGCCATAACTAGGGCTAATATCAATTTCTCTAGATGAGAATATCTAGTTTCAGCATCTAGTAAACTTTTACTAACATAATAGACAGGATATTGCTGACCTTCATGGTCCTTTATAAGAACGGCACTTACAGCATTCCCTGATGCAGCGAGGTATAGGGATAGTGGTTCACCATTTTCAGGCTTCATCAATAGAGGTGCAGTTGAGAGATATCGCTTCAAATCCTGCAAGGCTGCTTCATGCTTTGCTCCCCATTCGAACTTCTTATTCTTCTTGAGGATTCATAAAATTCCTTGCATTTTTCCCAGGATCTTGAAATAAATCTGTTCAATGCTGCTACTCGGCCTGTTAACCGTTGAACATCCTTCATATTCAAAGGTGATTTTATAACCAGGATAGCTCTAATCTGTTCTGGGCTCGCCTCTATGCCTCTTTTGGTCACCATATATCCTAGAAACTTTCATGCCCCCACTCCGAAATGGCACTTAGCAGGATTCAGTTTCATGTTATACTGATCCAGGATATCAAATGCTCCCTTAATATCCTGGAGGTGATCCTCAGCCTTTTTAGATTTCACCACCATATCGTCAATATATACCTCCATGGTGTCCCCCAGCTTGTCTTTGAACATCATGTTCACCAATCTCTGATATGTTGCACCTGCATTTTTCAAACCAAAGGGCATAGCAGTATAACAATAAATACCTGTTGGTGTCATGAAGGCAGTATCCTCCTGGTCCGAAGGCTCCATTTGAATCTGCTGAAATCCTGAGGATGCATCCACGAAGGTTAGCATCTCATGCCCGGCAGTAGCATCCACCATTGCATCAATATGGGGAAGAGGAAATGGGTCTTTAGGACAAGCCTTGTTCAAATCCGTGTAATCTACACAGACTCTCCATTTCCCATTTTTCTTCTGTACCACGACTACATTTGCCAGCCATCTTGGAAACTTGACTTCTCTGATCATTTTGGACTTCAACAATCTTTCAACTTCCTCTTGTATGATTGTATTTCGTTCAGGAGCAAACTTCCTTCTCTTTTGCTGGACCGGTTTGAATGACCTGTCAATACCGAGTTTATGTGTTATAATATCCTTGGAAATACCTGTCATATCCTCATGCTTCCAAGCAAATGTTGACATCCTGCATTTCAAAAAATTAGTCAATTGATTTTCAATATCCTGAGGAATATTGGTTCCTACGAGCACCGAGATATCCGGATTATCCTGATCCAGGATAACTTTCTTTACATCCTGCTCCGAAGCCTCCATGATATCCTGGGCCCGCATCTTTAATTGCTATGCTGCATTAGGCTTGGAGCGATATGGTTTATACGAGGATTCTGATTTCCTGCTGGTTGATTCGTAGGTTGAGGTGGAATTCATCCTCTCTTGCATCTTTTTGTCATCTTCCAAGCGAATATATCTTAAGGCCCTGTTATGAGCTTCGTCCAGATTCTTGCAGGGATTCATTACAAGATCCTGATAAAACTGAGAATCCTTTTGTAACCCCATCTTAAAAGCCTGCACAGCGGTCGCAACATCAAGATATGGGATATCCAAGGATTCTCGACTAAACTTGTTCACATAATCCCTCAAGGATTCCTGAGGTCCTAGAGTTATCCTGTAAAGATCACTGGTTAGTTTCTCAAAACTCCGGCTGCAAGAAAACTGACTATTAAATAAATTAACCAAATGAGCAAACGAAGTAATTGAGTGAGGAGGAACATTTAACAGCCATTTTAAGGCTGATCCTGTTAGGGTAGATCCGAATCCCTTGCACAAGCATGCTTCCTTGAGCTCCGGAGGGATAGGGTTAATCTCCATTCTTTCCCTATACTGGGCAATATGCTCTTCAGGATCCGTAGTCCCATCATAGAGCTTCATGTTGGGGGTCTGAAATCTTTTTGGGATTTCAGCATCACAGATAGGATATGCAAAGCGGGATATCCTGTGGCTGTCTTGGGATACTTCCGGAATTGGCTGGACCACTCCAGGTACACTGGATATCATGTCCTTCAATTTCTGAAGCTCCCTAGTAAATGTTGACGTCATACCTGCATCCTGCAAAGACACATTGTTGTTAGTAGCAAGAATATTATTATTTGACACGTTACCGGTCTGAGGATTCTGGCCATATCCTGAAACATATCCTGAGCTCCTCACAGTTGACATCCTGACCGAGAAGGGTATCTCAGGAGTATGATTATGAGAATGGCTTGGCACAATGTTCCCCCGGTTATCCTCAGTGTAAACTGCAGAACTGAAATTCAAAGCCCTAGGCTGTAAAGGAGTGATAGTTTCTTCAGCAGGTCTACTTGGGCCGGATTTCAAGAGTTCTATCTCTCTCATCAGCATCCGATTAGTTTCCTGCTGCTGCCTCATCTGTTCCTGTACACTACCAAACAAATTCAGAATTTCATCATTAGACGCCAAAACAGGACCGGATCCCTGGGTACTGGGAGCGGGGATAACATCCCGAGCCGCATGACTTTCAGTTCCGTGTGAAGAAGCTTGCATTCTTGGAGGAGGAGGTGGAAGCACCGAACCAATTGTTGCAGAGGTTGTAGCAGACATGGGGGAAGAGCTCATGTTTGATCTCGAGGCCATTGAAAACAATGTAGCAAAAAGTTTTGACAATAGAAAACCGAGTAATGATTTCACTAAAGTTTTTAGCAAAAATAGCACCACTTGCCCCACGGTGGGCGCCAAATTGTTTTGGTCAAAAATTACCGAAGCAATTAAGTGATCAAATTAGTTAAGTGAGGTAGTGTGCTAGAAATATGTGTGAAAAATATGTTAACCAAGTTAATTGCAAAAAAAACAGTTTCAGGATACGGCTCAGGATATAGAGCTGTATCTATGATCAAACAATGAGCAAAAAAGTAAAGGTTGACACGTGATGTACGAGGAAAGCCCTTGATCAATCTAGATCGCCGGCACAAAACCTCGGGAGCTGACAATCGCAGCTGCCTTGTTCTTCTATTGCTTCAAATATCAAGATACAGTGCAGGATGTGATGCGGATCAACTAGGTGTTACAATGTGAATCGAGTACAAGTGTTGGGGTATAGTCTTTGCTAGCAGCTAGAGAGCAAAAGTGTACGAAAATGTGTGTGAAAGTTGCGTCACTTAATCTGATCCGCCCCATCTATTTATAGTAAAAGAGATGTAACAAACTATCCTAATAAACCAGGATCCGGCGAATATTCCCCACTTGAACGTTGTAGACCTGGTCTTTTGGGTTCAACGTCTCTCACATAACTGATACGCCCGAGTCTTGAGGAGAAGAAGTCCATCTGACCGTTAGTAACCCACAGCCTCTAACCCGCACGTGGTTAATTTAGTTAACACCAGGATATGGCCCAGGATGATACCAATATCCTAATCCAGTATCCTGATCACAAGTAAACAACCAAAAGCAGGATATTAGTCAGGATATATATACTCAGAAAATGGCCCATAACACCTAGAGTCTGTTATTTCAGTTTCTTGTATTTTATTTATGATCCGCCTGTGGATCTCTATTACAACCAAGTCTGTATATTCTTTTATTTTGACACTCGGACACTATGGTTTGTAATAGTATTTATTCACCAAGCCTTCCGATGTGCTATTATATTGTGTGTATTGACAATGATGATATCAACTACGTAACGATACTCCCCGCCGGGCCCACCGGAAATATGTGGAAATACAAGGGGTGTGACAGGTTGGTATCAGAGCCAACATTGAGAGAATTGAACACTAACCTTTTGTGTTTAATCTCAATGACATAATTAGCATATTCTTTAGACTTCCGAGTCTAGGCATATGACCTAGGATTTATTCTTAACATTCCTTTTGTCGTTTATATGATGTTTTATTGTTTTAACAGGCTAATTGAAAATGCCGCCGCGTGTACGAGGCAAGGGAAAAGGTCTGATGCGAGGAGGACCATCAAGCAATGCTGGACCCTCCCATAGGCGCACTCCGTCAGCATCTTTCTCTAGCTCCGATTCTCGGGATCACTGGAGACATTCCTTCGAACCGGCGAGACACTCCGTTTCGCTAGGATCCTCACCTTCAGATCCTCCATACTTTGGGCTACCTATTCAAGACGAGCCCCAACTTTCCCAGCATTCACAAGATTTACACCATTCGCACCAATCCTACCACTCTTTACACTCCCATTCTTTCCATCACTCTGATTCCACTTATTCCCCAGCCTAGTTCAACCCCAACGACTATGTCAACGATCTACTGGGTTACAATCCATTGGGACCCGAAGACCATTTCTCCCAATAGATAGAGATGGATGACGAACCTGATCCAGAACTACCAACCGGGACACCAGGTCACCCCATTAGCATCTCCAACGGTTCTCCATACCAAGGATCGCTATATCAAGGACCTGATTCATTTGCTGAAAGGTGGAACCAATATGAATGGGAATTTACCCCTTCATATCATAACTCTCCTGCTCAACCTCCTTTGAATGAGTCGTATCTTCAAGCGGTTACCCCACCACCTCTACCCGTTGAGGAACCACCTCAACCACCTCCCAAACCGCCTAGGCGAAGGAGGAATTCACGGATGTCCGTGCGAGGGGGACCACGGTTCAGTTCCCCTCAAGGTTCAAGCTCATACCCTCCTATTCCCGAGGACCCACAAGTGGGTGGACCCTCGCATGCGGTATCGGAAGAGGATCCCCCGCCAGTTTCTTATGCACCATTGCCACCGCCAGTGGGTTTTGACAACCCAATACCAACATAACCAGGTTCGTCTGGGTATAACCCATCTGGATATCCAACCCCTGTGGATTATGGATATGAAGCTCCTGTCCAAGATGTAACAATCCTCAAAGAAACCGACACCTCGAATAATATTTCCGACACCCTTGTATATTTTAAAATATCCCAGTATGTCCCAAAATACACCCCATATGCGAAAACGGGCCTCAAATATATTAAATAGTATTAAAAATAATTAAAAATTTAATTTTTGGGCTGAGGCGGGCCGCGTAAGCCCTACCCCAAGCGTGACGCGGGCCGCGTCAACTTAAGGCCTGGCACGGCCCTGGACCGCCACGTGGCCCAACACCCGGCGGAGCTAGTTGTCGACTCAGCCCAGCTACGCATTGACCGGAGGTCAACGCGGGCCGTGTAGGCCCTGTGCTTGTTTTACACGGGCCGCGAAAGAACCAAAATCAGCAACTATAAATAGATGGCCTCGGATCTTCAGTCTGTTCGTCCCATTTTCAATTCTCAATCTCAATTTCTGAATAGTAGGCTTTATAAGCGGGTATTATACCCCCCTAAGTAGCAAAGTTCTGCTCCGTTGTAAGTATTATAACCCCTGGATACGTATTAGATTCGCTGCCCGATTGATCTAGGGTTCCGTAATGGCTGTCGTGGTTCTGCCCGACGTAGTCGTTGGAATGCCGTCTCGGGGAGGGTATTACTAATGTTAAAATGGGTTATTTTACTAACACGTGTACATTTGTGTAAATTATAGATTAATCCTAGGAAAACCTTACGCGAAGTCTAAGATAGCAATGTGAGTTTATCCTCTTTTTGTAATATTTTACAAAACCTTAAATGTTTTACAATGTGATTAAGCGGTGATTGAGTCTTTGTAGTTCTTCAATTACTGTCGGTATGTTGGGGTTTTGTATACAAAATTTACTACACTGTGAGTAGTAAGTCGGGACGACAACACGTTACCATTGGACGAAGAGTTAGCCAATGTGTAATATAACCCACAAGTCAAGATTGACAGTACTGAATGAGTAATTGTGTAGAAATAAACAATGTGATCGCTCTCAATATTGTGTTAATTGATAAAATGTTTCTTGATTAAACTAGGATTCACTCACCAGTATTTCCCACTGACAAATATTTTTAAAACGTGTTTCAGGTAACACAATGTGATAGCCAATTAGTAAAAAGCCAGCTGGAGAGCACTGAAGGCTTGGAAAAAATGTGGCTATAAAACTTACCTAAAAGACGATGTTTTAAATTCAATAAAATAGGGTTTATCCCTATAAACATGTTGTAATAAGAAACTTCGGTTTTACCCATGTAATTATTAATATCAAATATGGTGGTTTTACTCTGATAAACATTTCCTAACTACGGTCCTGATGTAATTTCCGCTGCCAAATTAACAAACTGATACCACCAAAATCTGAGTTTGCGTCCGCCCGTTCGCGGGACAGATAAGGGATCGGGGGTTGCGACAGAAGGTGGTATCAGAGCCTAGCCACTGGTCTAAGCCAAAGAAGTTTTCTGCTGACACTTAAAGTTTAAATTTTTTGTTAGGAAATAATTTATGTGATTATGTGTTTTGTGTTATTTGACTATTTGTTAGTTTACAGTATGAGTGATCAAGGACCCTCAGACATGTGTCGTCAGTTGTCTGATTCACCTAGGAGTGAAGGTACCTCTTCCCAGCCTACCCTCTCTGGGTATTCTGCTGATCAGGAAGAATGGATGTTTGCCTTTAAAGCTCAGTCATAAGAGCCATTCCCTCATAAAAAGAGAGGATGGTTCAGTAAGGAAGCATGCGCATGTAGGAAAAGAATGCGAAAGTTGCAACAGCAAAGAGTTCTAGCAGCTGCTAAGAGAAAGTCAGATGCCCATACACAGGATATGCTTAATAGAAGCCTAGCTAATTTCCATATCCTAGCTACAACTGCTGCTGACCCAAGTCTGGAACAACTAGTAGCCCCACAACCCTTACCTTTGATTCCCACTCAACCAATGGAGGTAGAAATGCATGATTTTAACTCTGAGGAGATACCTAGGATACCAGCCCCTAATCCTATAGACCCAAATTATAATCCCTGGTTTGATGATCTTAGGGATTATGTGCCACGTTATCACTTAAATGAAGAAACCTTCCCGAATTTAGCAGCATATCCAGGTTTGGACCCTTTAGATCCCTATTACCACGATGAATACGTTAGGGAAATTTTAGAAGATCCTTACCGATTTCAGGCACCTACACCCCCATACCAGGAACCCGCACCCCAGATTCCGAACCCAGTCCTAGAACCTGCACCCCCAATGAGTGCAGAAAACGTACAAGAACTTAGGACATTTAGTGAGGAAATTTTAGAGAGCAGTGAGAGAATGAGACAGGTGAGAGAGCGACTCGTCTGGAAGTATGACGAGCGCAATATGGATTTTTGGATGAATCCATATCCTTGAATGTGATGGTAGGAGACGGTAATAGTAATAATAATAATAAAATAATAATATATGTGTGTACGGATGCCTACTACTATTTATTTCAGTTGGTATTGTAATTTTTATTTTAGTACTGGTGTGTAATAGATAGTATATGTCACACCCCGATATTTCCACATATTACCGGTGGGCCCGGTGGGGAGTATCGTGACGTAGTTGAAATCATCATAGTCAATATACACAATATAATAGCACAGCGGAAGGCTTGGTGAATAAACTATTACAAACCATAATGTCTGAGTGTTCGAGTGACAGAATATACAGACTGGAATGTAATAAGATCCACAGGCGGATCATAAATGTACAAAGAAACAAAAACAACAGACTTCAGGTATCTCATGGATTTGCAAGATCCTCTAATGACACCCTATAGCTCCAACCTATTACGAGAGGTACCTGTCAAATCAGTCTTTAAGAAAATACGTCAGTTTACACTGGTAAATACAATTAACTGACTCTTTTTTAAAACATTTATGAAAATTGATTTGAGTGCACATGGCACAAATCTTTTATAACTTGGGACAATTATTTAAATATAATCTTGTATACAGCTTTATATGGTTGTCATACAATTGGGGCCGGTTGGAAGCCGGTCGTGATTAACCGACTCACCACTTATAGAACCCACCAAGGAGTTATCCCCAACATGTGGGTTTATATTTTAGCATTTGCATCTGTCAGGTGTATGCCTACACCCGGTGCATAGGTCGTGACCATTTTCAAACGAAATAAGCTGAGGATATCCAGGACACGGTCGTATTAACCCCCAATGCTTATGTTATCAAACAAGACATATTAAAACGGGTTATGTAAATTTATTAATCACAATCCGATTAAATGATTTTATACCCGACCAAGTGGTATTATTATAATACCATATCCCAAGCCCGTATAAGGGAAAATAAGTTAAAAGCATTTACCTGATGCTAGTAGTAAAATCCTAAAGCTTTTTGAAGGCACCTTCTACCGGAAGCTATTTAATCTGTATAGAAGGTTTATTAACCTATTAGGATGCTAACGGGTCTTTAATTTAGTCGAGGACTTAGACCGGCTAGATAGAAAGAGACCTTACGGTTCTAAATGCTCGATTAAGCGGATACCGGAATAGAATGCGATTTAGACCCGACAAGCTTGGATACTTGTATAATATGGGTAGACTAATCACATTCTGGAAATTGAGGATTTAATGATAAGGTTTGACCCGTATCAACTATTTTATGTAAACTAGTCACATAAGCCGATCCGATTGCGTAAACGCGTAACGGGTAACCAAATAAATTATATACAGGTCTTAATCATTATTATGCTCAAAATATGTTAATACATCAGTAATATGTTAACACATATGCCCAAAAAGTAATTTAAACGAAAATAAGTCCCATAAGGGCATTTTGGTAATTTTAATGCCCATAAAAGAGTTTAAATATTAAACTGAGTTTCAGTTCTGATCTAATCAGTAAAAATATACATTTTTATAAGTTATATCAGTAGGGTATTTTATATATGTGAAATTTATCTTATATAACCAAACTATGCACCGTAGGGGCATTTTGGTAATTTTACATAGACTTTAAAGGTCGAAAATAGACTTCTGAGTTTAAAAACTTTGGCTTACTGTTTAATTATATAAATTAACTTATAACATCAGTAGGTAATAAGTTTTATATGCCAAAAATAGTTTTGACCCAAACTATGTGCTAAAAACGCTTAAAAGTCGGTTTAAAGGGATATTCGGGTAAAAATAGAAATTCTGAGTTTTTGGTCAGTTTATAAAGTTCAAAATACTTTATTTTTCATGTAGAATCAGTAGCAAAAGGTTTGGCATTAAAAGGTTATGTAAAACTCATTTTATGCATGAAAAGGGTAAAACCGACAATTACCGAAATCAAGCTATAATCCTATGTTATGCTCAGCCTAAAAATTAATAAAAATCTTCTAAAATCCCAAATTATTATTTTACATCAGTAGGTAAAAAAGTTTGGTATTAAAAATCGGGTTTAGATAGGCTTTATGCTAATTACGCCATTTAAATAATAAAAAGTTCCTTAATTACGCTATTGAGCATAACTCCTATTCTAGACCTCCGATTGATGTCAAATTTTTAGGACATGACTAAATATCAGTAGCAAGGGTGTTAGTCCATTCACATTGTTAAAAATCTCAGTTGTATGTAAAAAGGGTGTTTATGGCAATATTAAGCATAATTACGATCAAGAGCATATAATTCAAACCATTAGGCACCATGCAATATAACTCCAGAGGGTTATACTACTAAGTAATGTGGTCCTAATGGAAGCTTAAAACATGGGAGAATTAAGCTTGAATGGGTCAGAACTGAAAGTCAAAGCAAAAGTCAAGCTTTTGCGACTTTCGGTTATAAACTGACCTTAGACTAATAATTGTCGGGTTAGGACTGATAAAACATGTTTTAATATTAATTACCAAGTCATTAGAATGTTAAAATATAATTTAGAACCTCTGGTTTGTTAATTTTAATCATTTTCAAACATTCTGTTCAGTTTGACTTTTTGTCAAACTACTTTGACCCGACAATTGACCAGTCAAACGAGATAATTAGGAGGTGCCCTTTTAAGGGTTAATCACCTATACTAATGTGGTTCTATAACCACTTTCAATTTGATCAGTGGTTAACCCACATGTAATTAAAATGAAAGTCAAACTAATTTTACGATAAGTTTGACTTTAGAGTAATTAAGCTAATTAAAACGACTAAACAAGTAATTAGAGGCTTACTAAAAGTCCTAGCAAACTTTTCTACACTTCAAAGTCTTCTCCTTGTCCTTAGCAAGCTCCAGATGTTGTAGAGTAGCAAATGTTGCAAGTGATGTGCCAAGAACACTACATAAGTGTTTCTTATATAGGAATTTCCTAGTGTCTTGATTACTTCCAGGTGTTGTTGGAGGCCCTGGGATCATCCCAGGTGTCATAGCTAATGAAATTAACCGACTTATAGCTCATTAGGTCGTTACAAACTAGGCTAAGGCGGTGGAACTTTCCTGTTACTGGCACTCTCAGGCGGGCCGCGTAAGACTTAAGGGATGTCTTACGCGGGCCGTGTGGACCGGGTTAACTGGCAAAACAAGTTTGAATGCTGGCAGCTTTAGTCCCTGATTGTTTTTAACCCTTTTTAACTTCGTTGTTGACATGTAAGGCCCTTGTAGTCAGTATGTTGAAGCTCTAGGATGAATAAACTAACTTCGTTAGGTTCCGGTTCGTTAAATACCTCTATGAAAGCAAGTTTCATCAAGTTGACACTTTTGGCCCAAAGTCTTGAAAACATGCTTAACGATATCGAAACCACGTGAAATTTATACCTCTTATTCTTGAGAGTGTATTTGAATATTTTGAAGCCTCGGTTTCGTTAAAAGGTCACTCAGAGGTCAGAATTGACATATTGACACGTTTAACCCTTGTAGTTTTATAATCTTCCGATTATTTTTACAAACGGCTTCTCGTATCCAATCAACCACTTGATTAAGAATATATTTATCACGTATGGTCATTCAGAGGCTCAAGTTTGGCATGTTGACACTTTTAGTCCCTGTGGTTTCATAGTTTCACTGTTCGACAACTTTAGTCCTTCAAATTAAATCTTCCACTCCTTTTAGAGTTTAGGACACGTGTCTTTAAATAATTGGACACGTTTTTACATGGTGTTACATCCTCACCCCCTTAAAATAAATATCGCCCCCGAGATTTATTGGAACAAGTGAGGGTACTTTTGTCGCATAGTGGACTCAACTTCCCACGTATATTCGGGACCTCTACGGGCGTCCCATTTGACCTTTACTATAGGTACATGCTTCCTTCGGAGCTTTTTAACATGTCGATACTCAATCGATATAGGTCTTTCTACAAATCTTAAGCTTTCATTAATCTGCACGTCTTTATGAGACATAGCCAGTGATTCGTCGGCTAAGCATTTCTTGAGATTACAAATGTGAAACACATTATGAATCCCACTCAGCTCCTCAGGTAAGTTTAGCTTATAAGCTACACTGCCGACACATTCAATAATCTCGAATGGTCCAATATACCTAGGGCTTAGCTTGCCTTTTTTACCAAAACGCATCACACCTTTCCAGGGTGACACTTTCAACAGAACTTTATCGCCTACCTCAAACTTTAGAGGTTTTCGCCTCTTATTAGCATAACTTTTCTGCCTATCCCTGGAAGCTTTCAGGCGATCTCGAATCTGGACAATCTTGTCTGTTGTTTCAAGGACTATATCAGGTCCTGATAACTGAGCTTCTCCTACTTCTGCCCAACAGACAGGCGTTCTGCATTTCCTACCATATAATGCCTCAAAAGGCGCAGCCTTAATGCTTTTATGGTAGCTATTGTTATAGGAAAACTCGATCAATGGCAGGTGGTCATCCCAACTACCACCTAAGTCAATAACACATGCACGAAGCATGTCTTCCAAAGTTTGAATTGTACGCTCACTCTGTCCATCAGTCTGAGGATGATAAGCAGTACTAAAATTCAAACGCGTACCCAAAGATTGTTGGAAACTTTTCCAAAAATGAGAGGTGTATCTAGTATCTCTATCAGAGATGATTGATACTGGTACGCCATGAAGAGCTACAATCTTATCTACATACAACTTGGCTAATTTGTCGGAGCTGTGAGTCTCCTTGATGGGTAAGAAATGTGCTGATTTAGTCAGTCTATCAACAATAACCCATATGGTATCATTTCCGTGCTTTGTTTTAGGTAACTTGGTTATAAAATCCATAGTTACCATTTCCCACTTCTATGTGGGAAGTTCTGGCTGTTGTAACAGGCCTGGTGGTTTTTGATGTTCAGCTTTAATCTGAGCACATGTCAGGCACTTAGCTACATGTCTGGCAATAGAGTTCTTCAAACCTATCCACCAATAATTTTCCTTTAAATCATGATACATCTTGTCACCTCCCGGGTGAACTGAGTATTTAGTGTTGTGGGCTTCCTGGAGAATTACATCTCGAAGTCCTCCTTGAATAGGAACCAAAATCCTTCCATTTATTCTGAGAATTCCATCCTTCCCAGGTGCTAACTGTTCAGCTGTTATGCCCAACTTTTCATTTGGAAGGTTAACTTCCAAAACAGCATCCTTCTGTGCAGCTAATAGTCTTTCATTCAGACTATTCTTCAACTCAATGCTCTTGGCATTGATCCTAATTGGTTTAGCTCTTTCCTTTCGGCTTAGAGCATCTGCGACCACATTCTCTTTACCAGGATGGTAGCGAATTTCGCAATCATAGTCATTTAAGGTTTCCATCCAACGGCGCTATTTCATATTGAGCTCTTTTTTATTGAACAAATGTTGGAGACTTTTGTGATCAGAAAAGATCACACATTTAGTTCCATACAAATAATGTCTCCATAACTTTAGTGCGAATACAACGGCACCCAACTCCAAATCGTGGGTGGTGTAATTCTTCTCATGCACTTTTAATTGTCGTGATACATAGGCAATCACCTTGCCTCGTTGCATAAGCACACAACCCATGCCGGTGTGCGAAGCATCACAGTATACGACAAACTCTTCAATTCCTTCAGGTAAGGTTAGCACCGGAGCATTGCTCAATTTCGTCTTAAGAATCTCATAGGATAGTTGTTGTTTCGGACCCCAATCAAACTTAACATTCTTACGGGTTAAAGAAGTTAATGGTGCAGCTATTCTTGAGAAGTTCTCAATGAATCTTCTATAATATCCAGCTAAACCCAGAAAGCTACGTATCTCGGTTGGAGTCTTGGGTGCTTCCCAATTCATTATGGCTTCTACCTTAGCGGGATCTACTTGGATACCTCGCTCACTGACAACATGTCCAAGGAATTGGACTTCACGAAGCCAGAATTCACATTTGGAGAATTTAGCATAAAGCTTTTCCTATTGAAGTAATCCTAAGATACATCGAAGATGCTTCTCATGATCAACTTGGTTACGAGAATAGATAAGTATGTCATCTATGAAGACGATGGCAAACTTATCTAAGTATGGTTTGCAGACTCTATTCATGAGGTCCATGAATGCTGCTGGAGCATTAGTGAGCCCAAAAGGCATCACTAAAAACTCGAAATGTCCATATCTTGTTCTGAAGGCCGTCTTAGGTACGTCTTCAGTCCTAACCTTGAGTTGATGATACCCAGATCTCAAATCAATCTTTGAGAAGAAGCTCGCTCCTTGGAGCTGATCAAATAAGTCGTCGATCCTGGGTAAAGGATAACGATTCTTGATCGTTACCTTATTTAATTCACGATAATCAATGCATAGACGCATTGATCCGTCCTTCTTTTTCACAAATAATATTGGAGCTCCCCAAGGTGAAGAGCTTGGTTGTATAAAACCTTTTTCCAATAAATCATCTAATTGAGTCTTGAGCTCCTTCATTTCGGTAGGTGCTAGGCGATAAGGAGCTCGGGCAATTGGTGCAGCTCCTGGTAAAATGTCTATCCTGAACTCTACTTGCCTCTCAGGAGGTAGTCCAGGTAACTCGTCAGGAAAGACATCAGGATACTCAGAGATGATTGGGATGTCTTCAATCTTAGGTTTCGGATCATTCACAGTCACTTGTGCCATGTAAATGACACATCCGCTCTTTAAACACTGTGATACCTTGAGAATAGACACATTGCTGGGCAACCCGTATTGTGTATCTCCTTGAATAGTGACAGATTCACCAGAAGGGGTTTTAATAATAACTAGCTTTTTATCACAGGAAATTTGGGCTTGGTTATGCGATAACCAATCCATGCCCAAAACTATATCAAACCCAGCCAATTTCATTGGCAAGAGGGATAGCGGGATAGAATGATTCTTAATGGATATAGAGCACCCATCAAGAAGAGTTGAAGCTGTTTATAAGGTACCATCGGCAAGTTCTACCTCATATTTTATGTCTAGAGTCTTAATAGGCAGGTTCAATAACTTACAGAACTTATGGTCTACAAAGGACTTATCAGCACCGGAATCAAATAAGACTCTAGCATAATTATTATTGATGAGGAAGGTACCTGTTATGACATTATCGTCGTTCACAGCTTCCCTCGCGTTCATCTGGAAAACTCTCGTGTTGTTTTTCTTTGCCTCCTCGGGCTTCTTAGCATTCTTAGGGCAATTGGTTTTAATGTGCCCCTTTTCATAGCAACCGTAGCAGGTTGCATCCTTTATATTTCGGCACTCAACAGACTTGTGCCCTTTCTTTTTACAGATCCCACATGGTTTGGCCTGTGGGTCTTGGTTGCATTTCCCAAAATGCCTCTTGTTGCAAGTCTTACACCTGGGTTTGTCATTTGACTGCCCCTTTTTAGAACCAGAATTCCCTTTGCCCTTTTTGTTCGACTGAGGAGACTTATCTTCCTCTCTTTTCCTCTTCCCATCATCAGTGGTTTTCTTTGCCCTACTCCTCACGACATCCAAAGTGAGGGATAAAGATAGATCCACAGCAGATCTATAAGTGGTTGGCTTAGAGGCCTTAACGTTCCCTTTTACTTCAGGAGCCAAACCACCGATGAAACGCGCTATGCGTTTGGGTTCAGGAGTGACTAAATACGGTACCAACCTTGACATTGAATTGAAGCTAGTCACATAGGATCTACAATCCAGATCCTTCATCACTAAGGTGAGGAAATCAGTTTCTATCCGCTCAACTTCATGCTGAGGGCAATAGGTTTCCTTAACCAAGTTAACAAACTTGTTCCATGACAGATTGTACAAAGGAACCTTCCCAGTGGCTTGCACTAACGCTTTCCACCAAGTGAGGGCATCGCCCTTGAAGGATTGTGATACAAACTTCACTATATCCTCTTTAGCACATCCGCTGATGTCTATCACAGTCTCCATCTCATCTAACCATTTCATGCAATCGATTGCACCTTTTTCTCCTTTAAAATCTCTCGGTTTACAGGAGACAAAGTACTTGTAGGTACAACCCTTGGTGTACCTGGGAGTTGGCTCAAGAACAACCTGCCTCTTTGGCTCACTACCCTGATTAGATGAGTGCTGAGACTCACTTTTCTTATGAGTATGGGATTGAGAATGGGATTTCGAATGAGTTTGAGACCTAATAATACTAGGCTCTTTAAATTTAGCATCCATAGCCTGAGCGACTGCTGCGGTTATCATTTCTTGCAGTTCGGCACCGGTGATATTAATCCTGGTGTTATTTCCTTCTGTGGGATGACTGTTTGCTTCATCTGAGCCAGCCATTTTTGATACTATAACAAACAGTAATGATATATTTAAATTACATATTAGATCATCGCATTGATGACTAGATGGTCATGGTATTATTAAACCATTTAGACCATATAAAAATAATATTCAAAGAGATATAATCCTTTAAATTTTTATTAGACAGAGGAATATAAATCACACTGTCAATGTCATGAAGACATATTCGTTTTACACAAAGCTCGTCTCGAAAGACATTTAGATGGCACGAAGCCTTGTCATAAAGACAACTATAATCGTTGATTTCTTTAAGGGTCGAACAAAGTTCATCGCCTTTTTGAAAAGAAGTCTATTAAAAACTTTCATTGTCATTAGTACACCTTTGCTTATAAGCATACATTTCCAATGGATGTTGTGGTGTATACATCATATTGATGTTTATGAGCCATGATTCATGTTGATCATATAGGCTATAATAGTGACTTGGAAGAGTCCAAGTACATAGGAAGATTGTGTGGTTTCTCGTACCACACAAATTTAGGATTGTTAACATGTTTTCAGATGTTAACAGAGATTCATTATCTTAAAAATGTTGTACCATTATAGCCATTTACTAATTTGGCATGAGGTAATAAAATACATATTTAAAATCAAAAATAACTTCATTAAACTACGAAACGAGTACAGCATTGCCCAAAAAGGGACTTGAGAATAACAACACAAACTGCCCACGCAGGGGCTACTGAAAACACTGCCCACGCAGGGGCTACTGAAACAGAAATAAGTCCACGCAGGGACTTGATACATGCAAACAGAATAAACCTCCTCGCATGGACTTATTGAAATACAACATGAAACAACAATTTCCTACTTCTTATTTCCCTTAAGAAGGTTCATGAGACCTTTAACAAAACCATTGTGCTTCTTCTTGGTTTCATGAGTTTCATGTTCAACCCTGTCTAACCTCTCTAGGATCTCTTGAGTTTGCTGCTGCTGAAAAGGAGGAGGTTGCTGGTATGGCGGATTTTGATAATCCTGCGCTGGGTATCCAGTTGGATAAACTGGAGGATAAGAAGAAGGGTAAAGATGATGGTATTGTGCAGCTGTAAGGTAGGTATCATGATTCCCATAGTCCGATGGGTATCCAGACGGATTATACCCAGATGATCCTGGGTATGTTGGGATCGGGTTGTCAAAACCCAACGGTGGCTGCAGTGGTGCGTGTGAAACTGGTGGAAGGTTGACTTCCGGCATCGTGTGTGATGGTCCATCCAACTGAGGGTCCTCTGGAATAGGAGGGTAAGAACTTGAGCCATGAGGATATGTAAACCGTGGTCCCCCACGTATGGACATTCTAGCATTTCTCCTTGAGGTGGTTCCTCAACTGGTAACGGTGGTGGGGTAACAACTTGAAGTTGGGGATCAACCAAGGGAGGTTGGGCTGGGGAGTTATGGTATGAAGGTGTAAAGAACCAATCATACTGAGCCATCCTCTCTTGATAGGAGTCGGGCCCATGGTACGGTGATCCCTGAAATGGGGAACCGCTTGAGACGCTTATAGGGTGGCCTGGTGTTCCTGTTTTCAAATCTGGGTCCTGGTCATCATCCATCTCCATTTCCTGAGAAAAGTGATCCTCAGGCCCCAAAGGGTTGTAGCCCAAAAAGTTGTTAACATAATCATTCGGATTAAAATGTGCACGAGAGTAAGTGGAATCTGAATGATGAAAAGGATGAGATTGAAAAGAATGATGTGATTGGTTTGAGTGATGAGTTCCCTGAGAAAGAGGGGAATGATGGGGTTCGATAGGAATGGGCAACCCAAAATAAGGAGGGTCAGATGGTGAGGATCCCAGCGAGACAGAATGTCTTGCTGGTTCAAAGCTATGGCTCCAATTATCCTTTGAGTCAGAGCCGGAAAGCGAGTCGGACGGTGTACGTCCGTGGGAGGGTCTCGCGCTGCCAGACGGTCCTCCACGCATGGGTCCTTTGCCTTTTCCTCTTACTCTTGGTGGCATTCTTCCAAGTGATAACCTATCAAGACAAGTAACTATAATAAAACAATAAAAGGAAGGTTAAGAGTAAAATCTGAGGTCATTTGCCTAGACTCGAGAGTCTAAGGAATGTGCTTATTGTGTCATTGAGATTAAACACAAAAGGTTAGTGTTTAATTCACTCAATGTTGGCTCTGATACCAACCTGTCACACCCCGATATTTCGACATATTACCGGTGGGCCCGGTGGGGATTATCGTGACGTAGTTGATATCATCATAGTCAATATACACAATATAATAGCACAGTGGAAGGCTTGGTGAATAAACTATTACAAACCATAATGTCTGAGTGTTCGAGTGACAGAATATACAGACTGGAATGTAATAAGATCCACAGGCGGATCATAAATGTACAAAGAAACAAAAACAACAGACTTCAGGTATCTCATGGATTTGCAAGATCCTCTAATGACACCCTATAGCTCTAGCCTATTACGAGAGGTACCTGTCAAATCAGTCTTTAAGAAAATACGTCAGTTTACACTGGTAAATACAATTAACTGACTCTTTTTGAAAACATTTATGAAAATTGATTTGAGTGCACATGGCATAAATCTTTTATAACTTGGGACAATTATTTAAATATAATCTTGTATACAGCTTTATATGTTTGTCATACAATTGGGGCCGGTTGGAAGCCGGTCGTGATTAACCGACTCACCACTTATAGAACCCACCAAGGAGTTATCCCCAACATGTGGGTTTATATTTTAGCATTTGCATCTGTCAGGTGTATGCCTACACCCCGTGCATAGGTCGTGGCCATTTTCAAACGAAATGAGCCGAGGATATCCAGGACACGGTCGTATTAACCCCCAATGCTTATGTTATCAAACAAGACATATTAAAACAGGTTATGTAAATTTATTAATCACAATCCGATTAAATGATTTCATACCCGACCAAGTGGTATTATTATAATACCATATCCCAAGCCCGTATAAGGGAAAATAAGTTAAAAGTATTTACCTGATGCTAGCAGTAAAATCCTAAAGCTTTTTGAAGGCACCTTCTACCGGAAGCTATTTAATCTGTATAGAAGGTTTATTAACCTATTAGGATGCTAACGGGTCTTTAATTTAGTCGAGAACTTAGACCGGCTAGCTAGAAAGAGACCTTACGGTTCTAAATGCTCGATTAAACGGAGACCAGAATAGAATGCGATTTAGACCCGACAAGCTTGGATACTTGTATAATATGGGTAGACTAATCACATTCTGGAAATTGAGGATTTAATGATAAGGTTTGACCCGTTTCGACTATTTTATGTAAACTAGTCACATAAGCCGATCCGAACGCGTAAACGCGTAACGGGTAACCAAATAAATTATATACAGGTCTTAATCATTATTATGCTCAAAATATGTTAATACATCAGTAAGATGTTAACACATATGCCCAAAAAATAATTTAAACCAAAATAAGTCCCATAAGGGCATTTTGGTAATTTTAATGCCCATAAAAGAGTTTAAATATTACACTAAGTTTCAGGTCTAATCTAATCAGTAAAAATATACATTTTTATAAGTTATATCAGTAGGGTATTTTATATATGTGAAATTTATCTTATATAACCAAACTATGCACCGTTAATTATATAAATTAACTTAAAACATCAGTAGGTAATAAGTTTTATATGGCAAAAATAGTTTTGACCCAAACTATGTGCTAAAAACGCTTAAAAGTTGGTTTAAAGGGATATTCGGGTAAAAATAGAAATTCTGAGTTTTTGGTCAGTTTATAAAGTTCAAAATACTTTATTTTTCATGTAGAATCAGTAGCAAAAGGCTTGGCATTAAAAGGTTATGTAAAACTCATTTTATGCATGAAAAGGGTAAAACCGACAATTACCGAAATCAAACTATAATCCTATGTTATGCTCAGCCTAAAAATTAATAAAAATCATCTAAAATCCCAAATTATTATTTTACAACAGTAGGTAAAAAATTTTGGTATTAAAAATCGGGTTTAGATAAGCTTTATGCTAATTACGCCATTTAAATAATAAAAAGTTCCTTAATTACGCTATTGTGCATAACTCCTATTCTAGACCTCCGATTGATGTCAATTTTTCGGGACATGACTAAATATCAGTAGCAAGGGTGTTAGTCCATTCACATTGTTAAAAATCTCAGTTGTATATAAAAAGGGCGTTTATGGCATTATTAAGCATAATTACGATCAAGAGCATATAATTCAAACCATTAGGCACCATGCAATATAACTCCAGAGGGTTATACTACTAAGTAATGTGGTCCTAATGGAAGCTTAAAACATGGGAGAATTCAGCTTGAATGGGTCAGAATTGAAAGTCAAAGCAAAAGTCAAGCTTTTGCGACTTTCGGTTATAAACTGACCTTAGACTAATAATTGTCGGGTTAGGACTGATAAAACATGTTTTAATATTAATTACCAAGTCATTAGAATGTTAAAATATAATTTAGAATCTCTGGTTTGTTAATTTTAATCATTTTCAAACATTCTGTCCAGTTTGACTTTTTGTCAAACTACTTTGACCCGACAATTGACCAGTCAAACGAGATAATTAGGAGGTGCCCTTTTAAGGGTTAATCACCTATACTAATGTGGTTCTATAACCACTTTCAATTTGATCAGTGGTTAAGCCACATGTAATTAAAACGAAAGTCAAACTAATTTTACGATAAGTTTGACTTTAGAGTAATTAAGCTAATTAAAACGACTAACCAAGTAATTAGAGGCTTACTAAAAGTCCTAGCAAACTTTTCTACACTTCAAAGTCTTCTCCTTGTCCTTAGCAAGCTCCAGATGTTGTAGAGTAGCAAATGTTGCAAGTGATGTGCCAAGAACACTACATAAGTGTTTCTTATATAGGAATTTCCTAGTGTCTTGATTACTTCCAGGTGTTATTGGAGGCCCTGGGATCACCCCAGGTGTCATAGCTAATGAAATTAACCGACTTATAGCTCATTAGGTCGTTACAAACTAGGCTAAGGCGGTGGAACAAGCAAAACCCGCACCTGGAAAAACTTTCCTGTTACTGGCACTCTCAGGCGGGCCGCGTAAGACTTAAGGGATGTCTTACGCGGGCCGCGTGGACCGGGTTAACTGGCAAAACAAGTTTGAATGCTGGCAGCTTTAGTCCCTGATTGTTTTTAACCCTTTTTAACTTCGTTGTTGACATGTAAGGCCCTTGTAGTCAGTATCTTGAAGCTCTAGGATGAATAAACTAACTTCGTTAGGTTCCGGTTCGTTAAATACCTCTATGAAAGCAAGTTTCATCAAGTTGACACTTTTGGCCCAAAGTCTTGAAAACATGCTTAACGATATCGAAACCACGTGAAATTTATACCACTTATTCTTGAGAGTATATTTGAATATTTTGAAGCCTCGGTTTTGTTAAAAGGTCACTCAGAGGTCAGAATTGACATATTGACACGTTTAACCCTTGTAGTTTTATAATCTTCCGATTATTTTTACAAACGGCTTCTCGTATCCAATCAACCACTTGATTAAGAATATATTTATCACGTATGGTCATTCAGAGGCTCAAGTTTGGCATGTTACCACTTTTAGTCCCTGTGGTTTCATAGTTTCACTGTTCGACAACTTTAGTCCTTCAAATTAAATCTTCCACTCCTTTTAGAGTTTAGGACACGTGTCTTTACATAATTGGACACGTTTTTACGTGGTGTTACAGTATATGAATAGAGTAAAGTCGCAATGATCGACGCTTTTGGCTAAATTACGTGTCATGTGATTGACTATATTAGCTATTATTTTGTGATATTAATATGGGGTAAATGTTTAAAATTCAGATGGCCGACGAAGGAAATCAAGGAAATCTGAATAATGATAACCAGAGTAACATTAACTTGGTTAATGAGAATCCAAGCATCAATAACAATGAAAATCAAGTGGATAACAGTGCTATCCAACACATAGTCGCACAAGGAATAATAGATGCAATGCCATATATTATTCAAACAATTAAGGAAGCCGATAACAAGAGTAAACATAGCAGTAAGCGACCAATTGAACCAGAAGACAGCGTGAACAATGGACCTATACTTCAAATGCCCATTCCCAAAAGGAGAAGGACCGCGTCTTACGGTTGTTCTTATAAAGAATTATGGTCTTGTAAACCAATGGAATTCTCGGGCAACGAATGGGCCATTGCAACCTTACGCTGGGTAGAGAAGACTGAAGCAGTCCTAAGAATAAGCAAGTGTGCTGAAGAAGATAAGATAATGTTTGCTTCTAATCTATTTAAGAATTCAGCACTAGAATGGTGGAACACTATCCTCCAATCAAGAGGAAGTGATAGAACTTACAATATGGAATGGGAAGAATTTAAGGACAAGGTAGAAAGGAAATTCTGCCCACCCAATGAAAAGGAACAGATAGCAAACAAATTCCTAAACCTTAGGATGACTGGTGTGGATAGTAAGGGATACACTAAATTATTCTTTGAATATGCTAGAATAGTGCCAACTCTTGCTTCACCTGAACCAGTGTTAATCTCCCGTTATATCTGGGGATTAATTGGAGAGATAAGACATGTAGTCAAGGCAGCTAGACCTCAAACCATAGAAGAAGCTGTAGAACTAGCAAATACCTTGACAGATGAATTAGTCCATACCCGAGAAGAAGATCAAAGGAGGAACCTAACCCAGAAGCTCACACAAGAATTTCGTTCTGGAAATTCTAATCGTGGGAAAAATATAGGTTCTACCTCTACACCTTATTGTAAGAATTGCTAAAGAAAGCATTCAGGAAGATGCTCCATATACTGTAACTTTTGCAAAATATCGGGACACAAGGAAGAAGACTGCAGGAAGAAAGCTAACAACAGGATATGCTATAATTGCAGAGAACAAGGTCATATCAGGACAAATTGTCCAAAACTAGCCCCAGCTGCAAACAACAAGAACACTAAAAATGCTAGAGCATTTGTTCTGACTGCAGATGAAGCCAAGATGATTCCAGACGTGATAGTTGGTACGTTTTAAGTTAATGATGTATTTGCTAAAGTATTATTTGACTCTGGTGCAAACCAAAGTTTTATTAATACTTCGTTTTGCAAACTTCTAAATCAGTCATTAACTAAACTACCACAAGAATGCCTAGTAGAGACAGCTAATGGAGAAACTGTTAGGATTTCTGAAATCTTACAGGGAGCAAGAATAGAAATTTTAAACCAAAAGTATTTTGCAAATCTTTACCCCATGAATCTGGCAGGATTCGATGTCGTTCTAGGAATGGATTGGTTAATAGCCAATAAAGCCAGTATTTTATGTGATCAAAAGTCGATACAAGTAAATTCACCAAAAGGCGAAAAGATCACGATTAAAGGATATAAAACTTCCAAATCTACTAAATTCATCTCTGTGATGAAAACGGTAAGTTACATAAGAAAAGGGTCATTAGTGTATTTGATTTCTGTAATCACTAACACTAAAGGAAAGGATTTAAAAGATATTCCAGTAGTATCCCAGTTTTCAGATGTATTTCCAGAAGAATTACCAGGATTACCACCGGACAGAGAAGTTGAATTCAGAATTCATCTACTGCCAGGAACAGCACCAATTGCTAAAGCACCTTACCGTTTGGCACCTGCAGAAATGCAAGAATTGAAGAAACAATTAGATGAATTGCTAGAAAAAGGATTTATACAGCCAAGTTCGTCGCCTTGAGGAGCACCGATTTTATTCGTTAAAAATAAGGACAGATCGATACGTATGTGCATTGACTACGGTGAATTGAACAAAGTCACGATTAAGAATCGGTACCCATTACCGAGAATCGATGATCTGTTCGACCAACTGCAAGGAGCTCGATTTTTCTCTAAAATCGATTTAAGGTTATGATATCATCAATTAAAGGTAAATGAAAAGGACATTCCTAAGACCGCATTCAGAACAAGGTATGGCCATTATGAATTTACTGTCATGCCATTTGGTTTATCCAATGCCCCAGCCGCATTTATGGACATGATGAACCGAATATGTAAGCCATATTTGGATAAATTCATAATCGTCTTCATAGATGATATTCTAATTTATTCTAAAGATAAAGAAGAACATGCAAAGAATTTGCACGCACTTTTGAGTTTATTAAGAAAGGAAAAGCTTTATGCTAAATTTTTAAAGTGCGAGTTTTGGCTAGAACATGTACAATTTCTTGGACATTTAGTTAATCATGAAAGAATTCATGTGGATCCCACAAAAATTGAGGCAATTACTAAATGGAAAACCCCTGAGTCACCAACTGAGATTAGAAGTTTCTTAGGATTGGCCGGTTACTATAGAAAATTTATTCAAGATTTTTCTAGAATAGCCATTCCTTCAACTAAGTTAACTTGTAAATCCATTAAGTTTGAATGGGGACCAAAGCAAGAAGAAGCCTTTAGAATTCTTAAGCATAAATTAACCCATACACCCATACTAGCGTTACCAGAAGGAACTGAAGATTTTGTAATCTATTGTGACGCTTCTAAATTAGGTTATGGATGTGTGTTGATGCAACGTCAAAAGGTTATAGCCTATGCATCTAGACAACTTAAGAATCATGAAGATAATTATTCAACTCATGATCTAGAATTAGGAGCTATAATTTTTGCCCTTAAGATTTGGAGACATTACCTTTATGGTAGTAAGTTTACCATATTTACTGATCATAAAAGTTTAAGGTATGTTTTCGGGCAAAAGGAGTTGAATATGAGACAAAGACGCTGGATGGAGATTCTTACTGATTATGATTGTGATATCCAGTATCATGAAGGAAAGGCAAATGTAGTGGCAGATTCTTTAAGTCGAAAGTATCATGAAAAGCCAAAAAGGGTACGTTCTTTTAAATTAAATCTACAAGTAGATTTAAATGATCAAATCAGAAAAGCACAAGAATCAGTAATCAAGGATGATGCTGAAAAACTAAAATGTATGATTAAGGAATTAGAACAAGGAATATATGGAATTTGGAGATTCCATAAGAAGAGAATGTGGATACCTAAATTAGGAAACCTACGTCATCATATATTAGAAGAAGCCCATAAGTCTAAGTATACGATGCATCCGGGAAGTGATAAAATGTACCAGTATTTAAGGAAAAAATTTCTGGTGGATAGGCATGAAAAAGGATATAGCAGCCTATGTTTCTAAATGTTTAACTTGTTCACAAGTTAAAGCTGAACACCAGAAACCCTCAGGACTATTGCAACAGCTAGAAATGCCAGTGTGGAAATGGGAATTAATAACAATGGATTTTGTTACTAAATTACCCAAAACAAAGAAAGGAAATGATACAATCTGGGTGATTGTAGATAGGCTAACCAAGTCTGCTCATTTCCTACCAATGAAAGAAACTTTCAGTATGGAACAATTAGCTAAATTATATGTAAATGAAATTGTTTCATTACATAGAATTCCTTTATCAATTGTTTCTGATAGGGATAGCCGATTTACCTCTCATTTTTGGTCAAGTTTCCAAAAAGCCATGGGAACCAAATTGAATCTAAGCACAGCTTATCATCCTCAAACAGACGGACAAAGCGAAAGGACAATTCAGACGATGGAAGACATGCTTAGAGCTTGTGTAATTGATTTCGGAGGTAATTAGGACGATCACTTACCTTTAATAGAATTTTCTTATAATAATAGTTATCACACAAGTATCAATGATGCACCATTCGAAGCACTTTATGGACGAAAGTGCCGAACCCTAGTCTGTTGGGCAGAAATTGGGGAAAAGCAACTATCTGGACCTGAGATAGTGCAAGAAACGACTGATAAGATCATTTAAGTCAAGGAACGACTGAAAGCAGCACGTGATCGACAAAAGAGCTATGCTGACAACCGACGAAAACCATTGGAATTCCAAGTAGGAAATACAGTATTATTAAAAGTCTCTCCTTGGAAAGGAGTAGTAAGATTCATCAAAAGAGGAAAGCTACGTCCCAGGTATATTGGACCTTTTGAGATTATTAGAAGAATAGGACCTGTAGCCTATCAGCTACAACTACCAGAGGAAATGGCAGGAATACATGATGTGTTTCATGTATCTAATCTCAAGAAATGCTTAGCTGATGAATCATAAGTAGTACCTCTTAGGGATATAGAGGTAAATGAACAACTCAAGTTTGTAGAAAGGCCTCTACAGATTGAAGACAGGAAAGTCAAGAATCTCAACCATAAGAGACTAGTTCTGGTCAAAGTGAAGTGGGACTCCAACAGAGGACCTGAGTACACATGGGAGCTTGAATCTGAAATGCAAAGGAAATATCCACACTTGTTCCAGTAGATCTCGAGGACGAGCTCTAAAACAAGGTGGGGAGGATGTAACAATCCTCAAAGAAACCGACACCTCGAATAATATTTCCGACACCCTTGTATATTTTAAAATATCCCAATATGTCCCAAAATACACCCCATACGCGAAAACGGGCCTCAAATATATTAAATAGTATTAAAAATAATTAAAAATTTATTTTTTGGGCTGAGGCGGGCCGCGTAAGCCCCACCCCAAGTGTGACGCGGGCCGCGTCAACTTAAGGCCTGGCACGGCCCTGGACCGTCACGTGGCCCAACACCCGGCGGAGCTAGTTGTCGACTCAGCCCAGCTACGCATTGATCGGAGGTCAACGCGGGCCGCGTAGGCCCTGTGCTTGTTTTACGCGGGCCGCGAAAGAACCAGAATCAGCAACTATAAATAGATGGCCTCGGATCTTCAGTCTGTTCGTCCCATTTTCAATTCACAATCTCTATTTCTGAATAATAGGCTTTATAAGCGGGTATTATACCCCCTAATTAGCGAAGTTCTGCTCCGTTGTAAGTATTATAACCCCTGGATACGTATTAGATACGCTACCCGATTGATCTAGGGTTCCGTAACGGCTGTCGTGGTTCTGCCCGACGTAGTCGTTGGAATGTCGTCTCGGGGAGGGTATTACAAATGTTAAAATGGGTTATTTTACTAACACGTGTACATTTGTGTAAATTATAGATTAATCCCAGGAAAACCTTACGCGAAGTCTAAGATAGCAATGTGAGTTTATCCTCTTTTTGTTAACCTTTTTGTAATATTTTACAAAACCTTAAATGTTTTACAATGTGATTAAGCGGTGCTTGAGTCTTTGTAGTTCTTCAATTACTGCCGGTATGTTGGGGTTTTGTATACAAAATTTACTACACTGTGAGTAGTAAGTCGGGACGACAACACGTTACCATTGGACGAAGAGTTAGCCAATGTGTAATATAACCCACAAGTCAGGATTGACAGTACTGAATGAGTAATTGTGTAGAAATAAACAATGTGATCGCTCTCAATACTGTGTTAATTGATAAAATGTTTCTTGATTAAACTGGGATTCACTCACCAGTATTTCCCACTGACAAATATTTTTAAAACGCGTTTCATGTAACACAATGTGACAGCCAATTAGTAAAAAGCCAGCTGGAGAGCACTGAAGGCTTGGGAAAAATGTGGCCATAAAAGTTACCTAAAAGACGATGTTTTAAATTCAATAAAATAGGGTTTATCCCTATAAACATGTTGTAATAAGAAACTTGGGTTTTACCCATGTAATTATTAATATCAAATATGGTGGTTTTACTCTGATAAACATTTCCTAACTACGGTCCTGATGTAATTTCCGCTTCCAAATTAACAAAATGATACCACCAAAATCTGAGTTCGCGTCCGCCCATTCCCGGGACAGATAAGGGATCGGGGGTTGCGACACAAGATCCATATCTTACGGCAGCACAATATAATGCACTTTATCCTTCGTATTATCCTCCAGTTTACCCAACTGGATATCCAGTGCAAGGGTATCAATACCCACCTTGTCAACAACCTCCTCCTCCCCAACAGGTGCCAACTCAAGAGATTATGCAGAGGTTGGACAGGATTGAGCGAACAACAAATGAAACCAATAAGAAGCATAACAGCTTCCTCAAGGGCCTTGTGAGTCTCATCAAAGGCAAAAAGAAGTAGAAATTGTTTACTTTATTTTGTATTGTATTTCTAATCAAGTCCCTGCGAGGATATTTTATTTTCTGTACCTAGTCCCTGCGTGGACTTATTTCGATTTATGTAGTCCCTGCGTGGACAGTAGGTTATTTCAAGACCCGTTTAGGGCATCCTTGTAATAGTTTTATGGTTTAATGGAATTTCTTTTTGGATTTTAAATATGTATTTTATTACATCATCATATTATATCATTTCAATTTTAAATTAATCCGCCAAAGAAATTCTTAAAGGTATAACCAAGCCAAAATATTAATGGCTATGATGGTACAACCTTTTTAAGGCAATAAATTCCCTGTTAACATCTGAAAACATGTTATCATTCCTGGCTGTGTGGCTCGAGAGACCACCCAAGCTTCCAAATATACTTGGACTTTCCCAAGTCACTTTCATAGCCTATATGATCAATATGAATCATGGCTAATAAACATCGATATGATATGTACACCAAAACATCCATTTGAGATGTATGCTTATAAGCAAGGGTGTATTAATGACAATGATAGTTTTGTTTTATAAACTTCTTGTCAAAAAGGCGATGAACTATGTTCGACCCTTAGAAAGATCATTGATCCAGGAGATCATTGGTTATATTTTAATCGTCCTTGTGACAAGGCCTTTTGAGCCATCTAAATGTCCTTCGAGACGAGCCTTGTGCTATATGAAAATGTCTTTTATGACATTGACAGTTGTGATTTATATCCTCCTGTCTAATAAATATAAAGGATTATATCCTATTGATTGTTTTTTTTATGGTTCAGTTGAAGCCTAGGAAAATCATAATCAAATTGATTATTATTTATTACTTAAAATGGTCTATATGGTTTAATAACACCATGACCATCTAATCATCAAAGCGATGATTCATTATATAATTTAAATATATCATTATTTTTTAATTTTAGCACCCAAATCATGGCTGGCTCTGACGAAGCAAACAGTCATCCACGAGAAGAGAACAATAATGAAGCAAGAATAAATCTTACAAATGTTGAATTGCAAGCAATGATTGACACCGCAGTTGCTCAAGCTGTGGATAAAATATTCAAAGAACCTAGTCATGTTTAGTCCAAAAATCATACAAAACCCTTATCGCATTCACATGCATCAAAAAGGGATGAATCTCAGCATTCATCCAACCAGAGATCTGAATCTCAGAAGGTTGTATTAAATCCGACTCCCAAGTACAAGAAAGGTTGTACCTACAAATACTTTGTCTCGTGTAAACCAAGAGACTTCATGGGAGAAAAGGGAGTGATAGATTGTATGAAGTGGTTAGATGAAATGGAAACTGTGATGGATATCAGTGGGTGTGCAAAGGAGGACATCGTCAAGTTTGTATCTCAGTCCTTCAAGGGTGACGCCCTAACTTGGTGGAAAGCCATGGTGCAATCCACTGGGAAGGTTTCTCTGTACAACCTTTCCTGGAACAAATTTGTTGATCTTATGAAGGACACTTACTGTCCCCAACATGAAGTGGAAAGGATAGAGACTGACTTCCTCACTCTGGTGATGAAGGACTTGGATTGCAGGTCACACCCCCAAAAATACCACATGTGGTAATCCCGCTAGGCGTGTGGTGTACCAGGATCCAGCCACCAATCACATTGAACCAACGATAAAGTATTTAACAAAATTCCCATTGTTTAAATAAAACATTCATATAACATAATCCAAGTTAAATAGTGATAGCGGAAGCAAATAGTAAAACACTGTTCAATGTTTCAAAAACCAATGTATGCAAATTCGGTAAACAAGACTGGTAAATCCAAGCGACGCAACCCATGACTACTCCAGCCATCCAGATAGCAAGTTCCTCATCCAAAGTACCTAACGGCCTGCGAGCATGTAACAAGTGTGTCAGACAACGTTGGTGAGTTCACAGTTTTATGAAAACGTTAGTTACCAAGTGTTTAATCCAGTTTGTTAACAAATCCGAAAGTAATGTTGATAATATCTCATTACAGAACAAGACGACTCCTGATGTATGTTTTGCCCGTTCCCCAGTGCTCCTATCAAAGCATTGAGCATAACTGGGTCATTAGTTCACACCCGCCCTCTCCAGTACAGGGTGAGGGTGCTAAACCTAAGTAGCGCTACCAACTAATACCCCGTTACCTCTCCGGTAACAAAAAGATGGGACTTAAGAGTGATAGGGTGAGAGTATTATCCAACATCCCAGTTTTACCCAAAAGACTTATCCCTCCCTGGGATACCCACTGATTGTCCCAACCACCGGGACGCATGCTCAAGAGTAGTGAACTCAACTCGGTTTGCTCGGTTTGTTAAGTTACCCATGCCAAGTTAATCAACCAACCCTACCGTGGTTACCAATGAATATCAGTTTCTCAATAAAACAAGTCACGTATTTTGTACACAGTAAGTCACGTATGTCACAAATCGCATATCCAGTTCTACACATGTTCACATCTCAGGTGATTATTACATGACAACCTACAACAGACGAGTGTCTTAACCACACAAGTTAAATCAGAATCCTCATTATTAGTTATTATTCTGCAACAATGGTATGCACCAATATTCATCATCACAAGCATTATATTAGTCCACTGTTTCTACTTTTACAGCGAAATGTCCCCAGATGACGAAAGACCCCTATCTTTCGTCGGCTCACATGTGGCGAAAAACACTATGTTTTATCGGCTCCCTTGTGACGTAAGACACTATCTTTCATCGGCTCACATGTGATGAAAATCATTATGTTTCGTCGGCTCCCTTGTTAAACTGTTACAGATCAAGAGTGCTAAAATTACAGATCAAGAGTAGGTTTCAGTACATGCACATAATACATTCGATAGTAATTCTCATTCATCAAGTACAACCATTTGCTAAATCGATTCACATTAAACCCTAATTACCATTTAACAGTATCATCATGAAATTCTTAATCGAGTTAAACCATCATACTTCACCAAAGACATGCAATACCATCTTAACTCTAGTTTTCATGCTCTCAAATCATAAATTTATATTTCAACAGTTATGGATCAGTGACTAGCATTAAGCATGCATCCAAACTACTCATACAACTTATTGTAACCCTAGATAATCATCCAAAAATCACCACCACACAGAATCATGTACGGATCATTAAACCGATGATCGAAAACAAGATGCTAACCTTGATCAGATGGAGTCGAAGGAAGACTCGAGTCTAGGAGAGAGTTGTCGCCGGTTTTGAAAGGGGAAGAGGAGAGGTGAGAGAGAGTTTAGGGTTTGCAGTTATGAGTTTTGAGAAGTTTATACACTTCAAACAGTTGGGCCGACGAATCACTTTGGGCCGAAGGCCCTTATTGACGAAACACTTACAAGCGGCGAAAGGCCACAATTTTCGCCGGGTTATGTTGGGCCGAAACACCCATCTTTCGTCGAGAGGCACATTAGGCGAAAGACTTAAATGAATTATATATTTAACAAAAAACATTTTAACAATCACATATTACACATAAAGCACAAGCATTCAGATAGACTACATATAGTAGGATTGTGAAGTTAGTGAGTGAATGGGAAAGACCTTGAAGTCTCGGATTGTCACATCATCCCCAATTTGACAAGTACTCCAAACCAGAAAGGTGTTAACTCAGGATGACTGTGGATTTTCCGCGGGTGCCACATCATCCCCAACTTGAATGGGAATTTCGTCCCGAAATTCACCAATTGTGCCAGACTTAGATTTGCCAGACTTGGAGTTGTCATCTGGGAATAGATGTGGGTACTTGAGCTTCATCTGATCCTCGCGTTCCCATGTGAACTCCGGTCCACGTCTTGAGTTCCAACGAACTCTCACGATTGGAATCCGACTATGCTAACGAACCTTGACTTCCCGGTCCATAATTTCAATAGGTTCCTCGACAAACTGCAACTTGTCGTCGATTTTCAGCTCTTGAAACGGTACCACAAGTGTTTCATCAGACAAGCACTTCTTTAACTGGGGGACATGGAAGACATCATGGACGTTACCCAACTCGGCAGGTAACTCAAGCTTGTACGCCACTTTACCAATTCGTTCCAAGACTTTGAATGGCCCAACATAGCGTGGGTTAAGGTTGCCGCACTTCCCAAAGTGCACCACGCCCTTCTAGCACGAGACTTTCAACATAACACGATCACCTACAGCGAACTCCAAGGGTTTCCTACACTTGTCAGCGTAGCTTTTCTGACAGTCGCGCGCCGCTACCATACGATTTCTTATCTGGATAATATTTTTTGAAGTTTCGAGAACAAGTTCCGGACCTGTGACCTGACTATCACCCACCTCAGCCCAACAGAGAGGAGAACGGCATTTCCGGCCGTACAACGCTTCAAACGGAGCTGCCTGAATGCTAGTGTGGTAACTGTTGTTGTAGGAGAACTCGATCAGCGGCAAATGTTTCTCCCAGCCCTTACCAAAATCAATCACACATGCCCGCAGCATGTCTTCAAGTGTCTGGATGGTTCGCTCACTTTGGCCATCCGTCTGTGGGTGATAAGCAGTGCTCATGTCGAGACGTGAGCCGAATGATTTGTGCATCTACTACCACAAATCCGAGATGAAGCGCGGATCACGATCCGAGATAATAGAGGTCGGCACCCCGTGCCTAGATACCACTTCCTTCAGATAAACAGCCGCAAGTTGTGAGAACTTATCCATTTCTTTGATTGCTAGAAATGTGCTGACTTCATGAGACGATCAACGATCACCCAGATGGTATCGTTTCTGCTTTGAGTTCTTGGCAAACCAGTGACGAAATCCATAACAATCTGCTCCCATTTCCACATGGGTATTTCTGGTTGTTGTAGCATGCCTGAGGGGTTCTGATACTCTACCTTGACTTCCGCACAAGTCAAGCACTTACTCACATACGTCGCGATGCTAGCTTTCATCTTCGGCCACCAGTACAAGACTTTGAGGTCCTGATACATCTTATCCGAACCCAGGTGAACAGAGTATCGAGACTTGTGCGCTTCGTCCATCACAAGCTCCCTAAGATTTCCAAACAAAGGAACCCATATTCGTTCCATGAAGTAGAGAATACCATCAGATCTCTCTATAAGTCGTTTATACATGCCCCGCAAATATTCAGCTTCATAGTTTTCTTCCTTCAACGCTTTGGTCTGAGCCGAACGGATCGGGTTAGGTAGGTTAGATTGAATGGTGAGCTGCAAGGCGCCAACACGTTTGGGTTTTGTTTCCTTTCGACTCAGGGCGTCAGCTACAACATTAGCTTTACTTGGGTGATACTTGATAGCACAATCGTAGTCGTTCAATAGTTCTACCCAGCGACGCTGTCGCATATTCAATTCCTTCAGGTCGAAGATATGTTGAAGGCTTCTGTGATTGGTGTAGATGGTGCATTTGGTACCGTACATATAGTGCCTCCAGATCTTCAACGCGAAAACCACGGCCCCCAACTCCAAGTCGTGAGTCGTGTAATTCTTCTCATGAACCTTCAGTTGTCGAGAAGCATAAGCGATTACATTGTTGCGTTGTATCAGCACGCAACCAAGACCTTGAATAGAAGCATCACAGTAAACCACAAAATCCTCGGTACCTTCAGGTAAAGACAAGATCGGTGCACTGCAGAGTTTCTGTTTCAAAAGTTGGAACACATCCTCCTGCTTGTTTCCCTAAGAATACACAACACCTTTCTGTGTCAACGAGGTAAGAGGTTGAGCGATCTTCGAGAAATCCTTGATAAATATTCGATAATACCCAGCGAGACCAAGAAATTGTCGCACCTCCGAAGGATTCTTTGGTGCTGCCCAGTTCTTGATAGCATCCACCTTAGCAGGATCCATGTGTATCCCTGATTCATTAACAATGTGGCCAAGAAAGTGCACTTCTCGTATCCAGAAGTCACACTTAGAAAACTTCGCGTAGAGCAGCTCCTTCCTCAGGAGTTCCAAAATACGACGCAAATGTCGCTCATGATCCTCCTTGCTCTTTGAGTAGATCAGAATGTCGTCGATGAACACAATAACGAAATCATCAAGGTACGGCTTGCATACACGGTTCATGAGGTCCATGAAGACCACTGGTGCATTTGTCAACCCAAATGGCATAACCAAAAACTCATAGTGGCCATATCGTGTTTGAAAAGCTGTCTTAGGGACATCCTCCTCTCGGACTCTCATCTGATGATAGCCCGATCTTAAGTCAATCTTCGAGAAGAAACTTGACCCTTGCAACTGGTCAAACAAGTCGTCAATACGCGGTAGAGGGTAGCGGTTCTTGACTGTTACCTTGTTGAGTTCTTGATAATCTATACACATACGGAAAGATCCGTCCTTCTTCTTCACAAACAAAACTAGGGCTCCCCAAGGCGAAGAACTAGGTCGGATAAAACCTCTATCCAACAGTTCTTGGAGTTGGTTTGACAGCTCTTGCAACTCTCCTGGTGCAAGATGGTAAGGAGCACGGGTAATCAGAGCTGCTCCTGGCATAAGGTCAATCTGAAATTCCACCTGGTGATGTGGAGGTAAACCAGGTAACTCTTCAGGAAACACGTCAGAAAACTCACGAACCCTGGAAGGTCCCCGATCTTCCTTTCTTCGGATTGCGAATCGGTGACAAGAGCTAGAATAGCAGGGTAGCCCTTTCGTAGACACTTCTGGGCTTTCATGGCTGAAATGATGCCGACCATGGCACCACTACGATGACCTTGAACCGATAAAGATTCCCCACTGGGAAGAGGGATACTCACGATTTTCTCTTTACAGGGAATTTCCGCTTGCTGCCTAGACAACCAATCTATGCCAACGACGACATCAAACTTCCAAGAGTAACGGGGAGTAGGTCAATGTCGAACACTTGACCCATGAGATCAAGTTTACAACCAAAAAGAACATGAGAAGCTTCAATCAATTTACCATCAGCTAATTCTACTACATGCTTATTTACAAGAGGTGTGAGAGTCAACCCTAACTGAAGACTGAACCCCAAAGACACATAACTCCAATCAGCACCAGATTCGAATAGAATAGAAGCAAATATGTTGTTTATGGAGAACGTACCAGTCACCACGTTGCCATCATTTCTGGCTTCTCCAGCTCCAATAGTGAACACCCTCCCTTGCGCACCATTTCCACCATTGCCCCCCATTGTTGTTGTTTCCGTTGTTATTGTTCCCATTGTTGTTGCCACCAGCATTATGATTTAGTTGAGGGCAGTCTTGCCTGATGTGACCCTCGGCTCCACATTGAAAGCATCCCTTACGATTTCCATGGTTTTGCTGGGGTTGTTGCCTTTCCTGCTGCTGAGGCTGTTGCTGCTGCGGGGTGTGTTGCTGCTGATTCAGAAGTGAAACCCTACAATCCCTGGCCATATGCCCCACTTTATTACACCTGTGACATACTCGGGTACACGGTCTACGATGGTGATAGTTGCACTTATTGCACTTTGGTAGCTTTCCCGCGTAAGAACCCTGACCCGAACTGTTGCCCTGGCTTTGATTAACGGAGGACTGACTGAAACTGCGATTGCTGCAATTGTCTGGCCACTTCTGTGACTGATTCGACTTCATCACCTTATCTACATCATTCCATTTCCGGTTGATATCAGTAACGGGCGTAGTAGCTGGGGTTGTAGCAGCAGTAGTGGTAGAAACACGCGGTGGTAGCGAGCCACGCTCCACCTCCTGATCTGTGATCTTGTGAGCCAAGCGGATAATCTGAGCTAAGTTGTTGAGGTTCGCTGCAGTAACCAAACCCTTCACCTGTGGGGCTAACCCTTTGATATACAGCTCGATTCTTCGATGTGGAGGTCGTGATAAGTTCGGGCACATATTAGCTAACTCATGAGACTTCTTCGTGTATGCCTCGATCTCCGACCCCACCATCTTCAGATCATAATACTCGTTCTCCAGTTTCTGCACCTCATCGCGAGGACAGTACTCTTCATGCATCAGCTCCTTAAAATCGTCCCAAGTAGTGGCATTCGCCATCTCAATGCCCAGCATCTGGACTTGGGCATTCCACCAAGTCAAGGCACCATCCTCGAGCGTGCCTGTAGCATACTTCACTCTGTCCCCCACATGACAGTTACATATCGCAAACATCGATTCTGCCTTCTCAAACCAACGCAGAAATCCCACAGCCCCTTCAGTCCCACTGAAGGTCTGTGGCTTACAATCCATGAACGTCTTGAACGTACAAGCAGGTTGATTGTTTTGATTTTGGTTCACAGGTTGACCTAAAACAAAAGAAAGTACGCAGGAATAAGAATCGGGTTAAATGACCTAGGATTATACTTCATCTGGTATGTATCGTACCATCTTGTTGAGCTGCCAAGGCCTCAGCTACTCGTGTGTTAATCAGGTCGGTCAACTCTGCTTGAGTCATGTTGATGTTGCCACGTCCACCACCGCGGCCACCTCCACGTCCACCATTATGTTCGCCACGTCCACTCATGATTCTATATAAGAAGAGGGGACAAGTTTAAGAATCGAGATAAGGTAGGAGTCAAACCTCACGTTGACATCTACAACTACAAAGTTTACACCAAACAACAGGGCGGAACCCTTCTCACACTCATTAAGCCTCACTGGGACTCACATGCACCTCACGTTATTATTATGTGTGCACCCATAATAATAAGGCAATTTGCATGCTCATCTCAGTGCCTCTTAACTTGCGCTAAAAGATTCCCCCGCATTCAAACAGTATAACAAAAGTATCACAGGATTAATAATCACAAAAATCAAAGAGTAGTGTCACACTATCGAACTTCACTAAAACATGCAGCACAGGTAACCACATCATGGTATCTAGTATATAGTTTCATGCAAGCCATGAGTGTGTGACAACTAAACAAGTAATGCATAAAGTAAACAGAGGACGAACCTTGCAATCTGGAGCTGAGTTTCATGGTCGCTTTCTGAACTGTTCGGTTATAGTCTGGTTTTATAAAGCGTTTTAAAACCTAGTTCACTATAACCAGTGGCTCTGACACCAAACTGTCACACTCCCAAAAATACCACATGCGGTAATCCCGCTAGGCGTGTGGCGTACCAGGATCCAACCACCAATCACATTGAACCAACGATAAAGTATTTAACAAAATTCCCATTGTTTAAATAAAACATTCATAGAACATAATCCAAGTTAAATAGTGACAGCGGAAGCAAATAGTAAAACACTCTTCAATGTTTCAAAAACCAATGTATGCAAATTCGGTAAACAAGACTGGTAAATCCAAGCGACGCAACCCATGACCACTCCAGCCATCCAGATAGCAAGTTCCTCATCCAAAGTACGTAACGGCCTGCGAGCATGCAACAAGTGTGTTAGACAACGCTGGTGAGTTCACAGTTTTACGAAAACGTTAGTTACAAAGTGTTTAATCCAGTTTGTTAACAAATCCGAAAGTAATGTTGATAATATCTCGTTACTGAACAAGACGGCTCCTGATGTATGTTTTGTCCGTTCCCCTGTGCTCCTATCAAAGCACTGGGCATGACTGGGTCATTAGTTCACACCCGTCCTCTATGGTACGGGGTGAGGGTGCCAAACCTAAGTAGCGCTACCAACTAATACCCCGTTACCTCTCCGGTAACAAAAAGATGGGACTTAAGAGTGATAGGGTGAGAGTATTATACAACATCCTAGTTTTACCCAAAAGACTTATCCCTCCCCGGGATACCCACTAACTGTCCCAACCACCGGGACGCGTGCTCAAGAGTAGTGAACTCACCTCGGTTTGCTCGATTTGTTAAGTTACCCGTGCCAAGTTAATCAACCAACCCTACCGTGCTTACCAACGAATATCAGTTTCTCTATCAAACAAGTCACGTATTTGTACATAGTAAGTCACGTATGTCACAAATCGCATATCCAGTTCTACACATGTTCACATCTCAGGTGATTATTACATAACAACCTACAACAGACGTGTGTCTTAACCACACAAGTTAAATCAGAATCCTCATTATTAGTTATTATTCTGCAACAATGGTATGCACCAATATTCATCATCACATGCATTATATTAGTCCACGGTTTCTACTTTTACAGTGAAATGTCCCCAGCTGACGAAAGACCCCTATCTTTCCTCGGCTCACATGTGGCGAAAAACACTATGTTTCGTCGGCTCCCTTGTGACGAAAGACACTATCTTTCGTCGGCTCACATGTGACGAAAATCACTATGTTTCGTCGGCTCCCTTGTTAAACAGTTACAGATCAAGAGTGCTAAACAGTTACAGATCAAGAGCAGGTTTCAGTACATGCACATAATACATTCGATAGTAATTCTCATTCATCAAGTACAACCATTTGCTAAATCTACGATTCACATTAAACCCTAATTACCATTTAACAGTATCGTCATGAAATTCTTAATCGAGTCAAACCATCATACTTCACCATAGACATGCAATACCATCTTAACTCTAATTTTCATGCTCTCATATCATAAATTTATATTTTAACAGTTATGGATCAGTGACTAGCATTAAGCATGCATCCAAACTACTCACACAACTTATTGCAACCCTGGATAATCATCCAAAAATCACCACCACACAGAATCAAGTACGGATCATTAAACCAATGATCGAAAACAAGATGCTAACCTTGATCAGATGGAGTTGAAGGAAGACTCGAGTCTAGGAGAGAGTTGTCGCCGGTTTCGAAAGGGGAAGAGGAGAGGTGAGAGAGAGAGAGTTTAGGGTTTGTAGTTACGAGTTTTGAAAAGTTTATACACTTCAAACAGTTGGGCCGGCGAATCACTTTGGGCCGAAGGCCCTTATTGACGAAACACTTACAAGCGGCGAAAGGCCACAATCTTTCATCGGGTTATGTTGGGCCGAAACACCCATCTTTCGTCGAGAGGCACATTAGGCGAAAGACTTAAGTGAATTATATATTTAACAGTAAACATTTTAACAATCACATATTACACATAAAGCACAATCATTCAGATAGACTACATATAGTAGGATTGTGAAGTTAGTGAGTGAATGGAAAGACCTTGAAATCTCGGATTGTCACATATGTGACCAGTTTCAACTCCATTTCGAGACTTGTACCGTATTTGGTCACCTCTGAACCCAAACGCATTGCGCGTTTTATAGGTGGTTTAGCCCCAGAGGTGAAAGGAAATGTCAAGGCTTCTAAGCCTGCTACCTATAGATCCGCTGTTGATCTATCTTTGCCCCTCACTCTCGATGTTGTGAGGAGTAGGACAAAGAAAACCACCGAGGAGGGAAAGAGAAAAAGGGAGGATGATCAGTCCCATCACTCAAACAAAAAGAAGAAAGGAAACTTTGGTTTCAAAAAGGGGCAATCGGATGAAAAGCCCAGATGTAAGACGTGTAACAAGAGGCACTTTGGAAAGTGCAATCAGGACCCACAAGCTAAACCTTGTGGGATTTGCAAGAAGAAAGGGCACAAGACTGTAGAGTGCCGAAACATCAAGGATGCGACCTGCTATGGTTGCAAAGAAAAGGGGCACATAAAGACTAATTGCCCTAAAAATGCTATGAAACCTGAAGAAGCAAAGAAGACCAATGCAAGGGTCTTTCAGATGAACGCCAGGGAGGCGGTGAACGACAATAACGTTATAATAGGTACCTTCCTCATTAATAATACTTATGCTAGAGTTTTATTTGATTCAGGTGCTGATAAGTCTTTTGTAGACCATAAGTTTAGTAAATTATTGAATCTGCCTATTAAGACTCTAGACATAAAATATGAGGTAGAGCTTGCCGATGGTACCTTAGAAACTACTTCAACTCTTCTTGATGGATGCTTCTATTCTGCTATCCCTCTTGCCAATGAAATTGGCTGGGTTTGATGTAGTATTAGGCATGGATTGGTTATCGCATAACCAAGCCCAAATAGCCTGCGATAAGAAGCTGGTTAACATCAAACCCCCTTCTGGAGAATCAGTCACCATTCATGGAGATACTCAGTATGGGTTGCCCGACAACGTGTCTATACTCAAAGTCTCGAAGTGTCTGAAGAATGGATGTGTCATTTACATGGCACAAGTGACAGTGAATGAACTGAAACCCAAAATTGAAGATATTCCTATCATTTCAGAATATCCTGATGTTTTTCCTGATGAATTACCTGGATTACCTCCAGAGAGGCAAGTTGAATTCAGGATAGACATTCTGCCAGGATCTGCGCCAATTGCACGAGCTCCTTACCGTTTAGCGCCTACTGAAATGAAAGAGCTCAGGACTCAATTGGACGATTTATTAGAAAAAGGTTTCATTCAGCCCAGCTCTTCGTCTTGGGGAGCTCCTATTTTGTTTGTGAAGAAGAAGGATGGATCAATGCGCTTATGCATTGATTACCGAAAGCTAAACAAAGTAATGATCGAGAATCGTTATCCTTTACCCAGGATCGACGACTTGTTTGACCAACTCCAAGGAGTAAGCTTCTTCTCAAAGATCGACCTGAGATCTGGATATCATCAGCTCAAAGTTAGAACAGAAGATGTACCTAAAACAACCTTTAGAACTAGGTATGGCCATTTCGAGTTCTTAGTGATGCCTTTCAGGGTCACTAATGCGCCCGCAGCATTCATGGATCTCATGAATCGAGTCTGCAAGCCATACTTAGATAAGTTTGTCATCGTCTTCATACACGACATACTTATCTATTCTCGTAGCCAAGTCGACCACGAGAAACACCTTCGGTGCATCTTAGAATTGCTACAAAGAGAGAAGTTGTATGCTAAGTTTTCAAAATGCGAGTTCTGGCTTCGTGAAGTCCAATTCCTTGGGCATATTGTCGGTGAGCGAGGTATCCATGAAGATCCCGCCAAAATAGAAGCCATAATGAATTGGGAAGCACCAGAGACTCCGACTGAAATTCGCAGTTTCTAGGATTAGCTGGATATTATAGAAGATTCATTGAGAACTTCTCAAGGATAGCTGCACCATTAACTACTCTAACCCGCAAAAATGTGAAGTATGATTGGGGTCCCAAACAACAAGAATCCTTTGAGATTCTTAAACAGAAATTGAGCAATGCTCCGGTATTGGCATTACCTGAAGGAATAGAAGAGTTTGTCGTGTATTGTGACGCGTCACACACCGGTATGGGTTGTGTACTTATGCAGCGGGGCAAGGTGATTGCCTATGCATCACGACAGCTAAAAGTGCATGAAAAGAATTACACCACCCACGATTTGGAATTGGGTGCCGTTGTATTCGCACTAAAGTTGTGGAGACATTATTTGTATGGAACTAAATGTGTGATCTATTCAGATCACAAAAGTCTCCAACACTTATTCAATCAAAAAGAGCTTAATATGAGACAACGCCGTTGGATGGAAACTCTAAATGACTACGATTGTGAAATTCGCTACCATCCTGGCAAGGCGAATGTAGTTCCTGATGCTCTAAGCCTAAAAGAAAGGATAAAACCTATAAGAATTAATGCCAAGAGTATTGAACTTAAGAATAGCCTGAATGAAAGGCTGCTGGTCGCCCAAAAGGAAGCCGTTTTGGAAGATAACCTTCCAGGTGAAAAGTTAGGTGTAACTGCTGAACAATTAGCACCTGGCAAGGATGGAATCCTTAGAATGAATGGAAGAATTTGGGTTCCTATTCATGGAGGGCTTCGAGATATAATCCTCCAGGAAGCTCACAGTTCCAAATACTCAGTTCACCCTGGAGGTGACAAGATGTATCAAGATTTGAAGGCTAATTATTGGTGGATAGGTTTGAAGAAATCTATTGCCACCCATGTAGCTAAGTGCCTGACCTGTGCTCAGATTAAAGTTGAACATCAAAAGCCTTCGGGTCTGCTGCAACAGCCAGAGCTTCCCACATGGAAATGGGAGATGGTAACTATGGATTTTATAACCAAGTTACCTGAAACAAGGCATGGAAATGATACCATATGGGTCATAGTTGATAGACTGACTAAGTCAGCACATTTCTTACCCATCAAGGAGACTCATAGTTATGACAAGCTAGCTCAAATGTACGTGGATAAGATTGTATCTCTTCACGGAGTGCCAGTATCTATTATATCCGATAGGGATACTAGATACACCTCTCACTTTTGGAAAAGCTTCCAACATTCATTAGGCACTCGTTTGAATTTTAGTACTGCCTACCATCCTCAAACGGATGGACAAAGTGAGCGTACAATTCAAACTTTGGAAGACATGCTTCGTGCATGTGTTATTGATTTGGGTGGTAACTAGGATGACCACCTACCGTTGATCGAGTTCTCCTATAATAACAGTTATCATACTAGCATCCAGGCTGCGCCTTTTGAGGCATTGTATGGAAGAAAATGCAGAACGCCTGTTTGTTGGGCAGAAGTAGGAGAAGCTCAGCTATCAGGACCTGATATAGTCCTTGAAACAACGGACAAGATTGTTCAGATTCGTGATCGCCTGAAAGCTGCCAGAGATAGGCAGAAAAGTTATGCGGATAAGAGGCGAAAGCCTCTAAAGTTTGAAGTGGGCGATAAAGTCTTACTAAAAGTATCACCCTGGAAAGGAGTAATGCGTTTTGGTAAGAAGGGCAAGTTGAGCCCGAGATATATTGGGCCATTCGAGATTATCGAATGTGTCGGCAGTGTAGCTTATAAGCTAAACTTGCCTGAAGAGCTGAGTGGAATTCATAATGTGTTCCACATCTGTAATCTAAAGAAATGTCTAGCTGATGAACCATTAGCAATGTCTCATAAAGACGTACAGATTGATGAAAGCCTGAGGTTTGTTGAAAGACCTATATCGATCGAGGATCGACAGGTTAAAAAGCTTCGAAGGAAGCACGTGCCTATAGCGAAGGTTAAATGGGATGCCCGTAGAGGCCCTGAATATACGTGGGAAGTTGAGTCCACTATGCGACAAAAGTACCCTCACTTGTTCCAGTAAAAATCTCGGGGTCGAGATTTCTTTTAAAGGGGTGAGGATGTAACACCACGTAAAAACGTGTCCAATTATGTGAAGACACGTGTCCTAAACCCTAATCATGTGAAAGATTGAGTATGAAGGACTAAAGTTTACAAACGATGAAATTATGAAACCAAAGGGACTAATTGTGTCATTATGCCAAACTTATGCCTCTGAATGACCACGCATGAAGAATATATTCATAAACAAGGGTAAATTGGATATGAGAAGCCGTTATTGAAAATAATCGAAAGATTATAAACTACAGGGGTTAAACGTGTCAACATGTTAATTCTGACCTCTGAGTGACCTTTTAACGAACCCGTGGCTTCGAAATATTCAAATATACTCTCAAGAAAAAGTGATATAAATTTCATATAGTTTCGAGATCGTTATACGTGGATTATACAAATTCCCAAGAATTAGGGTTTAAAGTGTCAACGAGGTGAAACTTATGTTTTCGGTGATCATTTATCGAAATCGGGCCAAACGGAGTTTGCTTATGCTCCTATAAACCTTTACAAACCAACTTTAGGGGCCATTTGTGTCAAAAATGAAAGATATATGAGGGTATAAAAGAGCAGGGGCTGAAAGTGCAACAATTGAAACTTGTTTAACTTGGGCGACACCTTGTCGCGGGGCACGTAGCCCCTTGTGAAACCTTACGCGGCCCGCGTAGCAACTGCCAGCATCCAAAAAACTGGCAGCTGCATGTTGCAGCCTGTTACACCGACTTTGGGGCCAAAATTTCAATTCCAGGAGCTATTTGTTGGTTTTAGAATACCACTAGGACACCTGGAGTGATCCTAGATGCCTCCAAAACACCTGCCATCATCCAAATGCATGGCAATTTGCTATATAAAGGCTCCTGAGTTGAATGGGTCATTTGCTCATTTACTTGCAACATTCACAACACTCATTTCTGGAGTTACCTGGCCATAGAGGAGGATCAAGAAGTGTAGAAAAGATAGCTAGGACCCTATGTAAGTGTCTTAGCCCTTTCTTAGTTCAGTTTACTAGTTTAAAAACCGAAAAGTCAAAGATATCGTAAATAGACTTTGACTTTTGGTTTAATCACAAATGGTCCAGCCACTAACCGAAATAAAAGTGGTTATGTGACCATATTAAGGTATGTGATTAACCCTTAAAAGGGCACCTCCTAATTATTTCGTTTGACTAGTTAATTGTCGGGTCAAACTGATAAGTCAAAAAGTCAAACTAGAGAGAATTTAAAATAATGATCTAAACTAATAAAACAGAGGTTATAAATTATATTTTAGCATTCTAATAACTTGGTAATTAGTATTAGAACATGTTTAAACATGTCTAACCCGACAATTATCAGTTTAAGGTCGATTCATAACTGAAAGTCGCAAAGGCTTGACTTTTGCTTTGACTTTCAGTTCTGACCCGATTAAGCTTAATTCTCCCATGTTTTAAGCTTCCATTAGGACCACATTATACAGTAGTATAACCCCCTGAAATTATATTGCTTGGTCCTTAGTAGTTTGAATTATATGCTCAGGTTCGTTATTATGCTTATAAATGCCCTTTTTGCCCTTTTGTCATATAAACGAGATTTTTAGAAATGTGAGAGGACAAAAACCTTTATTAATGATATATAAATTTGTCCCGAAAATTTGACATCAGTTCTTGGTCTCAAACTGAAGTTATGCTCGATATCGTGAATTGAAGCTTTTTATTAATTAAATTACGATATCTTGTATAAGACATGTTTAAACTTGGATTTTGACCCAAAACTCATTACTTACTGTTAAGATATTATTTTTAAGGATTTTTGGAGTTTTTGACCAGATTATAATCTGATCATATCATAGAGTTCTTGTGTAATTCGGTAAATGACGATAATACCCTCTTCATGCATAAAATGAGATTTACAAATGATTTGAATGTCAACCTTTTTCCTACTGATTTCATACATTAAATAAAATATTTTGAGCATTTAAAACTGATAAAAATCTCATATTTACATGAACATCTTAATTATCGTCGGTTAGCGAATTTTACACTAATTAGGTACAGAGTATGGTTCAAAACCATATTTAACACCTAAGACTTGTTACCTACTGAAATTTTAAACAAATTTTTATATAATTACAGTAGGCATAAGTCATGAACTCAGACTTCCAAAAATGTCCTTAAAAGCATATGTGAAATGACCAAAATGCCCTTTTCGGAACATAGTTTGGCCATAAATGGTAAACCTCACATGTATGTAATATCTTACTGATGTAATGTGATAAAATAAATATTTTTACTGATTACCAAAGACCAAAACCTTAGTTTATTATAAAATCCCTTTTATAATCATTAAAATGACCAAAATGCCCCTACGGGACTTAAAATGGTTTTAAATACTTTTTGGGCATATATGTTAACATCCTACTGATGTATTAACATATTTTAAGCATAATAACAATTGAGACCTGTATATAATTCATTTGGTTACCCGTTACGCATTTATGCGTTCGGATCGGTTTATGTGACTAGTTTACATAAAATAGCCGAAACGGGTTTAACCTTGTCATTAAATCCTCAAATTCCAGAATGTGTATAGTTTGCCCATATTATACAAGTATCCAAACTTGTCGGGTCTAAATCACATTCTATTCCGGTCTCCGCTTAATCTAGCGTTTAGAACCGTTAAGTATCTTTCAAGCTAATCGGTCTAAGTCTTTGACTTAAATAAAGACCCGTTAGTATCCTAATAGGTGAATAAACCTTCTATAAAGATTGAGTAGCTTTGGTAGAAGGTACTTTCATAAGGCTTTAGGAATATACGGCTGAGTTATTTCTTCCATCTAGCTCAGGTAAATATTTTTAACTTATTTTCCGTTATACGGGCTTGGGATATGGTATTATAATAATACCGCTTGGTCGGGTATGGAATCATTTAATCGGATTGTGATTAATAAATTTACATAACCCGTTTTAATCTGTTTTGTTTGATACATAAACAATGGGGGTTAATTCGACCGTGTCCTGGATATCCTCGGCTCATTTCATTTGAAAATGGCCACGACCTATGCACGGGGTGTAGGCATACACCTGACAGATGCAAATGCTAAATAATCCACATGATGGGGATTACTCCTTTGTGGGTTTTTATAGTGGTGAGTCGGTTAATCATGACCGGATTCCAAACCGGCCCCATATGTATGACAAACATGTAAAACAGCATACAAGATTATTTTAAATAATTGTCCCAGGTATAAATGATTTATGCCATGTGCACTTAAATCAATTTTTATAAACTCTTTTCAAATGAGTCGGTTAATTGTATTTAACAGTGTAAAATGATGTATTTTCCAAAGACTAATTGACAGGTACCTCACGTAAATAGGCTGGAGCTACTAGGTATCAAATAAGAGGATCTTGCAAATCCCTAGATACCTGGAGTCTATTATTTCAGTTTCTTGTATTTTATTTATGATCTGCCTGTGGATCTCTATTACAACCAAGTCTGTATATTCTTTTATTTGGACACTCGGACACTATGGTTTGTAATAGTATTTATTCACCAAGCCTTCCGCTGTGCTATTATATTGTGTGTATTGAGAATGATGATATCAACTACGTCACGATACTCCCCGCCGGGCCCACCGAAAACACGTGGAAATACCAGGGGTGTGACAATTAAACATGAAATCAATCATGTGGAAGCAATGCACAAGTAGTATGAACATAAATTAGTAACTGAGTAATGATTAAGACAAAGACCGAAACCGAAACCAAAACCGACTCCTTGCGTCCCACACCCATAAAGGGTGTGACTGTGGCGATACCAACGTCCCATAGTTAGGAGGAAATGCCAGCCCAAGACTAATGGGGCGATACCGACATCTCTAGGTCATGAGGAAAGGTCAGCCGTGGATCCATTGAATTAATGACTATTGACTATGATGACCAACACAACAACAACAACAACAACAACAATAACTTCAACAAACAACCTGAACAAACAATCGACAACAACAAGTAATGCATATACGACACACAAGAATTTACATGCTCGATTTTAGATAAAAACAATTGAACGAGACACATTGATACACCCCCAAAAAGTTAATGACAAAAGGGGAGAGAGTTTACTCATAGGTTGCGAAGAAACATTCCACGAGAATTAACGCACAAACTGGGATAAGTGGAATTCTAAGATAATAATCATATTGTATATAACCGACATATTAAACGAAAGATAACCTAATTTTTTTTGGAAAGTGAGTTCTCCTATTTGGGGACTTAGAATTATATGAAATTATATCAAAATAACCAAATTAATGTTTATATGATTCTAGAATTTTATTTAAATGGCAAAATCATAAAATTACCATTTTAATGGTTTTCAATTATTTGATTAAGCCAATAATTAAATAAGTTCATCAAACTCATCTAATTTTCATATATAATGGATTTAATGATTATTAGGTATTTTAATTTAAAATCAATAATTTTATAATAGTGATCATTTGTCTAAACAATTTCACCAATTCCTTAGTTATATAATAGTTACTAAAAATTATAGATATATCACATAAAAATTCTATAACAATTATACAACCTCTAAAATCAGTAGAAACATTTGTCAATTTTATTTGTAACAAAAGTCTTGTTTTTTAATAATTAAACCATATATATATATATATATATATATATATAGGAACGGGATCAGGAGAAAACGCCCAAAAGTGTGAGAACGGTGAGAACGCATCCTGGCCCAACACATGTCAAGGGACATATTGAAGGGCGGAGGGGCTTTTTTGTCCTTTTATATTCTTTTTTTAAACGCGCCTCACATCAGCTCTCCACTTTTTGCCGTTTAAAAAATACGCGGCGTTTTTATTGTTTTTTTAGATCAGGAACACAGTAAATATTTTGGGGTTTTAACTAAGTATGACTTTGATTGTTGTGCCATATAGGATGCAGGCCTATAATATAACAGTTAATTATGGCATTTTGAAAAGATAAACAAATTCAATTTTCCATGTAGTGGCTTTTAATATAATAAATGTTTGACAATAATGTTATCGTCTCTTCATTTTACTGTTTTGCAATTAATGTTTCATTCATTTTTCATCTGTCAATTAGTGTTGCTTTTTTCCAGTAATACTTTGTTTGGCATTTTTTGGCGTTTATATAGCAACAACGTGCTTTGCTAGCATCCAAATTAATGTTACCGTCTTACAATTTTCATACTATCAGGCGTTTTAGTGTTTGTAGTTTTTGGCGTTTTATACTCAATTTTTTTATTCATAGAGAACTTTATAATAAACAACAGAGAATTAGATAACAAACAATAGAATATTAAAAAAAATAAAAAATTCTAATATAATTTCTCATCCAAATCTTCACTGTCATCAGCCTCTTCTACTTTAACATTTTTGGCGTTTTGTACTTGTTTTGAATACCCTTTCTAGATCTTTATTTTCCTACATACCGTCTGTCTTTAGAAGATGCTTATTTTTAGTGGCATCCTGTATTGTGGTTTGATATATACTTGTTTGGTGACATGTTGAAGATCAATGCCTGCTCGAATATATTGATCCCTTCATGCCATCAATATATCCATCAAGAACAAAGTGGCATGATGACATATCAGTGTCATCGGTCTCTTTTTCATGAATATTTGTCCATCTCATTCAGGAAAAGCTTATAGAGATACCTACCTCAGAGAAGAATCCATTCAGTAAAACTTCATTCAGAACAATACTCAATATAGAAGAAACGAGGTTTCCCATCTGTGGCTTTTTTAACTATTTTTTTGCCGTTTTAAAGTGAGAGGTTTCTAGGAAACATGGGGTAGTTTTTTGGTTGTGATCAATTGATTGTGCAGAGACATCTCTCTTATAGGATGTAGTTTAGGCGAGATTTTATTTATAATAAATGATATTAATAAAGTAGCCGTCTTTTAAGTTACTGTTTGTATTTTTACTGTTTTTTGTTCTGCTTTTTTTTTTTGAGTTTTTAGGCTGATAGACCTTCCATCTTCCAAATTTGTCATTTTTAATGGCTTTAAATAGTTTTTTGCTTTTTTTTTTAATATTTTTTAGCTTTTAATAAAACTTCTCCAAATTACTTTTATTATAGTTTGGGATTTTTTGGCGTTTTATTGCATTATGGCGTTTCACAATCATTATGACTCTTTGGCGTTTATTAATATAATGTATTTTATTGTTCTTACCTGAAAAATACGTAACAAACAACAAAAAAAGAAAATTAAAAAATAAAAATAGAAATGCATTCTGTCAAACACAAAAAATGACATAAGTTTGACACCAGCATCTTTTTGTTTATGATTTGTCCATCTCATGCAGCAAAATGTTATTGAGTCACAGCACCTCAGGGAAGAATGCATTCTGTCAAACTTTGCGTAGAACAATACTGAATATACAAGAAACGATGTTTGCCATTTTTGGTGTTTTACTGAGGAAATAGTGTATCTGAAGGAAACGTCGATTTTTTGGAATCTTTGATGTTTGAGTGTTTTGGCGTTTTCTAAGATGATTGGTATATAGTAAAATATGGCGTTTTTGAGTAGGTGTGTTTGAAGTTTTGGGGTTTTTGGCGTTTGTAAGATGAATGGTATATAGTAGAAAATATGGTGTTTCAGGTTCGGGGGGGGGGTGTTTTTATGTCTGAGATGTTTTGTTTATATAGGGATGTGTTTTGGCCCGTAATGGCGTTTTATTCATTAGTTTGGCGTTTGGTAGAAAAGTGTAAAAGACATTTTTACCCTTAATGAAGCGCGTCCACTTAATAGAATTTATGTTATTTACGAAAACGTCACCGCGCCAATCTAGTCCATAGATTGTTTTGATCGGACGATCCATAAGCGTTCTCACCGTTCTCACACTTTCCACCGTTTTCTCTAAATCCTGACCCTATATATATATATATAGGTAGAGGATCATGTAAAAAAGAGGGTTTTTGTGAGAAGGGTAAGAAAGAATCTACACCATTAGATCTTTGATCTAATGGTTGAGATCAATCGGGACCTAATTGTAAAATGTGTTTAATTATTTTGGACTAATTTGAAAATTGTAAGGGTAATAAAGTCTTTTAAATCCATTTGAAAAAGGAAACTGTATCTTCTTATGCAAAGCAGTTATAAAAAACCCTACAAAATCGAGGTTTCACTCTGTATCATCTTCTTCTCCAGTTCTGTAAAGATTTGTCTCTGTCAACCACCGCGGTAGACCACTACTGCTTCTCCACCATATCGACCCCCATCCACTTCGTTACTCCGTATCCGGCACCACCATCGTCGATTATCGTCCATCCCTCGTTGCTCATCATATTTGCCGCTCACCAAACAACAACCAACATCGTCGCACCAGGTATCTCCAACATCGACCAACACATCAGGTACGTCTCTCTCAGGTGGGTGTCGGGTGGTTGGGTTCGAGTGAGGGAAAGATATCCGACAAGGTGGTATCGGGTGGTTAGGTTCAAGCGAGAGAAAGAGAAGAGAGACTGTAGAGAGGCGACGCCAGCCACCTCCCCCCGATGGCAGGCGGCAGTTTTGGTGCCGACAGTGGAGTGACGGGGTTGTAGTGTTATACAGAGTTATAATAGGGTAATATGGTGTTGTATACTATTCATAGTGTGTTTATAGTGATTTGTAATGTTATGTCTTGTTTTGTAGTGTTATGTACGTATTACAGTGTTATGAACTGTTGAATGGTGTTTTGTAGTGTCTTTAATAGTGATTTGTAGTGTTATATCTTTGTTTTGTAGTGTTATGTACTTATTACAGTGTTATGAAATGTTAGAATGATGTTTTGTGGTGTTATATACTTATTACAATGTTATGAACCATTGAATGGTGTTTTGTGGTGTTATATACTTATTGAATGGTGTTATATACTTATTCAATGGTGTTGTATACTTAATGAATGATGTTATATACTTATTGAATGGTGTTATATATATGCTGAATGGTGGTTGTAGTGTTATATATAATTTTGTAGTGTTATACAGAGTTATTCGTAGTGTTTTTTTTATAGATATCTTTAAAAAAAATCATGTTCCTATAAATAAGGGTGGCGGTTATGGAAGGTTATTAATTAATTAAGTCAATGATAAAATTACTTGTTTGCCATTTTGAATTAATTTAGATTCAGGACACATGGCATCTCCACAATATTTCTCACACTTTTAACCTTTTTTTTACAATAACCTTACCATATATATATATATATATATATATAGGGTCAGGTTTAGGGAAAACCGTGAAAAGTGTGAGAACAGTGAGAACGGTTATGGATCGTCAGATCAAAACAATCCATGGATTATATTGCGCGGTGGCGTTTTCGTAAATAACATTAATTTTATTATGTGGGACACGCTTCATTAAGGGTAAAAGAGTCTTTTGACTTCTCTATTGAAAACGCCAAATCATGAATAAAACGCCATTAACTTCCCGCCTTAAAATACAAAGCAAACATCATTCATAATCTAAACGTCATTAAATATAAAACGCCAAACTTTGTTTTTAAACGATAAAGCTGAACAAACAGTAACTGAAACGAGGGGACTTAATTATTAGCATTTATTATAATAAAATCCCGCCTAAAATAACCGCAAAAAACATCCTATATATACAACATCTCAGACCTTCCATTAAACACACCAAACCCAAAACGCCATATTTAATATATACCATTCTTCTTAGAAACGCCAAAAAAAACCAAAAAACAAAGATTCCAAAAAACAAAATGTTTCTTTGAGTTTCGTTGTCGGTAAGGTTTCGCTGAATGTGATGGACAAAATCCTTAAGTGAGGATATTGTTCATCTCATTGAGTAAAATTTTATTGACTTTATCCTCAACTTCCATCCAACTTATAAACGCCAAAACATGCAAAAACCACAAAATTGCAAAACAGTCATTTCTTGGAGATTCAGTTTTGTTCTCAATAAAGTTTAGCTGAATGGGGTGGACAACATTGTTAGACATCTTTCTTAACTGAGGATTAACAATGTTGTCCATCTCATACAACAAAACATTATTGAGTTTAGCGTGACCAAATTTAGAGGTTTAAGGTACTTTAATTTAGTGGCGTTCTTTTTCTTGGTAAAACGCCAAAAAGTAAAAAAAATCTAAAATGGCAAACATCGTTACTTGGATATTCAATATTGTTCTACGCGAAGTTTCGTCGAATGGATTGTTAGCTGAGGGGTGTAACTCAATAACATTTTGTTGCATGAGATGGACAAATATTCAAGAAAAAGAGGCTGATGTCAGACTTATGTCATTTTCTGTCCTTTGTTCTTGATGAATATTTGAATGGCATGAAGAGACGTATGACACAGATGAGTGAGTTGAACATAAAGATGAAGATAAAGATGAACTTCAAACAAAAAACTCATGTCATTTTGTGCTTCCAAACGGCGACAAAAAAACTACTTCAACAACAAAAAAATAAAATGAATCATACCAAAGTCAAACCGCCTGTGAAGATGTTTCAAAAGAAGAAAGAGACTGGTGACAGTGAAGATTTGGAAGATCAATTGTTTCTATTTTTTTAATTTTCTCTTTCAGTTGATTGTTATATAATAAAAATGTCATATATAATAAAAGCGCCACATAGACAAATGCTTGTGAAAACGCCATGATGTCATAAAACACCCAAAAACTCATAATAAAATTACTTTGGACAAGTATTATAAAAAAACTAAAAAAAAAAGTATAAAAACAAGGTACAAGAGAATAGAACAAAGTGTCATCTTTATCTAAAACCTTATTAAAAATACAAAACGCCAAAATCTCGAAAAGGTAACTAGAAACAGTAACTACAAAGAGTAAACTGAAACGATAAACATATGAAGTTGACACAAACTGTAACTACAAAACAGTAAAATGAAGAGACGGAAACTTTATTATTAATAACAATTATTATATTAAAATATAAAACGACAAACTTGAAAGATGGGACGTGTTACAGACTTCAGAGATAAAGATTAGCAAAAACAATAATTACAAACAGTAACTGAAACCACGAATACTTTATTATAATAATATCTCACCTAAACTACGCGCCAAAGCCATCCTATAAAATGATAGATCTCAACAACTTCCATTTGATCACACCAAAAAAACAGACGCCAATGTTCCTAAATACCACTCACTGTAAAACGCCAAAAATTTAAAAAAAAATCAAAGATGGCTAACATGCTTTCTTGGATATTCAGTATTATTCTGCGTGAAGTTTCACTGAATGGATTGTTAGGTGAGGGGAGTAACTCAGTAAGATTTTGCTGCATGAGATGGACAAATCTTCAAGAAAAAGAGACTGATGACAGTCATATGTCATTTTGTGTTCTTTGTTCTTGAAGAAGGCTTGGATGAGGAGAAGAGATCAATGACACTAAAGAGTGGGATGATTATAAAGATGAATAGCAAAGCGAAAACCTACTCACACGACATCGATCTATGTCCCCAACATCCACAAAGCCACTTCAACAAACGGACAAACAAATAATCATGACCAAAAACAAAAAGCCATATATTTGGTGACAGTTCTTGTAGTTTTAAAGAAGAAAGAGACTGGTGACAGTGAAGATTGCGAAGAGAGATCCGATTAGGATTTTTAATTTATTTTTTTCGCTTCTATTTTTTCCCTGTGGTTGTAATATAATTTTCGGCTATGAAAAAATACATGATTTCTCTTAAAAATGCCTGTAAAACGCCAAGATACCACAAACGCCAAAAAATATAAACCATGGGCCATCTTGTCTAAACGCCATTGAATCTAAGAACAAACAGTAACTATATTAAAAAGCCACTCCTGTGTACTTTAATTTATTTATCTTTTCAAAACCGCCATAATTAACTGTCACGTTGTAGGACTGCATCCTACATGGCCAGGGGGGGAGTCGTTATATAAGTAGAACAGATAAACAAAACTTAAAACTCCACACATTATCTAAAACACCACACATAATTATTAAGACTAGTAAAAGGCCAGAAAATTATTGAATTTGGTTAACGCCAAAAAATCTTAAACGTAAAAAATGAAGCAGTATTGTGACAACGAATTGGAAAAGCGGAAGATAAAATGACAAAAAAACCCATACGCCCTAATTATATCGCGCGTCACGTGTTCAACCAGGACCCGTTCTCACACTTTAGGGCGTTTTCTCCTGATCCCGTGCCTATACATACATATATATATATATATATATCCAAATTATATTCATGAAATCTCCAAAAATTAAGGAACAATTCTATAAAAATTCCCTGGTGTTTAAATAATCTGAAAAATCAATAAAAATATTTATTTAATTTATTTGAGATTATCTTGTATTTTTATTTGATTTATCTAATGAAAATAATTCACCAAAATTCCAATGGAAATCTAAAAATTCCCAAACTTTACAAAAAAATATACTAGCGTGATATATAAAAATATTATACTTTCAATTTCATCAAAACACAAGTCTAAATCTAAAAGCCCTAAATTCTATGCATGAAGAACCCTAATTTCAACTAAATAAAATTCGGATAAATTAGCCTTCTATCACTGAAATTGATAGAGGGTTTTCTAGAGCACTAAAAATTAAGCAAGTTGGGCTTTGTAATCACCTGAAAAGGTTGAGAATTGTAGAAGATATCGTCCGCACAAGTTACAAGCCCAGAATGTTCTTCGATTAAATTCGCGATGTAGAGGTGATGAAATGGAGAAATTTCAGTGGGGTTTTACATGGTTTGACCAGAGAATTGAAGTGTGTAAATATGAGGGTCTAATTTAATGAAGAAAGACAAAACCCAAAATGATAGTTATAGAGCTTTAATGGTGGTTTAAGATTGAAGTTAATTCGTTCGGTTATACAAGCATGTCATCGATTTGTTGGCTAAGACTTTAATTTCCATTACTATGAATTTAATGGGTCCAAAAAGCAATTGAACCGTCGAGTTTATCATTAACTTCAATCGGGTTTGGTTTCGGGTCGCACAGGTGGGGAAGAAGAAAGGAGAAGAAGAACAGTTCGCGTTTCAGGTGATGTTAAACCTAGAATGCGTCAACAAATATATCATGTTGAGGCGCAGCTCAGTTGGTTGATGCGTTATGTATTGAGTCGGCAGGGTCGGGTTCGACTCCCATCCAGAGCGTTTTTTGTCTTTATTTCATTTTAACCATTTTCAACACTTGTTCAATTAGCCCCCCCATGATTAGTAAGTTTGCTAACTGGACTAACTTAAATAACTTAACATAATTCTTATATAAAACTAACTAACCATGTTAATTAACATTATACATAAAAAAACAAACTAACTTAACAAGGTTTAATAACCTAGTTAGTTAATATATAATTTCCAATAATTACAAAAAGAACCCTTTAACTTATAATTTTACCAATCTAACTTCGTTTCTTTATAAAGTCAGCGTTTTCTTTCGGTTTTAATCCAGCGTGATACGTGACGATTAATTAAATAATAAAGTAATAAAAAAATAATTGAAAAGGATCTGGTTTTGCAATCCGGGTCGGATTTCGGAGGCCCGATTTTGACGGATGTTACAGTCTTCCCAACTTTTGGAAATTTCGTCCCGAAATTAGGTTCAGACTGCTCGTATAGGATGAAGTTTAAGGTCTTCCATAAACTTACACGATATCGATTTGATTTAGTAATAGTATTAGGAACTCGAATCTTAGGATCGGAATGTCCCTTAGAAAGGTCAGGTAACTAGTGTGAAACACCCGTTCTAATGTTACTGAGAATACGGTCGAACTATGCCACGTCAAAAAGGTGTAGACTTATGGAGGCGGTAGCGTTCCTGGCAAGAGTTATATACCCAATTAAGGAATCGCTCTTAATTGCCAAAGATGCAGTAGTGAAAAGCGTTAACTGTCACGTATAAGGTAGCCAGTCATACGATCATTACAACCGTGAAGTCCATAAATGACCAATCGAGGATTAATTGCGAATTAAGAGAAAATCATGTCCCAAAGATGTCCTGTGACACTGAAGAGTTTGCAACCGAGTCGTAAAGGATACTCGTGATGCTAAAACTACAATCTGTGTCACGACCTAGGATCTTGATGTATTTCTCATAAAATGCGACAATTTGAGTTAGATTAGCGAAATCATAGAATTTGAATCTCCAATCACAAAACCAAACAACTAACTAAAACTCTCATGATTAGTTTAACGCTGCTTTTGAAAATTTGACAGAGACACTTATATATAGGAAGTACCAGCGGCATATCCACCATGTCTCTATCAAATTTTCATCCACCTCATTATTCGAATCACGATTGATGACCCAAACCAACTCCTCATGACCAGTCTAACGAGGCTTTTGATACCTCGATAAGAATAGTTATATAGGAAGTACCAGCGGCGTATCCACCATGTTCTTATCAAGTTTCATCGGCTTCGTTATTTAGATCATGACTGACGACGCAATCACAACTTACATAGAACTTCTCTCGACCAGTCTAACGAGGCTTTTGATAGTTTGATAAGAACACTTATATGTAGGAAGTACCAGCGGCGTAACCACCATGTCCTTATCAAATTTCATTGGCTTCGTTAGCGGTTTTGATTGGTTCTATGCGACGACTCAACTCAACTTACTAATTAAATAACAACAACCAAATCACAATCAACCATTGTATGAGTCTCGAACCCAAAGAGGGTGCAACTAAATGGTGGCAGTACCTACATCCATAGTTATGGGGGAAGGGTCGATCTATATAAAAGTTAGACCATACCCACGTCACATAAACTATGGGGAAGGTAAGCCGTGATGAGTGATGATGTAAAAATGTAACAACATGAAATAGAAATAAAACATAACATAAATGCATATCATAGCGATACATAAAAACGTTCAAGGAAAGGATGAAAACGATGATAAATAGTAACGTTGAAAATGTGACAACGGCACAAGCTATCAACGGTACTGATTAAGAGTTGATAATTGTACCGATTAGCGTTAGTGCGAACGCTAAGGATACAAAGCGAGAGCAGCAGATAAAGTCGTTAATGGGGGAAAACTAAACATGAAGTCGAATGGCGGGGGAGATGAAGTAACAACATTGATTTACACTCCCACCAGTCAGGTGATAATTACGATTCGGACAAAAGTAGAAGGGTTCTAAGGTAAATTAAGGAAACCATAGTTTTGTTAACTTAACTCAAGTTCATTTCGTTTGTTAACTATTTTTACACTTTACCAAGTGTAGCACATTGGTATTTTAAATTGTTCATGTACAAAATCATTTGTACGTGGTACAACGTTAGAAGAAAAGAGAACGAAGTTTAATGGTGCTCAAATGGCGGCACGAAAAGACATCAATCGAGATTTTGGTGTTTTGAAGAAAAGATGGCGTGTTTTGAGCATGCCGTATAGGATTATGAAAAAATTTAGAGTTAGAAATGTAATATATGCGTGCATTTTTTTTTTGCATAACATGATTTTGGAGGATGAAGCACGCATAAAATGCGAGTACTATGGGGGAGGAGACGCAACCAAATACTAAAGACATCAATATGAAGCGAGGGAATCAAAAGCACGGGAATTTTTTGTTCGTATCCGTTCATTAAGGAATGGAATGTGTTTAAGAACAGTTCACGAACACAAGCAGACATAGATAAAATCGGCAAAGACGGCAGTGGCTAGAGGTGGGTGGTGAGAGAGAGCGGCGCTACTTAGACCTTGAAGCCCTAATTATTGAACGAAGGTCGATAGTGTTTATCGATGTGAATAATGAGAATGAAAGTCGAACGGTGCATAAATAAGATGGAGACAGAGTTTCCTATTTTATTTGTTAAGGTAAGAAGTTAGATAAGAATTAAAGAATATAAAAATTTAGATAAAATAATAAATGCTAAAAAAATCTTTAATGAACAACATAAACAAACAGACATGAACGGATGTTCACGAACATCTAACCAAACGCTCACGAACGAAATTGAACGAACGAGACATCTGTTTGTGTTTGTTCATTAAACTAATCGAACGGAATTTCTTATTCATGTTCGTTCATTAATCAAACGAACGAACGTAAAGGAACTTCCCGCCTTACAGTTCACGAACTGTTCGCTGAACGTTCGGATTGTTTACAACCCTAACTTCGAGTATGTTGATTTGTTTGACTTAATCTTGGTTTGTAAGGGAAATATATTGTATACTACACCAAGTAAGTCAAACTAGATTGTTGCTACAGGTCGCACGTTGCGGCGGCGACGCCTTAATTATTTTTAGCTGGCAGCATGTTATATGATGCGTTAACCATACGAAAACGCGTGTTTCGACGTATTTGATCTAAAGCATTGCGGTTACAAAAGAAGCAGAATTGAACCCAAGTTGGTTCATTTAGTGAGGCTTCTACCTAACCACTACACAACCCTTACATTTGCATAAAGACTTAGCGCCATCAAAAAGTACGATAACTCGAATTTATACCGTCAAATTAAAACATATTACATTTCACCCGACTCGTTTCTGAATGTATGCTAAATAAGCATGCAAACGTATTATATTTTACTAGATTCATTTTCGAAAAAAAATTATATCGATACGTGAATTTATACCCTTAACGTTGAAACGTGAATTTATACTAACACGTACATAAATTTAAACACGATACATAAATAGAAATAATCACATGATAAAATATTTCTTTTTTTAATTTCAATTTAAAGAACAGAATACTAAGGGTAAATTTGAAAAGTTAGAAATCAAGAAATGAAAATAATAATTTATAAAGTTTTTAGAAAGTTTTCTAAAGTTTAAGGTTTATTTTTGTCCATTAAGAAAGCCTAGGATGCTTTTGTGTATTTGTCATTTTTTTGTTTCTAAAAAGAAATTATCATTTGTTTCTCGGTTTCTATAATTAAGATGAAAGTTTTTGCCAATTTTTGTCGGTTTCTAAAATGAAGATTAAAGTTTTTGCCAATTTTTTGTCTGTTTCTAAAATGAAATTGTCATTATTTTGTGATGTTACGAAAAGGCAAATGAAAGGTCGGCTACACCACCCACCGACCTTTCATTTTAAGGATATACTAGTAATTGTCTCCGTCGCGCGTTGCGGCGGCGTCAAAACATACAATAACTCAAATTTATTCCGTCGAATAAAAACGTATTATATTTGACCTGACTTATTTCCGAACAAAATTTACGTCAAAACGTAGATCAACTGAAAGCGTACATAAAAATAGGCATGAAAACGTATGATATTTGACCCTAGTCGTTTAAAAAAAATGATGTTGAAACGTGAACCAACTTGAATTTATACCTACACGTACATAAAAATAAGCACATAAGAACATAGTTTTTTTAAGTTACAGAATAAAAGTACAGGGAATAAACTTTAAACTTTAAAAACTCAAGATAGTTAAATGACATTTTACAAAATTTTTAAAAATTAAAAGAGTTGTAAATATCAATATTGAAAGTTGAGAGAAAAGGAACCTTTCAACAAATTTTAATTTGAATATATATAGCTAGCGTGCGTTTCGGTTATAGTGTATGATGAAAACATTAACGTGTGGTGTCCGTACGTGATATTACGTGTTTTTGACTTTGTTAAACACGTTACGTTCGTGACCTTAATGTTTTTTTAGGTAAAGTCGTGACCTGAATGTTATTAGATATAGATAATAAAAAAAGACTATATCTTGATCGTATATTAAAATTTAAGTTAAATAATAACAAAAACAGTATGTTTAATTTATTTGATTATTATTATCATTTATTGAGACGGATTGAAATGTGTAAATGAAAAAGGGGAGACTATTTGCATACTTGGTGTGTAGATATTCAGCCTAAAAAAGATTTTTTTGTCCTATATGCACACCTTGCAGTGTCGAGCTGTGTCCAAAGCGCGGCGTTTTGGTCCGGTCAACCAAACAAAGACTGACGGGTGTCTGACGGGTTTGTTGACCGGACTAAAACGCCGAGCTTTGGTCGCGTTAACCAGAACGCGGTTGACAGGACCAAAACGCGGCCAAAGCTCGGCGTTTTAGTCCGGTCAACAGACCCGTCAGACACCCGTCAGTCTTTTGTCTGGTTGACCGAACAAAACGCCACGCTTTGGCTACAGCTCGACACTGCAGGGTGTGCATATAGGACAAAATAGCCCTTTTGGGTGTGCCGATAGACATTTGGATGTGCCAATAGTTACACCCAAAAAGGGGGAGACTGTATTTGGGTGTGCCAATAGTTACACCCAAAAAAATCAAACATCCTCACGTGATGTATGCATTGTCTGACTGATTGAAATGTGTAAATGAAAAAATCAAACATGCTCACGTGATATATGCATTGTCTTGTCCTCTTCGTGTCACCGACCTTTCATTTTAATATTTATATAATATAAATAAATATAGGACTCTCTTTGCGCAACACATTTAATTTTAGCCAAGTGTGAGGGTAGAATCATACATTGCATGTGGGTGTGTTTGAGGGTTTGGAAATGGAAACGGAGAAACAAAAAGAAGATTTATTAGCTCATTTTCAAACTAAACAGTTTAGTTTGGTGGTTTTAATTGGTTTTCTTCTTTTTATTTTCGTAATTGTTAGTTTGTATAGAATTTGTAAAAAGTTTTTGATAGTTCATAAATATTAGAGTTAAATGTTTGGTTGGTTCCTGTGGTTTGCAAAAATTTCAAACTTTGTCCTAGTGGTTTGTTAATTACACGCGTGGTCCCAAAAAGTTGTCAAAAATGAACTTGGTTGGTCCCCTGACCTAACCTCTATTAAATTTCTTAGTTAACTATGTGTGAAATGCCTATATTACCCTTGAACAATTAAAAGAAATAAAAAAACATAGAAAGAAGACTCATCTTTTTCATTAGGCCAATGATCCCATCCCCTCTTCTTCCCCCTCTTTACCCACCAGGCCACCATCTCCACCTTCAATCCATCACCACCACCACCACCACCTCCACCTCCATCGTCACCTTCAACCCAGCCCACCCCCACCTTTCAATTAACAATCAAGTTATCAAACCAAACACCCAAAATCTTTGAAATGTTTAGCATCATTCACCGCACACGACCCTCAATCCGCTCCATCCCTTCACTCACCCAATCATCCTCATCAAACCCATTCATCAATTTACACTCACGACACAAACACGAGGAACCAGACTCAATGAACCCAATAACCATTTAAAACTGTTCGTTGTACAGCCTCGTTTTCGACCCGATTCCCTGTTGAAGATTAAACTCGATGAAGTTTTGAATCTTGCCAATTCGCTTGAAGAACAGAGAGATGGGGATTACGGTACCCAATTTAACGAGAAAGAATTACCCCCACATGTTGTTGTGCAAAACCCAGCATATCGAATTACTCGTGCAGGTCTGATTTCTGTAATTCGTGAAGAAATTAGGGAGTTTGACCTCTTTGAATTTTGCGGTCAAACATATTGTTATTTACGTGAATGATGCAATTTTTTTGTAAAAGTTAGTCAGTTAGGTGGTGACTGTAGTTTGGTGGGGGTGGGAGTGGCGGTGGTGGAAGATGGAGTTGGTGGCGGTGATAGCGGCAGCAGAGGCGGTGGTGGAAGATGGAGTTGGTGGCGGTGATAGCGGCAGCAGAGGCGGTGGTAACCGGTGGTTGGTGGCGGTGATAGCGGCAGCAGAGGCGGTGATAGTTATGGAGAAAGAGTGTGCGTGCGTGTGTGATGTAGTTGCAGGTTGTGGTTTATGTATTTTCTTTTATTCTTTTAATTGTTCAAGGTAATATAGTTATTTCACACATAGTTAACTGAGAAATTTAATAGAGGTTAAGTCAGGGGACCAACCGAGTTCATTTTTGACAACTTTTGAGACCACGCGTGTAATTAGTAAACCACTAGGACCAAGAATGAAATTTTTGAAAACCATAGGGACCAACTAAGCATTTAACTCTAAATATTATATTATACATGTATACAACTACAATTATATATTAAAAAAGTGGAAAGAAAACAATTTAAAAAAGTTAGTTATGAAACCCGAAACCGACCCATCGGTTAAATCGTTAATATGTAAATTATAGAACGAACCGTATAGATCTCAATCGACCAAACTTAGAACAACTTTGCTTTGATTTAATCAGCTATATTAGTTCATCCCTATCTCAAATAAAAAAAGCAAGGTGTCAATAATCTAGCCATATGATATAACAAGCCACTATTCATTACTAGGGAGTATGGGTGCAAGTACAAAGGCAACTATAGTTCTTATCATGTGTACACTTGCTTGATAGGACAAATATTGATGTCCGAACGAAACACATCTACTGTCATTTTTTGGAAACCCATTATCCACTCTTTCGCCTTTATTCAACGTAAAAATAAGCCTTCTTTTACTCATTTACAAAAACAAATAATAAATAAATAAATAAACAAATAATCAAAGGTAAAAATTACAGTTATGACACTGTTTTGATATTTTGAATTTTCTAATGACTAAAACTTAGTAATTTCATTGAAACAATTATAAAACTTATTACTGTTTAGTACTATGTTAACATCTTAAGTGAAGCATCATGTACAAATTACATCTTTTTATACAAGGTTTTTTAATGACTAAAACTTTGTGATTCATGCAATTTTGCGATTCAGACACTTGACAATCTTTTAGCTCCACTCACACGTTCGTAGGCATGGCCTCTATTGTTCATGTAAATGGTAAAATTTTAAGAGTGTGTAAATTTGTATTGCTTGGATCACTCGTGGTTGCATAACTTTAGGGTGTCAAAATTTCTTAATTTCACAAGAACTCTGAAGAAAAGCCAGCATCATGGGAGGCTTTGATGGTGTGCGGGGAGGACCTCCGCACAAGGCCCGCGATTTTGAGGGGCATGCGATTTAAAAAAATCTGATAGGTATATGTTATTTTTTTAAATAGTAAACACATACCACTTTCAATATAGGCCCATTTACAAATCATTTTTTATGTTTATAATTTAGCCTACTTGGAATTAGGTTTATTGAACCCAATACTAATTTGATTTTTTTTAATGAATAACAAAACATAACAGAAGGGCACATTTTTTCAAAGTCGAACAGGGTATGTGAAATTCTTATAGACGCCTCTGGCCAGCATATACTAAACTCCTCAGTATAATTGTTATAAGCTATTCCGGTTGTTCATGGTAGTCCTTGCTTGAATTGTTTCATGACTTATTCATCGGATTCAATGTATCACATGCAACATAACAACATTTCATTTCTAGTTTTGGGTGATTTGTTTGTATAAATCCCTTTACTATTTTGAAAGTCCCTTTGCAGATCTGCTACTTTTGTTAAAATGTATACAGTTATCAAAACATTATATATGTACTAGTCATTATTGATTGGATTTGACATTGTGGAGGTCATATGGTTTGAGAAAAGATTTGTCATAAAAATGTTGGAACATGGTTTCTGTAACATTCAAAAAGTATATGATAACACACTAGAAATATTGTAGTCTTGGACATTGATTGCTATCACATGAACAGAACAATCAGTCAGAAATATGTAGGAAGATCACCATTCCAACCAATTAAAATGGATGGCCCAAATCAGCAGTTGACATGTGCACCATAATTGTACTTCTTAGACCTGGACCCGCATAATGAGCAGCAAGCGGTTAACCATGGTTCAGCCTTGGCCCGACCAGACCACCTGATGGAAAGTAAGCAATCAAGTTTCCCAACATCGTCAGTTAGCAAGGGTTGCATCACATCATCAATGAATATTAGAAAGTAATATTGTGATACTAGATCTTTATGGACATTGTGTGCTTGGGCAAATATATTGTTTTTAAACACTTCGCACAAAACATCTGTCTTTGCATTATTTACTTTGTGCGTGTAGCAAAGTGGCGTGAAGCCCCATCAATCAAAATTAACGTATAGGACAAGGAGATCATGATTCAACCATCACAAACAAGAACAATACTTGAAAAAAAAAAGAAACGTATATATATTGATATATATATATATATATATAGGTAGAGGATCCTGTAAAAAGTGCTCAAAGTGTGAGAAGTGTATTATAACACTATATATAATACTATATAACACCATATAAATATCGTATAACAATATGTAACACCATATAACACTTTGTAACACTATATATCATTATATAACAAATATAACACTATAGGTTGTCTGATAGCATGTCTATGATAGATGTATAGTGTTATATTTGTTATATAATGATATATAGTGTTACATAGTGTTATATGGTTTTACATATTGTTATACGGTGTTTATATGGTGTTATATAGTATTATATATAGTGTTATAATACACTTCTCACACTTTAGGCCCTTTTTACACTATCCTTACCCTATATATATATAGGTAGAGGATCCTGTAAAAAGTGTGAGAAGTGTGAGAAGTGTATTATAACACTATATATAATACTATATAACACCATATAAACACCGTATAACAATATGTAACACCATATAACACTTTGTAACAATGTATATTATCATTATATAACAAATATAACACTCTAGGTTGTCTAATAGCATGTCTATGATAGATGTATAGTGTTATATTTGTTATATAATGATATATAGTGTTACATAGTGTTATATGGTATTATATGGTGTTACATATTGTTATACGGTGTTTATATGGTGTTATATAGTATTATATATAGTATTATAATACACTTCTCACACTTTAGGCCCTTTTTACACTATCCTTACCCTATATATAGGGTAATGTTATCATTAATTCAATTAATTAAAAACTTCCCATAACCGCCACCTTAATTATAGGAATTGGATTTTTTTTAAATATCTCTATAAACACTATTCAGCAAGTATATAACACCATTCAGCAGGTATATAACACCATTCAGCAAGTATATAACCATTGACGGACCCATGAATTTTTCCATGGGGTGCGGAACATTTTTAAAATTTTTAGGCCCCAAGGTATATAAATAAAAAATCGGTTCGTATCGGGTCGGGTCGGTTCGGGTCGAGTCGGGTCATGTAAAACAAAAGAACTAAATTTATATAATCATCAAAAACACGTCAAACCTTGTTACAAACATAATTAAAACGTCGTCCTACGGGTTTTCATTTTTTGAAATCTATCCAAAACATCATCTAAACCTACTTTCTTAAGCAACTATTTCTCTATATAACATATACAACCTTCACTAAAATTCTCATCGCCAATCCGATTACGCAAGTATCCACATCAACGAATCCGGAAGACGTATCAACTTTCCTCTTGAGAAATCGCGCCATAATGTCGCTGCTTATTGTTCCTATCGGCTATCACAAACAAATTGATCTATAAGTTCATGGCTCCATAACATATTACATAATGTATCAACTATTCAAGCCCTAAATATCATAATGTAAATCACCCTAAAAATCATCTAAACAACATATACACCATAAAAAAAAAAGCCAAACGTTCTTCACTAAAAAAAGCCAAACATAGTGTGGTATGCGGCTATAAAAAGGCAAAATATCATCACTAACAAAATATAACCCACCATAACATAATGAAAACAAAACGAAGCACATGTCTACTATGGTTAGTATGCGGCTATAATAGGCTACTGGAGGTGGATAATATCAATCAATAATCAACAAAAAACCATCAAAAATAACAAAGAAACTTACCCGTGTTTGGTCGGTGGTGGTATGGTGGCTGCTGACTGTTCACTGTTGTCGTTATTCATGTTCTGATTGCTGGCGTGCAAGGACGATAAAGAGAGCATGATAGAATATGTAAGGGTTTTCGGCTTGTTTATTTTATTTTAGTTTGAAATATTATTGATTTGTTGGGTTTGTTTATGGGGCTAAGACTTAGTAGTGGGCTAGTTAAATGTATTGGTTATTTGGGTTTAGTTATTTAGGTATTAAAAGTTATATAATTTAGGTAGTATTTTTTATAAAATAAGAGTTTACTAAAGAATATTTTTAAAATATAAGTTGATAACACTTTTTACCTAAGGGGTGCGGACGAAAAATTCCAAGGGGTGCGGACGGAAAATTCCATGGGGTGCGGACAAAAAATTATAAGGGGTGCGGACGGGATTTTCGACGAAACTTAGCACTAAAATTGTTTTTTCCCGGGGGTACGCCCGCCCACCTTGGGCTGGGCTTAGGTCCGCCCCTGTATATAACACCATTCAGCAAGTATATAACACTATTCAGCAAGTATATAACACAATTCAGTAAGTATATAACACCATTCAGCAAGTATAAAACACCATTCAGCAAGTATATAACCATTCAGTAAGTATATAACACCATTCAGTAACTATATAACACTATTCAGTAACACCATTCAGCAAGTATATAACACCATTCAGTAAGTATATAACACCATTCATGGACTAAACATCTGATCGAAACATATTTTTTTCTCTATATAAGTATAGCAATATGGTACTCATATTAAAGATAAAAAAACGCTCGTTATTATGGTGTAATTTTTTTAAAAAAAAATTTCGTATAAAAGGTTATTGACGTTTAAAAAAGACGGGGGGAAGTTACATGTGCATTAATGTTAGTTTCTTAATTTAAAAATATTAAATTTACCTATATACCCTTAATCTAGAAAATTAATATGTTTAATAGTAAACATTATTTACAATTTTGTCATTATGATATCAACCATTAGATCAAAGATCTAATGGTGTATAGAGGTTCCTGTAAAAAAAATGTTTTTTTTTTGTGAGAAAGGTAAGAAAGAATCTACACCATTAGATCTTTGATCTAATAGTTGAGATCATAATTGCAAAATTGTAAATAATGTTTACTATTAAACATATTAATTTTCTAGATTAAAGGTATATAGGTAAATTTAACATTTTTAAATTAAGAAACTAACATTAATGCATATGTAACTTCCCCCCATCTTTTTTAAACGTCAATAACTTTTTATACGCAATTTTTTTTAAAAAAATTACACCATAATAACGAGCGTTTTTTATCTTTAATATGAGTACCATATTGCTATACTTATATAGAGAAAAAAATATGTTTCGATCAGATGTTTAGTCCATGAATGGTGTTATATACTTACTGAATGATGTTATATACTTACTGAATAGTGTTATATACTTACTGAATGGTGTTATATACTTACTGAACGGTGTTATATACTTGCTGAATGGTGTTACTGAATAGTGTTATATACTTGCTGAATGGTGTTATATACTTGCTGAATGGTGTTTATAGAGACCTTTTAAAAAAAATCCAGTTCCTATAATTAAGGTGGCGGTTAGGGAAAGGTTTTAGTTAATTGAATTAATAATAAAATTACTTGTTTACCCTTTTGAATTAATTTAAATTTAGGACACATGTCATCTCCACAATATTTCTCACCTTTCTCACACTTTTAACCTTTTTTTACAATAACCATGCCCTATATATATATATATATATATATATATATATATCCGTATTCAATTGATTGAACAACACTTGATTATAAGCCATATATATTGCCGATGATGATGAACATACGCGTCGATTCATTGTAATCAACACAGGTCTACAAACATATTAGAATGGTTTCTAAGTTACAAGTTTTATACAACTAGGTTTTTTCACAATCACCGCGTTGCGGCGAACTTATTTTGTTATTTAGTCTATGTTTACATGTGTTTTGAAATCACTACGAGGGCGTTGCGCACGAAACCGATGACAAGAATAAAAAGAAGATATACAAAAAAACACTAAAAGATAACCGAAAGAAAATCAACCAAAAAAATTTTATGGTAATGACTTTGTTAGTATGAAACCCGTGGTCAGAGATAAGCAAATGGTACTGGGTACAGGCACTGAATTTCCCGAGCAAGATCTTAAGTACAAATTCGGTACCGACTTTTGGCGCCTACCAGTTTTTACCTTCATATAACGGTACCGTAACCGGTATTTTCGGTATCGGTTGGCACCGAGCTCATCCCTACCCCTGAAACTGAAAAAAAAGAAATATTAAAAGTTGAAGAAAATAAAAAAAAGTTGCATGATACCGTTGTTGTTCGTACGGTACCCATGATCAGAGATGAGCAAATGGTACCGTGTAGAAGTACCGAATTTCCCGAATTAAAAGATTTTCAAAATCATTTCGGTACTGACTTTTGGGGTTTTCTGTACAAGGTTGGTGCCGGTTTTTACCATCATGTATCGATAATTGTACCAGACTGGTGCCGTTTTTTCCCTTCATGTACCGATAACGAACCGGACCGTACATGTATTTTCGATACTGTTAGTGCATATGTCTGTTGACTTCGTCTTGTATCGAGTTATGTAACTAGAAAGATAGACCAAGACGCGTAGTACGAAAGAAACAGGAAACAGGTCTGAACCAGCAGGTTCACACGAAGTGACCAGTTCATGCAAACTGGCCAGTCCGTGCGAACTGGACTATGTTGGTTCGTGCGACCTGGCGCTCCCTATATATATGAGGTCTTGGGTTCTTCATTTGTAAGATTCTGATTCCGGTAGCGAAGCTCTGCCGAGGTGTCTCCAGATCGTGTAACAGTTTCAAATCAATACATTAGACAGTTAAAGTGATTCTAAGTGCAAATCAAGCTGATATAACATCAATACGTCTGATTCCGCCTTTCGTATTGATCAAGAACTCTTCTGAACGTCTCCTTTGATCGATTCCCCGATCCTACAAGTGGTATCAGAGCTCAGGAGGAAGAGTTCTTACCATTTCAGCTTGTTTTCTTCAAAAAACAACTCACTTCTACTCATTTTCTACACTTTTTCTTCAAAATTTCAACGAATTCACGGATAAAATGACCTGATTTTCACATATAACACGTAAAATTGAGTTTTAATCAATCCTTGAACAAATCAGAACCTAATTCAACCTAAAACTTGATAAAATTGACCAAATCGCGTGAAATTATGTTCAGATCGTTCGATATGTATCAGTTCGTGTGAAAATCGTGCTAGGTCGTACGAATTGAACAACTCAGGTTATACGGTTTGAACCAGGTCGCGTGAGAGTGTGTCAGGTCATTTGAAAGGTAGTTCAGATCGTTTGGAAATTGAATCCGTTCGCACGAAGTGGTCCAAACTGCTTGAAAATTCACTCAGTTCGCACGGTCTCATCAACTCGTTTGAAATCCACCAGATAGCACCAAATTCAGGTCGTACGAGGAGAGTTAAGAACATTCAGTTCGTTTGAATTTTATCAGATCGCACGGTTTGAGTTTTGAAAATATCTCCAGATCGTTTGAAAGTCTGTCATTTGTGAAATTTTAAAACCGAAACATGGATTCTAAATTTTATAACGCATTTGCTACCCCGATCACTATGGCTCAGAACGTGAACTTAGAAAATGAAATGGAAACCATGCAAAAATCGCCTAAGCTCATGAGTATCGAGGAGTATAATGGATGGGAGGAACTGTAAGGACTCTAAAAAATGTCCTAAACTGACCCACAAGTGAAAACCCGGACCCCTGAAACCATACTGTGCATGAAAAATCAAGAAAACCAGAAATATGGTCTTCAGGCGGGCCGCGTAAAGATTATGCATACTTTACGCGGGCCGCGTCAACCCTTGGTTTAACCGGATAAGTATCCGGATCCACGTATCAACCACCTGGCCAACCTATGCATGACCATGCAAATCTATACGTAGACTAGGCTGCCCTCGCGGGCCGCGTAAAGGTTGAACGCGTGAACCTTAAATTTCAGCTATAAATAGCTTGTCTCAGGGGCTTTCATCTGGTGTCAAAATCACTTTACGAAAACGAAGTTAGACTGCTCTAAAGTCGAAATTACTTTCAATTTTAGTGGGGTGCTGCTACGATACCGGATATTAACTCGATCGCTGCTACGATTCAATGTCCGATCGATTAAAACTATCCAATGGATGTTTAAGTGCTACCCACATTAGGGTTATGCTTTGTCATTCGTCATTAAATCGATGGAAGTTTAAGTATTGCACTTTGTCATTCGTTGTGAGGGTTTAATCTCGTGAGTTATCGTAAATGCTGTATTAGTTACTGACCTAGTTCGTGTGCATGTTATTAATTTAGGTTTTAAGGCTAATCAGTAGACTAGACTCTGCTCGTATTAAATCTGCAAAGTAAGTCATTCTCTTTTTATCAAATTATTTCCAAAACCCTATTTATTTCAAGGTTATAATTACAGGGATTAAGTCTTTGTAATCACCAAATTACAGCCGGTATGTGGGGTTTTGTATACATTACTTGATAACCGTCACCATTGGACAACGGGGTAGCCAAGGGGTGATATGACCATAGTCACAGACACCATTGGACAATGAGGTTACCAATGGATGGTCGAGTGACAAATACTGTGGGTAGTTGGTTGATATATGGAAACATTGTAATCGCTCTTAATACTGTAAATTATAACAAATGTGTCGTTTTAGTAAAAAGAATGATTCACCAGTATTTCCTGCTGACAAAACCTTTTTCAAACATGTTTCAGGTGATCTGTTGTGATCCAGGAAAAGTGTCGTGAAGTACTACAAGCTTAAGGAAGTGGCTCAATATAAAATAAAGAAACATGTTTTGTAAAATAAAGATTTCTCAGTGAAATCATATGATTGTAAACTACCGGGGTTTATCCCGAATTGTGAAATGAAATAATCGGGAAATTTCAGTTTTAAAAAGATCCTGTTAAAAAACTTCCGCTGTCAACTCAATTAAATAAATACCACGGGATTTTCTGTCCCGCGGCTCCTGAACCGGGTCAAACTAGGGCGGGGCCCATGACAGAAAAATGTGGTATCAGAGCCACTGAGTTAAGCTAATTAAGTATTTGAAAAATACTTAATTTTTCCTGATCGCCATTTTGTGATTATGTGTTTTATTAACTGACTATTTGTTGGTTATAGTATGGGTAAGCAAAAGCTTTCGAACATCTATCTTAAATTAGATAGTTTGTCAAAAGAGAAGGGAAGTTTATCCCAATCAAAATCCTCAAGATACTCATTAGATAATGAGGAGGGAATATTTGTTCGTAAAGCTCATTATGAGGAACCACTTTCTCCTAATAAAAGAAGTTTGATTATTAGGAAAAGACAAGAGAAAATAAAGAAATCTCAATCAAAAGAAATGAAAGTTAATCAAGAAATTCCGAAACTCGGTAGTAACCCACCATGGGAAGACAAGTTAGATGAAAAATGGACAGATCTCTATATGTTAGCAACTGTAGCAGTAAATGCAAATCTTTAAAATACCCTGACTCAGTATTAGCACCCTTATCACCTACAAGTCAGAAACTTTACCCAGTAAATAAATAAAATTACAATAAACCCTAGTATGTTTAATTTTCAGTTGTCCTTTGTATTAAATTAGTCACACGGCATGCAATAATATTTGAAGGTTATCTGTGAAATTTTGTTATAAAATTTTAACTTATTATTTTTACATATATGCTAAACAGCATGAATGAGTTATCTGGAGCCCTAGAGAATCTCAACCTCTACCCTGTAAACATAGAAGTTTCTAAAGATTTTACTGGTTACTTTGCTGATGTGGAACAACCTATGGAATTTCAAGCTCCACCTTTGGAGAAAGCCAAACCTAAGAAAAGAAGAAGATTGGTAGGTTGGAGACGTGTACGCCGAAGGAAACCAACAATTAGGATAATTCCTAAAATAGAGAATCCCCTAGATAAAGGAAAAGGGATAGAGATTGAGGAAGATTCAAGGCAAGCAGGGATGGAAATTAGGGAAAGTGCTAAGCAAGAAATTGGGGAAACCTCTAAACAAACCCAGGAAATGACATTACAGGAGGAGCTAGATTTCATATTGGCAAGCTGTGATACTATTAAGTCTGTCAATGAAAATGTTTTTACTCATCCTATTGAAACCCAAATCCCAATAAACTTAGAACCAGCCATCCCAGAACCTCTGATTCACACTCAACCTCTAGGAATGGACGAATGATGGACTAACGATTGGCAGTTTCAAAACCTATTAAATAACCCTTACACGTTTTTCCCTCAGTTTGACCCAGAACCTATACCAAATCCACCGATGAGTAATGAGAATATGGCTGAACTCCGCCATTTTGGCGAAGAGCTGATGGATGCTGGGAATAGGATCCGGGAAATAGGAGGACAAATCTCCTGGAAATACGATGAGAGGGAACATTGTTTTTAAAATGCAAGTTGACGAGGGAGAAGTAGGTTGTGAATCTGTGTTTGTATAATAAAAATAATAGTAATAAAAACCAGTATGTGTAAAATCAATAATAAAACGGTTGTAAGATAAAAGTGTGTACGGAAGCATATTATAATATATATATAAATGAAAATTTAGAAATTGACAATTTTGGTTATATATTTGTTTACGTGATTATGTGCGATTAATTGTTATATTTGATTGTTTCTTATTTTATACTAATTATTTATATACAAATAAATTATCAGATGGCAAACGTTGGTAATGAACCAGTAAATGAAGTAAATCAATCTGAGCAAAATCAGGAAGAGCAATTGTTAAATAGGCAAGATATCGAGGATATCGTTGCTCAAGGAATAGCCAATGCTATTCCAGCAATCCTTGTTGCTGCCCAGAAACCTGTTAAACCTCAATCAATCATTCCTAGTAAACGTACACAAGGCAACAATTTTAGTAATAGTATAAACGGAGGCGGTAACCATATTAATAACAACAATGATGAATTGCAAGCTCCGCTCCCTAAGAAAATGAAAGCCGCAACACCTGGTTGCACTTACAAAAAATTTCTTGCTTGTAAACCTGCTGAGTTCGCAGGCAATGAAGGGGCGACTGCAACACTGCGTTGGTTAGAGAAAACCGAGGCAGTAATTGCAATAAGTAAATGTGCCGAGGAAGACAAAGTGATGTATACATCGCATTTGTTTAAAGAAGGGGCACTAGAATGGTGGAACACAGTACTTCAAGCCAAAGGAAGAAATGTGGCCTATGCCATGAACTGGGAAGAATTTAAAAGTTTAATGGAAAGAAAATTCTGTCCCGAGTATGAAAAGGAACAAATGGCGAATAAGTTCCTGAACCATCGGATGATGGGTGTAGACTGTCGAGGATATACTTCGACATTCTTCGAATATGCTAGAGTGGTACCAATGCTGGCTTCGCCAGAACCGGTACTCATTTCTCGCTATATTTGGGGATTAATTAGCGAAATCCGTAAAATCGTTAAAGCTGCGAGACCTCGCACTATTGACGATGCGGTAGAATTAGCTAACACCCTAACTGACGAGCTGGTACGCACAAGAGATGAAAATAGGAAAAAGGAACTGGCTCAGAAAATTACCCAAGGATTTCGTGTGGGTAATAGTAGCAATTTCAAGAAAAGAGGAACATGGCAATCCTCAACTCCGCCATTCTGCAGAAATTGCAGAAAGACACATTATGGAAGATGTAATATAACCTGCAACTTTTGTAAAATGTTAGGACATCGTGAAGAAGACTGCAGAAAGAAAACAAGAATCTGTTTTAATTGTGGCGAAGCAGGACATTTCAAAACAGAATGTCCTAAATTGGTCAAACCAGCAGACAACAAATCCAAGACGGCCGACGGAGCTACTAAAAAGAATGTCAGAGCATTCCAGCTGACCACTCAAGAAGCAGAACTCATTCCAGATGTGATAGCTGGTACGTTTTTAGTTCACAATGTGTACGCAAAAGTATTATTTGACTCTGGTGCAAACCAAAGTTTTATCAATACTTCATTCTGCCAAGCTCTTAATTTACCTTTGACCAATCTTAGGCAAATTTTTACAGTCGAAACGGCAGATGGAAATTCAGTTAGCATAGATAAGGTTTTGCAAAAAGAAAATATAGAACTTTCAGGTCATAAATTCTCTGCAAACCTATTTCCTATGAAATTAGCCGAATTTGATGTTGTGTTAGGAATGGATTGGTTAATAGCCAACCATGCTCGAATCCTTTGTGATAAGAATTCCATAGAAATTCATGCACCCACCGGAGAAGTACTTATGATTACAGGAGATAAGCCACGTAAACCCATGAAGTTCATTTCAGTAATGAAAGTTGCTAATTATGAACGAAAGCAAGGAATAGTGTATATGATTTCAGTAATCATTAGCACTAAAGGTAAAGAACTTAAGGAAATTTCTGTAGTATCAGAATACCCAGATGTATTTCCGGAAGAACTCCCGGGATTACCACCTAACAGGGAAGTAGAATTTAGGATTCATCTAATTCCTGGAACTACACCAATAGCCAAAGCACCTTATCGGTTAGCACCCACTGAAATGTTAGAACTAAAGAAACAATTAGATGAATTGCTAAGTAAAGGATTCATACAACCTAGTTCATCCCCGTGGGGAGCGCCAGTGTTGTTCGTAAAGAAGAAGGATGGATCGATGCGAATGTGTATCGATTATAGAGAATTGAATAAAGTTACAATTAAGAATCGATACCCATTACCTAGGATTGATGATCTATTCGATCAACTTCAAGGAGCTAGATATTTTTCTAAGATAGATTTACGCTCCGGATATCATCAATTGAAGGTACAAGAAGAAGACATACCTAAAACTGCTTTCAGAACTAGGTATGGTCATTACGAGTTTACAGTCATGCCCTTCGGATTAACGAATGCACCTGCAGCATTCATGGACATGATGAATAGAGTCTGTAAACCGTACTTGGATAAATTCATAATTGTCTTTATCGACGATATACTTATTTATTCCAAAAGTCAAGACGAACATTGTAAGCACTTACATGCACTCTTAACTTTGTTAAGAAAGGAGAAGCTTTACGCCAAATTCTCGAAGTGTGAATTTTGGCTACAAGAAGTGCAATTTTTAGGACATATGGTGAATTACGAAGGTATTCACGTAGATCCTGCTAAAATAGAAGCAATCACCAAATGGAAGGTTCTGCAAACAGCTATGGAAATTAGAAGTTTTATAGGTTTAGCCGGATATTATAGACGTTTTATTAAGGATTTTTTCAAAATAGCTATACCATTAACTAAGCTAACCTGTAAATCAGTTAAGTTTGAATGGGGACCTAAACAAGAAGAAGCCTTTAGGATATTGAAGCAAAAGTTAACCAATGCTCCAATTCTAGCTTTACCAAAAGGGACGGAAGATTTTAAAGTATATTGTGATGCTTCAAAGCTAGGATTAGGATGTGTGCTAATGCAACACAAGAAGGTAATTGCGTATGCTTCAAGACAATTGAAAAAGCACGAAGAAAACTATACGACTCACGACTTAGAATTAGGAGCTATAATTTTTGCCCTTAAGATTTGGAGACATTATCTGTATGGAAGTAAATTTACTGTCTATACGGATCATAAAAGTTTAAGATATATCTTTGGGCAAAAAGAATTAAACATGAGGCAAAGGAGATGGATGGAAATTCTCAGTGATTACGATTGTGATATTCAATATCACGAAGGAAAGGCAAATGTAGTTGCAGATGCCTTAAGTCGTAAATATCATGAGAAACAACGACGGGTTCGTGCTCTTAGATTAAATCTACAATTAGATTTAATGGAACAATTGAAAAGCACTCAGGAAACAGCAATCAAGGATGATGCTGAAGGAATGAAAGGAAGAATAAAAGAATTAGAACAAGGAAGTGATGAAATTTGGAAATTCCACAAGAAACGAATTTGGGTACCTAAGCAAGGTGAATTAAGAAATAAGATCTTAGAGGAAGCCCATAAATCTAGGTATACCATGCACCCGGGAAATAATAAGATGTACCAAGATTTAAGAAATAATTTCTGGTGGATAGGAATGAAAAAGGACATAGCTAGATACGTTTCTAAGTGTCTTACTTGTTCACAAGTTAAGGCAGAACACCAGAAACCCTCAGGTCTACTTCAACAACTAGAAATGCCAGTATGGAAATGGGAACTCATAACAATGGATTTTGTTACTAAGTTACCCAAAACCAGAAAAGGTAATGATGCGATTTGGGTAATTGTGGATCGATTAACCAAATCAGCTCATTTTCTACCCATGAAGGAAACCTTTAGCATGGAAAGGTTAGCAAAGTTGTATGTAGATGAAGTAGTGTCCTTACATGGAGTTCCACTCTCCATTGTATCAGATAGAGATAGTCGTTTCACTTCCCATTTCTGGAAAAGTTTCCAGGAAGCAATGGGAACCCGATTAAATTTAAGTACGTTCTATCATCCACAAACAGACAGGCAAAGTGAAAGGACGATCCAAACTTTGGAAGACATGCTTAGAGCATGTGTGATAGATTTTGGTGGTAACTGGGACAACCACCTACCTTTAATTGAATTCTCCTATAACAATAGTTATCATTCAAGCATCGAAGCTGCCCCATTCGAAGCCCTGTATGAACGAAAGTGCAGAACTCCAGTTTGTTGGGCAGAAATAGGAGAAAGTCAATTATCAGGACCAGAGATTATGCAAGAAACTACCGACAAGATCACTCAAATCAAGGAAAGATTAAAGACTGCTCGAGATCATCAAAAGAGTTATGCAGATAATAGACGGAAGCCACTCGAGTTTCAAGTTGGAGACAAAGTACTATTGAAAGTTTCACCTTGGAAATGAGTAGTTCAATTTGGTAAGAAAGGAAAGCTAAGTCCAAGATACGTAGGACCATTCCCAGTGATTCAACGTATAGGACCAGTTTCTTATCGTTTACAACTACCAGAAGAATTAGCCGGAGTACATGACGTATTTCATGTATCCAATCTCAAGAAATGTTTATCTGACGAGTCCCTGGTAGTACCTCTCCAAGATATAGAGGTAAACGAAAAGTTAAAATTTGTTGAGAAGCCATTACAGATAGAAGACAAAAAGATCAAATTTCTCAAGCACAAGAGATTGGTACTAGTCAAAGTCAAGTGGGATTCCAGAAAAGGACCTGAATATACTTGGGAGCTGGAATCGGAAATGAAGCAAAAGTATCCTCACTTATTCAAATGAATCTCGAGGATGAGATTCTAAATAAGGTGGGGAGAATGTAAGGACTGTCAAAAATGTCCTAAACTGACCCACAAGTGAAAACCCGGACCCCTGAAACCATACTGTGCATGAAAAATCAAGAAAACCAGAAATATGGTCTTCAGGCGGGCCGCGTAAAGATTAAGCATACTTTATGCGGGCCGCGTCAACCCTTGGTTTGACCGGATAAGTATCCGGATCCACGTATCAACCACTTGGCAAACCTATGCATGACCATGCAAACCTATACGTAGACTAGGCTGCCCTCGCGGGCCGCGTAAAGGTTGAACCAAGGTTTACGCGGGCCGCGTGAACCTTAAATTTCAGCTATAAATAGCTTGTCTCAGGGGCTTTCATCTGGTGTCAAAATCACTTTACGAAAGCGAAGTTAGACTGCTCTAAAGTCGAAATTACTTTCAATTTTAGTGGGGTGCTGCTACGATACCGGGTATTAACTCGATCGCTGCTACGATTCAATGTCCGATCGATTAAAACTATCCAATGGATGTTTAAGTGCTACCCACATTAGGGTTATGCTTTGTCATTCGTCGTTAAATCGATGGATGTTTAAGTATTGCACTTTGTCATTCATTGTCAGGGTTTAATCTCGTGAGTTATCGTAAATGTTGTATTAGTTATTGACCTAGTTCGTGTGCATGTTATTAATTTAGGTTTCAAGGCTAATCAGTAGACTAGACTCTGCTCGTATTAAATCTGCAAAGTGAGTCATTCTCTTTTTATCAAATTATTTCCAAAACCCTATTTATTTCAAGGTTATAATTACAGGGATTAAGTCTTTGTAATCACCAAATTACAGCCGGTATGTGGGGTTTTGTATACATTACTTGATAACCGTCACCATTGGACAACGGGGTAGCCAAGGGGTGATATGACCATAGTCACAGACACCATTGGACAATGAGGTTACCAATGGATGGTCGAGTGACAAATACTGTGGGTAGTTGGTTGATATATGGAAACATTGTAATCGCTCTTAATACTGTAAATTATAACAAATGTGTCGTTTTAGTAAAAAGAATGATTCACCAGTATTTCCTGCTGACAAAACCTTTTTCAAACATGTTTCAGGTGATCTGTTGTGATCCAGGAAAAGTGCCGTGAAGCACTACAAGCTTAAGGAAGTGGCTCAATATAAAATAAAGAAACATGTTTTGTAAAATAAAGATTTCTCAGTGAAATCATATGATTGTAAACTACCGGGGTTTATCCCGAAGTGTGATATGAAATAATCGGGAAATTTCAGTTTTAAAAAGATCCTGTTAAAAAACTTCCGCTGTCAACTCAATTAAATAAATACCACGGGATTTTCTGTCCCGCGTCTCCTGAACCGGGTCAAACTGGGGCGGGGGCCGTGATAAGAACGTTTTGAAAATTGGGTTCAAACGAATCACTTAGATGCGTGGGAATTTGTTGAAGAACGGTATGTTAGACCGATTGATGAATATGGAGAGATTGTTGCTATTAAAGATTTAGATGATAAAGAGAGAAAGAAATACAAAAGTGAAAAAATGATGATCAGTATATTGCAACAAGCCATTAAGGAAGACATTTTGATCTTATTGCAACACAACGGAAATGCACACTCAATGTGGAAAGCACTAAAAACGAAGTTTGTTGGAAGTTTAGACATGATCAAAAACAAAAAAAATCGCTTTTGAAGAAAGAATTTGATCTATTTCGTGGATTGAAAACTGAAAACACCAAAACGATTATAGAAAGATATTGTAATTTGGTGGTTAACATGAAGCGATTGGATATCAAGAAAGATAGAGAAGAATGGGTTGAAAAGTTGGCTGATGCGTTACCACAAGATGTTTGGGGCACGTATCTTATGATCTTGAAGAATAATGGTGAATTTGCAAATCTATCTCTGAGCAAGTTTATTGAAAAACTCGAAGTTCAAGAGATGGAACAACGGAAGATGGAGAAAATGAAGAATTCTAATGGTGAACAGGATATTGGTTTGTACTACAAAGGAAGTACGACTGATAAGACCAACATTGCACCAAAGATCGAAACTGCATTTAACGCAAATAGATCTTCTGGAGGGTCATCCCAAGGATCAAACAACAAAACTGGATTCTCTTCATATCCATCATTTGATCCAAATTTTTCAGCAACCAATAATGGCCAAGTACTACAATGCAACATTGCATTACATCTTCAAAATGGTCAGAATTTCTCGGAAGAGGTTGCCAAAGGTCATATGTCTTTATTGGTGACCGTATTAGAGTCTTATGAAAGTTTAGTAGCTGGAAGGATTGGTAATCCGATGTTGACCAAAGAAGATTATGATCAGATTGATGCTTAAGAGATGGAACTTATGGATATAAAGTGGTGTATGGCTAGTGTGTTGAGAAGAGCTGAGAAGTTTAAACAGATCACTTGAAGAGATGATTTCTGTGATGCTGGAACTTCACCTTTAGGTTTTGATAAATCTAAAGTTACTTGTTTTCGTTGCAGGGAGAAGGGGCACTTTAAGCGAGAATGCATAAATCACGAAGCAAGTGGAGCTCAAAATCCATTCGGCAACAACGATTATCATCGAAAAGCGATTTATCATCAAGTTGCTCCGCATCAACAACAATCGTCACAAACTTCACATGCTATGAAGGATCTGATCGAAGAGCCATCAAAGAAAGCTTATCTAGTTCATCAAGAAGATGAAAGAATTCCAGAAGGGTTTAATTGGGATCATTATGATCCTAACAAAACTTCAGATTCTAAAGCATTTGTTGCTCAAATTTTTGAAGATTCAACTGTTGAAGATGAAATAGCATATGCTTATTACGAATCTCAGCAATTTAGTACTAAAAAGAGGCTTCAGAAAAAGCACCAATTTTTGATCACTCGTCAGATGAAGAGAGTGATGATGACCGTGAAGAAATTCGAAAACTTGAATATTATAAAATAGAATTTTCATCTGATAGATATAATTTGTATTTTGCAGGTAAAATGGAAGAGATCAAAGAAAAGGTCAAACCTGAAGAAAATGTTCGAGTGATAAAGAAGCAGGTTAAAGAAATTCCAGCTATCAAGGTTGAGAAGAAAGCAGATACTGAAAAGATACTTGAGAAGTGTGAAAATTGTGATACTATGAAAAGGCACAACAACAAATTGATTCATAACATGAACAGAATGAAAGAATCTTATGATGTTTTAAACAAAGTTATGAATCAATATAACAAGTCAAGCAATGAACAAGAGATAGCTATGAAGACACTCAATGGAGCATTCATGACGAAGCAGAAAATCATCAATCAGTACATTGAGAAATGTGCTAAACTTGAACAGAAATTGGAATCTCAGAGGATAGAAACTCAGAGGGTAAACAGGTTATTGAAAAGTTACTCATGTGCTTCTTATGTGATTGACAGGATTTTATCCTACAGTAGAAGGCATGGAAGCGTTTGAAGAGAAGAAATCTGAAGTAAAGGATACCGGTAAGAAACATAGTACCAATTATACAAAGTGTCCACCGCCGCTTGAAGAAGGATATTCTCCACGAAATCCTAATTCAGAAAGAGTCAAAAAGGCAACCAATTTAAAGTGGGAATCTGAACCTTCAGATGGATTGCCAGACCACATTGACGTCACATTCACATCATCCGACACTGATCATGAGTCTGAGTTAATAAAGAAAGTGGTTGATCAGGTGTTGGATAAGGATGATGAGTCAAAGTCTGAGTCTGAGACTTCAAGTTCATCAGTTGACAGTTCGAAATCATCAGTCAAAAGGGTTTACAATAATGATTTTCTGATATCAAAAAATAATTTGAATGGCGAAACATTCAAAGTAGCATATACTTTGAATGACTCCGACAAATTATATTCTGATGAAGAATTTCCAATAAGAAGTGTTAAAACTGAAGTGATTAACAAGGTTTTCAAATTAACAGAAATTAATATTTCTGAAATAAAAGATGTAAATCTTACTGAAAAACTTAAAAAATACACTTCAAGAGTTCAACAAAGATTAAACAAGAAAAAGGGTTACAGTTCTGGTTCGGATTATCGAAAGAAATCAAACCATAACAGTAATTTCAAAAAGAAAGGATTAGGTTTTATTCCACCCGAAAATCATAAAAATGAGAAAATTTATAAACCAAAAACTAAATTTGTTTCAGGAACATCTTCTGAAGAAGAAAAAGAGAATTTGTTCAGAAAGCAGACGAACAGAGAATTCCTTGCTAAGAAGCAAGAGGGAATGAAGAATGATGTTGCTCAGAAGAAGGAAATGAGAACCTGTTATCAATGTAAAAAAGTTGGGCACATTGCATGGAATTGTCCAAAGGCAACACAAACAAAACAGTGAGTCTCTGAAAAATTGAAAGAAAAGTTGGTTGATAATGAACCACCAACCGAACAATTTAAAGTGTTCAAAAATTCAAAATTTGAGGTTGGTGAGAGTTCAAAACATTTTTACAAAAGAAGAGTGAATTTGAACAACCACAAGTGGGTTGTTAAGAAATCAAAGGCACTTTCTGGCGATGAATCTGACTCGTCAAAGTCAGAGGAGCCACAAGTTGAGCTAAAAAGTGATAATTCTGTTCCGACAATGGATGATGCAAATTTTCCACCATTGTCAAACGGAAACTTAAAATCAAAAATTGGCAAAATTGAGATTTCAAATCAATTCTTTTCTGAAAAGAAAGAATTTGATGTTGAAAAAGCCTTTAACCCTAAAGTTCTAAATATTTTTGAAAAAATGATCAACGGGAAGGTCAAAGGGGTAAAGCAATTTTATGAAAAGAATAAGAAAGGAAAGAAACCGAGTGATGATGACTCGGAATCACCCAAAGGCCGTCAGGCTTGGGTGAATCTCTTTAACTGAAAATCCTGACTTGCCGGAACTCCCAGGTTGGTAATTGGGGAGTAGGAATCGGCATCATTCTTGAGAAATTCACAACTGTGATATTTCGACTTACAAGTAGTATTGTTGATAAGAACTTACAAGTGGTATTATTCTAGAAAAAATGTCAAATAATAGTTTCTACAAGTGGTTGAAAGAACAATGTGATGAAACCCCATGATGTGTGAAATCAACAAAACTAATTTTCCGGAAAAAAACCATTTTGATTAAAACAAACTTAAGTGTTTTGAAATCTTAATGGGAAAATAGTTTGTTGTCAGGGGGAGTTCTGATTGTTTACGCCAAGAGAATGGAGATTTGAAGCAATTCACATCAGTTTGTCATTTTTGTTTGTACAGTTTATTATGTTTAGTTTCAAATTTTCCCGGAAAATCAAAAATTGAAACATATTTTTGATTTTAGAGGGAGTAAAAAAATTTAGAAATTTAAAAATTTGAAAAATCCAAAAACATGATAAAATCTAAAAAGCCAAAAACATTGAAAAATTAAAAATGAGTTTTGTTGTGAAAAAGAGGAAATGATAGTACATCAGTAGACAATCACAACATGCTAAAGAATTGGAAAGTTAAATATGTGATAAACGGTCTCACTGATGATATGCTAGTAGGTTTTTACACGCTTAGTAGATTGTTTTCGAGATATAAACCTAAATATAAATACTTACTTATCTCGTGGGGAACATCTCTCGGATATATAGGTAACCCCTGAAATCTTGTTTGAAGGGCTTTCTATTTCTGACATACTACGTCTTTGTGCGTGATGATATCTGGGGTATTATACCAGGACTTCTGATTTTGCGGAAGCAATAGCCTAGTACTCGTATAATACTCTGCACTGCTTTAATCATAAAGCTCACCCTCAACATAAAAAATGATGAAACATTGAAAAATGCTAATCATGTGCTGTTGAAGAAAAGATCCCCAAACGGGACACACCGAAAAGTCGTGCCATCATCTCTTTGTCTGAACGGAAGTTCTAACCTGAGCTCTCATGGCCTCGCATTACCCATTTACAGATATCATTAGTGTACATTCACCTGTAAGACTGAATATAGAAGTCTGGATACGGGAGTATATTCTGAGGTGGGACACGCGAATAAGTTAAGTCCATTAAAACACTAATCTCGTATCTCGAAACAATTGAACTTTGTGTGAAAATTTAAGTGGATCAATATACTGACAATCTAAGTAAATCGTTTAGAACTTAAAGTGTTTAAAAGCTCAACGGTGTTAGTGATTTGTCTCAAAAACTGATATGATCCTCTTACACTAACTCACAAAAATATTGTCTGTAAATATTTCTTTATTGCATTTTATCACACTGAAAATCTTAAAAAAAACCAAAAAGAATGTGTTTTAGCATAAAGTTTTGAAAAATTAAAAAAGATTTTATTTCATCTTATTTTTGACAACTGATGTTGAAAAGCTGATTTTCAAAATTCCAAGTGCTAAACATGATAAACAACAGTGGACTGGGAGAGTGTATTTGAAATAAAAAATGAAGTTAAATCTTGAGATAATTTTGGAAACTAACAGTAAAATCAGTACTAGTTAATCAAGGTCATTAATTTGAACTTGATATAACTACTATTTTTTATGATTGAACGATATCTACAAGTGGATTCTAAATTTGTTAAATTTTAACAATTGTGAAATTTACTTTTGGGTAGAGTATGTGCAGGTACAAAGCTTTGAAAGAGCTAGGTTTCGACTCCTGAGGACTTTCCGCATAAGCATATGCAGATTAGAGTCAGGTTCCTGATCCTGTTGCTACGGAGAGCCAAGAGGCATTCTTGAACCTGTGAAAGCTATAAAGCTAGATCCCCGTGTCGAAGCCTGAGCAGAGTTTGAGCCATGTTACGATTCTAGAACGAGAGCTATGTCAGATTACGATCCCGGAACAACTTAAGGGGGAGTCTGTTAGCAAAAGGGGAGTTTGAAGATTGAAAGAGCCAGAAACAGATTCTGGAACAAAGCTCGAGATAGAAGCTGCTGATGCTGATAAGCTTAAGGAATCAAGAGACCTGATAAAGAGAATTAGAGAGAGAATAGAGCCAGGTTGAGATTCTGATAGAAGAAGAGGGAGATTGAAGGATGCTTACAAAGAAAGATACTTTGGAGAGAGCAAGAAGACTGATCAAGGCTGAAGACTCAATACACTAAAGACTCGTCAACATCCAAGAGGGAGTTTGTTAGTGCATATGTCTGTTGACTTCGTCTTGTATCGAGTCATGTAACTAGACAGATAGACCAAGACGCGTAGTACGAAAGAAACGAGAAACAGGTCTGAACCAGCAGGTTCACACGAAGTGGCCAGTTCGGTCCGTGCGAACTGGACTATGCTGGTTCGTGCGACCTGGTGCTCCCTAAATATATGAGGTCTTGGGTTCTTCATTTGTAAGATTCTGATTCCGGTAGCGAAGCTCTACCGAGGTGTCTCCAGATCGTGTAACAGTTTCAAATCAATACATTAGACAGTTAAAGTGATTCTAAGTGCAAATCAAGCTGATATAACATCGATACGTTTGATTCCGCCTTTCGTATTGATCAAGAACTCTTCTGAACGTCTCGTTTGATCGATTCCCCGATCCTACAGATACAAGTACCGACTGACACAAAGCTTATTCAACTTAAAAATTAATAAAATAATTATTATTATAATATCCAAAAAATAAAAGTATTAAAAATCTAAATAATATTAAGAGTTAAATGTCATTTTAGTCCCTGTGGTTTGGGTCATTTTGCTAGTTTAGTCCAAAGGTTTCATTTTTAACCTATGGGTCCAAAAAGGTTTCACATTTGCCATTTTAGTCCACTGGGTTAACTTCATCCATTTTTTCTGTTAACGAGAAGGCCAATTCGGTCATTTTATATGGCTGAATTGCCCTTTTAGTTAACAGAATTACATACAAAATGACCGAATTGACCTTCTCGTTAACATAAAAAATGGATGAAGTTAACCAAGTGGACTAAAATGGCAACTGTGAAACCTTTTTGGACCCACATGTTAAAAATGAAACCTTTGGACTAAACTGGTAAAATGAGCCAAAACACAGGGACTAAAATGACATTTAACTCTAATATTAAAAACAAAGTTAATGTTTAAAAGGTTGAAAAATTAATACAAGGATATTTAAAAACAAAGTTACTGTTTAAAAGGTTGAAAAATTAATATAAGGATAATTACCCTCTAACTATCTGAAAATACCTAAGGCTGGATGGTATGGGGTTAGTCCCCGGAGCGTCCAGGACCGGGGACGGTCCGCACACCGTGCCCCCCCCCCCCCGTCCCCATCTTGACCGTCAGCCTCTAGCCGTTTGAGACGGTCCACTAAATGACAAAATAGTGTGGGGAACGAGGACCGTTTTGACCGTTTGATAAAAAAAAATCCAATTTCAATTTATAAAAAGCAACGGCCATTTTTTAAATTAATACCAAATTCACTCCAACTTTTATAAATACTCACCACTTTTACACCATTTTTCACACCTTTTCACCCACTACAATCTCATATCTCTCTCATATTTTTATAAACCCTCTTCCCTTTTTATAAAAACTCAACATTTTTATACCATTTTTTACCCACTACCACCCCATCTCTCTCTCAAAAATTACCATGGCTTCACCTTCTTCCATTTCTTCATCTTCTTCGTCTACGTTGTATTCATCATCTTCGGAAAATAATGACGCATTTATGGAAAACATGATTATGAACGCGACTCAGGTCTTCATGGCAGGTGATGAAGCGTCGTCCCAACGGCTAACTAGACGAGCAAACTTAAACCGAGACAAAGAAGGTACTTTATTTAGATTTGAAAATGTATTTTATAATTAATTTAATATATTTTTCGTTTTAAATATATAGCCGCACACGATAAACTAGTAGCCGATTATTTTGCCGACGAACCTGTGTACACAGGCGAGATGTTTCGACGTCGGTTCCGCATGAGTCGTCGACTTTTTTTACGTATCGCAGGCGACATGGCCCAGTCTGATCCGTTTTTTACACTGTGATACGACGCTAGGGGGCAAAGGGGTTTCACTAATTTACAAAAATGTACGTCGGCCATTCGCCAACTGGCATATGGTTACGCACCCGATGCATTAGACGAGTATTTAAGGATGTCTGAAAGAACCGCACGTCTATGTTTGCACAAGTTTTGCGAATGGGTTGTCAAATTATATAGCAAGAGATACCTGCGGAGACCGAACGCAAACGACGTTCAAAAATTATATCAAGCACACGAACAGAGACATGGTTTCCCACGAATGCTCGGGAGCATTGATTGCATGCACTGGCCATGGCAGAACTGCCCAACTGCCTGGCAAGGTCAGTATACTAGGGGAGATCATGGACATCCGACTATTATTCTAGAGGCTGTTGGCAAGGTCAGTATACTAGGGGAGATCTCTGGATCTGACATGCTTTTTTTGGTCTACCTGGTTCGCTCAATGACCTTAACATCATATACCAGTCACAGATATTTGACGATGTAGTGGCGGGAACAGGTCCAGACACAAGTTTTACGGTTTCCGGGGTGGAATACAGGGGAGGTTACTACCTAGCAGATGGAATATAACCAACGTACTCGACAATCGTTAAAACTATTTCGCACCCAACAGACGAAAAAAGAAAAAAATTCCCGAAGTATCAAGAAGGTGCGAGAAAAGATATTGAACGAGCTTTTGGTGTTCTACAAAAAAAAATGGCATATCATTGAACATCCAGCACGTTCGGCTACACCAAAGAGGTTACGACACATTATGTACGCTTGACTCATCCTTCATAACATGGTCATTGAAGACGAAGGTAGAGCGATATGCGAGTACGATGAAAACGCGTCTACCGGAAATTCTGTTGCAGTTAGTTTGGAACAACAAGATTTGAACATGTTCTCTCTGCGTAACGAGTACACACATCATAACCTACAAGCGGACTTGGTGGAGTACATTTGGAACAACGCTCAAAACGAACTAGATGACCACATGCAGGATGAAGACTAGTAGCTTTTTTTAATATATTAGGATTTTTTTAAGTTTATGTTTTTTTTAAGTTTATGTTTTTTTAGTTTATGTATTGTTTTTTAATATTAATGAAAATATTTTCTTATTTTATTTGTTAAATGTTAAAAAAAGTGGAAGATTAAAAAAATAAAAAGTGGTGTGGTAGGATCATCTAGGATCATCCTCCCATTTTCACTAAATTTGTGGGATGGTCCATCCTCCCAAGGATGATGATGTGACGATAACGTGGCGGATCATCCTCCCTTGAAGGATCATCCTTATACCATGTAGCCTAATACACTCCAACTACACTTTCTAATATTTACAAGGACACAAACTTTATTTCTCCATATGTCAAACTTGGTCAAATAATCAAGGCCAAAGAACACCCCTAATTTTTTACCCTAGTTTGATTCTTCTTCTTGCTGAACTTGTTCCATGCTTACGGCTCCACTTGGTTATTCTTATTGATTTGCTTCACACGACTTAATTCTTCAACTTTGATTGCTTCACACAACTTAATGCTTCAACTTTGATTTCTTCAAACGAATTGATTTGCTTCACGATTTAGCTTGCTTCACACGACTTTCTTCGATCGTGTAATTTTATATTTTTCTCTAGGCTGTGTATGGGTGTTCACGGCTCGGTCTAAAAGCATGAAACCACCAAACGTGTAATTGGTTTGGTTTCGTCGGTTTGTATAAATTCTTTTGGTTGGTCGGTTTTAAAAAAATTTACGGTTTGGTTTACGGTTTATACCTCAAGTCGTCCGTATAAAACCGTACTGGACCGTAGGAATTGAGCCACTCATGTTTCACTATTTCTTTCGTTCGTTGATCATATGTCTTGTTTTGACTAAGTTATTTTCTAGATGTTTTGTTTGAATAGCATCATTGTTTTTTTGTTCAACCTCACTTGTGTTTTCCTGACTAGTTGCATCTTAGTTATCATTTGTATACGTTATCTGAATTTGAGCCAAAATTTAAATTTATTAAGCCTTTTGTGACTTAAAAAATAAAACAACACAATAAATTCAGCCTTGTATATGGAGAACTTGAACCATCTATTATCTAAAAATAAAATCAATTGTGATACCATCTTTTATCAGAACCATTATATTTTTTATAGTAGAGGCAATTATAAAAGAAATTTGAACCAAGTGTTATCCAGAAATAGATCATAAGTTCTTATTTTAAAGTCAATTTATTTCAAACTCCCAAGTCGTGAAATCGAACCAGAGCTAAACCGTTAGTAACGGTTTGGTTTGGTTTCAAATTTCAATGGTTCGGCTACGGTTTTTTATCATCAAAAGCCGCTACCAACGATTTGGCTCACGGTTTGAGGTAAAAATCACCAAAACCGGAAAACCGGACTGTGAACACCCCCTATGTACTTTGTTTCATGCTTTCCTCCGTCTACTTTCATCGATCACAAAGGTCTACATTTTTTTGTACGGCAAAGGTTACATAATCTCTACTTCTAAATTACGCCAAGTTTACCCCATGTCAGGAATTGAACCCTGGTCTCTGCCCAAGAGACACAAAGCCTCTACCACCCCACCAAAGTTGTGATAGCGCACAAAGGTCTACATAGAACTGGTCTCTATGATTCTTTAACGGTCTTTTGTCAAGAATCCTTTTGTTCAATTCATTGATTTGGAAATAAAAGAGGAATCAATTTACCTAATCAAAGCGTGAAACCAAAACTTCTTAGGCTATTCTACTAGGGTCGTATATTTCCAAAAGAAAAAATTTTATATACCGGAATCAATTTGAATATGGAATCAAAACAAACTAGTTCTATGACCTTAATCTTTATAGGTGTGGGTTGAATCAAAATAAAATTCCAGATTTCAATAAAACTTGCAAACCTATACATATATACTTCAAATGTGATTCTGACATTATTTTTCCTCTTCAATTACTTCAAATTGCAACAAGACTTGAATCAATTTCAACTTTTGGTCTTCAATTGCTTTCTTCCGAATACAATCAGACAACACAATAAGCCAAAAATCAAAATACTATAAAGTTCTCCCCTCTTTTATAGTTTCCTATGATTTAATTTCAAAACCAAAACGTCCTCAAATAGATTGTGATGACCGTGTTGTCCGATCATGCAAAAACCCAATTAAAAGAGTTAGGTAGGGTAAGTCGAGTATCTTATCCACGATCCAGTTTTGAGTTGTAAGAATCACGAACAAAAGCTTTGAAATAATTAGTAATTTGAAAACAATGATTATATGGTTTAGTAACAATAATGAGAAAACAGAGCAAACGCGGGTTTCAAATTCGCAAACAATTAGGTTACTTGAAAACAAAATAATTTCTTGGATTTGTTAACGAAAACCTGGTTATAGATCGACATTACCAATCATCTATCACATTTAAATGGTGCAAGAATAACCGTCACTACACGAATAACAAACAATTGTATGTTTTGTAAACCAAGAACAATGAACAAACCCCAGTTTGAATTGAAACTTAAAAGCAAACATGTTAATCCCGTAAAAAAAAACCTTAACAATCACAAGTTTACGCAATACTCACAATCAAACAAACATTCTTAATCAAAACGTAAACAACAACAATGTTTGAAACCCAATTGTGTAAAAAAAACAAACCCTAACACTTACAATCCTACACCCGGGAATGATCTTGATGGAATTAGCCACTCTTGGTGATAATTTGATCTTCAAACGTGTTATGGAATCTTTCAAACATTGATTGGCATGAGAAATCGGATGGATTGGAAGGCAAAGAATCACCCCTAAGATCCCCAAGACTGAATGTTTTTGAAATGGGGTGAACCCCCTCTTTTAATTTGGTGAAAATCTCAAGTTACCCAAAAATCCGCTCAAGAAACAGTCGACGACACTACCTGCTCTCCGACACCACTGACCACTTGCTGACGCCACAGTGGCGTCGTCGACGCCCATCGACTAGTGGCGTTGATGACGCCACACCCAGTTTTCCGTGTGAGTTTTGTTGTTTCCAACGTTTTGCATCCCCATTTTGCATAGCTTCATTCATGATGCCTCGGAAAGCTTCCTAAATGCACCTTAAACGTATCAAGGCCTGCAAAATCCAAACCATTTTAAAGTAGTGTATTCCAAAAGTAAATTTCACATAACTTAGCAAAACTAACCCGTTAAGCTTAGGAATTTTACCAACCCATCAAACTTTCATAATTTTACTGGTGATCGGTAGCTTAAATAACAACCCAATTGATTGGTTTTTCTTCTTGAAAATGAATGAAGTTGAGAGCAAATTTATGTGGTATGAAAAATAATTTGATTTGGGTGGAGCAATCAAATTGATACTTTATTTATTGATTGATGATGGAATCAATGATCTTAATCTGTATAAACATGGAACTTCAATGAACAAACATGGCTCTGATACCAGCAGTGTTATAAAATTGTTAGTCGGCCGACACAGAGTTTTTTTTTTTTTTTGTTTTTTTTTGTTATTCGGTAGTCAGCCCTAATCAACTCAAGTCACCCCTAGTCGGCCGGCTAAAAATAGGTGATTCCAGCCAGATTTCGGCCAAAACTTGTAAATTCCAGCCAAAACCTGTAAATTCCGACCAGTTTCCAACCAAACTATGTAGAAATTCCGACCAGTCGAGGAGGGGTTAAAACCTGTTTACTTAAAATATTTACTTGTAAAAATGTGTGTGTGTGTGAAACATAAAATTACATATAAAATCCCAATCCGATTAATCCCAATTAATCCCAATTGTCGCTAGTCGTTACGACGCTGGCCGACTAGCGCCTAACAATTTTGACAACCATGGACACCAGATATAAGCGCATGAGATCAATATTTAACCATCACAAACAATAACAATACTTGAAGAAACAAAACAAGGGTTAAACCGTAAAACATATTTAATTGATCGAACAACACGCTGATTACAATCAATCAACCACATATATTGCTGATGATGAACATACATGTCAATTTATTGTTAGCGACACAACCCTGCAAAACTGTTAAAACAGTTTCTAAGTTACAAGTTATAAAGAACAATTAAAATACATAATAGACTCCAATTAGACTTTCTAATATTTACATACTTGATCCAAACATTATTTATCAATGTAGCGGAGTCCATACGTGTTCAAGAGTTATATCGAAAGGGTAGGTAGTGAACAAGTATGGATTACAGACGCAAATTGGTTGAAGTTTTTTGTATTACAAACAAAACTCACTTTGCTTACGCAAGAAAAACAAAACTTGAAAAGCGTGGCCCATTTCATCTACAATGATTAAAAACAACCAGGAAACGACTTATGTGTGACTAACGCGCCACTAAAGAAAGAGTCTGGAGCCTGCCTAGCGGGACCAAACATCCAAAATGGTTAAACTATATTTTCTATACAAAGTTAACTTTTGTTACAGAACTTTTTTTCTCTTGAAAGAAGTAAGTTTTTTTTTGCAAACGCTTTATTTGTCATATTAGTTAGTAAGTTTTACACCATCAAAAAAAAAAAAAAAAAAAAAAACGAAAGAAACACTCCACCTTTTGTTTAATATTTATTTGTAGATGCAGTGGAAAGAATGTGTTTTTATTTGAAAAGATTATCCCTGAAAATATACAACTCAGCTAAGCAAACTAGCAGTGGCGGATCTAGAAAATCCTCCAAACCGTAACGTTTTATAAAAAAGCGGTAGAAAATCCGCCAAGCCGTAACGTTTTATAAAAAAGCGGTAACGAAATCAAAAAAACGTTATATTTTTCCAAAATTTACACTAATTTTACACTACCGCCGGAGCGCCAAGCCGTAGCGGGGGTTGCCCCTTGTTATATGTTGGATCCGCCCCTGCAAACTAGCAAAGTAAATTGTCTTCATTTGATATATCTGAATTACCCCTTTCGATCAAACCGACCACACCTCAAGTTGACACATAAAAAGTACACAATTATTAATCGATTAATTGATATAAGACCATCAGGTATGGGCTCCGTGAAAGGCCCGTCCCCCTCCATTAGGAAAGTCCCACACCGCCCCCTAGGGGCCCGGCATGGCAAAGACGTCGGTTTTGTAACGTTGAAGACGGGCCAAGTTTTTGAATGGGGTGGGCCATGGGAAGGGTAACTTGCAATATTTAAAAAAAAAAAATCACCCCACCACTATAAATTAAACCCTTTTTCACCCCACTTTTTTACCAAACTACTCCCACTTTTCTCCCATTTTTACATGGAGGAGGAGCATCCCCACACCCTTGGATAGTCTCCAAAGAGACTACCCTCCTTCCATGCTTACGTGGCGCTTACGTGGCCCCATACCCAATGGTCTAATTAGGAATGACAAATGATGTCATGGGCGGCAGAAGAAAAACATGGAGTCTGAAAACTGAGGTGGCTTATAAAAGTATATTTCGGAAGTTAGAAGTTAACAATGATAAGGTACTTGACGCTTGAATAGCCAATCAAATCCTTCTTCGTATTCTATAACCTCGAATTGCTCGTCAGTCGTCATGCATATCCATCACTTCATCCACCAACCAATTCTTTCCCATTTAAGAATGTTACAATTTGATCATATGATATATAGATAAGGCCATCTTAATGCCCATCATAATGTTCTGTCAGAATCTCTATCCGAGATCGAAAAAATATGTCCCAAAGTATTAGACTATCTCCAATGCTACGGACGCCTTTAAGCATCCTTAGCTGCCATATCATATCCTTACAAACCCTTAAAACCTTCATTTTATCTCCAACCATACAAATATCATTACTCTTCTAAATTTCCACCTCATCACCTATTAATTACACACAATATTTAAATTAAAGTTTTTTTCTTATAGCTTGGGCCCACCTTATCACCAAAACCAATACAAACACCCATCCATAATTAAGGGCTTCATTAGTAAGGGTCTCAATAGACACCCTTGCTCCAATGGTAAGGGCTTGTAAGGGCAAGGGTATTAAGGATGCATTGGAGATAGTCTTACGATCATAAGCCGACTTGAGTTATTTGTAAACGACCCAAGCCCGAGCTAGGTGGTGTAAGGGATTGAAGTGTTAACATTGTAAGTTTGATTAATCCATGACATATAACAATAAAAAAGAAAAAAATAATACATATAATATTATTAATATCTGTATATAAAATAACATTTTAATTTGATTAATCCATGAAGTATAACTTCTAATATTTTTAATACGTGTATAAAAAATACAATTTAATATGTGTATAAAAACTAATACATTTGTAAAAGATTTATAAAAAAGTTAACGAGTTGACTCGATTTGTCTCGAGCTAACTCGATATTTTTACTAGCCGGCTCGAGTTCGACTTTTCAGCTCGATATAATATACAAGCCGAACTGACTCATTTAATTTCGAGTTCGAGCTCAGGTCCAACCTGACCCGGCCTGGTACACACTACCTGCACATTGCATGATTTATACCCTCTATCATTAAAATAAAGAAAAGATACCTTACCACCACAACATATCCCTTGAGTACAATAGCTTAGACCATGTGTAATGGGAATTAAATGGGCTTGATAACGTCCTCAACACCGTCCTCCCAGGCGTTATAGATACATGAAGAGGGAGAGGAGTTTCTAGTATAATGCCAAATAAGGAGAAAAAAAAATTGGAAAGTAATGATTGGACGAGCATTTAGGAGCATTGACCATTTCACATTTTTCTAAAGGAACATTATTAGGGGCGGCCCTAGGATGGGCGGGGAGGACCACCGGCAAGGGCCCGTGATTCCGAGGGACACGTTTTTTTTTTCTAAATCCGATATATATGTATATTGGGGAAAGTTAACATACAATAGTTCTTAACGTGCAATGCGTACGCGAGTAAATTACGCATGTTATAACTCTAACCACACATATGGTAACTCAAAATCACGCATAGGGTAAACTTAAAATAACGCATGACTAACAAAACACATAAATCATGCATGACTACTCAAAATCACGCATGAACAAAAAAAACACTCAAAATCACACATGAAGAAAACAAAATACCCAAAATCACGCATGAACAAAAACCTAAATCACACATGCCAAACTAATGTTGTATTACATATCGAAAGTTGAGGAAACACGTCATGGACCGCAATAGGAAAGTGCTTGAGGTCTGCAATTTAAAAAAAAAGTTGTATTACATATATGCAATACATGATATATTGCATATACGCAATACAACTTTTTTATTCAAATTAATTTTGGGTATAATGCATATATGCAATATGCTCAACAAAAAAATTGGAAAAAATAAATGTACTATGGTATAAATACAATATATCATGTATTATATATGTGTAATACTATATAGTATATATGAACATTGCGGACCGTAATCACTTTCCCATTACGATCCACGTGCAATGTGTTTTTTCAACTTTGAATGTATGTATTACATATATGTAATACAACTTCGGATGGAGTTCTTTTAATTTTCTCAATAATAATGAGTTTTCTCGTTATCCTCTCCATATATATAGGGGTGAGTTCGTTGGAGAACCACGAAAAAATAGGGAACCATAGGTCAAACATGTAAAAAAAACTCATAAAAAATATTTCTAAATGTAAAAAAGTTAATTTTAACTAAAGCTTATTTCGGAGTTTTTTCATATAAACAGATGTAGAAGTTGTTTTGATAAAAAAATTGAAAAAATAAAAATAAATGAGAAAACAGTTTAAAAAAGTAATTTTTTACAAAATTTAATTTATTTATTTGAATGGTTGCTACATGTGCCTATACACAATTGCATGTGTTCTAATTTTTAACATGGTTCATTTGCAGATCATGATAGAATTAAATCATTATTTCATGTTTTTTTTATCAAGTGACCCCGCCCGAGGCCCAACTCGTACTGAGGCTGGAGGTTATCATAGAGCGTTCTGCACGAGATTAGGCGAAGTTGGGAGAATAAACCTAAATGACCTCGATATGGTGGGACAGAGGGGTAAAGTGTTACATAGATGATGTTATTTAGAGTGGACGAGTTTTCCTATAGAGAGTTGGTTATTTAGCTCTACACCACATATACTTTTTTTGCAGTCGTACCCAGATTTTGGTACACGCAGATGCAATTCAGTTTAGGTTTGGATGGATCTTGCATAGTTCGTCGATTTCCGACTTTGGGTTATTTCAAGGTTTTTATAGCGTGGGGGGGGGGGGGGGGGGGGGGGGTTTGGTTAAGGACCAAATATTCACTAAGGGCCTGGAAACATTCCAACGTGGTGTGAATTAGTATGTATTATGGGCCACCATTAGGAGAGGCGTGCATGAGGCGAGGTCGACAAAGAGCGTAACTCTTATTGGTCCCCTTCGTTGATACATATACTGCCTAATAGCTTGCATGGTGTTAGCTAGAAGAAAGAGTACATTGGTTGTCTTGGCCTGAGATTTGTTCTTTTTGTACAACATTATTTCAGGTGAGTCCTACTACCTCGCCTGATGTATGGCTTTCTTCTTCTAGAAGATTGTCAAGGAGCCGAAGGTAATGCTACTTGTGGTGGAGCCTATATTACTCGACTATCATGGGCTTTAGTGGTTGTTAGCCCCAAAATATGTGTGACCTTGGCAGGGCTTCCACGTCCTTCATTTATGGATTGCACGATCATCGAGTGCATATGGATGATGATGAGGAACATCCTTTGTGGGATTAGACTGATTGGTACTCAAGGGTATGTGCAGGCCTACGATCTCCTATTGTGGCTGAGAGAGAGGCAGATAATCATGTCGATGATGTATTAGAAGGAATATAAGCTAGATATAATAATTAGTGTAAATATGTTTATTATGTAACGCTAATGTAATTATTATTAGATATCATAGGTAGTGACGGTTATTCATTAAATCGTCGAGTATATATGTATTTCGTGTATCAACATTATGATCACCAATTCTATTCAAGAAAATCGTTATCTCTTCTATTTTCAAACCCTAATCTGAATCTCATTATAGTGGTATCAGAGCCACAACGTTCCACGCTAATTATAGATCTTCAAACCCGTTAGAAAAATCACCAAATTCGCTCAATTCTAAAATCCAACAAGCATCACAATGAAAACAACAAACGAAGAAATTCAAACTCAAATTCCAAAATTACTGGGACAAAATTATTATCACTGGCACATACAGATGAAAGTATTGTTAGAATCACAAGATCTGTGGACAAACGTAGAAGAAGGATATAATGAACTCGCCGCCGGAGCATCTGAAAACGATCAGAATACCCACAAAGAAAAAGTTAAAAAGGATAAGAAGGCACTGCATATTATATTTCAGGCAGTCAACGAAACCGTTTTTGAACGAATTGCAACAAGCAAGACATCTAAGGAAGCATGGGATATTCTACATAAAGCATACAGAGGGGAACACAGAGTGAAAAGGGTAAAACTTCAAACTTTGAGATGTGAATTTGATGCCCTACGAATGAAAGATAGTGAAACAATAGAAGAATATATTAATAGAACGACGATCATAGTAAATCAATTACGATTAAATGAAGAGAATATCACAGAACAACAAATCGTTGAAAAAATTCTTCAAAGCCTAACGCGTAAATACGAATCGGAAGTAGTGGCCATAGAAGAATCTAAGGATTTAACCACCATGTCCAAAGAAGAATTACTCGGGATCCTGCAGTCTCATGAATTAAGGTTAAAACAATACGATGATACACCAATGGAACAAGCCTTTCAGATACAAAGGCAAAATCAGGATCGCTCAAGGAAATTTAGATCAGATTACGCTGGAAGAGGTAGAGGAAGAGGAAGATTCAGCGGACAAATCCGCTGTTATAACTGTCAAAGATTAGGACATAAAACACGTTTTTGTCAAAAAAAAAAAAAAGAGAAGAAAATGATAAAAGTAGTAATGCTCTCTTGCATGAAGATGAAACGGATGAGGGAAACGATTAGACTCTGTTCATGATCTTCAACGTGGAAGAAGTAACGAAAGACGATTGCTGGTATTTAGATAGTGGGTGTAGTAATCATATGACCGGAAATAAAAGTCTGTTTATCACACTGAATGAATCCGAAAGGAGAGAGGTAAGAACTGGAGATAACAAGAGACTCCAAGTTCTATGGGGTGGCGATGTAGCCATCAAGGTGAAAGGAGAAGAAAAAAGGGTACCCAATGTATTCTATGTTGAAGGATTAAAACACAATCTCTTGAGTGTAGGACAACTGGTGCAGAAAGGATATGAAGGGAACTTTCATAATCATGAATGTGTTATCAAAGATCCAACAGGAATATATATGTGAACTGTCAAGATGACTGGAAACAAAATGTTTCCGTTAAACCTGAATCATGATGTGACGCCACGCGTCTATAATGTGATGACACAAGACGTATCTGTGGTATGGCACCGACGATATGGTCACATAAATTTTGAAACTCTGCACAATATGGGAACAAATGAAGTTGTAAAAGGATTACCGAAAATTTCTAAATCACCACAAAGTATTTGTGAAGGATGTCTGTTTGGAAAACATGCTAGAAAATCATTTCCAAAGCAAGCTACATGGCATGCAACCAAACCACTGCAACTTGTCCACTCTGACATATGTGGTCCTATGAGAACTTTATCGATTGGTATAACAACCCTTCTAAAATATTTAGAACATCCATATACATCCTAAAATACACCTCGTATACGTAATATGGCTCTAAATACCATTATTTTTTCAAAAATTAAATAAAAACAAATTTCTATGCTTGCTCGCGGGGCGTAACGCCCATGATAACTCTGTCGCGGGCCGCGACAGCTGGACCACCAGGCGAACCCCGGAGATGCCACGTGTCGAGATCGTGGCAAGTCTAGCGAGTCAACTCAGCAGACCTAGGCCCTACACACCCTAGCTCGAGGGCCGCGAAGAAGTAAGCCAAGGCTTACGTGGGGCGCGAGAAACCATCGATCAGACCCTATAAATTGGGAACATCGGCCTTCAGTCCAACTCGTTCAACTTTCTTGATTCTCTCTCAATTCTCTAAAGCTAAAACTATACACGGGCATTATACCCACTAAAATAGCGAAGTTCTGCCTCGATGTAAGTATCATAACCCTCGGTTACGTATTAGATACGCTGCCCGATTGACCTAGTGCTCCGTAACGGCTGTCGAGGCTCTGCCCGACGTAGTCGTTGGAGTTTCTGTCTCGGGGAAGGTATAACTAATGTAAATTGGGTTATTATACTAACGCGTGTGCATTGTTTAATTAATAGATTATAACAAGGAAGTCACAAAGGAAAAACCTAAATTAGAAATGTGAGTAATCTCCTTTTTTGTGAAACCTTTTTGTAAACTGTTTTTACAAAACCTTAAATATTTTAAAATATAATTAGCAGTGATTGAGTCTTTGTAATTCTTCAATTACTGCCGGTATGTTGGGGTTTTGTATACAAAATGTGGAACACGTTACCATTGGACGACGAGATAGCCAATGAGTAATATGACCCACTAGTCAGGATTAACAGTACTGAATGAGTAATTGTGTAGATATAAACATTGTAATCGCTCTCAATACTGTCTAATGATAAAACCTGTTTTGATTAAATTGGAATTCACTCACCAGTATTTCCCACTGACAAAATATTTTTAAACGTGTTTCAGGTAACAAAATGTGAAAGCCAAATAGAAATCAGCTGGACAACACTAAAGGCTTGGAAAAGTGGCTATAAAAGTTACCTAAATAAAGAAAATGTTTTATTTCAAATAAATTAGGGTTACCCCTATAAACATGTTTGTAATGGAAACTTGGGAATTTCCCATGCATTTAATATTAAAAAAAATGTGGTATTTTACTGTGATAAAATATTTCCTAACTACGGTCCTGATGTAAATTCCGCTGCCAAATTTATAAACACCGATACCACTGATACTGGCTCACGGCCGCCCGTTCCCAAGTAATTATGGGTCGGGGGTTGTGACAGAGAAGGTGGTATCAGAGCTACAGCCACTGATTTCAGCCACAGAAGTGTTCTGCTGACACCAAAATTTTATTTTGTTAGGAAATAATCTACATGATTACGTGCATACATGTATATTATTGTTTTGTGTTATTTGACAATTTGTTAGTTTACAGTATGAGTGATCAAGGACCATCGGACGCTTATCGTCAATTGTCTAGTTCTCCTAGAGACGAAGGCACTTCTTCTCAGCCTACCCCCTCGGGGTATTCAGCTGACACCGAAGAAGGGATTTTCGTATTCAAAGCTTAATCCGAAAAGCCATTCCCAACCAAAAAAGAGAGGATGGTTCAGTAGGGGAGCTCACGAGCGTAGGAAAAGAATGAGAAAATTACAGCAACAGCGAGCTCTAGCTGCCGCGAATAGAGAAATGAATGCCCAGACTCAGGATATACTCAATAGATGACTGGCCAATTTCCACATAGTAGCTACCACAGCCGCAGACCCGAATTTAGAACAACTCATAGCCCCATAGCCACTACCCTTATTCCTAACACAACCCATGGAAATCGAACCAAACCTAGGAAACCAAATTCCAGCACCTGCCTTCGACCCTACTGAAATCCCTAGAGTCCCAGCACCCCATCCTCCAGACTATAACCCATGGTTTGACGACCACAGGGATTACCCAGAATTCCACCCACAGGAAGAACCTATACAAAACCCTGTAGCACCCTACCCAAACCTTGACCCGCTAGATCCATACTGGAATAATGACCAGTATATTCGGGAAATCCTAGAGAACCCATACCCATACGAATAACCGATGCCACAGTACCCTGACCCGATACTAGCACCCGTACCACCCATGAGCACCGAGAATATCCAGGAACTCCGCACGTTTGGTGAGGAGTTGTTAGACGAAAGTGATAGGATAAGACAAAGAGGGGAGAGACTTGTCTGGAAGTACGACGAGCGTAGCATGCAATATTGGATGAACCCTTATCAGTAATAATAATAATAATAATAATAATAATATATGTGTGTGTGTGTGTGTGTGTATATGTAAGTTGAAAAAAAAATCCTAAATAGTCTACTACCTACTGATGCATACTAGCATTGTAATTTAAATTCCAGTTACTGTTTGTAATAGATATAGATATCTATAAAATAGAGTAAAGGTCGCAATGCACGACGAATTTGATCAATGAGTTGTTTGTGTGATTGTTCTCATTAAATATTGTTTGGTGATATTAATACTTGGTAAATGTTTATAATTCAGATGGACAACGAAGTGAATCAAGAAAACCCGAATAACGATAATAACGGCAACCAATTAGATAACAGTGCCATCCAACACATAGTGGCACAAGGGATTATAGATGCTATGCCATATATTATCAAAACGGTTAAGGAAGCGGAAAATAATAAAAGTAATAGTGGAAGTAAACGACCACCTACAGAACCCAGTCACAACATAAACAATGGACCATTACTTCAATTGCCTATTCCAAAAAGAAGAAAAACCATGTCTTATGGTTGTTCTTACAAAGAATTTTGGTCTTGTAAACCAATAGAATTCTCTGGCAATGAAGGAGCCATTGCAGCTCTACGCTGGATAGAAAAGACTGAGGCAGTCTTAAAAATAAGCAAGTGTGCAGAGGAAGACAAAAAAATGTTTGCTTCCAATCTATTTAAGAATGCAGCTCTAGAATGGTGGAATACTATTCTCCAGTCTAGGGGAAGTGATAGAGTCTTTAATATGGAATGGACTAAGTTTAAGAATATGGTTGAAAGGAAATTCTGTCCTCCCAATGAAAAGGAGCAGATAACTAATAAATTCTTAAACCTAAGAATGACTGGAGTAGACTGTAAGGGTTACACTACTGTATTGTTCGAATATGCTAGAATAGTGCCAACCCTAGCTTCACCAGAACCAGTATTAAGCTCCCGTTACATTTGGGGAATAATCAGTGAGATTAGGCATGTAGTCAAGGCAGCTAGACCACAAACCATAGAAGAAGCTGTAGAGCTAGCGAATACCTTAACTGATGAATTAGTACGTACGCAAGAAGAAAACCGGAGGAAGAACCTAGCTCAGAAGCTTACCTAGGAATTTTGCTACGGTAATTCCAACTGTGGGAAAAATATAGGTTCTACTTCTGCACCTTATTGTAAGTATTGCAAAAGAAAGCATTCTGGAAGATGCTCTATATACTGCAATTTTTGCAAAATATATGGACACAAGGAAGAAGATTGCAGGAGGAAACCTAACAATAAGATATGTTTCAATTGTGGAGAAAATGGACATATCAAGTCGAACTGTCTGAAACTAGCTCCAGCCATGAACAACAAGACTACTAAGAATACTAGAGCATTTGTTCTGACTGCAGAAGAAGCCAAGATGATTCCGGACGTGATTGCCGATACGTTTTTAGTTAATGATGATTTCGCTAAAGTATTATTTGACTCTGGTGCGAACCAAAGTTTTATTAATACTTCATTTTGCAAAATTCTCAATCAACCATTAACTAAACTCTAACAAGAATGTCTAGTAGGGACTGCAAATGGAGAATCCATTAAGATCACTGAAATCTTGCAGGGAGCAAGAATATAAATTTTAAACCAAAATTTTATTGCAAATATTTACCCAATGAATCTGGCAGGATTTGATATTGTATTAGGAATGGATTGGTTAATAGCCAATAAAGCCAGTATTCTATGTGATCAAAAGTCAATACAAGTAAATTCACCAAAGGGTGAAAAGATCACAATTAAAGGAGATAAACCATCAAGATCCACGAAATTCATCTCTGTGATAAAAACAGCAAGTTATGCAAGAAAAGGATCGCTAGTGTATATGATTTCCATAATCATTAACACTAAAGGAAAAGAATTGAAAGATATTCCTGTAGTATCTCAATTCTCAGATGTTTTCCCAGAAGAATTACCAGGACTACCACTGGATCAGGAAGTTGAATTCAGAATTCAGCTGCTACCAGGGACCGCACCGATTGCCAAGGCACCCTACCGTTTGGCACCAGCAGAAATGCAAGAATTGAAGAAGCAATTGGAAGAACTTTTGGAGAAAGGATTCATACAACCCAGTTCATCGCCATGGGGAGCACCGATCTTATTTGTTAAAAAGAAAGACGGGTCAATGCGTATGTGCATTGATTACCGAGAATTGAACAAAGTCACGATTAAAAATCGATACCCATTACCGAGAATCGATGATCTGTTCGATCAACTGTAAGGAGCTCGATTCTTTTCAAATATCGATTTACGCTCAGGATATCATCAATTAAAGGTACAGGAAGAGGACATTCCTAAGACCGCCTTCAGAACAAGGTATGGACATTATGAATTTACGGTCATGCCATTTGGTCTAACCAATGCCCTAGCCGCATTTATGGACATGATGAACCGAATATGTAAGCCATATTTGGATAAATTCATAATTGTCTTTATAGATGATATTCTCATTTACTCTAAGAGGAACATGCAGCGCATCTGCATGCACTCCTAAATTTGCTGAGAAAATAAAAGTTTTATGCTAAATTTTCGAAATGCGAATTTTGGTTAAAAGAAGTGCAATTCCTTGGGCATATAGTTAATCATGAAGGAATTCATGTGGATCCCACGAAGATTGAGGCAATTACTAAATGGAAAGTCCCTGAATCACCAACGGAGGTTAGAAGTTTTCTAGGACTAGCCGGTTATTATAGATGGTTTATCCGAGATTTTTCTAGAATAGCCATTCCCTTAACCAAGCTAACCTGTAAATCTGTTAAGTTTGAATGGGGACCAAAATAGGAAGAAGCCTTTAGAATCCTTAAGCAAAGATTAACCAACGCACCCATACTAGCATTACCAGAAGGAATTGAAGACTTTGTAGTCTATTGTGACGCTTCTAAATTAGGTTATGGATGTGTGTTGATGCAACATCAAAAGGTTATAGCCTATGCCTCTAGACAACTTAAGAATCGTGAAGAAAATTATACAACTCATGATTTAGAGTTAGGAGCCATAATTTTTGCCCTAAAGATTTGGAGACATTACCTTTAGCATTTTCACCGATCATAAGAGTTTAAGATATGTTTTTGGGCAAAAAGAATTAAATATGAGACAGAGACGCTGGATGGAGATTCTCAGTGATTATGATTATGATTTTAATATCCAGTACCATGCAGGAAAGGCTAATGTAGTAGCCGATGCTTTAAGTCGAAAATATCACAAAAAGCCAAAAAGAGTACATTCTCTTAAATTAAATCTGCAGATAGATTTAAATGAACAAATTAAAGAAGTACAAGAATCAGTAATCAAGGACGATACTGAAAAATTGAAAGGAATGATTAAAGAATTAAAACAAGGAACAGATGGAATATGAAGATTCCATAAGAAAAGAATGTGGATACTAAAACTAGGAAACCTACGCCACCGAATATTAGAAAAAGCCCATAAGTCTAAGTATACGATGCCTCCTGGAAGTGATAAGATGTATCAAGATTTAAGAAAGAAATTCTGGTGGATAGGAATGAAAAAGGATATAGCAGCTTATGTTGCCAAGTGTTTAACTTGTTCACAGGTTAAAGCTGAACATCAGAAACCCTCAGATTTGTTGCAACAGTTAGAGATGCCAATATGGAAATGGGAATTGATAACAATGGATTTTGTTACCAAATTACCAAATCTGGGTGATTGTAGATAGGTTAACCAAGTCTGCTCATTTCTTACCAATGAAAGAAACCTTCAGCATGGAACAATTAGTTAAGTTTTATGTAAAGGAAATAGTTTCATTACATGGAATTCCTTTATCTATTGTTTCTGATAGAGATAGATGTTTTGCTTCTCATTTTTGGATAAGTTTCCAAAAAGCAATGGGAACCAAGCTAAATCTAAGCACCGCTTATCATCCTCAAACGGATGGTCAAAGCGAAAGGACAATTCAGACAATGGAAGATATGCTTAGAGCTTGTGTAATTGATTTCGGAGGAAATTGGGATGATCATTTACCATTAATAGAATTTTCCTATAACAACAGCTATCATACCAGCATCAATGTTTCACCATTCGAAGCACTTTATGGACGTAAGTGCCGAACCCCAGTCTGTTTGGCAGAAATTGGAGAAAAGCAATTAACTGGACCTAACATAGTACAAGAAACAACGGACAAGATTATTCAAGTCAAGGAAAGATTAAAAGCAGCACGCGATCGACAAAAGAGTTATGTTGATAACAGGCGAATGCCATTGGAATTCCAAGTAGGAGACAAGGTATTATTAAAAGTTTCTCCTTGGAAAGGAGTGGTAAGATTCATCAAGAGAGGAAAGCTAAGCCCCAGGTATGTTGGACCTTTTGAGATTATTCGAAAAGTAGGACCTGTAGCATATCAGCTACAATTTCCTGAGGAAATGGCAGGCATACATGATGTATTTCATGTATGTAATCTCAAAAAGTGCTTACAGACGAGTCATTAGTAGTGCCTCTTAAGGACATAGAGGTAAATGAGAAACTTAAGTTTGTGGAGATGCCTCTACAAATTGAAGACAGGAAAGTTAAGAATCTCAAGCACAAGAGATTGGTTCTAGTTAAAGTAAAATGGGATTACAAGAGAGGACCAGAGTACACATGCAAGCTCGAATCAGAGATGCAGAGGAAATATCCACACCTGTTCCAGTAGACCTCGAGGACGAGCTCTAAAACAAGGTGCGGAGGATATAACAACCCTTCTAAAATATTTAGAACACCCCTATACGTCCTAAAATACACCCCGTATACGTAATATGGCCCAAAATACCTTTATTTTTGCAAAAATTAAATAAAAACAAATTTCTATGCTTGCTCGCGGGGCGCGACGCCCATGATCAACTCCATCGCGGTCCGCGACAGCTGGACCACCAGGCGAACCCCGGAGCTGCAACGTGTCGAGATCTTGGCAAGTCTAGCGAGTCAACTCAGCAGACCTAGGCCCTATACACCCTAGCTCGCGGGGCGCGAGAAACCATCGATCAGATCCTATAAATTGGGAACATCGGCCTTCAGTCCAACTCGTTCAACTTTCGTGATTCTCTCTCAATTCTCTAAAGCTAAAACTATACCCGGGCATTATACCTACTAAAATAGTGAAGTTCTGACTCGATGTAAGTATCATACCCCCGGTTACGTATTAGATACGCTGCCCGATTGACCTAGTGCTCCCTAACAGCTGTCGAGACTCTGCCCAACGTAGTCGTTGGAGTTTCTGTCTCGGGGAGGGTATAACTAATGTAAATTGGGTTATTATACTAACGCGTGTGCATTGTTCAATTAATAGATTATAACCAGAAAGTCACAAAATAAAAAACCTAAATTAGCAATGTGAGTAATCTCCTTTTTTGTGAAACCTTTTTGTAAACTATTTTTACAAAACCTTAAATATTTTAAAATATAATTAGCAGTGATTGAGTCTTTGTAATTCTTCAATTACTGCCGGTATGTTGGGGTTTTGTATACAAAATGTGGAACACGTTACCATTGGATGACGAGATAACCAATGAGTAATATGACCCACCAGTCAGGATTGACAGTTCTGAATGAGTAATTGTGTAGATATAAACATTGTAATCGCTCTCAATGCTATCTAATGATAAAACCTGTTTTGATTAAATTGGGATTCACTCACCAGTATTTTCCACTGACAAAATATTTTTAAACGCGTTTCAGGTAACAAAATGTGAAAGCCAAATAGAAGCCAGCTGGACAGCACCGAAGGCTTAGAAAAGTGGCTATAAAAGTTACCTAAATAAAGAAGATGTTTTATTTCAAATAAATTAGGGTTACCCCTATAAACATGTTTGTAATGGAAACTTGGGAATTTCCCATGCATTTAATATTATAAAAATGTGGTGTTTTACTCTGATAAAATATTTCCTAACTACGGTCCTGATGTAAATTCCGCTGCCAAATTTATAAACACCGATACCACTGATACTGGCTCACGGCCACCCGTTCCCAGGTAATTAGGGGTCGGGGGTTGTGACAATTGGCGGGTGTAGATACTTCATCACCTTCATAGATGACTTCTCGAGGAAAACGTGGATCTACTTCTTAAAGTTGAAGTCCGATGCTCTGACACAGTTCAAGACATTCAAAAGATTAGTAGAAAATCAAGTAGATTTCAAAATAAAAGGAATACATACAGATAGAGGAGGAGAATACTGCAACCATGAATTTCAAAACTTTCTTAAGGAAAATGGTATTCGTCATCAACTTACTACCAGCTATACTCCCCAACAGAATGGGGTAGCCGAACGGAAAAATAAAACACTCATGGAATTAAGTAGAAGTATGTTAAAAATGAAAAGGTTATCACATTCTTACTGGGCAGAAGCAGTAGCATGTGCAACATATCTTTTGAACCGAGCCACAACTAAAGGTGTACAAAATGTGACCCCTCAAGAAGCATGGAGCAGAAGAAAACCAAATGTAGGACATCTTAGAATCATCAGAAGTGTAGCATATGCTCACATTCCAAAGCAACACCGTGGTAAGTTGGATAATAAAACGGAGAAAACAATCTTAATTGGCTATAGCGAAAACAGTAAGGCATACAAACTTTTCAATCCAACGACGAACAAAACCATCATTAGTAGAGATGTTATTTTTTATGAAAGTCAAGATTGGGAAGGAATTAACACAAATGAGAAAGTATCATGCATCCAACTGAACCATCCGGATGATGTCGACTAAGAGACTGAAACTGCTGATCAAAGTAATGACTCTGTTTCTGAAGTAAATGACCAAGACGGAAATCAATTCAGCGATGAAGAGATAGGAACACAAAACAATAACCGAGAAGATGAAGACTCATCATCTTCGTCGAAAAATGAAGAATTAAGAACAAGAAACATCTCGGATGTATATGCAGACTCACAACCACTTTCCAAAGAACAAGTTAATGAATTATATGAAAGAAATCAATTCATGTCCAATGATGCAACGAGGTTCGTGCTATATGCTGATGCAGATCCTACCACATATGGTGAGGCCCATAAAGATAGCAAGTGGAGATAAGCAATGGACAAGGAAATTGAATCAATTCAAAGAAACAAAACTTGGGAACTGGTGGATCCCCCAAAAGACCAAAAACCTATCGATGTTAAGTGGATCTTCAAAACGAAGTATGATGAGCACGGGAATGTGAGTAAGTACAAAGCACGATTAGTAGCAAAGGGTTATAAACAAAAATATGGGATCGATTACCAGGATGTTTTTGCTCCTGTGATAAGGTTTGAAACTGTCAGACTGGTTCTAGCCTTAGCCGCATGTAACGGTTGGCATTTACATCAAATGGATGTAAAAACGACCTTCTTAAATGGCAATCTAAATGAACAAGTGTACATTGAACAACCAGAAGATACATTAAGATAGGGGAAGAACAAAAGGTATGTCATCTTAAGAATGCCCTATATAGTTTAAAACAAGCCCCAAGGGCATGGTATAGCAGAATAGACGGATATTTTAGATCAAATGGCTTTAAAAAGTGTGTGTATGAACATACATTGTTTATTAAGAACTCAAAAAACTCAAGGAGGGTGATCTGCTTATATGTAGATGTTCTTATAAAAGCTAGTGACTCGTTAAGTATGATAAATCAGTTAAATAGTTCAATGAAGAAAGAATTCGAAATGACCGATCTAGGAGTTCTACATTACTTTCTTGGCATGGAGGTCAGGTATGAGAATGGAAACATTTCTTTATCACAACAAAAATATGTGAAGAGTCTACTCGAAAAATTCAAAATGGAGAGTTGTAATGCAATCTCAACACCAATGGAATATGGACAACGACTATCCAAAGATGATCCTGAAGATGAAGTAGATCAAAATCTGTATAGAAGTCTAGTCGGATGTGTAACACCCCGTGTTTCGAAAGTCAAAGTCAAGATTGGAGTCAAAGGAAGAAACGATTGCTAATTGCGATATGTCACTCCTTGCTTAACTACTGTTTTGACTTCTTTGACTTGTAGATAATCTATTTATTTTATCATATTAGTTGTATTATGTGAAGTACATGTTAATAATCGAGGTTTGATCAATGTTTTATCGCTTATCGCATCGCAATCGCATTCGCAACTCGAGTTATGCGTTCTGGATATTGTTATACGTGTGTGTGCCTCTTATGTGTTACTTGTGCATGTTTACTTTATGTTATGTTTTGTGGTGATTAATCGAAACGCAATCGCAAACTCTATCGCAATCGAATCGCAAACGCTAAACGCAAGTTAATTATAGTGATTGTATGTTAGATATAGTAATTGGGATTAATTGTGTAAATCAATCGCATCGCAACGCTCAACGCACGAAACGTAATGCCGAAACTCAAAACGTCGGAGCCACTCGATCGAGGGACTGCTCGATCGGATGGTCAACCGATCGGATTGCCATCTGATCGGACAGCCATCCGATCGGTGACCCACTCGATCCATTGCACTTTCCTTTTTGGGAAACCCTATAAATACCCTCCTGTCACATCATTTGTGATGTGACAGCTTCCCTGCTCGACCAGCCCGCTTCAGCTCACTTTTCTCTCGATTTCTCACGATTCTTGTAAGTTTTCAACCTAAATCTTGTACTTCTATGATCTACACGCACTTCTTCATCATTTTCACCTTTGAATCTTAACTTTTAACTGTGAAATCACTGGATTTGAGGTGTTATTGGGTGATGTCATCATGGAGTTCTTATGAACTTCAAGTTTGGGCATCATTCCACCATGAATAACACAGATCTGAAGGATTTCCATGAGATTTAACAATGTTTTCACCTAGATCTACACATATTCATGGATAAAGGAATTGAGAGAGAGTTTTCCTAACTTTCTTTCAACTCTTTTACACTCAATGCACTCAAAACCGATAGAATCAGAGCTAGTTCTGATCTTCTACTCCTTCTTAGTGTTGTGTTGGTTCTAGATCTGATCTCTATCAAAGAGACAACCGATTTCGGGTTAACCATGAACCGCCGTCTCAAACCGTTGACTGGTCGGACTAGGGTGATTCATGTTCGATCGGGTTACCTGGCTCATGATGGGGATCCGGTTGTTTTGCACGATATCATGCCGTCTCGTTCAAAACTGCAAACTATCAAAACAACCAAGTGTCAAGACGATCAACCGTTGGGACGATGAATGCTTGTATGTTACGTTAACTGTTCAGGCTAATCTCTCTCAGCGCTCCCTTCAATCCAAGAGCGTGTTTACCTGTTAAACACAATCTGTGAGTATACTCGATCCCTATTTGCTTTATGCACTTTTGGGTGTTACATACATTACTTATTCTAAATCACAACCGACACACAATGCAAACACTATTTATACACCAACCGCTAATGCATGCTACGTGTTATTCGATGAATGCTTGTATGTTATGTTAACACAGTGATTGTTGCCTGACACCTTAGCAACAATAGTATTATAGTTTGGACTCAGCAGCTGTCGTGGACAGGGGTTGTTAAGGGCTTTACTTCACGTGTCCCAGTGGGGATATGTGTTGTGCATTCTACAACTCGCAGTCACGCCTGTGCATATTTCTCTGTCGATAACCTACTAGCTTTCACTTTGCTACATGTTACATGCTGGTTATGCGTAAACTACTTTCGAACTCTATATGCTATACCAAACTTGTATGCTCACCTTTACACTATGTGTATTGACCTTTACTTTAACGTATGTGACAGGTGTTTAGGATGCTATCTGCTAGGATGCTTTGCTCGCTTTTCATGGAATCAAGTAGGGTTGAGAGTCTAGAAACAAAGACAATTTATTTTGTTTGAAATCTGAGTTGTCGGAACATATTATTTGTTTTAGAGATATCGCTATCTGTAATAACTTAGTTTTCTTGATGGTTTAAGGTATGGGACTTAATATCAACTATCCGGTAATGTAGTTGTTATGGAATTTCTCTTGAACAATCTGTTTCGCTCAGTGCCACACCCCGATGTTTCCGCCATCGGTTGGGGTGTGACAGATTGGTATCAGAGCCATAACTATAGGGAATTAGGCAAGACTCGACCTAGTCCGGGTCGATGTCTTAGAAACGACCTAGTCTATAGTTAAGTACCAACAGACCAACTTGTGCATACCCTTAGGGGTTTTGTACGAGCTTTCTTGCTATATCTCGCTATTCTCGCTTACGCTACACTATCACAGCACACTATCTTTGAAAAATGAACGAGTGATTAGGTCAAGATTAGGTGTGAGCACCGCAAACTCTCGACTAAAAATCGCTTGTTCGACCCGCATTTTATCTTCAAACAGGAGAGTTTGCGTTGAATCAGGAGTGAAATCCGTACTTCGACGCCGACATTCTCTCTCTATTATATCAAAACAGGAACGAGGTTGTTAAGTTAGGAGTGAAACCCAAACCTTAACGACTTGTTCCAACCTCTATTTTGGTTTTACAAAACTCTCACCAAAGTCTCGACGGACTCCAACGACTTAAAGTCACACCGTGATTGTAAGAACGCATGCCAACTTCCCAGAATCGAGGCGAGAGCACAGTTCCGAAAGATAAAGTGTGTACTCCGAGTCCTTGTGAATAGTCGAATCACTTTGGGTAGTCGATGTCTATCTAGCCAAGAAAATCTATTTCTCGATTTTATGTGTTTCGATTCTGGATTGGCCATCGCTAACTCTGAGATTTATCGCTTTCATGTGGATTTTATGTGGTTTTTATGTGTTTACTTGTTAGCTATTTGAGGTACTATTGGTTTTGATCTAACGCTTTTGTTTCCGCTACACACACGCAACACCCACGACACCACGCTAACAAATCGCTACTACTTGTGGATGATCGCATGCTATGTTACTCGCTTATGCTATGTTACTCAATGTGTACTCGCTAATCGCAATCGCTATACTCGAACGCGCGAACTTTGAATGATAGCTTTCTGTATTCTGACTGCTTCTATGTGCTCTATGTGCCTTACGTGTTTATGTGTTTCTGTGATTTTGTGCCTAAGTGTTTGTGTGATTACGTGATTGTGTTCCTGAGCTTTAGTAAGTAGTACGTGTGAGGTGAGATTCGATTATATAGTGTTTTGAATCCTATGGCGATGTCTGTTGCAGACAATGTCGTCAACAGGGTCACTTTACTCTCGTGCTATGAAACGTAAATAAGCTGACAAGCGACTCGCCTCTCTCGTCGCTACCCAGATAGCTAAAGTTATCCCCCAGATTGTTAGCGAACTGAACGAAAACGCCAGCAAGTCTTCAGAAGAGTCCCGGACAGATTCTCCCAAAGCTGCCTTCAGCTTCAAGCAGTTCAAAGCTTGCGGACCGAAAGAATTTACTGGTAAAGATGGCCCTACGGCCCTGTTCCAATAGTTTGATTCAATCGAGGTCACCCTGCGCCAGAGTGGGTGTCCTGACAATCTCCGCACTCTTAACACCACTGGCGTCTTCCATTCCCGCGCTTTAGACTGGTGGACGGCTGAGAGAAACAAACGCGGAAAAGATGCAGCTTATGGTTTGACGTGGGATGAGTTGAAGGACGTCATGATGGAAGAGTTTTGCCCTCCCCACGAGCGGCAAAAGTTGGAGGATGAATTCTGGCATATCAAGCTGAAGGATGGTGACAATGCTGCTTTAACTGCTCGCTTCAAGCAACTTAGCATAATCTGTCCTGACCAAGTTAAGACTCCTGATGTAACGATCAAGAAGTATATTCGAGCTCTGCCGGATTGTGTCGCAGACTTTGTGCAAGCTTCGAAACCAACAACAATCGACGAAACTTACCTGCTTGCCGCTGAAATAAACGACAAGCGAGTCAAGTCTATCTACTGGGATAAAGCCACCAAGAATCTGCATCAAGCTACCACCGCACCAACCGCTAAAACTGCCGCCACTCCTCAGTCTTCAAAGGCCTCTCGTCGCAAGAGGAAGAACAACAGCAACTCCAGCAACAAGAACTGTGCTGTCACCACTGGTGCCCTGCTCCAAGCTGTACCAGCTCAGCAGCAGACTCAACACCGCCAAGTCGCGGCACCGGTTACCCAAGCACCGCCGGCAAAGCGTGCTTATACTGTTCCTCACCCGGCCTGCCCGACTTGTACCTGTCACCACCCAGTGGGAATCGCCTGCAGATTTTGTGTACATTGCAACATGTATGGCCATTTCACCGCCAACTGCCGCACAGGTCCTCGTCAAACTCCAGCTCCAGCTACTGCTCATCAAGCTCTACTTCCGGCTCCTCAAGGCCAACAAGCGGCTCCTGCACCCGCAATCAATGCTAGTGTCTGCTTTGCGTGTGGTGATCCCAACCACTTCGCAAACATGTGCCCGAACCGAGTGGTGAAGCAAGAGCCACAACAGCAGCAGCCCCAGCAGCAGCAACAACAACAAGCAGCTCTTGCTCGAACTTTCAACATTAACGTGCTCCAGGCTCAGGCTGACAACAACTTGGTCAATGGTACGTTCCTTGTGAATGGTATTTATGCTTCGTGTTTGTTTGATACTGGAGCCAATAACTGTTTTGTATCGTTTGAGTTCGAAAAGCTCCTTAATCGTAAGCGCGCCCATCTCCCCTCGACGTTCGATGTTAAAATTGCCACCGGAAGAACCATCGCAGTCAACTCTGTTCTTCGTGATTGTACTCTCGAACTCAACAATCACACTTTTCCTATCGACCTTATTTCAATGCAGCTCGGTAGTTTTGACATCATAGTAGGCATGGACTTTCTTCGCGAAAACCATGCTGAAGTTGTGTGCTTCGATAAGATGATTCAATTCTCGCTCGCAAACGGTGATCAACTTTGTGTGTATGGTGAAACTCTTTCGAAGGACCTCAAGCTCATGTCATGTATCCAAGCTAGCAAGTATCTCCGCAAGGAATACAGAGCTTTCTTGGCCAACATTGTAGTAGCGGAGAAGGAAAAGAAAGGGAATACAGGAGTGAAAGATGTCCCCATTGTTTGTGAATTCCCCAACGTGTTTCCTGATGAATTACCCGGCTTACCCCCAAGTCGTGATATCGACTTTCGAATTGACCTCATTCCTGGGGCCAACCCTGTTGCCAGAGCCCCTTATCGACTCGCTCGGTCCAAAATGCGCGAACTCTAGAGTCAGCTCCAGGAATTACTTGATAAAGGCTTCATTCGTCCTAGCATCTCTCCTTGGGGCGCGCCAGTCCTTTTCGTCAAAAAGGACGGGTCGTTCCGGATGTGCATCAACTAAAGGGAATTGAATAAGCTGACAATCAAGAACCGCTATCCCCTGCCTCGAATCGATGATTTGTTTGACCAGTTACAAGGTGCTACGTGTTTCTCCAAGATCGATCTGCGCTCAGGCTACCACCAGTTACGCATACAAGAGGAAGATATACCTAAAACCACTTTTCGCACTCGATACGGCCACTATGAGTTCGTTGTTATGCCTTTCGATTTAACCAACGTGCCCGCGGTTTTCATGGATCTGATGAATCGCGTGTGTAAACCTTTTCTCGACTGCTTCGTCATCGTGTTCATCGATGATATCCTGATCTATTCCAAGACGAAAACCGAATACGCGCAACATCTACGTTTGGTTCTCGAGCTACTCCAGGGGAATCGACTCTATGCCAAGTTCTCCAAGTGTGAATTTTGGTTGGAGGAGGTTCAATTCCTCGGCCACATTGTCAATAGTCAAGGTATTCATGTCGACCCTGCGAAGATCGAAGCTGTTAAGAGTTGGGTTACACCTAAGAACCCGTCTGAAGTCCGTTCTTTTCTTGGGCTAGCAGGCTACTATCGCCGATTTATCGAAGGATTCTCAAAAATCGTCGTGCCGCTTACTTTTCTCACCCACAAAGACAAGCCTTTTGTTTGGGGAACTAGACAAGAGACTGCCTTTCAAATCCTCAAGCATATGCTTTGCAATGCTCCCGTTCTCACTCTACCTGACGGAAATGATGACTTTATTATCTATTGTGATGCCTCGAACCTTGGTCTTGGTTGTGTTCTCATGCAACGGGACAAGGTTATCGCTTACGCATCTCGTCAGCTCAAGATCAACGAGAAGAACTACACAACCCACGATCTCGAGCTAGGTGCAGTTGTTTTTGCGTTGAAGATTTGGCGACACTACCTGTATGGTACCAAGTGTACAATCTTCATAGATCATAGGAGCCTACAACACATCTTCAGCCAGAAGGAACTTAATATGCGCCAACGCTGATGGGTTGAACTTCTTAACGACTTCGACTGCGAGATTCGTTATCATCCTAGCAAAGCAAATGTCGTTGCCGACACTCTCAGCAGACGAAGCTATCTGCATAGCGTCCATAATGTCCAAGCCCAGCATCATCTCGAAACCCTCATCCGCGAAGCCCAACATGCTTGTTTCACCGAACGCACTTTGAAGAAGGAAAGGATTCTCAACGATGGAGCCCAACTAGTGAATAAGTCGAATGGGATATTCCATTATCTGGACCGAATCTGGATCCCTAAGCGGACCGATTTGCGAAAGATTCTGATGGACGAAGCCCACAAATCTTGGTATTCTATTCATCCCGGTGCCGACAAGATGTACCAGGACCTGCGCTACAAGTACTGGTGGCCGGGCATGAAGAAAGATATCGCTCTCTACGTTTCGAAGTGCCTGACCTGCTCGAAGGTCAAGGTCGAGCACCAAAGACCCTCTGGCTTGCTCGTCTAACCCGAGATTCCGATATGGAAATGGGAGAGCATAGCTATGGATTTTATCACAAAACTTTCACGCACGCCATCAAGTCACGACAGCATCTGGGTTGTCGTTGACCGTTTGACCAAATCTGCTCATTTTCTGCCGATACGGGAAGACTATAAGGTAGAAAAATTAGCCCGAATCTACACCAATGAGATCATTTGTCGACATGGGACGCCTCGCGACATCATCTCTGACCGCGATGGTCGGTTTACCTCGCATCTTTGGGAAACGTTTCAATCCGCTCTCGGTACCACGCTTAATCTAAGTACCGCTTTCCATCCCCAAACCGACGGTCAGACTGAAAGAACGATTCGTACCCTTAAAGACATGCTCCGTTCGTGTGTCATAGATTTCGGTGGTAATTGGGACGCATACTTACCTTTAGTCGAATTCTCGTACAATAATAGTTATCATTCCAGCATTCAAATGGCACAATTTGAGGCATTATACGGAAGAAGATGTCGATCGCCTATTGTATGGCACAAGGTTGGAGATTCGCAATTAACCGGTCTTGAGCTGTTGCAAGAAACGACTGAAAAAATCCTCTAAATTCGAGATAATCTGCTGAAATCTCGGAGTCATCATAAAAGTTACGCCGATAGACGACGCAAGCCCCTTGAATTTGACGTTGGCGACCATGTACTCCTAAAGGTATCACCTTGGAAGGGTGTGGTCCTATTCGGCAAGAGAGGAAAGCTCACGCCTTGATATGTGGGACCCTTTAAGATTCTGGAAAGGATCGGAAAAGTGGCTTACAGACTCGAACTACCGGAGGAATTTAGCAATGTCCACCTGACTTTCCACGTTTCGAACCTCAGAAAGTGTCTGGCTGAGCATGATTTACATGTTCCACTCGAGGATCTTCAAGTGTACGAAACATTACACTTCGCAGAGAAGCCTGTCGAGATCATGGACCGCCAAACCAAGCAGCTCAGGAGCTCAAGCATTCCCATTGTGAAGGTTCGCTGGGAAGGCAAACGAGGCGCGGAGTTCACTTGGGAACTCGAAAGCGACATGAAGGCGAAGTACCCACAGCTGTTTGTTACGGCTAAAGCCTAATTTCGGGACGAAATTCCCTTAAGAAGGGGAGGCTGTAACACCCCGTGTTTCGAAAGTCAAAGTCAAAGTAAAGATTGGAGTCAAAGGAAGAAAAGATTGCTAATTGCGATTTGTCACTCCTTGCTTAACTACTGTTTTGACTTCTTTGACTTGTAGATAATCTATTTATTTTATCATATTAGTTGTATTATGTGAAGTACATGTTAATAATCGAGGTTTGATCGATGTTTTATCGCTTATCGCATCGCAATCGCATTCGCAACTCGTTATGCGTTCTGGATATTGTTATACGTGTGTATGCCTCTTATGTGTTACTTGTGCATGTTTACTTTATGTTATGTTTTGTGGTTATTAATCGAAACGCAATCGCAATCGAATCGCAAACGCTAAACGAAAGTTAATTATAGTGATTGTATGTTAGATATAGTAGTTGGGATTAATTGTGTAAATCAATCGCATCGCAATGCTCAACGCACGAAACGTAACACCGAAACTCAAAACGTCGGAGCCACTCGATCGAGGGACTGCTCGATCGGATGGTCAACCGATCGGATTGCCATCTGATCGGACAGCCATCCGATCGGTGACCCACTCGATCCATTGCACTTTCCTTTTTGGGAAACCCTATAAATACCCTCATGTCACATCATTTGTGATGTGACAGCTCCCCTGCTCGACCAGCCCGCTTCAGCTCACTTTTCTCTCGATTTCTCACGATTCTTGTAAGTTTTCAACCTAAATCTTGTACTTCTATGATCTACACGCACTTCTTCATCATTTTCACCTTTGAAACTTAACTTTTAACCGTGAAATCACTGGATTTGAGGTGTTATTGGGTGATGTCATCATGGAGTTCTTATGAACTTCAAGTTTAGGCATCATTCCACCATGAACAACACAGATCTGAAGGATTTCCATGAGATTTAACAATGTTTTCACCTAGATCTACACATATTCATGGATAAAAGAATTAAGAGAGAGTTTTCCTAACTTTCTTTCAACTCTTTTACACTCAATGCACTCAAAACCGATAGAATCGGAGCTAGTTCTGATCTTCTACTCCTTCTTAGTGTTGTGTTGGTTCTAGATCTGATCTCTATCAAAGAGACAACCGATTTCGGGTTAACCATGAACCGTCTTCTCGAACCATTGACTGATCGGACTAGGGTGATTCCTGTTCGATCGGGTCACCTGGGTCATGATGGGGATCCGGTTGTTTAGCACGACATCGTGCCGTCTCGATCAAAACTGCAAACTATCAAAACAACCAAGTGTCAAGACGATCAGCCGTTGGGATGGATTGTCATCCGATCGAACAGCCATCCGATCGGCTTGCACTTTGGTCCTACACTTAGACAATTAATTAAACTTTTTAAAAGTTTTGAACCTCGAACGGATTACCGTCCGATCAGATAGCCATCCGATCGAACGACCATCCGACCATGTGATGTTTGGAACTTCAACACTTACATGATTTTCAACATGTTTCAATGCACTATCAGTTCTAATGGATTACCCCCCGATCGGGAGACAATCCGATGGGATGATAACACTGTTGTGAACATGTTCTCTGAGAATGTCTCACCGAATGGATCGCTGTCTGATCGGACCGCCGTCCAATCGACCGACCTGAAGGGTAGGGATACTTCTCTGTTTTTAAAATGCTACAATGAAAACTTCAAAAGGCAAACCATCATACACAAACATATCTTTACCAAGCGAGATGTCAATCCAAACAAATGGCCATCCGATCGGATGACCATCCGAACGGATTGACATCCGATCGACTGGCCATCTGATCGGATTGACATCCGATCAAATTACCATCCGACATTTGGTACTTTCATCATTTTATGCGCCGCTTATCGTTTATGCTATCGTTAAGTGTTCAGGCTAATCTCTCTCAGCGCTCCCTTCAATCCAAGAGCGTGTTTACTTATTAAACACAATCTGTGAGTATACTCGATCCCTTTTTGCTTTATGCACTTTTGGGTGTTACATACGTTACTTATTCTAAATCACAACCGACACACAACGCAAACACTATTTATACGCCAACCGCTAATGCATGCTACGTGTTATTCAATGAATGCTTGTATGTTATGTTAACACAGTGATTGTTGCCTGACACCTTAGCAAAGATAGTACTATAGTTTGGACTCAGCACCTGTCGTGGACAGGGGTTGTTAAGGGCTTTACTTCACGTGTCCCAGTGGGGATTCTACAAAACTTGTATGCTCACCTTTACACTATGTGTTGCGTATTCTACAACTCGCAGTCACGTCTGTGCATATTTCTATGTCGATAACCTACTAGCTTTCACTTTTCTACATGTTACATGCTGGTTATGCGTAAACTACTTTCGAACTCTATATGCTATACCAAACTTGTATGCTCACCTTTACACTATGTGTATTGACCTTTACTTTAACGTATGTGACAGGTGTTTAGGATGCTATCTGCTAGGATGCTTTGCTCGCTTTTCATGGAATCAAGTAGGGTTGAGAGTCTAGAAACAAAGACAATTTATTTTGTTTGAAATCTGAGTTGTCGGAACACATTATTTGTTTTAGAGATATCGCTATCTGTAATAACTTAATTTGCTTGATGGGTTAAGGTATGGGACTTAATATTAACTATCCGGTAATGTTGTTGTTATGGAATTTCTCTTGAACAATCTGTTTCGCTCAGTGCCGCGCCCCGAAGTTTCCGCCATCGGTTGGGGTGTGATAGGATGTCTTATGTATCTAACAAATACACGATCTGACATCATGTTTGCTGTTAGTAAAATATGTCGCTTTATGGAAAGGCCGAAGAAAAGTCACTGGGAAGCTGGGAAAAGAATTCTAAGATATATAGAGGAACAATGAATCATGGAAGAGTAAATTACAAAGTTCGCCCTTTATGTATGTCATTTATTACAAAGTATGTCCTTTATCTTTAATAAGCTCAGAAAACATACTTAATGTTTGAAAAACCATTTAGGTTATGTCCTTTACCCTAAACCTAGTTTGTTTTCCCAGTTAAGTCAGGTCACGTGAGAAGCACATGAGGGCATTAATGTCATTCTACCTACCAATTAATGTGCCCTGTTATAAAAACCCTAAACCCCACCATCATCTTCTCCATCTTTCAATCAGCTGCACAGAATGAACAACAACAAAAGCAGAGAAACTGATTTTCACACACAATGAAGATCCAACAGCCTTTCTCTTTCACAATGAACAACAACAAATCGTTGCCTTTCTTTTTCACGATGAACAACAACAGGAGCTTGTCACAAACCAACATATAACTCTCTGGTAACTTCAATCACACATCAAATATTAGGTTTTCTTCATTGGAGATGTACTGATCTTCGATTATTGATTAGACTTCGATTCAATAAACGCAAAAGACCCAATTTTGGTCAGTTAGGGTGTTGTAACTTCAATCGGATGAAGATGGAAGGTGATGAAGAAATCGATGATGCTCAAAATCAGATGTTTCGAATTCGCTTTCAGATTTTGAAGCAAAGAAATTAAAAATATGAGATTATCATCCTTTGATTTTGAAATTCGGGTTCGGTCTTCGTTCATCATCTTCACATCTGTTTTTCGTCACGCACACAACTGTGTGTGAGAGAGTAGATAGAGAAACTAGGGAGGTAGATTTGGAGTAGAGAGAAATAGGGGTCGTGGATTTAGATTTGATTTTTCGTCATACATATTTACGATGGAGATAGAGATAACTGTAGGTTGTTGGATCTGCTTGTTGGTTGGTGGATTTAACCAGATGAAGGTGGTGGTGGATTTGGTTGTTCGATTTTTCTTGGCCGGATTTGGTGGTTGTGCCAGTGGTACGTACAGAGAGAGTCGGAGTAGAGGGGAGGGGGTGTTAGTATATAATATTTTTGTTTAGGGTTTTTATAATAGGGCACATTAATTGGTAGGTAGAATGACATTAATGCCCTCATGTGCTTCTCACGTGACCTGACTTAACTGGGAAAACAAACTAGGTTTAGGGTAAAGGACATAACCTGAATGGTTTTTCAAACATTAAGTATGTTTTCTGAGCTTATTAAAGATAAAGGACATACTTTGTAATAAATGACATACATAAAGGACGAACTTTGTAATTTACTCATCATGGAATCGTGTATTCAAAAGGTAGTAAGGGAAAACTGGTAGGTTTCAGCGACAGTGATTATGCTGGAAACATTGATGATAGCAAAAGTACCCCTGGGTATGTATTTCACTTAGGGTCCAGTGCAATTGCATGGAAATCTAAAAAAAGGTAGTTGCTTTATCATCAACTGAAGCTGAATACATAGCACTGTCAATGATCGGTTGCCAAGCACTTTGGATAAAGGGAATTCTGAATTAACTTCAAATGAATATGGATTGTCCACCAACGATCTTCTGTGATAATAAATCAACCATCTGTTTGGCTAAATATCTTGTTTACCATGGGAAAAGCAAGCATATTAGAGTCAAATATCATTTTATTCGTGATCTCATTAAAAATGATGAGCTCGAAATCAGTTTCTGCTAAACAAAAGATCAAATAGCAGATATCCTTACAAAAGATCTGCAACCAAAAGACTTCAATCGCATCAAAGAACTTCTACATGTCGCTTCAATCTAGCTTACGGGAGGGTATTAGAAGGAATATAAGCTAGATATAATAATTAGTGTAAATATGTTTATTATGTAACGCTAATGTAATTATTATTAGATATCATAGGTAGTGACGGTTATTCATTAAATCGTCGAGTATATATGTATTTCGTGTATCAACATTATGATCACCAATTCTATTCAAGAACATCGTTATCTCTTCTATTTTCAAACCCTAATCTGAATCTCAATATGATGGTGGTGGTAATGCGGGTAGAGATGAAGGAGTCTATACTTATGGAGTTGGGGTGTCTACAGGGGCAGGGACATAAGGAGCAGTGAGCAACCCGATACGTTCTTTCATGACGATGGTGTTAATATGGACACTCTTTCTCGGGTCTTGATCAGTCATGACCAACACCAGCGATTGCAGACGCACCTACCACTATCCAGGTATATCGGTTCATGCAGTATTCCCAGCTACAGCTCAGCCACCGTCTCACTTGGATCAAGTCAGATAGATGTCCGATATATTTGGAGCCTCAGGGTTTCGAGATTCCTTGTGATGATGTCGGGACCCAGGCTTGCAATGTTGAGGCTCATGATGAAGAGGAGGATACTAAGGATAATGATGATAGTTGTAGCAGCGGTGACGATTTGGAGGAGGACTAGTTTTATATCCCTATATATTTTTTGGATGTATAATTAGGGGTTGCATACCCTTAGACATGTTTCACAGGGGGATACTTACTTTTCAATCGACCACACATGATGGATGGAACTTTTATTAGGGGAATAGTTCTTTTCCCTTTACACTTATATTACCATATCACTTCGCATTCATGAAAAATAAATTGACATTTGTAAAATTCAAGTGTGGGGAAGGAACATATGTAACTTCTGAGTATCCTTCTTGAGGATCCATTCCCATTGAATGGTTCTGCACGACCGTGTGCCGGGAAAATTTTCACTATAAATAAAGGGCTTCCCCTCCCCATTGAGGTTCCATCCAATACATTTACACTCACGTATTTCATAGACACACCTCTAAGGAAGACCATTCAAGGTGCTTACCCTCTTCAACTCCATTCTATCATCACAAGGCGTTGGTCTTAGATTCAAGAAGTGCAATTAACCATACTTAGCCTTAGTTGGTTCTTTTGAACCATACCATGGTTTATCCACAAATTGTTGGTAACTTTGTTATTAAGTTTACTTGGTGTTTGGTTGGTCATACGTGACTTCCGACGCCCAAAAATGTCACCGAATCGCTAAAATAACTGTTTTTCGACATACACTACACTACAAGAACGGGCCACCTTTAGCGGCGACAGGTGTCGCCGGTATTGGTCGACTTTGTCGCCGCTATTGACCTTTAGCGGCGACTTATCGCCGGTAAAGGGTCGCCGGTATTGATCGGCCGCTATTGGCCTCCTGTCGTCGCTAAAGGTAGCCGTCGCCGGTATTGCTCTTAAACCTTTAGCGACGACACCTGTCGTCGCTAAAACGTCGCCGATATTGATCATGGTCGCTAAAGGGTTTAAGTCAATAGCGGCGACACATGTCGCCGCTAAAAGTCTTTTTTTTTTAATACAACTGCTGTATTTACAGCACCCAGCCATTTTTTCGGCCGAAAAACATAACCTGCCTATTTCAAACAACGCAAATATACGCCACGAACATATACTAAAGGTAATATAATTAAAAACTACGTTTAAGTCGTACATTATAATCCTACAACGTTTAATTAAATCTAAATCATACATTAAAAACAAGTCACTCTTCGTCGGATTCATTATCGAATAAGTCGTCAGAATCGTAGTCGTTTGACTTTCCTTTTCCTTTTCCTTTTCCTTGTGAAGCAAGATAGTTGTTAAGTTGGTTCAAAAATGACGGGGTTTGGAACAAGCTGTTAACAAAATCCTACAATAATAGATATCGAAACGTATATTAGCATATTAATTAACGCTACCAACATATATTTAACAAGGAAACATACGTTCGTTTGTCATTTTATAAATTGCGTAGTTTACCTCGGAAAAGGGTTCTTGCATCCGAGCTTGCGAAGACGACATGTTCGAGGACGTGTTGGAAGAAGGTTTAGGCCCCATCCCGCGGTACCATCATCGCCGCTCTCCCAACGTTTCTTGATACAGGGCAATTGGAGGACCATCGCCGCTCCATTCATCTGTGGCCTGTTGTATGTTCCGCTATATTTTACGAAGATGGTTAAATATATATGTGTGTATATATATATATATATATATTTGTTATAGAAAATAATACTTAAAAGAAATACTTACGTAATTTTGTTCAGCAACCGGATCAACCCAATTCCCTTGATTGTCCGTGTGGGTTTTAGCATACGTAGGTACCCAATCCATATCCTGTTTAACATTAAACTTAGATTAGACATTAAATAAACAAAAGCTTACACACACGCACACATACATAAAACATTACATTTTTATAGGCGGTGCTACCGTACGACGATGTCCCCTCACGGTACGGGAATTGTTGTTTCTCGCGTACTAGTTTGTTGGCCTTGCTTCTTTTAATATATTTTTCTTGCCGGAAACCTTCGATGGTTCTCAACCAGTTTTCATAGGGCATATCCACGGGATGGTATGCCCTTGCCCTCTCAAGATCATCGTAACCTCCCTCGCTCTCAAATAATTTTCTAGCGTCGTACTTGCGGTCAGTGTACCGCTTCATAAGCACAGTCCTAATACCACCCTTCAAGTTTCTCGCCTCATAATCACGTTCCACTTCATCAAAATTGGAATATTCCTACAAATTAAATAAAGAAGTTAAAATATCATATATAAATTAGATTTGCATGTGCTTAAATATTTGATAAAATTTTATGCATATAACTTATTTACCCGTAAGTGGTTCATGACGGCGTCCTTGTAATGTTGTTCAACGTTATCCCATCCAATTTTATCAAACGGGATGGTCCGCCACATATACAGGCTGGCCTCCCTTGAAAACATGTCTCTTGATTTACCAACAGGGGTAAACGTGACCTGTCTGTCAAACGTAAGCGATACAGTCCCCCCCCCCGCTTTTACTAGACGTCGTAGTTTCTCGTTTTTGGCTTTCCCCCTAACCTTCTTTGGGGAACCGCTGCAATTAAAACAAAAATAATTAGTAACAACATTTATAATATATAAAATATAAGGACTACAAAATAATTTAGTAAAAGACTTACCGTCAGTCTCGTGCGTGCCACGAAATCCACCAGGAGGCGGTGGATCACCAGCGCCGTCACCCCCATGTCCCCAGGGGACCACATCCGCCATCAGATAAGCGAATATCAGCAATACCGAAAACATAATCCCTATAAAGTTACAAATGTTACAGCATGTGTATCTAATAGAAATTAAGGGAAAGTACAACAATCAGCCTCAAATAAATATTTCAAACAAGTGTTTATCAAATACAAATCAATATAAATTACAATAACTTTTCTTTTAGTCAGACTCCACATAATCGGGATCATCCTCATCACAATCAGCCTCGACCTCATCACAATCAGTCTCGACCTCAAACACTCCATCGACAGTAGCTGTTGGGGGATCAACTTCAATTGAAGGCTCGCCCGCAGTAACATGAGAATATCCAATTTGAAAGTATTAGGTCAAGTCAATGACAAGTGGACAGTCAGATGAAGAGTTGTTGTCGACAATATCTTCTAAGCCTTTGTCAACATTTTGAACCTTATTGACGCAGTCATCACTTAATGGCCGATCCCAAATTCTTCGATGATTAACATTTTCGACTACCCACCTATGTTTATTTTTTTGGTTTCGAGACGTTTCTTGGATAAAGAACACTTGTTTGGCTTGCGAAGCAAATATGAGTTGATCGTCTTTGTCCCATTCATGTTCAGTGCTTATACTGGTGATATTATTGTCATGATTTACACCCCTTTGAGTATCAAACCACTTACACCGAAATAGGACAGTGGAATAATCATTTGTATAACGCAACTCAATAATTTCTTCTAATTGGCCATAAAATTTCACACCGTTCTCTCCAACCACTTCGACCCCAGAGTTTTGCGTTGCGCATTTTGCATCACGTTCAAGTGTCTTAAACCTAACACCGTTGACTATGCAAGCAGTGTAAGTGTAAGCAGTCATTTTCGCACAAATTGAAAGATCATACAACTCCGGGTGGAATTCTGGAGAATTTTGTGTTTTCATCGAATGGACCTAACAAATATAGAGTAATAATATTTGTTATATATGTATTACCTAGCAAGTGTAGAGTAATGAGTGTTATATATGTATTATACCTTATGGAGAAACCATCCTGGAAATTTGGTTTTAAGATCATCTTGGGGATGTGTATGTTTGAATTCACTACATTGATGACAAATATAAGAAAGGAATGAAAAATACCAATTAACAGATTATGAAAAGTTAAAGATAGAAGCACTCACTTTATGTACTCCCTAACTTTTGCGCAGTTTTCGAGGACAAACCATTCCATCTTGCTTTTTTCGATGAATGATAGATATTTGTCCTTTGTTGCGCAAACAGGACGACATTTGGACTCAAACACCCATAACTTTCTTTTTTCAACAACGACATCATCGTTTCTATCTCGACTATTGAACTTAGTCTGAACATCTTTAAGGTACACTGAAAAAAATGTTAGAGCTTCTTCAAACACATAACCTTCAGCTATACAACCTTCAGGCCTTGCCGGGTTTTTGACATAGTTCTTTAGTTTTTTCATGTACCTTTCAAATGGATACATCCATCTAAAAGCTACTGGACCTCCCGCATTCGCTTCATCAGGTAAATGCACAAGTAAATGAACCATAATGTCAAAAAACGCAGGTGGATAGATCATCTCTAACTTGCATAAGATGGTAACAATGTCATCCTTTGCTTTCTTCATATCATCTACCGATAGTGTTCTAGAGCAAAGTTGCTTAAAGAACATACAAAGGTCTACTATTGGTGTAGATGTATCTTTAGTCAAAAGCCCTCTAACCCCAATCGGTATCAAACGTTGCATGAGGATATGACAGTCATGAGATTTCAACCCGGTAATGTTAGCATTGTTATCTGTCACCCTCTTACTGATATTAGATCCAAACCCATCTGGTAATTTAACATTTTTTTATAAACTGACAAAAAAATTTTCGATCATCGGACTTGAATGAGTACTTTGGGTGGGGACTTAAGAACTTGCCACCCGATTGTTTCAGCCATTGTGTCGGCCGAATGTTTAGTTTTTCCAAGTCGGACCGCGCATTTGGCGTGTCTTTGCTCTTATCGTTCATTAGAAGAGTACCGAGCAAGCTGTCGCACACATTTTTCTCTGTATGCATTACATCTAAGTTATGTTTCAGCTGCAGAGAAGACCAATACTCAAGGTCAAAAAATATGCTTCTTTTGGACCAGTTCAACTCGAAATCTGACCGGGTTATCCTCCCACCTCCAAAATCAGGATGCTTGCCTGGTAGACGATTAATTAAACGACCGAGTAGAGCTTCTATGTCAGCTGGGCTAAACTGTCTCGGAGGGTCTCGGGTCTCCCGTTAAAGTCGAGACTTGTTCTCCAAGGATGGTTGGCATCTAAGAACCGACGATGACCAACATAAGCACATTTACCAGTTACACGTATTGAAGGAGTGTCTTGGTTACAAGTTGGGCATGCCATGTAGCCTTGTCCGCTCCAACCTGATAGACTACTACGGGCTGGAAAGTCATTTATGGTCCATAACAACGCCGCCTTCATTGTGAAGTATGTGTTTGTTGCTGCGTCTTTAGTACGTACACCTGTCTGCCACAATTGCTTAAGCTCATCTACTAACGGTCTAAGGAAAACGTCCATGTCTTTCCCCGGTGATTTAGGGCCAGGAATCAACAAGGTCAACATGAATGTGGACTCTCGCATGCATAGCCAGGGAGGCAGATTATATGTGGTGAGTATAACCGGCCACGTGCTATGAGTCGAGGATCCACTACCGTTGTTAAAGGGATTAAAACCGTCAGCTGCAAGCCCTAAGCGAACATTTCGTGGCTCCATCGCGAAGTTTGGGTACTTTTTATCAAAGTCTTGCCATGCAGATACATCAACTGGATGACGCATAGTCCCATCTTCCGATCGTCCGGTACTATGCCATATCATATCTTTCGCTGTGTGCCTTGAACAATACAAACGTCGTAGTCTAGGCGTCAAAGGAAAGTATCGTAACACCTTACGAGCCACCTTCGTGCCTTTTGTGTCTTTATCGACCCATCGACTCTCCTTACAAACGGGATAATTTTGCAAGGACTCGTTTTCTTTCCAAAAGAGAGCACAATCATTTGTGCACACATCTATCATCTCATATGCCAAACCAATCTTCTTAAAAGTCTTCTTAGCTACATAATACGAAGGGGGAATCTTGTTGCCTTCTGGCATTGACTCTCGCAACAACAAGAGGATTCGATCTACTGCTTCATTTTGCAAATGGTACGTATCCTTTATATTCAAAAGCTTTGCTAAAAAGTCGATAGAAGAAAACTTGGTACAACCAGGATATAATTCTGTTTTAACTTCCTTTACCTGGTCTTCAAAATCATCAACAACACCGCTACTATCTCCATTCGAGTTCTCTTGGTTAAGGTATGTATCTTCTTCCATACGCTCCCCCCTAATGTCTTCAATAACGTTTACCATACCGTCTTGTGGCGCAACATCGTTTACTTCTGCAATTGGAGTCGTGTCCCCGTGATAGGTCCACTTCGTGTATTCCTTCCAAAAACTATTAATACGCAAATGGTATTTCATTTCTGCCATAGTTTTTAAGCCGGAATTTTTACATTAGGTACACGGACATCTAACTTCATCGTGGTTTTTTATCACTCTTTCACACATCTCGATAAATGACTTGAGTCCTTGCTTGTAGTGAGGTGAATGACATGGGGAATCAATCCAACTTTTATCGATAGGCATTATGCAACTGAAAGAAAATCTAATTTAGGATTAACAAGACAAGGGTAGGCTGCTAAACCCACTTTTTGAACACTTTATCTCATATGTGAATGTGTATTACATGATTGTTTGTTTAAGAAAAATTCGGCAGCATTTCCTCTTAGCTCCCAAGTATATATGTAATGATATATATACCCGAGGAGCAAAGAGAAAATGATAACCGAATCCTTCTTAAACAAACAATCATGTAATACACATTCACATCCTAAATGAGATAAAGTATTCAAAAAGCAGTCCCAAGATAAACGGGGACAACCCGAAATTAATTTCTAAATCAATTTCGGGCGGGTATTTCTAAGCTCGTTATGTTTAAAATGATTAATTCAAACACGGGCACAGTTTTTTAGGCTTGTTATATTCTTAATGATTGTTTTAAATTTTGGGCGGAACGTTATGTTTTAAATCATGATTTCAATTTCGATTGGGTATTTTCTTAGCTCGTTATGTTTGAAATGATGAATTCAATATCAGACACGATTTTTTAAATATGTAATGTTCTTCATGATGGTTTAAATTTCGGGCGGGTATTTTCTTAGCTCCTTTTGTTTTAAATGGTGATTTCAATTTTGGCGGGTATTTTCTATGTTCGTTATGTTTTAAATGATAATTTTAATTCAAGGAGGGTATTTCCTAACTAATATATATTTGTCAAAGTTAAATATAAATGTTTTCAAACCTAAACAGAAACATACAAATTATCAAACTTAAACTTTTTTTTCAAACCTACACATAAACAACATTCAAATTATCATCTCAAATATATTTTTTTCTCAAACCTAAACATAAACATAGAAATTATCAACTTAAACATTTTTTTTTCAAACATGACCATAAACATAGAAATCAGGAAACTTAAACATAATGTATGCACATTAACACATACTTCATTTATAGACTTACAAACCCACATACATGCTTACATACACCTACATAAACATCCCATCCTTACATACACATTTACATACTTTATACAAACATACACCTACATACATACATTCATTCGTACACTTACATACCCACATACATGCTTACATACACCTACATAAACATACAAACATTCATCCTTACATACACATTTACATACTTTATACAAACATACACCTACATACATACATTCATTCGTACACTTACATACCCACATACATGCTTACATACACCTACATACACAAATACATAGATTTTCATATACACATTTTCCCCAAATACACCTACATTATACATTTGACATACTAACATATACCTACATTATACATTTACATACCTAAACAAAAAAATATTCAATATCTAAACTTTGAAAAAAAATACATATAAAACTAACCGAATTTTCAAGTTTCTAAGAGATGTAGACCGCGTAGACGAGGTGGTGACCGGAGAAGTGACGGTGGTGATCAGAGAAGTGATGGTGATGATCCAATTTCACTACCATAAACACAAAAACACACAAAAATATACAAAAATTAAAGCCTATCATATGTATATAACAAAATAAAGAAGAAATGTAACAAAAACAAAGCTTTACTTACCGATTTGGTCGAATTTCGCTGAAATCCGGCGGTTGTCTCGAGTTTTTGGGGGAAAAAGTGAAGAAAGAGGGAAAAAATGGCGCTGATCAGGGTGTAATATCGTTCCACTATTAGCGGCGACGACCTGTCGCCGGTATTGATATGCGTCGCCGGTAAAGGTTTGACCAGAGATAAGGTTTGTGTGGCTAGGGATTAAAGTTCTGACACATACTTTTAGCGGAGACCTATTGTCGCCGGTATTGACATGTCCTTGTCGCCGCTAATAGGTTTTAATTCCCCAACCGTTAGATCAGGATTTTGATCAACGGCTGGGGTTTGGTTTCAGCATATGGGACGCGGATCGACCAATAGCGGCGACGTTTGGCCTGTCGCCGCTAAAGGTATACAATTCTTGTAGTGTATGGTGGCTAAACTTCTTGTATCTCTTTGGTTTAAATGAATTTTGATGTATATATTTAATGTCTTTGAAGTTTATTTTAGTGGTGAGTTCATACACTTAAAATTTTGAATACTTCTATGCTTTATTGAACATGATTCAAGCTTGAGTTTTGAACTTATGTGTGTATATATTCACCCGATATACATTTGCTCACATTCTAGGTTCATACATCTTTAATATTTCAAAGTCACGTAAGCCATAGATATCGTGGAATTGGCTTAGGTAACTTTGATTGGTAATTTATATCTTGCATGGCAATACTACCATGCTTATGCATTTAGTTATAAGTCTTGAGGTACGTTTAACCTAGCAAGACGGTTTTACACATGAAGTATATATTTCTTTAAAATGTTTTTAGATCCTGCTTATGCAAGAGTCGTGCATTCCAATCTTACAAATAAGTTCGTGGGAGATGTGTGCCATATATGGTCTCCCCATTTTATGCAAGTGTATGGAAAGCTTAGGGATAGTTTTCCGATGTTGACATTCTCATCTCATGATGGGATGTCTTATTAACCTCACCACACGAATAACTTTAAAAGTTTCTTATTGCTTCAAGGGGATTCGAGATCAAATAGAAAATTAATGTTTTGATTGATCTCTTCCTCTTTATTTCAGGTTTATTTTCTTACTTGTCTTTTACTATAACAAAAAAAATCCCTTTACCTTATAATCGAGGGTTGAGTAGTGTGAGACACTGACATTGGTTGACAGTTGGTTCTAAACCCATGCTGTCGCAACCCCCTGTCCCCTAACTACCCGGTAACGGGCGGCCGCGGCCAGTTTCAGTGGTATCGGTGTTTATCATTTTGGCAGCGGAAATTACATCAGGACCGTAGTTATGAAATATTTTATCAGAGTAAAATACCACACTTTTATAATATTAAACACGTGGGAAAATCCCAAGTTTTCAGTACACACATTTTCATAGGGATAAACCCTATTTTATTTAAATAAAACATCTCTTTATTTTAGGTAACTTTATAGCCACTTTTCCAAGCCTTCAGTGCTGTCCAGCTGGCTTCTGTTTGGCTTTCACATTTTGTTACCTGAAACGCGTTTAAAAACATTTTGTCAGTGGGAAATACTGGTGAGTGAATCCCAGTTTAATCAATACTTGTAAAAACCGTTGTACAGTATTGGGGGTGGTCGCGCAATTAAATTTGTTTCCATCTACTTTAATTACCACCCACGGTACTGTCAACCCAACTTGTGGTCATGTTACTACTCACAATGTAGTAACAAATTTTGTATAAAAAAACCCAACATACCGATGATAATTGTAGAATACAAATACTCAATCACTGTTTAATATGTTATTAATTAAGTGAGGTTTTGTAAAAACAGTTTGCAAAAAGGAGATTACTCACATTGCTGTCTTAGGGTTTTCCTTAAGGATTTCCTGGTGATTATCTATTAATTACACAAATGCACACGCGTTAGTATAATAACCCAATATTTACATTAGTAATACCCTCCCCGAGACGGCATTCCAACGACTACGTCGGGCAGAACCATGACAGCCGTTACGGAACCCTGGATCAATCGGGCAGCGTATCTAATATGTAACCGGGGTTATGATACTTACAACGAGACAGAACTTTGTTATTTTAGGGGGGTATTATGCCCGAGTATTATAATTCCTACGCAGAAATTTGAGAGAGAAATTGTGTGTGAACGAGTTGGGACTGAAGGCGGCCTTCTATTCATAGTGTCTGATCGACACTTCCTCGCGGCCCGCGTAAACCACACAAGGGTCCTTCGCGGCCCGCGACGTAGGGGTAGTAGGCCCTAGCCTTGACCAATCACTGGGTAGACTTGCCACGATGCTGACACGTGGCACGCTGTGGCTCCGCCTGACCTCCTAGCTCTCGCGCCCCGCGTAGCCTGAAGACTAGGTCTTCGCGGCCCGCGAGCTCCCCACAAAACTTAATTTTATTTAATTTTTAATAAAATAAAGGTATTCGGGGCCTGTTTTCGTATTCGGGGTGCATTTTAAGACATATAGGGACATTTTAAATATTTTTAGGGTGTCGGAAAATATTTTGGAGGGTTGTTATACATGCTATACTACTACACGATATGTACACTTGTCTAATTGTGTGTACTTGTGTGCAAAGCTAAAACCATTTATATAAATTCACAACGAGTTTTTTGTTCAAGAAAACCTTATAAAAATATATAAATTTTGAACGCATAAATATGCATAACATATTACACTATATTTTATTCAACCCATGTAATACATGAGTTTATTTAACTCGTGCAATACACAAGTTTGTTAAAGTCGTAATTTTTTTTAAGTATATAACATTACATTTATTCAATCTGTGTAATACACAAAATTATAACCTAGTATATATCAGCATCATTTCAAAACTCCAAAAAAATCAAGAACTTTGAGAACTTCTAAAAACCAATCATTTTTTTTTATAGATTTGTTATTTTTAAGGGTAGTTAAACCATTTATTAAATGTGACTTTATGATTACATATATATAAATAGGTAACCTTTCATTATTTTTTATTCAATTCAATGGCTAAGATGAAATTATAGGAAAAAGGAGAGGTGTAATGGTATTTTTGAATAGTCTACTTGTTGACTTTCTCTCTCCATATGCAAAGCACATGACATATTCCCCCTATTTTATATGACATTATTTTCTATAAAAAAAATTGCACCATAAAATCAAGCATCTTTTTATCTTTATTTTTAGTACCTTATTGCTATATAAGATATGAGAACTAAAATAACACAAAAAAAAAAATGTTTGTATTTCTACGTTGTATATCATTTTTGTGCTAGTTTTTTACAATATTTTGGTGTTACATCTTTTGTGCTAGATTTTTTGGGCTTAATTTTTTGCATAGTTTTTTTGTGTGCTGAATTTTTTGTACTATATTTTTTGTGTTGGATATTTTTGTACTGGATTTTTTAGTGCTGGGTTAATTTTGTGGTGAATTTTTTGTACTAGATTTTTTTTTTGTGTGCTCTGTTTTTTGTACTGGATTTTTTATTCTACATTTTTTGTATTAGATTTTTGTATTGTGTTTTTATAAGAAAACAAAAGGGTGAAAGTTTGTATTTTAAGATTGTAATGTCCTTTCATTCTACTTATAAAGAGTGTCGTATGTTTTCTCCACGGTCCTTTTTAAGCTACTTAGGCAAAATCCACTTTTTAGTAAATCTTCCCTCTAATTTGTTAAACTAATTTAATATTGCTACAGTATACTATTACTCTTAAGTGTTTAAATATATTATGGCCTGGTCTATTCGCACACGTCCTTAGTCTATTTAAACACCTCAAAGCGCCCCGCTATGGCCAAAGTGGGGCGCTTTGGTGTAAAGTCAACAGACAAGGTCTGACAGGTTCAGTCCTTGTCTGTTGACTTTACATCAAAGCGCCCCGCTTTGGCCTAAGCTCGGCGCTTTGGTTTTTTTTTTTTTTTGGTCCAAATTTTACAATATTTAATTTGTTTGTGCACATATATCTAAAGGTGAAGTCCCATCTCAATATTTAATTTGTTGAGGCATCTCACTGTCGCGTACAACCCTTTCCAACTCTTTGACTAGTCCCATCCGTGCTATAGTATACATTTAGCAGTTTTTGTGGGCTCCCCAATGCCACTTGCCACAATGAAATATAAGGAAATATTTACACGTACATATTTAATATTTTTTGGCATTCAAACTTGATATATGGCATACAGAAAAGACATAATTATTTATTGCTGCAATAGCCGGTCTATGTCTAGTCTACTACCATATCAAATCACATTTGATTGATTAAAGCTGGGCGAGGGCTAGGGCTAGTGTAAGCTGGCAAACAAAAAGAATTAAAAATTAGATAAAATGTGTTAACTAAATTAGATAAAATAAAGAGTAAACTGTGATTTTATCATTTTATATATACATAGATAGATTCAGAGAGAGATAGAGTAAAGAGTAAACTGGAGTATGTATTTTTTTTTAATACCGAAGCTATTAATGTATCACCTGGTGGTTGCGGTTGTGTTCGTCGACGATGGACATTTCATACATGTAGAGCTTGGAGGATGTTATCCAATGCCTCCCCCAAACCTACTCTGGACAGTGAACAGAACATTATACAGGGATCAGATCAATGCGTACGAAATGCTTACGTATCATCCCCCTGACCTTAATGTAACCCCATATGTTCAAGATGTATGTTAAATGTGTTTAATAATAATCACGTTAATTCTTTTACAATCCAAGAGTACGTTTGTGTTTGTTCAATATATGCGTTACATCACGTTAAAAACCGAATGTCACCGACACGACACGACCCAATCAGATTCAATACGCACTTGTACGACCCAAAATGACAATATACATCATAATACTACAATTAATGAAAAAATACGTCATGTACATGTACGGTAGGCGGCTGATACACATAAAACTACTCATAGGAGTACTTGTGCTTTCAAAACAAAATGATACGATATAATGGAATACGACATCACACGTAACCGATTTGATCCGGAACTTGCAGTATAGTCCATATATATTAAAAAATGATGTATAATGGAAAAAGTGTAAAATTTAGACTATTATCGACGCGTTTGTGAATTAAAAACAATTTTAAAAAAATTAAAAAAGGCCCTAAGCGCTGCGCTTTGACCTAAGAGGGGCGCTTTGCCCCAAAATGTAAAAAAAAAAAAACCAAAGCGCCGAGCTTAGGCCAAAGCGGGGCGCTTTGATGTAAAGCAACAGACAAGGTCTGACCGTTTCAGACCTTGTCTGTTGACTTTACACCAAAGCGCCCCTCTTTGGCCATAGCGGGGCGCTTTGGGGTGTGAAAATAATTTTGGCCGTGTGTGAATAGCATGACCCTATATTATACTAGGTTATAACCCCGTGTATTACACGGGTTGAATAAATATAACTTTATATATTATAGGGTAACTTTGTAGAATAGTAATCAAGTTTTAAAAGCGTTCTAATTAGGTCACTCAAGTTTAAAAAGTGTTCTAATCAGATCACTAAACATTCATTTTTCAATAAAATTAAGGTTTTTTCATTCATTTCATAGGTAACCGTGGTGATGTGGATTTTTTTTTCTTTTTTCTCTTTTATTTGATGCTAACGTCGAGTGATGATGTGGATTGTAACTTTTTTTTTTATTTTTAATGCAATTAAAGTGTTTTTATTTTTAATAAGTATAATTTCGTATATTAAAATAATCCGACCCGTCGGTTATTAGATAGTAAATAAAGATAAAGATTATAAACTTTTATATAAACAATTAAAACTATCTTTATCTTTATAAATAATAAAAACATTAATATATAGTTTTTAATTTTATTAATTAATATATGGTTATAAGTTATCCTTATTCTTATCATCAAAATCTTTTAATTTTCTCACTTATCTTTATCATCAAAATATATTCTACAAATTTTAATTGAGACCACCTCATAAAGCGACATGTGTCCCCAAAATGGTTTCTTTTATTATATAGTATAGATAGATTATGTTCTTTTGGACGACTAGCGAGACCAACGTAGAAAAATAATTGAAATGTATTTATGTCGAGAAAGGAGAAACAATATTTGTAGAATATGAAGAGGGTAAGTTAAATTTAAGTTTCTAGAAGATGGTTAAGCGGACTTACAATGTCGCACATAGCCATCAGAAATCTAACCATGAAGGTGAGTAACAAAGACAATCCGCCAATGTTACTCCGTCACAAATCAGGGCATGGGTAATCTAACTTTCTGACGGACTATTGAGGTATCACCGAAAGGATATTCATATGTGGATTGCTGATAGATAGTAGCGATTATTACCGTAACAATGATGGATTAGCCACATGATTCTTAAAGATGGCTTAGCGACATATTGTAACATCAAATTACCCACACAATATTCCGTCAGACAATTAGTTTTATTAAAAAACGATCGCTTCCAGACTTATCCACGTCAAGTTTCAGTCAATGATCTATCGGTTATAGCCTTTTTTTGTAGGTTAAGGCATGCATCGGTAATCAGCCGGTAATCAACAAAAGATAATAAGTTGTGTTTTAATTTTCATGTTCTTTATTTTTTGTTTTTATAGGATTCCGTCAATGATTACCGACAGATACCACCGATCAGTAATTTGTCGTCAATAATACTCATTTGTCTAGTAATAAACTGAACGATCAATTTTTTTTATCAATTATTTGGTATTTGTCCGGTTCAGTTTATTAATTTGATTGAACTGAACGATCAGCTATTTTTTCAGTTTATTTATCAATTATTTGGTATTTTTCCGTTCAGTTTATTGATTTGATTTATTATAGAGTAAATTGTTGTTTTGGTCTTTGTGATTTAGTGGTTATTGCTATATTTTACAAAATCCAAATGTCTTGTAATTTACATACCAATGTTTCTATTTTATTGCAGTTTTGATCCACCACACTAACTCCATCCAACTTATACTTACTTCTAGTTACATAAGAGACATGTGCTGGATAAGGGGTTGTTTTAGAATATAGAAATTTTAAAACAATTATTCTAGAAAAGAAAATGTTAATGTGAGTGCCTTGTAGTTTTAAAACAACTAGTAATCAGGACATGTGCTTTGTGGCGAGACCGTTAAACCGAACAAAAAGTAAATATATAAATGTTGAACCATGCACGCGCGTTACGGCGTGTTAACTCGCAAATATTGTACTGAAACATAAGACATAGAAAAGAATAACTAAGTCAGCTTAGGATCCGTCAGTTGTGGCGGGACCGTTAAATCACCAAAAAGAATTAGACATAAAACGTTAAACCGCACACTAGGGGTGTGCATGGGTCGGTTTTGTTCGATTTTTACTATTAACCAAAACCATAACCATAACCGCTAGTTCGGTTATGGAGTTTTGGTAACCATAACCATAACCAAACTTCGGTTACAGTTAATCGGTTATGAAGTCGGTTATGGTTCGGTTTTGGTTAATTTCGGTTAAGTAACCAAGCAATGTTTGAAATAATTAGGGTTGTGCACGATTTGAACTTAGCTTGAGCCTATTTTATAAGATAACGGAGACTAAACTTTTTGGTTAAACTACCGATTTAGGATTCTTTTTAATAAGGTAATTCTGAAACAAAAACAATTATGAACATAACACCTTAGTTCTTTATCAAAATAAATGGCATCTACATCAAGATTATATTGTTACTAACATACTTTTATCTTAGTAAAAACCCTCTATATGGTTTTGTAAAACACAAATCCATTATGTAAAGTTAACATCACAAATTCGGTTCGGTTTCGGTTATATCGGTTAACCAAAGCTTCATAACCATAACCATAACCATAACCGATTGAGCGGTTATACAAAGTTTCATAACCATAACCATTGGTTATATTGGTTAGCGGTTATTAGTGGTTCGGTTATGTCGGTTATGGTTCGGTTATCGGTTATGGTGGTTAATTTGCTCACCCCTACCGCACACGCACGTTACTAACGTGTTTATTCCGTAAGAAATCACAATATGATGGGGGCATTTATTCAAAAATAAATGTCGCAACACTTTAACTTTGAAGGGAAAGTCAAGCATGCTCTTTGATCCTTCCACGTTGAAAAAGAAAGAAATAAAAGGTTATGCATGTATTATGTCGCAAACCTCCGTCCCCTAATCACCCGGGAACGGGCGGCCGCGAGATCAGATTCAGTGGTATCGGTGTTTATCAGTTTGGCAGCGGAAATTTCATCAGGACCGTAGTTAGGAAATATTTTATCAGAGTAAAACACCAAATTTTATATTATTAAATATATTGGGATAAACCCAAGTTTCCATTACAAACATTTTCATAGGGATAAACCCTATTTTATTGAATAAAATATCTTCTTTATTTAGGTAACTTTTATAGCCACTTTTCCAAGCCTTCAGTGCTGTCCAGCTGGATTCTAATTGGCTTTCACATTTTGTTACCTGAAACGCGTTTAAAAACATTTTGTCAGTGGGAAATACTGGTGAGTGAATCCCAATTTAATCAAGAAGAGTTTTATCATTTCACAGTATTGAGAGCGATTACAATGTTTATATCTACACAATTACTCATTCAGTACTGTCAATCCTGACTGGTGGGTCATATTACACATTGGCTATCTCGTTGTCCAATGGTAACGTGTTCCACATTTTGTATACAAAACCCCAACATACCGGCAGTAATTGAAGAATTACAAAGACTCAATCATTGCTAATTACATTGTAAAATATTTAAGGTTTTGTAAAAATAATTTGCAAAAAGGTTTATAAAAAGGAGATTACTCACATTGCTACTTTAGGGTTTTCCTTGGTGTTCCTGGTTATAATCTATTAATTAAACAATGCAGACGCGTTAGTATAATAACCCAATATTTACATTAGTTATACCCTCCCCGAGACAGAACTCCAACGACTACGTCGGGCAGAGCCTCGACAGCCGTTACGGAGCAGTAGATCAATCGGGCAGCTTATCTAATACGTAACCGGGGGTTATGATACTTACAACGAGGCAGAACTTCGTTATTTAGGGGGGGGTATTATGCCCGAATATGGTGTCTACAATTCAGAAATAGAGAGAGAATTTTGTGTTTTGAGCGTCGGAAAATGAAGGCTGATGGCCTCCTTTTATCGGGCTGGTCGAGCAGTCTCTCGCGCCCTGCGAGAGTTTTAATGGGGGTCTTCGCGGCCCGCGAGGCCAGCTAGGGTAGGCCCTAGCTTGGCTGAGTCGATCCTAGCTTCCACACGCGTCACGACACGTGACACCTCAGGGTGCGACCTGGTGGTTGATCTGTCGCGCCCTGCGTAACCCGAAGGCAAAGCCTTCGCGGCCCGCGAGCGACGCTCAGCTTTTGTTTTTATTTTATTTTTATGAAATTAAAGTATTTGGGGTCATTTTTACGTATCCGGGGTGTATTTTAAGACGTATAGGGGTGTTCTAAATATTTTAGGGGTGTCGGAAATATTTTTGGAGGGTTGTTATATATTAGGAGTACACATAGCAAAAAACACAAAATGCAACAGTGAATATGAGAGTAAGAACAAAATTGCAAATTAATATAGGAGTAAATGCCATTTTAGTCCTTGTGGTTTGGGTCATTTCGTCAGTTTAGTCCAAATGTTTCATTTTTCTCCTATGGGTCCAAAAATGTTTCACCGTTGCCATTTTAGTACACTGTGTTAACTTCATCCACTTTTTCTGTTAATGAGAAGGGCAATTCGGTCATTTTATATGGCCGAATTGTCCTTCTAGTTAACAGAATTACATATAAAATGACCGAATTGCCCTTCTCGTTAACAGAAAAAATGGATGAAGTTAACCCAGTGAACTAAAATGGCAACGATGAAACCTTTTTGGACCCACAGGTAAAAAATAAAACTTTTAGACTAAACTGACAAAATGACCCAAAACACATGAACTAAAATGACATTTAACTCTTAATATAGGGTTAATTAATCTAATAAAGCAATTTTGGAATATCTCAATTTTAACAGACAAATCCTTGCAAATTCTCAACTAAAAACAAGTTTTTATACACCAAATGTATCCAGCAAAGAAAAAATACAAAGGTAATTATTGCACAAATGGTACGAAGCAAAGGAAACTTAAAAATGCATGAGGACATTTTTGTAAATTTATGTGTGAGCGCTCTCATTGTACATTTTTTTTTTTGGAAGGTGACTTTCTATGTACTGGACCTATTGGTCACCGGGTTCATGTCGAAGACATTCCCCCGTCAGCCCCGCACTCTCGGACGCGATGTTCGATTGGGCCCCGGCCGCCGCGCAAGCTGACTTCCGCCCGGAAACCATACTGCCCCCACACGAGAGACTCGCTGGGGTAACAACTGGGTAAAACCGGGTTGCCCTCAAGACCGCACCATGCCTCGGTAGGATACGATCCATCATTGGGACGCCCCCCCCCCCCCCCCCCCAAAGACCACAGTGGGAGTCGAACCGGTGACCTCCCAAAGGAGGAGCCGGCCAACATAACCCAAGTGGGGATACCACTGGGCCACGGGATTACTCTAAAGTATTTATATAATTATGTTACTTACCCTTAAGTAATTATAAAATTATTTTTGATTTATTTGAGTTGGACCAGTATTACTCTAGAATAATCTTATGAGTTTACTCTAGGATATGTTTGAGTTGGATCAAAAGTACTCTCAAATAATTGTATAATTATGCTAGTCATATATATATATATGATTCGGTTTAAGGAGAAACCACTACCAGTTGCGAGAACCATGAGAACTTTTCTCATCCAATAGAATTTTAACACATCACTTATAATCATTTTAATTCAAAAGGGTATTTTAGTCTTTTTCTCTCAATGTCACATTCTCTCTCTCTTATCTCTAAAACACATCACATCACATCCCATCTCTCTTGTCTCTCTCCTTTCATCACTTTTATACTTTTTATATTTAAAATTGTGAAAAAATATCTTAGGTTTTAAATTCAAACAACAAAAGTATTACGTAATTTAGAAAATACAAAAATATCGAAAATGATATCTATTTCTTTTTGCTCTATGTTCCCTAATTATGACATAATGTTCTTATAAAATGCAAACTATATTTGTCTTATATGTTTATTAGAAAATACAAAATTATCGAAAATGATATATATTTCTTTTTGATCTATTTTCCCCAATTCTGACATAATTTTCTTTATAAAATGCAAGCTATATTTTTCTTATATGTTTATTGAGAATTTATATTTCATTCGTTAATGTTTGATGACTTTGCACTACAAATTAAAAAAAAAACATTCGACAACGTGCGTAAAACAAAAAAGAAAAAAGTTTTGACAACGTGCATAAGAAAAGTTTTGACAATGTGCATAAAAAAAGTTTGACAACGTGCGTAAACATTTACACGAACTAAGTATGAGAACACCACTATGTAAAAAATAAATAAGAAAATGTTTTGACAACGTGCGTAAAAAAAGGTTTTTTACGCCCGTGATAGCCGACCCGAGCTCCTCTAAACGTCACGCGTAAATCTAATTTTCAAACGTATGTAAAAACGGAAGGCGTAAAATAGTTTTTACGTATGTCTGAAAAATGTTTTTACGTAAGTTGTTGAATGTAAATTTTTTTGCGCACAATGTCGAATGAGAAAAAAATGTTTTTTTACGCCCCTGATCGTTGGTTCGAGCTCCTATAAGCGTCCCGCGTAATTCTATTTTTCAAACGTATGTAAAAATGACACGCGTAAATGTTTAGTTTTTAAAATACATTTAAAAAATTGTTTCTCATACGTTGTCGAATGTAAAAACAATTCGTGCACGGTGTCGAATGTAAAAAAATGTTTTTTTATTACACATGATAAAAAAATTTTATGTCCCTGATCGCCGGCCCGAGCTCCTCTAAACGTTTGTGGAATGTAAACGCTATGTTTTTTTCTTTGATTTTCGTAGGTGTTGGGGCTTTTACGTTCAAATGACGAGGATAACGAACAAAAATGAAGATTAAGATTAGAGATTGAAGACGTTTTATTTTTATACATATAGTGTAATTTGTTTGTATAAAAAATCATGTGTTATAATTAAATTTTTTTTAATAGATAACGTAACTCATGTTGACATGAAGAGTGATATAGTCTAAAATGTTTGATTGTTAGTTTGACAAATTGACTGGAATAATACACAAGTCAAATTTTCAAAAATACCCTTGTTGTACTATTTATTCTTTTTTAATCAATAAAATCACTACAAGACAAATCAAACTTAAACAATTAAATCTCAACCACTCATACATGAGAGATCTAGGGTGGATAATGGTTCCTACGGTTCTCGCATTTAAAGGCGGTTCCTATTTTATCTCATCCCTATATATATATATATATATATAGTAGGTTAGTTCCCCGTGTGTTACACGGGTTGAACAATTTAAACTATATAATAAATATTTCCTCTAAATGTAAAACAAAGATGAAGACATTTATATACCAAACATAAATGTAATGTTATATGATTCATAATAAAAAAATAATGTTTTAAAAAATAATAATTGAATAAAGTATAATGTAATTTGTTAACATATAGAATTATCAAGATATGTATTTAAGAAAATGAACATTCGCGTGACAATTATAAATTTTGTTAAGTTTATTTTTAAACATTTACAACCTGTTGCATAAACTTCTACACGCAATCATGGTGATGATGATGAAACATTCAAATAAATTAAGAAACACATGTTTCAATAAAATTATGTACATATCCATTGAGAGGCTTAGTATAACAATTCAACACCATATATAACCAACTTTTTAAATTGTTTCAGTAAAATATATAGGATTGACATTTTACCTATAACTTGAGTGACTAAATTTGAAAGAAAAAACTTTAAGTGGTTTAATTGAAAATATTATAAAATTTTAATACAATACTATTCAAGTTTTCAAAAAAATAAATGAAAAAAATAAATGAGGCGTATTTTTATTTTCATGGTAGTTACATGCATGCAACCATACTCATTATTATCTTCGAAATTTAAAATTTATAATCACCATTTTTTTACTTTATCTTTTTTATCCTTATCGCCACTAACAAACTCATCAAATTAGTAGATTGATTTAAGAGGGAAAACACAATTAGAGAGTGCCTGAGGAAGTGACATGTGTGCCCCAAGAGGTTTCTTTTATTATATAGACTAGCGGTAAGACCCGTGTGCAAACACGGGTCGTTTATTAGAAAACCATCCAATGATTGTCCTTGACTTTTATTTATTGTCATAGCAAAACACAGTGAAAGTAGGAATTGTCTTTGAGAAATCTTCACTGGTATTCTTTTATCAGAAGGTGTCATCTTCAGTCTTGAAATCAAAGTATGATGACCTATATTAGTCCCTGTGATAATTTTTGCTTCAATCACAACTTTTCCGAGCCTCGTGACTTGTAAACGTGTACCGTTACACAATCCATTTGCCTGATCAATGTTTCTGAGTAACATCACTAGAGCACCAAGTTTCAGTACTAATTTATGGTTAGGTAAACCAGATAAATGAAGATTGTTTAACACATCAGGAGGAAACAATGCCATATTAAGCTCTGATTCTTCCTCAGATTGGCATAAACTATCTGAACTAAAATAAACCTTTTCTTCACCAGGCAGGCTCTCTAACAACTCTTTATTTATTGAATCCACTACTTCATTAGTTGGAGCAAGAATCGCTCTTTGTTGGAAATACATTAAATCCCACAAAAAGTTATTCATGTCCGGATATATAAATGAAATGAGAGAAGAAATAGGATTGACTTGGAAATACGTTAAATCCCACAAAAAGTTATTCATGCCTCATTCTTTGGATGTTAAATGTTTGTTACAATTAAGCTGTTTTTTTTTTGTTACTTTCCTTAAATACATTATTTATTTCTTATTAATTATTGGTATTTTATATTTATTTTTAAGCGTCTGAATGTGAAAGTAGCCTCTTTATCAAGGATTCATAGAACATTGAAGATGACAGTTTTTAAAATCTGAATGGAGTTAACACTGTAATTGACTTTCGACGGGAGAAGCATGGCAAGGGATTTAGATACGCGGCTTGTCAATTCACCAAGAAGTTCACGAAGCCCAATGGTATCTACAGAAATATGAGATGCAAATTTGACTACTCTGAAGAAAAAGCCAAGCTGATCTTAAAGAAAGTCTACAGATAGTTGTGGTTGTTGGTATTATCTCATTTGAGATAAATTATGGGATGGTGATGTATCAAACTTCTATATTTTGAAAACATACGATTTACAAATATTTAAATTATAATCATGTATGCTTATCTTGTTATTTATATTAACTTAAACCTTTGTTGTACATTCTCCATATATTTTAATTGGCTCTTCATGATACATTACAACTTGAATTATACTCTGTAAATTTATGGGCACTCATCGATACTTAAAAGGCTTTAACAAATTTATGGGCAGTTATGGACACTTAAAAGGCTTCAACAAATTTATGGGTGATCATAGTCATAACTTCACTTGAATTAACCTCTAACTACAAATAACAGTCTTTTAACATCTACAAAAGGGATGCACTCAACATCTATTTAGATAAAGTCTGCCAAACCAAAAGCTCTGTGAAACAGAAAATCTGTTCAAGCAAAGTCTGTTGTTCCAAACAATCTCTGCTAATAAACACAAAGACTGTTGTAGCAAATAACCTCTGCTGATAAACAAAACCTCTGCTGCTGAATATGAATACAAAAGCATCATAAAGCTAACATCTGCTGTTACTTAATAGATGATACAGTCTTTAAACATCTGAAACATTTGCTGTTGAAACAAAGGTCTGCCAAACATAACATCTGCTGATCATTCCACAGTATAGATTGCTAACATCTGCTATGCCTGAACAGATGATGCAGTTCAACAGAGGATTTCAAACATCTGTTTACACACGCATCATGATGAACATCTGCTGATAAACACCGAGACGGTTCAAGCAAAGGTCTGCCAAAGAGAACCTCTGCTATGGACTAACAGATGATGCAGTTCAACAGAGAATGTTTAACAGCAGTGCTTTAACAGACCATGATCAACAGATGATAAGGTCTGTTGAAGCGAAGACTGCTCAACAAATTCTAACAGTTTTCCTACTAACCAATTCATTAAAGTAGTACTCAGTCACTAAAAATAATATATAACACTACTACTTGTCCAAAAAATGAACATTACCAATAATATAATAACTGTTATAAATAAACTATATTAAAGTGACTATCGACATCCTAACTCTCATATCTTCATTTCCTTTGTATTAATGTAAGAACCATATATATATAGGTTTTTTTGTATTGCATGATGATATCTTAATGAATAAGAATTCATGTTATCTTATTCTCCATATTCTTGTTCTCTACATGATCTTTATAGTCTTGTTCTCTCATATTTATTAGAGTTATATATTAGTTGCTAATAGACCGTTGATTTACAACACGTTATCAGCACGACGGTGTTTTTCCAAAAGCCTTGTTTTTGTAGCCGCTAGCGACATCACACAAACCCGAATCACCTGTAAGGATTGTAAACACGATGGTCACTTTTCTGGATGATGTGAAATCCACACCTTGCAAAAGGATGCTCATTTGAGAAAAAAAGGTAACCTTATAAAAATCCTCTTAGATTATGATATATTAAACATGTGCATGCCACTATTTGAAATTTTGCATTGCATTTTTATATGTATATATCCGACGGCATTTAAAAAGGTAAATAATAAAAAGTAGAATGTATTGTCTAGAAATTAAAGTCAATTGATTTGTCTACTCTAGTGGTTAAAAAATAAAATCATAAAATCATATTTTGATTTGAGTTATACTTCATGTGGTGTGGTGTCCCACAGATCAACTCTATTATTCAAACGAATGGCATATGATTTTTTTTATAATTCATTCTTGTTAATTTAACATAATATTTCATGTTAGACTGTTTAGAGATCTGTCATGATTAGTTTGAATATTTATGTTTGGTAAATGAAGTTAAAATATTATATAAATTTGACTATCCACACTTTGTACTACGGTTATCAAAGTTGCACACTATAATTTTAATATTTATTGTTTTTAATGATTTGGATAGAATCATTATTTTGGTATTATTTGTGAATATACAAGTTAAAAATTCTTAATATGTCCAAATATACTTAATATTATTAATAAGAATCATGAAAAGAGATTTTCCACATATATTGTAATCATCTTTAACAATTTTGTTTTATTTGATCTTACCATAACCATTGTTATTTTAACTTTTATGTTTATCGGTGTTCATGAATCGGTTTTATTTGATCTTACTGTAACAATTGTTATTTTAACTTTTTATTTACTAGTGTTCATGAATCGAGTGTCATATACGAAGAAGATTGAAAATTAATTGAATCCGGGTGTAAGTATTTTCTCTCTTTTGTTATATACAAAGTTTCTTTGATTGGATACTCGATCAAGGACATAATATATACACTTTTTCTGTTAAACCCTAGGTGAAGTCCCTTTTATTTCTTTAACTGAATTTGCTTGCTTGTTGGCTGTAAAAGAAAATAAAATATTAATGTTGATCGTAATTAATTGTTTTCATTAGTCATTGTTAATATATAGCATGCCAAAAGACTTTTACACAATTAGATATAGATGACTTTTAAATAAATAAATAATAACTACTAATTTCATATTTGTAACTTCCTTAATGTGTATTAATTTCATATTTGGATTAATTGTTTGAAATATAAAAGGGCTATAGGTTTTAATACTTCCCGACCGTTTCTAGTTTATCACTAAATGTCAATTGTTATGTTTTCTTTTAATATGCTAGTATACAAATGGGTTTGAAATGTTAGTAAATGATTTTCAAGAAAGTTATATTTCTTAAATGGTAATTATTGTTTTTACATCATTTTAAAGATTTATAAGTCTTGATAAATAATGGAATTGAAATTCAAATGCTATTTAAGGGATCATGAAATAGTAAGCGTTACCGTGAAATTTTTAGTTGTTTAATGTAGTGCTAAAATACTTTTTATGTTTCTACTTGAATTATATAAATATGCATTTATGTTCCAAAGAATACTATGAAGTATCTTAGATACGTGCTCCAACGATTGGTTTGTATGATTATAAATACTACACAAAATTTAAGAAATACAAAAGGTTTTTATGGTGTAGTGCTTTAAAAATACGGTATTACTACAAGATCAAGATTAACAAGTAATGTTATTAATATTTTGATTCAACATATGAATTTGTATTTCATACAAATATTATTTTGTACAAACGTTTTGGGTCTTGTGGCCGATTTCGATGGAGATGATTGAACCATTGATACAATAGAATTAATGAATTTTCTATCTTAAATGATGTTATCAAAAGTGAAAATTTTAATTGGTTACAAGTAATACATATGATTTAAATATTTGCTTTTAAGTGTGATGAATATTTCATAAAGTTTTCATACCAACTTTTTATGTGGTCACATATTGTGAATTGTTTTATGTGGTCACATATTATATTATGATGCCATGTATTATATAATTTGACTTTATTTTATATTGTGTATTTCATATGTTATCATATACTCATTTGTAGTATTCAATCGATCATCTAAATTGATTTAATATCTCTCATGAAAGGGAATCAAAAGTTTAGACATGACACCCGAGATGTCATACTCCCTAAATCTCATATTGAGTATGTAGAAGGTCATAAGATGTTAGACCATATATGATTCGGACATGTAATTACTTCTCTATGGTGTAATGCAAAGAGAAGATTACAAGGTAAAATCGGATAAAACAGTTTTCATTTGTCGTTCTCAAATATGCTAAAGTAGCAATATTATGTAACAAGGATAACAACTTTGAAATGATTTCATATCCGTTTGTCCGAATCATGAAACTTGGTTGGTTTACATCATTCCTTGAAGTGAATATGATTATGAGATCTTTGAAAATGTTGGGATGATGGATGTAATTGAGAAACTTATAATGCTGATCATGTTACTAATGAGATCCTGCTATCAAAAGTTGTAAGATAGCCAAGTTAATAATGAAACCGACTATCAAAATTGTAATAATGGTCACAATGAGATTGACAACTTGTAGTGAGGAATTATGGGAGTGATTAAAAGAACACATTGTTATCTCACATATTATGATATTGATCATAAATCAAAATTTTATGAATAATGATTATATGATTAATTGCCATGATCGCTTAGACCACACCGAGTCGATAATGATGTGAAATTTAATGAAGAACTACAAGATTATTCTTGTTAAGTGCATGCAATATTTGCTCTCAAGGGAAGTTAATGATATACCAACTAAAGTGTGGTTTAGATCCCTAAATATTTTGGAAATAATAAGGGAATATGTGTATCCCGACATGATACCATTTAGTATTTTGAAATCGATGCATCGTCTAAATGGTTATCAAATCCACAACCTGAAGCTTGTGTGATTGTGGCTTAGCTAATGTGATAGCAAGCATATTAATCCAGATTACTATTGGTTACAAAGCCAATGATCATGAGAGGAGCAAAAGTTCATTTAGGTATATGTAATTTTATGTATAGTATCATCAATTCACATCAAGCCAATAAGTTATAGTTCTCCCCATACAGTTGGTTTTTGGTCAGGAACCAAAGATGTCTCATCAAAGATTTTGGTTGTGCGACATATATTAAAACTCATCCACCAAACCGCACAAAGATGAGACTTCTAAAAAGTTTAAGAATATGGTGGGTATAATAATCATCTATGATTGAATACTTAAAGCCATTTGTGAGAAATTTGTTTATGGCTCATTGGTTTTTCACTTTAGTGAATGAATGTTCCCAACATTAGGGGGAGATAACAAGCAGTTGGAAAGTGAAAAGTGAAATGAATTATCATGTAATATTGATCCTCAGACTATAAACTATGAACTAGAAATTTAAAGTATAATTCATTTACCAATATTAAAGAACAAATTACCAGACAAGTTCACTGACCTAAATAGAGTGACTAAGTAAGTCACATAATCAATTGCTTATGCTCCAGTTATATTTGTGTCCAAGAGGACAAACACATATTTTGTAATGAGTCTATTGCACGCCTGAAGCGTGGTAGACTAGTCGATTCCAATATTAAAATTCCTCGAAAATTGGAGCAAGTAATTAAGATGGTCAAGTCGAGGTTATAGTAATAAGATCTAAAGAAGAGACAATAGACATCATGGTTCAAGAAGAACCTCAGGTACCTGAAAATAAAGAGATCTCGATAAGTTATATCATGTCTAAGATATGTATGGAATCGAAATAAAAATCGACGTCGTTATACTTTTGTATATAATGTAGCGCTTAAAATGATTAAATGATGAGGATCAGATTTAAGATCTGCCTATGAATGAATAGTAAGAAATGATTGGCCAAAATAGAAAGACCCAAATAAGGCAGAGTTTAGTTCTCTAATGAAATGGAAAGTTTCTGGAACAACAGTCCATACAACTGAAGTTGTAAAATATGTTGGATTCAAATGTGTCTTTTACGCGAATCATGTGAAAATCAAATTAAGTGATATAAGTCAAAATTGGTGGCACAAGAATTTTGCAAAGACTTATGACTGATTATGAGGAGACATATTCTCCCGTGGTGGATGTTTTGACTTTCCAATATCTTATTAGTTTGGTAATATATAAAAGAGAATTGACATGCGTCGTATGAAAGTTATGTATCACTTGATACTAAGTCATATAAAATAAGTTCTCGAGAATATTATGATTATTATTTAAATTCGAATCTGAATACGTATACATGTTGTATATGTTATTGAATTGAATATAACTGGAACTCCCCATGAGTATCCTAAAGCATTTGAGTGCTTAAGAGGTTAATTGAAACACCTTATGCATGTAATTATTATGCACCAATACTCCAATAAAGATACATAGAAAATGTGTACCTGGTTATTATGGCATCTCAATGTACACAATGTATAAACATGGTACAATATGGATTTTATAAATGAAGCAAGTGTTTAAGATATCCTTGCATATAATATAAAATCAATGAGGAGGTTTGCGTGTCAACACTCCTGAAGAGTGTATGCACAAACATTGTTGGTCAAAGTGGAAAGGAGTACGAGAATGTATATTTATAAAGTTAAAAAAAAAAGATAGTATGGACTAAAATAGTCGATTCAAATGTGGTATCATCGACTTACTAAAGAGAGAAATACATAAATTGTAGTGAATCCATTTGTTTTCATTAAAAGAACAATATGAGGTTTATGAGTATTCTAATATATGTTGATGATATCATTGAATCTCCTGAAAAGATAAAATGAGCTCAATTATTAAAGGAAGAATTTGCAAATTAAAGATGGTATTGCAAATATGTGGCTTGATATGTAGAATAAGCATTTGTATTATTATTATCCATCAATCATAATACAAGATGGTGGACATGTTCATACGCACAAAGCTTATGGTATACATACATTTTATGATGACCAAGTAGTTGGTATAGAAAATGACTCTTATCATCTCCTATCAGAGAAGTAAAGATCATTGGTCCAGAAGTACCATAGTTAAATACGAATTATATATCTTGCTAGTATTTATACACAGACACATGTCATGAAATTCATTGACAAGATATAACTCGTGTATAATGAGGAGATAATGTAATGGGTAAAACATATATTTTTATACCCTTAAGGTACAAAAGATATGGATTCATATTTTACTAACCCATCAACAAGTTTGGTTAGTTTTGTAAGTGCAGGGAATGTAACAAAACATATTCATGGATCTTATGGTATCTACTTACAAGTGAAGGCAATTAAAATTTCACATGAAGATCATACATCAATGCTCATTGAAGGATTTGACATTAATGGATCAAGCAACATACCAAGCTGCACATCAATGGATTACGAGGTTTGAGCAAGTTTCAAAGAAGCCGGACCTAAGTCACTTATAGGATACATGTAAAAATGAGGGGGAACATTATACAAGTTGCACTCTTTTTCCCTTAACTAAGTTTTATCCCAATGGGTTTTCTTAGTAAGGTTTTTAATGAGGCAACATGCTTAATCCAAAAGTATCAGGGGGAGAAAATACACGCTACACTCTTTTTCCCTTAGCTGAGGTTTTGTCCCACTGGGTTTTCCTAGCAAGGTTTTTAACGAGGCAGCACCACCAAGTGTATAATACATTGTTTTGTTTTATTACGTAGATAGTCAAGGGGGAGTGTTATAAATAAACTATATTAAAGTGACTATCCACATCCTAACTCCCATCTCTTCATTTCCTTTGTATTAATGTAAGAACCATATATATATAAGTTTCTTTGTATTGCATGATGATATCTTAATGAATAAGAATTCATGTTCTCTTATTCTCCATATTCTTGTTCTCTACATGATCTTTATAGTCTTGTTCTCTCATATTTATTAGAGTTATATATTGGTTGCTAATAGACCGTTGATTTACAACAATAACAATAATATTCAAATTCTAGTAATTACATACAAAATCCATCAGTTTAGATGGTTCAAATTGTAACCATAACATACCAATCTTTCAAACACAACAGATTAAGACACACATAACTAAAAACCACAATTTTAGTCTTCAAAATAAGTAATTTTTACTTTCCATTCAGACTTAATCCAGAATCCCTTTCAACCAAAGGCTGCTGAAAAGTCTTCCGTAACATCACCAACTTCCTTGCAACAGATCACAAAACAACTAATGAATATTCATTCAACCTGTTATTATATTGCCATAAATAAAGAGTATAGTTATGATGCGGTGAAAAGTAACAAAAAATACCTTTACATTTCCTTACACTATACATGCTCAAGAACTGTCATTTTAGAGATGAATTCGTTAAACCGCAGAGAATAATTATTCCACACAATACATTGAAAAACCGTAACCCTACATGGAAACAATATTTATTTAACCATAAACTAAACACTAATTTATGACCAGTTTTGTAGAATCTATAAAATCAAAACTTCAAACTGAATGAATAACAACATAAAATCATTCGAAAATTATGATACATATTCACCTTAAGAGGCAATAAATTTGTTGATCTCATTTATTACCACGATTCTAGAAGGTAACAAAACTCAAGAACATTTATATTACAAACCTACAAAGCAAAGAATCAAGAATACACACATATACATCTATTTTTAAACACAAACAGACATTACCTCTTCATCAATAAAGTTGAAATCCATTTTATAACCTTGATTACATTTCGAAGTTCAAAGAACGAACTCAAGACTTCCACACCAAATAACAAATCCAACAAGATTTACCTGAAGAACATTTAGCATACAAACCTTCAGTTTGTGGTAAAACATGATGAATCAAGAATACACACATATACATCTATTTTTAAACACAAACATACATTACCTCTTCATCAATAAAGTTGAGATTCCACACCAAATAACAAGTCCAGCAAGATCTACCTGAAGAACATTTAGCATACAAACATACAGTTTGGGATAAAAAGAAAAAATCAAAAAATATATATTTTTAAACTACCGTTGGTCAAACATGATGAATCAAGAATACACACATATACATCCATTTTTAAACACAAACAGACATTACTTCTTCATCAATAAAGTTGAGATCCATTTTATAACCTTGATTACATTTCGAAGTTCGGCCAACAAACTCAAGACTTCAACACCAAATAACAAATCCATCAAGATCTACCTGAAGAACGTTTAGCATACAAACCTTCAGTTTGTGGTAAAACATGATGAATCAAGAATACACACATAAACATCTATTTTTAAACACAAACAGAATAACAAATCCAACAAGATCTACCTGAAGAACATTTAGCATACAAACCTACAGTTTGTGATAAAAAGAAAAAATCAAAAAATATCTATTTTTAAACTACTGTTGGTCTGCATAATATTCAAATCGATGTTAAACATGATGAATAAACAGTAACTGAGGGTCGAGTTGGCGACGTAGGCTTTGTGTTGACCGAGGAGATTCGTCATCTACTTATTCGCAGTTTGCTGATGGAATTCTCAAGCTCCGATGAAAAACAGAGAGAGAGGGAAAATTGAAACCGTAGAGAGAGAGAGAGAGAGAGTTAGAGTTTATGTTTGTTATGAGAATTTGAAATTAAAAAGAGCTTTATATACCTATATGGTTTGAATTTTAAATCTGGAGCCAGAATTTTGAAATTTGAATCTCGCCAGATGTTTGAAGCATGAATGGAAGGCAGAGGTTTGAAACATGATTGGAAGGCAGATGTTTGATGAATGTGGGCCAGAGTTTTGAATTTTAAAGTGTTTTAATATTAAGCTTTATGATGTCACTATGGCTTCTCTATGGCTGCCACCTCATCGTTGATGACATAAGAAAAGCATTGTTGGACAGCCTCTGTGGCTGCCACATAAGCTTTTCTTTTATCACTGAGGATTCTCCTTTTATAGAAAGTATAGATAGATATAAGATTAGGTTCAACATTGAATAACTTCTTAAGAGCGAACCAATCTTGACCCTTGATTACTTTTTAAGATTAAAAGGATAGGATTGTCATTAACCAATTAAATTTAATTATTATTATTTTTAACTAGTTAGATATTAACTTTAAAAAATCAGTTACCATAACTAATCCCTACATAGTAATTAAATTTAATCTTTCCTAAACAAAATATATTTTAGTAATTCAATTAAATATTTCCTTAACAAAATTATGAAATCAGATACCACAATAAACTAATTAGTAATTTTAAAATGCTAGTTGATTTTGAATGAAACTATTGACCCTTCACATTTCACTTACATTTTTATGGTAATTTATCTAACACACACACACACACATATATAGGGCCAGGATTTAGAGAGAACGACTAAAAGTGTAAGAACGCTGAGAACGATTAGGAACCGTCAGATCAAAACAATCAATGGACTGCATGACGCGGTGGCGTTTTCGTAAATAACATCACTTTTATTAGTCTGGCGCGCTTCCATAAGGGCAAAAAGGTAAATGACCATATACAAAACACATCAAAGCCTGACCGAAACATATATACTTCCTAGAAAAAGCTCCCAAAACCAACGTAAAACGCAAAAACCCTAGAAAACGCGAACAACAAAAACTATGGCGTCGAAAGATCAAACCAGATCCAGAGGAAAAAAACATAGTGAGTTAACTTTGATTTACATTGGGCTAGTTTATGCTGCTTTTGGCGTTCTAATTTTAACAAAAATTTGCAGTTTCTACAAGGGGGGAAGGGGAAGAGTCATCTACTCCAAAACGCCAAAAAACGAACGAGCAACGAAAGAAGACAACAAGAGGACATGATACACAAATGTTACTTTTCGTGATGTAAAAACACACTTTCATACTTGTTGCCAAAACGCCAAAATATGTATCGTTTGTTACTAAAAGCCACAACACATGAATCCTGTAATAGCTTTGTTACTAAACGCCAAAAAATGTATGGATTCTGTTATAAACGCCATTTAACTTTTATTGAGTTGTTCAACATCTATAATCTCTTATTGATTTATAAAACGCCATAAATGTATCATAGTTATGTTAAATTATACTATCAAAACGCCATAAAATAAAACGCCAAGAAATCATTTTTTATAAGCGAAGAGAGGTTGAGATTGAGAATAAATGTGCATACTGGAAAGGCCCAAAACGCCAAAAAGAGAAAGGCATTAAGTCAGAATGTGGAGGTTGAGGAAGAACCATACCATGAGTTCAGTGGGGCTAGGATCTTGTCAAGAGTAAAACCTACAAAATTGACTGGTTGGTTTATGAATCTAAACGAAAACCAAAGAAAGACAGTACACCAAATCGGTTTTGGTGCTACACTAAGGTTGAAAATAGACATCGTACCCACAATGCTTGCGTACTGGTTGGTTGAAAATTATAATGAAAAGACAAACACCCTAAATGTTGGCAACCATACCATACATTTAAATGAAGAATTGGTAAACTCTTTAACGGGTATACCAAATGGAAGGGTGCCCGTGAACATGAAAAAAAAACCAACAGCTAAAGACCACGTGGTGGCTGAGTGGAAAGCAAAGATAGGAGGGTTGGGCTGGGTTAACAGACCAAGTGTGAGGATATACTTTGATAACATTTTGCCTATGATGCATGGCTTTGGGAGAAACTTCTGCCTAAATTTCCTTGTAGCATTCTTCACTATAATGGGGCATGCAACTGACAATGCAGTCGTCAACAAACAATTATTGCACAATGTTACACCAGATGTTTAAATAAACCAAATGAACTGGTGTAATTATATCATCCAATGCTTGCAACACGCCAAAACCGCATGGGCTCCCAAAAAGCATTACACAGGGCCACTGATCATACTTGCGGTAAGAATAAAATTACACTATTCATTTGTGTGTCATTAAAATGCCAAAAAAATATATGTCATTTGAAAATCTATTTTGTCATAGCTTGCCTTGGTGAACGATGCTTGCAATTTGAAAAATTGGGACTGAAAAGAAGGATACCCAATTGAGTGGGTTACAACAGAAACTCTTGACTTATTTGAAAGAGCAATGGCAAAACAACTTGTGGGCAATGAAGTAAAAAGGAATACAGTCAAAAAAAGTAAAGGAAGCAAGCCCCAAAAAACAAGAAAAATGCAGATTGTTGTTCGTGATGAAGATGATGGTGATGATGCTGAGAATGAATATGAAGATAATGTTCACAATGTCGATGAGCATGATGATGAGTTTGATGATGATGATGGTTTTGATCATGATGATCATTATAACTATGAACTGCAAAACGCAAAAGCCCTTCAATGATGCTGAAGAGGCTTCACTTCAAAGGATGCTGAATGAGGATATAGAAAGTCGGGAAACGATGTTTGAAGTTTCTACATCAGGAAACCATGCTCTTATCAGAGAAGTAACACAGTATGACAACATTTTTGCTGAAGAAGAAGAACAACAAAACAAAGAACCTGAAGAGGTATGTTGTTCAAATAATAAATTAAAAAAAAACAAAAAACACCATAATAAACAAAATCCTTTTATTTATTATAACAGGAAATGACTGATAAATTGGATGGAGCATACAAAGAATTAGAAGACTGTTACAATAAAATGAGCACATTGTTAAAACAGTCAAAGACTGAATACCCAAACAGCCTCCTGGTACACATTAAATACTCACAATGTATGACATTGTTGGAGAACATCTCAAAATTTGTTGATGAAAACGCCAAAGAAATACCAGCTGAAACAGAAGAAGATACACAAGAAACTGAGGATGAAAATGAGGTGGCACTAGGAGATGAAAATGAACAAGAAGGGGAAAAGGAGAAGGCTGAAAAAGAAAACGCCATTAAAGAGCAAACAGTTCATGAAAACGCCAAAGAATTTGAAAATGAAGAACAAGGAGAGGAAGGATGCGAAAATGAAAAAGAAAGGGAGAAGGAGATGGTTGGACTTGAAAACGCCATTGAAGAGGAAACAGTTGAGGAAAACGCCATGCAAGTGGAAATACTTCATGAAAACGCCATTGAAGATGAAAATGAAGGAAAAGGAAAAGAAGATGGAGAAGGAGAAGGAAAAGGAAAAGGGGAAGGAGAAGAAGAAGAAGAAGAAGAAGAAGAGGAAGGGGAGTGGGAAGGGAATGGTGAAGGGGATGGAGAAAGAGAAGGAAAAGGAGAAGGAGAAAGGCAAGGAAAAGGAGATACAAGGGATGAGGCAATAGAAAAAAACGCCGAACCCTCGACTGCTACAACAGCGCCAATATATGATGATGAAAAGGATACTACATCATCAGATGAAGATGTAAACGAAAAAGATATTGAGAGGTGGAGTTGTGATTTCAAGACACTTGAATATCACATTTCAAGATACAATGGGGAAAAAATAATTAAGAGGAATATTGCTGAGATTTTGGAGCTGCCAGGACAAGATCTAAAACAAATGATTGATATTAAAGAAGGTCTTGACAATTCAAAGATGGTGGATGAAGCAATTAAAGCAATAAAAAAACATTTGCAACTTGTTGAAGAGACCCCAAAAATGCCTGTATTTGATAAGACACCAAACATCGCCACAACAGAAACAAAAGACAGCCAGGCATTCAACACTGAAAAAGAAAAAAACTGAAGGGGAGATGGTGAATAAAAGTGTTGACCAAGAAGGGGCAGTGTTTGATAAAACGCCATATGAGCAGCCACCAACTACATCTGTGAAAAAACTCTTGAAAAGTTTTGAAGAGGAAGAGACACCAAATAAAACCCATGATGAAAACGCCATCAACACATCACCACCAAAAACGCCAAACATGTCAGATGTGCAGGAGAAAGGTGATGAGGACAACACTCCAGACATCACAAAGTTGATGCAAGAAAATAAAATTTTAAACCCTGAAGAGCTGCCTGGTGATGAAAAAGCTGATAAAGATGATCAAGAAGATAAAAACATAAGAAATAAGAATGTGGTTGAAGAGGAGAAGAGAGATAAAAAATTGAGCAAGGCATGTTTGTCACCTTATCTAAGGAGGCAAGTGGTGATACATGAAAAAAGGACAAACCCTAAAAATAACCTCTCCATATACATCTTCACTGGAATTGGCGATTATGAGTATGTACACTTCTCTCAAAATAAAACGCCAAACTTTCAATTCATAACGTTTACTTGAGAATATGCGTGCAAAAACAATCAAAACGCCATGTATTATAATAGAATGAGTTTGTATAACTAAAACGCCAAATGATATTCTTTTAGAACAGAGCTGTTCAAGATGGGAGAACAGCTCAAAATAAAACGCCAAACTATCCATTCACAACGTTTACTTGAGAATATGCATGCAAAAACAATCAAAACGCCATATATTATAATAGAGTGAGTTTGTATAACTAAAACGCCAAATGATGTTTTTTTTAGAACTGAGCTGTTCAAGATGGGAGAAAAGTTTCTCATGAGGGTGATATGTGAGAGCATGAAACCAGGATTTCAAGCACACGTCTCAATTATTCTAAGTTGGGCACATATCCTGAACTATGAAGAAAGATACAAGGCTCAAGAATCACCCTCAAGGTTATTCTACACAGAAATACTGCTGGTAACTCTTTTTCTATATATATTTGATAACATTATAAAATGACATTGTTTTGTTGTTTAATATTACAGAATACTCCGGCATACTACGAAACGACAACAGAAGATGCACGAAACAATGAATTCAACAGAAACATGGAAACTGTTCTGAAAAACACACGTTTCAAAGAAGACAAGAAACAGAAAACCATCAAGGATTATGAACTGGTCTTCGTGCCAATAATCTGGGAAAGACATTTCTATGTTGTCTGTTTCAACATGAAACACAAAAGAGTTGATGTATTGGACAACAGCCGTGTAGGGATAAAGTAAGCATAAAAAAAAGTATGAAGGATGGGTGGAAAAATTGGTAAGTATCTTAAAAACTTTGAATATAGGAACTATGTTGACAAAACGCCAAACTAATATATGCAAAAAAAATGTGAAAACTGCAGCAAGGAGCTTTTGCAAACTATTTGCATATTAAAAATCACCCAAAGCATGAGATCATGAGCAAGGCGAAGGTTGTCAGACAAAAGATGGATTGGAGGACAAAGTCTAACGTCATCGACTATGGAATTTTCGCAATGAGGCATATGGAAACATACATGGGGGATATAGCTAGTTGGAAAAGTGGTTTGGCAACAGATGATGCCCCAAATCAACTCCAACAAAATACATTGGAAAAATCCTGTTTCATAGCGAAAATGAAAACATAGACCTATTGAAAAGTTGTCTGAATACATTCATGGCTTATGGGGGAGAAAGAATACGTAAGTTGTTTGACAAAGCAGAAGAGAGAATAGCAAAACGAATGTCAGAATATGTAGATTAGCTAAACGCCATGTATTTTAATGTTGACTGTCATGTTTTACTCTTTAAATTATTACATCTACATGTTTGGTTGTGTGATCTACTACCGTATTTCGGCAAATCAAATAAAACGCCATGATTAGAAAAATTAAGAAAAAGTAACCATTTAAAACATAAACAAAATTAAAAAAAGGGTTAAAAAACTAAATTAAGACAATTAGAAAACACAAAAACGCCAAATCTATAGGAAATTAATAAAACGCCATTAAAACATAAACGCCATTCGTAAAAAAAATACTTTTTTTAAAAAACAACGCCATGAAAAAACAAGCATAAAGATGAAAACGCCATTAAAACACAAACGCCATTCGTAAAAAATACACTTTAAAAAAAACGCCATGTAAACTAGCATAAAGATGAAAACGCCATATATATTTAATTATTTTTGGGCAAAGCAATCATAACGCCATTGTTTAGCGGGAAATGGACAATGACAATCGTACCCCGGCATAACAATTAGCGCTCCCAGCCACGTGTTGGGCCAGGATCCGTTCTCACCGTTCTCACACTTTTCACCGTTCTCTCCTGATCCCGTTTCTATATATATATTACGTTTCACTTACATTTTTATGGTAATTTATCTAACACATACATACATATATATATATATAGAGAGAGAGAGAGTAGGGATCCTGCGGAAAGTGTGTTTTTCCTAGAAAGTGTAGGAAGCGATCTGGGCCATTAGATGAGTGTGTTTAATGGCTTAGATCAAATGGATGGCATTTTCGTAATACCTGAGTTATATAATTAGAGACTTTTAATATAGTGAGGGTATTTTGGTAATTGGAATTGTTTTAAATCAGTTAAGAAACTGCCATATCAATAACCAATCCCTAAATTCATGCGATTTCCCCTCTCTCTCTCTCTCTCTCCCTCTCTAAACCCACCTCCAAAAACCTCAAAACGGTGATGGCCGCAACACACAGTGGAGGAGGGATTTTGTGGGGTTAGGTGGCGGCGCAGGATGGCGATGTGGGGGTAGGCAGAGAGGAGCAGCTGGGGTGACGCCGCCGCCGACGATCAGTCAAGGTTTCCGGCGAGCCCTTTTCGAATACAGGTCAGTCTCATTTAACTCTAGGTTACCCGATTCACTTTCGTATCTTCGTTGTATTATTTAAGGTTGATGTGTTTTCCCACTTTAAGGTTGATGTGTTTTACCACAGCGTCAAGGAAATCTGCTTGCTGTTAAAACACAATGTCAAGAAATCTGCTTGCTGTTAAAACACAGCGTCAAGGAAATCTGCTTGCTGTTAAAACATAATGTCGAGAATCCTCCAGCAATCTGCTTGCTGTTAAAACACAACGTCAAGAAATCTGCTTGCTGTTAAAACACAATAGCCAGCAATCTGCTTGCTGTTAAAACACAACGTCAAGAAATCTGCTTGCTGTTAAAACACAATGTCAAGAAATCTGCTTGCTATTAAAACACAATGGCCAGCAATCTGCTTGCTGTTAAAACACAACGTCAAGAAATCTGCTTGCTGTTAAAACACAATGTCAAGAAATCTGCTTGCTGTTAAAACACAATATCAAGAATCCTCCAACAAATCTGCTTGCTGTTAAAACACAGCGTCAAGAAATATGCTTGCTGTTAAAACATAATGTCAAGAATCCTCCAGCAATGTTGTAAAATCTTTTTTTACGAATTCCTGTGAATATGTTGTATGGGTTGTATGATTTAAATTGAAACTGTCAATTTGAATTAAATGGGATATTTAGTTTCCATAATTTTCTGGTTGGTTAGTTATCCTAATAAAATAATCCATAATTAAAATAATATTCAAATTACACAATTGCCCTTTTAGTCAAAATCCTTCAATGCCACATGTCGCGTTCTTATTGCTTCCTAGACTTTCTGTCACACCCCGATATTTCCACGTATTACCGGTGGGCCCGGTGGGGAGTATCGTGACGTAATTGATATCATCATAGTCAAACAACACAAATTTGAATGCACAGCGGAAGCAAAAGATAGATTCATTTCAACTGAATAAATTGTAATATTAAGTATCACAAAATGGTTGAAACAAATCCACAGGCGGGTCGAAAGAAAAAGGAAATTGTTCAACAGACTTTAACATCTAGAGTTTGCGAGACTTGATTATTGATGCTTGGAGTAGCCAGCCTATTACATATAGTACCTGCACTTAGCCTTTTTGGAAAATACGTCAGTTTACACTGGTAAATACAACTCAACTGACTCATTTTGAAAAGAGTTTGAAAATTAATTTGAATGCACTTAGGCAAAAATATCTTTTATAACTTGGGACAATTATTCAAAAATAATCTTGTATACAGTTTTACTTATTTGTCGTCCATTAGGGCCGGTTTGTAGGGCCGGGCAAGATTAACTGACACGCCACAGGTATAATGCCCACAAGGTTGATTCCTTTAAGTGGATTACCAGTTTATACATAATGCAACTGTCAGGTGTACGCCTACACCCCGTGCTTAGGTCGTGACCATTTCTTTGAATGATGCCAAGGATATCCGGGACATGGTCATTTAACCCCCAAAGGCCATACACCAAATAATACAGATTAAAACGAGTTATGTAAATACATCAATCACAATCCGGTTTAAATGACTACACACCCGACCAAGCGGTACTTTTATAGTACCGTATCCCAAGCCGTATAGGGAAAATAAGTTAAGAGTATTTACCTGAGCAATGTATTGTGACACCTGTGTCACTTCAACCATCAAACAAATACCAAACCAATGAAATATTGTATTTCATACTTGGGATTTGTATAAATATGTGTATCATTTGCACATATCAATTCTTGTTCGATTTCGGGCTCTAAACCACTTTCTGGAAGGTTATACGCACGCTAATGCGTAAATATAACCAGTTTAATGCAAAAAACACTCCGGAACAGTGACATAGGCTTAACATACCTTAAATAACCTTTACATAACATAGAAATAAGTTTTGGAAGGTTTGGTATGCCGAAATCAAGTTTATTCGCTTACAGGGACTAAATTCGACAAACTGCGAAAGTATTTTGATTCGTACTGTAATAGACATTCCGGAACTTGATCATAAGTTAAAAACACCCTAAATATCCTTTACATAGCTTAGAAATAGGCTTTGAGGGGTTCGGTGTGCTAAAATAAACTTTATGCTCATTCAGGGACTAAAAGCGTCAAAAAGTGCACGAGTTTGCATTTTCGCGCATAACTTACGTTCTGAATACATCCGGACATCCAAAAATTTATGTAAGCACTAAAATATTTTATTTTAGTGTTTGGCATGATAAAAATCCATTCGTCGCGCAATTTGGATCGTACACGCGTCCGTTACGACTTCCGACGTAATTAACCGAACAACGCAACCGTACGGCCAAACGAACCGACATCCGATATATTTTTTAGCATGTTTTGAGTTCCCTACACTTTAACATCATTTTAGAGTCTTAAGATGTGGTTAACGGGGCTTAAACGTGTCAAAAGGCTTCAAAAATCAAGTTTGGGGCTTCAGGGGCCTGTTCTGCCATTTTTGAAAGTGCCTGACCTGCAAGGTCCTTACGGACCGTGTGGTTATGGTCTTGCAGTCCGTAAGCAGGTCCCAGTTCACCAGAAATGTTTTACAACTTGTTCCAGCTGTTCCACACCTTTGCACCTGGTTTCTTTGATTCTATGTGCTTGTTTTGGATGCCCAAGGTATTGCAAAATAGGGGGTGCAAGTGTAGGGCCAAGATCAAAGCTCGGATTTCGATAAACGATCTTAACGGCTCTCCGAAAACTATAAATACCCCACCCCCTTTGCACTTGAAACCCACACTTGATCAGATTTTCCCTAAGTTGAAGGGTAAACCTTCATACCTGGGATTTATTAGATCAAAACCTCCATTCTTGGACCTCTTGTAAGTCCTCTTTCATGCTTTTATGCGTTTTAGCGTTAAAGTCAAACTTTGTTTGACTTTCTGCATCGATCGGTTTATGGTCAATGCGAAGTTCGTTTGAACTTCATAACGTGAGCGTAATCACGATGGTTATAGTCCCTAGTGACTATACCTACTGATTACCACGTTATCTAGGCTCAGCGACGAGTCGTAGTTTCGGCCAAAATGCATTTTCTCGCGTATTTTGTAACCAAACTACTCTAGGGTATCAAAACCATTTGTTTTGATACCAAACCTGTTTTCTAACTTAACTAAACATGATCTAGCATGTTTAGCTCGTCACTTTTAGATTTGTGCTTATGTAGGGTCGTAAGGTAAGCGGCATAAACAACCGCTTATACTTTCGAACCCGACCCATTTGGTCAATCATTAGGATCCGACCAAACACATTAGGTGACCATAGTTGTATAGGGAATAACCTTCCGAGGTTATACCTTATGGTCACGTCGTTTAAGTAGTTGTATGATAAGTAGTTTATATGCCTTAGGTAAATTACCAAAATGCCCTTTTTGCGCCAAAGTTCATTTTAAGCCTATGTAACATAACTTTTGCCATCTAAACTGATTTAACAACAATATTAAACATGTTAAGGCATATCTTACTTGTCATAGGGCTAGTTAGGCGATCCGAACGCATTTTACGCGAACGACGCGTTAAAAGTAGCATAAGCTACCTAAACGGGTCGTAATGGGTCGTAAGAACTTAGGTTAGGTTTCATTTTAGTATGTGGGACTTGTTAAACCATATCATATGAGTTCCAATACTCATTTGGTTTACGAAACCTCATACTATCCAATCTCCCGATTTGGGTCCGGTTATTTATGTAGTTATCTATATAGGGTACCGTTTGATTCCGTGATCCCTCTAGCTTTTCTTGGTTGTTGTTCAAGACTTCTAAGCACCCTCAAGTGAGTACATAGAATCCTCTTTAACTGTTTTCAAACTGTTTTGGGGTGAAACACATGTGCCTACTTGTTACTTTCGTGCTTTTCATGTTTTCATAACATATACTTGCTATGTTCTTTAATACATTATTAGTACATGATTTCATTATGTTTTTGCTATGTATGTCCATTGTGTGCATACTTAGTACATCGTTTTACATGACATTTTATGCTATGTATGTTCATTTAGCACATACTTAGTACATCGTTTTACATTACCTTTTCATGCTATGTATGTTCATCATACTTAGTGCATTTGTTTTACATCACATGCTATGTATGTCCATTTACCGCATACTTAGTACATTTTCATTTTCATCACATGCTTACATTTTGGAATGAGATTTGGTTTGTTTAAATGGGACCATATACATTCATTAACATTAGCTACGCCGCTCGTTAGTAGGTAATGGTACCATAGGAATTGACAACTCCCATTCCTGACATCCTAGGTATATTTGGATGGAAGGAATGACCGAATTCGATAAAACATAACACAGATAGACCTTTAATTTGTTTAAGGGCTTATCACCACAGTCACAAGGCTTGAATGTATGCATTTTCACAACACCGCATAAATGTTTGTATTCAGTATAGCATGCATTTCCACAAAACATAACGTTGATTTAAACCACGTTTTACTTCAATACATTGTTTTGTGCATTTTTATCTATGGCTCAGTAGATATATACATATATATATATATATATATATATATATATATATATATATATATATATATATTTCACTTGCCATACTTGACATTTTGTTTACACATTACATAATTGACATTTGTCATAGACATTTTGATATTGATATACATATTTCATGGACTACATTTTGACATATAACATTTTATACAAATAACATATTTTTCACAAGACATGGTTTTACAAACAACTTATCTTATACAAACTCATTTTACTTGGTTATTCATTTAACCTTACATTATTCTTTTACATATCATCCACTATATTATCGCTTTTCAAATGATTTATAAAATAAAACATTTTACAAGGATCATGACTGACTTTTGTTAAACAACTTTTTCTAAACTTATAAGTCATGAATCCTATTTTCACAAACCTATGTATCTCACAGGCATTTTTATGCTGACGTACCTATTTTCACATGTGTTTCGGGAAATGATGCATAGGATTGATCAAGATACACTTAGGCGGACCTTGGGCCTTAGTGACATTTAAAAGAGGCAAGACTAGTTAATTATGTTATGTTTCTTTGCTGTTAAGACATTGTAACTCTTTTAATCAATAAAGCAAAATTTCAATTTTTTCTATGTATTATGAAACAATGATTCTGTTACAATACTCCCCGACGATTCCGCCACGTTTACTGGGTGTGACATGTATAAATCAAAAACAGCAGTGCGCGTAGCTTTTACTGGGCTCCTAATATGGAACGAAGGTGTTTAATAACCTATTAGAATCCTAACAGGTCTTTAATTAAGCTTAGACTTAGACCGGTTAGTTTTCAAAAGGAAGATACGGTTCAAACGCATGATAAGGCGAATACCGGTTTAGAATGTGGTTTTGACCCAGCAAGCTTGTATGCTTGTTTAATATGGGTAACTTAAACACATTCTGGATTTTGAGATGAAAACGATATGGTTTGACCCGTTTCGGCTAAATTATGCAAACTAGTTACGTAAGCCGATCCGAACGCGAAAAGTGCGTAACGGGTAACCATATGAGTCATATACAAGTTTCCTAAGTTAATATGCCTTAAATATGTTGTGACATCAGTAAGATATCTTCTATTATGCCCAAAACGGATTTAAACTCAAATTACGCCCCGTAGGGGTATTTTGGTCATTTTAAAGGTTATAAAAGAGTTTAAATATAAGTCTGAGTTTCGGATCTGATGTAATCAGTAAAAATACTTAATTTACTAAGCTATATCAGTAGGGTATAACCTATGTGTGAAATTTATCATTTCTAACCATACTATGCACCGAAAGGGCATTTTGGTAATTTCACCTAATGTTTAAAGGTCGAATCTGGAATTCTGAGTTTAAAACTTTTGCTTACTGCTAAAGTATAAAAATTTATTTAAAACATCAGTAGGTATCAAGTCTTATATATCTAAAATGGTTTTAATACATACTATGTGCTTAAAACGGGTAAAAAGGCGATTTTAAGTGATTTTCGGGTTTTATAAGAAAAGCTGATATTTTTATTATTCCAGAAGGATTAAAATATTCTATCTATCATATTGGATCAGTAGAAAAAGGTTTGGTATCAAAAGGATTGGTAAAACTCATTTTATAGCCTAAAAGGGCAAAACCGACAATTACCGGATCAAGCTTAGATCTCTATGTTATGCTTAGCCTAAAAATAAATAAAAATCTCCAAATATCCCAAAATATTATTTTATATCAGTGGGTAAAAAGTTTGGTATCAAAAATCAGGTTTAGATAGGCTATATGCTAATTACACCGTTTAATTACTAAAAAACTTTTTAATTACGCTAATGAGCATAACTCTTAATCTAGACGTCAAACTGATGTCAAATTTTAGGTACAAGTTTATAAATCAGTAACTAAGGTTTGTACTCTTTTACATTTTCAAAATTCATGTTTTAAGGTCATATGGGCATAATAGTCAACATTTAGGCATTTAACGGAAATATGCATATGAATCGGATAACTAATGAACCAAGTTGTATAATCTCAGAGGATTATACGTATAGGTAACTTGGTCCTAATAAAGCTCTAAGGCATTCCTAAACTAGGCTCTAATGGGTCAGAACTGAAAGTCAAAGCAAAAGTCTACTTTTGCGACTTTCGGCTCCGAACCGAGCTTAAATTGAAAATTGTCGGGTTGAACATTTTTAGACATGTTCTTACATTGATTACAAAGTTATATGAGTGATAAAACAGGTTTCATAGCTTCTACATCGTTAATTATGTGTTTATGCAAAAATTAGCTTTCTGTTGACTTTTTAAAATTAACTTTGACCCGACAATTGACCTAGTTAGAGTGGGAATCAGAGGGTACCATTTTAAGGGTTTATTGCCCACATAATTACCAACTCATAGGTACTTTCAATTTGAAATTTGACTGGACAAATTAAGATTAATGACGAAGTCAAATCTTAATTACGACGGTTTGACTTTAAGCTAATAAACTAATTAAAACTGAATTAAGAAAGGTTAGGGACACTTACTGAAGTCCTATGCACGACTAAGGATGCTTGGGAAGTGGCCTTGAGCTCCAGGAATCTCCAGAAATTGATTTTGAATGGTTTTCAAAGTGTATGCCAAAGTGTTGCAACAATGGGTTCTTATATAGTGAGTTTAATTCATCAAGATCATGCCACAATAGCCTATAGATGTTCCTTGATCACTTCCAGGTGTCCCTAGGCATGGAAATACCATCAAACAAGCCCCTTGAATCGAATACAAGGTTTCTAAGTCGGTTTAACTTGTTGAACTCGCACCTATACATGAATTCTAACCAGCCGTCGCGTAGCGCGACGGCAGAGGGGGTTGTTGGTGGCGCTACGCCAGCACCTCAGTCACCAGCCACACAAGTTTCAGCTATTTACATTTCAGCCCCTGGTCATTTCAAACGTGGTTTTAAGTTTATTTCTTGCACTTTTGGTCCTCTAACTTTACTTTTAAGGGCTCCAAGACATAATTAAACATTGTTAAGTCCTTGGTTAACTTTATGATCACCTGTAAAGCCTTGAATTTCAACGTTGACGCTTTTAACCCTTCGTATACGAATATTATCATAACTTTCTCATACTTTATCGAAACCTTGTGAAATTTTTATCACATATTCTAGTGAGTATAATTTATCGTTACAAACCTTCGGGTTCGCTAAAAGGTCACTCAGAGGTGTACTTTAAACATGTTGACACATTTAGCCCCTGTAGTTTGTAATCTCTCACTTTCTTCCACAATTAGCTTCGTATGATCCATAATTCCTTCGTTTAAGGGTATAAACATCATGTAGGGTTATTGAAAGATATATTTATCCATTGTTGACACTTTGAACCCTTTTATTCACATACTTTCCTTGTTTGTAAACTTTAGTCCCTCTAAAGTAATCTTTTACACGTTTACAGCTTATGACACGTGTCGATACATTATCGGACATAAATTTTCGAGGTGTTGCATCCTCACCCCCTTAAAAGAAATCTCCACCTCGAGATTTACTGAAACAAATAGGGGTAGTTTTCTTTCATTGTGGACTCTACCTCCCACGTATACTCGGGACCTCTTCGGGCATCCCATTTAACTTTCACAATTGGCACATGCTTCCTTCGAAGCTTCTTAACCTGTCGGTCCTCGATCGACTAAGGTTTATCCACAAATTTCAAGCTCTCATCTATGTGCACATCCGTATGTGGCATTACTAGCGACTCGTCAGCTAGACATTTCTTTAGATTGCAGATATGGAATACATTATGAATACCACTGAGCTCTTCTGGTAAGTTTAACTTATAAGCCACTGCTCCTACACATTCGATGATCTCGAATGGTCCTACATACCTTGGGCTTAACTTACCTTTCTTACCAAATCGCATCACTCCCTTCCAGGGTGATACTTTAAGCAGAACCTTATCACCAACCTCAAACTTTAGAGGTTTTCGCCTTTTATCAGCATAACTTTTCTGCCTATCCCTGGCAGCTTTCAGGCGGTCACGAATTTGGACAATCTTGTCCGTTGTTTCAAGGACTATATCAGGTCCTGATAACTGAGCTTCTCCTACTTCTGCCCAACAAATAGGCATTCTGCATTTCCTACCATATAATGCCTCAAAAGGCACAGCCTGAATGCTTGTATGTTAGCTATTGTTATAGGAGAACTCGATCAATGGCAGGTGGTTATCCCAACTACCACCTAAATCAATAACACATGCACGAAGCATGTCTTCCAACGTTTGAATTGTACGCTCACTCTGTCCGTCCGTCTGAGGATGGTAAGCCGTACTAAAATTTAAGCGCGTACCCAAAGATTGTTGGAAACTTTTCCAAAAATGTGATGTGTATCTGGTATCTCTATCAGAGATAATTGACACTGGTACGCCATGCAGAGATACAATCTTATCTACGTACAATTGGGCTAACATGTCAGAGCTATAAGTCTCCTTAATGGATAGGAAATGTACTGACTTAGTCAGTCTATCTACTATCACCCAAATAGTATCATTTCCTTTCCATGTCTATGGCAACTTGGTGATGAAATCCATTGTCACCATCTCCCACTTCCACGTGGGAAGTTCAGGCTATTGTAGCAGACCTGACGGCTTCTGATGTTCAGATTTGACTTGCGTACACGTCAAACATTTAGCTACATAGGCAGTTATAGACTTCTTCAAGCCTATCCACCAATAGTTTGCCTTCAGATCCTGGTACATCTTATCAGCTCCAGGATGAACGGAATATTTGGAACTGTGGGCTTCCTGGAGGATAACATCCCGAAATCCTCCATAAACTGGAACCCAAATTCGTCCATTTAATCTCAGGATTCCGTCCTTGCCATAGGATAACTGTTCTTCAGTTACTCCTAGCTTTTCATCAGGATAGTTAGCTTCCAAGACAGCTTCCTTCTACGCAGCTAACAACCTTTCATTCAAACTATTCTTTAATTCAATGCTCTTGGCATTGATTCTTATAGGCTTCACTCTTTCCTTTCTACTTAAGGCATCGGTAACCACATTTGCCTTGCCTGGATGGTATCTTATCTCACAGTCATAATCATTCAAAGTTTCCATCCATCGTCGCTGCCTCATGTTCAAATCCTTCTGATTGAACAGATGTTGAAGGCTTTTGTGATCAGAGTAGATCACACACTTAGTTCCATACAAATAATGCCTCCACATTTTTAGTGCAAATACCACAGCACCCAACTCCAAGTCATGGGTGGTGTAATTCTTCTCATGCACTTTTAATTGTCGAGAAGCGTAGGCAATGACCTTGCCTTTCTGCATAAGCACACAACCCATACCTGTGTGCGATGCATCACAATATACTACAAATTCCTCTATTCCATCAGGCAATGTTAACAAAGGTGCATTGCTCAACTTTTGCTTAAGAATGTCAAAGGATTCCTGCTGCTTAGGACCCCAGTCAAACTTAATATTCTTACGCGTCAACGAAGTTAGGGGTGCAGCAATCCTTGAGAAGTTTTCTATATATCGCCTATAATATGCTGCTAAACCTAGAAAGCTACGAATCTCTGTAGGCGTCTTTGGCTCTTGCCAATTCATAACAGCTTCAACCTTAGCGGGGTCTACTTGGATACCACGCTCACTGACCACATGTGCAAGGAATTGGACTTCACGAAGCCAGAATTCACACTTTGAAAACTTGGCATAAAGCTTCTCCTGCTGAAGCAGTTCCAGAATACATCGAAGGTGCTTCTCATGATCAGCTTGATTCTTTGAATAAATCAGAATGTCGTCAATGAAGACGATAACAAATTTGTCCTAGTATGGCTTGCAGACACGGTTCATGAGATCCATGAACGCCGCTGGTGCATTAGTGAGCCCAAAAGGCATCACTAGGAACTCGTAATGACCATAGCGAGTCCTAAATGCAGTTTTGTGCACATCTTCATCTTTAACCTTCAGTTGATGATAGCCTGACCTTAAATCGATCTTGGAGAAATAACTCGCCCCTTGAAGTTGATCGAACAGATCGTCGATCCTGGGCAATGGATATCTATTCTTGATAGTGACCTTGTTAAGCTCATGATAATCGATGCATAGACGCATCGATCCATCCTTCTTCTTCACAAAAAGGATTGGCGCTCCCCAAGGAGATGAACTAGGACGAATGAACCCTTTTGCCAATAAATCGTCTAGCTGAGTCCTCAATTCTTTCATCTCTGTTGGTGCCAACCTGTAAGGTGCCCTTGCAACAGGTGCTGCTCCTGGAATAATGTCAATTCTGAATTCTACTTGCCTATCTGGTGGTAAACCAGGTAGTTCTTCAGGGAAAAGTTCGGGGTACTCAGAAATGACGGGAATATCTTCAACCTTAGGCTTCTGCTCATCAATAGTCACCTGTGCCATATAAATGACACAACCCTTCTTCAAACACCTAGATGCCTTGAGCATAGACACTTGCTCAGGCAGTCCATACTGGGTATCTCTCTGAATGGTAAGTGACTCACCAGACGGAGTCTTAATCACCACTTGCTTCTTATTGCAGACGATTTGGGCTTGGTTATGAGATAACCAATCCATGCCTATAACTATATCAAAACCGGCTAACTTCAAAGGAAGTAAGGACAATGGAAAAGAGTGGTTCCTAATGGATATAACACATCCATCTAACACGGTTGATGCGGTTTCTATGGTTCCATCGGCTAATTCAACCTCATACTTCACACTTAAGGTTTTAACATGTAGATTTAACAACTTACAAAACTTATCATCAACAAATGACTTATCTGCTCCAGAATCAAATAATACCCTTACATAAACATCATTTATGAGGAAGGTACATGTGATCACGTTGTCGTCCTGAACAGCTTCCCGTGCACCCATATGGAAGACCCTTGCATTGGTCTTCTTGACCTCTTCAGGTTTCTTGGCGTATTTAGGGCAGTTGGTTTTGATGTGCCCTTTCTCATTGCAGTTGTAGCATGTGGCATCTTTAATCTTCTTGCAATCAACAGTCTTGTGCTCCTTAGACTTGCATAACCCACATGCAGCTGGTCCTGACTGAGACTTGGACTCAAGTCTGCATTTTCCAAAGTGGCGTTTTTGGCAAGTCTTGCACTTTGGCTTTTCCTCTATTCATTGACTACTCTTTCCAGACCCAAACTTCTTGGAATCAGTGTTTCCCTTGTGCTTCTTCTCCGACCCTCGTAAGTTATCATCCTCACGCTTTCTCTTACCTTCTTCAGAATTTTTAAGAGATCTCAACCTGGCCGCATCTAAAGTGAGAGACAGAGATAGATCAGCCGCTGATCTAAAAGTAGCAGGTCTCGATGCCTTAACACTGGCCTTAATTTCTGGGGCTAAACCCCCAATGAAGCGAGCAATTCGCTTGGGTTCCGGTGTTACCAGATACGGAACCAGCCTAGACAGGGTATTGAAACTGGTGAGGTAAGATTGACAATCTAAAATTTTCATTTCAAAAGATTAGAAATCTGACTCAATCCTCTCAACCTCATGTTGAGGGCAGTAATTCTCCTTAATGAGAGCAACAAACTGATCCCAGGTCAGATTGTATAGTGGGATCTTTCTAGCAGCCTGAATGAGAGACTTCCACCACACTAATGCCTCTCCTTTGAATGATTGGGATACATACTTCACTACATCCCTTTCAGCACAACCGCTGATATCGACCACGGTGTCCATTTCATCCAACCAGGTCATACAATCAATCGCTCCTTTCTCCCCAGTAAAATCCCTGGGTTTGCAGGAGACAAAGTATTTATAAGTGCAGGACTTGGCACGTGGTTCCCTGTCAAATACCATTCTCTTAGATGGAACACTGTGTTGATTTGAGGAGTGTTGAACATCCTCCTTCTTTGGTTCATCTTTCTTAGAGGGTGGCTTGCTATGAGCCTCTGAATGAGTCTTAGGCTTGGAATGCGGTGCGGATAGGGTCCTACTTCGAGTCCCGCTAGATTCATTATACTTCCGCTCTATAGCTTTTGTAACAGCATTATCTATTAATGCTTGCAGCTCCGCACCGGTCACATGTATCTTAGCATTTTCATGGTTTTCCACCGGATGACTGTTTACCTCTTCTGACCTAGTCATGTAGCTTTAATTGCTACATAAAATAAAATAAGGACAAGGTTTATTTAGAAGCCTATACAGTACTATCGTTCTTGACGATTAATTAACCATGGTTTTAATAACTATTTTTGGTCAATTTGCTAAATATATTCATATTCAGGATCTTTATTACAATCCCTAATTATAATTTAATAATAGCACAAAAGGCCTAGTCACGTAGACAAGTTTAATTTATAAGCTCAGATTTTATGGAATCAAGGCATTAAGGTTTGAATCAAAGTTCGTTACCTTTTCTTGACAGGGAGTTGTAGGCTACCACTGTCTTTAGTCTCAGAGAACGTTAATTATAGCCCGTAGGCACTTCATCTTTAGAGGGATGATTATTTAAATAAGGAAAATTGGAGTAATCCAATTTGAGGATGACTTATGCGATTTTATCGAATCACATTTTTGCCACCAATGTTAACATGTCTTCAGATGTTAACAAGGATTTGAATCTTTTGAATAGGTTTTACCATCTTGGCCATGTCTGCAACGACATTTAGGCTAGGTTTTACCTTTAAGATTCTTTTTTAATATTTAATGCAGAACAATCCTAAATTGAGATGTTAATATGGATCTGAATCTAATTGAGGAACTACCATCTTGGCCCTGTCTTAAGGTGACACATGGAAAGGTCTTGCCTTTTTAGATTTTTCCATTTTATTATAATGGTAGATCTTATAAAAGGAATGATATTTTAAATCTAACCGTTCCATTAAAATTTAAACAAAGACATGGTTGCCCTAAACGGGACTTCTAACTGAAATGACTTGCCCATGCAGGGGCTAATTAGAAAAATAACAAAGGAAACAAATAAGGACAAAATAAAACGAATTAGGATTAGGCCTAAGTTCTTTATCTAGACTCGAGGATCAAAGAATGTGCAATTGTGTAACTGAGATTAAACACAAAAGGTTAGTGTTTAATTCACTCAGTATTGGCTCTGATACCAACCTGTCACACCCCGATATTTCCACGTATTACCGGTGGGCCCGGTGGGGAGTATCGTGAAGTAATTGATATCATCATAGTCAAACAACACAAATTTGAATGCACAGCGGAAGCAAAAGATAGATTCATTTCAACTGAATAAATTGTAATATTAAGTATCACAAAATGGTTGAAACAGATCCACAGGCGGATCGAAAGAAAAAGGAAATTGTTCAACAGACTTTAACATCTAGAGCTTGCGAGACTTGATTATTGATGCCTGGAGTAGCCAGCCTATTACGTATAGTACGTGCACTTAGCCTTTATGGAAAATACGTCAGTTTACACTGGTAAATACAACTTAACTGACTCATTTTGAAAAGAGTTTGAAAATTAATTTGAATGCACTTAGGCAAAAATATCTTTTATAACTTGGGACAATTATTCAAAAATAATCTTGTATACAGTTTTACTTATTTGTCGTCCATTAGGGCCGGTTTGTAGGGCCGGACAAGATTAACTGACACGCCACAGGTATAATGCCCACAAGGTTGATTCCTTTAAGTGGATTACCAGTTTATACATAATGCAACTGTCAGGTGTACGCCTACACCCCGTGCTTAGGTCGTGGCCATTTCTTTGAATGATGCCATGGATATCCGGGACATGGTCATTTAACCCCCAAAGGCCATACACCAAATAATACAGATTAAAACGAGTTATGTAAATACATCAATCACAATCCGATTTAAATGACTACACACCCGACCAAGCGGTACTTTTATAGTACCGTATCCCAAGCCCGTATAGGGAAAATAAGTTAAGAGTATTTAACTGAGCAATGTATAAATCAAAAACAGCAGTGCACGTAGCTTTTACTGGGCTGCTAATCTGGAACGAAGGTTTTTAATAACCTATTAGAATCCTAACGGGTCTTTAATTAAGCTTAGACTTAGACCGGTTAGTTTTCAAAAGGAAGATACGGTTCAAACGCATGATAAGGCGAAGACCGGTTTAGAATGTGGTTTTGACCCGGAAAGCTTGTATGCTTGTTTAATATGGGTAACTTAAACACATTCTGTATTTTGAGATGAAAACGATATGGTTTGACCCGTTTCGGCTAAATTATGCAAACTAGTTACATAAGCCGATCCGAACGCGAAAAGTGCGTAATGGGTAACCATATGAGTCATATACAAGTTTCCTAAGTTAATATGCCTTAAATATGTTGTGACATCAGTAAGATATCTTGTATTATGCCCAAAACGGATTTAAACTCAAATTACGCACCGTATGGGTATTTTGGTCATTTTAAAGGTTATTAAAGAGTTTAAATATAAATCTGAGTTTCGGGTCTGATGTAATCAGTAAAAATACTTAATTGACTAAGTTATATCAGTAGGGTATAACCTATGTGTGAAATTTATCATTTCTAACCATATTATGCACCGAATGGGCATTTTGGTAATTTCACCTAAGGTTTAAAGGTCGAATCTGGAATTCTGAGTTTAAAACTTTTTCTTACTGCTAAAGTATAATTTTTTTTTAAAACATCAGTAGGTATCAAGTCTTATATATCTAAAATGGTTTTAATACATACTATGTGCTTAAAACGCTTAAAAATGCGATTTTAAGCGATTTTCGGGTTTTATAAGAAATGTTGATATTTTTATTATTCCAGAAGGCTTAAAATATTCTATCTATCATATTGGATCAGTAGAAAAAGGTTTGGTATCAAAAGGATTGGTAAAACTCATTTTATAGCCTAAAAGGGCAAAACCGACAATTACCGGATCAAGCTTAGATCTCTATGTTATGCTTAGCCTAAAAATCTCCAAAAATCCCAAAATATTATTTTATATCAGTGGGTAAAAAGTTTGGTATCAAAAATCGGGTTTAGATAGGCTATACGCTAATTACACCGTTTAATTACTAAAAAGCTTTTTAATTACGCTAATGAGCATAACTCTTAATCTAGACCTCAAACTGATGTCAAATTTTATGTACAAGTTTATAAATCAATAACTAAGGTTTCTACTCTTTTACATTTTCAAAATTCATGTTTTAAGGTCATATGGGCATAATAGTCAACATTTAGGCATTTAACGGAAATATGCATATGAATCGGATAACTAATGAACCAAGTTGTATAATCTCAGAGGGTTATACGTATAGGTAACTTGGTCCTAATAAAGCTCTAAGGAATTCCTAAACTATGCTCTAATGGGTCAGAACTGAAAGTCAAAGCAAAAGTCTACTTTTGCGACTTTCGGCTCCGAACCGAGCTTACATTGAAAATTGTCGGGTTGAACATGTTTAGACATGTTCTTACATTGATTACAAAGTTATATGAGTGATAAAACAGGTTTCATAGCTTCTACATCGTTAATTATGTGTTTATGCGAAAATTAGCTTTCTGTTGACTTTTTAAAATTAACTTTGACCCGACAATTGACCTAGTTAGAGTGGAAATCAGAGGGTGCCCTTTTAAGGGTTTATTGCCCACATAATTACCAACTCATAGGTACTTTCAATTTGAAATTTGACTGGACAAATTAAAATTAATGATGAAGTCAAATCTTAATTACGACGGTTTGACTTTAAGCTAATAAACTAATTAAAACTGAATTAAGAAAGGTTAGGGACACTTACTGAAGTCCTATGCACGACTAAGGATGCTTGGGAAGTGGCCTTGAGCTCCAGGAATCTCCAGAAATTGAGTTTGAATGTTTTTCAAAGTGTATGCCAAAGTGTTGCAACAATGGGTTCTTATATAGTGAGTTTAATTCATCAAGATCATGCCACAATAGCCTATAGATGTTCCTTGATCACTTTCAGGTGTCCCTAGGCATGGAAATACCATCAAACAAGCCCCTTGAATCGAATACAAGGTTTCTAAGTCGGTTTAACTTGTTGAACTCGCACCTGTACATGAATTCTGACCAGCTAAGGCCGTCGCGTAGCGCAACGGCAGAGGGGGTTGTTGGTGGCGCTACGCCAGCACCTCAGTCACCAGCCACACAAGTTTCAGCTATTTACATTTCAGCCCCTGGTCCTTTCAAACGTGGTTTTAAGTTTATTTCTTGCACTTTTGGTCCTCTAACTTTACTTTTAATGGCTCCAAGACATAATTAAACATTGTTAAGTCCTTGGTTAACTTTATGATCACCCGTAAAGCCTTGAATTTCAAAGTTGACGCTTTTAACCCTTCGTATACGAATATTATCATAACTTTCTCATACTTTATCGAAACCTTGTGAAATTTTTATCACATATTCTAGTGAGTATAATTTATCGTTACAAAGCTTCAGGTTCGCTAAAAGGTCACTCAGAGGTGTACTTTAAACATGTTGACACATTTAGCCCCTGTAGTTTGTAATCTCTCACTTTCTTCCACAATTAGCTTCGTATGATCCATAATTCCTTCGTTTAAGGGTATAAACATCATGTAGGGTTGTTGAAAGATATATTTATCCATTGTTGACACTTTGAACCCTTTTATTCACATACTTTCCTTGTTTGTCAACTTTAGTCCCTCTAAAGTAATCGTTTACACGTTTACAACTTATGACACGTGTCGATACATTATTGGACATAAATTTTCGAGGTGTTACACTTTTTAGGAAAAACACACTTTCTACCCAACTCCTACTATATATATATATATATATATTACGTAATCAGTTTAGATTTTCGCTGTCTTGATATTTACATTCATTTTATGATGTTGATTCTATATTTTACGTATACTTGAACATTTGCTAATTGAAGAAATTGTTTTTTTACATAGTTTAATATAGGACATATATGTACATTTGAAAAAAATGATTAATCTTTCATTTGAATGGTAAATTACCAAAATATCCAGCACATATGCCTCTTATATGATTAGGAGTTGACTATAAGTTAGGATGGAGTTAGTGTAACACCCTTACTATTTATAAGCGAATTTCGTTTTAAATTACTAACATAATCTTGTAATTATAATTACAAGTACATTGGAAAATACGGATTAATTAAAACTTTTACAATTTTCAAGTATACCACATAATGTGACTAAATTCGTCGTTTAAAAATAACGATTAACAATGTGCGGAAGCTTGTAACTTGATCGTGTTTGGTTCTTCGTTGAGCTTGATCGTTCTTTGGTACTGTAAATTATACCTACAATTGATAAAACATGAATTGAATTAGTCATACGTAGTTTAAAATATCTTTAAACGAGTTCGCGAGGCAAAATAATTAAAAAAAAAAACAATTTTTCAGAAACTGGCTGAGTCATACCACGCGCCAGAACCACCTTGCTCCCTCGCGTGGCGCGAGGGAGACCCTTTTCCAGCAGGTCCGTTTCTGGGACCTGCACTTTGCCAGCTACACTAGTTTTTACAGAAACGACCATAACTTATTCGTTATTGATCCGTTTTACATGATTCTTTTTCCTATGCGATCGTAATTTGATCCTCCATCACACGGAATTAAAATCTGACATCCGGATTAACAATTTTCGGGATTCCAAGCCCTCGGCTTTATATTTAAATTCTACGCATTTGACATGTTTGTGTTTAAAAATCATGAACTTGTTTCTAGTAAATCATAAATCATACACCAATGTATTTAACACAAAATATTTATCTTGGATTCATAACTTTTGTGAATTACGCGGCCAATATCCAAGTTTTGCACATAATTCGTTTTGACCCGTTTAGAGGATCTTTTATGCATTTAAGCATCGACTCGCTATTCTCTTTTCGCATTCCTCATTCCCATATTTAAATAACTACTTATATTACACCACAACTATTTTTGTGGTGGATTTAACATAATGAACCCCTTATCCCGAATTTTTACCCTTCGATTGGTAATTTTACGCAATGACCCATTCTTAGGCATTTGACCCACGAAAGTTTATGCCTATTACTTTTATACGTGTCTAAGGATTTCATAATCATAATACAAATTTCTAAACAACCCATAAGGGTTGTGGGTTGTTTTCCTAATTTATCCATCAAGGGCTTTTTGGTCAATTTAAGTCCCTCATTTTACGACGAAGGGCTTTCACTAATTATTTGACCAAAAATCGCACTTTTAACTATAACTTATTCATGCGTACCTAGCTCGAGTCATAATATCGACCCGTTTCAATACCTTTCTCTATTAATCACTAGTTAATAGTAACCGCGAACCTTATGTTAATTCCTGTAAACACAAAACTCAACAAGCGATTATCAGATGTTATTGTCAAATGGTGTTAACAACACTGTGACAACTGTGATCTGTAAATGATGTACGATGTAAAACAATATCAATTATCAATGAAACGATGTGATTTGGTGCTAATATGTGTGTATTTGTGTTTGATTATTTTACGATTTGATTCGAGTTCAATTTCAAGTTTTAAATCGCTTTCTGGAAAGTTATACGCAAACTGATGCGTAAACTTAATCAGTTTAACGCGACAAACACTCCGGAACAGTGATATAGGCTTAACTTACCTTAAATAACCTTTACATAATGTAACACCTCGTAAAATCATGCCCAGTATAATAAAGACACGTGTCATGGACTTTAAACGTATAACGAATTGATTTCGAGGGACTAAAGTTGACAAACGAAGAGAATATGTATGTAAAAGGATCCAAAGTGTCAACATGCCAATCTTGTGCCTCTGATTGACCTCATACGATGTTCGTATTCTTTAATGAATAAACTGTCAGAAATAGAAAGCCATTTGTGCATAAAATATAAAATTTACAAAGCATAGGGGTTAAACGTGTCAACATGTTAAATGTTACCTCTGAGTGACCTTTTAACGATCCCAAAAGTATTGTAATATTTTATTTATGCTCTCACGAATATCGGATATTAATCTCTTGAAGTTTCAATGAAAACAAGACGTTTCAGGTGATCTCACAACTAACCGGAAGCTTAACGGAGTTAAATTGTGACCCAAGACACTTGATAGTTTACTATGGGGGCCAATAGTGTAATAAAAGAAAGTTATTTAAACTTAAATTGGACCAGGGACTGAAATTGCAAAGTTTGGAAACTTTTTACCAGATTAAGAGGTTCTCGCGGGCCGCGTAGACTCCCGCTAAGGTCTACGCGGGCCGCGACAAAAGTGCCAGCGACAGAAAACTGCACAGCTGCATGTTGCATCCTGTTACACCACCATTGCATGCTTGTTTTTTATACCAGGGACTGAGCAACTGGTTTTTACTGCCCTAGGGACACTTGTGAACATCTGGTAACCTCCTAGGTACAACTGCAATGATCCAACAGACTCCAAATTCTTATATAAAGGCCATGTCTTGTGTTCTTTATTTGCACACATGAAAATTTTACTCTCAAACTAACTCTCTGAAGCATCCTAGTGTTCTAGGAAGCTTTCTCGAGTTCAATTTTCGTGCTAAGGACTATTGTAAGTGTTCTTAGCTTCTACAGTTAAGATTTCATTAGCTTAATGACCGAAAGTCAAAAATTGCGTAAGTACTCTTTGACTTTGTGTTTAATCATTAACGGTCCAGCCATTATTCAAATTGAAAATGGCTATGTGTTGGTAATTATGTAGATAATAAACCCTTAAAAGGGTACCTCCTAATTATCAAGTTATCTCAGTCAATTGTCGGGTCAAAGTTATGAACAAAAAGTCAAACGGGTCAGTTTTTACAAAATAATCCATAATTGATAATGCAGAAGTTATTAAACATGTTTTAACACTTAAATAACTTGGTAATTAATATAAGAACATGTTTAGGCATGTTCAACCCGACAATTCTGAGTTTAGGCTCAGTTCGCAACTGAAAGTCGCAAAAGTAGACTTTTACTTTGACTTTCAGTTCTGACCCAATTTAGCTTAGTTTAGTTATGCCTTAGGATTCCTTTAGGACCACATTATATATTAGTATAACTCTCTGAAGTTATACTACATGGTTCCTTAGAAATCATAGATTACATGCATGTTCCGTTATTTGCTTAAAATTGACCATTATGCCCTTTTATCATTAGAACGAGATTTTTGAAAATGTGAGAGGACAAAAATCTTTATTACTGAATTATAAGTATGTCCTAAAAATTTGACATCTGTTTCTGGTCTAAAATAAACGTTATGCACGATATCGTAAAACAAAAGCTTTTTGTTAATTAAATGGCATTTTCAGTATAAATCATATTTAAACCCAATTTTTGACACCAAACTTGCTACCCACTGTTAAGATATAATATTTAGGGATTTTTGGAAAATTTTTCCAAATTTTATACTGACCATAACATAGAGTTCTTGCATGGACTCGGTAATTGACGATAACGCCCTTTTCATTAATAAAATGAGTTTTATGCATCATTTGCATGTCAAACCTTTTTCTACTGATTTTATGCATTAAATAAAATATTTTAAACAGTTGAGGCTGATCAAAATCTCATATTTCCTTAAACAACCCGAATATCGTCAAATACCGACTTTTATGCGATTTAGGCGCATAGTGTGGTTTAAAACCATATTTAGCACCTAAGACTTGTTACCTAATGATTTTAAAAAATAAATTTTTATACTTTAACAGTAAGTTTAAGTCTTGAACTCAGATTTCCAATTTTGACCCTTAAACCATATGTGAAATGACCAAAATGCCCCTACGGTGCATAGTTTGGCCATAAATGATAAATTTCACATATATATGATATCTTACTGATGTAACTTGTTAAAAATAAATATTTTTACTGATTATTTTAGACCAGAACCTCAGATTGCTATTTAACCTCTTTTATAAACTTTAAAAATGACCAAAATACCCTTACGGGGCTTAAATTGCTTTTAAATTCGTTTTGGGCATAATGGAAGATATCCTGCTGATATCACAACATATTTTAAGCATAATAACTTATGGAACCTGTTCATGATTCATCCGGTTACCCATTATGCATATACGCGTTCGGTACGGTTTATGTAACTAGTTTGCATAAATTAGCCGAAACGGGTCAAACCTTATCATTTTTACTTCAAAATCTAGAATGTATTTAGTCTACCCAATTTATACAAGTCTTCATACTTGTTGGGGTCTAAATCACATTCTAATCCGGTCATCGCTTAATCTCGTGTTTTGAACCGTAAACCTTTCTCTAAAACTAACCGGTCTAAGTTATAACTTAAATAAGACCCGTTAGGAATCTAATAGGTTATTAAAACCTTTGTTCTAGATTAGGAGCCCAGTAAAAGCTACTTGTACTTGCTGATTTGGTATACGGCTGAGAATAAAATTATATTTTAGCTCAGGTAAATACTTTTAACTTATTTTCCCTTATACGGGCTTGGGATACGGTATTATAATAATACCACTTGGTCGGGTATGAAATCATTTAATCGGATTGTGATTAATAAATTGCATAACCCGTTTTAATCTGTCTTGTTTGATGCAATGCCTTTGGGGGGTTAATGACCGTGTCCTGGATATCCTCGGCTCATTCATTTGAAATGGCCACGACTTAAGCACGGGGTGTAGGCATACACCTGACAGTTGCGTATGTAAAAAGATATACCCACTTGTTGAGGATATCTCGCTGTGGGATTATATTAGTGGTGTGTCTATTAATCTTGTCTCGGCTCTTCTAACCGGGCCCTGAACGGACGACAAACATATAAATCTGTATACAAGATTATTTTTAAATAATTGTCCCAAGTTATAAAATATTTTATGCCTTGTGCATCCAAACCAATTTTATAAACACTTTTCAAAAGAGTCAGTTAATTGTATTTACCAGTGTAAACTGGCGTATTTTTCAAAAAGATTAAGTGCAGGTACTACGCGTAATGGGCTGGAAACTCCTGAGTATTAAATAAAGAGTCTTGCAAGCTTATAATACTTAAAGTCTGTTGAACAACATTTTACTTTCTGTTTTAGATCCGCCTGTGGATCTACTTACAACCGTTGTGTAATATTTTATTATACTTTCAATTCGGTTTGTAATATTATTTTAGACTTCCGCTGTCCATTAAACTGTGATTATTGACCATGAAGATATCAACTACATCACGATACTCTCCACCAGGCCCATCGGTAATACTTGGAAATATCGGGGTGTGACACATAACTTAGAAATAAGTTTTGGAGGGTTTGGTGTGTCAAAAACAAGTTTATTCGAACACAGGGACTATTTGTGTCAAACTGTGAAACTATGTTGATTCGTACTATAACGAACATTCTGAAACTTGATCATGAGCTAAACATACCTTAAATATCCTTTACATAGCTTAGGAATAGGCTTTGAGGGGTTCGGTATGCGAAAATAAACTTATTTGATCAATAGGGACTAAAAGCGTCAAAACTGTCAAAGTATGCCTTTACGCGCATATCTTGCGTTCTGATCATATCCGGACATCCAAAAATTTTTGTAATCATTAAAATATTTTATTTTAGTGATTGGAATGAAAATTTGTGCGACAAATCGCAATTTGGGTCATTTTCGCGTCCGTTACGATTCCGTCGTAATTAACCGAAAACCGCAACCGTACGACCAAACAAACCGACATCCGAGACATTTTCAAGCATATTGTAAGTTCCCTATACTTTAACTTCATTTTAGAGCCTTGAAATGGGGTTAACGGGGCTTAAACGCGTCGAAAATCAAGTTTGGAGACACAGGGGCCTGTTCTGCCAATTTTACAAAGTTGCTGCCAGCACCAAGGGTCCTTACGAACCGTATGGGACCTCTTACAGTCCGTAAAGGAGTCCTAGACCAGCAGAAACTTTCCGGTTAAAACCCAACTGCTTGCACCTTGTTTCCTTTGCTTGTTTTCAATCTTGTGGGCATGTTTGATGGTTTATCAAGCTCCTAAATCAGTCTCCAACAAGTGGATGGCCATGATCAAGCCTAGAAACAAGTGGAATGATCCTAATGGTTCAAGAAATCTATAAATACAAAGGCCCTTTTCATTCTTCCTCACACATTTGATTCAATTATGCTCTAAGTTGAAGTTTATGCTTCATACCTGAGTGTTTTGAATCAAATCTTCCTTGCTTGGACCTTTTGTAAGTTTCTTTCATGCTTGTTTATGCTTTGACCATGAATTGGTCAAGTCAAAGTTCGTTTGAACTTTGCAACGTGAGCGTAATCACGATGGTTATAGTCCCTTGTGACTATACCTACTGATTACCACGTCGATTAGTCGAAGTGACAAGTCAAAGTTTCGGTCAAAATACGTGTTTATGCGTATTTTGCGTCGAAGCTATTTTCGGGTATCAAAACACTTTGTTTTGATATCAAACCTGTTTTCTAACTTAGTTAAACATGTTTTAACATGTTTAGCTCGTCACTTTTAGTCTAGTGCTTGTATAGGGTCATAAGTCAAGCGGTCTTGACAACCGCTTAGACTTTTGAACCCGACCCGTTTGGTCGATCATTAGGATCCGACCAAACATATTTTGTGACCATAGTTGTATAGGGAATAACCTTCCGAGGTTATACCTTATGGTCACTTAGTTTAATTAGTTGTATGACAAGTAGTTTATATGCCTTAGGAAAATGACCAAAATGCCCTTTTCATGCACAATTGGATTTTAAGCATATGTAACTTAATTTTTGTCACTTAAACTGATTATGCAACATATTTAAACATGTTAGGGCATATAATACTTGTCATAGGACTAGTTAGGCGTCTCGAACGTGCATTTGCGCGAGTGACGCGTTAAAGTAGCGTAAGCTACCTTAATGGGTCGTAACGGGTCAAAAGAACTTAGGATAGGTTCTGATTTAGAATATAGGCTTTGTTAAACCATATCACATGAGTTCCAATACTCATTTGGTTTACAAGACCTCATTCTACCCGATATTCCGATTTAGGTGTTTATTTATTAACTAGGGATCCGATTACTAGGTGCTACTTGAATTCCTTGGTTTACTCGAGCTTTGCAAGTTCATTTAATCAAGGATACTTTTGCACTTCGAAGTGAGTACATAGTTCCCCTATTTTACTGATTTCAATTGTTTTGGGGTGATTCATATGTGTTAAACGATTTCGATGCTTTCAATGATGATTTCAAAAACGAATACTATGGTTTATATTAAACAAAATGATTTCGATAATGTGAACGAACTTGTTGGACGTATTTACATAACGAATGACATTCATTAATTTTGGCCGAACCGACCAGTATTAGGTTATGGTACCATAGGATCTGACAAAACCCGTTATCGGACTACACCCATGGTTATGTGTGGGGGTTATGTGGGTAACGACTGAACCTGTTGATTGTTAACTTACCCTATGGTGGTTTGTTAATAAAGTTGAACGATGGATGAGTTACAAAGGTTTGAATGTTATAAGCGAGACGACCAAAAGTGAGTTTTCACAATTAAAACGAGAACGATTATGAACGATTTGAACGATTTAAATAAATGAACGATGGTCTATAACGAGAACGAGTTAAACGATTTAAACGATGGGTTTTTGGTATGTGATTAGATAACGGGACGGGTGTAACATGATAAAGGCATGGTAGATACGCCGCTGGTACTTCTTATATATAAGTGCTTTTATCATATTACATTTCGTGGCGTTATTTAGTTCACTTGGATGACGATTTTAAACGATGTCATACAACGATGTTTACTAAACGATATAAACCATACAAGTTTTATTACGAAAATGATTTACGATTTGGTTTACATAAACAAATGTTTTGAGTTAAGATTCATGGCATCAAGGTTCTATAAACTATAACCAATCTGTTTTGACTTGGTTATTCATTCTACAATACAAATGTTTTACAAAACAAGGTTTTCTAATATCGATTAACGAAGTTCTACGAGTTATTTCAACATATAAACGAGCCATGAATCTGACACTCACACAAAACCTATGTGCTCGCCGACATTTCTTTGCTGACTTTATTTTTACATATGTTTCAGGTGGTGTTGAATGATGTTGATTGTGAATAGGATGCATGCTCACTTAGGACTGGCAAGGCCTTAGTGACTAAATAACAAATGATAGACGATGTGGTTGTGTTTTAACTTAATGTGACAATGTAAATGTTTAATAACTCAATAAACGAAATTTTTTGAATCCATGGTTGTGAAACAATAATTCTGTCGCTCCACTCCCCGACGTTTCCACCGCGGTTTCGTTGTTTTACGCGGTCGGGGTGTGACAAACACCATTTGACCCATTTAGTCTAAATGACCATTCATCCATATGAGATGGTATTTAATTACCATTTCACCCCTTAAACCTATCCCGGTTTTCTCCTTGAACTCGTTTTACTTAAAAACCATTTCTTATTTGTTCATCATCACATGACTAATTTACCATTTTACCCTTTTTACCATAATTCATGGCTTCTTACCATTCTCCCTTGTTCCGACTCGCATTAAATCATGCCGGAACATCATATTCCAATCACTTAATAGAATTCATATAAAATACTTGAAAATATGTATTTTGTAAATAATATAAAGGGGCGTAAGCTTTACTTACCTTTCATCCGATTTTGCTCTTTCTCCGCTTATTCGAGCTGTTTGACCCGCTTCTTTTCCCAAGCCGTCACCTAGCTCGTTAAGCGTCAAACTACCGTCATCATTTACAATGTGGTTAGATTAGTCATTAACAAATACAACTATTCCACCTTACGTATTTTCTATGTCGAAAACACTATTCGACTTCGTCATTGGTTAGTTTAACTTTCTACTAGTTAACTACCTCTAACCATATGATGTGTGGAATTAATTCTAAATCAACATCCTATTTAGAACCCTTATCGCTTCTTATTTCGTCTAATTTGCCATATTATCCAAATATGCATTTCACTCGAAATTTCAACATTTTAACTTTCTCTTAGGCATTATATCAAACACCTAATGAACATGATTTTCATAAATTTTGAAAAATCAATTTTCATGACTAGTTATTTCACCAATTTACCATCTTTTTTCCAATTTAGTGTCTAATTAACACTTCAATATCAAAACTAACTTCATAGAGTTCTATTAACACTAGTTTGACAATCGTGATTCTAATGTTTATCATGTTTCTACAAAACCCATTAACCGCACATAATTGATGATCATGAATTTCATAATTTACACACTAATCCAACAAGTTATTGACTAGGGTTTACTTCTAGGCATGTTTTCATTACTAATTTCATCTAAATATCAATCAATCAGGTTCAAATTTTGATTTCTCATGTTCATCAAAATTCTAAGATGTAACCAAAAGATGAAATTTAACATACCTTGTGATCCATTTACTTAGGTGATCACTAGTATGAACTCGGATTTCGATTTGGGACTGATTTGGCCTTTCAATTTCTTGAATTTTAGCTTGCTAGGGTTTTATAGATGAGAGCTCTGGCTCCTCTGGAACTTTCGACAAGAACACACACTTTAAGTGTGTGTTTTGGTGTTCAGTATTTTATTTAACAATCTTGTTTCAAGTTTGCTACATTTGGCCCCTATACTCTACCCTTGTTGCATATAACATGTTTTAACCAAAGTTTCACATAACTACAAGACTTGTAATTAACTAGGTTATTTATTTCCTAGTTATTTTATCTTGTTCATAACCCGCTTTATTTTAAGTCCCGTTAACTCGGGCATTTTATATACTTTGTTTTATCAAAATATTTATCATCCTTTTAATAAATATTAGAGTTATTTATTTAAATTCTAATACTCACCGGGTTTACTTTTACCACCTACGGTATTTTACCCGTTTATTTTTTGTTAATCTAGTATAATTAACAAACCCATTTTTGGGGTGTTACAAGTCTCCCCCCTTAAAGAGGTTTCATCCCCGAAACCTTTCTTACGTGTTTCTTTAGGTTTAACCCCCATGGACTTAGTCTCGGTAATTACTTGAGCATTGCTCGGATTCAATAATCTTACTAGAAGAGTATAGTAATGTCTTTTTGGTTCCGAAGCGTATGCGCTTTTCCCGTGTAAGGCCCCGTGAGCCGTTACTTTCATCCTATGTCCCTTATCTCTATTAATTACTTATCTTGGCGGTTAGACTTATTAGTCACCGGTTACCTTATACCCCTTCGCTCGAGTATATCCATTTTGCCTTCTCGATGCTTACAAACTTTTATTATTCTCATTTCATAGTTCACGCTATAACGTGGTTATATTTCATATTACTTTTCTTGACCGTGATCGCATCACGTCATGTTTAAGTTTATATAAACCTTTCATCATCGAGAATCTTCTTTTCGAATGTATCGTTTTTACACCTATCGATGTTAAGACCTAAATCCTTTAATATTAACCCTTTTCTAATTTCTCTCATAATACCCATATTTGTTTAAACAGTGTTTCTCACTAAGACTGAATTTTAGTTTAACGTTTTCTTTTCACCTTGTCTTGCATCTTTTTCTTATTTCTAAGAATTTTAAGTCCAAGGATTTATTCCTTTCCGTTATTATTTAATGCGTGGAATTATAATTAGTTCCCACGCTTAACCCAAATGACCCGTAGGTTCTTTCACTTAGCCTCGTAGGCTATTTATCTAGATTTTCACATTTTTACCTTTTTAAAGCGAGACCCCAATAGTTCGTTTCTTTCTATTTGCGACCCAAAGGTCTTCTTGGTCTTATAGACCTTAACATTACTTATAATTCCTGAAGGTTGTGATGATCCCGTAGATTCATCTTCTACTCATGTCGTTCTAAAATATACTTTCGGTGTTAATGCACCCTTTTTAAGTTTAGAAATCATTCGTTTTCGTTCTTGAATTCTATGGACCTTGACCGTAGTCTACGGCTACATCCGCTTCCATTTTAAACTAATCCTTCGACTCTATGACTTATTACGTCATTTACACGTTGGTTTGTTTTCCGCTTATTGTTATCCGGTTTATTCTTATATTTATTTACAACCCATTAACCGGGTTCTTTTATCTTAATATTTCACGCTTTTATTTATTCGGTTCGCGCTTACTTACATTAGCTGACGTTATTCTTTATTTAACTCGTTTTACTTGTTCTTATGAAATTTCATTACTTGTGAATGTCAAACTTCATTCTTTATCCTACCCGTTCAACTTTAAAACAGTTGAACAAAATTTTCAAATTTTATTTTTAGCAAAATTTTGTCATCTTTTAGTCATAACTCTCAATCCGAGTCTTTTGACCTTTAACTCGCGTTCCCGTCTCTTGGTTTACGCATACTTCTGAATTGTGACAACTCGTGTAATTTCCTGAACGTTTTGTTTTACTATGTAATTGTATGAACGTTAAATGAATTGAATTTGGCGATTGATTTTATTTGAACGATTGTGTGCTTGGTAATGTGTGAAACCAGAATCCGAAATTGAATATTGGAATATGTTATTTTGTGAAACGAAGTGTTGTATTATAGTACTTTGTGATATGAAACGTTTTAATTTAGATATTTCGTGAATCTTGCGAAACTGTTACTTTGTGCGAAACCGTTACCTATTAAAAACCCACCCCTCCTCCCCCTTTCCGCCACACACAAGCCCAAATCCCACTCCCTTTTCCCTTGGTGCGAAAATTGGGGCCCAAACCCATGCTCTCTTGTTTCCTTCTAGCCCACTAGCCCAACTCTCTTGGATTTTAATTATGTAGGAGACTTTGGGAATAAGTAATCAAAAACAGAAACCCTAACTCACCCCCTTGTGATCGTCGACCAGAAGAGACCCCCCCCCCCCCCGTGAAAATCAAACCCTAGCTCCTGGTTCAGCTTCTTGATTCGCCTTTCACTTCCGTGTAATCCCTTCTCTTGCTCCAAGGTTAGTATTCTTGATTGAATTGTGATTCTTGGTGTGATTTTGGTAAAATCATGGCTGTGATTTTTAGTTGACATGCTAGGGTTTTGATGTTACATGATTTATTTCGGTTAAGTATGTGATTTGTTGAAGTAATTGATAGTATGTATGCGTAAATGTTTGTTGGCTGCGTTTTTTTGAAAAATCATGATGTGTTACGGCTAGGGTTTTGTGATTTTGGTATGGTTAGATGGTAATTGATGATTAACCTGCTGTGAATTGTTATTAGGAAGAGTTGGGATCGTTTACACGCGTTTTGGTGTCATTAAATTGTAAAACTGCATGCTGATTGATGAAAACAGCCAACTTCAGTTGGCTGTAAACGGACCAATATAAATCGAAAAATTGATTTTCTAGAGACTAAATTATAAGTTTTTGAAAAACGAATCAAATGGCACTGGAATCATATTTTTTTGAGGTCGTTTGCTATTTTTAAAGGTCCGTTTTGTACAACATCAAAAGCTGCGTTTTTTTCTGCAGAAAATGTGTGTTATATTTTTCATCATAACTTGAAACATGGGTAGAGTTAGGTCACGAAATTTGTACATTAGATGGCCACATGTGTCGTTGAAATTCTCCAATAGGAATTTCGTCAATCAGACTTACGATGAATTTTAAATGAATTTTTCCGTGGACTGCAGTTAGAAAGTGACGAATCTGATTACAGCCCGGTAAATGATTTTATAAAATAATTGGTAATGAATTGGACCCCGAGATTTTTACACAATAATATCTGGACCGTTTAGAACATTCTGTAAAAATTTGGGAATTTTTGGAACAAGTTAACTATTTTATTAAAATACCCGAAAACAGTCCAGTTTTGGATGTTAAAGCTGAAACAATATGAGTAGTGATTTGCGTGTCTAAATGTCAGGTATGTTATCTGAGAATGATCTAACTTGTTATATGTCAATGAAAGTCTTATGTGCAATATCGCATGCTTGCTCTTGAGTAGTTATAGGTGGAATGTTTATATGGGCGTGAACTGTTAAAGTGAGTGCATGTTATATGGTAGATGCGTGTAGGAACTTTGTGCTTTATTTGAAATCATTAATAAACTAAATGGTAATCATACTAGGGCATGATTGACCAACTCTAACCGCTAGCTATTCTAAGAGTTCAACCGAGCAACCAAAGGTGAGTTCACACTTTCGTCAAAGCATGGGATTCTCGGTGGTTTGGGAATGGGTTAAGTAACAACTATCCCCCTTAGGTGGGATGTAATCGGAATGAGTTAAGTAACAACTATCCCCCTTAGGTGGGATGTAATCGGAATGGGTTAAGTAACAACTGTCCCCTTTAGGTGGGATGTAATCTGCGTATTCTCCTTGGGTAGAATACGTACCTCGGTCCTCCTTGGGTAGGACAACAACCTTAAACTTACTAGACAAAACTCTATCATGAAGTCCCTCATTTTTATATCGACTTAATCGTCGGGCCATTGGCGAACGGGTCATTAGTTAAATAGCCTTATTAGGTCTGATAAGCCTCACACCGTGCCACAGAGGACGGAAGTGGACTAATGTACTTAGGCACTGTCAATGATGATAGACATTGACGTAGGGCACATAAACATGACTTAAGTCAGTAGTCGATATGGTAACTGGTCTAGTGGTTTATAACATGGGGTAGCCCCCACGGTATATGGTTTTGGGAACATGGAACTGGATAACTTTTGGTTTTCAAAACAACTTAACAACTTATGGTTTTTGGAACAACATTAAAACAGACAACCAACTGTGAACTCGCCAACCTTTTTGTTGACACGTTACCACATGCTTTGCAGGTCGTTAGGTTATTTGCTGGAGCTTGCATTGGAGAAGGAGTCGTTGTGGGACATGAACCGCTGTGTGTTCATGAGAAACTCTATGAAACTTTAAACTGATATTTTGGTTTTGAACTTATGCTTCCGCTGACTTTTAAATTTGGTTTTGGACTTTGGTTTGTTGTACTTTAAACGTTTATTTTGCTATGGCTTTACTTTAACTTACTTAATGTTTATTATGATTGGTGGTATGATCCTAGTCAGTCACACTCCTCGCGGTAATACTCCGCTTGTGGATTTTGAGGGTGTGACAGATTGGTATCAGAGCTATTGGTTATAGTGAACTCGATTTTAAAAAGGGGAAAATCTTTTTGACAAAAACCAGACTATAACTGATGTGTGTGAGTGTGTATATAAGTTTAAGTATATTTTAAGCCATTTTTACAAGTTAGTCAAGTTTTAAATTTATAAAACACGATATTTTACTAACACTAAACACACATATGGGCAAGTGCATCCATCGTGAGCGTAGTATAGTGTTGGCAAGATACCGAGGTCGTCCAAGGACACAAGAGCTTTTAGTACCGGTTTATCCTCAACGTCTAATCAAATCAAAAGTTAGAAAAAGGATTTAAATAAGAAAAATAAAAACTAACTAAAATGCTGAAAAATAAAATAAAAATAAAAACAGATAGACTAGATGAATCACTTGGCTCCGACTCATGTTTAGTGTAACCTTTGATTATTTCCGCACTTTTGCACTTTTTAACAGATCATCTTAGTTATTGTAGTAGGGCCCTCTTTTGAAGGTGACGTTACCCTCAACCCAGTAGTTTGAGTCAGCAAGGATACAATCCTAAAGGGTCGTATTATTGAAAGATAATTAATTAAGTTATTAATGCATATTATGGTAGGCCCCTCTTTTGGAGGTGACATTACCCTCGGCTAAGTAGTCTGAGTCAGCAGTGATACAGTCCTAAATAGCCGGGTTAAAGTATTAATAGTAGCTTACATATGAGGGGATCAAAGAGTTTGGACCCCCGCCATCCAATACCGGTGGATATTGAAGGAGGTCCTACTAAATTTGACCCAGGTCCTTGCAGGATCTATACACTGAACAAGGCAAGACTCTTACCAAACCGTTCCCTTAACCCCTGACCAGGTAGCCAACATATCTCCATATAGACCGTGGAGATATGAATGTTGAAATTATTTTATTTTATATAGACAGCAAAATAATGCCAAGACACCACGGACAAATGATAAGGAAGAATCACCTTCAACATAAGAAACTAGTTATTAAAGTCATTAATACATAACCAAGTAAAAAGTGCGAAAAGATTAAAAATAAAAAGTATTACACTAGACACTTGTCTTCACCAAGTGATGTAAGAGACTTAGGCAAACATGGCCTTTGATTGTCAAGAAATCTTACGATCAATCTTGGATCCCGAGACGACTCACACACTCTACGATGGACAATGGATGATGGTGGTGGATGATGGATGATGGTGTTGTGATGGTGGTGGGTGGTGGGTGAAGTGTGAGAGAGGTGGTGTGCCAAGGGATGGTTTGCAAATGAGCCAAGCACCCCTATTTATAGCCTGAACAGCTGCTCGGGCACGGCCCCGTGTCCATTGGGCACGGCCCCGTGTCCACCTTCCTTCTCTTTCTTCATTAACTGCAGTTTGTCTGTATTAGTTGACCACGCCCCCGTGTCTGCTGGGCACGCCCCCGTGTGTAGAAGTGTATCTGTACTATCAAGATTTCCTCAGATTCTGCGAATCTTAGAGTTGACCACGGCCCCGTGTCCGCAGAGCACGACCCCGTGGTGGTTAATAGAAGCTTCTACAGCTTTGTCTTTTCTGCTGACACTTGGGCACGCCCCCGTGCTCACTGAGCACGGGGCATGTTCAGCCTTCTGTTCTCTTGTTTGCTTGGGAAGATGCTGTCGGGGAGGCTGGGCATGCCACGTTTGTTCCTTTTCTTGTATTTATGTTAGATTTAGCTGTCCTTTTGCTTCTTTTGTTCATTTGAGCTCTTTTAATCCTGAAAATACAAAAGGAAGACAAAAACACACTTTTTTCCAACATTAGTACTAAAAAGGGTTAGTTTTATGCCACAATTGATGTAATTTATATGTTGCATTTTGCACACATCAAATACCCCCACACTTGAATCTTTGCTTGTCCTCAAGCAAAACTCTTTATAATGTGGCTTTACACTCCCAAATGGAATGGGTAGAAGAGAAGGTTTTTGGGCTTGTTGTAGAGTGTCGGGATTTCCAAGATTATTTATTAAGTTTTATTTTTATTTATTTACAATCCTATTCATCATGATTTATTTAAAACATTTCATAAGATAAATTACTTATTAGGGCATAACATGCCTTTTTAAAATTTCACTTATATACAAGTTCACATACCTCACGGGGGATCACTCAACACTCGGCTGAAGATGTATTTTAGTGGATCACTCGAGAGCGGCATGGAACTTACTCCTACCATAAGCTTGCCAAGCAATCAATCCTCCTCCTTTTTAACTATACACCTTTGTAAATATCAAGAGGACTTTTGGGGTGAAGGGTTAGGCTTGGGTTAAAGGTAGGTGGTTGGGTTAGTGGTTAGTAAAAAGGGCGAAAGGCGTAAAAAGCGTCGGTTTTCGTAAGACTTTTTATTTTTGAAGTTTTTATTTTGATGAAGCTATTATTCAAACAAAGTTATTTTTGATAAACTTGTTTGTTTATTTCTCTTTTGCTTCATCATCAATTTTTATTTTTTTTTTAGTCATAAGAAAAACCGAGCTTGTTACTAAAACAAAAGGTTAAAAATAAAAAGGGTTTTGGTGGGTGAAAGGGTGTTTGTTTTGGGTTATGAAATGAAAAGGTTTAGGCTCAAAGGGGTTAACTAGGGGGATTTTGGGTAGGTGGTAAAAAAAGAAAAATAATGGTGTAGAAATAAAAAGGGTTAGTCCTAATGCCTCCGTCATTTACTTACTCGGGTTTAAGTTGGTAAAGACCGGGAATGTATCATCGTGGCAAGTTCTAGAGTTGTAAGAACCAAGCGGCTATTCACAAAAGAAACGAAAAATGAGCATTTAGTTTAAAGATATATATTTGAATGCTCAATAAAGGCTCAAAACTCACTTTTTGTGGGAATGGGTTTTTATGTGATCAAGTATATATAATCAAATTTTAATTAAGCTTGTCATGCCGTTTCATAATTTTCTTATGTTGGTTCTTTTTATCATGACGCTATCGGTTGTAATTTTGTAAAAATATAACCTTTTTAGAACTTGAGATTCCCAAATTAAACCTAGACAAGTAAAAAAAAAATGAAAATTTTTGGAAAAATTTGGGGTGATTAGCGGTTCCAATAGAGTTTTGTGTAAGGCTTGTTATTAGGACTTGCAAGATTCAAGGTTTTAGCATCCCCCCACACTTAAATTACACATTTTCCTCAATGTGTCCCAAAAATAAGTTTTTAGGTTGATTGAATGTGTAAAAAGGTGTGAAAAAACAAAAGTTTCTGTTACTGGGCGTCTAAACACGGCCCCGTGTCGGATGGACACGACCCCGTGGTCAGAGTGCCAGTAACAATTACTTACAGAAGGTGGACACGGGGGCGTGTTGGCTGGACACGACCCCGTGTCTGGCAAAGGTCTGCAGATTTAAACAAACAGCAGGTCTGGGGAAGTGGGCACGGGGGCGTGTCGGCTGGACACGACCCCGTGTGGACAATCTGCAAAGGTGAAAAACAGGTTTCTGGCTTCGTTTTTCCTGCTCCGGCTTTAGTAGTACTAATATTTAGTACTCTAAGCCTCGTATGTACCTGTTTTATCAATAAACACTACACCAAACCATAGCAAGCATCCTAAATTACCATCGTTCAACATCCACATCATAAAGTTAAAAAGAAAAACAAATGCAGAAAATAAAAAGAGTTAAAGGAAAGTAAATTGTTCAACACACGGCACGCAGGCCGGAAATTGTTCAAGATAAAAGAGGGTTAACCTGTGGGATCACCAACCAGCTGCTCCTAACTCCGCTCCTCCCGCCTAGTCCATGTCCTCGTCCTCATCATCATCTCCTCCTCCATGCCCCGCCATGTACTCCCGGATGTTCCCAATGTCATCCTGAATGTCAGATATGTTTCTCTCAATTGCTCCGACCCGGGTGTACGTGTTGCTCACCATGTTATATGTGTTCCTGGTGCACATGAGGTTTTCCTGCAATAAATCATGTAAACTTTGGAAGTTAGGAAAACCGCCTCCTTGTGAGGAGGATTGGCCCGGATCACCATGGGGCTGGTATTGGTACTGATGATGTTGTGGAGCGTGAAGGACGAGTGCCTCTTGCAGGTTCCATGCATGCCCTTGGACTCTTTGGAAGCTAACCGACCCGTCTTCGGCTTCATAGATCAAGTTCATGGAGCGGCAGATATGTATGTCCACTCTTCCCGACCATGGGCTCTTTTGGAAGGACCTTGGCATGTTCACGAAGTGCTTGAAGAGACGGTAAATCCACCCCCCGAAGAAGATAGGGGTTGGTGGAGTAGCAAGCCGGTTCCAATGCATGTTTCGGAGCAAGAGGTACGGAACATCGAGGTGTCTGCAGTTATGAATGCAATGAAGGACCACCAGATCTCTCAACCCAACAACGCCACTACTATCATGCCTTTGGCTAAGAGAGTAAGTGAGGACCCTATGGATGTAACGGTAAAGTGGGTCCCTCAACTCTCGCACCCCTCCGGTGTTCTCTTCATTACCCGCATCTTCCTCCGGATACAACCCAACTATCAACCCAAACTGTGCCATTGAGATCGAGTACTTAGTCCCCCCACATCGGAATTCCACCCCATCATGGTCAAATGGGTTACACCTTGAATTGAACACGAATGTGCTGTAGAATTCTAGATTGTACTCATGGACCGAGCGAAGTCGAGTGGTTATGGCGACTCTTAGTGGGCCTGTAACGAGGTTGTTGAGCAGGTCAAGTTGATTCACCAATGTTAAAAGATCCATGCACACTTGTCTTGGGTATTCTTCCGGTCGGGTTCGAAGCACATCGTATCTTGCTTTAGCGTCCTGCTCAGTTGCATTGAACCTTGTGAATTTCTTTGACATCTGAAAGAATACACCAAAAGTTAGAACGAAACAGTGAAATTTTCGGAAAAAACTGAAAACAGCTAGCTGGACACGACCCCGTGTTCAGCGGACACGACCTCGTGTCCAGGCGTCTGTTACTCAAAAACTTTATTTTTTCGACCCGGTTTCGAAAACTTGAAAATTTTTGGTCCAATAGGTGCGGTTTCCCCCGAAAATGAAACCCCAAGTGCCGTTTTCCCAAAACAAACCTGTTTACCCCTTCGATTTTATCTTTTTTCGGTTAAAAAATAAGGGTTTGTGGTTTTTGTGAGAAATCGGGCAAATCTATGAACAATACCAATGGATTTACTTCCTATAACACTAATCTAAACTAATGCTAACAGATTTATGCAAAAATTTGAGGTTCGATCCGGATGAACTTCAAGAACCCTAGATTTTATCCCAAATTTTTGATGTTTTAACTACATGCAAATGCTTAATCTAACTACAAATGATGATAGAATCATACCTTGATGTTGTTAGAAGTAGAGGAGACGTCAAAATCTTACATAAAAATAGCCTGAACCAGAGCGTTTTTGGGGAAACGGGGCGTGTGGAATGAAGTAACTGTTATGAAAAAGGGGTTTTATCCCGACAGTCGCGCAGACGCGGCCCCGTGTCCAGCGGACACGGCCTCGTGCCGAGCAAAAGTTAAAAAAAAATTTTAAGTGCTCGTGTGAGTGCCCTTTGTTTCCCAGAAACTTGGTTAGAAGACTTACCGATTTAGATGTCAACCCATTCGTTCGTAACTTACCAGGTATGATGTTGATGCTTTCATTCTTCGACCGTTTGAAGCGAGATTTCTTCCTCTTCATCCTGAATGAATCCTTGATAGAGTTTCAGCCATTGGCCATTGACTTTGAATGGAGGTCCATTCCGAGATTTAATTTCTACTGCACCGTGTGGGAAAATATGGGTTACGAAAAAAGGTCCTGACCACCTAGACTTTAATTTACCAGGAAATAATCGAAGTCGTGAATTAAACAATAGAACTTGATCTCCTACTCGAAATTCATTAGGTTTAATGTGTTTATCGTGCAAGTTTTTCATTCTTTCCTTTTAAATTTCAGAGTTTGAGTATGCATAATTCCTTAATTCGTCTAATTTATTTAATTGACAAAATTGATTTCTACCAGCAAATTCTAAATCTAAGTTTACATTTTTAATTGCCCAGTAGGCCTTGTGAGCTATTTCTACTGGCAAATGACAACTTTTTCTATAGACGAGCTTATATGGGGTTGTACCTATTGTTGTTTTATAAGCAGTTCGAAAAGCCCATAAAGCATCATCTAATTTATCGGCCCATTCCTTTTTATTTAACCCTACGGTTTTTTTCAAGTATTCGTTTTAAACCTCTATTAGTCACTTCGGCCTGTCCGTTTGTTTGAGGGTGATATGCTGTTGAGACCCGATGATAGACCCCATATCTTGTTAAGATTTTTTCAAGTTGATGGTTACAAAAATGGGTACCTCTATCACTTATTAATGCTTTAGGTGTTCCAAAACGAGAGAATAATTTTTTCAGAAATCTTACCACGACTCTTCCATCGTTCATTGGAAGTGCCTCGGCCCATTTAGACAAGTAATTTACTGCCACAAGTATATATTTGTTTCCTTTTGACGGTGGGAAATGTCCCATAAAGTCGAGTCCCCACACATAAAAAATTTCACAAACAAGAATGCCATTTTGTGGCATTTCGTTTTTGGAAGAAATATTACCTGTTCTTTGGAAAGCATCACATGTCTTGACAAGACTTTGGGCGTCTTTGTAAATGGTTGGCCAATAAAATCCTGAATCAAATACATTTCGTGCGGTACTAGAGGCACCATGATGTCCTCCGTATGGACCTTCATGACAATGGCGGAGAATTCTTCGTGCTTCGCTACCATGTACGCATCGTCTGATGAGTTGGTCGGCACACATTTTGAAAAGATAAGTATCTTCCCAAAAATAGTGTTTTACATCAGCAAAGAATTTATTTCTTTGATGATGTGGCCAACCTTTTGCGACTATACCGCTAGCTAGGTAGTTAGCATAGTCGGCGTACCATGGTTCTTGTCTGTATTCCACCATTTCTAGGGACTCCGTTGGAAATTTTATGTTGATTTGCTCGTCCCTGGTTGCCTCCAAAGCTGGGTCTTCTAAGCGTGAAAGATGATCTGCTACGGTGTTTTCAGCTCCTCTTTTGTCTTTGATCTCAATATCAAATTCTTGGAGGAGTAAAATCCACCGAATCAAACGTGGTTTTGCGTCCTGCTTTTTGAAGATATATCGAATGGCTGCATGATCTATATAGACTATAGTTTTAGAAAGAACAAGATAAGAACGAAATTTATCAAAAGCAAATACCACAGCTAGTAACTCTTTTTCAGTTGTTGTGTAATTTTCTAGTGCATCGTTAAGTGTTTTACTAGCAAAATAAATTGGGTGAAAATGCTTTTCTTTTCTTTGTCCCAAGACAGCTCCAACTGCAAAGTCACTTGCATCACACATGATTTCGAAAGGAAATTTCCAATCAGGCGCTATCATGATAGGTGCATTGACTAGCATTTCCTTTAGGGTTAGAAATGCTTGATTGCAATCCTTGTTAAAGATGAAAGGAGCATCTTTTTCAAGTAATTTTGTTAGAGACCTTGAAATTTTAGAAAAGTCTTTGATAAACCGCCTATAAAATCCGGCATGCCCTAGGAAACTTCTGATAGCTCTAACGGAGGATGGGGGTGGTAATCGAGAAATAGTGTCTATTTTGGCTCGATCAACCTCCATTCCTTCGCTTGAGATTTTATGACCGAGTACTATTCCCTCCGTTACCATGAAATGGCGTTTTTCCCAATTAAGGGCGAGGTTAGTTTCCTCACATCGGGATAGCATTCGTTCAAGGTTATCGAGGCATTGGTCGTATGAATCCCCAAAGATAGAAAAGTCATCCATGAAGACTTCCATTGTCTTTTCTATCATGTCATGGAAGATGGCCACCATGCAACGTTGGAATGTTGCGGGGGCATTACATAGACCAAATGGCATGCGTCGATAGGCAAAAGTTTCATAGGGACATGTGAAGGTTGTCTTTTCTTGGTCTTCGGGTGCTATCGGGATTTGAAAGTAACCTGAAAAAACATCCAAGAAACAGTAAAATTTATAACCGGATAATCTTTCTAACATTTGATCAATGAAGGGCAAAGGAAAGCGATCTTTCCTCGTTGCTTCATTTAATCGTCTATAATCTATACATACTCTCCATCCTGTGACGGTTCTCGTTGGAATTAATTCATTCTTTTCGTTAGTTATTACCGTCATACCTCCTTTCTTTGGAACTACTTGTACGGGACTTACCCAAGGACTATCCGAGATAGGATAAATAAGTCCGGCGTCAAGTAATTTGATGACTTCGTTTTTAACCACTTCTTGAACATTTGGATTTACTCGACGTTGTGGTTGTATTACTGATTTGTAGTCATCATTCATTAAAATTTTGTGCGTGCACATGGAAGGGCTTATTCCTTTAATGTCTGCAAGCTTCCAAGCAATCGCATTTTTGTGTTTTTTCAAAAGTTTAATTAATTTTTCTTTTTCCAAACTACCTAATTTAGACGAAATAATTACAAGTGATTTACCATCTTTGTCTAGAAAAGCATATTCCAAACCTTTTGGAAGTTCTTTGAGCTCAAGAGGTGGGTCTTTAGGAGACTCCTTATTGGGTTGCTCATTTTGATCAAGAACTTTAAAAGTTTGTTCTATGGCGACCTCTTCTTCAACAAAGTGGTCAATCTTTTCACTTGTATCGGGTGGTTCATCTTCATCTTCAATTAGGGGGTCATTATTGCCGAATGGACATTTCATTGACCGCTCAAGATCGACACACTTTTTAAATGCCCCTAATTGAATAGATAGATTGTTGTACTTCAGGTTTTTCAAAGCTTCATGGGTTTTTACAAAGGGTCGTCCCAACACTAGAGGAGCGTCATTGAGGATGACAAAGTCAGTTGGGATTACCATTTGATTTGTTTGAACCAAGACATCCTCAACTACACCGATTGATTTTATTACTTTCCGATTAGATAGAAAAATGGGTAGTTGAAGTGGAGAAAATCACTAATACTTAATTTTTCGAAAATGTAGTTGGGGATTATGTTAACGCAAAGATCTTTATCAATTGTGACATTACTAATAAACGAATTTTGAAAAAAACATGGAACCGGTGTAATGTTGATTTCAAATGGGTCTTCTTTTATTAGCGAAGTTTGATCACTAGTTAACTTAATACTTACCGTTTCGTCAATTTTAGTGTTAGTGTTTAACTCTTTTAAAAACTTAGAATGAGTGGGTACTAAACAATGATTTTCAAAAGAAGGTGACAAGAGATTATTTTTTTCAAAATTAGACTCTTCTTGAATTTTAACATTAACGGACTCACCTTTTTCGTTGTTTAACTCATGTGTCGGTTTCTCACTAATTTGTTCTTCCATTTTTACCTCTTCAACTATCTCTTCTTTATTACAAGTTAATTCTTCTCTTGCGCGGGACTCCTCTTCCCTTGCTCGAGATTCTTTTATGTAGCGTTCGATAGTTTTAAGGTGTTCTAATATCCTATTGGTCACTTCGGTGATAGAGTAAGGATCGGGATTTTCAAAGCTTGAATCCGGTTGTTTGATCCTTTGTTCCTCATAATACTCATAGGAAGTAGATGGTTCATACCATTGTTCTTCATTGTAAGTATATGATGGATAAGGGTCATAATTTTGTTCTTCATAATACTCATATGAGGTGGGTTGTTCACGCCATGGTTCCTCATAATAAGCATACGAAGGTGGTGGCTCATATCTTGGTTCCTCAAAGTATGAGTATGAAGGCTCATACCTTGGTTCATCAAAATATGAGTATGAGGGAGAAGGTTCATACCTTTGGTCTTCATAGAATGTGTATGAAGTTGATGGCTCGTACCTGGGCTCCTCATAGTAGGTGTATGAAGTGGATGGTTGAAATAAGTTACAATATTGGACCGAGTGCGGGTTTCCACAATTAGTGCAATAGTCTTCCCTATAATCATCCTCCTCATAGGTGTAGCTGTAACCTCCTGAGTATTGATCCATAAGAATCACTCAGCAGACCACAACAACGTCTTGAGACCAGAAAACAAAAATGAAAACGGAAACAGAGGCTGGACACGGCCCCGTGTTCAGTGGACACGGCCCCGTGTACAGAATCTGTATCTGGGCGTTTTAATTAAAGTTACTGATTTCGTTGAGCACGGGGGCGTGTTCAGTGAGCACGACCCCGTGTTCAGGCTCTGTATCTGGGTGTTTTATGAAAAATATGCAGCACGGCCCGTGTTCAACCTACTGTAAATGCAAAAACTAAACTAAAATGCAGAAAAATGTGCGCGCGTTTTGAAAAAGTTTTGAAAAACTGATTAGGCCGTCGATTTTAAGCTTTCTTAAAATCCTTGTGTCCCCGTCAACGGCGCCAAAAACTTGATGTGTGTGAGTGTGTATATAAGTTTAAGTATATTTTAAGCCCTTTTTACACGTTAGTCAAGTTTTAAATTTATAAAACACGATATTTTACTAACACAAAACACACATATGGGCAAGTGCACCCATCGTGAGCGTAGTATAGTGTTGGCAAGATACCGAGGTCGTCCAAGGACACAAGAGCTTTTAGTACCGGTTTATCCTCAACGTCTAATCAAATCAAAAGTTAGAAAAAAGGTTTTAAATAAGAAAAATAAAAACTAACTAAAATGCTGAAAAATAAAATAAAAATAAAAACAGATAGACAAGATGAATCACTTGCTTCCGACTCGTGTTTAGTGTAACCTTTGATTATTTCCGCACTTTTGCACTTTTTAAGAGATTATCTTAGTTATTGTAGTAGGCCCCTCTTTTGAAGGTGACGTTACCCTCAACCCAGTAGTTTGAGTCAGCAAGGATACAATCCTAAAGGGTCGGATAATTGAAAGATAATTAATTAAGTTATTAATGCATATTATGGTAGGCCCCTCTTTTGGAGGTGACGTTACCCTCGGCTAAGTAGTCTGAGTCAGCAGGGGTACAGTCCTAAATAGCCGGATTAAAGTATTAATAGTAGCTTACATATGAGGGGATCAAAGAGTTTGGACCCCCGCCATCCAATACCGGTGGGTATTGAAGGAGGTCCTACTAAATTTGACCCAGGTCCTTGCAGGATCTATACACTGAACAAGGCAAGACTCTTACTAAACCGTTCCCTTAACCCCCGACCAGGTAGCCAACATATCTCCATATAGACCGTGGAGATATGAATGGTGAAAATCTTTTATTTTATATAGATAGTAAAATAATGCCAAGACACCATGGACAAACGATTAGGAAGAATCACCTTCAACATAAGAAACTAGTTATTAAAGTCATTAATACATAACCAAGTAAAAAGTGCGAAAAGATTAAAAATAAAAAGTATTACACGAGACACTTGTCTTCACCAAGTGATGTAAGAGACTTAGGCAAACATGGCCTTTGATTGTCAAGAACTCTTACGATTAATCTTGGATCCTGAGACGACTCACACACTCTACGATGGACAATGGATGATGGTGGTGGATGATGGTGTTGTGATGGTGGTGGGTGGTGGGTGAAGTGTGAGAGAGGTGGTGTGCCAAGGGATGGTTTGCAAATGAGCCAAGCACCCCTATTTATAGCCTGAACAGCAGCTCGGGCACGACTCCATGTCCATTGGGCACGGCCCCATGTCCACCTTTTTCTCTTTCTTCATTAACTGCAGTTTGTCTGTATTAGTTGACCACGCCCTCGTGTCCGCTGGGCACGCCCCCGTGTGCAGAAGCGTATCTGTACTATCAAGATTTCCTCAGATTCTGCGAATCTTAGAGTTGACCACGGCCCCGTGTCCACTGAGCACGACCCCGTGGTGGTTGATAGAAGCTTCTACAGCTTTGTCTTTTCTGCTGACACTTGGGCACGCCCCCGTGCTAACTGAGCACGGGGCGTGTTCAGCCTTCTGTTCTCTTATTTTGCTTGGGAAGATGCTGTCGGGGAGGCTGCGCATGCCACGTTTGTTCCTTTTCTTGTATTTATGTTAGATTTAGCTGCCTTTTTGCTTCTTTTGTTCATTTGAGCTCTTTTAATCCTGAAAATACAAAAGGAAGACAAAAACACACTTTTTCCAACATTAGTACTAAAAAAGGGTTAGTTTTATGCCACAATTGATGTAATTTATATGTTGCATTTTGCACACATCAATAACATGTTCGGTGCTCAACGATCCACAACGACACTTCGCTCCACGTGCAAGGCTCAACACTTTAGATGGTATGGTCTATGTTTATGTTACCTACTTGTTAGTTACATTTGCATGGTGCGTTGTTTATGGTATGCTTAGTTAACGTAGTAGCATGTTGCCCTTTATTAGCCCTAGTGTGCTCGCTTTGACACTCAACTGTTTACTTGAAACTTGACAAGTAGGGATCAAATTCTTTTCCTGTTTTCTCCTCACCCCACTACGACAACCGTTTTATGTGTTCTATCTATTCATGCGTTTGTCTCGACATGACGTTACCGTTACAGCTAGAATTCAGATCTAACCCTCCATACATTCGGTTGGCACGACAACATTAACGTAGACCAGAGCCGGCCCAAACGAACTCGGAATTAGGAGAACAGTATACCCACGCGTCCATGTCAACAAACCCCATCATCTCCACTAGTCGTCGTCACCAGAAATGAAGCAGTCACAATTACACGCGTTTGTTGTTGTACAACTCGAAACCCTATCATTCACACTCTGTTTTGGACCAATGATATACTCACGTGACCATGATGCAACGAACTTTTCTTTCGTGTCGTTGCCGCCATCTACCATTACTGGAACTGTCTTTAGAGAACGGAATAGTCAGCGAAATTCTTCGGTTATGTGTTGGATTTTTGTTTTCGCTCAATTCTTCGTATGAACATCACCAACCTCCTGTTTCTTCGATCCGCAACCGATATAACGAAATGCTAACAACCATACCACGATTTCCACCGATCACAAGATTACCCCATTACCCTGTTGGGTGGTTAATTCTTATTCTACTTTGATTTACACCTTCGTATACCCAACTTAGCAAGTGGATGCCTCCTAATGATGGAATAGTCTTCGGGACATTCGAGGACGGGGATACGGATTACTCAACCTAGAGACGGACACGTTGAACTACACATTTACCTCACCCCTTTCCCCCTTACACTACAAGAGTCGCATTTTGATCCTACGATGGTTTATCTTAATTATGTGAAACCTTTTCACTAGCCTTTGTACCAACCTATACCTGTTAATTAATGCTATGCCCAATTTTTACTATTGACTTAAACAAAACCATCAATCCTATACCACAGTGACACTACGTCTCCACTTCTCCATGCAGAGACACTAATACGAACTCACTATAGTTTAGAGAATTTGGAAGGCTCGACGTTCGATAATTGGTGATCACTTCTTGAAACCCTGAGAATGGTGGTGTGTTGTTGATATGATCGTACCCCCTTGAACATGTTTCACGTCCTTTCTTTGAAACCTCTTGACTACACAGGCATATTTCAGATTCATTCACACGACCTAAGGAAACTCCTCCGAATTTGGTTGCTTACCGACTAGATAAATCGCAAACTTATCTAAGTTCATGGATCAAGGTGAATTATTCCTCCTTCGCGTGTGGGCAAGCCCAACAACTTTGACGGAAGTTTCAGCGAACCTTAACACTACAAACTTGTGCGACAACCATTCTTCTCTGGTTAATTCTTGTTATGCTTAATATACCAACGTGGCACCTCTATTCGACAAACGGCGTTCTTCATTTTAACCTTATGCAACTTGTGTACGACCAGTTATACCCTCGACAACAGGTAAACCCCTACTACGGATTCTTAAACGCCTACACATCGACCTGTTTCCACATCCAGTCGTGATAAACTTTTCGAATTCTATGATCCTTATCCTAACAACATTATTCGCGAACTCTCGCTTGGAGGAGTTACTCTCTACGAACGATACTCTAGGAGCAATGGGCCATGAATATTACAGATATGGAGGTATCACGAGAACTGTCGTTAGAACTCGATACGACCGAGGTAGGTTCCCAGTCACGACATTTGAATTTAGCCTACATTGACAGATATGCCACTTGTTTTCTTTGATGACATCTGAAACTACTCCAAGAACTAGTAGGAATCCGAACGATACCTACACTTTACCATGGAGCCCCTACAACACAAATAACCTTATGTTTAGTTTCCAACGAACGACTTTTAACATTACGAAGCCCGCTTTCCTTGATCGTATACACAAACCCTCGCAACTCTAGCTCGAAGGATTGCTCAGGAAGTTGCGTTTCAACAGTTCAAGGTGAAACTCCGTAGTACACCCATTCTTTCAGCCCGCTTTCCTTGATCGTAGTACACCTTTTTGTTGACACGTTACGACATGCTTTGCAGGTCGTTAGGTTATTTGCTGGAGCTTGCATTGGAGAAGGAGTCGTTATGGGACATGAACCGCTGTGTGTTCATGAGAAACTCTATGAAACTTTAAACTGATATTTTGGTTTTGAACTTATGCTTCCGCTGACTTTTAAATTTGGTTTTGGACTATGGTTTGGTGAACTTTAAACGTTTATTTTGCTATGGTTCTACTTTAACTTACTTAATGTTTATTATGATTGGTGGTATGATCCTGGTCAGTCACACGCCTCGCGGTAATACTCCGCTTGTGGATTTTGAGGGTGTGACATGAATCCCTACCCATTAATCGGGTATTTTACCGAAGTCACTATTATTGCAACCCTTCCGGTATGCATTAAAATTTCGTTCTGATTTATTTGGTCGTCTTAGCGAATTTCATTGCTTTTATTCAACCAAGTCTTTTATTCCTTATTCTACTCCTTTGACTTATCTGTGTGAATTTCATCACTTATGACAGTCAAACTTTATCCCCTATGCCTTAGCATTCACATTAGTTGGTTTGTATTTTCATTTACTTTAATCTTTGTCCCTTCTCTCGGGCTCGTTATTCTAACGTAATACGCTTCCGTCATCCGATTTGCGTTTACGTTTACCATCAAACATCTTACTTATTTGATTCATTTGGGTACCTTTTTAATTCGTCCCATTCACCCCGTCCTTACTACATCGGACGTAAATGTGTCCATCATAAGAAGTTCATGACATCATGTGTTCACTACTTACTTGGCCAGAGTAAGCGATTAACACATGACACACATGACCTTTTTATAATTTTCACATTACACCCCATGTATGTAACGCCTCTAATTCTTCCAATATTCATGGTTTTAGTTGGTAAAACTTTATTTAATTGTTATTTAACGATCATTAGTTTTACCCGTGTCATTCTTGAACATATAGAATGTTTTCCTTTTTATTGAACTATTATATAATCACACTCATTATTGTGATCGCTACTTTTCTCAATAGCATTATATTGAGAGTTTTCCACTTGGAATATTACCCCCCCCCCCCCCCGTCCAAGTTTCCACATAATTTGACTCTATTATTGTTTCATTATTCACAATCATGAATAACGCATTTTTCTACTAAATTTTCTCTTGGAAACCTCTTCCCGAATAGGTGTCTTATTCAGGTTTTCCAAGTTTTATTCTACGTATGCAATAGTCATTCTCTACATGTTCGTTGCATATTGGTATTTGTGCGATTAAATTTAAAACGTGCACCTGGTAATGCTTGCCCTAACGGGCCTTCCATGCCTTTATCCTTATTCGCGATCATTACGTGATTTAGGTCCTTGATGAGTATGCTCTACTCGTTATACCTCGGACCGTTTCACTGTCATATCCGCAATTCGTTCAACTCTCATCATCTTCAGATGCGAGTGTCCTTCAATTAAAACATTCACAAAAGTTAGTAATGTTGACATCAATAATCGCCCATATTATAATACGAGGCTTTCCGGTATACGTGTCAACGCACGTAATTCCGTTAACTATATCGATCCTTGATAGATTTAATTGGGATAACGTGTATTACACGATAATCCTATGTGTTATTCACAACACTTTAATCATACTAAACCATTACTATATACATGTACTTACCGGATTTGCGATCAAGCCTCGAACTGAACACACTTTACTCTTTAACCATGAGCTCTGATTACCAACTTGTAACACCCTTACTATTTTTAAGCGGATTTCGTTTATAATCATGTAATTATAATTACAAGTACATTGGAAAATACGGATTAATTAAAACTTTTACAATTTTCAAGTATACCACATAATGTGACTAAATTCGTCGTTTAAAAATAACGATTAACAATGTGCGAAAGCTTGTAACTTGATCGTGTTCGGTTCTTCGTTGAGCTTGATCGTTCTTTGGTACTGTAAATTATACCTACAATTCATAAAACGTGAATTGAATTAGTCATACGTAGTTTAAAACGTGTTTAAACGAGTTCACGAGGCAAAATAATTAAAAAAAAAACATTTTTTCAGAAACTGGCTCCGTCATGCCACGCGCCAAAACCACCTTGCTCCCTCGCGTGGCGCGATGAAGACCCTTTTCCAGCAGGTCCGTTTCTGGGACCTGCACTTTGCCAGCTACACTAGTTTTTTACGGAAACGACCATAACTTTTTCGTTATTGATCTGTTTTACGCGATTCTTTTTCCTGTGCGATCGTAATTTGATCCTCCATCACATGGAGTTAAAATCCGACATCCAGATTAACAATTTTCTGGATTCTAAGCCCTCGGCTTTATATTTAGTTTCTACGCATTTGACTCGTTTGTGTTTAAAAATCATGAACTTGTTTCTAGTAAATCATAAATCATACACCAATGTATTTAACACAAAATATTTATCTTGGATTCATAACTTTTGTGACTTACGCGGCCAATATCCAAGTTTTGCACATAATTCGTTTTGACCCGTTTAGAGGATCTTTTATGCATTTAAGCATCGACTAGCTATTCTCTTTTCGCACTTCGCATTCCATATTTAAATAACTACTTATATTCCACCACAACTATTTTTGTGGTGGATTTAACATAATGAACCCCTTATCCCAAATTTTTACCCTTCGATTGGTCATTTTACGCAATGACTCATTCTTAGGCATTTGACCAACGAAAGTTTATGCCTATTACTTTTATACGTGTCTAAGGATTTCATAATCATAATACAAATTTCTAACCAACCCATAAGGGTCGTATGCCCGATTTATCCATCAAGGGCTTTTTGGTCAATTTAAGTCCCTCATTTTACGACGAAGGGCTCTCACTAATTATTTGACCAAAAATCGCACTTTTAACTATAACTTATTCATGCGTACCTGGCTCGGGTCATAATATCGACCCATTTCAATACCTTTCACTATTAATCACTAGTTAATAGTAACGCGAACCTTATGTTAATTCCTGTGAACACAAAACTCAACAAGCGATTATCAGATGTTATTGTCAAATGGTGTTAACAACACCATTTGACCCATTTAGTCTAAATGACCATTCATCCATATGAGATGGTATTTAATTACCATTTCACCCCTTAAACCTAACCCGGTTTTCTCCTTGAACTTGTTTTACTTAAAAACCGTTTCTTATTTGTTCATCATCACATGACTAATTTACCATTTTACCCTTTTTACCATAATTCATGGCTTCTTACCATTCTCCCTTGTTCCGACTCGCATTAAATCGTGCTGGAACATCATATTCCAATCACTTTATAGAATTCATATAAAATACTTGCAAATATGTATTTTGTAAATAATATAAAGGGGCGTAAGCTTTACTTACCTTTCATCCGATTTTGCTCTTTCTCCGCGTATTCGAGCTGTTTGACCCGCTTCTTTTCCCAAGCTGTCACCTAGCTCGTTAAGCGTCAAACTATCGTCATCATTTACAAGGTGGTTAGATTAGTCATTAACAAATATAACTATTCCACCTTACGTATTTTCTATGTCGAAAACACTATTCGACTTCGTCATTGGTTAGTTTAACTTTCTACTAGTTAACTACCTCTAACCATATGATGTGTGGAATTAATTCTAAATCAACATCCTATTTAGAACCCTTATCGCTTCTTATTTCGTCTAATTTACCATATTATCCAAATATGTGTTTCACTCAAAATTTCAACATTTCAAATTTCTCTTAGGCATTATATCAAACACCTAATGAGCAGGATTTTCATAAATTTTGAAAAATCAATTTTCATGACTAGTTATTTCACCAATTTAGTGTCTAATTAACACTTCAATATCAAAACTAACTTCATAGAGTTCTATTAACACTAGTTTGACAATCATGATTCTAATGTTCATCATGTTTCTACAAAACCCATTAACCGCACATAATGGATGATCATGAATTTCATAATTTACACACTAATCCAACAAGTTATTGACTAGGGTTTACTCCTAGGCATGTTTTCATTACTAATGTCATCTAAATATCAATCAATCAGGTTCAAATTTTGATTTCTTATGTTCATCAAAATTCTAAGATGTAACCAAAAGATGAAATTTAACATACCTTGTGATCCATTTACTTAGGTGATCACTAATATGAACTCGGATTTCGATTTGGAACTGATTTGGCCTTTCAATTTCTTGAATTTTAGCTTGATAGGGTTTTGCAGATGAGAGCTCTGGCTCCTCTGGAACTTTCGACCAGAACACACACTTTAAGTGTGTGTTTTGGTGTTTAATATTTTATTTAACAATCTTGTTTCAAGTTTGCTACATTTGGCCCCTATACTTTACCCTTATTGCATATAACATGTTTTAACCAAAGTTTCACATAACTACAAGACTTGTAATTAACTAGGTTATTTATTTCCTAGTTATTTTATCTTGTTCATAACTCGTTTTATTTTAAGTCCCGTTAACTCGGGCCTTTTATATACTTTGTTTTATCAAAGTATTTATCATCCTTTTAATAAATATTAGAGTTATTTATTTAAATCCTAATACTCACCGGGTTTACTTTTACCACCTACGGTATTTTACCCGTTTATTTTTTGTTAATCTAGTATAATTAACAAACCCATTTTTGGGGTGTTACAGTTAGTGTGGTGGACCGAAACCCAGGGCCGACCCGTTAAGCTTATTAACATAGGCTAACGCCTAGGGCCACCAAAAAACAAGACCCTCCAATTTTTTCATATACTATACTTGTTTTGGCCCATTTAAACAACGTTTCTAGGCCCATGATTTAGGGTTTTACTCTAGGAGTTCACATTGTCCGTGCACGCTTCATTTCAGAATCTAAAAGTGGCACCGCAGCACATCAACCACTTTTATGTGCGGCTTTTTCTGAGCAACCAATGTGAAAAAATATCTTAGGTTTTAAATTCAAACAACAAAAGTATTACGTAATTTAGAAAATACAAAAATATCGAAAATGATATCTATTTCTTTTTGCTCTATGTTCCCTAATTATGACATAATGTTCTTATAAAATGCAAAATATATTTGTCTTATATGTTTATTAGAGAATACAAAATTATCGAAAATGATATCTATTTCTTTTTGCTCTATTTTCCCTAATTCTGACATAATGTTCTTTATAAAATGCAAGCTATATTTTTCTTATATGTTTATTGAGAATTTATATTTCATTCGTTAACGTTTGATGACTTTGCACTACAAATTAAAAAAAAAAACATTCGACAACGTGCGTAAAACAAAAAAGAAAAAAGTTTTGACAACGTGCATAAGAAAAGTTTTGACAATGTGCGTAAAAAAAGTTTGACAACGTGCGTAAACATTTACATGAACTAAGTATGAGAACGCCACTATGTAAAAAAATAAATAAGAAAATGTTTTGACAACGTGCGTAAAAAAAAGGTTTTTTACGCCCCTGATAGCCGACCCGAGCTCCTCTAAACGTCACGTGTAAATCTAATTTTCAAACGTATGTAAAAACGGAAGGCGTAAAATAGTTTTTACGTATGTCTGAAAAATGTTTTTACGTAAGTTGTTGAATGTAAATTTTTTTGCGCACAGTGTCGAATGAGAAAAAAATGTTTTTTTACGCCCCTGGTCGTTGGTTCGAGCTCCTCTAAGCGTCACACGTAATTCTATTTTTCAAACGTATGTAAAAATGGCACGCGTAAATGTTTAGTTTTTACATACGTTTAAAATATTGTTTCTCATACGTTGTTGAATGTAAAAACAATTCGTGCACTGTGTCGAATGTAAAAAAAATTCGCGCACGGTGTCGAATGTAAAAAAAATGTTTTTTACGTCCCTGATCGCAGGCCCGAGCTCCTCAAATGTTTGTGGAATGTAAACGCTATGTTTTTTTCTTTGATTTTCGTAGGTGTTGGGGCTTTTACGTTCAAATGACGAGGATAACGAACAAAAATGAAGATTACGATTAGAGATTGAAGACGTTTTCTTTTTATACATATAGTGTAATTTATTTGTATAAAAAATCATGTGTTATAATTAATTATTTTTTTAATAGATAACGTAACTAATGTTGACATAAAGAGTGATATAGTCTAAAATGTTTGATTGTCAGTTTGACAAATTGACAGGAATAGTACACAAGTCGAATTTTCAAAAATACCCTTGTTGTACTATTTATTCTTTTTTAATCAATAAAATCATTACAAGACAAATCAAACTTAAACAATTCAATCTCAACCACTCATACATGAGAGATCTAGGGTGGATAATGGTTCCTATTGTTCTCGCATTTAAAGGCGGTTCCTATTTTACTTCATCCCTATATATATATATGATTATGTTCAAGAGTGAATAACTTCTTAAGAGCGAACCAATCTTGACCCTTGATTACTTTTTAAGATTAAAAGGATAGGATTATCATTAGCCAATTAAATTTAATTATTATTATTTTTAACTAGTTAGATATTAACTTTAAAAAATCAGTTACCATAACTAATCCCTACATTTTAGTAATTAAATTTAATCTTTCCTAAACAAAATATATTTTAGTAATTCAATTAAATATTTCCTTAATAAAATTATGAAATCAGATACCATAATAAACTAATTAGTAATTTTAAAATCCTAGTTGATTTTGAATGAAACTATTGACCCTTCACTTTTCACTTATATTTTTATGCTAATTTATCTAACACACACATACATACATACATATATATATATATATATATTACGTTTCACTTACATTTTTATGGTAATTTATCTAACACATACATATACATATACATACATATACATACATACATATACATACATACATACATACATATACATATATATATATATATATATATATATATATATATATATATATTACGTAATCAGGTTAGATTTTCGCTATTTTGATATTTACATTCATTTTATGATGTTGATTCTATATTTTACGTATACTTGAACATTTGCTAATTGAAGAAATTGTTTTTTTTTTACATAGTTTAATATAGGACATATATGTACCTTTGAAAAAAATGATTAATCTTTGATTTGAATGGTAAATTACCAAAATATCAAGCACACATGCCTCTTATATGATTAGGAATTAACTATAAGTTAGGATAGAGTTAGTGTGGTGGACCGAAACCCAGGGCCGACCCGTTAAGCTTATTAACATAGGCTAAGACCTAGGGCCACCAAAAAACAAGACCCTCCATTTTTTTCATATACTATACTTGTTTTGGCCCATTTAAACAACGTTTCTAGGCCCATGATTTAGGATTTTACTCTAGGAGTCCACATTGTCCGTGCACGCTTCATTTCAGAATCTAAAAGCGGCACCGCAGCACACCAACCACTTTTATGTGCGGCTTTTTCTGAGCAAACAATGTGAAATTGATTGCGGATTAGGCGAAATTAGGGCCGACATTAGGAAAAATCATCGTTGTGGTTATTCAATGTCTCAAATCTTAATCTCAATTGTTGATTTTCTTTATACCAATTCAATAGGGTCCGACTTTGTAGTTCACTTATGTCCTCCAAAAACATTGGAACGACCCTGCCGAAACAACAATAAAATAAAAACCTTGATATATAAATTGTAAGATATTTGAATTTTGTAAAATATAACAATAATCACTAAACCATAAGGATCAAAACCGTAATTTACTCTTTATTATATTTGGTTTTGTGCTCATCCAAAAACGATTCTTCATCGCTAGGATATGTATAGCCTTGCATGGGCCGCAAAAGAGAAAACTTCTTGATTTTATATGTTATAATATTCTTTAGAACATGTCAAAATTTACAAATGATTTTTAAAGATAATTTCTCTTCCATCAATTATGAATTATGATTGTAGTTACTTTAAGTTTAAGTTATCTCTCTCTCAATGGATAGTGTCTAGCTAGTATCTAAAAAAAGTATTATTAAATAATTTAAAATAATATATCGTTTTATTTTATAAATGACAATTTTTATATTCGAGTGAATAAGGCTTTCTTGATCAAAAGGAGAATGACGAATAAATCCCAAGATAAATGGAGGTTCCACAAGCAAAAGTTAACGGTTTGAGTTTGGTGGCTCTTTCATAGTTTTTTTTTATTTATGCAAATTCGTTAACACTTGGAAGAACCAAGGGACGACTCACCACATATTATTATTTTTCTTTACCGGCCTTTCACGGAATTCTAGATCCAAATTTGTATTTAGCATGTGAAGCACCACAATGATATAAATGACCGCTGGGCCAAATGCCGTTCAAAAAAAAAATATTTGAGTTAAATGTCATTTTAGTCCATGTGTTTGGGTCATTTTGTCAGTTTAGTCCAAAGGTTTTATTTTTAACCTGTGGGTCCAAAAAGGTTTGACAGTTGCCATTTTAGTCCACTGAGTTAACTTCATTCATTTTTTCTGTTAACGAGAAGGCCAATTTGGTCATTTTGTATGTAATTCTGTTAACTAAAAGGGCAATTCAGCCATATAAAATGACCGAATTGGCCTTCTCGTTAACAGAAAAACCGGATGAAGTTAACCCAGTGGACTAAAATGGCAGCTGTGAAACCTTTTTGGACCCACAGGTTAAAAATGAAACCTTTGGACTAAACTGACAAATTGGCCCAAACCACAGGGACTAAAATGGCATTTAACTCTAAATATTTACTTTTATAATGTTAAAGAAATATTTCATTTTTTTAAATAGCTATAAGCTCGAGATACATGACATGTATTTAAATTTATAAGATTAAAACGTCAAAACAAAGCAAATAAGGTAGTGGTGGAGTGGTTGAGGAAATACTTGGTGTTCCTTGTGACCAAGGTTTGACTCTCACTTCCCCATTATTTTCTGCAGCATCCAGGTGAAGGCGAATACGGGTGGCACCGGTTCGTCTTGAATGGGAGACGAGGTTTTACCGATTATTCCACTGTCGTGTCATCGGACAAGTAAAGGTTGGGTTTCCGTGCATCTGGGAGAGCCGCTCGGATCGGTTTGTAAATGAGCCGCTCGAAAAATGCTCGTTCGATTCCCGCTCAGTTTGTAAATGAGCCGCTCGGATCGGTTCGATTCAAATTCAATCCAAGCATGAGCAAAGGTCCGATCGCTCGGTTTCGCTCGAATTATTTTTATTAATAATTAATGCTTGTGTTTATAGGTTACATGTTGATTTGAAGTTGAATTTTGTGGATGGAGATGATCAAGCTTAAAGAAGAAGTTTATGGCTTTTGAACTAAATGACAATTTGTATTTCGCACTTTATTGTGTGCTTCTTGATATTGTTAAGAACATTTTTAGAATCATGATTTTAGTTATGTATTTCTTTTGTTAGTAAAATGTTGGACATGTTTTAATTAAGTTAGGATTTGTTTTTGTTGAACTCAGCCTTATAATTCAATCGAGCGAAACCGAGCGAAAACGATCCGCTCGATTTTAGTTAGGATTTGATAAAAACCGAGCAAAATCGAGCGAAAACGATCCGATCGATTCAAATTCAATCCGAGCATGAACATCACTTTTTTGCTCGATTTTGCAAATTCGATCCGATTCGATCGGATCGGATCGGATCGGTTGTAATTCAATCCGAGCATGAGCAGACCCTCGATCGGATCGAATCGGTTCATGAACACCCCTAGGGAGAGCCAAGGGGCTGACGACGGTCGAGTAATCGACCTTGGCCATAACGCCAGATGTCATGATGGTTGAAACGCTCTTCTTTGCCGTTAAAAAAAGGGCAAAACAAAAGAAGAAAATTAAATAACGATCCTCAATAATACTTCTCTCATATATGAAAGTATGTTTACAAATTCTATTTAAAAAGGTAAAAAAGAAAAAGAAAAAGAAAAAAAATGTATGTTTATCGATCTTTTCGTTATACACCCCACCTTGACTCTCCCTTTTAGATTTATCTCCCCCACCCATTTCTTTTAATTAATAGAAATAAGTAATTGATGATTTCGATTTTTTCGTTATACCAAAAACACACTCCAACTTGACTCTATCACCCACTCATTTATTTTAACTTATAAAATATGTAAACTATTTATTAAGTTTCTGTCCCACCCCCATCAAGGTGGATGAACGTGAATGCGACGATTTAAGAGTAATCGTGGTTACATCTCAAGTAAGGAATTTGTTCATGCAATCAAGTCGTCAAATGTATTTTATCTGTTATCATCGATTGTGTTTTTGGACTATTTTCCATTATGTTTTTAGTTTGATATCCATTGTGTTTTACGTTATGTCCATTTTGTAATACGCAACTGGATTTTATTTTTTATTTTATTTTATTTTTTGAAAAGTATAACAATATGGTATTGATCATAATAAAGATAAAAAGACGTTCGAATGGGGGATAGCATGTGACTTGCATATGCATGTTCTTTTTTTCGTCTTAGACAAAATTATTTTTCTCACTTGATTCTTCATTGGACACTTGTGGTTTCTTACCCTTCTTATTTTTAAACCCCTCTTATTTTTAAACCCCTAACCCATAAAAATAAATGAAATCTTAAAATTTTCCTATAATTTAGTATGGGGAAGAGAACAGAGACTTGGTGTTGACCGCTCTCAGCAAGGCCGGCCCTGAGGGTCTGTGGAGAGGACCACCGGCCAGGACCCGATATTTCGAAGGGCACGTTATTTAAAAAAAACGATAAATATATGTAAAAGAATTCTTTTTCATAGGGTATAATCATATTAAACACCAACATGGGTCCACTTACAAAACTATTCTTATGGTTTAGATTAGTTATTAGTCCATTGGCATTAGGTTTAGACCTTTAGTGAGTCCAATACCCAATTTCGTCAAGGACTAAGGACACGTTTTTTCAAGCTCGAACATGGTACACAAATTCTTAGGGCCGGCCTTGGCTCTTATAAAACACTTGACTAACTCATGGGGAAAACTTTATCCTCATTAGTGCCTCTATCCACGTTTTTTTAATTCCTGCACATAATCTTTAATTGCCTCAATCCATCTTTATCATACATAGTCATTAAATATCGTTCTCGTCTAATGACTGTGTTATCCAAAATGGTATGTATAGTCTTGTCATGGTAACTTAATTAATGGATGGCTGGTTTCTTAAAGATGCAAAAGCCATTAAAAATTTCAGCAATTGTTCAGCCCCAGGGTTTTGTGTTTGGTAGATTAGGGTTTGCAATTCAAAAAGGGGTGGCAGCGCAGCTTGATGCCCGTTTACCCTCTGTTTTGATGTAACTTCGCCCTAGTGGGTTGCTATCATGAAGTGATTGAAAAATTTTGTAAACAAACAGAATAAATGCTAGTGTTTAAACAATTAATTTGAAAAGGTATGATAGGGTTTCCTACACGATCTTGGAGTTGGACTTATGGATGACATCTATTTAATTAGTTAAAAGCAGTTGTTATATACGTACATCGATATATAGATGAAAAAAATCAGTTTACTTAAAATTCAGTGTGTACTATACTCGTGTGTCAACGTAAACCATAAGTCAATTACATCTTGTAAGGTCGGTAGAAGAACAAACCCCCACAGCTGCCACTAATATTTATTTGTCCGTTAGTCTGAAGACTCAGTAAATACCATGCTGTATCGTTTAGTCCAAGACCAATCTGTAAAGATGACTACTTCATTTTCAAACACTCTAATTAAAGATCGAATATCTATCGTTATTGTATAAGGAAGAATGTACTGTTGAGTTGTGAAGACAAATGAAGTTTTGAGTTGTTCAGACATGAAATTTTGAGCTGTGTAAACGATGAAGTTTTAGCTTCGCTAAGGACTAACGTTATACGTGAAGTTTAATTCAACTTCTTGTATATTAACATAATTTTTGTAATCATGTCAGTTGTTTTATTCTAACTGTTTTGGTTAATTTTCGTATAAAAGGCTATTGATAACGCAAATTTATAAAGAGGATTTGATATATAGCTCATAAAATGCAATGGTAATTAGCAAGGATTCATTTCAAAAGATCTAGATTAACTAGTCCTATTCACCTCGTCCTAGAACTATGAGGGCACAATTCCTAGTTGTAATTATAAATAGAGTATATATCTATATTGCTGAACTATTCCAGCTCTTGGTTCGTGGATAGTACAAATTTTTTTCAATGTTATATCTAGCGCTTAAAATTCTTTAGTTATTTCAAGTACAATTCGTTGCCATGTGTCTAATCATGCACCTAGGTGAAACGCATGGTTTATATGTATGTATGTGTATATATAGGTTTAAGTTTATGTAAAAATGACATTTTACATAAAAAGTGTGAAAAGGCATATGAATTGACATGTTTTTTTTTTTTTTGAACATCAGCACAATTGGCTAGTCACCTTTGTTAGTAAACTCCCAAACCCAAGTTCGAATCCCACAAGGATCGAATTGGGCACCTCCCAGGAAGGACCCACCATGTGGATTACCCTCCTACCTCAAGCCAGACGAGCTGACCATCATTGGCATATGAATTGACATGTAGTCATTATGTTTTGGACTTAAAAATGATGTTTTGGGTAGAAAAAACCAAACATAACAATTTAAGACATAATACAATGAATTCTAGACTTAAAACTTAAAATATCATGCCAAGAACATTAAGTATGGTGTTTTAAGTATTAAACATGGTATTTTAGTTGTGTTTTATATTTCATGTCTATAATACATTACATTGTGTTTTAAATTGTTATTATTTGTGTTTTTTTTTTTTTGGCAAGACAACCCAAAACATCATGGCTAAGACCAAAACATAATGCCTACATATCAATTTTCTATGTCTTCTCACATTTAACAGGGATCTTTAGCGGCGACGAAAAGTCGCAGGCATTGCTTCGATTTCTTGTAGTAAGAGTGCTACTTTCTTTCAACGATGGAACCGTGCAATCACAACAATGGAACGTCATCTTAGCAATTTCGTTTACTTGTCATTGATTTATGTGCTCAATCTCTCCACTCATATACTGCCATGTGGCATGGAGTTAGTGTTAGTTGTAGTCTAGAGTGACAACAGTGATATTTTGATTTTCATGAGGGTTTTATACGAGTATAAATACAAATCTCACTTGTGTAATTTATGTTTCATAATCATATATATTGGTGATGCACATCTTCTCTCTCTAGTTTTTACAAATTATCAACAGTAATATAATCACAACAAAAGTATCATAAGTATATGTTACTTGTTTTTTATTTTACAATATGATTTTTTGTTTATAAATTTCAAAAAACATAAGGTTACATCAAAAAAGGGATAATACTGGGTTCCTTTAGGATAAGTGGATAACTTGTCCTAGAGATATATATTGTCTAATTGGTCATCAGCAACTTGTCAAAAGTCCAAACTAAATCTTGGTCTATCAGATGTGGGTGGACTTTTGGATTAAGGGACATAAGATGGAGGGGGTTTCTAAAGGAGTGTTTTCATTCAGACCCGGACCGGATCGGCCGATCGGACCGGTGCGATCGGGAACCGAAGGTTGAGCCGGTCCGGGTCATGGTATCGGGCTGAAAATGCATTGAGCCGGCGACCCAGCGATTGGACCGGGAAACCAGCCGGTCGGACTGGTTTTTGGACGGGTTGGACCGGTTTTTTATATATTTTTTTTAATTTAACCCTATTAATTTTTTTAATATTTTCGATACCGTCCGGTTCTTACATCTGGTCCGACCGGTCGGACCATTGAACCGGTAAAAAGACTGTTTCAACGTCCGGTCCGGTTCTGAAAACATTGTCCTAAAGAAAGAACAAAGAAACAGTTAGATGAAGTACTAGGAGTCAAGTAGGGGACATAAGTTAAAGTAGAATTCAAAACTACTTCTACGAAATGTCTAATTGTCATTAGCAACGTCACGGTCCAAATTAAGGGCAAGAATGATGATCTATCTATCGGATTTCGGCTTGTGGTTTAGGGGACATAAGATGGAGGGGGTTCCTAAAGAAAGAACAAAGAAACAATTGGATGAAGTAGGAGGCAAGTAGGTGTTGTATTAAAGGGAATAGTTATGAGCCCACAAATGGGTTTTGGACAAAATGACACAATTCTAATTAGCCTTATAATACCAAATGATACAGAGGTGTTTCTGCTTCATGACAAGACAAGGTCACGTGAACAAGAGAGAGAGAGACTCCCGTTTCTTACTTTGAAATGTTATAAAGGGACAACCTTGTCCTTTCTATTTTAAACCTCTGAAGGGGTATGGTCCCAAAAAAGCCGCGCAAACCTCCGTCAAGGTCGTGCGCGGGACCATACTCCTTATTCAACAAATTTTCTTATTGGCAACCTCGCGCGGGATATAGCACGTTCTATTTTAACCGGCGCGAGGCTGGACAATAGGAAGCTACAATTACAACACTTAGCATTCTGAAAGAGCACTCAGTCATCCAAACCCTGCGCGAGATAGTTACGCGCCCAGCAAGAATCGCGCAGGGCAGCAGCGCAAGGCTGTTTCGGACAGTACACAAGGTACAAGTGGCACAAGAAAAGAGCCAATCAGCGTCCTTCTGGCCCTGCTCAATCGTGCTCCACGATCGTCTGACATGCAAGAGACAAAAAGTACTTAAGGACGCCTACGTGGCACCAATCACAAGGCAGAGACAACTGCCCCACGATCTCCACTTACCTGCTGATGGCAGAAGGGCGGCCAGGCCGACAACCTTGACACGTGGCTCCAATCACGGTGCGCCAGCACCAACGAACTCCCAGAAGCCACTAACGGTCGACACCAGTGAGACAAAGAGCATATCCTCTAAGTTGTCGCCTTCTGGCCCAAGGCCCATCAGCCCACACCCTCTTACACCTCTCCGGCTATAAATAGAGACCTCAGTCCACAGGTTAAACAGTTCATTCCCTCTATTCTCACTCTTAATACTTAATTATCTCCCCAAAGCAGTCGCTTATTCTCACCCCGGAGCTTGGTTAAGAGGGAAACCCCCACACTCCCCTCTTAACGAGTAACGGTGTTCTGTTTTGCAGGATAACCCAGTCATTAAGGAGCTCAGAAAGCCATAAAGAAGATTAACCACTATGATAGGAACATAAACCAAACTGTTTAGTCCCATAATTAGTTACGTGTTTCTTCATTGGCGCCCACCGGTTTTCTACAAATCACTTTCATCTTCTCTTTTTTTTCTGAGTTTTCGTTGTTTTTTCTTCCTTCGATCATGGTTGGTCAAGGAATCATTCCCGAGTTTGGTTTCGGAGCAAACTCTAATGCGGTGTTGGGCGAGGGCAATCAAAACGTCCAACCCCAACACATTGAAGAAATTGGCGAAATCGAAGTAACCAACACTGGGGGACCGCGCGGGAGCATCACCCGCATCACTCAAACGGTAACCCCAGGAAACAACGGCGCTGGACCTTCAAATCCAGCTCCACCTCAGAACATTTCGGCGCTACTAGGGCTACCAGAGGGCGAAACTCCAGCCTCATGGTACGCCAAGCAACTTGCCACCACTAATGAGGCGTATCAATCTTTGAGCGCACAGCAAGCAGTCTTAACGGCAGAACCGTCCTTGGTTACACCAGCAGGCCCTAGTCACGGGGCGCGCCAGATACCACCACAGCAAAACATCCAAGGAAGAGCTAACAGACCTCCCCCTTCCAGAAGACTAAGCGTGCATGACACGCGCGATACACGGGGAGAAACAGAAAGCTATTATGACTATCCGTCACACGTCCAAAGAAGCCCAGTTCATAGCCGGCTCACGCCGCGCAACATGAACAATGAATGGGAGGATACTGATCCGAATGATCCAACTTGGCAGGATGATGAGGGTTCGTCAGTCTTTAATCGGTTGCAGAGGAACCATGAATACTACAAACCAAGACAACACGTAGGGTACACCGAAGAGGCAGAGCGAGACTTTCACCTCGCCTATCGACCAGCTGAAGCTACGGAACATTCAAAGTTCATTCCAAAGATCGCGCTGGCGCCACTTTCAAGAGAGAAGTTACCTTTGACAGTTGGAAAGTTTAACGGATTGACTGATCCCGATGATCAGAGTTTTCACAAGCGTTGGTTGCATGGGAGGATGGAATATGCCCATGTGGTGCCATCTGTTTATTCAAATGCTTACAGGGGTTGCTCGTGCCTGGTTCGACAGCCTTCCTCCGGGAAAGATCAAGTCATGGGTGGATTTTAGAACACAGTTTTTGAATCACTTCAGTCAACAGAGACGTTACCAGCGCGACACAGCCGAGGTAGAGGACATCTGGCGCAGAGATAACGAGGGTCTGGAAGATTTCATCACTCGCTTCAACAAGGAGTGCTTGGAAATCGGTGGCGTAAGTGAAAAACTCATGCGTTGCCACTTCAAGAAAGCCATTCGCTGTGATAGTCTCATCTGAACTATCACTGGGAAAGATGGAATGCCCAAAGAATGGGATAAGCTCATGGAAGCCGCGAAAATAGTCGCGCAAACTGAAGAGTCACTCGCCGGAAACAAGAATTATTATACTGAAGATCGATTTTCCAAAGGAAACTCGCGCGATCACAACAAGCGCAACAAGTACAAAAGTAACGATTGGAAATCCGGAAGATCAAGGGGCCACGAAGAGAGGCCGCGCTATAGAGAAGATGCGCGCAACACAATTGATAGAATCGGCTATCGGAAAGCAGTCAGGGATGATAACCGAGAAAAGCATTGGACTCCGCTCATAAAAACACCAAAAGAGGTGCTGATGACGGAGAATCATGATTTCAAGGCTCCAAGGCCTATGACGAACAAGAAGGGGCAAGACCCCAACCTGTACTGCGACTTCCACAAAGATACAGGGCACCTGACGGATGACTGTTTCAGTTTACGTCAAGAGATTGAAAGAGCGCTAAAAAGCGGGAAGCTAAGCCACCTGGTGAAAAACGTGCGCAAAGAAACTCGACAGATCCAACGCCATGAGGAGGGGAATCACAAGAAAGTCCGACGCCTAAAAACCCATATGGTCAATGGACCAAGATCCAGCGCAAAGAAGAAAGGCAAACGCCCTTATGAACCCTCATGGCAAGAGCAACAAGTCATTTTCCCGGTAGTGCGCGGCGGCCCTCGCGCCACTCGACCCGTCGTCATTACCGGTATTATCGGCCATTATGAAACGGAGTATGTCTTCATTGACCCAGGAAGTACGGCTGATATCATCTATGAGCAATGTTTTAATCAGTTTGATGAGGATGATAAAGCGAGACTGGAGCCAGTTGATTATCCACTGTCTGGATTTTGCAACGAAATGGTCTTCCCGCTAGGCCAAATCAGCTTCCCCGTCACGCTCTCTGACGGGAAGCATTCAAGAACAACAAATGTAAACTTCATGGTGATGCCTGTCAAGTCGAGGCATGATGTGTTGATTGGGAGAGAAACCCAAGGCGAGCTGAACATGGTAACTTCCACGCCCCACTCAGCGATAGGGTTTCCAACCAAGACGGGGGTGGCAATTATCTATGCCAAGAAAGAAGTAATGTCGTCAGAAGAGATGCGGCCAACAAAAGCGGCGAAGGTTTCAACAACCGAACCAGAGAAATGGGTGTTAAACCGCAAGTACCCGGAGCAAACGGTGACGATAGGCCACGCAATCTCACCAAACATCAGAACGCATCTCAAACAACTCCTGTTCAAGAACATGGATATCTTCGCCTGGACTCCGGCAGACATGACCGGTGTCCCGCGCGACATTACCGAGCACTGTTTAAACACCTACCCCTCTGTTGAGCCGAAGGTCCAAAGAAGGCGCAGCTTAGGGGCAGACAAAACCAAAGCAATGAATGAGCAAGTATGCGAACTACTCAAAGCTGGAATCTTGCGAGAGGTACGTTATCAAAGTTGGGTCGCGAACCCAGTGATGGTGGAGAAGTCTAGTGGAGGATGGCGAATGTGCGTTGATTATACTGATCTCAACAAGGCATGCCCTAAAGATTGCTACTCTTTGCCTGAGATCGACAAAAAGATAGACTCTCTCGCACCATACAGATGGAAATGCTTCTTAGATTGCTACAAGGGATACCATCAGGTTCAAATGAAGGTTGAAGACGAAGATAAGACAGCTTTTCGAACCGATCTCGGGATCTTTTGTTATACAAAGATGCCATTCGGCCTCAAGAACGCTGGCGCCACATATCAACGCCTGATGGATAAGACCTTCCCTGGAGATATTGGGAAGCATATCGAGGTTTACATTGACGATCTGGTGATCAAAAGTCCCGAAGAGGACCAAATGTTGAAAGACATCGAAAAAACATTTAACTCGTTGCGCAGCGTGAATATGAAATTGAATCCAGCCAAATGTTCTTTTGGTATGGAAGAAGGGAAATTCTTAGGCTTCATAGTCACAAATGGCGGATTTAAGGTGAATCCAGAAAAAGTCCAAGCAATAGAGCGAATGCCATCACCACGAACAATCAAAGAGATGCAAAGGTTGGCCGGCCGCCTAGCCGCGCTTAACCGTTTTCTGTCAAATCACGCCGCGAAGTCATATCCTTTTATCAGCACTTTGCGAAATTGTGTGAAGAAGCAAGAATTCAGATGGACGCCTGAAGCTGAGGCCGCTTTTCAACAAATGAAGGAGTGTTTGATCGAACTCCCTACCCTGACCGCGCCGTTCGAAAAAGAACCACTCGTACTGTACTTATCTTCTTCGGATAAGGCAGTAGGGTCGGTATTACTTGTGGAGAGAAGCGGAGTACAGACTCCAATTTATTACGTCAGTAGGGTGCTTACCGATCCAGAAACAAGATACTCCACAATGGAGAAATTGGTGCTTGCGCTGCTACACGCCTCTCGAAGGCTGCGCAGATACTTTACAGGGCATGTGATCACCAGGGCATGTGATCACCGTACTTACCAATTTCCACATTGGCACGATATTGCAAAAGCCAGAAACATCTGTGCGGTTAGCAAAATGGGCGATCGAGCTGGGGGGCCACAACATCTTGTACAGGCCGCGCCCAGCCATCAAAGGTCAAGTTCTAGCGGACTTCATCACTGAAGTCCCAGTTGATAAAATCAAAGACTGCGAGATTGTCGAGGCTCCCATAAAAGACATATCAAACGAATTATGGATGCTGTACACTGATGGGGCCTCAAACGAAGATGGCTCAGGAGCCGGATTGCGCCTTGTGAGCCCTGAAAAGCACGAATTTACTTACGCCATCAATTTGGATTTCAAGAATACCAACAACGAGGCGGAGTACGAGGCGTTTCTGGCAGGCTTATGCCTCGCCATAAAAATGGGAGCTAAAAATCTACAAGCACACGTTGATTCACTCTTGATAGCCAGCCAAATTAACGGTATATACGATGCAAAGGGCGAAGTTATGGCCCTGTATTTAGATCAAGCAAAAGAGTTGCTTCAACAGTTCAAATCTTACAAGGTAGTCCACATCAATCGTTCCGAAAACAAACCAGCGGACGCCTTGAGCAAGCTTGCTTCAACCTCTTTTCAACATCTCGCCAAAGATGTTAGGATTGAGGTACTAAAAAATCCATCAGTCCTGCTACGCCAGGTAAATGTGATCGAAGTAGGGCAGCCGTCTTGGATGACCCCTATAATTCAGTATTTGCAAGAAGGAATACTCCCTGAGAGCAAAGCAGAGGCAAGAAAGATTCAAAACAAAGCTCTGCATTATGAGATGAATGGTGGTATCTTATACCGCAAGTCATTCTTGGGGCCACTGTTGCGCTGCGTGGACCCCTAAGATGCGACTTACTTGATCAGGGAGATTCATGAAAGGATCTGTGGCATCCATGCAGGACCACGCATGGTTGTCGCGAAGATTATGAACGCTGGATATTATTGGCCAGGGATGCATGTTGACGCCCTGAAGGAGTTGCGCAAATGCGACTCCTGTCAGCGACATTCTCCAAAAACCCTGGGCCCAAAGAACGATCTCATCCCGGTATCCACTGCTTGGCCTTTCCAACAGTGGGGAATTGATATGGTGGGACCCTTCCCAGAAGCTCCTGGTGCCGTCAAGTTCATAATCGTGGCCGTCGATTATATCACTAAGTGGGTGGAGGCCAAAGCTCTCGCCTCAACAACTGCAATGATGGTGCGCAAGTTTATTTGGGAGCACATCATCTGCAGATTTGGTCTTCCACTCAAAATCGTCACAGACAACGGTACCAATTTTGCTTCTGAGGATCTCCAAAAGTGGATGAAAGAGATGAAAATTGAACACACCTTCTCTTCCGTTGCGCATCCTCAAGGCAACGGTCAAGTGGAAAGTGTTAACAAAAACATCGTAGAGGGGATAAAAGCCCGACTGGGCATAAAGAGAAGAGGCTGGGTAGATGAGCTCCCAAGCTTTCTGTGGGCTCACCGAACCATGCCGAAGACAAGCACCGGCGAAACGCCTTTTAGCCTAGTATACGGCTCGGAGGCTGTTATCCCGGCGGAAGTCGGACTCCCCTCACCGCGCTTGACAGCAGTCAACACGGTCGATAATGAAGCAGAGCGTCGTCTCGATTTGGATTTACTGGAAGAAAGACGCGAAATCGCGCGTATTAAAGAAGCAAAGTACAAGACGCAACTGGAAAGGTACTACAATGCGAGAGTGCGCATTTGTACCTTCAATCCAGAAGAATATGTCTTCAGAGACAACGAGGCTTCAAACACTGAACGCCCCGGGAAACTAGCACCCAAATGGGAAGGCCCATACTTGGTTCACGAAGTGCTAGGAAAGGGGGCATACAAATTGCACACACTGGATGGACACATCATCCCGCGCACATGGAATGCGCAACAACTGCGTAAATGTTATATGTAACTATGTAAGGCCTTGCGCCTTTGCTTACTCATGTTGGCCGTGCGCCTTTTCAATTTCCTATGTTGGCTAAACGCCCCTTACGTTACTTATCTCCAATGTATGATTGGCCTAAGCGCCTGTTTTCCCAATTAATGAAAGCATACGACATGCTCTTTTATCATAATGCTTCTTGAGTTACAAATGCATGTTAAACTTTTGATTAGCACGAAAATACTTCAGTGAATTACGAGCTCTTGAGTTATGCCTCCAAAGTCCTCCGCGAACATAGCGCGAGACCGAGCAGTTACACTCACACAAGAGCCACACTTACATTTATTCGCGCTAACTTAACCAAAGTTTCTAACAACAGCGCAATAATTGTAACGAGACAGAATAAGCATAAACATCATATTTAATAAGCGCAATTACGCAGCAGTTACATAGAAACCAACGACCATTCATATGTTCCAAAACAAGCGCGACCGCGCATCAAGTTACTTTCAAAACCTAAAGATAAAAACTACAAGGCACAAAGCCTGTAAACACTATCTATTCAAATCCATCACCATCATCATCACCGTCATGCTTATCACCATCACCAGCGTCTTCACCATCGCCATCATTGCCCGCCGCTCTCTCCTCATCAGACAAAGTAACCATCTCTGGTGGATCCAGAATAGCCTTAAGACGATGGCACCAGTCATCATGCTCTAAGGCTTTTGCGACCAAGTCCATCACGGGCAGCGCTAGGTGATCGTATGCATTTTCAGTACGAGCCAACTCCGCATTAGCTTCGTCAGTCACTGAACATTGACTTGTATCGAACTCTTGCCCAAATACCTCCTCGACATGCTGCGTGCATTCTAGATAACCTCCCCGATGTCCAACAGCACGCGAGGCATCTATGAGAGCAGCAACAGTCCCGTCCAGCTCTCCAGCATTCAAAATCGAATTGGCCATCTACAAAACGAGCAAATGAGGAGCTGACTTAGTAAATAAAACCCAAGTTAAAAAGCGATCAATACCAGAACTATTCCCCTGCCGCGCAGCCATTCAATATCTAAGGATAGCGTGTCAACAATACCCTGGACCTCAGCATAATTATTTTGCGCAACATTCAAGGCAGAAGAGCTTATGGCTCGCGCCTCCTCGGCCTTTTGCCTGGCTTCCTCAGCTGAGGCAGCTTTCGACTTTTCGGCCTCCAGATCGATCTCCAAGGACTCGCTTCTGTCAACCTGCTCTTGCAAGCGTCGTTTCAAATCAGCAATCTCGACGTCCTTGGCAGTGACATCCTTGTCTCTACTTGATAGCTGCGCCTTCACCTCAGCAAGCTCAACCTACAAGGAATAAGGGGCTAAGTTAATTCTGCCAACAAAAGCAAAAACTGAAAGAGAAGTTTCTCAAACCTCAGCCTGCTCTTTAGCAGCTTGCGCATCCTCAACCTTCGCTGTCAGCTCAGCAAGCTTGCCTTCAAGCTCAGTAATCTTATTGCGCGCTGCGAACGCGCGTTGGTTATCCTTCTCGCATAACCTCTTAAACTCAGCTTTCTTCTTTGCTAGGAGGTCTTCAGCAGCACGGAGTTTGCCCTTAAGGCCTTCACGGCCCCACTCCTCTGATTTCCTATCAGCTTCGAATTTTGCCTTCTCTTCATCAAAGGCAGCTTTCGATCTTTCGAAGTCATTAACACGCCTTAATATCCGTTCGCGATATTTCTCCCAATCCTCCCTCTCCCTAACCATGGTTCGCCACTCGCGAACAATTTGATGGTTCGCAGCACGGGTGTTGGCCTCACCAACAACATAGGCGTGATACAACCCATTGTGGGTTCGCGCCCTTTGACGGTCAACCTCACCAGGAGGAATGGAGTTCAGAAACCAGTCGCGGCAAGGCGCGAACTCAAGAAAAGTATCTTTTTGCTTTAAACCCCATGGCGGTTGGTGCGGAGCGTCACCACAGCTCTCTTCCGTATAAGACTTGTAATAAATATCCCCCAAAGTATCCCGGGGGCCTATCGGAGAACGCGGCGGCGCGCCGTGTTTTCCCACACCAGCCTGGCCAGCTGCAGAACCAGCACCCGCGCCTCCTGCAGCAGCGGATTTGTCTCGATGAACACCAGAGCCCGATCCCTCGGCAGTAGAAATTCCGACAGACTTGTCGGCAGCGATTTTTTCCTTCTCCCTCTCATTAGTTTTCTCCCTCTCCTTCTCTCTTTCAGCAGCCCTTTTCTCCTTCTCCTGCTCAGCTCGCCTCTTCTCCTCCTCATCAGCTTTCTTCTTCTTCTCCTCCTCAGCCTTCTTTCGTTTGTCTTCATCAACCTTCTTCCTACGCTCCTCATCAGTTTTTTTCTTCTCTTCCTCAGCCTTACTCTTCTCTGCCTCAACAGCTTTCTCCTTCTCGACCCCGACAGCCTGTTTGTCCTTATCAGACTCCACCACAGTTTTGAAAGGTTTGATGGTAACCTTAGGCCTCTTCTGCGCCGGCTCTGTGGGATCTGTGAACACTACACCCTTCTCAGGGGTCTTCTTCTTAGCCTCTGCAGAAGATACAAAGTATTAAAAAGAGACAGCAACAAAGAGTAAGAAACTAGGAACTTACCAGGAGAGAACTTATAAAGAGAGCGCAAATTGCTCTGTTTCCCAATCAAGGGAACTGCACCAGCTTTCGACGCAGCAGACACACCAGTTATGGTCTCGCTTCTACCTCTTTTCCTGCTGATTAATTTTGCCGCAGCCTCCTCTTCTGCTTCTTCTTCCTCCTCATCATCATGCGCAACAGAGGAAGGAGTCGCACCGGCATCCGGGTTGCGAGAACCCGCGCTCCCTGAGCTCTTCGAACCAACTGCTCCAGACTTCTTCTCGCCTATACGCGACAAACCTTCAAGTGAGTCACTGATTATAACGTAATCTTCCAAGTTACTCTGACGAAAGCGAAGAGTACCTTTGTCAGCAGCACCAGAAGCTGCGCGGCTACTCCCACCCTTCTTGCTAATAATTTCAGCTTCAAGGTCGATCACCTTCTTCTTCCTAGAAGGTTTTTTTCTTCTTTTCTTCTGGGTCAACACCCAACTGGCGCAACACACCTGCAAAGACGTTAGACCACGAACTTAGCTCTCCGTTTGATGATCCCACAGACTCCTCGCTGGAAAGATAGACAATCTCTTTCCCAGCAGAAGTCAAAGCGCGCAAGGGACGAGGGTTAGGTATATGCGCACCTTCAGTAGTAGAGGGCGGATCGGCAAACGCTCCAGCAATCGGATACATAAAGTTGCCCTTAATCTCCTCGTACCAATATTGCTCCCCGGCCGACAGCGGGCGCACTCCCATAGACCCACCGAATGTGGGGAAAGCAGCTTGATACAGATGAGCCTCTACATGACAAATTACATAAATAAACACAAGTTACGAAACAAGAAATCAAAGGAACTAAGGAAAGTGCCAACCTCTATCGTTGAACATCAAAATCGGAGCGTCCTTGCTATCTGCCGGCCACTGATCACTCATCCGCGCCGCTACCAAGACATTCTCACCAAACACTCAGTTTGGGGTGGCAGTAAGCTTCTGGTACCAAGCCTCATTCTTGGGAATCGCCAGATCTTCCTTCGCAATCGGTTCAGACCAAGCGCGGAAGGTCATGGCGATCGGGATCACCTCCTCACGAATATAGACGAACTTCGGTTTCCACTCATGGAAGCTCTTGGGAGGGTTAAGGAGTATCTTCTTCGCAGCCCCTCGACTGGCAAACGAGAAGAATCCCATGTTCCGGATAAGCTGGTAGAATGCCCTTAACCTCTCAACCGTCGGCTCGATATCATGAGATCGACATAAAAAATCAAAGTGTCGAACTCTCACCATCCCTGGTGGACTCATCTGTGAAATATGGAACCCATAAAACTGAAGAATGTGGGCCATAAAGTTCGTCGCCGGCAATCGGAAGTTACCCTGATGAAAGAAATCTTCAAATAATGTGATATAACCCGGCGGTGCATCGGCGGCAGTTTGATTTTGACCGGGATATTTGGCATCCCACTCCGGTGGAAACCGGAAACTCCGTACTATCTGCTCAAAAAGACCTAAATCCCACCTGAGAACGAGAACAGGACCTTCTTCACTAGGATTCCCTTCTGGATGTTCTTCAGCCATTGATAATAAAGCAGAAAGTTTGGAAGAAACTTGAAGATCTGCTACTATGTTCTTCAAAGGTTTGAAGATTCAAAGTAAATTCGAGAGCAAATAGGAAAGAAGACAACAGAAGACGAAAAAAGTGACTTGCTCTCATCCCTCATCGAATATATATACCCATCGCATTTAATGCGATGGGTAAACGTGCCGAAATCGCCGCGCACGTGACCAATCAGAAGACGACACGTAAGGCGGGAATCCCGGAGTGACGGTTACCACGCGCGCGTGTAGCTCACTCTCCTGACGGAATGACCAACCGTCAGAGACAACTTGATGACAGCCGTGTAAGTGGTCAACTCAAACGTCACCATCAACGACGTTTCTCACCAACTTGTCAAAATTCAAATTTCGAGGGTTTTCCCGCCCAAAACAGCTACAAACTGCATGTAGAAGCTATTAGGGTCGCACAGTATTAACAATGATTCAATAACCCTGCGCGCCAACACCCAAAGACAGTGAACCACCTGGAGCCAAACCTGGTAGCCGCGCCGTAGTAACCAACAACAGCTTACACGCGCGCCGTCTACCCAAGTCAAGGAAGCATTTTCTACAACTTTATTTTTCTAAGTCCAGAGCTCCAACCACTTGCCTCGCGCATGGTGCAGCACTGGACTGGGGGGACTTGAAGGGGTATGGTCCCAAAAAAGCCGCGTAAACCTCCGTCAAGGTCGCGCGCGGGACCATACTCCTTATTCAACAAATTTTCTTATTGGCAACCTCGCGCGGGATACAGCACGTTCTATTTTAACCGACGCGAGGCCTAGACAATAGGAAGCTACAATTACAACACTTAGCATTCTGAAAGAGCACTCAGTCATCCAAACCCTACGCGAGATAGTTACGCGCCCAGCAAGAATCGCGCAGGGCAGCAGCGCAAGGCTGTTTCGGACAGTACACAAGGTACAAGTGGCACAAGAAAAGAGCCAATCAGCGTCCTTCTGGCCCTGCTCAATCGTGCTCCACGATCGTCTGACATGCAAGAGACAAAAAGTACTTAAGGACGCCTACGTGGCACCAATCACAGGGCAGAGACAACTGCCCCACGATCTCCACTTACCTGCTGATGGCAGAAGGGCGGCCAGGCCGACAACCTTGACACGTGGCTCCAATCACGGTGCGCCAGCACCAACGAACTCCCAGAAGCCACTAACGGTCGACACCAGTGAGACAAAGAGCATATCCTCTAAGTTGTCGCCTTCTGGCCCAAGGCCCATTAGCCCACACCCTCTTACACCTCTCCGGCTATAAATAGAGACCTCAGTCCACAGGTTAAACAGTTCATTCCCTCTATTCTCACTCTTAATACTTAATTATCTCCTCAAAGTAGTCGCTTATTCTCACGCCGGATCCTGGTTAAGAGGGAAACCCCCACACTCCCCTCTTAACGAGTAACGGTGTTCTGTTTTGCAGGATAACCCAGTCATTAAGGAGCTCAGAAATCCATAAAGAAGATTAACCACTATGATAGGAACATAAACCAAACTGATTAGTCCCATAATTAGTTACGTGTTTCTTCAACCTCCTATCATTCTAAATTAGGATTTACCCTTACAACTCTCAAAATATGTCGCTAAAACTAATATTTGTTGCTAACACTACAAATAATCCAACTCTGTTTAATCCAAAGACAAATGACTATCAAGAAAGTATGTTTTTAGAGCATAATGTCGAAGTATATCTAGAAAATCGACAACTTCAACAAAATTAATCAAAACCAGGGGTAAAACAACCTGTGATTTCCAATCGGGGAGGACAAAAAAATTTTACAAAACCGGAGGGTCGAAAACGTATATACCCAAAAATTTCTACAAGAAAACTACATACACTCCACTCTTTAGCGAAAAAAAATCGGGGGTTCGGCTGCCCCTTCCCGCCTCTTAAAAGCTTCGCCCATGAAAACAGGGGTCAAAGAACTTTGTAGTCCTCAGAATTTGTTTAACTTTTGTTATAGAATTTAGAGTAAATTCCTTTTATTATTCTTTGAGTTTTGATGGTTTTAACTATTTGACTTCAAACTCAAACCTGATTTTTCAATTTGTAACCATTTGAGTCCAATCTACTAACGTTATCTATCAAGTCTGTTAACTTGAAGAGTATTTCAGTCATTTACCAGTTTTATTATAATATATATTAATATTGTATGTATTTTATTATTATATATAATATATAACCACACATTTTATTATTATATATAACTAGTTTTTTACTATCGTCGCGTTGCGGCGAACGTCTTTTGTTGTTTAGTCTGTGTTTACATGTGTTTTGAAATCACTACGAGTGCGTTGCGCACGGAAACCGCTGACAAGAATAAAAAGAAAATATAGAAAAAAAAACACTAAAAGATAACCAAAACAAAATCAACCAAAAAAATTGTATGGTAATAATGTTGTTCGTATGAAACCTGTGGTCAGAAATGAGCAAATGATACTGGGTACCGGTACCGAATTTCCCGAACCGAAAGATCTTAAGTACCAATTCGGTACGACTTTTGGCGTTCCTGGTACTGGTTCGCTATCGTTTTTTACCTTCATATACAGGTACCGTAATTGGTATTTTCGGTACCAGTACCGATTCGGTATTGGTTGGCACCGAGCTCATCCCTACCCCTGAAACTTAAAAAATAAATCATTAAAAGTTGAAGAAAATCAAACAAAAAAAGTTGCATGATTCCGTTGTTCATACGACACCCGTGATCAGGGATAAGCAAATGGTACCGGGTAGCAGTACCGAATTTCCCGGACTAAAAGATTTTCAAAATCAATTCGATACCGACTTTTGGTATTTTCTGTACCAGGCTGGTTCGGTTTTTACCTTTATGTACCGATAACCGTACTGGTATTTTTGATACCAATACCGGTTGACAAAAGCTTATCTAACTTAAAAGGTAAAGAAGATAATAAAACTACTAAAAAAACCATATATATTATTATAATTTTACTGTTTAGATCATTGTATTATTAATATATAGGAGAATATAGAAACAAACATTCATATAACAAACCTCACACACATGACCACCACCATCCACCACCACCACCACACCTCACCACTAGACCCTATTGGAAACACCAGCACCACCACCACCGCACCACTACATCACCCCACCACACCACACCACACCACTACACCACCACACCACCACACCGTCATCCCCCCAACCCCAACCCCAACTCCCATATTCAGATCTAAACCCACACCACAAAACCAGAACTAGATCTGATAGAGAAGCGTCACCAGAACATACAACCGACACCGTTGTTCATGCCGAGAGAGAGGGTGTTATTTGGTGGTGGTGGTGGATGTATGGGGGTGGGGGTGGTTTTTGTCTATAAAGAGAGAGGGAGAGTGTTGTATGGTGGTGTTAAGGGTGTTCTATGGTAGTGGTGATAGGGATGGGGTGTTGTATATTACATAAACGAACATAAACGAACTTTCTACCGAACAAGTTCATGAACAGTTCATGAACTTCGGTTCGTTTACAAGCCTAGTAGTGTGGTGGTTAGAGAGAGAAAGGGTAGGTGGATAATGGGAACATAGTAGTGGTTTCAGGGGGTGATGGTTTTAGGCGGTGGCGGTGGTGGTAGTGACGGTTGGGATTTTCATGATTTGGAACGAGAGAGAGAAGAAAAGAGAGGGGTTGTTGAGAGAGAAGGTGTGTTAAAGAGAGATAGAGTTTTGGTTTTAATATAAATAAATAGATTAAATTACAAGGCGTTAAAAGAGATAAATTCCCTCACATGAGGTGTACATGATATAACTTAACTTAAAATTTTAACCTGTTTTGTGCTAAAGAACGTAGAGTGTATGCGTTTTACAAATGAAGGATTGTGCATCTAATTATTTAAGTTAAGGGCATCCATTTCAATCCGATACAAATATAAAGGGCGAAAAGTGTAATTTACCCCGTATAAAAAATGGAAAAAATAATAAAGAAACTACTTTTAAAAATTGGTTTTCTCGAAAAAGTTTTCAGATTATTAAAAAATATTTGAGTAAACTGCCATTTTGGTCCCTGTGGTTTGGGCAGTTTTGCCATTTTAGTCCAAATCTCAAACTTTTTAAATCTGGGTACCTGTGGTTTTACTTTTATTGCCATTTTAGTCCAAAATTCAAAAACCCTCATTTTTTACTGTTTCAACATGCCTGTTTTGTCTTTTTGTGCAAGGGCATTTTGGTCATTTGGAATTATTATACAATTATTATAATACATTAAATACCATCATCTTCTTCTTCACACCAGACCATCATCTTCTCCACCCCCACTACACCACCACCATCCCCACCGCACCCCCACTACACCACCACCATCCCCACCGCACCACCACCATCCCCACCGCCGGCGGCACCTGCAACCACCCGTCACAACCTAACCACCTGCAATGACCCGTTACACCCAGCCGCACCTTTCAGATCTACGGTGTGGGCTACAATCGGAGATGCTTTCTTGTTCAGACCAACTTCTTCTTCACACCAGACCAACTTCTTCTTCACACCAGACCATCATCTTCTCCACCCCACTGCACCACCACCATCCCTTCTCTCTCTCTAACACCAGCTCACCAGCGCTCTCTCTCTTCTCTCTCTCTAACACCATCACTTCCGGTCACCAACAACCAATCCACTTCCGGTCAATCGCCACCCCTTGTCTCTCTCCCTTCTCTCTCTCTAACACCCGCACTCCTCTGTTTTCATCGGACCACCACAGCAGAATCCCCAATCTCCATCTCTCTCGAAACCCTAAATCCAGATCTGTCGCCGGTGGGGGTGGTGAAGGTGACGGTGGAGGTCATGGCGGTGGTGGCGATGGGGATAGGTAGTGACATGGTTAGGGGTAAGAAAGGTGAGAACGGGATTCTTGTTGGGTGAATTGATGGGAATGGCCCTGATTCAAGGCGATGTTGATTCAGGGCGGTGTTGATACACACAAATGAAACGGTTTTTTAATCGACAGTAGGAAGGACGTTATTTATGGTGGTGAGCGGCGACGGTGGTGAGCGATGGGGATAGGTAGTGACAGGGGGTGGTGAAGGTGACGGTGGGGGTAATGGCGGTGGTGGTGGAGGTTGTGGTGTTTGGCTGGAGCAGTTTCGATGAGAAAGGGGGTGTTGAGAGAGAGTGCAGATCTGATGTTAATGAAGTGCAGATCTCAAACTTTTTAATAACCAAAATGACAAAAATACCCCTGAGCAAAAGGACAAAACATGGGGGTTTAAATTGGGGAATTTGGCCAAATTTGAAATTTGGACTAAAATGGCAACAAAATTGAAACCACAGGGACCCAGATTTAAAAAGTTTGAGATTTGGACTAAAATGGCAAAAGTGCCCAAACCACAGGGACCAAAATGGCAGTTTACTCAAAATATTTTTAAAATGTGGTTTTCTAGTTTGTATGTATATATATACTAGAGCGTGTCTGCATGATGTATCGGGAAACACAACACACTAACACGGATGCTGGTAAAGCGCTTGAACAATCAATTGGCAAGATGTCGTATAGAACTCTAAAGATTTAATAAAAGTTTATAAAATAAAAGACATACGAAATCATTTAAAATATATACGATTTTGATAATCACTACAAGAAATGTGAGCATTAGCAGCAACATAAGACATTACACCGCTATAGCTCACAATCTGGGGATGAGAGGTGGAGACTAATGCAATGTTGGTGATTTATAAGGATACGGATCCGAGAGATGGTGTTTTATCGTACTTAGGGCATAGCGGCGACATTATCAGCCGTGACGCTATTAGTGGCGACATTATTAGCGACGACATGTCGTCGCTAATGCCCTTAAAATCAGGCTTCCCTCCAATAATTCCCTCAATAGGCCTCATTTTCCCCCAAAATTAAACCTTGACTTCCCTCCATCCGCCTCTTTCTCCCCCAGACCACGCACCAGCTATGCCACCTCTCTACCTCTCTGACCACCTCCGACCATCACGTTTTTAACCTTTGACCACTTCCGCCATCTCCAACCATCACGTTTTGCAACTTCCGACCATCTCCGCCGCACCATCACAGCCTCTCTAATGACCACCAATGCACTCCCACTCCATCACACCACCAGTGACCCACAAATTCATCTAGGGAACACCTCATCAACTTCATCATTCGTCCACCTAGGTGATTGATTTACATTATCCCCTTATTAGCGCGAGAGTTTGAGTCCCAAATTCAACCCTCAAGCGAAGAAAGTAGTTCATCACACCGGAATGATGTCGTAATATCTGAAAATGGGTTGGGTGCTCGACGCGTGCATATTAGAGGGGTTGGGCTTAAACCCCTTTCATCTACATTGTCGAGTTTCTTTTGAGAGGAGGAGCAGACAACTCCACCATTTACACATGTAAAACTAGCTTATTTTTTATTAAGTTTTATATAAGGATCCATGAATGCAAGGGCGATGCTTTGAAGGGGCTGGGAGGGGCGCCCGACCCCCCGAACTTTTCGGCCAGTAGTGTTATATATGTAGTTTTTCGTATAGAAATTTTTGGGTATATATGTTTTCGACCCCCCCCCCCCCCGGTAAAAATTTTCAAGCTTCGCCACTGCATGAATGTATGTTAGTTTGGTAAATGTGTTTATGTTTTTTTTTTTTTGAGAAATGACTTTCATTCACCAACCAAAAAACAAAACACCAACTATCTCCAAGTCAGAGATAGTGGCCGAAAACCACAAAGAGTACAACCAAGAACAATTACATCACATCAAACGAAATCCACCTATCCCAATCCACTATCCCTTGTTTAAATCGATACTTATACCAAAGAAAGCCCAAAGACTTAATGTCCGCTACCAAATCCGTCACATTAGGTAAATGTGTTTATGTGGTAGTTTGCTATTGGGTTAACCTTGATACTTTGGTAGTTTGATATTTTGATCAATGTTGGTTTCATCGTAAATGTTAGTTTAATAGATTTGTTAAATGTTAGTAGTTTGGTAAATCTTGGTTGAATTGGTAAATGTTAGTAGATTGGTAAATGTTAGATTAATAATTGTTAGTAGATCGGTAATTGGAAAATGACTTAACGGTTGAGGACAAGTTTTCCTCCTTTAAAAGTGTTTGTATTGGTAATATGTAGTTTTGATTTAACTTATAATGTATACTTTATTTTGTAGGCTCAAAATGCGAGATTGTTTCAAGATCCAGCTTTTAGAGATGAACTCCAAATATTAATGAGTTCGAATAAGGTACCAAATGTAGGAGACAAAGATGATATGAACGTGGCGGACGAGAACAATGATATGGGATAGCTAGTTTTATGTTTTAAGTTTTTTTATGTTTGTAACTTAATTACACAAGATATTTGAACTATGTTATGTATTTTTTTTTCTTTTTATAAATTGGTTTTCTATGTTTATATCAAAACTGGAAAGTCTAAAGGTTAATTAGTAAAAACTGGGAATACAAGAAACACACGAAAAAACCGAATTACAGGTCAAATGACTTTAGCGGCGACAATTACGGTTTTAATGGCAACACTTGTCGCCGCTAAACCATTCTTGATGATGTGGCAGTTGGGTATTAGTGACGGTTTATCACCGCTATTCCTTTTAGCGGCGATTGTGTGGGTGATTAGCGGCGACATTAGTCGCGGCTAAAACCCCGAATCCTTGTACTATATATTTAGTTAAATAAGAAATTCATCTTTTACATAATTACATTTCTAAATTAATTTCATTATTATTAGTTGTAATAATTGCAAAATTTAAGTTCTAGTCTAACTAATTTATGGTATTTATATAAATATTAATCAGCTAATTTTTTTTGATTTCTCAGTGTAGTAGACTTCTTAGCTCTTTAGATCTTAGCGGCAACCGAATCTCTGGTTCTGTTAAGGATTTGAGATCATTATCTAGTTGTGTGAATCTGAAAACCCTAATTTTGTCAAGAAATTTGTTAGAGGCGAGTGAATTAGCATTAGGAAAATCGTTAGGGCTTGCACTAGCGGTTGTTGATTTGTCGTTTAATCGGATCTCCGGGACGGAGGTGGTGGCGGTGATAGTAGATGAGAGAGAAGCAGAAACAGATGAGAGAGAGAAACAGAAAGAGATGAGAGAGAGTAGATGAGGTGGTGGGGATCTGTGTGTATTTATATATATATATATATAAATTTAAAAAAACATAATTACAAGTTACCCTTTTTAATTGAGAAATTTCAAAAATACCCCCTCTGATGCTATAAAGTAACTGGGTTAGGCAATTTGGACGAAAATGGCAAAAATAACCAAACGTTGGGGGCTAAATGGTCGAAAAGTGTGATTTTGGATGAAAATGGCAAACGTGACCAAACCTCAGGGACTAAAATGGCAATTAACTCTAATTATTATTTAGTTTAATCTGCTTCTTATTTATAATATTATTTATTTGAATTAATTAGAGTTAATTACTGTTTTCGTCCCTGTGATTTGTCAAAAATCACTATTCAGTCAATTAGTTTAAAAATTACGATTTCAGTCCCTATGGTTTCACTTTCGTAACTATTTCAGTCCACGTCGTAACCATTTCAGTCCCTATAATCAACAGAATAATGGATTGAAATTGTTACGAAATTGAAACCATAGGGAGAGAAATGGTTATGAAAGTGAAACCACATGGACTGAAATCACAATTTTTAAACTAATGGACGGAAATATTGATTTTTGACAAACCACGGGGACAAAAACAGTAATTAACTCAATTAATTATTACTTTTATATTTATCTATTTACTTCAAATTCAAACTTAGTTATCTAATTTGATCTTAACTATATATTTGAACGTTTTGTTTAGTTTGGTATAAAATAGATTTTACGAAACTTGAAATAAAATTAACTAATATTATTTATCATTTATATATTTACGGAGTTTTAAATAAAGGGTTACATTTATTGAGATTTCGTTAACAAATTTTGCAACAACAGAATAATCTATTTTTATCATGAAAACCAAACTTTGTATTCATATATTGAATATTTTTATTTTTACTATACAAAATTACATTTACTCGACCCATGTAATACATAAGGTGTTTTAAGATATAACTTTTTATTATTTGATATACAAAGTTAGATTTATTCAATTCGTACAATACACGGGGTTTTTAAGGATATATATATTTTTTTTATTTAGTACAGAAAATTACATTTATTCAAATCGTGTAATACGCATATTTTTTTAAAATCTAATATTTTATTATTTGGTATATAAAATCACATTTATTCAACCCGTGTAACAAATGGGGTTTTTTTAAGATGTATTATTTTATTATTTAGTAAAAAATATTACATTTATTCAAACCATGTAATACACGTGGTTTTAAAGTTATAACTTTTTTGTTTGGTATATAAAATTACATTTATTCAACCCGTACAATATGGTTCTTATATATATAACTTTTTATTATTTAATATATAAAATTATATTTATTCAACCCATGCAATAAAGGAGGTTTTTAAAGATATATTTTTTTATTATTTATTATATAAAATTTATTTATTCAACCCGTGTAATACACGGAGTTATAACCTAGTGTGTGTTTAAATGATAATTAATGTAGTCAAATTCATAAAAGACAATTTTGTTCTCCTTAAACTCTTAAAAATAATTTTAAAAACAATATCTTGCCCCCACAATAAACTCTTAAAAAAAATTTAAAAACAATATATTCCTCCGCAAATCTATTATTAAATAATATTTTTTTCTCTCCTCTTATTAAATAATAATATTAAAATTAGAAGAATATATGTTTAGATATTTAATACAAATTAATTTATGGATAATTACTATATCGTTAACTAAATGAATTAACAAATTAATTTGTGAATAATTATTACAACATTAACTAAATGAATTTAATATGAAAATATGAAATTAGTTAAGGATGGTTATAATTTTTTACGTTACTTATCATTTTCGAAAAATAAATTTGTATTATGGATGCTTATTATATCATTAAACTGTTTTTTACATTTTAATCAACTCCATTATTTTATACAACTAAATTATTTAATTGTTACAATTTTTATCTAGAAAAATTTTTAATTTAAAAGTTGTTTTTTATCAATTACACACCTCAAAGTTCAATTACATTTGGCTCATTTTTGACCTTTCCTTTTTTTGAATGGCCAACAAACTCAATCTCGAGCACTCTCGGGGTACCCACTGGACAAACGGAGTACTCCGAGAGTAACCCGAGTCCACCACCAATTCCGGGGAAAACTCAAGTGGTGGAGGGCTTGCATTTATCTTGAGAGATGCAGGTTCAACTCCCACTTGGTGCAGAGTGAGGCACTGGTAGGCAATGATAGGAGACCCAGGGAAACCTGGGTTGGATCTTTGAGCCAAACGGGTTTTACCGGTAATTTCACCGTCGTGCCTACGGGTGGGTGGGTTATCGGGTTTTCCCCGGAATTGGTGGTGGACTCGGGTTACTCTCGGAGTACTCCGTTTGTCCAGTGGGTGCCCCGAGAGTGCTCGGGATTGAGTTTGTTGGCCGTTCAAAAAAAAAAAAGACCTTTCCTATCCTTATGAATGTTTGAGCCAAAATAGATTTGATGGAAAGGATGTTACCAATTTTGTAGATTTCATCAAGCAATTCTCTTTTTAGGATTTCCATAATAAGTCTGAGGAACATTAAAATTTTGTTGTGGAATTGACATTTGAAACCAGATTTTTTTTAAATTGATTTGAAAGTTTAAATTTTGAGTCAAAACTGAGTAACAATAAATTGTGTTGACTGTGGAACTTTATTCCAAGAACCAGATTTACCTGAGAAGCATTGCATGAGGGTATGATAAATATTTAAGACCAGGAGCACACTTGTTCGTCTCATAAGTGGCATACTTAGTTTCACCATAGTACCTTGTTCAATAACTCCAAATCCATCTCTAATTTAGAAAATTATTCAACCCCTTGTGCATCTCCAAGTTGAAGGCAGGTTAATAAGATTTCTGGGGTGGTTGCAATAATAATGTCTCCCACCTTTGCATTGATAGCTAGTACTTTTTCTTTATCATTGTGGGTTAGCTTAGTGACCAGAAATCATGCAGAATGGTTTTGTAGATGGTGGAGTTAACTGTAAGTGCATGATAAGATGAAGATTTTTCTATGAGGTCGATCATGTGGTGAAATTGAGGATGATCATTCTCCTTAGTTAGATAAGGAAGAAGGTTGTGAGTGGGTCGGAAAGCAAGGTTTGCCATGATCAGTGATGGTGAAAGATGGAAGTTCAGATAGTGAAATTAAAGTGTATGGTTTGCAATTCATCACAATATAGTTCTGAAACGGTCAAAAGAATTTCAAATTGATCTGAAAGCATATTTATAGGGATTTGATAACAGTCACTAAGAACTGCTGGATTTTTGGCAAACTGCTGGAATAAACTAGCAGCTTTGTGTAATTTGTGCAATAATGAAGAAAAAGCAATAGTAGTTTTTTTAAAGAAAAATCCTCTTCAATGGTAGGATTTTGGAACCTATGCCTTATAGCTTGTTGGCTTGGTTCCATCATAACTTGATTGGTCACTTTGACCCATTGACAGCTTTCATACCATCCTAATCAGTTATTTCTCTGCCAGTGCTGTTATTTCAGCACTTTGATCAGACCTCCTTTACTTGTACTGTTTAGGGATGGAATGGGAATTATCTGTTTTGACTAGACATTTACAAGGGGTGCATCAGTTGCAAGACCAATGTGATATGAGTTTCTATAGTCTTAAAGACTTCAAAAGAGCCTGTGGATTCACAATAACTGGAATCACTACATGGATAGAATACTGGCTTTTCATGAAAGTTTTCAAGATTCTGTATTTTGCATTTCTCATAAGCTAAGACCATGTAACAATTCCCGGTGTTGTGGTTTGTTTTCTCACAAACTGTGCAAAAAAGGTTCCTTTTTGTACTTACCCCCTTTTTAAGCCAGACTTTGATTAGGCTTTGAAGTTTTAGCTGGGGCCAGTAGTTTTAGATGAAAATGCTGGAGGCTTAGTAAGTGTTTTTTTTCCTTCAGAGGTTACAAAGGTCATTGGCCTGAAATCCTAATCAACACGTGTTTCATCAGACCACTTGTTGATGTGTTGATCAAAGAATTTGTGAGAGGAACCATGATCAGTGTTTACACTTCCTTTTCTAATTGAGAGATTGAATTCAGTTTCTCTAGCTTGAGTTTTTAGAGTGTAACTACCTGGTCCTTGTGTGTAATTGTATCCTAAGCCAAATTTCACATTGCTTTTAGTTTGTTGGTTCTACAAATCTCAAATCCTTTGCATGATTCTACCCATTTTTGACAATTCACTTTGGGTAGATTCAAGTTCATTTAGACAAGATTGGTTTTTTGAAAGAATTGATTTGAATTATGAAGAGTGATTTGAGGTCTCATGTTTTAAATCAGAAATGATTTGATCCTTTTCTTTCAACACTTGTTTGTGAGATCTAATGGTTTATTCCATAAGTTTCTCGGAATTCTCAGATTTTTCAAGAAGCATGATATTCACTACATTGATATCCCAAATTAGTGAATGCACTTTTCAAAACAAAGTTCTAATAGTATTTATGAGGATATATCAACATTCTGAGAGGTTTCTGTCACACTCCAATATTTCCACATATTACCGGTGGGCCCGGTGGGGAGTATCGTGACGTAGTTGATATCATCATAGACAATTAACACAATATTATAGCACAGCGGAAGGCTTGGTAGATAATTACTATTACAAACCATAATGTCCGAGTGTCCAAAATAAAAGAATATACAGACTGGTTGTAATAGAGATCCATAGGCGGATCATAAAAACAAATACAAGAAACTGAAATAACAGACTTCAGGCATCTAAGGATTTGCAAAATCCTCTTATTTGACACCAAGTAGCTCCAGCCTAATTTCGAGAGGTACCTGTCACTTAGTCTTTGGAAAATACGTCAATTTTGACTGGTAAATACAATTAACCGACTCATTTGAAAAGAGTTTATGAAAATTGATTTAGGCGCACAAGGCACGAAACCATTTATAACTTGGGACAATTTTTATTATATAAAATCTTGTATACATATTTACATGTTTGTCATACATATGGGGCCGGTTTGGAAGCCGGTCATGATTAACCGACTCACCACTATAAAACCCACAAAGGAGTTATCCCCAACATGTGGGTTATTTAGCATTTGCATCTGCCAGGTGTATGCCTACACCCCGTGCATAGGCCGTGGCCATTTACAAATGAAATGAGACGAGGATATCAAGGACACGGTCGTATTAACCCCCAATGTTTATGTTATCAAACAAAACAGATTAAAACGGGTTATGCAATTTATTAATCACAATCCGATTAAATGATTTCATACCCGACCAAGCGGTATTATATTATACCGTATCCCAAGCCCGTATAAGGGAAAATAAGTTCAAAGTATTTACCTGAGCTAGATGTGTAAAGATGTTACTCAGCCGTATGTTTCCTAAAGCCTTATGTAAATACCTTCTACCGAAGCTACTCAATCTGTATAGAAGGTTTATTAACCTATTAGGATACTAACGGGTCTTTATTTAAGTCAAAGACTTAGACCGGTTAGTTTGAAAGATACTTTACGGTTCAAAACGCTAGATTAAGCGGAGGCCGGAATAGAATGTGATTTAGACCCGACAAGTTTGGATACTTGTATAATATGGGTAAACTAAATACATTCTGGATTTTGAAGATTTAATGATAAGGTTAAACCTATTTCGGCTAATTTATGTAAACTAGTTACATAAAACAAACCGAACGCATAATTGCATAACGGGTAACCAAATGAACCATATACAAGTCTCATATGTTATTATGCTTATAATATGTTAATACATCAGTAGGATGTTAACATATATGCCCAAAAAGTATTTAAAACCAAATTGAGTACCGTAAGGGCATTTTGGTCATTTTAGTATTTATAAAAGAGGTTTTAAAGTAAACTAATATTCTGGTCTAAAACATTCAGTAAAAATATTTATTTTATGGTGTTAAAACAGTAGGATATCATTCATATGTGTGATTTACCATTTATGGCCAAACTATGCCCCGAAAGGGTATTTTGGTCATTTCACATATGCTTTTAAGGACATAATTGGAAGTCTGAGTTCATGACTTATACCTATTGTAAAAATATTAAAATTTATTTATAATTTCAGTAGGTAACAAGTCTTAGGTGCTAAATATAGTTTTAAACCATATTATGCACCTAATTAGCGTAAAAATCGATAATTGATGATATTTGAAATGTTTATGTGATTCTGAGATTTTGATCAGCCTTGAATGTTTAAAATATTTTATTTTTCAAATCAAATCAGTAGAAAAAGGTTTGGCATGTTAATCATATATAAATCACATTTTATTAACAAAAAGGGCATTATCGTCAATTAAAGAATTTATACAAGAACTCTAAGTTATGGTCAGTATATAATCTGACCCAACATTCCAAAAATCCCTAAAAATGATATCATAACAGTAGGTAATGAGTTTTGGGTCAAAATCTATGTTTAAACATGCATTATGCATAAAAGCATAGTTTAATATTTATAAAAGCTCAATTTGCGATATTTAGCATTACATCAGTTTGAGACCAGAAAACAATATCAAATTAATTTAGACATGTTTATATATCAGTACTTAACCTATTTGTATGCTCACATATTCAAAAATCTCATTTTTAGATCAAAAGGGCATAATGGTCAATAATAAGCATAATAACGGAAACTAGCATATAATTCAGAATATTAATGACCAAGTAATATAACCTCAGAGGGTTATACTACAACATAATATGGTACTAATGGAAGCTTAAAACATAGAAGAATTAAGCTCAATCGGGTCAGAACTGAAAGTCAAAGCAAAAGTCAAGCTTTTGCGACTTTCGGTTGCGAACCGACCCTAAACTCAGAATTGTCGGGTTGAACATGCTTAGACATGTTCTAATAATGTTTACCAAGTTATTTAAGTGCTAAAACATGGTTCATAACTTCTACATTATCAGTTTTAATTATTTTATAAAAATCTGACTAGTTTGACTTTTAGACTAGTTACTTTGACCCGACAATTAACTAAGTAAACGTGGTAATTAGGAGGTGCCCTTTTGAGGGATTAACACCTACCTAATTACGATCACGTAGCCATATTCGCCTCGAACAATGGCTGGACCGTTTAGGTCTAAACCGAAAGTTAAAGCGTTATTACGACAACTTTAACTTTTGGTCATAAAAGCTAAACTAGAGTGGCTAAGGACACTTACAACAGGTCCTTGCACGAAATGATCAGGAATCCCAGAGAAGTGCTCAAGAAAGCTCAAGCAAGTGAGAGAAGTGAGAATTTTGAATGTGTAAGGAATGTGGTGCAACAATGAGGCCTATTTATAGTTGAGGAGCATGATCTAAGATCATAACAGGTGTTATGGATGTTCCCAGATGATTACAAGTGTTTAGGTGTCAGTAAAACCATCAACAAGCCCTGGTTTTTGAGTTTCTGCCATGCGAAGGTGGTGTAACAGGCTGCAACATGCAGTTGTCCTTATTTTTCTGATCTGGGCATTCTCTTGCGGGCCGCGTAAGAGTTAAGGGGAGCTTACACGCCCCGCGACACTCCTGTGTTCCGGTTACAAATGTTTGAAACTTGGTAGTTTCAGTCCTTGGCCTTTATTTACTCAAAATAACTTCCATTTTAACACTTCTAGCCCTTGTAGTTAGTTTGTAGATGATCTAGAGAGTATAACCAAACATCGTTAGGTCCGGTTTCGTTAAACAATCACCGAAAACTCTAGTTTCTGCTCGTTGACGCTTTTAACCCTTATTCTTTGGAATTTGCGTAATTAACACATAATGATCTCGAAACCTCGTGAATTTGCTATCACTTATTCTTGGGAGTATAATTGAACATTACGAAGCCCCGGGTTCGTTAAAAGGTTACTCAGAGGTAAGAACTAACATGTTGACACGTTTAACCCCTGTATCTTGTAAACTTTTGTTTACTTTCACAAATGGCTTCATACGTCCGACAATTTACTCATTTAAGAATATATTGTAACACCCCGAAAATTATAAAACTTTATATTTGAATTATAAAGTACAAAATAAATGAGAATAAGCTAGCTAGGAAATAAATAACCCAGTTAGTTATGAGTCTGGTAATAACACATGAGTGGATTAAAATACCTTTTTAATAACTTATGTATAATTGAGGGACCAAACTAGCCAAAAATTGAAACTTGATTTATTATTAACAAAATAACACACACCAAACACACACCTAAGTGTGTGTTTGGTCGAACAGAACAAGGGCGACCAGGAGGTTCTCCATCAAACCCTATCACATACAAAATTCACAAATTGAAGGTTTAAATCAAGTCCAAATCAAAATCTGAATATAGATTAGTGATCACCTCGACGAAGGGATCATAAGGTATGTAAAATTTCGACATTTGGTTCGATCTTAATTTTTAGATAAACTCATGAAACCTGAAATTTGAGCTTGCATGATAATTGTTTGGGATGAAATAGTGTCTAGGGATGAACCCTAGTCAATTACTTGTTGAAATTTTGCCTATTTCTTGTAAAGTTCATAATCACCATTGAAGGTGATAAGTGGGTTTTGTAGAAAAGTATGGAACACTAGGATTATGATGTTATCTTAGTGAAATTCGAGTTTTATGGAATAAGTTTAGATTTGGTTAATGTGAAATTGATGTGAATTTGCCTAAATTTATGATTATCATGGCAAAAAGACAAAACTTGAACTAATTAGAAACTTGTTGAAATTATGCCCTTAAGGTGTTTGTGTAAATGCCTAAAAGAAGATGAAAAACTGAAATTTGAGCTAAAACGCGTGTTTGTGTAGTTATGACAAATTATGCGTTACATGTAAACAAAAGAGTTCTAAATAGGTTGTGAATTGAACTCTTTAGGCAAGGAGTCCGGATCGTCTAGAGGACAAGCCGGAGGGGATTTGCGTTTAAAGGGCGTGCTCTAAAGGTACGTAACTTTGGTTTCGTTACATTATGCATAAACAATAGTCTTAGAAATGTTAATGAGATTGTAGTGTAAATTGCGAGTTTGGTATGTCATAGAAGTAACGAAGTTCGCTCGACAAACCAAACGGGTCAAAATAGTTAACTAGAAATGTTGGTTGATAATATTGTTTAATTAGTCATGTATGGAATGTAAATAAAGTGATGTAACTCACTAGATAAAGAAACAAGTTAAAATAATGGTCGAAATGGTAGTGTTCGAAGTGACTTAAACGTCACTCATTAAATTGGAGTTATAAAAGCGTAAACCATGGAATGGACGTGATACGCTAAGATTGACAAGCCCGAGAATGGGTAATTATGGTTAGAAACCAATGTTGATGAATTATGTAAGTATGTAACCTGATCTGTTACATTGGGTAAATTTTGATAATTAGCATATGTGTAGTTGAATTGTAGAGTAAAAGTTGTGTTGATTCAAAGCGATAATGTTCGCTATATGGAATAGTAGGTCAAGAATTTGTTAGATCTCGTTGGTAGTCATCATAATGGAGGATTCCGTAGATGAGCCAAACGGGTCGAATAATCAAATAATGCGTGGCTAATATTTCGTAATACGGCTAATTGGTCTTTTGTTATTGTTAATAAATGACATATTAGCATACGAGAATTTAGAGTGTTGGTTTGTTAGGATGATGAAGTCTATAAGGGTAAACTAAACGGGTCATTAAGAGAAGGTATGACTCGAATAACGGTAGTACCTTGTTCGTAGATTTCGAACCCTAGTGATGGGTGGTGAATTACTAAATACGTAAACCGATGATGGGAACGTAGGTGTTGAAAATAAAGAACCCATGATTGGGATATTCCTGTTTTAGAAGAGATATCCCATTCATGGAAGTTTGGGTAAAATGATTAAATGAGTCAAACAACAAAGTTACAGCACCTACCGTAAGTTACGGTCTCTACCGTAACTTACGGTAGAGAACAAAATGTTACGGTGGAGCACTACTGTTTTACGGCAGAACTAGTGTCACATAGTGTCTACCGTAACTTATGGTAGATACCGTAAGTTACGGTAGAGTCCAGAAAACTTTGTTAAATTCTCCATATCTTAGTTAATCGAATCCGTCTCTGAGCGTAGTTCGATTATGCAAATTTTCTAAGAATACTAATACTAATATTTGTCAAAATTTCTAGTTTCTAGGTATTGCAAGTATAAGGATGGCGGTTAAGCAAGTTTTTGAAGAACCGAACACAACTTTTGAAGCTTCCGCGATTTCATAACTTCGTTAAACAATGTTTCTATTTCTTTTGAATGTAAACAACTTGCTAATCAGGTCATGAATGTTTTAACTAGTCGTTTGTTGACTAGTTTTGATTATTTGGTAACTATGTTTTAATTTAGACACCTTTTATATAAATCGTATGAATTTTTATTAAATTCAAGTAATAATTAGACGGGTGTTACAAGTTGGTAATCAGAGCCCAAGGTTGTCAACAAAGTGTTCGGTTCAAGCTTGATCAATCATCCGGTAAGAATTAGTTATTTAGTAGATTTTATGTTATTTAGTAGATTTTATTAGACAATTAGAAAAAGGAATTAGAGTTGATGTGCATGGGAAGAGCGTGTTAACACACTCAAACCCGGAAAGTGCACTAAACATGAATGGTTTAAACAAGTTACAAACTTAGCTAAATCAAAATGAAAGATACAAACGATAATGGAACGAAATGTTTGACAATTGATATAAACATTTCAGAATTGAGATGTCTAATGTCGGTAAAAGATGATTAGGTAGTATAAATCCTAATCATAGATTGAATATAAAATAAGTACTTGTAAAGTAAGTATATTTGAATGTCTCGTATGGTAATATGGGCAACATTGAATAATAGATTAATAATAAATTGGAAATGTTCGAATGAGATGATGACCGTGTCTTAAGATGACGGGGGTTAAATAATTTAAATGGTGAAAGGTTCGGAAGCACGACAAAGAACATGCTAGCAAAGAACCTAAATCAAGTAATGACTTGAGACAACGGAGTAGCAATCAGATACACGTTCTAAATTACGATAAGACAAGTGGAATATAAAAATCCACTTGATGAATAATAGTTGCGTATGGGTATACTAGGTTGGTGAAATGAGTGTATTATGTTAAAAATATATATATATATATATATAAACAAATAAATGGTGAACAGATGAACCCGAGGTGATAAACGATGTGGGTAAATTCCATACAACGACATGGAATAATAAAATGAAATGAGTTGAATTTGGTTATTGTTATAATGGAATGATGTCGACCGCAGTTGGCGACGACGCGATAACCCTAAAGACTAAGGAGACGTGCGAAAAGGATCTACTGGAAAATCGGAAAGGCTATTGAAGCCGTTTAACTTGGAGTCATGGGAAGGCTACAAGTCACCATGATGACGGCAAGGAAAGAAGAGATGAATGGGTTGGGAGAAAGCCCATCGGACTGAGTAACGTAGGTACACGTTATAAAATTACAACAAGATAACGTTAGGCAACAATTAGATAATGGATTAAGGTTATGAATTAGAAATTAAGACTTGGGCAGAAAATACCCTCCAAGAAAACTAAATGGATGATACGTATTATTCGCTATTGTGAATAATACAATATCAATAAATGCGTACTTAGAGACTTGGGTATGAATAACCGTCCAAGTAATATATTATTAATCAAATCCTTACGAGGAAGAACGATGATCACATTGATGGGTGTGATTGTATAAAAGATAAGCGAAATAAACTTATTAAGGGTGTTCGGATCAAATGAGTAAAAAAAAAATTATAATAAAGGTAAACGCAAGCCGGGTAACGGAAGCGTATTACATTAGGATGACGAGCCCGAGAGAAGGGATAGAGAAATCAAAGTAAATGAAAATACAAACCGACCAATGAGAATGCTAAGGTAAATGGGATAATGTAAGTAATCGCGAACCGAATAATTAAAAGCGCGAAATACAAGCAAATCTATATAAAGGGTTATGGAAAATATAAAAAAAAGAAGGGGAAAACGCAAACCAAACAAAGAGAGCATTAAAAACATTAAGATGTAAGAACCTGGGTAACGGGCTGTAAAGAGAATCAAAGCATAACCCGAATAATGGTATGAGTGAGATAAACCGACGCGAAAATGACGTAAGAAGTCATAGAGTCGAAAAGATAATCCGGAAGGAAATGAGTGTAGCCTTAGAGTACGGTCAAGGTCAAATGAACTTTGAAAGCGAAAAAAATTATTTACAATAAACATAAAAAGCGGGCGCTTTGACGCCATATGTATACAGATGCAATTGAATAAAGACATGAATAGAAGATGATCCATGGGATCACCATAACTTTGAGATTATAAACAAAGTAAGGGTCTAAAGGATTAAATGACCCTCGCGACAACAATAGAAAGAAATAAACTATAGGGACCTCAGCAAAAAGAGTAAAAAAAAAACTTAAGGAAATAGCCTACGAGGCTAAGCAAAAGAACCTACGGGTCACTTGGATAAAGTGTGGGAACTAATTGTGATTCCCAGCATAAAGCAATAACGAAAAAGAATAATTCTTGTCGTCAAATTCTTGATACGACTAAATGACATGTGCTAAAGAGACAAATTAAACTAAAATTTAGTTTTAGTAAGAAACAACGTTTAACAAATATAAATATTATGGGACAAATTAGAAAAATAGTTAATAACAAAGAATATAGGTCTTAACACCGATAGGTGTAAGACGATACGTTAGAAAGAAGATTTTGATAATGAAAAGTTGTAACAACTTAAACACGACGTAATGCGAAGTGATCATAATCATGAAAGTGGTATAGAATACAATCAAGTTGTAGCGCAAGTTACGGGATAGGAGACCATAAACTCACATAAGTCCGAATATGACGAAGGGATAGATCCAAATTTACGAGGCAGGAGGTGACGGTGACTAATCAGACTAACTGATAAGATCACCCAAGGTCAAAATAGTGTTGTGATTTACTTAAACACTTGGCAATATAGAGTAATATAGAATAAACATGTTGACGAACTCGTACTATTAAGTGGTCAAATGGAAATTGGGCCGAATAGGAGATAAAATAAGAAACACAAGACACAAGTTAAAGTCCATGAGGTAGTCCAAACCAAAGAACTACTTAACGAAGGTTTCGGGGACGAAACCTCTTTAAGGGGGGTAGACTTGTAACACCCCGAAAATTATAAAACTTTATATTTTAATTATAAAGTACAAAATAAATGAGAATAAACTAGCTAGGAAATAAATAACCCAGTTAGTTATGAGTCTGGTAATAACACATGAGTGGATTAAAATACCTTTTTAATAACTTATGTATAATTGAGGGACCAAACTAGACAAAAATTGAAACTTGATTTATTATTAACAAAATAACACACACCAAACACACACCTAAGTGTGTGTTTGGTCGAACAGAACAAGGGCGACCAGGAGGTTCTCCATCAAACCCTATCACATACAAAATTCACAAATTGAAGGTTTAAATCAAGTCCAAATCAAAATCTGAATATAGATTAGTGATCACCTCGACGAAGGGATCATAAGGTATGTAAAATTTCGACATTTGGTTCGATCTTAATTTTTAGATAAACTCATGAAACCTGAAATTTGAGCTTGCATGATAATTGTTTGGGATGAAATAGTGTCTAGGGATGAACCCTAGTCAATTACTTGTTGAAATTTTGCCTATTTCTTGTAAAGTTCATAATCACCATTGAAGGTGATAAGTGGGTTTTGTAGAAAAGTATGGAACACTAGGATTATGATGTTATCGTAGTGCAATTCGAGTTTTATGGAATAAGTTCAGATTTGGTTAATGTGAAATTGATGTGAATTTGCCTAAATTTATGATTATCATGGCAAAATGACAAAACTTGAACTAATTAGAAACTTGTTGAAATTATGCCCTTAAGGTGTTTGTGTAAATGCCTAAAAGAAGATGAAAAACTGAAATTTGAGCTAAAACGCGTGTTTGTGTAGTTATGACAAATTATGCGTTACATGTAAACAAAAGAGTTCTAAATAGGTTGTGAATTGAACTCTTTAGGCAAGGAGTCCGGATCGTCTAGCGGACAAGCTGGAGGGGATTTGCGTTTAAAGGGCGTGCTCTAAAGGTACGTAACTTCGGTTTCGTTACATTATGCATAAACAATAGTCTTAGAAATGTTAATGAGATTGTAGTGTAAATTGCGAGTTTGGTATGTCATAGAAGTGACGAAGTTCGCTCGACAAACCAAACGGGTCAAAATAGTTAACTAGAAATGTTGGTTGATAATATTGTTTAATTAGTCATGTATGGAATGTAAATAAAGTGATGTAACTCACTAGATAAAGAAACAAGTTAAAATAATGGTCAAAATGGTAGTGTTCGAAGTGACTTAAACGTCACTCATTAAATTGGAGTTATAAAAGCGTAAACCATGGAATGGACGTGATACGCTAAGATTGACAAGCCCGGGAATGGGTAATTATGGTTAGAAACCAATGTTGATGAATTATGTAAGTATGTAACTTGATCCGTTACATTGGGTAAATTTTGATAATTAGCATATGTGTAGTTGAATTGTAGAGTAAAAGTTGTGTTGACTCAAAGCGATAATGTTCGCTATATGGAATAATAGGTCAAGAATTTGTTAGATCTCGTTGGTAGTCATCATAATGGAGGATTCCGTAGATGAGCCAAACGGGTCGAATAATCAAATAATGCGTGGCTAATATTTCGTAATACGTCTAATTGGTCTTTTGTTATTGTTAATAAATGACATATTAGCATACGAGAATTTAGAGTGTTGGTTTGTTAGGATGATGAAGTCTATAAGGGTAAACTAAACGGGTCATTAAGAGAAGGTATGACTCGAATAACGGTAGTACCTTGTTCGTCGATTTCGAACCCTAGTGATGGGTGGTGAATTACTAAATACGTAAACTGATGATGGGAACGTAGGTGTTGAAAATAAAGAACCCATGATTGGGATATTCCTGTTTTAGAAGAGATATCCCATTCATGGAAGTTTGGGTAAAATGATTAAATGAGTCAAACAACAAAGTTACAGCACCTACCGTAAGTTACGGTCTCTACTGTAACTTACGGTAGAGAACAAAATGTTACGGTGGAGCACTACTGTTTTACGGCAGAACTAGTGTCACATAGTGTCTACCGTAACTTACGGTAGATACCGTAAGTTACGGTAGAGTCCAGAAAACTTTGTTAAATTCTCCATATCTTAGTTAATCGAATCCGTCTCTGAGCGTAGTTCGATTATGCAAATTTTCTAAGAATACTAATACTAATATTTGTCAAAATTTCCAGTTTCTAGGTATTGCAAGTATAAGGATGGCGGTAAAGCAAGTTTTTGAAGAACCGAACACAACTTTTGAAGCTTCCGCGATTTCATAACTTCGTTAAACAATGTTTCTATTTCTTTTGAATGTAAACAACTTGCTAATCAGGTCATGAATGTTTTAACTAGTCGTTTGTTGATTAGTTTTGATTATTTGGTAACTATGTTTTAATTTAGACACCTTTTATATAAATCGTATGAATTTTTATTAAATTCAAGTAATAATTAGACGGGTGTTACATATATTCATCGTGTGTGATCAATCAGATTCACAAGTTTGGCATGTTGACACTTTTAGTCCCTTCGCATACATATTTTCACTGTTTAACAACTTTAGTCCTTCTAATCCAAACTTTTACATGTTTAGGGATTAGGATACGTGTCTGCACATAATTGGACATGTTTTTACGAGGTGTTACAGTTTCAGCAGTTGTTGTTCCAGCATGTGAAATAATGCAAAAACCAGTAGTTTCACTAGTGCTTGGATCTGAAGTGTCACTTAAGGCTTCTAAAGCAACTAGTGTAAGATTCATGTGACCTTAGTCAAGTGCAATCATGCTAAAATGTTCATCACTCAAATCCTTAGGTAGACTACTCCAATCTACAAAGCTTTGAGTGGAAAAGCTTTGCTGATTAGTTTCTGGAGCAGAGGAACCGGTAGTTTGAGAAACTACTGGTATTTGAGCTTGGGATTGAGTTTCTATACTTGAAGGAGATTGGACATGTGCTTGTCACATATGAATATGAATTTTGAGTAAGTCCATGTGCAAAATGAGATGTAGACTGTTTTAGGATCAAGGGTATTCTGGGAAAAATTTTGATGTGCATTTTGAAAGTTTAAGTACTGACTAGCAGTTGATTAATTCATTTGATTAGGATAAGTCACACTTGAGAAACAGGTTTGTGCAAGATTTTTTGCACTCCCTAGCAAAATGACCTAATCTATGAAACTTATAACATTCAACTCTTGATTTATCTTTCTCAAATTTACCCTTACCCTCCAATCTAGGAAATCTCCTACCAGTTTTATTATAGAGCTTGTTTGATTTAGTACTCAAATTTGCAAGTTGGTCTAGGATATCAAGTTCTTCCTGTTCAATTGGGTCCATGGGTTTCTAATCATACATTATCAAAGCATAATTCTGTTTTCCAAAATGTGATGTGTCATACTAAGGATTGAAACCAGTAATTATATCAATAAAGTGATCATAACTATGTTCATTTACTCTGTTGGATTATGATGACTCATATTTACTCATTAGAGTTGTGTTTCCATATGTGTAACCATCAGTAGTTTTTCCAGATGACATCAGCTTTTGTTTTTGGTCAAGCTCTCTTTCATAAGTGAGGAGTTTGCCATGAAGTTGTGTCAGAGTCATCTCCTTAGACCCAACAGAGTTCTCAACACATAAGCAGTTGTATCCTACTTATCGGGACGAGATCTCATAAATCTGTGACTCAGAGCAGAATTTGTATAAGTTAGATCTGCAAGTCTTAGCCACTAATCAAGCAATTAAACAGCTCAAACTTTTGAGTCATAGATTCTCCCTTTATATGAGTGAATATTTCATACTGTTGATTCAATATTTCCCCGATGTTCTCTTGAACCTCATTTGTACAACCAAATTGTTCATTCAAAGCACCCACAACTCCTTGTCATTCTCAAAGTTGAGGAATCCAGCATAGATTTTGTTGGGTAAGGCAATGGCCAGTATCCCGAATGCCTTAGAATCGAGCTCCAATTTTTGGAAATCTAGCTCTGAGTAATCAGCAGGTTTCTTAGAAATATTAAATCTGGTATTTTGGTACTCGGAACAGAGGGAACATAAGGGTCGTATACCACTGATCTCAAGTAACCTGGGTTCTACTGGGACAATGGTGACCCATCCTTCGTTGCGATATCTTGAATTCATGAAGAACGAGCATTGAAGCTTGTTTGCTGATCCGGTATTGTAAGGATCATGAGTGATTGACATCTCTCTAAATTCTATTGAGTTTTAACTCAAAATACATAGTATTAGAAGAAAATTAATGATTTGATTGGTCTAATTATTCTCAGTGTCCTTTGATCACTCAATCAGTTATCAATTTGAGCGAGTTTATCTTTTGAATCAATGGTGAAGTCAATTCAGTGAAACATTCTCTGATACGAATTGTTGGATCTGATAGAGTGTGATGTGTGTGTTTTTGCTTAAACAGTTTGAATAGATATGAAAATTTTAGCAAAAACGGTTTATACAAACACATCATCATCAATATAGTTGGATTTGGGAATAATTTCATTCAAAATCTTTACAATACAATCAAAGGTACACAATGAATTCCCCTCACAAGGTGATCTCTCTCTCTCTCTCTCACTAAGTTCTTATGACTTTTTGGCTCTTAGTATTACTATTACATTGAGTACAAAGAACTATATATATATATATGAGGAGAGAACTATTGGTGACGTCACCATAAAAACGACCCCTAACAACTCATTAAATGATGTAACTTCCAGTAGTTAGTAAAACTGTTGGATGGTTACATTGTTAGGCCGAACGGTATGATGTCGGGGAGTTCTAGCGGGGAGTGATTTCACCGCACGGTGAATGATTGCCGGTCCATCGGTGAGTGGGGATCGGTGAGTGGGGAGGGGTGATTTCGGTGACTATTCAGCGATGTGGGAAGAGGAGGGAATGTGGAGAGAGGGTGGTTTAATGGTGGTTCCCAACCCCTTTCAACCAATCACAATTTTTTTTTAAATTCTTTACCACTCTCCATGTGTTTGAATCATTCCTAGTGTTTGAGTAGAAAATGGGGAGTGAAGGAGGGAGTTGACATGGCATGAAATTATTGGGTAAAGAAAATTCAAACACCCTAAAGTGTTTGAATCATACCCTCCACCCTTACATTGAACTACTGCTTCTATTGATAGTAGTGAAAACAACTGGATTCCTAAACCACTTCATGGAATCTAATACTTCTAGTCTTTGACTTGTTGACTTGATCTTCTAGTTTTCAGTCTTGACTTTTGTTGACTTAACTTTTGACTTGTTGACCAGCATACTAACAATCCAACACTTGTACTTTTGTTCTCTATTCTTGGAGGCAGCAGTTCTATTCCAGTAGTTTGGGTAGTTGTTTTGGGAAGCCTTCAAGGTGAACCAAAGACTATACTTCAACTTATTCCATCAGACAGGGAAGATGGTTCCCTTCGATTTTGGCTTTCATCATCAGCAAATCATATATAACGCAACAAAAGTTCTATTTAAGAACTAGATGTTTTCTCTATGAGAAGAAAGTGAAATTTGATCCTGAAACTAGATGATTGTATATATGGCGTTGAACCACCACAAATGTTCAATTGATGGTTATTCGGTCAGGAGCATAATCGCGGGTAGTTAGAGCGGTAACCGCTACCTAAATGCATATGCTATTGCACTACAAAGTAGCTACCGAGCAATAACAACTTTGTTGATACCAAAATTCAAAGTCCTACCAAGGTACTAGATAGGTACCAAATTAAAGTGACATGTTGCTAATAAAGTACAAGTTGCTACCAACCTTTATGTCAATGATATTTTTCTTCCCCCTTGAACCTTGGGTTCTTTAGTTCCTAGAATTACAATAGCCTTAAACAAGTGTGTACTCTACACATCTTTACTTGCACTAATGTATGTTTTAATTTTTCATTTGGTCTACAAGTTAATACATTTACCTAAATTAGCTTGATGACCCCAACAATAGTGAATATAATTGATCTTATAAACCAAAAAGGAAAAAGAAAAAAAAAAACTTATGTTCGTCTTGTTCCATGTAGTAATTGTATCGATACCAAATATGATTTCTAGTTATTTGAAATATTGAAAACTCTGGTAAATTCAGTCCGCATACCACAACACGTAAAGTGTTGATAATACACGTTGCTTCATTATATTTTAGACAAACCCAAAATACACTGTTGTATTAAACAATTGTTGGATAAATTGTTAATTTAATAATATATATCACGAGAGGAATTGTTTGGATTATTATTTATAAAATACAAGAGGATTGTTATCATTATACCCCACCAGTTTTGTTGCTTTTAGCCCATATCCCTTTATATATAGTACCCGCAGCACATTTTATTCACCACATCTTCTTCATTCTCCCATTACAAGTGTTCATTAATTAATATCACTACAATATCCACACAAAACTATCACCCTACCCATGACCAATCAGAATCTTTTAGACTTGAACTCCTTGCAAGAATTGCCAGAATCACATGCATGGTTATCACTAGATAACTCACCTTCTTATGGATCATCGAGTCCTGATCAAGTGCCTGTGATCAACCTCAATGATCCAAACGCCATGAAACTTGTTGGCCATGCATGCAAAACTTGGGGTGTGTTCCAAGTCACCAACCATGGCGTCCCTACAAATCTACTTGAAGAAATGGAGGATGCTGGTAGAAAATTGTTTGCACTTCCTATTCAGCAAAAGCTACAAGCTGCTCGAGCTCCAAATGACGTTTCTGGCTATGGAATAGCGAGAATATCATCGTTCTTCCCGAAACTCATGTGGTCTGAGGGGTTCACCATCGTCGGATCGCCGTATGAACATGCTCATAAACTCTGGCCCAACTATTATAGTCAATTTTGGTAAGGATTAACCCGTGTGTTTTTTATGCATACATTAAAATTTGCATGCATGAGCACAACTACATGGATCCGTGACGTAACCAAAACTTTAAGTCGGGTTCTTATTCTCTACCGGTTACAACTAAGGGTCCAACTCATTTTTTTCTTAAAATGAAACTAAGATTTTATATATATAAAAATCTAATAAATTATGGTGACCCGGGTAGCAAACCCTCTTGGCCCCCTTGGCATAGTGGCCAGATACTTTAGTCAAAAGAAATTAATTTTTTGTCATTGATCTTTTGCAGTGATGTGGTTGAAGAGTATAAAAAAGAGATGAACAAATTAGCTCAAAGACTCATGTTGTTGATGTTGGGATCATTGGGTGTCACAATGGATGATGTAAAATGGGCTAGCATACAAGGATCAACACCAGCTTTGCAACTTAATTCGTACCCAGCTTGTCCAGATCCAGACCGAGCCATGGGTCTAGCGGCTCACACTGATTCGACCCTTTTGACCATCCTTCACCAAAGCAACACAAGTGGACTCCAGGCTCATAAAGAAGGAACAGGTTGGGTCACAATCCCACCTATGCACCGTGCACTTGTTGTCAATGTAGGGGACCTCCTTCACATATTGTCCAACGGGCTGTACACAAGTGTACTGCACCGAGCCGTGGTAAACAGAACCCAACACCGGTTCTCAGTGGCCTATCTTTATGGGCCACCATCTAATATTCAGATCTCACCTCTATCGAAACTAACAGACAAAGTTCACCCTCCCCTTTACCGACCAGTTACATGGAGCGAGTACCTTGGCGCTAAGGCCAAACACTTCAACAATGCGTTGTCAACCGTCCGTTTATGTGCACCTCTAAATGGAGTTGTGGATGCAACCGATCACAACGGTGTACAAGTTGGTTGAAAATGCGTATAGAACATGTTTTTGTCAACATTTGAGGATAACGTTTGTATGAAAATAGAGAGCATAAAGAAACAAACAACTGTTTTTGGAATTTTGTCATGATATAAAATAAATACTCAAAGGGTCCATATTTAGTATCAAGGTAAACGACACAGCCGACACATTAATTTGTGCCCCGAATAAGAAGGAAGATCCTCCTCCAAAGAAAGATAAATCTGGTTAAATCATTAAATCTAACTGGCAATAATACTCGCGCGCGTTGCGACGCGGGTACATCATAAACATCGAATTGATTAGTTCAATCGTTATGCGATACGTTAACCATATGAGAACACGCATTTCGACGTATTCAATTGAACTGAATGTAACCTATATAAGCATTGTGATTGTATCAAAACGTAAAGTAAATCGAGTTTATAAAGTACAATCATAACGTATTATATGTGACCTGACTCGTACATAGAAAACGTTTACAAAGAAAACATAACGGGTATAAAAGAAAAAACTAACACGTGTATGTGACCCGACTCATACATAGAAAATGTAATGGGTATAAAAGAAAAAACTGACACGTGTAATCAAAAACGATTAATTAGAACTTTTGAAAAAAATAAAAAAAAAAGAAACCACAATTTGACTCCACTCGGTTTGAAACAAAATTTCGAATCATCCATAAAATAAGCACGAATTTATACCTAACTCGTTTCCCAAAGAAGTTTACGTCGAATCGTTGACTAACTCTAATTTATACTAAAACGTACATAAAAATATGCACATAAAAAAGAAAAATGTATTATATTTTCCGGAAAATGTTTACGTCAAAACGTAGAGGAAATCAAATTTATACAGACACATACATAAAAATATGCACGTAAATAATTTGTTTTTTAAGTAAAAGAAGTATAGGGTAAACTCGGAACAAAGTATTAGTAAAAAAAATAATATGTTAAAAACGTTCGTAAAACCGTGCCAAGTAGCACCAATGCCACACCACTGCCAACGACCACCAACATAAGAAAAAAACTCGTAAAATTAAAATAAATAAAAAGAAAAATAACACCGAACGAAAAGCAGACGTAAAAAACATTGAACCACACACGCTCGTTGTGGCGTGTTAACGCGAAGAAATTAAACGAAACGTAAAAACGTAGAAAAAATAACTAAGTCGATCTATGACTCGCACGTTCCTACGAATGTATCAAACGGGGAAAAATAAACGCGTTGCGACGGACATGTCAAACGGGAAAAATACACGAAAAAAACGTTGAACCCCACATGTACGTAGTGGCGTGTTAACTCGCAAAATTTAAAAGGAAACGTAAAACGAAAAACTTGCGAAATATGAAAAGTATGGTGACCCAAGGTGAAAATAAAAAAGTGTTAGAGTTAAATTGAAAAAAACAAAAAGCTTTGGGTCAAATGTAAAATAATCAAAGGGGTTAAAATACCAAAGATGAAAACCTTTAAGTCTGAAGTGAAAAATTAACTTTTTTTTTTAAAAACTCCCTATGCATCGATTACAACACTATATAAAATAACAATGTTAGTAATTTATAATATTGTAATACATTGAGTCCGGGGTCTTACTGGATGTAGTTTCTCTATCTCCAGAGATAGAGAGATATAATATGGGTCTCATAGAGTGTGATCTCTCTATCACCAAAGATAGAGTCCAAGATTTCAATTTCATTGGGTGTAGTCTCTCTCTCCCTCATGTGATAGAGGAAAGCCGAAAAAGCTTTTCCCTTATCTCACCCTCCTGAAACCCTGCCATGAGTGGGATTTTAATGGATGCGTTTGTTTGTCATCGAGTCTCATACATGAGGAAAGATGTTTGAAATTAACATCATCGGTAATTACAATTTGAAAGCAATCAAAATCTAAAACCTCCAAAATAGAAAAGATTTGAAGTAGGAGCAAGTTGACACTTAAAAGAATGTGAGGTCATGGTTGTATGTTTGCATTTGTCGGTATACAAAAACAACTTGGGGGAATAGTGCCACACAGCTGTGTGGCCCTTTCCTATTGGACCATACCATTTTTAATTTAATTTTATTCACAGTTTAAAATTACGCTTTCCTCCTTTGTTTAAAATTACGTTTTTGCCCTTAGCTCAAAATAAAATTATAACTTTGCCCTTAGCTCAAAATTACACTTTTGCCCTCGGGTCAAAAACTCTTTCTTTATTTTGTTCCCAGTTTAAAATTACGGTTTCGCCCTTCGTTTAAAATTACGTTTTTGCCCAGCTTAAAATAAAATGTTGTTTTTTCCTCTAGCTCAAAATTACAACTTACCCTACGTATACAAAAACAACTTGGGGGGAATAGTGCCACACAGCTGTGTGGCACTTTCCTATTGGACCATATCATTTTTAATTTAATTTTATTCACAGTTTAAAATTACGCTTTCGTCTTTCGTTTAAAATTACGTTTTTACCCTTAGCTCAAAATAAAATTATAACTTTGCCCTTAGCTCAAAATTACGCTTTTGCCCTCGGGTCAAAAACTCTTTCTTTATTTTGTTCCCAGTTTAAAATTACGGTTTCGCCCTCCGTTTAAAATTACGTTTTTGCCCCAGCTTAAAATAAAATTTTGTTTTTTCCTCTAGCTCAAAATTACAATTCTGCCCTCAGCTCAAAAATATGTTTTTGCCCACGGTTCAAAATAAAACTATGTTTTTCCCCGTAGCTCAAAATTATGATTTTGCTCTCAGTTTAAAATTATGATTTCGTCTCCAGTTCAAAATATAATTACGATTTTGCCCTCTGTACAGACATATATGTTATGAGAGGGAAATATTTGGCTTATTGCCCCGCAACGCGGGCGGGGCAAAAACTAGTTAGCCACATAAATGAGGTGTTTTTTGTCACTTCGTGTAAAGACCCCACATGAATATGTCCTTACTCTTAGCCAATAGCAACATGTATCTTCCCTCCTCAAGGGAAAGTGTTAGTTTTTATAGTTTGGTTCCATACCATTCAAGTTTCACGAGAAATCAATCAGTTTCATAGGACTTAAGGATATGTCATCAATTAGAAGAGTTATTCAAGAGTATATAAATTTGTGATCATGCATAGATTAATTTTGTCTTAAATTGAATTTCTACATTTAAAAATGTGGAAGAAACTAGTAAAAAGTCCAACCTTAGAGAGTTAGAGGTGTGAACAACTTCCATAATTCTTCAAAAATATTAATACGAAAAAAGAACCCATAAGATCTCAAAGTTTCTAATATTCATCATTGAATGGTGAATAATTTTCAAAAGAAACTAGTAAAAAGTCCAACCTTAGAGAGTTAGAGGTGTGAACAACTTCCATAATTCTTCAAAAATAGTAATACGAAAAAAGAACCCATAAGATCTCAAAGTTTCTAATATTCATCATTGAATGGTGAATAATTTTCAATCTTCATTAATCATTATTTTACCCATTTATATGCATATTGTTCCTCTTATATAAGGCGGCTCCTTTTCCCTTTAAATTTCAAGAACCAAATGGGATTGTTTTGTCCATCCAAAGCGTTGTCTCATCTTGATATGCATAACCAATTATGAAAGGATAGTATCAATGAAAGGCGGAAAAGTTTGGTTTCACGTGGTTATTTTTTATTAAAATATATTACAAAAATATATAATTACGATAATCTCGTTATTTATAGAAAATACTATAATACAATACCGGTTACAAAACTAAATAAACAGAATATGTAAAATACAAGGTTACATACCAAACTTGATTCAAGCCACTTCACATGTAGGTGCTCCACCATACATTTAGAAACATCCTAGACTCGAGTCTTCACCATGTTGAGTTTTCAACCTCGCTTCATGATAGCAACGAAAAACACACTGAAAAGTTGACGGTTTTGATTGAGGATCGTTAAACACGGAGCCCTTAAAACAGATTTCACGCCTCTTCACAAGACCAACGCGTCTGTTTATAGGATATAACAAATGAAGCAGTAGTTGTACTGGCGGAGATGGCTCTCGACCCAGAGATTACACCAGGTATGATTATGATGGTGTTCTGGTGTAATAGTTTTGTGAAAAAATATTGAGTTGCAAAGGATTTCTTGAGATTACTCCTTTCAGGTTCCTAAAATTTGGAGAGTCAAAAAGTGTGTAATTCTCTGGTACCTTTGTATAAACCACCAGGTTCATATATATATATATATATATATAGAGAAACGGGATCTGGAGAAAACGCTCAAAAGTGTGAGAACGCTTCCTGGCCCAACACGTGTCCCGCCGCTTAGAAAAGGGCGGAGGGGCTTTTTTGTTCTTTCATCTTCTGCTTTTCCAGTTCTGCTTTTTCCTAATGTTGTTTTAATTTTTGGTTTTTAAGATTTTTGGCGTTAACCAAATTCAATAATTAATGGCGTTTTAATAGTTTCATTGTATCAACATTTTGGCGTTTATGGCGTTTATTCACATCGTATGCCATTGGAACCCAGGGGCAGGAAATCTATATGAATGGCGTTTTTCAAGGGGTTTTAAACAAGATGACCCATTGTTCTATTATTTTTTATAAACATTTTGGCGTTTGGGTTATCTTGGCGTTTTACAATTGTTGGATTATATTTCAGCCACAGTAAAAAAATTACAAGCGAAGAAAATAAATTAAAAATCCTAATCGGATCTCTCTTCACAATATTCACTGTCATCAGTCTCTCTATTTTTTTAATACTACAAGAACTGACACCAAAATATGGCGTTTTATGTAAAACTTAACAAACCCATCGGTTTGATTAGTTTGCCTGCTCGTCTGTTGAAGTTGCTTTTTTTGTGGATGTTTGGGGACATAGATCTATGACGTGTGGGTGGGTTTTTCGCTTTTTCTTCATGTTGATCTTCATCTTTATCATCATCCCACTCTTCAGTGTCATTGATATCTTCTCCTCAAGCCTTCTTCAAGAACAAAAAATACAAAATGCCATATGACTGGCATTAGTATTTTTTTTCTTGAATTTTTGTCCATCTCATGCAGCAAAATCTTACTGAGTTACTCGCCTACCCTAACAAAAAAATTTTGGCGTTTTACAGTTAGTGGTATTTTAGTAGTATTGGCGTTTTTTTTTTTTTTTTTTGATCAAATGGAAGTTACTGAGATGTATCATTTTATAGGATCTCTTTTTGGCGCCTAAGTTAGGCGGTACGTTATTATAATAAAGTATTTGTATTTTCAGTTACTGTTTGTAATTATTGTTTTTGACAAGCTTTATCTCTGAAGTCTGTAACACGTCTCATCTTTCAATTTTGGCGTTTTAGATTCTAATATAATAAATTTCCCCTATCTTCAGTTTTTCTGATTTAAAGTTATTGTTTTCTAGTTACATTTTCAAGTTTGTTTTTTTTTTTTTTTGGTTTTTATAATACTTTTTTAAACTAATTTTATTATAGTTGGGAGTTTTTGGTGGCGTTTAACGGGATGATATTGTTTAAACAACCATTTTGGTTGTTTTGACATTTTTATTATATATGGCGTTTTTATTATTCAACAATCAACTGAAAAGGAAAAAAAATACATAAAAAAAGTTTTTTTATAATACTTGTTCAAAGTAATTTTATGATGGTTTGATAAACGCCAAAGGTGTAAGACATTTGCCTTTTTGGCGTTTTTATTAGATATGGCGTTTTTATTAGATAACAATCAACTGAAAAAGAAAATTAAACAAAATAAATATTGATCTTCAAATCTTCACTGTCACCAGTCTCTTCTTCTTATGAAGCATCTTCACTGGCTGTTTCGACTTTCGTTTGAAATCGGCCTCTTTTTCTATAATTTTTGTCCATCTCATGCAGCAAAATGTTATTGAGTTTACACCCTTTCAGCGAAAATGTTATCTTTTTGGCGTTTTTCCGAGAAAAAGAAGGCCACAAAATAAACCATCTTAAAACTGTAAATTTGATCATGCTAAAATCAATAAAGTGTTGCTGTATGGTGTTGGATAACATTGTTAATCCTCAGTTAAGAAAGATAACTGACAATGTTGTCCACACCATACAACTACACTTTATTGAGAGCAATATATTTGTTGTTTGGGTTTTCTGGCGTTTATCAGTCGAATGGTATATATTAAATATGGCGTTTGGGTTTTTGTTTTGTGTTTTTTAATTGAAGGTCTGAGTTGTTGTATATATAGGATTTTTTTGGCGGTTTTTTTAGGCGGGATTTTACTATAATTAAGTTTGGCGTTTTATATCTAATGGCGTTTTTAGCAGATGCTGTGTGATTTTTGTTTTGGCGTTTTATTTTCATGAGATGGCGTTTTGTTTGGAGTAGTCAAAAGACGCTTTTACCCTTAATGTAGCGCGTCCACGTAATAAAATTAATGTTATTTACGAAAATGCAACCGCGCCAATCTAGTCCATAGATTGTTTTGATCGGACGATCGTTAAGCGTTCTCAGCATTCTCACACTTTCTACCGTTTTCTCTAAATCCCGACCCTATATATATATATAAATATAGGGTTCAGTTAACGTACAAGAGCCCTTATCCTACATTACGTACGCGATCATCTCAGCTGTCAGATCTTCATCCCCACATTGAAATCGCATGTTGGTTTTTTATAACAATTTCGCATATTGGTTTTTTAACATGTGATTTCATCAAAAATTACAACATGCGAAATTGTTACAAAAAACCAACATGCGATTTCGTCAAAATTATTACATGCGAAATTTTACAAAAAACCAACATGCGATTTCATCAAAATTATCACATGCGATTTCATCCATGCTATTTTATAACATGCGATTTCACATCGCGTACGTTAAACCATTTTGTACAATACACTTTCTCTCTCTCTCCCTCTATATATATATATATAGGGGGCCGCTAAAATAAAAACCACCCCTAGTTAAGAGAACCACGAGAATCACTCTCCACCAATCAGATCAGATAATGACAACCAAAATGATAATATAGTCATTTAGGGTGTGAGGAGTGGTTAAACACCTTAGAGTGGCAAACCAAAAAAAACAACCAATCAGAGTGCGCCATGTCAATCAGTCAAAAGTGTTTAAACTTTGTTGAAAAGTGTTGGCAATGGTTTAAACACTTGCTGAAGTGGTAAACTTTTTTTTTCTGTTTTTTTTTTTTTAATTTAAGATAAAATAGAAAAAACATCAAAGTTTTATAAATAAAAATAAAGCATTACATTTTAAATAAAATCTAAGTTTAAAAAAAAACTAAAAATCACAAGGCCATCCATATTTTTTTGCGATCTCACGTTTTTCTAGCGAGTGTGATTTCCAACATCGCAGGGTGAACATTGTCGGTAGGCCTATTAAACGTCTCCAAGTCCTTGTCGAACATTGTTTGTCGCAACGCCTCACGTTGCTCATCCGCCAAGGTCAAGTATTTTTCTTCCCGTGTACGTTTAATTTCCATTATCTCTTTTTTCATGGCCTTGTACTCTTCGAATTTGTGTGTTATATCTCTTGGATCTTCGTTTCTCGAAGATGGCCCTTTGTCCTTTTTCTCCTTTCTCGTTTGTCGTCTTGGCGAGGGATCCTCGTTTATGTCGGGAATACCGAATCCGCTCAAGACTTCGACATTCGGTGTATCCGCTCTATAATTTCCCGAATCCGAAGACTTTCTTTTTTTACTCGAGCCGGAGCTTTCTTCACCCAACAAAGGTACCGGCGACCTCTTTTGATTTGTTCTAACAATCTCCCAAGCCGCAATATGACCAAAATCAAATTTTTATTTGTTTTTGTAATCCTTTAGCGCTTGCTTCATCACAAAAGCATCGTCACTCCCGCTAAGACGTAAACGATCCTAAAATAATAAATTATCAACAACGTAATCCAAATATTTTGTTAAAAAATAAACCATATAAAAAATAAAGTATACCGCTTGATGATATAGACCGTTGATTGTGTTCAGTTTTGTTTGCAGAGTGAAATGTTTGGTGAAAATGGAATTGAAATTGTTTAATTTATAAAGGTAAAAAGGATTTTTTTTTAAATCCCCAACGGCATTATAACCGTTTGACACAACACCCCGCGTCGGCATTGTCTCCCCGATCCGTTCATCAAACCGCGTCGGCAAAAGGTTGACGGCGGTGTTTGCCGCACGGCAACACCCTTTGCCGCACCCTTTGCCGACTCCACACCGAACACCCTTAATCAAAACCATCAAATCATCTCTCTCTCCTTTTTAAATTCTCATTTCAAAGTCTTTTCAATTTCTCTCTCTTCACATTTTTTTCTCCTCTTTTTATTATTTTGTAAAAAAAATTTAAAACCGTAAAAAAATTCTTAAAAAATGTAAAAAAGTTTAAAAACGTGTGTAAAAACAGGTTTCTGAAAAAAAAAGGTAAAAACCGTAAAAAAAATTCGTATAAATTTTTGTATTTTGTAAAAAATGTTTTTATAAAAATAAAATTTATAAAAAAATTTTGGTAAAAAAGTTGTGGTAAAAAAAAGTTTAAAACGTAAAAAAAATAAAAAAGACTAAAAAACGTGTGTAAAAAAAAGTTTTTGTAAAACTTATTTTTTGGACACATTGAGGACAATGTGTAATTTAAGTGTGGGGGAGATGCTAAAACCTTGAATTTTGCAAGTCCTAATTACAAGCCTTAGACAAAACTCTATTGGAACCGCTAAACACCCCAAATTTTTTCAAAAACTTTTTCATTTTTTTTACTTGTCTTGGTTTAATTCGAGAATAACAAGTTCTAAAAAGGTTATATTTTTACAAATTTACAACCGATAGCGTCGTGATAAAAAGAACTAACATAAGAAAATTATGAAACGGCATGACAAATCTAGTTAAAATTTGATTATATATAGTTGATCACATAAAAAACTCATTCCCACAAAAAGTGAATTTTGAGCATTTATTGAGCATATAAATACACATCTTTAAACTAAATGCTCATGTTTCGTTTCTTGTGTGAATAGCCGCTTGGTTTCTTACGACTCTAGAACTTGCCATGACGATACATTCCCGGTCCTTACCAACTTAAACCCAAGTAAGTAAATGATGGAGGCATTAGGACTAACCCCTTTTTTTTCTTTCAACACCATTATTTTTCTTTTTTTTACCACCTACCCAAAATCCCCCTAGTTAACCACTTTGAGCCTAAACCTTTTCATTTCTAAACCCAAAACAAATACCCTTTTACCCACCAAACCCTTTTTCATTTTAAACCCTTTATTTTAGTACAAAGCTCGGTTTTCAAGTGACTTCCTTATCATAAATATATATAGGGCAATGATATATAGGAAACCATTTTTTAGTGAGAAAACTAAGGAAACCCAATTGTGACCATTGATCTTGATCATCTAAGGGTTAGAGAAATTTGATGGTTATTGATTTAAATTTAATACATTACTTATGTTGATGAGTGGGCCAGGAGGGTATTTGTGTAAAAGCAAAGAGAACCCAAGTACATAAAATATTTTAAAATATTGTTGATTTGATATGATCAGTGTGTCACCATCAAACCATCATCATTTATATCTCATTCTCTCTCTTCTTCTTCTTTCACAATTCAAAATATCAAGAATTCTCATCATGTTCATCAAGAAAGAGAACAAGAATCTCCAACGTGTTCATGTGTGATAGAAACATTTGTTTTTTAGAGAGAGAAAGTTGTTGGTTAAGAAAGAGAAACAAGAATCTCCATCGTGTTCATTGTGTTCATCTGGTAGAAAGAGAAATTCTGATCGGTGAATGAATGGGGATGAAGGTTTTTAGAGAGAGAAACAACAATCTTCATCAGGTTCATCTAGAACACCAAGAACACACGCACAAGTGTGTGAGAGAAAAGCAGATTTAAACCTAATTTACTAAGATTTTAGAGAGAGAAACAACAATCTTCATCATGTTCATCTCGAACACCAAGAACACATGCACAAGTGTGTGTGAGAGAAGCATGTTTGAACCTAATTTACCATGATTTTAGAGAGAGAAACAACAATCTTCATCGTGTTCATCTCGAACAACAAGAACACACGCACAAGTGTGTCAGAGAGAAGCAGGTTTGAACCTAATTTACCTTGATTTTTTTTTGTTAAGGCTGTTGTTAATATGTTTTTGTGTGCTCAAAGTGGTCTAGTAATGGGTAAATGTTTATGTAGTTTACAGGTTTTTGTTTTTTTATTAAAATCATTTTTATTTTTTGATATTATCAGTTGTTATTAACTTACAAATCTATATCTTTTTAAATGTTGAAATGTTATTTTAGATGGGTTGTTAGTTGTCTTGTATAAACTTCACTCGGATATCACATTTTCATTACCTTTAGAAAGTCCATAATTTAATAGTTGATGATCTCTTTTATTTTATAAATAAAAAGTTGTTCTTTTTGCTGGCATAATTAGCTACATATGTTGTAACAATGTTACACGTGTTACTTATGTTAAAAACAGCCCTTTCTTGGACATAAAAGGGGCTACACATATGTAACACATGTTTGTAACGTGTGTTACACTGGAAGGTAACACATCTAAAACAATTGTTACACGTGTTACTTATGTTAAAACCAGCCCTTTCTTGGACACAAAAGCTATAGATGTAAAAAAAATGTGATACGACGACAAACAAATACGAAAGGTTCTGTTAACATATGTTACATGTTTTTTTAGTGCTTGCAGCGAGTGAGTTGGTTCCACTGGATAGTAGTTGTTTGAAATGTAGAAAAAATAAAGGTATTTATGGTAACTGTTTACATATGTAATCTTTTTTTGGGTGGTTTTATTTAGTTTTTTTTATGTGTGAAATGATGCAGATAAAAACTCAAAATTTGAGGAATCTTCAACTTCAGGGAATAATTGGGTAGAGGGTAACTTGTGTTAGTTATGTTACTACAATTTTTTTTAATTAGTAGATTAAAAATACTGGACTGTAACTTGTGTTATTACGACTTGACCATAGTAGTTGCAGCCAAACGAGAATGGATCTTGGTAGGAAGAAAGAGAACCACAATATCGGATACGACAAAAGGTGACCATAAAGCGAAAGAAAGTAGATGGAGAAACCAATGAAGAATGGGAACAAGAAGTCGATGAAGGGCAGGTGGTGGGTACCTTTGACGTTGCACAGAAGTTATCCTCTAGTGTAACACATGTTACAAACATGTGTTACATATGTTCAACCCCTTTGTTACAAAAAATCGGGGCTGCATATATGTAAGACATGTTTGTAACTTATGTTACACTAGAGGGTAACACATGTATGATCATTTTTGGATCATTTGTATATATTTAAGTCTGTATAAACATTTTTGTTACGTTTAAGTTTTATTGTAATGTGTTGTGAAGGCCATGTTTTTGGATGAAGACGGATGATCTCGTTTATCTTATAAATAAAAAGTTATGTTTTTTTTTTGTAACATCCCGAAAACACAAATTCTTAACTTTGCAATTTAGTGCAAATAAATTAGTAAAACAAACTAACTAGAAATGACACTAACCTAGTTAGATAATGACTTATGAGTAGATAAGGAGTTAAAACAAATTGAAAACGAAAGTTGAGGGACTAAAACTGTTTAAATTTAAAGTTATGATAATAAAACATAATAAAACATAAAACTCACACATTTTTGTGTGAGCTGGTCGATCAAAACACAGAGGGGGCGACCTGGGTTCTTTTAAAACCCTAGTTCATACTAAATCCCACAAATTGAAGATCAAATTCGTTCCCAAATCGAAATCCGAGTTAAGATTAGTAATCCCCATTACAAGGGGGTTGTAAGGTATGTAAAATTTGATGTTAATTCTCTGTTTGAAATTCTCATGAATTTGGGAGATCCAAAATTTGATGATGCATGTTTGTTATTTGAGTATAATAGGAATGATATAGTGTCTAGGAGTAAAACCTAGACAACAATATGTGAAATCATGCCTAAATTCTGAAAATTTCATGAACACATTGAAGGTGATTCATGGGTTTTGTGAGAAAATGATAAACACTAGGATTATAGTGGTTGTTCTAGTAATATTTGACATATGTGAAGTGATTTCAGAACTTTAGAGGTTAAAGTTCATGTAAGGTAGTTGATTGATGAAAATTAGGGCTATTTGACAAGTTATGAACTTGATAATATATAGTGTAAATTTCTGCCCTTAAAGTGTTCGCATAAATGCCTCAAAGAAGGCTTAAATCTGAAAATTTGAGTTAAACCGCATGATTGTGATGTTTCGGCAAAATATGTGAACTATGAATTGAAAAGAGTTCTAAACATGTCTTGGTTGAACTCTATAGGAAAGGATACTGGAGCTCCAAGCGGACAAGCCGGTGGCGACTTGCGTTTGAAGGGCGTGCACTAAAGGTATGTAACTTATTCGTTACATTTGGTAAATTTGATAATTAGCATATGTGTAGTCGAATTGTGAAATACAAGTTGAGTTGAATTAAAGAGATAATGTTCGCTATATCAAATAATAGGCCAAGAATTGGTTAGATCTCGTTGGTAGTCATCATAATGGAGGATTCCTTAGATGGGCCAAACGGGTCGAATAACCAAATAATGTGTGGTAATGCATCGTAATATGATTACTCGGTTTTTTGTTATTGTTAACAAAAGACATATTAGAATACGAGAAATTTGTGTGATGGTTTGTTAGAATGAGAAATCCGAGGATTTGGGTTTGGGTGAGATAAATAAACAAAACAGTCAAAACATAAACTTGCAGTGACTACCGTAACTTACGGTAGGGATCAAAAGCCTTACGGTGGTCCACTACTGATTTACGGTGGACCAGAATCATCAAGTGACTACCGTAACTTACGGTAGATACCGTAAGTTACGGTAGAGCCTGGAATTTTTTGTTAAATTTTGCATTTTATAGCTAATCGAATCCGTTTCTAAGCGCAGTTTCGATTAAGCAATAATTCCAAGAACTCTAATACTAAATTCTGTTAAACATTTCTAGTTTCAGGTATTGCAAGAATACGGATGGCGATCAAGCAAGTTTTTGAAGAACCGAACACAACTTTTGAAGCTTCCGCGATGTCATAACTTTGTTAAACAATGTTTCTATTTCTTTTGAATGTAAACAATTTGCTAATCAGGTCATGAATGTTTTAACTAGTAGTTTGTTGACTAGTTTTGATTACTTGGAACTTTGTTTTGGTAACTATGTTTTAATTTAGACACCTTTTATATAAATCCTATGAAATTTTATTAAATTCAAGTAAATATAAGACGGGTGTTACATTTTTGCTGGCATAATTAGCTACATATGTTGTAACAATGTTACACATGCTACTTATAGTTACACCAGCCATTTCTTAGATACAAAAATGGGCTACACATATGTAACACATGTATAGCCACGTTACACATGTTACATATAGTTGTTACATGTGTTACATGTGAACGGTAAAAGCAAGTCATGCACTTGGCTAAACCAAAGCAAATAAAGCTATGTTATAAATGAAATGTTTAATGTTTAATGTAAACATTTCAGTTTCAAGATGTCGAAAGGAAACGATAATGATCCGGTGCCGACAAGCACCGAACAAATGAAAGAGATAATTGTCGAAGAAGTGGGAAAGGCAATTGAAGGTAGTCTATCCGGGTTTATAGACAAAATTCAAAACACGGTGTTGTCGCTTGTCGAAGAACGAGTCAAAAGGTTGGAAGATAGTGTCAACCTTATAAAAGATAAATCGGGAGAACGTAAGGGATGTTCGTACAAAGAGTTTATGGCGTGTAATCCGCCAATCTACAACGGGGAGGTTGACCCGATAATATGCCAAAGATGGTTGAGCGACGTTGAAGGAGTATTTGAAAGGACCCATTGTGACGAAAGTGACTTTGTTGCTTACGGAACGGGTCAGTTGATAGGTCAAGCCAAAGATTGGTGGGACAATAAAAAGAATGAAATAGGGGCCGAAGCGGCGAAGGCCATGACATGGGAGGAGTTTAAGACGCCGTTTCTTAAACATCATAGTCCCAAGGCGGTCATTAATAGAATCAAGGAAGAGTTCATGCAACTTAGGCATAAGGGCGAGACCATAGACAAGATTACGACGACGTTTATGGAAAAGATGAAGTTTTGTAGTGAATTGGTGAGCGAAGGGCACAAGATGTGAATCCAAGCCCTACAAAGAAAGCTCGAACTGGGGAATCGGGAAAGAAGGTTGATGCTAAAGGTGGGTCGTCAAGTTGTAAGGTGTGTGGAAAAGGGCACAAGGGAGAGTGTCGGTTCAAAGACAAACCGTGCCCCATATGTAGTAAAACGGGGCACACGGCGTCTCTATGCCCGGGTAAAATCTCGGTTTGCTACAAATGTTATCAGCCCGGCCACAAAAAGTCTGAATGCCCAGACTTAGTTGGAAGGAGAGACGATAAAGAATCTCCAGCAGAAGCCCCTAAGGCGAAGGCTAGGTCCTTCCAACTTACCGCGGCCGAAGCAAAGATAGAACCCGATGTGGTCTCAGGTATATTCACAATTAACTCAATTCCTGCACGTGTATTGTTTGATATGGGTGCGAATAAATCCTTCATTTCGCATGGATTTATTCGACATCCTTCATTTGTATTGACGAAATTATCTGTGCCCTTAGAGGTTGAAATAGGGGACAATAAAAGTTTTATAGTTTGTGATATTTGTCGAGGCTGCAAATTAAGCATCGATGATGAAGAATACCTGATAGACCTAATTCCGATGTCAATGGGGGAATTTCAAGTAGTCGTTGGGATGGATTGGCTATCTCAGCACCACGCAAAGGTCGTGTGTTTTCGTAAGGAGATAAAGCTAACATCTCTGAGCGGGAAACACGTTACTATCTATGGCGAAAAAGGAGGTAACCCCATAATATGCTCAATGATGAAAGCTCACAAGCTTATGAAGCAAGGATGCAAGGCATTTATGATATACGCAAATGAGCCTGAGAAAGAAGCACCGAAAATTGAAGATGTACCGGTAGTACGGGACTATGAAGATGTGTTTCCGGAGGATTTACCGGGGATACCGCCTGAACGGGAAATAGAGTTCGGAATCGAATTGATTCCGGGCGCGAAACCCGTAGCTAGAGCACCGTACCGACTCGCGCCGTCGGAATTACAAGAGTTGATGTCCCAGATTCAAGACCTGCTTGACAAGGGATTCATAAGACCGAGTGTGTCTCCTTGGGGCGCACCGGTACTGTTCGTGAAAAAGAAAGACGGAAGCATGCGTATGTGTATCGATTATCGGGAGTTAAATAAACTCACGGTAAAGAATCGATACCCACTTCCAAGAATAGATGATCTATTCGACCAATTACAAGGTGCGAACTGGTTTTCAAAGATTGACCTTAGATCGGGGTATCACCAACTAAAGGTCAAGGAGGAAGATGTGCCGAAGACGGCTTTCCGCATGCGATACGGACATTACGAGTTCCTCGTAATGTCATTTGGGCTAACAAATGCACCCGCGGCTTTCATGGACCTCATGAACCGGGTTTGCAAGCCAATGCTGGATAAATCGGTCATCGTGTTCATCGATGATATTTTAGTGTATTCGAAAAGTGAAGCTGAGCATGCACACCACTTACAAGAGGTGTTAGAGACACTTAGACGAGAAAGGTTGTATGCGAAGTTCTCTAAGTGTGCCTTTTGGTTACGAGAGGTGCAATTTCTCGGCCACATCATAAGTGCCGATGGATTATTGGTTGATCCGTCAAAGATCGAGGCCGTGTCAAAATGGAATCCCCCGAAGAACCCTTCGGAAATTAGAAGCTTCTTAGGGCTTGCGGGATACTATAGGAGATTCATTCAAGATTTCTCCAAGATTGCGTCGCCACTAACAAAGTTAACCCGGAAGGAGGAGAAGTTCATTTGGTGTGTTGAACAAGAAAGGGCGTTTCAAACGCTAAAAGAGAAGCTAACTCAAGCTCCGGTATTAACATTGCCGGACGGAGTCGAGGACTTGGTGGTTTATTCGAATGCCTCATTATCGGGGCTAGGATGTGTTCTGATGCAACGGGGGAAAGTTATAGCTTATGCTTCGAGGCAATTAAAGATACATGAAAAGAAATATCCCACTCATGATCTCGAATTAGTTGCAGTGGTGTTTGCATTAAAAATATGGAGGCACTATTTATATGGGGTAAAGTGCACCATATTCACCGATCACAAGAGCTTAAAATACTTCTTTGACCAGAAGGAGTTAAAAATGCGCCAGAGACGATGGTTAGAAACAGTGAAGGATTTCGACTGCGAAATACATTACCATCCCGGAAAGGCGAATGTGGTGGCGGATGCTCTGAGCAGAAAAGCGGACTATGTCCCAATATGAGTAAGGTCGATGCAGCTTGTGGTGACCTCGGGTATACTTGAACGTATCCGAGAAGCACAAGTAGAAGCAGTAAAAGAAGAGAACTGGAAGAAGGAACGAATTATCGGCCAATTAAAAGATTTGTCAGATGGAAAGAACGGGTTGAAGACTCGATCCGGAAGAATATGGGTTCCAAATACTTGTGGAGTGAAGGCGCTATTACTTGATGAAGCCCATAAATCCCGATATTCTATTCATCCGAGAGCGACCAAGATGTATAATGATCTGAAACAAATTATTGGTGGCCCGGAATGAAGAGGGATGTGGTGAAATATGTAGAGAAGTGCTTGACTTGTTTACAAGTCAAGACGGAACACCAGAAACCTTATGGGAAACTGCAACCTTTGGAGATCCCGGTTTGGAAATGGGAACATATCACTATGGACCTATTGACCAAACTACCTAAAACGATCCGGGGATTCGACGCCATATGGGTGATTGTGGATAGATTGACAAAGAGTGCACACTTCATTCCTATACGCGAAACTTATACGTCGGAAAAGATGTCCGAGGTGTATACAAATGAAATAGTGGCACGTCACGGAGTACCGGTATCTATTGTGTCGGATAGAGATACCCGGTTCACTTCAAATTTCTGGCGAGATTTCCAAGAGCAAATGGGAACCAAATTGTTCATCAGCACTGCGTACCATCCTCAGACGGATGGACAAAGTGAAAGAACAATACAAACATTGGAAGACATGCTACGAGCATGTATAATCGACTTTGGAGGAAGTTGGGATGTCTATCTACCATTGGTCGAGGTTTCGTATAACAACAGCTACCATGCTAGTATTAGGATGGCACCGTAAGAAATGCTCTATGGTAGGAAGTGCCGAACCCCGGTATGTTGGAGTGAAGTGGGCCCACGTGAACTTGCCCATCAAGATATAATACGAGCCACTAATGAAAAGATTGATGTGGTTAGGGCACACTTGAAAGCGGCTCAAGATAGACAAAAGTCGTATGCTGACAAAAGGAAGAGACCGATTGAATTCCAGGTTGGCGATAAAGTCATGCTCAAAGTATCCCCATGGAAGGGGGTTATCCGGTTTAGAAAAAGAGGAAAATTGAGCCCGAGGTTTATCGGGCCGTTTGCGGTCGTAGAACGAGTAGGAAAGGTTACCGCCTTAAACTACCGGAGGAACTAAGCGGAATTCATAACACATTTCATGTGTCACATCTTCGGAAATGTCTAGCGGATGAGACAATTTATATCCACTACGACGACATCGAGGTGGATGACAGGCTAAACTATGTGGTAAAACCCATTGCGGTTTTGGATCGTAAGGTAAAAACCTTAAGGAATAAAAAGATCGATCAAGTTAAGATCAAGTGGGAGCATAGAAAAGGTTCGGACACTACATGGGAGTCCGAAGAGGAGATGCGACGTCTCTACCCTACATTATTCGGTATGTACTCTGGTTTCGGGGACGAAACCCTTTTTAAGGAGGGTAGACTTGTAACATCCCGAAAACACAAATTCTTAAGTTTGCAATTTAGGGCAAATAAATTAGTAAAACAAACTAACTAGAAATGACACTAACCTAGTTAGATAATGACTTATGACTAGATAAGGAGTTAAAACAAATTGAAAACGAAAGTTGAGGGACTAAAACTGTTTAAATTGAAAGTTATGATAATAAAACATAATAAAACATAAAACTCACACATTTGTGTGTGAGCTGGTCGATCAAAACACAGAGGGGGCGACCTGGGTTCTTTCAAAACGCTAGTTCATACTAAATCCCACAAATTGAAGATCAAATTCGTTCCCAAATCGAAATCCGAGTTAAGATTAGTAATCCCCATTACAAGGGGGTTGTAAGGTATGTAAAATTTGATGTTAATTCTCTGTTTGAAATTCTCATGAATTTGGGAGATCCAAAATTTGATGATGCATGTTTGTTATTTGAGTATAATAGGAATGATATAGTGTCTAGGAGTAAAACCTAGACAACAATATGTGAAATCATGCCTAAATTCTGAAAATTTCATGAACACATTGAAGGTGATTCATGGGTTTTGTGAGAAAATGATAAACACTAGGATTATAGTGGTTGTTCTAGTAATATTTGACATATGTGAAGTGATTTCAGAACTTTAGAGGTTAAAGTTCATGTAAGGTAGTTGATTGATGAAAATTAGGGCTATTTGACAAGTTATGAACTTGATAATATATAGTGTAAATTTCTGCCCTTAAAGTGTTCGCATAAATGCCTCAAAGAAGGCTTAAATCTGAAAATTTGAGTTAAACCGCATGATTGTGATGTTTCGGCAAAATATGTGAACTATGAATTGAAAAGAGTTCTAAACATGTCTTGGTTGAACTCTATAGGAAAGGATACTGGAGCTCCAAGCGGACAAGCCGGTGGCGACTTGCGTTTGAAGGGCGTGCACTAAAGGTATGTAACTTGATTCGTTACATTTGGTAAATTTGATAATTAGCATATGTGTAGTCGAATTGTGGAATACAAGTTGAGTTGAATTAAAGCGATAATGTTCGCTATATCAAATAATAGGCCAAGAATTGGTTAGATCTCGTTGGTAGTTATCATAATGGTGGATTCCTTATATGGGCCAAACGGGTCGAATAACCAAATAATGCGTGGTAATGCATCGTAATATGATTACTCGGTTTTTCGTTATTGTTAACAAAAGACATATTAGAATACGAGAAATTCGTGTGATGGTTTGTTAGAATGAGAAATCCGAGGATTTGGGTTTGGGTGAGATAAATAAACAAAACAGTCAAAACATAAACAGTCAAAAGCCTTACGGTGGTCCACTACTGATTTACGGTGGACCAGAATCATCAAGTGACTACCGTAACTTACGGTAGATACCGTAAGTTACGGTAGAGCCTGGAAATTTTTGTTAAATTTTGCATTTTATAGCTAATCGAATCCGTTTCTAAGCGCAGTTTCGATTAAGCAATAATTCCAAGAACTCTAATACTAAATTCTGTTAAACATTTCCAGTTTCAGGTATTGCAAGAATACGGATGGCGATCAAGCAAGTTTTTGAAGAACCGAACACAACTTTTGAAGCTTCCGCGATATCATAACTTTGTTAAACAATGTTTCTATTTCTTTTGAATGTAAACAATTTGCTAATCAGGTCATGAATGTTTTAACTAGTAGTTTGTTGACTAGTTTTGATTACTTGGAACTTTGTTTTGGTAACTATGTTTTAATTTAGACACCTTTTATATAAATCCTATGAAATTTTATTAAATTCAAGTAAATATAAGACGGGTGTTACATTTTTGCTGGCATAATTAGCTACATATGTTGTAACAATGTTACACATACTACTTATAGTTACACCAGCCATTTCTTAGATACAAAAATGGGCTACACATATGTAACACATGTATAGCCACGTTACACATGTTACATATAGTTGTTACATGTGTTACAACCAAAGTTTAGACATGTATAACACGTAACACATGTTACATACCTGTTGTTACATTTGTGTTAATATGTTTAACTTTAGGAGTTCACACTAATGCACTTGTTTTGTTCAAAGGTGAATGGATGTTTGTGTTCAAGATAAAGATGGTTATCAAGACGCGAAGCATAGCTAGATTTTTGTTTCCTTATGATATTTTTTGGATCATTTTTATATATATTGAAGTTTGTATAAACATTTTTGTTACGTTTAAGTTTGATTGTAATGTGTGCAAATACTAAAAACCCATTATGACATAAAACTTACTAATACCAGCTATTGATATAAAACTAGTTAGTTTTTTAAGCATTACAACTATTGATATACAACTAGTTAGTTTGTACGATACTAAGCAGGTCCTAGTTGTTGCTTAATCAGGTTACATATATTACACAAGATGTAACATGTGTAAATTGGAAACACTTGTGTAACACTTCAGTGTAACACATGTTACAGGTTGTATCCCTTAAACTCCAAAGTCAACGTAAGTCATTGTGATTGAACAAGAAATTTAACTCAAATCCAATGTCAACGCAATATCATCCAACTTCTCTATACATGTTACATGATGTAGCAAACCTACAACATCGATAGTGTGTAACATGTGTGACATGGCGTTTGCGTTTGTCAGCAAAACATATAACTTGTATGGTGATACAGAACTAACAATTTCTTTGATTTTGAAACGATGTTACACATGTTACAAAACAAAAATGTAACATCGGTGACACAGAACCCACTATTTCTTTGCTTTGGGAACGATGTTACACATGTGTAACATCGATCAACCTGTTGCATCTGTTGTATAACGTGTGTGACATAACGTATATCATGTGATTTGTGACTATTACATATAAAATGTTACATGTAATGTATTTTATATATCAGGCTGCGAAAAGAAAAAATTCAAAGCATTGTTTCGTTTTCATTTCCGTTTGATTCAATAAATTAAATGACCACAAAGAACAAAACAGATTTTGATTTGATTACCAAAACATTACACTACTTGAAAAAGATAATAGAGTAAACACCCACAAAGATTAATACTAATACCCCTACAAGTATAGACCAACTCACCACTCTAGTGTAACACAAGTTACAAACATGTGTTACATATGTGCAGCCCCTTTGTTTCCAAAAAGGGCTGGGGTAACTATAAGTAACATGTGTAACGTTGTTACTACATATGTATCTAATTATCCCTCCAAAAAAATACTACTTTTTATTTGTAAAATCAACAAGATATTCCAAATAAATTATAAAGTTTCTAAAGGTAACACATGTTATAACATATAGGATAAACCATTTAAAATATAGCTGGCATAAATGTTGCTAGCATAAATGTAACATACGTAGCTAATTATGCCAGCAAAAAAACATGACTTTTTATTTGTAAAGCAAACGAGATATTCTGATTAAATTTTGGACTTTCCGAATGTAATGAAACTGTGATATCCGAGCAAAGTTTATACAAAAAAACAACTAAACCAAAAATTTTTTTTGAAACTTATAGAGTAACAATTATGAATTTTCAAACTAATTATCTACCATCAAAAACCTGCAAAATACATGTACATTTAACCATTACTAGAACACTTCGAACACACAAAAACTTATTAACAACCATCTGAACAAAAAAATCATGCGTGAAATGATTTTCAAAATAAAACACTACAAAAAGTTAAAAAAACCATTCAGAAAAGTAACTCAAGAGATGATCACGATGAACATGTTAGAACACTTGCTTCTCTCTCACACACAAAAACTTATTAACAACCATCTGAACAAAAAAAATCATGCATGAAATGATTTTCAAAATAAAACACTACAAAAAGTTCAAAAAACCATTCAGACAAGAAACTCAAGAGATGAACACGATGAACATGTTAAAACACTTGCTTCTCTCTCACACACACTTGTATATGTGTTCTGGGTGTTCTTGATGAAGATGATGAAGATTGTTGTTTCTCACTCTAGAAATCAACTTTCTCTCTCTAAACACATCAGCTTCTCCCACCATAAACAACAACTTTCTCTCTCTTTCTCACACACACACTTGTATGTGTGTTCTTGGTGTTCTTGATGAACATGATGAAGATTGTTGTTTCTCACTCTAGAAAACAGCTTTCTCTCTCTAAACACATCAGCTTCTCCCCTCATAAACAACAACTTTTTATCTTTCTCTCTCACACACTTGTATGTGTGTTCTTGGCGTTCTTAATGAACATGACGAAGATTCATCAAGGATAAAGCGGTTCGGGATAACATTGGTGGGAGAGTATGCCGGAAGATCTTCCATGAATTCGTGTGGATCGCCCATTTAACAAAGAGAAATTTGAAAAAGAACAATGGAACTTAGAAAAGGGAATGGATTAGATGTAGAAGATGTGAAGTACAAAAAAGTGATGGGGTGGGTTGGGGTGTAATCGATGGAGCTTGGGGAAGTGTGAGGGTTAGTGAAAGTACACATGCTTATCTTACACACATGCATATGCTTCATACAAAATGACCAAAAAACCCTTCAAGCACTGGTTTCAATGAGGTGATGTGGAGGAATGTAGTCCACAAATTCTAGTTTCCTAAGTTTTCTCAATAAAATGAGTTTTCTCCATATACTTACACTATATAGATTTATAGAGAAGAAAAGAAAAATGAAGTTAGCAATAAACAAACAAGCTCATAAAAAGAATGCTTGTTTGAAAAATGCTTCATTAGAATAGCTTTTTACGCCTTTCGCCCTTTTCTACTAACCACTAACCTAACCACCTACCTTTAACCCAAGCATAACCCTTCCCCAAAGTCCTCTTGATATCTACAAAGGTTTATAGTTAAAAAGGAGGAGGATTGATTGCTTGGCAAGCATATGGTAGAAGTAAGTTCCATGCCGGTCCCGAGTGTTTCACAAAAATACATCTTCGGCCGAGTGTTGAGTGATCCCCCGTGAGGTATGTGAACTTGTATATAAATGGAATTTTAAAGAGGCATGTTATGCCCAAATAAGTAATTTCTCTTATGTAATGTTCTAAATAAATTATAACGAATAGGATTGTAAATAACATAAAAATAAAACCTAATAAAAATCTTGGATTCCCGACACTCTAGACAAGCCCAAAACCTTCTCTTCTACCCATTCCATTTGGGTGTGTAAGCCACAAAATAAGGAGTTTTGCTTGAGTACAAGCAAAGATTCAAGTGTGGGGGTATTTGATGTGTGTAAAATGCAACATATAAATTACATCAAATGCGGCATAAAACTAACCTTTTTTTAGTACTAATGTTGGAAAAAATGTGCTTTTGTCTTCATTTTCTATTTTCAGGGTTAAAAGAGCTTAAATGAACAAAAGAAGCAAAAATACAGCTAAATCTAACAATAATACAACTAAAGTAATAAACGTGGCATGCCCGACCCCTCAACAGCATCTTCCCAAACAAAAACCAGACATTAGAAGGCTGAACACGCCCCGTGCTCATTGAACACGGGGGCGTGCCCAAGTGTCTGCAGAAAAGACAAAGCTGTAGAAGCTTCTATTTCCCAACACGGGGGCGTGGCCAGCGGACACGGGGCCGTGGTTAACGCTAAGATTCGTAGAATCTAGGAAAATCTTGATAGTACAGATACGGTTCTGCACACGGGGTCGTGCCCAGCGGACACGGGGGCGTGGTTAACTAATGCAGACAAACGGCAATTAATGAAGAAAGAGAAGATGGGTGGACACTGGGTCGTGCCCAATGGACACGGGGCCGTGTCCGGGCTTCTGTGCAGGCTATAAATAGGGGTGCTTGGCTCACTTGCAAATCATCCCTTGGCAAACCACCTCTCTCACACTTCACCCACCCACTACCACCATCACAACCCACATCCACCACCATCACCCATCATCCATCATAGAGTGTGTGAGTAGTCTCGGGATCCAAGATTGATCGTAAGAGTTCTTGACAACCAAATGCCATGTTTGCCTAAGTCTCTTACACCACTTGGTGATGACAAGCATTTAGTGTAATACTTTTTATTTTTAATCTTTTCGCACATTTTATTTGGTTATTTATTAATGACTTTAATAACTAGTTTCTTATGTTGAAGGTGAAACTTCCTTATCATTTGTCTGTGGTGTCTTGGCATTATTTTACTGTCTATATAAAATAAAAGATTTTCACCATTCATATCTCAACGGTCTATATGGAGATATGTTGGCTACCTGGTCGGGGGTTAAGGGAATGGTTTGGTAAGCGTCTTGCCTTGTTCAGTGTATAGATCCTGCAAGGACCTGGGTCAATTTAGTAGGACCTCCTTCAATACCCACTGGTGTTGGATGGCAGGGGTCCGAACTCCTTGATCCCCTCATATGTAAACTACTATTAATACTTTAACCCGGCTATTTAGGATTGTATCTCTGCTGACTCAAACTACTTAGCCGAGGGTAACGTCACCTTCAAAAGAGGGGCCTACCACACTATGCATTAATAACTTAATTAATTATCTTTCAATAATCCAACCCTTTAGGATTGTATCCGTGCTGACTCAAACTACTGGGTTGAGGGTAACGTCACCTTCAAAAGAGGGGCCTACTACTATAACTAAGATAATCTCTTAAAAAGTTCAAAAGTGCGGAAATAATCAAAGGTTACACTAAAGGCGAGTCGGATCCAAGTGATTCATCTTGTCTATCTGTTTTATTTTTATTTTCAGCATTTTTAGTTAGATTTATTTTCTTGTTTAAAAACCTTTTTTCTAAATTTTTGATTTGATTAGACGTTGAGGATAAACCGGTATTAAAAGCTCTTGTGTCCTTGGACGACCTCGGTATCTTACCAACACTATACTACGCTCACGATGGGTGCACTTGCCCATATGTGTGTTTAGTGTTAGTAAATATCGTGTTTTATAAATTTAAAACTTGACTAAAGTGTTAAAAAGGGCTTAAAATATACTTAAAAACCTATCACACCTAACGCACATCACTTACCAACGTTATACTACGCTCACGATGGGTGCACTTGCCCATATGTGTGTTTAGTGTTAGTAAAATATCGTGTTTTATAAATTTAAAACTTGACTAAAGTGTTAAAAAGGGCTTAAAATATATATATATATATATATATATATATAGGGGAATGTTCATTTGAGAAGAAAATTAAATTAAGAAGAAAAAGAACAAATGGTACAAATGTAAAACATTAAATAATTTTTCTCTCAACTCATTTATTATTACATTTGACTAATTAATTAGTCATAAACACTATCATCCTTCATACTAAAATTTTTGCTTACACACATCAAAATTTATCCTACACGTTTTGAAATTTATCCTACACATATTAAAATTTATCCTACACAACTCGTAATTCATCCTACACACCTCGTAATTTATGCTACACATTAAATTATATATTTTTTTCTTTTTTTTTTGAAAAAATATGTTTTTTTTTAAATAAGTTACAAATTTAATGTAGTTAGCTATTAAAAAGGAAGACTAACAATTAATGATCCATCTAAGTTTACCAATATACTTTTACACCAATATTAAATACAAAAATTAAATGAAGTAAAATGAAGCATTTTTATTGGTTGAAATTTCTTCTTTTTTATTCTTACAAAAAATTTCTTCTCATTTGAACTCTCCACACACACACACACACACACACACACATATATATATATATATGAACAGGATCAGGAGAGAACGCCTCAAAGTGTGAGAACGGTGAGAATGATTCTCAGCCACAAGATCTTAGTGGTTTGTGGCCGAGATTGATGCGGTGGCATTTTTGTAAATAATAGGGGCCTTGGAACTACCAGGATGGGTAAAATAGAAAGATCCAAACAAATGTGCACATGCTAATCACATGCCATTTCCCCCCATCATATTTAAACGACAATAACTTTTTTATACGTGATTATTTTTCGAAAAAAACTGCACCATAAAACTCAGCGTTTTTTATCTTTCCAACGACTATACTATTGATATACTTTTCGAAAAAAATTAACTTGGTTTTATGGCGTTTTTCTGAACTAGGTGTTTTATGGCGTTTTTCTAAACTGGGTGTTTTTTGGCATTTTAGACTAGGTATTTTCATGTCGTTTTTCTGAACTAGGTATTTAATGGCGTTTTTCTAAACCTGGTGTTTTATGGAATTTTCCACTGAGTTTTTTCATGGCGTTTTTCTGAACTGTGTGTTTTCTGGCATTTTTAACTGGGCATTTTCATGGCGTTTTTTCTGAATTGGGTGTTTTATGGCGTTTTATTTGAACACCCAGTTCATGTGAGTGGGTTTTTTGACAATATTACCCCTTAGTGTAATTTAGCATCAATGCCACATGTCACCACCAAAATCGTTCTCACCGTTCTCACACTTTTCACCGTTTTATCTTAATCCTGACCCTATATATATATATGAGGAGAGAACTATTGGTGACGTCATCATAAAAGCAAACCCTAACAACTCATTAAATTTCCAGTAGTTAGTAAAATTACGTCATCATAAAAGCAAACCCCTCTTAACCTTGGCTTCTTTAGTTCCTAGAATTACAATAGCCTTAAACAAGTGTATACTCTACACATCTTTACTTATACCATTGTATGTTTTAATTTTTCATTTGGTCTACAAGTTAATGCATTTACCCAAATTAGCTTGATGACACCAACAATAGTGACCATAATTGATCTTATATACCAAAAAGGAAAAAGAAAGGGTAAATTACACTTTTCGTCCTTTATATTTGTATGGGATTGCAAATGATAGCCTTTAACTTCAATACCTACAGTCACAATCCTTTATTTGAGAAACTCATTACACATTTCGTCCTTTAACACTAACCTGGTTAACTTTAAACGATAAGTGGGGTCATGTGCGGGGGCAAATATTTCATTTAACCTTTCTTTCATCTCCAATTAAAACCATATCTCTTTATCCCAGCCACCATCCATCATCACCACCTACCACTATCAACCTCTCCCACCGCACCACCACCTGCCACCAAGGAGTTGACTAGGACGACCATGGTTAAACATGTTGACCCGCTACTTTACTCGTGTCCAAACAGTTTCGAATATCCCCAAACTTCAAATTCACATAAACTCTTTAAATCACCACACAAATCACTCACACATATACACTCACTGCAACAGATATCATACTCTACATGAAAAATCGCATTAATTCGTCATCAAATGGTTGTTATCTGTACGTCAATGTAGGGTTTCGTACATGTTAAATTTACGTGGCGTAGGGTTGGAGTTTGTGAACAATAATCAAAGTTAGAGAACAACAAGGTTTAAGTGCAGATCTGTAAATCGCCCATCCCCCGTGTGTTTGAGTGCACATCTATTAATTGCTGCACATTTGACTCCCACCATCAAATTCATTGACGGAATACGAAGAACAAAGGAGTGGTCGCTGGAGTGGTGTTGACTGTATGCGCGTGGTGGTGGTTGGATCAGTTGTCGGAGTCGTGGTGGCCGGAGTTGTGGTGGTGAGGCATAACCAAGAGATTAGAGTGTGTGTGTGTGTGTGTGTGTGTGTATGTGTGTTGAGAGAGAGTTAGTGTGTGTGGGGTTTATATATATATATATATAAGGCAAATGACATTTTTTCCCTCACATGGGGTGCACGCGACCCCACTTATCGTTTAAAGTTAACCAGGTTAGTGCTAAAGGACGAAAGGTATAATGAGTTTTTCAAATAAAGGAATGTGACTATAATTATTAAAGTTAAAGGTTATCCATTGCAATCCGATACAAACATAAAGGGCGAAAAATGTAATTTACCCAAAAAGAAAAAAAACTATGTTCATCTTCTTCCATGTAGTAATTGTATCGATACCAAATATGATTTCTAGTTATTTGAAATATTGAAAACTCTGGTAAATTCAGTCCGCATATATATCACAACACGTAAAGTGTTGTTAATACGCGTTGCTTCATTGTATTTTTTAAACAATTATATTTTATTCCAATTACCGGGGCAAATTACATAAGGATAGCAGGTAGACAAGCAACAAACTGCGCCGCCATCCCCTTCTGAATAGAAAACCCTGATCTAGTAAAAACAAAGCCTCGCCCCTGAGGGGTCGAAAAGTTGTTGTGGACCATACGCTGAACTCTAGCCAAGAACCGAACCGCCTCCGACGCCAAGGAGCCGAACGTGTCAAACGCCAAGGGGACAAAGGCTTGCTGATTATCCTCACAAGCTTTCGCATGCTTTTCCACCTTTTTTACTCTGCTTTTAGTACCGTTTGCCCCGCCACAAACTCATTTCCCGGAACCTGGCTAGGGGAGATACACATGTGAGATCGACACAAGCATGTTTCCCGCCCTCCCAACCAAAAACTAGCACGTCAGTCGGGCGTAGGGTGGACCTCCCTTCCATCGGGCCTGTAAGAAAATTAACCGGTGCCTCTTTCTTTGCCGAGATCCCTGCTCGTCTGAGAATATCCATTAATGCGTCTCGAACAAAGTCATGGCGATACTTAAACCCCGGCAACTCTCTACAGTGTAACGCATGCTCCCCGTATTTATCCAGGCATGCTTTAAGGCAGTCTGGGTAAGTTTAATCATTCGGGAACATGGGGATCATTAGACGGTACTTAAGGATTGACCGGTACTCCACCGCTGACATACGTTGACCCAAACCTTCAATAGGAATAACAGTTAATAAATCCTAAGTGTGAGGCCTCTGTAGGCATTCAATGACGGCTTTCTGGCGGGGGGTGGGGAGGCAAATGGAAATCTTCTCTCAAACGTTGTGCGATTCGATAACAAAGGGCATTCGCCAAAGTTTTCTGTGGCTTTTTGGGGGCGGTATCCTTGTTAGAGAAACCGCCGAGATCAAAGTCAGGTAGAGATTCATGCAAGCGTTCCAAGGCGCTGGCATAATCCAAACCAGTGTTAGCAACCCCACTGTTACGTAAGATGTGTTCCTGCAACTCCCAAGATTGAAACCTGGAAGCCACAAAGGCATAGGCAGCCACATCCTGGGCTGAGAGAAGGCCCAACCCACCAAGTCGCATCGGCAAGGTTGCGATTTGCCACCGGAGTTCACCAAAAAAACGGCCCCCCACATACGACAATGTCTTCTATTGCCTCCCGAATACGTTTATCAAAACATGAAACAGCATCATCCACAAAGGGGGGCTAGCAAGTTCGCAAACCAAATAGCAATTTTGCAACCCCCATACAAGATCTAAGCAAGAGGAGTTCGCTTTGAGGATCCCGCAACAAGGGAAGGTGTCCCATAATGTCAACAGCTCGCATTGCCCTCTTAGCCACTAAACCACTAATAAAACTGGCATCCCGGTTGACTGCCCCTCCTAGCAGTTTGACACCTCTCTCCAGCCTCCCAATCTCACTAGGGAAAAGCCCTAGCCGGACCTTCACCCCATTGCATGTCGGCCAAAATATCTCAGTTTTTCTAAAATTAAGCCGTAGCCCCAAGGCTGGACCCTCCGAACCGATGATGTCAAGAGCTTTAGCAACCTGAACAACGTCTCCAATAACTGTCCTGTCATCCGAGTACCAAGCATGGAATGAGAAATACATTGTTGTATTAAACAATTGTTGGATATATATCACGAGAGGAATTGTTTGGGTTATTATTTTCTTATTCTTTATAAAATAATACTAAGCGCAATTGAAAATATTTAAAGACTAAATAATTAAACTATTAAGTTGTTATCAGAGAATATGCACTAACAGCCCGTTATAGGAAGCCCAGCAAGACTGGCCCGGACAGGAAGCCCAGGGGCCCCTATCGACATATATCACAAGAGGAATTCTTGGTTTAGTATTTTCTTATTATTTATAAAATACAAGAGGATTGTTATCATTATACCCCACCAGTTTTGTTGCTTTTAGCCCATATCCCTTTATATATAGTACACGCAGCACATTTTATTCACCACATCTTCTTCATTCTCCCATTACAAGTGTTCATTAATTAATATCACTACAATATCCACACAAAACTATCACCCTACCCATGACCAATCAGAATCTTTTAGACTTGAACTCCTTGCAAGAATTGCCAGAATCACATGCATGGTTATCACTAGATAACTCACCTTCTTATGGATCATCGAGTCCTGATCAAGTGCCTGTGATCAACCTCAATGATCCAAACGCCATGAAACTTGTTGGCCATGCATGCAAAACTTGGGGTGTGTTCCAAGTCACCAACCATGGCGTCCCTACAAATCTACTTGAAGAAATGGAGGATGCTGGTAGAAAATTGTTTGCACTTCCTATTCAGCAAAAGCTACAAGCTGCTCGAGCTCCAAATGACGTTTCTGGCTATGGAATAGCGAGAATATCATCGTTCTTCCCGAAACTCATGTGGTCTGAGGGGTTCACCATCGTCGGATCGCCGTATGAACATGCTCATAAACTCTGGCCCATGGCCGGTTTTGGGCCTGTGCGGGAGGTGCCACCGCACAGGGCCCAAAATATTTAGGGGCCCAAAATTGTTTAAAACATATATATACTTTATATATAAAATTAGTGTAGACAGGTGTACACATGTTTACCCTTTGGTTCAATGGATGCTGCAATTCTCTAGTTTACCGGCTATGCTGGGTTCGAACCCCACACTGATCACCTTTTTATTCTTATATTTTTGTGTTTTTCTCTGGGCCTCATGGGCTGATTATAAAACAAGGGTTTTTGTGTGTTTTTTTGGGCCTCGAGCTGATTATAAAACAAGGGGAAGGGTCCATATTGTCACAACAATTAGCAATTGCAACTTTGCAAGCCCTTGTTTTTTAGTTTTAATTTTTCACATTTAAATTTGGCCTTAAAAAAATTGTAGGTTCTTTCAATTTTTTTCTTCTCATTAACCACTTACATAAACTTTACATGTTTTCTTGTATAAATTTGTAGGTTTTTTATTTCTTATTTAAACATCTACAATATAAATTTAGATGAACTTAATATTTAGCTTGGTTTATTTTATTTGTATGAAAGGTTCATGTTGCCAAATTAGTTTGGTTTTGTTTACACATATTACAAATCTTTTTGCTAAAAAGATTCAAGTGTTAGTTATTTTGCTTGCCCGGAGGGTGTTGAAACTAATGTTAGGTGCATTAATTTATTTGTAATATAAAACTAGGATTTATTGTTTTTAATCGATGCTGGAATTCACTCTATGAACATGGATAATTATGATACACTGAAATATAGAGAAGAATCAGCATGGATTATAAATACTTGATCGAGAACTTTACTTTTAAAAATGCTCAAAAAGCCTCACGATTCGCTTAAGTAAGTAATTTTGTTCATTTTGATACACTACTTTTGTTTTGTTTATTTTACAACAATTATCGTCGCATTGTGGTCTTTTTATATATGATTGATGAGCTTATATTATAGGAAAGGGGCCCAAATATTTTTTGTCGCACGGGGCCCAAAAGTATCTTATTATTTTCGGAGACGGCCCTGGCCCAACTATTATAGTCAATTTTGGTAAGGATTAACCCGTGTGTTTTTTATGCATACATTAAAATTTGCATGCATGAGCACAACTACATGGATCCGTGACGTAACCAAAACTTTAAGTCGGGTTCTTATTCTCTACCGGTTACAACTAAGGGTCCAACTCATTTTTTTCTTAAAATGAAACTAAGATTTTATATATATAAAAATCTAATAAATTATGGTGACCCGGGTAGCAAACCCTCTTGGCCCCCTTGGCATAGTGGCCAGATACTTTAGTCAAAAGAAATTAATTTTTTGTCATTGATCTTTTGCAGTGATGTGGTTGAAGAGTATAAAAAAGAGATGAACAAATTAGCTCAAAGACTCATGTTGTTGATGTTGGGATCATTGGGTGTCACAATGGATGATGTAAAATGGGCTAGCATACAAGGATCAACACCAGCTTTGCAACTTAATTCGTACCCAGCTTGTCCAGATCCAGACCGAGCCATGGGTCTAGCGGCTCACACTGATTCGACCCTTTTGACCATCCTTCACCAAAGCAACACAAGTGGACTCCAGGCTCATAAAGAAGGAACAGGTTGGGTCACAATCCCACCTATGCACCGTGCACTTGTTGTCAATGTAGGGGACCTCCTTCACATATTGTCCAACGGGCTGTACACAAGTGTACTGCACCGAGCCGTGGTAAACAGAACCCAACACCGGTTCTCAGTGGCCTATCTTTATGGGCCACCATCTAATATTCAGATCTCACCTCTATCGAAACTAACAGACAAAGTTCACCCTCCCCTTTACCGACCAGTTACATGGAGCGAGTACCTTGGCGCTAAGGCCAAACACTTCAACAATGCGTTGTCAACCGTCCGTTTATGTGCACCTCTAAATGGAGTTGTGGATGCAACCGATCACAACGGTGTACAAGTTGGTTGAATATGCGTATAGAACATGTTTTTGTCAACATTTGAGGATAACGTTTGTATGAAAATAGAGAGCATAAAGAAACAAACAACTGTTTTTGGAATTTAGTCATGATATAAAATAAATACTCAAAGGGTCCAAATTTAGTATCAAGGTAAACGACACAGCCGACACATTAATTTGTGCCCCGAATAAGAAGGAAGATCCTCCTCCAAAGAAAGATAAATCTGGTTAAATCATTAAATCTAACTAGCAATAATACTCGCGCGCGTTGCGACGCGGGTACATCATAAACATCGAATTGATTAGTTCAATCGTTATGCGATATGTTAACCATATGAGAACACACATTTCGACGTATTCAATTGAACTGAATGTAACCTATATAAGCATTGTGATTGTATCAAAACGTAAAGTAAATCGAGTTTATAAAGTACAATCATAACGTATTATATGTGACCTGACTCGTACATAGAAAACGTTTACATAGAAAACATAACGGGTATAAAAGAAAAAACTAACATGTGTATGTGACCCGACTCATACATAGAAAATGTAATGGGTATAAAAGAAAAAACTGACACGTGTAATCAAAAACGATTAATTAGAACTTTTGAAAAAAATAAAAAAAAGGAAACCACAATTTGACTCCACTCGGTTTGAAACAAAATTTCGAATCATCCATAAAATAAGCACGAATTTATACCTAACTCGTTTCCCAAAGAAGTTTACGTCGAATCGTTGACTAACTCTAATTTATACTAAAACGTACATAAAAATATGCACATAAAAAAGAAAATGTATTATATTTGAGCTAACTCGTTTCCGGAAAATGTTTACGTCAAAACGTAGAGGAAATCAAATTTATACAGACACATACATAAAAATATGCACGTAAATAATTTGTTTTTTAAGTAAAGGAAGTATAGGGTAAACTCGGAACAAATTATTAGTAAAAAAAATAATATGTTAAAAACGTTCGTAAAACCGTGCCAAGTAGCACCAATGCCACACCACTGCCAGCGACCACCAACATAAGAAAAAAGCTCGTAAAAGTAAAATAAATAAAAAGAAAAATAACACCGAACGAAAAGCAGACGTAAAAAACGTTGAACCACACACGCTCGTTGTGGCGTGTTAACGCGAAGAAATTAAACGAAACGTAAAAACGTAGAAAAAATAACTAAGTCGATCTATGACTCGCACGTTCCTACGAATGTATCAAACGGGGAAAAATAAACGCGTTGCGACGGGCATGTCAAACGCGAAAAATACACGAAAAAAACGTTGAACCCCACATGTACGTAGTGGCATGTTAACTCGCAAAATTTAAAAGGAAACTGTTAGGGGAGGATTTTTACATCCTAAGGATCACAGATCCTCAAATGCTACTAGGATCATGGATCCTCAATTCTGCTTGAATTAAGGATCCTCAGTAGGTGTTGCAGGATCAGGATTCAGGATCCTTATTGTTATCCTTATACTAACAATTGTTTACCTTGTACGTAAACTTGTTTTGCAGGAACAAAGGCATGGACCAAGTCTCACCGAAATTCCTGGAGCATATTCTCTTAATATTTCGCACGTGTTTGACCATTATGGACGTTATGGAGGTCGTGGAGAACTTGCACGAATTGCGGATAGTTTGTTAACTTAGTTATTTCTAATTTAAAATGGGGATAACAAGCTTGAGTAGAACACTTAGCTAATTTTGGCATTCACACACTCTCGTAACAACACTCGAACAGCTCTCAACAGTTTGCTTGGCGATTTCATACACTTTATTGCACATTACACACTAGTGATCCTTGTAACAAGCTTGTTATCATCCCGAGTTGTAAAATTCTTTTGTTTAATCTTAGTTAGTGATCGGTAGTTTCCATCACCCAAGGTTTTTTATGCCGGAGATCAACTCTTGATCAAGGGCTTTTTCCTCGTATATATCCTTGTGTCCTTTGTTCATTACATTTCTGAGTTATCCTCAACATTGTTCATTGATTCAAGCATCATTCCTCACAACAAAGATTTGGTTACATTATCTTGGCCTGATTTTTGACCAAAACAGTTTGGCGCCCACCGTGGGGCAATTGGTGCTTCATTCCTAAGAAATTCTTGTTTTTGTGATCATTTCGGTTCGTTACAACCAAGCAGATGGCTTCCTCAACGAAGAACACTTCAAATTCAATGCCGGCAGTCACTTCTTCACAGGGCGTTCCACCTTTGCCTCCACCACCTTCTGGATCCCAGAAGAATGCTGAAAATGCTGCAAAGAGACAAAGCCCCATTTTTCCAAAACCACCAACTTCTTCTGTTTCTTCTAATCCTACTACTAATGACCTTTTTACTCTGATTTTGCAGATGAGGGATCACATACAAGAGCAGGATAAAACCAATGAAAGGATCCTCCGGGAGATCGGTGACATAAAGAAACAGAAGAGATCTGGGGAGGATCACTCTCCTCTGATACCAAGATCACTGGATTTCGACACTCCAGCCGTAACTGCCCAGCAATCTGCAGCCTTAAACATTCAGTACCAAACTGAACCATTGGGAAGGCGTTATGGAGCAACAACTATGAGTCAGGCTTTTTGGTCTCACTTCCAGCCTCAGGGATCCAGTTTTCAGCCTTCGGGATCCTCTTTTCAGCATCAGGGATCCTTCGTCAGTTCGGGAGGATATATGGGAACGCATACGGTTCAAGGATCCTCATTTCAGGTCCAAGGATCCTCTCAGCCTCAAGGATCCTTTCAGGTTCAAGGATCCTCTCAGCTTCAGGGATCCTCTCAGGTTCAAGGATCCAACATCTTTCAGGATCAAGGATTCTTGAGAAGTGTACAACCCCCAAGCACAGATGTTCATCAAGGAGACTTCATTCCAATGCAGACCATTGCCTCTTCTGGTCCTTCAATCATACCAGAATCCCGTCAATATGGATTCACATCTGCAATTCCTAACCTGAATCCCCTGGGAGGTAACACTTTCAATAATTCTTATAACACTAACCATGGCTCTATGCAGGATACATGTATCAATCAAGCTATGGCTAGGGAATTACAGAAGCTGAAGGATATGATATCCAGCGTTCCAGGAGTGGTCAAGCCTATCCCTGAAATTGCAGATGGGAGCCATAGGATATCTCGTTTTGCACCACCCAATTGTGATGCTGAGATACCCAAAAGGTTCCAGATTCCAACTATGAAGCTGTATGATGGCTCAACGGATCCAGAAGAACATGTAGCTCAATATAGAGAAATGATGGAGATCAACCCCATCCCAGAGAGGTTAAAAGAAGCATGTCTATGCAAGGGTTTCGGATCCACACTCACAGGATCAGCTCTTAAATGGCTGCTAATTCTTCCCCCTTACTCTATTACTTCATTTGCTAATCTAGTTAATCTGTTTAATAGTCAATTCTCATGTAGTAGAAAATTTGAACGTTTAACTAGTGATCTATATAGGGTAACACAAGGTCAAAATGAATCACTTAGAGATTACATCACTAAGTTTAGTAAAGAATCCTTAGATATCCCTAACATGGATATAGCTACGGCTGTAGAAGCCTTTAAAATGGGTTTGCTTAGGGATTCATTATTCTATGATGATCTTGTTATGACCCCATGCAGGAATCTTGATGAAGTGAGAACCAGGGCCCTCAGATTCATCCGATTAGAGGATGATAAAAGGATCCAGGAGAGATTGGCAGGATCCTCAAAACAGGAAAAGCAAGGATCCTACTTCAAGAATAATAAGTTCAAGTCCTACAACAAGTCTGAAAACCAGAACGTGCATGCAGTAGAGCAGGAAGAGGATGATGAGGATTATCCTCCCATTTCTGAATACTGTTTTTCTGTTGATAACAATAAACTAATTCTTGCAATGCAGAATCTAGGTGAGAAAGCAAGATGGCCAAGGAAAAGTGATAAACCAGCTGCAACAAAGGATAAGTCCAAGTGGTGTGCATATCATGAGGATTTCGGACATCTCACTGAAGAGTGTATTGCACTAAGAAAAGAAATTGGTTACTTGTTAAGCAAGGGGCATTTTAAGGAGCTTTTGGGACGAAAGAAGTCAAGGATCCAGGATCCTGAAAGGATCCCAGAAAAGGCTCCTGCTCCTCCAGCAGATGCACAAGTTATAAACTTCATATTCGGTGGATCAGACATTTGTGGTACTTCCTTTTCAGCAGCCAAAAGACATGCCAAGGAAACCAAGATGGATAATGGAGACAGGCCCATCCGAACCTCCACTGTTACCAAGGATAAAATTATAACTTTTGATGAGGATGATCGTGTTGATATTCAGGATCCTCATCATGATGGTCTTGTTATTACTCTGTTTATTTCTAACCACTTTGTTCGCAGGATCCTGATAGATGGAGGAAGCTCAGTGAACATCATCCAGCTTGATGTCCTCAAGAAGATGAACATTCCTGAATCAGACATTGTCCCAAGATCCTCAGTACTTGTGGGATTCAGCGGAGAGACCAAGAATACATTGGGGGACATCAAACTCCCTATCTATATTGAAGGACTTCATTCTTATCAGAAATTTTGTGTTATAGATTGCTTATCCTGTTGTAATGTTATCCTTGGCAGGCCATGGATACATGACATGAAGGCAGTCCCATCTACCTACCATCAATTTGTAAAGCTTCCTAGTCCATGGGGAGTGGTGAAAATTGAGAGTGATCAACAAGAAGCTAAGAATTATTACACGTCATCAATGAAGCCAGCCTCAAGACCAAGGGAGTAATAGCAATTAAAGCATCCTCCAAGAGATGTCTTGGAGGCAAGAGAACAGGATGTGAAAGAAATCCTTATGGATCCTTTCCCATTACCCCACATTGACTCCATGGTGGATGCTACCGCGGGTAATGAGTTGTTGACTTTTATGGATGCTTCATCTGGATTTCAACAAATTCAGATGGAACCATCTGATCAAGAGGATACAGCCTTTATGACCCCAACTGGTATATATTGTTATATTGCTATGCCATTTGGACTAAGGAATGCAGGTGCTACTTATCAAAGGCTAGTAAATATGATGTTCAAGGAACAAATTGGACATACTATGGAAGTCTATATAGATGACATGGTGGTTAAGTCCAAGAAAGCTGAGGATCACCTTAGAGACTTGGAGGAAGCATTCAATATCCTTGATAAATTTAATATGAAACTAAATCCTTCCAAGTGTCACTTTGGTGTTAAAGCAGGTAAATTCCTAGGCTATATGGTGACAAAAAGAGGCATTGAAGCAAGTCCAGAGCAAATTAAGGCTATTGTGAATATCAAATCTCCTGCCAATGCTAAGGATGTGCAAAGATTGACAGGCAGGATCGCAGCCTTGAACAGGTTCATATCCAAATCCTCAGAAAAATGCAAGGAATTCTATGACATTTTGAGGAAGAACAAGAAATTTGAATGGACTGAAAAGCATGAAAATGCCCTTAAAGCTCTCAAACATTACCTATCCTCAGCCCCTGCCTTGATGAAACCAGAAAAAGGAGATATGTTATCCTTGTTGTTTTGGTCAAAAATCAAGCAAGAATAATGCAACCAAATCTTTTGTTGTGAGGTGTGATGCTTGAATCAATGAACAATGCTAAGGATAACTCAGAAATGTAATGAACAAATGACACAAGGATTTATATGAGGAAAAAGCCCTTGATCAAGAGTTGATCTCCGGCATAAAAAACCTCGGGTGATGGAAACTACCGATCACCAACTAAGATTAAACAAAAGAAGTTTACAACTCGGGATGATAACAAGCTTGTTACAAGGATCACTAGTGTGTAATGTGCAATAAAGTGTATGAAATCGCCAAACAAACTGTTGAGAGTTGTTCGAGTGTTGTTACGAGAGTGTGTGAATGCCAAAATTAGCTAAGTGTTCTACTCAAGCTTGTTATCCCCATTTTAAATTAAAAATAACTAAGTTAACAAACTATCTGACAATTAAGCAAGCTCCCCATGATCTCCATAACGTCCATGAAAGCCAAGCACGTGCGGAATATTGAGGGAATATGCTCCAGGAATTTCGGTAAGACTTAGTCCATGCCTTTGTTCCTGCAAAACAAGTTTACGCACAAGGTAGACAATTGTTAGTAGTAGGATAACAACAGTGATCCTGATCCTGCGACACCTGCTGAGGATCCTTAATTCAAACAGAATTGAGGATCCATGATCCTGGTAGCAGTTGAGGACCCGTGATCCTTAGTATTTGGAAAATCCTCCCCTAACAATTGCCCCCAAAATATAAGGAGTAAAGTGTAAATTGTCGAGTTATATTTTCTTGATCTTATCCGCAACAAACTAACGGATATATAGCCGTTACATTCTGACTAGCCGTTGAAATCTTACGTCATTGAAGCGACGTTCCTGCAGGATCATCATTATAAATTCAAGTTAGAGATAAGGGTCAATGTGCATTTAAATTCGAGCAATACTCCCTTTAAATCCTCATTTGAAGATCAAGTATGTATCTCTCTCTTCTCCCTTTCTCTTCATCTTTCTGCTCTGTTTTTCTTCCTTCTTCATCTCTGAATTACAATGAAGTTACGATCATCCCCTGCTAAGGATCATCGTAAAGACAGTCCCTTGAAGAGCCAAGGGATCATCGAAGATTCTCCGAAAGAACGTTGCTGCTTCACCGATCCTGAGATCGACAGGATTCGCCATTGCTTCCCGGCGAGCACTGTTTTCAAACCCTTTGACCCTACCGTCCGGAGTGATTTCGTTTCTGAAACTTGGGTTGCCTTTCCAGTCACCCCTTTCTCGATAGGATACTCCTATCCTTTTCCTGATTTTACCCAATCTTTCTTCTCCCTTACCGGCATATCCTATATCCAGGCTATGCCAATGATGTGGAGGGTTCTGTTTACCCTTGAGAGGATCATTGAGCAAGAGGATATTGAGTTGGGAATGTCGGAGTTGTCTGAACTATACAACCTTGTGAGCCATGGTTCACACCGCTTTCTATTCAAACATAAACCCGGTGAACCTCACCCAATCCTGAAAACCACCAAGAACGATAACAAGTGGAAGAAACGTTTTTTCTTCGTCAGGAGGGATTCTATCCCTGATGGGAAGGATCTCCCCAGAAAATGGGCTACTCATGGTAGGATAGAGGATCCTTATAGAAGGATCATAGGATACCCTGTTTCTACTGAGGATCACTAACCCCTTTGTTTCTATTTTGCAGCTATTTCTGTTTCACACATCATTACATCACCTGCAACCAAAGAGAGGATCACCGCTTTCCGGAACCTTGATTCTGCAATAAGGTCATTTCAAGCAAACACCAAGGATTCTCAAGAAGTATCCTCAGGCTCTGTTACAATGTCAAGTAAGTATCCAAGTTTACATAAAGTTAAATGTTGAAATGCAAATAAAACAAGAATACTTATCTATTGTTTTGGATTAATAGGTGCTGGAAAATCCTCAAGATCTACTACCCGCTTCAGTGTTACCGAACTTACTGCTGTTGCTCCCAGGTCTGGGAGGAAGAAGACTGCTGCTAGCCCAAGTACTGTCGTCCCCAAGCCTATCACCTCCAAGGGGGGAAAGAAGAGGAAGGCCTCTGAGGCTGAAAATCTTGAAGGCTTGCCTCTTATCCGCCACCAGTTCCAAGAATACTTTGCTGATGTAAGGATCACTTACTATGCCTGATTATCCTGCCCATTTGAGGATCATGTGATCCTGAACTTTACATTGTCTTCTTTGCAGAAATTTGCTGAGGTCGAAATGCTGTTTGATGCATACGTTGAAGAGGCGGAGCAAAAGCATCAAGAGTTCCAAAAGTTCTTCCTGGCCAAGGATCAAACTATCTCTCGCCTTGAGAAGGATCTTGCTCTGGAAAAGCAGCAGGTGGTCATGGCCCAGATAAATGCTGATCATGAGAAGCACGACCTGCTGGAGGATGCTAAAGTCTCTGCTGCCATCACCATGTATAAGATCAAGCTGCAAATGGCTCAGGAGGCTGAGGATCCTGACTTCGACAGGACCACTTGGGATAAGGAGGGTTGGATGGCGAAGCTGGCTAAGTTAGAGGATGAAGAGGAGGAGGCTACTGAGGTCTTGGCGATTGAGGCAAGCGGCAGTGGGAAGGATCAGGCTGGTGGTGATGATGCTGGTGGTGATGCAGCCAAGGTGTGAGTTGCTGAAATGGGCGATGAAGGATATTTCTAGACGCGGCCGGAGCCCATTTTTTAGGATTTGGTAGTTTTTTGGTTGTGATGTTTTGAACAATGTTGGGTTGTACTTTGAACAATAGTTTCTAGGGTTATGGATCATGGATCCTTAGACAATAGGTAGGATAATAGGTGGTGGAGGGATCCTCTGTTTGGGGGATGAAACCACTTGTTATCCTGCCATCTTTTATTTCCTGCACTTTCAAGACCTGTTAACAATGGACACCCTTTACCTACCCCAGCGGACGGGCCACGTATTGCTGCTAGATGCTCGGGGTAGGTAATTTTGACAACCTTTGAAGGGTTAACTTTTGTGAATAAAAATAACTTCAACTTTTTGGCTACTTCTTGTGTTGTTATCCTTATGAATTCTTTATTTTTCAACTGTTGTTGTGTACTTTGTTTGAATTTTGTAAGTAAAGAACAAAGGCTTAATAAATCATGTTTAAAAGTTTTAGGATATGATCAAGGATCAAATATCTTATAATCGATAAGTTTAGAGAAGTTATGTAACTTAAGGATCATTAATTCTGTTGTCAAAGGATAAGGGTCACTTATATGAATAATGAATAAAATCAAAGTAATTAAGGATCATACCTGAGAATCCAAGTTAGGATCCTAACCCTTTAACATTCATAATCAGGATAACCAAAAGACAAACCTTAGTAAAAGCAGGATAACCAAAAGACAAACCTTAGTAAAAGGTGAGGATCAAGGATCCTTGGCTGTTTAGCTTCAAAAACCTGAAATGGAACATAACTTGGGACTAAGCCAATATAAGAAAAGAGTTAGTAACTGGGGACAAGCCCAATATACTGGGGACAAGCCCAATATACTGGGGACAAGCCCAAAGGATAACTCGGGACAAGCCCAAAGGATAACTCGGGACAAGCCCAAAGGATAACTGGGGACAAGCCCAAAGGATCTTGTGTAAACTGGAGTATGGCCCTCACTGGCGACTATCCAAACTTAGTGACATGAAAATGCCAAAACCTTAGCTAACATGAAAACGTTAGAAACCTTAGGAACGGATGTATGGTACGTCTACCATTATACGTAGGATCCCGGATACAGCCAGTACAATGAAATTGTCAGCCCCTAAAGCGAGTACTGGTCCCATTGCCATGAACTGTACCAGGATCATCGTGCGCTACTGGCGAAACTGGGGACAGGCCCAAAGAACTGGGGTCAAGCCCAAATAACTGGGGTTAAGCCCAAATAACTGGGGTCAAGCCCAAATAACTGGATGCCTTTGTGGATACTCAATCCTTTGTTAAGGATACCTAAACCTTCTGCAAAACTCAGAATCAAGTGAAGGGAGGATAAAGGATCCAGGATCCTTATCCTTATATACAGGATAATTAAAGTGTGAAATAGTTTGAGATTAGATCATTACCGAAATGAGGATCCTCCGTCCTGTAAGGATCCTTCAAGGATACTTGTTATGAAAATAGCTAAGGATCATGGATAATATTTCTTTTGATAAAGGATATCACTTCTTTTTCTCTGACTTGAGCAAAGGCTTCAGCCTCTATCCACTTGGAGAAGTAATCAGTCATAGCAAGCATGAACACTTTTCCACCAGGTGCCTTGGGAAGTTTACCAACTATATCCATTCCCCATCTCATAAATGGCCAAGAAGAGGATATAGGATGCAAAAGCTCTGCTGGTTGATGAAGGATATTACTATGTCTCTGACAAGGATCACACTTCTTGGCATATTCCACAGCATCCCTCTTCATAGTAAGCCAATAGTATCCTGTCCTCAGGATCCTTGAGAATAATGCCCTGCCCCCAGTGTGGTTTCCACAATCTCCTTCATGAAAATCCTTTAGGACTTCTTGGATTTCAGGATCCTCAATGCATCTTAGATATGGGCCTGCAAGAGATCGTTTATATAACATGTTATTCAATATTGTCAATTGAGATACTGTTATGGGTCATTTTCTGAGCGTACATATCATGACTAATATCCTGCTTTTGGTTGTTTACTTGTGATCACGATACTGGATTAGGATATTGCTAATATCCTGGGCGATATCCTGGTGTTAACTAAATTAACCACGTGCAGGTTAGAGGCTGTGGGTTACTAACGGTCAGATGGACTTCTTCTCCTCAAGACTCGGGCGTATCTGTTATGTGAGAGACGTTGAACCCGAAAGACCAGGTCTACAACGTTCGAGTGGGAATATTCGCCGGATCCCGGTTTATTAGGATAGTTTGTTACATATCTTTTACTATAAATAGATGGGGGCGGATCAGATTAAGGCACGCAACTTTCACACACACTTTCGAACACTTTTGCTCTCTAGCTCACTGCAAACACTCTACACAAACACTTGTATTCGAATTACATTGTAACACCTAGTTGATCCGCATCACATCCTGCACTGTATCCTGATATTTGAAGTAATTGAAGAACAAGGCAGCTGCAATTGTCAGCTCCCGAGGTTTTGTGCCGGCGATCTAGATTGATCAAGGGCTTTCCTCGTACATCACGTGTCAACCTTTACTTTTTTGCTCATTGTTTGATCACAGATACAGCTCTATATCCTGAGCCGTATCCTCAAACTGTTTTTACAATCAACTTGGTTAAATATATTTTTCACATATATTTCTAGCACACTACCTCACTTAACTAATTTGATCACTTAATTGCTTCGGTAATTTTTGACCAAAACAATTTGGCGCCCACCGTGGGGCAAGTGGTGCTATTTTTGCTAAAAACTTTAGTAAAATCATTACTCGGTTTTCTATTGTCAAAACTTATTTCTAAATTGTTTTCAATGGCCTCGAGATCAAACATGAGCTCTTCCACCATGTCTGCTACAACCTCTGCAACAATTGGTTCGGTGCTTCCACCTCCTCCTCCAAGAATGCAAGCTTCTTCACACGGAACTGAAAGTCATGTAGCTCGGGATGTTATCCCCGCTCCCAGTACCCAGGGATCCGGTCCTGTTTTGGCGTCTAATGATGAAATTCTGAATTTGTTTGGTAGTGTACAGGAACAGATGAGGCAGCAGCAGGAAACTAATCGGATGCTGATGAGAGAGATACAACTTTTAAAATCCGGCCCAAGTAGACCTGCTGAAGAAACTGTCACTCCTATACAGCCTAGGGCTTTGAACTTCAGTTCTGCAGTTTACACTGAGGATAACCGGGGGAACATCGTCCCAAGCCATTCTCAGAATCATACCCCTGAGATACCCTCCTCGGTCAGGATATCAACTGTGAGGAACTCAGGATATGCTTCAGGATATGGCCAGAATCCTCAGACCGGTAACGTGTCAAATAATAATATTCTTGCTACTAACAACAATGGGTCTTTGCAGGATGCAGGTATGACGTCAACATTTACTAGGGAGCTTCAGAAATTGAAGGACATGATATCCAGTGTACCTGGAGTGGTCCAGCCAATTCCGGAAGTATCCCAAGATAGCCACATGATATCCTGCTTTGCATATCCTATCTGTGATGCTGAAATCCCAAAAAGATTTCAGACCCCCAACATGAAACTGTATGATGGGACTACGGATCCTGAAGAGCATATTGCCCAGTATAGAGAAAGAATGGAGATTAACCCTATCCCTCCGGAACTCAAGGAAGCATGCTTGTGCAAGGGTTTCGGTTCTACCTTGATAGGATCAGCCTTAAAATGGCTGTTAAATGTTCCTCCTCACTCAATTACTTCGTTTGCTCATTTGGTTAATTTATTTAATAGTCAGTTTTCTTGCAGTCGGAGTTTTGAGAAACTAACTAGTGATCTTTACAGGATAACTCAAGGACCTCAGGAATCCTTGAGGGATTATGTGAACAAGTTTAGCCGGGAATCCTTGGATATCCCACATCTTGATGTTGCAACAGTTGTGCAGGCTTTTAAGATGGGGTTACAAAAGGATTCTCAGTTTTATCAGGATCTTGTAATGAATCCCTGCAGGAATCTCGATGAAGCTCGTAACAGGGCTTTGAGATATATCCGCTTAGAAGATGACAAAAAGATGCAAGAGAGGATGAATTCTACCTCGACATATGAATCAACCAACAGGAAATCAGAATCCTCGTATAAACCATTTCGCTCCAAGCCATATGGCAGAAATGATAACAAGAAAGTGAATGCTGTTGAAGACGAGGATCCTGAAGAATATCCTGAATTATCTGAATACTGCTTTTCTGTTAATATACCTGAGTTAATGTATGCTATGCAGGGTTTAGGAGACAAAGCTAGGTGGCCTCGAAAGAATCATCAGAAAGCTGATTGGAAGGATAAATCCAAATGGTGTACCTTCCATGAAGATTTCGGACATGTGACCGAGGAATGCATTTCTCTAAGGAAAGAAATAAGTTACCTGTTAAACAAGGGGTATCTGAAGGATTTGCTGGGAAGAAAGAAGAATAAAGGGCAGGATCCTGAGAAGGATCCTGAACAAGCAGCATCACCCCCAGTAGATGCCAAAATAATTAACTTTATTTCAGGAGGATCCGACATTTGTGGGACTTCGTATTCTGCGGCAAAGAGACATGCAAAGGAAGCTAAGACTGAAAGGGGGGACAAACCAGCTAGGATGACTACCCTTACAACCGATAAAGTGATCACTTTCGATAGTGATGACAGGGATACTGTCCAGGATCCTCACCATGATGCTCTCGTAATAACATTATATGTTGCTAACCATTTTGTACGCAGGATTTTGGTGGACAATGGTAGCTCCGTCAACATAATTCAGCTGGAAACATTGAAGAGGATGAATGTATCTCCGATGGACATTACTTCAAAGTCCACTGTGCTCGTTGGTTTCAGTGGAGAAGCTAGGAATACCGTAGGAGAGATAAAGTTACCAGTATATGTTGAAGGGGTCAACTCGATACAATGCTTCTGTGTGATGGACTCCCTATCCTGCTATAACATCATATTAGGCAGGCCATGGATCCATGACATGAAGGCTGTGCCATCGACTTATCACCAGTACATCAAGATCCCTACCCCTTGGGGGGTCGTCAAAGTTGATAGTGATCAGCAGGAGGCGAAGGAATGCTACTCATCCTCAATGAAATCCTCAACCAAGCCTAATCCAGCATAGCAATTAAAGATGCGGGCCCAGGATATCGTGGAGGCTTCTGAGCAGGATGCAAAGAAAGTTATCCTGGATCAGGATAATCCGGATATCTCGGTGCTCGTAGGAGTCAATATCCCTCAGGATATTGAAAATGAATTGATTAATTTTTTGAAATGAAGGATGTCAACACGCATGGAAGCACGAGGATATGATAGGTATATCCAAGGATATTATAACACATAAGCTTGGTATTGACAGGTCATTCAAGCCGGTCCAACAAAAGAGAAGAAAATTTGCTCCGGAGCGAAATGTGATCATCCAGGAAGAAGTTGAAAGATTGTTGAAGTCCAAAATGATCAGAGAAGTCAAGTTTCCAAGATGGCTGGCAAATGTGGTCGTGGTACAGAAGAAAAATGGGAAATGGAGAGTCTGTGTAGATTACACGGACTTGAACAAGGCTTGTCCTAAAGGCCCATTTCCTCTTCCTCATATTGATGCAATGGTGGATGCTACCGCCGGGCATGAGATGTTGACCTTCATGGATGCATCCTCAGGATTTCAGCAGATTCAAATGGAGCCTGGATACTGCTTTCATGACACCCACAGGTATTTATTGTTATACCGCTATGCCCTTTGGTTTGAAAAATGCAGGTGCGACATACCAGAGGTTGGTAAACATGATGTTTAAAGACAAGCTGGGGGACACCATGGAGGTATATATTGACGATATGGTGGTGAAATCTAAAAAGGCTGAGGATCACCTCCAGGATATTAAGGGAGCATTTGATATCCTGGATCAGTATAACATGAAACTGAATCCTGCTAAGTGCCATTTCGGAGTGGGGGCAGGAAAGTTTCTAGGATATATAGTGACCAAAATAGGCATAGAGGCAAGCCCGGAGCAGATTAGAGCTATCCTGGATATAAAATCACCTTCGAATATGAAGGATGTTCAACGGTTGACAGGCCGAGTAGCAGCATTGAACAAATTTATTTCAAGATCCTCGAAAAAATGCAAGGAATTTTATGATATCCTCAAGAAGAATAAGAAGTTCGAATGGGGAGCAAAGCATGAAGCAGCCTTGCAGGATTTGAAGCGATATCTCTCAACTGCACCTCTATTGATGAAGCCTGAAAATGGTGAACCACTATCCCTATACCTAGCTGTATCAGGGAATGCTGTAAGTGCCGTTCTTACAAAGGACCATGAAGGTCAGCAATATCCTGTCTATTATGTTAGTAAAAGTTTACTAGATGCTGAAACTAGATATTCTCATTTAGAAAAATTGATATTAGCCCTAGTTATGGCGTCAACAAAACTTAGACATTATTTTGAGACACATAGTATTCATGTTAAAACCAATTATCCTGTTAAAAATGTGCTTAGGAAACCCGAGATGTCGGGTAGGATGGCTAAGTGGTCAGTAAAACTAAGTGCTTATGACTTAGTATATGAGCCTAGAAATGCCATAAAGTCTCAGGCTTTAGCTGACTTTGTGGCTGATTTCAGTAGTAACATTCAAAACGAAGTAGATTTAGAAGTACAGCAGCTAGGAGAAAACTTAGAATGCTGGACATTGTATACTGACGGTGCATCTAATGTAAGAGGTGTAGGTTTAGGTATACTACTAAAATCGCCACAGGGGGACATATTACCCCAGGCTATTAGGTGTGAATTTCCTGCTACTAATAATGAGGCAGAATATGAAGCTTTGATTGCAGGGTTAGAGTTGGCTAAAAATATGAATATTAGATGTTTACAAGTATATGTTGATTCTTTGTTAATCACTATTCACTTTAATGGAACCTATGCAGTTAAGGGAGAGAAGTTAATCGAGTATCTCGAAATTCTCAAAAAATTAGCAGGATATTTCGATATTTTTACACTTGAATAGGTACCAAGAGAGGATAATGCTGAAGCTGATGCCTTGGCAAATCTGGGATCATCGGTCAGGATACCGGAAGGAACCCGAATACCAATATTACATATCCTATATCCTGCGACGAATCCTCAGGATAAGGAAGTAATAAGTATTCAGGATCCTGATGATGAGTATCCCGAGGAGGATCCTAAGTCCTGGACGGCTCCAATCATGAGATATCTCAAGGAAGGACACATCCCAAAGAATGAGAATCCTAAAGCCTTTAGAATGAAGGTATCACGATTCACTATTATAAATGATGTTTTGTATAAGAAATCTCTTGCAGAACCATATCTGAGGTGCTTGGAGGATCCCGAAACCAAAGAAGTACTTCAGGATATACATGAAGGGGATTGTGGTAACCATACTGGGGGAAGGTCCTTATTCTCAAAAGTATTAAGGACAGGATATTATTGGCCGACGATGAGGAAAGATGCCACAGAATATGCTCGAAGATGTGACGCATGTCAAAGACATAGTAACATATTACATCAGCCTGCTGAACCGCTGTATCCTATTGTTTCCCCTTGGCTGTTCATGAAATGGGGTATGGATATAGTGGGAAAGCTTCCAAAGGCTCCAGGAGGAAAAGTTTTCATGTTGGCAATGACGGATTATTTCTCCAAGTGGGTTGAAGCAGAAGCATTTGTTCAAGTTAGAGATCAAGAAGTGGTATCCTTCATAAAAAGGAATATCCTGACTAGGTTTGGAGTACCAGCTGAGATAATTTGTGACAACGGATCTCAATTTATAAGTAAAAGGACTACTGACTTCTGCAAGAGTTGGGGAATCAAAATGATTATGTCTACTCTGGTACATCCTCAAGCAAATGGACAAGCCGAATCATCGAACAAGATAATTGTCAACAACTTAAAAAAGATACTATGGGCTAAGAAAGGAAGATGGGCAGAACAATTACCCTTTGTTCTGTGGGCTGATAGGACAACGGTGAAGAATGCAACTGGTCAAACCCCGTTTTCCCTAGTGTTTGGAGCAGAAGCGGTGATCCCGACGGAAATGGTGATACCTACAGCAAGATCCAACCTCAGGGATCCTGAGCAGAATCCTGAAGTCCTATGCCAGGAACTGGATACTATTGATGAGACAAGAGATGCTGCAAGACTAAGGATGGCAGCATATCAACAGAGGATATCTAAAGCATATAACAAGAATATAAGGACTAGAAGATTTCAGGTTGGAGATTGGGTATTGAGAAAAGCTTTTCAGAATACTACTAATCCTGCTGATGGAAAGTTGGCTCCGAAATGGGAAGGACCCTAAGAGGTTGAATCAGAATAAGGAAAAGGAGCATACCGACTCAAGAATATGGAGGGAGATATGCTACCGAGATCCTGGAATGCTACACATCTAAAGCTCTATTTTAAGTGAGTAGGGAATTCAAATTCCGACTCAGGGTGGTATGGATTCTGACTCTTTTATTAAATTTTAATATCATTTACTATTTTGAACCCGTTACTGACTTAAGCATCGGAGGGGTGTTAGCCAGGCTAACACCCACCTTAGTTTACAGTTGTTTTGCAGTATATTCTTCGGGATGTAGCACCAGGATACACACTCAGGATACTTCGGAAGATTAGAGGATTGGCCCCCTCTCTCACGTCTAAGGGATCCTGATCCCTTCACAGGTTTAAAGGTATTCACCTTTCTTCCGAATTGGGTTTAAACACCCCGCCTGGAGCGCAAGCTATTCGGGAATAGTTCAAGGTGGCGGGACCAGTTCATGTAAAAGTGGCTGAAAATTTCGTTACTATTGGCTATATCCTGAATCCTTAAGGTATATGAGGATTGATCACCCTCTCTCACGAAAGGGTATTTTCATACTCTCTAAGGTTTAAAGGTTTTCACCTATCTAAGTCTTGGAGTTTATACACTCCCGCCTGTAGCGCACGAAAATTTGGGATTTCCCCCAGGATACGAAGGATTTATCTCCAGTATATTTTGGGTTTTACCCCTGTAACACAAAAATTGTCTATACAATTGGAACTATTGTTCAAAAAATTTCTAAGTGTTTAAGGAATTCATGCACAGGGGACATTCCATCTAAAATAATTGTATGAAGCATAAAGAATCAAAGTTGAGCTAAGTGTATCGAACTGGGGACATCTTGGCAGGAGAAGCCACAAAAAGGGTTGGAGTTTAATACTAAGGCTACACTCAATTCCTGGTATGATCTTTCCTTTGTGAGCCATAAACGAATTTTTAACTCTGATTAAGGATATATCTTTAGGATACGTCTTCGGAATCTGTTTTTGGAATATGTTTCGGGATATTTGATTGAAATATTTGGAGGTGATACTTGATTGAAATTAAAACTCTGATCAAACAAGTATTATCAAAACAAGTTTTAGAAAGTGGACTATCTTTTAGTCTTTAAATTTTCTCTAAAGTTGATTGAATTTTTAGAAGTTCTATTTAATAAAAGTTCTCATAATATGTTACTGAGTATATTGATCAGGATATTTTCAAAAGATAGTTGTACAAAATTTTGCAAAGCTAAAATCTACACTGAGAAATACAAAAAACAATAGCAAGTCAATTGAAAGATGAAATTATTTGAAATAAGCAATACCAGTTGATAACCGGAGGTTTCATCCTAAAACCTAGGACCCATCCACCTTCGGCTATCAAGTTGTCTTAATACCAAAATAGAAACTGTTCATAGGATAAGAAATAAAATTGTTCAAACAAAAGCATAACTCTCAAATTTAAAGAAAATAAGTTTTAGGAGGCAGCGCCTTCTTCATTCATGGTAATTTCAGCAGCATCCGTCTTGGGATCCGCCTCAGCATCCCTCTCAGCACCGGTTGTTTTTTCAACTGCTTTTGAAGATCCTTCAGCAGCAGGTTTGGCAGAAGTGCCGCCAAGGCTCTTTAGCTTTGTTTCCCAGGCACTAGCGTCCCAAGAAGGGCATTCGAAGCCCAGTGCTTTGGCTTCGTGGGCCATCTTTAGCCTGGCCTGGAGAAGGGAAGTGATGACAGAACTTTTAAGACTTTCCCGATAGCTGATCATATCTTGTTCATGTTGAGCATGGGCAGCATCAAGATCGTTCTGAGCTTGAAGAGCAGCTTTGCTGAGAGTGGCCTGGTGTTCTTGGATCATAGCCTTGAACTTGTCCTCGTAATGCCGAGATTTGGCGGCTGCAATCATACCCTGATCAGAGATGGTGACCTCAGCTTTCTTTAACTTGGATTCAAGCGTCTTGTTGAGCCCACATGATTCCTGATATAAGTGGACCAGACGTTCGAGACCCTGCAAATTAAAAGGACAGGTATTGGTTTTGTTAAATACTTATAAGCAGTATAAGATGCAGGATATGACTCGAGGATATTAACCTGGTTGAGAAAAGAAGTCATGAACCCGCTTGCCTCAATAAACCCGTGATTCTCATAAGGAAATGTATCAGAGATGACGGGAGAATCGGGTTCTTTCCTTTTACGGGAGCTTGAACTCCGAGGCTTGGTAGCTGGCGAAGGTTTGGGGATGACGATGGCCTTGGAACTGCTGGGTTTGGATGAGGTCGTGGCCTTGGGACTAGGTTCCTTCTTGATCTGAACCTGATCAGAATAACTGTCCAGCTCGTCGAGCTCAAAGACTTCAGGGATCTTGGCCGGTGCTGCGTAAAGGGAAAAGTATTACATCTTTATTACCCTTCATCATATTATATTGTGCTAATTATTTATTTTAAAGCAATCCTTACCAGACATTTCAGATGATGAGTATTGACTGGAACTCGGGATATGTGTGGTAAAACTCCTGTCACTTGCAGGTAATTGATAAACAGTTTTGATTCTTTTCTCTAATTCCGCAGTAGGGGGAGCTACTTCCTTGAAATTTACTGCAAAGGGGTCAAAAAGGAGGATATTAGCAAAAGATAAAAGTCTAAAGGCACATGGGAACATTCATGATCCTACCGGTGGTTAACCACTCCACTGGAAGGCTAGCACCCTCATCAATGGAGTCTCGTTTGACAAAGAAGAACTTGCGTTGCCATCCGTCTTCGTTTTTGGTGGCTTTAAGGATAAGGGGTTTGTTGGAAGTCGAAAAAAGCAAAAACCGGCTAGAACCGTGGGATCGGAGGCGGTAAGCGATTGGCAGATCTTCGATACAAAGGTCAGGACAGTGAAGGTTTTTAATTTGGTTGAGTACGATTAATACCCTCCAGACCATGGGCATGGTCTGAGCAAAGGAGATTCCGGTGGTCCGGAAGAATTGCATCATAAATTCGGGAAAAGGGTATCGAAGACCTAGCAAGAAAGGGTATGCTGGGAAGCAAACCCAATCAGTAGAAGAAACATCCGATCGAATTGACTGATCGAATGGTCTAAAGACCGTGTTATCGGGGAAAGCACCGGAAGCTCTCAAAGCCGCAATGTCTGCGTTATCAAAGGCACAGACCTCCTTCTCGGGATTTTTGAGAAGATTCTGCTGAATGAAGGTCTCGGATGATTCACCGGTTTGGGAGTAAGTTCTGGAAGCCATTGCAGATAGAGGAAGAAAGATTGACAAAAAATGAATGAGAAGTAGGGAATTACCTGGAGACTCCGATGGAGATATCTGCTTTTCAAATAAGAAGAGAGGAGATATAGGAGCATTGTGGATCTCCATCGAGTTAAAAGCGCGTTGGAAGTTATGATGTGATCTTGACCGTCGTCTCGATTTAATTGCCTTGATTTACGAGATAGAATTTTTAAAATATATCCGTTGGATTGGTATACCAACAGATATATTTGGGGACAACTGTTATGGGTCATTTTCTGAGCGTACATATCCTGACTAATATCCTGCTTTTGGTTGTTTACTTGTGATCAGGATACTGGATTAGGATATTGGTAATATCCTAGGCGATATCCTGGTGTTAACTAAATTAACCACGTGCAGGTTAGAGGCTGTGGGTTACTAACGGTCAGATGGACTTCTTCTCCTCAAGACTCGGGCATATCTGTTATGTGAGAGACGTTGAACCCGAAAGACGAAGTCTACAACGTTCGAGTGGGAATATTCGCCGGATCCCGGTTTATTAGGATAGTTTGTTACATTTCTTTTACTATAAATAGATGGGGGCGGATCAGATTAAGGCACGCAACTTTCACACACACTTTCGAACACTTTTGCTCTCTAGCTCACTGCAAACACTCTACACAAACACTTGTATTCGAATTACATTGTAACACCTAGTTGATCCGCATCACATCCTGCACTGTATCCTGATATTTGAAGTAATTGAAGAACAAGGCAGCTGCGATTGTCAGCTCCCGAGGTTTTGTGCCGGCGATCTAGATTGATCAAGGGCTTTCCTCGTACATCACGTGTCAACCTTTACTTTTTTGCTCATTGTTTGATCACAGATACAGCTCTATATCCTGAGCCGTATCCTCAAACTGTTTTTACAATCAACTTGGTTAAATATATTTTTCACATATATTTCTAGCACACTACCTCACTTAACTAATTTGATCACTTAATTGCTTCGGTAATTTTTGACCAAAACAATTTGGCGCCCACCGTGGGGCAAGTGGTGCTATTTTTGCTAAAAACTTTAGTAAAATCATTACTCGGTTTTCTATTGTCAAAACTTATTTCTAAATTGTTTTCAATGGCCTCGAGATCAAACATGAGCTCTTCCACCATGTCTGCTACAACCTCTGCAACAATTGGTTCGGTGCTTCCACCTCCTCCTCCAAGAATGCAAGCTTCTTCACACGGAACTGAAAGTCATGTAGCTCGGGATGTTATCCCCGCTCCCAGTACCCAGGGATCCGGTCCTGTTTTGGCGTCTAATGATGAAATTCTGAATTTGTTTGGTAGTGTACAGGAACAGATGAGGCAGCAGCAGGAAACTAATCGGATGCTGATGAGAGAGATACAACTCTTAAAATCCGGCCCAAGTAGACCTGCTGAAGAAACTGTCACTCCTATACAGCCTAGGGCTTTGAACTTCAGTTCTGCAGTTTACACTGAGGATAACCGGGGGAACATCGTCCCAAGCCATTCTCAGAATCATACCCCTGAGATTCCCTCCTCGGTCAGGATGTCAACTGTGAGGAACTCAGGATATGCTTCAGGATATGGCCAGAATCCTCAGACCGGTAACGTGTCAAATAATAATATTCTTGCTACTAACAATAATGGGTCTTTGCAGGATGCAGGTATGACGTAAACATTTACTAGGGAGCTTCATAAATTGAAGGACATGATATCCAGTGTACCTGGAGTGGTCCAGCCAATTCCGGAAGTATCCCAAGACAGCCACAGGATATCCCGCTTTGCATATCCTATCTGTGATGCTGAAATCCCAAAAAGATTTCAGACCCCCAACATGAAACTGTATGATGGGACTACGGATCCTGAAGAGCATATTGCCCAGTATAGAGAAAGAATGGAGATTAACCCTATCCCTCCGGAACTCAAGGAAGCATGCTTGTGCAAGGGTTTCGGTTCTACCTTGATAGGATCAGCCTTAAAATGGCTGTTAAATGTTCCTCCTCACTCAATTACTTCGTTTGCTCATTTGGTTAATTTATTTAATAGTCAGTTTTCTTGCAGTCAAAGTTTTGAGAAACTAACCAGTGATCTTTACAGGATAACTCAAGGACCTCAGGAATCCTTGAGGGATTATGTGAACAAGTTTAGCCGGGAATCCTTGGATATCCCACATCTTGATGTTGCAACAGCTGTGCAGGCTTTTAAGATGGGGTTACAAAAGGATTCTCAGTTTTATCAGGATCTTGTAATGAATCCCTGCAGGAATCTCGACGAAGCTCGTAACAGGGCTTTGAGATATATCCGCTTAGAAGATGATAAAAGGATGCAAGAGAGGATGAATTCTACCTTGACCTATGAATCAACCAACAGGAAATCAGAATCCTCGTATAAACCATTTCGCTCCAAGCCATATGGCAGAAATGATAACAAGAAAGTGAATGCTGTTGAAGACGAGGATCCTGAAGAATATCCTGAATTATCTGAATACTGTTTTTCTGTTAATATACCTGAGTTAATGTATGCTATGCAGGGTTTAGGAGACAAAGCTAGGTGGCCTCGAAAGAATCATCAGAAAGCTGATTGGAAGGATAAATCCAAATGGTGTGCCTTCCATGAAGATTTCGGACATGTGACCGAGGATTGCATTGCTCTAAGGAAAGAAATAAGTTACCTGTTAAGCAAGGGGTATCTGAAGGATTTGCTGGGAAGAAAGAAGAATAAATGGTAGGATCCTGAGAAGGATCCTGAACGAGCAGCATCACCCCCAGCAGATGCCAAAATAATTAACTTTATTTCAGGAGGATCCGACATTTGTGGGACTTCGTATTCTGCGGCAAAGAGACATGCAAAGGAAGCTAAGACTGAAAGGGGGGACAAACCAGCTAGGATGACTACCCTTACAACCGATAAAGTGATCACTTTCGATAGTGATGACAGGGATACTGTCCAGGATCCTCACCATGATGCTCTCGTAATAACATTATATGTTGCTAACCATTTTGTACGCAGGATTTTGGTGGACAATGGTAGCTCCGTCAACATAATTCAGCTGGAAACATTGAAGAGGATGAATGTATCTCCGGTGGACATTACTTCAAAGTCCACTGTGCTCGTTGGTTTCAGTGGAGAAGCTAGGAATACCGTAGGAGAGATAAAGTTACCAGTATATGTTGAAGGGGTCAACTCGATACAACGCTTCTGTGTGATGGACTCCCTATCCTGCTATAACATCATACTAGGCAGGCCATGGATCCATGGCATGAAGGCTGTGCCATCGAATTATCACCAGTGCATCAAGATCCCTACCCCTTGGGGGGTCATCAAAGTTGATAGTGATCAGCAGGAGGCGAAGGAATGCTACTCATCCTCAATGAAATCCTCAACCAAGCCTAATCCAGCATAGCAATTAAAGATGCAGGCCCAGGATATCGTGGAGGCTTCTGAGCAGGATGCAAAGAAAGTTATCCTGGATCAGGATAATCCAGATATCTCGGTGCTCGTAGGAGTCAATATCCCTCAGGATATTGAAAATGAATTGATTAATTTTTTGAAATGCAGGATGTCAACATTCGCATGGAAGCACGAGGACATGACAGGTATATCCAAGGATATTATAACACATAAGCTTGGTATTGACAGGTCATTCAAGCCGGTCCAACAAAAGAGAAGAAAATTTGCTCCGGAACGAAATGTGATCATCCAGGAAGAAGTTGAAAGATTGTTGAAGTCCAAAATGATCAGAGAAGTCAAGTTTCCAAGATGGCTGGCAAATGTGGTCGTGGTACAGAAGAAAAATGGGAAATGGAGAGTCTGTGTAGATTACACGGACTTGAACAAGGCTTGTCCTAAAGACCCATTTCCTCTTCCTCATATTGATGCAATGGTGGATGCTACCGCCGGGCATGAGATGTTGACCTTCATGGATGCATCCTCAGGATTTCAGCAGATTCAAATGGAGCCTTCGGACCAGGAGGATACTGCTTTCATGACACCCACAGGTATTTATTGTTATACCGCTTGTTTTGGTCAAAAATCAAGCAATGATAATGCAACCAAACTTTCTGTTGTGAGGTGTGATGCTTGAATCAATGAACGATGCTAAGGATCACTCAGAAATGAAATTAACAAGTGACACAATGATTTATACGAGGAAAAAGCCCTTGATCAAGAGTTGATCTCCGGCATAAAAAACCTCGGGTGATGGAAACTACCGATCACCAACTCAGATTAAACAGAAAATGTATTACAACTTCGGATGATAGCGAGCTAGTTACAAGGATCACTATAGTGTAATGTGCAAAAAAGTGTGTGTAATCGCCAAGTAAACTGTCGAGAGCTAATGAGAGCAGTTACGAGTGTGTGTGTTAAGCTAAAAATAGCCAAGTGTTCTAATTTAGCTCGCTATCCCCTTATAAATTTAGAAAATATCTAAAGTAACTAACTATCCGCATTTCATGAAAGTCTCCCACGAACTCCATAACGTCCATATTGGTCAAGCACGTGCGGAATAAATAGGGAATATGCTCCAGGAATATCGCCAAGACCAAGTCCAAGCTCGTACTCCTGCAAAACAACATCATATTCAAAGCAGACAATCGTTAGTGTAAGGATCCTTATGATGATCCTGGATCCTGATCCTACAATACTCTCTGAGGATCACTAATTCAAACAGAATCAAGGATCCCTATGTCCAACAGTAATTGAGGATCACTGATCACTGGAAAATCCTCCCCTAACAATTGCCCCCAAAATATAAGGAGTAATTTGTAAATAAACGAGTTATATTTTCTCGTTCTAATCCATAACAAAGCAACGGATATATAGCCGTTATTTTCTGACTAGCCGTTGCCATCCTGACGTCATTGAGGTGACTATCCTGCAAAATCATGATTATAAATTGAAATTAGAGATAAGGGTTATGAGGCATTAAATTCGTGTGTTTCATCCTTTAAATCCTCATTCGAAGATTTGATCAGGTATTTCTCTTTCCTTTCTCTCTTCATCTTCTCACTCTGTTTCTTCTTCTTCACCACCGTCATAATCAAGATGATGCTAAGATCCTCACCGGCTAAGGATCACAAGAAGGACAGCCCCTTGAAGAGCCAAGGGATCATCAAAGACTCTGCAAAAGAATGATGTTGCTTCACTGATCCGCAGATAGACAGAATCCGCCATTGTTTTCCGGCGAACACCGTTTTCAAAACTTTTGATCCCACCGTCCTGAGCGACTATGTTTCCGAAACTTGGGTAGCCTTTCCGGTCACACCATTTGCAATAGGATACTCGTATCCTTTTCCTAATTTCACACAATCTTTCTTCTCTCTCACCGGCATCTCCTACATCCAAGCAATGCCAATGATATGGAGGGTCTTGTATACCCTTGAAAGGATCATTGTGCATGAAGGTATTAATCTGGGAATGTCGGAGTTAGCAGAGATGTACGACCTTGTGAGCCACGGATCTCACCGGTATCTATTCAAACATAAACCTGGTGAAGAACACCCCATCTTCAAAGCCACTAAGAATGACACCACTGGAAACGGCGATTCTTCTTTGTCAGAAGGGATTCTATCCCTGATGGAAAGGATCTGCCTAGAAAATGGACCACCCATGGTAGGATAGAGGATCCTTAGAAGGATCACCAGATGACCTTGTTTCTGCTGAGGATCACTAACATCCTTTTGTTTCTATTTTGCAGCTATTACTGTCGCACACCTTATTACAACACCTGCAACGAAGGATAGGCTTGCTGCTTTTCGGAGGATTGATCCTGAAATAAGATCATTTAAAGCAAATACCCAGGATTCTCAAGAGGTATCCTCAGGTTCTGTTACGATGTCAAGTAAGTATCCCATTTTGTGCATAATTAAATGTTCAAATTAAAATGAAATAAGGATACTTATCTATTTTGGATGTGTAGGTGCTGGAAAATCATCGAAGTCTGCTAGCCGTTTCAGTGTCACCGATCTCACCACTGTTAGTCCCAGGTCTGGGAAGAAAAAGGCTGCTGCTAGCCCAAGTACTGCCATCCCCAAGCCTATCACCTCCAAGGGAAAGAAGGGGAAGGCCTCTGAGACTGACAATCTAGAAGGCTTGCCTCTAATCCGCCACCAGTTCCTTGAGTACTTTGCTGATGTAAGGATCATTGACTTAGCTTAGTTATCCTTCCCACTTGAGGATCATGTGATCCTAAACTTTACATTGTCTTTTTGCAGAAATTTGCTGAAATCAAGGACTATGTAGGCAGTATTGAAGAGGTTGAGCAAAAGTGTGTGGACCTCCAAAAGATCATGCTGGCCAAGGATCAGAAGATTACCTATCTTGAAAACGACGTCGATCTGGTGAAGAGGGAACTTGTCCTGGCTCACATCACTGCTGATCAGGAGAAGAATGAAATCACCAATGATGCTAAAGTCTCTGCTGCCTATGCTATGTACAAAACCAAGTTGTAGATGGCCCAAGAAGCTCAGGATCCTGACTTTGACAAGAGCAACTGGGACATAGAGGGCTGGAAGGCTAGGTTGGCTGAGCTGGATGATGAGGATGAGGTTGGTGAGGTCCTAGCAATCGAGGCTGGCGGCAGTGGAGTCAAGGATCATGTGGATGATGCTGGAGCTGGAGGAGATGGTGATGCAGCAAAGGTGTAAGCTGCAGGAATGGGCGATGATGGATATTTCTAGACGTGGCCGGAGCCCATTTTTTAGGACTTGGTGGTAGTTTTATTTTGGTTATGGTGTTTTGAAACAATCTGGGGCTGTATTTGAACAATAGTTTTAGGATTATGGATCAAGGATCCTTGGACAATAGGTAGGATAATGGGTGGTGGATGGATCCTCTGTTTGGGGGATGAAGCCACTTGTTATCCTGTCATCTTTTATTTCCTGCACTACAAAGACCTATGAACAATGGACACCCTTTGCCAACCCATGTGGACGGGCCACGTTTTGCTGGTAGAAACGTGGGTTGGCAATTTTGACAACCTTAAAGGGTTTAATGTTTTGTGAATAAAATAACTTTAACTTTTTGGCTATCTCCCGTGTTACTATCCTTGTTAGTACTTTACTTTTCAATTGTTGTGATATTCATTTTGTCTAAACTTATTAAGTAAAGAAAAAATTTAATAAATATCCTCAAAAAGTTTAGGATATGATCAAGGATCACATATCCCATAGTCGACAAGTTCTGAAAAGTAGTGTAGTTTAAGGATCATAAGTTCAGTTGTCAAAGGATAAGGGTCACTCATGTAAATGATAAATGAAATCGGAACAATTAAGGATCATACCTGAGAATCTAAGTTAGGATCCTAACCTTTAACAGTTATAAGTAGGATAACCAAAAGACAAACCTTAGTAGGGGGTAAGGATTAAGGATCCTTGGTGATTTAGCTTCATAAACCTGAAATAAGGCACAACTTGGGACTAAGCCAATATAAGATAAAAGTTAGTCACTGGGGACTAGCCCAACAATTCTGGGGACAAGCCCAATATACTGGGGACAAGCCCAAAGGATAACTGGGGACAAGCCCAAAGGATCGTGTGTAAACTGGAGTATGGACCTCACTGGCGACTATCCAAACTTAGTGACATGAGAATGCCAAAACCTTAGCTAACGTGAAAACGTTAGAAACCTTAGGAACGGATGTATGGTACGTCTACCATTATACGTAGGATCCTGAATACAGCCAGTACAATGAAATTGTCAGCCCCTAAAGCGAGTACTGGTCCCATTGCCATGAACTGTACCAGGATCATCGTGCGCTACTGGCGATACTGGGGACAGGCCCAAACTGGGGTCAAGCCCAAATAACTGGGGTCAAGCCCAAATAACTGGGGTCAAGCCCAAATAACTGGGGTCAAGCCCAAATAACTGGATACTTCTGTGGATACTCAATCCTTTGTTAAGGATACCTGAACCTTCAAAACTCAGAATCAAGTGAAAGGAGGATAAAGGATGCAGGATCCTTATCCTTATATAAGATAATAAAAGAATGAAATAGTTTGAGATTAGAATATTACCAAAATGAGGATCATCTGTCCTGTAAGGATCCTTCAAGGATACTCGTTAGCTAAGGATCATGGATCCTTGTTACATGAAGTATTTCTTCAAGTGGACAGCATTCCAAGCTCTTGGTAGCAAATCACCTTCCATTGTTAGCAATCGATATGCCCCATTTCCTGCTTCAGCTTCAATCAAATAGGGGCCTTCCCATTTTGGTGCAAACTTCCCATCAGCAGGATTGGTGGTATTCTGATATGCTTTCCTTAACACCATATCACCAACTTGGAATTTCCTGATCCTGACATTTTTGTTGTAAGCTCCAGCCATCCTTTATTGATAACTGGCCATCCTTATCCTTGCCAAATCCCTGAGTTCTTCTATAGTATCCAAATCTTGAACCAAGTTTTCAGCATTTTCTTCAGGATCACGGATGCTTGTTCTTGCAGTAGGAACCACCATCTCTGTAGGGATCACTGATTCTGCCCCAAATACCAAAGAAAACGGAGTTTGGCCAGTGGCATTCTTGGGAGTTGTCCTATCAGCCCATAGTACATAAGGTAGTTCTTCTGCCCACTTTCCTTTTTTGGATCCAAGCTTTTTCTTCAAATTGTTGATGATGATCTTGTTGGATGATTCTGCCTGACCATTAGCTTGTGGGTGGACTGGTGTTGATGTTATCATCTTAATCCCCCAGCTGTCACAAAAGTTAGTAGTTCTATTCCCAATAAATTGGGATCCATTATCGCAAACAATTTCAGAAGGGATACCAAATCTAGTAATAATGTTTCTCTTAATAAAGGATATCACTTCTTTTTCTCTGACTTGAGCAAAGGCTTCAGCCTCTATCCACTTGGAGAAGTAATCAGTCATAGCAAGCATGAATACTTTTCCACCAGGTGCCTTAGGAAGCTTACCAACTATATCCATTCCCCATCTCATAAATGGCCAAGAAGAGGATATAGGATGCAAAATTTATGCTGGTTGGTGAAGGATATTACTGTGTCTCTGACAAGGATCACATTTCTTGGCATATTCCACAGCATCCTTCTTCATAGTAGGCCAATAATATCCTGTCCTCAGGATCCTTGAGAACAATGCTCTGCCCCCAGTGTGGTTTCCACAATCTCCTTCATGGAAATCCTTTAGGACTTCTTGGATTTCAGGATCCTCAATGCATCTTAGATATGGACCTGCAAGAGATCGTTTATACAACATGTTATTCAATATTGTAAATTGATATACCTTGATTTTGAAGGCCTTAGGGTTTTCTCCTGTAGGAATCTCTCCATGTTGTATGTATCTCATGATTGGAAGGATCCATGATCCTGAATAAGATTGAGTATCATCACTAGGGATGATTGCAGAATCCTCTCCTATCTCCATAGCTACATGATCCTTGATAGCAGGGGTCAGGATATGGATAATAGGGATCCTGATATCCTCCGGGATCTTCAAGGATGATCCTAGATTGGCTAATGCATCAGCCTCTGCATTCTCTTCCCTTGGTACCTGTGTCAAACTAAAGGAGACAAAAGAGAGTGCCAATTCTTTGACTATCTCTAAATATTTGATTAGCTTTTCACCTTTAATAGCATAGGATCCATTAAAGTGATTAGTGATTAAAAATGAATCTACATGTACCTCAAGATACCTGATCCTCATATGCTTAGCAATTTTCAAACCAGCTATCAAGGCTTCATACTCAGCCTCATTGTTACTAGTTTGAAACTCACAAGCTATGGAGTGGGGTATTATGTCCCCCTATGGCGATTTTAGTAGTATTCCAAGCCCTGTTCCTTTAACATTAGAAGCACCATCAGTGAAGAGTATCCAAGGATCCTTAGTTTCTTCCAGCTGTTGAACCTCTAACTCAGCTTCCTTTTGCAAGTCACTACTAAAATATGCCACAAAGTCAGCTAAGGCTTGGGATTTGATGGCAGTCCTTGGTTCATATCTTATATCATATGCACTAAGCTTCACTGCCCACTTAGCCATCCTTCCTGACATTTCAGGTTTCCTGAGAACATTCTTAATTGGAAAATTAGTCTTAACAATAATGGCATGAGTCTCAAAATAATGTCTTAATTTAGTAGATGCCATAATTAATGCAAGGATAAGTTTTTCTAAGTGTGAATACCTGGATTCAGCATCAAGTAAACTCTTACTTACATAATAAACAGGATGTTGTGTACCTTGGTGATCCTTAACAAGGACCGCACTTACTGCTTTTGAGGATACTGCTAAGTATAAGTATAATATATCCCCTTTTTCTGGTTTCATCAAGGCGGGGGCTGAGGATAGGTAATCCTTAAGAGCTTTGAGGGAACTCTCATGCTTCTCAGTCCATTCAAATTTCTTGTTCTTCCTCAGGATATCATAGAATTCCTTGCACTTTTCTAAGGATTTGGATATGAACCTGTTCAAGGCTGCGATCTTGCCTGTCAATCTTTGCACATCCTTAGCATTGGTAGGAGATTTGATATTCACAATAGCCTTGATTTGCTCTGGACTTGCTTCAATGCCCCTCTTTGTCACCATATAGCCTAAGAATTTACCTGCTTTGACACCAAAATGACACTTGGAAGGATTTACTTTCATATTAAATTTATCAAGGATATTGAATGCTTCCTCCAAGTCTTTAAGGTGATCCTCAGCCTTCTTGGACTTAACCACCATGTCATCTATATAGACTTCCATAGTGTGTCCAATTTGTTCCTTGAACATCATATTGACTAGCCTTTGATAAGTAGCACCTGCATTTCTTAGTCCAAATGGCATAGCAATATAACAATATATACCAGTTGGGGTCATAAAGGCTGTATCTTCTTGATCAGATGGTTCCATCTGAATTTGTTGAAATCCAGATGAAGCATCCATAAAAGTCAACAACTCATGACCCGCGGTAGCATCCACCATGGAGTCAATGTGGGGTAATAGGAAAAGATCCTTGGGACATGCCTTATTTAAATCAGTAAAATTGACACATACCCTCCACTTTCCATTTTTCTTTTGAACAACAGCCACATTGGCTAACCATCTTGGATACTTAACCTCTCTTATCATACCTGCCCGAAGTAGTTTATCTACCTCTTCCTGGATAATAGCATTCCTTTCAGGTGCAAACTTCCTCCTCTTCTGATGTATAGGCTTGAATGACCTGTCGATACCAAGTTTATGAGTAATTATATCTTTAGATATACCTGTCATATCCTCATGCTTCCAAGCAAAGGTAGTTTTCCTTCTTTTAAGGAAGGATACTAGATCCTGTTCAATGCTGCTAAGGATCCCTGATCCTATGAAGACTATGGATTCAGGATCACCAGAATCCATGAGGATTTCTTTTACATCCTGCTCTCTTGCCTCCAAGACATCTCTTGAAGGATACTTTAATTGCTATTGCTCCCTTGGTCTTGAGGCTGATTTCATTGATGAGGTATAGCAATTCTTAGCTTCTTGTTTATCACTCTTAATTTTCACCACTCCCCATGGGCTAGGAAGCTTCACGCACTGATGATAAGTAGATGGGACTGCCTTCATGTCATGTATCCATGGCCTGCCAAGGATAACATTACAACAAGATAAGCAATTTATAACACAAAACTTCTGATAAGAATGGAGTCCTTCAATATAGATAGGGAGTTTGATGTCCCCCAATGTGTTTTTGGTTTCCCCGCTAAATCCCACAAGTACTGAGGATCTTAGGACAATATCAGATTCCAGGATATTCATCTTCTTGAGGACATCAAGCTGAATGATGTTCACAGAGCTTCCTCCATCTATAAGGATCCTGCGAACAAAATGATTAGAAATAAACAGGGTAATAACAAGACCATCATGATGAGGATCCTGAACATCAAGACGATCATCCTCATCAAAAGTTATGATCTTATCGTTGGTGACAGTGGACGTCCGGATGGGTCTGTCTCCATTATCCATCTTGGTTTCCTTGGCATGTCTTTTGGCTGCTGAAAAGGAAGTACCACAAATGTCTGATCCACCGGATATAAAGTTTATAACTTGTGCATCTGCTGGAGGAGCAGGAGCCTTTTCCGGGATCCTTTCAGGATCCTGGATCCTTGACTTCTTTCGTCCAAGCTCCTTCAAATGCCCCTTGCTTAACAGGTAACCAATTTCCTTTCTAAGTGCAATACACTCTTCAGTGAGATGCCCGAAATCCTCATGATATGCACACCACTTGGACTTATCCTTTGTAGCAGCTGGTTTATCATTTTTTCTTGGCCACCTAGCTTTCTCACCTAGATTCTGCATTGCAAGAATTAGTTCATTGTTATCAACAGAAAAACAGTATTCAGAAATGGGAGGATAATCCTCATCATCCTCTTCCTGTTCCACTGCATGCACATTCTGGTTATCAGACTTATTGTAGGGCTTTGATTTGTTGTTCCTGAAGTAGGATCCTTGCATTTCCTGTTTTGAGGATCCTGTCAATCTCTCCTGGATCCTTTTGTCATCCTCTAGACGGATGAACCTAAGGGCCCTGGTTCTTACTTCATCAAGATTCCTGCATGGGGTCATAACAAGATCATCATAGAACAATGAATCCCTAAGCAATCCCATTTTAAAGGCTTCTACAGCCGTAGCTATGTCCAGGTTAGGGATATCTAAGGATTCTTTACCAAACTTAGTGATGTAATCTCTAAGTGATTCATTTTGTCCTTGTGTTACCCTATATAGATCACTAGTTAAACGTTCAAATTTTCTACTACAAGAAAATTGACTATTAAACAAATTAACTAGATTAGCAAATGAAGTAATAGAGTAAGGGGAAGACTTAGCAGCCATTTAAGAGCAGATCCTGCAAGTGTGGATCCAAAACCCTTGCATAGACATGCTTCTTTTAACCTCTCAGGAATTGGATTGATCTCCATCCTCTCCTTGTATTGAGCTACATGTTCCTCTGGATCCGTTGAACCATCATATAGCTTCATAGTTAGTATTTGGAACCTCTTGGGTATCTCAGCATCACAAATAGGTGGTGCAAAGCAAGATATCCTATGGCTACCATCTGCAATTTAAGGAATGGGTTTAACCACTCCTGGTACGCTAGATATCATATCCTTAAGCTTCTGTAACTCCCTGACCATAGCCTGATTGATACCTGTATCCTGCATTGAGCCATGGTTAGTGTTATATGAATTATTAAGAGTGTTACCTCCCAGAGGATTCGTGTTTGGAATTCCAGATGTGAATCTATATTGACGGGACTCTGGTATGATTGAAGGACCAGAGGAAGCAATGGTCTGCATTGGTATGAAGTCTCCTTGATGAACATCCGTGCTTGGGGGCTGCATACTTCTTAAGAATCCTTGATCCTGAAAGATGTTGGATCCTTGAAGCTGAGATGATCCTTGAACCTGAAAGGATCCTGGAACCATAAAGGATCCTTGGATCCGGGAGGATCCTTGGACCTGGGAGGATCCTTGGACCTGGGAGGATCCTTGAACTGTGTGCATTCCCAAATATCCTCCTGAGCTGACGAAGGATCCCTGAGGCTGAGAGTGAGAGCCAAATGCTTGATTCATAATTGCTGTTCCATAACGCCTTTCTGATGGACCACTTTGATACTGGATGCCCGGAACTGCCGATTGTAGGGTAGTTACAACTGGAGTGTCAAAATTCAATGATCTTGGCATCAGAGGAGAGTGATCCTCCACTGATTTCTTTTGTTTCTTGATATCACCAATCTCTTGGAGGATCCGTTCATTGGTTTTATCCTGCTCTTGCATGCGATCCCTCATCTGCAAAATCAGATTAAAAAGATCATTAGTAGTAGGATTAGCGGAAACAGAAGAAGTTGGTGGTTTTGTGAAAATGGGGGTTTGTCTCTTCGCAGCATTTTCAGCATTCTTCTGGGATCCAGAAGGTGGGGGAGGCAAAGGTGGAACGCCTTGTGAAGAACTCATTGCCGGCATTGAACTTGAAGTGTTCTTTGTTGAGGAAGCCATCTGCTTGGTTGTAACGAACCGAAATGACCACAAAAATATGAATCTCCTTAGGAATGAAGCACCAATTGCCCCACGGTGGGCGCCAAACTGTTTTGGTCAAAAATCAAGCAATGATAATGCAACCAAACTTTCTGTTGTGAGGTGTGATGCTTGAATCAATGAACGATGCTAAGGATCACTCAGAAATGAAATTAACAAGTGACGCAATGATTTATACGAGGAAAAAGCCCTTGATCAAGAGTTGATCTCCGGCATAAAAAACCTCGGGTGATGGAAACTACCGATCACCAACTCAGATTAAACAGAAAATGTATTACAACTTCGGATGATAGCGAGCTAGTTACAAGGATCACTATAGTGTAATGTGCAAAAAAGTGTGTGTAATCGCCAAGTAAACTGTCGAGAGCTAATGAGAGCAGTTACGAGTGTGTGTGTTAAGCTAAAAATAGCCAAGTGTTCTAATTTAGCTCGCTACCCCCTTATAAATTTAGAAAATATCTAAAGTAACTAACTATCCGCATTTCATGAAAGTCTCCCACGAACTCCATAACGTCCATATTGGTCAAGCACGTGCGGAATAAATAGGGAATATGCTCCAGGAATATCGCCAAGACCAAGTCCAAGCTCGTACTCCTGCAAAACAACATCATATTCAAAGCAGACAATCGTTAGTGTAAGGATCCTTATGATGATCCTGGATCCTGATCCTACAATACTCTCTGAGGATCACTAATTCAAACAGAATCAAGGATCCCTATGTCCAACAGTAATTGAGGATCACTAATCACTGGAAAATCCTCCCCTAACACCGCTATGCCCTTTGGTTTGAAAAATGCAGGTGCGACATACCAGAGGTTGGTAAACATGATGTTTAAAGACAAGCTGGGGGACACAATGGAGGTATATATTGACGATATGGTGGTGAAATCTAAAAAGGCTGAGGATCACCTCCAGGATATTAAGGGAGCATTTGATATCCTGGATCAGTATAACATGAAACTGAATCCTGCTAAGTGCCATTTCGGAGTGGGGGCAGGAAAGTTTCTAGGATATATAGCGGCCAAAAGAGGCATAGAGGCAAGCCCAGAGCAGATTAGAGTTATCCTGGATATAAAATCACCTTTGAATATGAAGGATGTTCAACGGTTGACAGGCCGAGTAGCAGCATTGAACAGATTTATTTCAAGATCCTCGGAAAAATGCAAGGAATTTTATGATATCCTCAAGAAGAATAAGAAGTTCGAATGGGGAGCAAAGCATGAAGCAGCCTTGCAGGATTTGAAGCGATATCTCTCAACTGCACCTCTATTGATGAAGCCTGAAAATGGTGAACCACTATCCCTATACCTAGTTGTATCAGGGAATGCTGTAAGTGCCGTTCTTACAAAGGACCATGAAGGTCAACAATATCCTGTCTATTATGTTAGTAAAAGTTTACTAGATGCTGAAACTAGATATTCTCATTTAGAAAAATTGATATTAGCCCTAGTTATGGCGTCAACGAAACTTAGACATTATTTTGAGACACAAAGTATTCATGTTAAAACCAATTATCCTGTTAAAAATGTGCTTAGGAAACCCTAGATGTCGGGTAGGATGGCTAAGTGGTCAGTAAAACTGAGTGCTTATGACTTAGTATATGAGCCTAGAAATGCCATAAAGTCTCAGGCTTTAGCTGACTTTGTGGCTGATTTCAGTAGTGACATTCAAAACGAAGTAGATTTAGAAGTACAGCAGCTAGGAGAAAACTTAGAATGCTGGACATTGTATACTGACGGTGCATCTAATGTAAGAGGTGTAGGTTTAGGTATACTACTAAAATCGCCACAGGGGGGCATATTACCCCAGGCTATTTGGTGTGAATTTCCTGCTACTAATAATGAGGCAGAATATGAAGCATTGATTGCAGGGTTAGAGTTGGCTAAAAATATGAATATTAGATGTTTACAAGTATATGTTGATTCTTTGTTAATCACTAATCACTTTAATGGAACCTATGCAGTTAAGGGAGAGAAGTTAATCGAGTATCTCGAAATTCTCAAAAAATTAGCAGGATATTTCGATATTTTTACACTTGAACAGGTACCAAGAGAGGATAATGCTGAAGCTGATGCCTTGGCAAATCTGGGATCATCGGTCAGGATACCGGAAGGAACCCGAATACCAATATTACATATCCTATATCCTGTGACGAATCCTCAAGATAAGGAAGTAATAAGTATTCAGGATCCTGATGATGAGTATCCCGAGGAGGATCCTAAGTCCTGGACGGCTCCAATCATGAGATATCTCAAGGAAGGACACATCCCAAATAATGAGAATCCTAAAGCCTTTAGAATGAAGGTATCACGATTCACTATTATAAATGATGTTTTGTATAAGAAATCTCTTGCAGGACCATATCTGAGGTGCTTGGAGGATCCCGAAACCAAAGAAGTACTTCAGGATATACATGAAGGGGATTGTGGTAACCATACTAGGGGCAGGTCCTTATTCTCAAAAGTATTAAGGACAGGATATTATTGGCCGACGATGAGGAAAGATGCCACAGAATATGCTCGAAGATGTGACGCATGTCAAAGACATAGTAACATATTACATCAGCCTGCTGAAACGCTGTATCCTATTGTTTCCCCTTGGCCGTTCATGAAATGGGGTATGGATATAGTGGGAAAGCTTCCAAAGGCTCCAGGAGGAAAAGTTTTCATGTTGGCAATGACGGATTATTTCTCCAAGTGGGTTGAAGCAGAAGCATTTGTTCAAGTTAGAGATCAAGAAGTGGTATCCTTCATAAAAAGGAATATCCTGACTAGGTTTGGAGTACCAGCTGAGATAATTTATGACAACGGATCTCAATTTTTTAGTAAAAGGACTACTGACTTCTGCAAGAGTTGGGGAATCAAAATGATTAAGTCTACTCCGGTACATCCTTAAGCAAATGGACAAGCCGAATCATCGAATAAGATAATTGTCAACAACTTAAAAAAGAGACTAGGGGCTAAGAAAGGAAGATGGGCAGAAGAATTACCCTTTGTTCTGTGGGCTGATAGGACAACGGTGAAGAATGCAACTGGTCAAACCCCGTTTTCCCTAGTGTTTGGAGCAGAAGCGGTGATCCCGACGGAAATGGTGATACCTACAGCAAGATCCAACCTCAGGGATCCTGAGCAGAATCCTGAAGTCCTATGCCAGGAACTAGATACTATTGATGAGACAAGAGATGTTGCAAGACTAAGGATGGCAGCATATCAACAGAGGATATCTAAAGCATATAACAAGAATATAAGGACTAGAAGATTTCAGGTTGGAGATTGGGTATTGAGAAAAGCTTTTCAGAAAACTACTAATCCTGCTGATGGAAAGTTGGCTCCGAAATGGGAAGGACCCTATGAGGTTGAATTAGAATCAGGAAAAGGAGCATACCGACTGAAGAATATGGAGGGAGATATGCTACCGAGATCCTGGAATGCTATACATCTAAAGCTCTATTTTAAGTGAGTGGGGAAATCAAATTCCGACTCAGGATGGTATGGATTCTGACTCTTTTATTAAATTTTAATATCATTTACTATTTTGAACCCGTTACTGACTTAAGCATCGGAGGGGTGTTAGCCAGGCTAACACCCACCTTAGTTTACAGTTGTTTTGCAGTATATTCTTCGGGATGTAGCACCAGGATACACACTCAGGATACTTCGGAAGATTAGAGGATTGGCCCCCTCTCTCACGTCTAAGGGATCCTGATCCCTTCACAGGTTTAAAGGTATTCACCTTTCTTCTGAATTGGGTTTAAACACCCCGCCTGGAGCGCAAGCTATTCGGGAATAGTTCAAGGTGGCGGGACCAGTTCATGTAAAAGTGGCTGACAATTTCGTTACTATTGGCTATATCCTGAATCCTTCAGGTATATGAGGATTGATCACCCTCTCTCACGAAAGGGTCTTTTCATACTCTCTATGGTTTAAAGGTTTTCACATTTCTAAGTCTTGGAGTTTATACACTCCCGCCTGTAGCGCACGAAAATTTGGGATTTCCCCCAGGATACGAAGGATTTATCTCCAGTATATTTTGGGTTTTACCCCTGTAACACAAAAATTGTCTATACAATTGGAACTATTGTTCAAAAAATTTCTAAGTGTTTAAGGAATTCATGCACAGGGGACATTCCATCTAAAATAATTGTATGAAGCATAAAGAATCAAAGTTGAGCTAAGTGTATCGAACTGGGGTCATCTTGGCAGGAGAAGCCATAAAAAGGGTTGGAGTTTAATACTAAGGCTACACTCAATTCCTGGTATGATCTTTCCTTTGTGAGCCATAAACGAATTTTTAACTCTGATTAAGGATATATCTTTAGGATACGTCTTCGGAATCTGTTTTTGGAATATGTTTCGGGATATTTGATTGAAATATTTGGAAGTGATACTTGATTGAAATTAAAACTCTGATCAAACAAGTATTATCAAAACAGGTTTTAGAAAGTGGACTATCTTTTAGTCTTTAAATTTTCTCTAAAGTTGATTGAATTTTTAGAAGTTCTATTTAATAAAAGTTTTCATAATATGTTACTGAGTATATTGATCAGGATATTTTCAAAAGATAGTTGTACAAATTTTGCAAAGCTAAAATCTACACTGAGAAATACAGAAAACAATAGCAAGTCAATTGAAAGATGAAATTATTTGAAATAAGCAATACCAGTTGATAACCGGAGGTTTCATCCTAAAACCTTGGACCCATCCACCTTTGGCTATCAAGTTGTCTTAATACCAAAATAGAAACTGTTCATAGGATAAGAAATAAAATTGTTCAAACAAAAGCATAACTCTCAAATTTAAAGAAAATAAGTTTTAGGAGGCAGCGCCTTCTTCATTCATGGTAATTTCAGCAGCATCCGTCTCGGGATCCGCCTCAGCATCCCTCTCAGCACCGGTTGGTTTTTCAACTGCTTTTGAAGATCCTTCAGCAGCAGGTTTGGCAGAAGTGCCGCCAAGGCTCTTTAGCTTTGTTTCCCAGGCACTGACGTCCCAAGAAGGGCATTCGAAGCCCAGTACTTTGGCTTCGTGGGCCATCTTTAGCCTGGCCTGGAGAAGGGAAGTGATGACAGAACTTTTAAGACTTTCCCGATAGCTGATCATATCTTGTTCATGTTGAGCATGGGCAGCATCAAGATCGTTCTGAGCTTAAAGAGCAGCTTTGCTGAGAGCGGCCTGGTTTTCTTGGATCATAGCCTTGAACTTGTCCTCGTAATGCCGAGATTTGGCGGCTGCAATCATACCCTGATCAGAGATGGTGACCTCAGCTTTCTTTAACTTGGATTCAAGCGTCTTGTTGAGCCCACATGATTCCTGATATAAGTGGACCAGACGTTCGAGACCCTGCAAATTAAAAGGACATGTATTGGTTTTGTTAAATACTTATAAGCAGTATAAGATGCAGGATATGACTCGAGGATATTAACCTGGTTGAGAAAAGAAGTCATGAGCCCGCTTGCCTCAATAAACCCGTGATTCTCATAAGGAAATGTATCAGAGATGACGGGAGAATCAGGTTCTTTCCTTTTACGGGAGCTTCAACTCCGAGGCTTGGTAGCTGGCGAAGGTTTGGGGATGACGATGGCCTTGGAACTGCTGGGTTTGGATGAGGCCGTGGCTTTGGGACTAGGTTCCTTCTTGATCTGAACCTGATCAGAATAACTGTCCAGCTCGTTGAGGTCAAAGACTTCAGGGATCTTGGCCGGTGCTGCGTAAAGGGAAAAGTCTTACATCTTTTTTACCCTTCATCATATTATATTGTGCTAATTATTTATTTTAAAGCAATCCTTACCAGACATTTCAGATGATGAGTATTGACTGGAACTCGGGATATGTGTGGTAAAACTCCTGTCACTTGCAGGTAATTGATAAACAGTTTTGATTATTTTCTCTGATTCCGCAGTAGGGGGAGCTACTTCTTTGAAATTTACTGCAAAGGGATCAAAAAGGAGGATATTAGCAAAAGATAAAAGTCTAAAGGCACATGGGAACATTCATGATCCTACCGGTGGTTAACCACTCCACCGGAAGGCTAGCACCCTCATTAATGGAGTCTCATTTGACAAAGAAGAACTTGCGTTGCCATCCGTCTTCGTTTTTGGTGGCTTTAAGGATAAGGGGTTTGTTGGAAGTCGAAAAAAGCAAAAACCGGCTTGAACCGTGGGATCGGAGGCGGTAAGCGATTGGCAGATCTTCGATACAAAGGTCGGGACAGTGAAGGTTTTTAATTTGGTTGAGTACGATTAATACCCTCCAGACCATGGGCATGGTCTGAGCAAAGGAGATTCCGGTGGTCCGGAAGAATTGCATCATAAATTCGGGAAAAGGGTATCGAAGACCTAGCAAGAAAGGGTATGCTGGGAAGCAAACCCAATCAGTAGAAGAAACATCCGATCGAATTGACTGATCGAATGGTCTAAAGACCGTGTTATCGGGGAAAGCACCGGAAGCTCTCAAAGCCGCAATGTCTGCGTTATCAAAGGCACAGACCTCCTTCTCGGGATTTTTGAGAAGATTCTGCTGAATGAAGGTCTCGGATGATTCACCAGTTTGGAGTAAGTTCTGGCAGCCATTGCAGATAGAGGAAGAAAGATTGACAAAAAATGAATGAGAAGTAGGGAATTACCTGGAGACTCCGATGGAGATATCTGCTTTTCAAATAAGAAGAGAGGAGATATAGGAGCATTGTGGATCTCCATCGAGTTAAAAGCGCGTTGGAAGTTATGATGTGATCTTGACCGTCGTCTCGATTTAATTGCCTTGATTTACAAGATAGAATTTTTAAAATATATCCGTTGGATTGGTATACCAACAAATATATTTGGGGACAATTGTTATGGGTCATTTTCTGAGCGTACATATCCTGACTAATATCCTGCTTTTGGTTGTTTACTTGTGATCAGGATACTAGATTAGGATATTGCTAATATCCTGGGTGATATCCTGGTGTTAACTAAATTAACCACGTGCAGGTTAGAGGCTGTGGGTTACTAACGGTCAGATGGACTTCTTCTCCTCAAGACTCGGGCGTATCTGTTATGTGAGAGACGTTGAACCCGAAAGACCAGGTCTACAACGTTCGAGTGGGAATATTCCCCGGATCCCGGTTTATTAGGATAGTTTGTTACATTTCTTTTACTATAAATAGATGGGGGCGGATCAGATTAAGGCATGCAACTTTCACACACACTTTCGAACACGTTTGCTCTCTAGCTCACTGCAAACACTCTACACAAACACTTGTATTCGAATTACATTATAACACCTAGTTGATCCGCATCACATCCTGCATTGTATCCTGATATTTGAAGTAATAGAAGAACAAGGCAGCTGTGATTGTCAGCTCCCGAGGTTTTATGCCGGCGATCTAGATTGATCAAGGGCTTTCCTCGTACATCACGTGTCAACCTTTACTTTTTTGCTCATTATTTGATCACAGATACAGCTCTATATCCTGAGCCGTATCCTCAAACTGTTTTTACAATCAACTTGGTTAAATATATTTTTCACATATATTTCTAGCACACTACCTCACTTAACTAATTTGATCACTTAATTGCTTCGGTAATTTTTGACCAAAATAGATACCTTGATTTTGAAAGCCCTGGGGTTTTCTCCTGTAGGAATCTCTCCATGTTGTATGTATCTCATGATTGGAAGGATCCATGATCCTGAATAAGATTGTGTATCATCGCTAGGGATGATTGCAGAATCCTCTCCTATCTCCATGGCTACATGATCCTCGATAGCAGGGGATAGGATGTGGATAATAGGGATCCCGATATCCTCTGGAATCTTCAAGGATGATCCTAGATTGGCTAATGCATCAGCTTCTGCATTCTCTTCTCTGGGTACCTGTGTCAAACTAAAGGAAACAAAAGAGAGTGCCAATTCTTTGACTATCTCTAAATATTTGATTAGTCTTTCACCTTTAACAGCATAGGATCCATTAAAGTGATTAGTAATTAACAATGAATCTACATGTACCTCAAGATACCTGATCCTCATATGCTTGGCAATTTGCAAACCAGCTATCAAGGCTTCATACTCAGCCTCATTGTTAGTAGTTTGAAACTCACAAGCTATGGAGTGGGGTATTATGTCCCCCTGTGGCGATTTTAGTAGTATTCCAAGTCCAGTTCCTTTGATATTAGAAGCTCTATCAGTGAAGAGTATCCAAGGATCCTTAGTTTCTTCTAGCTGTTGGACTTCTAATTCAGCTTCCTTTTGCAAGTCACTACTGAAATCTGCCACAAAGTCGGCTAAAGCTTGGGATTTAATGGCAGTCCTTGGTTCATATCTTATATCATAAGCACTAAGCTTCACTGCCCACTTAGCCATCCTTCCTGACATTTCAGGTTTCCTGAGAACATTCTTAATTGGAAAAATAGTCTTAACAATAATGGCATGAGTTTCAAAATAATGTCTTAATTTAGTAGATGCCATAATTAGTGTAAGGATAAGTTTGTCTAAATGTGAATACCTGGATTCAGCATCAAGCAAACTCTTACTTACATAATAGACAGGATGTTGTGTACCTTCGTGATCCTTAACAAGGACCGCACTTACTGCTTTAGAGGATACCGCCAAATACAAGGATAATATATCTCCTTTTTCTGGTTTCATCAAGGCAGGGGCTGAGGATAGGTAATCCTTGAGAGCTTTGAGGGCATTTTCATGCTTTTCAGTCCATTCAAATTTCTTGTTCTTCCTCAAAATGTCATAGAATTCCTTGCATTTTTCTGAGGATTTGGATATGAACCTGTTCAAGGCTGCGATCCTGCCTGTCAATCTTTGCACATCCTTAGCATTGGCAGGAGTTTTGATATTCACAATAGCCTTAATTTGCTCTGGACTTGCTTCAATGCCTCTTTTTGTCACCATATAGCCTAGGAATTTACCTGCTTTAACACCAAAGTGACACTTGGAAGGATTTAGTTTCATATTAAATTTATCAAGGATATTGAATGCTTCCTCCAAGTCTCTAAGGTGATCCTCAGCTTTCTTGGACTTAACCACCATGTCATCTATATAGACTTCCATAGTGTGTCCAATTTGTTCCTTGAACATCATATTGACTAGCCTTTGATAAGTAGCACTTGCATTCCTTAGTCCAAACGGCATAGCAATATAACAATATATACCAGTTGGGTCATAAAGGCTGTATCCTCTTGATCAGATGGTTCCATCTGAATTTGGTGAAATCCATTTGAAGTATCCATAAAAGTCAACAACTCATGACCCGCGGTAGCATCCACCATGGAGTCAATGTGGGGTAATGGGAAAGAATCCTTGGGACATGCCTTGTTTAAATCAGTAAAATCGACACATACCCTCCACTTTCCATTTTTCTTTTGAACAACAACCACATTGGCTAACCATCTTGGATACTTAACCTCTCTTATCATACCTGCCCGAAGTAGTTTATCTACCTCTTCCTGGATAATAGCATTCCTTTCAGGTGCAAACTTCCTCCTCTTCTGATGAATTGGCTTGAATGACCTGTCAATGCCAAGTTTATGAGTAATTATATCTTTAGATATACCTGTCATGTCCTCATGCTTCCAGGCAAAGGTAGTTTTCCTCCTTTTAAGGAAGGATACTAGATCCTGTTCAATGTTGCTGAGGATCCCTGATCCTATGAAGACTATGGATTCAGGATCATGAGGATCCATAAGGATTTCTTTCACATCCTGTTCTCTTGCCTCCAAGACATCTCTTGGAGGATGCTTTAATTGCTATTGCTCCCTTGGTCTTGAGGCTGGCTTCATTGATGACGTGTAACAATTCTTAGCCTCTTGTTGATCACTCTCAATCTTCACCACTCCCCACGGACTAGGAAGCTTTACACATTGATGATAGGTAGATGGGACTGCCTTCATGTCATGTATCCATGGCCTGCCAAGGATAACATTACAACAGGATAAGCAATCTATAACACAAATTTTTTTATAAGAATGGAGTCCTTCAATATAGATGGGGAGTTTGATGTCCCCCAATGTATTCTTGGTCTCTCCGCTAAATCCCAAAAGAACTGAGGATCTTGGGACAATGTCTGATTCAGGAATGTTCATCTTCTTGAGGACATCAAGCTGGATGATGTTCACTGAGCTTCCTCCATCTATCAGGATCCTGCGAACAAAGTGGTTAGAAATAAACAGAGTAATTACAAGACCATCATGATGAGGATCCTGAATATCAACACGATCAACCTCATCAAAATTTATAATTTTATCCTTGGTAACAGTGGAGGTCCGGATGGGTCTGTCTCCATTATCCATCTTGGTTTCCTTGGCATGTCTTTTGGCTGCTGAAAAGGAAGTACCACAAATGTCTGATCCTCCGGATATGAAGTTTATAACTTGTGCATCTGCTGGAGGAGCAGGAGCCTTTTCTGGGATCCTTTCAGGATCCTGGGTCCTCGACTTCTTTCTTCCCAAAAGCTCCTTCAAGTGCCCCTTGCTTAACAAGTAACCAATTTCTTTTCTTAGTGCAATACACTCTTCAGTGAGATGTCCGAAATCCTCATGATATGCACACCACTTGGACTTGTCTTTTATTGCGGCTGGTTTATCACTTTTCCTTGGCCATCTTGCTTTCTCACCTAGATTCTGCATTGCAAGAATTAGTTCATTGTTATCAACAGAAAAGCAGTATTCAGAAATTGGAGGATAATCCTCATCATCCTCTTCTTGTTCCACTGCATGCACATTCTGGTTATCAGATTTGTTGTAGGACTTGAACTTGTTATTCTTGAAGTAGGATCCTTGCTTTTCCTATTTTGAGGATCCTGGCAATCTCTCTTGGATCCTTTTATCATCCTCTAACCGGATGAATCTAAGGGCCCTGGTTCTTACTTCATCAAGATTCCTGCATGGGGTCATAACAAGATCATCATAGAATAATGAATCCCTAAGCAAACCCATTTTAAAGGCTTCTACAGCCGTGGCTATATCCAGGTTGGGGATATCTAAGGATTCTTTACTAAACTTGGTGATGTAATCTCTAAGTGATTCATGTTGACCTTGTGTTACCCTATATAGATCACTAGTTAAACGTTCAAATTTTCTACTACATGAGAATTAACTATTAAACAGATTAACTAGATTAGCAAATGAAGTAATAAAGTAACGGGGAAGACTTAGCAGCCATTTAAGAGCTGATCCTGTGAGTGTGGATCCGAAACCCTTGCATAGACATGCTTCTTTTAACCTCTCTGGGATGGGGTTGATCTCCATCCTTTCTCTATATTGAGCTACATGTTCTTCTGGATCCGTTGAGCCATCATACAGCTTCATAGTTGGAATCTGGAACCTTTTGGGTATCTCAGCATCACAAATAGGTGGTGCAAAACGAGATATCCTATGGCTCCCATCTGCAATTTCAGGAATGGGCTTAACCACTCTTGGTACGCTGGATATCATATCCTTCAGCTTCTGTAATTCCCTAGCCATAGCTTGATTGATACCTGTATCCTGCATAGAGCCATGTTAGTGTTATAAGAATTATTGAAAGTGTTACCTCCCGGAGGATTCAGGTTAGGAATTGCAGATGTGAATCCACATTGACGGGATTCTGGTATGATTGAAGGACCAGAAGAGGCAATGGTCTGCATTGGAATGAAGTCTCCTTAATGAACATCTGTGCTTGGGGGTTGTATACTTCTCAAGAATCCTTGATCCTGAAAGATGTTGGATCCTTGAACCTGAGAGGATCCCTGAAGCTGAGAGGATCCTTGAACTTGAAATGAGGATCCTTGAACCTGAGAGGATCCTTGAACCATGGAGGTTCCTTGGACCTCGGAGGATCCTTGGACCCCAAAGGATCCTTGAACCCCAGAGGATCCTTGGACAGTGTGCATTCCCAAATATCCTCCTGAGCTAACGAAGGATCCCTGATGCTGGAAATAGGATCCCGAAGGCTGAAAACTGGATCCTTGAGGCTGGAAGTGAGACCCAAAAGCCTGACTCATAGTTGTTGCTCCATAACGCCTTCCCAATGGTTCACTCTGGTACTGGATGTCTGGAGCTGCTATTGCAGGGCGGTTACGGCTGGAGTGTCAAAATCCAGTGACCTTGGTATCAGAGGAGAGTGATCCTCTCCTAATCTCTTATGTTTCTTAATGTCACCGATCTCCCGGAGGATCCTTTCGTTGGTTTTGTCCTGCTCCTGTATGTGATCCCTCATCTGCAAAATCAAAGTAAAAAGATCACTAGTAGTAGGATTAGAAGAAACAGAAGAAGTTGGTGGTTTTGGAAAAATGGGGCTTTGTCTCTTTGCGGCATTTTCAGCATTCTTCTGGGATCCAGAAGGTGGTAGAGGTAAAGGAGGAAAGCCCTGTGAAGAACTCAATGCCGGCATTGAACTTGAAGTGTTCTTCGCTGAGGAAGCCATCTGCTTGGTTGTAATGAACCGAAATAACCGCAATAACAAGAATTTCTTAGAAATGAAGCACCAATTGCCCCACGGTGGGCGCCAAACTGTTTTGGTCAAAAATCAAGCAAGAATAATGCAACCAAATCTTTTATTCTGAGGTGTGATGATTGAATCAATGAACAATGCTAAGGATAACTCAGACATGTAATGAACAAATGACACAAGGATTTATACGAGGAAAAAGCCCTTGATCAAGAGTTGATCTCCGGCATAAAAAACCTCGGGTGATGGAAACTACCGATCACCAACTAAGATTAAACAAAAGAAGTTTACAACTCGGGATGATAACAAGCTTGTTACAAGGATTACTAGTGTGTAATGTGCAATAAAGTGTATGAAATCGCCAAACAAACTGTTGAGAGATGTTCGAGTGTTGTTACGAGAGTGTGTGAATGCCAAAATTAGCTAAGTGTTCTACTCAAGCTTGTTATCCCCATTTTAAATTAGAAATAACTAAGTTAACAAACTATCCGATAATTAAGCAAGCTCCCCACGATCTCCATAACGTCCATGAAAGCCAAGCACGTGCGGAATATTGAGGGAATATGCTCCAGGAATTTTGGTAAGACTTGGTCCATGCCTTTGTTCCTGCAAAACAAGTTTACGCACAAGGTAGACAATTGTTAGTAGTAGGATAACAACAGTGATCCTGAATCCTGATCCTGCGACACCTGCTGAGGATCCTTAATTCAAACAGAATTGAGGATCCATGATCCTGGTAGCAGTTGAGGACCCGTGATCCTTAGTATTTGGAAAATCCTCCCCTAACACTTGTATTTGGCGGTATCCTCTAAAGCAGTAAGTGCGGTCCTTGTTAAGGATCACGAAGGTACACAACATCCTGTCTATTATGTAAGTAAGAGTTTGCTTGATGCTGAATCCAGGTATTCACATTTAGAAAAAACTTATCCTTGCACTAATTATGGCATCTACTAAATTAAGACATTATTTTGAAACTCATGCCATTATTGTTAAGACTAATTTTCCAATTAAGAATGTTCTCATGAAACCTGAAATGTCAGGAAGGATGGCTAAGTGGGCAGTGAAGCTTAGTGCTTATGATATAAGATATGAACCAAGGACTGCCATCAAATCCCAAGCCTTAGCTGACTTTGTGGCAGATTTCAGTAGTGACTTGCAAAGGGAAACTGAATTAGAAGTCCAACAGCTTGAAGAAACTAAGGATCCTTGGATACTCTTCACTGATGGAGCTTCTAATGTCAAAGGAACAAGACTTGGAATACTACTAAAATCGCCACAGGGGGGACATAATACCCCACTCCATAGCTTGTGAGTTTCAAACTACTAATAATGAGGCTGAGTATGAAGCCTTGATAGTTGGTTTGCAAATTGCCAAGCATACGAGGATCAGGTATCTTGAGGTACATGTAGATTCATTGTTAATTACTAATCACTTTAATGGATCCTACGCTGTTAAAGGTGAAAAGCTAATCAAATATTTAGAGATAGTCAAAGAATTGGCACTCTCTTTTGTTTCCTTTAGTTTGACACAGGTATACCAAGGGAAGAAAATGCAGAAGCTGATGCATTGGCCAATCTAGGATCATCCTTGAAGATTCCAGAGGATATCAGAATCCCTATTATCCACATCCTAACCCCCGCTATTGAGGATCATGTAGCCATGGAGATAGAAGATGATTCTGAAATGGTTCCTAGTGATGGTGCACAGTCTCATTCAGGATCATGGATCCTTCCAATCATGAGATATATACAACATGGAGAGATTCCTACAGGAGAAAACCCCAGGGCTTTCAAAATCAAGGTATCTCAATTCACAATATTGAATAACATGTTATATAAACGATCTCTTGCAGGACCATATCTAAGATGCATTGAGGATCCTGAAATCCAAGAAGTCCTAAAGGATTTTCATGAAGGAGATTGTGGAAACCACACTGGGGGCAGGACATTATTCTCAAGGATCCTGAGGACAGGATACTATTGGCCTACTATGAAGAAGGATGCTGTGGAATATGCCAAGAAGTGTGATCCTTGTCAGAGACATAGTAATATCCTTCATCAACCAGCAGAGCTTTTGCATCCTATATCCTCTTCTTGGCCATTTATGAGATGGGGAATGGATATAGTTGGTAAACTTCCCAAGGCACCTGGTGGAAAAGTATTCATGCTTGCTATGACTGACTACTTCTCCAAGTGGATAGAGGCTGAAGCCTTTGCTCAAGTCAGAGAAAAGGAAGTGATATCCTTTATTAAAAGAAACATTATTACTAGATTTGCTGGGGGATTAAGATGATAACATCAACACCAGTCCACCCACAAGCTAATGGTCAGGCTGAATCATTCAATAAGATTATCATCAACAATTTGAAGAAGAAGCTAGGATCCAAGAAAGGAAAATGGGCAGAAGAACTACCATATGTACTTTGGGCTGATAGGATAACTCCCAAGAATGCTACTGGCCAAACTCCATTCTCTTTGGTATTTGGAGCAGAATCAGTGATCCCTACAGAAATGGTGGTTCCTACTGCAAGAATAAGCATCCGTGATCCTGAAGGAAATGCTGAAAACTTGGTTCAAGATTTGGATACTATAGAAGAACTCAGGAGTTTAGCAAGGATAAGGATGGCTAGTTATCAACAAAGGATGGCTGGAGCTTACAATAAGAATGTCAGGATCAGGAAGTTCCGAATTGGTGATATGGTATTAAGGAAAGCATTTCAGAATACCACAAATCCTGCTGATGGAAAACTGGCACCAAAGTGGGAAGGCCCCTACCTGATTAAAGCTGAGGCTGGAAAGGGGGCATATCGATTGCTAACGATGGAAGGTGATTTGCTACCAAGAGCTTGGAATGCTGTCCACTTGAAGAAATACTTCATGTAATAAGGATCCATGATCCTCAGCTATTTTCATAACAAGTATCCTTGAAGGATCCTTACAGGACGGAAGATCCTCATTTTGGTAATGATCTAATCCTAAACTATTTCACTCTTTAATTATCCTATATATAAGGATAAGGATCCTGGATCCTTTATCCTCCTTTCACTTGATTCTGAGTTTTGCAGAAGGTTTAGGTATCCTTAACAAAGGATTATGTATCCACAAAAGTATCCAGTTATTTGGGCTTGACCCCAGTTATTTGGGCTTGACCCCAGTTATTTGGGCTTGACCCCAGTTATTTAGGCTTGACCCCAGTTTTTTGGCCTGTCCCCAGTTTCGCCAGTAGCGCACGATGATCCTGGTACAGTTCATGGCAATGGGACCAGTACTCGCTTTAGGGGCTGACAATTTCATTGTACTGGCTGTATCCGGGATCCTACGTATAATGGTAGACGTACCATACATCCGTTCCTAAGGTATCTAACGTTTTCACGTTAGCTAAGGTTTTGGCATTTTCATGTCACTAAGTTTGGATAGTCGCCAGTGAGGGCCATACTCCAGTTTACACAAGATCCTTTGGGCTTGTCCCCAGTTATCCTTTGGGCTTGTCCCCAGTATATTGGGCTTGTCCCCAGAATTGTTGGGCTTGTCCCCAGTTACTAACTCTTCTCTTATATTGGCTTAGTCCCAAGTTATGTTCTGTTTCAGGTTAAACAGCCAAGGATCCTTGATCCTCATCTTTTACTAAGGTTTGTCTTTTGGTTATCCTGATTATGAATGTTAAAGGGTTAGGATCCTAACTTGGATTCTCAGGTATGATCCTAAATCACTTTGATTTTATTCATTATTCATGAGTGACCCTTATCCTTTGACAACAAAACTAATGATCCTTAAGTTACATAACTTTTCTGAATTTATCGACTATAGGATATTTGATCCTTGATCATATCCTAAAACTTTTAAACATGATTTATTAAACCTTTATTCTTTACTTATAAATTCAAACAAAGTACACAACAACGGTTGAAAAATAAAGAATTCATAAGGATAACAACACAAGAAGTAGCCAAAAAGTTGAAGTTATTTTTATTCACAAAAGTTAACCCCTTTTAAGGTTGTCAAAATTACCTACCCCAAGCATCTACCAGCAATATGTGGCCCGTCCGCTGGGGTAGTGATACGTGGTTGAAAACCGGTGTTCGTTAGTGTATAACTTGATGTTTTTTACGTAAGTTTTAATTTCGGATAGCCTACTTTTAATCAAAAATGTGTTTTGCAGGTTTGAGGGAGTTTAAGGAGCTTTTCGGGAGCTTTACGAGTCACCGGGTCAAAAACCAGAGCACCAGGATGCGTTACGGGTCAACCGGGAGTAGAAGATGCGAAAAACGGAGATCTCACAAATGAGAGCCCGTCGCCGACGGGGCCCAGGCCGTCGGCGACGCCTTGTAAAAATGCCCGTCGGCCAGAAACATGCGTATCCAGTCAATTAAGGCGTCGGACGGAGATATGCTATTCAGAGCCCGTCGCCGACGGGTTAGGGGCCGTCGGCGACGGCTTGTAGATGTCTGAAACACGAAATTTTGGCATTCGGTTGTTGGGAATGATTTTTATTGGTGGGAGAACATTCAAGTCGGAGGTTACACTATTCCTTGAGTTTGAATCTCAATTTTGGGGAGCCACTTTTGATTCACCATTCATCTCCAATCCATCCATCATCAAGAACACGACCCGAATCAAGATCATCATCATCAACCATTCATAATTACCAATTCATTCATAAACCCTAACTCTCCATATTTCACCATTACCAATCATTCCATAAACCCTAATCATCCGCCATTCCTTCATCCATCAAGCCTCAAGATGACTTCATTCACGCTCCAATCATCCGGTGATCAAGCTTCTTCAACCATGAGCGGCTAATCATCTCGGTTTCACCCCGGCGTAGGTAGTTGTTAATTTAGGGTTTCGAATTGTTTATTGCTTCAACTTTGTGACAAATTGTGTTTGATTTTTGAAACCTTTGACAATAGTTTGCATTTGTTTCGTATTCGTAAATTGTCGAACGATGTTAAAAGTTATGACTTTACGAAATGGTTATGTGTAGTATGCATTGTCTTGGTTAGGTTTTACTTGTGTTGATTACAAAGTGCATTCTTGTCCGTTCTTCGGGACGTTGATAGTTATTGGCACCTAAGTCACGGTACACTAAATCCGCTAATCGTATGCAATTGAGTTGAATCTTAAAACTTGTAGAAATCCTAGGTTGGCAATTACCGAAACCGGGTGTGAACCCTTTTTATTATTATTGTTTAGTAATCAATCTTTCGTGCATTCGTTAATTAGTAGTTATTAATCAATCAAATCAATTTTATTAGTTAAATTCACATCTTCCAACAAAACAAAAAGAAAACAAATATCATAGCAAGCTTCATAATTGTGACACTTCTCTATAATTCAATCGAATCCACTCGCAAACCACATACTCTTCGTGGTTCGACCCCTTGCTACCACTAGCTATTTGTTAAGGGTAATTTGGGCATATAAATATTATCTTTGACCGGAGCGCGACACTCCGATCAGGTAGGTAAAGGGTGTCCATTGTTAATAGGTCTTTGAAGTGCAGGAAATATAAGATGGTAGGATAACAAGTGATTTCATCCCCCAAACAGAGGATCCCTCCACCACCTATTATCCTACCTATTGTCTAAGGATCCATGATCCATAACCCTAGAAACTATTGTTCAAAGTACAACCCAACATTGTTTAAAACACCACAACCAAAAAACTACCAAATCCTAAAAAATGGGCTCCGGCCGCGTCTAGAAATATCCATCATCGCCCATTTCTGCAGCTCACACCTTGGCTGCATCACCACCAGCCTGATCCTTCCCGCTGCCGCTTGCCTCAATCGCCAAGACCTCAGTAGCCTCCTCCTCTTCATCCTCTAGCTCAGCCAGCTTCACCTTCCAGCCCTCCTTGTCCCAAGTGATCCTGTCGAAGTCAGGATCCTCAGCCTCCTGAGCCATTTGCAGTTTGATTTTGTACATGGTGATGGCAGCAGAGACTTTGGCATCCTCCAGCAGCTCAGCTTTCTCATGATCAGCATTTATCTGGGCCATGACCACCTGTTGCTTTGCCAGAGCAAGATCCTTCTTAAGGCGAGAAATGGTTTGATCCTTGGCCAGGAAGAACTTTTGGAACTCCTTATGCTTTTGCTCCGCCTCTTCAACGTATGCATCAAACAGCATTTCGACCTCAGCAAATTTCTGCAAAGAAGACAAGGTAAAGTTCAGGATCACATGATCCTCAAATGGGCAGGATAATCGAGCAGAGTTAGTGATCCTTACATCAGCAAAGTATTCTTGGAACTGGTGGCGGATAAGAGGCAAGCCTTCAAGATTTTCAGCCTCAGAGGCCTTCCTCTACTTTCCCCCCTTGGAGGTGGTAGGCTTGGGGATGGCAGTACTTGGGCTAGCAGCGGTCTTCTTCTTCCTAGACCTGGGAGCAACAGTAGTAAGATCGGTAACACTGAAGCGGGAGGCAGACCTTGAAGATTTTCCAGCACCTATTAATCCAAAACAATATATAAGTATTCTTGTTTTATTTGCATTTCAACATTTAACCTTATGTAAACTTGGATACTTACTTGACATTGTAACAGAGCCTGTGGATACTTCTTGAGAATCCTTGGGGTTTGCTTGAAATGACCTTATTGCAGGATCAAGGTTCCAGAAAGCGGTGATCCTCTCTTTGGTTGCAGGTGATGTAATGATGTGTGAAACAGTAATAGCTGCAAAATAAAAACAAAGAAGTTAATGATCCTCAACAGAGACAGGTTATCCTATGATCCTTCTTTAAGGATCCCCTATCCTACCATGGGTGGCCCATTTTCTGGGAAGATCCTTCCCATCCGGGATAGAATCCCTCCGAACGAAGAAGAAACGTCTCTTCCAGTTAGTGTCATTCTTGGTGGTTTTTAGAATTGGATGAGGTTCACCGGGTTTGTGTTTGAATAGAAAGCGGTGTGAACCATGGCTCACAAGGTTGTAAAGTTCAGCAAGTTCAGACATTCCTAAATCTATATCCTCCTGCTCAATGATTCTCTTAAGGGTATACAAGACCCTCCACATCATTGGCATTGCCTGAACATAGGATATGCCAGTAAGGGAGAAGAAAGATTGGGTGAAAGCAGGAAAAGGATAGGAGTATCCGATCAGAAATGGGGTAGCCGGAAATGCAACCCAGGTTTCAGAGACGAAGTCACTCAGAGCAGTAGGATCAAAAGGTTTAAAAACAGAGTCTGCCGGAAAGCAGTGACGGATTCGATCTATATCCGGATCAGTAAAGCAGCAACGTTCATTCGGAGAATCTTTGATGATCCTGTTAGGGGTGGATTTCTAAATGATCAGTGATCCTCAATCGCTGTTGGGCTTAGTGATCCTTACTTCTGTTTGAATTGGTGATCCTCAGAAGTACTTCAGGATCAGGATCATGGATCATCATAAGGATCCTTGTACTAACGGTTGTCTACTTTGAATTCGAAATTGTTTTGCAGGAGTATCAACTTGGACTTGGTCTTGGCGATATTCCTGGAGCATATTCTATGTTTATTCCGCACGTGCTTGGCCAAAAGTGGACGTTATGGAGTCGTGGAGGACTTGCACCATTTGCGGAATGTTAGTTAGTGTAGATATTTTCTATTATTAAAGGGGTAGCGAGCTAATTAGATAACACTTGGCTATTTTTGGCTACACACACACTCTTACAACTGCTCTCACCAACTCTCGTGAACTCACTTGGCGATTACACACTTTTCTACACAATACACTATAGTGATCCTTGTACTTAGCTCGCTGTCATCCGAAGTTGTAACACATTTATTGTTTAATTTGAGTTGGTGATCGGTAGTTTCCATCACCCGAGGTTTTTTATGCCGGAGATCATTCATTGATCAAGGGCTTTTTCCTCGTATAAATCTTCGTGTCACTTGTTCGTTACATTTCAGAGTGATCCTTATTGTTGTTCATCAATTCAAGCATCATACCTCACAACAGAAAGTTTGGTTACATTGTCATTGCTTGATTTTTGACCAAAACAGTTTGGCGCCCACCATGGGGCAATTGGTGCTTCATTCCTAAAAAGATTCGTATTTTCGTGGTCATTTCGGTTCGCTACAACCAAGCAGATGGCTTCCTCAGCGAAGAATACTTCAAGTTTGATGCCCTCATTTAGTTCTTCACAAGGAGTTCCTCCTTTGCCTCCACCACCTTCTGGATCCCAGAAGAATGCTGAGAATGCTGCGAAGAAACAAACACCCATTTTCCAAAAACCACCAACTTCTTCTGTTTCAACTAATCCTACTACTAATGATCTTTATACTCTGATTTTGCAGATGAGGAATCATGCACAAGAGCAGGACAAAACCAACGAAAGGATCCTCCGGGAGATCGATGAGATCAAGAAACAGAAGAAATCAGTGGAGGATCACTCTCCTCTGATGCCAAGATCGCTGAACTTCGACACTCCAGTCATAACTTCTCAGCACTCAGCAGCTCCGGACGTGCAATACTTGGGCGAATTACCAGGAAGGCGTTACGGAACAACAACTATAAGTCAGGCATTTGGCTCTTACTTCCAGCCTCAGGGATCCTCTTCTCAACCATCAGGATCCTCCTCTCAGCATCAGGGATACTTCACGTTAGGAGGATATTTGGGAATGCATGCAGGTCCAAGGATCCTCCCAGGTCCAAGGATCCTCCCAGGTCCAAGGATCCTCCCATGTTCAAGGATCCTTCCCGGTCCAAGGATCCTCCCTTGCCCCAGGATCCTCTCTGGTTCCAGGATCCTTTCATGTTCAAGGATCATCTCAACTTCAAGGATCCAACGTCCTTCAGGATCAAGGATTCTTGAGAAGTATGCAGCCTCAGAGCTCGGACGTTCATCAAGGAGACTTCATACCAATGCAGACCATTGCTCCCTCTGGTCCTTCAATCATGCCAGAGTCTCGTCAATATGGATTCACATCCGCAATTCCGAACACGAATCCTGTGGGAGGTAACATTTTCAATAATTCATATAACACTAACCATGGCTTAATGCAGGATACAGGTATTAATCAGGCTATGGCTGGAGAGCTACAGAAGCTTAAGGATATGATATCCAGTGTACCGGGAGTGGTTAAACCCATTCCTGAAATTACAGATGGTAGCCATAGGATATCTCGTTTTGCACCACCCTTATGTGATGCTGAGATACCTAAAAGATTCCAGATACCATCCATGAAGCTGTATGATGGTTCGACGGATCCAGAGGAGAATGTGGCTCAATACAGGGAGAGGATGGAGATCAATCCAATTCCTGAAAGGTTAAAAGAAGCATGTCTATGCAAGGGATTTGGATCCACACTCACAGGATCTGCTCTTAAATGGCTGCTAAGTCTTCCCCCTTACTCTATTACTTCATTTGCTAATCTAGTTAATTTGTTTAATAGTCAATTCTCTTGTAGTAGAAAGTTTGAACGATTAACTAGTGATCTATATAGGGTAACACAAGGTCAAAATGAATCACTTAGAGATTATATCACTAAGTTTAGTAAAGAATCCTTGGATATTCCTAACCTGGATATTGCTACGGCTGTAGAAGCCTTTAAAATGGGATTGCTTAGGGATTCACTATTCTATGATGATCTTGTTATGACACCTTGCAGGAATCTTGATGAAGTGAGAACCAGGGCCCTTAGGTTCATCCGCTTAGAGGATGACAAAAGGATCCAGGATAGATTGACAGGATCCTCAAAACAGGATAAACAGGGATCCTACTTCAGGAACAACAAATCCAAGTCCTACAACAGATCTGATAACCAAAATGTGCATGCAGTGGAACAAGAAGAGGATGATGAGGATTATCCTCATATTTCTGAATACTGTTTTTCTGTTGATAACAATGAACTAATCCTTGCAATGCAGAATCTAGGTGAGAAAGCTAGGTGGCCAAGGAAGAGTGATAAACCCGCTGCTACAAAGGATAAGTCCAAGTGGTGTGCATATCATGAGGATTTTGGGCATCTCACTGAAGAGTGTATTGCACTTAGAAAGGAAACTGGTTACTTGTTGAGCAAGGGGCATTTGAAAGAGCTTTTGGGACGAAAGAAGTCAAGGATCCAGGATCCTGAAAGGATCCCAGAAAGGGCTCCTGCTCCTCCAGCAGATGCACAAGTCATAAATTTCATATCCGGTGGATCAGACATCTGTGGTACATCCTTTTCAGCAGCAAAAAGACATACTAAGGAAACCAAGATGGATAATGGAGACAGACCTGTCCGGACCTCCGTTGTTACCCAGGATAAAGTCATAACCTTTGATGAGGATGATTGTGTTGACGTCCTGGATCCTCATCATGATGGTCTTGTAATTACATTATTTATTTCTAACCACTTTGTTCGCAGGATCCTTATAGATGGAGGAAGCTTTGTGAACATCATTCAGCTTGATGTTCTCAAGAAGATGAATATCCCAGAGTCTGATATTGTCCCAAGATCCTCAGTACTTGTGGGATTCAGTGGAGAAACTAAGAATACATTGGGGGACATCAAACTCCTAATCTATATTGAAGGATTGCATTCTTATCAAAAGTTTTGTGTTATTGATTGCTTATCATGTTGTAATGTTATCCTTGGCAGGCCATGGATACATGATATGAAGGCAGTCCCATCCACCTATCATCAGTGCGTAAAGCTTCCAAGTCCATGGGGAGTGGTGAAAATTGAGAGTGATCAACAAGAGGCTAAGAACTGCTATACCTCATCAAAGAAACCAGCCTCAAGACCAAGGGAGCAATAGCAATTAAAGTATCCTTCAAGAATGTCTTGGAAGCAAGAGAACAGGATTTGAAAGAAATCCTCATGGATCCTGATGATCCTGAGTCCAAGATCTTCATAGGATCAGGGATCCTTAGCGACATTGAACAGGAGCTAGTATCCTTCCTCAAGAGAAGGAAAACCACCTTTGCCTGGAAACATGAGGATATGACAGGTATATCTAAAGATATAATTACTCATAAACTTGGCATTGACAGGTCATTCAAGCCGATTCATCAAAAGAGGAGGAAGTTTGCACCTGAAATGAATGCTATTATCCAGGAAGAGGTAGATAAGCTACTTCGGGCAGGTATGATAAGAGAGGTTAAGTATCCAAGATGGTTAGCCAATGTGGTTGTTGTTCAAAAGAAAAATGGAAAGTGGAGGGTATGTGTCGATTTTACTGATTTAAACAAGGCATGTCCCAAAGATCCTTTCCCATTACCCCACATTGACTCCATGGTGGATGCTACCGCGGGTCATGAGTTGTTGACTTTTATGGATGCTTCATCTGGATTTCAACAAATTCAGATGGAACCATCTGATCAAGAGGACACAGCCTTTATGACCCCAACTGGTATATACTGTTATATTGCTATGCCATTTGGATTAAGAAATGCAGGTGCTACTTATCAAAGGCTAGTCAATATGATGTTCAAGGAACAAATTGGACACACTATGGAAGTCTATATTGATGACATGGTGGTTAAGTCCAAGAAGGCTGAGGATCACCTTAAAGACTTGGAGGAAGCATTTAATATCCTTGATAAATTTAATATGAAACTTAATCCTTCCAAGTGTCATTTTGGTGTTAAGGCAGGTAAATTCTTAGGATATATGGTGAGAAAGAGGGGCATTGAAGCAAGTCCAGAACAAATCAAGGCTATTGTGAATATCAAATCTCCTGCCAATGCTAAGGATGTACAAAGATTGACAGGCAGGATCGCAGCCTTGAACAGATTCATATCAAAATCCTCAGAAAAGTGTAAGGAATTTTATGATATCCTGAGGAAGAACAAGAAATTTGAATGGACTGACAAGCATGAAAGTGCCCTTAAAGCTCTTAAGGATTACCTATCCTCAGCCCCAGCCTTAATGAAACCAGAAAAAGGAGATGTGTTATCCTTATACTTGGCGGTATCCTCAAAAGCAGTAAGTGCGGTCCTTGTTAAGGATCACCAAGGTACACAACATCCTGTTTATTATGTAAGTAAGAGTTTACTTGATGCTGAATCCAGGTATTCACACTTAGAAAAACTTATCCTTGCATTAATTATGGCATCTACTAAATTGAGACATTATTTTGAGACTCATGCCATTATTGTTAAGACTAATTTTCCAATTAAGAATGTCCTCAGGAAACCTGAAATGTCAGGAAGGATGGCTAAGTGGGCAGTGAAGCTTAGTGCATACGATATAAGATATGAACCAAGGACTACCATCAAATCCCAAGCCTTAGCTGACTTTGTGGCAGATTTTAGTAGTGATTTGCAAAAGGAAGCTGAGTTAGAAGTCCAACAACTTGAAGAGACTAAGGATCCTTGGATACTCTTCACTGATGGAGCCTCTAATGTGAAAGGAACAGGGCTTGGAATACTACTAAAATCGCCACAGGGGGACATAATACCCCACTCCATAGCTTGTGAATTTCAAACTACCAACAATGAGGCTGAATATGAAGCCTTGATAGCTGGTTTGCAAATTGCTAAGCATATGAGGATCAGGTATCTTGAGGTACATGTAGATTCATTATTAATCACTAATCACTTTAATGGATCCTATGCTGTTAAAGGCGAAAAGCTAATCAAATATTTGGAGATAGTCAAAGAATTGGCACTCTCTTTTGTATCCTTTAGTTTGACACAGGTACCAAGGGAAGAGAATGCAGAAGCTGATGCATTAGCCAATCTAGGATCATCCTTGAAGATCCCGGAGGATATCAAGATCCCTATTATCCATATTCTGACCCCTGCTATCGAGGATCATCTAGCCATGGAGATAGGAGAGGATTCTGCAATCATCCCCAGTGAGGATACTCAATCTCATTCAGGATCATGGATCCTCCCAATCATGAGATACATACAACATGGAGAAATTCCTGCAGGAGAAAACCCAAGGGCTTTCAAAACCAAGGTATCTCAATTTACAATATTGAATAATATGTTGTATAAACGATCTCTTGCAGGACCATATCTAAGATGCATTGAAGATCCTAAAATCCAAGAAGTCCTAAAGGATTTCCATGAAGGAGATTGTGGAAACCACACTGGGGGCAGGGCATTATTCTCGAGGATCCTGAGAACATGATACTATTGGCCCACTATGAAGAAGGATGCTGTGGAGTATGCCAAGAAGTGTGATCCTTGTCAGAGGCATAGTAATATCCTTCACCAACCAGCAGAGCTCTTGCATCCTATATCCTCTTCCTGGCCATTCATGAGATGGGGAATGGATATAGTTGGAAAGCTTCCTAAGGCACCTGGTGGAAAAGTATTCATGCTTGCTATGACTGATTACTTCTCTAAGTGGATAGAGGCTGAAGCCTTTGCTCAAGTCAGAGAAAAGGAAGTTATATCCTTTATTAAAAGAAACATTATTACTAGATTTGGTATCCCTTCTGAGATTATTTGTGATAATGGATCCCAATTTATTGGGAATAGAACCACTAACTTTTGTGACAGTTGGGGGATTAAGATGATAACATCAACAGCAGTCCACCCACAAGATAATGGTCAGGCAGAATCATCCAACAAGATCATCATCAACAATTTGAAGAAGAAGCTTGGATCCAAGAAAGGAAAATGGGCAGAAGAACTACCTTATGTGCTTTGGGCTGATAGGACAACTCCCAAGAATGCTACAGGCCAAACTCCATTTTCTTTGGTGTTTGGGGCAGAATCAGTGATTCCTACAGAGATGGTGGTTCCAACTGCAAGAACAAGTATTCGTGATCCTGAAGAAAATGCTGAAAACTTGGTTCAAGACCTGGATACTATAGAAGAAATCAGGGACTTGGCAAGGATAAGGATGGCCAGTTATCAACAAAGGATGGCTGGAGCTTACAACAAAAATGTCAGGATCAGGAAATTCCAAGTTGGTGATATGGTGTTAAGGAAAGCATTTCACAATACCACCAATCCTGCTGATGGAAAGCTAGCACCAAAGTGGGAAGGCCCCTATTTGATTGAAGCTGAAGCAGGAAATGGGGCATATCGATTGCTAACAATGGAAGGTGATTTGCTACCAAGAGCTTGGAATGCTGTCCATTTGAAGAAATATTTCATGTGATCAGGATCCATGATCCTTACCAGACAAGTATCCTATAAGGATCCTTACAGGGCAGAGGATCCTCATTTTGGTAACATTCTAATCTCATACTATTTCATTCTTTTATTCTCTTGTATAAGGATAAGGATCCTGCATCCTTTATCCTCCTTTTACATGATTCTGAGTTTTGAAGGTTCAGGTATCCTTGACTAAGGATTGAATATCCACAGAAGTATCCAGTTATTTGGGCTTGACCCCAGTTATTTGGGCTTGACCCCAGTTATTTGGGCTTGACCCCAGTTATTTGGGCTAGTCCCCAGTTTGGGCCTGTCCCCAGTTTGGGCCTGTCCCCAGTTTCGCCAGTAGCGCACGATGATCCTGGTATAGTTCATGGCAATGGGACCAGTACTCGCTTTAGGGGCTGACAATTTCATTGTGCTGGCTATATTCAGGATCCTACGTATAATGGTAGACGTACCATACATCCGTTCCTAAGGTTTCTAACGTTTTCACGTTAGCTAAGGTTTTGGCATTTTCATGTCACTAAGTTTGGATAGTCGCCAGTGAGGGCCATACTCTAGTTTACATACGATCCTTTGGGCTTGTCCCCAGTTATCCTTTGGGCTTGTCCCCAGTTTTCCTTTGGGCTTGTCCCTAGTATATTGGGCTTGTCCCCAGAATTGTTGGGCTTGTCCCCAGTTACTAACTTTCATCTTATATTGGCTTAGTCCCAAGTTATATCCTATTTCAAGTTTTTGAAGCTAAATGACCAAGGATCCTTGATCCTTACCTTCTACTAAGGTTTGTCCTTTGGGTTATCCTGATTATAAGTGTTATAGGATAGGATCCTAACTTGGATTCTCAGGTATGATCCTTAACTATTTTGATTTGAATAACCCTTATCCTTTGACAACTGAACTTATGATCCTTAAACTATATTACTTTTCAGAACTTATCGATTATGGGATATGTGATCCTTGATCATATCCTAAACTTTTTGGGGATATTTCTTAAATTTTTTCTTTACTTGATAAGTTTAAACAAAATAAATATCACAACAGTTGGAAAGTAAAATATTAACAAGGATATCAACACAGGATAAGCCAAAAAGTTAAAGTTATTCACAAAAAGATTAAACCCTTTTAAGGTTGTCAAAATTGCCAACCCACGTTTCTACCAGCAAAACGTGGCCCGTCCACATGGGTTGGCAAAGGGTGTCCATTGTTCATAGGTCTAACAAGTGCAGGAAATTAAAGACGGAAGGATAACGAGTGGCTTCATCCCCCAAACAGAGGATCCATCCACCACCCATTATCCTACCTATTGTTCAAAGGATCTTCCATGATCCTCAACCCTAATTACTATTGTTTAAGCACAGACCAACCATTGTTCATCAAAACATCATCAAAACAAAAACCATAACCAAACTTAAAAAAAATGGGCTCCGGCTACGTCTAGAAATGTCCTTCATCGCCCATTCATGCAGCCTACACCTTCGCTGCATCACCATCTCCTCCAGCTTCCATATCCTTCACCTGATCCTTGCCACTAGCTTCGATTGCCAGAACCTCATCAGCCTCATCTTCATCATCCTCCAAATCAGCCAGCCTGGCCTTCCAGCCCTCCATGTCCCAGCTGCTCCTATCAAAGGCAGGATCCTGAGCTTCTTGAGCCATCTGCAGTTTGGTCTTGTACATGGCAATGGCAGCAGAGACTTTAGCATCCTGTGTGATCTCGTGCTTCTCATAATCAGCGTTGATCTGAGTTGCAACTATCTGAGCTTTGGCATCATTGAGGTCCTTTTCAAGGGAAGAAATCTTGTGATCCTTGAGCACCGCCACCTTCTGGAGATCAGAGTATTTCTCCTCAAGCTCCTCAACACTCCCAACATAGTCCTCGATCTCAGCAAATTTCTACAAAGAAGACAATGTGAAGATTAGAGTCAGGTGATCCTCAAGTGGATAGGATAACTAAACTGAGTCAGTGATCCTTACATCATTAAAGTACTCAAGGAATTGATGGCGGATCAGAGGCAAGCCTTGAAGGTTGTCAGCTTCAGAGGTTTTTCTTTTCTTTCCACCTCTTCCCTTTGAAGTGGTAGCCTTGGGGATTACAATGGAAGGGCTAGCAGCAGACTTTTTCTTGGAGGATCGGACAGTGTCTAGATCAGTGACACTGAATTTGGAGGCAGACTTTGAAGATTTCCCAGCACCTACACGCCCGGAACAGATAAGTATTCTTATCTTACTTCTATTTAACTATTTATTTAAACATTTGACTATAAAAAGAACATGATACTTACTTGACATCGTGACAGAACCTGAGGATACCTCTTGAGAATCCTGGGTATTTGCTTTGAATGACCTTGTTGCAGGATCAAGTCTTCTGAAAGCAGCGAGCCTTTCCTTGGTGGCAGGTGAGGGTATAATATGTGAAACAGTGATAGCTGTACAAAAGAAACAGAAGCATATTAGTAATCATCATCAGAAGTAAGCTTACTCAGTGATCCTTCTAAGGATCCTCTATCCTACCATGGGTGCTCCACTTCCTTGGCAGATCCTTTCCATCAGAGAGAGAATCCCTTCTGACAAAGAAGAATCTCCGTTTCCAGTTAGTCTCATTCTTAGTGACTTTGAAGATGGGATGTTCTTCACCGGGTTTACGCTTGAATAGATATCGATGGGATCCAAATGTTGTGAGATCATACATCTCTGCCAACTCCGACATTCCCAGAGCAATTCCTTCTTGCTCAATGATCCTCTCAAGGGTATATAAGACCCTCCAGATCATTGGCATAGCTTGAATGTAGGAGATGCCGGTGAGAGAAAAAAAAGACTGGGTGAATTCAGGGAAAGGATATGTGTAACCTATTGTGAAGGGTGTGACCGGGAAGGCTACCCAAGTTTCAGAAACATAATCACTTAGAACGGTGGGGTCAAATGGCTTGAAATCGGTGTTTGCTGGAAAACAATGGCGGATTCTATCTATTTGTGGATCAGTGAAACAGCATCTTTCATTCGCCAAATCTTTGATGATCCCCTGGCTCTTAAGAGGACTGTCCTTCTTGTGATCCTTAGCAGGAGAGGATCTTAACATCATCTTGATTATGAAGAAGGAGAAGAAAGAAGATGAACAGAGAAAGAAAACGTAAAGGGAGAAAAGGAAAAGAGTTACCTGCTTGATCGTCGGATGAGAATTTAAAGGGAGTTTCTCTTGAATTTGAATGCTGATTGATCCCTATCCCTAACTCCTATTTATAATGATGGTTTTGCAGGATAGTCAACTCAGTGACGTCATGTTCGTAACGGCTAGTCCGATTACAACGGCTAGTTATCCATTGGTTGATTGCGGATAAGAACAAAATATAACTCGTTTATTTACATAATTACTCCTTATATTTTGGGGGCAATTGTTAGGGGTTGATTTCTAAATGATCAGTGATCCTCAATCGCTGTTGGGCTTAGTGATCCTTACTTCTGTTTGAATTGGTGATCCTCAGAAGTACTTCAGGATCAGGATCATGGATCATCATAAGGATCCTTGTACTAACGGTTGTCTACTTTGAATTCGAAATTGTTTTGCAGGAGTATCAACTTGGACTTGGTCTTGGCGATATTCCTGGAGCATATTCTATGTTTATTCCGCACGTGCTTGGCCAAAAGTGGACGTTATGGAGTCGTGGAGGACTTGCACCATTTGCGGAATGTTAGTTAGTGTAGATATTTTCTATTATTAAAGGGGTAGCGAGCTAATTAGATAACACTTGGCTATTTTTGGCTACACACACACTCTTACAACTGCTCTCACCAGCTCTCGTGAACTCACTTGGCGATTACACACTTTTCTACACAATACACTATAGTGATCCTTGTACTTAGCTCGCTATCATCTGAAGTTGTAACACATTTATTGTTTAATTTGAGTTGGTGATCGGTAGTTTCCATCACCCGAGGTTTTTTATGCCAGAGATCATTCATTGATCAAGGGATTTTTCCTCGTATAAATCTTCGTGTCACTTGTTCGTTACATTTCAGAGTGATCCTTATTGTTGTTCATCAATTCAAGCATCATACCTCACAACAGAAAGTTTGGTTACATTGTCATTGCTTGATTTTTGACCAAAACAGATCCCTTGGCTCTTCAAGGGACTGTCTTTACGATGATCCTTAGCAGGGGATGATCGTAACTTCATCGTGATTCAGGGATGATGAAGAAAGAAGAACAGAGCAAAAAGATGAAGAGAAAGGGAGAAGAGAGAGATACCTGTTTGATCTTCGAATGAGGATTTAAAGGGAGTATTGCTCGAATTTAAATGCACATTGATCCTTATCTCTAACTTGAATTTATAATGATGATCCTGCAGGGATGTCACTTCAATGACGTATGGTTGCAACGGATAGTCAGATTGTAACGGCTATATATCCGTTAGTTTGTTGCGGATAAGATCAAGAAAATATAACTCGCTATTTTACACTTTACTCCTTATATTTTGGGGGCAATTGTTAGGGGAGGATTTTTACATCCTAAGGATCACGGATCCTCAAATGCTACTAGGATCATGGATCCTCAATTCTGCTTGAATTAAGGATCCTCAGTAGGTGTTGCAGGATCAGGATTCAGGATCCTTTTTGTTATCCTTATACTAACAATTGTCTACCTTGTACGTAAACTTGTTTTGCAGGAACAAAGGCATGGACCAAGTCTCACCGAAATTCCTGGAGCATATTCCCTTAATATTCCGCACGTGTTTGACCATTATGGACGTTATGGAGGTCGTGGAGAACTTGCACGAATTGCGGATAGTTTGTTAACTTAGTTATTTCTAATTTAAAATGGGGATAACAAGCTTGAGTAGAACACTTAGCTAATTTTGGCATTCACACACTCTCGTAACAACACTCGAACAGCTCTCAACAGTTTGCTTGGCGATTTCATACACTTTATTGCACATTACACACTAGTGATCCTTGTAACAAGCTTGTTATCATCCCGAGTTGTAAAATTCTTTTGTTTAATCTTAGTTGGTGATCGGTAGTTTCCATCACCCGAGGTTTTTTATGCCGGAGATCAACTCTTGATCAAGGGCTTTTTCCTCGTATAAATCCTTGTGTCCTTTGTTCATTACATTTCTGAGTTATCCTCAACATTGTTCATTGATTCAAGCATCATTCCTCACAACAAAGATTTGGTTACATTATCTTGGCCTGATTTTTGACCAAAACAGAAACGTAAAACGAAAAACTTGCGAAATATGAAAAGTATGGTGACCCAAGGTGAAAATAAAAAAGTGTTGGAGTTAAATTGAAAAAAAACAAAAAGCTTTGGGTCAAATGTAAAATAATCAAAGGGGTTAAAATACCAAAGATGAAAACCTTCAAGTCTGAAGTGAAAAATTAACTTTTTTTTTTTTTTGAAAAACTCCCTATGCATCGATTACAACACTATATAAAATAACAATGTTAGTAATTTATAATATTGTAATACATTGAGTCCGGGGTCTTACTGGGTGTAGTTTCTCTATCTCCAGATATAGAGAGATATAATCTGGGTCTCACAGAGTGTGATCTCTCTATCACCAAAGATAGAGTCCAAGATTTCAATTTCATTGGGTGCAGTCTCTCTCTCCCTCATGTGATAGAGGAAAGCCGAAAAAGGTTTTCCCTTATCTCACCCTCTTGAAACCCTGCCATGAGTGAGATTTTAATGGATGCGTTTGTTTGTCATCGAGTCTCATACATGAGGAAAGATGTTTGAAATTAACATCATCGGTAATTACAATTTGAAAGCAATCAAAATCTGAAACCTCCAAAATAGAAAAGATTTGAAGTAGGAGCAAGTTGACACTTAAAAGAATGTGAGGTCATGGTTGTATGTTTGCATTTGTCTATTTCTTACATATTAGCCACATAAATGAGGTGTTTTTTGTCACTTCGTGTAAAGACCCCACATGCATATGTCCTTACTCTTAGCCAATAGCAACATGTATCTTCCCTCCTCAAGGGAAAGTGTTAGTTTTTATAGTTTGGTTCCATACCATTCAAGTTTCACGAGAAATCAATCAGATTCATAGGACTTAAGGATATGTCATCAATTAGAAGAGTTATTCAAGAGTATATAAATTTGTGATCATGCATAGATTAATTTTGTCTTAAATTGAATTTCTACATTTAAAAATGTGGAAGAAACTAGTAAAAAGTCCAACCTTAGAGAGTTAGAGGTGTGAACAACTTGCATAATTCTTCAAAAATATTAATACGAAAAAAGAACCCATAAGATCTCAAAGTTTCTAATATTCATCATTGAATGGTGAATAATTTTCAATCTTCGTTAATCATTATTTTACCCATTTATATGCATATTGTTCCTCTTATATAAGGCGGCTCCTTTTCCCTTTAAATTTCAAGAACCAAATGGGATTGTTTTGTCCATCCAAAGCGTTATCTCATCTTGATATGCATAACCAATTATGAAAGGATAGTATCAATGAAAGGGGGAAAAGTTTGGTTTCACCAAGTGGTTATTTTTTATTAAAATATATTACAAAAATATATAATTACGATAATCTCGTTATTTATAGCAAATACTATAATACAATACCGGTTACAAAACTAAATAAACAGAATATGTAAAATACAAGGTTACATACCAAACTTGATTCAAGCCACTTCACATGTAGGTGCTCCACCATACATTTAGAAACATCCTAGACTCGAGTCTTCACCATGTTGAGTTTTCAACCTCGCTTCATGATAGCAACGAAAAACACACTAAAAAGTTGACGGTTTTGATTGAGGATCGTTACACGGAGCCCTTAAAACAGATTTCACGCCTCTTCACAAGACCAACGCGTCTGTTTATAGGATATAACAAACGAAGCAGTAGTTGTACTGGCGGAGATGGCTCTCGACCCAGAGATTACACCAGGTATGATTATGATGGTGTTCTGGTGTAATAGTTTTGTGAAAAAATATTGAGTTGCAAAGGATTTCTTGAGATTACTCCTTTCAGGTTCCTAAAATTTGGAGAGTCAAAAAGTGTGTAATTCTCTGGTAACTTTGTATAAACCACCAGGTTCATATATATATATATATATAGAAACGGGATCTGGAGAAAACGCTCAAAAGTGTGAGAACGGTGAGAACGCTTCCTGGCCCAACACGTGTCCCGCCGCTTAGAAAAGGGCGGAGGGGCTTTTTTGTTCTTTCATCTTCTGCTTTTCCAGTTCCGCTTTTTCCTAATATTGTTTTAATTTTTGGTTTTTAAGATTTTTGGCGTTAACCAAATTCAATAATTAATGGCGTTTTAATAGTTTCATTGTATCAACATTTTGGCGTTTATTCACATTGTATGCCATTGGAACCCAGGGGCAGGAAATCTATATGAATGGCTTTTTTCAAGGGGTTTTAAACAAGATGGCCCATTGTTCTATTATTTTTTATAAACATTTTGGCGATTGGGTTATCTTGGCGTTTTACAATTGTTGGATTATATTTCAGCCACAGTAAAAAAAAATACAAGCGAAGAAAATAAATTAAAAATCCTAATCGGATCTCTCTTCACAATATTCATTGTCATCAGTCTCTCTGTTCTTTAATACTACTAGAACTGACACCAAAATATGGCGTTTGATGTAAAACTTAACAAACCCATCGGTTTGATTATTTTGCATGCTCGTCTGTTGAAGTTGTTTTTTTGTGGATGTTTGGGGACATAGATCTATGACGTGTGAGTGGGTTTTTCGTTTTTTCTTCGTGTTGATCTTCATCTTTCTCATCATCCCACTCTTCAGTGTCATTGATCTCTTCTCCTCAAGCCTTCTTCAAGAACAAAAAATACAAAATGCCATATGACTGGCATTAGTATTTTTTTCTTGAATTTTTGTCCATCTCATGCAGTAAAATCTTACTGAGTTACTCGCCTCCCCTAACAAAAAATTTTTTGACTTTTTTACAGTGAGTGGTATTTTAGTAGTATTGGCGTTTGTTTTTTTTTTTTTTTTTTTTTGATCAAATGAAAGTTGCTGAGATATATCATTTTATAGGATCTCTTTTTGGCGCCTAAGTTAGGCGGTGCGTTATTATAATAAAGTATTTGTCTTTTCAGTTACTGTTTGTAATTATTGTTTTTTACAAGCTTTATCTCTAAAGTCTGTAACACGTCTCATCTTTCAAGTTTGGCGTTTTAGATTCTAATATAATAAATTTCCCCTATCTTCAGTTTTTCTGATTTGAAGTTACTGTTTTCTAGTTACATTTTCAAGTTTGTTTGTTTTTTTATAATACTTTTTTAAACTAATTTTATTATAGTTGGGAGTTTTTGGTGGCGTTTAACGGGATGATATCGTTTAAACAACCATTTTGGTTGTTTTGGCATTTTTATTATATATGGCATTTTTATTATATATGGCATTTTTATTATTCAACAATCAACTGAAAAGGAAAAAAAGAAAGAATACATAAAAAAAGTTTTTTTATAATACTTGTTCAAAGTAATTTTATGATGGTTTAATAAACGCCAAAGGTGTAAGACATTTGCCTTTTTTGGCGTTTTTATTAGATATGGCGTTTTTATTAGATAACAATCAACTGAAAAAGAAAATTAAACAAAATAAATATTGATCTTCAAATCTTCACTGTCACCAGTCTCTTCTTCTTATGAAGCATCTTCACTGGCTGTTTCGACTTTCGTTTGAAATCGGCCTCTTTTTCTATAATTTTTGTCCATCTCATGCAGCAAAATGTTATTGAGTTTACACCCTTTCAGAGAAAATGTTATCTTTTTTGGCGTTTTTCCGAGAAAAAGAACGCCACAAAATAAACCATCTTAAAACTGTAAATTTGATCATGCTAAAATCAATGAAGTGTTGCTGTATGGTGTTGGATAACATTGTTAATCCTCAGTTAAGAAAGATAACTGACAATGTTGTCCACACCATACAGCTACACTTTATTGAGAGCAATATATTTGATGTTTGGGTTTTCTGGCGTTTATCAGTCGAATGGTATATATTAAATATGGCGTTTGGGGTTTTTGTTTTGTGTTTTTTTAATTAAGTTTGGCGTTTTTAGCAGATGCTGTGTGATTTTTGTTTTGGCGTTTTATTTTCATGAGATGGTGTTTTGTTTGGAGTAGTCAAAAGACACTTTTACCCTTAATGTAGCGCGTCCATGTAATAAAATTAATGTTATTTACGAAAATGCCACCGCGCCAATCTAGTCCATAGATTGTTTTGATCGGACGATCGTTAAGCGTTCTCACCGTTCTCACACTTTCTACCGTTTTCTCTAAATCCCGACCCTATATATATATAGGGTTCGGTTAACGTACAAGAGCCCTTATTCTACATTACGTACGCGATCATCTCAGCTGTCAGATCTTCATCCCCACATTGAAATCGCATGTTGGTTTTTTATAACAATTTCGCATATTGGTTTTTTAACATGTGATTTCATCAAAAATTACCACATGCGAAATTGTTACAAAAAACCAACATGCGATTTCGTCAAAATTATTACATGCGAAATTTTACAAAAAACCAACATGCGATTTCATCAAAATTATCACATGCGATTTCACATCGCGTACGTAGCGTACGTTAAACCATTTTGTACAATACACTTTCTCTCTCTCTCCCTCTATATATATGGGGCCGCTAAAATAAAAACCCCCCCAAGTTAAGAGAACCACGAGAATCACTCTCCACCAATCAGATAATGACAACCAAAATGATAATATAGCCATTTAGGGTGTAAGGAGTGGTTAAACACCTTAGAGTGGCAAACCAAAAAAACAACCAATCAGAGTGCGCCATGTCAATCAGTCAAAAGTGTTTAAACTTTGTTGAAAAGTGTTGGCAATGGTTTAAACACTTGCTGAAGTGATAAACTTTTTTTTTATTTTCTGTTTTTTTTTTTTTAATTTAAGATAAAATGGAAAAAACATCAAAGTTTTATAAATAAAAATAAAGCATTACATTTTAAATAAAATCTAAGTTTAAAAAAACAAAAAATCACAAGGCCATCCATATTTTTTTGCGATCTCACGTTTTCTAGTGAGTGTGATTTCCAACATCGCAGGGTGAACATTGTCGGTACACTACAAAAAAAATGACATATAGTGGCACACACTGTTAATGGCATTTAGCTATTATGCCACTAAATTTGGTTTTTAATGGCACTTTATGTTACTATATTTACTTAACACAAACTTGTAGTGGCATTTATCTTTTATGTCACTAATTTAAGTTTTTAGTGTTACTTTAGCTATGCCATTAAAAGTTTCAAAAGCTTTTAATTTCCCTCTTTCGGCTTTCCCCGTTCAAAAATTTAATGAAAACTCTAAATCTAAAATTTCCCTCCACCTTAAAATTTTATTCCCACCCAACACCAAATTCCTCTTCCAAATAAACCCTAAAGCTTCTTTTATCTTTTGAAACCATCACCAAAATTGAAACCGAAGACGTCTCTTCTTGAAACCCAAGATTCAACAGAGAGCAAGGTCATCCTCCCAATCGTCGTGTCGGTGTTGTGGTGCCGCGATGTGAAGGGATTCTTCAAGTCAAAGCCCAAGTCACTAGGAAAAGGTTCCGATCACATTGAATTAGGTTAACTTTGCTATTCCATTTCATGCCATTCTGTTGCTATATAGAAAATGATTTTGTTTGCTTCATTTTTGTTGATAAATGGGATTGCGATTCTGTTAATCTTCTTGTTTTCCTTTTTTTAATTAATAGCTTGATTGGGATCTTATTTATGCCGTATTGCCCCAAATTTAGTATATTGATTCTCTGATTATGTTTGCCGGAATAATAAACCTTCTTAACTGTATACACTTAGGCTCCTTTCTTCACCTAATCTTTTGTTATGAATTGCCAGTTTGCATGCATCATTGAGTCGTGAGCTAAAGAAAATTTTGTTATGGAAATAGTGAAGTTGCGCTCGTCTCTGAAGTTTGTGCTCAACTTACACATGAGTCTATCAATGTACAGTAGGTAAGTTTTGTATTATTTATTGTTGAGTTGAGTGGTTATCTAATTACTTTCAAATTACACTTATCACACTTGATTTATTAATGTGATTGTTGAGATACACTCCGATTTTAATAGTTAAGGGTTGTGTTTAGTCTTACGGTTTTGAGATATCTGAATGTAAGCTCTTTGAACTGATTTCACTTAGTGATCTTAGCATGTGTTTATTAGGTTATTACTGTAATTGATATATTGTTGGTTGGCTGTGTAATCAAAATTGAAACTTGGGACTATTAATTTTTTATGGATCGATTAAAATCAACAAAATGTTCTTACTTTGATTGATTAGTTAATTGAATTGCCAGCAGAAGAATTAATCAACTAATGAACAAAACATTCAGATTTTCACTTGATTCAATTGGCTAGTGTGTTAAAAAATTATGAGTTCCAATATTTCAATGCAACTGAGCAAATAATTAGTGGAACAAATAAAAAATACAAAGGTTGTAAATAAAAAAAATAAACTCGTAATAAGCATTTTACATTGAAGGACTACTCCATGAGACCTGCCCCTGTTTATTACAATGCTATTAATGAAAGTGTTTGATTATTTTGTCAAATATATAACAATACCATCTAAAAAGAAAACATGATTAATTTTGGACTGAAACTGGAGGCAAAAATATTGGCAGGTTGGGAACGGGTCAAATAGGTTCAGGTAAATAGGTTAATTGTAGTTATTGTTATTGTTATTTGTATGCTTATATAATTGTCATAGCTATTAGAACAACGAAGTTTCAAGTTTAATGTTCATTTATATTTATTATAAGGAGGAGGTCTAATCTAAGGCTATTGGGTGCGGAGGAGCCCCACACTTGGGGATGGGCCTCCACGTAAACGGTCACCTCATCAGGGGTCATCACCTAACCTTGGGGATGGGCCTCCCCTTTTTTTTCATTTTTTATTAAATAATATGCAATATATATAAAAGTAAAATTAAACTAAACACTAAAATTAATAATATAGCTTACATTACATTATGGCATTTACAAAAAAAACTGATCGCCTCACCCGAAGATAACGAAGACGAAGAAGACATTGTGTGATTTTTTTTATAATAGTTGTTGGACAGCGGCATTAAATGAACACCGGAGCGTTCTCGTCGTCCTTTGGGCGACGTTCTCGTCGTCCTTATATATACAATAAGACAAAACAAGCAAATTACTAAACTGCCATTTTACATTAAAATATTAAAAACATAATAAGACAAAAAGAATTTAATATTTTTTATAACTTTTAATCTCATTCATCCATCTCCAAAGATCAATTATTGGAAGGTGGTTCTCGTGGTTCTCTTAACTAGGGGTGGTTTTCATTTTAGCTCCCCCTATATATATTGGTGGGATCTGGGGAAAACGCCTAAAAGTGTGTAAACGGTGAGAACGATTTTGGTGTTGACATGTGGTGTTGGTGCTAACTTACACTAAGGGTAATATTGTCAAAATGTCCATGCACATGCTACTCACATGTAAAAAACCATACACATGCAAGTCACATACATATTCCACCATCCTTTTTAAACTCCCATAACTTTTTTATACGTGATTATTTCTTTAAAAAAAATTACACCATAAAATCGAGTGTTTTATTATCTTTCCAACGAGTATACTATTGTTATACTTTTGAAATAAAAAAAATGACATGACAAGGTGTTCAAATAAAGACGTCATAAAAACACCCAGTTCAGAAAAACGCCATGAAAATACCAAGTTGAAAACGCCATAAAACATCCGGTTCAGAAAAAAAAAACCATGAATACCCAGTTGAAAACGCCATAAAAACACCCACTTCAGAAAGAAAGAAAAAAAAAGGCCATAAAAACCCACTTTAGAAAAACGCCATAAAAACACCCACTTCAGAAAAGAAAAAAAAAAAAAAAAACCATAAAACACCTAGTTTAGAAAAGAAAAAAACAAGTTGAAAACGCCATAAAAACACCAACTTCATAAAAACATCCACTTTAGAAAAACGCCATAAAAACCCAGTTGAAAACGCCATAAAAAACAAACTTCAAACACCATAAAAAACTCAATTCAATTTTTTCGAAAAATATATCAATAATATACATGTTGGAAAGATAAAAAACGCTAAGTTTTATGGTGTAATTTTTTTAGAAAAATAATCGTATATAAAAAAGTTATTGCCGTTTAAATATGATGGGGGAAAATGGCATGTGATTAGCATGTGCACCCTTGTATAAGTCTTCCAATTTTACCCCTCCTGATAGTTTTAAGGTTCCCATTATTTACAAAAATGTCACCGCATCATCTTAACTACAAATCACAAAGATCTTATGGCTGAAAAACGTTCTCACCGTTTTCACACTTTAAATCGTTTTCTCTTGATCTCATTTCTATATATATATATATATACACACACACATAGGAATTAATCTAAATTAAACTAGTAATAAAAAAAACATTAATCTTGTCATAACTAACAAATTAATATTGTTATAGATTTAAGTGGTCTTCAAAACTGTCATTCATGACATGAAACTGTCGGACATTAACTCACTAGTACGTAGACTAGTTTGACTAGTCGCTTGCGCGCGCAGGTGAACCTGCGCCAAGGCTACGCTCAGACATGCGTCTTCGGGCCTCACGACGTCAAGACTAGTACCGACGCGTCGCGTCATATGGAGTTTGTGCGCCCGCCGATGACTACTAACGCCATTCGGAAGTCGCTACCTGGTCATGTGCCTTCCAGACCCGTGCATCATGCCATGGCACCCGCCTACACCACCCAAGAGTGCGCCATAAGCGGACTCACCATCTATCTGACCACGCGCTCATGACCAAAAATACAAAGGCGGCTCTCAAGTGGCTTTGCGAAGTACAATGTACGCCATCAAAGTGCCACATTGCGCCTATCGCCCACGTCATGCGTGTGCGAGTTAAGGTGTTACACCTTTTAAGGTCCCCACTAATGTTTATCTTTAAGGGAAACAATATACAAAGAGTGCTCCTCCGTATATACCACTTCAAGTTTTATCATCCCTCCTATGTGGGACAAATTAACAAAGCTCAATCCATTTTTCTCATCTTTGGTTGTTCCAACATTACAACTTCAAGCTTCGAAAAATAAGCAAATTGCCAGATAAGCACGGTAGTGGTTGATTTATAGGAGGAGGTTATGAAACGAATATATGTTTATGCGAATTTAAAGGACAATACTGACATAGGTGCCGGTCTTTTCTCCCACTGTGCAAACTTGAAAAATCTCACCATAACACATCTAATATGATACATGATAAAAGCGCTTCTTTAGACAATCTGGGATTATGTTTCACAAATTGGGAACCACATATTCGTGTGTAAAAGCTTGGAAAGATGACCGAATAGAGATCTGTATACACCCTTGGTATTTGTTTACCACATGACACATGATAAAAGCGTTTCTTTAGACAATCTGGGATTATGTTCCGCAAATTGGGAACCACATTGTAGACTGGTTGGCTTGAATGGTTTTAATAATACTTGAAAATGGAAATAATCGTGTCAAGATCTTCATCAATCATATCATCGACCAACTGCTCGAAAATCCCTTTAGTTTCTCGGGTTCGCATTCGACACAACACAACAAAAAATGAATTCAAAAAAACAGTGGCCTGATACGCATCGTATAGGCCTATACGATGTGTATCAAGCCCGCCGCCAGACATAACCTGCACCTGTCAGTTTGCCATGTTTACTTTAATTCAATACGCATCGTATAGGCCTATACGATGCGTATTGAATTGAAAAAGTGTGTAGATAGACAGGGGGTGTGCCATTAGAAAACCTCTTTTTATTAAGTGATGAATTTGAGCAAAACATGTGTTGATGAAGAAGAGAAAAAAAATTCTTTTATGTTTTTTTTTCCGGTGGAATGGAAGGGCAGAATTCATAAATCAATTTAGCAAATCAGTTCTTTTTTTAGGGATGACGCTTAAAATACTTAGTTAAATGTTTTTCATTTTACATTTTATAGTTAAATGTTTTATATATTTTAAATTAAAATACTTAATTTATTTTACATAAAAATAAAAACGAAAAGAAGGTTTATGGCACTGCGGTCGGTGGTTATGGTAGTTTAGGATTGTGGTGCTATCTAGGGTTGCAAACGAACCGAACGCCTTGTTTGTGTTCATTTGTTAAGAAATATATGTGCTTACGAATTGTTCATTAACACTTACCAAATGAGATTTTGTGTTCATGATTGTTTGTTAAGGAAATGAACTTTTTCGTGTTTTTCTAGTTTTAGACAATAAACAAAAACGAACATTGATGAACAGAAATGAGCAAAAACTAATGTTTATGAACACAAATGGAAACAAACATATACAAGCGTTCATGAACATAATATATAATTCTTTGACACTTACCAAATATTTTATTTGTCGAAATTTTGAAGTACTTAAATCTATTATATATAATAAATGAAAGGTGATTTGGGCCACGTGTCACTCAATTAGGGCATCCTCAGTTCTGTTTTCCCGCCCAATAGTACCACACTTCCATCCCTTTTATACTCCCTCCGTCTCCTTTTTTACTTTTCAAAACCCTAAATCTGAATCTTCTTCTCCTCTCCTTCTCCTTCTCCTGTACTCATCTCCTTTCTTAATCAAAGATCAAACCAAATCATCTCATCATGAATCATTCAGCCTTTGTAATTTTCATGTCTGATTATACCATGAAGAGGTAATATCTGGCTTTTGTAATTATCATCCCGAGCTGTAGTTGGGAAGATTCTTTCATCTTCTTCGTCTGCAAGGTTATTCCATTTGAAGTTTGATTTCTATGTTTATAGATCTGTGTTGATTTCTTCTTATTTTCATACAAATTTTTAATTAAACCCTAATTTCTACTCGTAATCTCATCATATGGTTCCAGGGTTGTTGTCATCGATGGTCATCAAACTTGAAATCCGCTTACCTGCGGATAGATTTCCACCATGAACTGGTATGTTTGAATATGTTCAGAAACTAAGGGTTTTTTTCTTAACGGTGATGATATGAGTACATCTGTTGATTATTGATCTTTGAGTATGTTCACCGATTATTCTTTTTGAAATTAGGGTTTCATTTCCAGTTCCCGAGGTATTATCTGTTTGTAACAGCAGTGGTTCAGCATCTACAATGGATTCAACATCAGGTGTTTGCTATTATTGTTTGATGTTGTTTGCTATTGTTGTTTGATGTTGTTTGCTATTATTGTTTGATGTTGTTTGCTATTATTGTTTGATGTTGTTTTGCTACTGTTGTCAAGTAAGGTAAAAATGGCCATTCTAATTACCTGAATATTGCGCATGATATCCTTTTAATTTTAATCGCCCAACAAGTTTTTTGGTTTGTTTCTTTCATATTTCATTATGATTTGTATGCTGTTAGGGTTTGATTGTATATTGATCATCACATTAATGGTGAGTACTCAAGAATATTGGATGGTTTTATTAGTTTTATTTTGGGTATTTTTGGATGCAGTTGAAGGGATCATTTGAATGAAATGAATGTTGATTTATCAGAAGATGCAGTTGAAGGTATCTTAAATAAGGTAATAATTGCATTACATCCCTGTTGAAAAATAGAATTGATAAATTTAGGGAAAGTGAGGTTGAAAGATATTAACCCAATAGTGGAGATCTCATTCTACAGGTTCGATAAATTAAGGGTATTCTCATATAATTCTTCCTCGATGCTTCCAATGAAGCGGCACTTTAGACATCTGTTGTCTTCAAACATCTATTATCTATTATCTATTCTATCTATTATATATAATAAATGAAAGTTATTTGGGCCACGTGGACCAAATCACTTTCATTTATTATATATAATAGATAGAATAGATAATAGATGTTTGAAGAACAACAGATGTCCAAAGTGCGGATTCTTTGGAAGCAGCTAGGAACCATTATATGAGAATACCCTTAATTTATCGAACCTGTAGAATGAGATCCTCCACTGTTGGGTTATCATCTTTCAACCTCACTTTCCCTAAATTTATCAATTCTATTTTTCAACAGGGATGTAATGCAATTATTCCTCTCAATCAAATAGACCGACCCTTGGTTCATCTCAAAGTGTTATGGAATGGTTATAACAGCTGATCATGCTAAGGACTGTTATAACTAACCACTGCTCCTTATAAAGGCTGATGGACTTAAATACTAATGAGGCCTATCCACTGTTGAAGACAAATCCCTGTTAAAGTTCCATGTGCTAAGGACTGTTATAACTAACCACTGTTCCTTATATAATCATCGTTCCAGTATCATTGTTCCAACATCGTTGTTTCAATGAAGCTTCCCATCACACATCAACCTTTCAATATCGATGTTGCAGTATAATTGTTGCAACATCGTGAAAAGTTGCATGTGCTACCTTCTTTGATGGGAGAGTTCTAAGTTGAATGGACGATATGTATCTCTTTTTCTCAATACTCGGCATTTGTTCGTAAAGGATAAGAGCAAACTGAAGCTCTCTCTAACCCATTTTCAGAAAAAAAAATTGTTGATATGTGGTTTCCCTTGATAATGGTATGTGTTTTTGTTTTTTATTTTTACTTAAGTTTTGTTATCTGAGTTGTGACTAAATGATGATTGTGAATGATCTGCTGCAGATGATGATGATGATGATTGTTCTACGGATGTTTCCAGTATCATTGTTCCAACATCGTTTAAAGTATGTGTGTTTCGCTACTCCAATTTTGAATTTTTTAGTTTTTTTTATTTTGAAGTGATATACTCTAATTCTCGCTTTATATTTCATTCTAATCACAGTTGTTTGAAATTGATACACTCTGCTGCGGGTTATTATAGGTTTGTATTAAAGAAGCATAAAGTTAAATTAAACACAAAGAAATATTTTTAAATCTACATTTATAATAATTTTTGCTGGTGACTAAATGATGATTATATGTGACTCTGAGCAGATGATGATGATGTAGAAGCCGCAGTAGTTCCTACTAAATGCAAGAAAGCATCTGCTATTGCTGTAAGATAAGATTTTATCTTACTAGAGTAATGGTCTTTCCTGCCTTTTTTGTATTTAAAGAAGCATAAAGTTTGTTTTATGTTGGTGCATGTTATATGACAACAGCTGTGGATTGGTCTTTGGATATTAAACAGAAGATTGGATCATGAAGACTTAAAGAAAAACGAGTTCTATGAAGCCCAATCAGTCCAAGTTTGTATTAAGTCTATTAGGCCCAAGTTTATGTGACAAATGTAATATGGGCAAAGCCCAATTCGAGATCTTGGCTGTGTGTATATAAACAGCCTTAGTCTTGAGTTTTATGGTAAGACATCAAGACACTAGAGACACAAGAGACAACTAGAGAGAGCATTCAAGTTTGAGAGGTTAAGAACAAAATAGAAATCGGCTGTTTAGGTTCTTGTAGATCTTAGTGATTGTAAAACACTTCTAAGGGTTTGATAATCACAGAAGATCAGTTTGAAAGTTTGTGTGTTTGTGTGTTCGAGTTCTTGTTCTTCTACATAATCTTGTTTCTGTGTTCGAAGATCAATCAAGGGGATTCCGCACCCTTGATAGATTAACAGTCTTGTTACGATCCATACGGGATTATGGGGACCTACATTTGGTATCAGAGCGTTTGCTCTTGTGCATGGTTCAAGACTGAAGACTGGATTCAAGTTGTGTTTCGGTTGAAGAAGTTTTGGTGTCTCATTCATAATTTTCGTGAAGAACAGCAAGAACAAGGAAGAACAGTTCAAAATTCCGAGTTTTGATCTGTTTTGGTAGTTGGTTGTTTGGAAATTTCGAGTTATATTTCTGGGTTTTTGCGAAGAACAGGAAGAACACTTGAAGAACAGTTTAAATTCGTGTATTTTAATCTGTTTTGATTATTATTTTTGACTGTTTTCGTGTTTGTAGGAAGACTTTGCTTGGATTTCGTGTGTGGAAAGAAGTGCTGATTGAGACCTTGCTTGTGCGATCTGATTATCAGCTGCTGCTGTTGTTAGCTGCTGCATGTTTCTGGATTGGGTGGCTGGGTGGCCCAATCAGCTCTTGTGCGATTTTAACAGATTCGCAGACTGGTCAGCGAATTTGAAAGTTGATATCTCGGTGACCGGCGAAGTTAAATCCAAAGGCGACTTTGGTAATCGTAAAATTTTCCTCAGCGAAATTATTACGGTTTTCTGCGACTTTACAGGTCGTCGTAATCGAAAAATTGACCGGCGAAATTGAGCAGCGAATTTAAGCAAAACTGTTGAGCAGCGAACGTGACCTACTTGTCCAGCGAAATTAACTCAAAACTCAGCGAAATTAAGGGAAATTAAGGGGTGGAATTTCTTTTGGCAAGCGTCGGAAAAATTTCAGTGTTCTGCAAATAGAAATTGATCCGTAGCTCGTTTGAAGAAACTGTTTGCACCGTTGGACTCGTGGGATTAAAAAAAAAAGTCTGGAAAATCCCGAATTCAGTTTTCGACATTATATATCATTGGATTCGTCTTTTCGAGACGATTCTAATGGTGTAATTTGGTAACCACTGTTTTCGGAGATATTTTGTACGGTTTTATCAGTCTGTTTGCGTAAAAATGTCGAACATGACAAAATTGAATGCACCTAAGATGATGAAGGTGGAGAATTATCTTACATGGAAGGACAACTTCAAATCTTTCATTGAATCTCAGGATGCACGTATGTGGATATGTATTGAAGATGGGTACATAAACCCTACACATGATTTTGAGGGCAGACTACGTCGAACAGACTATGCGAACATGAAAGAGGATGATAAAAAGAAGTATGACGCTAAAAAGAGAGCATTGGCTGCAATTAAAATGTCCTTACCTGATAGCATCAAGCATACCTTCAACAAGTACACTAATTCAAAGGATATGTGGGATGCATTACAAAAGCGATATCAGGGGAATGAGAGTGCCACTCAGGCATTCATGGCAGAGATAGTGCCAGTTGATGAGGCTGAAACTACTGTGAGTGATGCTGAATCTGAAGTGAAAAATGCTGAAGCTCAAGTGGAGAATGCTGAAGCTCAAGTGGAGAATGCTGAAGCAAAAGTGGATGTTGAAGTAGAGAAAAAGAGTGAAGCTGAACATGTTGTTGCTGAAGTAAAGAAAGAGAGTGAAGCTGAACAGGTGGTTGCTGATGAAAACTCAGAAGTTCATGAGAAAGAGGTACAATCTATTTCTGTGTGTTTAAAGTGTAGTGAACTACAGGGTGAAGTTGACAAATTGTCAACTCAAAACAAAAGTCTTGTGAGCGAAATGTCTAACGTAAAAGAGTCAAATTTCTTTGCTAAAAGAAACGAGTCATCATATTTGAAAAAGATAAAAGGCTATGAAGCTGAAATTGAAGCTTTAACCTGCAAATTAAATGAAAAACTTCAAGTCATAGACTTAGCTCATGACATGATGGCTGAGAAAACAAAAGAGATTTCTGATAAAAACCAAGAGTTGTCAGATGCACAACTTAAAATTGTTGAACTTGAAAAGAAGTTAGGTCAATTCAGAGATTCTACTTTTGTTATGAAACATATGATGGGTGGGTTAAAGAAGAGTAATGACAAGACAAGTGTGGGATTCCAGGGCTTTAATGAAGTCCCACCTCCTCTTAGTCATGACTATTCTTTCCTACCTGATGAGGATGAGCTTACAGACTTTCTGTCAACATCACCAAGTAGTCTCACATCCAGTCATGGTGATGTGTTTGAAGATAATGATGCTAAGAAGGAAAATAACAGCAAATCTGTTTTGAAAAAGAAAAATACACCTTCTAAAAACACAAATCAAACTTTTGTTAAAAAGGTTGATTTTGTTCAAGGAAGTGATATGAAAACCGAAAAAGCTGTTATCGAAAAGGAATCAAATGTAGAGTTTGCTAAAAACAAAAACATAGAAAAATCTGAAATTAAGCAAACTGAACAAAATCCTTCCAAGGCATCATCATCAAAACCAGAATCTAGTTCAAAGGCTTCAACTAAGAAGTCTTCGAAAAAGAGATCGTGCTTCAAATGTCACACAAAGGGACATGTAGCTAGCTGCTGTCCTAACAAAAAGAGTGAAGCACAACTTAGTGAAAAACAGAGAGGGAAATTACCTGAGAAGAAAGGTGACAATGAGGAGAAAGTTGCAAATTCTCCAAAGAAATCTGCTCCCAAGCAATCAGAGGGTGTTGCTGTTGGTGTGGATAAGGCTGAAAAAGGAACTCCACAAGTTCCTCGTTTTCAAAGAAATCAACCAAGATTTCAGCCTAGATCTCCACCAGGCAGATATGAGAAACCTAGAAGCAGTTCACCTAGAATGAACAATTTTAATGGAAATTCAAATAATTTCAGAAGTCAAGGTCAATATCAAAATCGATACCAAAATAATGGTGGTCGAACTTTTTATAACAATGGCTTTAGAAATTACAACAATAATGCTTCTTGGAATCAAAATTCAAGGTATCAAAACCAAAATTTTCAAAGGTCAAATAGTCCAAACACATATAGGAACCCTCAGGACCAAAGACCTAGTGGAAATCAAAATCAAATTCCATCAACAGGTCTGAGATCCAAGACTCCAGTTAGGAGTAATGGATATTGGATGGACGTTCCTGTAGTTGATGAATCTGGACGACCCAAGACCATCAAGGCTTGGGTCCCCCAATCTAACTAATTTCTTAGTTGGTGTGTGCAGGAGCTGCTAAGGAGGACTATCAACTTATGTTGATAGTGGTTGCTTCAGGCACATAACGAGGGATGTAAGATTGTTGTTACATATATATAAATTGATTTAAATTGAAGTTCAAAGTGCTGAGTCGACACACTAGATAACCTTGCTGATCTTTACACAAAAGCTTTTGATCGAGCTCGCTTTGAACACTTAGTCGAACTCAACGGGATGAGGAATCCTGAATAACTGGTTTTTCGTAAGAATTTTGTAAATAGTTTACTGCTTTCTTAAAAATCAAAAATACAAAAACATTTGAAAAATCAAAAACAAAAAAATAGAAAATCAAAAATGAGTTTTCACTGTGTGAAAAAGAAGAAATGATAGTACATCGGCAAGTTAGACTGTCACAATGAAATTGAACCATTAAATTGCTTAAGTGTGATAGCAGCTTCATTATATGATATACCATTAGGCAAAAAGCATGAAATAATCAACTTACCAAAGTGATATAAACCTAAATGCACTGAGTATGAGTGGGGAACACATCAGGGGTGTATGATTTAATGACCTTAAATCTTGCGTTGATAGATTGCCAAAGTCTGAAGTTTTCGGTCTTTATGCTGCTTATCATCTGGGTATCATGGTTGTTTCTTTTACCGAAACAAACGGAGACGAAGTCTAGATCTTCCATGATACCATACATACGTATACATACTGCATTCGACCTCAATAAGTGATCAACAATCACATGTCCCTCAAATAAGTGATAATATATCACATTTATCCGGGAGTCAAGTTCGTCTCTCTGCTGTACGAAAGTACTGACCTGTTCACGGACTTGCTCTTGTGCCCTCATGCATATGAAAATCAAGTTCCTCATCAATAAGTGATTCTATCACATAGGGCTTGTTTTCAATCAAAATAAGTGAGTTTCTCACATCATTTATACGGTCAAACAGATGATAATCAGTATACTCACCTACTACGATGAATCTTTGTGCATACCTTGATCGCGGGGGTATATCCTGAAGTGGGACACACTAGTATTTCGGTATAATAAAATTACCTTAACGTATCATATGGTAATGGTACTTGAAATGTTCATGCATTTTGTTTAGGTGGACAAACATACTGGTAATCGTCTTGAACTGCTTTTCACTAAAACTTGAATAAAGAATTATATAATTGTGTGAAACAGTTTGATTGTGCTGATATGATCTTCTTACCGGTGATTCTCACAAAAATAGAGAGTTTAATGCTTTTCGTATTTATTTGCTTTCAGAAAATATAAAAATCCAAAAATAGTGTCTTTTTCTGTTAAAATTCTTAACGTACGAAAAACTGTTATTCTTGGAGGAATTGTTACTGAAAGGGGGAGACTGTGTTAGAAAGTGGGTTCAAAATCTTTTAAATCATGCAGGTTATAAGGTGTTTGTTAAAAGTTGTGCGTGTTGGTGCTTAATTTGAAAATGCTTAATCTGATACAGTTTAACTATCTCTTGAATAATAATAATTCTTTAACTATGTTGAAAAATTCTTATGGTTTCTCGAGATGTCTGTTTTATAGTATACAGATTGAAGCAGTTTGTTGATGAGAAGTTGCTGTGAAGAGAGGAGGAGTTTGTTGCTGCTTGGTAGAATCCTCCTTCTACAATGCAGAGTGGATGCTGTGAAGACTTACATGGAATGCTGTCTCAAAACTTGGAAGATTTGGTGATTGGATGCATCAGCTTAGGGGGAGTCTGTTGCTGACAAAGACAGAATTCATGTTGAAGCTGACGCTATCCAAAGACCAAAGACTGTGAGATTCTGAAGACTAAAGTTTCCTTTGCAAGCTATTGTCAAGGGGGAGTTTGTTGGTGCATGTTATATGACAACAGCTGTGGATTGGTCTTTGGATATTAAACAGAAGATTGGATCATGAAGACTTAAAGAAAAACGAGTTCTATGAAGCCCAATCAGTCCAAGTTTGTATTAAGTCTATTAGGCCCAAGTTTATGTGACAAATGTAATATGGGCAAAGCCCAATTCGAGATCTTGGCTGTGTGTATATAAACAGCCTTAGTCTTGAGTTTTATGGTAAGACATCAAGACACTAGAGACAACTAGAGAGAGCATTCAAGTTTGAGAGGTTAAGAACAAAACAGAAATCGGCTGTTTAGGTTCTTGTAGATCTTAGTGATTGTAAAACACTTCTAAGGGTTTGATAATCACAGAAGATCAGTTTGAAAGTTTGTGTGTTTGTGTGTTCGAGTTCTTGTTCTTCTACATAATCTTGTTTCTGTGTTCGAAGATCAATCAAGGGGATTCCGCACCCTTGATAGATTAACAGTCTTGTTACGATCCATACGGGATTACGGGGACCTACATTTTAAAGCAGCTCTTTATGAACAAAGTTAAGTATTAAGTATATGAGGACAGGGCTAGTCTTCCACAGCTGAAGAAGAGTTTTCATGTACTGCATCTTGGTCTGTTCACGAGAGATCAAGTTTCTATAAATCCTGCTGTTGATGCATTGAGAACTTCCGTGGAGTTCATGGCGATTGTCGAAGATATACTTTGATGGAGTTTAAAGCTAAAAGAACTAAATTTTAAACTAAAAGCACTAAATTTTTGCTGTTAGGTTCGTAAATTTCTTGGTGTTGTTCTTAGATTTTAAATTGTTGCTTTTAGATTCATAAATTTCTTAGTTTCATTTTCTTGAATTCTATGTAATTTTGTAAAGTATAATAACAAACAGTGGTTTGAACATCTGTTTGCATTTTGGTCAATAGATAATGGAAACCCATGTTAGGTTGAACAGTGTTTTTAAGAGGAAAACAGTGTGAGAAGACAGTAGATCATATTAAGTTAAACATCTGCTCAGTGTTAAACAGATGTTTGGCCTTTAACAGATGTTTGGCCTTTTATATCAGAGGTTTGGACTTAAACAGTTGTTTGACCTTAAACAAATGTTTGGCCATAAACAGATGTTTGACCTTAAACATATGTTTTACCTTAAACAGATGTTTCGCCTTCTGTATCAGATATTTGGATTTAAACAGATGTTTGACCTTAAACAGATGTTTGGCCTTAAACCAAACATCTGTTTAAGGTCAACATCTATTTCACTATTGGCCAAGATTTGATTGACTTTTGGTCAACATCTGTTTGAATTTTGGTCAACATCTTATTTTTTAAACAAGTACAAAATCCCAAATCACCCTATCATTTAAGTGCATTGAAGTAAAAGTGGAAATGATATTATTCATGTGGTCCTGTTGTTGTTTTGTTTGACCTCTAATATGGGTTCATGATCTAATCCGGTGATTTGAAGACATTGTTGTTTCATGTTTATACTAATAAATAAAAATCAAGTACACTTGGATGATTATTAAGCTCCTCATTTTGATTGTTTGGGTATAGTATTCTTGAAATTGGTCTTTTTTTGCAAACAGATGTTTATGGGCAAATATCTGTTTATGGCCAAACTTCTGTTTATGGACAAACATCTGTTTAAGCTCAGACCTTTGTTTATGTTCAGTGTTTATATGTAACAGTGTTTTTCACATTAGTATTTTATAGTCTGTTAGGTTGTTAGATGTTATCACGTTAGTGTTTTATATGTAACAATTTTTATGACATCAGTGTTTATATGTAACAGTGTATATCCCAACAGTGTTTATATGTAACAGTATTTATCACATCACTTCATTGATTTGATCTGTACTATAAACTGAACAGTTGTTTCATTTTTATACTAATAAATAAAAATAAAGTATACTTGGATGATTACTAAGCTCCTCATTTTGATTGTTTGGGTATAGTATTCTTGAAATTGGTCTTTTTTTGCAAACAGATGTTTATGGGCAAACATTTGTTTAAGCTCGAAGATTTGTTTAAGGCCAAAAATCTGTTTATGGCCAAATTTCTGTTTATTGGCAATCATCTGTTTAAGTTCAAACTTTTGTTTAAGTCCAGACAACTGATATATAAGGCGAAACATCTGTTTAAGCCCCAACATCTGTTTAAAAGCCTGTTACAACCACTTTGTTGGTTGAAACATTTGATTGTTAAAACTTATCAACTGCTGAAATACAACCTCTGTTTCTTCAATCTTCGTGTTGACCACTGACTTACCAAACATCAGTGTTTAAAAAACTGTTCGGTGTCCACTTATAGGAAAAATGAGCCACTGCTCACTTTTTTATTGTTGACATCCATTGATATTGACCATCAACGGTTTTCCTAAAAAACAGCCACTGCTCACATTTTTATAATTGATGGTGTTAATTAGTGATATATTGAAATTATTAAATAAAAACTAGAATTAAAATGAAATTACCATTTTACCTAATCGTTACATTCCAATGAGATAAGAGTTCCTCCAACATTGTTTTCATGATGAAATTTAATGTTAAATTAAAAAATAAAAAAATACTTGATGACTATTTGTTGCAAATCAAATCAATAATTAATGCTAATTTCTTGAGCTTTGAACTTTTAAAATATGCAAAATGTGAATTTCAAACTGACGGTTATTATCTCTTAATTAAAGTTAAAATAAAAATTAGGAAAGTCATCATGACAATTGCTTTCAAATCAGATCACTGATAATATCAGTAATTTTGAAATTCAAAATATGCAAGATGGTAATTTAAAATTGACGTTCTCTTTTTTTTTCCTACTTTGCATATCATTTCTAATATTTAATTAGTTTAATAAAGCAGGATATAAAGATATACACTACTTACCTTTCAGTTCCCAATAAACATTAGTTCCTAATAAACATCATGACAATTGCTTTCAAATCAGATCAGTAATTACTGATAATATCAGTAATTTTGAAATTCAAAATTCAAACCATATATTCTTATCCTATAAATAAGATATAATTATCTGGTTTCACATTCAAATCTCGCTCTCTCATATATGTGAGAGTATCTTTCTCTCTCAAATGCATCTTTCTCGTGATTCAGCCGCTAATTTCCGATTACACATCTTTGTTCGAATGTTTGTTGATAATGTTTACATGTTATCGTTCCAGTATCATTGTTCCAACATCGTCGTTTCAATGAAAATTCGCATCCCACATCAACCTTTCAATATCGATGCTACAGTATCATTGTTGCAACATCGTGAAAAGTTGCATGTGCTACCTTCTTTGATGGCAGAGTGTCAGCTTCAACGGACGATATGTATCTTCAATCTTGAAAAGTTACATGTGCTATCTTCTTTGATGGGAGAGTTGCATTGTTTGATTTTCGTTAAATCGAAAGTCAGGTTTTCTTGCGCCAGGAAGATTTTCTTCTTTTAAAGAAAGTATAGATTCGTCCAATATCGTGAAAACTCAGATGTGCTACAACAGTTGAGAAGAGACCTTTGCATTTTAGGTTTGTTTCTTATTTGTGTTGTCAGTAATATAGAGTGCGGTGATAGAGACGTGCAGTTCATGGCGATGCTGAAGGACATACATCGAGAGGTTCAGCAATCGATGGAGTTGAAACTAAAGTTTCTTAATTCTTGTTGTTATTCTTAGATTTGAACTTTAATATTGTTCAGTATGTCATGTAATTATTGGACTTTTAGTTTTAAGGTCATGAATAAATGAATAAATTTAATTTTATGAATCTATGTTGTGTTTTATTTTTACTTATTATTTAGTGTTTCAGTAATATTTAGATTATGTTGATGTTGAATTGTGTCTGAAGATCTGTTTGGTAAGTCAATAGAGGTTTAATAGTGTCAAGGATTTGTTTGATGGTCAACCTCTCAATGGGTTATGGTGTGGTTATAACAGTTGATCATGCTAAGGACTGTTATAAATAACCACTGCTCCTTATAAAGACTGATGGGCTTATTGACTCATGAGGCCTATGCATTGTTGAAGACAAAGCCCTGTTAAAGACAAGCACTTATGTACCTAAAGCCTGATCAACGAAAGGAAAACCACTGCTTAGTAGCAACAGTGTTTCAACATCTACAACGGATTCAACTTTAGTATTTATGTATCAGTGTTTCTTATGTAACAGCGTTTAAGTAGCAGTGGTTCTCTATACTTTATCTCTCGAGACAAACCTATACAAACTCAAAGACGAACCACTGCCCAACAACAAAAGTGGTTCAGCATCAACAGTAGATATTCTATCTTTGTTTATGTTAACAGTATTTATATGTAACAGTGTTTATCACATTTGTTTAATTTCAAACATCTGTTTAATTTCAAACAGATGTTTAAGGTCAAACAATCTCAAAATAGTTAAAAATGATAGTTTTCACTAATCCTTAAAAGTTTGTTACAACTACTGATTTGGTTCAAACATCTTATTGTTAAATGTTATCCACTGTTGAAAGACAGCTTCTGTTTCTTCAATCTTCATGTTGACCACTGTCTGACTAAACATCAGTGTTTCAATAACTGTTGGCTATTCACTGATAGTTAAATAATACTCATTGCTCACATTTTTATTGTTGACATCCACTGATATTGACCATCATTGGTTTTCCTTAAAAACATCCACTGCTCACATTTTTATTATTGACGCTGTTAATTATTGATAGATTGAAATTATTAAATGAAAACTTAAATTACAATGAAATTACTATTTTACCTAATCGTTACATTCCAAAGAGATAAGAGTTACTCCAACATTATTTTCATGATAAAATTTAAAGTTAAATTAAAAAATAAAAAAAATTCTTGATGACTATTTGTTGCAAATTAAATCAGTAATTAATGCTATTAGAAAAGTCATCATGACAATTGCTTTCAAATCAGATCAGTAAACTACTGCCCATAGCCAAGAAAGTATAACTTAGCAGATGTTTCCTTTGGCAAACATATACCATAGCAGTGGTTTTGAAATTGCCGGTAATTTCAAATTCAAAATGCATTGGGATATGTACTTTGCAATTAATGCACGTCAAGCAATCACTTCTGTCTTATGGTAAAGGCGTCTCATAGGTAAATGAATAGGTTAATTGTAATTATAATAACGTGTTTAATTTTATATTTTTCCCATGTAAATGCATTAAAATCCTAACGAGTATCGCATCATATTCTTTCGTCTGACGATGTATTTAGTCATAACCTTCTTCATTGGGTATATAAAATACATTGGGTAGAGGTTTTGATCATTACCGTTTTCATCCATCCACTCAATTATCTTCAAAAATTTTGTTGACGAGATTTTCACAAGACTCTCTGCAGAATGGAAAAATTTGGGTTTCAAGTGATTGTTGATGAGATTTTCACAAGGCTCTCTGCAGAAGATATTGGCCGTTTCAAATGTCTTTCCAAGAATTTTTATAGGGAATTGTCAAGTCATGCATTTCAGATGATGCATGCTTTCCGAAGTGGAGATTCAGTACAAAAGAAACTACTATCCTTTAAAGACACGTCAATTGTCATTAACGACGTAGTTGGTGGTAATTTGGATGTTGTTAGAAGCAAAACCTTAAGTTTTCCTAACAATGTCCACCCTAGCTTCTTACGTATTCTATCTTCATTTAATGGTTTGTTGTTAGTTTGCAATGAAGGGATTTGCTGTCAGTTGATTCTTTGGAATCCAACTATCAGGCGGTATAAGGTTTTGTGTGATGACTACTTCAATTACAATCATCATCGAAACTCTGATACTAGTGGAATTTATTTTGATCAGTTCAATGATCTGAAAGTGCAAAACATCAGATGTTACCGTAATGTAACTGCTGCTCGTGTTTACTCACGACGTCGTGAGTCATTGAGAACAATAAATTTCGGTATCGTAAACAATTATGGTTCAAGTCGTTATTCATGGTCTACAGGAGTTTATGCTGATAAAACCATATATTTTATGGTTTCAAATTATTGGTATCCACTAGGTGAGAGGAACATTGTTGCTTTTGATGTTCTTAGTGAGACTTTCAGAATTCTTCATTTTCCTGAGAGTATTGTAGTCAATCCTTGCCAAGGGCATTTTTTGACCATCTGTCACACCCCGATTTTTCCACGTATTACCGGTGGGCCCGATGGGGAGTATCGTGACGTAGTTGATATCATCATAGTCAAACAACACAATATATAAATGCACAGTGGAAGCAAAAGATAGATTCATTTCAACTTTAATAAATTGTAATAATAAGTATCACAAATAGTTGAAACAGATCCACAGGCGGATCAAAAATAAAAAGGAAGCATTGTTCAACAGTTTTATGACATCCAAGCTTGCGAGACTTATTGTGGACGCTAGGAGAAAGCCAGCCTAGTTCGAGTAGTACCTGCACTTAACCTTTTGGGAAAATACGTCAGTTTACACTGGTAAATACAAATAACTAACTCATTTTGAAAAGGTTTAGAAATTGATTTGAATGCACGTGGCACAAAAATATTTTTATAACATGGGACAATTATTTAAAAATAATCTTGTATACAGTTGTATTTATTTGTCGTCCATTAGGGCCGGTTTGTAGGGCCGGTCTAGATTAATTGACACGCCACAAGTATAATGCCCACAAGGATTATTTCCTTAAAGTGGATTACCAGTTTTTACATAATGCATCTGTCAGGTGTACGCCTACACCCCGTGCTTAGGTCGTGGCCATTTCTTTGAATGATGCCAAGGATATCCGGGACATGGTCATTTAACCCCCAAAGACCATACACCAAATAATACAGAATAAAACGAGTTATGTAAATACATTAATCACAATCCGATTTAAATGACTACATACCCGACCAAGCGGTATTATTATAATACCGTATCCCAAGCCCGTATAAGGAAAATAAGTTAAGAGTATTTACCTGAGCTAAATATAAATTCAATCTCAGCCGTATATCAATTCAGCAAGTACAGATAGCTTTTACTGGGCTCCTAAATATGGAACGAAGGTTTTTAATAACCTATTAGATTTCTAACGGGTCTTTAACTTAAGCTTAAGCTTAGACCGGTTAGTTTTAAAGGAATATACGGTCCAAACGCATGATAAGGCGAAGACCGGTTTAGAATGTGGTTTTGACCCGATAAGCTTGTATGCTTGTTTAATATGGGTGACTTAAACACATTCTGGATTTTGAGACAAAAACGATATGGCTTGACCCGTTTCGGCTAATATATGCAAACTAGTCACACAAGCCGATCCGAACGCGAAAAGTGCGTAACGAGTAACCATATGAGTCATATACAAGTTTCCTAAGTTAATATGCCTTAAATATGTCGTGACATCAGTAAGATATCTTCCATTATGCCCAAAACGGATTTAAACTCAAACTATGCCCCGTAAGGGCATTTTGGTCATTTTACAGGTTATAAAAGAGTTTATTTAGTAATCTGAGTTCCAGGTCTGATTTAATCAGTAAATATACTTAACTTAATAAGTTATAACAGTAGGGTATCATATATATGTGAAATTTATTAATTATAACCATACTATGCACCGTAGGGGCATTTTGGTAATTTCACATAAGCCTAAAGGGTCAAAACTGGAAATCTGAGTTTAAGATGTTTTCTTACTGTTAATATATAAAAATTTACTGAATATATCAGTAGGCATTAACCCTTATATGTTTAAAATAGTTTTGACACATACTATGCGTTAAAAACGCTTAAAAAGGCGATTTGGAACCATTTCCGGGTTTCCAAAGGAAAGCTGATATTTTTATAATTACAGAAGGCTCAAATAATTTATTTATCATATAAAATCAGTAGAAAAAGGTTTGGGGTCAAAAGGATTTGAAAAACTCATTTTATAGTCCAAAAGGGTAAAACCGACAATAACCGAATTTAGCTTAGAACCCTATGTCATGCTCAGCCTAAAAATAAATAAAAATCTCCAAAAATCCCAAAATATTATTTTATCAGTAGGTAAAAATTTTGATATCAAAAATTGGGTTTAGATATGCTATATGTTAATTATGCCATTTAATTACTAAAAAGTTTCTTATTTACGCTAATGAGCATAACTCCTAATCTAGACCTCAAACTGATATCAAATTTTGGGTACAAGTTTATAAATCAGTAACTAAGGTGTCTACTCTTTTACTTTTTCAAAAATCACATTTTAAGGTATAAAGGGCATAATGGTCAACATTTAAGCAATTAACGAAAACATGCATGTGGATTGGATATCTAATGAACCAAGTTGTATAATCATAGAGGGTTATACTAAAATGTAACTAAGTCCAAAAGAAGCTCTAAGGCAATCCTAAACTAGGCTTAAACGGGTCAGAACTGAAAGTCAAAGCAAAAGTCAAATTATGCGACTTTCGGTTCCGAACCGGGTCTCTACTGAAAATTATCGGGTTGAACATGTTTAGACATGTTCTTACATTAATTACCAAGTTATATTAATGATAAAACAGGTTATATGGATCCTACATTGCTAATTATGTATTAATTTGAAAATAAGTATTCTGTTGACTTTTTAAAGTCAGCTTTGACCTGACAATTGACTTAGTTAGAGTGGAAATCAGAGGGTACCCTTTTAAGGGTTTATTACCCACATAAATACCTACTTATAGGTACTTTTAATTCGATATTTGACTGAACAAATTTTAATTAATCTCGAAGTCAAACCTTAATTACGACGGTTTGACTTTTAGCTAATTAATTAAGCATTAAGGACACTCACAAAGGTCCTAAGTATGCTTATGGATCCTAAGAGAAGTTGGTTGCTGTCCAGAGAGCTCCAGAGGAAGTGTTGTGAAGCTTTTAAGTGAAGTGCAAAAATGGTTGCAACTTTGCATCTCTTATATAGGCCCTTAAGTTCAAGTAGATCATGCCATGTAACTCTAGTGATGTTATGGGATGCTCCCAGGTGTCCCTATGTTGCCCAATACCAGTTGCAAAGTCCCTGTTTTTGAAAACCACCGTTTTAAGTCGGTTAACCTGCTGAACCTGCAGCTGTCCAGAACTGGCTGGAAAACCATCTCCGTCGCGCCACGCGCCAGGGGAAGGAGACCCCGGCGCGCCACGCGAGAGGCCCAATTTCAAAAAGTTTTTGTTTGTTTGCAAGATCAGTCCCTGCACTTTCTGAACGCGATTAATTGTCTTTTTCAGCATGCATGGGCAGTGTGGACAGGTCTTGCATGTCTTTGGAAGTGTGGCCATGCATTTTGATGTCTTGGATGTATTAGAAGGAAGCTTAAATGAGGAATTGTCGTAATATTCACATAGGATCCATCCTTTGCATCTTGAATTGATTTTTTATTAAAATAACCGGATTTTGAATATGTATATCAGATGTTTATTTAAGGTTTGGGATTTATTATTTGGTTGCTCAGAGGTATTTACTTAACATGTCAACACTTTTAAATCCTGCCATACATCTTTTAACTTTGTCCGGTTTACAACACGTGTACCTTACCTGACACGTGTCTTTATTTTATTGGACGTGAATTTACGAGGTGTTACATCCTCACACCCTTAAAAGAAATCTCGACCTCGAGATTTACTGAAACAATTGAGGGTACTTTTCTTTCATGGTGGACTCTAACTCCCACGTATATTCGGGACCTCTGCGGGCATCCCATTTAACCTTCACAATAGGCACATGCTTCCTTCGAAGCTTCTTAACCTGTCGATCCTCAATCGACAAAGGTTTTTCCACAAATTTCAAGCTCTCATCTATATGCACATCCGTATGTGGTATGACTAGTGATTTATCAGCTAGACATTTCTTTAGATTGCAGATGTGGAATACATTGGGAATACCACTGAGCTCTTCAGGTAAGTTCAACTTGTAAGCCACTGATCCGACACATTCGATGATCTTGAATGGTCCTATGTTACCAAATCGCATCACTCCTTTCCAGGGTGACACCTTAAGCAAAACTTTATCACCGACCTCAAACTTTAGAGGTTTTCGCCTTTTATTTGCATAACTTTTCTGCCTATCCCTGGCAGCTTTCAGGCGATCGCGAATCTGGACAATCTTGTCCGTCGTTTCAAGGACTATATATGGTCCTGATAACTAAGCTTATCCTACTTCTGCCCAACAAACAGGCGTTCTACACCTTCTACCATATAATGCCTCAAAAGGCGCAGCCTTAATGCTTGTATGGTAGCTGTTGTTATAGGAGAACTCGATTAATGGCAGGTGCTTATCCCAACTACCACCTAAATCAATTACACATGCATGAAGCATGTCTTCCAAAGTTTGGATTGTACGCTCACTCTGTCCGTCTGTCTGCGGATGGTAAGCCGTACTAAAATTCAAGCGCGTGCCCAAAGACTGTTGGAAATTTTTCCAAAAATGTGACATGTACCTGGTATCTCTGTCCGAGATAATAGCCACTGGTATGCCATGTAGAGATACAATCTTATCTACGTACAATTGGGCTAACATGTCGGAGCTATAAGTCTCCTTAATGGGTAGAAAATGTGCTGACTTAGTCAGTCTGTCTACTATTACCCATATAGTATCATTTCCTTTCCTGGTCTTTGGCAACTTGGTGATGAAATCCATTGTCACCATCTCCCACTTCCATGTGAGAAGTTCAGGTTGTTGAAGCAAACCTGACGGTTTCTGATGTTCAGCCTTGACTTGCGTACATGTCAAACATTTAGCTACATAGGCGGCTATAGACTTTTTCAAGCCTATCCACCAATAGTTTGCCTTTAGATCCTGGTACATCTTATCAGCTCCAGGATGAACGGAGTATTTATAACTATGGGCTTCCTGGAGGATAACATCCGAAAGTCCTCCATAAATTGGAACCCATATTCGTCCATTTAACCTCAGAATTCCGTCCTTGCCATAGGCTAACTGTTCTTCAGTTACTCCTAGCTTTTCGTTAGGATAGTTAGCTTCTAGCACAGCTTCCTTTTGCGCAGCTAACAACTTTTCATTCAAACTATTCTTTATCTCAATGCTCTTGGCATTGATTCTGATGGGCTTCACTCTTTCCTTCCTGCTTAAGGCATCGGCAACCACATTTGCCTTGCCTGGATGGTATCTTATTTCACAGTCATAATCATTTAAAGTTTCCATCCAGCGTCGCTGTCTCATGTTCAAGTCCTTCTGATTGAACAGATGTTGAAGGCTTTTGTGATCGGAATAGATCACACACTTGGTTCCATACAAATAATGCCTCCACAGCTTTAGTGCAAATACAACCGCACCCAACTCCAAGTCATGGGTGGTGTAATTCTTCTCGTGTACCTTTAACTGACGTGAAGCATAGGCAATAACTTTGCCTTTCTGCATAAGCACACATCCCATACCGGTGTGTGATGCATCACAATATACTACAAATTCCTCTATTCCATCAGGCAATGTCAATACAGGAGCGTTGCTCAACTTTTGCTTCAAAATATCAAAAGATTCTTGTTGCTTAGGCCCCCAGTCAAACTTGCTTTTCTTGCGGGTGAGTAAAGTCAGGGGTGCTGCAATTCTTGAGAAGTTTTCAATAAATCGCCTTTAGTATCCTGCCAGTTCTAGAAAGCTGTGAATTTCCGTAGGCGTCATTGGCTCTTGCCAGTTCATAATAGCTTCAATCTTAGCTGGATCCACTTGGATACCATGCTCACTAACCACATGTCCAAGGAATTGGACTTTTCGAAGCCAAAATTCACACTTTGAAAATTTGGCATAGAGTTTTTCTTGTTGAAGTAGCTTAAGAATGCAACGGAGATGTTTCTCATGGTCAGCTTGGCTTTTCGAGTAAATGATAATGTCGTCGATGAAGACAATGACAAATTTGTCCAAGTAAGGCTTGCAGACGCGATTCATGAGATCCATGAATACGGCAGGTGCATTAGTGAGCCCAAAAGGCATCACTAGGAACTCGTAATGACCATAACGAGTCCTAAATGCAGTCTTGTGTACATCTTCATTTTTAACCTTCAATTGATGATAGCCTGACCTCAAATCGATTTTAGAGAAGTAGCTTGCCCCTTGCAATTGATCGAACAGATCGTCGATCCTGGGCAAAGGATACCTATTCTTGATAGTGACTTTATTAAGCTCACGGTAGTCGATGCATAGCGCATCGATCCGTCCTTCTTTTTGACAAATAGAATTGGCGCTCCGGTCCCCAAGGAGACGAACTAGGTCTAATGAAACCTTTGGCTAGCAATTCATCTAGTTGTGTCCTCAATTCCTTCATCTCTGTTGGTTCCAACCTATAAGGCGCTCTCGCAACAGGTGCTGCTCCAGGGATGATGTCAATTCTGAATTCTACTTGTCTATCTAGTGGTAAACCAGGTAGTTCTTCAGGAAAAACTTCAGGGTACTTAGAAATGACTGGAATATCTTCAACCTTGGGTTTCTGCTCATCAATAGTTACTTGTGCCATATAAATGACACAACCCTTCTTCAGACATTTAGATGCCTTGAGCATAGACACTTGCTCAGGCAGTCCATACTGGGTATCTCCCTGAATGGTAATTGGCTCACCAGACGGAGTCTCGATCACCACTTGCTTCTTATTGCACACTATCTGGGCTTGGTTACGTGATAACCAATCCATGCCTATAACTATGTCAAAACCGGCTAACTTCAAAGGAAGTAAGGACAAGGGGAAAGAGTGGTTCCTAATGGATATGAAACATCCATCTAATACTATTGAGGCGGTTTCTATGGTACCATCAGCTAATTCCACCTCATATTTCACACTTAGGGTTTTAACAGGTAAATTCAGCAATTTGCAAAACTTATTATCTACAAATGATTTATCAGCTCCTGAATCAAAAAGTACTCTTGCATAGACGTCATTTATGAGGAAGGTACCTGTGATCACATTGTCGTCCTGCACAGCTTCCTTTGCATCCATCCGGAAGACCCTTGCATTGGTCTTCTTGACCTCTTCCGGATTCTTGGCGTACTTAGGGCAGTTGGTTTTGATGTGCCCTTTCTCGTTGCAGTTGAAACACGTGGCATCTTTAATCTTCCTGCAATCAACAGTTTTGTGCTCTTTAGACTTGCATAACCCACATGCAGCTGATCCTGACCGAGACTTGGACTCAAGTCTGCACTTTCCAAAGTGGCGTTTTTGGCAAGTCTTGCACTTTGGCTTTTCCTCAGCTTGTTGGCTACCCTTGTTGGATCCAGACTTCTTCCTAAAGTCAGTGCTAACTTTATGCTTCTTTTCAGATCTTCGTGAGTTATCATCCTCACGCTTTCTCTTGCCTTCCTCCGAATTCCTCAGCGATCTTAGCCTGACCGCGTCCAAGGTAAGAGACAGAGATAGATCAGCTGTTGATCTGAAAGTAGCAGGTCTGGACGCCTTAACACTGGCTTTGATTTCTGGGGCTAAACCCCCAATGAAGCGAGCAATCCTTTTGGGTTCCGGGGTTACCAGATACGGAACCAGCCTAGACTGGGTATTGAAACTGGTGAGGTAAGCTTGACAATCTAAATTCTTCATCACCAACGATAAGAAATCTGATTCAATTCTTTCAACCTCATGCTGCGGGCAATAATTCTCCTTAATGAGAGCAACGAACTGATCCCACGACAAATTGTAGAGCGGGATCTTTCCAGCAGCTTGAATGAGAGACTTCCACCATGCCAGTGCCTCTCCCTTGAATGATTGGGATACATACTTCACTACATCCCTTTCAGCACAACCGCTGATGTCAACTATTGTGTCCATCTCATCCAACCAGGTCATACAATCAATTGCCCCTTTCTCCCCAGTGAAATCCCGGGGCTTGCAGGAAACAAAGTACTTATAGGTACAGGACTTGGTACGTGGTTTATCATCAAACACTATCCTTTTAGATGGAACACTGTTTTGATTAGATGAATGTCGATCATCATTTTTCTTTGGCTCATCTTTCTTAGAGGGTGGCTTGCTATGAGCCTCCGAATGAGTCTTAGGCTTGGAGTGCAGTGTGGATAGGGTCCTACTTCGAGTCCCGCTATATTCATGATATTGCCGCTCTATAGCTTTTGTAACAGCATTATCTACTAACGCTTGTAGCTCTGCACCGGTCACATGTATCTTAGTATTTTCATGGTTTTCCACCGGATGACTGTTTACTTCTTCTGAACTAGCCATGTAGCTTTAATTGCTACATAAAATCAAATAAGGGCAAGGTTTATATAGAAGCTTATACAGTTTTATTGTTTTTGACAATTTATTAACCATGGTTTTTAATAGCCATATTAGTTAATTTGCTAAATATATAATTATTCAGGATTTTTATCAAATCCTAAATTATAAGTTAGTAATAGCACAAAAGGCTTAGTCACGTAGACAAATTTAGTTTATACACCCGGGTTTTACAGAATCGAGGTATTAAGGTTTGAATCAAAGTTCACTACCTTTTCTTGACAGGGAGTTGTAGGCTACCACTGTCTTTAGTCTCATATGACAATAATTATAGCCGTAGGCATTGCATCGCAAACGGATGTTTAATTAATAATAAATAATTGGGATAATTTAACGTAAGGGTGGCACGTGTGACTTTGCGGACCACATTAGCCAAGAATGTCAACATGTTTGCAGATGTTAACAGAGATTTGAATCTTTTTAAACAGGTTTTACCATATTGGCCAGGTCTTATAATGACATACAAGCTAGGTTTTACCTTTTAAGATTCTTTTTAATATTTAACGCAGAACAATCCTAAATTGAGATATTAATATGGATCTGAACCTAATTGAGGAACTACCATCTTAGCCCTGTCTTAAGGTGACACGTGGCTAGGTCTTGTCCTTTTTAGATTTTGCCATTTTATTATAATGGTAGATCTTGTAGAAATATTGTTATTTATTTATTTTATATTTTTGTTCATGCATATAACTAAAATAATAATTTAAATTTAACCAATTCACCACATAAATTTAAAAATACGTGTCTGCCCTGAACGGGACTTTTAAATGAGATAACATGCCCGCGCAGGGGCTAACAACACCACATACCCAGGCAGGGGTCAAACAAAAGCCTTAGCCACGCAGGGGCTTAACAAACAAAACATACCCACGCAGGGGTTAAAACAGAATGACAGGCCCACGCAGGGGCTCAACTGAAAACAAGGAAATACATCCAACAATTTGAAGGATTCAATGGTCCTTCTTGCTCTTTCCTTTTATTAAACCTGCTAATCCCTTGAAGAAACCTTGTCGCTCCCAGCGATCTCCGTGAACTTCTTGCTCAACCTGGTCCAGTCTTTGGAGGATCTCCTCCCGTTCTGGCGGGGAAAACTGTGGTATCTACGGCTGCGGCTGCGGCTGATGCGGAGGTCGAAAAGACGGCTGCTGTTGGTATCCATAAGCTGGGTATCCAACTTCCCAGGGAGCTCCATAAGGCCCCTCGGGGTTGAGGGTGTTGTAGTTCCAGGCTGCCAGATATGGGTCGACCTTAGCATAGTTGAAGCTGGAGTGAGCCGGCTGCTCGAAGGGATTATACGTTGCTGGGCCAGTATACGCAGGAATTGGGTTGTTAAAGCCCAATGGTGGTGACATGACAGGTACAGAGTTCACTTCCGGGTTGGGGTTTGAAGGTCCCCCCATCTGCTGGTTTTCTTGGAGCGGCGGGTAGTGGCTGCCACTCGATGGTTGAGGGGTGCTGATATGCACTCCTCTTCCTTGCACGGACATCCGTGCGTTCGTTCTCCTTCGCCTCGGTGGCTCAGGAGGCTGTTACTGAGGTGGTGGTGGTGGCGGTGGCGGAGTAACTGCCACAAAGCGTGAATCCCCGGAAGGATCCTGTTGCTGCTGCTGCTGATAAGGCGATGAATGGTAAGAGGGTGTGAAATACCACTCAAACTGGTTGAACCTTGCTTGGTAGCTATCTGGACCACGGTAAGGTGATCCATGAAAAGACGACCCATCAGAAATTTCTATGGGATGTGTGGGGGTACCGGTTGGTGGTTCGGTAGGGTCGGTATCCTCGTCCATATCCATGGCGTGGTCTCCGGAAAAGTGATCTTCGGGTCCCAATGGGTTAACACAAACTGGTTCTTCGAGGTAATTTGCCGGGTTGAACCGGCTTCGGAAGATCTGTGACGGGTTATCAAAGGATTGACGAGAGTTGGACCATTGGAGAGGGATGAACGAAGGTAGTGGGTTATCGGGTTCGTTTTCTGAATGGGGTCCAAAAGAGTGTAAGTAAGAAGGTGACGAAGCTAACGAGACAGATCGCCTCGCTGGCTGTAGATGTGCTCTCCAGTCTCCCTGTGGACTGGTGCGTATGTTGACGGGTGAGGTCCGTCTTTGAGAAGGCCCGGCCTCCTGGTCGTGGCCTGTTACAGGTGACTTTCCCTTTCTTCTGAAGAATCTTGGCGGCATATTTAGACCTATCAACATAACAAAGATAACAACAAAGAATAATATAAAAGACAAATTAAAACAAAAATCAGGATTTATCCTATGTTCTTTGTCTAGACTCGAAAATTCGAGGAATGTGCAATTGTGTAACTGAGATTAAACACAAAAGGCTAGTGTTTAATTCACTCAGTGTTGGCTCTGATACCAACCTGTCACACCCCGATTTTTCCACGTATTACCGGTGGGCCCGGTGGGGAGTATCGTGACGTAGTTGATATCATCATAGTCAAACAACACAATATATAAATGCACAGCGGAAGCAAAAGATAGGTTCATTTCAACTTTAATAAATTGTAATAATAAGTATCACAAATAGTTGAAACAGATCCACAGGTGGATCAAAAATAAAAAGGAAGCATTGTTCAACAGTTTTATGAAATCCAAGCTTGCGAGACTTATTGTGGACGCTAGGAGAAAGCCAGCCTAGTTCGAGTAGTACCTGCACTTAACCTTTTGGGAAAATACGTTAGTTTTACACAGGTAAATACAAATAACTGACTCATTTTGAAAAGGTTTAGAAATTGATTTGAATGCACGTGGCACAAAAATATTTTTATAACTTGGGACAATTATTTAAAAATAATCTTGTATACAGTTTTATTTATTTGTCGTCCATTAGGGCCGGTTTATAGGGCCGGTCTAGATTAATTGACACGCCACAGGTATAATGCCCACAAGGATTATTTCCTTAAAGTGGATTACCAGTTTTTACATAATGCATCTGTCAGGTGTACGCCTACACCCCGTGCTTAGGTCGTGGCCATTTCTTTGAATGATGCCAATGATATCCGGGACATGGTCATTTAACCCCCAAAGGCCATACACCAAATAATATAGAATAAAACGATTTATGTAAATACATTAATCGCAATCCGATTTAAATGACTACATACCCGACCAAGCGGTATTATTATAATACCGTATCCCAAGCCCGTATATGGAAAATAAGTTAAGAGTAATTTACCTGAGCTAAATATAAATTCAATCTCAGCCGTATATCAATTCAGCAAGTACAGATAGCTTTTACTGGGCTCCTAAATATGGAACGGAGGTTTTTAATAACCTATTAGATTTCTAACGGCTCTTTAACTTAAGCTTAAGCTTAGACCGGTTAGTTTTAAAGGAATATACGGTCCAAACGCATGATAAGGCGAAGACCGGTTTAGAATGTGGTTTTGACCCGATAAGCTTGTATGCTTGTTTAATATGGGTGACTTAAACACATTCTGGATTTTGAGACAAAAACGATATGGCTTGACCCGTTTCGGCTAATATATGCAAACTAGTCACATAAGCCGATCCGAACGCGAAAAGTGCGTAACGAGTAACCATATGAGTCATATACAAGTTTCCTAAGTTAATATGCCTTAAATATGTCGTGACATCAGTAAGATATCTTCCATTATGCCCAAAACGGATTTAAACTCAAACTATTCCCCGTAAGGGCATTTTGGTCATTTTACAGGTTATAAAAGAGTTTATTTAGTAATCTGAGTTCCAGGTCTGATTTAATCAGTAAATATACTTAACTTAATAAGTTATAACAGTAGGGTATCATATATATGTGAAATTTATTAATTATAACCATACTATGCACCGTAGGGGCATTTTGGTAATTTCACATAAGCCTAAAGGGTCAAAACTGGAAATCTGAGTTTAAGACTTTTTCTTACTGTTAATATATAAAAAATTATTGAATATATCAGTAGGCATTAACCCTTATATGTTTAAAATAGTTTTGACACATACTATGCGTTAAAACGCTTAAAAAGACGATTTGGAGCCATTTCCGGGTTTCCAAAGGAAAGCTGATATTTTTATAATTCCAGAAGGCTCAAATAATTTATTTATCATATAAAATCAGTAGAAAAAGGTTTGGGGTCAAAAGGATTTGAAAAACTCATTTTATAGTCCAAAAGGGTAAAACCGACAATAACCGAATTTAGCTTAGAACCCTATGTCATGCTCAGCCTAAAAATAAATAAAAATCTCCAAAAATCCCAAAATATTATTTTATCAGTAGGTAAAAAGTTTGATATCAAAAATTGGGTTTAGATATGCTATATGTTAATTATGCCATTTAATTACTAAAAAGTTTCTTATTTACGCTAATGAGCATAACTCCTAATCTAGACCTCAAACTGATATCAAATTTTGGGTACAAGTTTATAAATCAGTAACTAAGGTGTCTACTCTTTTACTTTTTCAAAAACCACATTTTAAGGTATAAAGGGCATAATGGTCAACATTTAAGCAATTAACGGAAACATGCATGTGGATTGGATATCTAATGAAGCAAGTTGTATAATCACAGAGGGTTATACTAAAATGTAACTAAGTCCAAAAGAAGCTCTAAGGAAATCCTAAACTAGGCTTAAACGGGTCAGAACTGAAAGTCAAAGCAAAAGTCAAATTATGCGACTTTCGGTTCCGAACCGGGTCTCTACTGAAAATTATCGGTTTGAACATGTTTAGACATGTTCTTACATTAATTACCAAGTTATATTAATGATAAAACAGGTTATATGGATCCTACATTGCTAATTATGTATTAATTTGAAAATAAGTATTCTGTTGACTTTTTAAAGTCAGCTTTGACCCGACAATTGACTTAGTTAGAGTGGAAATCAGAGGGTACCCTTTTAAGGGTTTATTACCCACATAAATACCTACTTATAGGTACTTTTAATTCGAGATTTGACTGAACAAATTTTAATTAATCTCGAAGTCAAACCTTAATTACGACGGTTTGACTTTTAGCTAATTAATTAAGCATTAAGGACACTCACAAAGGTCCTAAGTATGCTTATGGATCCTAAGAGAAGTTGGTTGCTGTCCAGAGAGCTCCAGAGGAAGTGTTGTGAAGCTTTCAAGTGAAGTGCAAAAATGGTTGCAACTTTGCATCTCTTATATAGGCCCTTAAGTTCAAGTAGATCATGCCATGTAACTCTAGTGATGTTATGGGATGCTCCCAGGTGTCCCTATGTTGCCCAATACCAGTTGCAAAGTCCCTGTTTTTGAAAACCACCGTTTTAAGTCGGTTAACCTGCTGAACCTGCAGCTGTCCAGAACTGGCTGGAAAACCATCTCCGTCGCGCCACGCGCCAGGGGAAGGAGACCCCGGCGCGCCACGCGAGAGGCCCAATTTCAAAAAGTTTTTGTTTGTTTGCAAGATCAGTCCCTGCACTTTCTGAACGCGATTAATTGTCTTTTTCAGCATGCATGGGCAGTGTGGACAGGTCTTGCATGTCTTTGGAAGTGTGGCCATGCATTTTGATGTCTTGGATTTATTAGAAGGAAGCTTAAATGAGGAATTGTCGTAATATTCACATAGGATCCATCCTTTGCATCTTGAATTGATTTTTTATTAAAATAACCGGATTTTGAATATGTATATCAGATGTTTATTTAAGGTTTAGGATTTATAATTTGGTTGCTCAGAGGTATTTACTTAACATGTCAACACTTTTAAATCCCGCCATACATCTTTTAACTTTGTCCGGTTTACAACACGTGTACCTTACCTGACACGTGTCTTTATTTTATTGGACGTGAATTTACGAGGTGTTACACCATCGCAAAGAGGTTGCATTTGATTTTTATTGGAAAGTCTGTTGAGCTAACTACTGATTTGCTTAGATATGAAGAAGAAGGCTGGATGAAGGTGTTTGTTTTCAATAATCCTCGTGTAGTTGATTATGTAGATACGCGCCTGATGTGCACAAAATGCAACATATAAATTACATCAATTGTGGCATAAAACTAACCCCTTTTTAGTAGTAATGTTGGAAAAAGTGTGCTTTTGTCTTCCTTTTGTATTTTCAGGATTAAATGAGCTCAAATGAACAAAAGAAGCAAAAAGGCAGCTGAATCTAACATAAATACAAGAAAAGGAACAAATGTGGCATGCCCGACCTCCCCGACAGCATCTTCTCAAGCAAAACAAGAAAACAGAAGGCTGAACACGCCCCGTGCTCAGTGAACACGGGGGCGTGCCCAAGTGCCAGCATAAAAGACAAAGTTATAGAAGCTTCTATCGCCCACAACGGGGCCGTGCTCACCGGACACGGGGCCGTGGTCAACTATAAGATTGGCATAATCCAGGCAAATCTTAATTGTACAGATATGCTTCTGCACACGGGGACGTGCCCAGCGGACACGGGGGTGTGGTCAACTAATGCAGACAAACTGCAATTAATGAAGACAGAGAAGAGGATGGACACGGGGCCGTGTCCGAGCTGCTGTTCAGGCTATAAATAGGGGTGCTTGGCTCATTTGCAAACCATCCCTTGGCACACCACCTCTCTCACACTTCACCCACCACCCACCACCATCACAACACCATCATCCACCACCATCATCCATTGTCCATCATAGAGTGTGTGAGTTATCTCGGGATCCAAGATTGATCGTAAGAGTTCTTGACAATCAAAGGCCATGTTTGCCTAAGTCTCTTACATCACTTGGTGAAGATAAGTGTCTAGTGTAATACTTTTTATTTTTAATCTTTTCGCACTTTTTACTTGGTTATGTATTAATGACTTTAATAACTAGTTTCTTATGTTGAAGGTGATTCTTCCTTATCGTTTGTCCGTGGTGTCTTGGCATTATTTTATTGTCTATATAAAATAAAAGATTTTCACCATTCATATCTCCACGGTCTATATGGAGGTATGTTGGCTACCAGGTCGGGGGTTAAGGGAACGGTTTGGTAAGAGTCTTGCCTTATTCAGTGTATAGATCCTGCAAGGACCTGGGTCAAATTTAGTAGGACCTCCTTAAATACCCACCGGTATTGGATGGCGGGGGTCCAAACTCTTTGATCCCCTCATATGTAAGCTACTATTAATACTTTAATCCGGCTACTTAGGACTGTATCCTTGCTGACTCAGACTACTTAGCCGAGGGTAACGTCACCTTCAAAAGAGGGGCCTACCATAATATGCATTAATAACTTAATTAATTATCTTTCAATAATCCGACCCTTTATGATTGTATCTTTGCTGACTCAAACTACTGGGTTGAGGGTAACGTCACCTTCAAAAGAGGGGCCTACTACAATAACTAAGATAATCTCTTAAAAAGTGCAAAAGTGCGGAAATAATCAAAGGTTACACTAAACACGAGTCGGAGCCAAGTGATTCATCTTGTCTATCTGTTTTTACTTTTATTTTATTTTTCAGCATTTTAGTTAGTTTTTATTTTTCTAGTTTAAAACCTTTTTCTAACTTTTGATTTGATTAGACGTTGAGGATAAACCGGTACTAAAAGCTCTTGTGTCCTTGAACGACCTCGGTATCTTGCCAACACTATACTACGCTCACGATGGGTGCACTTGCCCATATGTGTGTTTGGTGTTAGTAAAATATCGTGTTTTATAAATTTAAAACTTGACTAACGTGTAAAAAGGGCTTAAAATATACTTAAAATTATATACATACCACACGCACATCAAGTTTTTGGCGCCGTTGCCGGGGACACAAGGATTTTAAGAAAGTTAGGAATCAACGGCCTAATCTTTTTTTCTAATTTTTCTGTTTTTTTTTTTTTTTGGGGGGGGGGGGGATTTTCGTAGTTTTTCAGCTTCTGCAGAACTCAGCACGGGTCATGCCCGCTGAACACGCCCCGTGCCAAATCATTGGAACTGGCAATCCTGTTTTAAGTCAGACAATAAGCTGAACACGGGGTCGTGCCCACTCAACACGCCCCGTGCCCAAGATTCAGTTACTGAAAACAGAACCGTAAGATCCCGACGGTTGGTAATTTCTGACACAAACATGAGTGATACTGATATTTTTTACTTTCGGCATTCTTATGGTACGTGGTGTCAAATATGTGGTGGTTCCCATAAAGAATTAGAATGTTATTTTCTATATTATAAGCCCCACTATATAAACCCATCGTTTTCCCGTAGCCTTAAGAGGGGCGAAAGTAAAAATAATCCCTATCTCTCCCTCGAATGCTCTCAACCGGATCTTCTAGGAGAAATGCTTCTTGATGAACTATTTCAATTGGAAGATCTAATTCTTAATTGGTTAAAAGAACTTAGAATAGATTTCAATAATTTATCTCAAGATGACAACCAAGAAGAATTGTTGGGATCGCATTCAAATAAAAACAACTTCGTTGTCCCCGATGTTACCTCTAACTCTAATGAGGACTTGAGCGATAGTCGTCCCTGTGTCGATTGTGCCGTGAAGGACTCCTCATCGACTTCGTTCGATGCATACATAGACCTGAGCGATTCGGCATACACCTTCTTTAACGAGAGCCCGGGAAAGGGTTGGACTTGTCCACCTACATTTAGCATAGGAATCACCCTCACCGACAGCCTCTTGCGTTCTCGTCTTAATCTAGAGCAATTAAGGTATCTTAGGCACTTTGGGGTTGTTCCCTCCAGTAAGGAACCACCCGATCCGGATAAGTTCCTTAGAAATAGACAAACTCCATAATACAGCCTCTAGACACGGGGCCGTGTCCAGGTCAGCACGCCCCCGTGTTCACCCAAAGATTCTCGTCTGATTTCATGTCAGAATACGGACAAAGTGTGTCAAGATTTCATCTGCACACGGGGCCGTGTCCAGCCGACAAGGGGCCGTGTGCAGCATGCTGTCATTTTTCTATAAATGCAGCAAGATTCCTGCACATATGGACCACTCCAAAGACAAAGATCTGGTGGATCTTCCCACATACCATCCTAGGTATATTCTAAAGAAGGTTCCCAACAACCATCTTCTCTTTTCCACTTTTATCCATTACCTTCTTCTTCAATTTCTCTTAACACCTCCATTAGAGCTTGAAATCTCCATAATCCCAAGCCTTATTGAGAAGTTTGTTATATTTTTATTCAAGGAATCTTGTTAAAAATAAGTTCTACAACAATGTTTTAAGTTGTTTCTGCTTAGAAACGTTTTAAAAATCACAAAAACAAATTAAACCACCAAGATTCCTTGTTCCAAAAATCTGCAGACATCTGAACACGGGGTCGTGCTCATTAAGCACGGGGCCGTGTCCGAGGTACTGTTTACATAAAATTGAGCTCTTTTCGGTATGTCTTCTCATAATGGCGAGCAGAACTAGCGGAACATCTTCATCGCACTCTAGGAACAACCGACAAGGAATAAGGTCATCAACAGTTGAAGATTCTCTTGTAAACTATGTTTACGCTTTAAGAGACGCCATTGATGAAATAACAGGAGTGGAAGAAGCATTGGTCGACCGTATCAATCATTTGACGGTGGGACTAGAGGGATGTCTTCGAGAGGTCAACCTTTTGCACCAAAGGTTGAACATTCTCGCTTCTCCTACTTTGGTTCCAATCATTACCCAAAGGGCATGGAATGTGGTTCCTGAAGTCATCATACCGGCCGAATGGTACGCCATGCATCCGGAGCCCCCTCGGGACGTACTACAAGGGGTTCCGGTTGGTGTCGCTCCTCCTCCACAAGATGTTGAGGAGAATGACGCCGCCTTCTTCCTCCCAAGTGAGATAGAAGAATGGCTTTAACACCCCTCGGCTCGGAGTTCGACTAAACTTTTAGACACCGGAAAATTATTTCCGGAATTTTGGTTCTCAGTGTAATAGTAGAGCTCCTTAAGATGATTTTATATATCACTTGACCTATCTAGTTTAGGACCTTTAATTTTCCTTCTTTGTTTTAATTTTCTAGGACTATTATGTAATTCTCTCTATGTTTTAATGAATGATGGTTTGAGCTAATTTGGTGTTTGGATGATGTTGTAATGGATAAAACACACTCGGGATGGTGAAGGATAACAAGGGAAACTTGAACCAGCACCCCATGCACGAAAACAGGGCCATCCGACAAAATTTTCTTCATTACAGCAAGTTCAGCACGGGTCGTGCCCGCCCAACACGACCCCGTGCTGCACAATCTGCAGAGAATGCCCAGTTCAGGTAACTGGACACGGGCCGTGTTCACCCAACACGCCCCCGTGTCCAGGCTTCTGTTTCTTTTTACATATTTTGTTACTGGCGATCTGAACACGGGGCCGTGCCCGGACACCACGGGGCCGTGTCCAGACGCCCAGTAACAAAAATTTTGCTTTTTCACACCTTCTTACACATTCAATCAACCTAAAAACTTATTTTTGGGACACATTGAGGACAATGTGTAATTTAAGTGTGGGGGGATGCTAAAATTTTGAATCTTGCAAGTCCTAATCATAAGCCTTACACAAAACTCTATTGGAACCGCTAATCACCCCAAAAAATTTTCAAAAATTTTCATTTTTTTTACTTGTCTAGGTTTAACTTGGGAATTTCAAGTTCTAAAAAGGTTATATTTTTTACAAATTTACAACCGATAGCGTCGTGATAAAAAGAACCAACATAAGAAAATTATGAAAAGGCATGACAAGTTTAGTTAAAATTTGATTATATATACTTGATCACATAAAAACCCATTCCCACAAAAAGTGAGTTTTGAGCCTTTATTGAGCATACAAATATATATCTTTAAACTAAATGCTCATTTTTCGTTTCTTGTGTGAATAGCCGCTTAGTTCTTACGACTCTGGAACTTGCCACGACGATACATTCCCGGTCCTTACCAACTTAAACCCGAGTAAGTAAATGACGGAGGCATTAGGACTAACCCTTTTTATTTCTACACCATTATTTTTCTTTTTTTTACCACCTTCCCCAAAATCCCCCTAGTTAACCCCTTTGAGCCTAAACCTTTTCATTTCTTAACCCAAAAACAAACACCCTTTTTACCCACCAAAACCCTTTTTATTTTAAACCCTTTGTTTTAGTAACAAGCTCGGTCTTTCGTATGACTTTTCGAAAAAAAAAAATGTTGATGATGAAGCAAAAGAGAAATAAACAAACATGTTCATCCAAAATAACTTTGTTTGAATAATGGCTTCATCAAAATAAAAATTGCAAAAATAAAAAGTCTTACGAAAACCGACGCTTTTTACGCCTTTCGCCCTATTACTAACCACTAACCCAACCACCTACCTTTAACCCAAGCCTAACCCTTCACCCAAAAGTCCTCTTGATATTTACAAAGGTATATAGTTAAAAAGGAGGAGGATTGATTGCTTGGCAAGCCTATGGTAGGAGTAAGTTCCATGCCGCTCTCGAGTGATTCATTAAAATACATCTTCGGCCGAGTGTTGAGTGATCCCCGTGAGGTATGTGAACTTGTATATAAATGGAATTTTAAAAAGGCATGTTATGCCCTAATAAGTAATTTATCTTATTTAATGTTTTAAATAAATCATGACGAATAGGATTGTAAATAAATAAAAAAATAAAACTTGATAAAGAATCTTGGCAATCCCGACACTCTATGACAAGCCCAAAAACCTTCTCTTCTACTCATTCCATTTGGGAGTGTAAAGCCACATTATAAAGAGTTTTGCTTGAGTACAAGCAAAGATTCAAGTGTGGGGGTATTTGATGTGCACAAAATGCAACATATAAATTACATCAATTGTGGCATAAAACTAACCATTTTTTAGTACTAATGTTGGAAAAAGTGTGCTTTTGTCTTCCTTTTGTATTTTCAGGATTAAATGAGCTCAAATGAACAAAAGAAGCAAAAAGGCAGCTAAATCTAACATAAATACAAGAAAAGGAACAAACGTGGCATGCCCGACCTCCCCGAAAGCATCTTCCCAAGCAAAGCAAAACAAGAAAACAGAAGGCTGAACACGCCCCGTGCTCAGTGAATACGGGGGCGTGCCCAAGTGCCAGCATAAAAGACAAAGCTATAGAAGCTTCTATCGCCCTCCACGGGGTTGTGCTCAGCGGACACGGGGTCGTGGTCAACTATAAGATTGGCAGAATCCAGGCAAATCTTGATAGTACAGATATGCTTCTGCACACGGGGGGCGTGCCCAGCGGACACGGGGGCGTGGTCAACTAATGAAGACAAACTGCAATTAATGAAGACAGAGAAGAGGATGGACACGGGGCCGTGTCCGAGCTGCTGTTCAGGCTATAAATAGGGGTGCTTGGCTCATTTGCAAACCATCCCTTGGCACACCACCTCTCTCACACTTCAACCACCACCATCACAACACCATCATCCATTGTCCATCATAGAGTATGTGAGTCGTCTCGGGATCCAAGATTGATCGTAAGAGTTCTTGACAATCAAAGGCCATGTTTGCCTAAGTCTCTTACATCACTTGGTGAAGACAAGTGTCTAGTGTAATACTTTTTATTTTTAATCTTTTCGCACTTTTTACTTGGTTATGTATTAATGACTTTAATAACTAGTTTCTTATGTTGAAGGTGATTCTTCCTTATCGTTTGTCCGTGGTGTCTTGGCATTATTTTACTGTCTATATAAAATAAAAGATTTTCACCATTCATATCTCCACGGTCTATATGGAGGTATGTTGGCTTCCTGGTCGGGGGTTAAGGGAACGGTTTGGTAAGAGTCTTGCCTTGTTCAGTGTATAGATCCTGCAAGGACCTGGGTCAAATTTAGTAGGACTTCCTTCAATACCCACCGGTATTGGATGGCGGGGGTCCAAACTCTTTGATCCCCTCATATGTAAGCTACTATTAATACTTTAATCCGGCTACTTAGGACTGTATCCTTGCTGACTCAGACTACTTAGCCGAGGGTAACGTCACCTTCAAAAGATGGGCCTACCATAATATGCATTAATAACTTAATTAATTATCTTTCAATAATCCGACCCTTTAGGATTGTATCCTTGCTGACTCAAACTACTGGGTTGAGGGTAACGTCACCTTCAAAAGAGGGGCATACTACAATAACTAAGATAATCTCTTAAAAAGTGGAAAAGTGCGGAAATAATCAAAGGTTACACTAAACACGAGTCAGAACCAAGTGATTCATCTTGTCTATCTGTTTTTACTTTTATTTTATTTTTCAGCATTTTAGTTAGTTTTTATTTTTCTAGTTTAAAACTTTTTTCTAACTTTTGATTTGATTAGACGTTGAGGATAAACCGGTACTAAAAGCTCTTGTGTCCTTGGACGACCTCGGTATCTTGCCAACACTATACTACGCTCACGATGGGTGCACTTGCCCATATTTGTGTTTGGTGTTAGTAAAATATCGTGTTTTATAAATTTAAAACTTGACTAACGTGTAAAAAGGACTTAAAATATACTTAAAATTATATACACACCACACGCGCATCAGCGCCGAAGTACTAATATAATTGAAGACAACAAGTGGCTGATAACAAGCATCTGGGGGGATATGATTGAAGTTGATCTGACCAACGAACTTCTGAAATACCTCCAACATGTTGACAACTACAATGGTCCGAAAGGAGCTTTACTTATCGAAACTAATGTTTCACCAATAGATTAGGAATTAGGATCCTGTATTTTATTGAATGTTATTTGCTGTTTTGACAATTGTATTTTTATATAATTAGTTGTGTTAAAATTATTAATAATGTTTGTTATTTAAATTAAGTAAATGAATATTGATGTTTGAGAGTGTAAAAGCTTGTAATATTGGCAAAGGTCTGTTTAAATGGTCAAAGCTCTGTTATTGGGAACAGATGTTTCAAAATTAAACAATGGTTGATACATCTGTTGACTTGGGTCAACAGATGGATGAACTTTATATGCTGTTTGACAATTGTAGTTTTTATATAATTAGTTGTGTTAAAATTATTAACCATGTTTGTTATTTAAATTAAGTAAATAAATATTAAGGTTTGAGAGTGTAAAAGCTTGTAGTATTGGCAAAGGTATGTTTAAATGATCAAAACTCTGTTATTAGGAACAGAAGTTTGAAAATAAAACGGATGTTTGGAACTACTGTTAACAAAAGTGTGGTTGAAACTATTGTTTGGTTAAAATGGTGGTTTAAAACCACTGTTGGGTTAAAATCGTGTTTTGGGGAGGTTGAAGGGGATTGAAACGACTGTTGGGTTTAGTTTTCTTGGAGAAGGAACATGCTTGAACTACTGTTTATATAAAGACTGTTGTTAAAGCTCAGTGTTTTAATCCACTGATAGGTAGGTTATCCACTCATAGTTATAGTCAACTACTGTTTTCATTTTCATCACTTTAAACTACTGATATTGATTCATCAGTGGTTTCCTAACACCTGTCTTCCATTATTCATCAGAGGTTGTGACGTGGACAGTACTTAGCCGTCAGATCTTTGTATGCTTTTTTGGGCATTGATTTGGAATTAGTATGTTGTATTCTATTGATTGTTGTTTGCTTTTTTGAACTTTGTTTATTATATAGTTACCTCTGTTTTACACTTGTAGTTTTTATATAATTAGTTGTGTTAAAATTATTAACCATGTTTGTTATTTAAATTAAGTAGATAAATATTTAGGTTTTTGAGTGTAAAAGCTTGTAGTATTGGCAAAGGTATGTTTAAATGATAAAAACTCTGTTATTAGGAACAGAAGTTTGAAAATAAAAGAGATGTTTGGAACTACTGTTAACTAAACTGTGGTTGAAATTACTGTTTGGTTAAAATGGTGGTTTAAAACCACTGTTTTTGCAAGAATTGTGTTTTGTGGAGGTTGAAGGGGATTGAAACGACTGTTTGGTTAAAATATAGTTTTTTTGGAGAAGGAACATGCTTAAAATGGTGGTTTAAAACCACTGTTGGGTTAAAATAGTGTTTTGTGGAGATTGAAGGGGATTGAAACGACTGTTGGGTTAAAGTATAGTTTTTTTGGAGAAGGAACATGCTTGAACTACTGTTTATATAATGACTGTTGTTAAAGCTCAGTGTTTTAATCCACTGATAGGTTATCCACTGATAGTTATAGTCAGCTACTGTTTTGATTTTCATCGTTGTAAACTACTTATATTGATTCATCAGTGGTTTCCTAACAACTGTCATCCATTATTCATCAGAGGTTGTGACGTCGACAGTACTTAGCCGTCAGATCTTTGTATGCTGTTTCGCGCATTGATTTGGAATTAGTATGATGTATTCTATTGATTGTTGTCTGCTTTTTTTAGCTTTGTTTATTATATAGTTACCTCTGTTTTACACTTGTAGTTTTTATATAATTAGTTGTGTTAAAATTATTAACCATGTTTGTTATTTAAATTAAGTAAATAAATATTTAGGTTTGAGAGTGTAAAAGCTTGTAATATTGGCAAAGGTATGTTTAAATGATCAAAGCTCTGTTATTGGGAACAGATGTTTGAAAATAAAACAGTGGTTGATACATCTGTAGACTTTGGTCAACAAATTGATGAAAACAGATGTTTGGAACTACTGTTGAGAAAACTGTGGTTGAAACTGTTGTTTGGTTAAAATGCTGGTTTAAAACCACTGTTGGGTTAAAATAGTGTTTTGTGGAGGTTGAAGGGGATTGAAATGACTAATGGGTTAAAATATTGTTTTTTTTTTTTTTTTTTTGAGAAGGAAGATTCTTGAATCACTGTTTATATAATGACTATTGTTAAAGCTCAGTGTTTTAATTCACTGATAGGCTATCCACTGATAGTTATAGTCAGCTATTGTTTTCATTTTAGCATTGTAATATTGGCAAAGGTATGTTTAAATGATCAAAGCTATACACATATCTATATATTCTGTCAATATATGTTATGCATGTTAAATATCTTTTATATTTACTTATAGTTGTCTTTTAGCTATAATAAATAACACGTTTTGGTACAATATCTATACACATATCTATACATTCTGTCAATATATGTTATGCATGATTTTCTAAGAATCGAGTTGTGTTTGTACCCGGGTCTTACCGCTTCAGTGGTTGAAATACCAGTTGTTCCAAGAACTGTTAGTCAGCAACTTTCCACTCAAATCACTACCACTCAATCCATCAAAACAACACCAACCTCTCCTAAACCCAAAAGGAGAAGGGTAACCAATGTTGTCCTAGATGATGACACTTCACCACCACAAACAACCACACAATCACTGCCACTTGACCTATTTCAATGTTTTCCTAAATGTTAAAATGTGTGTTGAAAGCATTTCTCCTGTTTGATTGTGTGCAAAGTTTATTTCCATTTTAATTCTGCTGCATTACTTGTTCATCTTCTTAATTCTTAAACAAAAACCCAATCAAAAAGAAATTCAGATCCTAACAACCTTTAATATGGGTTCATGATCTAATTCGGTGGTTTGAAGACAGTGTTGTTGAATCGAATGAGATGGTTGATGTAATGTGGTCGTATTAATAACAAATAGTAATTAATCTAAATAACTTTCCCGAGCCCGGGAAGCAATCCCGGGTAAAAACCTAGTATAATATAAAAACGAAATAACCCTAAAATTTAAATGCTTGGTTGGTCCCTGTGGTTTTCAAAAATTGTAGACTTGGTCCCAGTGGTTTACTAATTACATGCGTGGTCCCAAAAACTTGTCAAAAATGCACTCGGTTGGTCCCCAGCCCTAACATCAGTTAAATTTCTCAGTTAAGTCCATGTTAAATGACCAAAATACCATTGCTTATTAACTTTCTTTATGATTTTTGTTTAGTTTTACTTCCATCATCATCTTCATCAGTAGGACCAAGTCATCTTCATCACCATCATCTTCTTCATCACAAACCCCTTCATTTCCCCTTTATATGTTCGGTAGAAACTGTTACCTTCTCCGATCGATTCTCCGGCTACACCCACCCATCCCCTCTCTCTTCTGTACCAACACGCACACTCTCCTCTCACCTTACAGCCAACCATCACCGTAGACGGTGGCGGCGAGGTGGCGGCAGGAAACGACGATTAGCAGAGGCGATGGCAGCAGCGGCCGTCGGAGCTCCGACACAGCCCCGTAGCAGTGGCAACAGACGCCCCTCTTCGTATCACGGTCTCTCGGTCAGTTACACCTAACAGCATTTGTCTAAACACTCTTTCCGGGTTTTGATTTTTGAAATGGAAGTGAATGCTTTTACATGTGTTGATAATGAGAATGAATATAGGGTTCTTAATGAAATTCCTTTTTATTACAAACAGTTAAACTAGATCTGATACTTGCTGATTTGTTTGGTTCTAGGGTTTTTGATAAAAGTCATGACTACAATGTTGTTGTACAACTGATCTGATAATATGAATGTCGAATGTCGAATGAATAATAACAAGCTGATTGACGAATCTGATTACATGATAATTGTTGATGAAGTAGTAATTGAATAATCAGTATTGATCCTGTTATAAATAATAAAAACTACTAGTTTAGATTTACACTGGTGTTTGTTGATTTGGTGAATTGAGGTTTTATGAATGCTAGATTAGGAATGTGAATTTGAACAATAATGAAATTGTGAAATATGATGGGGTTGTTTGATGGCTGTTTTGAATCGGCAAGAAACCACAGAGATAGGATGTGGGTTTGTAATGAAGATGACTTGGTCCTACTGATGAAGATGATGATGATGGAAGTAAAACTAAACAAAAATTATAAAGAGAGTTAATAAGCAAGGGTATTTTGATCATTTAACATGGACTTAATTGAGAAATTTAACTGATGTTAGGGCTGGGGACCAACCGAGTGCATTTTTGACAAGTTTTGGGACCACGCGTGTAATTAGTAAACCACTGGGACCAAGTCTACAACTTTTGAAAACCACAGGGACCAACCAAGCATTTAACTCTAACCCTAATGAACTATTGAACACAAACAAACATGTTACCAAATGTTCACCCACCACCATCATATGCCGCCATCACCTAGTTAATTTTAACCATTAAGTAAAAGGCAAATTAGTATTTTTACCCATTTATTTAACAAAACCACTTTAATAATTAAAACAAAATAGATTATATATTATTATATAATATATACCAAATTTAGGGCATGTTTGACTAAGCTTTTCAAAACAACTTATTGGCTTTTTGGAAAAGTCAGTATGGAGTAACTTATTGACTTATTGGCTTTTCCCTCTCACATACACCCTCCTTGCCAAACATCATTTTGAAGCTTATGACTTTTAAAAAAGCCAATAAGTCAATAAGTTGTTTCAAAAAGCTTAGCAAAACATGCCCTTGCATGGATATATATCTCTTACACACAGCCTTCACCCTCCTGGTCATCATATGCCGCCACCACCGCCATATGCCGCCCCACCAGGACTACCTGCCACCACCCTTCATCGATTCCATAGTTTGTTACAGGGTTCCAATCACACTCTCTTTCTCTCTATCCGCCATTAACAACCACGATTCACCTTCATTTCAACTAATTTCATCAACAAATCTCCAAATTACACATCCAGAAAGCATCGCACACATTTAATTTTCAAATCAATGGGCCAACTTTATGACCTGAAACTCTCAAATCAGGTTACCGAGTGATCTTCAATTCTTCATTCTTCACCTCGATTCACTGAACCTGTGCAAATCCAGCCGCGACTCCTGTTCTCTGCCGTTGTTGGTTTACCCTCAAACTCCTCAGTCATGATACCATCCCAATTGTTGGCTTCCATAGTCCTCATTCACTTGTTAACCTCATCGCTAGTCGATTTGTTAATGTTACTAACCTTTACATCGATGAACGACTCTCTGGTACTCACCCGTTCGGTGTTCTAATCCCCCATGAAAAGTCGTATCTGCTGTTGTCGATTCACAGATCTTTGATTCAACAATTTAGACGCATCTTGATCTGGTTCTAAGCCTTTTCAAGTGATTTCCGCTTGGATTCCAACTGGTATGTTTGAAATTTTGGCTTTGCTAATTGTATGAAATTTCTAGGGATTCTTTTATGAAGACGGATAAAAGGAAAGTTGGGAAGGCCATTTTGATTCTGTGGAAGTTTGGCCCCTAGACGGAGAGAGAAGAGAGAGAGAGAGAGAGAGAGTAGATAGAGAGAGAAGAGAGTGTATGTTTTTTTTTTTTAACGGCGATATAATATTCTACAGGCGTCAGGTATCGCACCCGCAGGCCCTCCACTCCACTCTGGCACAAGACTATGTTGTCTTAACCGGGTCCACACTTGACATCAAAGTTTGGCTTGGCGCTCCCCGAGAAAATTTCCACCTACACTTGTTAAATAGGTCGTGCTTATGGGTTGAACCTAATATGAACGCGGAGATTTGAAGATTTACATAGACCCAAACACCACACCAATCCATAAATTGTGTGGGACATATGAACCTGTTCACAATACAACTTTTTGCTACTAAAGTAAAGATTTAAAAACTCATATATATGTTGATGTCCTCATATCTCTCTATCTTTACATATATTTTTGTGGAACAAGATTTAAATTGATCCACTGTTTTATATATTAAATAATAATATTCTTCCACAAGGCTAATATTATCCTTTTGCCGGTAGACATGCTAAAATTGCCCCGACCCATGTTGATTGCAACGACGTTGGAGCCGAGTTCATTGAAGCATCCATCCATAGTACGCTCTGGGACTTCCTCCAACACTCGCAACATGACCGGTTATTTCCACATGAACGAACATGGAACAACTCAAACCGTAGGCGTCATGGTGTTGAAAGTGATACTGTGATCCCACTGGCAGTTAAAGTCGACCATTTTGAATGTGGGGGAGTAGCGGTTGCAGCGTCATTATCCCACAAGATAGCAGATGCCTATAGCTTGAACCATTTTTTAATCAATTGGACTAAAATGACATAAGTTTGCTCTATAAAAGAGACATATGATGTTCAAGTTCCCAATGAGCCACAATTTATTTCTTTTGAAAACAAAAACATAAAGTCTTCTGGTTTAGCACTAGAGCTATCACATGATTGTGTTACAAAGTGTTGCATTTTCCCCAACGCAAAGATCAACGAGCTTTGACAACGCGTCACTAACCCTACTCGTGTACAGGGGCGGACCTACTGCTTAACCAGGGTGGGCGGCCGCTCCCCTTGAAATTTTTATTTTTAGTGTTAAACGTACGTGAAAATCTATAGTGCACCCCATGAAATTTTGATATCGCACCCCATGAAATTGCTAATAGAAGAATAATTGAAGCAAATGTAATTGAAATAAAAGAAAAAACGGTGAAACTGATGTTCGCCGGAAAAGTTTTCAGAGTTTCGACTGGATGCGGGTTACAGCAAGTATTTTGAGAAGATGACCTTTTAATATTCATTTAAATAGGGGTATTCTTGTAATTTAATGGTTCATTAAAAAGTTTTGTTTTAAAGCAACTGACACGTGTACCACTCTCTTTACAACTCAAAGTTGACTTTGAATTTCCATTTAAGGGTTACATTTTCACTTTTTATCTTTGTTTTTCTTTAAAAACAATGATACATATTTAATTTTGTTTCTTTAATTGGTGTTATTTATTGTACATATGATGTAACAATGTTCATATAGTTATAAACTTTTGTTATGTGATCCGACCCGACCCGATCCGAATTGGACCGAATTTTTCTTTAATGTTTAGCATAGACATCCATGATCCAACCCTTAGAAACTTCCGCACCCCATGAAAAACAATTATGGGTCCGCCACTGCTCGTGTAGAAGTTTTGACTCGGTTACTTTATAAATGCGCAGTGACAGCAGCTACCAAAAATAACTTGGGTTATGTTAAGCCCACAAGCATTCGTGTTGTGACTAACCTAAGAGGCAAAATGAATGAGCCATTGCCTGAAATTCCATAGGAAATTCTCAGCGGAATGGAGGTTCAAACAACGAACCAAATGAAAATTAAACTTTTTAAAACCGGAATGAACTTTAAGGTGGATTTGGTAGGGCAATGATCCCATACATCATAAAGTAAAAGTTCAAATAAAGCACAGACTCGACTCGGCACTTTTTGGAGATAGGAACATTGGGTATCTTTAACATTGGCACTTTTAGGGGATAGGAACACTGGGTGTATTTATTGAGCTAACACAACTGACAATGAAAATCATGAGGAACATTGAAGCCCGATCTCATCTACTTTAGAACCACAGTAGAGGAATGGCCTCCTAAGTGGTAGAGCAAGCCTAATACTCGAACCACATATGTTTGTTTTAGGGCACGACAAAAGGACAAACCGAAGAGTGGAAACATCATGTAGGCTATAAAGTATACATTGATTCTCAGTCATGTGTTGTGTTGTGGCTCCAGAAGCAACAACCATGATGAGCCAAGGCTAAAAAAACGCCCGCGAGTGTGTTGGGTTAGTTTGCAGACTAGGAGTGGTCGACCGGAAGGTAAGCAAATGTTGGCCTCTATTATACTCCTCTTGGGCGAATGTGTTAGTAGGATATGTAGCATATACATTTAACAATAGATAGCAAAATATGATCTGCTATGAAAAATCAAATATTTGCTAGCAAACTAGCCGTAACAGAAGCAGTTAATGTTGTAGTTCAAATTGCAAGATTAGTGTTAGCAGCCAGCAGAGAAATCTATTCTACAGTCAATTAAAAGAAACTCAAGATTCACATTCAAACATGGAACCCAAGAAATCTATTCTACAGTCAATTAAATTGATCCACTGTTTTATATATTAAATAATAATATTCTTCTACAAGGCTAATAATATCACCAAAACCCTTTCCTTTTTGTTGTGAAGATGAGAATGATAATAAGATTTTGTAAAAGACAACTCCACTCCACACAGTTATCTAACAGAAATCATCAAACCTTCTTTACCAACCCCATCTCACCTCAAAACTTACAATCTTTCAGTGTATGATCAATTCAATTCATTCCAAGCACATTTACTTTGTTAGTACCCAAACTCAGGCATTTATTATAGTTGCCATGATCATATGCTTAACCTCAAGAACTCCTTATCCCATACATTAACAAAATATTATCCTTTTGCCGGTAGACATGCTAAAATTGCCCCAACCCATGTTGATTGCAACGACGATGGAGCCGAGTTCATTGAAGCATCCATCCATAGTACGCTCTGGGACTTCCTCCAACACTCACAACATGACCGGTTATTTCCACATGAACGAACATGGAACAACTCAAACCGTAGGCGTCATGGTGTTGAAAGTGATACTGTAATCCCACTGGCAGTTAAAGTCAACCATATTGAATGTGGGGGAGTAGCGGTTGCAGCGTCATTATCCCACAAGACAGCAGATGCCTATAGCTTGAACCATTTCTTAATCAATTTTGGCTAAAAATGACACAAGATTGCTCTATAAAAGAGACATATGATGTTCAAGTTCCCAATGAGCCACACTTTATTTCATTTGAAAACAAAAACATAAAGTTTTATGGTTTAACACTAGAGCTATCACATGATTGTGTTACAAAGTGTTTCGTTTTCCCCAACGCAAAGATCAATGAGCTTAAGCTCAAAGTCAGAGTCATGACAGCAGGATCTGGACAACGCATCACTAACCCTAATCGAATACATGTTCCTTGCAAAAGGGAATGGGTATATCAGGGTGTACGAAGGGCATCATAAGCGGGTGTATTTTGGTAGTCGAGATTGGTGTACAGGGGTAGTATTTGGCAGTCGAGTGTATCAAAGTGTCTCTGCTTGCTGTCTTGCCCATATTTCGCCGAGCATGTGTATAAAGTGATTGTGAAAGTTGTCTCTAGGCTAGATGTAGCAAGAATAAGATTTGTGGTGTCTGAGGCCGGAAGGACCAATGGGTGCATGAATCTTAGGAATGGCAGAAGACTCAGGTACGACGGGAACTTTTCCGGGATAGGAACTAAAGTATGAGACACGAAAAATTAAGGACAAGCCTTACAAAAGGTGATATCGGTACTTGTAAAGTATCGGTGAAGATAAGGTCTATAGCATTGATACCCTTTCTAGGTGCAAGAATAACTAAAAAAAGATGCAGCGCGGTCGAGATTCACTTTAGGGAAAACTAGGCAATTATCATGGTCCTCATGGATATATGTCACACACCCAAAATTTTAGGAGTAGGAAAAGGAGTTCCTTTAGGAAAAATGATAGAAAACGAAGTTTGACCACAAACGACATGTGAGGGCATACAGTTTTATTAGGTAAGGACAAGTAAGAACATCATCACCCAATAACGGATGGGGGTTTAAGAGATAAACATGATAGTGCGAGCAACATCCAACTAATGGCGATTCTTGCATCCAACAATGTCATTTGTTGAGGTGTATACACGTGTGAAGAGAGAGAGATCTATGTTCTAAAGGTTAAAAATGAGGACAAAGGAGTACAAAAGATGCATGGTCTGACCGTGCATCGACCACAGAGAGTACACAAAGTACCAGTCTGATCATGGACTTTTCCAACTAGTACTCTCCTTTTGTCTATCTAGGAAAGTCCTTCCCAACATTTTTCCTTTAGCCTCTTACAAGAATAAAAGCTTTATACTATCATTATATTCTATAGGATCTCAAGCTCTAAAATACCTTCCATATCAAGAGATTAATAGAGATGCAAGAGAAGTGCTGTTCGAGAGATTGATTGTAATATTCTTACTCGACATCATGTCTAGTTTGGGAGAGATAAACCCGATATAGATTAGTGAAATGTTGTAAGGGCGATCACTACCTAACTCGTGAAATGTTTCACTACCCACTTAGTGAAACATTCAAGAGGTGACTACCACCCGCTTATAAGTGAAATATTAAAGGGGTGATCAATACCTACTTAGTGAGACGTTCAATTGGTGATCATTACCTGATTAGTAAGACGTTAAGAGGTGATCAATACCTTCTTAATGAGACGTAACGATGATCCATGCCGGGCTTAGAGAGAAACTTATTAATAATCAGCTCTCGACTGAAGATCAAGGAGTAGAATGGTGGATTGTGTTATATATCGATAGGAATCACTATACATATAATCAATGTTTTAAAACCGGTTCAAACTGGACGGTTGTACCGGTTGTACCGTCCGGTAGAACCGGTTAAACCGACCGGTACACCCGGTTGAACCGCCCGATATATCCGGTTAAACTATTTTTAAGCCAAATCCGGTATGGTATAAAAACTGGATTTTAAAACATTGCATACAATGTTATTTCTTCCTTCATATTTTTATATACTTACAAATCATATATTATTTTCAAGAACACAATGAAACTTTTTAAAACCGGAATGAACTTTACGGTAGATTTGGTAGGGAAATGATCCCATACATCATAAAGTAAAAGTTCAAATAAAGTACAGACTCGACTCGGCACTTTTAGGAGATAGGAACATTGGGTATCTTTAACATTGGCACTTTTAGGGGATAGGAACACTGGGTGATTTACTGAGCTAACACAACTGACAATGAAAATCATTAGGAACATTGAAGCCCGATCTCATCTACTTTAGAACCACAGTAGAGGAATGGCCTAAGTGGTAGAGCATGCCTAATACTCGAACCACATATGTTTGTTTTAGGGCACGACAAAAGGACAAACCGAAGAGTGGAAACATCATGTAGGCTATAAAGTATACATTGATTCTCAGTCATGTGTTGTGTTGTGGCTCCAGAAGCAATAACCATGATGAGCCAAGGCTAAAAAAACGCCTCTGAGTGTGTTGCGTTAGTTTGCAGACTAAGGTTCTGTTTGTTTTTTGCTAGAAGCACTTCAGAACCACTTATGTCTGCGCCGCGCAGACATAAGGGTCTGCAGCTTGTTTGTTTTTTAGAAGTCTTTTCATTAAAAAACCTCTTCTTGGCCTCTTCTTCGAACAGACATAGAAACAAGTCTGCTTGCCTCTTCAAAACTCTTCTCCTCCAAAATAAACAAGTCTGTGCATCTCCTCTCCACCATCTCCACCTCCGCCATTAGCTCCGGCGCCGCCACACCACCTCGACGACCGCTCCAGCCCTGCTCCGCCACCACCTCCACGGCTCCACCTCCGACACCATCTGCTCCACCTCCACTCCGCCGCTCCAGCCCTTGCTCCGCCACCACCTCCAAATCGAAAACAAAACCCTCATCATCATCAACATCGCAAACAAAACCCCCAAATCGAAAACCCTCATAACATTATCACGTACAACTAACCAATGCACGAAAAGCAACACTTACCGCGATCTCGAGTTCCGGTCAGCACTAAACTTACAACTAAAAACCGGTTGTCGAATATTCCCCTGAATCTGAAAAACCGTTGGTGGAACGAAGAGAGAGAGTCCGTAGAGAGAGAGAGGGGGGCGGCAGGAGAGAGAGAGGGAAAGAAGAGAGAGAGATCGGCGGTGGTGGTGGGTTTTGATGGCGGTGGTGGTGGCCGACGTGGTGGTGGTGATGAAGGCACGGAGGAGAGAGATCGAGGGAGGTTGGGAGGTGATATATGTTTGAAGAACAATCTGGTGAGTGTTGAGAAGTGATAAAGATGTTTTTATAAAATAAAAAAAAACAAACCCTCCTCTCCTTGCAGACTGCAGACATTTGGTCCACCTCTTCTCTTGCAGATGCCTGCAGATGTGGTCCGCAGACTGCAGACCTTTTCCCACAGAAAAAACAAACAGCACCTAAGAGTGGTCGACCGGAAGGTAAGCAAATGTTGGCCTCTATTATACTCCTCTTGGGCGAATGTGTTAGTAGGATATGTAGCATACACATTTAACAATAGATAGCAAAATATGATCTGCTATGAAAAATCAAATATTTGCTAGCAAACTAGCCGTAACAGAAGCAGTTAATGTTGTAGTTCAAATTGCAAGATTAGTGTTAGCAGCCAGCAGAGAAATCTATTCTACAGTCAATTAAAAGAAACTTAAATTCACCACATTCAAACATGGAACCCAAGAAACTGATCAACCAGTTTTGCTACACTAGTGGCGAGCTCGTCTGCTGCCTCCTGTGTGTGTGCCTCTGCATAAACTCTCACAACATCCTCTGTTCCCGATGGTCTAACAAAGCATCTACCTTGTGGGTATTTTACTGTATATTTTCAACAAATAATTAGTGTTATCAAATTTGATCACAGAACTTGTATTGTTTCAGTGACGATAAAATTCAGAAAATAAAAAGATTATGAGGTTTCATGAAATTTAAATGAGTAAAATGCCATTTTCGTCCCTGACGTTTGGCTGGTTTTGCGACTTTCGTCCAAAGGTTTGTTTTTCCACATCTGGATCCAAAAGGTTTGTAATCTTGCCATTTTCATCTGACCCGTTAACTCCATCCATTTTTTCATGTTAAGTCAGGGGTATTATCGTCCTTTTACCTATTTGTTTGTTTATTTATTTATTATTTACATATATACATTTATTATTATAGACCATCACCTGCAAACCACCATATTATAAAAAAAAATGTATAAAAAGACAAAAATACCCCTTACTTAACAGAGAGAAATGGATGGGTTAACGGGTCGGATGAAAATGGCAAGATTTCAAACCTGTTGGATCCACATGCCGAAAAACAAACCTTTGGATGAAAGTTGCGAAACCGGCCAAACCACAGGGAAGAGAATGGAATTTTACTCATTAGACATACATTGGGTGTTTTTAAACCGATTATTTTAATTTTACCTATTTGACCGGTCCAATTGACGAATTTACAAGTAAATGGGTCGAAACTGCCACGTACACTCTACTTACCTGTTAATGCAGTGATAGCTTCTTGAATGCCAGGAGGCTTCTCGACAATAGTTTCTGCATTTGTTGTGACAACAGCAGTTCTATCTGCAACTTTTACCTTAAGTTGTCTGCTTGGTAGATCATGATAAAGCTCATTCCATTTTTCGACTGACCATCCCATATGTTGTAAGATGGCTTCAACCAAAAGCAATCCACTGAGCGCATCACCGACAGCTTGATTAATCAGCTTACTGACGGCCCATAGCCTCATAGCAGCATTCTGCTTTTCCAAACCTTCAAAACACCAAACAACTTTTATTTTCAGTATCAACCATTTCTGACTAAATCACAAAAGTTAATTAAAGGATGACTAAAATGTCATTTTCGTCCCCGGAGGTTTTGCCAGTTTTGCAACTTTCGTCCAAAGGTTTGTTTTTCCGCATCTGGATCCAAAAGGTTTGAAATCTTTGCCGTTTTCATCCGGCTCGTTAACTCCATCCATTTTTCTCTGTTAAGTCAGGGGTATTTCCGTCTTTTTTGCTAACTTAAAGGGCAATTCGGTCTTTTTCACTTTATGTAAAAAACCTGAATACCCCTAAAACAGACCAAATTGCCTTTTAAATTAAACAAAAAAGACGAAAATACCCCTGACTTAATGGAGAAAAATGGATGGAGTTAATGAGCCAGATGATAAAGGCAAGATTTCAAACCTTTTGGATCCAAATGCGGAAAAACAAACATTTGGACGAAAGTTGCAAAAATGGACAAACCTCAGGGACGAAAATGGCATTTTACTCTTAAAGGAATTACTTTTTTCTGTTGACTTTTTATCCTCTAACCAACGTAAGAACCGGTCAGAGAATAATATGGTTCCATGACCATTTGCTTCAAAATAGATACCAATATCAAACTCATGTGCCTTTTCATGCAAATACTTGACTCCTGTGGGCGTAAATATGACATGTAATCCTAACTGGTTTAGGTATTTGGTTGATGCACCGTTAGCATAAGCGGTCTGCACAACACCAACACGAGGTTGATATTCGTTTGTATCGTCTGTGAGAATGCTTAGTTGATCTTTGATGAATAAAGCGAATAACGATAGAATCTTGTCCCCGTCAACCAAGTTTATTTGGTTGTGTCCGTTTGGTATAATTGTAAAGTATACAAGACGATCAGCGTCTCCGTCTAGACTTGCACACCTGAAACACTAGGACCGTTCAAGTTATTACTCTTAATTACCATTGCCCATTAATAGTTTTAATTTGGAACCATTTACTTATGAACATGGTTTTCAAAGGTGCACCTGAGGCGTGCCTTGAGCTGAAAAACGCCACATAGGCTTGTAAATGAACCGAACGTTCATGAACTGTTCGCGAACTTGTTCGGTGGGAAGTTCGTTTATGTTCGTTTATTTTATAAACGAACGAACATGAACCAAATTTTTTGTTCATTTAAATAAACGAACAAACATGAACACACGTTTTGTTCGTTCATTTATGTTCGTGAATGTCCGTTTATTTACTTTCTTTATGTTAGTTTGTTTAAATTTTAATATGTAAAAACAACCAAAGTGATGAAGAAATTACGAAAGCTTTACTTGATAAAAAGGTTGATGTGTAAAACTGAGGTAGTGCGGTTGTAAATAAAGCTTATTTGGTTGCACATAGATGATAGAACACCTCAGGTACGTGATGAATGTGCCTTGGCTTTTGGAACCTACACGCCTCAGTGCGCTTCGTGCTTTTTTAAACCAAGCTCATAATACGGTTAAATTAGAAACATATATATACCTTACGCCAACATCAGGAGGACCAAACCCCTGCGGAGCAACCTTATCCTTCTGGACGTAATCAGCACCAACTTGTTCGTTTAGCACACCTTGTTCACTGGAATTACGAATTTCTACATCCGACCAATTTAACTTTTCTTTCAAAACTTGAAGTTTTTCCCCACCGACTCCATTCGCGCAATCGACAATCAGCTTCCCGATTCCATGTTGACTCTTGTTTGGTATCAGATCTATCAAGCATCTGAGGTAATATAATTAAATAATGAATACTTAATAAAATAGTGATTAAAACTAACCAACCTGAAAGAGGTGGAAACCTGATCGAAATAATCAAGCTCAGAGGCGGAGGGTTTCGAGTCTTTGTTTCTGGCACGTACGATCCAATGCAATTGTGGGGTTGTTACGACACCGATATCAATTCCAACAGCTCCTATTACTGAACAGATTCCCTGAAATTAATCGTCCAAAATGTGAAATCTAAATTTAAAAAGGAACATATATTCATAGAAATAGACAACTTGATAATAATATTGACAGAGAAATTAAAAAGCATTAAAGATATTTATAAATTATAATTAATTAGTTTTGTACAGTATATAGATCATGCTATTTCATCACTCAAAAGGAAGTTTGACCAATTTAAAGTGCATGAAAAAAATATAGTTTTTATTTAACATGATAAGTTAAACACACTTGATGATAGAAATATATAAAAAGATGGTTGTTATAAACCTGTATATTCTTTGAGGCGCACTAGGTATGCTACCAATGCCAGATTTATTTTCCAATTAAAACTGTTAGTTCTTTGTTAAATACCTATATTGCATCTTTAATGAAGTTAACCGTCTTCCTTACGGTTGCTTCAACAGATAAGGTTTTCAAAAAATAAAATTAGCAACAGAATAGTAATTCACAAGAATAACCAACTGAATTAACTATTTGAAAGCACAGGTTGATAGAAAATTTTTTAAAGTCAAAAGACTTTTTTGTCAAACTCATTGGTCAAGACAGTCATTTTGGCATTTTTCCAATAATATAATGTAGCTCTTTCTGAAAAAGTAAGCTTTAAATTGAGAAGTCTTACTTGTTTTGCAGCCTCAACTAGAGATTTACCACTGGGCCTGGTGTCTCTTCCTAATAATACTGTTGCCCCCTTTGATCCATTTAGTGGTATGTCTTCCTTCTTTGCAAAATCAGCTATCAACTGCTTCAACAAAATCAATTAAAAAAAATATCAAGGTCTTTTTACTTAATTAGGGATGGCAAAAGTACCCGAACCCGACGGGCAAACACGAAACATTCGGGCGGGTAATGGGGCGGGCATTCGGATGCTAGACCAGATATGGAATTGCGTATGTAATTTCGGATTGGATTACTAAATTGTGTGTGTGTGTGTATACATAAGTTTGAAAAATTACATACGCAATTCCAATCCGATCAATCCCTATTAATCGCCAGTTAGTACCCCACCGCTCGACAAGCGCCGACCGTTTTTTCCAACCATGATATTTCTAATTTCTTTGCATAATAATATAATACAAAATATAATATAGTAACATACGTATTCGGGAATCCCAACAGGTAACTTTTAATAAACTAATGGTCATACCCAATACCCAACAGGTAATTGCAAGACATATACCAGGCTAAAATTATGGGACATCAACAATAATAATAAAACACAAGTCAAAGTTACTATTGTGTCCGTCAAATCGGCGCTACAGCGACTTATTTTTATTATACTTATTTTGTACTTTAGCACCTTAACTTTTAGATTTTACACTTATACTCCCTTAACTTTCTTAAAACTTTATGAAATACCATTTTGACCCCCTGGAGTTTTAAGTGCTTAGTTTTATATCAAGTTGGTTTACGTTTTAACGTAAATTCTTTCGGAAATGAGTCAGGTCAAATATAATATGTTTTCGTTCTTATTTTTATGTAGGTTTTGATATCGTTTTGGTTGTACTAACACTTTCTATTTCTAGTTTTCTCTTTCGGTTGCTAACGGTACCGTATTTAGGTATCCTCTTCCAGTTACTATGCCAATTTTCGGTACAGTAATCAACTACATTCAAGTACAAGACCGGGATTGCTAAACACAGCCAATTAACCGGTGGTTATAAATCAACAAAAAAGAAAGAACCTGGATGAGAGATTCAGGATCCGGAGCATTAGCAACAGAATCAGCAAACGGCTCCCAATCTTGAGTGAGCATTTCACCAGCGGGATCAGCCACCTTGACGCCGTTATCAGACACTTTGTTGTGTGAAGCAGTGATCATCAGTCCGATCACAGCTCCTCCGGTCTTCAAAGACCGGAGTGCCGCCAGTATCCCGATTCGAAAAACGGTCGATTGTAGGATGGATGCATCGGCTCTGAATCCGGCAGTGCCGTAAGAGAGCTTGATTCCTGAAAGTGAAAATGTTAGGGATTGAAGATTTGAAATTGAAAATGGTTAAAGAGAGACGAGACCTTGTGGGGGTGGGAAACGAGAAGCGGATTGAACAAGGAGTGATTGTTGTTGTTCGTTCATGATTTGTTCTTCGTTGGATCTGTAATTCTAAATTCTGTATGGTTTGTTGTGTTTTTTTTTATGAAAGTGGGTGTGTGACTTTATCTGTTCCCGGCTTCCCTGAAGCAAAGAAAAGAAAGTAAAAGGAATGAAAGGAAATGAAAAAAAAAATTGTATTTTCTTCGGGGTGAGCATTTGTTATTACCTGACCTGATCCGAGAACCAACTTGACCGTAATATCATACCCGATTTACATACCCTAAATATAGGGCCGGTTCCGATTATTTATCATATCAGGTATCTTGGTCCCAAGTATAATACCCGACCCTATATGTGTCTCATGTTCAAAACTTATGAGTTGAAGCCACTGTACAAAGAAACCACATGGACGACCAATAATAAATCATTAAACTAGGGTGTATCGTGTATGGCATTTATGAATTAAGCAATAGGGTCCCTAATTTCAATCCATTCAATCAAATTGAAGGTATGAATTCCATTACATTGTTTTTTGAGTGAATTACAAGTTTGTCATTTATCTTTATCTTTATCATGGTCTAAAAAACGTTAAGGCGTACGCCCTGAGGGGCGTCTCGAGGCGAAACAGTGAAAAACCAATTATGAGGCGGCGCCTCAAGGGTTCTTTTTGTCCGTACGCCTCTAATCACTGAGGCGGTCGAATCTTAATCGCGGTTTAGATGATGAAATTAGGGTTCCAAAAGCAAAAAACAGGACCGATATTTGACACTGATATTTTGTAGAGCACCGATAACTAATATCCCACCGATATTAACTGCATAGCTTGAATACACATACATATATACACATGACACAGTGTACAAAATAGTACAATTCTTGTTGTTGATCTCAGAACAAAGATGAAACAACAGTAAAGTAACATACATTAAACAACAAATCAACTCTTCAAGCTCCATAAAACTAACACGACGCCGTTTATACACAATCCAACAAACACATTATTCCAATTACTAGCCCAGGCTAACAACAACATTCAAAATTCAAAACAAAAGCAGATCTTTATCCGTAATAGCGCTCAACCACAAAACCTACTAAATCTAAACGAGTAATCAATTCTACAAAAGCATTTATTACATCAAAATTCAAATCAAAAAGCATCACTAGCTAAACATAAACATCTACGAACATAATGTAACAGAAATATTTATAAAAGTTGATCGGATCGAAGAAAATTGTGAACGGAAATCGTACCTCCGGTGTACGGACGCGGCGGAGAGAGAAAAAGATAATAGTAATGATTTTGAAAGAGTCGTGCAGTGGACTGGTAAACGAATGGAGGCGAGAGAGATGGGGGTATATGTGGAATTTTATACTTTAAAAAAGGAAACTTGATTCGTCATGAAGTTTTATTCGAAAAAACCGAGGTGGTGTTTGTTTTTTCTGCAGGAAAAGGTCTCTAGTCTGCGGACCACATCTGCAGAGAAGAGATGGACCAAATGTCTGCAGTCTGCAAGAGAAAGAGGGTTTGTTTTTTTTTTAAAACCCTTCTCTTCTCACACAAACACACACAGACCTCATCTCTTATCTCTCTCTGCTTGCCTTCATCTACCACCACCACCACCACAACCACCGTCTCCACTACATCACAGCCACCACCGTCACCACTACACCACCGCCACCACCGTCGACCCTTCACCGTCTCTCTCTCCTCGGCCTCTCTCTCCTTGGTCTCTATCCTCGGTTTTGTCTTTTCGTCGCCACGCCGCCACAGACGGCGATGGTGGTGGTCGGCGTTTGTCGGTCGGTTACAGGTCGGCGTTCGTCAGTCAGACTAGGGAGATAGTGGGGGAGATGGAGATGGAGTCCGGTCAGCGGCGTTCGTCAGTTCGTTTGTCGGTCGGTTACAGGTCGGCGTTTGTTGGTCGGTTACAGGTCATCGGCGCCGGAGATGGATTCCGGTCAGGGTTGATGTTGATGATGATGAGGGTTTTCGATTTGGGGTTTTGTTTGCGATCGATGTTGATGATGATGAGGTTTTTCGATTTGGGGGCTTTGTTTGTGATGTTGATGATGATGTCAGAGGTGGAGCAGATGTCGGAGATGGAGCAGAGGTGGTGGCAGATGGTGTCGGAGTGGAGATGGTGGTGGCAGAGGTGGTGGCGGAGATGGTGGCGGAGATGTGTGGTGGTGGAGGTGATGCAGGTCTGTGGGCAGGAGAAGAGGTGAGAAGAGGTCCGCAGACCTAAGGCCATGTCTGCGTGGGGAAGAGGTGAGGCAGACGTTTTTGGTCTGCAGATCTTCCGGAAAACAAACAAGCTATAGAGTTCAAACATCTGCGCGCGTCTGCGCGACGCAGACATAAGTGGCCAGAAGTACTTCTGGCCAAAAAACAAACAGAACCTGAATGTTAACCGAAAAATATGTTCAAATTTTGATTTTGGATGAAAATGACAACAAAATTGAAATCACAGTGACCCAGATTTAAAAAAAGTTTGAGTTTTAAAATGGCAAAAATAACCAAACCTTAAAGACTATTTTACCGATTACACTTAATTTAACTTTTCCATCTTCTCATAAATAATTTTCACTTGTTTTAAAGTCTATAATGTTTTTTTTTTCTCTTATTCCACTTATTAAATTAACTTTTACACAAAAAATTTAGAGTAAATTACAAAATTAGTCCTTTATGTTTACACTAAATTGCAAAGTGTGTCATTTATCTTTAAAAAGTACAAAAAACGTACTCGATGTTTGCAAACCCCTACACATTATGTCATTTATCCCTAACTTAGTTATTTTTCATTGTTAAGTGGGTGTGAAATGACTTAAATACCCTTACTGTTAATAAATGACTAAAAAGTTAAAAGAAATATAATTAATAAGGATTTTTACATATTTCCCCTTCCTAAGCAGCTTTATTACATATTTCCCCAACCCATAAATTTAATTACATATTTCCCCTTCCTAAAGAAGCCTTATTACATATTTCCCCAATCTCTAAATTTTTATTACATATTACCTCAATCTCTAAATTTAATTACATATTTCACCTTCCTAAACCCCACGTATTACATATTTATCCATTTCATTAAAAATACTCTTATAGAATTACTATTTTACCCCTAAAGAGTTTATTAAATAAATAACTACAATATATTTCCTAGCTTCACCTTTGAACCCGGATATTTTTATTTATTTTTAAATTAAAAAAATAAAATAAATAATATTAATTATTTGAGAACAAACCTTTCGTTTGATTTTTTTATAATTTGTACAACTCTTTCATGTGGGGTTTAGACTTTGATACAACTGAATTTGCTAAGAGGAATGAGCCCATGATATCTACAACTTATGATTATAACAAAATCTGGGGTGTTTGTTATGTTGTGTTTTGAATTTTGATCAAGTGAATGAGGATTTCGCCCGTCTCCGTTTGCCTTTTTTTCTGCTTTTAATTGTGTGAAAAGTGGGAGGCTGTGATGTTATAATGTAGTGAGCAAATTCGGCGTTTGTGGATCTGATCTGTATCTTGGTTGGGCAATATAACGAAAGGTTTGTTCTCAAATATTTAATATTATTTTTTTTATTTTTTTTAATTTAAAAGTAAACAAGAATATCCGGGTTCAAAGTGAAGCTAAGAAATATATTGTAGTTATTTATTTAATAAACTCATTAGGGGTAAAATAGTAATTCTATAAGAGTATTTTAATGAAATGGATAAATATGTAATATATGGGGTTTAGGAAGGTGAAATATGTAATTAAATTTAGAGATTGGGGTAATATGTAATAAAAATTTAGAGATTGGGGAAATATGTAATAAGGCTTCTTTAGGAAGGGGAAATATGTAATTAAATTTATGGGTTGGGGAAATATGTAATAAAGCTGCTTAGGAGGGGGAAATATGTAAAAATCCCTAATTAGTATTTAAAAATTTAGATGAGACCCACCACCCACCCCACCCTCTTCATCTTCCCCACCTCCTCCTTTCACCACCACCACTCACCTCGTCGGAAAAACGCCACCACCACCTTCACTCGATCCGCTTTCGCTGTAACATAATCAACCAATTATATAAACATCGACATCCATAAAACAATAACAATAATGCTTATAATTTCTTCAACAAAACACAAATCTGTTACCGCAAACATTCGGCCACAATCGTCTCCGCTTTCTAGTATACGTAACCTCAACATTCTCCCACACCCCTCTTCCTCACACACTCTCGCATCATCTTCGAACACAACAAAACCTTCAAACCTCCACTCGAATTCACCAAAAACCCCTGCAAATCTCTACAAACAGCAGAACTAACCGTAACAAATCCACCGGCATTCAACTCAAACGGCGAATTAGGCAACGACCACACAAATTCAACAAATTCCGTGGACATTTCAACAGATCTGCAACGAGAAGCGAGTTCGATTGGAGAAACTGGACGCCCGATCGATAATAAAACAGCGAATAAGCTCCATGATCTGGTAGATAACTCACAGTCCGCAATTTTGAAGGTTTTTTATTCCAATTTAGTTGCCTATGTACATATTTCTTGATTTAGTTTAATTTCATTTGATTTCGTGTTGTTATGGTGATCAATCGAACTTAACTTGATTAAAAGACTATTATTTATAAGCTGCTTGTTGGATTTCTGATTTAGATGTCTCGGTGGTGTGCATAATTCGGATAAGATCTGGGGGATTTATTTGATTTGTTAAGTGGGATTTAACTGAGGAACAGTAGTGATTGAGGAAATTGTGTTTAATGATGATATTATAGATCTGGATTTGAGCTCTAAAGATGAGTGAGGTAGTGGCGTTTTTTTTTTCCGACAGGTGAGGTGGGGGTGATGCTGATGGTGATGAAAGATGGAGGTGGTGAAGATTGGGGAAGATGAAGATGGTTGGGACGTTGGGTGGGTGGTGGGTCCCATATAAATTTTTAAATATTAATTATATTTCTTTTAACTTTTTAGTTATTTATTTAATAGTAAGGGTATGTAGATCATTTCACATCCACTTAACAATGAAAAATAACTAAGTTAGGGATAAAGGACATAATGTGTAAGGGTTTACAAACATCGAGTACGTTTTTTGTATTTTTTGAAGATAAAGAATACACTTTCCAATCTAGTGTAAACATAAAGGATGATTTTTGTAATTTACTCAAAAATTTATATTGTACTAATCTTCTATTCATTATTAGTATGAAATTTATTTATTTTATAAGATATATAGTTGTTCTATTAATTTATTAATTATGTCCCTGGCTTACGCCTTGATTTGCCTCGAGGCTTACGCCTCGTGTATAACAACCCTCAACAAAACCGACACCATCGAATTATTTTCGACACCCTAATATATTTTAAAATATCCCAATATGTCCAAAAATACACCCCATACGTGAAAACGGGCCCCGAATACCCTAAATACTATTAAAATTAATTAATAAATTGAGTTTTGGTTTGAGGCGGGCCGCGTAGCCTTTGGGCTAACCCTTACACGGGCTGCGTTAACTAAAACCTGGCGAAGCCCTGGGCCGTCACGTGGCCCAACACCCGGCGAGCCTACTTGATGACCCGGATCACCTACGCGTTGACCAGCGTTGACGCGGGCCGCGTAGGCCTTTGCCTACTCTTACGCGGGCCGCGTAAAAGCTGAAATCAGGCCCTATATAAAGGAGGCCTCGGGTTTCAACTTAAATCGTTCAAAATCTTTTCTGTATCTCGAATTCTCACATTATAGGCATTATAGGCATTATACTCGGGTCTAATACCCCCTAAATAGCAAAGTTCTGCTCCGTTGTAAGTATTATAACCCATGGATACGTATTAGATACGCTGCCCGATTGATCTATGGTTCCGTAACGGCTGTCGTGGTTCTGCCCGACGTAGTCGTTGGAATGTCGTCTCGGGGAGGGTATTACTAATGTTAAAATGGGTTATTATACTAACGCGTGTGCATTTGTGTAAATTATAGATTGTCACCAGGAAACCTTAAAGGATAATCTAAGACAGCAATGTGAGTTAATCCTCTTTTTGTAAATCTTTTGTTAACTGTTTTTACAAAACCTCATATAATTAAATGTATATTAAGCAGTTATTGAGTATTTGTAAGAATACAATTATCATGAGTATGCATACAAAATTTGTTACCACCTGGTCAAGGAGTAACATTTCCACAAGTCGGGTCTGACAGTACCATGGATGTTAATTGATATAACTTGGAAACAAATATAATTGCGAGATCGCCCTCAATACTGTACAATGGTGTTTATTTAAACTGGGATTCTGTCACACCCCAACCGATGGCGGAAACATCGGGGCATGACACTGAGCAAAACAGATTGTCAAGAAGTTTCCATAACAATTCTCATTACCAATCAATTTAAAGTAACATGTCCCATACCATGTCTCAAAAGGTAAACAAATTATTACAGACAAAAATCTAGGCAAATAGTTCTGTTCCGACAACTCAGATTTTTCAAATAGAGCAATTGTTTATCTGCTTCTAGAGACTCTTGATTTAATTTGTACAGACAACTATTTGTTGGCCTCTAGAGCCTTATTCTAGCCTCGATTTCCTAGCAGATGTGCATCCTAAGCACCTGTCACATACATTAAAATAAAGTCAATACATATAATGTAAATGTGAGCATACAAGTTTGGTAATAGCATATATAGTTCGAAATTCGTTTACGCATAACCAGCACGTACACATAGTGAAATGAAGCACGTTAGTTATCGACATAGATCCATCGATACATGACTGCGGGTTGATTGCCTGAGGCAGTTCGCAATACATGATTACCACCGTAATCCATGCAAGTAATTGTTCTTAACAACCCCTGCGAACAGGTGCTAAGTCCAAACTATAGTACTATCGTTGCTAAGGCAGGTAGACAGCATTCCATGTGTAAACATAACAAACAAGCATTCATAAGCCACGTATAACATGCATTAACGGTTAGCGTTCAAATAGTATTGAGTAGTGTGTTTGTTGTGAATTGAATATTCGTAACGTATGTAACACCCAAAAGTGCGTAAAGCAAAAAGGGATCGAGTATACTCATAGCGATGGGTGGATTGAAGGGAGCGCTAGAGAGTATGGTTAGCCTGAACAGATTGATAGCATAACGATAAGTGACGCGTAAAACGATGCAAGGTGTAAGTGATTCGGACAGCAGTTCGTTCGGATGGAAATCCGACTGGATGGTCCAGTCGTGTGGATGACAATCCGTTCGGATGGTCATCCGGTCGGACAGGTTGTCCGGTCGGATGACTATTCGAGTGGATTGTTTCTTCCTTTGAGAAGGATGTGTTTGTGTATGATGGCTTGACTTTTGAAGTTTTCGTTGTAGCATTTTGAAAACAGTGAGGTATCTCTACCTTTCAAGTAGGTTGATCGGACGGTCAGTCGTGCGGACGACAATCCGCTCGGATGATTTATCCAGTCGGACGGCGACTCGAGTGGCGAGGTTACTCAGTAAGAACAAATCCACAGCAGGTTGTCCCTCGATCGGACAGCAGTCCGGTCGGGTGGCATCCTTAGTGCACTGAACATGTTGAAAATTGTTTAAGTCCAAGTATCTCATGATACGAAGAGTAATTCGGTCGAATGGTAGTCCGATCGGATAGCAATTCGTTCAATACTCAAACTTCAAGAACACATGATGGCGTCATCCTAGAACACCTCAAATCTAGTGATTTCACGGTTAAAAGTTAAGATTTAAAAGATAGAAAGGTGTAGGAGTGCGTGTAGATCAAAAAAGTACAAGATTTAGGACGAGATCTTACCGGAATCGAGAGAAATCGAAGAAAAGGTGAGGAGCACGGGCTGTTCGGACGTCAGATGCCAAAAGTAGAAAGTTTGAGAGTGACATGGGGTATTTATAGGGTTACCCAAAGAGGAAAGGGTAGGTCGGTCGGATGGCATCTCGCCCGGATGACAGTCCGGTCGGATGTCATCTCGGTCGGATAACAACCTGGCACCATGTTCAAGTGGCAGCCCGGTCGGATGGCAATCCGGCCAGATGGCACTTGGTTCGGGTGTTCAGCGCGACGATTTTTGATATTTCGATTTCAATTGCGAGCGATGCGAATGCGATAGATTTTCCTAGTCAAATTACTTTTAATCCCAACTATTCATATCTTGCACTATCCCTTCTCCACTAATTATCATAGTTTGATTTAGATTGCGATTGAGTTCGATTGCGATTCGAGTTTCGATTTGATTGGTTTCAATTGATTCCCACACTTACATAAATTAAACATGCACAAATAACACATAAGGCACACACACGTATATCAATAACCAAAATGCGTAATTCGAGTTGTGAGTGCGATTGTGATTCGATGTCGATTTGATTAGCATATTTTGATTATCGTTTAGTTAACTTTATCGCATTGTTACTTCCTATAGTTCACAGTCGTAAGTTGATTGAATGGCGAATAACACACGTCGATTATTGTAATTATTGACACTTACTCCACATAATACACCTAAAATAACACATAAAAGAAATTCACTGCAAGTCAGGTTGCGCGAAATCGGTCGTTGACTTTGACCTTGACTTGACTTTGACTTTCGAAAACACAGGGTGTTACAGCCTCCCCTTGTTTAGGGAATTTTGTCCCGAAATTAGGCCGAAGTCGTAACGAACAACTGTGGGTACTTCGCCTTCATGTCGCTTTCGAGTTCCCAAGTGAACTCTGCGCCTCGTTTGCCTTCCCATCGGACTTTCACAATAGGAATGCGCGAGCGTCTGAGCTGCTTGGTTTGGTGATCCATGATTTCAAGAGGCTTCTCCACGAAGTGTAGTGTTTCGTTTACTTGAAGGTCATCGAGGGGTACAATTAAATCATGCTCAGCCAGGCACTTTCGGAGGTTTGACACATGGAAAGTCGGGTGGACGTTACTGAGTTCCTCCGATTGTTCGAGTCTGTAGGCGACTTTTCCGATCCTTTCCAGAATCTTAAAAGGTCCAACATATCGAGGCGCTAGTTTCCCTTTCTTGCCGAATCTGACCACTCCCTTCCAAGGTGATACCTTTAGGAGTACGTAGTCGCCAACGTCAAATTCAAGGGGCTTGCGTCGTCTATCGGCGTAACTTTTCTGTCGGCTTCGAGCTTTCAACAAGTTGTCTCGAATTTGGAGGACTTTGTCAGTCGTTTCTTGTAATAGTTCGGGACCGGTTAGTTGCAAGTGACCGATCTCGTGCCACACAATAGGCGATCGACATCTTCTTCCGTATAAGGCCTCGAATGGTTCCATTTGAATGCTGGAATGATAACTGTTGTTATACGAGAATTCGACTAACGGCAGGTATTTATCCCAATTACCACCGAAGTCTATAACACACGAACGGAGCATGTCTTCAAGAGTACGAATCGTTCTCTCAGTCTGACCGTCGGTTTGAGGGTGGAAAGCGGTACTTAGATTAAGCGATGTACCGAGAGCCGTTTGAAATGTTTCCCACAGTCGCGAGGTAAACCGAGCATCACGGTCAGAGATGATGTCGCGAGGCGTCCCATGATTATAAATAATCTCGTCGGTGTAGATTCGGGCTAATCGTTCTACCTTGTAGTCTTCCCGTATTGGCAAAAAGTGAGCTGATTTGGTCAAACGATCAACAACAACCCAGATGCTGTCGTGACCTGATGACGTGTGCGGAAGCTTTGTTATGAAGTCCATAGCTATACTCTCCCACTTCCACATAAGGATAGGCGGTTGTTCGAGTAAGCCAGAGGGTCTTTGGTGTTCAGCCTTGACTCTTGCACAAGTCAGGTACTTTCCAACGTAGAGAGCAATATCCCTTTTCATGCCCGGCCACCAGTACTTGTAGCGAAGATCCTGGTACATTTTGTTGGCACCGGGATGAATAGAATACCGGGACTTGTGGGCTTCGTCCATCAAAATCTGTCGCAAATCGGTCCGTTTGGGGATCCAGATTCGGTCCAGAAAGTGGAATATCCCATTTGATTTACTCACAAGTTGGGCTCCGTCGTGATAGATTATTTCCTTCTTCAGAGTGCGTTCATTAAAACATGTATGCTGAACTTCGCGGATGAGGGTTTCGAGATCGTATTGGGCTTGGACATTACGAGTGCTAAGAAGATAGCTCCGTCTGCTGAGTGCGTCGGCAACAACATTTGCTTTGCCTGGGTGATAACGAATCTCACAGTCGTAATCGTTGAGAAGTTCTACCCATCGGCGTTGACGCATATTAAGTTCCTTCTGATTAAAGATATGTTGTAGGCTCCTATGATCGGTGAAGATCGTACACTTTGTACCATACAGGTAGTGTCGCCAAATCTTTAACGCAAAAACAACTGCGCCTAGCTCGAGATCATGGGTTGTGTAGTTCTTCTCGTGGATTTTGAGCTGACGAGATGCGTAAGCTATAACCTTGTCTCGCTGCATAAGGACACAACCGAGACCGAGGTTGGAAGCATCACAATAGACAATGAAATCGTCGTTTCCGTCGGGTAACGTGAGAACAGGAGCATTGCAAAGCTTGTGCTTGAGGGTTCGAAAGGCAGACTCTTGTTCAGTTCCCCAAACAAAAGGCTTGTCTTTATGCGTGAGAGCGGTACAGCGATCTTTGAGAATCCTTCAATAAATCGTCGGTAATAGCCCGCTAGTCCGAGACAAGAACGGACTTCAGACGGGTTCTTAGGTGTAATCCAATTCCTAACTGCTTCAATCTTCGCTGAATCGACGTGAATACCTTGACTATTAACAATGTGACCCAGAAACTGAACTTCCCCCAACCAAAATTCACACTTGGAGAACTTGGCATAGAGTTGGTTCCCCTGGAGTAGCTCGAGTACCAAACGTAGATGTTGCGGGTGTTCGGCTTTCGATTTGGGATAGATCAAGTCATCGTCGATGAATACGATGACGAAACAGTCGAGATATGGTTTACACACGCGATTCATCAGATCCATGAAAACCGCGGGTGCGTTGGTTAGACCAAAAGGCATAACAACAAATTCGTAGTGACCGTATCGAGTGCGGAAAGTGATTTTGGGTATATCCTCCTCTTGAATGCGTAGCTGGTGATAGCCTGAGCGTAGATCGATCTTCGAAAAACACGTAGCACCTTGTAGTTGATCAAACAAATCATCAATACGAGGTAGGGGATAGCGGTTCTTGATAGTTAACTTATTCAATTCCTGATAGTCGATACACATCCTGAACGACCCATCCTTCTTTTTGACGAAAAGGACCGGCGCGCCCCAAGGGGAGGTGCTCGGGCGAATGAAGCCTTTCTCAAGTAATTCCTGGAGTTGGTTCGAGAGTTCACGCATTTCGGACGGCGCGAGTCGGTAAGGAGCTTTGGCAATAGGGTTGGCTCCAGGAATGAGGTCGATACGAAAGTCGATATCACGACTTGGCGGTAGTCCGGGAAGATCCTCAGGAAAAACGTTAGGAAATTCTCGAACCACTGGAACGTTGTTTACACCAGGTCTTCCTTTTTTTTCCTTCTCCGCTACTACAATGTTAGCCAAGAAAGCTCTGTATTCCTTGCGGAGATACTTGCTAGCTTGGACACATGACATGAGCTTGAGACCTTTCAAAGCAGTTTCACCATAAACACACAATAAATCACCATTCGCGAGCGAAAATCGAATCATCTTGTCGAAACACACAACTTCAGCATGGTTTTCGCGAAGAAAGTCCATGCCTACTATGACATCAAAACTTTCGAGTTGCATCGGAATAAGGTCGATTGGGAAGATGTGATTGTTGAGATCAAGAGTAGAATCACAGAGAACATAATTAACGGCGACAGTTCTTCCGGTAGCGACTTCAACATCGAACGTCGAGGAGAGTTGGGAGCGCTTACGACTAAGGATCTTCTCGAATTCGAACGACACAAAGCAATTATCGGCTCCAGTATCAAATAAACACGAAGCATAAATACCATTCACAAGGAACATACCATTGACCACGTTGTTGTCGACTTGGGCTTGGCGCACGTTGATGTTGAAAGTTCGTGCGCGTGCTACTTGTTGTTGTTGCTGCTGCTGCTGTTGAGGCTGCTGCTGCTGAGGCTCTTGTTTCACAACCCTGTTTGGGCACATGTTGGCGAAATGGTTAGGATCGCCTCATGCGAAGCAGGCTCTGGCGTTGACCGCGGGTGCCGGAGGAGCTTGTTGACCCTGAGGGCGGTGAGTAGAGCTTGATGAGCAGGAGCGTGTCGAGCACGGCAGTTGGTAGTGAAATGGCTGTACATGTTGCAATGAGCACAAAAACGGCAAGCGATGGTAGTCGGGTGGTGGTAGGTACAAGTAGGGCAAAGCGGGTGTGGCCCAGTGTATGCACGCTTAGCAGGCGATGCATTTGCCACAGGCGCCGCTACTTGACGCTGTTGGGCTGGTACAGCTTGTATCGGTGCAGCAGTGATCGCACAGTTCTTGTTGCTGGAGCTGTTCTTTCTCTTGTTCTTCCTCTTGTTGCTCGATGCGGTGGTGGTTTCAGCAGTTGGTGCGGCGGTGGTAGCTTGATGCAGGTGCTTTGATGTTTTATCCCAGACACCAGCCTTGACTCGCTTGTCATTGATTTCAGCGGCCAGTAGGTAAGTCTCTTCGATCGTCTTAGTCTTAGCCGCTTGCACGAAATCTGCAACACAGTCAGGCAGGGCTCGGATATACTTCTTGATTGACATGTATGGAGTCTTGACTTGGTCAGGGCAGATGATGCTGAGCTGTTTGAAGCGAGCAGTGAGAGCAGCATTTTCCCCTTCCTTCTGCTTTATGTGCCAGAATTCATCTTCTAACTTTTGGCGCTCATGAGGAGGGCAGAATTCTTCCAGCATGACCTCCTTGAGTTCGTCCCACGACAGACCGTAGGCTGCATCGTTCCCTCGTTTATTTCTCTCGGCCGTCCACCAGTCTAGTGTGCGGGACTGGAAGACGCCGGTAGCATTCAGAGTGCGGAGATCGTCTGGCCAACCGCTCTGTCGTAGAGTGACCTCAATGGAATCAAACCATTGGAACAACGCTGTAGGGCCTTCCTCGCCAGTGAATTCCTTTGGCCCACAAGACTTGAACTGCTTGAAATTGAAGGCGGCTTTGGGGGTAGCTTTAGGAGGTTCGGTTCTCGACTCCTCAGATGATTTGCTGACGTTCTCGTCGACATCACTCACGGCCTTTGCTACTTGTTTAGCGATGATAGTAGCAAGACGTTTGTCTCTCTTTTCTTGATGAGAAAGTCGTGGGTGGCGGGGTCCAGATGACATTGTCTGCAACAAACATCGTCACATGACTCAACACAATGTATTCGAATCTCACCTCACACGTCTACTACTTACTAAAGCTTAGGAACACGCAATATAGCATGTATCACATAAACACATAGGCACATAATCACAGATTCACATAGCACAGAGGCACGTAAGCACATAGAGCACAGAATCCACAAAAGCACATAAGCACGAAATCACAAGATGCAATCAGAATACAGAAATCTATCATTCACAGTTCGCGAGTGTTCGAATATAGCGATCGCGTTTAGTATATCGAGTAGCGTAGTATTAGCGTATATCATAGCATAAGGTCGTCCACAATTTAGCGATTTGCTGGCGTTTTGAGATAGAATACAGTGCGGGTCGTGCGTGTCGATCGATGTGAAAGCAAAAATCGAGTAAATCTCCAAAATTTAAACACATAAACAGGTAAACACACATACAAGCACATAAAATCAATGAATCATTGGAGTCAGCAGTTGCGGGCTCAGAATCGAAACACATAAAAATCGAGGAATAGATCGTCTACGGCTATTAGACATTGACTAACCAAAGTGATTCGACTATTCACAAGGACTTGTTGTGCACGTTTGACCTTCAGGGCAGTGCCCTTGCCTTGATTCTTGGGCGTTAGGCATGCATCCCGTTAGTCATATCGTGACTTCAGGTCGTTGGAATCCGTCGAGACTTTGGTGAGAGTTCGAAAAAAAAACGGAACAAGTCATCAAGGTTAGGGTTTCACCCCTGGCTTAACAACTTTGTCCCTGTTTTGATAAATAAGAGAGAATTATGCGTCGAAGTATGCATTTATCTCCTGGTTCAACGCAATTTCTCGTGTTTATAGGTAAAATATAGGTTGATCAAGCAGTTTAGTCGAGAGTTTGCGGTTTTCACACCTAATCTCAAATTAATCGCTTACTCACAATTGAAAATTTGAGTGCAGTGATAGTGTAGCGTAGGCGAGAATAGCAAGAAATAGCAGGTGAGCTCATACATAATCCCTAACGGATATGCACAAGTCGGTCTGTGGTTTCTAACTATAGACTAGGTATCTAAGACATCGACCCGGACTAGGTCGAGTCTTTCCTAATTCCTTATAGTTATGGCTCTGATACCAATCTGTCACACCCCAACCGATGGCGGAAACATCGGGGCATGGCACTGAGCGAAACAGATTGTCCAGAAGTTTCCATAACAATTCTCATTACCAATCAATTTAAAGTAACATGTCCCATACCATGTCTCAAAAGGTAAACAAATTATTACAGACAAAAATCTAGGCAAATAGTTCTGTTCCGACAACTCAGATTTTTCAAATAGAGCAATTGTTTATCTGCTTCTAGAGACTCTTGATTTAATTTGTACAGACAACTATTTGTTGGCCTCTAGAGCCTTATTCTAGCCTCGATTTCCTATCAGATGTGCATCTTAAGCACCTGTCACATACGTTAAAATAAAGTCAATACATATAATGTAAAGGTGAGCATACAAGTTTGGTAATAGCATATATAGTTCGAAATTCGTTTACGCATAACCAGCACGTACACATAGTGAAATGAAGCACGTTAGTTATCGACATAGATCCATCGATACCAATGACTGCGGGTTGACTGCCTGAGGCAGTTCGCAATACATGATTACCACCGTAATCCATGCAAGTAATTGTCCTTAACAACCCCTGCGAACAGGTGCTGAATCCAAACTATAGTACTATCGTTGCTAAGGCAGGTAGACAGCATTCCATGTGTAAACATAACAAACAAGCATTCATAAGCCACGTATAACATGCATTAACGGTTAGCGTTCAAATAGTATTGAGTAGTGTGTTTGTTGTGAATTGAATATTCGTAACGTATGTAACACCCAAAAGTGCGTAAAGCAAAAAGGGATCGAGTATACTCACAGCGATGGGTGGATTGAAGGGAGCGCTAGAGAGTAAGGTTAGCCTGAACAGATTGATAGCATAACGATAAGTGACGCGTAAAACGGTGCAAGGTGTAAGTGGTTCGGACAGCAGTTCGTTCGGATGGCAATCCGACCGGATGGTCCAGTCGTGTGGATGACAATCCGTTCGGATGGTCATCCGGTCGGACAGGTTGTCCGGTCGGATGACTATTCGAGTGGATTGTTTCTTCCTTTGAGAAGGATGTGTTTGTGTATGATGGCTTGACTTTTGAAGTTTTCGTTGTAGCATTTTGAAAACAGTGAGGTATCTCTACCTTTCAAATCGGTCGATCGGACGGTCAGTCGTGCGGACGACAATCCGCTCAGATGATTTATCCGGTCGGACGGTGACTCGAGTGGCGAGGTTACTCAGTGAGAACAAATCCACAGCAGGTTGTCACTCGATAGGACAGCAGTCCGGTCGGGTGGCATCCTTAGTGCATTGAACATGTTGAAAATTGTTTAAGTCCAAGTATCTCATGATACGAAGAGTAATTCGGTCGGATGGTAGTCCGATCGGATAGCAATTAGTTCAATACTCAAACTTCAGATAAAGTTGATTAAGTGTGGGTCCCAAGGTGTAAGCCGTTCGGATGACCTAGTCGCTCGGATGGCTTATCCGTTCAGACAGTAGTCCGGTCGGATAGCACTCCGTGCTTGTCGTTCCGTTCGTCTTTCACTTTGCCGTTTTGATTGTTTGTTGCTTTTATCGAGACGTTTTGACAACGTGCTAATCAACAGAACCCCATCTTGACTCAAGTGACCCGATCAAACAGGTATCACCCTAGTTTGACAAGTTAACCGGTTCAAGACGGTTGTTCTTGGTTAACCCGAAATCGGTGGTCTCGTGAGTAGAATCCAGATCTCGAGCTAGCACAACACCGCGAATGAGTAGAAGACTAGAACAAGGTCCGATTCTATCGTTTTCGAGTGCATTGAGTGTAAAAGAGTTGAAAGAAAGTTAGAAACCATCTTTCAATCCTTTTTCACCATGAATATGTTTAGATCTATGCAAGATCTTTGTTTATTCATGTGGAAATCGGTTGGATCCAAGTTGTTCTTGGTGGATTGAAGTCAAAACATGAAGTTCTTCAAGAACACATGATGACGTCATCCTAGAATACCTCAAATCTAGTGATTTCACGGTTTAAAGTTAAGATTCAAAAGATATAAATGTGTAGGAGTGCATGTAGATAAAAAAAGTACAAGATTTACGACGAGATCTTAACGGAATCGAGGTAAATCGAAGAAAAGGTGAGGAGCACGGGCTGTTCGGACGTCAGATGCCAAAAGTAGAAAGTTTGAGAGTGACATAGGGTATTTATAGGGTTACCCAAAGAGGAAAGGGTAGGTCGGTCGGATGGCATCTCGCCCGGATGACAGTCCGGTCGGATGTCATCTCGGTCGGATGACAACCTGGCACCATGTTCAAGTGGCAGCCCGGTCGGATGGCAATCCGGCCGGATGGCACTTGGCTCGGGTGTTCAGCGCGACAATTTTTGATATTTCGATTTCGATCGCGAGCGATGCGAATGCGATAGATTTTCCTAGTCAAATTACTTTTAATCCCAACTATTCATATCTTGCACAATCCCTTCATAGTTCGATTTCGATTGCGATTGAGTTCGATTGCGATTCGAGTTTCGATTTGATTGCATTTCGATTGATTCCCACGCATACATAAATTAAACATACACAAGTAACACATAAGGCACACACACGTATATCAATAACCAAAATGCGTAATTCGAGTTGCGAGTGCGATTGTGATTCGATGTCGATTTGATTAGCATAGTTTGATTATCGTTTAGTTAACTTTATCGCATTGTTACTTCCTATCGTTCACAGTCGTAAGTTGATTGAATGGCGAATAACACACGTCGATTATTGTAATGATTGACACTTACTCCACATAATACCACTAAAATAACACATAAAAGACATTCACTGCAAGTCAGGTTACGCGAAATCGGTCGTTGACTTTGACCTTGACTTGACTTTGACTTTCGAAAACACGGGGTGTTACAGATTCACTCACCAGTATTTCCCACTGACAAATGTTTTTAAAACGCGTTTTAGGTAACAAACTGTGAAAGCCAAATAGAAGTCAGCTGGACAACACTGAAGGCTTGGAAAAGTGGCAATAAAGTTACCTAAAATAAAATAGATGTTTTTATTAATAAAATAGGATTTATTCATATGAAAACGTGTGTACTGCGAACTTGGGTTTATCCCATGTGTTTAATGTTATGAAAATGTGGTATTTTACTCTGATCAAATATTTTCTAACTACGATCCTGATGAAAATTCCGCTGCCAAATTAGACAATACGCGATACCACCGAAACTGGATCGCGACCGCCCGTTCCCGGGGATTAGGGATCGGGGGCTGCGACAGAAGGTGGTATCAGAGCTAAGCCACTGATTCAGCCATAGAAGTGTTCTGCTGACATCAAAATTCAAATTGTTAGGAAATAAATTACGGAACTACATGCATAACTGTATTTATTGTTATGTGTTATTTGACTATTTGTTAGTTTACAATATGAGCGACCAAGGACCATCTGACGCGTATCGTCAATTGTCTGGTTCGCCTAGAAGCGAAGGCACCTCCTCTTCTCAGCCTGCCCTCTCAGGGTACTTTGCTGATACGAAAGAAGGAATCTTTGTGTTTAAGGCTCAGTCCGAGGAGCCATTTCCTCAGAAAAAGAGGGGATGGTTCAGTCGAGGGCATACGAGCGTAGAAAGCGTATGAAAAAGTTACAAGAACAGAGAGTACTAGCAGCAGCCAAAAGAGAAACTGATGCCTATGCCCAGGATATGATAAATAGGGGTATAGCCAACATCCACATCCTAGCAACCACTACAGCTGACCCTAACCTGGAACAAATAATAGCACCCCAACCACAACTACCAATCCCTGACCAACCCATGGGGATAGAAAACCCTGAAAATCAAGTAGAGATACATGACTTCAATCCGGAAGAAATACCTAGGGTACCAGCACCAAACCCCTTAGACCCAAATTACGACCCCTGGTGGGACGATAATAGGGACTATGTGCAACGTTACCCGATACATGAAGACATGCCTATACCAACCATAGGAGCCTACCCAGGTTTGGATCCTTTAGATCCTTATTACCACGATGAATACATTAGGGAGATTTTAGAAGATCCTTACCGATTCCAGGAACCTACACCCCTATATCAAGAACCCGCACCCCAGATTCCAAACCCAGACCTAGAACCTGCACCCCCAATGAGTGCAGAAAACGTACAAGAACTTAGGACATTTGGTGAGGAAATTTTAGAAAGTAGTGAAAGAATGCGACAGGTGGGAGAGCGACTCGTCTGGAAGTACGACGAGCGCAATATGGATTTCTGGATGAATCCATATCCGTAGATGAGATGGTGGAAACGGTAATAATAATAGTAAAATAATTAAAAAAAAATATGTGTGTGTACGGATGCCTACTATTATTCGTATAATTATATTTCAGTTGGTATTGTAATTTTAATTTCAGTACTGGTGTGTAATAGATACATACTATATGAATAGAGTAAGTCACAATGATCGACGCTTTTGACCAAAATGCGTGTCATGTGATTGGCTATATTAAATATTATTTTGTGATATTAATATGGGATAAATGTTTAAAATTCAAATGGCCGACGAAGGAAATCAAGAAAATATGAATAACGATAACCAGAGTAACATTAACTTGGTTAATGAGAATCCGAGCATCAATAACAATGGAAACCAAATGGATAATAGTGCCGTTCAACACATAGTGGCACAAGGAATTATAGATGCAATGCCATTTATTATTCAAACGGTTCAGGAAGCGAATAATAAAAGTAAACATAGCAGTAAGCGACCAACTGAACCAGAAAACAGCGTGAACAATGGACCTGTACTTCAAGTGCTCATTCCCAAAAGAAGAAGAACCATGCCTTATGGTTGTTCTTATAAGGAATTCTGGTCCTGCAAACCAATAGAATTCTCGGGCAATGAAGGACCCATTGCAGCTCTACGCTGGATAGAAAAGACTGAGGCTGTTTTAAAAATAAGCAAGTGTGCTAAAGAAGACAAAATAATGTTTGCTTCTAATTTATTTAAAAACTCAGCCTTAGAATGGTGGAACACTATCCTCCAATCAAAAGGAAGTGATAGGGTATACAACATGGAATTGGAGGAATTTAAGAATATGGTAGAAAGGAAATTATGCCCTCCCAATGAAAAGGAACAGATAGCGAATAAGTTTCTGAACCTAAGAATGACCGGGGTAGATAGTAAGGGTTATACTAGCACATTCTTTGAATGTAACACCTCGAAAATTTACGTCCAATAATGTACTGACACGTGTCATAGGCTTCGAATATGTGAAAAAGCACTTTAGAGGGACTAAAGTTGACAAACAGTGAAACTATGTGAATATAGGGGTCCAAAGTGTCAACAATGGATAAATAGGCTCTACAATAACCCTACATGGTGTTTATAATCTTAAACGATTAAATCATGGATCATACAAAGCAGAAAATGAAAGAAAGTGAGGAATTACAAACTACAGGGGCTAAATGTGTCAACATGTTGAAAGTATACCTCTGAGTGACCTTTTGGCAAACCCGAAGCTTTTTAATGATAAAATATACTCACTAGAATATGTGATAAAAATTTCATCAAGTTTCGTTATCGTATGAGAAAGTTATGATCAAAACCGTGCACGGAGGGTTAAATGCGTTAACGTTGAAATTCGTGACTTTTCGGGTAAGCACAAAGTTAACCAAGGACCTACCCAAGTTTGTAGATGTCCTAAGGCCCTTAAAAATCAGATTTGAGGGTCAAGAGTGCAAGATAAATAGCCAAAACCACGTTACAAAGGACCAAGGACTGATCTATATCTCTAATAAAGCAAACCATTGGGGGACACATGTCACCCAATGGAGCAAGCCAACTAGGATTCCACCTAAGCAATGATGTGGCAAAGGCTAATATTTTGACAAGTGGCATATCTCATATGCCAGGATTGGTGAAGGCTTCTTGTGTACGCTTTCTGTATACTCCCTCTCTCTCATTCTCTCATACGCTGTCTCCTCTCTCTCTCTCTCCATTCTCACAAAATAACCGCAGAGATATCATCAAAACCCTAATCGGCGATTCCCTATCTTAGCAACCTTAACCGGCGATTCCTTTCTTCACCGTTTCAATCGATCGTTTGCAAAGAGGTATAATCATTCTTGAATACACAATAATCATCATCGACGGTATCGTTTCCAACTATATGCAGTGAATGATTCCTTGGTCTTCTTCTTTTATGATTGATTGAATGAATCATCGGCGATTTCTTATATCTTTCATTGATGATTTCATTCAATTTCTTATGATTCTTCTATCATTCATCCATGATTCGTTCGGTTACATCTAATCTGAGTGTTAATCGAGTTTTTTTTTTTTTTGTGCTTGAAGCATTGTTTTGGGTTTTATCTCATCTGTGAGGTTTTTGTTTATAGATTTTAGTTTTTTTTTAAATAGTTGAATCGTATAGGCTAATCTGAGGTGGATGAAGGCTGATTTTAGTCATTTAGGGTTTCGTTTTTGAATTTGATGCGAAACGCCTCAATGTTATTTAGGAATTAGGAATTGTAATCTAGAAACCCTAATTTGTTAATAATATAAAATATGTAACGTAATGTTGCATTTGAAGGTTTAATTCGTGTTTGGATGAACTGATAGATTAGTAATGATTGTTTTGGAATTGTTTTTTTTTTTTTTGTTATTACAGGTTCAGTTGATTAGGATTGATATCAGATTGCCTGAATATGGCTGGACAACTCAAAAGGTTTTCCACCTTATGAATTTCATTGTAAATGGAGGTATGATCATTTGCTTCAAAGACCCAAACCCTAGAAGACACCAGATCTCCCCAATTTTTTTTATTCTTCATAGATAACTAGATAAATTTGAGTGATTTAATCTTTATAAAGTATACTAACTGAAGTTCCATTGCAGTGAAATTGTAAACCAGTTATTGTGTTTTCATCGCTTCAAATCTTCAATGGATGCTGACAAGTATACTTGCTATTTGCAGATTATTATTTCAATTTGCTTTTGGTAGTTGTTGACACTTAACAATAATAGGGCTTTTTTTTATTTTTTTTATCTTGTAGGTTGAATTCACCACAGACCTCAGCTGTTTTATTTGAAGTTATGGGATACCTGTTATAATTTTGAGGTTTGTGATTTTTTGTCGCTGGATCGAAATTTTCTTTCTTTTCTTCAATCGACTTAAAGGTTTTGTTTATCCATAGAATTATGTGGTTTTTAATACTTATGCTCTACGAGGCTATTGGGTTATATCCAGGCAAATTGACGATGCTGGTGGTGATGGAAGACGTCCAATTCCTCCAATTTGAGCCGAAACTGGTACGTTGCTTGCTCTTTTATTTTTCAACAACAGGTGATATTTAAATACTTACCTTAAAAGGGAAATGGGTTAAAAATCTCCTAAAGTTATTGTTAAATTCTTTTCTATTCATCCAAGTTTGGGGGTGATTTTAAAGCAGGGCTATTGGATTTACATGATATGGATGACACAAATGTTCTTACAAAGGTATGAATCTCATTGTTTTGGAATCTCATTATTTTGGGATACGTTTTAGTCTTATGTTATAACAGGTTTCTCTTTCATATTAATAGGTAAGATATTGTATGCATTGCCAAGCACATGTTAAGGGATTTGACCACCGTGGCTCTTGGAAATTGTATAGGTAAGATATTGTATGCATTGCCAAGCACATGTTAGTTGTAGGTAGCAAGCTGGCTAACATGATCCGACACTTGTAGGTAGCAAGCTGGCTAACACGATCACGTACGAAAGCACCGTATCGCTGTAAGTTATCTCAGATGATTTCATTCTGGATTATGTTGTTTATTGAATTAGTTCTGAAAATATCAAAACTGCAAGTGCAGGTGGTTTATGCCTGTTAATATTCTTTTAAAACCTGCTGCTATTCTATTTGATTCGGCTTTTTTGTTACTAATCAATTACGACTACAGGATTTTAGGTTCCTCATGATATGAAAACCTACTAAAAAATTCAATTGTTCGGATTCATGGATGATATATCCAGGCATTAACTTTGCAATTATATGAAAGTAAATTGTTCCATGTGTTATTTTATGGAAATATAAAATTATATAATTAATGGTACATTTTTATGGTGATTAAGGAGAAGGTGCGAGTAGCCATGTTGGTCAGTGGCAGTAAAAGGGACGAATTGGCGACGACAACTTTTACTCTTTCTTTGGGTATGTTCTACAAAGGTAAATATATGTGTTTAAAACTTTTGAATGATATGATCAATTTATTTACTGTTTAGTATGGAATTCTTCATTATAAACCTGCTCTCTTCACCTAGATATGGAACTTCACTATAAAATAAGCATGCATTCTTGAAATCATCATTCAAACAAATCAAAAGCACATTAGGCATGTGAGTAAATAAAGTGGTTTTCTGCTAATTACAAACAATTTTCTTCATCTTGAGGTTAAATTTTGTAATTTTGAATCACATACACTTTTCCTCATAGAATAAAAAAGTCAAAAGTGGTCATCTGCTATTTAAAAAAAATGCAATATGCAATTCTAAACACCACTTAAAGCTTCAATCATGGTCATGTATCATGTGAGCTTGAAGGATACCACTTGCTCGGTTAGTGTCGACTTGAGTGTTTTCGATTTTCAAAATAACATCATATGATGTTTGACGTTTGATGATCATTTTGCCTAAATTATAAATGTCAACTAGAAATTTCAAAATCTCAATTTATGACATCATGTCGTGCAGGAAGATAGTGAAAAGACGGGTACGGTGACATCAGTAGGGATGTATTTTCTGCATTTTCAAGTATACATAATGAATTCAACTGTTAATGGTGTAGGCTTTCGTCGACAACTTTAATACTTTCCAGTATTTAAAAATAATTTTGGGTTATTTATTTTGGTAATTAATTGTGCAGTTAGCAATGCCTTGAAGCTATTTTCTTTAAAAGGTTGGAAAGTCTTCAACCATGTGATGTATCAGAACTAAGGCTAAGACTGGTGGGTGTGGGCGTTTCGGCCCTTTAACGCCGGGTGCTCCACCCCAGGTTGGCGTTTTGGTGGGTGTTGCCCACTTGACGTGGGGCGCTGGCCTGGGTGACATGGCTGGCAATGGTTGGTTGGGTGTTGATGACTGTTTGGCTAGGTGCCACATGGCACCCCAACGCCGGCCTGGCCACGCCCCTTCCACACCCCACTTTTTTGGGTGTGGACTGGTGGAGCCCACACCTGCCACGTGTCGAGAAATGCCCCTAATCCAACCCCTCCACATCCCGATAATCTAAGGTTAGTGTTTATAGTTAGAATCTTTTCTTTTTTACCTTCTTTTTTATCTTTAATTATTTTTTTCGGATTTTTTAACTTAATGGAGAATATGTACTTTGTTTTGTTAAAGGAGATATTTTTATAAACATCTTATACAATAGAGGCTATCTGTGTCACTACATATGAGGATACCATACATTCGCTTAAGTTTGTTAAGCAGCAACATTTTTGCAAAAAAAAAAAAAAAAAAGTTAGCTACATTAGTTTGAGACTGAATACAAACATGTGTAGTTTTGACCTGTTTGCTTATATACAAATGGGTATGGTGAAGTGGGTAAAAAAAGAAGCTTAAAGAGGAACAAGTCGAATGGGTCTAACTGGTTGAAAGTTAATTAAAAGTATATTTTGAGACATGATTTAAATATTTAGTTACTGCGGGGAAAAATGAAAATTTTAATGAGCATGATGTGATTATTATGATCAATGTTTCTCATTTGGTATTTGCAGGCTTTGGCGCCATTGTCCCAAAAAAGTGACCAACACATGCATCCAACAAAAACATAACGTAAGTACTTACACTTTTACATATATCTACTACACACTTACTTACCAAATTAGACAACAACAACCACACCCAGTAAAATTCATCGGCAAAGAGGGGGCTGGGTGTGGGATGTAACATGTTAATTAAAATTCAACCCGTGTAATACATGAGTCTATAACATATTACATGTAATAGGCAATTATTGTTTATAAATGATTTTTATTGCATCATTATTGATACCTAACATGTAGTACATGTTTTAGGTTGGTTTTAGCTATTAAGCTAGGAAATTGAAGAGGAGAAAAACTCATACTAAAAGCAACAAGAGGCATATGCTCCTTATGTTGGTTCATTGCCGCATGATAAAATGGTCATTATCGTTATGCATACGTCGATGAGGCATTATTTGCATTTGAGTGTGGTTCAAGCAGCTATTCAAGAGTTTTTACTAATTTTTTTATTTGTTACTAATATATTTTCTTTCATATCAATTGTTTACAATAGGTTTAGTGTTATTGGATTGTAAGATATGATTCAAGTTGAACATATTTCGTTAGGTGTTAGGTTATGATTGTTTTTTCAATTGGTCAAAAACGTATGCGAAGTTATTGGTTGAAGCATGATATATGTTTTTCTCTTAAATTTTAGGAGTAGAAGGACCACCAATGAAACCATTCACTTTTTAGCAATGCTGATGCAGGATTGAATTTGAATAAAAATAATAGGTTTTTGGTTGAAGCCGCGTTTAACGCGGGCATTAGCCTAAAATTTAATAATTTTCTGTTTGTTTCTTCCAATGTATGCTTTTGTACAGAATATTACATTTCAAAGTAAATAATATGGTTTTGGTTGAAGCCCGCGTATTACGCGGGCATTAACCTATTTTGTAAATAAAGGAAACTTGTATTGCTGGTTGCCCACTTGTACGCGGCCCGCGAGAGCTCTTCGCGGCCCGCCTACGACCTGCCAGCGACAAAAATGAACAGCTGCCAGTTATCAGGTCTGAATCGATGCTAAACAGCTGTTGTCGGATACCAGGGCTTCTCCAATGGTTTTGCATGCATAGGGGGGCACTTGGACAGATCTTACAACATCTATAGACCCTTGTGGCATCATCTAATGAGATCAAAGTTCTTATAAAAGGGTCTTGAAGTTGCAACATTCATTACTTGCAATTACAAAAATTCACAAGACCACTTCTGGAGCTTCTCTGATCAACCTCAGGCTTTCTAGTGATCTCTAAGCATAATTAGGACTCTTGTAAGTATTCCTAACCCTCTCTAATTCGTTCTAGCTTAGTTAATTAACCAAAAGTCAAACCGTCGTAAATTAAGTTTGACTTCGAGATGAAATGAAATTTGCTCAGTCATTTCTCGAATTGAAAGTACCTACAAGTTGGTATTTACGTGGGTAACAAACCCTTAAAAAGGGTACTTTCAGATTCCTACTCTAACTATGTTAATTGTCGAGTCAAAGCTTATCTTAAAAAGTCAACAGAATGTGTATTTTCAAAATTAAGCATAATTAGCAATGTAGGGTACATGCAACCTGTTTGATCATTAAAATAACATGGTAACTAATGTAAGAACATGTCTCAACATGATCAACTCGACAATTTTCAGTATAAACCCGGATCGGACCAGAAAGTCGCATAATTTGACTTTTGCTTTGACTATCAGTTCTGATCCGTTTGTGCATGTTAAAGATCTGCCTTAGAGCTTATTTTGGACCAGGTTTCATATAAGTATAACTCTCTGAGATTATACAACTTGGTTCAATACTTATCCGATTCACATGCATGTTTCCGATTAATGCTTAAATGTTGACTATTATGCCCTTTTGACTATAAAACGTGATTTTTGAAAAAGTGAAAGAGTAGAAACCTTAGTTACTGATTTATAAACTTGCACCTAAAATTTGACATCAGTTTGAGGTCTAGATTAAGAGTTATGCTCATTAGCGTAATTTGAAAGCTTTATGTTACTTAAACGGCGTAATTAGCGTATAACCTATTTAAACCCACTTTTTGATATCAAACTTCTTACCCACTGATGTAATATAATATTTTGGGATTTTTGAAGATTTTTATTTAATTTTTGGCTGAGCATAACATAGGTCTCTAAGTTTAATTCGGTAAATACCGATTTTGCCCTTTTAAGCCATAAAATGAGTTTTACAAATCCTTTTGACCCCAAACCTTTTTCTACTGATTTCATTTGTTAAATAAAATATTTTGAGCCTTCTGGAATTATAAAAATATCAGCTTTCCTTTAAAAACCCGGAAATGGCTCCAAATCGCCTTTTTAAGCGTTTTTAACGCATAGTATGTACTATAACCATATTAAACATATAAGGTTGATACCTACTGATGTTCTTAGTATATTTTGAGATAATAACAGTAAGTAAAAGTTTTTGAACTCAGGTTTCCAGTTTTGACATTTTTAGCCCTTGTGAAATTACCAAAATACCCCTAAGGAGCATAGTTTGGTTTTAAATGATAAGTTTCACATATGGGTCATACCCTACTATTATAACATGTTAAATTAAGTGTATTTACTGTATAAATCAGACCTGTAACTCAGATTTCAAATTAAACTCTTTTATAATCTTTTAAATGACCAAAATGCCCTTATGAGGCATAAGTTGAGTTTAAATTCATTTGGGGCATAATAGAAGATATCTTACTGATATTATAACATATTTAAGCCATATTATCTCAGGGAACTTGCATATGACTCTCATGGTTACCCGTAACGCTCTTTTCGCGTTCGGTTCGGTTTATGTAACGAGTTTGCATAAATTGACCGAAACGGGTCAAACCTTATCATCTTTGTCTCAAAATCCAGAATGTATTTAGTATACCCATATTATACAAGTATTCAAACTTGTCGGGTCTAAATCACATTCTATCCGGTCTTCGCTTAATCGTGCGTTTGAACCGTATCTTCCATTAAAGCTAACCGGTCTTAGCTTAGGCTTAAATAAAGACCCGTTAGAAATCTAATAGGTTATTATAAACCTTTGTTCCAGAATAGAAGAGCCAGTAAAAGCTACCTTCACTCGCTAATTGTGATTTATACGTACAAAGGTAAATACTTTTAACTTATTTTCCCTATACGGGCTTGGGGTACGGTATATAAAATACCGCTTGGTCCGGCATTGAATTCTTTAATCGAATGGAGGTTAAATTTATTGATATGCTATGTTTTGAATGTGTTTTGTTTGCTTAAAGCCTTTGGGGGGTTAATGACCATGTCCCGGATATCCTTGGCATCATCTTACGAGATGGTCATGACCTGAGCACGGGGTGTAGGCGTACACCTTTCAGTGCATAACTCAATATTGTGGTGTGTCTATTAATCTTTAACCCGGTCTACGGATCGGGCTACTGAACGCATAAGTAACATGTAAATCCCTTACAAGATTATTTTCACATAATTATCCCAAGTTATAAAATGTTTTGTGCCACGTGCATTCAAATCAATTTTCAACCCTTTTCAAAATGAGTCAGTTAAATTGTATTTACCAGTGTAAACTGACGTATTTTTCCAAAAGGTTAAGTGCAGGTACTACTCGTACCAGGCTGGCTGTCTTCTAAGCGTCCACAATAAGTCTCGCAAGCTTGGATGTCAATAAAGCTGTTGAACAATATCTTCTTTTATTTTGATCCGCCTGTGGATCCGTTTCAACTATTCGTGATATTTAATATTACACTTTATTAAAGTTGAAATGAATCTATCTTTGCTTCCGCTGTGCATTTATATATTGTGTTGTTTGTCTATGATGATACCAACTACGTCACTATACTCCCCACCGGGCCCACCGGTGACACGCAGAAAATAGGGGTGTGACATTGAATATGCTAGAATAGTACCAACCCTTGCATCACCTGAACCAGTGTTAATCTCCCGTTACATCTGGGGATTAATTGGAGAGATTAGACATGTAATCAAGGCAGCTAGACCTCAAACCATAGAAGAAGCTGTAGAACTAGCAAATACCTTGACAGATGAATTAATCCGTACTAGAGAAGAAGACCAGAGGAGAAACCTAACCCAAAGGCTTACCCAAGAATTCCGTTCTGGGAATTACAATCGTAGGAATATGGGTTCTACCTCTGCACCATTCTGCAAGGTCTGCAAGAAAAAGCATTCGGGAAAATTCTCCACTCTTTGCAATTTCTGCAAGATGCCAGGACACAAGGAAGAAGATTGCAAGAGAAAATCCAGTAATGGACTGTGCTTCAACTGTGGAGAAAAAGGTCACATCAAGCCGAATTGTCCGAAATTGGCTCCAGTTGCGAACAACAGGAACACTAAAAATGATAGAGCATTCGTTCTAACTGCAGATGAAGCTAAGATGATTCCGGACGTGATAGCTGGTACGTTCTTAGTTAATGATGTTTTTGCTAAAGTATTATTTAACTCTGGTGCAAACCAAAGTTTTATTAATACTTCGTTTTGCAAACTTCTAAATCAGTCATTAACTAAACTACCACAAGAATGTCTAGTAGAGACAGCAAATGGAGAAACTGTTAGGATTTCTGAAATCTTGCAGGGAGCAAGAATAGAATTTTTAAATCAAAAGTTTATGGAAAACCTTTATCCTATGAATCTGGCAGGATTTGATATTGTATTAGGAATGGATTGGTTAATAGCCAATAAAGCCAGTATTTTATGTGATCAAAAGTCAATTCAAGTAAATTCACCAAAAGATGAAAAGATCACAATTAAAGGAGATAAACCCTCTAGATCCACAAAATTCATCTCTGTGATGAAAACTGCAAGTTATATAAGAAAAGGATCTATAGTATATTTGATTTCTATAATCACTAACACTAAAGGAAAAGAACTAAAAGACATTCCAGTAATATCTCAGTTTTCAGATGTATTTCCAGAAGAATTACCAGGACTACCTCCAGATAGAGAAGTCGAATTCAGAATCCATCTACTGCCAGGAACAACACCAATTGCCAAAGCACCTTACCGTTTGGCACCCGCCGAAATGCAAGAACTGAAGAAACAATTAGACGAATTATTAGAGAAAGGATTCATACACCCAAGTTCATCGCCATGGTGTAACACCCTTATTATTATTATTTAAAGGTTTTTGTATAATTTATGAAAATAAACGGGTAATTATGATTTCAAATACATTGAAAATACGGGTTCATTAATAGTTTTACAGAATTAGAACTATACAACATAACATGTGTGAGTTTCGTCATTTAACATAACAACGATACATAGTGCGGAAGCTTGTAACTTAATCGTGTTCGGTTCTTCGTTGAGCTTGATCATCCTCCGGTAATGTAAATATACCTACAATCCATAAAACATGAATTGAATCAGTCATACGTAGTTTAAAACGTGTCAAAACGAGTCCAGGAAGCTGAACTGATTGAAATACAAATTTTTCAACAAAAAGGGATTCTTTCGCGCCACGTGACGGCGCCATGTTGCTCCCTCGCGTGGCGCGGGGGAGGCACTTTTCCAGCAGGTCTGCAGCTCAGTTTCAGCTATGCCAGTTTCACGGAAACGGCCATAACTTCTTCGTTATTGATTCGTTTTACCTGATTCTTTTTCCTACGCGTCCGTAATTTAATCCTCCATCTTATGGAGTTAAAATCCTACATCCAACATAAGAAATTTTGAGACTTCTAAGCCTTCGACTCGTTACCTTTTTACCGAATTTTAACTCGTTTATGCATTTTATCAAACAAACGTATTTATTTGATTCCTATATCTCATACACTTCTTCAAATTAATGTTACCTACCATATTAGGTTCTAATCATAGGTTTATTACACAATTTAAACCCGTTTTCGCTCGTATGCTTATTTTGACCCGTTAAGGGTATTTAAGCACTTTAAACCTTGAAATCGCTTTCATTCATTTCTAGCATCTTATTCCTACATATCTTATCAAGTAATCTTCAACTACAACTCTTTGTGTGTTGGATTTCAATGTGTATATCTATATGTTCCGAGTTTTACCCTTCGGATTGTTATTTTACGGCAAGACTCAAATAGAGCTATTTGACTAACGTATTACATCTTTCAACTTCTACACTTATTCTAAGTATTTATTTAATCATGAAACTCGTTTCCAAACAACCTTTAAGGGTTGTTTGCTCAATTTAACCTACAAGGGCGTTTTGGTCAATTTTTGGTCCTTCTTTTACGACGAAGGACTTTTAGATACTTGTTTGACCCAAAAATTCGATCTTTTAACTATAACCTTGTTTAGAAGCCATTATGTTTCTAAAACACTACAATTATAACTTGAATTATTCGGTTTATCTTTAAGATAACCAAATATCCAATTTGACCTTGTTTAACTCTTAGAAAACCTCAAGTTCTACATGATGAGTTGAATCATTATACATACCTGGCTCGGATCAATATATTGACCCGTTTCAATACCTTGACTTAGTAGCCGCTAAGCAATAGCGATGTGCGTATCCATTTGATATTTATTCCTATAAACATGTAACTCGACAAACCATTAGTCGATATTGTCAAAGGGTGATAATTTCACCTTTTGACCCGTTTATTTACCTAGTGATCTTCGTCACTTCAACTAAATGCCAATTTCATGTATTATGCTAATTTAAAGTATACTAACGAAAATACGAAATCAAGCATAACGTAATGGAACCGTAGTTACGTACCTTTTAAGCATCCTTTCCAAACGTGTATTTCCACCGGCTTGTCCATTTGACGATCCGGATTCCTCGCCTAAAGAGTTCAATTCGCAATCTGTTTAGAACCATTTTTCAATCATGTATCGCATAATTCGCTAAATCATCACAATCATGTGTTTTAACTTTAAATTTCAATTTCGAGCCTTCTTTGGGGCATTTTTACAAACACCTTAAGGGCAGAATTTTAAATAATTCAATAACAAGCTCATAACTTGTCATATAACCCGAATTTTCATCAATCAAACTATTTAACACAAATATTTGCCTTTACAAATTCTGAAATAACTTCACATATGTCAAATTACACTAGAACAACCCCAAATTTCCTAGTGTTTATCAATGTTCTACATAACCCACTAGTCACCTACAATGGTGACCATGGATTTCACTAGAATTTAGCATAATTTCAACATGTACTTGTCTAGGGTTTACTCCTAGACATTTTAATGTTCCTAATTCATCTACAATTCCTACATGCATCATCAGATTTCAAGTTCTCTAAATTCATGAGAATTTCAAGTAGAGAATTTTTGTCAAATTTTACATACCTTATGATCTCCTTGCAACGGGGATCATTAATCTACGCTCGATTTTCGTTTTGGACTTGGTTTGATCCTTCAATTTGTGAGATTAGTGAAGCTAGGGTTTTTGAAGCTCCTGGGGATGCTTCTGGTCAAACTGAACACCCACAAAACACACTGAATGTGTGTTTTATTTTTAAGTTTTTCTTTTTATAACTTAACTTTCCATTTACCCGCATTTGGTCCCTCTTGTTTGGTTAGTTTATTAAATAGGTCACAACCTACTTAACTTTTAACAACATTACCACTTTTTTTTTATAAACTAGGTTAAACATTCCTAGTTAATTTAACGAGTTCGGGGAATTTACGACTAAGTTTATTTTAAGTCCCGTTATCTCGGGCTTCTATAAACTTTATTTCTTCGAAAACTTTCATTTAACTTTTATTTTAATAATAGGCTTGTTTATTTAAGAATCCTAATATTCACCGGGTTACTTTTACCACTAAAGGTAAATTACCCGTCTTTTAGTATAAACGTGGTTTGATTACCAAACCCGTTTTCGGGGTGTTACACATGGGGAGCGCCAATTTTATTCGTCAAAAAGAAGGACGGATCAATGCGTATGTGCATTGACTACCGTGAATTAAACAAGGTCACGATTAAGAACCGGTACCCATTACCGAGAATCGATGATCTGTTCGACCAATTGCAAGGAGCTCGATTTTTCTCTAAAATCGATCTAAGGTCAGGATATCATCAATTAAAGGTACAGGAAGAGGATATTCCTAAAAACGCATTTAGAACAAGGTATGGCCATTATGAATTTACTGTCATGCCATTTGGTTTAACCAATGCCCCAGCAGCATTTATGGACATGATGAACCGAATATGTAAGCCATATTTGGATAAATTCATAATTGTCTTCATAGATGATTTTCTAATTTATTCTAAAAGTAAGGAAGATCATGCAAAGCATTTGCACGTACTTTTAAGTCTATTAAGAAAGGAAAAGCTTTATGCTAAATTTTCAAAGTGCGAGTTTTGGTTAGAGCTAGTACAGTTTCTTAGACACTTAGTTAATCATGAAGGAATTCATGTGGATCCCACAAAGATCGAGGCGATTAACAAATGGAAAACCCCTAAGTCACCAACCGAAGTTAGAAGTTTCTTAGGATTGGCCGGTTATTATAGAAGATTTATTCGAGATTTTTCTAGAATAGCCATTCCTTTAACTAAGTTAACCTGTAAATCCATTAAGTTTGAACGGGGACCAAAACAAGAAGAAGCATTTAGAATTCTTAAGCAAAGATTAACCCATACACCCATACTAGCGTTACCAGAAGGAACTGAAGACTTTGTAGTCTATTGTGACGCTTCTAAATTAGGTTATGGATGTGTATTAATGCAACGCCAAAAGGTTATAGCTTATGCCTCTAGACAACTTAAGAATCATGAAGAAAATTATTCAACCCATGATCTAGAACTAGGAGCTATAATTTTTGCCCTTAAGATTTGGAGACATTACCTTTATGGTAGTAAGTTTACCATATTCACTGATCAAAAAAGTTTAAGGTATGTTTTCGGGAAAAAGGAGTTGAATATGAGACAAAGACGCTGGATGGAAATGCTTAGTGATTATGATTGTGATATCCAGTATCATGAAGGAAAGGCAAATGTAGTGCCTGATGCTTTAAGCCGAAAATATTATGAAAAGCCAAAAAGGGTACGTTCTCTTAAATTAAATCTACAAGAAGATTTAAATGATCAAATTAGAAAAGCACAAGAATCAGTAATCAAATAGGATACTGAAAAACTAAAAGGTATGATTAAAGAATTAGAACAAGGAACAGATGGAATTTGGAGATTCCATAAGAAGAGAATGTGCATACCTAAATTAGGAAACCTACGTAATCATATATTAGAAGAAGCCCATAAGTCTAAATACACGATGCACCCAGGAAATGATAAAATGTACCAGGATTTAAGGAAGAATTTTTGGTGGATAGGAATGAAAAATGTAACATCCCAAAAATATGAATACTTAAATTTGCAAATTTGATTGCAAATAAATTAGTAAAATAAACTAACTAGGATGACACTAACCTTGTTAGATGATGACTTGTGTGTAGTTAAGGACCTAAAAATAAACTATGAGAAACTAGAGGGACCAAAAGTTTTTAACTTGAAACTAGTTTTAATAAAAACATTTTATTAAAACACAAACACTCCATTTGGAGTGTGCTGGAAATCGACCAAAGCAGGGGGGTGACCCAAGCTTCTCAAAACCCTATGTTCGTGCTATTTGATCAATTGAAGGCCAATTTCAGTCCCAAATCAAAATCCGAACATAGATTAGTGATCACCTCAGTGAAAGGGATCATAAGGTATGTGAATTTTGTAGAAAATTCTCATCTAAATTTCTGAATGAACATAGAAAATTCGAATTGATGATTGCATGTTAGTTGTTTGGGATGAAATAATGTCTATTTCGTGTGAAATTCAAAATCACCATTAAAGGTGATAAGTGGGTTTTGTGAAACTTGATAAACACTAGGATTATAGTGGTTGTTCTAGTAATATTTGACATATGTGAAGTGATTTCAGAATTCTAGAGGCTAAAGTTCATGTAAGGTAGTTGATTGATGAAAATTTAGGGCTATATGACAAGTTATGAACTTGATAATATAATGTGTAAATTTCTGCCCTTAAAGTGTTTGCATAAATGCCTCAAAGAAGGCTTAAATCTGAAAATTTGAGTTAAATCGCATGATTGTGATGTTTTGGCAAAATATGTGAACTATGAATTGAAAAGAGTTCTAAACATGTCTTGGTTGAACTCTATAGGAAAGGATACCGGAGCTCCAAGCGGACAAGCCGGTGGCGACTTGCATTTGAAGGGCGTATACTAAAGGTATGTAACTTGATTCGTTACATTTGGTAAATTTTGATAATTAGCATATGTGTAGTTGAATGGTAGAATAAAAGTTGTGTTGATTTAAAGCGATAATGTTTGCTATATTGAATAATAGGTCAAGAATTGGTTAGAACTCGTTGGTAGTCATCATAATGGAGGATTTCGTAGATGAGCCAAACGGGTCGAATAATCAAATAATGCGTGGCTAATGCTTCGTAATATGGTTAATAGGTCTTTTGTTATTGTTGATAAATGACATATTAGAATATGAGAATTTAGCGTGTTGGTTTGTTAGAATGATAAAGTCCATAAGAGTAAACTAAACGGGTCATTAAAAGAAGGTATGAATCGAATAACGGTAGTACCTCACTTGTAGATTTTGAGCCCGAGTGACGGGTAGCGAAATACTGAACACGCAAACCGGTGATGGGAGCGTGGGTGTTGAAAATGAGGAATCCGAGATTTGGGTTTTGGGTGAAATAAATAAATCAGTCAAAACATAAACTTGCAGTGACTACCGTAAGTTACGGTATCCACCGTAACTTACGGTAGAGAACAAATTCTTACGGTGGTTCACTACTGTGTTACGGTGGACTAGTGTCACTTAGCGACTACCGTAACTTACGGTAGATACCGTAAGTTACGGTAGAGTCCAGAAAATTTTGTTAAACTTCTGCATATTTAGTTAATCGAATCCGTTTCTGAGCGTAGTTTCGATTATGCAAATTTTCTAAGAACTCTAATACTAATATTTGTCAAAATTTCAGTTTGTAGGTATTGCAAGTATGTGGACGATGATCAAGTTGATGCTTCAAGAACCGAACACAAAACTTTTGGATGCTTCCGCACTAATCTAATCTAGTTGATCTATGTAGTATTGTAAACACTACTGAATGACCTATGTTTGAAACCAGTTATTTTACTATGTTAAATACTATGATGACGTATGATTTAGTTACTAACTAAGCTTTTGTTAGTTAAAAATCTTCTTATTACAAATACCGTTTTTCTTATGATTAAATAATGAAAAGTAAAAGATGGGTGTTACAAAAAAGGACATAGCGGCCTATGTTTATAAATGTTTAACTTGTTCACAAGTTAAAGCTGAACACCAGAAACCCTCAGGTTTGTTACAACAGCTAGAAATGCCAGTGTGGAAATGGGAATTGATAACAATGGATTTTGTTACTAAATTACCCAAAACAAGGAAAGGTAATGATACAATCTGGGTGATTGTAGATAGGCTAACTAAGTCAGCTCACTTCCTACCAATGAAGGAAACTTTCAGTATGGAACAGCTAGCTAAATTGTATGTAAATGAAATTGTGTCATTACATGGAATTCCTTTATCAATTGTTTATGATAGGGATAGCCGATTTACCTCTCATTTTTGGTCAAGTTTCCAAAAAGCCATGTGAACCAAGTTAAATCTGAGCACAACTTATCATCCTCAAACGGACGGACAAAGCGAAAGAACAATTCAGACAATGGAGGACATGCTTAGAGCTTGTGTAATTGATTTCGGAGGTAGTTGGGACGATCACTTACCGTTAGTAGAATTTTCTTATAATAATAGTTATCACACAAGTATCAATGATGCACCATTCGAAGCACTTTATGGACGAAAGTGCCGAACCCTAGTCTGTTGGGCAGAAATTGGGGAAAAGCAATTATCTGGACCTGATATAGTACAAGAAACAACTGGCAAGATCATTCAAGTTAAGGAAAGACTGAAAGACAGCACGTGATCGACAGAAGAGCTATGCTGATAACCAACGAAAACCCTTGGAATTCCAAGTCGGAGATAAAGTATTGTTAAAAGTCTCTCCTTGGAAAGGAGTAGTAAGATTCATCAAAAGAGGAAAGCTAAGCCCCAGGTATATTGGACCTTTTGAGATTATTAGAAGAATAGGACCTGTAGCCTATCAGCTACAACTGCCAGAGGAAATGGCAGGAATACATGATGTATTTCATGTATCTAATCTCAAGAAATGCTTAGCTGATGAATTACTAGTAATGCCTCTCAAGGATATAGAAGTAAATGAACAACTCAAGTTTGTAGAAAGGCCTCTACAGATTGAAGACAAGAAAGTCAAAAATCTCAAGCACATGAGATTGGTTCTGGTCAAAGTGAAGTGGGACTCTAAAAGAGGACCTGAGTACACATGGGAGCTTGAATCTGAAATGCAAAGAAAATATCCACACGTGTTCCAGTAGATCTCGAGGACGAGCTCTAAAACAAGGTGGGGAGGATATAACAACCCTCAAGAAAACCGGCACCCTCGAATTATTTCCGACACCCTAATATATTTTAAAATATCCCAATATGTCCAAAAATACACCCCATACGTGAAAACGGGCCCCGAATACCCTAAATACTATTAAAATTAATTAAAAATTTGAGTTTTGGTTTGAGGCGGGCCCGTAGCCTTTGGGCTAAACCTTACGCGGGCCGCGTTAACTTAAAACCTGGCGAAGCCCTGGGCCGCCATGTGGCCCAACACCCGACGAGCCTACTTGATGACCCGGATCACCTACGCGTTGACCAGCGTTGACGCTGGCCGCGTAGGCCTTTGCCTACTCTTACGCTGGCCGCGTAAAAGCTGAAATCAAACCCTATATAAAGGAGGCCTCGGGTTTCAACTCAAATCGTTCAAAATCTTTTATGTATCTCGAATTCTCACATTATAGGCATTATACTCGGGTCTAATACCCCCTAAATAGCGTAGTTCTGCTCCGTTGTAAGTATTATAACCCATGGATACGTATTAGATACGCTGCCCGATTGATCAAGGGTTCCGTAACGGCTGTCGTGGTTCTGCCCGACGTAGTCGTTGGAATGCCGTCTCGGGGAGAGTATTACTAATGTTAAAATGGGTTATTATACTAACGCGTGTGCATTTGTGTAAATTATAGATTGTCACCAGGAAACCTTAAAGGATAATCTAAGACAGCAATGTGAGTTAATCCTCTTTTTGTAAATCTTTTGTTAACTGTTTTTACAAAACCTCATATAATTAAATGTATATTAAGCAATTATTGAGTATTTGTAAGAATACAATTATCATGAGTATGTTGGGGTTTTGTATACAAAATTTGTTACCACCTGGTCAAGGAGTAACATTTCCACAAGTCGGGTCTGACAGTACCATGGATGTTAATTGATATAACTTGGAAACAAATATAATTGTGAGATCGCCCTCAATACTGTACAATGGTTTTTATTTAAACTTGATTAAACTGGGATTCACTCACCAGTATTTCCCACTGACAAATGTTTTTAAAACGCGTTTCAGGTAACAAACTGTGAAAGCCAAATAAAAGCCAGCTGGACTGCACTGAAGGCTTGAAAAAGTGGCAATAAAGTTACCTAAAATAAAATAGATGTTTTTATTAATAAAATATGATTTATTCCTATGAAAACGTGTGTACTGCGAACTTGGGTTTATCCCATGTGTTTAATGTTATGAAAATGTGGTATTTTACTCTGATCAAATATTTCCTAACTACGATCCTGATGAAAATTCCGCTGCCAATTAGACAATACGCGATACCTCCGAAACTGGCTCGCGACCGCCCGTTCCCGGGGATTAGGGATCGGGGGCTGCGACATCGTGAGGCAAAGGGAAAACGACTCGATACTAGATTTTGTTCTTTTAAACCTTGGTTTCGGTTATTTATCATATCGGGTATCTCGATCCCAAGTATAATGCCCAGCCCTATATGTGTCTCATATTCAAAACCCATGAGTTGAAGCCACTGTACAAAAAAACCACACGGACGACCAATAATAAATTATTAAACTATGGTGTATCGTGTATGGCATTTAAGAATCAAGCAATTGGGTCCGTAATTTCAATCCATTCAATCAAATTGAAGGTATGAAATTCCATTACGTTGTTTTTTGAGTGAATTACAAGTTTTGTCCTTTATCTTTATACCAAATTTCAAGCGGAATCTTTTACCTTTAAAATTGATGAGTTTTGTACTTAATGTTTTAAAATGTTACACGTTAACTCCTTTAGCACTAACCCGATTAATTTTTTTATTAAATCCCAAAAACCAAAACCCTAGAAATAAAAAACCCTAAACACAGAGCCTGTGTAATTTAATTCTTCCACCTGTTCTATTTTGAATCTTGATCAAGCATTTGCCTGAAATAACAAATGTATGAAGACATTACAGATTATGTAATTGAGTGTGAAACTAGGGAATAGGTTTAAGATGATAACGGTTATATATACATTTGAGCAAGAGCAAAATACAAACCTGACGATCTCCGTACCAGTTTTCGAGAAGTGTACAACTGTTACCGACGTGGACGATCTCCGTACTAGTTTTCGAATCGGTGATATTGAATGTTTCGATTATCTTTAGAATAGTTAGGAATTCTCTGGTATAAATAGGGATTCTTCGTCGTCGTACACGACGGTGGTGGTGAGCTGGTTAAGGAGGGGTGTGGATGTGTTGAAGCTTAGAACTAAAAGGGTGAATGAGTGGGTGTCTGGGATTCCTTATTTTCATCAACTTGTAACTTATTAACTTTTTGAGAAGTTAAAAAGGACTTATAATCTCTTTGGGATTGCTTTTGTTGTGAGGGAAGAAGTTAATAAGTCACAATTTCTGACTTATTAACTTTTTAAAGAAGTCAAAAAGGACTTCTTATAAGGAATCCCAAACACCCTCTAAGATTATGACAAATAGAAAGTTTTGATGATCATTTGTTTTGTGAATTTTGATTAACTTTTGTATTGTTTGTAACTTATTTTAGGGTTATATATAGAAAGTTTTGTTTTTAATGTGGTGGTGGTGGAGGGAAGAAAAATTAGCTGGATATGGGCCAAAGGACATACCGTGCAAGATTTTTAAACATTAAGTACAAAACTCGTCAATTTTAAAGATAAAGGACACCGCCTGAAATTTGTTATATAGATAAAGGAGAAAACTTGTAATTCACTCTTGTTTTTTTCTATGTTTGAATTCCTTTAATTGTTATTCATTGTCAATTGTGAAGCCTACTTTGAACTCATTTCAACGACCAAGTGTTCAAAGTAGGTAATAAAAAAATCATGATAATGTTTATGTTTCATGACAGTTATTAAATTTGCAAGTTAATTAAGCTTCATGGATTGTTTATGTTTCATGATAATGTCTAATATCCATAGTTAAACTCTTTACACACCAAGTGTTCGTTAAAATGTCCGAAAGAAATATATGACAAAACATGTTACCAAATGTTGATGTGTGTGATATATTTTCTATTTTCATTTGCAAAAACAGAAAAACATCGAAAGATGTAAACAAAAACTTTATAATTCAAATATCCAGACATCTAAAAAATATCAAGGAATTCAAACATAACACCGAACAAATGTAAGTTAATGATCAAAAAAGCGAATGATAAATGATGGTTTGGTTTTGCCATGAATTAGTTAAGCAGGTAATAAAAAAAATCATATCTCCAATGGGCTGCTTATACCAGCCCATAACCTAGAGCCAAAACATCATCATCGCCATCATCATCATCATACTCAGTAAATCTCACCAATAGCAAAGCTAAGGTAGGGTCTAAGGAGGTAAGATGTAGACAGCCTTACCTCTACCCTGTAGGAATAGAGAGGCTGCTTCCAGTGAGACCCCCGGCTCGATGGTAGTTTTGTATCAAGCCTTGAACATAAGGCACACAACACTCGTCAATTAAGACAAAGACCAATTAGTGCATGTACTCTCTTGTCTTTCGGCTATCAACGCCACCACATGATGCATGATTAACCATCCCCTCTTTTAACATTATTTTCACGAAATTAGTAAAATACATTAAAATTAGTGCACTTTCACTTTTGCCCCCGAGCGCCCACACATATATACATTATATGCGCATACCGCAAGCGGGGCGTTCTAGAGCCAAAAGTCCGAAACAAAAAAACTTATATGTTACATCTTTAATAAATTGGTCCAGCTGTTTGATCTCGGTTTTTACCTTGTTTTTGGACCGACCCGACCCGATTTTTATATAAATATTGGAACCGATTTTCAACCCTACTAGATTCGGTTTGGTCCGGTTTGGGTGTCTTTTCGGGTCGGTAGGAATGGCAATGGGCCGGGCTTGGGCCAGTATTAGTAATCTCAGGTCTGTACCCGGTTGTAATTCTTTGTCCCATACTCGGCCCATTACCCGTTGGTTATTTGTCGGGCAATTACCCGTCTGGTATCGGGCATACCCACGAGTATCGGGTATACCCGTTAATTTCATAAAAATACCCGTTGGGTCAAATGTGCAATTTTTACTTTGATGTTTATATAATTTACTATTTTAATGACTATATCAAATGAAAATATGATTAATAACTTACCTATCATATCTAGACTATATATACCAAACTAAATCAAACGATTACTTAATTAAGTAAGTGTATCAGGACCATCTAATTGCATAAACATCCACATAATAAAGGGTAATAGCTTCCATATCCAATATACATGCTTAAAAATAAGTTATTTGTTCACTAAGCACCTGCCAAATACATATCCACATATGACTATAGAGAAGGTAATAAATACATGTACTAAGTTTATATATATGGAAATATATAATATGATACTTTCGGGTATTATTTGGGTAAATTGGCCGGGTATCGGACGGGTATCACTAAATCCCATACCCATACCCGTACCCGATTTTTTTTCTTTTTTCAAGCCCATACCCGGCTCATACCCATTGAGTTTCGGGTATACCCTGCCCGTATGTTTCGGGTTTCGGGCATACCCGTCGGGCTTGGGCTTTTTGCCATCTCTAGGGTCGGTTATCGGTTAATATCGGTCCGGACCTATTTATGCTCACCCCTATTTTCTTCCATTTCCTTTCAAATCGGAATGACATAAAAACTAAAGAATTTAGCCTAGTTTTCCTTTCATTTCCTTTCTTTTTCTTCCTTAAATGATACTCGTGAACACGACATGTTTAATTTTCCTTCTTTAAATAAAACTCTAAACACAAAATATTTTTACTTTCTTTCTGTTTCCTTTCCTTTCCTCCCATTAGTGAACTATGGAACACAGAGTGTTGAGGTTTTTCCCTGAGGGTAAAATGGTAATTTGGGTATCACTCAAAATATTGATTTTGGGGGTTTTTCTTTAATTTAAAGTTGAGTAGTTTATAGGATTTGGTTCGATTTTGATGAAATTTTCCCAAATTATTTCGTTTTGACTTTTTTAAGTTATGGGGTTTTAATTTGTTGTTTATAGGATTGACACTTTAAGTTTTAGTATTTGAAGTTTGAACTTAGGGTTCATGAAAAATAAATTTTAAAAGACTACCAGACGAAACTCGGCGTTGCAACTGGGTGTTAAATTTGTAAGACTTGATTTCGAAGATTTATACATTAGTATTAACCTCGCAAAATTAAGTTACATGTATATACATACACAAAAACAATTAAAAAAAAGAGATCAATGGTTGACACTTGGTAGCCCTTGATTGGACCACAATTTATTGTTCATCCCTCTCACATTTTGTTGACTATATATATTGATAAAAGCTTGATGATGAGTAGCCACAAAGCTATATAGGCTTGGTGAAACACTCAAGAAAGTTTTATGATGAATAGCCACAACGCTAGATTATAAATAACCATAAAGTTATATAAGATTACTTGATGAACTATTTCAAAGTTGTGGAATAAGATTAGTTGATGAACTATTTCAAAGTTGTGGAAAATGTGATTGAATAGCCAAGGATATACTTAATGTCATTGATGAAATATTAATGCAAAATTTTGATAATTACTTGTCAAAGTAAATACAGGTCGTGACAAGTGAATTTGTTAATTATAATGGTTTTAGAAATGTATAAATGCCACAGGTGGAAGGCCAGAAGGCCCACTATAACTAATCCTAATTAGGTGAACAACCATACACAGTAAGGGGCTGTTTGGTAGCCTCTTAATGACCATTCAGATGATACCTCTTAATAGTTTAAAACCTCTGAATGAATAAGAGGTAACCTCAAGTCTAAATGGTTAAGAGCTAACCTCTGAATGGTAAACCATCACATGTCACATTCTTCTACCTTCTCATTGGTAAAATTCTTAGTGGTTCCAATAAGAGGTAGCCTTATAATCACCATTCAGAGGCTACCAAACAGCCCCTAAGTCCCACAAATAGCAGAGCTACTTATAGGGTCTGGGGAGGGTGGGATGTAGACATGCCTTGCCTCTATCCCTAGGGATAGAGAGGCTGCTTCCAAAGAGATCCTCGGCTCGACAACGAACAGCAAACCAACACAACAAGTCAAAGAATATAGAAATAATACAGAAATAAGAAGTCGCCCATTAGCAAGAAAGTGATCAGAGTGGCACAATATAATGTAAATCATGTATCATAGCATACAACATCATTTGGGCATAAACACAATGTAAATCATGTATAATAGCATACAACATCATTTGGGCATAAACACAATAAGGCAAACACTGGAAAGGTCCCTTAAAGAATAAGAAAAACCTACGTCCCTGAAAATCCACCTAAGACCTTACTACAATATCCTCTAGAAGTCCTTAACCCTAATCCTACGCCTCCACGAAGTCCTATCGTGGACCATGTCCTCAGAAAGATGCAACTCTAGTAAATCATGCCTAATATGCTCATCCCATGTCAGTTTGGGTCTGCCTCTTCCTCTCCTCCCCTGCACAATAAGAGTTTCCACTACTCTAACTGGAGCCGTCGCTTCCCTCCGCTTCACATGCCCAAACCATCTCAATCTCCCCTCCTTAATCTTCTCCGATATACTAGCCACTCCTAGTCTTTCCCTAAAAACCTCATTTCTTATCCGATCTAACCTCGTGTGTCCACACATCCACCTCAGCATCCTCATCTCTGCTACCTCCATCTTGCGCGCTTGTGTCTTCTTGATAGCCCAACAGTCTGTTCCATATAGCATAGCTGGCCTAACTGCTACCCTGTAAAATTTTCCCTTTAGTTTAAATGGGAACCTCCTATCGCACAATACCCCACTGGCTGCCCTCCATCTACACCAGCCAACCTGTATGCGATGGGTTACATCACGATCTATGTCACCATCCCTTTGAACAAACGACCCTAGATACTTAAATCTAGTTACCTGCGGGACCAATTGATCCTCAATGGTGATTTGGGTTTCATCGTCAACGACTACACCGCTGAAATCACAGTGTAGATACTCAGTCTTAGATCGACTAATCCTTAGGCCCTTGCCCTCTAAAGCTACTTTCCACTATTCTATCCTCTCGTTCAGGCACTGTTTAGTCTCTGCAATCAACACAATATCGTCCGCAAAAAGCATGCACCATGGAACTGACTCCTGAATCAACTTGGACAGCTCATCCAAGACAACCGCAAAAAGAAAAGGGCTCAACGCAGACCCCTGGTGGAGTCCTACCTCCACAGGAAAGAAGTTTGTATCTCCTACAGGCGCGCGGACAGTAATCTCTGTTCTATCGTACGTATCCTTAATTATGTCTATATACTTCCCCGGTAGCCCTCGACCCTCCAAACTATCCCAAATCAGTTGCTGTGGGACAGTGTCATATGCCTTTTCTAGGTCGATAAACACCATATGTAAATCTTGCTTCTTCGCTCTATATTTCTTCATCAGCCTCCTTAGAATATGTATCGCTTCTGTAGTTGACCTCCCTTTCATGAATCCAAATTGGTTTACTGAAACCTGAGTTTCTCTTCTAATTCTAGTTTCAATTACCCTCTCCCAGAGCTTCATAGTGTGACTTAGCAGTTTGATTCCTCTGTAGTTCCCACAACATTGAGCGTCTCCTTTATTCTTGTATAAAGGCACCATGACGCTGCTCCTCCACTGATCTGGCATTTTCCCAGTCTTGAAAATACAATTGAACAAAAGTGTTAACCATCGGACTCCTTCTTCTCCCAAACACTTCCACGCCTCAATCGGAATGTTGTCCAAACCCACTGCCTTGCCTCTTCCCATCTTCCTAAGTGCCATCCTCACCTCGTCATGTGTGATCCTCCCGCAGTAGACATTATTCTGTTGTCGTCTTTGAATCCTGGGATTGCTGCTATCATGTTGGTATGCCCTACCGTGGTTGAAAAGATTATGGAAGTAGGTTTGCCATCTCAACTTAATATCTTGTGCCTTGACTAAAACACGTCCATCCTCCCCTTTGATAAACTTTACTACGCCTAGATCTTGCCTTCTTCGCTCCCTAGCTTTTGAAATCTTGAACATCTCATGCTCCCCCTCTTTCCTTTCCAAACATTTATACATTTGTTTATATGCTGTGTTTTTTGCCTCGGTCACCGCCTTTTTCGCTTCCCTTTTTGCCTTCTTGTATATATCCCTTATCCTCAGGCGCTCCTCCTCATCTGTGCACCTCAAAAGATCTCTAAAACTCTGTTGCTTATCCTTTATTTTGTTATGCACGTCTTCATTCCACCACCAAGACTCCTTATGCCCACTAGTCTCTAAAACTAATCCTAATTAGGTGAAATGACATGAATTAAAAATGATAAGCATCGGATCCATCTCATTTTAAAAAATGGCACCCGAAACATATGAAAAGATATGAAGTCCACAAACGTGTGTAGAGGATGAATAGTTTAGTAGCGGCCTCATTCAATCTTAAACCGAGTCAGGTAAAAATGATGAAAACTTGAAAATGCATGAATGGATGCAATTGTTTATTATAGCAAGTAATGTGTTATGGTCTTGAGACCATGAAACGCTTAGATTATATTAAGAGTCGGTTTAATTTTAAAAATTACCAAATCATGGGTTAAAACATGGTATTTGATGGAAATTAGAAGTTTGGACTATTGGGTAAGGGTTTGAAAAAAAATCAAAGGGGTCAAGTTATTATAATGCTTGTGTATTGATCCTAGGCTAACCAAAACACCTAATGTTAATAATTTCCAGAAGTTCTCATAATTTGTCGGATAAGTAGATGAAAATGGTTTTAATGCATAAGTACAAATATCATGTTGAATTGAAATATAGCACATGACTATGTGTAATGTGATTGTAATGACATTCACCGAGCAAACTGTAGTTTTGAAAAGACAAAAAAAACACATACCACATTCTATACTCTCTTAAAGTACCCTTTAATTTTGGGTAGTATTCTTTATACTCTCAACTTTGGTATAGTTTTTTTTATCCCCAGTTTTGTCAAATTTCATTATTACCCCCTCTTAGTCCTTAAGTTTATGAAATGTAATTTTTAACACCATAATTTTTTATGAACTTTGTAAAATGTCACTTTAACCCCTCGAGAGTTTTTGGCTTGACGGTATAAATTCAAGTCAATCGGGTCGCATATAATACGTTACGATTGTACGGTATAAATTTGATTTGCGTTATGTTTTGATCCAATCGCAATGCAACTATATGTTGCGTTGAGTTCAACCGGATACGTCGAAACGCGTGTTTACATAAGGTTAGCGCATCACATAACACTTTGAGTAATCCGTTCGACGTTTGCAATGTACCCGCGCCGCAACACGCGCGGGTCTTATTACTAGCTATATCTTAAAAGACAAATTCGGTGGTACTTTTACAAATAGTTTGCTTTTGACACTCCAACTTTGTGGTAGTTTTTTTTTTTTTCAGCTCCAACTTTGTTATAGTTTCTTGCCCTTTCTTAGCCCTTAAGTTTAGGATATGCAATTTTTAACCACTTGACTTTTTATGAACTTTGTAAATGCCACTTTGACCCCCTCGAGAGTTTTTGGCTTGAAGATATAAATTTGAGTTAGTCGGGTCACGTATAATACGTTATGATTGTACGATATAAATTCGATTTACGTTACGTTTTGATCCAATCGCAATGCAACTATAGGATACATTGAGTTCAATCAGATACGTCAAAACGTGCGTTTTCATATGGTTAATACATCACATAACGCTTGGACTAATGCATTAGATATTTGCGAAGTACCCGCGCCGCAACGCGCACCGGTCTTATTTACTAGTTGATATGTCAATCAGCAAACTTGCTATTTAAGTTTTAGGGGAAACATGCCATCGAACAATGTTTCATATTTGCACATGGATGCTTCCTTCCAAAGTAAACTTTGGATGTTTGTATATCACAGACACCACCATCAACCATGTGTTGTTATTCTATTCTATGTAATTGTGTCAAGGATGTTTTGATTTTTTTTCTTGAACAACAAATGAAACCATTCGCTGTTCAAAAAAAAATATTCAACATCCACGACACAATTACACAGCTACATAATATTCATTCAAATAAGTAACCCATAAAAACTGAAATTTGGTTTTTCTTTGACTTGTTTTAGCATCGCACAACTAGTCAACTATGTACTTTAATCAGAGTAGTCGTGTGTATGGTTACACGTTTGGGGTATACGAAAAATACTTTAATTAACAAGATGATATTCACCATTTTCATGAAACGTTTGGGGTACATGAAACTAACACTCGTCTTGGGTTATTTAACCTCAACCACAGCACCTCATAAAGCAATAATTGTCATTTTTAGAAACACAATCAACATCCAACAAAAACAACTATGCATGAAATGTAGCATCCACCAAAATCCAATTAAAAAAACCGGTACATGTCCCGAAAGCATCCAAAAACACCTCGGTGTACAATAACGTCTCAACGACAAAGGAACCCGTCGAATAATTCTTAACAAAATAAACCAGACATACCCGTGGCCCCATTTTCCGCCAACCAATATCTATATTCATAAGTATACAAATAAAATGTAATAAAACAAGTACCTTGTCCTGCATAAAAACACAAGACCAACAAAGACGCATTTGAAAAACCAAAATTAAAAGGCTCTGGTCTATGCAGCAGCCTCGGGCTTCTCTGTTTCCATAGCCGATGGTGCATCCGAACTCTCGCCATTGGCATCTGGGTCCGGGTTAGGGCTTGCGGCATTCTCTGCCCCTTGCGACGACTGCTCACTTGCCTGAGCCGGTGCAGGTGAGGATGGTGTCTCGGGAGCGGCTGCCTTTGGTGGGGCCGGCTTAGGTTTCGTCATTATGGGCCTGCAGACCCTGTATACAAGCAAAACATAACTTATTTGTCAGATAATATTCTCCTTCAAAGAAACATCAACAAGAGATTGTATGAAGTGCAACTAGGATTAGGGCTGCAAATGAACCAAACGTTCAGGGAACAGTTCGTGAACCGTTCGGCAGGAAGTTCGTTTGTGTTCGTTCGTGTATTAAACAAACACGAACAAGAAATTTCGTTTGTTTAGTTAAATGAACGAACATGAACAAAGGCCACGTTCGTTCATTTATGGTCGTGAACGTTCGTAATCTTTTGTGTTCATTAGTGTTTTTAGCTTTTGTATTTTATTTAAATACTTAAAAATTCCGACAAATAAAATATTTTGTTTATGAACGCTTGTTTGTTTTCGTTTGTTTCATGAAACATTAGTTTGTGCTCATTTGTGTTCATCAATTTTCGTTTTCGTTCGTTGCCTAAAATTAACAAACAAACACAAACGCACACGAACAAGTTCATTTCCTTAGCAAACAAACACGAATGTCATGTCCGTGTTCGTTCGGTTCGTTAGCAACCCTAACTAGGATATTACCTGTCAAGTGTTTCTGATTTCTTTCTAATATCAGACGACAAAAGAACTGGATCAGCATGCTTTGGAAGCGAGTCTTGAATTTGCTTTTTCTCCCTCAACCAATTTTCCACTTCTGAACACTCATTCAACACCTGAACAGTTGTAGCAAAAAGTTAAAGGCGAACATACGTACGAATGATGTGAATTCACTACACAACTGAAATTTTTGCAATAGTGACCTTTTGTTTCTCACTCAAGTCAATGTGTTCATAATTGGGATCACTAGATGCCGCAGCCTGTTTGTACCAATTAACAAAATTGACCAGCTGGTCAACAGTGGATCCTCGTTCCGAGTGCTCTTTGTACCGGTGTTCTATGGGATCACCTTGCTGCAAATTGTTTTGCCAGGTGTCAGATAGAGGACAACTTTAAATATCATAAGCAAAAGATGAAACGAAAATATGAAATCTAGAAAATGAACCTTTTTGAGCTCGTCAAGCTTGGCAACATATACACCTTTGGTTTCATCTTCACCGTCCTCGTACAACCAATCTTCAGTTTCTTGAAGCTTAGCGATAAACGCTTCTCGATCTACATCCTTAACAAACTCGTGCAGTTTATCATGCAGCTGGAAAACGTAGGCATGTTTCGGTCAGGACTTTTAACTTCTAAGTGTGTATTTATAATTTTGTAGTACTGAAAAGTAAAATATAAATTATAAATTACCTTGTTCCTCATCTCATAGACATAGGCTTCAACAGCATTCTTTTTGTCCTTTGTTTCTTCCATTACTCGGTCCTGCAAAGCCATTTCAAACTCCTTTTCCACTGCTTTCTGCAGGTCTGCAGGTTGCATTGCCCCGAAAACCGACTCCGAGACCGGTATGTTTGACTTTTTGACTTTTTTCTTTGGAGCTTCCACCTGCATGGCAAGTATCAGTCATCATCAGAACTATGGCATAAATAAAATTTGATATTAAACCTCTATTTTTTTGTCAAATTTACAACAATGCCATCAAAACACGGTTTTTTTGTAATCAACCCTTCAGCTTTTAGCATTGCCACTTACACCCCCTCGGCTTCTAAAACTTTGTAAAATGTCATTTTGACCCCTGTGAAGTTTTACGTGCTTCTTTTTATGTATGTTTTTGTATGGTCTACGTTTTGTTGGGAAACGAGTCAGGTCAAATATAATACGTTTTCACTAGGCAGTATAAATTCAAGTTACTTTACGTTTCGACTCCACCACCGCAGCGGGTCAAAAGGCTAGTTGAATATATTTCACTAACCTTTGATTCAGTCTCCATCTGAGCTGGAACATCTCCGGTCTCCGAAACACCGTTCTCAGCCCCCGAGGCATCCTGCATGTTTACATCGGTTTCATTTGTTGTAGGCGCATCAGCTGGAGCCTTATCCACATCCATCTTTGTTGTTTCTTTAGAAGGTTCTTTTGTCACCGGGACATCAACTTCTTCTTCTTCAATAAGCTGTGATAATATAAATCAGTCACAAAAATAATGTTACAATTCAAGCATAAAAAGATTTGACCATGAAACTCTATAATAACCCACCTGTGCAGACTCAACAGACACAACCCCGTGCAAATTCAAACGCGCTTTAACCTTCACCTTAGCTCGCTCACCTTTCGCTGCTTGAAACGGTCCAATCTGTGCAAAAGCACCATCCAATAAAAATTTAGGATATGAGGATAGTTCAAAAGACTGGAAGACATGCAGCGAAACAATTGAATCTTTGAGCAACTCTTACTGTGTAAGTACTGATTTTCGGTGGTGCCTGCAATTCACTGACATCTGCATATTGCAAGTCTACCGTAAATGTACCAGCCCTGAAGAAAGTCAACGCTTTCACACTGGGAATCGGATTTCCCTTGGGAAAAACAATACTGCTCTGTTGATTCTCGACGTTTCCGTTCTGAGAATCTTGAGCGGTACCTTTCCATGTCAAAGAGATCGGAAACGGAAAGTTCTCTTGTACCTTAAAAACAATCCAATATTCCAAATTAGGTTCGTATAAAATCAAAAGTCACTAACACGTCACAAAAATGTGAAAAAACGTAGATCATACCTGAAACTCTCTAACTTTAAAGGTGGGACTAAGAATAGCACATTGTAAAGCACAGCCTTTGGATACACACTCACTTGCATTCATTGTACGCCTCGGTTCTTTCCCGAAAAATTCCGTCAAGATCTTGATTACAGCTGGCACCCTAGAACCGGAACCAACAACTTCAACAGCGTAAATATTGTCAACTGTAAGTTGAGCCTCTGAAAGAGCCTTCTCAAGAGGTTTCTTTACACGTTCCAATATCGGGGTGCTAATTTGTTCAAAGTCGTCTCTCTTTATAAAACCTCTAACATCCTTGTCGTCCATCAAGCATTCTATGTTCATAGGTGCCTCGGGATTTGCGCTAAGTACCTTCTTTAGCTTCTCACATGCAGCACGAAGCCTGAGGCAAGCCCTTGCGTTCTGGAACACGTCGATTTTGTACTCCGCCTTGAACTTTTCGGCGAAATGCTGGAACAGAACCTCATCGAAATCCCTACCGCCCAGACAGCGGTCGAAAGAATGAGCCAATACCTTTAACTGGCCTTTCTTGAAGCCTGCTATGCACACCTGCATGCTAGCATGCCCAATGTCGACAAAGGCTACGTTGATCTGTTCATTCTCAGGTAAATCCGTCTTGTAAATTCCGTACGCCAGAGCGGTTGCGGTTGTTTCATGCATCAACCGTAACGGATGCAAGCCGGCTATAGTAGCTGCGTCCATAACAGCTCTTCTTTGAAGATCAGTGAAATAAATAGGTATCCCAATGCAGCAATCGACAACTGCTGCATTCAAATTCTTCTCTGCTATCGTCTTCATATTCGAAAAAACCATTCCCATAACCTGAGTTGGGGTGAACGATCTTGTTTCCCCGAGATACCGTGCATTGATCAACGGAAAACCATCGGGTCCTTCGGTCACGGAAAAAGGCAACGATTTGAGATCCTGTTGCAACTCAGGGTCAGAGAACGGACGACCTATTAACCGCTTAATCTGGGAGATGGTATTCTTCGGGTTCATCATACTGGTTGCAGCACCAGCTGTTCCAAGAAACCGCTGTTTGTCACCGAAACACACGAGAGCAGGAGTCTCACGCTTTGATTCATCATTAAGAACGACGTCGATTCCTCTTTGTCTGGCAACTGCAACAACGCAACTCTCGTTCCCAAGATCAAATCCGACCACGCTCATCTTTGTTGAGTAATGTAACTTGTTAACTCAAATGAGTTTACCCTGTTCCAAAGAAATAAGCCTAAACATCAAATAAAACAAATACAGGTCACATACAAATACGACGCAAACCAAAGTCTCATATAAGGTATTAAGATATATCGTCAACGGTGTAATTATTCGCCTATTTAAATTGTTAACTACTGAACCAGAACCTTCCCAAGTTGACCATTCTTTCCAATGTTGTGAAAATCAATATTAATCGGCGATTAATTGGTAATCGGTAGTTTACTGATTAAATTTCACCCAGTCAGACCTAAAATCGGTTATCGGTCAAATTCCTTGAAGAGTTGAAGTAATTGAAAGACTATGTTTATTAATTCAATCCGAAAAATAATTTTACAGATTTATATATATTTTTTATAAAACTTGTGTGCGTATACATATATATAAATAAGTTCAAAAAATTACATATAAAATTTCAATCCTTATCAATCCCAATTAATCGCCGACTTTTACAACCACGATTATTTCAAAAGGATGAACAAACTCCAGAGAAAAATTCTACATCATAAACTTAACATCTACCACCGACTACGACATATGCAGTTCAAATGTGCAAAACTGAACAGAATCCACGCATTTTTTCAGTTGGTTCAAAATTAACATCACACTACTTCAAAACAATGATTCACAAAACACATTTAAAACAAAACTTATTCACTTCCTACAAACTAACACAACATCACAAACACAATCAAACAACGAATATGATTCGATCAATAACCCTAACTAACAGAGTAACAGATTCCACATCATAAACTTAACATCTACCGCCGCACGACATACGCAGTTCAAATGTGCAAAACCGAACAGAATCGAAGCAAATTTCCCGGTTAATTCAAAACTAATATTGAACTACTTTAAAACAACGATGACGTCATATAAACAACCAAACAACAAATGCGATTAGATTCAATCAAACAACGAAAGTGATTCGATCAATAACCCTAACTAACAGAGCAACAGATTCCACATCATAAACTTAACATCTACCGCCGCACACGACATACGCAGTTCAAATGTGCAAAACCGAACAGAATCGAAGCAAATTTTCCAGTTAATTCAAAACTAATATCAAACTACTTTAAAACAACGACGACGTCATATAAACAACCAAACAACAAATGCGATTCGATTATCCGATTCAATCAATAAGCCTAACAAACAGATCAAACACTACAAATCAAATTCAAATCTCAATTTACACCACTGCAACAAATGCTTAACCTAAAAACCTACTAAATCTACACAGATTTGTAACAACTGTAAACTACTAAACAACAATTCATCAGATCAAATCAAACAGAGCTAACTAAACAGTAAGGTTGAATCTAACAAGATAACGTTGATGAATTTGGATCTAAAAAAGTAGCAGAAGAGAGATCGTACCGTAGCTCTAGATGACGTATAGATCGAGTTTGAAGATGAAAAACCTTGTGGAATTGCTTTTGTAAAGAAAGGGTTAAGCGGTGGGCTGACAAAAAGATGGAGGCGAGAGGGAGGGGTTTGTGTAGAATTTTTCTTTCGGAATAATAAATATTATTGAGAAATGAAATGGTCGTTGTAAATTAATATGTGTGTTCCAGAAATGACCTTCTAGAAAGATCTTTAGCCTTTGTGTGGGCTTATTGTGTTTTTTATTGGGCTTTAAGCATGAGGTAACGGCCCATATTTGTAGTTAGGGATTTAGAAATATAAATAGTAGTTTTAACTTTATACGATTTAAAGTTTGGAGTGTGAAACAACTCTTAGGAGGGACTGTTTGGTAGCCTCTGAATTTTACCAATGAGAATTTTAGAACCATTAAGAGGCTACCTCTTATTAGAACCATTAAGAATTTTACCAATGAGAAGGTAGAAGAATGTGATATGTGATGATTTAGCATTCAGAGGTTACCTCTTAACCATTCAGACTTGAGGTTACCTCTTATTCATTCAGAGGTTTTAAACCATTAAGAGGTGGCATCTGAATGGTCATTAAGAGGCTACCAAACAGCCCCTTAGGTGGTGTAAAAGTTTGGAGTGTGTGATTCATTGTTCAAAAATAATGTAAGAGTTAAATAAGTTTAATGTATTTTCTTTTAAATATATAGTGATAATGATAATGGTTTGTCTTAGATTTGCTTAACAGATAAAATAGGTAGTTAATATGCTACCATTAAGTTCACGTAACGGATAAAAAAAATACTATGAATTTCGGGTTGGCTTTCTCTTTATTATGATCCAACCATCTTTCTAACATTTATTGCATCGATCTCTTAGAATCATTATACCAATTCAACAACTACCTTAATGGCGTTCTAAGAGTATCATGTATGTTTTTGTCGTCTTTGTTTAAATAACGTTATTATTAGAATTAGTGGAATCTCTTTGTGCATTACGGTAGGAACTCGGTCAGTATCGGTTCGGTTCATTACATTATCGACATGGTACCGGCATTATATAGCAACCAAAAGAGAAACCCAATAAAATAAAGTTGTGAGATGCCCAAAATGATAGCAACACGTGTTTTAAATCAACCGAACAACACAAAAAAATGAATATCAGTAATGATTCCTGTATCGATAGCGATCTTATTCAGTCGAAATTGACTTGGTACCCATATTGTTGGGAAGAGTTTGGTTCGTCGCGATACCGGATACCGGCACTCGCTATAACTTACAACACAACAAAAAAAACTCATTAACAATTATGAGTATACCATAAAAATGAATACTACCGTACTTGTTCGGACGGTATCGGTTCGGTTCGTCACGGTAAAGAAAAAAAACAATTATGTGTGACTCGTTCAATTTTGAATAAAACTTTAAGCGGAATATAGATAAAAGTAAACACATGGAAATGTTATATTATGAATTTTGTAAGCATTACAAAAGATTATTAGTACACCGGAGATGTTTAACTATAACAAAAATAAAAATTAAATGTGTATATTTGTGCTTCGATTGCTTGTAAATTATTACTCATAACTCAATTTCGAGAAAAAAAAAATAAAACAAGACGAAGATAAAAGTATGTACGTCGTGACGGCGTATTCAATTTTTTTTTATAAAATATATATCTTAAAAGCTATAACGGGCATCAAAATATGCTCAAATCAAGTATAATAATAAACTAGGTGGATTTGCCCGCGCAATGCGGCGGGAATTCGGTCGGTTCGGTTCAGTTTGTTACCATACATATTATTATAGTACCGATACTCGGCTTAAAGTCATGATATATCTAGAAAAGAGAGTGTGATTTACATTGAAAATCATAAAGAAACGAGTACCGGTGTGGGTTCCAATGATAACTAAAGCATACCAATGTTTGTATCGGTTAGCTGGCGAGATTTTTTTTTAAACAAAGTCACATATTCTACTTTATAAAAAATATTTTGAACGCGATATATCAGATGAAAATCAAATAATATAAAACTAAACGGGTAAAAAGCATATATTTTTGTAAGTATATATCGATACCGGTTCCGAGAATACCGATATGGGTATCAACATAGCTCGGTCGGTGTCGGTGTTGTTTACGTTCGCCATGGTACCGCTATGACACCAACACTTGATACAGACCAGATACCAAAAAGACCATATTTCGAACAAACAACGTTTTTAATGAAATTTAGGGTAAATTACACTTTTCGTCCTTTATGCTTGTATCGGATTGCAATGAATGCCTTTTAACTTCAATAATTACAGTCACAATCCTTTATTTGTAAAACTCGTTACACACTAGGTCCTTTAGCTCTAACTAGGTTAAATTTTTTTGTTAAATTTGACATGTGCTTATCATGTGAGGACAATAAAGTCTTTTTACCCCCCTTTCCCTTCCCCTCCACCTACATCGTCATCTAAACCCCATCTTCTTCTTCATCTCAGCTCACATCCTCTCTCTCTCATATACAACAATTCAATGATAATTGCAAGAAAAAGAAATAGAAAAGTAATAAATGATACAGCAAAAACAAAACTCAGAAGATGAAGAGCAATAAATGATGGAGCAAGAACAAAACTTCCACTCAAACCTTAGGCACCATTTGCTGCTATTGTTGTCGTTCCCCCTATTTATACACAACACAAAAATAAAGAAAAAAATTAACCTTCAAATCTGTTAGCAATCCAATGTAATTTATTATAGATTCAAGTCACCGTCCTGAAACATTCAGCGTGAATCCAAAATAAGATACCTACACACCTCAATTTTGGAAAAAAAATCAGAAAAAGTTAACATTTAATCTGAAACATTCAGCGTGAATCGGAGTGGCCGGAAAGACGGCGCCGATGGAGGGAAGACCGGAACCCAAATCGTTTATTGTTCTCTTTCTTTCTCTCTGGAATCCGCTTATTAGACTGAGCCCTTTGAAAAAAAATTCAATTCTTCACTTCTCCGGAGACCTGCTGTGGCCCAAAATCTGAAACCACCACAACAAACTTTCTCCGCCGTCATTATGCCAGATCTAAACCAAAAGTAGTCGCCAAACACATTAGAAAAGACCATCGGAGACCACAACCGCCACCGATCTACCATATCACGCACTCCCGCAGCCGCCGCCATGAAGTTTGGACCGCCGTTGGCTGCCGAGTTACTGCCGGAGTAGGTTGAATATGATGTGGTCGAGGTTTGATTAAAAACGGACTGGGAGAGAGAGAGAAGAGTAGAGGAACAGAACATGGTATTATATTTATGTTTTTTAGTTTTAAGATTTTTATAGTAAAATTACGAAAGTACCCTCATGTGTCTTGCACATGTCATACTTAACTGAGAATTTTAACCAGGTTATGGTTAAAGGACGTAACGTGTCATGAGTTTCACAAATAAAGGACGGTGACTGTAATTGTTGAAGTTAAAGGGCAGCCATCGCAATCCGATACAAACATAAAGGACGAAAAGTGTAATTTACCCTGAAATTTATACATGAACGTTGAGAAAAAAAATCAAACACAACTTCATATTTAACTTTTTTTTTAAACAAAAGAATGCAAGTAATTGAATAAAAATCAAATTATTAAATAGTATATATAGTATAGGGTAAAATAAACTAATGAATTATAATAACTATTAATATTAATTATTATAATAGACTAATAAAATATATATAATAATAACAACAAATTAATAAATTATTGTTACTGTTCATCGCAACTTTCAATTAATATAGATAATTATCTAAAAAAATATTATATGCTAACATCATGTTTTTATATAAATTTAATTTGAATGTAAAAATTATATTTATGATCCTAATAATAGAATGATGATGCATGTTGATGTGCTACTTGTGTGGTATATAAATATTATTCAATTCAACACAATTTAAAACCTTAAATTTATACAAGGTGATATTTGATCACTTACTATTATACACAAGAGCAAGTTTATTCATCGTTGGTGTAAGTAAGATATCAAGGTCATCCAATAATACAAGAGCTTTTAGTATCGAAATACAGTCAACGTAAGCTTGTTTTTGTTGTTTTTATATATAAAAAAGCATAAATAAATGTAAATAAACACAAAAATATAGTTTGGTCGATAACAATCACAAAGAATAATCACGTAGGCTTGGCTCATCCTTAATGACAAAAAATGAATTTTTGATTACATACTTTCAAAAGTTCACTGTTCAAAACTAAATATGGCCCCGGTTAACGTTAGATGACAACCACCTAAAGTCATTATATGAAGCAAGGGAATATGTGTGTATTAATATGACGGGTGAAATGACCCATTTACATGCAACCATCCTCAACAACATTGGAAAGTTGCCACAAGCAAATTACATGACAATCACCGCAATGTCAGAATAAAAATATTCAGGAAAAATACTTCTATAATGGACCTATCCCACTAACCACTATGAACCCCTTAATTTAATGTTATCTCCTTAAAAGTAATTGCAATAAACCAGACCAAGTCCGCACGTTATGAGTATAAACCTCCCCACGTGTGGCAAGAACTTTTAAAACCAAAAACCAAAAACCCAAACCATAACTTCTAACACCCTTTCTTCCAAGTTAACATGTTGATTACTACAAACACATAGAAAACATGAATCCTTGCATCAACAAACACAAAGTCGATGGAATGTTTTTAAGTAGTTTAGTAGGTTCACTTTCAATATAGATGTTTAAAACTTAAAGTTAATTGATTAATGATAAACATACAAGATTGAAGGTTGCAATGTTTAGATATTGTTATTACAACTTGAATCCTTATATTAAACCACATGTAGAAAAATAAACAAGAAGGTGGAAGAAGGGATGGTGAAGGAGTTGGTGGAGAGCTTCATTTATAGGCTGAACTGGGAATGGGGCACTGCCCGTGTCTGAAAGGTATGACCCGTGTCGCTGCTCAAATCTTTCGTCCAAATTTGTTGAGTTGTGATGACGTCAGGCTGTGCAGGCTTGGTTCGTGTCTTCGTGACACAACCGTGTTCAACCACCGGGGCCTTGTCTTTTTCCGAGCGAGTGGCACGGGGCATGGCCCGCATGCTCGACCTGGTGTCTAGACCTGTTTATTGACATTTTCTTGTTATCAATGTTGGAACGCTTATTTTGTCTTTTAGTGGCTCGTTTGTTTATGAAAATCACAAGTAAACAAATTTAGATCTAATTTACCACGAGAAAACACTTAAAAACAGGTTATGAATGATGCAAATCATATGTATAATTATACACATATCACACAACAACAGTGCTAAATCGGGTGTGTTAACCCACCAATGATGTTTTGGGTGGCTATATGGACCTGTGCTTTGTGTTCCTTGTTCTTGCTCACATCTATCAACATAAATATTACCCGTTAAAAGGGTACAAGGTTGTTTCCTTTAATATGGAGATTGTTTGGACTATACCACTATGGGCTCACTATTTGTAGACCAACCCAAAATGGGCATAACAATCATCGACGACCGATCTTTTATGAATGTATTAATAACTGGCCTAAAACCATATTGAGAGTAAATTATCTAATAGGGATGACAATGGCCGAGAAAAAACAACCTCTAGACACCAATGTGTACAAATTTATATTTTGAAAAGATCAAGAATACACAATATGAATTACTAACGGCATAAGCTATTATCATCCCTAATATAGCGTTTGATAATATCATCAAGATTCATCCTTTAGATGCTAACAGTTCGAACAAAACATATGTAAAATATGGGTGGGTGAACATTATAAGAGAGTTCAACTATGGGAAAAAATTAGGCTACTCACTTTTCTAATCCAAAATAAAAGGTGAGAACTAATTATAAAATTATCATGTAAGTTTATATCCCCAATATGTACTTTACTGTATAATTCATCAATACAATACAATATAATATGAACATACTATGTTAAGGTGTAAATTATATGAATAGTTAAAGGGTTTTTTTACGTATATACGAGAGAAGTTTGTTGGCAGCACTTTGCAATTGTAGGAATAGATTAGGAGCTATTAAAGAATTGATATTGCTAAATCAAAGTAACAACACCAAAGTCAGGATGGCCGAGTGGTCTAAGGCGCCAGACTCAAGTTCTGGTTCTCGTGAGAGAGCGTGGGTTCAAATCCCACTTCTGACATTTTTTTTCTTAAGCTAATTTGTGTGATTTAATACTAGTTGCTTATCGATTGGTTTCTTCAACTTATGTTATGCTTATTGTATATTTATCAAAATTACTTTATATATTTATTACGTATTAGTTTAAGTTTATTAATTTGTTAATATTTCTATGCAAACTCTACATGCAACGTTTTGTCTGCAAATTTAAATTTATTGAAATGATAAAAAGAGATCAATATGCAAACTGAAAGAAGGCAAGACGCCTTCAACATATGCATACAATTGAACCATGTTCATAATTGACTTGATGAAAACTTAAAAAAAAAATCAAGGTAACAAACCAACTACACACTTCAACACACGCTTTTGTTTTAGATGCGTCACCTCCCTTAAGAGCGCTGGCTTCGAAAGACCTACAAACTACATCCCTATCCAGAGTTTCAACCGAGACAACTTAAACCCTTCTATAGTTCTATATCTCATGCACCAAACTTACGTTTCTACAAAACTCAGACTCGAGTTTGTAGCTCTAGACGAGGACTTATGTAAAATCGAAACACCAATCCAGAAATAGACTCTTCTTTATATCATAAGCCCTTGAATGTACGACCACGATAAAATAGTAAATTAAGAACGTAGTGTTGCGGGCATGATTGCAGGGGCGGATTTAGCATGGCAACAGGGGTTGCACAGGCAACCCCTCAACTTTGTCTCCGAAGTGCAATTTTTTTTCTCCGTTTTATGTTTTGTGTATGGGATACCCCTAAGAAAACACTAGGATGCCCCTAGATGTTCGTGTGTTGAACTGGATGAAGAAATAAACAATGGTGGAATTGGAACTCGCGAGAGCAATGGTTATGGGTAGAGCCGTAGAGGAATGGTGTTTTATAGGAAGAAGAGGAACCAGTAAACAAATGAAGTTGGCAACTGTTTTCAAGAAAACATATAGAATTGGCAACTGTTTTCAAGAAAACAATATCATTTAATTTCTATTTTTTTTATTTTTATGATAAAGTATGTAGTGTCATGTCTAATCAAGTCATAACTACAAAGAGCAAAACAGCATTGACTGTAAAAGTTTTGAGTAAACTGCAATTTTACCCACTGGGGCTTAGGCCAATTGGCACTCTGACCCCCTCTAACGAAATAATTGCAATCCCCCCCCCCCCAACGTTGTTGTTATGTCGTATAATTACCCCCTGCTGTCAACTTCTGTTTAAAGTCAACATAAGTAAGTGACGATCAAAGGGTATAATGGTATTTTCCACTCTAGTTTTATATCTTACTCAAGATACCACCCTACATATATCACACTCTTGCACTCTTACCCCCACCTTCTGTAACACCCCTAAATTTATTAAACTATATATGTTATTATACATGTATAAGTTAAAATAATAATCATAAAATAATAAGACTCGCAACTAGGAATAATAAACCTAGTTACAAAATTTATAGAAAAGATGGGAAAATTTAAGTGTTTTAACTCTTTTTATAAAACTTAGAAACTTGAGGGACCAATTGTGCAATTCTATAAAGATGATTTTAAAGTCCTGGATAAACATCAATACACACACCTTGTGTGTATCCTCTGTTCGGTCGAAACTCCCAGGAGCGACCCCAAGTTCCTCGAAACCCTAATTCACTCAAAACTACTTCAAAATCCAAGAAAGAATTCAATCAGGAGTTAAAATTAAGCTAAAATATCGATCACTATCACTAGGAAATCGAAAGGTATGCTTAATTTTGAATTATGAAGATGTTTTTATGATTTTGAATTCTCATAACAGAAATTAGTGGTAAATTAATGGATGTTATGGGTAAATTATGATGAACACAAGTCTAGGAATGAGTAATTGACTATAAATTTATTCATTCATGTTATAATTCATTAATTTCATTACGTGTTATGTAAGGGTATATGGGTTTTTATGAAGAATTCATGTAGTCTTGAGATATTGGATGTATGAATCGAATAACTAGGCTGAAACATGGTTAAAGATATTAATCATGAACATGACAATGTTAAAATGTTAATTATGCACACTAGATGTTTGATAAAATGCTTGAATGAAATGAAATACTTGAAAAGTATGAATTAATCGCTTAATTAACTAAACATGAGTATGAAATATCGGATATTGAACCATGAGTTCTAAACAATATACTCAAATCAACTTGTATAGGTGATTTGGGTGGATCATCGAGTGGACAAGGCGGCTCGGATAACCGCTTAAAAGGAAAGCTTTAAAGGTATGTGGCTATTCGCTTCGTAATATCTTGCTTAGTATTTTTATGTTGAGTACTTGAATGATAATCAATTTGTTGAAATGTTGGATAATACTAAAACGATGGATTTCGTTTGTAGTATTCAACATGAATAAGTAGAAAATTCGAAACTATATAAATAATGCAAGTGGTGGATTCCACTTGAAAGTTTATGTAGGAATTAGGTTCACCTTTTGTAAAATATAATTACAAAATATATAATAACGAGACTCTCGTTATTCGTAGGAAATATCATAGTACAATATCGGTTGCAATAACTAAATAAAAAGAATATATAATATAATTATATATACCAATCTTGATTCAAGCCGCATCTCTGGTGGGTCCTTCACGCGCACTTGATAGCATCCTAGACTCGAGTATTCATCATCTTGATTCTTGAAAAATACTCCTTTACTGCAACAAAGAGAACACTAAAACGTTGACGATTTTGGTTGAGGCACGTGTTCAACACGCTTCCCTTAAAACAGATTTCGCGCCTCTACTAAAGACGACGCGTCTGTCTCCCATGGTACAACAGCCGAAGCAGTATGTACTGCCGGAAATGGCCACACGCCCGAGGTTACACCGAATAGAATTATAGTGTTTGAACTTGTGGAAAAATAATGATATGAAAGTGATGGAATCGAGTAGAGAAAACTTATCTCTCTATAATTCCCAACATATGGATGTTCAAGTCTTCACCACTTCTCCAAGAATTCTTCATACATATTATCTTTCTCTTGTAATTTTCTCATAATTCCAATGAGTCACATAGCCTACCATTTTTTTTACAAGAGTTGTGTGTTGTGAAGAGTTTCTCTTAAGTGGTGATTTTATTAGAGACATAAAACTCTAATAAAAGTTTCACTTAATTAGTGATTTAATTAGAGCCATAAAAACTCTAATAAAAGCTAATCAAGTGATATAAAACTCTACTCAAGAGTTTCACCATATGAAGGAGTTTTAATTAGTAATTATAATTTCACTAAATTATAAATTAACTAAATATTCATTCACTAATTTCCCCAACAATCCCCCACATGAATGGAGATTGTTCAAAACACATAAAATTTCCAATGGAACCTCGACAGTTGAGTTTTGCACACGATAGGTAGGTGTTACCCTTTGAACCTTCGCTCATGAAATGCACTTAGCCCACTAGCTCTGAGTAGATCTCGATGTCTTTGAACTCGTCTGCCGTTTGTGTAGACGACAATACACTTCACACAAGACTCTCCCTAGCCGGGTCATCTCCTCATAATCGTGTCCAATAATGGTCGTGGAACACTTTCCTGGTTCTATGAGAGCTCTAGGAATTGTGCCCTCAATTCCATTTGAAGCGACCCCACTTCTCTCTAACATAGGTGATTCTCCTTAGATCATTAAAAGCATTGTGGTTATCGTGATCTATCCAAATCATTTACCACATATTATGCTTAGCCTCATACTTGTCACTTTTAGGAATGGACTAGGAAGTTTATTAATCTTTATAATAAACTACCTTATTAAATGCGTAGGGTTATTCCCCCACAGTGACCTCGCTTATTCATACAATTAGGTTTTCCTATTGAACTCAATTCTTGGGATCTCCAGTCTACTGAGTTAGGTTTCCATCATATGAACTTCATTTTTCAAGGGCTTCAGTCCCATTCCACAACTTGATCTCTAATAAACCCTCAGGTTGTTGGATCCATAACATTAGCAAATAACTTGCGTATTTGAGATCAGTTGTCATGATGTGTTCTTAACTCGTAAGTTAATTTTGCCTATTGTCAACTTCTAAGACTATAACCTCAGTGGCCATCTGAATCTGGTTATAACATATGTCTTCGTAAGATACGTGTATCATTTAAGGCAAACACATCTCCATTATGCACTACGACCTTTGTGTCCTCCACTTAGTCGTCTATTTGCAATGTTAGATTGGATTACAAAATCCTTATTGCTAAAACAAATGCAAGACACCCCCCACATTTAAGTGTTATTGGATAACATTTAGATGTGTTAATGAGAACCATTTCTAAATACCCTTATAGGGTTGTTTCTTAAATGGTTCCTCCCCCACATTTTTGCCATTTGATCAACATTTTCGTAACACCACTTATGTTGACATTTATACACATATGATTGAACAAGACCAACCTTATTGTATCAGTGAATTCAACTCATATTGCATTAGCTTACACAAGCTTCCGAGCTGACCAAAGCAACACATGCCATTGTCATAAGTTTGTCACCAACTTAGAATAATTCTAATTTAACATCTAGAATAAGCTTAGACAATGAGTTCTCCTCGTTAGTTTTTCGAACAAACTTTTAAAAGTTACATGTCATTTCCTTATAATGAATGAAAATTCTCTCTCAAATTTGTCCATACACAAATTCTTTTTGTGTTCATACACATTTGAATGTTTAGAGTTAATTAGTCTCCGTCAAGACCCATAATTAACCAAGTACTAGTCTAGCATGCTTTAGACTACAATACTTTAGCTTGTGAACAGAAGATGCATCATTCTGATTCTTCACAGCCCTAAGGATATCATAATATCACTTTGCAACATTCATCCCTTGTTAAGACAAAATAATGAGACTTATTCATAATCCTAAAACATCAATATTTAGGAAGGTCTCACAAATTATTGTATATAGCACAAAGCAAAATTTCATCATTCATTTAAGGAACATAACTTGTTTACCTTTGATCTCCAACGATCTACTATTGACTCATAAGTACTTAAACATAAGCCTTAATCCAAGTCACTTGGTGAACACATTCATCACCAACAAGATGAATGTTTCTCATCTACAATCACTATTATGTGTGAGATAGAGTCAACTAGATTGACACTCAACAACATGGCATTCATAATTTTGCCATAAGTGATTTGCACACATCTGTTGTTATTCATTAGGAGACATGTATATTTAGGATGCTCTCCCAAATGAAGGTAAAATCTCCATATAGATCTAACAATAATCAAGTGGTAGACGCATCTACTTATAAATCTCGCAAGATTTATTAAAGGTATACAATAACATATAGTACTTTTACTTTCATATGTTAGAATTCACACTTGTGAATTTTTCAACGACTTCTAATGAAGTATGCGACATGAATGTCGTTAGTGTATTTCATCTCAATACACTCACTATGTTCTTTCATTACTCATTCATGATGTGGTTATACATTTGATGTTTCGTCTTTGACTTTTAGTCAATGTAACAACTCTCAAGTTGTTTATGTCCAAGTATTTTCATGTACTATCCGTTTAAAACCATATTCTTTTAAACAATGTATAACCGACGTTATAATTATTTTCCACAAAAATAATTTATACGTCACAACCATTAGTGATTTATTTCTTTGTAAAAAATTGCATGTGTTATCCGAAGATATTGAACACAAAACAATAAAATACATTGGAAACTAAATCATAAGTGTCAATCACTTTTGAAATTTAAACGGAAGCATAAACAATATGTAGACATCAAATAGCAAAGTGCTTTTATCTTCAACACTTTATAATCTTACCGAAATCTTCTCAACAATATTGTCCCATGGCGTGTCTTGAGGTACTCCCTCAATAAGACTCCATGCACTTGTAAGTACAAGTTTCCCATTTCATTTTGAAACTTTAAACTTGGACAATTATGCTCAAAACAACACCAAGTTGTTACAAATACTACATTTAAGTAGTAAACTTGAACAATTAAATTTGTTCACAACAACACCAAGTTGTTTTCACCAAATAACATTTTTTTAACAAACATGTTGGAAAAAAAATGTTATAACAAGCACATTATAGAATCGAACGTTTACATAAAACGTTTTCTAAAGATATAGTTTATAAAATAAACTGTTTCTCATCAGTTTTAATGCACACATAGGCAATGAAATGTTTACATAAAACATTTCTGTTCATTATGAACAATCTCTAACATCGTATTCGTGATACACATTTTCTAACACACATGTTAGAAAACTTTAAGTCATTTTATATATATATATAACATGACCAAATTAAAGCATCAAATGTCATCACTAAAACTCTACTCAAGAGTTTCACATATGAAGAGTTAAGAGTCTCAATAATTATATATTTAAACTCTAATAAAACTCATCAAATGTCATCATTAAAACTCTACTCAAGAGTTTCACATATGAAGAGTTAAGAGTCTCAATAATTATATATTTAAACTCTAATAAAACTCATCAAATGTCACCATTAAAACTCTACTCAAGAGTTTCACATATGAAGAGTTAAGAGTCTCAATAATTATATATTTAAACTCTAATAAAACTCATCAAATGTCACCATTAAAACTCTACTCAAGAGTTTCACATATGAAGAGTTTAATTAGTAATTAAAATTTCACTCAAATTGATTTAGAAATCACAAATTAAAGTTGGTGATGAATCCCACACAACTACACTATCACTTTATTGTGATTTATTTTTTTTTGAAGACAATCAAACATCAACTTCAATGTATGACCTTTTATTTCTAAATCATACAAAGCATTAAAATCAATGCTACAACAAATTACTTATATAAAATGTTTACATAAAACATTTCAAAGCATTTGTATTTTAACCATTTTTTAACAATCATGTTAAAATGAAAGAAATTCTAACGCACACGTTAGAAATATTAACATTTTCACAAAATGTTAATTTGACTTGCTAAAAGCACATATTTGGTTCAAATAAATAAGTCATTTCTAATACACACGTTAGAAACTAAACAATTAAAAAATTGCTTCCAAACTAACGCGTTTCATGAACGTTTCTAACACACATGTTAGAAGACAAATGATTACAAAAATCATTATAAGACTTATTTGTTCATATCAATCCATGGGTGGATGAAAAGTCTACTTTAAATAGAGACTTAATTAGATACATAAAACTCTAATCAAGTAAAATAAAACTCTTATTTAAAGACATAAAAACTCTACTTAAGAGAATTTATCGTTTACAAAAAACGTATGGTTTACACCAATAATTCTGGTCTAACACACATGTTAGAGAATTTAATGTTTACAAAAAACGTATGGTTTACACTAATAAACCCGATCTAACACAAAAGTTAGAAAAATTAACGATTCTCAAAATCGTTTCAAAAACCAAACAGTTGAACCAAAACTATTCGTTTTGTACCACGGTATAGGATTTAAGATTGTATCTCAATCTCAAGAAATCCAAACACAACAAGTTGTACCACATACATATTTCCCAAAAGAAAATATTTACAAGATCATAATCTTTAAAATATTTTTTTTATTGTAAATCCTTTTGTGAACCCAAAATCCTTATAAATAAGTTTTAAGATTGTAGCAACAATCTCATGAAAATCTGTTTTAAGTTTGTAGGAATTAGGTTCACCTTTTGTAAAATATAATTACAAAATATATAATAACGAGACTCTCGTTATTCGTAGGAAATATCATAGTACAATATCGGTTGCAATAACTAAATAAAAAGAATATATAATATAATTATATATACCAATCTTGATTCAAGCCGCATCTCTGGTGGGTCCTTCACGCGCACTTGATAGCATCCTAGACTCGAGTATTCATCATCTTGATTCTTGAAAAATACTCCTTGACTGCAACAAAGAGAACACTAAAACGTTGACGATTTTGGTTGAGGCACGTGTTCAACACGCTTCCCTTAAAACAGATTTCGCGCCTCTACTAAAGACGACGCGTCTGTCTCCCATGGTACAACAGCCGAAGCAGTATGTACTGCCGGAAATGGCCACACGCCCGAGGTTACACCGAATAGAATTATAGTGTTTGAACTTGTGGAAAAATAATGATATGAAAGTGATGGAATCGAGTAGAGAAAACTTATCTCTCTATAATTCCCAACATATGGATGTTCAAGTCTTCACCACTTCTCCAAGAATTCTTCATACATATTATCTTTCTCTTGTAATTTTCTCATAATTCCAATGAGTCACATAGCCTACCATTTTTTTTACAAGAGTTGTGTGTTGTGAAGAGTTTCTCTTAAGTGGTGATTTTATTAGAGACATAAAACTCTAATAAAAGTTTCACTTAATTAGTGATTTAATTAGAGCCATAAAAACTCTAATAAAAGCTAATCAAGTGATATAAAACTCTACTCGAGAGTTTCACCATATGAAGGAGTTTTAATTAGTAATTATAATTTCACTAAATTATAAATTAACTAAATATCCATTCACTAATTTCCCCAACATTTTAAACGGGTCAAATGGACTCGAATACTACATGTTTGATTCAATAATGGCAATGGATTTCGCCAATGAAATCAAACGAATCAAAATCACCAAAGTATTGAAACTTTGGTGAGTTAAAGTGATAAATATCGTTAAACATTTTAAATTAGGAAATTAAGACATATATGCCTTGCTACCGATACTTGAGTTATAGTAAAACAGGTCGTAACATGGAAGTATGTCAAAGTATAGCTTTAATAGGAGTTTGGAGCTTGAAATTTCATGTTATGCATCATTAGTGCAAACGGGTCAAATAATTTTGTAAGATCTTTATAATCCGAAGGTCTAAATGAAAGAAATTCGTTCAGGAAAAGGTAGGATTTTGATTCTATATTGTAGAGTATCGAATTACGGACACGTAGGAAGAAACGGGACCTAATTCGGATCTATAACGGACAAGTTATGCCCATTTTCGTAAAGAAGGTACTAGCTGGGAAAATGCAGAGCTGAAAACCAAACTTTCTGTTGAAATATGGTGGTCGCGTCACGCGACGCTAAACGGCAAACATCGTCGCGCCGCGCGACGGTCTTCGCCCCCCGCGTAAGCTACAGGGATCTTCGTCGCGTCCCGCGACAGCTCCCCAGATGCAGAAAATTCGATTTTTTGTTTGTTTTGGCCATTGGTACTTGTTTAAACCATCTCATAACTTAACTAATTGATGTTTTAAATGGTTTTGGTCATAGGTACATATAGGAGATTGCGGATGAAGATCAAGCTGTGTTATGAAACCGAACTCGCGCGTAAAGAAGCTTCCGCAAATTAAATTAGATCTTTTTGTCACAAAACTTTTAAGTGTTGTGTTTCCATACTTTAGTACTTATGGTTGTATGTTTAAGAAAGGCTACGGTTGTTGGATTTGAAAACCTGTTTTGGTAACGTTTATAAACGTTTTGTACGGTTTTGAAACTTATCTAAATATCATAAATTCGATGTTTTCTATAAAGGCGATTAATAAATGATAAGATAAGCTTGAAGGGTCTTACACCTTCCCCCACCTTATAAGCTACTCCTGTTTCTTCTCCGGCGACCCCTGATCAACTGTGATCCTTCACATCTTCTACTCTCCTCCTCTATCAAACACAACTCACAAACAAAGAACAAACAGCAGATAATCCCATTTTCCCTCAATATATTGAATTTAATCGTTTCAGCAATTAGAGAGTTTAAAACCTCAATTCAACAAGGTCTGTGATATTTGAAGAAGGTTGTGGATCCAATGTTACACAATGATGCCACCCATTAAAGCTACCCGCCACCTGTACATTTTCATGTCTCTCTCCCTCTCTCTCCTGCCTCTCTATGATTGCAGTTTACTCTATAATTATGATAACAATGAGTAGATAATTTCAATAAAAAAGAAAACTATACATTTTCATGTCTCTCTCCCTCTCTCTCCTGTCTCTCTCCCTCACTAATGACTAACCAGTAACCACAGTAATCACCACCGTGCACCACCACTACCACCGCCATTCACCACCACAACCACCTCCATCTCCACCGTTTCACAACCCCACTATCTCTTTCTCTCACTTTTCTCTCTCTGCATAGTATTTCTCCTCCACTACCATTAGTTGCCACCCCCAGCCATCATTAGCCACCACCCCCAGCCACCATTATCGAGCACAACCACTGCCGCCACACGCTACACCGGCCACAACCACCGCCACTACCACCACACCCCATACCATCCACCACCACCGAGCTCTATCACCCATTTTGGGGTGATAACCCACCTGCACCTTCAGCCATCAAACACACACACACACACACCCCTCCAATATGCACCTTCACATTCCAGATATACACACATCTTTGGTATAATCGATTGGAGTGATGATGATATGGGATTGAAGGTGGTTTGACTTAATCGATTGGAGTAAACGAAACCCTAACTTTCGAATTGGGTATTCAGGCACACTAATGTTTCTTTCTTCTTTTCTTTCGAATTGGGTATCAGGCACAGTAATGTTTCTTTCTTTCTGCAAAATTTGAAGTGGGAAAGATAGAATCTTGAATCTTTATTCTGTTTTTGAAGATTCTTGAAATGGGTATGCTACCCCACTTATCTTTTTGGTTCTTTTCTGTAATGGTTGTTTGAAGTGGGTATTTCAACACTTTTCGATAATGTTTGAATATGTGATGGTGGTTGGTGGAGGAGATGGTGGTGGTGATAGGTAGTGGCAGTGGTGGTTGATGGTGGTGGTGGAGGGCTTATGAGATAGGGGGTAATATTGCAGAGTAGAACAAACCATAGGGGGTAATATGAAAGGGTAACATAGTCATTTCACATTCCATTTAACAGATATGTTAACTTATTTGACAGCATGGAGTAAAATTGCGACATAACATCAACGTTGGGGGGGTAAATTGCAATTATTTCGTTAGAGGGGGTCAGAGTGTCAATTGGCTTAAACCCCAGGGGGTAAAATTGCAGTTTACTCAAAAGTTTTTTTTTCAGAATTTAAAATTATTTTAATTAACTTGATTAAAACCTTGTTTATTTTTAGTCTAAAATCTATTTAATTATTTCTGATTATGTTATCTAGTAAGTTTTTTTAATCAGATTACTTTACGATGTTAAGATTTTATTGAATTCGAGTTTTTAGATTTATGAATTTTTTTTATATCTACATATAGGTAGAGGATCCTGTAAAAAGTGCTCAAAGTGTGAGAAGTGTATTATAACACTATATATAATACTATATAACACCATATTAACACCGTATAACAATATGTAACACCATATAATACCATATAACACTATGTAACACTATATATCATTATATAACAAATATAACACTATAGGTTATCTGATAGCATGTCTATGATAGATGTATAGTGTTATATTTGTTATATAATGTTATATAGTGTTACATGGTATTATATGGTGTTACATATTGTTATACGGTGTTTATATGGTGTTATATAGTATTATATATAGTGTTATAATACACTTCTCACACTTTAGGCCCTTTTTACACTATCCTTACCCTCTACATATAAGTAGACTACCGTATCTAAAAAATTCGCTATCGCTAGATTTTATAAATTAAAAGCCTTTAAAATCCGTCTTGTGAGCATCGTTAATACCTCAAATTTTCTACAGTTTTATTATATATTTTCTTTCACTTGTGTTTTCACTCGCTACCTTTTAAGGCAAAACTCAAATTTCATATTTATTTTTTTGCATATAAGGTATAATTGGTGTGTGGGGGGGGGGGTGTTTATGGTCGCAAAGGGCCCCAAATTCTTAGGGCTTATCAAAGACGACCCTACTTATTATCGTGTTATGTTTCATTTACATTGTATGAATGTACGGTAAAAAAAATTATAGGATACCCCTGAATTTTTCTTCTAGATCAGCCATTGGCATGATGTGTTGACACTTGTACCAAGCACACCGTGTTAACCACATAGATGTCGCGGCACACATTATTGATAACGGAGACTCTGAACCAATAGCAGATCGCAACAAATAGTCTAGCTATCACGCATGAACTGTCAATCTGTCATAAATTCCTTGTGGCACAACGGTACAAACCATATACGAATACTCCCCACATAATAACGTGTTATCTTTCTTAAACTAACACTTGATAGATCAAACAACAATTAGATGCCTTGGTCAAGCAAGCATTTCAAGTGTGATAAAATAATCACCACCCACACATTTGACCCTTCACCAGAAAACGATCTTAAAAATAATGTTTTCAACATGGTTTACATGTACATTTTTAATAAATATATAACTTAAAGCCAAATCTTCATTGTTTTAATCTCCTATTTACATTTGCAAGCAAGGTGTCGTTCTGAAAACTTTTCCAATCATGTTGCCCCTTCCAATTTTAAGTAGGATAAACACTACAAATATAACTTATCGCCAAATCCCCATTGTTTACTGGTTTTCTCGACATCTGTTCCCTCTCTCAACAGCGTATGCTACATCGCTACTCATCACCACCTACAAGATGCTTTATAAAGTACACCCTGCTCTATATCTTCCACCCATCTCTTTTCCACTCGCAAGGGATCTTCTCTGCCAAGATCTAGTCGACGCTGATCTATTTTAGATTTGACCTCGTTTATCTTGTTTATGAACAATCGTCGCTGGCAACCATCAATGGACCAATGAGCAAAATTGTAAAAGTAAACCTAAAGGTGAAGTGGAAACAAAAATAAAAAACTTAAATCAGGTTTGTTTTATAAACCCTGGTTACTTACCAAAAGATCCCTATAATAGTCCGATATAACACACAACCAAACACTCGTGTTGTGTGGTACCCAATAGCCATGTTAAACACGTATTTTTTTTTCCAAAGTTTAAAAGATATCCAAAAACATAAAGCACTATTTACATGCATGGTTGCAAATGTCGTTAGGCGCTCCCTGGCAGGTCAACAAGGGAGTTGAGAGTACTTGGCCTAGGCGGAGAGTACTCAGGGAGTACTCGGACCTGTTAAATTATGAAGAAATTAGTTTTCGGGAAATAAATATATGTTAAATATCATAAATTTACTAATATTTATAACAAAATATGTATATATCCGTATACATAAAAAATACATGTTCAAAGAGTAAAGTATTTCGAAAATTGATATTCATTCCTTTGAAAGTGATTTTCATTCTTTAATATGATAAACATATGAATTATATTTTATTTTAGAGTAAATTACTTTTTGAGTCCGTATGTTTTAGTGGTTTTAACCACTTTCGCCCAAAATAAAAAAAGTTTAACGCTCTTAGTCCCTAACCACTCATTTTATAATACAACTTTTCAACACTTTTACTTTTGAATTTGATTTAAAGTGGTTAAAGCCAATAAAACACAGGGACTCAAAACATTATAAAATGAACGGTTAGTGAATCTGGGCGTTAAACTTTTTGATTTTGGACTTAAGTGGTTAAAACCAGTAAAACACATGGACTCAAAAAGTAAATTTCTATTTATTTTATTTTAAAAGTTAAACTCGGTTCGAGTTAACTTAGTAGATCCGATTCTGGTCGAGGTTGACCACCTTTGATTGATTACAATTAGGCGGAGTTGAAAAAAGTCGTATCGACAATCTACCTTACAACGACTACTCAAGAAGTACTCCCTTGTTTTACAACCATGTTTACATTTTGTAAAATATTTTATCTATAACATTTACCAAATCACATTAACAGTGCCTTTTTTTCAAAGGGTGTGTCACTCTCTTCAGATTACATTCCTTTTTTGAAACCGTTCGGCCGCCACAAACGCCGCCGCCGACTTTTACAAAACCAACATTTAGGTTTTAAATGACGAATGAGCTAAAATTATGCAAAGAAATTGGCTTTCCCCTGCGAAGTGGCGGTAATTCTAAGGGTTCTGTGGCAGTATTGACAGAGGGATTTTCCGACAGTGTTGACATGGAGAGAAACAATGGTCATGATGGAGGCGATGGTGGGAAGCCATGGCGGTGGTGGTGGTGGTGGCAGCAGTGATGGTGTAGCGGTGGGTGGAGATGAGAAAACAGAGATGATACGGTGGGAGGTTATCGATGGTGTCACACCCCAACCGATGGCGGAAACATCGGAGTGAGACGAAATAGATTACAAGAGACATCATAACACTAATAATTGTGACAAGTATTTAAATAATAAATTTCATTCCATTACTAAAGAGTCGTTTACATCATTTGGAATCAAAATACAACAAACTTGAGATACATGAATAACATTACAAAAGTATACGAAATTTAAAGTGAGTATCTAGGCATCCTACTAGGTTCCATGCGTCATCAACTTTATCTCAAAACCTACAACATGTTTTAAAAAGCATAGTTCAATACAAAAGTATTGGCGAGTACACAAGTTTTAGACTCGTGACATAAGTATAAAAGTATTTTCAATCCAACATAGCAGTTTGGTATACAAGGTCAAACTATCATGCATAACAATATGTCAACTCTAGTGTCCACTAGTATTTAGCATCCCTCGACACAAAAGTGACGAGACCGTTATAGAATAAAGACTTAACAAAACCCCGTCGGGTGGTGTGCTACTCCTATAACGCTATAATTGTTTAAGCCGAGTTAACAAGTAGTATGTATTCTAGCATGAACCTAAGCATAACACAGCATGTATACGGATTGAATGAATAAAAGCATGTTTGTGAATTGTGCGGTGTAACAAGTAAAACATGTTGCACCAAAAGTGTATTAAAAGGAAAATGGGTCAAGTGTACTCACAGTATTGCTAAGTCTTCCGATTATCCAAGTGTCGACGAGTGTGAGGTTCGGGTGATGGAACACCGATGTCACCCTATATGGGCAAACGAAGGTGTATGAGTAATCGGGATTACGACGAAGGATTGAAGTGGGATCTAAAGTATATCCAGTTAATATAAATGTATATATATACATATATATTTATATAGTTTAAGTAAAAATCCTAAATTAATTCTATCAAGAGTATTGTTGAAATGTCGCCAAAAATAAAAATAAATATACATTTATATCTATTTTATAAAAATTAATCGAATTTGATAGATTTCGATTTATAAAAACTAACGCGTTTTGTTTTACGGAATTTTACGAAAAACGGGCAGAGTTTCCTCTATTTTTGGACGATCCCAACAACACAAGTTGTCAATTTATTTGTCAAAATTCAACAACCAACAAAACATTGTATATTTAAAAGAGTTATATAACGAAAATATGTATTTTAATGCAAGATTCAAAGACACGTTAATGAACAAGTTAAAGTGTTTCAAGATTAAAATCATAACTAAAAGCATAAACAATAATAATGAATTTTTGAGTCGTTTAGGATTATACCAAGTCTTTGTGTCGGAACGTCGAACCACTTGACTGAGATGGCCGAGTCAACTGAGTTGACCGGCTGACTTAACCAAACCCATTGACCAGTTGTGACCCGAACATAAGTCAAACCAAACTGCACCGAGACCTCGGTTGACCAGCTTTGACCCGAACACCGAACCGAACCCGACTGTAACGTGACCCGAACCTGCTGAATAATAAGAGAATTACAAAACTTGAAAAAAAGCAAAGCCAAGGCCCGAACCGAGTCTAACCTGAACCGAAATCGGCTGTGAACACGAACCAAGACAGGATTCGAAACGAGTCTGAGCTAACCGGACCGAATCTCCCGAATCGTGGCTGACCCGAGCTTGAATCAACCAGACAAATCAACACCCGTCATCTCCAGACCAAAAAATAAGTAAATAAAAAGGAAACGAGAGGGGGGTATTTTACCGTGATTCATCGACAACGCAAGAAAACCGCCGTCGCCGCCGACTCAGGCGTCGGCACCTCAAATCGTCATCATCGGCCACGTTGTGGTCGGCCGGACCTGAGAACGAGGTGTGGTGACGTTGTTCAGCCATCCAGATCCACCACCCGAGCTGCCATGAGCGGCGGTGATAACCGAGGAGGAAGAAAGGGTGTGTGTGGGGTCGGAGTGTGACATCCCACATCGGTTGTGAAGGGGAACAAAGGCTTCCTTATAAGGGGCTGGATACCTTCACCATCATGACGCGTTTTTAAAACCGTGAGGGGCAGACGTTGAGGGCCTGCTGGCTGCCAAAGCGAACAATATCATGGTGCGGTTACGCTGGGCTGTTACAGATGGTATCAGAGCCAGGGCCGGACCGGTGGTGCCAGGTCCTGCGAGGACGATGGACCCCTTAAGGGGGTGGATTGTGACATCTCACATCGGTTGTGAAGGGGAACAAAGGCTTCCTTATAAGGGGCTGGATACCTTCACCATCATGACGCGTTTTTAAAACCGTAAGGGGCAGACGCTGAGGGCGTGCTGGCTGTCAAAGCGGACAATATCATGGTGCGGTTACGCTGCGCTGTTACACGGAGGAACGAGAGCGGCCGTCGCAGAGCCGCCGCCGCCGCGTCGGAGTTCAAATCGGAGATGGAGGTGCTTAGCTGAGTTAGGTTGTCTAGAGTTTCAATTGGAGAAGATGAAGAGGTCAGTGATGTATACGAAGAGCTGCAGAGGTAAAAGAAAGGGCTAGGGTTCTTATGTTGAAAAAGGAAGAAGATGAAGGAGGAAAGAGGGAGATGCAGGGGATGTTGTGTGCGGGTAGTGTTTAGGTTTCTTTTTTTTTTTTAAAGACAACTGATGATTAAGAGAACATTATGTATATAGGGTTTTAGTTAGTGGGCTTTGGGCTTGGGCCCAAGGCCCACAAGCCCAATCCCTTGATTAAGTAGCCCACTTTCAAAATCCGAACTCTCCGTAACGTCATAAACTATAATTTTAGTTTTTTTTTAAATAAGTTGAATAGTACCGGTAGTCGTTGTCGTCACGTTCGAGCGTCGGTTTTGTAAAAACACGAAATGCTTCGGTTGTCATTTTTTTCCGTTTTTTTACTGTGATTCTAAAGATAGAAGGCGAATACAGGTTTTCTAAAAATAGCAATACGGAATGAGCGGGGCGTTACAGTCTCCCCTCCTTTAGGAAATTTTGTCCCGAAATCTATCTAAGAGAAAGACTTAATAAGGGATTTGACTAGAGAAGGATCGTCTTAAATCGAGACTTGGAAGTTTGGATACGTGTGGAAAAGTATGACGTTTTGAGGAACGGAAAGTTAGGTTCGTATAAATAACAAGATTGGAGAATGATGGAGGTATACGAGGGGATGATTGATTTTAATATACGAAAGCAAGTATAACGACGGTATAAGTATTGGATAAACGAAAGCAAGGTGTTAAGAATGAAGTCTCGTCATGAATAATCGGATATCACGCACTTAGCAATGCGTTTGTTAGTTGTTAAAGTTTACGTATTAGGTCTAAGTAGGTCTGCAAAACGCCGAATTTCTCATGGCACGTTTTACGAAAGTTTGGTAACATGGTGAAAACACTTATATATAGGAAGTACCAGCGGCGTATCCACCATGTTTTGACCACATTATGTCCGTTTCGTATTCGGTGTCATGTTACGTTCCGTGTCTTACCATACACAGTAGTACACTCTATGGTTCTCATACGCCTATCACTATAATCCCGTGTGCACCCGTGATTATATTGATCGTCGCATGATCCGCATAGCTTGTACTAGTTGTGTACGAATCAGGGTATACATAAATTTGAAAGGTGAGAACGTGTATGTATAAGAGTGTAGTATGTAAGCAAGTCCATTCTTAAGTATGTATGGGACCCACGTAAGCGAATCCCTCAGATTCCGCTCGCGTACAGGTACGAATGTATGAATCAAGTATGAAAGATAAGTATGCGTATAAGTATAAGTACGAACACAAGTATGAGTATGCATATGAGTATAAGTGTGAAAATAAAACGTATAAGTATAATTATAAATACAAGTATGAATGACGATGATTTCGTGTATGACATGTATTGCATGCGACAAATTTAAGCACGTAAAATGATTGAGAAGTTTGAGTTTGTAAAACGAATGATATAAGGAAATCGTTGTGCGACATAGAATAAAGCGTGTGCGATGATATGCATGTATAGTTGTTTGAGTAACGCGTTGAGTTTATCGAATCGAAATAGTTTAAGCTTGATTTGAAATGTAAAATCTAGTTCGTGAATGCCAAAAGTATGTAGAACACCTATTGATTATGTGAGATATACTTTGTATAAGAACGGAAATGCTACTTTTGTTTAAAAAGAATTTACGTTAGTTGAAAAGCGTCGGTCCCTATGAAGTCTTCTTGCCCACGTGTTTTGAATTTAGATGACATATTGAGCGGTGTATGTAAAAAGGTTTTGAAAATGGTATGTTCGCATCGTTTTAAAGGGTCTTGCATTAAAATAGGAAATTTGAAATTAGGAGGTTCATGTGAAAATGTTGCTTCTTAAAGAGAATTTCATGCATATTTGTCACACCCCTATATTTCCATGTTTTACCGGTGGACCCGGTGGGGAGTATCGTGACGTAGTTGATATCATCATAGTCAAACAACACAATATTTAAATGCACAGCGGAAGCAAAAGATAGATTCATTTCAACCGAATATAATTGTAATATTAAGTATCACAAAATAGTTGAAAATAATCCACATGTGGATCAAATAAAAAGAAACATTGTTCAACAGACTGAAATGCATCCAAGCTTGCGAGACTCTTATTGATGCTAAAGAGAAAGCCAGCCTATTTCGAGTAGTACCTGCACTTAATCTTTTTGGGAAAATACGTCAGTTTACACTGGTAAATACAATTAACTGACTCATTTTGAAAAGGTTTAATAAAATTGATTTGAATGCACATGGCACAAACTTTTATAACTTGGGATAATTATTTATACATAAACTTGTAAAAGAATTACATGTTTCTTATGCGTTCAGTAGCCCGGGTTGACACCGGGTTAGAGCTTAATAGACACACCACATGATATAGTCCCGCAGCGGGTTATTCCCGAAACCGGCGGTTATACCTTATTATTTATATATGCACTAAGGGGTGTACGCCTACACTCGTGTACTTAGGTCGTGGCCATTTCGTAAAATGATGCCAAGGATATCTGGGACATGGTCATTAACCCCCCAAAGGCTTTAAGCTACAAAACAATTCAAACGGGTCATTTCAATAAATTAACCATCATACGATTAAAGATTCAATGCCCGACCAAGCGGTATTTTATATACCGTACCCCAAGCCCGTATAAGGGAAAATAAGTTAAAAGTATTTACCTTTGCAAGTAATAATCACAACAAGCAAGTGCACGTAGCTTTTATCGGGTCTCCTATTCTGGAACGAAGGTTTATAATAACCTATTAGAATCCTAACGAGCCTTTAATTAAGCCTAAGCTTAGACCGGTTAGTTTTTAAAGGAAGATACGGTTCGAACGCATGATCAAGCGAAGACCGGAATAGAATGTGATTTAGATGCGAAAAGTTTGAAGACTTGTATAATATGGGTAAACTAAACACATTCTGGATTTTGAGATAAAAATGATAAGGTTCGACCCGTTTCGGCTAATTTATGCAAACTAGTTACATAAATCGAACCGAACGCGAATAACGCATAAGGGGTAACCGAATGAGTCACTAACAGGTTTACTAAGTTAATATACCTTAAATATGTTGTGATATCAGTAGGATACCTTCCATTATGCCCAAAACGAGTTTCATCTCAATTTAAGCCACGTAGGGGTATTTTGGTCATTTTAAAGATTATAAAAGAGATTAAATGTAATTCTGAGATTCGGGTCTGAATTAATCAGTAAAACAACTTAATTTAACAGGCTATATCAGTTGGTGATAAGTCTTATATGACAAAATGGTTTTAAACCCATACTAGGTGTTTAATACGCGTAAAAAGGCCGTTTTAAGCGATTTCTGGGTTATACAGGAAATCTGGGTTTTCTGATCAGGTTATAAGGTTCAAAATACTTCATTTATCATATAAAATCAGTAGCCAAAGGTTTGGTGTCAAAATGTTATGTAAAACTCATTTTACAAGCAAAAGGGTATAATCGGTATTTACCGAATCACGGCAAAAAAATTGGGTTTAGATAGGCTTTATGCTAGTTACGCCGTTTAATTAATAAAAAGCTTTCTAATTACGCTATTGAGCATAACTCTTAATCTAGACCTCCAACTGATGTGAAATTTTAGGGACATGTTTATAAATCAGTAACAAAGATTATTGTCCTCTCACATTTCCAAAATTCTTGTTTTAAGGTCAAATGGGCATATTGGTCAACATTAGGTATTTAACGGAAACACCGGACAATCAACGAGTCAAGTAGTATAAACGCAGAGGGTTATACTATCATACAAGCTGGTCCTAACGGAGCTCTAAGGCATATCTAAATCCATCTAAATCGGGTCAGAACTGAAGTCAAAGCAAAAGTCAAAGTTTCGCGACTTTCGGTTCCGAACCGAGTCTAAACAGAAAATTGTCGGATCAAACAAGCGTAGACCAGTTCTTATACTAATTACCAAGTTATATGAGTGATAAAATAGGTTACACGTCTTCTACATTGCTAATTACATGTTAATTCGCAAATTAAGTTTCTGTTGACTTTTTATAACAAACTTTGACCCGACAAATGATCTAGTTAGAGCGGGAATCAGAGGGTGCCCTTTTAAGGGTTTATTGCCCACATAATTACCAACTTATAACTACTTTCAATTTGACTAAACATCAGACCATTAGTGATTAATTGATAAGTCAAACCTTAATTACGACGGTTTGACTTTTAAGCTAATAACTAAGTAAAACATGATTAAGGAAGGTTAAGGAAGCTTACCAAGGTCCAATGCACGACTAATGATGCTTAGGAACTGATCTTGAACTCCCAAAAGCTCCAGAAGTTGAGTTATGTCGCAACCCCCGATCCCTGATCCCCGGGAACGGGCGGACGCGAGCTCAGAGTTTTGGTGGTATCAGTTTGTTTAATCTTGTAGCGGAATTTACATCAGGACCGTAGTTAGGAAATGTTTATCAGAGTAAAACCACCATATTTGATATTAATAATAACATGGGCAAAACCCAAGTTTCTTATTACAATACATTTATAGGGACAATCCCTATTTTATTTAATTTAAAACATCGTTTATTTGGTAACTTTTATAGCCACATTTTTCCCAAGCCTTCAGTGCTCTCCAGCTGGCTTTTTACTAATTGGCTTTCACATTGGGTTACCTGAAACATGTTTTAAAAATATTTGTCAGCGGGAAATACTGGTGAGTGAATCCCAGTTTAATCAAGTTTAAAGTCACAGTGAACAGTATTGAGAGCGATCACATTGTTTATGTCTACACAATTACTCCATTTGGTACTATCAATCCTGACTTGTGGGTCATATTACCCATTGGCTAACTCATTGTCCAATGGTACGTATTGTCATCCCGACTTACTACTCGCAAGTAGTACAAATTTTGTATACAAAACCCCAACATACCGGCAGTAATTGAAGAACTACAAAGACTCAATCACTACTAAATTTCATAGTAAAACATTTAAGGTTTGGTAAAACACTACCAAAAAGATTATCAAAAAGAGGATAAACTCACATTGCTGTCTTAGGCTTTTCGTAAGGGTTTCCTGGATATAATCTATAATTTATACAAATGTACATTGATTAGTATTCATAACCCTTTTGAAATTATTAATGATACCCTCCCCGAGACGGCATTCCAACAACTACGTCGGGCAGAACCACGACAGTTGTTACGGAACCCTAAATCAATCGGGCAGTGTAACTATTATGAAACTAGGGTTATAATACTTACAACGGAGCAGAACCTCGCTAATTAGGGGTATAATACCTGACTATAATATGCCTTCTACAGAATTTTAGATTGAGAATTGAGAAATGAACGAGTTCTGGTTGATCCCGATGGACTTCTTATATAGTTGTAGATTTTAGTCCTGTTGCGGCCCGCGTAAGGTAAGGCGAAGCCTTACGCGGCCCGCGTCAACACCGGTCAACATAATAGCTTAGCTGGGTCAGCTAGTAGGTTCGCCACGATGTCGACACGTGTCAGCACCGGATGTCTCCGCGTTTCATGATCTCTAGCGGCCCGCGTAAGTGTAAGCTTAAGCTTACGCGGCCCGCCTTGACTAAAGGATTCAACGATATCAGGTTTAGACCCTGATACGGCCCGCGTGAGATGTTGGGGTGGGTCTACGCGGCCCGCCTCAACTAAACATTTCATGTTTTTAATTTAGTTTATAACTATAACATAATTTGGGCTCGGTTTTCACATACGTGGTGTAATATAAAACATATTGAGACATTTTATACTATATTAGAGGGTCGAAAATATTATGAGGGTGTTGGTTTTACCGAGGGTTGTTACAAGTTATGAGTGAATGATCAAAGTTGCAACATTGTGCTCCTTTATATAGTGGGTTTAATCCCACTAGATCATGCCAAAGAAGTCTATACATGTTCCCTGATGTTAAACATATGTCCCTAGTGCCTAAAAACAAGTTTTTGCAGCCCATGGTATTGCTTACAAGGCGTTTGAGTCGGTTAAACGGGCTGGACAGACACCTGTCCAAAGTTTCTGTATCTGGGAGTGCCAGGCGGCCCGCGTAAGGCTCTGCCTGGGCTTACGCGGCCCGTGTGAGGCCTGGGATCAGGTAAATCAAGTTTCAATTATTTGCAGTTTTGGTCCCCGGTCCTCCTAATAGTTGTTTTACCTTTATTTCTTGCATTATGAGCGTTCTAAATTGACTTATAAGGACTTCAATACTTGTACCAACTTTGTTAAGTCCTTGGTTATCTATTTATCACTCGAAAAGTCATAAATTTCAACGTTGTCGCTTTTAACCCCTCGTATACGAATTTTATCATAACTTTCTCATACGATAACGAAACTTGGTGAAATTTTTATCATGCATTCCAGTGAGCATAATTAATCGTTACAAAGCTTCGGGTTTGCTAAAAGGTCACTCAGAGGTATACTTTAAACATGTTGACACATTTAACCCCCGTAGTTTGTAATCTCTCACTTTCCTTCACAATTAGCTTCGTATGATCCATGATTTATTCGTTTAAGGGTATAAACACCATGTAGGGTTATTGTAAAGTATATTTATCCATTGTTGACATTTTTAAACCCTTACATTCACATACTTTCCTTGTTTGTCAACTTTAGTCCCTCTAAAACATTCTTTTACACGTTCAAAGCTTATGACACGTGTCAATACATTATAGGACGTGAATTTTCGAGGTGTTACAATGTTGAACTTAGTGATCGTTTAAAAGTGTTTTAATAAAATGTTTTATTGATTTTGAAAAAGGCTTTATCTTATACGCAAATGAAATGGCTAGTTTGATTTTCGATTACGAACAAGGTCTTGGGTATGATGATAAAATGTGAGCGTGTGTTAATGATTAGGTTGAGTATGAATTTCACGGGCAAAAGATTCATTGTACCGATTAGGTCGACATGTAGCATTTCATAAGGTTTTGAAATTCGGGTAATAAAACGTTTTAAGGTATGATTAAAAATTTTGTGTTTGTGAGTTACGTGAAAATAGGTTATGGGGAAAGATATACGTTTAATAAAAACAATAAATTTTTGAAATTTGCATATTAGGGATTTTGGTAAACAAAAACGGCTTAGATATATAACTTGATCATGTTGTACAATGAAGTCTCTTTTGAAATAAAATTTTTGGTAACGATCACCTAGGTAAGGGAATCACCCCTAACTCGTCGGTGAGATCATTTTAAGAAAAGGATGGGTGGAGTCAATCGTCAAGGTAAGGAAATCACTCCTATCTCGATGATATGTCTCCATTTTGGTGTTACAAAGAATTTAAACAAAATTGAGTGATGTCTTGAAATCATGCATATGTATAAATGTATGAAAAGATTTTGTATGATGTGTGTGTGAGAAAATGATCTCGAAAATAAATCTAAATTTGAAACGAGAGAATCGTATCATATAAAAGCGATGATAGTAAAGCATATGTTTGATTAAAACTTGGATTGTTCCAAAGCGGAACTTTGACTAAACCAAAGCGGTCGAAGATTCTTTTAAATTTGAGAAACATGCTTTGGCCTAATAGGTGGAATACTCTCACCGATATCTCGGATAACGGTATTCACCCTTCCAGTTACTACATGTTCCAAATCAATCTAAAATTCGAGACTTGGCGGGGTTTTTGAAAATCCAGGAGCGGGGCCAGTCGACAAGGTGCGGGTTTCACCCCTAACTTGCCGATTTCGTACCCTAAATGTGGTTGGTCCTCGTCGAGTCAAAATTTAATTTCGACACTTTGACGAGGGTCCACTAGAATTTGAAATGGAAATTCTCCATCAAGGTGAGGATTTTATTCCTAGCTTGGTGGCGAATTTCGCGTAAAAGAATAGATGGATTGAGAGTCGTTCCCCAAATTGTGGGTTTCACGCCTATTTTGGTGAAGTCGTCTCTGTTTTTGGACGATCCCAACAAAACAAGTTTTCAATTTATTTGTCAAAATTCAACAATCAACGAAACATTGTATATTTAAAAGAGTTATATAACGAAAATATGTATTTTAATGCAAGATTCAAAGACACGCTAAATGAACAAGTTAAAGTGTTTCAAGATTAAAATCATAACTAAAAGCATAAACAATAATAATGAATTTTTGCGTCGTTTAGGATTATACCAAGTCTTTGTGTCGGAACGTCGAACCACTTGACTGAGTTGGCCGAGTCAACTGAGTTGACCGACTGACTTGACCGAACCCATTGACCAGTTCTGACCCGAACATAACTCAAACCAAACTGCACCTAGACCTCGGTTGACCAGCTTTGACCCGAACACCGAACCGAACCCGACTGTAACGTGACCCGAACCTGCTGAATAACAAGATAATTACGAAACTTGAAAAGAAGCAAAGCCAAGGCCCGAACCGAGTCTAGCCTGAACCGAAATCGGCTGTGAACACGAACCAATACGGGATCCGAAACGAATCTAAGCTAACTGGACCGAATCTCCCTAATCGTGGCTGACCCGAGCTTAAATCAACCAGACAAATCAACAACCGTCATCTCCAGACCAAAAAATATGTAAATAAAAAGGAAACGAGAAGGGGGTATTTTACCGTGATTCATCGACAACGCAAGAAAACCGCCGGCGCCGCCGACTCAGGCGTCGGCACCTCAAATCGTCATCATTGGTCACGTTGTGGCCGGCCGGACCCGAGAACAAGCTGAGAACGAGGTGTGGTGACGTTGTTCAGCCATCCAGATCCACCACCCGAGCTGCCGTGAGCGGCGGTGATAACCGAGGAGGAAGAAAGGGTGTGTGTGGGGTCGGAGGAACGAGAGCGACCGTCGCAGAGCCGCCGCCGCCGCGTCGGAGTTCAAATCGGAGATGGAGGTGCTTAGCTGAGTTAGGTTGTCTAGAGTTTCAATTGGAGAAGATGAAGAGGTCAGTGATGTATACGAAGAGCTGCAGAGGTAAAAGAAAGAGCTAGGGTTCTTATGTTGAAGAAGGAAGAAGATGAAGGAGGAAAGAGGGAGATGCAGGGGATGTTGTGTGCGGGTAGTGTTTAGGTTTTTTTTTTTTTTTAAAGACAACTGATGATTAAGAGAACATTATGTATATTGGGTTTTAGTTAGTGGGCTTTGGGCTTGGGCCCAAGGCCCACAAGCCCAATCCCTTGATTAAGTGGCCCACTTTCAAAATCCGAACTCTCCGTAACGTCATAAACTATAATTTTAGTTTTTTTTAAATAAGTTGAATAGTACCGGTATTCGTTGTCGTCGCGTTCGAGCGTCGGTTTCGTAAAAACGTGAAATGCTTCGGTTGTCATTTTTTTCCGTTTTTTTTACTGTGATTCTAAAGATAGAAGGCGAATACGGGTTTTCTAAAAATATCAATACGGAAAGAGCGGGGCGTTACAGATGACCTGAGCAAACGTTGGGGGGACAGTTGCCTTCTACCTAAACAATGAAACACAAAGTTAAAAAGGGGTATAATAAAGAGAACCAGGGAGAGCAAGAGAGAGATAAAAAAGGTTGTATGTGAGTGAAAGAGAAGGTGGAGTATGAATGTATCCGGACTTCAAAATATTATCAACCAGATTGAATATTAGCTATTTCCTCTTCTCAATGCAGCCACTGATTATTAAGTTATTTGCCTTTCTTTTTATTTCTTTTAGTTTGTGTCGCAATCCCCGCCCCCTATCTGTCCCGGGAACGGGCGGCCGCGAACAACGGTGTTGGTGGTATCGGTGTTTATTAATTTGGCAGCGGAAATTACATCAGGACCGTAGTTAGGAAATATTTTATCAGAGTAAAACACCATATTTTATATAAACAAACACATTGGGATAAACCCAAGTTTTCATTACAAACTGGTTCATAGGGATAAATCTCATTTTATTGAAATAAAACGCCTTCTTTATTTAGGTAACTTTTATAGCCACTTTTCTAAGCCTTCAGTGCTGTCCAGCTGGCTTCTAATTGGCTTTCACATTGTGTTACCTAAACCCGTTTAAAAACATTTTGTCAGTGGGAAATACTGGTGAGTGAATCCCAGTTTAATCAAGAAAAGTTTTATTAATTTAAACAGTATTGAGAGCGATTACAACGTTTACATCTACCCAATTACTCATTCAGTACTGTCAATCCTAACTGGTGGGTCATATTACACATTGGCTAACTCTTCGTCCAATGGTAACGTGTTTCACATTTTGTATACAAAACCCCAACATACCGGCAGTAATCGTAGAATTACAAAGACTCAATCACTGCTAAATTGCATTGTAAAATATTTAAGGTTTTGTAAAAACTGTTTACAAAAAGGAGATTACTCACATTGCTGTCTTAGGTTTTCTGTAAGGATTTCCTGATAATTATCTATAATTTACACAAATGCACACGTGTTAGTATAATAACCCATTTTAACATTAGTAATACCCTTCCCGAGACGGCATTCCAACGACTACGTCGGGCAGAACCACGACAGCCGTTACGGAACCCTAGATCAATCGAGCAGAGTATCTAATACGTATCCAGGGGTTATGATACTTACAACGGAGCAGAACTTTGTTATTTAGGGGGTATTATATCCGAGTATAATGCCTACTATGTGAAAATTGAGAGAGAAAGAAAGATCTGGGACGAATTCGACTGAAGGCCGAGCAAAACAATTTATAGGGCTGATCCACGAGTCCGTCGCGCCCCGCGACGAAGGAAGGCAGGGCCTTCGCGGCCCGCGACCTAGGTGCGTAGGGCCTAGCTTCGCTGCGTCCCCAGTCTAGCTTCGCCACGTGTTGCCACGTGGCGGCTTCCGGAGGAGGGCGGGTGGCCAGGTACGTCGCAGCCCGCGACGATGATAGCTAGGGGCGTCGCGCTCCGCGACAACCCTATTAATTTTGTTTTTATTTATTTTTCAATGTTATAATGTATTTTGGGCCAGGTTTTCGCATACGGGGTGTATTTTAGGACTTATTAGGGTATTTTAAAATATATTAGGGTGTCGGAAAAATTTTCAGGAGTGTTGTTATAGTTTGTATTGTTTAAATTTTGTCCGTATGTTTTCTCAGTGAATGAGTTCATATGAAACAATTGAAATTGAACTAAAAAAGAGTAAACTGTCAAAATTCAAATCTTTTGAAACTGGGTCTCGTGGTTTCAATTTTGTTGCCATTTTCATCCAAAATCAAAGTTTGGTCAGATTTTTCAGTTAACATCCAGTTTTCTTTTTGTCTTTTTCCTCCATTTAAATGAAGGGCAAAATAGTCTTTTAGCGTTTTATTATGATAAATTAAAAAAATCTGACAATTTTGCCATTCATTAAATGAGATGAAAAAGACAAAAAACTGGATGTTATCTGAAAAATTCGATCATGTTTTGCTTTTGGATGCAAATGGCAACAAAATTGAAACACAAGGACCCAAATTAAAAAAAAAGTTTGAGTTTTGTAATAAAGTGATAAAATTGACCAAACATCTTCATTTAATGATTATCTACGTAATTTAAAAATAATTAATTTCTTTAGTTGAATTTTAATAAACTGAAAAAAAGATATCTATACTATATTATAATGCATAAGGCAAGGGCATTTTAAGATTCCCAAAAAATAAGAACTTTTCCCCCCTTTATTTATAGAAAGACCCCTAAAATGAGGGTAGTTTGGTCTTTTAAACATTATTTATTTTTTAGCCCCTAAATTTATTACACTTAAATCCCTAAGGTTTTAACAAAATTATAGATAATTAGTTACCATTCACCACTCCACAACAAACTTATAATTTTTTTTACTTATTCTTGACATATCTTATAAACTATATTGTTTAAAAAAAATCCAAAGATAGCATGACGACCTACACATTTTTGTTGACGTTTCGGTAGTTGTCTTGTTCAATATCGACGCACAGATTAAAAGGTACAAGTAGACAATGCTTTAATGTATAAGTGATTAAAGAAGAAAATAACAACTAATAATCTTTTTCCTTTTAAGATACCCAAAAATAAGAACTTTTCCTTTTTAATTTATATATACATCCTCTAAAATAAGGGTAAATTAGTCTTTTTAAACAATAGTTACATTTTAACCCTTCATCTTAATTAGATTTTAATCCCTTGTTTTAATGTAAAACGCATTAAACCTATCATGTTAAGAAATATGTAAATTACATTTGGCTCCATCTTTTGTAACTTCTAAATTTTGAAATAAGGTTACCAAATTAGAGCCGAAATCCATACTTTCTCTCACCACTTCAATCGATAGAAAGAGAAACAAAAAGGGAGAACATGCAAGAGCGATATAGAGAGAGAAATCTGAGGGTGGCAGTGGTGGTGCTACGGCGGCGCCAACCATACTCCAGCGCGGTGAAAACGGATTGTGCAGGCGAGTGGCGGTGGTAATGATTCGGTTACAACCTTCCATACAGTGGTGACGGTAGTGGTCCTCAAGAGCCACATAACCTTCACCGGTTCCAAGGTTAAAAAGAAGAGGAAGACATTGACAGAAAACCCTAGCCGCTTCCTCCGGCGATGGTGGCTAGGGTTTCGGCAAAGACTCCGACTAGCTCTGGTAAGTCCTCTTTCGATTGTATGTTCCATCGGCTGTTAGATTGCTCCGCGTAATGACGATTGTGACGAATGTCGGTTTTTACAGCTTCCCGACAATTAGGGGTGAGCAAGTTTAGGTCCGGACCGAAAATAACCGAGAACCGAACCGAAAATATACCCAACCTGACCCGAACCCAAGTACCTAGGTATTTAGATCGGTTCCAATTTTTATATAAAATAGGGTCGGGTCAGGTCGGTTCTCGGTTCTTTTCATGGTGAAACCCGACTTGGACCTATGGACCGGAACCGACCCTATATTTAGGGTAGTGAATCGGTTCTGTATTTTATGTTTGATCGGTTCTCGGGTCGGGTCAGGTAATGGTCGGGTCGGGTTTTTCCTTTTGCTCACCCCTACCGACAATGGTTCAGCCACCTCTAATGCACTCTGGTGTAGGAGACTAGGGTTCCAATGAAGGTCAGAGGTTAAACCAACGGTGACCACAACCATCATCATCATCTTCAAGATAAGATTATGATAGTTTATCACCTGGTTATGAGGAACAATTAAACCTAGATGTCACATGTTCGTTTGAATTACAACGAAGGGGAATTGGATATTGTTGTTCAACATGTTATCTCACTGATATATGTAGGTACATATCCTTGTTTTTTTTAATTTAAATTTTCTCCATCTAATTTATCATCTTGAATCATTTTCTTCGCAATAGAAATTGAACCCTTTTAGTTTTGTGAATAATGGATAAACATGTGTAAAGCGCAGTTGGAAGGGACAAGGTAATTAAGTGATTTGATACTTTGAAGATTATTTGAAATTAATAAATTATATGTTTGAATATAATTTTTATTTCTAAGTTATATTTATTATTCCGTGCTTACCCATTGAATTTTTGACAGATATTCAGCTACGAGCAGCTGCTGTTAAATCAAATTCAATGAGAAAATCCAGATGATGTGTACTCTGGGATTGCTTCCAGGTTAGGGCTTTTAAATATAATTTGGAAATATATATTCTTTTTTTTTCTTTTGGGAAAATGATGTTTTTAGATGTTGAAATTGTTGCAAATTCATATAATAATCTAAATATAATTTTACAAATCCGAAGTGTCCAAGTAATACGAAATCTTATTTTAACCAGAGTGATTGAGATTAGGAAGAGATATGCAGAGGGAGATCCGACGACTGATTAAAATGCTAAACATATGTGGTCTTCGCTGGTTGGTCTTGTTAATATCACATTGGTGTAAGTTTTGGTTGGGTACGTATACTGCAAAGGGAGGCTGTTTTTTGCTTCTATCGTTAAACATTTATTTTTATGTTTTAAGTTTTCTTATGTTTCTAATTTTATGTAACAATGCTACAAATGACTTATGCTCCTATTTCTTATGTTACTGAGATGTGTAAACCTTATGATATAGATAGATCAATTGGTGCCACTAACTCAAAAACCTAAGAAAACAATAAACATAATAAAAATTTATAGAACATCATACGAATCAGAAAACTAACCTAAGTACTATACAATAGATCACAATTGAGTTGATAAACTAACAAAAATGTGTGCCGCAATGCAAATTGTCACCCCGCCGCATCGCGCGGGCACCTTGCTAGTGAGTTATAAAAATATGAGTTACATCAAAGAAATTTCTTTAGGTAGACTATATTATTTATAACAATATAAGTGTTTGGTTTTTATAACAATAATAATTATATTAACTTTTTACGCAGCTAGGGTCTAATCTAGGGGTGTTCAAAAGTATCCGTATCCGAAAATCCGATCCGAAATATCCGATATCCGAATCCAAAATATCCGAAAAATCGGATATCCGAAATTTCGGATATCCGATTTTTTCGGATTCGGATTCGGATAGTGATTTTCAAAATTTTCGGATATTTCGGATATCCGAAATATCCGAAAATTTAATTTTCATTTTTTTCGGATATCCGAATATCCGAAAATATCCGAAGTATCCGAAAATATCCGAGAAATATCCGAAATATCCGAAAAATATCCGAAATATCCGAAAAATATCCGAAAACTTATATTTGGATATCAGAAACTATCCAAAATATCCGTTTCCAAATATGAAAAAAATAATAAAAAAATAAAAATTAAATAAAAAGTTGGATTTTCGGATATCCGATTCACTATCCGAATCCGTATCCGAAATTAATTTCGGATACGGATTCAGATAGTGAAATCTGGTATCCGAAAATTTCGGATATCCGAAATTCGGATATCCGGATTTTCGGATATCCGGTTTTGAACACCCCTAGTCTAATCTAAGCATAATCACGTTAACGTCTTAATTTTACGACTTTATACCGTTGTCTGAAATATTTTTAGAGCATTAAACTTCAAAATCCAGAATGTCACTCTTTTTTATCCATGCATAATGATGTTATAGTCACGGACATAACGTGTGTAACAAAGTCGTACGACCGTATTTTTATCTGTGTCTCGATATATTTTTATTGAGATTGTTTCATGAGTGGTATGTACAAGTATCCGAAACACATACGTATATGTTATCAAACCGAGAAATATTCGGTTTACCGTCACGCAGGCGGGCCCTAAACCTTTTTTTATGATTGCATATATTTTTTCCTAGATGTTTGCTTTCTGATACATATAGTTTTCTGTATGTGAAAATAAAAATTGAACAAAAATAATCAAATCAATGTTGATCGAATTGTAAATGTGTATATAAATAGTGTAACGCTTGTTTTAATTGTTAACACGATGGTTGTAAAAGTTTTATTTAGAGTTTGTTTTATGACTTGAAATTTTTTATTGTTGCTTTGCAACTTTTATTTTGGTTAGTTTGAACTTTGAATGTTGCAACTCTTAGCTAATGTTTTAAATGGTTTGATTCGTTTCTATTGAATTGTTAATTTTAGGATTTAACTGTCAACCGCGAGAACCGTTTACACGAGAATCGTTTAACCGGTTCGGAACCGAACTGGAACCGTTATAAGATGGTTTGGTTCCGGTTCTTAAATTTAGCAATTAACGGTTCCAGTTTGGTTCCGGTTCAGTCTGGTTTTGAACCGTTGCACAGCCATAGGCAAAGATCCAAACAATAAAAAAAAATGGAAGTTTCATCTGAACCGTAGGAAATCATCACAGATCTACTACTACTCTAATCTACCGACGGTGGTTCAAACCAGAGCTGACGCCATAAGTAGTAATTCCCATTTCTCTACATCTTCAAACCCCACCCCCACCCTCGAATCACAGGCAGGGGTTCTCTTTCTCTTACTCACACCCGATCTCAAATCCTTAGATCTCTTACTCCAATCCTAGGGTTTCACACCCCTAATTTCATTCTTCTACTATGGTGAGCTTTCAATCTCTACTTACTACATGTTTATTTACGTTTCTTTTCGGTGTTGTATCTTAGATCCGGTTTCAATCCTTGATGAATTCACATTTGATCATTCTTTATTTGCATTTCCAATCGTTTAATTGCTGTTTTAATGTTGAATTTTGATTTGAGTGTTTACTGACTGAAATTTGTGGATTTTGTTGTGGTTTTTGCTCCGGTGCAGCCTCTCAGACTCGATATTAAGGTACTGTTAGTGAATAGTGATCTGGATTTAATCAAATGTTTGTTGTAAGATGTTAAGTTGATGATGATGATGAGATGTTTTGGTTTTTGTTTGTGGCAGAGGAAGCTTGCTCAGAGATCGGAAAGAGTTAAGTCGGTTGACTTGCATCCGACCGAACCATGGTAATGATCTGTATCTGTTTTAGTAGTATAGTATGTGTATTGGTGAGTTATTGGTATGAAATTGGCTGGCATTGGTCGATAACGGTTGTAGGTTACATGCTGCATTAGTTTAGATAAGAATGAGCCTCAATGGTAAGGGTGGGGGGATGTAAATTGGAGATCAAGTTGTTATATGTCTCTTTTTTATTGATAAAGATTTAATGAATACAAAAGTGGATTGATGATCCTCCCGGGACATTAGACGTTTGTTTATAAGTTTATGATGGAACGTGGGTACATTTGTATTTTTACAGGATCCTCACAAGTTTGTATTCAGGGACAGTCAACATATGGGATTACCAGGCTCAGGTATGAAACTATTTTGAATTATTTAAAGTAGTAGCCACCTACTCGCCTCTAGTTTATATTAAGGTATGGACTCTGATATGTTGTTATAATGTAGTTACATACTTACATTTAAAGCAAACACATCCTCATGTTTTTTCCTATGCTATTTTTTTTTTCGTATTGATTATAATTTCGGCTGGATACAATTGAGGAACACAGAATTCTTGGCTCAAAATGTTCTCATTGTGTTGCAATTGGAATGATTTTTCACCTGTTGTATATGGATCTAAATTTATAGCCTGGTATAGATTGATGAGGTTTAGATCTGTAGTGTAGCTTATTTAACCAGACTTATAGGGAAAGACATCAAAATATTTGGTTATGTCACTATGTGAGGCTTAGCTATCTGAAGGTTTTGGGAAAATACATTTTAAACTTTCGGTGGAAAACATAACCATACCGAATTTATAAAGGACATAATTCATATAGCGTTTTTTTATTGAATACAATCTATGTGGCTAGTATGGTAGTGGAAGTAGCTAGTATCCGACTACAATGAAAGCATAAGCTAAATTGTTTCTCTTTGTAACTAACTAAGTTCATTGTTCAACTATGAATATAACCAGCAAATGCTGTATGATTCAAGCACATGTTTATGGACATTCCACATCCTTGTTAATTGTCTATCTTATATTTTTTGAATAAAATTGGTGGCCCCATGGACGTTTCAATGTAAAATCATCCGTTTTCTGAGTAAGCTATACAAATTTGTAAATGGAAGTTGGTTATCGAGAAACCATAGAGTTTTCAACGTTGACTGTTTGCTACGTTATCTGTTGAGTTATGTGAATGGTCCACATCAGTTTGGCAATTTCTTATCGTCATTTCCTTGCGATAGAAGCTTCAATAAAATTGTCTGACGCCAGCCTCATATTGGTCTTTTTTTATTCTAGGCTGTGGCGAAATCCTTTGAGGTTACTGAGCTACCAGGTTTGTGATTGGTATTTCAGCTCTCTAATATGTATTCTCACGAATTATGGAACCTTGATGGAAACTTGGATCTAATATTTGGTGATTACGTGATTAAAATGCAGTCCGGTCAGCAAAGTTTATAGCACGCAAACAATGGGTCGTTGCTGGTGCAGATGACATGTTTATCCGCGTGTACAATTACAATACAATGGATAAAGTCAAAGTATTTGAGGCACATACTGATTATATCAGGTGTGTAGCTGTGCACCCTACTCTCCCGTATGTATTGTCATCATCTGATGACATGCTTATAAAGCTTTGGGATTGGGAGAAGAGCTGGTTTTGTACTCAAATTTTTGAGGGGCATTCTCATTATGTGATGCAAGTGACAATCAACCCTAAAGATACCAATACTTTCGCAAGTGCATCGCTTGATCGTACTATAAAGGTAATTTTTAGAATGATTATGGTATCTAATATCTATCAACCTTAGGCCTGTAAACAAACTGAACGTTCATGAACTTGTTCTGCAGGAAGTTCGTTTATTTAATAAACGAACGAACAGTGAAACATTTTTTGTTCATTTAATTAAATGAACGAACATGAACACACGTTTTGTTGGTTCATTTATGTTCGTGAACGTCCGTTTATGTTCGTTCATTTGTGTTCATTTATGTTCGTTTATTTACATTTGTTTATGTTTGTTCGTTTATGTTCGTTTCAGTTTAAAATTTTAAATACATAAGTAGTTATATTTATATAAATATTAAACATAAAAGGAACTTTCTAACTACTTATATTAATATAACTAATTGGTAATTGGGCTTTCTAGTAATAAAAATGGGTTTTTCTAGTGGAAGATGTAATTAATCACTAATTTATATAAAAAAATTACTTTATGTTCGTTCATGTTTAGTAAATTATGTTCATTTGTGTTGTTTATTGTTTGTTAAATTATGTTCGTTTATGGTCATGAAGTATTCGTTTAGGTTTTAAACAAATAAACGAACACGAACATGCCCATTTTCTTAATAAACGAACATGAACAAATAACGTGTTCGATTATATGTTCGTGTTCGGTTATAGTTAAATGAACAAACATGAACATGCTTCTGTTTGTGTTCGTTCGGTTCATTTACAGGCCTAATCAACCTTAGATGTTGTAATATATGTTTATGATCCTTCATCTTTTTCATTCTAGATTTGGAATCTTGGATCACCTGATCCCAACTTCACACTTGACGCTCATCTCAAAGGAGTGAATTGTGTGGATTATTTCACCGGTGGGGATAAACCTTATCTAATCACTGGATCAGATGATCACACTGCTAAGGTGCGTGTCTAATTGTCTATAATCATTGTGTACTCTTAATCATTGTGTTCTATTGACAACCGAATCGTATGTATTTTTATAAATGTTTGAAACAGGTGTGGGATTATCAAACCAAAGCTTGTGTCCAGACGTTAGAAGGTCACACACACAATGTTTCTGCTGTATGCTTTCATCCTGAGCTACCGATTATTATCACAGGTTCTGAGGACGGTACTGTACGTATATGGCATTCAACCACGTATAGGTACGTTGTTAGTTAATCTCAGTTTGCTGGCTGTTTTATTATAGCTCAGATTTTCTTGTTTTCTGGTGCAGATTAGAGAACACCCTGAATTACGGACTTGAAAGGGTCTGGGCTGTTGGATACATGAAAGGTTCACGCAGGTAAGTTGTTATTCATTTATATATTTTGCGTGTTTTAGAAGCTGTGTTGTTTCGTTTAAAGTCGTAGGTTTGTCTTCGTTCATGCTCATATGTTTTTTGGTTCTTTTTTTCATTCTTGTAAACATGCTTCATTCAAGGCTGGTCTGTTTACTTGGTGGATGTTCTGCTGTATTTCTTTTTTAGAGTAAAATGTCATTTTGTCCCTGAGGTTTGGCCAGTTTTGCGACTTTTGTCCAAAGGTTTGTTTTTTCGCATCAGGATCCAAAAGGTTTGAAATCTTGGCATTTTCATCCAGCTCGTTAACTCCATCCATTTTTATTCGTTAAGTCAGGGGGTATTTCTGTCCTTTTGTTAACTTAAAGGGCAATTCGGTCTTTTTCAGGGGTAATAAGTATTTTTACATAAAGTGAAAAAGACCGAATTCCCCTTTAAGTTAACAAAAAGGACGGAAATACCACTAACTTAACGAATAAAAATGGACGGTGTTAACGAGCCGGATGAAAATGGCAAGATTTCAAACCTTTTGGATCCAGATGCTGAAAAAAAAATCTTTGGACGAAAGTCGCAAAATTGGTCAAACCTCAGTAGTCAGGGACAAAAATGACATTTTACTCTTTTTATCATAGAGTTCATAACCAACTCATTTTAATATCTTGTTCTACTGTACAGGGTCGTCATCGGATATGATGAAGGGACCATAATGGTGAAAATTGGTCGCGAGGAGCCTGTCGTTAGTATGGATAATAGTGGAAAAGTTATATGGTCTAAACATAATGAAATTCAGACTGTTAACATCAAGAGCGTGGGGGCTGATTATGAGGTCTGGCTTTGATTGTTCTACAAAAGTTAAAGAAAAACGTTTCTTTCTTGGTTCTTTGTGAAATCGAATTTATGGCTCTCTTTGCTTCTTAGGTTTCCGATGGAGAGAGGTTGCCTTTAGCAGTCAAAGAGTTGGGAACGTGTGATATGTACCCACAAGTAAGTTATGCTTGTTTTATTATATAGCTTTCGTTAAAGTTTAGAAGTTCAAACAAAAGAAAGAGATGCATCAGATACATGGTAAGTAGAGGTGGAAATTCCAACCTATTTCTTTATGAATGGGATGATGAGTTTAAAGGCATACAACATCCTAAATTGTTTTATTTAGAGATTTAGGATATTTCATAGTTTTTGATAGCGAAGATAGCGTTCGCTATTGAGCCTTCATAGCGTATTGCCCACATCTCACAATCTATTAATTAGCGACTTCAGAGCGTGAAGTGATTATGGCGGGATTCCGACGATGAATTCCGGCTCCGGTGCTGCAATTTCTGCCGGAAACCTGCTGGAAACCAGAAGACGATGGAGAGCGGCTGCGTTTCTTGCGTTTTAGCCTTTTAGGGTTATATAACTTTATGGATTTTAACATTTAACCCCTCCATCTTTCAGTAGTTTACATTTAGTCCCTACAATTGTAAAAATATGCATAAAACTTAAAAAGTATAAAATTAGTTTGTGTGTTTTAACATTTAACCCCCTCTATTTTTCACTAGTTTACATTTGGTCACTTGAAAATTTATACATAAAAAGTTTAAAATTTACATTATACACATATAAAAATTATAAATAGCTATTTTTTTATTTCTTAATTTTTTAACTGCCTTACCGCTAAACACGAAATAGCGAGCGCCATTTCGTCGCTTTCACTACGTAGCATGTAGGTATCTTGTCGCAATTTGTCACTATTCGCTATCGATAACTATGGGATATATAGATAATTATTGTAGTAATCTTTTATATTATCATGATTAGGGCATTAGTTATTCACTGAGAAATAAAAATTGGATAAGAAGTGTTTACGGGTTGACCGAAATTAACCTGTAAAAATAAATGACCGGTTGAAAGTTTCAACCTGAACCCATTTTGACCATATATCCAACGCGGTTGATTCACTCATCTCACCACATTTAACGGTAAGTTATGGTCATGATTGAACTCTCATGTATACATCATATCGGAGGGCTATCTTCTTTTGGTTAAAGAACATACCAAACATGGAATGATTCATTAAAATTAATACATGATAATAATTTGTAAGTTGTTACTTTGTCACAATGTTGATTATGCGTTTGTTTTCCTTGCCCTTCTGTTCAGAGCTTAAAGCACAACCCAAATGGGCGGTTCGTTGTTGTCTGTGGTGACGGTGAATACATCATATATACAGCTTTAGCATGGAGAAATAGATCCTTCGGGTCTGCATTGGAATTCGTCTGGTCCACAGATGGTGAATATGCTGTTAGGGAGAGCACATCTAAAGTCAAGATTTTCAATAAATCTTTCCAGGTAATATTTTTATCAGTGACCAATATGCCCTCGTTGTTGAATATATATAACCATGTCGTGACATTATACCATTTTTTGTGTTAATCAGGAAAAGAAGAGTATCCGGCCAACATTTTCAGCTGAGCGCATATATGGTGGATCTTTATTAGCGATGTGCTCAAATGATTTTATATGCTTTTATGATTGGGCTGAGTGCAGATTGATTCAGCGGATTGATGTTAATGTCAAAGTATAGAATTACGAAACACGAACCTTATCTTTTTTGGCTTGAATGTCACTGTATTACCACTTTTGTAACCATTTAGCTTCTTTTCATTTTTCTTCATTTTTAGAACCTATACTGGGCAGATAGTGGTGATTTGGTGGCAATTTCCAGCGATTCATCATTCTACGTGCTAAAATACAATGTAAGATCCTTATCTACAGATGCTTGCTTTAATTCTACTATATGTACATCTACTTTTATTTTGAGTAAAGTACACGGATGGTCCCTGTGGTTTACCAAAATTTCGGATTTGATCCCTAGCTTTCTAAAAGTACACAGATGGCTTTTGTGGTTTGCACTTTGTAATGCATTTAGTCCTCAGCCTTTTCCATAAGTACATGGATGGTCCCTGTGGTTTGCATTTTGTAACGTATTTGGTCCAAATCCAAAATTTTGTTGGTTGGGGACCAATGCGTTACAAAGTGCAAAACGACAGGGACCATCCGTGTACTCTTGGAAAGCTAGGGACCAAATCCAAATTTAATAAAAAAGTGTACTTTACTTTTTTATTTTTCATCTCTATATATGTTTGTGCAAAAATGTGATTAACATAATATTAATAAATATCGTCATGTTGCAGCGCGATGTAGTGTCAGCACATCTGGATAGTGGAAGACCTGTAGACGAGCAAGGTGTTGAAGATTCGTTCGAAATTCTGTATGAAGTAGATGAAAGAGTTAGAACTGGATTGTGGGTCGGTGACTGTTTCATATACACTAATGCTTCATGGAGACTCAACTACTGTGTTGGTGGCGAGGTATCAAATCAGAACATTTGTATTTGCATGGTTTGACCGTTTGACTAACATTATAGATCGGTAATTGATGTCACATCTGTTTACAGGTAACCACCATGTTTCATTTGGATCGGCCTATGTATCTTCTAGGATATCTAGCTAATCAGAGCAGAGTTTATCTCATTGACAAAGAATTCAAGTGAGTTGGTCTTACATTGTTAACGTCGGATAAAAAGTATTAAAAACTGTTCTTAATATCGCTGCTGATGTTTTATTGGATTAACATTTTAGTGTCATTGGATACACTTTGCTTCTCACCTTAATCGAGTATAAGACCCTTGTGATGCGTGGAGACATAGAACGGGCTAATGGAGTTTTACCTTCTATTCCAAAGGAGCATCATAACAGGTAAGAGTTCAAGTATCCTCTTCTGTCTTCATCAAATTGTATAATTATTTTGTCTTAATGTTGTTTTTATAGTGTTGCACGTTTTCTGGAATCACGCGGCATGGTTGAAGAGGCCATGGAAGTTGCTACAGATCCTGACTATAGATTTGAGCTGGCCATTCAGCTCGGTAAACTTGAGATTGCAAAGGTAATAGTCCTTTGGACGCTTTTTGTCAAATTCTTTTTTATAATAAATTAAAGAATGGTACCGCGCGTTGTGGCGGCCTTGAAACGTAAAGTAACTCGAACTTATATACCGCTTAGTGAAAACGTATTATATATGACATTACGTAGACCACCGAAAACATACATAAAAGTAAGCACGAAAACGTATTATATTTGACCCACTGACTTAAAAATAAGCACGTAAAACTCGAGGGGGGGGGGATCAAAATGATATTTTACCAAGTTTTTATAAAGCTAAGGGGTGTAACTGTGTAAGTGACAATGCTGAATGTTGAGGGTAGAAAATAAAAAAACAAACAAAAAAAGACATGAAATAAGAGACAAAAAAAACTTGATGTGACTAACGCTACAGTGAAAAACCTCAACAAATGTTATATATATAATACATAGTAGATAACTAGATTTGATTACAAACCTTCTATTATCTGAATGGTACTATAATATGCATACAGGATATTGCGCTAGTAGCAGAAAGCGAGTCGAAATGGAAGCAATTGGGTGAACTAGCCATGTCTGCCGGAATGGTATTTGCTTGTTTGTTTATATTTTCTATGATTCTAATTCTCATTCTAAATTATATATGTACGTCAGTACCTGTATATTGGAATCATAATTAACATTATTCGGCTCATTGCAGTTGGAAATGGCAGAGGATTGTCTGAAGCATGCAAACGATTTGAGCGGTCTATTGCTCCTTTATTCTTCTTTAGGAGATGCAGAAGAAATATCAAAACTTGCCTCACTTGCAAAAGAAAACGGAAAGAACAATGTGGCATTTGCTTGTTTGTTTATGTTGGGTAAATTAGAAGACTGCCTTCAGCTGTTGATTGACAGGTTAATTAATCATTCATCCTATTTCATAAATCAATCCAAAATCTATACGAAGTTAAAACCCTAATATTCGGTTTCTGAAATTAACTACCCTTGCAGTAACCGGATACCTGAAGCTGCTCTAATGGCACGGTCTTATCTTCCCAGCAAGGTTTCTGAAATTGTTGCCCTTTGGAGAAAAGACCTTAACAAGGTAAATAGAGTTGAAGTTTAAACTTAATTAAGAAAACTATATCATTACAATGATAATCTAGTTATTGAATTAAAACCGATTAAGTGCAGGTTAACCAGAAAGCTGCAGAATCTTTAGCAGATCCGGAAGAGTACCCGAATATGTTCGAAGACTGGCAAATTGCACTTGAGGTTGCAGCAAAGGCTGCGGAGACAAGGTTTCATTTGCTGTCCTTTTTAATATGATTTTCAAGAATCTGATCTATGCAGTTAATGCGATAAAAAACCGGATATCGGCCAAGGACCTATATTTGAAATATAGGTTATCGTGGTGGGATATTGGTAATTTAGATATCATGCAGAATTTATATATATGGCAATTTAACACCAACAATTCAGTATACTCTCCTACCGGTAACAAATTAACCTTTTGCAATTTGCAAAACAATTAGGAACTGATTAAGACTTAAAACACGAATATTTAACACTTAACAATTAACAGTTAAGACTTAAATAAAAATAGCACCAATAAGAAGAAAGACGAATGGTAGAACTAAGAAGAAAGGTACCGATATCTGGAAAATCGGCGATATATTGGTCAATATCACCAATAATATCGGTACTGATATTTTACATGGGGACCGATAACCTAATATCACCGATATTAACTGCATAGAATCTGATGCATTTGGTTTTAGAAAAAAACACATGACTGAAGATCGAGGCGATCTAGAAAACACATGGTCTTAAGGCGGTGCTTCATGCGCATTTGGGTGAAAATTGGTTAACATTGGGGTCTGTACAATGCTGATATGTACAAGAGTTGAGAGAGATAACGCTTATTTGTTTGTACATAAAGCGTATTTGGTTGTACATAAAGCGTATTTGGTTGTATATGGAGCAACGCCTCACACACATGAAGCTCTGGCGTCGGCTTTTGGGACCTAAACATCTCACGCTTTTAAAAACCAAACTGATGCATGATGTCATGATGACAATAACATTAATCCAATTTTTTTCTGCAGGGATAGTTACCCTCCAGCAGAAGAGTATGTGAACTATATTGATAGACCGCATATCACCCTAGTGGAGAAATTCAGAAACATGCAATTGGAAGACGAGGAAACATTGGAAAATGGAGAGTTGGAGCATGAAGTACATTTTTTTTTATATTTAGTACATCTTATATTTGATTTCTTTAAGCTTTAATTTTTACATTGTTTTCGTCAACTTTCTGGCACAGGGTGCGGAACAGAATGGAGACGAGGAGGAATTTGTTGACGGTCAACAAGTGACTGAAAACGAAAGTCAAGAAGTTGTTGCAATGGATAACGATTCTACAGATGGTGCTGTTCTTGTTAATGGCAACGAGGATGATGAAGAGTGAGGTATGAGCAAATATATTTGTATGTATGATAAATGTGTATATATTTTATAGTAGAGTAAAATGCCATTTTCGTCCCTGAGGGTTGGCCAGGTTTGCGACTTTCGTCCAAAGGTTTGTTTTTTGGTATTTGGATCCAAAAGGTTTGAACTTTTGGCATTTTCATCTGGCTTGTTAACCCCATCCATTTTTCTCGTTTAAGTCGGGTAAATTCGTCTTTTTTGTTAACTGAAAGGGCAATTCAGTCTTTTTCACTTTATGCACAAGCATTTAGCATTATGTACAAGTATTTAAAATACCGAATTGCCTTTTAAGTAACAAAAGAGACGAAAATACCTTTGACTAAACGGGAAAAAATGGAGTTAACGAGCCGGATGAAAATGGAAAGATTTCAAAACTTTTGGATCCAGATGCAGAAAAACAAACCTTTGGACGAAAGTCGCAAAACTGGCCAAACCTCAGGGACGAAAATGGCATTTTACTCTTTATAGTATAAATATAGAAATATATATTGATCTGATTACGTAAACATGTATAACGACCATCGCTTTCTCAGTGGGTTCGGTTATGGTTTGGTTATTCAGCCTTTTTGCTCATGTTACCAGCAACATTAAAACAGTAAATATTCTTCTTATTCACGACTTCTCACTGAAGCGCTCGTTTGCAGGTATCGAGAGGCGGGACGAACGCAGGATGATCGACTGTCTGATATGAACATGGTGTAATTTTGTAGGGCCCACCGAATTTTGTGATTGAGAACATATAATACAGACTTGAGTTCAGTAGCGAATGAATTAGTTACCTCTCTTTAAAAGTGTTTTATGAATATTCTTTTTGAGGCGTTTTTATTGTGATTTATAAGACATGTTATAATGGCTGCTGCTTATAGATGTGGGAGGTGACGATTTATCACATTGTCATGGTGTTTTCAGTTTTCACTCAGGCTTCTGCCTTGCCTTTAGCTGAATTTCTATTTGTAATAATGTTTGGGTCTTGTACATCAAGCGTTGATTGTTGTAATTGCTTAGATTTTTATATTATTTGATAATACTTGAGATTGGTCCAGTTCTCCCAAAATAGCTTTGTATGATGGTTTCATTGGCTACTTTTAACTTTTAAATAATATTTATAAAATAAGTTTATACTAGTAATGAGACCCGCGCACGTTGCGGCGCGGGTACATTGCAAACATCGAATGAATTAATCCAAGCGTTATGTGATGCGTTGATCATATGAAAGCGTCGTTTAGATGTATCTGGTTGAATTCAATGTAACCTATATATGCAACGCGACAAATTAGTTTTTTCTAAAACTATATTAGCGAACGAAAGTTATCGAAGGAAAATTAAGTTAAGAGCATATATTCGACCCACTAAAAAAGGAACGCAAGTTGTTTTTGTTTTTAAGGCTTGTTATACAATCATCCAATTTTTATTTTTTTAAGGTAAACATTAATTAAAAAAATGAAGATTCTGAATGATTTTATTTTCTCATTGCTAAAAAGACAGTAAAAAAAAGAGGAAGATGACTTCCTATCTAGGTTTAAACTTTTAATGTTTAACCCATTCCATCATATTCTTGTAACCCCACCCCCTCTTTCTTTCCCTCTCTAAATCTCTCAGATTCACACTGCCACCACTCACCGCAACAAATACATTCTCCCCGTCGTCAAACCATTTCGCGATCACCAGTCAACCGGCAAATCACCCCCATCAAGAAAGTTGGATGGCGTCACACCATTTCGCCTCCACCGCCGCATACAGCGGTCTGGTGGTTCAATCAAACCCTAAATCATGTAATCCCGATTCGATTGCCGACTTGTTTTCGTACACAACGACCCGTGTTCGTTAGCAATCCGTGACCGGCAAGATTTCGTTGTGTTTTTTGGTCGCTCTGCGGGGCGTAGGTCGTAAAATCATGATAAATAGTAAGCAAACAAAAACCGAGAAAAATCGTAAAACAAAAAAAGTCATTTTATACTGTCGCGTTACATCAACATTTTGAAGTTTCAAGTTAACTTCTTATACTATAAATAATACAGGCCTTTAACTAAATAACTTTATATTATAATTTTCCTAGCCATTAGTTTTTAAATAGATTTATAATTTTCGTGCATTAGTTTTTTTAGAAATTTTAAATACATGTTTTGAAAACGGACTGACTCGGTATCCACCATAAAAACTTATATAATTTTTCTTACAAAACTAAATACAATTCAAATTAAATTTTATTAAAATTCGGGTCGACCCTCGCCACTATATTAAATAATATTAAAATACAACTTTCTGGTACTCTTTAGTGTTTTAGGCCGTAACACCACGTCATAGGTACCACAATACTATTTCTTTTTTCGTTTGTTATATTTTATTTCGCTTTTATTCTCATACATAGTTATATTTTGCGGCTCATACTCTTATCATCTGATTCATCCTAATATTATAATTTATATAAGGGCACTCGGTGTGGGGGACGTCCCCGCCATGTCTAGGCTCGGCACCTGCCCATCCTCCCATTTCCCCTGCTTCGTCGGCGTCCTCTTCGTCTTGCTCAAGCCGCTGAAGACGCTCCACCTCTTTATCACACACACATATACATACAAAACATATATATACATATATAGATCCATCCTCAATTTCCTTGGTTCCATCCTTGGAGGGGCATCCTTCTTGGATGTTGACGTGACACTGACGTAGAGGGGCATCCTCTAAGGACTTGCCTCCTCCACAATCGAGTAGCCTAAAGAAAGCTTAATTTACATTATTTTATTGTTATGTTTTGAAAGAAGTAAAATTAAAATATGAATATACTAAAAAAGCTGACATTGCACCTTCATGTGCCCTGTCACTCCATCATTTCTCAACTTTTATCTCTCTCTGCACATCCATGGTTCCATGTGACATCTTGTTAAAAGTATAAAATATTTACATATTTAGTTTTATATTTGCGTCGTTTAGTTGTTATAAATATCTCATTAATTTTGTTTTATGTGTTGAGGATTGGCTTGTACTCTGTGGGTTTGTTCATTGTTCAAGTGGGCCGAAATGAAAAAGACTTGGGCTGGTAGCAGTGGGTTGGAAGCAACCGATGGATCGAGTTGCAAGTGCTAATTGGGCTTGAGACTTTGTAAAAAGACTGATGGGCTTTGCAGATCATCTAGGGATTTGAAGGTTGGATATAAAAGTGTATAGAAGGTTCTGGTTGTCTCAATTCAGTTCAGATGATTTTTACGCAACACACCACTTTTTCCTCTAGGGTTTCAAGTCGAATTCCTGTTTCTGAAAAAGACTTTTTCCAGATCAGTTCATTCACTTGTTTATTTTCTCTCGCTTGTTCTTGAATGATTAGGGGTTCAAATTTTAGATTTGATCAGATTCATGTGGGATCTGATCTCGGTTTGATTTCTCTTTGTATCATTGTGGAGATTAACTGTTGATAATCTTCATTGCAAGTTAGAGAGTTAGGTTTGTGTATTCTATAAACAGTTTTATGAATTTTTGGGTAATAAATGTTTCGATTTGGGTATTTAGCTGTGTTTTAATCAAAGATTTTCTTATGGTATCTTGTTTTTGACACATCTCCTTCCCATAACACCACCACCACAGATCCGGTTCGACATTGAAGAAACCTCTGGTATGGCGAATCGACCACCGTTGTTCGGTGGTGTTGGAAGAAGCTAACGGCGGTAGACGACGGAACCGGTGGACCAGATTCTTCTACCTCCATTGTTGCTCAGTTGACTGACAATGTACTTGGGGTTTTGAATCGGCAAAAACGTGGTCAAACAATAATTCGCATGTCAAGTTTTCTTCTATCAGGCCAGCGTGCACATCCATCGAAAGTTACAAAGGGCATTTGTGTAATTTTGAGAGGGTTGTCGGTGGCCTTTGCCACCGACTTTGTACTTTAAGTCTTTAGGGTAATAACCTTTTTAACTTCAAACCAATAATTAACAAGCAATAGAGCATAACCAAATAAACTTCATTGCTTCAACTATAATAGGTTTGGTGCTCGATCTTTGTGGTTGACACCGTCTATTCAAACTCGTACTTGGCCAAGTATACATGTAAGAAGGCCTATTAAAATACCTATTCGAACTCGTACTTGGTTGAGCATAGTTGAGTCTGAGCTCGAGTTGGCTTTACCCATTTACAATCGTGTTTATTATAACTATAACTAGGTTAGAACCCCGTGTACACGAGTTGAATAAATGTAACTTTATATACCAAATAATAAAACAATATATCTTTAAAAATCTCGTTTATTACATGGGTTGAATAATTGTAATTTTATATATTAAATAATAAAAAATATATCATTAAGAACCCCGTGTATTGTATGGGTTGAGTAAATTTAAATTTATATATTAAAAAATTAAAAAGTTAAGAATCTCATGTATTGTATGGGTTGAGCACATGTAATTTTATAAACCAATCAATAAAAAGTTATATATTGTTATAAACCCTGTGTATTATAAAACCTTTAGACTAAACTGACAAATAGCCCAAACCACAGGGTTTAAAATGACATTTAACTCTTTACATTCTATTAATTTTTATTTAGTGTACGTCTTTTGTTAATTTCAAGATAAATAATTTTGAAATTTAATAAATATTTCAAAAGACTATATTATCTCCTATACGAATTGAGTTAAGAACCTTATGTATTGTATGGGTTGAGCACATGTACTTTTATATACCAATCAATAATAAGGTATATCTTGTTATATATTTATAAACTCTGTGTATTATAAAACCTTTGGATTAAACTGACAAAATAGCCCAAAGCACAGGGACTTGAATGACATTTAACTCTTTACATTAGTTTACGTCTTTTGTTAATTTCAAGATAAATAATTTTGAAATCTAATAAATATTTCAAAAAGCTATATTATATCCTATACGAATTGTTTAAATTTATATTAAATTTTATTTTATAATTATCTTTTAACTAATATTAATTATAATTAAGTAGGAGATAAAGATAAGAAAACGAAAAAATAGATGGCTCTAATGAATGACATGTGTCCCCCATTAGTTTCTTTTATTATATAGTATAGACTAGTATATAGTTTATTATAAAAATAATATAATATTTAATGATATGATTGACACGTATTTTTTTAATAATAACTAGTGAAATAATCCCGCGCTTCGCGGCGAGAATTCAGTCGGTATCTGTTTGGTTCCTTACGGTACCGACACTCACTATATTAATCGAAAGAAAAAACATTGTATCGATCGAAAACAATAACAACGAAAATTGATATTGGTACCAATGTTGTTCAGCTGATATCGGTTCGGTTGATTTGTGTTCTATGTTTATTTTTTTTCAACATTGTGATATAAACTTTATTGAAACGAATATTGTGCCGGTATCATCCCAAAACAAACTGAAACAAATTGAACAACTTCTATATAGGCACCATATTTATTTTTATTGTTTTTGATAATCTAACACGGCATCGCTACCATATTGTATCGAATCGAACAACATTGGTACATGTATGTATTCATTTTTATGGTTTCTGATAACGTATATCATGCCGATATCGTAGTTAACCGAGCGAACACAATCATTTCGCTATCGGCATTTATTTTTATTGTTGTATTTTTCTATCGATAAAATGATATTGTATCGTTACCGTACCGTACGAAACATCATTAGTATTAATACATGTATTCATTTTATGGCTGATTAATATTTTTCATTTATACAAATCTGTCTACAACAATAAATGAATAGGGAAGGTTCATTTGAAAAGAAATTAAAATGAGAAGAAAAAGAACAAAGGGGTACAATTGTAAAACATTAAATAGTTTTTCTCTCATCTCATTTATTATTATCTTTGACTAATTAATTAGTCATAAAAACTATTACCCTCCACACTAAAATTTTTGCCTAGACATATAAAAATTTATCCTACACGTTTTTTAAATTTATCCTACACATTGAAATTTATCCTACACAACTCGTAATTCATCATACACACCTCATAATTTATCCTACACTTTAAATTATTTTTTTCTTCTTCTTTGAAAAGATATATTTTTTTTTGAAAATAAGTTACAAATTTAATTTAGTTAGCTATTAAAAAGGAAGACTAACAATTAATGATCTAAGTTTACCAATATACCCTTACACTAATATTAAATACAAAAATTAAATGAAGTAAAGTTAAGCATTATTATTGGTTGAAGTTTGTTCTTTTTTATTCTTACAAAAAATTTCTTCTCATTTGAACTCTCCACTAAATGAATATCAGTACCAGTACCAGTACCGTGACAATACGAACAGATCGATATCGTTCGAACAATATTGGTGTTGGTATCGGTGTTCATTTTTATCGTTATTGGTCGATGATATCGAGTGCATGTATGGTATTAGTACTATAAGGAACCGAACCGATACCGATCTAATGCTTGTGGTAACGTATCGTCACAACGTGCAGTCAAATAAACATAGATGCAAATGTTAAAAAAAATTAAAAAGTACAAAGGCAAGTTAATTACTAAAAAACAAATTAACTAACAAATAAAATACTATTAATAGAAAAACAAACACTTAAGGATTATTAATTACCATCTATAACTAAATTAAAGTTAAAAAAATAAAAGAATATATAATATACTATTAAAAAATAAATTATTTAAAAAAATATGAAACACTGTTCATCATAAGTTTCAAATCATATGTATAACTAGTTGATTTCTCCCGCGCTACTCGGCGGGAACTCATTTGATATCGGTTCGGTTCATTTCCATACCAGGATTCGATATAACAACTAAAAGAGAACTCAAAAAATAAATTTATGATATGCCCAAAAGGATGTCGACACATACGTTAAATCAATCGCAAATAAAAACGAATATAAATTCCGAGACTACCAATCGGTACAGATGTTATTCAATCGAAATCAGTTTGGTTCGTCACGGTACAGGCATGGGGACGATACCCGTATAGTTTATGATAAAAAATACGTTTTTTAATACAACTTCCTTTTATAATAAAATTGTTTCCGGCACTCGTATAGTACACGATAAAAAATACGTTATTTTGAATATAACTCCGTTTTTAATAAAATTCAAGAAAATTTATACCAAAATTATGTACAACTACTCATAGAAAAGTTAAGGAAGAGAAGATATTAACGAAAAATCAAATTAAATTATACGTAAATTAATATTAAAAATAAAAACCTAATTCAAAGTCACTACTACCCTTTTTAAACCAAAAATCAAATTAAACTATAAAAATAAAAAAAAGTAAAAGCTCATTCAAAGTAGTTGTTTGATGATCTATGTTTGAAAAATTAATCTTAACTACCTATGAATTTAAACTAAATAATAGAATATCAAATAAAAAAATCCTAGCTACTGTTCATCACCACTTCGTTTTTATATGTATAACTAGCGTATTTGACCGCGCGTTGCGGCGTACTTTACCGTGAGTATTCGATAGGTATCGGTTCGGTTCTTACAGTACCAGTATGATATATGCACTCGGTATTGAAATCAGTACGTGTTTTACATCAACCGAAAATGATATAAACGAACATCGGTACTGGCACCGATGTTGTTCAAACGATATCGATCAATTTAGATCATCACGGTACTGATATCCATATTCATTTATCGTCGAAGACAGAGTTGTATACATGAAAAATTAGCGAGACTGGAAACAGTAAAAATGAATACATGTATCGGCACTGATGTTGTCCTGTACAGTATCGTAGCGATATAATGTTAGTTTATCGAAATGATAAACAATAAAGTCTATGGCATTATAGTCTAGTGGCATCTTGGGGGTGAGATAAAACTTAGTGACCATTAGGTCCTGGGTTCGATTCCCGCGCGGAGGGGGGTTCCAGATTTATTGGGTTTCCTCCTGAATTGATGTATAGGCATTATAGCCTAGTGGAGATGGATATGATCGGGTGGTTCTGCTCGTGGCACGATGATATTCCAGCGGTCCGTCCGTGATCAAAATTTGTTGTTCAAAAAAAATAATAATAAAATAAATACCCGTAATACCGATGTTATTCGGTCAATTTCTATTTGGTTCACTAAGGTAGCGACACAGTATCCGTTATAACACTCGAAACCATAAAAACGAAAGCAAAAACAATAATAATAAATATTTGTACCGATACAGATTTGGTTCGATCGGTTTGGTTTGTTTGCGTTTTATATTTGTTTTTTCAACATTGTGATATAATTTTTATTGAAAACGGATACTGTGCCGCTATTGTATCCAACCAAACTGAAACGATTGAATAACATTTGTATCGGTACCCGTATTTATTTTTATTGTTTTTGCTTTCGGTAAACTAACACCGTATCGCTACCATAGCATACCTAACCCAAGCGAACAACATCAATACCGGTATGTGTTCATTTTTATAGTGTCCTGTTTGTTATCGGGTATAGTGCCGCTATCATAGTGAGCCGAACCGAAACCGAATGATTATCGTTTTTATTTTTTATTGTTTTTTTCCTGATAAACTGACACCTTAAGGCTACCGTACTAAACAACATTGGTATCCATACCGATATTCTTTTATCAGTGCAAATAGAGTTGTACTGTAACGGTACTGTAACGAAATGAACCGATACCAAAATGTTAGTAAAACAAATAAACATAAATGTGGATCTAGAAATTTTTTAAAAGTTATCGTACTAAATATCAGTCAAGTTAAATAATAGATATGTACAACTAAAAAAAACAATTACTTAAATTTATCATTTCCGATTTATTAGTGAAAAATCAAAGATAAGAATAAATAAAACACTATAAAAAAATAAAAATAAATTATGCTTAACCTTTACCAACTACTATTCATGACCACTTAGTATTCATATGTATAACTAGTGTATTTGACCGCGCCTTGCGGCGGTACGGTATCGTGAGCATTGTATCGGTATTGCTTTGGTTTGTTATAGTACCAGTACGATACATGCACTAAGTATAGAAATAAACATATATTATACATCGATCCAAAACGATAGAAGCGAACACTGGTACCGGCACCGATGATGTTCGAAAGGTATCGACCGATTCAGATCGTCACGGTACCGATATTTATATCCCATTGCAGTTAGAGTTGTATAAATGGAAAATTATCGAAACAAAAAACAATAAAAGTGAGTATGGTCCTGGTACTAATGTTGTTCGGTACAATACGATGTAAGTTTATTGAAAGCAAAAAACAATAAAATGACTGCAATACGATGTTGTTCATATGTATAACTAGTTATTTTCCACCCGCGCGTTGCGGCGGGGACCCAATGACTGCAAAACGCGTGTCAGCAACAGCAAGCAGATACCGAATATCAAAACATAAATAAAATGACGTGGTAAGTATAGGACCCACATGTCCTACACGTTGGAAATTCGATTGTTTTCAATTCAGTTTTTGCGGTGCTATCACGTTAAAATGTGGAGGAGCTCAGTTATTACGGTGCTATCACGTTAAAATATGGATGAGCTCGGTACCGGTAACGGCACCGAAAGTACCGATCCGGAAAATTATCGAAATTAGGTACCGGCACCGAAAATGTTCGGTACAATACGGTATGGTATTTGAAGGTAAAAATCAATAAATACAGGCATGGTGCTAGACCGGTGTCGAACCGAAAGTAACGATTCTGAAAACGCCAAAAGGTGGGTACCAAATTGATATCGAGAATGATTTGGTATAGTAAATTTGCTACCGATACGATACCAGTTTGATTACAAGATTTGATACGATTTGCTCATCAATAATCTAAATATCCAAGTTAATTTTACATGCTACAATTCATTCACTACAGAAAAAGACAAAAAAGAAAGCAAAATAAGTTGTTGTGTATATAAAACCTCATTCAAACAAAATACAGTTTACTTACTGTGTGTATGAAAAGTAATATAAACGGTGCAATTACTTGCATTGCTACGTTTCTACAGGATTTGATGAGCTCGGTACCAACCGTACCGAAAATACCGTTACCGAAATCTCCAAACGTGGGTACCGGTACCGAATATACCTAGTATGGTACGGTTCGGTACCGGTCAGTACTGGTACGGCACCGGTATTTGAAGGTAAAAACCGGTGAATACCTGTGCAGAACCGGTACCGAAAATACAACGGTTTGGTAAATTTGAGACCGGTACCTATACCCGATACCATTTGCTCATCTCTTAATGATGTTACCATTCTAATCTATTCTAATTCTAATTTTAATTTAAAATTCTAATTCTACTGTTCATTAAGTTTTCATTTTATTATATACTAGTGAACTTCCCCCTCGCGTTGCGGCGGGAAGTTAGTTGGTGGCGGTTCGATTCAATAAAGTACCGGTACCATAATCGACACTTTGTATAACGACCGAAAGATAAACCCCAAACAATAAAGTCATGATATGCCCAAAAACATATAGACACATGTTTTACATCGATCAAAAAATTATAAAAATAAATATCGATAAAGGTTTCAAACGTATAATTATTGGTACCGATGTTCATTTAAAATTGATGTGGTACCAATGTTGTTCGGACGGTATCAGTTTTGTTCATCACCGACACTCGTTATAGCTTATGATATAAAAGGTTTCGATTCGGTTTGTCACGGTGATAAACAAAAAGAATCAATTATAATTGACTCGATCAATTTTGAACAAAGCTTATATCAAAACACAGATAAAATAAGCATGTTGCAATGGTATATTCATAGAATTATAAAGCATTATACTATATTATTATAATAACGAAAGAAGGTAAACGACATTAATTTATAAAATATCATATCTTAAATGTTATAAAAAATATTTTTAAAATTAGAATTAAAAAAATACTTACTAAATATATATCAAATAAACATAGTCGCGGGGTTAGATTTTTAAAATAAGTTAACAAACACAACTTATTTAAAAAAGTCAAATTAAATAATGAATAAAATTTCATTAAAAGGGATTACTAAAAATATGAAAAGAAAAAAAAAAATATATATATATATATATATGCTCAAATTTAGAATAAAAATAAATAACTACTTAAAAACCATGTATCACTGTTCATGATAACTTTCTATTAATATATATATAATATAATCAGTTGGTAGGGGTTCGATTCATTTCGGTACCGGCAATCCCAATAGTAGCTGAAGGAGAAAACTGAAAAAAAATAAAGTTGCGATATGCACAAAAGGATATATATTAATATCAATCAAAAACCATAAAAAGAATACCGGTTCTGATACTACCGATGTTGGTACCAAGGTTGTTCGACTAAAATCGGTTCGTTAGTCACATATCAATACTCAAATACAAAAATATATGTTTTTTTATATTCGGCACACGTATAGTTTACAATAATAAAAATAAATTATTATTAATTTTCAATATAAATCAAAATATAATATATAATTAGCTATAATAAATATAATTAAATTAAATAAAGTATTAAAATTTAGATTTACTGTTCATCAATAGTTTGTATTCATATATATAGGTGGATTTGCCCGCGCGATGCGGCGGGAATTCCGTTAGTTTTGTTCAATTCATTATGGTACCGACACTCTGTTTAAAGTCACGATATGTTCAAAATAATGTGTTTTACATTGAAAATCATAAAAAACGAATATAAGTGTCGGTTCCCATAATAACTATAGCAATACCGATATCATTGTCGGTTTTGATGGCGAGATATTTTTATACACAGTATCGTATTCTATTTTATAAAAAAGATATCGGACGTGAGATATCGGATGGAAATCAAACTAAATAAAAACAGATGGGCTAAAAACGTATATTTTTGTAAGTATATACCGATAATACTAATACTGGTATCGACGTGGTTTAGTCGGTGTTGGTTCCATTCATCATGGAACTATTGTGACACGGACACTTGGTATAGCACATGATACCAAAAATAACCTATATTTCAAACACAACCGCGATTTTAATAAAAATTATATAGAAACGTCGAGAGAAAAAAATCAAACACAACTTCGTATTTAGTTTTTCTTTCTTAAGCAAAAGAATGCAAGTAATCAGAGAAAAATCAAATTATTAAAAAGTTAAACGGATTAGAAGGGCATAATATATGTAGTAAAGGGATAAAATAAATTAATTATTATAATAATTAGTTATAACAATATACTAATAATAAATATAATAAAAACTAATGTTAAATAATAATAAAATAAACTAAAATGTTACTGTTCATGACAACTTCAAATTAATATAGATAATTAGTTATAACAATATACTAATAATAAATATAATAAAAACTAATGTTAAATAATAATAAAATAAACTAAAATGTTACTGTTCATGACAACTTCAAATTAATATAGATAATAATAATAGATAATGTATAATTTTATGTTAGTTGAGTTTGTGGTTTGGAAAAAGGAAAAAGGAAAAAGAAAATGATTTCCTACAGAAACCATGCCCGTGCGTTTTGTGGATTATTGAGTCATCACATGCTGTCAAATTGTGTCATTCACAAGAAGCAGTTCACGGGTCAAGTAACGACAATATACAATAATAATATAAACTAGTGGGATCTCCGCGCTTCGCGGCGGACGTTTGGTTGATATCAATTCGGTTCGTTACAATAGCGACGCTCAGGTATAACAACCGGTAAAGATAAAAACGACTACAATATTGATTTGTTATAGTGCCGGTGCTCGATGTTGTTTACATGTTCACGATACAATATTTTTATCTACAACGGTTCCATTTCATGAAACTTGTTTGATGTAGGTCATTTTCTTGTACTTGCTATATCTTGACAGTCTAATGTGAACCTAGTATTAGATTCAGGAAAAAAACATCACGAGCCAACCTTCTTACACAACATATCTCTAAAATGTACCAAGTTACCCAGGCTACAAATACGCAATGTTACATATTTCAGTGAGAATTTGACTTGAGCCCACATGTGATTGTGAATGCCTATGTAAATACGTGTTCAAATGCAGATGCAAAAGGAGTTACTTCCGTACCTTGAGAGGAAGTCTCCTTTCTCTTCCTGATGGATTGATCAAACCCTTTTCTTTCAAAGACTCCAATGAAACCTCTTCCCCCTCTTGAAACCCTGCAGTTTCTATGTCTTTCAAGTTCACTGGAACGTATTTCGATAGCCCAGCATGCATACCTTGGCAAGAACATTGTAAACAAATGTGATCACTACACTAGACAACATCATCCTTATAATCAGCACCAAACTCCACCAAATCCAGACAACAAAATAAAATCAAATTCCACCAATTCCCCACACAAAAAAAAGACACTATAAACAAATGTGATCAGTACATTACTGGTTACACTAACAGCATTCTTTATAATCAACAACCCACCACCAAATCCAGACCACAAAATAAGATCAAATTCCATTCAGACATTTCAACAAACACCTGGTGTGCACACAAACCTCACCAATAAAAGCTTGCTAAAACAGTGGATAACAAACAATAACATTACAATTACCTCCAGCAATACCCCTAAGCTTAGGAAGCCGACGGTAAAGAGGCATCTGGCCCCCCTCAAAACCCTTACGAACACCTGGACCAGACCTCGATTTCTGACCCCTCATCCCAAACCCACAGCTCCCACCTTGACCCGCCGCATGTCCCCTACCCTTTCTCTTCGCATTCTTTCTCGAACCCGGTTGAGGACCCAGATTATCCAGTCGAAACCGGACACTGGAACTCACAACAGCTGACGGAATCGCAGCTACAATTAACAGTTTCCGTTGTTGCAATTTGTTGTTGTTGTTGGGTTTTGATGAAAATTGGCAAATGTTTGACTTGAGATTTGTTACGTTGCCCTTGAAATTAGAAGAATGGTTGATGAGTGATGAGGATGGTGAGGGTTGTGAGAAGATAGAAGCCATTTGAGAAAGTGAGTGAGAATGTTCAGTTTTGTTGCAAAGAAGATAATGTTGATAATGGGAGATCATGTGTTGATGGAGGTTGAAGATGGTGACGCGTGGTAAGGGGAGAGAGGGTGGTGGAAGGCGGTGGTGGTGTTTGTAAGGGAAGTGGTGGTGCTGGTTGATTTGAATAGGCGCCGGAAGTGAAGTAACAAAAATTCTGTGGCCAAAGTGAAAAGGCAAAGACTACACTGGCGCAAACCTACGATATGAATTGATATATATAACTAGGTTTATTCGCTCACGCGCGCTGCGCGTGGGAATCGGATTACCCAACACTCGGATTGTGTGTTTATTCTCACTGTCTTAAATACCTAACCGATTGGGTTGAGACAGACGTGTCCACAGTCCACTATCACCACCACCAACAATACAAAGCAATAAAACAACCCTTAACATCAAAATCATCGACACATCATACGACTGATCACACACTAAAGAAAGCTTAATTAAATAGCTTAAAAAGCAAGTCTTTTGCAGCAAAGAAAGCTGAAGCTGGTATCTAAAATCTAATTTCAACATCAAGTACAATTATCAATTATTATCATATATGTTGCATCAACAATAAAACATGCAAAATCATGAAACTGATTATATCGCCTAATTAATTTTCAAAACAAATAAGTCGTAGTTGATTAAAATTCTTCAATCAACAAAAGATAATGCATCTATTACATTCACTTCAAAACAAATGAACAAAAAAATGTTTAAAGAAGCAAAGTAAATAGAGAAAAATGAGAGAATTAATAAATAAGTCCTGCTAGGCAACCTTTGGGGTTTGGCCTCTCTCCTTACCTGCACATGCCATTGATCCGTGAACTTTACCTCTAATCAAATTGACACACATAAAACAAATTTATATAACGAAACATCGTTACGAAACAATGATATTACAGTAATCTTAATGGAATGGACTGACCTGGTTCGGTTTCGGTCGTGAAGGAGATGGTAGGCAACAGTGGTGAGGGGTCATGGGGTTGGGTTGTTTACAACGGCTACCGAAGACGACAACAATGGTGATCGGTGGCGAAGGTTGGTGGCGGCAGACGGTAGTGTTGGTGTTGCTATCGGGAACAAACGTCGGTTTGAATGGCTCTGTAAAGAGAATAGGCTAAAAATGTATCCATCGATGATGGTGCTGAGTCTTCGATACTCTCTTGGATGAACCGATGTATGCAAAAGATCGCCTCTGGTGCGGTCCCTTTCTCTTTCTATCGTCCCCTCTTTCTCTATTTCTTCTTGGAATTACCTTATCCGCTTGAAAGACACTTCCGGTCAATAAGCTTCATCATTAATACGGAACCCCCATCGTAAACACAAACACAATAAATTATAATAGTAAGAAACCTAATTTAAATCTAGATGCTTACCAGATTGCCGACGACACCCTTACAACCCACCATCAGCAATTGCCACTTACCAGCGTTCGAAGATCGTTTCCGACTTCGCCATCCGTAATGCCGACGTGCCTTCGATTTAAGGTGATTTTGAAACCATATTGTTCGATTAGGGTGTTTTGGATATGGCGAGCTTTAGCGATTGCAGTGACAACGAAGTAAAAACACCTCCTCACACTCTTGTCGATCTGGTCGGCGACCCTCTATAGGCTCTCTCTCTCTCTCTCTCTCTCATCTCTTTCTATCCCCAAAATCCAAATACTGCATGTTTGGAAACAAATGAGAAACTAAAAGGAACTCAAAGGACACGTATGTGGACACTTGACTGTAAGAAACAAACGCACATCACAAAAAGCATACAAAACAACATACCAATTCACAATAAAACACGAACGCAGACTGTACAACCACCTAAAGCATTAGAATGTTGCAAATTAACTATAACAATCCTCATATTGCTACATTCACATTACCACAAACAACAATGTAAACTTCAAATATAAACCCTAAAACACCAAAATAAAAAGAATAAATTCTAAAACTGCTTACACTTTGAATCATATTCTGCCTTTGTGGTAAAACTGATCTACTCAGATAACATGCACACACCTTGAATCAGTTCGTAGGAACCCTAATCTAACCAAAAGAACACCAATAAAATCAAAATAAGATGAGTAAAGAACAAAAAAACATCAATCTGAGGCTAAATTACAAATCCATTACTACAAAACCATTCAATCGAACTCGGATTGCCTCCGCCTGGTGGATACCTCTTCACCATTGCCGACGCCGGAGAACCGACATAACCCCACCACCATGTACGGCGGACCCGTCTGTCATGTCGACGCCGGAGAGCCATGTGCGGCGCGTCCACCGTGTCGAAGCCGGAGACTTCTCCGTCTCTGTCTCCCGTCTCTTCTCCCCTCTATCTCTCTCCAGAGTCTCTTTCATGTGTGGGCAGACTGCAGAGTCTCTTTCATGTGTGGGTTAGGGTTAGTTTTTGAAGACAGGAGAAGGGGCGGTGGGTATTTGGATGTGCGGAGAATGTGTTTCTTTGTAGCCATACAGGTGGCTTATTAAAACACCAGCTGTCAGATGTGGCGCACATTTAAGAGATTTCTAAATTGTTGTGGCTAAACTTGAAAAAAGCAATAATACACTGGCGCAAATGCATGTTAGTATTTGATATATATAATATTATTCCATCAAACTCTTTTTTTTTAACGGCCAACGAATCCTCCAAATGGGTTATTGACGAAATTCATTACATCGGGATACACTCGTCTCCAAACCGGGGAAAACTCTCACCTAGGGCCAAAGCCCGTGAACACTCGTCCGAACGCACGACAGTGCGGTGAGGTAAAAGCCCGCTCATTTCAAGGATCGAACTAGCGATCTCCACCTATTCGCCTAGTCTTCCATCATCACCAGGTACCGCAGAAAATAATGGGGAGGACATGAATCGAACTTGGGTCCCTTAGAACACCAAGACTCTCCATTACCACTCCACCACCTCATTGGCATCAAACTTTATAAATAACTACTAAAGACTTCAAATGAAAAGAAATTTTTTGTAATTTAATACGTATATTTAATGTTATTTTTTAATTAATTTATTATATTCCTCTAAATTAGTTAACTGATTAAACTTGTAATTTATTTTAAAATATAACCTTTTAAGGCAACCTAATATACGGTGAATGCGAATTTTTTATATGTGTAGCATAAGATGTATGATAAATTTTGACATGTGTAAGCTATATTTTTAGATGCGTAGGATAAATTGTTTTTACCTAATTAATGACAGAAAATAATTAATGGAAGTTATAAACTATTTATTCTTCTACTATTATATTGTTTCTTCTATTTCTTCTCAGTTTCTTTTCAAATGGAAGTTATAAACTATTTATTCTTCTACTATTATATTGTTTCTTCTATTTCTTCTCAGTTTCTTTTCAAATGATACATCCTCACATTAACCCAACCAAAGGATTAACTTCATGTTGGACTTCAAAGTGATCAAGATAACATGTTTCAAAACTCTTAAACTTGCATCTCCGGATTCAAACCAACATGACGACGATGACTTATACAACGATATATCAGACATAAAAATACAACGATTTATAACAATACATTTCAATCCGAAACAAGAAATCAATCGTAACAAGTGTTGTGTACTTTTTAACTGCTAAGGTGATGAACATGTCTAACTCATGGTGCACTTGTTTGTACATGACCCAACACAGCTCTCCACATTCTTTCCATCTATACAAAAAGAAAAACGTTAACAATAATTAGTGTATTCGAATGTATGTATGTATTATGTATGTGTGCATACCAGGATTGTGTGCTTTGCTGATGTTAGAACATAGAGAAGTGGCACAACCAAGCTTGCAGTAACCAAGGTTTTGTGTATGCGGATGATCAATAGCCACCATGGTTCCAGGAAGAGATGGAAAGATGCATTCTTTGAGGCATTGAGTGGTGCAAGTGCATAGAGTTTGGTTGGGTTCAATCATGCAAAAAATGAAGCATTTAGCATAGCAGTCCCTAAATGAATCTACATCACCCCTACACACACTCACCAATACCATACCCATCACCACTACAAGTACAAACTTCAAAAAGCCCTTCATTTCCATTTCCTTTTCAAACAAGGGTTAAGTTTTGCTCTCTTAAACTCACATGTGGTGTGTTTGTATGTGTATATATACACACATGCATATGTGTTGTATGTACCCCTTTTTTCAAAGAGTGAGACTTCACCAACTAAAGGGGAGAAGGACATTTTTGTTTCATTTATTATAACAACTTACAATGTATAAAAAAAGTTGATTATACATTCATATTGTCATTTGAAGTTAACTTGAACAGTTGAGCTATTCTAGTTCGGTATAAATTCAGGTTGATTTACGTTACATTGTAATTTTTTTTTTTTTTTTTTTGAAATGGGTAGGCTCAAATATTTTTTGTGTTTTTTTTTTGCTTTTTTGTTGGTTTATATTTTGACATAAATTTTGTTTTAAAACAAGTCGGGTCAAATATAATACGTTTTCATTAGATGGTAAAAATTCGAGTTATTTTACGTTTCTATGCTGCCGCAACACAGCGTACCATTCTTTAACATAAAAAAAATAACTTTTTTACGTACTTATTTTTATGTTTGTGTTGGTATAAGTTAAAATTGATTAACATTTCAACGTAAATTTCTTTCGCAGATAAGTCGGATCAAATATAATACGTTTTCGTGCTTATTCTTATGTACGTTTCTTTGTTTGTCTACGTTTTTGACAACTTTTGTTCAGAAATAAGTCGTGTCAAATATAATACGTTTTCATTAGATGGTACAAATTTGATTTACTTTATATTTCGAACCCGCTGCAACGCTCGCGGGGAAATTTACTAGTTATATATATATGTTCTTTGCCTCTTAGTCTTACTAGTAATAAGACCCGCGCGCGTACATCGTAAACATCGAATGGATTAGTCAAATCACTCTATAAATGCGTTAAACATATGAAAATGTGCGTTTTAAACGTATCTGATTGAAGTCAATGTAACCTATATAAGCATTATGATTGAATCAAAACGTAAAATAAATCGAAATTATATTGTACAATCATAGCATATTATATATGACCCAACTCATACATAGAAAACATAACAGATATAAAGAAAAAAATGACATATGTAATAAAAATGGACTAATTAGAGCTCTTTAAAAAAAGAAAAAAAAAAAAAGAAAAACACAATCTGACTTCACTCGGTTCGAAACAATATTTATGAAACATACATAAAATAACCACGAATACTTATTATATTTGTCCTGATTCGTTTCCTAAAAACAATTACGTCGAAACGTAAACCAACTCGAATATATGGGTACTCGTACATAAAAAAGATGCAGTTAAAAATGTTTTTTTAAACGAAAACGCACTATATTTGATCTCACTCGTTTCTAGAAAAAGTATACGCCGGAACGTAGACCAACTCAAATTTACATCGATACGTACATAAAGATATGCATGTAAAAAAACAGTTTTTTTAAAGTAAAGGAATATAGGTGTAAACTCAAAACTTTAGAAACTCGAGGGGGTCAAAATGATATCTTACAAAGTTTTTAAAGACGACGCAAAATTGCTTTTAAAAAAACGAAAGTTATCATACGAATATTAAATTAGTAAAAAACTTAATAGGATAAAACCGTATATTATATATGGTATATGGTAAAGTTGGAGCGTTAAAATAAAAGAGGTTAATTTGTATAACATTTAAAATAGAGTAGGGGTTAAAAGTGCTAATTGCCAAAATAGAGGGTAACAAAGATGAAAAAAGTTAAATTGTACTTCCCCATTCTATTTTTGTCTTCGTCTGATAGAGCAAATAGAAAATAAATTAAGTACATCAACAATGCACAGGGAGCGAAGTAAACAAAGATTGAAACTTTAAGGGCTAAAGAAGAAAGGATTTGTAGCAAAATTGTAAATATGACCGACATTAAATTAGTAAAAAACTTAATAGGATAAAAACGTATATTATATATGGTATATGGTAAAGTTGGAGCGTTAAAATAAAAGAGGTTAATTTGTATAACATTTAAAATAGAGTAGGGGTTAAAAGTGCTAATTGCCAAAATAGAGGGTAACAAAGATGAAAAAAGTTAAATTGTACTTCCCCATTCTATTTTTGTCTTCGTCTGATAGAGCAAATAGAAAATAAATTAAGTACATCAACAATGCACAGGGAGCGAAGTAAACAAAGATTGAAACTTTAAGGGCTAAAGAAGAAAAGATTTGTAGCAAAATTTAAGATATAGGTAATTTGTTAGCTCAGGTCAATATAATAGCCACCCAGCCCAAAACCTTGTTAGCTCAGGTCCATATAATAGCCCACCCAGCCCAAATCCATCTTTCATTATGCAATTTTGCCTAAATGTCCATGATATTAGCCCAAGAATCCATGATCGTTGCTCGCTTAATGCTAAAATCTAAATGCGATTATGTTATGTTTTTGCTCAAATAAGTTTCGGGTTAATCAATGTCGGGTTTATTTGGGCCGGGTTAATCGGTACACGGATTTTAAAATATAAGTTGCAATGCATACTTTACATATTAACTTAACATAGTTATTATTAAGTAAACAACACAAAATGTCAAATAAAAACACTCCCAACAAGACGTTTAGTTCAAACCCATGCATTAAACATATATATTAACTCAAAAACCTCAAATACAATAAGTATAAAACTAGATCGTATCAACCAATCGTATAAACAAAAAAGAAAACGTTAAATCGTATCAACCAAACCGAATCTTTTTAGTCGATCAAACAACAAAACAAAACATCATGTTCACAACAAAACATATGGGAGGAAATTTAGTCTTTTCTGCGATTACGTATAATATAAATACAGTAGACATTTTTTATGTAATTCGGGTTAATCGACTCAACCTGATTAACATTTTTTTTAACCCAACTAGGTTTATTACTATGGCCGTGTTGCGGCGAACTTCTTTTGTCATTTAGTCTGTGTTTATATGTGTTTTGAAATCACTACGAGCGCGTTACGCACAGAACCGCTGACAAGAATAAAAAGAAAATGTAGGAAAAAAAAACAGTATAAGATAACCGAAAGAAAATCAACAAAAAAAGTTTTATGGTAATGATGTTGTTCATATGAACCCCGTGGTTAGAGATGAGCAAATGGTATTGGGTACCGGTACCAATTTCCTGAACCGAATGGTATTTGCTGGATTAATAAATTTCTTCTGTAAAGTCTAAGGGGGTATTTTAAACTGAAATGAATGTTTGAGGGGTCAATATACAATTTTAAAGTTTACATGGGTTGGAAAAAGTCAATCTAAACTTAAGGGCATTGTCAGTCAAAGGAAGATAAGTGATTCAAAAGTCAAGAATTTCGGCCAAGGAGGGTGTTTCGGGTGGGTAGTGTTTCGGGAGGGTAGTGTTTCGGGTGGGTATTTTAATATTTAAGTATTTAAAAAAAACAATTTTTAAGTGATTCAAAAGTCAACAATTTCGGCCAAGGAGGGTGTTTCGGGTGGGTATTTCGGGTGGTGTTTCGGGTGGGTAGGGGTGTTTGGCAAAAATTTCACTTTATTATTTATTAACTTTGTCACGTGTTTATATGTTATATGTGAGTGTGGATGTACTGAACCAACAAGGAAAGTTTACTATTGATTATGATGTGACAAGTACTATTCATTAGCTTTGTTTTTTAATATATAGGATAATTACCGACCCGAATACTACTTTCAGGTTCCATCTTGTTCGGGTTAATCAAATAACACCATAACCGGGTTCGATTAGTTTTATTCAAGTCGGTTTTCAGTTTTCGGTTAAAAAAACACCCATAGTCATAAACAGGTTAAAACAAGAAAAAAAATTGATTATAGTTTTAACTAAAAACCAAACCGAATTCAAATTCGATTTAATTAAAAAATACTCCAATTCGGTTTGGTTTCCTATTACAACAAAAGAAAATTAAATTAAGTCCATGATCTTAAATTCAATTCGTTCAGTGATTAATTTTATTTATGTGGTCTATTATTAAATTTAACAAATAATAATAATAATAATAATAATAATAATAAGAGTTAAATGCCATTTTAGTCCCTATGGTTTAGTCCATTTTGTCAGTTTAGTCTAAAGATTTCATTTTTCGCCTGTGGGCCCAAAAAGGTTTCACTTTTGCCATTTTAGTCCACCGGATTAACTTCATCCATTTTTTCTGTTAATGAGAAGGGTAATTCGGTCATTTTATATGGCCGAATTATCCTTCTAGTTAACAAAATTACATATAAAATGATCGAAATAAAACATTTGGACTAAACTGAAAAAATAGCTAAAACCACAGGGACTAAAATGACATTTAACTCTAAAAATAAAGAAAGAGTAAACTGCCATTTTGGTCCCTGTGGTTTGGCCAGTTTTGCCACTTTAGTCCAAATCTCAAACTTATTACATATGGGTCCCTGTGGTTTGCATTTTGTTACCGTTTTAGTCCAAATCTCAAAACCCCCTATTTTGACTGTTGAAAGCTGCTTATTTTGTCCTTTAGTGCAGGGGTATTTTGGTCATTTATGTTTTATTATAAACTGATCATCATCATCATCCCAAAAAATAATCAGCTCTCTCTCTCTCTCTATAGCACCACCACCGCCACCTCTTCCCTCTCTCTCTAGCACCACCACCACCGCCATTACCTCTCTCCAGAACAAACAAACAACTGATAGATTCACTACATAAGTGCTTCAAAATCACAGAAACTAAAAGGATTCAACACCTAATGTAAATTGAATCCGATTCAATTTCTGAACAAAACAAACAAACGATTTCTGAACAAAAACAAATAGACAAAAAATACAAGATGAATTACCATTCTCCTTCTCATTAATCTCTCCAAAGCTCACATCCGATTTCTGAACAAAATCTGATTCGATTTCTGAACAAAGCTCACCACCGCCATCATAACCCAGATCAACTCCTTCCTCGTTTACCCCATTCTCTCTATAGCACCACCACCACCGCCCCCATCTGCCACCACCGCCCCCATCTGCCACCACCGCCCCCCTCTCAAACCCGAGCCACACCATAACCACATCCACTGCCGTCGTCAACCACCCCCTTACATCATCATCATAATCACCGTCCATCATCATCATCATCAGTCATCATCATCATCATAATCAGTCATCGTCAACCACCCCCTATTTACAGATCTGAAAAGAAAGAAGATACGGAGGAGAAATACAGGTCTTCGCCGTTAAGTGAAAGATGAGGTCGCTGGTGAGTGGGGATGAGGTCGCCGGAGACTCGTTCGGAAAGACGAGGTCGCTGGTGAGTTGCAGGGTTTGGACTAAAATGGAGGCATTTTGGATTTTGGTAGTGAAGGGTATGGTCCCAAAAAGCCGCGCAACCCCCTGAAAGGTCGCGCGGGACCATACTCCTTAACCAGCAATTTTCTTGATCGCCAACCTCGCGCGAGCTACAACATACCTGTGTAACGCGGCGCGAGGTCCACATAAGAGTAAACTCCAGTTAGCAACACTTAGCATTCTAAAAGGGACATCTGAAAGCCCATGCCGCGCGCATGATAATAACGTGCTCAGCAAGAATCGTGCGTGACTACGGCGCAAGGCCTTTCCAGATAGTACACAAGGCACAAGTGGCAGAATAAAAGAGCCAATCAGGGTCCTTCTGTTCCTGCGCAATCGTGCTCCACGATCGTCTGACATGCAGGAGACAAAAGGTACTGAAGGACGCCTATGTGGCACCAATCATAGGGCAGAGACAACTGCCCCACGATCTCCACTTACCTGCTGATGGCAGAAGGGCGACCAGGCCGACAACAGTGACACGTGGCTCCAATCACGTTGCGCCAACTCCACAAAGCTCCTAGAAGCCACTAACGGTCGACACCAGTGAGACAAGGAGCATATCCTCCATGTTGTCGCCTTCCGACCCAAGGCCCATCAGCCCACACCCTCTTACACCTCTCCGGCTATAAATAGAGACCTTCACTTCACAGGTTAATTCATTCCATTCCCTCTACTCTCACTTAATACTTTATAATCTCTCCCCAAAGCAGTCGCTTATTCTCACGCCGGAGCCCGGTTAAGAGGGAAACCCCCACATTCCCCTCTTAACGAGTAACGGTGTTTTGTTTTGCAGATAAACCACGATCATTAGGAGCTCAGGATACTTACAAGAAGATTAACCATTATGATAGAAACATAAACCAAACTGATTAGTCCCTTAATTAGTTCTGTGTTTCTTCATTGGCGCCCACCGATTTTTTCTACAAACCACTTTCATCTTCTTATTTCCTGAGTTTTCACCGCTTTTCTTCCTTCGATCATGGCTGGTCAAGGAATCATTCCCGAATTTGTTGGTCTTGGAGCAGACCCTAACGCAGCGTTGGGGGTGGATAATCAAAACATCCAACCCCAACACGTTGAAGAAATCGGCGAGATCGAGATGGTCAACACCGGGGGTCCTCGCGGGAGCTTCACCCGCATCAATCAAACTACCCCAGGAAACAACGGTGCTGGACCATCGAACCCAGCTCCACCTCAGAATATCTCTGCGCTATTGGGGCTACCAGAGGGCGAAACCCCAGCCTCATGGTACGCCAAGCAACTCGCCACCATTAACGCGGCATATCAATCCTTGAGCGCGCAACAAGCAGTTCTAACGGCAGAACCTTCCTTGGTTACACCAACCGGCCCAAGTCACGGGCCGCGCCCGATGCCAGCACCGCAAAATATCCAAGGAAGAGCCAACAGACCTCCCCTTACCCGAAGACTAAGCGTGCAGGACACGCGCGACACACGGGGGGAGACAGAAAGCTACTATGACGAACCGTCAAATTTCCAAAGAGGCCCAGTTCATAGCCGGCTCACGCCGCGCAACATGAACGATGAGTGGGAAGAAACTGACCCGAATGATCCAACCTGGGAGAACGATGACGAGTCCTCGGTCTTCAATCGTTTGCAAAGAAATCATGAGTACTACAAACCAAGGCAACACGTTGGTTATACCGAAGAGGCAGAGCGTGACTTTTGCCTTGCCTATCGACCGGAAGAAGCTATAGAGCATTCGAAGTTCATCCCAAAGATAGCACTAGCGCCGCTTAAGAGGGAAAAGTTGCCTCCGACCGTCGGAAAGTTCAACGGATTGACTGATCCAGACGATCACGTCAGAGTGTTTACTAGCGTAGGCTGCATGGGAGGTTGGAACATGCCCATGTGGTGTCATTTGTTTATCCAAACATTAACGGGGGCTGATCGCGCCTGGTTCGACAGCCTTCCTCCGGGAAAGATAAAATCATGGGTAGATTTCAGAACTCAGTTTTTGAGTCACTTCAGCCAACAGAGGCGATACCAGCGCGACACAGCGGAAGTTGAAGATATCTGGCGAAGAGATAATGAGGGTCTGGAAGATTTCATTACGCGCTTTAACAAAGAATGTTTGGAGATAGGTGGCGTGAGTGAACAACTCATGCGCTGCCATTTCAAGAAAGCCATCCGCTGTGATAGCTTGATTAGAACCATCACTGGGAAAGATGGAATGCCAAAGGAGTGGGATAAACTCATGGAAGCCGCGAAGATAGTCGCGCAAACGGAAGAGTCACTCGCACGAAACAACAGCTATCGTTCTGAAGATAGATTTTCCAAAGGGGGTCACCCGCGCGATGACAACAGGCGCAACAAAGGCAAAAACCCTGGGTGGAAGGCCAACCACTCCAGCGGTTATAATGAACGACCCCGGTACGAAGAACGATCCCGCTATAAGGAAGACGCGCGTGATACCATTGACCGCATCGGTTATAGAAAGGCAGTCCGAGACGACAATCGTGAAAAGCATTGGACTCCGCTCATAAAAACACCAAAAGAGGTGCTAATGACGGAGAACCATGATTTTAAGACTCCCAGGCCTATGACGAACAAAAAAGGACAAGACCCCAATCTGTATTGTGATTTCCACAAGGATACAGGCCACTTAACAGATGATTGTTACAGCTTGCGACAAGAGATCGAGAGAGCACTAAAGAGCGGAAAGCTGAGCCACTTAGTGAAGAACGTGCGCAAAGAGACGCGACAATTCCATCGCCACGATGAAGGAAATCACAAGAAGGTTCGACGCCTGGAGACACACATGGTCAATGGACCAAGGTATAGCGCAAGAGAAAAAGGCAAGAGACCTTATGAGCCTTCATGGCAAGAACAACAAGTTATTTTCCCGGTGGTGCGCGGAGGTCCCCGAGCAACACGACCCATCGTCATCACCGGCATCATCGGCCATTATGAAACTGAATACGTCTTCATCGACCCCGGGAGTACAGCAGACATCATCTATGAATAATGCTTTAACCAGTTCGACGATGAAGACAAAGCGAGACTTGAACCAGTTGACTACCCACTGTCTGGGTTCTGCAATGAAATGGTCTTCCCGTTAGGCCAAATCAGCTTCCCCATCACACTTTCTGATGGGAAGCATTCACGAACAACGAACGTTAACTTCATGGTGATGCCTGTTAAGTCAAGACATGACGTACTGATCGGGAGAGAAACGCAAGGTGAGCTGAATATGATAACTTCCACCCCCCACTCAGCGATCGGTTTCCCAACCAAGACGGGGGTGGCAATCGTTTATGCGAAGAAGGAAGTTATGTCAACAGAAGAGATGCGCCCAACAAAGGCGGTAAAGCTTTCAGCAACCGAGCCCGAAAAATGGGTTTTAAATCGCAAATATCCAGAGCAAACGGTGACGATAGGTCACGCTATCTCACCAAACATCAGAACTCGTCTCAAGCAGCTCCTATTCAAGAACATGGATATTTTCGCCTGGACCCCGGCCGACATGACCGGAGTCCCGCGCGACATCACAGAGCACTGTTTAAACACCTACCCCTCGGTTGAGCCGAAAGTCCAAAGAAGGCGCAGCCTAGGGGCAGACAAGACGAAAGCAATGAATGAGCAAGTCTGCGAGTTACTTAAAGCCGGCATCCTGCGAGAAGTACGTTATCAGAGTTGGGTTGCGAACCCCGTAATGGTAGAGAAGTCTAGTGGTGGATGGCGAATGTGCGTCGACTATACCGATCTCAATAAGGCATGCCCTAAGGATTGTTATTCTTTGCCTGAGATCGACAAAAAGATAGACTCTCTCGCGCCATACAGATGGAAGTGTTTCTTGGATTGCTATAAGGGATACCATCAAGTTCAGATGAAGCTCGAGGATGAAGACAAGACGGCTTTTCGCACTGATCTGGGGATTTTTTGCTATACGAAGATGCCATTCGGCTTGAAAAATGCTGGCGCCACATACCAGCGATTGATGGACAAGACCTTCGGGGGTGACATCGGAAAGCACATTGAAGTTTACATCGATGATCTAGTGGTCAAGAGTCCCGAGGAGGACCAAATGTTGAAGGACATCGAGAAAACGTTCAATTCATTGCACAGCGTAAACATGAAGTTGAATCCAGCCAAGTGTTCTTTTGGCATGGAAGAAGGAAAGTTTTTAGGCTTCATAGTCACCAATGGCGGCTTCAAAGTGAATCCCGAAAAAGTCCAAGCGATAGAGCGGATGCCTTCGCCGCGAACAATCAAAGAAATGCAACGGTTGGCCGGCCGCCTCGCCGCGCTTAACCGCTTCTTGTCAAATCACGCCGCGAAGTCGTACCCTTTTATCAGCACACTGCGCAATTGTGTGAAGAAGCAAGAGTTCAGGTGGACCCCTGAAGCAGAAAAAGCTTTTCAGCAAATGAAAGAATGTTTGATCGAGCTCCCCACCCTGACTGCACCATTTGAAAAAGAACCACTCGTACTGTACTTATCTTCTTCAGATAAGGCAGTAGGGTCGGTGTTACTAGTGGAAAGAAATGGAGTTCAAACTCCAATTTATTATGTCAGCAGGGTACTCACTGACCCGGAAACGAGATATTCCACGATGGAAAAGTTGGTACTAGCGCTGCTACACGCCTCCAGAAGGCTGCGCAGATATTTCACAGGGCATGTGATCACCGTGCTTACCAATTTCCATATCGGCACGGTACTTCAAAAACCAGAAACGTCCGGGCGGTTAGCAAAATGGGCCATCGAGCTGGGGGGCCACAACATTCTATATCGGCCGCGCCCAGCCATCAAGGGTCAGGTTCTAGCGGACTTCATCACAGAAGTCCCAGTTGAGAAAATCAAAGATTGTGAGCTAGTGGAGACTCCCGAAAAAGACACGACAAATGAGACTTGGATGCTTTACACTGATGGGGCCTCAAACGAGGACGGCGCGGGAGCTGGATTGCGCCTAGTAAGCCCTGAAAACCATGAATTCACTTACGCTATCAAGTTGGATTTTAAAAACACCAACAACGAGGCGGAATACGAGGCATTTCTGGCAGGCTTGCGCCTCGCCATCAAAATGGGAGCTAAAAATCTGCATGCACATGTTGATTCACTCTTGATAGCCAGCCAAGTCAACGGTATATACGATGCAAGGGGTGAAGTTATGGCCCTATACCTGGAGCAAGCAAAAGAGTTGCTTCAACAATTCAAGTCTCACAATGTCATCCACATCAATCGCTCTGAAAACAAACCAGCTGACGCCTTGAGCAAGCTTGCCTCAACATCCTTCCAACATCTGGCCAAAGATGTAAGGATTGAGGTACTCAAGAACCCGTCAGTCTTGTTACGACAAGTCAACGTGATCGAGATAGGGCAGCCATCCTGGATGACCCCTATCATTCAGTACTTGAAAGAAGGAATACTCCCAGAGAATAAGGCAGAGGCAAGAAAGATTCAGAACAAAGCTCTGCAGTACGAAATGAATGGGGGTATCTTATACCGCAAATCCTTCTTGGGACCACTCCTGCGCTGCGTGGACCCTCAAGATGCGAACTATCTGATAAGGGAGATTCATGAAGGAATCTGCGGCATCCATGCAGGACCACGCATGGTTGTTGCGAAGATTATGAACGCCGGGTATTACTGGCCAGGGATGCACGTTGATGCCCTGAAGGAGCTGCGCAAGTGCGACTCCTGTCAACGGCACTCTCCTAAAACCCTGCGCCCCAAGAACGACCTGATCCCCGTATCAACTGCTTGGCCTTTTCAGCAGTGGGGAATCGACATGGTAGGACCCTTCCCAGACGCTCCCGGCGCCGTCAAGTTCATAATAGTGGCCGTCGATTACTTCACAAAATGGGTGGAGGCCAAAGCCCTTGCTTCAACTACAGCCATGATGGTGCGCAAGTTCATTTGGGAACACATCATCTGCAGATTTGGGCTCCCACTCAAGATTGTAACCGACAATGGCACCAACTTTGCGTCTGAAGACCTCCAAAGCTGGATGAAGGAGATGAAAATCGAACACACTTTCTCCTCCGTTGTGCACCCTCAAGGCAACGGGCAGGTTGAAAGTGTAAACAAGTGTATTGTCGAAGGGATTAAGGCCCGACTGGGCACGAAGCGAAGAGGCTGGGTGGATGAGCTCCCAAGTATCTTGTGGGCTCACCGAACCATGCCGAAAACAAGTACCGGCGAGACCCCTTTTAGCCTGGTCTATGGCTCAGAAGCGGTTATCCCGGCAGAAGTTGGCCTACCCTCTCCGCGTTTGACAGCAGTCAACGCAATCGACAACGAGGCAGAGCGTCGTCTTGACTTGGATCTGCTAGAGGAAAGGCGCGAAATCGCGCGTATCAAAGAAGCCAAGTACAAGACACAACTGGAGAGGTACTACAACGCGCGAGTCCGCATCTGTACCTTCACTCCAGGGGAATATGTCTTTCGAGACAACGAAGCCTCAAACGCCGAACGCCCAGGAAAACTAGCACCCAAATGGGAAGGCCCATACCTGATTCACGAAGTGCTAGGAAAAGGGGCTTACAAATTGCGCACCCTGGATGGGCACATCATCCCGCGCACGTGGAACGCGCAACAACTGCGCAAATGCTATATATGATTATGTAGGCCCCGCGCCATTATCCACTAATGTCGGCTACGCGCCCTTTACTTTCTTATGTTGGCTACACGCCTTTTATGTTACAAGCAATGTATCTCGGCCTAAGCGCCTACGTAATCAATGAAAGCATACGACATGCTCTTTTATCACTATCCGACTTATTTCGTTACAAATGCATGTTAAACTTCTGATTAGCACGAAAACACTCCAGCTACGCTCACCCAAGAGCCACTCTTACATTTATTCGCGCTAACTTTACCAAAGTTTCTAACAACAGTGCAATAATTGTAACGGGAAAGGATTAAACAAACATCATATTTAATATAAGCGCAACCGCGCAACAGTTATATAGTCAACAAAGTGTCCTTTCCATTTCGAACTAGCGCGACCGCGCAAAAGCTTACATCCAAAGCATAAACAAAATTACAAGACATAAAGCCTAAAAAAGTACTAGCCTGTTCAAAGCTATCATCAGGATCATCGTCATGCTTACTGCCATCACCACCACCATCACCTTTTCCATCGCCATCACCACCCGCAGGTGCCTCCTCATCTGAGAGCTCAACAGTCTCTGGTGGATCAAGAATGCCCTTCATACGTGCACACCAGTCATCATGTTCCAAAGCCTTCGAGACTAAATCCATCACAGGTAAGGCTAAGTGATTATAGGATTTTTCAGCTCGAACCAATTCGGCATCAGCTCCATCAGTTACCGAGCAATGACTGGTATCAAACTCTTGTCCAAACATTGCTGCGGCATGTTGCGCACACTCCATATAACCTCCGCGATGTCCAACGGCGCGAGAAGCATCAATGAGAGTAGCGACAGTCTGATCCAGCTCGCCAGCATTCAGAATCGAGTTAGCCATCTGCATCAAAGTAAGCAAATAAGGAACTAACTTGGTAAGCAAAACCAAAGTTAAAGATAATACCAGAACTATTCCCCGGCCGCGCAGCCACTCGGCATCAGAGACAAGAGTATCCACGATACCCTGAGCTTCAGCATAATTAGTCTGCGCCACATTAAGAGCTGCAGTACTAACATCACGAGCTTCCTCAGCCCTAAGCTTCGCCTCTTCAGCCGAGGCAGCTTTAGACTTTTCAGCCTCCAGATCGATCTCCAAGGATTCACTTTTGTCAACCTGCTCTCGCAGGCGACGTTTCAGCTCAGCAATCTCGACATCCTTGGCCCGAATATCCTTGTCCTTGCCTGACAGCTGCACCTTCACGCCAGCAAGCTCACCCTAAAAAGGACAGGACTTAGGATATATTGCAAATAAAGCACACAAGGAAAAAGTCTAAGTGGCACAAACCTCAAGTTGCTCTCTAGCAACCTTAGCAGCTTGCGCATCTTCGAGTTTCGCCGTCAACTCCACAACCTTAGCTTCAAGGTTGACAATCTTGTTACGATCCGCAACCGCACGCTCATTATCCTTCGCGCATATGCGCTTGAACTCAGTTTTCTCCTTAGCCAACTGTTGTTCAGCAGCATGAAGCTTGTTTTTCAGGCCCTCGCGCCCCCAGTCTTCTGCTTTCTTATCAGCCTCAAGCTTGGCTTTCTCTTCATCAAGGGCGGCTTTTGATTTCTCAAATTCACTGATACGCTTCAACATCCGCTCACGGTACCTCTCCCAATCCGACCGCTCCCTAACCATTGTCCGCCACTCACGGACAATTTGGTGGTTAGCAGCGCGAGCATTCGCCTCCCCAAGCATGTAAGTACGGTACAGCCCTTCATGAGTTTTTGCCTTCTGCCTATTAACTTCACCAGGAGTGAAAGAGTTTAAGAACCAATCGCGGCAAGGGCCAAACTCTTGAAAGGTGTCCTTCTGCCTCAAATTCCAGGGAGCCTGGTGGGGGGCATTACCGCGCTCCTCTTCGGTATAACTTTTATAGTAGATATCTCCAAGAGTATCCTTGGCCCCGATAGCTTGCGGATTATAACCCCCGGCGCCACCAGAGCTCGCGCCACTAGAAACATACGTAGGGCGGGCAGGTCTTTCAACCTCAGGTTCTTTCCTCCTCTCTTGATGGGGCTTTGTAGACCCCGCAAGGCTCAAAACCTCCGGACCCTGCGCTTTCTCCTGGATAGTGATGGCAGCGGCACCGGTATACCTCAAGGAATCACCACTAGGCTTTTCAACAGCCTTTTGCTTCTCCTTCTCCATTCAGAAGCTTTCTTCCTCGCCTCTTCAGCCTTCCTATCCTCCTCAGCCTTCCGATCTTCCTCGGCCTTCATCTGCTTCTCCTCCTCCGCTTTCTTCCTCCTATCCTCATCAGCTTTCCTACGCTCTTCATCAGCTTTCTTCTCTTCAACAGCCTTCGCCTTATCACCTTCAGCAACATGTTTGTCTTTGACAGTCTCAACGCCAGCAGCCTTAGAAGATTTAACGGTAATCTTCGGCCTCTTTGGCTCTGGCTCTGTAAGTACAACACCCTTCTCAGGGGTTTTCTTCTTACCCTCTGCAAAAACCAAGGGATCAAGAAAAGGAGCAACAACAAGGAAGAGCTAAAAACAAACTTACCAGGTGAGAACCTATAAAGTGAGCGCAGATTGCTCTGTTTACCAAGCACTAGATCCCCGCCAGCCTTCGACGCGATGGACACGCCAGTAGGCGCCTCACTCCTCGTTCTTTTTCTGCTGATCAACTTTGCAGCAGCCTCCTCTTCTTCTTCCTCTTCCTCTTCCTCCTCGTGCGCAACAGAGGAAGGAGTAGCGCCAGCGTCCGGGTTACGAGAACCCGCGCTCCCTGAGCCACCAGTTCCAGTCTTCTTTCCGCCTGCGCGCGACAAACCTTCAAGTGAGTCACTAACAATCACGAAACCTCTCAAGTCACTCTGTCGGAGGCGAAAAATACCTTTATCCGCAACACCAGTGGTTGCGCGACTACCCCCAGCACCCTTGCTGGTCACTTCAGCATCCTTCTTTTTCTTCTTCACTGGTTTTTTCTTTTTCTTCTCTTCTGGGTCAATACCCAAGTCGCGCAACACACCTGCAAAGACGTTAGACCACGAACTTAGCTCTCCGTTCGAGGATCCTACAAACTCCTCGCTGGAAAGATAGATAACTTCTTTCCCAGCAGAAGTCACAGAGCGCAAAGGGCGAGGGTTCGGTATGTGCGCACCTTCGTTTGCAGTAGGCGGCAAGGTGAACGCATCAGCAACAGGATACATAAAGTTATCCCTTATTTGGTCATACCAGTATTGCTCCCCGTCTTGAAGCGGGCGCACGCCCATTCTACCGCCAAAAGCGGCGAAGGCAGCTTGATACAAGCGCACCTCTACAAGATAAATTGTATCAAAAAAAAAAAAAAAAAAAAAAAAAGGGGGGGGAAATGCAAGCCCCGGAAGATCAGTAAGAATTAAGAAAATAATTAACCTTCATCGTCAATCATTAGGATAGGAACCTCCTTGCTATCAGGCGGCCACTGATCGCTCATCCGCGCCGCAACCAAGACATTCTCCCCAAACACTCGGTTTGGGGTGGCGGTAAGCTCGCGATACCAAGCCGCAGTCTTGGGGATCTCCAAGTCTTCCTTCACGATTGGTTCAGTCCAGGCGCGAAACGTCATGGGTATCGAAACTACCTCCTCCCGAATATAGAAAAACTTTGGTTTCCAGTCGTGGAAACTTTTGGGAGGGTTTAACAGTATCTTCTTCGCCGCGCCTCGGCTGGCGAAGGAATAAAAACCCATGTTTCTCTGAAGTGTGTAGAAAACCCGGAATTTATGAACAGTTGGCTCTATGCCATGAGCCCAACACAGGAACTCGAAGTGTCGAACCCGAACCATTCCGGGTGGGCTCATCTGAGATATATGGAACCCATAATATTGAAGAACATGAGCCATGAAGTTAGTCGCCGGCAACCGGAAGTTGCCCTGATGGAAGAAGTCTTCGAATAAGGTAATGTACCCCGGCGGTGCATCAGCGGCCGTTTGGTTCTGGCCGGGGTACCGGGCATCCCACTCCGGTGGGAACCGGAAACTACGGGAAAGTTGTTCGAAAAGCCCTAAGTCCCACCGGAGAACAGGCACAGGACCTTCTTCTCCGGGGTTATCTTCGTGTTGTTCCTCAGCCATCGATAGATAAGACAAGGATCTTGAATATTCTGGAAACAAGTCTGACAAATCTGCGACGTTCTTCAAGAACTTAAAGATCTGCTGCTACCGTGTTCTTCAAACTTTGAAGATTCAAAGAAGTTGAGAGGAAGTGAAAGAATAGTAGAAGAGAGTGATGAGCATCACATCTCTCCGGATATATATACCCATCGCATTTAATGCGATGGGTAACCGTGCCGAAGTCGCCGCAAGCACGGCCAACCAGAAAGCGCCACGTAAGGCGTGTTTCCCGGAGCGACGGTTACCACGCGCGCGTGGGCCTCACTCTCCTGACGAAAAGCTGAACCGTCAGCAACAAGTTGATGACAACCGTCAGAGGTCAACTCAAGCGTCACCAACCGCGACTTTTTCACCAACCTGTCAGAAAATTCAAACATCGAGGTTTTTCCCGCCCAAAGTCAGTAGAAGCTTCGTGTAAAAGCCAACAACAAGCCTGGTAGCCGCGCCGTAGTAACTAACAATTTACACGCGCGCCGTCTACCAAAGCCAAAAGCATCATTCCACTTTATTTTTTCTCAAGTCCAGAGCTCCAACCACTTGCCTTGCGCATGGTGCAGCACTGGACTGGGGGGACTTGAAGGGGTATGGTCCCAAAAAGCCGCGCAACCCCCTGAAAGGTCGCGCGGGACCATACTCCTTAACCAGCAATTTTCTTGATCGCCAACCTCGCGCGAGCTACAACATACCTGTGTAACGCGGCGCGAGGTCCACATAAGAGTAAACTCCAGTTAGCAACACTTAGCATTCTAAAAGGGACATCTGAAAGCCCATGCCGCGCGCATGATAATAACGTGCTCAGCAAGAATCGTGCGTGACTACGGCGCAAGGCCTTTCCAGATAGTACACAAGGTACAAGTGGCAGAATAAAAGAGCCAATCAGGGTCCTTCTGTTCCTGCGCAATCGTGCTCCACGATCGTCTGACATGCAGGAGACAAAAAGTACTGAAGGACGCCTATGTGGCACCAATCATAGGGCAGAGACAACTGCCCCACGATCTCCACTTACCTGCTGATGGCAGAAGGGCGACCAGGCCGACAACAGTGACACGAGGCTCCAATCACGTTGCGCCAACTCCACAAAGCTCCTAGAAGCCACTAACGGTCGACACCAGTGAGACAAGGAGCATATCCTCCATGTTGTCGCCTTCCGGCCCAAGGCCCATCAGCCCACACCCTCTTACACCTCTCCGGCTATAAATAGAGACCTTCACTTCACAGGTTAATTCATTCCATTCCCTCTACTCTCACTTAATACTTTATAATCTCTCCCCAAAGCAGTCGCTTATTCTCACGCCGGAGCCCGGTTAAGAGGGAAACCCCCACATTCCCCTCTTAACGAGTAACGGTGTTTTGTTTTGCAGATAAACCACGATCATTAGGAGCTCAGGATACTTACAAGAAGATTAACCATTATGATAGAAACATAAACCAAACTGATTAGTCCCTTAATTAGTTCTGTGTTTCTTCAGGTAGGGACGATGCCGGAGTGGTGCTCAGGTGGGACGATGACGATGGTGGATCTGAGTTTGGTTTTACTCACATATGTGTATTCACGCCTGAGTTTCGATTTAGAGAGAGAAGAGAGAGAGTCAGTTAGGGTATTGAGATAGGGGATGATTGATGATTTATTTGGGGATGATGTTAATTAAGAAAATGTAAAATGAAAAGCAAAATGACCAAAATGCCCCTGAACTAAAAGACAAAATAGGAGGTTGCAACAGTAAAAAAAATAAGGTTTTTGAGATTTGGACTAAAACGGCAACAAAATGCAAACCACAGGGACCCAGATGTAATAAGTTTGAGATTTGGACTAAAGTGGCAAAACTGGCCAAACCACAGGACCAAAATGGCAGTTTACTCATAAAGAAAAGAAACTAACGGGTCGAATTTACCCGACTCGTTTTGATCTAATTCGATCGAGACACTAAACCCTTAAAAAAACTGTCGCCGCACAAACGCTGCCAAAACCCTTGTTGGAGCCTTCAATCCGTAACTGTAAATTTACATAGAAATTTGTAGAATTTTACTCTCGGATTGATGGGGAAGCTTGGGAAGAAAGCTCGTAAGTTTGCAAAGAAGAATCTTCCGTCTGTGCTTAAACAACGGAGAAAAAACAAGATTGTCTTCAAGAAACGACCCTCAAAAAGTAATTTCTCTTTAATATCTCACAGCATACACATATATCGTACCGTTTGTTGATTATTTGTTGATATAGTTGTGGAATTAGAAGTGCAATGTTAGTTAGGGTTTGTTGAATGTTGATTAATAATAATAATAATATTATTGTGTTTGTTTTTGTGGATGAAGATGAAGTTTTGTATGCAGTTTGCTTATTGAGTCTACTTGAAAGTAGATACTCATTTGTGTTAAGGTGTTTTTTTTTGTTTTTTAGGACTAATATTAAATTTTAATATTATGTTAATGAAACAATTGATTTAATGGTTTACATCGAAATAGAAGGCAAACGGGCTACACGCTTTGCCGCTAGCTCTTTGAGTAATATTAAGCTTTTGATGTTTTGCCGCAGAAGATAAAAATGATGGTGCTGAGAAAGAAGTGGTGAAGGCAGCAGAGTTGTCTAATGGAAGGTAAAACTGTTAATTTATGGTATTTGTGAGAACGAAGAGTAGTGTTTCGGGAATTTTTTTAGTTCATCAGTGTATTTCTTGGTTTACTGTATTTTAGCTCATCTTGTTGTTGCCTGTTTGAGTTTGTTTATATGATTGATTACTGTGTCGTTTTTGAAGGTATTGGGGTTTATTGTTTTTTTTTTTAATTTATGTTGTGCGTCTGCGGTCTCGGTTTGATTTTTTTTTTTTTTGCCAGCAAAGTTGAGCCAGTTCGTGTTGCTGGTTAACACTTTTGTTCTGGGTCTGGTCGGGTTGGGTTGGGTTGGGCTGTAGGAGTTTACTTTTTAACTAATTAATGTTTAGCTAATTTTTTGGTTAGTTGGTTTGCAAGTTGTAGTTTGATCAAACAAATCACATTAGTAAAGAAGTTCTATACATCCAATGTTAATTCTTTAGTGATTTTAGCAACTAGGTTTATTGCCCAGAAAGTTTTAATATATAATCGGTTAGTACCTCTATTCTATCGTGAAATTTTAGTAATATCAATACATGCTATACCTTGATGTTATAAAACACTTACAACCTTCTTATGATTAACAAAGAGAAGATACTGACATTTTGATGTTAATTTATATATTCTTTGTGTTTTAACTTTTAATATGACTATCAGGAATTCTGACAAAGAAGTCACCGTGACTACTTCTTTTGATGCATTATTTTCCGAGGATGATGATACCATGGTTCTATATGATTCTGACAGTGATGGCTATCTTTCAGAGGTTAAAACTTACCTAACTTTGCAGTGTTATTACTTCACAATGAAAACTTTCATATGCTTATTTTATGTTGCAATAATAAACAATAGGATCCAAGCTTTGGAGATCTTGTGGGAAATGACGATGATGTTACTTTAGAAGGTTAGTAGTTTTTATTATTTACGATTTTGTCAAGTCTAGTGTTTTTACCTTTCTTCACAACTATGTTCTACTTGCTACTTTGACTCAGTTGACTTTCATCTTCATGTTACGATTTTTATTCTGGTTTTAACCAGTTAGTTTGTTTTGTAGATGCCGAGCATAAGCGGGCTTTGTCTGTTAACAATCAAAAAGTTTATGAAGAACTTGAAGCACAGAAGAAGTTATTGGATAAATTGAAGAAAAAAGTGAATTCCAATTCCCTTTTTCTCCAAATTCAACAGAAGTACGCATGTTTCAATGTATGCGTTCTAAAACATTTTATTATATAAACTTTTCAGGACAAGAAGTTTGTTAAGTTTTTAGAAAGCTACAATAAGGGAGAGATATCCGAAAATCAGGAGATGGTAAGACTTCATTTCACAATGTCTTTTTTTTAACTAATAGAATTATTGATATGCAACACGTTTTTTTTGTAACAGTATTCTGATGAAGATGACGATCATATGGAGTTAGATGATACAACTACAACTAAATATAAAGTATTGACATCTTCAGTTATAAGCAAGTGGAGTAAACTAGTTACAGAAGGCCACAACGAGCCGGCTTTAATAAATCTAATAAACGCATATCGAGCTGCGTGTCATTTTGGTCCTGAAGAAACTGGCCCCACAATTCAAGACAGTGAGACCTTTTGCAACGTATATACGTTCATGCTATCCGAAGCTGATAATATATTTAGGGTTTTGTTAAAGATTCCTATTAATTGCAAAAAAGAGACGTTATTGGAATTGAAGAATACCTCAAGATGGAAAAAAGTTCAACCGATGATCAAGTCGTATTTTAGGAGTACATTATTTCTTTTGAAGCAGGTCACTGATTCGGAGATTTTGGCTTTCTCGATTACCCGTTTACGGGCATCTATCGTGTTTTTTGCCGCTTTTCCTTCTTTGCTAAACAGGCTTATTCAGGTAATTAGTTATAGTTAACAGATTTTTTTTTTTCGGTTTGTGTAAATGTGGTAAATTAACTAAGCACACTACTATATATAGAAATTAGATGTGGCAAAACAGGTGGGTTGTGTAACGGTTCTAAACGCTTAAATTTTCTAAACTATTATATATAGAAACTAGATGTGGTTACAATGTCTATATTATTTTAATTATAACTAGTGGGTTACCACCCGCGCTCTGCAGCGGGTACGGACCTTAGATAAAAATAAGCAAATAGCGAGAGTTAAAGTTGTTTGATGTTTTAGTTAAGGGGCTAAACATGTCATTATTAAAGTTGAGGGACTAAACATGCCATTATTTAAGTTGAGAGGCTAAAGTTGTTTATAATTAAAGTTGAGGCCTGAGGGGCTAAAGTTGTGTTAGTTAAGGGGCTAAACATGAGATTATTAAAGTTGAGAGGCTAAACATGTCATTATTAAAGGTGGGATATAAGCATGTCACTATTAAAGTTGAGGGGCTAATCAACGCGTTTGACCTACTAGCAAATGGTCAAAATTTCTATTTTTGTTATTTTAACCAAGTCAAAGTCAACAGCTTCTGATTTTTGTATGTATATATAATGCAGATTATAGTTCCGTTATGGGCGACAGGTGGTGGGACCCTTTCTGTTAGCTCTTCGCTTATATTACAAGATGTGGTGTCCGTATGCGGCTCTAACCACTTCGACGCCTGCTTTATTAAAACATACAAAGCCTATATTTCTCGATGCAGGAACATTGAAACCGTCGACGCAAAACATATCGAATTCCTTCGTGATTCCTTCATCAACTTATGCTCTCTCGATTTGGAAAAATCTTCTAATAAGGCACTCGTCTCCATACAACAGCTTACTAATATATTGAGGCACGCGAGGCAACAGGAAAATAAGGAAGCAATTAAGAAAATATACAGCTGGCAATATGTCCAGTGCATTGATATATGGGTTCTCTTTATTTCAGCAAACGTAAACGAATGTGACGTTCAGTCTTTGTTGTATGCAATGATCCAGCTTATAAATGGAGTAGCTTGCTTATTTCCGGGTCCCAAATATCTCCCGTTGAGGATACGATGCGTTCAGTGGTTAAACAAACTTTCGAGTTCTTGTGGAGTTTTTATTCCGGTTGCTTCATTAATTTTGGATATGGTTGAGTATAAAGTCAACAAGGAGGGTGGTAAATCTAGAAAACGTGTTAAGTTGGCATCAGATTTAAAGGTTAGTTGGTGATTATTTGTAGAGTAAAATGCCATTTTCGTCCCAGAGGTTTGGCCAGTTTTTTGACCTTCGGCCAACGGTTTGTTTTCTTCGCATCTGGATCCAAAAGATTTGGAGTCTTGCCATTTTTATCTGGCTCGTTAACTCCATCCATTTTCCTCGGTTAAGTCAGCGGTATTTCCGTCTCTTTGGTTAACTTAAAGGGTAATTCGGTCTTTTCACTTTATGTAAAAAGATTAAGACTGCTGAAAAAGACCGAATTGCCCATTAAGTTAACAAAAAAGACAGAAATACCGCCGACTTAACGGAGAAAATGGACGGTGTTAATGAGCCAGATGAAAATGGCAAGATTTCATATCTTTTGGAGCCAGATGCGAAAAACAAACTTTTAGATGAAAGTCGCAAAACTGGCCAAATCTCAAGGACGAAAATGACATCTTACTTTTATTTGCATGTTCTTATAATTTTCTACACACTTCTATCGTCTAAACATGATTCTATTTTCAGCTACCTAAATTTTGGTTGAAATCACAAAACTTTGTGGAGCAATGTGTAAATTCAGCAATTGAGCTGCTCGTAGTGCACTTCTTTCAGTGGAGCTACCACATTTCGTTTCCCGAATTAGCAGTCATTCCGCTTATCAGATTAAAGAAGTTTTATGAAAGAAGTGCGGTTGAAAGTTTGAAACGTGTGGTGAAACGTCTTATGGACATGGTATTGTAATAATTTCTTGAAAGTATCTTTTAAATGGATCAATTTGGGTTGTGTTTTATTTCAACTGGGTCAAATATGTTAGATGGGTCAGACGGGTTTGAAGTTGTTTCAAGTAGTTTTAATGCATACAATCTCCTGCATTGTTTTATTCAAAGATTTGGATGATTGTTGTAGTAAGTAATAGTTTATTACGTAATCATAAATAATGCGTTAGTTATTTTAAGGATTTGTAAAACAAAATGGACAAAAAAGTGTTTGCGGGTCAATCCGACGTTACCCGGTTCGTGTTGACTGTCACAGGATTATTTTTTTTTAACTTAACCAGTTTTGACCCGTTACTATTTACTAAATCTTCTTTCTTTATTGCAGGTGGAACAGAATGCTGAGTTTGTGCAGAAGAAAAGGGATGATGTGGCATTTTCACCGAAAGACCATGAGTCTGTTGATCAATTTTTGCAGGTTCTTAATTTTTTTTTATCAGTTTAGTTTTGTCCTTATAATTTTTAAGCTGATTAAACAACTTTCTAAATTTTGTTTTCTTGTGCAGTTTGAAAAAGGCACTTTGAATACTCCATTTACACAATATTATAAAAGTATTATAGAAAACGCTGCTTCAAAGACATCCACAAGGTGAAATTTACCTGCTGATTATATAATATGTAGAGCCGTCAAGTTGGGCTAGTTGGGTAATGTGTCAAAACAGGTTCGGGTTGGGTTGGCCCACATACATTTTTACATCCATTTTATAAGCTTTTTCCCAGAAATAACTAATGCATTAGTTATAGTTTTCTGAACAGTACAATAATCCAATTTTTTGAATATAACAATCTAAATATGCATTTAAGACTGACTTGGGAGGGACCACTATCAACATGTTTGGCCCGTTTGACGTACCCCCTTTAGCTAAACGTTTCGACGTAACCCATTTGGGATAAAATACATTCCACAACGGCCCAAATGACTTCTTTGTGTCTTGTTCTTTGTAGCCCGAAAGAACCTGAAAAAGTGAAGCGAAAGAAGACACAGAATGCAGGAGGTGACGTGGATGCCAATATTAAGGGAAAGAAAAGAAGAGTTGTGGAAACTTAGAATTATGATAAGAACTCATTTTTGTTTTATTTATGTTTTCTACTATGTTAGCTCCCATGTGTTTTACTTCTCGGAGAATTCCGTTTTTGTAACTGTTTTGTATTTTATGCACCTGAAGTTTATTTTTGAGACATTAATTCAAAATAGATTCACTTTTTATATCATCTTCTATACATGGTACAACATTGTTGTTGCTGGAGTTGGTATATTTTGCGGGTTTAGTGCGATGGGTAACGGCTAAAACAGGTATTCTCCTTCTTTTTGCCTTTCAAGGCACCTTCTATGTTCCATCTACTAAAGATGGCTCTCCTATATCCCAGCAGTTTTCACCTCCTATATCAACTTAAATGTTTCTATATTGGTTATATAGTTATATACGTATTTATCTTGTAAATCATTGACATGAGTGTCAGGGTGTTCATGTAGCTTCGCCTCTAAATGAGAATATTTACATGGTGCTGCCCGAGTCCTGGTTAGGCTTTGTTAGTTGAGCAGCTAGTAGCGTTCTTGAGTTGGGATCCTAGTCTTTTTTTTTTTTTTTTTTTTTTAATGACGTTGATTTACCAGGCCCAACAAGTCCTTTCGAGCCAATATGTGGTAAACCTCTTCACAGGTGGTAAATACGCGTCGAATCCCCAACCTCCACCCGGCCTCAGCTCTAGCTCCCCCAGTTCCACCAATTGAGCTAGGCCTCATTGGCAGTTGGGATTCTAGAAGAAAGCCGGTAAGGTAATCTGGAAGCGGAGCTGCAACATGTACACATATTGGCAAGTACAAACTATATTTTTCAAGTTTCCAAAATGAATTTGAGATTTTCAAAATATTTAAAGTTACAAAGTGAGTATTGTACATTTGAAAGCATTCATGGCGATTGTTTTCCACGAGCGTGATGATCATCACAATCATCGTTGTGAAACAAGTCCTTGCGGCAGTGTTTCACGGGGCGCCCCGATCCCTCTTAAGTATGTTTAAAATTTTGATAAAAGATGGTTATTTATTTTTAAACTAATTTAAAAAATTACACTTGGACCATGCGTTGTGCTCCACGCCTTGGGCATGGAGGAAGCCGGTTAAGCAAGAACTTGACAACATTTTTTAACGTTTTGGTGCGTCAGTGGACGTTGAGGGCGTGTGGAGCGTTGGAGGCATGCTTCTAGTCACCGGTGAAAGGGGTGTTTTGTTGCTGGATCTCAACGTTGCATGGATCTTACGCCCGCAACTACGCCCACTACGCATGATCTTATATATACTTACTTATATACAGTATGTTAAATACATAGTCTGTTAAATTTACCACATATACATTTCCCCTGATGGAGAATAGTGAACTTCTGGCGGCAACCAACAAGGTTTTTTTTTAAGTTAGTATATAATAATTGAAAGCAAACTCAAGTATTAAAATGCAATTTAGTGTTGGGAAAAGTCAACAGTGTGAGATAGCTGTCTGTCATTTCCCATTGGTACAACCAAATTATAATTTTTCCCATTTGTCATTAGTTTTGTTTTTTCCTCTCCCAACCAAATTACAGTTTTGCCATTAGTCCAAATTTACAGTTTTTCCACGGTTTTTTTTCCATGTCAAATTACGATTTTGCCTCCGGTGTAAACTTATAATCATGCCATCGTTTTAATTTTTTTTTTTACAAAACTATGGTAGTGTTTTGTTTTAATTGGTTTACTCGGTGTAATTTTTATTCGTTTTAGGCGACTGCCTGACACACGCTCATTTGTTTTGCTCACAATTTAAAATCATAGTATTTCCATTGTTTTAGTTTTTTTTTTTTTTTTTTGAAAAAGTATGGTAATGTTTTGTTTTAGTTGGTTGACTTGATGTAATTTTTTGTAAATCGTGTTATGAGTAGTATGTACACGTAACCAAAACACACATCTACATATTATGAGAGATAAATATTCGATTTAGTGTCCGTAACGTGTGGGCAGGGCAAAACTAGGGTGATACATAAAACAGTTATGGTCCCTTATCTTCACACTCAAAATTTCCACCCAAATAAACAGTTGCCCTAGAAATACAACAGATATTCAGTCCACACGCTACACACACACACACACTTGTTTCTTTATTCCGTTCTTTTGATCTTCCGGTGTCAGTTAGGGTTTTCGTTCGTACGGTTCTTGAGAGTTGATATGGCGGAAGAAGATGATTACGAGAGTGATCCGGAGCAGACAAACCTTTCTTTGCAGATGCGACGGAGGACGGAGGCCAGTGACGACGAAGAAGACGACGGTCATGACGTCAGTGATGCGAGGGTTAGGGTTAGGGAGACTGTCATCGACTCTAGGGTTTCGGATTATGAATCTGATGATCAAGGTGCACCTGCAGAATATAATGATGATGATGATGATGAAGAAGAATTTGAATTACTTGAGGAGGAAGTTGAGAAAGATGAAGTTGAAGGTGTTATTGAGGGAAAATCTGTTGGAGTTGAAAGGGAGAATGATCATGTTGATCAGTATGATGATAATGTGAATGGAGGAGTGGAGGAGCAAGGGGAGAAGAAGGAGAATGAGCCGTTTGCTGTGCCGACAGCTGGGGCGTTTTATATGCATGATGATCGGTTTAGAGACCGTGCTCGCGGTAGACACAGGTGGTTTTTGTACTCAGTTTTGGTTTATATTTTGTTTCTACTGCATTGCTATGTGTAATTGGAATGGTTGTATAGTGTTGTAGCCTTAGGTTTACATGTTAGTTTAATCAGTCTGATTGTTGCAAGGATGTTTGAAGGAAATGGCATAAAAGTTGAATAATTATAATTTGTCTTACCTTTAGGTCTCTGGCCGTTGACATTTGCAGGTGAAATTGTCAAAAAACATGTTATGAGTTATGCCCCTTGTGACTTGTGAGTAGTATATAGGAATGGTAGGTAACAATGTCACGTTAGGTTAAGGTTTGGAGACACTTGGATGCTTTTTTTTAGTGTGGTTGTAGAAGTGTAGCTTATTACTTAGGGTTGATAGAATACACTCTGTACTTGTGGTTAAACTACATTGAACTATGAAAGGGTGTTCTGACTCTACTCCTTAGGGCAATTATTATGCTAAGTTGCATGTTCCCATGATTAAGTTTGAATGTTTGATATATGATGAGTTGAAATATGATAGATGTTCTGCAAGAGTATAACTGGAAAGAAATTGAACTGTAACAATGTTTTGATAAGTTTTTACCTTTACCACCCATGTCTCATGCGGAAGTATGCCACAAAAGGTAAATATCCACATGTATAAATTAAAATAGTCAAAGCATCATTTACAAGAAATTTGTGTTTTTCCATTGTTACATTACAACATTGTCAGATATCAACTACATTAAATCCACCAAGAAAAAGCATGTTATAATAAATTGGGATCTGTTTTGCTTTCACAGAATTATAATATGAGTCAACTTTGCTGCATGACGAGACATGATTCTTGTTAGCTAATTGGAGTTTTGAGTCACATTTTTGTTCTATGATCCTAACAGCACAACTATGATTTCCCGTTTTGTTACAATCATTTTAAGATGCAATTGAATATACACTATAGTTTGGTATAAATTTGCAAACCAAGTGGAGATAAGGTAGTAATACACTAATACTGAGTTTTTTATTATTCAAATCGTTCCAACTTTGGTGTTCTGTAATCTGTATAGCCTTCAGCTCAGATACATGTGGAATTTCAACACCTTTTGTAGGAGAGATGTTTAGTACATTTTATAAAACATGAAGAACATGCGTTGGTAACATATATTCTAGCGAATAAATTAATGCTTCAGCTTTCAAGATTAGCATATTGTTCATAACATAACCAAATTGTTTGCCTGTTGCATCTGCTTGATGAAAATTGTTATGCTGTTGTGTGTTCTACATAACTAAACTTGAAACAATGAACCGTTTATAAAGTTCTATTTATAAATGTAGGCGAACTCTTGGCGGTAGGAAATTGTGGGAGTTGAGTGATGATAGCAAATGGGGCCATGACAAATTTGAAGAAATGTCCACACAGGATAGGCATGACTATGAGGTGAAGCATTGTTTCTGACCAACATGTCTTTATGTATATAACTTTCTTGTTCTAACATCTTCTATATCATCAGCGTAGAAGGGTTCCCAGGGGTCGTAATCGAGGTCGCGGTAGAAACCGAGGTGAAGGTCGTGGATCTTCTAAAAATTACAACAACAACAACAATAATAATCAAACTGGGCCCAAATCTGTAAGAGGTCGAGGCCCAAGAAGATATCAGTCTTCTACACAAGACACCTTTGAGGCTCCTGCACAAAGACGACAGTAAGTAGACACTAGACATCATGATACATAGTTTTTCAACTATTACTTGTATGATATGATTTGTTCGGCATTTGATTACTATGTGTTATAGGCCTTCCAAACCAATGGAGAGAACGTCTCATGCAAGTTCAGGAAGAGCGTCTGCTGCCACATCAGCATCAGAGCCCGCTCCTGTCGCCGTTAGAAATAATGTTGGTGCGTCAAATTTGAATTCTGCTTCTCCACCATTTTATCCTTCGGGTTCTACAAAAGATGCTCAAAGAGGATCACTTAATCGGGGTCCACGTCCTCCCGTCATGGCAGAAAATTATCCTGTTTCTCAGTCCAGTGTTTCACGGGGAAGAAATGTTTCGGTTTCATTAGGTATGGACAAGCTTCATATAGATGATTCAATCTCTAAGCCTCGAGTCCCGCAAGTGGCCTATCAACCGGTGTCATCTCATAACGTAAATAAGCACAATCTCCAACCTTCTAGTCAGCAGTTTGGGGCTCGATCTGCTAGTGGGTCCCGAGCTTCTTCTTCGCCGAAAACATCCGGTCCTGCACATGGTCTTGAATCTGTAGATCTGGAATCTTCTGCAGAATCTAATGATTTTAAGACTGCAATGGTTGGAAAAGGCGGTATCACAAGCAGTGGAATGAGCTCGTTTTCTTATGGTGATGAAAATCTTTCTGGAGCTTCATCATTTCTGCCAGGTAAACAACCATCAGATAACATTTTTTTTTTCGGAATATTTTTTTAGAGTAAAATTCCATTTTCGTCCCTGAGGTTTGGCCAGTTATGCGACTTTCGTTCAAAGGTTTTTTTTTCCGCATCTGGATCCGAAAGGGTCGAAATCTTGCCATTTTCATCCGACTTGTTAACTCCCATCCATTTTTCTCCATTAAATGAGGGGTATTTCTGTCTTTTTAGACATCTTTTATTAAAATGAAAAACACCATTAAAAAATAAAGATACACCTCTGTTGACTTTCTAGTTATGACTTTTCTTATAAACATTAACAAATAGGTAAAAGGACGAAAATACTTCTGACTTAATTTAAAAAATGGATGGTGTTAACGAGTTGGATGAAAACTGCAAGACATCAAACCTTTTGGATCCAGATGCGAAAAAACAAACCTGTTTTCAAACCTTTTGGATCCAGATGGGAAAAAACAAACCTTTGGATGGAAGACGCAAAAGCGGCCAAACCTCAGGGATGAAAATGACATTTTACTCTTTTTTTTATTTCATTAGTTTCTTGCAGATATAAGATGGCATTAATCTAATACTTTTGTGGATTGGTATGCAGTTATGCAATTTGCGGGCCAGCGTCCTCGTGGTCTCGGAGTTCCTGCTGTTGGCATGGCTTTTCCGGGTTATGTTGGTCAACCCAATGGGATGGGAAATTCAGAGATGACATGGTACCAAAACTTAGTTTCGAGTAAAATGCCATTTTCGTTCCTGAGGTTTGGCCAGTTTTGCGACTTTCGTCCAAAGGTTGGTTTTTCCGCACCTGGATCCAAAAGGTTTGAAATCTTGTCATTTTCATCCGGCTCGTTAACTCCATCCATTCTTTCCGTTAAGTCAGGAGTATTTTCGTTTTTTTGTTAACTTAAGAGCAATTCTGTTTTTTTTTTTTTCACTTTATGTACAAGCAGCTAGCATAATGTATGAGTATTTAGTATTCAAACAACCGAATTGCCTTTTAAGTTAACAAAAAAGATGAAAATACCCCTGACTGAAGGAGAGAAATTGATAAGAGTTAACGAGCCGGATGAAAATGGCAAGATTTGAAACCTTTTGGATCCAGATGCGAAAAAACAAACCCTTGGACGAAAGTCGCAGTACTGGCCAAACCTCAGGGACTAAAATGGCATTTTACTCCTTAAATTTTTTAAGCATAGTTTTAATATGTTTTGCTTTCTTAAGTTGAGTACTAAATCAATGTCATACTAGGTTACCTATTTTGGCTGGTGCCGCTGGAGCTTTAGGTGCTGCTGGACTAGGTGCACCATACCACCCGTATTTCACAATGGATGGCGCTTATAAGACTCGTTCATCCGGCCAACCGGCTTCACTAGCTCCTCCTATAAAGTACTGCAATGTTTGCCGAAAGTTATTTTCAACAGTTTTTACTGTAGTTATTTGGTTTTTATTTGTTTGTTTTTTTTGCAGCAAAGACAGTAATATGGATAAATCTAGCAGTGAAGTGAAGCCTTCTCAGAAACCTGGTAAGTCTTGATGCTGGTTTTCTGAACTACGTTTTATTAAATTGGTATTTATTAAGCAATTAGTTAAATTGTTTTGGCAGAGGTTGAAAAGGATGAGTTAAACTTAAGACAACGGCAAAACAAAGCTCGCAGGCAAGTTTGAGTATTTTAAGCATCTTTTTGGCTTTAGATTTTTTTGTACAGAAGGATTGATTTTAGATGTTTTTGCTTTCTGTGCAGGTACACTGAAATGAAGTTTGATAAGTGAAGTATGAAATAGGTCAAAAAGCTATTGAAATTGGCTGAGAAAGACCACTTTCCAACTGAAAAGTTCCTTGTTCTGAGTGCTACTTGTGGTGGTGCAGGCCACTTTGGACGGCTGCTGTATTCCCCAATTATATACGGTAATCACCTTATTATAATTTTTCTATCATGTTCTAGGAACAACATACATAGAGATCTTTAACTACAAAGCTTATATTCTTTTAGTACACATGAAAGTGTATGTCTGCACACCATATGAACTAAGCAGTTAATGCGGTAAAATATCGGATATCGGTCAAGCACCGATATTTGAGATATAGGTTATCTCGGTGGGATATCGGTAATTTTAGTATCTTTCAGAATTAAATGTTTAGCAATTTAACACCAACAATTCAGTATACTCTCCTACCGTTAACAAAAATTAACCTTTTTCAACTTGCAAAACACTAATAATTGTAGCAAGTTGGAACTTATTAATACTTAAATTACCATTTAACACCAACAATTAACAATTAAGACATAAAACACTAATAGCAACAATAAGAAGAAATATGAATGGTAGAACCAAGAAGAAAGGTATTGATATTGGGATGTGTGGGATTATCAGTGATATATCGGTCAAATATTGGTCAATATCACCGATAATATTAGTACCGGTATTCTGATGGATGTTTGACACCGATATTTTACATGGGGACCGATAACTGATATATCACTGATATTAACTGAATAACTACATAGCATATGAAAGTTAAACTATTTTGTCTATTTATGCCTGCTTTTGCAATTCATGGTCGTGTTTGCCATTAGACTACATCTTGGATTTCTGGGACTGATTATAACGTTTGTGTTTGTGTTTACGCGTAGGTATGTATTTGAAATGCCTGCTCATGCTGCATTCTCATAGTAAAAGTATGCAGTCTGACAGGTGGCAGGACTTTTTCTTTTTGGATGCGAGGTATAAAGAAAACCTCACGAGTCTTTGATTTTTAAATTTGACCGTAATTTGATTGTTGACGTGTTTCTTTCCAATTTCAGGTTTATTCTGGCTTGTTTCTGTAACTTTTATTTGGTGAAAGTTTTTGGCAAGGCCCTCTATGTGGGTGAATAGTATAAAGACGAGATACCGAGCAGTGACTGTAGTTTAGTAAAACTTTTTTTTCTAGCTATATTTGTTTTTTTTTAACCTTTTGTACCTGTTTTACCTACTTTTGATGACTGTCATGTTTGGGGTTGAGTTGCCATGCAGCGTGTTTGGAGACGTGTTTTTGTTCATCTTTATCGTTCATGGGATGGATTTGCAATAAATGATAACTTTGTTCTTGTTCATTTTGATGATTGGGTCGTGTTAGGGGGTTGATTTTTCATCTAGTTAGAGCTCAATCTTATAGGCGCTTGAAGGGGTATGGTCCCAAAGAGCGTACTCAGACATGCACTCAAGGGGCCGTACTATCAAAGAAACTTTGCCGTCTAGATAGATCTAGAACATTGAGTCATTGATAGACAGGGCCGTACTATCAAAGAAACTTTGCCGTCTAGATAGATCTAGAACATTGAGTCATTGATAGACAGAGATGGCGATGACGTGGGGCATCATTGACAACGTCAGAGGGAACACACAAGACAAAGGAAAAGGACACCATATGGCACCAATCATTGGTCGGTCCCTACCACAGAACCCCCACGAGACAGCTAGGGACAACCCAACAAGAAGACCCAACAAGTACCGGGAGACGCTGAGGTGGAGCGACCAGAATCGTGCCAAGTCAGCCCTAGTACACATTAGCGGTCCTGTCCTGTCAGGGCAGACAAAACGGATATTCTCCAAGATCGACAGTTGGCGATGGCCCAACTGACTCTTACCTTCTTCACAACCCTTCGGCTATAAATAGAGGACTTGTTCTCTAGGTTTAAGGATCGCTTCTCTTGCCACTTATTTCCTCAAAACGAGTTCATATTTTCACGCCAGATGGTGGTTACAAGGAGAACCCCCAACCTCTCCTTGTAACTAGTTCACTGGTGTTGTTTCGTTTTGCAAGATCGGTTGAATATAATCAAGCTTTCGTCGACGAAAGGATCGGGATTAACCATTGTTGACGAGACAAATCATCTAAGCTTAACCTTGTGTTAACTTAGTGTTTCTTCATTGGCGCCCACCGCACTTATTGCACTCTTTTCATCCCTTTTTTTCTTTCCAAAGTTTCATCAAGGCTGGTCCAAGCCCTTCTTTTCCCACTTTCGGTGAACACACTCCATTTGGCACGGTGGCGGACAATGCGCACGTCCAAAACCACCGGATGGACGAGCAAACCGGAGAACACACAGATGCAGGGGTCACAAATGTCCTAGGTAGTCGATGAGTATTAGGCGCCCCACTCAATTTCTAAGCCCCGTGCTCATGTGTGATGTTTTGAAGTTTAAAGTTGATCTTCCAATCTTTCATCTAGTTGATCAAGAACGTCTTTAATCAATATTTTGAAACTCACAAAACCGCAACTGGAAACTTCAAGTCGCGTACATATTTGTAATGCGGTTATAATGTAGTTGGGATGCATCTCTTATTTTGAAAAATGCATTGGTAAATACTGAGTCTAGCTATAAAAACTCATTTGGGTTATTTGAGTTATTTTTTGTCATTGTAGAATTAAGGATGGTTCACAATGGATTGGGAAATAATTAACGATGTGTTATGATGGGTTTTAAAATAATTTGTGGGTCAGGATGAGTATTACGCTGGGTAAGTGGTAACCCTAAAAAGAGCATCACAGTCAACTCTTCATCCTGTTCGAGTGTTCGTATACGTTACCCTTCAGAGCTGTGACTTCACAAAGAAAAAAAAAATTAAAAACAATTCAAAAAATAAAAAAATTTAAAAAACATGGGAAAAATAAAAAAATCTCAACAAAATAAAAAAAAATAAAAAGTAAAAAAAATCAGAAAAATAAAAATTAAAAAATAAAAAAGTGTTAAAAAATTTAAAAATAAGAAAAAAATCAAGAACATAAAAAAATCTAAAAATTATATAAAAAAATAAAAAAAAGTCCAAACAATAAAATATTAAAAAAATGCAAAATAAAAAAATAAAAAAACTTAAAAATCATTAAAGTTAGAAAATTTTAAAAATTAAAATATAAAAAGTTCAAAATAAACAAAACAAAGTTAGAAAACCAAAAAATAAAAAAAATCAAAAAGTTGTAAATTTTAAATATTAGAAAAACACATTTAAACACACTTTCCCCAACATTGGTCACTTTTGAAACACATGTGTTTTATTTTTTTAATTTATTATTTTATTTATTTTTTGTTTTTTTTTATTTTTTTTCTAATTTTATTTACTTTTTTATTTTTTTGGTTTTTTTTAACTTTTTTGGGTTTTTAGAATGTTTTAAAATTTTGTATCTTTTTTAAAAAAAATTTTGGATTTTTTAAATTATCTTTTTTATTTATGAAGTCACAGTTGTGAAGGCTAACGTCTGAGAACACTTTAACAGGATTAAAAGTTTGCTTGTAATTCACTTATTAGGTTTTTTTTTTATTTTTTGGATTTTTATTATATTTTCTAGTTTTTCATTCCTTTTTAGTCAATTCTGATCGAAACTCATCCCAACCCAAACTTATATTGACCTTTTTTAAAAATTTTGTTTTTATGTTCTTTTTTTAACTTTTCTTTTAGTTTTTTAGTTTTTTAATTTTTTAATTTTCTGTTTTTTGAATCTTTTAACATTTTTTTTGACTGTGATGTGCTTTTTAATTTTTCTTTGATTTTTTAATTTTTTTTTAATTTTGGATTTTTCTTATTTATGGACTTTTTTTTATTCGTTATTTTAATTTTAGTTTTTTTTTAACCTTTTTAGCCTATTATGACTTAAACCGATCTTGACCCAAACCTATTCTAATCCAAACTTATCCTGACCTTTTTTGTAAAAAAAAAAAAAAAAAAAAAAAAAAAAAAAACCTCATCCTAACCCAAACCTATTCTAACCCAAACCCATCCTAACCCATTACCCAAACCTGCCCAACCCACCTATTTTGCCACCCATAGTAAATAGTATCATATCATAAAATCTACTTTCCTTAACGTGTTGAGGTGATTTAGTTTCCGAATCATCTCAAAACATGTGACTCCGATCTTATATAACTGTTTGGTTTTCTCTATTTTGGTAGGTCTTTACTGCGCTTACAGAAATGTATTCCTTCAAGATTTCGATCAATTTTACTATGCTAAGCTTCAATGCTTGTAAAATTGGAGCAAATTGACCAGAACCTAGGGCTGGCAATAGTTATCTGTATAAGACACGATTAAACCTGTTTATTGAAAAAATACACGACTTGGTTTTTTACTTTTTTAAAAATAAATCAAATTGGGAGGTTATGATCCATCATTTCTTCTCTTTAGTTCATAAAACATACAACTGTTTTATAGACATGAGATATAAAGTAGTTAAACAAGTTGTATAAGTATTCATGTTTAATATTTGTGTTATTCGCGTCATCAGAGACCTGTTAAACCCGATAAAACACTATTTGTCAGCCCTACCAGAACCAAACTCATGGTTGGTACAATCTAGGCCGCCACCTTTCCAAAATGGTTGTTTTCTTTTCTATTTGGTTGACGAGTTATTTTTGCTTAAATAATGATACTTTGCGAAACCTTTTAACAACTAGTGCTCTTTCAAAATGTATTTCACAAGGTGCCATTGCTAGTAGTGATGTAGCTTTGGTTGGTACGCATTGTAAGATATTTTAGATGGTGTAAGAGAATGTTATATATGATATTTCACAAAGATATACCACCATGATTCTTCAAAATAAACTCTCATATGAAGGGGGTGTTTGGGATTCTTTCTCAAAGATTGACTTATTAACTTATATAAGTCATAACTGTGAAGTTAGAAATTCTAACTTCTCAAAAATGACTTCTCAACTCACAAAATCCTTCAAAATAAGCTAAGCCAAACACTAAAAAAACAACTTTTTAACTTTTATAAGTCAAAAAGTCATAAGTTGCTCCAAAATAAGCTAACCCAAACACCCACGAAGAATCCATGACTTTATATGTCTTCACCTTCAAGTTCAAAAGGAATTTTATAGGTTGACTTTGAAATTATCCAACATTTATTAAGGGTTTTCTCAATCATCCAAAACCCATAGCAACCCTAGTCTATAATTCTTGTATTACTTAGCGATTAAAGTTAATTTTATGGGTTAACTTTGAAATTATACTACACTTAATTAGGGTTTTCTTCCCAGCTTCCTCTCTCATACCTCTAGATAAAAGTTATGTTGTTTCAGTACCTCAAAACCGCCCTCACATGTAGTACGAGGTGGCCTAGGGTACCAGTGACCCTAATCCTAACTACAAATGTTCAAATTAGTTGTATCAAGTTAATTTTTCCAAAGAACTACACTTGTCAACGAGTATTAACCAAAACAACGAAATTAATAAATGAGTATTAACTCAACTAATCTACGAGTATTTAACCAAAATAGCTACATTAATCAACACTCATCAAACATAACATTGATCAACAAGTATAAACCAAAATAACTAAACTAATCAACATTATTAACTAAACTAATCAACGCGTATTTAACTAAAACAACTACACTAATCAATGCGTATTTAACCAATATAATTACATCAATTAACGTGTATTTAACTAAAATAACTACACTAATCAACACTCATTAATACAACACTAATCAAGCTCACTACTTGCCACACGATGGGTATCCACTGTTGCCTGGGTTTCAAATGGCATCTGATTAGCTGGATCGAGTTCTACACCAGGCCTCGACAGTGGTGGTTGTGTGATAATGACGTGACTGCATGGGCGGAACCAGTATATAAGCAGCCATAGCATGGGCTACGGCTCAACCCCGTATTCGCAGTGTTATTTTTTTCGTTTTTATACAAAGGATACCCCTAAAAAATACGAGGATACCCCTAACCATACAAATAGGATAGTATAAAGTGTAAATCCAATTCTTTTTACAAGCCCAAACATAATTATTAATAGCCTATTAAGCTAGCCCATTAGACCACTCGTAGTGGGGGTTCTTTTGGTGCTTTTTCCCAAAAAAAAAAACTCCCCCCACACCCCCACCACCCCCTTGGGCGTTTTTTCTGGAAAAAAAAAAATCCAAGAAGCGTCTTTTTTTCCACGCCCCCCACTCTTTTCTTTGGCCAATGACAGCTTTTCTTCTTTTTGTTTGGCCAATACCTTTTTTTTAATGGATTTTTTATTTAATTCTATTATACCCCCTTTTAACACAATGGCTCACAATGCCCACATTCCCACCACACCCATTGTAGAAAAACACCCCATGATGCCCCATTGCTGAATGGACTGCCACATGGCGTAAAACGCCCAATGGTGAGGGCATTATTTGTGTCTTCCACTACACATGGTCTTAGCCAAGACCTAAAATAATAATAAAACATGCCCATTTATATGTTGATTATGGCCCCTTTTTTTGGGATACCCCTGATTTAATGGGCTAGTTCCGCCACTGTGTGACTGTGGTAGTGTTCGATGACGACGACACAACAAGGTGTTGATGGTAGGTGGAATCTTGGAGAAAAGTAACATTGTAACAATGATGGTGTGTGATCGCGACTGTTGTGGTGTGCAATGGTGTCCGGTGTGGTGGAAGAACGGATGGATCTGGGATGCGATGAGGTTGTGCGCTGCCATAGAGGGTGATCGGGGTGGAAAACGTGAGGGGGCACAAAGTGAAGAGCTCTCAAATGGTGGGGATGTTAAAATGAGACAGTGTTTTGTGGATGTGTGAAAAGACCGTATTACCCCCACGTGTTATTAAATTTCTAACGAAAAAATTAACGGTGTTAGCTCCAGGGACTCACAGTGTAGCGCTTATCAAACCATATGGACACAACTTTCTATTTTTGCAAAAGAGGAACTCAAGTTGATTTTTGCCCCAAACCACAGGGACGCAAATAGCACTTTACTCTAAGTAAAAATGTTAATATTTAACTGATGTTAGTGTTTTTCCATAAGATGTCATGATGAATTTAATTGTACCGATAACTTAAAAAAAAACAAACCTTATGCAAGACTGCATTAGAGCCTTTTTGCTTCCTTTCCATTCATAGTTTCATTCATGGCTAATGATGCAATTTGTTTGGTTAAAAAAAGATTCAAGACTTGCATGATAAATCAAGGTAAATAATGTTGTTGGTAAATAACGTTGTTATTTGTATTTGATAACGAAATTAGATATCGTTTTCACAATTTTTTGGAAGATCATAACTAAACCATTTTCAACCAGAACAACGCAAAGAAAGTAAAGAGTAAATTATTTTTTGAGTCCCTATGTTTTAGTGGTTTTAACCACTTGAGTCCAAAATCAAAAAATTTAACGTCCTGAGTCCCTAGCCATTTATTTTATAATGTTTTGAGTCCAATTTTGTTATTTTTATAACGATTCGAGTCCAAAAAATTGTACTCAAAAGGTTAAAATTTGGACTCAAAAGGTTAAAGAAAATGCTTATAGGGATTCAGGTCGTTAAACTTTTTGCTTTTGGACTCCATTAGTTAAAACTACTAAAACACAGGTACTCAAAAAGTAATTTACCCAAAAGTAAAATTAAAATATACATTGCATAATTAACCAAACTTAACTGAAACCGATGGTTAAACCATCAGCTATAGTTAAGCAATATTCTATAACCGAAGCTCGGTTATAGTTATGGTTAAGCCTCCATAACCGAAGCAAACCGAACCGAACCAACTTTGCACACCCTACCACCACGGAAACTCGCATGGGTTGCGGCAGTGCTCCTTGGCCATCTTGCTCGACCCATAGTAGAACCCGATGGTTCGCACCATCCTTATAATATATAGGAATAATGGATTTTAATAATCCTAACTATTGTTTTTTGGCCGGCAACGGTCTCAACTTTAAAAATTCCCACTGGTGGTCCCTTATTTTCACATATTGGCCTTCAATGGACCCTGACTGACAGAACCTTAACGCCGTTAGTCTTATTCGCCGGAATAATGTTTTTGGCCCGAAAACTCCTTTTTGGGCGGAAAACTCAACCTTTTCGTCTGAAACCTTATTACACATCATTAGGAACCTTTTCTAGTAAAAAGCCCCAATTATTAAGGTCGCCGGAAAAACTCCTTTTTTTTTCCGCCGGAAAACTCAACTTCTTAGTCGGAAAACTCAAAGTTTTTGTCCCAAACTTGTTTGTAACCATAGATCTGACCTTTAGGAACATTTTTCGACCAAAAACGTTTTTCCGGCGACCGGAGACTAACGGCGTTAGGGTTCTGTTAGTCATGGTCCATTGAAGGCCAATTTATGAAAAGATGGGACCGCCAGTGGGAATTTTAAAAGTTGCGACCGTTGCCGGCCAACAGACAATAGTTGAGATTATTAAAATCCATTATTTCTAATATATATATATATAGTTTATTAAAAGGCATGAAAAATGAATTGTAACACTAATATTAATTTTTTTAAGTTTTATTTTCATCTTTTATATTTTAAATAATATAATTTTTTATTTTTTTGGTTTCCCTTTATTTTAACTTTTCTTCGATAAATCGTCTTTGTCAACTTTAAAAAAACTGAATATGTGGTTGTGCTCAAATCTTATTCGACGTTTTGGTATATATTTTGTTGACAAGGGAGTTGCATTCAAAAGAGAATGCTTCTTTGGTATCGTATGCTATATAAGTGCCGGTACCCTGACGACTCAAACCGAATCCTACCGAACAACATCAATACTGATGTCCATTCTTATTGTTTTCGATTGATGTAAGCCCATGTTGATATTCTTCTGGGCATCAAACAACTTTATCTTTTTTATCAGGGCCGTCACTGGAGGTGGGCGGGGAGGACCACCGGCCAGGGCCCGTGATTTTGAAGGGCACGTAATTTAAAAAAAATCCATATATAAATTAATATGGTATAGCCAAACAAATACTAACATAACATAGGTGCACTTACAAAAAAAATCATATGGTTAAGATTAGTTAGCCCATTGGGATTAGGTTAGTGAGCCCAATATCCAAATGATTTTAGAAACTAATAAAAACAATTAGTCCATGTTGGGCGGCAACTAGTGCCCTGTGGATATTGAAACATCGTATAGCAGGAGAGTAGGAGACATATCTGGTTCGACGAAGAACTCACAGAGTCTGCACGCACAGAAGCCACAGAGTTTGCACTCTTTTGTTCTTCGATTTCAGTCTTGCACGTAACCACGGGCCACCACGCATAGAGTCTGTTCGACGAACTCAGTCTCATGATCACAGATCACGTATTCAGGTAAACATCATATCATCAATCGTCAATCGGCTCTTGTTCGCTACTTCAATTGTTGAAGGAATATGGTCCCAAAAACCCTGCGCAAGCGCAGAGGACCATGCCATAATCACACTCCAAATTATTCTTAAACAGACCTTGCGCAGCCGCGCAACGTGTCTTAGTAAAAATTTGGGAAGATCAGTCTTCAGTAACCATGCGCCGGAGAAAGGAAAGACAAATGTTCAGCTAACACCCTTGCGCGGGCCCGCGCAAGGGTACAGTTAAGCTTGAAGATTTAACAAAAGACAAGTCTTGAACATTTCCGCGCGCATGAAATAAAAACTACAAAAGGAATCTTTTGTGTTATAACATAATGGACACATGGCAAGGGATTACTGGTTTACAGCTGTAGATCTTCTAGAAGGCATTAAATTACCATCATGTACAAACCTCATTCGGTTATAACCGAATATGACATGGCAAAATCTGGGACCTTCCTTGATGTCACGATGATGGCAACAATTTACATGCAAATCTAGATTAGACCACTTTCCACGTGGCATCTCTCCAGCTATTGATCAAGATCACGATCCGTGTGCATGGATTGGGAGATAACTAACAAACGGAAAAGAGAATTTCGTTATTACCTCCGTTACATTGTTGGCGCCAAACTTCGATTATAAATAGGAGAATTCAGGTACGATCTAATCATCTACTTTCACATACTTTCAATTCTGATTACTTCATCTTCTTTGAGATTAATATACTTATTCTCACGCCGGAGGGTGGTCACGGAGAGAACCCCCATTCTCCCCGTGACGAGGCTAACGGCGTGTCCTTTTTTGCAGAGATTTTCGACGAAGTAGTTCCCACCAGCAATCGACGATAGGATTAACCCTTTTATGCCGAAACCCTACCCCCAGATCTGATTGATTCCGGTCATTTAGATCTGGTGTTTCTTCAGTTGTTATGTTTTGTTTTTGGTCGAATTCACTTGTTCAGGCCCTTATTAGTTATTAATTATTATGTTTCTTTTTGTCGAATTCAGACCCTTGTTTAGTCGATTAGTTATTGTCGAATTCATGCCTGTTTTCTGTTGTGTTGAAGACTAAATTGTTGGTAATTCATACAAAAACGATTGTCAATTTCAGGCCCGTATTCTATTTTTTTTTGTCGAATTTAGGTATGATTTAAACTGTGAAGAGTAGATTCACCAATTTGCTATCAAGAATGCAAGGAGGGCTTCACGAATCATTGGTTAGCTATTAGCTTATTAGTTTTTACGGTATGTCACTCATTCGAATACTATATTTTGTATTTTGTTAGTTGCATTGTTTATCGAATGCTATATTTTTGTTAATGGTTCACGATTGTATGAAAAAACTAGTTTAAATTATGAGTTAATTGCCCGGATGGTCCCTGTGGTTTCACGTTTTTTCACGTTTAGTCCCCACTTTTTGAAAATAACATGTATGCTCCCTATGGTTTGTCATTTTGTTACTCGGATGGTCCCCAAACATTTACTCTGGGGACTATCCGAGTAACAAAATGACAAACCATAGGGAGCATACCTGCTATTTCCAAACAAACTGACATCTACTCAGGGACTATCCGAGTAACAAAATGACAAACCATAGGGAGCATACCTGCTATTTTCAAAAGGTGGGGACTAAACGTGAAAAAATGTGAAACCACAGGGACCATCCGAGCAATTAACTCTTAAATTATTTATTACGTTAAGGCCCGATGACACGTTTTTTCAAGCTCGAACAGAGTACATGAATTCTCAGGGCCGACCGTGTTTTCTATCCTTTTTCGTTTACTATAACAAGTGCTGATATCATAACAAACTAATACCGACCAAATTTCCGTCACGTAGCGCAACATAGTCCAACTATTTTTATAGTTAAAAGGATAGATATTACATATTACATATACAACCCATTATTTCCCCCCAAGATTCGTTTACACCCTCGCACCTACATTTGATTTTGTGAGTAGGGTTGCGGAAAGATAAACGCCCCAAGTCACCCCGTCTCTTTCGCATCACACGTCTCCTTATAAAACCCTCAAAAACCACCTCTCTCTCTCTCTTCTTCCCCAAACACACCCACACTTTCTCTCTCTACAAATCGTCTATCTTGCAACACACACAACAGCAACAATGGGCGCTTCGCTTCCTCCTAAAGAGGCTAATCTCTTCAAACTCATCGTCGTAAGCTCCACAATCTCAACCACTTTATTTAAAATTAAAACCCTAGCTAGTCTTGTATTGTGATGTAATCGTGTCCTTGATTGTGATTGTAAACTTCATGTATTGAATTGACGTAAACATGTGGTTTTGTAATCAGTAATGCGTTTTGTACTTTTGGTATATTGAAATTTGAATGAACTGTAGGCGATTTGTGGTGTTTTTGTTGTTAATGAAAGTTTGAGAGTCATGTTACTTGCAAGTGTTTTGAAATAGAATTGAATTGAGTTGGCACAAAGTGCTGCACTTTTACGGTTTTAATGAAATCGTTTGTTCGACTGCTGCAAGTTCTTGTTATGTTAGCATGTAGTTAAGATTGTTATTTATCTAATTGATGCTGTAAGTTGTAACACTAATTGGACTAAGGTTTCAATATAGTTAAATCTTGTTTCGGAAGCAGTATTAAATCTAGGAATCTAAGTGCTCAATAGAGTATAGAATACAGCTCTGTTAACCAAGCGCGTGCCTAGGCCAAGCGCAGCTTCTCGCTTCGCTTCAAAAGCCTTGCTTTCAGGCCATCAGGCGCATTTTTCAGGCCAAGTTCTGTCAGAGTTCTGGCAAAGAAACTTCTGAACAGGTCTAAAACAATTATACCGACCTTAAACAAAGCCTGGAATCAACTTAAAACAAGCTAAACTATTCCTAAAGAAGGCTAAATATGTCTAAATCCCTGAAACCTTTTCTTTTACACTATACGCCTCGCCTAAAAAAGCCCTCGCTTTTTAAGTGCCTTGCACTCAAGCCTAAGGCTCACCCTTTGGGCCTTTGACAACTATGGAATACTGGAGTGTGCTAAGTGTTCTATACAATATGCAAGAACACCCTTCTCTCGGTTATAGAAGAAATTATAAAAGCATTAGCAAACTTAAAATATCTTGACGTTTGTTTAATAATTAAAGAATGCTACTTGACAATCTTTTTGATATAACTATTTAATATCTGGCAAGTATCATCATCTAATATGATATCATAGGTGAAAAGCATACTTAATTGTATGTCATCTTGTATGTTAGATCACAACGAGCTTGCTTCTCAAGATCCTGCCACATCCCTTTCCTTTAGGAGAATAGTGAGACGAAGTAGCTACTGACCTTTATTCGGATGAATCGTTGACCTATCTTGATTTTTGACCAACTTCTAAACTTATTTGACCTTTTTTCAAAAGAGGCTTGAATTCACACCATCTTTTATAGTTTTATCTTATTAAAATCAATAAAAACTGCTTCAAGGCTATTTTGTGTCTCTTTTCTTTACTTTCTAATGAACAATCCTTCTTGTATAAACCAAACTGGTCTCTTTTCTAACTAATATAGTTGTTCTCAATCCATAACTTATGCTCAATAAGTCGCTCTTGCTTTTTTAGTTTATGCAAATACATTTTGATATATTTTTTTCATAATATTTGACACCCTCACGAGGGTTAACTACAAATAATGATATAGTATTTCATTGTTTTGATGCTGCTGCTATACTTTTGAAGCCAGATTTATTATATTTGTATACTGAGGAATTGATACAAATTCTCTCGATTGTCATTTTGGCAGAAATCTTATGAAATAAAACAGTATAAAAAGGGGCTTAAGGCTGCAGATGCTATATTGAAGAAGTTCCCAGATCATGGAGGTTTGTGAAAAGTTTATTATCTAGTAGGAAATACGTCTGTTTTGAAACATTGCTTCAATGAGATCAGTCATTGGCGTTATCTCTTATCTCTTAAAAGTTAATAAAGATGAATATATTATATTATACGAAACCCTATTTTTAGAGTAAAAAAGGGCATGCTTCTTGTAGCAACGAAAAGAAAAAAACAGTTGATTTTTGGTGCCTTTTCCATTAGAAATACTTTTATTTTCTAAATTTGGCAACATATAACATATCCTGAGTTGCCTCTGGTCATGGATATCAATGGGTAACATATAAACTTATAGATATTTAATTTTTACATCGGTTTGACTTTTCTTATTACTAGAAACTCTCTCGATGAAGGGATTGACATTGAACTGCATGGACCGTAAGCCAGAAGCATATGAGCTTGTAAAGCTAGGATTGAAGGTTGGTACCATTAACTTGCAAACCATACATTATAGTTCACTTGTTTAACTGTAGATTTTCTATATCATAATTCATACCATTGTCACTTATTAAGTTCACTTGTTTAACTGTAGAATGACCTGAAAAGCCATGTTTGTTGGCACGTCTTTGGTCTTCTCTATCGATCAGACAGAGAGTACAGGGAGGCAATAAAATGTTATAGGAATGCTCTGAGGATAGATCCCGACAACATTGAAATACTTCGGGACTTATCTCTCTTACAGGTACATATCCTTACATCGTATACATATTGTTTGTTTTTTTGTTTTGGGTAGCTAATAGAGCCTTTTCGCATTCGATTATAGGCACAAATGCGTGACTTGGCAGGTTTTGTCGAAACTAGACAAAAATTGCTGACGTTAAAACCCAATCATCGGATGAACTGGATCGGTTTTGCAGTTTCTCATCATCTAAACTCAAAGTAAGCTGTTAAAAGTTCCCATTGATTAATTCAAAGAATTTGTTTACATCATACATCTATATCAAAGAGTAAAATACCATTTCTTCCCTGAGGTTTGGCCAGTTTTGCGACTTTGTCCAAATGTTTGTTTTTTCGCATCTCGATCCAAAAGGTTTAAAATCTTGACATTTTCATCCGACTCGTTAACTCCATCCATTTTTCTCTGTTAAATTAGGGGTATTACTGTTATTTTAGACATTTTTTTATTATACTAAAAACGCTATAAGAAATTAAGTCAATAGTTGGATCTTTATTTCTTATTATGTTTTTAGTTTAATAAAAATAATGTATAAAAAGATGGTAATACCCCTAACTTAATGAAGAAAAAAGGATAGAATTAACGAGTCGGATGAAAATGGCAAGATTTCAAAATTTTCTGGATCCAAATACGCAAAAACAAACCTTTGGACGAAAGTCGCAAAACTAGCCAAACCTCAGGGACGAAAATGACATTTTACTCTTTTTTAAAAGTGTCGAAGTTTACTCACCGCAAAACATTGGTTATGGTAGCGCAATTTTGTTCTTTTCTTTCACTGTCTTTAACTTTTTATGGATTTTTTTACAAGTGCATCGAAAGCAATCGATATTCTGGAAGCATATGAAGGGACTCTTGAAAATGATTATCCTCCAGAAAGCGAACGCTGTGAGCATGGGGAAATGCTGCTATACAAGGTAATAGTTACGATAAGTAACAGTTTCTAGTTCTATCAACAATGAAACATGTTCATTGATTGTTTTGAAACCATTATGCATGTGAACGATAAGAACTTATTCTAAAAATTCTCTATCTAGATATCTTTATTGGAGGAATGTGGCTTTTTTGAGAAAGCGCTTGAGGAGTTGCGCAGTAAAGAGTCTAAGATTGTAAGTTTATCCCATTTACTTTGAATCGTCTTTCAGTCAACATGGTCAATTAGCTTCTTTTTATAATCCTTATTGTCTTATTAGGTTGATAAATTATCCTACAAGGAAGAGGAAGCGTCTCTTCTTATGAAGCTTAATCGTCTCGAGGAAGCCGAAAAGCTGTATAGGTTACTACTTGTTATGAATCCTGACAACTACAGGTACATGAACTGATGAAAACAGAGTCTTTTGAGAGGCTACTTAGTACTTAGTTTAATTTTTAGAATTCTGACTGTAAAAAGTAAAAAAAAAAAATGCAATTTTCCATTTTTCCTCCCTGAAGTTTGGCCAGTTTTGCGACTTCCGTCTAAAGGTTTGTTTTTTCGTATCTGGATCCAAAAGGTTTGAAATATTGCCATTTTCATTCGGCTCGTTAACTCCATCCATTTTTCTTTGTTAAGGGTATTTTCGTTTTTTTTTTGTTAACTTAAAGGGCAATTTGGTTATTCGAATACTTGTACATTATGCTAAATGCTTGTACATAAAGTGAAAAAGACCGAATTGCTCTATAGTTAACAAAAAGACGAAAATACCCCTGACTTAACGGAGAAAAGCGAATGGAGTTAACGAGCTGGATGAAAATGACAAGATTTCAAACCTTTTGGATCCAGATCGGAGAAACAAACCTTTGGAAGAAAGTCGCAAAACTGGCCAAACCTCACTAAAATAGCATTTTACTAAGGAAATTAACAATTTAACCTTTTTACATAGATACTATGAAGGATTACAGAAGTGTGTTGGACTACATTCCGAGACTGGCCAATATACCTCTGATGAGATAGATAAGTTGGATTCTCTGTACAAATCTCTTGCAGAGCAATTTACCTGGTCTTCTGCTGTTAAGGTGGGCAATTATTATTATTATTTTTTTTGCGTCTTGAATGAAATTCTAAAATCACAATGTTATCTTAGAGGATCCCACTAGATTTTTTGGACGGTGAAAAGTTTCGGGAAGCGGCGGATAATTATGTCAGGCCTCTGCTAACAAAGGTACTTGTATTTTGACTATTTGTTCCTTTGGTGATTTTTTAATGCCAACTTATAGTTTTTACAAATGACAAATGTAGGGAGTCCCGTCACTATTTTCTGACCTTTCTCCATTGTACAATCATGCTGGCAAGGTTTGTGCAAGATACCTTACTGAAAGTTCTAATCTTTTGCATTATTGAAACGTGTTTTTGACCTTTTATACCTTTTTATAGGCCGACATTCTTGAAATGTTGATCCTTGGGTTAGAGGAATCACTTAAAAAGACAGGTGGATACCCTGGAAGGTAAAAATGGTCGATAAACCGTAAACGTTGCTCATTGCGTTTCGTTTTTGTGGAAGTGTAGTGTAACCTTGTATTATATATTGTCCAGATCAGAAAAAGAACCACCTTCGGCGCTTCTGTGGACTTTGTTTTATTTGGCTCAGGTTTGTTCTTGTTGCACAGGTTGTTTGGATTTTGATTATTTGAATAATGTTGCATATTATCATTCTTGTATTGTTATGCTTATGCAGCATTATGATAGACGGACCCAGTATGATACGGCACTCGCTAAAATTGAGGAAGCTATGCAGCATACTCCAACTGTTATTGATTTATACTCAGTCAAGGTCTGCTTATGTTATTGTATTTTCTCTCTTTGTGTATGACGAGTAATATTAATGTAGAGTCTTTTTATATATGTTTGTTTTTCTTGCAGAGTAAGATACTAAAACATGCTGGAGACTTTACAGCAGCAGCTGCATTAGCAGATGAAGCTCGGTGCATGGATCTTGCAGATCGTTACGTAAATAGTATGTGTGTTAAAAGAATGCTGCAGGCTGATCAGGTTCAAACCTCTAAATATGTTATATATGATATATCATTTTCTTACTGAATTTACACGTTTGTACATATTTCTTTATTTTTAATTTTGGTTCCAAGTTAGGTTCCCCTTGCAGAAAAGACAGCTGTATTGTTCACGAAAGACGGTGAACAACATACTAATCTGCATGACATGCAGTGCATGTGGTTAGTGTCGTTACAAACTTGTTACAATATATTAACACTTTTAACACAAATGTATACGAAAAATTTACTGAATCTTTCGGTTTGAAGGTATGAACTTGCTTCTGGTGAAAGTTATTTCCGTCAGGGTGAGCTTGGACGGTCGTTAAAAAACTTTGTGACGGTGGAGAAACATTATGCGGATATAACTGAAGACCAATTTGATTTCCATTCTTATTGTTTAAGAAAAATGACTCTTCGTTCGTATATAGAAATGTTAAGATTCCAAGACCGGCTTCATGCTCATGCTTACTTTCGCAAAGCAGCCGCTGGAGCTATAAGGTGAAGTTTCTGGTGTCATGTTTGAAAAAGAAGTCAACATACAAAGTTAATGCCATGCCATTAAGTTGACATGTTACCAGATCAGATTACTTTAAAGTATAACGTCTCTTTTGACTTTCTTGTATCTACTGACTGCTGTAGATGCTACATCAAGCTTTATGATACTCCGCCAAAGACATCAACCGAGGAAGATAATGAATTAGCAAAATTACCAGCTTCCCAAAAGAAGAAAATGCGGCAAAAGCAGAGGAAGGCTGAAGCAAAGGCGAAAAAGGTATTTACATCGTTATTCGGATTTATTTTAACAGATTTAAACTGAAAGCTTTTACTAGATGAGTGGATGTGGGCATGTGGCAAAATGAGCGGGTTGGGCAAGTTGGGTAACAAGTAAAATCGTTTAAGGTTTTTATTATTGAACGACTCAGATCACTATTGATATTTTCTATAAATAATTACTCGTGTAATTTTTTTTCAAGGTAATGGTTTCTCTACAAAGGGTAAAATTCCTAAGAAGGCTAAGAAGCCATAGGAATTAGGCATGTGGCAATTATTAAAATTAAGGGTGGGGGTATAAGAGTAAATTAGACGATTATTCAATTATGATAAAAACACCATATATCATTTTTATATGCAAAATATAACACCATGTACACTTTGTTATAAAAAAAATATAACACCATATACCTGCTACTATCACTACATAATGAACCCTTTGTTACCCACAAACCTGCTACAATCAAAACACCATTGGATAAACAGAACCAAAAACACCATGGACTAAAAACACTCGGTTGAAATATAAATTTTTATACATCAAAAATAGTAATCGTATTAAAGATGAAAAGACGCTCGTTATTATGGTGTAATTTTTAAAAACCAATCAATCATACCCAGTAAAATCCCACAAATATCAAAGCTATTTGTAGGGTCTGGGGAGGGTGGGATGTAGGCACACCTTACCTCTACCCCTAGGGATAGAGAGGCTGCTTCCAGAGAGACCCTCGGCTCCAAAACACCCAGGAAAGAAATAAATAGAGCATGGGGTGTGTGTGTATGTGTATGTGTATGAAGCTACCAATGTAGTATGAGTTGCGAAATAGTGCATGGTAGAACAGAACAAATATGACAACACAAAACAGTCTATACACATAGTTACATATTTACGACCATACACTACACCTAGAAACACAACTGTACAAAACATCCTATACACATAGTTACTTATGTACGACCATACACTACACTACACCTAAAAACACAATTGTACCCTTTCCTAGAAATCCTTAACCTTAATCCTACGTCTCCACGAGCTCCTATCATGGACCATGTTCTCAGAGAGGTGCAATTTTTGCAAATCCTGCCTAATCCGCTCATCCCAAGTAATTTTGGGTCTGCCTCTACTCCTCCTCCCCTCCACCTCGAGGGTTTCAACCACTCTAACTGGTTCTATCGTCTGCCTCCTCTTCACATGCCCAAACCATCTCAATCTTCCCTCCTTTATCTTATCTGATATACTAGCTACTTCTAACCTTTCCCTAAAAACATCATTTCTTATCCGGTCTAACCTTGTGTGGCCACACATCCATCTTAGCATTCTTATCTATGCTACCTCCATCTTGCGTGCCTGTACTTCCTTAATGGCCCAACATTCGGTTCCATATAACATAGCAGGTCTAATTGCAACCCTATAAAATTTCCCTTTCAATTTTGTTGGGAACCTCCTATCGCACAATACCCCAGTGGCAGCTCTCCACCTACACCATCCGACCTGGATGCGGTGGGCAACGTCACTATCTATCTCCCCATCCCTCTGGACAAACGATCCTAGATACTTGAACTTAGTCACCTGCGGGACCGCTTGACTGTCAATGGTGATCTGAATGTCCTCATCGTTGTCTACTCCACTAAAGTCGCAATACAAGTACTCAGTCTTAGATCGACTAATCTTTAAACCTCTTCCCTCTAAAGCTGCTCGCCACTCTTCTAACCTTGCATTCAGGCTTTGTTTACTATCAGCAACTAACACAATATCATCTGCAAAAAGCAGGCACCACGGAAGAGCCCCCTGAATTAACTTTGTCAACTCATCTAGGATAACTGCAAATAGAAAAGGGCACAAAGCGGACCCTTGGTGGAGTCCTACCTCCACCGGGAAAGAATCAGTATCCCCTACAGGCGCTCGGACACTAGTCTCAGTCCTAACATACATATCCCTAATTAAGTCTATATACTTCCCAGAAACCCCTCTACTCTCCAAACTATCCCAAATCAGTCTACGTGGCACACTGTCATAGGCCTTTTCAAGATCAATGAACACCATGTGTAGGTCCCGTTTCTTCTCCCTATACTTCTCCATCAATCTCCTTAGAATATGTATTGCCTCCGTAGTCGATCGCCCTGGCATAAAACCAAATTGGTTTACCGTGACTTGAGTTTCTCTTCGGATTCTCGTCTCAATTATCCTCTCCCATAATTTCATAGTGTGTCCTAGCAACTTAATCCCTCTATAATTCCCACAACATTGGGCGTCCCCCTTGTTCTTATACACAGGAACTACTACACTATTCCTCCATTGATCTGGCATTTTCCCAGATTTGAAAATAAGATTGAATAAAATAGTTAGCCAATGTACTCCTTCTCCCAAGCATTTCCATACCTCAATCGGTATGTTATCTGGCCCAACTGCCTTAGCCCTTCCCATCTTTCTAAGGTTTGTTCTCACCTCCTCCCGTGTGATACGTCGACAGTAGCCGTTATTCCGTAGTCGCCTTACGTGTAAAAAGTTATTGACGTTTAAAATAGATGAGCGGAAGTTGCATGTGGGTTTCTGAATTTAAGACACAACAAAGTTACATTTATACCCCTATGCCATTAAATCAACATTAAAAGTTAAACACAATTAACAAAAATGTCACTAACCAATCTCATCCATCCAAAATTATTATCGGATGTTCCACAAGGCTTCTTAGACTTCGTAGGAGAAACGCCTTTTGTAGACTAACCCGACCCTTTTTTTCAATGGTTGTATTATTATTTTTTTCAAATAAACTGATTTAGGATGTTTAATTCATTAAAATACACTTTGGAGCGACTTTCGCCACATCTGACATGTTTCTTTTCAGCCAGTTTTTTCCCTTATTTAACTTGTTATGCATTTTTTGATGTTCTACCAGGAGGCAGAAGTAAAGAGTGAGGAAGCGAATGTCGGTGGTGGTTCCAAGCATGGGAAACGGAATGTCAAGGCAGTTGATCCGGATCCTCACGGAGACAAATTATTGCAGGTTTTCCTCCTGTCTATTTTAAAACACCGTTCTATTGTGAAAAAGTTGTGGATTATATTTTTTATATATCAAACACACATTTGAAAACATGTTACCTTTTCTGTTTTACCTAGATTGAAGATCCTTTAATGGAAGCTGGAAAGTACCTGAAACTGCTTCAGAAGCACTCGTCTGATCACTTGGAGACACATTTACTGTCTTTTGAAGTTAACATGAGAAAGGAAAAGATCTTGCTAGCCTTGCAGGTAATTTTACTTCTATTTTTTTTGTTAGTAAACAGTAGAGTGTCAAAATGGGTGGGCTTGTAATGGGTCAATACAGGTATTATGTTTAGGAATGGACAGGTGAAGACAAGTTTTGTAAATACTTTAAGAATTTAAAATGATTGACTGAACTATTGTTGCAAACTTGTGATGATAATTTTGAATTTTGAAATCACGTGACTCAGGAGTTTTCATGGATCATGAATACACTTTGGGTGACTTTTGATTGTCCAATTTTAAGCCGATCTTTTTAAGTTTACTCATTTGACCCTGTTATAGGCAAAGTATTAGCCATATTTACCCGTTTATCTTTAATGGGTCAAAATTTCCATTCATGATTTTGGTTTGAATGCCAAAAGTTTGACTGTTTTTCTATCTCATCAAGGCTTTGAAGCACTTGGTACAACTAGATGCTGAAAATCCAGACACCCATCGTTGTTTGGTATGTCATTCCTACCTGTTTATGTATATAGATTTAACACCTTGCTTCATAACTCTGATAATCACACATGTATCTTCGATTGTGTGTGTGTGTGTGTGTATAACTTGCAATATTCCTTAACGTATGAGCGTACGATATGAAATTACGCACGTTGTAAAACTCAAAACCCTAATCACGCATGTTTTATAACATAATCCCGCATGGTTATGATTTTTCAACATGCGTGATTATGGTTTTTCAACATGCGTGATTAGGGTTTTGAGTTTTATAACGTGCGTAATTTCATATCGTACGCTCGTACGTTAAGGGATATTGTATTTTACACTTTCACTGTATATACGTTAAGGAATATTGTATTTTACACTTTCACTATATATATATATAGTGAAAGTGTAAAATACAATATCCCTTAACGTACAATACGTACGATATAGTGAAATCGCATGTTATAAAATCGCATGTGATAATTTTGATGATATCGCATGTTGGTTTTTATTAACAATTTCGCATGTGATAAATTTAATGAAATCGCATGTTGTTTTTTCGTAACAATTTCGCATGTGGTAATTTTGATGAAATCGCATGTTAAAAAACCAACATGCGAATTCAATGTGGGATGAAGATCTGACGGCTGAGATGATCTCGTACGTAATGTAGGATAAGGGCTCTTGTACGTTAACCTAACCCTATATATATATATATATATATATAGATAGAGAGAGAGAGAGAGAGAGAGAGAGAGAGAGGAAGGTTAACGTACATCACGTACGACAGGTAATTATGCACGTTCATTTTAAAGACACGCACGTTATAACTCAAAAATCCAAAATCACGCATGTTGAAACACAATGATCACGCATATTGAAAACATTAATCACGCATGTTATAGAATAAATCACGCACGTAGTCGTACGTGAAGTACGTTAAGCCGTAATGTAAGATATACTTTCTATATATATATATATATATTTATCTCAGTTTGAACAAAAAGTAATATACTGTCTATAATTGTGGATTTCACAGATAAGATTCTTTCATAAAGTGGCATCAAGGCCCGCTCCTACAACGGACGCTGAAAAACTCATTTTGGGAGTTTTAGAAGCAGAACGACCAACTTTCAGGTCATCTTTCTTTACTTTCTGCATTTCTAATGCATTCTTCTTTGTTTAAGTAACTAGTAGAATATACCGCGCCCTGTGGTGGTCCAGTTTTGAACATCGAAACGTAGATAAAAAAGCACGCCGTTGCGGTATATTCTGAAATGACGAAAAATTAGGTCGCTGTAAAAATGAATGTTAAGAAAAGTGGAAGTGATCAAAACGTAGATACAAAAAGCATGACACAAATGGTATATTTGAAATTCAAGAAAAATGTCACGTCGTCGTAAACATGAATGTTCAAAACACGAAAGCGTATTTTTTAAAATAAAGTAGTAAAAATATATCATATTGACCTGGCTCGGTTTATAAGAAAACCTACATTGAAACTTAGACGCTCAGTTTCGGATAAGATTTATACCGAAATGTAGACACTAATAAGCATGTCTCAAAGGTATATTCGGAATTGACGAAAATGCTGTATCTTAAAATATAATTAAAGAAAAACAATATATGTGTAAAATTAGTTATAAAGATTAAAATAAAAAAAATCAAGGCCATGTGTCCCAATAAAAAAGAACTATTCACACATCTTGCAATTGTTATATTATTACTAATACTAATTACTAATACTAGTTTCTTATTATATTGTCTTTTCTTTTCTGTAGTCAGCTGCATGATAAATCTCTGATGGAAGCAAATACGGTTTTCCTTGAGCAACATAAAGGTCATCTTTTTTCCAACACTAGCAACTACATGAAATCACTTACTACGAACACCATCAAAACACCGTGCTTGTGATTTTGCAGATTCCTTGATGCACAGGGCAGCAGCGGCCGAAATGATGTATTGTCTAGAACCAAACAAGAAGGCAGAGGCAATCAAGTTGATTGAAACATCACTCAATAACCCCGTTTCTAGGTAAACCAACCTAACAAAATGATTTTCATTATTTCTTTTTGATTTTGCACACAAATACATAATCTGTCTGTTTTGTAACAAATTAGCAACGGACCACTTGGACCCGTGAAAGAATGGAAGCTGAAAGACTGCGTTGCGGTTCACAAAATCCTAATATCTACGTTTGGTGATCAAGATGCTGCACTAAGTCTGTCTTACCGTTCTTTTGTCTAGTTTTTATTATCCCGTAGCTGGCGATTTTTAATCTGAATGTTCTTTTTTTCTTTTTGATAGGATGGAAAAACCAATGTGCGGTAGAGTTTCCATACTCGACCTACTTTGAAGGCAGCCTTTGCTCTACTATTAACGCAAACAAAGCTTCCAAACAGGTACACGAGAATGCTGAAAACGGGACTGCTGAATTCGTTTCATTAAACGGTACGATAGAAAAGCTAGACGCCTTGAAGAATCTAGCCATCTAGTGGGAAAAAAATACTTTAATCCGAATTTACCGGATTAAAGTCATTAAACCGTGATGCGGTCCCCATGAAGAGAAGAAATAGAACTAATTTTTCATCCTCGAGGCCGTTTTCCTTGTTCATGGGGTAACAGTTTCTTTGGAAAATGTGTATAATCTACTCGAGTTTCTTGTGTCCACCGGACCCGACGTGTTTCAGGCTACAGAGATAGCCCCGGACCGTCCCTCTTTTGATCGTAGTTGAGAATCTTGAGAGTATGTTGTACTGCTGTTTCTGGTTGGTTCTTTTCATTTATGTTGTATAAATGCTATATTTTTTGCAACATTTTTGGAATTTGAATTTTCTGATAAGAGATTTTAGCTTTGATATAAGCAAGTTTCATAACTTCGATAATTTACTGAATCATTTGACTTTAGTCGGTCAAACAAATCATCCTTGACACATTTAGTGCTGTGCATGGGGTCTAAACTGACTCGACCAGAATTCTGAAACGATAGAAAACGGAAACTAAACTAGTAGTGGGTCCCGGTTACCGGTCTGGCATGGGTTTGGCGGTCCGGCTAGATGCCAGTTTGGGCTTGAGATGTTTTGGTCAAACCGTGTGGTTAGATATTGACAGAAGAAAGACAAAGCAGAAGCTGTGACCTGTGATCATTGTTGCAGAAATCGGCCTAGGCGGCCGATTAATCGGCGCCTAGGCGCTAGGCGGTCATCTACTGCCTAATTTTGAGCTAGGCGGTCAATTAATCGGTCATGGTCAAAAATCGGTCCTAGGCGGTCAAAAATCGGATTAATCGGACAATATTAGTCGGTCAAAATCGATCAAAATCGGTCCTAGGCGGTTCTAGGCGGTCAAAATTGGTCAAAATCGGTCAAAATCGAACCATACTATCTGAAACTTGAAGTATTTATGTGAATTTTGAAGTATTATTTTTATATTATTGGGTATATATATATAATTTTGAAAAAATACATATAAAAATCCCATTCCGATTAATCCCGATTAATCCTGATTAATCCCGATTAATCCCTAGGCTGTACCTCACCGCCCGACTAGCGCCTAGCGCCTTCTACAACATTGCCTGTGATGTTTGTTTTGGGCCTGGGCCCTGGGGTATCAATCATCGCTGTAAACACCAAATCATAGCTGTATTGGGTTGTGGCGTTGTGCTGCCTTTAAAGAAACAGCTATATTTTCATATACACACACTAGAGGTGCACAAAATAACCGGTTAATTAACCGTAACCGGTTATTAACCGAAACCGTAACCGGTTAATAACCGATTTAAGAATAACCGGTTAGTGGTTATTTTTAACCGTAGGTTAGTAACCGGTTATAAGTGTTTAGTATAATAACCGGTTATTAACCGGTTTTTTTAAACCGGTTTTTTAACTGATAGACTGGTTAACCGAAAAAATAACCGAAAATAACCGGTTAATTAACCGAACCGGTTAAAGTAATTAACCGGACCAGTTAAAAAAATAACCGGTTAAAGTAATAACCGGTTAAAGCATTAACCGGTTAAAGTCAAAAAGTCAAATTAACCGGTATAACTGGTTAACCGAACCGGTTATTAAAATTAACCGGTTTGTGCACCTCTAACACACACACACACTTGGTTAAAAGTCCCGCGTATTACATATGTTGATAAATGTAATGTTATGCAATTAGTAATAAAAAGTTTTGTTATTTGACTTGTCGTCCAATGGTCTAACGCTCGCAAGGTGGTTGTTTGTCGGGGACATCCTGCGGGGTGTGACAAACCATTATATTATTTGTTAAAGTGTGTAGACTTTTAAAAACATATCACAAAACGCTTCCACACATTGTAAATTTACGTTATACAAATAAAAGTGTAGTGTTACAAACATGATGTGTCCACAATGAGATATTATAGTAGTAGTATTACAGAAAGTATATATATCAGTGAATAAAATGAATTTTTGGTATGTATGTATGTATGTATGTATGTATGTATGTATGTATGTATGTATGTATGTATGTATTAGTTTCTATTTAATCTACTTCTGTATATAAATAACATAGACAAGAAAATTGGAGTGACCCTTAAGACATATATGTTGGGTTGGAGGGAGACAATGACTTTTATTATTAGTAAAAAACACTTTTTTTCTTTTATACTGTAAATGTGTGAGGTGTGAGATGAAACGCTCATCAAAATCAGCACTCGTTTTTTTAATGGCTAAACTAATAAGGAGCTAGATGCTGCCTAAAAATCAAAATCAACTTTTACATAAAACTTATAAGTTGAAGTATAAAAAATGATATTGAGTTAGAAGGTAAGGATCACAAAGTATAACACAATCGATCACAAAAAATAACACAAAGCTAAGGAAAAAAGACACAATGAATAGCGAAAAAAATACACAGTTCCAAATACAAAGACACACTGATCTAAACAAAAATTGTAAAATCTACAAACTAACAATTCAAAGGCGAAAACCTAAAATCTAAGATTGTAAAATTGGACGAGACGGTTCCAATGCCGCTAGAATGAGTTCAATAAAAGTTCGTTTAATATATTTCCTATAACTTCTTGGTTTTAGGAGACTACGTATTTAAACCTTTTTCCAGTAAAAATAATCAATTAACAAGTGAAAAGTAAACTAATTTCATGACAAATTTGAAAAGTAAACTAAAGTTTTCCACTAAAACATCACGATCTTGATTTGAGGTTTTTAATCAAAGCTACTAGAGTTTCTTTTTCTTTTTTTACAATTTATATATGATAAAAAGTAGGTTGAATGAATAGTGATTTTACCTATTTTTTTTTAACGGCAAATTTGGATCACTGACGGACTACTGGAACCACCCGATCATATCCATCTCCACTAGGCATCGCATAATGTCTACACCAATTCAGGAGGAAACCCAATAAATATGGGAAAACCCCCCTTGTGGGAATCGAACCCAGGACCTATTGGTTCCAAAGTCTTATCCCACCACCAAAATTTGGCCTACTGTTGTTTTTTTTTTTTGGGGGGGGGGGGGGGGGTTTCAGGTCATTCTACTTTTATTTAAAAAACTTATATTTATATAACATAACAATAGTGTTTAAATTAATAAAAAGTTTTATACGTAAAATTGTTATTGTTATTTTTAGAAAATTGTTATTTATTTTTTTTAAATTGTTCTTAAAAATTAAATATAAACTAGAATATTGACCCGTGCGCGTTGCGCCGCGGCCAACGAAATTGACATGTTGATTAGATTCACATTTACAATGTGTTAAAGATGTTTTTGTCGGTTAAGTCTGTATTACTATCTTATACAAATAAGTAATTCACCAAATAATCTTAATACAATTAATGGTATCATAATTACTACGTTACATGACTTGTATCCATATAAATAACCTATTGTATTAAGCTCCCCGCGTTGCGACATGGTGTAAAACCGTAACAAATAGTACCAATGCCACACTATAGCCAATTATTATTATTATTATTATTATTATTATTATTATTATTATTAAATTATTATTATTATTATTTAAATTAAAAAGCAAATGAAATGAACAGTTACTATAATATATTATAATCATATATTAATTTATTAATAATTATTATTATTTTCTTTGCTTTCTAAGTTGGATAAGCTTGGTGTCAATCAATACTGATATCGAAAATACCGGTACGGTCCGGTTCATTATCGGTACGTGAAGGTAAAAATCGGTACCAACCTGATACAGAAAACGCCAAAAGTCGGTACCGGATTGAGTTTGAAAATCTTTTAGTTTGGGAAATTCGGTACTGCTACACGGTACCATTTGCTCATCCCTGATCAGAGCTCCGTGGCAACCGATACCGAAAATACCGGTTACGGTACCGGTATATGAAGGTAAAAATCGGTAGCGAACCGGAACTAGAAACGCCAAAAGTCGGTACCGAATTGGTACTTAGGATCCTTCTGTTCGGGAAATTCGGTACCGGTACCCAATATTATTTGCTCATCTCTGACCACGGGTTTCATACGAACAACATCATTAACATACAACTTTTTTGGTCGATTTTCTTGGCAAATTGGATTTAAATAATCCCAACTCACAGTAATTGGCCAATAATAATCCCAACTCATTTAATCACCAATAATAATCCGAACTATTCACTTTTGTTTGTAAAATACTCTCAGTTAAAAAAACACTAACTAGGTTAAAAAATTGCTGATGTGGTAGGTGACGTGGCATGCCACATCAGCAATTTTGCTGACGTGGCAGTTGATGTGGCATTTTTGATGACGTGGCAGCTGATGTGGCAGTCTACGTGGCATTTTTGATGACGTGGCAAGTGATGTGGCAGGTGACGTGGCATGCCACATCAACAATTTTTTAACCTAGTTAGTGTTTTTTTAACTGTGAGTATTTTACAAACAAAAGTGAATAGTTCGAATTATTATTGGTGATTAAATGAGTTGGGATTATTATTGGCCAATAACAGTGAGTTGGGATTATTTAAATCCAATTTGCCGATTTTCTTTGGTGTAAATTTTTACATTTTTTTTATTCTTGTTAGTAGTTCTGTGTGCAACGCGCTCGTAGTGATTTTAAAACACGTGTAAACACAGACTAAATAACAAAAGAAGTTCGCCGCAACGCGGCTAGGGTGATAAACCTAGTTATAATTAAAATTGAATTAATGTGACGTTTTAGGATAAAATTTTAATATTAAGTTGTGAAAATAACAATAACTAAAAACTTCAAAATATGTATGTGATATAAACACTTTCATACGATATCATAAAGATGTCGAGATAGATAGTTGGTGGTATTATAACAAATACGACCACCACTCACACTTTGATCCATACGACGACAAGTATGATGCGGATGCAGGTATCTCAAACGACCACCGCCATCGGAAGTAGCAGAAGTATGAAGTATATTTTTTCATTATCTATGTTGTTTTTTGTATGTTTTTAATTTTAATTGATGTATGTATTATTTTATATATGATTTTACTTTTAATATTTACTTTGTGTTTTTCATTATTATTTTTAACTACGGGGGTGTTTGGTAGCCTCTGAATGGTCATTAAGAGACTACCTCTTAATGGAACCATTAAGAATTTTACCAATGAGAAGGTAGAAGAATGTGACATGTGATGATTTACCATTCAGAGGTTACCTCTTAACCATTCAGACTTGAGGTTACCTCTTATTCATTCAGAGGTTTTAAACCATTAAGAGGTAACATCTGAATGGTCATTAAGAGGCTACCAAACAGCCCCTACGTCTTTTTAAACTAATTTTAATATAATATAAAAATAAGTTATTATAAAAGTAAATTAATCTTAATCAGATTAGTTATAAAAGTAGGTGATGATGTGGAGGTGAAATAGAAGTATGTGAAGATTTGGTGTAGTAGAAAAATGAGGTTTTTTTTAGGAAGGTTTGAAATCTAATGTGACATACTCATCTAAAGGTTTGTGGAATTCAACATTGTGCATGATCTTATCGTTTTGATTGTGTTCAAATCAATAGTTAGCGATGAAAAATTTGTCACAAAATCTGTAGCCAGTGGCGAAGTATAGAAGGGGCGGGGAGGGGCGCCTGACCCCCCGAACTTTTCGCTCAGTAATGTTATATATGTAGTTTTCGTATAAAAATATTTGGGTATATACGTTTTCGACCCTCCGGTTCTATAATTTTTTTTTGGTATATACGTTTTCGACCCCCGTCATTCGGGTCAAGCTTCGCCACTGTCTGTAGCAAGTTAAATTTTGTCTCAACTGTAACATGGTTTTTCAAGTCGTGAAAGTCGCCATCAATATTCATTTTTTAACAGTAGTGTTTAATTTGTGTTACTAAGAAAATTGAAAATTAAAATAAAAATATTTCCTTTTCTCAGACAAAAAAACTGAATAGAGAATGAGAAGATTTAAATAGATAAGTTGTTATTAACTATCATTAAATTAAAAGCACTGGTAGAAAAAACCTTTGGCATTTCGTGTCATAAGAGGGGACGGGGCATCCATGCGGGTATCCTCCCTGGGTTCGTTGTGGTGCCACAACGCCGCCGCAACCCACATGGCCACAACGGTAGGGCTAGCGGGTTGTTTATGCCCTAAGGAGTGCCGGTGAACATTGTGTGAATGTGGATGCACTTGTTTGACCGTTGGATTGGTGTTGGGCTTTGATTGGTTAAGGAATTTGACATTATTAAAACAAAAAAATAGTTTAAGGCAAGGGTAAGGCGCCGCTAGTTTTTTGTGGCTTAAGAGTAGTTTTTAAGATTTTTGACATGACAAAATTTGATTGGTTGGGGGCAAAGGATTCCCTTCTAAAAGGGTATATATGACACGTAAAAACACGTCTGAGAACCCCTATCATTTTTTTAACAATGCAGTTTGATTTGTGTTAGTAAGAAAACTGTTATATTAAACTTATATCACAAAAAAAAAAAAAAAGATCTGTCGTCTTTAAAGGACTAAATAAATAAACCAACAAATCTATCTTTGAATTCTACCTTATCATAATGAATATTCGTTTAGTGTTTCCCAACTGTCAAACATGAGTCTTTTATCAATAAATAAAATAGTAGTATAATTTTCATATTATTAGGTGAATTTGACACATCTAAATATTCATGATATCATCTCATACATCAAATCTGAAATTTTCATATTATTAGGTGAATTTGACACATCTAAATATTCATGATATGATCTCATACATCAAATCTGAAATTGAGTTATCAATTCGTCTAACATCTCTACTGGGAGAATAGTAAACGATAAGCTACCATTGGTCACTAATAAGAATTTAGACGAATGTAGTGTCTGTTGTTGAAAAATGTAGAACACCAATCTGAACTTATACCGATACGGACATAAAAATAAGTAAAAAGTTATGTTTTTTAAGTTAAAAATGGTTCCGTGCGTTGCGGTGGTGTCTAAACGTAAAGTAAGTCGAATTTATAAAGTCTAATGAAAACATATTATATTTGACCCGACTTGTTGTAAAACAAAATTTATGTCAAAATGTAGATCAACTGAAAATCTACGAAGAAAAAAAAACGAAAAACATATTATATGTGAGCCTACCCATTTTCAAAGAAACGTAAGCAACTTAAATTTATACCGACAAGTATATAAATATAAACACATAAAATTGATTATAAAGTTTGCCAAAATCGTCCCTGAGGTTTGGGCATGTTTGTCATTTTCATCCAAAACAACTTTTTTGTACAACATAGTCCTTCACTTTTAGGATTTTTTGCTATTTTCATCTAAACGTCTGATTTTTTTTTTTTGCCAAAATCGTCGCTGAGATTTGAGATTTTTTTGTCATTTTCATCCAAATATTTGATAGAAAAAATAAAACAAATTAGATGTTTGGATGAAAATGACAAAAACTCCCAAAAGTGAAGGACTATATTGTACAAAAAAATTGTTTTGGATAAAAAATGGCAAACATGCCCAAACCTTAGGGACGATTTTGGCACTTTACTCTAAAGTTTTTAGAAAGTTGAAGGGTTGCAAGTGTTAATACTAAATGTTGAAGGGTAAAGGCTAAAATAAACAAAAACTTACTTAAAGGCAAAAAAAAAAAATGAAAGTACCAATACTAAATGTTGAAGGGTTAAAATAAACAAAAACTTATTAAAAGACAAAAAGAAAAACGTAAAGATTGACTAATAGCCAGCTGCCATGCAATAGTCTGCCATTGATTGAAGACTTGTAAATGATAATACTAAAAGATAAAGGTTAAAATAAACAAAAATTACTAAAGGAAAAAAGAAAGGTTGACCAATGACAGCAGCCGCCACCAATCATCCAACCTAGTAACAATCAGATTAGGAACGACCTGGTATTCAATCAGATTAGGAGAAGTTCCCAAGATATTTTGATAGAGATCAAATCGAGAGGATTTTGGTGGCTTAAAAGTAGATCGTCATGTAAAAATGTTAGTTAGAAGGATTGGTGTAAATACCCCATATATATGTTGTAATTTGTCCCTTTGTCCATTTGGGTCGGGGGTGTAGTTTTGTATTGACCTTTTGCCCACTTAGATCGGAGGTGTGTTTTAATGAAGTTTTCTTTTAAAAAAAATCCAACCTAGTAACAAATTGAAATCACGTGATTTCGATAATACATAACATTGGACAATCATATTTTAAACTGATAACTTGTTGTGTTATGTATACCACCATACATAACATTCTAGTGTTCTAGTGAACCATATGGCTGGAGGGTGTGGGGTCGTCTCCAACCCGTTCAGGTCCGTCGCCACACTAGCCCCCATTTCCCCCCACCGTCGTCGTCTTGAACGTCGCCCTCCCGACGTTGGAGACGGGCACTACAAGACAAAACCATCCTCACACACACATATACATACAACTCATATATATATATTTTAGGCCCATCCCATTTTCCTTAATTTCATCCCCTTTGCCCCATCCTCACACCCATCCTACATGGCGCTTACGTGACGGATCATCCTTCATGGATGGGCATCTACCATACCGCATAGCCTAATAAACAATTTGCAAAACTAATAGTTGAATCTCCTCTTCTCAACAAAGTTTGTTAAGATAAAAATCGTTATAAACTTCTTAAAACATAATTGGGACTTAATTATAAAAGTACTTTACTATTACAATTTTACAATGTAGCAAATATCTTCCGGACTCGAAAGTCAAATTAGTGCTTAATTTTTAGTAATAATAAATCATCAAACATTACTATACGCCATATAATAAATTTAGGGACTTAAAATAAACTAAAAAGAGCTTGATTAAACGATTATTTAACCACATCCTATAACTTAGCTAATATAATTTTGGTATAATTATTACCCCTACAAACTAATCGACTCCTAAAAGTGACATTTTATAACTTTAAAAATCAAATCTGAAGAAATAAAAGGTAGTAAACATATGAATATTCAAAGTCTTCCCAACATAAGTTGTCGGTTGACTAATAAGAAGAAGATTCTCTAAGGCAACAACATAAAATTTAAGTTGTCGGTTGACTAATAAGAAGAAGGTTCTTTAACGCAACATGAAAATGGAATTCCACGATCATCTAGAACCCATCGTCACCGTTTTTTTATGAATGAGTTTGGTTAATTTGATTGATTAATAAATAAATACCTTCTTGCTATAAATATTTTGAATATTGATACATAATGAGTAGGGCTGTTCATAAAGCTCGTGACTCGTAGGTCGGCTCGTAGCTCGTTCGAAAGAAACTCGAAAAAAACTAGCTTAAAAAACTTAATTTGAGATGACGTGAACCAAGCTGGCGCATTTTGTAACCAAGCCCAGCTCGAGTGAAGCTCGGCTCGGCCCATGGCTCGGCTCGTTGGCTCGTTCTTAGGCTCGTTTAACTACGACGTAAAGCTCAAGCTATGTTTAACCGCCTGAATTAATTTCGAACTTGAGCTCGACCCCACCCTGGCTCGACTTGTTTACAACCCTAATAATGAGCAAATCAAATTTGATACTGTATTAAACTAGGCTATAATCTCGTATATTGTACGTGATGATAAATCATCATCATCATCATCATCATCATCATCATACTCAGTAAATCCCACCAATAGCAAAACAAAGGTAGGGTCTGAGGAGGGTAAGATGTAGACAACCTTGCCTCTACCTCGTAGTAATAGAGAGACTGCTTCCAATGAGACCCCTGGCTCGATAGTAGTTTTGCATCAAGCCTTGGACATAAGGCATCTAACACTCAACAATCGGGACAAAGACCGATTAATGCATGTACCCTTTTGTCTTTCAGCTATCAACGCCAACACATGATGCATGATTAACCATCCTCATCTTTTAACGTTATTTTCACGAAATTAATAAAATAATATTAAAATTAGAACACTTTCACTTTTGCCCCCCGATAGCCCACACATATATACATTATATGCGTATACCGCAAACGGAGAGTATACATGATGATAAATATAGTGTTATATAATTAGTAATGAAAAAGTTATGTGAAGTACAAGTTATGTTAGAGGGTTTGGGTTTATAGATTGTCATTTTACCGTTGAACATGGACGACGACTTAACAAAATGTGACGACAGGGAGGCATTGTGCAACGAATGGAAAGTTTGGGGTGGCAAAATCAAAAGTTTTTGAAATAGAGAGACAAAGTAAAATTTGTCCAAAAGCACAAGGAGACAAATTGTACTTAACTTTTTATTTGAAATATTTGTGGTTTGTTATATAATCAGTAATGAAAAATTGGTTTAGAGGACATGTTGTAATGGTTTGTTATGTTTGGAATATTTATCGTTTGTTTTTGGCTAATTTGGATATGCAGCTTGACTTATGAAAGTCAAACATGATTCTACAAATGTGATGTGTGCAAAATGCAACATATAAATTACATCAAATGTGGCATAAAACTAACTCTTTTTTAGTACTAATGTTGGAAAAAGTGTGTTTTTTGTCTTCCTTTTGTATTTTCAGGATTAAATGAGCTCAAATGAACAAAAGAAGCAAAAATGCAGCCAAATCTAACAATAATACAAGAAAAGGAATAAACGTGGCATGCCCGACCCCTCGACAGCATCTCCCCAATCAAAAACAAGAGAACAGAAGGCTGAACACGCCCCGTGCTCAGTGAGTACGGGGGCGTGCCCAAGTGTCTTCAGAAAAGACAAAGTTGTAGAAGCTTCTATCACCCACCACGGGGGCGTGCCCAGCGGACACGGGGCCGTGGTCAACGCAAAGATTCGCAGAATCTAGGCAAATCTTAATAGTACAGATACGCTTCTGCACACGGGGTCGTGCCCAGCGGACACGGGGTCGTGGTCAACTAATGCAGACAAACTGCATTTAATGAAGAAAGAGAAGATAGGTGGACACGGGGCCGTGCCCAATGGACACGAGGCCGTGTCTGGGCTTCTGTGCAGGCTATAAATAGGGGTGCTTGGCTCACTTGCAAACCGACCCTTGGCAAACCACCTTTCTCACACTTCACCCACCCACCACCACCATCACAACCCACATCCACCACCATCATCCATCATAGTGTGTGTGAGTAGTCTCGGGATCCAAGATTGATCGTAAGAGTTCTTGACAATCAAAGGCCATGTTTGCCTAAGTCTCTTACATCACTTGGTGAAGACAAGCATTTAGTGTAATACTTTTTATTTTTTATCTGTTCGCACTTTTTATTTGGTTATGTATTAATGACTTTAATAACTAGTTTCTTATGTTGAAGGTGAATCTTCCTTATCATTTGTCCGTGGTGTCTTGGCATTATTTTACTGTCTATATAAAATAAAAGATTTTCACCATTCATATCTCCACGGTCTATATGGAGATATGTTGGCTACCTGGTCGGGGGTTAAGGAAATGGTTTGGTAAGAATCTTGCCTTGTTCAGTGTATAGATCCTGCAAGGACCTGGGTCAATTTTAGTAGGATCTCCTTCAATACCCACTGGTATTGGAAGGCGGGGGTCCAAACTCCTTGATCCCCTCATATGTAAACTACTATTAAAACTTTAACCCGGCTATTTAGGATTGTATCCTTGCTGACTCAAACTACTTAGCCGAGGGTAACGTCACCTTCAAAAGAGGGGCCTACCACAATATGCATTAATAACTTAATTAATTATCTTTCAATAATCCAACCCTTTAAGCTTGTATCCTTGCTGACTCAAACTACTGGGTTGAGGGTAACGTCACCTTCAAAAGAGGGGGCCTACCACTATAACTAAGATAATCTCTTAAAAAGTGCAAAAGTGTGAAAATAATCAAAGGTTACACTAAAGTCGAGTCGGATCCAAGTGATTCATCTTGTCTATTTGTTTTTATTTTTATTTTTATTTTTCAGCATTTTTAGTTTTCATTTTCTAGTTTAAAACCTTTTTTCTAAATTTTTGATTTGATTAGACGTTGAGGATAAACCGGTACTAAAAGCTCTTGTGTCCTTGGACGACCTCGGTATCTTACCAACACTATACTACGCTCACGATGGGTGCACTTGCCCATATGTGTGTTTGGTGTTAGTAAAATATCGTGTTTTATAAATTTAAAACTTGACTAAAGTGTAAAAAGGGCTAAAAATATACATAAAATATATAACCACCACACACGCATCAAGTTTTTGGCGCCGTTGCCGGGGACACAAGGATTTTAAGAAAGCTTAAAATTGACGACCTAATAAGTTTTTCAAAACCTTTTTAAAACGCGCGCACATTTTTCTGCATTTTAGTTAGTTTTTTTTTTTTTGCATTTACAGTAGCCTGAACACGGGGCCGCGTTCACTGAACACGGGGCCGTGCTGCATTTTTTTTTATAAAAACACCCAGTTACAGAGTCCGAACACGGGGCCGTGCTCACTGAACACGCCCCGTGCTCAACAAAACCAGTTACTTTTAACAAAACGCCCAGATACAGATTCTGAACACGGGCCGTGCTCACTGAACACGGGGCCGTGTCCAGCCTCTGTTTCCGTTTTTACTTTTGTTTTCTGGTCTCGAGACTCTGTTGTGGTCTGCTGAGTGATTCTTATGGATCAATACTCAGGAGACTACAACTACACCTATGAGGAGGATGATTATAGGGAAGACTATTGCACCATTTGTGGTGACCCGCACTCGGTACAATATTGTGACTTATTTCAACCATCAACTTCATACACCTACTATGAGGAGCCCAGGTACGAGCCGTCGACTTCATACACATCATATGAAGACCAAATATATGAACCTTCTCCCTCATACTCATATTTTGATGAACCAAGGTATGAGCCTTTATACTCATACTTTGAGGAACCAAGATATGAGCCTCCACCTTCATATGCTTATTATGAGGAACCATGGCGTGAAGAACCCACCTCATATGAGTATTATGAAGAACAAAATTACGACCCTTATCCATCATATACTTACAACGAAGGACAATGGTGTGAACCATCTACTTCCTGTGAGTATTATGAGGAACAAAGGATCGAACATCCGGATTCAAGCTTTGAGGATCCTGATCCTTACTCTATCACCGATATAGCCGATAGGATAATAGAAAAAACTAAAACTATCGAACGATGCATAAAAGAATCTCGCGGAAGGGAAGAGGAGTCCCGCGCAAGAGAAGAATTAAATAAGAAAGAGATAGTTGAAAATGAAAAAAATGGAGGAATAAGCATGGTTGTAAAACAAGGTTTCCAAGGCCGAGTACTCCCCGAGTAATCGCTACAAGGTAGGCTGCCGAGGTGACTTTCTCTAACTCCGCCTAATTACTCGGAACCGATCAAACGCGGTCAACCTCGGCCAAAATCAGATCTAGTATGTCAATTTGGGCCGAGTTTGACTTAAAAAATAATGAGTAAACTGCCATTTTGGTCCCTGTGGTTTGGCCAGTTTTGCCACTTTAGTCCAAATCTCAAACTTATTACATCCAGGGCCCTGTGGTTTGCATTTTGTTGCCATTTTGGTCCAAAAGTGAAATTTGGCCAGATTCCCCACTAATAACCCTGCTATTTTGTCTTTACCCTCAGGGGCATTTTGGGGATTTTAAATTTATTATAACCATTAATATATATATACACACACATACAGAGACTGCTCTCTCCATCTTCAGCATTATCATCAGTCTTCCATCTTCATCACCATCATCTGATCTTCATCATCTATTAACACCGTCTCCACCCCAACAACCGCCGCCACCGTCGCCGCCAACACCACCGTCAATCTGCGCTCTCTCTCTCTCTCTCTCTTTCTCTCTCTCTCTCAATCTCACCACCGCCGCTTCCTCCCCCCCGAAATCAATCTAGAAACACCAAAAGAAACAAACCCATCAAAGAGAGAGAGAGCTGTGTTGTTTTACCGGCGCTGATGGTGGTTGTGGTGTTTTACCGGCGGTCTCCTGGTTTTCAGAGAGAGAGAGGGAGCTGTGTTGTTTTAGAGAGAGAGAGAGAGAAAGGGGGTGTGGTTTTCACCGGTGTCCGATCTCTCTGTGAGAAACTGTAGTCCTGCCATTGTTGATGATTGATTTCAACTGTGTCTAAAACCCTAGGTCGTTTTACTACTGTATAGCGGAGGTGGTTGGGGCGGCAGAGAGGGAGAGAGAGATAGGGGTGTTAGAGAGAGAGAGAGAAGACAGAGAGACAGGGGTGGGGATGGTGGTGGTGCGGTGGGGATGGTAAGATTTTGGGGAACTTAAGGGGATTAGGGGTTAGGGCTTTTTTCCAGTGGTGGTGGTTGAGGTTGGGTAGTAGCAGCGGTGGTCGGTGGTGCTTGTGGCGGTGGTGAATTTGGGGAAGGAGATGCCTTTTCTTGAAGATGATGTTCTTGATGATGAAGTTTGATGGTTGTTGTCTGTATTTTGAAGATGATGTTCTTGATTTGTTGTTGAAGATGATGTTCTTGATGATGAACTTTGATTTGTTGTTGTCTGTGTTTTGAAGATGATGTTCTTGATGATGAAGTCGATTAACAGTGTTTGGGATTTATAATCTGGGTTTGAAGATAAAGAGGTGGTGTTTGGGATTTATAATCAGAGTTTAGGGGGTGTTTGGGATTTATAATCAGTTTAGGGGGTGTTTGGATTAATAATCATTTACAATAAAACCAAAACGACAAAAATACCCCTGGAGATAAGGACAAAACAGGGGGGTTGAAATTGGGAATTCTAGTCAAATTTCACTTTTGGACCAAAATGGCAACAAAATGCAAACCACAGGGCTCTGGATGTAATAAGTTTGAGATTTGGACTAAAGTGGCAAAACTGGCCAAACCACAGGGACCAAAATGGCAGTTTACTCAAAAATAATAAAACATAATTTATATGACTATCATATTAAATAATGAATATCATTTTTACGTATTTTGTTATAAATATTAGTAAATTTATGCTATTAGACTTATATTTAGTTTCCGAAAACTAATTTCTTTATAATTTAACATGTCCGAGTACTCTCCGCCTATGCCGAGTACTCTCAACTCCCCGGTCGACCGACTAGGGATCGCCTAGCGACTTTTGCAACCATGAGAACAAGTAAGTGAAAAACAGACACATGAGTTAAACAACGAAAAAGGTGAGTCCGAAAACGTTAAAATTCAAGAAGAGTCTAATTTTGAAGAAATTAATCTCTTGTTCCTTTGAAAATCATTGTTTAGTTTCCACTCATGCTAAGTTTTTAAAAGAGTTAAACACTAACACAAAAATTGACGAAACGGTAAGCATTAAGTTAACAAATGATCAAACTACGCTAATAAAAGAAGACCCATTTGAAATTAACTTTACACCGGTTCCATGTTTTTTTTCAAAACTCCTTTATTAGTAATATCACAATTGATAAAGATCTTTGTGTTAATATAATGCCTAACTACATTTTCGAAAAATTAAGTATTAGTGATTTTTCTCCGCTTCAAATACCCATTTTTCTATCCAATCGGAACGTAATAAAATCAATCGGTGTAGTTGAGGATGTCCTGGTCCAAATAAATCAAATGGTAATCCCAACCGACTTTGTCATCCTTGATGACGCTCCTCTAGTGTTGGGACGACCCTTTGTAAAAACCCACGAAGCTTTGAAAAACCGAAAGTACAACAATCTATCTATTCAATTAGGGGCATTTAAAAGAAGTGTTGATCTTGAACGTTCAATGAAATATCCATTCGGCAATAATGACCCCCTAATTGAAGATGAAGATGAACCACCCGATACAAGAGAAGAAATTGACCACTTTGTTGAAGAAGAGGTCGCCATAGAACAAACTTTTAAAGTTCTTGATCAAAATGAGCAACCAAATAAGGAGTCTCCTAAAGATCCACCTCTTGAGCTCAAAGAACTTCCAAAAGGTTTGGAATATGCTTTTCTAGACAAAGATGGTAAATCACCTGTAATTATTTCGTCTAAATTAACTAGCGTAGAAAAAGAAAAATTAATTTCACTTTTGAAAAAACATAAAAATGCGATCGCTTGGAAGCTTGTAGATATTAAAGGCATAAGTCCTTCCATGTGCACACACAAAATTTTAATGAATGATGACTATAAATCGGTAATACAACCACAATGTAGAGTAAATTCAAATGTCCAAGAAGTGGTTAAGAACGAAGTCATCAAATTACTTGACGCCGGACTTACTTACCCTATCTCCGATAGTCCTTGGGTAAGTCCCGTCCAAGTAGTTCCAAAGAAAGGAGGTATGACGGTAATAACTAATGAGAAAAATGAACTAATACCAACGAGAACCGTCACAGGATGGAGGGTATGTATAGACTATCGTTGATTAAATGAAGCAACAAGGAAAGATCACTTTCCTTTGCCTTTTATTGATCAAATGTTAGAAATATTATCCGGTCACAAATTTTATTGTTCCTTAGATGGTTTTTCAGGTTACTTTCAAATCCCGATAGCACCCGAAGACCAAGAAAAGACAACATTCACATGTCCCTATGGAACTTTTGCTTATCGACGCATGCCGTTTGGTCTATGTAATGCCCCCGCAACCTTCCAACGTTGCATGGTGGCCATCTTCCATGACATGATAGAAAAGACAATGGAAGTCTTCATGGACGACTTTTCTATCTTTGGAGATTCATACGACTAATGCCTCGATAATCTTGAGCGAATGCTATCCCGATGTGAGGAAACTAACCTCTCCCTTAACTGGGAAAAATGTCATTTCATGGTAACGGAGGGAATAGTACCCGGTCGCGAGATCTCAAGCGAGGGAATGGAGGTAGATCAAGCCAAAATAGACACGATTTCTCGATTACCACCCCCATCCTCCGTTAGAGCTATCAGAAGTTTCCTAGGGCATGCCGGATTTTATAGATGATTTATCAAGGACTTTTCTAAAATCTCAAGGCCTCTAACAAAATTACTTGAAAAAGATGCCCCTTTCATCTTTGACAAGGATTGCAATCAAGCATTTCTAACCCTAAAGGAAATGCTAGTCATTGCACCTATCATGATAGCGCCTGATTGGAAATTATCTTTCGAAATCATGTGTGATGCAAGCGACTTTGCAGTTGGAGCTGTCTTGGGACAAAGAAAAGATAAGCATTTTCACCCAATTTATTATGCTAGTAAAACACTTAACGATGCACAGGAAAATTACACAACAACAGAAAAAGAGTTACTAGCCGTGGTATTTGCTTTTGATAAATTTTGTTCTTATCTTGTTCTTTCTAAAACAATAGTCTATACAGATCATGCAGCCATTCGATATCTCTTTAAGAAACAGGATGCTAAACCACGTTTGATTCGGTGGATTCTACTCCTCCAAGAATTTGACATCGAAATTAAAGACAAAAGAGGAACAGAAAACAGCATAGCAGATCATCTTTCGCGCTTAGAAGACCCAGTTTTAGAGGCAACCAGGGACGAGCAAATCAACGAAAAGTTCCCAACGGAGTCCCTGGAAATGGTGGAATACCGAGAAGAACAATGGTACGCCGACTATGCTAACTACCTAGCTAGCGGTATAGTCGCGAAAGGATGGCCACATCATCAAAGAAAGAAATTATTTGCCAATGTAAAGCATTATTTTTGGGAAGATCCTTATCTTTTCAAAATGTGTGCCGATCAACTCATCCGACGATGCGTACATGGTTGGGAAGCAAGGAGAATTCTCCGCCATTGTCATGAAGGTCCATACGGAGGACATCATGGTGCCGCAAGTACCGCACGAAAGGTATTTGATTCAGTATTTTATTGGCCAACCATTTACAAAGATGCCCAAAGTCTTGTCAAGACATGTGACGCTTGCCAAAGATCAGATAATATTTCTTCCAAAAACGAAATGCCACAAAATGGCATTCTTGTTTGTCAAATCTTTGATGTGTGGGAACTCGACTTTATGGGAGCTTTCCCACCGTAAAAAAGGAAACAAGTATATACTTGTGGCGGTAGATTACTTGTCTAAATGGGCCGAGGTCGAGGCACTTCCGACCAACGATGGGAGAGTCGTGGTAAGATTTCTGAAAAAATTATTCTCTCGTTTTGGAACACCAAAAGCATTAATAAGTGATAGAGGTACCCATTTTTATAACCATCAACTAGAAAAAAATTTAACAAGGTATGGGGTCTATCACCGGGTCTCAACGGCATATCACCCTCAAACAAACGGACAAGCCGAACTGACTAATAAAGGTTTAAAACGAATACTTGAAAAAACCGTAGGGTTAAATAAAAAAGAATGGGCCGATAAGTTAGACGATGCTTTATGGGCTTTTTGAACTGCTTATAAAACAACAATAGATACAACCCCATATAAGCTCGTCTATGGAAAAAGCTGTTATTTGCCAGTTGAAATTGCACACAAGGCCTACTGGGCAATTAAAAATGTAAACTTGGATTTAGAATTTGCAGGTAAAAATCGATTTTGTCAATTTTAATGAATTAGATGAATTAAGGAATTAAGCATACTCTAACTCCGAAATTTATAAGGAAAGAATGAAAAACTTGCATGATAAACACATTAAACCTAATGAATTTCGAGTAGGAGATCAAGTTCTATTGTTTAATTCATGACTTCGGTTATTTCCTGGTAAATTAAAGTCTAGGTGGTCAGGACCTTTTTCTATCACCCATATCTTCCCACACGGTGTAGTAGAAATTAAATCTCGGAATGGAATTCCATTCAAAGTCAATGGCCAACGGCTGAAGCTGTATCAAGGATTCATTGAGGACGAGGAAGAAGAAGTCTCGCTTCAAACGGTCGCAGAATGAAGGCATCAACATCATACCTGGTAAGTTACGAACAATCGGGAGAACATCTAAATCGGTAAGATTTCTAAAACCAAAGTTTCGGGAAACAGGGCACTCACACGAGCACAAAAAAAAAATTTAAATTGCCAGCCCACGGGGCCGTGCTCAGCGAGCACGGGGCCGTGTCCGCTCAACTGTCGGGAATAAAACCCCTTTTCAAACAGTTTCTTCATTCCACACGCCCCGTTTCCCCACAAACTCTCTGGTTCCGGCGATTTTTCTGCAAGATTTCGACGTCTCCTCTACTTCTAACAACATCAAGGTATGATTCTATCATCATTAGTAGTTAGATTAAGCATTTGCATGTAGTTTAACATCAAAAATTTGGGGGAAAATCTAGGGTTCTTGAACTTTAACCGGATCGAACCTCAAATTTTTGCTTAGATCTGTTAGCATTAGTATAAATGCATCTTATAGGAAGTAAATGAACTTGTATTGTTTGTAGATTTGCCCGATTTCTCACAAAAAAAACCCCAAACCCTTGTTTTTGAACCGAAAAAGATAAAATTGAAGGGGTAAACGGTTTGTTTTGAGAAAAACGGCACTTGGGGTTTCATTTTCGGGGAAAACCGCCCCTACTGGACCAAAAATATTCAAGTTTTCGGGACCGGGTTGAAAAATGGGATTTTTGGGAAACAGACGTCTGGACACGGGGTCGTGCTCGCTGAGCACGGGGGCGTGTCCAGCCAAATCCAGGTGAACTCGGGGCGTGTCCGCTGAACACGGGGGCGTGTTCAGCCGACTGTTTTCAGTTTTTTTTCCGAATTTTTCACTATTTCTTGCTTATTGTTTGCTGTTTTCGTTCAGATGGCCAAGAAATTCACTCGATTCAATGCTAACGAGTTGGCGGCTCAAGCTGGTTATGATGTGTTAAGGACTAGGCCCGAGGAGAACGCCAGACAAGTTTGCATAAACACTCTTGAAGCAGTGAACCAACTGGACCGATTCAACAACATCGTCACCGGCTCACTACGAACTGCCCTTTGCGGCTTCATTCTGTGCATGAATACAACATTGAGTTCTACAGCATGCTCGTTTTCAACACAAGAGCTGAGCCGTTTGACATTGAAGGGGTCAAGTTTCGTTGTGGAGTAACCACATACCGTATCTCAATTGCTCACTTTGGGGCTCTGGTGGGGTTGTACTCGGAAGAAGATGCTGGGGATGAGGAAAACACCGGCGGTCTCCGCGAGATCAGGGAAAATGACCGCCAAGCTGCTTGGGCTCAGATAGGAGAAGGCAACTACAACCCAAGCCGCACTAAGAGTACCCAGTTGAGAGACCCTCTTTACCGCTACATCCACAGGGTCCTCACTTACTCACTTAGCCAACGGCACGGCAGCAGCGGTGTTGTAGGTTTGCGGTATCTACTAGTCCTTCATTGCATCCACAACTGGATTAACCTTGATGTTCCATACCTCCTGCTCCGAAACATGCATTGGAACCAACTTGCTACTCCCCCGACTCCTATCTTCTTTGGAGGGTGGATTTACCGCCTCTTCAAAAAATTCGTGAACATGCCGAGGTCCTTCCGCAAAGGACCATGGTCGGGGTGAGTGGATATGGTCATTTACCGCTCAATGAACTTGATTTACGAAGCGGAAGATGGGACGATTAGTTTTCAAAGAGTTCAAGGGCATGCATGGAACCCGCAAGAAGCACTCGTCTTACACGCTCCACCCGTCCATCCTCCTCCGCGGTACCATTACCAGCACCCGGGTGATCCGTGTCAATCCTCCTCTCAAGGAGGCGGTTTTCCTAACTTTCAAAGCTTACATGATTTATTGCAGGAAAACCTTATGTGCACCAGGAACACCTACAACATGGCTAGCAACACATACACCCTGGTCGGAGCAATAGAGAGAAATATCTCCGACATACAGGATGACATTGGAAACATCCGAGAGTATATGGCGGGCCACGGAGGAGGTGATGATGATGATGAAGACGAGGACATGGATTAAGCGGGAGGAGTAGGAGGTAGCATTACACGATTGGAGGTCCCACAGGTTAACCCCCTCATCTCACAAACAATTTTCGGCCTGCGTGCCGCTTGTTGAACAATTTACTTTCTCTAACACTTTTTTTTTTATTTCTGCATTTCTTTTTCTTTTTAGCTTGTGATGTGGATGATTAACATTGGTAATTTAGGATGTTTGTTATGATTGCTGTGGTATTTATTAGTTAAACATGTACATACGAGGCTTAGAGCACTAAACATTAGTGCTACTAAAGCCGGGACAGGAAAACCGAAGCCAGAAACCTGTTTTACACCTTTGCAGTTTGTCCACACGGGGTCGTGTTCAGCCAACACGCCCCCGTGCCCATTGCCCCAGACCTGCTGTTTGTCTAAATTATGCAGATTTTTGCCAGACACGGGGTCGTGCCCAGCCGACACGCCCCCCGTGTCCACCTTCTGTAAGTTCCCGTTACTGGTAATCTGACCACGGGGCCGTGTTCATCCAACACGAGGCCGTGTCCAGATGTCCAGTAACATAAAAATTTGTTTTTAAACACACTTTTACACATTCAATCAACCTAAAAACTTATTTTTGGGACACATTGAGGACAATGTGTAATTTAAGTGTGGGGGGGGGGGGATGTAACACCCCGTGTTTTCAAGAAGTCAAAGTCAAGGTCAAAGTCAACGACCGATTTCGCGCAACTTGACTGGTAGTGAATCTCTTTTATGTGTTTAATTTAGTTGTATTATGTGGAGTAAGTGTCAATAATTATAATAATCGACGTGTGTTATTCGCAATCTAATCGACTTACGACTGTGAACTGTAGGAAGTAACAATGCGATAAAGTTAACTAAACAATAATCAAACTATGCTAATCGAATCGACATCGAATCGAATCGCAACTCGAACTACGCATTTTAGTTATTGTTATACGTGTATGTGTGTGCCTTATGTGTTACTTGTGCATGTTCATTTATGTTATGTGTGGTAATCAATTAAAACGCAATCGGACTCGAAATACAATCGAACTCAATCGACATCGAACTCGAATCACAATCGAACTTTGATAATTAGTGGAGAAGGGATAGTGCTAGATATGAGTGGTTGGGATTAAAAGTAATTTGAATAGGAAACTCTATTGCGAGCGATGCGCAATCGCAATCGAAATCGAATCAGCAAAAATCGTCGCGTCGAACTCACGAACCAAGCGCCATCCGGCCGGATAGCCATCCGACCGGGCTGCCACTTGGTCGTGGTGCCAGGTTGTCATCCGACCGAAATGATAACCGACTGGATTGTCATTCGGGTGGGATGCCATCCGACCGACTCACCCTTTCCCTTTTTGGAATCCTATAAATACCCATGTCACTCTCAAACTTTCTACTTTTGGAAACCTTTGTCCGACCAGCACGCTCAACCCACCTTTTCTTTGATTTCTCTCAATCCCGGTAAGATCTCGTCCTAAATCTTGTACTTTCTTGACCTACACGCACTCCTACACCTTTCTATCTTTTGAATCTTAACTTTTAACCGTAAAATCGCTAGAATCGAGGTGTTCTAGGATGATGTCATCATGAGTTCTTGAAGAACTTCATGTTTTGGCTTCAATCCACCGAGAACAACTCGGATCTAACCGATTTCCACACAAATGAACAAAGATCTATACTAGATCTAAACATAAACACAGTGAAAAAGGATTGAAAGATGGTTTCTAACTTTCTTTCAACTCTTTTGCACTCAATACGCTTGAAACCGATAGAAACGGATCTAGATCTAGTCCTCCGCTCATTCTTAGTGTTGTGCTAGCTCAAGATCTGGATTCTACTCACGAGACCACCGATTTCGGGTTAAACAAGAACAACCATCTTGAATTGGTTAACTGGCCGAACTAGGGTGATTCCAGTTGATTAGGTTGATTTGGGTCAAGATGGGGTTCTATTGGTTAACACGTTGTCAAAACGTCTCGATAAAACTACAAACAAACAAAACGACCAAGTGTAAGACGACTGAAGTAACCAGGACGAAGTGCTGTCTGACCGGACTACTGTCCGAACGGATAGGCTACCCGAACGGATTGCTGTCCGAACGAATAACACCTTGGGTCCCACACTTAATCAACTCTATCTGAAGTTTGAGTATCGAACGAATTGCCATCCGATCGAATTACCATTCGACCGGATTACTCTTCGGATCATGAGATACTAGGACTTCAAGGACTTAAACAATTTTCAACAAGTTCATTAATAGGGTTGCCACCCGGTCGAATGGACATCCGACCGAGTGACTCTTCTCCTATGAATTTGTTCCCACAAAGTAACCCTATCACTGGATTCGTCGTCCGACCGGATTACCGTCCGACCGGATTACCGTCCGACCGGATTACCATCCGAACGAATTGTTGTCCTCACGATTGACCATCCGATCGACCGACTTGAAGGATAGAGATACTTCGATGTTTTTCAAATGCTACAACGAAAACTTCAAAAGACAAGCCATCATACACAAACACATTCTTCTCAAAGGAAGAAACAATCCACTCGAATAGTCATCCGACCGGACTACCGTCTGACCGGATGACAATCCGAATGGATTGCCATCCGCACAAGACAAGCCGTCCGATCGGATTACCATCCGACCGAACTGCTATCCGACCCATTCACACTTTGTATCGTTTTACGCGTCACTTATCGTTATGCTATCAATCCATTCAGGCTAACTCTACTCGCTAAGCGCTCCCTTCAATCCATCAACCGTTGTGAGTATACTCGATCCCTTTTTGCTTTACGCACTTTTGGGTGTTACATACGTTACGAATATTCAAACTACAACAATCACACTACTCAAAAGTATTTGAACGCTAACCGTTAATGGATGTTATACGTGGCTTATGAATGCTTGTTTGTTATGTTTACACATGGAATGCTGTCTACCTGCCTTAGCAATGATAGTACTATAGTTTGGACTCAGCACCCGTTCGCGGGGGGTTGTTAAGGACAATTACTTGCATGGATTACGGTGGTAATCATGTATTGCGAACTGCATCTGGCAGTCAACCCGCAGTCATTGGTATCGATGGATCTATGTCGATAACTAACGTGCTTTATTTCACTATGTGTACGTGCTGGTTATGCGTAAACGAATTCGAACTTTATATGCTATTATCAAACTTGTGTGCTCACCTTTACATTATATGTATTGACTTTATTTTAACGTATGTGACAGGTGTTTAGGATGCACACGTGGTAGGAAATTGAAGCTAGAATAAAGCTCTAGAGCCCAACAAATAGTTGTCTGTAGTAATTAAATCAAGGGTCTCTAGAAGCAGATATACAATTGCTCTATTTAAATCTGAGTTGTCGGAACATAATTATTTGCCTAGATTTTATCTGTAATAATTTGTTTACTGTTTGAGACATGGTATGGGACATGTTATTTTAAATTGAATAGTAATGATAATTGTTATGGAAACTTCTGGACAATCTGTTTCGCTCAGTGCCATGCCCCGATGTTTCCGCCATCGGTTGGGGTGTGACAGATTGGTATCAGAGCCATAACTATAGGGAATTAGGCAAGACACGACCTAGTCCGGGTCGATTTCTTAGATACCTAGACTATAGTTAGGAACCAACAGACCAACGTGAGTACATCCAGTAGGGATTAAATACGAGCTTATTTCTCAGTATTCTCGCTTATGCTACACAATCACTGCACTCGAATTTTCAATTATGAATGGGCGATAAAGTCGAGATTAGGTGTGAAAACCAAAAACTCTCGACTAAAGTTGCTTAAACGACCCGCATTTTATCTACAAACGAGGAGAATTATGCCAAATCAGGAGTGAAATCCATATTTTGATGAATAATCTCCTCTATTTTATTAAAACAGGGATAAGGTCGTTAATCTAGGGGTGAAACCCTAACCTTGACTACTTGTTCCGCTCGTTTTACAAAGCTCTCACCAAAGTTTCGACGGACTCCAACGACCTAAAGTCACAATACGACTAACGGGATGTGTGCGCTAAACGCCCAAGAACCGAGGCAAAAGCATAATCCTGAAGGTCAAATGTGCACACCAGATCCTTGTGAATAGTCAAACCACTTTGGGCCGTCGAAGTCTACTAGCCGCAGACAATCTATTTCTCGATTTTCATGTGTTTCAATTCTGAGCCAGCAACTGCTGACTCTGATGATTCATCGATTTTATGTGATTATGTGGTTTATGTTTATTGGAGGTACTACTGATTTCGATCTAACGCCTTTTTGCTTCCGATAGTCACACAACACACTACCGCTCGTTAACAAATCGCTGAATTGTGGATGACTTTATGCTCATACTGCACGATACGATATATTAAACGCGGCCGCTATACTCGAACGCTCGCGAACTGTGAATGATAGGTTTCTGTATTCTGACTGCATTTTGTGAATTCATGCTTACGTGTTCTGTGGATTATGTGCTTATGTGTTTATGTGATTCTGTGTTCTACGTAGTTATGTGTTTATGTGTTTTACATGATTATGCGTGTTCCTGAGCTTTAGTAAGTAGTAGACGTGTGGGGTGAGATTCGAATACAATGTGTTGAGTCCTGTGACGATGTCTGTTGCAGACAATGTCATCTGGATCCCGTCATCCCTTACTTTCTCGTCAAGAAAAGAGAGACAAACGCCTTGCTGCCATCATCGCTAAAAGTGTAGCAAAGGCCGTGAGTGATGTTTACGAGAATGCCAGCAAATCATCTGAGGAATAAAGGACCGAAGCTCCTAAAGCTACCACCAAGGCCTTAAATTTCAAGCAATTCAAGTCGTGTGGGCATAAAGAATTCACTGGCGAGGGAGGTCCTACTGCACTATTCCAATGGTTTGATTCCATTGAGGCCACTCTACGACAAAGTGGTTGCCCCGATGACCTCTGAACTCTGAATGCTACCGGCGTTTTCCAGTCTCGTGCACTAGACTGGTGGACGGCCGAGATGAACAAGCGAGGGAACAATGCAGCCTACGGTCTGTCGTGGGACGAGCTCAAAGAAGTCATGCTGGAAGAATTCTGCCCTCCTCATGAACGTTAGAAGCTAGAGGATGAATTTTGGCATATACATCAAAAGGATGGTGACAACGCTGCTCTCACTGCTCGCTTCAAGCAACTCAGCATCATCTGCCCTGATCAAGTCAAGACTCCGGAGATCACAATCAAGAAGTATATTCGAGCCCTGCCTGACTGTGTTGCTGATTTCGTTCAAGCGGCTAAGACTACTACGATCGAAGAAACTTACCTACTGGCTGCTGAAATCAACGACAAGCGGGTCAAGGCCGGTGTCTGGGATAAAACTTCGAAGCACCTGCATCAAGCCACCACCGCCGCACCAACTGCTGAAACCACCACCTCATCGAGCAACAAGAGGAAGAACAAGAGAAAGAACAGCTCCAGTAACAAGAACTGTGCGATCACTGCTGCACCGATTCAAGCTGTACCAGCCCAACAACGTCAAGTAGCGGCGCCTGTGGCAAATGCATCGCCTGCAAAGCGTCCATACACTGGGCCACACCCGCTCTGCCCTACTTGTACCTACCACCACCCGACTGCCATTGCTTGCCGTTTTTGTGCTCATTGCAATACGTACAACCATTTTACTACCAACTGCCGTGCTCGACAAGCTCCTGCTCATCAAGCTCTACTCACCGCCCCTCAGGGTCAACAAGCTCCTCCGGCACCCGTAGTCAACGTCAGAGCCTGCTTCACATGTGGCGATCCTAACCATTTCGCCAACATGTGCCCAAACAGGGATGTGAAACAAGAGCCCCAGCAGCAGCAGCCTCAACAGCAGCAACACCAGCAGCAGCAACAACCAGCAGCACGCGCACGAACTTTCAACATCAACGTGCGTCAAGCCCAAGCCGACAACAACGTGGTCAATGGTACGTTCCTTGTGAATGGTATTTATGCTTCATGTTTGTTTGATACTGGAGCCGATAATTGCTTTGTGTCATTCGAATTCGAGAAACTCCTTAGTCGTAAACGCTCCCAACTCTCCTCGACGTTCGATGTTGAAGTCGCTACCGGAAGAACTGTCCCCGTTAATTCTGTTCTTCGTGATTGTACTCTTGAGCTCAACAATCACATCTTCCCAATCGACCTTATTCCGATGCAACTCAGAAGTTTCAATGTCATAATAGGCATGAACTTTCTTCGTGAAAACCATGCTGAAGTGGTGTGCTTCGACAAGATGATCCGATTCTCGCTTGCGAATGGTGATTTATTGTGTGTTTACGGTGATACAACTTCGAAAGGTCTCAAGCTCATGTCATGTGTTCAAGCTAGCAAGTATCTCCGCAAGGAATACAAGGCTTTCTTGGCTAACATTGTAGTAGCGGAGAAGGAAAAGAAAGAGATGAAGGAAGTGAAAGACGTTCCTGTGGTTCGAGAATTTCCTAATGTTTTTCCAGAGGATCTTCCCGAACTACCGCCAAGTCATGATATCGACTTTCGTATCGACCTCATTCCTGGAGCCAACCCTATTGCCAAAGCTCCCTACTGACTCGCGCCATCCGAAATGCGTGAACTCTCAAACCAACTCCAGGAATTACTTGAGAAAGGCTTCATTCGCCCGAGCACCTCTCCTTGGGGCGCGCCTGTCCTTTTCGTCAAAAAGAAGGATGGGTCGTTCAGGATGTGCATCGACTATCGGGAATTGAATAAGTTAACTATCAAGAACCGCTATCCCCTACCTCGCATCGATGATTTATTTGACCAACTACAAAGTGCTACATGCTTCTCGAAGATCGATCTACGCTCAGGATATCACCAACTATGCATTCAAGAGGAGGATATACCCAAAACCGCGTTTCGCACTCGATACGGCCACTACGAATTCGTTGTTATGCCTTTTGGTTTAACCAACGCACCTGCGGTTTTCATGGATCTGATGAATCACGTGTGTAAACCATATCTCCACCGTTTCGTCATCGTATTCATCAACGGTGTCTTGATCTATTCCAAATCGAAAACCGAACACGCGCAACATCTACATTTGGTTCTCGAGCTACTCCAGGGGAATCAACTCTACGCCAAATTTTCCAAGTGTGAATTCTGGTTGGAGGAGGTTCAATTTCTGGGTCACATTGTTAATAGTCAAGGTATTCATGTCGATCCCGCGAAGATTGAAGCCGTTAAGAGCGGGATTACACCTAAGAACCCATCTGAAGTCCGTTCTTTTCTCGGACTGGCGGGCTATTACCGACGATTCATCGAAGGATTCTCAAAGATCGCAGTACCACTTACCGCTCTCACGCATAAAGACAAACCTTTTGTTTGGGGAACCAAACATGAGTCTGTTTTCAAAACCCTTAAACACATGCTTTGCAATGCTCCCGTTCTCACATTGCCTGACGGAAACAATGATTTCATTATCTATTGTGATGCTTCCAACCTTGGTCTTGGTTGTGTCCTTATGCAGCGGGACAAGGTTATAGCTTACGCATCTCGTCAGCTCAAAATCCACGAGAAGAACTATACAACCCATGACCTCGAGCTAGGCACAGTTGTTTTTGCGTTAAAGATTTGGCGACACTACCTGTACGGTACCAAGTGTACGATCTTCATCGATCATAGGAGCCTACAACATATCGTTAATCAGAAGGAACTTAATATGCATCAACGCCGATGGGTAGAACTTCTCAACGATTATGACTGTGAGATTCGTTATCACCCAGGCAAAGCAAATGTTGTTGCCGACGCACTCAGTAGACGGAGCTATCTGCTTAGCACTCATAATGTTCAAGCCCAATACGATCTCGAATCCCTCATCCGCGAAGCTCAGCACGCGTGTTTCAACGAACGCACTCTGAAGAAGGAAAGAATCTACCATGATGGAGCCCAACTTGTGAGCAAGTCAAATGGGATATTCCACTTTCTGGACCGAATTTGGATCCCTAAACGGACCGATTTGCGACAGATCTTGATGGACGAAGCCCACAAATCCCGGTATTCTATTCATCCCGGTGCCGACACAATGTACCAGGACCTTCGCTACAAGTACCGGTGGCCTGGCATGAAAAGGGATATTGCTCTCTACGTTGGTAAATGCCTGACATGTGCGAGAGTCAAGGCTGAACATCAAAGACCCTCTGGCTTACTCGAACAACCACCGATCCCCATGTGGAAGTGGGAGAGTATAGCTATGGACTTCATAACAAAGCTTCCGCACACGTCATTAGGTCACGACAGCATTTGGGTTGTGGTTGACCGTTTGACTAAATCAGCTCACTTTTTGCCAATACGGAAGACTACAAGGTAGAACGATTAGCCCGAATCTACACCGACGAGATCATTTGTAATCATGGGATGCCTCGCGACATCATCTCTGATCGTGATGCTCGGTTTACCTCGCGACTGTGGGAAACATTTCAAATGGCACTCGGTACATCGCTAAATCTAAGTACCGCTTTCCACCCTCAAACCGACGGTCAGACTGAAAGAACGATTCGTACTCTTGAAGACATGCTCCGTTCGTGTGTGTCACGACCCCCGACCCAGTTTGACCCGGATCAGGAGCCGCGGGACAGAAAATCCCGTGGTATTTATTTAATTAAGTTAACAGCGGAAGATTATATTTTCAAAGCTGAATTTCCCGATTATTTTATTTCACAACTCGGGATAAAACCCTGGTAATTTACAATCATATGATTTCACTGAGAAATCTTTATTTTACAAAATATATTTATTTATTTTATATTGAGCCACTTCCTTAAGCTTGTAGTGCTTCACGACACTTATCCTGGATCACAATAGATCACCTGAAACATGTTTGAAAAAGGTTTTGTCAGCGGGAAATACTGGTGAATCATTCTTTTTACTAAAATGACCCGTTTGTTATAATTTACAGTATTAAGAGCGATTACAATGTTTCAATATATCAACCAACTACCCACAGTATTTGTCACTCGAACATCCATCGGTAACCTCAGAGTCCAATGGTGTCTGTGACTATGGTCATATCACCCCTTGGCTAACCCGTTGTCCAATGGTGAAGTTTATCAAGTAATGTATACAAAACCCCACATACCGGCTGTAATTTGGTGATTACAAAGACTTAATCCCTGTAATTATAACCTTGAAAATAAACATGCTTTTGAAAGTAATTTGATAAAAAGAGAATGACTCACATTGCAGATTTAACACGGGTAGAGTCTAGCTTATTGATTAGTCTTGTAAACCTAGTTTAAATAACAATGCACACAAAACTAGGTTAGTAACTAATACAGCATTTACGATAACTCACGAGATTAAACCTTCACAACAAATGACAAAGTGCGATACTTAAACATCCATCGATTTAACGACGAATGACAAAGCATAAACGCTAACGTGGGCAGCAGTTAAACATCCATTGGATAGGTTAATCGATCGGACATTGAATCGTAGCAGCGATCGAGTTATTACCCTGTTATTGCGGCAGCACTTCGTGAATTGTGTGTGTTTTTGGACTGTTTCTATTATATCTCAACGTACGTATTGAATTTCTACGTCGAACTAACGCAGATTGTCAAGTCCCAAGCCCTACTATTTATACTGAAAAATGGTACCCCTCGCGTGTCGCGAAGGGTGACCTTGTGGCCGTCGCGTGGCGCGGGGGACACCAATCTACCATAGGGTAGCCCCGTGTCCAGGTAGCTCAGCTGAGTTGGTCGTGCATGGAATTTCAATTTCGACAACAAACTGTGTAGATATTACTAACTAGGGTTTACCCCCCTGAGTTTTAGGGGCCCTGATCCTGATTCCGATTGTTCTGAAAATTTTAGGGTTTATGCAGAATCACTTGGGTGTCTTAATTAGGGTTTCCTATTGGACATTTAAAGTAATAAATAGGACTTTTTAATGAGAGTTGTTACATCCTCCCCACCTTAATAAAAATCTCGTCCTCGAGATTTACGTGAACAAGTAGGGGTATTTTCGCTTCATTTCTGATTCCAGCTCGCAAGTGTATTCAGCTCCTCTCTTTGAATCCCACTTGACTTTGAATAGAACTAGTCGCTTGTGCTTGAGAAACTTAATCTTTCGATCCTCGATTTGAAGAGGTTTTTCAACAAATTTCAATTTCTCATTTATCTTTATATCTTGGAGAGGTACTACCAAAGATTCGTCTGATAGGCATTTCTTGAGGTTGGATACATGAAATACGTCATGTACTCCAGCTAACTCCTCTGGTTGTTGTAAACGATAAGCAACTGGCCCTATACGTTGGATCACTGAAAATGGTCCTACGTATCTTGGACTTAGTTTTCCCTTCTTTCTGAATCGAACTACTCCTTTCCAGGGTGAAACTTTCAATAGTACCTTGTCTCCAACTTGGAACTCTAGTGGTTTGCGTCGATTGTCAGCATAGCTCTTTTGACGATCCCGAGTAGTCTTTAATCTTTCCTTGATTTGAGTGATCTTGTCAGTAGTTTCTTGTACAATCTCTGGACCTGATAATTGACTTTCTCCTATTTCTGCCCAACAAACTAGAGTTCTGCACTTTCTTCCATACAGTGCTTCAAATGGGGCAGTTTCAATGCTTGCATGATAACTATTGTTATAGGAGAATTCAATTAATGGTAAGTGATCATCCCAGTTTCCACCAAAATCTATCACACATGCCCTAAGCATGTCTTCTAGAGTTTGGATTGTCCTTTCACTTTGCCCGTCTGTTTGTGGATGATATGCAGTACTTAGATTTAATCGGGTTCCCATAGCTTCTTGGAAACTTTTCCAGAAGTGGGAAGTTAAACGACTATCCCTATCTGATACAATGGAGAGTGGAACTCCATGTAAGGATACAACTTCGTCTACGTACAATTTGGCTAACCTTTCCATACTAAAGGTTTCCTTCATAGGTAGAAAGTGAGCTGATTTGGTTAATCGATCCACAATTACCCAAATCGCGTCATTACCCTTTCTGGTTTTGGGTAACTTAGTAACAAAATCCATTGTTATGAGTTCCCATTTCCATAAAGGCATTTCTAATTGTTGTAGTAGACCTGAGGGTTTCTGGTGTTCAGCTTTAACTTGTGAACAAGTTAGACACTTAGAAACATATCTAGCTATGTCCTTTTTCATTCCTATCCACCATAAATTATTTCTTAAATCTTGGTACATCTTATTGTTTCCAGGGTGCATGGTATACCTAGATTTACGGGCTTCTTCTAAAATCTTATTTCTTAATTCTCCCTGCTTAGGTACCCAAATTCTTCTTTGGTGGAATCTCCAAATTCCATCATTTCCTTGCTCTAATTCTTTTATTCGTCCCTTCATTCCTTCAGCAGTGTCCTCTATTGCTGTCTCTTGAACATTCTTCAGTTGCTTCATTAAATCTAATTGTAGATTTAATCTGAGAGCACGAACTCGTCTTTGGTTTTCATGATACTTACGACTTAAGGCATCTGCAACTACATTTGCTTTTCCTTCGTGATAATGAATATCACAGTCGTAGTCACTTAGGATTTCCATCCATCTCCTTTGCCTCATGTTCAACTCTTTTTGCCCAAATATGTACCTTAAACTTTTATGATCTGTATAGATAGTAAATTTACTTCCATACAGATAATGTCTCCAAATTTTAAGGGCAAAAAATTATGGCTCCTAGTTCTAAATCATGAGTCGTATAGTTCTCCTCGTGCTTTTTCAATTGTCTTGATGCATACGCAATTACCTTCTTGCATTAGCACACATCCAAATCCTAGTTTTGAAGCATCACAATATACTTCAAAATCTTCAGTCCCTTCTGGTAATGTTAAGATTGGGGCATTTGTTAACTTATGTTTTAGAATCTTAAAAGCTTCTTCTTGCTTAGGTCCCCATTCAAACTTAATTGCTTTACAGGTTAGCTTAGTTAAGGGTACAACTATTTTGAAAAAATCCTTAATAAACCGTCTATAATATCCAGCTAAACCTATAAAACTTCTAATTTCCATTGCAGATTACGGAACCTTCCATTTGGTAATTGCCTCTATCTTAACAGGATCTACGTGAATACCTTCGTGATTCACCATGTGTCCTAGGAATTGTACTTCCTTTAGCCAAAATTCACATTTCGAGAATTTGGCAAAAAGCTTCTCTTTTCTTAACAAAGTTAAAAGTGCATGCAGATGTTGACAGTGTTCTTCCTGACTTTTGGAATAAATGAGTATATCGTCAATGAAAACAATCACAAATTTATCCAAATACGGTTTACAGATCCGATTCATCATGTCCATGAATGCGGCGGGTGCATTCGTTAATCCGAAGGGCATGACTGTAAACTCGTAATGACCATACCTTGTTCTGAAAGCAGTTTTAGGTATGTCTTCTTCTTGTACTTTCAATTGATGGTATCCGGAGCGTAAGTCTATCTTAGAAATGTATCTAGCTCCTTGAAGTTGATCAAAAAGATCATCAATCCTAGGTAATGGGTATCGATTCTTAATTGTAACCTTATTTAATTCTCTATAATCAATACATATTCTCATTGAGCCATCCTTCTTCTTTACAAACAACACTGGTGCTCCCCAAGGGGATGAACTAGGTTGTATGAAACGTTTACTTAGTAATTCATCTAATTGCTTTTTCAATTCTAACATTTCTGTAGGTGCTAACCGATAAGGTGCCTTAGCTATCGGTGTAGTTCCTGGAATTAGATGAATTCTAAATTCTACTTCCCTATCTGGTGGTAATCCAGGTAACTCTTCTGGGAATACATCTGGGTATTCTGAGATTGCAGGGATTTCCTTAAGTTCTTTACCCTTAGTACTAATGATTACGGAAATCATATACTATTCCTTGCTTTCATTCATAACTAGCAACTTTCATCACTGATATGAACTTCATGGGTTTACATGGTTTATCTCCTGTAATCATGATTACTTCTCCAGTAGGTGCCCGAATTTCTATAGAGTTTTTATCACAAAGGATTCGAGCATGGTTGGCTACTAACCAATCCATTCCTAATACAACATCGAACCCAGCTAGATTCATTGGTAATAGGTTTGCATGAAATTTATGACCTGAAAGTTCTATATTTTCTTTTTGCAAAACCTTATCTATGTTAACTGAATTCCCATCTGCGGTTTCGACTGTAAAAATCTGCCTAAGGTTGGTTAAAGGTAAGTTAAGAGCTTGGTAGAATGAAGTATTTATAAAACTTTGGTTTGCACCAGAGTCAAATAATACTTTTGCATATACGTTATGAACTAAGAATGTACCAGCTATCACATCTGGAATGAGTTCTGCCTCCTGAGTAGTTAATTGGAAGGCTCGAACATTCTTCTTGGTAGCTCCGTCGGCCGTCTTAGCTTTGTTATCTGCTGGTTTGATCAATTTAGGACATTCCGTTTTGAAGTGCCCATTTTCTCCACAGTTATAACATATTCTTGTTTTCTTTCTGCAGTCTTCTTCGCGATGTCCTACAGCTTTGCAAAAGTTGCAGATTACATTGCATCTTCCATAATGTTTCTTTTTGCAATTCCTACAGAACGGCGGAGTTGAAGATTGCCCTGTTCCTCTTCTCTTGAAGTTGCTATTATTACCCGTACAAAATCATTGGGTAATTTTCTGAGCCAGTTCCTTTTTCCTGTTTTCATCTCTTGTGCGTACCAGTTCAGCAGTTAGGGTGTTGGCTAATTCTACCGCATCATCAATAGTGCGAGGTCTCGCAGCTTTAACGATATTGCGGATTTCGCCAATCAATCCCCAAATATAGCGAGAAATGGGTATCAGTTCTGGTGAAGCCAGTGTTGGTACCACTCTAGCATATTCAAAGAATGTCGAAGTATAGCCGCGACAATCTACACCCATCATTCGATGATTTAGGAACTTATTTGCCATTTGATCTTTTTCATATTCGGGACAGAATTTTCTTTCTACAAGACTCTTAAATTCTTCCCAGTTCATGGCATAGGCCATATTTCTTCCTTTGGCTTGCAGTACTGTATTCCACCATTCTAGTGCCCCTTCTTTGAAAAGATTTGACGCGTACATGACCTTATCGTCATTAGTACATTTACTAATTGTAATCACTGCCTCGGTTTTCTCTAACCAACGCAGTGCCGCTGTTGCTCCTTCATTGCATGCAAATTCCGCGGGTTTACAAGCAAGAAATTCTTTGAAAGTGCAACCAGGCGTTGTAGTTTTCATTTTCTTAGGGAGCAGAGCCTGTCGTGGATCATTATCGTGATTAGTATGATTATCGCCTTTGTTTACGCTATTAGTGAAGTTATCTTCAGAAATACGTTTGCTAGGAATGATTTGTTGAGGTTCAACTGGTTTCTGGGCAACAGCAAGTATTGCTGGAATAGCATTGGCTATCCCTTGAGCAACGATATTTTCTATATCTTGCCTAGTCATAAATTGATCCCCCGGATGTTGCTCAGATTGGTTAACCTCATTAACTGGTTCATTATTAGTGTTTTCCATCTGTTAATTAATTTATATAAATTATTAGTATTGAATAAATAACAATCATATACAAAATAATCATACAAATTTCACAACACATATATAGTCAAAACTATCGATTTCTCGATTCCATTTTTATATTTATATATATGCGTCAATACACACCATTATCTTACAAAGTTTTATTTGTAGTTATGTTACAGACTGATTTTATTACTATTACTATTATTACACAACCATAGTTTCACCACCATCTTATCTCTGGGTACTTTTAGAAGCGACGTTCCCTCTCGTCGTACTTCCAGGAGATCTGTTCTCCTACTTCCCTGATCCTATTTCCTGCATCCACCAGCTCCTCGCCAAAGTGGCGGAGTTCAGCTAAATTTTCATTGTTCATTGGTGGGTTTGGTATAGGTTCCGGGTCGAACTGAGGGAGAAAAGTATAAGGATTATTAAACAGATTTTGAAACTGCCAGTCATTAGTCCACCACTCGTCCATTCCTAAAGGTTGAGTGTGGATTTTAGGTTCTGGGATTGTTGGTTCCGTGTTCATTGGAAATTGATTTTCAGCAGGATATGGGTAAAGATTATTATTGACAGGCCTGACTATATCACAGCTCGCCAATGCGCGATCCAATTCATCCTGGAATGGCAACTCCTCAACTTGTCTAGAGTTTTCCCCAATTTCCATCTCTGATTGCCTAGAACCTTCCCCAGTCTCCATTTCCATCTGCCTAGAACTTTCCCCGACTTCAATCCCCTTTCCTTTATCTAAGGGATTTTCTATTTTAGGGATCTTCCTAGTTGCGGGTTTCCTCCTGCGTACACGCCTCCATCCTACAAATCTTCTCCTTTTCTTAGGCTTGGGTTTCTCCAGAGGTGGAGCATTAAATTCCATGGGTTCCTCTACATCGGCTATGTAACCTGTAAAATCTCTAGAAACCTCTATTTTCACTGGATAAAGGTTGAGATTCTGAAGGGCTTCAGATAAGTCATTCATGCTGTTTAGCAGATATGCCAAAAATATATACAAAAAGCTAAGTTAAAATTTTATAACAAAATTTCATAGATAATCTTTAAATATTATTGCATACCGTGTAACTAATACAAAAGACCACTGACAATTAACACATTTTAGGGTTTACTGTAAAACTTATTTATTTACTGGATAAGATTTCTGGTTTATAGGTGATAAGGGTGCTAAAACTTGAGTCAAAATATTTAAAGATTTGTATTTACTGCTACAGTGGCTAGCATATAGAGATCTGCCCATTTTTCATCTAACTTGTCTTCCCATGGTGGTTTACTATCTAGTTCTTGGGTTTTCTGATTAACTCTCTTCTCTTTTGGTTGTGATTTCTTTATTTTCTCCTGACTTTTCTTAATAATCAAGCTTCTTTTATTAGGAGAAAGTGGTTCCTCATATTGTGCCTTTCGAACAAATATTCCCTCCTCAGTATCTACTGAGTATCTTGAGGATTTTGTTTTGGGATGAACTTCCCTTCTCTTTTGGTGAACTATCTAATTTAAGATAGATGTTCGAAAGCTTTTTCTTACCCATACTGTAATTAACAAATAATCAGTTAATAAACACATAATCACAAAATAGTAATCAGGAAAATTAAGTATTTCTCAAATACTTAATTAGCTTAACTCAGTGGCTCTGATACCACCTTTTTCTGTCACGGCCCCCGACCCAGTTTGACCCGGATCAGGAGCAGCGGGACAGAAAATCCCGTGGTATTTATTTAATTAAGTTAACAGCGGAAGATTTTCGCAGGATCTTTTCAAAGCTGAATTTCCCGATTATTTTATTTCACAACTCGGGATAAAACCCTGGTAATTTACAATCATATGATTTCACTAAGAAATCTTTATTTTACAAAATATATTTATTTATTTTATATTGAGCCACTTCCTTAAGCTTGTAGTGCTTCACGACACTTATCATGGATCACAACAGATCACCTGAAACATGTTTGAAAAAGGTTTTGTCAGCGGGAAATACTGGTGAATCATTCTTTTTACTAAAATGACCTGTTTGTTATAATTTACAGTATTAAGAGCGATTACAATGTTTCAATATATCAACCAACTACCCACAGTATTTGTCACTCGAACATCCATCGGTAACCTCAGAGTCCAATGGTGTCTGTGACTATGGTCATATCACCCCTTGGCTAACCCGTTGTCCAATGGTGAAGTTTATCAAGTAATGTATACAAAACCCCACATACCGGCTGTAATTTGGTGATTACAAAGACTTAATCCCTGTAATTATAACCTTGAAAATAAACATGCTTTTGAAAGTAATTTGATAAAAAGAGAATGACTCACATTGCAGATTTAACACGGGTAGAGTCTAGCTTATTGATTAGTCTTGTAAACCTAGTTTAAATAACAATGCACACAAAACTAGGTTAGTAACTAATACAACATTTACGATAACTCACGAGATTAAACCTTCACAACAAATGACAAAGTGCGATACTTAAACATCCATCAATTTAACGACGAATGACAAAGCATAAACCCTAACGTGGGCAGCACTTAAACATCCATTGGACAGTTTAATCGATCGGACATTGAATCGTAGCAGCGATCGAGTTATTACCCTGTTATTGCGGCAGCACTTCGTGAATTGTGTGTGTTTTTGGACTGTTTCTATTATATCTCAACGTACGTATTGAATTTCTACGTCGAACTAACGCAGATTGTCAAGTCCCAAGCCCTACTATTTATACTGAAAAATGGTACCCCTCGCGTGTCGCGAAGGGTAACCTTGTGGCTGTCGCGCGGCGCGGGGGACACCAATCTACCATAGGGTAGCCTTGTGTCCAGGTAGCTCAGCTGAGTTGGTCGTGCATGGAATTTCAATTTCGACAACAAACTGTGTAGATATTACTAACTAGGGTTTACCCCCCTGAGTTTTAGGGGCCCAGGTCCTGATTCCGATTGTTCTGAATCATGGACCGCCAAACCAAGCAACTCAGACGCTCTCGCATTCCTATTGTGAAAGTCCGATGGGAAGGCAAACGAGGCGCATAGTTCACTTGGGAACTCGAAAGCGACATGAAGGCGAAGTACCCGCAGTTGTTTAAGGAGAAAGTCTAGAAAGAGAAAGTTCTCCAAAGTAATTCACGGTGTTGTACAACTTCCAGCCTAATTTCGGGACGAAATTCCCTAAACAAGGGGAGGCTGTAACACCCCGTGTTTTCGAGAAGTCAAAGTCAAGGTCAAAGTCAACGACCGATTTCGCGAAACTTGACTGGAAGTGAATCTCTTTTATGTGTTTAATTTAGTTGTATTATGTGGAGTAAGTGTCAATAATTACAATAATCGACGTGTGTTATTCTCAATCTAATCGACTTACGACTGTGAACTGTAGGAAGTAACAATGCGATAAAGTTAACTAAACGATAATCAAACTATGCTAATCGAATCGAATCGCAACTCGAACTACGCATTTTAGTTATTGTTATACGTGTATGTGTGTGCCTTATGTGTTACTTGTGCATGTTCATTTATGTTATGTGTGGTAATCAATCAAAACGCAATCGGACTTGAAATATAATCGAACTCAATCGACATCGAACTTGAAGCACAATCGAACTATGGTAATTAGTGGAGAAGGGATAGTGCTAGATATGAGTGGTTAGGATTAAAAGTAATTTGAATAGGAAACTCTATTGCGAGCGATGCGCAATCGCAATCGAAATCGAAATCGAATCAGCAAAAATCGTCGCGTTGAACACACGAACCAAGCGCCATCCAGCCGGATAGCCATCCGACCGGGCTGCCACTTAGTCATGGTGCCAGGTTGTCATCCGACCGAAATGACATCCGACCGGATAGTCATTCGGGCGGGATGCCATCCGACCGACTCACCCTTTCCCTTTTTGGAATCCTATAAATACCCATGTCACTCTCAAACTTTCTACTTTTGGAAACCTTTGTCCGACCAGCACGCTCAACCCACCTTTTCTTTGATTTCTCTCAATCCCGGTAAGATCTCGTCCTAAATCTTGTACTTTCTTGACCTACACGCACTCCTACACCTTTCTATCTTTTGAATCTTAACTTTTAACCGTAAAATCGCTAGAATCGAGGTGTTCTAGGATGATGTCATCATGAGTTCTTGAAGAACTTCATGTTTTGGCTTCAATCCACCGAGAACAACTCGGATCTAACTGATTTCCACACAAATGAACAAAGATCTATACTAGATCTAAACATAAACACAGTGAAAAAGGATTGAAAGATGGTTTCTAACTTTCATTCAACTCTTTTGCACCCAATACGCTTGAAACCGATAGAAACGGATCTAGATCTAGTCCTCCGCTCATTCTTAGTGTTGTGCTAGCTCAAGATCTGGATTCTACTCACGAGACCACCGATTTTGGGTTAAACAAGAACAACCGTCTTGAATCGGTTAACTGGCCGAACTAGGGTGATTCCAGTCGATTAGGTTGATTTGGGTCAAGATGGGGTTCTATTGGTTAACACGTTGTCAAAACGTCTCGATAAAACTACAAACAAACAAAACGACCAAGTGTAAGACGGCCGGAGCAACCAGGACGAAGTGCTGTCCGACCGGACTACTGTCCGAACGGATAGGCTACCCGAACGGATTGCTGTCCGAACGAATAAAACCTTGGGTCCCACACTTAATCAACTATATCTGAAGTTTGAGTATCGAATGAATTGCCATCCGATCGAATTACCATCCGACCGGATTACTCTTCGGATCATGAGATACTAGGACTTCAAGGACTTAAACAATTTTCAACATGTTCATTAACAGGGTTGCCACCCGGTCGAATGGACATCCGACCGAGTGACTCTTCTGCTGTGAATTTGTTCCCACAAAGTAACCCTATCACTGGAGTCGTCGTCCGACCGGATTACCGTCCGACCGGATTACCATCCGAACGAATTGTTGTCCGCACGATTGACCGTCCGATCGACCGACTTGAAGGATAGAGATACTTCGATGTTTTTCAAATGCTACAACGACCCATTCACAATTTGTATCGTTTTACGCGTCACTTATCGTTATGCTATCAATCCATTCAGGCTAACTCTACTCGCTAAGCGCTCCCTTCAATCCATCAACCGCTGTGAGTATACTCGATCCCTTTTTGCTTTACGCACTTTTGGGTGTTACATACATTACGAATATTCAAACTACAACAATCACACTACTCAAAACTATTTGAACGCTAACCGTTAATGCATGTTATACGTGGCTTATGAATGCTTGTTTGTTATGTTTACACATGGAATGCTGTCTACCTGCCTTAGCAACGATAGTACTATAGTTTGGACTCAGCACCCGTTCGCGGGGGTTGTTAAGGACAATTACTTGCATGGATTACGGTGGTAATCATGTATTGCGAACTGCATCTGGCAGTCAACCCGCAGTCATTGGTATCGATAGATCTATGTCGATAACTAACGTGCTTCATTTCACCATGTGTACGTGCTGGTTATGCGTAAACGAATTCGAACTTTATATGCTATTATCAAACTTGTGTGCTCACCTTTACATTATATGTATTGACTTTATTTTAACGTATGTGACAGGTGTTTAGGATGCACACGTGGTAGGAAATTGAAGCTAGAATAAAGCTCTAGAGCCCAACAAATAGTTGTCTGTAGTAATTAAATCAAGGGTCTCTAGAAGCAGATATACAATTGCTCTATTTAAATCTGAGTTGTCGGAACATAATTATTTGCCTAGATTTTATCTGTAATAATTTGTTTACTGTTTGAGACATGGTATGGGACATGTTATTTTAAATTGAATAGTAATGATAATTGTTATGGAAACTTCTGGACAATCTATTTCGCTCAGTGCCATGCCCCGATGTTTCCGCCATCGGTTGGGGTGTGACAGGGGATGCTAAAACCTTGAATTTTGCAAGTCCTAATTACAAGCCTTACACAAAACTCTATTGGAACCACTAAACACCCCAATTTTTTTCAAAATCTTTTCATTTTTTTACTTGTCTTGGTTTAATTTGGGAATTACAAGTTCTAAAATGGTTATATTTTTACAAATTTACAACCGATAGCGTCGTGATAAAAAGAACCAACATAATAAAATTATGAAAATCCATGACAAATCAAGTTAAAATTTTATTGTATATACTTGATCACATAAAAACCCATTCCACAAAAAGTGAGTTTTGAGCCTTTATTGAGCATAAATACACATCTTTAAACTAAATGCTCATTTTTCATTTCTTGTGTGAATAGCCGCTTGGTTCTTACGACTCTAGAACTTGCCACGACGATACATTCCCGATCCTTACCAACTTAAACCTAAGTAAGTAAATGATGGAGGCATTAGGACTAACCCTTTTTATTTCAACACCATTATTTTTTTTACCACCTACCCAAAATCCCCCTAGTTAACCCCTTTAAGCCTAAACCTTTTCATTTCTTAACCCAAATCAAACACCCTTTTTACCCACCAAAACCCCTTTTCATTTTAAACCCTTTATTTTAGTAACAAAGCTCGGTTTTCTTGTGACTTCCTTATCAAAAAAAAAAAATCATAAAGAAGAAAAGAAAAATGAAGTTAGCAATAAACAAACAAAGCTCATCAAAAGAAGGCTTGTTTGAATAATGCTTCATTGGAATAAAAAGTCACAAAAACAAAATGTTTTACGAAAGCCGACGCTTTTTACACCTTTCGCCCTTTTCTACTAACCACTATCCCAACCACCTACCTTTAACGCAAGCCTAACCCTTCCCCCAAAAGTCCTCTTGATATTTACAAAGGTTTATAGTTAAAAAGGAGGAGGATTGATTGCTTGGCAAGCTTATGGTAGGAGTAAGTTCCATGCCGCTCTCGAGTGCTTCACAAAAATACACCTTCGGCCGAGTGTTGAGTGATCCCCCGTGAGGTAGGTGAACTTGTATATAAATGGAATTTAAAAAAAAGGCATGTTATGCCCTAATAAGTAATTTATCTTATGTAATGTTCTAAATAAATCATGACGAACAGGATTGTAAATAAAATAAAAATAAAACCTCATAAAGAATCTTGGAATCCCGACACTCTATAACAAGCACAAAAACCTTCTCTTCTACCCATTCCATTTGGGAGTGTAAGCCACATTGTAAAGAGTTTTGCTTGAGGACAAGCAAAAATTCAAGTGTGGGGGTATTTGATGTGTGAAAAATGCAACATATAAATTACATCAAATGTGGCATAAAACTAACCTTTTTTTAGTACTAATGTTGGAAAAAGTGTGTTTTTTGTCTTCCTTTTGTATTTTCAGGATTAAATGAGCTCAAATGAACAAAAGAAGTAAAAATGCAGCCAAATCTAACAATAATACAAGAAAAGGAATAAACGTGGCATGCCCGACCCCTCAACAACATCTCCCTAAGCAAAAACAAGAGAACATAAGGCTGAACACGCCCCGTGCTCAGTGAGCACGGGGGCGTGCCCAAGTGTCTGCAGAAAAGACAAAGTTGTAGAAGCTTCTATCATCCACCACGGGGGCGTGCCCAGCGGACACGGGGCTGTGGTCAACGCAAAGATTCACAGAATCTAGGCAAATCTTGATAGTACAGATACGCTTCTGCACACGGGGTCGTGCCCAGCGGACACGGGGGCGTGGTCAACTAATGCAGACAAACTGCATTTAATGAAGAAAGAGAAGATGGGTGGACACGAGGCTGTGCCCAATGGACACGGGGCCGTGTCTTGGCTTCTGTGCAGGCTATAAATAGGGGTGTTTGGCTCACTTGCAAACTATCCCTTGGCAAACCACCTCTCCCACACTTCACCCACCCACCACCACCATCACAACCCACATCCACCACCATCATCCATCATATAGTGTGTGTGAGTAGTCTCAGGATCCAAGATTGATCATAAGAGTTCTTGACAATCAAATGCCATGTTTGCCTTAGTCTCTTACAACACTTGGTGAAGACAAGCATTTAGTGTAATACTTTTTATTTTTTATCTTTTCGCACTTTTTATTTGGTTACGTATTAATGACTTTAATAACTAGTTTCTTATGTTGAAGGTGAATCTTCCTTATCATTTGTCCGTGGTGTCTTGTCATTATTTTACTGTATATAAAATAAAAGATTTTCACAATTCATATCTCCACGGTCTATATGGAGATATGTTGGCTACCTGGTCGGGGGTTAAGGAAATGGTTTGGTAAGAGTCTTGCCTTGTTCAGTGTATAGATCCTGCAAGGACCTGGGTCAATTTTAGTAGGACCTCCTTCAATACCCACTGGTATTGGATGGCGGGGGTCCAAACTCCTTGATCCTCTCATATGTAAACTACTATTAAAACTTTAACCCGGCTATTTAGGATTGTATCCTTGCTGACTCAAACTACTTAGCCGAGGGTAACGTCACCTTCAAAAGAGGGGCCTACCACAATATGCATTAATAACTTAATTAATTGTCTTTCAATAATCCAACCCTTTAGGATTGTATCCTTGCTGACTCAAACTACTGGGTTGAGGGTAACGTCACCTTCAAAAGAGGGGCCTACTACTATAACTAAGATAATCTCTTAAAAAGTGCAAAAGTGCAAAAATAATCAAAGGTTACACTAAAGGCGAGTCAGATCCAAGTGATTCATCTTGTCTATCTTTTTTTATTTTTATTTTTCAGTATTTTTAGTTTTCATTTTCTAGTTTAAAACCTTTTTTCTAAATTTTTGATTTGATTAGACGTTGAGGATAAACCGGTACTAAAAGCTCTTGTGTCCTTGGACGACCTCGGTATCTTACCAACACTATACTACGCTCACGATGGGTGCACTTGCCCACATGTGTGTTTGGTGTTAGTAAAATATCGTGTTTTATAAATTTAAAACTTGACTAAAGTGTAAAAAGGGCTATAAATATACATAAAATATATAACCACTACACACTCATCAAAATGCATATGGGCAATATGGATGTGTAGTTTTACTTATGAAAGTCAAACATGATTCTACACAGAGGCAGACCCACCCTTTGGCCAAGGTGGGCGGCCGCACCCCTTGAAAAAAGAAATTTAATGTATATTTTGGGCAAAAAAACCCGACCGCACCCCTTGAAAATATGGTTAAACACCTCATCCGCACCCCAACAAATAATTCATGGGTCCGCCACTGATTCTACAAATGCATATGGGTAATTTGGATGTGAGGTTTGACTTTGAAAGTCAAAATGAATTGTTTTATGTATATGGGTACTGTTGATGTGCAACTTGACTTCTACTAGTTAAATAGGCTTGTACAATACATATAGGTCAATAGATAATAGGTGTATGTGCAGTTTGACTTATGAAAGTCAAACAGGCTTGTACAAATGCATATGGGTCAATAGGTGTATTATGAAAGTCAAACAGGCGTCTACAAATGCATATGGGTAATATGGATATGCAGTTTGACTTATGAAAGTCAAATAGGATTGTTCTATGCATATGGGTAATGTGGATGTGTAGCTTGGCTTTTACAAGTCAAATAGGCTTGTACAATGCATATAGGTCAATAGGTGTATGTGAAGTTTGGCTTATGAAAGTTAAACAAGTTTGTACAAATGCATATGGGTCAATAGGTGTATGTGCAATTTGACTTATGAAAGTCAAACATGCTTATACAAATGCTTATGGCTCAACACTAAGAAACAAAGGAAACCAAGATTTGTCATTTCTAAATTTCAACATTACAACCATAATTCAAAATCCAACCATTACATAACACAAATCTAATACAAACATTACAAAAAAGGCAAATAATTTCCAATGATAATCGTCATTTGACCATTTATATTCTGGTTCATGGTCACCTTCATACGGATTACGATACCAATTGTCATGCTCTTCTTCCGTGGTTTTGTAGTCTGAAGCCTGTTTCAAAACCTCACTATCATATTCCATCTCCGGATCCTTTCGTACTATTCTTCCACCTCTTCTACAAAATTGTTGTAATCCACTGCATATCTTAGTTGCAACTGCTCTTCGGGCATGTAGTCCTTATAAAAGTTATCTTCAACCACTTCTTCTTTGTCTTCCACACGTTCAAGTTCTTTTTCAACCTCAGATTGAGTATATGCTATCAACATAATGAACATATTAATCAAAATAATCAACAAATTAACAAAAAGATTAACATATAAATAAAATTAAACATAGATCCATTATAAGGTTTCAAACGGTTTTTACACTACAATTCAATACTTGAAAACATGAGATAATTCCACTACATTTCAAGAGCTGAAAAAATAGAGAACAAAAAACAATCAACTGATTCCTAAAGCATTGTTCCATTTTGTGACTTTGCATAGCTTTGGTTTTGGCCATTTTGTCTTTCATGTTGATAGTTTGTATCAAAGCTGGAACTACCGTCTTACATCTTGGACGTATGGGAGTATCAGCCCACCTAAGGAAACCACAATCTCCCGTTTGTAATTCAAATGTATCAGATTACCCACACTTAACACACATTGATTAAACAAATTATTACATATTACACAAATCATCAATCTCATCACACGATCACACATTCATTACACAAATCAACAATCTCATCACACGATCACACATTCCTATTGTTAAAATCACACCACTTGTTATGGGGTCCACAATTTGAATCCTTAGTGTGACATTAGGTCCAAGGTTTGAATCATGCCGGTTGTTTTTATGTTATATTGATAGCATATAATATCACAAGAACAATAGAACTTTCATCATGGTGAATTGAGTAGATGAAGTGGAAAATGAATTATTCTATCATTAACATTTACCCTTTTTATTATTAATACATAGGAGCATTAGAACATTCCACACAAGAAACACATTTATAACAATAGCAATGGTGTCCGATAAATTTCATAATAATAAAGCTATTGATAGAGTTTGAAGAGAATGAGATGTAGGCAGATATTGGCTGCTTTCAGAGAGACTATTGGCTCAAAAAATAAACATCGGGAACTAATATAAAAGTAGGAAGCTACCAGATAACAAAGAAAATGGTGAAAAGGTAACATAGTAAAAATGTAAAATAAACACATATAAAACATTTACTAACCCATCATGAGACAACATATAGACATAGATAAATGAAGACGATCACATGTAAAGTCCACCTAAAGTGTAGGAACTAAGATCTTAAACAAAGCTAAGACACATATGTACCCTCTCCCCTTTAAAAGTCTTTAACCTTAATCTTACATCTCTGCGAACTTTTATCCTGGACCATGTTCTCAGAGAGGTACTTGTCTAGCAAATTCTACCTAATTCGCTCATCCCAAATCATTGGGCGTATCTCTACTCCTCTGCCCTTCCACAGTGCAGATTTCCATTGCTCTAATTGGTGGCGGCGTCCGCCACCTTTTCACATGCCAAAACCACCCTCCCCTCCTTTATCTTATCTGAAATACTAGGAATCGCAACTTTTCTTTAAAAGTCTTATTTCTAACTACAACCCTATTAAATTTCTCTAATTTATTCGGGAACCTCTTGTCGAATAATACCCAAGTTGTCGCTCACCATTAACTACAGTCAACGTGGATGCGGTGGGCTACGTGGCTATCTATCTCACCATCCATTTATACAAATGGTCGTATCTACTTGAAATTAGTGGTCTGCTGAACCACTTGACCCTCAATAGTGATATGGGTATCTCCTCGTTACATACGCCACTGAAATCAGGTAAAGGTACTTAGTCTTAAATTGACCAATCCTTGAACCTTATTCCCTCTAAAGTTGCTTGCCACTCTTCTAACTTGGTAGGATTTGTATAGTCTCTACAACTACCACAATAATAAAACATATCTAAATGTTTATAATTAGCTTTGTAACAAACTAGTGTTGTAACATTTCATTCACCATTTCTTTTTGTAGGGTGCAACATTAGAAATTTTTTCTCTAGCTTTCAATTTCCAGTCCATAACTCATTCATATTAGACACAATGTTACTAGAGTGCATCAGGTCTGATATTACGTAACTATAGCTAAAAGGGGTATTATGCAAATGTGATTAGTATATAACCCCTACTCATTGTAAAATCTAACTACATTAACATAACATATTTACTATAGACACACAAAGGTGTTTTAGCTTGGTATCAGATTAGACGTCACTTATGCAATCAACAAAGTCCGTCAATACATGCATGCTCCCATAGAAAACCACTGGTCTGCCGCAAAACACATCCTTCTCTATCTAAAAGGACACAATTGATAATGGGTTACTAATTCATTAGGGCCCCAGCTCTACTAATGCTTACTAGCAGGGCTCATCCACCCTTCGTGCCTTTTCAGATGTTGACTGGGCTGGCTGCCCGGATGACCGTCGATTCATAGGGGATTCTCCATATATATGGGTTCTACCAGATCTCTTGGATCACATGAAAATAGAAAACAGAAAACAATTTCTTAGTCCTCCACATAATCAAAATACAAAACTATACCAGACACAATGACTCTACTTACATGGTTACAAGACTTGCTAAAAGAATGTGACAACTAGCAATTTTCCACATATTCCGTACAATGTTAAAAGTAATTTGTGCATTAATGACTGTGCCTGATTTAATTAATGACATGAATGATTTTCTGAATGTTGTCATATACATACAAGTGCATTATATGTTGCAAGATTATTTATCATTATTGCATGCAACACAATATGGTTCAATAAGTGCACGAAACAAAGTTAACATAGTTATCAGACAAATTAGACGTACTGACGGAAGTTTAGTACTCAGACAGACATAATGTTAAGACAGAGTATGAGCCCGAAACCAAGAGTTGCACTAGTATAGTGTGTAGGAAAGTAGGGATTACAAAACTGCCATCCTAGTGTTAATTTAAGTACCCGAAACACACCAAAACTACAGAATTCTGCTGAAAACAACACAAATCAGCAATTTTCAGTATTTTAAATCTAAAATATAATGCAGAATTATGGTTTAATGGTCCAAAATACCTTCCTAAGTGTCGAGAATCAAAATTGTCATAAAAGGGAACATAAAGCACACTAAACTGCGTAATTTAGCACCTTAACGAACCGGTAGCCAACCGAACAACCGGACACTACCCGAAACACCAAATTTTCACTAGAAGCATTGTTTTAGTGTTACGAAGCTAGTTATGGTCACCGAACATCAAAATTCATCCTAAAACATTATAATACATAAACCACTAACTATTTCCCATTAAAATCTAACTAACTTAACTAACTAAATTTTACAACCTAACTAGCACACCCCCCCTCCAAACCAGTTATGGACATGGGACCCACCCCTTGATTCTCTTTTCATTATTTATTAGATTTGTTTATCTCTTTGGAAACATTATCACCATTTGGCAAATATATGTTAGAAGGTTTCTTTTTAAACCACAAGACATTCATCCATTTTCATTCAACACTTAAACAACAACACAACCTCCTCTCCTTTCTCCCTTGATCTCGGCTCAACACGACCATCATAGCTACCATTTTTCTAGCTTCCTTCAATGCATTCTAAGTGTTCTCTAAGGTGTCTTAAGCCAGAAGGTTTCAAGCATCGGATTTGGAAGGACCTTATCAAGGAGCTATTAACCACTTTATTTCATCATCATCATCATCATCATCCTTGTTCTTCCCTAGCCTTGTGCTAGTAGTAAGACTCTTATAACTTGATTTTACTTCTCTTTTGATTGTTAAAAGATTATATAAGTGGTTAAACATGAAGATCATGAAAGACAAGAAGATAACTTTTCACATAAAGCTTAAAATCATAATAATCTATGTTGATTTAGTGTATGTATGAATCTTGATTGTTGATTTCTTGTGATTATGATGTTAATAATCATAAGAGACTTGCTAGATTGTGATTAAACACATGATCTAGCAAGTGAGAGGATGAATCTTGTGAAAAACAAAATGATCATCATTTATGTTTCTCATGAACTTGAAAATGAAGATGATTTTGTGTATGATGAAGTATGATACATGTTAAAAGTCTTGTATATGGATGATTACAAAACTAATTTTCTCAAGAAACCAAGTTTATTTACAAGATTTACATAACCATGATTTTTAAAGAAACTACTCATCTTTTTATTGTTAAATCAAGACTAGAAACATGTTTGTAACATGAAAAATACAAAAGAATTATTTTTAGAAAAATCATCTTATAAGTTGTGAAAGACTAAATTTATCAAGAATGGTATTTGTGAACAAAGAACCATGTTTTAGAGGGTAACTAAGTCTACTAATTAACATGGTAAGTTACTACCAGTTTTTACAAAATTTCAAGTTCATGATGTAGTGTAAATTGTATGATTTTGGCTCATGGTAAGTGTTGATTGAATTGTTGTTGATTGATGATGATTTTTAAAAGAAAATGATATGCTTTGAAAGCATGGAAACCTCCATTTTTAAGGGGAAACTATGGCATAAATTTTGTAGAATTTAAACACTTAGAAAAATATTTTAAACAAGTGTTTATAAGTAGATTTTAGCCAAGGTTTTTCATATAAAACTTGCCTTAATTTTTGTTACAAAAATTACAAATATTGGAGGTTGATTTTTGATAAATAAAAGTGACTAAGTATATATTTAGGAAAATATATAATTAGATGTCACAATTTGTGTGATTACTTGTATATTATGTGTATTAGTTATATTATTTTAGGACTTGAAAATAATATAACTTACCAAAATACCAAAAATTATAATACAAAATAATACCAAAGTTCCAAGAAAAAAAATATATAAATTTATACCCGAAAATTGGACAAACCGAACACGGAAATATGGACTACACTTATATATATTCTGGAAATAGATTTATATTTTGGCAAATGGGTGAAACGGTATTTTGGAAACCAAGGAAACAAAAAATATGATTTTCATAGGTATTACAAAAATATATCATATTTTATCAAGAAGAAAATATATTATTTTTGAGTAAAGAAAGATATATATATTTTCTTGAACAATTAGAAGATATATTATTTTTGAAGAAAATATATATTTTCTTAAACAAATCAAGAATATATTATTTCGGGTGAAAAGTGGATTTATAAATATTTTCTAAAATAATCTTGAAAATATATTATTTTTGAGGTTTATATGAAAATATAATTATTTTTGCCAAGAAAGATTTATGGATATTTTTCCATAAAAGATTTCTTAAAATATATATATTTTAATAATACAAATTGGTGATTTTATTTGATTAAAAATAATATTCCGGAAAATTAAATACGAAAATTAAGTATAAGAATACTTAACAAATACAAAAAGAAACGTATTCTCGTACGTACGAATACACACCGAAATACGCCACCGGTACTTGACAAAATACACAAGTCTAAAAATACACAAATACAAGTACACCCATACTTGGGATAATGTACCAAGTTAGAATATATTGTTTTAACAAATATCCCAAATAATTAATAAATATAATTTAAGTTAAAATATTATTATTTTATCTAATAATTATATACTTTGGAATTACAACATATACATCGAAGACGTAACTCAAAGGATACTAAGTCTTAACAAACAACTAAGACTAAAAGTCGTTACATGACCTAAACGTCTAATAAAGCATGGCACGTGTGTAGGTAGTTGTACGACCCTTAGAAGGATCTTTGAGTACACGAGACAGCAGGACGCAAACTTGTGAGTTCATGTCCCCCTTTTTCTTTTAACTGCTTTCAGTTTTATAACTTCGGGGGTGAAATGCATGTTACAAATGTTTACAAACGTTTATAAATGGTATGGTGCTAAGGAATGAACTGTTAGATCATGTGAATGGGGTGACAACTCGTATTTCAGAACCTTTCTTTATACTTTGATGTAACCAGTGTGGACGTTATGTGATTATGTGACTATGTGATTTTAATGGAATGTATGTTTTATCATTTATGTGGATTGTGTAATGTACGTTTAGGTAATGTGATTGCACAACACAAACTCAACCGCACAACCTCAACACGATTGCACAAGTCCTTTTTGGGCCACACTCTTTGCACTCGAACCACAAGGGCAACCCGTAATGGGTTCGGCCCATTCCAATGGTTGCGCATAACCTCATGAGGAGGGGGTATACTGCTCATTACTTGCAAAACTGTCGCAAACCCCGATCCCTGATTCCCGGGAACGGGCGGACGCGATCTCAGAGTTTGGTGGTATCAGTTGTTTAAATCTCGCAGCGGAAATTACATCAGGACCGTAGTTAGGAAATGTTTATCAGAGTAAAACCACCTTATTTAATATTAATAATCACATGGGTAAAACCCAAGTTTCTTATTACAATACATTTATAGGAACAAACCCTATTTTATTGAACTTAAAACATCGTTTATTAGGTAACTTTTATAGCCACATTTCTCCCAAGCCTTCAGTTCTCTCCAGCTGGCTTTTCATTAATTGGCTGTTCACATTGTGTTACCTGTAACGCGTTTTAAAAACATTTGTCAGTCAGAAATACTGGTGAGTGAATCCCAGTTTAATCAAGAAACATTTTATCAATTAAGACAGTATTGAGAGCGATCACATTGTTTCTGTCTACACAATTACTCATTCAGTATTTGCCACTCGACCGGATCTATGGCTATGGTCAAATTACCCATTGGCTAACTCGTCGTCCAATGGTAATGCACTGTCATTCAGACTTACTACTACTACTCGTAGTAATAAATTTTTTATACAAAACCCCATAATACCGGCAGTAATTGAAGAACTACAAAGACTCAATCACCGCATAATCACATTGTAAACAATTAAGGTTTTGTAAAATATTCCAAAAACATTAACAAAAAGAGGATAAACTCACATTGCTATCTTAGACTTCTTGTGAGGTTTCCTGGATATAATCTATAATTTATACAAATGTACATTGGTTAGTACCATAACCCTTTGAAATTATTAATGATACCCTCCCCGAGACGGCATTCCAACAACTACGTCGGGCAGAACCACGACAGTTGTTACGGAACCCTAAATCAACCGGGCAGCGTAACTGTTGTGAAACTAGGGTTATAATACTTACAACGGAGCAGAACCTCGCTAATTAGGGGTATAATACCCGTGTATTATAACTCTTCTACATAATTGAGATTTAGAATTGAGATTGTGAGCGACGGAAAACGAAAACTGATGAGTTCTATATATAGTGCTGATATTCGACTCTCACGTGGCCCGCGTGAAAGACAAGGGTCGCTTACGCGGCCCGCGTCAATGCTAGTCAACGGACTAGCTAAGCTGGGTCAGCTACTAGACTCGCCACGATGTTGACACGTGTCAGCTCAGGGTGTCTCCGCATCGTTGATCTCTCGCGGCCCGCGTTAACTAAACAAGACTCTTACGCGGCTCGCTTGAACTAAAGGTTTCAACGATATCAGGTTTAGACCCTGATACCGCCCGCGTGAGATGTTGGGGTGGGTCTACGCGGCCCGCCTCAGCTTAATAATTATTGTTTTTAATTTATTTTATATGTTATAACATATTTCGGGCTCGGTTTTCACATACGGGGTGTAATATAAGACATATTGAGACATTCTTAAATATATTAGAGTATCAGACATATTATGAGAGTGTCGGTTTTACCGAGGGTTGTTACATTATCCCCACCTTATTTTAGAGCTCGTCCTCGAGATCTACTGAAATAAATACGGATATTTCTTTTTCATTTCTGCTTCAAGCTCCCATGTGTACTCAGGTCCTCTTTTGGAGTCCCACTTCACTTTGACCAGAACTAATCTTTTATGTTTGAGATTCTTGACTTTCCTGTCTTCAATTTGTAGAGGTCTTTCTACAAATTTGAGTTGTTCATTTACCTCTATATCCTTAAGAGGTACAATCAGTGATTCATCAGCTAAACACTTTTTGAGATTAGATACATGAAATACATCATGTATTCCTGCCATTTCCTCTGGCAGTTGTAGCTGATAGGCTACAGGTCCTATTTTTCTAATAATCTTAAAAGGTCCAACATACCTGGGACTTAGCTTTCCCCGTTTGATGAATCTTACCACTCCTTTCCAAGGAGAAACTTTTAATAATACTTTATCTCCTACTTGAAATTCCAACGGTTTACGTCGGTTATTGGCATAGCTCTTCTGTCGATCACGTGCTGCTTTTAGTCGTTCCTTGACTTGAATAATTTTGTCGGTTGTTTCTTGTACTATCTCAGGTCCAGATAGTTGCTTTTCCCCAATTTCTGCCCAACAGACTGGGGTTCGGCACTTTCGTCCATAAAGTGCTTCGAATGGTGCAGCATTGATACTTGTGTGATAACTATTATTATATGAGAATTCTATTAAAGGTAAGTGATCGTCCCAATTACCTCCAAAATCAATTACACAAGCTCTAAGCATGTCCTCCATTGTCTGAATTGTCCTTTCACTTTGTCCATCCGTTTGTGGATGATAAGCAGTGCTCAACTTTAATTTGGTTCCCATTGCCTTTTGGAAACTTGACCAAAAATGAGATGTAAATCGACTATCTCTATCAGAAACAATTGATAAAGGAATGCCATGTAAAGAAACAATTTCATTTACATACAATTTAGATAATTGTTCCATACTAATTGTTTCCTTCATTGGTAGGAAATGGGCTGACTTGGTTAGTCTATCTACAATCACCCAGATTGTATCGTTACCTTTCTTTGTTTTGGGTAATTTAGTAACAAAATCCATTGTTATAAATTCCCATTTCCAAACTGGCATTTCTAATTGCTGTAACAAACCTGAGGGTTTCTGGTGTTCAGCTTTAACTTGTGAACAAGTTAAACATTTAGAAACATAGGCTACTATGTCCTTCTTCATTCCTATCCACCAGAAATTTTTCCTTAAATCCTGGTACATTTTATCACTTCCTGGATGCATCGTATATTTAGACTTATGGGCTTCTTCTAGTATACGATTACGCAGATTTCCTAATTTAGGTATCCACATTCTCTTTTTATGGAATCTCCAAATTCCATCTGTTCCTTGTTCCAATTCTTTTAGCATACCTTTTAGCTTTTCAGTATCTTCCTTGATTACTGATTCTTGTGCTTCTCTTATCTGATCATTTAAATCTACTTGTAGATTTAATTTAAGAGAACGTACCCTTTTTGGCTTTTCATGATACTTTCGGCTTAAAGCATCTGCCACTACGTTTGCTTTTCCTTCATGATACTGGATATCACAATCATAATCACTAAGAAATTCCATCCAACGCCTTTGTCTCATATTCAACTCTTTCTGCCCGAAAACATACCTTAAACTTTTGTGATCAGTAAATATGGTAAACTTACTACCATAAAGGTAATGTCTCCAAATCTTAAGAGCAAAAATTATAGCTCCTAATTCTAAATCATGGGTTGAATAGTTCTCTTCATGATTCTTAAGTTGTCTAGATGCGTAAGCTATAACCTTTTGGCATTGCATCAATACACATCCATAACCTAATCTAGAAGCATCACAATAGACTACGAAGTCTTCAGTTCCTTCGGGTAATGCTAGTTTGGGTGTATGGGTTAATCTTTGCTTAAGAATTCTAAATGCTTCTTCTTGTTTTAATCCCCATTCAAACTTAACAGATTTATAGGTTAGCTTAGTTAAGGGAATGGCTATTCTAGAGAAATCTTTAATAAATCTTCTATAATAACTGGCCAATCCTAAGAAACTTCTAATCTCGGTTGGTGACTTAGGGGTTTTCCATTTAGTAATTGCATCAATCTTTGTTGGATCTACATGAATTCCTTTATGATTAACTAAATGTCCAAGGAATTGTACCTGTTCTAACTAAAACTCGCACTTAGAGAATTTAGCATAAAGCTTTTCCTTTCTTAACAAACTTAAAAGTGCGTGCAAATGCTTTGCATGATCCTCTTTACTCTTAGAGTAAATTAGAATATCATCTATGAAAACAATTATGAATTTATCCAAATATGGCTTACATATTCGGTTCATCATGTCCATAAATGCAGCTGGGGCATTGGTTAAACCAAATGGCATGACAATAAATTCATAATGGCCATACATCGTTCTAAATGCGGTCTTAGGAATGTCCTCTTCCTGTACCTTTAATTGATGATATCCTGACCTTAAATCGATTTTAGCGAAAAATCGAGCTCCTTGTAGCTGATCAAACAGATCATCGATTCTCGGTAATGGGTATCGATTCTTAATCGTGACCTTGTTTAATTCACGGTAGTCAATGCACATACGCATTGATCCGTCCTTCTTTTTAACAAACAATATCGGCGTTCCCCATGGCGACGAACTCGGTTGTATGAATCCTTTTTCTAGCAATTCGTCCAATTGTTTCTTTAATTCTTACATTTCTACAGGTGCCAAACGGTAGGGTGCTTTGGCAATTGGTGTTGTTCCTGGTATCAAATGGATTCTAAATTCAACTTCTCTGTCTGGAGGTAGTCCTGGTAATTCTTCTGGAAAGATATCTGAAAACTGTAACACTACTGGAATGTCTTTTAGTTCTTTTCCTTTAGTGTTAGTGATTATGGAAATCAAATACACTATAGAACCTTTTCTTATAGAACTTGCAGTTTTCATCACAGAGATAAACTTAGTGGACTTAGAGATTTTATCTCCTTTAATTGTGATCGTTTTACCTTTTGGTGAATTTACTTGTATTGATTTTTGATCACATAAAATATTGGCTTTATTGGCTATTAACCAATCCATTCCTAAAACAACATCAAATCCTACCAGATTCATGGGATATAGGTTTGCTATAAATTTCTGATTAAAAATTTCTATTCTTGCTCCCTGCAAGATTTCAGAAATCCTAATAGTTTCTCCATTAGCGGTCTCTACTAGACATTCTAGTGGTAGTTTAGTTAATGAATGATTTAGAATTTTGCAAAACGAAGTATTTATAAAACTTTGGTTTGCACCACAGTCAAATAATACTTTAGCAAATATATCATTAACTAAAAACGTACCAGCTATAACGTCTGGGATCATCTTGGCTTCATCTGCAGTCAGAACGAATGCTCTAGCATTTTTAGTATTCTTGTTGTCTGGAGCTGGAGCTAATTTTGGACAATTTAGCTTGATATGACCTTGTTCTCCGCAATTGTAACATACCCTGTTGTTAGCTTTCTTCCTGCAGTTTTCTTCCTTGTGTCCCGACATTTTGCAAAAGTTACAGTATATGGAGCATCTTCCTGAATGCTTTCTTTTGCTATACCTACAGTAGGGTGCAGAGGTAGAACCTATATTTTTCCCACGATTGGAATTTCCAGAACGAAATTCTTGAGTCAACTTCTGGGTTAGGTTCCTCCTTTGATCCTCTTCTCGGGTACAGACTAACTCATCAGTCAAGGTATTGGCTAGTTCTACAGCTTCTTCTATGGTTTGAGGTCTAGCTGCCTTGACTACATGTCTTATCTCCCTAATTAATCCCCAAATATAACGGGAGATTAACACTGGTTCTGGTGAAGCAAGATTTGGCACTATCCTAGCATATTCGAAGAATAACTTAGTGTACCCCTTGCTATCCACACCAGTCATCCTAAGATTTAGGAATTTATTTGCTATCTGTTCTTTTTCATTAGGTGGACAGAATTTTCTTTCTACCTTGTTCTTAAATTCTTCCCATTCCATATTATAGGTTCTATCACTTCCTTTTGTTTGGAGGATAGTGTTCCACCATTCTAGTGCTGCATTCTTAAACAAATTAGAAGCAAATAATATCTTATCTTCTTCAGCACACTTGCTTACCCTTAAGACTGCCTCAGTCTTTTCTATCCAAGGTAGGGTTGCAATGGCCCCTTCGTTGCCCGAGAATTCCATTGGTTTACATGACCAGAATTCCTTATAAGAACAACCATATGGCATGGTTCTTCTTCTTTTGGGTATGGGCATTTGAAGTACAGGTCCATTGTTCACGATGTTTTCTGGTTCACTTGGTCGCTTACTGCTATGCTTACTTTTATTATCAACATCTTTAACAGTTTGAAGAATAAATGGCATTGCATCTATTATTCCTTGTGCTACTATGTGTTGGATAGCACTATTATCCACTTGATTGTTATTGTTATTGATGCTTGGATTCTCATTAACCACGTTAATGTTACTCTGATTATTATTATTATTCAGATTTCCTTCGTCGGCCATCTGAATTTTAAACATTTACCAGTTATTAATAAAATAATTAAATAATTTAAGTAACAACCACATAATACACATATTGGTCAAAAACATTGTGCATTGCGACTTTACTCTTTTTCAATATAGTATGCGTCAAATACACACTAAAACAGAAATTAAAAATTACAATACTACTATGCCTCGTTAACCACAGAGTGATCTATACTACGATAGATTTATTATTACACATATTTTATTTATTATTATTACCAACTTTATCACTTCCTTCAGGGATATGGATTTCCCCTGAAATCCATCTGGCGCTCATCGTATTTCCATACGAGTTGCTCTCCTACATACCTCATCCTCTCGCTACTTTCTATAATTTCTTCTCCAAAATTTCGGAGTTCTTGCAAATTCTCTGCACTCATTGGGGGTGCGGGTACTGGTATTGGCTCTGGGTATTGAGGTACTGGATTCTCCTGAGGGTATGGATTCTCCAAAATTTCCCTAATGTATTCATCGTTGTCAAAATAGGGATCTAGTGGGTCTAGACCTGGATACGTTGCTAAGTTTGGCAAGGTTTCTTCGTTTAAGTGATAACGTGGCACATAATCTCTAAGATCATCAAACCATGGATCATAATTTGGATCTATTGGATTATGGGCTGGTATCCTAGGTATCTCCTCAGGGTTAAATTCATGCATTTCTACCTCCATCGGTTGAGTCAAAGGTAAGGGTTGTGGGGTTACTAGTTGTTCCAGACTTGGGTCAGCAGCAGTTGTAGCTAGGATATGGAAATTAGCTAGGCTTCTATTAAGCATATCCTGTGTATGGGCATCGGTTTTACGCTTAGCAGCTGCTAGAACTCTTTGCTGTTGCAACTTTCGCATTCTCTTCCTACGAGCAAAAGCTTCCTTACTGAACCATCCTCGTTTCTTATGAGGGAATGGCTCTTCTGACTGAGTTTTGAAAGCAGACACTCCTTCTTCCTGATCAGCAGTATACCCAGAAAGGGCAGGCTGTGAAGAAGTACCTTCACTCCTAGGTGATTCAGACAACTGACGATTTATGTCTGAGGGTCCTTGATCACTCATACTGTAAACTAACAGATAGTCAAATAACACATAACAAATAAATACAGTTATGCACGTATTTCCATAATTTATTTCCTAACACAAAATATAGAATTTAAGTGTCAACAGAACACTTCTTTGGCTCAGACCAGTGGCTAGGCTCTGATACCACCTTCTGTCGCAACCCCCGATCACTGATTCCCGGGAACGGGCGGACGCGATCTCAGAGTTTGGTGGTATCAGTTGTTTAAATCTCGCAGCGGAAATTACATCAGGACCGTAGTTAGGAAATGTTTATCAGAGTAAAACCACCTTATTTAATATTAATAATCACATGGGTAAAACCCAAGTTTCTTATTACAATACATTTATAGGGACAAACCCTATTTTATTGAATTTAAAACATCGTTTATTAGGTAACTTTTATAGCCACATTTCTCCCAAGCCTTCAGTGCTCTCCAACTGGCTTTTCATTAATTGGCTGTTCACATTGTGTTACCTGTAACGCGTTTTAAAAACATTTGTCAGTCGGAAATACTGGTGAGTGAATCCCAGTTTAATCAAGAAACATTTTATCAATTAAGACAGTATTGAGAGCGATCACATTGTTTCTGTCTACACAATTACTCATTCAGTATTTGCCACTCGACCAGATCTATGGCTATGGTCAAATTACCCATTGGCTAACTCGTCGTCCAATGGTAATGCACTGTCATTCAGACTTACTACTACTACTCGTAGTAATAAATTTTGTATACAAAATCCCATAATACCGGCAGTAATTGAAGAACTACAAAGACTCAATCACCGCTTAATCACATTGTAAACAATTAAGGCTTTGTAAAATATTCCAAAAACATTAACAAAAAGAGGATAAACTCACATTGCTATCTTAGACTTCTTGTGAGGGTTTCCTGGATATAATCTATAATTTATACAAATGTACATTGGTTAGTACCATAACCCTTTGAAATTATTAATGATACCCTCCCCGAGACGGCATTCCAACAACTACGTCGGGCAGAACCACGACAGTTGTTACGGAACTCTAAATCAATCGGGCAGCGTAACTGTTGTGAAACTAGGGTTATAATACTTACAACGGAGCAGAACCTCGCTAATTAGGGGTATAATACCCGTGTATTATAACTCTTCTATAGAATTGAGATTGTGAGCGACGGAAAACGAAAACTGATGAGTTCTATATATAGTGCTGATATTCGACTCTCACGCGGCCCGCGTGAAAGACAAGGGTCGCTTATGCGACCCGCGTCAATGCTAGTCAACGGACTAGCTTAGCTGGGTCAGCTACTAGACTCGCCACGATGTTGACACGTGTCAGCTCAGGGTGTCTCCGCATCGTTGATCTCTCGCGGCCCGCGTTAACTAAACAAGACTCTTACGCGGCCCGCTTGAACTGAAGGTTTCAACGATATCAGGTTTAGACCCTGATACCGCCCGCGTGAGATGTTGGGGTGGGTCTACGCGGCTCGCCTCAGCTTAATAATTATTGTTTTTAATTTATTTTATATCTTATAACATATTTCGGGCTCGGTTTTAACATACGGGGTGTAATATAAGACATATTGAGACATTCTTAAATATATTAGAGTATCAGACATATTATGAGAGTGTCGGTTTTATCAAGGGTTGTTACAAAAACACAACACACACCAAACCCTAGTTCTCTCCTCCCTCTCTCTCGAAGCCTGACGGGTGGTCCATAGGACAACCCTTAATCATGTTAAAAGATGAATTAATCCTTCACTTAATCGCGTAATTATCTTGAATTAGATGACTACGGTTGCTTATGTTTCAGGTGCGGTTCGGGAGCTTAAAGTGGATAAAACGTAGCTTTGGACGGTTTGGAGTTGAACGGGTCGCGCGTGGAACGAAAGTTGAAACAAGGCAAAACAATCAGCTTGTCACCGTAAATTACGGTCCCACCGTAATTTACGGTGGACCTGATTTGTGTCATCTCCTCACCGTAACTCAGATTGTTTGCACCGTAACAAATTGAAGACCACCGTAACTTACGGTGATACCGTAACTTACGGTGATACCGTAAGTTACGGTGGAAGCAACGCGAAAAATTGTAACTGCTCATTAAAAACAGTTTTATGGTGTCTTTTGGGTTATTCTAATGATTGGTCGGTTAGAGAACATTGGAGGGGCGATTTTGGCTGTTCTTGCTTGGTTTTGGACAATTCCTAACATTCGGTTTGTGATTTTGATTCGTATGAACATTGAACTTATTGTTATGATGATTCACCAAGCTATGTGTGGCTAAAACTTTCGGTGATCATCTTAGGTGAAGGTTTCTCTTGAACTTTTGTGTGTTTATTTCTGAATTTCTAGAATGATAACTTGCGTTGCTTGAATATCATGGTGTATGTTTAATTGTTTGTAGCTTGTTAATCGATATTGCAATTTCTAGTCTTAATCGTACGTTCTTGGTGCCGTTGGCAATCGAGATATCACGGGAAGGGTTAGGGTTGGTTATTGATTAATTGATCATCGGGAAACAACCTCGCGTTTATAAATCCGAGTACTTTGTTCCCTTTTATCACTTTGATTATTCATGCACGAGTTATGTCTATGTAACTCTTTCTAGTTGGAATTTCACACAATTGTTTAAAGAAACTGAAACCTAAGATGGTCATTGTTCTCTCCTAATCTGTTTTACATCCATCATTTGATTTGCAATTAGTTTTTAATTTAGTATTCTAAAACAACAATCCAATTCATTGATCTTTATTTTCTGCAAATTAGGTTAATTGTAGTTAATTGCAAAGCTATAAAATCAACACACTTTCCACATACTCCCTGAGTTCGATACCCTATTACCGCTATCTATAGTTGTTATTGGGATTAAATTTGATTGTGACCACGACATCACGTCAAATTTTGGCGCCGTTATGAGAGTGATAGCTAGGGTTTTTGTATGATGAATGATTCTTGATGTTGTGGTAATGTATGAACAAGTGATATATATATATATATATATATATTTGGTTGATGCATTTAAATGATCGAACCGAACCTATATGATGATTGTGAAACTGGTGTTGATTTGGAATTAGGGTTTATGTGATGATTTTTATATGAATCGGGTTGCATGTTATCGATCTAAGAACCAAATGGATGCAATGTAATCGGCTGTATGTATGTATATTCGGATTAAATGAATGATCGAGTATGAGGTGTGGTATGATGATTTGAATCCAATTATCTGATAGTTTAGTGTATAAGTTGTTGCTTATGTTTTGAATATGATTAGAGTTCATATAAATTATGTGATAAGAACCATGATTTGATCGATTAAAGTAGAGATAGAAACTGTTAGTGATGATTTGATTTAATGGATGAGAATTAGGAAACTGTTAGAATGGATTGCATGATTTTAGGAAAATCACATAACAAATCGAACAAGTCTGTCGGTCGCACAAGATCAGATCTGATCGTACAAGCCCTGGTCGCAAAAGTGCAATCGCACAAGATGGGTACAACCAATAAAGCACAGTGTATGGTTTATTTATGCATGATCGCACAAGGTGAAGTGGATCGCACAAGACGGTGCTGATCGCACAAGCCTTGGGCCACACACGACTGTTTAGACCTTGTTATGATTTTTGGGCCATACGGCCCAACTCAGTCGCACAAGATACTTGTAATCGTACAAGTTAAACTGGGTCGCACAAGACTAAATGGACCGCACAAGTTGATTTCTGTTTAATTGTTTGGGCCGTGTACATGTTGGGTTGCTTATGTTATTGGGCCGGGTTGTTTCAGTCGCACAACCCGTTGTGAGTCGCACAAGTTGTGCTGGACGCACAACAGGTTGGGCCGGGTATTATTGGGCTTCAATTAGTGAAGCGCACAAGGCTGTTGGACCATTGAACTTGTGCCAGCCCAATCATTTGAGTCGCACAAGTTCGGATATGATATGTACTTGACTGTTAACGTGTTGAATATGTTTGCCATGATCATTACGTGTTGTAACCTGTTAGTTTATGTGTAAAATTTATGTGCACTACTTGAACCTAGACCTGACTTGTATGGTAACCATGTTAGGACGTGGTTGACCATATATAGCTCAAGTGACCTTTTCGTGTATCTGCCGAGCTAACCTAAGGTGAGTTCACACTTCTACAAGGCATGGGATTCCCGGTGGTTTGGGAATGGGTTAAGAAACTAAAATGGAACCTGCATATTCTCCTTGGGTAGAATATGTACCTCCATCCTCCGTAGGAAGGATGACAACATTTAACCAGCATATTCTCCTTGGGTAGGATATGTACCCCCATCCTCCATAGGAAGGATGACAACATATTACTTACTAGACAAAACTCTATCATGAAGTCCCTCATTTTTATATCGACTTAATCGTCGGGCCAATGGCGAGCGGGTCATTAATTAAGTAGCGCTATTAGGTTTGACAAGCCTCACACCGTGCCGCAGAGGACGGGAGTGGACTAATGGATCTGGGCACTTAGTCAATGATGATAGACATTGGCGTAGGGCACATAAACATGACTCCAGTCAGTTGTCGATATGGTAACGGGTCTAGTGGTTAACATAGGGTAGCCCCCACTGTTTATGGTTTGGGAAACATGGAAATGGTTAACTCATGGTTTTCGAGATAACTTATGGTTTTTGGAACAACTTTAAAATAGACAACCAACTGTGAACTCGCTGAACTTTGTTGTTGATTCATTGCTACATGCCTTGCAGGTCGTTAGGTGCTTAGATGGAGCTTGCACAAGAAGGAGAGGTCGTTGTGGGACATGGACTGTTGAGTTCCATGTTAAACATTTGAACTTTAAAACTTATGTTTTGGTTTTACACTTTATGCTTCCGCTGATAACTTGAACTTGGTTAAATTGTTTGGACACCAATTATATTGTGGTTGGTTTTATCTTTATTATTTTACATTGTTCAATATGATTGGTGGCTTGATCCTGGTCATGTCAAGCTCCCTGCGGTGATACTCCGCTTATGGAATTTGGGGGTGTGACATAGGCGCACACCTAAGACCATTAATCCTCGTATAAGGATCGAGGGACATGAGTGATAGATCTATTTAGGTGTTGCGAGCCCCACCCCTGGGCCGGAATTGGCCGAAGGTGGTGACTATGTCTTCCAGCCGGAAGCCCGGTACAAAATCTGTTAGGTTTGAGCCTTCCTATGCCATTGCACACATATTAATGTATTAGCTACACATTAATTGATCTGTTCATAGACGCTTTCATACCGGATTACAAAGGCATACTTAAAATGATTACAAATGTTTACAAGATTATTCGAACTCATACAGAAACACATGAACTCGCTCAACTTTTGTTGATGTTTTCTAAATTACATGTATTTATGGAAACAAGATCGATCTTGGGCACTGGTGTTGTTTTCAAGACATAAATTTCAAGTTTTGATGTCATCCACTTTTGATTTGTAACATAACTTTGGGAATACTGGTCGAAACTTAATGACTCGTGTTTGTAACATTTTAAACTTATGAATGGATGAACATCATATTTTAATCATATAGTTGTTTATTATAATTGAATGCAATGATATTGAACAAGTCACACATCATACGCTTCCGTAAAAGTCAGGGTGTGACAAAGAACTTCTGACAGACACAACTCTTGTCCTAACTCTATGGGTTGATGACCTTGGTGCTATAGACCTTTCCAAAAATCTCATATTCCATGCTAGAACAAAGCATGTTGAAGTTAACTTTCACTTTGTACGAGAAAAAGGTTACACATCAAGAAAAAAAATTAAATATCAGTTGTTATTATATATAAAAGATCAAATGCAGATATATCTACCATACCTCTACCTACTAACAAATTTACAGTTTTATGATTCAAGCTACATGTTGTTGTTAACCTTAGTTTGTGGGGGAATATTAGACACGATGTTATTAGATTGAATTAGAGTTGATATCATGTAAATATAACTAGAGGGGCTTATTGTGTAAATGTGATTACTATATAACCTTCTCTTTATTGTAAACCCTAATTACATCAATACAACATGTTTACAATTACATAGACAACCCTAATTACATCAATACACCATGTTTACAATTACACACACAATGTTGTTTTAGTTGTTCAAGAAAATATTTCTCTAATCAATAGATGACATATTTTAACTGTCACCCTACTAGAAAACTGCTACTATTCCCACGTCAATTTCTGTTGGAAATCCGTGGGTAACTACAGTTATCCACGGATTTCTCACGAAAATGAGCTGTAGGAATTCTACTCATGGGTAATCATTTTCTGACGCATTTCCTACAGATTTCCCAACTCCTTTCTCATACAAATGTTTCGTTGGAATTCTCCTACTTATTTCTCATGAAAAATGTCGGTATTTTCGTTCATAATAAATGTGCAGAAAATTTTGATAGGAATAATAGCAATTTTCTAGTAGCGTCACTAGAAATTCTCTGATTCGCCAGGAAAAGGGTATGTTGCCTCATACGAAATCTCCATTGCAATTTGTTTTAGATATCAATATTTTTTTTTGAACGGCCAACAAACTCAATCCCGAGCACTCTCGGGGCACCCACTGGACAAACGGAGTACTCCGAGAGTAACCCGAGTCCACCACCAATTCCGGGGAAAACCCGGTAACCCACCCGCCCGTAGGCACGACGGTGAAATTACTGGTAAAACCCGTTTGGCTCAAGGATCCAACCCAGGTTTCCCTGGGTCTCCTATCATTGTCCACCAGTGCCTCACTCTGCACCAAGTGAGAGTCGAACCTGTATCTCTCAAGAGAAATGCAAGCCCTCCACCACTTGATCTAGAGATCATTGGCTTTATATATCAATATTACAAGCAAAGAGGCTTCTCATACTCCCTTTTGATAAAAGACCACACATTGCTTTAAACAATATATGAGCTAGAATTTTCAAGCCTCTTAACACCACAACCCCCACCCATAATTAATAACAACAAACAACACATGAATTTTATCACGGTTACCATCCATCACGCGTCAAATTTTGTAGGTGGGGGTGGGGGTGGTCATCACTCATCACTCATCACTCACAACACCCAATCAAGTTCCGTCATGTCATCAACCATTTTTCCATCACTCACAACCTTTTTTAGTGGCAATGGTCATCACTCACAACACCCAACAATAAACCCTCACACCCCATCACATTCATTTATCACCAAATAATCCATAACGCATGAATTTTATCACGGTTACTATCCATCATGCGTCAAATTTTGTAGGTGTCGGTGGAATTTGTGTTTGTTCCACGCGTGGAACATGGCAATCACGGAGGAAAACCTTACCACCCCCAGTCCCCTAATAGTATCCAACTAATTACCACATACCAATAATTCCTTCATTCTAAAAGCAACATAGTAGGGCTACAGTATCAACATTTTTTTTTTGTTTAGAACAACAAAAGACATTCAACAATATATTAATATTTTAAACTTCCAAAGTGATTATAACGTCCAATATATTATATAACTTGAAGTGAAAAAGGTCCTAAAAGTTAATATTTTTTTATTCAAGTGATGATTGGTGTGAATAACTACGTATGAAAATATATATAGTCCAAGTCTACTCCCGGTTTAACAAGGCAAAAACCACATGGTTTGTCCCCACAAACCCACATCACACGGCCACAATCTAATCCCACCAAATAATCAAGAAAATCTTTAGCCCTACGATCTTGCCTAATATCCAACCTTCTTTTTATATATTTGCCGGTCTTTAAGTGTCTTGTTGGTTGGAATACATATAGTTATATGTATACACCCCTACCCCCACCCCTATGCCCCAATCCAACCTACACCCTACCCCACATTTGTAACTCATGTGACCGACATGTAACATGATTGTCCTCCCCATGTCCTCTCTAATGTCAATCATATTTACCTATATATAACAAGCATTGCTCACAAACACAACTCATTGCTTCTTTATATTACAAAAGAACACTAACCCTAATTACAAAACATGGCAACAGAAGGGCTTGGGCTTGAGATCACCGAGCTCCGTCTAGGGTTACCGGGCGGCGGTGGTGGAGAGAAAAAAGAGAAAAAGAGGGTGTTTTTGGATATTCTTGATGGTGATTACGGTGGTGGTGGTGATGGGAAAAATAGAAATACGGGAGTAGCGGTGGGATGGCCGCCGGTTTGTTCTTATAGAAAGAGAGCTATAATCAAGATGTATGTTAAAGTCAGCATGGATGGCGCGCCATTTCTTCGCAAGATTGATATTAGTAGTTTCATAGGGTATTCGGATTTCGTTAGGGCTCTTGAGAACCTCTTTGGTCTTGGTAGGTTTTCATTCTCTTGTATTTTTTGATCATATTAAATATTTGTTTGTGTTCATTAGCAAGTTAATCACATGCATCATGTCAATTTTGTTAGGTTAGCGGGTTGTAAACGTACAACAATTGACATAGTCAAATGTCACTTATTGTTTTGAGTAATTTATGAACAAAGTTTTTGTAAAACCTAAAAAACATACTTGCCATGCATAATTCAGAAATTTTACAATAACTCATTTTCCATTTAAATCTTTTTAATCTATTATTATTTTCATAATTTTTTTAAGTTTGATTACTTTATGTGTTCTGTCTTTTTCTAAATCATCTGTTCTAAACTATGGTTCGTGTATATATACAAACTAGGTTAAAAACCCTGTGTATTACTACACGTGTTGATGAGTAAAATGTGGATCGATTTTTACAAGGAGTTAAGGCGTACAATGTGTGCGCCATCCACGCATCGGCTGTAGCATTAGACCTAAACCATAGCTCTGATATTTGATACAACTAATTACTTAACCGTAGCTCTACTTGTCTAATATTTAAAACTAAATAGTGTTTCTCTCTAAAAATCAATTGACATTAGAGAGAGTAAACCAACCATAAACGTGTAAATAAACATGTGTTTTTTTTTTCCTAAACTGACGTGAGATTGAATTTACATCCGATAATTATTTTATGTACTATTCTCATATGCAATAAATACAATGTTTCCGACAATCCCTTTAACTATAGTCAAAAGTGAGGTGGATATGATGATAATACTTTTTTTTTCTTTAAAAAGGTGATGAATGTGAGTACACACCAATATATGAAGACAAGGATGGAGATTGGATGCTTGTAGGGGACGTCCCATGGGAGTAAGCTTCTATATTTTATATATTCTTTATTATTTACAGTTTATTTATTGCCATTTAATTATTTATAATGCAATAAATATTTGTACATAGTCGTACACAGCCCCTACCCGATACAATAGTTTCATGTATTAGGGTGAGGGGAGTGATTACCTATTCCAAATAGGTAAACTCCCAATTCACCCAAAAAAATAGCGCCGTGTCAAGTCACCTAATTTGTTTATATAATGCTCAAAAACGTTGGAGGTGGTTTACCTAATGTGGTTTAGGTAAACTATTTAAAAAAAAAAAATGTGTGATTGGTTGAGATGGAATGGATCCCACCACACACCATCACTCTCCCCCTTCCATCCCTCTCACCGAATCGTTGACCACTCACCGAAAATGCCCCCCATTTCGGTAACATTTGCTCGGTAAAAAGGTTGGCGGTGGAGTTAGGTTCGGTACCGAGTGGGTTACCGCCCCACTCCGTTCACCCTTAACTTATAGTATCATGTGTGATTTCCAATTAAATTTATGGTTTTCATCAATACCATAAATGAACCCTAAAAGGTATGCCATAAGCACATGATACAAGTTGCCCAAAAAAGTTAGCAATAATATTAATAAATTGGTGTTTTGCTTATTTTAACAACTATATAAAATCATGATAACAATATTTTATAAAATCAGATCATGTGCACTGTCAATTGAGAGATTGACCTAAACAGTAAGATAAAAGTTGTAATATCCTACTAGAAAAACGAAAAGCTATTAATGATATAAAATCTAAAGAAAATTTCAATGTACACATTGGTGAACCTATGATTTAATTTCTTGGGGGTAAATCAAACTTTTAAGGGCGACGATCGGAATTTTTGCCTGAAAATACACCAAATTTTTTTTTTTAGTTTTTTAGAGGGGGCGGCCACCCCGAACCCTTAAGAGTAGGTCCGCCCCTGAATGTCCGTGTAACAGAGCAAACAACTTAATCCACAATAATTTTTTTTTTAAATAGATGTTAGGAATCGCCGACAACAGATCATCTCCGGTGCAAGGGCGGACCTACTTAGTGTTGTGGGTGGGCGGGCGCACCTCTTAAAATAATAAAATTAGTGTATTTTTTAGACAAAAAACCCTACCGCACCTTTTGAAAATGTGGTTGAACCCCTTATCTGCATCTACAGCAAATAATTCATGAGTCTCCCAATGCTCTGGTTATTGGTATCATTAAGGGCTAAGCGATGGATCTTGCTGTCGGTGAAAGTTCTCAGAATTATAGTGTTTGTGTTTTAGATTTTATATATATTTTTAGAAAGAAATAAATTAAACATAAGATATGAGGGTACAGTACTTAATTAGGTGAAAGATGTGTAATGAAATTACATAATTACCCATGTACATACCATGCAATATATATATACACATATAATCTAACGATGCAGTTGAAATTACAGGATGTTTACAGAAACATGCAAGAGATTAAGAATGAAGAAACGGGCATAGGATGGTGGACTTCAAACCAAAACTTGATGATCGATCGGTTGCTGATTGCTGAGTAAAGACTGAAATCTAAGTTATGAAGAATGAATAATCTTTAGTTTGTTTTAATTAATAATAATATACTAATGTCATAAGTATATGTTTATTTATTAATTAGGTTACTATAAAGTTGGTGATGAGGCTATATTATATATGTACGTACGTAGTCAAGAATGTTAATCTCATTGATTGTATCAATGACATAATGATTGTACGTCAGTTTCTTTCATTTCTTGAACTATGTACAATGGAAATTAACATGTTATTGAAAGCATACATACAACCCAACCCAAAACAAAGGCTAAGAGGAAATTAACCTGTTACACAAATCTTACAAACTCGACTCTTTTAGAAGATAAGTTATTTGATCGGTTCGAATTCCATAGGAAAGATGAATTTAAAAGCTATACTCTAGCGTTTATAGATTATTAATTAACATGTATGTGCTAATTAATTAACATGTATGTGCTAATTACACTAAGGGGTAATATTGTTAAAAAACTCACTCACATGAACTCTGAAAAGTGTCGATTATTAATAGCGTTTATAGATTATTAATAGCTTTTATATATATAGGGTCAGGATTTAGAGAGAACGGTGAAAAGTGTGAGAACGATTTTGGTGGTGACATGTGGCATTGATGCTAAATTACACTAAGGGGTAATATTGTCAAAAAAACCCACTCACATGAACTGGGTGTTCAAAGAAAACGCCATAAAAACACCAAATTCAGAAAAACGCCATGAAGATACCTAGTTAAAAACGCCATAAAACACCTGGTTCAGAAAAACGCCATGAAAAAAACTCAGTTGAAAACGCCATAAAACACTCAGTTCAGAAAAACGTCATGAAAATACATAGTCTAAAACGCCATAAAACACCCAGTTCAGAAAAACTCAATAAAACCCAGTGTTGCAAAAATCGCGATTACTCGGCGATTAATCGCCGACTAGTCGCTAGTCGGCCTCCTACTGAGTAATTTTTCACTAATCAGTCAAAAAATCGCTAGTCGGTCAAAGCCGCCCTAGTCGGCCCATTTGAAATCCTTACAAAACAGGCCCAAGATTACAGATTTAGCCCATTTTCCTTATCCCTTACCCTAATATGACGAATAATTTGAGTCGGAGAAAAAGGATGAAGTAGATGAGGAGATTGAATACGAGTCGGATGGTGTCGAAATCATTGAACACTACGGGGATGATGATTACATTTGAGCTATTTGTTAATGTTTGAATTTTAAGTACTGAGACTTGTTATGTTATGACTTATATGTAAGTTTAGTTTGTATTTTGAACTACTTTTACCTTTTTAAGTATTATATTGATATGGATGTGTGAGTATATATATACATATTTATAAAAATAATAAAATTTACATATAAAGTTCCGATCCGATTAATCCCGAGTAGTCGCTAGTCCCCACCTCACCGGCCGACTAGCGGCTAGCGAGTTCTCCAACCTTGATAAAACTCAGTTAATTTTTTTCGAAAAGTATATCAATAGTATACTCGTTGGAAAGATAAAAAAACGCTGAGTTTTATGGTGTAATTTTTTTCGAAAAATAATCACGTATAAAAAGCTATTGTCGTTAAAATATGATTGGGGGAAAATGACATATGATTAGCATGTGCACATTTGTTTGGATCTTCCTATTTTACCCCTCCTAGTAGTTTCAAGGCCCATATTATTTACAATAATGTCACTGTATCAATCTCAGCCACAAATCACTAAGATCTTGTGACTGAGAATCGTTCTCACTGTTCTCACACTTTAAGGCGTTCTCTCCTGATCCTGTTACTTAATTGGGGAAGGTTCATTTGAGAACAAAATTAAAATAAGAAGAAAAAGAACAAATGGTACAAATGTAAAACATTAAATAGTTTTTCTCTCAACTCATTTATTATTATCTATGACTAATTAATCTATTATATATAATAAATGAAAGTTATTTGGGCCACGTGTCACTTGATTAGGGCATCCTCAGTTCTCTTTTCCCGCCCAACAGTGACATCCCCTTTTCCTTATATAATCTCTCTTCTCACTTCTAATCTTTGTTTACAAACCTTGGGTTCTTTCTCTCTCTATATTCAGGCGATTCAAATTCAAATTTCACAAACCCTGCAAATTATTGAGATAATTCTTTCCATCCAAACCTTAATCTTCTTCAGACGCCACCATAAAATCTTCTTTTGTTCATCGATTACTTCATCAAAAAGTTTGTTCTTTTTTTTAGTTGAAATACTTTCATGATTTCCTCTTATTTACACTAATCCTAATTTCTACTCGTAATCTAATCATATGGTTCCAGGGTTGTTGTCATCAAAGTTGAAATCCGCTTAGCTGCGGATAAGAGAACTGCCATAAGCTGGTATGTTTGAATATGTTTTGAAATTAGCGTTTTTTTCTAGATGGTGATGATATGAGTATAACATCTGTTGATTATTGATGTTTGAGTATGTTCAGCCATTATTCTTTCTGAAATTAGAGTTTCATTGGTATTATCTGTTTGTAACAGCAGTGGTTCAGCATCTACAGTGGATTCAACATCAGGTGTTTGCTATTATTGTTTGATGTTGTTTGCTATTATTGACTGATGTTGTTTGCTATTGTTGTTTGATGTTGTTTGCTATTGTTGTTTGCAGGTGAAGATATCTTAATTACGGTAATAATTGTATTACATCCTGTTGAAAATTAGAATTGATAAATTTAGGGAAAGTGAGGTTGAAAGTTAATAACCCAACAGTGGAGCATTTCATTCTACAGGTTCCATAAATTAAGGGTATTCTCATATAATGATGATGATTGTTCCACGGTTGTTTCCAGTATTATTGTTCCAACATCGTTTAAAGTATGTGTTTTTTGCTACTCTGATTTTCAATTTTGAGTTTTTTTATTTTGAAGTGATATACTCTAATTCTCGGTTTATATTTCAGTCTAATCACAGTTGTTTGAAATTCATACAATCTGCTGCAGGTTATTATAGGTTTGTATTCAAAGAAGCATAAAGTTTAATTAAACACAAAGTAAGATTATTAAATTTATAGTTTACTTGCTTATGTCTAAATGATGATGATGATTATAATTGACTTGTGCAGAAGATGATGATGGAGAACCCACAGTAGTTCCTACTAAACGCAAGAAAGGATTTGCTATTGTTGTAAGATAAGATTTTATGTTACTAGAGAGTCTAGAGTAATGGTGTTTCCCACCTTTTTTGTATTAAAAGAAGCATAAAGTTTGTTTTAAATGAGCTCTTTATGAACAAGGACTGATGAGGCCTATCCACTGTTGAAGACAAGGTCCTGTTAAAGACAATCACTTTATGTATTTGAGTTTGATTAATCAAAGGAAAACGACTGTTTAGTATCAGCAGTGGTTCAGCATCTACAACGGATTCAAATTTAGTATTTAATTATCAGTGGTTCTTATGTAACTTTAGTATTTCATTATGAGTTTGTTTCATGTTGTAAGAATCAGTGAATTCTCAGATAATAGATTGCTTTGCCGGATTAGATTATGTGTTAAATTATAGTTCTTTAAGTGATTGTTTCGTTTTCTTGAATTCTATGTAATTTTGTAAAGAAGTACAATAACAAACAGTGGTTTTAACATCTGTTTGCAATTTGGTCAATAGTTAATGGAAACCCCTGTTAGGTTGAACAGTAGATGTTATTAACTTAAACATCTGTTCACGAAACCGACTGTTTGCACTTTATGTACCTAGAGTTTGATTAATCAAAGGAAAACGACTGTTTAGTATCAGCAATGGTTCAGCATCTACAACGGATTCAAATTTAGAATTTAATTATCAGTGGTTCTTATGTGACTTTAGTATTTCATTATGAGTTTGTTTCATGTTGTAAGAATCAGTGAATTCTTAGATAATAGATTGCTTTGCCCGATTAGATTATGTGTTAAATTATAGTTCTTTAAGTGTTTGTTTCGTTTTCTTGAATTCTATGTAATTTTGTAAAGAAGTACAATAACAAACAGTGGTTTTAACATCTGTTTGCAGTTTGGTCAATAGTTAATTGAAACCCCTGTTAGGTTGAATAGTAGATGTTATTAACTTAAACATCTGTTCAGGGTTAAACAGATGTTTGGGGTTTAACAGATGTTTGGCTCTAAACCAAACACCTGTTTAAGGTCAACATCTATTTGAGTATTGGTCCTGTTGTAAAATTTATTTGACCCAACAGTGGTTTTAAACCACCAGATAAACATCTCTTTATGTGCAAACACCTGTTTATGGTCAAACTTCTGTTTATGAGCAAACTTCTGTTTAAGGCGAAACATATGTTTCTTCAAAATCTGTTGACCATTGACTGACCAAACATCAGTGTTTAAAAAACTGTTGGGTATCCACTGATAGGAAAAATAGCCACAACTCACAGTTTTTATTGTTGGCATCTATTGATATTGACCATCAGTTGTTTTCCTAAAAAACAGCCACTGCTCACTTTTTTGTTATTGATGGTGTTAATTAGTGATAGATTGAAATTATCAAATAAAAACTAGAATTACAATGAAATTGCCATTTTACCTCATCTTTACATACCAATGAGGTAAGATTTCCTCCAACATTGTTTTGATCATACAATTTAAAAAATTCTAACTATTTGTTGGAAATCAAATCAGTAATTAATGCTAATTTCTTGAGCTTTGGACATTTAAAACATGCAAAATGTGAATTTCAAACTCACGGTTTAAAAATTAGAAAAGTCATCATGACAATGACAGTTGCTTTCAAATCATCATCAGTAATTACTGATAATATCAGTAATTACAGAAAAGTCATAATGACAATTGACGTTCGGTATCTACTGATAGGAAAAAATAGCCACTGGTCACTTTTTTATTCTTGACATCCATTGATATTTACCATCCATGGTGTTAATTAGTGATATATTGAAATTATCAAATAAAAACTAGAATTAAAATGAAATTACCATTTTACCTAATCGTTACATTGCAATGAGATAAGAGTTCCTCCAATATTGTTTTCCTGATGAAATTTAATGTTAAATAAAAAAATAAAAAAATACTTGATGGGTATTTGTTGCAAATCAAATCACTAATTAATGGTAATTTCTTCAGCTTTGGACTTTTAAAATATGCAAAATATGAATTTCAAACTGACGGTTATTATCTCTTAATTAAAGTTAAAATAAATATTAGAAAAGTCAACATCACAATTGCTTTCAAATCAGATCACTGATAATATCAGTAATTTTGAAATTAAATTTATGCAAGATGGTAATTTAGAATTGACGTTCTCTCTTTTTTTTCCCCAACTTTGCATATGATTACTAATATTTATTTACTTTAATAAGGAGGGATATAAAGATATACACTACTTACCTTTCAGTTCCCAATAAACATCAGTTCCCAATAAACATCATCACAATTGCGGTCAAATCAAATCAGTAATTACTAATAATATCTGTAATTTTGAAATTCAAAATTCAAACCATATATATTTTTATCCTTAATGTTAAATTAAAAAATAAAAAAATACTTTTTGACTATTTGTTGCAAATCTAATCAATAATAATTAATTGCAATTTCTTGAGCTTTGGACTTTTAAAATATGCAAAACTAGAATTTCAAAATGACGGTTATTATCTCTCAGTAATTTTGAAATAAAAAATATGTAAAAGGTAATTTAAAATTGACGTTCTCTTTTTTTTTTTTTCCTACTTTGCATATTTCAGTTCCTAAAAAACATCATAACAATTGCTTTAAAATCAAATCAGTAATTACTAATTAATATTAGTAATTTTGAAATTCAAATTTCAAACCATATATATTTTTATTATTCTATAAATAAGATACAATTATCTGGTTTCACATTCAAATCTCGCTCGCTCATATATGTGACCGTATCTTTTTCTCTCAAATGCATCTTTCTTGTGATTTAGCAGCTAATTTCCCATTACACTTCTTTGTTCGAATGTTTGTTGATAATATTTACATGTTATCGTTCCTGTATCATTGTTCCAACATCGTTGTTTCAATGTAAATTCGCATCCCACATCAACCTTTCAACATCGATGCTGCAGTATAATTGTTGCAACATCGTGAAAAGTTGCATGTGTTACCTTTTTTGATGGCAGAGATGCAACTTTAAAGTTACATGTGTCATTTTTTTTATTTCCGTTAAATCCAAAGTCACGTTTTCTTGCTCCAGGAAGATTTTCTTCTTTTAAAGAAAGTATACATTCGTCCAAAGCTCGTGAAAACTCAGATGTGCAATAAAAATGAAAAAGACACGTTTGAATTTTAGATTAGTTTCTTATTCTTATTTGTGTTGTCAGTAATATGGAGTGTGGTGATAGAGACGTGCAGTTTATGGCGATGCTGAAGGACATACATCAAGAGGTTCAGCAATAGATGTAGTGGAAACTAAAGTTTATTAGTTCTTGCTGTTATTCTTAGATTTGAACTTGAATATTGTTCAGTATGTCATGTAATTGTTGGACTTTTAGTTTTAAGGTCCTGAATAAATGATTAAATATAATTTTATGAATCTTTGTTGTGTTTTATTTTTACTTATTATTTATTGTTTCAGTAATATTTAGATTATGTTGATGTTGAATTGTGTCTTAAGATCTGTTTGGTAAGTCAACAGAGGATTAATAGTGTCAAGGATTTGTTTAATGGTCCAACTCTGAAAGGGTGGTGTGGTTATAACAGCTGATCATGCTAAGGACTGTTATAATTAATTCCTGCTCCATATAAAGACTGATGGGCTTATTGTCTCATGAGGGCTATGCACTGTTGAAGGCAAAGTCCTGTTAAAGACTAGCACTTATGGTGTAGTTATAACAGCTTCTACAGCGGATTCAACTTTAGTATTTATGTATCAGTTTTTCTTATGTAACAGTGTTTAGGACAAACATTGGTTCTCTATACTTTATCTCTCGAGACAAACCTATACAAACTCAAAGATTAACCATTGCCCAACAACAAAAGTGGTTCATCATCAACATTAGATATTCTATCTTTGTTTTTGTTAACAGTATTTATATGTCCAAATTATTAATATTATATCTCTGTTTATGTTAACAGTATTTATTTAATTTCAAACATCTGTTTATGTTCAAACAGATGTTTCAGGTCGAATATTTATTTAATTTCAAAATTTTGTTTATGTCCAGATTAGATGTTTAACAGTATTTAATTTAAAACATTGTTTTAATGATAAAATGGCAAGTTAAATTACAAAATAAAAAATATTCTTGATGACTATTTGTTGCAAATTAAATCAATATCTATCCACTGTTAGATAAAAAACAACTACTGCTCACATTTTGGAGGTTGACATCCACTGAATAAAAGTGAAGTACACTTGGATGATTATTAAGCTCCTCATTTTGATTGTTTGGGTATAGTATTCTTCAAATTGGTCTTTTCTTGCAAACAGTTTTTAATGTCAAACATTTGTTTAAGCGCAAACATGTGATTGTTAAATGTTATCCACTGCTGAAGGCCATCCTCTGTTTCTTCATAAACAACTATTGACCACTGACTGACCAAACATCTGTGATACATTTTGTTGGGTATCCACTGATAGTTAAAAAATAGTCACTGCTCCCCTTTTATTGTTGACATGCACTGAAATTTACCATCATTGGTTTTTTTAAAAATCATCCACTGCTCACATTTTTATTGTTGATGTGGTTAATTAATTATAGAATGATATTATTAACTGAATACTAGAATTACAATGATAGGTTAACTATATTATCTAATCGTTACATTCCAAAGAGATAAGAGTTCCTCGAATATTGTTTTGGTGATAAAAATTAAAGTTAAAATAAAAAATAAAATAAACTGTTGTATAAAATCAGTGTTTTAACACACTGATGGCTATCCACTGCTAGCAAAAACTTACTCACTGTTCTCATTTGTGACTGTTGCAAACCACTGTTATTGTTCCATCAGTGGTTTCCTACCAGCTGTCCTCCATTATCATCAGAGGTTGGCACATGGACAGTACATAGCGGTAAGATCTATTAGTAACCGATGCCACGTCAGCATTCACTATTTCACCAAAAAAAAAACCTGATCAAAACCCCCAAACAGTGTTTTTACTGTCGAATCGAGTTCTAAATTCTTTTCTCAAAGCAGTTATCATCCATTTCTCTCAAAATCACTCATCCTCTTCATCGTCTTCTTCCTCTCGCAATCATAATCAAATCACGATGTCTCTCCCACGCAAATCCACACATAACTACTTAGGTCTACTTGAAAAACCCAGTCACACCAAAACCTTCAATTCCATCATTGATGTTCTGTCTTCTTCAAAGTACAAAACTTTGTTGACTTGTGATGCTCCGATCTACATGGATACCCAGCAAGAATTCTGGAAAAATGCTAAGTTGGAAACTAAGGATAAAAAGCCCTTAGCCATCAATTCTTCTATAAAGGACGTTCCAGTCACAATAACACCTCAAACCATTTCGGAAGTTTTTGAACTCGATGATCTTAAAGGTAAAACATCTTTCCCTAAAGAAGAGTATCAAACGTTTTTCATTCAAATGGGTTATGAAGAGGAAATAAAAAAAGACACTTTAGAAAAAGGCAGTTTTCCTCCTGCCACAAGGTTTTTGTTTCATACCCTACTGATGTGTGTCTCAAACAAGACCACTGCTTTCAATGAAATCCCATTGAAGATTCAATATCTAGGTTATGCTATATTACATGGTGAAAATTTTAACTATTCCCAGGTAATCTTCAATTATCTTGTTAGAAATGTTAATAAAAAGGTGTTTTTGCTCTTTCCAAGGTTTTTAAGTTACTATTTTAAAAAGAAATTTTCAGAAGATAATGCCCATGTGCTTATCCAGGGTAATCCTTTTTCAATTAAGAGCCTCACTACTGAAACCTTTACAAGGATGTCAAAACTTTCCAAAACACAAGCAGAGGTTCCTGAGCAGACTTCAGCAACTACCACTGCTCCTCAGGCACCTGCTGTTGAGCCCACTGCTCAAGGTGATGATAGCAATAAAACAACTGCTGTTAAACCCCTACCTAAAACCACCAAAAGACCAAAACAGAAAAAATCACAAAAGCCCCCCAAACCCAAAACAAAGGTAACTCTGGAAGATGAAATCCCAGAGCAACTACCAGTGACAACACAAAAGTCACCAATAACCACTGCTGCTACTACCTCACAGCAGTTGGAAGAAAGATCTCAACCCGAGCCTCAAACTCCTCCTGCTTCTTCTAAAAAAGAGCAGGTTGTAATAACAGGGACACCAAATTATGATGCTCTGGAATCACTTGATTCCATTATCCACAGCCCACTGCCCGGGGCAAATTCGCTTTCTACACCTATCCTCACTTCTCAAATCCCCCCAGAAACAAAACTTTTGTTGGATGCATTTGATTTAGCCCGGACACAAACACCTGTTAATGAGGATATACCTCAACAAGTGATTGGGTCTGGTGTCTCAATCATTGCTAACCCACCAACAACTGAGGAGGTTACACTGCAGGAAATACAAGTACTTCCTGTCAGTAGTTCAATTGGAGCAGCAACTACAGGTGTTGGATCCACTGATCTACACCTGGCCAGTTGTTTCATCAATAAGACTCCTCTGAAGGCAATTTCCTCTCCGGCAACTGTGATATCCGCTGCTGTCTTTGTTCCAACCCCTGGTTCTATTAAAAGGATCCCAATTGCTGAGGAAAGAAGTCCCCAGTACCAAGAAAAAGGGGCATCTGTGGATGACTTTTGGGAAACTTTCCCTAAGTCAACTGCTGATACAACCACTGCCAGTGGGAAATCAGATGATCCCATTAACTTGGGTGATGGTTTAATGTACAAGGAATTGAGGGAGAGGGTTAAGAAATTGGAAACTTCTGTTGCAGATATTAAGTCAATGCTCCAACAGTTGTTACAAGCCCAAAAGGCAACACCCACTGCAGCACCAGATACAACATCCGCTCCATCATCTGCTCCTACTCCCATTGAGCTTTGGAGTTTATTTCAACCTGTGCTTCACCAACAAAGGGCATATTCTGATCATCAACATGAAATACAGATTCAAAAGATCAGAAATATGATGGAAGCTAGGTTTATGGATACACAAGCAGACATAAAGGCATTGAAGGCCCACTCGCTGAAAACCACTGGTTCTGCTCCTCCTACTATCATCTTTGTGGACAACCCACCACCAGCTGATGCCAAAAAGTGGGAGAAAATGAAGCAGCTAAAGAAAAAGGGATATGAAGATGGTTTGTACATTGCACCAGACAAATCCACTATGCTTGCAGAGATACCTAAGCCAGATGGTACTAAAAAGGTTGATGTAACCACAAATGCCATTTCTGATGCAAAAGGAACGGTAAAAAGGGATATGGAGGCAAAGGATAAAGCAAGGTGGGAACAGGAGAAAAGAGTTTGTATGGAGAAGGATGAGCAGGGTGTTTCTGAGGCCAAGAATGAAGAAAATCCTGAGCCTAAAAGAAAACAGCCCACTAGAAAAGTGAAGGAACCCAAATCCACACCTCTCAAAAGCTCCACACATCAAACCTCAAAACGAGCAGATGTTAAAACATCTGTTGTATCGACAGCTGTAGATACTTCAGTTGTTTCAACATATGTTACACCAACAATTTGCACCACTTCAACACAAATTCAATCCACTGCCTTACCACAAATCCCATTACCATAAAAAACATCCTCATTACTACCAACACCACCTGCCAAAAAGGAAAATACTTCAGGTGACACATCATCTGTTGTAATGGTAACAGTGGTTGAAACACCAGTTGTTTCAACAATTGTTAGTCAACCATCTACCACTCAAATCACTACCACTCAACGCACCAAAACACCACCAACCTCTCCAAAACATAAAAGGAGAAGGATAATTCTGAATGTTGATCCTTCAACACCGCAAACATCCACCCAACCATTGTCCCTTGTTACCATTCCCAATGCTGTCCCATTCTCTTCAGCACAAGTTTCAAATTCAAACACTGCCATTCTTCCTGCAGGAGTCCTGTATCCATTAGAACTGGAAGCAGTTAGAGAGGAGATCATATCCTTCTACTCTGAAGATGACCCTGCTAAAAGGAACTTGCCATCTGTTCAAGGATATCCAAGGCCTAATAACATTAATGAATACTTGAAGTTAAAGGCTCAACAAGCAGAGGATATCTCCAAAAGAAATACACAAGGAAAATCTGACAGAGAGATTCAAACATTTTACCAACATTTGCTAACCCAAGTGAAAATTTTGGAGCAGTTTTCAAAAGATCTCTGTCAAAATTTATCAGAAAGAGCTGATGAAACTTTGAGGAAAGATTATATTGACTATATCATGGCTTACAAAACATACAAGGGAGAAAAGTACAAGTACAAAGAATGGACCATCAGTGAGCTAGAAAGTGAAACAGCCAGAATTCAAGATATGATCAAAAAGAAGGTGAAGTAGACTCCTCCTATCTGGGCAAAGTTTAAGAAAAATGTACCAGATAGGTCTCTGCAGCTGAAGAGAATGAAAGAAGAGTTAATAACAGCTAATTTTGGGTCAAAGAACCAAGTGTCAAGGTGGAAAGAGGATAAAGTGTTTTTCTCTTACAAAAAGCTGGAAGAATTAAGAAAGAAAGATCCTAATGTTCCCCAAAAGCCTGTTTACCCTGAAGCAGTGGTTCTAGCTATGCCAAAAAAGCTACAAATCAGGAGATCCTAATACAGATTCGTTGGACTTTGAATTACAATTCAAAGGGCAAGTCAGGGAATTTTTGATGAGGCAATAAAGATTCACAATGGAAATGTGATATTTGGGTTTGTGTTTTACAGTTTATAGCAGAGTTAAGATTACTAGGTGTGGTAATGTTTGCGGTTATATAAGAAATTTTATGTATTTGTGAATTTGGTAAGTAACTGTTAGGATCGGAGGCTCTCATGATAGTGTTTGTTTGTTTGAAATGAATGATCAATGAATATGAAAACATGTTAAGTGCAGCGGAAATGAAAACAAACTTTGTAAACACAATCAAAGGAGAAAATAGTTTGATAAACAATTGCTTCACATAGAGTCAAAAGATTACAAATCAAAGCAAAAGATTACAGTCATGCTTACAAACTATACTCCCCCTCAGCCTGATGCCCCAAGGTTGGTTGCACACAAGATGAAAGGATTAGACATGAGGAGAAGAACCCACTCAGTCAATCAAATGTAACAGTACAGGGTACTGTTACATTTATAGGCAAACCAAACCACTGAGGTATCTCAGCTGACGTCACCATGAAAGTGACATCTAACAACCTAACAACCTGTAGACACTGTCCTTATACCAACTACTGATGTCTAACAACTGATTGTAAATAAAATACAAAACATGAGAAAACAACTGCTTCACGTTCCACTGTTGTAGCCTAAGCACTGATGCTCAATAACAACATCAGTGCTTTCTTCAAAGGTGATCAGTCCTTGAATGAGCAGTGTTTGTGTCTTCAGCAGCACTTAAGAGACAGCAGTAGATAGAGCGACAAAGTTTGTTTTCAGCAGTCTTTAGGATTACATCAGCATTTGGATCATCAGTTGTTCTTTTGAGCAGTACTTAAGGTTCATCAGCTGATAGATAACCACTGTCAAGGGGAAAGCAAAGTGTAAACTGCTGCTTATTGTGAATCCACTGTTGTGACCTGGTTTTGGCTTTACATTATCTGTTCCTCTGGTAGAGTTCGATCCCAACAATCTCCCCCTGGAACAGATAATGCCAAAACCTTTCATTATTCAGGACCTTTATTACTTATCAAGAGTGCCTTAGCTTGTTCTTTGAATTCAACTTCAAATTTCTTTGCACTCTGGTCATCTTCATCCCTACACAGTGAAAGTTCAAGGAGATCCTGCAAATCTTGAACACTAAGGCCTAGTGCTTCTTTCCTTGATATATACTTCACCTCTCCATTGGATCTGACCAGAGTCAATACGTGGGTCTTTTGATCAGAGAGCCACTTTAGTACTTTTAAACCCAATGGATTTCGTGGGAGAGATTTATTTGATGATGAGTTGAAGAATAATGGCCTTGAAAACACCTGCAGACTTTCAGACATTCTTTTGAGAGCTTCTTCAATAACTTTGTCTGCTGCAGCTATGTCTTCTGCATTTTCTTGCTCACTAAGCTCTTGTCTTTCAACTTCTGTCTTGTCTTTTGCAGTGTTTGGAGACGCAGTTTTGTTTAATGCCTTGAAAAGGCTTTGAAGCTTTGTTGAAGTTTCTTCTTTTAGACCCATTTTCGTGATGGTATCTTTGAAGTACTCTGCTTCCTTTTCTATTACCTCTTCTTCAGTCAGCTGTTCTCCCTCTTCTTGATTTGTTACAAAAGTAGACCGGAACAGTGTGTCGAGGTTTCCTATCTTCTGTTCAAGCTTTATCATTTGTTCTTGCTTCTTAGAAGTGCTTGAAACAGTTATCTTTCTTTTCTTTAGCCTTTCATAGGCTTCATCGGTCTGCTGTTTTGACCATTTTGATATGGCTTCAGCAGTATCCATTTTTGCATCCACTAGCTCCTTTTTCTTTCCTTTATATTCAGCAGTGAGATCAGCAATAAGCTTTTTGTATTTACTCCAGTTTGGAGCATTTTTCTTCTTTGAAGGATCATTCTTGATTTTTTGGATCCTTTCAGCCTCATGCTTTAAAGCTATTAAAGGCCATTCGTTAAACAGAGATTCTTCAGCAGGGTAGAACTTTTCTTTCATGATGAAGGCTAGAAGTTGTTCTCTCAATTTCTTCTTTTGATCAGCCTTTTCTTTGTCTAGTTCTTGTGCATATTCTTCCATCTGCTTAACCTTTGCAAGGTAGAACTCCAGTCTATTAGCAATGCCTTCTTCGCTTAGCCTTTCTTTTTCACTGTCAACCTTAGCTTTAACTTTAGCTTGCCTAGCCTTTATCTTGAGATAATCAGTTATATCTTCTGGAGCTATATAGCCTATTAGTGAGGAGAATTTTCTTTTTGATGGATCTGTTTCTGTATAAAACTGCCTCATTTCATTTTTAATGGCTTCAAGCTCCAGTGGATACTTTTCAGCATTCGGATCATGTATCCCTTCATCGGCAGTGATTGGCTTTCTTTTTCTGCTAAAGAGCTTTGGTTGAGATATAGAAAAGGATAGAGCAGTGGTGGATGGTTGACTAACAACTGTTGAAACAACTGGTGTCTCAACATCTGTTGTCATTACAACTGTTGATATGTCAGCAGTTGTCTTCTGCTTTTGAGCAGGGGATGGAAGTGGTGAGGTAATTTTTGATGGTGGTGAATCAACATCTGATATGAGATTCCTTCTCCTTTTTAATGAAGAAGGGGCAGATGATGTTTTGGGTGGATCAGTGGTGGTAGATTGAATGGCAGTGGTTTGTGACAGTGACTGACTGACAGTGGTTGAAACAACTGGTGTTTCAATCACTGTTGTCATTACAGCAGATGTTGTAACATCTGTTGTCTTCTATTTTATGACAGGAGGCAGTGGTGATGGAGCAGTAGTTGTAGTGGTGTGTGGTAGAGTGGTGTGTGTTGATGATATGGCAGCTGTTTGGCTACTGACAGCAGTTTTTGAAACTACTGGTGTATCAGCTGTTTGACTAACAGGTTTTGAGACCTGCTTTTCTTTTTCTTTTTCTTTTTCAGGCTCAATATGAATGCCATGTTCTATTCCCTTCTTCTTCATTTGCTTCATTATCTCCCCCTTTTTGGCATTATCTGCAAGGGGGTCATCAAAGAATAGTAAAGTTGAAGGAGCCTTGCCAGTGGCAGTTTGGATACTGGCCTTAATAGCCTTGATATCTGCTTGAGTATCCTTGAACCTTGATTCCATCATGTTGGACAGCATTTGTACTAGAATAGCATGCTTTTGATCAGCCATTTGTTGCTGTTTTTCAAGCATGGGATGGAAAATATTCCAAAGCTCATTTGCAGCAGGTGCTTGTTGTGGAGCAGGTGCTTGAGCAGGAACAACAGAGGATTGCGCTTTCTGAGCTTTTAAGATCTCTTGCACCATCTCTTTTATTTCAGAAACTGATTCTTCTAGTTTTTCAACTCTGTCCGTCAATTCCTGATATTTTGAATCATCTCCCATTTTACTGGGATCATCTGAATCCCCACCTGTGGTGGTTATATCAATGTGTGACTTAGGAACAGAGTCCCAAAAATCACCCATTGATGCCCCTTGTTCTCGGTACTGGGGACTTCTTTCTTCAGCACTTGATAAATCTTTAATGTTACCAGTGGACAAAATAGCCTCACTAGTGATTTCCAGAGGTGCTATGGAAGAAATTGCCTTCAAGGGAGTCTGACTAATGAAACAACTGTCCAAATGTAGACCTGTTGGTCCAACATTTGTAGTTGCTGCTCCACTTGAAATACCACCGAGAGTTACTTGTAACTCAGGGGGTGTAACCTCCTCAATTGTTGCTGGGATAGCAGGAGTAGTAGCATCAGACCCAGTCACTTGTGGATGTATACTCTCAGTGATATGTGATAGAGAGGAACTGGTTTGTGTCTGAGCTATAGCAGCTGCATGCAACAAAGGTAGCATGGTTTGTGGTAATATGATTGGTGAGGGGATGGGAGTTGAAAGAGACATGTCCTTGGGATCAGGACTGAGGAAGATGGATCCGAGTGGATTCAGAGCTTCATATTGTGGTGTCCCTGTGCTTACAACTTGATCCTTTTGTGAGGATGCAAGAGGAGTTTGAGGCTGGGGTTGAGATCTTTCTACCAACTGCTGTGAGGAAGTAGCAGCAGTGGCTTCTGGTGACTTTTGTGCTGTCACTGGCAGTTGCTCTGGGATCTCATCTTCCAGAGTTGCCTTTGTTTTGGGTTTGGTGGGTTTTCTGGATGTTTTTCTTTTGGTCTTTTTGGTGGTGGCAGGTGTGGGTTTCAAAGCAGTGGGAGTGCTGCTATGATCACCTGGAGCAGTGGGCTCAGCAGCTGATACCTGAGGAGCAGTTGTAACTGCTAAAATCTGCTCAGGTACCCTTGCTTTTGTTTTTAATGGTGCCATCATCCTTGAAAATGTTTCTTTTGTTAAGCTTTTTATTTGACAATGAACACCTTGTTTTAGCAAATTTACATTTTTCTTTTCAAATTTTTGTTCAAAATAGTAACTCAAAAATCTTGGAAAAAGTAAAAATGCATTACTTTCAACGTTTTTCACCATGTCATTGAAAATTTCCTGGGAATAGTTGTAGTTCTTATTATTCAATATAGCATAACCCAGGCATTGAATTTTCAGTGGTATTTCGTTGAAAGATGTTGTTTTATTCGAAACACACATCAGAAGTGTGTGAAATAAAAACCTCGGTGCAGAAGGGAAATAACCTTTTTGTAAGGTATCTACCTTTGATTCTTCTGCATATCCCCTTTTTGCGAAATCAGTTTTTATCTCGGCCTTATCAAAAGAGAGTTTACCTTCCTGATCGTTGAGATTAAAGACTTCGGAAATCGACTGTGGGGTTATTTGAACTGCTTTACCCTGTATTGAGGAGTTAATGGCGATGACTTTTCCGTCTTGTTTTTCAAGCGACGCCTTTTTCCAAAACTCTCTCTGGGTTTGCAGATAGATGGGAGCATTTGCTGTCAACAAAGTTTTGTACTTTGATGCAGATAATGTATCAATGATGGTGTCAAAGGTGTGATTATCAGTAGGTTTTGTGAGTAAACCCAGATAGTTGTGAGATTGTTTGAATGGTATTTCGATGGGTTCTTCGGCCGTTTGAGCGACCTCTTTGGAAGGTGATGGTGATTTAGGTTTTGATTTTGATTTTGACTTTGATTTTGTCATTTTTGCGGAGAAGAACGAAGGAGGATTTTGGAGATTTTGAGAAGAAGGGTTGGAAACTGCTATGAGAAGTGAATTTTGGAATTCAATTCGACAGTGTAAAACCCTGTTTGGGGGTTTAGGGCAGGGTTTTATTTGATAAAAAAATGATCGCTGATGTGGCAGCGGTTATTACAATCTGAGGGCTAAAAACTGACCACGTGTCAAACACTGATGAGACGGATGAAGTATGGAGAACAGTTGTTTTAAGAGCCACTGACGTATCAAGCATCAGTGGTTACAACGGTAAAAAATTTGGGCAGTGGATGATTTTACTATCAGTGGATAGCATATCAGTGGATAGAATACTGATTTTGAGCATCAGTGCTTTTCAAGAAAATGAGGGATCAGTGGTTTACTTTCAGCAGTGGACAGTGTTTAGAGATCAGACGTTGGAACAAAACAGTGGTTAGGGTAAATGGTACAATTCTGAAGGACAGGTGTTTCAGCAACAATTTTGAAGATTTTCATTCAAGGTTTTGTCACATGTCAATTTTGTATGACAGTGATTTAGTATCCCAGATGATGAAAACTTTTTGCTAAGGCAACTCATTTATGTTTAATATTCAATTAACACATGAGTACCCTAGTATTTTAAGCACAGTTTGCAATCAACCTTTGATAAAAGTTTAGGATCAAACCTGAGTATGACATGATCTTAATAAATATACCATTTCCTTTTGACCCATTTATGAGGACAACAATACCACCAAAAATAAGGTATTACATCCTGTCAGGAGCTGAAACTATTGCCAACAAAAATAAGCAAAAGTTTCAAGTATATATAAAAAAAATGAATGATATATCCTGGTTATTCGAGAAAATCCTTTGAAGAAAAAAAATGGTTAAAGGATTTTCTGAAAATAGTATCAAAAAGGATCTGGTAATTTTTCAATAAAAATACATAATCATATCATTCTCAAGTTTTTGAAAATGGTCAGTGGTTTTGACAATAGTGGTAGGAAAATTTTGAACACATTTTGACCACTGTTTGGTACCATTTTCTTTGTCAGTTGATTGCAAACATGATCCTCTTTGTAATTCATTCACTGGAATCAAAAACCCTTTCCTGAACAGGTGAATGCACATAGTTGCTTAATGACCATTATTACCCTACACTTTGACTCTTCAGTGTTTTATGTTTATACTCTTTTCTTCGGACATCAGAAGTTTTGAGATGAACACACTTCGGAGTTTTTGTGAATTTTCTTAATGTATTTTAACATAGTTGATTTTGTCCTTTTGAGGAACTCAACCTGTTTTCAACACATAAGATCTGGATAACTAAAGTTTTAATTTACCTCTTTTCATGTTAGCACAACATAGATATTTTATGAACATGGGTTTTGCTAATCTGAGGTTCATACTTTAGCATTTAAAAGGGTGACATCACAATTTTCATAACAACAGTTGAAATCAATTCAGAAAATAAGAAATAATCTCATAATTTGACAGATATACTTTCAGATCTAGAAACCATGAGTGTATTATGCATGAAATCACTTGTTGTATGAAATTTGTGTGTCATATGACACCTTGGTTGATGTACAGAGTTTTTGAATAACCATTTTGAACATGATTTACTCGATACTCTGTTTTTCAACTAAATACAACCATCCTTAGTATCAATGAATTTTGAGCTGAACTGTTATGTCAATTTGACTGTTAAATCGAAATTGACTGTCCAGGCTCTGATACCAATTGTTAGGATCGGAGGCTCTCATGATAGTGTTTGTTTGTTTGAAATGAATGATCAATGAATATGAAAACATGTTAAGTGCAGCGGAAATGAAAACAAACTTTGTAAACACAATCAAAGGAGAAAATAGTTTGATAAACAATTGCTTCACATAGAGTCAAAAGATTACAAATCAAAGCAAAAGATTACAGTCATGCTTACAAACTATACTCCCCCTCAGCCTGATGCCCCAAGGTTGGTTGCACACAAGATGAAAGGATTAGACATGAGGAGAAGAACCCACTCAGTCAATCAAATGTAACAGTACAGGGTACTGTTACATTTATAGGCAAACCAAACCACTGAGGTATCTCAGCTGACGTCACCATGAAAGTGACATCTAACAACCTAACAACCTGTAGACACTGTCCTTATACCAACTACTGATGTCTAACAACTGATTGTAAATAAAATACAAAACATGAGAAAACAACTGCTTCACGTTCCACTGTTGTAGCCTAAGCACTGATGCTCAATAACAACATCAGTGCTTTCTTCAAAGGTGATCAGTCCTTGAATGAGCAGTGTTTGTGTCTTCAGCAGCACTTAAGAGACAGCAGTAGATAGAGCGACAAAGTTTGTTTTCAGCAGTCTTTAGGATTACATCAGCATTTGGATCATCAGTTGTTCTTTTGAGCAGTACTTAAGGTTCATCAGCTGATAGATAACCACTGTCAAGGGGAAAGCAAAGTGTAAACTGCTGCTTATTGTGAATCCACTGTTGTGACCTGGTTTTGGCTTTACATTATCTGTTCCTCTGGTAGAGTTCGATCCCAACAGTAACTGAATTGACTTTGAAAGTCAAAAGTGAAAGAAACATGGTTGACTTCACTATTGGCATTGTTTGTTAATCCTGTTTTGTAGTAAAAATACTCTTTGAGCTTTTTTTTGAGCTGTTTAATTTGTTATCCTTTTAGTGAATTTTCTTTTTCAGTTGACCCATCTAATATAAAACACATGATTAAATCATATGGTCAAATTGTTAAGGGTCTTGATGATTTAAGTTGCTAATTGTGTGCCGTCTATTAGCTAATTATTTGTAATTTATGTTAACAGTGTTTATATTTTAACAGATGTTGACCAAAAGTCGAACAGATGTTGGCGAATAGTGAAACAGATGTTGACCTCAAGCAGATGTTTGGTTTGTGGCCAAATATCTCTTTATGAGCAAACATCTGTTTAACTTCAAACATTTGTTTAAGGCCAAACATATCTTTATTGGCAAATTCTGTTTATGGCCAAACATCTGTTTAAATCCAAACATCTGTTTAAGTCCAAACAACTGATATAGAACGCCAAACATTTGTTTAAGCCCCAACATCTGTTTAGGTCTAAACAGATGTTTAAATATCTGTTCAAAACACTGTTCAATCTAACATGGGTTTCCATGCATCTGTTGACTAAAAGTCAAACAGATTTTCAAACCACTGATTGACTTATCCAAATTTCTGTTGAATACTAAATGAGATGTTGACCAAAACTCAAACAGCGGTTGACCAAAAGTCAAACAGATGTTGACGAAAAAATGGGATTATCCGACCCGGTTACATGGGATATTTTTAAACTTCTAACATTTTAAAGATCCTCAGAAAATCTCGGTTCATTTCTCTCTCCACGTTTCTTTCTACACTTTCTCCAACAAAATCTGTCATCTTCTTCGATTTCTTCCGATCTTCATCAATATCATCTTGTATAATAATAAAGGTATTGTTAAATAATCTGATTTGTTTTGTATTTTTTATGTTTATTCTTTTAGTTATGAATTCTTTGGGCGATTATGGTTCTTGCTATTTAAATGAAGAAGTTGTAGTCGACGGTAGTGTATTCATGTATGTCCCTGTTTTTTTTTTCAATCCATTGTTGGTTATGATTGCGTTTATTGTTGCGGCTTATACTTGAACAATTTTTGATAGTCCTAATTTTTTTGAATATCCGATTAATATGTAGTTATTATGCATGTTATGATAGACATATATGTTTCTAAAAAAAATGATCTGCATTTCCTGTATCTACAATTTGTGTTATCTATTGTTGATTTTATTGGATTTCACTTTGCTCATGTATTTATCTTATTCTGATTTATGATATACCATCTGATGTATTCTCATGTGTATTTAAAAAAGTTGAATTTATTTTGATTAGTACTTGGTATACTGTTTTTAAGTTTTTCTTTTGAATAGACACAAGTCACTATCCTGTTTTTCTATACAATTTATACAGCTGTTGATCGTTCTTGTATATTTGTGATACTTAATCAGAAAAGTAGGTTTTAAGTTTTAATTATATGATTTGATGTAAAAATATATATATATTTCGATATAATAAGAAATTACATGTATTCTCACCTTTTTGATGTTGTCTATTGTTATTTTGATATATATTAGTTGTATCATCTTTTATTTAGATGTATTGCATACCTTAATGCATTGTATTCATTTGTTTCTTAATGTTATTGATTTTGATTATATATGATTGATACTGTTACAGTTTTATGTGAGAATGATTTATGGATTTCCGTGTTACCTTCAAAGCAGTAAAAGGAAATGTTTGGTTAGTAGTTTTATCCGATCTTAGTTTAACACTTAATTTTAATTTTTTGGTATGATAATTAGCAATAAAAGTGTTTCTTTTATTTATGCTTAGATTTTGCCAAAACAGTATCAAAATTGGATTCAACAGTTTAATTATCCAATTGGAAATACAAATATCCGAACCACAGCTGGAAATGTTTTTAAAGTCAAGATCTATCCCCTAAGCAATGGCAGATATTATTTTTATAATGGTTGGTGTCAATTGGTAGACAATTTGAAAATACCTTCAGATTCATGGTTGATATTTCATTATGAAGAAGCTTTACAAAGTTTCAGAATATTGTATTTTTATCAAGACATTGCTCTTTCTCCTTGTGAAGAGTTTTACTACAAACCATCTGGTAACGAAGATTTTGTGGTATGTAACTTCGAATATTATTCATCATGTAATTTTATTGGAGATACAATTGTTTATTTGTTGTGTTTTATTTTTTTACTTAATTTTCTGATATATTTTTACTAATGTACTATATAATGTGTTTTATTCTGATTGTAGAGTATTAATCGTTCTTTTGTTCATCACAAGATGTTAAACATTATTCCTTCATATCCGGTCGTTATTAAAGGATCTGAAAACAAGAACTGGTCTATAGGGGTGGAAGATATCAACAATGAACTTTACATAATTACTGGATGGAAGGAGATAAAGAATGACTTGTCATTAACTGCTGATCATCTCATTGTCTTTGAGATGATAGATCTTCAGACTTTTCATATCACGGTTTTCAATTGTGCTACCTGTGATTTAGTGCTTCCACCTGAGGTTTGTGCTGTTGTTAAACAAAAGGTGATAGAAGAGATTGTGTTGAGTTCAGATAGTGAAGCTGTACAGGACGTCGTTGATGTCAATAATAGTGGTATGGTTGTTGGGAATGAAGATGATCAGATCGTACCTCTTTCTTTCCGTGTGGACGGTCATTTTGTAAGTTTGTGATTATGAGTTTACTAATATATAATACTTTAGTCAGATTTTAAAGATGTGCTAATTCTTTGTTTATTGAATTGTTCGTTGTTTGTTATAGCACCTTTTTAAAAAACAGGCTGAAGATCTTGGACTGAATCGTAAGATGGGTTTGAAGATTGTAGACGTGGCAGGTGATGTTTGGAATATTCAAGCTGCTATAGGTTCATCTCGAGGTCAACCAAGATATTATCTGCAAGGAATGAGAAAGTTTGTGAGAGATAAAGGCATGGTTTCAGGTCAAGCATTTACACTTAACTTTGTGAAAGGTAAAAAGTTTTTTATGTTCGGATGAATGTTTGTGGTTTGAAGAAGGCAAATGCAGAAGCATACATTGAACTAAATTTTCGGGTTGTAGTTGTTTGCTTTTCGAAACTGATACTAGACTTGTTTGTTTAGTTTTGAAGTTGTGATTCTAAAACTATATATGTACATGTAAATTATTAGCTCCATGTCTAACGGAAACAATGTGGAGTTGTGAACTAAAAACAATATACTCCGTTTTACTTTTGGTCAACATCTGATTGACTTTTGGTCGTATTAATAACATTATAAGATGATTGATGTAATGCGGTCGTATTAATAACCAATGGTAATTAATTAATCTAAATAACTTTCCCGAGCCCGGGAAGCAATCCCGGGTAAAAACCTAGTTACTCATAAACACTATCATCCTCACACGTCAATTTTTGCTTACACACATCAAAATTTATCCTATACGTTTTGAAATTTATCCTACACAGCTCGTAATTCATCCTCACACACCTCGTAATTTATGCTACACTGTAAATTATTTATTTTTTATTTTTTTGCAAAATATGTTTTTTTTTTTTTAAATAAGTTACAAATTTAATGTAGTTAGCTATTAAAAAGGAAGATTACCGTTTAATGATCCATCTAAGTTTACCAATATACCCTTACACTAATATTAAATGCAAAAATTAAATGAAGTAAACTGAAGTATTGTTATTTGTTGAAATTTCTTCTTTTTTTATTCTTACAAAAAAATTTCTTCTCATTTGAACCCTCCACTCCTTTATATGTGTATAATAAATGTGTGATATATATTAGAGAGGGGAGGGGGTTACCACCTCGTGTCCGTAGCAGGTTTGGAATTCACATTGGCAACATTATGGATGCCCTTAGAGGAGTAGTTTCGGTCAACAATGAAAACATGAAAAATAGAGACAAATGATTAATGTAAATTTTTGTTTTCGCTAGTTCTTTCTTGATGTTTATTTTTAGACCGTGGGGCATGGTTGGGGGCATGGTGCGACACGTGGACTATGGGACACCCAAGACCAAAAGCCAATTTCAAAGGGGTATGGTGGGGCGTGGGTTGGGTGGCGTGGAAAAAAAAAACCAATTTCAAAGGGCTAGTGTTCTTGGCTAATGAGGTTTCGCCATATCATGTGGTAGCCCCGCCCCACGCCCGGCCTTAAACTCCCGCCCAAGGGGCCACACCCAAACCCAAGCCCACTCGGGATGGTGACTTGAGCGTTTCTCTCCAACCCACGCCCCAACCCCCGCCCCATACCCCTAGTCTTACTTTCGATGGTTTTTCTGTTGATGGTGATAGTGAGGACGGTGAATATAACATAAAAAATATGCTTTGCAAAAATTATAATCAGTTGTTATATAATAACACAAGTTTTACAAAATCATGAAATACATAATCACGCAACTGATTACACATAATCACACACATCTATCCAGAATATCACACAAACATAATTCCTTGTTAGGATAAAAACAGGAATCAAAAACTTGACTACCCTTCCATTCAATTAATAAAAACACATCATTTCCTGACTACGTCGTATTATTTCGCACATATTACCACTTTGTGATTCGTATAAACACATCTACATATTAAAGTATGAGATAACCGATATAGCGCACACATATATTACCATTTGATTGTGTTTCATGTGTTTTAAGACAAATAAATTGATACAATAAGTGGTTAGGGTGAAGGGAGTGGTTACCTATTTGGAATAGGTAAACTCCCCATTCAACCAATCAAACCGTGTCACGTCAATTCATCTAATTAGTTTACCTATTGCTCAAAAACGTTGGCGGTGGTTTACCTAATGGGGTTTAGGTAAACTATTTTAAAAAAAGGAAAAATGTGTGATTAGTTGAGAAGGAATAGACCACACCACACACCCATCTCCCCCCCCCCCCCCCCCCCTTCCCTCCCTCTCACCTAATCGGTGAAGGTTCACTGCCCCACTTCATTACCGATCGGTAAACACGGTACGTCGGCGGTGTTACCACACGATACCGACGTGTTTACCGACCCACTCCGCTCACCCTTATGAAAGCTAAAAGTTCAAAGGAAAGAAACATGCAAGAGGCTAGGTAGTTTAAATTCATAGTATCTAGTCATGATTCATGTTTTCCGTGTAACTTTTTTTTATGGAAAACCAATAGATTCATATATCTTTGTGTTTTGAGCTCTAATAACATGGTACACATAGACATAGGTTGATGCAATGTCTCACTCATCTTTTTGAAAAGAATCTTAAGAAACACTATGAAATGTAGCCTAAATAATTATATGTATTCCCAGCTACCACCTATTACTTGTCGTTTTAATTATGTTTTCTATGTTAAGAGAATAAATAAATAAATAAATAAAACATGAAGAAAGATACATGTGAAAAGAAATGCATTGTTTAGGCCAAAAATAGTTAAGAATATTTAAAAAAAAACATGAAGAAAGATACATGTGTGAGCAAATGCATTGTTTAGGCCAATATAGAAAGGTTTTTAAGAAGCAACTACCTCTTGTACTCTCATGTGTAAGGGGCACTCACCTAAGAGGTGAGTCCCCTCTCTTACACCCAACCAATCCTCTTGTGCCACGTCAACTCCCCTCTTAAACTCCCCTAACACCCCATTTTGATGGCGGCACTCCCCTCGTTAGGTGACTTGGTTTGTTTTTTTTTTTTTTTTTTTATTTGTTGAAATTATGCATGTTTATAAAAAAATATTAATAAAAATTAAATAAAATTTAACAAACTAAAACTACAAAATAAAAATAACATTAAAACTAGAAAATACATTAAAACTAGAAAAAAAAATTACATTCAAACTAGAAAATAAAAATTACATTCAAACTAGAAAATAATAATTTTAGAAATTGATTGGCCAGTCGTACTTCTTAGCGATGTCGCGTTTTCGGGCGAGGATGATCGGCAACATAATTGGCGGAACATCGTCGTGCGGCTTGATGAATATTTCCATATCTCGATCGTAATTGTAGTTTTTCATCGTCTCGCGTTGTTCCGATATGAGCTCGAGAGCCTGCTCCTCTCTTTTCATCCTCAATTCAGCCGCCTTATATTCAATCGCGGTTTTCTTTTCTTTCATGGCGGTGTACTCTTTGAATTGTGCCGCCAACTCGGCCGAGCTTCCCTCGGACGATGTAGCTTGACGCTTGTCTCGCCGTTGTGGTCTTTGTGGCGAGGGGTCTTCGTTCATATCCGGTATCAAAGGGTCCACCTCAACGGGTTTTCTTTTATGTGCCGAACCTTCACCTTCCTCACCCAACAATGGGACTTGGGCCCATTTCTCGTGACTTCGAACGACCTCCCACGCCTCGATATGTTGAAAACCGTTCGGATATCTTTCTTTAAAATCTTTTAACGCGACTGCCATCACGTCGAAATCCTTGCACCCGCTCCCTCGTGTGCGATCCTACATATTATACAATAATAAAAATAAAGTAATAAGTGTTAAAAAAAATAAGTTGAAAAAGTGTATAAAAAAAATTAAAAATATACAATGTTAAAAAAAATATAATTTTTACCGCTTGTTGGTATAGGCCGTTGAAATGGTTTATTTTCGTATGCATCGGGCCCCATTTAGACCGTACTTGATGCACGGTCCGGTTAGTTCCACCGACAGTTTTGTTAAAATGCTCTAAAATCTTACGCCAAAAACTGTCGCGGTTTTGTTGATTGCCCTTCTTTTTGTTGATAGAGCAATGTACCCACGCCTTAGCCAACGCCTCTTCTTCGAGCTTTGTCCAATTCGTGCTCTTCGTTTTTCCCTTTTTTTCCCGAGCGTCGTCTTCTTCGTTGCCCGCGTCTTCATCCACATTGTATTCATCGTCCTCGTCGCCCAAATTTTGAGTTTCGGGCACTACCTCATCGTCCTCCTCGTCTAAAATAAATGGACGACGTTCGACATTTCCTCGTGTAGATGGAACTTGTGGGGAACGAAAAGCATATGGGTCGAAGGCGGGGGATTGAGGAGCGTCCGTTGATAACAAATTTTGAAAATACCCGAAATTGGGTTGTTGGGTGTTGTAAAACGAGGGGTGTGAAGGTTGTTGGAAAAAAAACGGGGGTTGTGAAGTGTATCCGAAAGGGGGTTGTGGTTGAGCACTTGCACCGCTCGAACCACCACGAGACGGTTGCGAGCCCCGTCCCTTAGTTTTTTTCTTCGCCTCGCGGGGTTGGTTCTCCATTGCTCGGTGTGAAGGAGGTGTGGTTGGAGAGTATAAAAAATAAAGTGAAGTGGTGTAGTTGGAGAGTATAAAAATTAAAGTGATGTAGTGGTTTGAGTATAAAAAAATGGAGTGAATGGGATGGTTATTTATATATGTTTTAGAAAAGTGAATTTTTTTTTTTTTTTTTTAAAATCCGACCGTTTCATATGACCGTTCCTCGAATATCGTGCACAAACAAGCGGTAAGTTCCCACCGATCTCACCCCCCGATTCGGGTCCCCGCGTTGATGGCGGCGGTGTTCCCGATCGGGGACTAGGGTCACCGCACCCCTTCCCCGCGAACGCCCCGTACACCCTAACAAACTAAACACACTCAATTGTCTTTTTCAACCCTAAATTTACGTGAAGTGTACACAAAAAGCCCGCATTTGATTTAATTAAAAGGCATTGACTTTAGTGAAGATTTATATTTATTTTTTTAGATCCTGTTCACACAATTAAAGCAACGTGACAAGACGCCGGTTGAATAAAACATTAGGTTAACAAGAACTTTAAAAAAATCGGTTGAATAAAACATTAGGTTAACAAGAACTTTAAAAAAATACATGTATTGCTTTAAATTAATGTTTTTCTTCATTGAATGCAATTTAAACATTCTTTTGAATGTAAAAGAACTTTCTGAAATCTGGTTATACATTATAAAAAAGTACATAATTTTACATAGTGTTTCCAATATAATATATGTTATATCAAATACAAATTCTCCTAAAAATAAAAGTCATAAGAAGGGTATTAAATGAACTCTGATGGACCTCATTCAAGCGACATTGGAACCGTCTTATCGAACTCTATGATGTGAAATTTTAAGTTTTTATTTTTAAATGTTTAGCTTGTAGGTTTTACATTTTTTTTATATCATTGTGTTTTTTTCTATATTTGCATCATTATCTTTTTTTGTGACTCGTGTTTTTTTTTCTTCGATATTGTGTTATATTTTTCGGCATTGTGTTACATTTTGCGATTCATTGTGGTTTTATACAGTTCTTATTTTTAAGAGTTTTTGTAGAATAATTTTACCCAATACATAGATACACTCGGGTATGTATATATATTGACATTGTGAGCTCATGTCTTTTTAACTAGTAATGATTTGTGTGTTTATGGGTTGATTAGTAAAATCTGATACAAACTCGAGTCGTGTATGGGTTATACGGACATGATTTGTTTAACCAAGTTTTTAACCTTTTTTTTTGTTTATTACTACTTTCAAATTATAAATTTATGGTAAACAAACAAATGCAATCGGTAAAATCTCATGCGTAACTGCCTAACTCGTAGGGTGAAGATAAGGACAAACATTTTCTTTATCCCAGGAAATGAATAGACGGCTCACACTAATACACCCGGCTCTAAAAACTCACATTTTTAACATGTAAAGGATTCAATTGCTTATTAACAATTACTCTTAAACTACACATCCTGATGCTCATTTATACTTTTAACTATTGAAATAAAGTATCCCTACATGTTAAAGTTTTATAATAAACTATACTTTAAAAATTTATAAAAGAAATTTTTTTCAACATGTGACCTCAAGAGTCAAGACCAACATGTTTAGTTAAACACGTTTACAGATTCAACCCTTTAAATATGTAATAGGTTTCTTGTATGAAATTCACACTTCAAAACATCTCACATAATTATATGATTATAAGATTGCTGTTAAAGCCTTTAAACTATTTCATTATTTATAATATGGTATTCAAGCTTTGTTATCATTGACTATGTGTGAACATACAATAGAAAATTGTTGAATAACAGGTGACCGGAGAATCATAGCAGAAAGAAGAAAGTAAACTAGGGACGGTTATGTTGCAAAAAGCAAGGGATAAAAAATAAATTAAATTTAAAAATTTAAAAATAAACTTTTACCACAAATTAATTTTGTTTGTTGTTATTTTATTATAATAGCTACATTTAAGGGTGTTCAGAATTCGATTCGAATTCGATTATTAAGGATCGTATTCGAGTCTAGTAATCGAATACGAATTTATGATTTTCAATTCGACTCAATCTGAAATTAGAATTCAATTTAAACATATTTTTTTATCTTCCTATACTAATAAACAAAAAAAATTTTTGGACACGTGTCACTCTCTGGTGCTTTCTCACCTTATTTTCCTATATATCTCTCATATTAAATAATAATAATTTAAAAAAATACTAGATAAGAATAAACGTTTTTTTTATTATGAGCATATTAAATAATAATAATAATAATTTTAAACAAAAAGTTAGATAAGAATATAAACATTTATTTCTATTATGATCATAGTAAATAATAATAATAATAATAATAATAATAATAATTTTAAACAAAAAAAATTAATTAAGAATAAATGTTTGTTTTTCTATAAATAATTATAAACAAAAATTTAGATAAGCGGGCATATGGTTCTATCAAATTGTAAATGTTTTTAAACGCATCACTATAATGGTAGGCATATGCTTCTAAATTTTAAACTTTAAACCCACCATTTTTAGATATAAAGAACATCACTATAATTGTAAACTTTAAACCCATCATTTGTCGCACATTGAATCAACATGTATAAAGAACACCATTTTTAAATATAACAATTCTATAATTCATTCAAAGAGAATTTATTTCTCGATTTTACGATATAATTCATAAAAATGATGAAATATATAAAAACGTGAGGATTGATCTGCATCTTTTTTGTACTGTAAACTCTCTTGAATACAAATTTAAGACGAGTGTTTTATGAATGAAATAAACAAATAAGCATGAAGGTGCATAAAACTAACTAAAATAATTGTATCTCATAATTTGAATGTATCATAAAAAACCATATTCAACCCCATGTAAATATGTAATACATGTGTTTTTAACCTAATAATAAATAAATAAAAAAAGCGAAGTAAAATGTTATAATAAGTAAATTGTACATCAAAGTTCATTTTTAAAAGATAAATCTTGACGACTGTATGTGTTAACATATGACATTATATTTTATACAACACGTGCAATATACGAGTTTTTTTTAAGATATATCTTTTTATTGTTTATTATATAAAATTAAATTTATGCAAAATAAAAAAAAGTAAAATGTTATAATAATTAAATAGTACATCAATGTTCATTTTTTAAATGATAAATCTTGATAACTATTTGTGTTATCATATGACATTATATTTTTTTCAGCACGTGTAATATACGAGTTTTTTTAAAGTTATATCCTTTTATTATCTATTATATAAAAGAGTAAACTTCTGTTTTGCTCCCTGTGGTTTGGTCATTTTAACGGTTTTGTCACAAACCTTTAAAAATAGCTATTTTCCTCCAATAGTTTGTTATGGTTTTCCATTTTGCTCCCTGCGGGGAGCAAAATGGAAAAACAGACAATTTGGATGGAGTTAGATGCGGGGAGCACAAAGGAAAAACCATAGCAAACTTGTAACACCCCGAAAATGGGTTTGGTAATCAAACTCCATTAATACTAAAAGACGGGTAAAGTACCGTTAGTAGTAAAAGTGACCAGGTGAATATTTGGATTTAAATAAGAAATCCTAATAATAAATACAAACAAATCAAAGTTTTAAGGAAATTGAGTCTATAAGAGCCCGAGTTACGGGTTATAACTCCCGGGACCCACTAAATAACTAGGAATACCAACCTAGTTAGTCTAGTGTTTTAAAATAGTGAGGAACTTGATGTAGTAACCTTTATAAACTTGGGTAAAGTTGAGGGATTAAAATGGTTAAAGTAAGAAAATGGTTTTTATTAATTAAAGTTAAAAACACCAAAACACACACCTTGTGTGTGTGTTCTGGTCGTACAAACACAGGAGCCAGGAAGAGCTCTCAAGCTCAAACCCTAAAACACAGAGATTCATCAAATTGAAGGAGCAAATCAAGTCCAAATCAAAATCCGAGCATAAATTAGTGATCTCCATTGAAAAAGGAGTCACGAGGTATGTAAATTTCTTGGTAAATCTCTAGTTGAAATTCTGAGCAAACCTAGAGAATTCGAATCTAAGCTTGCATGTATGTTGTTTGGATGAAATTAGGGATGAAACTATGTCTAGTAGTAAACCCTAGCCATGTATTTGTTGAATTGATGTTCATTGTTGTGAATTCATAATCATACACTCATGTGTCAAGTGGGTTTTGATTATGTAGAAAAGATGATAATATAGTTGTGTTAGAAATCATCATAAGTGATAGTAGATGCAAGATACTTGAACAAATTGCAAGTTGGAGTGTTTGATCATACATGATAATGGTTGAATCTTGATGTTAATCTTGGTAAAAATGATTAATTATGAACTAGTTAGCAAATGTGTAGAATCATGCCCATTAGGTGTTTGTTAAAATGCCTAAATGGGAACTATAGTGTTTAAATTCAAGTGAAACGCGTAATTTGCTAACTTGACTAATTACACGAGATATGGAATAAAATGGTTTCTAACCATAAGATATAATTGCCTTGATTGTGCATATTATATGAATAAAGGTAGTTGATTTTAGAAAGTCGAAATAACCAATGATGAAGTGGAATAGATCCGTAAGATGAAATAGTCATAATAATGATGACTAACCTAACCGTCTTACGAATTTTGATGATAGTTTGACTCTTAACGAGCTAGGTGAAAGCTTGAAGAAGGAAGCGGGTCAAACGAATCCAGAATGAAGGAAAAAGCATATTTCGGATGCAAGGTAAGTATATCTTACACTAGTCTTATATTTATAATATTCTTTCGTCGTATTAGTTACGAAAAAGAAAAATACCTAATTGAGATATGATGTTCCGACGTGTGGTCGTACGGAACAAGATAATCAAATATGACAAGAAAACATGGTGATGGCTAAAAATGAGTTAAACCGGTAATTTGATCATATTATGACGAATGAAGCATGTACTTTTAATGGTTATCATATAAGTTAAATCATAATAACCATTAAGGGCAAAATGGTAATTTTGACAATTTGATAATGGTAATTGGTCATATAGACCAAACGGGTCAAAAGGTGAAATTATCACCCTTTGACAATATCGACTAATGGGTTGTCAAGTTGCATGAATTTAGGAAATAAATAGCACATGGATGCTTACATCGCTATCACTTAGTAGCCACTAAGGAAAAGTATTGAAACGGGTCAATATATTGATCCGAGCCAGGTATGTATAGTAATACAACTCATCATGTAGAATTTGGAGTTTTATAACAGTTAGACAAGGTTAAAATAAGATATTCGGTTATCTTTTGGGTAAAGCGAATAAATCGAGTTATGATTGTGGTGTTTATAAACATATTGGTTTCTAAACAAGATTATGGTTAAAAGGTCGGACCTTGGGGTTCAAACAAGCACTAATAGTCCTTTGTCGTAAAAGAATGGCTAAAATTGACTAAAACGCCCTTGTTGGCTGATTCGAATAAACAACCTTTAAAGGTAGTTTTGAAACGATGTTTTATGATCAAATAATAATTTGGAATAAATGTAAGGAGCGAAAGATGTAAATCTTTGGTCAAATGACTCTATATGAGTCTTTGTCGTAAATTAGCATTCAGATGAGAAAAACTCGGATTATATAGATCACCTCATTAAGTCCACCACAATTATAGTTGTGGTGGAAGATTTCTTGATTAGAATGTTGTAATTAACGCTTGAAATGAACGAAAGCGATTTTAAGCTTAAAGTGCTTAAATACCTTAATGGGTCAAAATAAGCACTTGAACATAAACGGGTTCTAACTAAGTAAGAAGCCCATGATTTATGATTTATTTGATAGGAAATATTGAAATTATGATTCTCTTGAGTTTCTAGATCAAGTAAACGTGTTTGTTTGATAAAATAGCGAATGGGTCAAAATTTGGTAAAAATGTAATAAGCCGAAGACTTAAAAGTCTTAAAATTTGTTAATCCGGATGTTGAATTTTGACTCCATATGATGAAGGGTCAAATTACAAGCACGTAGGAAGAAACGGTTAGTCAAACGGACAGGCGGTTTGAAAGATACGAAAGTTTTCGTATCGTAAAAAGGCAAAATAGAAAGTTGAGATGCAGGGACCACCGTAATTTACGGTCCCACCGTAAATTACGGTGGAGCTGATATGATTTACGGTGGTTATACACTGATTTACGGTGGGAGGATTGATCTTCAGGGGCTACCGTAATTTACGGTCCCACCGTAAATTACGGTGGACCCAAAAACAAAATATATTTTTTATTTGGTTTTAATTCCCGGATTCTTTTAGTTGCGTTTTAAATCCTGTATGACTAAAGCATTTCATGTTTTTATGAAATGTAGGTACTTAGTAGATGCCGGATGAAGGTCAAGCTCAACGAAGAACCGAACACGATATAGATTCACGTTTCCGCACTTTGTCACGTTGTAGATTTTTAAACAACGGATTCAATCACGTTATGTAGAATGACTTATGTTTTGTAAAAGTTTTAATAAACCCGTATTTTTATAGCATGTGTAGTCTTAACTATACATGATTTTGTTGGTAATTACATAAAAAATCGTTAATCAGTAACTAGGGTGTTACAAAACTATTGGAGGAAAATGACTATTTTTAAAGGTTTGGGGCAAAATCGTTAAAGTGACCAAACCACAGGGAGCAAAACGGAAGTTTACTCTATATAAAATTACATTTATACAACCACATATAAGTTCCAAATTTGGGCCAAAATATAAATTATATCCATAAAGATAAGAATGTTATTCATAACATTATCAAGTATGATTGACAAATAGCTCATACTACTTATTTTATAATTTAACTTGACTTACATCGCTATCAATAACCAGTCTAACTTCGCAATTTTGCCCGGTCTTTTGACATAATGATAGTTTATTGATTTTGCAAATTAGTAGTTTGATGTTAAAAATAATTAGTTTGTAGTAGTTTCAAAACTAAAAATGATTTATTGTTTAGGATGAATTTGAATTAAATCGAATTCGAGTTTTAAATACGAATCGAATCGAATAAATCAAATCTAAATCGAAATCTAAATCGTATACGAATTCATGTAAAAAAATAAATTTGAAAAATCGATTCGATTAATACGAAAATCCGTTATTCGATTCAATAAACACCCCTAGCTAGCTATATTGATTTCTGCAAACTACAGATATGATATGTGTATATTACATTATACACATCTACTCAAATATAAAATAAACTATTAACTTTATTATTTTTATAGTTATAAATGTATTCGTGATCAAATCATTTAAAACACGCTCGTAATAGTTTCATGATTTCATCAAATAGGTGTCTATTAATAACCCGACAAACAAACACCTTCACATGCATATCTGGGTCCGACCCGAATTCATCACTACCACTTTCAAAATCTTTTCCCAGTAAAACATCAATGTGTAGACATGTATTAATATGTAGATTCTCGTTAAATAAACAATATGAGAAATGTATAAACTCTACGTCGGTTATCTAATTGTTTTCAAATATTATATACAAATGCTTATATAGCCTTGCTTAAAATTTGGTTATGTAATAAGGGGGCGGGGCGCCACGCGGCTTGTTTGGTGCAGTGGTGCTAGGCAACACCGTCGCCACCCCTCAACATGTAGCTGTGATGTTTGGAGATTTTAAAGTTTAAGGTGGTGGGGTCCATCTCTTTAGGGGTGTCTGATTGGTGGGTGGAGTAAAAGGGTGAGGTCTATGGCTATCCCTCAACTCTGTCTCCGTAGTGTAAAAATACCCCTGAGCTCTGTCTACATAGTTTAAAATGTTTTTTTTTTCGGTTTTATACAAAAAAAATACCCTTGATCCAAAAAAAAAATTGGGATGCCGCTGAATTTTTGGGCTAGATCCGCCACTGAATTGGCTATAGGGTACTTGTGGGTAGACGTCGTCAGTGTTTTGATTGTTCTAGGGTACTTGAGGATAAAAATGGCATTACGACATTTGATTGGATTGAGCTAGGATAATAGTGTATGGTGTCCCTTTCACTCTAATCACATTCTTGTTGTATTATTCTGTTATTCTTTTAAACATATCTCCTAAAAAATTAAAGAGTAAATTATAACATTTTCCATGTAGTTATAAAATTACAGTTTTGTTTCTTAGATTGTATCTTTTAAACTGTTATTGTTTTATAAAAGTTCATACTTTAGGTCCATCCTTTAATAAAATGATTAAAAATGTTTTGTATTCTTTGATTTCTTTGCTTTCCTAAATTCTTACCACATCTGACAAAGTTTGGGGGTATCAGAATCATTGATTCCTAGGCATGTTTGGCAAAAGGCACAAAAATGGAGGGTCATTTACATGATGAAAAACATGTCGCTAATTATTATTTTGGTTTTGATTGTGTGATGTTTCAAAAGAATTTTAATTTACAGGAGTTTGATTTGGAACAATATTTAAAAAAAATAGAATTTGTAACTCAATAATTGGTTGAGCATATAACATGTTTGGTTTATTGAATTGTTAAATAAAATTTTATGTGGTGGCGATAGCCATGATGATGGCGGGGTATTGACAGTGGTGACTGTGGTAAGGGTGGTGGGTTAGTGTTAGTAGTAGTGGCGGCTACAGTGGTGGCAAGGTAAAAGTGATGGTGGCGGTGGTTACAGTTCCAACAATAGTGACAAAGGCAACTCTGACCGGTGGTGATGGCGGCAGTAAGTGAGTCAGAGATTTCAATTCATATGGTTTACTCCTTCACAGTTAGGAATAAGTGTTGAATATATTACTAGATTATAAACTTGTGTATTACACGAGGTTGTTTAATAAAAACGATATAATTATTTGTAAAAAAAAAAACCTTCATATAACTACTGACATATTATTGTAACCATATGACAATTCGCACAACTAACTTGAATTTATAACAAAACCCGTCGTATGTTAATCAGCAACACTGAGATATTATAATATCCCATGTATTACACTGTTTAATTCTGAAAAATGTATTTGGTTTGAATTAGAATAACAGGTTTATGACTAAGGTATCGATAATTTATATAAGAAATTGAATTAAATTGTTAATAAGTATTTTTTTTTTGTTTAATACAATGGAGCTTATGTCTATCATCGACCAAATATTGTATTTCTAGTACCAAATTGTTATCGTTTTGTGCTATTATATGATTTATTTTATTTATTTATTTATTTATTAATATGGTGATTTTAATATTTTTTAATGTTATTTCAAAAGTTTTCAAGTTTAAACGGGTTTATATTGTATACAAATATTATAATATATAATTTATATAAATAAATACTATGTAATAAAAAGGCATACGAGGAACATTGGATGCTCCTATTATACGTGCACATTTATATTTATATTTATATTTATATTTATTACATTAATTATAAACACTATGTAATTAAAAGGCATACGAGAAACATTGGATGCTCCTATTATACGTGTACATTTATATTTCTTACATTATAATATATTAATTAATATGATATTATTATAATTGTGAGATATATATATATATAATATTAAAAAATAAAAAAAATATAAATTAAATTGTGAGGTTAAAGGAAAAGATGCTATGTGGCATTATTTGAAATCCTTTACTATAATTATATTTATTTATAAGAATTTGAGAGAGTTATTTTCCAACTATTTGTATTTATTCATTAGCAAAAACATAGTTGACACATTTTATTAACCAAACAAATTAGAAATAAAATTCAAATTCCAACTATAACTAACTTTCATTGAGCCAACTGCCCCCTCAGTTTATAAAAGATGGTTCTTAGAGTTTCTGTCTGATTTTAATCAATTTTGCAACCTAGGCGAACCAAGTAAGGGGTCTTGGGTGTCAATTGATTCCCATGAATTTTTTACACCGATACCAATGAAAACCTTTTGTTACCAATGACAAACCAAAAAAACTTTATGTAGACAACTAGATGGGGTGAATAGGTTTTCTTAAAAAAAAACTGCTTTGATTAAACACCACTTAAGAAATGTTTAAACTTGTTTGCAACCCAACTGTAAGCAGTGAATGTATAGAGTTAAAGGTAAAAAAAAAGACAAAACCAATTTATAGAGGTTTCAGTGAATGTTAACTAATCCACTCCATGTCATCTCCCTGATTCTCTAATCAAGAGTTGCTCCACTAAACGTCTCTGTTAAATGGAAGAGATCATCGATACAAACTTCTAACTACGCCTCGGTAGTGATCACCTTCTTCAATACCATTATGTCAAGATAGTGTGTCTTTACAATCCTTCATTAATCCAAGGTAGTGAACACCTTCTTCAACATACTGTAGGAATCCGTTCGTGTAAAATAAATAAAATAATTTATTAACTTGAATAACAGAAAAATTACAGAATGTAAATTGAAGTACAATACAATTACAACTGAAAAATTAGAAATACAAGAACTAAAACACGAACAGACGAAACTGTTCTTGGCTGAGGATCGTGTTAGACACGGGTCCCTTAAAACAAATTTCGTGTCTCCCAGGAGAACACGTTTGTTTCCAGGATACAACAGCCGCAAGCAGTTGCACTGCCGGTCTTGACTCCAACCCGAAGGTGTACCTCGAACTCTTGAAGATGAAGAAGAAAAATTCAGTGAAGAGAGATTGTAGAATTGCTGGTAAATTTCGTGTCTTGGTCTTCAATAGGATGCTCCTATTTATACTAGCTAGACTTGAAGAAACTGAAAAACAAATTTAATGGGAGAATTAAGCTGCATTAAACGTCTTCAATGCACCTTAATTCGTCATTAAATTCTCAGTCAAACGCATTAACTATGTCAGTTTCGAATGCTGAAAACGTAACTGCACTGCAGTAACTGCTGCTGGAAGCTTCTGCGCGCGCGCAAGCCACACTGGTGCGCGCGCCCAGGTGTGCACGCCATGCGCGGTGCGTCCTCTTGGCTCACACCCATGCGCGCGTGCGCCTCACTGACTCAGGTCCATGCGCGCGTGCGCCACGTCACCTATGAGCCTCTACGAGCGCGCCACACAGTCGCGCCGTTTTGGCTCACTTTGGTGCGCCGCGCACGACACCTCCGGACCCATGCACCATGCGCACCTCCGTGCCACGTATACCCGCGCGCGTTCTGGCACGCCATGCGCTCCGGACCTGCACTCCACTTGGTCCCTGCAGCCTATGAGATCCACCACGCGCACGTGGTCAAAAATACAAAGGCGGCTCTCAAGTGGCTCGCGGCGATGCGAGCGTGCGAAGTGCAAAGTGCGCCATCAAAGCGCCACATTGCGCCTCATCGCCCACGCCACGCGAGCGTGTGCGAGTGCGAGTTAGGGTGCTCCGCACCCTTCGCGAGTACACTAGTGAGTGCTCCCATGAAACAATAAGGATGGAGAGATCCTACTTAAATACCCCTTTAAGTTCCATCTTTCATCCGATGTGGGACAAGGTGCAACTTTCCCACATTTTCAGCATTTCAAGTTTTAAACACCAAACTTTGAGCATCGATGTCTCATTCATCTTAGCTCCGTTTTGGACGTGGTTTAGTTCGTTGCGAAGCTCTTCCAACATAGAACACAAACCCACAAATAAATATATAAAACCCGCTCATTTTATTATATTTATTTCTAGTCCAAAATAGGAAAAAATCATTTTCCTATATTTGTGAAAAATGCTATTTTCACAAAATTTCCAACAATCCCCCACATGAATAGAAATCGATCTATCAAGTTTCAACGATACACGTTCAACAGTTGAGCATTGCAAGATAGGTAGGTGTAACCTTTGAACCTTCTTTTGTGAAGCATACTTAGCCTCCTAGGGTCTTGTAGACGCGGTGTCCTTGAACAATCCCTCATTTATGTAGGCGACAATATACATTCACGCAATACTCTCCCTAGTCGAGTTAAGACCTCATGGTTGTGTCCGTTCATGGTCATGGAACACGTTCCTGGTTCTGCGAGAGCTCTAGGATTTGCGCCTCCCCACAAATCCATTTGAAGCGACCCCACTTCTCTCTAACATAGGTGATTTCTCTGAATCATTAAAAGCATCATGGTTAATTTGGATTTCCTCAAAATCCTTAACCTCAACATGCTTAACCTTTCCTTCATGTCACTGATTGGAATGGACTAGGAAGTATACAACTCCCTTTATTGATTTTGGGGCACCCCCCACAGTGACTCCCTTTGGGTTTATGATTAAGTTTGCCTATTGAACCTAGATCTTGGGATCTCCAGTCAACTAGGTTAGGTTTCCCTCATATTCCCTTCATCTATGGGCTTTAGTCCCATTCCTCTTGACAACCTATACACCTTATCTGTGCTTAAGCCTTTTGTTAACGGGTCCGCTATGTTATCATTTGACCTCACATAGTCAACTGAGATAACACCCGTTGAGATAAGTTGTCGTACCGTGTTGTGTCTACGTCGAATGTGCCTTGATCTGCCATTGTACATCATGTTTTGTGCTCTAGCAAGAGCAGACTGGTTGTCACAATGTATGCAGATCGCCGTCAACGGCTTTGGCCATCTTGGAATATCTTCCACAAATTGACGTAGCCACTCCGCTTCTTCCCTGCTTTTATCTAAAGCGACGAATTCGGATTCCATCGTAGATCTAGCTATAACCGTTTGCTTGGAAGACTTCCAAGCTATAGCTGCGCCAGCAAGTGTAAATACATATCCACTTGTTGATCTATGATCTTTTATATCCGATATCCAGTTCGCATCAGTGAATCCTTCAATCACTGCTGGATCACGGGTATAATGCAATCCATAGTCTCTCGTGTATCTTATGTATCTAAGCACCCTCGTGATAGCTTTCCAATGATCCTCGCTCGGATTACTGGTGTATCTACTTAGCCTGCTCACAGCGTACGCTAAGTCGGGTCTAGTACATGTCATTAGATACATGAGACTACCAATGATCCTTGAGTATTCTAACTGAGAAACACTCTCGCCTCTATTCTTCCTTAGGCGTTGGGTATTATCAATTGGAGATCGAGCTATACTCGTATCGTCCGAATTGAATTTCCCAAGGATCTTGTCCACGTAGTGAGATTGACTTAACACAAGACCATTTTGGGTTCTAGTGATTTTTACTCCAAGAATCACATCCGCGAGACCCATGTCTTTCATGTCAAACCTCGCTTTCAACATGTCTTTTGTTGAGTTGATCATCTTATCATCACTCCCAATGATAAGCATATCATCTACATAAAGACATAGAATCACATAGCCTCTTGGTGTGTCTTTAAAATAAACACACTTGTCGCACTCATTTATTTTGAATTCATTGTCAATCATGACATGATCAAACTTTTGGTGCCATTGTTTTGGAGCTTGCTTCAAGCCATACAAAGACTTGACCAATTTACATACTTTGCCCTTGTTTCCAGGGGCGGAAAAACCCTCAGGTTGTTCCATGTAAATTTCTTCTTCTAAATCGGCATTTAGAAATGCGGTCTTTACATCCATTTGGTGAACTTCCAAATTTCTTAGAGCCGCAATTGCAAGAACCAATCGTATAGAGGTTATTCGCGTTACAGGCGAGTAAGTATCAAAGTAGTCTAGACCCTCCTTTTGTCTAAATCCTTTGATTACTAACCTTGCCTTGTATTTATCAATACTTCCGTCAGCTTTCATCTTCCTTTTGAATATCCAACGATATCCAAGTGGTTTACAACCAGGTGGAAGATCTACTAACTCCCAAGTATGATTTTGCAATATAGAATCAATTTCATTCTTAATTGCTTCTTGCCATTGAGGTCCTTCTGCTGAGGTAACCGCTTCACGGTAGGTATTGGGCTCACCCTCAACCATGTAGCTCATGAAGTCTGGACCAAAAGATTTTTCAACCCTTTGTCGTTTACTTCGTCTAAGCTCACCCTCCTCGACCTCGGGGCGTTCATGACTTTCATCTAATCGTGTAGATGAACTTGGTCCTGCTTCATCTAACCATGTAGACGAACTTGGACCTGCTTCATCAACCGCTCTTGATGAAGGCGCATGTGATTGGTTCATTGATTACCCGATTCGTTTACACGTTTCCGTTAAATGCTTAAAGTTGACCATAATGCCCTTTTGACAATAAAATGAGAATTTTGGAAATATGAAAGGACAATAATCTTTATTACTGATTTATAAACATGTCCCTAAAATTTCACATCAGTCGGAGGTCTAGATTAGGAGTTATGCTCATTAGCGTAATTATAACGCCTTTTAGTAATTAAACGGCGCAATTAGCATAATGCCTATCTAAACCCAATTTTTGACACCAAACCTTTTACCCACTGATGTAATATAATATTTTGGGATTTTTAAAGATTTTTAATTATTTTTAACCTGCTCATAACCTAAGGTTATGGCATTGATTCGGTAAATACCGATTATACCCTTTTCGGTTATAAAATGAGTTTTACATAGTATTTTGACACCAATCCAAATGCTACTGATTTTATATAATAAATAAAATATTTTGAACTTTATAACCTGATCAGAAAACTCAGATTTCATATCTAACCAGGAAATCGCTTAAAATGGCTTTTTAAGCGTATTAAACGCATAGTTTGGGTTTAAAACCATTTTTTCATATAAGACCTATTACCAACTGATATGGCCTAATAAAATAAGTTATTTTACTGATGTATTCGGACCCGAATCTCAGAATTTCAATTAACCTCTTTTATAATCTTTAAAATGACCAAAATACCCCTACGGGGCTTAAATTGAGATTAAACTCGTTTTGGGCATAATGGAAGGTATCCTACTGATATCACAACATAATTAAGGCATATTAACTTAGGAAACCTGTATATGATTCAGTTGGTTACTCGTTACGCACTTTTCGCGTTCGGATCGGCTTATGTAACTAGTTTGCATATATTAGCCGAAACGGGTCAAACCATACCATTTTTGTCTCAAAAATCCAGAATGTGTTTAAGTTACCCATATTAAACAAGCATACAAGCTTGTCGGGTCAAAACCACATTCTAATCCGGTCTTCGCTTTATCATGTGTTTGAACCGTATCTTTCTTTAAAACTAACCGGTCTAAGTTTAGGCTTAATTAAAGACCCATTAGTATTCTAATTGGTTATTTATACCATCATTCCAGACTAGAGCCTTCTGGTAAATTGTACCTACGCTTACTTAAGTGAATACGGATGAGTTATTATAATCCTTGCTATTTAAGACAGGAGCTAGCTCAGGTAAATACTCTTAACTTATTTTCCCTATACGGGCTTGGGATACGGTATTATAATAATACCGCTTGGTCGGGTATTGAATGTTTAGTCGTATTGTGATTAAACTATTGAGGTAACCCGCTTTAATCTGTATTGTTTGAAATAAAAGCCTTTGGGGGTTAATGACCATGTCCCGGATATCCTTGACATCATTGTATTAAAAAATGGCCACGCCTTAAGCACGGGGTGTAGGCATACACTTAACAGTGCATAAGGGAAACGGTATCTCACTCTCTTGTGGGCCTATACTTGTGGTGTATCTGTTAATTTTGACTCGGTTTCTACATCGGGCCCTGAACGTACAACGAACATGTAAATCTGTATACAAGATGATAAATATAATTGTCCCAAGTTATAAAAGATATGTTGTGCCTTGTGCATCCAAATCAATTTTATTAAACCTTTTCAAATGAGTCAGTTGCGTGTATTTACCAGTGAAAACTGACGTATTTTCCAAAGTCTAAGTGACAGGTACAAGTACGTAATAGGCTGGAAGCTGCTCAGGGCATTAATAAGGAATCTTGCAAGTTCTAGGCGTCTAAAGTCTGTTGAACAATGTTTAAGTTTTAAGATCCGCCTGTGGATCCTTTACTTTCCGTTGTAATACTTGATATTACTTTATATTCGGATTGTAATATATTTATCTTTTGCTTCCGCTGTGCATTTATATATTGTGTTGTTTGACTATGATGATATCAACTACGTCACGATACTCCCCTACCGGGCCCACCGGTGAAACGTGGAAATATCAGGGTGTGACAATTAAATCAAGGGTTCGGTTATTCTTTCAACCGATTTCGATGATGATCTTGTAAGTTTGGATTCTACACAAGTTTCACATTTATAATGTGAATCAATATGGAATGTTGGTATACAATTTAAATTGATTAAACGGCGTATTGAATTAAAATTTACGTGACCTAATCTACCATGCCATTTATTCGAATCAGAAAACTCAAGCATATAAATTGAAGTAGTAGCAATTTTATTCATGTTCTTGACAGCCATTACATTTAATTTGAACATGCCGTTTTGGGCATAGCCCTTACCCACATACATTCCTCGTTTAGTTAGTACAAATTGATCGCTCTCAAAAACTAAACGAAATCCAAACTTGTTAAGCAACCAACCCGAGACTAGATTCTTGCGCAAGTCCGGGACATACAACACGTTGCTTAGAGTGAGCTCCTTCCCCGAAGTCCACTTCAAGATCACCGTTCCTTCACCCATGATGTCGGCGGTGGCTGCGTTTCCCATATACAGCTTCTCTTCTCCAGAAAGCGCCTTGAAGGTGGTAAATAGGCTTTTGTATGCGCAAACATGACGGGTCGCGCCCGTATCAACCCACCATCCTTTTGGAGTGTTGGTCAGAGTATTGACCTCATCCATCATTGCGCTTTTGTCAGAAATCATTGCCACCAAAGGCATTCCCTCTTCATCCACCATGTGCGCATGCTTTGGTTTCTTGCATTGGTTAGCCCGATGCCCCGGCTCGTCACAGTTGTAACAAGTCCCTTGGAACGTCTGAGGTTTCTTTTTCACAACCCCTTTCTTCGGTCCAAGTTTGCTAGCTTTTGCTTTCCCTTTGTCCTTTTTCCCCTTGCCCTTATTGCCCTTAGAGGATTGCCCATGCTCAACCAGATTTGCGCTAGCACTAGTCTGCGCAAGGCTGCCTTTTTGGGCAATTCTATTGTCCTCTTCAATCCGAAGACGAACAATAAGGTCCTCTATAGTCATCTCCTTGTGTTTAAGATAATTCTTAAAATCAACCCAACTAGGAGGTAACTTTTCAATAATCGCTGCTACTTGGAATGTCTCGCTAAGTGTCATGCCTTCTGCAAAGATGTCATGAAGTATAATTTGGAATTCTTGGACTTGATTCATAACTGTTTTAGAATCAACCATTTTGAAATCCAAAAAACGGGCTATCACAAATTTCTTTGTGCCAGCATCCTCCGTTTTGTAATTCTTGTCCAAGGCATCCCAAAGGTCTTTGGAAGTCTTGATGTTGTAGTACACATTATACAACGCATCCAACAGGCCGTTTAACACATAGCCACGACATATGAAATCCGAGTGCTTCCAAGCCTCTACCGCGCTCAGAGCCTGAGCGCTGGTCTCCCTTTCCGCATGTTGGGGAGCGGTTTCAGTTAAGAACCTCGCAAGGTTCATGGTGGTCAGGTAGAAGAACATCTTCTGCTGCCACCTTTTGAAGTGTAGACCCGAGAACTTCTCGGGTCGTTCAGCGTGATTAGCCACTGTGGACGCTCCCACAGTGGTGGCGTTAAGGGGGTTTCCCGTCACAACATTTGTGGTGTTGTTGACGTTGACATTTTCGTTCGACATGCTGAAAAATTAAAATTTTAAAGTTTAGTCAAAAATCTGATTTACGCAAAAACCAGAAGTAAACTAGTAAATTTTAATTTTACCACAAATTTACTGTTTAGGCTTCTAAGTCCAACTTTGAAGACCAAAAACAGAAATTTTTAATAATTAAAACTTACTGACTGGCTTCTAAGTCCAACTTTGAAGACCAAGGCAGAAAGTTTATTAGCAATTTTAGGACAAAATCTGAGATGTAACCAATTGTTTTCAACCAAAGTCGCACATTTGAAGAAGAAAACAACAAAAAAAAAATATGTTTTTAAAACACAAACTGAGTGAAAACAAAACTAGTTTGAATCACAAACATAATGGTTTTGATTACACGAACGGTTTTAAAATTTTGTTTTAAGATTGTAGGAACCGTTCGCGTAATTTAAATAAAATAAAACAAATTTTATTGATTCGATTACAATACAAAAATAAGAAAGCTAAAATACTAGTACGAATACAACTGAAATAAATCAAAATACAAGAAAGGTGTAGAAGCAGAGTGGCTGAGGCACGTGTTCACACGCTTCCCTTAAAACAAATTCCGAGTCTCCCAGGAGTACTCGTTTTGTTTCCCAGGGTACAACAGCCAGAGCAGATGTACTGCCGGAATTGGCACAAGACCCGATGTCTACCTTGAGAGCTGCAAGAAAAAGATCAGAAATGGGAAGAGAGTTGTTTGCATAAAGCTGTTGTTTCTGGTGTTCTCATGCGCGGTGCGTCCACTTGGCTCACTGCCATGCGCGTGTGCGCCAAGTCCATGCGCACCTGCGCGCGTGTGCCACGTCCATGCGCACCTGCGCGCGTGTGCCACGTCACCTGTGGGCCTATACGAAAACGCCACACAGTTGCGCCGTTTTGGCTCTCTTTGGTGCGCCGCGCACGTCACATCAGGGCCCATGCACCATGCGCAACCGCGCGCCTCGAACCTGCATGCCACTTCACCACTTGGTCCTTGCAGCCTCTGTGATCCACCACGCGCACGTGGTCAAAAATACAAAGGCGGCTCTCAAGCGGGCGAAGTGCAAAGTGCGCCATCAAAGCACCACATTGCGCCTCATCGCCCACGCCACACGCGCACACGAGCGTGTGCGAGTGCGAGTTACCCTTCGCGAGGACACTAGTGTGTGCTTCCATGAAACAATAAGGATGGAGAGTTCCACCTTAAATACCCATCTCTCCTCCGATGTGGACAAGGTGCTACTTTCCCTTTTGTTTCAGCATTCAATGTTTCAAACACCCAACTTTGAGCATCGATATCTGAATCATCTTAGCTCGGTTTTGGACGTGGTTTAGTTCGTTGCGAAGCTCTTCCAACATAGAACATAAACCCACAAATAAATATATAAAACCCGCTCATTTTATTATATTTATTTCTAATTCAAAATAGGAAAAAATCATTTTCCTATATTTGTGAAAATTGCTATTTTCACATATTTTTCCAATAAAAAGTAGATCTGGAATTGTATGGAGACTATCAGCAGCTTCAATGTGCTCTGGTGGAGATATTTTCTTATTTCACACTTGGTAACTACATATCTAATGATCTAAGGTCTTTGTTATAAAACATCATATTCAATGTTCAACCACTGGCGAACCCAAGAGTTATTTTCTCGGGGACAAGGCTTTTAAGAGGGGCGGTCGGGGTTTTTTTGCCTAAAAACACTATTTTTAAAGGGGGCGGCTGCCCCCAACTAGGGGTGCTAAATGCGTCGTGTTCATGGGTTGGCTGGTTCAACCCTACCCAAACCCGAAAATCGTGTTATACATATGAACCCGAACATGACCTGGATATTCACGGTTGACCCGAACACGACCCGTTCAACCCGATTTTTTTTTCGCAAAATAACATATTAAGTAAACTTTTACTACAAAAAAAAACGCAAATGTATATAATATAGATACATTTTAATTATAAAATTTTATGTTAACTAGTATTAAGTACCCCGCGTTGCGACGGGGGCGTAAAACTTGACACGGTTTTACGAATGTTTTTAACCTATTAAATTTTTTATTAATATTTTGTTTCGGTTTACCCCTATACTTCCTTTACCTAAAAATTATTTTTTACGTGCATATTTTATTTGCGGGTAGGTATAAATATGATTTGTTCTACGTTCCGACGTAAACTTTATTTATAGACGAGTTAGGTCAAATATAATACGTTTTCATTTAAAGAAACCATTTTTACGTGCATATTTTTATGTACGTTTTGTTATAGATTCAAGTTGTTCTACGTTTCGACGTATATATAAATTTATAATGTTTTCACTTTGCCTTTTTGTCTAAAGTGTACAAAACATCATTAAAGCATCAAGTACAATCACATTAAGCATACTTATGTTACAAATTAATAGTTATACTTTTTGTCTAAATTGTACAAAACACCATTTAAGCATCAAGTACAATCACATTAAGCCTACCTATGTTACAAATTAATAGTTATATAATTCCTATTTTTAAGTTATAATTGTGGCGTAAAACACTCATCCAATTCATATATATGTATCAACTAGGTTTTTACCCGGGATTGCTTCCCGGGCTCGGGAAAGTTATTTAGATTAATTAATTACTATTTGTTATTAATACGACCGTATTACATCAACCATCTCATTCGATTCAACAACGACTTCAAATCACCGGATTAGATCATGAACTCATATTAGAGGACAAACAAAACCACAACAGGACCATATGAATAATTAAATTTCCACTTTTACATCAATGCACTTACATGATAGGGTGATTTGGGATTTTCAAAAAAATCTTTGTTTTTGTACCTCTTTTACAAAATAAGATGTTGACCAAATTTGAAACAGATGTTAACCAAAAGTCAATAAGATATTGACAAATAGTCAAACAGATGTTGAGCTTAAACAGATGTTTGGTTTAAGGCCAAACATCTGTTTATGGGCAAACATCTGTTGAAGGTCAAACATCTGTTTAAGTCCAAATATCTGATATAGAATAAGAACATCTGTTTAAGGCAAAACATCTGTTTAAGGTCAAACATGTGTTTAAGATCAAACAACTGTTTAAGTCGAAACATCTGATACAAAAGGCCAAACATCTGTTTAAGCCTTAACAGATGTTTAACTTGTTAACATCTGTTTAAGGCAAAACAGTTTAAGCCTTAAAAGACCAAACAATTTTAACCCAACAGTGGTTTTAAACCACTATTTTAACCATACAGCGGTTTCGACCACAGTTTTCTGAACAGTAGTTCCAAACATCTGTGGACATCAATCTGTTGACCAAAGTCAACAGATTTATCAACCACTGTTTTATTTTCAAACATCTGTTCCCAATAACAGAGCTTTGATCATTTAAACATACATTTGCCAATATTACAAGCTTTTACACTCTCAAACCTAAATATTTATAAAAAGTACAAGTGTTAAACAGCATACAAAGTTCATCCATCTGTTGACACAATTCAACAGATGTATCAACAACTGTTTAATTTTGAAACACCTGTTCTCAATAACAAAGCTTTTGATCATTTAAACCGACCTTTGCCAATATTACAAGAATTTACACTCTCAAACATCGATATTCATTTACTTAATTTTAATAACAAACATTATTAATAATTTTAACACAACTAATTATATAAAAGATACAATTGTCAAAACAGATAATAGCATTGAATAAAATACAGGATTCTAATTCCTAATCTATTGGTGAAACACCATTCAAGCATCAAGTTACTTATGTTACAAATTAATAGTTATACTTTTTGTCTAAATTGTACAAAACACCATTCAAGCATCAAGTACAATCACATTAAGCCTACTTATGTTACAAATTAATAGTTATATAATTCCTATTTTTAAGTTATAATTGTGGCGTAAAACACTCATCCAATTCATATATATGTATCAATTTGAAACATAACCGAGCAATAGTAACTTCACGGTAACGGCGGTTACGGGTATTTTTGGTATTCTCACTCTAAATGCCACGCGTCCCTTTCTTTTTCACCGATCTGCTACACTGCAACCAACATAAACACATCGGCGCCACTACTGCCTTGACTCATCTGAACCGCCACAGCCACCGCCAACGCCAGATCCGGTCGGAGAGAGAGGCGACTACTGCCTTGACTCATCTGAACCGCCACCGCCAACGCCAGATCCGGTCGGAGAGAGAGGCGGTCGAGTAACGTTAGTGGTGGCCGATGGATCTTTGGTTCAACCGCCGTAGAGCAGCCGGATGGACTCACCACCATGTTAAAAACAAAACTGAATGAACAGTTGTATGGTCATTTTAGGGAATTACCATCAGATACCACCGTTTTAGGGTTCTAGAGAGGAGTAAGAGAGACAGATTGTTGACGGAGGAACTGGTTGTCGTCTTCGGCTGGCCAGCCAGGCCTCAAGTTAGGCCGGTTGTGATGGTTTGGTGGTATACCGCAGCGTACTTGACGGCGGCCATGACGGCTACGGGTCTAGGGTTTCCGATACCGCCTGTCGCTGGCGAACACTCCAGCGAAGAGTCCCGATCTATAATGCGGTTATTTCTCAGATACCCCCATTTCATCTCGGTAGCTCGCGGAATCTACAATACTTGTACGTATGTTTCTTTCTTCAATTGTTCTTGAATTGTTAGATGTGTTTTTGGGGTATTGATTGTGGGTTTTATATGGAGGAGTAGAAATTTGTTTTGTTTAATTAAATTAAATTCAGATGAATGATGCCCTTATTTAGCGAAACATTCTTGGAGTTGAAATACAGCCCGGGTGATGACAAGCTTCACTATCTTTAAAATCACTATTTATAAACACCCATCCTTTAAAGTTTAAGTGGATTTTATTTCCATTTGGTTTGTAATATGGGCATGTTTGGCTTTCCTTATTTTCAAAAGTTGAAAAGTCCTTTTGGAGAAAAAAAGTCAGGAATTCCTGACTTTTGAACTTCTGCCCTCACATAAGAAGAAACCCCAAACACTCTCAAAAGTCCTTTTCACTCAAAATAAGTCATAAGTCATAAAAATAAGGAACCCCAAACACCCCCATAATGTATCTGGTTTTAAAATACAGGGCAACACATAGATTATTATTTTAGGACTGTTATAGCATTGGTATATGCTGGATAGTTTTGAGCATTTGGATAGTAGAGTGGACTGACTACCATAATATAACAACAAATGGACAACAACGACTTGCAATCAGGTGAAGTCTTGGGATCGATTACTGGTCGAACTGTGAGTAACGGTGGCACAACAACAAGCCGAGATCTTTGGCAGTTGTGTCGGAGTGTTTTGGGGCTGCTAACGGTGTCTAAACAACCATTATAAGTGATGGTAACGGCTGGCAGAAAAGATCATAATCAGGAGCCCATGCTCAAGTGATTTGGGGTCGGTTTCAGTGCCGAATCATAGTGTACAAACTGTGAATTCATAAGGTAATTTTATTAAATGGGATTCTTTAATGAAAAGAGATTTTTTTTTTAAATTAAGTTATGTGATTGATATATACTGATTGAAAAATGGGTCAATTATGCTCTTTCGGCTCTATATTATCTCTACAATACATCTACCAAAGATGACTTTTGAGACCAAAAGTGGTAGATATCATTATAAGGTATGCAATTCCATGTGTAGTTAGTGTTATTAGATTTAGCAAACTTGCGTAAGCTATTTTAGATAAGCATGTCCCAGGAAACCATTGACTATTATGTTCACTTCAAATAATTGATCATTTCATTATCATTCCAGGTGCAGTTAGGGTTTGTTTGATCGTCTTTCGAGAGGTAATGGAAGGTCGGGTGGTGTATTTGGAGTCGAAAGAGGACCCGGGGGGGATTGATTTGAGAAGGCAGGGTGGTTTGGGGTGAATTGGATATAAGAAATGATGGGTTTGGTGATGATGAGCAGGAGAGAACAATGAGGAAGTTTAGTGAATTGATCAGTGATGAAAAGACGACGACGATGATGGATGAAGAAGAGAATATTGACCTGAATGATGGTAATGATGGTGGTATATCAGAAAAGGAAGTGCCAGTGATTCCGCCTAGGAGTTCACCTGATGGAAGTGAATCCTATTTAAGCGAAACCAGGTACATTTTATGCGCTTTTGTAGTATGCTAAACTAATGTGATTGATTTATATGAGATTGTATTATTTGGAACTGTCAAATATTTTGTGGGCCATGAATTCTTATAGTTTTTTTCATTGGAAGGGACAATTTAAATTGTTCACAGAATGTGTATCAACCATGTGTTTAGATCTTGACCATAAATTCTTATAGTTTTCTTTTTCGTGTTACAAGATTGTTGGGATGGGAAGTGAAAGGGAATCCTAACCGTGTAGTCTGTTTCCATGTTTTGAAAATTAACAAAGTTGACTTATTATTGTCAGCTTCTGTTTTTGGGTTTGGATTTTGTTGTATGTTTTTTCAGATTCCAATTCACAAGCTATAAATTGTCGATATTACTTTGTGTAATTGACATCCGGCTTTGTATCCCGTCGCATCGCGACGGGTAGTAAATCTAGTTTAATTTATGACATAAACATATTGAAAAAAATATAATATAATATAAATGGGTTAAACGGGTTCGCGGGTTCAACTTGAAACTGACCCGAACCCATTCAGACTAAACCCAAACCCACAAATTTCGTGTAAAGTTTGTATCGTGTTTTCGGGTCGTGTCAGAAATTCACACCTCTACCCCCCAATGATTCGATTGGACAGCGCATAAAACTTCATTTTAGATTTGAATTTAGGTAAGCTTGTGTCCTGTTTGATGATTAACTAATGTGAATATAGTGATTGTTTTTATAGAAAATGCATTGAGTGTGAACAACTTGTTAAATGTTGTGAATGGGAGAATGTATGTATCAATTTATGAGGATAAATTTGGGGACTGGATGCTTGTTGGTGATGTTCCTTGGAAGTAAGTTCGCGAAACTTGATCAAGTGATCATTTCAGTATGATACATTTTTTTAGAATTGATTTCATAACATTTGTTTGTTAATTTTTTGAATGATTTCAGGATGTTCGTCGAGACTTGTAAGCGAATAAGGTTGATGAGAAGATCCGAAGCGATTAATGCAGCTCCAAGAACAAGTTCAAGAGGCTCAAATCTCTCCAATTTTTGAAGTTCCTGAAGATATTTTTTTGGATTTTGATAGAAGAAAGTTGGTGGAAAATGAGGGTACAAAATATAAACATATACTTACCACAACGGCATACAGTATATACGATAATTTGAGGGTGTCAACTATATAAAACCGATGATATCAGAGGCTCAACGAATCCAAAAGCGCACGTAGTTCCCCCATATAGAGTCATATGTAGTTCCCATAAGGGGGTTTTTCCAGATTTATTGGGTTTTCTTCTGAAAATGGTGTATAGGCATTATAGTCTGGTGGAGATGGATATGATCGGGTGGTTCCACTGGTGGCACGATGATACTTCAGTGGTCCGTCAGTAATTCAAATTTGTCATTCAAAATATATAATTGTTGTTTTAATTAATAGAATAAATTGCAATGAATTTGATGGTAAATTTTATGAGATGGCTTAAAATGCACGACTAAGGTGCTGTTTGTTTTTGCTTATTACATCTGCAAAAAGCTTATGTCTGCCCGCCTGCAGACATAAGGCCTTAAAGACCGTTTGTTTTTTTTTTTCAAACAGATCTTAAAATAGCTTTTTACATCTTAATAAAAAAGCTATGGAATAAAGCTTCACACATCTGCAGATCTTACCTTCTTCTTCTTCCCTTCTCCACTGCCACCGCCACCACTCATCCCCTCCCACATCAGCCACCGCCACCACTCCTCCCCTCCCACTCACACACCCAACCCCCTTTCTCCTAGCACCCCCTTACACCCACATCCATCAGAACCGTAGAGAGAGAGAGAGAACGATGAGAGAGAGAGGAAGGCGGGATAGAGAGAGAGAGCGTCAGAGAGAGGAAACGACGGGGAGAAGGTCCGGCGACCTCCCTTTTCACGGCGACGGAGAGAACGATGGTGCTGTTGATGTTGTGATGGCGGAGAGAGAGAGAGATCGGTGAGAGAGAAAGAGAGATCGGTGAGAGAGAAAGAGACCGGAGAGAGAGAGGCGGTGGTGTGATGGCGGAGGTGGTGCGGTGGTGGTGGTGCTATGGGCGGTGGTGGTGACGGATTGTAGAGAGAGAGTAGAGAGAGAAGGCAGAGAGAGAGAGAAGGCAGAGAGATCTTGTGTGTGTTATGTGTGAAGGGTTTTTTTTGTAGGAAAAAAAACAAACCCTCTTCTCCTTGCAGACTGCAGACATTTGGTCCACATCTTCTCCTGCAGATGCCTGCAGATGTGGTCCACAGACAACAGACCTTTTACGTCTGAAAAAACAAACAGAACCTAAATATGATAAAGTCGAACATGTTGATTTATCAAAAGTTAAGGGTGAGAAGGACTCCTTGGTAGTGGTGTACAAAAAACCCGAACCCGGATCCGGACCCGAAAAAAAAACCTGGAACCGGGTATTATAAAACCCGGGTTTTTTTATACCCGAACCCGACCCTACCCGTAGGGTAGGGACCGGGTATACATATTTGATCTAAAACCCGAACCCGGAACCGGTTTTTTTTATACCCGAAACCCGGTTTTATAAATACCCTAACCCGAACCCGGAACCGGGTTTTATAAATACCTGGAACCAGTTTTTAAAAAAAACCCGATTTTGATGTAATCTTATTTAATTATGTATGCATTAAGACTTCTAGTTTTTATGATTTAACAAAATTATGTATGCACTTTGATGTAATCTTGTTTAATTATTAGGTTTCTAATGATATTTGCCACCGCTACTTAATTATTTAGTATATTTCATTACAAGTGGAAACAAATATGCCAATATATGTTGGCCCTTCTATTTTCTTTGTTTGTTTAATATCATTATTAGTTTTTGTATTTAATAAATTGTGCCTCTGTTTATAAAGTTCATGAATAACCACATGAATAACTATAAATTGTGCATCTGTTTATAAATTGTGCATCTGTTTATCAATAGATTTGATGTCTATGTGTGAGAGTTATGTTTGATACATTTTATAAGCATAGTTCCGGTCGGGTTTTTTTAATACCCGGTGCGGGTTTTTTCCCAACCCGATGCATACCCGAACCCTACCCGATGAATACCCGAACCGGACCCGAACCCGGAAATAGGGTATTATAATACCCGGGTTTTATAAAACCCGACCCGAACCCTACCCGAACCCGGGTATATAGGGTATACATTTTTGGTAAAGAACCCGGACCCGGACCCGACCCGGTTTTTAAAAAAACCCGATTTTGTAAAACCCGATCCTACCCGAAACCCGGTTTTAAAAAAAAACCCGATTTGTGCACCACTACTCCTTGGTATGTAACATGGACACATGGTATTTAAATTAAGGCTTATGCATTCGGATTACGAAAGCCCATTTTGATAAAGCTATATATGCATTGGGCTTGGCCCAGTGCAAGGCAAACTACTAAATGTTTTGGCCTTGTAGTTCTTCCCACAAATGACAAAACACATTCACTATGATCCCAATCTTGACAGTACACTCATTCCTTAGTGGAGTAAAATGTTAAAATGGTCTCTGAGTTTAGGCTACTTTTGTCACTTTAGTTCAAAAATGAAATTTTTGTATCTGGGTCCTTGATGTTTCATTTTTTGTTGTCATTTTCATCCAATTGGCAAAATGGGTTAGAAATTTCTGATAAATTTTTCCTTTTCTGTCATGTCGTTTTCCTCATTTAAATTTAAATGAAGGGTATAATCGTCTTTTTATGCCATAATATATTTTAATTAAACGAGGAAAACGACAAAAAAGTGGAGAAATAACATCTAACCTCAGGGATCCAGATACAAAAGATTTCATTTTTGGAATGAAGTGACAAAAATGGCCTAAACTCAGGGACCATTTTGGCGTTTTACTCCTTCTTACTGGAATATACCATCATGATTCAGGTCTTTTAAGACATGCATGGAGTGAGCAAATCATCGACCCGAGATCTGATATTACTCACCTGAACCCAATGATTTTATCCGCTGAATGGATTTCAATCATCTAATACAATACATGAAGAGAATTCGTAGACGATGAGAAAAAAAAATACATCTTTTAAAGAATGGTGTAGGGATCATGTATAATGAAAACTAGACAGATGAGAAATATTCTCTTATGGAAACAAGTAAGGCAAGCAAGGTACAAGTATTATCATATTCTTTTTCTTTTATAAAGAACTAGTCTAAGCACTCGTGTGTTACACGGGTTACTCAAAGAAAATTATATAATATTTAACAGTGTTATCATAAACTTGAAATGAAATGAACGTTCCACAATGAACTAAAAAATGATCACGACAAAATCACAAGTCGTATACACCACAAGATTGTAAATATACAACCACTCGCGCTTAGCGACGGATTTGGCGTTATGCAATTTTCAAACCAATTAGCCAATACACCTAATACACTAACTTAGAAATATACAAAATTCAGAGGTCATTTGTACTCAAGTCAATTAGCCGATACAACTAATACACTAACTTATAAATATACACAATTCAGAGGTCATTTGTACTCAAGTCTGTAAAGTATGAAGCCAGAATTTCCACTTCTCAGTTTCTTTGCTTAGGTGAATCAATCAGTTAAATCCCATCTGAAAATTTGTCATTGATAACGAACAAAAAGCAATATTCAGAATCCGTAGATATAATATGTTTCACAAAGCGTATGGCGCCCTCATTACCATGAAAGATTACAATTAAAATAGAGCTTTGCAAATGAACCACATACTCTATGTCAAGTCATTGTGTTTGTATACCTGAAATTGAAAACCAAATATATAAGAAGGAAACCTACTCATATGCATAGGTTAACTACTGTTATACATCTTTACAAAGTCTTGAACTGAACACATTCAACCATCAAGATCTTATGAGAAAAAAAAAAAAAACATAAATGCACAAATATTCTTACCTCTTTTTGACAACTTCATGAGTCAAGTTGCTACTAAAACATACAACAAAAGTAGCAAATAGTGTTGTACAACAAGCATACAAAATTTTAAATTGTAAATCTAATATGCGCCAATCACTCCATGTTACTCATATGAAGCTTGATCTATGAAAAATTCACTATGCGTTTTGCAAAATTGATTATTACATGGGAGTGTAACAAGAATAGGGACTCCAGGTTGTTCCTATGAAATAAAGGTATGTAATAATACAAAGGTATAATCAATTATTATCATAACCTAGCTCTAGGAAAAGTGGTACCCTTGCTTAATGCATTATAAGTTACGAACAAAAGAAGCTAAAATATAACAATTTATGCAAGGATAAGGGACGAGTGCGGCTCAGACATGCCTAAACTAGTTTTTGAACGCTTTGATGATTAGCCTGGTTTGATTGGTGGTACAAGATACCACTTTGGAGAATTTTGCAGCACCCCCAAGTTTTTACAATGGTAAATGGGCAACCATATGTTACTCTAAACTCATCGTGGGCGGCCGACATGACGTCTGTGTCGCTTGAACCGCTAGTTTTGTTTCGATTGTTTATATGGCGGTTCACAATGTTGTTGAAGTTGTTGCACTTCGTTTTCATTCACGTCCATTTGCCCGAGTACGAATCGTTTGTACGATATGATTCGCACTTCATGACGGCAAAAAAAATTTCACGAGTCCCTCTCATAAAAAACGGGTGCATATTAACCATTGCCTATTTTAACAATTAACTTTTTCTAAAACCACATTTTATAAAAAAAAAAAATTAAAGTATAGAATTGTAAACATTTAAAATATTATTAAATAAACAATTTTTAAAATATTACCAACAATGAGATCTTTGGATATGTCGATCTATGCTTGTGCCAATACTAACTCCTCTTTGCTTGACCGCTTTTCGTGTGTCTTTGGAGCTCGTGCCTCGTCCGGTTGCTTTCTACGATGTCTATGCGAGGATGACGTTTGACGGCTATTGGGTTGGGTTTTGAGAATGGGATGGGTTTCGGTACACTTTGGGTTTCGTATGGAGATATAGACACAAATGGGTTGGGTTTTGAACTTAAGACACGTATTGGGCAAATGAGAGATACATGAAATATATTGGCATTTGAACGGGGGCTGTACTAGTGTTTTAAAAACCGGTAAATACCGGCCGGTTATACCGGTTTTACCGTTTCCAGATGTAAATCCGGTACGAAACACTCCGGTAAATAAGTGAAACGGCATAAGGTTTGTACCGGCGGTAAAATCCGGTATACCGGTTTCAAACGTAATACCGGTATCGGCCCAAGGTTATTTTAGTTTGGGTTGTTACTTATTTTATTATATATGTTACTTATCTTACATAATTTTTATATATTATAATTATTCGTAACTAAAACTTCTTATTTAATATTGTATGAAACGAAAATAGTTATCCTCTAGTTGATGATGATAGCGATAATAGTGAATTTCATCTTTTATGCGATCATGAACTTGATGTATTAACACTCAAATGACTTAAACATACTGTACACTTTCATTTAAAAGAGCTTGTTAGAAAATTGAATGATTTTCAATTATCTTTTGGATTATTTTTTTTATTATGGACTAGAATTACCACCCGCCGCATGCGACAGGGAATTCATTAGTTATATATCATGTTAGATGAAAGACAAATGTTTCTCACATGACCACGAGTCTGTATGTAAAACCGAGAAAAAAATAACTAAGTCGATCTCTGACTCGCACGCTGCGACAGACCTATTAAACGGGAAAAAATAGAAGCGCTGCGACGGACATGTCAAACAGGGAAAAAATAGATGAAAAAACGTTGAACCCCACACGCACGTTGCGGCATGTTAAGTCGGAAATTTAGAACGACACGTTAAATGGAGAACTTATGAAAGATGAAAAGTATACAAGAGACTAAAGTTGAAAGTAAAAAAAAATGTTGAGATTAAATTGGAAAAGATGAAAAGCTTTGGGTTGAAAGCAAAAAAAATTAAAGGGGTTGAATTGCAAAAGATGAAAACTTTTGAATTAAAAGTGAAAATTCAAATTAATCAAAGGGGTTAAATACCAAAGATTGAAACTTTAGACTTAAATTGCCAAAAATTAAAACTTTAGAGTTAAAAAAGAAATCAGTTAAACAAAAGAGATAAATAGATTTAGTTAAATTGAGGTTTAATATTATTATTATTATTATTATTATTATTATTATTATTATTATTATTTAATAAAAAAGATAAATAAAAAATAAGGGTGAGAAATTACCAGAGAATGACACGTGTCCAAAAAGGATTTTTGTTTATTAGTACAGAAAGATTAGCTTTTGGATTATCTTTTAATATGTAATCATGCATTTTTGATTAACTTTTGAGTTGATGTTGTAATTTATGAGATTATAGAGTTAACTAATCAACCCGGTTGAACTGCTTGATACAACCTGGTTTAACTGGTTGAACCATTTTTTAGTGTACGCTAAGAAAGTTCAAATATTACTAGAAAGGTAAAGGAGGCGTATTCGTTTTATCCATGATCATTTTACCCTTCTCTTTTTCTTTTTTCTTTTTGTTTTGCATCTCACACACTTTTCTTTTTTTGTTTTGCATCTCACATACACTAAAACTTTTTTATGGTTTCTTTACCTATTTTATCTTTCTTTTTTTACCTTTTCTTCAATCTTTATTGATATACCGAGTGATGACACTATATTGATGTTGTAACGAACTAAACTAATACCCGCCAAATTTCCTTCTTATAACAAACAGAAATGATACCGGCCGAATTTTTGCTGCATCACACGAGAGAATCTCACTAGTTATATCGATTATAAGAGATATGAGAAACGGATGTTAAAATCATTTATTATATCTATTTTTTAAAATTCAGTTTCACCTCTTATAGTTCTAATAATATACTTATTTAACTCATTTAGATTTCAATTAATTTGTTTTTTTTTTTCCAATAACTCGCTTCGGTTAACTTTTTAAGGAAAAAAACTAAATACGTGGTTGTGCTTGATTTTTTTTTCTCAAACATGGCTGCTCTTAATTTTTTTTGTTCTTGACACTTTGGTATAAAATTGTTGTCAACAGAGTTGCATTCAAGATAGAGTATTTCTTTGATATCATAGGTTATACGTGTGCTAGCACCCAAACGAACCTAACATATTCCGACAGAACAACATAGGTCCCACAGTATCTGTCTTATTGTTTTCGATCGATGTAAACACGTGTCGATATCCCGTTGGACATATCACAATTTATTTTTATTTTTTTCTCTTTTGGTTGCTATAACAAATGCCAGTCTTGTAACAACCAAAATAATACTGACCAAATACTCGTCGCTTAGTAGGGGAATCCCTCTAGTGTACACTTAATACGATACGTATAAGGAGAAGCAGTTTTAAAATAGGGTTATTGGATTTTATCACCCTCAACTATCAACCTTTGGCCGTTGCCACCCCCAACTAACACTTTGACACCCGGCACCGCCAACTTGACTTTTAATTTGTGCTGACACCACTCAGTTAAATCCTTAGGCTGGAGGGTGTGGGATGGAGCCCCTAGGGGCTTTATCAAGACACGTAAGCGCCACGTAGGATCCACGTCAGCCATAACGCCCCCTTTAATTTGCACGGTGTGGGATGGAGCCCCCTATTAATCAAAATTAAAAAAAAAAAAACATTTGATTGGTGTAAAACAAATGGGCCCCACCTGAACATCTCCTTCCTCACGTTAACATGATGGCGGAGACCTCCATAGCGCCCAACTTAAAGTGGTGGGTGTGGGTCGATGGCGCCGGCGGCGCTATAGGAGGTGAGGTGGCGGTGGTGGCGCCTCCCACACCCTCCGGCCTTACTAACTGGGTTAGTTTCTGATCCTATGTGTCACCATCTTGCTTACGTGGACATGATTACATGGTGATTACGTGGCATTATGTCCATATAAAAATAAAAACAAAAACAAAAGAAAATCCGATAACCCAAAAGAAAATCAAAACAAAAACAAAAGTTAACAAAATCAAGTTTTTTCAGGCAAGTTTCCCAAATTCACATCCACTTTGCAACTGTAGAAGAAGAAGGAATATTTCAGTTTCAGGCACAGAAACAAGTCATCATCAGGTCAATCATTATTTACTATCTTCATATTGCTTCATTTTACATGTATACACGCTCGTCAATTTCGGATTTAACGCAACCCTAACCCCCAATTTCGTGCATTTGTACTTTATTTGCAGAAATCGCTTCTTCTGTGTACTGAAACCCTAAATCTCTGTCGTTGTTGACCGGAATGGTGCGGTGGTGGGTGATGTTGTGGTGGTGATGTAGAGGTGTAGTGTTGACTGGAAAACCTACAACTCAAATCGTCGGAAAAAGACCTCGAAAGATAAACCTTGATTAGGCTTCGCCGGAAGAGAGAAAGTTAATTAGGACTACTCCGTCGAATACTTCGCCGGAAAACTTGATGACCAGAAAACTTGCAACTAGACTCGCCGGAGAAGACAACCGGAATACCCAAGAACACCAAAATGGTGAAGGTAAATGGCGGCTGGTGTAAATGATGGTGGTGGTGAATGGTGGCAGGTGGGGCGGTGGTGAGCGGTGATGGTTGATGGTGGAAATTGTTGGTGGAGGGAGGTGAGGGAGAGATGTAGAGAGGGAGAGAGGAGCTGTATATTATAATATTTTGTACATACACGTATACTATAATATATATATATATATATATATATATATAATAATTAAAATATGGATTATTTAAGTTATTGGCTCCTCAGCATGACACCTCATCAGAAATAAGCCACTTCATCAAAAATAGGTCACGTCAGCAGAAAAAACCAACCAAGTTAGTGCCTGGTTAACAGAGTGGTGCCAGCACAAACTAAAAGTCAAGTTGAAGGTGTCGGGCGTCAAAGTGTTAGTTGGGGGTGATAAAATCCAATAACCCTTTAAAATATTGTCATTACGTTATATCAATCAAATGATTCAAATTGCCCACGACATTGTAGCTTAACGGCATCTTGCAGTGGGATAAGTTTTTAGCTGAGGGTTTTGGACTTCTTGATTAATTATTAGTGCATTTCCAACATTCTTAATTATTATGTGGGGGAATGATCCACTAAAAAGTGGATTTTTGCTTAAGTAGCCTAAGAAGGATTATAATGATGACATGTGCCACTCCTAATAAGTAGGAATGAAGGACATTTTAGTCCTTATAAATAGGAGTGAAAATGACATGCGTCACCCCTTTTGTTTTTTAAAAATCAACAAAAAAAATCTAGTACAAAAAAATATAGCACAAAAAATGTAGTACAAAAAAATATAGCACAAAAAAATCTAGTATAAAAAATATAACACGAAAAAATTAAGCAAAAAAATGTAGTACAAAAAATCCAGCACAAAAAATTGAGAAAAAAAAAATTTAAGACAAAAAAATTCTGCACAAAAAATTTATAGTACAAAAATCCAACACAAAAAAAATGTTATACAACATAGAAATACAACACATTTTAGTCGGTTTTTTTAGTCTTGATATCTTATATAGCAATATGGTACACAAATTAAAGATACAAGACGCTCGATTTTACGGTGACATTTTTATGAAAAAATAATGTCGTATAAAAAAGTTATGAACGTTTAAAAAATAGGGGTGTGGAATATGCATGTGCTCTGGAGAGAGAAAGTCCATAAATAGGATTTGCTAAGATACTTTTCCATTCCTTTCTCATACACTTTCATCTTAACCATTGATTTGAAAAATAAATGGTTAAGATTCATTCTCATCCTACTTAGGCAAAATAAACTTTTTATTTGATCTTACCCCTTATTATGTGTATTACGATTACCTAATTCGCAAATAAACTCAAGGTTCTGATTTTAATACATATTCTTTAATTTTTATTTTTTTTAAAATTTAACTAGGTTTATACCCTGCGCGCGCGTTGCGGCGCGCTTCACACATAACATCAAACTGCTTCGGACCAGATGACTGGCAGGCTTAGACAATGTAAATGCCATATATACACACCCAAATCATGACCACAAACAAATGATTATACAACTTTGTAGAATTTAGAATTTCAAAAAGATACATTCTATGTCAAGTAAAATCAAGTATTTATATTACAAATGTATTTCGTAATCCATATCAAAACAGTTATAACTTGATTATCAACCACCAGTTTCAACCCAATTAATCATTCCTTGAAAATTCCCAACTGAGAATATATAAATATATTTATAAAATGTTAATTATATGAATAATAAAAACCCAATTTACATTGGTAAGTTGAAGAAACACTAGATAAATGGTCGGAACCGAAATATCTAGGGGGTTTGAATCCGCATAAAAGGGTTAGCTCTCTCTCGGTCGATTCAGTTGCAGCTGATCTCCTTCTCCGATGGTTCTGCAAAAAAGAACACCGTTAGCCTCGCCAAGAGGAAAAGAGGGTTCTCTCCTTGACCCGACTCCGGTGTGAGAATAAGTATTGGTACGGAGAAGAGAAAAGTATTTTAGAAGTGTGTGTGACTTGAGTTCATACCTGAACAGTTTTTGTATTTATAACCAGGAGTTTGGGAGGGAAAACCTGTTATTGAAAAGATGACGGAAGATGCTAACGCCGTAACGGTTATATTTTCTTCCGTTAAGTTCTTTGATCCAACGTCAAGTTGTCTCGATCCGATGTGAATGCACACGGATCGTGGTTTGATCTATGGCTGGGGAGTTGCCACGTGGAAAGTGATTAAGTGAAGATTATTCTTCAATTGCATGCCTTCGTTGTGATTTCAGGGGTGTCTGTGATGACGACACGTGTCCAGACGGTTATAACCGTCTGGGTGGTGCACGATCAGATTCTCTCTAGAAGATTACGGCTGTAATCTAGTGTGGCACCTTACTGTGTGGAGGCTACTGAATAAATCCTAAGTCTAAATTATCCAAGTCTGGATATTTAGGCGGAGGTATAGATCTCAGGATTTTAATCCTTTGTTAGAAGGCGCAAGGATTTATGTTTTCCTTTGGGCGCGCAACTATAAATTGCTGATTGCTTTCTTCCTTTTGTAAGACCAATGCGCGGCCGCGCAAGGTTAAAAGGTTGAAAGGCCGGTTTGCGGTATGGTCTTAAATGCTTATTATGAGGTTTTTGGGATCTTACCCCTTCAAGTCCCCCCAGTCTAGTGTTGTACTTATGTAAATAAGTGGAGCACTGGACTTGTGAGAGGGAGATGCTTTTTGGGCGCGAGAAATAAGAAATCTTCTCTTGGAAGCTTTAATTTGTTGAAAAAGGGAAAAAGTGACTTTGTAATCATGCTCTGACGTATAATGATGTCAGCTGGCAGTAAGGGTGAGTATTTTTTCTTTTTTCTTTTTTTTTCTGGATTTGTAGTGGCGCTTTGTCAGGCTTTATTAATGAAGATATGACTCTTGTTCCAGTAGCGCCGCTTGGATGTGATATCTTTCTGACAGTTAATCATAACGATCTAGTTTCCCTTTCTCCGAGGTGTTATCCCCTTTATATATTTGTAGGGTGTTTATCTCATCCTCTTATTTTTGGAGAAAAATGAAGATAAAGGGTTTGTATCGTACCCGTCGTCTTCACGATACCTTGAGTTTCTACGATGCTGCCGAGAGCTTGTTGTTGCTTGCCAACTCTCCGTCACCGCCTCTTACCGGAACTGACAAGGTGACGTCTGCTGTTAGGCCTGTTGATGCCGATCTTTGTTTACCGGAGGCTGATAAAGAGATCGTTGTGCTGTCGGTTGAGGCTTTAATGGCTCGTTTCCCAACTCTCCGTCCGAGTAAGTGTGAGTTGGTGTATCATCGTCGTCGGAAGAAACCTCCGGTGAACATGGATGCTGAAGATGAACTTGCCGTTGATTAGGTTGAATTTGGGATTTGTGTATTTCCCTTTCTTTGATGTTTATGTTAGTCTGTTAGCATAGACCTCTTTTTTTGAAGATCACCGGTGTAAATATTCTTAGTTTTTTGTACTAAAAATTTCCAAAGATCATTGTCATGATCTTTTTTTAAGAAGTGTTTTATGTATATTTTGATGCACTGCCGTGCTTGTGAATTGTTGTAGTTTTTTGCATGTTTGGATTACAATATGTTGCATGTGCTTTAATTGTTTTGATCAGGTAGAGCGAATTTAGAGATGGCATTGTGCTCATGTGTGAACGTTTGTCAGAATCTGCGCTTTTGTTGCGCTTTTTTTTTTCTCAGACTGTTCATGAGTTTTGCCATTCCGTTTTCGCGTAAACCAAAAGAATTTCATGCAATTTGTAACAAACAGTAACAAGTATAGAAATAGCGGTTGTATTGATAGCGCGCGAGGCTTGTAATACAAGTGTAAATAGGAAATACATTCCCTGTGAATGATTTGACCTACATGTAACACCTGCGCAGCTGTTGCGCGTTCCAGGTGCGTGGAACTAAAGTTCCGTCAATTCTTTTTAGGGTATATGCCCCTTTGCCTAGGACCTCGTTAATGACGTATGGTCCTTCCCATCTTGGCGCTAATTTGCCCGGCTTTTCAGTGTTTGAAGCTTCATTGTTACGCAAGACGAAATCACCGGGGACAAAGGTGCAAACGCGGACGCGCGCATTGTAATATTTTTCGAGCTTGGATTTGTACCTTGCTTCCGTTATGGCGGTGTTCTCACGTCTTTCTTCCAGAAGATCCAAATCCATTCTTCGCTCTTGTTCATTGTTCTGTTTTTCCATGGCTATCATGTGCGGTGATGGTAAACCGATCTCAGCTGGAATGACGGCCTCAGACCCATAGACTAGACTGAACGGAGTTTCGCCAGTGCTAGTCTTTGGCATTGTTCGATGCGCCCAAAGGATGCTGGGAAGTTCGTCAACCCACCCTCTGCGTGCTGTCCCGAGTCGCGCTTTTGTGCCGTCAACGATTTGTTTGTTTACGCTTTCTACCTGACCGTTCGCTTGAGGATGCGCGACGGAGGCAAAGTTGTGCTCGATCTTCATTTCTTTGAACCATTTTTGAAGATCTTCTGCGGCGAAGTTTGTACCATTGTCGGAAATAATGCACAATGGTAATCCAAATCTGCAAATGATATGTTCCCATATAAATTTGCGGATTACCATTGCTGTTGTTGAGGCCAAAGCTTTAGCTTCCACCCATTTTGTGAAGTAATCAACCGCGACGATGACGAATTTCACTGCACCTGGCGCGTCAGGAAATGGGCCGACAAGATCGATGCCCCACTATTTGAATGGCCAGGCGGAAGTAACGGGAATTAGCGGATTTTTGGGTCGGAGCGTCTTTGGTGCGTGGCGTTGACATGCCGCGCATCTTCTTAATAAATCAACTGCATCCATGTGCATTCCTGGCCAGTAGTATCCGGCGCTCATTATCTTTGCCACGACCATGCGCGGTCCCGCGTGTATTCCGCATAATCCCTCGTGGATTTCTCTGACTAGGTATTGGGCGTCTGTTTTATCAACACAGCGTAGTAATGGGCCCATGAATGATTTTCGGTAAAGGACGCCATCCGCCATTTCGTAATTTATCGCTTTGTGTTGTATTTTTCGAGCTTCTGTCTTTCCTTCCGGAAGTTTTCCGTGTTGGAGGTACAAGATAATTGGAGACATCCAGGATGGATCTCCCATTTCAATGACGCTTACTTGCTTGAGATGAATGGAAGGGTTGGATAATACCTCTATGCGTACCTCCTTTGCTAAGTGCTTAAAGCTGGTAGCAACTAACTTGCTTAGCGCGTCAGCGTGCTTGTTCTCGCTTCTGTTTATGTGGTTAATTTTGAACGTTTGAAATTGGCTGATTAACATCCGCGCTTGTTCAAGGTATAACGCCATAGCTTCCCCTTTTGCATCATAACGACCGTTAACTTGTTCGGCTACTAGCTTTGAGTCAACGTTGGCTTCAAGGTTTCTTGCCCCCATTTTGAGTGCTAGACGGAGGCCTGCTAAAAATGCTTCGTATTCTGCTTCATTGTTGGTACTTTGGAAATCTAAGTGTATGGCATATGTAAGTTCGTGATCATCCGGACTGACCAATCGGAGGCCTGCTCCTGCTCCATCATCATTGGAAGCACCATCTGTGTGTAAGGTCCAGACTCTGTCGTCGAAAACAGGTGTTGGGTTCTGGATTGCCTCACATTCTTGTATTTTATCGATGGGAACTTCAGTGGCGAAGTCTGCTAGAACTTGCCCTTTGATTGCTGGTCTTGGTTTGTAAAAAATGTTGTATCCTTCCAGCTCAATGGCCCATTTAGCCAATCTTCCCGCCACATCAGGTTTTGACAAGATTTGGCCTAAATGATAATTCGTGAGAACTGTGATGACATGGCCTGAGAAGTACCTGCGCAAGCGTCGGGATGCGTGTACTAGTGCTAGAACCAATTTTTCTATCATTGAGTAACGAGTTTCGGGGCCGGTGAGCATTTTGCTGATGTAGTAGATTGGAGTCTAGATGTTTTCCCGTTCTACCATTAATACTGCGCCTACCGCTACTTCCGCGGCTGACAGATATAAGATTAACGGTTCTTTTTCTTTTGGCGCGGTCAGTGTTGGCAACTGAATTAAACATTCTTTCATTTGGTTGAATGTTGCTTCTGCTTCAGGCGTCCATTGAAAGGGAGTTTTCTTTCCGCAGTTTCGCAGCGTACTGATAAATGGATAAGATTTTGCCGCATGATTAGCCAAAAATCTGTTCAAGGCTGCTAAGCGTCCAGCGAGCCTTTGCATTTCTTTCATAGTTGCGGGTGAAGGCATTAGCTGGATGGTCTGTACTTTTTCTGGATTTACTTTAAAGCCATCTCTTGTGACTATGAAACCCAAAAATTTTCCTTCTTCCATGCCGAAGGAGCATTTTGTTGGGTTGAGCTTTAAATTCACGCTGCGCAGAGAGTCGAATGTGCGCTGGATATTGTTGAGCATTGAGTCTTCTTCATGGCTCATGATGACGAGGTCATCCATGTATACTTCAACTATCTTGCCAATGTCACTATTGAAAACTGTGTCCATTAGACGCTGATAAGTTGCGCCGGCATTGCGCAAGCCAAAGGGCATTTTAGTGTAGCAAAAAATGCCTTTGTCTGTGCGGAAAGCGGTTTTATCTTCATCTTCTTTCTTCATCTGGACCTGATGGTATCCTTTGTAACAGTCGAGAAAACACTTCCATCTGAACGATGCTAGAGAATCGACTTTTTTGTCTATTTCTGGAAGCGCGTAACAATCTTTTGGGCATGCTTTATTCAGGTCTTTGAAATCGACGCACATTCTCCATCCGCCACTATGTTTTTGTACCATGACTGGGTTGGCAACCCATGTATGGTATTTTACTTCACGCAGGATTCCCGCATTAAGTAATTCTGCTACTTGCTCGTCCATGGCTTTTGCTTTTTCTTCACTGAAGTTGCGCCTCCCCTGAGCAACAGGTTCTACTGATGGTTTGATGTTTAGACAATGTTGCGCGATGTCGCGTGGGACTCCAGTCATGTCTGCTGGACACCAAGCAAATATATCTTTGTTGTTAGACAACAATTCTTTCAGTTGTATTCGTGTTGCCGGTGAAATGGCATGTCCTAGCAGAATAGTCTGCTCTGGGTATTCGTTGTTCAGGACCCATTTCTCTGGTTCGTTTGGTGCCGAAGGTTTGATTACCTTTGTTGGTGGCTCGTCGTCCACGTACATGACTTCTTTACTTGAGTACAGAATTGCAACTCCGGTTTTCGTTGGAAATCCGCATGCAGCATGTGGAATGGAAGTGATCATGCTAAATTCTCTCTGTGACCTTCTTCCGAGTAAGACATCATGGCGTGAGATTGCTGGCATGACCATGAAATTGACTGTGACTGTTCGTGAATGCTCTCCGTCTGATAGAGTTACCGGGAAAACTATTTGCCCTAACGGGAATACAGCTTCATTGCAGAATCCGGTGAGGGGAAAATCAACCGGTTCTAGACGTGCTTTATCCTCTGGGTCGAGTTGTTTAAAACACTGCTCGTATATGATATCCATCGAGCTTCCTGGATCTATGAACATATAGTCCGTCCGGTAATGACCGAAAATACAAGTAATAATCACTGGTCGTTCTTCATGAGGGCCCCCAGGAACAACAGGAAATACGACTTGCTGTTCTCTCCAATGTTGATCATAGTTTCGTTTATTTGTTTTTCGTGACGGACCTCCCTGAACCATGTGTATTTGTTTCTGATAACTGCTACATCTGGATTGGCTGGATTGGATGTCCCCCCTACGTGGTGTTGGTGGGTCCAATACTGTGGTGTTGATTTCTTTTCCAGATATGATGTTTGGGAAATCAGATCTGGCGATTTGAATAACGATTGTGTCTAAACCAGCTTGGCATCTGCTAAACCAATGTTCTGGAGATTCTTCTATTTGTAAATTGTTTCCGACGTTTGGTCGAGGACCAGGTTGCCGGTGAGATAACGAATTTTCTGCCATGTGCAAAAACAGAAAATGGAATGAACTGAATCGAAACGAGGTAGAAACTAGAAAAACTGAGAAAACGGTGGGTGCCAATGAAGAAACACTAGATAAATGGTCGGAACCGAAATATCTAGGGGGTTTGAATCCGCATAAAAGGGTTAGCTCTCTCTCGGTCGATTCAGTTGCAGCTGATCTCCTTCTCCGATGGTTCTGCAAAAAAGAACACCGTTAGCCTCGCCAAGGGGAGAAGAGGGTTCTCTCCTTGACCCGACTCCGGTGTGAGAATAAGTATTGGTACGGAGAAGAGAAAAGTATTTTAGAAGTGTGTGTGACTTGAGTTCATACCTGAACAGTTTTTGTATTTATAACCAGGAGTTTGGGAGGGAAAACCTGTTATTGAAAAGATGACGGAAGATGCTAACGCCGTAACGGTTATATTTTCTTCCGTTAAGTTCTTTGATCCAACGTCAAGTTGTCTCGATCCGATGTGAATGCACACGGATCGTGGTTTGATCTATGGTTGGGGAGTTGCCACGTGGAAAGTGATTAAGTGAAGATTATTCTTCAATTGCATGCCTTCGTTGTGATTTCAGGGGTGTCTGTGATGACGACACGTGTCCAGACGGTTATAACCGTCTGGGTGGTGCACGATTATATTCTCTCTAGAAGATTACGGCTGTAATCTAGTGTGGCACCTTACTGTGTGGAGGCTACTGAATAAATCCTAAGTCTAAATTATCCAAGTCTGGATATTTAGGCGGAGGTATAGATCTCAGGATTTTAATCCTTTGTTAGAAGGCGCAAGGATTTATGTTTTCCTTTGGGCGCGCAACTATAAATTGCTGATTGCTTTCTTCCTTTTGTAAGACCAATGCGCGGCCGCGCAAGGTTAAAAGGTTGAAAGGCCGGTTTGCGGTATGGTCTTAAATGCTTATTATGAGGTTTTTGGGACCTTACCCCTTCATAAGTGGTATTTAATTTGACTCACAAATCTGTTGTGCAATTAACATTCTCCGAAAACATAAATCAAAAGGAAAACAATAAACATAAGCAACAATGACGGTCGGAAGCTAACCTGATCGTGGTCACCGGAATCTTGCTGAAACAGATCTGATTCAACACAACCAACACAAAATCTGGTTTGAAAAAATACTACAAAATCAATACTAAGCAGATCAAAACGAAAATGAAACATGCATACCTGAATCAGGTCACCGGACCGTCACGGATTCTGCCTCACCGGGAACAATCTGACACGGTGACCAATCCAAACAACCGTCACCACCACGCTCCGTCACCGGCCACCAAGTTGGCGACACCGACGCCGTATGCTGACTCACCGTGAATAACCTAACACCCACCATGTCTAGGCTTTGTAAGCCATAAATTAGAGCCTCATCTTACCATGAATATCATTAGAGGTTAGCAGTGGTGGGAATGGTGCCTACTTCCGATCGATCTTCATCTACCTGGACTTTCATATTTCGATACACCGATGTATTTGACGATGAGTAGGCTTCGAAACCCCCAAATCAGATTGCCATGAATATGAAGTAGGTGAAGGGAGACCGAGTACATTTTGACACTGTCATGGATCATGGATGGATGTCTTTTGTCTTGTTATCACCGATTGTAATTTTAGACAAAAGGGTAAAAGTGTAATTTGTCGGTGGCACCGACATTTAGTTTTAAGATTATATAAATATGAACTAGTATTAAGTCCCCCCGCGTTGCGGTGGGGGCGTAAAATCATGACAAATAGCATTAATGTCACACCACCACCAGCGACCACCAACATTGAAGTTGCGGCGTGTGAATGCGGAGAAATTAGACCGAAACATAAAACTAACTAAGTCGATTTAGGACCCGCACGTTGCGTTAAAACCTATCAAACATGAAAAATAGACGATGTAAAAACGTTGAACCACACTCACCGTTGCACCATGTTAACTCGCAAAATTTAGAGCGTAGTGTAAACCAAAACGTAAAAACGTTGAACTACACACGTACGTTGCGCCATGTTAACTCGTAAAATTTAGAATGAAACGTAAAACGAAAGTTTTGAGGAGTATATAAGACCGTGGGGTATGGTGGGGCTTGGGTTGGGGCATTTGTTGACACGTGGAATGGGAGCCCCCCACCGCCTAGTTACGTGTCCGCGGGGTATGGCGGGGCGTGGGTTGGGCTTGGGTTGGGTGCACCGCGTGGCAGAATATTCAAAAAAAAATTACAAAAAATTTATAAAAATCACACAACATTTATAAAAAAACCTACAACTTCATTAAAATTTTAAAAATTACATAATCCTAAAAATTACATAATTTCTAAAAATTACAAAATAACAAACCTAGAGCGTTAAATAAATTTCAAAAAGGTCGATCTTGTCGAACGCCTTTCGCTCTTTGCCTCGAAACTCTATGTTCGCCACCACCACCCGGTCCTCGTGGCTTAACTCGCCGCTCGGAACGGCTTCGTAGTAAGCCTTGAAACGCTCGAGCTTGGGCCGTAGCTCGCGCCATTTATGTTGTCACGCGTTGAGGTTGTGGCGGTCGTTACCGACGTTATGTCGGTAGGTTGCGAATGCTTCCTGCCAATATTTTGTTTGGCCTGGTGGCCGCCCCTTCATAGCGTCAACGACGCTTGTGACGAGAGCCAATTCTTCTTCATGGGTCTAGGATGCTAAATTATATTTTAGACAAATAGAACTTGACATTAGAACTTGCAGCATGCCAAGTTCTTTTGATTACCCTATTTGTATAACTATTTTGTAATGAATGACAGTTTTATTGTATTTGTTATAGACAAAAAGGATAAACCATGACTTTTGGTTTGCTAGTAAGTGCATGACTATTAATTATATTTACTAGGTCATTAAGTATATAAAAAGAGTTGTTACTGGTCGTCTTCTTCTACAATTATAAGTAAAATTCCGATTTACGGACCGGTACTTAAGTTTAAATGCACAATAAGCATAATTAAAAGTGTACTGCTACGATATTACCTTAGATTGGAGATAAGCAGTAGATCAGAAAAACGAAGTCGCCGGAAAATGTCGGGTGTGCTACAAACATCGATATAGGTGGCATGTAGATGGTTACTGGGTGGAAATAAATCTACTGGATATTCTACAGGTATTTTAATTTATCTTTGGCTCGCCGGAGAATCGAACCATTGCCGAGATTTGCGTCGGAAATATATAATAAAGGGGGGGGGGGGGGGATATGCAGACCGGCTTCGTAAATCGACTTTCTTTCCTTGGCAACCAAGATAGAGATCGACAGATGTTGATTTTGGATTGTAGACACGTATCTCTTGCTCCACCTCCTCCTTACTTAGTTTCACTCATTCTTAGACCATCCGTAGTGGTCGTGGAAGTGGGTGTGGAATGCCCCAAAAAACGCCCCACAATGCCCACCACACCGCCCCCTTAGGCATTTTTTACCTTTTTTTTAATGGCGTTTTCTTTTCCACGCCTGAGATGATTGTGAATGGCCAATAGGATCCTCCCACGTCTATTTTAAACCTTTTTATATTTATTTAGAAAATAATTGAACAAATAATAATAATTAAAGGGGCAAAAATGGGGCATGGACCACTACACCCTTTTTGGATGAAAAATGCCCTTTTGACGTGGCATCCACATGTCAGAAAACGCCTCTAAGAGGCTTGAACATGACACATGATTCTTATCATGAAGATAAGATTTTATCCAACTTTACTATTTCACTTTTCTTCATGTTTTAACCGTGTCTAAATTATTTTCACACAAAACAATTTTTTTTACTAATTACATTATAACATATTTAGAATTACTATAAAAACACCAAATACTTTTCTATTATAATATAACTAGGTTATAACCCCGTGTATTACACGGGTTAAGTAAATAAAATATCAAATAGTTAATAACGAAAATTTAACAATTATAAAACGATATTTTAAGACGCTTTTCTGATATCCAAACAAAATTTTGTGTCATGTATGATCAAAACTTGTGATGTTTGTCAAGTTTATAAATATGAAAGCTTTTGAACCATCGATTAGAAGACATACAGTATCATCGACTTTCTCACGAGTAAATATTATTATTTTTAGTATTATTAATGTTATTAATAATAATAATAAGAATTTGTATTAATTTAGATTAAATATTATTATTTTTAGTATTATTAATAATTTTAATCAATTAAATGAGAGAATGACAAGTGTAGATTTGATTAAATATTATTGATAATAAAAATTTGTATTAGATTAGATTTTAGATTTGATTAAATATTATTAATAATAAGAATTTGAATTAATTTAGATTAAATATTATTATTTTTAGTATTATTAATAATTTTAATCAATTAAATGATAGAATGACAAGTGTAGATTTTATTAAATATTATTGATAATAAAAATTTGTATTAGATTAGATTTTAGATTTGATTAAATATTATTAATAATAAGAATTTGAATTAATTTAGATTAAATATTATTATTTTTAGTATTATTAATAATTTTAATCAATTAAATGAGAGAATGACAAGTGTGCCAAAACAGGTTGTATAGATATAGATTTAAGTTGTATATATCAATGAGATAACATAAAAACTTAATTTTTTTTTTGAACAGAGAATTTCATTAGAAAAAGGCAGGCCTCAACATACAAAATAAAAATATTAAAACAACAAATATGTAACAACATTAATTTTGCAACCTTAATGACAATATGAAAAAAAAAACCCTCGTTAAATAATATCTATATATAATCTAAAATTTAGTTACATGTTTTGTTTTAAAATCAACATTTATGATGTTTTAAATGCAACTTTTTTGCAACCTTCATTATTAGCCTCTTAAATACATGATATTAGAAATTGTGATATATAAATTAATTTATATCAAGTACAATAAATACACAAGAAAGATGTTGAGTCACAATCAGTTATTTAGACCATCTTTGCGGATTGGCCGGAGGCGTGTTTGCGCGCTCTGCCTCGGTTACATTCGGATCATTGCCCAGTGCTTCTCGAGACAAACAGGAATAATTTCAGCCCAAAGCCGTTCCGTTTCTATAATTCTTGGCTGGATAGGGATGGCTTTTCAGGGGTGGTGGAAAATGCGGCCAGCTCCTTTGTCAAAAATAACGAGAATTCGGACGTTGTTTTGGCGGATAAACTCAGGTTCATTAAAAACGCGATTATTTCATGGAAGAAGGAGGTGGTGAAAAAAGAGAAAGAGGATTTGGTCAGGGACTTAGAAGAGATGGAAATTCTGGATAGGTTGGGCGAGGAAAGGGACCTGTTAGAGGAAGAGATGTGGGTTAAGGGTGAGTGCCTCAAAAACATTTATGAAAGAGAGAGATTGTCGGTTCTGGATCTTAAACAAAAGTCTAGATGTAGATGGGCGATTGAGGGAGACGAAAACTCTGCTTTCTTTCACAGGCTTATCAACAATAGAAAGTGTAGTAATGGCATTCCTGGGTTGTATATCGGGGAGGTTTGGGTCACTAACCCTAAACTTGTCAAAAAGGAGATTTTTTGCTTCTTTAGGAATCGCTTTGCAGAAAAGTACAAGGTGAGACCTAGGCTTAACCTTCTGGAAGTTAATAGGCTTTCGGAAGAGGAAGCTGGCAGTATTTCGGAAAGCTTTTCTGCTAAGGAAATCAAGGAGGCGGTTTTCGAGTGTGGTTCAGATAAGGCTCCGGGCCCAGATGGGTTTAATTTTAAGTTCATCAAGCATTTTTGGGCTCTCTTCGAAGAGGACTTCAAGGATCTTCTTGCTTATTTCTTTGAGTCCGGATTTATCCATAGGGGGTGTAGCTCTTCCTTCATCACTCTTGTTCCTAAAACTAAAGACCCTACAAGTTTGAAGGATTACCGGCCGATTAACCTTATAGGGATTATTAGCAAAGTTATCTCTAAAATTCTGGCTAACCGTTTGGAAAAGGTCATTGGGAAGGTTATTTCGGACTCTCAATCTGCGTTCCTTCGTAACAGATCCATCCTTGATAGTCCGATGATTTTGAGCGAGGTTTGGACTTGGTGTAAGAAATCGGGTAAAAAAGTGTTCATATTCAAGATTGACTTCGAGAAAGCTTATGATAACGTTAACTGGGGTTTCCTGCTTGATTTGTTGGACAAAATGGACTTCCCTTCTCGTTGGTGCTCTTGGGTTAAAGGGGTTCTGGAGTCGGCTAGATCGGCGGTGTTGGTCAATGGCTCTCCTACGTTTGATTTCGAATGTCAGAAGGGGCTAAGACAAGGTGATCCTCTCTCGCCTTTTCTTTTTCTTATCATTATGGAAGCTTTTTCAAGGTTATTCGATAGAGCTTGTTCGTCGGGGAATTTTAAGGGTGTTCAATTGCCCAACGGGGGCCCGGTTATCTCACATTTACTCTACGCGGACGATGCGTTGATTATTGGCGAATGGTCCGAGGAGAACATTAGGTTGGTGGCGAGAATTCTTCGTGTCTTTTATGCTTGTTCGGGATTGAAAATAAATTTTCAGAAGTCCAACCTTTTCGGGGTAGGTGTAGAGGAGGGGGAAGTGTCTAGGATGGCTTCGATTTTGAGTTGTAACAAAGGCGACTCTCCGTTCTCCTATTTGGGTATCCCGCTTGGCGCCAATATGAACCGGGTGAGAAATTGGGACCCAATTATCTCGGTGTTCAAGAATCGTTTAGCTTCTTGGAAAGCCAATTCCTTATCCATTGCTGGCCGTGTGGTGCTTATCAAAGCGGTTCTGGAAAGTCTGCCCATATATTATTTTTCGATTTTTAAGGTGCCTATCAAAGTGGTGGAGAAACTGGAGTCTATTATGAAGAATTTTTTATGGGGAGGCGCGGGGGAGATTAGAAAGATGCATTGGATTGCCTGGGATAGTGTTTGTCGGCCTAAAAAATTAGGTGGGTTGGGCTTTTGCAAGCTTAAGCTGGTGAACGAAGCCCTCCTAGCTAAATGGGTGTGGAGATTTATGGTCGAGGAGGATAATTTATGGCGTAGAGTTGTAGTGGCATGTCACGGTAGTAGGAGGAAATGGTCCTACCTTCCTTCCAAGGCGTCTCTAACAGGTGTTTGGAAAAATATAGTGAATATGGAGTCTAAGCTCTTGGTGAATGGCAAGAGGATTCTTCATCTTTTCAAAGGTTTGGTGGGGAACGGTTGTAACATCAGATTCTGGATTGACTTGTGGTTTGGTGACTTGCCCCTTATGTTGTGCTGGCCCAACCTTTTTGCTCTGGAAAACAACAAGATGTGTCTGGTTTGTGATCGCCTCCCGGCCCAAGAGAGTTCAGTTGGCTTTAATTGGTCTTGGTCCCGCCCCCCTTCTTCGGTAGTTGAGATCAGTGAGCTTGATGGCTGTGAGGCGCGGCTTGCTAACTTGTCCACGTCCTCAGGTAAGGACGCGTGGAAGTGGATCCCGGAAGTCTCGGGTGAGTTCTCCTCCAGTTCTTTTAAAAAGTTGGCTTCGAGCTCTGCCTTGGATTTCGGCTCGGTTATAGCTTCCAGTTGCAGATGGGTTCCGTCTAAGGTCAACATTTTGATTTGGAGGGCTTCTATGGACCGTATTCCAACTAGAAAAAATCTGGTCAGGAGAAACGTTCACGTGGAGTCAGATGCCTGTGCGTTTTGTGGGGATGTGATCGAAGATTTGGACCACTTATTTACGGCCTGCCCGACGGTCTATAATGTGTGGGTCAGATTCTGTTCGTGGATTAAGTTGCCTCCGTTGATTGCTTTCTCGTTTAAAGATATTCTCGAATATCATAACTATTGCGGTGGGGATAATAGGTCTAAGGAGGTCGTCCGAGGTCTCATTGCGGTGTCGGTTTGGTGTATTTGGAAAGCGAGGAATGCTAAGATCTTCTCTGAAGGTAAGGGTGAATGTAATGAGATTTTCGAGGAATTGAGGTCGCTTAGTTTTTTTTGGCTGAAATATAGATCTAAGTATAGGGATATTGAGTGGCGTGAATGGTGTAAATTCCCTTTGTACATGTTGTAAGGGGTTGTGGTGCGGTCCTGCGTGTTTTTTTTAGTCAGGCCGGCCGGTTTTAATAAAGTTTTCCTTTAAAAAAAAAAAGTTATTTAGACCATCATTTATTTATTGTTTATAAATACAGGAGATTGAATGAGATTTATTGACATTATGGTACTTATTGTCTGTTGGTTTTCATCGGTTTTTCTTCCGTACTTATTGCCGGTTGGTTTCGCCAAACAAAAATTAACCATATAAGTACTCTACATCTGCTCGAACAAATGAACACACAAAACACTCTCCCCTCCGCTACATCCGTTTTCTGGCTACATTAAAAGTCACCCAAAAACCACCTTCATAAATTCCGGTGGAACCAGAAGGTATCTCCACCACCCCACAAGAGCTTAAGTTGTTAACTTTACTTTGAATTTACGGGGATCACTATCGCAACCTATGCAGGTCCATTTCTAGCAAATTGTTCGTATCAAATCTCTTAGGCCGAGCTTCGATTAATCCCCGATAGCCGTTGGTTTTCTCCAACCGTTGATCTAGCATTGAAATCCAAGGTAAACTTCATGTTCTCTGCGTAGTTTTAATTATTTGATTCATCGTAACACTAACACTAATAAACTAACATAAAGGAGTTGAACAACATTAGCACTAATAAACTAACATAAAGGAGTTGAACGAATGCGAAACGATGCAGCGCCATGTTAACATTAGCTATCTTGGAATACTAATTTTCTAGAACTTATTGTAGCTTGTGAAAGAGATAAAAATGGAGGGGTAAATAAACTAATGGTTTATGTTTCAGAATTTGCGCAAGGTTTCTATGTGTTTGTGGCAAAGATATGTATTATGACTGCAAGGCTTCTGTTGCTACCATGTTGCCTTTATGGTAGCACATGTCCCCGATAAACATCCTATGAAAACATGTAAAAAAGGGCATGCATCATGCATGTATAGGATATGGAGTTGTTAAAAAATACCAATGTTATGTAATATGTATGGATGTTGTAAATACTCTTTATAAAAATCTATAACGATTGTCTACTTCGAACCCTCAAACTCATAGGTAGGGACAGTTTTCCGAATTTGAGACCAATAGATTACAAACTCTTTGGTGTATGATGATGGTTAGATATATAAAAAAAGCTACGTACCAAACTATCGATATTGAAGAAAAATCAAGGATGGAAATTTAATCAAGCAAGTCATGAAATATATTTTCAAGAATACAAATAGTAATAAACATAGAAATAAAATATAGTTAAATATTGATGAGAACAAAATGAATATTTGACCGCCTAAAATATTGTTAAATTAATATTAATGAGAACAAAATTAATACATAGTAATAAAAGAGTAAATTATATTGCTAAATAATTTAGATTTTACGTCTAAATATTTTATATAACTTTTTTTTGAAAGGTAAATATTTTATATAACTGATGAGTCAGACAAGTTAAAATAATAATTAGCATTTAATAGTTAAAAACAATTAATATTAGTAATGGGAGAGGTTGGATTTTATAGCACATGACCGTTTGGATCAAACAATTTGCGCACGCCCTTAAAATCATTAATCGAAGAATAATCTAATTATATTATACATATGACGAGAATTGATGAAATATGAATTTAGACCATTGATTAACAGTCACATGAATTTAGTTATTTTATTACTTTTATGATTATCAAAATATATTATAAGAAGAAGATGATAGATTGTTTGGATGTTGGTGAGAAATAAAACATAAAACACCATTAACTTACTAACTAAAAAAACTCCCTAATAAAACATAAAACACCATTAACTTACTAGCTTAAAAAGTATGACTGTTAAAAATAAAACTTATACCTTTCCCTTTTTTTTTTATCTAACTTCACTCTTTGAACACCATTAACTTACTAACTTAAAAACTATGAGTGTTAGTCACTTTTCTTGAATAAAATAAAAAATATATAGAAGGCGAAGCATGATTTAACCAAATCATATAAACTAAAGTCACTTTTCTTATACCTTCTCATTTGCCATGATTCATGTGTAGGTGCTAAAAATTTAGTTATATCAACTTTTTTACAACCTTCATTATGAGTCTCTTAAATACATTTGTGTCTTTTCGATCACTATTATTATTAATAATTGATCATTAAAAATACATAAATGAAAAAAACAATTATTATGACAAGCCATTTTGAATCCTTCAACTGCAAGAATGTCCTGCTAGATGGGGATGGTTGTAAGCCCTTTGGTTCTTCCACACCTCCATCGATCCCAGCTAAAGACAAGGGGGTGCTACCCATACCGACACCAGTTAAGCGCGTTGAAGCGATCGTAAGGTATATATCGGCTTACACTTTATTCGTGCCCTGTTTAATAAACCATTTTAATTAAAGATGTGCTATTTACCTTTCTACTCGATCTGAAATGTTATTTACATACCTGGTATATGTTTACTCTATTTTAAAATTAGGAGGCTACAACAGTCAGAAACTTGAGTTCATAAATATAAAAGTGCATTGCTCTACATTAAAAAAAATAGGAATAAAAAAACTTGGTAACGCATCACTTCGAATGTGTAAAGACGTATAAGGGGAGAAGTTGGCTTTTGAAAAAAATAAACTTGGTATCGTTATAAATGGAAAGGCAACAAAAAAACTTTCAACTATAATTGATTGATTTCCATAAACAATGTAATTGTGCATATTTATTTTTGGATAACCGTCTACATAAATGTTTCGTGCTTTTCCTTCGCAGGCCTGCTTATGCAGATTCGGATTCAGAAGAAACAGTTGACAGTGACCCACATGAAAGGTATACCGTCTGCACTTAGTGTTAGTAATGAAAACCTGTACTACTTTTCGATGCATATATACGTAAACATAGTATACCATTTTTAATAGTTTTCTTTTCGTTATTTCACTGCAGTCAATTGGCTGGTGATGAGATTGAGGATGACGGTGACATGCGTTAGCTAAAGTTTGGTCTATGTGTTATCCAATAAGATAGGAAGGCGTGCGAGAGTTTATGTGTTTTCCCTTTTTCTGTTTCATGTTTTTTCCCTTGGAAGACATCTTTTTTCACTTCTTTTTGGCCGGCAAGTTTTGTCAAGGAAACAACTTATGGCCCATGGTTTAATAAACTTTAATCACGCCCCTTTGTAGGCATATTGTCTTACATGTTATGCACCGGCCGTGTCAGACATCTTACCACGAACAAACAATAGCTATTATGCATGCCGTGCATCGCACGGGCTTTTTCCCTAGTTATATTGGTATTTTAAAGTTTAAGTATTCAATATACGTACAAACCGAAGTAGAAATTAATGGCAACGCTCTTGATTGAAATGTCCTTATGTAAAATAGCATATTTTTCTCAAAAGGAACTTTTATCAATAAAAAACCGAAGCAATTAAAAATAAAATGCCTTGGAAAATATGTTCTGTGTACAAATATTTTAAAAACGAATTAATACAAAATAAAAAATGTAAAATATCTTTTTGAAAACTGACTGGATGTATGCTTTTATACAAGCGATAAAAATATAAAATATCTTTTTTTTTTTTTGTGCATTTGATACGCTTCTATATTTTAGATTTGATTAATATTATTAATAATAAGAATTTGTATTAATTTAGATTAAATATTATTATTTTTAGTATTATTAATAATTTTAACCAATTAAATGAGAGAATGACAAGTGTCCCAAAACAGGTTTCTTTTATTATATAGTATAGATTATTATTAATTAGTTAACATTCACGTATGTGCCTACATCCTTTGGTAAATCTTTATTACTTTATTATCCTTATTATTTTAAATACTTGATTTTTTTTAACGGTCAACGAATCCTTCAAATGGGCTACTGGCGAAATTCACCACATCAGGATACACTCGCTTCCGAACCGAGGAAAACCCTCACCTAGGGCCGAAGCCCGTGAACACTTGCCCGAAGGCATGCCAGTGCGATGAGGTAAAACCCGCTCAGTTTAAGGATCGAATTAGCGATCTCCACCTATTCGCCTAGTCTCCCTTCATCACCAGGTGCCGCAGAAAATAATGGGGAGGGCAGGAATCAAACTTGGGTCCCTTAGAACACCAAGTCTCTCCCTTACCACTCTACCACCACCTCATTGGTAATTAAAAATTAAAATTAAATACTTGATTACTTTCATTTTTAGAGAATCACACCGAAACATTTTAAGTTCTTGTCATAATTAGTTTTATATTCTAATTCATTCATAATTATGAATATTAACTTCTTATTAAAATATTATATATGCTAGAAGATTTTAATTTGGTTTGATCATTTATATATTATAGCATTTTATATATGATAGTTAATCTAGTAATTATCCACTTGGGAATAGCCCAGTGGTGTTGGTGAGTTTAGATAGAGCTTAGGATAAAAGAGGTCAGAGGTTCAATCCCCATGGTGTGCAACGTTAGCCATTCAAAAAAAAGTTAATCTAGTAATTCTTCACAACATTCCTTTAAGAAATATATTTGACACCTTATAATGTTTTCAATTGTCATAGTCTAGCATGTCGGTAACACTTAAATAATTATTATTTGACCATATTTTAATATACCTAGAATATATAAAAAAAATCGGGTTACTACAATTGTACTTGTTGAATATGCGCACTTGATGATTCATTAAGTGTTAAGTGTTAAATGACATGTGTGTGATATATGTACATCCTTAATCAACAACCATTAACACAAGCTATAAATTTCTAACATCATCAAAACAAGGGGTCATTTAGGTCTTTTAACAAATCCATAATTAGGCTTTAAGTGTTGTTTTCTCAACACTGTAACTTATTCTTTTCTAGTTCTACAAATGTTTACTTATCACAAAATAAATAAATAAACATTACTAACAATTTACAAATATAACCCCTTAACTTGTAATTAAATTAGTAATTGCGGCCTGTGCTTTTTTTTTGAACGGCTAGATCACCCAGGTCACGAGTAGGAATCATGCGGTTGGCATATTATTGCCAGTTTGAACCGGTGTCACAGTTTGCCCTCTACAAAATTCGACACTAAGACCCCCCGAATAGGAACCCCACATAAGTGGGTAAACCTTCTCACCTCCCCCAAAAGCAATTGGTCTCATTCAAAGCCGGCTCAACCGTTTCGGAGGCCTAAAACGGAACTACATGATAAGGATAACCTTTCGATATTTATTAAAATTAGTAGGGTGCCCGCGCGATGCGGCGGGGGGCGTCACTTTGCATTGCGACACTCATTTCCATTTGTGTATCAATCACCTCGGATGTATATATGAAAATGGATTGAACTGGCCGGAAGTCTATTTCTAATTAGGGGTATTCACGGTTCCGTTTAGAACTTGAAACCGCCCAAATCGATCATCATTTTGGTTCCACGATCGTTTTTTAGCTTTCGATCGGTCGGTTTCAGAAAACTTCAAACCATAGAGAACAGATTGGTTTAAAAGTTATACCAAAAACAAAATGTAAAAAACCAAACCAGAGCATAACATTTGATTAAACCCCTATCTCACATGTCACATTTTCAAATCTTATTAGGTTCTTCTTCTTCACACTTTATTTTTTTGAACGGTTCTTTACAGTTTTGTGTTCTAAATATTACAATCCTAAAGAAACTTAATTAGGCATAAAAAATCATTATTTTGTACCATCAATGTATCCTATTTTATAATGTAAACAACCTTTTTTATTAAAATTTGTAGTTTGTATTGCTTGTTTCTAGACAACTTATGTTAAATAATTCTCCAAAATCTTGTTAGCTTTACGTGTACTTGTCATACTTTATTTTGGACATATAGTATAAATCTCTAAATCTCGACGAGTCCAAACCGTTGGTTTTTTAGAGTTTTATGGTTCGGTTTTGGTTTAAAAAAAATCGTTACCACGAATTGGTTCAAGATTTGACCTAAAAACTGTGAAAATCGAACCGTAAACACCTTTAATTCTAATGTAATAAACATCGTAAATCAACTTATTCATGTTAGATTATTGAAATAATGTAATTCTTGTAATCACAAAAAGTTATATTTCTTTTGGACAACATGTGTTTGGATCAACTCGAACATTACCTTTCAAAAAGCCACCTGTGTGACCATTACATTCACATTTTTCCCTTGCAACAATTCACATCCATGTCATGTTTCTTGTCCCAAAGAACCTCTTCAAGCCACAATTTTACCTGTAAACGATTTATTATAATGTATTATTGGAAAAGGGAACGGGTCAAAAGGGTTAATCAAAATACCTTATCAAGATTAATCTTGTGTGAATCAGAAAGGAGAAATCCATAAATGAAGCCGATTATTTTGCGGGAGCAAATACAAATAATATAACAGTAGAATCATGTACAAGGAAGTGTGTAATGGTGAATTGATAATGTTACAGTGGACCACCATACCACTTGTATCCAATATTCTTAGAACCACCAAAGCATCTGCAAGTTCAATCATGTTTTTTTATTTCTTCCATCATAATATCCCACAATTGCTATGCTGTATAGAAAAACAAAGTAAAGACTAAGAACAACTTATTCGCATTCTACAAAAAACCGACAAATTAGTCCACAAATAACAATATACAACAGTCTTTGATGTTAACATATCCTTTACAAACTACGGGTTGACCAAGAACTTGTCAAAGAAATTCCTTTTTATAACATTATGAAACGTGTTCTTGTTATATTAAAACCAAACCTGTCTTTTGTTGATGTTATGAACCCCAGGTGGAAGATGGGGTTGATGTCAATTGTTAATCTTGCCTCCAATGAATTTCTGGTTTTGTGATTTGCAACCTAAATGTTACAATTGACAACCAAATAGATTTCAACAGTAAACCAAAGAACTTTACCAAAACTGGAACGAATGATAAATAATAACAAATATAAGATTAAATGTTCTATTATTATTAGCCTCACCTAGATAAGTAGCATTGTAGACCAATAGTTTTTTGCCAGATGAATGTTTCGTCTTGCTGAGCTACAATACTCCACTGAACTGTGCGTTTCGAAGCAACCACTACAGAAAACGAAAACGCAAAAAAGAAACCGATAAATAAGAGAAATCGAGAAGGGTACCTACTATGAGAGACATCGCATTCATCTCGGCTACCAGCATGTTCCTATAAATGCATAAGAGACAAGGGTATACACTATCTTTACCATCACACCAATTTTAAAAACTATATGGATCAACCTACCAATAATACAGCTAATCCCCGAAGCCACAATGAACTATTTGAAACTCTTTCCTCAATGCATAATACATCACAAAAAGGGAACAAGATCTACTTGAAAATCTTCTGTTGTTAAATTCAAAGAATGAAGAAAACCCAATATCGTTATTTGACAAACAAAGAAGATATACCTTATACGGCCACCATCCACTATAAAATGAGCCCAAACCCATACACGCTTCCGTTTAATCATCTCGTGAGCTGTAAACACCCTGTTACGCAAATCAAAATCAACAGTCTCTTCCGATTTAAACCTGAAACAAGTGATTCCCAAAATCATTTTACACAGAACATTTTAAAGGATTTATATTTCATATTTTAAACTGATGTCATTTGTTGGGGAAAAAAAACTGAATCGGAGGTGGGTTCACGAACGGTGGTGATGTTGATCTGGTCATGAGAACCCTGGTTCACCATCGCTAATATCAGATTAAGGTGGCCGATTTCCCCTTCTCCATCGCCTCTTTCTCTCTCTCTCACTTCCTCATCTCTCTTCGCTACTCCCTTTCTCTCGTTGTCTCTATGGAGAGTGGAGACATTTGGGGGATTCAAAATATGAATGGGATTACGAGAACAGGAAGGCACAAGATAAAATTTGGGCGGGATAGTGTTGTAAGCTTTTGATTTGTTGACTATATTTAAATTTTAAAATTTGTTCCCACTTAACTATAAGATTTTATCACGCCTTAAACTTAGGAATTTTTGTTAATATCTGACTAAAGTGTATAAAAAAATTAAAAATTTTAAACTTAGGAATTATTCAATGTAATTTTAAAAAAATTTGGCAGGACTTTTATCTCTTATTTTATTAAACTTGTTAAAAAGAACACTTGATATCACATCGGATGTGTCGGAAGAACCAATGATTTAACTCATAAAATGATTACAACTCATACAGATGTAGCCAGAAATATATTATAAAAGCAATAATCACTTGTACATTAAGCCATTATCTACTTGTACGTTTTAATCTACATGTCAATATTGACCAAGACAACTATCGAAACGTTTAAAAAAATGTGCCGATCGTCATGGTACCTTCAGATTTTTTTAAAACATTACGGGTTGTAAGATATCGCAGGAATACGTTAAAGAATTAAAGAGGGGGAGTGTAACTAATTACCCATAATTATGTTAAATGTCAAGGATTTAAATGTAATAGATTGAGGGACTAAAAAATAATTATTGTTTAAAAGACCACTTTACCCTCATTTTAGGGGTTTATTTATAAATAAGAGGGGAAGAAGTTCTTAACTTTTGGGAATCCTTGCCTCATGCATTATAATATAGTATAGATATCACAATCCTTACATTATATCGCTAGAAAGCCATCCAATAAGTCTCTTTATTCTTAATTCAATAATGTACCAACTGTTTACTACATCAATTATGTACCTACTTGGTTGTATATTAATCTTTTCATAAGTCTCAATATTCTTATTCCTAATATATCATGCCATGTAAACTTTGGCTCGAAAGTAATAAGATTATGCAATAGGTGGGATTAGCTATTATCTAATCTAGTAGAAGTACAAAGGCTATGTGAAGTCTTCCAAAGTGTAAAAATGCTAATATATAATAAATGTGTCGCAACCCCGACCCTTACCCTGGGAGCAGGAGCCGTGAGACAACAGCTGGTGGTATCGGTGTTTATTAATTTGGCAGCGGAAATGAGACATCAGAACCGTAGTTAGGAAATAGTTTCAGAGTTTAAAAACACCAAACTTTTATAATAAAGAAATGGGATAAAAACCCATGTTTCATTCATAATACATTTGTAGGGATAAAACCCTAGTTGCTGAAATCATAAACTTTTATTTAGGTAACTTTTATAGCCACATCTTTAAGTCTTCAGTGCTCCACGGCTGGCTTCTATTAGCTTCACATTAAGTTACCTGAAACACGTTTTAAAAAGATTTTATCAGCAAGAAATACTGGCGAGTGCATCCAAGTTTAATCAAAACAAGCTTTTATAACTTTACAGTATTGGGAGCGATTACAATGTTTATATCTACCAATATACTCATTTAGTATTTGTCATGTTGGTAGTTCCATGACGGTGGTCATATTACTCTTTGGCTAACTCGTTGTCCAATAGTAACGTATTTACTAGTAGTGTATACAAAACCCCACATACCGGCAGCAATTGTAGAATACATAGACTCAATCACTGTTAAGTATAATTGAAAACATTTGAGGTTTTGGTAAAACAGTTTGGTAGAAAAAGAGAATGACTCACTTTGTAGACTTAGGTAATTCTATCGCTTCCTGTTGGTGTTCCTGATTATTTTCTATTAAAAATAAACAATGCACACGTGTTAGTAAGATAACCCAAATCACATTAGCATACAACACGAGACAGAACTCCAACGAACTTAGTCAGACAGAGCCTCAACATGCGTTACGGAGTCCTAGATCAATCGGGTAGGGTAACGAATTAGTGATCGGGGGTTAAAATACTTACAACGAGGCAGAGCTTCGTGTTTTAGGAGTATAATATCGAGCAGCGTTTAGCTATTATAGGGACTGAGAGAGAAAAGAAAATTGAACGACGAATACTGAAGCTGAAGCGCTTCTTATATAGGCTGGTCCCTGGCTTGCTTGCGCCCCGCGAGCCCCTGACCTGATCCTTTCGCGCCCCACGAGCCCTACCTATCTAGGGCTAGGTCTGATGGGTCAGCACCCGAGCTTCAACACGATGTGGGACACGCGGCGTCATGAGACTCCGGCAACCATAGGGGTTTCGCGCCCCGCGGGCCACCTGGTGGGCTCGGTCGCGGCCCGCGAGCGACGTATATTTCTTTATTTTATTTGATTTTTATGAAAATCAAGGTTAAACTGGTCAAGATATCGTATACGGGGTGTAATTAGAGCGTTTTTCGAGAGTTGTTATAAAATGTGACCATGCCCTAGAAAAAAAAAATCATAAAGTATGTCTACACAAAAGATCACAAATTCAAATTGGTAAGTGGAATGCTGCTATATTCTTTATTTGTTTGAGGGGATTTTAGGTTTTGACAATATCGATATGTGAGAAAGTTTTAACTGGATACAAGGATGACATTAATTCATGTAACCAAAGATGCTTACCTTCATTGTGGTTTCTATTACAAAAAGATACAGCCATAATGGAATCATTTAATACCTACAACCATAATAATTAATATCGAACAAATAAGTATTACACAAATTCGCCAAATCAACTTTCATTGAAGACGAACAAATCTCAGATTAATGCATATATATAATAAACTCAAGATCAAGAAAAAGACGTTATACCTAAAATTGGCGCCGTAATTTCGCTTATTTTCATCTGCATCGCCTAAACCTAGCATCCATCATTCCGTATTTCCATCGTCGTTTCGTTTCCAAACCGAAACCATCGTGACTGCTTGCTGATTGGCAGTGGCGAGCGACCTTGCCTTCTGTCCGTTCCGAATTAATTACCCTCATTGATTACATCAGAATTATTAAATCACGCGTGCCTTTTCCAATCCAAGTTTATTACTTTGCTTGCGGCCCAAGCTGATCTTCTAAGCCCATTTATTTTAAGCCCAAAATCTAAAATAGGTTGTATAATTTTTCTTTTGCCGGAGGCCCTATAATACATGTGGCCTAAAGCCCTAGCTTTAGTTCACTGGCCCATGGGCTGGCCCTGGTCTCATTACTCTATATACAAATTAGAAATGAAAATGAAAGAAAAAGTGATGTACAAGTTAGGATCGTAAAACTTCTTAAAGCTAAGTTCTTTATGGATGAAATGTAACCACGTGTCATGGTGTGAGATGTAAGCCTTATCTACAAGATGCTGATTTAGCTCTTTTTAAGGCTATAAAATGAAGGAATAATGGATTTTAATAATCTCAACTATTAGTCGTTGGTCGGCAACAGTCTCAGCTTCAAAAATAACCAATGATGGTCTTATTTCCACATATTGTAAACCAATGGATCAAGAATAACAAAGAATGATCTCATCTGAGTGTAGAGGTATGCCATCGGTTTTAGTAATAGATCACAAATGCATTTAGATTGGGATAGAAATAGGCATTCGGTGTGAGAGATGACTTTAACACCTAAGAAGTAAGAGAGAGATCTAAGATCTTTTAGGGAAAATGAAGTAGCGAGACTAGTGGTGAATTTATTGATTAGAGGGGAATTATACACTATATAAATTATCAACTTTTGTGTGTATTAGGAGTTGTAAATTATGTTTGGGGAGTTTTCCAAAAAAAAAGTTGATTTTATACTTTTAGTCCAAAAGCATTTGATGTGTTATTTTTAACCCAAAACTATTTGGGTTACAACTTTTAGCTCTAAATTTTTTATCTTTTCAGTTTAACCTAATAACTTTTTTACTTTCAACTTTGGTCTCCTGTACTTTTCATATTCCGCAAATTTTCCGTTTTACGCTTCATTCTAAATTTTGCAAGTTAACACGGCGCAACGTGCGTGTGTGGTTCAACATTTTTACGTTTCGTTTTACGCTTCGTCATAAGTTTTGCGAGTTAATAAGATGCAATGTACGTGTGTAGTTCAACGTTTTTACGTAGTCTATTTTTTTCATGTTTGACAAGTTCGTCATAACGTGCGGGTCCTAAATCGACTTAGTTATTAATTTCTATGTTTTACGTTTCAGTCTCATTTTTTTCGCCGCAAATTCAGTGTTGGTGGTCGCTGGTGATGGTATGACATTGATGCTATTTGACATGTTTTATGCCCCCCGCCGCAACGCGGGGGTGTTTTTTCAAAGAAAAAATGGTTATGCGTATGGTTGTTGTAACCTTGTCTTTGAGGGTTTTTTTTTTAAATTGATTTTTTTACTTTTCACTCAAAATTATTTCATAAATTACTTTTAACCCAAAACTATTTGTTTTTTTACTTTTAACTCAAAACTTTTTATCTCTTTTGAAATTTATCCTCACAACTTTTTTTACTTACAACTTTAGTCCTTTATAGTTTTCAATTTCCACAAATTTTTCGCTTTATGCTTCGTTCGAAATTTTGTGACTTAACACATCGCAACATGCGTCTTTGGTTTAACATTTTTACGTTTAGTTCTAAATTTTGCGAGTTAACACGACGCAACATGCGTGTTTGGTGAACGTTTTTACATCGTCTATTTTTTTCCCGTTTGACAGGTTCAACATAACGTGCGGGTCCTAAATCGACTTAGTTGTGTGCATTAGGAGTTGTAAATTATGTTTGGGGAGTTTTCCAAAAAAAAAAAAAGTTGATTTTATACTTTTAGTCCAAAAGCATTTGATGTGTTATTTTTAACCCAAAACTATTTGGGTTACAACTTTTAGCTCTAAACTTTTTATCTTTTCAGTTTAACCTAATAACTTTATTACTTTCAACTTTGGTCTCCTGTACTTTTCATATTCTGCAAATTTTTCGTTTTACGCTTCGTTCTAAATTTTGCAAGTTAACACGGCGCAACGTGCGTGTGCGGTTCAACATTTTTAGGATCCGTTTTACGCTTTGTCATAAGTTTTGCGAGTTAATAAGATGCAATGTACGTGTGTTGTTCAACGTTTTTACGTCGTCTATTTTTTTCCTGTTTGACAAGTTCGTCATAACGTGCGGGGTCCTAAATCGACTTAGTTATTATTTTCTATGTTTTACGTTTCAGTCTCATTTTTTCGCCGCAAATTCAGTGTTGGTGGTCGCTGGCGATGGTATGACATTGATGCTATTTGACATGGTTTTATGCCCCCCGGCGCAACGCAGGGGTGTTTTTTTAAAGAAAAAATGGTTATGCATATGGTTGTTGTAACCTTATCTTTGAGTGTTTTAAAAAAAAATGATTTTTTTTACTTTTCACTCAAAAGTATTTCATAAATTACTTTTAACCAAAAACTATTTGTTTTTTTACTTTTAACCCAAAACTTTTTATCTCTTCTGCAATTTATCCTCACAACTTTTTTTACTTACAACTTTAGTCCTTTATTGTTTTCATTTTCCGCAAATTTTTCGGCTTTATGCTTCGTTCTAAGTTTTGTGACTTAACACATCGCAACGTGCGTCTTTGGTTTAACGTTTTTACGTTTCGTTCTAAATTTTGCGAGTTAACACGACGCAACATGCGTGTTTGGGTGAACGTTTTTACATTGTCTATTTTTTCCCGTTTGACAGGTTCAACATAACGTGCGGATCCTAAATCGACTTAGTTATAACTAAAGAATCCCCGCCGCATTGCGGCGGGTCGTAATTCTAGTTTACTCTGATAATTATGATGTTATCGACATATACGAGAAGAAAAATGAGTGTTTGTAGAGTGATTAACAAAGAGAGACGGATTTGAGATGGTTGGTTTGAAGCTAACCGATAGAAGATAGGATTTAAGTTCTTCATATCAAGCTTGTGAGGCTTGACGGAGTATATTATAAATAGCCTTATTGAGCTTGCATACGTTAATTGAGTAAAGATGGATCAATGTTAAAGTTTAAGAAATATAGTTATTTAGGTTTGCATACCTTTCCAAATACACCAACAAGAGATCATCACCAAACCTTGAATAATTTTCTTCGTTTTCTTATCCATCTGAGAGAAATTGTATATATCCATAATGTCTTTAAAATCGAAAGAATATATAGGGAGAATTTTGCACCAAACACTAAAGAGTTATGCTACCTAACAAACACCCAAACACCCAGTGGCGAAGTATAGAAGGGGCGGGGAGGGGCGCCTGACCCCCCGAACTTTTCGCTCAGTAATGTTATATATGTAGTTTTCGTATAGAAATTTTTGGGTATATACGTTTTCGACCCCCCGGTTCTATAATTTTTTTTGGTATATACGTTTTCGACCCCCGTCATTCGGGTCAAGCTTCGCCACTATCTGTAGCAAGTTAAATTTTGGGGTTATTGGATTTTATCACCCCCAACTATCGGCCTTTGGCCCTTGCCACCCGCAACTAACACTTTGACACCCGGCACCCCCAACTTTACTTTTTGTTTGCACTGGCACCGGTCTGTTAACTCATTACTAACTGAGTTAGTTTTTTATCCTACGTGTCACACTCTTGATTACGTGGACATAATTACGTGGCGAATACGTGGCAGTATATTTCTATTACACAAGAGATCAGAAACGGAGATGCAAACAAATCTCTTTAAGTCTTTAGAACAAACAGATATCTTGAAGATGCAAACAAACAAACAGATCTCTTGAAGATGCAAACAAACAGATAGCAAGAGATGCAAACAAACAAATGCAAATGGAGATGCAAACAGATCTCATTAAAACAAACAGATCTGGAACAATAGGGGCATATTTGAAGGCAAAATCGGAGATGCAAATTGAGGTTGTGTTCTTGGGGCCAGTGTTCGAAGCATACCAGTTAATTTCTCTTGGTGATAGCAACGGACAAGATAAACAAAATAGATTTGTCCAATAACAAATCATTCAGGCACAGATTTGCCAAAGGGAGACGCCCCATATCATCAATCGTTTTCGCAAACATACTCACCGTCGTCTTCATCTCATCCACCACCACCCCCACCCCTTCAACATCCTCTTCCTTGATCACAAAATCAGCACTCTGCAACATACACTCCATATCAGCCCCCAATTTATCAACCAAAACTTTGATATTGTTGATGAGGGTGGTGGTTCGGTGAACGGAGCTCGGGGCCGACAGCGAGATTGTTGATGAGGGTGGTGGTTCTATGTTGGAGGGTGGAGTCGAAGAACTGGAGCTCCGGATCCGATTGACAGGCGTCTTCGTAGGAGGTTAGATCTGGAGTGAGCTCTGCGTTCGACATTGTTGAAGAAGAAGGCTGATTGTTGGTTGAGTTTGTGCTAACAAAACAGCCCATTGGATACTCGTGAAGATTATGGGACATTAGGGTTTGTTTGGACTTGCCAAGTTATAAAGAAGGAGATGAGGGCTAAAGACACATCATCGCCATGTATGCAGCTCCAACTCATCACATTTGTGCCACGTCGGACAAAAAACAAACCAAGTTAGTGCAGATTTAACTGGGTGGTGCCAGTGCAAACAAAAAGTAAAGTTGGGGGTGCCGGTTGTCAAAGTGTTAGTTGCGGGTGGCATCGGCCAAAGGCCGATAGTTGGAGGTGATAAAATCCAATAACCCTAAATTTTGTCTCAACTGTAACATGGTTTTTCAAGTCGTGAAAGTCGCCATCAATATTCATTTTTTAACAGTAGTGTTTAATTTGTGTTACTAAGAAAAATGAAAATTAAAATAAAAATATTTCCTTTTCTCAGACAAAAAAACTGAATAGAGAATGAGAAGATTTAAATAGATAAGTTGTTATTAACTATCATTAAATTAAAAGCACTGGTAGAAAAAACCTTTGATAACGCGCATTTCGTGTCATAAGAGGGGATGGGGCATCCATGCGGGTATCCTCCCTGGGTTCGTTGTGGTGCCACAACGCCGCCGCAACCCACATGGCCACAACGGTAGGGCTAGCGGGTTGTTTATGCCCTAAGGAGTGCCGGTGAACATTGTGTGAATGTGGATGCACTTGTTTGACCGTTGGATTGGTGTTGGGCTTTGATTGGTTAAGGAATTTGACATTATTAAAACAAAAAAATAGTTTAAGGCAAGGGTAAGGCGCCGCTAGTGTTTTGTGGCTTAAGAGTAGTTTTTAAGATTTTTGACATGACAAAATTTGATTGGTTGGGGGCAAAGGATTCCCTTCTAAAAGGGTATATATGACACGTAAAAACACGTCTGAGAACCCCTATCATTTTTTTAACAATGCAGTTTGATTTGTGTTAGTAAGAAAACTGTTATATTAAACTTATATCAAAAAAAAAAAAAAAAAAAAGATCTGTCTGTTGTGAAACTAGCCTAATAGCATAACAATATAAATGAGATATAGGGAGAAAGAGATTGATATTTCATTGATAGGTCGTATTACAATGATATACAATAGTGGTATATATAGGAGTACAAAATTTGGAGAAGAAGCTAATCTATTTTTAGTGTTGATAACCATATAATAATATATGTTTATAACACTCCCCCTTGGTTATCAACCTAATACGCATGCAGATGCTGCCTCATTAAAAACCTTGCTAGGAAAACCCATTGGGACAAAACCATAGCTAAGGGAAAAAGAGTGCAGCGCGTGTTGTCTCCCCCTGATAATCTTGGCTTATTAAAAACCTTACTACAAATGGAATAAAACCCAGTGAAGAGAAAAAAGTGCAACTTGTATGATACTCCCCCTCATTTGAATAAATATCCTTTAAGTAACGTGAGCCGATCTTCCCTGAAAGTTGCTCAAAGCTTTTGTATCCAATAGAATGTCGCTTGATCCCTTGAAGTACAATCCCTTATGCTAAGCAATGCTGTCTGATCTTCAGATGAGACTCTTGGTGCTTCCTTTCGAAAATAAATATCATACGATCCACGATTGTGCTATGTTACATTCTCAAATCTACAAGACTAACCAAACTTGTTTTCATGGGTTAGTAAAATATAATCAAATATCGTTCATACCTGAAATGTTTGTTTCAACTCATTCCAATGTCTCCTAGCTTGACACAGACTATATCATGACAATAAGTTCAAATGAAAGATATTATGATCATCATAACTAGCAATACATGTTAATGCATAAATGCCTTTAACTATGGTACTCTAGAATGAGAATCTCTACTTTGGTAGAAAGATGATCATGTTTATTTCTTATAACAAGTGATTGAACAACTTTTAACGTACTCAAAAGATAAGCTTTCTAATAATAAAATGACCTGATATATGCTCGAAATGTAGGTCAAGCAATAATTACATTATGCGAAGGTCTTTAATAGAAATTCCCCTCTAAGAGCTCGATAATTTCTCTTGATAATGCGTAGGCATCATCACTCTAAACTGTGATATAAAAATGTTGATAAAATATGGCTATCTTTATCAAACTTATATCCCTCTTATCTAAATATCTCGAGTTATACAATACTCGACCTGACTATTTTAGTCCATACATATTTGTCAACCTCATATAGTACGTTTTTTTTAGGTTTTGATACCAGTGCTTCTAGCATTACCAATGCATGAGGAAATTCTTTCCATCTTATCCAAATATGCATGTGCATTCACTCTTTAGGAGTTTTGCTACATAAACTTGCTTATTTAACACATAGATTTCTATATCATATGCAAGGATGTCTTTAACACTTGCTTCGTTTGTAAAATCCATATTGTACAATGCTCTTACATTGTACATTGAGATGTCATAAACACCAGACACAAGTTTTCTATGTATGTTTATTGGTGCACAAGAATTACATCCATAAGATGTTTCAATTAACATTTTAAGCACTCAAATACTTTGGGATACGCATGCGGAATTCCAATTGTATACAACGTATGCAAATATGAATCTGTATACAACCATCATATTGTTCTCGAGAACTTGAGTTACATGATTATGATTATTTAAAATCCTTCAAGGACTTTTCATGTAAAATTTAAGTATTAAGTAACATAACATTAATAAGACGCATATCAATTCTCTCTCTATATTACCAGACAAATAAAATATTGGAAAGTCATTGCATCCACCACTAGAGAATGTGTCTCTTTATAATCAATCATGGATTTTGCAAAAATCCTTGTGCCACCAATTTTGCCTTATATCACTCATTTTGATTTTCATATAATTCGCATAAAAAAAACCCGTTTATATCCAACATATTTCACAACTTCAGTTGTATAGATGTTGGTCTGAAAACTTTCCATTTCATTAGATAGTTCAACTTTGCCTTATTTGCGTCTTTCCATTTTGGCCAATCATTTCTATGTTTACGTTCATAGGTAAATCTCAAATCTTGATCCTGATCATTTAATCATTTCAAGCGCTAGATTATATACAAAAGTATAACGACGTCGATTTTTATTTCGATTCCATACATATCTTAGACATGATACACCTTATCGAGATCTCATTATTTTCAGGTACCTGAGGTTCTTCTTGAACCATCATGTGTATTGTCTCTTCAGGAGACCTTTTTAATATAACCTCGACTTGACCATCTTAATTAGTTGCTCCAACTTTCGAGGAATTTTATTATTGGAATCGACTGGTCTACCACGCTTCAGAAGTGCAATAGACTCATTACAAAGATGTGGTGATTGTCCTTCTGGGTCACTCATCTTAATTGGAGCATTAAGCAGTTGGTATATGTGACATAGTCACCTTTTTAAGGTCAGTGAATGCGTCTGGTAATATATTCGCTAATATTTCTAAATGAGTTATTCTTTGAACTTCTGGTTCACACTTTCATTTTGAGGATCAATGATAATTCATACCAACTCATTTCTTTTCCAACTGCTTTTATCTCCCCCTGATGTTGGGAATGTTGATCCATTTAGATGGATATCAATTAATTGAGCCATAAATAAATATCTCGTGAAAGGCTCTATTCGTTATCATATATTCCCAACCACCTTTTAAGGTCCCATTTTTGTGCGTAGTGGTGGATCAATTTCAATATATACCGCACAACCAAAATCTTAGAAAGGACACTTTGGTTCCTGACCAAAAACCAACTATAATTGGGGAGAAACTATTACAACATATTGGCTTGATGTGAATTAATTTTATTTCATGTAAAATTACATGTACTCATATATAAACATGAACTTGCTCTCATGATTATTGGCTTTGCTATCAATCGTAGACGTTCAGTGATTGTCTTAAGAAGAGCAATTCGTGTATGAACATAATCTACAGGAAGTTCAACACTTATTCCGTCGAACATTAATAGCTAGGGAAATAAACTTATCGTCACTACTAATAAATACATGCAATCTGGAATATTGTGCTTGCTATCTTATTAGCTAAGGCATATATTACACAAACATCAAGCTGTGAATTTGATAACCATTTAGACGATGCATCGATTTAAAACACTAAATGGTATCATGTTGGGATAGCCATTCCAGAATGATTAGGGATACATACCCTTAATTGGCAAATACATAATTTCCCTTAGGAGCAAACAATGCATGTTATCGGCTAGAAGAATCTTCAAGCTCTTTATTATGTTTCACATCATCATTGACTCGGTGTGGTCTAACCGGTCATGCCAATAAAGTAAATAATCATGATATATAAACTTCTGATTTATGATTGTATATGTATTGGTTGCATTATGCGAGAGAACAACACATTATCATTGCGAACTATCATGTTATTCAACTTTTATCCTTTACACATTTGTTCTCATATAATCACTCTCATTATTTGCCACTTCTTGTGGTAAATCTCATTATGAGCATTATTATAATTATGATAGTTGATCTCATTGTTAACTTGGCTATCATAACATTTCAGATGGCCAATCTCATTATTAACATGACCATTATTACAATTCCAAATGGTCGAACACATCATTACAACTTTCTCAATTATGTCCATGATCACTACACTTACAATGGTCAATATGATTACATTCGTTTCAGAGAATGAGATAGAATCTGAAAACCTTTATGGATTTTCATTCTTTACTCAGTCACACGGGTATGGAATCATTTCAAAGTATCCACACTCTCTTCATGATATTGCTACTTTAAGAGCATATCTCAGGTGTGACAAATGAAAATATGTTATTCAGTTCTTCCATATAAACACTCTTCTTTCCGGATAATATAAAGTGAGAAATAGTTGAGTCATGTAAGGTCTGTCGAATATCTTGACATTCTATAAAATATAATGAGATTTAAAGAATATAACACTTCGGGTGTTATATTTAAGAATAATAATAATATATCTACTCTTTCATGATACTGATAATAAATCACAACTTTAAACTTTTATTTGTTTTATCTAATAATAGTATCTAAATAAAGATTTAAAAGACATACAATTATAAATAAAGATTTAAAAGACATACAATTACAATAGTGATAATCTTCAAATAAAACCAGTACACGTCATTCTCTCTTTTATGAATATCATGTATGTGGATATCAAAATATTGTTATTCCGTAAAGAACAAAATTAGATAACAAAAGAACCACAAAATCATATATCTTTAAAAAAACAAATTAAATTTATATATGCACATGCCATTCATACTAATCAGTTGGTGTAGATGTGAACAAATCCCATATCAACAATTAACCTAAATTTTAACTTTTCAAAAAATAAAAGAATACATAACTTTTAGTTAAACCAAAAGTTTAGAACTTTAGAATCAAAAGGATGTGAACCTTATAATCAACAAAGTAAAGCATAACTTATGACATGTCGCAACAACAACCAAAAAATTACAAAATTAAATTACGATGCGTACATCTAAGCATATTGAATAATGTACGCATTTGTAGACATAAAAAAAAACTAATGATCAAATCTTATGAAAAATGCAATATATATTGTACCAACATAAATGTCTAGTAACGTTATAATAAGATATATTTGTGAGAGAAAAGTGTCATATTACTCTAAATAAAAGTGTATCTTTTGACTTTTTTTATATATAAATAAATATGTTTATATATGAGAATCATAATAACACATAAGTTTGACATTCTACTTAAATTATTTAATATCATACAAAAATAAATTATAAGAATAATGTTATAGCATCAAGAATACATATGGAGTATTAAGTAATAAATATTATATTCGTATAAATTTAAAGGTTGAATTGTTTAACCGACTTAGGTGGCCATTTCAAATTTATGGGAGTCCATATTCGTTATTTGTTAAATATTATTGAAAATACAGTTATCGTCTCCTCAAACATCAATGAAACCAACTAAACATACACATATCTAATCGATCGATGGTATTCGAAAAGAGATGCCGATTTAGGTGCACATAATTTAAAAGAGATAAAACTTATATATTTATAATTTACACTAAAAACTTTTAGAAAAGAGATAAAACTTGTATATATAAAATTTACACTAAAAACTTTTAGATTTAACACATATCGGTTATTGTAAAAACAATAGTTTTTTATCATGATAATTCATTAGTTAATTCACAAGACAAAAGTAATTTAAACATTGTGAAAAGCCACCGTCCCATCTCCATTGATATTATCCAGCAATAACAAAAAAGAAACATATAGAGTTATAGATTGCAACAAAGGATATATGAGGCATCAGGCATCAATAATGAATCATGAATGGTAAAACAGTACCTTCACCGACGGTGATGTTGATGACCCATTGAGAGAGAATTAAGGCTTGTAATAATGAGATTCAACTCTAATAGCGGCATCGGGGTGATGATGGATTCAAAGTGGAACGTAAAAGAGAGCAACGAGCGAACTCGTGCTGATAACGTGTTGTGAAACTAGCCTAATAGCATAACAATATAAATGAGATATAGGGAGAAAGAGATTGATATTTCATTGATAGGTCGTATTACAATGATATACAATAGTGGTATATATAGGAGTACAAAATTTGGAGAAGAAGCTAATCTATTTTTAGTGTTGATAACCATATAATAATATATGTTTATAACACTGTCGTCTTTAAAGGACTAAATAAATAAACCAACAAATCTATCTTTGAATTCTACCTTATCATAATGAATATTCGTTTAGTGTTTCCCAACTGTCAAACATGAGTCTTTTATCAATAAATAAAATAGTAGTATAATTTTCATATTATTAGGTGAATGTGACACATCTAAATATTCATGATATGATCTCATACATCAAATCTGAAATTGAGTTATCAATTCGTCTAACATCTCTACTGGGAGAATAGTAAACGATAAGCTACCATTGGTCACTAATAAGAATTTAGACGAATGTAGTGTCTCTTGTTGAAAAATGTGAACACCAATCTGAACTTATACCGACACGGACATAAAAATAAGTAAAACGTTATGTTTTTTAAGTTAAAAATGGTACCGTGCGTTGCGGTGGTGTCTAAACGTAAAGTAAGTCGAATTTATAAAGTCTAATGAAAACATATTATATTTGACCCGACTTGTTGTAAAACAAAATTTATGTCAAAATGTAGATCAACTGAAAATCTACGAAGAAAAAAAACGAAAAACATATTATATGTGAGCCTACCCATTTTCAAAGAAACGTAAGCAACTTAAATTTATACCGACAAGTATATAAATATTAACACATAAAATTGATTATAAAGTTTGCCAAAATCGTCCCTGAGGTTTGGGCATGTTTGTCATTTTCATCCAAAACAACTTTTTTGTACAACATAGTCCTTCACTTTTAGGATTTTTTGCTATTTTCATCTAAACGTTTGACTTTTTTTTTGCCAAAATCGTCGCTGAGATTTGAGATTTTTTGTCATTTTCATCCAAATATTTGATAGAAAAAATAAAACAAATTAGATGTTTGGTTGAAAATGGCAAAAACTCCCAAAAGTGAAGGACTATATTGTACAAAAAAATTGTTTTGGATAAAAAATGGCAAACATGCCCAAACCTTAGGGACGATTTTGGCACTTTACTCTAAAGTTTTTAGAAAGTTGAAGGGTTGTAAGTGTTAATGCTAAATGTTGAAGGGTAAAGGCTAAAATAAACAAAAACTTACTTAAAGGCAAAAAAAAAATAAAAAATGAAAGTACCAATACTAAATGTTGAAGGGTTAAAATAAACAAAAACTTATTAAAAGACAAAAAGAAAAACGTAAAAATTGACTAATAGCCAGCTGCCATGCAATAGTCTGCCATTGATTGAAGACTTGTAAATGATAATACTAAAAGATAAAGGTTAAAATAAACAAAAATTACTAAAGGAAAAAAGAAAGGTTGACCAATGGCAGCAGCCGCCACCAATCATCCAACCTAGTAGTAGTAACAATCAGATTAGGAACGACTTGGTATTCAATCAGATTAGGAGAAGTTCCCAAGATATTTTGATAGAGATCAAATCGAGAGGATTTTGGTGGCTTAAAAGTAGATCGTCATGTAAAAATGTTAGTTAGAAGGATTGGTGTAAATACCCCATATATATGTTGTAATTTGTCCCTTTGTCCATTTGGGTCGGGGGTGTAGTTTTGTATTGGCCTTTTGCCCACTTAGATCGGAGGTGTGTTTTAATGAAGTTTTCTTTTAAAAAAAATCCAACCTAGTAACAAATTTAAATCACGTGATTTCGATAATACATAACATTGGACGATCATATTTTAAACTGATAACTTGTTGTGTTATGTATACCACCATACATAACATTCTAGTGTTCTAGTGAACCATATGGCTGGAGGGTGTGGGGTCGTCTCCAGCCCGTTCAGGTCCGTCGCCACACTAGCCCCCATTTCCCCCCATCGTCGTCGTCTTGAATGTCGCCCTCCCGACGTTGGAGACGGGCACTGCAAGACAAAACCATCCTCACACACACATATACATACAACTCATATATATATATTTTAGGCCCATCCCATTTTCCTTAGTTTCATCCTCTTTGCCCCATCCTCACACCCATCCTACATGGCGCTTACGTGACGGATCATCCTTCAAGGATAGGCATCTACCATACCGCATAGCCTAATAAACAATTTGCAAAACTAATAGTTGAATCTCCTTTTCTCAACAAAGTTTGTTAAGATAAAAATCGTTATAAACTTCTTAAAACATAATTGGGACTTAATTATAAAAGTACTTTACTATTACAATTTTACAATGTAGCAAATATCTTCCGGACTCGAAAGTCAAATTAGTGCTTAATTTTTAGTAATAATAAATCATCAAACATTACTATACGCCATATAATAAATTTAGGGACTTAAAATAAACTAAAAAGAGCTTGATTAAACGATTATTTAACCACATCCTATAACTTAGCTAATATCATTTTGGTATAATTATTAGGGATTATTACATATTTCCCCTTATTAAACCCCTTTATTACATATTTACCCAATCGAAAAAATTAATTACATATTTCCCCTTGTTTGTATGAAATTACCCATCTACCCTTTTTAATTTCCATTCTTAAAAGAAACCACCAACATTGTTTCCTAAACAAATATTAGATTTCTTCCCTCCCTACGAGATCGTTCCCACCTGCAACACTACCGTGACGGCGACGAGCCCTAGCCGGCAACGCTTGTTCCACTTGCGAATCAACATTAGGGATGGGATGGTGGTAGTTGAGAGCGACGGGGAGAAGATTGAGGCTAGGGTTTCGAGTGCGGCAGTGGTAACAGGAGGAAGTGGGTGGTGAGCGGTGGTGAATCTTTGTACGGTGGAGAGTGGTAGACTGGATGTGTTGTTAAGGTTGGTGTTGGTGGCGGTGGAAACTGGATGGTGGTGAACTGTGGGTGGACGGTGGAGATTCATGGATAACAAAATTTGAAAAACTTTATTAGGTACAATCTGTGTGCTTAGGAATCTCAGATTGTTCGTATACATTAAGAATTGGATTTTCTTTTTGAACAACACTATCACATTAAGAATTGGATGAAGTACACAGTGGTTCGTTGAGAACATTCTCGTTTGTGTATCACTGATTATTACAAAAGAATATAATATATTAATAATAAAATTGGGTATTATTTAAGAAATTGATTAAGGGTAAAATCGGAATTTAATAGTGTAAATTTAATGAAATGGGTAAATATGTAATATATATAGTTTAGGAAGGAGAAATATGTAATTGAATTTAAGAGCTGGGTAAATATGTAATAATCGATTTTAAGAAGGGGATATTTGTAAATGACCCTAATTATTACCCCTACAAACTAATCGACTCCTAAAAGTGACATTTTATAACTTTAAAAATCAAATCTGAAGAAATAAAAGATAGTAAACATATGAATATTCAAAGTCTTCCCAACATAAGTTGTCGGTTGACTAATAAGAAGAAGATTCTCTAACGCAACATGAAAATGGAATTCCACGGATCATCTAGAACCCATCGTCACCGTTTTTTTATGAATGAGTTTGGTTAATTTGATTGATTAATAAATAAATACCTTCTTGCTATAAATATTTTGAATATTGATACATAACGAGTAGGGCTGTTCATAAAGCTCGCGACTCGTAGGTCGGCTCGTAGCTCGCCCGAAAGAAACTCGAAAAAAAAACTAGCTTAAAAAACTTAATTTGAGATGACGTGAACCAAGCTGGCGCATTTTGTAACCAAGCCCAGCTCGAGTGAAGCTCGGCTCGGCCCATGGCTTGACTCGTTGGCTCGTTCTTAGGCTCGTTTAACAACGACGTAAAGCTCAAGCTAAGTTTAACTGCCTGAATTAATTTCGAGCTTGAGCTCGACCCCACCCTGGCTCGACTCGTTTACAGCCCTAATAATGAGCAAATCAAATTTGATACTGTATTAAACTAGGCTATAATCTCGTGTATTGTACATGATGATAAATCATCATCATCATCATCATCATCATCATCATACTCAGGTGCTGTTTGTTTTTTCTGCAAGAAAAGGTCTGCAGTCTGCGGACCACATCTGCAGGCATCTGCAGGAGAAGAGGTAGAACAAATGTCTGCAGTCTGCAAGGAGAAGAGAGTTTGTTTTTTTATATCTATAAAAACATCTTCTCACACATAACACACACAAACACACACACAGACACCTCTGATTCTCTCTCTCTCTGCCTTCCTCTACCACCACAACCAACAACCACCGTCCACCTGCCACCACCACAACCAACCACCACCACTTCAGCCACCACCCACCCCGTCGCAACCACCACCACCACCTAACACTCACCACCACCATCTTCTCTCTGCCTCCCCCACCCACCCCGTCGCAACCACCAAGCACCACCGCCACCACGAAGCCAAGCACCACCACTTCAGCCAAAAAACAACCACCTCCACCGAAACCCTAATTTCACCATCTTCGATTTGGGGGTTTCTGAAGAGAGAGAAAGAGAGATCGAGGGAGTTTCTGAAGAGAGCGAAAGAGAGAGAAAGAGAGAGAGAGAGATCGATTTGGGGGTTTCTCCGGCCGGTTCTTGTTTCTCAACCACCACCGCTCATCTCTTGTTTCGATTTGATGCTTTGTGAAGATGGATGTGATGGGGGGGGGGGGGGGTTTCAGGTCATTCTACTTTTATTTAAAAAACTTATATTTATATAACATAACAATAGTGTTTAAATTAATAAAAAGTTTTATACGTAAAATTGTTATTGTTATTTTTTAGAAAATTGTTATTTATTTTTTTTAAATTGTTCTTAAAAATTAAATATAAACTAGAATATTGACCCGTGCGCGTTGCGCCGCGGCCAACGAAATTGACATGTTGTTGATTAGATTCACATTTACAATGTGTTAAAGATGTTTTTGTCGGTTAAGTCTGTATTACTATCTTATACAAATAAGTAATTCACCAAATAATCTTAATACAAATAATGGTATCATAATTACTACGTTACATGACTTGTATCCATATAAATAACCTATTGTATTAAGCTCCCCGCGTTGCGACAGGGTGTAAAACCGTAACAAATAGCACCAATGCCACACTATAGCCAATTATTATTATTATTAAATTATTATTTTAAATTAAAAAAGCAAATGAAATGAACAGTTACTATAATATATTATAATCATATATTAATTTATTAATAATTATTATTATTTTCTTTGCTTTCTAAGTTGGATAAGCTTGGTGTCAATCAATACTGATATCGAAAATACCGGTACGGTCCGGTTCATTATCGGTACGTGAAGGTAAAAATCGGTACCAACCTGATACAGAAAACGCCAAAAGTCGGTACCGGATTGAGTTTGAAAATCTTTTAGTTTGGGAAATTCGGTACTGCTACACGGTACCATTTGCTCATCCCTGATCAGAGCTCCGTGGCAACCGATGCCGAAAATACCGGTTACGGTACCGGTATATGAAGGTAAAAATCGGTAGCGAACCGGTACTAGAAACGCCAAAAGTCGGTACCGAATTGGTACTTAGGATCCTTCTGTTCGGGAAATTCGGTACCGGTACCCAATATTATTTGCTCATCTCTGACTACGGGTTTCATACGAACAACATCATTAACATACAAGGGCGAAGGATTTAAGGGGCGGGGAGGGGCGCCCGCCCCCCCCCCCCCCCCCCCCCCGAACTTTTCGGTCAGTAGTGTTATATATGTACGTTTCATATAGGATTTTGTACGTATATACGTTTTCGACCCCCCGGTTTTATAAAAAAAAGTAGGTATATACGTTTTCGACCCCCCGGTTTTAATTTTTTTATTTATATAGCCCAAATAAAATATTTAATTAGTCCAAATATTATAGCCCAAATCATTGTATTTGGTAGAATACTAGAATGTATAATATATAACTCAAATCAAATCATTATATAGCCCAAGTTAAAAGCCCATCCTATAAAAAAAACCCAAATTTGTTTACTTTGGGACATCGACCAGTAGAACAGAAGCCACAAGCCAAAACTGCAGAGGGGGGGGGGGGGGGGACGTAGGTTCCAGAACTGTTCCACTTAAGCTTCTTGTTCGAGAACAAAAGCCAAAACACTGCTCGTTGTTGTGGTCTTGTACTCTTGTCCGACTTCTTCAATCTTTATAAGGTTAAAGGTATGTGTTTTTTATCTTTAGCTTTAATTTAGGGCTACAATTTATGTGATTTAGGTTGAAATTAGGGGTGAAATTGGTCCAAATTTTTGCCCTAAACATGTTGAATCTTTCTGTAACTATGTCTAATTTTATTTGTTTAATCTTATTGTGATTTGATTTAGATAGAAATTAGAGTTTGAAATTTATGGTGATTTGTTAACTTGTTTTGTTATTAGATTATGCTATGTGAAAGAATAAAATGATAACTTCTTTTTTAATGTTTGAGAATGTTTTTTTATTTGATATTAATGTTTGACCCGACCCGACCCGAATCAAATCGCCGACGTCCGACCCGAACATACACCTCGAAACTACGCGATATAAATTTTTTTTAGGTCCGTTACTTTCCGACCCTCCGAACTTTTTTTTCAAGCTTCGCCACTGCAAACACCCCTTTCTCAAAATCTGTCATTGTCATTGGCATTTACTTTCTGTCATCGTCACCAAAATCTGTCTCCCCTGGAATGGCATGATAGGAACCCGAAGTGAAAATATTATATAATCATTATGGTTGTTCTCACGTTTATAATGATGTTCGTATCTTTTTAATCAATATGGACCCTTCATCTTAATCCACGTGTAAACTCCTAACTGGAGCATTGCCTGTGGTCTCTCCCAGTACAACTACACCACAAAAGTGTTAAAATATTCTACAACCTCGGTGAATTATGGGATAATTATGGAGATTTTTTTTTTAATAAAGAAACCCTAGTTATCTTTGTATAGACATGGGCCTAACTTGGGAATTAAGTTTCCTATTAGTCTCTATATAAAGATTGCCTTGTAATTGCTTGAGCAGTGAGCACCTGAATAATTAAAAACCCTCTATTCCTCACCTCTTTTTTACCTTTGGTCAAAAAGCCTCTATATCTCAAACACATAACTCCTTTTCATCGTATCATATTAAATGTCATCGGAAATCACGTCTGAGTTTACCACTTACGGCCTCAATCTCATTGAAACTGAGCTCACATTAGGTTTACCAGGTGAATCACGAGGCCCAAAGTTGGCGAAAAAACCACGATCGATTGAAAGTTTCGATGATATTCGTTCCGACGCTACAAAATGTCCTTTGGATGAGTAAGTTTTGATCACTGACTTTGGGCCTGTTTTGATCCATAAATGTTTTCTTGGGGCCTCGGCTACAATTATGTGTCTATTTACATATATCACGATCGTAAAAATATCTAGTTGCAGTCAATGGACTTCAGTTTCACACTACATCACTTATAAATGTTGTGTTCCTTTTTGCTTTTTTTTTCCTGGCGTGTGTTTAAATCGTTTGTGTGTGTTTTGCTGCGCCACTTGATTCCTAACAATACGAATAATACGTCTACTGATGGATGCCGCAGGAAACAAATCCGATCGCCAGTGACTTTGCACCGGAAGAACAGAAACTTTAAGTTTGTAAAGGTGGCGGTTGACGGAGCACCATATATGAGAAAAGTAGATCTGGAATTGTATGGAGACTATCAGCAGCTTCAATGGGCTCTGGTGGAGATATTTCCTTATTTCACACTTGGTAACTACATATCAATGTTCAACCAGTGGCTGGCGAACCCAAGATTTATTTTCTCGGGGACAAAGATTAACCAAGCTTTTAAGAGCGGCGATCGGGATTTTTGCCTAAAAACACTATTTTTAAGGGGGACGGCTGCCCCCAACTAGGGGTGCTAAATGGGTCGTGTTCGTGGGTTGGCGGGTTCAACCCGACCCGAACCCGAAAATTTTAGACGAACCCGACTCAAACCCGAAAATCGTGTCATACATATGAACCCGAACACGACCTGTTCAACCCGAATTTTTTTTTTTTTCTCAAAATAACATATTAAGTAAACTTTTACTAATAAAAAGACACAAATGTATATAATATAGCTACATTTTAATTCTAAAATCTTATGTTAATTCCTATTTTTAAGTTATAATTGTGGCGTAAAACACTCATCCAATTTAATTTATGACAAAAAAATATTGAAAAAAAAAATATAATATAACATAAATGGGTTAAACGGGTCAACCTGCCAACCCAACCGGGTTGACACGAACCCAGTGGCGGATCTTGCCCGTTGAATGTGCCAGGGCCGAAAGACACGGGCACAAAAAAAAGCTCGGGCAAGCCCGGGCCAAACATAGTATATATAAAAAATTTCGATCGAAATGTGGAAAATTAGCACTACGGCCGAAAAACTTGCCCGGGCCGTGGCCCTGCCAGTGGAACACTAAGAACCGCCCATGCACTAACCCGACCCGTTTAGCTAAACGGATTCCCGGGTTCAACTTGAAACTGACCCGAACCCATTCAGACTAAACCCAAACCCACAAATTTCGTGTTAAGTTTGTGTCGTGTCAGAAATTCACACCTCGACCCCCAACCATAGGAGTAGGTCTGCCCCTGTATTCAACGATTCGATTGGACAGCGCATAAAACTTCATTTTAGATTTGAATTTAGGTAAGCTTGTGTCCTGTTTGATGAATAACTAATGTGAATATAGTGATTGTTTTTATAGAAAATGCATTGAGTGAGAACAACTTGTTAAATGTTGTGCATGGAAGAATGTATGTATCAATTTATGAGGATAAATTTGGGGACTGGATGCTTGTTGGTGATGTTCCTTGGAAGTAAGTTCGCGAAACTTGATCAAGTGATCATTTCAGTATGATACATTTTTTTAGAATTGATTTGATAACATTTGTTTGTTAATTTTTTGAATGATTTCAGGATGTTCGTCGAGACTTGTAAGCGAATAAGGTTGATGAGAAGATCGGAAGCGATTAATGCAGCTCCAAGAACAAGTTCAAGAGGCTCAAATCTCTCCAATTTTTGAAGTTCCTGAAGAAGATATTTTTTTTGGATTTTGATAGAAGAAAGTTGGTGGAAAATGAGGGTGCAAAATATAAACATATCACAACGGCATACAGTATATACAAATTATAAGCCTATAAAAGATATACGGCCGGTATGATTGTTAATCCTAATACTTGAATGTCATTACAAGATTGAATAAAGAGCTTTATCATTTTGTTTTTTTTTCTATAAAAGATATACGGCCGGTATGATTGTAAACAATTGGCTCTGGCCGTTAAAATGAATCATCAAACCCCTAACCCGCAGACACGAGCCAATCCGACCGACCTATCCAACCGAGACGGTTTGTTTTTCATTTCTTGAAGCCTTAGTGATTCAGCCTAAGGTTTTGGGCTGAACCGTAACATAAATATGCGTGATCAAGACTTTTCAACTCAGGATCGCTATATATTTTTTTCTTACATCCGTTTCCGTTGTTCTAGACGATAATTTGCGGGTGTCAAACTACAAGCTATATAAAACCAATGATATCAGAGGCTCGACAAATCCAAATGCGCACGTGAGTCATATGTAGTACCCATAAGGGGGTTTTCCAGATTTATTGGGTTTCCTCCTGAATTGGTGTATAGGCATTATAGCATGGTGGAGATGGATATGATCGGGTGATTCCGCTAGTGGTACGATGATACTCCAGTGGTCCGTCAGTGATCCAAATTTGTCGTTCAAAGTATAAAATTGTTGTTTTAATTAATAGAATAAATTGCGATGAATTTGATGGTAAATTTTATGAGATGGCTTAAAATGTACCACTAAATATGATAAAGTTGAAAAGGGTGAGTTGGTCGTTGGTATGTAACATGGACACATGGTATTTAAATTAAGGCTTATACATTCGAATTACGAAAGCCCATTTAGATAAAGCTACATATGAATTGGGGTTGGCCCAGTGCAAGGCAAACTACTAAATGTTTTGGCCTAGTAGTTCTTCCCACAAATGACAAAACACGCTCACTATGATCCCAATCTTCACAGTACACTCATAACTCATTCCCTTCTTACCGGAGTAAAATGCCAAAATGGTCCCTAAAATCCTTCTTAAAAGTGAGGCGTTGATTACAAATCACAAATCCAAATACAGAGAATGTATCGTGTAGAACCTAAGCTAATCAACAACTCGTTTTTATCCAATTAACTTTAAATCCGGAAAAACTCAAACTCATCCTTATAAGTTTATCGCTCGAATAGAGGACCCATCAACACCATTCAACTCGTAATCACTTTTAATTCTCTCTCTGTGATCCTCCCATACCTCGCTGAAAAAACAACTCCGGCCAGCACTAAATTCCGTTCATCCGAGCTTTATTAGGTAAGATTCTTCTAGGTGTTTTATTGGTTGTGCTTTGCTAACCAAAAGCCATCTGTTATTTTCCCGTTTGATTTTGGGAAATTAGGATCCTGACTGGTTAAGTGTGTGCGAGTTAAAGTTTGGGCTGCTTAAGTCCTTCCGTAGTGGGGAAGGATATGGCGCCAAAGCAGGTTATAGCACCCCATGGTGCCTTCACACACCGCCTCGAGGGGCGTTATACCACTTGAACCAGCATCCCACGCGAAAATTATAACTTTGCCTCTACACATGGCCTAAGGACCCGGGTTCGATCCCCGGCATTGGCGAAGCTTGGGGGGTCGATTTTTCCCAATTCCCCGGGGGGGGGGGGGGGGGGCGAAAACGTATATACCAAAAAATTTCTATACGAAGGTACTGTTCATAACACTACGCGTCGAAAAGTTCGGGGGGGCGGGCGCCCCCTCCCGCCCCAAGGAAGCTGCGCCCCTGATCCCGGCGTCCCCTTTTTTCGCTGATTTTTTTAACTAACGTTAAATCTGTTTTTCTATATAAATCACATTTAATAAAGGGAAAATTTCACAGAATAGTAACAAAATTTTAAAAGTGTTCAAATTAGGTCACTGTTGTCGTTTTTGTCACAATTAGATAACTTAACATTCAAATCGAGCCATGTCTTTTTTCCACGTGTCAAGAAAAAAATAGAGCATAAGATGCTGGTGTCAAATTATTTTAATATATGAAATTATATTTATTAAAAATAAAAACCATTTAATTACATTAAAAATTAAAAAAACAAGTTACAATCCACCTCATCACTCGATGTTAGCATCAAATAAAAGAGAAAAAAGAAACAAAAATCCACATCACCACGGTTACCTATGAAATGGATGAAAAAAACCCTTAATTTAATGAAAAATGAATATTGAGTGACCTGATTGGAACACTTTTGAAACTTGAGTAACCTAATTGGAACATTTTTAAAACTTGGTTACTATTCTACAATTATAAAATGTTTTATTTATAAAAGTAAACAAAAATATTATCTTCTTATTTCTTTTTTATTCTGATTTATTTTATTTAATAAGATAAATATAATAAAAGTTTTAAATCTATTATTTTATTTATAAATTAAAAAAATTATGAATAATAACTTTTAAAAACATAGAAAAATCTTTTTTATTTTTGTAAAACAGAAAACTTTCACCTAAACTTATAAAACTTATTTTTATTAATCTTTATAAGTTGTTGGTGCATATTTCGTACGTCTGCCACTGTGCGAATAGCTAGATAGAGAGTGTGTTGAATATTGTATAGAATAGTAAGAAGTTGGACACGGTATTATATTGTTAAGGTCCATTCGGACGGATGGACAACATTTAGTCCATTCGAATACCCCATCCGGATATAGGTGTGTTATTGTAAAGTCCATCCGGACGGATGGACATTAGCTCATCCGGATAGGCTGTTGCCTATAAATAGGGAGTTGTGGTTCTCATTCGGACTGAAGCTTTTGGATCCCTGAGGGGACATGCTGTCCGACTGGTTTCACGGTGCTGTAACTTTCAGACATGAATATAAACCAGATTATAAGTGATTGCTCGGTGTCATTTCTATCTTCTACTCATTTCTTGTCACCGAACCGATCATATCGGGACCAAAGCTTCGTCAAACTCGCCGGATCCTAGAATCACATAAGTTTTATTAGTTATTATTTTATCCAGATTTTTATAACTTGGAATCTGTTTTAATTAATAACTTAACAGAAAATATAAATTACCACCTAATTATCATCCGAGATATATTTAATTAGGTAAAGAGTACTGTACAATATTGCTTATCGTACATTACGTACGCTTCAATCTCAGCCGTCAGATCATCTTCCCGCATTTTAAAATCGCATGTTGTTTTTTTATAACAATTTCGCATGTGATAATTTTTTATGAATTCGCATGTTGTTTTTTTGTACCAATTTCGCATGTGATAATTTTGATGAAATAGCATGTTGTTTTTTTTATAACAATTTCGCATGTGATAATTTTTGATGAATTCGCATGTTTTTTTGTACCAATTTCGCATGTGATAATTTTGATGAAATAACATGTTGTTTTTTTGTAACAATTTCGCATGTGGTACAAAAAAACAACATGCGAATTCAATGCGGGAAGATGATCGGACGGCTGAGATTGTAGCGTACGTAATGTACGATAAGGGCATTTGTATGATAACCGGCCTCACTACAAGAAAGGGAGGTCATTAGCGGCGACACCATTAGCGGCGACAGGACTATTGTCGTCGCTATTGGTCGATCCGCGTCACAGACCCTGAGACCAAACCCCAGCCGTTGATCAAAATCCTGATCTAACGGTTGGGGATTTAAGAAGTATTAGCGGCGACAGGTCATGAGCAATACCGGCGACAGCACGTCTCCGCTAAAAGTTTATGTCAGAACTTTAAACACTAGCCACACAAACCTTATCTCTTTTTAACCTATTAGCGGCGTCAAGGAAAATACCGGCGACAGTAGTCTTTAGCGCCGACAACCGGTCAATAGCGTCCGAGCAATACCGGCGATGCTTTACCGGCGACATGTCGCCGCTAATAGTCAATAGCGGCGACAAAAGTGGTCAATACCTGCGACACCTGTCGCCGCTAAAGGTGCCCTGTTCTTGTAGTGCCTCTATTTAATTAATCCATTAAATTTATTTAATTAATCTAACTAGATAAATTTATAAAATTTATTTAACTTAGTTTCGTAAAATCTTAAAATAATTATTTAAACTCTTATAATTCTCAAATTTTATCCTGAATCCCTAAAATTTCCTATTAGTCGTAAATTCCTTAGACTTAAATCCAGGTTCATCTATTAAACCGTATCTTTTAAGCCAATTCGGATAATTCTTGTGGCTCTTCAAACTCTAGCTAGTTATTGAAGTCGTTTAGGTCTACATAAGAACGAGTATCTAACTCTCAACGGACGAGTGCGGCTCAGGCATGCCTAAACTAGTTTTTGAACACTTTGATGATTAGCCTAGTTTGATTGGTGGCACAAGATACCACTTTGGAGAATTTTGAAGCACCCCCAAGCTTTCACCAATGTAAATGGGCAACCATATGTTACTCTAAACTCATCGTGGGCGGCCGACATGACGTCTGTGTCGCTTGAACCGCTATGTGACACCCCACGAAAGCTCTCAGCGCACTAGTTTTTTTAGCAACTGCTTGCCAAATTTCGGGACGAAATTTCTTTCAACTTGGGGATGATGTGACAACCCGCAATCTCGAGGTAAAAACTGTTCATTTCCTTCGGTTATTTTATATACGTTCCTTTTTACGTTTAGAGTAGCACATCGTACAGTATCGAATGAATATGTATTATACATATAGGATATTCGAAACCTAGGGCGCAGGGGGCGATGCTTTGAAGGGGCCGGGAGGGGCGCCCGACCCCCCGAACTTTTCGGCCAGTAGTGTTATATATGTAGTTTTCGTATAGAAATTTTTGGGTATATATGTTTTCGACCCCCCGGTTCTATAGAAATTTTTGGGTAAATATGTTTTCGACCCCCCTTAAAAAAATTTCAAGGTTCGCCACTGCTAGGGCGTCTAATGCTTGTTGACCCAAACCCACACACTTAACCCGAAACTCAGGGGTTCGAATAACCTGTGCATTTATAATCTTAACTTATAATTTTAGAAATAACTAAGTGCACAATCCTAATTTCAAGTGAACAAATGATCCTTTATTATTTTATTTGTAACAAAGATATATATATATATAGGGCCAGGATCATTTCAGAACCATAAATATTTACAGAACTCGCAGAACTCCTAATAAACCATCTTTTTATTTATATATTTTTATGTTTAGGATAATTTTATCATTTATTATGTGTATTTTTACGATTACATACATGTTAAGAGTAATTTTATCATTTTTTATATGTAATTTTATAATTAAACATATGTAAACTAGTTTTTTTTACATATATGTAATTAGTTTATGACACATATATATATAATTTTGGCAATTAAACATATGTAAACTAATTTTAACATGTATGTAATCAAAGAAATACATATAATAGATGATAAAAATATCATAAATCCAAAAACTTATATATAAAATGATTGTTTATTAGGAATTCTGAAAGTTTTGTAGCTATTTAGAGTTCTGAAATGAACTCAACCCTATATATATAGGGAGAAGATCATGCGAGAACCACCTCTTATTGCGAGAACCGCGAGAACCAATGTGAACACAACCAAAAATGCCTAAAAATAGCTAAAAATCACACAAATTTTTTTTTTATATAAAAATCGCTACTTTTCGAAGCCAAAAAAATAAAAAATAAATTAAATTTTTTTTTTGGCCACTAAAAGTAGCGATTTGAGCATAAAAAATATTAAAAAAAAAGATATTTTTTATTTTTTTTAGGTTTTTTTGGGGTTTAGTTTTTAGCATTTTAGCTTGGGGGGGGGGTGTGGGGGTTAGGTTTTTTTTAGCTATTTTAGGTTGTGTTCACATTGGTTCTCGCGGTTCTCGCAATAAGGGTGGTTCTCGCATGAGCTCCTCCCATATATATATATATATATATATATAGGGAGAAGATCATGCGAGAACCACCTCTTATTGCGAGAACCGCGAGAACCAATGTGAACACACCAAAAATGCCTAAAAATAGCTAAAAATCACACAAAAATTTTTTTTTTGATTTTTTTAATATTTTTTAGGTTAAAATCGCTAATTTTCGAACCTAAAAAAAAAAAAAATTTTTTTTTTTTTTAATTTTTTTTTTTTTTTTTTAAAATTTTTTTTTTTTTTTTTTTTAAAAAAAAATTTTTTTTTTTTTTTTGGATTCGAAAAGTAGCGATTTTAACCTAAAAAATATTAAAAAAATCAAAAAAAAATTTTTGGATTTTTTTTTGATTTTTTTAGATTTTTTTTAGATTTTTTTAGGTTTTTTGGGGGTTTAGTTTTTAGCATTTTAGCTTGGGGGGGGGGGGGGGTGGGGGGGGGGGGGGTTATAGGTTTTTGGGGGGGGGGGGGGGTATAGGTTTTTGGGTGGTGGGGGAGGGGGGTTTAGGCTTTTTTTTTGGGGGGGGGGGGGGGTGGGGTTAGGTTTTTTTAGGTTTTTTTTAGCTTGGGGGGGGGGGGGGTTAGGTTTTTTTTGGGGGGGGGGGGGGGGGTGGGGGGTTTAGGTTTTTGGGTGGGGGGGGGGGTGGGGGTTAGGTTTTTTTAGGGTTTTTTTAGGTTTTTTAGCTATTTTAGGTTGTGTTCACATTGGTTCTCATGGTTCTCACAATAAGGGTGGTTCTCGCATGAGCCCCTCCCTATATATATATATATATATATATATATAGGGGAGGGTTCATTGGGGGAACACTAAAAAAGTGGGGACGGGGGAACACTTTTAAAAATTATAGTTAACATGTTAAAAAAATATATTTTTCTAATTTTTTTTTGGCGCTTTTTCTTATAAATACAAGTAGAAACATTTTTGATAAAAAAAATCAAAAACTAAAAATATAAAAAAAAATGTTTAAAAAACAGTTATATCTTATAGAATTAACTTAAAATGTTAAAAATATTTTTTTTTTAAATTTTTCAGCGCTTTTCTTTATAAAAAGGAGGAGAAACTAGTCGAGTAAAAAAATATTTTTTCTAAAAAAAACATTTTTTCTAAAAAAACATTTTTTAGCCTTTTTTTTAATTGTTTTTTTTAATATTTTTAGTTTTTGATTTTTTTATTAAAAATACTTCTACAAGTATATATAAGGAGAAGCGTCGAAAAAGATGTTTAAAAAATTAATTTTTAACATGTTAAGTTAAATTTTTAAGAGTGTTCCCCGGTTCCCCACTTTTTTAGTGTTCCCCAATGAATCTCACACTATATATATATAGGGAGAAGATCATGCGAGAACCACCTCTTATTGCGATGAACCCGCGGAGAAACCAATGTGAACACAACCAAAAATGCCTAAAAATAGCTAAAAATCACACAAATTTTTTTTTTATTGTTTATATAAAAATCGCTACTTTTCGAAGGCAAAAAAAAATTTAAAAAGTTTTGCCACTAAAAGTAGCGATTTGAGCATAAAAAATATTAAAAAAAAATTAGTTTTTTTTTTTATTTTTTTAGGTTTTTTCGGGGGTTTAGTTTTAGCATTTTAGCTTGGGGGGGGGGGGGGTTAGGTTTTTTAGGGGTTTTAGTTTTTAGCATTTAGCTTGGGGGGGGTTGGGTTTTTTTTTTTGGGGGGGGGGGGGGGTTAGGTTTTTTTAGCTATTTTAGGTTGTGTTCACAGTGGTTCTCGCGGTTTTTCACAATAGGGTGGTTCTCGCATGATCTCCTCCCTATATATATATATATAGTTATAATACAACAAATCTCATCGTTGGCAGCCAATCCCCCTCCAAAATGCCCCACCAATCCTTTCCAGAATAATAATAAAAAAAAATGTATAATACTAAACTTTTCTTGGCAAACGTATAATACTAATCAATATAACAAATCGCCACCTACCATCTCCAATCCTTTTATGTTTTGGTGAGCAGCTATTATCAGCCCAACCTATTTATCATCGGCCCATGTACATTCCAAACCGCCCAAACAAAGTTTCATATATCTACGTGACTATGCATGATATCCCAATAACTGCTTAACCTTAAAGGAAACCAAAAACTTGTGATTTTATTGCGCTCTCTCTCTCTCTCTCTCTCTCCCTCTCTCTAGAGAGAGAGAGAGACACTCAAGGGCTTCATCTTGTTCTTCGGTTCAAGCTTCCACTAACACCACTCCTAGATCTCGGTAACATTTAAAACCTTGACCCTATTTTTTATTCTTTCTTTATCCATTTGTTTCTTGGTTGTATTATCTGGATTGGTATTAAATCTTGAGGTTTAAGATGTTAGTTTGTAGTCTAGTGTCCATGGGAATCGCATATGATGACTAGTAGTGTTATTCATGCATGGTTAGACATATATGTATGGAGTAGGGTTGGATATGTTTAATGATCTTGATGTTTGAGCATGATAAATCTGATATAGTAACTTGTAATCTGTTGTGATTAAGGTTCATGGGTCATCGGGTTCTTAAATTAATCATTAGTGGGGTGCGGGTGACTAAACAGTTTCTATCCAGAACGTTACAGCCGCCTTTAATCTGTTGTAACCGGGTCAAAAGTTAGTAAAAAGTGATGTTTCTTGAGTCTAAGATGAACTTCCAGGAAAAACCTTTCAAACCCAATTGGAATCGCATTTTTTCGACATCGTTTGTTATTTTAAATGATTTATTTTGTGTCAAGGGTCCAGGCTGCGTTTTTCGTCAGAATTTTCAGCCCATTACGAATGTCATAACTCAATGTAGGAATTGAGTTATGATCTCAAATTTTTATTGTTAGTAGTTCCAAAAGGTCATGAAAATCTCCAACTGAAATTTTGTAAAAGAATAAACTAGGATTTTTAAATAATTTTTGGCGTAAACTGTCAACATAAGTTGTAAATCAGACCTAGGTGTAAAGAATGATTTTTAGTGATTTTCTGTAAAGATTTAGGTTATGAGAAAAATACACAAGTATTCGGAACTAAATGACACGTTGTGTTAAAATATCATAATTTTATGAGCTCGTTTAGTATTTTAAATAAATTCCGAAAAACTACCTAAAAACCGACATGAAACTGCAATGAGCTGAAAGTGTTTGTGAATGTTTTAAATATGATTATATGTTGCAACAAAGTGGTATATGTTATTAGAAACGTTAATGGGCGTCTATGAATGCGTCATGTGGTATTAGACGATCACCTACTCTAACTTACCTAAATGTGTAATTGCATGACAACGTGATTCGGTGACTATGTGTTAGACTACGTGTAGCAATTCATAAATTGAACTAATTGAAATGGTAAACTTATCATGACAAAGTTGACATTCCTGATTACCTTTCAAGTTTAATATCGAGCAAACTAAGGTGAGGTCACAATCATTTTTCAAAAGCATGTGTTCCTAGTTGGAACAACCCTTTTTACGGTAGCCCTGTTTTGGGCTACGCGCGTGTTCCTTGTGTGAACCACTGAAACATGCTATCCACTACAGGTGGATAGTACACTTAGACTAAATGAAAAACTCTATCTTGAAAGTCCCTGTATTTTACCAGTTAGATTGTCGAGTGGGCATACGCGGGGTATTAGTTGATAGCGCTATTAGGTTTGACAAACCTCACACCGTGCTGGAGGTCGAGCGTGAACTTCTAACCTTCACTCTTGCTTTAATGTTGATAGACATTATTGAGGGCACAAACAAAACGTCAGCATTCGATACACAGTTTAGTCATGTGATGACGGTTAGCTACCCGAGTCATACTTAAATTAAAAACATTGTGAACTTTACTTTTACTAAACTCAAATTTATGAATTCGCCAACTTTATTGTTGACACGTAGTTGCACGCTTTGCATGTCAGTAGGTACAGCTATGGACGGGCAGTGCAATCGGCTGGAGTGAGTGGTTCGTTAAACTTTATGTTTTGAACATTTATTAAATTTGTGGTTTAAGTTCTTAATGGGTTTCACTTTATTTTTCCGGTACAACATAAATTGTGTTTTGGACAATTAAACTATATCGCTAATCATGTTATTAGTGAAGTTTTATGATTTTAAATAGTTGGTTCAACATGATTAGTGGCTGGATCTTGGTCAGTCGCACGCCTCGCGGTAAAACTACGCGTGTGGAAATTGAGGGTGTGACACGCTAGCTTTGTTTCTATTGTTTATATGGCGGTTCACAATTGTCGCAACCCCCGATCCCACTTCCCCGGGAACGGGCGGCCGCGATCCAGTTTTGGTGGTATCTCGTATTGTCTAATTTGGCAGCGGAATTTTTCATCAGGATCGTAGTTAGGAAATATTTGATCATAGTAAAATACCACCTTTTCATAGTGTTATGGGTCATTTTCTGAACATATATCCTAACTAATATTCTGATTTTGATTGTTTATTTGTGATCAGGATACCGGGTCAGGATATTGGTAACATCCTGGTGCGATATCCTGTTATTGATTGAATTAACCACGTGCAGATTAGAAGGTGCGGGTCTCTAACGGTCGAGTGGACCTCTTCTCCTTAAGACTCGGGCAAACCAGTTATATAAGAGACGTTGAACCCGGAAGAAGTGGACTACAACGTTTACTTGAAAAATATTCGAAGCATCCCGGTTTAATAGGATAGTTAGTTGATTTCGTTTAACTATAAATAGTATGATCGGATCAAGTTAAGGCACACACTTTTCATTCGTACACTTTGCTCTCTGGTTACTAGCAATCACTACACACAAACACTTGTACTCAGATCACATTGTAACACCTAGTTGATCTGCATCATATCCTGCACTGTATCCTGATATTTGAAGTAATAGAAGAACAAGGCAGCTGCGATTGTCAGCTCCCGAGATTTTATGTCGGCGATCTAGATTGATCAAGGGCTTTCCTCGTATATCCTGTGTCACCCTTTACATTTTTGCTCATTGTTTGATCATAGATACAGCTCTATATCCTGAGCCGTATCCTGAAACCATTTTTGCAAATAACTTGATTAACATATTTTTGACACTCATTTCTAGCACACTACCTCACTTAACTAATTTGATCACTTAATTGCTTCGGTAATTTTTGACCAAAATAATTTGGCGCCCACCGTGGGGCAAGTGGTGTTATCTTTACTAAAAACTTTTGTGAAATCATTACTTGGTTTTCTATTCTCGAAACTTTTTGCCGCACTATTTACAATGGCCTCGAGATCAAACATGAGCTCTTCCACCGTGTCTGCTACAACCTCTGCAACAGTTGGTTCTATGCTTCCACCACCTCCTCTGAGAATGCAAGCCTCTTCGCAAGGAACTGAAAGTCATGTGGCTCGGGATGTTATCCCTGCTCGCAGTGTCCAGGGATCCGCTCCTGTTTTAGCTTCTAATGAAGAAATTTTAAATTTGTTTGGTAGTGTACAGGAACAGATGAGGCAGCAACAGGAGACCAACCAGATGCTGAAGAGGGAAATACAACTCTTGAAGTCTGGCCCTAGTCGGCCTGCTGAGGAGATTGTCACTCCTTTACAACCCAGAACTTTGAACTTCAGTTCAGCTGTATACACTGAGGATAACAGGGGAAATATTGTGCCTAGGCATTCCCAGAATCATACTCCTGAAATACCCTCCTCGCTCAGGATGTCAACTGTGAGGAGCTCAGGATACGCTTCGGGATATGGCCAGAATCCTCAGACTGGTAACGTGTCAAATAATAGTAATACTCTTACTACTAACAATAGTGGATCTTTGTAGGATGCAGGTATGACATCAGCATTTACCAGGGAGCTCCAGAAATTGAAGGACATGATATCCAGTGTACCTGGGGTGGTCCAACCAATTCCGGAAGTATCCCAAGACAGCCACAGGATATCTCGGTTTGCACATCCTATTTGTGATGCTGAAATCCCAAAAAGATTTCAAACTCCCAATATGAAACTCTGTGACGGAACTACGGATCCTGAAGAGCATATTGCCCAGTATAGGGAAAGGATGGATATTAACCCAATCCCTCCGGAGCTCAAGGAGGCATGCCTATGCAAGGGTTTCGGTTCTACCTTAACAGGATCAGCCTTGAAATGGCTGTTAAACGTTCATCCTCACTCGATTACTTCTTTCGCTCATTTAGTTAATTTATTTAACAGTCAATTTTCTTGCAGCCTGAGTTTTGAGAAATTAACCAGTGACCTTTACAGGATAACTCAAGGACCTCAGGAATCCTTGAGGGATTATGTGAACAAGTTTAGTCGAGAATCCTTGGATATCCCACATCTTGATGTTGCAACGGCCGTGCAAGCGTTCAAGATGGGGTTGCAGAAAGATTCTCAATTTTATCAGGATCTTGTAATGAATCCCTGCAGGAATCTCGACGAGGCTCGTAACAGGGCCTTGAGATACATTCGGTTGGAGGATGATAAAAAGATGCAAGAGAGAATGAATTCATCCACAACCTATGAGTCAAACAACAGGAAATCAGAATCCTCGTATAAACCGTATCGCTCAAAGCCATATGGCAGAAAAGACAGCAAGAAAGTGAATGCTGTTGAAGACGAGGATCTTGAAAAGTATCCTGAATTATCTGAATATGGCTTTTTTGTTAACATACCTGAACTAATGTATGCTATGCAGGGTTTAGGAGACAAAGACAGGTGGCCTCTGAAGAATCAACAAAAGGCTGATTGGAAGGATAAGTCCAGATGGTGTGCCTTCCATGAAGACTTCGGACATGTAACTGAAGATTGTATCGCTTTGAGAAAGGAAATAAGCTATCTCTTGAGTAAGGGATATTTAAAGGACCTCTTGGGAAGGAAGAAGAATAAGGGCCGGGATCCTGAGAAGGATCCTGAACGAGCAACATCACCTCCTGCGGATGCAAAAATAATTAATTTTATTTCAGGAGGATCCGACATTTGTGGCACATCGTATTCTGCAGCAAAGAGACACGCGAAGGAAGCTAAGGCAAAAAGGGGGGATAAGCCGACGAGAGTGTCAACCCTCACGACTGAAAAAGTCATCACCTTCGACAATGATGACAGGGACACTGTTCAGGATCCCCATCATGATGCTTTAGTGATAACCTTATATGTTGCTAACCATTTTGTACGCAGGATATTGGTGGATAATGGCAGCCCAGTCAACATAATTCAGCTGGAAACATTGAAGAGGATGAATGTATCCCCGATGGATATCACTTCAAAGTCCACTGTGCTTGTTGGTTTCAGCGGAGAAGCTAGGAATACTGTGGGAGAAATAAAATTGCCCGTGTATGTTCAAGGGGTCAACTTAATGCAGCGCTTTTGTGTCATGGACTCTCTATCCTGCTATAATATTATACTGGGTAGGCCTTGGATCCATGATATGAAGGTTGTTCTGTCAACCTACCATCAATGCATCAAGATCCCTACTCCTTGGGGGGTTGTCAAGGTGGAAAGTGATCAACAGGAAGCAAAGTAGTGCTATTCTTCTTCGATGAAATCCTCAACAAAACCTAGTGCAGCATAGCAATTAAAGATGCGAGGCCAGGATATCATGGAGGCTTCAGAGCAGGATGTAAAGAAAGTGATCCTGGATCAGAATAATCTGGATATCTCGGTGCTCGTGGGAACCAATATCCCTCAGGATATTGAAGATCAATTAACTAATTTTTTGAAATGTAGGATGTCAACGTTCGCGTGGAAGCATGAGGATATGACAGGTATTTCCAAGGATATTATAACACATAAGCTCGGTATTGACAGGTCATTCAAGCTGGTCCAACAAAAGAGAAGAAAATTTGCTCCGGAGTGAAATGTGATCATCCAAGAGGAAGTTGAAAGACTACTAAAGAGCAAGATGATTAGGGAAGTAAAGTTTCCTAAATGGCTGGCGAATGTAGTTGTGGTGCAAAAGAAAAACGGGAAATGGAGAGTCTGTGTAGATTACACGGACTTAAACAAAGCTTGTCCCAAAGACCCATTTCCTCTTCCTCATATTGACTCAATGGTGGATGCTACCGCCGGCCATGAGATGTTAACCTTCGTGGATGCATCTTCAGGATTTCAGCAGATCCAAATGGAACCTTAAGACCAGGAGGATACTGCCTTCATGACACCAACAGGTATTTATTGCTACACTGCCATGCTCTTTGGTTTGAAAAATGCAGGTGCAACATATCAGAGATTGGTGAACATGATGTTTAAAGACAAGCTGGGGGACACTATGGAGGTATACATCGACGACATGGTGGTAAAGTCTAAAAAGGCTGAGGATCACCTCCAGGATATCAAGGGAGCATTTGATATCCTGGATCAGTATAACATGAAGCTAAATCCTGCTAAATGCCATTTCGGAGTGGGGGCAGGAAAGTTTCTAGGATATATGGTGACTAAACGAGGGATAGAGGCAAGCCCGAAGCAGATTAAAGCTATCCTGGATATCAAGTCACCTTCAAATATGAAGGATGTTCAACGGTTAACAGGCCGAGTAGCAGCATTGAACAGATTTATTTCAAGATCCTCGGAAAAGTGCAAGGAATTTTATGATATCCTCAAGAAGAATAAGAAGTTCGAATGGGGAGCAAAGCATGAAGCAGCCTTGCAGGATTTGAAGCAGTATCTTTCAACCGCACCCTTATTGATGAAGCCTGAGGATGGCGAACCATTATCCCTGTATCTTGCAGTATCAGGGAATGTAGTAAGTGTTGTGTTGGAACCTGAAGGTTTATTCATGTAGGTTAGTATAGTTTAAGGGTTGATTATGTATTTGTTTAGTTTACATGTTTTGGGTCGATTTTGTAAGGGTTGGGCTAGTGGACTTGATGTCGCAATGGGCCTAGTGTTAGCCCAGTTGTTTTGTATTTAAACAAACCTCAACCTCTTGGTTGAGGTTGTTCGTCAGTTCGGAGATTGCGACTCAAGGGAACCGAGTTTAGTGTGAAGTCTTGTATCAGTCTTTGCTTTGTCATTGAATGCAAGATTTCGGTTTGTGATTCACTTATTGTTTTTATGTTGATTATTATTGCTTGTTCTTGAATTGACTTGTGATTGTTTTCCGCACCTTCACAGGTTAAAGGTTGATATCATTGAAAGATCCGGTTAAACGGGACTTACAATTGGTATCAGAGCCATTGAAGTCTTTCAAGGCTCGGTTTTGATATCATTCAGATTCAAGAACCTGTTTTGCTACTGATCCAGTTTTGTTGCTTGTTTTTGCAGTGAAAATTATTGCAATACTCAATCTGTTCTTGATCGAATCTTTAAAAAAAATTGCTGATTTTGGTTTGTTGATTTCAGAAAAGGTGTTTGCTGAATTTTCGGAAAGTTGGTGTTCAACAGATTCAAAGATTACGATATCTTTGAATTCTTGAAAGTGCTGAAAAATAGGGATTGCGAGTCAACAGATCTTATCTCTTATCTGTTTTGCAGGTTTCGACTCGCAACCGTCATCAGTTTCGGCTCATCCTGTTTGATTTCGACTCGCAACCATCATCGGTTTCGGTTCATCCTGCTTGATTTCGACTCGCAACCATCATCAGTTTCGGTTCATCCTGTTTGATTTCGACTCGCAACCATCATCAGTTTCGGTTCATCCTGTTTGGTTTCGACTCGCAAACATTATCAGTTTCGACTCGCAACCATCATCAGTTTCGGCCCATCCTGTTTTGGTTTCGACTCGCAATCAATTACGGTTTCGAGTTGTTTGATTTTTGGTTTCGACTCGCAACGACACTGATCACGGACTTTGGACCTGTTGACTATTTGGACTTAAAATTTAATTAATTAATTAACTGATTAATTAAACATGTCAACTAATAACGTTGAATTGGCTGCCCTTAATCACCAACAAGAATTGGACTCAAAGCTTGGAACCACAACACGCATTCCAAGGTTAACTGATGCAAATGATTTTCCCGAGTGGAAGTGGCGCTTTGAATAGCACTTGAAGGTCAAAGATTATAAACTGTGGCGAAGCATCTTAAGAGGTCCAAGGGAGATTATGATGGAAAGTTCCACTGAACCAGGTGTTAAGGTAAAGAAACCTAGAGATCAATATACTGAAGATGATTTGCTTATTGTTGAAGAAGATGACCGAGCTCTTTCATACTTAACCATGGGTTTGGGTCCTGACATTGCTATTGGTTTTCGCACCTGCAAATCTGCCAAAGAACTGTGGGAATCATTGATCGATGTTTATGAAGGAAATGAAGATATGAAGGAGAGTCGAAGAAATCTGCTGCGACAAAATTTCAACAACTTCAATCATATTTATGGTGAAACTGTAGACAATCAAATTCAAAGGTTTGTGAAGTTAGTAACACAAATGCAAATGGAAGAAATTCATACATCAAATGCATCTACCAATAGACAGCTTCTTAATGCATTGCCAAAGAGTTGGGATCATCATGTCGCCATGATCAAGAAAACTAAAGACCTCGCGAGATGCAGCCTGTCAGAGATGATCTCTCATATCAAAGCTTGTGAACTAGATGATAAACAAAGAGAAACCAATTACAAAAACAGCATGTTAGCTGCAGGTTTTTCTGTTGCTCCCACTTCATCAAACAACAATAACACAGCTTTGTTGTCTCAAGGAGGTTTTCAAATGTTTCGAAATGCTACTTCTGCTAAGACTGCTCCCACTTCAGCAAATGTCTATTGCTCAGGGTCCTCTAATCAAGTTGCTACTCCAGTTGCTCCCACTTCAAACGCTGGGAACGCCTCCACTGCTGCTTCCGCCTCCATTGCGAACAATGAGATGATAGCTTTCTTTACTAAACAGTCAAAAGAAAATTTGGATATCGCAGCCTCTGTTATCAATTGCTTGAACGCTTTCGTTGCCGGAAAAATTGATCCTCCGAAATGGTGTAGCGAGGACCTATATCAAATTCATCCTGATGATGTTGAAGAAATGGACATCACCTGGCAGATGGCAATGGCTGCTTTCAGGGCACAAAAGTTTATTAAAAAAACAGGTGGGGCACTGCTTGGAATGGAGCTGCTAAGGTGCCTTTTAACTTGCGCTGTTACAACTGTCATGAGGAAGGACATTATGCTCGAAATTGCACAAAACCACTGATGAATAGAGAACAAACTCCTGCACAGCCCGTGACACCTAATCGAGAAAGAGCCCTTGTGACCACTGCTAGTATATCGGATGCTGCTGCTACTGGAAGCCCTCAACCGCAAGGATTAGCACAAGCCCTGGTGGTTCAGCCCAACATCAACTTTGATTGGACTTCTGAAATTGAGCGTCTGAACATCTCAGCTCCAGAAAATCAAGCTGCTTCAAATAACATTGCTTTCATGACCTCAAGTGATCAAAACTCTAAGCCCGAAGAAGAGACTTCAGCTGAAAACTTTGCTTTTATGACTCAAATTCTTTCAGCTCCTGTTAAAGGTCTCACCAAAGAAGAGGTACTTTCTGTTTTTTGTACTCCTGAGTGTAGGGAAAGGGTTGAAGTTTATAGAATACACAACGCTGAGCTCATTCAAGATTATCAAGACATAAAAAATAAAAATTTTACCTTATCAAAAAATGAGAAACTTTATAAAGAAAAGATTGAGGCTCAGCGAAAAGACATCATCAAACTTAAGGATGATGCGAGTGTAAAAACAGCCCATTTCTTAGAAGCTCAGGAAAAAGTGTGTATTTTAACTAAGGAACTGGAAGATATTAGAGACAGATATCAAATTAATGAACTTAATATCAAGAAATTTGATTCTTCCAGCAGACTAGTTAAAAACCTGTGCGATCAACAGCTTGCGTACAAAGAAAATAAAGGGCGTGGTTTGGGTTATAATCAGACTCCTCCTCCATATAATGATAATTACACTCATCTGCCAATGACTGAGGAGGAGATGATGAATGAGAGTAACATGACTTATGGTTTTAAAACCAACAAGTCATCTTCTCATGACAGACAAGTTGAGAAACAGAAGTCTACTTCATTAAGTTTTGTTTCCAAAGGCTCAATTGATCCTAACGTTTCATCTTCATGTGCAGATGTTATTTCTGAAGTAAAGTGTGGAGATGTTCATGGGAGTGAACCAGTCGTTATTTCAAATATTTCTGAACCTTATTTTGAACCTTATTCTGAACCAACTGAATCTGACTTGGCTTTTAGTCGTTCTTTATTTGCGTCGTTTTCTGCTTATGTTTCGTCTTGTGTTTCGTCTTGTGAGCCTGTTGTTTTGGGAAAAACTGATAATGTTTGTGTTGATAGTTTGAACAATAAGTGTGGTGATGATTGTTTTTCAGCTAATGTGTGTGATCCTAATGTTTCTAACATTTCAGTTAATGAAAATGTTACATGTGAGGTCCCTCAGGACGCATTCAGTGAAACCACTGAAACGACTTCTCAAGAAAATCAAGAGTATCCTGATTCTTCTTCTGAATCTGTCTCAGTGGGTGTCCCTAATGTTGAATCTAGTGGGACCCCATTGGAAACTGTAGTAGAAATTGAACCTGAATCAGTTTCACATGATAAATGCGTTGAGGAAATACATATAGATGAGACTTCTACATGTTCAGATAGTGAACCTGAATTAGTCTCACATGACAAGTGCATTGAGAAAACGCATATTGATGAAACTTCTCCATGTTCAAATACTGAATCGAAATTAAGTCACAAAGAAAAGGGAATTGATATAAGTGAGGAATCATTAGAAGAAAAACCACCAAAACGCTCAGAACAACCACAAGCTCAACATGTTCAGAAAACCAAAACGTCAAATCATTCAAAATCAAGCAAGTCGTGCAAAAATTTTCAAAATACTCACAAATTGAAGCGTCAAACATGTTTTAATTGTGGCATTGCTGGTCACATTGCCAGAAATTGTGTTCAACTCCCAAGGGCATCGTACAAGAAAAGGTCAGTGCAAGATCAGAAGGTCATGTCTAACCGATATCGTTATTCAGAGTCAATGACGACTGAAAAGACTAAGACAATGAAAAACAACTATCGCAAGATTAAACCTTCTGATCAGGATTGGAATGCAGCCAAACGCAAAAATCAAAAACAACAAAATGATTTTCGAAGATCTCAACATAATGCTTTTGGTAACTACAATTCTAACTGGTCAAACAAGCATTGGAAACCTAAAGCTAAGGCCAAGCAATCCAATCCATCTCACACATGTCATCGAAACTCTGTATTTCAAAATACCTCAAAGTTTTTAAATAAAGAAAACTTAGTGTGGCAGAGAGTGACTTATATTGATGCACAAGGAAAACCCAGATCCACTATGGGCTGGGTTCCTAAATCTAACTAATCCTGCTAATCGTGCAGGAACAGCTGTGGAGGACTACCGTGCGCCTCTGGTACATGGATAGTGGCTGTTCCAGGCACATGACAGGAGACTTATCCCAACTGGAAAATGTCAAAGAATTTAATGGTGGATATGTCTCATTTGCGGGAGGAGATTCAGGCAGAATCACGTTAAAAGGAACTGTACGAAACGGCGTGTTAAGCTTCGAAAATGTTAATTATGTTCCAGAACTGAAACACAATCTGTTGAGCATTTCTCAGATTTGTGATCGAGGGAATTCAGTTCACTTTACAAAGAAAGGATGTCATGTTCTTAAACCTGGAATTGTCATTCCAGAAGACTGGTTCTTAATGTCAGCAGAGAGACGAGGAAACGCTTATGTGATTGATATGAACAAGAAACCGTGTGAAGAACTTACTTGCCTATTTTCAAAGATTTCAGAACATGATGGTCTACTGTGGCATCGTCGCCTTGGGCATGTGAACATGAAGAATTTGAACCGACTGGCAAAAGGTCAATTAGTGCGTGATCTTCCAATAAAAGACTTCATGTTGGTTGAAAAATGTGTTGCTTGTGCAAAAGGAAAAGCTCATCGAAAACCTCATAAGGCTAAACCAGCACCCTCGACGAAGGCCGTGCTTGAACTACTTCACATGGATCTTTTTGGTCCAGTGAATGTGTTGAGTATTGGCAAGAAAGCTTATTGTCTTGTAATCGTCGATGATTATTCTCGCTACACCTGGGTATATTTTATCAGTCACAAGAATGAAACTGCAGTCTTGGTGAAACAATTTATCACTCTGGCTGAAAATCAAGCGAGTGCTAAGGTGAAGGTTATTCGATCTGATAATGGGACAGAATTCAAGAACGTTACTTTGGACACATTCTGCACTGATAAGGGAATTGATCGTCAGTATAGTGCACCACGGACTCCTCAACAGAATGGAGTAGCTGAAAGAAGAAATCGTACTTTTATCGAGGCTGCACGAACTATGCTGGCTGACTCGAAGCTTCCTAGTTTCTTTTGGGCCGAAGCTGTTAGCACGGCTTGTTACGTCCAGAATCATGCTTTAGTAAACAAACGACATATGAAAACTCCATATGAGATTCTGGAAGGACGTAAACCTTCGGTTTCACACTTTCGCATCTTTGGTTGTCCATGTGTGTTACTACTTATGGACTCTAATGGAAAGTTTGAGGTCAAAGGGGACAAATGTTACTTTGTTGGATATGCTAAAGGGTCAGCCTATAGAGTATACAACAAGGTAACTAAAAAGGTCGTCGAGTCGTGCAACATTGAATGGCTCGAGGAAAATGCTACGGACGCTAGAGTTGGACCAGATTGGTTATATGATTATGCTGAATTGTTTAAGTCATTTAACAATTTGTCAAGTGATTTTTCAGATGCAGGTGTGTCTATTCCAAAACAACCTCTGTCTTTTGAGGATACTGAAGATGAATAACAGACAGAAGGAAACGTCAGACATCATACCATTGATCCGCCAGGAATGGTGTTTACGCAGCATACTACGTGTCAACAAACGTCCCATCAATCCCTTGAAGGTGCTTCAAATAGTGGTTCTGCATCTAATGGTTCCGGATCTGCACTATTTCCTGAACAAATTCCTGAAGATTGCATTATTACCACTCCATTCGTTCATAACACTGCCGCATCTAATGTGGGGGAGTCTAGCAACACCACCACTGAAGACGAAACCGTACCTGACCTGGCAATACCCACAAGTGTTCAACGGAATCATCCTATAGAGAATGTGATTGGTCCTGTAAATGCAGGAGTTTTAACCAGGAGCCAATCAGGAACCATCAATACTTGTTTATATTCTTGCTATATTTCTCAAATCGAACCTAAAACTGTTGATATGGCTTTGCAGGAACCAGGCTGGATAGATGCTATGCATGAAGAGCTAAACCAGTTTGAGAAGCTTGGAGTATGGAAACTTGTCAAGTTGCCACAGGGAAAGCGCAAACTTGGAACTAGATGGGTTTTTCGAAACAAGCAAGATTCTGCAGGGGTTATTGTTCGAAATAAAGCAAGGCTGGTGGTTCAGGGATTTCGACAAATAGAAGGCTTGGATTATGATGAAGTATATGCTCCAGTTGCCCGACTTGAAGCTATCCGGATCTTCTTAGCTTACGCGTCATATATGGGGTTCACTGTGTATCAGATGGACGTCAAGACAACGTTTCTCTATGGGAATGTGAAGGAAGAAATTTTTGTTGAACAGCCACCAGGTTTCGTGCATCCAGATCATCCGGACTATGCCTACAAGCTAGATAAGGCATTGTATGGATTACACCAAGCGCCACGTGCTTGGTATGCCACACTAACTGAACATCTTCTGGCTCATGGGTATACACGTGGCACAATAGACCATACTCTTTTTATCAAGAAAGTGGGCAAGGATCAGATCTTAGTTCAAATCTATGTTGATGATATTATTTTCGGATCTACAAGTGAGGAACTTTGCAAGGAATTTGAGAGAGTTATGAAGAAGAAATTTGAAATGAGTGCTCTTGGTGAAATGACATTGTTTTTGGGATTACAAGTCAAGCAGAGTTCTCAAGGGATTCTTATCCATCAAGGGAAGTATGTGGATGACGTGCTAGCAAAATTCAAGTTTTCGGACGCAAAGTCTGCTGAAACACCAATGGCAGAGAGACCGCTATTGACTGAAGATGAAGAAGGATCTTCTGTGGATCAACGTCAGTATAGGTCTATGATCGGATCGTTGATGTATCTGACAGCTAGTCGTCTGGATATTATGTTTGCTGTCTGCAACTGTGCAAGATATCAGGCTAATCCTAAAACTTCTCATCTTACTGCTGTTAAACGAATCTTTCGGTACCTTAAAGGCCGACCTAGGTTTGGTCTGTGGTATCCGAGGGATTCCAATTTTGACTTGTTTGCTTTTTCTGATAGCAATTTTGGAGGTACTGATAGTGACAGGAAATCTACATCAGCTGGATGTCAGTTTCTTGGTGACAGGCTCATTTCTTGGCAATGCAAGAAACAACAAACGGTGGCGATTTCTACAGCTGAAGCTGAGTATGTTGTCGCTTCTGCATCTTGCTCTCAAGTGGTGTGGATGCAACATCAATTGCAGGACTACGGTTTGACTTATCTCAACACTACTATTTACTGCGATAATGATACTGCAATACAAATTGTCAGAAATCCTGTTTTTCACTCCAAAACCAAGCACATAGACATCAAAGTTCATTTTATTCGAGATTGCTTCGACATAGGTCTTATTACACTTGAGCAAATCGACACAGATGCAAATGCTGCCGATTTGTTCACCAAACCTGTCAGCAGCTCAAAATTCAAAGTGCTTGTGGATTTTCTGAAAATGATCCGCTTTACTGACTGAGCATGTTTTTGTTTTTCATAGGTAAATTTGTTCATAAAGTTTTCTATTCTTAGGTAGTTTTTATTTATGCTCAAATTTAGGGGGAGAAATTTAAATTTTGAAAAATACAAAAACATTAAAAATTAGAAAAATACAAAAAGAGGTGTGGCATGACTGGGAAATGAAATGAATTTTCACATCATGGTTAAGGGCTGACTCATGTAAAACCAGTATCGAAATAGTTTGACTCTAGTACTGATATGCTGGTAGGCTCTATTCTTATGACTAGAAACATTGACTGTTTTGTTAAGAACTAAATTAGTACATGACCTCAGAAAAGAAAGTCACTTGGAATTAGCTCATTTCTATTTGAATGTCTGTATGTTGTCCTGATACACACAATTTTGGTCTGACTCTGAAATCTTCTCTGAAAAAGTCGTGTATCTCCTTTGCTGCATCCAGATATATGCTGACCTGGAGGTGCTAGGCAACGTCAGCTTCTGCTGCATCCAGATACATGCTGACCTAGCTGTACGTTGTCGATCTGTAGATCAATTATACACCCGAAAGAGGCCCTCAAGTGCCCAAAAGAAACCCATGAAACCTATATCAAATTGAGAAAAACTCATTTGATCTGTATATTATACCATCTCTGCTTAAGATCTATTATGTTCTCTTCTCAATCTATTCCCAGTTAAAATTTCAGAGATCTGGATTGGACTTGTGAAATATGTGGTAGGGAAGCTACTTACATGATAGGGTGTGCTGTCTGTAATTCCGAGATTTGATTAGTATTTGTTTGGGTGTTCATTGTTAAGAAATAAAAACATGATAAATTTGTTACAGGCAGTTATATGGAAAAGGTCTAGGAAGATGAGTTTAGGTGGACAAATATACTGGCAATCGTCTAGATCTTTCAGTAGTAGATCAGTGTTGATAAGTGAAGTCAAGCCCGAAACCTTGTGATTTGATCCCTGAATATCTATGCAAATTTCCTAATTTTTTTTGTAAATAAAATTTTATTATTTAATTTTTGTTTTTAGGTTTTTGTTTTGCAAATTTTGCTCAGAAGGTTTAGCGGTGAATTTAAGTTAAATCTGAAATTAAAAATTTATTAAAGGGTTTGAATTGAGGAATAAATGGCAAATCTGTTAAGCCCAAATTTTTGAGTCTCAAGCCCAATCTGTTAAGGTATGACCCAAAAGTCAAGGGCCCATGATCAAAGTTGAGGTATAAATGGTCAGTTGCGAGTCGAGACCTAATTTATCACTCGAAACCAAGCCTCATTCTCTCTCAAATACTCCGGTGATCTTTGAAGATTCCGACTTGTCTCCGGTTACGACTCGCAATCTGCGGTTTCGACTCATTGATAATCAAGGTATTATGATATTATTTTTCAAGTTTTTGCAGAAAATTATGAATGTTTGAAGAAGCTCCGATGAAGATTTGAAGATTCCGACTCGCAATCAAGAACTCTCCGATGAAGATTTGAAGATTCCGACTTACAATCAAGAACTTTCCGATGAAGATTTGAAGATTCCGACTCGCAATCAAGAACACTAAGATGAAGTTCATATGATTGTGTGGTTGCGACTCAAACAACACAAGGACTCGAGACCAGTGGTTGCGAGTCGCAATATCAAGATTGCGACTCATGGTTTCGACTCGGAGTCTATCAGTTGCGACTCATGGTTGCGACTCAATGACAAGTGGTCTCGACTCGAGACCTTTTAGTTTCGACTCATGGTCTCGAGTCAACAGTAACAGTGTTATTTATTAATTGTTTTATCTGAACACTGTTATGACAAAGGTTGGAAATGTTAATTAACTTGTGTTTTGTGCAGAAAATGGACTTGAAGTTTATATCTTCTCACAATCAAGTAGGATATTTGGCACCTCCACCAGAGAAATACAAGCAACTGTACATGTCACTGATGAAAGGTCTAAATAACTGCCGGATTGCTCATGCTCTTGGTGAGAATCCAGTTGTTTATGAAGAGCTTATTCAAGATTTTTGGAAGAGTGCTAAAGTCGAAGTTGTTGAAGGAAAGGGAGCTATAGTTGCTGAAATTCAAGAGAAGAAAGTTATAGTGACTGAGCAGATGATTAGAGAAGCGTTAAGATTTAATGATCAGGAAACAGATCCAATAGAACTTCCAGCTGGAACAGTGGAAGCAATTCTACCTCGTTTAAGCTACGAAGGGAAGTTTCCACCCCTGACAAAGAAGTTTGTGCATCCGTATTGGCGTCTATTGCTGCACATGTTCCTTTTGTGCATGACAGAAAATAGAGGGGGAACTGATCAGTTGAATACCACTCAGTCTGCCGCTTTGATATGTGTGATTACCAATGAGCCGTTCAACTATTCACGATATATCTTGGAAGCGATGAAGAGAAATGCAATTGGACTTAGAAAGGATAAGTTTCTCATGTACCCGAGGTTTTTGCAGATGATTCTGAATGATCGTTATCCAGAATTGAAGAGATCTGGTGATACGTTGGAATTAAAGCCTATGGGTCCATCATGTTTTGATGCTCTTACTACAAAGAAGGGTACTGAAAAGAAGTTTGAAGGTTTGATTCCATTGGAGAAGTTTGGTCAGTTTGCAGAGACGGAAGATGTTAGTGAAGATCCAGTACTAGTACTACCTGTTCCAGTGCATAGTGTACCTGCAAGTGCTATTGTTGCTGAAGAACATGATATTCCAAGGAGAGTTGAAGGTGAGCCTGAGACGGAGTGTATAACAATTAACTCTGACGATGAAGGTGTCGAGATTATGTGTGATTCTGATGATGATAAAGAACTTCCTCCTGAAGTTGATGCTGTTGTTTCTACTGTTGAACCAGTGATTACTGCTGAAAGCTTGGCGATGCTGTTAAAGTCAGTAACTGACAAGATGGGAAATCCTCCTTCCAATCTGTCTGTATCAACTGAAGAGCCTGTTGAAAGCCCAATGGATTCTGATTTCTTGCCATTAAAAAGGAAAAGGAGGGATCCTAGACCTGGAATGTTTGTTGAACAAGGAAAAGATCAATCCGTGACTATTGCTGATGATGAAGAAGGTTTATATGACTTCGATTTTGAAAGAAATGTTAGTGATACCACCACCACTGCTGAGAATATCTTTGAGTTTGATGTTGATACTCAAAGAGATGAGATGGATATGGCAAATGTTGAAGTTCAAAGGGATGATATAGAGTCTACTACTGCTGAAGTTCTAGCTACAACTGTTGATACTGTGCCAATTGGTATTTCTGATGTTGAAGCTCACGATGATGCTGGTCCTTCTAGAATTGTTCATGATGAACCTAGCAGTTCTAGTGGTAAAAGACCTGAAGAACCACTGAGAATGTCGTTTGATGATGATTCAAGTGATGAAGATGAGTTTATAAGCATGAGAGATATGAAGAAACGAATGGTTGTGCTTGAGCAAGATTCAATTCATAAAGATGCGAAGATTATCCAACTTGAAGATACTATTGTGAAGAAAGATCAACAGATTGAGCAACTTCAAGGAGATGTTAGTTTGTTGTTCAATATGGTTTATGATTTACGAGGGAAGTTGGAGAAGAAGTTTGGACAAGAATTCTCTTATCCAACTGATGTTGAAAACAGAAGAAAAGCCTTCGCTAAGGATGATGCTGAAAGAAGTGCTGCAATGGAACAATATTTCAAGAGAGTTACAAATCCAGTGGCAGACAAAGAGAAGGCGGAAAGGATTAAAAAGAAAAGGGAGTTAGTGATTTTGAAGAACAAGAATTTAAATCCAAATGATGAGGATGCTCATGCAACTCATCATTTAATGGATGTTGGTGAAAATCTCTATGATAAAGTTGAAAATCGTTCTGGTGTAGTTAGCTGGGGATATGATCATGATCGTAAGAGATGGTGGATAAAGAGAAAAATTGGTCCTGTCAAGTGGTACAAGCATCCAGGCCAGTTTCAGTCTTTCACTAAGGTGGATTTGACAAATTTGTCTAATGCACCTTATGTAGATGATAAGCCTGGAGGTGCTGGATATATATTTTTCGAGAGATTGAAGAGGGAGGTTCTTAAGGGTTTTCCTTCCATGCGTACGGCAGAGTCCATTGTTAAACCAGCTAAAGAAATTAGAGATCCTTACACAAACAAGCGTATGAAGATTGTGCATTGGCCAGCTACTGATAAAGAAAAGACGATTCCTCTAGTGAGAAAGATCCCGAAAGGTGCACTGAAGACTTTACACTTTTGGGCATATGATGAACGTCTTGGGCAGGCGGTGATTGTTTGTGATGGAGATACGAGTTATTGTTTGGTTGATCAAATTGACTTGCTAAATCTTGCTGGTGAAGATCTGGAAGTCTTGGCATGTAATCAGATCAGAGCTACAGAGAAATACGAAGAAATAGCTAAGGCTTGGACTGCTGCTGTAGCGTCTGTTCTGCATATTCATAAGAAGGGATTTGGCGGTTATAAGGATAGTGCAAGTGGTGGTGATCAAGGCAATTGAAGTCAGAAGAACCTCCATGCATAAACCTAGGGGGAGATTGTTGGAACCTGAAGGTTTATTCATGTAGGTTAGTATAGTTTAAGGGTTGATTATGTATTTGTTTAGTTTACATGTTTTGGGTCGATTTTGTAAGGGTTGGGCTAGTGGACTTGATGTCGCAATGGGCCTAGTGTTAGCCCAGTTGTTTTGTATTTAAACAAACCTCAACCTCTTGGTTGAGGTTGTTCGTCAGTTCGGAGATTGCGACTCAAGGGAACCGAGTTTAGTGTGAAGTCTTGTATCAGTCTTTGCTTTGTCATTGAATGCAAGATTTCGGTTTGTGATTCACTTATTGTTTTTATGTTGATTATTATTGCTTGTTCTTTAATTGACTTGTGATTGTTTTCCGCACCTTCACAAGTTAAAGGTTGATATCATTGAAAGATCCGGTTAAACGGGACTTACATGTTGTCCTTGTAAAGGATCATGAAGGTCAGCAGTATCCTGTTTATTATGTTAGTAAAAGTTTATTAGATGCTGAAACTAGGTATTCCCACTTAGAGAAACTGATTTTAGCCCTAGTTATGGCATCAACAAAACTTAGACATTGTTTTGAAACATATAGGATTCATGTTAAAACCAACTATCCTGTTAAAAACGTGCTGAGGAAACCTGAAATGTCTGGTAGGATGGCTAAATGGTCAGTGAAATTAAGTACCTTTGATCTAGTATATGAACCTAGAAATTCCATAAAGTCTCAGGCTTTAGCTGACTTTCTAGCTGATTTCAGTAGTGATATTCAAAGTGAAGTAGACCTGGAAGTACAGCAGCTAGGAGAAAACTTAGAATCCTGGACATTGTATACTGATGGAGCATCTAATGTAAGAGGTGTAGGCTTGGGTATCCTACTAAAATCGCCACAGGGGGACATATTACCCCAGGCTATTAGATGTGAGTTTCCTGCCACTAATAATGAGGCAGAATATGAAGCTTTAATTGCAGGATTAGAATTGGCTAAAAGTATGAATGTCAGGAGTTTGCAAGTATATGTTGATTCTTTGTTAATCACTAATCATTTTAATGGAATCTATGTAGTTAAAGGTGAGAAGTTAATCGAGTATCTCGAAATTCTCAAAAAATTAGCATGATATTTCGATATTTTTACACTTGAACAGGTACCAAGAGAGGATAATGCTGAAGCCGATGCGTTGGCAAATCTAGGATCATCAGTCAGGATACCGGAAGGGACCCGAATACCAATATTACATATCCTATATCCTGCGACGGATCCTCAGGATAAGGAAGTACTAAGTATTCAGGATCCTGATGAGCATCCTGAGAAGGATCCTAAGTTTTGGATGGCTCCGATCATAAGATATCTCAAGGGAGGATACATCCCAAAGGATGAGAATCCTAAGGCCTTTAGAATGAAGGTATCACGATTCACTATTATAAATAATGTCTTGTATAAAAAATCCCTTGCAGGACCATATCTGAAGTGCTTAGAGGATCCCGAAACCAAGGAAGTACTTCAGGATATACACGAAGGGGATTGTGGTAACAATACTGGGGGCAGGTCGTTGTTCTCAAAGGCATTAAGAACAGGATATTATTGGCCTACCATGAGAAAAGATGCTGCAGAATATGCTCGAAGGTGTGATGCATGTCAAAGGCATAGCAACATACTACATCAGCCTGCAGAGCCATTATATCCTATTGTATCCCCTTGGCCGTTCATGAAATGGGGAATGGATATAGTGGGAAAACTGCCAAAAGCTCCAAGAGGAAAAGTCTTCATGTTAGCAATGACTGATTATTTCTCTAAGTGGGTTGAAGCTGAAGCATTTGTTCAAGTCAGAGATCAGGAAGTGGTATCCTTCATAAAAAGGAATATCCTGACTAGGTTTGGTGTACCAGCTGAAATAATTTGTGACAATGGATCTCAATTCATAAGTAAGAGGACTACTGACTTTTGCAAGAGTTGGGGAATCAAAATGATCACATCCACACCAGTACATCCTCAAGCAAATGGACAAGCAGAATCCTCAAACAAGATAATTATCAGCAACCTCAAAAAGAGACTAGGAGCCAAAAAAAGAAGATGGGCAGAAGAGCTACCCTTTGTTTTGTGGGCTGATAGGATGACGGTGAAAATGCAACTGGCCAAACCCCGTTTTCCTTGGTATTTGGAGCAGAAGCGGTGATCCCGACAGAAATGGTAATACCTACAGCAAGATCCAACCGCCGGGATCCTGAGCAGAATCCTGAAATCCTATGCCAGGAATTGGATACTATTGATGAGACAAGAGATGCAGCAAGGCTAAGGATGGCATCATATCAACAAAGGATATCCAAGGCATATAACAAGAATATAAGGACTAGAAGGTTCCAGGTTGGAGATTGGGTATTAAGAAAAGCCTTTCAGAATACTACTAATCCTGCTGACGGAAAGCTGGCCCCAAAATGGGAAGGACCCTATGAGATTGAATCAGAATCAGGGAAAGGAGCATACCGACTCAAGAATACGGAGGGGGATATGCTGCCAAGATCCTGGAATGCTATACATCTGAAGCTCTATTTCAAGTGAGTTAGGAATTTAATTTCTAACTCAGGATGGTATGAATTTTATCTCTTTTAGTATGTTTAATATTATTTATTATTTTGAACCCATTACTGACTTAAGCATCGGAGGGGTGTTAGCCAGGCTAACGCCCACCTTAGCTTACGATTGTTTTGCAGTATATGCTTTGGGATATAGCTCCAGGATGCACACCCAGGATACTTCGAAAGATTAGAGGATTGGCCCCCTCTCTCACGTTTAAGGGATCCTGATCCCTTCAAAGGTTTAAAGGTATTCACCTTTCTCACGAATTGGGTTTGAACACCCCGCCTGGAGCGCAAGTTGTCCAGGGATAGTTCAAGGTGGCGGGACCAGTTCATGTAAAAGTGGCTGACAATTTCGTCACTGTTGGCTATGTCCTGGACCCTTAAGGTATATGAGGATTGATCACCCTCTCTCACGAAAGGGTATTTTCATACTCTCTAAGGTTTAAAGGTTTTCACCTTTCTAAGTCTTGGAGGCCTGTAGCGCATGAAAATTTGGGATTTTCCCCAGGTTACCTATGGGATTTTCCCAAGATACTAAGGATTTATCTCCAGAATGCTTTCGGGTTTTACCCCGGTAACACAAGAATTGTCCATACGGTCAAAACTTGAATTCAAAAATTTTCTAAGTGTTGGAAGATTTCGTGTACAGGGGACATTCCTCCTAAGGCAATTGTGTGGAGCTTAGAAAATCAGATTGGGACTTAAGATACTGAGTATCTCGAACTGAGGACATCTTTGCGGCAAAAAGTTGTAAAAGGAGTAAAGTCCAATATCAGAGTTGTACTCTGTTCCTGGTATGATCTTTCCTTTGTGAATCTTACACAACTTGTTTGAACTTTTAAGTTTAAGTATCCTGATTAGGATATATCTTTAAGATATATTCTCGAAATATATACTCGAAATATGATTAAGGATGTTCGGTTGGAATATTTGGATATAATACTTGGGTTTAAAAATCAGAGTTGAATTTGTTTATAAATGCTAAGTAAACCGTCTTTCTCCTTTGAAAACTATATTTAAATTATTTGAGATTTTGAAGAATAAACTATTTTTAGAAACTTTGTGTGGATTTTGAGAAGTCCTATTTGACAAAAGTCTTCGTAGGATACCAATGAGTATATTGGTTAGGATATTTTCAAAAAATAATTGTACAAATTTTGCAAAGCTAAAATCTAAACTAAGTGATGCATGACAAAAACAATTAAAAGGCAATAGCAAATAAGTCAAAAGGTGGATATATTATTAACAGGTCAAAATTTGTGCTTTTGGTTTCACCTCAAACCGAGGCCCATCCGCCAAAAGCACAGTTAGTTTTTACCATATTTACGCAACGGTTGAAAGTTTCATCTCAAAACGAGACTCATCCGCCTCCAACCGTTGCATCATTCAAAACAAATTATACTAACTGATGACCAAGGGCTTCATCCTGAAACCCAGGACCCATCCACCTTTGGTCATCATATTGTTCAAAGACAGGAAATGTAAATTGCTTAAACAGACCACAACTATAAGAATTAAAAAGTGGGCTCCGGCCTAGGCACGTACATCCATCATTGCCCACTTCACTGCTTTTAAGGGGCAGCACCCTCTTCCGTCATGACTTCATCAGCAAAGTCTTCTCCGGCATCCCTTCCAGCATCCTTCCCAGCATTCGTCTCAGCATCACCACCAGCATCCTTTGAAGCACCAGCATCATCTACCTTCTCAGTCACCTTAGCGGGCTCCTCTGCAGCAGGCTTTGAAGGGGCTCCACAGGGTTGCCACCAAGATCCTTCAATTTTATCTCCCAGGATTTGATGTTCCATGAAGGGCATTCAACGCCCAAAGCCTTGGCCTCGTAAGCCATTTTCAGTCTGGCCTGGAGGAGGGAGATGATAACTGAATTCTTAAGGCTCTCCCGGTACGAAGCCATATCTTGCTCATGTTGAACCTGAGCCGCGTCGGACTTAGCTTGAGCCTCCTGGGTGATCTTCTGGATGGAAGACTGGTGATCTTGAGTCATGGCCTTGTACTTAGCTTCATTGTGAACTTTACTTTTACTAAACTCAAATTTGTGAATTCGCCAACTTTATTGTTGACACGTAGTTGCACGCTTTGCAGGTCAGTAGGTACAGCTATGGACGGGCAGTGCAATCGGCTGGAGTGAGTGGTTCGTTAAACTTTATGTTTTGAACATTTATTAAATTTGTGGTTTAAGTTCTTAATGGGTTTCACTTTATTTTTCCGGTACACCATAAATTGTGTTTTGGAGAATTAAACTATATCGCTAATCATGTTATTAGTGAAGTTTTATGATTTTAAATAGTTGGTTCAACATGATTAGTGGCTAGATCCTGGTCATTAACAATCCTCACGATAAAACTACGCGTGTGGAAATTGAGGGTGTGACACGCTAGCTTTGTTTCTATTGTTTATATGCTCTTTGTTTGTAATCTCGTTTTGAACATTATTAATAAAAGGTTTGCCCGGGGGATTTCCCTCGTTTCCAAAAAAAAAAAAATTTGTCGCAACCCCCGATCCCACTTCCCCGGGAATGGGCGGCCGCGATCCAGTTTTGGTGGTATCTCGTATTGTCTAATTTGGCAGCGGAATTTTTCATCAGGACCGTAGTTAGGAAATATTTGATCATAGTAAAATACCACCTTTTCATAATGTTATAGTGTTATGGGTCATTTTCTGAACATATATCCTAACTAATATTATGTTTTGATTGTTTATTTGTGATCAGGATACCGGGTCAGGATATTGGTAACATCCTGGTGCGATATCCTGGTATTGATTGAATTAACCACGTGCATATTAGAAGGTGCGGGTCTCTAACGGTCGAGTGGACCTCTTCTCCTTAAGACTCGGGCAAACCAGTTATATAAGAGACGTTGAACCCGGAAGAAGTGGACTACAACGTTTACTTGAAGAATATTTGAAGCATCCCGGTTTAATAGGATAGTTAGTTGATTTCGTTTAACTATAAATAGTATGATCGGATCAAGTTAAGGCACACGCTTTTCATTCATACACTTTGCTCTCTGGTTGCTAGCAATCACTACACACAAACACTTGTACTCAGATCACATTGTAACACCTAGTTGATCCGCATCATATCCTGCACTGTATCCTGATATTTGAAGTAATAGAAGAACAAGGCAGCTGCGATTGTCAGCTCCCGAGGTTTTATGCCGGCGATCTAGATTGATCAAGGGCTTTCCTCGTATATCCTATGTCACCATTTACATTTTTGCTCATTGTTTGATCATAGATACAGCTCTATATCCTGATCCGTATCCTGAAACCATTTTTGCAAATAACTTAATTAACATATTTTTGACACTCATTTCTAGCACACTACCCCACTTAACTAATTTGATCACTTAATTGCTTCGGTAATTTTTGACCAAAACACATAGTATTAAACAAATGGGTTAAAACCCAAGTTCATAGTACACACGTTTTCATAGGAATAAATTCTATTTTATTTAATAAAAACATCTATTTTATTTTTAGGTAACTTTATTGCCACTTTTCCAAGCGTTCATTGCTGTCCAGCTGGCTTCTATTTGGCTTTCACATTTTGTTACCTGAAACGCGTTTTAAAAACATTTGTCAGTGGGAAATACTGGTGAGTGAATCCCAGTTTAATCAAGTTTAAGTAAAAACAAATCCCAGTGTACAGTATTGAGGACGATCCCGCAATTATATTTGTTTCCAAGACATATCAATTAACATCCATGGTACTGTCGAACTCGACTTGTGGAAATGCTACTCCTTGACCAGGTGGTAACAAATTTTGTATACAAAACCCCAACATACACATGATAATTGTATTCTTACAAATACTCAATAACTGTTATTCGCATGGAAAAGTATTTAAGGTTTTGTAATAATAGTTAACAAAAGGTTTACAAAAAGCGGATCAACTCACATTGTTGTCTTAGATTTTCCGTAAGGGTTTCCTGGTGACAATCTATAATTTACACAAATGCACACGCGTTAGTATAATAACCTATTTTAACATTAGTAATACCCTCCCCGAGACGGCATTCCAACGACTACGTCGGGCAGAACCACGACAGCAGTTACGGAACCCTAGATCAATCGGGCAGCGTATCTAATACGTATCCAGGGGTTATAATACTTACAACGGAGCAGAACTTCGCTAATTAGGGGGGTATAATACCCGTAGATTATGCCTACAATTTAATTTTGAGAGAAAGAAAGGAACTTTGAACGATTCGACTGAAGATCCGATGGCCTGCTTATATAGTGCTGAAATCTGTCTTTCTCGCGGCCCGCGTAAAACAAGCATAGGGCCTACGCGGCCCACGTCAACCCTGGGTCAACACTGTAGCTTGTCCGGATCATCTACTAGACTCGCCACGATGATGACACGTGTCATCACCGGGCTGCGCCACATTTTAGATCTCACGCGGCCCGCGTTAACTTACCGGGGGTCTTACGCGGCCCGCCTAAACTTAAAAATCACAGAAATCAGGTTTTAACCTTTAAACCGCCCGCGTAAGGGTTGGGGTGGGTCTACGCGGCCCGCCTCAACTTAAATTTTCTTGTTTTTAATTTATTTTAAATGTTATACTGTATTTCGGGCTCGGTTTTCACATAAGGGGTGTATTTAAAGACATAGTGGGACATTTTAAAATATACTAGGGTGTCGAAAATATTATGAGGGTGTCGGTTTATTGAGGATTGTTACATCCCCCCCACCTTGTTTTAGAGCTCGTCCTCGAGATCTACTGGAACAAGTGTGGATATTTCCTTTGCATTTCTGATTCGAGCTCCCATGTGTACTCAGGTCCTCTTTTAGAGTCCCACTTCAATTTGACCAGAACTAGTCTCTTATGCTTGAGATTCTTGACTTTCCTGTCTTCAATTTGTAGAGGCTTCTCTACATACTTTAGTTGTTCATTTACCTCTATATCCTTAAGAGGTACTACCAGTGATTCATCAGATAAGCATTTCTTGAGATTAGATACATGAAACACATCATGTATTCCTGCCATTTCCTCTGGCAGTTGTTGCTGATAGGCTACAGATCCTATTCTTCTAATAATCTCAAAAGTTCCAACATACCTGGGACTTAGCTTTCCCCTTTTTATGAATCTTACTACTCCTTTCCAATGAGAGACTTTCAACAATACTTTATCTCCTACTTGAAATTCCAATGGTTTGCGTCGGTTATCAGCATAGCTCTTCTGTCGATCACGTGCTGCTTTTAGTCATTCCTTGACTTGAATTATCTTGTCAGTTGTCTCTTGTACTATTTCAGGTCCAGATAGTTGCGTTTCCCCAATTTCTGCCCAACATACTGGGGTTCGGCACTTTCGTCCATAAAGTGCTTCGAATGGTGCAGCATTGATACTTGTGTGATAACTATTATTATAAGAAAATTCTATTAAAGGTAAATGACCGTCCCAATTACCTCCGAAATCAATTACACAAGCTCTAAGCATGTCCTCCATTGTCTGAATTGTTCTTTCACTTTGTATGTCCGTTTGAGGATGATAAGCTGTGCTTAGATTTAACTTGGTTCCCATTGCCTTTTGGAAACTTGACCAAAAATGAGAGGTAAATCGGCTATCCCTATCAGAAACGATTGATAAAGGTATTCCATGTAAAGAAACTATTTCATTTACATATAATTTAGCTAGCTGTTCCATACTGAAAGTTTCTTTCATTGGTAGGAAATGAGCTGACTTGGTTAGCCTGTCTACAATCACCCAGATTGCATCATTACCTTTCTTTGTTTTGGGTAATTTAGTAACAAAATCCATTGTTATTAATTCCCATTTCCACACTGGCATTTCTAACTGCTGTAACAAACCTGAGGGTTTCTTGTGTTGGCTTTAACTTATGAACAAGTTAAACATTTAGAAACATAGGCTGCTATGTCCTTTTTCATTCCTATCCACCAGAAATTTTTCCTTAAATCCTGGTACATTTTATCACTTCCTGGATGCATCGTATACTTAGACTTATGGGCTTCTTCTAATATATGATGACGTAGGTTTCCTAATTTAGGTATCCACATTCTCTTTTTATGGAATCTCCAAATTCTATATGTTCCTTGTTCTAATTCTTTTAGCATACCTTTTAATTTTTTAGTATCATCCTTGATTACTGATTCTTGTGCTTCTCTTATCTGATCATTTAAATCTACTTGCAGATTTAATTTAAGAGAACGTACCATTTTTGGCTTTTCATGATACTTTCAGCTTAAAGCATCTGCCAGTACATTTGCCTTTCCTTCATGATACTGGATATTACAATCATAGTCGCTAAGCATCTCCATCCAGCGTCTTTGTCTCATATTCAACTCCTTTTGCCCAAAAACATACATTAAACTCTTATGATCAGTGAATATGGTAAACTTACTACCATAAAGGTAATGTCTCCAAATCTTAAGAGCAAAAATTATAGCTCCTAACTCCAAATCATGTGTTGAGTAATCTCTTCATGATTCTTAAGTTTCCTAGATGCATAAGCTATAACATTTTGGCGTTGCATCAACACACATCCATAACCTAATTTAGAAGCGTCACAATAGACTACAAAGTCTTCAGTTCCTTCTGGTAACGCTAATATGGGTGTATGGGTTAATTTATGCTTAAGAATTCTAAATGTTTCTTCTTGTTTTGGTCCCCATTCAAACTTAATGGATTTACAGGTTAACTTAGTTAAAGGAATGGCTATTCTAGAAAAATCTCAAATAAATCTCCTATAATAATCGGCCAATCCTAAGAAACTTCTAACCTCAGTTGGTGACTCAGGGGTTTTCCATTTGGTAATCGCCTCGATCTTTGTTGGATCCACATGAATTCCTTCATGGTTTACTAAGTGTCCAAGAAATTGTACATGTTCTAGCCAAAACTCGCACTTTGAAAATTTAGCATAAAGTTTTTCCTTTCTTAATAGACTTAAAAGTGTGTGCAAATGCTTTGCATGATCTTCCTTATTTTTAGAATAAATGAGAATATCATCTATGAAGACGATTATGAATTTATCCAAATATGGCTTACATATTCGGTTCATCATGTCCATAAATACGGCTGGGGCATTGGTTAAACCAAATGGTATGACAGTAAATTCATAATGACCATACCTTGTTCTGAATGTGGTCTTAGGAATGTCCTCTTCCTGTACCTTTAATTGATGATATCCTGACCTTAAATCGATTTTAGAGAAAAATCGAGTTCCTTGCAGTTGATCAAACAGATCATCGATTCTTGGTAATGGGTACTGATTCTTAATCGTGACTTTGTTCAATTCACGGTAATCAATGCACATACGCATTGATCCGTCATTCTTTTTAACGAATAATATCGGCGCTCCCCATGGCGACGAACTTGGTTGTATGAATCCTTTTTCCAGTAATTCATCTAATTGTTTCTTCAATTCCTGCATTTCTGCGGGTGCCAAATGGTAGGGTGCTTTGGCAATTGGTGTTGTTCCTGGTAATTGATGAATTCTGAATTCAACTTCTCTGTCTGGTGGTAGTCCTGGTAATTCTTCTGGAAATACATCTGAAAACTGAGACACTACTGGAATGTCTTTTAATTCTTTTCCTTTAGTGTTAGTGATTATAGAAATCAAATACACTATAGAACCTTTTCTTATATAACTTGCAGTTTTCATCACAGAGATGAATTTCGTGGATCTAGATGGTTTATCTCCTTTAATTGTGATCTTTTCACCTTTTGGTGAATTCACTTGAATTGACTTTTGATCACATAAAATACTAGCTTTATTGGCTATTAACCAATCCATTCCTAAAACAATATCAAATCCTGCCAGATTCATGGGATAAAGGTTTGCCCTAAACTTCTGATTTAAAATTTCTACTCTTGCTCCCTGCAAGAATTCAGAAATCCTAACTGTTTCTGTGACACCTGTGTCACTGCGACCATCAAACAAATACCAAACCAATGAAATATTGTATTTCATACTTTGGACTTGTATAAATATGTGTATCTTTTGCACATATCAACTCTTGTTCGATTTCAAGCTCTAAATCGCTTTCTGGAAGGTTATACGCGCGCTGATGCGTAAATATAACCAGTTTAATGCAACAAACACTCCGGAATAGTGACATATACTTAACATACCTTAAATAACCTTTACATAACTTAGAAATAAGTTTTGAAGGCTTTGGTATGGCAAAAACAAGTTAATTAGCTTACAGGGACTAAACTTGACAAACTGCGAAAGTATGCCAATTTGAACTGTAACAGACATTCTGGAACATGACCATAAGTTAAACACACCTTAAATATCCTTTATATAGCTTAGAAATAGGCTTTGAGGGGTTCGGTGTGCTAAAATAAACTTTTGGCTCATTCAGGGACTAAAAGTGTCAAAAAGTGCACAAGTTTGCATTTTCGCGCATAACTTACGTTCTGAATACATCCGGACATCCAAAAATTTATGTAAGCACTAAAATATTTTATTTTAGTGTTTGGCTTGAGAAAAATCCATTCGTCGCGTCATTTGGATCGTTTTTCGCGCTTATGCGCATTTCGTCGTAATTAAGCGAACATCGCGATCGTACGACCAAACGAACCGACATCTGAGATATTTTTGAGCATGTTTTGAGTTCCCTATACTTTAACTTCATTTTAGAGCCTTGAAATGAGGTTAACGGGGTTCAAACGCATCGAAAATAGCTTAAAAGGGCTGCAGGGACCATTTCTGCCATTTTTGAAACTTTGCTGAATATGGTGCATGGTGGCGTCGCGCGAGCACTAAGGCCTTTACCAGTGGCGCTACGCGACTGCCTAAGCTGGACAGAAATGTGCAGAAACATCAAATCTGGTCCGTTCCACTTGTTGCACATGGTTTTGGGGAATCTATGGGCTGGTTTTGGATGTGCACATGGTATTACAATACCATGTGTGCAAGTGTATGGCCAAGATCAAAGCACGTTGTCTGAGAAACGATCTTAACGGCTCTACGAATCCTATAAATACCCCATGCCTTCATTTGCAAAACCCACTAGAATTTTGATTTGAGAAACTCTAAGTTGAAACCATTGTTTCATACCTGAGTTACTTGGATCGAGATTAGCATTCGGGTTCTTTTATTGCTTTTCGAGTCTGAAAGTCAAACTTTGTTTGACTTTCTGCGTTGACCAGTTTATGGTCAATGCGAAGTTCGTTTGAACTTCGCAACGTGATTGTAATCACGATGGTTATAGTCCTTTGTGACTATGCCTACTGATTACCACGTTGTCTAGGGTCGTAAGGGTAAGCGATCTAATAAATCGCTTATACCTTCGAACCCGACCCATTTTGGTCGATCATTAGGATCCGACCAAATACATTAGGTGACCATAGTATATAGGGAATAACCTTCCGAGGTTATATGTTGGATCTGAGTTTCTTTTTGATTGTATTTTAGTTTGAAATTAAGATGGAAATGAAAGAGTTGTGCAGCGGAATTAAGATGAAAACAAACTTTGCATACAATCAAACAGGAGTAATACTTTTAATCAAACATCTTTTCACAATGAACCGAATGATTGAATTTGTTTCAACAACGATTACAATGATTGATGTAAGAATGCAAACTCCCCCTCAGCCAGAGCTCAGTAGTTTGTTCGTGCAAAGAAGACGATGTGGTGAAAGAGCTAATAGAACAGTACAAAGTACTGAACTATTTATAGGCACTTGCAAACCACTGAGCATCTTAGCTGACGTCACCATGAAAGTGACATCTAACCTCCTAACAAACTCTAACCTCTGATCTATACAAACACTGATGTAGTAACTACTGCTATTACAATCTATTACATGAAAGACACTTAAACAGCTGCTGCATCCTTCCACTGCTGTGAATCCAGCAGTGCTTATCCGGATCAGCAGTACTTGACTCAAGGCAGAAGATTGAGTCAGCAGAGCTTTGGTCTTCCATCAGTCTTTAACATTTGGCAGTAGATGCAAGGCAGCAATTGTGGATCAGTACTTGGTAAGATCAGTAAATAGGAGGTCAGCAGATACAAAGCCACTTTCAAGGGGAGAGATTTGCATGAACTATCTGTAAACGTCTGCTTATTCTTGGATCCACTGCTCTGATCCAGTTTTGGCTTTAATTATCTGTTCCTCTGATAGGGTTCAATCCCAACAATCTCCCCCTGGAACAGATAATGCCAAAACTCTTCATTATTTGTGGAAATCTTTATTGCCTCATCAACAGCTCCCTTATCTGACCTTTAAATTGTAATTCAAAGTCTAGGGCGTCTGTATCTTCATCATCCTTGCTAAGTGGAAGATCAAGGAGATCCTGCAAATCTTCAAGACTCAGGCCAAGAGCTTGTTCCCTTGATATTTTCTCCACTACTCCACCAGACCTGAGCAAAGTCAATACGCAGGTCTGTTTGTCAGTTTCCCACTTTTGTATTTTTGAGCCTGGTGGGTTTCTTGGGAGATGTTTATTTGCAGAAGTATTTGGTGAGGCTGGCCTGTTCATAGCTGGCTGAGCAGCGGTTGCAGATTGTTCCAATTCAAGATCTTCTTTTATCATTACTTCCGTGCCAGCTTTTACAATGGCATCTCCGGCTAAAAGATCTTGAATTGTTTCCATGCTAAACTGGTTTTTGCTCCTTCTTTTGTAGATGGCAGCACCAGCTAGAGCAGTGGTTCTTTTGACTTGCAGCTTTGGTGGTCTTTTTGAAACCGCTGCTTTGGAATAGTCAGGCTTTTGTGGAACTCTTGGATCTTTCTTTCTAAGTTCCTCTAATCTTTTATAGGTTGCCCTGACTCTATCTTCTCCCCACTTTGTCACAGAGTTCTTTGACCCATAATCAGCTATAATCAGCTCCTCTTTCATTCTCCTCAGCTCTAACATCTTTTCAGCTTCAAATTGTTTGAATTTTTCAGGAGGAGTCTGCTTGACCTTATTTTTGATCATGTCTTGAATCCTGGCTGCTTCTTTTTCAAGCTCAGGAATGGTTCAGTTCTTGTACATGTGTTTCTCCCCCTTGTATTTCTTGTAGGTCATGATGTTTTCAATGTAGTCTTTTCTTAAGGACTCATCTGCCCTTTCTGAAATTTTCTGACATACATTTTTAGCAAAACGCTCCATAGCATTGACCTGTGAGAGTAAAAACTGATAGTTTTGTTGAAATTCTCTATCAGATTTCCCTTTTCTGTTTTTGATTGCAATATCCTCTGCTTGTTTGGCTTTGAGCTTCAAGTATTCTTCAATGTTGTTAGGCCTGGGATAATTTGCAATTGATGGCAAACTCCTTTTGGCTGGGTCATCTTCATAATAAAATGATTTGATTTCTTCTCTTACTGCAATGAGTTCCAGAGGAAATGAGACACCAGCAGGAGGTAGTGGTTTTACAATTTGAGCTGAAGAGAAAGGTATGGGTTTAGGAATAGTGACAAGTGATAGGGATTTTGAAGATGTTGGTGATGGAGGTGTGTCATCATCTTTTAAAATTAGCCTTCTCCTTTTTGGTTTAGGGGAGACTGATGATGTTTTGAATGGAACAGTGGTTGTAGATGTAGTGGCAGTGGATTGTGATTGACTAACAGCTGTTGAAACAACTGGTGTTTCAACCACTGTTGTCATTACAACAGATGTTATAACATCTGCTGTCTTCTGCTGTATGTCAGCAGGTGTTGTTTTTGGTGGTAATGATGGTAAAGCAGTGGATGTTGTGTGTGTTGAAGTGGTGTGTGTTGATGGAACAACTGTTTGGCAAGCAGTAGTTTTTGTAACTCCTGTTGCATCAGTTGTTTTGTATGGTGGTTTTTTAGCAGACTTTGAACGTCTGATAGGAATGGATTTGGGTTTCCTTACTTTTCTAGTAGGCCTCTTCTTTTCCTCAACAGGATTTTCATGATCCCTTGACCCAGAAGTACCCTGATCTGGATGATCCATTCTGTCCACCCTGGCTTTCCTTTTGGCCTCTCTATCTCTTTTCACACTTGCAACTGCTTCTGCTAGTGCATTTGTTGTCACATCAATCTTCTTGCTGCCATCTGGCAAAGGGATCTTTTTGGTCATGTTTGAATTCTCTGGTTCAAGATAAAGACCATCCTCTATACCCTTCTGTTTCCACTCCTTCATTTTCTCCCCCTTTTTGGCATTATCTTCTGGGAGTTGATAAATGTAGCGTACTTGTGGAGGAGCAGTGCCAGTGGTGTGCAAGATCTGAGTTGTGAGAGCCTTTAAGTCAGCCTTAGTGTTCTTGAACCTTGACTCCATTGCATTTCTCAGCTGTTGTACATGTTTTTCATGTTGCTGATCTGCTAATTGTGCTTGTCGTTGGAGAAAAGATTGAAATAACATCCAGAGCTCTTTTGGAGCAGATGCCCTTTGTGGAGCAGGTGCTTGAGATGGAACAGCAGTTGATTGTACCTTCTGAACTTGTAACACCTGTTGTAGCATATCTTTGAGTTCTGCAACAGAGTTATCAAGTTTTTCAATGCGATCCGTCAATTTCTGGTACTTTAAACCATCACCCAAGTTAATGGGATCATCTGATTTCCCACTAGCAGTGGTTTTATCAGTGGTAGATATAGGGAGTATACTCCAAACATTAACCACTGATGCCCCTTTTTCTTGGTACTGGGGTCTTCTTCCTTCAACACTTGACAACCTTTTGATGTTGCCAGTAGGATACAGAAATCCACTGGTGGTTGGCAGATGTGCTATAAAAGGAATTGCCTCCAAGGAAGTCTTATTAATGTAACCACTGTCCAAGTATAATCCAGTGGGTGTAACACTTGTAGTGGCTGCTTCACTTGGAATACCACCAAGAGTTACTTGTAACTCAAGGGGTGTAACCTCCTCAGGTTGTGTTGGTGGGTTAGCAAAGATTGATACATCAGACCCAGTCAGTTGTTGAGGTATATTCTCATTAGTAGGTGATTGAGAAGGACTGGATAATGCCTGGTTCAAATCAATTGCATCCAACAGTGGTTTTATTGGTGAGGGAATTGTGGATGTGAAGGATGGTGTAGAAAGTGGAGTTGCCCCGGGTATAGAGCTGTGGATGATAGAAACGAGTGTTTCTAGAGCATCATGATGTGGAGACCCTATTTGTACAACCTGTTCTTTTTGTGAAGAATCAGGAGGAGTTGTGGTTATGGGTTGAGATATTTGTACCAACTGCTGTGAGGAAGTAGCAGCAGTGGTTTCTTGTGACTTTTGTGTTGTCACTGGCAGAAGCTCTGGTATCTCATCCTCCAGAGATGCCGTTTTAATGGGTTTTGTTGGTTTTTGAGTTTTTCTTTTTGGCTTTTTGGAAATAGTAGGTGTGGGTTTCAAAGCAGTTGTGCTGCTGCTTTGATCACCTTGAGCAGTGGGATCAGCAGCAGATACCTGAGGAGCAGTTGTAACTGCTAAAATCTGCTCAGGCACCTCTGCTTGTGTTTTGCAAGGTGCTAACATTCTTGAAAAAGTTTCAGTTGTTAAACTGTTTATTTGAATAGAATCACCTTGGTTTATTAAAGCTAAATCATCCTTACTGAATTTCTTTGCAAAATAGTAACTTAAAAACCTTGGAAACAGTAAGAATGATTTTGTTTCAACATTATTTACCAAATCTTTAAAAATTTCCCGAGAATAGTTAAAATTTTCACCTTGAAGAATTGCATATCCCAGATTTTGAATCTTTAAAGGAATTTCATTGAAAGAAGTGGTTTTGTTTGAAACACATAATAGGAGGGTATGAAATAAAAATCTGGTTGCAGAAGGAAAATAACCTTTTTCTAAGGTAATTTTCTTCATCGTTGTGGCTTCATACCCTCTCTCAATGAAGTAAGTTTGTAACTCGTTTTTAGTGAAAGAAATTTTACCTTCCTGATCACCGAGTTGAAAGACCTCTGAAATGGATTGTGGTGTGATTTGGACAGCTTTACTCTTTATTGAAGAGTGTATGGTGGTTGCAATGTCTCCTTGTTTTTCAAGGGTTGCATTTTTCCAGAATTCCCTTTGGGTCGCCAAATAGATTGGTTCATCGGCAGTAAACAAAGTTTTGTACTTTGATTTGGCCATGAGATCAATGGTGGAATCGAAAATATTGGTGGTTCCTGGTTTTGTGAGAAGACCCAGGAGATTGTGAGATGGTTTATGTGGAATCTCAGTGGAGATTGCCTTTTGAGAGGCTGTTTTTGATGATGATTTGGATGAGGGTTTTGAAGATTTCTTTGATTTTGTCATTTTGAGAATGATTGATCGAAGAAATTTGTGAAGAAATGAGATGAAAAACTGCTTTGAGAAGAGAATTTTTAAGAATTCAATTCGACAGTAAAACCCTGTTTTGATGGTGAGTGGGGGATTTTATAGGGAAGAAAGTGAATGCTGAGGTGGCAGCCGTTACAAAAGGTCTGACCAATATGTACTGTCCACGTGACAACCCCTGTTGAAAATGAAGGACAGTACTTTTGTGAATGTGACTGATGAAGGCAACGGTATGAAAGCAGTGGATGATTGTTACTATCAGTGGATAGCATATCAGTGGATAAGACACTGCTTTTGAACAACAGAGTTTATCAAAATAATGAGAGAGCAGGGGTTGACTTTCAGCAGTGGACAGACTTTTGAAGTAGAGCAGACTTTTGAACAATCAGTGGTTAATGGCAGACTTTTAAGGACTTTAATGAAAATTTTTCATTTTTAGCTATTTTTAAGGATGGAGTTTTGATTTTCTGAAAACATTTTGTAGCTTTTATTCATAGAAAAACAAGATGTTGCTTGTTATTCCATGTTCAGCATCCCAATTCTAGAGACCAAGCTTTCAAAAGTGGCTGTATCAAGTGCCTTTGTGAGCACATCAGCTAGCTGATCTTTAGTTGGGACATGATGCAGAGAAATCAAACCTTTTTCATAGCAATCCCTCACAAAGTGATGTCTGATGTCGATGTGTTTGGTGGTTGAATGGGAAACTGGATTTTTGATGATATTTTCTGCTGCCTGACTGTCCAACATGAGTGGTGTCTTTAAGGCAGTTATACCAAAATCCAGCAACTGATTTTGAAGCCACAGGAGTTGGGCTGTACAGCTTGCAGCAGCAATGTATTCAGCTTCAGCAGTGGATGTTGAAACAGCTGCTTGCTTTTTCTTTGCCATGAAACTAAGCAATCACCTAGAAACTGGCACCCTCCTGATGTGGACTTCCTTGTGGTGTGACATCCAGCAAAGTCACTGTCTGAGAAACCTGAAAGCTTGATGTTCCCATTAGCTGGATACCAGATACCAAGTGTGGGAGCACCTTTTATGTATCTGAAGATCCTTTTTACAGCAATGAGATTTGATTTTCTGGGAGCTGATTGACTTCTTGCACAGACACATGTTGCAAACATGATGTCTGGTCTAGATGCAGTTAGGTACAATAAAGAGCCAATCATGCTTCTATAAAGTGTTTGGTCAATCAGCTCATCCTTTTCATCAGACATGACCAGCTTATTTGTTGCCATGGGTGTGCTGCGTGGTTTACAATCATTCATATCAAATTTGGTTAAAAGTTCTTTAGCATATTTGCTTTGATGAATGAAAGTTCCATTTTGCAATTGCTGTACTTGGAGACCAAGAAAGCATTGCAGCTCACCCATAGCACTCATTTCAAACTCAGCTGTCATGAGTTCTCTAAACTCTTCACACATTGAATTACATGTGCTTCCAAAAATAATGTCATCCACATAAATCTGGACAATCATTAAATCCTTCCCTCTCCATTTTAAAAACAGTGTTTTATCAATGGTACCTCTTTTGAAACCATTTGAGAGTAGGAAGTTGGAAAGAGTTTCATACCAGGCCCTTGGTGCTTGTTTCAAGCCATACAAGGCTTTGTTTAGCCTGTAGACATGATCTGGATAAAATGGATCCTCAAAACCTGGAGGTTGACAAACATACACCTCTTCTTGAATTGTACCATAGAGGAAAGCACTTTTGATATCCATTTGAAACACCTCCATATTGTGGTTGACAGCAAAGGCCAGGAACAGTCTAATGGCTTCCAATCTTGCAACAGGGGCAAATGTTTCATCATAATCAATTCCCTCTTCCTGTCTGTAACCTTGAACCACAAGCCTGGCTTTATTCTTGACAACAATACCCCTTTCATCAGTTTTGTTCTTGAAGACCCACTTTGTGCCAATGGGACTTACCTCTTCTGGCAGTGGTACAAGCTCCCATACTTGTTGTCTTTTAAACTGTTGGAGCTCCTCTTGCATGGCTTCTACCCAGCTGTTGTCTTTCAGTGCCTCTTGGTACTTGACTGGCTGATGGAGTGATAGAAAACCAGCAAAAAGACAAATGTTTTGGGTTTGGCTTCTTGTGAGCACCCCTTCATTTATGTTGCCAATGATTTGATCAGGTGGATGAGATCTCAAGAAGATTAAATCTCCTTGGTATGGTATGATGGCATTGGTTTGTGAAGGCTGCAAATGTGTATCATCTGAGCTAACCACTGCTGGGGACTTTGATGATCCAGCAGTGGCTTCAAAAGGTGGTGGTATAGGAGGTAATGAAGTGGACAACTGCTGACTTTTATCCACTGTTTGAGGACTTTTGTCAGCAGTGTTTGAGGATGTGGAAGCAGTGGTTGATGGGCTACTTTGGTCAACAACTGTTGAGGTAGCAGTGGTTGAGATTTGACAACTGTTTTGAACAGCTGGTGCTTTTCCCTTTGTGGCAGACCTTTGAGGGATGATGATTTCATACCCATAGTCTGGTGTTGTATCCTCTGATGGACCTGCACTGTTAGTCTTGACAGCAGTATTTTCAAAAGTGAATTTTTCAAGATCAAACAGATCTGCAGGGTTTGCTGGGATTTTCATTGATGAGAGTTCATTGAACTTAACATTCAAAGTCTCCTCCACTGCCTTGGTCCGTGTATTGAACACTTTGTAGGCCTTGGCAGTGGATGAGTATCCCAGATGATAACCACAATCAATTTTGGCTGCAAATTTTGAAATGGAATCTTTTAAGTTCAAAATAAAGCATGGGCAGCCAAACACTTTGAAATATGAGATCAGTGGTTTAATTTTATACAGAATTTCATAGGCAGTCTTTTTGTGCCTGGGGTTTATTAAAACTCTGTTCTGAACATAGCAAGCAGTGTTTACTGCCTCTGCCCAGAAAGTTAATGGCAAACCTGAATCTGCAAGCATGGTTCTGGCAGCCTCAATCAGAGTTCTGTTCTTCCTTTCCACTACCCCATTCTGCTCTGGTGTTCTTGGGATGCTGTACTGCCTTACAATCCCTTTCTTCACACAGAAGGCATCCAACTCCCTATTTTTGAATTCTGTGCCATTGTCACTCCTGAAGCTTTTCACTGGAAGGTCAAATTGCTTTTCAACCTGTGTTACAAATTCTTGCAAAATGCCTGCAGTTTCATCTTTTGAGTGCAAAAAGAAAGTCCATGTGAACCTAGAAAAGTCATCAACAATAACCAAACAATATTTTTTCTTTTTGAGGCTCATGACTTGAACTGGGCCAAACAAATCTATGTGTAGCATTTGCAAACACTGGGTTGTTTTGGACTCTTCAATGGACTTGTAAGAACTTTTATGTTGTTTTCCTTTTAAACAGGAAATGCAATGTTCAGGACATGAAAACATATTTTGTGGTAGGCCTCTCACCAAACCATTTTTCAAAATTTCTGTGATTGTCTTAAGATTTGTGTGTCCCAGCCTTCTGTGCCAAAGTTCTGTCTCTTTGTTAGAGGCAGCTGAGAACAGACAGGCATCAGCTCTGGGACACTCTTTTGACATGTCAACAACATAAACATTGCCACTTCTTTGAGCAACAAGTTTAGTTTGACCAGTTTTGATTATTGCTTCAATCTTTTTGACCATTTCTGGTCCAACAATCCTACAACAATCTTTTGTGAAGAATGACCCAAAACCCTTGTCACTCATTTGGGACACACTCAGAAGGTTGAATTTTAGATTGTCTATTAGATTGACATTTTCAAATTTTACTTTTCCAGACTCCACTGTACCCGACCCCAGAACTTTTCCTTTACTATTATTCCCAAAGGATATATCACCCCCTCCATGGATTTTAAAGTCTTTGAGGAGGGCTTTACATCCTGTCATGTGCCTGGAGCCTCCACTATCTACATACCACAAACTATCAAAGCATGCAGAAGCTCCCTGCACATGAAGTAAAAGGATTAGTTCATTAAGGTCTCCAAAGCCAACAAGGCTTTGGATGGGGTCTCAACAGTGTCTGGGATGGATGCAGAATGATGGACAGTTGTTAGGTCAGGGGTTTGAACTATTTTAGGACAGTTCTTCTTTAACCACTGTTGTGGGTCCTGACCAATCATCTGCTGATAACCAAAAGGATGCCTGTTCACTTTGGGTTTAGAGGGCCTTTTGTAGGCCTCATAAACGTGTGGAATCCTTTGGTAAGACTGTTTTTCTCTGCCTTTTCTGAACTGATTGGCAGGGGGTGCATCAGTAACCTGAACATCTCTTTTGACAGATGTTTGGTTCAGCTGTTTTGTAACAGCTGTTTGAACTGGCACAAACAGTGGTTGTTTCTTGATGAACTTGACAGATGATGAGGATGATGATGATGATGGACTCAAGGATGTTTTAGCCATGTACTCGTTCTTTTTCACATCAAAGTTTTTGAGGTACACACATGCTTGAGTTTTGTGGTTTGTTTTACCACAGACAATGCAGCTTTCTGCTGAAACAATGATACTTGTTTTGTTTAAATCATAAGCTTTCAAGTGGAAACAGTCTTTTGTTAGATGATTCCTTTTTTCACAGAATTCACAAAACAAGTTGTCAATTTTTTCTTTCTTCTTTCTCTTCTTCTTTGTCCTCTATGGACCATGGATCTGTCATTGGTTCAATCAGGGTACCTGAACTTTCTCCCAACAGTATTTCATCAGCCACTGCAGTAACCACTGCTTCAATCACATCTTCCACTGTTTCAAAGCACTGCTGTTCCTCCTCAGCTTCAACCCCCTCCTGTATTGACTCTAGTGCCATCAAACAAAACTCATCATGTGAAGAATCATTAGAAGCATAGAGTGCAAAATTTTCATCACAAAGATCATCAGGCATACTGCTCCAGTCAACAAACCCTTGAGTGAAAAAACTTTGTTGATCTGGTTGTGCTGCTGCTGGAGCAGTGGTTTGAGGTGCAACAGGTTGCACTTGTACCTGTGGAGCAGGGGTTTGAACATATTGGATTTGTGGAACAGTAGTTTGAACATAATGTACTGGCACAGGGGCAGCAGCATAGTGAGCAGTGTTCACTTGTGCTACTGGGGCATATTGGGCATAGTGCACAGTGTTTTGGTTTTGAGGTCGAGGATTTGAGCTAGGATGAGTAATTATGGGACCAGTGGTTTGACTCCTACATTCCCTAGCGAAATGTCCCAACCTATTACACTTGTAACACTTGATTTTCGATTTATCCAACCCAACCCTTAGATTCCCATGCAAACCTGGGAATTTTCTCCCTGTTCTTTTGTAGAACTTGCTAGTTCTAACACTTAGCAAAGCCAGTTGGTGCAGGATGTCCATTTCCTCTAAATCAGTGGGATCAAAATGTGTAAATCATTGATTTCAAAGCTTAAATTGTCTGACATCTGGTTTTCGTTAGCAGTGAATGCATAACTTGCAGAGTGAGGATCAGGGTTGTTAAAATTTGCACCAGCAGTTATGTCAATGAAGTGATCATAACCCTGATCCTTACCACTGCTCCCAGATTCTTCTTGACCCAGAAGAGCAGTATTACCGAAAGTGTAATCATCGGTAACTTTTCCTGACTCTTGTAACCTCCTTTTCTGGTTCAACTCCCTTTCGAAGGTCAGGAGTCGACCATGGAGTTGGGTCAAGGTCAGATCCTTGAATTCAGATGAATTTCGGGTGACAAAAGCTATAGTGTCCCATTTTTCGGGCAGTGACCTGAGGAACCTGCTATTTTGAGTTGAGTTTGTAAAAGTGGTGTTAACAAGCCTCAGTTCACTGATGAGACAACTAAAACGCTCAAATTGTTGCGTTAGTGATTCACCTTTAATGTAGCAAAATGTTTCATACTGTTGGTTCAAGATTTCCCTATTGCTTTCTATGACTTCTTCAGTTCCACCAAACTGTTCCTTAAATGCGTCCCATAATTCTTTGGCACTGTTACAATGTAACAGTCCAGCATATATCTCATTGGGTAGCGCTGATGCTATGATGCTAAAAGCTTTAGCATCTAGTTCGATCTTTTGAAAGTCGGTTTCGGTATAATTTTCAATTGGTTTTGGAACGAACTTTTTAGCATCTTCAGCGCTTGGCACTGAAGGAACATGGGGACCATAAATGACTGACCTCCAACAACCTGTGCTTTGTTGAGCGAGGATGTGACCCATCCTCCTCTGCCAGATGTTGTACTCATTTCTCTTTAGCATAGGTGGTTTAAAAAGTGAGCCGATGTTGTTTTTATCATCTTGAGATTGTGACGTCATTCTTGTAGTTTTACAGACACTAAGAAATCAACTTTAATGGTGATTAATCCTTGCTCTGTTTTTCAACGGACGAACAAACGATCAGTATCAACTGTTATGAGCTGAACTATTTACGTCAAAATGATTGTTAAATCAAATTTGACTGTCCAAGCTCTGATACCAATTGTTGGATCTGAGTTTCTTTTTGATTGTATTTTAGTTTGAAATTAAGATGGAAATGAAAGAGTTGTGCAGCGGAATTAAGATGAAAACAAACTTTGCATACAATCAAACAGGAGTAATACTTTTAATCAAACATCTTTTCACAATGAACCGAATGATTGAATTTGTTTCAACAACGATTACAATGATTGATGTAAGAATGCAAACTCCCCCTCAGCCAGAGCTCAGTAGTTTGTTCGTGCAAAGAAGACGATGTGGTGAAAGAGCTAATAGAACAGTACAAAGTACTGAACTATTTATAGGCACTTGCAAACCACTGAGCATCTTAGCTGACGTCACCATGAAAGTGACATCTAACCTCCTAACAAACTCTAACCTCTGATCTATACAAACACTGATGTAGTAACTACTGCTATTACAATCTATTACATGAAAGACACTTAAACAGCTGCTGCATCCTTCCACTTCTGTGAATCCAGCAGTGCTTGTCCGGATCAGCAGTACTTGACTCAAGGCAGAAGATTGAGTCAGCAGAGCTTTGGTCTTCCATCAGTCTTTAACATTTGGCAGTAGATGCAAGGCAGCAGTTGTGGATCAGTACTTGGTAAGATCAGTAGATAGGAGGTCAGCAGATACAAAGCCACTTTCAAGGGGAGAGATTTGCATGAACTATCTGTAAACGTCTGCTTATTCTTGGATCCACTGCTCTGATCCAGTTTTGGCTTTAATTATCTGTTCCTCTGATAGGGTTCAATCCCAACATTATACCCTATGGTCACATCGTTTGAATAGTTGTATGATAGGTAGTTTATATGCCTTAGGTAAATTACCAGAATACCCATTTCATGTATAATTGGTAATTAAGCATATGTAACCTAAACTTTTGTCACATAACTGATTATGTAACATGTTTAGGCATATAACACTTGTCATAGGGCTAGTTAGACGTTCTGAACGCGTTTCATGCGAACGACGCGTTAAAGTAGCATAAGCTACCTAAACGGGTCGTAATGGGTCGTAAGCACTTAGGTTAGGTTTCATTTAGTATGTAGGCCTTGTTAAACCATACTACATGAGTTCCAATACTCATTTGGTTTACGAGCCCTCATTCTATCCGATCTTCCGATTTAGGTCCGGTTTATTAACATAGTTACCTATATTAGGTGCCGTTTGATATCCGTGATCTCTAGCATTGCTTGATGGTTATCTTAGGACTTCTGAGCAATCTCAAGTGAGTACATAGACCCCTCTTTTATTGTTTTCCAAACTGTTTTGGGGTGAAACACATGTGCCTACTTGTTACTTTCATGATTTCCATGTTTTCACATCATATACCTGCTATGTTCGTTAGTACATTATAGTACATGATTTCATTACATTACATGCTATGTATGCCCATTGTGTGCGTACTTAGTACATCGTTCTACATTACATTTCATGCTATGTATGTCCATTGTGTGCATACTTAGTACATTGTTTTACATTGCATTTCTGTTGCATATGCTCATCCAGCATATGAACACATTATACTACATTTTGAACCGTTGAAACTCTTTGATTATATGAACCGTTTGTAACCGTTGAACCGTGTGAACCGTTTGTAACCGTTGAACCGTGTGAACCGTTTGTAACTGTTAAACCGTTTGTATCCATTGACATGATTTATATTTTGACAATAGACAATTGACTAAACATAAACATTACATCTTGGTGGTTGTTTGGGTAAGTGATTTAAGTAACGAGGCATGTGTAATATGATACAAGCATGGTGGATACGCCGCTGGTACTTCCTATATATAAGTGTTTGTATGGTATTACATATCGTAGCGTTATTTAAACCATTTCAGTTTGAGACATAGAACATTTTATACAAATAACATACTTTTCACGAGACATTGATTTACAAACAACTTATCTTATACAAACTCATCTTACATGGTTATTCATTTAACCTTACATTCATTTATACATATCATCTGATCTTATCGTTTTTCAAATGATTTACAAGACAAAGCAAATTACAAGGTTCATGACTAAACATTTTCTCAAACATAAGTCATGAATTCTGTTTTCACAAAACCTATGTATCTCACAGGCATTTTTATGCTGACGTACCTATTTTCACATGTGTTTTCAGGAGATGAAGCATAGGACTTATCAAGATATACTTAGGCGGACCTGTGCCTTAGTGACTTAAAACGAGACAAGAACTAGTTACTTTATGTTATATACTCTTTGCTTCTTGTCTAAAACAATGTAACTCTCTTGTTTGATTAATAAAACGAAACTTCAATTGCCATGGATTTGAAACAATTAATTCTGTTACAACACTCCCCGACGTTTCCGCCACGTTTTGTATGTTCTACGTGGTCGGGGTGTGACAGAAAAGATGGTATCAGAGCCAATGGTTATAGGGAATTAGGTTATTAGTAATGCTTTGACCTAGTCTATAACCTTTCTAGGACCCTAACGCGAGTTTACTTGCGTTTAGTCATAAAACAATACCGTCACCTATCCTTAGGCGACGACCACAACAAGAACATAAATTTCAAAACCGCTTTGAAAACTAATCATCTGTTCTAGGATGATTGATTACTAGGTTTTGAACCCTCTATTGTAAGGTTTTGAACCCTCTGTTATATGGTTTTGAACCCCTTTGAGTTTTCAAAATCTCGTCAAGGTTTTGGGTTTTAAATAATGTGAATACGTGCAAACTGGAAGGGTGGATGCCTGTATTCTGGGTTTTCTGTCTAGGCAAGCACTTCGTATATATCTCATCAGACGCGAGACCAGTTGTGCTTACCTGGGAATTCTTCGGATGAGTGTTCACTTATAGGCGAGCATGTCTTCGCAATACATTATTTTTGACCTATTTACTTTGATTAATCATCGGGGTCGTTTGTTGCTTTGTAGTAACAAATAAATGACCACTATCCTTGCTTTCATCAGATTTGTTTCATCTCATTCTTTTCGTCTAATACTCTCACTCGTTCCCTTTCATGTTTCCTCTTTTAGAATGCCTCCTCGACGCGAGAACCAGATAGCGACTGCCGAACTGGCAGAAATCATTGCGCAACAAATGGCTACTCAATTCCCAAACCTCTTTGCTCAATGGAACCAAGCCAACAACAACAACAATGGTCCATGCAATTTCAAGAGTTTTAACTTGGCTAAACCACTCAAGTTTAGTGGTTCTGAGGGAGCGACTGGGCTTCTTCAATGGTTCGAGAGCATTGAGAATACTTTCCGCCACGTGCAGTGTCCTGACAATCGCAAGGTCTATTTTTCTTCAAGTGTGTTCCAGAAGAGGGCCCTTACATGGTGGAACGGGGTTATGAGAGACCGTGGTGCGGAAGTTGCTCTAGCACAGACATGGGCTGAACTTAGAGCCCTTATGATGAGGGAATTCTGTCCTCGTCATGAGCTAAGGGCTTTAGAAAGGGAGTTTGATGATTTGAAGCAAGACAGCGGTGAGCATCGAGCCTACACGGACCGTTATGAGGAGTTAAGTCTGTTATGCCCAAACATGGTCACGCCGTTGGATAAGGCAATCGAAAAGTACATTGATGGCCTCCCTGACTCAATACAAGACATTGTGACTGGTAGCAACCCTACTACAGTTAGACATGCCATTGAGCTATCTACAACCTTAACTGAATCTCAGATCAGGAAAAGAAAACTTTTCCAAAAAGGTGACAAGAAACCGGTCGAGGAATCGAAACCAATCGAGGAATCAAAGACCATGGATGAACAGACTGGATCCCCTAAGAGGTCAAAGAAGCGAAAGGCTTCTCAGAACTTCGCTGTGGTCGCTCACAATGGTCAAGCCGTCCCCAACCAACCAGCTCAACCCCCTGCCAGGAAACCCTACAACGGAACTGCACCCTTGTGCAACCAATGTGGCCTACATCATCATGCTGGTGTGAAGTGCCGCACATGCCAAGTTTGCGGACTTATAGGTCATACAGCGAGGGTTTGCCCTACAGCAGCTGCACCAAATCAAGTTAACAACAATCCTGCTCAAGCTCGTTTTCCACCGGGGTCTTGCTACAACTGTGGCGAGATAGGCCATTTTAGTAGGAATTGCCCAAGGCTTGCTAATGCAAATCCAGCACAGAGATGAGTATCTGACCAACAGGAGACAACGCTGTTTAGAAAATAATCAAGCCTTGTGTATTATTTTCTTTTGTTGTCACGATCTATGAAACAGTTGTTGTTATTGTTGTTATAAATAAATTTTTCATTTTCATTTTAATATGTTTATATGGTTGCATGTATAAACATATCCTCTACAATACCAACAATCAAGGAACCATATTCCTTGAAGAACAGACTACCCCCAAATTTATTCCATTGTATGATCTCTTGCGTGTTTCCACGAAAATCCTAAGTACCCGTTTCTTCCAAGAGAAATGAAGTACGAGGTGCCAAGTTAATAGCAATCAATAACAAAATAATAACAATTAAACAAATATGTGGTTATGTGCTTATGTGTTCCCTTTTATTTGTCGTGTGATCCAAATTATGGTATCCAAATCCTCGTAGAATCTTACATATCCTTGTACCAGAGATTCATAGTAGGATACCCAAAGGTACTACCTAAAATCCTTAATGGACTTCTACACTGTAGTTAAGTCCCTTGGATTATAAAGTACTGCTTCATAATTAGACCCCTTGAGTGGTCTAGTTAAATCTGGTTAGGAATATTATGTGATGATATAGATGAAAGGACTCCTTGGTGGCCTAATTAAGAAGATCCTCTGTCGATCTAATTAAAAGGACCCTATGGTAGTCTAGTCACCCTCATCACAAGTTTGATATCCTTCCCCACAACATTACAAAATGAACTGTGCGGACTGTGCAAGGAATTACGTAATTATGGATGCATACATAATTATGGAATTTAGTGCACAGAAATCACAACAAGTTCTATCATATATCTAAGTTAACCCAATTCATTTCCAATTCTGATGAAGTATCCGTTGAGGAAAAATGAACTAGCTATTCATTTTTCACTTCTGAGGAATATCCGTTGAGGAAATGAATATCCGTTTATCCTTCATTTCCAACTCTGAGGAAACAACCGTTGAAAATGACTCCGTTAGTTCATTTTCGTTTCTGAAGATTACCCGTTGAGGAAATGAGTATCCGTTTATCCTTCATTTCCAACTCTGAGAAAGCAACCGTTGAAAATGACTCCGTTAGTTCATTTTCGTTTTTGAAGATTATCCGTTGAGGAAATGAATATCCGTTGTTAAATCCTTCATTTCCGTACCTGAGGAAGCAACCGTTGAAAATGACTCCGTTAGTTCATTTTCGTTTCTGAAGATTATCCGTTGAGGAAATGAATATCCGTTGATTATTCCTTCATTTCAAATTCTGAAGAATAACCGTTGAGGAAAATGACCCCGTTTGTTCATTTTCGTTCTAAAGAATATCCATTGAGAGAAATGAATATCCGTGGATTATTCCTTCATTCCCGTTTCTGACGAAGGACCCGTTGAGGAAGAATGAATCATCCATTCGTTTTCACTTCTGAAGAATATCCGTTGAGGGAAATGTATATCCGTTTAGTTAAAAATCCTTTATTTTCCATTTCCGAAGAAACCGTTGAAGAAAATGACTCCATTCGTTCATTTTCGCTTCTGAAAAATATCCGTTGAGGAAAATAACAAAATTATGCTTTACATGTCTTTGATGGCTATTTAACACAAAGTCACAGACCGACTTCTACGAATAAATTTCGGGACGAAATTTCCTTAAGTAGGGGAGACTGTGACACCTGTGTCACTGCGACCATCAAACAAATACCAAACCAATGAAATATTGTATTTCATACTTTGGACTTGTATAAATATGTGTATCTTTTGCACATATCAACTCTTGTTCGATTTCAAGCTCTAAATCGCTTTCTGGAAGGTTATACGCGCGCTGATGCGTAAATATAACCAGTTTAATGCAACAAACACTCCGGAATAGTGACATATACTTAACATACCTTAAATAACCTTTACATAACTTAGAAATAAGTTTTGAAGGCTTTGGTATGGCAAAAACAAGTTAATTAGCTTACAGGGACTAAACTTGACAAACTGCGAAAGTATGCCAATTTGAACTGTAACAGACATTCCGGAACATGACCATAAGTTAAACACTCCTTAAATATCCTTTATATAGCTTAGAAATAGGCTTTGAGGGGTTCGGTGTGCTAAAATAAACTTTTGGCTCATTCAGGGACTAAAAGTGTCAAAAAGTGCACAAGTTTGCATTTTCGCGCATAACTTACGTTCTGAATACATCCGGACATCCAAAAATTTATGTAAGCACTAAAATATTTTATTTTAGTGTTTGGCTTGAGAAAAATCCATTCGTCGCGTCATTTGGATCGTTTTTCGCGCTTATGCGCATTTCGTCGTAATTAAGCGAACATCGCGATCGTACGACCAAACGAACCGACATCCGAGATATTTTTGAGCATGTTTTGAGTTCCCTATACTTTAACTTCATTTTAGAGCCTTGAAATGAGGTTAACGGGGTTCAAACGCATCGAAAATAGCTTAAAAGGGCTGCAGGGACCATTTCTGCCATTTTTGAAACTTTGCTGAATATGGTGCATGGTGGCGTGGCGCGAGCACTAAGGCCTTTACCAGTGGCGCTACGCGACTGCCTAAGCTGGACAGAAATGTGCAGAAACATCGAATCTGGTCCGTTCCACTTGTTGCACATGGTTTTGGGGAATCTATGGGCTGGTTTTGGATGTGCACATGGTATTACAATACCATGTGTGCAAGTGTATGGCCAAGATCAAAGCACGTTGTCCGAGAAACGATCTTAACGGCTCTACGAATCCTATAAATACCCCATGCCTTCATTTGCAAAACCCACTAGAATTTTGATTTGAGAAACTCTAAGTTGAAACCATTGTTTCATACCTGAGTTACTTGGATCGAGATTAGCATTCGGGTTCTTTTATTGCTTTTCGAGTCCGAAAGTCAAACTTTGTTTGACTTTCTGCGTTGACCAGTTTATGGTCAATGCGAAGTTCGTTTGAACTTCGCAACGTGATTGTAATCACGATGGTTATAGTCCTTTGTGACTATGCCTACTGATTACCACGTTGTCTAGGGTCGTAAGGGTAAGCGATCTAATAAATCGCTTATACCTTCGAACCCGACCCATTTTGGTCGATCATTAGGATCCGACCAAATACATTAGGTGACCATAGTATATAGGGAATAACCTTCCGAGGTTATACCCTATGGTCACATCGTTTGAATAGTTGTATGATAGGTAGTTTATATGCCTTAGGTAAATTACCAGAATACCCATTTCATGTATAATTGGTAATTAAGCATATGTAACCTAAACTTTTGTCACATAACTGATTATGTAACATGTTTAGGCATATAACACTTGTCATAGGGCTAGTTAGACGTTCCGAACGCGTTTCAGGCGAACGACACGTTAAAGTAGCATAAGCTACCTAAACGGGTCGTAAGCACTTAGGTTAGGTTTCATTTAGTATGTAGGCCTTGTTAAACCATACTACATGAGTTCCAATACTCATTTGGTTTACGAGCCCTCATTCTATCCGATCTTCCGATTTAGGTCCGGTTTATTAACATAGTTACCTATATTAGGTGCCGTTTGATATCCGTGATCTCTAGCATTGCTTGGTGGTTATCTTAGGACTTCTGAGCAATCTCAAGTGAGTACATAGACCCCTCTTTTACTGTCTTCCAAACTAGGGCTGTAAACGAACCGAACGAACACGAACAAGACCTTGTTCGTGTTCGTTTGTTAAGAAATATATGTGTTCGCGAACCGTTCACGAACACTTATCGAACGAGATTTTATGTTCGTGTTCGTTTGTTAAGGAAATGAACTTGTTCGTGTTCGTTTGTGTTTGTTTGTAAATTTTAGGCAACGAACGTTGACGAACATAAATGAGCACAAACTAATGTTCATGAACACAAATGGAAACAAACGAACACAAACAATCGTTCATGAACAGAACATATAATACACTGACACTTATTAGATATTTAATTTGTCGGAATTTTGATGTATTTAAGTAAATATAAAAACTAAAAACACTAATGAACTATGGAACACAAACGAACATGTTACCGAACGTTCACGAACATAAACGAACGAACACGACCTATGTTCATGTTTGTTCATTTAACTAAACGAACGATATTTCTTGTTCGTGTTCGTTTGTTTAATAAACGAACGAACACAAACGAACTTCCCGCCGAACGGTTCACGAACTGTTCACCGAACGTTTGGTTCGTTTACAGCCCTATTCCAAACTGTTTTGGGGTGAAACACATGTGCCTACTTGTTACTTTCATGCTTTCCATGTTTTCACATCATATACCTGCTATGTTCGTTAGTACATTATAGTACATGATTTCATTACATTACATTACATGCTATGTATGCCCATTGTGTGCGTACTTAGTACATCGTTCTACATTACATTTCATGCTATGTATGTCCATTGTGTGCATACTTAGTACATTGTTTTACATTGCATTTCTGTTGCATATGCTCATCTAGCATATGAACACATTATACTACATTTTGAACCGTTGAAACTCTTTGACTATATGAACCGCTTGTAACCGTTGAACCGTGTGAACCGTTTGTAACCGTTGAACCGTGTGAACCGTTTGTAACTGTTAAACCGTTTGTATCCATTGACATGATTTATATTTTGACAATAGACAATTGACTAAACATAAACATTACATCTTGGTGGTTGTTTGGGTAAGTGATTTAAGTAACGAGGCATGTGTAATATTGTCACACCCCCAAAATCCACACGCGGAGTATCACCGCTTGGAGGCGTGACTGACCAGGATCAAGCCACCAATCATATTGAACATAGTAAGTATTAAATGTAAAGCACTCAAACCAATATGAAAGGTGTTCAAAACATATGTATAAATTCAACGTTTAGCGGAAGCATAAATAAACCCAATCATAAGTAACAATTTAAATGTTTAAATGTTGTTCATAACATCCACAAACTGTGCCCACAACGACCGTGCCTCCCGTGCAAGCTCCATAAGTACCTAAGGTCCTGCAAGGCATGTAACAGAGAGTCAACAACTAGTTGAGCGAGTTCACAGTGAGTTTGTTTAGTTATAGTGTTCATAATGTAGTTCGTATGTTCATTTAGTAATCATGTATCGTATGTATCGTATCGCGGCCCTCTAGGCATGTTTGCGAAGTATAGTGGGGATTTCCCATGTTTGCTAGACTAGGTATAGTAGTATCGCGGCCCTTCCTGGCATGTTTGCGAAGATTAGAGTATATAGTTCGCGGCCCTTCTTAGGCATGTGTGCGAAGATTGTCATAATATCGCGGCCGACCCTTGGCGTGTGTGCGAAGATCGTTTAAATTAGTATAACCAGTCTAGTCTGTTCTTATCCATAATCCTTCCTCTCCCGGGAATCATATATCTAAGTTCCATAAACTGAACGAATAAATAATCCAACCCATTCCCATCCTGGGAATCCCATGCCTTGGCTGTGTGAACTCACCTTGGTTTGCTCGGTATGCTAAGTGTATGCTCGCAAGTAATCAATCACGTCCTAAAGTATGCACGTATGTGAAATCAGTTTGCGTTCAAGTTGTGCACGTATAAACATGTAACACGTAATCACAATCATATACAAGATGGTTACACTTAACAGCAGTTAAATATTCCAGTTAACACTTAACAGAATTAACCCAAGTTACTGTGCAGATTCTGTTCGGCGAAACACACATAATGGCGAAACACAAATTGACGAAACACTTCTGTTCGGCGAAACACATATAGTGACGAAACACATATAGTGACGAAACACATATAGTGACGAAACACACTCTGTTTCGTCGTGGCTTTGCTTGGCGAAACAGGATTCCAATTCGTCGACGACTCTTGGCGAAACACATTCTGTTTCGCCGAGGTTCCTGTTTCGTCGAATGTCTGATTCGTAGACACAGTTACAGCAGTTACGAAATACACAAAAACCCTAATCATGTTAGCAGCCGACATCAATATTATCAATCATGCAGTAATCATTCAACACAGAATCATTGTAACATCATCATAGCATAACCATCGAACCACTTTAACGTCTAGCATGAACCCTAGCTCACGTATACAACATATCGATTACAACATCACATCATCAAACCCTATCAAGATGCTAACTTGCATTCAGAATCAGATCATAATAACAACATCCAGAACCGAGTATTCAATCATATTAAGTTTCGCATAAAACCATCTATATCCGACTACAATATTCATATCGAAATCCATATCATCATCATTATAACAAGAACCCTAATATTTAACATGTATCAGTTTCAGATATACATCATCAAAGCAGAATCACATGACACATAAACACGTACACTGATGAAAGATCAATCAAGACACATAGATTTACTAACCGAGATGATGGTTTTATCGCACAAGGGTTTCCGGTGGGTTCTAGTTCGCCGTCACAGTGAGAGAGCTCTAGGGTTTCGGTTGTGTTGATAGAAAGTGTAAAATGATGATGTTTTACGTAAAAATACACAGAATAACGTTCTGGGCCCAAGCTGGGCTTCGGCAGATCTGGGCTCGGCGAAACAGTTTGTTTCGTCGAGTCGTATACGGCGAAACATATCCTGTTTCGTCGGGAATGGTTATGGCGAAACACACTTGTGTTTCGTCGGGTTCTATCTTATGTTGACAGTTTATGTTTCACGACATGTTATACAATCAAACACATAATCAAGCAAACACACTAGGTTTTATCATAACACAACCATATAGTCAAAGTCAACGTGCATTTAATGCGAATAAAGAATGTCGGAAATTCGAGTTGTCACATTATCCCCAACTTGAAAGAAATTCCGTCCCGAAATTTAGCATGCGGTTACTGAGGAAAGCTAATGGTGTGACGTTGTTTACCTGTATTGTATCGCGGCTCCCCGAGCATGTTTGCGAAGATTACTGGTTTTCCTGGGATGTCACATTATCCCCCCGTTGATTTGGAATTTCGTCCCAAAATTCTGCATTGGTAGCTTCAGCCTCAGTAGTAGTTGCATTGGTTCCGAATAACTGGGGATATTTGAGTTCCATTTGATCTTCGCGCTCCCAGGTGAACTCTGGGCCGCGGCGGGAGTTCCAACGAACTCGTACAAGAGGGATTCTCGTGTTCTTGAGGACCTTAACATCCCGGTCCGTGATTTCAACAGGTTCCTCGACGAAGTGCAACCGCTCGTCGATAGTGAGTTCCTTTAAGGGAACTATGTGGGTCTCATCTGACGTACACTTCTTCAGATTCGACACGTGAAAGACGTTGTGGACTCCACTGAGTTCAGGTGGTAAGTTCAGTCTGTAGGCCACTTTGCCTATTTTCTCAATGACTTCGAAAGGTCCAACATATCGTGGATTTAGTTTGCCGCGCTTGCCAAAACGAACCACACCCTTCCAGGGTGAAACTTTAAGTAGCGCTCGATCCCCAACTTGGAATTCGAGTAGTTTCCTGTCTAAATCAGCGTATGCTTTCTGACGGTCACGAGCTGCCGCCATGCGTTGTCGTATTTGTGCAATCTTTTCAGTAGTATCAACTACCATTTCTGGACCTGTGATCTGACTTTCCCCCACCTCTGCCCAACAAAGAGGTGATCGGCATTTACGCCCGTACAATGCCTCGAATGGAGCAGCTTTGATGCTTGTGTGGTAGCTGTTATTGTATGAAAATTCCACAAGTGGCAAATGTCTTTCCCAACCATTGCCAAAGTCTATTACGCACGCCCGAAGCATGTCTTCTAGAGTTTGAATAGTGCGCTCAGACTGCCCATCTGTCTGAGGGTGATAAGCTGTGCTCATGTCTAATCGAGAGCCAAAAGATTTGTGCATTGCTTGCCATAGTTCTGAAGTAAAACGTGCGTCTCGATCAGAGATGATAGAGGTTGGCACACCGTGCCTGGAGACCATTTCTTTCAAGTAGATGTCTGCTAGTGTAGAGAACTTGTCTGTTTCTTTGATGGCCAAGAAGTGAGCAGACTTTGTGAGTCGATCTACGATCACCCAAATAGTATCATTTCCGCGCTGAGATCTAGGTAGACCAGTAACAAAATCCATGGAAATTTGCTCCCATTTCCATTGTGGTATCTCAGGTTGTTGGAGTGGACCTGACGGTTTCTGATATTCTGCCTTGACTCTCGCACAAGTCAAGCATTTACTAACGTATGTGGCTATGTGGGCCTTCATGCTAGGCCACCAGTATGTAGTCTTAATATCGTGGTACATTTTATCCGAACCAGGGTGTACCGAGTAGCGAGACTTGTGAGCTTCATCCATTACCAGCTCGCGTAAGTTGCCATAAAATGGAACCCAAATGCGTCCTGTGACGTAGTAAGCAGCATCTTCCTTTTGTTCTAAACGTTGTCTTGAGCCGCGCAGGGCTTCAGCCCTGACATTATCTGGTTTCAATGCTTCTGTCTGAGCATCTCGTATCTGAGAAGGAAGGTTAGACTGTATGGTGAGTTGTAAAGCTCGCACACGCTTAGGCGCAGTGTCTTTTCGACTGAGGGCGTCAGCCACAACATTGGCTTTGCCTGGATGGTACCTGATTGAGCGTTCGTAGTCGTTTAGCAGTTCGACCCATCGTCGCTGTCGCATATTCAGTTCCTTCTGTTTGAATATATGTTCGAGGCTCCTGTGGTCAGTGTAGATAACACATTTAGTGTCGTACAAGTAGTGTCGCCATATCTTAAGTGCAAAAACAACCGCTCCCAGCTCTAAATCGTGCGTAGTGTAATTCCGCTCGTGAACCTTAAGTTGGCGCGAAGCATAAGCAATAACTTTATCCCGTTGCATCAACACACATCCAAGACCCTGGATAGATGCATCGCAGTAGACTACAAAATCGTCCGTGCCTTCAGGCAGTGAGAGGATAGGTGCGCTACAGAGTCTATCCTTTAAGTGTTGGAACGCTGTTTCCTGTGCATTACCCCAACGGTAAACAACACCTTTCTGTGTCAGTAGTGTAAGCGGTTGAGCAATCTTTGAGAAATCTTTGATGAACCTTCTGTAATAACCCGCCAAACCCAAGAATTGGCGTATTTCTGTTGGTGTGCGAGGTGCAGGCCAGTTCTTGATCGAATCCACCTTGGATGGATCGACATGGATCCCATCTTTGTTTACCACGTGGCCTAAGAAGTGGACTTCACGAAGCCAGAAGTCGCATTTGGAAAACTTAGCGTATAGCTGTTCCGTTCGTAGAAGTTCCAGTATAAGTCGTAGGTGCTGCTCGTGTTCCTCCTGACTTTTCGAATAAATCAGGATGTCGTCGATGAAAACAATGACGAACTTGTCGAGATAGGGTTTGCACACCCTGTTCATAAGATCCATAAATACGGCAGGCGCGTTCGTTAGCCCAAATGGCATGACCATAAACTCGTAGTGGCCGTAGCGTGTTCTGAACGCTGTTTTGGAGACGTCCTCATCCCGGACTCTCAGCTGGTGGTATCCTGACCTTAAGTCTATTTTGGAGTAGTAGCTCGACCCTTGCAGCTGGTCGAATAGATCATCTATGCGCGGAAGAGGATAACGATTCTTGATCGTCACCTTGTTGAGTTCACGGTAGTCTATACACATCCTGAACGTACCGTCTTTCTTCTTTACGAATAACACTGGAGCTCCCCAGGGCGAAGAGCTAGGACGTATAAAACCCTTTTCCAAGAGTTCTTGTAGCTGCTTTGACAGTTCTTCTAATTCAGTTGGAGCTAGACGATAAGGTGCTCGAGCTATGGGCGCTGCTCCTGGAGCGAGCTCGATCTGGAATTCGACTTGACGATGAGGCGGTAACCCAGGTAATTCCTCAGGAAACACTTGAGGAAAATCGCGTACCACTGGAATATCCTCAATCTTCTTCTCTTTCTTCGATGTATCAGTGACGAGAGCTAGAACAGCTGTGTGACCCTTGCGCAGACACTTCTGAGCCTTCAAGAAGGAAATGATGCCACTCACGACACCACTCTTGTCGCCTTGCACTTCGAGAGGTTCCTTGCCCGACCGAGGAATACGAATAACTTTTTCTTTGCATAAAATCTCCGCTTGTTGTTGAGATAACCAATCCATACCAATGACAACGTCAAAGCTACCCAAGGGTATAGGAATGAGATCAATGGAGAAAGTCTGACCAGCGAGGATAAGATTACACCCTTTAACTATGTGTGTGGCCTCTAGACTTTTACCGTTAGCTAACTCTACAACATGTTTGGTGTTTAAGGGAGTTGGTGCACGTTTTAACATTTCACTAGCTTTCAGAGACATGTAACTTGTATCCGCACCAGAATCAAATAGTACAGTAACATAAAAGTCATCATGAAGAAACTTACCCATAACCACGTTGGGATCATTCCTGGCATCACCCTGACCGATCACAAACATACGGCCTCTAGCACCATTGTTGTTATTATTCCCACCGTTGTTGTTGTTCCCGTTGCCCTGATTGTTGTTGTTGTTATTGTTCTGGTTCTGGTTTAACTGGGGGCAATCCCGCTTGTAATGACCTTCAGCCCCACACTGGTAGCATCCCCTATTTCCATGCTGCTGCTGCTGTGGCTGATTTCGTGGAGCAGGTGGTTGTTGTTGCTGGTTCTGATTCGCAGGTCGTGAACTCCTGCAATCTTTAGCTTCGTGCCCGTTTTTGAGACATCTCTGACAGTAGGCCTTGCGACACTGACCACTGTGATGTTTGTAGCACCTGTTACACAGTGGATGATTTCCCCGATAACCACTCTGTCTCTGTCCACCAGAAGTTTGCTGACTTGGGCTCTGGTAGTCATTAGTCTTGCGTTGCTGAGCCTGAGATTGAACTATAGCTGAACCTTTGCTGGAATCCCCATCCCATTTCCGCTTGTTGTCACTGGGAGTAGCAGGAGTGACCGGAGTAGTAGCGGTAGTAGTAGTGCTGATGCGTTCAGGCAACTTGTTCTGCTCCACCGCCTGATCCGTGAGACGGTGAGCCAGCTGTACAACCTGCTGATAAGTGGCGAGGTTTGCTGAAGTGACGTGACTCTGGATCTCTGGCACTAGACCCTTGAGGAACAGTTCGATTCGCTTGATTGGAGGGTCCACCATCGTAGGACACAATAGAGCAAGTTCATTAGATCTTTTGGTGTATGCCTCAATCTCTGACCCCTTCATCTTGAGATTGAAAAACTCGACCTCCAGCTTATGAATATCATCCCTGCTGCAATATTCTTCTTTGATCATTTCCTTAAAGTTGTTCCATGGGGTAGCGTTAGCAGCAACCAACCCCAGCATTTGCACCTGAGCTTTCCACCATGTGAGAGCTAAACCCTCTAGGGTACCGGTGGCATACTTCACCCTGCGTGCCTCAGGGCATTCACACATTTCGAATACAGTCTCGATCTTTTCAAACCAGTGGAGGAGTCCGACTGCTCCCTCCGTGCCGCTGAAAGTACTGGGACGACAGTCCATGAACGTTTTGAAAGTGCAAACAGGTGCTTGACCTGTTGTGTGCGTAAGAGTAAACAAAAATTTTAGCACAAGAGTTGGTTTAGGAATGTAGGATCTAAGGACCCTAGTGTGAGTTTCAACTGCAGGGTATACCTCCTGCTTGTGCGGCTGCAACTGCCGCAGTAACTTGTTCAGCGATGAGAGCCGTCAATTGGGCTTGTGTCATGTTGATACGTCCAGACATGATCTTCATAGTAAAGATAGCATAAGTCAGAGAGGATCGCGAATCGTGCGATGACAGAAGAGTGTGAGCATATAAGCGTTCTCAAGCAGTAACGAATAGTAATCAATGTAATCTAAGCATACCACGAGCAAAGTTCTATGTAATTCTAGCAAGTAGGCAATAAATATAAACCTTATTACCAAGGATGTTGAGTCTTGCACGTGGAGCGAGGTGTCGTTGTGGATCGTTGAGCACTGTACTGGTTATAGTCTGGTTTCAATAAAAACATTTTTCCCTTATTAAAACCAAGTTCTCTATAACCAATGGCTCTGATACCAATCTGTCACACCCCCAAAATCCACACGCGGAGTATCACCGCTTGGAGGCGTGACTGACCAGGATCAAGCCACCAATCATATTGAACATAGTAAGTATTAAATGTAAAGCAATCAAACCAATATGAAAGGTGTTCAAAACATATGTATAAATTCAACGTTTAGCGGAAGCATAAATAAACCCAATCATAAGTAACAATTTAAATGTTTAAATGTTGTTCATAACATCCACAAACTGTGCCCACAACGACCGTGCCTCCCGTGCAAGCTCCATAAGTACCTAAGGTCCTGCAAGGCATGTAACAGAGAGTCAACAACTAGTTGAGCGAGTTCACAGTGAGTTTGTTTAGTTATAGTGTTCATAATGTAGTTCGTATGTTCATTTAGTAATCATGTATCGTATGTATCGTATCGCGGCCCTCTAGGCATGTTTGCGAAGTATAGTGGGGATTTCCCATGTTTGCTAGACTAGGCATAGTAGTATCGCGGCCCTTCCTGGCATGTTTGCGAAGATTAGAGTATATAGTTCGCGGCCCTTCTTAGGCATGTGTGCGAAGATTGTCATAATATCGCGGCCGACCCTTGGCGTGTGTGCGAAGATCGTTTAAATTAGTATAACCAGTCTAGTCTGTTCTTATCCATAATCCTTCCTCTCCCGGGAATCATATATCTAAGTTCCATAAACTGAACGAATAAATAATCCAACCCATTCCCATCCTGGGAATCCCATGCCTTGGCTGTGTGAACTCACCTTGGTTTGCTCGGTATGCTAAGTGTATGCTCGCAAGTAATCAATCACGTCCTAAAGTATGCACGTATGTGAAATCAGTTTGCGTTCAAGTTGTGCACGTATAAACATGTAACACGTAATCACAATCATATACAAGATGGTTACACTTAACAGCAGTTAAATATTCCAGTTAACACTTAACAGAATTAACCCAAGTTACTGTGCAGATTCTGTTCGGCGAAACACACATAATGGCGAAACACAAATTGACGAAACACTTCTGTTCGGCGAAACACATATAGTGACGAAACACATATAGTGACGAAACACACTCTGTTTCGTCGTGGCTTTGCTTGGCGAAACAGGATTCCAATTCGTCGACGACTCTTGGCGAAACACATTCTGTTTCGCCGAGGTTCCTGTTTCGTCGAATGTCTGATTCGTAGACACAGTTACAGCAGTTACGAAATACACAAAAACCCTAATCATGTTAGCAGCCGACATCAATATTATCAATCACGCAGTAATCATTCAACACAGAATCATTGTAACATCATCATAGCATAACCATCGAACCACTTTAACGTCTAGCATGAACCCTAGCTCACGTATACAACATATCGATTACAACATCACATCATCAAACCCTATCAAGATGCTAACTTGCATTCAGAATCAGATCATAATAACAACATCCAGAACCGAGTATTCAATCATATTAAGTTTCGCATAAAACCATCTATATCCGACTACAATATTCATATCGAAATCCATATCATCATCATTATAACAAGAACCCTAATATTTAACATGTATCAGTTTCAGATATACATCATCAAAGCAGAATCACATGACACATAAACACGTACACTGATGAAAGATCAATCAAGACACATAGATTTACTAACCGAGATGATGGTTTTATCGCACAAGGGTTTCCGGTGGGTTCTAGTTCGCCGTCACAGTGAGAGAGCTCTAGGGTTTCGGTTGTGTTGATAGAAAGTGTAAAATGATGATGTTTTACGTAAAAATACACAGAATAACGTTCTGGGCCCAAGCTGGGCTTCGGCAGATCTGGGCTCGGCGAAACAGGATCCAGGAGAGATTGACAAGATCCTCAAAACAGGAAAAGCAAGGATCCTACTTTAAGAATAACAAGTTCAAGTCCTACAACAAGTCTGACAACCAGAATGTGCATGCAGTAGAGCAAGAAGAGGATGATGAGGATTATCCTCCAATTTCTGAATACTGTTTTTCTGTTGATAACAATGAGCTAATTCTTGCAATGCAGAGTCTAGGTGAGAAAGCTAGGTGGCCAAGAAAAAGTGATAAACCAACTGCTACAAAAGCCAAATCCAAGTGGTGTGCATATCATGAGGATTTCGGACATCTCACTGAAGAGTGTATTGCACTTAGAAAAGAAATTGGTTACTTGTTAAGCAAGAGGCACTTGAAGGAGCTTTTGGGACGAAAGAAGTCAAGGATCCAGGATCCTGAAAGGATCCCGGAAAAGGCTCCTGCTCCTCCAACAGATGCACACGTTATAATCTTCATATCCGGTGGATCAGACATTTGTGGAACTTCTTTTTCAGCAGCCAAAAGACATGCCAAGGAAACCAAGATGGATAATGGAGACAGACCCATCCGGACCTCCACTGTCACCAAGGATAAAATTATAACTTTTGATGAGGATGATCGTCTTGATGTTCAGGATCCTCATCATGATGGTCTTGTTATTACTTTATTTATTTCTAACCATTTTGTTCGCAGGATCCTGATAGATGGAGGAAGTTCAGTAAACATCATCCAGCTTGATGTCCTCAAGAAGATGAACATTCCTGAATCAGACATTGTTCCAAGATCCTCAGTACTTGTGGGATTCAGTGGAGAAACCAAAAATACATTGGGGGACATCAAACTTTCCATCTATATTGAAGGACTCCATTCTTATAAAAAAATTTGTGTTATAGATTGCTTATCTTGTTGTAATGTTATCCTTGGCAGGCCATGGATACATGGCATGAAGGCAGTCCCATCTACCTATCATCGGTGTGTGAAGCTTCCTAGTCCATGGGGGGTGGTGAAAATTGAGAGTGATCAACAATAAGCTAAAAATTGTTACACATCATCAATGAAGCCAGCCTCAAGACCAAGGGAGCAATAGCAACTAAAGTATCCTCCAAGAGATGTCTTGGAGGCAAGAGAACAGGATATGAAAGAAATCCTTATGGATCCCCATGATCCTGAATCCATCATCTTCATAGGATCATGGATCCTCAGCAACATTGAACAAGATCTAGTATCCTTCTTTAAGAGGAGGAAAACCACCTTTGCCTGGAAGCATGAGGATATGATAGGTATATCTAAGGATATAATTACTCATAAGCTTGGCATTGACAGGTCATTCAAGCCTATACATCAGAAGAGGAGGAAGTTTGCACTTGAAAGGAATGCTATTATCCAGGAAGAGGTAGATAAACTACTTCGGGCAGGTATGATAAGAGAGGTCAAGTATCCAAGGTGGTTAGCCAATGTGGTTGTTGTTCAAAAGAAGAATGGAAAGTGGAGGGTATGTGTCAATTTTACTGATTTAAACAAGGCATGTCCCAAGGATCCTTTCCCATTACCCCACATTGACTCCATGGTGGATGCTACCGCGGGTCATGAGTTGTTGACTTTTATGGATGCTTCATCTGGATTTCAACAAATTCAGATGGAACCATCTGATCAAGAGGATACAGCCTTTATGACCCCAACTGGTATATATTGTTATATTGCTATGCCATTTGGACTAAGGAATGCAGGTGCTACTTATCAAAGGCTTGTCAATATGATGTTCAAGGAACAAATTGGACACACTATGGAAGTTTACGTAGACGACATGGTGGTTAAATCCAAGAAAGCTGAGGATCACCTTAGAGACTTGGAGGAAGCATTCAATATCCTTGATAAATTTAATATGAAACTAAATCCTTCCAAGTGTCACTTTGGTGTTAAAGCAGGTAAATTCCTAGGCTATATGGTGACAAAAAGAGGCATTGAAGCAAGTCCAGAGCAAATCAAGGCTATTGTGAATATCAAATCTCCTGCCAATGCTAAGGATGTGCAAAGATTGAGAGGCAGGATTGCAACCTTGAACAGGTTCATATCCAAATCCTCAGAAAAATGCAAGGAATTCTATGACATTTTGAGGAAGAACAAGAAATTTGAGTGGACTGAAAAGCACGAAAATGCTCTCAAAGCCCTTAAGGATTACCTATCCTCAGCCCCTGCATTGATGAAACCAGAGAAAGGGGATATATTATCCTTGTATTTAGCGGTATCCTCTAAAGCAGTAAGTGCGGTCCTTGTTAAGGATCACGAAGGTACACAACATCCTGTCTATTATGTAAGTAAGAGTTTGCTTGATGCTGAATCCAGGTATTCACATTTAGAAAAACTTATCCTTGCATTAATTATGGTATCTACTAAATTAAGACATTACTTTGAAACTCATGCCATTGTTGTTAAAACTAATTTCCCAATTAAGAATGTTCTCAGGAAACCTGAAATGTCAGGAAGGATGGCTAAGTGGGCAGTGAAGCTTAGTGCATATGATATAAGATATGAACCAAGGACTGCCATCAAATCCCAAGCCTTAGCTGACTTTGTGGCAGATTTTAGTAGTGACTTGCAAAAGGAAGCTGAGTTAGAAGTCCAACAGCTAGAAGAAACTAAGGATCCTTGGATACTCTTCACTGATGGTGCTTCTAATGTCAAAGGAACAGGGCTTGGAATACTACTAAAATCGCCACAGGGGGACATAATACCCCACTCCATAGCTTGTGAATTTCAAACTACCAACAATGAGGCTGAGTATGAAGCCTTGATAGCTGGTTTGCAAATTGCTAAGCATATGAGGATCAGGTATCTTGAGGTACATGTAGATTCGTTGTTAATTACTAATCACTTTAATGGATCCTATGTTGTTAAAGGTGAAAAGCTAATCAAATATTTAGAGATAGTCAAAGAATTGGCACTCTCTTTTGTTTCCTTTAGGTTGACACAGGTACCAAGGGAAGAGAATACAGAGGCTGGTGCATTAGCCAATCTAGGATCATCCTTGAAGATCCCGGAGGATATAAAGATCCCTATTATCCACATCCTAACCCCTACTATCGAGGATCATGTAGCCATGGAGATAGGAGAGGATTCTGCAATCATCCCTAGTGATGATACTCAATCTCATTCAGGATCATGGATCCTTCCAATCATGAGATACATACAACATGGAGAGATTCCTACAGGAGAAAACCCTAGGGCTTTCAAAATCAAGGTATCTCAATTTACAATATTGAATAATATGTTGTATAAACGATCTCTTGCAGGACCATATCTAAGATGCATTGAGGATCTTGAAACCCAAGAAGTCCTAAAAGAATTCCATGAAGGAGATTGTGGAAACCACACTGGGGGCAGGGCATTATTCTCAAGGATCCTGAGGACAGGATACTATTGGCCTACTATGAAGAAGGATGCTGTGGAATATGCCAAGAAGTGTGATCCTTGTCAGAGACATAGTAATTTCCTTCACCAACCAGCAGAACTTTTGCATCCTATATCCTCTTCTTGGCCATTTATGAGATGGGGAATGGATATAGTTGGTAAGCTTCCTAAGGCACCTGGTGGAAAAGTATTCATGCTTGCTGTTAGGGGAGGATTTCTTAATGACCTCTGATCCTCAAGTGTTATCTTGTTTGGTGATCCTTACTTCTGTGACAATTAGTGATCCTCAGAAGTACTTCAGGGTCAGGATCATGGATCATCCTAAGGATCCTTATACTAATGATTGTTCACTTTGAATTCGGTATTGTTTTGCAGGAGTACCGGCTTGGACTTGGTCATGGCGATATTCCTGGAGCTTATTCCCTTCAATTCTGCACGTGCTTGACCATTGTGAACGTTATGGAGAACGTGGGGAGAAGGCACGAAATGCGGACAGTTAGTTAAGCTAGATATTTTCTAATTTTAAGGGGGTAGCGAGCTAATTTTTAGAACACTCGGCTATTTTTGGCTACACACACTCGTACAACTGCACTCACCAGCTCTCGGCAAAACACTTAGCATTTTTCATACATTCCTACACGATACACTATAGTGATCCTTGTACTTAGCTCGCTATCATCCGAAGTTGTAAAAGAATTATTGTTTAATTTGAGTTGGTGATCGGTAGTTTCCATCACCCGAGGTTTTTTATGCCGGAGATCATTCATTGATCAAGGGCTTTTTCCACGTATAAATCTTTGTGTCTCCTGTGCAATTCATTTCTGAGTGATCCTCATTGTTGTTTACCAATTCAAGCATCATACCCTGTAACAGAGAGTTTGGTTGCATTATCCTCGTCTGATTTTTGACCAAAACAGTTTGGCGCCCACCGTGGGGCAATTGGTGCTTCATTCCTAAGAAATTATCATTTTTGTGATCATTTCGGTTCGTTACATCCAAGCAGATGGCTTCATCATCAAAGAACGCCTCCAGTGCGATGTCTGCAGTCAATTCATCTCAGGGCATTCCACCTTTGCCTCCACCACCTTCTGGACCTCAGAAAAATGCCGAGAAGAAACCAACTCCCATTTTCTCAAAACCTCCAACTTCTTCTGCTTCTTAGAGAAATTGGAGACATCAAGAGACAGAAGAGATCGGCAGAGGATCATTCCCCACTGATGCCCAGATCTTTAAATTTCGATACTCCAGTTATAACTTCTCAGCCTTCAGTGGTTCCAGACGTTCAATATGTGGGAGGACCAAAAGGAGTGCATTACGGATCATCAGCAATGACTCAGGCTTCAGGGTCATACTTCCAACCAGCAGGATCCCATCCTCAGCATATAGGATCCTTCGTAAGCTCAGGAGGATACTCAGGAGCGCAGCAGATTCAAGGGTTCTGGCCGTTTCAAGGATCCTCCCAGGTTCAAGGATCCTCGCAGGTTCAAGGATCCTCCTATGTTCCAGGATCATCCCAGGTTCAAGGATCTTCCTACATCCCAAGATCCTCGCAGGTTCAAGGATCCTCTCAGTTTCATGGATCCTTCCAGATTCCGGGATCCTTAAGGAGTTTGCAATCAGGGAGTTCCGATATCCATCAGGGAGATTTTATTCCAATGCAGACCATTGCCTCTACTGGTCCATCGGTCATTCCAGAGCCCTAACAATATGGATTCACATCCGCTCTTCCTAATTTGAACCCAATGGGAGGTAACACTTTCAATAATTCTTATACCACTAACCATGGCCTTATGCAGGATACAGGTATCAATCATGCCATGGCCAGAGAATTGCAAAAGTTAAAGGATATGATATCAAGTGTCCCAGGAGTGGTCAAGCCTATCCCGGAGATTGCAGATGGGAGCCACAAGATATCTCGTTTTGCACCACCAATCTGTGATGCTGAGATACCCAAGAGGTTCCATGTGCCTACCATGAAGTTGTATGACGGTTCAACAGATCCTGAAGAACACATAGCACAGTACAGGGAAAGGATGGAGATCAATCCCATCCCAGAAAGGCTAAAGGAAGCATGTATGTGCAAGGGATTTGGATCCACTCTTACTGGATCGGCTCTTAAATGGCTGCTAAGTCTTCCCCCTTACTCTATTACCTCGTTTGCTAATCTAGTTAACCTATTTAATAACCAGTTTTCTTGTAGTAGGAAATTTGAGCGTTTAACCAGTGATCTGTATAGGATAACCCAAGGTCATAATGAATCATTAAGGGATTATATCACTAAATTTAGTAAAGAATCCTTAGATATCCCTAACCTGGATATAGCTACGGCTGTTGAAGCCTTTAAAATGGGATTGCTTAGGGATTCATTATTCTATGATGATCTTGTTATGACACCATGCAGGAATCTAGATGAGGTAAGAACCCGGGCCCTTAGGTTCATCTGGCTAGAGGATGACAAAAGGATCCAGGAGAGGTTAGCAGGATCCTCAAAGCAAGAGAAGCAAGGATCCTCATTCAAGAACAACAAGTTCAGATCCTATAACAAATCTGATAACCAGAATGTGCATGCTGTTGAACAAGAAGAGGATGATGAGGATTATCCTCCAATTTCTGAATATTGTTTTTCTGTTGATAACAATGAACTAATCCTTGCGATGCAGAATTTAGGTGATAAAGCTAGATGGCCCAGGAAAAATGACAGACCAGCTGCAACCAAAGATAAGTCAAAGTGGTGTGCATATCATGAAGATTTTGGGCATCTCACAGAAGAATGCATCGCACTGAGAAAAGAAATTGGATACTTGTTGAACAAGGGGCACTTGAAAGAATTATTGGGGAGAAAGAAGTCAAGGACTCAGGATCCTGAAAGGATCCCAGAGAAAGCTCCAGCCCCTCCAGCAGATGCGCAAGTTATAAACTTTATTTCTGGAGGATCAGACATTTGTGGAACATCCTTCTCTGCAGCTAAAAGACATGTAAAGGAAACCAAGATGGATAATGGAGATAGACCCATTCGAACATCTAGTGTCTCCGAAGGAAAAGTCATAACTTTTGATGAGGATGATCGTGTTGACATTCAGGATCCTCACCACGATGGTTTGGTTATCACTCTTTTTATTTCTAACCACTTTGTTCGCATGATCCTTATAGATGGAGGAAGCTCTGTGAACATTATCCAGCTTGATGTCCTCAAGAAGATGAATATTCCTGAATCTATCATACCAAGATCCTCTGTGCTCGTGGGATTCAGTGGCGAGACTAAGAATACTCTGGGGGACATTAAACTCCCAATCTATATCGAAGGCCTACATTCTTACCAAAAATTTTGTGTTATTGACTGTTTATCTTGTTGTAATGTTATCCTTGGCAGGCCTTGGATACATGACATGAAGGCAGTCCCATCCACTTATCATCAATGTGTGAAGCTTCCTAGTCCTTGGGGAATAGTGAAGATTGATAGTGATCAGCAAGAAGCTAAGAACTGCTACACCTCATCAATGAAACCAGCCTCAAAGTCAAGGGAGCAATAGAAATTAAAGCATCCTCCAAGGGATGTCCTGGAGGCAAGAGAGCAGGATGTAGTAGAAATCCTTATGGATCCTGATGATCCTGAATCTAAAGTTTATATAGGATCAGGGATCCTTGGCGAAATGAAGGAAGACCTCATATCCTTCCTCAAAAGGAGAAAGACTACCTTTGCATGGAAACACGAAGACATGACAGGTATATCTAAAGATATAATCACTCACAAACTTGGCATTGATAGGTCCTTCAAACCAATCCATCAAAAGAGGAGGAAATTTGCACCAGAAAGAAATGCCATTATCCAGCAGGAGGTAGAGAAATTGCTCCGAGTAGGTATGATTAGAGAGGTCAAGTATCCAAGATGGTTGGCCAATGTGGTTGTTGTTCAAAAGAAAAACGGAAAGTGGAGGGTATGTGTCGATTTCACTTATTTAAATAAGGCATGTCCCAAGGATCCTTTCCCATTACCCCACATTGACTCCATGGTGGATGCAACTGCGGGTCATGAACTGTTAACTTTTATGGATGCTTCATCTAGATTTCAACAAATTCAGATGGAACCATCCGATCAAGAGGATACAGCCTTTATGACTCCAACTGGTATATACTGTTATCTTGCTATGCCATTTGGACTAAGAAATGCAGGTGCAACCTATCAAAGGCTAGTGAATATGATGTTCAAGGATCAGATTGGACAAACTATGGAAGTTTACATAGACGATATGGTGGCAAAATCCAAAAAGGCTGAGGATCACCAAAGGGACTTGGAGGAAGCATTCAATATCCTTGACAAATATAACATGAAACTTAATCCTTCAAAATGTCACTTTGGTGTTAAAGCAGGTAAATTCTTAGGATATATGGTGACAAAGAGAGGCATTGAAGCCAGTCCAGAACAAATCAAAGCTATAGTGAACATCAAGTCCCCTGCCAATGCTAAGGATGTTCAGAGGTTAACAGGCAGGATTGCAGCTTTAAACAGATTCATATCCAAATCCTCAGAAAAGTGCAAGGAATTCTATGATATCCTAAGGAAGAACAAGAAATTCGAGTGGACTGAGAAGCATGAAAGTGCCCTAAGAGCTCTTAAGGATTACCTATCCTCGGCCCCGGCCTTGATGAAACCAGAAAAAGGAGATGTGTTATCCTTATATCTTGCGGTATCCTCAAAAGCGGTAAGTGTCGTCCTTGTTAAGGATCACGAAGGTACACAACATCCTGTCTATTATGTAAGTAAGAGTTTACTTGATGCTGAATCCAGGTATTCACACTTAGAAAAACTTATCCTCGCATTAATTATGGCATCTACTAAATTGAGACATTATTTTGAAACTCATGCCATTATTGTCAAAACTAATTTTCCAATTAAGAATGTCCTCAGGAAACCTGAAATGTCAGGACAGATGGCTAAGTGGGCTGTGAAGCTTAGTGCATATGATATAAGATATGAGCCCAGGACAGCCATTAAATCCCAAGCATTAGCTGACTTTGTGGCACATTTCAGTAGTGATTTGCAAAAGGAAGCTGAATTAGAAGTCCAGCAGCTAGAGGAGACCAAGGATCCTTGGATACTCTATACTGATGGATCCTCAAATGTCAAAGGAACAGGGCTTGGAATACTACTAAAATCGCCACAGGGGGACATAATACCCCACTCTATAGCTTGTGAGTTCCAAACTACTAACAATGAGGCTGAATATGAAGCCTTGATAGCTGGTTTGCAAATTGCTAAGCATATGAGGATCAGGTATCTTGAGGTACATGTAGATTCTTTGTTAATCACTAATCACTTTAATGGATCCTATGTTGTTAAAGGTGAAAAGCTAACCAAATATTTGGAGATAGTCAAAGAATTGGCACTCTCTTTTGTTTCCTTTAGTTTGACACAGGTACCAAGGGAAGAAAATGCAGAAGCTGATGCATTGGCTAATCTAGGATCATCTTTGAAGATCCCGGAGGATATAAGTATCCCCATTATCCATATCCTGGCTCCTGCCATCGAGGATCATGTGGCTATGGAAATAAGAGAGGATTCTACAATCATCCCCAGCGATGATACTCAATCTCGTTCAGGATCATGGATCCTCCCAATCATGAGATACTTACAACATGGAGAGATTCCTACAGGAGAAAACCCTAGGGCTTTCAAAATCAAGGTATCTCAATTCACAATATTAAATAATATGCTGTATAAACGATCTCTTGCAGGACCATACTTAAGATGCATTGAGGATCCTGAAATCCAAGAAGTCCTAAAGGATTTCCATGAAGGAGATTATGGAAACCACACTGGGGGCAGGGCATTATTCTCAAGGATCCTGAGGACAGGATACTATTGGCCAACTATGAAGAGAGATGCTGTGGAGTATGCTAAGAAATGTGATCCTTGTCAGAGACACAGCAATATCCTTCATCAACCAGCTGAATTTTTGCATCCTATATCCTCCTCTTGGCCATTTATGAGATGGGGTATGGATATAGTTGGTAAGCTCCCTAAGGCACCTGGTGGAAAAGTGTTCATGCTTGCTATGACTGATTACTTCTCCAAGTGGATAGAGGCTGAAGCTTTTGCCCAAGTCAGAGAAAAGGAAGTTACATCCTTCATTAAAAGAAATATTATAACTAGATTTGGTATTCCCTCTGAAATTATATGTGATAATGGTTCCCAATTTATTGGGGGCAGAACTACTAACTTTTGTGACAGCTGGGGGATTAAGATGATAACATCAACACCAGTCCACCCACAAGCTAATGGTCAGGCAGAATCATCCAATAAGATCATCATCAACAATTTGAAGAAGAAGCTTGGATCCAAGAAAGGGAAATGGGCAGAAGAACTACCTTATGTGCTTTGGGCTGATAGGACAACTCCTAAGAATGCTACAGGCCAAACTCCATTCTCTTTGGTATTTGGGGCAGAATCAGTGATCCCTACAGAAATGGTGGTTCCAACTGCTAGAACAAGTATTCATGATCCTGAGGAAAATGATGAGAACTTGGTTCAAGACCTGGATAATATAGAAGAAATCAGGGATTTGGCAAGGATAAGGATGGCCAGTTATCAGCAAAGGATGGCTGGTGCTTACAACAAAAATGTCAGGATCAGGAAGTTCCAAATTGGTGATATGGTGTTGAGGAAAGCATTTCAAAATACCACCAATCCTGCTGATGGAAAGTTGGCACCAAAATGGGAAGGCCCTTACTTGATTGAAGCTGAAGCAGGAAAGGGGGCATATCGATTGCTAACAATGGAAGGTGATTTGATACCCAGGGCCTGGAATGCTGTCCATTTGAAGAAATACTTCATATGATAAGGACCCATGATCCTCACATGATAAGTATCCTTGAAGGATCCTTAGAGCACCGATGATCCTCATTTTGGTAACATTCAAACTATTTCATTTCCTTACTTTCTCACATAAGGATAAGGATCCTGCATCCTTTATCCCCCTTTCACGTGATTCTGAGTTTTGAAGGTTCGGGTACTCTTAGCAAAAGGATAGTTATCAACAAAAGTAACCAGCTACTTGGGTTTGACCCCAATTATTTGGGCTTGACCCCAGTTCCGCCAGTAGCGCACGATGATCCTGGTATAGTTCATGGCAGTGGGACCAGTACTCGTTTTAGGGGCTGATAATTCCATTGTACTGGCTATACCTAGGATCCTACGTATAATGGTAGACGTACCATACATCCGTTCTTAAGGTTTCTAACGTTTTCACGTTAGCTAAGGTTTTGGCATTCTCATGCCACTAAGTTTGGATAGTCGCCAGTTAGGGCCATACTCCAGTTCACACATGATCCTTGGGCTTGTCCCCAGTTATCCATGGGCTTGTCCCCAGTTATCCATGGGCTTGTCCCAGTTATCCATGGGCTTGTCCCCAGTTATCCCTTGGGCTTGTCCCCAGTTGCTAACTTTTATCTTATATTGGCTTAGTCCCAAGTTATGTTCTATTTCAGGTCTTCGAAGTTAAACAATCAAGGATCATTGATCCTTACTTCTTACTAAGGTTTGTCTTATGGTTATCCTGGTTATGGTATTAAGGGTTAGGATCCTAACTTGGATCCCCAGGTACGATCCTTAACTGTTTTGATTTTATTCATTGTTTATTTGAATAACCCTTGTACTTTGACAACTGAATTCATGATCCTTAAAATATATCACTTTTTGGATTTTTTCAACTATAGGATATTTGATCCTGGATCATATCCTAAATATTTTTTACCTGATTTGTTCAACTTTTCTTATTTAGACAAGTGTATATCAAAACAATTAAAAGGACAAACAAGGATAACAACACAAAATAAGCCAAAAAAGATTATAGTTATTTTATTAACAAAAGTTTAACCGTCGAAGGTTGTCAAAATTGCCAACCCACGTTTCTACCAGCAAAACGTGGCCCGTCCACGTGGGTTGGCAACGGGTGTCCATTGTTTATGCGGTTATAGCAAGTGCAGGAAATCAAAAGACGGCAGGATCACAATGGCTTCAAACCCCAAACAGAGGATCCCTCCACCATTTGTAATCCTACCTATTATCCAAAGGATCCTAGATCCTTAGTCCTAAAACTATTGTTCAAATACAAACCATCATTGTTTTAAAACAGCACAACCACAAAAAAACTACTACCGAATTTAAAAAATTGGGCTCCGGCTATGTCTAGAAATGTCCATCATTGCCCAATCATGCAGCCTACACATTCGCTGCATCTTCATCCCCTCCAGCTTCGGTATCCTTCACCTGATCCTTCCCACTGCTTCCAGCCTCGATCGCCAAAACCTCCTCAGCCTCTTCATCATCTTCCAGATCAGCTAACCTCGCCTTCCAGCCCTCAACATTCCAGCTGCTTCTGTCGAAGTCAGGATTTTGAGCTTCCTGGGCCATCTTCAGTTTTGTCTTGTACATTGTGATGGCAGCTGTTTTGGTCAAAAAATCTGATGAGGATATTGCAACCAAACTCTCTGTTACGGGGTATGATGCTAATTATGTAGAACAATGACAAGGATCACTTCAATGTAAATTGCACAAATGACACAAGGATTTATACAGGGAAAAAGCCCTTGATCAAGAGTTGATCTCCGGCACAAAAAACCCCGGGTGATGGAAACTACCGATCACTAAGTTCAAATAAATCAAAAAATGTTTACAACTCCGGATAGTAACGAGCTAGGTACAAGGATCACTATCGTGAAATGTGTAAAAGTGAGTGAAAACTAATGAATGTTCGTCGAGAGCTTCAAGTGTGCGAGTATATGAGAGTGTGTGTAGCTGAAAATGGCTAAGTGTTCTAATTCTAGCTCGTTACCCCTTTTAAAATAGAAGTTAACTACAATAACTAACTATCCGACTTTCGTGCCAAGCTCCCACGTTCTCCACAACGTCCATTTCCAGTCAAACATGTGCGAAATACCCATGGAATATTCCATAGTAACGTTGCCAAGACCAAGTCAAGCTTGTTATTCCTGCGAAGTAATACAAAACACAAATAAACAATCGTCAGTACGAGGATCCTTAAAGTGATCCATGATCCTGATCCTGAAGCTCTTCTGAGGATCACTATCTGTCACAGAAGTAAGGATCATTAATTAGGATAACGAATAAGGATCACTAATGTTAGAAAATCCTCTCCTAACAATTGCCCCCAAAATATAAGGAGTGATATGTAAAATGAGCGAGTTATGTTTTCTTGATCTTATCCGCAACTAACTATCGTAAATATAGCCGTTATTATTGAACTATCCGTTGCAACCATGACGTCACAGAAGTGACAACCCTGCACGATCATGATTATAAATAGGAGATAGAGATAGGATCAAATGCATTTAAATTTTCAGAGCGACTCCCTTTATAACTGCAATCCGAAGACAATCAGGTACTCTCTCTTCATCTTCTTCCCTCTCTTGCTCTGTTTTCATTTCTTTCCATCATTCCATCAAAGATGTTGCTCCGGAATTCCCCAGCCAAGGATCACCCTAAGAACAGCCCTCCGAAAAGCCAGGGGATCATCGAAGATTCCATTAAAGAACGCTGCTGTTTCAATGATGCACAGATCGATAGGATCCGCCACTGCTTCCCGGTGAACACCGAGTTTAGATCTTTTGACCCCAATGCCCTGAGTGATCATATCTCCGACAAGTGGGTTGCTTTCCCCGTCACTCCGTTCACCATAGGCTATACATATCCTTTTCCAGCCTTCACCCAATCTTTCTTTTCCCTAACCGGCATCTCTTATATTCAAGCCATGCCGATGATTTGGAGGGTTCTGTACACCCTTGAAAGGATCATCGAGCAGGAAGGGATAGACCTAGGAATGTCAGAGCTGGGAGAGCTGTATGATCTTACTACCTTTGGTTCTCATCGCTATTTGTTTAAACGTAAACCCGGTGAGGAACACCCGATCTTCAAAGCCACCAAGAACGATGCTAATTGGAAGCGGCGTTTCTTTTTTATCAAGAGAGATTCTATTGAGGATGGAAAGGATCTACCCAAAAAATGGGCTACCCATGGTAGGGTGGAGGATCCTGAGAAGGATCACCAGAAACTTTCTTTTGATGTAAGGATCACTTATATTTTTTCTTTCTTATTATGCAGCTATCACCGTCTCACACCTCAGATTGTCCCCTGCTGCTAAAGAGAGGCTCCTCGCTTTCAAGAAACTTGATCCTGAGACAAGATCTTTCAAGACAACAACCCAAGATTCACAGGAGGTATCCTCAGGCTCTGTCACGATGTCAAGTAAGTATCCTTGTTTAAAATTTAAATAAATAGTGAAATATAAATTAAGTGAAGATACTTATCTTGTTTTGGTTGTGTAGGTGCTGGAAAATCCACCAAGTCTGCTTCAAAGTTCAATGTCACTGATCTCACTACTGTCAGATCCTCCAAGAGAAAAGCTCCTACTAGTCCGACAGCTTCGGTCCCCAAGGCACCTCTCAAAGGAAAGGCAATCAAGAAGAGAAAAGCCTCTGAAGCTGAGGATCTGCAGGGTCTGCCTCTGATCCGCCACCAATTCCTCGAGTACTTCAATGAGGTAAGGATCACTGTCTCTGCTCGTATATCCTGTTGACATATCCTGCTGATATATCCTGCTGATTTGAGGATCACTTAGTCCTGACCTTATCTTTTATCCCTTTTGCAGAAATTCTCTGAGATTGAGGATTATGTTGGCCACGTTGAGGATCAGGATAGGAAGATTGCCGACCTCCAGCAGGTTGCAGTGCTTAAGGACCTTGCAATTGCTGATCTTCAGAAGGAAGTCCGGGATGCCAAACAGGAGACGGCTAAGATGCTGATCAATGTTGACTATGAGAAGCGTGAGATCACCGAAGACGCCAAAGTCTCTGCCGCCATAACAATGTACAAGACCAAACTGCAAATGGCCTTGGAAGCTCAGGATCCTGCTTTTGACAAGAGCACCTGGGATGTTGAAGGCTGGAAGGCAAGGCTGGCTGAACTGGACGATGAAGAGGCTGAGGAGGTTGAAGAGATCCTGAAGATTGAAGCTGGAGGCAAGGGTGAAGGTGGTGAAACAAGTGGAGCTGGAGGTGGTAATGCAGTGAAGGTTTAGGCTGCATGATTAGGCGATGATGGACATTCTTAGACGCAGCCGGAGCCCAATTTTTAAATTTGGTAGTAGCTTTTTGTGGTTGTGATATCGAACAATTTGATGGTTTGTACTTGAACAATAGTTTCTAGGATTAAGGATCATGTATGATCCTTTGGACAATAGGCAGGATTGCATATGGTGGAGGGATCCTCTGTTTGGGGGATGAAGCCATTGTGATCCTGCCGCCTTTATATTCCTGCACTATCTTTGAACTTATTATCATGGACACCCTTTACCTACCCCAGCGGACGGGCCACGTTTTGCTGGTAGATGCTCGGGTAGGTAATTTTGACAACCTTTTAAGGGTTAGTCTTTTGTTAATAAATAAAATCTTAACCTTTTGTCGCTTATCTTGTATTGTTATCCTTTTGTTTCTTTAATTCTCCTTTGTTTTGATGCACATTTATTGAATAAACAATTTTGAACAAGTCAGATTGAAAATGTTTAGGACATGATCCACGATCAAATATCCTATAGTTAAGGAATCCCAAAAAGCAATATATTTTAAGGATCACAAGTCTAGTTGTCAAACTTTAAGGGTTATTCAAATAGATAATGAATAGAATTAAAAATAGTTAAGGATCATACCTGAGGATCCAAGTTAGGATCCTAACCATAATAAGGATAACTGTAAGATAAACCTTAGAGAGAAGTAAGGATCAAGGATCCCTAGTTGCTTATCTTCAAGGACCTGAAATAGATCATAACTTGGGACTAAGCCAATATAAGATAAGAGTTAGCAACTGGGGACAAGCCCAAGGATAACTGGGGACAAGCCCAAGGATAACTGGGGACAAGCCCAAGGATCGTATGTAAACTGGAGTATGGCCCTAACTGCCGACTATCCAAACTTAGTGACATGAAAATGCCAAAACCTTAGCTAACGTGTAAACGTTAGAAACCTTAGCTAACGTGAAAACGTTAGAAACCTTAGGAACGGATGTATGGTACGTCTACCATTATACGTAGGATCCTAGGCATAGCCAGTACAATGGAATTATCAGCCCCTAAAACGAGTACTGGTCCCACTGCCTTGAACTATACCAGGATCATCATGCGCTACAGGCGGAACTGGGGTCAAGCCCTAATAACTGGGGTTAAACCCAAGGAACAGATTGCTTCTGCAGATAACCAATGTTATGCTAAGGATACCTGAACTTTCAAAACTTCAAATCACGTGAGAAGTGGATAAAGGACACATGATCCTTATCCTTATATGAGAAAATAAAGAAATGAAATGGTTTAAGATTAGGATATTACCAAAGTAAGGATCACCGATACTTTGAGGATCCTTTAAGGATATCCCTATCGTGAGGATCATCTGTGCCATGAGGATCCTATTCACATGAAATATTTCTTCAAGTGGACAGCATTCCAAGCTCTTGGTAGCAAGTCACCTTCCATGGTTAGCAATCTATATGCCCCCTTTCCTGCTTCAGCTTCAATCAAATAAGGGCCTTCCCATTTTGGAGCTAATTTTCCATCAGCAGGATTGGTGGTATTCTGAAATGCTTTCCTCAATACCATATCTCCAACTTAAAACTTCCTGATCCTGACATTTTTGTTGTAGGCACCAGCCATTCTCTGTTGATAACTGGCCATCCTTATCCTAGCCATATCCCTGATTTCTTCAATAGTATCCAGGTCTTGAGCCAAGTTCTCATCATTCTCCTCAGGATCACGGGCACTTGTTCTAGCAGTTGGAACCACTATTTCTGTTGGGATCACTGACTCTGCCCCAAATACCAAAGAGAATGGTGTTTGACCAGTAGCATTCTTAGGGGTTATCCTATCAGCCCAAAGCACATAGGGTAGTTCTTCTGCCCATTTCCCTTTCTTGGATCCAAGCTTCTTCTTCAAATTGTTGATGATGATCTTGTTGGATGATTCTGCTTGACCATTAGCTTGTGGGTGGATTGGTGTTGATGTTATCATCTTAATCCCCCAGCTGTCACAAAAGTTAGTGGTTCTGCCCCCAATAAATTGGGAACCATTATCACATATAATCTCAGAAAGAATTCCAAATCTAGTTATAATATTTCTTTTAATGAAGGATATAACTTCCTTTTCTCTGACTTGGGCAAAAGCTTCAGCCTCTATCCACTTGGAGAAGTAATCAGTCATACTAAGCATGAATACTTTTCCACCAGGTGCCTTAGGGAGCTTACCAACTATATCCATACCCCATCTCATAAATGGCCAAGAGGAGGATATAGGATGCAATAATTCAGCTGGTTGATGAAGGATATTGCTGTGTCTCTGACAAGGATCACATCTCTTAGCATACTCCACAGCATCTCTCTTCATGGTTGGCCAGTAGTATCCTTTCCTCAGGATCCTTGAGAATAATGCCCTGCCCCCAGTGTGGTTTCCACAATCTCCTTCATGGAAGTCTTTTAAAACTTCTTGGATTTCAGGATCCTCAATGCATCTCAAGTATGGTCCTGCAAGAGATCGTCTATACAACATATTATTTAAAATTGTGAATTGAGATACCTTAGATTTGAAAGCCCTAGGGTTTTCTCCTGTAGGAATCTCTCCATGTTGTAAGTATCTCATAATTGGTGAGATCCATGATCCTGATCCTGATCCTGAATGAGATCGAGTATCCTCACTAGGGATAATTGCAGAATCATTTCCTATCTCCATAGCCACATGATCCTCGATAGCCGGGGTCAGGATATGGATAATAGGGATCTTGATATCCTCCGGGATCTTCAAGGATGATCCTAAGTTAGCCAATGCATCAGCCTCTGTATTTTCTTCCCTTGGTACCTGCGTCAAACTAAAGGAAACAAAAGAGAGTGCCAAACTTTTGACTATCTCTAAATATTTGGTTAGCTTTTCACCTTTAATAGCATAGGATCCATTAAAGTGGTTTGTAATTAACAATGAATCTACATGTACCTCAAGATACCTGATCCCCATATGCTTTGCAATTTGCAAACCAGCAATTAAGGCTTCATATTCAGCCTCATTGTTAGTGGTTTGGAACTCACAAGCTATAGAGTGGGGTATTATGTCCCCCTGTGGCGATTTTAGTAGTATTCCAAGCCCTGTGCCTTTGACATTTGAGGATCCATCAGTATAGAGTATCCAAGGATCCTTGGTCTCTTCTAGCTGCTGGACTTCTAACTCAGCTTCTTTTTGTAAATCACTACTGAAATCAGCCACAAAGTCAGCTAATGCTTGGGATTTGATGGCTGTCCTAGGCTCATGTCTTATATCATATGCACTTAGCTTCACTGCCCACTTAGCCATCCTTCCTGACATCTCTGGTTTCCTGAGGACATTCTTAATTGGAAAATTAGTTTTAACAACAATAACATGAGTTTCAAAATAATGTCTTAACTTAGTAGATGCCATAATTAATGCAAGAATAAGCTTTTCAAGGTGTGAATACCTGGATTCGGCATCAAGTAAACTTTTACTTACATAATAGACAGGATGTTGTGTACCTTCGTGATCCTTAACAAGGACCGCACTTACTGCTTTTGAGGATACTGCAAGATATAAGGATAATACATCGCCTTTTTCTGGTTTCATCAAGGCCGGGGCTGAGGATAGATAATCTTTGAGGGCTCTTAAAGCATTTTCATGCTTCTCAGTCCACTCAAACTTCTTGTTCTTCCTTAGGATATCATAGAATTCTTTGCACTTCTCTGAGGATTTGGATATAAATCTGTTCAAAGCTGCTATCCTGCCTGTTAGCCTTTGAACATCCTTGGCATTGGCCGGAGATTTGATGTTCACTATTGCTTTGATTTGTTCCGGGCTAGCTTCAATGCCTCTCTTTGTCACCATATATCCTAAGAATTTACCTGCTTTAACACCAAAGTGACATTTTGAAGGATTAAGTTTCATGTTATATTTGTCAAGGATATCGAATGCATCCTCCAAGTCCCTTAGGTGATCCTCAGATTTTATGGATTTTACCACCATATCATCTATGTAAACCTCCATAGTTTGTCCAATCTGATCCTTGAACATCATATTCACCAGCCTTTGATATGTTGCACCTGCATTTCTTAGTCCGAACGGCATAGCAATATAGCAGTATATACCAGTTGGAGTCATGAAGGCTGTATCCTCTTGGTCGGATGGTTCCATTTGGATTTGTTGAAATCCAGATGAAGCATCCATAAAAGTTAACAGTTCAAGACCCGCAGTTGCATCCACCATGGAGTCAATGTGGGGTAATGGGAAAGGATCCTTGGGACATGCCTTATTTAAATCGGTAAAATCGACACATACCCTCCACTTTCTGTTTTTCTTTTGAACAACAACCACATTGGCCAACCATCTTGGATACTTGACCTCTCTAATCATACCTGCCCGGAGCAATTTCTCTACCTCTTCCTGGATAATGGCATTCCTTTCCGGTGCAAACTTTCTCCTCCTTTGATGGATTGGTTTGAAGGACCTGTCAATGCCGAGTTTGTGAGTGATTACACCTTTGGATATACCAGTCATGTCTTCGTGTTTCCATGCAAAGGTAGTCTTTCTCCTTTTGAGGAAGGATACGAGGTCTTCTTTCATTTCGCCAAGGATCCCTGATCCGATATAAATTTTGGATTCAGGATCATCAGGATCCATGAGGATTTCTACCACATCTTGCTCTCTTGCCTCCAAGACATCCCTTAGAGGATACCTTGATTGCTATTGCTCCCTTGACTTCGAGGCTGGTTTCATCGATGAAGTGTAGCAATTCTTAGCCTCCTGCTGATCACTATCAATCTTCACTATTCCCCAAGGACTAGGGAGCTTCACACATTGATGGTAGGTAGATGGGACTGCTTTCATATCGTGTATCCAAGGCCTGCCAAGGATAACATTACAACAAGATAAACAGTCAATAACACAAAATTTTTGATAAGAGTGTAGGCCTTCAATGTATATTGGGAGTTTAATGTCCCCCAGGGTATTCTTAGTTTCGCCACTAAATCCCACGAGCACGGAGGATCTTGGTATGATATCTGATTCAGGGATACCCATCTTCTTTAGAACATCAAGCTGGATAATGTTCACTGAACTTCCTCCGTCTATAAGGATCCTGCGGACAAAATGGTTAGAAATGAAAAGAGTAATAACTAAACCATCGTGATGAGGATCCTGGATATCAACACGATCATCCTCATCAAAGGTTATGACTTTTCCTTCGGAGACACTTGATGTTCGAACGGGTCTTTCTCCATTATCCATTTTAGTTTCCTTTGCATGCCTTTTAGCTGCTGAGAAGGATGTGCCACAAATGTCTGATCCTCCAGAAATAAAGTTTATTACTTGTGCATCTACTGGAGGGGCTGGAGCCTTCTCAGGGATCCTTTCAGGATCCTGAGTCCTTGACTTTTTTCTTCCCAACAATTCTTTTAGATGCCCCTTGCTCAACAAGTATCCAATTTCCTTTCTTAGTGCAATGCATTCTTCTGTGAGATGCCCAAAATCTTCATGGTATGCACACCACTTTGATTTATCCTTAGTTGCAGCTGGCTTATCATTTTTTCTGGGCCATCTAGCTTTATCACCTAAATTCTGCATCGCAAGGATTAGTTCATTGTTATCAACAGAAAAACAATATTCAAAAATTGGAGGATAATCCTCATCATCCTCTTCTTGATCAACAGAATGCACGTTCTGGTTATCAGATCTGTTGTAGGATCTGAACTTGTTGTTTCTGAATGAGGATCCTTGCTTATCCTGCTTTGAGGATCCTGCTAACCTCTCCTGGATCCTCTTGTCATCCTCTAGCCGAATGAATCTAAGTGCTCGGGTTCTTACCTCATCTAAGTTCCTGCATGGTGTCATAACAAGATCATCATAGAACGGCGAATCCCTAAGCAAACCCATTTTAAAGGCCTCAACAGCCGTGGCTATATCTAAGTTGGGAATGTCTAAGGATTCTTTACTGAATTTGGTAATGTAATCCCTTAATGATTCATTATGACCCTGGGTTATCCTATATAGATCACTAGTTAATCGTTCAAATTTTCTACTACAAGAAAACTGATTATTAAACAGGTTAACTAGATTAGCAAATGAGGTAATAGAGTAGGGGGAAGACTTAGCAGCCATTTGAGAGCTGATCCAGTAAGAGTGGATCCAAATCCCTTGCACAGGCATGCTTCCTTTAACCTTTCTGGGTTTGGATTGATCTCCTTCCTCTCCCTGTATTGTGCTATGTGTTCTTCAGGATCCGTCGAACCATCATACAGCTTCATTGTTGGCACATGGAACCTCTTGGGTATCTCAGCATCACAGATTGGTGGTGCAAAGCGAGATATCTTGTGGCTCCCATCTGCAATCTCTGGGATAGGTTTGACCACTCCTGGAACACTTGATATCATATCCTTTAGCTTTTACAATTCTCTAGCCATGGCATGATTGATACCTGGATCCTGCATAAGACCATGGTTAGTAGTATAAGAATTATTAAAAGTGTTACCTCCCATTGGATTCAGATTAGGAAGATTGGATGTTAATCCATATTGTTGGGGCTCTGGAATGATCGAGGGACCAGTAGAAGCATTGGTCTGCATTGGAATAAAATCTCCCTGGTGGACATTTGAACTTCCTGTTTGCAAACTCCTCAAGGATCCTGGCATCTGGAAGGATCCCTGAAACTGGGATGATCCTGGAACAAAGGAGGATCCTTGAACCTGGGATGATCCTGGAACAAAGGAGGATCCTTAAACCTGGGATGATCCTGGAACAAAGGAGGATCCTTGAACCTGGGATGATCCTGGAACAAAGGAGGATCCTTGAACCTGGGATAATCCTGGAACAAAGGAAGATCCTTGAACCTGGGATGATCCTGGAACAAAGGAAGATCCTTGAACCTGCTGAGCTCCTGAATATCCTCCTGAATTCGTGAGGGATCCCATATGCTGAGGATAGGATCCCGCTGGTTGGAAATATGAACCTGATGCCTGGGTCACTGTTGTTGTTCCGTAGTGCACTCCTTTCGGTCCACCCACATATTGAACATCTGGAACCACTGATGGCTGAGAAGTAATCATCGGAGTATCAAAATTCAAAGATTTTGGCACCAGTGGGGAATGATCCTCTGCCGTTTTCTTTTGTTTCTTGAGGTCTCCGATTTCTTTGAGAATCCTTTCATTGGTCTTATCCTGTTGCTGTATATGATCCTTCATCTGCAAAATCAAAGTAAACATGTCACTAGTAGTAGGAGTGTAAGAAGCAGAAGAAGTTGGAGGTTTTGAGAAAATGGGAGTTGGTTTCTTCGCAGCATTCTCAGCATTCTTCTGGGATCCAGAAGGTGGTGGAGGCAAAGGGGGAACGCCTTGTGAAGAAGTGAATGAGGGCATCAAATTTGAAGCATTCTTCGCTGAGGAAGCCATTTGCTTGGTTGTAGTGGACTGAAATGAGCACAGAAATGCGAATTTTTCTAAGGATGAAGCACCAATTGCCCCACGGTGGGCGCCAAACTGTTTTGGTCAAAAAATCTGATGAGGATATTGCAACCAAACTCTCTGTTACGGGGTATGATGCTAATTATGTAGAACAATGACAAGGATCACTTCAATGTAAATTGCACAAATGACACAAGGATTTATACGGGGAAAAAGCCCTTGATCAAAGCAGTTCAAGATCATGTGATCCTCAAATAAGTAGGATACCTAGGCAGAATTGGTGATCCTCGCGTCATTGAAGTATTCAAGGAACTGGTGGCGGATCAGTGGTAGGCCTTGTAGATCCTCTATCTCAGAGTTTTTCCTCTTCTTGCCACCCCTTCCTGGTACCAAGGATAGGCTTGCTGCTTTTAGAAGGCTCGGTCCTGAAACAAGATCATTCAAGACAATTACCCAGGATTCTCAAGAGGTATCCTCAAGCTCAGTCACCATGTCAAGTAAGTATCCTGTTTTTTGTATAGTTAAAGATTTAAATAAATAGTTAAATAGAGATAGGATAAGGATACTTATCTGTTTTGAATGTGTAGGTGCCAGAAAAGCTTCCAAGCCTGCCTCCAAGTTCAGCATTGCCGACCTTGACACTGTACGATCCAGCAAGAAGAAGACCACTGGCAGCCCTAGTATCTCGATCCCCAAGGCACCCACTAAAGGAAGGGGTGGCAAGAAGAGGAAAAACTCTGAGATAGAGGATCTACAAGGCCTACCACTGATCCGCCACCAGTTCCTTGAATACTTCAATGACGCGAGGATCACCAATTCTGCCTAGGTATCCTACTTATTTGAGGATCACATGATCTTGAACTGCCTTGATCAAGGGCTTTTTCCCCGTATAAATCCTTGTGTCATTTGTGCAATTTACATTGAAGTGATCCTTGTCATTGTTCTACATTTTAAGCATCATACCCTGTAACAGAGAGTTTGGTTGCATTATCCTCATCAGATTTTTTGACCAAAACAGTTTGGCGCCCACCGTGGGGCAATTGGTGCTTCATTCTTAGAAAAATTCGTATTTCTGTGCTCATTTCAATTCACTGCAACCAAGCAAATGCTGAGAATGCTGCGAAGAAACCAACTCCCATTTTCTCAAAACCTCCAACTTCTTCTGCTTCTTACACTCCTACTACTAGTGACATGTTTACTTTGATTTTGCAGATGAAGGATCATATACAGCAACAGGATAAGACCAATGAAAGGATTCTCAAAGAAATCGGAGACCTCAAGAAACAAAAGAAAACGGCAGAGGATCATTCCCACTAGTGCCAAAATCTTTGAATTTTGATACTCCGATGATTACTTCTCAGCCATCAGTGGTTCCAGATGTTCAATATGTGGGTGGACCGAAAGGAGTGCACTACGGAACAACAACAGTGACCCAGGCATCAGGTTCATATTTCCAGCCAGCGGGATCCTATCCTCAGCATATGGGATCCCTCACGAATTCAGGAGGATATTCAGGAGCTCAGCAGGTTCAAGGATCTTCCTTTGTTCCAGGATCATCCCAGGTTCAAGGATCTTCCTTTGTTCTAGGATTATCCCAGGTTCAAGGATCCTCCTTTGTTCCAGGATCATCCCAGGTTCAAGGATCCTCCTTTGTTCCAGGATCATCCCAGGTTTAAGGATCCTCCCTTGTTCCAGGATCCTCCCAGTTTCATTGATCCTTCCAGATGCCAGGATCCTTGAGGAGTTTGCAACCAGGAAGTTCAGATGTCCATCGGGGAGATTTTATTCCAATGCAGACCAATGCTTCTACTGGTCCTTCGATCATTCCAGAGCCCCAACAATATGGATTAACATCCATTCTTCCTAATTTGAATCCAATGGGAGGTAACACTTTTAATAATTCTTATACTACTAACCATGGTCTTATGCAGGATCCAGGTATCAATCATGCCATGGCCAGAGAATTGCAAAAGCTAAAGGATATGATATCAAGTGTTCCAGGAGTGGTCAAACCTATTCCAGAGATTGCAGATGGGAGCCACAAGATATCTCGTTTTGCACCACCAATCTGTGATGCTGAGATACCCAAGAGGTTCCATGTGCCAACAATGAAGCTGTATGATGGTTCGACGGATCCTGAAGAACACATAGCACAATACAGGGAGAGGATGGAGATCAATCCAATCCCAGAAAGGTTAAAGGAAGCATGCCTGTGCAAGGGATTCGGATCCACTCTTACTAGATCAGCTCTCAAATGGCTGCTAAGAACTTAGATGAGAATCTAGGTGATAAAGCTAGATGGCCCAGAAAAAATGATAGGCCAGCTGCAACTAAGGATAAATCAAAGTGGTGTGCATACCATGAAGATTTTGGGCATCTCACAGAAGAATGCATTGCACTGAGAAAGGAAATTGGATACTTGTTGAGCAAGGGGCATCTGAAAGAATTGTTGGGAAGAAAAAAGTCAAGGACTCAGGATCCTGAAAGGATCCCTGAGAAGGCTCCAGCCCCTCCAGCAGATGCACAAGTAATAAACTTTATTTCTGGAGGATCAGACATTTGTGGCACATCCTTCTCAGCAGCTAAAAGGCATGCAAAGGAAACTAAAATGGATAATGGAGAAAGACCCGTTCGAACATCAAGTGTCTCCGAAGGAAAAGTCATAACCTTTGATGAGGATGATCGTGTTGATATCCAGGATCCTCATCATGATGGTTTAGTTATTATTCTTTTCATTTCTAACCATTTTGTCCGCAGGATCCTTATAGACGGAGGAAGCTCAGTGAACATTATCCAGCTTGATGTTCTAAAGAAAATGGGTATTCCTGAATCAGACATCATACCAAGATCCTCCGTGCTCGTGGGATTTAGTGGCGAAACTAAGAATACCCTGGGGGACATTAAACTCCCAATATACATTGAAGGCCTACACTCTTATCAAAAATTTTGCGTTATTGACTGTTTATCTTGTTGTAATGTTATCCTTGGCAGGCCCTGGATACACGATATGAAGGCAGTCCCATCTACTTACCATCAATGTGTGAAGCTCCCTAGTCCTTGGGGAATAGTCAAGATCGATAGTGATCAGCAGGAGGCTAAGAATTGCTATACTTCATCGATGAAACCAGCCTCAAAGTCAAGGGAGCAATAGCAATCAAAGTATCCTCCAAGGGATGTCTTGGAGGCAAGAGAGCAGGATGTGGTAGAAATCCTCATGGATCCTGATGATCCTGAATCCAAAATCTATATCGGATCAGGGATCCTTGGTGAAATGAAAGAAGACCTTGTATCCTTCCTCAAAAGGAGAAAGACTACCTTTGCATGGAAACATGAAGACATGACTGGTATATCTAAAGATGTAATCACTCACAAACTTGGCATTGATAGGTCATTCAAACCAATCCATCAAAGGAGAAGAAAGTTTGCACCGGAAAGAAATACCATTATCCAGGAAGAGGTAGAGAAGTTGCTCCGGGCAGGTATGATTAGAGAGGTCAAATATCCAAGATGGTTGGCCAATGTGGTTGTTGTTCAAAAGAAAAACGGAAAGTGGAGGGTATGTGTCGATTTTACCGATTTAAATAAGGCATGTCCCAAGGATCCTTTCCCATTACCCCACATTGACTCCATGGTGGATGCAACTGCGGGTCATGAACTGTTAACTTTTATGGATGCTTCATCTGGATTTCAACAAATCCAAATGGAACCATCCGATCAAGAGGATACAGCCTTCATGACTCCAACTGGTATATACTGTTATATTGCTATGCCGTTCGGACTAAGAAATACAGGTGCAACTTATCAAAGGCTAGTGAATATGATGTTCAAGGATCAGATTGGACAAACTATGGAGGTTTACATAGACGATATGGTGGTAAAATCAATAAAGGCTGAGGATCACCTAAGAGACTTGGAGGAAGCATTCGATATCCTTGATAAATATAATATGAAGCTTAATCCTTCAAAATGTCACTTTGGTGTTAAAGCAGGTAAATTCTTAGGATATATGGTGACAAAGAGAGGCATTGAAGCTAGCCCAGAACAAATCAAAGCAATAGTGAACATCAAATCTCCGGCCAATGCTAAGGATGTTCAAAGGCTAACAGGCAGGATAGCAGCCTTGAACAGATTTATCTCCAAATCCTCGGAGAAGTGCAAAGAATTTTATGATATCCTAAGGAAGAACAAAAAATTTGAGTGGACTGAGAAGCATGAAAATGCCTTAAGAGCTCTCAAAGATTACCTATCCTCATCCCCGGCCTTGATGAAACCAGAAAAAGGCGATGTGCTATCCTTGTATCTTACAGTATCCTCAAAAGCAGTAAGTGCGGTCCTTGTTAAGGATCACGAAGGTACACAACATCCTGTCTATTGTGTAAGTAAAAGTCTACTTGATGCCGAATCCAGGTATTCACACCTTGAAAAGCTTATTCTTGCATTAATTATGGCATCTACTAAGTTGAGACATTATTTTGAAACTCATGTTATTGTTGTCAAAACTAATTTTCCAATTAAGAATGTCCTCAGGAAACCAGAGATGTCAGGAAGGATGGCTAAGTGGGCAGTGAAGCTAAGTGCATATGATATAAGATATGAGCCTAGGACAGCCATCAAATCCCAAGCATTAGCTGACTTTGTGGCTGATTTCAGTAGTGATTTACAAAGAGAAGCTGAGTTAGAAGTCCAGCAGCTAGAGGAGACCAAGGATCCTTGGATACTCTATACCGATGGATCCTCAAATGTAAAAGGCACAGGGCTTGGAATACTACTAAAATCGCCACAGGGGGACATAATACCCCACTCTATAGCCTATGAGTTCCAAACCACTAACAATGAGGCTGAATATGAAGCCTTAATTGCTGGTTTGCAAATTGCTAAACATATGGGGATCAGGTATCTTGAGGTACATGTAGATTCATTGTTAATTACAAACCACTTTAATGGATCCTATGCTGTTAAAGGTGAAAAGCTAACCAAATATTTAGAGATAGTCAAAAATTTGGCACTCTCTTTTGTTTCCTTTAGTTTGACACAGGTACCAAGGGAAGAAAATACAGAAGCTGATGCATTGGCTAACTTAGGATCATCCTTGAAGATCCCGGAGGATATCAAGATCCCTATTATCCATATCCTGACCCCGGCTATCGAGGATCATGTGGCTATGGAGATAGGAAAGAATTCTGCAACTATCCCTAGTGAGGATACTCAATCCCATTCAGGATCAAGATCATGGATCTCACCAATTATGAGATACTTACAACATGGAGAGATTCCTACAGGAGAAAACCCTAGGGCTTTCAAATCTAAGGTATCTCAATTCACAATTTTAAATAATATGTTGTATAGACGATCTCTTGCAGGACCATATTTGAGATGCATTGAGGATCCTGAAATCCAAGAAGTTTTAAAAGACTTCCATGAAGGAGATTGTGGAAACCACACTGGGGGCAGGGCATTATTCTCAAGGATCCTGAGGACAGGGTACTACTGGCCAACCATGAAGAGAGATGCTGTGGAATATGCTAAGAGATGTGATCCTTGTCAGAGACACAGCAATATCCTTCATCAACCAGCTGAATTATTGCATCCTATATCCTCCTCTTGGCCATTTATGAGATGGGGTATGGATATAGTTGGTAAGCTCCCTAAGGCACCTGGTGGAAAAGTATTCATGCTTGCTATGGCTAATTACTTCTCCAAGTGGATAGAGGCTGAAGCCTTCGCCCAAGTCAGAGAAAAGGAAGTTATATCCTTCATTAAAAGAAATATCATAACTAGATTTGGAATTCCTTCTGAAATTATATGTGATAATGGTTCCCAATTCATTGGGGGCAGAACCACTAACTTTTGTGACAGCTGGGGGATTAAGATGATAACATCAACACCAGTTCACCCACAAGCTAATGGTCAAGCAGAATCATCCAACAAGATCATCATCAACAATTTGAAGAAGAAGCTTGGATCCAAGAAAGGGAAATGGGCAGAAGAACTACCTTATGTGCTTTGGGCTGATAGGACAACCGCTAAGAATGCTACTGGTCAAACGCCATTCTCTTTGGTATTTGGGGCAGAATTAGTGATCCTAACAGAAATGGTGGTTCCAACTGCTAGAACAAGTACTCGTGATCCTGAAGAAAATGATGAGAACTTGGCTCAAGACCTGGATACTATTGAAGAAATCAGGGATATGGCTAGGATAAGGATGGTCAGTTATCAACAAAGAATGGCTGGTGCTTACAACAAAAATGTCAGGATCAGGAAGTTTCAAGTTGGAGATATGGTATTAAGGAAAGCATTTCAGAATACCACCAATCCTGCTGATGGAAAATTGGCTCCAAAATGGGAAGGCCCTTATTTGATTGAAGCTGAAGCAGGAAAGGGGGCATATAGATTGCTAACCATGGAAGGTGATTTGCTACCAAGAGCTTGGAATGCTGTCCACTTGAAGAAATATTTCATGTGAGCAGGATCCTCATGGCACAGATGATCCTTACGTTAGGAGTATCCTTGAAGGATCCTTAAAGTATCGATGATCCTTACTTTGGTAATATCCTAATCTTGAACTATTTCACTTCTTTATTTTCTCATATAAGGATAAGGATCATGTATCCTTCATCCATCTCTCTCGTGATTTTAAGTTTTGAAAGTTCAGGAATCCTTAGCAAAGTATTGGTTATCTGCAGAAGCAATCCGTTCTTTGGGTTTAACCCCAGTTATTTGGGCTTGACCCCAGTCCCGCCTGTAGCGCATGATGATCCTGGTATAGTTCAAGGCAGTGGGACCAGTACTCGCTTTAGGGGCTGATAATTCCATTGTACTGGCTATGCCTAGGATCCTACGTACAATGGTAGATGTACCATACATCCGTTCCTAAGGTTTCTAACGTTTTCACGTTAGCTAAGGTTTTGGCATTTTCATGTCACTAAGTTTGGATAGTCGCCAGTTAAGGCCATACTCCAGTTTACATACGATCCTTGGGCTTGTCCCCAGTTATCCTTGGGCTTGTCCCCAGTTGCTAACTCTTTTCTTATATTGGCTTAGTCCCAAGTTATGCTCTATTTCAGGTCCTTAAAGATAGGCAACTAGGGATCCTTGATCCTTACTTCTCTCTAAGGTTTATCTTATAGTTATCCTTATTATGGTTAGGATCCTAACTTGGATCCTCAGGTATGATCCTTAACTATTTTTTATTCTATTCATTATTTATTTGAATAACCCTTAAAATTTGACAACTAGACTTGTGATCCTTAAAATATATTGCTTTTTGGGATTCTTTAACTATAGGATATTTGATCGTGGATCATGTCCTAAACATTTTCAGTCTGACTTGTTCAAAATTGTTTATTCAATAAATGTGTATCAAAACAAAGGAGAATTAAAGAAACAAAAGGATAACAACACAAGATAAGCGACAAAAGGTTAAGATTTTATTTATTAACAAAAGACTAACCCTTAAGAGGTTGTCAAAATTACCTACCCCGAGCGTCTACCAGCAAAACGTGGGCCGTCCGCTGGGGTAGGTAAAGGGTGTCCATGATAATAAGTTCAAAAGTAGTGCAGGAATATAAAGGTGGCAGGATCACAATGGCTTCATCCCCCAAACAGAGGATCCCTCCACCAATTGCGATCCTACCTATTGTCCAAAGGATCATACATGATCCTTAATCCTAAAAACTATTGTTCAAATACAAACCATCAAATTGTTCGACATCACAACCACAAAAAACTACTACCAAATTTAAAAATTGGGCTCCGGCTGCGTCTAAGAATGTCCATCATCGCCCAATCATGCAGCCTAAACCTTCGCTGCATTACCACCTCCAGCTCCACTTGTTTCACCACCTTCACCCTTGCCTCCAGCCTCGATCGTCAGGATCTCTTCAACCTCCTCAGCCTCTTCATCGTCCAGTTCAGCCAGCCTTGCCTTCCAGCCTTCAACATCCCAGGTGCTCTTGTCAAAAGCAGGATCCTGAGCTTCCAAGGCCATTTGCAGCTTGGTCTTGTACATTGCTATGGCGGCAGAGACTTTGGCGTCTTCGGTGATCTCACGCTTCTCATAGTCAACATTAACCAGCACCTACACAACCAAAACAAGATAAGTATCTTCACTTAACTTATATTTCACTATTTATTTAAATTTTAAACAAGGATACTTACTTGACATCGTGACAGAGCCTGAGGATACCTCCTGTGAATCTTGGGTTGTTGTCTTGAAAGATCTTGTTTCAGGATCAAGTTTCTTGAAAGCGAGGAGTCTCTCTTTAGCAGCAGGAGACAATCTGAGGTGTGAGACGGTGATAGCTGCTTAACAAGAAAGCAAAAATATATGAGTGAGCCTTACATCAAAAGAAAGTTTCTGGTGATCCTTCTCAGGATCCTCCACCCTACCATGGGTAGCCCATTTCTTGGGTAGATCCTTTCCATCCTCAATTGAATCTCTCTTGACGAAAAAGAAACGCCGCTTCCAATTAGCATCGTTCTTGGTGGCTTTGAAGATCGGGTGTTCCTCACCGGGCTTACGTTTAAACAAATAGCGATGAGAACCAAAGGTGGTAAGATCATACAGCTCTCCCAGCTCTGACATTCCTAGGTCTATCCCTTCCTGCTCGATGATCCTTTCAAGGGTGTACAAAACCCTCCAAATCATCGGCATGGCTTGGATATAAGAGATGCCGGTTAGGGAGAAGAAAGATTTGGGTGAAGGCTGGGAAAGGATATGTATAGCCTATGGTGAACGGAGTGACAGGAAAAGCAACCCACTTGTCGGAGATATGATCGCTTAGGGCATTGGGATCAAAAGGTCTGAACTCGGTGTTTGCCGGGAAGCAGTGGCGGATCCTATCGATTTGTGCATCATTGAAACAGCAGCGTTCTTTTATGGAATCTTCGATGATCCCCTGGCTTTTCGGAGGGCTGTTTTTCGGGTGATCCTTAGCTGGGGAGTTTCGGAGCAACATCTTTGATGGAATGATGGAAAGAAATGAAAACAGAGCAAGAGAAGGAAGAAGATGAAGAGAGAATACCTGTTTATCTTCGGAATGCAGTTATAAAGGGAGTTTCTCTGAAATTTTAAATGCATTTGATCCTATCTCTATCTCCTATTTATAATCATGATCGTGCAGGGTTGTCACTTCTGTGACGTCATGGTTGCAACGGATAGTTCAACAATAACGGCTATATTTACGATAGTTAGTTGCGGATAAGATCAAGAAAACATAACTCGCTCATTTTTACATATCACTCCTTATATTTTGGGGACAATTGTTAGGGGAGGATTTTCTAACAATTAGTGATCCTTACTTGTTATCCTAATTAATGATCCTTACTTCTGTGACAGATAGTGATCTTCAGAAGAGCTTCAGGATCAGGATCATGGATCACCTTAAGGATCCTCATACTAACGATTGTTTGTTTGTGTTTTGTATTACTTCGCAGGAGTAACGAGTTTGACTTGGTCTTGGCAACGTTACTATGGAATATTCCATGGGTATTTCGCACACGTTTGACTGGAAATGGACGTTGTGGAGAACGTGGGAGCTTGGCACGAAAGTCGGATAGTTTGTTATTTTAGCTAACTTCTATTTTTAAAGGGGTGACGAGCTAGAATTAGAACACTTGGCCATTTTCAGCTACACACACTCTGATATAATCGCACTCTTGAAGCTCTCGACGAACACTTATTAGTTTTCACTCATTTTTACACATTTCACCATAGTGATCCTTGTACCTAGCTCGTTACTATCCGAAGTTGTAAACATTTATTGATTTATTTGAGCTTGGTGATCGGTAGTTTCCATCACCCGGGGTTTTTTGTGCCGGAGATCAACTCTTGATCAAGGGCTTTTTCCCCGTATAAATCCTTGTGTCATTTGTGCAATTTACATTGAAGTGATCCTTGTCATTGTTCTACATTTTAAGCATCATACCCTGTAACAGAGAGTTTGGTTGCATTATCCTCATCAGATTTTTTGACCAAAACAGCCTGGATGTAGGAGATGCCGGTAAGGGAGAAAAAGGATTGGGTAAAGGCTGGAAAAGGATAGGTGTATCCTATGGTGAATGGGGTAACAGGAAAAGCTACCCATGTCTCAGAAATATAGTCGCTCAGAACAGTGGGATCGAAGGGTTTGAAAAAGGTGTTCGCCGAAAAGCAGTGCCGGATCCTATCTACTTGTGGGATAAGTCACCTCAGTGACGTCAGAATTCCAACGGCTAGTTCGATCTTAACGGCTATATATCTGTTAGTTTGTTACAGATAAGATCGACAAAATACAACTCATTTATTTACAATATTACTCCTTATATTTTGGGGGCAATTGTTAGGGGAGGATTTCTTAATGACCTGTGATCCTCAAGTGTTATCCTGTTTGGTGATCCTTACTTCTGTGACAATTAGTGATCCTCAGAAGTGCTTCAGGATCAGGATCATGGATCATCCTAAGGATCCTTATACTAATGATTGTTCACTTTGAATTCGGTATTGTTTTGCAGGAGTACCGGCTTGGACTTGGTCATGGCGATATTCCTGGAGCTTATTCCCTTCAATTCTGCACGTGCTTGACCATTATGAACGTTATGGAGAACGTGGGGAGAAGGCACGAAATGCGGACAGTTAGTTAAGTTAGATATTTTCTAATTTTAAGGGGGTAGCGAGCTAATTTTTAGAACACTCGGCTATTTTTGGCTACACACACTCATACAACTGCACTCACCAGCTCTCGGCAAAACACTTAGCATTTTTCATATATTCCTACACGATACACTATAGTGATCCTTGTACTTAGCTCGCTATCATCCGAAGTTGTAAAAGGATTATTGTTTAATTTGAGTTGGTGATCGGTAGTTTCCATCACCCGAGGTTTTTTATGCCAGAGATCATTCATTGATCAAGGGCTTTTTCCTCGTATAAATCTTTGTGTCTCCTGTGCAATTCATTTCTGAGTGATCCTCATTGTTGTTTACCAATTCAAGCATCATACCCTGTAACAGAGAGTTTGGTTGCATTATCCTCGTCTGATTTTTGACCAAAACACTTGCTATGACTGATTACTTCTCCAAGTGGATAGAGACTGAAGCCTTTGCTCAAGTCAGAGAAAAGGAAGTGATATCCTTTATTAAGAGAAACATTATTACTAGATTTGGTATCCCTTCTGAAATTGTTTGTGTTAATGGATCCCAATTTATTGGGAATAGAACTACTAACTTTTGTGACAGCTGGGGGATTAAGATGATAACATCAACACGGACACCCACAAGCTAATGGCCAGGCAGAATCATCCAACAAGATCATCATCAACAATTTGAAGAAGAAGCTTGGATCCAAGAAAGGGAAATGGGCAGAAGAACTACCTTATGTACTTTGGGCTGATAGGACAACTCCCAAGAATGCTACTGGACAAACTCCATTCTCTTTAGTATTTGGAGCAGAATCAGTGATCCCTACAGAGATGGTGGTTCCTACTGCAAGAACAAGCATCCGTGATCCTGAAGAAAATGCTGAAAACTTGGTTCAAGACTTGGATACTATAGAAGAACTCAGGGATTTGGCAAGGATAAGGATGGCCAGTTATCAACAAAGGATGGCTGGAGCCTACAACAAGAATGTCAGGATCAGGAAATTCCAAGTTGGTGATATGGTGTTAAGGAAAGCATTTCAGAATACCACCAATCCTGCTGATGGGAAGTTAGCACCAAAGTGGGAAGGCCCCTATTTGATTGAAGCCGAAGCAGGAAAGGGGGCCTATCGATTGCTAACAATGGAAGGTGATTTGCTACCAAGATCTTGGAATGTTGTTCACTTGAAGAAATACTTCATGTAATAAGGATCAATGATCCTTAGCTAACAAGTATCCTAGAATGATCCTTACAAGACAGAAGATCCTCATTTTGGTAATGATCTGATCTTAAACTATTTCACTTTTTAATTATCCTATATATAAGGATAAGGATCCTGGATCCTTTATCCTCCTTTCACTTGAATCTGAGTTTTGCAGAAGGTTTAGGTTTCCTTAACAAAGGATTGAGTATCCACAGAAGTATCCAGTTATTTGGGCTTAACCCCAGTTATTTGGGCTTGACCCCAGTTATTTGGGCTTGTCCCCAGTTTTGGGCTTGTCCCCAGTTTGGGCCTGTCCCCAGTTTCGCCAGTAGCGCACGATGATCCTGGTGCAGTTCAAGGCAATGCGACCAATACCCGCTTTAGGGGCTGACAATTTCATTGTACTGGCTGTATTCAGGATCCTACGTATAATGGTAGACGTACCATACATCCGTTCCTAAGGTTTCTAACGTTTTCACGTTAGCTAAGGTTTTGGCATTTTCATGTCACTAAGTTTGGATAGTCGCCAGTAAGGGCCATACTCCAGTTTACACAATATCCTTTGGGCTTGTCCCCAGTTATCCTTTGGGCTTGTCCCCAGTTATTCTTTGGGCTTGTCCCCAGTTATCCTTTGGGCTTGTCCCCAGTTATCCTTTGGGCTTGTCCCCAGTATATTGGGCTTGTCCCCAGTTACTAACTCTTCTCTTATATTTGGCTTAGTCCCAAGTTATGTTCTGTTTCAGGGTTTTGAAGTTAAACATCTAAGGATCCTTGATCCTCACCTTTTACTAAGGAAATAAAAGATGGCAGGATAACAAGTGGCTTCATCCCCCAAACAGAGGATCCCTCCACCACCTATTATCCTACCTATTGTCTTAGGATCCTTGATCCATAACCCTAGAAACTATTGTTCAAAATACAACCCAACATTGTTTAAAACATCATAACCAAAAAACTACCAAATCCTAAAAAATGGGCTCCATCCACGTCTAGAAATATCCACCATCGCCCATTTCAACAGCTCACACCTTGGCTGCATCACCACCAGCATCATCACCAGCCTGATCCTTCCTGCTGCCACTCGCTTCGATTGCCAAGACCTCGGTAGCCTCTTCTTCATCCTCCAGCTCTGCCAGCTTTGCCTTCCAACCCTCCTTGTCCCAAGTGGTCCGGTCGAAGTCAGGATCCTCAGCCTCCTGAGCCATTTGAAGCTTGATCTTATACATGGTGATGGCGGCAGAGATTTTAGCATCCTCCAACAGCTCAGCTTTCTCGTGATCAGCATCAATCTGGGCCATGACCACCTGCTTCTTCGCCAGATTGAGATCCTTCTCAAGGGAGGAGATGGTTTGATCCTTGCCCAGGAAGAACTTTTGGAACTCCTGATGCTTTTGCTCCGCCTCTTCAACGTATGCATCAAACAACATTTCGACCTCAGCAAATTTCTGCAAAAAAAATCAAGATAAAGTTCAGGATCACGTGATCCTTAGATGGGCAGGATAATCAGAGGGGTCAGTGATCCTTACATCAGCAAAGTACTCTTGGAACTGGTGGCGGATAAGAGACAAGCCTTCAAGATTTTTAGCCTCGGAAACCTTCCTTTTCTTTCCCCCCTTGGAGGTGGAAGGCCATGGAACCACAGCACTTGGGCTAGCAGACGTCTTCTTCTTCCCAGACCTGGGACCAACAGTAGTAAGATCGGTGACACTGAAGCGGGAAGCAGACCTTGAGGATTTTCCAGCACCTATCCATCCAAAACAAAAGATAAGTATTCTTTTTTTATTTACGTTTTAACATATAATTATATACAAACATGGATACTTACTCGACATTGTGACAGAGCCTGAGGATACTTCTTGAGAATCATTGGTACTTGCTTGGAATGATCTTATAGCAGGATCAAGACTCCGAAAAGCGTCAAGTCTTTCCTTCGTTGCTGGTGATGTTATGATGTGTGAAACAGAAATAGCCGCAAAATAGAAACAAAGGGGTTAGTGATCCTCAGCGGAGACAGGGTATCCTATAATCCTTCTATAAGGATCCTCTATCCTACCATGAGTGGCCCATGTTCTGGGGAGATCCTTCCCATTAGGGATAGAATCCCTCCTGACGAAGAAAACATGTTTCTTCCACTTGTTATCGTTCTTGGTGGTTTTCAAGATTGGATGTGGTTCACCGGGTTTATGTTTGAATAGAAAGCGATGTGAACCATGGCTCACAAGGTTGTATAGTTCAGACAACTCCGACATTCCCAACTCGATGTCCTCCTGCTCAATGATCCTCTCAAGGGTAAACAGAACCCTCCACATCATTGGCATAGCCTGGATGTAGGATATGCCGGTAAGGGAGAAGAAGGATTGGGTAAAATCAGGAAAAGGGTAGGAGTATCCTATTGAGAATGGTGTGACTGGAAATGCAACCCAAGTTTTGGAGATGAAATCACCCCGGACGGTGGGATCAAAGGGTTTGAAAACAGTGCTCGCCGGGAAGCAATGACGAATCCTGTCGATTTCAGGATCGGTAAAGCAGCAACGTTCCTTCGGAGAGTCTTCGATGATCCTTTGGCTTTTTAAAGGACTGTCTTTTCGATGATCCTTAGCAGGGGATGATCTTAGCTTCATTGTGATTCGGAAATTTTGAAGAAAAAAGAAACAGAGTAAGAAGGAGAAGAGAAAGAGGAAAGAGAAGTACCTGCTTGATCTTCAAATGTGGATTTAAAAGGAGTATTGCTCGAATTTAAATGCACATTGACCCTTATCTCTAACTTCAATTTATAATCATGATTCTGCAGGGATGTCGCTTCAATGACGTGTGATCGGTAATGGCTAGTCAGATTATAACGGCTATATATCCATTGGTTTGTTACGGATAAGATCAAGAAAATATAACTCGACAATTTACACTTTACTCCTTATATTTTGGGGGCAATTGTTAGGGGAGGATTTTCTAAATCCTAAGGATCACGGGTCCTCAACTGCTATCAGGGTCATGGATCCTCAATTCTGTTTGAATTAAGGATCCTCAACAGGTGTCGCAGGATCAGGATCCAGGATCACTGTTGTTATCCTACTACTAACAATTGTCTTCCTTGTACGTAAACTTGTTTTGCAGGAACGAGAGTATGGACCAAGTCTTACTGAAGTTCCTGGAGTATATTCCCTCATTATTCCGCACGTGCTTGACCATTGTGAACGTTATGGAGATCGTGGGGAGAGTGCACAAATTGCGGATAGTTAGTTATACTAGTTATTTTCTAATTTAAAATGGGGATGACAAGCTTGATAGAAACACTTAGCTAATTTTGGCATATACACACACTCGTAACAGCTCTCGGTCAGCTCTCAAGCAATACTTGGCGATTTCATACACATTTTTGCACATTACACACTAGTGATCCTTGTAACAAGCTTGTTATCATCCCGAGTTGTAAACTTACTTTTGTTTAATCTTAGTTGGTGATCGGTAGTTTCCATCACCCGAGGTTTTTTGTGCCGGAGATCAACTCTTGATCAAGGGCTTTTTCCTCGTATAAATCTTTGTGTCACTTGTTCATTACATTTCTGAGTGATCCTTAGTATTGTCCATTGATTCAAGTATTGAAATAAAAATTACTATACCAACATAAATAAATAATAGTAGGCATCCGTACACACATATTTTATTTTATTATTTTATTATTATTATTATTACTATTACCGTCTCCTACTATCACATTCAAGGATATAGATTCATCCAAAAATCCATATTGCGCTCGTCGTTCTCCCACTTGTCTCATTCTCTCACTGCTTTCTAAAATTTCCTCACCAAATGTCCTAAGTTCTTGTACATTTTCTGCACTCATTGGGGGTGCAGGTTATAGGACTGGGGTTTGAAATCTGGGGTGCGGGTTCCTGATATGGGGGTGTAGGTGCCTGAAATCGGTAAGGATCTTCTAAAATCTCCCTAACGTATTCATCGTGGTAATAGGGATCTAAAGGGTCCATACCTGGATAGGCTCCTATGTTTTGCATGGGTGTGTCTTCATGTATCGGGTAACGTTGCACATAGTCCCTAACTTCATCCCACCAGGGATCGTAATTTGGGTCTAGGGGGTTTGGTGCAGGTACCCTAGGGATTTTCTCTGGATTGAAATCATGCATCTCTACTTGGTTTTCAGGGTTTTCTATCTCCATCGGTTGGTCAGGGATTGGTAGCTGTGGTTGGGGTGCTATTATTTGCTCCAAATTAGGGTCAGCTGCAGTGGTTGCTAGGATATGAATATTGGCTATACCCTTATTTATCATATCCTGGGCATAGGTATCTGTATCTCTCTTAGCTGCTGCTAGTACCCTCTGATCTTGTAACTTTTTCATACGTTTTCTACGCTCGTGTGCCCCTAGACTGAACCATCCCCTCTTTTTCTGAGGAAATGGCTCTTCTGACTGAGCCTTAAACACAAAGATTCCTTCTTCCGTATCAGCAGAATACCCTGAGAGGGCAGGCTGAGAAGAGGAGGTGCCTTCGCTTCTAGGCGAACCAGACAATTGACGGTACGCGTCAGATGGTCCTTGGTCGCTCATACTGTAAACTAACAAATAGTCAAATAACACATAGCAATAAAATACAGTTATGCACGTATTTCCGTAATTTATTTCCTAACACTTTACATTTTGATGTCAGCAGAACACCTCTGTGGCTGAATCAGTGGCTTATCTCTGATACCACCTCCTGTCGCAACCCCCGATCCCACTTCCCCAGGAACGGGCGGCCGCGATCCAGTTTTGGTGGTATCTCGTATTGTCTAATTTGGCAGCGGAATTTTTCATCAGGACCGTAGTTAGGAAATATTTGATCAGAGTAAAATACCATCTTTTCATAGTATTAAACAAATGGGTTAAAACCCAAGTTCATAGTACACACGTTTTCATAGGAATAAATCCTATTTTATTTAATAAAAACATCTATTTTAGTTTTAGGTAACTTTATTGCCACTTTTCCAAGCCTTCAGTGTTGTCCAGCTGGCTTATATTTGGCTTTCACATTTTGTTACCTGAAACGCGTTTTAAAAACATTTGTCAGTGGGAAATACTGGTGAGTGAATCCTAGTTTAATCAAGTTTAAGTAAAAACAAATCCCAGTGTACAGTATTGAGGACGATCCTGCAATTATATTTGTTTCCAAGACATATCAATTAACATCCATGGTACAGTCGAACCCGACTTGTGGAAATGTTACTCCTTGACCAGGTGGTAACAAATTTTGTATACAAAACCCCAACATACTCATGATAATTGTATTCTTACAAATACTCAATAACTGTTATTCGCATAGAAAAGTATTTAAGGTTTTGTAAAAATAGTTAACAAAAGGTTTACAAAAAGCGGATCAACTCACACTGCTGTCTAAGATTTTCCGTAAGGGTTTCCTGGTGACAATCTATAATTTACACAAATGCACACGCGTTAGTATAATAACTCATTTTAACATTAGTAATACCCTCCCCGAGACGGCATTCCAACGACTACGTTGGGCAGAACCACGACAGCCATTACGGAACCCTAAATCAATCGGGCAGCGTATCTAATACGTATCCAGGGGTTATAATACTTACAACGGAGCAGAACTTCGCTAATTAGGAGGGTATAATACCCGTAGATTATGCCTACAATTTAATTTTGAGAGAAAGAAACTTTGAACGATTCGACTGAAGATCCGATGTCCTGCTTATATAGTGCTGAAATCTGTCTTTCTCGCGGCCCGCGTAAAACAAGCACAGGGCCTACACGGCCCACGTCAACCCTGGGTCAACGATGTAGCTTGTCCGGATCAGCTACTAGACTCGCCACGATGATGACACGTGTCATCACCGGGCTGCGCCACATTTTAGATCTCACGCGGCCCGCGTTAACTTACTGGGGGTCTTACGCGGCCCGCCTAAACTTAAAAATCACAGAAATCAGGTTTTAACCTTTAAACCGCCCGCGTAAGGGTTGGGGTGGGTCTACGCGGCTCGCCTCAACTTAATTTTCTTGTTTTTAATTTATTTTAAATGCTATACTGTATTTCGGGCTCGGTTTTCACATAAGGGGTGTATTTAAAGACATAGTGAGACATTTTAAAATATACTAGGGTGTCGGAAATGTTATGAGGGTGTCGGTTTATTGAGGATTGTTACAACAATGTTGTTGAAGTTGCTGCACTTCGTTTTCATTAATGTCCATTTGCCCGAGTATGAATCGTTTGTACCATACGTTCGCACTTATGATGACAAAAAATTTTCACGAGTTCCTCTCATAAAAATAAAAACTGATGCATATTAACCATTGCCTATTTTAACAATTGACTTTTTCTAAAACAACATTTTATAAAAAAAAAAAAGAATATTTAAAGTATAGAATTTTAAACATTTAAGATATTATTAAATAAACAATTAAACAAATTTTAAAATATTACCAACAATGAGATATTCGGATATGTCGACCTATGCTCATGCCAAGACTAACTCCTCTTTGCTTGACCACTTTTTTTGTGTCTTTGGAGCTCGTGTCTCATTCGTCTGCTTTCTACGATGTCTATGCGAGGATGGCGTTTGACGGCTATTGGGCTGGGTTTTGAGAATGGGTTGGGTTTCGGTACGCTTTGGGTTTCGGATGGAGACATAGAAAATATAGGAGATATAAAAGATAAAACTTAAGACACGTATTGGGTAAATGAGAGATACATGAAATATACTAGCATTTAAATGGGGGCTATACTATACTGTGTAGCCTAATAAAAGTTCAAATATTACTAGAAAGGCAAAGGAGGCGTATTCGTTTTATCTCTACCCCACTAAAACAAATCAAGCTATGTACAGTCCATGATTATTTTACCCTTCTCTTTTTCTTTTTTCTTTTTTGTTTTGCATCTCACACACTTTTCTTTTTTGGTTTGCATCTCACATGCACTAAACTTTTTTATGGTTTTTTAACCTATTTTATCTTTCTTTTTTACCTTTTCTTCTATCTTTATTGATATACCGAGTGCTGACACTATATTGATATTGTAACGAACTAAACTAATACCCACCAAATTTCTTTCTTATAACAAACCGAAATGATACCGTCCGAATTTTCGCTGCATCACACGAGAGAATCTCACTAGCTATATCGATTATAAGAGATGAGAAACGGATGTTAAAATCATTTATTATATCTATTTTTAAAATTCAGTTTCACCTCATATAGTTCTAATTATATACTTATTTAACTCAATTAGATTTCAATTAATTTGTTTTTTTTTTCCAATAACTCGCGTTGGTTAACTTTCTAAGGAAAAATACTGAATACGCGGTTGTGCATGAATTTTTTTTCTCAAACCAGGTTGCTCTTAATTTTTTTGTTCTTAACACTTTGGTATAAATTTTTTGTCATCAAAGTTGCATTCAAAATAAAGTATTTCTTTGATATCGTAGGTTATACGTGTGCTAGTACCCAAACGAACCTAACATATTCCGACAGAACAACATTGGTCCCACAGTATTTGTCTTATTGTTTTCAATCGATGTGAACACGTCGTTATCCTGTTGGACGAATCACAATTTATTTATTTTTCTTCTCTTTTGGTTACTATAACAAATGTCAGTCTTGTAACAACCAAACTAATACTGACCAAATACTAATACGATACGTATAACGAGAAGCAGTTTTAAAATATTGTCATTACGTTATATCAATCAAAAGATTCAAATTGCCCATGGCATTGTAGCTTAACGGCATCTTGGGGTGGGATAAGGCTTAGAGATCATTAGATTCTGGGTTTGACTCTCACAAGAGGGTTTTTTTTCCAGATTTATTGGGTTTATTCCACTAATGACATGACACAAACATATATAGTGATAACCCAAAGTTGCCGTTCAAAAAAAAAAGAGTTAATTACTGTTTTCGTCCCTGAGGTTTGTCAAAAATAACTGTTTCAGTCCATTAGTTTAAAAATTGCGATTTCAGTCCATTAGTTTCATTTTCGTAACCATTTCAGTCCACTAACTTAACTCCATCCATTTATTTTGTTAACTTTAGGTGAAATTACCAAATTACCCCTGCTAACTTAACAAATTGTAATAAAAAAAATGAGTAAACTTCTGTTTTGCTCCCTGTGGTTTGGTCACTTTAACGGTTTTGCTCCAAACCTTTAAAAATAGCCATTTTACTCCCTGATGTTTCGGTTTTTTTGCCAGTTTGCTCCCCGCCTCTAACTCCATCCAAATTGTTTGTTTTCCCATTTTGCTCCCCGCAGGGAGCAAACTGGCAGCAAAACCAAAACATCAGGGAGTAAAATGGCTATTTTTAAAGGTTTGGGGCAAAACCGTTAAAGTGATTAAACCACAGGGAGCAAAACGGAAGTTTACTCTAAAAAAATTCTAAAAAATCTAAAAATCTAAAAAATTCCAAAAAATTCAATAAAATCAAAAAAATTCCAAAAAATCTAAAAATCAAAAAAATTTTAAAAAATCATAAAAATTCTAAAAAATCCAAAATGTTTCGAACCCGAACCGTTTCGAGCTGAACCGTTTCGACGCGAACCGTTTCGACCCGTACCGTTTCGAGCCGAACCGTTTCGACGCGAACCGTTTCGACCCGTACCGTTTCGACGCGAACCGTTTCGACGCGAACCGTTTCGACCCGTACCGTTTCGAGCCGAACCGTTTCGACGCGAACCGTTTCGACCCGTACCGTTTCGACGCGAACCGTTTCGACGCGAACCGTTTCGACGCGAATCGTTTCGACGCGATTTGGTTTTTCGGCTCGAAACGGTACGGGTCGAAACGGTTCGCGTCGAAACGGTTCGGCTCGAAACGGTACGGGTCGAAACGGTTCGCGTCGAAACGGTACGGGTCGAAACGGTACGGGTCGAAACGGTTCGCGTCGAAACAGTACGGGTCGAAACGGTTCGCGTCGAAACGGTTCGGCTCGAAACGGTACGGGTAGAAACGGTTCGCGTCGAAACGGTTCGCGTCGAAACGGTACGGGCCGAAACGGTACGGGCCGAAACGGTTCGCGTCGAAACATTTTGGATTTTTTAGAATTTTTTTGGATTTTTTAGAATTTTTATGATTTTTTAAAAAAAATTTGATTTTTAGATTTTTTGGAATTTTTTTGATTTTTTAGAATTTTTTTATTACAATTTGTTAAGTTAGCAGGGGTAATTTGGTAATTTCACCCAAAGTTAACAAAATAAATGGATGGAGTTAAGTTAGTGGACTGAAATGGTTACGAAAATGAAACTAATGGACTGAAATCGCAATTTTTAAACTAATGGACTGAAACCGTTATTTTTGACAAACCTCAGGGACGAAAACAGTAATTAACTCAAAAAAAAAAAATCAAATGATTCAAATCCCTGATTTGTCGTTGGCTTATTTTAGGAAACGACGAAAACATGGGCATTTAAATTCTGTAGATATTTTTTATCCCACCGACGGTGTAGGATCTCCACTTTTACATTCTAAAAATTTATCTTTTACCCCCGTATATTTAAAATTTACCAACTAAACCTTTTAGTTTGATATATATTTTTTTAATCAATAACTATATTATATATATAGGGGTAAGATCAAATAAAAAGTTTATTTTACGTAAGTAGGATGAGAAGGAATCTTAACCATTCATTTTTCAAATCAATGGTTAAGATGAAAGTGTAGGAGAAAGGAGGAGTGCAAGGGTATCTTGGGAAAATCATATTTATGGACTTTCTCTCTCCACATACAAGACACATGCATATTTCACCCTTATTTTTTAAACGTTCATAACTTTTTTATACGACATTATTTTTTCATAAAAATTTCACCATAAAATCGAGCGTCTTTTTAACTTTAATTTGAGTACCATATTGCTATATAAAATATGAAGAATAAAAAAATCCACTAAAATGTGTTGTATTTCTTTGTTGTATAACATTTTTTGTGCTGGATTTTTGTAATATATTTTTGTACTAAAATTTTTGTGCTGATTTTTTTTGTCTTAAATTTTTTTTTTCTCAATTTTTTGTGCTGGATTTTTTTGTAATACATTTTTTTGCTAAATTTTTTTGTACTATATTTTTTGTAATAGATTTTTTTGTGTTATATTTTTTTGTACTACATTTTTTTGCTATATTTTTTGTACTATATTTTTTGTGCTATATTTTTTTGTACTAGATTTTTTGTGCTAGATTTTTTTGTACTAGATTTTTTTTGTATTTTTAAAAAACAAAAGGGTGCCACATGTAATTTTCACTCCTATTTATAAAGACCAAAATGCCCTTGATTCCTAGTTATTATGAGTGCCACATGTCATCATCACAATATTTCTTTTAAATAGGTAATCAATTTGCAAGCTTTCAGATAGATTTAACTAAAAATTAAGACAAATTATCAGTACAAAGACACTTGCTGGCCATATCAAATTTGATAGCTGTAATTTTTTATATCTTTTCAAATGTATTCAACTAGCAACAGATCAATATAAAACATTTTCATAACCAATTTGTCTTATCATCAAACTAAAAACAAAGTAAAAAATATTTAGAGTAAACTGCCATTTTGGTCCTTGAGGTTTGGCCAGTTTTGTCACTTTAGTCCAAATCTCAAACTTTTTGCATCTAGGGCCCTGTGGTTTCGTTTTTGTTGCCATTTTGGTCCAAATTTCAAATTTGGCCAGATTCCTCAACTTAAACCCCTCTATTTTGTCTCTATCCTCAGGGGTATTTTGGTCATTTATATTTATTATAACTCAAATTTAATAAATAATAATGCCACTGCCAGAACAACAATAATGCCACTGTCAGAACAACAACAACAAGCACCACTACCACCACCACACCACCACCACCATCCCACTGCCGCCAACACCACCATCCTACTGCCGCCAACACCACCATCCCACTGCCGCCAACCCTCACATAACTCAAAGCAGCCACAAAATTCCACCGCCAAAGCAAATTGTCCTAACCCTATGGCTTCAAAATCTCCGACAATCAAATCGGCGACCAAACCTGTTAAATCAGCAGTGAAGAAACCGCAGAGATGAAGGGGTTCCGTCAGATCGACGGCGGAGACGAAGGTGGCGGCGTAGCCGAGGTGGTTTTGGAGATGAAGGCGGCGGCGTAGCTGAGGTGGATCTTCAGTGGTGGTGGTGATTGACGGAGGTGATTCATAAGAACAATAAATCCGATTCAGGAGGAGGTGAAGGTGGAGGAGGTGAGGGTGTCGGGGGTGGCGGTGGTGATGGTGGAGGCGGTGAGGGCGACGGTGGTGGTGGTGGATCTTCAGTGGTGGTGGTGATTGTTTGAGAAGATGGAGGTTTAATTTGGTGGTGATTGTTTGAGAAGATGGATCTTTAGTGATGGTGGGGTTTATATATTAATGGTGTTAATCAATATTAGGTTATAATAAACCTAAAATGACCAAAATACCCTTGAGGATAAAGACAAAAAACCATGTTTTAAGTTGAAAAATCTGATCAAATTTGAAATTTGGACCAAAATGGCAACAAAACGAAACCACAGGGACCAAAATGACAACAGGTTTGAAATTTGGACTAAAGTGGCAAAACTCACCAAACCTCAGGGACCAAAATGGCAGTTTACTCAAATATTTATATAAAATCTAGTACTTGAAAAGAAGTAACTAATGAAAAAACAAAATAACCACTTTTAGTGAAAGCTTACCCACGTCGAATACCTATCACTTATTAAAATCCACATGGTCTTGTGACATTTTATCAAATATCAATTTCAAAAATATCACTGTCATCATTTATATGCTAGGGCCAACCTTGACCTCTACCCAGAAAGAATTTGGCATTCGTCCGTAAGAGGTAGGCCAGAACTTGACGCTTTCTTCACCATTGATCCGACAAGTCATGTTGTGGGCCGAAAGGCCATGACAGGCGACACCTTAACGTTGCATAAGAGGAAACTTGAATTTCAACCAACCTGACCTATAAAACCTTCTTATTGATAAGTAGGTTGAATGCTTCTAGGATAATTTTTTTAAATTAAAGGTTTTCAAATCCTTAGGGCTTTGGTTTATTAAGCATCATTAAAAAAAAAAAGAGGCATGTTGAGTTTTAGCTTTTCAATTTTAGTAATTTGATATCTTCTATTCTTCTTCCCCATTTTGCGTTTGTTTCTTCATCTGCAAATCAAAACTAATTTCCAAACAAGGAAATTTGGGCCCGTATCTGATTTTACCGGTTCTAACCACTGAACTGTTTTGCCAAATATTTAAATTTGATTTTCATATTTCATTAAAAATGATATTAAGGTAATTACTGACCTTCCATACTTTCGGTAATAAATCCAGCGTACCCAGTTCCTGCATACGTTACTCAAGACCTTCCAGTCTTCCATATTCAATCATGAACTTGATACATTTAACACTCCAATGTCACAAACGTATTGTACACTTATTTAAAAAAAAAAAAAACTTTGTTGGAAAATTGAGCATTTTTTGGATTAATTTTTTATTATGGATTAAATTTTGGAATTATTTTTTTATTAATATGGAATCATGTACTTTCAGATTATTTTTTAAGGTGAAGTTGTATTTTTATGGAATTATAAGATCAACCAGTCTACCCAGTTGAACCGTCCGCTACAACCTGTTAAACCATTTATAAGTCCATCCCTGTATAGTTTAAAAACCGGTTTTCAAAATATTGGGTATAACATAGGTTCAAAAATGGAGGATGAGATAGTGATATAGTAATCTTCTAACACTTGTTTTTCGTAAAAAAACTACTATATAACAAACTACATGGTACATTAATAGAGATGAGCATTTGGTACTGGGTATCGGTATCGGTCTCTACCGGCAGGGCCGGCCCAAAGGGTTTCAGACCCTAGGCCCAGGCCTAGGGCCACCCAAATTAGAAGGCCTCCAAAATTTGATGTCTTTTCTTTATACTAGGCTCAGTTATTACAAGATATTACACTAAACAACTCACTAAAAAGGCTTGCAATTGAAACAGCTCATTAGTCCATTACTCAAATTGAAAGGCCTACAATCATTAGCTATCATATTAATCGAAAAAGTGTTTTTAGAATAACTTGATTACGATAATTTTATCAAACAATTTGCCTCAATTAAAGCTAGAGAAATAACTATTTTTGAACATATACTATATCTATAAAAACATGTAACTTAATTTTTTTTTAACTACGCCAATTATATATATTTTTTTGTTTTTAATTGCTTGTCCCAAACTCGGGTAAAGAAGGGGGATTTTGTTACTAAATATGTTGGAAAGAATAATTTTCCAAAAGGGTCTCCACTTTGTACTTTGCTTAGGGCCTCCGAAAACGTAGGAACGGCCCTGTCTACCGGTATCAATCCATATCTCAAGAAATAAAAGCAAGATCGCCACCTCTTTCTTAACACCCTCCATTTCCCCAAATCACTTCTTATTCTAACAAAACTTCCCGTCTTTACAGCCTTAATTCCCGTTCACCCATCAAAATGTCAGCAACCCACAACACCACCAATCCCCCCAAACCATTCCGGATCTTCATCGGTTACGACACACGCGAACACATCGCATACGAAGTATGCCGATACTCCATCCTAAAACGATCCACTATCCCCGTCGAAATCATCCCAATAAAACAATCCGAATTACGCAAAAACAACCACTTTTGGCGCGAACGCAACAAGCTAGAGAGCACTGAATTCTCATTCACACGTTTCCTAACGCCATTTCTAGCGAACTACGAAGGGTGGGCATTGTTTGTAGATTGTGATTTTTTATACCTTGGTGACGTAAAAGAATTGCATGATGTTATTGACGACAAGTATGCGTTAATGTGTGTGAAACATGAGTATGTTCCTACCGAAACAACGAAGATGGATGGGGCGGTTCAGACGGTTTACCCGCGAAAGAATTGGTCGTCGATGGTGTTGTATAATTGTGGGCATGTGAAGAATAGGGGTTTGACGCCTGAGGTGGTGAATAGTGAGTCGGGTGCGTATTTGCATCGGTTTATGTGGTTGGAGGATGAGGAGATCGGGGCGGTTCCGTTTGTTTGGAACTTTTTGGTTGGGCATAATAAGGTTGTGGAGGGGGATGAGACGACGTGCCCCAAAGCGATACATTTTACGTCGGGTGGGCCGTGGTTTGAGGCGTGGAGAGATTGCGAGTTTGGGGAGGTGTGGGTGAGGGAGATGGAGGAGTATGAGAAGGTTAAGGAGAAAGAGAAGAAAGTTGGAGATTGTTGTAAATAATGTGTTTGATGATATGATTGAAAGAATTGGTGGTGTTGAGTTTGGGTTGGTTTGGGATTGAATTAGGGTGCAATAAGTGGGTGGTTTTAGGGTAATTGTTTGGGTTTAATTGTTGGTTTTGATTTTGTGAATGTGTTGTAATAGCAAGTTCATTGGTGAAGTATTGTAAGTTTGTAACAACATTAGCTTTCTTTTTTTGTATATGTTTGGATTCTTTATAAGTAATTTTGATTTTCTGCACTTAATGTAATAGTGGTTTTGAACTTTTGATGTCATGATGTATATTGGAATGCCTTTGTGTCTATGGATGCAATAATAATAATTATGTGACTACTATGTCTTTGATTTGAATCAAAAGATATACATGTCACTTTTTATTCTGAAAAATCTAAGGTTACGTTACTTTCATTGAATTTTGTTGGGTGTAATTAATTTGTCAAAGAAATTGGATTTGAAATTGAAATTTATTAAAGCGTTTAGAATTTATGGTGCATTTGTTTGACGAACTTAATCTTGTTTGGTTTGCTAAATTGTTAAAGAAGTTGGAATGCGATGGCGGGGTGGTAGTGGTGGCAATGACAATGATTGCTTCGACGAGAGAACATGTATTGTAGGGCGGTGAGCAAGTAAGATATTCCAATTCCTTTGTTTTGAATCGTTTATAGTTTGAAAGGAATGTAAAAGGAAATTACATCAAGATAGAAGGTAAACGGGTAAGAAACTGCTTTGCTGCCTTTTTTATTCAAAAATTTTTATCATGTGTGACCACAATGCCTTTAATTTGAATAAAAGTACAATAATGAAATATTGTCTTTGATTTGGTAATAGTTTTGGATTCAATAATATTTATTATGTGAGACCACAATGACTTTGATATGAACCATAAAAATACAATAAAAAATCGTCCTTATTCAGTAATATCTATGCATTCTTGGAAGTGTTTCACGTGGTTTAAAGAATCACATGTTCTTGATTCTTGGAGCAGCTAGCTTACCATGTGGTTCTCAATTAACCAAAATTTCAAATAGTTCCGAACTAGAATATCCATTTTCAGAACCTGCTCAAAGAATAATATACAAACATGACTATATGTTGGTATATCGAGTCGGGGGTCTCACTGGAATCAGCCTCTCTATTCCAACAGGTAGAGGTAAAACTGTCTACATCTCACCCTTCTCAGACCATACCTTAGCTTTGCTTTTGTTGGAATATACGGAGTATAATGATGATTGATGATATGATGATGCTATATGTTGGTATTTTAGTTAATGAATATAATAACATTAGAATAAGTTGGATTTACTTAATTCCAAATAAATTTAACGTATATACTTCGATACAAGTTAAGTCAAGGTGGCAACTGAAATTAGTGGTAACTGAGATTAGCAACAATTTGACCCATGAGTCGCGATTGATCATCCTTGGTAAGTAAGATTAGCACCGGTGGCCAGTCAGTGGTGATCGAGAACATGGTGAGGAAGGGCAGGCGGCGGCGATCACTTGGCCCATGGCATATGAGTCCAAGCTTTTAAATATCAACCAATTTTATAAAACTATTAAAAAAACATAATTCAAGTATTAAAACTTCATGTAAACATGCATCCACAGCATCTATAATGAACGAATTAGGGGTGGAAACAAGTCTTGTTGGCATGCCATATAGTGGTGCACAAATCGGGTTTTTTTTAAAAACCGGGTTTCGGGTAGGATCGGGTTCGGGTAGGATCGGGTTTTACAAAATCGGGTTTTTTTAAAAACCGGGTCGGGTCCGGGTCCGGGTTTTCTACCAAAAATGTATACCCTATATACCCGGGTTCGGGTAGGGTTCGGGTCGGGTTTTATAAAACCCGGGTATTATAATACCCTATTTCCGGGTTCGGGTCCGGTTCGGGTATTCATCGGGTAGGGTTCGGGTATGCATCGGGTTGGGAAAAAACCCGCACCGGGTATTAAAAAAACCCGACCGGAACTATGCTTATAAAATGTATCAAACATAACTCTCACACATAGACATCAAATCTATTGATAAACCGAGGCACAATTTATAAACAGAGGCACAATTTATAGTTCTTCATGTGGTTATTCTTGAACTTTATAAACAGAGGCACAATTTATTAAATATAAAAACTAATAATGATATTAAACAAACAAAGAAAATAGAAGGGCCAACATATATTGGCATATTTGTTTCCACTTGTAATGAAATATACAAAATAATTAAGTAGCGGTGGCAAATATCATTAGAAACCTAATAATTAAACAAGATTACATCAAAGTGCATACATAATTTTGTTAAATCATAAGAACTAGAAGTCTTAATGCATACATAATTAAACAAGATTACATCAAAATCGGGTTTTTTTAAAAACCGGTTCCGGGTATTTATAAAACCCGGTTCCGGGTTCGGGTTCGGGTATTTATAAAACCGGGTTTCGGGTATAAACCGGGTATAAAAAAACCGGTTCCGGGTTCGGGTTTTAGATCAAATATGCATACCCGGTCCCTACTCTACGGGTAGGGTCGGGTTCGGGTTCGGGTATAAAAAACCCGGGTTTTATAATACCCGGTTCCGGGTTTTTTTTCGGGTCCGGGTTCGGGTTCGGGTTTTTTGTGCACACTAATGCCATATCCGATACGAATCCACATATGACATGACCTTAAAAGTTGAGTTAGACATATGAACTTGAACACATTAAACATGAGTGGGGATCATACGGAAAGTGTGTTTTTCCTAAAAAGTGTAAAAAGTCATAAAACACAATAATTTCAGGCATAAAACACACCTAAAACTCATAAATAATAGAATGAAGATTACTAAAACACCATATTCAAACTCTAATAGTCCATAAAAACTTCAAACACACCATCGTAGAACTATGAATTTAAAACAAAAAAGGCTAAACAACATAAAACACAATAATATTTGTCATTCCATAATCAGAGCCTTAACATCTAAAACACAACACAAAACCCACATACATGATGTTTTAGTAATCTTCATTATGTTATTTGTGGGTTTTTGGTGTGTTTTATGGTTGACATTATGGTGTTTTATGACTTTTTACACTTTTTAGGAAATTTGGACTTTCTAGCCAACTCCTAGCCCATTAAACATATCTGTGGGTTGGAACGAATACAAATATTACTTAAAAAAAGTATTTTCATATTAATACTCTAAAACTACATATATCTATATAAAACAACTAGGTTATCACCTGGGAACTTCCCGGGTAGGAAAATTTATTTTAGATTAATCGAATTATGTCGTTAAATAAGTTGAAAAAGTCGTTTTTTTTAAGAAACGTTATGGGGTTGATAATTGTTTCAGACTTTACAATTGTAATTGAGATAAATTTAAAAGTAATTGACAAATCTATAAAAGTAAACAATGTTTGTTGATGTAGCAAATGACACCATCAAGCCAAATAGTGATGAATATTATAACAAAATTGGAAACCAATATCAATCCAATGTTTTGGGTATATCTATTTAAAACTTTAGATGACTTTAGACCCGATCAACCCAGTTGACCCGTTTCTTTTTAGCTATATAATTTTATATGGCTCATTTAACCATTAGATACAAAGTACCCCATTCATTAGCGAATGGGTCATATTCACCTTCAATTCTAGGCAGTTATACACTCAATAAAATAGAAGTCAACATTATTAACTTTTGAGACTAAAGAAAAAATAGAATAAAAAAAAACCAGTTATACACTCTTTCTAAAAACTTTGTGTCCAATGCACATTACAAATCAACATAAGTGAGGAGATGATTTAAAAGCACAAATAATAACTATGAATTATAAACTTAGAAGAAAAATACCCATCAAGGGGATTCACCACACCAGGAATATGGTCACCAAAAGCCAACCTATTAATCTTGTGACTTATCTGTGCTAAAAAGGAGCCAGTTATTATTACAAGATAATCTAATACCATTTTTACATAATTATAGAAAAAAATATGCCACAATTATATCTTACATTAAAACTGTCTTTATGAAAAGCTACCAGATCATGGACATGCACATTTGCTTGTTGAAAGCTCTTTCCAGGGGCAAAATGGAAATTTCCAGCCACTTTATTAACATCCAAGAATCCATATATGTTACATCCTTCACCGTCTTCATCTTTGATCCTTTGTAAAAACCCTTCCCTTTTGCACTGATAGAAAAAAAAAGCAAGAGAGTATTCAGTTCAGTGTCATATAATGAACATCAACCATGAACATCAATCAAAGTAGAATGAACATCAACCATGAACATCAATCAAAGTAGAATGAACATCAACCAAACACCATGAACCCATTTTGACTTGTTGCACGGCCTCCCCATGATGCTGAAAGAAACGGAACAGCAAACTGTAAAAGTTGTTTAGGAAAGCATAAATACGGATCTGATGCTTGAGATTAAATATATAAAAATGACAGCAAAGTTATACTAAATCAAAACAGTAACGAATATGTGAAACGAAAATGAAAATGAAGACCTTTCTTGAAATAAACAATAAGACGATTTGATATCAAATGTACAAAGAAACTAACCCTTTATTCAGACTTCACAAAGATCAAAGTTTAGACTTTAGAATCAAGATCATACCCGAAGACTAGCCATTCAAGCACACCCAAGACCACCACAACATTGAAGATCATTATGACATTTAATCGAGCAGCTTATTTGCAGTTCAATATCATCATCGTGTGCATACATGAACAATATCAAACAGAAACAGGTTAAGATTAACAATCATGTTTCTCCACTAATTTTGAGTTTGGGCACTTAGAGTTTTCATCCTGTATGCACACGATGTGCCTCACAATCATGTTTCTCCACTAATGCTATATTCAAGCACACCCAAGACCACCACAACATTGAAGATCATTATGACATTTAATCGAGCAACTTATTTGCAGTTCAATATCATCATCGTGTGCATACAGAATGAAAACTCTATGTGCCCAAACTCAATGAATACTGGTGAATTTCAATTAATGAATTACATTGGTAATCCAATTGACATCAATTTATGCAACTAATATTACTGATCAAGACGAATCAAACCAAAATAAATTTTTTTAGACTTGTGATTTTCGATGAAACATACCTTGAGATTCGGATTTTCACCATAACTCAGATCTGGTTCGCCGGAGATTTGGATTTTTGCCGGAGTTCAAAACAATTATCAACCCTATAAAAATTATCAACCAATTTATTATACATGAACAATATCAAACAGAAACAGGTTAAGATTAACAAATTTTATTACATTAACAATAAAAATCAAAGAGACAATGATAATAGAAAATAATGGTAGCCGGAACTCACATATTTTTAAATCAGGATTTGGATCCTGGCCGCCGCTAACCACCCTATAGCCACAATAAAGCCACCACCGTCGTTCCACATGAAAACCCTAACATCATTAACATAAATCGACAAGATTTAAAGGACACACATAAACTAAATCTTACAAATCGCAAACCTGATTACGGAATCTCAATAGCCTTACTGTCTCCAATCTTTGAAACATAAGAAATCGGAACAATGAAGAGGATCTGAAGATTGGAGATTCATAGATGATTGAAGATTCATAGATTAGGAGATTGAAGATTCAGAGATTTTGGATTTATAGATTTGAAATTTGAATTTAGAAGATTTGAGATTTCATTTGTGCGCCATTTCTATTGTTTGACTGAGGGGGGCTTGCACAAAAACACCATTCTTCCTCCTCCTTAAGAGTAATAATGGTTCAGAAGGGAAGAAAAGAAGAGGCGATGCCCTTCTTCTTTGGTATGTCTGACTGTATTAAACATGGTAAAGGAAGGAGGAGCGATTGTTGGGTTCCTTGGGGAAAAAAAGAAGGAAGGAACCTTTCCTCTCTGGACAACGAAGCATTGAGGATTTCTGGCAACTACTTTGACTTTAGGTTTTATAAAATAAAAAAAAAATTCTCAGAAAATTACACATAGGATTAAACTCATGGGGGGCCTTGTGAGATTGACAGCTAGGATTATAAACTTTTGCTTTATTATAGTTGATTACATAAAACACATTTTTTTAAAAAATTATAAAACTATACTCATTAACCTCGAAGTTCGTCATATTAACCATAATCCAACCAGCATAATTAAACACTAGTAGAGATGCCCGCGCGTTGCTGCGGGTACGTGTGTTTTTTAACATACGTTGCATGACGGGTTTCACGTAATTTATTATTAATACCAATTTGCTATGCATTAATTGTAAAAAAACTAACATTTAACTTGATGTCTCAACAAGAGTGCATAACCAACTACATAAGTCCGAAGAAAAAAAAACAAGATTTCTTTAGAGCTCGTCCTTGACCGACTTTGAAGTCAACTCAAAAGTGACTTCGCGATTCTTTTAAATGAACTTAATCAAGTCCTCCTTTGTCCTATCTTTGTATTGCATAATCTTACCACATAAAGATTTGAATATAAGTGTCGGTAACATTTAACATCAAATGATTAAATGACTCGCTTAGAATGTTTTTGGTTCCATCTTACAACATATATGCCACAAGAGTGTTAGGAATAAATAATTGTCATGATGGTTTTTGGTTCCATCTTACAATATATATGCCACAAGAGTGTTAGGAATAAATAATTGTCATGATGGTTTACGTCTACCGGGTCTGACACGTTACCCAATCCAAAGCAGACTTGCTCAACCTATTTCAGGACCTAAAGCAAAATTCAAATTTGAGGCTTTGTCTTAAAAAGTTTATTAGTGTAACAATGTCCTTTTATCTAGGATTGGGACAGAGTTGGGGCGATTAATTTTTTTGGCCTAAAGAAAAGAATAATAATTTAGGAACTATTAATGGGATTCTCATGTTAATTGGGTCAATGTAGATAAGATGTCTTTAACTTGATCAATAGAATAAATATAATTTACCTTGCATGTTTCAATCTGCCATTTCCAGCCATTTGCCTCGCATGATTCTCATTCTTCTTCAAATTTTCAAAAGCTTTATATGCTTTCTCAACTGTCAACAAATTTTCAGATTTACTACATGTCATTCCAACTAACATAAGAATTGCTCCATTAACAGATCCAATTTTACAACATAAAGACACCAACTTTGAGAGCTCAAAGTGCAAGGAGACAACTTCTTCTCTCTTTTTTGATTTTTCATGAGACAAGAACTTGACCACCGTGCGCATATTATCCCCTTTCAGCCATTATTTCCTGCAAGACAGATCAGTTAAATAGATGATGTGGCAGGCAATTAACGTGTTAATGATTACTTTAAATGGATATTTTTGAAACATGGGATGCTAAACGGTCCGTGTTCACGGGTTCAATCTGACACAATTCCAGACATGAACCAGAATATGTCATCAAACACATTAACCCGAACACGACTCTGATATGTTGACCCGGAACACGCCCGTGTAGTTAGAATATGTTCGCCGGTTCGCCCCAAAACTGACCAGAATCTGTATATACTAAACGCAAACTCACAAATATCATATCAGATTCGTGGTCGTGTCAGAAATCCATACCCCAAAGAAAGAGGGGAGATAGTGTAAGTTCAATGTCAAATACAGGACTAAACGGTTGCACCACACGAATGTCATCTAGACCAAGAACCGCATCAGCATGTTCATGAATCTAAACAATCTGCACATAGCATACCATCAATGTAATTACTCCTAAATTAGACTAACTTGAACCTAGATAGCTGTGAGAAAAATAAAAACAAACAAACTTAAAGAAAAAAAATAAGGTTTAATATAACAAACCAGGAAAGTGCAGCTACAAGCTACAAGTCGATCGATCTCTAACATTCTTCATCTCGTGAAAATCCAGAAACTGATCAAATACCCCAACATAAACATAATCTAATAACAAAACTTTAAAAATTAGGGTTTATGATGATAAAATGAAGAACCAGCCATAGGGAATGGGAGGTGAAAAGAGTGTGCAATTGAGAGAAGAGGAGATGGGAATGAGAAAGAGATGTCTCGCTGGGAAAGACGAAGTTTGTTCTTATAATAAGATTTAATTGTAAAAGAGGGATTCTAACTGCCGATGGTAGGCAAGAGGTCGTTGTCGAAAATTGTTTAGCATGAAGATTTACGGTTGTTAATTGTAACCGATGGCTTCATGATTGAGCATCGGTTGAAGGGCTTTTGATAAGGGAACCGAAGGAAATGCATAAATTACCATCGTGCCCCAACAATAATTCATAACATTTATTAAGGATCAAATGTCTAAATTGCCCTTAAAGTGTCTTAAAACTTTGGACAATGTTTAAGTTTCTCTCCTCTAAAATGGCTTACTTCATTTGTATATGAGGCTTCAAGATTTGTACCTATGGCAAAATTACAAAAAGGGTAAAAAACCCAGTTTCCTTAATAAAGGTATATAGATGTGCATGGGTAGTACCACTTAAATGAGGTGCACATCTGTTAAGACTAAAGCAAATTACCAATTTTGTGTTATGTATATGTTGTATAAAAATTTTAAATTTCACATCCCTAACACAACCCCTTTGCTAAGTTTAATCATTTTGCATCAGAACCCCTACATTGTGAAATATATATATATATATATATATATATATATATATATATATATATATATATATATATATATATATATAGGGTTAGGATAAAATGAGAACCACCTTAAGTTGTGAGAACCATGAGAATTAGGCCTTCCAAAAGGTTTTTTTCAAAAAAAAAAAAAAATAGTTTCTCAAAAATCTTTAAAAAAAATCACTTATTTCAGCAAAAAAAAAAAAAAAATGCCGCATGCACAAATTTACATGTGTAAAAAAAATCATCGTCTAACAAAATTTACTTCAGTGCGTAAACAAAACTTACATCTGGCAAAACTACCAACTCGACAATTTCTTTTTTTCTTGCTTTTTTTACAGATGTGTTTATAATATTTTCATCTACGTTTGTGCAAAAAATTTGTATCCCACCTCGCGCGGCAAGTAGGAGTTCTCATGGTTTTCACAATTCGTGGTGTTTAAGACTTGAGAGGGGTCATATTCACAAAGATTGACAAATTAAACCTAACATAAATATGAAATTTCACACCAACATGACATACATAAAATGATAAAATAAATCATATTAGGCATCCTTACAGAAACACAACTCGTTTATTTATAGTTGATATAAACGACCCATCTAATCTAAAGAAACTATTTCTTTTTTCATATTATTTATCAAATCATAAATTTATACCAAAAAATATATAAGTTTTTATAAGCGATTACCCAAATACTATAAAACATGTCGCCATTTTACTTTTAGCTTATAAGTTACGAACTAAAATACTCATCTCATTTATGTTTCAACATAAAATAGCGCTTAAAACTTTATAACAACAAATGAAGAGTAAATTGTCATTTTCATCCTTGTTGTTTAATCACTTTTGCTAGTTTCATCCAAAATGTTTTTTTTTCACATATGGGTCCTTATAATTTTCAATTCTTGTCGTTTATTGTCCTTATCATCCACATGACTAACTCCCTCAATTCAACAAGAATTTTGGATGGTCTTAGTTAAGCGGATGATAAAAACATCTGAAAACCACAAGAACCTAGATGCAAAAAAATATTCACATATGGGTCCTTATAATTTTCAATTCTTGTCGTTTATTGTCCTTATCATCCACATGACTAACTCCCTCAATTCAACAAGAATTTTGGATGGTCTTAGTTAAGCGGATGATAAAAACATCTGAAAACCACAAGAACCTAGATGCAAAAAAATAAAAATAAAAATAAAAAAATAAAAAAACCTTATGAGTAAAACTAGTAAAAGTGATTAAACAAACCAACAAGTTTGATATGGACCAACCCATTTAGAGAAGTATATTCACATAGTAAACCGAATCAAGTATACACTAAATTGAAACTCATAAATTTCGTGTTAGGTTGACATGGTCATGGTCATCATCATCATCATACTCAGTAAATTTCATCAATAACAAAGTTCAGATAGGATCCGAGAAGAATAAGATGTAGACAGCCTTACCTCTACTCCGAAGGAATAGAGAGACTGCTTCTAATGAGACCCCGACTCGATAGCGTAAAAGGTTTACATGGTATTTAGTATTGACCTATATATTAAAAAGAAAAGGAAATAAACAGTAATAATAAATATAAATATTCAAAAGTGTGTTCAATAAAAACTAATAAAAACATAAATGAATGAATAGTATCGGGTACCGGTACCGGTATCAAATTTATCAAATTGAGTGTATTTTCGGTATCCGTTCGGCACCGGTATTCATCGGGTTTTACCCTCAAATACCGGTGTCGTACCAGTACCATCCGTATCAAGCCGTACTGTACCAGGTATATTCGGTACCGGTACCCATTTTTGGGGATCTCGGTAACGGTATTTTCGGTACCGGTTGATACCGAGCTCATCAAATCTTGTAGCAACGTACCAATGCAAGTAATTGCACAGTTTAGATTACTTTTCATACACACAGTAAGTAAACTGTATTTTGTTTGAATGAGGTTTTATATACACAACAACTTATTTTGCTTTATTTTTTTGTCTTTTTACGTAATGAATGAATTGTAGCATGTAAAATTAACTTGAATATTTAGATTATTGATGAGCAAATCGTATCAAATCCTGTAATCAAACCGGTATCGTATCGGTACCAAATTTACAATACCAAATCATTTTCGGTACCAATTTGATACCCACCTTTTGGCGTATTCAGAATCGTTACTTTCGGTTCGACACCGGTCTAGCATCATACCTATATTTATTGATTTTTACCTTCAAATACCATACCGTATTGTACCGAGCATTTTCGGTGCTGGTACCTAATTTCGATGATTTTCCGGATCGGCACTTTCGGTGCCGTTACAGGTACCGATCTCATCCATATTTTAACGTGTTAGCACCGTAATATCTGAACTGAAAACAACCGAATTTCCAACGTGTAGGACATGTGGTTCCTATTATTATATATTAGGTTATTTAAAATCGTTTTTTTTAGGACGGATTGACTATCCTTTTCACGACATTTTTATTTATGTTTTGATATTCGGTATCTGCTTGCCGTTACTGACACACGTTTTGCAGTCATTGGGTCCCCGCCGCTACGCGCGGGCGGAAATTTAACTAGTTTACTTAAATTCGAAAGAGTAAAAGTTGAAAAGGAAAAATAATCATATTCTAGAACTGATAACGTCAAAGTTCAAACCAAAAACGTAGGCACGTGGATTGCACGTCACATAACTCGTCAACGAGCATAACAAAATGGTCAAAACTCAAAACCACACACAGTCATCTCCATCGTTAAAAACTCGCCGTCGTCCTCTGCTCCGACCACCGTCCGCCACGGCATTTCTTCTTCATCCTCACACAGTCCAACAATTCTACGCAAAACTCAACAAACAAACCCTAGGTTTGAGCTCTCGTGGCGGCAATTACACATGGCAGGCACATCGCTTGCCGGATTACAGGATCATCTCAAATTAGCCAGAGAATATGCACTCGAAGGACTGTATGACACTTCCGTTATCTTCTTCGATGGTGCCATAGCTCAGATCAACAAGTAATATTTTCTCTCCCTCTCTCTGTTTCGTCATCAGTTACAGTTTTATGTACATACACACTCGCATTATACTTTATTCTGCAGTTCAAGTGTTCGACGATATGTGTGAAGAAAATTAGAGGATTAGTGGTTTTGTACGGATGTTTGAGTAATTTTGATTAGATTTTACAGAGATCTGTTGGTAGATTAGATTATTCGTGCATTGCAAGTGTTCGATGATATGTGTTTGAAGAAATTTAGACGACTAGTGGTTTTTCACGGATATTAGAGCAGTTTTGATTATATTTTTGCGGAGATCTGTTGGTAGATTAGGTTATTTGAAGATGACCTAGATCTAAGAACGGTAGGTCAAGTATCGGATCTGTTAGGTTTTGCAGTTGAAGTGAATACTGAAAAACTAGTTTAACTGTTCAAGTAGTTCAGGTTTCTGCCATTTTATTGCTTGATATTGTTGAAATTTGAAAATCAGTATCCAGATATTTTAACCTTTAAGTTTATCGGCTGCGTTTGGTTATAATTCATGATCATTCTGATACTGTTAGATACATAGTTTTTTTTTTTGAAGAAATTTAGACGACTAGAGCAATTTCGATCACGTTCTACAGAGATCTGTTGGTGGATGATATTTTTTTGAAGAAAAACAAGCCCTTGATTTAAGACCATTAGGTTAAGTATCAGATCTGTTGCTTTAGGGGACATATGTAGTTTTGCAGTTGAAGTAGATACTGAATAATTAGTTTAAGTAGTTTAGGTTTCTGTTATCTTATTACTAGGTCTTGCTGAAATCAGTATCTAGATTTTTATCTTTTTTGGCTGTGTTTTATCGTGAAACATGATCATTCTGATACTGTCTTGGATACAAACCTATTTCTATATTTTTGAAGGCATTTAAGCACTCTGGATGATCCTATGGTCCGTGCAAAGTGGACAAACGTAAGAAAAAACCTGTTAGAGGAAACCGAGGTTGTAAAGCAATTAGACGCTGAAAAGGGGTCTTTGAAGGAGACTATAATGGGCAGAAGGCCTTCTTCACCTCCAATTTCTGCAAAGAAATCATCTTTCGTGTTTCAACCATTGGATGAGTACCCAACTTCTTCCGGTGCTCCTCCCATGGACGATCCGGATGTGTGGAGACCGCCAAGTCGAGACACTTCAACTAGAAGATCCGTAAGAGCTGGTCCTGGGGCTACAAGAAAGACGGCACAGGACGGGGCTTGGGCTCGCGGTTCTGCCACGAGAGGCGGTGCAACGGCTCGTGGAGGGAAAGCTGGTGCTTCTAGCAGGGTTAACCCGGGAGCTAAAACATCAACTACTGGGAAGAAAGGAACCGGTTCAGGAAAACCATCCACAGGGAAGGAGGATGCTGTGGTAAGTTTTGCTTATTATATATGTAATATGTTATACATCCTATTGAGTCTAAAATGAGGATTCATTTTTTATTGTTTATTCACTTGTGATAATCAGAACGGTGACGGTGAAGAGGGGAAGTCAAAACGTGGGCAGTATGAAGGCCCTGATGCTGACTTGGCGGCAACACTCGAAAGAGATGTCTTAGATGCCGCCCCTGGAGTGAGATTTGATGACGTGGCAGGACTGAGTGAAGCCAAAAGACTACTAGAAGAAGCTGTGGTTCTTCCACTATTGATGCCTGATTATTTCCAGGTATATTGTACATGGTTTGAAGATTTCATCTAGGGGTGTAAACGAACTTCTTCGTGTTCGTTCATCAAGGAATGAGCATGTTCATGAACTGTTCACGAACGTTTACCGAACGAGATTTCTTGTCTGGGCTCCTTCATTAAGGAAATGAACATGTTCATGAATTGTTCACAAACACTTACCAAACGCAAATGAACACAAACGACGTGTATGAACAAAATCTGCATTTTCATCGCAAATAGTTACCAATAACCCATCACAAAGTAAATAAGCATTTAACATTACATAATTATCCAAACACAATTGACATAATTATCGTAAACATGATTAACACAAAATTAACAAGTTTGTCAAGCTTTCACGCAAACTGAAATTGAAATGGTCAAATGAGGGATGCTGGGAGAGGCGTATAGTATAACTAGGGTTTCAAATTTTTAAAAACTAAAGGCAAAAAACAAAAATGCAACATATGAAAATCTTTAAATGAACGAACACAATGAACACATTACCGAACGTTCACGAACATAAACGAGCGAACACAACCTCTGTTCATGTTCGTTCGTTTAACTTAACGAATGAAATTCGCCGAACGGTTCTCGAACGGTTCACTGAACATTCAGTTCGTTTACAGTCCTAATTTCATCTACCCTATCAGTGCCGCATGATAACTGCATGATGTGCATATATGCTTTGCCATAAATATATTAATCTTAATCTTTATATGTATATTATACAGGGAATCAGGAGACCGTGGAAAGGTGTTCTTATGTTTGGTCCACCTGGCACTGGGAAGACACTACTAGCTAAAGCCGTTGCTACCGAGTGTGGCACCACATTCTTTAACGTTTCTTCTGCTAGCTTGGCCTCCAAATGGCGCGGAGAGAGTGAACGCATGGTTCGATGCTTGTTCGATCTCGCCAGATCATACGCACCAAGCACAATTTTCATCGATGAAATCGATTCTCTTTGTACTTCCCGTGGGTCAGTGTTTTTCCTTTTCACTGTTTACAACGGGTTCAAATCTACGTTTATGCATTGGGCCATTTTGTTCAAGAAGGATTGGTTTCATTTGTGCAGGGCCTCAGGGGAACACGAATCTTCTAGAAGGGTTAAATCTGAAGTTTTAGTTCAGGTGGATGGTGTAAACAACACAGGCACTAATGAAGACGGTAGTCGCAAAATCGTGATGGTTTTAGCAGCTACAAATTTCCCATGGGACATTGATGAAGCATTAAGGTTTCGAATCTTCCATCTTTTCACGTAATAAATATAAATAGTTTAATATTAATGAGTAAAATACATTTTTCATCCCTGAGGCTTGGCCAGTTTTGCGACTTTCGTCCAAAGGTTTGTTTTTCCGCATCTGGATTCAAAAGGTTTGAGATCTTGTCATTTTCATCCGGCTCGTTAACTCCATCCATTTTTCTCTGTTAAGTCAGGGTTATTCTTGTCTTTTGTGCTAAATTAAAGGGCAATTCGGTCTTTTTCAGGGGTATTTGGTCTTTTTACATAAAGTGAAAAAGAATAAATTGCCCTATAAGTTAGCAAAAAGGACGAAAACACCCCTGACTTAACGGAGAAAAATGGATGGAGTTAACAAGCCGGATGAAAATGGCAAGATCTCAAACCTTTTAGATGCAAATAAACAAACCCTTGGACGAAAGTCACAAAACTGGCGAAACCTCAAGGACGAAAATGGCATTTTACTCGATATTAATTTTTGTTTCTTGATCTCGCGGTTATTGCTATTATACAGGCGACGTCTGGAAAAGCGAATTTATATTCCTCTGCCTAATTTCGAGAGTAGAAGAGAGCTAATAAAGATCAATTTGAGAACCGTTGAGGTAGTCACTGACAGTTTGAAATATCCTAAATATGCACGGGTCTAACATGTACCTTAATGTTTATCAGGTATCTACTGACGTGGACATTGATGAGGTGGCTCGTCGAACAGAGGGATATAGTGGTGATGATTTGACAAATGTATGCCGAGATGCTTCCTTAAACGGGATGAGACGTAAGATAGCAGGGAAGACACGCGAAGAAATTAAGAACATGTCTAAAGAAGATATCTCAAAAGATCCTATTGCAATGTGTGACTTTGAAGAGGCTATCACGAAGGTTCAGCCTAGTGTATCCGCTGCTGATATCGAACGCCATGAGAAGTGGTTTGCTGAATTTGGATCTGCTTAATAGGGATCAGAGTCGATGCAGGTTCGTGAACTACGTTTTTTATCTTTCTCTTTTTTTTCATGTTCTGCATGTTTTGAGTGCTGAAGTGTGAAAAATACCATGATTGCTGTCAATTAGTTTGTTTTGTGTATCTTTAAGAGTGTAACCTTGCACGGTTGTAACTTTCTATTTAATTTGATCCTACTTGTAGTCGATTCCAGAATCGGTTTATTTGAAACACCACAGTTGCAGGGTGTTAGAATGTAAATGGTATGCTTCGCTTATATAATCTATATATACCTTGTAGCACAGTAGCAGAACACCAAGTATTTACTATTTTGTACACCTAGAATACAAGAATATGTGCAATTACATGATATCATAGGTACCTTTTGATACTCAAAATAAACTGCGATATATGGCTAAAACTGTTCTAAATATTTTATTATGTTTAACTGATATAGAACACAAACCGTGATCTTTGATTCCATGCTAAAGCTAAAGAGGGATTATGATGGTGTTTAGAGAACACTTTAAGCTATTCCTGTTTATACCATAGCTACCACTCTAGCCAATACCATCTTATCTTTTATCCGCCATCTCTACCTATAGGTTATAACTCATAAAGGATGAAGTTTGTGTTAGGCTCCAAGTTAATTACAACCTTTCAATTACACGTACATCAAAAATGTATATCAATTTCAAAGTTAAAACTTAGGTTTCGATAAAGGTTGAGCCTATATCAATTTCAAAGTCAAAACTTTGGTTTCGAAAAAGGTTGATCCCTCCTAGTATGGTGGCATGGTATGTTCATGTTGATCTGCACTTCCGCCATCCAGATTTTGCTTCTCTTTCTTTAGCCAACTTTTGCTTTTCGCAGATATTAGTTTGCAACTGAATTCATATATACATGTACATGTGGTTGACGACGTTAATGGTGGAACACTTATCAAGCTTGAGTACAAATAAAAGCTCGAAACATATGACTAGCCTGGTCAAGTTCATAAGAATTTGACTCGAGTTCATATGGTCAACCTCATGAAAACTGACTCCTCTATGATATGCAAGTACTCTTGTATATTTGAATTGTTAAATTTAATTAATATTATATTTATGACTGCCAACTAGTCAAGCTTTCATCAAGTAAATTGAGCTCGAACTCATTCAAAATGAGAGCACGAATTGAGCTTTGCTTAATTGATGAGCAATTTGAGCTATTTAATCTTCCTAAATCCCAGAGATTTGCATCATGACAGTCGTTGAAACCTCATCCACCAGGGCCCAGGCTAAAGTGGAAGATAGTCAAACCTTGCTTTGAGTCCTGTTGAAACCCTAAATAAGATTACACTATCTAGTCAGACTAGTAGATCTGTTTTCCTTTGATCCTCTGAACGCAAACATCGATCAATATTCACAAATCTTAGTACATTACCACGAAAGAATACATCGTTAAGATGTTTTGGAATCAGTAACTCGTGATCCAACATCAGTAATAACATTATACAAACCAGAATGATGTATGATGTTATATTTACGTCGATCATCATATGAAACAGCTCTCAGACAATAACCACCCAACAACAGGGGCAGATATGTGACACTAATTTACAGAACATTACCCGATAACCTTAACAGCATATAACATAGCCTGATTCTTTGCTGGTGCGTTAATTCATTTGCAACCTAGATATACGAATTCACTGCAACAGGAAAGCTCAGAATTATATTCAAATATAAGAGATAAATTTAATATGATAAAAGTGGAAAAAAAGATTGCATTTTACCGCAGGACAGCAATCTTGACGTTCAATTGTTTGATTGCGTATGTTCATTACAACCTCACATGATAACGTGGCCTGTTTATCAACAAGAAGAAGTGGTTGAGATATTATCAGAAACAACTATTTGCCAGATCGAAATTAAAGATAAGGCAGATTTAACATGATTCAAGGCTCTCTATTATATACAAATGTATGAATCATCGAACTGACCATTTGTAAAAAGTTAAAGCCATTCTATTGTGCAAAGTACAGTGATAAAGGGATTAAGCTGAAAACTGCTATAATCGTGTCACCAAAAAACATAACTTTATGACCCTAGTTACTTCAGTAAGCTAAGACACCAAACCGAAACCTTGTAAGTTGTATCACATGATCACCTTCAACTTTGTTACCAAGAGACGTATATCAAGCAAGCAGAGCAACATAAGCAAAAGAAATGCACAAGCTGCTATGCAGCAAAGACAGATTCTTTTAAAGTAACCCAAATATACATTAAAGTTAGAAGATCATTGCAAACCCAACTTGGCTAATGCACTATTATGAACAACACGGTGTTCGTATTGGCTGACTAACAACAAATTCCCAATATCTAACAAAGAAGTCATGGACTGCAGGCTAAATACTGAGATACAGATCACGATGGCTTAATATACACCCTGAAACTTGTACTAGATAGATATTCAATTGCTACTACTTCAAATTGGTGAATTTCAAGTTTTTAGAATGCTTTAGTTTCTCAAGAGTGAAAATGTGAATATAAAGAATACACAGTTGACACAATAAAGCCCAAATACCAATCAGTATCTACAAAAAAACTCCATCGACTGTACTAGACCGTCCACAAGTAGGGCTGTAAACAAACCGAACAAACACGAACAGGGCCTTGTTTGTGTTCGTTCATTAAGGAATGAGCTTGTTCATGAACTGTTCCTGAACGCTTACCGAACGAGAATTCTTGTTCGTGTTTGTTCATTAAGGAAATGATCGTGTTCATGAACTGTTCACGAACACTTACAAAACGCAAGCTGCCTAATTAGTGTTTTCCTAAATTAATGTTGTCTAAATTAACGTTTCTTGTTCCCAATGTTGTAAACCCTAATCCATTAGTATAAACAATTGGAAACCGGAATGTTTATCAACTTCTGATGGTGATTTACTCAGCAATACAGAACATATAAATGAAGCAACTTAGCAATCAATTAATAGAATTACGAATCATAGAGATCAATCAGTATATTAAAATTTGCTTATAACATAATGCATTCAATCAATCAACCAACGAAACAAATGCAGATACCTTAATCGGAAGATCAAACAGCACAACTCCAAGACCACCACGAATCTCCGAAACCGTAGTCAACGGAATCTCACCTCTCAGCAAATCCTCAATCAAAAAAACGGCCTGAGAAACCACTCCCGCTCCGTCAAGAACAAGCGTCGCATCAATATATGACGTACCAAATGCCTTCACTTTTCCGTAATCTGACGTCACAAACCCTAGCCTCTCTCCTCTATAATCAACCGACACATTGAGCGATTTATAACTGAGAGAGTAAACATCTGGATTCCGAACCTTGATCCGTACAGCTAGCACAATATCGAGCGAGATCGGAGCAGTGTTGACTTTGAGGCGATCGAGACGAAGGTTGACGACTTGCAGGTACGGATCGGATGGCCAGAGGAAGAAGAGAGCGGCGGAGAGGAGGAGGATGGTGACGGCGGAGTAGAGGTAGCGGCGGAAAAGTCTCCGCCGTCTACGGTGGGCGGAGGAGGAGTAGAAGGGTAAAACGACGTAGTATTGGGGTTGGGGTTGTTGAGGAGTGGAAGGAAGACGATCGTATGGGTAGGTGGATGGTTCGGGTTTTCCGGTTGTCATGGTTACAAAGATTGATGAAATGGTTTTGTCTTGTATTGTAATAAAGAGGTTTTATAGCTAGTGGGTGTTCTTGTTACCTGATATATTTGGTATCGGTACCTATTTTTCTCGTATTTTGGTACCGGTATGGTATCATGCTCATCTCTACCTATAAGTACCCTAGAACTATGGATCTCACCATTTTACTTCATCCACCTTAAACAACCCAATCTTCATACCAGTTTCGGCAAAGGATTGCAGCTAGGCAAACTACCCGGGCATGACTAATGGGTGGCGGCGGTGTTGTCGCGCTACAACGAACCCACAACCCTCAACGTGTGAGGTGCCCGACCCCCTTATTGGTTGTGTTTTAGGGTTGGTTTTTTTTACCTAACTTTTGGTTGGTCGATTTCAATATTTTTAAGACACAAAAACGGTTTGGCTTATAGCTTATTTTGAAAACCAACCGTATGAAACTAGATCGGATTGTAAGAAAATATCATATCTATTTTTTTCTAAAATTTCATATTATATATCATTGCACTTAATTAAAACTAGTCAATAGCCCCCGCGTTGCAGGATGTGTGTAAAATCATTGCAGAGAGGCGGCGTAAAACAACGTTAAGTAGAAATCGAACGACGATCAACATAATATAAAAATAAGAATTCTAACACTAAGTGACTCACGTAATGTGACACATAGACGAAGTAGAATTTATACGACACATATTAGAAAATCAAGTGGGTAAAAAAACCTGGCGGATCAAATGTGACCACTAAACACCGTGCTAAGTAACCACTGGACGACGATCATATCCGAGAAAAAGCCTAAAGAAAAACTAATAAAAAAACTTAACTCATTTTAACTTTTGTGGAAAAGTTATAAAAATCTAAAGTTTTATAATGAAAAACATTAAAGTTCACAAAAAAAAACAGAGAAAAATGCCCGGATAGTCCATGTGGTTTCGCCTTTTTTTCACCTATAGTCCCTATCTTTCTAAAACTACTTGAATAGTCCCCAAGTTTTCGATTTTTGTTCTCGGATAGTCCCTGGGTCTAACTTCAGTTACTTTTCTCAGTTAAGTGGGTGTTGAAATGACCAAAATACTCTTTCCTTAAAAGGCCAAACCATAGGGACTATCCGGGCACCTTCTCTTTATAAAACCCATCCACCCTTCATCCCTGCTCTCTCTCTCTAGTACCACCACCACCTCCACCGCCGCCATCATCACTGACCACTACCACCATCATCACAACCACCCCTGCCGGTCATCCTTTTACAGGCAAAACACCCCCAACCTCTCCACCACCTTAAACCCACCACACAACACCCACTTACCTCTCTAAATCATCGGCCGGCCACCACCATTGCTTGGTGGTGGTGCACGACGGCAACGCAGGAGAGAGAGGGAGAGCGAAGAGAGATAGAGAGAGAGAGAGCGCATCGAGGAAAGAGGAGCGACGGCGCCAGCGGTGGTGAGGCTGCCATTTGCAGGTACGATTTGCAGGTACGGTTGCAGGTTCGATTTGCAGGTACGATTAGGCTGCCATTTATTCGTGATTGAGGGGTTAGAAGAGGGGGCTTCGATTTGCAGGTACGATTAGGGTTCGATTTGCAGGTACGATGAACAGAGTCTTCAATTCTACTAGCATCCACGGGGGTGAGGCTGCCATTTTTTGCTCCGATGGTATGTGGATGGTCTGTGGATGGCTCTAAGATCTAAAATTGCAGATCTGAAATCCTTTGGGGAGCTACTGTTGAACTTTTGAATCGCATATATGCATTATATGATAAAAAAACCAATTGTATCACAATCTTTAAATATTAAATTGTTCTCTATTTCTATTTATTACCTGGTATGGAGGTGATTGTTTTATAACAAAGGAGACAAAAGAATCTCAGTTGTATTTGAGATAAACAGTGTGTATATGCATGACTTACTAGTGGGAACTCTTATTTTATCAAATATGTCACTAGTGGAAATTCATCTGGGTAAAGATAATGGTTTCTGAATGTTGGTGTCCTGGTGGTGGATAGAGGCGGTGTAAGTGGGAATGAGTGTTGCTTTGAGTTGTGGCGGTGATGGTGGAGGGTGATGGTGGGTGGAGGTTGAAGATGAAGTGTGGTGGTGGGGTTTTATAAATAAAAATGAAGAAGGTGCCCGGATAGTCCCTATGGTTTGGCCTTTTAAGGAAAGGGTATTTTGGTCATTTCAACACCCACTTAACTGAGAAAAGTAACTGAAGTTAGACCCAGGGACTATCCGAGAACAAAAATCGAAAACTTGGGGACTATTCAAGTAGTTTTAGAAAGATAGGGACTATAGGTGAAAAAAGGCGAAACCACAGGGACTATCCGGGCATTTTTCTCAAAAAAACATAACAAACCCATAAAAGACAAAATAAACACTATTCCTCATACATGTTATGGATTAATACATGAACTAACAGACATCCTCGCGCTCTGCTGCGAGCTTTCGATCGATATCGGTTTGGTTCGTTACATTTTCGGTACGATTCCTGTACTTGGTATAGCTTTGGCTATAGTTTACATTATCGGTAAATATTCTATTGTGATACCTCCAGAAAACCATAAAAACAAATATTTTCGGTTGTGACATGCATGTGTCAGTGGTTAAACCGTTCTTATGGACCATCAATTTTACTAATATATATATGATAATGATAAATTTTGTATTAACCGATAAAAGTTGTAAATCATTCATGAGAAAATAAATACTTTTATTTAACATGTATATAATAAAAATCAAATATTTACTTTTAAAAAATTACCAAAAAAACAACATAAAAAGCCTAATGGATCGTATGTAGAGTGTAGACACCACCTAAAGTTTACCATTCTTCACCACAATCAAGCTTCAATTGTTGACAAACTTTAGAGGATAAAAAAAGTAAGATAAGAAACCTAATGGATCATATATGTAGAAGTCATCTAAAGTTTACTGTTTCTTCGAATCTTATGAATTAATACTATATATATATATATATATATATATAGAATTAGTTTTGACTCTATTATTAAGGGGGTGTTTGTTTTTCTTGAAAATCACTTCTGGACCTCTTATGTATGCCTCACGCAGACCATGCACAGACGTTTGAGTTTGCAGGGTGTTTGTTTTTTGGAAGTGATTTCATTAAAAAAACGCCTTCTACACCTCTTCTCCAAGCAGACCTGGACACTCCTCTTCAAAGCTCTTCTCCTCCTCTTCTCCTCTTTCAACACAACAAACCCTAGCTCCTCCACACCTGTAACACCTCGAAATTTCATGTCCAATATTATGTCGACACGTGTCATGTAAGGCAGAAGTGTTATAAACCCGGATCAAGTTAAAGATGTATGGTAGGAGTTAAAAGCGTCGACATGTTAATTATATACCTCTGAGCGACCTTGTTATAAATCCCAAGACCCAAACCTATATTATAAACATCTGATATACATTCAAATCCGGTTAATACCAGTAATAATTGATTCGAATTGCAAAGATGGGATCCTATGAGAATGTATACGACAAACCTTCATTCATGGCCCCTTGTAAAAGAATCCAAGGCAATTTTAAAGCATGGCAAGGTGGTCATAACTGTTCGGACATAATCAAGTGGCCTCATGCTAATAAAAAGGCCATAATTTGTAATATCAAAGTTGCATGGTCACACTCAAGAGATTCTCAAATTTTTGTCTTCTGGCCATCGGTTACGGACCGTATGGGCTTAGCCTTACGGTCCGCAAGGATGTCATCTGGGCGATAGTTTTTGAAAAGCGGATACGGACCACAAGTCCTTAGAGCATTCACATTCTATCCATCAAAATATGTGAGGGGGAGTTTTTATATTATAAAGGGTATAAAAAGTGGTTATGAGTGGAGGAGAGAGAAAATGTTACTGTTCATCTGTATATTTGGGGGGACACTGTTCACCCAGTATAATTTTTTTAATATATATTGAAAGTGGTTGTGAGTGAAGGAGAGAGAAAAATATGATGATAATATTATTTAATTGAAAAGGAGAGAGAAAAAATATTTGTTTTTAGTGGAAATATATTGATATAGGAGTTGTTTTTTAGTGGAATGTATGTATAATTTGATGGTTTGGATGTGAATGCTCTTAGCCTTACGGTCCGCAAGAGAGTCCCAGCATCAGAAACATGACAGGTGCCTGTTATAACAAGTTAACCGACTTATATTGCTAGTTTTCAATACCATGTGCAACCCCAACTGGTTTTTAGAGTATAGGGACACTTGGGATGCATCAAAGATCAATTGTAGACTTGCTTGGCATGATCTAGTGAGATTAAACTCACTATATAAGGACCCATTGTTGCAAACTTTGAACACTTGCACTTGGAAGCATTATAACTTCATTCCTGGAGCACAAGATCAGTCCCCAAGCATCTCTAGTCGTAATTAGGACCTTGGTAAGCTTCCTTAATTTTCCTTAATCATGTTTTACTTAGTTAATTAGCTTAAAGTCAAACCATTGTAATTATGGTTTGACTTATCAATTAATCACTAATGATCCAGTGATTTGTCAAATTAAAAATAGTTATAAGTTGGTATTTATGTGGGCATTAAACCCTTAAAAGGGCACCCCCTGATTCCCGCTCTAACTAGGTCGTTTGTCGGGTCAAAGTTGGTTATAAAAAGTCAACAGAAATATAATTTTCGAATTAACACATAATTAGCAATGTAGAAGACGTGTAACCTGTTTTGCCACTCATATAACTTGGTAATCAATGCAAGATCATGTCTAAGCATGCCCGACCCGACAATTTTCAATTCTGGATCGGTTCGGGACCGAAAGTCGCATATATTGACCACTGCTTTGACTTCCGGTTCTGACCCATATTAGCTTGAATTAGAGATGCCATAGAGCTTCATTAGGACCAGGTTTATAACCCTCTGTGATTGACTCGTTGATTGTCCGATTCATTTACACGTTTCCGTTAATCGCTTAATGTTGACCATAATGCCCATTTGACCTTAAAACGAGAATTTTGGAAATGTGTGAGGACAATAATTTTTGCTACTGATTTATAAACATGTCTCTAAAACTCCATATCACTTCGAGGTCTAGATTAGGAGTTATGCTCAATAGCGCACTTAAAAAGCTTTTTTATTAATTAAACGGCGCAATTAGCATAAAGCCTACCTAAACCCTATTTTTGACACCAAACCTATTACCCGCTGATGTAAAATAATATTCTGGTATTTTTGAAGATTTTTAATTATTTTTAAACTGATCATAACATAGGGTTATCGCCTTGTTTCGGTTATTACCGATTATACCCTTTTGCTTATAAAATGAGTTTTACATAGCAAATTGATACCAAATATTTGGCCACTGATTTTATTTGATAAATGAAGTATGTTGAACTTTATAAACTGATCAGAAAACCCAGATTTCCAGTCATGACCCGAAAATCGCTTAAAACGGCTTTTTACGCGTATTAAACACATAGTATGGGTTTAAAACCATTTTGTCATATAAGACTTATCATCAACTGATATAACCTATTAAATTAAGTTGTTTTACTGATTATTTCAGACTCGAATCTTAGAATTATGATTAATCCATGTTATACTTTTAAATGACCAAAATACCCCTACGGGGCTTAAATTGAGATTAAACTCGTTTTGGGCATAATGGAAGGTATCCTACTGATATCACAACATATTTAAAGCATATTAACATAGGAAACTTGTTCATGACTCTTTTGGTTACCCGTTATGCGTTTTTCGCGTCCAGTTCGGTTTATGTAACTAGTTTGCATAAATTGACCGAAACGGGTCAACCCTTATCATTTTCTCCTCAAAATCCAGAATGTGTTTAGTTTACCCATATTATACAAGTCTTCAAACTTGTCGGGACTAAATCACATTCTAATCCGGTCTTCGCTTAATCTTGCGTTTTGATCCGTATACTTTTCTTTAAAACTAACCGGTCTAAGTTTAGGCTTAATTAAGACCCGTTAGGAATCTAATAGGTTATTAAAACCTTCGTTCCAGATTTAGGAGACCAGTAAAAGCTATCTGCACTTGCTGATTGAATACGGATGAGATAAATTTGAATAATTGCTCAGGTAAATACTTTTAACTTATTTTCCCTATACGGGCTTGGGGTACGGTATTATAATAATACCGCTTGGTCGGGTATGAAGTCGTACAATCAGATATTGATTAAAAGATGCATAACCCGTTTTATTCTGTCTTGTTTGATGCAATTCCTTTGGGGGGTTAATGACCGTGTCCTGGATATCCTCAGCTTATTCCTTAGAAATGGCCACGACTTAAGCACGGGGTGTAGGCATACACCTGACAGTTGCGTATGTAAAAAGGTAGTCCACAAGAAGGGTATCTTCTTGTGGGTATTATACCATGTGGTGTGTCTATTAATCTTGTTAAACCGGCTCTTCTAACCGGGTCCTAAATGGACGACAAACATGTAAAACTGTATACAAGTTTATTTTTGAATAATTATCCCAAGTTATAAAAGATATTTTGTGCCATGTGCATTCAAACTAATTTTTCTTAAACTCTTTTCGAAATGAGTCAGTTAATTGTATTTACCAGTGTAAACTGACGTATTTTCCAAAAAGGTTAAGTGCAGGTACTATACGAAATAGGCTGGTTACTCCAGGTATCAATAATCAAGTCTTGCAAGCTCTAGATGTTAAAGTCTGTTGAACAATGATCTTATTTATTTTGATCCGCCTGTGAATCTTTTGCAGTCCGTTGTAATACTTTGATATTACTATATTTTCGGTTGTAATGTGATTCATACCTTTTGCTTCCGCTGTGCATTTATAATTTGTGTTGTTTGACTATGATGATATCAACTACGTCACGATACCCCCCACCGGTAATACGTGGAAATATCGGGGTGTGACAGGTTGGTATCAGAGCCAACATTGAGTGAATTAAACACTAGCCTTTTTGTGTTTAATCTCAATGACACAATTGCACATACTTGAGTCTAGACAAAGAACTTAGGACTAATCCAAATTGTTTTTAATCCTAACTTTGTCCTTTATATTTCTTTGTTGTTTCTTTCATATTGTTTGACAGGAAATATGCCACCGAGGTTCCGAAGAGGAGGACGAGGCAAGGGGCCAATCCACGCCCCCAACGATCACGAGGCCGGGCCTTCACACCGGCGAACTCCTTCTGCTACCATGAGTGTCGGTCCTCAAGGAGACTGGAGGATCTATTCGGAGCCCGCTAGGCGATCTGCCTCGTTTAGCTCAACGCCTCCATATCGTCACTCCTTTGGGCCGCAATCAGAGAACGAGCCTGAAGACTCACGCCACTCCTTCTTGCCATTGCAGCGATCCATGTCGCACCATTCCTTTGGCGACCCCACTCCTGTTTTCCAGGGCCGGTTCAACCCGGCAAACTACATTCAAGAACCAGTGGGTTTTAACCCATTGGGCCCTGAAGACCATTTCCCCGAAGCTCAGGGAATGGATATAGATGAAGACACAGACCCTGTTGAACCACCTTCTGGGACACCTACTCACCCCATCGAGATTTCGGATGGGTCATCCTTCCACGGATCACCTTACCGTGGCCCTGACAGCTACCAAGCAAGGTTCAACCAGTATAAATGGTATTTTACACCCTCTCACCATTCATCGCCTCACGAGCAGCAGCAGCAGCAGCAGGATCCCTCCGAGGATTCGCGTTTCGTGGCAGTCACGCCACCGCCGCCAGTACAGCAAGCACCTCCAGAACCACCGAGGCGTAAAAGAACAGGCACACGAATGTCCGTGCGAGAAAGGGGTTTTCACTTTAGCACCCCCCAACACTCAAGTGGCAGTCACTATCCGCCACTGCATGAAGACCCACAAATGGGTGGGCCTTCAAACCCAGTTTCAGAGGTGAATTCTGCACCAGTTGCACCACCACCGCCACCATTGGGATTTGGTAACCCGATTCCTACATACGCCGATTCAACGGCGTACAATCCATTTGAGCAACCGGCCCACACTCACTACAACTATGCTGAAGCCGACCCATACCTCGTAGCGGCAAACTACAACGCCCTTCATCCTGAAGGACCATATGGAGCTCCCTGGGTCATGGGTATCAAGTACCTGCTCGACCTCCGGTTCAGCACCAGCCGCAGCCACCACGGTTTTCCCCACCGGAACAGGAGGAAATCCTCCACAGGCTAAACAGGGTGGAACGAGAATTTCAAGAAGAGCGTCGGAACAACCGAGGATTTCTCAAGGGCCTAGCAAGCTTGTTAAAAGGAAAGAAGAAGAGGGATCATTGAATCCCTATATGTATTGTTGTATTTCCTTATTTCAATCAAGTCCCTGCGTGGACATTTGTCTAGGTATTTAGTCCCTGCGTGGACTTGTCTTTTAGTCCCTGCGTGGACTTGTCTTTCTTTAGCCCCTCCCTGGACTTGTCTTTTAGTCCCTGCGTGGACATCTAGCTTAGTAATCAGTCCCTGCGAGGACTTGTATTCTAAGTATTAGCCCCTGCGTGGGCAAGTTGTTTCTATTGAAAGTCTCGTTTAGGGCAATGTGTACTCCTTTTTAATGTTTAATGGAATGTTAAATTTAAAAATTTCATTATATGCATAATATATTATACAAATTAAAAAAATCGTTCCTCTTAAAATAATCTGCCTATCTAAATATTAAATAAGAATCTTAAAGGTATAACCTAGCCTGCATATCATAATAAGACTTGGCAAAGATGGTAAGACCTGTTTAAAAAGATTCAATTCCCTGTTAACATCTGAAAACATGTTAACGCTCCTGGCAGACGTGATTCGTTAAAATCACACACGTCATTCTTGTATTAGGAATTCTTCAAAAGATTTCCTATCCTAACCTGATGATCTATAAATCATGGGTTTAAACCATCAATTAAGATGATCACATATTAAACATCCATTAGTGATGTAGTGCCTACGGGCCATAATAAATGTCAAATAAGATAAAAGACAGTAGTAGCCTACGACTCTCTGTCAGAAAAAGGTAAAGAACTATGTTCAAACCTTAATGCCTTGATTCTCTGAAATCATGGCTTATAATTTAAAATGTCCTTGTGACTAGGCCTTTTGTGCCACTAATAATACTGTTATTGTTTTATAATTAGGATAAATTATAATAAAAATCCTAAATAAATAAATATGATTAACAAATTAACCAAATATGGTCTATATTTGCCATGGTTAATGAATTGCCATAAAAGACAATTCCATAATAAACTCTCAAATAAATTATTGTCAATATCTTATGTAACAGTTCAAACTACATGGCTGACTCGGATGAGATCAACAGTCACCCAAGGGAGGATCATGATAATACCCGAATTAACATAGCGGGTGCAGAACTGCATGCATTAATAGACAATGTTGTTACAAAGGCTATAGAGCGGCAGTATAATGAATATAGCGGGACTCGAAGTAGGACCCTATTCGCACAGCATTCCAAGCCTAAGACTCATTCAGAAGCTCACAGCAAGCCGCCCTCTAAGGAAGATGAGCCAAAGAAAGATGATGATAGACATTCCTCAAACCAAAACAGTGTTCCATCCAAGAGGATAGTATTTAATAATAAACCACGTACCAAGTCCTGTACTTATAAGTACTTTGTTTCCTGCAAACCCTGGGATTTCACTGGGGAGAAGGGGCAATTGACTGTATGACTTGGTTAGATGAAATGGACACTGTGGTCGATATCAGCGGTTGTGCCGAAAGGGATGTAGTGAAGTATGTATCCCAATCATTCAAGGGGGAGGCATTAGCATGGTGGAAGTCTCTCATTTAAGCAGCCGGAAAGATCCCACTCTACAATCTGACATGGGATCAGTTTGTTGCTCTTATTAAGGAGAATTACTGCCCTCAGCATGAGGTTGAAAGAATTGAGTCAGATTTCTTATCGTTGGTCATGAAAAACCTAGATTGCCAAGCTTATCTTACAAGCTTCAACACGATGTCAAGATTGGTTCCTTACCTTGTAACACCGGAACCCAAGCGAATTGCTCGCTTCATTGGGGGTTTAGCCCCGGAGATTAAAGCCAGTGTTAAGGATTCAAGACCTGCTACTTTTAGATCAGCAGCTGATCTATCTTTGTCTCTTACCTTAGATGCGGTCAGGTTGAGATCGCTAAAGAATTCTGAAGAAGGTAAGAGAAAGGGTGAGGATGATAACTCACGTCGTTCGGACAAGAAACACAAAGGGAACCATGAGAACAAGAAGAGTTCAGGGTTCAACAAAGGTAACCAACAGTCGGGTGAGAAACCCAGATGCAAAGTTTGTCGGAAACATCACTTTGGGAAGTGTAGATTGGAATCGAACTCGCAGACACAATCAAGGACTTTTGCATGTGGGATATGCAAGTCCAAGGAACACAAGACCTTGGATTGCAAAAAGTTGAAGGATGCGACCTGCTACAACTGTAACGAGAAGGGGCACATCAAGTCGAACTGCCCAAAGTATGCAAAGAAACCGGAAGAAGGTAAAAAGACCAACGCTAGGGTCTTCAGAATGGATGCTAAGGAGGCAGTACAGGATGATAATGTGATAACAGGTACCTTTCTTATAAATGATGTTTATGCGAGGGTATTGTTTGATTCATGGGCGGATAAGTCATTTGTAGATAATAAGTTTTGTAAGTTGCTGAATTTACCTGTTAAAACCCTAAGTGTGAAATATGAAGTGGAATTAGCTGATGGTACCTTAGAAACCGCCTCAACCGTGTTAGATGGATGTTTCATATCCATTAGGAACCACTCTTTTCCGTTATCCTTACTTCCTTTGAAGTTAGCTGGTTTCGACATAGTAATAGGCATGGATTGGTTGTCTCGCAACCAAGCCCAGATCGTTTGTGCTAAGAAGCAAGTGGTTGTCAGAACTCCTCATGGCGAGCCTTTGACAATCCAAGGAGATACTAAGTACGGAATGCCTGAGCATGTGTCCATGCTCAAGGCATCAAGGTGTTTGACGAAGGGTTGTGTTATCTACATGGCGCAAGTAACTGTTGATGAACCAAAGCCTAAGATCGAAGACATACCTATTATCTCAGAATATCCAGAAGTATTCCCTGAAGAACTACCTGGGTTACCCCCAGATAGGCAAGTGGAGTTCAGGATTGACATTATTCCTGGAGCAGCACCTGTTGCAAGAGCACCTTACAGATTAGCACCAACGGAGATTAGAGAGTTGAGAACTCAACTGGATGATTTGTTAGCCAAAGGATTTATCAGACCTTGCTCATCTCCTTGGGGAGCACCAATCCTGTTTGTGAAGAAAAAGGATGGATCGATGCGTCTGTGCATCGATTATCGAGAGCTTAACAAAGTTACTATCAAGAATCGATATCCATTGCCCAGGATCGACGACTTGTTCGATCAGCTTCAAGGGGCAAGTTACTTTTCCAAGATTGACTTAAGGTCAGGCTATCATCAGCTGAAGGTTAAAGATGAAGATGTACACAAGACTGCATTTAGGACTCGTTACGGTCATTACGAGTTCTTAGTGATGCCTTTTGGACTCACTAATGCACCAGCCGCATTCATGGATCTCATGAACCGCGTCTGCAAGCCCTACATGGATAAATTTGTCATCGTCTTCATCGATGATATTCTTATTTACTCGAAGAATCAAACCGACCATGAGAAGCACCTCCGTTGCATTCTGAAACTGCTTCATCGAGAAAAGCTCTACGCCAAATTCTCTAAGTGTGAATTTTGGCTTCGTGAAGTCCAATTTCTTGGACATGTGGTTAATGAACACGGAATCCAGGTAGATCCCGCTAAGGTTGAAGCTGTCATGAATTGTCAAGAGCCGAAGACGCCCACAGAGATTCGCAACTTCTTGGGATTGGCAGGATATTACAGGCGTTTTATAGAAAATTTTTCAAGAATTGTTGCACCCCTAACTTCATTGACTCGTAAAAATATAAAGTTCGATTGGGGTCCTAAGCAGCAGGAATCCTTTGATATTCTCAAACAAAAGTTGAGCAATGCTCCTGTTTTAACATTGCCTGAAGGTATCGAGGAATTCGTGGTTTACTGCGACGCATCGCACACTGGCATGGGGTGTGTGCTTATGCAGAAAGGCAAGGTTATTGCCTATGCTTCTCGACAGTTAAAGGTGCACGAGAAGAACTACACCACCCATTACTTGGAGTTGGGTGCCGTTGTATTTGCACTAAAACTGTGGAGGCATTATTTGTATGGGATCAAGTGTGTGATCTATTCTGATCACAAGAGCCTCCAGCACCTGTTTAACCAAAAGGACTTAAACATGAGGCAGCGCCGATGGATGGAGACGTTGAATGATTACGATTGTGAAATCCGATACCATCCAGGCAAGGCGAATGTAGTCGCTGATGCCTTGAGCAGAATGGAAAGAGTTAAACCCATTAGAATAAATGCCAAGAGCATTGAAATAAAGAATAGTTTGAATGAAAGGTTGTTAGCTGCGCAGAAGGAAGCTGTATTGAAAGTTAACTATCCTGATGAAAAGCTAGGAGTAACTGAAGAACAGTTATCTTATGGCAAGGACAGAATCCTAAGGTTAAATGGACGAATATGGGTTCCAGTTTATGGATGACTTCGGGATGTTATCCTCCAGGAAGCCCATAGTTCTAAATATTCCGTTCATCCTGGAGCTGATAAGATGTACCAGGATCTAAAGTCAAACTATTGGTGGATAGGTTTGAAGAAATCAGTAGCCACTTATGTGGCCAAATGTCTACAAGTTAAAGCTGAATATCAAAAGTCGTCAGGTTTGCTACAACAGCCTGAACTTCCCACTTGGAAGTGGGAGATGGTGACAATGGATTTCATCACCAAGTTACCAAAGACAAAGAAAGGAAATGATACTATATGGGTGATAGTAGATAGACTGACTAAGTCAGCACATTTCCTACCCATTAAGGAGACTTATAGCTCCGACGTGTTAGCCCAATTGTACGTAGATAAGATTGTATCTCTACATGGCATACCAGTGTCTATTATAGTAATACCGCTTGGTCGGGTATGAAGTCGTACAATCAGATATTGATTAAAAGATGCATAACCCGTTTTATTCTGTCTTGTTTGATGCAATGCCTTTGGGGGGTTAATGACCGTGTCCTGGATATCCTCGGCTCATTCCTTAGAAATGGCCACGACTTAAGCACGGGGTGTAGGCATACACCTGACAGCTGCGTATGTAAAAAGGTAGTCCACAAGAAGGGTATCTTCTTGTGGGTATTATACCATGTGGTGTGTCTATTAATCTTGTTAAACCGGCTCTTCTAACCGGGTCCTAAATGGACGACAAACATGCAAAACTGTATACAAGTTTATTTTTGAATAATTATCCCAAGTTATAAAAGATATTTTGTGTCATGTGCATTCAAACTAATTTTTCTTAAACTCTTTTCGAAATGAGTCAGTTAATTGTATTTACTAGTGTAAACTGACGTATTTTCCAAAAAGGTTAAGTGCAGGTACTATACGAAATAGGCTGGTTACTCCAGGCATCAATAATCAAGTCTTGCAAGCTCTAGATGTTAAAGTCTGTTGAACAATGATCTTATTTATTTTGATCCACCTGTGAATCTTTTGCAGTCCGTTGTAATACTTTGATATTACTATATTTTCGGTTGTAATGTGATTCATACCTTTTGCTTCAGCTGTGCATTTATAATTTGTGTTGTTTGACTATGATGATATCAACTACGTCACGATACCCCCACCGGGCCCACCGGTAATACGTGGAAATATCGGGGTGTGACAACACCACATCTCCCCTCCGCCACCCCCAGTTACAGTTGTTGAACTCAAATTGGGGAAGAACATCAACCGAACAAATGCTGAACTCAAATTAGGGTTCCAAACTCAAAATCACAACAGATTCACAAACCAAAAGCTACAAAAAAAGCTTCGTATAGTTGCAGCCGAAGTCAAGTTCTTCAAATCACAATAAGTAGCAGCAAAGAAGAAGACGATTTTCCGTGTATCGAATCCGTCACTCCACAATCTAAGATCGACACCATATATCAGTCCAAAACTGAAAAGGTATCAAATCATGTACTCTAAATCACACTCATGACCGATTGATTGTTATTATTCCAGTTTCGCTCTTCATTTCAGTGTGTTTATGATATTATATCTTGTTAGGTTAGAATCTGCAATGTTGTATTCATGGTTGCAGAAATCGGCCTAGGCGGCCGATTAATCGGCGCCTAGGCGCTAGGCGGCCACTTACTGCCTAATTTTGAGCTAGTCGGTCAATTAATCAGCAATGGTCAAAGTCGGTCAAAGGCGGTACCTAGGCGGTCCTAGGCGGTCAAAAATCGGATTAATCGGACAATATTAGTCGGTCAAAATCGGTCCTAGGCGGTCAAAATTGGTCAAAATCGGTCAAAATCGGTCAAAATCGAACCATACTATCTGAAACTTGAAGTATTTATGTGAATTTTGAAGTATTATTTTTATATTATTGGGTATATATATATACTTTTGAAAAAATACATATAAAAATGCCATTCCGATTAATCCTGATTAATCCCTAGGCGGTACCTCACCGCCCGACTAGCGCCTAGCGCCTTCTACAACATTGGTTATATTATGTGAATTGATTATCTGAACTGTGAGTGGTTGTTATGTACACATGTTGAATGAAATTAGGGCTTGGATAAAAATGATTCTTGATTTCAGTCCATTGTTTGTTGAGATATTGTGAATTTTTGGAGTTGGTGATGGGAATTTGTGATGTTTGTTATGAAACACTTATGAGAAAACAAACAGTCTTCTTCTTGCAGACTGCAGAGGTTTGGACCACCTCTTCTGCTATAGAGGTCTGTAGATGTGGTCCGCAGACTGCATACGTTTTACCTCTGAAAAAACAAACAGCACCTAAGTAAATCAAAAGTGGGGCTAAGCCCATTTTACTTTCTCAAATCTCAACAATTAAGCTACTAAGGTATCAATAATTCAACCATAAGTTTAGGAATCTTGTATAAAAGCCCAATGAGCTTCAAACCGAAACCAAACTTGGTTTTGGGTTAAAAAACTGTTACTAACGATTTGGTTCATGGTTTAACATAAAAATCGCAAAGAACAAGACCATAAACACCCCTAGACTTTTATGTACATAATTGTATTACTTTCAAAACAATGATTTCATTAAAACACCATACCTTATTGTAAATGACAAAATATGGTAAAAGTTAATGTGGGGAAAAAGGGGGGTCTGGTTAAAACGTACCCTCAATATTAAAGGTAAACTTAATGTATGAGGGATAGTTGTCACACCCCGATATTTCCACGTATTACCGGTGGGGAGTATTGTGACGTAGTTGATATCATAGACAAATTATATTTATCACAGTTTAATACACAGCGGAAGTCGAAAGATAAAATCATTACAAACCGAATAAAAAGTAATATCAAGTGTGTTACAAAAACGGTTGCAAAGGATCCACAGGCGGATCAAAAGTTAAAAGGATCATTTTTCAACATATTTATAACATCTAAGCTTGCAAGACTCTTTATTGATGCTAGGAGTAGCCAGCCTATTCCGTTTAGTACCTGCACTTAGCCTTTTTGGAAAATACGTCAGTTTACACTGGTAAATACAATTAACCGACTCATTTTGAAAATGTTTAAGAAAATTGGTTTGAATGCACAAGGCACAAAATAATCTTTTATAACTTGGGATAATTATTTATATATAAACTTGTAAAAGAATTACATGTTCGTTATACGTTCAGTAGCCCGGGCTGAATACCGGGTTAAAGATTAATAGACACACCACATGATATAATCCCGCGGCGAGTTATTCTCGAACCGTCGGTTATACCTTTTTATATATATGCACTGGCAGGTGTATGCCTATACCCCGTGCTTAGGTCGTGGCCATTTCAATGAATGATGCTAAGGATATCCTGGACATGGTCATTAACCCCCCAAAGGCTTTAAGCAAACATAACAGTTTAAACGGGTCATCTCAATAAATAAACCTTTATATGATTAAAAATTCAATGCCCGACCAAGCGGTATTTTATATACCGTACCCCAAGCCCGTATAAGGGAAAATAAGTTAAAAGTATTTACCTGAGCAAGTATATATCACAATCAGCGAGTGCAAGTATCTTTTATTGGTCTCCTAATCTGGAACGAAGGTTTTAATAACCTATTAGATTCCTAACGGGTCTTAATTAAGTCTATACTTAGACCGGTTAGTTTTAAAGGAAGATATACGGTTCAAAACGCATGATTAATCGAAGACCAGAATAGAATGTGATTTAGACCCGACAAGTTTGAAGACTTGTATAATATGGGTAAACTAAACACATTCTGGATTTTGAGATAAAAATGATAAGGTTTGACCCGTTTCGGCTAATTTATGCAAACTAGTTACATAAACCGTACCAAGCGTGAAAAATGCATAACGGCCAAACAAATAAGTCATGAACAGGTTTCCTAAGTTAATATGCCTTAAATATGTTGTGATATCAGTAAGATACCTTCCATTATGCCCAAAATGGATTTAAACTCAAATTATGCCCCGTAGGGGTATTTTGGTCATTTTAAGGGTTATAAAAAAGATTAAATATTAATCTAAGTTTCAGGTCTGATATAATCAGTAAAAATAATTATTTTTATAAGTCATAACAGTAGGGTATTGCATATATGTGAAATTTATCTTTTATAACCAAACTATGCACCGTAGGGGCATTTTGGTAATTTCACATAAGCTTTAAAGGTAAAAACTGGAAATATGAGTTTAAAACTTTGGATTATTGCTTAATTATAAAAATTTACTTAAAAAACATCAGTAGGTATTAAGTTTTATATGTTAAAAATAGTTTTAACCCATACTATGCGCTTAAAACGCGAAAAAGACGGTTTTAAGCGATTTTCGGGTTTAAATAGGAAATCTGAGTTTTTGATCAGTTTATAAAGTTCAAAATATTTTATTAATCATATAAAATCAGTAGCAAAAAGTTTGGTATTGTTATAAATACAGATATATTTCCTCCTAATTATCCTCCTAAGTTATTATGTTTTCAGTTACACTTTGACTACATAAATTTTCAGTTATATTTTGACTAAATCATTGTATATATATATGTGGTTGATAAATGAAAGATATGTACTTCTCATTTTTCTCATTTCATTTCACGTTATCAGCACGACTGCTCTATACTTCTTTGATTGATGAATATCCATCATTCTCTAGTTTGGTGGCTTACTAGTTGCTGTCCTTGACTCCACTATTTCCAGCATACGTTCAGTTTTTTTTTTCGGATTCATCCATTAAGGTATGTAACAGCCTTAAATCTCCTGTTTATTTTTTTTGGATGATATACGTAGTTTTTATTAGATAGACACGTACCATGTGCATAGATAGCATATATCTCCTTTAAAAAAAAAAAAAAAAAAAAAAAAAACACAACACTGTTTGATTTGGGTTGACAGCGCACACATCAAACCCACTTATCTACATCTTCTGATTGGAAATTGATAAGTTTTTTAATTGTTTTAAACATAAACCGGCTGTCATCTTCTTTATAGTTGAACATTAGTTTAGTTTGTTTGTTTGTTTATCTCATTCAAAAGGATCATACAAAATCATTTTTAGTTAACAAAATCATCAACAACCGTTTCTTATCCATTAAGAACACAAGAAATAAGCTTTTAGATCTGGATTTTCGGACCAACATCAACAAGCTTTTAGATCAAGTTAAAAAAAAAAAAAGGGGGGGGGGGGGGGTCTTGCTTTAGATCTCGTAACCAGGCTACAAGAATATGTCTGATGGTTACAACTTACAACCATCATATATCCTACCTTGATGTGAATGCATGAGAGAGATCCCGTTTTTGACGTGCCTGCTGCGCCGGAACCCCAAGTTTTGGGTCGCTGATGAAAACCCCTTACCGGAGAGTTTCCATTGTTTGGTCGCCGATGTCTTCTATTCTAAACCTTTGGGTTTTTTTTTGTACCCCATCGATCTTTGTTTTTTCTTTTCGATTTCGAGTTCTCTGGTTTGTTTCCGGGAATCCCCATTGTGACGAGCTTCGTCGCCACCCACCACACCCATGATGGCGAGTTTTACGCGACTGTTACGGCCTACAACCGTTCATATCGGAACCAGAAGATAAAACCATCGGAGCGATTTTTCTGGAAGAAGTAATGTGATAGCATTTTTCAAGGAGAAACGTTTTTCTTAGTTTTGACGATTTTTCTGGAAGAAGTAATGTGATAGCATTTTTCAAGGAGGCTGTTTTGTTTTGTTGAAAGCCCTATACCCTATCATATATTATTTTATTTTTCCTAGTCTAGACTAAGACCACATTTTCCAAACTGATCCAGCAACTGGACACGTTTTTTTTTTCCCATACCTTTATTTTTAATTTTTTTTTTGAAACTGAAACTCAAAAGTTTCTTTTACATATTTTTTTCTAACCAACAAATTAAAAAGAAATTGAGACTGTGGTTTTCTTTATATTTAAATGCACCTACTTATCTTTCCCAACTTTGTTAGCATCCCGCTATATCCGTTTACAGCATATTTTTTTTAACTATTGAATGTTAATTAACTTTAATACATATAACATTAATACATATATCTATATATACTTAATTCTTCTCTGTCAATTTACATCATACATGTTCAAATTTTTTCCCCCCTCTATATCTTAGGGGGAGGTTCATTTGAGAAGAAAATTAAATTGAGAAGAAAAAGAACAAAGGGTACAATTGTAAAACATTAAATAGTTTTTCTCTCATCTCATTTATTATTATTTTTTACTATTTAATTAGTCATTAAGACTATCATCCTCCACACAAATTTTTTTGCCTAAACACATCAAAATTTATCCTACACGTTTTTAAATTTATCCTACACATACTGAAACTTATCCTACATAACTCGTAATTCATCCTACACACCTCATAATTTATCCTACACTTTAAATTATTTTTTTCTTCTTTGAAAAGATATATTTTTTTGAAAATAAGTTACAAATTTAATTTAGTTAGCTATTAAAAAAGAAGACTAACAATTAATGATCTATCTAATTTTACCAATATACCCTTACACCCATATTAAATACAAAAATTAAATGAAGTAAAATGAATCATTTTTATTGGTTGAAGTTTGTTCTTTTTTATTCTTACAAAAGGTTTCTTCTCATTTGAACCCTTCACCTATATCTTATATGTCTTATAGTTGTTTATATTAGTAGTATCATTTTAATCAAATACCTAAGTTTACATTTAATGTGTATTTTATATATGGTTAAAATTAATTTTATATAAAATAATATTAAATTAATTAACGAAATATTTCTCCTAACTTGTATCCAACTCTCCACATAGTAATTTTTTTTTATTACTTGTTATTCCACAAAATTCACATATAAGTTTCTTTTGTAGATAGAATGTCAAACTTATCAAAACTCGAATTCGTCGCACTTGACATCTCGGGAAATAACTACCTCCCATGGACTCTTGATGCGAAAATTCATCTGACAGCAAATAATCTAGGGGCGACAATTGATGATGAGAATCAAACCTCCGCTCAAGATAAGGCTAAGGCCATGATATTCCTTCGTCACCATCTTCACGAAGACTTGAAGAGGGAGTATCTTACTGTTGAGGACCCTCTCGAGTTGTGGAAAAATATCAAAGAAAGATTTGACCACCAGAAGTTGGTCTTGCTCCCTAAAGCTCGCTATGAATGGCTTCATTTGAGGCTACAAGATTATAAAAGTGTTAGCGAGTACAACTCTGCCCTTTTCCGCATCACCGCTGAGCTTAAATTATGTGGTGAAAAAATAACCGACGAAGACACGCTTGAGAAAACTTTCTCAACGTTCCATGCATCAAACATGCTCCTGTCGCAGCAATACAGGGAGCGTAAATTTACAAAATATTCTGAATTAATATCATGTTTGTTGGTCGCGGAGCAAAACAACAAGCTCCTACTACAAAATCATCAAGCGCGACCCGTCGGTGCAAGCCCATTGCCAGAAGTAAATGCGGCAAATTATCAAAGCGGGCGTGGGAGAGGTCGCGGTCGCGGCCGCGGCCGTGGCCGTGGACGGAGTACATGGCGACGAGAATCTCAAAATTCAAAATCTAGTAGTGGCGAATCGAGTCGACAGAACACGGGACGACCTCCTAGAGGGAGAACTAGCGGGAGCCAAAACAATATATGTTATAAATGTGGAATGTCAAATCATTGGTCCCGCACATGCCGCACCCCTAAACATCTCGTTGAAGCTTATCAACAGATGATGAAAGAAACAGGGAAAAATGTTGAGACAAATCTGATTGAGAATGCACCTTCACCCACGATATCAGACGTTCATTTGGATGCATGCGATTTCATTGAAAATGTTCGTGATGTTTAAACATATTTAACGTACCTTTTATGTTTTACTTTTCACATTGTGACCTTGGTATTTGGTTTGGTTTGAAACTTTTGCAATGTTTTATTTTTACTCCTTTGCATTAATTTTTATTTATTTACTTTTATTTATTTCCTGAAGAAATATGCATGCTAGCTCCAGTAAAGCTATTATTGGTAATGAATGTCTGGTAGATAGCGATAGTACTAACACTATTCTCAAAGATATGAAATAGCTACCCGAAATGTATCGTTTGCTCGACTATTAACGCAAATCATACAGTTGAGAGCTCATTTCCCTGAAAATCCAATTAAAACCATACGAGTGGATAATGCAGGAGAATTCACATCCCAAGCTTTTAACGATTATTGTATGTCGATTGGGATAAAGGTTGAACATCCAGTAGCTCATGTTCATACACAAAATGGTTTAGCTGAATCATTAATTAAACGATTACAAATAATCGCTAGACCTCTCCTGATGAGATGCAAATTGCCATCTTCTGCATGGGGACATGCTATTCTACATGCTGCTGCACTAATCCGATTAAGACCAACTGCAGATCATGAATACTCCCCATTACAACTGGTCTCCGGAAGAGAACCAAATCTGTCCCACCTCAAAATATTTGGTTGTGCGGTATATGTACCGATATCGCCACCACAACGTACCATTATGGGACCACAAAGAAGACTGGGCATTTACATCGGTTTTAACTCCCCGTCTATTATTAAATATTTAGAACCATTAACGGGTGACATGTTTACAGCACGCTTTGCTGACTGTCAGTTTAATGAGACAGTATTCCCAGTCTTAGGGGGAGATAAGACTAAAGAAAGACTAGTAACACAAAGAGTTAACATGGAATGCATCATTATTATCGAATCTCGACCCCCGAAGTGGTCAATGTGAATCTGAAGTCCAAAAGATTATACATTTGCAAAGAATCGCAAATGAATTACCAGATGCATTCACAGACACAAATAGGGTGACAAAGTCACATATACCAGCATCAAATGCACCTGCTCGAATTGAAGCAATCCCAGAAGCGATTACCATACAAAGAAAACGTGGGTGACCAATAGGTTCCAAAGATAAGAACCCACGTAAGCGAAAAGAGCAGAATAAATCAGTTGGTGAAAATTTAGTAAATGAAACCCTATAAGAGGTAAATGTCCCAGAAGAGACAAATATAATTCCAGAGGAAAATGAAAATTTAGAAGACGCACTGGTACCAAACGAAAATGAGATCTCTATCAATTATGTACAAAATAGTACAATATGGAACCGAAATGAAACACGTGTTAATGATATGTTCGCATATGCTATAGCAACAAATATAATCAATGAAAATGATTACATACCTAAAACTCTAGAAGAGTGCATGCACAAAGTTGATTGGCCAAAATGGCAAGAGGCCATAAAGGCTGAGTTAGGTTCACTTGAAAAGCGAAATGTTTTCGGACCTGTAGTCCGAACACCCATAGACGTCAAACCAGTAGGTTATAAATGGGTGTTTACTATAAAAAGAAATGAAAGGAATGAGATTGTATGATACAAGGCACGTCTTGTAGCACAAGGGTTTTCCCAAATCCCAGGAGTTGATTATGAGGAAACGTATTCCCCTGCAGTGGATGCGATAACCCTTAGATTTCTAATCGGCCTTGCAATCTCAGGAGGACTTCAAATGAGACTTATGGATGTCGTCACTGCATACTTGTACGGGACACTAGAAAATGACATCTACATGAAAATCCCTAAAGGATTAAAAATGCCGGAAACATTAAAATCAATACCTCGAGACATGTGTGCTATAAAGCTAAAAAGATCTTTATATGGTCTTAAACAATCTGGCCGTATGTGGTACAATCGGCTTAGTGAATATCTTGAAAAAGAAGGATACAAGTCTTGTGTAATCAGTCCATGTGTTTTTATAAAAAGATCACTCTCAAAATTCACTATAATAGCAGTCTACGTGGATGATATAAACATCATTGGAGCTCCTGAAAAAAAAAACTGCTAATATATTAAAGAGAGAATTCGAGATGAAAGACCTTGGCACAACAAAATTATGTCTCGGCCTGCAGTTGGAGCATTTGCGCAATGGTACATTCATACATTAGTCAAATTACATCCAGAATATGTTAGTACGTTGTAATATGGACAAAGCTCATTCTTTTAGCATACCCATAATTGTCCGACCGCTAGATCCTCAAAAGGACCCTTACCGCCCTCAAGAAGAAGGCGAAGAAGTACTTGGTCCAGAAGTACCGTACTTAAGTGCGATCGGTGCTCTTATGTATCTTGCAAATAACACGAGACCTGATATTGCATTCTCGGTACATGTACTAGCGAGATACAGTTCAAACCCAACACGTAGACACTGGAATGGAATAAAACACATATTCCGATATATTTGCGGGACACAAGACTTAGGTCTTTTCTACCAGAAAGATCAAAAGTCTCAGCTTGTTGGGTCACGAACCTGCGTGGAAGTCAACTAAGCAAACACTTACAGCAACGTCATCAAATCATGCCGAACTAATTGCACTATATGAAGCTGGTCGAGAATGCGTGTGGTTGAGATCAATGATTACTCACATACAAGAAGCATGTGGATTAGAACAGATCAAGAAGGAGCCGACAATTATTTATGAAGACAATGCTGCTTGCATAGCTCAGATCAAAGAAGGTTACATCAAGGGTGATCGAACAAAGCACATTTCACCAAAATTCTTCTCAACATATGACTTGCAGAAAGAAGGGGAAATTGATGTTTGCCAAATCAAGTCAAGTGAGAATTTAGCTGACCTATTCACAAAATCTTTACCAAGAAACAATTTCGAGCAACTATCACACAAGATCGATTTCCGTAGATTGAAAGATGTTTGTTGAATTCAGGGGGAGAATTATACACACTGTACTCTTTTTCCCTTAACTAAGTTTTGTCCCAATGGGTTTTCTTAGTAAGGTTTTTAATGAGGCAGTACAACTGATCCAGTAGTATCAGTTTATTATATAGGTCCTGAAGTATCTATTTAATATCATCCTGAAGTATGTTATTAACTGTGTATAATAAATAATAATATATATCTGAGGGGGAGTGTTATAAATACAGATATATTTCCTCCTAATTATCCTCCTAAGTTATTATGTTTTCAGTTACACTTTGACTACATAAATTTTCAGTTATATTTTGACTAAATCATTGTATATATATATGTGGTTGATAAATGAAAGATATATACTTTTCATTTTTCTCATTTCATTTCAGGTATCAATATGTTATGTAAAACTCATTTTATTCAAGAAAAGGGCATAACCAACAATTACCGAATTAAAGCAAGAACCCTATGTTATGCTCAGCTTAAAAATAAATAAAAATCTTCAAAAATCCCAAAATATTATATTACATCAGTGGGTAAAAAGTTTGGTGTCAAAATTTGGGTTTAGATAGACTTTATGCTAATTACGTCGTTTAATTAATAAAAAGCTTCTTAATTACGATATTGAACATAACTCCTAATCTAGACCTCAAACTGATGTCAAATTTTTAGGACAAGTTTATAAATCAGCAATAAAGGTTTTTGTCCTCTCACATTTTCAAAAATCTCGTTTTAAGGTCAAAAGGGCATTGTGGTCAATATTTAGGCATATAACGGAAACATGCACATGAATCGAATAACTAATGAACCAAGTTGTATAACCTCAGAGGGTTACACTAATCTATAACCTGGTCCTAATAGAGCTCTAAGGCATTTCTAAAATATGCTACATTGGGTCAGAACTGAAAGTCAAAGCAAAAGTCTATTTTTGCGACTTTCGGTTCCGAACCGAGCTTAAACTGAAAATTGTCGGGTTGAACGTGCTTAGACATGTTCTTACATTAATTATGAAGTTATATAAGTGATAAAACAGGTTTCATAGCTTCTACATTGTTAATTATGTGTTTATGCGAAAATTTGCTTTATGTTGACTTTTTATAATTATCTTTGACCCGACAATTGACCTAGTTAGAGTGGGAATCAGAGGGTGCCCTTTTAAGGGTTTATTACCCATATAATTACCAACTCAAAGCTACTTTCAATTCGAGAATTGACTGGACCATTAGTGATTAATCACTAAGTCAAACCTTAATTACGACGGGTTTGACTTTAGGCCATTAAACTAATAAAATTGAATTAAGAAAGGTCAAGGAGGCTTACTGAAGTACTAAGCACGACTAATTACCCTTAGGAAATGATCTTGAGCTCCAGGAGACTCCAGAAGTTAAGTTATGAATGTTTTCAAGTGAGTGCCCAAAATGTTGCAACAAGATGTTCTTACATAGGACTTTTAATTGAACAAGATCATGCCAAATAAGTCTATGGATGATTCCTGATCACCACATGTGTCCCTATTGCATGAAATCCCATTTGCACAACCCCTGGTATGTAAAACAAGGCTTCAATGGCGGTGGAACAGGCTGCACAGGCACCTGTGCTTGTTTTCTGTCGCTGGCAATACCAGGCGGCCCGCGTAAGAGACCACATAGGTCTTACGCGGCCGGTATGAATGCTGGCTTCCGGTTACTAAGTTTCAGAATTGTCATTTTTGGTCCCTGATCCTTCTAATAATTGTGTTAACTTATTTTTATTACATTTTAACCCCCAAACTTGACTTTTAAGGACCCTAAGTCATAAACTAACTTTGTTAAGTCCCCGGTTAGTTATACGATCACCGAAAAGTTGTGAATTTCAACGTTGACGCTTTTAACCCCTTACTTACAAATGTTAGCGTATCTTTCTCATACAATATCGAAACCTTGTGAAATTTTTATCACTTATTCTAGTGAGCATAATTAATCGTTACAAAGCTTCGGGTTCGCTAAAAGGTCACTCAAAGGTATAAATTAAATATGTTGACACTTTTAACCCTTGCGGTTTGTAAACTTTCACTTTCTTCCACAAACGGCTTCATGCGATTTATAATTCATTCGTTTAAGGGTATAAACATCGTGTAGGGTTGTTGAAAGGTATAATTATCGAATGTTGACACTTTGAATCCTTTTACACACATACTTTCTTTGTTTGTCAACTTTAGTCCCTCATCTTCAATTCATTACACGTTTAAAGCTCATGACACGTGTCTTCATTATATTGGTCGTGATTTTACGAGGTGTCACATCCTCATCCCCTTAAAAGAAATCTAGACCTCGAGATTTACTAAAATAAATGAGGGTACTTCTCTTTTATTGTGGACTCTACCTCCCACGTATACTCGGGACCTCTACGGGCATCCCATTTAACCTTTATAATTGGTACCTACTTCCTTCGAAGCTTCTTAACCTGTCGATCCTCGATCGACAAAGGTTTCTCAACAAACTTCAGGCTCTCATCTATGTGCACATCCGTATGTGGTATGACTAGTGATTCATCAGCTAGACATTTCTTCAGATTGCAGATGTGGAATACATTATGAATTCCACTGAGCACTTCCGGCAGATTTAACTTGTAAGCCACTGTTCCGACACATTCGATAATCTCAAATGGTCCTATGTACCTTGGGCTTAACTTGTCTTTCTTACCAAATCGCATCACCCCTTTCCAGGGTGAAACTTTAAGTAGAACCTTGTCACCTACCTCGAATTTTAGAGGTTTACGCCTTTTGTCTGCGTAACTTTTCTGCCTATCTCTGGCAGCTTTGAGACGATCTCGTATCTGTACAATTTTATCTGTCGTCTCCAGGACTATATCAGGTCCTGTTAGTTGGACATCTCCAACTTCTGCCCAGCAAACGGCCGTTCTGCACTTCCTTCCATACAAGGCTTCAAATGGTGCAGCTTGAATACTGGAATGATAGCTATTGTTATATAAAAATTCAATCAAAGGAAGATGATCATCCCAACTTCCTCCTAAGTTAATAACACAGGATCGTAGCATATCTTCGAGTGTTTGAATAGTACGTTCGCTCTGACCATCCGTCTGAGGATGATACGCTGTGCTGAAGTTCAATCGAGTGCCTAGGGATTGCTGAAAGCTTTTCCAGAAATGCGATGTATACCTCGTATCCCTATCCGAGATGATAGACCATGGCACTCCGTGGAGAGATACAATCTCATCCATGTATAGCTGAGCTAACTTATCTGAGCTGTGTGTTTCCTTAATAGGTAGGAAGTGGGCTGACTTAGTCAATCTATCCACTATAACCCAAATAGTATCATTTCCTCTCTTTGTCTTTGGTAACTTGGTGATAAAATCCATAGTCACCATTTCCCACTTCCAGGTGGGAAGTTCAGGCTGTTGCAGCAAACCTGACGGCTTCTGGTTTTTAGCTTTAACTTGCGCGCATGTCAAACATTTGGCCACATAAGTGGCTATAGACTTCTTCAAGCCTATCCACCAATAATTTGCTTTCAAATCCTGGTACATTTTGTCACTTCCAGGATGAACGGATACTTAGAACTATGGGCTTCCTGAAGGATCACTTCCCTAAGTCCTCCATAGATTGGAACCCATATTCGTCCATTCAATCTTAGGATTCCATCCTTACCATATGATAATTGTTCAGCAGTTACTCCCAACTTTTCATTCGGGTAGTTGGCTTTTAATACAGCTTCTTTCTGAGCGGCTAGCAATCTTTCATTCAAGATGTTCTTCAATTCAATGCTCTTGGCATTGATTCTAATGGGCTTCACCCTTTCCTTCCTACTTAAGGCATCGGCGACCACATTCGCCTTGCCTGGATGGTATCGGATTTCACAATCATAATCATTTAAAGTCTCCATCCATCGATGCTGTCTCATGTTTAAGTCCTTCTGATTAAACAAATGTTGAAGGCTCTTGTGATCAGAATAGATCACACACTTGGTACCATATAAATAATGCCTCCAAAGTTTCAGTGCAAACACAACGGCACCCAATTCCAAGTCATGGGTGGTGTAATTCTTTTCGTGCACCTTTAATTGTCGGGAAGCATAGGCAATCACCTTGCCTTTCTGCATCAGTACACATCCCATGCCAGTGTGTGATGCGTCGCAGTAAACCACAAATTCTTCAATCCCTTCAGGCAATGTCAACACAGGAGCATTACTCAGTTTCTGCTTAAGTATATCAAACGATTCTTGTTGTTTAGGACCCCAATCAAATTTAATATTCTTCCTAGTCAACGAAGTTAGGGGTGCTGCAATCCTTGAGAAATTCTCAATAAAACGCCTGTAGTATCCTGCCAGGCCTAAGAAGCTGCGAATCTCTGTGGGCGTCTTCGGCTCTTGCCAATTCAGGATAGCTTCAATCTTAGCGGGATCCACCTGGATACCACGCTCACTAACCATATGTCCAAGGAATTGGACTTCCCGAAGCCAAAATTCAAACTTTGAAAACTTGGCGTAAAGCTTTTCTTGTTGAAGAAGTTTAAGAATACAACGAAGATGTTTCTCATGATCAGCCTGATTTTTCGAATAAATAAGAATGTCATCAATGAAGACAATGACAAACTTGTCCAAGTAGGGTTTGCAAACGCGATTCATGAGGTCCATGAACGCTGCTGGTGCATTAGTGAGCCCAAAAGGCATCACCAAGAACTCGTAGTGACCATAGCGAGTTCTAAATGCAGTCTTGTGCACATCTTCATCTCTAACCTTCAGCTGATGGTAACCTGACCTCAAGTCAATCTTGGAGAAGTAACTTGCTCCTTGGAGCTGATCGAACAGATCGTCGATCCTGGGTAATGGATATCTGTTTTTAATTGTAACCTTGTTCAGCTCTTGATAATCGATGCATAGACGCATCGATCCATCTTTCTTCTTTACAAATAGGATCGGTGCTCCCCAAGGAGACGGGCTAGGTCTAATAAATCCTTTTGCCAACAAATCATCCAGTTGAGTTCTCAACTCTTTCATTTCTGTTGGTGCTAACCTGTAAGGTGCTCTAGCGACAGGTGCTGCTCCAGGAATAATGTCGATACTAAACTCCACTTGCCTATCTGGGGGTAAACCAGGTAGTTCTTCAGGGAATACTTCTAGATATTCAGAGATGACAGGGATGTCTTCAACCTTGGGTTTTGGTTCATCAATAGTTACTTGTGCCATGTAGATGACATAACCTTTCCTCAAACACTTTGATGCCTTAAGCATAGACACTTGCTTAGGCAACCTATACTGAGTGTCTCCCTGTATGGTAAGTGGCGCACCATGCGGAGTCTTGATCACCACTTGTTTCTTGTCACAAATAATCTGGGCTTGGTTATGAGATAACCAATCCATGCCTATCACTATGTCGAAACCAGCTAATTTCAAAGGAAGTAAGGATAATGGAAAAGAGTGGTTCCTAATGGATATAAAGCATCCATTTAATATAGTTGAGGCAGTTTCTATGGTACCGTTAGCCAACTCTACTTCATATTTCATGCTTAGGGTTTTAACAGGCAGATTTAGCAACTTACAAAACTTATCATCGACAAATGACTTATCCGCACCGGATCAAATAATACCCTTGCATAAACATCATTAATAAGGAAGGTACATGTTATCACGTTATCATCCTGCACCACTTCCTGTGCATCCATTCGAAAGACCCTAGCATTGGTCTTTTTGGCTTCTTCAGGCTTTTTGGCATACTTAGGGCGGTTGGACTTGATGTGCCCCTTCTCGTTACAGTTATAGCACGTTGCATCCTTTATCTTCTTGCACTCTATCGTCTTGTGCTCATTTGACTTACAAATCCCACAAGCTCTTGGCTGTGATTGGGATTTTGACTCGTATCTGCACCTCCCCAAATGGCGCTTCTTACAGATTTTGCATTTGGGCTTCTCGCCCGACTGTTGGTCATCTTTCTTGAACCCTGAACTCTTCCTGAGGTCAGAGTTTCCTTTGTGCTTCTTGTCTGAACGGTGTGAGTTTTCATCCTCACGTTTTCTCTTCACTATATCAGAATTTCTCAGCGATCTCTGCCTGACCACATCAAGGGTAAGCGATAGTGCCAGATCGGCTACAGATCTAAAGGTAGTCGGTCGAGATGCCTTCACACTGGCTTTGATCTCCGGGGCTAAACCCCCAATGAAACGGGCTATCCGTTTTGGTTCCGGTGTCACCAAATATGGAACTAATCGAGACATGGTATTAAAACTCGTAAGATAAGCCTGACAGTCCAAATTCTTCATAACCAATGTCAGAAAATCGGTCTCGATCTTCTCAACCTCATGTTGAGGGCAATAATTTTCTTTGATGAGAGTAACGAACTGTTCCCAAGAGATGCCATACAAATGGACCTTTCCAGTAGCTTGGATCAGAGACCTCCACCAAGCTAGCGCTTCTCCCTTAAATGACTGAGATACAAACTTCACAACGTCCCTATCAGCGCAACCACTGATATCAACCACAGTGTCCATTTCATCGAGCCAAGTCATACAATCGATGGCTCCTTTCTCCCCTGTGAAGTCTCTAGGCTTGCAGGAGACGAAATACTTATATGTACAGGACTTACCACGTGGCTCTTGTTTGAGCTCAATCTTCTTCGACGAAACACTATGCTGATTTGAGGAGTAATGATCGCCATCCCTACTTGATCCATTATGTTTAGGAGGTGGCTTACTATGAGCCTCAGAGTGAGTCTTAGGTTTAGAATGGGGTACAGATGAGGTCTTGCTTCGAGTACCACTTGACTCATTAAACTGCCTATCAATGGCCTTGGTAACAGCATTATCAATCAATGCTTGAAGTTCCGCACCAGTTACGTTGATCCTAGTAGTATCATGATTCTCCCTTGGATGACTGTTGACTTCTTCAGACTCTGCCATGTAGCTTAATTGCTACATAAAATGATGACAATGATTTATTAGAGGTTTATAATAGATTTGTCATCTTATTAACTTATTAACCATGGTATTAAAGAACCATATTGGTTAATTTGTTAAGTATTTCATTCAGGATTTTTCATTAATAACCCTTAGTTATAATTAAATATAATAATGGCACAAAAGGCCAAGTCACATGGACGCATTCAAATTTTAAGTCAAGATCTTATAGGATCGAGGTACTAAGGCTTGAATCATAGTTCATTACCCATTCTTGACAGGGAGTTATAGGCTACAACTGTCTTTTGTCTTATATGATAATGATTATGGCCCGTAGGCATTACATCACAATTGGATGTTTAAATAATAAGGAAGGAATTGGAATAATACTTACAACGGAGCAGAACTTCATTAATTAGGGGGTATTATGCCCGAAAATTATGCCTACTATTCAGAATTTCGAGAGAGAAAGAGATCGTGAGCGAATTGAAACTGAAGGCCCGAGGTTGCTATTAATAGGTGACCTTTCACCTTCCCTCGCGGCCCGCGTAAGAGAAGGGAGAGGCCTACGCGGCCCGCGTAGTAGACTGGGTAGGCCCTAGCCTGGCCCAATCATCGCACTAGCTTCGCCATGATGATGACATGTGGCAGCACCGGGTGCCGCCTGATCGCGTAGCTGTCGCGGCCCGCGTAGGTGGTAGCCAAAGGCTACGCGCCCCACGAAAGACCATTAAAATCTGTTTTTATTTAATTTTTAATAAAATAGAGGTATTCGGGGACCGTTTACGTATACGGGGTGTATATTAGGACATATTTGGATACTTTAAAATATATTAGGGCATTGAAAAATTTAGGAGGGTTGTTATATCCTCCCCACCTTATTTTAGAGCTCGTCCTCGAGATCTACTGGAGCAGATGCGGGTATTTCCTTTGCATTTCTGATTCAAGTTCCCATGTGTATTCTGGTCCTCTTTTGGAGTTCCACTTCCCTTTGACCAGAACTAATCTCTTGTGCTTGAGGTTCTTAACTTTCCTGTCTTCAATTTGTAGAGGCCTTTCTATAAATTTTAACTGCTCATTTACCTCTATATCCTTAAGAGGCACTATCAGTGATTCATCAGCTAAGCATTTCTTGAGATTACATACATGAAATACATCATGTATTCCTGCCATTTCCTCTGGCAGTTGTAGCTGATAGGCTACAGGTCCTATTTTTCTAATAATCTCAAAAGGTCCAACATACCTGGGACTTAGCTTTCCCTTTTTGATGAATCTTACCACTCCTTTCCAAGGAGAGACTTTTAATAACACTTTATCTCCTACCTGAAATTCCAACGGCTTTCGTCTGTTATTTGTATAACTCTTTTGTCGATCACGTGCTGCTTTTAGTCGTTCCTTGACTTGAGTGATCTTGTCTGTTGTTTCTTGTACTATCTCAGGTCTAGGTAGTTGCTTTTCTCCAATTTCTGCCTAACAGACTAGAGTTCGGCACTTTCGTCCATAAAGTGCTTCGAATGGTGCAGCATTGATACTTGTGTGATAACTGTTTCTACCATGTTTTTAAATTCTTCCCATTCCATATTGTAAATCCTGTCACTTCCTCTAGACTGGAGGATAGTGTTCCACCATTCTAAGGCTGAATTTTTAAACAGATTAGAGGCAAACATTATCTTATCCTCTTCAGCACACTTGCTTATTTTTAAGACTGCCTCAGTCTTTTCTATCCGAGAATTCAATTGGTTTACAAGACCAGAATTCTTTATAAGAACAACCATAAGGCATGGTTCTTCTTCTTTTGGGAATGGGCGCTTGAAGTATAGGTCCATTATTTACGCTGTTTTCTGGTTCAGTGGGTCGCTTACTATCATGGTTACTTTTATTATCAGCTTCCCTAACTGTTTGAATAATATATGGCATCGCATCTATTATTCCTTGTGCCACTATGTGTTGGATGGCACTGTTGTCCACTTGGTTTCCATTCTTGTTGTTGTTTGGGTTTTCGTTACCCGGGTTATCGTTATTCTGGTTTTCCGGGTTATTATCCGGATTCTCTTGATTCACTTGGTCGACCATCTGAATTTTAAACATTTACCACATATTAATATCACAAGATAATATCTTAATACGATCAATCACATGACACGCACTTTGATAAAAAAACGTCGAACATTGCGACTTACTTTTTCTTAGTATGCATCTAATACAAACTTAATACAAACTGGAACTGGAATTTAAAATTACAAAATTACTGTGCATCATTAATCACGAAGTGGTCTATACTACGATACTTCTTTTTTTTTTCAACCATACACCCATATTATATATATATATTATTATTACTATTATTACTACCTCCACCATCACTTTCACTGATATGGATTCATCCAGAAATCCATATGACGCTCGTCGTACTTCCAGGCGAGTCGTTCTCCTACCTGTCTCATCCTCTCACTACTTTTTAAAATTTCTTCTCCGAAAGTTCGGAGCTCTTGCACATTTTCTGCACTCATTGGGGGTGTAGGTGCTGGTAGTGTGGCATGGGTTCTTCCTGAGGATACGGATTCTCTAAAATTTCCTTAATGTATTCATCATTATCATAGTAGGGATCTGGAGGGTCCAGACCTGGGTAAGCTGCTAGGTTTGGCATGGGTAGGTCTGTTAGGTGGTAGCGTTGCACATAATCCCTATGATCATCAAACCACGGATCGTAGTCTTGGGTCTAAGGGATTGGGTGCTGGTACCCTAGGTATCTCCTCTTGTAACTTTTTCATTCTTTTCCTATGCTCATGTGCTCCCTTACTGAACCATCCTCTCTTTTTCTAAGGGAATGGCTCTTCAGACTGAGCCTTAAACACAAATATCCCGTCTTCATTGTCAGCAGAATACCCTGAGAGGGCAGGCTGTGAAGAGGTGCCTTCGCTTCTAGGTGAGCTGGACAACTGACGATAGACGTCGGATGGTCCTTGATCACTCATACTGTAAACTAACAAATAGTCAAATAACACATAACAATAAAATACAGATATGCACGTATTTCCGTAATTTATTTCCTAACACTTTAAATAATATCTTGGTGTCAGCAGAACACTTATGTGGCTGAATCAGTGGCTTAGCTCTGATACCACCTTCTGTCGCAACCCCCGCCCCCTATCTGTCCAGGGAACGGGCGGCCGTGAGACCAGTTTTGGTGGTATCGATGTTTATCATTTTGGCAGCGGAAATTTCATCAGGACCGTAGTTATGAAATATTTTATCAGAGTAAATACCACACTTTTATAATATTAAACATATTGGGATAAAACCTAAGTTTTCATTACAAACTGATTTATAGAGATAATCTCTATTTTATTGAATAAAACATATTCTTTTATTTAGGTAATTTTTATAGCCACTTTTCCAAGCCTTCAGTGCTATCCAGCTGGCTTCTAGTTGGCTTTCACATTTTGTTACCTGAAACGCGTTTAAAAATATTTTGTCAGTGGGAAATACTGGTGAGTGAATCCCAGTTTAATCAAGAAGAGTTTTATCAATTTTCACAGTATTGAGAGCGATTACAATGTTTACATCTACACAATTACTCATTCAGTACTCTCAATCCTGACTGGTGGGTCATATTACCCATTGGCTAACTCTTTGTCCAATGGTAACGTGTTCCACATTTTGTATACAAAACCCCAACATACCGGCAGTAATTGAAGAATTACAAAGACTCAATCACTGCTTAATCACATTGTAAAATATTTAAGGTTTTGTAAAACAGTTTACAAAAAGGAGATTACTCACATTGTTGTCTTAGGTTTCCTTTAAGGGTTTCCTGGTAATTATCTATAATTTACACAAATGCACACGCGTTAGTATAATAACCCAATATTTACATTAGTAATACTCTCCCCAAGACGGCATTCCAACGACTACGTCGGGCAGAACCACGACAGCCGTTACAGAACCTTGGATCAATCGGGTAGCTTATCTAATACGTAACCGGGGTATAATACTTACAACGGAGCAGAACTTCGTTAATTAGGGGGTATTATGCCCGAAAATTATGCCTACTATTCAGAATTTCGAGAGAGAAAGAGATCGTGAGCGAATTGAAACTGAAGGCCTGAGGTTGCTATTTATAGGTGACCTTTCACCTTCCCTCGCGGCCCGCGTAAGAGAAAGGAGAGGCCTACGCGGCCCGTGTAGTAAACTGGGTAGGCCATAGCCTGGCCCAGTCATCGCACTAGCTTCGCCACGATGATGACACGTGGCAGCACCGGGTGCCGCCACGTGGCGTAGCTATCGCGGCCCGCGTAGGTGGTAGCCAAAGGCTACGCGCCCCGCGAGAGACCATTAAAATCTGTTTTTATTTAATTTTTAATAAAATAGAGGTATTCGGGGCCCGTTTACGTATACGGGGTGTATATTATGACATATTGGGATACTTTAAAATATATTAGGGCGTTGAAAAATTTAGGAAGGTTGTTATAGTAAACATCCTCTCTATTTACAAGTAAGGCAGGGGTTCGAGACATTGTTAAACCGCTTTTTTTCGTTTGTTATTTTTAAATACAAAGCCCAAAATCCAATTGGTACATGCCCAACAAAAAGAACCTCATTTAGTAGGCCCCATATCTCTAGTTTGCTTTGAGTCTCTAAAATGGTTAAGCCTGCCCTGTCTTCACGCTACAATATATGTATAATATATATGTGTACTAGGTTATAAACCCGTGTATTACACGGGTTGAATAAATAAATTTTATATATTAAATAATAAAAAGTTATATCTATAAGAACCATATTGTACGGGTTGAATAAATGTAATTTATATACCAAATAAAAAAGTTATATCTTTAGAACCACGTGTATTACACGGGTTGAATAAATGTAATTTTATATATCAAATAATAAAAAATTATATCTTTAAAAATAAGCGCATTACACGGTTTAAATATATGTAATTTTCTATACTAAATAACAAAAAAAATATATATCCTTAAAAAACTCTGTGTATTGTTCGAATTGAATAAATCTAATTTTGTATATCAAATAATAAAAAGTTATATCTTAAAAAACCCCATGTATTATATGGGTCGAGTAAATGTAATTTTGTATAGTGAAAATAAAAAATATTTAATATATTAATACAAAGTTCGGCTTTCGTGATAGTATATCAAATAATAAAAAAAAATATCTTAAAAAACCTCATGTATTATATGGGTCGAGTAAATGTAATTTTGTATAGTGAAAATAAAAAAAAATATTTAATAAATTAATACAAAGTTCGATTTTCGTGATAAAAATAGATTATCATGTTGTTGCAAAATTTGTTAACGAAGTCTCAATAAATTTAACCCTTTATTTAAAACTCCGTAAATGTATAAATGATAAATAATATTAGTATGGTTTCCGGGCGAAGGTCAGTCAGAGCGGCAGCCGGAGCCCGATAGAACATCGCGTCTGCGAATGCTGGGTTGACGGGTAACCGTCCTTGACGGGAACCCGGTGACCCATGGTCCATGTACATATTGAAAGTCACCCTTCAAAAAAGTTAATTTTATTTTAAGTTTCGTAAAATCTATTTGATACCAAACTAAACAAAACGTTCAAATATAATTAGTTCAAATAAATAATATTATAAATGAGAAGGAGATTAAACTAAATAATAATTATCCATAAAATATTAAACTAATAATATTTAGTAGAAGAGTTATCTATAATATAAGATATTAAACTAAATAATATTTAGTAGAAGAATTATCTATAATTAATTAAAAAAGATTAAACTAAAATAATAATTATATATAAGAAATGATCTAACATGATGACACGTGTCTTTAGAGTGGGTTTTTTTATTATATTATATAGTAAAGATTATTTACTCTAGACTAGATTTAATAAAAAGTTAAATTATTAGTCTCGATATATGACAAGGAAAATTATTGTTGTTTGAAGATAAAAAGATTCGTTGCTTGAGGATAATAAGATTCGTTGTTTGCATGTGAGCGAAGGTGCCTTACTTGGTGGGTTTGGACTTTTGCGACCCACCCAAACTAAACCAAATGCCATCATCATCATCTATTTGTTGGTTTATAGCCTCTAACCCCTCAGGTGTCTTGTTTATCACTTCACATGTTTATCACTTCACATGTTTATTTATGTTAGTTAATTAAAATTTTAAAAACTATGGGTTTTTAACAACTTTTTACCCCAAGATACCACTTAATCATCCTCCACTTTTAAATAATCAATGCCATAAATGATTAGATAGTCATGTTTCTATAACTTTCGAAATAGTTCTAGTCTGTCTTGAAATTCTTATACAACTTTAAGGTATGCACATGTGAGCACACAGAGCATTTGAAATCTATGTATTGCTTCATATCTACTTTTGAATATAATGGATTTTAGTAAAATCTATACATGATTGTACATCCATATGAATACAATTAATTTATAACTGATTCAAATGTGTGTTATTAAGAGGCCATCACACATTTAATTTTAAGCCATTAATCAAGATTTGATCCATGGGCTATAAAAGATGTTTTTCTATTATCCAAAGGGAACCCCTAGCCCTTTCCCCTTAAGGATCAACAACATCCCCCCCCCCCCCCCCCCCCCCCCCCCTCTATCATTAATTCAATTAGAGGTGCAAAATAGGGTTGTTCATGAACCGAGCCAAGCCAGGGCAAGCTTGGGCTTGGCTCGATTATAAACCGAGTTGGCTCGGGTCGAATTTGAAACCAAGCTGGAAATCTATGCTCAGCTTGGTTTGGTTCGATTTTAAAAAGAAAAATTAATACGTAGCTCTCAAAGTTTAGTAGTCTAAAATATTATTTAATACTTTAAAAAAATAACATATCCAAAATAAGTCCAATCTAATACATTACAAGCTAAAATCAAGTTTAGTAACACAAAATAAGTTTTAAATTTCAATAAAATACAATATTAGTTCATTAGCATGATAATCAAACTTTAAATGTCTCATAGATATCAAAACAAAATATCAAATTACACTCGTAAATACATGTAAATACTAATCAGTTTTTTTTTTGTAATATATTATAATGTATATAAAATAAAATATATTATAAGTAAATTATCCGAGCTAAGCCAAACCGAGCTACCAAGCGAGCCAAATCGTGTCAATCCGGCTTGTTACGAGCTGAGCCGAGCGAGCTCCGAGCCGCGAGCTTTTTGGACAGCACTAGTGCAAAAACCACATTTTGGACCAAACCGATTCGGTTTCGGTCAACATAAGTCAAAATCAATTCTATCTCAGACCAGTTGGATTGAAAGTTTGAAACCTGTTTATAAGAGATAATCCAAACCAATAAACTGATAAAACCTGCAGGTCGGGTCAGGTCAGATTGTGACCGTTTCTAACAATCATTAAAATTTTAATGTTGGTATAGTATACAACAAATTACATTTGATAACCAGGCAACAAAGAAAATTAAAAATCAGATTGCATCAAAGCAACAAAAGCAAGTCAATCTTGATCATAGAAGAGGTGTTTGGATAACTACTACTACAACAATCAGATGTTCACTTTCATACATCTTAATATGTGATCATCTTAAGACTAAAGCGGTATGGCAGCCCGTCGCCGCCCCAAACTCCCCACCCCCCATGCCCGTCGCCGCCCCAAGCCCGGCAACTTCGGCTCCCACCAGCCGAACTCGACGCCCCCACCTCCTCTCTCCTTCTCTCACATATACCTATACATACATATATATATATAAAGAGGTTCATCCCCCACCCCCCTAGGTCCATCACCATCAAGCCCTTCCTACGTGGCGGTGACGTGGCGGCCCATCCTCTTGAGGATGGGGCTCTCCATACCCTCTAGTCTAATTGATCAAAATTAAAAACAAACCATCATTCTTGCACCACGTAATTACTTGCTAGTTTAGTTCAGTAGTTCATGGTGATCATTATGTAACAAATCCAAAAAAACAAAGCATCAAAGGCTTATTCAAATTCCCATTTTCATCAATGAAAGATCAGTACAAGTATACAACTCGGTGTCTCCATCTCGAGATCATGTTATTATCTCCCTTTTAACCAAAACTATACTATCACTTCCATACAACATAACACACTCAATGAAATCATATGATGTGAATTATACCAACATTGTTCTCATCAAGATTAAGGATCAAGATTAAAGCTAGTCATCACATCAGCCACCTCGGAGCTACTCGCAACCACATCATTCAACCCGCTACTAACTTTCGCCAAAATATGCGCATCATTATAATTCCTAACCGCCTGCACGATCGCCCTAACACTCTTATACGGATCAACCGAATTAAACACCTCAGATCCAACAAACACACCATCACACCCCAACTGCATCATAAGTGCCGCATCCGCAGGCGTCACAATCCCACCCGAAGCGAAATGCACAACTGGAAGCCTCCCCATCTGTTTCGTCTGCGCCAGAATATCATAAGGCGCGCCTAACTCTTTCGCAAACGTAAACACTTCATCCTCATCCATATTTGTCAAAACCCTAATTTTCCCCATCACATCTCTCACGTGTTTAACCGTCTCAGCAATGTTTCCAGAACCGGACCGATCGCCTTGCGTTCGTATCATTGCCGCGCCTTCTCGAACTCGGCGTATCCCCTCCCCCAAGCTACCGCAACCGCACACAAACGGAATTTGAAAATTATGCTTGTTGATGAAGTGATCTTCATCTGCAACCGAATCAAGCTCGTTTTCATCGATGTAATCAACGCCAACCGCTTCGAGAATCTGCGCTTCAACGAAATGACCTACGCGAGCTTTCGCCATCACCGGAACGTTAACAGACCGTTGGATCTGTTTAACAACTGCCGGATCGAGCATACGTCGGATTCCGGATCCGGACGGTTCGGATACGATGACGCAACAAGCTCCGGCGGATTCAGCGATCTTCGCTTGGTCAACGGTTGTGACTTCAATGATTGCTCCGCCGCGGAGCATTTGAGCTAAACCGACTTTTACTGAGAAGTTGTTTTTGTTGTTGTTTTTGCTTGGATCGGTTATGGCGTTGTTGCCGTACACGGTTACTGCACTTTCGTCGGCCATCTGCAAGGTGTTTGATGAAATGTCTGACTGAAATAGAGCGGTTTAAACAGTTTGATTTGGTGGAATTGTGTAGATCGAGAGGATTTATGTATACCTGCAAGGTATTTGATGAAATGTGTGAGTGAAACTTTGATGAAAGGTGTGAGTGAAATAGATATTTGGAAGGTGTTTGATGAAATGTCTGAATGAAATTGTGTGGATCGGGAAGATTTATAGGTAAGAGAAGGATTCCGGTGAGGGATCGAGAAGTTTCTGTAAGTTTCGTCGGTGGCTTGTTGCACGGAAAATGTAGAAAGGGGATTTGACTGATTCCACATGAGTCGTCGTATATAATATGCGTATAACCGTGACCGGTGTGTTGCCGAAAATAGAAGGTGTGATCAAACTAACACGTTGAAATGGGTTCTACATTGTGACAAAAATGATTAATAAAGGCTATCTTAATTTTATTTTAACTGTCAACAGAATCAATACCAAGAATTCTTGGAACATTCACTGAACTAAGCGGAATGCTCCGAGAGTAATCCTAGTCAATCATCAATTTCGGGGAAACCCCGGTAATCCACCCGGTCGTATGTATGAGGGTAAAATTACCGATAAAACTCATTTGGCTCAATTAAACCCAAGTTTCCCATCTTCTATCATTATCCACCAGTGTCTCACTCTACAACAAGTGGGAGTTGAACATACATCTCACAAGAGAAATGCAACTCTTCCACCACTAGCGAGGATTAATCTGAATTAATCGGATTAAGATTTTTATATGTAATTTTCGGTTTTATGTATACATATGCACATTTTTATAGGTAAATATTTTTTAAGTAGACATATTTTAACACTTCCTTAACTCATTTTTTTAAGTATACAAGATTAATTGCTATAATTCACATGAAAACTGTGACAACTGGCACTTTTCCATGCATTCCGTACAATAATTAAATAGAAATATGTGCCTTAATAACTGTGCATGATCTAGTTTACAAGACGAATGAATTTCTGATTACTGTTATATACATACAATGGCATTTCATGTTGCAAGACTTTTATCATTACTACATGCAACACAATATAGTTCTATTAATGCACAAAGCAGAGTTGGCACAGTTATCAGACAAATCAGGAAAATGCTGACGGAGTTCAGTACATAGACAGACGTTGTATTGAGACACAGAATGAGCCAGAAACCAAGTATTACACTAGTATAGTGTGTAGGAAATTAAGAATCATAAAACTACATTCCTAGTGATGACATAGGTACCGGAAAGTGTCAGAAACACACTAAAACTGCAAAATTCTGCAGTAAATAAACAAATTCAGCGAAAATTCAGCTTTTAACATCTAATTATAATGCAAAATTGTGATATAATGGTCCAGAATACTTTCCTAAGTGTCGGAAATCAAAACTGTCACAAAACACAACATAAAGCACACTAAACTGCGCAATTTAGCACTTTAACGAACAGTAACGAACCGAACAACCGGACACTACCCGAAACACCAAATTTTCACTAGAAGCATTGTTTTATCATTTTCAAGCTAGTTATGGCCACCGAACATCTTAAAACATCCTATAAACACTAAACACATATAACACTAACCGATACGCTTGGAATCCAACCAAAATACTTAACTTATCATTACAACCCAACTAGTACCCCCCCCCCCCACTTGAGGCCGGTTACCATGAGGGTCCCACTTGGGATTTTCTTGCATTATTTAATTGGATATGTTCACTACTTTAGAAACATAAAAACCAAGAGTTATTGGTATGTTGGGAGAATTTTCTATAAAACCTAAGGACCATTCTCATCTTTCATTATAACTTTCCAACAAGCTCCATCTTTGTGACAACTCGTAATTTAGAACCCTTTATTGTATCTTGATGTAACATGCTTGAACGTTATATGACTAGTTGACATGTTGGTTTAATGAATGTTATAAGTGAATGTTATGTGAATATGTGTTGTGCTTGTATGTATGTATGTATTGGAATCACACGAAATAAACCAATCGCACAATAGCAACTCGAACGCACAAGCCTTTGGGCTTTACTACTCTCGGCCCACTCCTCTTGAGCCTGAACCGAATGGACAACCCATTAGGAGGGTTCGGCCCACTCTCTCTTTTACACGCATAGCATTAGGAGAAAGGGTATACTTCTCATTTGTTTGCTAAACACACAACACCACACAAACCCTAGCTCTCTCTCATCCTCTCTCTCAAACTTGACGACAAACATTCCCTCACCATCGAAGATCATTCCTTGAATCGGAGCACTCTTATTCATCTCAAATCCGGTTAGTGTTTTAGGGTTTTTGTTGTTATTTGATTTTATGTTGATCGATGATGGTGTATTGTTTTATGATTGATCAAATCCGGTTAGGGTTCCTATTTGTAGAATCGGTAATAATGAGGTTACATGATGTTGTGATTTATGTATGTTTTACATGATGATTTGGGAATGATATCAGATTGTTGGTGATATAACTGTTAATGTTAATGTCATGAAATCGGCTCATATGTGTGTGATGATGTTAATCGGATTAGAGCTATAATCGAGTATGATGTGATGTGTGATTTTAATTCCATGATTTAATAGTTAATATGTAGGTTGTTGTTATGTTTTGAATATGATTAGAGTTCATATGAATTGATGATGATTGCTTGGTTTGATCGAAGATTAGCTAGGATAGAAACTGTTGATTGATAATTGTAAAATTGGAAACTATTGAATGATTGTAACCGAATGGCATAATATCCGGATAGTAAAAACTAATCGCACAAGCTTGTCGGTCGCACAAGATCGATCGCACAAGATGTGGTCTGATCGAACAAGTCCAGTCGCACAAGATGTCTTCAGTCGCACAAGATGTCCCCAGTCGCACAAGATATATTGGATCGCACAAGCTGTTTACTCGTTTACTTGTTGGGCCGTATGTATGTTGGATCTGTTTGTCATTTGGGCCGGGTTTATAGCTGATCGCACAACCCATTGTGGATCGCACAAGTTATGCTGATCGCACAAGGGGTTGGGCCGCCTGTTTATTGGGCTTTATATTTGGGATCGTACAAGTGATAGTGTGTTATTGACTGCTAAGGTGTTATACGTGTTTGCCATGATCAATACGTGTTAGTAACCTGTTAGGCTATGTGTAATCATATGTGCTTAACTTGAACCTAGAACTGACTTGTATGGTAACCATGTTAGGACGTGGTTAGCCTCAACTAGCTCGATTGACCTTTCTGTGTATCTGCCGAGCAAACCAAGGTGAGTTCAAACTAGCCAAGGCATGGGATTCCCGGTGGGTTGGGAATGAGATTGAATAACTACTCGTACAACCATTACTATTAAACTACTTATTACTGTCCTCGGATTGAAGGGCACGTACGTAAAACCTACGTACACTCATACTTACTACTGTCCTCGGATTGAAGGACACGTACGTAAAACCTACGTACACAACCATAAGACCATCAACTCTATCACTTTAAGTCCCTCATTTATCGACTTAATCGCCGAGGCCTATGGCGAGCGGGTCATTAGTTAATAGCGCTATTAGGTTTAACAAACCTCACACCGTGCCATTCGGACGGGCGTGTACTAATGGACTATGGGCAAAGGGTCAATGCTGATAGACATTGACTTAGGGCACCTCTTACATTTTCGTAGCAGTCGATACGCGTGGTCTAATTACACATGGAAAGCCCCCACTAATCTTCGCAAACATGTCAGGATGACCGCGATACGAATTAATACGATACATGGTTTACAAAACGAACATACGATTTACGAAACGAATTCTATAACTAAACAACCAACTGTGAACTCGCTCAACTTTGTTGTTGATTCGTTGCTACATGCCTTGCAGGTCATTAGGTACTCATGGAGCTTGCACAGGGAGGAACGGTCGTTGTGGGATATGGCAGTGTGTGCCATGCTATAAACATTTCTTTATTTCGTACTTAATACTTACAATGGGTTTTACAATTATGCTTCCGCTAAACACTTAACTATGCTTTGGTTTTGAACACCTTTCATATTGTTTGGTTGAAATATGTTTACTTACATGCTTGTTCAATATGATTGGTGGCTTGATCCTGGTCAGTCACGCCTCCAAGCGGTGATACTCCGCGTGTGGATTTTGGGGTGTGACAGATTGGTATCAGAGCCATTGGTTATAGTGAACTTGGTTTTAATAAGGAAAAAGTTTTTGTTAAAACCAGACTATAACCTGTACAATGCTCTACGATCCACAACGACGCTTCACTCCACGTGCAAGGCTCGACATTCTAGGTGATATGGTTTATGTTTTATTGCCTACTTGCTAGATTACGTAGAACTTTGCTTATGGTATGCTTAGATAAACGTAGTCACTGTTAATTGAAAACACGAGTGTGCTTACTCTCTCCTGTCATCGCACTTTCACGAACCTCTCTCACTCATGTTTCTCTTGATATGAAGATCATGTCTGGACGCGTTAACATGACACAAGCCCAGTTGACGGCTCTAATTAACCAACAAGTTGCTGCGGCATTTGCAGCTGCTCAGGCAGGAGGTATACCCTGCCATCCCGACTCACTCTAGGATCTCTGGATCCTACTCTCATGAATCCAACCTTTGTGTTAAACTTTTTCCTTTCTTACTCTCACGACAGGTCAACCTGCACAGCCTCCTGTGTGCACCTTCAAAACTTTCATGGACTGTCGTCCTGGTACTTTCAGTGGCACTGAAGGGGCAGTTGGACTCCTCCACTGGTTTGAAAAGCTTGAATCTGTTTTCGAGATGTGTGAATGCCCTGAGGCTCGCAGGGTGAAGTATGCTACCGGTACCCTCGAGGGTATAGCGCTCATATGGTGGAACGCTCAGGTGCAAATGCTGGGGTTGGTTGCTGCTAACGCCACTCCATCGAACAACTTTAAGGAAATGATCAAAGAGGAGTATTTCAATCATGATGAAATTCACAAACTGGAAGTCGAGTTCTTCAACCTCAAGATGACGGGGTCAGAAATTGAAGCATACACGAAAAGATCGAATGAGCTTGCTATTCTGTGTCCTACTATGGTGGATCCTCCCATCAAACGCATCGAACTATACCTCAAGGGCTTAGTGCCAGAGATCCAAAGTCATGTGACTTCAGCCAACCTAGCCACCATCCAGCAAGTGGTACAATTGGCTCCTCGCCTCACTGATCAGGCGGTGGAGCAGAACCAGTTACCAAAGCGTATTAGTGCCACAGCTACTTCTGAAACTCCCGGAGACAACAAACGTAAGTGGGATGGAACTTCAAGCAAAGGTTCAACTTCTGTTCAGTCTCAGTCTCAGCAGAGAAGAACTGATGACTACAAGAGCCCTGGTCAACAATCTTCTGGTAGTCAAGGGCAGGGTGGATATCGAGGAAACCTTCCAAAGTGCAACAGATGCAACAGACACCACAGTGGTCAGTGCAACAAGGGTCGTTGCCAGAGATGTCTCAAGATGGGTCATGAAGCTAAGGATTGTAGGAGCTCACGACCTGCGAATCAGAACCAACGACAACAACCACCAGCTCCACAAGACCAGCAGCAGCAACAGCGAGGCAACAGGGGATGCTATCAGTGTGGAGCTGAAGGTCACATCAAGAGAGATTGTCCCCAGCTGATTCAGAACCAGAACAACAACAATAATAACAATCAGGGGAATGGAAACAATGGGGGTAACAACGACAATGGTGCAAGGGGTCGTGTATTCGTTATTGGTCAAGGTGAAGCGAGGAATGATCCCAATGTGGTGACGGGTAAGTTCCTTCTCGACGACTTTTATGTTACTGTCTTATTTGATTCGGGTGCCGATACTAGCTACGTGTCTTTAAAAGTTAGCCAAATGCTTAAGCGTACCCCAACACTTTTGAACACCAAGCACACTGTAGAGTTAGCTAATGGTAAAAATTTAGAGGTCACACACGTAGTCAAGGGTTGTAACCTTGTTCTTGCTGGTCATACTTTCTCAATCGACCTCCTTCCTATCACTCTGGGTAGTTTCGACGTTGTCATAGGGATGGACTGGTTATCCCAACACCAAGCAGAGATTCTTTGCAACGAGAATATTGTTCGTATTCCTCGCCCAGGTGATGAACCTCTATTGATTCGTGGTGACAAGAGTGGTGCTGTTGTGAGCATCATCTCTTTCCTTAAGGCCCAGAAGTGTTTGCGTAAGGGCCACACTGCTATTTTGGCTCTCGTTACTGACACCTCGAAGAAAGAGAAGAAGATAGAAGATTTTTCGATAGTACGCGACTATCCTGAGGTATTCCCTGAGGAATTACCTGGTCTTCCACCTCATCGCCAAGTCGAATTCCAAATCGAGCTAGCTCCTGGAGCAGCGCCCATAGCTCGTGCACCGTATCGCTTAGCTCCATCAGAGTTGGAAGAACTTTCTACGCAACTACAAGAACTCTTGGATAAGGGTTTTATTCGTCCTAGCTCTTCGCCCTGGGGAGCTCCAGTATTGTTTGTGAAGAAGAAAGACGGTACTTTCAGAATGTGCATCGACTACCGTGAACTCAACAAGGTGACTGTGAAGAATCGCTATCCTCTTCCACGCATCGAAGACCTATTCGACCAGCTGCAAGGGTCGAGCTTTTACTCGAAGATTGATTTGAGATCAGGATATCACCAGCTGAGAGTTCGAGAAGAGGACGTCTCCAAAACAGCCTTTAGAACTCGTTATGGACACTACGAGTTTTTGGTCATGCCTTTTGGGCTGACAAACGCACCTGCGGTTTTCATGGACTTGATGAATCGAGTGTGCAAGCCTTACTTGGACAAATTCGTTATAGTTTTCATTGACGACATCCTGATCTATTCAAAGAGTCAGGAGGAACACGAGTAGCATCTACGACTCATTTTAGAACTCCTTCGAACAGAACAGCTGTACGCCAAGTTTTCAAAATGCGACTTCTGGCTTCGTGAAGTCCATTTCTTAGGCCATGTGGTGAACAAGGATGGGATTCATGTGGATCCATCTAAAGTAGACTCGATTAAGAACTGCCCTGCACCTCGTACACCAACGGAAATTCTCCAATTCTTGGGCTTGGCAGGTTACTACAGAAGGTTCATCAAGGATTTTTCCAAGATTGCACAGCCTCTCACCTCACTAACGCAGAAAGGCGTTGTTTATCGATGGGGAAACGCACAGGAATTAGCATTTCAGCACTTAAAGGATAGACTTTGCAGTGCACCTATCCTTTCATTGCCAGAGGGTACAGACGACTTTGTGGTTTACTGCGACGCATCCATTCAGGGTCTTGGTTGTGTATTGATGCAACGGGATAAAGTTATAGCCTACGCCTCACGCCAACTTAAAGTTCATGAAAAGAACTACACTACCCACGATCTAGAGCTGGGAGCTGTTGTTTTTGCGCTTAAGATATGGAGACACTACCTGTACGGTACCAAATGTGCCATCTACACCGATCACAAGAGTCTCGAGCACATCTTCAAACAGAAGGAACTTAATATGCGACAACGACGATGGGTCGAGCTACTGAATGACTACGAATGCTCGATCAGGTACCACCCAGGCAAAGCTAATGTTGTGGCTGACGCCCTCAGTCGAAAGGACACTACGCCTAAGCGCGTACGAGCTTTACAACTCACTATACAGTCTAGTCTTCCTTCTCAGATTCGAGATGCTCAGGTAGAAGCATTAAAAACAGAAAACATCAGGGCTGAAGCCCTACGCGGCTCAAGGCAACGATTAGAACAAAGAGAAGACGATGCTTACTACGTAACAGGACGCATTTGGGTCCCACTCTATGGCAATCTACGAGAGCTTGTGATGGATGAGGCACACAAGTCTCGCTACTCAGTACATCCTGGTTCGGATAAGATGTACCACGATATCAAAACTACGTATTGGTGGCCTAGCATGAAGGCCCACATCGCAACTTACGTCAGCAAGTGTTTGACTTGCGCGAGAGTCAAAGTCGAATACCAGAAACCCTCAGGCCTACTCCAACAACCAGAGATACCACAATGGAAATGGGAGCAAATTTCCATGGATTTTGTTACTGGCCTGCCTAGATCTCAACATGGTAACGATACTATTTGGGTGATCGTGGATCGACTCACAAAATCTGCTCACTTCTTGGCTATCAAAGAAACTGACAAGTTCTCCACTTTAGCAGACGTTTACTTGAAGGAAGTGGTCTCGAGGCACGGAGTGCCCACCTCTATTATCTCTGATCGTGATGCACGTTTTACTTCTGAACTGTGGCAAGCAATGCACAAGTCCTTTGGCTCATGTTTAGATATGAGCACAGCTTATCACCCGCAAACGGATGGGCAGTCTGAACGCACCATCCAGACCCTTGAAGACATGCTTAGGGCATGTGTAATTGACTTTGGCAACGGCTGGGAAAAGCATCTGCCACTTGTGGAATTTTCGTACAATAATAGCTACCACACCAGCATTAAAGCTGCTCCGTTTGAGGCATTGTACGGGCGTAAATGTCGATCCCCTCTTTGTTGGGCAGAGGTGGGGGGATAGTCAGATTACTGGTCCAGAACTTGTGGTAGACACAACAGAACGAATTGCTCAAATACGACAACGAATGGCGGCAGCTCGTGACCGTCAGAAAAGCTACGCCGATAAGGACAGGAAACCACTCGAGCTCCAGGTTGGGGAGCGAGTGCTACTCAAAGTTTCACCCTGGAAGGGTGTGGTTCGTTTTGGTAAACGAGGCAAACTTAACCCACGATACATCGGACCTTTCGAAGTCATCGAGAAAATAGGCAAGGTAGCCTACAAACTGAACTTACCATCAGAACTCAGTGCAGTTCACAACGTTTTCCACGTGTCGAATCTGAAGAAGTGTCTGTCAGATGAGACCCTCATAGTTCCTTTGAAGGAGCTCACTATCGACGAGCAGTTACGATTCGTCGAGGAACCTGTTGAAATCACGGACCGGGAGGTTAAGGTCCTCAAGCGCACCAGAATACCTCTCGTTCGAGTTCGTTGGAACTCACGTCGCGGCCCAGAGTACACCTGGGAACGCGAAGATCAGATGAAACAAAAGTATCCCCAACTATTCGCAAACAGTACAACCACTACTGAGGCTGAAGCTACGGAATTTCGGGACGAAATTCCAGATCAACGGGGGGAGGATGTGACACCCCAGGAAAACCATACAACTTTACTAGCTTCCTCAGTGAGTACTTACCAAATTTCGGGACGAAATTTCTTTCAACTTGGGGATAATGTGACAACTCGTAATTTAGAACCCTTTATTGTATCTTGATGTAACATGCTTGAACGTTATATGACTAGTTGACATGTTGGTTTAATGAATGTTATAAGTGAATGTTATGTGAATATGTGTTGTGCTTGTATGTATGTATTGGAATCACACGAAATAAACCAATCGCACAATAGCAACTCGAACGCACAAGCCTTTGGGCTTTACTACTCTCGGCCCACTCCTCTTGAGCCTGAACCGAATGGACAACCCATTAGGAGGGTTCGGCCCACTCTCTCTTTTACACGCATAGCATTAGGAGAAAGGGTATACTTCTCATTTGTTTGCTAAACACACAACACCACACAAACCCTAGCTCTCTCTCAAACTCGACGGCAAACATTCCCTCACCATCGAAGATCATTCCTTGAATCGGAGCACTCTTATTCATCTCAAATCCGGTTAGTGTTTTAGGGTTTTTGTTGTTATTTGATTTTATGTTGATCGATGATGGTGTATTGTTTTATGATTGATCAAATCCGGTTAGGGTTCCTATTTGTAGAATCGGTAATAATGAGGTTACATGATGTTGTGATTTATGTATGTTTTACATGATGATTTGGGAATGATATCAGACTGTTGGTGATATAACTGTTAATGTTAATGTCATGAAATCGGCTCATATGTGTGTGATGATGTTAATCGGATTAGAGCTATAATCGAGTATGATGTGATGTGTGATTTTAATTCCATGATTTAATAGTTAATATGTAGGTTGTTGTTATGTTTTGAATATGATTAGAGTTCATATGAATTGATGATGATTGCTTGGTTTGATCGAAGATTAGCTAGGATAGAAACTGTTGATTGATAATTGTAAAATTGGAAACTATTGAATGATTGTAACCGAATGGCATAATATCCGGATAGTAAAAACTAATCGCACAAGCTTGTCGGTCGCACAAGATCGATCGCACAAGATGTGGTCTGATCGAACAAGTCCAGTCGCACAAGATGTCTTCAGTCGCACAAGATGCCTTCAGTCGCACAAGATGTCCCCAGTCGCACAAGATATATTGGATCGCACAAGCTGTTTACTCGTTTACTTGTTGGGCCGTATGTATGTTGGATCTGTTTGTCATTTGGGCCGGGTTTATAGCTGATCGCACAACCCATTGTGGATCGCACAAGTTATGCTGATCGCACAAGGGGTTGGGCCGCCTGTTTATTGGGCTTTATATTTGGGATCGTACAAGTGATAGTGTGTTATTGACTGCTAAGGTGTTATACGTGTTTGCCATGATCAATACGTGTTAGTAACCTATTAGGCTATGTGTAATCATATGTGCTTAACTTGAACCTAGAACTGACTTGTATGGTAACCATGTTAGGACGTGGTTAGCCTCAACTAGCTCGATTGACCTTTCTGTGTATCTGCCGAGCAAACCAAGGTGAGTTCACACTAGCCAAGGCATGGGATTCCCGGTGGGTTGGGAATGAGATTGAATAACTACTCGTACAACCATTACTATTAAACTACTTATTACTGTCCTCGGATTGAAGGGCACGTACGTAAAACCTACGTACACTCATACTTACTACTGTCCTCGGATTGAAGGACACGTACGTAAAACCTACGTACACGACCATAAGACCATCAACTCTATCACTTTAAGTCCCTCATTTATCGACTTAATCGCCGAGGCCTATGGCGAGCGGGTCATTAGTTAATAGCGCTATTAGGTTTAACAAACCTCACACCGTGCCATTCGGACGGGCGTGTACTAATGGACTATGGGCAAAGGGTCAATGCTGATAGACATTGACTTAGGGCACCTCTTACATTTTCGTAGCAGTCGATACGCGTGGTCTAATTACACATGGGAAGCCCCCACTAATCTTCGCAAACATGTCAGGATGACCGCGATACGAATTAATACGATACATGGTTTACAAAACGAACATACGATTTACGAAACGAATTCTATAACTAAACAACCAACTGTGAACTCGCTCAACTTTGTTGTTGATTCGTTGCTACATGCCTTGCAGGTCATTAGGTACTCATGGAGCTTGCACAGGGAGGAACGGTCGTTGTGGGATATGGCAGTGTGTGCCATGCTATAAACATTTCTTTATTTCGTACTTAATACTTACAATGGGTTTTACAATTATGCTTCCGCTAAACACTTAACTATGCTTTGGTTTTGAACACCTTTCATATTGTTTGGTTGAAATATGTTTACTTACATGCTTGTTCAATATGATTGGTGGCTTGATCCTGGTCAGTCACGCCTCCAAGAGGTGATACTCCGCGTGTGGATTTTTGGGGTGTGACAATCTTCTCCTTTCCTCCAATTTATCGGCTATACCTTTCATTCTTTCTTTCTTTGGGTCTTCCGCTCCAAGTGACTTTATTTGGGAATCTCGTATCATATCAAGTAAACATGGTGTAACAATCATCTTCATGGATTTTACTTGAATGGGAGGTGGATACTCCTTTCGGCTTAACACATCAGCCACCACGTTCGCCTTTCCCGGGTGATAAAGGATATCGCAATCGTAATCTTTGATAAGTTCTAACCATCTCTGCTGCCTCATATTTAAGTCTTTCTGCTCGAAGAAATATTTGAGGCATTTGTGATCCGAGTAGATTGTACATTTTGCACCGTAAAGATAGTGGCTCCAGATTTTTAAGGCGAATACTACTGCCGCCAACTCTAAGTCGTGAGTTGGGTAGTTTCCTTCATGCGGTTTAAGTTGTCTCGATGCATACGCGATAACCTTTCCTTTTTGCATTAAAACACATCCCAAACCTCGACGTGAGGCATCCGAATAGACAACCAGATCTTCCGTTCCATCTGGGAGTGTTAAAACCAGAGAACTAGACAATTTTTCTTTTAACACTCGAAAGGCTTCTTCTTGATCTTTTCCCCACACAAACTTCTCTTTCTTCCTTGTCAACTTCATTAAGGGTAACGCTATTCTTGAAAAGTCTTGTATAAACCTCCTATAATAGCCAGCAAGGCCTAGAAAGCTCCTTACCTCCGTTGGGGTTTTTGGGGAAACCCACTTCATTACCGCCTCAATCTTTGATGGATCAACCAGGACACCCTTCGAGTTTATTACGTGGCCGAGAAACTGTACCTCTCTGAGCCAAAAGTTGCATTTTGAGAATTTTGCGTAAAGTTTCTCCTTACGGAGAACTTCAAGTACTTCACGCAAATGTCTCGCATGTTCAGTCTTGCTTCGCGAATAGACTAGAATATCATCTATGAACACGATCACAGATTTATCTAACATGGGTCGGCATGCCCGGTTCATAAGATCCATAAACGCAGCCGACGCGTTCGTCAATCCAAAGGACATGACTAAAAATTCATAATGCCCATGTCGGGTTCTGAACGCGGTCTTTGGAATATCTTCTTCCCGAATTCTAACTTGATGATACCCCGAACAGAGGTCTATCTTGGAGAACCAACTGCCCCTTGTAATTGATCAAAAAGATCGTCAATTCTAGGTAAAGGGTAGCGGTTCTTCACGGCCAGCTTATTTAATTCTCTGTAATCGATGCACATGCGCATCGACCCATCTTTCTTTTTAACAAATAAGACAGGCGCTCCCCAAGGCGACACACTCGGGAGTATCAAGCCCTTATCTAGTAGATCTTGTAGTTGTGTCATTAACTCCCGCATCTCAGTGGGAGCCAATCTATAGGGAGCCTTCGCTACATGTTTCGCACCCGGGTTCAATTCGATGCGAAACTCTATTTCTCGTTCGGGAGGGAGTCCCGGCAATTCCTCCGGAAATTCGTTCACGACCTCAACATCTTCAAACTTCGGGAGGCTTTGTCGAGTGTCTACTACATAAGCTAGGTATGCTCTACTGGTAAGTATGTATTTAACGGCTTGAACAAGGGTGCACAATTTTGTTTCCACATTTCTCTCCCCTTGAATACTCAGTTGCCTTCCACTTGGAGATTGGACAAGCATTACCTTATTTTCACAATTAATCTCTACACGGTGTCGTGCCATCCAATCCATACCTACTATCATTTTAAATTCCCCCAAAACCATAGGTATGAGGTCGATATCGAATTCTTCATCTTCTATAGTGAATTTGCAATTTCTACAAATCTCGTGTAACACATAGTTCTTACTATCGGCTATTCCTACTTCTAAAGGTATCGACATTCGTTCAATCTTAAATGAAGGATGTTGTATGATTTCATTTGAAATAAACGACATAGTGGCTCCGGTATCGAACAAAACATAAACCGGTATGGAGTTTAATAAAAAGATACCTGAAACCACATTCGGATGGGACTTGGCTTCTTCGGATGTGATTTGAAACATCCTCCCCTTCGCCTTAGAGCTTTCTTCGTTCTTTCCCTCCTTCTTTGATCCTTGTTGGAGTTTAGGACACTCCGACTTAACATGCCCTTTCTGGAAACAGTTAAAACATGTCTTCGGGTTGCTAGGGCACTTGTAGGATGTATGCCCCTCTTCACCGCACTTATAGCACCCCTTCTTACCCAAAAGGCATTCCCCAGTGTGAAGTTTTCCACATGTCTTGCAAGGAGTAATACCACCCTTCGACTTGTCTTTCCTTCCTTGATCTTGGAACCTCGCCTTTTTAGATGGACTTGCATTTGTCCCCTTTTCTGTCGACCTCTTTTCACCACGTTCCTCCTGCCTTTTAATCTCAATTTCTTTATCCTGTGCCAAATTGATAAGCTCATCAAGGGTCTCACATTTTGAGGGAGTGATGAACTCCCTAAACTCTGCCTTCAGTATGCCATAAAAGCGATTGATCTTCATTCTTTCAGTCTTCACAAAGTCTCCACAAAACTTCATCTTATCCATGAAAGTGTTTGATATTTCGTTTATCGTCTCGTTTTTCTGTCGGAGGCGTAAGAAATCCTCCTGAATCTTATCAATGGCTGACTGAGGACAATGATATCTCATGAAGGGTTCCTTAAATTCTTTCCAAGTCATCATTTGGAGTCTATCCTCACCTATTTCTTTACTATACGCATCCCACCAGTCTTTCGCCTGGAAAGAGAGTTGACCAGTAGCGAACATCACTTGATCTTCCTTATCACAACGACTTCGTATAAATACTGCCTCTATGTTCGAAATCCATCTTTGGCATGCTATCGGATCGATTTTGCCATCATACGTTGCGAGATTGCATGCCATGAAGTCTTTATATGTGCATCTTCGATCTTAGCTTTTACCTTTAGATCCCTCAATCAATTCTTTCAATTCTTCGATCTTACTAGTCATCATTGCATCCACAACTCCTAACACCCAACTTTCTACTTCTTGAGCTAACCGTGGAAGATTAGCTTGCATAACCCCTTCCGCCACTTCTGTGACCTTGCTATTAAATGCTTCTTGTCTAGCCGTATCATCGTCATCCTCATTAACGTTTCTTGCATCGGCCATGTACACATTGTCATGTTTATGTTTAATACAAATCACAAGCTTTCAATACATCATAGTTCGTTAGTCCGTATTTACTTCATTCGCATTCTTACATTTTAAACTTACTCACTTTTTAAACTTTCATCATTCATTCGTGTCATTCGACTCTTACGAATCCATTCCATCGTAACCACTAATTGTGATTACATATATCTATTAGGCCTTATATGGACCCTACGTAATCGTTAAATGAGCTTTCGGACAACCCGGTAACTCCAAGTGTGAAAAACAAAACAATTCAGCGGATTGGTTTTTTCGCTTGGCGTCGGCGACGGCCTCCTAGCCCGTCGGCGACGGGCCCCGAAAAAGGGCGTCAGCCACAACCCCTGTATACAGATGATTAGGGCGTCGGCACAACAGGGTGGCGTCGGCGACGGCCTCCCGTTTGCTGAAATCGCTGCTGACCTTGTTTTTGGCATTTTAATCATTTTTCGGGCCGGTTTCAGTTATACGGTTCCTAGAACTCCAGTTTCATCTCCCATTATTACTACTCCACATACTTAACTTAAATATTTATCGTAAACACACTATACATACTTGTATTAAACCAAAAACTCAAATTGTTACCTCATTGGCGATCTTGGAGTGAACACACCTTCGAACGAGCCGTCAGTTTGAGTTCGAGCATCTCAACATATGCTTGAATCCCTCAAACCTCGGCTCTGATACCAACTTGTAAGGCCCGCATTTGTGTCTAATAGAAATGACGACCAAAAGACACTAGAAACGAGAACTTTAAAAAAAACGTCCAACCTTTTCTCAATTGAAAGGTAAGAATACTATTAACATTAATGCGCAATATTAACAAAATTTGGGCATGGCCCGTCCGTACGACGAGTGTATCCCTGTTTTAACCATCAACTATATAAAAGTCTACAACCCGTTTGACAGACGCGACCAAAAACCATACATCAAGTTTAAAAAGTATAGCTGCTAACAAGGTTATACACAACAAGTATTTTGACCCATAATATTACTACAAAATAGCGGAAGCGCTTGATGGTCATAGTATGTGCGTGTGTTCACTCCAAATTGCCAAGTCGCCTAAGATGAGGATTTACCTACATTCAACATAAACAAATAAGTTAGCATTTCATCACTAACAAGGTTTAACTAATAAATCGATTCGTTTCTATCACGGCCTTACATCATTCACTTGCATTACTTAACCGTTAGACGGTTCATTACATACTTGCCTCAATGTAGAGACTAACACACTTTTCTTAACTTACCCGCTAACGACGGGTACTAGTATTTCTAACAAAACTTCCATTCGATTCGTCCATGACGAATCGAATATATTCTTTACATACACTTACACTCCAATCCGAGAAGGACGGATAGAGTAGACTTTCATTCGTTACATACTTAACTTCCCATACCCGGTTCGACTAGAAGGAACCGGATATGATGCATTATCTTTCGTAGTTTATTCATTCCTCACAATTCGTTTACGACGGATCTTACTTTTACTTTCGAACGATCATAGATTTCAATTCTCAAAACTTTAACATAACAACACAATACAATTAAAATTATTATACATATGACAACATCATAAAGATAAAATTATGGTGTACACTAACGTACCTCGATCTTGTGAGTCTCCCGTTTTCTTAGTGTTTGAGCCTTCTTCTTTCACGCCTACATTAAACGCATTCATTCATTTAGCCCAACACTTTCATTCCAACATTTACATAAATTTCTCATTTTCAAGTGACAAACATTATTACTAATTTTCAGAATTTCACACATTTATTCTCTTAAGCATTTCATCAAACACTTAGTGTGCGTCACATTAATAAAGCATAATGTACAAGTATTTAAATCATGACTTTTACTAGTTCATCTTATATATCATCGATAATCAATCTAGTTCATACAATTCTTTTATTCTACATTAATTTATCTAGCATTCATGCATTACAAGCAAGATCATATATCAAGATTACACATATTTACTTCTACTCGATCATCCTTTCATGCTAGTTTTTCATCAAGTGGGTTTGTAGAATTTTCTTTCAATTAACCTAAAATCAAGCATGATTGCTACTCTAGGGAGTAACCCTAACATCCAATTTACACAAATCATACCACAAACTCATGATTGGGTGGAAACCCTTTTTCTACAATTCACCAAATCAGGAAATTTAACTTACCACTTCACTACGTGTGTTTAGATGATCGAATTTCTGAATCATGCAATCGATTATCTTTGAAATCCTTTGTCAATTTGCTGAAATTAGCAAGAACAAGGGTTTCTTCCTTGTTCCCCTGTGTAGTTCGATCCCAAAGCACACACCAGGAGTATGTTTTGGGGTTTTTATTTCTTTTGATACCCATATTTTGCAATTATTCATATTTACCCCTCATAGAATTACATTTCTTTAATTAAACACTTTCCACCCTTTAACTAGCTTTTGTAACATTTTTACTAACTAAGCTAATTCTTTTAGTTATTTAAACTTAGTTTCATGTTATCCTATTTTGGTGTGTTACATTGAGCTAGTGGTAAGAACACTAATCACTTTATTTTACATCCTATTTAAGTGGTTAAAGAATGATACATAATGTTAATCTTGAAGAACACTAAGAATCAAGAGAATGAAGCATGAACATAAGATTAAATCATGAAGAAACCATGTTGTTTATATGTTGTTATACTTGTTGATTGTTGTTTACTTATGTAAATGATGTAGATCATCATATGATCTTGCTAGATCATGATTAAAAACATAATCTAGTAAGATGAGAGGATGAAAATGCTAGAGATTAATAGATCATCCTCATGAAAGACATGAACTTAAAAGAATATAATGTTTTCTTGTAAAATGATGATTAAAGTGAGTTGTCAGTCTTGTAAATCTAAGATTTCAAGAATGATTTTTCAAGAAACCAAGTTAAAAATACAAAGTTTACTTAATCTTGGTTCTTAAATAAATAACCCTCATTTTTTGTGGTTAATAAAGTGTAGAAGCACATATGTGACAAGAAAAATCCATGAATAAATATTTTTAGAAAATGTGATTATAAGCTGTGAAGAACTAACTTCTTTAAAAATGATGTTTTTAAATAATCAACCACACTTTAAAGGGTAACAAGACTTACTAAATACTCTAGTAAGTTACTACACATTTTTATAAATTTTCAAGTTCATGAAGTGGTAATTTATGCTTGTTTTTGGCAAAATTGGTAAGTGTAGATTATTTATTGGTGATTATTGATTGATTGTGTTGATTTACAAAAGAAAATGATATGCCTTCAAGGTATGGAAACCTCCATTTTTAGGGGAAACTATGACAACATTTTTCCAAAAACTAAACACTTAGAAAAATATTTCTAAACAAATATTTACAAGTGTATTTTAAACCATGGATTTTCACATAAAGTTTGCCATAAATTTTGTTTCAAAAATTATAAATATTGGAGGTTGGTTTTATAAATAAAAGTGACTAAATATGTATTTAGGAAAATATATATTTAGAAGTCACCATGTGTGTGATTATTTGTATATTATGCGTATTAGTTATATTATTTTAGGACTTGAAATAATATAACTCATCAAAATACCAAAAATTTGCAATCCAAAATGTTACCAAAATTCCAAGGAATAAATATACAAAGAATACCCAATTTATTGGTGGAACCGAACAAAGGAATATAACTCGCAAAAATATTCCGGAAAACTTATTCACAAGTATATTTTTGGTAAATAATATTTTGGACACCAAGAGAACAAAAATGTGAATTTTTACAAGTATTACAAAATAGATCATATTTTTAACAAGGGGAAATTTTTTTTTTTTTTTTGGTAAGTAAAAATACATATATTTTCTTGGAATTATTAGAAGATATATCATTTTTGGGAGAAAATATATATTTTCTTAAATAAACTTTGGACATATTATTTTTGGGTGAAAAATAGATTTATATATATTTTCTAAGTTAGACTTGAAAATATATTATTCTTGAAGACTTATATGAAAAGTATAAATATTTTTGCCAAGGAAAATTTCTAAATAATTTTTCTATGTAATATTTCTTAAAATATATATTTTGGAAATATATATTGATATATTTTTATTATAAATATTATTCCGGAAAGGTTAATACAAAAATTAAGTATGAGATACTTAATAAACACAATAAAAATACGTATTCTCGTACGTATAATTACACACCGAAATACGCCATCGATACTTGGCAAAAATATAGAAGGATAAGAATACGAATACAAATACACCCATCCTTGGGGAGTTATACAAGTACAAATACCTAAACTTGACAAGTTAAAATGTATTATTTTAACTAGTATTCCAAAATTCATAAATATAATTTAAGTTAAAATATTTATTATTTTAACAAATAATTATATAACTTGGAATAATATTCAGGACACAAAGAAACGTAACTCAAAGACACTAATTAATACTAAGTCAATGTACGACCCGCTCGTCTAATAGACCGTAGTACGTTGTAGGTAGTCGTGCACACTAGTAGCAGCTTGAGTTACGTCGGATTGAAGAACGCAAAACTGTGAGTTCATGTCCCCCTTTTCTTAACTGTTTTCGGATTTATAACTCTTGGGGGGTGGAATACATGTTGCATATGTTTAAATGGTATGATTTGGCTATGAAACGAATTATAGATCATGTGAGCATATATTGAAATTGAAATGCCATTAACTCTCATAAGATATATGGACGAAGGTTAGATCTAACGGGTACGGCCGAGCCCCACTCATGGTCCTTATGTGACCACTTGAGTGCTTTGGTGTCCCAGTCGAGGTAAATAGACAACGGTCAAGGGTAAAATTGACACAGTCGAAGGGGAATTCGACACAATCGACGGAAATCGACGAGGGTATAAGCCTACTCATATTGAGTGCTCCCTATGCCTTCACATACATTAATGTCCTTGTAAAACATTAATTTGATCTGTTCATAGATGTTTTTCATACCTGTTTTCAAAGGAGTCTCTCAAACGTTTACAAGTTTATCAGTATACATACAAAACGCATGAACTCGCTCAACTTTTGTTGATGTTTTCAAAATTACATGTATTTCAGGAACAAGTTGGAATCTTGGGCGCGGGTGTTGTTTCTAGAAGTAAATTCCAAGTTAGATGTCATCCACTTTTGTTGGTTTGTAACTTAGTCAAAGGTTGTGTTGTTTGAAACTTAAATGACTTGTGTTTGTAATAATTTAAACTTAATGAATGGATGAACATCGTTTTGATCATATAGTTGTTTATTATGATTGAATGCAATGATATTGAACAAGTCACACATCATACGCTTCCGCAAAAGTCAGGGTGTGACAGTTTGGTATCAGAGCTTCGATTGTAGTGAACTAGGATTCCTTCTCGAGTCTAGACTACAATCACTAGGACTCTCTCACGAAAACATTTTCACAAAATGGTTTTTTCATTGCATTCACGAAAGCGCCAAGATCCATGAGTCAAACATTTTTCAAAGAAAAGACAAGGCAAGGACATTAGTAGGGAGGAGAATACCCCAAATTAAAGTGCCAATTAAGGCATAGTCTACGTGGGATAGACTTGCCAAAGACAAAATGACCCCCCACCCGAAAGGACAAACGAGAGTTATATGTGACATGATGCATCTATTTGCCTGTTTATGCTAAGTAACGTGTTTATTTATTGATATATATATATATATATGCGTATAAGTGTACGTAATAATTATAGAGGTGAATAAAATGCCTACGACTCCGAATCCTATTATTGTTCTTGACTCGCACGATGAAGCTATCGACCTCGCGTTTACTGCAAAGCTCATGGCTGGAATGATTACCTGACGAGATTCTGAGCTTGTTTCCGTAGGAGACGACTGTTCTTCCCTCTAGAATGTGAAGGCGCCTGACTACGGTAGTGACAGTGAGGCGGAGGCGGCAACCTTGGACAACAACCTTATCAGCAGGACGAGGTCCCTGTGGCTTTTGCGAAACCAGATTAATGACACACTTGACCAAACAAGGAAGATGAAGTACTCATCTTGAAGATACCCCTCCAACTACTAGGAATCCTCCTTATTCCTAATACGTTTAGTCATCGTGCTTATTCGCGCGTAATAATAACGGATGTTAGCGCGTGGACCACCGCAATGGTCCTTTTCATATCGGAAGTATAAGGACAGTAGTGTCCCCTCTTTGGTTGATCATCTGCTTTAAACGAGGGAAAATTGGGGTGACCGTGCAAGACAATTTATTATTACGGGGGCGCACGTAATAACGACTTGTAGTGCATGGAAATCCTGGTGGACTCTGCGAGTCAAGCTAATGATCCCCATTCATCCAAAACTTCTAAATGTTCACACCTACATCTAGTAGAACAATACTTAGGTAATTGCTATAGCACTTTGCAAAGTAGGAAATCTGCCTTTACCTACTTCGTATTCGACACTTCTACCCGTACGAGTTGTTTGGGAACCGATATCTAAGCAAGTGAAGATGGCTAACACTCAGGAAAGATTCAGTGACGTTACACTCTCTATCACCCCTATATGTACAACCCCCATCTATTGGGAAGTATACCCGTTTCTGTGAAGCTAAAAGACCTAAGAAAACCCATGTAGAAGGAGAATAACTACTACTTTCATATTATGGAACTTGTATGACCGAGGTGATGTAACCTCGAGTTCATTTTGTTTTCCCTGTTACAAACAATAAGTCAAGTTGTCAAGCATATATGAAAGCTTAGTGGTTGTTTTCTTACTTATACATTGTTGATTATACATGCATGGAGATTACATGTTTGCTTGTGGTGATATATACCTCATAGACAATTATGGAATGTTGTCTAACCTACCCCATACCTTTTTGCCAGAAGAAGATGCCGCCCAGACGTGACACAAACACCAATACGTTACCAAGAACTGAGGCCGAACTCAATGAGCGCATTTCCCAAGCTATAGCTGTAACGCCCTGCTTTTTCGCAACTTCCTTTAATTAGAAAACGTGTCTTGTATTTCTATTTTTGGAAGCTTATTCTTTTTGTAGTTCGTAGTTCGTTTCAAACCATTGTAATCCGAGACTTCGATCGTAATAAAATTAACTATTTTATACCAATTATACTCTGTTTATCTATTTATGCTTGTACATTTAAATCCGTTTATACCTTTGATACATACAATCATTCGATACGTATTCATGCTTCTCGTAAAGACGCGTTTAATCTACAAATAATCATCATGAATGTACGACCTTAGACATGCTATACTTGTAGTTATATTGTTATACATTTTACAATCCATCCATACATACTTGGTTCATACATTTACTCACTTATTATGTTCGATTAATATTTAAAATACGTCATGTATATACATAATTGTGGTCTAAATTATATGACATTATACATAATATACCTTAAAATATTATTAATTAAACATTAATAAATATATAGGTTTAATAGTTTATGAACAATAATATATTATCTAATTGTTATAGTAACTTGGATTTAAAAAAAAAGAAAAGAAATGAAAGCTGATTCATGCGCCCATGATCAGCCTACCAATTGATTTTTACCCATAATATTCATTTCCACTAGTTGTATGTTATGTTTATTGAGATATTAGAAACCTTTGTCTAACAAAAATAAATAAATAAATAAATAAACAAGCATTGCCCCTTACGATCAGACAAGCCTTAATGGCTACAATTTAATTGTTATTTTTTTTTGTTATCAATGTTATTTGATTAATGGAAGGAGGTATCAGTAATAAATACAACAAGTAAACTTTATTGCAACAAAAAAAAGGTAATATTGTTGGCTGTACACAGCCTCTCGAGACAGCAACAACATTTAGATTTTTTTTTTCTCTTTTTTTTTATTATTGTAAACCCCAACTACTTGTATTAATTGCAACCCTTCTTTTTGGTCTTAATACTTGCTTAAAATGTTATTCTTCCTACTTTGCTTCTTCCTCTTCTTTTTGGTCTTAATACTTACATTATGTCTTTCCTAAGACAATTTACACAACACACTTGAAGACTTGAAGACACTCTTTATACAAAAGAGACGAGTTTACCAAAATAGGCGTGAAACCCACAATTTGGTGAACGACTCTCATTTCGCTTATTCTTATTTTTGCACGAAATTTCACCATTAAGCTAGGAGTGAAATTCACTCTTAATGGTAAATTTCCAATTTAAACTCTAGTGCACCCTCGTCATAGTGTCGAAATTATATTTTGGCCCGATGAGTACCAACCACATTAGGGTACGAAATCGTCAAGTTAGGGGTGAAACCGGCACCTTGTCGATTGAGTCCCATCCCTCGATTTTCGTTCTCGCCAAAGTTTCGTTTGTTTCAATCGATTAGAGACGTGTAGTAACTGGAAGGGTAAGATACCATTAATCGCTTCTCGACGAGAGTATCTTACCTATAGGCCAAATCACGTTTCTCTAATTTGAAAGGACTTTCGATTCACTTTGGCATAGTCGACGTTTCTCTACCCGAAACAATCTTATGTTTTATGAGCCTCTCTTTTATGTGATTCAATTTATATGTGATTTTATACTTGTTACTTCCGTTACACAATTCGCACGTCTCGCGCAATTAAAAACAATAATAATCCTCGTGAACAAACTAAATTTATACTCTTTATACTCATTCTTATGTGTTTATACTTGTGATTACATGCTGAAATCTTACACTTGTTTGAATTATACGTGATACATGATGCATACATGCCTATACACGCAAAACTTATTTTGAAATTTATGATCAAGTCTCATCCTTTTCCTTCCAATGCCGTGTCGAAGAAATTGACAAAGAAAAACAAGAAGGAATCCACCTCCGACTCCAAGTCAAAGAAGGGCTCAACTTCCAACGCTAACTCTGAATCCATGTCGAAAAAGGATTGCATGAAATTCATGGTCAAGGTCATACCCGATATTGTGAGCAAAATTCAGCCAAACACCGATTCACCGCATGGCTCCGTCAATTCAAGGGCAGAGAAACCCAAGCCAACCCTCCAATTCAAGCAATTCATGGCTTGTAAACCCTTAGAGTTTACTGGCAAAAATGACGCTACCGCCATGATGAATTAGTTTAACGCGATTGAGCTTACCTTCCTGCAAAGTGGCTGCCCTGATGAACTAAGAACCTTGAACGCAACTGGGGTTTTCCGTGAAAAGGCACTTGAATGGTGGAAACGACGTTGCACATGCTATGCCTTGGGACGAACTCAAGCAGCTTATGAAAGACCACTCTTGTCCTCCTCACGAACTCCAAAAGTTGGAGAATGAATTTTGGAACCTTACTCAGAATGGGAGTGACATGGATGGTCTGATTACGCGCTTTAAACAACTCAGTGTCCTCTGTCCTGGACAAGTCGACTTCGTCCCCAAGACCATAGCCAAATTCATTCGTTGTGTTGCACCTTCCCTGACAAACCACCTTGCCTCTGCTAACCCTAAAACCATAGAGGAAGCCTACACCATAGCCACCGAACTCAACAACAACTGCGTTCTTCATGGAACCTATGACAAGGTTTCGACGAAGAGTGCGCATTAAGCTGTCACTGATACCACCGATACTACCACCGCTGTTAAACCTTCATCCTCCCAATCCAAGAAGAACAAAGGCAAGAAGCGGAAGGCTTCAAGCCAGAATTATGCGATCGTCACTCCGCCAAACCCTCAACCCTTACAATCGGTAGCCGCCGTTGCACCCGCAAAATCTGAACCACTGAGACAAGGCTACGTTGGATCTCATCCCAAATGTACTACCTGTATGTTTCATCATACTACCAACGTACCCTGCCACAAATGCGCCAACTGTCAGAGGTATGGTCATTTTGCTAACCGATGTCGAAACATCCCGCAAGCCTAAAACAACCAGAACCAAGCCATCGTTGCAAACCCTGTTCCTAACCAGGCTCAACCTCAAGCTGCTCCTGTGCGAGCATGCTTCAAGTGTGGCGATCTCAATCATCTCTCCAATGTTTGCCCCCAGCGTTATCATCCTCAACAACAACAACAACAGCAGCAGCAGCAGCAACCGTCACAACAGCAACAACAAGCTCAACAACCTGCTAGAGGCCGAGCTTTTGTCATCACTGCCGCTCAGGCTCAGAATGCCAACAATGTCATTACTGGTACGTTTCTTGTGAACCATGTTTATGCTTCTTGTCTATTTGATACTGGCGCCGATAGAAGTTTTGTTTCGTTAGAATTCGAATAATTGCTTATGTGTAAATGCTCTAAGTTGCCAAAATCCTTCGCTGTCGAAGTCGCTGATGGTAAATCCGTCGCTCTCGATTCCATCCTTTCCAATTGTACCTTGATTCTCAACGACCATACGTTCTCAATCGATCTTATACCTATGCAAATGGGTAGCTTTGACATCATAGTAGGCATGGACTAGCTTAGGCGAGTTCGTGCTGAAGTTGTTTGTTCTGAAAAGTTTATCCTCCTTCCTCTTTCGAACGGTGATTCTCTTCACGTGTATGGCGAGAAACCTTCCCAAGGGCTCAAGCTTATGTCATGTATCCAAGCGAACAAATGCTTACGCAAGGGTACCTTCGCCTTTCTCGCCCATATTGTGGAAAAGAATGATAAAGGCCCAAGCATAAGCGACGTTCCCGTCGTACGTGACTTTCCCGATGTGTTTCTCGACAATCTTCCTGGTCCGCCTCCTGCTCGTTCTGTCGACTTTCGTATCGATTTAGTGCCTGGCGCTATGCCCGTAGCTAAGTCTCCTTATCGTTTAGCACCCTCTGAGATGCAAGAGCTCTCGAGTCAACTTCAAGAGCTTCTTAATAAAGGCTTTATACGCCCTAGTACTTCCCCTTGGGGCGCTCCCGTTTTGTTTGTCAAAAAGAAGGATGGGTCATTCTGTATGTGTATCGACTATCGTGAGCTCAACAAGCTTACTGTCAAAAACCGATATCCTCTTCCTCGCATCGACGACCTCTTCGATCAATTGCAAGGTGCGACCTGTTTTTCAAAGATCGATCTTCGTTCTGGGTACCATCAACTTCGAGTCCTCGAAGAAGATGTACCTAAAACCGCTTTTCGTACGCGTTATGGTCACTATGAGTTCGTGGTCATGCCCTTTGGGTGGACTAACGCACCCGCTGTCTTCATGGATTTGATGAACCGCGTGTGTAAAGCATACTTGGACCGTCTCATGACCGTCTTCATCGACGATATTCTTATCTATTCCAAGACACAAGAAGAACATGAGTGACACTTGCGTCTTATCCTTGAACTTCTTCGTACTGAACGTCTATACGCCAAATTCTCTAAGTGCGAATTTTGGTTGAAAGAAGTCCAATTCCTTGGTCATACTGTCAACGAACTTGGTATTCACGTTGACCCCGCTAAAATCAAAGCTGTGAAGAATTGGATCGCACCTAAGTCCCCATCTGAAATTCGTTCGTTTCTTGGTCTGGCTGGTTACTATCGTCGTTTTATCTCCAACTTTTCAAAAATCACCGTCCCTTTGACCTCCTTGACTCAAAAAGAGAAACCTTTTGTATGGGGTCCCGAAAAAGAGGAGTCTTTTCAAACACTCAAGGACATGCTTTGTAATGCTCCTATTCTAGCACTTCCTGATGGTAACGACGACTTCGTCGTGTATTGCGATGCTTCAAACCTTGGTCTTGGTTGTGTCCTTATGCAACGAGGCAAGGTTATCGCTTACGCATCGAGACAACTCAAAACACATGAGAAGAACTATACTACTCACGACCTTGAACTTGGCGCATTTGTTTTTGCGTTGAAGATTTGGCGACACTACCTTTATGGTACTAAGTGTGTGGTCTTCACCGACAATAAGAGCCTTCAACATATCTTCGACCAAAAGGAACTGAACATGCGTCAACGTCGTTGGGTAGAATTATTAAATGACTACGACTGCGAAATCAAATACCATCCAGGTAAAGTGAATGTAGTAGTTGACGCTCTTAGTCGTAAAACCCATGTGAAGAGTATTTATAACAACTCTAAACCAACACCCTCGAATTATTTTCAGACACCCTAATATATTTTAGAATATCCCAATATGTCCAAAAATACACCCCATACGCGAAAACGGACCCCAGATACCTTAAATATTATTAAATTTAATTAAAAATAATGTTTTTGGGTTTCTCGCGGGCCGCGTAAACCTCTTAAAGGTCTTACGCGGGCCGCTAGAGATCAAAGGTGTGGCGCAGCCCGGTGATGACACGTGTCATCATCGTGGCAAGGCTAGGCGATGATCCGGACAAGCTAGCCCGTTGACCAGAGTTGACGCGGGCCGCGTAGGCCCTTGTCTTCTCTTACGCGGGCCGCATAAAAAACCGAAGTGAAGCACTATATAAGCAGGCCATCGGATCTTCAGTCTATTCGCTCACTTTCTTTTCTATATCTCAAAAATCTGATAGTAGGCATTATACTCGGGTCTAATACCCCCCTAAATAGCGAAGTTCTGCTCCGTTGTAAGTATCATAACCCCTGGATACGTATTAGATACTCTGCCCGATTGATCTAGGGTTCCGTAACGGCTGTCGTGGTTCTGCCCAACGTAGTCGTTGGAATGCCGTCTCGGGGAGGGTATTACTAATGTTAAAATGGGTTATTATACTAACACGTGTGCATTTGTGTAAATTATAGATTGTCACCAGGAAACCCTAAAGGATAATCTAAGACAGCAATGTGAGTCGATCCGCTTTTTGTAAACTTTTTGTTAACTGTTTTTACAAAACCTCACACGATTAATTAAGCAGTTATTGAGTATTTGTAAGAATACAATTATCATGAGTATGTTGGGGTTTTGTATACAAAATTTGTTACCACCTGGTCAAGGAGTAACATTTCCACAAGTCGGGTCTGACAGTACCATGGATGTTAGTTGGTATAACTTGGAAACAAATGTAATTGCGAGATCGCCCTCAATACTGTACAATGGTTTTTATTAAATCTTGATTAAACTGGGATTCACTCACCAGTATTTCCCACTGACAAAATGTTTTTAAACGCGTTTCAGGTAATAAACTGTGAAAGCCAAATAGAAGCCAGCTGGACAGCACTGAAGGCTTGGAAAAGTGGCAATAAAGTTACCTAAAATAAAAATAGATGTTTTGTTAAATAAAATGGGATTTATTCCTATGAAAATTTGTGTACTGCAAACTTGGGTTTTATCCCATATGTTTAATATTATGAAAATGTGATATTTTACTCTGATCCAATATTTCCTAACTACGATCCTGAAGAAAATTCCGCTGCCAAATTAGACAAACACGCGATACCACCGAAACTGGCTCGCGGCCGCCCGTTCCCGGGGATTTGGGATCGGGGGTTGCGACAGAAGGTGGTATCAGAGCTAAGCCACTGATTCAGCCACATAAGTGTTCTGCTGGCATCAAATTTCAAATTGTTAGGAAATGAATTACGGGAATACGTGCATAATTGTATTTCTTGTTATGTGTTATTTGACTATTTGTTAGTTTACAGTATGAGCGACCAAGGACCATCTGACGCGTATCGTCAATTGTCTGGTTCGCCTAGAAGCGAAGGCACCTCCTCTTCTCAGCCTGCCCTCTCAGGGTACTCTGCTGATACGAAAGAAGGAATATTTGTTTTTAAGGCTCAGTCAGAGGAGCCATTTCCTCAGAAAAAGAGGGGATGGTTCAGTCGAGGGGCACACGAGCGTAGAAAGCGTATGAAAAAGTTACAAGACCAGAGAGCACTAGCAGCAGCCAAAAGAGAAACCGATGCCTATGCCCAGGATATGATTAATAGGGGTATAGCCAACATCCACATCCTAGCAACCACTGCAACTGACCCTAATCTGGAACAAATGATAGCACCCCAACCACAACTGCCAATCCCTGACCAACCAATGGAAATAGAAAACCCTAAAAATCAAGTAGAAATGCATGACTTCAATCCGGAAGAAATACCTAGGGCACCAGCACCAAACCCCCTAGACCCAAATTACGACCCCTGGTGGGACGACAATAGGGACTATGTGCAACGTTACCCGATACATGAAGACATGCCCATGCCAAACATAGGTGCCTACCCAGGTTTGGATCCTTTAGATCCCTATTACCACGATGAATACATTAGGGAGATTTTAGAAGATCCTTACCGATTCCAGGCACCTACACCCCCATATCAGGAACCCGCACCCCAGATTCCGAACCCAGTCCTAGAACCTGCACCCCCAATGAGTGCAGACAATGTACAAGAACTTAGGACATTTGGTGAGGAAATTTTAGAGAGTAGTGAACGAATGAGACAGGTGGGAGAGCGACTCGTCTGGAAGTATGACGAGCGCAATATGGATTTCTGGATGAATCCTGTTGGGATTGAACCCTACCAGAGGAACAGATAATTAAAGCCAAAACTGGATCAGAGCAGTGGATCCAGAATAGGCAGATGTTACATACAAGTCTCTCCCCTTGAAAGTGATTTCAACATCTGCTGACCTCCTATCTACTGATCGTGCAAACTGCTGACCCACAACTGCTGTTCAAGTAAAGACCTGATAAAAGACTAAAGCTCTGTTGTTCAAACTACTGCCTTGGTTCAAGCACTGCTGATCCGGACAAGTACTGCTGGGTTCACAGCAGTGGAAGGATGCAGCAGTTGTTTATTCTGTCTTTATGTAATGTAATGTAATAAGCAGTAGTTAGTATAGCAGTGTTTGTATAGATCAGATGTTAGAGTTTGTTAGGAGGTTAGATGTCACTTTCATGGTGACGTCAGCTTAGATGCTCAGTGGTTTGCTAGTGCCTATAAATAGAACAGTGCTCTGTACTGTTCTATTAGCTCTTTGCAACATCGTCTTCTCTGCACGAACAAACACTGAGCTCTGGCTGAGGGGGAGTTTGTATTCAATCATTGCAATTGTAATCGTAATTGAAATAAATTCAATCTTTCGGTTCATTGTGAAAAATGTTTGATCAAAGCATTACTCTCATTTGATTGTATGCAAAGTTTGTTTCCATCTTAATTCCGCTGCACAACTCATTCATTTCCATCTTAATTTCAAACGTAAAATACAATCAAAACCAAACTCAGATCCAACAATTGGTATCAGAGCTGGGACAGTCAAATTTGATTTAACAATCATTTTGACATAAATAGTTCAGCTCAAAATCGTTGATATCGATAGTTTGTTCGTTTTTGTTGAAAAACAGAGCAAGGTTTAATCACCATTAAAGTTGATTAATCAGTGTCTGTAAAACAACCAGGATGACGTCACAATCACAAGATGATAAGAATAATGTTGGCTCGCTTTTTAAACCACCCATGCTTAAACGTAATGAATACAACATCTGGGAGAAAAGGATGGGTCACATCCTTGCTCAACAGAACACTGGATGTTGGAGGTCTGTTGTTTTTGGTCCCCATGTTCCTATGGTGCCAAGTGCTGAGGATCCAAAGAAGTTCATACCAAAACCTTATGAAAACTATACTGAAACTGATTTTCAAAAGTTCAAACTCGATGCCAAAGCATTTAGCATCATAGCATCTGCATTACCAAATGAGATCTATGCTGGACTGTTACATTGTAACAGTGCCAAAGAGCTATGGGATGCATTGAAGGAACAGTTTGGGGGAACCGAAGAAGTTATTGAAAACAATAGGGAAATTCTGAATCAGCAGTATGAAACCTTCTGTCACATTAAGGGTGAAACATTGACCCAACAGTTTGAACGTTTTAGTTGTCTCATCAGTGAGCTAAGGCTTGTTAAGGTTGAATTTCCAAAATCAACACAAAATAGCAGGTTTCTTAGATCGCTACCTGATAAATGGGACACAATTGCATTTGTGACTAGAAACTCTGTTGAGTTCAAAGATCTGACCCTGACCCAACTTCATGGTAGACTCCTGACCTATGAAAGGGAGTTGAACCAGAAAAAGAAGTTGCAAGAGTTTGGAAAAGCTACTGATGATTACTCATTCGGTAGCACAGCTCTTCTTGGTCAGGAAGAATCTGGCAACAGTAGTAAGGAACAGGGTTATGATCATTTCATTGATATAACAGCTGGTGGAAACTTTACCAACCCTGATCCTCACTCTGCAAATTTTGCTTTTACTGCAAACACTGAAAACCAGATGTCAGATAATTTGTGCTTTGAACTCAATGATTTGCAACATTTTGATCCCACTGACTTAGAGGAGATGGACATTTTGCATCAGTTGGCTTTGCTTAGTGTGAGAACAAGCAAATTCTACAAAAGAACAGGGAGAAAGTTCCCAGGGTTACATGGGAATCTAAGGGTTGGGTTGGATAAATCGAAAATCAAGTGTTACAAGTGCAATAGGCTAGGTCATTTCGCTAGGGAATGCAGGAGTCAAACTACTGGTCCTATAATCACTCATCCTAGCTCAAACCCTAGACCTCAAAATCAAAGCACTGTGCACTATACCCAATATACCCCTGCAGCTCATGTTAACACTACTCATTATGCTGCTGCCCATGTGCCTGTGCATTATGTCCAAACCATTGTTCCACAGATTCAATATGTTCAAACCCCTGTCCCCCAGGCACAAGTGCAACCTGTTGCACCTCAAACAGCTGCTCCAGCAGTGGTACAACCAGATCAGCAAAGCTTTTTCACTCAAGGCTTTGTTGACTGGAGCAGCATGCCTGATGAGTTTGGTGATGAAAATTTTGCACTCTATGCTTCTTTTGAACCTTCTAATGATGAATTTTGTTTGATGGCATTAGATTCAATACCAGAGGGGATTGAAACTGAAGGTGAACAACTAAGTGATGAAACAGTGGATGAGGTGACTGAAGCAGTTGTTAATACAGTTGCTGGTAAATTACTGCTGGGAGAAAATTCAGAAACCCTGATTGAACCACTGACAGACCCATGGTCCAAAGAGGACAAAGAAGAAGAGGAAGAAAAGAGAGCAGGTAAGAAGGAAGTAAGAGCTGATGATGAAGAAAATCATCAATGTGATTGTGCAATGATGGCTGCTGCCAAGGTATCTCCTCAAGTTCTTGAAAAACTGTGTTCTGACAATTGCATTATTGCTTTTTCTAACATCAAAGAGGTAAATGAAAACCTTCGGAATAAAATCTTAACTGATGAAGTCAAATTTGAAAGTTCTTTAAAAGATCTTAAAAACAAATTGACTGAAAAAGAGAAAGAGATCAGCAGTCTTAAAGAAGAGCAAAGCATAACCAAAACTCAACTCCAAACTATGGTAGAAAAATACCAAGTTTGCAAAAAGGAGTTGGATTCCACCCAGATCACCTGTGAAAAATGGGTGGAATCATGCAAAGGGTATGAGGTTATGCTTGAAAAACAGATTAAAAGCAATGTAAAATTTGGTGTTGGTTATAGAAAACATGATGATGAAAACACTGCTTTTGAAAAATCTGTTCAAACCACTGATGTAACAACTGAGTTCATCCCCGCAAACAAGAATGGCCAAGAAGTGAAAATCACTGATAAACTTGGTAACAAAATCACACTTGACAGACCAATGGGATCCTCTACTTTTGAGGAGCTTGAAAATTATCAGTTTAAACCAAAATGGTCTGATGAGTGTGATATTCTTGAAAATTTCAAGCCCATGGACTTTACATCAACTGATGGTGTTAAAGCTCCAAAAGCTAAAGTCATTCCTCTCAAGGACATCCCAACAGAGGTTAAAACCTCTGCTGCAAAGGAGTCCGAAAAGAGAAAGAAGAAAGAAAAGATCAATAACCTGTTTTGTGAATTCTTTGAGAAAAGGAATCATCTAACAAAAGACTGTTTCCATTTAAAAGCTTATGATTTGAACAAAACAAGTGTCATTGTTCCAGCTGAAAGCTGCATTGTTTGTGGTAAAACAAACCACAAAACTCAAGCATGTGTGTATCTCAAAAACTTTGATGTGAAAAAGAATGAGTACATTGCTAAAACATCCTTGAGTCCATCAACATCATCTGTCAAATTCACCAAGAACCAACCATTGTTTGTGCCAGTTCAAACAGCTGTCACAAAACAGCTGAACCAAACATCTGTCAAAAGAGATGTTCAAGTTACTGATGCACCCCCTGCCAATCAGTTCAGAAAAGGCAAGGAAAAACAGTCTTACCAAAGGATTCCACACGTTTATGAGGCCTACAAAAGGCCCTCTAAACCTAAAGTGAACAGGCATCCTTTTGGGTACCAACAGGTGATTGGTCAAGACCTCCAACAGTGGTTAGCAAGAAACAGTAATAAAACTGTCCAAACCCCTGACCTAACCACTGTCCATCAATGTGCATCCATCCCAGACACTGTTGAGACCCCATCCAAAGACTTATTGGCTTTGGAAACCCTAATGAACTAATCCTTTTACTTCATGTGCAAGGAGCTTCTGCTTGTTTAGATAGCCTTTGGTATGTTGATAGTGGAGGCTCCAGGCACATAACTGGATGTAAAGCCCTACTCAAAGATTTCAAAATTCATGGAGGGGGTGATATATCCTTTGGAAATAACAGTAAAGGAAAAGTTCTGGGGTCTGGTACAGTACAGTCTGGAAATGTAAAATTTGAAAATGTCAATCTGATAGACAGTCTGAAATTCAACCTCCTGAGTGTTTCACAAATAAGTGACAAGGGGTATGGGTCATTCTTCACAAAGGAGTGTTGTAGGATTGTTGGACCAGAAATGGTCAAAAAGATTGAAGCAATAATAAAAACTGGTCAAACAAAACTTGTTGCTCAAAGAAGTGGCAATGTTTATGTTGTTGATATGTCAAAAGAGTGTCCCAGAGCTGATGCCTGTCTGTTTTCAGCTGCCTCTAACAAAGAGACAGAACTTTGGCACAGAAGACTGGGGCACACAAATCTTAAGACAATCACTGAAATTTCAAAAAATGGTTTGGTAAGAGGCCTACCACAAAAATTGTTTTCATGTCCTGAACATTGCATTTCCTGTTTAAAAGGAAAACAACATAAAAGTTCTTATAAGTCCATTGAAGAGTCCAAAACAACCCAGTGTTTGCAAATGCTACACATGGATTTGTTTGGCCCAGTTCAAGTCATGAGTCTCAAAAAGAAAAGATATTGTTTGGTTATTGTTGATGACTTTTCTAGGTTTACATGGACTTTCTTTTTACACTCAAAAGATGAGACTGCGGGCATTTTGCAAGACTTTGTGACACAGGTTGAAAAGCAATTTGACCTTCCAGTGAAAAGCTTCAGGAGTGACAATGGCACAGAATTTAAAAATAAGGAGTTGGATGCCTTCTGTGTGAAGAAAGGGATTGTAAGGCAGTACAGCATCCCTAGAACACCAGAGCAAAATGGGGTAGTTGAAAGAAAGAACAGAACTTTGATTGAGGCTGCCAGAACCATGCTTGCTGATTCAGGTTTGCCATTAACTTTCTGGGCAGAGGCAGTAAACACTGCTTGCTATGTCCAGAACAGAGTTTTAATAAACCCCAGGCACAAAAAGACTGCTTATGAAATTCTGTATAAAATCAAACCACTGATCTCATACTTCAAGGTGTTTGGCTGCCCATGCTTTATTTTGAACTTAAAAGATTCCATTTCAAAATTTGCAGCCAAAATTGATTGTGGTTATCATCTGGGGTACTTAACCACTGCCAAGGCCTACAAAGTGTTTAATACACGGACCAAGGCAGTGGAGGAGACTTTGAATGTAAAGTTCAATGAACTTTCATCAATGAAAATTCCAGCAAATCCTGCAGATCTGTTTGATCTTGATAAATTCACTTTTGAAAATACTGCTGTCAAGACTAACAGTGCAGGTCCATCAGAGGATTTAACACCAGACTATGGGTATGAAATCATCATCCCTCAAAGGTCTGCCAAAATGGGAAGAGCATCAGATGTTCAAAACAGCTGTCAAAGCTCAACCACTGCTACCTCAACAGTTGTTGACCAAAGTAGCCCATCAACCACTGCGTCCACATCCTCAAACACTGCTGACAAAAGTCCCCAAACAGTGGATAAAAGTCAGCATGTGTCCACTTCATTACCTCCCATTCCACCACCTTTTGAAGCCACTGTTGGATCATCAAAGTCCCCAGCAGTGGTTAGCTCAGATGATACACATTTGCAGCCTTCACCAACAAATGCCATCATTCCATACCAAGGAGATTTAATCTACTTGAGATCTCATCCACCTGATCAAATCATTGGCAACATCAATGAAGGGGTGCTCACAAGAAGCCAAACCCAAAACATTTGTCTTTTTGCTGGTTTTCTATCACTCCATCAGCCAGTCAAGTACCAAGAGGCACTGAAAGACAACAGCTGGGTAGAAGCTATGCAAGAGGAGCTCCAACAGTTTAAAAGACAACAAGTATGGGAGCTTGTACCGCTGCCAGAAGAGGTTAGTCCCATTGGCACATAGTGGGTCTTCAAAAACAAAACTGATGAAAGGGGTATTGTTGTCAAGAATAAAGCCAGGCTTGTGGTTCAAGGTTACAGACAGGAAGAGGGGATTGATTATGATGAAACATTCGCCCCTGTTGCAAGATTGGAAGCCATTAGACTGTTCCTGGCCTTTGCTGTCAACCACAACATGAAGGTGTTTCAAATGGATATCAAAAGTGCTTTCCTCTATGGTACAATTCAAGAAGAAGTGTATGTCTGTCAACCTCTAGGTTTTGAGGATCCATTTTATCCAGATCATGTCTACAGGCTGAACAAAGCCCTGTATGGACTGAAACAAGCACCAAGGGCCTGGATTTTCAGACAGTGACTTTGCTGGATGTAACACCACAAGGAAGTCCACATCAGGAGGGTGCCAGTTTCTAGGTGATTGCTTAGTTTCATGGCAAAGCAAAAAGCAAGCAGCTGTTTCCACATCCACTGCTGAAGCTGAATATATTGCTGCTGCAAGCTGTACAGCCCAACTCCTGTGGTTTCAAAATAAGTTGCTGGATTTTGGTATCACTGCCTTAAAGACACCACTCATGTTGGATAGCCAGGCAGTAGAAAATATCATCAAAAATCCAGTTTCCCATTCAACCACCAAACACATCGACATCAGACATCACTTTGTGAGGGATTGCTATGAAAAAGGTTTGATTTCTCTGCATCATGTTCCAACTAAAGACCAGCTGGCAGATGTGCTCACAAAAGCATTGGATACTGCCACCTTTGAAATCTTGGTCTCTAGAATTGGCATGCTAAACATGGAATAACAAGCAACATCTTGTTTTTCTATGAATAAAAGCATTAAAATGTTTTCAGAAAATAAAAAATCCATCCTTAAAAATAGTTAAAAATGAAATTTTCATTAAAATCCTTAAAAGTCTGCCATAACCACTGTTTGTTCAAAAGTCTGCTCTACTTCAAAGTCTGTCCACTGTTAAAAGCCATCCTCTGTCCTATTATTTCCTTGATAAACTCTGTTGTTCAAAAGCAGTGTCTTATCCACTGATATGCTATCCACTGATAGTAAAAATCATCCACTGCTTTCATTATACCGTTGTAACCACTGCCTTCATCAGTAACTTTCATAAAAGTACTGTCCTTCAGTTCATCAGAGTTTAGCATGTGGGCAGTACATAGTGGTCAGACCTTTTGTAACCGCTGCCACGTCAGCCTTCACTTTTTCCTCTATAAAACCCCACTTCACACTAAAACAGGGTTTTACTGTCGAATTGAATTCTCAAAAATTATCTTCTCAAAACAGTTTTTCTTCAAATTCATTCACAAATTTCTTCGATCATCATCTCCAAAATGACAAAATCGAAGCCATTTGCAAAACCCACCTCCAAATCATCGTCAAAAGCGGCCTCTCAAAAGGTCAATACCACTGAAATCCCACACAAACCATCTCACAATCTTCTGGGTCTTCTCACAAAACCCGGCACCACAGATGTTTTCGACTCCATCATCGCCAAAATGGCTAAATCAAAGTACAAAACTTTGTTAACAGCCGATGCACCAATTTACTTAGCAACCCAACGAGAGTTTTGAAAAAACGCAACCCTTGACAAACAAGGTGAAACTGTGGTAGCCATTAACCCCTCTTTAAAGGGTAAAGTTGTTCAAATCACGCCACAATCTATATTAGAAGTCTTTAAACTCGAGGATCAGCAAGGTAAAACTTCTTTCCCTAAAAACGAGTTAAAAATTGACTTCATTGAGAGAGGGTATGCAGACACAATGATGAAGAAAGCTACCTTACAAAAAGGTTTCTTTCCTTCTGCAACAAGGTTTTTATTCCATACCCTCCTAATGTGTGTTTCAAACAAAACCACTTCTTTTAATGAAATACCATTAAAGATTCAAAATCTGGGATATGCTGTTCTTCAAGAAGAAAATTTTAATTTTTCTCGGGAAATCTTTAATGATTTGGTTAACAATGTTGAAACAAAATCATTCTTACTGTTTCCAAGGTTTTTAAGTTATTATTTTGAGAAGAAATTCAGTAAGAATGATATTGTTGCAATAAACCAAGGTGAATATTTTCAAATGCACAGCTTAACTGCTGAAACTTTTACAAGAATGTTAACACCTTGCAAAACACAAGCAGAGGTGCCTGAGCAGAATTTAGCAGCTACCACTGCTCCTCAGGTATCTGCTGCTGAGCCCACTGCTCAAGGTGATCAAAGTAGCAGCACAACTGCTTTGAAACCCACACCTAAAATCACCAAAAAGCCACAGAAAAAGAAAAATCAAAAACCCCTCAAACCAATCAAAAAGGCAACTCTGGAGGATGAGATACCAGAGCAAATGCCTGTGACAACATAAAAGTCACAAGAAACCACTGCTGCTTCTTCCTCACAACAGTTGGTACAAATATCTCAATCCATAACCGAAACTCCTCCTGCTTCTTCTCAAAAAGAACAGGTTGTACAAATAGGGTCTCCACATCATGATGATCTGGAAACACTCGTTTCCATCATCCACAGCACAATGCCCGGGGCAAATCCTCTTTCTACACCAAACATCACATCCACAATTCCCCCAACAACTAAACTTCTGTTGGATGCAATCGATTTGAACCAGGCACTAACCAGTCCTTCTCAATAACCTATTAATGAGAATATACCTCAACAAATGACTGGGCCTGATGTATCAATCCTTGCTAACCCACCAACACAACCTGAGGAGGTTACACCCCTTGAGTTACAAGTAACTATTGGTGGTATTCCAAGTGAAGCAACCACTACAAATGTTGAACCCACTGGTTTACATTTGGACAGTGGTTACATCAATAAGACTTCCTTGGAGACAATTCCTTACATAGCACCTCTGCCAACCACTAGTGGATTTATTTTTACCACTGGCAACATCAAAAGGTTGTCAAGTGTTAAAGGAAGAAGACCCCAGTACCAACAAAAAGGGGCATCAGTGGTTAATATTTGGAGTACACTCCCTACCTCAACCACTGATAAAACCACTGCTAGTGGGAAATCAGATGATCTCATTAAATTGTGTGATGGTTTAAAATATTTGGAATTGACGGAACGTGTTGATAAACTGGATACTTCAGTTGCAGATATCAAAGAGATGCTGCAACAGTTGTTGACAGTACAAAAAATGCAATCCACTGTTGTTCCACCTCAAGCACCTGCTCTACCACAAGCATCTGCTACAAATGAGCTCTGGAACCTCTTCCAACCTTTTCTCCAACAACAAAAAGAAATGGCTGATCAGCAACATGAACTACATGTCAAAAAGCTGAGAAACATAATGGAGTCTAGGTACAAAAACACTCAAGCAGATATTAAGGCAATCAAGGCCCATTTATTGGAAACCACTGGCACTGCTCCTCCAACAGTACTTTTCATTGATCAACTTCCCCCAGATAATGCCAAAAAGGGGGAGAAAATTCAGGAGTGGAAGAAGAAGGGAATAGATGATGGTCTTTACATTGAACCAGAAAGGGATGCCATGACCAGAAATATTCCTGTGCCAGATGGTAGTAAAAAGGTTGATGCTACCCAAGAAGCACTTGATGAAGGAGTAGCAAGTGTGAAAAGGGATCGAGTCGCAAAGGATATTTCAAGGTGGAATGAGGAGAAAAGAGCTTTCATGGATCTGTATGCGCAGGGTTGTTCTGGGTCAAAGGATACTAAAAATCCTAAGCCAAAAAGGAAACCTAAGTCCATCCCATCCAGAATTCCAAAGCATATTCCAAAACCACCATCCAAAAGCCATCAACATCAAACCTCCACCCAAACAGCTGTTGTAACTCCTGCTGTATCAACTACTGCTGGTACTTCAGAGGTTTCAACATCTGTTATCATTTCAACATCTGTTATCACTTCAACACACACCACAACCACTGCTTTACCACCACCATCATCACCACCAAAAACAAACTCACCACCATCACCTCCTGCCAAAAAGCAGAAGACAACAGATGTTACAACATCTGTTGTAATGACAACAGTGGTTGAAACACAAGTTGTTTCAACAGCTGTTAGTCAATCACAAACCACTGCCACTCAATCTACCACCACTGTTCCACCCAAAACATCATCAGTCCCTCCTCAAACAAAAAGGAGAAGGCTAATTCTAAAAGATGATGACACATCTCCACCACCAACATCTTCAAAATCTCTGTCACTTGTCACAATTCCTAAACCCATGTCTCTCTCTTCAGCTCAAATTCTAAAGCCATTACCTCCTGCTGGTGTCTTATTTCCTCTGGAACTCATTGCAGTTAGGGAAGAAATCAAATCCTTTTACTATGAGGATGACCCAGCTAAAAGGAGTTTGCCATCAGTTGAAGGATATCCCAGGCCTAACAATATTGAAGAATACTTGAAACTCAAGGCCAAGCAAGCAGAGGATATCGCAATAAAAAATAAACAAGGGAAATCTGATAGGGAATTTCAGCAAAACTATTAGTTTCTACTCACTCAGGTCAGAGCTATGGAGCAATTTGCCAAAAATGTATGTCAGCAAATCTCAAAAAGGGCAGATGAGTCCTTGAGAAAAGACTACATTGAGAACATCATGACCTACAAGAAATACAAGGGGGAGAAACACATGTACAAAAACTGGACCATTCCTGAGCTCGAAAAAGAGGCAGCCAGGATTCAAGAAATGATCAAAAATAAGGTCAAGCAGACTCCTCCTGAAAAATTCAAACAATTTGAAGCTGATAAGATCTTAGAGTTGAAGAGAATGAAAGAGGAGCTGATAGCAGCAGATTATGGGTCAAAGAATTCAGTGACAAAGTGGGGAGAAGATAGAGTAAGGGCTACCTACAAAAGGTTAGAGGAACTTAGAAAGAAAGATCCAACAGTTCCACAAAATCCTGATTATTCCAAAGCAGAGGTCTCAAAAAGACCTCCAAAGCTGCAAATCAAAAGAACCACTGCTCCAGCTGGTGCTGCCATCTACAAAAGAAGGAGCCAAAACCAGTCAGGGGCTGAAACAGTTGAAGATCTAAAAGCTGGAAATGCTGTTGTAAACGAGGGCATTAAATTAATGATGAAAGAAGATCTTGAACTGAAACAATCTGCAAGTACTGCTCAGCCAGTCATGAATAGGCCAGCATCTCTAAACTCCTCATCAAATAAAAATCTCCCAAGAAACCCACCAGGCTCAAAAGTACTAAAGTGGGAAACTGACAAACAGACCCATGTACTGACTATGTTCAGGTCTGATGGAGAAGTGAAGAAAATATCAAGGGAACAAGCACTTGGCCTAAGTCTTGAAGATTTGCAGGATCTCCTTGATCTTCCACTTAGCAGGGATGATGATGACACAGATGCCTTAACCTTTGAGCTACAACTTAAAGGGCAAATAAGGGAACTGTTAATGAGGCAATAAAGTTCCACAATAATGAAGAGTTTTGGCATTATCTGTTCCAGGGGAGATTGTTGGGATTGAACCCTACCAGAGGAACAGATAATTAAAGCCAAAACTGGATCAGAGCAGTGGATCCAGAATAGGCAGACGTTACATACAAGTCTCCCCCCTTGAAAGTGATTTCAACATCTGCTGACCTCCTATCTACTGATCGTGCAAACTGCTGACCCACAACTGCTGTTCAAGTAAAGACCTGATAAAAGACTAAAGCTCTGTTGTTCAAACTACTGCCTTGGTTCAAGCACTGCTGATCCGGACAAGTACTGTTGGGTTCACAGCAGTGGAAGGATGCAGCAGTTGTTTATTCTGTCTTTATGTAATGTAATGTAATGTAATAAGCAGTAGTTAGTATAGCAGTGTTTGTATAGATCAGAGGTTAGAGTTTGTTAGGAGGTTAGATGTCACTTTCATGGTGACGTCAGCTTAGATGCTCAGTGGTTTGCTAGTGCCTATAAATAGAACAGTGCTCTGTACTGTTCTATTAGCTCTTTGCAACATCGTCTTCTCTGCATGAACAAACACTGAGCTCTGGCTAAGGGGGAGTTTGTATTCAATCATTGCAATTGTAATCGTAATTGAAATAAATTCAATCTTTCGGTTCATTGTGAAAAATGTTTGATCAAAGCATTACTCTCGTTTGATTGTATGCAAAGTTTGTTTCCATCTTAATTCCGCTGCACAACTCATTCATTTCCATCTTAATTTCAAACGTAAAATACAATCAAAACCAAACTCAGATCCAACAAATCCATATCCATGAATGTGATGGTGGGAACGGTAATAGTAATAATAATAATAAAATAATAATAAAATATGTGTTTACGGATGCCTACTACTATTAGTGTAATTTTATTTCAGTTGGTATTGTAATTTTAATTTCTGTACTGGTGTGTAATAGATGCATACTATATGAATAAAGTAAAGTCGCAATGATCGACGCTTTTGACCAAAATGTGTGTCATGTGATTAACTATATTAAATATTATTTTGTGATATTAATATGTGGTAAATGTTTAAAATTCAGATGGCCGACGAAGGAAATTAAGAAAATCTGAATAACGATAACCAGAGTAACATTAACTTGGTTAATGAGTATCCAAGCATCAATAACTGATGTGTGCAAAATGCAACATATAAATTACATCAATTGTGGCATAAAACTAACCCTTTTTAGTACTGATGTTGGAAAAAGTGTGTTTTTGTCTTCCTTTTGTATTTTCAGGATTAAATGAGCTCAAATTAACAAAAGAAGAAAAAAGGCAGCTAAATCTAACATAAATACAAGAAAAGGAATAAACGTGGCATGCCCGACCTCCCCGAAAGCATCTTCCCAAGCAAAACAAGAAAATAGGAGGCTGAACACGCCCCGTGCTCAGTGAGCACGGGGGCGTGCCCAAGTGTCAGCATAAAAGACAAAGTTGTAGAAGCTTCCATCGCCCACCACGGGGCCGTGCTCAGCGGACACGGGGTCGAGGTCAACTATAAGATTCGCAGAATCCAGGCAAATCTTGATAGTACAGATATGCTTCTGCACACGGGGTCGTGCCCAGCGGACACGGGGTCGTGGTCAACTAATAAAGACAAGAGCAATTAATGAAGACAGAGAAGGATGTGGACACGGGGTCGTGCCCGAGCTTCTGTTCAGCCTATAAATAGGAGTGCTTGGCTCAAGCTCAAACCATCCCTTGGCACACCACCTCTCTCACACTTCACCCACCACCCACCACCACCATAACACCATCATCCACCACCATCATCCATTGTCCATCATAGAGTCTGTGAGTCGTCTTGGGATCCAAGATTGATCGTAAGAGTTCTTGATAATCAAGGCCATGTTTGCCTAAGTCTCTTACATCACTTGGTGAAGACAAAGTGTCTAGTGTAATACTTTTTATTTTTAATATTTTCGCACTTTTTAATTGGTTATGTATTAATGACTTTAATAACTAGTTTCTTATGTTGAAGGTGATTCTTCCTTATCGTTTGTCCGTGGTGTCTTGGCATTATTTTACTGTCTATATAAAATAAAAGATTTTCACCATTCATATCTCCACGGTCTATATGGAGGTATGTTGGCTACCTGGTCGGGGGTTAAGGGAACGGTTTGGTAAGAGTCTTGCCATTGTTCAGTGTATAGATCCTGCAAAGGACCTGGGTCAAATTTAGTAGGACCTCCTTCAATACTTAACGGTATTGGATGGCGGGGGTCCAAACTCTTTGATCCCATCATAAGTTAAACTACTATTAATACTTTAACCCGGCTACTTAGGACTGTATCCCTGCTGACTCAGACTACTTAGCCGAGGGTAACGTCGCCTTCAAAAGAGGGGCCTACCACAATATGCATTAATAATTAATTAATTATCTTTCAATAATCCGACCCTTTAGGATTGTATCCTTGCTGACTCAAACTACTGGGTTGAGGGTAACGTCACCTCCAAAAGAGGGGCCTACTACAATAACTAAGATAATCTCTTAAATAGTGCAAAAGTGCAGAAATAATCAAAGGTTACACTAAACACGAGTCGGAGCCAAGTGATTCATCTTGTCTATCTGTTTTTACTTTTATTTTTATTTTTTCAGCATTTTAGTTAGTTTTTATTTTCTTAGTTTAAAACATTTTTCTAAACTTTTGATTTGATTAGACGTTGAGGATAAACCGGTACTAAAAGCTCTTGTGTCCTTGGACGACCTCGGTATCTTGCCAACACTATACTACGCTCATGATGGGTGCACTTGACCATATGTGTGTTTAGTGTTAGTAAATATCGTGTTTTATAAATTTAAAACTTGGCTAAAGAAAGTGTAAAAGGGCTTAAAATATACTTAAACTTATATACACGCATCAAGTTTTTGGCGCCGTTGCCGGGGACACAAGGATTTTAAGAAAGCTTAAAATCGACGGCCTAATCAGTTTTTCAAAACCTTTTTAAAACGCGCGCACATTTTTCTGCATTTTAGTTTAGTTTTGCATTTACAGTAACCTGAACACGGGCCGTGCTCACTGAACACGGGCCGTGCTCACTGAACACGGGGCCGTGCTGCACATTTTTCATAAAACACCCAGTAACAGTAGCTTGAACACGGGTCGTGCTCACTGAACACGCCCCGTGCTCAACGAAATCAGTAACTTTAATTAAAACGCCCAGATACAGATTCTGTACACGGGGCCGTATCCACTGAACACGAGGCCGTGGCCAGCCTCTGTTTCCGTTTTTATTTTTTTGTTTTCTGATCTCGAGACTTGGTTGTGGTCTGCTGAGTGATTCTTATGGATCAATACTCAGGAGGTTACAACTACATCTATGAGGAGGATGATTATAGTAGTAACTATTGCACTAATTGTAGTAATCCGCACTCGGTTCAATATTGTCACTCATATCAACCATCCAATTCATACACCTACTATGAGGAGCCCAAGTACGAGCCATCAACTTCATACACATTCTATGAAGACCAAAGGTATGAACCTCCTCCCTCATACTCATATTTTGATGAACCAAGGTATGAGCCTTCTTACTCATACTTTGAGGAACCAAGATATGAGCCATCACCTTCGTATGCTTATTATGAGGAACCATGGCGTGAACAACCCACCTCATATGAGTATTATGAAGAACAAAATTACGACCCTTATCCATCATATGCTTACAATGAAGAACAATGGTGTGAACCATCTACTTCATATGGGTATTATGAGGAACAAAGGATCGAACAACCGGATTCAAGCTTTGAAAATCCCGATCCTTTTTCTATAACCGAAGTGACCGATAGGATATTAGAACACCTTAGAGTTATCGATCGCTATATAAAAGAATCTCGCGCAAGGGAAGAGGAGTCCCGCGCAAGAGAAGAATTAAATAAAGAAAAGATAACTGAAAGTGTAAAAATGGAAGAACAAACAAGTGAGAAACCGACACATGAGTTAAACAACGAAAAAGGTGAGTCCGACAACGCTAAAATACAAGAAGAGTCTAATTTTGAAGAAATTAATCTCTTGTCACCTTCTTTTGAAAATCATTGTTTAGTTCCAACTCATGCTAAGTTTTTAAAAGAATTAAACACTAACACTAAAATTGACGAAACGGTAAGTGTTAAGTTAACTATTGATCAAACCTCACTAATAAAAGAAGACCCATTTGAAATTAACATTACACCGGTTCCATGTTTCTTTCAAAATTCATTTATTAGTAATGTCACAATCGATAAAGATCTTTGTGTTAACATAATGCCTAACTACATTTTCGAAAAATTAAGTATTAGCGATTTTTCTCCACTTCAAATACCCATTTTTCTATCCAATCGGAAGGTAATAAAATCAATCGGTGTAGTTGAGGATGTCTTGGTTCAAACAAATCAAATGGTAGTCCCCACCGACTTTGTCATCCTCGATGACGCTCCTCTAGTGTTGGGACGAACATTTGTAAAAACTCACGAAGCTTTGAAAAACCGGAAGTACAACAATCTACCTCTTCAATTAGGGGCATTTAAAAAGAGTGTCGATCTTGAGCGGTCAATGAAATATCCATTCGGCAATAATGACCCCCTAATTGAAGATGAAGATGAACCACCCGATACAAGTGAAAAGTTTGACCACTTTGTTGAAGAAGAGGTCGCCATAGAACAAACTTTTAAGGTTCTTGATCAAAATGAGCAACCAAATAAGGAGTCTCCTAAAGACCCACCTCTTGAGCTCAAAGAACTTCCAAAAGGTTTGGAATATGCTTTTCTAGACAAAGATGGTAAATTACCTGTAATTATTTCATCTAAATTAGATAGTTTAGAAAAAGAAAAATTAATTAGTCTTTTGAAAAAACATAAAAATGCGATCGCTTGGAAACTTGTAGACATAAAAGGAATAAGTCCTTCCATGTGCACGCACAAAATTTTAATGAATGATGATTACAAATCGGTAATACAACCACAACGTCGAGTAAATCCAAATGTTCAAGAAGTGGTTAAAAACGAAGTCATCAAATTACTTGACGCCGGACTTATTTATCCTATCTCCGATAGTCCTTGGGTAAGTCCCGTCCAAGTAGTTCCAAAGAAAGGAGGTATGACGGTAATAACTAATGAAAAGAATGAACTAATACCAACGAGAACCGCCGCTGGATGGAGAGTATGTATAGATTATAGACGATTAAATGAAGAGACAAGAAAAGATCACTTTCCTTTACCCTTCATTGATCAAATATTAGAAAGATTATCCGGTCATACATTTTATTGTTTCTTGGATGGTTTTTCAGGTTACTTTCAAATCCCGATAGCACCCGAAGACCAAGAAAAGACAACCTTCACATACCCCTATGGAACTTTTGCTTATCGACGCATGCCGTTTGGTCTATGTAATGCCCCCGCAACATTCCAACGTTGCATGGTAGCCATCTTCCACGACATGATAGAAAAGACAATGGAAGTCTTCATGGACAACTTTTCTATCTTTGGGGATTCATACGACCAATGCCTTGATAACCTTGAACGAATGCTATCCCGATGTGAGGAAACTAACCTCGCCCTTAACTGGGAAAAATGCCATTTAATGGTAACGGAGGGAATAGTACTCGGTCACAAAATCTCAAGCGAAGGAATGGAGGTGGATCGAGCCAAAATAGACACCATTTCTCGACTACCGCCCCCATCCTCCGTTAGTGCTATCAGAAGTTTCCTAGGGCATGCCGGATTTTATAGGCGGTTTATCAAAGACTTTTCTAAAATTTCAAGGCCTCTAACAAAATTACTTGAAAAAGATGCCCATTTCATCTTTGACAAGGATTGCAATCAAGCATTTCTAACCTTAAAGGAAATGCTAGTCAATGCACCTATCATGATAGCGCCTGATTGGAAATTTCCTTTCGAAATCATGTGTGATGCTAGTGACTTTGCAGTTGGAACTGTCTTGGGACAAAGAAAAGAAAAGCATTTTCACCCAATTTATTATGCTAGTAAAACACTTAACGATGCACAAGAAAATTACACAACAACTGAAAAAGAATTACTAGCTGTGGTATTTGCTTTTGATAAATTTCGTTCTTATCTTGTTCTTTCTAAAACTATAGTCTACACAGATCATGCAGCCATTCGATATCTCTTCAAAAAGCAGGACGCAAAACCACGTTTGATTCGGTGGATTCTACTCCTCCAAGAATTTGATATTGAAATCAAAGATAAAAGAGGAGCAGAAAACACCGCAGCAGATCATCTTTCACGCTTAGAAGACCCAACTTTGGAGGCAACCAGGGACGAGCAAATCAACGAAAAATTTCCAACGGAGTCCCTAGAAATGGTGGAATACAAGGAAGAACCATGGTACGCCGACTATGCTAACTACCTAGCTAGCGGTATAGTCGCTAAGGGTTGGCCACATCATCAAAGAAAAAAATTCTTTGCCAATGTGAAACACTATTTTTGGGAAGATCCATATCTTTTCAAAATGTGTGCTGACCAACTCATCCGACGATGCGTACATGGTAGTGAAGCACGAAGAATTCTCCGCCATTGTCACGAAGGTCCATATGGAGGACATCATGGTGCCGCGAGTACCGCACGAAAGGTATTTGATTCAGGATTTTATTGGCCAACCATTTACAAAGACGCCCAAAGTCTTGTCAAGACTTGTGATGCGTGCCAAAGAACAGATAATATTTCTTCCAAAAACGAAATGCCACAAAATGGCATTCTTGTTTGTGAAATTTTTGATGTGTGGGGACTCGACTTTATGGGACCCTTCCCACCGTCGAAAGGAAACAAATATATACTTGTGGCAGTAGACTACTTGTCTAAATGGGCCGAGGCCGAGGCACTTCCAACAAATGATGGAAGAGTAGTGGTAAGATTTCTGAAAAAATTATTCTCTCGTTTTGGCACACCTAAAGCATTAATAAGTGATAGAGGTACCCATTTTTGCAACCATCAACATGAAATTTTTTTAACAAGATATGGGGTCTATCACCGGGTCTCAACAGCATATCACCCTCAAACAAACGGACAAGCCGAAGTGACTAATAGAGGTTTAAAACGAATACTCGAAAAAACCGTAGGGTTAAATAAAAAGGAATGGACAGATAAATTAGATGATGCTTTATGGGCTTTTCGAACTGCTTATAAAACAACAATAGGTACAACCCCATATAAGCTAGTCTATGGAAAAAGTTGCAATTACCAGTAGAAATTGCACACAAAGCCTACTGGGCAATTAAAAATGTAAACTTAGATTTAGAATTTGCTGGTAAAAATCGATTTTGTCAATTAAATGAATTAGACGAGCTTAGGAATTATGCATACTCAAACTCAGAAATTTACAAGGAAAGAATGAAAAACTTGCATGACAAACATATTAAACCTAATGAATTTCGAGTGGGTGATCAAGTTCTTTTGTTTAATTCACGACTTCGATTGTTTCCTGGTAAATTAAAGTCTAGGTGGTCAGGACCTTTTTCCATCACCCATATTTTCCCACACGGTGCAGTAGAAATTAAATCTCGGAATGGACCTCCATTCAAAATCAATGGCCAACGGCTGAAACTCTATCAAGGGTTCATTGAGGATGAAGAGGAGGAGATCTCACTTCAAACGGTCGAAGAATGAAAACATCAACATCATACCTGGTAAGTTACGAACGATTGGGACGACATCTAAATCGGTAAGTTTTCTAATCAAAGTTTTTGGGAAACAAGGGCACTCACACGAGCACTAAAAAAAATTCAAAACTTTTCTCGGCACGAGGCCGTGTCCGCGCGACTGTCGGGATAAAACCCCTTTTCATAACAGTTACTTCATTCCACACGCCCCGTTTCCCCGAAAACGCTCTGGTTCCAGGCGATTTTCCGCAGATTTTCGACGTCTCCTATCATTCTAACAACATCAAGGTATGATTCTATCACCATCAGTAGTTAGATTTAGCATTTGCATGTAGTTAAAACTTCAAAAATTTGGGGAAAATCTAGGGTTCTTGAACTACACCCGGATCGAACCTCAAATTTTTGCTTTAATCTGTTAGCATTTAGTTAGATTAGTAAATCCACTTGTATTGTTCATAGATTCGCCCGATTTCTCACAAAAACCCCAAACCCTTGTTTTTTGAACCGAAAAAGATAAAATTGAATGGGTAAACGGCTTGTTTTGGGAAAAACGGCACTTGGGGTTTCATTTTCGGGGGAAACCGCACCTATTGGACCAAAAATTTTCAAGTTTTCGAAACCGGGTCGAAAAATGATGTTTTTGAGTAACAGACGCCTGGACACGGGGCCGTGTCCGCTGAACACGGGGTCGTGTCCAGCACGCTGTTTGCAGTTTTGTCCGAAAATTCTAATGTTTCGTGCTAACTTTTGGTGTATTCTTTCAGATGGAAAGGAAGTTCACGAGGTTTAACGTAAATGAGCTCGATGCTAGGGCTAGATACGAAGTACTTCAAACAAGACCGGAGGAATACCCAAGACAAGCATGCACGGATTTGTTAGCATTGGTGAACCAACTCGACCGCTTCAACAACCTTGTCACAGGCCCACTAAGAGTCGCTTTAACAACTCGACTTCGTTCCGTCCACGAGTGCACTTTGGAATTCTATAGCACCTTCACGTTCAACTCAAGGTGCGACTCATTTGACAATGATGGGGTAGCATTCCGATGTGGTGGAACTAGGTATTCGATTTCTATGGCATAATTTGGGTCGATTGTCGGGTTGTATGCGGAGGAAGATGCGGGTAACGAGGAAAATACTAGAGGGATGCGAGAGATAGATGAGAACGATCGCCAAGCCGCGTGGTCTCAGATTGGTGAAGGGCACTACAATCCGAGCAGCACTAAGAGCACTAAGTTGAGGGATCCGCTCTACCGATACATCCAGAGGCTCCTCGGCTACTCTCTTAGCCAAAGGCATGATAGCGGTGGTGTTGTTGGGTTAAGAGATTTGGTTGTCCTCCACTGCATCCATAACCGCAGACACCTCGATGTTCCGTTCCTCATGCTCCGTAACATGCATCTGAACCGGCTTGCTACTTCACCAACACCTATCTTCTTTGGAGGATGGGTATACCGTCTCTTAAAGCACTTCACCAACATACCTAGGTCATTCGGAAGGAGCCCATGGTCGGGAAGGGTAGATATACACATTTACCGCTCAATGAACCTAATTTATGAGGCTGAAGACGGGACGGTTAGCTTCCAAAGGATGCAAGGGCATGCATGGAACCCGCAAGAGGCACTTGTTCTTCACGCTCCACAACATCATCAGTACCAGTACCAGCCCCACGGTGATCCGGGCCAATCCTCATCAGGAGGCGGTTTCCTAACTTCCAAAGTTTACATGATTTATTGCAGGAAAACCTCATGTGCACCAGGAACACCTATAACTTGGTGAGCAACACGTACAACCGGGTTAGAGCAATCGAGAGAAACATATCCGATATCCAAGATGATATTGGAAATATCCGGGAGTACATTGCGGGGCATGGTGGAGATGATGATGATGAGGACGAGGACATGGACTAGGCGGGAAGAGCGGAGGCAGAAGTGGTTGGTTGGTGATCCCCCAGGTTAACCTTTTTATCTTGAACAATTTCCGGCCTGCGTGCCGTGTGTCGAACAATTTACTTTCCTTTAACTCTTTTATTTTCTGCATTTCTTTTTCTTTTTTAACTTTGTGACATGGATGTTGAACTTGGTAATTTAGGATGTTTGCTATGGTTTGGTGTAGTGTTTATTGCTAAAACAGGTACATACGAGGCTTAGAGCACTAAACCTTAGTGCTACTAAAGCCGGGACAGGAAAACTAGAGCCAGAAACCTGTTTTTCAACCCTGCAGATTGTCTACACGGGGTCGTGTCCAGCCGACACGCCCCCGTGCCCACTTCCCCAAACCTGCTGTTTGTCTAAATCTGCAGACTTTTGCCAGACACGGGGTCGTGTCCAGCCGACACGCCCCCGTGTCCACCTTCTGTAAGTATTCGTTACTGGCACCTAAACACGGGGCCGTGTTCAACGACCACGGGGCCGTGTCCAGACGTCTAGTAACACAAATTTTCGCTTTTTCACACCTTTTTACACATTCAATCAACCTAAAAACTTATTTTTGGGACACATTGAGGACAATGTGTAATTTAAGTGTGGGGGGGGGGGGATGCTAAAACCTAGAATCTTGCAAGTCCTAATAACAAGCCTTACACAAAACTCTATTGGAACCGTTAATCACCCAAAATTTTTTCCAAAAATTTTCATTTTTTTAACTTGTCTAGGTTTAATTTAGGAATTTCAAAATTCTAAAAAGGTTATATTTTTATAAATTTACAACCGATAGCGTCGTGATAAAAAGAACCAACATAAGAAAATTATGAAAAGGCATGACAAGCTTAGTTAAAATTTAATTATATATACTTGATCACATAAAAAACCCATTCCCACAAAAGTGAGTTTTGAGCCTTTATTGAGCATACAAATACATATCTTTAAATTAAATGCTCATTTTTCGTTTCTTGTGTGAATAGCCGCTTGGTTCTTACAACTCTAGAACTTGCCACGACGATACATTCCCGGTCCTTACCAACTTAAACCCGAGTAAGTAAATGATGGAGGCATTAGGACTAACCCTTTTTATTTCTACACCATTATTTTTCTTTTTTTTTACCACCTACCCAAAATCCCCCTAGTTAACCCCTTTGAGCCTAAACCTTTTCATTTCTTAACCCAAACCAAACACCCTTTCACCCACCAAAACCTTTTTATTTTTACCCCTTTGTTTTAGTAACAAGCTCGGTTTTTCGTATGACTTTCAAAAAAAATTATGTTTTGTTGATGAAGCAAAAGAAATAAACAAACAAGTTCATCAAAAATAACTTTGTTTGAATAATAGCTTCATCAAAATAAAATTGCAAAAATAAAAAGTCTTTCGAAAACCGACGCTTTTTACGCTTTTTCGCCCTTTTCTTCTAACCACTAACCCAACCACCTACCTTTAACCCAAGCCTAACCCTTCACCCAAAAGTCCTCATGATATTTACAAAGGTATATAGTTAAAAAGGAGGAGGATTGATTGCCTGGCAAGCCTATGGTAGGAGTAAGTTCCATGCCGCTCTCGAGTGATTCACTAAAATACATCTTCGGCCGAGTGTTGAGTGATCCCCCGTGAGGTATGTGAACTTGTATATAAATAGAATTTTAAAGAGGCATGTTATGCCCTAATAAGTAATTTATCTTATGAAAAGTTTTAAATAAATCATAACGAATAGGATTGTAAATAAATAAAAATAAAACTAAATAAAGAATCTTGGAAATCCCGACACTCTATGCAAGCCCAAAAACCTTCTTTTCTACCAATTCCATTTGGGAGTGTAAAGCCACATTATAAAGAGTTTTGCTTGAGGACAAGCAAAGATTCAAGTGTGGGGGTATTTGATGTGTGCAAAATGCAACATATAAATTACATCAATTGTGGCATAAAACTAACCCTTTTTTAGTACTAATGTTAGAAAAAGTGTGTTTTTGTCTTCCTTTTGTATTTTCAGGATTAAATGAGCTCAAATTAACAAAAGAAGCAAAAAGGCAGCTAAATCTAACATAAATACAAGAAAAGGAATAAACGTGGCATGCCCGACCTCCCCGAAAGCATCTTCCCAAGCAAAACAAGAAAATAGGAGGCTGAACACGCCCCGTGCTCAGTGAGCAATAGGAGTGCTTGGCTCAAGCTCAAACCATCCCTTGGCACACCACCTCTCTCACACTTCACCCACCACCCACCACCAGCATAACACCATCATCTACCACCATCATCCATTGTCCATCATAGAGTGTGTGAGTCGTCTCGGGATCCAAGATTGATCGTAAGAGTTCTTGACAATCAAGGCCATGTTTGCCTAAGTCTCTTACATCACTTGGTGAAGACAAAGTGTCTAGTGTAATACTTTTTATTTTTAATCTTTTCGCACTTTTTAATTGGTTATGTATTAATGACTTTAATAACTAGTTTCTTATGTTGAAGGTGATTCTTCCTTATCGTTTGTCCGTGGTGTCTTGGCATTATTTTACTGTCTATATAAAATAAAAGATTTTCACCATTCATATCTCCACGGTCTATATGGAGGTATGTTGGCTACCTGGTCGGGGGTTAAGGGAACGGTTTGGTAAGAGTCTTGCCATTGTTCAGTGTATAGATCCTGCAAAGGACCTGGGTCAAATTTAGTAGGACCTCCTTCAATACTTAACGGTATTGGATGGCGGGGGTCCAAACTCTTTGATCCCCTCATAAGTTAAACTACTATTAATACTTTAACCCGGCTACTTAGGACTGTATCCCTGCTGACTCAGACTACTTAGCCGAGGGTAACGTCGCCTTCAAAAGAGGGGCCTACCACAATATGCATTAATAACTTAATTAAATATCTTTCAATAATCCGACCCTTTAGGATTGTATCCTTGCTGACTCAAACTACTGGGTTGAGGGTAACGTCACCTCCAAAAGAGGGGTCTACTATAATAACTAAGATAATCTCTTAAATAGTGCAAAAGTGCGGAAATAATCAAAGGTTACACTAAACACGAGTCAGAGCCAAGTGATTCATCTTGTCTATCTGTTTTTACTTTTATTTTTATTTTTTCAGCATTTTAGTTAGTTTTTATTTTCTTAGTTTAAAACATTTTTCTAAACTTTTGATTTGATTAGACGTTGAGGATAAACCGGTACTAAAAGCTCTTGTGTCCTTGGACGACCTCGGTATCTTGCCAACACTATACTACGCTCACGATGGGTGCACTTGCCCATATGCGTGTTTAGTGTTAGTAAATATCGTGTTTTATAAATTTAAAACTTGGCTAAAGAAAGTGTAAAAGGGCTTAAAATATACTTAAACTTATATACACACTTCACACGCATCAATAACAATGGGAACCAAATAGACAATAGTGCCGTCCAACACATAGTGGCACAAGGAATCATAGATGCAATGCCATTTATTATTCAAACGGTTCAGGGAGCGAATAATAAAAGTAAACATAGCAGTAAACGAACAATTGAACCAGAACATAGCGTAAACAATGGACCCGTACTTCAAGCGCCCATTCCCAAAAGAAGAAGAACCATGCCTTATGATTGTTCTTACAAAGAATTCTGGTCCTGCAAACCAATAGAATTCTCGGGCAAAATGAAGGACCCATTGCAGCTCTACGCTGGATAGAAAAGACTGAGGCAGTCTTAAAAATAAGCAAATGTGCCGAGGAAGAGAAAATAATGTTTGCTTCTAATTTATTTAAAAACTCAGCCTTAGAATGGTGGAACACTATCCTCCAATCAAGAGGAAGTGATAGGGTATATAACATGGAATAGGAGGAATTTAAGAATATGGTAGAAAGGAAATTCTGCCCTCCCAATGAAAAGGAACAGATAGCAAATAAGTTTCTGAATCTTAGAATGACCGGGGTAGATAGTAAGGGTTATACTACTACATTCTTTGAATATGCTAGAATAGTACCAACCCTTGCATCACCTGAACCAGTATTAATCTCCCGTTACATCTGGGGGTTAATTGGAGAGATCAGACATGTAGTCAAGGCAGCTAGACCTCAGACTATAGAAGAAGCTGTAGAACTAGCAAATACCTTTACAGATGAATTAATTCGTACTAGAGAAGAAGACCAGAGGAGAAACCTAGCCCAAAGGTTTACCCAAGAATTCCGTTCTGGGAATTACAACCGTAGGAATATGGGTTCTACCTCTGCACCATTCTGCAAGGTCTGCAAGAAAAAGTATTCGGGAAAATGCTCCACTCATTGCAATTTCTGCAAAGCACCCGGACATAAGGAAGAAGATTGCAGGAGGAAATCCAGTAATGGACTGTGCTTCAACTGTGGAGAAAAAGGTCACATCAAGCCGAACTGTCCGAAATTGGCTCCAGCTGCGAACAACAGGAACACTAAAAATGCTAGAGCATTTGTTCTGACTTCAGATGAAGCCAAGATGATTCCAGATGTGATAGCCGGTACGTTTTTAGTTAATGATGTTTTTGCTAAAGTATTATTTGACTCTGGTGCAAACCAAAGTTTTATTAATACTTCGTTTTGCAAACTTCTAAATCAGTCATTAACTAAACTACCACAAGAATGTCGAGTAGAGACAGCTAATGGAGAAACTGTTAGGATTTCTGAAATCTTGCAGGGAGCAAGAATAGAATTTTTAAACCAAAAGTTTATGGCAAACCTTTATCCCATGAATCTGGCAGGATTTGATGTCGTTTTAGGAATGGATTGGTTAATAGCCAATAAAACCAGTATTTTATGTGATCAAAAGTCAATTCAAGTAAATTCACCAAAAGGTGAAAAGATCACTATTAAAGGAGATAAGCCCTTTAGATCCACTAAATTCATCTCTGTGATGAAAACTGCAAGTTATATAAGAAAAGGGTCTATAGTGTATTTGATTTCCATAATCACTAACACTAAAGGAAAAGAATTAAAAGACATTCCAGTAGTGTCTCAGTTTTCAGATATATATCCAGAAGAATTACCAGGACTACCGCCAGACAGAGAAGTTGAATTTAGAATTCACCTGCTACCAGGAACAGCACCAATTGCTAAAGCACCTTACCGTTTGGCACCCGCCGAAATGCAGGAACTGAAGAAACAGTTAGATGAATTATTAGAGAAGGGATTCATACAGCCAAGTTCATCCCCATGGGGAGCGCCAATTTTATTCATTAAAAAGAAGGACGGATCAATGCGTATGTGCATTGACTACCGTGAATTGAACAAGGTCACGATTAAGAATCGGTACCCATTACCGAGAATCGATGATCTGTTCGATCAATTGCAATGAGCTTGATTTTTCTCTAAAATCGATTTAAGGTCAGGATATCATCAATTAAAGGTACAGGAAGAGGATATTCCTAAGACCGCCTTCAGAACAAGGTATGGCCATTATGAATTTACTGTCATGCCATTTGGTTTAACCAATGCCCTAGCCGCATTTATGGACATGATGAACCGAATATGTAAGCCATATTTGGATAAATTCATAATTGTCTTTATAGATGATATTCTCATATATTCTAAAAGTAAAGAGGATCATGCAAAGCATTTGCGCTCACTTTTAAGTCTATTAAGAAAGGAAAAGCTTTACGCTAAATTTTCAAAATGTGAGTTTTGGTTAGAACAAGTACAGTTTCTTGGACACTTAATGAACCATGAAGGAATTCATGTGGATCCCACAAAGATCGAGGCAATTACAAAATGGAAAACCCCTGAATCACCAACAGAGGTTAGAAGTTTCTTAGGATTGGCCGGTTATTATAGAAGATTTATTCGAGACTTTTCTAGAAAAGTCATTCCTTTAACTAAGTTAACCTGTAAATCCATTAAGTTTGAATGGGGACCAAAGCAAGAAGAAGCATTTAGAATTCTTAAGCAAAGATTAACCCATGCACCCATACTAGCGTTACCAGAAGGAACTAAAGACTTTATAGTCTATTGTGACGCTTCTAAATTAGGTTATGGATGTGTATTAATGCAACGCCAAAAGGTTAAAGCATATGCGTCTAGACAACTTAAGAATCATAAAGAGAATTATTCAACCCATGATCTAGAACTAGGAGCCATAATTTTTGCCCTTAAGATTTGGAGACATTACCTTTATGGTAGTAAGTTTACCATATTTACTGATCATAAAAGTTTAAGGTATGTTTTCGGGCAAAAAGAGTTGAATATGAGACAAAGACGCTGGATGGAGATGCTTAGTGATTATGATTGTGATATCCAGTATCATGAAGGAAAGGCAAATGTAGTTGCTGATGATTTAAGTTGAAAATATCATGAAAAGCCAAAAAGGGTACGTTCTCTTAAATTAAATCTACAAGTAGATTTAAATGATCAAATTAGAAAAGCACAAGAATCAGTAATCAAGGAAGATACTGAAAAATTAAAAGGTATGATTAAGGAATTAGAACAAGGAACAGATGGAATTTTGAGATTCCATAAGAAGAGAATGTGGATACCTAAATTAGGAAACCTACGTCATCGTATATTAGAAGAATCCCATAAGTCCAGATATACGATGCATCCTGGAAGTGATAAAATGTATCAGGATTTAAGAAATAATTTTTGGTGGATAGGAATGAAAAAGGACATAGCAGCTTATGTTTCAAAATGTTTAACATGTTCACAAGTTAAAGCTGAACATCAGAAACCCTCAGGTTTATTACAACAGTTAGAAATGCCAGTATGGAAATGGGAATTGATAACAATGGATTTTGTTACTAAATTACCCAAAACAAGAAAAGGTAATGATACAATCTGGGTGATTGTAGATAGGCTAACCAAGTAAGCTTAATTGTTTCTGATAGGGATAGCCGTTTTACCTCTCATTTTTGGTCAAGTTTCCAAAAAGCAATGGGAACCAAGAATCTAAGCACAGCTTATCATCCTCAAACAGACGGACAAAGCGAAAGGACAATTCAGACAATGGAAGATATGCTTAGAGCTTGTGTAGTTGATTTCGGAGGTAATTGGGACGATCACTTACCTTTAATAGAATTTTCTTATAATAACAGTTATCACACAAGTATCAACACTACACCATTTGAAGCACTTTATGGACGAAAGTGCCGAACCCCAGCCTGTTGGGCAAAAATTGGGGAAAAGCACCTATCTGGACCTAAGATAGTGCAAAAAACGACTGACAAGATCATTCAAGTCAAGGAACGACTGAAAATAGCACGTGATAGACAGAAAAGCAATGCTGACAACCGACGAAAACCATTGGAATTTCAAGTAGGAGACAAGGTATTGTTAAAAGTCTCTCCTTGGAAAGGAATAGTAAGATTCATCAAACGAGGGAAGCTAAGTCCCGGGTATGTTGGACCTTTTGAGATTATTAGAAGAATAGGACCTCTAGCCTATCAGCTACAACTGCCAGAGGAAATGGCAGGAATACATGATGTATTTCATGTATCTAATCTCAAGAAATGCTTAGCTGATGAATCGCTAATGGTACCTCTTAAGGATATAGAGGTAAATGAACAACTAAATTTATAGAAAAGCCTCTACAGATTGAAGACAGGAAAGTCAAGAACCTCAAGCATAAGAGATTAGTTCTGGTCAAAGTGAAGTGGGACTCCAAAAGAGGACCTGAGTACACATGGGAGCTTGAATCAGAGATGCAAAGAAAATATCCACACTTGTTCCAGTAGATCTCGAGGACGAGCTCTAAAACAAGGTGGGGAGGATATAACAACTCTAAACCAACACCCTAGAATTATTTTCCGACACCCTAATATATTTTAGAATATCCCAATATGTCCAAAAATACACCCCATACGCGAAAACGGACCCCGAATACCTTAAATATTATTAAATTTAATTAAAAATAATGTTTGTGGGTTTGTCGCGGGCCGCGTAAACCTCTTAAAGGTCTTACGCGGGCCGCTAGAGATCAAAGGTGTGGCGCAGCCCGGTGATGACACGTGTCATCATCATGGCAAGGCTAGGCGATGATCCGGACAAGCTAGCCCGTTGACCAAAGTTGACGCGGGCCGCCTAGGCCCTTGTCTTCTCTTACGCGGGCCGCGTAAAAAACTGAAGTGAAGCACTATATAAGCAGGCCATCGGATCTTCAGTCTATTCGCTCACTTTCTTTTCTATATCTCAAAAATCTGATAGTAGGCATTATACTCGGGTCTAATACCCCCCTAAGTAGCGAAGTCCTGCTCCGTTGTAAGTATCATAACCTCTGGATACGTATTAGATACTCTGCCCGATTGATCTAGGGTTCCGTAACGGCTGTCGTGGTTCTGCCCGACGTAGTCGTTGGAATGCCGTCTCAGGGAGGGTATTACTAATGTTAAAATGGGTTATTATACTAACACATGGGCATTCGTGTAAATTATAGATTGTCACCAGGAAACCCTAAAGGATAATCTAAGACAGCAATGTGAGTCGATCCGCTTTTTGTAAACTTTTTGTTAACTGTTTTTACAAAACCTCACACAATTAATTAAGCAGTTATTGAGTATTTGTAAGAATACAATTATCATGAGTATGTTGGGGTTTTGTATACAAAATTTGTTACAACCTGGTCAAGGAGTAACATTTCCACAAGTCGGGTCTGACAGTACCATGGATGTTAATTGGTATAACTTGGAAACAAATGTAATTTCGAGATCGCCCTCAATACTGTACAATGGTTTTTATTAAATCTTGATTAAACTGGGATTCACTCACCAGTATTTCCCACTGACAAAATGTTTTTAAACGCGTTTCAGGTAACAAACTGTGAAAGCCAAATAGAAGCCAGCTGGACAGCACTGAAGGCTTGGAAAAGTGGCAATAAAGTTACCTAAAATAAAAATAGATGTTTTGTTAAATAAAATGGTATTTATTCCTATGAAAATGTGTGTACTGCAAACTTGGGTTTTATCCCATATGTTTAATATTATGAAAATGTGGTATTTTACTCTGATCCAATATTTCCTAACTACGGTCCTGATGAAAATTCTGCTGCCAAATTAGACAAACACGAGATACCACCGAAACTGGCTCGTGGCCGCCCGTTCCCGGGGATTTGGGATCGGGGGTTGCGACAGTATTCGTTGTCTTCAACTCGTTAACGATCTTCAATGCCGTATTCATGAAGCTCAATTTGCCTCTATTAACGAAGGTAGTTTCTCTGTTGAGATACGAGGCGCTATGGAGCATGATCTCGTGTCCAAACCTGATGGTATTTTATACTACCTCAATCATATCTGGATCCCTAATCGTGAAAACCTTTTAGACTTTCTAATGAACGAGGCACACAAATCGAAATACTCTGTTCACCTTGGTGCTGATAAGATGTACCACGATATGCGTACGACCTATTGGTGGCCTGGAATGAAGAGAGATACCGCCTCCTACGTTGCGAAATGTCTCACTTGTTCGAAGGTAAAATCCAAACATCAACATCCCTCTGGTTTGCTCAAACAACCAGAAATTCCTATCTGGAAATGGGAGAGCATTGCCATGGATTTCATCACTAAACTTCCTCATACTTCTTCTGGTCATGACAGTATTTGGGTGATCGTTGATCGATTGACCAAGTCAGCTCACTTTCTTCCCATTTGTGAAGATTTCAAAGTCGAGAAATTGGCTAGAATCTACACTGATGAGATCATTTGTCGTCATGGTATCCCCATTGACATCATTTCCGATCGTGACGCTCGTTTTACGTCTCGCCTTTGGCAAACTTTTCAGTCTGCTATGGGTATTATTCTTAACCTTAGCACTGTTTTTCATCCTCAATCAGACGGTCAAACCGAGCGTACTATCCAAACTTTAGAGGATATGCTTCACTCATGCGTAATAGATTTTGGTGGCAACTGGGATTCACACTTGCCTTTGATCCAATTCTCGTACAATAAAAGTTATCATGTGAGTATTCAAATGGCACCTTTCGAAGCATTGTATGGTCACAAGTGTCGTTCGCCTATTTGTTGGCACGAGGTTGGTGAATCTCAAATCACTGGTCCCGAGCTTATACAAGAAGCAACGGACAAGATTTTACAGGTTCGAGACAACTTACTGAAAGCTAGAAGCCGGCAAAAGAGTTACGTCGACAACCGTCGCAAGCCTTTGGAATTCGAGATAGGTGACTACGTACTTCTCAAGGTATCCCCTTGGAAGGGAGTGGTTCGATTTGGTAAGAAAGGGAAACGCGCACCTCGTTATGTTCGTCCTTTCAAGATCCTCGAAAGGATTGGCAAGGTTGCGTATAGACTGGACCTGCCTGAAGAACTCAACAACGTACATCCGGTCTTCCACGTATCAAACTTAAAGAAGTGTCTCGCTGACGAAGGACTTCAAGTCCCACTCGAAGATCTTCAAGTCAACGAAACATTGCACTTTGTGGAAAGACCCGTCGAAATCATGGATCAAGGAGTCAAGTTATTGAGGCGCAGTAAAATTCCTATCGTCAAGGTTCGATGGGAAGGAAAATGTGGCGCCGAATTCACTTGGGAACTAAAGAGTGACATGAAAACGAAGTATCCGCACCTTTTCGTTACCTCTTCCTAAACTTCGGGACGAAATTTCCTAAAGGAGGGGAGACTGTAACGCCCTGCTTTTTCGCAACTTCCTTTAATTAGAAAACGTGTGTTGTATTTCTATTTTTGGAAGCTTGTTCTTTTTGTAGTTCGTAGTTCATTTCAAACCATTGTAATCCGAGACTTCGATCGTAATAAAATTAACTATTTTATACCAATTATACTTTGTTTATCTATTTATGCTTGTACATTTAAATCCGTTTATACCTTTGATACATACAATCATTCGATACGTATTCATGCTTCTCGTAAAGACGCGTTTAATCTACAAATAATCATCATGAATGTACGACCTTAGACATGCTATACTTGTAGTTATATTGTTATACATTTTACAATCCATACATACATACTTGGTTCATAAATTTACTCACTTATTATGTTCGATTAATATTTAAAATACGTCATGTATATACATAATTGTGGTCTAAATTATATGACATTATACATAATATACCTTAAAATATTATTAATTAAACATTAATAAATATATAGGTTTAATAGTTTATGAACAATAATATATTACCTAATTGTTATAGTAACTTGGATTTAAAAAAAAAAAAGAAAGAAAGCTGATTCATGCGCCCATGATCTGCCTACCAATTGATCTTTACCCATAATATTCCTTTCCACTAGTTGTATGTTATGTTTATTGAGATATTAGAAACCTTTGTCTAACAAAAAAATAAATAAATAAACAAGCATTGCCCCTTACTATCAGACAAGCCTTAATGGCTACAATTTAATTGTTATTGTTTTTGTTATCAATGTTATTTGATTAATGGAAGGAGGTATCATTAATAAATACAACAAGTAAACTTTATTGCAAAAAAAAAGGTAATATTGTTGGCTGTACACAGCCTCTCGAGACAGCAACAACATTTAGATTTTTTTTTCTCTTTTTTTTATTATTGTAAACCCCAACTACTTGTATTAATTGCAACCCACTTAAACCCTAATCTTTTCTCCTATAAATTCCAAGCACTACCCAAGCATTTTCCACTTTTCTAAACACTCTCAACTCTCTCTAATCACTCCCAAATCACTCTAAATTCGCAGCAACATCAGAAATTCGGACAGATTCAGCAAGCTTCACTAAAGTGAGCATAACTCACTCAATTCTTGTCCGATTTAGTTCATTCTTTTTCCTATGTGCTTGGATTGACCTTAGCTTCGATTCCATGGGTTTTTCACAGTAAATAAGTCCTTGGAACTCCGGCAAAAAGGCTCCAAAGTTCACTGTTCATTTCTGATTTCATCTAATCTTTACTAAACTTGTTCAACTTGAGTCTAACTCATCTCAAACCTATGTCCTTATTCTTATAACCACTTCTATAGTTAGTTAGGCTTAAAAACAAGGTTGAGACATTCAAAATCAGAGGTTAAACCTCATATACATTCTGTTTTGTTTAGGGTTTTTAACCCACAAGTAATGTTTAAGTCCAAGACTTAATGTAGGTATGATTATGGACTAACTTGGGTTGTCCAACATAAAATCCCCACATTACTTGATGATTTCTCATAGTGTAGTTATTTATATTCTTGTATTAATATTAGTTCATGACCTTCCTTGTATGTTTTACATCAAGTGTAGTGGTGAACACATAAGAGGTGTCTAAATGGAAGCTTGTTCTTCCTACCTCCTAGATGATTTCTATGATACTTAGAGGTGCCTAAATGAAGATTTTAATCTTCTACCTCATCCTTGATATGTATGATATAGTATATCCTAATTATACTAATATAACATAAACATTAGACCGAACACTTGATGTTGAACATATGGACATTATCAAGTTAAGTAGGCATATAATCTAGAACATCATATGTAAAAGATGATTATTTTCCTATGTTATTTTCGTGTCATTTTAATTCCGAATCCTTAATCTTCCGATTTCCCCAAACTCACACACCTATGTTTCCTTTGTGTAGAAGGACTTGGTGTTCCAACCTCCTAATCAACCAACTCACTCGCGGGATTACCAAGTAGAAGACTTGCAAAACCGTGAGTATACTCGCAACCCCCTTTTTATGTTTACCACTTTTGGGGTGTAACATGTTCAATTATTAAACTACACTTAAACTTATTCTTTATGCAATGCACTAAACAATCCTTATACATGAATGCTATGTTGAATTACTTGATGCATATACTTGGGTTAGACTTATGTGATGTACTATAGTCATTAGCTTTATACGAGCCTCCATTTGACATGTATAGCGCTATAGGAGTAACGCACCGCCCGTAGACTAGTGGTCATGTTGAATTATATCATTTTGCATAAACAGAGGGTTGACTAGAAATATTGCATGCCATGTTATATTGATCTTGTATAAACTAAGTTGCCATGTGGATTCGTTTTAAACTTTTATACTTATACATATTCATAAACTTGTATACTCGCCTTTGCTTTTGCATTGAATTGTATTTTTAACATGTTATAGGTTGATGATTAAGGATTGCTATGAAATGAAGTAGCAACGATGCCTAGATACACAGTTAGACGTGTTAGGTTTAAAATGTTGTATCAAATTTTGTTATTGTTATTTTGAACATGTTGTCATTTGAGTTGATGAAATCTTTGACAATTTGAAGTTATGAAATGAAATGGGACTTATTTAAATATTGTCACAAATAGTGTTATGAAGTCTCTTGCAATCTTGAACAAGTCCCGCTCCAATGATTCCGCCATTGGTTGGGGTGTGACAGATTGGTATCAGAGCCATAACTATAGGGAATTAGGTAGAATTGCCATGTTTGACCTAGTCTATAGTAGGAACCATATTTTTGACCATTCTTGATACTTGCTTAAAATGTTATTCTTCCTACTTTGCTTCTTCCTCTTCTTTTTGGTCTTAATACTTACATTATGTCTTTCCTAAGACAATTTACACAACACACTTGAAGACTTGAAGACACTCTTTATACAAAAGACACGAGTTTACCAAAATAAGCGTGAAACCCACAATTTGGTGAATGACTCTCATTCCGCTTATTCTTATTTTTGCACGAAATTTCACCATTAAGCTAGGAGTGAAATCCACATCTTAATGGTAAATTTCCAATTCAAACTATAGTGGACCCTCGTCATAGTGTCGAAATTATATTTTGGCCCGATGAGTACCAACCACATTAGGGTACGAAATCGTCAAGTTAGGGTTGAAACCCGCACCTTGTCGGTTGAGTCCCATCCCTCGATTTCCGTTCTCGCCAAAGTTTCGATTGTTTCAATCGATTAGAGACGTGTAGTAACTGGAAGGGTAAGATACCGTTAATCGCCTCTCGACGAGAGTATCTTACCTATAGGCCAAAGCACGTTTCTCTAATTTGAAAGGACTTTCGATTTACTTTGGCATAGTCGACGTTTCTCTACCCGAAACAATCTTATGTTTTATGAGCCTCTCTTTTATGTGATTCAATTTATATGTGATTTTATACTTGTTACTTTCGTTACACAATTCGTACGTCTCGCGCAATCAAAAACAATAATAATCCTCGTGGAACCTTCAGGCTCAGACCCTTGGTGAAGCTACTGCTTATGCACTGAGCTGGGACGAGCTCAAGGAATTGATGCGAAAGAAATATTGTTCTAGGGCGAAATCCAGAAGCTTGAGACTGAGTTCTGGAATTTGAAAATGGACGGGCCGAAGATTTCTGAGTACGTCCAACGCTTTCACGACTTGTCTAGGGTTGTTCCCAACTTAGTCGAGCCAGAGTTCAAGAGGATTGAGCGATTCATTTGGGGACTTGCCCCTCAAATTCTGAGCATGGTTACTGCCTCAAAGCCTTCAACCATCACAGAGGCTATCGATTTGAGTGTCACACTTGCTGAAGAAGCTCTGCGTATGGGAAAGTTTTCGGGATCTGAGGCAAACAAGAAAGAGACTCATGTGGAGTCTTCGGGTAATAAGAAAAGGAAGTCATCGAACCTAAAGATAAGCACCCAAGCCAGTAATGGAAGCTTTAAAGCAAACAAAAGAAGGGAAGTGGACCCGTCTCGTGGCATGAAAGCTTATGGAGCCACCAATAAGGTCGGTGGTAAGGTTTACTTGGGGACTAAGCCGAGATGCGAGGAATGCAATTTTCACCATGAAGGTCGACGTCTGAGGCCTAAGTGTGGAAGGTGTGGGAAAGAAGGGCACAGCAAGTATGCCTGTTGGGCGAAGTATCAAGACGGAAGATGGTAGAGTTCCAGGCTGCTAAAAATGTGGAGAAGTAGGGCACTTTAGGAAAGATTGCCCTACGAAGAACTAAGCGAGGAAGGGTCTTCAAGATCGGAGCTCGTGAAGCACGCCAGGATCCAGATGCGGTTACAGGTGCGTTCCCTATTAACCAACCCTATGCATCTATTTTTGATTAATACTGGCATCGATTGTAACCTTGTATACTTAAAACTTAAGAAACTACATGGCCTAGTTTCGAATAGAATAGATGTCTCGAATTCTTTAGAATTGGCAAATGGAAGGTTAGTTAAGCGAAGGGGATGATTAAGGATTGTATTTAGGAACTTAGAGAGTGGGAACCCCCCCCCCCCATTACCGTTGACTTGGGAAGTCACGATATTGTAGTCAGCATGGATTGGATATCCAAGGATAGAGCTGAAGTTGTTTGGGTAATCATTCGCATTCCTCTTGCGAATGATGAGACACTCATAGCACACAACCTTCTTGTCACACCCCAACCGATGGTGGAATCATCGGGGTGCGGCACTGAGCGAAACAGATTGTCCATGAGTATCCATAACAACTATTAATTACCAGATATTTAAAACGTCATGTCCCATACCATAACATATCCAAATAAAACAGTTATTACAGATAATTGTCTCATAAACAACTACTGATCCGACAACTCAGATTTCAAAATAGACAATTTATTTATTTGTTTCTAGGACTCTTTCCTAGCCTCGATTTCATCACACATCAAACAAGGCGTCCTAGCATCTTATGCACCTGCCACATACGTTAAAGTAACAGTCAATACACATAGTGTAAAGGTGAGCATACAAGTTTGATAATAGCATATAGAGTTCAAAATCGATTACGCATAACCAGCACGTACAACGTGTGATGTGAGGCATGTTAGTTATCGACATGATCCTATCGATACTAATGACTGTGGGTTGACTGCCCAAGGCAGTTCGTAATACATATTCACCACTGTGAACTATGTGATTAGTTGTCCTTAACAACCCCTGAGTGAACATGTGCTGAGTCCAAACTATAGTACTATCGTTGCTAAGGCAGGTAGACAACAATCTATGTGTAAACATAAGAAACAAGCATTCATCGAGTCACGTATACATGCAGTAGCGGTTAGCGTTAAAGTATTGCGTAGTGTGCTTGATGTGATTTAGAATAAGTAACGTATGTAACACCCAAAAGTGCGTAAAGCAAAAAGGGTTCTAGTATACTCACAGTGATTGAAGTGATGGATTGAAGGGGGCGCTTAGAGTGAGATTGGCCTGATCAGAATGAGAGCGTAAGCGATAAACGTCGCATAAAACGATGATGTGAAGTAAGGTGAGGAGTGGTCATCCGGCCGGATAGCAATCCGAACGGATGGGCATTCGATCGGATTGACACTCATTTGGGATGGATGGGTTTGTGTATGATGGCTTGTCCTTTGAAGTTTTTGTTGTAGCATTTTATAAATAGAGAAGTATCTCTACCCTTCAGGTCGGTTGTCACACCCCAACCGATGGCGGAAACAACGGGGCGCGGCACTGAGCGAAACAGATTGTCCATGAGTATCCATAATAACTATTGATTACCAGATATTTAAAACGTCATTTCCCATACCATAGCATATCTAAATAAAACAGTTATTACAGATAATTGTCTCACAAACAAGTTCTGATCCGACAACTCAGATTTCAAAATAGACAATTTATTTATTTGGTTCTAGGACTCTTTCCTAGCCTCGATTTCATCACACAGCAAACAAGGCGTCCTAGCATCTTATGCACCTGCCACATACGTTAAAGTAACAGTCAATACACATAGTGTAAAGGTGAGCATACAAGTTTAATAATAGCATATAGAGTTCGAAATCGATTACGCATAACCAGCACATACAACGTGTGATGTGAAGCATGTTAGTTATCGACATGATCCTATCGATACCAATTATTACGGGTTGACTGCCCAAGGCAGTTCGTAATACATATTCACCATTGTGAACCATGTGATTAGTTGTCCTTAACAACCCCTGAGTGAACAGGTGCTGAGTCCAAACTATAGTACTATCGTTGCTAAGGCAGGTAGACAGCAATCTATGTGTAAACATAACAAACAAGCATTCATCGAGTCACGTATACATGCAGTAGCGGTTAGAGTTAAAGTATTGCGTAGTGTGTTTGATGTGATTTAGAATAAGTAACGTATGTAACACCCAAAAGTGCGTAAAGCAAAAGGGGTTCGAGTATACTCACACCGATTGAAGTGATGGATTGAAGGGAGCGTTTAGAGTGAGATTAGCCTGATCAGAATGAGAGCGTAAGCGATGAGTGGTGCGTAAAACGATGATGTGTAGCAAGGTGATGAGTGGTCATCCGGCCGGATGGCAATCCGAATGGATGGCCATTTGATCGGATGTCAATCCTCTCGGATGGTCATTCATTCGGATGGCCATTCGATCGGATGGACACTCATTTAGGATGGACGTGTTTGTGTATGATGGTTTGTACTTTAAAGTTTTCGTTGTAGCATTTTGAAAATAGAGAAGTATCTCTAACCTTCAGGTCGGTCGGTCGAACGGTCGTTCGATCGGACGGCGATCTGATTGGCGAGGCTTCTCAGTTGAGAACAAGTTCACAGCAAGACAGTCACTCGATCGGATAGCTATTCGATCGGGTGGCAATCTTGTGCATTGAACATGTTGAAATTATTTAAGTACCAAAGTCCCAAACGTCACACGCTCGAACGGTCGTTCGATCGATCGGATGGCAATCCGATCGGACGACATTCCGTTCAACGTTCAGATCCTTAATTTAGTCTGATTAAAAAGTTTAAGTATGGGACCAAGTGCAACCCGATCGGATGGCCGGTCGATCGGATGGCAATCCGATCGGAAGGCAATCCGATCGGACGATAATCCGTCCCGATGACCTGATCGTCTTGACACCTGATTCTGTTTGAAGTTTTGTAATTTGAAAGACACGTTATGATAGCTTGTTTAAACAACATGAACCTTGTCTCAACACAAGTGAGCCAACCGAACAGGAATCACCCTAGTCCGTTCAGTTCACGGTTTGAGGCGGTTCAGGTTCAAACCCGAAATCAACTATCTCTCGGATAGAATTCAGATCTGGAACTGATACATCACTAAGAATGAGTAGAAGATCAGAACGTGGTCGGATTCCATCGGGTTTGAGTGCATTGAGTGTAAAAGAGTTGAAAGAAACTCAGAAAAAACCATCTTTCAATCCTTTTCACTATGAATATGTTCAGATCTATGCAAGATCTTTGTTCATTCATGTGAAATCATTCAGATCTAAGTTGTTCTTGGTGGAATGAGGCCAAAACATGAAGTTCATAAGAACACCATGATGACATCACCCTAGAACAACTCAAATCCACTGATTTCACGGTTAAAAGTTGAGATTTGAAAGAGAGAATGATGTAGAAGTGTGTGTAGATCATAGAAGTACAAGATTTAGGTTGGAAACTTACAAGAATCGAGAGAAATCAGAGGAAATGCATGCTGAAGCGAGTTGGTCGAACAAGGGACCCCAAAAAGGAAGGTGTCATAAATGATGTGACAGAGGTGGGTATTTATAGAGTTTCCCAAAATGGAAAGTGGCTGGTTGATCGGGTGGCAGCCCGATCGGGTGGCAACTCGATCGGATGGCAATCCGATCGGTTGGCCACTCGAGCTATGGGTCCGGCGCGATGAGTTTTGTTGTTTCGATTCGCGAGTTGAGCGTTGCGAGGCGATTCGAGTGAGCGATGCGATAGTATTACCCATTAATCCCAACTACTATATCTAACATACAATCACTATAATTAACTTGCATTTTTTATTCGATTGCGATGCCATAGATTGCGAGTTCGGTTGCGATTAACACTTCAACATAAACATAACATGCACAAATAACACCTAAATAGCACACACACGTAAACAATATCCAAAACACGTGATTCGAGTTGCGATTGCGATAGCGATAAGCGATAAGTCGGTTAAACATGCGATAAATATGCGATTAAATTTCGATTATTAATAGATACTCCACATAATACAACTAATGCGAAATAATTAAATAAGTCAAAGAAGTTAAAACAGGAGTTGAGCAAGGAGTGACAGATCGCAATTAGAAATCTTTTCTTCCTTTGACTTCAATCTTGACTTTGACTTTGACTTCCGAAACACGGGGTGTTACAGCCTCCCCCACTTAAGGGAATTTCGTCCCGAAAGTAGGCTTCAGTCATAACAAACAACTGCGGGTACTTCGCCTTCATGTCGCTTTCGAGTTCCCAGGTGAACTCGGCGCCTTGTTTGCCTTCTCAGCGAACCTTCACAATAGGAATGCGTGAGCGTCTGAGCACCTTGATTTCCCATCCCACGATCTCGACAGGCTTTTCCATGAAGTGTAATGTTTCGTCCACTTGCAAGTCCTCAAAAGGGACATGTAATTCCTGGTCTGCTAAGCACTTTCTGAGGTTCGAAACGTGGAAGGTCGGGTGGACGTTACTCAGTTCCTCTGGTAGTTCGAGTCTGTAGGCCACTTTTCCGATTCTTTCCAGAATCTTAAAGGGTCAAACATATTGAGGCCCGAGCTTTCCTTTCTTGCCGAATCTGACCACCCCCTTCCAAGGTGCAACCTTTAGGAGTACGTGGTCTCCAACGTCAAATTCAAGGGGCTTGCGGCGTCTATCAACGTAACTTTTCTGTCGGCTCCGAGCTTTCAGTAGATTGTCTCGAATTTGGAGGATTTTGTCAGCCGTTTCTTGTAATAGCTCGGGACTGGAAATTTACGCGTCTCCGATCTCGTGCCATACAATAGGCGATCGACATTTTCTTCCGTACAAAGCCTCGAATGGTGCCATTTGTATGCTAGAATGATAACTGTTATTGTACGACAATTCGACCAAAGGTAAGTACGCGTCCCAACTACCACCGAAATCTATGACACACGAACGGAGCATGTCTTCAAGGGTACGAATCGTTCTCTCAGTCTGACCGTCGATTTGGGGATGAAAAGCGGTACTTAGATTAAGAGTAGTACCGAGAGAAGATTGAAATGTTTCCCAAAAACGCGAGGTAAACCGACCGTCGCGGTCAGAGATGATGTCGCGAGGCGTCCCATGTCGACTAATGATCTCGTTGGTGTAGATTCGGGCTAATCTTTCTACCTTATAGTCTTCTCGTATCGGTAGGAAGTGAGCTGACTTAGTCAAACGGTAAACCTCAACCCAAATGCTATCATGACCAGATTGAGCACGCGGAAGTTTCATTATGAAGTACATAGCTATACTCTCCCATTTCCACATCGGGATCTCGGGTTGAACGAGTAAGCCAGAGGGTCTTTGATGCTCAGCCTTGACCTTAGAATAGGTCAGGAATTTCGAAACATAGATTGCGACATCCTTCTTTATGCCCGACCACCAGTACTTGTAGCGCATGTCCTGGTACATCTTGTCAGCACCGGGATAAATAGAATATCGAGATTTGTGGGCTTTGTCCATCAAAAGTTGTCGTGAGTCTGTACACTTGGGAATCCAAATTCGGTTCAAATAATAGAAGATACCATTCGACCTATTCTCGAGTTGGGCACCGTTGTTTAGAAACCTTTCTTTCTTCAGAGTTCGCTCATTAAAACAAGCATGTTGCACATCACGGATGAGGGTTTCGAGATGATATTGGGCTTGAGGATTACGAATGCTAAGCAGGTAGCTTCGTCGGCTGAGGGCATCGGCAACGACATTTGCTTTGCCTGGATGGTAGCGGATCTCACAGTCGTAATCGTTGAGCAGTTCTACTGTAACAACTCTCATCAAAAAGTACTATTTATTATTTTTTATCCAAATAGGAAACCCTAATTGAGATACCCAAGTGATTCTGAACAAACCCTAAAATTTTCAGAACAATCGGAATCAGGATTAGGGCCCCTAAAACTCAGGGGGGGTAAAACCCTATTTACGATTATCCTAAAATCTCGTTGTCAAAAATCAAAATTACAAAACAGTTAAGTCAGCAAAGCTAGTCCCAGACGTGGCCACCCTAGGGTGAAAACGTGCCCCTTGCGCACCGCAAGGATAAAGGCTTACGGTGCGCAAGCCATCCCTTACGCACCGCAACAATTATAGGCTTACGGTGCGCAAGCCTAACCAAATTTTGGGTATAAATAGAGGGCCTTGGGACTCGAATTCTGATGTTCAAACGACGTAAAACTTCGATACATGCACTGAGATACGTTCTGTTTACCACAATTAACACACACGGTTCATTAATCGACGCCGCAATCAGGGTAATAACTCGATCGCTGATACGATTCAATGTCCGATCGATTAAACTATCCAATGAATGTTTAAGTGCTGCCCACATTAGGGTTTATGCTTTGTCATTCGTCGTTAAATCGATGGATGTTTAAGTATCGCACTTTGTCATTCGTTGTGAAGGTTTCAATCTCGTGAGTTATCGTAAATGCTGTATTAAGTTACTAACCTAGTTTGTGTGCCTGATTATTTAAACTAGGTTATCAAGGCTAATCAGTAGGCTAAGCTCTGTTCATAATTAAATCTGCAATGTGAGTCATTCTCTTTTTATCAAATTTGTTTACAAAAGCATGTTTATTTTCAAGGTTATAATTACGGGGATTAAGTCTTTGTAATCACCAAGTTACAGCCGGTATGTGGGGTTTTGTATACATTACTTGATAATCGTCACCATTGGGGCAGCCAATGGGGGATATTACCATAGTCACAGATCCGGTCGAGTGACAAATACCGTGGGTAGTTGGTTTGATATCAGGAACAATGTAATCGCTCTTAATACTGTAAATTATAACAAATGTGTCGTTTTAGTAAATAGAATGATTCACTCAGTATTTCCCGCTGACAAAACCTTTTTCAAACATGTTTCAGGTGATCTGTTGTGATCCAGGAAAAGTGCCGCGAAGCACTATCAGCTTAAGGAAGTGGCTCAGTATAAAATAAAGAAACATGTTTTGTAAAATAAAGGATTTCTTTGTGAAATCTCAAGATTGTAAATTACCGGGTTTTATCCCGAGTTGTAAATTTAAAATAATCGGGAAATATTTCAGTTTTTAAAAGATCCTGAAGAAACTTCCGCTGTTAATTAAATACCACGGGATTTTCTGTCCCGCGGCTCCTGAAACGGGTCAAACCGGGTCGGGGGCCGTGACAGAAAAAGGTGGTATCAGAGCCACTGATCTAAGCCTATTAAGTATTTAGAAATACTTAATTTTACTAATTGCCAATTATGTAATTATGTGTTTTATTAACTGATTATTTGTTAATTACAGTATGGGTAAACAAAAGCTGTCAAATATCTATCTTAAACTAGATAGGTCATCCAACGAGAAGGGAAGTTCATCCCAAACAAAACCTTATGTAATTCCCGAAGAAGGAATATTTGTGAGAAAGGCAAATTACGAGAAACCACTTTCTCCTAATAAAAGAAGTTTGATTATTAGGAAAAGTCAGAAGGAAATAAGGAAAAATCGAGAGAAGAAGATTAAACAGGAAACTCAGGAATTAACCAGTAAAACACCCTGGGAGGACAAATTAGATGAGAAATGGGCAGATCTTTATATGCTAGCCACAGTAGCAGAAAATGCAAATCTCTAAAAATACTCTAACTCAAGTTTTAGCACCTTTATTTATCTACAATCCAGAAACTTTACTCAGTAAATAAATAATTTCACAGTAAATAGTAGTATAATTTACTTGTTAGTTGTTTTATGTATGGTATGCAATAATATTTAAGGGTTATCTATGAAATTGGTTATTTTATTTTAACATTTGGTATGTATTTTGCATATATGCTGAACAACATGAATGAGATATCTGAAGCTTTAGAAAATCTTAACCTCTATCCTGTTAAGATAGAAGTTTCTAAGGAATTCACTGGTTACTTCGCTGATAAAGAGGAACCCATGGAATTTCAATCCAAACCACTGGCAAAACCTAAACCCAAGAAAAGAAACAGATTTGTGGGCTGGAGGCGTGTACGTAGGAAAAAGCCAGCAACAATAAAGGTTACCAAAACTGAAGAACCAAAAGACAAAGGAAAAGGGGTAGAAATTGAGGAAAATGTTAATCAAGTAGAGATAGAAGCTGAGAAGAGTTTTAAGCAAACAGAAAGAGAAGTCGGAGAAAGTTCTAGACAGAAACAGAAAATGACTCCCTGGGAAGTGTTAGATCATAAACTAGTAATGAGTGACCTCATCGGACCTGCCGATGGAAACTTTGAAGCAGCTAATCCAAACCTTATATTTACTGAAGAAGATCTTTTCAGCTACCCACTAGAAGCTCCAATTCCAATAAATCTGGAACCTGCTATTCCAGATCCTATTGTCCAACCTCAACCATTACCAGTAGAATTAGATGAATGGTGGACAACTGATTGGCAATACCAAAATCTTTTAAACAACCCTGATACATTTTTCCCACAAGTTGACCCAGAACCTCCACTATACCCAACTATGAGCCCGGAGAATCTGACTGAACTTCGTCTCTGGGGCGAAGAGTTTATTAATGCAGGAAATAGGATTAGGGATGTGGGAGAAAGAGTTACTTGGAAGTATGACGAAAGGGAGCGTCGTTTTTAAGAAATTAGCTGACCAGATAATGGGAGTTGCAGGAATATTTGTTTAATAAATAATCATAAGAACCAGTATGTGTAATAACTTAACAATAAAATGTTGTATGATAATCGTGTGTACGAGGCATAATATAATATATAGAAATGAAACTTGGGAAATCAATAATTTTGGTTATACATGTTAATGTGATTATGTGCAAACTGTTATATTATATTTGTATCTATACTAATTATTTATATAAAATTTATTTATCAGATGGCAAACATTGGTAACGAACCAGTAAATGAAGTTAATCAGTCTGAGCAACATCCAGGAGATCAATATATGACTAGGCAAGATATCGAAAATATTGTTGCTCAAGGGATAGCCAATGCTATTCCAGCAATCGTTGCTGCTGTAAAGAATCCAATCGAACCGCAACAAATCGTTCCTAGTAAACGTATTTCTGAAGATAATTTCAGTAATAGTGTAAACGGAGGCAATGATCATGTTAATCATAATGATGAACCACATCAAGCTCCATTTTCTAAGAAAATGAAAGCCGCAACGCCTGGTTGCACTTTCAAAGAATTCCTTGCTTGCAAACCCACTGAATTTGCAGGCAATGAAGGGGCAACTGCATCATTGCGTTGGTTAGAGAAAACCGAAGCAGTAATTGCAATAAGTAAATGTGCTAAAGATGATCAGGTCATGTATGCATCAAATCTCTTCAAGGAAGGAGCACTCGAATGGTGGAACACGGTGTTACAATCAAAAGGAAGAATAATAGCTTATGCCATGAATTGGGAAGAATTTAAGGGTCTTGTAGAAAGAAAATTCTGTCCCGAGTATGAAAAGGAACAAATGACAAATAAGTTCCTAAACCATCGGATGATGAGTGTAGATTGTCGTGGTTATACTTCGACATTCTTTGAATATGCTAGGGTGGTACCAACACTGGCTTCGCCAGAACCGGTACTCATTTCTCGCTACATTTGGGGACTGATTAGTGAAATCCACAATATCGTTAAAGCTGCGAGACCTCGCACTATTGACGATGCTGTGGAATTAGCTAACACCCTAACTGACGAACTGGTACGTACACAAGATGAAAACAAGAAGAAAGAATTGGCTCAGAAAATTACCCAAGGATTTCGTACGGGTAATAGTAGTAATTTCAAGAGAAGAGGAACTGGGCAATTCTCAACTCCGTCATTCTGCAGGAAATGCAAGAAGAAACATTATGGAAGATGCGATATAACCTGCAATTTTTGCAAAACTGTAGGACATCGTGAAGAAAACTGCAGAAAGAAAACAATAGTCTGCTATAACTGTGGAGAAAATGGACATTTCAAAACAGAATGTCCTAAATTGGGCAAACCAGCAGATAACAAAACCAAGGCAACCGACGGAACTGTTAAGAAGAATGCCAGGGCATTTCAACTGACCACTCAAGAAGCAGAACTCATCCCAGATGTGATAGCGGGTACGTTCTTAGTTCACAACGTATACGCAAAAGTATTATTTGACTCTGGTGCAAACAAAAGTTTTATAAATACTTCATTCTGTCAAGCTCTTAATTTACCTTTAACCAATATTAGGCAGATTTTTACAGTCGAAACGGCAGACGGAAATTCAGTTAAAATAGATAAAGTTTTGCAGGAAAGAAATATAGAACTTTTAGGACATAAATTCTCTGCAAACCTATTGCCAATGAATTTAGCTGAATTTGATGTTGTATTAGGAATGGATTGGTTAGTAGCCAACCATGCTCGAATCCTTTGTGATCAGAATTCCATAGAAATTCAATCACCCACCGGAGAAGTAATTAGGATTACAGGAGATAAACCACGTAAGCCCATGAAGTTCATATCAGTAATGAAAGTTGCTAATTATGAACGAAAACAAGGAATAGTATATATGATTTCAGTAATCATTAGTACTAAGGGTAAAAAACTTAAGGAAATTCCTGTAGTCTCAGAATATCCGGATGTATTTCCAGAAGAGTTACCGGGATTACCCCCAGATAGGGAAGTAGAATTTAGGATTCATCTAATTCCAGGAACTACACCGGTAGCCAAGGCACCTTATCGGTTAGCACCCACAGAAATGTTAGAACTGAAAAAGCAATTAGATGAATTACTAAGTAAAGGATTCATACAACCTAGTTCATCCCCTTGGGGAGCGCCAGTGTTGTTTGTAAAGAAGAAGGATGGTTCAATGAGAATGTGTATCGATTATAGAGAATTGAATACGGTTACAATTAAGAATCGATACCCCTTACCTAGGATTGATGATCTATTCGATCAACTTCAAGGAGCTAGCTATTTTTTCTAAAATAGATTTACGCTCCGGATATCATCAATTGAAGGTACAAGAAGAAGACATACCTAAAACTGCTTTCAGAACTAGGTATGGTCATTACGAGTTTACAGTCATGCCATTTGGGTTAACGAATGCACCTGCTGCATTCATGGACATGATGAATAGGATCTGTAAACCATATTTGGATAAATTTGTAATTGTTTTTATAGACGATATACTTATTTATTCCAAAAGTCAGACAGAGCATTGTGAACACCTTCATGCACTCTTAACTTTGTTAAGAAAAGAAAAGCTTTATGCCAAATTCTCGAAGTGTGAATTTTGGTTAAAGGAAGTGCAATTCCTAGGACACATGGTAAATCACGAAGCTATTCACGTAGATCCTGCTAAGATAGAGGCAATTACCAATTGGAAGGTTCCACAAACAGCAATGGAAATTAGAAGTTTTTTAGGTTTAGCTGGATATTATCGACGGTTTATTAAGGATTTTTCCAAGATAGCCGTACCATTAACTAAGTTAACCTGTAAAGCAGTTAAGTTTGAATGGGGATCAAAGCAAGAAGAAGCCTTTAGAATATTAAAGCAGAAATTAACAAATGCACCAATCTTAGCCTTACCAGAAGGAACTGAAGATTTTGAAGTATATTGTGATGCTTCAAAACTAGGATATGGATGTGTGCTTATGCAACGCAAAAAGGTGATTGCATATACTTCAAGGCAATTGAAACAGCACGAAGAAAATTATACGACTCATGATTTAGAATTAGGAGCCGTAATTTTTGCCCTTAAGATTTGGAGACATTATCTGTATGGAAGTAAGTTTACTGTTTATACAGATCATAAAAGTTTAAAATATATTTTTGGGCAAAAAAAGTTAAACATGAGACAAAGAAGATGGATGGAAATCCTAAGTGATTACGACTGTGATATTCAGTATCACGAAGGAAAGGCAAATGTAGTTGCAGATGCCTTAAGTCGTAAGTATCATGAGAAACAAAGACGGGTCCGTGCTCTTAGATTAAATCTACAAATAGATTTAATGGAACAAATAAAGAGTGTTCAGGAAACTGCAATCAAGGATGACGCTGAAGGAATGAAGGGACGAATAAAAGATTTAGAACAAGGAGCTGATGGAATTTGGAGATTCCATAAGAAAAGGATCTGGGTACCAAAACAGGGAGAATTAAGAAATAAGATCTTGGAGGAAGCTCATAAATCTAGGTATACCATACACCCAGGAAACAATAAGATGTACCAAGATTTAAGAAATAATTTCTGGTGGATAGGTATGAAGAAGGATATAGCTAGATATGTATCAAAGTGTCTTACTTGTTCACAAGTCAAGGCAGAACATCAGAAACCTTCAGGTCTACTACAACAATTAGAGATGCCAGTATGGAAATGGGAACTTATAACAATGGATTTTGTTACTAAGTTACCCAAAACCAGAAAAGGTAATGATGCAATTTGGGTAATTGTGGATCGATTAACCAAATATGCTCACTTTCTACCTATGAAAGAAACCTTTAGTATGGAAAGATTGGCAAAATTGTATGTAGATGAAGTTGTATCCTTACATAGAGTTCCACTCTCCATTGTATCAGATAGAGATAGTCGTTTCACTTCTCATTTCTGGAAAAGTTTCCAAGAAGCTATGGGAACTCGACTAAATTTAAGTACTGCATATCATCCTCAAACAGACGGGCAAAGTGAAAGGACAATCCAAACTCTAGAAGACATGCTCCGAGCATGTGTAATAGATTTTGGTGGAAATTGGGACGATCATTTACCTTTAATTGAATTCTCCTATAACAATAGTTATCATTCAAGTATTGAAACTGCCCCATTTGAAGCACTGTATGGAAGAAAATGCAGAACTCCAGTGTGTTGGGCAGAAATAGGAGAAAGTCAATTGTCAGGTCCTGAAATAGTGCAAGAAACGACCGACAAGATTACTCAAATCAAGGAAAGGTTAAAGACGGCTCGTGATCGTCAAAAGAGTTATGCAGATAATCGGCTCAAGCTACTTGAATTCCAAGTGGGAGACAAAGTATTATTAAAAGTTTCTCCTTGGAAAGGAGTTGTTAGATTCGGTAAGAAAGGAAAGCTAAGTCCCAGGTACGTAGGACCATTTCCAGTGATCCAACGTATAGGACCAGTTGCTTATCGTTTAAAACTACCAGAGGAATTAGCTGGAGTACATGATGTATTTCATGTATCCAATCTCAAGAAATGTCTAGCTGACAAATCTCTAGTAGTACCTCTCCAGGATATAGAGGTAAACGAAAAGCTAAAATTTGTTGAGAAACCTCTTCAAATAGAAGACAGAAAAGTGAAGTTTCTCAAGCACAAACGACTAGTGCTAGTTAAAGTCAGATGGGATTCAAAGAGAGGAGCTGAATATACTTGGGAGCTTGAATCGGAAATGAAGCGAAAGTATCCTCACCTATTCCAGTAAATCTCGAGGACGAGATTTTTATTAAGGTGGGAAGAATGTAATAACTCTCATCAAAAAGTACTATTTATTATTTTTTATCCAAATAGGAAACCCTAATTGAGATACCCAAGTGATTCTGAACAAACCCTAAAATTTTCAGAACAATCGGAATCAGGATTAGGGCCCCTAAAACTCAGGGGGGGTAAAACCCTATTTACGATTATCCTAAAATCTCGTTGTCAAAAATCGAAATTACAAAACAGTTAAGTCAGCAAAGCTAGTCCCAGACGTGGCCACCCTAGGGTGAAAACGTGTCCCTTGCACACCGCAAGGATAAAGGCTTACGGTGCGCAAGCCATCCCTTACGCACCGCAACAATTATAGGCTTACGGTGCGCAAGCCTAACCAAATTTTGGGTATAAATAGAGGGCCTTGGGACTCGACTTCTGATGTTCAAACGACGTAAAACTTCGATACATGCACTGAGATACGTTCTGTTTACCACAATTAACACACACGGTTCATTAATCGACGCCGCAATCAGGGTAATAACTCGATCGCTGATACGATTCAATGTCCGGTCGATTAAACTATCCAATGAATGTTTAAGTGCTGCCCACATTAGGGTTTATGCTTTGTCATTCGTCGTTAAATCGATGGATGTTTAAGTATCGCACTTTGTCATTCGTTGTGAAGGTTTCAATCTCGTGAGTTATCGTAAATGCTGTATTAAGTTACTAACCTAGTTTGTGTGCCTGATTATTTAAACTAGGTTATCAAGGCTAATCAGTAGGCTAAGCTCTGTTCATAATTAAATCTGCAATGTGAGTCATTCTCTTTTTATCAAATTTGTTTACAAAAGCATGTTTATTTTCAAGGTTATAATTACGGGGATTAAGTCTTTGTAATCACTAAGTTACAGCCGGTATGTGGGGTTTTGTATACATTACTTGATAATCGTCACCATTGGGGCAGCCAATGGGGGATATTACCATAGTCACAGATCCGGTCGAGTGACAAATACCGTGGGTAGTTGGTTTGATATCAGGAACAATGTAATCGCTCTTAATACTGTAAATTATAACAAATGTGTCGTTTTAGTAAATAGAATGATTCACTCAGTATTTCCCGCTGACAAAACCTTTTTCAAACATGTTTCAGGTGATCTGTTGTGATCCAGGAAAAGTGCCGCGAAGCACTATCAGCTTAAGGAGGTGGCTCAGTATAAAATAAAGAAACATGTTTTGTAAAATAAAGGATTTCTTTGTGAAATCTCAAGATTGTAAATTACCGGGTTTTATCCCGAGTTGTAAATTTAAAATAATCGGGAAATATTTCAGTTTTAAAAAGATCCTGAAGAAACTTCCGCTGTTAATTAAATACCACGGGATTTTCTGTCCCGCGGCTCCTGAAACGGGTCAAACCGGGTCGGGGGCCGTGACATCTACCCACCGGCGTTGACGCATATTCAGTTCATTCTGGTCAAAGATATGTTGTAGGCTCCTATGATCGGTGAAGATTGTACACTTGGTACCATAAAGGTAGTGTCGCCAAATCTTTATCGCAAAAACAACCGCGCCAAGCTCGAGGTCGTGTGTGGTGTAGTTCTTCTCGTGGATCTTGAGCTGTCGAGAGGCGTACGTGATAACCCTGTCTCGTTGCATGAGAACACAACCGAGCCTGAGGTTTGAGGCATCGCAGTAAACTACAAAGTTATCATTTTCGTCGGGCAGTGAGAGCACAGGAGCATTGCAGAGCATCGTTTTGAGAATTTGAAAGGCTTCCTCTTGTTTAGTTCCCCAAACAAAAGGTTTATCCTTATGCGTAAGAGAGATTAATGGCACAACGATCTTGGAGAAACCTTCGATGAAATGGCGATAGTAGCCTGCCAGTCCTAGAAAAGAACGGACTTCAGACGGATTCTTGGGTGTAACTGATGCGTGTGAAGTGTTATATATATTAGGTGTATATTTTAAGCCCCTTTAACACTTATTTTTAGCCAAGTTTTAAATTTATAAAACACGATATTTTACTAACACTAAACACACATATGGGCAAGTGCACCCATCGTGAGCGTAGTATAGTGTTGGCAAGATACCGAGGTCGTCCAAGGACACAAGAGCTTTTAGTACCGGTTTATCCTCAACGTCTAATCAAAATAAAAAGTTTAGAAAAATGTTTTAAACTAAGAAAAATAAAAACTAACTAAAAATGTTGAAAATAAAAATAAAAAGAAAAACAGATAGACAAGATGAATCACTTGGTTCCGACTCGTATCTAGTGTAACCTTTGATTATTTCCGCACTTTTGCACTATTTTAAGAGATTATCTTAGTTATTGTAGTAGGCCCCTCTTTTGAAGGTGACGTTACCCTCACCCCAGTAGTTTGAGTCAGCAAGGATACAATCCTAAAAGGGTGGATTATTGGAAGATAATTAATTAAGTTATTAATGCAAATTATGGTAGGCCCCTCTTTTGGAGGTGACGTTACCCTCGACTAAGTAGTCTGAGTCAGCAGGGATACAGTCCTAAATAGCCGGGTTATAGTATTAATAGTAGTTAACTTATGAGGGGATCAAAGAGTTTGGACCCCCGCCATCCAATACCGTTAAGTATTGAAGGAGGTCCTACTAAATTTGACCCAGGTCCATTGCAGGACCTCAAAACGCTGAACAATGGCAAGACCTTTACCAAACCGTTCCCTTAACCCCCGACCAGGTAGCCAACATACCTCCATATAGACCGTGGAGATATGAATGGTGAAAATCTTTTATTTTATATAGACAGTAAAATAATGCCAAGACACCACGGACAAACGATAAGGAAAGATCACCTTCAACATAAGCAACTAGTTATTAAAGTCATTAATACAAAACCAAGTAAAAAGTGCAAAAGATTAGAAATAAAAAGTATTACACTAGACACTCTGTCTTCACCAAGTGATGTAAGAGACGTAGGCAAACATGGCCTTAATTGTCAAGAACTCTTACGATCAATCTTGGATCCCGAGACGACTCACACACTCTACGATGGACAATGGATGATGGTGGTGGATGATGGTGTTATGGTGGTGGTGGGTGGTGGGTGAAGTGTGAGAGAGGTGGTGTGCCAAGGGATGGTTTGAGCTTGAGCCAAGCACTCCTATTTATAGGCTGAACAGAAGCTCGGGCACGGCCCCGTGTCCAGTGGGCACGGCCCCGTGTCCACATCCTCTCTTTCTTCATTAAATGCAGCTTTGTCTTATTAGTTGACCACGCCCCCGTGTCGGCTGAGCACGACCCCGTGTGCAGAAGAATCTTTGTACTATGAAGATTTGCCTGGATTGTGCGAATCTTATAGTTGACCACGGCCCCGTGTCCACTGAGCACGGCCCCGTGGTGGGCAATAGAAGCTTCTACCACTTGGTCTTTTCTGCTGACACTTGGGCACGCCCCCGTGCTGGCTGAGCACGGGGCGTGTTCAGTCTTCTGATGTCTTGTTTTGCTTGGGAAGATGTTGTCGTGGGGTCGGGCATGTCACGTCTTGTTCCTTTTCTTGTATTTATGTTAGATTTTGATGTCTTTTTGCTTTTTTTGTTAATTTGAGCTCATTTAATCCTGAAAATACAAAAGGAAGACAAAAGCACACTTTTTCCAACATTAGTACTAAAAAAGGGTTAGTTTTATGCCACAATTGATGAAATTTATATGTTGCATTTTGAACACATCAAATACCCCCACACTTGAATCTTTGCTTGTCCTCAAGCAAAACTCTTTAATATGTGGCTATTACACTCCCAAATGGAATGGGTAGAAAAGAAGGTTTTGGGCTTGTCATAGAGTGTCGGGATTTCCAAGATTCTTTATTTAGTTTTATTTTTATTTATTTACAATCCTATTCGTCATGATTTATTTAAAACTTTTCATAAGATAAATTACTTATTAGGGCATAACATGCCTTTGTAAAATTCTATTTATATACAAGTTCACATACCTCACGGGGATCACTCAACACTCGGCCGAAAATGTATTTTTGTGGATCACTCGAGAGCGGCATGGAACTTACTCCTACCATAGGCTTGCCAAGCAATCAATCCTCCTCCTTTTTAACTTATATACCTTTGTAAATATCAAGAGGACTTTTTGGGTGAAGGGTTAGGCTTGGGTTAAAGGTAGGTGGTTGGGTGAGTGGTTAGTAGAAAAAGGCGAAAAGCGTAACAAGTTTTGGTTTTCGTAAGAGTTTCTATTTTTGTAACTTTTATTTTGATGAAGCTATTATTCAAACAAAGTTATTTTTGATGAACTTGTTTGTTTATTTTCTTTTGCTTCATCATCAACACAAAACTTTTTTTTTTTTTTTTTGAAAAGTCATATGAAGAACCGAACTTGTTACTAAAACAAAGGGTTAAAAATGAAAAAGGTTTTGGTGGGTAAAAGGGTGTTTGGTTTGGGCTATGAAATGAAAAGGTTTAGGCTCAAAGGGGCTAACTAGGGGGATTTTGGGTAGGTGGTAAAAAAAGAAAAAATAATGGTGTAGAAATAAAAAAAAAGGGTTAGTCCTAATGCCTCCATCATTTACTTACTCGGGTTTAAGTTGGTAAGGACCGGGAATGTATCGTCATGGCAAGTTCTAGAGTCGTAAGAACCAAGCGGCTATTCACACAAGAAACGAAAATGAGCATTTAGTCAAATGATATGTAAGTGTTTGCTCAATAAAGGCTCAAAACTCACTTTTGTGGGAATGGGTTTTTATGTGATCAAGTATATATAATTAAATTTTAACTAAGCTTGTCATGCCTTTTCATAATTTTCTTATGTTGGTTCTTTTTATCACGACGCTATCGGTTGTAAATTTGTAAAAATATAACCTTTTTAAGAACTTGAATTTCCCGAGTTAAACCTAGACAAGTAAAAAAATGAATTAGCGGTTCCAATAGAGTTTTGTGTAAGGCTTGTATTTAGGACTTGCAAGATTCAAGGTTTTAGCATCCCCCCCACACTTAAATTACACATTGTCCTCAATGTGTCCCAAAAATAAGTTTTTAGGTTGATTGAATGTGTAAAAAGGTGTAAAAAGCGAAAATTTTGTGTTACTGGTTACCTGGGCACGACCCCGTGTTGAGTGGACACGACCCCGTGCTCAGGTGCTAGTAACGAAAACTTACAGAAGGTGAACACGGGGGCGTGTTGGTTGGACACGACCCCGTGTCTGTCAAGGTCTGCAGAATTAAAATAATCAGCAGGTTCAGGGGAGTGGGCACGGGGACGTGTCGGCTGGACACAGCCCCGTGTGGACAGTCTGCAACGTTGAAAAACAGGTTTCTTTTGCCGGTTTTCCTGTCCCGGCTTTAGTAGTACTAATGTTTAGCACTCTAAGCCTCGTATGTACCTGCTTAATCAATAAACACCATACCATACCATAGCAAACATCCTACTTTTACCAATATTCAACATCCATGTCAAAGTTAAAAGGAAAATGCAGAAAATAAAAGAAGTTAAGGAAAGCAAATTGTTCAACACTTGGCACGCAGGCCATCAATTGTTCAAGAGTGGAAAAGGGTTAACCTGGGGAACCATCAAACAACCTCCTCTTCCTCCGCTCCTCCCACCTATTCCATGGCATCGTCATCGTCATCATCATCATCATCCCCTCCATGGCGTGCAATGTGGTCTCGTATATATCCAACATCATCTTGGATATCGGATATGTTTCTTTCGATAGCTCCGACCCGGTGGTACGTGTTGCTCGCCATGTTGTAAGTGTTCCTGGTGCACATAAGGTTTTCCTGCAACAAATCATGCAAACTTTGGAAGTTAGGAAAACCGCCTCCTGAGGAGGATTGGCCCGGGTCACCTTGGGGTTGGTATTGGTACTGATGATGTTGCGGAGCTTGGAGGACAAGTGCTTCTTGCGGGTTCCATGCATGACCTTGCATCCTTTGAAAGCTTACCGTCCCGTCTTCCGCCTCATAAATAAGGTTCATTGAGCGGCATATGTGTATATCCACCATACCCGACCATGGGCTCCTCTCAAATGACCTAGGTATGTGGGCGAAGTGCCTAAAGAGACGGTACACCCATCCCCCAAAGAAGATAGGAGTCGGTGCACTAGCAAGGCGGTTATGATGCATGTTTCGGAGCATGAGGAACGGAACATCGAGCGGCCTGCGGTTGTGGATGCAGTGGAGGACAACCAAATCTCTTAACCGAACGACGCCACTACTTTCATGCCTTTGGCTAAGAGAGTAGCCGAGGAGCCTATGGATGTATTTGTAGAGCGGATCCCTCAGCTTTGTACTCTTAGTGCTGCTCGGATTGTAGTACCCTTCACCAATCTGAGCCCAAATGGCTTGGCGTTCGTTTTCACCTATCTCTCTCATTCCTCCAGTATTTTCTTCGTTTCCCGCATCCTCTTCCGCATACAACCCGACAATCGACCCAAATTGTGCCATAGAGATCGAATACCTCGTTCCGCCACATCGGAATGATACCCCATCATTGTCGAACGGGTCGCACCTTGAGTTGAATGTGAAGGTGCTATAGAACTCCAAAGTGCATTCGTGGACGGAACGGAGTCGAGTTGTTAGGGCGACTCTGAGTGGTCCCGTGACAATGTTGTTGAAACGGTCGATTTGATTCACCACAGTTAACAATTCCGTGCATGCTTGCCTCGGGTATTCCTCCGGCCTTGTTTGAAGTATCTCGTATCTAGCTCTAGCATCGAGCTCATTGGCGTTGAATCTTGTGAACTTCCTAGCCATCTGAAAGAATACACCAAAAGTTAGCACGAAACAGAAATATTTTCGGACAAAACTGCAAACAGTGGGCTGGACACGACCCCGTGTTCAGCGGACACGACCCCGTGTCCAGGCGACTGTTACTCAAAAATTCCATTTTTCGACCCGGTTTCGAAAACTTGAAAATTTTTGGTCCAATAGGCGCGGTTTCCCCCGAAAATGAAACCCTAAGTGCCGTTTTTTTCCAAAATAACCCGTTTACCCTATCAATTTTATCTTTTTCGGTTCAAGAACAAGGGTTTGGGGTTTTTGTGAGAAATCGGGTGAATCTATGAACAATACAAGTGTATTTACTTCCCATAACACTAATCTAACTAAATGCAAACAGATCTAAACAAAAAATTGAGGTTCGATCCTGATGAACTTCAAGAACCCTAGATTTTTCCCCAAATTTTTGGTGTTTTAACTACATGCAAGTAACTAATCTAACTACTAAAAGTGATAGAATCATACCTTGATGTTGTTAGAGTGATAGGAGACGTCGAAAATCTGCCAAAAATCGCCTGGAACCAAAGCTTTTTCGGGGAAACGGGGCGTGTGGAATGAAGTAACTGTTTTGGAAAAGGGGATTTATCCCGACTGTAGCGCGGACACGGCCCCGTGTCCAGCGGACACGGCCTCGTGCCGAGCAAAGTTTCTAAAAAAAAAAAAATTTCAGTGCTCGTGTGAGTGCCCTTGTTTCCCAAAAACTTAGGTTAGGAAACTTACCGCTTAAGATGTCGTCTCAATCGTCCGTAACTTACCAGGTATGATGTTTTATTCTTCCACCGTTTGAAGCGAGATCTCTTCTTCTTCATCCTCAATGAATCCTTGATAGAGTTTCAGCCGTTGGCCATTGACTTTAAATGGAGGCCCATTTCGAGATTTAATTTCTACTGCACCGTGTGGGAAAATATGGGTGATGGAAAAAGGTCCTGACCACCTAGACTTTAATTTACCAGGAAATATTCGAAGTCGTGAATTAAACAAAAGAACTAGATCTCCTACCCGAAATTCATTAGGTTTAATGTGTTTGTCATGCAAATTTTTCATTCTTTCCTTATAAATTTCAGAGTTTGAGTATGTATAATTCCTAAGCTCGTCTAATTCATTTAATTGACAAAAACGATTTTTACCAGCAAATTCTAAATCTAAGTTTACATTTTTAATTGCCCAGTAGGCTTTGTGTGCAATTTCTACTGGCAAGTGACAACTTTTTCCATAGACTAGCTTATATGGGGTTGTACCTATTGTTGTTTTATAAGCAGTTCGAAAAGCCCATAAAGCATCATCTAATTTATCTGCCCATTCCTTTTTATTTAACCCTACGGTTTTTTCGAGTATTCGTTTTAAACCTCTATTAGTCACTTCGGCTTGTCCGTTTGTTTGAGGGTGATATGTTGTTGAGACCCGGTGATAGACCCCATATCTTGTTAAAAAAATTTCAAGTTGATGGTTGCAAAAATGGGTACCTCTATCACTTATTAAGGCTTTAGGTGTGCCAAAACGAGAGAATATTTTTTTCAGAAATCTTACCACAACTCTTCCATCATTTGTTGGAAGTGCCTCGGCCTCGGCCCATTTAGACAAGTAGTCTACTGCCACAAGTATATATTTGTTTCCTTTCAACGGTGGGAAAGGTCCCATGAAGTCGAGTCCCCACACATCAAAAACTTCACAAACAAGAATGCCATTTTGTGGCATTTCGTTTTTGGGAGAAATATTACCTGTTCTTTGGCAAGCATCACATGTTTTGACAAGACTTTGGGCGTCTTTGTAAATGGTTGGCCAATAAAATCCTGAATCGAATACCTTTCGTACGGTACTAGCGGCACCATGATGCCCTCCGTATGGACCTTCATGACAATGGCGGAGAATTCTTCGGGCTTCGCTACCATGTACACATCGTCGGAATAGTTGGTCGGCACACATTTTGAAAAGATATGGATCTTCCCAAAAATAGTGTTTCACATTGGCAAATAATTTTTTTCTTTGATGATGTGGCCACCCTTTTGCGACTATACCGCTAGCTAAGTAGTTAGCATAGTCGGCGTACCATGGTTCTTCCTTGTATTCCACCATTTCTAGGGACTCAGTTGGAAATTTTTCGTTGATTTGTTCGTCCCTGGTTGCTTCTAAAGCTGGGTCTTCTAAGCGCGAAAGATGATCTGCTGCAGTGTTTTCTGCTTCTCTTTTGTCTCTGATTTCAATGTCGAATTCTTGGAGGAGTAGAATCCACCGAATCAAACGTGGTTTTGCGTCCTGCTTTTTGAAGAGATATCGAATGGCTGCATGATCTGTATAGACTATAGTTTTAGAAAGAACGAGATAAGAACAAAATTTATCAAAATCAAATACCACAGCTAGCAATTCTTTTTCAGTTGTTGTGTAATTTTCTTGTGCATCATTAAGTGTTTTACTAGCATAATAAATTGGGTGGAAATGCTTTTCTTTTCTTTGTCCCAAGACAGCTCCAACTGCAAAGTCACTAGCATCACACATGATTTCGAAAGGAAATTTCCAATCAGGCGCTATCATGATAGGTGCATTGACTAACATTTCTTTTAAGGTTAGAAATGCTTGATTGCAATCCTTGTCAAAGATGAAAGGGGCATCTTTTTCAAGTAATTTTGTTAGAGGCCTTGAGATTTTAGAAAAGTCTTTGATAAATCGCCTATAAAATCCGGCATGCCCTAGGAAACTTCTGATAGCTCTTACGGAGGATGGAGGTGGTAATCTAGAAATGGTATCTATTTTGGCTCGATTCACCTCCATTCCTTCGCTTGAGATCTTGTGACCGAGTACTATTCCCTCTGTTACCATGAAATGACATTTTTCCCAATTAAGGGCGAGGTTAGTTTCCTCACATCGGGATAGCATTCGTTCAAGGTTATCGAGGCATTGGTCATATGAATCCCCAAAGATAGAAAAGTCGTCCATGAAGACTTCCATTGTCTTTTCTATCATATCATGGAAAATGGCTACCATGCAACGTTGGAATGTTGCGGGGGTATTACATAGACCAAACGGCATGCGTCGATAAGCAAAAGTTCCATAGGGACATGTGAAAGTTGTCTTTTCTTGGTCTTCGGGTGCTATCGGGATTTGAAAGTAACCTGAAAAACCATCCAAGAAACAGTAAAATTTATGACCGGATAATCTTTCTAACATTTCATCAATGAAGGGTAAAGGAAAGTGATCTTTTCTTGTTGCTTCATTTAATCGTCTATAATCTATACAAACTCTCCATCCTGTGACGGTTCTCGTTGGTATTAATTCATTCTTTTCGTTAGTTATTACCGTCATACCTCCTTTCTTTGGAACTACTTGGACGGGACTCACCCACGGACTATCGGAGATAGGGTAGACAAGTCCGGCGTCAAGTAATTTGATGACCTCGTTTTTAACCACTTCTTGAACATTTGGATTTACTCGACGTTGTGGTTGTATTACCGATTTGTAGTCATCATTTATCAAAATTTTGTGTGTGCACATGGAAGGACTAATTCCCTTTATGTCTACAAGTTTCCAAGCTATTGCATTTTTATGTTTTTTCAAAAGACTAATTAATTTTTCTTTTTCTAAGCTATTTAATTTAGACGAAATAATTACAGGTAAATTACCATCTTTGTCTAGAAAAGCATATTCCAAACCTTTTGGAAGTTCTTTGAGCTCAAGTGGTGGGTCTTTAAGAGACTCCTTATTTGGTTGCTCATTTTGATCAAGAACTTTAAAAGTTTGTTCTATGGCGACCTCTTCTTCAACAAAGTGGTCAATCTCTTCACTTGTATCGGGTGGTTCATCTTCATCTTCAATTAGGGGGTCATTATTGCCGAAAGGATATTTCATTGACCGTTCGAGATCGACACTTCTTTTAAATGCCCCTAATTGAAGAGGTAGATTGTTGAACTTCCGGTTTTTCAAAGATTCGTGAGTTTTTACAAATGGTCGTCCCAACACTAGAGGAGCGTCATCAAGGATGACAAAGTCGGTCGGTATTACCATTTGATTTGTTTGAACCAATACATCCTCAACTATACCGATTGATTTTATTACTTTCCGATTGGATAGAAAAATGGGAATTTGAAGTGGAGAAAAATCACTAATACTTAATTTTTCGAAAATGTAATTAGGCATTATGTTAACACTAAGATCTTTATCGATTGTGACATTACTAATAAACGAATTTTGAAAGAAACATGGAACCGGTGTAATGTTAATTTCAAATGGGTCTTCTTTTATTAGCGAGGTTTGATCATTAGTTAACTTAACACTTACCGTTTCGTCAATTTTAGTGTTAGTGTTTAACTCTTTTAAAAACTTAGCATGAGTGGGTACTAAACAATGATTTTCAAAAGAAGGTGACAAGAGATTAATTTCTTCAAAATTAGACTCTTCTTGAATTTTAACGTTGTCGGACTCACCTTTTTCGTTGTTTAACTCATGTGTTGGTTTTTCACTTATTTGTTCTTCCATTTTTACACTTTCGGTTATCTCTTCCTTTTTTAATTCCTCTCTTGCGCGGGACTCCTCTTCCCTTGCGCGAGATTCTTTTATACATCGATCGATAACTCTAATGTGTTCTAATATCCTATCGGTCACTTCGGTTATGGAGAAAGAATCGGGATTTTCTAAGCTTGAATCCGGTTGTTCGACCCTTTGTTCCTCATAATACCCATATGAAGTCGATGGTTCGCACCATTGTTCTTCATTGTAAGCATATGATGGATAAGGTTCGTAGTTTTGTTCTTCATAATACTCATATGAGGTGGGTTGTTCATGCCATGGTTCCTCATAATAAGCATATGAAGGTGGTGGCTCATATCTTGGTTCCTCAAAGTATGAGTATGAAGGCTCATACCTTGGTTCATCAAAATATGAGTATGAGGGAGGAGGTTCATACCTTTGGTCTTCATAGGATGTGTATGAAGTTGATGGCTCGTACCTGGGCTCCTCATAGTAGGTGTATGAATTGGATGGTTGATATGAGTGATTATATTGAACCGAGTGTGTGTTACGACAATTAGTGCAATAATTACCCCTATAATCATCCTCCTCATAGGTGTAGTTGTAACCTCCTGAGTATTGATCCATAAGAATCACTCAACAGACCACAACCGAGCCTCGAGATCAGAAAACAAAAAAAAACGGAAACAGAGGCTGGACACGGCCCCGTGTTCAGTGGACACGGCCCCGTGTTCAGTGGACACGGCCCCGTGTTCAGGATCTGTATCTGGGCGTTTTAATTAAATTTACTGATTTCGTTGAGCACGGGGCGTGTTCAGTGAGCACGGCCCGTGTTCAAGCTACTGTTACTGGGTGTTTTTATGAAAATGTGCAGCACGGCCCCGTGTACAGGTTACTGTAAATGCAAATTTAAACTAAAATGCAGAAAAATGTGCGCGCGTTTTGAAAAGGTTTTGAAAAGGTTTTGAAAAACTGATTAGGCCGTCGATTTTAAGCTTTCTTAAAATCCTTGTGTCCCCGGCAACGACGCCAAAAACTTGATGCGTGTGAAGTGTTATATATATTAGGTGTATATTTTAAGCCCCTTTAACACTTATTTTTAGCCAATTTTTAAATTTATAAAACACGATATTTTACTAACACTAAACACACATATGGGCAAGTGCACCCATCGTGAGCGTAGTATAGTGTTGGCAAGATACCGAGGTCGTCCAAGGACACAAGAGCTTTTAGTACCGGTTTATCCTCAACGTCTAATCAAAATAAAAAGTTTAGAAAAATGTTTTAAACTAAGAAAAATAAAAACTAACTAAAAATGCTGAAAATAAAAAGAAAAACAGATAGACAAGATGAATCACTTGGTTCCGACTCGTATCTAGTGTAACCTTTGATTATTTCCGCACTTTTGCACTATTTTAAGAGATTATCTTAGTTATTATAGTAGGCCCCTCTTTTGAAGGTGACGTTACCCTCACCCCAGTAGTTTGAGTCAGCAAGGATACAATCCTAAAAGGGTGGATTATTGGAAGATAATTAATTAAGTTATTAATGCAAATTATGGTAGGCCCCTCTTTTGGAGGTGACGTTACCCTCAACTAAGTAGTCTGAGTCAGCAGGGATACAGTCCTAAATAGTCGGGTTATAGTATTAATAGTAGTTAACTTATGAGGGGATCAAAGAGTTTGGACCCCCGCCATCCAATACCGTTAAGTATTGAAGGAGGTCCTACTAAATTTGACCCAGGTCCATTGCAGGACCTCTAAACGCTGAACAATGGCAAGACCTTTACCAAACCGTTCCCTTAACCCCCGACCAGGTAGCCAACACACCTCCATATAGACCGTGGAGATATGAATGGTGAAAATCTTTTATTTTATATAGACAGTAAAATAATGCCAAGACACCATGGACAAACGATAAGGAAAGATCACCTTCAACATAAGCAACTAGTTATTAAAGTCATTAATACAAAACCAAGTAAAAAGTGCAAAAGATTAGAAATAAAAAGTATTACACTAGACACTTTGTCTTCACCAAGTGATGTAAGAGACTTAGGCAAACATGGCCTTCATTGTCAAGAACTCTTACGATCAATCTTGGATCCCGAGACGACTCACACACTCTACGATGGACAATGGATGATGGTGGTGGATGATGGTGTTATGGTGGTGGTGGGTGGTGGGTGAAGTGTGAGAGAGGTGGTGTGCCAAGGGATGGTTTGAGCTTGAGCCAAGCACTCCTATTTATAGGCTGAACAGAAGCTCGGGCACGGCCCCGTGTCCAGTGGGCACGGCCCCGTGTCCACATCCTCTCTTTCTTCATTAAATGCAGCTTTGTCTTATTAGTTGACCACGCCCCCGTGTCGGCTGAGCACGACCCCGTGTGCAGAAGAATCTTTGTACTATGAAGATTTACCTGGATTGTGCGAATCTTATAGTTGACCATGGCCCCGTGTCCGCTGAGCACGGCCCCGTGGTGGGCAATAGAAGCTTCTACCACTTTGTATTTTCTGCTGACACTAGGGCACGCCCCCGTGCTGGCTGAGCACGGGGCGTGTTCAGTCTTCTGATGTCTTGTTTTGCTTGGGAAGATGCTGTCGTGGGGTCGGGCATGTCACGTCTTGTTCCTTTTCTTGTATTTATGTTAGATTTTGATGTCTTTTTGCTTCTTTTGTTAATTTGAGCTCATTTAATCCTGAAAATACAAAAGGAAGACAACAGCACACTTTTTCCAACATTAGTACTAAAAAGGGTTAGTTTTATGCCACAATTGATGAAATTTATATGTTGCATTTTGAACACATCAGTAACCCAGCTCTTAACAGCTTCGATTTTCACAGGGTTAACGTAGATACCTCGACTATTGACAATGTGACCCAAAAATTGGACCTCCTCTAGCCAAAATTCACACTTGGAGAACTTGGCATAGAGACGGTTTCCTTGGAGTAACTCAAGAACCAAACGCAGATGCTGCGAGTGTTCGGATTTTGATTTGGAATAGATCAGGATATCGTCGATGAATACGATTACGAAGCGATCAAGGAAGGGTTTGCACACTCGATTCATCAAATCCATGAAAACAGCAGGAGCGTTGGTCAAACCAAAAGGCATGACAACGAATTCATAATGACCATAGCGGGTTCGAAAAGCGGTTTTGGGTATATCCCCCTCTTGAATACGTAATTGATGGTAGCCTGAGCGTAGATCGATCTTCGAAAAACACGTAGCACCTTGTAGCTGATCAAATAGGTCATCGATTCGAGGTAAGGGATAGCGATTCTTGATTGTCAACTTATTCAACTCCCTATAGTTGATGCACATCCTGAACGAACCATCCTTCTTTTTTACGAAAAGGACAGGTGCGCCCCATGAAGAGGTGCTACGGAGAATAAAGCCTTTATCAAGAAGTTCCTGGAGCTGACTCGAGAGTTCGCGCATTTCAGAAGGAGCGAGATGGTATGGCGCTTTTACAACAGGGTTGGCTCCAGGAATGAGGTCGATTTGGAAATTGATATCACGAGCGGGAGGTAAGCCGGGTAGATCATCGGGAAAAACATTGGGAAATTCACAAACAAGAGGGACATCTTTTACTGCGGGGTTACCTTTCTTTTCCTTCTCCGCTACTACAATGTGTGCCAAGAAAGCTTGGTATTCCTTACGGAGATACTTGCTAGCCTGGACACATGACATGAGTTGGAGTTTCTTCGACGCGACTTCACCGTAAACACACAACTGATCACCATTTGCAAGCGAGAATCGAATCATCTTTTCGAAAAAAACAACTTCAGCATGGTTTTCACGAAGAAAGTCCATGCCTACTATGACGTCAAACCTTCTGAACTACATCGGGATAAGGTCGATAGGGAAGTTGTGATTGTTAAGTTCGAGAGTACAATCACGAAGAACAGAATTGACAACGACGGTTCCTCCGGTGGCAACTTCAACATCGAACGTTGAGGGGAGATGGGCGCGCTTATGATTGATGAGCTTTTCGAATTCAAACGATACAAAACAGTTATCTGCTCCAGTATCAAACAAACACGAAGCATATATACCATTCACAAGAAACGTACCATTCACCACGTTGTTGTCGGCTTGATCTTGACGGACATTGATGTTGAAAGTGCGTCCGCGGGGTGCTGGTGGTTGCTGCTGTTGCTGAGGCTGCTGCTGGGGCAGCTGCTGTTGTGGCTCTTGCTTGACCACTCGGTTCGGGCACATGTTGGCGAAGTGGTTGGGATCACCACACGCATAGCAAGCTCTAGCATTGACCGCGGGTTCCTGAGCCGTTTGATGGCCTTGAGGAGCAGCAAGGAGAGCTTGATGAGCAGGAGCTTGACCTTGGGTTGGAGCAGGGTTTTGACGTGGACCTGTACGGCAGTTGGCGGTGAAATGGCCGTACATGTTGCATTGTACGCAAAATCTGCAAGTGATTCCCACTGGATGATGATAAGTACAGGTAGGGCAGACATGATGAGGACCAGTGTACGCACGCTTTGCAGGCGGTGCGTTGGTAACCGGGGCCGCTACTTGGCGGTGTTGATGTTGCTGAGGAGCTGGAACAGCTTGGAGTGGGCAGCATTGGTCACAGTACAGTTCTTGTTGTTGGAACTGCTGTTGTTCTTTTTCTTGCGTCTCGAGAGCTTGGATGACTGAGGAGCGGTGGCGGTTTCAGCGGTTGAAGCAGTAGTGGCTTGATGCATATTCTTTGGAGCTTTATCCCAGACACCAGACTTGACTTGCTTGTCGTTGATCTCAGCCGCGAGCAAGTAACTTTCTTCGATTGTTGTCGTCTTTGCTGCTTGGACAAAATCAGCCACACAATCCGGAAGAGCACGGATATACTTCTTGATGGCGATTTCGAGGGTCTTAACTTGATCAGGACAGATTATGCTAAGCTGCTTGAAGTGATCAGTTAAAGCAGCATTGTCACCATCTTTCTGCTTAATGTGCCAGAATTCGTCCTCCAACTTTTGGCGCTCGTGGGGAGGGCAGAACTCTTCCAACATGACGTTCTTCAACTCATCCCACGTCAAACCGTAAGCTGCATCTTTTCCGCATTTGTTTCTCTCGGCGGTCCACCAATCTAAAGCTCGGGATTGAAAGACGCCGGTTGCGTTGAGAGTGCGGAGATCATCAGGACAGCCACTCTGGCGCAGGGTGACCTCGATCGAATCAAACCATTGAAACAAGGCCGTCTTCGCCAGTAAATTCTTTCGGTCCGCAAGCTTTGAACTGCTTGAAGCTAAAGGCAGCTTTAGGAGTTTCAGTCCTGGACTCATCAGAAGATTTGCTCACATTCTCGTACAGTTCACTGACGATCTGAGGAACAACCTTCGCCATTTGTTTAGTAATCATAGAGGCGAGTCGTTTATCTGCCTGCTTTCGGCGTACGGCTTGGGTAGCCCGAGATCCAGATGACGACATTGTCTGTAACAGACATCGTCACAGGACTCAACACAATTTCGATTATTCCTAGCATAGTCTAGCGATTTACCATAAAGCTCAGGAACACGTATCCATATAATCACGGAATCACATAGGCACATAAACACATAAGCACATAATCACGTAGAGCACTGAAACACATAAGCACGTAAGGCATAAAAACACACGAGGCAGTCAGAATACAGAAACCTATCATTCACAGTCCGCGAGCGTTCGAGAATAGATTTTGCGATTAGCGAGTACACAGCGAGTAGTATAGTATAGCGTATAACATAGCATGCGATCATCTACAAGTATCAGCGATTTGTCAGCGTTTTGAGGTAGGTGTGTAGTGCGGTTCGTGTGTGTCGATCAAAGCGAAGAGCGAAAAGTGAATAATCCACAAAAATTGAAACGCATAAACAAATAAAATTACATAAAGCACATAAAATCCACGTAGAATCGACAAATATCAGAGTCGGCAGTTGCGAGCTCAGAATCGAAACACATAAAAATCGAGGATGGATTATCTTCGGCTTGTTTAGACGTCGACTACCCAAAGTGGTTCGACTATTCAAAAGGACTTTTGGTACGCACTGTGACCTTCGGGACTGGGCTCTCGCCTCGATTTTGGGCGATCGGCATGCACCCTTCCAGTTATAGTGAGACTTCAAGTCGTTGGAGTCCGTCGAGAGAGTCTTGTTAAATCAAAAAAGAGATTGAAACAAGTCATCAAGGTTCGGGTTTCACCCCTGACTTAACAACTTCGTTCCTGTTTGATAAAAATAGGGAGGAACTATGCGTTAAAGTATGGATTTCACTCCTGATTCAATGCAAATCCTCCTGTTTATGGATAAAATGCTAGTCGAACACGCGATTTAGTCGGGAGTTTGCGGCTTTCACACCTAATCTCGACCCGATCACTCGTTCATTTTTTTTCGAAAATTAGAGTGCAGTGATAGTGTAGCGCAAGCGAGAATAGCGAGGAATAGGAAGTAAGCTTGTACGATAACCCCTACAGGGCATTTGCTTAGTGATCATAGCGGCGAGTCGTTTATCAGTCTGTTTTCGGCGTGCGGCATGGGTAGCGCGAGATCCAGATGATGACAATGTCTGCAACAGACATCGTCACATGACTCAACACAATTTCGATTATTCCTAGTATAGGCTAGCGATTTACCATAAAGCTCAGGTACACAATCATGTAACATCTAAACATACAGGCACATAAACACCTTAGCACATAATCACGTAAAGCACATATTCACGTAGAGCACAGAAGCACATCAGCATGTAAAGCACAGAAGCACAAAAGGCAGTCAGAATACAGAAACCTATCATTCAAAGTTCACGAGCTTTCAAGAATATCGTTTGCGATTAGCGAGTACACGGCGAGTAGTATAGTATAGCGTATAACATAGCATGCGATCATCAACAAGTATCAGCGATTTGTCAGCATTTTGAGGTAGGTGTGTAGTGCGGTTCGTGTGTGTCGATCAAAGCGAAGAGCGAAAAGCGAATAATCCACAAAAATCGAAACACATAAACAAATAAAATTACATAAAATCCATGTAAAATCGACAAATATCAGAGTCGGCAGTTGCGAGCTCAGAATCGAAACACATAAAAATCGAGAATGGATTGTCTGCGGCTTTAGTTAAGGCATATCTAAACAGCCAAGGTGATTCGACTATTCACAACGGCTTTTAGTGCACACTTCGGCCTTCTGGACTGTGTTCTCGCCTCGATTTTTGGGCGAATGACACGCATCCTTCCGGTTCCAGGGTGACTTCAAGTCGTTGGAATCCGTCGAGACTTTGGTGAGAGCCTTGTTAAATCAAAATGGAGTACAGAACGAGTCATCAAGGTTCGGGTTTCACCCCTGTCTTAACAACTTCGTTCCTGTTTTGATGAAATAGAGAGAGAAATTTTGCATCAAAGTATGGATTTCACTCCTAATTCAACGCAAATTCTCCTGTTTATAGATAAAAATGCAAGTTGAACAAGCGATTTAGTCGAGAGTTTGCGGTCTTCACATCTAATCTCGACCCAATCACTCGTCCATTTTTCGAAAATCATAGTGCGGTGATAGTGTAGTGTAAGCGAGAATAGCGAGAAATAGCAGGTAAGCTTGCACAAAACCCCTACAGGGTATGCACAAGACGGTCTGTTGGTACTTAACTATAGACTAGGTCGTTTCTAAGACATTAACTCGGACTAGGTCGAGTCTTGCCTAATTCTCTATAGTTATGGCTCTGATACCAATCTGTCACAGCCCAACCGATGGCGGAATCATCGGGGCGCGGCACTGAGCGAAACAAATTGTCCATTAGTATCCATAACAGCTATTAATTACCAAATATTTAAAACGTCATGTCCCATACCATAACATATCTAAATAAAACAGTTATTACAGATAATTGTCTCATAAACAAGTTCTGATCCGACAACTCAGATTTCAAAATAGACAATTTATTTGTTTCTAGGACTCTTTCCTAGCCTCGATTTCATCACACAGCAAACAAGGCGTCCTAGCATTTTATGCACCTGCCACATACGTTAAAGTAACAGTCAATACACATAGTGTAAAGGTGAGCATACAAGTTTGATAATAGCATATAGAGTTCGAAATCGATAACGCATAACCAGCACGTACAACGTGTGATGTGAGGCATGTTAGTTATCGACATGATCCTATCGATACCAATGACTGCGGGTTGACTGCCCAAGGCAGTTCATAATACATATTCACCACTGTGAAGCATGTGATTAGTTGTCCTTAATAACCCCTGAGTGAACAAGTGCTGAGTCCAAACTATAGTACTATCGTTGCTAAGGCAGGTAGACAGCAATCTATGTGTAAACATAACAAACAAGCATTCATCGAGTCACGTATACATGCAGTAGCGGTTAGCGTTAAAGTATTGCGTAGTGTGTTTGATGTGATTTAGAAAAAGTAACGTATGTAACACCCAAATGTGCGAAAAGCAAAAAGGGTTCGAGTATACTCACAGCGATTGAAGTGATGGATTGAAGGGAGCGCTTAGAGTGAGATTAGCCTGATCAGAATGAGAGCGTAAGCGATGAGTGGAGCGTAAAACGATGATGTTTAGCAAGGTGACGAGTGGTCATCCGGCCCGATGGCAATCCGAACGGATGGCCATTCGATCGGTTGTCAATCCGCTCGGATGGTCATCCGTTCGGATTGCCATTCGATCGGATGGACACTCATTTGGGAAGGACGTGTTTGTGTATGATGGTTTGTACTTTGAAGTTTTCGTTGTAGCATTTTGAAAATAGAGAAGTATCTCTACCCTTCAGGTCGGTCGGTCGAACGGTCGTTCGAGTGGACGGCGATCCGATTGGCGAGGCTTCTCAGTTGAGAACAAGTTCACAGCAGGACAGTCACTCGATCGGATAGCAATTCGATCGGGTGGCAAAATTGTGCATTGAACATGTTGAAAATTGTTTAAGTACCAAAGTCCCAAACGTCACACGCTCGGACGGTCGTTCGATCGGATGGCAATCCGATCGGACGGCATTCCATTCAACGTTTAGATCCTTGATTTAGTCTGATTAAAAAGTTTAAGTGTGGGATCAAGTGCAACCCGATCGGATGGCCGTTCGATCGGATGGCAATCCGATCGGAAGGGAATCCGATTGGACGGCAATCCGTCCCGACGACCTGATCGTCTTGACACCTGATCATGTTTGAAGTTTTGTAATTTGAACGAGTCGTTATGATAGCTTGTTTAAACAACAGGAACCTTGTCTCAACACAAGTGAGCCGACCGAACAGAAATCACCCTAGTCCGTTCAGTTCACGGTTCGAGGCGATTCAGGTTCAAACCCGAAATCAACTATCTCTCGGATAGAATTCAGATCTGGAACTGATACATCACTAAGGATGAGTAGAAGATCATAACGAGGTCCGATTCCATCGGGTTTGAGTGCATTGAGTGTAAAAGAGTTGAAAGAAAGTCATAAAAACCATCTTTCAATCATTTTCATTATGAATCTGTTCAGATCTATGCAAGATCTTTGTTCATTCATGTGGAAATCATCCAGATCTAAGTTGTTCTTGGTGGAATGAGGCCAAAACATGAAGTTCATAAGAACACCATGATGACATCACCCTTGAACACCTCGAATCCACTGATTTCACGGTTAAAAGTTGAGATTTAAAAGAGAGAATGATGTAGAAGTGTGTGTAGATCATAGAAGTACAAGATTTAGGTTGGAAACTTACAAGAATTGAGAGAAATCGAAGGAAATGTGTGCTGAAGCGAGTTGGTCGAACAAGAGAGCCCAAAAAGGAAAGTGGCATAAATGATGTGACAGAGGTGGGTATTTACAGAGTTTCCCAAAATGGAAAGTGGCTGGTCGATCGAGTGGTAGTCCGATCGGGTGGCAGCCCGATCGGGTGGCAACTCGATCGGATGGCAATCCGATCGGTTGGCCACTCAAGCTATGAGTCCGGCGCAATGAGTTTTGTTGTTTCGATTCACGTGTTGAGCGTTGCGAGGCGATTCGAGTGAGCGATGCGATAGTATTACCCATTAATCCCAACTACTATATCTAACATACAATCACTATAATTAACTTGCGTTTTCGATTCGATTGCGATGCGATAGATTGCGAGTTCGATTGCGATTAACACTTCAACATAAACATAACATGCACAAATAACACCTAAATAGCACACACACGTAAACAATATCCAAAACACATTATTCGAGTTGCGGTTGCGATAGCGATAAGTCGGTTCAACATGCGATAAATATGCGATTAAATCTCGATTATTAATAGATACTCCACATAATACAACTAATGCAAAATAATTAAATAACTCAAAGAAGTCAAAACAGGAGTTGAGCAACGAGTGACAGATCGCAATTAGAAATCTTTTCTTCCTTTGACTTCAATCTTGACTTTGACTTTGACTTCCGAAACACGGGGTGTTACATCGGTCGATCGAACGGTCGTTCGATCGGGCAGCGATCTGATTGGCGAGGCTTCTCAATTGAGAATAAGTTCACAGCAGGACAGTCACTCGATCGGATAGCAATTCGATCGGGTGGCAATCTCGTGCATTGAACATGTTGAAAATTGTTTAAGTACCCAAGTCCCAAACGTCACACGCTCAGACGGGCGTTCGATCGGATGGTAATTCGATCGGACGACATTCCGTTCAACGTTCAGATCCTTGATTAGTTTGAATAAAAAGTTTAAGAGTGGGACCAAGTGCAACCCGATCGGATGGCCGGTCGATCGGATGGCAATCCGATCGAAGGGCAATCCGATCGGACGGCAACCCGTCCTGATGGCCAGATCGTCTTGACACCTAGTTTTGTTTGAAGTTTTGTAATTTGAACGAGACGTTATGATAGCTTGTTTAAACAACAGGAACCTTGTCTCAACACAAGTGAGCCGACCGAGCAGGAATCACCCTGGTCCGTTCAGTTCACGGTTCGAGGCGGTTGTTCAGGTTCAAACCCGAAATCAACTATCTCTCGGATAGAATTCAGATCTGGAACTGATACATCACTATGAATGAGTAGAAGATCAGAACGAGGTCCGATTCCATCGGGTTTGAGTGCATTAAGTGTAAAATAGTTGAAAGAAAGTTAGAAAAACCATCCTTCAATCCTTTTCACTATGAATATGTTCAGATCTATGCAAGATCCTTGTTCATTCATGTGGAAATCATCCAGAGCTAAATTGTTCTTGGTGGAATGAGGCCAAAACATGAAGTTCATAAGAACACCATGATGACATCACCCTAGAACACCTCAAATCCATTGATTTCACGGTTAAAAGTTGAGATTTGAAAGAGAGAATGACGTAGAAGTGTGTGTAGATCATAGAAGTACAAGATTTAGGTTGGAAACTTACAAGAATCGAGAGAAATCTGAAGAAATGAGTGCTGGAGCGAGCTTGTCGAACAAGGGAGCCCAAAAAGGAAAGTGTCATAAATGATGTGACAGAGGTGGGTATTTATAGAGTTTCCCAAAATGGAAAGTGGCTGGTCGATCGGGTGGTAGTCCAATCGGGTGGCAGCCCGATCGGGTGGCAACTCGATCGGATGGCAATCCGATCGGTTGGCCACTCAAGCTATGAGTCCGGCGCGATGAGTTTTGTTGTTTCGATTCGCGTGTTGAGCGTTGCGAGGCGATTCGAGTGAGCGATGCGATAGTATTACCCATTAATCCCAACTACTATATCTAACATACAATCACTATAATTAACTTACGTTTTCGATTCAATTGCGATGCGATAGATTGCGAGTTCGATTGCGATTAACACTTCATAAACATAACATGCACAAATAACACATAAATAGCACACACACGTAAACAATATCAAAACACGTGATTCGAGTTGCGATAGCGATAAGCGATAAGTCGGTTAAACATGCGATAAATATGCGATTAAATCTCGATTATTAATAGATACTCCACATAATACAACTAATGCGAATAATTTAATAAGTTACTACGAGTCAAAACAGGAGTTGAGAAAGGAGTGACAGATCGCAATTAGCAATCTTTTCTTCCTTTGACTTCAATCTTGAATTTGACTTTGACTTCCGAAACACATGGTGTTACAGCCTCCCCCACTTAAGGGAATTTCGTCCCGAAATTAGGCTTCAGCCGTAACAAACAACTGCGGGTACTTCGCCTTCATGTCGCTTTCGAGTTCCCAGGTGAACTCGGTGCCTCGTTTGCCTTCCCAGCGAACCTTCACAATGGGAATGCGTGAGCGTCTGAGCACCTTGGTTTCTCGTCCCACGATCTCGGCAGGCTTTTCCACGAAGTGTAATGTTTCGTCCACTTGCAAGTCCTCTAGAGGGACATGTGATTCTTGGTCGGCTAAGCACTTTCTGAGGTTCGAAACGTGGAAAGTCGGGTGGTCGTTACTCAGTTCCTCTGGTAGTTCTAGTCTGTTGGCCACTTTTCCAATCCTTTCCAGAATCTTAAAGGGTCCAACATATTGTGGCGCGAGCTTTCCTTTCTTGCCGAATCTGACCACCCCCTTCCAAGGTGCAACCTTTAGAAGTACGTGGTCTCCAACGTCAAATTCAAGGGGCTTGCGGCGTCTATCAGCGTAACTTTTCTGTCGGCTCCGAGCTTTCAGTAGATTGTCTCAAATTTGGAGGATTTTGTCAGTCGTTTCTTGCAATAGCTCAGGACCGGTAATTTGCGCGTCTCCGATCTCATGCCATACAATAGGCGATCGACATTTTCTTCCGTATAAAGCCTCGAATGGTGCCATTTGTATGCTAGAATGATAATTGTTATTGTACGAGAATTCGACCAAAGGTAAGTACGCGTCCCAACTACCACCGAAATCTATGACGCACGAACGGAGCATGTCTTCAAGGGTACGAATCGTTCTCTCAGTCTGACCGTCGGTTTGGGGATGAAAAGCGGTACTTAGATTAAGAGTAGTACCGAGAGCAGATTGAAACGTTTCCCAAAAATGCGAGGTAAATCGACCGTCGCGGTCAGAAATGATGTCGCGAGGCATCCCATGTCGACTAATGATCTCGTTGGTGTAGATTCAGGCTAATCTTTCTACCTTATAGTCTTCTCGTATCAGTAGGAAGTGAGCTGACTTAGTCAAACGGTCAACCACAACCCAAATGCTATCATGACCAGATTGAGTACGCGGAAGCTTCGTTATGAAGTCCATAGCTATACTCTCCCATTTCCACATCGGGATCTCGGGTTGAACGAGTAAGCCAGAGGGTCTTTGATGCTCAGCCTTGACGTTAGAACAGGTCAGGCATTTCGAAACATAGATTGCGATATCCTTTTTCATACCCGGCCACCAGTACTTGACATTAGAACAGGTCAGGCATTTCGAAACATAGATTGCAATATCCTTTTTCATGCCCGGCCACCAGTACTTGTAGCACATGTCCTGGTACATCTTGTCAACACCGGGCTGAATAGAATATCGAGATTTGTGGGCTTCGTCCATCAGAAGTTGTCGTAAGTCTGTACGCTTGGGAATCCAAATTCGATCCAAGTAATGAAAGATACCATTCGACTTATTCTCGAGTTGGGCACCATCATTTAGAATCCTTTATTTCTTCAGAGTTCGCTCGTTAAAACAAGCATGCTGCGCATCACGGATGAGAGTTTCGAGATGATATTGGGCTTGAGGATTCCGAATGCTAAGCAGGTAGCTTCGTCGACTGAGGGCATCGGCAACGACATTTGCTTTGCCTGGATGGTAGCGGATCTCACAGTCGTAATCGTTGAGCAGTTCTACCCACCGGCGTTGACACATATTCAGTTCCTTCTGGCCAAAGATATGTTGTAGGCTCCTATGATCGGTGAAGATCGTACACTTGGTACCATAAAGGTAGTGTCGCCAAATCTTTAACGCAAAAACAATTGCGCCAAGCTCGAGGTCGTGTGTGGTGTAGTTCTTCTCGTGGATCTTGAGCTGTCGAGAAGCGTACACGATAACCCTGTCTCGTTGCATGAGAACACAACCGAGACCAAGGTTTGAGGTATCGCAGTAAACTACAAAATTGTCGTTTCCATCGGGCAGTGAGAGCACAGGAGCATGGCAGAGCATTGTTTTGAGAACTTGGAAGGCTTCCTCTTGTTTAGTTCCCCAAACAAAAGGTTTATCCTTATGCGTAAGAGAGGTTAATGGCACAGCGATCTTGGAGAAACCTTCGATGAAACGGCGATAGTAGCATGCCAGTCCTAGAAAAGAACGGACTTCAGACGGATTCTTGGGTGTAACCCAGCTCTTAACAGCTTCGATCTTCACAGGGTCAACGTGGATACCTCGACTATTGACAATGTGACCCAAGAATTGGACCTCCTCTAGCCAAAATTCACACTTGGAGAACGTGGCATAGAGACGGTTTCCTTGGAGTAACTCAAGAACCAAACGCATATGCTGCGAGTGTTCGGCTTTTGATTTGGAATAGATCAGGATATCGTCGATGAATACGATTACGAAGCGATCAAGGAAGTGTTTGCACACTCGATTCATCAAATCCATGAAAACGGCAGGAGCGTTGGTCAAACCAAAAGGCATGACAACGAATTCATAATGACCATAGCGGGTTCAAAAAGCGGTTTTGGGTATATCCTCCTCTTGAATACGTAATTGATGGTAGCCTGAACATAGATCGATCTTCGAAAAAACACGTAGCACCTTGTAACTGATCAAATAGGTCATCGATTCGAGGTAAAGGATAGAGATTCTTGATTGTTAACTTATTCAACTCTCTATAGTCGATGCATATCCTGAACGAACCATCCTTCTTTTTGACGAAAAGGACAGGCGCGCCCCATGGAGAGGTGCTAGGGCGAATAAATCCTTTATCCAGAAGTTCCTGAAGCTGACTCGAGAGTTCACGCATTTCAGAAGGAGCGAGACGGTATGGCGCTTTTGTAACAGGGTTGGCTCCAGGAATGTGGTCGATTCGGAAATCGATATCACGAGCGGGAGGTAAGCCGGGTAGATCATCAGGAAAGACATTGGGAAATTCACAAACAACAAGGACATCTTTTACTCTGGGGTTACCTTTCTTTTCCTTCTCTGCTACTACAATGTGTGCCAAGAAAGCTTGGTATTCCTTACGGAGATACTTGCTAGCCTTGACACATGACATGAGTTGGAGTTTCTTCGACGCGACTTCACCGTAAACACACAACTGATCACCATTTGCAAGCGAGAATCGAATAATCTTTTCGAAGCAAACAACTTTAGCATGGTTTTCACGAAGAAAGTCTATGCCTACTATGACGTCAAAGCTTCCGAACTGCATCGGAATAAGGTCGATAGAGAAGATGTGATTGTTGAGTTCGAGAGTATAATCACGAAGAACAGAATTGACAACGACGGTTCTTCCGGTGGCAATTTCAACATCGAACGTCGAGGGGAGATGGGCGCGCTTACGATTGAGGAGCTTCTCAAATTCAAACGATACAAAACAGTTATCTGCTCCAGTATCAAACAAACACGAAGCATATATACCATTCACAAGAAACGTACCATTCACCACGTTGTTATCGACTTGAACTTGACGGACATTGATGTTGAAGGTGCGTCCACGGGGTGCTGGTGGTTGCTGCTGTTGCTGAGGCTGCTGTTGGGGCTGCTGCTGTTGTGGCTCTTGCTTGACCACTCGGTTCGGGCACATGTTGGCGAAGTGGTTGGAATGACCACACGCATAGCAAGCTCTAGCATTGACCGCGGGTGCCTGAGCCGCTTGATGGCCTTGAGGAGCAGCAGGGAGAGCTTGATGAGCAGGAGCTTGACCTTGGGTTGGAGCAGGGTTTTGACGTGGACCTGTACGGCAGTTGGCGGTGAGATGGTCATACATGTTGCAATGTACACAAAATATGCAAACGACTCCCACTGGGTGACGATAAGTACAGGTAGGGCAGACCGGATGAGGACCAGTGTACGCATGCTTTGCAGGCGGTGCGTTGGTAACCGGGGCCGCTACTTGACGGTGTTGATGTTGCTGAGGAGCTGGAACAGCTTGAAGTGGGGCAATATTGGTCACGACACAGTTCTTGTTACTGGATCTGCTGTTGTTCTTTCTCTTGTGTCTCGAGGGCTTGGATGACTAAGGATCGGTGGCGGTTTCAGCGGTTAAAGCAGTAGTGGCTTGATGCAGATTCTTGGGAGCTTTATCCCAGACACCAGATTTGACTCGCTTGTCGTTGATTTCAGCGACAAGCAGGTAAGTTTCCTCGATTGTCGTCGTCTTTGCTGCTTGAACGAAATCAGCCACGCAATCCGGAAGAGCACGGATATACATCTTGATGGCGATTTCGGGCGTCTTGACTTGATTAGGACATATTATGCTAAGTTGCTTGAAGCGAGCAGTTAAAGCAGCATTGTCACCCTCCTTCTGTTTGATGTGCCAGAATTCATCCTCCAATTTTTGGCGCTCATGGGGAGGGCAGAACTCTTCCAACACGACGTTCTTCAACTCATCTCACGTCAAACCGCAAGCTGCATCATTTCCGCGTTTGTGTCTCTCGGCCGTCCACCAATCTAAAGCTCGGGATTGAAAGACGCCGGTTGCGTTAAGAGTGAGGAGATCATCAGGATAGCCAATCTGGCGCAGGGTGACCTCGATCGAATCAAACCATTGAAATAAGGTCGTAGGGCCATCTTCGCCAGTAAATTCTTTCGGTCCGCAAGCTTTGAACTGTTTGAAGCTAAAAGCAGCTTTAGGGGCTTCAGTCCTGGACTCTTCAGAAGATTTACTCACATTCTCGTACAGTTCACTGACGATTTGAGGAACAACCTTCGCCATTTGCTTAGTGATCATAGCGGCAAGCCGTTTATCAGCCTGTTTTCGGCGTGCGGCTTGGGTAGCGCGAGATCCAGATGACGACATTGTCTGCAACAGACATCGTCACAGGACTCAACACAATTTCGATTATTCCAAATATAGGCTAGCGATTTACCATAAAGCTCAGGAACACAATCATGTAACATCTAAACATACAGGCACATAAACACCTTAGCACATAATCACGTAAAGCACATATTCACGTAGGGAACAGAAGCACATCAGCATGTAAAGCACAGAAGCACAAGAGGCAGTCAGAACAGAAACCTATCATTCAAAGTTCGCGAGCTTTCGAGAATATCATTTGCGATTAGCGAGTACACAGCAAGTAGTATAGTATAGCGTATAACATACCATGCGATCATCCACAAGTATCAGCGATTTGTCAGCGTTTTGAGGTAGGTGTGTAGTGCGGTTCATGTGTGTCGATCAAAGCGAAGAGCGAAAAGCGAATAATCCATAAAAATCGAAACACATAAACAAATAAAATTACATAAAGCACATAAAATCCACGTAAAATCGACAAATATCAGAGTCGGCAGTTGCGAGCTCAGAATCGAAACACATAAAAATCGAGAATGGATTGTCTGCGGCTTTAGTTAAGGCACATCTAAACAGCCAAGGTGATTCGACTATTCACAACGGCTTTTAGTGCACACTTCAGCCTTCTGGACTGTGTTCTCGCCTCGATTTTTGGGCGAATGACACGCATCCTTCCGGTTCCAGGGTGACTTCAAGTCGTTGGAATCCGTCGAGACTTTGGTGAGAGCCTTGTTAAAGCAAAATGGAGTACGGAACGAGTCATCAAGGTTCGGGTTTCGCCCCTGTCTTAACAACTTCGTTCCTGTTTTGATGAAATAGAGAGAGAAATTTTGTGTCAAAGTATGGATTTCACTCCTAATTCAACGCAAATTCTCCTGTTTATAGATAAAAATGCAAGTCGAACAAGCGATTTAGTCGAGAGTTTGCGGTCTTCACACCTAATCTCGACCCAATCACTCGTCCATTTTTCGAAAATCATAGTGCGGTGATAGTGTAGTGTAAGCGAGAATAGCGAGAAATAGCAGGTAAGCTTGCATAAAACCCCTACAGGGTATGCACAAGTCGGTCTGTTGGTACTTAACTATAGACTAGGTCATTTCTAAGACATCGACCCGGACTAGGTCGAGTCTTGCCTAATTCCCTATAGTTATGGCTCTGATACCAATCTGTCACACCCCAACCGATGGCGGAATCATCGGGGCGCGGCACTGAGCGAAACAGATTGTCCATGAGTATCCATAACAGCTATTAATTACCAGATATTTAAAATGTCATGTCCCATACCATAACATATCTAAATAAAACAGTTATTACAGATAATTGTCTCACAAACAAGTTCTGATCCGACAACTCAGATTTCAAAATAGACAATTTATTTATTTGTTTCTAGGACTATATCCTAGCCTCGATTTCATCACACAGCAAACAAGGCATCCTAGCATCTTATGCACCTGCCACATACGTTAAAGTAACAGTCAATACACATAGTGTAAAGGTGAGCATACAAGTTTGATAATAGCATATAGAGTTCGAAATCGATTACGCATAACCAGCACGTACAACGTGTGATGTGAGGCATGTTAGTTATCGACATGATCCTATCGATACCAATGATTGCGGGTTGACTGCCCAAGGCAGTTCGTAATACATATTCACCACTGTGAACCATGTGATTAGTTGTCCTTAACAACCCCTGAGTGAACAGGTGCTGAGTCCAAACTATAGTACTATCATTGCTAAGGCAGGTAGACAACAATCTATGTATAAACATAAGAAACAAGCATTCATCGAGTCACGTATACATGCAGTAGCGGTTAGTTTTAAAGTACTGCGTAGTGTGCTTGATGTGATTTAGAATAAGTAACGTATGTAACACCCAAAAGTGCGTAAAGCAAAATGGGTCCGAGTATACTCACAGTGATTGAAGTGATGGATTGAAGGGAGCGCTTAGAGTGAGATTATCCTGATCAAAATGAGAGTGTAAGCGATAAAGGTTGCATAAAACGATGATGTGAAGTAAGGTGACGAGTGGTCATCCGGACGGATAGCAATCCGAACGGATGGCCATTCGATCGGATGTCAATCCGCTTGGATGGTCATCCGTTCGGATGGCCATTCGGTCGGATTGACACTCATTTGGGATGGATGTGTTTGTGTATGATGGCTTGTCCTTTGAAGTTTTCGTTGTAGCATTTTATAAATAGAGAAGTATCTCTACCCTTCAGGTCGGTCGATCGAACGGTCGTTCAATCGGGCGGCGGTCTGATTGGCGAGGCTTCTCAATTGAGAACAAGTTCACAGCAGGACAATCACTCGATCGGATAGCAATTCGATCGGGTGGCAATCTCATGCATTGAACATGTTGAAAATTGTTTAAGTACCAAAGTCCCAAACGTCACACGCTCAGACGGTCGTTCGATCGGATGGCAATCCGATCGGACGGCATTCCATTCAACGTTCAGATCCTTGATTAGTTTGAATAAAAAGTTTAAGTGTGGGACCAAGTGCAACCCGATCGGATGGCCGGTCGATCGGATGGCAATTCGATCAGAGGGCAATCCGATCGGACGGCAACCCGTCCCGATGGCCAAATCGTCTTGACACCTAGTTTTGTTTGAAGTTTTGTAATTTGAACGAGACGTTATGATAGCTTATTTAAACAACAGGAACCTTGTCTCAACACAAGTGAGCCGACCGAGCAGGAATCACCCTAGTTGTCACACCCCGATATTTCCACGTTTTACTGGTGGGCCCGGTAGGGGAGTATCGTGACGTAGTTGATATCATTACAGTCAAACAACACAATATTTAAATGCACAGCGGAAGCAAAAGATAGATTCATTTCAACCAAATAATATTGTAATATCAAGTATCACAAATAGTTGAAAATAATCCACAGGTGGATCAAACTAAAATGGAAACATTGTTCAACAGTTTTGACATCCAAGCTTGCGAGACTTATTGTGGACGCTAGGAGAAAGCCAGCCTAGTTTGCGTAGTACCTCCACTTAACCTTTTTGGGAAAATACGTCAGTTTACACTGGTAAATACAATCAACTGACTCATTTTTAAAAGGTTAATAAAATTGATTTGAATGCACGTGGCACAAACTTTTTATAACTTGGGATAATTATTTGAATATAATCTTGTAAAAGAATTACATGTTCCTTATGCGTTCAGTAGCCCGATCCGTAGACCGGGTTAAAGATCAATAGACACACCACATTATTTATTTAGGCACTAACGGGTGTACGCCTACACCTTGTTCTTAGGTCGTGGCCATTTCGTAAAATGATGCCAAGGATATCCGGGACATGGTCATTAACCCCCCAAAGGATTTAAGCAAACAAAACATTTCAAAACGGAGCATATCAATGGTTTAACCTCTATTCGATTAAAGATTCAATGCCCGACCAAGCGGTACTTTATATACCATACCCCAAGCCCGTATAGGGAAAATAAATTAAAAGTATTTACCTTTGCAAGTATCAATCACAAATAGCAAGTGCGTGTAGCTTTTACCGGGTCTCCTATTCTGGAACGAAGGTTTATAATAACCTATTAGAATCCTAACGGGTCTTTAATTAAGCGTAAGCTTAGACCGGTTAGTTTTAAAGAAAGATACGGTCCGAACGCATGATTAGGCGAAGACCGGAATAGAATGTGAATTAGACCCGACAAGTTTGAATACTTGTATAATATGGGTAATCTAACCACATTCTGGATTTTGAGATAAAAACGATAAGGTTTGACCCGTTTCGGCTAATTTATGCAAACTAGTTACATAAACCGAACCGAATACGCAAGAGGCGTAACGGGTAACCATGAGAGTCATATATAGGTTTCCTAAGTTAATATGCCTTAAATATGTTGTGATATCAGTAGGATACCTTCCATTATGCCCAAAACGAGTTTAATCTCAATTTAAGCCCCGTAGGGGTATTTTGGTCATTTTAAAGATTATAAAAGAGATTGATTTTAATTCTGAGACTCGGGTCTGAAATAATCAGAAAAACAACTTAATTTAACAGGTTCTATCAATTGGTGATAAGTCTTATATGCCAAAATGGTTTTAAACCCATACTAGGTGTTTAATATGCGTAAAAAACCGTTTTAAGCGATTTCCGGGTTATACAGGAAATCTGAGTTTTCTTATCAGGTTATAAAGTTCAAAATACTTCATTTATTATATAAAATCAGTAACAATTGGATTGGTGTCAAAATACTATGTAGAACTCATTTTATAATCAAAAAGGGTATAATCGGTATTTACCGAATCAACGCCATAACCTTAGGTTATGAGCAGGTTAAAAATAATTAAAAATCTTCAAAAATCCCAAAATATTATATTACATCAGTGGGTAAAAGGTTTGGTGTCAAAAATTGGGTTTAGATAGGCTTTATGCTAATTGCGTCGTTTAATTAACAAAACGCTTTTTAAGTGCGCTAATGAGCATAACCCCTAATCTAGATCTCTAACTGATATGAAATTTTAGGGACAAGTTTATAAATCAGTAGCAAAGATTTTTGTCCTCTCACATTTCCAAAATTCTCGTTTTATGGTCAAAAGGGCATTATGGTCAACATTAAGCAATTAACGGAAACGTGTAAACGAATCGGGCAATCAATGAACCAACCACAGAGGGTTATACCAACATGTAACCTGGTCCTAAGGAAGCTCTAAGGCATTTCTAAACTCATCTAAATCGGGTCAGAACTAAAGTCAAAGCAAAAGTCAATGTTTTGCGACTTTCGGTTCCGAACCGGGTCTAAACAGAAAATTGTCGGGTCGAACATGCTTAGACATGTTCTTACATTTATTACTAAGTTATATGAGTGGTAAAATAGGTTACATGCCTTCTACATTGCTAATTACATGTTAATTCGCAAATTAAGTTTCTGTTGACTTTTTATAAACAACTTTGACCCGACAAATGACTAAGTTAGGACGGGAATCAGAGGGTGCCCTTTTAAGGGTTTAATGCCCACATAATTACCAACTTATAACTACCTTTAATTTGACTAAACACTGAACCATTAATGATTAATCGATAAGTCAAACCTTAATTACGACGGTTTGACTTTTAAGCTAATAACTAAGCAAAACTCAATTAAGGAATGTCAAGGATACTTACCAAGGTCTAATGCACGATTAGAGATGCTTGGGGACTGATCATATGCTCCAGGAAGTTCCACAAATGCATATGGAAAGCATGATCAAAATGTTGCAACATGAGGGCCTTTTTATAGTGTTTTTGATCCCTTATGATCATGACAAACAATGCTACAACTGATCATGGATCATCCACATGTGTCCCTAGGGCCTAGGAACTATTAGGGGTCGCCCATGGAAGTGAAAATATCTTTTTAAGTCGGTTATAACATTCATAACAGCAGCTGTCAAATTTACTGTCGCTGGGCCTGCCTTACGGACCGTAAGGGGGTCCTTTACGGTCCGTAAGCCCTTTATCAGAGGCAAAAATCTTCGCCCTTTCAAGCTTCGAACAGGCAACTAGTGTATTACGAATTTGAGCCATGAATTATCAGTTTGGGGCCTTTAGATCATGCTTGAATAGTTATGTCCACCCTACCATGTTGTAATATTGTCTTGGACTTTATCGAAAAGCCATAAACGAAGGTTTGTCGTGCATATCCTCATAGGATCCCACTCTTGCAAATATGAATCAATTATTACTAGAAATTACCGGATTTGAATGTATATCAGATGTTTATAATATAGATTAGGGTCTTGGGATTTATAACGAGGTCGTTCAGAGGTATTAATTAACATGTCGACACTTTTAAATCCTGCCATACAACTTTAACTAGATCCGGGTTTATAACACTTTTGTTTTACATGACACGTGTCGTTATTTCATTGGACACAAATTTTCGAGGTGTTACACTAGTCCGTTCAGTTCACGGTTCAAGGCGGTTGTTCAGGTTCAAACCCGAAATCAACTATCTCTCGGATAGAATTCAGATATGGAACTGATACATCACTGTGAATGAGTAGAAGATCAGAACGAGGTCCGATTCCATTGGGTTTGAGTGCATTGAGTGTAAAAGAGTTGAAAGAAAGTTAGAAAAACCATCTTTCAATCCTTTTCACTATGAATATGTTCAGATCTATGCAAGATCTTTGTTCATTCATGTGGATATCACCCAGATCTAAGTTGTTCTTAGTGGAATGAGGCCAAAACATGAAGTTCATAAGAACACCATGATGGCATCACCCTAGAACACCTCAAATCCACTGATTTCACGGTTAAAAGTTGAGATTTGAAAGAGAGAATGATGTAGAAGTGTGTGTAGATCATAGAAGTACAAGATTTAGGTTGGAAACTTACAAGAATCGAGAGAAATCTGAAGAAATGAGTGCTGGAGCGAGCTGGTCGAACAAGGGAGCCCAAAAAGGAAAGTGTCATAAATGATGTGACAGAGGTGGGTATTTATAGAGTTTCCCAAAATGGAAAGTGGTTGGTCGATCGGGTGGTAGTCCGATCGGGTGGCAGCCCGATCGGGTGGTAGTCCGATCGGGTGGCAGCCCGATCGGGTGGCAACTCTATCGGATGGCAATCCGATCGGTTGGCCACTCGAGCTATGAGTCTGGCGCGATGAGTTTTGTTGTTTCGATTCGCGTGTTGAGTGTTGCGAGGCGATTCGAGTGAGCGATGAGATAGTATTACCCATTAATCCCAACTACTATATCTAAAATACAATCACTATAATTAACTTACGTTTTCGATTCGATTGCGATGCGATAGATTGCGAGTTCGATTGCGATTAACACTTCATAAACATAACATGCACAAATAACACATAAATAACACACACACGTAAACAATATCCAAAACACGTGATTCGAGTTGCGATTGCGATAACGATAAGCGATAAGTCGGTTAAACATGCGATAAATATGCGATTAAATCTCGATTATTAATAGATACTCCACATAATACAACTAATGCGAATAATTAAATAAGTTACTACGAGTCAAAGAAGTCAAAACAAGAGTTGAGCAAGGAGTGACAGATCGCAATTAGCAATCTTTTCTTCCTTTGACTTCAATCTTGACTTTGACTTTGACTTTCGAAACACGGGGTGTTACACTTCTTGCATTAGATGCGAGGGCACTTAGCCCCATAAGGTAGTGGATTTGCGACAACTCACATTGGTCGAAGAGACACAGGAGTGCCTCCGAATAGGCTGCATAGCCTTCCCTGCTCATGTTGTCGATAAAGAGACCAAGAAGCCAAACCGAGAAGACATCCCTGTTGTGGAGGAATTTCTAGAAACCTTTCCCGAAGACTTTCCTGGGTTACCTCCACAATGACAAGAGGAGTTTAGGATAAACCCAGTGCCAGGAGCGGCACCAGTGACAGATGACGCCTTACCGACAAGCTCTGTCCGAGATACAGGAGCCTCCGATGCAACTGCAGGATCTGCTAGGCAGAGGAAATCTACCAGGCCGAGCTTCTCACCCTAGGAAGCCCCAGTGTTAATCGTAAGAAAGTAGGACGACGGTTTTTACACGCGTACACAGCCTAATCTTAGAGGAACTCAGAAGAACTAATGTGGAAAAGTATTACGCATAGGTTACATGGAGGAAGACGACTAACCATCAAGAATCGGTACCCCTTACCGAGAATTGATCACTTGTCGACCAACTATAGGGTCCCAGCTACTATTCCAAGATGGAATTAAGGACACGAGAAGAAAGTTGGCAGTTTCCATTTTGCATCAACTTCAGAGGATTGGATATCAAGGATCGGTATCCTTTGCCAAGGATTGATGACTTGTTCAACCAATTACAAGGTTCCAGTTACTACTCAAAGATCGACTTGAGGTCAGGATGTCCTCAACTGCAAATACAAGAAGGAAGTATCCCTAAAACAACTTTTAGGACTCGCTTTGAGCATTACGAGTTCCTTGTCGTGACCGTTTGGCTTAACACATGCACCGACAGTATTCATGGACCTCATGAATCAGGTGTGTAAGTCGTACCTAGATAAGATCATGATTATATTTACTGACTGCATTCTCATAAGCTTAAAGACCAAGGAAGGTCATGAGCAACCTTTGCACTTTATCATGGGACTCTTAGAGAAAGAACAATTACGTGCCAGGATGTCGAAGTACGAACTTTGGATTCGCGAAGTAAGATTCTTAGGATACTTGATGGATGAGAATGAAATTCATGTCGATCCTACAATCAAGAACTAAGGAGTCCCTAAGACACAACTAAGAATTTTGGGGATTGTAGGCTATATCAGATGACCCCTACTTGATGGATTACACAACCGCTAACAACCCTAAACCAGACGATACCTATCTTGCCCTCACCTGACAGTACCAATAGAGTTGCGGTTCTTGTGACGCTTCTCGACAAAGTCTCGGTTGCGTGTTGATGCAACGAGACCAAGTCATCACGTACGCGTCACGTTGATTAAGGGATCATGAGAAGAGACCTTGAACTAGGTGCAGTAATTGCGCCTCGCAGATTTGACGTCATTACTTGTATGGGCAAACGCTGCACGATCTTTACTAATCACAAGGGTTTGCAGCACACCGTTAATCAGAAGGACTTAAACATGAGATAACTAGATGGAATGAGCTACTGAATGAATATGACTGAGAGATTAAGTGTCACCTGGACAAGGCAAGTGTTGTAGCAGACGCCTTGAGCCGCAAGGATCGCACAAAGCCTCTAAGGGCGTGAGCCTTAGAAATGATCATACAGAAAAAACTCATCACTCGGATTCGTGAAGCTGAGCATGAGATGCTCAAACCAGAGAACCTTCAAGCTGAAGCGTTGTATGGGATGTAAGTGCAGTATTGCCTAAGGAAGACGGAACCACACACTTCCTGGAACGACTTTGGGTTCCGTTTCGCGACAAATTACGAATGCTTATTTTGGGGCAAGGCTCATAGGTCAAGGTACTCGATCCATCCTAGGATCCGACAAGAGGTACTAAGACTTGAAGGATTAGTATGAGTGGCCCAAGATGGAAGCTGATATAGCTACCTATGTGGGTAACTGTCTTACTTGTGCCGAAGTTAAGACAGAATACCAGAAACCATCAGGGCTATGGCAACAGCCTGAGGTCCCCATGTGGAAGAGGGAACGAACCTTAAAGAATTTTGATTACAAAGCTACTAAGAACCCAAAAGGTCACGATAAGATTTGGGTGAGTATTGATTACCTCACCAAGCCTGCACATTTCCTACCAAACAGTGAGGAAGACAGCACAAGGGAATTAGCAGAGATTTAGCCTAGAAAGGTTGTGGCACATCATGGAGTGCCTGATTCTATCTTGTCCGACCGAGATGGTCGTTTTGTGCCAAGGGTATGGCAGACGTTTCAAAAAGCGTTTAGGTCGCGATTGGACCTTAGTACTACATTTCACCCTCAGAGGGACGGCCAGAGCAAACAAAAGATACAACTTTGGTAGACCTGCTATGTGCTTGTGTGATAAACTTTGATGAAAAAATGGATCACTCACTAGCCCTTAGTGGAGTTTTCCTACAATAATAGTTATCACACCGCCGTTTAGGCCGTCTCGCACAAAATTTTATAGGAACGTAAGTTTCAGTCCCCATTGTGTTAGGCAGAGACCAGAGATAAACAATTTACTGACCCAAGTTGGTTCAGGAAATTATAGGCAAGATTGTTCAGATAAGTGGGCGTATCAAGTCAATGCATGGTATACAGTAAGGCTGCGCCAATAAGCGGCGGAAAACGTTGGAAATTTGAGTTGGAGAGATGATATTATTGAAAGTCTCGCCTTGGGAAGGCGTGGCATGATTTGGAAAGCGTGGGAGGTTGGACCCATGGTATATTAGACCCATCGAGATCATGGAAATGATCGGGACCATTACTCACAACCTGAAACTTCCAGAAGAACTTACCAGTGATCACGACACGTTTCACGTGTCTAGTCTTTAAGGGAAGAAACAGTTGTTATTTCCGCAAGCAGGATTCACGTCAACGACAAACTCCAATTTATTAAAGAACCTGTTAAGGTTGCAGACCGGAAGTCCACAAAACACGGAGAAGTCCTAATTGATTTGTTAGAATTCGTTGGAATTCATATCATGGCCCAGAGTTTACTTGGGAACATGAAGACCAAATTAAGCCTAAGTGACTACATTTGATTCGCAACTCCCCTGCGACCGATGGAAAAGCTTGAATTTTGGGACGAAATTCTTTTAACGGGGGGAGAATGTGACAACTGGCACTTTTCCATGCATTCCGTACAATAATTAAACAGAAATATGTGCCTTAATAATTGTGCATGATCTAGTTTACAAGACGAATGAATTTCTGATTACTGTTATATACATACAATGGCATTTCATGTTGCAAGACTTTTATCATTACTACAATGCAACACAATATAGTTCTATTAATGCACAAAGCAGAGTTGGCACAGTTATCAGACAAATCAGGAAAATGCTGACGAAGTTCAGTACATAGACAGACGTTGTATTGAGACACAGAATGAGCCAGAAACCAAGTATTACACTAGTATAGTGTGTTGGAAAGTAAGAATCATAAAACTGCCTTCCTAGTGATGACATAGGTACCGAAAAGTGCCAGAAACACACTAAAACTGCAAAATTTTGTAGAAAAAAAAAACAAATTCAGCGAAAATTCAGCTTTTAACATCTAATTATAATGCAGAATTGTGATATAATGGTCCAGAATACTTTCCTAAGTGTAGGAAATCAAAACTGTCACAAAACACAACATAAAGCACACTAAACTACCCAGTTTAGCACTTTAACGAACAGTAACGAACCGAACAACCGGACACTACTCGAAACACCAAATTTTCACTAGAAGCATTGTTTTATCATTTCCAAGCTAGTTATGGCCACCGAACATCTTAAAACATCCTATAAACACTAAACACATATAACATTAACCGATACGCTTGGAATCCAACCAAAATACTTAACTTATCATTACAACCCAACTAGTACCCCCCCCCCCCCACTTGAGGCCGGTTACCATGAGGGTCCCACTTGGGATTTTCTTGCATTATTTAATTGGATATGTTCACTACTTTAGAAACATAAAAACCAAGAGTTATTGGTATGTTGGGAGAATTTTCTATAAAACCTAAGGACCATTCTCATCTTTCATTATAATTTTCCAACAAGCTCCATCTTCTCCTTTCTCTCCTTCTTGTTCACGGCACACACACCACACACTTACACCTCCATTTTCATTCAACATACAAGTATTCTAAGAAGATCTAGAGGTGTAAGAAGCTAAGTTAGGAAGCTTGGAGGCCTTGGAGATCGAAGGACCTTCTCCATTTGCTTTTATCCTCTTCTTTTCTTCTCTTGATCATCTCTAGCCTTGAGCTAGTGGTAAGAACACTAATCACTTCATTTTACATCCTATTTAAGTGGTTAAAGGATGATACATAATGTTAATCTTGAAGAACACTAAGAATCAAGAGAATGAAGCATGTACATAAGCTTAAATCATGAAGAAACCATGTTGTTTATATGTTGTTATACTTGTTGATTGTTGTTTGCTTATGTAAATGATGTAGATCATCATATGATCTTGCTAGATCATGATTAAAAACATAATCTAGCAAGATGAGATGATGAAAATGCTAGAGATTAATAGATCATCCTCATGAAAGACACGGACTTGAAAGAATATAATGTTTTCTTGTAAAATGATGATTAAAGTGAGTTGTAAGTCTTGTAAATCTAAGATTTCAAGAATGATTTTTCAAGAAATCAAGTTAAAAATACAAAGTTTACTTAATCTTGGTTCTTAAATAAATAACCCTCATTTTTGGTGGTTAATAAAGTGTAGAAGCACATATGTGACAAGAAAAATCCATGAAGAAACATTTTTAGAAAATGTGATTATAAGTTGTGAAGAACTAACTTCTTTAAAAATGATGTTTTTAAATAATCAACCACACTTTAAAGGGTAACAAGACTTACTAAATACTCTAGTAAGTTACTACACATTTTTATAAATTTTCAAGTTCATGAAGTGGTAATTTATGCTTGTTTTTGGCAAAATTGGTAAGTGTAGATTATTTATTGATTGATTGTGTTGATTTACAAAAGAAAATGATATGCCTTCAAGGTATGGAAACCTCCATTTTTAGGGGAAACTATAGCAAAAATTTTCCAAAAACTAAACACTTAAAAAATATTTCTAAACAAATATTTACAAGTGTATTTTAAACCATGGATTTTCACATAAAGTTTGCCATAAATTTTGTTACAAAAATTATAAATATTGGAGGTTGGTTTTATAAATAAAAGTGACTAAATATGTATTTCGGAAAATATATATTTAGAAGTCACCATGTGTGTGATTATTTGTATATTATGCTTATTAGTTATATTATTTTAGGACTTGAAATAATATAACTCATCAAAATACCAAAAATTTACAATCCAAAATGTTACCAAAATTCCAAGGAATAATATACAAAGAATACCCAATTTATTGGTGGAACCGAACAAAGGAATATAACTCACAAAAATATTCCAGAAAACTTATTCACAAGTATATTTTTGGTAAATAATATTTTGGACACCAAGAGAACAAAAATGTGAATTTTTACAAGTATTACAAAATAGATCATATTTTTGACAAGGGGAAAATATAGTATTTTTGGTAAGTAAAAATACATATATTTTCTTGGAATTATTAGAAGATATATCATTTTTGGGAGAAAATATATATTTTCTTAAATAAACTTTGGACATATTATTTTTGGGTGAAAAATAGATTTATATATATTTTCTAAGTTAGACTTGAAAATATATTATTCTTGAAGACTTATATGAAAAGTATAAATATTTTTGCCAAGGAAAAATTCTAAATAATTTTTCTATGTAATATTTATTAAAATATATATTTTGGAAATATATATTGATGTATTTTTATTAGAAATATTATTCTGGAAATGTTAATACAAAAATTAAGTATGAGATACTTAATAAACACAATAAAAATACGTATTCTCGTACGTATAATTACACACCGAAATACGCCATCGATACTTGCAAAAATATAGAAGGATAAGAATACGAATACAAATACACCCATCCTTGGGGAGTTATACAAGTACAAATACATAAACTTGACAAGTTAAAATGTATTATTTTAACTAGTATTCCAAAATTCATAAATATAATTTAAGTTAAAATATTTATTATTTTAACAAATAATTATATAACTTGGAATAATATTCAGGACACAAAGAAACGTAACTCAAAGACACTAATTAATACTAAGTCAAGGCACGACCCGCTTGTTTAATAGACCGTAGTACGTTATAGGTAGTCGTGCACACTTGTAGCAACTTGAGTTACGTCGGATTGAAGAACGCAAAACTGTGAGTTCATGTCCCCCTTTTCTTAACTGTTTTCGGATTTATAACTCTCGGGGGTGGAATACATGTTGCATATGTTTAAATGGTATGATTTGGCTATGAAACGAATTATAGATCATGTCAGCATAGATTGAAATTGAAATGTCATTAACTCTCATAAGAAATATGGACGAAGGTTAGATCTAACGGGTACGGCCGAGCCCCACTCATGGTCCTTATGTGACCACTTGAGTGCTTTGGTGTCCCAGTCGAGGTAAATCGACAACGATCAAGGGTAAAATTGACACAGTCAAGGTAAATTGACACAGTAGAAGGGGAATTCGACACAGTCGAGGGAAATCGACGAGGGTATAAGCCTACTCATATTGAGTGCTCCCTATGCCTTCACATACATTAATGTCCTTGCAAAACATTAATTCGATCTGTTCATAGATGCTTTTCATACCTGTTTTCAAAGGAGTCTCTCCAACATTTACAAGTTTATCAGTATACATACAAAACGCATGAACTCGCTCAACTTTTGTTGATGTTTTCAAAATTACATGTATTTCAGGAACAAGTTGGAATCTTGGGCGCGGGTGTTGTTTCTAGAAGTAAATTCCAAGTTAGATGTCATCCACTTTTGTTGGTTTGTGACTTAGTCAAAGGTTGTGTTGTTTAAAACTTAAATGACTGGCGTTTGTAATAATTTAAACTTAATGAATGGATGAACATCGTTTTGATCATATAGTTGTTTATTATGATTGAATGCAATGATATTGAACAAGTCACACATCATACGCTTCCGCAAAAGTCAGGGTGTGACAGAAACCGGCCGGAATTTACAGGTTTTTGGCCGGAATTTATAGGTTTTGGCCGGAATTTGTCCTGAATAGCTGATTTTTGGCCAGCCAACTAGGTCCGACTAGAGCCGATTAGGTCCAACTAGAGCCGACTAACGATTAATGGACCGATTAACGAAAAATTACTCAGTTACTGGCCGATTAGCGATTAATAGCCGACTAGTCGCAATTTTTACAACACTGGAAAGGGGTGTGTGAATATTAACACCCTTACTAAGTTCGTATAGCCAATTGTGGTCATAAAATTGGTTTGGACGGTGTTGATAACAGCCTTATCATGTAAGAATTGAAATGAATAATCATTGTATAAGACACTTTTGATAATAATTATAACCGTAATCAACATTCAGGTTTTGCAAACTACAGATTCCTAGACATAATTTGTTGAATTCGTTGAATTATGTTGCTGATGCTTCACTAGAAGGGAAATATTTGAGTGCAATAAAAGATCCACTCAATATTTTTTAACTATAAGTTTCATGGCTCATATATCATTATCTCCTATTTTACTTTCTCTAATATTTTGTCATACATCAGTACACTTGATTTCATAGATTTACAGCTCTTATGGCTCCCTTGACATTTGGTCATGTGACCATTGCAGCGAGTTCAATGAACACGACAAAGGTACTACAAGTTGCTGACATGCTTATATTTAATTTGTTTTTATAAGAGCCATAGATTAGCTTAAATTCTATTTTAATAATAGTTTATTTTTTGTCTATTCAATAAGCTACTCTCTATAAGACGGGTCTTCTCTATAAAAGGCGGGTTTTACCTCTTGTAGCAAAGACGTGCATGGCTGGTCCTAGACCAATTATTTTGAAGCTAGAACTTTGGGACCCAAATCTAGAAGGGCCCCATTTTTTTAAAATAAAATATTATATATCTAAGGTTTCCAAGAGTTGCTTGCTCTAACCTTGAGAATCTGAATGGGCGCGGCGTATCTTCATTATATAAAAAGGTCCATTTTCATCTACATGTATTACATGGGATTGAGATGCATGTTGTGAATAACCGTGAGATAGTCATTTTACTTCAACAAGGGGATAATGTTATTTGTCAACTTTCATGGACTAGGGTTGAGGTGAGAATAGTTATGTCAAGTTTTTCGTTAATATTTACAGTGAGATATGTTTTCTTATCTGTATTGTTTTAAATATATGTAGTTGATGTATCAATGTGGTAAGTATTGTTAGTTGATTTTAGAATTTACATTTTTTCCCAAAAAAAGGGTCCTAAATTTGTTATTCGATTTAGGCCTCCCATAAGCTTGAACCGGTGCTGGTTGCGGCGACGAATCTGATTAAAAGATCTGGAAGAACATTGAAAGCAAGAGATCTGAGTAGTCTCCCCTCAAGATAATTATCAAGTCTCTAAGGTTTGATCGAGACCAAATGGTGTTCACTTTGTTCATAGGAAGGCTTTTCTTTGCTTCTTTTTTCATATTATCTGCTTATCAATTGCAAGTAATCTGAATTTATGATCTCTTTTTTCGTTCATATATGTGGTTTGTAATAATTCCATAGACTGGTAACATAACAATATATTTCAAACTTTTTCCAGGTTTGCATTTCTGTTTTGTTTATATTACAAATTTTTAAAATGCAAATGTTTGATTTTTCTTATGGGATATCCATGTTTTGTTGGCGTTTTTGTCATTCTTTTTCTTATTCGAAACATTCATTGGTGTTGCATAAAGGAGTATTAGAATAGTGAAAGAAGTTGGGAAAACTAAAATTAGTGTTGGGGATCATTGCCTATTATAATTTGATATGTTTCGTCTTGCGTAAGATTTTGTTTCCCCTTTTATAGTTTAATCTAGGCATCGGGTGTTGATTTAGTGGTATACTAAGTATGTTTCCATTAAGATAATGTGAAGATTATTGAACTTGATTTTTTTTTTTTTTTTGAATTTGATGATTGTTGTTATGTTGGTATCTTTTATGAGAAGCTACGGAAGTAGTTAGAGAGTTGAAAAGTGGGAAAAAGACATTTCAGAATAGATTAGGACGACAAAACCATTCAACCTTGATCATACTACGTGGAATGTAACAAACAATTGGGTTATACTTTATGTGAAACTGTATTGTTCATAATTTGTTAGCCGAACAATTTGTAAGCCCCGCCGCAAGGCGGCGGGGGGGTTAAACCTAGTTAAACTTAAAATTTAGCATAAGAGTTTTTTTGTATGATGTTGATTGATCTTGATGTTTTAAATTACGACTTCTCTTTTCATAATTCTCTTTTATGTGAGTTTTTTTTTTTATAAATATAATATGTTTAAGCTACATTTTTTTTCATTTACGTACGATTCATTGTATTTCTTGATATGTTTGTAATTGCAAATTTTTGTTCTATTCGTGGTGTGTGTTTGTATTTGTGGATGGCGATTACTTCCCATGTAATTATATATAGCGTTAGACCTAGCCCAAAAATTTACGGGCATCCAACTTTTTTCATTTATTTTTTTGGAATCAAGGATATCTTTCATTCCTTTATATAAAACTGGGGGGAAAATTATACTACGAAAATGATACGAAGACGGGGTACCCCTCCTAATACACTAGCTCCGCCCCTTATTATAAATGATTGTAGTGATGTACCTAAGGGGGGGGGGGGGGTGGTCACTAGTGATAGATTTCTATCACTCCCAATATCCAATCAAATCATGCCATGTCATCACTCAATATTCTATCACTAGTGATAGAAATGTAGTGGGGGTGGTCACTAGTGATAGAAAATAGCTATTTAAAAATAGCTAACAAAAGTTGAGGGGCTAAATTTGAACTTTTCATCAAACTTTTCATTAAAAATAGCTAACAAAACAAGCCAACGGTCGAATTCTTCCAACTTTCAACGCGTGATATATTTCACTCGTTGAAAACTTAACGCGTGATGGGGGAACCGGCGGCGGTGTTCGTGGAAGAATAACGAGTGACGGGGGATCCATCACGGACCGCCCCGCCTGCCCTAATATTAGCAGATTGAGGGCATGTTTGAATGAGTTTTTCCATTTTTCACTATTGACTTTTTAATCTCCTTATCTCCTTTTTAGAAAAGTTACAACCAAGTGACTTTTTCATTTATCATTTTTAATGCCTAAAAAGCTCATTTTCACCTTATTACTCAAACACCATTTCACAAAAACTCTTTTTCCAAGTAGTCAATAAGTTTGGGGGGAGGAGGTGGTTATCACTTGCAAAAATTCCGTAACTCACAACATCCAATCAAGTTCTGCCATGTCATCAACCATTTTTCCATCACTCACAACATTTTTTAGTGGCAATGGTCATCACTCACAACACCCAACAATAAACCCTCACACCCCTCACATCCAATTATCACTCACAAGCCATAACTCATGAAATACATCACAGAAAAATTACATCACTCGTTGAATTTGATGGTGACGGTGGTATTGCTATCCATCACTCGTTGAACTTCCATCTATCAAGCACAAAAAGTTTCCACCCCATTCCCCTTATAAGTGGGTAAAATAAGCTGATTCAAACATGAACATAGTCTGAATAATAGCTACTTCTAACGTTATTTTTTCCTTTCTTCTCTTCTCAATCTGAATAATAGCTACTTCTAACGTTATTTTTTCCTTTCTTCTCTTCTCAAGTACCTGTTATTATGTTGACTAGTAAAACTCTAGAACTATTCTCCATGAATAATTCTTTTAGTATATAATATCTTTTGTTCATTGTAACAAGATTCAACTCTAAACTTAATTTATAATTAATTATACATATTTCGATAATATAAATTAGCAAAATATTGTTGCATTGTGTTGTTGTACTCTAACTATGGTGGGTTTTCAAAAATATTTGTGATTTTTTACTTTTTAACTCAAAAGTTTTCATCTTTTGTATTTTAACACTTTTAATTTGTTTACTTTTAACCCATAACTTTTCATCTTTTGTAATTTAATAAAAAAAAATTACAACTTTAGTCCCCCATATTTTTTATCTTTCGCAAGTTTTTACGTTTCGTTGTAAATTTTGCGAGTCAATACGTCGTAACATGCGTGTGTGGTTCAACGTTTTTGGTCTATTTTTTCACATTTGATAGGAATGTCGCAACGTGTCTATTTTCCCCTTGGTTAGTTCGGCACAACGGGCAGATCCTACATTGACTTAGTTATTCTTTTCTATGTTATTTTGCGAGTTAATACGGCGCAACGTGCGTGTGTAGTTCAACGTTTTACGTCTATTTTTTCCATTTAACAAGTTTGTTGCAACGCGTGTGTTCTAATTCGACATAGTTATTTTTTATATGTTATATGTTTCAGTCTTATTTCTTCACATTAACACACCGCAGCTTCAATGTTAGTGGTCGCTACCAGCGGTGTGGCATTGATATTATTTGGCACAGTTTTAGGCCCTCGCCGCAACGCGGGGGTGCTTAATTCTAGTTATTATAAAAATTTAACTATAAGTTTACAACTTTTATTTAGGTCGCATATAACACAAGGTTCAATAAATTATGTAAAATTATATTTTCTCTGTTTTACTTAATAAAAAAATATGACATCCTTATTGATGTTAGTCACTTAATAAATGGATTTTACTTATAATATAGTCATGAATTATAAATAGACGATAGACTTAAAGTGACTACACTGTGAAATATCAATTAAACTGATTATCGAGATTCAAGAGAGAATCTGGAACCTTTAAAAAATTAGAATTAAAAAAAAAATATGGCTTACTTATTTTGCCATTTTCATATCTATTTATTGGAATTTACACCATTGTAACCAACTTTTATACATGTGGAATTGCCAATGATCTCTAGATCAAGTGGTAAAAGACTTGCATATTTCTTCATAGATGCAAGTTCAACTCTCACTTGGTGCAGAGTGAGACATTGGTGGACAATGATGGGAGACCTAGGGAAATCTGGGTTCGATCCTTAAGCCAAACGAGTTTTATCGGCAATTTCACCATCGTGCTTATGGGCGGGTGAGTTTTCGGGTTTTCCCCGGAATTGGTGGTGGGCCCGGGTTACTCTCGGAGTACTCCGTTTGGTCCAGTAGGTTCCCCGAAAGTGCTCGTGATTGATTTTGTTGTTCGTTCAAAAAAAAATACATGTGGATAAAATCATTACCGGTTTCCATTTTCTCTGTTTTTCGATACCGGTACCGGTATTTACGAATAAAACACCGGTAAATACCGGTACCGAACCGGTATATTCGGTACCTGTATCGATACCAATTTTCCTGTATTTCAATATCGAACGGGTACCGTACTCATCCCTACCTGTGGGGTACTAGCGGTGAAACGATTTGTAAAGTTGGTACCAATGATGTAATTTCCATTGAATAGATATAGAAAATAGCAAAGCAAATCAAACATAGGTACTAACAATGTAAATAATTCAAAAATCACATAGTGATAAAAATACATTTTTCTTGGCATTTTTAAAATAAACACATAATTTTTCTTATGAAAAGAACAAATTATTGAGCGGCGAAAAACAGTATTCAATGATATTGGAAATGCACCCTCAGATCCGGGGCAGATAGACGTGGACCGCATACCATGTGGGCAAATGAAGTTATTGTTTGTGGCGTATTTTTTTATAAAAAAAATCATTTAAACAATCATTATAATAGAGTATATTAACGCTTTGATTGAAAATTGCACGTACAATATAGTTATATCTTTAAAATATCTCATGTATTGCAAGAGTTATATACAGTCAACAAGATATATATTTAAATGATAAATTCGATATACTATTTACTTATTAAAGGTGTTAAAATTTTATTAATTTATTAATAGGTTAGAAATATATGTGTTACACGTGGTAGAACGAATGAACTATTATATGATTATTAATAATTGAAAAAATAATAGATAAATCTAATTATTTAACTAAATCTAATTATTTTCTTATTTTTGTATTCTATCAAATTATTTAACCAAGTCTAATTTAAATGAGAAAAAAATATTATATATTTGCTCGATTCTACAAAGAAAAAGAAAACTTTTTCTATCTCCAACGGAGAAGAAAAAAAATACAAATTACATATTATTATTAATTCAAAATTTGATAAAAAAATTATTATCCTTATCTAACTTATATTTAATTAAACTATTGTTTAAAAGGAAAAGGAAATTGAAAAAATAAGATAAGGAGATTATTAATTCAAAATTTAATAAAAAAAAGTTATTATCCTTATCTAAATTATATTTAGTTAAATTATTTTTAATAAGAAAAAAATTGAAAAATAAAAAAATGCATCAGAGATTGACATGTGTCAATTTTTTTTTCATTTATTAGTATAGAAAGATTTCTGTATTTTCCCTTTGGTTGTACACTTTTATGCGATACGACATTTTAACTATCGCTTTTATAAGACTTGTCTTTTAACTACCACGTTCGCCCTCTTGTACGATTTTTTTTCTTTGGTTGTATAGCTTGTTTGTGATTTTTTTTTTCGTTTAGACGTACCACAGTTACTTAATCCAACTTTTACCTTGCTCCATTTGTTTGTGATCAGGGTAAATTACATTTTTCGTCCTTTATGTTTGTAGCGGGTTGCAAAAGATTCAAACATTTTTCGTCCTTTACATTTTTCGTCCAGATCTGGTGTATGTGTGTGCAATGGCTTTAAATGTCAAAATATCCCAGTCACAATCCTTTATTTGAAAAACTCGTTACACCTTTCGTCCTTTACTACTAACCAAATTGAAATTTTGAGTGAAGTCATAACACATAAGGGTAGTTTAGTCTTTTACTGATTTAATTAAAAATAGTTTAATAAAAAAAGCAAAAACCTAAAAGTGAGTTTTGTAATCATATTTGAGCCTACCCACCTGCCACCAAACACCCTCTAAACCCACCCTTTCTTGCCTAACCAATCCCACCACCGCCTGCCACCACACTCAACTTCGTGTTCAACCCAATCGTTAAAATCAAGAACCCAAGATTTCAATTTAGTCCAAACCAGTCAACAATGGATGACATAAACATGAACTCACACAACCTATCTTCATCTCCACCTTCATCCTATTCTACATCAGAACATCATGTTTTTTCTGGCATTATTCACGATCGCAAGTCAAACACGTCAACCACAATTCTTGATCTGGTTAATGGTATTTTTTATTTGAAGTTAAGTTTTTGGGAATTTCGAAGTTGGGTTATTGAGATTAGATATGTGGTTTTTTTTTTTTAAACTTAAACTTCATTAGAAACACCAGCCGGCCCAAAACAGGCCGACCACGACACAAACAACCGACTAAATACTTACATATTTACAAAAGAGACCCAATCTTCCCAACCTATTCCTTTATACTTCGACCTACTAGAGAACCAAAGATAACCCAACGCCTTTATCTCACTAATAATACAATCAATCTTAATCGGACGATTAGAAAAAATCAACCTATTCCGGGCTCTCCAAATACTTCAACACGAAATTATAATAATGCCGTGGACCGCGTCTTTCTTTCTTTCCGAAACACTAATATTCCTGTGAACGTCGAGGAGGTCTTTAAGCGAGAACGCAAAGATGCCCGTGATTTTACACCATCTGCTTATACCGATCAAAACATTAGCGGCTACAAAACAACCAATGAAGACATGTTCAGCGGTTTCTTCGACTTCCGAACATGCTCGACAAATGTCGTCACCGACCTGAATATTCCTTTTTTTAAAGCTTCGAAAGTCGGAATTTTTTCCAGCTCCATCCTCCACGCGTGCACGTTACATTTGGCCGGAACCCACTTACACCACTCCAAAACGTACATGTTATCCAGAAGTCGGGCCTTTTGAATGTTTCTTTTAACTTCCTTAACTGAGAACACTCCATCAGCAGCGGGTCTCCACCTCCATTTGTCAGCAGAATCATTCAATTGGCAAGTAACTAGAATCGACGAAAGTTGCTGAAATGCAGAGTCCAGCATCGGGTCTGTCAGAGCCTCTTTCCACTCCCACTGATACACACCAGCAGAACCGGATGGGAGCAACCTGTCCGCCACAACACATTTTTTTTATTCCAATCTGAATAGTTCTGGAAATACATTCTTGAGTGGTTCGTCAGACACCCACGGGTCCAACCAAAAAGAAATTTCTGTGCCTCGACCGACTTCACCTTTCAACGAATTCCTCAACGGGACCCCTCCGATCTTCGTGTTATTAAAAATTTTTGCTATGTTACTCCACACACCGCTATAAGTCTTTTTGAATGAGCACATTCCCAACCTACCCGACTGAAATGGAGAGCGACAATGATTTTTCTCCAAAGGCTATTACTTTCCGTCTTATATCTCCACCCCCATTTGGCGAGGAGGGAAATATTCACATCCGAAAGTTTACTCAAGCCTAATCCCCCGTCTTTCTTAGGACAAGAAACCCAGTCCCAAGCCACCCAATGCATCTTTTTCTCTTCATCGGAGCCTCCCCATAGAAACTTTTTAATCATAGATTCCAACTCCGAAATGATCTTCTTCGGAGCTTGATAGAGCGAGAAATAATAACATGGAAGACTTTCCATGACCGATTTGATGATAACAATCCTTCCTCCAATAGATAGGAGGTGGGACTTCCATTTGGCAAGCCTAGCGCGAAACGTATCAATCACCGGTTGCCAATTTGAGATTCGCTTCATATTAGCTCCAACTTTAAGCCCGAGGTACTTGAACGGAGGCGCGTCCGGCTTACAACCTACTTCATTAGCCATATTTTCGATATCTTCCAACTCCACCCCAATACCAAATAAATTAGACTTATCCAAGTTAATTTTTAGACCCGAACATATGTAAAAGCATCGGAGGATTCTCACAATGTTTACCACTTCACTTCTAGACCATTCTCCCAAAATGATGGCGTCGTCCGCATACAAGAGATGAGTAACGATCGGACCACTATTAGGAGTGTTAATACCTTTGATAATCCCCGCTTCCTTAGCCCGAAAAATCATACAAGAAAAAGCCTCCATGACTACTAAGAAAAGAAAAGGAGATAAAGGATCCCCTTGTCTCATACCTTTTTCGCACTTGAATCTGAAAGTGGGAGCTCCATTAACCAAGACAGACGAGCTAGCCGAGGATAGAATTCCCGAAATCCAATTGCACCATAAAGATGGGAACCCCATTTGAGTAAGCGTCTTGATTACGAATCTCCAATTCACATTGTCGTAGGCCTTCTCAAAATCTATCTTAAGGCAAAAGGCTTTCGATTTCTTCTTCTTTAACCAAGACATAAGCTCGTTGACAATAAGCGGCCCATCCAAAATAAATCTACCTTTAAGGAAAGCCGACTGCGCTTCAGAAATAACTCCGTCAAGGACTTTCCTCATACGGTTAGCCAACACTTTAGAAATCACTTTGCTTATGACCCCCACCAAATTAATTGGCCTGTAGTTATTAAGTGTGACCGGATCGCTAATCTTGGGGATAAGAGTGATGTAGGACGCCCCACTATCTTCGCTAACCTTTCCATGACAATGGAACCAAGCAAAGATTCTAAGAAAATCCTCTTTAAAAAGCTCCCAAAAATGCTTGATAAAACCAAGGTTAAAATCGTCGGGCCCCGGGGACTTATCGTCACCGCACTAAAAAACAGCATTTTTAATCTCTAACTCCCCAAACGGAACAACCAACGAACTACTCTCCTCTTCCGAAATACTTTTAATCCCGTGACAGATAAGCTTGGGTCTAATCGGAATAGGTTCTTTAAACTTGTCTCGGAAAAAAAGAAAAAACCTGCTTTTTAATTATGACCGGCTTACTACACCATTCCCCTTCAATGCTAAGACCATGAATACTGTTTAACGCTTTCCTGTTGTTAATCAAGGCATGAAAATAACTAGAGTTCTCATCACCTCCAACTGCCCATTTAACACGCGCTCTTTGTTTGAAATCCAACATTTTTCTTTCTTCAACTTCTTTAATGACTTTCCTATTCTCGGCCAGAATCCACTCTTCTTCTTCCGAGAGGTCTCTAGCTTCTAAATCAAGCTCCAACCGCTCCAACTCTGTTAAAGCAAGATTTTCATCTTCCTTTTCCTTGGCCAGAAGATCGTCTCTCCAGTTTTTAACGGCGGTTTTAATTTTTGAGAATTTGGCCGAGAGACAAGAGTCCGGGGGATCAAAATTAACAAAACCGTCCAAAGCCTCCTTAACACATTCCTCGAATCCGGGTTTCCCAATCCAAGAACTGAAGACCTGAAAAGGACGAGGACCAAAGTTCAAATCTGCCAACTCTAAAGTAATCGGACAGTGGTTGGAGAATCGACTGGGCAAAGCGCGAACGCACGCCGAAGGCCACTTATTGAAAAAGTTGGAACAGACCAAAAATCGATCCAGTTTGCTCAACTTTCTACCAGAATCCCTTACACACGTAAATTTCCTCCCTTGCATCGGGTATTCACGCAGCCTGCTATTAAAAATAAAATTGTTGAAGTTCGCGGAACAAACCGGTTTAAACTTGGATCGCTTCCTTTCCTCCTGGGACCTAACGGCATTGAAATCGCCGTTTGATAGATTAAAGTTTTGAAATTTGTTTGATTTTTGATTTTTTTTTCTTTCTTTTAGGTTGATTTTTCTGGTTTTGAAAGTTTAATGATTGTTGTTGTTGTGTGAACATTTTGAAATTTGATGATTAGGTTTGTCTATTGTGTGACTTTTTTGCAATTGTTTTTCGGTCTACGGTGGTGCTGGCGGCGTGGATACGACGGTGGCAGCGGGCATACGGTTGGCGGTGGTGTCACACCCCAACCGATGGCGGAATCATCGGGGCATGGCACTGAGCGAAACAGATTGTCCAGAAGTTTCCACAACAACTATCATTACCATTTAATTTAAGTTAACATGTCCCATACCATGTCTCAAATAGTAAACAAATTATTACAGATAAACATCAAGACAATTATCCTGTTCCGACAACTCAGATTCAATCAAAATAGTTTATTTATTGGTTTCTAGGACTCCTTCCCTAGCCTCAATTTCATCACCAGCAAGCTAAGCATAGAAACAACCTAAGCACCTGTCACATACGTTAAAATAAAGTCAATACATAAAATGTAAAGGTGAGCATACAAGTTTGATAATAGCATATAGAGTTCGAATTCGTTTACGCATAACCAGCACGTACACATAGTGAAATGAAGCACATTAGTTATCGACATAGATCCATCGATACCAATGAGTGCGGGTTGACTGCCCGAGGCAGTTCGCAATACATGATTACCACCGTAATCCATGCAAGTAAAAGGTCCTTAACAACCCCCGTGTGAACGGGTGCTGAGTCCAAACTATAGTACTATCGTTGCTAAGGCAGGTAGACAGCATTCCATGTGTAAACATAACAAACAAGCATTCATGAGCCACGTATAACATGCATTAACGGTTAGCGTTCAAATAGTTTGAGTAGTGTGATAATTGTAGTTTGAATATTCGTAACATATGTAACACCCAAAAGTGCTAAAAGCAAAAAGGGATCGAGTATACTCACAGTGATTTATGGATTGAAGGGAGCGCTTAGCGAATACGGTTAGCCTGAATAGATTCGGTAGCATAACGATAAGTGAAACGTAAAACAGGAAACAAGTATTGAGGAGTCGGACAGCTGGTCGATCGGACGGCAGTTCGATCGGACGGCTGACCGTTCAGCTGTCAGTCCGTACGGTCTGCTGTTCGGTCGGTCGGTAGGCCGATCGAATGGCTGTACGAGTGGATTGTTCCTTCCTTTGAGAAGGATGTGTTTGTGTATGATGGCTTGACCTTGGAAGTTTTCGTTGTAGCATTTTGAAAACATTGAAGTACCTTTGCCTTTCAGGTCGGTCGATCGGACGGCTGTTCGATCGGCCGGTAGCCCGATCGGTTAGGTATTCAACAGAATTTCAAGGTTTAGCCTTTGAATCGGACAGGTGTTCGATCGGACAGGTGTTCGATCGGTTGGCAAGTCAACAAGTCAAAGACTTTAATGAATGTAAAGTGTGATACAATGGATCGGATGGTTGATCGATCGAATAGCACAACTGCTGTTCGATTGGACAACAGGGTGTCACCTGATCGGACGGCTGTTCGATCGGGTGGCACTTCTGGTGCATTGAGCATGTTGAAAATTGATTAAGTATTGAAGCATAGTATCTCATGATTCGAAGAGTAATCCGGTCGAACAACAGTTCGTTCAATACCATTCTTCAAAACAAGGCGATTATGTGGGGCCAAGCGCTAGCCGATCGGCTGGCCAGTCGATCGGCTGACTATCCGATCGGCTGGCTGTCCGTTCGGACAGTAGTCCGATCGGTCAGCATTCTGACCTGATCAGCCTTACGTCTAACACTTGGTTGTTCTATTTGTTTGTCGTTTTATCGAGGTATTTTGACAGCGAGTAAAATCATAGATGCCTCATCCTTACTTGGTTTCCCGGGTCGGACAGGAATCACCCAAATCCGGTCGGTGGTCTGTTCGGAATGAAGTTTAACATTTAACCCGTAGTCGGTTAATCACGTGGATAGAATCCAGATCTTGAGCTGTATAACCACTGAAGTGATTTGTAAACCGGCTCAGGTTCCGTTTCTACTGGTTCGAGTGAAAAGAGTTGAAGAAAGTTGGGAAAATCCATCCTTCAATCTTTTTCACCATGTATATGTTCAGATCTAGAAAAGATCTTTGTTTGTTTATGTGGAAATCGGCTAGATCTAAGTCATTCTTGGTGGATTGATGCCAAAACATGAAGTTCTTCAAGAACCCATGATGACATCATCCTAGGACACTTGATTCTTGATGATTTCACGGTTAAAAGTTTAGATTTGAAGGATAGAAAGGTGTAGGAGTGTGTATAGATCAAGAAAGTACAAGATTTAGGACGAAAACTTACCGGAATCGAGAGAAATCTGAGAAAAGGCGAGTTGTGCATGCTGGTCGAACAGAGGTTTCTAAAAGTGGGAAGAATGACAATGACAGGGGTATTTATAGGATGACAAAAGAGGAAAGGGCTGGCCGATCGGCTGGCAGCTCGATCGGACAGCCTGTCCGATCGGACAGCAGTCCGTTCGGCTGGCTGTTCGATCGGTTGGGAAGCCTGATCGATCGGTCGCCTCTTTGGTTGTTTCGTGCGACGATTTCTGCTGTTTCGATTTCGATTGCGAGCGGTTCGATACGATAGGGTTTCCTAGTCAAATTACTTTCAGTCTCAACTACTTCGTATCTAGCGTAACCTCTTTTCCACTATCTATCATGGTTCGATTTGTGATTCGAGTTCGAGTTCGATCGCGTTAGATTTCAAGTTCGATTGAGTTCGCTTGCTTACCACAACATATCATAAATAATCATGCACAGTTAACACGTAAGGCACACACACACGTATAATGATAAGTAAAAATACGTAGCTCGAGTTGCGAATTGATGTCGATTCGATTCACTTAGCTTGATTGTTAGTTGATTAACTTTATCGCATTGTTACTTCCTATAGTTCACATTCGTAGGTCGGTTGAAATACGATAATTACTCATCGATTACTGCAAATAACAACACTTACTCCACATAACATAATTAAAATAAGGACATTTCTACAAGTCAAGTTGCGCGAAATCGGTCGTTGACTTTGACCTTGACTTTGACTTTCACTTACGAAAACACGGGGTGTTACAGTCTCCCCTTGTTTAGGGAATTTCGTCCCGAAATTAAGCTGGAAGCTGCTACAACCGCCATGTATCACGTGAGGACTTTCTCTATCTAGACTTTCTCCTGGAACAACTGCGGGTACTTTGCCTTCATGTCGCTTTCGAGTTCCCAAGTGAACTCTGCGCCTCGTTTGCCTTCCCATCGGACCTTCACAATAGGAATGCGTGAGCGCCTGAGCTGCTTGGTTTGGCGATCCATCATGAAGTGTAATGTTTCGTTCACTTGTAGATCGTCTAGAGAGACATGTAAATCGTGGTCGGCGATGCACTTTCGGAGGTTTGACACGTGGAAAGTCGGGTGGACGTTGCTAAGTTCCTCCGGTAATTCGAGTCTGTAGGCGACTTTTCCGATCCTCTCCAGAATCTTAAAAGGTCCAACATATCGAGGCGCGAGTTTCCCTTTCTTGCCGAATCGGACCACACCCTTCCAAGGTGATACCTTTAGGAGTACGTAGTCACCAACGCCAAATTCGCGGGGCTTGCGCTTTTTATCGGCGTAAACTTTCTGTCGATCCCGAGCTTTCACCAGGTTGTCTCGGATTTGGAAAATTTTGTCTATCGTTTCTTGTAATAGTTCAGGACCGGTTAGTTGTGAATGACCGATCTCGTGCCACACAATAGGCGACCGACATCTTCTTCCGTATAATGCCTCGAAAGGTGCCATCTCGATGCTAGAATGATAGTTGTTATTATACGAGAATTCAACCAATGGCAGGTATTTATCCCAATTACCACCGAAGTCCAAAACACACGATCGAAGCATGTCTTCAAGAGTACGAATCGTTCTTTCAGTCTGACCGTCGGTTTGTGGGTGGAAAGCGGTACTTAGATTAAGCGTTGTACCGAGTGCCGTTTGAAACGTTTCCCACAACCGTGAAGTAAACCGAGCATCACGATCAGAGATGATGTCACGGGGCGTCCCATGATTACAAATGATCTCATCGGTGTAGATTCGGGCTAATCGTTCTACCTTGTAGTCTTCTCGTATGGGCAGAAAGTGAGCTGATTTAGTCAAACGGTCGACCATAACCCATATGCTGTCGTGACCTGATGACGTGAGTGGAAGCTTGGTTACGAAATCCATAGCTATGCTCTCCCACTTCCACATAGGAATTGGTGGTTGTTCGAGTAAGCCAGAGGGTCTTTGATGTTCAGCCTTGACTCTAGCACAAGTTAGGCATTTCCCGACATAGAGAGCGATATCCCTTTTCATACCTGGCCACCAGTACTTATAACGAAGGTCCTGGTACATTTTGTCAGCACCGGGGTGAATAGAGTATCTGGACTTGTGGGCTTCGTCCATCAGAATTTGTCGCAAATCGGTTCGCTTGGGAATGCAAATTCGGTCTAAAAAGTGGAATATCCCGTTTGATTTGCTCACAAGTTGGGCTCCATCGTGGTAGATTCTTTCTTTCTTCAAGGTGCGTTCGTTAAAACATGCATGTTGCGCGTCGCGGATGAGAGTTTCGAGATTATGCTGGGCTTGAACATTACGAGTGCTAAGCAGGTAGCTCCGTCTGCTGAGTGCGTCGGCAACAACATTCGCTTTGCCTGGGTGATAACGAATCTCACAGTCGTAATCGTTGAGAAGTTCTACCCATCGGCGTTGACGCATATTAAGTTCCTTCTGATTAAAGATATGTTGTAGGCTCCTATGATCGGTGAAGATCGTACACTTGGTACTATATAGGTAGTGTCGCCAAATCTTTAACGCAAAAACGACTGCGCCTAGCTCGAGATCATGGGTTGTATAGTTCTTCTCGTGGATTTTGAGCTGACGAGATGCGTAAGCTATGACCTTGTCCCGTTGCATGAGAACACAGCCGAGACCAAGGTTGGAAGCATCACAGTAGACAATGAAATCATTGTTTCCATCGGGCAATGTGAGAACAGGAGCATTGCAAAGCATGTGTTTGAGGGTTTGAAAGGCAGACTCTTGTTTGGTTCCCCAGACAAAAGACTGGTCCTTATGCGTAAGAGAGGTAAGCGGCACAACGATCTTCGAGAACCCTTCGATAAATCGTCGATAATAGCCCGCTAGTCCGAGAAAGGAGCGGACTTCAGACGGGTTCTTAGGCGTAACCCAACTCTTGACTGCTTCAATCTTCGCAGGATCGACGTGAATACCCTGACTATTAACAATGTGACCCAGAAATTGAACTTCCTCTAACCAAAATTCGCACTTGGAGAACTTGGCGTAGAGTTGGTTCCCCTGGAGTAGCTCGAGGACCAAACGTAGATGTTGCGCATGTTCGGCCTTCGATTTGGAATAGATCAAGACGTCGTCGATAAATACGATGACGAAACGGTCGACGTATGGTTTACACACGCGATTCATCAGATCCATGAAGACTGCTGGTGCGTTGGTTAAACCAAAAGGCATGACAACGAACTCGTAATGGCCGTATCGAGTACGAAATGCGGTTTTGGGTATATCCTCTTCTTGTATACGCAGCTGATGATATCCTGAACGTAGATCGATCTTCGAAAAACACATAGCGCCTTGTAGTTGATCAAACAAATCGTCGATGCGAGGTAGGGGATAGCGGTTCTTGATAGTTAAGTTATTCAATTCCCGATAGTCGATGCACATCCTGAACGATCCATCCTTCTTTTTTACGAAAAGGACTGGCGCGCCCCAAGGAGAGGTGCTCGGGCGAATGAAGCCTTTTTCAAGTAACTCCTGGAGTTGGGTTGAGAGTTCACGTATTTCGGACGGTGCGAGACGGTAGGGAGCTTTGGCAATAGGATTGGCTCCGGGAATGAGATCGATACGAAAGTCGATATCACGTCTTGAAGGTAATCCGGGAAGATCCTCTGGAAAAACATTTGGAAATTCTCGAACCACGGGAATGTCTTTCACCTCCTTCTTCTCTTTCTTTTCCTTCTCCGCTACTACAATGTTCGCCAAGAAAGCCTTGTATTCCTTGCGGAGATACTTGCTGGCTTGGATACATGACATAAGCTTGAGCCCCTTTGAAGTAGTATCGCCATATACACACAATAAGTCACCATTCACGAGTGAGAATCGAATCATCTTGTCGAAGCACACAACTTCAGCATGGTTTTCTCGAAGAAAGTCCATGCCTATTATGACGTCAAAGCTTACGAGTTGCATCGGAATAAGGTCGATCGAAAAGATGTGATTGTTGAGCTTGAGAGTACAATCACGAAGAACAGAATTGACAGTGACGGTTTTTCCGGTAGCGACTTCCACATCGAATATCGAGGAGAGTTGGGAACGTTTACGACTAAGGAGTTTCTCAAATTCGAGTGACACGAAACAATTGTCGGCTCCGGTATCAAACAAACATGAAGCATAAATACCATTCACAAGGAACGTACCATTGAACACGTTGTTGTCGGCCTGGGCTTGACGCACGTTGAGGTTGAAAGTTCTGGCGCGTGCGGCCTGTTGTTGCTGTTGCTGTTGTTGTTGCTGCTGTGGCTGCTGTTGCTGAGGCTCTTGTTTCACAGCCCTGTTCGGGCACATGTTGGCGAAGTGGTTCGGGTCACCACATGCGAAGCAGGCTCTGGCTTTGACTGCGGGTGCCGGAGGAGCTTGTTGACCCTGTGGGACAGTGAGTAGAGCTTGGTTGGCAGGAGCTTGACGAATACGGCAGTTGGCAGTGAAATGGCCGTACACATTGCAATGAGCACAAAAACGGCATTGAATAGCAGTCGGGTGGTGGTAGGTGCAAGTAGGGCAGAGTGGATGTGGCCCAGTGTATGCACGCTTTGCAGGCGGTGCATTGGCCACACGCGCCGCTACTTGACGCTGTTGGGCAGGTACAGCTTGAATCGATGCAGCAGTGATCGCACAATTCTTGTTGTTGGAACTGTTCTTTCTCTTGTTCTTCCTCTTGTTGCTCGATGAGGTGGGTTCAGCAGTGGGTGCGGTAGCAGTAGCTTGATGCAGATGCTTCGAAGTCTTATCCCAGACACCAGCCTTAACCCGCTTGTCATTGATCTCAGCGGCTAGCAGATAGGTTTCCTCGATCGTCGTAGTCTTAGCCGCTTGCACGAAATCAGCAACGCAGTCGGGCAAAGCTCGGATGTACTTCTTGATCGTCATGTCGGGAGTCTTGACTTGATCGGGACAGATAATGCTGAGCTGTTTAAAACGAGCAGTAAGACTAGCATTGTCACCATCCTTTTGCTGTAAGTGCCAAAATTCATCCTCCAGCTTTTGACGTTCGTGAGGAGGGCAAAATTCCTCTAGCATAACTTCCTTGAGCTCGTCCCACGACAGACCGTAGGCCGCATCGTTCCCTCGCTTGTTCCTCTCGGCCGTCCACCAGTCTAATGCACGGGACTGGAAAACGCCGGTAGCGTTCAGAGTTCGAAGGTCATCAGGGCAACCACTTTGTCGCAGAGTAACCTCAATGGAATCAAACCAGTGAAATAGTGCAGTGGGACCTCCTTCGCCAGTGAATTCTTTTGGCCCACAAGACTTGAATTGCTTGAAACTGAAGGATCTTGCAGCAGTTTTAGGAGCTTTGGTCCTCGATTCCTCGGATGATTTGCTGGCATTCTCATAAACATCACTCACGGCCTTTGCTACACTTTTCGCGATGATGGAAGCAAGGCGTTTGTCCCTCTTTTCCTGACGAGAGAGTGCATGACGGGATCCAGAGGACATGGTCTGCAACAGACATCGTCACAGGACTCATCACATTGTATTCGAATCTCACCTCACACGTCTACTACTTACTAAAGCTCAGTAACACGTACTGTGTAAACACATAGACTTGTAACTACGCAAGTCACAGAATCACTTAATCACGTAACCACATAACACCTAGAGCACAATTCACGTAATCACGTAGAGCACATAATCACACAATTTCCTAATCATGTAGAGCAAAGAAATAAGGAAACACACACGCATCTAGTCACTAGAGGCATATAGGGGCCTATAAGGACACGTAGGGCATTCTAACTGCCTCATAGTACCGAGATCTAGATCTAGAGAAAGATACTAGAGAGAGAAAGTGGTAAGGTGATTCATGGTTCTTGTATGACTTCAATTCTGTCAATAGAATCACTGATTATAGTACGTTCTTGTGTGTTTGGTCACGCACGTTCACGGATTTCGCATGTCGAACGTGTCGTTACGCAATCGTTTGGAGTCAAAATAAGCACAAAATCACAGATGCAGTGCGAGTCGTGTATGTCGATCGAAGTGAAACAAAAATCAAGTAAATCCCAAAGTTTAAACACATAAACAGGAAAGCACATAAACAAGCACATAAAATCGGCGAAACCTCAGAGTCAGCAGTTGCGGACTCAAAATTGAAACATATGAAATTTGAGAAATAGATTGTCTGCGGCTAGTAGACTTCGACTAACCAAAGCAGTTTGACTATTCACAAAGGCTTGTCATCCTTGTCTGACCCACAGAACTGTGCTTCTGCCTCGATTCTTGGGCATTTGGCACCTTTTCCGTTAGTCATATCAAGATTTCAGGTCGTTGGAGTCCGTCGAGACTTTGGTGGGAGTTTTGTAAAACGTGCAGAACAAGTTGTCAAGGTTAGGGTTTCACCCCTGGCTTAACAACTTCGTTCTTCTTTTGATAGAATTGAGGAGATTATTCATCAAAATATGGATTTCACTCCTGATTTGGCATAATTCTCCTCGTTTGTAGTTAAAATGCGAGCTGAGTAAGCAACTTTAGTCGAGAGTTTGCGGTTTTCACACCTATTCTCGACTTTATTGCCCACTCATAGTTGGAAATTTCGAGTGTGGTGATGGCGTGAAATAAGCGAGAATTAGCGAGAAGTAAGCTCGTACGTAGTCCCTACTGGTTATGCACCAGTCGGTCTTGCTGGCTCCTAACTATAGTCTAGGTATCTAAGACTTCGACCCGGACTAGGTCGAGTCTTGCCTAATTCCCTATAGTTATGGCTCTGATACCAATCTGTCACACCCCAACCGATGGCGGAATCATCGGGGCATGGCACTGAGCGAAACAGATTGTCCAGAAGTTTCCACAACAACTGTCATTACCATTTAATTTAAGTTAACATGTCCCATACCATGTCTCAAATAGTAAACAAATTATTACAGATAAACATCAAGACAATTATCCTGTTCCGACAACTCAGATTCAATCAAAATAGTTTATTTATTGGTTTCTAGGACTCCTTCCCTAACCTCAATTTCATCACCAGCAAGCTAAGCATAAAAACAACCTAAGCACCTGTCACATACGTTAAAATAAAGTCAATACATAAAATGTAAAGGTGAGCATACAAGTTTGATAATAGCATATAGAGTTCGAATTCGTTTACGCATAACCAGCACGTACATATAGTGAAATGAAGCACGTTAGTTATTGACATAGATCCATCGATACCAATGACTGCGGGTTGACTGCCCGAGGCAGTTCGCAATACATGATTACCACCGTAATCTATGCAAGTAAAAGGTCCTTAACAACCCCCGTGTGAACGGGTGCTGAGTCCAAACTATAGTACTATCGTTGCTAAGGCAGGTAGACAGCATTCCATGTGTAAACATAACAAACAAGCATTCATGAGCCACGTATAACATGCATTAACGGTTAGCGTTCAAATAGTTTAAGTAGTGTGATAATTGTAGTTTGAATATTCGTAACGTATGTAACACCCAAAAGTGCTAAAAGCAAAAAGGGATCGAGTATACTCACAGTGATTTATGGATTGAAGGGAGCGCTTAGCGAATACGGTTAGCCTGAATAGATTCGGTAGCATAACGATAAGTGAAACGTAAAACAGGAAACAAGTATTGAGGAGTCGGACAGCTGGTCGATCGGACGGCTGACCGTTCGGCTGTCAGTCCGTACGGTCTGCTGTTCGGTCGGTCGGTAGGCCGATCGAATGGCTGTACGAGTGGATTGTTCCTTCCTTTGAGAAGGATTGTTTGTGTATGATGGCTTGACCTTGGAAGTTTTCGTTGTAGCATTTTGAAAACATTGAAGTACCTTTGCCTTTCAGGTCGGTCGGTCGATCGGACGGCTGTTCGATCGGCCGGTAGCCCGATCGGTTAGGCATTCAACAGAATTTCAAGGTTTAGCCTTTGAATCGGACATGTGTTCGATCGGACAGGTGTTCGATCGGTTGGCAAGTCAACAAGTCAAAGACTTTAATGAATGTAAAGTGTGATACAATGGATCGGATGGTTGATCGATCGAATAGCACAACTGCTGTTCGATCGGACAACAGGGTGTCACCTGATCGGACGGCTATTCGATCGGGTGGCACTTCTGGTGCATTGAGCATGTTGAAAATTGATTAAGTATTGAAACATAGTATCTCATGATTCGAAGAGTAATCCGATCGAACTGTAGTTCGATCGAACAACAGTTCGTTCAATACCATTCTTCAAAACAAGGCGATTATGTGGGGCCAAGTGCTAGCCGATCGGCTGGCCAGTCGATCGGCTGACTATCCGATCGGCTGGCTGTCCGTTCGGACAGCAGTCCGATCGGTCAGCATTCTGACCTAATCAGCCTTGCGTCTAACACTTGGTTGTTCTGTTTGTTTGTCGTTTTATCGAGGTATTTTGACAGCGAGTAAAATCATAGATGCCTCGTCCTTACTTGGTTTCCCGGGTCGGACAGGAATCACCCAAATCCGGTCGGTGGTCTGTTCGGAACGAAGTTTAACATTTAACCCGTAGTCGGTTAACCACGTGGATAGAATCCAGATCTTGAGCCGTATAACCACTGAAGTGATTTGTAAACCGGCTCAGGTTCCGTTTCTACTGGTTCGAGTGAAAAGAGATGAAGAAAGTTGGGAAAATCCATCCTTCAATCCTTTTCACCATGTATATGTTCAGATCTAGAAAAGATCTTTGTTTGTTTATGTGGAAATCGGCTAGATCCAAGTCATTCTTGGTGGATTGAGGCCAAAACATGAAGTTCTTCAAGAACCCATGATGACACCATCCTAGGACACTTGATTCTTGATGATTTCACGGTTAAAAGTTTAGATTTGAAAGATAGAAAGGTGTAGGAGTGTGTATAGATCAAGAAAGTACAAGATTTAGGACGAAAACTTACCGGAATCGAGAGAAATCTGAGAAAAGGCGAGTTGTGCGTGCTGGTCGAACAGAGGTTTCCAAAAGTGGGAAGAATGACAATGACAGGGGTATTTATAGGATGACAAAAGAGGAAAGGGCTGGCCGATCGGCTGGCACCTCGATCGGACAGCCTGTCCGATCGGACAGCAGTCCGTTCGGCTGGCTGTTCGATCGGTTGGGAAGCCTGATCGATCGGTCGCCTCTTTGGTTGTTTCGTGCGACGATTTCTGCTGTTTCGATTTCGATTGCGAGCGGTTCGATACGATAGGGTTTCCTAGTCAAATTACTTTCAGTCTCAACTACTTCGTATCTAGCGTAACCTCTTTTCCACTATCTATCATGGTTCGATTTATGATTCGAGTTCGAGTTCGATCGCGTTAGATTTCGAGTTCGATTGAGTTCGCTTGCTTACCACAACATATAATAAATAATCATGCACAGTTAACACGTAAGACACACACACACGTATAATGATAAGTAAAAATACGTAGCTCGAGTTGCGAATTGATGTCGATTCGATTCACTTAGCTTGATTGTTAGTTGATTAACTTTATCGCATTGTTACTTCCTATAGTTCACAGTCGTAGGTCGGTTGAAATACGATAATTACTCATCGATTACTGCAAATAACAACACTTACTCCACATAACATAATTAAAATAAGGACATTTCTACAAGTCAAGTTGCGCGAAATCGGTCGTTGACTTTGACCTTGACTTTGACTTTCACTTACGAAAACACGGGGTGTTACAGGTGGTGGTCGAGATACGATGGTGGTGGCCGGTTGGACTTAGACCGTGGGGTATGGTGGGGCTTGGGTTGGGAGCATGAGTTGACACGTGGAGTTCGAGCCCCCCACCGCCTAGTGACGTGTCCGTGGGGTATGGCGGAGCATGGGTGCACTGCGTGGGTTGGCGGTGGACAGCGAACAGGAGGCCGCCACATCGGATCTCAAGCCCGCCCCACGCCCGGCTTTAAACCCAAGCCCCAAGGGCCACGCCCCAACCCAAGACCCATACCCCATAGTCTTAGTGGTGGTGGTGGTGCAGGTTAGTTGGAGAGAGAGAGAGCTAAGAGAGAGAAAGTTATATGTGTGTATATATTAATTTATTTAACAAATAAGTAAATTACCAATCTACCCTTATATGATCAGGCTTAACTTAAAATTTTAACTTGGTTAGTGTTAAAGGACGTAAGGTGTAATAAGTTTTACAAATAAAGGATTGTGACCGTAGTTATTGAAGTTAAAGGGCATCTATTGCAACTCGCTACAAACATAAAATACGGGAATATTTGAATCACCGATTATTTGAATGGAGTTCACCGATCGGTGATCACCCCCACTTGTTTGAGTCACCGATTATTTGAATGTTTTCGGTGTATAGTCACCGATGCGGGAAGAGGAGGGAGGGAGGTTTAATGGTGGATCCCAGCCCATTTCAACCAATCACAATTTTTTTTAAAATTCTTTACCACTCTCTAGGTGTTTGAACCATACCTTCTGATTGAGTGCAAAATGAGGAGTGAAATAGGGACTTGACATGACATAATATTATTGGCCAGATAATAACTCAAACACCCTAGAGTGATTGAACCATACCCTCCACCCTTCTATGTTGTTTAGTCACATTTTAAGAAAGTGTGATATCTAGAGTGATCATGATTGTGTTACGAAACGTCTATCTACACTCATTCAACTTTATATATTGGATGATATTGATGTTTACTTACTATAAAGAGTGAATTGCAAATTTTATCCTTTATCTTTATATCTTTTTTCAGGCGGTGTCCTTTATTTTAACACTGGCGAGTTTTATACATACTGTTTCAAAACCTTGTACAGTTTGTCCTTTGAGCCTAACTCAGATAGTTTTTAACGTTAAATGAGATCATGTGCATGTCACATGAGAGTACTTTTGTAGTTTTATTTATTTAATTACAAAATCAAAAAAATAAAATATATAAAAACCTAAAACACAAACCCTCTCTCAATACTCTTTCTCTCTCTAAACTCTCTCTTTTTCTTCTCTCTCTCTCTCTCTCTCTCTCTCTCTCAAGTCAAACAAATCCCGAACTCTAAAAGTTCAACACCTACAAACAATTCAACAAATTCTGCAACACCTTACCATCTTTACTATGTCCGTTCAATATGTGTTGTGAATTTGGGTGAAGAAGCACCTGTTGGATATATGTATGTCCGACCTTAATTAAAGTCAACGTAACTAACTCGGTACGATCCGAAGAGTTACACGTTGGTACACGAATCGTATATGTTCACGAGTAGGTAGATTATTATTTGTGAAATAATAATAGTGGGAACCCAAGAGACACCTTTTATAATAAAAGGATGTTTAAGGTGGAATCCCAAGAGACACCTTTTATAATAAAAGGATGTTTAAGGTGGAAACCCATGAGACACTTTTTATAATAACCGCCTTCTTCTTGGCCGGTTCTACTCGGGGGTATCTTGTGCTCGGTTGTGAACTTCCTACTAGCGAGGATTCGTTGTAACCCGCGTGTTACAATTCCGGTGTAGTCGTCAAAGGTTGATTACTAAAACCCTCTATGGTTGTTTATTCCGTTTATTTGTTTATACGCGTATAACCTTGATCCTGATTGGGAATATTTATTAATCGGATTAATAAATCAAATTTATATAATCGGCTTTTGGTAAATTATATAAACCGCTTCCGCTATTATTCTGATACCATGATTCCCAACAGTGGTATCAGAGCCACGCTTACACGCGTATAGATGGTAAAGTTATAATTTTGATCTATGTTTTATTTGTCAAAAATTATTTGTTTTGACAAAAGATCAAAAGCTTTTGGTTGTCTATGGATTGTGATGTGAATCGAGCCCTAGGTTATGACCTTTGTCATGGTTGTATTGGTTATGGTTTTATTTTGATTTGTATTTTGTTGCGGATATTGGATCCGATGTAATAGATAGGATTAGAAAAGATTTATGTTTATTGTATTTTTAAATTTATTATTGTAATCCCTCGAGTACAAGATCAAGATCAAGATAAATGGCAAACAGGTACCATGAAGATAGAGATCGCGGGTCAAGTGGGAGCTTTCAAAAATTAGCTTTTGAAACCCCTTTTGACTAGTTCGTTTCGTTTCTGGCTAAAACGAAACGGCCAACCTATTAGGGGCTCGATTCGTTTTTTTATTATTGTGTTTTGTGGTTGTGTTTTATTTATTGTAAATAATATAGATAACCCAAAATAAATAAAATTTTCACAATCAAGATAACGGTTTTATTAAAACAAGTTTTATAAAACTGAAAAGTATACTTAATAAAAGGGTTTTATTAATATTTAAAACAAGATCATTCACGATAAATCGACCGACATAGTTTAATAGGGTATTTAAAACTATATCGTGCGAGAGTGGAAAGGAGTTTCTATTATCACGAATTATATAAAATCGGATTTTATAAACTATTGTGTAACTCGCCTCATGCTACGAGCTATTCAAAATATTTTTTTGGTAAATATTAAAATAAATCCCAAATTTTAAATTGATGTTTTATGCCACCCTTAACGAGTTAACACTTCATTCTAAATCGAACCCAAATGTTAGTGCTATACCCTGCATCTGGGCGTCCATCATGAAAGAAGGTAATCATCGCGTTTCCTGTGTAACATAGGCCGGTGATACAGTTAATAGTAAAGGACAAAACATCGCTTGTTCATCAAGTGGGCATAGTTGGGGTTAAACATACATCGTTTTAAGCGATAACCCCAAATGGAGAGTTGTGTAGTGGACACAATTAACAATCGTTGTTTACCTACATAATCATACCAATGGATAGTGCTTAAGCCAATTCACTGTCATATGATGAATCGGGATCTCATCTTAATTAAAAATTTTGTTTTTGGGTCATAAAATTAAATTAAGATATTAAAAACATAAAATACTAATTAATTAATTTTGAATTTTGTAGATGTCAACTGAAAACAATTCCTCCCAATTCTCTCTCAAGTCCATCTTAGAGAAGGACAAACTGAACCACTCCAACTTCATGGACTGGCACCGCAACTTGAAAATTGTTCTCAAGGCGGAGAACAAACTGTATGTTCTTGAAACGCCAGTCCCTGATGAACCCATCAATCAGCAAACTGTTGCATATAGAAACTATGCAAAGCACTTTGACGACTCTATGAAAGTCTCATGTTTAATGTTAGCATCCATGATTCCTGAACTTCAAAGGACCATGGATGACAAGATGGCATATGAGATGAATGAGCACCTGGTTGAAATGTTCCAACAGAAGGCTCGTCATGAGAGGTTTGATGTGATGAGATCACTCATAACCACTCGTATGCAAGAGGGAACATCAGTTAGCGCTCATGTGCTAAAAATGAAGGCATATGTTGATCATTTGGCTCGTCTGGAATCCCCCTTGAGTGATGAATTAGCTGGGGATATCATCCTCAACTCATTGCCTAAGTCATATGATCAGTTCACTATGAACTACAATATGAATGGGATGGAGAAGACACTTGCAGAGCTGCATCAGATGCTCAAAACTGCTGAGGTGAATATACCCAGCAAGACTGCACCAGTGCTGATGATCAAGGAGGGTCATGTTAAGAAACCTAACACCAAGAAAAGGGGCAATCAGGGCAAAGGCAAATTAGTTGCAAACAAGAAGCCTCAAAAGGATGCCAAGTGTTTTCATTGTAATGAAATTGGGCACTGGAAGAGGAACTGTGCTAAGTATTTAGCTGAACTGAAGCAAGCCAAGGCTTCAGGAGGAGAGTCCTCAGGTATATATGTTATTGAAATCTTTTCTTTTTCTGGCAAAACATGGGTGTTTGACACAGGATGTGGTTTTCACATTTGTAATGCTTTGCAGGGACTAAGAAAGATTAAGAAGCTGAAACAAGGCGACTTGGAGGTCCATGTTGGCAATGGACAAAGAGTTGCTGCGAAGGCTATTGGAGAATATGTTCTTTTACTTCCTTCTGGTTTAGAACTTGTTTTGAACAATGTTTATTTTATTCCTAGTGTTACTAGAAATATTGTTTCGGTTTCTGCTTTACATGGACAAGGTTTCAATTATCGTTTTAATGGTGAATTTATTTCTGCTTATTTTAATGATGTATTTTACTTTGATGCAAAACCAAACAATGGAATCTATGAGATAGAAATCCAAAACAATAACATATTATGCAACATCTCCCATAAACGTAACAAGTTGGACTTTAACGATACGTATATGTGGCATTGTAGACTTAGTCACATAAGCGAGAACCGTGTTAAACAGCTTAAAACCGCAGGAATATTAGATTCTAAGGGTTCGGAAACGTTTGGCAAATGCGAATCATGCTTAAGTGGAAAGTTAACAAAAGCACCTTTTTCAAATGTTGGAGAAAGAGCTAATGATCTGTTGGGACTTGTACATACAGATGTATGTGGTCCATTCAGAACAATGTCAAGACATGGAGAAAGATACTTTGTTACATTTACTGATGATTTCAGTAGATATGGTTATGTTTATCTTATGAAGCATAAACATGAGACATTTGAAAAGTTCAAGGAGTACCAAAACGAAGTAGAGAATCAGCTAAATAGAACTATTAAGATGCTTCGATCAGATCGAGGCGGTGAATATCTTAGTCAGGAGTTCATCGACCATCTAAAGGATTGTGGAATAGTTTCACAGCTCACTCCACCTGGAACGCCACAACATAATGGTGTGTCTGAATGGAGAAATCGAACTCTATTAGATATGGTTTGATCAATGATGTGTCGAACAACCCTCCCATGCTCCTTTTGGAGTTATGCTCTAGAAACTGCCGCAAAACTTGTGAATATAGCTCCAACGAAGAAGGTTGACAAAACGCCTTATGAGATATGACATGGAAAGAAACCAAAAGTATCTTATCTCAAGGTCTGGGGATGTAACGCTTATGTCACTCTAGAATCTTCGGATAAACTAGATCCCAGAGGCGAAAAAGTGGTTTTCGTAGGATACGCTAAAAGGATCGGTTACCTTTTCTACCACCCCACTGAAAATAAGATTTTCACTAAACGCAGAGGCACTTTCTTGGAGGAAGAGCTTCTGGCACGAGGGATTGGAGAAAACCATGTGGATCTTGAAGAAATTCGAGAATCACAAGTGACTGAACCAGTTGTTCAGACAGAACCAGAAGTAACTGAACTAGTTGTTGAAGTTGAGCCTGGGAGGACTCAAGAAACAACAGAAACACCAAGTGTTCGAAGAAGTACTAGGGATCGTCGTGCTCCTGAAAGGTATGACGATATCTTCATGATTGATGAAGCTGAACCTGCTACTTACAAAGCTGCAATGTTGGATTCAGAATCCAAGAAATGGCAAGAAGCCATGAATGCAGAGATGCAATCCATGTATGATAACCAAGTCTGGGATTTGGTTGATCTTCCTACCGAAGGTCGGACTGTAGGAAACAAATGGATCTTCAAGAAGAAGACCGACATGGATGGAAATGTGCAAACCTACAAAGCAAGGCTTGTAGCAAAAGGGTTCACTCAGACTCAAGGAATTGATTATGAGGAAACTTTTTCACCAGTAGCCATGCTTAAGTCTATTAGAATTCTACTTGCCATTGCTGCATATTATGACTATGAGATATGGCAAATGGATGTCAAGACCGCGTTCCTTAATGGACACTTACTTGAAGATGTCTTTATGGTTCAACCTGAAGGTTTTGTCGATCCAAATAATCCTAATAAGGTGTGCAAGCTAAATAAATCCATCTATGGATTGAAGCAAGCATCTCGCAGCTGGAATCTTCGTTTTGATCAGAAAATTAAAGAGTTTGGCTTCATTAAAAACGAAGATGAACCGTGTGTTTACAAGAAATCTAGTGGGAGCTATATCACTTTTCTAATTCTGTATGTAGATGACATACTAATCATTGGAAACAATATCCCTATGCTAAAAGATGTTAAGGCTTGGTTGGGAAAATGTTTCGCAATGAAAGATCTTGGTGAAGCCGCTTATATTATAGGAATAAAGATTCATAGAGATAGATCAAAGCGGTTATTAGGTTTAAGTCAAAGTACATATATTGATAAGGTCATACGACGCTTCTCAATGCAAGACTAAAAAAGGGGGCTCTTGCCCATGGCACATGGAACCATTCTTAATGGCGAGCAGTGTGCTAAGACTGACGAGGAAAAGAAGAAAATGGAAAGAGTTCCATATGCTTCTGCTATCGGTTCCATCATGTACGCCATGTTATGTACCAGACCTGATGTCTCGTATGCTCTTAGCATGACGAGTAGATATCAACAGAATCCAGGAGAGAGCCACTGGGCTGCAGTGAAGAACATTCTTAAGTACTTAAGAAGGACTAAGGACATGTTCTTAATATATGGAGGACTGGATGAGGAGCTATCAGTTAAGTGTTATACTGATGCAAGTTTCCAGACTGATCGTGACGATTCAAGATCACAGACTGGATATGTTTTCATTATGAATGGTGGGGCTGTTACTTGGAAGAGCTCGAAGCAAAGTGTGGTTGCTCAATACACCTGTGAATCAGAATACAATGCTGCATCGGATGTTGCTAAGGAGGCTGCCTGGATGAAGAAGTTCATTACTGATCTCGACGTTGTGCCTAGCATAAAGAAACCAATCGAGATGCTGTGTGACAATACTGGTGCCATTGCTCTTGCAAAGGAACCAAGGTCGCATCAAACCACAAGGCATATACTCAGAAAATTCCACTATATTAGAGAGATAATAGAGCGTGGAGACATCGTAATAAGCAAAGTTCATACAGATCTAAATCTGGCTGACCCCTTTACTAAGCCTCTACCTCAAGCTAAACATGAGGAGCATGCTGGAAAAATAGGGCTTAGATTTGCTAGACAGTGGGCATGATCTGTAGTTAGTATTGGTGTTTTAATTTTGAACTACAACAGTTACATTGAAATAGTTATTTGATTTATTGGTTAAATGCAAGTTTAATTATTTTGTAACTGTGTTCGTTATTTGTATGTTTATATCCTTGAATAAGCGTATTCTAAAATATCCGTAGTCGATCAAATTACATGGGAATGAACTTGAATGTAAGACTATTGTGAATTGAGATGATTGTATTCATGAGATGAATAACTCAAGAGTTTGAGAATCAAAATTCACATATATCACTAGGGAATGATATTGGATGTGACTCGCTTCAAAACGATCTCCATGGATCTAAGTCATGAGATGTTTTGATATTGATATGTTCAATCTGTCTTTTTTCTTTAGGCACATATTAAACTACATTGATCAAGGACAATCTTTGATGTTATCTAACACTGTCCTGAAACATGGGTAGTAATCCGGGTAGCGTTGGGAGGAATCCAAGGTTAAGTGGGAGTTGTATGGTGCTGATGGAATTCTGTACTTCTATGGGATTAGAAGTTTAGACATTCTGGCGCCCTCGTTAACTCAAACTGGAATAAACGCGTGGCCACGCTCGGACTAAGAGTAGTTCGTTAGACCACTTTGAATTAAAGACGAGAATAGAGAATGGTTTATCACTATATAAGAATGAATGATCCATGTCTTATGATCAACGAATGTTCTATACAGAAGGGACTTATTGATAGAATTATCAGGGCTATAGTATTTGGTTAAGTAAAGTGTTACTTGAACGCAAAGAACTAGTTGATGACTGTAAAGTGTCATGCCGTGTTAAGAGCAGTGCGATGCAGCTAGGCGTCCAACTCTGCACACGTTGACTCATTTAATTAAAATCGTTCAAGTGGGAGATTGTTGGATATATGTATGTCCGACCTTAATTAAAGTCAACGTAACTAACTCGGTACGATCCGAAGAGTTACACGTTGGTACACGAATCGTATATGTTCACGAGTAGGTAGATTATTATTTGTGAAATAATAATAGTGGAAACCCAAGAGACACCTTTTATAATAAAAGGATGTTTAAGGTGGAATCTCAAGAGACACCTTTTATAATAAAAGGATGTTTAAGGTGGAAACCCATGAGACACTTTTTATAATAACCGCCTTCTTCTTGGCCGGTTCTACTCGGGGGTATCTTGTGCTCGGTTGTGAACTTCCTACTAGCGAGGATTCGTTGTAACCCGCGTGTTACAATTCCGGTGTAGTCGTCAAAGGTTGATTACTAAAACCCTCTATGGTTGTTTATTCCGTTTATTTGTTTATACGAGTATAACCTTGATCCTGATTGGGAATATTTATTAATCAGATTAATAAATCAAATTTATATAATCGGCTTTTGGTAAATTATATAAACTGCTTCCGCTATTATTCTGATACCATGATTCCCAACAGCACCATTTCCAATCAGTTGTTCACTGAGATATTTTGACCTTTAAAGCCATTGCACGCACATACACCAGATCTGGAACCTTATCCGATCGTGTTGGTGAGGTGTTTAAAGGTTATTCATAGATCTAATTTGGAACCCCAGTGTATGATAAACATGCCAAACGAATATAAAGCTTCTATAGATTGTCTTATTTTATAACATGTATATTATTATAACAGTTAGGTAGCCTTTTGGTACGAAGGAATAAAAAATGAAATGAAATGGATAATTCTGATGGAATGAAAAAAAAACGTGTTTGATTATAAGCGGTAATGGAATGGAGCATTCCACAAGGAATATAGGTTATTCCAAATATAACAATTTTCATTCCTTGGAAAGGGGATGTTTTTTTATTCATTCCTTCGGAAAAAAATATATTACTATTATTACTACAATTGAGCCAATTATATTTTTGTTGTTTTTAATAAATTGTGTTTCATTACTTGGTCATTTTTTTTTTGTCTATCAAACTGTACAAACCAATGATTCATTCTATTCAATATAGGTAACCAAACATCATAATGAAATTGAATGATCCATTTCATTTCGTCGTCCATTCCACTACTTTATTCATTACATTCTCTCATTTATTCCATTAACTCATACCAAACAAACCCTTTTTATATATTTTTAAGTGGATTTGGTCTCCTTCAAATCCAAAGAAAAATAAGACAAAATACTTAAAAAAATAAACATCAAACGTAGTAAGATGCATGTTGTACATAGTGGAAGGACTGTTTCCCTAAATACAAAACACCTACACACCACCACATGTCACGGAGAGCTTCAAAATTCAAAACTTGGACCAAATCAAGAAAAGTAGAAAACACCCCCAAACCCTTGTCTTCAAATTTCAAATTCTCTCTCTACTTTCTCTCTCATCCAAATAATCTCCACCGTTCAAATCTCAAACCTTCAATTCCCTCTTCTTTAATCACTCCTTTAATCACATCACAAACTCTTTCTTTCTTATCAAGCTTCAAATTCTACAATTAGGTCAAAATTTCAACAAATTCATCAAAATTAGGGTTTGATAACGAGTTTTTCAGTGTTACGTGATCAGTATGAATGCTGTAGGAAGACAGGGGCAGCGATCCGGTGCATCTGGAGCTCATCATCAGCGTCAGTACTCCGATAACTTCTTAGAGGTCACTTCTTCGTCATCTAATGGCAGATGGTTGCAACAATCATCTTCTAATAACTCATCTGTATGTATAGTTCTCGTTCTGTTAATGTTTGTTGTTTATTGTTTATGCTCTTCAGGATGTCAGATCTGGTAGTAGGTTAGGATTATGAATATCATTTGTTAATTAATTGTTAATTTTTTTTTTGAATCGCTAACGGAACTTCATTCATAAAAACGGAACCAAAGAAAATTAATTGTTAATTAGTTGTTGATTAGTTGTTGTTTAATTGAGCAGCAGGACTTTGGTTACTATGGTGTTGGTGGAGGCGGAGGTCAAGGTTCGAGAATGTATAATAATAGTAGGAGTGTTGGTGCGCAGAGGTCGGTAAGCGGTGCAACGGATTTGTTTGCGGAGCCGTTGACGCCGCCAGCGCGGAAAAAGAATGGCGGTGGTGGTGAGGATCCTAATGGCTACAGTCCTGGCCTGTTAGATCTGCATTCGTTTGATACAGAACTTATATCTGAGGTATGGTTTGTGGCTTGTTGGATAAGTAATCATATTTATGGATTTGACTATATTCCTGAGATTAAGTTGACTTTGTGTTTGATTACAAAATTTACTCATCCAAACAATGATCACTTCCAAATTGCACATCCAAACAATCCTATTTGCGATATCCATATAACACATGCGTTAGATGGATTAGTTTTATAAATGCTGGCATTGCTAAACAATTTTGGGCTGGTTGTTCATCGTTAGCAGTTCTGGAAAATGTGATACCGGTTTCTGAAGTATTGGGGGATAGAGTCAAGAATCTAATAGCATTTGATTGTATCTGCTACCGTTTGGCAAATTTTTTTTACCTGAGGCATTGTCTCCTTACTATTTATACACGTGGTCTGCCGGTCCCTCTGAACTTTTCTTGTTTATTAATATGCCAACAGGTGCCTGTAACTGGAACTTATGGTGGCAGAAGCTTTGATGATGCAGAGACATATTTTGGGAATAACAAACAGGCTAATAAAGCTCGCGGTATGCCAGACAACAATGTTTTGAAAAGCTTTGCTCCAGAAAAGGAGAAGACGAGCAATGTTGCTAAGATCAAAGTTGTGGTATGTTGATCCTAGTACAACAATTTAGCTCTTATGTATTTTGAAATTATTATCTGAATTATTGATCACTTGAAGTTAATATAACAATATCTCTTGTTTTGAAGTGTCTAATGGGGGTTAAATTTCAGGTGCGCAAGAGACCCTTAAACAAAAAAGAGTTAGCAAAGAATGAGGAAGATATTATTACTGTGGAGCCCCATTCCAATAGCCTTACAGTTCATGAGACAAAACTCAAGGTTAGCTCTATAATAATGTCACACCAAACGGTTAAAACATGCCTCATGCCTGTAGGGTGTATAGGGTTGGCATTTTTATTACTAAAAGTTTGTGTTGACTCTTTGTGTATATGCATGTATTTGCCATATCCCACATATGCAGAAACCAAAAGCATAAATTATTGCCAAAGACTAAAGAAGAAACAACAAGCAAGTGATCCATACAATAAAACAAGTAGGAAGGACAAGTGTAAATTACAAATGTTATGATTGTAGTTATTTTTCGCAGATGAGAATGTTAATATTATATTTGTATTAACTATGCGCACCTTATGTCCAGGTAGAGTAATTCTACATCCTCCTAAATTATAAATGATATTTACCTGTTTTGCTGAATTTCCATTGCGAAAATGATGATTTTTATTGTTGATGTAAATACTCGAAGTTTCGCATTCGTTTTCTAGCTCAGGTTCTTGGTTTTAGTTACGTGCAAAGGAAATAGGTCTCGAAAAGCACTAGTAACATATTTAATTAAGTAGCCAAATAACATTATACAGTTGTCTACCTTTTTTGTATTGTTGAGTTGAGTAACACCTGATAATATTATTTGGAGTCACAGACATTATTATATATTATTAGCTCACGTTTGGGGCTTTCAGATTTTTCTGCAATTGACGTCTTTGGATGTTTCTGATAGTCTTTTTCTTGTTTTCAAACGAGTCAACATTAGTCAAACGGTGCATGTATTTGCATGTTTCCCATCAATCTCCTTGGTAATTTTAGGGTCTTCATCCTAACTTACCAACCCGAGTCTATCCATCCTGCAGGTTGATCTCACTGAATACATGGAGAAGCATGGATTTGTTTTTGATGCAGTGCTAAATGAGGAGGTTTCTAACGACGAGGTAAGCAAATTGTTCATAAAGACTGAAAATATAATTCACTAACATTTACTGTTTTGATAGGTTTATCATGAAACCGTTGAGCCTATTGTTCCGATAATTTTCCAACGTACTAAAGCTACATGCTTCGCATATGGACAAACAGGTACCCAGGCTTTAAATATCTAAATAACATTTTTTTTAAATGTTAGGGTTTTAACTTTTAACTATATTTTATTTATTGTTCAGGAAGTGGGAAGACGTTTACAATGAAACCCTTACCTTTAAAAGCATCTAGGGATATCCTAAGGCTTGTGAATCATACATACCGTAGCCAAGGTTTTCAGTTGTATTTCAGCTTCTTTGAGATCTATGGCGGGAAACTTTTTGATCTCCTCAGTGATAGAAAGTAAGTTATGTGACTATTTTCATTTCACTGTGAAGCAGTAACAATCAAGTTTTAGTGTTTGGATAAACTAATTCTAGTTATCTGCTTCTTCAAAAATTGTTTTCCTATCCCTTGCAACAAGTATGTTAGTTAAGAATGATCAATGTTAATAATTTATTGACATTTCCATTGTTAGATAGTACTTTAAAAAGTACAGCTATTATTGCAATTATATGGGATACGTGGATGACTTTTTTTTTTTTTGTTAACAAATGTTTTACCAAAAATATATAGTACTATTATAGTTGAGAAACGATAAGTTGTCATAATTTAGACTTGAATACTTCAAAATACTTCAATATTGTACGAGAATATCTTTTTTTGTCATTTCATTTTATCTGATTGGTCAATTATTGGTTTCATACCTGCTGTGACTAAACATTCATTTAAGACATATTTATATAACTTATGTATCCACATTTACATTGTTAAATATTACTATTAAAAATATACCTAATTATATATGATTTTTTAGAATTGTTATTAAATATAAAGAATTATATTGTTCTGGTTGAAAAACTTGAAATTTTCATATCTTAAAACTGAATGTCTCAAAAATATATAATAATGTCCGTTTTGTCATTTTTTTATTACTTTCCTTGATTTTTGGCATTTGCTAAACACTAAACACCTTATTCTCAACACATACATTTCCCAGATGATGACATCAGCCGGTAATAGGACCGGCCCCCAATTGGGCTAAATGGGCGGCTGGCTCAACAGTGCCAGGCGGCTGCCTGGCACTCCCTTATTGGCCAAACAAATTTACGATTTTATCCCGTCTTAAAATTACGACTTTGCCACCAGTATAAAATTATGTTTTTACCCTCACTTAAAAATAAATTTGCGCTTTTCCTCTTAGCTAAAAATTTCCATTTCGCCCTCGGTTAAAAATTACGAATTTGCCCCGTTTAAATTTACACTTTTGCCATTAGTTTTTTCCCCTTAAAATTACGATTTTGCCATCAGTTAAAAATTATGTTCTTGCCCCCACTTACAAATAAATTTTCCCTTTTACTCCCAGCTAAAAATTTTGATTTTGCCATCGGTAAAAAAATACGATTTTGCCCCATTTAAATTTACACTTTTACCGTTTGTTTTTTCCCTTAAAATTACGCTTTTACCCTCAGCCAAAATTACGTTTTCGCCCCAGCTCAAGATAAAATTTTGTTTTTCCCCCGGCTCAAAATTACGATTTTACACCAGTTTATTATTTTCTACCCACTTTAAAATTACGTTTTTCCCCCAATTTAAAATTACGTCTTTGACCCCAGCTCAAAATAAAATTACGCTTTTGCCCCCAGCTAAAATTTACGAATTTCCCCTCGGTTCAAAATTACGATATCACCCTCAATTCTAAATTACGTTTTTTTGCCCCCAGTGCAAAATAAAAATATGGTTCCCCCCAGCTAAAATTAGGATTTTACCCTCGAAAAAAAATTTTGATTTTTCCCCTAACTAAAAATAAAATTTGACTTTGCTCCAAGCTAAAAATCGTGTTAAGGAGCTGCCTAACACTCTTTTTACTTTTTCTTTCGAGCAAAACTATGGTACTGTTTTTTTAATTGGTTAAGAATTATTCGGCCATCGCCCCGCAACGCGGGCGGGGCAACACCTAGTTATCTAACAATTGCATTACAGTATCTTATTACGATTATTCATATGACATTATCACATATCAGTTTTAAACTCAGTTGAATAAAGTTAATTTCTCATATTTTAAACTTGAATTTCTCAAAAAAAAAAAAAAATTGTTTGTTTTGGTCATTATATTTATTACTTTAATTATTAGAATTTGCCGAACGCCCGAACACTCAAAAACAACTGAAAATCTGGTATTGCGACTTCCAAACATCATCTCCTACAACACACTGTATTACTACTATTTTATTATGATAATTTAAATTACATACCAGTCCAGTGAAAAATCTCTTACTTCGAGTTTTAAAGAAGAAATGATTTGATTCTTTTTCAGAAAACTGTGCATGAGAGAAGATGGTAGCAAACAAGTATGCATCGTCGGCTTACAAGAATATAAAGTCTCAGACGTCGAAACCATCAAGGAGCTAATCGAAAGAGGCAATGCAACAAGAAGTACCGGAACAACCGGTGCCAATGAGGAATCTTCTAGATCACATGCTATACTTCAACTTGTTGTCAAACGATCCGTTGATGGAAACGCATCTAAACCTCCGAGAGTTGTTGGCAAACTCTCCTTCATAGATCTTGCCGGAAGTGAACGCGGTGCAGACACCACAGACAATGACAAGCAAACACGGTAACTTTTTTCTTTAATGCTTTTATTTTGTTGATTACTTGATTTAAGTTATTGGACATTTTTTAATGCGGGATTTGAAATGTGTAACGCAGAATGGAGGGTGCTGAGATTAATAAAAGCTTGCTTGCATTGAAGGAATGCATAAGAGCTCTTGATAATGATCAGGGTCATATTCCGTTTAGAGGCAGTAAATTAACTGAAGTTTTGCGGGATTCGTTTGTCGGAAATTCTCGAACTGTTATGATTTCTTGCATTTCGCCAAATGCTGGATCTTGTGAGCATACACTTAATACGTTACGCTATGCTGACAGGTAAGTTTGGTTGCTTGTATTTAGGCCTGTAAACGAACAGAACGTTCATGAACCTGTTCGGAGGGAAGTTCGTTTATGTAAACGAACAAACATGAACACAGTCTTTAGTTCATTTAATTAAACGAACAAACACACGTTTTGTTCGTTCATTTATGTTCGTGAACGTCCGTTTATGTTCGTTTATTTACATTTGTTTATGTTTGTTCATTTCAATTTAAATACATAAGTAGTTATACAAATATTAAACATAAAAGAATCTTTTTAACTACGTATCTAGATATAACTAACTAGTAATTGGGCTTTCTAGTAATAAAAATGGGTTTTCCAATGGAATTTATTGTAATTAATCACTAATTTATATAAAAAATTACTTTATGTTCGTTTATATTTAGTCCTTTATGTTCATTTGTGTTCATATATGCTCATTTGTGTTGTTTGTTGTTGGTTAAATTATGTAAATGTTCATCTATGTTCTTGATTGTTCGTTTAGGTTTTAAACGAACGAACATAAACGAAAACGAACATGCCTATTTTCTTAAGAAACGAACGTGAACAAATTAATGTGTTTGATTATGTGTTCGTGTTCGGTTAAAGTTAAATAAACGAACACGAACATGCCTCTATTCGTGTTCGTTCGGTTTATATACAGGCCTAGATGTGAAAGAAGCTTTGAAGTTTGAATATTTTGTCAATTTACGATGGTTGTACTGTTATTAATTAACAGGGTGAAAAGCCTATCAAAAGGGAACAAAAAAGACGCATTACCTTCAAGTTTTAAGGAACCAACGGCAGTGTCGATGTCTACTACTGTCTTACCGCGCGTTTCGTCCTATGAAGATAACATGGTTGATTCATACCCTGAACAAGCTGATGAAGATGATTACGATACTACAGAAGAGTTCTATGAACCTGAGCAGCCATCATGGAAGTATAATAATAATAACACAAAAGTTGAAGCGTATAACTTTTCAAATGCACAAGAGAAGAACAGGATAATCAATGGTCAAACAAAGTCAAGGGAACCGCCTAAATCTGAATCTAGAAACTGGAACCCTGATGATGAGTTGAATGCCCTTTTACAGGTATTCATTTTGCATAAAGACATTTTTTATCGAGTAAAATGCCATTTTCGCCCCTGAGATTTGGCCCGTTTTGCGACTTTCGTCCAAAGGTTTGTTTTTCCATGTCTGTATCCAAAGGGTTTGAAATCTTGCCATTTTCATCCAATTCGTTAACTCTATCCATTTTTTCTTCATTAAGTAAGGGTTTTTTTTTATCTTCTTATCTATATTATTTTTGTTTTTAATTTAGTAAGGGTATTTTGAATACTTGTACATAAAGTGAAAAAGACTGAATTGCCCTTTAAGTTAACAAAAAAGACGCAAAAACCCTTGACTTAACGGAGAAAAATGGATGGAGTTAACGAGCCGGATGAAAATGGCAAGCTTTCAAACTTTTTGGATCCAGATGCGGAAAAACAAACCTTTAGACGAAAGTCGCAAAACTGGCCAAGCCTCTGGGACGGAAATGTCATTTTACTCTTTTTTATTTTTTATATTCGCATTATAACATGACATTATGTATGGCAATTTCAGGAGGAGGAAGATCTTGTTAATGCTCATCGGAAACAAGTCGAGGATACCATGGATATCGTTAGAGTGGTATATATCATATTTCATAGTATTAATTAGCAATCACACTTGTTAAGTTTGTTTGCTCACATTCATGCTTTTTTTGTGTGGTTATAGGAGATGAACCTATTGGTGGAGGCAGATGAACCGGGAAACCAGCTAGACGACTACGTGGCAAAGTTAAACACACTTTTGGCCCAGAAGGCTGCAACCATTTCACAACTGCAGAACCGTTTGGCGAATTTCCAAAAGCGTCTAAGGGAGCATGATGTTCTATACGCATCTGGACCCTAAACTGTATATAGGATTTTTATAAGGTATGATGTTTGTATTCAAGCCATTTGTTGGCATCAAAATCTATTTATCTACATGTGGTGGGGGCTCTATACGGACACGCGGTATTTGGGTTGCAACTTATTCACCCTGGTTATGGTCAAATCTTGTATTCATTATTGTTTGATGCTTTGTATACTCTCCATAAAAAAAAGATTCATTTTCAATTTGTCTTTACAGTTGTGTTGTAGAGAATTTTTCATACACCGGTTTCTTGGACGGGATTGTGGCAGGATTCACAACTTTTTTACTTAAAACAGATTACATTGAAATTAGAACTTATAATTCAAAACTTTTCTAAATGAATCAGAGTTTAACTGTAAACTATTAAGAGGATCAAAATCGAAAGTGCATGTACTGTAACCCAAAATATTAAGAGGATCAAAACCTATAGAACTCATCTCAAGCTTTTCTTTTGCTAACAAGTGTCAATCTTTTACCATCAATTGTTTGCTCCTTACTTTTTAGACCATGTATTACCATAACATTTCACAATCAACTTCTATATATCTAGTATGTATCCTAGATGATTGGTTGGGTTTCCAAGTGCGTGGTAAGTATCTATGAACTATTAGGCTATGCGGTATGAGGATGGTGGTTTTGGTCATAGATTGCGACTTGGGACGTGGTACACCACCCCCTTCTCAAACCATGGTGGTTCACGTGGGTTAATCCACGACAATCATGGCCCTCTTTCAATTAATTAGGTGTTTTGGATGTACTGGGGTCATGGTCCACACCATAGTTATTAAAGGCACTAGGCGCACTCAAGGCGCATAGGCCTCGCCTGGGGCCTAGGCGCAAAGCGCAAAAAAAGCGAGTGCCTGAGAAAAATAAATCGCATTATGAAAAAAATTAAAAAATATATTATGTATTAGAAAAAGAATACTATTCTTCAAATAAAATAAACAAAGTCTATTATGTAACACTTTATATCACTTAATTAGTACCAAAATATTAGTGTATTAGTGTAGAAAAATAGTTTTCCTTGATTAAAAGTATAAATTTGGCTAGAATCTTGTCGGAATTTAGTCGGAATCTAGGAATCTTGCCGGAATGTGCGCCTGAACCATCACCTAGAGAGTTAAAGCGCAATTTCCTTGACTTAAAGCGCAACTACCTCGCCTCGCCTGAAAAATGGGCCTAGGCGCAAGAGGCGACGACTTTTAACAACTATGGTCCACACCATATAGAGTGCTGGATTAGGTTGGTGTATGAAGGTGGTGTAACATAAAGTTGACGTAAAAAATGATGATGATCATTTGGATAATTACCCCACCACAGCCTAATTCTCATCACACCCTTCCCATTTTCAGCACATTTTTAATTAACTCACATGTTCCACAAATAAATAAAAGTCAATTATAATATACAAGTTTTTATTGGATATGAGCTGTAATAGGTTTTCAAACAAATCTCTTAGTATAAGTTGCAAGACATCTCATAATTCATATACATTAGAGTAGTGCAATTTTCGTCTCTTTCGTTTACATCAGATCTCACATACAAACCCTATTTGTCAATTTCGATCATTTCAGTCCCTATGATTGTCAATTGCAATCAATAACATCCCTGTTAACATCTGTTGTTAGTCAATGGTTAGTTGATTGGAACAAGGTTGTCTTTTACCTTATAATTTTGAAGGGTAATTTAGTCATTTCATTTCATTGTGTATAACCCCAAATGCAAATCTTCATCTCCTTCTTATCAATACTTTCTCTCTCAACATATACATACACACTAGTCTGATTATATACACCTAATCAGAAAAACATACTCAAACCTTTATACTTCAACTGAAATCTTTACATAAAAATAAAATGTAGACTCATTAGGGCTTTACTCTTTCTTCATCATCTTCATCTACACATTATTGTCACATTCTTGTTCTTGACGGCTTGATCCCAACTTCATCACCACCACTTCTTCTCACCACCAGTACCACTTAATATGATTAACTATGAGTTTCATGTCTCTCTCTCTCTCTCTCTCTACCTACATCCAAACAAAAGCTAGATCCGAACCCGAACTGCATGTGAGATCTTATGTAAACCACATGGACGGAAATTGGACTTTACTCTAAACATTATAAATAATAAAGAGTATTAAACTTGTTATATAAAACCTTTGCTACTCTTTAATTATTTAATATAATAACATACTTAAACCACCCGTAGTGGAGGGGGTTTTGGGCGTTTTTCCCTAAAAAACGCCCCTCCACGCCTACATAATCACTCCCTTGGGCGTTTTTTATTTCAAAAAATTGGCCTGAGCGTTTTATTTAAAACGCCAAAAATTCACACTTTTTGAGATTTGACCGTTAGTCCAACGGTAATATTTTTTTACCTATAAAAACCCCACTTTCAACTCCATTTTTTATAAACTTTAACCTCTTCTCTTCACCACTTCTTCATATTTTATAAAAAAAATATATCATGAATCCCTTCCGACCCCCTTTCGGTGTTCTGTCTAGACCCGACAACCAAACTTTATATCGCCCGAACACCACCCAACCGCAACCGTCCTACAATTTCCAAGATATGGACCCGAATGTGATGGCGTACGCGCAAATATTAAGCATGTCTCCAAGCTTCTTTCACGGTCCACACGGCTTTGCATCCATGGGCGGTTCGCATGCGGCTCAAGAAAAAACCGAGCCCGACATCGAAACGGTGCCGGAGACACAACCCGAGTCCGTAGCCGAGGTGTCTCAACATGGTAAACGGTCCCATAAAAAAGAGAGGCTAACGCTCCACGCACGAAAAGAACCTACCAAGGTTGGTCGAAAGATGAGGAGTACGTGTTAGCACGGGCGTGGCTTGACATCTCGGAGGATCCCGAAGTTGATAAGCGTTATTTACATTTTTTAAATAAATAGAATTGAGACCCGCCGCAATGCGGCGGAGATTTTTTAGTTATAACTAAGTCGACTTATGACCTGTACGTTATGTTAAACCTGTCAAACGGGAAAAAAATAGACGATGTAAAAACGTTCACCCATACACGCACGTTGCGTCGTGTTAACTCGCAAAATTTATAACGAAACATAAAAACGTTAAACCAAAGACGCACGTTGTGATGTGTTAAGTCACAAAATTTAGAACCAAGCATAAAGCGGAAAATTTGCGGAAAATGAAAACTACAAAGGATCAAAGTTGAAAGTAAAAAAAGTTGTGAAAATAAATTGCAAAAGATAAAAAGTTTTGGAGTAAATTACAAAATTCGTCCTTTATGTTGACACCAGATTGCAAACTATGTCCTTTCTCTTTAAAAAGTACAAAAAACGTACTCGATGTTTGCAAACCCTTGCACGTTATGTCCTTTAGCCCCAACTCAGTTAGTTTTTATGGTTAAATCTGACCAAGTGGACCCCACATAAGGGTAATGTGGTCTTTTCCCATCTTAATACAATTATAATTTTATTTATCTTAAAACAAATACCCACCCACCGTCACCTTTTACCCTCTCCCTAAAGTCTCTCTCTAACCTAGCCGCCACCATCACCACTCAACCACCACCGTCAACAACATCATCAAAAACGCACTTTACCTTTTCTCTTTCACCAGAAGGATCAAGTAATAATATTTCAGTGCAAACAAATTAACCTCAAGGATATGTTTGCATATTCCTATATCTGCTAAAGGACATAAAGAATCTGTGTATGTATAAGCAATGAATGATGCTTATTTTATTAATTTGTGTGCCTCTGGATGTTCGAGTTCGGTTGCGGGTTCAAGTGTAACACATTCAATTTCGGTTGAGGTTTAAGTGTAACCAGTGGCGGACCCAGGAATTTTTTCATGGGGGTGCGGAACGTTTTTAAAAATTTTAGGCCCCTAGGTATATAAGTAAAAAAATCGGTTCGTATCGGGTCGGGTCGGGTCATGTAAAACAAACGAACATCAAACTAAATTTATATAATCATCAAAAACATGTCAATCCTTGTTACAAACATAATTAAAACGTCGACGCCCTACGGGTTTTCATTTTTTGAAATATATCCAAAACATCATCTAAAGCTAATTTCTTAAGCAATTCTTTCTCTATATAACATAAGTTTATCGCTCCATAACATAATGTTTCAATTTTAATTTTCAACTATTGAAGCCCTAGAAATCATAACATAAGTTGTAATCACCCTAAAAATATATAAACAACATATTCACCCTAAAAATCATCTAAGCAACCATAAACAACGTCAAAACACAAAATTTCAAACCTATTTAACAACTTTATTACCCTTTTTTCTCCTATAATATCAACCAAAATCATCAAAATAACAAAGAAACTTATCCGTGTTCGGATTCCGGTTAGATTTGGTGTCGAACGACGGTGGTATGGTGGCTGATTACGGTGGTCGCCGGCTGCTGGACTGTTGTCGCTGGGTGATGTTGTTCGTTGGCAGTGCATGGACGCAAGAGAGAGAGAGAGAGAGCGGGACAGAATTTCTTAAGGTTTTGGGCTTTAATTATTTTATTATAGTTTGAAATATTGTTGGGTTTGGTCAATGGGCTAAGACTTAGTGGGCTAGCTAGTTAGGAGTTATAAGTCGGTAAAGGTATGGGTATTTGGGTTTAGTTGGTTAGGTATTAAAAGTTATATAATTTAGGTAGTATATTTTTAAAAAAAATAAGAGTTTACTAAAAAAATTTAAAATATAAATTGATAACACTTTTTACCTAAGGGGTGCGGACGAAAAATTTCAAAGGGTGCGGTCGAAAATTCCAAGGGGTGCGGTCGAAAAATTCCAAGGGGTGCGGACGGGATTTTCGACGGAATTTAGCCCTAATTTTTTTTTCCCCCGGGGTGCGCCCGCCCACCTTGAGGTGGGCTTGGGTCCGTCCCTGAGTGTAACACATTGAGATCTGGCCCATGGCCCAACAAGTGTAACACATTCAGAAGACAACTTTTAGCAAACATGAGTGAGGGATTTGGGTCCACCTGCACCAAATTCCTTGAATTCCAAGATGTATTCATGGACACAGATAAAGAATTGAAGCACTTAAATGGCAGGAGGAAGGAGACGGTTGTAGATAATTAGGGTAGAGGAGAGAGAATTTGAGCAAATGAAATAGAGATAAGTCTGTTGGTGGTGGTGTTCTTGGTGATGTTGACGGTGGTTGAGTAGTGGTGGTGACGGCTAGGTTAGAGAGAGACTTTACAGTATTTTGAGAGAGAGAAAGAGGGAGGATAGGGTGAGGGTGGGTGGGTTTTATATGTTTTATACAAAAATAAAATTATAATTGTATTATAATATGAAAAGACCAAAATACCCTCATGTGGGGTTTATTTGGTCAGATTTAACCACAAATATAAACTGAGTTAGGGTTAAAGGACATAACTTGCAAGGGTGTGCAAACATCGAGTACGTTTTCTGTAATTATTGAAGACAAAGGACACAGTTTGCAATAAGTGACATACATAAAGGACGATTTTTGTAATTTACTCAAAGTTTTGGGTTAAAAGTAAAAAAAAAAACAAATAGTTTTGGGTTAAAAGTAATTTATGAAATACTTATGGGTGAAAAGTAAAAAAAATCAATTTTTTTTTAGAAAACCCCTAAAGCCAAGGTTACGAACTTACGATAACCATATGCATAACCATTTTTTCTTTGGAAAACCCCCAAAGCACACCCCGCGTTGCAGCGTGGCATAAAACGGTGTCAAATAGCACTAATGTCACACAACCATGATCAACCACCAACACTGACTCAACCTAGGATCTGCGTGTTGCGACGAACCTTTCAAACATGAAAAAATAGAGGTAAAAACATTGAACCACACATGCACGTTGCACTATGTTAACTTGCAAAATTTGAAACAAAACATAAAAAAGTTGAACCACACTCATACGTTGCGTCGTATTAACTCGAAAAATTTAGAACTATACGTAACGAAACGTAAAAACGTTAAACCAAAGACGAAAAGTATAATTGACAAAAGTTGTGAAGTGAAGTTGCAGATAATGAAAAGTTTTGAGTTAAAAAAACAATTTTGTAGGGTTAAAATTACAAAAGGTAAAAACCTTTGGGTTAAAAATAAAAAATCAAGTTTTTTTTATTTGAAAAATTCCCAAAGCACAAGTTACAAGTGTTTATGCATGAAAAAGTTACTTATTTATATATGGAATAATATGTATTTTTTTAAATAGTTTGTATTATATTTTTTTGTTTTATTTTTTTGTAGCTGACTATCAAACTCTACCCATTTTTTGGAATAAAATTCGCGAAACATTTTTTAATGTAATGCGTAGAGGTGAGTATCGGGACAAAGATTCGATATCAAGCAAATAGACCGATATAAACCAAAACGACGCGAATATATTAACAAGTGCGTTGGAGGAGTTCAACCAAACGAGAGGCGCTTTTACATACTTGAATTGTTGAGAGCTTATACGCGGAAGTCCTAAATGGGCTAACGTACTGAGCATGACGTCTAGTAGTAGACGTAAAGCAAAACGTTCCAAAACATCCTCCTCGGTTGATCTGGAAACACCCACTTCCGATTCTCGAAACGTCGACTTAAACATTAAATTGGAAGACGAGGATGAGGAAGTGGAGTTGGCCCGACCACCCGGTAGAAGAAGTGGGAAAAAAAGGGGAAGGGCGGAGTCGTCTTCGGCGGGTTTCGAAATGAAGCAAGATTTCGAAGAGATGAACCGACGCCTACAAGAAATACGAGAGTTCGGTCATAGGCGGTTGGAGACAATGCAAGAAAGAAACGGCGAAAACAAATAATTTGTCGCGCTACAAGAATCGAGGCAAACGAAGAAAGACATAGAGTTTTTGTCTAAACCGATGGATTACCTCGAAGGAGACGCGTTGATCCTAGCTGAAATGCGTCGGAAACAAATCCGTAACAAATACGGACTTTAGATTTTATGTTTTTTATTTTATTTTTAGTAATGTAATGTTTTTTTATTTAATGAAATATTATTAGTTTTAATTTTAAAAGAAAAAAAAAATTGGGTAATCATTGGATGAGGCATTATGCGGCATTATACCACTACATCAATTTTAAACAAATGCCCCATAATACCCCAATGCTGACTGAACCACCATATGTCACTTCATACTCAAATATGAGACATTTGTTTCACTTATCATTATACATGTTCTTAATAAAGAATTTAACTACTTTTAGATTGACTAATAAAACTGTAGGTCAAAACAAATCACATAGTTGTATAAAGATACTTTTTATCTGAATATAGTTGCTTCCTGTTCTAATATATCTAAAAGTTTATTGCTGTTCAAAAAAAAAAAAAATCTGAATATAGTTTAATAAATTTAATATCTTGAAAAAATCAACTTATAGCATGTCCAGAAATCAGAATCTCTTGTGGCACTGACAAACATTATAGTAGTTAAGTTTAGGGTTGAAAGATTCCAACCAACACTACACAAAACAGTAACATGGCATGTTGTTCTATTTCGGCCAATAATTATATTTTTTTTTTGTCTCCACCAAAGAGACAGTAACATTACATATATACTCTTTCTTGTGCAATCTTATTAATTCATTATTCTACTTTCCAAGAATCCTATGAAGGGAAAATCCAAGCTTACTTACAATTTTTTTTAACGGCAAGAAACGACGTGTTAACCACCGTGACACCGGGCGTTGTAGCCAAGGTCGACTACTCGACCACCGCCAGCTCCTTGGCTCTCCTAGATGTGCGGAAACCCGACCTCCACCCACCCGAAGGCAGGACAATGGAATAATCGGTAAAACCTCGCCTCCCATCCAGTGGCGGATGTACAGTCAAGTCGGGGGTTCCCGGGAACCTGTTCGGTTCGTTATTTATAGTGTTATTTTATATAAAAGTTTCCTAAGGAACCCCTTAAAATTTTTTGAGGGAACCTTATAAATAAAACTGAAGATGGTCCACTGGTTAGTCTGTGTGCATATTAAACATCAGTTCCCGAGTTCGAGTCTCGTTAATGTTTTCTTTCTGCGGGTTTTTTTTTTTTTTTTTTTTTCTAAAAACGATTTTAGGGTTTACTAACTTACTGGCCCCTGTATGTATGTCGCCCTTTCCTGCAGTCAAACAACCCAAACCCAAAGAAAACACGCCACGGTCGCCACCAACTGTGAAAACCCTAAGCCGCTGCCGCCTGCCGCTCGCCGCCGACAGTCCGACACCGTCGTCTCCGGAGTCCGCCCACTCGCCAGTCGCCACGGTTCGTTTCCTAATTCCTTTCGGTCACAGTGTCTGTCACACGAATTTATGTAGGTAATTACCCATTTGCTTTTCATGATCAGATTCTAATTCCATGTGAAATTTGTTGTGAAACATAGGGTTTAGATTGTGCTTTTTTGTTCAGTTAATTGTTCGATTGAAGAATTGGTAGGCTAGCTGAATTCTTCCATGTTTGTTTAATATTAAAAACTTGTTCTTTTATGTTCAAGTTAGTTGCTTCATTAGTAACTTTGAAACTTGATGTTTGATATTTAGGTAGTATGCAAAGGGAAATTTCAAGTTTTTTCCAAAGACAACCATCAAATGTTGAATCATCATCTTCAAGTAGTAAACCATTGAAAATAGATATGGATAATCTTCCATGGGATCCTTCCGAGAGGAAACCGATTTCATCTTATCACCCAAGTCAAAAAGATGAAATTAGACGGGCATATTTGCTTAGAGGTCCATGTCAACCGCAAGGGAAAAAAGATGATTTTCCACAAACCCAAGTCGGTAGTGGTGATAAGTTAAGGCGTTTTAATCCGAAATGGTACACAGAAAAGCATGGGAATTGGTTGGAATATAGTGTCAAAACAGATAAAGTGTATTGCTTATATTGTTACTTGTTTCATGAAAGTGGACAAAATGATGCATTTGTGAGTGAAGGGGTACGATGTTGGCACAAGAAAGAAGAAAAATTAAACGAACATGTTGGTAAAGGCAATAATACTTTTCACAAAAGAGCCGTAAAGACGGAATTACGTAATAGGATGGGTGATGGATACATGAACGATGCTTGCATTTGCTACGTTGAAAGAGAGTTTTTACAACAAGTTTCTATCGAGAATGTAATGCAACGTTTTCAAAAGATGAAACCTCGTAGGGAACAACTTTAGGTATGCTTTTTATTTTATTCGTAAAGACTATCTTATTTATGTTTCGTGTTTTTAAATTTATCATGATGTTTTTTTTCATTATTGTATCGTATTTTTATTATGTTATGAAATTTACCCGACCCGAATCGTCAAACCGTTCCGTATTTTTTTATGTTCGGATATATGATATCGGAACACTTAAAAAGTGAACCCCCTGGAAAAAATTTCTGGATCCGCCACTGCTCCCATCCAAAGCGAACCGGCGCCACCCGTATAAGCCCTTCACCTGGATGCCGCAGAAAATAATTAGTAGAGTGAGAGTCGAACCTGGGTCACAAAGAACACCAAGTCTTTCCCCAATTACTCCACCACTACCTCATTGGCAAAAGTCATAACTAACCAGTATACACTACACTCTTTCCTTTATATTGATGTACATGAATCAACAAAAAAAGGCAACGTGGAAGAAAGGTGATTGCACATCAGTCGTCTAGGAAACGGCGATTTATGATTAGAGATGTAACATAAGTCCCGTGGTTGAGTTATATTAGTGTAAACTATTGGTATAAGTCACATGATGATTATCGTAATATAAAAGATTTTTGTTTAAAAAAAATATGCCAAAGGCAAAGATTTTGGCTTGAATTAGCTGTTTTTAACTAATGTATAAGATGGCAAATCCGGTGCACAAGTCTCGGGGTGTCAAACCAACTTAGACCTACATATGTACGTATCCTTACCTTGCATTTACGCAAGAGATTAGTGGTTGTTTCCTCGAATCAAACCCTTGACCTATAAATCACATGCCAGCAACCAGGGGCGGAGCTAGCATGTTATTAGGGGTAGCCCTGGCTACTCCTCAACATTGTCGGCAAAGTGCAAAATTAGGGCAAAAGTTTTCTTTTCTTCTTCGTTTTATGTTATTCAAGAAGAGGGTGGAGATATAATAGGAAGTTTATTTCGCTAGGAAGCATAGGAAGTAATCATAACCGTCCAATTGCACAATCTACGGTCTAGATCAAAATCAAATTAAAAACTGTCATTTAAACACGGTCTCCGGGCTTTCAAGGGTATTATCGTCAAAATCCAAAATAACCGCCGTTGAATATACACAGAAACGCTTCGAAAAAAACTGCATTACGTTTTACACTTCCATTGAACGATCACACACATACAGAAATTTGAGAAAATCATACTCCATTGAAGTTCATGGCGTCGTCGAGAGATAATTTGAAGGTTTACATTCGAGTTACTAAAAAAAAATCCGTCTCTGAAAACCCTAAATCATCAAAGAAGCCAAAAACATCATCAGCTGAAGAGAACATAGAACAACAAGTAAATATTAGCCGAAAATCAACAATGAAACAACAAAGTAGTAGAAAACGCAAAGAGATTTCAGACAATGGTAATTTTATGTATTTTTTTTTCTTTTTAACTGAATTCAAGTTACGTTTTATGAAGTGCAATAGACCTAATATATCATATCCCTTCCCTAAAATTGTTAATGAGTGATATCTTATACCTATGTTAACATTTTTGTTATTAGAGACTACATTGCGTTTTATGTTAAAACTATGACCTAGGGTGCTAATGCTTTTTATGGGATTTATATATTGTGAACTAATGCGTTTTATCTTAATAAATTTGAAGAAACAAAGAGATTATTATTATGATAATTGTAATCGAATTTATGATATAGTATCTGTATGAATCATTGTGTTTTATCTTTGAATTTGCTGAGAAACATGTGTTGTTAACTATTGCGTTTTATCATAATACTATCAAATGCTTTTTTTTTACTTGACTAATGCGTTTTATATTAAAATATCATAAAAAACAAAATGAGATTATGTAATGTTAATTTGGTGTGTTAAATAATATGATGTAAAGTATTGCGTTTTATCTTAAAACTATGAATTGCTGCTTTTTATCTTTATAGTGTTAGCTAATGCATTTTAACATAAATTTGTTAATTGACATTGTTTCATTATTCTGTTTAAAGTTAAAAAACAAGAGGAAAAACAAAAAAGGAGAAGAAAGAAAGTGGTGACAGAATCTTCAGAAGATACAGTTTCTGATCCAAAGGATGAAAATTCTAGTCGAGCTATAGTTCTGCATACTTCCAAACAACAACAAGTAAATTCAGGTAACATAAAACGCATTTAACAAATTTCATGAAAAAAATATATGTTTCTAAAACACTTCAATGTATCAGATGATGATTTTGTTGATCCACCACCAAGACTGAAACAGACAAAAAATCAAAAGAAGGAAAAGGCAGAATCAAAACCAAAAAGATCATTGAGGAAAGATAAAACAGAAGAACAACCAGAACCACAACCATATTATGATTACGACGGAAAAAAATAAACATAAGATGTGCAGTCAATAATCTAAAAGATTATATTGAAAGTTTGTCAAAAGAGCAAAGGAAAGTTGTTAGAGAAATAGGGTTTGAGAGCATACTATCATTCAAGCTGCATTCAGTTCCACGCAAATTCGGATATTGGCTGGTAAAAAACTTTGATGCTGAAAATGATCAGATAAATACAGGAGATGAGAAGATTAAGATCACAGCTGAATTGATCCAAAAGGTATTTCAAATACCAAATGGAAAAACAGAGATTGAGGAAAAATTGAGGCCAAATGAAACTGATCTTATAATTAAATTCTGGAACGGTCAATTCAGCAAAGATATGTTGAAGAGAATGTATGCGGCCAACTTGATTAAATATTTAAAATCAAGAAATGAGCTTGGAAGACTGTTCAAACTAAACTTCTTGGTTATATTTTTTACGGTCATGGCAGAGGCAATGCAAAGTAGTAACGTTAATCAAAGATTCTTGCCATCAATGAAAAGTGACAAAAAAACCCAGGATTTTAATTGGTGTGAATATATTCTGACTGTTTTAAGGCGAACAAGAAGACAATGGCCTGGAAATGACAAGCTCTTCAATGGACATATTGTAACAACTCTCATCAAAAGTCCTAAGTATTATTTTAATTTGACCAATAGGAAACCTTAATTGAGAAACCCAAGTAATTCCGCATTAACCCTAAAATTTTCAGAACAATCGGAATCAGGATCAGGGCCCCTAAAACTCAGGGGGGGTAAAACCTATTCGGTATAATCCACACAGTTTGCTGTCAAAAATTTAAAATAATACGAAACCAACTCACCCAAGCTACCTGGACACGAACACACCCTATGCTAGACTAGGGTCTCTCGCGCCACGCGAGGCGCACAGGAGATCCTTTCGCGTGGCGCGAGGGGGGACATTTTTGGTGTATAAATACAGGGCCTTGGGACTTGAAATTTGTCTTTGAAACGACGTAAATTCAGTTTTCGTAGACTGAGTTACAGTTCGATTAATACAAATTAACACACACTAATCACGAAGTGCTGCCGCAATCAGGGTAATAACTCGATCGCTATTACGATTCAACGTCCGATCGATTCTAACTATCCAACGATTGTTTAAGTGCCGCTCAAATTGAGATTATACTTTGTTAATTCATCGTGATTTCGACTTGAATGTTTGAGTACTGCTCGAATTCGGACTATACTCTGTCATTCGTTGTGAATCCGATGAATTGTTAAGTATTGCACTAATAAATCGTTGTGAGGGTTTAATCTCGTGAATTGTCGTAACTGCTGTATTAGTTACTAACCGGTTTGTGTGTGCATTGTTATTTAAATTAGGTTAATCACGGCTAATCAGTAGGCTTATATTTTGCTCGTTAAATCTACAATGTGAGTCATTCTCTTTTTATCAAATTTGTTTATAAAAAGTATGTTTATTTTCAAAGATTATAATTACAGTGATTAAGTATATGTAGTCACCAATTTACAGCCGGTATGTGAGGTATGGTGCACATTACTGTTTTTATCAATATAGGTGGGCGTACCTAATTAATGATACTCGTTACTATTGGGTGAACGGACTCAATAGTAATATGACCACAGTCACCGAAACGAGTCGATGACAAGTACTGTGGGTAATTGGTTGAAATAAACATTGTAATCTCTCTTAATACTGTGAATTATAATAAAAGAGTCGTTTTAGCAAAATGAATGATTCACTCAGTATTTCCCTGCTGACAAAACCTTTTTCAAACATGTTTCAGGTGATCTGTTGTGAGCACAGGAAAAGTGCCATGGAGCACTACAATCTTAGAAAAGTGGCTCAATGTAAATAAATAAAGAAACATGTTTTGGAGAAATAAAGATTTCCCCGTGAAATCACCTTATTGTAAATTATGGGATTTATCCCTATATTTTATATATAAACGAGCAGTTTTAATATTAATAGATCCTGTTTAAAAAGACTTCCGCTGTCACTAAATTAGATACCACGGGATTTCCTGTCTCGCGGCTCTGGACCGGGTCAAACCGGGGCCAAGGGCCATGACAGGAAAAGGTGGTATCAGAGCCACTGATTTAAGCTTACTATTGATTTTAGCCTATAAAAGATATTTATGAAATTTAATTGCTATTCTATGAAAATATGTTTTATTAATTGATTAATTGTTAAGTTACAGTATGGGTAAACAAAAGATTTCTGCTATCTACCACAAATTAGATACTGCAACCACAGAAAAAGGAACCTCTTCCTCCAAACACCTAGCAGATCTGGAAGAAGGGATTTTTGTCCGTAAAGCAAATTATGAAAATCCTCTTACCCAAGAGAAAAGAAATTCGATTCTTAGAAAGGGACAGGAGAAAATAAAGAAACCCCAAGTCAAGAAAGTGAGGTTTAATTCAGAAATCTAGGAATTAGGCAATAGGCCACCTTGGGAAGACACATTAGATAAAAAATGGGCAAACCTTTATATGCTAGCTACCGTAGCAGAGAATGCAAACCTTTAAAATATCAATCAGCCTGGTCTAATAGAAAATTAATACCCAGTAAATAAATAAATCATAGTGTGTTTCCTTTCCTGTAGTTTTGTACAAATCCGTATGCAATAAAACTTTAATGTTTATTTGTAAAACTTTGTTCCAAAGTTTTAACTCAGCATTTTTGTGCATTTTGCATATATGCTATCCAGCATGAGTGGGATATCGGAAGCATTTCAGAATCTCAACCTCTACCCAGTACCAATTGAAGTCTCCCATGACTTTACTGGTTATATTGCTGACATAGAGGAACCTCTGGAATTCCAAGCACCACCGCTGGAAAAAGCAAAACCTAAAAAGAAAAGAAGATATGTAGGATGGAGGAAAGTGCGCAGGAGAAAGCCAGCTACTAGGAAACTCCCCAAAATAGAAAACCCTATAGACAAAGGAAAAGGAATAGAAATCGGAGAAAATTCTAATCCAGCAGAGATAGAAATCCAGAAAGATTCTAAACAAAAAGAAATAGAAATTGGAGAAGGTTCCAGACAAACTGAAGAAATCACATTCCAAGAAGAAATAGACCGTCTACTGGCAAATTGTGATGTCCTTAGCCCTATCCATAATAATCTATATCCTTGCCTAGAAACCCAACTTCCTGTAAATTGGGAACCAGCTATTCCAGACCCACTAATCCACACTCAACCTTTAGGCCAAATGGAAGAATGGTGGACAAACGACTGGCAATTTGAAAATATTGTTAACAGTCCTTATTCATTTCTTCCACAGGTTGATCCAGAACCTATCCCCAATCCTCCAATGAGCAACGAAAACTTAGCCGAACTTCGTCTTTGGGGTGAAGAATTAATTGATGCAGGAAATAGAATTAGGGATATTGGAGAAAGGGTTACTTGGAAGTACGACGAAAGGGAACGTCGCTACTAAACTGTCAGTTGACCAAAGAATAGTGGGGTTGGGAAGAATGTCTGTATATTAATAATAATAGTTAAATATAACTCTGTAAAATGGGAAATAAAACATTGTAAGATAAACAGGGTGTATGGATGCCTATATAATATATAAAACAAAATAGAAGTCGAGACATCGACAATTTTGGATACATATAATTGTGTTGTAAGATTTTATGTGCTTTTGTGAAATTGTTTTATTTACAATTATTTGATACTAATAGTTATATTTATAATAATTATCAGATGGAAAACGCTAATAACGAACCAGTAAATGAGGTTAATCAGTCAGAACAACATCCAGAAGATCAATATATGACTAGACAAGATATCGAAAATATTGTTGCTCAGGGGATAGCTAATGCTATTCCAGCATTCGTTGCTGCTATAAAGAATCCAATTGAACCGCAACACATTGTTCCTAGTAAACGTATTTCTGAAGATAACTTCAGTAATAGCGTAAATGAAGTCAATAATCATGTTAATCATAATGAGGAACCACATCAAGCTCCTAAGAAAATGAAAACTGCAACGCCTGGTTGCACTTTCAAAGAATTCCTTGCTTGTAAACCCACTGAATTTGCAGGCAATGAAGGAGCAACTGCATCACTGCGTTGGTTAGAGAAAACCGAAGCAGTAATTGCAATAAGTAAATGTGCTAAAGATGATCAGGTCATGTATGCATCAAATCTTTTCAAGGAAGGAGCACTTGAATGGTGGAATACTGTGTTACAAGCTAAAGGAAGAAATAGAGCTTATGCTATGATTTGGGAAGAATTTAAGAATTTAGTAGAAAGAAAATTCTGTCCCGAGTATGAAAAGGAACAAATGGCAAATAAGTTCCTAAACCATCGTATGGTAGGCGTAGAGTGTCGCGGGTATACTTCGACATTCTTTGAATATGCTAGAGTAGTACCAACACTGGCTTCGCCAGAACCGGTACTCATTTCTCGCTATATTTGGGGACTAATTAGCGAAATCCGTAACATTGTTAAAGCTGCGAGACCTCGCACTATTGACGATGCTGTGGAATTAGCTAATACCCTAACCGACAAACTGGTGCGCACGAGAGATGAAGACAGAAAGAAAGAATTGGCTCAGAAAATTACCCAAGGATTTCGTACGGGTAATAATAACAGTTTCAAAAGAAGAGGAACAGGGCAATCTTCAAATATGCCATTCTGCAGGAATTGCAAAAAGAAACATTATGGAAGATGTAATATAATTTGCAATTTTTGCAAAGTTATAGGACATCGTGAAGAAAACTGCAGGAAGAAATCCACAATCTGTTACAATTGTGGAGAAGTAGGACATTTCAAACCCGAATGTCCTAAACTGGTCAAACCAGCAGACAACAAAACCAAGGCGACCGATGGAACTAATAAGAAGAATGCCAGGGCATTTCAGCTGACCACTCAAGAAGCAGAACTCATTCCAGATGTGATAGCGGGTACATTCTTAGTTCACAACGTATACGCAAAAGTATTATTTGACTCTGGTGCAAACCAAAGTTTTATAAATACTTCATTATGCCAAGCTCTTAAGTTACCTTTAACCAATATTAGGCAGATTTTTACAGTTGAAACGGCAGAAGGAAATTCAGTTAAAATAGATAAAGTTTTGCAAGAAGAAAACATAGAACTTTTAGGACATAAATTTTCTGCAAAATTATTGCCAATGAAATTAGCTGAATTTGATGTTGTATTAGGAATGGATTGGTTGGTAGCTAACCATGATAGAATCCTTTGTGATCAGAATTCCATAGAAATGCAATCACCCACTGGAGAAGTGATTAGGATTACAGGAGATAAACCACGTAAGCCCATGAAGTTCATATCAGTAATGAAAGTTGCTAATTATGAACGAAAACAAGGAACAGTGTATATGATTTCGGTAATCATTAGCACTAAGGGTAAAGATCTTAAGAAAATACCAGTACTCTCAGAATATCCTGATGTATTTCCAGAAGATTTACCAGGATTACCTCCAGACAGAGAAGTAGAATTTAGGATTCATCTAATCCCAGAAACTACACCGATAGCCAAAGCACCTTATCGGTTAGCACCCACAGAAATGTTAGAACTGAAAAAGCAATTAGATGAATTACTAAGTAAGGGATTCATACAACCTAGCTCATCCCCTTGGGGAGCGCCAGTGTTGTTTGTAAAGAAAAAGGATGGTTCAATGAGAATGTGTATCGATTATAGAGAATTGAATAAGGTTACAATTAAGAATCGATACCCATTACCTAGGATTGATGATCTATTTGATCAACTTCAGGGGGCTAGATATTTTTCTAAGATAGATTTACGCTCCGGATATCATCAATTGAAGGTACAAGAAGAAGACATACCTAAAACTGCTTTCAGAACTAGGTATGGTCATTATGAGTTTACAGTCATGCCCTTTGGGTTAACAAATGCACCTGCAGCATTCATGGACATGATGAATAGAATCTGTAAACCATATTTGGATAAATTTGTAATTGTTTTCATAGACGATATACTTATTTATTCCAAAAGTCAGACAGAGCATTGTGAACACCTTCATGCACTCTTAACTTTGTTAAGAAAAGAAAAGCTTTATGCCAAATTCTCAAAGTGTGAATTTTGGTTAAAGGAAGTGCAATTCCTAGGACACATGGTGAATCACGAAGGTATTCACGTAGATCCTGCTAAGATAGAAGCAATTACCAAATGGAAAGTTCCACAAACAGCAATGGAAATAAGAAGTTTTATAGGTTTAGCTGGGTACTATAGACGGTTTATTAAGGATTTTTCCAAGATAGCTATTCCATTAACTAAGTTAACCTGTAAAGCAGTTAAGTTTGAATGGGGACCAAAGCAAGAAGAAGCCTTTAGAATATTAAAGCAGAAATTAACAAATGCACCAATCTTAGCTTTACCAGAAGGAACTGAAGATTTTGAAGTATATTGTGATGCTTCAAAATTAGGATTCGGATGTGTGTTGATGCAGCGCAAGAAGGTAATTGCGTATGCCTCTAGGCAGTTGAAAAAGCACGAGGAGAATTATACGACTCATGACTTAGAATTAGGAGCAGTAATTTTTGCCCTTAAGATTTGGAGACATTATCTTTACGGAAGTAAATTTACTGTCTACACAGACTACAAAAGTTTAAGATATATATTTGGGCAAAAAGAGTTAAACATGAGACAAAGGAGATGGATGGAAATCCTAAGTGACTACGACTGTGATATTCAGTATCACGAAGGAAAGGCAAATGTAGTTGCAGATGCTTTAAGTCGTAAGTATTATGAGAAACAACGATGAGTTCGTGCTCTTAGATTAAATCTACAAGTAGATTTAATGGAACAATTGAAGAATGTTCAAGCTACAGCAATCAAGGATAATGCTGAAGGAATGAAAGGACGAATCAAGGAATTAGAACAAAGAGCAGATGGAATTTGGAGATTCCACAAAAGTAGAATTTGGGTTCCTAAGCAAGGAAACTTAAGACCTAAGATTTTAGAAGAAGCTCATAAATCTAGGTATACTATGCACCCAGGAAACAATAAGATGTACCAAGATTTAAGAAAGAATTTCTGGTGGATAGGCATGAAAAAGGATATAGCACAATATGTTTCTAAATGTCTTACTTGTTCACAAGTTAAGGCAGAACATCAGAAACCCTCAGGTCTACTACAACAATTAGAAATGCCTGTATGGAAATGGGAACTTATAACAATGGATTTTGTTACTAAGTTACCCAAAACTAGAAAAGGTAATGATGCAATTTGGGTAATTGTGGATCGATTAACCAAATCAGCTCACTTTCTACCAATGAAAGAAACATTTAACATGGAAAGGTTAGCAAAATTGTATGTAGATGAAGTTGTATCCTTACATGGAGTTCCACTCTCCATTGTATCAGATAGGGATAGTCGTTTTACTTCTCATTTTTGGAAAAGTTTCCAGCAAGCTATGGGAACTCGACTAAATTTGAGTACGGCATATCATCCTCAAACAGACGGACAAAGTGAAAGGACGATACAAACTCTGGAAGACATGCTCCGAGCATGTGTGATTGATTTTGGTGGTAACTGGGATGACCATTTACCATTAATTGAATTCTCCTATAACAATAGTTATCATTCAAGCATTGAGACCGCCCCATTTGAAGCACTGTATGGAAGAAAGTGCAGAACTCCAGTGTGTTGGGCAGAAATAGGAGAAAATCAACTATCAGGTCCAGAGATAGTACAAGAAACGACTGACAAGATTACTCAAATCAAAGAAAGATTGAAGACGGCTCGAGATCGTCAAAAGAGTTATGCAGACAATAGATGCAGGCCGTTAGAATTCCAAGTAGGAGATAAAGTACTATTGAAAGTTTCTCCTTGGAAAGGAGTAGTTCGATTCGGTAAGAAAGGAAAACTAAGTCCAAGGTACGTAGGACCATTCCCAGTGATCCAACGTATAGGACCAGTTGCTTATCGTTTACAACTACCAGAGGAATTAGCTGGAGTACATGATGTATTTCATGTATCCAATCTCAAGAAATGTTTATCAGATGAATCACTGGTAATACCTCTTCAAGATATAGAGGTAAACGAAAAACTGAAATTTGTTGAGAAACCTCTTCAAATTGAGGATCGAAAGATCAAGTTTCTCAAACACAAACGACTAGTTTTAGTTAAAGTCAGATGGGATTCAAAGAGAGGAGCTGAATACACTTGGGAGCTAGAATCCGAAATGAAGCGAAAGTATCCTCACTTATTCCCGTAAATCTCGAGGACGAGATTTTTGTTAAGGTAGGGAGAATGTAACAACTCTCATCAAAAGTCCTAAGTATTATTTTAATTTGACCAATAGGAAACCTTAATTGAGAAACCCAAGTAATTCCGCATTAACCCTAAAATTTTCAGAACAATCGGAATCAGGATCAGGGCCCCTAAAACTCAGGGGGGGTAAAACCTATTCGGTATAATCCACACAGTTTGCTGTCAAAAATTTAAAATAATACGAAACCAACTCACCCAAGCTACCTGGACACGAACACACCCTATGCTAGACTAGGGTCTCTCGCGCCACGCGAGGCGCACAGGAGATCCTTTCGCGTGGCGCGAGGGGGGACATTTTTGGTGTATAAATACAGGGCCTTGGGACTTGAAATTTGTCTTTGAAACGACGTAAATTCAGTTTTCGTAGACTGAGTTACAGTTCGATTAATACAAATTAACACACACTAATCACGAAGTGCTGCCGCAATCAGGGTAATAACTCGATCGCTATTACGATTCAACGTCCGATCGATTCTAACTATCCAACAATTGTTTAAGTGCCGCTCAAATTGAGATTATACTTTGTTAATTCATCGTGATTTCGACTTGAATGTTTGAGTACTGCTCGAATTCGGACTATACTCTGTCATTCGTTGTGAATCCGATGAATTGTTAAGTATTGCACTAATAAATCGTTGTGAGGGTTTAATCTCGTGAATTGTCGTAACTGCTGTATTAGTTACTAACCGGTTTGTGTGTGCATTGTTATTTAAATTAGGTTAATCACGGCTAATCAGTAGGCTTATATTTTGCTCGTTAAATCTACAATGTGAGTCATTCTCTTTTTATCAAATTTGTTTATAAAAAGTATGTTTATTTTCAAAGATTATAATTACAGTGATTAAGTATATGTAGTCACCAATTTACAGCCGGTATGTGAGGTATTGTGCACATTACTGTTTTTATCAATATAGGTGGGCGTACCTAATTAATGATACTCGTTACTATTGGGTGAACGGACTCAATAGTAATATGACCACAGTCACCGAAACGAGTCGATGACAAGTACTGTGGGTAATTGGTTGAAATAAACATTGTAATCTCTCTTAATACTGTGAATTATAATAAAAGAGTCGTTTTAGCAAAATGAATGATTCACTCAGTATTTCCCTGCTGACAAAACCTTTTTCAAACATGTTTCAGGTGATCTGTTGTGAGCACAGGAAAAGTGCCATGGAGCACTACAATCTTAGAAAAGTGGCTCAATGTAAATAAATAAAGAAACATGTTTTGGAGAAATAAAGATTTCCCCGTGAAATCACCTTATTGTAAATTATGGGATTTATCCCTATATTTTATATATAAACGAGCAGTTTTAATATTAATAGATCCTGTTTAAAAAGACTTCCGCTGTCACTAAATTAGATACCACGGGATTTCCTGTCTCGCGGCTCTGGACCGGGTCAAACCGGGGCCAAGGGCCGTGACACCTATTGCATTGTTAGCGGTATGAAATATGATCTTTCATTATTTCTACATATTTGCTGAATGCTTGTTTAGGCTGCTTGTTTATATTCTTTGTTTAAAATATGTTTGTTTAAAACGCAATGTATATAAAGTTACAAAACGCAATGACTTGTTTATATTATTTGTTTGTTTGTTTAAAACTATGCTTTATTAAAACGCAATGCTTGTGTAAAACGCAATGTTTTTGTAAAACGCAATGTATTTAAAGTTACAAAAAATTAGTTGTGTAAGTTGTTTACAATGATTTATATTTTAAAAAACAACAAAATTTGAATTGATTATTTTTCTAAAACGTAATGATTCATACAGATACTATATGCTTACAAAAAACAAGGATTTGACGATGCTGAAAACACTGAAGAGTTCTCTCTTGATAAAATAGACTCTACAACATTACAAGAATTTGAAGATGAATTGGAAATTGCTGCGCAAAATGAAGGGAGATGTCTTGTAATGGATAAAAAGAAAAAGAGAAAAAAGTCAGAAAGAATAAACAAAAAAAGAAAGATGAGGAGGATGAATTTTATGTTTATCCATCTGAATCCGAGAATGAAAACGAAGAAATTTGTCAAGATGAATCTGAAGAAAAAGATGAAGAAGATGCTGAAGAACACCCAAACATCAATATAAAAGATGGAAACACCTTACTTAAAGCTGCAACAGACTGGATTGAACAAGAGAATCAAGAGAATGTTCAAAACAGCCCACTTAAAACCAATGAAACTGAGAAAACACATACAGAAAGTGGAGGATCATGGGGGCAATTCTTCATTAAACCATCAATAGGAAATAAAGATAAACTGTGGGTAGACAGTCAATGCCGACTGCGTAATTTCATGCCATCTCAAAATCAAAGTGAAGGTCTTTCTGACATTCATTCAACAAAAAGTGGCGATGAAAATATGAAGAACATTGAAGATAAAAAATCACATGAAGAATATCTTGTGAATGCCTTGGATGATCATTTTAAAGGGTTTGAAGAAATTTTCGAAAGCATCCAATCACGCATAGATGAGATCGTTGAAGAATATCCAAACAGTGAAGCTGTTCATAACAAAGTAAACGAATGGGCGTCATTGATTGAAAAATTCAACCATCAAGCTAAAAAGCACAAGAAAGTTAATATTGATTCAACTCTGATGGAAACACCATCAAGATTTCTAAATTTGAGCCAAAATGAAGACACCGAAAATCAAATCATTTCAACTCCATTGATTGTAAAACGCAATGATCATGATGCAAAATGCAATGAGGATAACACAGCTGTAGTCCAGTCCTCCAATCCAGAAAAAATCAGTGACAATGAACCTGCATCTATTCTGCAAACACACATTGAAAAACCTTCAATGGAACAATCATCATTTAGCGAAGAAACTCCATCATTAATGTTGGAGATAATAAAAAAGACAGATGAAGAAGAAGAAACATCAAATCAAAAGAAAATTCATGATGATGAGGTACCATCCTTTGATTTGAAAATTTCTCAGTTGTCTTCAAATGTTGATGAAAATGAAGTTGAAGTTGATGCTACTCGCCACGCTGCACAAACCGAAATTCAAGCAGAATCTGAAAATAAAACAATCGAAAAAGAAGTTCAAATTACTGGAATACAAACAATGTTTGATAGAATTGAAGAACAGGATACTGAAAAGGAAATCAGTGATCTAATTCAAAACACATCATTCCTCAACCCACAAGAAGATCCGTATAAAACACCTGCAAAATCAGTTCATCAAGAACAACCAACAAGTGATATAACCAAAACAGAAGAAATAATCACAAGGATGGTATGACCAGATCGACAGAAAAATGTACCAGAAGTATTTTGTTCACCATACTATCTAAGACAAGTAGCAATGAAGGAAGCAAGAACGGCACATGAAAACAACATATCGGGATATGCTTTCCATGCAGAAGGAGAAATGATGTAAAAAATCATTTATATACACTAACACAAAACAAAAATCAAAATATTATAATTTAATTATTTTTTTTGCAAGGACACTCTCTTTGAAATTAAAGATCATGTATTTCTATATAGATATGCTGCTGAAACAATGAGGCCAGGATTGGAAATCACCGGAGAAGTAATCAATTGTTGGACATATATTTTGAATGAAGAAGAAAAAAGAAGATCAAAAGACAACAAAACTCCAAGATTTTTCTGTACTATTCGAATGCTGGTAAGATATATAAAACGCAATTTTTCTGTATTATAGAAATAATATTCGTATAATGAAGTATTTTGAAGTTTGATTGAATGAAGTTTTATAAAACGCAATTGCCAGTTTTATTTCTTTCATAAAACGCAATGCTTACTTTGTTTGAATGAAGTTTTATAAAACGCAGCTGTATGTTTTATTACCTTCATAAAACGCAGCTGTATGTTTTATTACCTTCATAAAACGCAATAATATGTTAATTTGTTTAATGTTATGCAGGCTTTAACATCGAGTGATAAGGAAGAATATGAAAATGAAGAAAAGATGATAGAAGCATTCACAAAGAACATTGAAAAAATTCTTCAAGGTGCAAAGCTAAAAAGCATAAAGGATTTTAAAATTATCCTTGTCCCGATTCTCCTTTCAGAGCATTTCTTTGTGATCTCGTTCAATCTTGAACAGAAACAAATATTCATCATTGACAACAGTGCGAAAGAAGAAACAAATAAAAATAAATATGGTGATGTGCCTGAAAATACAGTAAGTATTCTTACTTATGCTTTTAAAACACAAATATAAACCACCTAATCTTTTTTTTTCTGTAGAGGAATGCTTTGGCAGCTTACCTTAAATCTGTTGGACATGAAAAAGCAGATGAAATAAAGGGAATAACCCCTGTTAGAATGGAGATGAAATGGAGGACAAAAGATAACGGCATTGACTGTGGTATATTATGTATGCGTCATATGGAATGTTATAATGGTGAAGCAGTCGAGAAATGGGATTGTGGGTTTAATGAGGAATATGAAGAACCTGCAAATATCAAGAAGGGTAAAAACAAAAAAACAGTCAACAAGCAGACCGCACAACTTGATGATTTAAGAAGAAAGTTCATCGCAAAGATATTATTGCACGAAATCAACAAACAAAAAGATTTTGTTATTGAAGACTCAAAGAAGTTTCGAGACCTCAGTGCGAAACTTAAAAAACAATCTTATGACACTAGTTTAGAAAGGATTAAAGACAGGCTTGCTCTTGTTGGTTTACTTTGATTTTGAAATGCTACTTATTATAAAACGCAATGTTTTTTCTTTTAGCATAATTTTAATATAACGCAGTATTTTCTTGATCTTGTTGGTTACTTTGATTTAGAAATGCTACTTATTAAAAAACGCAATGTTTTTTTCTTTTTGGATAATTTTCATATAACGCAATATTTTGTTGATATATTTAAAATGCTCTTATTTGCTTGTTATTTTAAAACGCAATATGTATCCTTTCTTTTAAACATATTATTTAAACATTATTTTGATAAAAATTTTATATAATATATTTAAAATTTATAAAAAGGATACATATATAGTGAAATGTTATTAATATAAAACACAACATTTTAATAGTATGCTATAACTCAACATTGTCTATTTATTTGTTGTTTGACTTAAGTTATTTAATCTAAAACGCATTACAAAGTGTTTCCTAATTATTCATTTCCAAACATATAACGCAATATACCTTTATAACGCAATGATTTTTTTTTTACTATTTTTATAACACAAATTAAAAGCTAAATTACAATAATGACAATCATAAAACTGATATATTATAATATTCTAAAACGCAATGTTATAAAAAAATAATAATAAATGAATAGTAGATAAAACAAAGAAAAAACTGATAGCTTAATGACAAGGAAATTGATTAGACAAAAAGCCTTAAAAAGCCTTTTGGATTCCTGATAAAATACTGTATGATTGAACAATCAATTCAAAGAAAAAAATAAAATATAATCATTTTTATTATTAACACACTTGATTCAAATCCCTCTACCAATCCATTATATAAGAACAAAAACCCTAAACTATTTTCACATTCCTCTCATCATACACCAAATACACCAATACCCAAACACACACAAACCCTAAAATGGCTAATCAACAACTATCAGTTTGGTGGGTTAAAAGAGACAATTTTGTTCTTCAATTCCTTGATGGAAAAAAAATAAAATACCATTCCGTTGCTTCTGTTCTTCAAAACTGCAATGATAATGTTTTGAGAAGGATGAATGAAATAGGTATACCACCTGCTTGTTACACAGATCAGACAGCCGCACTGTTCAGAATTCTACACAAAAGATTTGGAAATCCGAATCAAACTGCAACTGAAGATGCCCAGGTTACATCTTGGGAGTTCATTGAGGAAACTTTCAAAGTTTCAGTGACTTGGGACGATGGTGATGTGGAGATGTATGACCCAAAGGACATATCTACCAGTGATGATATAAATTTTTTAAAGCAATTATCTGAAATACCAATCATCAACAACTCTGCTAGCAAATTTGCAGAGAAGCTTCAAAAGGCAGTAGTCTCACAGGTTGAACTTTGGGTTGAATCTGAAAGTGATGAGGAAATCCCTGATGGAAGCTTAGGGTTCTCATCCGAAGAAGAAACAAACTTTGATCCATGATGCTGATCGTGCTAGTAATTTTTATTTTATTTTGTAGTTTGAAAACATCATCTTTGTTTAAAACTATCATCATCTATATAACGCAATGTTTATGATATCCACTTGCATTTCTTGTTTAATTTGATCTATGATCTATGTTATAATAAAACGCAATAATCAAAAATCAAAAAATTCCATTTAAAGTATATTGTTCTATGTATAAAACGCAATAACAATATACTGTTGTTATTATAAAACGCAATTAACCAAAAAAGCTTATATTTATGAAGGATATCACAAAACGCAGTTACAAAAAGAGATGAAACCTATACATCATAAAACGCAATGACAATTTTTTTTTTCTTATTGATATCAGAATTTGACAGAATTTGTATACATACTTACATTGCATTGCTAGAACCTATAGCATTAGAAGAAACCTTATCTTTACATGTCCGACTGTTATGTCTTTTTCCACCACATACACGACACGATTTCTGGATCTTTGATGATTTCTGAATTGCAATCTCACGATTAGACTTGATCCTTTTTTGTACACCGCATCCTTTGGTCCTTATTTTGATCGGGACACGAATCATAGAATCTGATTTTTCTAAGTTCCCTCCAATATCAGTAAATCTTTCTTTGCGACTAGGAGGCGGCGCAGCAACCATAACCTCATCCGCTTTATCAATATAACTTTTAATATGATCCCTGTAACGACACAGCTCATCTAAATCCCCAACCAGCCTATTAACCACATACTCATTTGCAACAACGATTTCTCTATAAACTTTATCAATTTCACTATTCCTACCAATTTCATCAAACCGAATATTGCAATGATTTGATCCATTTGAAACAACATCTCTAATCCATCTTCTATGAACATATCTTCTAGGAAACTCAGTTATATCATCATACCGTAGAACATAAAATATATGGCGGCACAATATACCAAATTGTTCAAACCGTTTGCAAGAACAACTTATACTTAAACCATCTTCTTGTTTGCTGTATTGCACCTGTAAATAAGATTAAGAAGCTATATAAAATTAGTGAAATGTAATATAAAACGCAATGTATAATAAATATAATACAGAAATAAGTATATGATCATATAATGATAAAACGCAACAAAAGATGGAAAAAATAAAACGCAATAGATATTTAAAACAATATAAATTTAAAAAATACCTTGAATAAAGATGTGCATGGCTGTTTGAAATCCTTTATTTCATAATATTGAACATCACCCACAGTATCAAGAGACTTTGACATACACTTTGTAATGGCAGCATCAATTTCAATCTGAATATCCTTAAAAATTGTTTTGGTATATATTTCTGATGCTTGTTTCTCCAATACAAAGTCACTCCAGGTCTTACACTGAATATACCTTGTATCATGATCATTCCTCCTATGCTCATGCCTTTGAATATCCATTACAGTCTCAAAATGAGTGAAAAATTCAACAAGTGTACATCTTGGATTGCAAATCTGACCAAAGAAGTAATTCTCTCTTTCACATCTAGACGTAGTACGCATAAGACCAGCCAAATCCTCTCCATGGTAATAAGCGGGAATCCAATCAAATCGAAGATCGTACATATCTTTTAACCACTCATGATTTTCCAATCCAAAAGTAGACATTATTGAATGCCACTCAGTTTCAAAATCTTCTGGAATAATAGTATCATTCCAAACAACATGAGTCATTCTTGTATTAAAATCAATGTTTGCTGACAAAACAGGACCAACTTGTATAAAAAGTAATAAAATTATTAAACATAAAACGCAATAATTTAAAACGCAATATATTGAAAATGATAAACATAATGCATTGATGGTAAAACGCAATTGTTTTGTAATTCTATTGATAAAAGTGTTTGGGGATCTTATTGTATAATACATAAAACACAATAATAAAACTATATAAAATTGCAGTTTGTTATATCATAAAACGCAGTTAATACCTTTGTCTTCAATTTCTCCCATATATGCCACATACATAACCTATGCCTACTTCTTGAAAGTACATCCTTAATAGCTCTCTTCATTGCAGCATCTTGATCAGTAACAACAACTTTAGGCTCACTTCCAAAAGCATTAACAAAGCACCTTAAAAGCCATCTATAAGAATCTGCAGTCTCCGAACCAAGTAATGCACCACCAAATGTGACATTCCTAAAATGATTATCAATACCAGTAAATGGTACAAAAACCAAATCATACCTACATAAAACAAATTAAAAAAGCATTAGAAAAAAATAGAACAGGATATATAACGCAATAGAATATATAACGCAATAAATGAAAAAAACTTACTTGTTTGATTTATAAGTAGCATCAAAACCAACTATGTCACCAAACACTGTATAATTTGTTTTTGATTGCTCATCAGCCCATAAAAGCCCTTTCAATCTTCTATCTTCACCAATAACATAATCACATGTGAAACCAGGACAACATTCTTTCTTCCTAATAAGACGCCTAACTACCATTTCTGCATCATACTCTCCTATGTAAAGATTCAAATCCCTTCTATAATTCTTACAATCAACTTTACTAGCACCAACTTCACCAAAACCACCATACATTGTTTTCATAATATTGAATGCTTTAACAGGTCCAATATTGATTGCAGACAATCCAGATATAAAACTTTCTTTAACATAATCGATACTTCTGGCAGCCGGCAAGAAATGAATATCTTCATCTTCAACAAAGATATGATTATGTTCTTCTTCAAAGTAGTAGATTTTAAACATATTATTGTTCTCTAATATTAATTTCACATGAGCATTGCATCCAACTCTTTTTGAACCTCTATTACGTCTAACAATCTTTTTACTATTCTCATCAACTGAACCAGAATCTATTTCTTTGCTAACATGAAATCCTTCTTTTGAGCAGACAATATATCTTATTTTCACTAAACCACCACCATTTTTCCAAGAGGTATTTTTTCTTGCAGAAAAACCTGCTGCAAGTGCATATCTCTAATAAAACGCAAAAGCCTCATCAAATGATTTAAAAAACATTCCAACAGCAGGTGTAATGGATCCACTGACTTTAGGTTTGAAAAACTTTCTTCCACTGTTTATGCATACACGTTCCTCCCACTTGGAAATGTTATCTGAAACAATTAACAAATAACTATAAAACGCAATACCTCTTATATAATAATGTTTTTAGTGATAAATCTAAAAATATGTTAATAAAAATTAAAAAATACAGACCTTTAAAGTTTGTATATGAACTAATATGGATAAAATCATATAACGCAACACGTTCAGTAAAACGCATCATGTGATCTGAAACACTTAACAAATAACCATAAAACGCAATACAACTTATATAATAATGTTTTTAGTGTTAAATCTCAAAATAAGTTAATAAAAATTTAGAAATACAGACCTTTAAAGTTTGTATATGAACTATTATGGATAAAAGCATAAAACGTAATACGTTCAGTAAAACGCATCAAATGATGAACAAACAAAACAATGTATGAAACGAACAAAACTCTAAAATTGTACAACAATGACAGTTATAGCTTTATATTACATAAATCTTAAATTAAAAGTTTGTATGCATATAATTTGATTAATATCATAAAACGCAACTTTTCACTAAAACGCAATAAATGATGAAGAAACAAAACGAACAAATTATGTTAAATTATACAACAATAACAATTAAACTTATGAAAAATCAAATATTAATAACAGAAACACGAATTATAAAACGTAAAACAATGAACTTCGGAAAAAATAACAAAAATTTACTCAAAATTGAAGCTAAAATACCAGCAGAGTCTGAAGAAGACATTGAGGTTATCGAATTGACGAACGAAACAAGATTAATGTTTGAAAAGAGATGAATTTGCGATCGATGGCGATTTAGGGTTATAGAATCTTCAATTCTGTTATGAGAGTGATGAACTAAGAAGAGAGGTAACAGAATCTATAATCGAATTAGAACGAAGATATGATAATGTAAAAAGACGAAAAAGCCCACGCGTCCAAAATTTTAAAAAAGAAGATGAACGGCTAAGATTGCTTCCTATACTTCCTAGCCAAAATAAACTTCCTATTTGATCTTTTCCCTTCAAGAAGATAGTGAATTTTGTAATATTGGGCCACGATAAAATACGTTACCCACCACTCCACTAGGCTACCAATGAACTCTAAAGCCCATTTATCAGCCCAATAAACTCAAAACCCTAAATAATAATATAACCGCCACCGTCTTCCCTGTCCGGCTAGGGTTTGCTCCAAGTTGCAGGATCTCGGCAACCGCAAACAATGGTGATTGATTGATTCTCCAATTTATTCTGTATACATATATATTGTATGAATCTGACTGTAATTGAAACGTTGTTTACAGGGAAAAGGTACAGGAAGCTTCGGTAAAAGAAGAAACAAAACACACACACTGTGTGTCCGGTGTGGTCGCCGGAGCTTTCATCTTCAAAAGAGCCGATGCTCTGCTTGTGCTTATCCTGCTGCTCGTGTACGGAAATGTAAGTTAGTTGTTGTAGTTCGTGTTGTTTGTTTGTTTGTGTATTGATTGATTTTCAATTTGATGAACGCGTATGTAAATGTATGTTAGCTGTAATTTGTAGGGATGTAAACGAACTGTATTGATCGGAGCCTTGTTTATGTTAGTTCGTTTCGCATTTAACTTGTTCGTGCTCATTTATTAAGGAATTGAACGTGTTCACGAACACAAACGAACATATGTTTAGGACTAATGAATAAAAAAACGATATCCTTAATCTCTAATACGTCTACTTAGGGCCGCAACTGAACCGAACGAACACAAACAAGATCTTGTTCTTGTTCGTTTGTTAAGAAATACATGTGTTTACGAACTGTTCACACTTACCCAACGTGATTTTATGTTCGTGTTCGTTTTTTAAGGAAATGAATTTGTTTGTGTTCGTTTTTTAAGGAAATGAATTTGTTCGAGTTCGTTTTTTAAGGAAATGAATTTGTTCATGTTCGTTCGTTAGTTTTAGGCAACGAACGTTCATGAACACATATGGAAACAAACGAACACAAACAAACGTTCATGAACAAAATATATAATACACTAACATTTGTTAAATATATTCTTTGTCGGAATTTTGAAGTATTTAAATAAAATATAAAAACTAAAAACACTAATGAACTATCGAACACAATCGAACACGTTACCGAACGTTCACGGACATAAATGAACAAAAACGACCTCTATTCATGTTCGTTCATTTAACTAAAAGAACGGAATTTCTTGTTCGTGTTCGTTTGTCTAATAAACGAACTTCCCGCCGAACTGTTCACGAACTGTTCGCTGAACGTTTGGTTCGTTTGCAGCCCTATGTCTATTAAGCGTAATCAATCACCTTGTTAAGCACATGATATAATAATCATAAACGTAATTACACCAAAACAAAGGCACAAGTTATATATAAACGTAATTATCACAAATAAATGTTTCAAAGATCTAAATTTTTGATCACTAAACATAAACTAAACAAAAAAAGGCCATTAACAGACATAACGAACATATCACTGAACATTCACGAACGCAATTAAAGGAACGCGACCGGTTTTTTGTTCGTGTTTTGACTGTTTGTCCATTTATTTAATTGAATGAAATTCATTATTGATGTTTGCTCATTTATTAAACGAATGAACATAAACGAACATTCCGACGAATGATTTGCTGAACGTTCGGTTTGTTTACATCCCTAGTAATTCGTATTTGTTTGTTTGTGTATTGATTTATTTCAATAAAGGTGTACAGAAATGTAAGTTAGTTGTAATCGTATAGTTTGTTTGTGTATTGATTTTGATGAACTTAGATAATTGGAGCGAGAAGGCGATCCGGAGGAAGACAACTGGAACTGGTCGCATGAGGTATCTTCATAATGTGCCTCGCAGATTTAAGAGCGGTTTCAGAGAAGGTGTGCTTTTTTGTTATCGACAATTGCGTTTTTTGTTGTTACACGAATTTTGATTCTGTTGTGGTAGTTGTAACTAGATTTAACGAATGCGGTTAATTTATTGTTGTAGGTACTCAAGCTGCTCCTCGAAAGATAGCTGCAGCTGCTTCGGCTTAAATTTCTGATCAGAACCGCTATTTTGGTACCAATCAAGCTTATTTTATTTAGATCAATTCGTGTATCGAACATCATTTGGCGCTTTTGATTCTGTAGGATCATTGAACTTTGTTATGAAATTTTTTATTATGATTTTGTGCATCATGAGTTCATGACATATTTGATTTAAATTGTTTGGGATAATAAATTTTTTAAGCTCATTGTTGGTTCTTTAGGTCTACACATGATTTGTTATTAATATATTATATGCAGCTCAAAGTAAATAGTTGGTCAATGTTGTTCACTAGCCAGATTTTTTAAATTTACATTATTTAGTTAATACTTTTGCTTTGAACATACAACAGTGTTTGAAAGATGCTACTTCTACTTCTTGCCATGAGGGTAAAGGTGAACCGGTAGACCTTTTTCTGGGACGGGAGTAGAACGATAGATGATCTTCTCATTTGGGATTAACGTCTTTAACCTAAAGTTCTTCACGAAATTATGCATAAAAACAAGTATCTCTAATCGGGCATACTCTTTTCCTGGGCACATTCTTGGTCCTCCTCCAAAAGGTACGAACGCGTATGGTACAGGACCAGCTCCTTCAAATCTTGAAGGATCGAATTTCTCGGGATCTGGAAAGTATTTTGGATCGTTATGTGTCGTGTTCACGTTCCAAAATATCTGTAAAATTTGAAAACACCAAATGCTAGTTAACATTTCATCTTTTTGGACTAGATGTTTAAGGTGTTTAGAGTCTATTAATGTACCTTCCATCCCTTTGGAATGGTGAAACCTGCGTATTTGAAGTCTGTTAAAGCTTCTCGAAAGGCTCCTTGACCGGGTGGAGCTAAACGTATGGATTCACGTGCGACATTCCAAGAATATTTCATCTTCTCGACATCTTCCCACGTTAGTAATTCATCTTCTTTACATTTAGCGATCATCATTTGTTCTGCACGAGCATATATTAGCCATGAAAAAGGTTTTTAGTGAGGCTAGTGAACAGGTTAACTTGGATTGTGTATTATCTCGTATAATTATCCATGTCAAATACATCACGCTAACTTTGTCACATATCAATAGTGTAACCCGAACACGACACATGTCAATATATCCTAGTTTTGTGAGTCATCCTAGCTCACAAAGCTATGACATGGGCCGCGTTCAGGTTACACCATTTATATGTGACCAAGTTACGGTGATGTGTTCGACGTGAATAATTATACGATTAATGTCTGTATAATTACACTATTTTTAGCTTGATGGATCCGGACATGACTCGTATAATTATTCATGTCAAATGCATCACCCTAACTCATATCGGCCAGAACTCGCTTCGATTTGTTTTTGTTTTCGTAGGTTGTTCATTTGCCTTTTCTAGTAAATTTAGAGTTACCTTCACGAACTTGGTCATAGATATGTGGATTCTCGGCAAGATGCTTCAAGACGAATGTGATTGCGACACTACTAGTTTCATAGCTAGCTACTAGTAAACCTATAATATTGTTCGAGATTTCCTTCTCGCTCATAAGCCTACCGTCCTCATTTGTCACGAGTAGCATTTTCGACAATATATCATCTCTCACTATCTCTTTCTCCTCGATCAATTCCTTTCTCCGTGCTGAGATGATTTTCATCAAACCATCACGAAGAACTTTTCCTCCTTTGACCGCACGGTTATATGCAGTACCAGGAAAATCTATAGGCATCGAGATCATCCCGTTTGTGACGGTATTGAAATTCTCTAGCACCTTGGCAACTTTATCTTCATCATCTTCGTCCATAAATAGTTTACACGAAAGGGCGAAAGTGTACTTTTGTGACAAAGGGTAAACCTTCACCTCTTTAAAAGGTGCCCATTCGGTTTCCATATGCTTACGGGCCATCGAATCCATTAGAGGAACATATTGTTTTAATGCTTCGGGCTTTAGAATATCGTGAACAGAGTTAGCAAGCAATGGGGCTACGACTTTTTGACCTTCGTTGATGACTTCGGTAAAGAGAAGAACCTTGGAGGCGGATTTAGGCCACCACGAGGTGAGAACTTTGTTCTCGTTGGTGAACACAAACTTGTTTCCTTTAGGTCCACAAAAGAAGGCCATTTTCTCTCCAAGCAAAGATGTTTTAAACACGTTAGGCGAGAATTTTTCCATTCGTTTTTTGATGAATTTTGGCGGGCCCGACAAGCCAAAGTCGATGCTTTCTCCGACGATTGGCCATCCGAATGAGCCCGGTGGAGTGTTGGGACTAAAAGAGGCTCTTTTTCTTAAAAGTAACAAGGATGAAAAGAGTGAGAAACCGAGAATCACAAGAATGGATAGCGAAAATGATAACGTGATATCCATGTTTCGTGATGGCAAAAGAGCGTGTATCGGGGGTGTGTTTATAAAGTAAAAAAGGGATCGTGGTGTCGCGATAATTGACGATGAGTAAACATAACATGATCAAATATTTATTCATGTCGTTGAAATCGACAACTAGAACATGGGTGTCATCAAAGATCGTTGATTTCTGCAAATGATAATAGATTGCTAGATTATAGTATGATGTTTGAGTATATGATGCCGTCGAGGGGTGTAGATGGGACACTTGCTAATGGGATTATGGTAAAGTTCCAATTTAGAGTATCTAATTTGGATGGGGTATCATGTGATTTCAAATCGATTGTTGGTAATTCAAGAATCATCATAATTATTAAATAATAATTTGATTAAAATAGAATTGAATGTTTTTTTGGTTTATATAAAAGAATATACCTTATGGTTTGATGTAGTCGTCCCCAAAAAAAAAAAAAAAAAAAAACACTTGTGATCAGGAATAACATTCTTTTTCTTTTGGTTATCTAAATGTTATTACGTAGTTTTTCGGTCTAGTGTTGAAGGTCAGTATAAAAGTGTAGTTAAAACTAGTTGACTTCTCGTTGTAGCTAATCAATTATCAGTAAAAAAAAAAAAAACTTAATTGTTGCAATATAATGTTAAAAGTATGGGAAAAGATCAAATAGAAAGTTTATTTTGGCTAGGAAGTGTAGGAAGCAATAGGATTAGGACATGTGACAACATTTAAAATAAAGAAAAAGGGTATTTTAGTCAATCCAACCCTTTCTTTTTCCTTTTCAAAACCCAGTAACTTCAAAACCCACCATTTTCAAAACCCACCATCTTCAACCTATTCTTCACTTTCTATCTCAATAATCACTACATTATAGTGCGATTTTCATCACCAATCAATGATTCAAACGCCCGATCAACGTGTTCTTCAGCTTTTTTGAAGAAAACCCAGTTTAATTTCATACAAAATCTCGTTTTTTCAGGTGATTTTGAAGATAATCACTCGATCCGTTCGATTCGAGCGCTGATAAGTGTTTCAATCATTCAAAAATCGTCAATTGTTGAAGAAATCACTTCAATCCTTGTAAGAAATTCTTTAATTTCATGTTTACGATATGGGTTTCCGAATAATAGTCATTGTGTTTTACGATCTTAGCGGGGGTCCGGGGGCAGCGCCCCTGGTAGCGGGGTCCCAGGGGCGGCAGCCCCTGGCGGGGTCCAAGGGGCAGAGCCCCTGGCTGGGGTTGAGCTGCAGAAAAATTGCCTCTGGAAACTGCATTGGTCCAGACAGTTCACAGCACAGACAGAACTATTGTCATTGTTCAATGCGTTTTAGAAAGAACACTTTCTTTGGTGTTTTCTGGCCATTGCGTTTTAGAAAAACACATTCTTGAAGTGTTTTTTGTGCATTGCGTTTTAGGTAAAACATTTTTTTATGTGTTTTCAGTCCATTGCGTTTTAGAAAACAGACATTTTAAGTGTTTTCTGGCCATTGCGTTTTACAAATAAGACATTTCTTTGTGTTTTTTGTGCATTGCGTTTTAGGTAAAACACATTTTTATGTGTTTTTAGTCCATTGCGTTTTAGAAAGTACATTATCTTTTGAGTTTTTAGGCTATTGCGTTTTAGAAATAAGACATTTCTTTATGTTTTCTGGCCATTGCGTTTTACAAATAAGTCATTTATTTGTGTTTTTTGTGCATTGCGTTTTAGAAAAATGTCATATTTAGGTTTTTTTTTTCATTGCGTTTTACGTAACTGGGGGTTTTTCTATTGCGTTTTACGCAACTGGGTTTTAAATTTTTTTTTAAAATATAGCAATAGTATACTCGTTTTAAAGATAAAAAAACGCTCGTTTTTTTGGTGCAATTTTTATAAAAAAATAATGTCGTATGAAAGAGTTATTAACGTTTAAAAAATGGGGGGGAATTGGAGGAGAGAGAAACTATTGACTTGGATTGACTAGAATGCCCCTAAACAAACTGACGCGCCTCTTTTCTTCTTTCCAATTTCCCTGATTTAATCTTAGCCCTTGATTAACTAAATGGATGGTCAAGATCACTTCCTAGCCTTCCTAGCCAAATTAACTTCCTATTGTATCTCCACCCTAAAAGTATATGCTCGTTTTGAGGAATTAAAATAGATATATTTTGAGTTTATTGAGATTTTTTTCAGAACTAATAACAATAAAAATAACAAAAATAAACTCAAAGAGACCATTTTTTTATCTATTTTTTTAATAAAATACCTCCATAGGTTTAAGAAACTAGCATAATGGGGTGTTTGTTTTTTTAAAAGCACTTCTAGACCTCTTATGTTTGCCCCACGTAGACCACACCTAGACGTTTAAGTCTGCAAGGTGTTTATTTTTTGGAAGTGATTTCATTATAAAAGGTCTACTAGACCTCTTCTCCAAGCAGATCTAGAATCTCATCTTCAAAGCTCTTCTCCTCCTCTTCTCCTTCTCTGCTCTTTCAAAACACAACAAACCCTAGCTCCTCCCAGCCGACACCACATCTCCCCTCCGCCACCACCACATCTCCGTCACCTCCCCCACCTCCGGTTAACCCGACGTCACCTCCCCCACCTCCGATTGAGCCGCCGACAACCACCTGCTGCGTCCACCCCACACAACAACTGTGACAACCGGTGATTTACGGCTCCTAATTACGTGAATAACAGGAAATTAACGCGATAATAAATAGTGTTTATGACGCAAATTAACTTAATTAGGCCTTTGGAGTGCCTAGAAACGACTAACCGACTTTACAGGGCGTGAACGGTGATTTACGGAAAGATCCGATGAATATTAAGCGACAACGAACTGATGCCGTACAAGATACCGACAACGCCGACAAGTATGAATGTTACACGAATATTTTATGTCTATGAAATTAATTTGGTGAATTTATTAGGCTTCCGTGCTACACAAACGCAAACGTGAACTAAAAACGCGATAGCAGGAAACGCATCGGCAACAAAACGAAAGCGACGGAGACGCCTGTCACCTTCAGAACCTACATTTTACGCTATATTTAGCTCCGTAATGAAATTTTAGTAATTACAGTCGAAACCGGATCAGAAAACGAATTAAAAACGTCAACGAGGTAATTCTTCGCGATTTTTACCACAACCGACTAACGAGGGCGTCCAACATCGAATACCGATACTATTTTATATATTATTAAACCAAAAATTATGATTCACGATATTTTTACGATAATTAGGTTATAAAAACGGGTCTTATAGAAGTAACGGGCCACTAAAACGCGAGAGTTGGGCTTGTGGGCCTTGGGCCCAAGTCCAAAGCCCATTACACAAGTATAAAAGGGACCATACCCTTGATTTTTCTCATTTGGTGCAGACATTCACAACAAACAGACCAAACACACACACACCCGAACACTCTCTCTCTCTCCGGCGAACTGGTGCGGCGGCGGAGCCGCCGTAGGCGGCGGCGGTGGGAGTTTTTCCGGCGACCTTTCTTCTCCGGCGAATCTCACCTCGACCACCCTCCTCCTTCCCTCATCACCCCTGAACCACCCACCGACCCCCTTCTCCTCGACGGACTAACCACCACCACCGTTATCGGGTGGTGGTGAGCGACGGCTGAAGACGAGAGGCGAAGAGAGAGAGACTGAAGGAGAGAAAGAGAACCGGCGGACCGACGGTCGGCTTCATCGCCGGTCGGCTTCATTGTCCGGCGGTCGGTTAATTTAACCGGCGGTCCCTGCCTTTGTCCGACAAATCGGGCCTGGTCTGGTCGTTTTTCCGGCAAGATTGTTGACGATGATGATAGATGATGATGGTGGTTTCGGTGGTGGTCAGCAGGCGGTCGGAGACTCGGACCGATGGTCCTTGTCTCGGTCCGGTGGTTTATTTTGGTCCAACGAGTTTCTGATGATGCTGAAGATGTTCAAGTTCAGGTTTTGCGGGTCAAGTTTCGGTTCGGTCAGTGGGTCTCGGTTCAGATGCGATCAAACGGGTCGACTCGGGTCAGACAAGTCAACTCGGTTCAGCCCGTTCAAACCCAGTTAACTCAACGGGTTGACTGGTCAAGCAGGTCAACTGGTCAACGGTTTGAGTTGGGTCAGTTTATGAAGCGGGTCGCGTCGACTCGGTCGAACCGAGTCAACTCGATCAAGACTGGTCAACTCAGCGAGTCAACTCGGTCAACCCAGTTGACTCGGTCAACTCAGCTTTTCGACACGAAGACTGGTAAAGAATTAGCGACGCATTTTATTTATTTTCATTGTTATATAGTTTATACGCGAAATCGAACCAATCGATTAAAGTATAGTTATATTTCGGCACATTCGACAAAATATTATCTAAATATTGTTTAAAATTGTTTGATTAATGGTTGAATTTTGAAAATAACGACAACTTGGGTTGTCGGGGACGTCCAAAAACAGAGGAAATTCTGCCCGTATTTTCGAGAAAACCCGTAGACAAAAAGTGTTTTATTATAAGACGAACTTCTCGGATTCAAATTAAATTACAAAACAAATAAAGTTATCACATTTGTTTTAAACAAGACGACGATTCGAATATTATTTACAAAAATAAACATAATTATTATATTTATTCTAAACCTCGGAAATTCGACAATTCTTTACTAAACTAAATATAGTTTATATATAATCATCTCAAACCGCCAACCAACATGAAACTTTTATAAAATATATATATAGTTTATATTTATTTCAATTAACGAACGATACAAATTCGTTTTATAAAAATAAATATAGTTTTACATATTTATTTCAAATGTCGAACAACATGAATTCGTTTTTACAAAATAAATATAGTTTGTATATTTATTTCAAGTATTAAACAATACGAATGCTCTTATAAAAATAAATACAGTTTATGTGTTTGTTTCACGACGATTCTTTTGCAAAATAAATATAGCTTTTATATTTATTGCAAACATCAAACGACTTGTATTCGTTTATAAAATAAATATATTTTATATATTTATTTCAAACTTCCAACGACGATTCTTTTATAAAATAAAGAGTAAATTACAAGTTTTGTCCTTTATGTATGTCCCAAATTGCAGGCGCTGTCCTTTGTCTTTAAAATTGATGAGTTTTGTCCTTAATGTTTGCAAATCTTGCACGTTATGTCCTTTAGGCCAAACCCAGTTAGATTTTTTGGTTAAATGAAGGCATGTGGATGGCACATGAGGGCACTTTTGTCATTTTGCCTCCCTAGGGGTTATTTTGTAAATAACTTATAACAAGGGTGCATTGTGTAAAAATAAAAAAAATAAAGATATAAAAAAAATTTGTTCATGCTCTCTCTTTCTCTCTCTAACTCCCTCTCTCCTCAAACCCTGATCTGTTCTAAACCCTGATCTGTTCTAAGCCCTAATTACCGCCCCTAAAACCACCTCCACCACCGGTCCACAGACCACAACCCACCACTCCGGCCACCACCACCTGCAACCGCCCCCAAAACCACCTCCACCACCGGTCCACAGACCACAACCCACCACCATCTCCACCACCATCCCCCATAACCAGCAACAAACACCATTCCCATAACCTGCAAACCACCCAAAATCATGATTCAATTTAATTTTAGAATATTACAACAAACCTATATACCAGATTAAAACCCCCCCAAAATCCCCAAAACCAAAAATATCAAAAACCCCCAAAAAACAAATCCGACATCACCACTAAACCACAATAAACAATAGCAGAAAAGGTGGAAAAACATACCCGAAAGAATCAGGGACCGTCCTGGTCTTCCGAACCGGACTACATCAACACCGACAAAAACCGGACGAACAATTCTACTTTATCAGCGAAATCTAGCGCCAATTCTGGTTCCGATCTGGATCAGAGACCGGTTAAATCTCGAATATCGCCGGTGAAGTTTACTGACGAGAAGGCGAGGAAGCTACGAATGTTGACGAGTGAAACGGAGTCGTTTCATGATGCGATGTATAACTCCTCTATTGCTTCTTGTTTCGCTTCTGATTTCTCCGTTCGGTTTGATGCTTGATCTCCGGTGACCGGTTTCCGGCGTCTTCACCATCACCACCCACTATCTCCACCATCGCCTGACCCATCATCACCACCCACTATCTCCACCATCGCCTGACCCACCATCTCCGGCGGCCAGCATCTCCGTTGCCTGCATCTCCGTCACCAGCATCTCCGTCACCAGCATCTCAGGTGGTCGGCGATGTCGATGTTCAGTAGGTTAGAGAGAGAGACAAGGGTTAGAGAGAGACAAGGGTTAGAGAGAGAGAGAAGGCAGAGTTTTATGTTGTTTTTATATATATTTTTTATTTTAAATATCTTTTTTATACTTACCCAATAATCCCTAAAGATAAGTTCTTTTACACAATAGTCCCTATAATGGTGTAAAGACAAATGTACCCTCACATGCCTTGCACATGACCAATTTTAACAAAAAAAAAAAAACTGGGTTTGGCCTAAAGGACATAACGTGCAAGATTTGCAAACATTAAGGACAAAACTCATCAATTTTAAAGACAAAGGACAGCGCCTGCAATTTGGGACATACATAAAGGACAAAACTTGTAATTTACTCTAAAATAAATATAACTTTTCAAATTTATTTTATACGCCTAAACGGCATATACGGATATTTTGACAAAGATCATACGAAACGCGATATATAATACGAGTTTGTCATATATTATTTTCGTATAAATATTCTTTTATACACGTACGACTTCCCGGGACGACAAGCGATCTTAACGATATATTTTGATATAAATATTTATTTACTTTCAAATCTCTCGAGAATCAAGTCTTGTCAAGACTTATTGGTTATTATCGACAATAAAACGATACTTATCAAATATGACTTAATCATTTCCGATAAGTTAACTACTTACCGTGAATCGTTCGATTAACGATTCGGTAGGGCTCGATGACACGTAGTATAGTTACTACGTTTACTTAGAAACTTATAAGATATTCCGTGTTAGGAATATTGTAGAATGCACGCTAGCAAGTCAAGTCTTGGAAACGACATCACGACATCACAAAATCGTAATTAGCTAGCTTTGCACAAGGCAATTCAGGTGAGTTCATAACCCCACTTTTTACGGTTTTACATTTTTATGAATGTTTTCGGGGTGGAAAGACATGCACGTTTTCCAGAAACATACAAAGTTTTCGATAAACAAGGACTGCATATTTTTAGACAAAGCACGTTTTGCAAGAACATACAAAGCTTTTGAACGAGCGAAAACTCATATTTCTAAATCATATTATGAATGGATTTCGAGGAACTCAAATGGTTTACGAATGGATTATACTAAATATACTGGTTTTTACAAAACAAATGCGTATTCTCGAAATGTGAATGATTTTCATGACTAGGGATGGATCGTCTGGTGATAATATAAAGAGACTGGGGAGTTAGCCTTAGAGGCTGGGGAGGTTCAGCCTTAGAGGCTGGGGAGGTTCAGCCTTAGAGGCTGGGGTAAAATACATGTTACGAATGTTTGAACGGTATGAAATGAACTATTAAATCATGTGAGCATAGATTAAATTTGAAATGCCATAAATTCTTAATTAGGGACGAAGGTTAGATCTAACGGGTACGGCCGAACCCCACTCATGTGTCACACCCCGATATTTCCACGTATTACCGGTGGGCCCGGTGGGGAGTATCGTGACTTAGTTGATATCATCATAGTCAAACAACACAAATTTAAATGCACAGCGGAAGCAAAGATAGATTCATTTCAACTTTAATAAATTGTAATATTAAATATCATGAAATAGTTTAAACGGATCCACAGGCGGATCAAAATAAAAAGGAGATATTGTTCAACAGTTTTATTGATATCCAAGCTTACGAGACTTATTGTGGACGCTAGAAGACAGCCAGCCTAGTACGAGTAGTACCTGCTCTTAACCTTTTGGAAAATACGTCAGTTTACACTGGTAAATACAATTTAACTGACTCATTTTGAAAATGTTTGAAAATTTATTTGAATGCACGTGGCACAAAACATTTTATAACTTGGGATAATTATTTGAATATAATCTTGTAAGTGAATTACATGTTTCTTATGCGTTCAGTAGCCCGATCCGTAGACCGGGTTAAAGATTAATAGACACACCACATTATTTGGTTAGGCACTGACGGGTGTACGCCTACACCCCGTGCTTAGGTCGTGGCCATCTCGTAAGATGATGCCAAGGATATCCGGGACATGGTCATTAACCCCCCAAAGGCTTTAAGCAAACAAAACATTTCAAAACGAAGCATATCAATGATTTAACCTCTATTCGATTAAAGATTCAATGCCCGACCAAGCGGTATTTTATATACCATACCCCAAGCCCGTATAGGGAAAATAAGTTAAAAGTATTTACCTTTGCAAGTATAAATCACAATTAGCAAGTGCGTGTAGCTTTTACTGGGTCTCCTATTCTGGAACAAAGGTTTATAATAACCTATTAGATTTCTAACGGGTCTTTATTTAAGCTTAAGCTTAGACCGGTTAGTTTTAAAGGAAGATACGGTTCAAACGTACGATTAAGCGAAGACCGGAATGGAATGTGATTTAGACCCGACAAGTTTGAAGACTTGTATAATATGGGTAAACTAAATACATTCTGGATTTTGAGACAAAAATGATAAGGTTTGACCCGTTTCGATCAATTTATGCAAACTAGTTACATAAACGGAACCGAACGCGAAAAGGGCGTAACGGGTAACCATAAGAGTCATATGCAAGTTCCCTGAGTTAATATGCCTTAAACATGTTGTGATATCAGTAAGGTATCTTCTATTATGCCCCAAACGAATTTAAACTCAAATTATGCCTCATAAGGCCATTTTGGTCATTTAAAAGATTATAAAAGAGTTTAATTAGTAATCTGAGTTACAGGTCTGATTTATTCAGTAAATACACTTAATTTAATAAGTTATAACAGTAGGGTATGACCTATATGTGAAATTTATCATTTAAAACCAAACTATGCACCTTAGGGGTATTTTGGTAATTTCACTTAGGCTTAAAAGGTCAAAACTGAAAACCTGAGTTTAAAAACTTTTACTTACTGTTAATATATAAAAATATCAGTAGGTATCAACCTTATATGTTTAATATGGTTTTAGTACATACTATGCGTTAAAAATGCTTAAAAAGGCGATTTAGAGCCATTTCCGGGTTTTCAAAGGAAAGCTGATATTTTTATAATTCCAGAAGGCTCAAAATATTTTATTTATCAAATTTAGTCAGTAGAAAAAGGTTTGGGGTCAAAAGGATTTGTAAAACTCATTTTATGGCTTAAAAGGGCAAAACCGGTATTAACCGAATTAAACTTAGAGACCTATGTTATGCTCAGCCAAAAATTAAATAAAAATCTTCAAAAATCCCAAAATATTATATTACATCAGTGGGTAAAAAGTTTGATATCAAAAAGTGGGTTTAGATAGGCTATATGCTAATTACGCCATTTATTTAATAAGAAGCTTTCTAATCACGCTAATGAGCATAACTCTTAATCTAGACCTCAAACTGATGTCAAATTTTAGGTGCAAGTTTATAAATCAGTAAATAAGGTTTCTACTCTTTTAATTTTTTAAAAATCACGTTTTATAGTCAAAAGGGCATAATAGTCAACATTTAAGCACTTAACGGAAACATGCATATGAATCGGATAACTAATGAACCAAGTTGTATAATCTCAGAGAGTTATATTTATATGAAACCTGGTCCAAATAAAGCTCTAAGGCAATTCTAAAACATGCTTAAACGGGTCAGAACTGAAAGTCAAAGCGAAAGTCAATTTATGCGACTTTCGGTTCCGATCCGGGTCTAAACTGAAAATTGCCGGGTTGAACATGTTTAGACATGTTCTTACATTAATTACCAAGTTATATTAGTGATCAAACAGGTTGCATGTCTCCTACATTGCTAATTATGCATTAATTTGAAAATAAGCATTCTGTTGACTTTTTAATAACAAGTTTGACCCGACAATTGACCTAGTTAGAGTGGGAATCAGAGAGTACCCTTTTAAGGGTTTATTACCCACATAAATACCTACTTATAGGTACTTTCAATTCGAGATTTGACTGAACAAATATTAATTAACCTCGAAGTCAAACTTTAATTACGACGGTTTGACTTTTAGCTAATTAACTAAGCTAAACTGAATTAGGAAGGGTTTAGGACACTTACAATGGTCCTAAGTATGATTAGGGATCACTAGGAAGCTTGTTGTTGATCAGGAGAGCTCCAGAAATGAGTGTTGCAAATGAATGAACAAAGTTGCAACCAAAGTGGGTTCTTATATACACATTTTGATCTTCTAAGATGATGCCAAGATAGTCTATGAGTGCTTCCAGATCAAGCCAAGTGCCCTCTATGCATGTAATACCATTAGAGAGCCTCTGGTATAAGAAAACAACTGTTTAAAGTCGGTTTCAGACCTGCAACAGACAGCTGTGCGCTGTTTCTGTCGCTGGCGCTTGTTCGCGGGCCGCGAGAAGTCCCTCGCGGGGCGTCTAAAAATGGCGCAACAGGCCAAATAAGTTTCACAAATTACATTTCAGTCCCTGGTCCTTTGTAACGTGGTTTTGATTGTTTTTCTTGCACTTTTGGCCCTCTAACTTGATTTTTAAGGATCTTAAGACTTTTACAAACTTGGTTAAGTCCTTGGTTAACTTTGTGCTTACCCGAAAAGTCACAAATTTCAACGTTGACGCTTTTAACCCTTCGTATACGGATTTGATCATAACTTTCTCATACGATAACGAAACTTTATGAAATTTTTATCACACATTCTAGTGAGCATATTTTACTGTTACAAAGCTTCGGGTTTGCTAAATGGTCACTCAGAGGTATACCTTAAACATGTTGACACATTTAACCCCTGTAGTTTGTAATTCCTTACTTTCTTTCATTTTCAGCTTCGTATGATCCATGATTTATTCATTTGAAGGTATAAACATCTTGTAGGGCTATTTTAAAATATATTTATCCATTGTTGATACTTTGGACCCTTATATTCACATAGTTTCTCTGTTTGTCAACTTTAGTCCCTCTAAAGTACTTTTTCACATATTCAAAGCTTATGACACGTGTCAATACATTATTGGACGTAAATTTTCGAGGTGTTACATCCTCACCCCCTTAAAAGAAATCTCGACCTCGAGATTTACTGAAACAAATGAGGGTATTTTTCTTTCATTGTGGACTCTACCTCCCACGTGTATTCGGGACTTCTGCGGGCATCCCATTTGACCTTTACAATAGGCACATGTTTCCTTCGAAGCTTCTTTACCTATCGATCCTCAATCGACAATGGTTTTTCCACAAATTTCAAGCTCTCATCTATATGCACATCCGTATGTGGTATGACTAGTGATTCGTCAGCTAGGCATTTCTTCAGATTGCAGACGTGGAATACGTTGTGAATACCACTGAGCTCTTCAGGTAAGTTTAACTTGTAAGCCACTGACCCGACATATTCGATGACCTCGAATGGTCCTATATACCTTGGGCTTAAGTTACCTTTCTTACCAAACCGCATCACTCCCTTTCAGGGTGATACTTTAAGCAAAACTTTATCACCAACCTCAAACTTTAGAGGTTTACGCTTTGGATCTGCGTAGCTTTTCTGCCTATCTCTGGCAGCTTTCAGGCGGTCACGAATCTGGACAATCTTGTCCGTTGTTTCAAAGACTAAATCAGGTCCTGACAACTGAACTTCTCCTACTTCCGCCCAACAAATAGGCGTTCTGCATTTTCTACCATATAGTGCCTCGAAAGGCGCAGCCTTAACGCTGGTATGATAGCTATTGTTATAGGAGAACTCAATCAATGGCATGTGGTTATCCCAACTACCACCTAAATCAATCACACATGCACGAAGCATGTCTTCCAACATTTGGATGGTACGCTCACTCTGCCCGTCCGTCTGTGGATGGTAAGCCGTACTAAAGTTTAAGCGCGTGCCCAAAGACTGTTGGAAACTTTTCCAAAAATGTGATGTGTATCTTGTATCTCTCACAGAGATAATTGAAACTGGTACTCCATGTAAAGATACAATCTTATCTACGTACAATTGGGCTAACATGTCAGAGCTATAAGTCTCCTTAATGGGTAGAAAATGTGCTGACTTAGTCAGTCTATCTACTATCACCCATATAGTATCATTTCCCTTCCTTGTCTTGGGCAACTTAGTGATAAAATCCATTGTCACCATTTCCCACTTCCATGTGGGAAGTTCAGGTTGTTGTAGTAAACCTGACGGCTTCTGATGCTCAGCCTTGACTTGCGCGCACGTCAAACATTTAGCTACATAGGCAGCTACAGACTTTTTCAAGCCTATCCACCAGTAGTTTGCCTTTAGATCCTGGTACATCTTATCAGCTCCAGGATGAACGGAATATTTAGAACTATGGGCTACCTGAAGGATGACATCTCGAAGTCCTCCATAAACTGGAACCCATATCCGTCCATTCAACCTCAGGATTCCGTCCTTGTCATAGGATAACTGCTCCTCAGTTACTCCTAGCTTTTCATCAGGATAGTTAGCTTCCATCACAGCTTCCTTCTGTGCAGCTAACAACCTTTCGTTCAAACTATTCCTTACCTCAATGCTCTTGGCATTGATTCTTATAGGCTTCACTCTTTCCTTCCTGCTTAAGGCATCGGAAACTACATTCGCCTTGCCTGGATGGTATCTTATCTCACAATCATAGTCATTCAAAGTTTCCATCCATCGTCGTTGCCTCATGTTTAAATCCTTCTGATTAAACAAGTGTTGAAGGCTCTTGTGATCTGAATAGATCACACACTTGGTTCCATACAAGTAATGCCTCCATAGTTTTAGTGCAAATACAACGGCACCCAGCTCCAAGTCATGGGTGGTGTAGTTCTTCTCGTGCACCTTTAACTGTCGTGAAGCGTAGGCAATGACTTTACCTTTTTGCATGAGTACACAGCCCATACCGGTGTGTGATGCATCACAATATACTACAAACTCATCAATTCCATCAGGCAATGTCAATACAGGAGCGTTGCTCAACTTTTGCTTCAGAATATCAAAAGATTCTTGTTGCTTAGGCCCCCAGTCAAACTTGCTTTTCTTGCGTGTGAGTAAAGTCAGGGGTGCTGCAATTCTTGAGAAGTTTTCGATAAATCGCCTATAGTATCCTGCTAGACCCAGGAAGCTACGAATCTCTGTAGGCGTATTTGGTTCTTGCCAATTCATGACAACTTCAACCTTAGCGGGATCTACTTGGATACCACGCTCACTAACAACATGTCCAAGGAATTGGACTTCACGAAGCCAAAATTCACACTTCGAGAACTTGGCATAAAGCTTCTCCTGCTGAAGCAGTTCCATAATACATCGAAGATGCTTCTCATGGTCAGCTTGACTTTTCGAATAAATGAGGATGTCATCGATGAAGACGATGACGAATTTGTCTAAGTAAGGCTTGCAGACGCGATTCATGAGATCCATGAACGCTGCTGGTGCATTAGTGAGCCCAAAAGGCATCACTAGGAACTCGTAATGACCATAACGAGTCCTAAATGCAGTCTTGTGCACATCTTCATCTTTAACCTTCAATTGGTGATAACCTGACCTCAAATCGATCTTAGAGAAGTAGCTTGCCCCTTGCAATTGATCGAACAGATCGTCGATCCTGGGCAAAGGATACCTATTTTTGATAGTGACCTTATTAAGCTCACGGTAATCGATGCATAGACGCATCGATCCATCCTTCTTCTTGACAAACAAGATCGGTGCTCCCCAAGGAGACGAACTAGGTCTAATGAAACCTTTGGCTAGCAAATCATCTAACTGCGTCCTTAATTCCTTCATCTCTGTTGGTGCCAACCTATAAGGTGCTCTAGCAATAGGTGCTGCTCCAGGGATGATGTCAATTCGGAATTCCACTTGCCTATCTGGTGGTAAACCAGGTAGTTCCTCAGGAAAAACTTCAGGATATTCTGAAATGACGGGGATGTCTTCAATCTTAGGCTTTGGCTTATCAATAGTAACCTGTGCCATATAAATGACACAGCCCTTCTTCAGACATCTGGATGCCTTGAGCATAGACACTTGCTCAGGCAATCCATGCTGGGTATCCCCCTGAATGGTAAGTGGCTCACCAGACGGAGTCTTAATTACTACTTGCTTCTTATTGCACACTATCTGGGCTTGGTTATGTGATAACCAATCCATACCTATCACTGTATCAAAACCGGCTAGCTTAAAGGGAAGTAAGGACAAAGGAAAAGAGTGGTTCCTAATGGATATAGCACATCCATCTAACACAGTTGAGGCGGTTTCTATGGTTCCATCAGCTAATTCCACCTCATACTTCACACTTAAGGCTCTTACAGGCAATTTCAACAACTCACAAAACTTGTTATCCACAAAAGACTTATCCGCTCCAGAATCAAACAATACTCTAGCATAAACATTATTTATGAGAAAAGTACATGTGATCACGTTGTCGTCCTGGACAGCTTCCTTTGCATCCATCTTGAAGACCCTAGCATTTTTTCTTTTTCCCATCCTCGGTTTTCTTGGTGATCTTTGGGCAATTGGACTTAATGTGCCCTTTTTCATTGCAACTGTAGCACGTTGCGTCCTTCAGCTTCTTGCACTCTAGGGTCTTATGTTCCGAAGATTTGCAAATCCCACATGGCCTCGGCTGAGACTGGGATTTCGACTCAAGTCGGCACCTCCCAAAATGGTGCTTCTTACAAACCTTACACTTGGGCTTATCTCCATATTGTTGCCCATCCTTCTTAGATCCCGACCCCTTCTTGTGGTCATTATTTCCCCGGTGCTTCTTATCTGATCGTCGTGAATTGTCATCTTCACGCTTCCTTTTCTCGGCATCCGTGTTCCTCAGCGATCTCTGCCTGACCGCGTCCAACGTGAGGGACAAGGATATATCAGCTACGGACCTGAATGTAGTTGGCCGAGAAGCTTTTACACTTGCTTTAATTTCTGGGGCTAAACCCCCAATGAAACGAGTTATTCTTTTGGGTTCCGGGGTCACCAGATATGGAACCAATCTTGACATGGTATTAAAGCTCGTAAGGTAAGCTTGGCAATCCAGATTTTTCATTACCAATGACAGAAAATCTGACTCAATCCTTTCAACCTCATGCTGAGGACAGTAGTTCTCCTTGATGAGGGTAACAAATTGTTCCCATGTCATGTTATACAGTGGAATCTTCCCTGTAGCTTGAATCAATGATTTCCACTAGGCTAAGGCCTCACATTTGAACGATTGAGACACAAACTTTACTACATCCTTATCAGCGCACCCGCTGATGTCAACCACGGTATCCATTTCATCCAACCATGTCATGCAGTCAATTGCTCCCTTCTCCCTAGTAAAGTCTCTGGGTTTGCATGAGACGAAGTATTTATACGTACAGGACTTACCACGCGGTTCCTGTTTAAGCTCGATTTTCCTTGACGGGACACTTTGCTGGTTCGAGGAGTGATGATCGTCATCATCCTTCTTTGGCTTATCTAGCTTAGAGGGTGGCTTACTATGAGCCTCAGAATGTGTTTTTGGCTTAGAATGGGGTGCTGATTGGGTCCTGCTTCGAGTACTACTCGATTCACTATATTGCCTCTCTATGGATTTAGTGACGGCGTTGTCAATCAATGTTCGGAGTTCTGCACCAGTTATATTGATTCTGGTGGTGTCATGATTTTCCTTTGGCTGACTGTTGACCTCGTCAGACTCGGCCATGTAGTTGAACTGCTACATAAGATGATGACAATGATTCATTTAAGGAATTATAATATGTCTGTCATCTTGATAATTTATTAACCATGGTAATTAAATAGCCATACTAGTTAATTTGTTAAGTAATTTCATTCGGGACTTTTATTAGTAACCCTGTTCTAGAATGAAATGTAATATTGGCATAACAGGCCTAGTCACGTGGACAATTCTAAATTATAGATATAGATCTTATAAGATCTAGTTATTAAGGTTTGAATCAAGGTTCATTACCTTTCTTGACAGGGAGTTTATAGGCTACGACTGTCTTTTGTCTTATACGACAATAATTATAGCCCGTAGGCATTACATCATAATTGGATGTTTAAATAATAATAAGGAATTTGGATAATTTATTAAAAGGGTGACATGTGTGATTTTGCGGATCACATTAGCCAAGAATGTTAACATGTTTGCAGATGTTAACAGAGATTTGAATCTTTTTAAACAGGTTTTACCATATTGGCCAGGTCTTATTATGACATACAAGCTAGGTTTTACCCTTTAAGATTCTTATTATTTTATTAAAATGGTAAATCTATAAAATGAATGTTATTTTTCATTTATTCATATATTATATTTATGCATATAATTTAAAAATGAAAAATTTGAGCTAACCATTCTATTAAATTAAACTAGTACAAGTTTGCCCTAAACGGGACTTTTACATAAATAACACGCCCACGCAGGGGCTAAACTAACAAACATACCCACGCAGGGGTCAACAGAAAGACATGCCCACGCAGGGGCAGAACATAAAAATATGCCCACGCAGGGGCAGAGTACAGAAACAAATGTCCTCGCAGGGACATGATTACAACACTAAAATAAACAAACAAACAAACAAAGGATTTAGTGATCCTTCTTGCTTTTTCCCTTGATCAAATCCACCATTTTCTTGAACATCCCTCGGTTATGCCTACGGTCTTCCCGCACCTCCTGCCGCACCTCATTTATCCCTTGAAGGATTTCTTGATACTGTGGTGGTGACATCACCGGCGGCTGCGGGGGTTGCTGATAATGCGGAGGTTGAGGAGGCGGTGGTTGATGATACCCATATGGTGGGTATCCATAGGCCGGGTATCCCGTAGTCCAGGGACCTCCATAGGGACCTTCCGGATGGAGAGCGTTGTAGTTCGCAGCTACCAAGTAAGGATCGGCCTCGGCATAGTTGTAATTGGTGTGGATCGGCTGCTCGAAGGGATTATATGCCGCCGCACCAGTGTATGTAGGAATTGGGTCTCCAAAACCCAGTGGTGGTGGCGCGACTGGCGCAGAGTTTACTTCTGAGACGGGGTGTGAAGATTCTCCCATCTCCGGTTCTTCATGAAGTGGCGAGTATCGGCTGTCACTTGAAAGTGGAGGGGTGTTGATACGCACTCCTCCTCGCGCGGATATTCGTGCGTTCGATCTTCTTCGCCTCGGGGGCTCCGGAGGCTGTTGCTGGGCTGGTGGTGGCGGTGGAGTGACCGCGACAAATCGAGAATCCTCGAAAGGATCCTGCTGCTGCTGTTGGTGCTGGGGAGAGTTGTGGTAACTGGGGGTAAACACCCAGTCACACTGTCTGAACCTTTCCTCATAAGGTGATCCTATAAAAGGTGACCCATCTGAAATTTCGATGGGGTGGTTAGGGGTTCCGGATGGTGGCTCTGCAGGATCGGTGTCCTCATCTATATCCATCGCGTTGCCACCGGAAAAATGATCTTCAGGTCCAAGTGGGTTAAAACCCACTGGTTCTCCAAGGTAGTCGGCAGGGTTGAACTGGCCCTGGAAAATAGGCGAAAGGTGGTCGAAAGGTGAGTTGTGTCCTTGGAGAGGAATGTAGGATTGGTGGGAATTGTGGTGCTCATTTTCAGAATGAGGTCCAAAAGAGTGTGGAATAAAAGGGGAGGTACTCAGCGAAACTGAGCGCCTCGCTGGTTCAATGTAGGTCCTCCAGGGATCTTGAGGACCTGGGTTGTGGGGATTTGATGGTGTTCGCCGGTGCGAAGGTCCGGCTTCATGGTCATTTGGGGCGACGAGTGGCCCTTTTCCTCTTCATCTCTCTCTCATTCTTGGTGGCATTTTGTTTAACCTGTCAAAAACAAACAAGTGATACAACAAGTATATATAAAAGACAAAAAAAAATATATATATAAAACAAATTTTGGATTAATCCTAAATCCTTTGTCTAGACTCAAGAATCGAGGAATGTGCAATTGTGCAACTGAGATTAAACACAAAAGGCTAGTGTTTAATTCACTCAGCGTTGGCTCTGATACCAACCTGTCACACCCCGATATTTCCACGTATTACCGGTGGGCCCGGTGGGGAGTATCGTGACGTAGTTGATATCATCATAGTCAAACAACACAAATTTAAATGCACAGCGGAAGCAAAGATAGATTCATTTCAACTTTAATAAATTGTAATATTAAATATCACGAAATAGTTTAAACGGATCCACAGGCGGATCAAAATAAAAAGGAGATATTGTTCAACAGTTTTATTGACATCCAAGCTTGCGAGACTTATTGTGGACGCTAGAAGACAGCCAGCCTAGTACGAGTAGTACCTGCACTTAACCTTTTGGAAAATACGTCAGTTTACACTGGTAAATACAATTTAACTAACTCATTTTAAAAAAGGTTTGAAAATTTATTTGAATGCACGTGGCACAAAACATTTTATAACTTGGGATAATTATTTGAATATAATCTTGTAAGTGAATTACATGTTTCTTATGCGTTCAGTAGCCCGATCCGTAGACCGGGTTAAAGATTAATAGACACACCACATTATTTGGTTAGGCACTGACGGGTGTACGCCTACACCCCGTGCTTAGGTCGTGGCCATCTCGTAAGATGATACCAAGGATATCCGGGACATGGTCATTAACCCCCCAAAGGCTTTAAGCAAACAAAACATTTCAAAACGAAGCATATCAATGATTTAACCTCTATTCGATTAAAGATTCAATGCCCGACCAAGCGGTATTTTATATACCATACCCCAAGCCCGTATAGGGAAAATAAGTTAAAAGTATTTACCTTTGCAAGTATAAATCACAATTAGCAAGTGCGTGTAGCTTTTACTGGGTCTCCTATTCTGGAACAAAGGTTTATAATAACCTATTAGATTTCTAACGGGTCTTTATTTAAGCTTAAGCTTAGACCGGTTAGTTTTAAAGGAAGATACGGTTCAAACGCACGATTAAGCGAAGACCGGAATGGAATGTGATTTAGACCCGACAAGTTTGAAGACTTGTATAATATGGGTAAACTAAATACATTCTGGATTTTGAGACAAAAATGATAAGGTTTGACCCGTTTCGGTCAATTTATGCAAACTAGTTACATAAACCGAACCGAACGCAAAAAGGGCGTAACGGGTAACCATAAGAGTCATATGCAAGTTCCCTGAGTTAATATGCCTTAAACATGTTGTGATATCAGTAAGGTATCTTCTATTATGCCCCAAACGAATTTAAACTCAAATTATGCCTCATAAGGGCATTTTGGTCATTTAAAAGATTATAAAAGAGTTTAATTAGTAATCTGAGTTACAGGTCTGATTTATTCAGTAAATACACTTAATTTAATAAGTTATAACAGTAGGGTATGACCTATATGTGAAATTTATCATTTAAAACCAAACTATGCACCTTAGGGGTATTTTGGTAATTTCACTTAGGCTTAAAAGGTCAAAACTGGAAACCTGAGTTTAAAAACTTTTACTTACTGTTAATATATAAAAATATACTAAAAATATCAGTAGGTATCAACCTTATATGTTTAATATGGTTTTAGTACATACTATGCGTTAAAAATGCTTAAAAAGGCGATTTGGAGCCATTTCCGGGTTTTCAAAGGAAAGCTGATATTTTTATAATTCCAGAAGGGTCAAAATATTTTATTTATCAAATATAGTCAGTATAATAAGGTTTGGGGTCAAAAGGATTTGTAAAACTCATTTTATGGCTTAAAAGGGCAAAACCGGTATTAACCGAATTAAACTTAGAGACCTATGTTATGCTCAGCCAAAAATTAAATAAAAATCTTCAAAAATCCCAAAATATTATATTACATCAGTGGGTAAAAAGTTTGATATCAAAAAGTGGGTTTAGATAGGCTATATGCTAATTACGCCATTTATTTAATAAGAAGCTTTCTAATCACGCTAATGAGCATAACTCTTAATCTAGACCTCAAACTGATGTCAAATTTTAGGTGCAAGTTTATAAATCAGTAACTAAGGTTTCTACTCTTTTACTTTTTCAAAAATCACGTTTTATAGTCAAAAGTGCATAATAGTCAACATTTAAGCACTTAACGGAAACATGCATATGAATCAGATAACTAATGAACCAAGTTGTATAATCTCAGAGAGTTATACTTATATGAAACCTGGTCCAAATAAAGCTCTAAGGCAATTCTAAAACATGCTTAAACGGGTCAGAACTGAAAGTCAAAGCAAAAGTCAATTTATGCGACTTTCGGTTCCGATCCGGGTCTAAACTGAAAATTGTCGGGTTGAACATGTTTAGACATGTTCTTACATTAATTACCAAGTTATATTAGTGATCAAACAGGTTGCATGTCTCCTACATTGCTAATTATGCATTAATTTGAAAATAAGCATTCTGTTGACTTTTTAATAACAAGTTTGACCCGACAATTGACCTAGTTAGAGTGGGAATCAGAGAGTACCCTTTTAAGGGTTTATTACCCACATAAATACCTACTTATAGGTACTTTCAATTCGAGATTTGACTGAACAAATATTAATTAATCTCGAAGTCAAACTTTAATTACGACGGTTGACTTTTAGCTAATTAACTAAGCTAAACTGAATTAGGAAGGGTTTAGGACATTTACAATGGTCCTAAGTATGATTAGGGATCACTAGGAAGCTTGTTGCTGATCAGGAGAGCTCCAGAAATAAGTGTTGCAAATGAATGAACAAAGTTGCAACCAAAGTGGGTTCTTATATACACATTTTGATCTTCTAAGATGATGCCAAGATAGTCTATGAGTGTTTCCAGATCAAGCCAAGTGCCCTCTATGCATGTAATACCATTGGAGAGCCTCTGGTATAAGAAAACAACTGTTTAAAGTCGGTTTCAGACCTGCAACAGGCAGCTGTGCGCTGTTTCTGTTGCTGGCGCTTGTTCGCGGGCCGCAAGAAGTCCCTCGCGGGGCGTCTAAAAATGGCGCAACAGGCCAAACAAGTTTCACAAATTACATTTCAGTCCCCGGTCCTTTGTAACGTGGTTTTGATTGTTTTTCTTGCACTTTTGGCCCTTTAACTTGATTTTTAAGGACCTTAAGACTTTTACAAACTTGGTTAAGTCCTTGGTTAACTTTGTGCTTACCCGAAAAGTCACAAATTTCAACGTTGACGCTTTTAACCCTTCGTATACGGATTTGATCATAACTTTCTCATACGATAACGAAACTTTATGAAATTTTTATCACACATTCTAGTGAGCATATTTTACCGTTACAAAGCTTCGGGTTTGCTAAAAGGTCACTCAGAGGTATACCTTAAACATGTTGACACATTTAACCCCTGTAGTTTGTAATTCCTTACTTTCTTTCATTTTCAGCTTCGTATGATCCATGATTTATTCATTTGAAGGTATAAACATCTTGTAGGGCTATTTTAAAATATATTTATCCATTGTTGATACTTTGGACCCTTATATTCACATAGTTTCTCTGTTTGTCAACTTTAGTCCCTCTAAAGTACTTTTTCACATATTCAAAGCTTATGACATGTGTCAATACATTATTGGACGTAAATTTTTGAGGTGTTACATCATGGTACTTGTGACCACTTGAGTGCTTCGGTTTCCCAGTCGAGGTGAATCGACACAGTCGAGGGTAATCGACACAGTCAAGGTAAATTGACACAGTCGAGGTTAATCGACACAGTCGAGGAAAATCGACAAGGGTATAAGCCTACTCATTCGAGTGCTCCCTATACTTTCACATGTTTTAATCTCCTTGCAAAACCTTAATTTAATTTGTTCATGAATGCTTTTCATACCGGGGTTTTACAAATTACATACCATGTTTTATACAAATTCAAAGCATAAGATTTTGCGGGCATGAAGTCAAAGTCAGGGTGGGCATTGACGGTTATACGAACATTACAAATACGAGAGTTTACAAATACATGGTTTTACGAACATAATGCGTTACAAATACAAAGTTTCCATATAACTTGGCAAGAAAATGATTTTAAATTCGTTTTCTCAATAATATTTCACAAACCGGTTATCAAAAAGATTTATTTCAAATCTTTTACAAACAAACTATGAACTCGCTCAACTTTATGTTGATTTTTCGCATGTTTCTTTCTCAGGTTGCATTTCTAAGACAAGGCATGGTTGGAATAGGAGAACCATTGGAGATTCGAGTACTTAGTGGGCGTCCAATTTCTAGAAAGTCTTTGCTTATTTGCTTCCGCTGTGCAATGAAGATACCGGTCCAGTCACGCCAGCTCTGATAATTTTGGGGTGTGACAACAACCAACTCCGATTAAGCCCCCAGCCGTCGTCGTTCGTCTGTCACTCACAGATCATTCGAAAACCTCAACAAAGCCAGCAGTCTGTCAAAAACTCCGACAACGACGAACTTGATTTTGATGACGTCTTCGGCGGACCTTCGACGAAGACCAGATACTGTTTTGGAAGTGGTGAGTCGATTCGTGAGCCGTTTGCTACTTTAGTTCCATCTGATTTCAAGTTTTGATTGTTGTATTCTGTGAATTGATTATCTGAACTGTGAGTTTTAGAGGTTGTTATGTACACATGTTGGATAAAATTAGGCTTGAATTTTCGGTGTTGGTGATGGGAATTTTTTATGTTTGTTATGAAACACTTCTGAGAAAACAAACAGTCTTCTTCTTGCATACTGCAGAGGTTTGATCCACATCTTCTGTTACAGAGGTCTGCAGATGTGATCCGCAGACTGCAGACAGTTTACCTCTAAAAAAACAAACATCACCTTAATTTTAATTTTTAGAATAAAAGCAATGAACAATTAAATGTATATCGACCAACGGTTAACCTGTAAGTATTTGAACAGGTTTTAAAAAGTTAGATTTTGCTGTAAAACTAGGCTAATAGCAAAACAATATAGAAGAACAATAGGGAGAAAGACATTGATATTTTATTGATAGGTGTGTATAATACAAGCAACACAATGGAATATATATAGGAGAGGAAAACTTGGAGAACAAGTCAATCTATTTAAGGAGTTGATAACCACATAATATAATATATTTTATAACACTCGCCCTTGGTTATCAGCTTCATACGGTTTGAAATGCTGCCTCATTAAAAACCTTGCTAGGAAAACCCATTGGGACAAAACCTCAGCTAAGGAAAAAATAGTGCAGTGCGTATGTTCTTCTCTAGATACTTTTAGATCGGGTATATTGCCTCGTTAAAAACCTTACTAAGAAAACCCAATGGGACAAAACTTAGTTAAGGGGAAAAGAGTGCAACTTGATAAAATCTCCCCCTCATTTACGTATCCTTCTAAGTGGTGTGTATCCGTCTTCCTTGACAATTGTTCAAAACTTTTGTAGCCAATGATTTGTCGCTTGATCCCTTAATGTACAGTCATTTATGTTCTCAAAGTTGTGTATCTTCATATGAGCCTTCCAGTCTCTCCTTATAAACAAATATTATAAGATCCACAACTGTGTTTTGTTATGTTCTCTGCATTTACAAAACTAACCAAGCTTGTTTTGATGGGTTAGTAAGATATAAACATAGATCTTTCGTACCTTGGGTATACAAAATATATGTTTTACTCATTACATTATCTCCACACTATACACAAGTTATATCTTGTAAATGAATTACCTAATACATGTTCATGTATATCTAGCAAGATATACAATTCGTATTTAACTACAATACTTTTGGACAAAGGATCTTTGATTATTTGATAGGAGATTTATAAGATTCATTATATTTGGACATCATTAAATGTACTTACGCTTTAAGCTTTGTCCATATGAAAATGTCCAACTACACCATATGTATTTAGTGGAAACAAATTGACTAACTACACCATATGTATTTCTCCTTTATAGCTCATTAGAGAGTCGATTATACCACATTTGACTCGACTATTTTAATCCTTTCTTGAGGTTTTCATATCAAAGCTAAGGCATTTACAATCCATCACAAACATCTTTCCATCTTTGACTATGTATGTATATGTGTGCACTCTTCTAGAGTTTTGTCACATAAACTTTCTCAGTTTCTTCTTTGTATGTCTATTGGCGCGCAGGAAATACATCCTTATGATGTTTTAGTTAACTTTTAAGCACCCAACAACTTTAGGACACTCATGGGGAGTTCCAGTTATATTCAACTCAATAACATATGCAACACACATAAGGTATTCAAATCCGAATTTATAACAATCATAATGTATAATGTTCTTGAGAACTTACTTTACGTGACTTAGATCATTTAAATCCTTTAGGGACTCTCATGTAGCTTTCAATATCAAGTGATACATAACTTTTATAAGACGCATATAAATTCTCTTTATATTACCAGACTAATTAAACACTGGAAAGTTATTGCATCTACCGCAGGAGAATACATCTCCTCATAACCAATCATAGGTCATTGCATAATCCTTGTGCCACCAATTATTCATTCGCATAAAAAAACATGTGTGTATCAAATATATTTTACAACTTCTGTTGTATGGACTACCAATTCGATAACTTTCCATTTCAATAGAGAATTCAACTCTGCCTTATTCGCATCTTTCCATTTTGGCCAATCATTTCTTAATATCCATGTATAGGTAGATCTTAAATCTTGATCCTCATCATTATTTCAAGCGCTATATTATATACAAAAGTATGACGACGTCGATTTTGTTTCGATTCCATATATTTCATAGACATGATACAATATAATGAGATCTCTTTATTTTCAGGTACCTGAGGTTCTTCTTAGAACCATCATGTCTAATGTCTCTTCAGGAGACCCTGTTAATATAACCCCGACTTGACCATCTTAATTACTTGCTCCAACTTTTGAGGAATTTTATTATTAGAATCGATTAGTCTACCACGCATTAGACGTGCAATATACCCATCACAAATATGTGGTTGTCCTTCTAGGACACTCATCTTAATTAGAGCATTAGCAGTTAACATATGTGATATAAATCACCTCTTTAAGGTCAGTGAATGTGTTTGGTAATAGATTCGCTAATCTTTGTAAATGAGTTATTATCTGAACTTCTAGTTCACACTTTTAGTTTTTGAGGATCAATGATAATTCATACCAACTCATTTCTTTTCCAACTGCTTTTTATCTCCCCCCTGATGTTGGGAAAGTTAATCCATTAATATGGATATCAAATAATTGAGCCGTAATTAAATATCTCGTTAATGGCTCTATTCAGATCATATATTCCCAACCACTTTTTAAGGTCCCATCTTTGTGCATCATGGTGGATCAATTTCAATATATGTTGCACAACCAAAATCTTTGATGGGACATCTTTGGTTCCTGACCAAAAAACCAACGATACGGAGATAAAGTATTATGACTTGTTGGCTTGATGTGAATTAATGTTGCATGTAAAATAACATGTCCAAAACATATGAACTTCTACTCTCATGATCATAGGTTTTGCAACCAATCACAAACGTTTAGTGATCGTCTCAACAAAACATGTATTCCAATGATGATCAATAACTTGGGAATCCAATTCACTATTACAACCAAAATAAATATGTCAATCAGGAATAGTATGTGACAACTGTCAAATTTGCATGCATCTGTACAATTAATTAATATTAAATTTGTGCTTAATGACTGTGCTTGATTACAACTGTGATTAAACTGCTTTCTGATTTCTTTTACATACATACATATGCATCACATTTCATACTGTCACTCCATTTATTTCACACAAACTTTAGTGACAAACTTGATGCACAAAGCACAGTTAGCACACTGAGCGGATAACCCAGAAAACATGCTGACAATGCCAGCACCTAGACAGACAATGTTTTGAGGCCAGTATGAGCCAGAGATAGAATACTACACTAGTAGGGAGTGTAAGGAAGTGAGGACCATAAAACTGCGTCACTAGGTGATAGTTATATTTCCGGGAAGTGCCTAAAACATACTTTAAATGCAGAATTCTGCACTTAATACACGAAATTCAGCATTTAATAATGCTAGTAAAGTGCAAAAACTTGGCAAAATAGTCCTAGATACTTTCCAAAGTGTTGGGAATTAAATGTGTCACAAAAAGTATTATAAAAGACACCTTACGGATTAATTAAGCACTTTAACGGAACGGTATCAAACCGAACAACCGGACTTTACCCGGAACACAAAAATATTGCCAAACACATTGTTTTTATTTTTCTGAGCTAGTTAGGGTCCCCGAACACCCTAACACACCTTATATTATATTACACATCATAACACGCTAACTTAAACACTTGGAACCTAACTAGAATGTGACTAATACTTACAACTCAACTAGAAACCAACCCCCCCCCCCCACCGGTTATGTAAGTGGGGACACCCCCATTGATTTCTTGAATATTAAATTAGATTATGTTGTTGGTTAATAGAATATTAGACACATTGGGTAAAAATGAAGATGGGATTATAAGAAAGCACAAGGGTCACACATTCATCTTCATCTTCACAATCAATAAACTTGCAACTCTCTCTCCTCTCTTCCTCTAGTTCGGCCGTGAGCCACCACCACCCTCATCATCATCATTCGATCATTATCAACCAATCTACAAGCATACAAAGGTGTTAAGGGTCGTACAAAGAAGCTTGGTGCACTCGGAAGTGGAAGGACCTTCTCTAATTGCTATTAACCACCACTTTTCCTCTCTTGAACTCCCCTAGCCTTGTGCTAGTAGTAAGTGCCTTAGATCTTCATATTCTTCATATTTTTGTTGGTTAATAGTGAAAAGAATGATGAAAATATAAGAACCTTTAAGAACATAATCAAAGTCTTGAACAAAAACTAACAAAGTGATGAAGTAGTGTTAAAGTAATGATGAAATCATGATATACTTGTGTTGTTATGTTTGTTGAATGTTATTTGCTAGTAAAAATGGTATGGTTCATCACATGGACTCGCTAGATCATGTTTAAAGACATGAACTAGCAAGATGTGAAAGTTAGAGATGTGTTGGATGATGAAATCATCCACACATAAACTATGAACTTGGATAAATAAGTGTTTTCTTGGAAAATAAAAGATCAAAGTAAGTTACAAACTTGTAGATCTAAAGATCCATGAGTGGTTTTTCGAAAGAACCAAGCGAAAGGTATAAGTTTTGATAAAACTTGGATCTTACATAAACTAATCACACTTCTAGTGGGTAAACAAGTGTAGAAACACTTGTGTAAGAAGAAATTTCACAAAGAAATATTTTTAGAAAATATGATTAGAAGTTGTGAAAATGCAAACTCTTTAAAGATGAAGTTTTAAAGGAACTAATCACATTTTGGAAGGTAACGAGACTTACTAAGTATGCTAGTAAGTTACTACATACTTTTATAAACTTTCAAGTTCATAAGTTTATGGTTTATGCTTATTTTTGACAAGTTGATAAATAGAGATTGTATGTTGATGATTGAGAATTGTCTGAATGAATTTTTGAAAAGAAAATGATACGCTAGTAAGCGTGGACGCCTCCATTTACAAAGGAAACTCTGGCGAAATTTTCTAAAAATTCCAACACTTAGAAAATATTTTTCTAAACAAGTGTTACAAGTATATTTTATAACTTGTGTTTCAAATATAAACTTCGCCATAAATTTTGTTACGAAATAAAAAAGTATCGGAGGTTAGTTTTCGCAAATAAACATGAGCAAATATATATTTAGAATATATATTTATTACTAAGACACTTGTGTGATTATTTGTATATTTTGTGAACTGGTTATATTATTTTAGGGTAAAATAATATAACTTACAAAATACCATGGAAATTACGACTCCAAAATAATACCAAAACTCTCACGAAATAAATATTTAGGTTACGCAATTATTATTGCAATACGACGCGCTAAAACGTAACTTATGTAATATTCCAGAAAATATTCTTGCACATATTTTGGTAAAACATTATTTTGGAAACTGTAGAAATAAAATATATTATTTCTGGGAAAAATACATATATTTTGGAAATACGTTATTTTTGGGCAAATGAGTTGAATATATTTTTTCAAAGTGGGAGATAAAAATATATTTTCCTAGTATATTTAGAAGATATATAATTTTTGAGAAAAATATACATATTCTGGGACAATACATGATTGAACAAAATAAGTTTATATATATTTAAGTGAGACTTGAAATATATGGTTTTGGATATATATATTGGGAATATATTAACATATTTTTATTTGGAACAATACACCGAAATATGACGCCATTACTTGGCAAGATATACAAATACAAAATACGAAAAATACTTGTATGAGATACCCCCATCATTGGGAAGGAAAATACGAAGTTAAAATACTTGAGAAGTAGGAATATGAAATATTGTTCAGCAATTAATCCAAACGATGACTAGTGAATTATAACTTGGAATAATGTCAAGAAATCGTAACTCAAAAACATAAATACTAAGACAAGGCACGACCCGTTCATCTAATAGACGTTAGACCATTGTAGGTAGTCGTGTTTTCCGCGGAGATTTGGGTTACAAGTACGAAGACGCAATACAGTGAGTTCATGTCCCCCTTTTCTCTTAACTGTTTTCAGTTTTATACTTCGGGGGTGGAATACATGTTACAATAATTACAGACACTTTTATACATGGTATGGTTAGCTTAAGGAGGGTATACTACTTAGATCATGTGAATGGGTAGGTAGAACTTAAGGCCATTAATCCTCGATTGTTAGGACCGAGGGACATGAGTGATAGATCTATTTGGGTGTAGCGAGCCCCACTCCTGAGTCCGCTTAGTGGACCAGGCGGTGACTATGTGCCCGACGCACAAATCTGCTAGGTTTGAGTCTTCCTGCATCACTTCACACATATCATTGGCTTTGCAACCCAATGGTGATCTCTTTTTCCTTAATTGCTACATACCAGGGATTTTCATACATACAAACACATTACAATGGTTTATACATACACACTTACACATGAACTCGCTCAACTTTATGTTGATTTTTCAAACTACATGTATTTCAGGGAATTAGCCGATCTGGCGAAGTATGCATAAGTCAAGCTGCGTTGAATAAAATGTCATCCAGGGCAGTAGGTTTGGGAGGTGTAACTCTTACCTGGACGGGTTGCATGTCTTAAACCTCGTTTTATTAAAAGTCTTTTGTTGTGTCTTATGAACACGTTTTAGACAAGTATGGTTTGTAAAATTATTTTAAGTATCGACTTTTCCAAACACTGATGTTGTGGTATTTTAAAACTTAATGAATGGATGAACGTCTTGTATTTTTATCATATAGCATTGTTATGATTGTTGCTATGGTATTAAGAAGTCACACCAAATAAACCCACGCTTCCGCAAAAGTCAGGGTGTGACATAGTATGCTTGTGATCACATTAGCTAAGCCATATTCACACAAACTTTAGGTTGTGGATTTGATAACCATTTAGACGATGCATCGATTTAAAACACTAAATGGTATCATGTTGGGATTGGGATATGTATATCCTTTAATTACTTCCAGAATATTTAGGGATTCTTACCCTACTTTGGTTGGTGAATCATTAATTTCCCTTGAGAGCAAAGATGACAAGTTTAATTGTCAGGAAGAATCTTTTGATTCGCCGTTAAGTTTCACAACATCATCGACTCGGTGTGGTCTAACCGGTCAGGCCAACTAACTAAATAATTATGATCCATAAACTTTTGGTTTATGATCGTATATGTATTACTTACACGCATGTAATACAAAACGTAAGATACGATAGAACAATTAACTATCATTTCAAACTGTCATGTCAATTTTCATCGTCTCCACATATTATCTTCATATAATTACTCCCATAATTTACCACTTCTAGTGGTCATTCTCATTATGACCATTATTACAAATTTCTCATTTATGTCCATGATGATGACATTTTTAATGATCGTTATATAATCACATTCAATTCAGGGAATGAAGTAGAAACATAACAAGCTTTATAGCTTTTCATTCTTTACCCAATCACACGGATATGAGATGATTTCAAACTTTTCATACTCTTGTAATGATATCGCTACTTTAGGAGCATATCTCTCATGTGTGACAAAACAAGTATTTTCCTTATAACTAATCTTCTCACCGCATAATATAAGTTGAGAAGTAATTACATAATTGGGTCATGTTTACTCATCTAAAAATTAATGATCTTCTGTAAATGGATTATGAGATGTAGGGAGTATGACACTTTGTGACAAGTATAACACTTGGGTGTCACATCTAACCATATCTATACTTTTTTTTTAAATGATAATGGAACAAATCATATACACTTGCAATAGTGATCATTTTCCAATAAAATCGTTAAACATCATTCTCTATTTGATCAAATCAACTAAGTGACTTTCAAAGCATTGTCACTCCATTAAAAAAAACTAATATATGATGAAAGGCACCGTGAAATCATACGAAATTGATTTATGATAAGATCATATGAAATTAATATATGTATATATATGAAATTCATAGTAGAATCTTAACTAACTTAACAAAGCATGTTGATGCCAATCCAGTCTCATATTTATAGCGATTGTAAAGTTTCGACTTTTTATCAAACAAAAACAATGATACCATATTAAATAGTTTAATCAAACGATTAAGAACTTTACAGTCAAAGGTTGTGAGTACTATAATCGACCAACTAAAAGCAAAACTCATGGATATTAGAATACGAATTTACTTGTAACCCACTTAGTTTTCTAAATTAAAACTAAAACATCACAATCTCTAAATTCAAAGCGTGTATCTAGGCAAAATTCCAGTGTGTGTTTGAATGTGTAGATATAATATATAAAAAAAAAAACTAATAATCAACGTTTACTAGTAATCTAATATGATCTTACCATCTATTTGGAACTCCATATACTTCTCTAGTCCAATCAAAATATCTTTTATATGTTATAAAAGTAACACATCATAATATATGTATTTTTCTTAAAATAAAGATATGATTATAATAATCCAAACTTTTAGTTACTGATGATAAGTCAATATCATAATTGTGGAATATATACGTAACATTATATATGAAATTTACTAAAATAAAATAAGATATAGTTGTGTTTGAATGGACTTAAAATTGTATCTTGTAATGAAAAATTCGTTATATATAATTAGGGAAAAGATCAAATAGGAAGATTAATTTCGCTAGGAAGGATAGGAAGCAATAAGAGGATGACATGTGGCAACATTTAAAATAAAGAAAAAGGGTATTTTAGTCAATCCAACCCTTTCTTCTTCCTTTTTCAAAACCCAGTAACTTCAAAACCCACCATTTTCAAAACCCACCATCTTCAACCATTTCTTCACTTTCTATCTCAATAATCACTACATTATAGTGCGATTTTCATCACCAATCAATGATTCAAACCCCCGATCAACGTGTTCTTCAGTTTTTTTGAAGAAAACCCAGTTTAATTTCATACAAAATCTCGTTTTTTCCGGTGATTTTGAAGATAATCACTCGATTTGTTCGATTCAATCGCTGATAAGTGTTTCTATCATTTCAAATTTCGTCAATTGATGAAGAAACCGACTTCGATCCATGTAAGAAATTCTTTAATTTCATTTTCACGATCTGGGTTTTTATTTAGTTATTGCGTTTTACGATCTTGGCGGGGGTCCGGGGGCGGCAGCCCCCGGTAGCGGGGTCCCAGGGGCGGCAGCCCCTGGCGGGGTCCAAGGGGCAGAGCCCCTGGCTGGGGTTGAATTAATTTTCGATTAAATTGCTGTACTAAAAACGCATCAGAAAAATTAATTTTCCAGAAATTGGCTCATTTCGAAGACAGTAATTCGTAGACAATTCAGACAGTTCACAGACAGTTCAGAAACAGTTTTATGTGTCTATTGCGTTTTAGAAATAAGAGAGTTTTATGTGTTTTCTGGCTATTGCGTTTTAGAAAAAACACATTTTTAAGTATCTTTAGTCATTGCGTTTTAGGTAAAAACACATTTTTGAAGTGTTTTTAATCATTGCGTTTTAGGTAAAACACATTTTTAGGTGTTTTTAGTCCATTGCGTTTTACAGAGAACACTTTCTTTTGTTTTTTTAGGTCATTGCGTTTTAGAAATGAGACATTTTTAAGTGTTTTCTGGCCATTGCGTTTTACAAATAAAACATTTCTTTGTGTTTTCTGGCCATTGCGTTTTACAAATAAGACATTTCTTTGTGTTTTTTGTGCATTGCGTTTTAGGTAAAACACTTTTTTATGTGTTTTCAGTCTATTGCGTTTTAGAAATAAGACATTTCTTTGTGTTTTCTGGCCATTGCATTTTACAAATAAGTCATTTCTTTGTGTTTTTGGTGCATTGCGTTTTAGAAAAATGTCATTTTTTAGGTTTTTTTTTTCATTGCGTTTTACATAACTGGTGGTTTTTCTATTGCGTTTTAAACAACTGGGTTTAAAATTTTTTTTAAATATAGCAATAGTATACTCGTTTTAAAGATAAAAAAACGCTCGTTTTTTTGGTGCAATTTTTATAAAAAAATAATGTCGTATGAAAGAGTTATTAACGTTTAAAAAATGGGGGGGAATTGGAGGAGAGAGAAACTATTGGCTTGGATTGACTAGAATGCCCTTGAACAAACTCACGCGCCTCTTTTCTTCTTTTCAATTTCCCTGATTTAATCTTAGCCCTTGATTAACTAAATGGATGGTCAAGATCACTTCCTAGCCTTTCTAGCCAAATTAACTTCCTATTGTATCTCCACCCTATATAATTATACATTATGCCTTTTAATAGATTAAGGAGAACTTCAGGGTCTCAATAAATGAACTTATGGATTAAAAGTAAGAATGTCAAAGTGTATATATTATAATATATATAACATGCAATATTATATGTGATATACGTTCCTAAATTTAGTAGATTCCGTGAAATCTTTAAGGTATGTATGTTTTATATAACTATTTGAACGATGATTTTTTATTATTCAAAACAAATCTGATATACTTTATAAATAAACCAACTCAAGGTTTATGGACAATTATTCTATTCAATGCTAAGATAATTTTTTAAATATGATAGAGTGCTATTAATTTGCTAAGTATATTCTTAAAACTTGTAACAGAACACATAAATTGTAGTTATATCTTATCATTATTTCTACCTTACACACACCATTTAGAATGTTTTAAAAGAAATAATAACTGATGGAGTATTTAATAATTAAATTCACAATAAAGTAAAATATATCATGCAAGAATAGGTCAAAGTTATATCGCGGAAAATAGAATTTCATGGTAATGTCACCAACGGTTTTGCCTACGATTTCGTCAAAACTGGCTCGTTCCAAAATCTTTTTTTCTCTTAATCATACCACTATAGTTTTACGTGTATGTTCAACCTCTAAAAAAAATTCATGTGGGGATTTCATAGATTTGATTTCTGGATATCTTAAATTTGTATTCTATGATTCTATCTTCTTGACTTTTAGTTTCTAATTTACATACTCTTCATGGCCGGAAACCAAAAATTAAGTCGCAAAACCATAACAGTAAATTTATATCATGTATATCCATATATGTAGGATATACATATTACGCATTTAATCACGGAAGAAGGTTCGAATTCTTACCTCAATTGATGGATACGGCCGACCTCTACTTGTTGAGTAGAGGCAAAATCAATAGGCAAATGCAACACAGGATCTAGTTTTTCAATAACATGCTTGGTAATTTTCTGAATCCCTTGATATCTTCATCTTACTCGTACCAATAGATTGATAAAGAGGTTCACATATTTGAATAGATATGTTATCAAAAACATAACAAATTAGAGGGGAGTGGAGAGTCTTTAGAGAAGAATTAATGGAAATGGTTAGAGCAATGTGTTGATAACGTGTTGTAAAACTAGCCTAATAACAAAACAATATAGAAGAACAATAGGGAAAAAGACACTGATATTTTAATGATAGGTGTGTATAATACAAGCAACACAATGGAATATATATAGGAGAGGAAAACTTGGAGAACAAATCAATCTATTTAAGGAGTTGATAACCACATAATATAATATATTTTTTAACATATTTAAATAATTAATAAAATATTTATTTTAGGTTTAACCTTTGTGGGGACTTTTGTTTTTAGCAACAAAAGGTATAATTATAAACTTCTAATCAAGTATATCCAAATCATGATAGTCCACCGACCCAAACTTTGAAAATGCTTACCACGATACCAACAATCATTGTATCTTAGGACAAAGTTTAACGGAATTTATATCAACATTTTATTTTTTATCATTTATGATTATAAATACGTGTATTTTATATAAGTCTATGAACCAAAGGGCATATCATATAGTCGATGTTATCAATGCCTTAAAATGGTGTCTCTCAATTAGAAAAGCAATCCTTCCACTTGACTTATGTAGTTTTGTATTATTTTTCCTTCATATTAATTCCAACCGTATTTTCTCATTTTGTATTGTAAATTAGAAAAGTTGGTTATAATAATCATTAACATAATCTTTTATGAAATAAACTTTATCCAACCAAACATAATGTTTTTACTATTGTAGTTATACGATAATATATTACTTGTATAGAATCAAATAATCCGATGAGGAAACAAATCCAACCTTCATTTTTCGTTGTCTCAAAATAGTTGGTTTGGATCTGAAGTTAAGTATGTTCTTTCATATTAGGCTATATGGGATGGGGCGTCATCTTCATGCCATCTCAGCCAAAAAAGATGAATAGCGCCCCTCTCAACCATATCGCGAGCGCCATTAGGGGGGCACTACTGAATGTTAGCCGCAATGGCGGACAATAGTGAGTTATTGTGTGTGTGAGTTATTTAAACAAAGGGGGCACCATTGGTGAGAATAGGAAAGAGGGGACTCCACCCCATACCATGCTAGCTATTGAGAAAAGACAATAGAGTCCCCTGATTGATGTGGTACATATGTGGCGTATACGTGACGCAATGAAGTCCATCTCCATACCCTGCAGCCTTATATGCTAATTAAATATGATTATATTTTGTAAGATATTTGGGCATACTATGTTTTACTATATAAACATAAAACTTGCTTATCTAATGTATTTCATGCTAACAAGTTAAGTTATTATTTTAATTATAACTAGATGTATGACCCCGTCGCGTTGCGGCCGGGGCTTACAAAATCAGCCGGCATGGGTTAGTTAATAATTAAGGGGCTGTTTATTTACCTCTTAATGAGGGTTTGAATTGTTCAGACCTCTTACTGGTTCAACACTAATGATTCGTATTGTTTGTTTCGTGAGTAAATGTCTGAATGTTTCAAACATTTGCATCTGAATGGCTCAGGCATTTGCTTCTGAATGATTAATTATTATACTGAGTCTCAATGGTTAAGACCTCTAATCTGAATTGGTCAGACATTTGTCTTTGAACGGTTAAACATTATACGGTCTCTTAATAATTCAGACCTCATACTGCTTAAGCATTTAATAGTTCAGACCTCTTAATGATTCATCATTAACCATTCAAAAGTTACCAAACAACCCCTAAACATTATACATGAGCTCCATGTTACGGCCGGTGTATTCGGTACCGGTACCCACTTTTCTCGTTGTTCAGTACCTGTACCGAACGGGTACCGTTCTCATCCCTACCTAACAATGTTACCAATTAATAGTATATAAATACTATAGTACATGGTTTTATTATAAAGCAATGTCCAACTTTATAAGCTAAAAATACAAGTTTTAATGCCTAACAATGTTACCAATTAATAGCATATAAATGGATGCATGCAACTTATTAATATAAACAAAACAATTTTTTTAATAGTGAGGGTTTAATAGAGAAAAAAACATGTTGTACAAGTGATGAATGCATGAAATAAAGATAAAGCACATGTTACAACATTGTGAAGCCTACACCTATTACAAATTGATAATATATAATTATAATACTTATTATTATATTTATAAATTAAAATAACATAGTTTAAATCAAGGGGTGCCTTATTCCCACATACCCTATATCTTATTTTCACATCCCCTATTGTATACGGGCCGTATACAATTATACGGCTCGTATAGAATGTTTTTGAATAGGAAAATGCGCAGGGAATGTTTTTTTTTTGTTTTATTATATACGGCCCGTATACAGTTATACGGGTCGTATACATGTGTATACGATTTGTAAAACGTATACGGCTCAATTGATTTATTTTTGTGGGTTTTTGATGTTACCACATGTATACGGGCCGTATAACTATATACGGGCCGTATAACTATATACGGGCCGTATATATTGGCGTTTTTTCAAGTATCAGTCCGTTGATGAAAACCTTAGCGATCGCAGAGATCTTCGTGTTGGTTATTTATCGATTCCGAGTAACTAGCAGAAGAACCTGACACAAACAAGTTCTCCACAGTTTGTTATTCAGATCTCTGTTCGGTCATCTTTCCAAACTACAACACACGATACTTTTAATAAGCTGTCATAGTTGTCAAATTCGATTTCAACAAATCTTTTCATTTTCCTTCAATTTCTAAAACATTCTCTGTTACATGAAGACGTGTCGGGTTCTTCTACTAGTGGTATTTTACTGAAGTATTGAAGATTGAATGTGCAAACCCAACCGTTTTTTACTACGGAAACGATGGCTATGCGAAATACAAACCGCAATCTTTTGTGACTATGGGAAACACAAGTTTTCTTTTTGAGCTTGATGGATGTCCGTTATCTCAGTTGAGGCGGGCATTGTTTAAATCTGAATATAACTAGATGTTACGTGTATCAGCGTTGTTTATCACCCTGTGTGAGCATTGAAGTATTTTTTTTCTACTTTTAGAAAGTTTTGAGCACCTCACGACTCTAAAATACTTGAAAAATCAATTTTTCGTTCCATACGGGCCGTATAACAGTATACGGCCCGTATACACGTTCGTATACATTGTATACGACCAGGCAAACTTATTTACACATGGTGTATACGGGCCGTATACTGTTATACGACCCGTATGGAATAAAAACAACTGACAAAGTCTGTGCCAGCAGACTTTGTCAGTTTTTTTTATTCCATACGGGCCGTATAACAGTATACGACCCGTATACACCATGTGTAAATAAGTTTTCCCATGTGTTAATATTAGGACCCTAAATCAATTCAATCTGAAAAATTACATAGTAACAAAAGATAAATTTATTAACACTGCCTTTACCATTAATTTTTGTCGTGTGTACTTACAACTGATTTCTTTTGTTTTGGTTAGTTATATTATAAAAAAATGGTTGTGAGTGGTTATAAGTGAATGAGAGAGAACATGTTACTCTTCATCTGTAAATATACGAAAGCACTGTTACCCCTTATATATTTTTTAATATAATTGAAAGTGGTTGTGAGTGTAAGAGAGAGAAAAAAGGTAATGATAAGGGTATAAAAATATTATTTAATTGAAAAGCAAAGAAGAAAAATAGTTGTTTGTAATGTAATTATATAGATATAAAAAAAATTCAATATGAATGCTCCCTTATGAAATAAATAACTAAACCAGAAGATGCTGGCCTAGTATGCATGTAGACCTCCAAAGGGTTGGTCATGGGTTCTAATCCCACTGTTAGTTATTGAGTACATTAGAGGTCCTTATATAGGACAATACAAGACATAATAAAAGAAAACATAAATCAATTGCAATGAATATGAAATCCCTAAAATCTCGGATCTAATATTGACTAACATTTTAGTGTGTATTCTTCGTCGGATTTTTATAAACTTGAAACCAATTTGGAACCACCATTTACTGACAATCAACAGCCTGCAACAATAACCCTACTGCCGCCAATCAACAGCCCTGCGACAAGAACCCTATTGCCGCCAGAAACCCTAACAACAGCAACACTGCCTACTGCAGCCGCCACCACCTTTACTGAAAATAAACCCTCCAGCTCTCCTCCCAACTCTAGGTTTTTTCTAACTCTTACTGGCACCGAGATGTTATTCAGGCTTACTCTGATTCTGACTGGGCTGGTTGTCCTGTCCTGTCGACCGTCGATCCACCGGGGGTACGCTATCTACTTGGGCTCAAATCTTATTTCGTGGGATGCCCAAAAACAACGAACTGTCTCTCAGTCTTCAACAGAATCAGAATACAAGACAATTGCTGACACTATGGCAGAGCTTATCTGGTTAAGGTCTCTTCTTCGAGAACTTGGGTTGGTTAATCACTCACCGACGCTTTGGTGTGATAATCTCGGAGCAACTTATCTCTTTGCAAATCCGGTCTTTCATGCGCGCACAAAGCACGTCGAAGTTGATTATCAATTTGTTCGTGAACAGGTCACTCAAGGAAAGTTGAATGTCAAGTTTAACTCCACCAATGACCAAATTGCTGATGTATTTACAAAGCCCTTGTCCTCACAAAGATTTGATTTTCTACGGTCCAAGTTGCAGGTCGTTCCTCGCCCTCAACTTGCGAGGGAATGTTAGTGAATATTAAATCCGAAATTTTAGGGATTTCATATTTATTGCAATTGATTTATGTTTCCTTTTATTATGTCTTGTATTGTCCTATATAAGGACCTCATAATGTACTCAATAACATAACATGATACAATACTCTGATTTGATTTAAAAAAATAAAATGTATTATTAACATTGTAAGTTTTAATAAATATTGAATTTTATTTATTGTTTTAAATAACTTTAAATATATACACACACAAGAACTGGTTTTGAAATCTAACTGATTTTCAATCAAACCTAACCGATTCTCATCAGTTAGGGTTTTATATACCTCAAATAGGTCCCACTAACCGGTTTTGACCAAACTAAGCCAATATCGAATCGGTTCTTGGGTCCAAACCTATTTGTGCACCACTACACAATTACATTTTTTTTTCACATCATCGTGCTAGTAACTTACTAGTTATTATTAATCAAATCAAATAGTCTCCTATAACTCTTTTACTAAAATCAAAACTGCTGGGCCGATATGAAATATGCCAAAAAGTCGAAGGTTGCAAATGCAAATATTTCACACATCTGACAGTCTGAACTGGACTAGACTAGAATCTATGCGACGTCGTTTTGTGCCCCACTCGCATGCTTTCAGCTTCTCCATCACTACACTCACCACCTTTCTGGATCATGCTCACAATTCCAATCCAATCCTTTTGCTTTACACTCTTTAATCATCATTCCCCTAAATTGCTTCCACCTCCGCCGCCGATGACGTCACCGGCTCCGTCAGTAACTAACGACACAACTCCTCCGACCGTCACCTTTCCGTTACGTCCTCCGGCAAACGAAAGCTCGATCAGTTCTGAACCTACTCCGTCACAGCTGGATCAAAACCGGTCTGGTAGCAGCTCTGCATTGGTTGCGCTTGGTGTCGGCATAGGTATTGGCAGTGGCGAAGCTTGGATTTTTCGGCCGGGGGGGTGAAAACATATATACCCAAAAATTTCTATAGAATACCCAAAAATTTCTATAGAACCGGGGGGGGGGGGGGGGGGGGGTAAAAACGTATATACCCACAAATTTCTATACGAAAACTACATATATAACACTACTGAGCGAAAAATCCCGGGGGGCGGACGTCCCCCCCCGGCCCCTTATATCCTGCGCCACTGGGTATTGGTGGTGCTGTTGTGCTCGTGTTTGTTGCTGTTTTCGTTGTTTGGTTTACCAGATGGAAACGACGCCGTTGTGAGTTGGCGGATGATCTGCTAGGACTCAAAGGTTATGCTGCTTCATGTTTATATTTTGATACATGTTGGGTTATGAGTAGGTTATGATGTGGATCTTTAACTGCTATGGAAAATTAATAGTGAGGATCAGTTTTGGATGTTGGAGTTTATGATATTTTTGTTACTGAAAATTGATACTGATGATTAATTTATTAGGTATTCGAGTTTATAATTTTCTGTTTTTGAAAATTGATAATAGTTGGAAAGGAATCATAAAGTCAAATCTGGAACTTTTAGGGGGAGAGTTGACCAATCTAGAACTCATGTTTAGCCATTTAGGGGTAGAGTTGATTAATCTAGAAATCATGTTTAGGGGTAGTGTTGACCAATTTGGAACTCATGTTTAGGGACAGAGTTGACCGTCTGGAGCTCATGTTTGGGTGCAGAGTTGACCAATATAGAACTCATGTTTAGTTAACATAGAATTCATGTTTAGGGGTAGAGTTGACCCAACATAGAACTCATGTTTAGGGGTAGAGTTGAGTTGATCAAACTTAAAGTCGCATCATTTGACCCAAACTAGTAAGATTCTTTTTCAATTACTTTGGGCTGATATAGATCTATCATGACTTAGACTGGTTTTGTCTGAGTTGTAAAATTCATAAAGATTTTCGCTACATGTGATTCTTATCTATTTTGAAATAGTTTTTTTACGGCTATGCATTCTGTAGATGGCTTGGGTGGTGCATCTCAAGATTGGCAACACAGTGCTCCTAAATCAAACAGAAAAAATGACGGATTGCCGCCAAAGTTCACGAATTCATCATCTAATTTTCAGTTATCTTCAAGCAGTACAAGCTCTGAAAAGCTCAATACTACTAACATGAGTTATGGAAACAATAAGACCATATTCACGTATGAAGATTTAGCAAATGCAACAGAAGGTTTCTCACATGCTAATTTTCTTGGTCAAGGTGGTTTTGGTTATGTTCATAAAGGAGTCCTTCCAAGTGGAGAGAAAGTTGCCATAAAACAGTTGAAAACTGAAAGTGGACAAGGGGAACGTGAATTTCAGGCTGAAGTTGCTATCATTAGTTGTGTTCATCACAAAAACCTTGTTTCATTGGTCGGATATTGCGCTTCTGGTATTCAGAGGATGTTGGTTTATGAGTTTGTTCCAAACAACACCTTGGAGTTCCACTTACATGGTGAGTTACATTTTGTTCGGGAATAGTAGCATCTTATGCATATGTTTGCAAGCTTCAACCTAATTCACAACTTTTTTGTGCAAAGAAATTTCTTAAAAGTGAACAATAAAACACATGAAAGAAAGTTTGCTTTCGGAGAACATACAAATATTATTTTCTTGGACTTAGCAGGGAAGGGAAACGGTTTCTTAAACTGGGATAAGAGGATGAAAATTGCTCTAGGTTCAGCAAAAGGATTGGCATACTTGCATGAAGACTGTGAGTTAATTAGAAACTTTTTTTGTCGCCTTTTCAACTGTCAAGATACTTAACCAATTTACATCACAGGTCAACCTAAGATCATTCATCGCGATATTAAGTCTGCAAAAATACTTCTTGATAACAACTTTGAGCCGAAGGTAAAAAAATGTTTGCATCTACAATGGCTGAATATTAGACATGATCTGGATTCATAGTATTTGCCTATGTGAAAAGTTTCATGTCATCCATAATTTTTGTTTAGAATGGGGGTTTAACGAATTGTGTTATCCAACTTGTTGTATATGTAATTAACAAAGTTCATATTATGACTTATGTTTTAGCATCATTCAACATCTTATGTTAAAATCTTTTTTTCAGGTTGCAGATTTTGGACTTGCTCGATTCTCTCCTGAAACAGATACTCATGTTTCCACTCGTGTGATCGGAACTTTTGGGTCAGAATTTCTTCCTCTTTTTGTGGTCACATCATATCATATTAATCACATGACAAAATGCTTAGTTACCTCCTTCCAATTTTCTAGAAGTTTTTATTAATGTTTAATTAATATTATCATATATTCATATCTACATGAATACTTTTTCAGTTATTTGGCTCCGGAGTATGCTCTTACCGGGAAGTTGACCGATAAATCAGATGTCTTTTCCTTTGGTGTCGTGCTTCTTGAATTGATTACCGGACGTCGACCCATTGATAAAGCTCAATTCTTGGATGATAATATCGTTGATTGGGTTAGTTATCCTTTTATATTAGTGATATTCTTTCGTTAGTTGGTTCTGTTAATTGTTAAACACCATTTCTATACATAGCTGAAGTGACACTTTTTCAGCATCCATGATAATAACATTTATTTTACCTAGAATCTCTGTTTCTAGATATTACTAGTGACACTCATATCATATTTAGGCAAGGCCATTGCTGACCCAAGTGTTGGAGGATGGCGACTATAGCTCATTAGCAGATGCAAAATTGCAGAATAATTACGAGTGTACTGAAATGTCTAGGATGATTACTTGCGCTGCTCTTTGTGTACGCCATTTGGCAAGACGAAGGCCATCAATGAGCCAGGTACTTTTAAAAGGCAGAGGTGGCAAAATGGACAGGGCAGGCGGGTTGGGTAATGGGTAAATATATGTACAGTCAAATGAGTCAAATAGGTTGACACGAGACACTTTTTTCTCAGAAAACAAGTTTTTTTAATAAATAATTAGCGTGTAAAATATAATTACAAAGTTACATAATTTAGTTTTATATAATCTTTTGAGTAAAACAATGTTTTCAATTGCACAATCAAGTCCGTCAATAGTTTCAATTAGTCCAAAATCGCGTAAGTTACCATTTAGGGACTTACCTGTTCATATATGTAGTTTAGGCAAGGAAACTCTCATATAAAAGTTGTTTTACAAACGAGATTATCAAATTTGGGTGCAGATAGCGAGAGCCTTAGAAGGAAACTTGTCGCTCAAGGACTTAGATGAGGGTATCAAAGCAGGACACAACAAGTTAAACGGTTCTCATGCAAGTTCAGATTTTGACACCGCCCAATACAGAGAAGAGCTAAAAAAGTTCCAAAAAATGGCATTTGATAGCCAAAATAACTCTAGCAAGTGGAGCGTGGTCACAAGTAATATTGGTCAACAACCATCCGGATCTAGCAGTGAGGACCTAAGAACAAACAATGATCTAGGCTCGAATACTGGAGTTCAACAAATATTGATAGATTGATTAAGGTAGATTTGAGGTCTCCATCAAGAGAATGGAAGAATGAACAAACAAACATATGCTGACATTATCTTGTTTGGAAGATTGTGTTTATATAAAGGTTTATCATTGTACAGGAGTAAAGTCATGTCTATAGTTTGTTTTGTTTGTTGAATAAGCCAATTAGTACTTTGGGACAAAAATGTTCTTTTGTTTGTTATTGTGGCATGTTTTTGGTGTTCTATTTTATGGTTTGTAGATTACCACATATTGTCAAACTCGAGAAATTCGAGATTGGCTTAAGTCAAGTTCAGTAGCTTGAAAATGTATAGTTATTTATATAAAAGGAATTTCTGTAAACCCTAAACCCTAAACTCATGTGGTTTCTCCATACAAGCCTCTTTCATGTAATCCCCATCCATGTAAAATATGTTTTTGAAGTGTCCAGGTGTTAACTAAAACGTAATAAATAGGCGCGTAGAGGGCAGTGGCGTACATCGAATTGGAAAAGCTCAAAATATGAATTGAACAGAATTAAAATTCCAAGTTTGAAATGGATGTACTGGCAATTTCTAACAAACTATGCTAATGTTGTAAATATTTATGAAATTGATGGGGGGGTACAAATCTCACTTGTTTTATAAATACCACATAATTTACAGAGTGTGACTAAACCTGGTCGATAAACACGTATAACTTAGCAGAGCTCGAGCTCAGTTGGTTAGGGGTGTGCAAAAAATCACAACTCGGTTCAGCTTTTACTCTTAACCATAACCATAAACAAGGTTATGGTTAATCCATAATCAATGTTATAGTTAATCAATTAAGTAGTTCAGTTGTGTCTATAATCGGTAAGTTTATTGGCCAAAACTTTTTGAAATCCTTTAACAAAGCGTAAATTTCATTAAGCATGAGAGGGCCGTCAAGAATATCACTAGAAAGAAATGTAACTGGACATTACTAATGACCAAGCCAAGTCTATTGGCCAAAACTTCAACGACAACCTTATATATGCACCTAATGAGATTGATCGGCCATAAATCAGAGAGCTGAATAGGATCTCTAGTTTTAGAGACTACGGTTACAAAGGAGTTGCAAGTGGTTAATAACATGTAACACCCGGTTTCTCGATGAAATTCTAAGTGACATGTTTGAAAACCTTCCTCATAATTAACTAAGTTAAAATTGAGGGGTAAGAATTGCCAAAGGATCAAAATAAGAAGTTGAGGGGACTGAAAAGTCAAAACCCATAAAATTCTGTTTTGCTGAACACGTTGCGGACCGTACAGGTCTTCCCTTGCGGTCCGCAAGGGGCGTCTGCCAGTAGAAAACTCACTAGCAGCAACATTTTCAGCATTTTTGCCACCTAGCTCGAATTTTTGCCGCACTTCTTCCTGTTTTGACACATACGAGGACACTAATCCTTCATCTAGACACTCTTGGACACTACCAATGGGATGGTGGTCCATTGGCAAAAACAAAACCTTTAAACACTGGGAGGGGGAGGTCTTCGATTAAAGTCCCACAGACAACAGGAATAAAAGAAATTGGACGTTAAAAAAAAAAAGACACTGTTGGACACTTGTTTAAGCCTCTTGCATCCTCCATTGCTATAATAGCATCCTTGAACACCTATAATTTTCATCCCAGACTCGAAACAACACATTTCACTCTAAAAGTCTTGTGTGGGTTTCTTGTTTCTGCTTTTCAAGCTTCTCCTAAAGTCCAATTCAAACTATGTCTAAAGATGTTTACATCACACACAGGAAAACGTCGTGCATTTTCTTGTATCATATCATATGATATGGTATAAGCCAGATTACATGATGAAATAAAAAAGGCAAAATTCATTAAGAATATAGGTAGAGGTCTCAATTGCAACCCGTGAAAATCAAAAGTGCTCGTTTACACACCCTCGAATACATAGACCTAAACTTCATGACATATAACTTTAGACCAAGACAATGGATCTAACGATATAGGCCAGAGAAAAAAATGCCGACCCACCAAAATCTATACTCTTGATTATACAAACGAAACAGCTACCCAGTCCTCTGTAGGTTTATAAATTTAATAAAAAAAATCATCGCACGGACCTTAACAACCCTTAAGCAGCAGCTTCACGTTTCTCTGTTTCCATAGCTACTGCCGGCTCATCAGATTTTCCATTGTTCTCTGCGTTCGGGTTTGCACTTGTGTTCTCTGCCGGCTCACCATTCTGAGCTGGGGGTGCAGTTGATGGTGGAGGTGAGGCTGCCTTCTCCGGAGCAGCAGGTTTCGGTTTAGGTTTTGACATTATCGGTCTGCACACCCTGTACATATAAACATAAAACTTAATTTCGGTACCACAAAAAAACATCAATACAAACAAAAGGTAATATAAATTCAACGAGCCCTAAGAGGTTGCAACAGTTTTACAGACCCTTAGCATGCACTACTACAAAATTTTAACAAAGTAAAGGATCAAGACACCATTACAATAAAAATAAGAATAGAAATTTAACCCTATCATTAACAATATAATTGGATTTAGGGTTAGTAGAGATTAAATTATAAAAACATGTTATGTTGTATTTATTCTGGAATGCGTAGTACCACTATATTTTTTAAGGTCAAGAAAATACCAAGGCTTGTAAATGAACCGAACGTCTATGAACTGTTTGTGAACTTGTTCGGCGGGAAGTTCGTTTATTTAATTTAATAATTGAACAAACATGAACACAATTTTTGTTCATTCAACCAAATGAACGAACATGAACACACGTTTTGTTCGTTCATTTGTGTTCATTTATGTTCGTTGATTGACATTTGTTATTTGTTCGTTTATGCTCGTTTCAATTTAAATACATAAGTAATTATATTTATATAAATATTAAACATAAAAGGAACTTTCTAACTACTTATATAATAAATATAAGTAATTGGTAATTGGGCTTTCTAGTAATAAAAATGAATTTTCCAATGGGATCTATCGTCACCAATTTATTTAACAATTACTTTATGTTCGTTTATGTTTAATAAATTATGTTCACTTATGCTGCTTCAATTATGTTCATTTGTGTTGTTTATTGTTTGTTAAATTTCGTTTAAGTTTGTTTGTTTTTGTTCGTTTACATTTGTGAACTGTTCGTTTAGGTTTTAAACGAACAAACATAAACGAACACGAACAGGCTCATTTTCTTAATAAACGAACATGAACAAAAAAATGTGTTCGGTTATATGTTCGTGATCGTATTCGGTTAAAATTAATTGAACGAACACGGACATGCCTCTATTCGTGTTCGTTTGGCTCATTTACAGGCCTAAAAATACCTATCAAGCGCCTCTACTTTCTTCCTAATATCAGATGACAGAAGAACTGGATCAGCATGCTTTGGAAGCGAGTCCTGCAGTTGCTTTTTCTCCCTCAACCAATTTTCTGCGTCTGAGCACTCGTTCAAGACCTGAAAGAGGGTGGGTAGACACATGTGAATAGATAAAAATGAACATACGCTAAAAAAAATTATGGATATTAAAATAATTACCTTCTGTTTCTCACTCAAGTCAATATGATCATACTTGGGATCAGCAGATGCAGCAGCCTGTTTGAACCAATTAACATGATTGACCAGTTGATCGACAAAGGATCCTCTTTCTGAGTGCTCTTTGTACCGTTGTTCAATGGGGTCACCTTGCTGCAATTGTTTAAAGAGTGTAAATGTGCAATTTAAGTGTTGCAAATGGTATATACATATAAAAAGTGGAGAAAGCAAACCTTCTTGAGCTCATCAAGTTTGGCGACATATACACCTTTGGTTTCATCTTCACCGTCTTCATACAACCAGTCTTCTGTTTCTTGAAGGTTAGTGATAAACCCTTCTCTCTCTGAATCCGTAACGAACTCGTATAATTTATCATGCAACTGGAACAAAGATCAATTTCAGGTGATACACTGCTACTTCCATGTATGCGTGTGTATATATTTAAGAATTGTGGAAAATAAATAAGAAATTACCTTGTTCCTCATTTCATAGACATAGGCTTCCACAGCGTTCTTTTTATCCTTTGTTTCTTCCATAACCCGGTCTTGCAACGCCATTTCAAACTCCTTTTCCACTGCTTTCTGCACGTCTGCAGGTAGCATTGACCCATAGACCAATTCGGAAACTGGTACGTTGGTTTTTTTGACCTTCTTCTTTGGAGCTTCAACCTGCACAATAAAATACAAAAGAATTACTTGTGTTCTACATCCAAACAAGTTCCTTTTTTACAACCACTGACCAGTGACCGCCACATCACATCAAAATCATAGCAAATTATTTGACCGTTAGATGATCAATAATCATACTAACCTTGGTGTCGGTCTCCATCTGAACAGGAGTATCTCCTGTTTCTACAGCACCATTCTCAGTCACAGAAGCATCCTGCATATTTACATCATTTTCATTGGTAGAGGCCACCTCAGCCGGAGCCTTATCCATATCCATATTTGATGATTCATTCGACACCGGAACTTCCACTTCCTCTTCTTCAATGAGCTGGAATAATATACAAAAGATAAACAATAAGATACGACTTACTATTAGACACTAAGTACAAACAAAGACAAAAGTTTTGTTGATGTGAAACTCGATGACCCACCTGTGCAGACTCCACAGACACAATCCCATGCAAATTCAAACGGGCTTTCACCTTCACCTTCGCACGCTCACCTTTTGTTGCTTGGAAGGGACCAATCTGCGCAGATCATTACCGGCATATATGGTCAAGCAATGAGCATAGCTCCAAACGATATTAAATAAATGAATATATTGACCAAATCTTACCGTGTAAGTACTGATCTTCGCTGATGCCTTCAATTCACTAGCATCAGCATATTGCAGGTCTACCGTAAATGTGCCGGCCCTGTAGAAAGTCAAAGCTTTCACGCTCGGAATTTGATTTCCTTTGGGAAAAACAACACTGCTTTGTTGACTTTCCGCATTTCCATTCTCGGAATCTTGTGCAGATCCTTTCCATGTTAAAGCAATCGAAAAAGGAAAGCTCTCTTGAACCTTCAAAACCAAAAGGCAATGACTTTAGGTACTATAGATTATATAAAGAATCGAAATCAAAAGTCTTACGCAGCTTAAAAAACCAAAACTGAAATTGTACCTGGAACTCTCTAACTTTGAAAGTCGGACTAAGAATAGCGCACTGCAAAGCACAGCCTTTGGAAACACACTCACTCGCATTCATTGTACGCCTCGGTTCTTTCCCAAAAAAATCCGACAAAATCTTGATTACAGCTGGCACCCTAGAACCTGAACCAACTACTTCCACAGCATAAATATCGCCAACTGTGAGTTGAGCTTCCGAAAGAGCCTTCTCCAGTGGCTTCTTTACACGTTCCAATATCGGGGTGCTAATTTGTTCAAACTCGTCTCTCTTTATAAAACCTCTAACATCCTTATCGTCCATCAAGCATTCTATGTTCATAGGCGCTTCCGGATTTGCACTGAGTACCTTCTTTAGCTTTTCACATGCGGCCCGAAGCCTGAGACAAGCCCTTGCGTTCTGGAACACGTCGATTTTGTACTCTGACTTGAACTTTTCAGCGAAGTATTGGAACAAAACCTCATCGAAATCCCTCCCTCCTAAACAACGGTCAAAAGAATGAGCCAATATCTTCAGTTGACCTTTCTTGAAGCCTGCTATGCAGACCTGCATGCTAGCATGTCCAATGTCAACAAAGGCTACATTGAGCTGCTCGTTTTCAGGCAAATCGGTTTTGTATATTCCATAGGTTAGAGCAGTTGCGGTTGTTTCATGCATCAACCGTAAAGGATGCAAGCCAGCTATAGTAGCTGCATCCATAACAGCCCTTCTTTGAAGATCAGTGAAATAAATTGGTATCCCAATACAACAATCCACAACTGCTGAATTTAAATTCTTCTCCGCAATCGTCTTCATGTTTGAAAAAACCATACCCATAACCTGGGTTGGTGTAAACGTCTTTCTTTCGCCGAGATACTGAGCATGGATCAACGGGAAACCGTCGGGTCCCTCAGTAACAGAAAAAGGCAATGATTTAAGATCTTGTTGCAGTTCAGGGTCGGAAAAGGGTCGGCCTATCAACCGCTTGATCTGGGAGATGGTATTCTTAGGGTTCATCATGCTGGATGCAGCACCAGCGGTTCCAAGGAACCGTTGTTTGTCACCGAAACATACAAGAGCGGGAGTCTCACGCTTTGACTCGTCATTAAGAACGACATCAATTCCCCTTTGTCTGGCTACTGCCACGACACAACTCTCGTTCCCAAGATCAAATCCGACAACGCTCATCTTTGATTAGTAGTGTGGTTTGTTTAATTGATAAAGTTATTCTTCTTAGTAAGAATCAACCTAAACCACATAAAGTAAAAGCCACATGAAAAACTTAGCACCTTGTAAGGCAATCAGATAAATCATCAACTGCGTCATTATTCATCTATATAGCATATATAAACAATATAAAATACATTCAAAGTTTCTAAACATAAGCAGTTAATAATTTACAATACAAAAGCAACATTTGGTATCCAAACACCTAACTTCACATTATGAATTATTGAACTACAAGTCGATATCCTTCTCACTTAGTCACTTTAACCTCTCATTCACATCGTATGATCAAACTCAACTGACAGATTCCACTACTGAAAACTAACAAGTACTACAGCCTATCATATACACAGTTCATATGTCTAAAGTAGTAAGCCTTAATCCTTGAATCTATGCAATTAATGCGGTTCAAAATCAAATATCAGTCAAGGGCCAGTAGGTTATTGCGGTGGGATATCGGTAATTTTAATATCATGCAGAATTTATATATACATTTATAAAACGCCACATATATAATATTAATAATAATATCACAAGTTAAAGCTCATAATTGCCAATATTTAAAACATGATCTAATTTTGCTCCAGGTCTACATAAACCAAGGCATCCAAAATAACCGGTCAATATCGCCGATAATATAGAAACCGATAGTCCGGACCAATATTTGACGCCGATATTTTGTAGAGCACCGAAAACCGATATCCCACCGATATTAACTGCATACCTTGAATACACACACATATACACACATGACACAAAGCGTACAATACTACAATTCTTTTTGTTGATCTCAGAACAAAGATGAAACAACAGTAAAGTAACATACATTAAACAACAAATCAACTCTTCAAGCTCCATAAAACTAACACGACGCCGTTTATACACAATCAAACAACAATCCAGCAAACACATTATTCCAATTACTAGCCCTGGCTAACAACAACATTCAAAATTCAAAACAAAAGTAGATCTCTATCCGCAATAGCAAACCTACTAAATCTACACGAGTAATAAATTCTACAAAAGCATTTATTACATCAAAATTCAAATCAAACAGCATCACTAGCTAAACATAAACATACAGATTGAATCTACGAACATAATGTATTTATAAAAGTTGATCGGAATGAAGAAAATTGCGAACGGAAATCGTACCTCCGGTGTACGGACGCGGCGGAGAGAGAAAAAGATATTTAATAATGATTTTGAAAGAGTCGTGCAGTGGACTGGTAAACGAATGGGGGCGAGAGAGAGAGGGGTATATGTGTAATTTTATACATTTAAAAAAGGAAACTGGATTCGTCCAGAAGTTTTATTCTAGAAACATCTTTTATATGGCCCGCTTGACTTAGCCCATTAAATTAAATTAAACGGTTGGCCCATTAAGATTTATTTAAATACCAGAGTAAACTGCCAAAATGGTCTGAATGTTTGATCATTTTGGCACTTTAGTACAAAATTCAAACCTTTTGAATCTGGACCCCTTTAGTTTTAATTTTGTTGTCATTTTCATCCAAAATAAAAATCTGGTTAGATTTTTCAGTTAACATCCAGTTTTTCTGTCTTTTTCATGCCTTTTAATGAAGGGCAAAATGGGCTTTTAACGTTTTATTATAACAAATTGAGTAAACTGCCATTTTGGTCCCTGTGGTTTGGCCAGTTTTGCCACTTTAGTCCAAATCTCAAACTTATTACATCTGGGTCCCTGTGGTTTGCATTTTGTTGCCATTTTAGTCCAAAATCCAAAAAACCCCCTTTTTGACTGTTGAGAGCTGCCTATTTTGTCCTTTAGTGCAGGGGTATTTTGGTCATTTATGTTTTATTTAAAGCAATTCATTTAATAAAAAACCCCAAAATATAAAAACCCCCAGATAATCATCATCTTCAACCACAACCCCTGATCATCATCATCTTCAGCCTCATCATGTTCAACCTCATCATCTTCAACCACCACCACCCCCCTCTCGCCGCCAAGCACCATCACCTGCCACCACCCTCTCGCACCCCCTGCAACCACCGCCCAACTACCCACCCCCACCCCCACCCCCACCCTCATCATCTTCAACCTCATCATCTTCCTTCCCTAAACTGCTTCTCTCTCCTAACTCTCTCTCTCTCTCCATCACTTCTCTCTCTGAGTTCAAAACCTAAAATCAACAACAAAAAAACCCTTTCTCTCTCTGAGTTCAAAGCCGCCATCTCTCTTCTTCTATTTCTTTTCACACAGCAAACCTGCAACCGTCGAACTACCAATACCTACACATACAGAACTCTCTCTCTCTCTCTCTCATCTTTCTCACTCTGCTCTCTCTCTCTCTCTCTCTCTGAACTACCAATACCACCGTCGCCGCCAACACCAACACCACCATCGCCACCCAACCCAAAATCATCATCCTCATCATCTCTCTACCCCCAAATCAAATTCCTTAAACACATCAAAAACCAAACCAGAAACCTTAAACAGAAGCTTGAATCTTTTTATCCAAACGATGGAGGAGAAAGGATTGATGGTGTTTGCCAGTGGGTTTGATTGACGGTGTTTGCACCGATGGAAAGTGGAAACCCTAACGGTGAGCAGAGGCAAAATCAAGAACACCAGACAAAAATGGTGAACAAAAGAATCAAGAAAACCCTTAAACCCTCCTTCTCACAAGCTTCCACGGAGGATGCTGATAATCAATCGATTGAATCTGGAGCTTTGATTGGATTGACGATGTTTGCACCGAACGATGAGGCTAGTGGGTTTGATTGGTTTACGGTGGAAGATGGGGATTGTGGTGGTGCTAGTGGTGGTTGTGGTGGTGGTGGTGAGTGTGTTTAGAGAGAGATCTAATCTGATTTCGTGGGGATGATGCAGAGAGATGGTGGTGGTGGGGATGATGCGGTGGTGGGGGTGGTGGTTTGTGGAGGCAGGAGGATAGAGAGAGAGAAAAAGAGAGAGACGGTGGAGGAGGTGGTGGTGGTGGTAGGTACGGTGGTGGTGGTGATGATACGGTGGTGGGGGTGGTGGTGTGGTGTGGTGTGGTGGTGGTAGTTCAGAGAGAGAGCAGAGTTGGTGGTGGTGATGATACGGTGGTGGTGGGGGTGGTGGGGGTGGTGTGGTGGTGGTGGTAGTTGAGGCAGAGAGAGAGAGAGAGCAGAGTGAGAAAGATGAGAGAGAGAGAGAGTTCTGTATGTGTGGGTGTATATATTATATATAATTGTTTTAGGTATTAAATATATACAATTAAATATTATAATTTTTAAAATGCCCAAAATGCCCCTGAGAGTAAAGACAAAATAGAAGGGTTTAAGTAGGAGAATCTGGTCAAATTTGAAATTTGGACCAAAATGGCAACAAAATGCAAACCACAGGGACCCAGATGTAATAAGTTTGAGATTTGGACTAAAGTGGCAAAACTGGCCAAACCACAGGGACCAAAATGGCAGTTTACTCTAACAAATTAAAAAAACTGACCATTTGGCCCTTTATTAAAAGGGAGGAAAAGACAGAATAACTGGATGTTAACTGAAAAATCTGACCAGCTTTTGATTTTGGATGAAAATGGCAACAAAATTGAAACCACCGGGACCCAGATTCAAAAGGTTTGAGTTTTAGACTAAAGTGGCAAAAGTAACCAAACCTCAGGGACCATTTTGGCAGTTTACTCTACAAGTTTTAGTTTTGTTATTACGTTTATTAAGCAAACAGATTATGATTACTTAGGGGCTGTTTGGCAACATCTGAATCAATAAGTGCTGAATGAATAAGAGGTCTGAATGGGTAAGAGGCTCTGAACCAGTAAGTGCTGAACCAGTAAAGTGCTGTTTGGTTGCACATCTGAATGACTGTGTAAAATGACATTTTTACCCCTCTCAACAAAATTAAATACCTAATTGATTATAAAAGCATCATCATCTTCACTCTCCTTCAAAACCTCAGACAAAACATCAGCCACACACCTCTCAACCCCACTCTCTTCCCCCTCAATGGCCGACCACCACCACCACCGTCTGGTGGTGGTGCTACGATGAAACGAGGAAAGAGAACGAGAGAGAGAGAGCTCGAGTGAGAAGGAAAGCCGGCGAGCGACATCGAGCTCCGACGACTTCGGCTGCGCCGCCGTGGCGGCGGCGGTAGTGCTCCTGTTTGACGAAATTCTGGTAAGAACGAGGTCCCCTTTTCTTCTCTTTTGTTTCCTCTATTTCTTTAAGAATCCTTACAGCTCCATGTTTTTTTTTTCTTTCTCTCTGGCCGATGACAAATGTATCGAGGGGGGGGGGGCTGTGGTGGTTGACGGTGGGTTTCAAGCTTGAGAGCAAGTAGATGAAGATGGCGGTGGTAGATGGTGGCAGGTGGTGGCGGTGGTGTTGAGATGGTGCTAGTGGGTTATAGCAGCGGTTTTGGGATGGTGACAAGAGAGATGGTGGTGGCAGATGGTGGCAGCCGGCGGGAGGTGGTGAGGAGAGGGGTGGGGGCGGAGGTGTTGGTGATGAGAGGTGAAAGGGGAAATGGTTTGTAGGGTTTTGTTTTTGATACAGAGAAGAGAAGGGAAGGGAAGGGAAGGGTAGCAAGGAGTCTTTTTTTCATTCAGCAACTTCTTATCACTGAATGCTACAGACTGAATGATAACCATTAAGAGGCTGGTGTTTTGCCAACCAAACAAGCAAACCTCTGACCGAATCAGAGGTTGACCTCTGAATGGTTTCATTCAGAGCCAACCAAACAGGCCCTTACTATGCATGTTGTTCTTGTGTCTATTAAAACTAGTTGGGACCTTTTGTTTAGAGATTTCAGATTTGTAATTAGCTGTAAACAAGAAAAATTAGTGTATTTATAAGTAAGCAGGCTAGTGGTTTTAGTGTAGGTCGGTTCGGTTGGATTAACTCCACCTTGATTCATAAATAAACTAGAAATAGGTTCCGGCTACCTTTAGGAAATAAAAAAAGGCCTAGAAATGCAATAGGTGATGAGAAATTGTCTAATGTCGTGAATTCACAATGTTAACAAAATATGAAGCATGATTGTATGAGATAAACAAATATATTGCATGACGTAGTAATGAATCAGTAAATGAGATTTTAGAAGGAATGAACCTAAGAAATAAAGTTTTTAAATATACGGTCCAACACCGAGCTAGTTTAACTAGTATATGCCCATAACCGTCTGGTCCAAATGAAAGCGATTTAAAACTACTCACTCAACCAGACCAATAAGTACACGGGTTCAAGTGGTGGCTTCGATCCGGTTATGAACACAATGCTAAAAATATAAACTAATAAAAAAAGGCTTATTGGCCTGTAATAATCCCACCTACACCTTTTTGGCCAATAATAATCCCACCTCAGAATATTCCCCACACCAGTCCCATTTTTCAGATTTTTGGCCCACACTGGTCCCCAGTTAAAAATCCCTAACTCAGTTAGTAAAATGGCTGATGTGGCAGATGATGTGTTAAAAACTGATTATGTGGCAGATATGTGGCAGATGATGTGTTAAAAACTGATTACCTGTAATAATCCCACCTACACCTTTTTGGCCAATAATAATCCCACCTACACCTTTTTGGCCAATAATAATCCCACATCAGCCATTTTACTAACTGAGTTAGGGATTTTTAACTGGGGACCAGTGTGGGCCAAAAATCTGAAAAATGGGACTGGTGTGGGGAATATTCTGAGGTGGGATTATTATTGGCCAAAAAGGTGTAGGTGGGATTATTACAGGCCAATTTGCCATAAAAAAATAACGAGTAAATAATTTGATTTATTTCCTTCACATAAAAAAAGGTTACAAATAATTTTGCAAAATAAAACTTTAGCTATTTTGAAAAACAAATTATCATTTTTAAAAGAGTAAACTGCCATTTTGGTCCCTGTGGTTTGGCCAGTTTTGCCACTTTAGTCCAAATCTCAAACTTGTTACATCTGGGTCCCTGTGGTTTGGTTTTTGTTGCCATTTTAGTCCAAAAACCCTATTTTTTGACTGTTAAAAGCTGTCTATTTTGTCCTTTAGTGCAGGGGCATTTTGGTCATTTTTTATTTTATTCTTTTAATAAATTAAAACAAAATTAATTATATATTATATATATATATATATACATATACAGACATTCACACACATACAGACAAACATCCACCCCCAACCTCTCCCAAACCTCTCGATCTCTCCATCTCGAACTCCGACCAACGCGGCGGCGACGGCAAGAACCGATCAATCACTCTCCTTCAAGTTCGGCGACGACAAGAACTGACGAGGGTTGAACCACCGTCGGCGGTGCTGTGGGGGTGGCGTGGTGGTTGAACCACCATCATCGGTTCTGATTTTACAATTTAGGTATTGGGTATGTAAGCTTTCTTGAACCAATTTTAATGGGTTTTTGAGGGATTTGGTTTTTAGGGTTTGCGGATGTGAGATCTGTGTCTGATTTTGCAATTTAGGTATTGGGTATGTATGTTCAAAAATCAGATGGTGTTGCAGGTTTAGGTGATGGTGGAGGCGGTGGCTTTTGATTTAGGGAAGGGTGGGGATGGTGGTGGTGGAGAGGAATCCAGGGGAGGGGATGTGGTGGTAGTAGGTGGGGGTAGCGGTGGTGCTGATGAAGGAGGTTTTGTTGATTATTGCAGGTTTTGTTGATTATTGCAGGTTTGATTATTGCAGGTTTTGTTGATGCTGATGAAGGAGGTTCGAAGATTTTGCAGCTGATTATTGCAGGTTTGATTATTGTTAACAGCTGATTGATTTTGCAGCTGATTATTGCAGGTCTGATTATTGCAGGTTTGATAACAGCTGATTGATTGTTAACAGCTGATTGATTTTGCAGATTGTGTTGCTTAATTACATGTGTGTGCAGGTTTTAGAGAAGAGAGAGGGAGCTGAAGTTGTCGATGATGCGGTGGTGGGGGTGGTGCGGTGGTGGGGGTGGTGGTGGTGGTGGTGGTGTCGATGATGCGGTGGTGTGTGTGCAGGTTTTAGAGAAGAGAGAGGGAGCTGAATGTCTGTATATGTATATATATAATATATAATTAATTTTGTTTTAATTTATTAAAAGAATAAAATAAAAAATGACCAAAATGCCCCTGCACTAAAGGACAAAATAGACAGCTTTTAATAGTAAAAAAATAGGGTTTTTGGATTTTGGACTAAAATGGCAACAAAAACCAAACCACAGGGACCCAGATGTAATAAGTTTGAGATTTGGACTAAAGTGGCAAAACTGGCCAAACCACAGGGACCAAAATGGCAGTTTACTCTTTTTTAAACAAATAAAATACTTACTATGCTACATTTCTTCTAAGATACAAAAAACTACTTTGAACCAATCAAATACTCTATGATTACTTTTTTTATCACTCTCAAAACATGATATGATATACCAAACATTCCTAAAATTTGAGCTATCAATGTCAAAACTCAAATTAACTCTAAACATGATGCTATCTTCTGTTTGCATATTATTATTTATTAAATTTGAGGAATGAAAACAAGCACATAAGTGTCACCAATTGGTTTTACATTTTTTTTTGATGTCATTGTCATCATAATCACATCTAAACCACTGGAGTCAACAGTGGCTTCTTGCTAAAATGAGCCTCAAGGTTCCCAATAACAAGATCAGCCATCGCGTTTCGGGTCTCCACGGTCCCACTTCCGACATGTGGCAACAGAACAACATTATCCAGCCCAAACAGCTCCTCAGGCACATGCGGTTCATTCTCGAATACATCAAGACCCGCACCGGCTATCCGCCCTTCAACAAGAGCAGCCACCAATTCTGGTTCATCTACGTGTGGGCCCCTCCCGATGTTGATCAGAAACCCCTTGGGACCAAGTGCATCGAGGACTTCACGGTTGACTATGTGACGGGTTTGTTCTGTTAGCGGGCATGCCACCACCAGGATATCGCAATGGGAAGCTAGTTCAACGACACTTGGAAAGTATTTGTAGTTTGATTCGGGTTTCTCTGATCTGGAATGGTAGCTTATGGGGCAGTTAAATGCTTCGGCTCGTTCAGCAATGGCTGTCCCGATTCTTCCCAGACCTATGATTCCCACTTTTTTGCCACTGAACTGCAAACATTATGAAAAACAGTTAGTCGTCCAAATTGAATGAAAGAGTATTGCGCAATGTGAATAATATTCTGCAGGTATGCTATTGGCCATATATGTGATTCTCATTCTTCGGCACTGTTGAGCTATGCAGTTAATATCGGTGATGTATCGGTTATCGGTCCTCATGTCAAATATCAGTGTCAAATTATCGGTCAAAAATATCGGTACTGATATCATCAACGATATTGACCGAATATCACTGATATTTGACCGATATATCACTAAATTGTTGGTGTTAAATTGTTATATATATAAATTCTGCATGATATTAAATTTACCAATATCCCACCGATATCTCACCGAGATAACTTATATCTCAAATATCAGTCCTTGACCGGCATCTGATATTTTACCTCATTAATTGCATAGCTGTTGAGACAATTTTGTCAACCGCGAGTGTGAATTTTAGACACGATACGAACCTAACACGAAATTCACTGGTTTGGAGTTGGGGTTGGTCTAAACGCGTTTGAGTCATTTTCGTGTCAAACCCACAAACACGTTTAGCTAAACAAGTTGTCTACATCTACAGTACGACATGGCGGGTTCGCGAGTTGACCTGTTTAACCTATTTATTATTTTAAAAGTTTCAAAAAAGTTATACATCATAACAAAAACCAATTAGGTATTTTATGCCAAAATTCAAAAAATAAAGGATGATTCTTTATAGTTTAAACATAATTACTTTTATTGTAACTTTAAATTAAAGTATTAACATGTGAAAAAGAAAACAGAAGAAAAGAAACAATCAGGTTAAGCAGGTCGTTTTCGTCTCAACCCATGAATACCAGTGTCAGTGTTCAACTTTAGATAAACCCTAAATTGTGCAGAAACATCAACATTGCTCAAATCTTGCAGCCTTAAATCTTAATCTTTCAGTGACTAATAACATAACTTCATGATCACCATGTTCAATGCATAGTTATTAAAGGCGGGAGGCGCACTCATGGTGATTTGTTGGGCCCGGGGCTTTATTTGCGCCTAGGCGAGCCTGGGCGCGCTCGCTTTAATAACTATGCAGAAGATTATGAACTAATCTGAAGATTAAATGCGCGAGGCGCACTCAGGGTGATTTGTTGGGCTCGGGGCTTTATTTGTGCCTAGGCGCGCCTGGGTGCTCGCTTTAATAACTATGGTTCAATGTGCATGCATTGAAGCTAATTATGTTAAATCAGCTAAAGGGTTAACAATATTGTATGGCAAAACAGCATCTAAATTCAAACTAGTAACAAAAGACAATTAATCAAAAACTAAAAAAAATGTTTTAAAAACCGGTTCAACCAACTGTCCGGTAGAACCAGTTAAACCGTCCGGTACACCCGGTTAAACCGTTTCTGAGCCAAATCGGGGACGGTATAAAAACCGGTTTTAAAACATTGTAAAAAATCAACCAAATGAGCAAAATCAAACCTTTGTAGTCAACTTAAAATCACCTTCCTTCCACAAGCCACTCCTAACATACCGATCACACTCACTAATCCCTCTAAGCGTCGTTAACATCAACCCAATAGCCAAATCAGCCACATCTTCAGTCAACACATCAGGCGTATTTGTAACCCTAATCCCTTTCTCCTCACAATACCCCAAATCCACCTTATCCAGCCCCACACTGAAGCTCGACACGATCTCCAGCGCCGGCAGCGCGTCGATCAGCTCCCGGTCGGCGCCGGCGCCGGCGTATCCGACCACGGCGCGGATGGAATTTGAGTGTTTGTTGAAGAAGTCGGTTTTTTGGGGGATGGTCCACATGCGGAAGAGGTTGAATCGCTTGTCGAGTTCTTGTTCTAGGTATGAGTTCATTGGGAATGTCATTAGTACGCCGATTGTTTCCATGATTGTGGGTGAGTGTGTGTGTTTACTGGTGGTGGGTGGAGATGATGACTCTGGTCCACAGGTGTGGATGTTGTTAGTTGAAGCGAAGCTACAAACGGCAAAATGACAATTGTGTGGGATGGGTAATTGCAACCTTATATTCAACTAGTATTTTGAATTTTCGCGTGTTGCGGTGGCGTTAAAATTTAAGGTAACTCGAGTTTGTATCGTTAAATATCTGATATGATTCGTTTTTGAACAAAATTTATGTTAAATCGTAGACCAGTCGAAACATAATAGAATAAGCATATAAAATGACCGAATCGTCCTTCTCGTTAACAGAAATAATTGATTAAATTAACCCGGTGGACTAAATGGCAACAGTGAAACCCTTTTGGACCCACAGACGAAAAATGAAACTTTTGGACTAAACTGGTAAAATAACCCAAACCACAGGGACTAAAATGACATTTAACTCTTAAAAAAATTAAAAAGATATTATTTCAGGTATATAATTGGTATCAGGTAATCGAATCGGGTAAACAGGTATATCATTAAATCTCATGCCCTTCTCAAACCCAAAAAAAAAATCTCATACCTGGACCTATACCTGATTACCCGAACACATATGCGTCCCAAACGTGCTGCGTTTAAAATGTACCCATCATGTTCAGGTCCGGGTTTAGATTCTATTGCCATCCCTAACTTACTGTAAGTAGTTGATTTTCCGCCCGCGCGTTGCGGCGGGGACCTAATGTCTGCAAAACGCGTGTCGGCAACGGCAAACAGATAACGAAAATCAAACATAAATAACAATGACGTGATAACAATAGTCACTCCGTCCTAAAAAATGATTTTATATAAACTAATATATAATAATAGGACCCCACACGTACTACACGTTGGAAATTCAGTTGTTTTTTGTTTAGTTATTACGGTGCTAACACGTTAAAATATGGATGAGCTCGGTACCGGTAACGGCACCGAGAGTACCGATCCGGAAAATCATCGAAATTAGGTACCTGCACCGAAAATGCTCGGTACGATACGGTATGGTATGATATGGTATTTGAAGGTAAAAATCAGTAAATACAGGTATGGTGCTAGACCGGTGTCGAACCGAAAGTAACGATTCTGAAAACGCCAAAAGGTGGGTACCAAATTGGTACCGAAAATTATTGGTATAGTAAATTTGGTACCGATACGATACCGGTTTGATTACATGATTTGATACGATTTGCGCATCAATAATTTAAATATCCAAGTTAATTTAATAGAAAAAGACAAAAAAGAAAACAAAATAAGTTGTTGTGTATATAAAACCTCAATTAAACGAAATACAATTTACTTACAGTTTGTATGAAAAGTAATCTACACGGTGCAACTACTTGCGTTGCTACAGGATTTGATGAGCTCGGTACCAACCGGTACCGATTATACCTGGTACGGTACGGTTCGGTACCGGTCGGTACCGGTACAGTATCGGTATTTGAGGGTAAAAACCGCTGAATACCGGTGTCGAACCGATACCGAAAAAGTCAAAAGCGGATACCGATTTGGTACCGTAAATATACCCGATTTGATAAATTTGTTACCTTATTTCCTCCGGTGGATAGTGTTTGATTTACTATTCATTCCGTTTGAATTTTAATACAACAAGGATAATAATATAAGGATAATGACTTGGAATCAAAAGTTGAAGAAAATAGAGAAAAACTAACCTTAGAGCATTCACATCCTAACCATCAAATTATGTGAGAATGAGTTTTTATATTATAAAGGGTATAAAAAGTGGTTGTGAGTAGAGAAGAGAGAAAATGTTACTGTTCATCTGTATATTTGGGGGGGCACTGTTCACCCGTTATAATTTTTTAATATATTTTGAAAGTGGTTGTGAGTGGAAGTGAGAGAAAAATGTAATGATAATATTATTTAATTGAAAGGAGAGAGAAAAAATATTTGTTTTTAGTGGAAATATATTGATATAGGAGTTGTTTTTAGTGGAATGTATGTATAATTTGATGGATTGGATGTGAATGCTCTTAGTAGTCAACTTGAAATCACCCTTCTTCCACAACCCACTCCTAACATACCGATCACACTCACTAATCCCTCTAAGCGTCGTTAACATCAACCCAATAGCCAAATCAGCCACATCTTCAGTCAACACATCAGGCGTATTCGTAACCTTAACCCCTTTCTCTTTACAATACCCCAAATCCACATGATCTAACCCCACACTGTAACTCGACACGATCTCCAGAGCAGGTAACGAGTCGATAAACTCTCGGTCGGCTGGGTGCCAGGGGTTGTTGACGACGCCACGGATGGAATCTGCGTGATTCTTGAAGAATTCCTGTTTTTGTGGGTAGTTCCACAGGCGGATGAGATTGAAACGTTTGTCGAGTTCTTGTTCGAGGTAAGGGTTCACAGGCGATGTGATGAGTACGTCGATGTTTTCCATTGTCGAGGATTAGAGGTTGATTGTCGGTCAACGGGAACAGGGGAAATGAGACCGATGGCGTTGGATGGCAGGTATACGGGGTGCTTAGTTGATTATAGAGTTTTTTTTTAATGGACGGCTATAGCAGTACACTGACAAAAACAAAACATAAAATATTTTGAACGGCTATAGCAGTGTTTGTACACCAAATAAAAAAGTTACAGAAAGCATCTTCTTGTTGGAAACAACCAAGAATACAAATTAGTGACGTGGAAAGAAACATGATAGGAGTTGATTAATTTTTTTTAATGGAAATTTTAATTTTTACTTCTTTAACACTTGAAGTTCATGATCTCCTCAATTTTGATGTTTGAGTGAGTAAATTGCCATTTTAGTCCCTGGGTTTTGTCCAAATTTGCCATTTTGATCCAAATAGTTTTATTTTCCCCCCTGGGTCCCTGACTTTTACATTTGTTGCCATTTTGATCACTTTGCCTAGCTCCATCCAAAAACCCAGTTACTCTTTTCAATTTAAACCTTTTCAGTTGCCATTTTGATCCAATTCCAAAAAATCAAAAAAATTCCAAAAAATTCAAAAAATTCCAAAAAATTCTAAAAAATCTAAAAAATTCAAAAAAATCTAAAAAATTCAAAAAAATCTAAAAAATTCTAAAAAATCATAAAAATTCTAAAAAATCATAAAAAATCTAAAAAATTCAAAAAAATATAAAAATCAAAAAAATTCTAAAAAAGCATAAAAATTCTAAAAAATCCAAATAATTCTAAACGGTTCGCGTCGAAACGGTTCGGTTCGATACGGTACGGGTCGAAACGGTACGGTTCGATACGGTACGGGTCGAAACGGTTCGGTTCGATACGGTACGGTTCGAAACGGTTCGGTTCGATACGGTACGGGTCGAAACGGTTCGGTTCGAAACGGTTCGCGTCGAAACGGTTCGGTTCGAAAGGGTTCGCGTCGCAACGGTACGGTTTGAAACGGTTCGCGTCGAAACGGTACGGTTCGAAACGGTACGGGTCGAAACGGTACGGGTCGAAACGGTACGGCTCGAAACGGTTCGGCTCGAAACGGTTCGGGTTCGAAACGGTACGGGTCGAAACGGTTTGGGTTCGAAACGGTTCGCGTCGAAACGGTTCGGTTCGAAACGGTACGGGTCGAAACGGTACGGGTCGAAACGCTTCGCGTCGAAACGGTTCGGCTCGAAACGGTTCGGGTTCGAAACGGTACGGGTCGAAACGGTTCGTGTCGAAACGGTTCGGGTTCGAAACGGTTCGGTTCGATACGGTTCGAAACGGTTCGCGTCGAAACGGTTCGGTTCGATACGGTACGGGTCGAAACGGTACGGTTCGAAACGGTTCGCGTCGAAACGGTTCGGTTCGATACGGTACGGGTCGAAACGGTTCGGTTCGAAACGGTTCGCGTCGAAACGGTTCGGTTCGAAACGGTACGGGTCGAAACGGTACGGGTCGAAACGCTTCGCGTCGAAACGGTTCGGCTCGAAACGGTTCGGGTTCGAAACGGTACGGGTCGAAACGGTTCGTGTCGAAACGGTTCGGCTCGAAACGGTTCGCGTCGAAACGGTTCAGTTCGATACGGTACGGGTCGAAACGGTACGGTTCGAAACGGTTCGCGTCGAAACGGTACGGTTCGATACGGTACGGGTTCGAAACGGTTCGCGTCGAAACGGTTCGGTTCGATACAGTACGGGTCGAAACGGTTCGGTTCGAAACGGTACGGGTCGAAACGGTTCGTGCCGAAACATTTAATGATTTTTGGATTTTTTTAGAATTTTTTTGATTTTTTAGAATTTTTATGATTTTTAGAATTTTTTTATATTTTTTTTGAATTTTTTAGAATTTTTATGATTTTTTAGAATTTTTTAGATTTTTTAGAATTTTTTAGATTTTTTTGAATTTTTTAGATTTTTTAGAATTTTTTAGAATTTTTTGGATTTTTTTTGATTTTTTTGGAATTTTTTTGATTTTTTGGAATTGGATCAAAATGGCAACTGAAAACATTTTTTAAGGAAATCCCCAAAATACCCCTGTTACAAACTGGGTTTTTGGATGGAGTTAGGCAAAGTGATCAAAATGGCAACAAAATGTAAAAGTCAGGGACCCAAGGGGGAAAATAAAACTATTTGGATCAAAATGGCAAATTTGGACAAAACTCAGGGACTAAAATGGCAATTTACCCTTGATGTTTCTAAAATCTTTGCTTAACTTATTGGGTTATCAACTTCAATGACTAGACAACTACTAGGAAGTGCTCGCGTGATGCGACAAGAGTGACAATTTGAATTACGCTACCCGTTTATAATAGTTTTCTTGTTTGTATAATATTTGTTGTAGCGTTATTGTGGTGGATATACGTTATAAGTGAAGTCATCAATTAGTCGATTTCATTGTGGTGTGTATGGTTCGGTCGGTTTGGCTATTATCCACAACTGAAGCTTAAAATGAAGTCATCGGTTAGTCCATTTTATTAATCAATCGGTTTCCGGTAAAGCAGTTCGGTTTATTTGGTTAGATTGGTGTTTTTTGTTCGGTTCTTTAGTTTCGATCAATAGCCAAAACAACACTTTGACCATACGATGTGAAGGGGCTTGAAGACGGGGCATTATGTGACACGTGGACAACACGTCAGAACGTGGTGTGGTGCTAAAACGGACGGTGTGGGAGTGGCGTGGTTAGTGGCGTTTTTATAACCCAAATGCCCCCCACGCCGGTGGAAAACCCTAAGCCACCAATTAAAACACACCTAAAATCTACTCACCAATCAAGAGCCTTCACTTCACAACCCAAATGCCCCCCACGCCGGTGGAAAACCCCAAGCCCAAACATAAACGCCAAGGACAACGCTGTTCCCGGGGTGGTGTGTGCAACGTGGTGTGACATAAACGCCCACAACGTGTGGTCCTAGGCTAAAACTTTTGCTTAAAAATCGATGAAATTGAGGTATAAATACATGAAGTGGAAAAATAAACATATGAAATACATGAACTAGAGATATAAAAGTTAGAAATATATGAAAATGTGAAAGGTTTGGTTCAGTTTTTGGTTTATTTGGGTTCAGTTTCATTTTTTTCCGTTTGGTTTCGGTTAACAGTTCAGTTGCTGCTCACTCCTAGACACTATAGATCTCGTAACAATTAAGAGTATATGCAATTGCTGAAGCTAGTAAAGAGCTTGTATGGTTGAAGAACTTTCTTAAAGAACTTGGCAAGGAACAAACTGTTTGTGCATTTTTCTGTGACAATCAAAGTGCAATACACCTTACAAAGAATCATGTCCTCCATTCGAAGACGAAACATATACAGATAAGATATCACTTTATCAGAGATCAAGCTAGCGATGGCACTCTGAAGTTAAAGAAGGTCAAAGGAACTGAAAATCCAGCTGATATGTTGACTAAGGTTGTTACCTTATAGAAGTTGAAGCTTTGCATAGCTTCAACTGGCCTTCAGGTTAACTGATGAGAAGGCCACGCACATCTAGTGATGATGAAGTGTTTAGAGAGGTACTTATGAAGATGAAGTTATAAAGGGTGCAGTTTGAAGTTTTCAAAGCCTCTAAGTGGGAGATTATTAGGTGTGGAGGATTTGACTAGAGTAGAGAAATATAAGTAGAGGTTTTTTCCTCTACTCAAAGGAAGACGAAGCAGTAACTAGCAAGAGTTTTCTTTGTTACAGTAGTTAAAATCTGTAACCCTTTGAAGAAACACGGAACTAATTTTAGGATTAATTAGTTTGGTTTATATTCCTTTCATAATGGTTAATCTTCTTAAGACTTTTCTGAGCTCCGATTTGGCTTGATGATCCTGCAAAACAGAACACCGTTAGCTCGTTAAGAGGGGAATATGAGGGTTTCCCTCTTAACCAGACTCCGGCGTGAGAATACGTATCTGCTTTTAGGAGACAATTAAGTATTAAAAGTGAGAGTACAGGGAATAGAATGTTTAACCTGTGTACTGAGGTCTCTATTTATAGCCGGAGATGTGTAAGAGGAGGTGGGCTGATGGGCCTTGGGCCGGAAGGTGACAACGTAGAGGATACGCTCTTTGTCTCACAAGTGTCGACCGTTAGTGTCTTCTAGAAGACCTTCGGTGCTGGCGCACCTTGATTGGAGCCACGTGTCTTAGTTGTCGGCCTTGTTGTCCCTCTGCCATCAGCAGGTAAGTGGAGATCATGGGGCAGGTGTCGCCGCCCCCTGATTGGTGCCACATAAGCGTCCTTGTGTACTTTCTGTCTCCTGTACGTCAGACGATCGTGGAGCACGATAGAGCACAGCTTGGAGGACGCTGATTGGCTTGCCCTTCTGCCACTTGTACCTTTAGTACCTTTTGAAGTGGCCTTGCGCTTTGACTCCTCTGCGACCCTTGCTGAGCACGTTAGCAGCCCGCGCGGGCTTGCAGGAGGCAAAGGCTCTTATTCAGAAAGCTAAGTATAGAAACTGTTGCTATTTCTTGCTTGGACCTCGCGCGGGGCCTTGCTTTGCCTGATCATCCCGCGCGGGGTCTAATGACTGATCACCGAAGTGATTAAGGAGTATGGTCCAAAGCGCGACCAGAATGGTCCGCGCGGCATTTTTGGGACCATACCCCTTCAAGTCCCCCCAGTCCAGTGCTGCAACACGCGCGAAGTGAGTGTTGGAGCTCTTGACTAAAAAAAATGAAGTGTTGGGCTAGAAAAATGCCTGCTAGATCTTGGTGAGTCGTGCGCGTTTGGATGTTTGTCAGCCACTACGGCGCGACTACCAGCTTTGCCTGTTGGAAATTCTCTGCTTTTGGCTGTAAGCGCGCAAGTGCACCTGATGCATGTGGATGTTGCGCGGCTTAGGTAACTTCTGCATGAAGTTTGTAGTAGATTTGAGCGGGAAAACCCTCGATTTTTGAACTCTGACAGGTTGGTGAGAAACGTCGTTGATGGCGATGTTTGAGTTGACTTCTAACATGGTTGTCATCGAGTTGTCCCTACGTTTCGGCTTTCCGTCAATCGAGTGAGGCCCACGCGCACGTGGTAACCGTAACTCCGGGAATTGTGACGTACGTGGCAGCTGCTAATTGGATACGCGCGCGGTGAATCCGGAACGTCTACTCATCGCATTAAATGCGATGAGTATATATAGTTGATGAGAGGGGGGAGAAGATCACAATCTCTTCTGCTGTTTCTCTTCTCTCTCTATTTCTTCCCTGAATCTTCAAATCTTCAACGGAACAGTAGCAAATCTTCAAGTGCAGATCTTCAAATCTTCAAACATTCAAGTTTTTCCAGAAGATTTATCAAAGTTTCTCTTAAATCTCTATGGCTGAAGAAGAAACTCATCATGAAGAAGGTCCGGTCCCAGTCCTTAAATAGGACATTGGATTATTTGAGCAAATTATGAGAGGATTCCGGTTTCCACCGGAGTGGGATGCCAGATATCCCGGCCAGAACCAGACGGCCGCCGATGCACCACTGGGGTACATCACGCTCTTTGAAGATTTCTTCTTACAAGGCAACTTCCGGTTGCCGGCGACGGAATTCCTGGCCAATATCCTTCAATATTATGGGTTTCACATCTCGCAGATGAGTCCACCTGGCATGGTGAGGGTGAGGCACTTTGAATTTCTGTGTCGATCACATGGAATAGAGCCTACGGTGGAAAAATTTAGGGCGTTTTACCAGCTCATTAGGAACATGGGTTTTTACTCTTTTGCAACCGGGGGTCTGCCAAGAAGATCCTTCTCAATCCTCCTAAGAGTTTCCATGACTGGAAACAGGAGTTCTTCTTCATCAGAGAAGAAGTTGTCCCTATTGCGATGATCTTTCGTGCGCCGGATGTGATTGAGAAGGAGGAGCTACCGATCCCGAAAGGAAAAGCCTGGTACTTGAAGCTGACTGCGACGCCAAATCGGATTTTTGGAAAGAACGTTCTTGTTGCGGCGCAGATGAGCTACCAGTGGCCAGCGGAGAGCACTGTAGTTCCAGTTTTGAAGTTCCAAGATAAAGGTTCATTATCTCTTTAACTTCTTTTTCAATTCAGTTGCGCTTAATTGTTCGGTTTGAATGCAGAGGCACACCTTTATCAAGCTGCTTTCCCCAGATTTGGTGGATCCATGGGGGTGCGCCCGCTGGGCCATGGGAGCCATATTGGTATAATCGCATCAAAGGTCAATTTCTGTATCTCAACTGGAGCTTTCGCCGATCCTCCTACTGCAACAGAAGGTGCGTATCTTCCCAATCCCAGACCCTTGCGTGCTGTGACTTCCGCTGGGAAAGAGATTCTTTATCTTTTCAGCGAGGAGTCTGTAGGGTCTTCAAATGGGGAGCTAAGTTCATGGTCTAACATCTTTGCAGGTGTGTTGCGCGACCTAGGGATTGACCCTGAGGAGAAGACGAAGAAACCGACCAAGAAGAAGAAGAAGGTGATCACTGTCGACACTGAAGTGACCAGCAGGAAAGGCGGGAGTAGCCGCGCGACTGCCGGTGCTTCTGATAAAGGTACTCTACGGTTACGTCAGAGTAACTTGGAAGATTACATTACTATCAGTGACTCACTTGAAGGTTTATCGCGTATAGGCGAGAAGAAAACCGGGGCCGCTGGTTCAAAGAGCTCGGGGAGCGCGGGTTCCCGGAACCCAGATGCTGGTGCTACTTCGTCTTCCATCGCGCTTGATGACGAAGAGGAGGAGGAAGAAGAAGAAGAGGAGCCTGCTGAGAAGTTTATCAGCAGGAAGAGAAGTAGAGAGGAAACTACAGTGGGCGCGTCGGTGGCGCAGAAAACTGGGGAAGCCCCAGTAATCGGGAAACAGAGTAGTCTGCGCTCTCTCTATAAATTCTCTCCAGGTTAGTTTCTTGACTACCCTCTTGTTTTCTTTGTTTCCACCTCTTTTTAACACTTTGTTTCTGAAGAGGTCAAGAAGAAGACCCCTGAAAAGAAGGGTGTTCTGTTTAAGGACCCCCAAGAGCCGGCGCCGAAGAGAACTAGGGTTGTGATCAAACCCTTTAAGTCTGCTGGGTTGGAGGTTGAGAAAGAGAAAAAGAAGGCTGCTGAAAAGCTTGTTGAGAAGGTTGTTGAGAAAGAGGAGAGGGAGAAAAAGAAGGCGTTTGAAAAGCCTGTTGATGATAATCCTAAGGAGACCGGGGCCGCTGCTACTACTGCCCAAGAAAAAGCGCAGGGTCCCGAGGTCGTCCACATCACGAGGCTTGACCAGCCCCTTCATGAGAAAAAGAAAGAAACCGTTCAAGGCAAGGGGCCCGAGGTTGTTAAGCCCACCGAGCCGACGCAGGTTGATGCCCCCACCCAAACTGCTCAAGTTACTTCTGCTGCTGGGGGGTCAGCTGCTACTGCGCATAAGGAGCCTACGACCGGTGCAGGTGGCGCATGTGCGGCTGGTGGTGCAGGAGGGTCCATGCCACAGACTATCGGTCCGAAGGATACCGTGGGCGACATTTATTAGAAGACGTATACCGAGGAGGCGCGTGGTAATGCTCCCCACCAAGCTCCATGGGGTTTAAAACAGAAGGACACTTTCTTGGAGTTTGGTGCGTGTCGCGACTGGTTCCTGAATTCGGTCCCTCCCAGTGATGTTAACCGCCAAAGGGCGCGAACTCACGATGGGCTGTACCAAGCTTATGTCATTGGGGAGGCCAATACTCGCGCCGCTAACCACCAGATCGTGCGTGAGTGGCGTACGATGGTTAAGGAGCGGACTGAATGGGAAAAGTACCGTGAGCGCCTTGTGAGGCAGGTTAAGGAGTTTGAGAAGGCTAAGGTTGCGTTTGCCGAAGATAAAGCTAAGTTCGAGTCCGATAGGAAATCGGAGGAGTGGGGCCGCGAGGGCCTTAGGGGCAAGCTTCGTGCTGCTGAAGACCTCTTGGCGAAAGAGCGTGCTGATTGGAAGAAAATATGTGAAAAGGATAATCAACGTATGTATGCCGGTTAGTTTTAAAGGAAGATATACGGTTCAAAACGCACGATTAAGCGATGACCGGATTAGAGTGTGGTTTAGACCCGACAATTTTGTATACTTGTATAATATGGGTAAACTAAACACATTCTGGATTTTGAGATAAAAACGATAAGCTTTGACCCGTTTCGGCTAATTTATGCAAACTAGTTACATAAACCGCACCGAACGCGAATAATGCGTAACGGGTAACCAAATGATTCATGAACAGGTTCCTGAGTTAATATGCCTTAAACATGTGATATCAGTAGGATACCTTCCATTATGCCCAAAATGGATTTAAACTCAAATTATGCCCCGTAGGGGTATTTTGGTCATTTTAAAGGGTATAAAAGAGTTTAAATACTAATCTGAGTTTCAGGTCTGATATAATCAGTAAAAATAATTATTTTTATAAGTCATAACAGTAGGGTATTGAATATATGTGAAATTTATCTATTATAACCAAACTATGCACTGTAGGGGCATTTTGGTAATTTCACATAAGCTTTAAAGGTCAAAATTAGAATTCTGAGTTCAAAACTTTTGCTTACTGTTTAATTATAAAAATTTACTTAAAATATCAGTAGGTATCAAGCCTTATATGTTAAAAATAGTTTTGATACATACTATGCGTTTAAAACGCGTAAAATGGCGATTTTAAGCGATTTCCGGGTTTTATAAGAAAAGCTGATATTTTTATCATTCCATAAGACTCAAAATATTTCATTTATCATATAAGATCAGTAGAAAAAGGATTGGTATCAAAATGATTTGTAAAACTCACTTTATAGGCCAAAAGGGCAAAACCGACAATTACCGAATTAAAGCTATAACCCTATGTTATGCTCAGCCTAAAAATAAATAAAAATCTTCAAAAATCGCAAAATATTATTTTACATCAGTAGGTAAAAAGTTTGGTATCAAAAATTGGGTTTAGATAGGCTTTATGCTAATTACGCCGTTTAATTAATAAAAAGCTTTCTAATTACGCTATTGAGCATAACTCTTAATCTAGACCTCAAACTGATGTGAAAATTTAGGGACATGTTTATAAATCAGTAATAAAGGTTTTTATCCTCTCACATTTTCAAAAATCTCGTTTTAAGGTCAAAAGGGCATTATGGTCAACATTTTGGCATATAACGGAAACATGCATATGAATCAAATAACTAATGAACCAAGTTGCATAACCTCAGAGGGTTACACTAATCTATAACCTGGTCCTAATAGAGCTCTAAGGAAATTCTAAAACATGCTACATTGGGTCAGAACTGAAAGTCAAAGCAAAAGTCTACTTTTGCGACTTTCAGTTCCGAACCGAGTTTAAACTAAAAATTGTCGGGTTGAACATGCTTAGACATGTTCTTACATTAATTACCAAGTTATATGAGTGATAAAACAGGTTGCATGACTTCTACATTGTTAAGTATGCGTTTATTTGAAAAATAGCTTTCTGTTGACTTTTTCTAATCAAGTTTGACCCGACAATTGACCTAGTTAGAGTGGGAATCAGAGGGTGCCCTTTTAAGGGTTTATTACCCACATAATTACCAACTCATAGGTACTTTCAATTCGAGATTTGACTGGACAAATTGTGATTAATTACGAAGTCAACTCTTAATTACGACGGTTTGACTTTAGGCTAATAAACTAAGTAAAACTGAATTAAGAAAGGTTAAGGACACTTACTGAAGTCCTATGCACGACTAATGACTCCTAGGAAGTGGTCTTGAGCTCCAGGGATCTCCAGAAAGTGAGTTGTGAAAGTTTTAAAATGCAAGTGTCCAATGTTTGCAACTTTGGAGTTCTTATATAGGGATTTAAATTGCATAGGATCATTCCAAATAAGTCTATGCATGATTCCAGATCATTACAAGTGCCCCTATTTCATGAGAAACCATTGGGGCAGCCCCTGGTATGTAAAACAAGCCATCTAAGTCGGTTACACAGCTGAAACAGACACCTGCAGGTGTTTTCTGTCGCTCGCAGTCCCAGGCGGCCCGCATAAGACTCCCTTATGTCTTACGCGGCCGGTATGAGGCCTCAGAACAAGTTAAAACAAGTTTCAAGTTTTGCATTTTGGCCCCTGATCCTTATAAACGTGGTTTCAACTTCTTTTCTTGCATTTTCAACCCTCTAAATTGATTTTTAAGGGCCTTAAGACATAACCAAACTTTGTTAAGTCCTTGGTTAGTTCTATGATCACCCGAAAAACCTTAAATTTCAACGTTGACGCTTTTAACCCCTCATATACGAATGTTATCATAACTTTCTCATACGATAACGAAACCTTGTGAAATTTTTATCACTTATTCTAGTGAGCATAATTAATCGTTACAAAGCTTCGGGTTTGCTAAAAGGTCACTCAGAGGTATAAATTAAACATGTTGACACATTTAACCCCTGTAGTTTGTAATATCTCACTTTCTTTCACAATTGGCTTTGTATGATCCATAATTCATCCGTTTAAGGGTATAAACATCGTGTAGGGTTATTGAAAGGTATATTTATCCATTGTTGACACTTTAAATCCTTTTATACATGTAGATTCTTCGTTTGTCAACTTTAGTCCCTCATAAGTAGTCTGTTGCACGTTTAGAGCTTATGACACGTGTCTATATTATATTGGACATAAAATTACGAGGTGTTACATCCTCACCCCCTTAAAAGAAATCTCGACCTCTAGATTTACTGAAATAAATGAGGGTACTTCTCTTTCATTGTGGACTCTACCTCCCACGTGTACTCGGGACCTCTACGGGCATCCCATTTAACCTTTACAATTGGCACATGCTTCCTTCGAAGCTTCTTAACCTGTCGATCCTCGATCGACAAAGGTTTTTCAACAAATTTCAAGCTCTCATCTATGTGCACATCCGTATGTGGTATGACTAGCGATTCATCGGCTAGACATTTCTTCAGATTGCAGATGTGGAATACATTATGAATACCACTGAGCTCTTCAGGCAGGTTTAACTTATAAGCCACTGTTCCGACACATTCGATGATCTCGAATGATCCTATGTATCTTGGGCTTAACTTGCCTTTCTTGCCAAATCGCATTACCCTTTTCCAGGGTGATACTTTCAGTAACACTTTGTCACCTACCTCGAACTTTAAATGTTTACGCCTTTTATCCGCGTAGCTTTTCTGCCTATCCCTGGCAGCTTTGAGACGATCTCGTATCTTTACAATCTTATCTGTCGTCTCCAGGACTATATCAGGTCCTATTAATTGGACATCTCCAACTTCTGCCTAACAAACGGGCGTTCTGCACTTTCTTCCATATAAAGCTTCAAAAGGTGCAGCTTGAATACTGGAATGATAGCTATTGTTGTATGAGAATTCAATCAATGGAAGATGATCATCCCAACTTCCTCCCAAGTCAATAACACAAGCTCGTAGCATATCCTCGAGTGTCTGTATAGTACGTTCACTTTGACCATCCGTCTGAGGATGATATGCAGTGCTGAAATTTAATCGAGTGCCTAAGGATTGCTGAAAGCTTTTCCAGAAATGCGACGTGTACCTTGTATCCCTATCAGAAATGATAGACACTGGCACTCCGTGGAAAGATACAATCTCGTCCACGTAAAGCTGAGCTAACTTATCTGAGCTATGTGTTTCCTTAATAGGTAAGAAGTGGGCTGACTTAGTCAGTCTATACACTATAACCCAAATAGTATTATTTCCTCTTTTAGTCTTTGGCAACTTGATGATAAAATCCATAGTCACCATTTCCCACTTCCAGGTGGGAAGTTCAGGCTGTTGCAGCAAACCTGACGGCTTCTGGTGTTCAGCTTTAACTTGCGCGCACGTCAAACATTTGGCTACATAAGTAGCTATAGACTTCTTTAAGCCTATCCACCAATAATTCGCCTTCAAATCCTGGTACATCTTGTCATTTCCAGGATGAACGGAATACTTGGAATTATGGGCTTCCTGAAGCATCACTTCCCTGAGTCCTCCATAGATTGGAACCCATATTCGTCCATTCAATCTTAGGATTCCATCCTTGCCATATGATAAATGTTCTGCAGTGACTCCCAGTTTTTCATTTGGGTAGTTAGCTTCTAATACAGCTTCCTTCTGAGCGGCTAACAACCTTTCATTCAAACTGTTTCTCAATTTAATGCTCTTGGCATTGATCCTTATGGGCTTCACCTTTTCCTTCCTACTCAAAGCATCGGCGACTACATTCGCCTTCCCTGGATGGTATCGGATTTCACAATCATAATCATTCAGTGTCTCCATCCATCGTCGCTGTCTCATGTTCAGATCTTTCTGGTTGAACAAATGCTGAAGGCTTTTATGATCAGAATAGATCACACACTTGGTACCATATAGATAATGCCTCCAAAGTTTTAGTGCAAACACAACGGCACCCAACTCCAAATCATGGGTGGTGTAATTCTTCTCATGCACTTTTAATTGTCGAGAAGCATAGGCAATAACCTTGCCTTTCTTCATTAGCACACATCCCATGCCAGTGTGCAATGCGTCGCAGTAAACCAAAAATTCTTCAATCCCTTCAGGCAATGTCAACACAGGAGCATTGCTTAGCTTTTGTTTAAGAATATCGAAGGATTCTTGTTGCTTAGGACCCCAATCAAACTTAATATTCTTCTTGGTCAACGAAGTTAGGGGTGCTGCAATCCTTGAGAAATTCTCAATGAAACGCCTATAGTATCCTGCCAGGCCTAAGAAGCTGCGAATCTCTGTGGGCGTCTTTGGCTCTTGCCAATTCATGATAGCTTCTATCTTAGCGGGATCCACTTGGATACCACGCTTACTAACCATATGTCTAAGGAATTGGACTTCACGAAGCCAAAATTCATACTTTGAAAATTTGGCGTAAAGCTTTTCTTGTTGAAGAAGTTTGAGAATACAACGAAGATGCTTCTCATGATCAGCTTGATTCTTTGAATAAATAAGAATGTCATCAATGAAGACAATGACAAACTTGTCCAAGTAGGGTTTGCAAACGCGATTCATGAGGTCCATGAATGCTGCTGGTGCATTAGTGATCCCAAAAGGCATCACCAAGAACTCGTAGTGACCATAACGAGTTCTAAATGCAGTCTTGTGCATATCTTCATTTCTAACCTTCAGCTGATGGTAACCTGACCTCAAGTCAATCTTGGAGAAGTAACTTGCTCCTTGGAGCTGATCGAACAGATCGTCGATCCTGGGCAATGGATATCCGTTCTTGATTGTAACCTTGTTTAGCTCACGATAATCAATGCACAACCGCATTGATCCATCTTTCTTCTTAACAAACAGAATAGGCGCTCCCAAGGGAGATGAGCTAGGTCTAATAAATCCTTTTGCCAAAAAATCATCCAACTGAGTTCTCAACTCCTTCATCTCAGTTGAGGCTAACCGATAAGGTGCTTTTGCAACAGGTGCTGCTCCAGGTATAATGTCAATTCTAAACTCTACTTGCCTATCTGGAGGTAAACCAGGTAGTTCTTCAGGAAATACATTAGGGTATTCAGAAATGATAGGGATGTCTTCAATCTTGGGTTTTGGCTCATCAATAGTTACTTGTGCCATATAAATGACACAACCTTTCTTCATACACCTTGATGCCTTAAGCACAGACACATGCTTAGGAAATCCATACTGAGTATCTCCCTGTATGGTAAGTGGCTCACCATAAGGAGTCTTGATCACCACTTGTTTCTTGTTACACATTATCTGGGCTTGGTTATGAGATAACCAGTCCATGCCTATAACTATGTCGAAACCAGCTAACTTTAAAGGAAGCAAGGATAGTGGAAAAGAGTGGTTCCTAATGGATATGAAACATCCATCTAACACGGTTGATGCGGTTTCTATGGTACCATCGGCTAATTCAACCTCATACTTTATGCTTAGGGTTCTAACAGGCAGATTTAACAACTTACAAAACTTATTGTCTACAAATGACTTATCCTCACCCGAATCAAATAACACCCTTGCATAAACGTCATTAATAAGGAAGGTACCTGTTATCACGTTATCATCCTGCACTGCTTCCCGTGCATCCATTCGAAAGACCTTAGCATTGGTCTTTTTGGCTTCTTCAGGCTTTTTGGCATACTTAGGGCAGTTGGACTTGATGTGCCCCTTCTCGTTACAGTTATAGCACGTTGCATCCTTTATCTTCTTGCACTCTATCGTCTTGTGCTCAGAAGACTTACAAATCCCACAAGCCCTTGGCTTTGATTGGGATTTTGATTCATACCTGCTTTTGCATAGATGACGCTTCTTACAGATCTTACATTTGGGCTTCTCGCCCGCCTGTTGGTCATCTTTCTTGAACCCTGAACTCTTTCTGTGATCAGAGTTTCCCTTGTGCTTCTTGTCAGAACGGTGTGAGTTATTATCCTCACGTTTTCTCTTCGCAGCATCGGAATGCCTAAGCGATCTCTGCCTGATTGCATCCAAAGTAAGGGATAATGATAAATCGGCTGCTGACCTAAAAGTAGCAGGTCGGGATGCCTTCACACTAGCTTTGATTTCTGGGGCTAAACCCCCAATGAAACGGGCTATACGTTTTGGTTCCGGGGTAACCAGGTATGGAACCAAACGTGACATGGTATTGAAGCTAGTAAGGTAAGCCTGATAGTCTAGGTTTTTCATTACAAGAGATAAGAAGTCAGCCTCGATCTTTTCAACCTCATGTTGAGGACAATAATTCTCCTTGATGAGAGCAACAAACTGATCCCAAGACAGATTGTACAACGGGATCTTCCCAGTAGCCTTGATTAGAGACCTCCACCAGGCTAATGCTTCTCCTTTAAATGACTGAGATACATACTTCACCACATCCCTATCAGCGCAACCACTGATATCAACTACAGTGTCCATTTCATCGAGCCAAGTCATACAATCGACGGCTCCTTTCTCCCCTGTGAAGTATCTAGGCTTGCAGGAGACGAAATACTTATATGTACAGGACTTACCACGTGGTTCCTGTTTAAGCTCAATTTTCTTTGACGGAACACTATGGTGATTTGAGGAGTGATGATCGTCATCATCCTTCTTTGACCCCTTAGGTTTAGGAGGTGGCTTACTATGAGCTTCAGAGTGAGTCTTAGGTTTAGAATGGGGTACAGATAGGGTCCTGCTTCGAGTACCACTAGTTTCATTAAACTGCCTATCCAAGGCCTTGGTAACAACATTATCAATCAATGCTTGAAAGTTCCGCACCAGTTACATTGATCCTGATAGTATCATGATTCTCCCTTGGATGACTGTTGACTTCTTTAGACTCAGCCATGTAGCTTGATTGCTATATAAAATGATGACAATGATTTCTTAGAGGTATATAATAGATTTGTCATCTTATTAATTTATTAACCATGGTATTAAAGAACCATTTTGGTTAATTTCGTTAAGTATTTCATTCAGGATTTTTTGTTAATAATCCTTAGCTATAATATAATAATGGCACAAAAGGCCAAGTCATAAGGACACATTTAAATTATAAGTCAAGATCTTATAGGATCGAGGTACTAAGGTTTGAATCATATTTCATTTCCTTTTCTTGATAGGGAGTTGTAGGCTACGACTGTCTTTTGTCTTATGTGACAATAATTATGGCCCGTAGGCATTACATCACAAATGGATGTTTAATAATAAGGAGGAATTGGAATAATCCAATATAAGAATGACACGTGTGATTTTACGAATCACATCAGCCAGGAATGTTAACATGTTTTCAGATGTTAACAAGGATTTGAATCTCTTTTTAAACAAGTTTTACCATCATGGCCAGGTCTTATAATGACATGCAGGCTAGGTTATACCCTTTAAGATTCTTATTTAATATTTACAGGCAGACCTTGTAAAAGGAATGACATATTTTGAATTTTATTTATTTATTTCATACATTTTACATTTATGCATATAATGATAAAATGAAATTTAAATTACAACATGCCATTAAATTTAAAAGGAGTACATACTGCCCTAAACGGGACTTTTAACAAAAACAACTTGCCCACGCAGGGGCTAAACAAAAAGACATGCCCACGCAGGGGCTAACAGGAAATACAAGTCCTCGCAGGGACTGATTACTGAAACAGATGTCCATGCAGGGACTTGATTAAACATTAAAGAATTACAAATAAACAAATAAAGGATTTAATGACCCTTTTTGCTCTTCCCCTTGATTTAGCTCGCCAGACCCTTGAGAATTCCTCGGTTTTGCCTACACTCTTCCCGAACCTCCTCCTCCACCTGACTCAACCTTTGAAGAATCTCATGTTGCTGCGGTGGCGATATCACTGGTGGCTGCGGGGGCTGCTGATACTGCGGAGGTTGAGGAGGTGGCGGTTGTTGATACCCATAGGGTGGATATCCAACTTGATACGGGACTCCAAAGGGCCGCTTGGGATGAAGAGCATTGTAGTTTGCTGCCGTAAGCAGTGTTGTAAAAGTCGGATTCCAAGGCCGAGTACTCGGTCCTCGGAACCCCTCCGAGGCAACTTCCTCCTAGGCGGACTCAATTAGTCGGCCTCGGTCAAACTCGGCGCCTAGTCGGACGTAGTCGGAAAGAGTCGGCCTAGTCGGTCAACGTGGTTTGTTGACTTTTAATTAGTCAAAATCGGCCTACTCGGCCCTGTACTCGGACTACTCGGCCTTGTACTCAGACTACTCAGACTTGTATTCATAATATTTGAACTTTAAACATGTTTCATTTTAAATTATACTCAGTTGTCATGAATTATGCTTATTTTAACATATGTATAATATATAACAGTTAATTTTCTTTATAATTACCATGTCCGCGTACTCCCCGAGTACTCTCCGAGTACTCCAATTACTCCCAACTCCCTAGTCGGCCGACTAGAGACCGCCTAGCGACTTTTACAACACTGGTCGTAAGGTATGGGTCAACACTAGGGGCATTATAGTAGTTATACCCTGGGTAAGCAGGCTGCTCAAAGGGGTTGTATGCCGCTGCACTGGTATATGCAGGGATTGGGTTATCAAAACCCACTGGTGGCGGTGCGACTGGCGCAGACTCCACCTCAGAAACAGGGTTAGAAGGCTCACCCATTTGTGGGTCTTCGTACAGTGGCGGATAATGACTGCCACTAGAAGGTTGAGGGGTGCTGATATGGACACCCCCTCGCACGGACATCCGTGCGGTTGATCTCCTACGCCTCGATGGCTCCGGAGGCTGTTGTTGCACTGGTGGTGGTGGCGGAGTAACCGCTACATCGAGGGATCCTGCTGCTGCTGCTGCGGTGAGTTGTGGTAACTGGGAGTAAACGCCCAGTCGATTTGGTTAAACCTCGCCTCGTAGCTATCGGGACCACTATAAGGTGATCCAAGAAAGGGTGACCCCTCCGAAATCTCGATGGGGTGAGTAGACGTTCCGGTTGGCGGTTGGGCAGGCTCCGGATCCTCGTCCATATCCATGGAGAAATGATCCTCCGGTCCCAACGGGTTATAACCCATTGGCTCTTCAATAAGGTTTGTCGGGTTGAACCGGCTCTAGAAATAGGGTGTTGGGTCATTGAAGGGTGAGTTGTGGCCTTGGAGGGGCATATAAGAATGGTGGAAGTTATGGGGCTCATTTTCCGACTGAGGCCCGTAAGAGTTTAGATAAGAAGGTGAGGAGCTTAGCGAGACTGACCGCCTCACGGGTTCTAGGTGGGTCCTCCAATCTTCCTGAGGACCTTTGCTTAAGGAGTCCGATGGAGTTCGCCGGTGTGATGGCCCGGCCTAGTGATCGTTTGGGGCGACGAGTGGCCCCTTGCCTCTACCTCTTCCTCGTATTCTTGGTGGCATCTTTTTGAACCTGTCAAAACAAACAGAGGATACAACAAAGAGAAATAAAGGACAAAACTAATATAAAACAAATTTGGATTAGTCCTAAGTTCTTTGTCTAGACTCGAAAGTCGAGGAATGCGCATATTGTGTCATTGAGATTAAACACAAAAGGCTAGTGTTTAATTCACTCAACGTTGGCTCTGATACCAACCTGTCACACCCCGATATTTCCACGTTTTACCGATGGGCCCGGTGGGGAGTATCGTGACGTAGTTGATATCATAGACAATTTATATTATCACAGTTCAATACACAGCGGAAGTCGAAAGATAAAATCATTACAAACCGAATAAAAGTAATATCAAGTGTATTACAAAACGGTTGTAAGGATCCACAGGCGGATCAGAATTCAAAAGATCATTGTTCAACAGATTTAATAACATCTAAGCTTGCAAGACTCTTTATTGATGTTAGGAGTAGCCAGCCTATTCCGTATAGTACCTGCACTTAGCCTTTTTGGGAAGATACGTCAGTTTACACTGGTAAATACAATTAACCGACTCATTTTGAAAATGTCTAAGAAAATTGATTTGAATGCACATGGCACAAAATAATCTTTTATAACTTGGGATAATTATTTATATATAAACTTGTAAAAGAATTACATGTCCGTTATACGTTCAGTAGCCCGGGCTGAATACCGGGTTAAAGATTAATAGACACACCACATGATATAATCCCGCGTCGAGTTATTCTCGAACATACGGTTATACTTTTTATTTATATGCACCGGCAGGTGTATGCCTACACCCTGTGCTTAGGTCGTGGCCATTTCAATGAATGATACCAAGGATATCCGGGACATGGTCATTAACCCCCCAAAAGCTTTAATCAAGCAAAACAATTTAAACGGGTCATTTCAATAAATTAACCTTCATACGATTAAAAATTCAATGCCCGACCAAGCGGTATTTTATATACCGTACCCCAAGCCCGTATAAGGGAAAATAAGTTAAAAGTATTTACCTGAGCAAGAATAATTCACAAACAGCGTGTGCAAGTAGCTTTTACCGGGCTCCTAATCTGGAACGAAGGTTTTAATAACCTATTAGATTCCTAACGGGTCTTAATTAAGCCTAAACTTAGACCGGTTAGTTTAAAAGGAAGATATACGGTTCAAAACGCACGATTAAGCGATGACCGGATTAGAGTGTGGTTTAGACCCGACAAGATTGTATACTTGTATAATATGGGTAAACTAAACACATTCTGGATTTTGAGATAAAAACGATAAGGTTTGACCCGTTTCGGCTAATTTATACAAACTAGTTACATAAACCGCACCGAACGCGAATAATGCGTAACGGGTAACCAAATGATTCATGAACAGGTTTCCTGAGTTAATATGCCTTAAACATGTTGTGATATCAGTAGGATACCTTCCATTATGCCCAAAATGGATTTAAACTCAAATTATGCCCCGTAGGGGTATTTTGGTCATTTTAAAGGGTATAAAAGAGTTTAAATACTAATCTGAGTTTCAGGTCTGATATAATCAGTAAAAATAATTATTTTTATAAGTCATAATAGTAGGGTATTGAATATATGTGAAATTTATCTATTATAACCAAACTATGCACCGTAGGGGCATTTTGGTAATTTCACATAAGCTTTAAAGGTCAAAATTAGAATTCTGAGTTCAAAACTTTTGCTTACTATTTAATTATAAAAATTTACTTAAAATATCAGTAGGTATCAAGCCTTATATGTTAAAAATAGTTTTGATACATACTATGCGTTTAAAACGCGTAAAAAGGCGATTTTAAGCGATTTCCGGGTTTTATAAGAAAAGCTGATATTTTTATCATTCTAGAAGACTCAAAATATTTTATTTATCATATAAGATCAGTAGAAAAAGGGTTGGTATCAAAATGATTTGTAAAACTCACTTTGTAGGCCAAAAGGGCAAAACCGACAATTACCGAATTAAAGCTATAACCCTATGTTATGCTCAGCCTAAAAATAAATAAAAATCTTCAAAAATAAAAAAATATTATTTTACATCAGCAGGTAAAAATTTTGGTATCAAAAATTGGGTTTAGATAGGCTTTATGCTAATTACGCCGTTTAATTAATAAAAAGCTTTCTAATCACGCTATTGAGCATAACTCTTAATCTAGACCTCAAACTGATGTGAAAATTTAGGGACATGTTTATAAATCAGTAATAAAGGTTTTTATCCTCTCACATTTTCAAAAATCTCGTTTTAAGGTCAAAAGGGCATTATGGTCAACATTTAGGCATATAACGGAAACATGCATATGAATCAAATAACTAATGAACCAAGTTGCATAACCTCAGAGGGTTACACTAATCTATAACCTGGTCCTAATAGAGCTCTAAGGCAATTCTAAAACATGCTACATTGGGTCAGAACTGAAAGTCAAAGCAAAAGTCTACTTTTGCGACTTTCAGTTCCGAACCGAGCTTAAACTGAAAATTGTCGGGTTGAACATGCTTAGACATGTTCTTACATTAATTACCAAGTTATATGAGTGATAAAACAGGTTGCATGACTTCTACATTGTTAATTATGTGCTTATTTGAAAAATAGCTTTCTGTTGACTTTTTCTAATCAAGTTTGACCCGACAATTGACCTAGTTAGAGTGGGAATCAGAGGGTGCCCTTTTAAGGGTTTATTACCCACATAATTACCAACTCATAGGTACTTTCAATTCGAGATTTGACTGGACAAATTGTGATTAATTACGAAGTCAGCCCTTAATTATGACGGTTTGACTTTAAGCTAATAAACTAAGTAAAACTGAATTAAGAAAGGTTAAGGATACTTATTGAAGTCCTATGCACGACTAATGACTCCTAGGAAGTGGTCTTGAGTTCCAGGGATCTCCAGAAAGTGAGTTGTGAAATTTTGAAATGCAAGTGTCCAATGTTTGCAACTTTGGAGTTCTTATATAGGGATTTAAATTGCATAGGATCATTCCAAATAAGTCTATGCATGATTCCAGATCATTACAAGTGCCCCAATTTCATGAGAAACCATTGGGGCAGCCCCTGGTATGTAAAACAAGCCATCTAAGTCGGTTACACAGCTGAAACAGACACCTGCAGGTGTTTTCTGTCGCTGGCAGTCCCAGGCGGCCCGCGTAAGACTCCCTTATGTCTTACGTGGCCGGTATGAGGCCCCGGAACAAGTTAAAACAAGTTTCAAGTTTTGCATTTTGGCCCCTGATCCTTATAAACGTGGCTTCAACTTCTTTTCTTGCATTTTCAACCCTCTAAATTGATTTTTAAGGGCCTTAAGACATAACCAAACTTTGTTAAGTCCTTGGTTAGTTCTATGATCACCCGAAAAACCTTAAATTTCAACGTTGACGCTTTTAACCCCTCATATACGAATGTTATCATAACTTTCTCATACGATAACGAAACCTTGTGAAATTTTTATCACTTATTCTAGTGAGCATAATTAATCGTTACAAAGCTTCGGGTTTGCTAAAAGGTCACTCAGAGGTATAAATTAAACATGTTGACACATTTAACCCCTGTAGTTTGTAATCTCTCACTTTCTTTCACAATTGGCTTTGTATGATCCATAATTCATCCGTTTAAGGGTATAAACATCGTGTAGGGTTGTTGAAAGGTATATTTATCCATTGTTGACACTTTGAGTCCTTTTATACATGTAGATTCTTCGTTTGTCAACTTTAGTCCCTCATAAGTAGTCTGTTGCACGTTTAGAGCTTATGACACGTGTCTATATTATATTGGACATAAAATTACGAGGTGTTACACTTTGCAATGACCATGCGCGGGCCCGCATGGATGACACAGATGCCTTCATGGATCTCCCTGATCAAGTAATTTGCATCTTGGGGGTCCACACAGCGCAGAAGTGGCCCCAAGTAAGATCTTCGATACAAGATACCACCATTCATCACATAGCATAAGGCTTTATTCTGTATCTTCCTTGCCTCTGCTTTGTTTTCAAGGAGTATTCCTTCTTGCAAATACTGGATGATAGGGGTCATCCAAGATGGTTGCCCTATCTCGATTACATTCACTTGACGCAGCAAAACCGACGGGTTTTAGTACTTCAATTCTTACATCTTTGGCGAGATGTTGAAAAGATGTTAAAGCGAGCTTGCTCAAGGCGTCTGCTGGTTTGTTCTCTGAGCGATTGATGTGAACTACCTTGTATGACTTGAATTGTTGAAGCAACTCTTTCGCTTGGTCTAAATACAAAACCATAACTTCACCTTTTGCATCATACAATCCGTTAATTTGAGTGGCGATCAGGAGTGAGTCAACATGCGCTTGTAGATTTTGAGCTCCCATTTTTATGGCTAGGTGCAAGCCTGCCAAGAACGCTTCATATTCTGCCTCGTTGTTGGTATTTTTTAAATCCAACTTGATGGCATAGGTGAACTCATGTTTCTCCGGGCTAACAAGGCGCAATCCAGCTCCTGCGCCATCTTCGTTTGAGGCCCCGTCAGTGTATAACAACCATAACCCATCTGATGTATCTTTGATGGGAGTATCAACAACTTCGCAATCTTTGATCTTATCTTCTGGAACTTCAGTGATGAAGTCCGCTAGCACTTGACCCTTAATTGCTGGGTGCGGCCTATACAGAATGTTGTGGCCCCCCAGCTCGATCACCCATTTTGCTAACCGACCTGGTGTCTCCCGTTTTTGCAATATTGTGCCGATATGGAAGTTAGTGAGTACGGTGATTACGTGCCCTGTGAAGTATCTACGCAGCCTCCTGGAGGCGTGTAGCAGCGCTAGCACTAACTTTTCCGTTGTTGAATATCGAGTTTCTAGATCTGTATGCACCCTGCTCACGTAGTAGATTGGAGTCTGAACTCCGTCTCTTTCTACTAACAATACCGACCCAACTGCCTTATCTGAAGAAGACAAGTACAGAATGAGTGGCTCTTTTTCAAATGGCGCGGTTAGTGTAGGGAGCTTGATTAAACACTGTTTCATCTGTTGGAAGGCAGCTTCTGCTTCGGTCGTCCATTTAAATTCTTGTTTTTTCAAACAGTTGCGCAAAGTGCTTATGAAAGGGTATGACTTTGCGGCGTGGTTTGACAGAAAGCGATTGAGCGCGGCTAGGCGGCCGACTAATCTCTACATCTCTCTGATTGTTCGTGGTGACGGCATCCGTTCTATGGCTTGAACTTTTTCGGGGTTAACCTTGAAACCACCGTTTGTAACCACGAATCCTAAAACCTTGCCTTCTTCCATGCCAAAAGAACATTTTGCTGGATTCAGCTTCATGTTCACGCTTCTCAGAGAGTTAAATGTCTTCTCAATATCCTTTTACATATGGTCCTCCTCGGGACTTTTAATCACAAGATCATCGATGTAAACCTCGATATGTTTTCCGATGTCATTAGCAAATATCGTATCCATCAGGCGCTGGTAGGTTGCGCCAGTGTTTTTTAGGCCGAATGGCATCTTTGTGTAACAGAAGATGCCGATGTCGGTCCGAAAAGTTGTCTTTTCTTCATCCTCGAGCTTCATCTGAACCTGATGATACCCCTTGTAACAGTCCAGAAAACATTTCCATCTATATGGCGCGAGAGATTCTATCTTTTTGTCGATCTCAGGAAAATAATAGCAATCCTTGGGACATGCCTTGTTGAGGTCGGTATAATCGACACACATTCTCCATCCTCCATTAGACTTCTCCACCATAACGGGGTTGGCAACCCAACTTTGGTATTTCACCTCTCTCAGTATACCTGCTTTTAGTAATTAACAGACTTGCTCATTCATGGCTTTGGTCTTATCCGCCCCTAGGCTGCGCCTTCTTTGGACCTTTGGCTCGACAGAGGGATAAGTGTTCAAACAGTGTTCAGTGACGTCGCGCGGGACACCGGTCATGTCTGTCGGGGTCCAGGCGAAAATGTCCATGTTCCTGAACAAAAGTTGCTTGAGGTGCGTTCTGATGTTTGGTGAGATTGCGTGGCCTATCGTCACCGTCCGCTCTGGGTATTTGCGGTTTAAAACCCACTTCTCTGGTTCGGTCGTTGAAATTTTCGCCGCTTTGGCTGGGCGCACATCCTCTGCTGACATTACTTCTTTCTTTGCATAGATAATCGCCACCCCCGTCTCGGTTAGGAACCCGATGGCTGAGTGGGGTGTGGAGGTTACCATGTTTAGCTCTCCTTGGGTTTCTCTCCCGATCAAAACATCGTGCCTTGATTTTACGGGCATCACCATGAAATTGACATTTGTGGTTCTTGAATGCTTCCCGTCAGACAGCATGACGGGGAAGTTGATTTGGCCTAGTGGGAAGACCATTTCGTTGCAGAATCCTGACAGAGGATAATCAACCGGCTCGAGTCTCACTTTATCTTCATCATCAAACTGATTAAAGCATTGCTCGTAGATGATATCAACTGTACTTCCCGAGTCAATGAATATGTATTCTGTTTCATAATGACAGATAATACCGGTAATGACGACGGGGTGCGTGGCGCGTGGACCCCCGCGTACTATCGGGAATATGACCTGTTGTTCTTTCCATGCAGGTTCGAAAGGGCGCTTTCCTTTATCTCTTGCACTGTATCTTGGTCCGTTGACCATGTGAGTTTCCAAGCGTCTGACCTTCTTCTGGTTTCCATCATCATGGCGTTGGATCTGGCGCGTCTCCTTGAGGACATTTTTCACCAGGTGGCTTAACTTTCCGCTTTTCAGCGCTCTCTCGATCTCTTATCATAAACTGATACAGTCATCTATCAGATGACCTGTATCGTTGTGAAAATCGCAGTACAGGTTCGGGTCTTGCCCCTTCTTGTTTGTCATAGGCCTTGGAGCCTTGAAATCGTGGTTTTCTGTCATGAGCACCTCTTTTGGTGTCTTTGTGAGCGGAGTCCAGTGCTTTTCTCGATTATCGTCCCTGACTGCCTTTCGATACCCAATTCTGTCGATTGTTTCTCGTGCGTCCTCTTTGTAGCGCGATCTTTCCTCATAACCACTGGATTTTCCAGCTTTCCAATCATGATTTTTGCTCTTGTTGCGCTTGCCGTAGTCGCGCGAGCTTCTCTTGGAAAAACGATCTTCGGTGTATGAGCTCTTGGCTCCAGCTAGCGACTCTTCCATTTGCGCTACTATTTTTGCGGCTTCCATCAGCTTATCCCATTCCTTGGGCATACCGTCTTTTCCGGTGATAGTTCTGATGAGACTATCACATCGAATAGCTTTCTTGAAGTGAGCGCGCATGAGTTGTTCGCTTACACCGCCAATTTCCAGACACTCCTTGTTAAATCGAGTGATGAAGTCTTCCAAACCTTCATTTTCTCTGCGCCAGATATCTATTACTTCAGACGTATCTCGCTAATAGCGTCTTTGCTGGCTGAAGTGGTTCACAAACTGTGTTCTGAAATCAACCCATGAACTTATTTTTCCAGGTGGAAGGCTGTCGAACCAGGCGCGAGCAGCCCCAGTAAACGTCTGGATAAATAAATGACACCACATCGGCATATTCCATCCTCCCATAATGCCAACACTTGTAAACACTCTAACATGATCGTCAGGGTCTGTGAGACCGTTGAACTTTCCCACTGTTGGGGGTAGCTTTTCTCTTGAGAGCAGTGCTAAAGCAATCTTTGGGATAAACTTCGAGTGCTCAGCAACTTCAGCTGGCCTGTAGGCGAGGCTGAAATCTCGTTATGCTTCCTCGCTATATGCTATGCGTTGCCTTGGCTTGTAAGACTCGTGGTTTTTCGGCAACTTGTTGAAAACTGACGAACCTTCGTCATCTTGCCAGGTGGGATCATTCAGATCAGTATCATCCCATTCGTTGTTCATGTTACGCGGCCCAAGCCGGCTATGAACTGGTCGTTTGTGCTGCACATACGATGGATGATCACTGTATGCATCTGTTTCTCCATATGTGTCGCGCGTATCATGTATGCTTGGCCTTCTCATAGGAGGAGGTCTGTTGACTCTGCCTTGAAAGTTCTGCTGTGGGGGCGTCTGGCGCGCCCCCTGACTTGGACTCGGAGGAGTAACCAATGAGGGTTCTGCAGTTCTGCTTGTAAAATCGCCTGTTGTGCGCTCAATGACTGATACGCAGTATTGATGGTAGCAATTTGTTTGGCGTACCAGGAAGCTAAGGTTTTGCCTTCTGGTAGCCCTAGTAGCGCCGAGATGTTTGGATTTGGGGCTGGGTTTGAAGGACCAGCGACGTGACTTGCCGGGGTTCCCGTCTGGGTGATGCAAGTGAAGTTCGCGCGGGGTCCCCAGTGTTGGTTATCTCGATTTCACCTATCTCCTCGGCAGGTTGGATTTGGACATTTTGATTGTCCTCCCCCAACGCTGCGTTAGAGTTCACTCCGAAACCAAAATCAGGAATGATTCCTTGACCAGCCATGATCGAAGGAAAAACAACTTGGAAAAAACTCAGAAAAAGAAGATGAAAGTGATTTGCAAAAAATCGGTGGGCGCCAATGAAGAAACACGGAACTAATTTTACGATTAATTAGTTTGGTTTATGTTCCTTTCATAATGGTTAATCTTCTTAAGATTTTTCTGAGCTCCGATTTGGCTTGATGATCCTGCAAAACAGAACACCGTTAGCTCGTTAAGAGGGGAATATGGGGGTTTCCCTCTTAACCAGACTCCAGCGTGAGAATAAGGATCTGCTTTGAGGAGATAATTAAGTATTAAGAGTGAGAGTAGAGGGAATAGAATGTTTAACCTGTGTACTGAGGTCTCTATTTATAGCCGGAGATGTGTAAGAGGAGGTGGGCTGATGGGCCTTGGGCCGGAAGGTGACAACGTAGAGGATATGCTCTTTGTCTCACTAGTGTCGACCGTTAGTGTCTTCTAGAAGACCTTCGGTGCTGGCGCACCTTGATTGGAGCCACGTGTTTTAGTTGTCTGCCTTGTTGTCCCTCTGCCATCAGCAGGTAAGTGGAGATCATGGGGCAGGTGTCGCCGCCCCCTGATTGGTGCCACGTAAGCGTCCTTGTGTACTTTCTGTCTCCTGCATGTCAGACGATCGTGGAGCACGATAGAGCACAGCCTGGAGGACGCTGATTGGCTTGCCCTTCTGCCACTTGTACCTTTAGTACCTTTTGAAGTGGCCTTGCGCTTTGACTCCTGTGCGACCCTTGCTGAGCACGTTAGCAGCCCGCGCGGGCTTGCAGGAGGCGAAGGCTCTTATTCAGAAAGCTAAGTATAGAAACTGTTGCTATTTCTTGCTTGGACCTCGCGCGGGGCCATGCTTTGCCTGATCATCCCGCGCGGGGTCTAATGACTGATCACCGAAGTGATTAAGGAGTATGGTCCAAAGCGCGACCAGAATGGTCTGCGCGGCATTTTTGGGACCATACCCCTTCACCCTTTAAATACTTCTCATTCTTGTACTCGTACACTTTGAACATCTAATACAAAGAGAGAACTAATTGTGGAGAATGGATATAGATCAAGCTTGATCGAACCACTATAAATCTTGTATTCTTGTTCTTATGATTTAGAGTGTGTGTGAGAGAGCTCATTGTGCATTTGTTCTAGTGTTCGTGTGAAACCCATTCTAACCTAACAACTTATTCATCTTCTATTAAGTCATGTATATTCAAAACAAATAATTTTAAAAAAGTTTTATATAAAGTAAATGATAATCTAATGTTGATTTTTACACATGAATGGATTAGGTATTATTAGTGTGTAACATTTAAAGTTATATTAGCATACTTATTTCAATTAAGTTATCTATATCTAAAACCAATATCTTTTAGAACAATTTATGTTTTTTACTTTAAGCCCGTTATGTTTTGATTATTGATGTTAGGACTTTTTTTAGAATTTTGTAATTTTTATTTTAAACTATGCAATTTCAAGACCACCCTAAGTCTTTAACCAATAAACTGATCATTTTTAATCTGTATCAAATGATCATACACGGCTTAGACCTAATCAAATAGGTATCAAATGATCATTGTTAATCTGTATAAAAAAACATTTAAGTTTTTTCTTCTGAATATACCTTTAACATGTTCCATTAAGAAAGAAAAATTGACTAGTCCTGTAAGATAGAGTTAATCATACAAATAGTCTTTGAGGTTTGTCATAGTCCACCTTTGAGTCTAATTTAAAAGGTTGCATTTTTATACTACTAGGTCATGGATACAAACTATTAATGTAACTGCTAAAATAATATAAACACTTCAACGCCCCTCACTCTTGCGACTCTATGTTGGAGATCATGAATTGCAGGCTTGTCGGAATCATGTGACTGGCAACATAAGAGTCGCGAGAGAGAAGGGGTTGTAGCATCAATAATTAGATATACAGAATTAAATTAGATAAATGGTATATGTTTTTTATTGTGCAATATTAGCGGAAATAAGGCTGACTACTTTGATGAAGTCTAAATTTCCATATCTATATTGGAAAAAAATATAGTCAACATGACTATTTTTTATTGGCTGACTACTTTGGTATATGTTTTTTATTGTGCAATATTACCTCAATAGTCATGTTGACCATATTTTTTATTCCAATCTAGACATGGAAATTTAGACTTCACCAAAGTAGTCAGCCTTATTTCCACTAATTTGAAGTTGGCACATCAGCTCTGCCGAAATAAGGCTGACTACTTTTGTGAAGTCCAAAAGTGGGGGCTAAGATTTCCAACTTCCATGTCTATATCAAGGATGGCTAATTGGAAAAAAAAAACGTCATTTTAACATAACTATGTAGTCAAAAGTCAAAACAAAACGCTAATGATCTGAACATGGAGGTAGCCTTTCACGTTTTGTAGATCTATATACATTTCTGTGACATTATCACCTTAAATGGGAAAAAAAAAGTTTGAAATGAGATTTGGTCGAATGCCAGCAAACTATATGTTTGTTTACATGTTTAGAAGTGAGAGCATGTGGTAATTTGTGAGGATTGTGTTGTAGAACTAAGTTCCATGCTTTAGTCAAAGATGGAGATGTGCTTCTAACTTCTTCGTATCCGGATGGCACCAAATGAAGAGGGAAATCCGGTTGTCACTTGATTGGGTCTCGGATTACTTCTATCATTGACCTTCTGACTTGCTGGAATTTAGATTGCTTTCTTTCCTGATCAGATTCTCACAAAACAGAATACCGTGAGCCTCGCCGGCGTAAGAATAAGTCTTTGTTCGAGAAAATTGAAGTTTAAATTATAGAGTAAGTCTATCTATAGGAATGGAAATAGGGTTGATGTATAGTGACCTCTCTTTTTGCCTATAGGTTGATATTAAGCATTCTCTTTGACTCTTTGTCATAATTGTATTATTCTGCCACGTCAGCGTAATAGAATAATACTTCGGATTCGTGTGGGTCATTTCAGGCTGACTTTTGATGCGTCGAGTACAATATTTTATTCATTTGGGTTGGGTTTTGCACCCTACCACTCCAGCTAAGTTGTACGTTCCGAACAAGTTATGGTTACAAGGCAATGGAGCGACTTGCATATCAACATTAATCCTGCATTTTGGAAGCTCCTTTTTTTCTGTAAATTTGTATATTATACGCGCTTTAGATTAAACACAACAAAATCTACCCACGCATAACAAAAATGATTTGGAATTCGCGACCCTGATACTATCTTGTATCAAAAAACGCAAGAACGCTACTAAATTGAGCCGAAATTCTAAAGTAAATAAAGAAGAGTTTAAAATTCAAACAGGTTTAAGATAATTCAAATAGGTTCGAGATAAAGATGTCTATGCTTTGGTGTATATGTTTTTGGAATCATCTTATTAGTGTAAAGATTATCAAAAGAATCCTAAAAATTCATGCTTTTGCTATTTTCTTGTTACTACCATCAGATGTCGGACATATGCCATTCTCGAAACCTCTTCCAGAACGCTAAAAAGCTTGGCACATAAAGTGGTGTACGCGATATGTTAACACTAAGTTTTATATCAAGCATGAACTCATATTCGATTCTACACATCAAACAGTTGAAAAGAGTAGCATCCATTATCCATACTTAAAAATGAAAGAAGTCATATAAGTATAACCAAACATACTTACAAATTGTGGAAAATATACATTCAACACATACTAGATTGTTTATCACTTTCTTGGTTGTTAATCATTTAGATTTTGCCACGCGGACCAAGCTTCGGCTTCTGTTGTGGGCCCTTCACGATCGGTAAAACGTCTCCTGTGGCGGTGGCGCTAAAGTAAGCAAGAGTTGAACCACCTCCCAATATCAAGAACTTGAGTAGCAATCCTCTCTTAGTAAAAGGTGCAGCAAATGTCTCAAAGAACTTGCTCTGCAATCGAATTGATCAAAACTTATATCATCAAAAAAATGGATTCAAAGGTATACAACAATACAGCCTGTAAAAAATGGTTATTCAATCTTAAGTGGAAATTCTCCCCAAAAGTAGAGGTGCACAAAACACACTGGGTTAGGAACCGAAACCAGTTTTGCATCTCACCAGAATTCTAAACCGGGTTCGTTGAACCCGGTTTGGACCCAACCCAATTTCACTCGTATGGGTGAAATCGAAATTGTAGCCCTATACTTTAAAAATGGCTTGAACCCGGTCAAACCCAATATTTTCCCACTCAAAAAACGGTTCCAACCTGACCCAGATAAACGGGTGTAAACGAGTTGAGCTACTCGAGCTACCTTGAAAAAAAGCTCGAAACAAGCGGAGGTTAACGAGCTTGAGCCTAAAAATAAGTTTGATTAGTAAACGAGCCCGAGCCCGAGCTTCACTTATCGAGCTCGAGCTGGCCCGCGAGTCTAAACGAGCCCGTTATTTATATTATTTTTAATTAATATATTAAATCAAAAATATATATTTAAATAAAAAATAGTAATAATACTCTTTATAAAATTATGAAAAAATAACTAAACTATATACAAAATAATAACTATAATTAATACAAATAAATTAATAAATGCCCGAGCTTGAAAAACTACCTACGAGCCGAGCTCGAGCTCCCATAAGTTAAACGAGCTCAAGCTTGAGCCTAGTCAGCTCGGCTCGTTTGCACTCCTTCCCAGATCGGCTAAAACCTGGTTTTGACTTTTGTTGACCCAACCCGAACCGGTTTCAACAAACCTGGTTTTGACTTTTGTTGTCCTAACCCGGCCTGGTTTCAACCCAAACCAGTTTGTGCCCAGAACCCGATTTGTGCACCAATTTTCGGTTTGGATAATGGGGTCAGTAACTAGTAAATTCAGTGAGGCAATAGGTCGAACACCTGGAGGGGGTTGTAAGGTGAAGGAGCATCAGAACCATACACATCCCATTCACCAGTTGTGTTGCCCAAATCTTCCAAATCAAAGTACACACTCTTGTCACCGTATTTGGCCACCACAGCTCCAGCTCTATGTATTCACAATCACCCAAAACAAAAACAAAAACAAAAACAAAAAGAAAGGCAAAGATTAAATTTAGCCATTTCGGATGTCAAACTAATTAATGAGAAATTAGCTGTATGAGTACCTGTAAGATGTGGGTTTAAAACTCTGGCGAGAAGACTTGAGATTAAGCTTGGTTCCGGCGATAGAACTGCCAGCGAGTCCCTTAATGGTGGTGGGTGTCAAGGTTGCAAGAGACGCCATTGATCCTACTGGATATTGTGACGACGGATGAATGAAGATGAAGAAACAGAGGGTCGTTTTGATTTAGTTGCATGGAACATAGGATGCCACGTGGAAATAAGGTGAGATATGGTATTCACCCGTTTAGGATCTCCCGATTGGTTGGGATAAGCTTATCTCATCATCATGATAATCTCTTTTGTTTATGATCTATAATATAATTATATATATATATTAAACCCATTAAGTCTAACCGCTTTGCAAATCAATATTCACCGTCGGATCATGCTGAGATTAAATCTCAGCCGTTTAAACTCCAAAAAATAACCGCTTTAATGGCGGTTCCCGGAGGTTATGGTCGGTTTTTGGAGCTGGTGGTTACCACCACCTTTTGCTGCCCACTATCTCCACTCCACGACTCAACCGCCTAAAATATTACCTTTAACCGTTTTTGGTATTACATATTCTATTACTAAATGCATATTAGCCATTGGATTGACCTGAGATGAAATCTTGAGCGTAGTAATAAAGGAATGCTTCTAGAAGGAGAGGTTGAAGACAGTTTTTTTCTTCCCACGTCTTCTGAGCAGCTATGGTGTGTCCCCTTTATATTACCTCCCAAGTCCCAACACCCTCTGCTACCTCATTTCTCCCAAGCTACAATGGCATCAAAACCTAATCAACAATTTCCATGTCTTTTCTATATCGAACGAAGACATCATGATAGACTCCGATTCTGCTTACACTGTACACTCCGGTCAAGATTCGCCGCCCCTTTTCTGTCTCCAGAATATTCATGGCCGTTAATCACGCCGCCGGTAATATCGCTTCCGTTTCTATGCCTACATTCTTTTGTCATTGCTTATATTATATGAGCTTGTCTTTTGTGTTTCAATTAGGGCTAATTGATGCCAGGGTTGTGTTATTCATATAGGTAAATTTTCTCTTATGTCGTCTCCATGAATTTCCATTTTGAATTTCAATTTGCAACGAATACAGTCTATGTTGCTTTTTTTTCAATGGGTTTGGAAGATTGTGAGCAGCTTTTGTTAAGCAGTGTGGATCGATTATGTCTCTACTGTCTTGGTAAGGTTTCTGTCTTTCTTCACTCTTTCTTTCTTGAATTCAAGTTCTGGTTCAAGCCTTCATGATAGACGGTTGAGCTTTCAAATTTATGATTCTAATTGAACTCCCAAACCAATCGATTATTTGTGAAATGTGTGCATATATATGTTTATGTAGGTAAGATGTTCGATGAAATGCTTCTTTGGTTTTTGCAGTTGTGTAAGATCTGAGGGACTGTTGTAACGAGTTGTGTGGACGGAAGGTAACCCAACTTCTACAAGGAATTTGTGAGTAGTGAATCAGGGTAATTCGCAACTTTAATGTAATTGAAGTGAAAACTTAGTGTTTTTGTTACTGTTTGAATTATAGGAAGTTTAATTTTTCAATTTTCATGGTTTAGTTTTGATGTAGAATGATCTACTTGCTCAAGTCAGTGAAGAATGCGATGGGCATGTTCTTCATCTTCAAGCGTTGTTAAGGTAATTCTTCATTTCATAATATCCTTTAGTATTTTCCCATTTTACATCCATTATTTATGTTTTAATTTAATGAGTGACAGTAAGATGCAAGAAGAACGATCAAACAATCAAGCAACTAAAAATGACAATCATTTCTTGGCACTTATTCAGTACCTTTCAGTAGTCCGCAATAAACAATGTCCCGTGGCTTACGAGTATGTTACTTGTCGAGTTTTTTTTATTTTTATACTACAACTTCCATCGCGAGTGGAATCTTTGTTTATGTTTTTTTTATTATATACTAACCCTTTATAATATAGGTATAATAGAGCAAAATGTATTCAAAATTTGGGATGGGCCATCAAATTGATCTCCCTGATGCAGCTAAAGAGAAACTTATAAGCTTAGAGAACGAATATTTTGGAACGTGGCAGCTCAGGTGTTTCTCTAGACATTCTATATTTACATATTTTCATTTCGTTTCTAGCTTTTAACTGTCTTAATGCTAAACAGGGTCAAATGGAAAAGCTCGCTGTATGAGTTAAGAGGCAGAGGTTACATAAGGTATGCACTACACACTTTCACGAGTTGTACCGGTCACCCAAAAAGAGATCAAAATTATTTGTACGGGTCACTAAAAAAAGATCAAACTTTTCCTAAGGGTCATCCAAGTTAAGAGGCAGAGGTTATATAAGAATCATCCAATATATTAACTATTAAGCCCTAAATTGACAAGTATGGTTAGGATATCGCTAACCGGGTTAGTAGTTAGTCTGTTAGTATTTTCTACTTACATATTGCTCCAGTTTCTATTTAATTTCTAATTTCATCACTCTTGAAAAAAAAAACAGGTTAAATCAAGAAGAGTAAAAACATCTTAAACGAAACCAACAACGACAAGCTTATGTATGTTCATGTTCATGCTCGGCGGCTCAAGCAACAGATAGCCATCGCTTAGTGGAACCGGTAATCATCTTAATCATCCAAAAAATAGTACAATTAATTAAGCTTAACTTAGTTACTAATTACTGGTTGTTTTTTAATCCTATTTTTAGCATGCAATTAGAGAGAAGATAAATGTTTGACTGAAGCTTCATACAAATTATACACTTTTGTTGAACATTAGCTTTAAGTTTGATTAAATGTGGCTACTGATATTGAATTAAAGATATCTACAGGGAGTGGAATATATCTTGCAAAAAGTTCCTACAGGAAGTGCTAAGTTTGTACTCTGTACCAGAAACTTCATTTGCCAAAGCTTGGTTTATCATAGATAAGGTCAGGGATATACCTATGTGTCAGCACATAAATGCAAAATTAGATCCACTTTGTATGTTTTTGTTTTCAAATGATTTATTTTAATTGGAAAAGGTGGGGAAAATACCCAGGAGGAGATCAAGAAAGAGATAAGTTGGTTGATTTATCAAATAAAGCTATTGAGGATCTACTGTAAGTTCTTTCCATGAAGTCTTTAGTGGAGTTGGAAGGTACTTTTTATTACTAATTGACAAGTAGGGGTGAGCAAATAACCAAATTAACCAAATCGTAACTGACTTAACCGAATCGTAACGATTAACTGAAAGTTATGGTTCAGTTATGGTTTTGGTGTGTGGCATAGCCGGCATAACTGAATTAACCGAACTGGACCAATGGTTATTGTTTATAAAGAAATTAACGGGGATAAATGGTTATTATTTAAAAAGAAATTATTTTTTTATTAACTGTAGCCGTTACAACGGCTATGAAGTTTGAAATGTGGCCCGGCTTGAGCGTCGAGTTGGAAACAGAAAAGACGGGGACGACCTCGGGGGGGGGGGGGGGGGGGGGGGGTGCAGGCACCAGGCCGGCCCGGGGACGTTCCCGACACCGCGTAGTCTAAAATTTCATCTCATTCTCATCTAACACAATGCCAATTCTACTATAATCTCTTTTTTATACTTTTATCATTTTAGATTGATACAAAAAAATATCTATGGTATCCATATCTGTTGAGACCATGCCTTACAAGTTGAATTTGAGTACCGGCGAATTGGCTATATTGATTATGACTAGTTTCTTTTAATCTTTTACCATTTGGATTTTATATGTGTATAAATTTATATATTTGCTATATTGAAATTTAAAGAGCACTTGATTCGTAATTCCCAATTTGCAGTTGGAGCGAGCATTTGACAATGAAGTTAATTAATCTAGATTGTTACTCATCATGCATGTGTTGGTGACATCTGGATGCCAATATGTCACATTAATCTCTGATTAGTAACTTAAATCTCCGGTTCATAAATGGTACTCTGTGTTTGTTAAAACATTTTTATCCAAGTATTGATTTTGTTTTGTGGTTCTGAATCTTATATTAATACCATAGTCTTTTCATTTCTTCAGCTAAAGAAGACACCTCAATTAAAAGAAAAAGAGAAGCCGCGAAAACCAGGTTCAAGTGTACGTGTTGGAGCCCAAATTTCAAACGGAAAACATTGCTTGGGTTTTGGTTGATGAGCAGATAAAGCTACGCGCTTTCGAATGGGCGGTGGTTATGTCGGCGACATCGATTTGGGGCAAAGCGATGGTGGTCGATGTTGGTAGGTGACGCAAGTTTGGGGAAGAGCGACGGTGATTTGTGGTAGTAAGCTGCGTGTATGCCCTAAAAATGGATACTGGTGGAGTGGATGGCACATGTGGGGCATTGTTACGCTGTTAGCGTAACCCGTCCACCGGACGGGTATTAAACTAGTTAGTTAATAGTTAATAGCGTACGATTATACTATTGTTTTTGCTTTGTCTCTTAAAAGGACATTTTTGTGTTCGGGGTACTTTATTAACAACGTACGATGTGGTCGTGGAAATCTGACATGGAGGCCAGTTCACGCCCACCAAACCATCTCGTGTTTGACGTTGTGTGTGGGGCGGCAGGATTTTCACTGGCGTAGAAAGCAAACGAGGAGACGACATGGCACATTTGTGCTGGTTGGTTAATGGCTAGTTTGATTAAAAAAAAATCTATTTTAAACCCTGTGTATAATCACATCCTTCACCTCGTTTTTTTTTTTTTTTCTTTTTTTTTTTTTTTTTTTTTTTTTTTTAGAAACACACACCAAATTAATCAATTTCTCTCTTCCCAATTACATATTCACTCCCATTTTTAACATAATTTTTTTAATTGGAAGGCTCAAGTTCGTCATGTTCATCTTTTATTCTCGTTAGATGACAAGGGACCGGCACTCATAATTAGAGTGGTTCAAAAAGTGGTTGAAACCATAATGGAAGACGAATGGTGCTCCGTAAAAATAAGTGATAAAGAGAAAGAAATTAATATAAAAGAAATTTATGACAATCTAACACATCACAACTTTTGGGCGGATCTGTTTGAACACATTTGAAGCGTTCCAAGAACGACCCTGATGAAACAATGGTTAACCGGGTAGGTTAACTCACTGGTCTCGTCAAGAGGGTTAATCCCTTCTTTCCGAGGATCGCTGGCTGAATCGTCTGGTGGTGGGTTTCCTGCACAAGGAAACAAACCGTGACTCGCAACAAGGAGGATGGGGTGGGGGTGCTCCTTGTTACCACTCTCCGGTGTGAGAATCAGTAGTTTGCTTGGGAAGCAAAGTGTGATAGTAGTAGTATTGAGAGAGTTGAGAAGTGATACCTCAAACCTGGTTTGGGGTCAGTATTTATAGCCGAGGAGTGGAGGAGGGTAGTTGAGTAGCTCGCCTGACATCGCACAGCTATTTGCAGGTGTGTCAGACCTGTCGGATACTGTGGTGATGCCACGTCCTGCTGTGGTGTCAGACTGTTGTATACACGTGTGCCAGTAGGCGACTGTTCCCGGTGCCACTTGCACTGTGGTGTCAGACCCACTTGCCTTGTAGGCAGGATGCGGTGCCAAGCCGCATCTCTGCTTGCGATCCTTGATGTTGTTCCCGCGTTGGTTGTTCCATCCATGATTCACGCGGGATGCGGTGTTATGCCGCATCGCCTGCTGAGTGACTGTTCCTGTTGTCTAGATCCCTTGTCGTGACGAAAATGTTCATAGGATGCGGTGCGGGGCCGCATCGCTATGTGTTACATTAGTTTCCGTCCTTAAGGTAATTCTCTTCATCAATGGACAGATTGGACCGCAGTGTTCGCATGTACCCACGCGGACACTGGAGAGTTTTATTGCTGTTGGAGGTTTTTGATGAGGGTAATGGTCATTCGCGGTCGTGCTGACGCGAGATTTGGGACCATACCCCTTCAAGTCCCCCCAGTCTAGTGTTCCTTCCGTATGCGAGTTGCATGTGGGAGGGATACTGGACTATGTTGCCTAGAAGGTTAAGTATGGGCCATGCAGATGGCACCTTCTTTAAGTAAGTAGTAGGCCTTTCTAGTGGATTGTTCCTTCCTTTGAGAAGGGTGAATGGTGAGTAAGTTCCGTCTGATGCGGAATTCTCAGCCAAGGACTTGACTCTTAGTCTACCTTTTTTTGATGTCATCAGCCACCTGTTGGTGTTTCGAACCAACCTTTGAGACGGTGACTGAAGGTGTTAGCTGGGTTCGAACCAACCTTTGAGATCGTGGCTGAAGATGTGTCTTCTTCAGTCTAGTTGGAACCTCTGCGTCAGCTAGTGCAAAGTTGTAAGTACTTTGCTCAAGCTCTATGTTTAGCAACTGGACATGCAATGATGAACCCTGTTTTGTGGGGTATTCATGTTCTCCAGTTTAGTTTTCTAGTAATCGCACGTCCTCTGCGGTTTATCTCTCAAGTAACCGCACGTCCTCTGAGGCTTAGCTCTCTAGTAACCGCACGTTCTTTGCGGTTACCTCGTTGTCGTACCTTGTTGGCCATGTTCGTTTGAGGATCGTGGGGTAGTTGCACCATTGTTGGCCGTGTTTGGTTGAACAATGTGAATCTGGACTATGGGCAGATAAACATGGTCATAGGTAGGGTTGTGCCCACCATTGTTTATTCTATGCGGTCCATAGGTGGGTAACTAGTCATAAGCAGACTTGTTACCACTGTTCTGGAGCTACTTTCCTTCACGCGTTTGTGGAAAATAACTTTTCTATAAGTGGTGTTGCCGGAGGAGATCACCATGGATTTTTGGGAAGTTGGTTGAAACTCTTCCGCATTCGTTTTGTAACCGCTTTTCTTAATGCTTAGTTGACAAGCAGTTTTCCTTGAAGTAGCTTTGCTCCTCCGCATGGTGCGTTAGTTGTGGCTCTTCCGTAGCTACCGTTCGCATAGTTGCGGTTCGTAGTAACTACTCTCGAGTGGTTGCAGTTTGCAGCAAAGAACTCGCTTCTAGAAGTCTTGTAGCCTGGACGTGGCTCTTGAAGGTTCAGGAGACAGGGTTGCTGATGTGCGGTTGCTCAGCATACTTGTCCTTTTCCTTAAGGAGAAGCTGTTTGCGTTCCCTCTGTGGTTGTGAACCGGAAATGAGGGTTTTGAAGCTTGGAGGAGCTTATATGGAGTGCGGTTTATCGCATCCTGAGAAGCGGTTTTCGCAGTCCAAAGGACCATGCTGGTTCTGAGTATCTGACACACCTGTGTGGGTTGGTGTCTGTCCTCTCCGCATATTCCACGTGTGCGCGTGGGTATGTGCGGTTATTGCGTATACCCCCTTATATAATTTAAAGATATATATTTTCCTTTTTTGAGGGGTATGTAAAAAACGACATGCGGTATGGGTTATGGTGCGGTAAACCAGAGAAACCGCATGCCGCTTAAGTTTGGATAATGTTTGTCGCTTTTGTATTGTCTACGTGGCTGATGGCACGTGTGGGTTGTTGAAAGTTAGTAGAATTCTGACATGTGATGTTCTGAAAGGACGTTTGCATTGACCGAGGTCATAACTGCACTGTAGCAAGTAGTATAAAGGTCAATTCTGTCAGGCGCGTGGGCGGCCACGCGCGCGTGATAACCGTCAACTGAAAGGTCGCTGAACACGTGGCGAAACGTAAGTGGCCCTTTTTGAACTTTGTAAGTCGGTTACTCCATCGCATTAATTGCGATGAGTATATAAGGGGAAACCGATTGGGTTCCCCTCACTTTGTTCAAAATTTGAAAAATTTCTCCGGTGAAAAGGGTTGCACTCTCTTCGTCTTCTCCGGTGAATCTGTCTTCTTTTCGGCAACTTTCTGAGTTTTCTGAGTTTTTGTGTAACTCGATACTTCTCTTCTTCATATTTCTGATGGCTGAACCATCTAACCCACATAATGTGGAGGGTGAAAACCCTGAAGCCTCTTCTCCGGTGGCCGGGGAAGAAGAAGATGGTGGTGGTAGTGTTCCTGGTGGTGGCTTGCCACCTTTGAAGTGGTCGAAAGCGTCGTTCGACCAACTGATGATCAGTACACAAATGCCCTCCGAGTTTGGGGCTGTTTACCCCCAAGACGGTGATACCGGTGCTTGTGCTCCAGCCGGTCACGTGACCATGTGGGCCGATTCTTTCGTTGATGGTAACCTTCGTTTACCATTGACCGTTTTTGTTGCTGAGTGTTTGGAGTATTACGGGGTTCATATCTCCCAGATGAGCCCTTTTGGGTTTATTCGTATTAGACACTTTGAATCGACTTTTCGTGCCCTTGGTTTACCAGTCACCGTTGATAATTTCCGGGGGTTTTATCAGTTGATGGTGAACACAGGTTTCTTCTTTTTCCGAGAACGGTACGGAAGTGTCAAGTTGATGACCCCTCCCAAGGGTATTACAAAGTGGAAGAGCAAATTCTTCTATGTTAAAGCTGCCGCGGTTGTTCTCAACATGACTTTGCGGAATGTTAATGAGCCTATCCCTGCGGAGGACATTGCCATTCCTAATGCGGGGAATGCGGAGTGGTTCCCACGGTTGAAGACTATAGAGCATAGGTTGTTGAAGAACACCGAGTTATGGATGCTGCGAATGTTATTGACTAGGGCCGATAAGCATGCAAGGCCCGTTGTGCGGGAGAAAACTGGTGGTAAGTATTCTTACCCTTACGCGGTTTTATTATTCCCTTGTTTGCTTATTAATTTGAACTTGTATTATCAGAAGAAGTTGTTGAGCTGTGGAAGATATTTGATCCAACCTTTACTGGCAAGGTTGATATTGTCCAGACTGCTGAAGGTGCAGGGTTTAATTTGACCATTCTTCATAACTTCCGCGTTCCTACACGCGAGGCACTGAATGCACCCCCGCCGCAGGGCAAAGGTATAATTCGTAGCCTTCTTTTCTTGCCATATAAGTTTCATGTTGCTGATATTCTTCATGAAGGTACTCTTGGGGCCCTTGGCAAGTTTGAGTCAAAAGGTGCCCCCAAAAAGCATGCGGATAAGAAACAAGTTGATAAACCCGTGCGGGGTCGCGGCAAGAAGAAAACTGAAGCTCCTGCGGTTCCGCCTTTGGTTCCGCAAGCAGCAGGTATCTCTCGATCTCATTTTCGCAGATATACCGATTACGTGGTAGTATCTGACACCCTTGAGGGCTTGGGTGTTCCAGGTGCTGGTGCGGCCACAGGTGGAACCACTACGGGTTCAAAGGCTGCGGATGAGAAGAAAAGGAAAGCGGGGAAAGCTGTTGACGTTGGTGAGGGAAAGAAGCCGAAGATTCAAGTCAGACGCAGGGCTTTTGTGGGACACAAGAAGCCTGCGGTTGTTCCTGGTACGTGATGTATTACTTGGTCAAATAATTTGTATTTGTACTTGTAATTTAAAGTGTTTTTGCTTTGATTGCAGAACCCCAAGATGAAGGGTTCTCCATCTTTGATGCTCCTCCTCCTCCCCCCCCCCCCATGACACTGCCGCGGGTATAGGGGTTCATCAGGTTGTTACGCCTGAGCCCTCTGTGCGGGAGGAGGATACTGGGAAGGGGTCTGCGGCCCAGATCCATGACACGGTAGATTCCCATGACAATGTCATTACCCCAGAGGATGCGGATGATCTGAACTTGAAATTTGCTTATACTGAAAAGCCAAAGTCTCCTGCTGCTGAGAAGACTTCTGGTTCCGGTTCCGGAGGTGCGGGTTTCGTAGAGACTCCCATTCAGCCTGAAGAGTCTGAATTGGAGTATTATTACCGCACCTATACGGAAGATCGGGCCATGGCTTACCACCGCCCTCCGTGGTCTGTGATGCAAGGGGATGACATTTCTGCTGATCCCTCCGCGTGTAGGGAGATTTTGGGTGGTCTGGGCACCCCATTTGAAGTCAACCGGGCCCGTGCCTTACCAACTGAAGCCCAGATTAATCAACTCTCTTCCCTGCTTGTTAGGAGTTCCGTAATGGCCAATGCCATTATGGAAAACTATAAGGTGTTGGGGCTCAGGGAGGAGGAGAATGTGCGCTTGCGTGCAGAGGCTGAGGAGTTGGTGAAGGCTGCACGTGAGGGTGCCGAGCAGCTTGAAAGGGATAGGGCTGCGTTTGAAAAGCGTAAGCAGACTGAAGAGTGGGCTGCAACTGCTGAGCTTAAACAGGTTCGTACCCTTGCCAAACTGCTTTCCACTGAGCGCCAGAGTTGGAAAGAATCTCTTTCTAATGAACGCGAGACACTTTCTAATGAGCGCAAGGCTTGGAAAGACTCTTGGGACAAACAGAATGAAACTCTCTTTCGTGTTCGCCAGGAGCTTGTCAATGCTAAGGCAGCAAATGCTGCGCTGGCTAAAGAGAAAACAGCAGCTGTTGCGGCTGCCCAAGAGGCCAAAGAGGTGGAAGCTCGCCTCGCCAAGGCTCTTGAAGAGGCCAAAGAGGCGGAGGTCCGCACTGCAAAGGCACTTGAAGGGGCGAATGCTAACCGCACCACTTTAACCAAAACTATCTTGGGCCTCCAGGTATAAGTTTCTTGCTTTTGACTTTGTACATTTCACAAGTGTTTATTTTTGTATACTTGTTTTTGTTTTGTTACCAGGCTGAAGTGCGGACCCGGGGGGCCACTATTGAGGAGGTTTCTGCCCACCTTGAGGAGGTTGAAGCGCGGGCAAGAGAGGCTGAGGAGGCTAGAGATAGTCTTGATTCGTCACTTAAGTTGCTCAAGGCTGACCATGAATGGATGCGTATGCACGGGATCGGGCATGTAAGCGTTCGTTGCTTTTGTTATTTTTGTTATATGTTTGCCTTTGATAACCTTTGTACTTTTGTATCGCAGATTGTTACTGCCATCCTTGACGCACCTGAGACTGTATCAGGTGTTAACGAGATCAAGGAGCGTGCCCGAGATGCTGGTTTTAAAGCTGGCTATAACCGCTGTATTGGTCATTTGAATGTTGCAGCTCGGGGCGGACATACTGATGAGCGATCCGGGTTCCACGGCGTGGATACTGAAGCGCTTCTTGATGCTGCGGTTGAGACGTATAACGAAACAACCCTTTCCGGTCTCGAAGATCTTGAAAAGTGTTTAGAAGCGGAGGACTATGTGGACCGCTTGCGAGTGTTATACGCTGATGAAGAAGATGAGGAAAAACCTTCTGTGGCAAGCAAGGACGATGAGGGTTCCAGCGGCACGAAGAAAGATTAGGTTGGCCTACGTGCCCTTTTTTTTTGTTTAAAACTTTATGTAAATTCTCTGTGCACCGCGCAGGTGTAGGAATTTTTTGAATATAAAGAATTGTTCCGTTCAATTTGTACAAGTGTTTTTACTACTTGCATGTTTGAATTCGTAAGAGTTTAATGTTACTGTGAGTAACACTAAACCTGTAATTGCCTTTTGTATATCTAGATGATATGCAAGTATGAAGACTTGTCTTTGGTCGGACAAACAGTGTTGCCATTGCTGGCCTATTATAATAGTTGCGTGTGTTTACCACTCTGTGTGGGTATCACGAATGAAGATTTTGCTAATCTGTTTTTGTGTATACCTCAGAGTGGAACACGCATTTATAATAGAAATAAATAAACAATATTGCATTGAATCGTCTATTTATTTATTTGCAAATGGCCCGTGGCCTGATAGGTTACATGGTGAATGTAAAAACAAAACATGGCTTACATATAACAGCGTCGAAGCTGTTGTGCATTCCATGTGCGTGCGATAGTTTCCCCTTCCAATGTTTGAAGTTTATACGCGCCTTTGCCCAAGACCTCTTGGATGAGGTAGGGTCCTTCCCACTTGGGGGCAAGTTTCCCTGGGCGTTCCACGTTAGATGCCTCATTGTCGCGAAGGACGTAGTCTCCCGGGTTGAAAGTACAAATGCGAACGCGTGCATTGTAGTACTTTTCAAGTTTTGTTTTGTATTTGGCCTCATTGATGGCAGCGTTTTCGCGTCTTTCTTCCAAGAGGTCTAAGTCAACCCTGCGTTCCTCATTGTTGTCTATCTTGTTGATAGCCAACATTCTAGGTGAGGGGAGGCCTACTTCCGCGGGGATCATCGCTTCAGTGCCATAGACCAGGCTGAAGGTGTCTCACCGTTGCTTGTTTTTGGGCTTGTCCTGTGAGCCCATAGAATACTTGGGAGTTCATCAACCCAGCCGCGTCTGGTTGTTCCCAACCGTGCTTTGATGCCTTCCACTAAGCTTTTATTGATACTCTCGACTTGGCCGTTCCCTTGCGGATGCGCCACTGAGGAGAATATGTGTTCAATGTTTAGCTCTTTTAGCCATTTTTGAAAGTCATCAGCGGCGAAGTTGGTACCGTTATCGGTGACGATGCACATTGGTAGACCAAAACGGCAGATGATATGTTCCCACACGAATTTCCTTGTTATCATAGCGGTGGTTGATGCAAGTGGCTTTGCCTCTACCCATTTTGTAAAGTAATCAACAGCCACTATGATAAATTTCACTGCACCGGGTGCGTCTGGAAATGGTCCCACCACATCGATTGCCCATTTTTGGAATGGCCATGCGGTGGTGACAGGGATCAGGTTGTTCTTGGGACGCAAGGTCTTGGGAGCATGTTGCTGACAATTGATACACTTGCGTAAGACTTTGACTGCGTCCAGGTGCATGCCGGGCCAATAGTACCCGGCGTTCATGATTTTGGCCACAACCATGCGTGGGCCTGCGTGTATGCCACATATTCCCTCGTGAATTTCTTTGATAAGGTATATGGCATCTTCGGGGTTTACGCATCGTAGGAGTGGCCCCAGGTATGATTTACGGTACAAGATACCGTCTCCCATTTGGTAGTGACACGCTTTGTATTGTAGCTTGCGTGCTTCTGCCTTGCTTTCGGGAGTAACACCTGATTGTAAGTATGCAATTATCGGTGTCATCCAGGATGTTGTACCGTACTGGATGACATTGACTTGGCGCAGGGGTACTGAAGGATTTTGCAGAATCTCGATGCGTACCTCTTTTGCCAGGTGTTGGAAGCTGGTGGATGCAAGTTTTGATAGTGCATCTGCAGGTTTGTTGTCACTCCTGTTGATATGGCGAATATTGAAGGAGGTGAACCGTGATTTCAGTTGCAAGGCTTGTTCGAGGTAGAGGATCATGATATCCCCTTTTGCGGCATAGTCACCGCGTATCTGCCCTGCAACCAGTAGTGAGTCGACATGTGCTTCCAAATGTTTGACGTCGAGTTTGACCGCCAAACGCAGCCCTGCCAGTAGAGCCTCATATTCTGCTTCGTTATTCGTGCTTTTGAAATCGAGGCGGATTGCGTATATTAGCTCTTGGCCATCGGGGCTGACAAGTCGTAGACCTGCACCAGCACCATCTTCGTTGGACGCACCATCTGTATATAGTGCCCAGGTTTCTGCGGAGGATGGTGGTGATGTAGGATTTTGTTCTTCTTCGCATTCTTGAATGCGGTTTGCTGGTAATTCAGCAACGAAATCAGCCAAAACCTGGCCCTTGATTGCGGGGCGCGGCTTATAGTTCAATGAAAGTGCGCCCAGCTCAATTGCCCATTTTGCTAACCTCCCAGAGATGTCTGGTTTGGACAGGATCGGGCCGATTCTGTAGTTGGTTAACACTGTGATGACGTGGTTTGCGAAGTAACGTCGTAAACGTCTCGATGCGTGCACTAGTGATAGTACCAATTTCTCCATGATGGAGTACCTTGTCTCTGGGTCGTTGAGCATTTTGCTGATGTAGTAGATGGGTGTTTGAACTCCTTCCCGCTCCACTATGAGTACCGCGCCTACCGCGTTGTCTGCGGCAGACAAGTATAGAATAAGTGGCTCATCTTTTCGTGGTGCGGTTAAAGTTGGGAGCTGGATCAAACACTCTTTCATCTCCCGGAAAGCTTTTTCGGCCTCTGCGGTCCATTGGAATTGTTCCTTTTTTAGGCAGCTCCGCAGGGTCTTGATGAAAGGGTATGACTTAGCCGCGTGGTTGGCTAAGAATCTGTTTAGTGCGGCTAGCCTGCCGGCTAGTCGTTGCATTTCTTTCATCGTTGAGGGCGATGGCATGCGTTCGATCGCCTGAACTTTTTCCGGGTTTACCTTGAATCCATCCATGGTTACGATGAATCCGAGGAATTTGCCTTCTTCCATTCCAAACGAGCATTTCCCTGGATTAAGCTTCATGTTGACGCTTCGCAGAGTCTGGAATGTTCTTTCGATATCGTTGAGCATGGTGTCTTCCTCCATGCTCATGACGACCAGGTCGTCCATATAGATTTCGACACTTTTGCTGATTTGACCGCGAAAAGTGTCGTTCATCAACTTTTGATAGGTTGCGCTAGCGTTGCGCAACCCGAACGGCATTTTGGTGTAACAGTAGTTCCCGGTAGGAGTGCGGAATGCCGTTTTGTCTTCATCTTCGATTGCCATCTGTACTTGGTGGTAGCCTTTGTAACAATCGAGGAAGCACTTCCATCGAAATGGTGCGAGGTTATCGACTTTCTCGTCGATCTCCGGAAGTGCGTAACAATCCTTGGGGCAGGCCTTATTGAGGTCTTTGTAATCTACACACATGCGCCAGCCCCCGCTTGGTTTTTCTACCATGACTGGGTTGGATAACCAAGTCTGGTATTTGACTTCCCGCAGGATCCCTGCGGAGAGCAGCTCCTGTACCTGCTCTTCCATTGCCGCGTTTTTTGCTGATCCAAGGTGGCGTTGGCCTTGGATCACTGGCTTGATACCTGGCATGGTATTCAAGAAGTGTTGCGCTATGTCGCGCGGTACCTCTGTCATGTCAGCGGGTGTCCAGGCAAAAATGTCTTGGTTCCTGAAGAGTAGTTGCTTCAGGCGCGCTCTGATGGTAGGTGTCAAGGCATGGCCCAACGTGACCGTTTGGTCTGGGTGCCTTGCATTAAGCACCCATTTTTTTGGTTGCGTTTTGGGGGTGGGCCTTGCTACCTTGGTTGGACGTAGGTCGTCCGTAGACAAAACTTCCCTTCTGGCGTATATTATCGCGACCCCAGTCTCGGTTGGGAAACCGATAGCGGAGTGGGGGACGGATGTGATCATGTTAAAATCGCCCTGTGATTCTCTCCCGAGAAGTACGTCGTATTTGGAGGTGTGCGGTAAAACCATGAAGTTTACATCCTCCGTTCTTGTGTGCCTCCCGTTGGTGAGGCGCACAGGAAAAGTAATCTGGCCCAGGGGGAATACGGTTTCCCCTGCAAACCCGGCCAACGGGTAATCCGCTGGTTGCAGTTGATATTTGTCTTCTTGATCGAACTGGTTGAAGCATTGCTCGTATATAATATCGGATGTACTGCCCGGGTCGATGAACAATCGCTCGGTACAGTAGTGAGCCAGGTGGCCTGTGATAACCACGGCGCGTCTATCGCGCGGGCCGCCTCGGACTTTTGGAAAGACGACTTGCTCGTCTTTCCAGTCATTCTCCGGTCTTCTTCCCGCCTTGCGCGACCTTCCTTTTCCTCCGTTGATCATGTGGGTAGAGGCTACGTACATGGTCCTCTTTCCCGTGGAGGTGCCCTCGTTGTGGGGAGTGATGCGCTTGGTAGCTTTTTGTGCGTCTGTCAACAGATGTTGCAGTTTTCCCTCTTTTAGGGCTCGCTCAATCTCCAGTCGGAGACTGATGCAGCTGTTTGTTGTGTGGCCGTTGTCATTGTGATACTCGCAGTATAGTGCGAGATCCTGGTTCTTTTTGGACTTCATCGGTTGGGCCGGTCGCAGGAATTGTGCGTCCGTGAGAAGAACGTCACTTGGCGACTGGTTAATCTCGGTCCAGCTGCGGTCCCGAGACTCCTTTTTTGACGCCCGATTTTCACGCTGGGCGTTGACTGTAGCCCTTGCATCGGGCTGGTTGCTTCGTGGGACATATGGTCTGGAATCGCTACCACGATTCCATGTGTCCCGGTTGCGCTTATTGCTGCGCTTCGGCTCTTGGCGGGAAGACTGGCCTTCCGCCTGGGGTTGTGCCTTTGACATGTGCGGTCTTAGGGACCGCTGAGTCTGGGCGTATGTCTTGACCGCAGCCATGACATCTTCCCACTTCTTAGGCAACCCATCTTTGCCAGAGATATTCATAACCATCTGCTCATCTTTAACGACAACAATGAAATGGTTACGCGCCATTTGGTCGGCAACATCGCCTATCTCTAGGCATTCTTTATTGTAACGGACAACGAATGCCTCAAGCGATTCGTTATCCCTGTGCCAGATGTTCATGACGTCCATGGAATCACGTTCATGGCGTCGTTGTTGGCTGAAGTGTGCGAGGAACTTTTCTTGCAAGTCATCGAATGAGGTTAGTGACCCTGGTGGTAGAGAATCGAACCAGGCCCTGGCCAGACCTGTTAGGGTCTGTGGGAAAAAATGGCACCAGGTGGGTTTATCCCACCTACCGTTGCACCCGGCACCGACGAAGATGTTGTTGTGATCATCTGGGTCGGTTGAACCGTTGTACTTCCCAATATTTAATGGGAATTTTGTAGGGTTGTCCGCGGTGCTGCTTTTCGGCGCGGAGGTACGTAGTGCGGGGATAAGTAGGAGGAACGTAGTTTTGTCCTCCCGGTCTGCTGCTGGTGGCATGGGATTCCGCGCGGTATGTACCATCGTCCGGGTCAGTATAGCCTTGCCCTTCACGGTGGGACTGGGGTCCCAATCGGCTGTGAATGCCTAGGCCGTGGTGGGCTGTAGACTGTCGCCTAGTTTCGCCGTGTGGCCCTAGGCGACTCTGTATATGGCTCCTGTGGCGGGACCCATATGTGGAGTCGTCCTCATTAAGTGTGCGGACATCGCAGTAAGAGGAACCGCGATCTTCGTGCCTGCTTCTGGAGGCCGGATGTGATGGGGCCCTGCCTTCGTACTGTAAAGTACGACCTGCAGGGGTGTGTGGTGCTGGGGTGGGTCCCACGGATACCTGCGCTTCTGCGCAAGCTCTGTTATATGTTGCAGCCAGCATAGCTGCTTGTTGGTCGTACCAGGCATGAAGGTTCATGCCTGCAGGTATCACAGGAGCGTATTGTGATAAATCGTGCTCAAACGTAAGGGATGCGCCCCCTTGCGTTGATGTGCTAATGTGTTCGGCATTTGGGGCTAGGGGAATGGTTCCCGTAGGCCCTTGGTTTGCGGGGTTTAAGTTATCCTCGGTGGTGTTGTTTTGACGATCAGACATGATCTTTAAAGAGAAAGGGATGGTTGGAAAAAGTGCTAAGAGTAGCGGTGGGCGCCAATGATGAAACAATGGTTAACCGGGTAGGTTAACTCACTGGTCTCGTCAAGAGGGTTAATCCCTTCTTTCCGAGGATCGCTGGCTGGATCGTCTGGTGGTGGGTTTCCTGCACAAGGAAACAGACCGTGACTCGCAACAAGGAGGATGGGGTGGGGGGTGCTCCTTGTTACCACTCTCCTGTGTGAGAATCAGTAGTTTGCTTGGGAAGCAAAGTGTGATAGTAGTAGTATTGAGAGAGTTGAGAAGTGATACCTCAAACCTGGTTTGGGGTCAGTATTTATAGCCGAGGAGTGGAGGAGGGTAGTTGAGTAGCTAGCCTGACATCGCACAGCTATTTGCAGGTGTGTCAGACCTGTCGGATACTGTGGTGATGCCACGTCCTGCTGTGGTGTAAGACTGTTGTATACACGTGTGCCAGTAGGCGACTGTTCCCGGTGCCACTTGCACTGTGGTGTCAGACCCACTTGCCTTGTAGGCAGGATGCGGTGCCAAGCCGCATCTCTGCTTGCGGTCCTTGATGTTGTTCCCGCGTTGGTTGTTCCATCCATGATTCACGCGGGATGCGGTGTTATGCCGCATCGCCTGCTGAGTGACTGTTCCTGTTGTCCAGATCCCTTGTCGTGACGAAAATGTTCATAGGATGCGGTGCGGGGCCGCATCGCTATGTGTTACATTAGTTTCCGTCCTTAAGGTAATTCTCTTCATCAATGGACAGATTGGACCGCAGTGTTCGCATGTGCCCACGCGGACACTTGAGAGTTTTATTGCTGTTGGAGGTTTTTGATGAGGGTAATGGTCATTCGCGGTCGTGCTGACGCGAGATTTGGGACCATACCCCTTCAGACCCTGACGAAGATGAATACGGTGATAAAAGGTTTATGTAAATTATTTTAGGTTTAAGTATTTTTTGTTTTAAGTTTATGTAATTTTCATTTAATCTTTATGTAATTATTATATATATAATTGGGGAACTTTTCTCATCATTGGCGCTATTGGTGGCATATTAACTAGTAAAACTCTAATTTCTCATCATTAGTTATTGTAATCCAAAATCTTACATCAAGAAACATTTTTTTTTACCAAAGACCAAGCTTTCTTTAGTTTAAAAATCTGAAGGGCTCGATCAAGTATAGGGTTCATCTCATCTCTTCATTAGCGCCGTCTATTTTACTCCAAGCCTCACCTGAATCCGAACTCATCCGAACCCCAATTAGAGAATACTGAAAATAAACTTGAACCTTATATGGGTCGGTTATTAGATCACTTTTATTCCAACAAAAAATCCAAACATCCTAACCCAAAAAATCCAAAACACGAAACATAGGAAAAACCAAAATACTTATATTGTCAAATGATGTTTGAATTTTGATGATATTTAACAATTTTTTTTGTGTGGTCATTTTACATGTAAACCCAAAAACCGAGCAACCTCACTTGAACGGCTGAACCCAAATAACCCAAACTTTAGACAACTAGATTATCGGGTCATATTTTCCTCGTAAAAAAAACCCAAAACCCCGAAGAACACAAACTCCTTCACATCAGATTCCCCAACTTCAATCTAACGGCCATCCACACACCTCTTCCTACGTGTAACAATCCTAACCAAGCAACATCCACAACAAAAACAAACGCGTAGCACCAGATCACAAACACATCCCCTAAATACCATCATCAACTCTTATCCACAACCCAACCATGTCTCTCACCCTCAACCTCCCTCTCTCCCAATTCAAATCCCTCACTCTCTCCACCCCATTCCTCCATGGCACCACCACCATCTCCACCACACCCACCACCACCACCGCCCCAACCCACCACCGCTCCACCCTCCTCCCCATCCGGGCCATGAGGTCCCTTCAAGGTCGCGTTATCTGCTCCACAAATGACAAAACTGTGAATGTTGAAGTTGTACGTCTTGCACCTCATCCAAAGTACAAACGTAGAGTCAGGAAGAAGAAGAAGTTTCAAGCTCATGACCCGGATAACCAGTTCCAAGTTGGGGATATTGTCCAGCTGGAAAAGTGTAAGCCGATTAGCAAGAAGAAGACGTTCCTTGCAATCCCGGTTCCAAAAAGGGCTGAGTCGAAGAAGGAGTCGAAGGAGCTTGGAATTGCGTTAGAGTCTGAGTCTTCTGAGCAAGTCTAGACTCTAGAGTGACAAGGTTTGATGTTTTTGTTATCATTGTCGTGTTTACTGAATTACTGGAAATTGAGTTGGTTCAATGTTGTTGATGAAGATTTGTTATGTTTTGTTTTGTTTAATCGTTGTGATGTTTGATCAAATGAAACACATTTCGATTGATTAAATATAATAATTGGGAATCGTAGTAGAATGCAGGCAAGGTGTTTGATTAAATGCGTTTGAGAGATATATCAGTTTATATCCTCTTGCCCAAGTATTTATATGAGTTACTACTTACTCTAGTTAAGAAACATAGTTAGCTCAGGGGTAAAATGGTCATTTTACATAGTGGTTTAGAGTGGTCGGAAGTTGGTGCACAGTGGAGGGTATGTAACACCTCCAAACAACTCAGAGAGTCAGAGCCACTATGTAAAATAATTTTACCTTTGAGCTAATTGTGTTTTTTTGACTTGAGTTAGTTTTTTGACTGAAAATGCACGTTTCGAGAATGTCAAGAAGAAAATGATACAATTTTGAAATTTGGCCTGAATAGAAAAAGTGTACAAACAACCAAATCACTTATCGACTATTTAAGATGATGTTACCTGGTTTGAGAACTGTTAGACCGGATTAACCAGTAACCACCAAACTTATGTTCCCCCAAATAGACACTTGGTTCGCTCCCTGTTAGACATGGGTTTTGGGAGCAGCTATTCAAGGTGTAACCGGAACTGAACCTTACAACTTGACTACTTAACTGAAGTTGGTTTCAGCCAAAAACTAAACTATCATCTGAATAAACTAAACCCATGCAAAGGTGGCCTGAAACTAAAACGGGTTAAACGTGTATATGGTTTGACCCAAATAGTAAGGCCACCCGTAGTGGAAACGCCCCGGACCCCATTACACCCGGCGTTTCCGGGCGTTTTTTTTGTTCAAATTTGTTGTTGGCGTTTTTTTTAAAACGCTCATTTTGTTTTGTGGAATGGTTGACCCACCAATCATTTTGAACTCCCTCTGACAACTTTTGAGAACCCCCACTTTTGCATGTGACCATGTGTTTGACCAGCCAATCACCATTTGTTTCCTTTTTTTTTTTTTTAATAATTGGAAGGGGCGTTATTGGAATAATGCCCCACTGCGCCACTTTTGCTATAATGCCCAACGCTGACTAGGATGCCACGTGTCGGATAATACCCCATGGTGGGGGCATTATTTTTCTTCACCACTACGGGTGGTCTAAACACCTGTTGGTTAGGCTGTGTGGTTTACATAAAGTAAATTAAAGGTAATTACATAAATAGTCCATGTGGTTTTGCTCTAATCACACATTTGAGATCCAAGTTAGTAAGATTCATGTTTGGGTTAATTTAGTAACAAGTTTGTAGTCTAATACTAACAATTGTTGTTAAAAACATAGTTAAATTTGTCAAAATACCCTTTTGTAAAAAAGTAAAGCACTATTTGTGTAATTTTTTTCAACCCCATGGACTTAAAATAATAAAAACGATAGAATAATACCCAACCCCTTCATCCTCACCCCCTTCGTTTCTCTAGCAACCTGCTCCATAGTCGCACACCACCTAAACCTAGGTTATCTTTGAGTTTTGGTACTTCACCATTGCGACCTAGGCTTGTTCAACATCTTTTCGGGACATACGCGTAGAGATTAAAAAAAGCAACTAGAACAATCAAGTAGAGACCCACATCTCGTAACGTTTTAACACATTTCATACTACTCATGAAACTTGCAACTCTTGTGTGAAGAATTTAGGGTTTTTACTTTGGGGTAACTATTCAAAGACTCACCATGATCAAACTTTGAGCTTTACACCAAAATGACATGCTATATCATTCCAAACGAGGGCCTTGGATAACACAACTGTGATAATTATGACCGGGGATTACTATCGAATGAATAATACAATATGCATGATGTTTTCTAGGAATTATGGCGTGGTAAACGATAGTTTGTTATGATATGCTAAAATTTGGAAACTATGTGATTCTGATCTTTCAGATTCACTTCCTGTGTTGAAGCATGATGCTATGAGGCTATTTAGGCATCATAGAAGGTCTTGGTCTCATCGGAGATAGTGTATGTCGAAGTCCAGTATGGCTGAACGAAGATGGGTGACGAGCAAGGGCTGAATGAATTTGAAACCTTTTAAACTTAGACCCCCAAATGTGTGATTAGTGCCTACATACATGGGCTCTTTGTGTAATTAACTCAAGTAATTATGGCTTTACTTTTTTTGAAATCTAATACTCATGATTAAAGGTGAATATAATACTACACTTTCATACTAGTCATGAATGATGAAACTTGCAAAATTTCCCAAAACATAAATATAACGTATGCAGAATCTCTTATCAACATTACACATAGTGATGATGATAAGCCAATTGAAATATTGCGTTTTAACACAAAAATGTTTTTTGCTTTATTAATGCCTCTACAAAACCTTCAATTCGAATCAAATCCCGTTTCCTTTTACCATCTTCGCCGGAGTTCTTCACTCTCCGGTTTCTTCTCATCCAGATTCACCTCTACAAAACCTTCAATTCGAATCAAATCCACAATTCACAATGTTAGCAACATTATTTATGATCCGTTGACACTGTCACGATCTCATAGCTACTCACAATGACGAAGCCATTCATACACATTGAAAAAGTATGTTTTGAAGTGATGTACAGTTGTGTTTCTTTATATTAATTGATCTCCACTGTTAGTGGTGATTGTTGTTTTATGTTTTTCTTCTTCGCACGCAAGGTGTTCGACGAAATGCCTAGGTGATTTCTTCGGGGTTTTTTAGCGTAGCGGTTCAATTACCTTTTGACCCATCAGCTGCGATTCCTTTTGGTTTGGGTTTTCTTTATTGGTGGTGGTGTACGCGACATTATCTAAGTGTCGACTCCGCTTACTTAGTTTTGTTATGGTTGGTTCTAATGGTAGCGGTTTCTGGCCTTGTCCTTTCCGACGGTTTTATTGTTGCCCCGATGGCTTGGTGGGGGCTAAGGGATTCCCAAGGTTAATGGCACATATCAAGAGTCACCATTTGGGCTCAGACGAGAGGAAAGATTCTTTGAGATGTGCAATTGCTGGCGATCTTAATCTTTTTACCTCTGTTTGTGAAGCTTTGAGGGTGTCCGGACAATGGTTATGTGGTGAGTGTATGCGCCCTCATGCTTTCAGTCGGGCGTGCCACCATGTAGATAAGGTTATTCGGTTTGTGCCAGGTGAGAGAGATGAACAGGGTTTTATTGTTGGCATCACTAGACCCGGTGTTGAAAACGTTGATACCTCGTCGGAAGAGTTGGGTGTAGATATTGCTTTGCTTGACCGTGTTTTCTCTCTCCCCATCAAGACCGTTAAGAGTATCCCCCTTAGTTGTCGTATTTTATTTGCCCAAGTCTTAACTACAGCTTTGGACAAGGTGGTTGCTATGCCTGATTCTGTTGAGGCATGGGTTCGACTTTTGATATTACCACGTTGCACCTTGCGGGTGTTCAAGCCTGTTGGTCGTCAGGACAAGAGGTCGTGCAATAGGAAGACGGGCCAATGCCTTAGCATCCAGCGGTCTTTGGCTCAGTGGGGTGATCATGAGGGTTTTGCTACTCTTGTCCAATCGTTGTTTGATCAACCCGCGAGGGGGGTTGCGGATGGAATAAAAAAGGGCACTGAGGATGATAATGAGTGTGGGGGGACCAATGTGAAACACTGTTTACGTAAGGTTGCTGATGGTCATTTCACTGCAGCGGTTAAGGTTTTATGCTCCTCGGGGGTCGCCCCTGTCAATAAGAATACTCTGGAGGCTTTAGTGGCTAAGCACCCATGTATGCCCCATCCTTCCATGCCTGCCTCCTTGCCTTCTGAGTCTCCTCTTGTGGTGGAGTCCGATTGTGTGCTCGGGTGTATTAAATCTTTCCCCAAAGGTACGTCGTGCGGGAGAGACGGCTTAAGGGCCTAACATCTTTTAGATGTTTTTTTGTGGGGAGGGGTCTGTGATTGTTGATAGCCTGCTTAGGGCTACTTCAGCTATGGTTAATTTGTGCTTGGGGGGGGGGGGGGTGCCCGAGGAGTCTGGCGGAGTTTGTTGCTTCTACTCCTCTTACACCTTTTCTCAAACCGGATAATGGGATTAGGCCTATCGCTGTTGGGTCGATTTGGAGGAGGGTGATCTCCAAGGTGGCCATGAAAGGTGTTGGGAAGGAGATGGCCAAATACCTTGGCGATTTCCAGTTTGGGGTAGGGTTTCCGTGTGGGGCAGAGGCCGTTCTTCATAGCGCGAACAGGTTCCTTAATGAGTACCACCAAGATGGGTCTCTTGCTATGCTTACTGTTGATTTTCGAACGCTTTTAATTTGGTTGATAGGACAGCCCTACTGTACGAGGTAAGGAAAAGGTGTCCTTCTATTTCTACGTGGGTCGATTTTTTATATGGTCAACCAACTAGATTATATGTGGGGGGATGAGTATATTTGGTCTACTACTGGCGTTCAGCAGGGGGACCCCTTGGGGCCCCTTCTTTTTGCCCTTGTTCTACACCCCCTTGTTCACCGAATAAGGGATCGCAGCAAACTTCTATTTCACGCCTGGTACCTAGATGACAGAACGCTTATTGGAGATGCCACCCAAGTGGCTAATGCTTTAGATATCATCAGAGCTGAGGGTCCTTCCTTAGGGCTTCAACTTAATATAAAGAAAACTGAAGTTTTCTGGCCAACCTGCAATGGTGTAAAGGTTCAGGAGGGCTTATTCCCTCGGGGGATTGGGAGGCCGGTGCTGGGTGTGAAACTCCTGGGGGTGCCGTTAGTCGTGATGCAGAGTTTATTAGTGGTATGGCTATTAAAAGAGCGAACTGTGCAGTCGAGCTGATGAGGTGCCTTAAACGCCTACGGGACCCTCAGAGCGAGCTCCTTTTGCTTCATTCTTGTATGAGTGTTGCTAAATTACTGTTTGGTCTTCGAACGTGTCAACCTTCTTTGGTCGGGGGAGCTGTCTCTGTTTTTTATGAAGGCCTCCGGGGAGCTTTAGAGGATATTGTTGTTTGTGGGGGTGCCTTTTTTGGGGATCTCCAGTGGAGGTTGGCTTCTCTCCCGACCCGGTTCGGAGGCTTAGGGATTTGTACGGCCGAGGATGCCTCTTCATATGCTTTCGTGGCTTCAAGGGCCCAATCTTGGGGTTTACAAGACCACATACTCCGAGAATGTGGTGGGGATGTTTTAGACTCCGATTACAGGAGTGCGTTGGACCTTTTGCATAGTTCTATTCCCGACCTTGATATTGGCGGTTTCTACATTAAAGACACCGCCCCTCCTAAATCCCAGAAAATTCTGGCGAATGCCTTATATGGCGAAATTGTCAAGAGGTTTGAAGAGAAGTTTGTTTTATCCCCTAGGCAAAGAGCTGTGTTTGAATGTCTACGTGCCCCACATGCTCAGGATTTTCTGTCTGTCGCACCTTTTGAAGGCTTGGGGCAACACATGTTGGCTGTGGAATACCGTGCTATCCTTAGATACCGACTGTTGATTCCTTTGTTCCCAGTTGACGAGCCATGTCCGGTATGCCGCAAAGCGTGTTTGGATTCTTTCGGCGAGCACGCGATCCACTGTAAAGAGCTATCAGGGTTTAAATATCGGCATGATTGGGTGAGAGATGTGTTATGTGATGTTCTTAAGCGGGCCGAAATCTCTGCCAAAAAGGAGGCTCCAGTAAATTTCCTGACTGACCCCTTAGAGGGGAGGTCCACTTTACGCCCGGCGGACATCCTTGTGTTTGGATGGGAAGGGGGAAACACACTTGTGTAGATCTAACTGGAGTCTCCCACCTTGTCGGGCTCAAGGACAAGGGCTTTGTCGTAGGGCAAGCGGTGCTCAAGGGCAAAACATGAGAAAGCCTGCTTGGAGAATCAACATGTGTTTGTCCCGTTTGCGTTTGATACCTTTGGTGGTCTCGCTCCTGACGTTGTGCGACTTTTGAATCGGGTTCAAAAAGTCGTTAATAGTAATTCTTCGTCGCTAAAGGTTTCAAACTTTGTATTTAGTAGAATTGGTTTTTCTATTCAAAAGGGGGTGGCGGCGCAACTTGTTGCCCGACTACTTGCCATTGCTTTATAATTGCCCTTTTTCGTGTGGAATGATATTAAAATTCAAGAAAAAAAAATTCTTTGTTCTCCTGTCGTCTGTGGGACTTGAACCCAAAACCTTCCCCTTTCCAACCTAGGTGTTTTAAAGGTTTTGCCTTTGCCAATGGACCACCACCCCATTGGTAAATATACCGAAATTATGTGATGTCATTTTGAATGGATATGGTTAATGACGTATCTTGCTCGGATCCAACACAGAGAGCAAATGTGGATTCACAACTAAATTAAAACCAAACCTCAACCTTAAATAGTGTAGCTAAGTACCATTTTAAAATAGATCTAACACTTGAAATTAAGGTTAACATCTTTAACCAGTTAGCTAAACATCTATTGTCTTACTTGCCATGATCTTGTAAAGGGTCTTATCGTCAAATCTGTCCATGGTCCATTGACGGGTGGCCTCATTGACAACCCTCTAGACCCCCGTGGTCTAATGGATAGCCTTATAAATAGTACGAGATCCTTACTCAACAAAATGTATGCAACATTAATTCTTTTGGCTTATACTATCTATTCTTATTCTTAAAATATCGTTGTGTCATGTCTTATTCTCACACGAAAGGAGAATCACAACGTACACTCTTGTGATCCACTTGGTCAGGGTGGAGGGGGCATCTGCCTAGCACTCTACCAGCCAATAGGATTTTGCCACCTCATTTAACACAATTCAACCCAAATAGGAGGGACCAGGAGAACCCACTTAGCTCAATCCACACTCAAAACACCTGAGTTCACACAAGCGAGTTCCCATACTTGCAAATCAATCTTGGGATTACAACTTGTCCGGGTGTATCTGCTTACCCCGACATACGTGGATCAACTAGAACGGATTGCCGGTATAACAACGAGCCTCATTTGTCAAAACCAATCAAGTCACTCCCACGCACTTCAATACTCAATCACTAATACACAAACACTTATGTTCCCGAGTTTCATTAAATGAGAGAAAAGAAAAAATTTGGAAGGAAATAATTTTTAGTTGTGTTCCAGAGTTTCATTAAAGGGGAGAAAAGAAGAAAAAATGAGAGATTTTTTGTCTAAAATTAATATTTCCAATTTGGAAAGAAACAGAGAAAAAGAAAAGAAAATGAGATAATTCTTTATTTTCTCCTTAACGGGAACATTCTAACTTTTAAAAACATATAAAAACTAGAGCGACCTAAATCAGAATTTTAAAAACAAATACAAATAAAAAATTAGCGCGACCTAAATCAGAATTTTAAAAACAAATACAAATTAAAAATTAGAGCGACCTAAATCAGAATTTTAAAAACAAATACAAATTAAAAATTAGAGCGACCTAAATCAGAATTTTAACACGACTTCACACCACACATGAGCAATTCCAACTTTCTTTATTTTGGGATTGGGAATTCTGCTCTTTCTCTGCCATTGTTGCAGGAGCCACAATATTCTTACTGTTTTCAGTAATTTATCATTTTTAGTATCACTTTATTTCTCAAATTTGTAGTTATTCAACTGTAAACCAAATACGAAATCTGCATCTCATAGATTTCTGATCATCACCTTCAACATGCGTTTATTTCCCACATAATTTCAGTTAAATCATCAAATCTTCATCGTTCAGTTTATCTGATCCAGAAACACTTGTTACCTTCCAGCATCAAATCATTCAGATTCACTACAAATCAACCGAGATTCGTTCAACATTTTAAATATAGTAAGTATCTAAATCCGTAAATCACAATATAGGTTCTTCAATTAGTATAAAACCCTAGATCCTGAAATTGTATATTTTTTGTTTTTCCGTGTTAGATTGATTCAGAGCTGATGATGTTACACCATTCAGTGCTGATGATGTCACGCATATTGGTGTAACATTAGGGTTTTTGGTGCATTTGTTCTGTATAGTGTTAAGCATTGTGGAGATTTTATAGGTTAGGATATGGCTTGGTTTAGTGGGAACTTTCCGGATTTCTCCGAAGCGGTTAACAAGATCAGTGCGGGTGTTAAGACTATCGAAAAGAATTTCGATAATGCTCTTGGGTTGGAAGAGAATCCTGATGGAACTTCTTCCACTTCTGAAGGTAGTGTTTCTTTTTTTAGCTGAATTATTGTAGTTTAATCGGTTTGACCCGTTAAGTTTGACCCGAATTGACCTGTTTTTAGATGAATGGGTTAAAATCGACAACTTTCGTGTAGCGTTTATAGGTTTGTTTTGGGGAGTGTATGGGTACATTTTTTTATGGGGGTTGGTGCTACTTTTTCTCGTCTTTTTGTTGTTTTTTCTGTTGCTATCAATGTTTTGAAAACCGGACCGGACAGGGAACCGGGAGTCTGACTTGTCTGGTTCACCCTATCAGACCGGTTTTGAGTCGAACTTGCTATTATAATTTACTCACCACCTTATGCTAGTTGTAAATACCGTGATCATTGTTAGTACTTTTGGTTGTCTTGGGTTTGTTTGTTTGCATGTATCATTTACTTGTTTACTTTCAGCTTCAGGGTTATGGTCGACGGATTTAATGTCATTTATGGGTCAGAAAGACGAGGACGAAGACGCTGAGTCATCGGAAAATCTCGAGTCTTCAAGTCTTCCATCATCTTCTCGTGAAAACGAAACTGATGATCCTGCTGCTACCACCAGTGAAGTTAGAGATTCAAATGTTGAAACTTTAAATCCTGAAGAGCAGCATCAAGAAACGCATGTTACAGCTTCGGATGAAGTAGAGAGCAGGGATGAAACAATTATTGATGAGCTGGCAGATGAACTTGCTGCCATCGCCCTAAACACAAGTAATGCACAAAAATCACACATTGGAATATCTGAAGAACCAAGCGCAGATCATACTGACCCATTAGAGTTTCCTGGCCATAAGGTAACAGAACCCGAGTCAACAAGTTCCGAAGATCTAGTCGCAGGTATCGTCCTGGAGTCAAATGCGGCGAGTCAACCGCTTGATTTACAAAAGACTGAAGAGGAACCAAAGAGACAAGAAGAGGCTATACAAGTTTCAGATGATGTTTCTGAGATCGTTCCTGATGTGGTTTTAAATGACGGTATCACAACTGCTACTGAACACGAAGCGGAAGTTAAAGAACAACCGTCGAGTTTGGAAAGGAATTTGTCTGAATATTCGGATTCGGTGGTTGAGCTCGAGAATGTGAAGCGGGAGATGAAATTAATGGAGACTGCACTTCTAGGAGCTGCTACACAAGCTCAGGTGCATAAACATTAGGGGTGTGAATTTCTGACACGACACGAACCTAACACAAAACTCACGGGTTTGGGTTTAGTCTAAACAGGTTCGAGTTAGTTTCAGGTTGAACCCACGAACCCGTTTAGGTAAACGGGTTCGGGTCAACCTGGTCAGGTTGTCGGGTTGACCCGTTTAACCCCTTTATTATAGTATATTTTCTTACAATATGTTTGATGTCATAAAATAACTTGGGTGTGTATTTTTGTCGTAATTATAACCTAAAAAGAGAAATTGACATAAGATTATAATTTAAATGTAATTGTATTATATACATTTGTGTTTTTTGTAGTGAATTTTAATTTTAATATATTAATATGTTGTGGAAAAATTATAAAATAAAAAAAAATATTCGGGTTGAACGGGTCATGTTCGGGTCAACACGCAAATATTCAGGTCGTGTTCGGGTTCATATGCATGACACGATCGGGTTCGGGTTGAACCCCCCAACCCACGAACACGACCCGTTTAACACCCCTAATGAACATTCACAGTTCGTTTCTACTTTGGTTGCATAGGATACGAATATATTTAATAGACGCGTTCAATACTGTTATTACTGTAATGGTTTTTTTACTATATACATTTTTGTAATCGTCTGAAACATACTACCAGGCGAAAGCTGATGAACTTGCGAAGCTAATGAATGAGAACGAGCAGCTGAAGTCTTTGCTTGTGGAACAAACGGTAGGACACGTTACATTCAAATTTTCTGTATAGTTTTGATTTTTATATCGTTTCTTTACTTTGTTATGAATCTTATTACCGCCTGTAGAGAATGTGCAAATTCGAAATGCAATTTTTAGATATTTCTCTATAGTTTGTGCTCTTTTTGTTGCTTTATAACTGTTTCACATACTTAAACAGAGAAAATCAAATGAAGCTGAAGTCGAGTCTCTACGAGAAGAGTATCATCAAAGGGTCTCAACTCTTGAAAGAAAGGTAACTGTTTCTATATTCTAGATCTTTTTTCATCTCATTATTTTTCTTTTCAGAAATGTTGTAAATTAGTAGCTAAAGCATAGTAGTCAAATTTGAATAACAAGTGCTGAATATTGACTCACAACTATTTAAATTCAGGTTTATGCTCTGACTCGGGAAAGAGATACCCTACGCAGAGAGCAAAATAAAAAAAGTGACGCCGCTGCTCTTCTGAAGGAAAAAGATGAAATCATCACTCAAGTTATGGCAGAAGGTAATTAGTTTGAACATTTTATTAAGAGTAAAATATCATTTCCGTCCCTGAGGTTTGGTCAGTTTTGTGACTTTCGTCCAAAGGTTTTTTTTTCTGCATCTGAATCCAAAAGGTTTGAAATGTTGCCATTTTCATCTCGCTCATTAACTCCATCCAGTTTCTCTACTAAGTCAGGGGTATCTTTGTCTTTTTCTTATTTAGTAAGGATATTTTGAATACTTGTACATTATGGTAAATGCTTGTACATGAAGTGAAAAGACCGAATTGCCCTTCAAGTTAACAAAAAAAAAAAAAACGAAAATACCCTGACTTACAGAGAAAAATGGATGGAGTTAACGAGCCGGATGAAAATGGCAAGATTTCAAACCTTTTGGACCCAAATTCGGGAAAATAAACCTTTGTACGAAAGTCACAAAACTGACCAAACCTCAGGGCCGAAAATGACATTTTACTCTTTCATTAAATAATTTACATTTTATTGACCAAGTCTAGTTGTAAATACCTTTACAACTTCCAGTAATTTCTAGATATAAAATTATGATGTGGCTTCGTTTTTTGCTTTTAGGTGAAGAGCTGTCTAAGAAACAAGCTGCTCAAGAAGCGACAATTAGGAAACTACGTGCGCAGGTATAAAATTAAATAAAGCTATTTTTTTTCTTTAGAAGCCCAAAACCATTACTTTGCATATGGCGTTACGTTAAAGAGGTTTTTTCTATATATAAATTTTGTTTTTATTTGGGTGAATGCTAGATCAGGGAGTTTGAAGAAGAGAAAAAAGGATTAACAACAAAGTTACAGGTAATCACATTCTCTACCCCTGTGAGCAACTTATATTTATATTTGTCAAGAAAGTTAAATGTACGTTCACCAAGTAACAAAACGAATTACATACCAAACATATGATTTTTTTTTATTTTTTTTGAGTAATTTGTTAGGTTGAAGAGAACAAAGTAGAGAGTATAAAGAGGGACAAGGCGGCTACAGAGAAGCTGCTACAAGAAACAATCGAGAAAAACCATGCTGAGCTGGCAACTCAAAAAGAGTTCTATACGACTGCTTTAAATGCAGCCAAAGAAGCTGAAGCATTAGCAGAGTCCCGTGCAAATGATGAAGCTAGAAATGAACTAGAGAGCAGGCTAAAGGAAGCTGAAGAACGCGAAGCTATGCTAGTTCAAACCCTCGAAGAATTGAGGCAAACTCTGAGCCGAAAGGAGCAGCAGGTTTGCATTTAAAAAACCTTTTCTATTTTTTTTATTTTCATTTTTTATAAATTGTTTGATTTTACTACCTTTTGTTGTTGCAGGCGGTTTTTAAAGAAGATATGCTAAGGAGAGACATTGAGGACCTTCAAAAACGATACCAAGTGTGTTCTGATTCTATAATATAAAACTACTTGTGAATGAGTCGATTCGGGTTATGTCATAACCGTAACAAGTCAAACTAGAAAATTTAAGAAACGGAGCTCAAAAGAAAACGGGTCAAAGGGGCTTGAAAGTTTCCCAAGGCGTATTTCGATGCATACAACCTCCTAAATTATTTTTTTCAATATGAGTAAAATGCCATTTTCATCCCTGAGGTTTGGCCAGTTTTGCGACTTTCGTCCAAAGGTTTGTTTTTCCCCATCTGGATCCAAAAGGTTCAAAATCTTGCCATTTTCATCCAGCTTGTTAACTCCATCCATTTTTCTCCGTTAAGTTAGGGGTATTTCTGTCCTTTTTGTTAACTTAAAGGGCAATTCGGTCTTTTCAGGGGTATTTAGTCTTTTTACATAAAGTGAAAAGGACCGAATTGCCTTTTAAGTTAGCAAAAAAGACAGAATACCCCCGACTTAATGGAAAAAAGTGGATGGAGTTAACGAGCCGGATGAAAATGACAAGATTTCAAACCTTTTGGATCCAGATGCGGAAAAACAAACCTTTGGACGAAAGTCGTAAAACTCGCCAAACCTTTGGACAAAAGTCGCAAAACTGGCCAAACCTTATGGACGAAAATGGCATTTTACTCTTTCAATAGATTAGATTATTAACGATTAAATAAAATTCTGTAATCATATTTGACAACCTAGTTATTTTTTAAAAGTTTTATAAAATATCAAGACTATATTTTGACCAGTTATCCAAATCCACATGGCTCGCCTATTTTGCCACATTGAACATCTTACGTAGTTACGTTATTCATTGGTCTCCAGGCAAGCGAGCGTCGATGTGAAGAGTTGGTTACACAAGTTCCAGAATCTACTAGGCCTCTTTTGAGACAGATTGAAGCTATTCAGGTTCGTTTCATTTTACACAGTTTCACCTTCAATGCTTTTTCGTTTAACTCTTTTTTTTCTTCTTTTAGGAAACAACTGCTAGAAAGGCAGAAGCTTGGAATGCTGTTGAGAGATCACTAAACTCACGTCTTCAGGTTCGTTAAAGTTTTATTCGTCTTTTTGTTGTGCGCGTTTAAAGCTTGCTAATATTTAAAACTCACAGGAAGCGGAGGCCAAAGCTGCAGGAGCAGAGGAAAGAGAGCGTTCTGTTAACGAACGGTTATCACAAACGTTATCTCGCATAAATGTTCTTGAAGCTCAGATATCGTGTTTGAGAACAGAGCAAACACAACTAACTCGGTCCCTCGAAAAAGAAAGACAAAGAGCAGCCGAAAGCAGGCAGGATTACCTTGCATTAAAAGAGGAAGCCGATACGCATGAAGGTCGAGTGAGTCGGCTTCAAGATGAAATTAAAGAACTCAAAACGAAACATAAGCAAGAGCTGCAGGAAGCATTGACCCACTGTGAACTCCTGCAGCAGGTACCATACTACCATTTAGTTTGCTTTAAAACCTTTTTAAACAATATAATTACGGACTCACGGTGATGATGATTACAGGATATCGAACGTGAAAAAAATGCGCGTCTGGAACTGGAAAAGGCAGCTCACCTTCAATCTACAGCTCTTCTCGAGCAAAACAAGATAGCCAGGACAAAATCGACATCTGAGAATGGTAAAGTAGCTATTAATGTGTAAATAACTGTATATCGGTGCTAGTGGGTTGACCCGTGCGATGCGGCGGGTGTCACTAAGCCTCTTTTGGAGACCGCAATCTAACCCGATCTACTTTAAACACTGATTATATTTGGGCATTATTATCCACTCTATAAATAAGCAACATCTTTAAGCTTAGGGTAGTTGTACCCTTGGCTTTGGGTGGTTTTCAAAAAAAATTGTGAATTTTACTTTTTACCCCAATTCTTTCTATTTATTGCAAATTTAACTTACAAAATTGATTTTGTTCACCTTAAAGCCAAAACTTTTCATTCTTTTACAATTTAACCTCACAATTTTTCTACTTTTCATCTTTCGCAAATTTTCGATTTACGTTTCGTACTAAATTTTACGAGTTACCACGGAGCAACGTGCTTGCGTGGTTCCACGTTTTTACGTTTTGTTCATAATTTTGCGAGTTAACACGACACAACGTCCATGTGTAGTTCAAGGTTTTTACGTCTATTGTTTTTTATCTTACATGTTCGTCACAACGCGTGGTCATTGATCAACTTAATTAGTAAAACACTATAAAGAAGCAACATATTTATGCACATATGTGTTGGAATCTTGGCTTTGGGGGTTTTTCAAAGAAAAAATGGTTATGTATATGGTTGTTGTAACGTTGGCTTTGGGGGGTTTTAAAAAAAATGATTTTTTTACTTTTCACCCAAAAGTGTTTCATAAATTACTTTTAACCCAAAACTATTTGTTTTTTACTTTTAACCCTAAACTTTTTATCTTTTGCAATCTATCCTCACAATTTTTTTTACTTTCAACTTTGGCTCTTTATAGTTTTCATTTTCCGCAAATTTTTCGCTTTATGCTTCGTTCTAAATTTTGTGACTTAACACATCGCAACGTGCGTCTTTGGTTTAACGTTTTTACGTTTCGTTCTAAATTTTGCGAGTTAACATGATGCAACGTGCGTGTGTGGGTGAACGTTTTTACATCGTCTATTTTTTCCCGTTTGACAGGTTCAACATAACGTGCAGGTCCTAAATCGACTTAGTTATAACTAAAGAATCCCCGCCGCATTGCGGCGGGTCGTAGTTCTAGTTATTATTATTAGGCAAATTGGATTTAAATAATCCCAACTCACTGTTATTGGCCAATAATAATCCCAACTCATTTAATCACCAATAATAATCCGAACTATTCACTTTTGTTTGTAAAATACTCCCAGTTAAAAAAACACTAACTAGGTTAAAAAATTGCTGATGTGGCTTGCCACGTCACCTGCCACATCAGCTGCCACGTCATCGAAAATGCCACGTAGACTGCCACATCAGCTGCCACGTCATCGAAAAATGCCACGCAGACTGCCACATCAGCTGCCACGTCATCAAAAATGCCACATCAACTGCCACGTCATATGACACATCAGCTAAAAGGGCCACATCAGCAATTTTTTAACCTAGTTAGTGTTTTTTTAACTGGGAGTATTTTACAAACAAAAGTGAATAGTTCGGATTATTATTGGTGATTAAATGAGTTGGGATTATTATTGGCCAATAACAGTGAGTTGGGATTATTTAAATCCAATTTGCCTTATTATTATTATTATTATTATTATTATGTAAATATTTAGTAATTAGATTATTAAACTAAGATAAATCTTAATTAAATAGTATTTAGATATAAAATTATAATAATTGTAAATTTAAATCTTAGTTTAAAGTTTTATAAATATTAATATGATTATTATTATGTAAATATTTAGTAATTATATACTTAACTTAAATAGTATTTAGTTATATAAAAATATAAATAGTAAATGTAAATTTAAATATTAGTTCAAAGTATTATAAATAAGATAATAGTGGTGGAAGGCTTGCATTTCTCTTGAGAGATGCAAGTTCAACTTCCACTTGGTGCAGAGTGAGGCATTGGTGGGCAATGATAGGAGACCCAGGGAAACCTGGGTTCGATCCTTGAGCCAAACGGGTTTTACCGGTAATTTCACCGTCGTGCCTACGGGCGGGTGGGTTACCGGGTTTTCCCCGGAATTGGTGGTGGACTCGGGTTACTCTTGGAGTACTCCGTTTGGTCTAGTGGGTGCCCCGAGAGTGCTCGGGATTAATTCTGTTGGCCGTTCAAAAAAAAAAAGATGATAGTAAATGTAGTGAATTAAATAATCTCATGTGTATTAAGTAATGTATTAATTATGTGAAGTTTATTAAATAGGGGCAAATATAGGAACTATTGCATGAAGCATTTGTACCCTATGCTTCAAACGTTGTAACAGGTGTCTTAAAAAAATTGTGAAATTACATCTCTATCCCAATCAGATGTTTAATAGTAATATACATATGTTTTCAGATTCGTTTCTCTTTTTTGGATTTTTTTTGTAATGTTGACTTTTGTGTGAAGGTTTGACTCGCAGACTCTCGAGTGCCAGCAGTTTGAGTAGTGTGGAGGAAAGTTTTTATTTGCAAGCGTCTTTGGACTCATCTGATACTCTCTCGGAAAGAAGAAATCCTGGAGAGACTTCATATTATTTAAAGAGTAAAACGCCGAATGCCCTTGAAGCTGCTCTTCGACACAAGGAGGGTGAACTTGCATCTTACATGTCCAGATTGGTAATTTCACATCTTTTATAAATGTAATTAATATTTTTAAAAAGGGGAAATATTCATTATTTAATACCAGGCATCCATGGAATCCATTCGGGACTCTCTTGCTGAGGAGTTGGTTAAAATGACTGCAGAGGTACGTTTTTGATCAAATTGTTATCTTCTCAATTTTTATACACCCCCAAGAAAATTATAAAAAATAACAACAGGTTATGTATTTTAATCTTCATCGTGGAGTAATTATTTTTTTGTGCAGTGTGAAAAGTTACGGTCAGAAGTGTCTCAGCTGCCTGGCATGAAGGCAGAGATGGAAGCGTTAAGACGTAGACACGCGGCTGCACTCGAGTTGATGGGTGAACGCGATGAGGAGGTACATACGAGCGGGCTTTTAAAAAAACTCATTGACTGCAAATTTAGTTCTTTTTGTTACAATTTATAATACCTTAAAGATAGAGGTTGGTGGCACCGACCCATTCTACCCCTAACTTTGCAATTATGTCAAAAATAACCCTGCAAATTTGTAAATGTCACTTTGGTCCCTTCAAGTTTCTAAAGTTTCGAGTTTATCCTAAAACTAACTTCTTACGTTTTTATTTTTATTTTTATGTACGTGTCGGTATAAATTCAAGTTCGTCTACGCTTTAACGTAATTTTTGTTTGGAAACGAGTCGGGTCAATTATATAATATTTTATTTTTATGTACATTTTGAGTTGGACTACGCTTTGACGTAAATTTTGTTTGCAAAGAAATCAGGTCAAATATAATACATTTTCATTCGACGATATAAATTTGAGTTGCTATACGTTTCGATGTAAATTTAGTTCGGAAAACGATTCGGGTCGATTGTAGTCTATACTTTATCACGCCGCGTACGATGCCAAAACACATGTTTATTTTATGTACGTTTTGAGTTGGTCTTCCTTTCGACGTAATTTTGTTTGGAAACAAGGTGGGTCAAATATAATACATTTTCATTCGACCGTATGAATTCCGATTACTCTACGTTTCAACGTTAATTTAGTTCGGAAACGAGTCGGGTTGATTGTAGTATACAATTTATCACGTTGCGTACCGTGCCGCCGCAACACGCGGCGGGAAAAAAAAACTAGTTAGTAGTGTTAAAAAACAATATTATGACCATAGACTTGGCCCGACTTTCAGCACATTTCCGGTTATCTGATTATTTAGATTAATCCCGTTTATGATAAAACGCAACCCAAATCGACCCATCATATGTAAATGGGTCGAACTGTCACTTCTATGTCTTAGTTATAGCTATATGCATGTACATGACCCATATCATGAAATTATTTGTTGTGTAGCTTGAAGAACTTCGGGCTGATATCGTGGACCTGAAGGAGATGTACAGAGAACAAGTAAACACTCTTGTAAATAAGGTATTTAATTTAGCCATCAAGGTTACAATTTACATTTAAACTATACATCACTAACCGAAAAAATGTTAAATATTTTGCCCGATGTTTGATCTTTTGTAGCTCCAGGTGTTGAGTTCATCAATTGACGCTGCTTAAAGGAGAGGTCAGTTCTTAAGGGTTCAAAAATATACTATATATTATTACAGTAAAATCATTGTTTTACCCTTGATGAAAGATCTTGTATTTTGAATGATTAGTATTTTTGTTAAATGAGTTTTTGAGAGCTTTCATGGCTGCTCATATGTTCTGTAACTTCAATTGATTTAACATACAGGATTATAGAAATATGAATTTGTTTTCTGGTTTAATTTGAGATTGAGGCCATTCAATACTTAAACAGTTATAAGTTTATAACTGCGAAAACCACGTCACACTTGAACACGAATGTATTGCTTACTTGAATATATTGTTTTAACCATGATACGAAAGACGGTTATGTACAAGTATTGGTATGGTTCTTTGATTAAAGTTGGTTGTGTAATGATGGTGCCCAATATGAGATTGTGAAAGAAGAAACATCATGTATCTTTGGGAAGAAATAAGGTAGTGGCAGACAATATTGGAGCACAAGAGAGATGACCCTAATAAGCTGGGAGCCTGTGTTTTCACTTTTTTTTTTATATATTATTTCAAACTATTCAAATTTGTTAATACTTTTATTATTCTCTTTTTTTGAATGCTAGGTAGTATAGTATTGTGGTCCAAGACTGCATTCATGGTGTACCATACCACCATCAGTGGGTAGGTTAATGTGTCTCCTTTTTAGCTTCAAAACTTGCTATATATGTAGATTTTTTCCTGTTAATAATAAATGCAATAACTTATTTAATTTTAACTTCATTAAGAACAAGTTACATTAAGACATGCAAACTAGTGGTATCTTCATCTCGAAGCATATGATTTCTTTAAAATCTTTACCCTGATTGATTGATTGTCTACTTCGAGGTACTAAGTCTTTATAATGTGGTCTTGACGTTCAGTTAAGGTCATTTATGGTCACTTCCGGTGAATAAGGTTCAATTAGTGTCATTGATGTTCAATTAGGGTTATTTTGGACCTACACCTAGCAGGGCCGGCTCTGAGATTTCATGTACCCTGTTTGAGCTCGAAAAAACGTGCCCATATGCCTTAACGAAATTGGGTATTTGGCTCACTAAAGATCTAAACTTAATGCCAATGGGCTAATAACTAATCTAAACCATAAAAAATAATTTTGTAAGTGGACCTATGTTGGTGTTTGTATGGGTATAGCCTATTAATTTTTTTTTTACATATACATATTGATTTTTTAAATAACGTGCCCTTCGAAATATTGGACCTTGACCGATGAGGCGGTGATCCTTCCCGCCCACCCTTATTTTTAGGGGAATTAGTTCCATGGTTAATGACATTTTGCGAATCCAACTACGCCTTATTTATTATTTTATCAGATGTCAATGGCTTCAATCTTACTAATTCACAAGTCATAGTGAGAGTAGTCGTGCTACATCATATAAGATTTATTTATTATACATGAAAATATCCGATACATGTTCACAACGGTGACTTTGCCACTCGTTCGTGCTATACACTAGTCACAATTGTGTTTGGTGTGTTGCGAGCTTCTCGTGATTAAAAAGCATAAAAGTACACTTTAAATTCCTAATTTCAAGTCGCAACAAAATGCCATTGCGTTCATGGTTTGTATGACCAGGACAGTATGCATTAGGACATTGTGTGGTTTATGTGATTAGGAGAGTATGCATTAGGATAGTATTATGACATTGCATGGTTTGTGTGATTAGGAAAGTATACTTTAGAACAGTATTAGGACATTGGATACATATGCATTAGGACAATATTAGTATTGGGTCACTGGTTTGGATAATACTAGGACATATGCATTTTGCATTTGTATGTAGGACAAAATGCATCACTGGTTTCATGGTTTGTATGTAGGACACAATGGTTTGCAGGTTCATGTGTTCATGAGTTAGGATTGCAGTGACCAATCTATATATCACAGAATGTGTTCATTGTTCTTGTTAATAAGTTAGGCTTGCAGAATGTGTGCATTGTTCTTGTTCATGAGTTAGGCTTGTAGAATGTGTTCATGGTTCCAGATCTGTCCAGGTTTGCAGGTGGTAATGGGTCAATGAGTTAAGGATTGGTCATTTGTTTAGGTTTGAAGGTGGTAATGCCGTAATGGGTCAATGAGTTTGGATTCGCTAAGGGAGGTTTTATGGGTTTGGATTTTGGTGGGAAAATGAGTTTGTTTAAAGGCTGTTAGAGTATTAAAACCATAGGGGTTATACTGAAATGAAGGGCGTAGCTTAAGAGGGGCCGCGAGGGGCACCCGACCCCCCGAACTTTTCGCTCAGTTGTGTTATATATGTAGTTTTCGTATAGAAATTTTTGGGTATATACGTTTTCGACCCCCGGTTCTATAGAAATTTTTGGGTATATACGTTTTCGACCCCGCCCCCCCCCCCCCCCCCCCCCTGTTTTCATGGTCAAGCTTCGCCACTGACTGAAATGATAAAAATGTTAGTTTGGCCTTTTCACATATTTTTTAAATGAAAGATAACGTTAATCTGACGGCAAGGGTGCGGACGGTGAAAGATGGAAACCATGAGAAGGTATAGTGCAAACAAAAGTTTTAGAAAGACAAATTTCTCCGGCCATCGAACCACAAAGATGCACATTGCATTTAACTCTATAATATATGTATGCCATCTTTTGTATAGTAAGATAGTATCCATGATGTGAAAAAACCCTGACTTAATACATTTTACAAATTTTAACGGTCTTTTTCTTATTATCAAAACTGATAAAAAAACAAGAAATGCCCCATTATAATGTGGGGTTGTATATAGAAAGAGGCTAAACATGTAGGGGGTATAAATGGATAACTTCCATTCTTTAAGGCTTTCTATATCTCAAGATTTCCTTTTTAAGGTAAATAAAAAACAATTAATATTATTAAATTTGAACAACTGTTACTCATCCCTTCTAACATCTCTCTCTCTCTCTCTAAACCTAAACAACAAAAGGGTTTCACACAACTTCCAAACATCACCCACGAAATTCCAGTCCTTTTGAGCTGATTTTTCATCAATATCTTTGATGGGTTTCGATATTTCTTTGATTCTTGATGACACCCATCTACAACTTTAATCACAATCAGCTACACGAGGTGGGTTTTTCCTATTTTTGATCATATATTCTCTTTTTACTATGCATATATCAAGATCACTCATTTGCTGTGTATATGTATCTTTTCTTGAATCTTCTTATCTATGGTTATATGATATAACTTGAGCTTTGCCTTTTTGTAGCAACTTGATCATAAATCTTTTGTTAAACTATACATATATATGTGCATATTATGTTAATTGTTTCCATCAAGCTTTCGCCTTTAAGTCGAATTTAATTATGCCAAACTTCTGAATTTATGCTTCCCTTTAGATTATTATAAAATATCAATAATCATATGCATGATTATATGTTTCATGAGGAGAGAGAGGTCTAATTTACTTTGTTTCTAGTTTTGATCTGAACTTACTTTTGGTACAGTGGATAAGACAATGGAGTTTGGTATGTGATGTCTGAGGGTGTTATTTTATGTAGGGTAACCTTAAAAAAGGTGGTTAAATGACCTATCTTGTATTCATTTATGTATGTAATGTTGTATAATTTGGATTCTTTGTTAATTTTTATGTTATAGGTACATTGTCTCTAACATACATTCGATAAAATGTTATGTATTCAGGCTTATATTATATGTAGAATAATAAAAACACGTATTTGTGTGTGTTACTGATCATCAACTATTTATACGAGTACAATGAAAATAATACCTACAAAGGAAACTAATCAAATTATATCTCCTAACTATATATGTTAATTATGCCTCTTTGAATGTATTAAAGCAGTGTTTAGTTTTATGCAAAATTCAAGCATATATATTATCTACAGTGGATAATTCTAGGTTTTAATAGATCTAAACCTAGAATCAATGGTGTACAATAAACATCTTCGCAACTTAGCAAATGTGAGACATAAGTGATTTATGATATAATTTAAGATATTGGATTTATAATAACTTTGTTAGGGCATACTTTAATTTGTGACACAACTTGAAAGAGTTGCAAGTTAATATTGTAACCTAATATGCAATTCGTTTAGTTTTAGATCCTTTTGCCGTTGGTTGTGTGGAAATGATTTATCAATTGGACTGAAATCGTGTTATGTGTCTTGTAAATTTCTGCATTCTTTTTTCAAATTTGTAGAAGTTGTTGTGTGACAGATTAGTGTATCGGTGTGGGCTGTTAATCTACGAGATTACTTTCGATGGAGATCAATCTCAACAAAGAACAAAGTACTGAGATAAGTATATTCATCAATTTTTCTATTCGGTATGTATCAGTTTTAGTGTAACTAGCATTTTTCAATCTTCAGAATCTACAGTAATAAGTTCATTTATTTACTTATACATATTTTAATTTTGAAGTTCTTGTTTCCCTTTGGCTCATCTAAAAGCAATAAACTTTTACTAATAACCAATTTGTTTTTAATGCAGTAATTATGTCGCTGAAATTCGCAAGAAAAATCCAGTAAAATGTTGGCCTTTTGGATCATTACGAGATCCTGACAACAAGGTTGTTTCTTCATGTCAATCATCAGAGTCTAAATTATTGTCTAGCCAGCATTGTCCCACTAATATTAATGGTTCAGATGACACAACAAAACTTACAGAGGCTGCAAACAGTAAGTTAAAGATAAGATTTTACTATACAACCTTTATGTTATTTGATTCTGATGTCTCTTCTTAGTTTTCAACCTTTTGATCTTGTAACAGTATCTAAAGTTGAAAATCATATTGGTAAAGAGGACCGACCCGAAACTACAACTGGTATTACCGGCTTTTGTGTTTCTTATGCACTTAATTCGTAACCATGTTGAAGTGGATATTTGTTTTTGCAGATATGCGTGAATCTTTAAGAGTGGATAGTAATATCGAAAAAGTTGTATGCAATGGGTCATCAGAGTTGGCTTTTTGCAAAGTCAATAATGGTCAAAACCGACACGAAAACAATGTCAATGAAGGTGCTAAAGTTAGGAATAATGAGGCTGCTGATAACAGCGAACCTGGAAGAAACAAACCGCGAAGAAAATCTAACAAGTCTCGTCTATTGTCTGATATATATAAGGATCCTGCAAGTGAACTTCGAGCCGGTTGTGATATAACAAATCCTGAAAATGTTAACAAGAGATTTGCTGCAGAAGGTGAAGATGATTCAGATGATGATGTCACTTTGGCTGCATATTTTAGAAGGCAAAAGGGTGTTGATATTACTGATTTAATACTAAACAAGAAGAAGGATATGATTGGAGTTGAAGAGCCAAGTGTTGACCAGGATAAAAAGTCAAATCATGGATCCAAAGACTCGATTGGAAAGGATTCAAACGTTGGTACCTCGAGAAAGAAAAGAAAAACTGATGACATCGTTACACAAACAATGCCGGATCATAAAAAGGTCACCCCATCAACCTCACTAATCCTAAAAGTTAATTACTTTTAAGGTATTGGTCGGACGGGCACCGCCTACATAACCGGTCTGGTGGAGTACTTTCGAACCACCTCCATTTGAACCGACCGGTTATGAGTCGGACCCGTCGAACCACAAACCGAATCCATCGCTGGACTGGATTTTAAAATATTATTTACTTTTTCCCTTCAAGATCTCATTTGGTGATTGATTTACTACTTCATGGTTCATATTTAATTTATTCTACACTTCATATTTTTCTAACATTCCAGCTGGGGGTCTCACTGGAAGCAGCCTCTCTATTCCTACGGGGTAGAGGTAAGGCTGTCTACATCTTACCCTCCTCAGACCCTACCTTAGCTTTGCTATTGGTGGGAATTACTGAGTATGATGATGATGATGATATTTTTCTAACATTGCATATCCAATTCGGATAAAGTAGTTCCATATATTGTTTTAATTTAGCGATACATATATATTTTCTTAAGTTTTAAATTATATCTGACATCATCGAGTTTTTAAAACCGGTCCAACCAGTCCTAGCTACCAGTGGATTGGCAAGGCGACCAAAACATTACCATAAAGTAAATGGGAGGAACTTCCTTAATTTATGTTTTTATTTTATTTTTAATGTTGTTTCTTGGATGGTGATTTTAAGTTTTATTTTTCAGGATTTCCGGTTACAATGCAGCCAGAAAAGTAATCCATCTGCAGACATTAGTAGCAAGGAAGCTACAGAAAAAGAAAAAGAAAATGAAGATTCTGAAATGGAGGCCGTGATGCTCTTGGCTCGCCATTTTAATGAACAGAAACAAATCCTACGTAGGCTTCAGACAAACACGACTTGTGCACGTGCCAAGGAAAAGATCCGAGAGCATTCAATAGAATCTGGCAACAAACCTCTCACTAAAACATCATCTAAAACTGCAACAAAACATCAAGTCAAAAACATTACTAACAAAAAGCGAGAGAAAGATTTTTGTTCAGTTGAAATGATGTGTTTTATGCCCACGAAAGCTACACTTGGTGGTGGTTTTCAAAGTCACATTGAAACGAGCATGATGAAGCCTGCTGGAGTAGAGCCGGATGCACAAAACTGTGCTGCAACTCTCATATGCTCTTTCAATAGAAATCCAGCAGATTTCAGCACACCAAATGGTAAAAGCAAGTTTATGAGAGGATGCTGAAGTTTAATTAGATGGCGTTTATTAACGAATTCTTTGGTTGTTTAAGACGCTTTGTTGGTCTAAAGCTTAGGATTGTTGTACTACCCCATATTAGATAGCTAGTTGTCAAAGAAAGCAGGAAGTATACTTTGAACATGTAACAAATCTTCAAACTTGTTTCAATAATAAGCTTTTTCATATATTTTTGGAACTCATAATTAAGCATTAAACAGACATAAGAACGAAAACATAGAGGTATCATAGTGTTGGATCTAAGTTTAGTTATTCACATATGAATAGTTATTTAAAGTAATATTATTGGTCATATACTATCTGTTGAAAGTAGGAGTGATCATTATGATCGTTTGTATGTTCGTTGGTATATTTAGATCAAATTATAAATTATAACAAGTCAAGAACATTTGATAAGTCGTGAAGAATTCCGGTTAGCGTTGCTTTGAAACAAAGGAACGTGCAAGTTGATTCGGAGTTGTGCAGATTGTGTGAAAGTAGCGAGGAAACAGAAGACCATCCTCTCACCGAATGCGGGTTTGCTTCTCAGATTTGGCATGAAGTTAGCAAATGGTGTAGTATTCCCCCAATTTTTGCGTTTGAGGTTAGAGATTTGTGCACAGTGGCGGATCCAGGGTCGGATTCCACTGGGTTCCTTTTGGTAGTTTTTCACTAATTTTCATTATTTTTTCCCAAATCATACAAGGTTTATACTAATTTTTTCCATTTTCTTCGAATCGAATGGGTTCCTGGGAACCCATGGAACCATGCTAAATCCGCCCCTGTTTGTGCAAGTTGCATAGAAATCTAAATGTGGAAATCCGGAAAGCTAAAGTTATCCATGCAATCGTCTCTAGAGCTTGTTGGTGCATTTGGAGAGGAATCAAGTTTATTTTGAAAACAAGAAAACTAGTGTTGCTAAAGTGTTGGAAGAGAGAAATCTTTATTGTTTCTTTGGATTAAAAATAGGTCAACAACACGATCGGCCCACCAAAATAAAACTGGGTTTTGTTTAATCTTAATTTCTTTCCGGGCACAAGCAAACCGAACCCTACCCTCCAAATCTCGTTGTACTATTATGTGGAAAATACATGAATATAGTAATTTCGTAGCAACTATATTTCTAATAAGCGAGTCGTGACTCCTAAAACATTAATCAATCTTGACTATGAATTATGATATCCATTCACAATAGACATGATAGGAACTATAGTTAGTTGGAAAAATGTAACATCACGTTTTACTATTTGTGGAAATTATAATAGGTTCAAACTATCTGCACACCTTGGTTGGCTATCTACACACTTAGGGTTTACCTACGCTGCGTATAGGTCTATACGCAGCGTATAGGGTTACACCTATACGTTGCGTATAGACCTATACTCAGCGTATATAAACCATGGATTTCAGAGCCTTATCAGCAATAATTGCACAGAAAACAAGGGTTTATATACGATGCGTATAGAGCTATACTCGGCGTATATAACCCATTACGTTTTTTTTTTTTTTTTTTGCTATTTTGATGTATTTGAGGTATAAATTCTCACCCGGTTCCAACGTTAAATCGCTTAAATTATATAACCGTTAATGTTATACCAATAATATTTGTTATACCAATAATATTATATACCGTTAAATTGTTTTGGAAAACGTATATACGGTTCGAATATACTACACTATACAATACGATACGATATAACGCTCGTATAGGCCTATAAGTGTAGTATATGTCCCTTATAAGCCTATAGGTGTGGTTTAGGTCCCGTGTAGGCCTATAGGCATATAAAAGGCCTACATGGAACCTATACGAGACTTATACTATACTATACACTATACGATACTATGCAACACGATACGATACTATAGGATACCATACAACACTCGTATAAGCCTATAGATGTAGTATAGGTCCCTTATAGGCCTATAGGTGTGGTTTAGGTCCCGTGTAGTCCTATAGGCATATACAAGACCTACATGGAACCTATACGAGACTTATACTATACACTATACGATACAATGCAACACGATGCGATACTATAGGATACCATACAACACTCGTATAAGCCTATAGATGTAGTATAGGTCCCTTATAGGCCTATAGGTGTGGTTTAGGTCCCGTGTAGGCCTATAGGCATATATAAGGCGTACATGGAACCTATACGAGACTTATACTATACAGTATATGTCACGTATTGACCTCGTATAAGCCTATAAGTGTGATATCGTATCGTATAGCGTAGTATATGTCATGTATTGACCTCGTATAAGCCTATAAGTGTGATATCGTGTCGTATAGCGTAGTATATGTCCCGTATAGGCCTATAGGTATAGTATAGATCCTGTATAGGCCTCGTATATGTCCTCGTATATTGACCTCGCATATACAAGACCTATAGGAAACCTATACTATACTATATGATACGATATAACACCCGTATAGGCCTATGGGTGTGGTTTAGGTCCCGTATAGGCCTATTGGTGTGGTTTAGGTCCCGTGTAGGCCTATAGGCATATACACGACCTAGATGAGACTTATACGCGGCTTATACGAGACTTATACTATACACTATACTATACGATACGATACGATACGATGCAATACGATACGACACTATAGTATAGGTCCCGTATAGGCCTATAGGCAGATACAAGACCTATATGAGACTTATACGAGGTTTATACGAGACTTATACTATACGATACGATACTTAAAAATGTTTTTTTTAATTCACCCTTTATATACGCTGCGAATAGGCCTATACGCAGCGTATATAAAGGGTCAAAAAATATATTTTTACCACAGGTTTGGGGTTAAAAATAAAAATTACCCTTTATATACGTTGCGTATAGGTCTATACGCAACGTATATAAAGGGTCAAAAAGACAATTTTACCCTTGCATATGGCTGCGTATAGCCCCAAATGCAGGGGTAAAATGGTCTTTCCCACTATACGCTGCGTATAGATCCATACGCAGCGTATATAAAGGGTCAAAAAAGACAATTTTACCCTTGCAGTTGGCTTCGTATAGCCCCAAATGAAGGGGTAAATGGTCTTTTTGACCCTTTATATACGCTGCGTATAGACCTATACGCAGCGTATATAAAGGTTTTTTTTATAAACATTTATACATTATTGGTTTTAGTAAATTTTATAAAAAAGGTTATATCGAATCGTATAGGTTATCGAATCGTATAGGTCACGTATCGGCCTCGTATAGGTTTCCTATAGGTCTTGTATATGCCTATAGGCTTATACGGGACCTAAACCACACCTATAGGCCTATACGGGTGTTATATCGTATAATATAGTGTATAGTATAAGTCTCGTATAGGTTTCTTATAGGTCTTGTATATGCCTATCGGCTTATACGGGACCTAAACCACACCTATAGGCCTATACAGGTGTTATATCGTATCGTATAGTATCGTATCGTATAGTGTAGTATAAGTCTCGGATAGGTTTCCTATAGGTCTTGTATATGCATATAGGCCTATACGGGACCTAAACCACACCTATAGGCCTATACGGGACCTAAACCACACATATAGGCCTATACGGGTGTTATGTATAGTATCGTATAGTGTAGTATAAGTCTCGTATAGGTTTCCTATAGGTCTTTGCATATGCATATAGGCCTATACGAGGTCAATACGTGACATATACTACGCTTTACGATACGATATCACACTTATAGGCTTATACGAGGTCAATACGTGACCTATATTACACTTATACGATACGATATCACACTTATAGGCTTATACGAGGGCAATACGGGAACTAAACCACACCTATACGATACGATATCACACTTATAGGCTTATACGAGGTCAATATGGGACCTAAACCACACCTATAGTGTGACATCCCACATCGGTTGTGAAGGGGAACAAAGGCTTCCTTATAAGGGGCTGGATACCTTCACCATCATGAGGCGTTTTGAAAACCGTGAGGGGCGGACGCCGAGAGCGTGTTGGCCGCCAAAGCGGACAATATCATGGTGCGGTTACGCTGGGCTGTTACAGATGGTATCAGAGCCAGGTTCGGACCGGTGGTGCCAGGTCCTGCGAGGACGCTGGACCCCTTAAGGGGGGTGGATTGTGACATCCCACATCGGTTGTGAAGGGGAACAAAGACTTCCTTATAAGGGGCTGGATACCTTCACCATCATGACGTGTTTTGAAAACCGTGAGGGGCGGACGCCGAGAGCGTGCTGGCCGCCAAAGGTGACAATATCATGGTACGGTTATGCTGGGCTGTTACATATAGGCCTATACGGGTGTTATATCGTATCGTATAGTATCGTATCGTATCGTATAGTGTATAGTATAAGTCTCGTATAGGTTCCCTGTAGGTCTTGTAATTCATAATATTTATTATTTTTAATTTTTATAATTCATAATATTTGTATTATTTTTAATTTTTATAATTTATATTTGTATTATTTACCAATAATATTGTTTTTTTATAAATAAACATGAAAATACCCCAAAATACACACAATTAATTTATTTTTATAAATAAACAAAGGAATACACAAAAAAAATACAAAAATGAAGCTTTATATACGCTGCGTATAGATCCCTACGCAGCGTATAAAACAAAAATGACACAACTACCCTTGTATTTGGCTTCGTATGGCCTCAACACAAGGGTATAATGGACATTTTCTGACCTTTATATACGCAGCGTATATAAACCTTGTGAAAAATTGATGCTTCAAACCCACCAAAATGATCTCAAAAGTTCAGAGGGTTTATATACGCTGCGTACTATACGCAGCGTATATAAACCCTTGTTTTCTGTGCAATGATTGCTGATCAGGCACTGAGATCCATGCTTTACCTACACTGAGTATAGGTCTATACGCAGCGTAGGTAAACCCTGATTCAACTAGGGTTTGGTGTGCCAATAGGCACATTGGTGTGTCAATAGGTACACCCTTATAATAATATCGTCATTTTCTAGAAAGTATGTTTCCAATCACCAATAATCAATTCCTATGAATGACTATGATATAACTATATGAATCCTTTCAATATATATGGGGATATTATCCATCTATGAATGTAATAACACTTTTAGAATACTAGCTACACTAATGTAATAACACTTTTAGAATACTAGCTACACTTTTGTTCTAGTCTTCTAGCTCATATCTATAACTTGAACTTGCACCTGGGTTTACTGGTTCCACCATGTCTAACCGTGGCTGTTTGCATGTGTTTGCCGCCACAATCATATTCACATCTAAGCCATATTTTTATCTTCTCATCGGGTTTTTTTTTGTCCTTTGTTCATTGGGTGACTATGGTTTATTCGTTGTCACGTTGTACTGCTTGATACCAGTCCACCAAATCTTCTAAGCTAACTCACCAATTCCTATCTTCATCAATCTCACCTCCTCACGATCCTATAAACACCGCACCTACACACATACCATCACCCTTCATATATCCTACTAACACCCCAACCCCATCACCACGCGCTGCTAGAACTCGAAAACCAAACCCGAAATATTTTGGTGAGAAATTTATCAACTCTACCACTGTTCATCCCATGCCACCCACTCATGAACCAACCACGGTCTCTCAAGCCCTCAAAAATCCTCTTTGGAGAAAAGCAATGGATGATGAATTCAATGCTTACTCCATAATGGCATGTGGGAACTTGTACATCCTTCCACTCACACTCCCATTGGGTGCAAATGGGTATTTAGGGTTAAAAGAAAACCTGATGGTTCCATCGACAGGCACAAAGCACGCTTAGTGGCTAAAGGTTTTCACCAACAACCGGGCAAAGACTACTTGGAAACATTTAGTCCGGTCACCAAGCCGAAAGACAAGGGGTACATGCACTAATCGGCGTTTGTCTCAATTGCTGAGTGTTATGTGCCTTATGTCCAAGGCTTGATGCAAGACTACTATCGAGCCGAGGGTCTCATTGGAAGCAGCCTCTCTATTCCTACGGGGTAGAGGTAAGGCTGTCTACATCTCACCTCCTCAGACCCTACCTTAGCTTTGCTATTGGTGGGATATACTGAGTATGATGATGATGATGATGATGACATAAGTCCTTGTATGGACTTAAACAAGCACCTCGAGCGTGGTATTTGAAACTCACCACATTTATTTTATCTTGCGGTTTCACTAAGTCACAATCGGATGCATCACTTTTCATTTATCATCACAATGGCAAAACTATATACTTTATGGTATATGTGGATGATATTGTCTTAACAGGAAATTGCACAAAATTTATAGAGGACTTTGTGGCTAAATTATCCAGCAGGTTCTCAGTCAAAGATCTTGGTCCACTTCATCAATTCTTGGGGGTTGAAGTCATCCCTACAAGTTCTGGTTTGTTCTTGTCTCAACATAGACATATTTCGGACCTCCTACAAACTGTTCATATGGATGGAGCAAAAGATGTGTCTACACCACTAAGCTCTTCTGAACCGCTCTCACCTTATGACGAGTCCACTCGCATTGATCCAACTCCATACCGCAAGATCCTTGGCTATGTTCAGTACTTGGCCTTTACACAACTAAATGTGTGCTTTGCGGTAAACAAAATCTTTCAATACATGCATGTTCCAACAATAAAGCATATGCAGGCCCTTAAACGAGTTCTACGGTATCTAAAAGGTACAATTTATTACGGGTTGTTTCTCAACAAAAACACTCTGCTTACTATCAATGCATTTGCCGACTCGGATTGGGGTGGAGTCAATGATGGAGGACGGTCCACATCGGCCTACATCTTGTATCTTGGTGCAAATATAATTTCCTGGAAATCCACTCGGCAAAAGACAGTCTCAAGATCCTCTACGGAAGCCGAGTATAAGGCCCTAGCAAATGCTGCTGCGGAGATTGCTTGGGTTCAAAATCTGATAGAGTTCTTATTATAATTGTTACTTAATAGTCTTTTGTAATTGTGGGAGGGGTAAGTGTAATTTCTATTTCTATAAATAACGACCAATAGTCATTTTGGGAGGGCAGGAAAAGATACTGGTAGATTGTTAGGCTCATTGCATTAGCATGAGAAGGGCACAGCCCTGGATCAGTTCGGTGGTTAGTTACCTTGTATTATCTTCTTCAATCATTCAATATAGTTGCATATTTGCTTTCATCACTTCTATAAAAATTCAGTTTCTATCATTGGTCCGACCTGCTACTTCTGCTCTACCACCGCTCGATCACCAATTCAACCAGATCTATCCTTTCAATTGATTCACCGATTCAATCAGCTTTTTCTAGGGTTTCAATCGTTTACATCTCTATATTCAATTTCAATTTCTGATCTCAATTTATATCGGCTTTCAATCGATCTCAGATTCAATCGCCAATCGATTCATTATCGAATCAATATCTGATTTCACTCTCCGATTTCAATCTCTGCTCTCTATCGATTCCAGTTTCTGCGAATCAGGTCTGATTTCTGTTACTCAGCTCTGGTCCATATCTGATTTAAATCTGTTTCTAATTTCCGGTTTCTAAATCCAATTCCTCATCTGTTTTTTGTTCCTCCAATATGGTGAACACCGCTACTCGTCTGGACATTCAGGATCAATTGATTCAGAAGCTTCAGAGTGATATGGCAAATCTGTCTTCTCGACTGGATTCCATCGCTGCTACCTTGGAAGCGGATCGGGTGGAAGCGGCTGAATTCCGTAAGGTAATGCTCAATTGGATGAACTCTCAGCAAACTAGGCCTGTTGACGATTCTTCGGGATCGGGCTCTTCCGGTATGGTTTTCCCTTCAGTTGATTTGAAATCTTATTCGATTAATGTTTCCTCTGGTTTACCATGGGCGGTGAAGAAGGTGAAATTGCCTGAGTTCTCTGGTTTTGATCCTCAAGGTTGGATCCAGAAGGCTAACCTATTTTTCGATCTCAATCACACTCCCGATGCTTCTCGGTTGCATCTTGCTCAACTAAGCATGCTCGGTGTTGCCCAACACAGGTTTACAATCATCCTTCAGGTTCGCCCTTCCTTGACTTGGATCGAATTTCAATCTGAATTGTTACAACGTTTCAGTGGTCTCGCAATTCAAAATCCTTATGAACAATTAGCGACTATTCAGCAATCGGATTACATCGATGATTTCGAGTATTTGTTGTCCTTGGTTCCCCGTTTACCGGACTCTCAAACTCTCAGTTATTTTATCGTTGGATTGAAGGATGATGTAAAATCACATGTTCGTTTACATCGTCCAACTTCTTGCATTGATGCAATGTCTTTGGCTAAGGATGTCGAGTTGATGCTTCGGCCATTGGATTCCAGTGCGTTGCTGCCTCGTTTTCGATACTCTCCATATGCGGGGCTGCCATCATTCGACTCTGGGATCGGGCAGCGTTCGTTGGGCAATACGGTGTCCAAAACTGTTGGGAATTCCCGACCTGCCAGCGTACAAGCAGGCTATCGTGATCGAGGTGTTCGTTCCTTATCTCGCACCGAGTGGGAGGAACGCCGGAAGAAAGGACTCTGCTACAATTGTGGCCAACTCTATAGTCCAACTCATAAGTGCCCGGAGGGGAAACTTCGTGTGTTGTTGCTCGGGGATGATGAATCTGATGGACTCGAGGGGCTGCATTGTCAGTTGGAGCATATGGACCATTTCCACTCTGAGGGTTTTAGTCCTCCGGCTCTGGGATCTTCTATCAAGCCTTGAGGACAAGTCTTGTGTTATGGGGGAGTATTGATAGAGTTCTTATTATAATTGTTACTTAATAGTCTTTTGTAATTGTGGGAGGGGGTAAGTGTAATTTCTATTTCTATAAATAACGACCAATAGTCATTTTGGAAGGGCAGGAAAAGATACTGGTAGATTGTTAGGCTCATTGCATTAGCATGAGAAGGGCATAGCCCTGGATCACTTCGGTGGTTAGTTACCTTGTATTATCTTCTTCAATCATTCAATATAGTTGCATATTTGCTTACATCACTTCTATAAAAATTCAGTTTCTAACAAAATCTCTTACACGAGCTACATTTCACCAATGCGGACTCACCACGTTTATACTGTGACAACACCGGGGCAACTTATCTGTGTGCAAATCCGATTTATCACTCAAGAATGAAGCATGTCGCCCTTGATTGCCACTTTGTTCGCGAAAAAGTGGCTGCCTGCTTGTTACGTGTGTTTCATATCCACACGGCTGATCAACCAGCTAATGCCCTAACTAAACCACTGTCAAAAGGTCCATTCCAAAAATTCAGATCTAAGATTGGCGTCTCCAATGGAGCCTCCATCTTGCGGGGGCGTATTACGGATAATCCTCCTTGACTTACTCTCCATGGATTGCTCTACATCCATTATTCTCTTCATTTGCATATCCTTTACTTAAAATAGTTTCCTCAAATCACTCCTGTAAATGCTATATATATTGTAATCTCATATTGTAATTTATTCATTCAAAACATAATACAGTGAATTATTTGATAATCCCAACCCCAAACCCGATCAAATAAGCTTGTCGCAAACCCGTCCAAAAACCCATCGGGTTTCTATCGGGAATTACACGTCAGGTATCAAGTATGCTCGCAAGTTTCGAGTAAACCTATTAATTTAAAAAAAAAAATTACCCATAGGTATACCAAACCCAAAACCCGTCGCGTATCTTTAAATAGTCTCATCCTTTTAAATGGATAGATATAATATAAATCATTTTCGGTTTAATTGAACATATAATAAGATAATAACTTTAGAGTTTATACGTTAAAATCATATTCGGTTATCTTTGCTAAGATACACATCTTTAAGAAAATAAAGATTAAAAAATCTTAAAAGGGAGTAAGTTTCATTGAGTGATACCTTAAAAAGAACAAGAAAAATCTTACATATTTTTACTAGGAACAAAAAAAAAAATCTTACATATTTTTACGAAAAAGTAGAAATACAAAGTAATAATTAACATAGATGTTTTAGGACCTTACCATATATACTAAATCGTTATAAATTCCATATTATATTATACTCCTTTAATTGTTTTAATTCCGTATTATATTATACCCCTTTAATTGTTTTAACAAATCAATCTGCGACTGTAATTTATCATAAAAGTTACCATGAAGTTGTTGGCATTTATCGCTAATGTTATCAGGCAGTTGTTCACAAACATGTCTGAGGCTTTGTTGAAACGCAAAATTTACAAGAAAAGGTATGTAATCTAGCGAGTTTGATGTTGTACATTGTTCAAGTTTAATCTTTTAAATGTTTGATTATGCAGAACACTGCTCATCAAAGGGACGTTGATGCGAATCGCGATGATAAAGAGAAGACAAAGTGTAATGCGAAAACATTATCGGAGTGATATTGCCGAGCTAATGAGAATCGGTCATAATTCGGATGCATTCGCAGGGGTAACTTATTATATGTTTATATGATCTTATTATTAGTTTTAAGACTTTTTAAGTTTTTGGTTCTTATAGTTAAATGAAAACAGGTTGGGAGGCTATATGTCTACGAGAACATGTTACTATCGTATGAATTTGTTGAGCGATATTGCACACTCGTCTTGAACCAACTTAAAGCGATGAACGATGAGTGCCCGGGTGAATGCAAGGAAGCAGTGTCGTCATTGATGTATGCAGCTGCAAGATTTGGTGATGTGCCTGAACTGGGCGAAGTTAGAAGCTTGTTTTTCGACATGTTTGGAAATTCACTTGAATCTTTGGTCAACAAAGAGGTTAGTTATTGTTGAAAACGTAAAGTAAAACATGTTTTTTAAATATTAAACTGAAAGAAAAAACCGTGTGGTGTCTTTCAGTTTATCGATCTGTTGAATCCGAACTCTCCAACGAAGGAGATGAAAAATCAACTCATGCAAGAAATAGCTCAAGAACATGGTGTGGAATGGTCCGGAACTGTTGGTGATGATCAAGACAGTGAACTTTGTTTAACTGACCACAAAAACGAGTGGGTGGTTAACATTCCAGAAACGATAACTGACGATAGCAATGCTTGTGAAAATGATGAATCGGATCATGATGTTATTGTTGAGCAAAATCAAGGAAATGAACCTCGTATAAATGACCACAAAAACGGCTGGATGGTTAACATTCAAGAAACGATAAACGATGATAACAATGATCATGAAAAAGATAAATCGGATGATGATGATATTGTTATGCAAGTAGAAATTATGCGTCAACGTATTTTGGATTACATATCAGGAACCACAAGTCAACTCTCGACTAGCCGAGAAACAAATGCAAGTCCAGAAGAATGTTCAGGCTATTCGGACGATTCAACGAAATCAAGATTGTCTGAACATGATGACGAAAAGGATGTTCAGAATGATGGTTCATATGTTGTGAAGTGGGATGACGAAAATGTTGTAGCAGCACCATGTGTGAAGAGCAAACGGTGGAGAATGACTGGTGCTTTGCCACAGGTGAAAATACATCTTAAGCAAGTAGAAATTATGCGTCAACGTATATTGGATTACATATCAGGAACCACAAGTCAACTCTCGACTAGCCGAGAAACAAATGCAAGTCCAGAAGAATGTTCAGCTTATTCGGACGATTCAACGAAACCAAGATTGCCTGAACCTGATGACGAAAAGGATGTTCAGAATGATAGTTCATATGTTGTGAAGTTGGATGACGAAAATGTTGTAGCAGCACCGTGTGTGAAGAGCAAACGGTGGAGAATGACTGGTGCTTTGCCACGGGTGAAAATACATCCGGTGGAATGTTGGCCGGCGGTGGAGGAAGTACAGAAACTGAATGAGATTGCGGCAAAGTACCAGCAAAATTTAACTTTTGACACAATGGCATCGGTAAATTCGTTTCAACCATGTGGTGAGAGTTTAAACCCCATTGCGAAAAGGCTTACCGGATCATTTGACATTGTGGTTTGAACAGACTGATATAACAGTATAAGCTCTTCTACACACAAACTAATGTAATAGCAACCATTGTGTTGAAATGATGGTTTATAACTAATGTATAATATGAAGATTGGTTAAAACAAGGTTTACAAATGTCAATAGCAACTAGAAGCCAAGCCAAGCCAAGGTCAGCTCAGGCTCGACTTCAATTTTAACTAAGCCAGCTTAGCTAGGCTCAAAATACAAAATTAAACTGTAAAGTCGGGTTCGAACTCTGTTATCTACGTGTTAAAAATCACATAATCACTTCCATATGCCAAAACACCCATTTAAAACAATTAATTTAATTCTTTTGATCTGAATTGATTTGTTTTGGTTTTTCTCAAAGGAAATATTAATTCCTGATTAAATATAAAACCCATACTGTGCCACCATTCTTACAAAGTATAAACTAGTGATTCTTCAGTGTTATGGAACAGAACCGCCATGCCGTTGCATTGCAACAACCGGTTCACTGCATCTGGAGCACCGAAATGATGGAGTTGCAGCACACCTTGTTCTAAGACAGTAATAACAGTACCTGTCGGTCACAAAACCGTTACTATTGTCAGCTAAATTGTAACTGCATGAAACCGTTAGTAAGACAGTAATAGCAGTAACTACCCGAAATGTATCTTTAAATTTATAAAACGTCCGAAGTCATTTAATTAAAATATTATCATATGATTGAGATTAAATTACATTTTTAATCATATATTTGACACAAAGCATACCATACTAAAAGCGAGTAAATTACAAAAAGCGTTTCTGCAGTATGGTGAAAATTCTTGAAATTATCCCCCGAAGCTATTTATGGAACGCGTTCGTACTTTTATTGTTTGCTTGCACACTTGGTACTCGTCCAAGTAAAAGTACCAAAATACCCTTTTCCTCTTCATTTCTTCTGGAATATTTTTTTAAGCTAAAACTCATTACTCAAGTATACAACACAAACTTTAGAGATCTTTACAATGATATCACAGCTTATGAAATCGTAGCAGTGTAATGTTTCACTTAGCTAGATTTGATTAACCTTTATGGTTCTTTGAGATTTAGAAAGTTGAAATCCTAACAATGTTGTAAAAGTATGAACTTGGGGATTTAGGATTTGAAATTTGAACATTCATATTGAAAGCAAGGATGATAATTGCTAGCGGATTGATGACAGATTCTAGAGAAAAGTCAAAGGGAGAGTGAGGTTCTAAAAGGAAAAAATATGAATTTAGTGTAAAGATTTATAAGATTTGTTTAGAGTGTTCATGAGTGCTGTAGAGTTCATAAGTTAAGAGTATAAGAAAAGCAAGAAGAATAAAGAGCTTGGTGAAGTTATGGGTATTATTGTCATTTTACTTGAACGAAGCCCAAAAGTACAAGCAATTGGTAAACGTAAACTAAATTACTTTTGGGCCAAAAGTATTTCAGGGTCAACCCAAGTACCGAAAATGCGAGTTTAGACACGCTACCAAACCACCTGCCCGAGTGCCCGGCCCATTTTCCAACTCTTAAGAAGACGAAAACCACAAGAAAAACGGATAAGATTGTATAACTGTCACTGTAATTGCCTTCCTACCCTAACCATTTTCTTACTTTCCAAAGAGTTGGTTCCATGAAATCGTAGACGGATTTAGGTTCAAATTAGGTTATCATGTCCAACAAAAACACCGGAAGTGAGAATTTCAACCCTTTACGTGAAACAAAAAGATTCAGGTTGTATTCTACTGATAACTGGTCAAACGGGTAGAACGGAAAAAAAACATATTAAGAAAACGGGCCAAATGGGACGAATAGGTCAAAAGTTGCCAAAAAGTGTATTCATATATTCACAAGTCACAACCTCCTTGATTGTTTTATTCTAACATATTACTCATATTTCTTTAATAGGGTAAAAAAGGCGTTAATAAGACAACCCAATCCGACCCATTTGTCCTGTTACCCAACCCGCCCCGTTATGACACCTTAACAAGTATCAAGGAAAACTCGAATAACATAGTCGATAACGAGGTCTGACCTGTGCTGGCATGGAAGCGCAAGATAGACCGTTGTCGGATTGGTTTGACAGATGGGGCATAGTGTCTCATCTCCACTTGAACCTGAAGCTTTATCTTTTGAGAACGGACTCAGAAAATTCTTCATTGTAGACGAATTCAAAAGGGGGAGAAGCAACAGCAACATTTCCTGAGAAACAACAACGAATTAAGATAAGTACATATATAACCAAATGATATAATATGGTGATCGAATAAGTTTAAAATTACCGAAAATTCATTCCAAACTAGTTGCCGGTTCATATACTCGAAACTAACAGCACGGTTCATATGAGGACTCCCATAAACAAGTCTTGCTCGTAAAGCCCTCTCGATAAGATTCCTGTACCTGTATTTAAAATATAAAGATCAGTAAAGAAAGTTAAGAAACAATTTGAAATTTAACAAGACCATATAACAATATAACATACCTTCCTGTGAAAAGAAACACAAGCAGATTAGTAAAAGATGCAGCTTTATATAATCCTTCAATACGTTGTACTATAAGCCATGCTCGACGAGCTAGTGTCCTCTGTTCAGTAAACAGACAACCAAATAAGAAAAGAAACAGAAGAACGGAAAAACGATATTATCTCTCCAATGCTACATCAAAGACGTATTAACTGTATTAACGTATCATGATTGAATGCAAGATACCTGTTCAGAATCACCCCATTGACGGAAAGCAGAAAAGGACTGCAAACGGGTCCATATATACTGACCACCAACTGTGGCAACACAATACAATATTTTCTGGTAAACGGTGAGTCCTGGTCCCTCTAACCCTGTCCTAACTGTAAGTCAACATTAATGAAAACTGTCAGGTATAACTTGTAAGAATAACAGTTAAGCATTACCACTTAACCTAAAGTATTGTGTGGCTGCAAATGTAAGAATAACAGTTAAGCATTACCACTTAACCTAAAGTATTATTGTGTGGCTGGAAATGAAGTAAACATAGATTGCATACTTAAGTTAAAACCTTACTTTTTCCCCTCATATCTGTGGCACGTTCATCTCGATATCTAAGATTCATGAGAGCGTTTCCTGGAGTAGGTTTATCGACCCAAATTGAGAACCTCCAAATAAGAAACTCAAGAAAAGCATCAAGTTCTGCTTCGTATTGAAATAATAATCCTGGCTAATCCCAAAAAGACAAGTGTAACAAATTAACCTCCAAAATAAAGCTACAAGTATTAGCTGCTTAACTTTGTAATAGTGATCACGGAACATCCCAAAAAGGTGGAAAAGGATAACACCATTACACCAAACCAACATGAGTAAAATAGTAGTAGAACTATAAAACTTTTGACAATTTAGCTTGGTTTTAAAAGGTGCATCTCAGGGGCTTGAGCCGACGCTTTATGTACACGTGGATCAAATTGGTCAAAACTAGGGTGTGGAGGAGGGTTGATATGTAAAAAATGACCAAAACAATGAAGAGATCATAATTGGTTAAATTGATACAAGGCTGATATGTAAAGGAGATGAAACAGATGCAGCTTTGCTGTACATAAAGCTCATTTGGTTGTACATAGAGCAACGCCTCACATATGTGAAAGCTCTTGCTTCGCGCATCTTTTCAAAACCAAGCAGTAAACAAAATATATAACTGTGTGATGTACCTTCATTACAGAGAAGACCTTAACCATTTGTTCTTTCAGCATAGCTGACATTTCGATGTCCAGCCTTCCAGCATCCACCTGGTTAACTCTGGATATTGCAATCGGAATTACAGACTGCAAACAATGGCACAACCAGAATAACTCAATTCTATCCAGTTTAATAAATTAGAAAACTATTCTATAATCAGTAACCATACTTCGATGATAAGATCTGATCAATTAACAGATTAACCGTAACCTAAATCAGAATACGTGTTCATACACAACTCTTAACAACAATAATATCAATTTACTTGTAAAATCAAACCACAAACAATACCTAAAACTAAAACTGAAGTAGATTCACTGTACAATTCAAACTAACGGACCGTAATTTCAACTCCAAACATCAAACTACATGCTATTAACTGCATAAACACTACACACGCAGTATATACATAACTAACACAATACAAACCCTAGAAAAACTCGAAAACAACAAATTAACGAAGATTACCTGTGGAGAAAGAGCAGAGGATTGCCAACGAGGTGATAACCGTTCGTAAGCCTTAATCCAAGCGGCTTCAGGTGGCGGAGTGCCACCGGAAGTTGCCGTGGGTGATGACGTGGATGCTAGGGTTTCTGACATCGTCCGGTATGGTGGTGCCGGTGAGATTGAGGACCAGAGGGTCGGGATGTGGATTGCGGGTTAAACGGGTAATCGTTGGGAAATCAACAGTGCTAGAGGGTTTGCATTTTCACAGTATAACCTGTGATAAAGATTTTTTTTTTTTTTTTTTTTTTTGGGTTACTTCAAGCAACCTTCGCCACGCATTTCAATAAAAGTGAGCTTTATTTTAGTTTTAGTTTCGTATTTTGGACTATCCTCTGTAACAAAAAAGTGTGATAAATACATCCAACATATAAATTAATATATCTAATTAGTCAAATTTGGTAATAATTAAGTATTTTAATACATTATTTTATTCTAAAGTCAAAAGTAATAATTATGTTTTTTTATATTATTTTATTTTATAATACTTTTTTTACCTTTTATATTTTGTTATACTATTATTAGTATTAGTATTAATATCAATATTAATAAATAAATAATCAAGACACTTTATTATAAACACGAAAATGAAAATGTTCATTATAAATAAATGAATAACGAGTCTCTAATAAAAAAGTAAATTTGCAAACATTAATACAAGAGTTAAATGCCATTTTAGTCCCTGTGGTTTGGGCCATTTTGCCAGTTTAGTCCAAAGGTTTCATTTTTAACCTGTGGGTCCAAAAAGGTTTCACCGTTGCCATTTTAGTCCACTGGGTTAACTTCATCCATTAATTCTGTTAACGAGAAGGGCAATTCGGTCATTTTATATGTAATTCTGTTAACTAGAAAGGCAATTCGGCCATATAAAATGACCGAATTGGCCTTCTCGTTAACAGAAAAAATAAAAAAACTTAACCCAGTGGACTAAAATGGTAACGGTGAAACCTTTTTGGACCCACAGGTTAAAAATGAAACCTTTGGACTAAACAGGCAAAATTGCCCAAACCACAGGGACTAAAATGGCATTTAACTCTTAATACAATTAATCACCTAGATTGACAAAACCACTTTTACGACGATAAAGTTGGGTATATAATTCTAGACGTCACCCATACATTGTCTCCCATCCAGCCGCAGACATGCTAATGTTGCTTCATATATGTTTTATAATTAATAAAGACATTTATCTTTTTTTTTCAAAGCACCATAGCTTTATAAATGTCATTTAGAGTTGTTTTTGCTGATACGAAAGCTTTATATATTAACCAACTTAAATTAAAAAACTAAAAACTAATGATTGTAATTAATAATTAAAAATAAAATAGATTAAGAAAACCTTTGTGAAACTGAGATTGTGAAGTCAAAAACATTTGTGAAGTCTATGTGTTATAACAAAGATTAAGAAAATTCACTACATAAAAGTTGGATTGTATAAAAAATACTTTATTTTCACTTAAAAAATAATATAAAAGCTAAAAGTTAATGATTGAAATTAATAATTAAAAAATAAAATAGAAATATTAGGTAATTAATGCTTTGGGTAATTAATGTCAGCCATTTTCTCTCTCCTGCTCATCCTTCTCTCTCTTAAAAGGTTGACTTTTGGGTATATTTAACACAACCCGTAACAAAATTATGTAAAACGTGTAACACCCCAAAAATATAATAATTTATAATTGTAACACCCCCAAAAATATAAAACTTTATATTTTATTATAAAGTATTAATTAAACAAGAATCAACTAACTAGGAAATTATAACCCAGTTAGTTAAGAGTCTAGAAGTGACTTACAATGAGGTTAAAACACTTACATTCTAAGTTAGATAAAAGTTGAAGGACTGAATTGGTAAAAAACTAAAACATGAATGCTTAAAACAACAATTAACACACCAAACACACACATGTGTGTGTGTTTGGATCGTACAGAAGAAAGGGGCGACCAGGGGTTTCCTCCAAACCCTAGTTTTCACATAAAACTCGCAAATTGAAGCCCTTAATCTGCTCTAAATCAAGTTTCAAACACGAATTAGTGATCACCTCGCTGCAGGGATCAAAAGGTATGCAAAATTTTGGTGTTTTGATTCTTGTTCAGTTTTAGGTTAATTGAGAAAATAAAAAATTGAGCTTGAATATATGTTGCATGGATGAAATTAGAAGTAACACGATGTCTAGGGATAAAACCCTAGATGAATTCTTGTTAAAATTTGGTATGTTAACTAGAAGAGTAACCCGCCGCGATGCGGCGGGGGGCTAGACTTATATTTACATTAAGGAAGTTGTGATTTACATCCGTTAGGTTAGATAGATTAGGTACAACCAAGAGTTTGTGTCCAGGTTTGTACATATGTTATAGTTGCAACTTAGGTTACTAACACTAAGCTATGTTAGTTACATAAGTTGCATATAAGACATATTCCTAGAGGACATGGCTTGCTTAACTACTACCTACAGCTGCGTTTTTTCTACTTGGCAACTGTACAAAAAGGTGTTCGACGTCCATATCATTCCCCGCGCCCGATGCGTCCCTTCTTTGAAGTGTTGCTGTTATCTGGGATGGCAAAGAGGTTGGTTAGTAAGGTTTATATAAATGGATTTTACATCAATACTTGATCATAAACAAAAGTGCACTTTTAAATACACATGTACATTAAATAAATAAGCAACAGTTGATCAAAACAAAAACTAAATATATGTAAAGTAAATAAACATTCCTTGAGAATTGTTGATATTCAACAATACTCACACCTTCGACATCTATGGCTTGATTTCTTATGGGCGTCAACAGTCAACACTCAATTCAGTGTGATTCAGTGTGCTTTGATGATTGTAGAATTCCATTTGTGTCTTAACTTATTTACAACTGTGTGTATGGCTCTCACAAAAATGTGTTTAATTTTCAAGTTTTAATTATTTTGAAATAATGAGATTGTGATACTCCTGCCAACTACAATGATGTGTTCAAATCATTACTGTTGTGCATCCAATTCCAAATTTTCAATGTTGTAATGACTTAAATTATGCAAGGACCTTTCCATCATTATAATTGTGTATCTAACCCGTTGTACTATAATCTACGGATTATGGGCTAACAAAATGCTACAAATTAACAGGCTAAAAAAAGCGTAAAACGAACGGACTTCTTAAGCAATCCATGGACATCAAGTGGTGTTGAGTTTGTTATGTTTACCTGGCGATTCATCTAGATGGCGTTTTTGTTGGTTAAGCTTGGGGTTGGGTGTTTTTGGTGGAGGAGCGCCCATGTGTTGCTGCTTTCAGTTATCCAAAAGTTTTGACTTGATCCGTTATCCAAAAGTTTTGACTTGATCCGTTATCCAAAAGTTTGCCTTAGTAACCAAAACTAAAACTTCACCACCATGAACTTGTGGAATGCAATCATCAAATCGATGGGATATTCAATGATGACATCTTTTTTTTTTTTTAACGTCTAACATAAGAATCGCCAGGTACTTCGTACGCGGCACCCATTGGCCGAAAGGTAGACCGCGGCAGCCCAACCTGCACGCACGGAGCCCCAAGCCCACCATGCCACCAGTTCCGGGTAAAATCCGACCCTGCACTCGCCCGAGGGCAGGGCAATGCATGTGGTAACAGCTAAGCATTCATACTCAAGTTTTTAAAGTCAAAGAGACAACCACTGAAGAAGTGCACATGCAAAGCAAAAACTATGTAATCGAGGATTAAATTAAGACAAATGCATCAATATTTGCAGGTTGAACTGGTTTTAAGGAAGCAGGCAGCAGCTATCTTAATATCTTTTTTTTAACGGCTCATGATATTCCTAATTCTCAGCCGAGTCTTGTGAGCTTGCGCACGTTTATCATTACCGCATATCATTTGATTAACTCGAAACAATATCTTCTATGACACGTTTGTTTTATTACAGCCCAAACCCAATTAACAAATAGCACCTAAAAATCTTCTCGAGCCCATTTGTCGCTAAACCTTAATCATCAAAGTTACACCCGTCATTAGAGGAGCATAAAAACCGGGTTGGTGACTGGGATCGGTTTTTAACCCGAACCAAAACCATTTTAGAAACCAGTTTTGTTTAAGCCGGTTTGGACCCAAGCCAAACTATAGGGTTGAAATGGGTTTAAAAACTCCGTTAAAACGTGTTAAAACCAAACTGAACCGGTTATAAACCGGTCTCAAACCAAACCGAACATTTTTCCCTTATCAACCGGTTTGAGCCAAAACCCAATGTTGACCAGGTCAGACCGAACCCAAACCGTTTTCTACACCTCTACCTGACATATAACTCACCATCAACGTTATCTTAGCCCATCAATACAAACTCAAATACTCACAAATTCAACCAACACCATAAACTAACTTAATAACAAATCATAATAAATAAACTTTATACCTTTAATTTACAACTTTCAGAGCAATCATCAGTCATAACTTTCATACTAAATAAACAACAAAAACTCAAAATAGAAACAAAAAAACAGCATAATTTAATATAAATGAAATATATACCATTATTCCTCTCCTCTTAACATCGCTTCATTGCTAAGCATCAGACAATAAAACGAAGCACATAACAATGAGTCCAATGGCAGATAATACTTACCATCTCGATCTATGGTGATGCTACATGTTGCTCTGAATCGTAGTCCTAAACACCCAATTAAAATCTTGCTGTAAAGAATCAAGAAATCAAGACTTAGGGTTCGATGTCAAAAGAAGAAAATGTGATGCAGAGATCATGAACCTGTAACTATCGATGTCGCCGTGTGCTGATCACTTCGAACACAAAGAAATTCAGTCGTTGAATAGGTGATTCAGAAGTGTGATTTTGAATGAATCTTTGAGGATCAGTCGTGGTATATTGTGAGAGAGAGAAAGAAAGTAAAAGGTAAAGTTGAGAACAATGTGGATATAAAGGAGACATGTGGCTTTAAAAATAGCAATGTACAAACAACATTACACAAGATACAACATGCAATTGCACAAAACATATGTTATGCGTAGAGTACAACCATCATATGCATAGTAATGTTGTAAATTAGAGTTATATATAATTGTGGAGATTATAATCACCATTGTAGGTGATTATTGGGTTTATAGAGACTAGATAAACACTAGGATTGTGATTACTATTCTAGTGAAAGCTGAATTCATGTGTTAAATTCAGTATTATTGATGTTGAAATTTTGTGCAAATTGTCTGATTAAAGTGAAAGTAGATGGAAAAATAACATGACAACAACCTAATAATGATTATGTAAAATCTGACCCGCAAGGTGTTTGTTAAAACCCCTAAGTGAGGAGTAAAACATTAAAGATCGGACAAAAAGCGCAGATTTGATTATCATAATAAATTGTCCGTTATTGATTTTAAAAGAGTTATAAATCGGTTGCGAATGGAACTCTTTAGGTAAAGAATCCGGATCGTCAAGTGGACAAGCCGGAGGTGATACACGCTTGAAGGGTGCGCTTTGAAGGTACGCGACTTATGGTTTCGTTACATTATGTTTAATTGTTAGTTTTAGCTTGATATATTGAAATTTGGCAAACAAGGAAACCCGTTAAGTCACGGAAGTGACCAAGTGCAATAGACAAATAAAACGGGTCAAATCATGTTCTAGAAATACAGTTTGGAATGTTTTGAAATGGTGATCTCCATTCGGCATCCAAACGGGTCAAAACAAGTTGAAATTTATGCGTGTCAAATAGTGTTAAAAAGCATGTTTAAACCCTCGAACCAAGCATGAAGATTATTGCGTAAGCAACCCTCGGGAGGGAAGCGAAACGTCATAGACGGAAAAACCCGGGAATGGGTAAATCGGTCTTAGACAAGAGGTGATAACAAAAACAAGTTGTAGGACTTGTAAATGGGTCGAATAAACAAAGAGCCGAATCATAGGCCAACTGTTCGTAAACTGAATTTTGATGTGAATTGTGTTGATAAACGAGTCCGTAATTAAATTACGGTCGCGTAGGAAAAAGAATTACGTAAAACGGACTTGTGTAGTGAAAGTTATGCAAGTTCAAATTTAATATTGGTGAATTTTCGTAGCTGGGCAAAGTGCAGCAACAATAAAACAACTTGCTGTCAAAAAGGGGGCTAGGTGTAGCGCGACCCCCTAGGTGTAGCGCCACGCCCCCCTCCAAATTCTGGAATTTTTTAGGGGGTTAGGTGTAGCGCGACCCCCCTAGGTGTAGCGCCACGCCCCCTCCAAATTCTGAAATTATTTAATTTTTGTTGTTTTCACTCATGAAGCTTGTTATAGCCATTCTAACATTATCAAAACTAACAGTTTATGTGGTTTTGACCTTAGGTGATGGTGGACCTAATCCGGATGGCGATCAAGCAATTATCAAGAACCGAACGCACTAAATAAAGCTTCCGCACTTGATCTATTTTGTTTTAAGTAATATCTAAACACTTGAAGTCATGTCTTGAATGTTTAATTAGTAGGGTTATAACTTGAATATTATGATCATGTATGGTCTTAAAATCATGAAAGTTTTTGTAAACTCGAAATTTTTGTACTAAATGCATGTTATGTATCATTAATCCTGTTATTTTAAGTTGGGTCTTACAAGTTGGTAATCAGAGCGCCAGGTTATCAATAAGTGTGTTCGGTTCAAGCTTGATCAAGCATCCGGTAAGAGTTAATTGTTTTAAGTAGATTTAGAGAATATAGAAATGAAACATGAACTGACATGCACTAAAAGAGTGTGTAAACTCACTCAAACACGGGAAGTGCATTAAACAAGAACGGTTGAATCAAGTTATGAACTTGATTAAACCAAAACAAGTAAATCATATGCTATGAATGAAATGTTTAACGATTAATGTAAACATTTCAGTATTAAAGATGGCGGATAAAGGTAACGATGATGCGGTGCCGAGAGTCACCGAGCAAATGAGAGAAGTGATTGCTGAGGAGGTTGGAAAGGCAATCGAAAATAGTTTGTCTGGTTTTATCGATAAGATTCAAAACACGGTTCTATCGGTAGTGGACGAGAGAATCAAGAAATTGGAAGATAGTGCCAATCTAGCAAAGGAAAAGTCCGGAGGACGAAAGCCTTGTTCATACAAAGAGTTCATGGCGTGCAAACCGCCAGTCTATAATGGGGAGGTAGACCCAATAGTATACCAACGATGGCTAAGCGATATCGAGGGGGTATTTGAGAGGACCCATTGTGATGTAGATGACTACGTAGCCTATGGTACGGGTCAATTAAGGGGTCAAGCGAAAGACTGGTGGGATAACAAAAAGAAAGAAATTGGAAGTGAAGCGGCTAAGGCCATGACATGGGATGAATTTAAGACGCCGTTTCTTAAACATCACAGTCCCAAGGCGGTTATTAATCGAATCAAATAAGAGTTCATGCAACTTAGGCACAAGGGTGAGTCCATAGACAAAATCACGGGAATGTTTATGCATAAGATGAAGTTTTGTGACGAATTGGTGACAAATGAAGAACAGAAGATATATTATTACTACAATATGTTGAGCGCCGAGTATAGCGAGTTTATGACTCCTTCAAAATACGAGACCCTTACCGAGATCATAAATGTTGCTCGGGAACGGGAGATTGAGTGAAAAAGCAGGTTGAACGGGGCGAACGAAGGGCACATGATGTTAATCCAAGCCCTACTAAGAAAGCGCGAACGAACGAAACGGGGAAGAAATCAGATGCAAAAGGTGGGTCGCCAAATTGCAAAATCTGTGGAAAGGGTCATAAGGGAGAGTGTCGCTTCAAGGATAAACCTTGCCCCATATATCGGAAAACGGGGCATATGGCTTCATCATGCCCGGAAAAAGTGACGGTTTGCTACAATTGCTATCGACCGGGTCACAAGAAGTCGGAATGCCCAGAGCTAGTGGGAAAGAAAGACGGGCAAGACACGAAAGGTGAAGCCCCGAAGGCAAAGGCTAGATCTTTCCACTTGACTGCCACAGAAGCAAAAGTTGAACCCGAAGTGGTTTCAGGTATATTTGCTGTAAACTTGATTCCTGCACGTGTATTATTTGATACGGGTGCGAATAAATTCTTTATTTCATATGGGTTTATTCGACATCCTTCATTTGTTCTAACAAAATTACCTATTCCTTTAGAAGTAGAGATAGGTAATAACAAGAGTTTTATCGTTTATGATGTATGTGAAAATTGCAAATTGAGTATTGACGACGAAGAATACACAATAGACTTAATCCCAATGTCGATGGGAGAATTTCAAGTGGTCGTGGGTATGGATTGGTTGTCCCGATACCACGCAAAGGTGGCATGTTTCCGAAAGGAGATAAAACTGACGTCTCCTAGCGGAAAGCACGTTACCATATACGGAGAAAAGGGAGGTAACCCTGTGGTATGTACAATGCTAGAAGCTCACAGACTTATGCAACATGGATGCAAGGCCTATATAGTATATGCAAGTAAGTTAGAGAAAGAATCCCCAAAAATCAGAGACGTACCGGTGGTACGTGATTACGAAGATGTGTTCCCGGAAGATTTACCGGGAATACCACCAGAACGGGAGGTAGAGTTCGGAATCGAATTGATTCCGGGCGCAAAACCTGTGGCTAAGGCGCCGTATCGGCTCGCACCATCGGAGCTACAAGAATTGACGTCTCAGATCCAAGAATTGCTCGACAAAGGGTTTATCCGACCGAGTGTATCCCCGTGGGGCGCACCAGTACTATTCGTGAAAAAAGAAGGGCGGCAGTATGCGCATGTGTATCGACTACCGAGAGTTAAACAAACTCACGGTGAAAAATCGATACCCACTTCCAAGAATTGATGACTAATTTGACCAGCTACAAGGAGCGAGTTGGTTCTCAAAGATTGATCTCAGGCCGGGTTATCACCAGTTGAAGGTCAAGGAGGAAGACGTACCGAAGACGGCCTTTCGTACGCGGTACGGGCATTATGAGTTCCTCGTAATGCCCTTTGGGTTGACTAATGCACCCGCGGCTTTCATGGACCTCATGAACCGGGTTTGCAAACCTATGCTGGATAAGTCGGTAATCGTATTTATCGATGACATTTTAGTGTATTCGAAGAATGAAGTGGAGCATGTTTACCATTTGTAAGAAGTATTAGAGACACTCAGACGAGAAAAGCTGTAAGCAAAATTCTCAAAGTGCGCCTTCTGGTTAAGAGAGGTGCAGTTTCTCAGGCATATCATTAGTGCCGACGGGGTACTAGTGGATCCGTCAAAAGTAGAAGCCGTGTCAAAATGGAACACTCCAAGGAATCCCTCAGAAATCTGAAGCTTTTTAGGGCTCGCGGGATATTATCGGAGATTCATACAAGATTTCTCCAAAATTGCCTTACCGTTAACCAAATTAAGTCGCAAGGAGGAAAGATTTGTATGGGGCATCGAACAAGAGAAAGCCTTCCAAACGCTCAAATAAAAGTTAACTCACGCTCTGGTGTTAACGTTACCGGAAGGAGATGACGACATGGTGGTTTACTCGGATGCGTCGCATTCGGGGCTCGAATGTGTTTTATTGCAACGAGGCAAGGTCATAGTGTCACGACCCCCGACCCCGCCCTTGGACGGGAGCGGGTGCCACGAGCAACCAAGTGGTACCGGTGGTTATTTTGAAAACATTGTAGCGGAAATTTCATCACGACCATGAGTTAGGAAAAAATATCAGAGTTTAGAAAACACCGGATTTTATTTATTAAATGAATTGGATAAATCCATGTTTTGAAATGTAGCTTTATTGTGGGATAAACCCGAATACATAAAACAACTTTTCTTAATTTAATTTAATTTAATTGATAAATCAAGCCACTTCTGTAAGCCTTTTGGTGCCGTATCCAACTCTTATTTCGATCTACTATAATTACCTGAAACGCGTTTTAAAAACATTTGGTCAGCAGGAAATACTGGTGAGTTCATTCAGGTTTTATAAAATGATACCTTAGTAATGAATTACAGCATAAAAGCGATTACAATGGCTACTATCTTATTTTTATCTGGCACTGTGTCACCTCCTGGTGACGATGGTCATACCACTATTGAGTCATTTCACCCAAGTAGTGATGATTATCACTGTTAGGTTGATGAACCTAACCGTGAGAAATTAGTAATGTGCACAATACCCCACTAGCCAGTGATTCAAGATAACCACAACTTAATCCCTGTAATTATAACCTTTGAAAATAATTGGAGTATTGTAAAACACTTTTGATAAAAGAGAATGACTCACCTTGTTAGCATATAGTCTTGTTTAAACAAGCAACTTGATTCTAAGCATCTACTTTATAGTTCTGAATCTTCTGATGATTAAGCATCCATTTTGATTGTAAGAGTATGGTGTAGAGTTTCGGGTAGTTAAACATTTAGTTTAACAGAGTGGAATACGTATTGTGTAAAACCACATCAAACCTAACGATGGTCACGAGATCAGAACCTTAACGAAATTCACAAAGTATAGTCTTGTTTAGACAACACTTTGGCATTCGTTTAACGAAATTCACAAAGTATAGTCTTGTTTAGACAGCACTTTGGCATTCGTTTAACGAAATTCACAAAGTACAGCACTTTGGCATTCGTTAGTTGGTTCCCGAATCGATCGGACAGAACATCGCATTGGTGATTATTGGTTAGAACACCAACGTATAGAGAGAAGAATAGAAGGAATGAGCAAAGAAAATGAATTCCTAGGCTTCCTATTTATAGGTAAGAAGTATGAAATTTCTATGAAGTTTCCTTTGTATTTTCTAGGAAATTTCATATAGCTTTTCTAGGAAGTTACCTATACGTTTTCTAGGAAGCTTCCTATCCATATATATCTTCTTATACCTTCCTTCCACCTTCCTTTGATATTATCTATCTCATATATATTTATTTTCATGTATATCTATTTAGGTGTTTAATTTACTTACTTAATTAATCTTACTTAGCTTAATTAATCTCGCTTAGCTTAATTAATCTTGCTTAACTGATTAATTAATCATACTTAACTTAATTAATCATACTTAACTGATTAATTAATCTTACTTAGCTGCTAAGTATACTTATCTATTAAGGTTTCTTAACTGCTAAGTTTTACTGAACTAGTAAGTTTACTTAATTACTAATTATTCTATTTTAGCATCTCCCTGGTTACGAGTTCTAATTTCTAGCTACAATGGAACTCGTATTAGTGTATTACTCAATTCAACTTTAACGATAATCACGAGATCAAAACTCACAACGAATGACAAAGTATAGCCAAATATTGGCAGCACTTAAACATCTATTGGATTGGTTTTAATCGATCGGATAAAGTATCGTACCAGTGATTAGAGTTATTACCCTAATACAGGCAGAGTCTCGGGATTTAGAAGGTATAATCCCGAGCTACTATTTACTATAATAAAAGCTGAAAGAAAGAAAAGAATTGAGCAGTTTGAAACGTAGCAGTGATCGAGTTAATACCCTGGATTCGTAGCAGCGTCTCCCTATGTGAAATTGTGATTTTTAGCAGTATACTTCGTCTTTTGAAAGTTTTGTCGAGTGCAGATGAACAGGCCATGAACTAAGCAATTTATAGCTGAAATTAGGGTTTTACGCGGCCCGCGTAAACCCTCTCTTAAACTTACGCGGCCCGCGAGGGCCATAAAGGCGGCAGTAGGGTTTGCTGAGTCATCGGTGGTCTTGACACGTGGACGACACGTGTCCCTTAAGCTTATCCGGAGACTTTCAAGTTGTCGCGGCCCGCGTAGCCTTACCTTATGGCTTACGCGGCCCGCATGGAAACCAAAAATTCAATTTTCTTGATTTTTCATGAACATTAGGGTTTCAGGGGTCCGGGTTTTCACTTACGGAGCATTTTAGAACATTTTTGGGCGAGTCGTTACATCCTCCCCACCTTGTTTTAAATCTCGTCCTCGAGATTTGGGCTACGATATTTCTTTTAGAGTTATGTCATGTAATAAGAACAGTTTTAAGATATGTTCAAATGAATACGTGTTTTACAATAAATAGGGCTCAATGGTTTAACTGAATTAGTTTAAGAAGTCGATGTCAAATGAGATGAAATGATATAGTTTCTAAGGTGATTAGGTTCAAGTCAAAAGGGATTAATGATCAATAGATGTGAATGTTTACAAGTTTGTGAATGATTTTTAGAAACAATAGAATTCATTGTCAAATAGAAAATTTACTTTGATTGTCAACTGAGGAAGACTCAGAATCAACAAGCTCGAATGAAATAGAAGTACAAAAATGATTTGTCAACTGAGAAAAATCAATGGGTTGACATTTATCGAATTACAAGGATACACCGATATACAACAGAGTTTAGTGTATCATTGTCTTAACACATAGTTGTATTAAGACCACTTTCAAGGATGAGTCAAGCGAAAGGTATATATAGATTAGCTCAAGCTACATGTCTATACCGACGCTACAAGGTGTCGTAGTGATCGAAATAATAAATAGCGGTGACTGAATGAGTTCACCATGCTTGAAACCAAATGAAAGTTCAACGAAGTAAATCCGAATGTTTGTTTCAAACAATCTAGTAGGATTTTTGATTGAAAATGAAACAATAATGTTTTTCGATCGAAAAGATCAAGAAATGCTCGATCGATGTTGTAGGAACTGTTAAGAGATACACTGAGATATGACATGAATTTGTGTATCATTATCTTAACACATGATTGTGTTAAGATTGCTTGAATATGATAAACCAATAAAGCGGATTCAATATAAATAAATAAATAATTAAATCCGTATATGATGTGTGCAACGAGATTAGCACAAGCTTCAAATTTGTGAAAACGTCACCACAAGGTGATCGTGATTAAAGAAACGATTCAATGAAGTCGAAGACCAAACAAGCATGTTATGGTTCAAGAGAATTGAAGTGCTTGTTGGGATTATTTCGAAGATTATGGCTTCAATTCATCATACGGGACCTTGAATTGAATACGTATTGTGAGCAAGTTCAAACAATGGAACTTGGTTTAACGAGTTCATATATCAATAAGAAAGTTCTGACATGGTCACAACAAAAACCATGTATACCATTAAAAAAAATCGAGTCTTTCAAGAAATTCATCGATTCGATATCAAAGAGTCATCGTTTTTCAAAAATGCGGTTTACAATGCAAAGATCAAGTATAGCGGAACGATATTTGAGTTTTAATAAAACAAAAAATTGGAATGAAGCCCTCCAATGGTCTTCATAATTCAAATTAACCACATTCGCAACAAACTGTGCATGTGCAACGTGTGGATTTACCAAGAAATGAAACAACCAAATAAATATTCGTGATTCTGAAAGAAATCCTCATGATGACCATTAGGAAAGTAGAAATGCAAAAGTCTATTTACTATGTGCAGAGGTCTGAATTTTAACAAAAGAAATTTAAGAATTTTATCTGGAATTTTGTGTGATAATCGTTGTTAAGTGACATTACCAGGGAATGTCGAATAAAATGAAATAAGGGGATTGTAAAGGTATGTGACTTCTTTTGCAGCGTCAATAATTATGATTCTGATTAGACTATGCACCGATTGTTGTGAAATCTTGTTCCAACGTACCTCAGCGAGATTCATGTCGTTTGTAGGATCATGTGGCAAAGTGCCGCTTTTTTATCAGTAGTTCTCCCACTGCCGGGATTAGCATTGTTGTTGTCGTGCCCAATCATGTTTTCAAAAGGCCTTGCCTCGAAAGTCGGGTGTGATATACTTCGACGTCTGCTTGCGTATAATTTAAGTTTCATGTGTATTTTTGTGCACTAGCACAACTTTACATGTTTTCCACTTGCGTTGAAAATTCTTATACTTTTGATGGCGTACCAACTTAAAGGGTTTCCATTGTTCATATTATTGCACGAGTTACGAGGTAGATGATCAAACTGTAACACTTCGAAAATTCACGTCCTATAATGTATTGACTCGTGTCATACGCTTTGAACGTGTGAAAGAATGTTCTTGAGGGACCAAAGTTGACAAACAAGGAAAGTATGTGAATGTAAGGGTTCAAAATGTCAACAATGGATAAATATACTTTACAATAACCCTACGTGGTGTTTATACCCTTGAACGAATAAATCATGGATCATACGAAGCTAATTGTGAAGGAAAGTGAGAGATTACAAACTACGGGGGTTAAATGTGTCAACATGTTTAAAGTATACCTCTGAGTGACCTTTTATCAAACCCAAAGCTTTGTAACGATTAATTATGCTCACTAGAATGCATGATAAAAATTTCACCAAGTTTGGTTATCGTATGAGAAAGTTATGGTAAACTCGTATACGAGGGGTTAAAAGCGTCAACGATGAAATTTATGACTTTTCGGGTAATCAAAAGTTAACCAAGGACTTGACAAAGTTGGTACAAGTCTTGGAGTCCTTATAAGTCAATTTAGAAGGCTCATAATGCAAGAAATAAAGGTGAAACAACTTTTAGGAGGACCGGGGACCAAAACTGCAATTAACAAAACCTTGTCTACCTGAACCCGAGCCTCACGCGGGCCGCGTAAGCCCAGGCAGAGCCTTACGCGGGCCGCCTGGCACTCCCAGGTACAGAAAACGTTGACAGGTGTCTGTCCAGCCATGTAACCGACTTAATTCGATTGTTTTGCATACCATGGGCTGTCCCAACTGGTTTTTAGGCTTAGGGGGACACTTGTATGCATCTTGGACCAATCCTAGACTTGTTTGTCATAATCTAGTGAGATTAAACCCCCTATATAAAGGTCCTTGTTTGCAACAATCATGCACTCATTCCATACTTCATTTCTGGAACTTCCTGAAGCACAAGACCACCTCCTAAGCATCTTTAGTTGTGCATTGGACTTTGGTAAGCTTCCTTATCCTTCCTTAATCATGTTTTACTTGGTTATTAGCTTAAAAGTCAAACCGTCGTAATTAAGGTTTGACTTAACGATTAATCACTAATGGTCCAGCGATTAGTCAAAGTAAAAGTAGTTATAAGTTGGTAATTATGTGGACATTAAACCCTTAAAAGGGCACCCTCTGATTCCCATCCTAACTAGTTCATTTGTCGGGTCAAAGTTGTTTATAAAAAGTCAACAGAATCTTAATTTGCAAATTAACACGTAATTAGCAATGTAGAAGACGTGTAACCTATTTTATCACTCATATAACTTGGTAATTAGTATAAGAACTGGTCTAAGCTTGTTTGATCCGACAATTTTCTGTTTAGGCTCGGTTCGGAACCGAAAGTCGTAAAACTTTGACTTTTGCTTTGACTTCAGTTCTGAACCGATTTAGATGGATTTAGAAATGCATTAGAACTCCATTAGGACCAGCTAGTATGATAGTATAACCCTCTGCGTTTATACTACTTGACTTGTTGATTGTCCGACTCATTTACACGTTTCCGTTAAAAGCCTAATGTTGACCAATATGCCCATTTGACCTTAAAACGAGAATTTGGAAATGTGAGAGGACAATAATCTTTGTTACTGATTTATAAACATGTCCCTAAAATTTCACATCAGTTGGAGGTCTAGATTAGCAGTTATGCTCAATAGCGTAATTAGAAAGCTTTTTATTAATTAAACGGCATAATTAGCGTAAAGCCTATCTAAACCCCATTTTTGACATCAAACCTTTTACCCACTGATGTAATATAATATTTTGGAATTTTTGAAGATTTTTAATTATTTTTAAACTAATCATAACCTAAGGTTATTGCCTTAATTCGGTAATTACCGATTATACCCTTTTTCTTGTAAAATGAGTTTTACATAATATTTTGACACCAATTCAATTGCTACTGATTTTATATAATAAATGAAGTATTTTGAACTTTATAACCTGATCAGAAAACTCAAATTTCCTGTTTAACCCGGAAATCGCTTAAAACGGCTTTTTACGCGTATTAAACACCTAGTATGGGTTTAAAACCATTATGTCATAAAAGACTTATCACCAACTGATATAACCTGTTAAAATAAGTTGTTCTACTGATTATCTCAGACCCGAGTCTCAGAATTATAATTAATCTCTTTTATAATCTTTAAAATGACCAAAATACCCCTACGGGGCTTAAATTGAGATTAAACTCGTTTTGGGCATAATGGAAGGTATCCTACTGATATCACTACATATTTAAGGCATATTAACTTAGGAAACTAGTAAATGACTCTTATGGTTACCCGTTACGCTTCTTATGCGTTCGGTTCGGTTTATGTAACTAGTTTGCATAAATTAGCCGAAACGGGTCAAACCTTGTCATATTTATCTCAAAATCCAGAATGTGTTTAGTTTACCCATATTATACAAGTCTTCAAACTTGTCGGGTCTAAATCAAATTCTATTCCGGTTTTCGCTTAATCACGCGTTCGAACTGTATCTTCCTTTAAAACTAACCGGTCTAAGTTTAGGCTTATTTAAAGACCCGTTAGGATTCTAATAGGTTATTATAAACCTTCGTTCCAGAATAGGAGACCCGGTAAAAGCTACGTGCACTTGCTTGTTGTGATTATTACTTGCAAAGGTAAATACTTTTAACTTATTTTCCCTTATACGGGCTTGGGGTACGGTATATAAAATACCGCTTGGTCGGGCATTGAATCTTTAATCGTATGATGGTTAATTTATTGAAATGACCCGTTTGAATTGTTTTGTTTGTTTAAAGCCTTTGGGGGGTTAATGACCATGTCCCGGATATCCTTGGCATCATTTTACGAAATGGCCACGACCTAAGTACTCGGGTGTAGGCGTACACCCGTTAGTGCATGTATAAATAATAAGGTATAACCGCCGGTTTCGGGAATAACCCGCCGCGGGACTATATCATGTGGTGTGTCTATTAAGCTCTAACCCGGTGTCAACCCGGGCTACTGATCACATAAGAAACATGCAAATTCTTTTACAAGTTTATGTATAAATAATTATCCCAAGTTATAAAAGTTTGTGCCACGTGCATTCAAATCAATTTTATTAAACCTTTTCAAAATGAGTCAGTTAATTGTATTTACCAGTGTAAACTGACGTATTTTCCCCAAAAGGTTAAGTGCAGGTACTACTCGAAATAGGCTGGCTTTCTCCTAGCATCCACAATAAGTCTCGCAAGCTTGGATGACATAAAACTGTTGAACAATGTTTCCTTTTTATTTGATCCCCTGTGGATTAATTTCAACTATTTTGTGATACTTAATATTACAATTATATTTTGTTGAAATGAATCTATCTTTTGCTTCCGCTGTGCATTTAAATATTGTGTTGTTTTACAATGATGATATCAACTACGTCACGATACTCCCCCATCGGGCCCACCGGTAATACGTGGAATATCAGGGTGTGACAGGTTGGTACCAGAGCCAACATTGAGTGAATTAAACACTAGCCTTTTGTGTTTAATCTCAATGACACAATTGCACATTCCTAAATTTTCGAGTCTAGACAAAGAACTTAGGACTAATCCAAATTTTTTTTAATCTTAACTTTGTCCTTTATATTTCTTTGTTGTATCTTTCATTTGTTTTGACAGAAATGCCTCCAAGATTCCGAAGAGAAGGACGAGGTAAGGGGCCGATCAACGCCCCCAACGATCACGAAGCCGGGCCTTCACACCGGCGGACTCCTTCTACAACTATGAGTGCCGATCCTCGGGGAAACTGGAGGACCCATGTAGAGCCCGCTAGACGATCTACCTCGTATAGCTCAACACCTCCCTATCGTCACTCCTTTGGGCCGCACTCAGAAAACGAGCCCGAAGACTCCCGCCATTCCTTCTTGCCGTTGCAGCGGTCCGTTTCGCACCGTTCTTTTGGCGACCCCACTCCTGTCTTTCAGGGCCGGTTCAACCCGGCAAACTATATTGAAGAACCAGTGAGTTTTAACCCACTAGGACCTGAAGACCATTTCTCAGGAGACCGTGCAATGGACATGGACGAGGACACAAATCCAGTTGAACCACCGTCTGGGACACCTACTCATCCCATCGAGATCTCTAATGGATCATCCTTCCACGGATCACCCTACCGTGGTCCACACAGTTACCAAGCGAGGTTCAACCAGTATGAGTGGTATTTTACACCCTCTCAGAACCCACAGCAGCAGGATCCCTCTGAGGATTCACGTTTCGTGGCAGTCACACCACCGCCACCACCGCCGCCAGTTCATCAAGCACCTCCAGAACCACCAAGGCGTAGAAGAACATGCGTACGAATATCCGTGCGAGAAGGGGGTTTTCACTTTAGCACCCCCCCATCACTCAAGTGGCAGTCACTATCCGCCACTGCATGAAGACCCGCAAATGGGCGGGCCTTCAAATCCAATTTCAGAGGTGAATTCTGCACCAGTTGTGCCACCACCGCCACCATTGGGTTTTGGTAACCCAATTCCTACATACGCCGGTTCAACGGCGTATAATCCATTTGAACAGCCGGCTCACACTAACTATAACTATGCTGAAGCCGACCCATACCAAGTAGCAGCAAACTACAACGCCCTTCATCCTGAAGGACCATATGGAGCCCCTTGGGGAATGGGATACCCAACTCATGGGTGTCAAATACCTGCTCGACCTTCGTTTCAACACCAGCGGCAACCGCCACGGTTTTCCCCACCAGAACAGGAGGAAATCCCCCAAAGACTAAGCAGGGTGGAACGAGACTTTCAGGAAGAGCGTAGGAACAACAGAGGATTCATCAAGGGCTTAGCAAGCTTGTTAAAAGGAAAGAAGAAGAGGGATCATTGAATCCCTATATGTATTGTTGTATTTCCTTATTTCAATCAGTCCCTGTGTGGACATTTATCTATGTACTTAGTCCCTGCGTGGACTTGTCTTTCTTTAGTCCCTGCGTGGACACCTAGCTTAGTAATCAGTCCCTGCGAGGACTTGTATTTCAGTTTAGCTCCTGCGTGGGCAAGTTATTTCTGTTAAAAGTCCCGTTTAGGGCAATGTGTACTTCCTTTAATGATTAATGGAATGTTAAATTTAAAAAATTTCATTTTTGTCATTATATGCATAAATATATTATACATGAATTAAATAAATTAAAAATCATTCCTTTTAAAAATAATCTGCCTATTAAATATTAAATAAGAATCTTAAAGGTATAACCTAGCCTGCATGTCATTATAAGACTTGGCCAAGATGGTAAGACCTGTTTAAAAGATTCAAATCCTTGTTAACATCTGAAAACATGTTAACGCTCCTGGCAGACGTGATTCGTTAAAATCACACACGTCATTCTTATAACAGGATTCTTCAAAAGATTCCTAACCTAACTTAATGATCTATAAATCATGGATTAAATCATCAATTAAGATGATCATGTGTTGACCATCCATTGGTATTGTAGTGCCTACGGGCCATACTCATTGTCATATAAGACAAAAGACAGTAGTAGTCTACGACTCCCTGTCAGAAAAAGGTAAAGAACTATGTTCAAACCTTCATGCCTTGATTCTCTGAAATCATAGCTTATGATTTAAAAATGTCCCTGTGACTAGGCCTTTTGTGCTACTAATAATACTGCTATTGTTTTATAATTAGGATAAATTATAATAAAAAAATTCTAAGTTAATATGACTAACAAATTAACCAAATATGGTCTGTGTTTACCATGGTTAATGAATTGCCATAAAAGACAATTCCATAATAAACTCCAAGTAAATTATTGTCCATATCTTATGTAACAGTTCAAACTACACGGTTGACTCGGATGAGATCAACAGTCACCCAAGGGAGGATCATGATAATACCCGAATTAACATAGCGGGTGCAGAATTGCAAGCATTAATAGACAATGCTGTTACAAAAGCAATAGAGCGGCAGTATAATGAATATAGCGGGACTCGAAGTAGTACCCTATCCGCACCGCATTCCAAGCCTAAGACTCATTCTGAGGCTCACAGCGAGCCACCCTCCAAGAAGGAAGAGCCAAAGAAACACGATGACAATCGTCACTCTTCAAATCAACAAAGTGTCCCATCAAAGAAGATCGAGCTTAAGCAGGAACCGCGTGGTAAGTCCTGCACATATAAGTACTTCGTCTCATGCAAACCCAGAGACTTTACTTGGGAGAAAGGAGCGGTTGACTGCATGACATGGTTGGATGAAATGGATACCGTGGTTGACATCAGCGGGTGCACTGAAAAGGATGTGGTAAAATTCGTATCTCAGTCATTCAAGGGCGAGGCATTAGCTTGGTGGAGGTCGTTAATCCAAGCTACTGGAAAAATCCCATTGTACAATCTGTCATGGGATCAGTTTGTGACGTTGATTAAGGAAAACTACTGCTCTCAGCATGAGGTTGAAAAGATTGAATCTGATTTCTTGTCCTTAGTTATGAAGAACCTGGACTGTCAGGCCTACCTTACCAGTTTCAATACAATGTCAAGGTTGGTTCCTTACCTTGTGACACCAGAACCCAAGATGATAGCTCGTTTCATCGGGGGTTTAGCCCCAGAGGTTAAGGCCAGTGTGAAAGCCTCCAGACCAGCTACCTTCCGATCTGCAGCTGATGTAGCATTATCTCTTACTCTGGACACGGTCAGGCAGAGATCACTAAGAAACACTGATGCTGAGAAAAGGAAGCGTGAGGATGATAGCTCACGGCGATCGGATAAGAGACATAGAGAAAACAATGACCACAAAAAGAGTTCTGGATCTAAGAAAGATGGTCATCAGTCGGGTGATAAACCCAAATGTAAGATCTGCAAGAAAAGTCACTTCGGGAAGTGCAGATATGAGTCGAAATCCCAGCAACAGCCAAGGGCATGTGGGATTTGCAAGTCTTCTGAGCACAAGACCCTAGACTGTAAGAAAATCAAGGATGCTACGTGCGATAGCTGCAACGAAAAAGGGCATATCAAGTCCAACTGCCCAAAACTTGCAAAGAAGACTGAGGATGGGAAAAAGACCAATGCAAGGGTTTTCTAGATGGATGCAAAGGAAGCCGTCCAGGACGACAATGTGATTATAGGTACCTTCCTCATAAATGATGTCTATGCAAGAGTACTTTTTGATTCAGGCGCTGATAAGTCGTTCGTAGATAATAAGTTTTGTGAATTGTTGAAATTACCTGTTAAAACCTTAAGTGTGAAATATGAGGTGGAATTAGCCGATGGCACCATAGAAACCGCATCAACCGTGTTAGATGGATGTGTTATATCCATTAGGAACCATTTTTTTCCATTGTCTTTACTTCCTTTGAAATTAGCCGGTTTCGATATAGTAATAGGCATGGATTGGATGTCTCGCAACCAAGCCCAGATCGTTTGTGCTAAGAAGCAAGTGGTTGTCAGAGCTCCTCATGGCGAACCTTTGACAATCCAAGGAGATACTAAGTACGGAATGCCTGAGCAAGTGTCCATGCTCAAGGCATCAGGGTGTTCGACGAAGGGTTGTGTTATCTACATGGCACAAGTAACCATTGATGAACCAAAGCCTAAGATCGAAGACATACCTATTATCTCTGAATATCCAGAAGTATTCCCTGAAGAACTACCTGGTTTACCCCCAGATAGACAAGTGGAGTTCAGGATTGACATTATTCCTGGAGCAGCACCTGTTGCAAGAGCACCTTACAGATTGGCACCAACGGAGATGAAAGAGTTGAGAACTCAACTGGATGATTTGTTAAGTAAAGGATTTATTAGACCTAGCTCATCTCCTTGGGGAGCACCAATCCTGTTTGTGAAGAAAAAGGAAGGATCGATGCGTCTGTGCATCGATTATCGAGAACTTAACAAAGTTACTGTTAAGAATCGGTATCCATTACCCAGGATTGACGACTTGTTCGATCAACTTCAAGGAGCGAGTTACTTTTCCAAGATCGAATTAAGGTCAGGATATCATCAACTGAAGGTCAAGGATGAAGATGTACATAAGACTGCATTTAGGACTCGTTATGGTCACTACGAGTTCTTAGTGATGCCTTTTGGACTCACTAATGCACCAGCCGCATTCATGGATCTCATGAACCGCGTCTGCAAGCCCTACATGGATAAATTTGTCATCGTCTTCATCGATGATATTCTTATTTACTCAAAGAATCAAGCTGACCATGAGAAGCACCTCCATTGCATTCTGAAACTGCTTCATCGAGAAAAACTCTACGCCAAATTCTCTAAGTGTGAATTTTGGCTTCGTGAAGTCCAATTCCTTGGACATGTGGTTAGTGAACGCGGAATCCAGGTAGATCCCGCTAAGGTTGAAGCTGTCATGAATTGGCAAGAGCCGAAGACGCCCACAGAGATTCGCAGTTTCTTGGGATTGGCAGGATATTACAGGCGTTTTATTGAAAATTTTTCAAGGATTGCTGCACCCCTAACTTCTTTGACTAGGAAGAATATTAAGTTTGATTGGGGTCCGAAGCAACAAGAATCCTTTGATATCCTTAAGCAGAAGCTAAGCAATGCACCTGTAATGACATTGCCTGAAGGGATTGAAGAATTTGTAGTATATTGTGATGCGTCGCACACAGGTGTGGGATGTGTGCTTATGCAGAAAGGCAAGGTTATTGCCTATGCTTCTCGACAGTTAAAGGTGCACGAAAAGAATTACACCACCCATGACTTGGAGTTGGGTGCCGTTGTATTTGCACTGAAACTGTGGAGGCACTATTTATACGGTATCAAGTGTGTGATCTATTCTGATCACAAGAGCCTCCAGCTCCTGTTTAAACAAAAGGATTTGAACATGAGGCAACGGCGTTGGATGGAAACTCTGAATGACTATGATTGTGAGATAAGATACCATCCTGGCAAGGCGAATGTAGTCGCCGATGCCTTGAGTCGAAAGGAAAGGGTGAAGCCTATAAGAATCAATGCCAAGAGCATTGAGATAAAGAATAGTTTGAATGAAAGGTTGTTAGCTGCACAGAAGGAAGCTGTGCTGGAAGCTAACTATCCTGGTGAAAAGCTAGAGTAACCGAAGAACAGTTATCCTATGGCAAGGACGGAATTCTGAGATTGAATGGACGAATATGGGTTCCAGTTTATGGAGGACTTCGAGATGTTATCCTCCAGGAAGCCCACAGTTCTAAATACTCCGTTCATCCTGGAGCTGACAAGATGTACCAGGATCTGAAAGCAAATTTTTGGTGGATAGGCTTGAAGAAGTCTATAGCTACCTATGTAGCTAAATGTTTGACATGTGCGTAAGTCAAAGCTGAACATCAGAAGCCGTCAGGTTTACTACAACAGCCTGAACTTCCCACGTGGAAGTGGGAAATGATGACAATGGATTTCATCACCAAGTTGCCAAAGACAAAGAAAGGAAATGATACTATATGGGTGATAGTGGATAGACTGACTAAGTCAACACATTTCCTACCCATTAAGGAAACCTATAGCTCCGACATGTTAGCCCAATTGTACGTAGATAAGATTGTATCTCTACATGGCATACCAGTGTCTATTATCTCTGACAGAGATACTAGATACACGTCCCATTTTTGGAAAAGTTTCCAACAATCTTTGGGCACGCGCTTAAATTTCAGTACGGCTTACCACCCTCAGACGGACGGGCAAAGTGAGCGTACAATCCAAACTTTGGAAGACATGCTTCGAGCATGTGTGATTGACTTAGGTGGTAGTTGGGATAACCACCTGCCATTAGTCGAGTTCTCCTATAACAATAGCTATCATACCAGCATTAAAGCTGCGCCTTTCGTGGCCTTGTACAGTAGGAAGTGCAGAACGGCCGTATGTTGGGCGGAAGTTGGAGATGTCCAACTGACAGGACCTGAAATAGTCCTGGAGATGACAGATAAGATTGTGCAGATACGCGATTATCTCAAAGCTGCAAGGGATAGGCAGAAAAGCTACGCGGACTTAAGGCGTAAACCTCTAAAGTTTGAGGTTGGTGATAAAGTTCTACTTAAAGTATCACCCTGGAAAGGGGTAATGCGATTTGGTAAGAAAGGCAAGTTAAGCCCGAGGTACATAGGACCATTCGAGATCATCGAATGTGTCGGATCTGTTGCTTACAAGTTAAATTTGCCTGAAAAGCTCAGTGGTATTCATAATGTATTCCATGTCTGCAATCTGAAGAAGTGTCTAGCTGATGAATCACTAGTCATACCACATACATATGTGCACATCGATGAAATCTTGAAGTTTGTTGAAAAACCTGTGTCGATCGAGGATCGACAGGTTAAGAAGCTTCGAAGGAAGCATGTACCGATCGTAAAAGTAAAGTGGGATGCCCGAAGAGGTCCCGAATACACGTGGGAGGTAGAGTCCACAATGAAAGAAAAGTATCCTCATTTATTTCAGTAAATCTCGAGCTCGAGATTTCTTTTAAGGGGGTGAGGATGTAACACCTCGAAAATTCACGTCCTATAATGTATTGACACGTGTCATACGCTTTGAACGTGTGAAAGAATGTTCTTGAGGGACCAAAGTTGACAAATAAGGAAAGTATGTGAATGTAAGGGTTCAAAATGTCAACAATGGATAAATATACCTTACAATAACCCTACGTGGTGTTTATACCCTTGAACGAATAAATCATGGATCATACGAAGCTAATTGTGAAGGAAAGTGAGAGATTACAAACTACGGGGGTTAAATGTGTCAACATGTTTAAAGTATACCTCTGAGTGACCTTTTAGCAAACCCGAAGCTTTGTAACGATTAATTATGCTTACTAGAATGCATGATAAAAATTTCACCAAGTTTGGTTATCGTATGAGAAAGTTATGGTAAACTCGTATACGAGGGGTTAAAAGCGTCAACGATGAAATTTATGACTTTTTGGGTAATCAAAAGTTAACCAAGGACTTGACAAAGTTGGTACAAGTCTTGGAGTCCTTATAAGTCAATTTAGAAGGCTCATAATGCAAGAAATAAAGGTGAAACAACTTTTAGGAGGACCGGGGACCAAAACTGCAATTAACAAAAACTTGTCTACCTGAACACGAGCCTCACGCGGGTACCGCGTAAGCCCAGGCAGAGCCTTACGCGGGCCGCCTGGCACTCCCAGATACAGAAAACGCTGACAGGTGTCTGTCCAGCCATGTAACCGACTTAATTCGATTGTTTTGCATACCATGGGCTGTCCCAACTGGTTTTTAGGCTTAGGGGGACACTTGTATGCATCTTGGACCAATCATAGACTTGTTTGTCATAATCTAGTGAGATTAAACCCACTATATAAAGGTCTTTGTTTGCAACAATCATGCACTCATTCCATACTTCATTTCTGGAACTTCCTGAAGCACAAGACCACCTCCTAAGCATCTTTAGTCGTGCATTGGACTTTGGTAAGCTTCCTTAACCTTCCTTAATCATGTTTTACTTGGTTATTAGCTTAAAAGTCAAACCGTCGTAATTAAGGTTTGACTTAACGATTAATCGCTAATGGTCCAGCGATTAGTCAAAGTAAAAGTAGTTATAAGTTGGTAATTATGTGGACATTAAACCCTTAAAAGGGCACCCTCTGATTCCCGTCCTAACTAGTTCATTTGTCGGGTCAAAGTTGTTTATAAAAAGTCAACAGAATCTTAATTTGCAAATTAACACGTAATTAGCAATGTAGAAGACGTGTAACCTATTTTATCACTCATATAACTTGGTAATTAGTATAAGAACTGGTCTAAGCTTGTTTGATCCGACAATTTTCTGTTTAGGCTCGGTTCGGAACCGAAAGTCGCAAAACTTTGACTTTTGCTTTGACTTCAGTTCTGACCCGATTTAGATGGATTGAGAAATGCATTAGAACTCCGTTAGGACCAGCTAGTATGATAGTATAACCCTCTGTGTTTATACTACTTGACTTGTTGATTGTCCGACTCATTTACACGTTTCCGTTAAAAGCCTAATGTTGACCAATATGCCCATTTGACCTTAAAACGAGAATTTTGGAAATGTGAGAGGACAATAATCTTTGTTACTGATTTATAAACATGTCCCTAAAATTTCACATCAGTTGGAGGTCTAGATTAGGAGTTATGCTCAATAGCGTAATTAGAAAGCTTTTTATTAATTAAACGGCATAATTAGCGTAAAGCCTATCTAAACCCAATTTTTGACACCAAACCTTTTACCCACTGATGTAATATAATATTTTGGGATTTTTGAAGATTTTTAATTATTTTTAAACTAATCATAACCTAAGGTTATTGCCTTGATTCGGTAATTACTGATTATACCCTTTTGCTTGTAAAATGAGTTTTACATAATATTTTGACACCAATTCAATTGCTACTGATTTTATATAATAAATGAAGTATTTTGAACTTTATAACCTGATCAGAAAACTCAGATTTTCTGTTTAACCCGGAAATCGCTTAAAACGGCTTTTTACGCGTATTAAACACCTAGTATGGGTTTAAAACCATTTTGTCATATAAGACTTATCACCAACTGATATAACCTGTTAAAATAAGTTGTTCTACTGATTATCTCAGACCCGAGTCTCATAATTATAATTAATCTCTTTTATAATCTTTAAAATGACCAAAATACCCCTATGAGGCTTAAATTGAGATTAAACTCGTTTTGGGCATAATGGAAGGTATCCTACTGATATCACAACATATTTAAGGCATATTAACTTAGGAAACCAGTAAATGACTCTTATGGTTACCCGTTACGCTTCTTACGCGTTCGGTTCGGTTTATGTAACTAGTTTGCATAAATTGGCCGAAACGGGTCAAACCTTATCATATTTATCTCAAAATCCAGAATGTGTTTAGTTTACCCATATTACACAAGTCTTCAAACTTGTCGGGTCTAAATCACGTTCTATTCCGGTCTTCGCTTAATCACGCGTTCGAACCGTATCTTCCTTTAAAACTAACCGGTCTAAGTTTAGGCTTATTTAAAGACCCGTTAGGATTCTAATAGGTTATTATAAACCTTCGTTCCAGAATAGGAGACCCGGTAAAAGCTACGTGCACTTGCTTGTTGTGATTATTACTTGCAAAGGTAAATACTTTTAACTTATTTTCCCTTATATGGGCTTGGGGTACGGTATATAAAATACCGCTTGGTCGGGCGTTGAATCTTTAATCGTATGATGGTTAATTTATTGAAATGACCCGTTTGAATTGTTTTGTTTGTTTAAAGCCTTTGGGGGGTTAATGCCCATGTCCCGGATATCCTTGGCATCATTTTACGAAATGGCCACGACCTAAGTACACGGGTGTAGGCGTACACCCGTTAGTGCATGTATAAATAATAAGGTATAATCGCCGGTTTCGGGAATAACCCGCCGCGGGACTATATCATGTGGTGTGTCTATTAAGCTCTAACCCGGTGTCAACCCGGGCTACTGATCGCATAAGAAACATGTAAATTCTTTTACAAGTTTATGTATAAATAATTATCCCAAGTTATAAAAGTTTGTGCCACGTGCATTCAAATCAATTTTATTAACCCTTTTCAAAATGAGTCAGTTAATTGTATTTACCAGTGTAAACTGACGTAGTTTCCCCAAAAGGTTAAGTGCAGGTACTACTCGAAATAGGCTGGCTTTCTCCTAGCATCCATAATAAGTCTCGCAAGCTTGGATGGCATAAAACTGTTGAACAATGTTTCCTTTTTATTTGATCCCCTGTGGATTAATTTCAACTATTTTGTGATAGTTAATATTACAATTATATTCGGTTGAAATGAATCTATCTTTTGCTTCCGCTGTGCATTTAAATATTGTGTTGTTTGACTATGATGGTATCAACTACGTCACGATACTCCCCCACCGGGCCCACAGGTAATACGTGGAATATCGGGGTGTGACACAAACGAAATAATGTTTGATGTCGGAATTATAGATATATGCAAGAGATTCCTGATAAAGAAATCTAGAATTATTATTGACACTTATGTTCGTGATGTAAATTGTCAATCGTTATGGCTTTTGGAATTCCTTATAGATATACATATCTATATAATCATACATACCATTCATAAGGTCAATGTATTTAACAGATTCATATTTCCAAAAACAAGTCAGATATTAGGTCATGATACTATTTAGGGAAATCTTGTCACTTATTTGACATATTATATACCCCGTCTTATCCGGTTTTCGCTGGAGAGGTAACCCCATTATATCCGGACAAGTTGGAGAGTCTGCTACACCATACCCAGTCTTGCCGGAGAAGAAATTTGTATTTCCTATAAATAGTATTTTTTTTCAAGATTTTAAAAGTGCCTTTTTTATTAAGGCTTTCATCTAGAATCAAGGAAATTTGTATTCCCATAACATATCTTATTCTTAGACCAATTAGTATCAATAAGCAAGAATTAACAATAATTAAGTGTTATTGCTTATTTATCGTACTTTGCAATGGCATACCAATATCTATCACGTTATACTAATACAATTAATTAGCTCATCTTGAAGCTCATATTAAGGCATCTTCCATAAGTTCAAGTCTAAATACTATCCTGGGTGCTACCCGAAAATATCAAGTTCCTAACTCTTCGTTTAAACTTAGGTATTATTACAACACCTAATTGCTTAAACAAGTGGCTCTAATACCACCTTCTGTCACGACCCCCGACCCCGCCCTTGGACGGGAGCGGGTGCCGCGAGCAGCCAAGTGGTACCGGTGGTTATTTTGAAAACATTGCAGCGGAAATTTCATCAGGACCGTGAGTTAGGAAAAATATCAGAGTTTAGAAAACACCGGATTTTATTTATTAAATAAATGGGATAAATCCATGTTTTGAAATGTAGCTTTATTATGGGATAAACCCGAATACATAAAACAACTTTTCTTAATTTAATTTAATTGATAAATCAAGCCACTTCTGTAAGCCTTTTGGTGTCGTATCCAACTCTTATTCCGATCTACTGTAATTACCTGAAACGCGTTTTAAAAACATTTGGTCAGCAGGAAATACTGGTGAGTTCATTCAGGTTTTATAAAATGATACCTTAGTTATGAATTACAGCATAAGAGCGATTACAATGGCTACTATCTTATTTTTATCTGGCGTCGTGTCACCTCCTGGTGACGATGGTCATACCACTATTGGGTCCTTTCACCCAAGTAGTGATGAATATCACTGTTAGGTTGATGAACCTGACCGTGAGAAATTAGTAATGTGCACAATACCCCACTAGCCAGTGATTCAAGATAACCACGACTTAATCCCTGTAATTATAACCTTTGAAAATAATTGGAGTATTGTAAAACACTTTGGATAAAAGAGAATGACTCACCTTGTTAGCATATAGTCTTGTTTAAACAAGCATCTTGATTCTAAGCATCTACTTAACAGTTCTGAATCTTCTGATGATTAAGCATCCATTTTGATTGTAAGAGTATGGTGTAGAGTTTCGGGTAGTTAAACATTTAGTTTAACAGAGTGGAATACGTATTGTGTAAAACCACATCAAACCTAACGATGGTCACGAGATCAGAACCTTAACGAAATTCACAAAGTATAGTCTTGTTTAGACAGCACTTTGGCATTCGTTTAACGAAATTCACAAAGTATAGTCTTGTTTAGACAGCACTTTGGCATTCGTTTAACGAAATTCACAAAGTACAACACTTTGGCATTCATTAGTTGGTTCCCGAATCGATCGGACAGAACATCGCATTGGCGATTATTGGTTAGAACACCAACATATAGAGAGAAGAATAGAAGGAATGAGCAAAGAAAATGAATTCCTAGGCTTCCTATTTATAGGTAAGAAGTATGAAATTTCTAGGAAGTTTCCTTTGTATTTTCTAGGAAATTTCATATAGCTTTTCTAGGAAGTTACCTATACATTTTCTAGGAAGCTTCCTACCCATATATATATCTTCTTATACCTTCCTTGCACCTTCCTTTGATATTATCTATCTCATATATATTTATTTTCATGTATATCTATTTAGGTGTTTAATTTACTTACTTAATTAATCTTACTTAGCTTAATTAATCTCGCTTAACTTAATTAATCTCGCTTAGCTTAATTAATCTCGCTTAGCTTAATTAATCTTGCTTAACTGATTAATTAATCACACTTAACTTAATTAATCATACTTAACTGATTAATTAATCTTACTTAGCTGCTAAGTATACTTATCTATTAAGGTTTCTTAATTGCTAAGTTTTACTGAACTAGTAAGTTTACTTAATTACTAATTATTCTATTTTAGCATCTCCCTGGTTACGAGTTCTAATTTCTAGCTACAATGGAACTCGTATTAGTGTATTACTCAATTCAACTTTAACGATAATCACGAGATCAAAACTCACAACGAATGACAAAGTATAGCCAAATATTGGCAGCACTTAAACATCCATTGGATTGGTTTTAATCGATCGGATAAAGTATCGTACCAGTGATTAGAGTTATTACCCTAATACGGGCAGAGTCTCGGGATTTAGAAGGTATAATCCCGAGCTACTATTTACTATAATAAAAGCTGAAAGAAAGAAAAGAATTGAGCAGTTTGAAACTTAGCAGTGATCGAGTTAATACCCTGGATTCGTAGCAGCGTCTCCCTATGTGAAATTGTGATTTTTAGCAGTATACTTCGTCTTTTGAAAGTTTTGTCGAGTGCAGATGAACAGGCCATGAACTAAGCAATTTATAGCTGAAATTAGGGTTTTACGCGGCTCGCGTAAACCCTCTCTTAAACTTACGCGGCCCGCGAGGGCCACAAAGGCGGCAGTAGGGTTTGCTGAGTCATCGGTGGTCTTGACACGTGGACGACACGTGTCCCTTAAGCTTATCCGGAGACTTTCAAGTTGTCGCGGCCCGCGTAGCCTTACCTTACGGCATACGCGGCCCGCGTGGAAACCAAAAATTCAATTTTCTTGATTTTTCATGAACATTAGGGTTTCAGGGGTCCGGGTTTTCACTTACGGAGCGTTTTAGAACATTTTTGGGTGAGTCGTTACACATAGCCTATGCCTCAAGGCAACTGAAGATCCATGGAAAGAAATACCCGACTCATGACTTGGAGTTGGCAGCAGTGGTATTTGCCTTAAAAATATGGAGACATTACTTGTATGGGGTAAAATGTACCATCTTTACCGACCATAAAAGTTTGAAATATTTCTTCGATCAGAAGGAATTAAACATGAGGCAGAGGCGATGGTTGGAAACGGTCAAGGACTACGATTGTGAAATACACTATCACCCCGGGAAAGCCAATGTAGTGGCAGATGCGTTGAGCCGAAAGGCAGAATACACCCCGATACGAGTACAATTAATGCAGCTTATTGTGACCTCGGGCTTACTAGAACGAATCCGAAAAGCACAAGTTGAAGCAGTGAAGGTGGAAAACTGGAAAAAGGAAAGAATTGTTGGCCAATTCAAGGATCTTGAAGAAGGCAATCACGGTTTGAAAACACGTTTCAATAGAATTTGGGTTCCTAACACATGTGGAGTTAAAAAGCTTCTACTCGATGAAGCTCACAAATCCGTTATTCCATCCATCCGGGAGCGACCAAGATGTATAACGATTTGAAACAAAACTATTGGTGGTCCGGAATGAAAAGAGATGTAGTGAAATACGTGGAGAAATGCCTGACATGTCTGCAAGTCAAGGCGGAACACCAAAAACCATACGGTAAGCTCCAACCGTTGGAAATTCTGGTTTGGAAATGGGAACATATTACAATGGACCTGTTAACCAAACTACCAAGGACGAACCGCAGATTTGATGCAATATGGGTAGTTGTTGATAGACTGACAAAGAGTGCTCACTTTATTCCGATACGTGAGACTTATACGTCAGAAAAGATGTCGGAGGTTTACACTAATGAGATAGTGGCAGGCCACGGAGTACCGGTATCCATCGTGTCCTATAGGGATACCAGATTCACTTCAAATTTTTGGCGAGATTTCCAAGAGCAAATGGGAACAAAATTGTTCATTAGCACTGCGTACCATCCTCAGACGGATGGACAGAGCGAAAGAACAATACAGACATTGGAAGACATGCTACGGGCATGTATAATCGACTTCGGAGGTAGTTGGGATGTTTATCTACCATTGGTCAAGTTTTCGTATAATAACAGTTACCATGCTAGTATCGGGATGGCACCATACGAAATGCTTTACGGTAGGAAATGCCGGACCCCAGTGTGTTGGGGTGAGGTGGGTCCATGTGAACTGGCCCATAAAGACATAGTTCGAGCCACTAATGAAAAGATTGACGTGGTTCGGGCACACTTGAAAGCGGCTCAAGATAGACAAAAGTCGTATGCGGACAAAAGGAGGAGACCGATCGAGTTTCACATCGGCGACAAGGTCATGCTTAAGGTATCCCCATGGAAGGGGGTTATCCGGTTTAGAAAGAGAGGAAAATTAAGCCTGAGATTTATTGGGCCGTTTACAATTGTCGAACGAGTAGGAAAGCTAGCATACCGCCTTGAACTACCGGAGGAATTAAGTGGAATTCATAGCACATTTCATGTGTCACATCTTCGAAAATGTCTAGCGGACGAAACGACTTATATCTACTACGATGACATCAAAGGAATTAGTCCTTCTATGTGCACACACAAAATTTTGATGAATGATGACTACAAATCGGTCATACAACCACAACGTCGAGTAAATCCAAATGTTCAAGAAGTGGTTAAAAACGAAGTCATCAAATTACTTGACGCCGGACTTATCTATCCTATTTCCGATAGTCCTTGGGTTAGTCCCGTCCAAGTAGTTCCAAAGAAAGGAGGTATGACGGTAATTACCAACGAAAAGAATGAATTAATACCAACGAGAACCGTCACAGGATGGAGAGTATGTATAGATTATAGACGATTAAATGAAGCAACAAGAAAGGATCATTTTCCTTTACCCTTCATTGATCAAATGTTAGAAAGATTATCCGGTCATAAATTTTACTGTTTCTTGGATGGTTTTTCAGGTTACTTTCAAATCCCGATAGCACCCGAAGACCAAGAAAAGACAACTTTCACATGTCCCTATGGAACTTTTGCTTATCGCCGCATGCCGTTTGGTCTATGTAATGCCCCCGCAACATTCCAACGTTGCATGGTAGCCATTTTCCATGACATGATAGAAAAGACAATGGAAGTCTTCATGGACGACTTTTCTATCTTTGGGGATTCATACGACCAATGCCTCGATAACCTTGAACGAATGCTATCCCGATGTGAGGAAACTAACCTCGCCCTTAATTGGGAAAAATGCCATTTCATGGTAACGGAGGGAATAGTACTCGGTTACAAAATCTCAAGCGAAGGAATGGAGGTGGATCGAGCCAAAATAGATACCATTTCTAGATTACCTCCTCCATCCTCCGTAAGGGCTATTAGAAGTTTCCTAGGGCATGCCGGATTTTATAGGCGGTTTATCAAAGACTTTTCAAAGATCTCAAGGCCTCTAACAAAATTACTTGAAAAAAATGCTCCTTTCATCTTTGACAAGGATTGCAATCAAGCATTTCTAACCCTAAAGGAAATGCTAGTCAATGCACCTATCATGATAGCACCTGATTTGAAATTTCCTTTCGAAATCATGTGTGATGCTAGTGACTTTGCAGTTGGAGCTGTCTTGGGACAGAGAAAAGAAAAGCATTTCCACCCAATTTATTATGCTAGTAAAACACTTAACGATGCACAAGAAAATTACACAACAACTGAAAAAGAGTTACTAGCTGTGGTATTTGCTTTTGATAAATTTCGTTCTTATCTTGTTCTTTCTAAAACTATAGTCTATACAGACCATGCAGCCATTCGATATCTCTTTAAGAAGCAAGACGCAAAACCACGTTTGATTAGGTGGATTCTACTCCTCCAAGAATTTGACATTGAAATCAAGGACAAAAGAGGAGCAGAGAATACCGCAGCAGATCATCTTTCACGCTTAGAAGACCCAGCTTTGGAGGCAACCAGGGACGAGCAAATCAACGAAAAATTTCCAACTGAGTCCCTGGAAATGGTGGAATATAAGGAAGAACCATGGTACGCCGACTTTGCTAACTACCTAGCTAGCGGTATAGTCGCGAAAGGATGGCCACATCATCAAAGAAAAAAATTCTTTGCCAATGTGAAACACTTTTATTTTCCGTTTTATTTTTCTTTTACTTTATGCTTGGAACAATTAACTGTGGTAATGTAGGATGTTTGTATTGCTTGGTGTGGTATTAAGTGATGAAACAGGTACAAACCAAGGCTTGGGGTGCTAAGCCTCAGCACTTATAGGGCCAGGATGGAAAATCCGGAGGAAGAAACCTGTTTTTCAGGCTTTCAGACTGTCCACACGGGGACGTGTCCAGCCAACACGCCCCCGTGCTCACCTCCCAGACCTGCTGTATGGCTTCTGTTCTGCAGAATTTTGTCAGACACGTGGCCGTGTCCAGTAGACACGGGGCTGTGTCCACCTTCTGTAAGTTCTTGTTACTGGCACCTGAACACGGGGTCGTGCCCACTCAACACGGGGCCGTGTTCAGTGCCCAGTAACACAATTTTTTGCTTTTTAACACTATTTTACACATCTAATCAACCTAAAAATTTATTTTTGGAACACATTGAGGACGATGTGTAATTTAAGTGTGGGGGGGATGCTAAAACCTTGAATTTTGCAAGTCCTAAATACAAGCCTTACACAAAACTCTATTGGAACCGCTAATCACCCCAAATTTTTTTCAAAAATTTCATTTTTTTTTTACTTGTCTAGGTTTAACTCGGGAAATTCAAGTTCTCAAAAATGTTATATTTTTACAAATTTACAACCGATAGCGTAGTGATAAAAAGAACCAACATAAGAAAATTATGAAAAGGCATAGCAAACTTATTTAAAATTTGATTATATATACTTGATCACATAAAAAACCCATTCCCACAAAAGTGAGTTTTGAGCCTTTATTGAGCACACAATTACATATCATTTGACTAAATGCTCATTTTTCGTTTCTTGTGTGAATAGCCGCTTGGTTCTTACGACTCTAGAACTTGCCATGACAATGCATTCCCAGTCCTTATCAACTTAAACCCGAGTAAGTAAATGATGGAGGCATTAGGACTAGCCCTTTTTATTTCTACACCATTATTTTTCTTTTTCTTTTACCACCTACCCAAAAATCCCCCTAGTTAGCCCCTTTGAGCCTAAACATTTTCGTTTCATCACCCAAACAAAAACTCTTTTACCCACCAAAATTTTTTTCTTTTTTTTTACCCTTTATTTTAGTAACAAGTTCGGTTCTTCGTAAAAAAAAAAAAAAAAAAAGTGATAATGATGAAGCAAAAAGAAAATAAACAAACAAGTTAATCAAAAATAACTTAGTTTGAATAAAAGCTTCATCAAAATAAAAAGTTACAAAAATACGAAAACCGACACTTGTTACGCTTTTAGCCCTTTTTCTACTAACCACTAACCCAACCACCTACCTTTAACCCTAGCCAAACCCTTAACCCACAAACTCCTCTTGATATCTACAAAGGTATAAAAGTTAAAAAGGAGGAGGATTGATTTCTTGGCAAGCCTATGGTAGGAATAAGTTCCATGCCGCTCTCGAGTGATTCACTAAAAATACACCTTCGGCCGAGTGTGAGTGATTTCCCCGCGAGGTATGTGAACTTGTATATAAATAGAATTTTAAAAAGGCATGTTATGCCCGAATAAGTAATTTCTTTTATGAAAAGTTCTAAATAAATCATTACGAATAGGAGTGTAAATAAATAAAAATAAAACCCCAAAAAGATCTTGGAAATCCCGACACTCTACGACAAGCCCAAAACCTTCTCTTCTACCTATTCCATTTGGGAGTGTAAGCCACATATTAAAGAGTTTTGCTTGAGGACAAGCAAAAGTTCAAGTGTGGGGGTATTTGATGTGTGTAAAATGCAACATATAAATTACATCAAATGAGGCATAAAACTAACCCTTTTTAAGTACTAATATTGGAAAAAGAGTGTTTTTGTCTTCCTTTTGTATTTTCAGGATTAAATGAGCTCAAAAACGCAAAAGAAGCAAAAAGACAGCTAAATCCAACATAAATACAAGAAAAGGAATGTTAGTGGACTGCCCGAACCCTCAACGGCACCTTCCAAAGCAAAATAGAGAAATCAGAAGACTGAACACGCCCCGTGCTCAGCCAGCACGGGGCCGTGCCCAAGAAGCAGCAGAAAAGACAAACCTATAGAAGCTTCTATTGCCCACCACGGGGCCGTGCTCAGCGGACACGGGGGCGTGTCAAAAGTACAGCAGGCGCATTTATTGTAATTGCGAATTACAATTAATGAGGAGAGAGATTGTCAGACGGACACGGGGCCGTGCCCAGCGGACACGGGGCCGTGTCCAGCTCTCTGTTCAGCCTATAAATAGGAGTGCTTGGATTCATTTCATCTCATCCCTTGGCACACCACCTCTCTCACACCTCATCCACCACCCACCACCATCACAACACCATCATCCACCACCATCATCCATTGTCCATCGTAGAGTGTGTGAGTCGTCTCGGGATCCAAGATTGATCGTAAGAGTTCTTGACAATCAAGGCCATGTTTGCCTAAGTCTCTTACATCACTTGGTGAAGACAAAGTGTCTAGTATAATACTTTTTATCTCTAATCTTTTGCACTTTTTATTTGGTTTTGTATTAATGACTTTAATAACTAGTTACTTATGTTGAAGGTGATCTTTCCTTATCGTTTGTCCGTGGTGTCTTGGCATTATTTTACTGTCTATATAAAATAAAGGATTTTCACCATTCATATCTCCACGGTCTATATGGAGATATGTTGGCTACCTGGTAGGGGGTTAAGGGAACGGTTTGGTAAAGGTCTTGCCATTGTTCAGCGTTTAGAGGTCCTGCAATGGACCTGGGTCAAATTTAGTAGGACCTCCTTCAATACTTCACGGTATTGGATGGCGGGGGTCCAAACTCTTTGATCCCCTCATAAGTTAACTACTATTAATACTATAACCCGGCTATTTAGGACTGTATCCCTGCTGACTCAGACTACTTAGCCGAGGGTAACGTCACCGCCAAAAGCGGGGCCTACCACAATACTGCATTAATAACTTAATTCATTATCTTCCAATAATCCACCCTTTTAGGATTGTATCCCTGCTGACTCAAACTACTGGGGTGAGGGTAACGTCGCCTTCAAAAGAGGGGCCTACTACAATAACTAAGATAATCTCTTAATTATGTGCAAAAGTGCGGAAATAATCAAAGGTTATACTAGATACGAGTCGGAACCAAGTGATTCATCTTGTCTATCTGTTTTTCTTTTATTTTTATTTTCAGCATTTTAGTTAGTTTTATTTTTCTTAGTCTAAAACATTTTTCTAAACTTTTATTTTGGTTAGACGTTGAGGATAAACCGGTACTAAAAGCTCTTGTGTCCTTGGACGACCTCGGTATCTTACCAACGCTATACTACACTCAACGATGGGTGCACTTGCCCATATGTGTGTTTAGTGTTAGTGAAATATCGTGTTTTATAAATTTAAAACTTGGCTAAAATAAGTGTTAAAAAGGGCTTAAAATACACACCTAATATATATAACACTTCACACGCATCAAGTTTTTGGCGCCGTTGCCGGGGACACAAGGATTTTGAGAAAGTTTAAAATCGACGGCCTAATCAGTCTTTCAAAAACCTTTTCAAAACGCGCGCACATTTTTCCGCATTTTAGTTTAGTTTGCATTTACAGTAGCCTGAACACGGGGCCGTGCTCATTGAACACGCCCCCGTGCTGCATATTTTTAGTCAGATACCCAGATACAGAGTCTGAACACGGGGCCGTGCTCACTGAACACGCCCCCGTGCTCAACGTGACCAGTAACTTTAATTAAAACGCCCAGATACAGATCCTGTACACGGGGCCGTGTTCACCAGACACGGGGCCGTGTCCAGCCTTCTGTTTCAGTCTTTGTTTTCATTTTCTGGTCCCGAGACTCAGTTGTGGTCTGCTGAGTGATTCTTATGGATCAATACTCAGGAGGTTACAACTACACCTATGATGAGGATGATTATAGGGGTAATTATTGCACTAATTGTCGTAATACACGTTCGATTCAAAATAATCACTCGTATCAACCATCCAATTCATACACTTACTATGAGGAGCCCAGGTATGAGCCATCAACTTCATACACATCCTATGAAGACCAAAGGTATGAACCTCCTCCCTCATACTCATATTTTGATGAACCAAGGTATGAGCCTTCTTACTCATACTTTGAGGAACCAAGATATGAGCCACCACCTTCATATGCTTGTTATGAGGAACCATGGCGTGAACAACCCACCTCATATGAGTATTATGAAGAGCAAAATTACGAACCTTATCCATCATATGCTTACAATGAAGAACAATGGTGTGAACCATCAACTTCATATGGGTATTATGGGGAACAAAGGGTCGAACAACCGGACTCAAGCTTAGAAAATAATGATTCTTTTTCTATAACCGAAGTGACCGATAGGATATTAGAACACATTAGAGTTATCGATCGTTGTATAAAAGAAGCTCGCGCAAGGGAAGAGGAGTCCCGCGCAAAAGAAGAATTAAAAAAGGAAGAGATAACTAAAAATGAAAAAATGGAAGAACAAATAAGTGAAAAACCGACACATGAGTTAAACAACGAAAAAGGTGAGTCCAATAACGTTAAAATCCAAGAAGAGTCTAACTTTGAAGAAATTAATCTCTTGACACCTTCTTTCGAAAATCATTGTTTAGTACCCACTCATGCTAAGTTTTTAAAAGAGTTAAACACCACTAAAATTGACGAAACGGTAAGTGTTAAGTTAACTAATGATCAAACTTCGCTAATAAAAGAAGACCCATTTGAAATTAACATCACACCGGTTCCATGTTTCTTTCAAAATTCGTTTATTAGTAATGTCACAATCGATAAAGATCTTTGTGTTAACATAATGCCTAACTACATTTTCGAAAAATTAAGTATTAGTGATTTTTCTCCACTTCAAATACCCATTTTTCTATCCAATCGGAAAGTAATAAAATCAATCGGTATAGTTGAAGATGTTTTGGTTCAAACAAATCAAATGGTAATCCCAACCGACTTTGTCATCCTCGATGACGCTCCTCTAGTGTTGGGACGGCCATTTGTAAAAACTCACGAAGCTTTGAAAAGCCGGAAGTTCAATAATTTACCTCTTCAATTAGGGGCATTTAAAAGAAGTGTCGATCTCGAACGATCAATGAAATATCCATTCGGCAATAATGACCCCCTAATTGAAGATGAAGATGAACCACCCGATACAAGTGAAGAGATTGACCACTTTGTTGAAGAAGAGGTCGCCATAGAACAAACTTTTAAAGTTCTTGATCGAAACGAGCAACCAAATAAGGAGTCTCCTAAAGACCCACCACTTGAGCTCAAAGAACTTACAAAAGGTTTGGAATATGCTTTTCTAGACAAAGATGGTAAGTTACCTGTAATTATTTCGTCTAAATTAGATAACTTAGAAAAAGAAAAACTAATTAATCTTTTGAGAAAACACAAAAATGCAATAGCTTGGAAACTTGTCGACATAAAAGGAATTAGTCCTTCTATGTGCACACACAAAATTTTGATGAATGATGACTACAAATCGGTCATACAACCACAACGTCGAGTAAATCCAAATGTTCAAGAAGTGGTTAAAAACGAAGTCATCAAATTACTTGACGCCGGACTTATCTATCCTATTTCCGATAGTCCTTTGGTAAGTCCCGTCCAAGTAGTTCCAAAGAAAGGAGGTATGACGGTAATTACCAACGAAAAGAATGAATTAATACCAACGAGAACCGTCACAGGATGGAGAGTATGTATAGATTATAGACGATTAAATGAAGCAACAAGAAAGGATCATTTTCCTTTACCCTTCATTGATCAAATGTTAGAAAGATTATCCGGTCATAAATTTTACTGTTTCTTGGATGGTTTTTCAGGTTACTTTCAAATCCCGATAGCACCCGAAGACCAAGAAAAGACAACTTTCACATGTCCCTATGGAACTTTTGCTTATCGCCGCATGCCGTTTGGTCTATGTAATGCCCCCGCAACATTCCAACGTTGCATGGTAGCCATTTTCCATGACATGATAGAAAAGACAATGGAAGTCTTCATGGACGACTTTTCTATCTTTGGGGATTCATACGACCAATGCCTCGATAACCTTGAACGAATGCTATCCCGATGTGAGGAAACTAACCTCGCCCTTAATTGGGAAAAATGCCATTTCATGGTAACGGAGGGAATAGTACTCGGTCACAAAATCTCAAGCGAAGGAATGGAGGTGGATCGAGCCAAAATAGATACCATTTCTAGATTACCTCCTCCATCCTCCGTAAGGGCTATTAGAAGTTTCCTAGGGCATGCCGGATTTTATAGGCGGTTTATCAAAGACTTTTCAAAGATCTCAAGGCCTCTAACAAAATTACTTGAAAAAAATGCTCCTTTCATCTTTGACAAGGATTGCAATCAAGCATTTCTAACCCTAAAGGAAATGCTAGTCAATGCACCTATCATGATAGCACCTGATTGGAAATTTCCTTTCGAAATCATGTGTGATGCTAGTGACTTTGCAGTTGGAGCTATCTTGGGACAGAGAAAAGAAAAGCATTTCCACCCAATTTATTATGCTAGTAAAACACTTAACGATGCACAAGAAAATTACACAACAACTGAAAAAGAGTTACTAGCTGTGGTATTTGCTTTTGATAAATTTCGTTCTTATCTTGTTCTTTCTAAAACTATAGTCTATACAGACCATGCAGCCATTCGATATCTCTTTAAGAAGCAAGACGCAAAACCACGTTTGATTAGGTGGATTCTACTCCTCCAAGAATTTGACATTGAAATCAAGGACAAAAGAGGAGCAGAGAATACCGCAGCAGATCATCTTTCACGCTTAGAAGACCCAGCTTTGGAGGCAACCAGGGACGAGCAAATCAACGAAAAATTTCCAACTGAGTCCCTGGAAATGGTGGAATATAAGGAAGAACCATGGTACGCCGACTTTGCTAACTACCTAGCTAGCGGTATAGTCGCGAAAGGATGGCCACATCATCAAAGAAAAAAATTCTTTGCCAATGTGAAACACTTTTATTTTCCGTTTTATTTTTCTTTTACTTTATGCTTTGAACAATTAACTGTGGTAATGTAGGATGTTTGTATTGCTTGGTGTGGTATTAAGTGATGAAACAGGTACAAACCAAGGCTTGGGGTGCTAAGCCTCAGCACTTATAGGGCCAGGATGGAAAATCCGGAGGAAGAAACCTGTTTTTCAGGCTTTCAGACTGTCCACACGGGGACGTGTCCAGCCAACACGCCCCCGTGCTCACCTCCCAGACCTGCTGTATGGCTTCTGTTCTGCAGAATTTTGTCAGACACGTGGCCGTGTCCAGTAGACACGGGGCTGTGTCCACCTTCTGTAAGTTCTTGTTACTGGCACCTGAACACGGGGTCGTGCCCACTCAACACGGGGCCGTGTTCAGTGCCCAGTAACACAAATTTTTGCTTTTTAACACTATTTTACACATCTAATCAACCTAAAAATTTATTTTTGGAACACATTGAGGACGATGTGTAATTTAAGTGTGGGGGGGATGCTAAAACCTTGAATTTTGCAAGTCCTAAATACAAGCCTTACACAAAACTCTATTGGAACCGCTAATCACCCCAAATTTTTTTCAAAAATTTCATTTTTTTTTTACTTGTCTAGGTTTAACTCGGGAAATTCAAGTTCTCAAAAAGGTTATATTTTTACAAATTTACAACCGATAGCGTAGTGATAAAAAGAACCAACATAAGAAAATTATGAAAAGGCATAGCAAACTTATTTAAAATTTGATTATATATACTTGATCACATAAAAAACCCATTCCCACAAAAGTGAGTTTTGAGCCTTTATTGAGCACACAATTACATATCATTTGACTAAATGCTCATTTTTCGTTTCTTGTGTGAATAGCCGCTTGGTTCTTACGACTCTAGAACTTGCCATGACAATGCATTCCCAGTCCTTATCAACTTAAACCCGAGTAAGTAAATGATGGAGGCATTAGGACTAGCCCTTTTTATTTCTACACCATTATTTTTCTTTTTCTTTTACCACCTACCCAAAAATCCCCCTAGTTAGCCCCTTTGAGCCTAAACATTTTCGTTTCATCACCCAAACAAAAACTCTTTTACCCACCAAAATTTTTTTCTTTTTTTTTACCCTTTATTTTAGTAACAAGTTCGGTTCTTCGTAAAAAAAAAAAAAAAAAAAGTGATAATGATGAAGCAAAAAGAAAATAAACAAACAAGTTAATCAAAAATAACTTAGTTTGAATAAAAGCTTCATCAAAATAAAAAGTTACAAAAATACGAAAACCGACACTTGTTACGCTTTTAGCCCTTTTTCTACTAACCACTAACCCAACCACCTACCTTTAACCCTAGCCAAACCCTTAACCCACAAACTCCTCTTGATATCTACAAAGGTATAAAAGTTAAAAAGGAGGAGGATTGATTTCTTGGCAAGCCTATGGTAGGAATAAGTTCCATGCCGCTCTCGAGTGATTCACTAAAAATACACCTTCGGCCGAGTGTGAGTGATTTCCCCGCGAGGTATGTGAACTTGTATATAAATAGAATTTTAAAAAGGCATGTTATGCCCGAATAAGTAATTTCTTTTATGAAAAGTTCTAAATAAATCATTACGAATAGGAGTGTAAATAAATAAAAATAAAACCCCAAAAAGATCTTGGAAATCCCGACACTCTACGACAAGCCCAAAACCTTCTCTTCTACCTATTCCATTTGGGAGTGTAAGCCACATATTAAAGAGTTTTGCTTGAGGACAAGCAAAAGTTCAAGTGTGGGGGTATTTGATGTGTGTAAAATGCAACATATAAATTACATCAAATGAGGCATAAAACTAACCCTTTTTAAGTACTAATATTGGAAAAAGAGTGTTTTTGTCTTCCTTTTGTATTTTCAGGATTAAATGAGCTCAAAAACGCAAAAGAAGCAAAAAGACAGCTAAATCCAACATAAATACAAGAAAAGGAATGTTAGTGGACTGCCCGAACCCTCAACGGCACCTTCCAAAGCAAAATAGAGAAATCAGAAGACTGAACACGCCCCGTGCTCAGCCAGCACGGGGCCGTGCCCAAGAAGCAGCAGAAAAGACAAACCTATAGAAGCTTCTATTGCCCACCACGGGGCCGTGCTCAGCGGACACGGGGGCGTGTCGAAAGTACAGCAGGCGCATTTATTGTAATTGCGAATTACAATTAATGAGGAGAGAGATTGTCAGACGGACACGGGGCCGTGCCCAGCGGACACGGGGCCGTGTCCAGCTCTCTGTTCAGCCTATAAATAGGAGTGCTTGGATTCATTTCATCTCATCCCTTGGCACACCACCTCTCTCACACCTCATCCACCACCCACCACCATCACAACACCATCATCCACCACCATCATCCATTGTCCATCGTAGAGTGTGTGAGTCGTCTCGGGATCCAAGATTGATCGTAAGAGTTCTTGACAATCAAGGCCATGTTTGCCTAAGTCTCTTACATCACTTGGTGAAGACAAAGTGTCTAGTATAATACTTTTTATCTCTAATCTTTTGCACTTTTTATTTGGTTTTGTATTAATGACTTTAATAACTAGTTACTTATGTTGAAGGTGATCTTTCCTTATCGTTTGTCCGTGGTGTCTTGGCATTATTTTACTGTCTATATAAAATAAAGGATTTTCACCATTCATATCTCCACGGTCTATATGGAGATATGTTGGCTACCTGGTAGGGGGTTAAGGGAACGGTTTGGTAAAGGTCTTGCCATTGTTCAGCGTTTAGAGGTCCTGCAATGGACCTGGGTCAAATTTAGTAGGACCTCCTTCAATACTTCACGGTATTGGATGGCGGGGGTCCAAACTCTTTGATCCCCTCATAAGTTAACTACTATTAATACTATAACCCGGCTATTTAGGACTGTATCCCTGCTGACTCAGACTACTTAGCCGAGGGTAACGTCACCGCCAAAAGCGGGGCCTACCACAATACTGCATTAATAACTTAATTCATTATCTTCCAATAATCCACCCTTTTAGGATTGTATCCCTGCTGACTCAAACTACTGGGGTGAGGGTAACGTCGCCTTCAAAAGAGGGGCCTACTACAATAACTAAGATAATCTCTTAATTATGTGCAAAAGTGCGGAAATAATCAAAGGTTATACTAGATACGAGTCGGAACCAAGTGATTCATCTTGTCTATCTGTTTTTCTTTTATTTTTATTTTCAGCATTTTAGTTAGTTTTATTTTTCTTAGTCTAAAACATTTTTCTAAACTTTTATTTTGGTTAGACGTTGAGGATAAACCGGTACTAAAAGCTCTTGTGTCCTTGGACGACCTCGGTATCTTACCAACGCTATACTACACTCAACGATGGGTGCACTTGCCCATATGTGTGTTTAGTGTTAGTGAAATATCGTGTTTTATAAATTTAAAACTTGGCTAAAATAAGTGTTAAAAAGGGCTTAAAATACACACCTAATATATATAACACTTCACACGCATCAAAGCATGTTTAAACCCTCGAACCAAGCATGACGATTATTGCGTAAGCAACCCTCGGGAGGGAAGCGAAACGTCATAGACGGAAAAACCCGAGAATGGGTAAATCGGTCTTAGACAAGAGGTGATAACAAAAACAAGTTGTAGGACTTGTAAACAAATGGGTCGAATAAACAAAGAGCCGAATCATAGGCCAACTGTTCGTAAACTGAATTTTGATGTGAATTGTGTTGATAAACGAGTCCGTAATTAAATTACGGTCGCGTAGGAAAAAGAATTACGTAAAACGGACTTGTGTAGTGAAAGTTATGCAAGTTCTAAGTTAATATTGATGAATTTTCGTAGCTGGGCAAAGTGCAGCAACAATAAAACAACTTGCTGTAAAAAAGGGGGCTAGGTGTAGCGCCACGCCCCCCTCCAAATTCTGGAATTATTTAGGGGGCTAGGTGTAGCGCAACCCCCCCCCCCCCAGGTGTAGCGCCACGCCCCCTCCAAATTCTGAAATTATTTAATTTTTGTTGTTTTCACTCATGAAGCTTGTTATAGCCATTCTAACATTATCAAAACTAACATTTTATGTGGTTTTGACCTTAGGTGATGGTGGACCTAATCCGGATGGCGATCAAGCAATTATCAAGAACCGAACGCACTAAATAAAGCTTCCGCACTTGATCTATTTTGTTTTAAGTAATATGTAAACACTTGAAGTCATGTCTTGAATGTTTAATTAGTAGGGTTATAACTTGAATATTATGATCATATATGGTCTTAAAATCATGAAAGTTTTTGTAAACTCGAAATTTTTGTACTAAATGCATGTTATGTAACATTAATCCTGTTATTTTAAGTTGGGTCTTACAGAACTCCCCACCGTTATCACACCGGATGCGTTTTATGTTTTTGGAAAATTGAGTTTTGACAAATTGATGAAAGTAAATGAGACAATCGCTCGCCTCGCTTTTATGTTTCAATAGGAACACCCAAACCACCCGACTATAATCGTCAACAATGGTAAGGAAATATCTTGCCTGAGTGAGTGAAGGCATCCTATACCTCCCCCATATATCGCAATGTAAAAGTTCAAAGCAATCCCCAGTTTTAATAGAACTAACAGGAAAGGGCAATCTTATATGTTTAGCTTTAACACAAGAATCACAAAAGAACGTACTGGTTTTCGAAGGAAGACCAACGAAATCAAAACGTGAAATTTGTCTCGTGATGCTTGTCCTAAACGTTTGTGCCAAGCATCTAGAGTCACCATCATAGCTCTTCTTTCACTACCCACCATGTCCACCTCGTAAAGACCATTTTTGCACTCACCTGCTCCAATCAATCTCCTCGTGGTCAGGTCCTGCATGATACAAAAAGTAGTGAAGAAGGTTACTGAACATTGCAAATCTCTTGATAGGCGGCTAACAGAAAGAAGGTTGCATGTGAACTTGGGAACATGCAAAACATTCTTTATTTTTAAACCATTTGGTAAGATGCAAGTTCCCTTTCCTTCTACTGGGATTAAAGATCCATTTGGAATGGCAACTGGCATCTCATTCGATGCCTTTGCTTGGTTATCAAGCCATTCTTTTCTATGTGTTATGTGTTCCGAAGCACCCGAGTCGACGATCCACTTATCTTCGCGATTAACTTTTCCTGCGAAGCTGTCCGTCAGCGGTGTTTGTGACAGTCCCTTGTCTCCGAACATACTCAGGAACTGCCGGTATTGTTCATTATTCAGCCCCGATATTAGGCTTTCTTCGACACACGCTGCCTTGGGGATCATCTTCTCAATTTTACCTTTTCCGGGCCACCATTCCGGGTACCCGATGAGTTTGAAACACCCATCACGCTTATGGCCGTCTCTTCCGCAAAAAATCACAGTGATCAGCTTTGTCACTGGCCATGTGTATGGTGATCGGCTGTTTTGATTGAGCGTGTTAAGACACCGCTCTGATACCATAAAAAACTCTTGGTATATTATTTCTTGATTATGATAACAAGCAAAGACAATACATAAATAGGAAAAGATGGGAACACAAAAAAAAAAACAATATAATGGTGGCGGAAGACTTGGCAGAAGACTAGGCATGATGATGGGCAAGAGATAAGGAATAAAATATGGTTAATATTATCCCACAATAGATCTAAGGACCTCGACCCTTCTCAAGGTATCACCTAGAGGATTCCTAAAAAGTTGTTAATGGTAGCACTGAAAACCTTCTATCGTTTTAGTTGTTAGTATATGTTCATTGCTTACTTGATGTTTATATTTCAAAAGTTATCTAGAAGATTATACGCAAACAAGGGCCGTTTAGAATAGTTAAAACTCAAAGAAACGGATGAATCATGTCCGAGGTTTTTGTAACATTTAGAGTCAAAATTTCTTTTGATAGTTTGAATTGATTATTGGGTATGGTCTTTGGGACATGTGGTTTATCGATATATGTGTGTGGGCGTGGGTAATATTACTATGGGGTATGGGGCTTGGGTTGGGGTGTGGGTTGGGGGAAAACATCCAAGCCACTACCCCGGGTGGGCTTGGGTTGGGGCGTGACCCTTGGGGCTTGGGTTTGAAGCCGGGCGTGGGGCGGGCTTGAGATCCGATGTGGCGGCCTCCTATTCACTGTCCACCGCCATGTCATAGCGGGTGTTTGAATTTTAAATTCCAACCGTTTGGCCAAGCCAAGCCACGCCCCCAACCCAAGCCCCGCCATACCCCACGGACACGTCACTCACCGGTGGGGGGCTCCAACTCCACGTGTCAACTCATGGCCCCAACCCAAACCCCACCATACCCCACGGTCTAAACTTCTTAAATTTGTCTACACGGTCTCTTAAAAAAATTGTACCAATCTATTTGATATACACATGGTCACGTTCTGATATGCATAAATTAAAAAAAAATACATAAAGTGATGCTGGTACAGAGTGTAACACTCTTTATTTTTTTAAATTGTAACTTAGTATTTTTATGCCATTACTAAATGTCAAAATAAGGAGAGGTTAACTTTATACAAGTCTTCAAAGTTCAAACCATAATATCAAAGGTGTACTTAGAGCCTGTATGACTGGATGGGTCACCTTCTATGCTATAACCATGTTTTGGTTTTTAGATTTTTGTAAGCATATTGTAAGATTAAATATATATTTATTTTATATTTAATCTAGTAGCCATTATAATCATTTACATTATATGGATCAAAATATATAACAATCCTATTAAATAATTAGTTGGTAATTGTTGATGGGCCTAATTACCCTTATTAACTAATTAGGGTTTCCTCCTGGGTGCTTATATAAGGAGACTAATGTAGAGGTTTCAGGGTTAGACACATAACCTAATTACTCATAACATCAAATCGCCTCCTCTCCATAACCGATTACCCTTTATCGGTTCTTATGATCACCATCATTAGATTGCACCTAAGGAGGAACCAGATCAAGCTGACAATCATGTCAAACTCTGTTGCTGCGTCTCCATCTGAATTCTCTGCTGGCCTGTGCTGATGCAATCAAATGTATGTTTTCATGTTTTCCATTATGTCTAAACAGAACTGATTCAACATGTGGTATCAGAGCATATGTTGATTAGTTAGTTCTGTTTTCGTATCCATTATTCTGGGATTGAAATCTGGAAAACAGACATTTAGAAAACTCAATAAAATTCACGGCTGGTTTCGAGTCATATGTGCCGAAATCATTGTTTTTTCGGAAAAAGGATAATAAAAGTTCACTCGAAATCATATGGTTAATATTGATGTCCGAAATCTGTTTTAAAAGGCCTTAAAATTCAGGTTTCGGGTTCCAGAATTTATGTTTTATTTTTTTAAGGTTCATCATGTTCTTAGGAAAATTCGAAATTCCTTTATGTTTTGGAATGTAATTAGGATTATTGAGTGTTTTTCCTGTTTTGATCAAATTTTATCATCTGAGTTTATTCGAAAACTGTTAATTGATAATCAGATATAATTTTCGAAATATTTTTGATAAAATTAGATCATCTTAAAACAGGAAACCATATCTCATAATCCCTTAGAATTCGAATTTTCAGTTATGTTTTCACATTCACAGCTGTTAACAGGAAGTTTCGAGATCCCTTCTAACGAGCCGAGATCAAGATCTCGACTCGAGACCACAAGGTCTCGACTCGAAATCATAAGTGTTCTCCAATGTTTACAACTCGAGACAACGATTTCGACTCGAGATCATAAGGTCTCGACTCGAGACCACTAAGGTTTCGACCAAGGGTTTCAATCTTAATCACTCGAGACCATGGTTGCGACTCGAGATCTCATCAAGCACTCGAGATCTCATAAAACACAGTAGTCGAGACCATGATTACGACTCGAGACTGTGGTTGCGACTCGAGACCTTGATGAGTCGAGACCTCATAATTTTACAAGTTAAGTCGAGACTTGACTCGAGATCTCACTCGAGACCTCATAACTGAGTCGATATCTCACTCGAAACCTCATTATTTTAGGTTGTTTAATGTGAACTAAGACTTAGCTCGGGGCTGTCCCCCTGCACCCCCCAGCGAACTCACTGCGGAGTTCGATCCGCGCTAACAGGTGGTTTGCTACTAAATAATTGGTTTTTGTAATTAGTTAGTTAATTAATAAGGATCAAATAATGTTTTACAAAACCAAAATCGCTTTACTTGAATGAGCTTCTGATGTATCATTTCTGGCCAAAGCTGATTTGATGCATCTACTTATCATACAAGTATTACGAAAGCTATGTTAAGTGTGCATCATAAACATGAATGTCTTAATATCTGGCCAAAGCTGATTTAATTCCTTCGTAGATGGCATACTTAACAAGTGCATAACTAAAGTGATTGTCTCAATTTCTCGCCAAAGCTGATTTGTTACAACCACTTTGCACACATGCTTAAATGATTACACTTCTGGCCAAAGCTGTTTTGTTTTCGTTTAAGTAGAACTTTAAATAAGTCTATTATTTTGATGTTAGTAATAGACATATCACAACCTCTTCACACAATGAACCTTATATTAATGATCCTTAATTAATTTTTATGATCATTTCGTCTGCCTTATTCTTAGTACCCATAATTTTACTCACTATAATTTTCTTCTATAAGTCTATATCTTATCCACTCTAATTCCTAAATCTAATATGTTTTGCTTAAAGTTTCTATAAGAATTAGCTCTTAAATTAAATCCTTGATTATCTCTTAAGACACGATAATCCTATTGTTCTCTTCTGATAAAGCACTACAGAAGAAAAGTAGAGCATGATGGTTAGGATAAATCGAACATGATGTCTCTTATGATAATCAAGAATAAGTGCTGTCACTAAAATGTTATTCCAGATTAAGTCTTTTCTAAGACTAATCTATAATTGTGGAATAATCATTAGAACTCCTAAGATGCATGCCTTCATTTAAAATTATAAACTATAAAGCTAAGTGGTATATGTGAATACATAATAATGTACAATACCATGACCCATAAAGTTAAGGGCTTACGCATGGAAATAAGTACATTTTTTCCAGTACATTACATACTAAGATTTTCACTTGTACAATTTGATGCCTTATAAATCAACTATAACACTCAAAAGTACCAAAGTATAATGAGTGTGTTGATAAGCAATATATGTACATAGAAATAAATGTTTGAAACTAGAAAATAAGATGTTATTCACCTTACAACCACTAATAGTTTAAAAGAGGATTGTTCTAAGGTCCATAGACAAATTACAAGTGCTAATTCCAACTTTAAGGGAAAATCTCAATGCATAATTATGTCATTAGACTAGGCATAAGCAACGAGACTATCCATTATTCTAAAGAACAGTTGGATAAATTAATTAGATAGTCACTTACTAATGATATTCAAGTCTGATAATTTTTAATATTCCAATTAACACATGATTAGTTGACTCTAGTTCCATACGTTTCCTTACCAGAACTCGACAAATAACTAACACGAGAGTTAGTGACAAAATTAAATGTTAAGACTATAGGAGCCATAATAAGCAATCTTCTAACAACGCTTTGCGACACCTTATATATTCTGAAGATTAATCAGAATATAGTATCATAATTAAGCAATGTTATGAAGATTGTGAGGTTTGCATAGTCAACATAAAGTCATACTTACCTTAAACTCTTATTTTATTTGTTCTAAGTATCTGGATTGAAACATTACTAAGATAAAACTAGATGATACCTTACACTTTCACAACTTTTGTCATCATGCAAATGAGAATTTGACAAAAGGAAAAATGAGACTTATAAATTTCATCCATTATAACCGAAATTCATGAGTAATCATGACATGGTTAATGAGGATGATTTTTTATCTAATCTCATTCTAAGTGATTTTAAATCATGACGTTATAGCCCTAAATATTACTTGGCTTAAATGGGTCCATCATAAGTCATTCATTGACATTCGTGGAACTTATTCCAAATGGAATATTCAGACATAATTTATTTATCATTTGAAAGACTATCAACTTGTATCTAAATTTTGTCGCATATGGCCCACGGTCTTAGAATAAATCTATTCATATACATACTTTATAAGATTTCTATTACATATGTCCCTAAGTTTCTTATGATATCTGGACATTAAAGAAATCAAATAAAGTCTAACGTATATGTGATAGGTTCCCACGTCACGTAGCTCGTTGAAACTTCTCCTCTAGCATTCTAGAGATATTATAGATCAGTGGGAGCATTAAGTGTCTTAATGATAACTTGCAATAGTTGCAAGAGGTGGGGGAGTGAAAATTTTACATTACCTAAATTTACACCTCTTGTACAAGACACTGCTCCATCTTAACACTGTTCTATCATAACTTGTCTCCTTAAAATCTAATGCTACTCTTACAAAAGTTTCATTGTTGCTTAATTGTGTGCACACTTAGATTTCTTACCTAAACTAGCATAATCCTCAACAAGAGAAATCACGACTAACGTCATTAACTTGTTTCTCTATTAGAATTTGTTGGTCGTTACATATTGACCCAAAGCATGCTGAGTTCCTAAAGAGTGGGAGCAGTCAAAAGTCCTTATCATGACTTGTAAGGAATACAAGAGGCGGGGGGAAGAGTGTCATTAAATTTCACTCCAAATTTAACTCCGATTACACCTCTTGTACACCATACTGCACCAACTCTTATAAACTTAGAATGAAAATGATAGCAACCTAACCAAGAGCTAATCCATAAAACTGAAACTTCTAACAAACCCAATAATCAACTCAGGAGGTCATCTAGGTTTAAAAGCCTACTAACTTTGATGATTACATAACCTCCCTAACTGAAGTTGAAATGGATTTTGGAAAAGTTTACTGATCCTATCTCTTCAAATTAAGCCATTAGTGTCAATCAATCTTCTAAATGGAATAAAATAGTTTTCTAGTAAAACTGATTTTATGTGTTCGTATAACGTTTGGGATTTGATTGAATTACCTAAGAGTGTTCATAACTAAACCAAATCCTGATACAAACGTTAAGACACTAAGAAACATGATTGATTGTCAAAGGTTATACTTAGGAAGAGATAAATTATCAAAGTTTTCTTTGAGGATCATCACTGTTCTAGTAGCTTATAATAGTTTAAGGCTACATTAGATGAACATTAAAAACAATTTTCCCTAACAAACTGGCTGACACATTTACATGTTCATAAAACAACCTAAAAGTTCTAAACTGAAGGTTAAGGAACACTTTGTTTGTAAGCCAATAAAATCCATGTATGGGTTAATGCAAACATCATAATGTGATGAAAAGCTAACGTAATTATTTTCATCAACAACCAAGTGGATTTATGTACCTACCTCAAAATGAGTGGGGGTAACTAAATTAAACTTGTCTATATAGATGATATTCTTTTGACAAGTATATGTTACATAAGTCAAAGCATTGTTAACACAAACTTTGATATAATAGATCTCAGAGATATCTCTTACGTAATAGATATCATAACATACTGAGATATACCCAATGGGACATTAGTTCCGTTCCATAAGTTTAACATTAAATGGGTCCTTCCATATGTAACAAACAATACTGCTCTCCTTTAGAGGATAATAGGGTATGTGAGATTATTTCCTTACGCTTCATTAATTAGAAGCCTTATGTAAGTTCAAGTCTACACTCGTTTAGATATTACTCACATTGCAACACACTAGATATGTCTAGATTAATGTGAAGCATCTAATGGAGTATTACAATATCTTTAAAAGAAACAAGAGGCTACAATTTAAAGAAGAAGTGAGAATTAAAACCGGTTGATTACTTTAACTTTGTAATATTCAAAGATGACAAAATGTAATTTCGGGTATATCTTTATGTCAGCAGACAAAACCTATCTCATGGAGGAGTCATAATGCACTGATATTAACAACCTAAGTTATAACGACATAATATAGTCACTAAATGTTATTGGAAATTTATCAGTGGATTCATAAGTTTATTAACTCCATATAATTAATGTTTTGAAGACTTAGTGTGATAAAGTCAGCTACCATGACTCCTTACACAGTAACAGTTCGAGAGGTCCTGCATTAAATTTCGATACGCAATTAATTATTCGTTTATGAACGAATTGAGGAAACTAAGTTTTGTATCGAATACATTCATGATATGCTTAAGGATCCTATGACTGAAGGGCTATTACCCATAAGTCTTATTAAGAGAGCTCATAGACGGGTATAAATTAATGGCCGTGCGCAATTGCATATCGTACTATGAATGACTAAGTATTAGTTAATTTTCCTCATCAGTTTGATTTTGTATGTCTCTAAGAATATGTCAAGTCGACATAATGGCATATAGACAAATAAAGTTACAAATCAAACAAAGGGCTTATGCGTATTTTGATCATAACGATTAGGTTTTAAATTAAGGCTATAGTATGATTAATGGGGGTCCTGAGTCGCATAATGATTCAACGGCTGTATTTCTCTGCTATAGTACTTGTTTAAGGCTAAAATGAGTGTTAACTCCTGATCAGGTTTACCTAATACTCATAGTAAATGATTACTCGGCTAAGTGGGAGAATGTAAGATTAAATATATATTTATTTTATATTTAATCTAGTAGCCATTATAATCATTTACATTATATGGATCAAAATATATAACAATCCTATTAAATAATTAGTTGGTAATTGTTGATGGGCCTAATTACCCTTATTAACTAATTAGGGTTTCCTCCTGGGTGCTTATATAAGGAGACTAATGTAGAGGTTTCAGGGTTAGACACATAACCTAATTACTCATAACATCAAATCGCCTCCTCTCCATAACCGATTACCTTTTATCGGTTCTTATGATCACCATCATTAGATTGCACCCTAAGGAGGAACCAGATCAAGCTGACAATCATGTCAAACTCTGTTGCTGCGTCTCCATCTGGATTCTCTGCTGGCCTTTGCTGATGCAATCAAATGTATGTTTTTATGTTTTCCATTATGTCTAAACAGAACTGATTCAACATATATGACATCCATTAGAGTGGGAGAGTTGGGGCACCATTCAGGTACGATACGAGTAGACCTAGCAAATGGGTCGAGTCGGGTCGGGTCATGGGTCAAAACGGGTTCGGGTCAAAACAGGTCAATTAAAAAGGGGTTGTTTTGGTTCGGGTTGGAGCGGGTTCGGGTCAGAACGGATTTCGGGTCGGGTCGGGTAAAAATGTTTTTTTTTTAAATGTGATTGTACATCAAGGGGCAATTTTATGTGTTTTTGAAATAAACATGTTCGTCTCCTGTTCTATCCTTCACTAAATGAATTTCGCAGGAATCATAAAACCCTTAAAAATGAGTTTTACATAAAAACAAAATTGTTTTCAAACCTTGAAAGCATACATATTTCACTAAACACTAAACCTTGAAAGCATACATATTTCACTAAATCGTCTGATGGTACTGGTCGAAACGGTACGCGTCGAAACGGTACGGGTCGAAACGGTACTGGTCGAAACGGTACTGGTCGAAACGGTACTGGTCGAAACGGTACGGGTCGAAACGGTACGGGTCGAAACGGTACGGGTCGAACGGTTCGCGTCGAAACGGTACGGGTCGAAACGGTACGAAACTCGCCCGACCTGAAACTCGTCTCGTACGGAAAGTCGTGTCGGCCCAAAACCCGTTGCGATCCAAAACCTGCGTCATGCCGAAACCCGTGTCGGCCCAAAACTCAATTTGAACTGAACCCGTTCCGATCCAAAACCCGTTCCGTGCCCTAACCCGTCTCGTGCGGATACTTGTGCCGGCTCGAAACCCATTCTGATCCGAAACCTGCCTCGTTTCTTTAAGACACTAACCCACATCGACCCATTTCTTTAATGTTGTCGACCCGCTTTGACCTGAAAATAACAAGATGGAATTTCAAGTGACCCATTGTGACCCGTTTAGTTAAAATATCTTACCCAAACCAACCCATATAATTTTAAAAGCAACCCAAATTGACCCACTTGAAAGGCTTTGGGTCAAGATTGCCCCCTCTAGGTACGAGTCCATTCTCGAGAACATTGTCGCCACCCTCTCGGGTGCACTTGGCGGGTAGGGTTCTGGGGTTGCACTTACCGAAGAAAAGAGACGAACGTTGACAAATATTTTTTTATTGGGATATTAGATTTAAATAACCTCAACTTTCATCAATTGGCCAATAACACTTCCAACTTTCAATTTGTACACCAGCACTCCCAACTTTCAACTTATTGGCCGATAACACTCCCTAACTAACTGAACTCTAACCCAGTTAGCTGATGTCAGCTGCCACGTCATTAAAAATACCACATCAGATGCCACATCAATTGCCACGTCGCAAAAAATGTAATGTCATTTGCTACATCAGCTGTCATGTCATCAAAAAATGTCACATCCGTTGCCACGTCATGTGCCACATTAGCAAAACGGGTCACATCAGCAAAAAACTAATCGGGTTAGGGTTCAGTTAGTTATGGAGTGTTATCGACCAATAAGTTGAAAGTTAGGAGTGCTGGTGTACAAATCGAAAGTTGAGAGTATTATTGGCCAATTGATGGAAGTTGAGTTTATTAAAATCCAATATCTTTTTTTATTTTTATTAAAAAATGATTTAGGGTACTTAAAACTTAAAAGGAATGGTGCCACTAATTAATTAGGGTACTTGTATTTGCTGGGATTCGAACTCACCTCTTTTTGTGGAGACAAACACCAAATTCACTAGACTAGAATACCATGGGCACTTACTTTCAAAAATACTTTATCGTCATTGCATATATTAAAATCGTAAATCAATGAGAACAATGTCTTTTTTTAAGTTTCAATATCACATTTTATACTATAAATAATATAGCTAGTTAACTTTCTTTTAAAAAGTTGAATACGCAGTTTTATTTAATTTTTCAATTTTGATATTCAGTGAAGTTTTTGTTGAAAACAGGTGTTGGTACTGTAACGTTACCATGGCGAACCAAACAAATACCAACATCGGTATCGGTACTAGGAACCGGTGTCCGTTTTACGGTTTTCATTAACATAAAACATGCGTCGCTATTCTTTGGACGCGTTTTATTTCGGCTATTATAACAAATGTCTATAACATACGTACATTTTAACAAACCAATACCGACAGTACTCAAGTCACGTCCAGCAGAAAATCCTACAGTCATAATTAAAAATTTATACTATATAATAAAATAAACCAACTTTGAGACACATGTCATTCATTGAATCCATCTATTTTTTTGTTTTTTCCTCTCTATCCTACTTAATTATAAATAATTAATATTAATTAAAAGATAATTATAAATTAAATTTAATATAGATTTAAACAATTCGTATAGGATTAAAATCTTATTATGATCAATAATTATTTATTATTTACAAAATTAATAAAATAGGTTGTTAAAGACGTATTTTTTACTTCAAATTTCCATTCAGTAAACATTTAAATTATGAGTGTATTATAATCCCTAATGATTGTTCAGAAACAATATATAAATAAATAGATAAATACGTACTATATTTTTGTATGATAAAAAATTTTATTGTATAAGATAATATATAAAATAATATTATTGTTGTATAGAAGATCATCTATACCTATACTATATACAGTGGCGAAGCTTTACCCGAATGACAGGGAGGGTCGAAAACGTATATACAAAAAAAAAATTATAGAACCGGGGGGTCGAAAACATATATACCCAAAAATTTCTATACGAAAACTGTATATATAAACACTACTGAGAGAAAAGTTCGGGGGGTCGGGCGCCCCTCCCCGCCCCTTCTATACTTCGCAACTGACTATATAATAAAAGAAACCAATGAGGGGACACATGTCATTTATTGAAGCCATCTATTTTTTAGTTTTTTCCTCTCTATCCAACTTAATTATAAATAATTAATATTAATTAAAAGATAATTGTAAAATTTAATTTAATATAAATTTAAACAGTTCGTATAGGAGATAATATAATATTTTGAAATATTATTAGATTTCAAAATTATTTATCCTGAAATTAACAAAAGACGTACACTAAATATAAACTAATATAATGTAAATGATTTATTTATTTTATTAAACTAAAGTAGTTAAGGTAGAATGCATTTTAAAAATGTTTATAAGGGGTAAACAAAAACATTAATCAATGTTTATTGGTTCTATACTTTTATTTACATGTTCAACTCTCAACTCAAATGCGGTATTCACTATGTTTACGTGACATTTATAAGAACCATCACCGCAATCACCCAATCCATCATATATCAAGTATATCCATTTGTTTTTTTAAAGATATAATTTTTTATTAGATTCGTTCAACCCGTGTAATAAATGAGGTTTTTAAAGGTATAATTTTTTATTATTTACTATACAAAATTATATTTTATACAACTCGTGTAATACACCGGGTTTCTAAAAGTTATTATGTGGTATCTAAAATTAGATTTATTCAATCTGTATAATACACATGGTATATAAAGATATAACAAGATATAAATTTTTATTGATTGGTATATAAAATTATATGTGCTCAACCCGAGGTTCTTTAAAATGTAACTTTTTTTATTATTTAATATAGAAAATTAAATTTACTCAACCCGTACAATACACGAGGTTCTTAAAGATATAATTTTTCTATTATTTAATATAAAAAATACATTTATTTTCCATATAATAAACGAGATTTTTAAAGATATATTGTTTTATTATTTGGTATAAAAATTATATTTATCCAACCCGTGTATTACACGGGGTTCTAACCTAGTATAGATTTTTTTTTGAACGGCAAATTTGGATCACTGACGGACCACTGGGGTATCATCGTCCCACTAGCAGAACCACCCGATCATATCCATCTCCATAAGGCATAGTGCCTATACACACCAATTCAGGAGGAAACCCAATAAATATGGGAAAAACCCCCTTGTGAGAATCGAACCCAGGACCTATTGGTCTAAAGTCTTATCTCACCCCAAGATACCATTAGGCTATAAAGTCATGGGTCCATTATAGCCTAGTGGCATCTTTGGGGTGGGATAAGGCTTTGGGACCATTAGGTCCTGGGTTCGATTCTCACAAAGGGGGGTTTTTCCCAGATTTATTGGGTTTCCTCCTGAATTGGTGTATAGGCATTATAGCCTAGTGGAGATGGATATGATCGGGTGGTTCTGCTGGTGGCACAATGATACTCCAGTGGTCCGTCAGTGATCCTAATTTGCCGTTAAAAAAAAGTATAGATTTTTTTTATAGATATAAAAGTATTGTACTATTTATTTGTAGTTAATTTCATTTAATTTTATACTCCAAAGTTGACTATAGAAGACATTACTTTTCCTACATTTATTTTTTTCAGTCTATTATTTGTCCTGCCAAATCGTGTCCGCCGCCCACAGACGGTCAGTCACATGACCGGTTTTTCCGTAAATAATCCCGCGAGCAAGAACAGTTAGTGGTCCACAATCCGGATTCAGTCAATGGTTATAATCATTGCACTCAACCACCATTAACGGCGTTATGCGTTACAAACGGAAAGCCATGAATATCTATCTTTTTATCATATTTTATTTTTAAAAGTTAATAATTACACCAATTGAAAAGTTATGATGTTCGTTTTCAATGTTTAAAATTACAAGTACACTATCTATTGTTCACGAGAGGCAACGTATTTGATTATTCCTCTTAGATTTGTAGTCGGTGTGATTTATCCCAAACCGCGACTCACACTAGAGGTAACGTATTTGGTTATTCCTCTTAGATTTGTGGTCGGTGTGATTCATCCCAAACCGGGACTGCGAAGAAGACACATTGTATGGCCATTGACGATGATGTTTTCTTATGGAAATATGAAAGATCGGGAGCTTTAAGTAGGGGTGTGCACGTTTTGGTTCAGTTCGGTTTTTGGAACAAAATTATGTAGGATTCAAAAAATAAAAAGTAGAATTTAAAATTTAAGAACTTTTTCTTATATGTTTACATGTAAGTTATTATATTTAACATTTTTAATTAATATTGTTCACATAAACCTAACATTCTAATCTATTTTTATGTTTCTTCAAAGTTTTTATTAAGACATTTTCTTTTATAATACTTTGAATATCATTTAATTTTTATATTAAATACATAACTTTCAAAAATAAAATAATTAATTCTACTAGTGTTAAACACTTAAACAATTTAAACTTAAACATAAAAATACATGGACTAGGCCTACTATTGTAACTTATCGGTTCGGTTTTTTTCGTTTATTGGAAATGATTATCCGAAAACCTAACCGAAATTTTCGGTTATTAAAAAAACCGAAAACCAAACCGTCGGTTTTTATTTCGGTTTGGTTTCTTCGATTCGGTTTTCTTAGTTATTTCGATTTTCTGCTCACCCCTAGCTTTAAGTGAGACATACGACAAATTATATGATTAGAGATTTAGAGGTGATACCGAAAGTGGAGATCACTATGTGGAGTGGGGCTAAGACCAATGAAGATGGGAGGGTTATGACACTTGAGAATTGATGATTACTAAACTTTGAGACGGTTACAATATGTTAAAATTACTATTCCTTGTTCTCTTTTTTTTAATAGCAAGACGGAACATTTTATTAACCATACTAACCAAAAGGACCATAGCAAGGTGCTATGAGAACCTACAGTACATCAAAACTTAAAAACAACAAAATTACATAGACAAACCAAACTAAATTTATTCACCATGAGAAATAAATCCAACTCTCCCAAGAAATCACTTGCACCTTTGTTCTATGCTTCATCCATTGGTATGATTCTTCTTTAATCTCTTCAATCATCTTAAATATCTCGCCATTTCTTGCTCTTAATATCTTTTCGTTCTGATTTTTCCATATAACCCAAGTTGTCAATAAGAAGATTGCGTGTACAGCCTTTTTCCTTATCTTCGGCCAGTTGTAGTCGTTTAACGAATTGAAGATCTCCCCGAGTGTTTACCGTTTTGTAGCCGTGGGTGCTTTAACCCATGTTCCGCCTTGATCCCATACTCCTTCCGCCATCCTGCATTTTACTAAAATATGATCCGGCGATTCTTCCTCCCGATCGCATACCCTACATAATCCTGACGGTTTCGGTACTCCTCTTTCCCTCAGTTGTGAAGCTGTCGGGATCCTTCCTTTTAACGCTCTCCATACGAACATACAACACTTTTGTGCAGCCCAGTTGTTCTAATAATAATCGTCTGCCGGTTTGTTTAAGTTTATATTCCTTGATAATGCATTCCTAACTCTCTTAACCGAGAAAACATGATCGCCTTCCCCTTTCCATATCCAATTATCACTAGCCTCCGATAGCCTTGCTTGGTTTAAACTTTCCTGCAATTCCTCCATTTGTTGCTTTTCAGGGTCCGAGTTTGGTGTTCTTAGCCAAGCCCAATCCCATAAAACCCCTTCGTCGAGCCGCCTATAGCACTCCTTTACTTTAGAACTTTTGTTCTTCGCAAGTTGGTAAACCAGTGGATATTTTTCTCGTAATGAGATGTTGCCGAGCCAAACATCTACCCAAAACATAGTTTTTCACCTGCTCCTATTTTACTTGTAAGATTTTTTTCTATCTCCACACCCCTTTTGTTCATGTCTTTCCCTATTTCCGCAATTGTTTTTGTGACAACCCTCATAATTACATGTATCCGTACGATTCATTAATGATAATTAAAGTGTTTGATGACTGTGTGGAATTACTTAACTGCTTTCTACTTACTGCGTCATACTTACATGTGCTTGTTAACATACTAGCCTCGTGCAGAAAAATTGACTAAATGGTCCTGAATGTTTTCCTATGTATTAGGAATAAATTGCTTTACAAAAAATATATATAATAGACACTTTACGGGATAATTAAACACTTTAACGAAACGGTATTTAACCGAGCAACCAGACATTACCCAGGACACTAAATTTTTGTCAAATACATTGTTTTATTATTTTTGACTAGTCATGATCCCCGTATACCATAACACCCCCTAAATATCAACATACTAATATATGTAAGTGTATACTTGACAACCTAACTAACTTTTACCAATTAGTTACAAAATTTGCAACCCCCCCCCCCCCTAACCAATTCGGTCACAAGGACCTTCACCGCCATACCACAATCTTGTTCAAGATCTTATTGCCTTATTTTATTAGATTGTTACTTGTAAAGGTTGCCAAAATATTGAGAGATGTCTATTTAAGCATGGCACCAAATCATAATATATCTTCACTAAGATTTCACTCCACCCTCACACCTCTCTCTCTCCCTCTCTCGGCTCTCTACCACCGCCAACACCACCACCATTCCACTACCATCAACCTCCATTTTCAAGTCATATTCAAGCTTAAAGGTTGATACAAGAAGGCTTGCTACTTGTGGAGCATCAAGGGAGCTTTGTTCTTGCTTCTTCATCATCCTTTCTCATCACCTTGTTCACGAAAGTTCTTCCCTAGCTTTAAGCAAGTTGTAAGCCCCTTTGATCCTTGTTTACTTCTCATTTGTTGATGGTTAATAGTTATTTTATGATGAATAACACTAAAAGATCGTAAACATAAGCATTGAACATAAAGCTAACATGATGATGAAATAAGATGAAATCTTGATGAAATGAAGTTGTTCTGATATGTTGCTGATTACTTGTTAATGTTAAAAGTCGTTATTGATCACTAAACATGTTAACGGAACCAATCGAACACGCTTTAGAATGTTAAAAGCTGAAAATAGGAGGCTGTTTAGTGATTTCAGCCAACTTCAGCTGGCTGTAACCGGACCTTAATAAAATGAAAAATGTATTTTCTGAAGTCTAGATTTATTTATTATGAAATACGGTTCTAATGGCACTGGAATCATAATTTTTGGACTTCGTTTACTATTTTTAAAGTGTCGTTTTGTAACAGCAGCTAAAGCTGCATTTTCACTGCTGAAAATATGCATTTTGTTTTCCGTCATAACTTGAATTATGTGTAGGGTTAGATCATGAAATTTGTACTGTAGATGACCACCGATGTATTTGTAATTTTCTCACTGGAATTTCGTAAATCGGACTCTCGATGAATTTTAAATAAATTATTCCGTGGACTGCAGTCAGAAAAAGATAAATCTGAGTTCAGTCTGGAAAATGAATTTTTATAAAATATTGGTAATGAATTGGATCCCGAGATTTTTACACAATAATATTTGGATCGTTTAGATATCCTGTAAAAAGTTGGGAATTTTTGGAACAAGTTAATTATTTTATTAAAATCCCCGAAAACAGCCCAGTTTTGAAGATTAAAGCTGAAACGACATAAGTAGTGATTTGCGTGTCTAAATGTCGGGTAGGTTATCTGAGAATAATCTAACATGTTATATGTCAATAAAAGTGTTATGTGCAATATCGTATGTTTGCTTATGAACGGGAATAGATGGGAAGCTTATATGGGCATAAACCGTTAAAGTGATGCATGCTATGTGATAGATACGTGTAGGAACTTTGTGCTCTATTTGAAAACCACTAAATGACTAACTGGTAATCATATTAGGACGTGAATGACCGACCTTGACTGTTAGCTATTTTTGAGAGTCAAACCGAGCAACCGAGGTGAGTTCACACTTTTCTACAAAGCATGGTAATTCCCGGTGGGAATGGGAATGGGTTCAGGAATAGGGATTCCTCGTCCTTTGAGACGTGTTTAGGAATGTAAATTCCTCGTCCTGTTGGGACGGATTAGACTTACTGGACTAGAACTCTATCAGCGAAGTCCCTCCCTTTTTGTATCGACTTAATCGCCGAGGCTATGGCGAGCGGGTCATTAGTTAATAGCGCTATTAGGTTTAACAAACCTCACGCCGTGCCAGTTGGGCGGGCGTGTACTAATGGACTATGGCACGTCGGTGATGATAGACACCGACGCTAGGGCACAATTGATTTTCGTTAGTAGTCGATATGATAAACGAGTCTGGTAGTTTAAATAATGGGGTAGCTCCCACGGCTGAAGTGCCGAGCTGGATAGCCAGAGAAGGTGGACATGGGATGGTTAACTAATAAACGTTTTCGAACGATGGGGTAATCCCCACGGCTGGATAGCTGATTAAGATTAAACTACGTTTTTGGGAAACAACTCTAAAATGGACAACCAACCGTGAACTCACTCAACTTTGTTGTTGACTCGTTATTACATGCTTTGCAGGTCGTTAGATGCTATGGAGCTTGCGCGAGGAGAAGGTCGTTGTGGGATACAGACTGTTATGTTCTGTGATTAATATTTAAATCTTTATGAACTTATTAAACTTACGCTTTGGACTTTAAACTTATGAACTGTGAACTTATGTTTTGGGTTTTACCTTTAATGCTTCCGCTGTTTAATTTGAACCTGATTAACTAGCTTTGGTCACCAATTGTATTGTGGTTGGTTTTACTTACTTAATTACGTTGTTCAATATGATTGGTGGCTCGATCCTGGTCATGTCACGCCTCCAAGCGGTGATGCTCCGCATGGTGGAATTTGGGGGTGTGACACTTTTCCATATCCCAGTATGGTTTTTTTCTGTGCCATGGATATTCTTCTTCTATTACTGTGAATTGCATTAATAACTTTCACCCATAACTGATGCGGCTCCATTTTTAGTCGCCACCACCATTTAACTATCAAAGCTAGATTAAGGTCTCTTATACTACCTATGCCAAGCCCGCCAAACTTCTTTGCTGCTACAATTTTTCCCACTTAACCCACCTCATCTTTTTGTTCGAGTTACATCCTCCCCATAAGAATTTTCTCCTTATACCTTCTAGAACTTTTATAACGGCAATCAGACATTTATACAAAGATAAGTAATAATTTGGCAAACTTCCAAGAACAGATTTCACAAGAGTTGCCCGTCCGGCAAAGGATAGAAGTTTTGCTTTCCAATTCGATAGCCTCCTATTAAAGGTATCTATGTGTTGTAAAATTTTGTGAAAATGAGTTTTTTACTAAATATTTTGGACATCAATAATATTTATATATGTGTTGTATATATAATTATTTATGGGTTTGTGTTCATGTAACCGGTATTGTACTAGATGAATTTTCCACAAATAACGAGAGACTCGTTATTATATTTTGTAATATATTTTATAAAAAGTGAACCTACCTCCTACATCTTTAGCTAAGGAAATTGTTTGTTATTTCAATTGAAAAAAGTTTCTACAAGTATTGAAATATTCAATTTTCTGAATATACTCTGTGTTGATTAACAATTTAATTCTTTTGTTTGTTCAAATTTTGACTTGATGATGAAACAATGATACTCACTAATTGATTAATTACCTATTTCATTGCAAATAGTCTTATAATCAATCAATAGTATTAGCTAAATTTTACTTTAATAACGACCCTCACATTGGCCAACAGTGTCACAACAACAGGCTCAAGTGAGGGGGCGTTATTGGATAAAGATGAGGTGTTTTGGGCGCTATTGGTGAAGTTATCACAACAGACTCAAGTGAGGAGGGTGCGAATGGAAAATGTGATAAGCAAGCCTAGAGACCATCATGCGTTGCAATATTAAAAGATAAATCCGGGTTGTGACTTCAGCCACAACACACAGTCTCATTGTGCCGGATCAAAATAGAAAGATGACGAGGAACGAGAGAATTGGGCCTTTTCTTTTGTTTTAATAAAAAAATATGACTATCATTTAGCATAAACTTAACATATATTTTAACCCTAGGTAATACATAACAGTTTAAACACATAAAAAAGTTATCCATTTATTTATCTCTATTTATATCTAAAGTTAAATTTTCAAATGTCTGAAATGAGAAAAGAATCAAGAGCCTCACGGGGACAATATCTGCTTTAATTGTTGTCTTTTTGTTGTTTATCTCTTTTTCATATTTAAATAATAGTTATAATAATATTTACGTTCAGAAAAACAACAATAGATTCCATACCTTCTTTCTAGTTTTCTAGATTTCGAGAAAAATATAACTATTGACTTATTAAATTATATTTTTTTTATATTTCTATCTTTTTTTTTTTTTTGAACAGCCAAACGAAGCATTTTATTCACCAACGATAATATCGTATTTACAATATAACTACCAAATAGCCAGCGGTTATCTGGACGGTACGCCCAAGAACCTTTGACAACTAGAACAAATAAAAGTACTGTAACGGAAAAGTCTGATACTTTTATAACAAAACCGGACATCTAACCGGGCGTTTTACCGTCGACTGGTCGGACAAGTTTCAAAACTCAAATACCGTCATAAATAATTTAACAATTAATATAATTATAGATACACATATGCATAGTTAACTAAGTTGGCCTTGTGGAACCACCGAACCGGTAACCAAAAGATCCATACGAAGATGAAAAGCACTCGACGAAGTTGGTTGTGTGGTGTTTATCGGTATGACCGGCTAGTCCATTGTAACGCAAGAACATTGGGACAAACTTGAATCACAAAACTTATAAAAAATAACGACGCCTCTTTATGAGTAGGGGTTTTTTTTTAATTGCAAAACTTATAACTTTAGTTTCATATTTTAAGGGAAATAAGTATACGAAAATGATTATACGGCAAAAGGTTGCAGTGAGCTGTCGGTCGTTACTGCAGGGACCAAGAAAAAGTGAGAAAAACTACACTCAAAAAATAATTTGTTTATTGTCAGAAATAATTTCCACATTAATAATTAATAATTTCATAATAAATCATAAGACGGCCCCACTATTGAGTGATATCATTTCCTATTCTCAAATATAGTTTTTTTCAGTGATCAACAAAATGACGTAAGCCAAATACTAAAAGGTTATTTAGACTAGAAGGAGTGGGGGCCGGCTGAGGCCCGGCTAGGACCGGCGCCGGTCCCCCACACCGCCCCCCTCCATCCCACCCTTCCTCAGCAGCAAGTCCCCGCCGGGCTTGCCGGGCCACCTTTGAAGATATAGCCGTTAATAACGGCTAGTTTTATAAAAAAAAAAAAAAAAAAAAAAAACCTTTTTCAATTTAAATATATACCCATTCTTTATACCATTTCTTCAATATTTCACCCATTCTTCTCCCATTCTCATCCATTTTTATAAAAAAACACTCCCATTTTTATACCAATCTTTTATAAAAAAATATCTCTTCATCCACAATGGCATCTAATCCTTGGTGGTCCGGCTCTTCTTCGGATGAAGAGGAGATGTTTTTCGCAAGCGCTATGGTACAGGCGGCGCAGATTCTTTTGGAAGAGGAAGAGGAAGAGGAAGAGGACTCGTCTGAAAACGTTATTACCAGACGAATATATGTTACCAGAAACCGCGAAGGAGCGCACGAGAACTTGGTTAACGATTATTTTTCGGAAGCACCCCGTTACAACGCCGACACTTTCAAACGAAGGTTCCGAATGAGTCGCCGTTTATTCACACGGATTGCTGATGATTTGGCGGGGCTAGACCCGTTTTTCACTCAACGACCCGATGCTCGGAATTATGAAGGGTTCACCACGTTACAAAAGTTTACTGCGGCCATTCGCCAACTGGCGTACGGTACAGTGGCCGACGCGTTGGACGAGTACTTACAGATGTCCTCAAGAACCGCGCGGGAATGTTTGTATCGGTTTTGCCATAATGTGGTGAAACTGTATAGCAAAAAATATTTGCGGAAACCAAACGCGTATGATGTTCAACAGTTGTACCAAGCTCATGAAGCAAGGCACGGGTTTCCGGGAATGCTTGGTAGCATTGATTGTATGCATTGGGCGTGGCATAACTGCCCGACTGGGTGGCGAGGCCAATACACACGAGGTGATCACGGCTATCCAACCTTAATACTTGAGGCCGTGGCGTCACAAGATTTGTGGATCTGGCATTCTTTCTTTGGGCTCCCTGGTTCACTCAACGACCTCAACGTGCTGTACCAATCGACGATCTTTAGCGATGTCGTTAATGGAATCGGACCGGACACCCGTTTTACAGTATCAGGGGTTGAGTATAGACGCGGGTATTATCTTGCTGACGGAATATATCCGTCTTGGTCTACAATTGTCAAGACTATTTCATATCCTGAGGACGAAAAAAGGAAAAAATTCGCCAAGCGTCAAGAAGGTGCAAGAAAAGACATCGAACGTTGTTTTGGTGTTTTAAAAAAAAAATGGGCCGTCCTTGATCAACCGGCACGTGCGTTCACACCGAAGCGGTTGCGCCTGATTATGTACGCTTGCATTTTGCTCCATAACATGATTATTGAAGACGAAGGTCGGGCGATTTGTGAGTATGATGAGAATGCATCTTACGGGAATACTGTCCCGGTAGATCCGACGCAACAGGATTTAAACTCGTTCGCGCTAACCAACGACTTCACGCATATAAACCTTCAACAGGATTTGGTAGAACATATTTGGAACAACGTTAACGTAGCGGACGGTGCCGAAGACGAAGACGAAGACGAGTAGTTTAGTTTTTTTTTTAGGAAATGTAATATTTTTTTTTATTTTTCGGAAATCTATTTTTTTTTTTTTTTAGGAAATGTAATTTTTTTTTATGTTATGAAATGAATTTATTTATGTTGTATTTGTTTATTTTTATAAAGTTTTTATTAAGTTAATAAAGTAAAACTTAGAAAATTATAAAATAATGAGGTGGGGTAGCCCCATCCTCCATCCCACTCAATTATGGAAGGAGGCCCATCCCCCACGAGCCGCCTACGTGGAGGCTCATCCCCGTGGGGATGGGCCAAACCACTCCTTCTAGTCTTACATTCGTGAGCATAGACGATGCTGGTGAGCGGGTCCGTCACAGTTTCAGAGAAAACCCGTTGCTTAAAATTCTATTGTGATAAAACCTTTGGTTCAATTCATATGAATTTTACTCTAGATAAGACTCGAATCTATGACTTCCACTTTAAAAAATCATGGAGTTGCCAATGCGCTAGAAGGTCATTGACACTTAAGAAATGTATTATAAACTAATGCTTTTAAGAAGACTTTCACATCCAGTTCTCTGTATTTATCTCTATCACATTTATAAACACTTATTTTATTGTTCGTTTCGGTTTTATATATTCACAAAATTATATAGATAATGAATAGTCATCCTCAAAATATAGATGGTCACTATTGTTTCTTATCAAGTTTTTCTATATTATAGAAATTCCAATAGAGATGTATTTAGTTGTTTTCTCTATTTTTATATAGAGTGGGTTTTAGAGGCTCCAATGTGAGTGCTCTAAGTTTCTATCGCTATGTGTTATGGGATGTGTGAAATGCGAAAAAAATAATGTGTGACATAGGTGTTACATAGGCAGTGAGGCTTTCGCATTTAACACTAAGTAATGTGTATTTTCGTAGTGTAAAATGTAAAAAAGTATGAAAACAATTAAAAGAAAAAAAATTGTGGTGTTTTGAATGTGATTGGCCCATAACACCCTAACCTTCTCTTCCCCTGCCCTCGCACTCGTGAAGCTGGCCACGTCGCAAGGGGCAACAACCTTTGACTACCAAATGTGGTGTGGAGCGCCTATGTTGGTGAGCTATGTGTACTGTGGTTTTAGTTTACAAAGTTGAATTTTAATATACACCTAGGGTGGGAGGGGCGTATTTTTCATTGGAGTTAACTGCCGTTTTCGTCCCTGTGGTTTGGTCACTTTGGCCATTTCAGTCCATTTTTCAAAAATGCGCCATTTTCGTCCCCCACGTTCTGGAAAGGTGCCATTTCAGTCCATTTCAGTTATGATTTTTGGACTGAAATTACACCTTTCCAGAACGTGGGGGACAAAAATGGCGCATTTTTGAAAAATTGACTGAAATGGCCAAAGTGATCAAACCACAGGGACGAAAATGGCAGTTAACTCTTTTCATTGCCTTCTACCACTATAAGAGGGTGTTTGAGATTTGCGTATTTAACTTCAAAAGTGTTTTTTTTTTTGTCAAACGTGTTTATGAACTTATGATTTTTTTTTCAAAATGAGGTTTTAAAAAAGTGTTTGGTTTAGCTTTTGTCATGAGAAAAATAAAATAACTAAAAATGATATAATAAGTTTCTATGTTTAGGGTATCCGGGGCACTCTCGGGAGGGTGTTCGGTGACCACATTCCCCGATCGGGAACACCGCCGCCATCACCGCGGGTGTCACACCCCAACTGATGGCGGAATCATCGGGGCATGGCACTGAGCGAAACAGATTGTCCAGAAGTTTCCATAACAACTATCATTACCATTTGATTAAATAATACGTCCCATACCGTATCTCAAATAGTTAAACAATTATTACAGACAAACATCAAGGCAAATATTTTGTTCCGACAACTCAGATTTAAACATAACTAATTTATTGGTTGGTTTCTAGGACTCCATCCCTAGCCTCAATTTCATCACCAGCAAGCTAAGCACAGAAACAACCTAAGCACCTGTCACATACGTTAAAATAAAGTCAATACATAAAATGTAAAGGTGAGCATACAAGTTTGATAATAGCATATAGAGTTCGAATTCGTTTACGCATAACCAGCACGTACACATAGTGAAATGAAGCACGTTAGTTATCGACACAGATCCATCGATACCAATGACTGCGGGTTGACTGCCCGAGGCAGTTCGCAATACATGATTACCACCGTAATCCATGCAAGTAATTGATCCTTAACAACCCCCGTGGGAACGGGTGCTGAGTCCAAACTATAGTACTATCGTTGCTAAGGCAGGTAGACAGCATTCCATGTGTAAACATAACAAACAAGCATTCATAAGCCACGTATAACATGCATAATGGTTTAGCGTTAAAATAGCTTGAGTAGTGTGATAAATGTAGTTTGAATATTTGTAACGTATGTAACACCCAAAAGTGCTAAAAGCAAAAAGGGTTCGAGTATACTCACAGAGATTATGGATTGAAGGGAGCGCTTTTCAGCGAGTACGATTAGCCTGAATAGATTTGATAACGTAACGATAAGTGACGCGTAAAACAGTACATAGTGAGAGTGGGTAGGATGACCGATCGTGCGGATAGGTCATCCGTGCGGATTGGCTATCCGTGCGGACTGGCAGTTCGTGCGGATGAGTCATTCGTGCGAGTGGTAATCCGTCCGGCTTAGTCGCTCGTGCGGATTGTCATCCGTGCAGACAAGTTATCCGTGCGGACAAGTAATCCGTGCGGATTATCTATTCGTCCGGACTAGTCACTCGTGCGGATAACATGTTCGAGTGGATTGTTTCTTCCTAAGAATGTGTTTGTGTATGATGGCTTGTGCTTTGAAGTTTTCGTTGTAGCATTTAGAAAACCTTTAAGTTTCTCTACCCTTCAAGGCGGTCGCGCGGACGACAATCCGTCCGGATGGTAATCCGTGCAGACACAACCTTAAAGGTGAGTCACTTGATGAAGTCCGTGCGGATGGTGACAGTCCGTCCGGATGGTAATCCGTGCGAACAGTGGTTATCCGACTAGATAGTTTGTTCGTACGGACAGAGACAATCCGTCCGGATGGTCTGTCCGTGCGGACAACTTGCCCGTGCGGATGAACATTGTTTGAAATTGATTAAGGTCTTAGTATCTCATGATCCGAAGAGTAATCCATTCAGAGGTCGTCCGTCCGGATTGTTCATTCGTCGATACTCAAACCTTGTTTTGAACGTGGATCCCAAGTGTAGTTCGTCCGGGTGACAACCCGTCCGGATCGTCTGTCCGTGCGAACAGCTTGTCCGTGCGGACAACTTCCTCGTCCCGGTTGTTCCGTTCGTCTACTCTTGGTTTCTGTTGTCGTTTTATCGAGACGTTCTGATTACGTGGCAACCACTTGGAATTGTATTCTTACTCGCGTGACTAAGCCGGCTAGGAATCACCCTAACTCGACCTGTCGGCGGTTTAGAATGGTCATTCCGGCTTAACCCGAAATCAGATGTCTTGCGGGTAGAATCCAGATCTAGGACTAGTGCATCACTAGTATCGAGTAGAAGACTAGAACTGATCCGATTCGTACCGTTTTTGAGGGTAAAAGAAGGAGAAAACTTGTTTATTTCTTTCAACTCTTTTATCCTTTAGAAAAATCTAGATTTAGGTGTAGTTATTGTGAAGTCTTGTGGAAATCGCTTAGATCTGAGTTATTCTTGGTGGAATGAGGTCACATTTGAAGTTCATGAGAACTTCATGATGACGTCACCCGGAAGTACATCAAATCTTGATGGTTTCACGGTTAAAAGTTGGGATTTGAAAGATAGAAAGGTGTAGATGTGTGTATAGATCAAGAATGTACAAGATTTAGAGCAAGATCTTACCTGGATTGAGAGAAATCGAAGAAAAGGTGAAGAAAGCGTGCTGGTCGGACGCCACTTGCCAAAAGTGGAAAGTTTGGAGAGTGACCCGGGTATTTATAGGATGCTAAAAGGGGAAAGGGCGATCCGTGCGGATTGCAGGTCACCCGGATTGTTTATCCGTGCGGATTGGTCATCCGTGCGGATGGCAATCCGTGCGGATCGGCAATCCGTGCGGATGGACCATCCGTCCGGATGTCGATTGAACAGCGTGTTCGGTGCGATAACGCTTCGGTTTCGATTGTGAGCGATTCGATAGGGTTTCCTAGTCAAATTACTTTTAGTCCCATCTACTTCGTATATAACGTGGTTCGATTCAGAATTCGGGCTCGGGTTCGCTTATTCGAGTTAGACTTCGAGTTCGATTGAGTTCGCTTGATTTCCACAATAAACATAAATAAACATGCACAGGTAACACTTAAGGCACACACACACGTATAAACGATAAGTAAAAATACAAAGTTCGAGTTACGATTTGATGTCGATTCGATTAACATAGTTTGATTATTAGTTGATTAACTTTATCGCATTGTTACTTCCTATCATTCGCAGTCGTAGATCGATTGAAATACGGTTAACATGATTCGATTATTGCAATGTACGACACTTACTCCACATAATATAAATAAAATAAAAACATTTCTACGAGTCAAGTTGCGCGAAATCGGTCGTTGACTTTGACCTCGACTTTGACTTTCACTCGTGAAAACACGGGGTGTTACAGCCTCCCTTTGTTTAGGGAATTTCGTCCCGAAATTAAGCTGTAAGCCATAACAAACCGTGAATCGTGTGAGAAGTATTTGTTTAGACCGATTTTGACTCGTGCAACGTGCGGAATCCGTACACGATCGTGACAATTGTAGGATCGGTTTTGACACCGTACGATTGCGTAACGATCGTTCGACGTGCGGAGTCCGTGATCGTGCGTGGATCGAATATACTAGACGTACAATTTTAACGTGATTCTATTGATTAAGCTGAAATCGTACAAGAACTAGAATCACAAGCCACTTTCTCCCTAACGCTTCTCTAATCAAACAACTGTGGATACTTTGCCTTCATGTCACTCTCGAGTTCCCAAGTGAACTCTGCGCCGCGTTTGCCTTCCCATCGGACTTTCACAATAGGAATGCGTGAGCGCCTGAGCTGCTTGGTTTGGCGATCCATGATTTCGACAGGCTTTTCCACGAAGTGTAATGTTTCGTTCACTTGTAGATCGTCTAGAGAGTCATGTAAATCGTGGTCGGCGATGCACTTTCGGAGGTTTGACACGTGGAAAGTCGGGTGGACATTGCTAAGTTCTTCCGGTAATTCGAGTCTGTAGGTGACTTTTCCGATCCTTTCCAGAATCTTAAAAGGTCCAACATATCGAGGCGCGAGTTTTCCCTTCTTGCCGAATCGGACTATACCCTTCCAAGGTGATACCTTTAGGAGTACGTAGTCACCAACGCCAAATTCACGGGGCTTGCGCTTTTTATCGGCGTAAACTTTCTGTCGATCCCGAGCTTTCGCTAGGTTGTCGCGGATTTGGAAAATTTTGTCTGTCGTTTCTTGTAGCAGCTCCGGACCGGTTAGTTGCGAGTGACCGATCTCGTGCCACACAATAGGCGATCGACATCTTCTTCCGTATAATGCCTCGAAAGGTGCCATCTGAATGCTAGCCTGGTAGCTGTTGTTATACAAGAATTCGACCAACGGCAGGTGTTTATCCCAATTACCACCGAAGTCTAGAACACACGAACAGAGCATGTCTTCAAGAGTACGAATCGTTCTTTCAGTCTGACCGTCGGTTTGCGGGTGGAAAGCGGTACTTAGATTAAGCGTTGTACCGAGTGCCGTTTGAAATGTTTCCCACAATCGTGAAGTAAACCGAGCATCACGATCAGAGATGATATCACGAGGCGTCCCATGTCTACAAATGATCTCGTCGGTGTAGATTCGGGCTAATCGTTCCACCTTGTAGTCTTCTCGTATTGGCAGGAAGTGAGCTGATTTAGTTAAACGGTCAATAACAACCCAAATGCTGTCATGACCTGATGACGTGGTTGGAAGCTTGGTTACGAAATCCATAGCTATGCTCTCCCACTTCCACATGGGAATTGGTGGTTGTTCGAGTAAGCCAGAGGGTCTTTGATGTTCAGCCTTGATTCTAGCACAGGTTAGGCATTTTCCGACGTAGAGAGCGATATCCCGTTTCATACCCGGCCACCAGTATCTATAACGAAGATCCTGGTACATTTTGTCACCACCGGGATGAATAGAATACCGGGATTTGTGAGCTTCGTCCATGATAATCTGTCGTAAATCGGTTCGCTTGGGAATCCAAACTCGATCTAAAAAGTGGAATATCCCGTTCGATTTGCTCACAAGTTGGGCTCCATCGTGGTAGATTCGTTCCTTCTTCAAAGTGTGTTCGTTGAAACATGCATGTTGAGCGTCGCGGATGAGGGTTTCGAGATTGTGCTGGGCTTGAACATTACGAGTGCTGAGCAGATAGCTCCGTCTGCTAAGTGCGTCGGCAACAACATCTGCTTTGCCTGGGTGATAACGAATCTCACAGTCGTAATCGTTGAGAAGTTCTACCCATCGGCGTTGACGCATATTTAGTTCCCTCTGATTAAAGATGTGTTGTAGGCTCCTATGATCGGTGAAGATCGTACACTTGGTACCATACAGGTAGTGTCGCCAAATCTTTAATGCAAAAACAACCGCGCCTAGCTCGAGATCATGGGTTGTATAGTTCTTCTCATGGATTTTGAGCTGTCGAGATGCGTATGCTATGACCTTGTCCCGTTGCATGAGGACACAACCAAGACCAAGGTTGGAAGCATCACAGCAGACAATGAAATCATTGTTTCCGTCGGGTAGTGTGAGAACAGGAGCATTGCAAAGCATGTGCTTGAGGGTTCGAAAGGCAGACTCTTATTTGGTTCCCCAGACAAAAGGCTGATCCTTGTGCGTGAGAGAGGTAAGTGGTACCGCAATCTTCGAGAATCCTTCAATAAATCGTCGATAATAGCCCGCTAGCCCGAGAAAGGAGCGGACTTCAGACGGGTTCTTAGGCGTAACCCAACTCTTGACAGCTTCAATCTTCGCAGGATCGACGTGTATACCCTGACTATTTACAATGTGACCCAGAAACTGAACCTCCCCCAACCAAAATTCGCACTTGGAGAATTTGGCGTAGAGTTGGTTCCCCTGGAGTAATTCGAGGACCAAACGTAGATGTTGCGCGTGTTCGGCTCTCGATTTGGAATAGATCAAGACATCGTCGATGAACACGATGACGAAGCGGTCGAGATATGGTTTACACACGCGATTCATCAGATCCATGGAAACCGCTGGTGCGTTTGTTAGGCCAAACGGCATGACAACGAATTCGTAGTGGCCATATCGAGTACGAAACGCGGTTTTGGGTATATCCTCCTCTTGAATACGCAGCTGATGATAACCTGAGCGTAGATCGATCTTCGAGAAACACGTAGCGCCTTGAAGCTGATCAAACAAATCGTCGATACGGGGCAGAGGATTGCGGTTCTTGATGGTCAACTTATTCAATTCCCGGTAGTCGATGCACATCCGGAACGACCCATCCTTTTTTTTTACGAAAAGGACTGGCGCGCCCCAAGGAGAGGTGCTCGGGCGAATGAAGCCTTTTTCAAGTAATTCCTGGAGTTGGGTTGAGAGTTCGCGCATTTCGGACGGCGCGAGTCGATAAGGAGCTTTAGCTATAGGATTTGTTCCAGGAATGAGGTCAATACGAAAGTCGATATCACGACTTGGAGGTAATCCGGGAAGATCCTCTGGAAAAACGTTAGGAAATTCTCGAACCACGGGAACGTCTTTCACTTCCTTCTTCTCTTTCTTTTCCTTCTCCGCTGCTACGACGTTAGCCAAGAAGGCCCTGTACTCCTTGCGTAGATACTTGCTGGCTTGGAGGCATGGCATAAGTTTGAGACCCTTCGAAGTAGTATCACCATAAACACATAAGGAATCAGCGTTTGCGAGCGAAAAACGAATCATCTTATCGAAGCACATAACTTCGGCATGGTTTTCTCGAAGAAAGTCCATGCCTACTATGACGTCGAAGCTTCCGAGTTGCATTGGAATAAGGTCGATTGGGAAGATGTGATTGTTGAGCTCGAGAGTACAATCACGGATAACAGAATTAACAGCGACGGTTCTTCCGGTAGCGACTTCAACATCGAATGCAGAGGAGAGTCGGGAACGTTTACGACTAAGGAGTTTCTCAAATTCGAGCGACATAAAGCAATTATCGGCTCCAGTATCAAACAAACATGAAGCATAAATACCATTCACAAGGAACGTACCATTGACCACGTTGTTGTCGGCCTGGGCTTGACGCACGTTGAGATTGAAGGTACTGGCGCGTGCGGCCTGGTGTTGCTGTTGCTGCTGCTGCTGTGGTTGCTGATGTTGCGTTTCTTGTTTCACTACCCTGTTCGGGCACATGTTGGCGAAATGGTTCGGGTCGCCACACGTAAAGCAGGCTCTGGCTTTGACTGTAGGTGCCGGAGGAGCTTGCTGACCCTGTGGGGCAGTGAGTAGAGCTTGATTGGCAGGAGCTTGACGTATGCGGCAATTGGCAGTAAAGTGGCCGTACACGTTGCAATGAGCACAAAAGCGGCATTGAATAGCAGTCGGGTGGTGGTAGGTGCAAGTAGGGCAGAGCGGGTGCGGCCCAGTATATGCACGCTTTGCGGGCGGCGCCGCTACTTGACGCTGTTGGGCAGGTACAGCTTGGATCGGTGCAGCAGTAATCGCACAGTTCTTGTTGGTGGAGCTGTTCTTTCTCTTGTTCTTTCTCTTGTTTCTTGATGTGGTGGGTTCAATGGTTGGTGCAGTAGTGGTAGCTTGATGCAGATGCTTGGAGGTCTTATCCCATACCTCAGCCTTAACCCTTTTGTCATTGATTTCAGCGGCTAGCAGATAGGTTTCCTCGATCGTGGTAGTCTTAGCCGCTTGCACGAAATCAGCAACGCAATCGGGCAAAGCTCGGATATACTTCTTGATGGTCATGTCGGGAGTCTTGACCTGATCGGGACAGATAATGCTGAGCTGTTTGAAACGAGCAGTGAGACCAGCATTGTCTCCATCCTTCTGATGTATGTGCCAAAATTCATCTTCAAGCTTTTGACGTTCGTGAGGAGGGCAGAATTCCTCTAGCATGACTTCCTTGAGCTCGTCCCACGACAGTCCGTAGGCTGCATCATTCCCTCGCTTGTTCCTCTCGGCCGTCCACCAGTCTAGAGCACGGGACTGAAAGACGCCGGTAGCGTTCAGAGTTCGAAGGTCATTAGGGCAACCACTTTGTCGCAGAGTAACCTCGATAGAGTCAAACCAGTGGAATAGTGCTGTAGGACCTCCTTCGCCTGTGAATTCTTTCGGCCCACACGATTTGAATTGTTTGAAACTGAAAGGTCTTGGGACAGCTTTAGGACCTTCAGTCCTCGATTCCTCGGATGATTTGCTGGCGTTCTCGTAAACATCACTCACGGCTCTAGCCACACTTTTCGCGATAATGGAAGCAAGGCGTTTGTCCCTCTTCTCCTGACGAGAGAGTGCATGACGGGATCCAGACGACATTGTCTGCAATAGACATCGCCATGGAACTCAACACATTGTATTCGAATCTCACCTCACACGTCTACTACTTACTAAAGCTTAGTAACACGTACATTCACATAACAGCGTAACACACAGTGCATAGTCACATACGCATGTAGAGCACATAATCACATAATTCCTAAGCATACAGAGCACAGAAGCAGGGAAAACACATACGCTTTTAGTCACTAGAGGCATTCAGAAAACAGAAACCTATTATTCAAGTCTGCGATCGCTTGAGTTATAGCGTGGTACAAGCGTGTATCGTAGCGTAAGTTGCCCATAATTTAATGATTTGGTAACGGTGTGTAGTGTGTTGTGTGTGTAGCAAAGGCCAAAAGCATTAGATTGAAACCAGTAGTATCTCAAGACGCTAATAAATAAGCATAAAATACGTAATTCACATAAAATCAACGAATCTCCAGAGTCAATGGTTTTGACTCAAAACTTGAAACACATAAAATCGAGAATAGATTGTCTGCGGCTAGTAGACTGTGACTAACCAAGGTGGTTCAATTATTCACAGGGGATCTGTTATGCACCTTCGACCTTCAGGATCGTGCCTTGGCCTCGATTCTTGGGCGTTTGGTGTGAATCCCGTTAGTTTTATGGTGTCTACAGATCGTCTGTTGAGACCTTGGTGAGAATTTGTAAAATGCGCGGAACAAGTTGTCGAGGTTTAGTTTACAAAGTTGAATTTTAATATACACCTAGGGTGGGAGGGGCGTATTTTTCATTGCCTTCTACCACTATAAGAGGGTGTTTGAGATTTGCGTATTTAACTTCAAAAGTGTTTTTTTTTTGTCAAACGTGTTTATGAACTTATGATTTTTTTTTCAAAATGAGGTTTTAAAAAAGTGTTTGGTTTAGCTTTTGTCATGAGAAAAATAAAATAACTAAAAATGATATAATAAGTTTCTATGTTTAGGGTATCCGGGGCACTCTCGGGGAGGGTGTTCGGTGACCACATTCCCCGATCGGGAACACCGCCGTCATCACCGCGGGTGTCACACCCCAACCGATGGCGGAATCATCAGGGCATGGCACTGAGCGAAACAGATTGTCCAGAAGTTTCCATAACAACTATCATTACCATTTGATTAAATAATACGTCCCATACCGTATCTCAAATAGTTAAACAATTATTACAGACAAACATCAAGGCAAATATTTTGTTCCGACAACTCAGATTTAAACATAACTAATTTATTGGTTGGTTTCTAGGACTCCATCCCTAGCCTCAATTTCATCACCAGCAAGCTAAGCACAGAAACAACCTAAGCACCTGTCACATACGTTAAAAATAAAGTCAATACATAAAATGTAAAGGTGAGCATACAAGTTTGATAATAGCATATAGAGTTCGAATTCGTTTACGCATAACCAGCACGTACACATAGTGAAATGAAGCACGTTAGTTATCGACACAGATCCATCGATACCAATGACTGCGGGTTGACTGCCCGAGGCAGTTCGCAATACATGATTACCACCGTAATCCATGCAAGTAATTGATCCTTAACAACCCCCGTGGGAACGGGTGCTGAGTCCAAACTATAGTACTATCGTTGCTAAGGCAGGTAGACAGCATTCCATGTGTAAACATAACAAACAAGCATTCATAAGCCACGTATAACATGCATAATGGTTTAGCGTTAAAATAGCTTGAGTAGTGTGATAAATGTAGTTTGAATATTTGTAACGTATGTAACACCCAAAAGTGCTAAAAGCAAAAAGGGTTCGAGTATACTCACAGAGATTATGGATTGAAGGGAGCGCTTTTCAGCGAGTACGGTTAGCCTGAATAGATTTGATAACGTAACGATAAGTGACGCGTAAAACAGTACATAGTGAGAGTGGGTAGGATGACCGATCGTGCGGATAGGTCATCCGTGCGGATTGGCTATCCGTGCGGACTGGCAGTCCGTGCGGATGAGTCATTCGTGCGAGTGGTAATCCGTCCGGCTTAGTCGCTCGTGCGGATTGTCATCCGTGCGGACAAGTTATCTGTGCGGACAAGTAATCCGTGCGGATTATCTATTCGTCCGGACTAGTCACTCGTGCGGATAACATGTTCGTGCGGATAACTATTCGAGTGGATTGTTTCTTCCTAAGAATGTGTTTGTGTATAATGGCTTGTGCTTTGAAGTTTTCGTTGTAGCATTTAGAAAACCTTTAAGTTTCTCTACCCTTCAAGGCGGTCGCGCGGACGACAATCCGTGCAGACACAACCTTAAAGGTGAGTCACTTGATGAAGTCCGTGCGGATGATAATCCGTGCGGATGGTGACAGTCCGTCCGGATGGTAATCCGTGCGGACAGTGGTTATCCGACTGGATAGTTTGTTCGTACGGACAGAGACAATCCGTCCGGATGGTCTGTCCGTGCGGACAACTTGCCCGTGCGGATGAACATTGTTTAAAATTGATTAAGGTCTTAGTATCTCATGATCCGAAGAGTAATCCATTCAGAGGTCGTCCGTCCGGATTGTTCATTCGTCGATACTCAAACCTTGTTTTGAACGTGGATCCCAAGTGTAGTTCGTCCGGGTGACAACCCGTCCGGATCGTCTGTCCGTGCGAACAGCTTGTCTGTGCGGACAACTTCCTCGTCCCGGTTGTTCCGTTCGTCTACTCTTGGTTTCTGTTGTCGTTTTATCGAGACGTTCTGATTACGTGGCAACCACTTGGAATTGTATTCTTACTCGCGTGACTAAGCCGGCTAGGAATCACCCTAACTCGACCTGTCGGCGGTTTAGAATGGTCATTCCGGCTTAACCTGAAATCAGATGTCTTGCGGGTAGAATCCAGATCTAGGACTAGTGCATCACTAGTATCGAGTAGAAGACTAGAACTGATCCGATTCGTACCGTTTTTGAGGGTAAAAGAAGGAGAAAACTTGTTTATTTCTTTCAACTCTTTTATCCTTTAGAAAAGTCTAGATTTAGGTGTAGTTATTGTGAAATCTTGTGGAAATCGCTTAGATCTGAGTTATTCTTGGTGGAATGAGGTCACATTTGAAGTTCATGAGAACTTCATGATGACGTCACCCGGAAGTACCTCAAATCTTGATGGTTTCACGGTTAAAAGTTGGGATTTGAAAGATAGAAAGGTGTAGATGTGTGTATAGATCAAGAATGTACAAGATTTAGAGCAAGATCTTACCTGGATTGAGAGAAATCGAAGAAAAGGTGAAGAAAGCGTGCTGGTCGGACGTCACTTGCCAAAAGTGGAAAGTTTGGAGAGTGACCCGGGTATTTATAGGATGCTAAAAGGGGAAAGGGCGATCCGTGCGGATTGCAGGTCACCCGGATTGTTTATCCGTGCGGATTGGTCATCCGTGCGGATGGCAATCCGTGCGGATCGGCAATCCATGCGGATCGGCAATCCGTGCGGATGGACCATCCGTCCGGATGTCGATTGAACGGCGCGTTCGGTGCGATGAGGCTTCGGTTTCGATTGTGAGCGATTCGATAGGGTTTCCTAGTCAAATTACTTTTAGTCCCATCTACTTCGTATATAACGTGGTTCGATTCGGAATTCGGGCTCGGGTTCGGGTTCGCTTATTCGAGTTAGACTTCGAGTTCGATTGAGTTCGCTTGATTTCCACAATAAACATAAATAAACATGCACAGGTAACACTTAAGGCACACACACACCTATAAACGATAAGTAAAAATACATAGTTCGAGTTACGATTTGATGTCGATTCGATTAACATAGCTTGATTATTAGTTGATTAACTTTATCGCATTGTTACTTCCTATCATTCGCAGTCGTAGATCGATTGAAATACGGTTAACATGATTCGATTATTGCAATGTACGACACTTACTCCACATAATATAAATAAAATAAAAACATTTCTACGAGTCAAGTTGCGCGAAATCGGTCGTTGACTTTGACCTCGACTTTGACTTTCACTCGTGAAAACACGGGGTGTTACAGCGGGGACCCGATTCGGGGAGTGGTTTCGGTGGTTGTTCACCGCGATGAATTGGCACATGGATCGAGTACATAGACGTTGGCAACGGTCACTTTTTAAAAAAAAAAATTCAATTTTTTTTAATATAAATAACCAACTTAAACTCACTCTCAAATAATTTTTTTACCACACCCACCACTCTCAAACTCACTCCAAAAAAATCTATTAAATACAACACACAATGGATTCCAAGTTCCCGTTTTTTTCCTCCCCTACCCGACTTTCCCGACGATGAAGGTTCATCGTCAAGCGATGGTAGCTTAATTTTCTTCCAAAATCTCATCCAACAAGCGGAGATACTAGACACGGCATCGTCTGGTAAAAAAAAAATTGTCCCTCGAGATCGTGAGGGTGGCCACGAAACACTAATGGCCGATTATTTTGTAGAAAATCCAAAATTTAATGCCGATATTTTTCGTCAGAGGTTTCGTATGTCCAAGTCTTTGTTCCTAAAAATTGTTAGTGACGGCGAAGCGAACGACGAGTGGTTTCAAGAGGGCTTGGACGGGAGAATGAAGAAAAGTTTCACGCCGTTGCAAAAGGTTACTTCTGCGATTAAACAACTTGCAACCGGTAACCCACCAGACGAAAACGACGAATATTTAAAGATGTCTGAAAGGACTTCTCGTGAGTGCCTTGAGTATTTCTGCCAGACGGTCTGTGCAATGTATGCCGGTGAATTCTTACGTAGACCAACGAGCCACGACGTTGCGCTATTGTATCAGGCTCATGAGGAGAGACATCACCTACCTGGTATGTTGGGTAGTCTGGATTGTACACACTTCGTCTAGAGAATGTGCCCCACAGAATTGCGTGGACAATATATGAGAGGCGATCATCAATACCCGACGGTTATGTTAGAGGCGGTGGCGTCTCAAGATTTGTGGATTTGGCATGCTTTTTGTGGCCCGACGGGTTCACAAAACGACATCAACGTGCTACAACAATCTCCGTTATTTCTTACTCAACGAAACGGAACGGCGCCATATTGTCCATTTCAGGTGAACGACCACTTATACAAACGCGGGTATTATCTTACTGATGGGATCTACCCTAGCTGGTCCGTGTTTGTGAAGTCTTTTCCATATCCTCACATCCCGAATGAAAAAAAGTTCAAGAGGCAACACGAGGCCGCAAGAAAAGATGTGGAACGGTCGTTTGGTGTGTTAAAGGCGAAGTGGGGAATACTAAAGCGTCCAATGCGTTCCAAAACGGTGAAAAAGATAAGGTTACTCGTGTATACGTGCATTATTTTACATAACATGATTATAAAAGACGACGGAAGGGCGATAGCACCGGTACACATTCAAGATCCTCCAGTCGAACCCGTCTTCGCTGATACAGCTTATAGCGAGCTCATTGACGAAGAAACGCATTGGAGACTAAAACACGATCTCGTTGAGCATCTCGGACGTTTAGATCTACCTCACCTTGAAGTGAGTTCCGACGACGAGTAGTTTGTTTTTATATTTTTCTAGTTTGAATGTAATTTTTATTTTTCTAGTATAAATGTAATTTTTATTTTTAATTTAATGAAATGTCTTTTATTAAATTTTATTTAATTTTTATTAATATTTTTTTAATTTATAAACATGCATAATTTTACAACAAATAAAAAAAAAACACAAGTCCCCTAAGAGGGGAGTGCCGCCATCAAATTGGGGTGTTAGGGGAGTTTAAGAGGGGAGTTGACGTGGCATATGCTGGTTGGTTATGCGTAAGAGAGGGGACTCCCCTCTTAGGCTAAAGGGTATGGGGGCCGGCTAGGACCGGCGCCGGTCCCCCACACCGCCCCCCTGAGGGTCGGCTCGGCCCAAACGGCTCCCCACAGCCGAATGAGACGTGGCCCCACTTCAAAAATCTAGCCGTTTGCAAAGGCACTTTTCTTTAAAAAAAAAAAAAATTCATTTTTCAATTTAAATGTCCTCTATCTCATCCATTTTTATACAATTCTATCCTATCCTACTCTCATTCTTCTCCAATTCTCTTTCTTTTTTTATAAAAAACACTCCATATTTTTTATACCTTTTTCTCTAAATCATGCATCCTTTCAACCCAAACAACCCCAACCCAAACAACCCCAACCCAAACAACCCGAACCAACCTAACTTTTTTTTCGACCCCCGCTTACACTCCGAGTATGGATCAATCGTGGGGGGCTCCGCAATTTCCTTTTTCGGGTTTCCAACAAACACCCAACGCATTCTCACAAATGTCTGAAGTTCAACAACTCCAACAATACCAAGCGCTACAACAAATCATGCAACGCAACTCGTTTGAACAACTCCAATCGCAACCGCCAACTTCCCAACCGGTTCACCTTGACGATGATGATGAAGTCGTCCCCGAATCGCCACCGCAAGAGCTCAACCGAAAAAAAAAACAAGGGGAAGGGGAAGAAGGTTGAAAACGTACCCGAAACCGCGCCAAAAAGCGGTTCGAGAAAACCGGGGAGACCTTGGACGAAAGTAGAGGAGGAGGCGCTAGCAAGGGCGTTTGCTAAGTCCTCTACTAACCCGATAGTCGGTATGAACCAAAGTTTAAATTTTTAATTTAAATTTTAAAAGTTTTTATTTTTTATTTTTACTAATGCATTATTTTTTAAAATTTAGGAAACAATCAAACGGGTGATAGTTTTTGGAAGAAGGCAACGACTAGATTTCATGAGATTATGGAGCATAGCTCGAATCGTGATGTAGAAGCCGTCTCGGGCAAGTGGCGTAAAATGAGCAAGATCATCAATAACTTTAACGCAATTTATAACCAAATTTACACTTGTCCTCCTAGCGAGAGTAACGAGACGGACATTCTTAACCTTGCTATCGCTTAGTGGGACTCTCAAAATTCAAAGCCTTTCCCGCACTTCCGAGCATGGAACGTTGTAAGGAAAGAACAAAAATGGATGCCGATTCCAAATGAGGTCGCAACCGCCAAACGGACTAAAACTTCCGAGTCCGGAAGTTATAGTGCGGGAGGCTCCACCGGTCGTTGTCAAATCGACATAAACGACGACCCGGAAGATGACGAGGACGTGTTGCCCATTCACGAGTCGGAACGTCCCATCGGGAGGGACAAAGCAAAAAAAGAGGCGGCCGGAAAGCGCAAAGCGGCCGGCTCGAGTGGAGGGGGCGGCTCGGGTGGAGGGGGCGGCTCGAAGGCATCGGCGAAAATGGACGACTTGATAAACGAATTCCGTTCGTTCAAAGAGTTCGCGGCCGAAAAATACACTCACAAGAAAACCGTGTCGGCCGACCAAGCTCGAGCGGAGGATTTTAGAATTATGAGGTTGGATCTCGACTCGGTTCCGGAGGAGGAACGAGTGGTTTATCGGAGGATGAAGGAAGAAGTGATGAAAAAATGGACGTCGTAGGTTTTTTTTTATTTTTATGAAATGTAATTTTTTATTTTTATTTTTCGGTAAATTTTTTTTTGAGTTAAATGCCATTTTAGTCCCTGTGGTTTGGGCTATTTTGCCAGTTTAGTCCAAAGGTTTCATTTTTAACCTGTGGGTCCAAAAAGGTTTCATCGTTGCCATTTTAATCCACTGGGTTAACTTCATCCATTATTTTTGTTAACGAGAAGGGCAATTTAGTCATTTTATATGTAATTCTGTTAACTAGAAGGGCAATTCGGCCATATAAAATGACCGAATTGCCCTTCTTGTTTACAGAAAAAATAAATGAACTTAACCCAGTGGACTAAAATGGCAACAGTGAAATCTTTTTGGACTCACAGGTTAAAAATGAAACCTTCGGACTAAACAGGCAAAATGGCCCAAACCACAGGGACTAAAATGGCATTTAACTCTTTTTTTTTTTTAGGAAATGTAATTTTTTTTATGTTATGAAATGAAATTATTTATGTTTTTTTTTTAAATTTTTATAAAGTTTTTATTAAGTTAATAAATTAAAACTTACAAAATTATAAAATAATGGGGTGGGGCCCCATCCTCCATCCCCCTCAAATATGATGTAGGCTCATCCCCCACGAGCCGCCTACGTGGAGGCTCATCCCGGTGGGGATGAGCCTCACCATACTCTTTAGTCTTAGGGGAGTGCCCCTCTCACCCTTAGTTGCAATTTTAAAGGTGATGGATAGATTGGTAATTTAATGATCAAAAAGTAAAAAGCTATTTAGAAAACCAGGATTTCGTGGCTTTTGAGAAACAACTTTTTACTTCTAAATAAAAAGTCAAAATGAAAAACAATTTTTGCATTGTCAAACACTTTTTTTTAACTTATTGGTTTTTAAGAAAAAAACAAGTTATTTCCAAACTTAATCCCAAACACTCTCTAAGATTCAACAAATGAGATTTGGTTACTTCAAATTTAGCCCTCAACTATCTTAAATTACCTTAATTAGTGATATCACTATCTTAAACTACCATTGACACAAAATCCTTGTGAGAAACAAGGAAATGCAGCCACCTAACATACCCTTAACTCTCTCTCTCCTTTCCATACACACAAATATATCTATCTCTCTCCTTTTCCTAGCGTTAAGTACTAGTCACCGAAAACCTTACTTATAAAAGCAACCCACAGGATTTGGCGACGACATTCTGCAAGCCCTTACCCGAGAGTGCCCACACACCCTTATAACTAACATATCCTGACAATATTATCTAGAATAAAAAATGACCCTAAGTTCAAATAAAATTGTTAATAACATAAATATAATATCTCAACGACTAAAACATGCATAACCCAACACAACAAACCCAAGTTTTATATTATATAATGAAGGTTTGTGTCAATTCCTTACACGATACGAATGCAACCCGTTTAATATGTTTGTTTATTACATGAGTCATCTCGAACACAATTTATTTAATAAATTGGTTAATCCCAACATGACTCTTTAATAAATGGGTTGTTAACCCACTTAAGTTCATTTTTTATCTCTAAAGTTCTATAAATTTCAAAATGGGTATTTAAAAGTGTTAAGCATGATACATTTAATTTTAATTTCACTCTAACTATTAATATTTTTATAAGTGAAATTAATCTTGCATTTCACTAACTTTTCATCAATAACAACTTTGATAATTATGCTTAACGAACCCGTTATCATTTCACAATTTTTTAATCTTTTGGATCGGGTCCTCTAACTTCAAGCTAATTATATAAACTTAAAATTTGACTATTTAATTTTTTGTAAGTGAAATTAATCTTGCATTGACACTAACCTTTAATCAATAGCATTATAGCAACTTTGATGATTATTCTTAACGAACCCATCCATTATCGGTTTACATTTGTTTAATCTTTTGCATCGGGTCCCTCTAACTTCATGCTAATTATAGAAACTTAAATCAAATAATTGAGAATGCTAGAAAAAAAAAACTAATCAAATAAGTGGTTTTAACTTTGTGGGGTTTTACTCTTGGCTTTAGATGTGTTTTATGCATTTGGGTGTTGTACTTGCTTTTTGTGTTGTTGTAGATCTGTTGGTAACTCTCCGACCGCCGCTGACCAATTCAGCCGCTCCATTCTTTGTCTTCCGACTGTCTATTTTGACGATCGGTTGTCTTTAAACGCCTAAACCCTCGTTGCCACCACCTCACCTAACTACTTCCGACTGTCTATTGAAGCTTAGAAAAATGTTGACAACTAGGATAGATTATGTGATACTTAATGTAAGAATATGTAATCAAATATGTTGATGATCATGACATATTGTAACTGTGATGACGTTGGTATTCATTGTTAATATGTATTTGCTATTTAGCACGGTTTTACGCTCTCACCGTAACATGCGGGGGTAAAGAAATCTGCAACACGTGAATTGGGGGGGGGGGGGGTTGGGGTTGCAAATCTAGTTGTTATTAAGTCACAAAGCACCACTCATATATATAAATGAATATGAAACATATTGATTTGAAACACGACATGACTTTTGTCAGAACTCAAAGATTGAAACCACAAACACAGTTTTATTATGAATCTCAACAATCAGATACACGCAATAGACAATCAGTCAGCACAGATTGTTCTACAAGTAAAGATCTCCAGTAGGATGATCTGTAAAAGACAGAAGGAAACCCTAATCTCACGAATATACGTGTGAGCAGAGGGAATCAAGACAGAATGATATAAGATGAGAGCGAGTGAAGTAAGGAGCTCGAATGAATCAGCCACACCAAACACCCTTCTTTATACGGGCCAAGCCCTAAGGGGCCACCGAGAATCAAGGGAGCCCAAAGCAATCAACAGCTAAGCCCAAAGCAATCAACAGCTAAGCATAACGGATACTAGCCCAATGACAGCAACCTCACAAACAATAAACATGGAAATATATTAGAGAAGGCAATGAACATTTAAACTGAATAAATAATATAAATAGTATTTTTAACACCCCCCCGCAGTTTAAATGTGAAAAAGATTAGACAGACCTAAGAACTTACACATGTCTGCATGAGCCTTTGGCAGCAGGCCTTTAGTGAAAATGTCTGCCAGTTGATGTTCAGACTTGACACCAGTGGCTTTAATTAAGCCTGAAGCAATTTTTTCTCGCAAAAAAAAGAGGTCAACCTCGAAATGTTTCGTTCTGTCATGAAAGACAGGGTTAGCAGCAATGGATAAAGCTGCTGTGTTGTCACATTTCAGCACAACAGGGATATCTACATTCACTTTCAGTTCCCTTAAGATGTTTATCAACCATAATACTTCACACGTAGCATTGCACATAGATCGATATTCTACTTTGGCAGAGGATCTTGAGACAACGTTTTGTTTTTTGCTTTTCCAGGAGATCAATGAGCTTCCAAGTAATATACAAAAGCCGGTGACAGATCTGAGGCTTTCAACACATTTGGCCCAGTCCGAATCTGCAAAGGCTGTTAAATGAAACGTGCTACTTTTTTGAAAAAGAATGCCAGTACCTGGTGCACTTTTCAAGTAGCGCAGAACCTTGAAGGCAATTTGGGTATGAGCCTCAGTTGGCTTATGCATAAACTGAGACAAATAATGAACCGAATAGGCAATGTCCGGTCTTGTATGTGATAGATAGATTAATTTTCCTATCAGTTGTTGATACTGTGTGACATCCACAGGTTTTGACTTAGTGAGAGTTCGATTTGTCAAAACATGATTTTGATCTATGGGACAGCTGTTGGGCTTACTTCCACTCATCCCGTATTCATTTAACAGGTCCATACAGTACTTCCTCTGAGAAAGGCAAATGCCATTGGTATTTTTAATTACCTCAATGCCCAAGAAATATTTGAGTAGGCCAAGATCTTTGATTAAAAACTCAGTTTTTAAAAAATCCTTAATTTTGTTTATTTCTTTTTCACAGTTTCCAGTTAGAACAATATCATCTACATAAACAAGAAGCACAATAAACACAGAGTTCACAGATTTGATGAACATAGAATGATCACACTTAGATTGTGTAAAGCCAATTTTTACCAGCACTTGAACAAGTTTTTCATTCCACATTCGTGGAACTTGCTTTAGGCCATATAGAGACTTATTTAACTTACATACTTTATTCCCTTTAACATCCAACCCATCAGGTAAAGTCATATAAACTTCTTCTCTAAGATTACCATATAGGAAGGCGTTGTTAATATCAAGTTGATACAGGGGCCAATCATTTTGGACAGCTAGAGTGACAACACATCTGACAGTTACCATTTTAACGACAGGGGAGAATGTTTCCTCAAAGTCAATCCCCTCTCGTTGGTTAAAGCCTTTGGCCACAAGCCGAGCTTTGAACCTATCTACTTCCCCTGTTGACTTGTATTTGACCTTAAATACCCATTTACACCCAATAGGTTTTTTACCACTAGGAAGATCAACAATATCCCATGTATTATTCTTATACAAGGCAGATAATTCATCATTCATAGCATCAATCCACCTTTTATCATTAAGAGCATCTTTATAGGTGCATGGTTCAATTATTTTATTGATATTAGCAGCAAAGCAAATGTTCTCACTAGGTAGGTTGGAATAATTGACGACTTTATCATAGCTATATTTTGCATTCCCAACAATATAATCATCGAATCTTTTAGGAACAGAAGCGGACCTAGTGGACCTTCTAATGTTTTGGGTACCCTCAGGAAGGTTTGACTCATCACCAATGCCACTAGACTCAGCCCTCACAGGTTCAATTGTAGCCCCTATGGACTCATTCCTCTCAGTCTCAACATCAGCTCCTGATGATTGCTGAGTATCACTATCGACAGTTGACTCAACTGCATCACTGTGTTGCTGAGTCACAGTGGTTGAGTCAGAAATATCCTTCTCTTCATCATTGGGATTTGTATCACTTGATGTTTCAAAATTGTCAAAGAAGTTGAGTTGGTTTAAAAGGTTTGTACTTATTTGTTCATGAGTGTTATTAAAAGGGAATACAGTTTCGTGAAAACTGACATCCCTAGAAAAAATGAATTTTCTTTGTTCTAGACTCCATACCTTATATCCCTTTTTAAGATTTCAATATCCCATAAAAACACATTTTTCAGCTCGTTCCTCAAGTTTATCAGAGTTGTCTAAAATGGTAAAATAGCAAAGACAACCAAAAACTTTCAAGTGATCAAGAGAAGGTTTAAAGCCAAATAACATTTCATAAGGAGAACAACCATGCAACACAGAAGAGGGAAGCCTGTTAATCAAGTAGGAAGCAGTAAGCACACATTCAGACCAGTATTTGAGGGGAACTTTAGACTGAAATAATAAAGCTCTTGCAACATTTAGCAAGTGTATATGTTTTCTCTCCACAACACCATTTTGTTGTGGAGTATATGTGCATGAGGTTTGATGAATAATCCCTTTGTTTTTAACAAAGGATGACATTTGAGAATTAATAAACTCGGATCCGTTATCACTACGAAAAACCTTGATATCGACTTCAAATTGAGTTTTGACCAGATTGTAAAAATTTTGTATGTTTTCAAAAACTTCTGATTTTGATTTTAGTAAGTACACCCAAACAGTCCTGGTAAAATCATCAACAACTGTGAGGAAAAATTTGTACCCATCTATGCTAGTGACTTTGTAGGGACCCCAGACATCCAAATGAACTAGATCCCCTACTTTAGATGATCTGTGTTCACTTAGAGGAAAAGGGACTCTATGTTGTTTGGCTTTGTGACAGATGTCACAAGGCTTGATGTTATTTGACTCAGTTTCAATTTGTAAGACTTTCAACACTTGTTCAGCTGGGTGACCCAGCCTTGAGTGCCAGAGCTTTATATTTTCAGTTTTACTCAAACAAGATAAATTAGTGCCTAGAGGGTTACCATAAAAGTACAAACCCTCAGTTTGTCTACCAGTCACCAGGGTTTTCTTTGTGCAGGAATCCTGAATGTAACAAGTATTTTCATCAAAAATGACCCTAAGTTTGTTGTCCTTGGCTAACTTATAAACAGAAATAAGATTCACATAGTACTCTGGCACAACAAAAACATCTTTTAAGATCACAGAGTCTGACAACTTAAAGGACCCAATTTTAGTGACTTTAGCATCAGTCCCATTTGGATGTTTAATGGTAATATTATATTCAGACACATCAACTAAGTCAAACATGTTTTCACTGGTCATGACCATATGCTGGTTTGCACCAGAATCAATGATCCAATTCAGATTCTGTGTTGAAGGCCCCATAGAGTTAAAACAGAAAGAATTTTTATAGTTTCTAAGAGTAGAGAAGGAGTTAAAGCATTTACCTCCTACATTGGATTCTTCAATTTTATTTTCATTCAGCAAACCTAGCAACTTAGAAAACTGATCAGCAGACAGAGTGTTCAAGGAACTAGCACTTTTGTCACTCACAGAATTGTTCACAGATAGACTATTGTTGCTATTAGTAGAATTATTAGACTTAGACCATTGACCATTTTGATTTGGCTTTTGTCTATAATTGGTAGGGTAGCCATGAAGCTCATAACATTTGTCAACAGTATGCCCAATTTTGTTGCAATGAGTACACTTAAGATTAGGATTAGGGCCCTTGTTAAACCTTTTTTTATTGTCATTGAAGTTATTTATTTTAGCAGCAAAACCAACATTAGGAGCTTTGGACCCAGTATTTGATCCTCTATGAGACTCTTCTCTAGAAATGATAGAGAAGGTAGTTTTGATAGTTGGTAGAGGATCCCTGGTTAAAAGATTTGTCCTAACAGGTTGATAAATATCATCCAGGCCCATCAGGAATTGCATAAGTTTAATTAGCTGATTAAATTCATTAAACTTAGTGGAAGCATTACAAGTACAAGAGGGCAACTGTAGCATGGCATCAAATTGTTTCCACATTGTGTTAATCTTATGATAATATTCAGAGACACTAGCACCATTTTGACTCACAGAGTTAATTTTTTGAAACAGACCAAACACAACAGAACCATCAACTTTATCATAAGTGTCTTTTAAATCATCCCATACTTCAGACGCAAGCCTAGAATAGACTTGTCCAACATATAATTCCTCAGAAACAGAGTTCAAGATCCATGTTAACACAATTGAATTGCATCTGTCCCATTGACTAGCAAGAACATCATCAGTTTTAGATTTAACACAAGTACCATCAATAAACCCTAGTTTGTTTTTAGCCATTAGAGCCAGCTTCATAGCATTTGACCAAACCACGTAATTTTCAGTTCCTTTTAATTTAATACTCACAATAGTGAGACCACTGGAATCACTAGCATGCAGATATAGAGGATAACTGGCATCAAGCTTACTAACCAAGGTAACAGATGAATCAGATTTATCAGGCATATTTGGCAGGCAAACACAGAGAGTAACACAGAAACAAAGGCAGGTAAAAAATTAAAACACACCCAGCAAATCACAAGGACCGGCGAAGCCTGGACAGAGGTCCGATCAGAGGTTCGTCACTCAAGGTGCCTCCGCAGACGTAATCCAGGGAGCCACAACACAACTGACCAACTAAATGCAACAGAGTGAACCCTCTCTGTGTCCCAATAAATCAAATCGGTAGCCTAAAATCCGGTATCAAGATGCCTAGACTCAAAACAGTCAAAAAATGATGCAGAGTAAAATAAAAGGGAGAGATGGAACGGACTCACAGTGGGTGCAAAATTTCCGGTCAATCAGGCTTGTAACCTTCACTTAGGGTTACAAGTTTTCTGATCAGAGAACCAAGAACACAATCTGTTGGTTTGCCCTAAAGAGGGACCAACTAGAGTCTTCTTCAAGAGAAATGCAAAAAGCCCCAAAAATTAGGGTTTCAACCTTCAAGAGTAGAACCGTCTCCAGGAAGTCAAAGAGGCTTCGGAAACAGAAGACAACCACAAACCCTAGAACTTAGGGTTTTACGAGCAGCGGCAAGACCAGAATCAGAGCAGCGGAAGACCACCAGAGCACCGGTTTAACCTCGGAGCTCTGATACCATGTCAGAACTCAAAGATTGAAACCACAAATACAGTTTTATTATGAATCTCAACAATCAGATACACGCAATAGACAATCAGTCAGCACAGATTGTTCTACAAGTAAAGATCTCCAGTAGGATGATCTGTAAAAGACAGAAGGAAACCCTAATCTCACGAATATACGTGTGAGCAGAGGGAATCAAGACAGAATGATATAAGATGAGAGCGAGTGAAGTAAGGAGCTCGAATGAATCAGCCACACCAAACACCCTTCTTTATACGGGCCAAGCCCTAAGGGGCCACCGAGAATCAAGGGAGCCCAAAGCAATCAACAGCTAAGCCCAAAGCAATCAACAACAATCAACAGCTAAGCATAACGGATACTAGCCCAATGACAGCAACCTCACAAACAATGAACATTTAAACTGAATAAATAATATAAATAGTATTTTATAAATAGTATTTTTAACAACTTTAAGTTTGTTCGGGTTAGGACTAATGTTTTTTACAAGACTAATATATGGATTATGTTTTGGTTGACATATTCAACTTATCAATCCAGAATCTTTAAACACACCAATTGTCAATGTTACATTATTGACACTCTGCGATCATTCCAGAATCATTAAACCCACTAATTGTAAATGCAACATTATTAGGCCGTGGGGTATGGGGCGGGGGTTTGGGCGTGGGTTGAGGTAAAACGCCCAAGGCACCACCCCGGGTGGGCTTGGGTTGGGGCGTGGCCCCTTGGGGCTTGGGTTTCAAGCCGGGCGTGGGGCGGGGGAGCAAGGTGACATGGCGGTTTGTGAATGGCCAAAAGAAAAGAGCCGTTGGGCTAGCCTTTGGCCAACGGCTATATTTAAAAAAAAAAAATTATTCCATTTTTTCACTATAAAACTCACATTTTACTTCCATTTTTTACCACATTCAACCACATCTTCTATACATCTTCAATTCTCCTTCTACAAAACGAAAAAAATGCATCCTTACAACCGTCCTTTTGACCCGAGCAACCCGTATGGATTCCAAGAGAATAATCCTAGCCCACCACCCACTCGTCCAGTAGCTCGCCCATTTTTCATACACTCTCATATGCCCGACATGGCGGGTTATGCATCGTATATCGGGAATCGTGTATTTACTAACTTCCCAAACACCGAAGATTCAATACCTACCCCGTTTTCACAATCGCCCATCGACCTTTCACCAACCTCCATCGACCTTTCACAAAACGAATCCGTTCCCGAAACTCAACCACCCAAAGAGAGTCCTTCCGCATCGAAACCCATAAAAAAAGAAGTCATAAGAAAAAAACCGAGGAGGATAAAGTAGTTGAAACCGCCAAACGAAAATAACAAAAATGGGTCTATGCTGAAGAAGTTGCATTGGTGAGGGCTTGGTGTGAACAATCTCAACATTCAACTTTAGGTATTCTTAACCTTTGTTTTTATTAATGGAATGGTTATTTTTTATATAAGTTTGTAATATATTAATATTTTTTTATTAGAATAGGAAATTCGCAACATCGAACCGCCCTGTGGGAATGGGTTAGTAAACTATTCCATGAAGAAATGGGTAGGGGGACTTATCGTGAAAACGATAGCTTATCCTCAAAGTGGAGCGAAATAAGCACCCACCTAACAAAATTTAGTGGGTTTTTAAATAAAGCAAAGCAAAACCCTAAAAGTGGTGAAACCGAAGCCGACATTTTGACAAATGCACTGGTCGCATTCAAATCAAATATGAAGACCGACTTCCGTTTCATGCATTGTTGGGAGATTTGTAAATTCCATCCAAAGTGGTCGACTATCCCCATTGGTAGCGAAACTAACTCGTCTTCCAAAAGGTCAAGGGCCTCGTCCCAAGCCCAATCTGATGCACGAGATCAAGAGTTTGAGGACCTTTTGGATGATTCGCCAAGCCCAAACCGGCCTGAGCATGGAAGAAATGCCTCAAGAAGGCGTGCTAAAAAACAAACAGCATCGGCTTCAGCTGGGAGTTCTGACTCGCGTAGGGGAATATACAGCGACCAGTTGGATGACATTTCATGCAAGATGGATACATTCAACGTATTCTAACAACAAAGGGCCGAAATACGAATGAGCAAAGAAGCTAGAGATTCTGCTAGAGATGCCCTGAAACAAAGACGTGATGATTTGAAAATTCTATCCCAGCCGATTGATCACCTACAGGGTGACGAGTTAGAAATAGTCTTGGCGTTGAGAGAAGAGATAAAAAACAAATATAAAAATTAGGAATTTGTTTTTTTTTGTAATTTTCTTTTTTTGTAATGATCTTTATTTAAAAATATTAAAAAATTAAATTTGTGTTTATTGGGTCTGCCCAGCGGGTCAGCCCAGCCGGTCAGCCCACCAAACCCACGCCCCAAACCCCCGCCCCACCATACCGTGTTCAATGTGGGTTTACCCATGTCTGCCACCCCATTCCACGTGTCAACCAATGCCCAACCCAAGCCCCACCATACCCCATGGTCTTAACACTCTACGATCATTGACACGTCCCCATCAATCACCCTTTAACCACCCCACCGAATCCCCTACACATCAAAATCCACCGTCGTCGTAGATGTTTTTTAGATGTTTTTTCTTTCTAAAAAACGCCCAACTCTAAAAAAAAAATACAATACAAGGAGATGCATATCATGAATATGTAAAAGAAAGAAGTGTGCCAACAAAACCAGTGGAAAACTCAAACGACTTGCAAAAAATTAAACTATGTGTGACAAGATATAGCCTCACTCAATCCATAACCACCCTAAAAATTAAAAATTTAAAACCACAAACCAAAGAAATGAACTCAATCAAATACAATGAAAAGCCCCAACATAGCACATTCATTATTGTTTATATCGGCTATATTTAATTAAAAACCAATTTAAATTTTGATTGAGTTTTCTAAATAAGTTTAAGCGTCCAATATGAATTAGAAACCTAACAAATAATTCAAAACAAAACAAAAGTGACACGAAATGGACTGTTTCAGTATAATTGCAACAATAATTGCAGTATAGTTATTTTAATCAAACTTCTCTTCTAATAATACAATTTAATTATATAAAAATCACCATTCATTACAAAAATATTTACTATTCTAATTGAATGTTTGTAATTAACTGACATTAAAATATGTGGTTAAGTTTCTATTACAAATATTTTAGTTCAACTTTATTTTAACTGGTTTTTAACTTTTAATCCTTTAATGCTACATGTTCGCGTATGAGCACCCACAATGTTGAGAAATTGTGGGTGTTCGAATACATATAGCAAAAGTTCCAGAATTGGAGCATGGTTTTGTACATTGTGGGTGGTATCTGGAGCTTGCGTCCAATTTTAATCGTGACTTTGTTTAATTCACGATAATCAATGCACTTACGCATTGACCCGTCTTTCTTTTTAACAAATAAGATCGGCGCTCCCCATGGCGATGAACTTGGCTGTATGAATCCTTTGTCCAATAATTCGTCTAACTGTTTCTTCAATTCTTGCATTTCTGCAGGTGCCAAACGGTAGGGTGCTTTGGCAATCGGTGATGTTCCTGGTAGCAGATGAATTCTAAATTCAACTTCTCTGTCTGGCGGTAATCCTGGTAATTCTTCTGGAAACTGAGATACTACTGAAATATCTTTTAGTTCTTTTCCTTTAGTGTTAGTGATTATAGAAATCAAATATACTAATGATCATTTTCTTATATAACTCGCTGTTTTTATTACAGAGATGAATTTCGTGGATCTAGAGGGCTTATCTCCTTTAATTGTGATTTTTTCACCCTTTGGTGAATTTACTTGAATCGACTTTTGATTACATAAAATACTGGCTTTATTGGCTATTAACCAATCCATTCCTAATACAACATCAAATCCTGCCAGATTTATTGGATAAAGGTTTGCAATAAACTTTTGATTTAAAAATTCTATTCTTGCTCCCTGCAAGATTTCGGTAATCTTAATGATTTCCCCATTTGCTGTCTCTAGTAGACATTCTTGTGGGAGTTTAGTTAATGGTTGATTGAGAAGTTTGCAAAATGAAGTATTAATAAAACTTTGGTTCGCACCAGAGTCAAATAATACTTTAGCAAAAACATCATTAACTAAAAACGTACCCGCTATCACGTCCGGAATCATTTTAGCTTCTTCTGCAGTCAGAACAAATGCCCTAACATTTTTAGTACTTTTGTTGTTCATGGCTGGAACTAGTTTCGGACAGTTCGGCTTAATGTGACCCTTTTCTCCACATTTGAAGCACATTCCATTATTAGGTTTCTTCCTACAATCTTCTTCCTTGTGTCCTGGTATCTTGCAGAAATTACAGTAGGTAGAGCATCTTCCTGAATGCTTCTTCTTGCAAGCTTTACAATAAGGTGCAGAGGTAGAACCTTCATTTTTCCCACGGTTGGAATTTCCATAACGAAATTCTTGGGTAAGCCTTTGAGCTAGGTTCCTCCTCTGTTCCTTTTCTCGTGTACGCACTAATTCATCAGTTAAGGTGTTTGCTAGTTCTACAGCTTCTTCTATAGTTTGAGGTCTAGCTGCCTTGACTACATGCCTAATCTCACTGATTAATCCCCAGATGTAGCGGGAGATTAATACTGGTTCTGGTGATGCAAGGGTTGTCACTATTCTAGCATATTCAAAGAATGTAGTTGTATATCCCTTACTATCCACTCCAGTCATCCTAAGGTTTAGGAACTTATTTGCTATCAGTTCCTTTTCATTGGGAGGGCAGAATTTCCTTTCCACCATGTTCTTAAATTCCTCTCATTCAATATTGTAAACCCTGTCACTTCCCCTGGATTGGAGGATAGTGTTCCACCATTCTAGTGCTGAATTCTTAAATAGATTGAAAGCAAACATTATCTTATCCTCTTCTGAGCACTTGCTTATTTTTAAGACTGCCTCAGTCTTTTCTATCCAGTGTAGAGTTGCAACGGCCCCTTCATTGCCCGAGAATTCCATTGGTTTACAAGACCAGAATTCTTTATAAGAACAACCATAAGACATGGTTCTTCTTCTTTTGGGAATGAGCACTTGAAGTATAGGTCCATTGTTTATGTTGTGTTCTGGTTCAGTGGGTCGTTTACTGCCATGATCACTTTTGTTTTCTGCTTCCTTAACCGTTTTAATAATATATGGCATCCCTTCTATAATTACTTGTGCCACTATATGTTGGATGGCACTGTTATCCACTTGGTTTCCATTATTATTGTTGTTCGGGTTATCGTTATTCGGGTTATTGTCATTCTGGTTTTCCTGGTTCACTTCGTTGTCCATCTGAATTTTAAACATTTATCAATTATTAATATCACAAAATAATATTTAATACAATCAATCACACAACACGCATATTGATCAAAATCGTCGAACATTGCGACTTACTCTATTTTATATTATGCATCCATATATATTACAGTACAACTGAAATTGAAATTACAATACTATTAGGCATCCGTAGCTATTGTCTAGATTTTTTTTCAAACATACACACATATTATATATTATTATTATTATTTTATTATTATTATCATCACTGTCACTGATATGGGTTCATCCAGAACTCCATATTACGCTCGTCATACTTCCAGACGTTCTCCGATCTGCCTCATCCTCTCACTACCTTCTAAAATCTCCTCACCAAAGGTTCGGAGTTCTTGCACATTCTCTGTGCTCATTGGGGGTGTAGGGGCTGGTACTGGGTTTGGGAACTGGGGCATGGGTTCTTGGTAAGGATAAAGGTTCTCTAGAATTTCCCTGATGTATTGATCATTATCATAGTAGGGATCTAGAGGGTCCAAGTCTGGGAAGGCTGCTAGGTTTGGCATGGGTTCGTCTTCTGGTATTGGGTAGCGTTGTTGGTAATCCCTATGATCGTCAAACCACGGGTCGTAGTTTGGGTCTAAGGGATTGGGTGCTGGTATTCTAGGTATCTCAGTGGGGTCAAAATCAGGCATTGGGATTTGATTTTCTGGATTGTTTTCAATTTCCATTGGCTGTGTGGGAAACAGTGGTAAGGGCTGGGGTGCTATGAGTTGCTCCAAGTTAGGGTCGGCAACTGTAGTTGCTAGGATATGGAAATTTGCTAGACTCCTATTGAGCATATCCTGGGTGCGGGCATCTGTTTCTCTCTTAGCGGCTGCTAAAGCTCGCTGTTGTTGTAACTTTTTCATTCTCTTCCTACGTTCATGGGCTCCTCCATTGAACTATCCTCTCTTCTTAGGAGGGAATGGCTCTTCAGACTGAGCCTTAATCACGAATATCCCATCTTCATTGTCAGCTGAATGCCCTGAGAGGGTAGGCTGTGAAGAGGTGCCTTCGCTCCTAGGTGAGCTGGACAACTGACGGTAGGCGTCGGAAGGTCCTTGGTCGCTCATACTATAAACTAACAAATAGTCAAATAAAATACAATGATAATATACAGATATGCACGTATTTCCATAATTTATTTCCTAACATTTTGAATAATATCTTGGTGTCAGCAGAGCTGAATCAGTGGCTTAGCTCTGATACCACCTTCTGTCGCAACCCCCGTCCCCTAATTACCCGGGAACGGGCAGCCGAGGCCATTCTCGGTGGTATCGGTGTTTATCATTTTGGCAGCGGAAATTTCATCAGGACCGTAGTTAGGAAATATTTTATCAGAGTAAAATACCAACATTTTATAATATTAAACACATGGGAAAATTTCAAGTTTCAAGTACACACATTTTCATAGGGATAAACCCTATTTTATTTAAATAAAACATTTCTTTATTTTAGGTAACTTTATAGCCACTTTTCTAAGCCTTCAGTGCTGTCCAGCTAGCTTCTATTTGGCTTTCACATTTTGTTACCTGAAACGCGTTTAAAAACATTTTGTCAGTGGGAAATACTGGTGATTGAATCCCAGTTTAATCAAGATATGTAAAACCGTTGTACAGTATTGAGGGCGGTCGCGCAATTACATTTGTTTCCATCTACTTTAATTACCACCCACGGTACTGTCAACCCGACTTGTGGTCATGTTACTACTCACAATGTAGTAACAAAGTTTGTATACAAAACCCCAACATACCGACGATAATTGTAGAATACATATACTCAATCATTGTTTAATATAATGTTAATCATATGAGGTTTTGTGAAAACAATTTGCAAAAAGGAGATTACTCACATTGCTGTCTTAGGGTTTTCTTTAAGGATTTCCTGGTGATTATCTATTAATTACACAAATGCACACGCGTTAGTATAATAACCCAATATTTACATTAGTAATACCCTCCCCGAGACGGCATTCCAACGACTACGTCGGGTAGAACCATGACAGCCGTTACGGAACCCTGGATCAATCGGGCAGCGTATCTAATACGTAACCGGGGTTATGATACTTACAACGAGGCAGAGCTTCGCTAATTAGGGGGTATACTACCCGAATATAGCTTCTACACTTATGAAATTCGAGAGAGAAAGAAAAGTTTGAACGATTTTGACTGAACAGCCGATCCCCTCTATTTATAGTGTCTGTCTAACACTTCGCCGCGCCCCGCGAAGGTTGTAGCCAAGGGCTATGCGGCCCGCGAGGGCAGCTAGGGTAGGCCCTAGCTGATCCGACTCAAACCCTAGCTTTGACACGCCTGTGCCACGTGGCGGCACCGGGTTCTGCCGTTTGGCCTCTCACTCTCGCCCCGCGTAAGCCAAGGGCTGGTCTTACGCGGCCCGCCAGAGACCATAATTTTTTGTTGGTTATTTAATTTTAATAAAAATAAAGGTATTCGGGGCCCGTTTTCGTATTCGGGGTGTATTTTAGGATGTATTGAGATATTTTAAATATTTTTAGGGTGTCGGAATTATTTTGGAGGGTTGTTATAAAAGACTAAGTAATGAGTGAGATATGCTCACTTGAAGAACTTGTTATGATTCTGTCCAAGTTCTGATTTCCAGCAATGTTTGAGACTGATTTGAGAGTGAAATGTGAGAGTTGTAAAGTGGAAAATGCTTGGAAGAGGTGTGGGTTTTATAGGGAAGTGTTTAGGGTTGGGTTTGGTGTGTATTAAATGCAAAATTACAAGTTCAAACTCAAAATAAACACAAAAATGCTCCAAAAATCGAGTATGTCCACTTTTGCCTCTACCAGACGGCCTCGCGGCCAGCGAAGACCCCTTAGGGGCTGGTCGCGGCCGGTGAGAGCCCGGGTTTGGGGCAAAGTTTGATTTTTGACATTTTTCACCCCCAGACTTCCTAATTTGATGTTTTAAGGTGTAACTTTGGATGTTTTAAGCACAATAAGCATAGTTAAGGGTATGGAATGTAATTTTTATCATAAACCAACATAAAACGAGTATAAACATGTATTTTTGTCGAGAATAAGTGTCGAAATGGTGTAATTTAGCATATGAGACACATGTTTACAAGTTTGACGTATTTTGCACCAGTTGTGAATAAAGTATCATATGATTAACAAGTTTGATCCTATAAGCATGTATGAAATGTGTATAACATGTAGGTGAAGAAATACGAATTTCCATTATGATTCAAGTCTCGGATTTTACAACGACTACAACGAAAGAACGATTACAAGATTACAAAGTTTCTAAAAATAGAAATACAAGCAAGACCTTCTAATTATGGAAAGTACGAAAAAGCAGGGTGTTACATCATAAAACTTTGAACAATAGATTCTCAACAAAGTTGCAGTTAAATAATTTTATATGTGATGCAACCAAATAATAAACTAAAAGTTTGTAAACGTGCGGATTATTTGTTATGTTACCAATAATAATAAGTATATGAGTTAAATACCTGGTTGGTCCCTGTGGTTTGCGAAAATTACAGACTTAGTCCCGGTGGTTACAATTTTTGCACTCGGGTGATCCTTATCATTGAACCATGTTAAATTTCTCAGTTAAGTTTTGTTAAATGACAAGATTACTCCTGAGATTAAAAATAAAGCAATTTAAAAAAGGAAAAATTACAAGTTATGTCATTTATCTTAATACCACTTATCAGGCGGTATCCTTTTTAACGAATTTTGACAAGTTTTGCCCTTTACAATAAATTTTGTTGCACGTTTTGTCCTTTAGGTTTAATTCAGTTAGATTTTCTTGTTAAATCTTGTCACCCAAGGGTATTTTAGTCTTTTTACCCATTTATTTAATATTATTTAAAAGAATAAAACAAAATATTTTAGGGTTGACTCTTGAAATAAATGGGTAAAAAGACTAAAATACTCTTGGGTGACAAGATTTAACAAGAAAATCTAACTGAGTCAAGCCTAAAGGACAAAACGTGCGACAAAATTCCTTGTAAAGGGCAAAACTTGTCAAAATTCGTTAAAAAAGACACCGCCTGATAAGTGGTACTAAGATAAAGGACAAAATTTGTAATTTTTCCTTTAAAAGAAGTAAAAAAACAAAACAAGGGGCCTACCCCCATCATCTTCTTCATCATCGTGACTGTGAGTGCTCTGCCCGTCCACCCGCTTCCCACCCCAACCCCTTCGTTTCCACCGGCGACGACCCCTCAACCGGAGACCACCCCAATCGTAACTCCGGACACTCCAATCTGTTACAGACTCACCTTCCGATCGTAACTCCGGGCTAAACAACTCCACTCTACCGGTTACATTTACACCGCCGGTTAAGATCACCGGATCCGTTGTTCACCTCTTGAATTTGCCTAATCAAGATAACATGGACACAAACACACAGACTCAAGTTTGAGACCTAATTTAATTTCCAATTTGTCTGCCAATTTTTTCATTTTCAAGATAGCAGTGACTTATATGAACCATTTGATGGTTACTGGTAGTTAATAATTGTGCAACGATTTGATTATCTCCGGCGATTTGGGTGTTTAGTGGTGGTGGGTGTACGGTTTGATGATCTCTGGCGACTTGGGTGTTTAGTGGTGGTGGTGATATGGTGGTGGTGGGTGGAGGGATGAAAAGTTTTCAAATTGAAAAAGAAGGAGGAGGTGGGGGAGGGGTAGGGGTAGGAAATGAGACCCACTTGAATTTATTAATAATTTTAATTTATATATTTTTAGTTTTCTTTATTGTTCAGGGGCATTTATGTTATTTTACATACATTTAACTGAAAAATCTAATATGGGTTAGTGATAAGGACCACCCGAGTACAAAAGTTACAACTACCGGGATCAATTTTGTAATTATTGAACAACTAGGACCAAGTCTGCAATATTTGCAAACCACATGGACCAACCAGACATTTAACTCTAACTATATTAAATAATCAATATAGTTAATAGTTTTGTCGGCCATTTCATGTCGGTTGTCACTAATATTTGTACGAAGTGGTTTTTCAAATCATGATTTTAGTTTTATTTCTTTTCGTCAACTTATTTTCCATTTTATTATAAGTGCTAGTGACGTGTTTCCCCATTTCCCTATCGATTTTTTTTTAAATGAGAAAAGTCAAGGAAAACGTTAATTATTTAACGCAACAATTATTTTGCTAAATAGTTAAAAAGAATAAAACCATGTGTAGAGATTTAATCAGAAAGTGTTTATCGAGTCCTTGTCGGATAGGTAGGAATAGGATGCTTTCAGTAATTTTTTTTTCTTAAAACGTATGTAATGATTTCATATGTAAACTAAACAAAATAATAGAAAAAATAAAAAAATGTGTGTGCATGATTAGACCGGGTGTCGTGGTTAAGAAAAATAATGTCCTCACCATGGGGCATTATCCGACACGTGGCAGTCCAGTCAACATGGGGCATTATTGCAAAAGTGGTGTAGTGGGGCATTATTCCAATAACGCCCTTGCAATCATTTCACAATTATTTTTTTTAGACAAAATTGCAGAAAACAACCTTTATGTATACCCCAAACTGCACTTTATACCTTTCACTATGAAATCCGCCAAAACCAACCTTTACGTTCATGTTTTGCTACAAGTTCAACCTTTAACACAAACTCTGTTAATATTCTTGGTTAAATCACCTCACATGCTTTGCATGTGAGGGTATTATTGTCATTTCAACCTTGTTTTTTTTGTTTATTAATAAATTATATAATTACACATGACCCCACCATAAAACTCTTCTTGTTCATCTCTCCTAGCTCCCAACCAGAAAACCCAGATCATCAACAAACACCCCTCCTTCATCTGCGCCGTCTTCATCAACAATCGCTCACCACCATCATCATCTAGCACCGCCGCCATCATCATCTAACACCATCATCATCTAACACATACATGTTGTAGTGATATAAGCATATATGTGTTGTTGAACACCCCTGACCTATTCACAAAAAAACATAATGCAAGCAGATAACACACCATATTTATCACAATGCACAGGTTGACTTATATCTACTAATCATGATATGTAGATCAACATTAAAATTACCTTGCAGTTTGCAGCGGCATGCTTCTCGAGAGCGGAAGCTTGGGACTTGTAAATTGAAACGTTTACTGTGGTATGATCTTTGTGTGAATCATATGCAAACTGGGTATATGTAGATAATCATATTAATGTTGATATATTAGATCTGTGTACGATGAGTGAATAATGTGCTCTTCTATGAAAAATTCCTTTTGGTCGCACAACACATTAAGGGTTCGAACAGATGTTTGTAAATCACAAAGTGCTTTATATGCATAAATGAACATACTTGTCGAGTTATTTAGGAAAATTATGTGTCAAGATGAAATGACTAGTGTGCTCTGTTCATACCCAAAAACATGATACTGGGTTTTATCTTAAATGGGTCTTCTCCTAACTTCCGTGTTTTAAATTATTGATTGTGAGAAAAACATTAATGTAGAGTTATGTAAGAAATCTGGGTTTACTTTGAGTGCATGATGTAGTGTTTTCATGGTGGGTACAACTGCCTATGCGCAAGGTACAACCTGGTCAAGCATATTAGTGGTAGTGTTAGAATGATCCTTGATGAAAATGATATTGTTAGAATGGTATGTTAGAATAAAATGATACTGTTAGGGTGTTGTGAAATGATGATGATTATGATGGTCGATAATTGCTAAGAATGATGTTCCTAATTTCATGTTTCTAAGTAATGACTTCCATTATGTTTTGAACATTCGAAATGATAATCACCGTTAGTTTACTATATGTTTTAAGAAAAGAATGATGCTTCGTGTTCATAATCTGGTTGAGATAAATTGTTATGAATATGTCCATGGCTTTGTTTGTATGAATTAATGAGGTGGGTTTTCATCTCAAGCTTGGGACTTGTAAATTACCTTGTAAGGTGGGGTCATGTGTAATTATATAATTTATTAATAAACAAAAAAAACAAGGTTGAAATGACAATAATACCCTCACATGCAAAGCATGTGAGGTGATTTAACCAAGAATATTAACAGAGTTTGTGTTAAAGGTTGAACTTGTAGCAAAACATGAACGTAAAGGTTGGTTTTGGCGGATTTCATAGTGAAAGGTATAAAGTGCAGTTTGGGGTATACATAAAGGTTGTTTTCTGCAATTTTGTCTTTTTTTTTTAATATAAAACATAAAAATCTTCATTAATTTAAAATAAAAATTACACTACTTGAAATAAAATAAAAAACCGAAAAAAACAGAAAATAAAAAAACCGAAAAAAAATAAAGTTAAAAAAAAAAGATGATCTAGAGTCCATATTTTTCTCGATTTTTTTGGCGACGCATTTGCGCAAGGATCAACGCGTCGCCTTGGAGGTGGTCGATCGGTTTGGACAAAAACTCAATGTCCTTTTCCATTTGCCTCGCCTCTTGCATCTCGTTAAACTTTTTGGTTTCGGCCACTCGTTCTTTCATAATCTCATAACGTTGGTGGCCGAGGCCGCGAATGTCTTAGAGACGACGGTTCATCTCCTCGAAATCTTCCTTTAACTCGAGATCGGAAGACGACTAGACCGTTTTTTTCCCGGTTCGCTTATCCTTTCTTCTACCGGGCGGTCGGGTCAACTCTTCTTGAAGTTCCTGGTCAACGTCCACCACCTCATTTAGATCGACATTGCGGGCATCCGATGTCGGTGTTCCAAGGTCAACGGAGGATGATGTTTTTGACCTTTTAGCTCGACGTCTACTACTAGACGTCATTGGATTAACTAGCGCCCACTTTGGACTTTTTCGTAGTAGATCCCAACACTTATAGTACGGGAAAGGGCATTTCGTTTTCTCGAACTCGTCCAGAGTCTTCGTTAAAACCCCGACGTCACTTTCACCGCTCGGGCGAGTATCGTAGTTACGTTGGTACACTTCTTGGAACGCATGACACTTGTTGTTGATGTCGGTCTATTTGCTAGAAATGGAATCTTTGTCTCGATGTTCGCCTTGACCCCACGTGCTAAAAAAGAGTGCACGAACCATATCCCAAAAAACGGGGCCCGTTTGAAAGTTTGCTACAAATTTAAAAAATAAAAGTAAAAATATAAGTTGTATGTTAAAAATAAAAGTAAAAAATAAGTAAAAAAAAAATATAAAAGTCACCAGTTTCGTGGTCCTCCGAAATGTCGAGCCACGCCCGAGTCAACGTGAATTCCTCCTCCATCGTCCATTTAATGGTAGTTTTTGTACGTCGAGGTTCGTCCTTTTCCTTCTTCTTATGCGACCTTCTGCCGCGTTTCGATTTCTCTTGCACCGGTTCGGGTTGCGTCTCCGGCACGACATCGACATCGGTTTCGGGTTCGGCTTGTTGTTGTGACGGTTGCGACCCGCCGGCTTGACCATAGCCGAAGGTGGGAGGCACGAACGGAGTGGCGCCACTCAAGTAAGCCGCGTACGTTAACATGCTCGGGTCCATTTCTTGAAGGTTAAATGTGTGTTGCGGTTGGGTTGTGTTCGGGTTCATGGGTCTTGCGGGGACACCTAAAGGGGGTCGGAATTGGTGCATGATTGTATAAAATATAAAAGAAGTAGGAGAGAAAGTAAGAGGTTTTTTATAAAAAAAAATAGGAGAAAGTGGGTGATATATATATAGTGGGTAAATTTTTGAATTAAAAATACAAAAAATAAAATAAACAATTGACCGTTGTCAACGGTCATGTCTCAAGCCCCAATGCAAATTCAGCGTTTTAAATAAAACGCCAACAACAATTTTTTTAAAAAAAAAAACGCCTAATAACGCCTAGTGTAATTGGGGGGGGGGGGTTTGGGGCGTTTTTTTTCAATTTTTTTAAAAATACCGCCCCACTACGGGTAGTCTTAGAGAAAGGGGTTTTTACATATTTCCCTTTATTTCTCGTTCCTAAAAGGCCTTATTATATATTTACCCAATCATTTAATTTAATTACATAGGGGTAATATCAAATAAAAAGTTAATTTTCCCTAAGTAGGATGAGAATGAATCTTAACCATTCATTTTTCAAATCAATGGTTAAGATGAAAGGGTAGGAGAAAGGAGGAGTGGAAGGGTATCTTGGGAAAATCCTATTTATTTACTTTCTCTATCCACATGCAAGGCACATTCATATTCCACCCTCATTTTTTAAACGTTCATAACTTTTTTATCCGACATTATTTTTTCAAAAAAATTTCACCGTAAAATCGAGCGTCTTTTTATCTTTAATTTGAATACCATATTGCTATATAAAATATGAAGACTAAAAAAACCCACTTAAATGTTTTGTTTACTATTTTTTTGTGCTGAATTTTTGTACTACATTTTTGTGCTGAATTTTTTTGTTTTAAATTTTTTTTCCTCATTTTTTGTGCTGGATTTTTTTGTACTACATTTTTTTTGCTGAATTTTTTCGTGCTATTTTTTTTTGTTCTAGATTTTTTTATGCTATATTTTTTGTACTAGATTTTTTGTGCTAGATTTTTTTGTACTAGTTTTTTTGTGCTAGATTTTTTTTGTACTAGATTTTTTTTTGTATTTTTAAAAAATAAAAGAGGTGTCACATGCAAAATCCACTTTCTAGTGGATCATTCCCCTAATTACATATTTCTCCTTTTCACAAGAAAATACCTAATTACCCTTTTCTAACTCTTATCAAGATAAACAACTGTTACAATTCTCCTGCGCTGGAAACATCACAGTGCCCTACACCTTCGCAAATATCACGATATGTTTGCTACAAACACGTAAGTTGTTGAAATCGACGGAAACAAGTATGCAATTGAAATATGTCTTCTGTTTGTTGTGAATTAATAAAATATCTGTTAACTTTATTGAGTTTATATATCTATTAGTTTTCATTGAAATTAAATATTTGTTGACGACAACAGGCAACAGATTGTGATGATGTTAGGGGCTGTTTGGTAGCCTCTTAATGACCATTCAGATGTTACCTCTTAATGGTTTAAAACCTCTGAATGAATAAGAGGTAACCTCAAGTACCTCTGAATGGTAAATCATCACATGTCACATTCTTCTACCTTCTCATTGGTAAAATTCTTAATGGTTCCATTAAGAGGTAGCCTCTTAATGACCATTCAGAGGCTACCAAACAGCCCCTTAATCTAGAATGTTGGTTTGCAGTTCCGCATCCCGGTTTTAGTTGTTTGAATAAAAATTCTTATCTCATCTATAGTTTAATTAAATCTTTGAATAGCAAGGAATTAAATCTCATGTCTACTTTAATCTGGTTGTTTGAATAATAATAAATCAAACATTAAACATATGGAATTAACTCTTTGAACATTAATTCTTATCTCAGTGTAATTTAATTAAATTACAATGATTGTAGTGAACGATCTTAAATAAATTGAAGGTAAGTATCAGGGGATTTGATAAATTTATGGTATGAAAATTCATTCATGGTGCATGGCTATGTGGACAAGTTCATTAAAATTGTAAATAATCATTTAATATTTTCATTAAGGGTAAAATAGTAATTTAATAAGAGTAATTTTAGTGGAAAGGATAAATGTGTAATATATATGGTATAGGAAGAGGAAATATGTAATATATATGGTTTAAGAAGGAGAAATATGTAATTGATTTTAAAGGTTGGGTAAATATGTAATAAGGCCTTTTAGGAAGAGTAAATATGTAAAAAACGAGTAAATTACAAGTTTTGTCCTTTATGTATGTCTCAAATTGCAGGCGCTGTCCTTTGTCTTTAAAATTGATGAGTTTTGTCCTTAATGTTTGCAAATCTTGCACGTTATGTCCTTTAGGCCAAACCCAGTTAGATTTTTTGGTTAAAACTGATCATGTGCAAGACATGTGAGGGTACATTTGTCTTTTCACCATTATAGGGACTATTGTGTAAAAGAACTTATCTTTAGGGACTATTGGGTAAGTATAAAAAAGTTATTTAAAATAAAAAATATATAAAATAGATACCCACCATCAACATTCAGACACTCATCTCTCTCTCTATCCTCTCTCACTACAAACCACAGCCACCTCCACAGCCGCTCCACCACCACCGCCGCCGTCCCCTTCACCTCCACCTCCACCTCCACAGCCGCTGTCACCACTCCCCACCACCGCCGCCATCCCCTTCCACAGCCGCTGGGGTTATTTTGTTTAGAGAATTGCAGCTTTGTATCACCATCTCCACCACCGCCGCCTCTACCAGTATGTTGTTACGATGTCACCGGAGCCGACAATTGACTCGATTGAAGGTTCGCAAGGCCGTAATTCTGTCAGATTTGGACAGATGTTTCAGATATGAGAACTAATGGTAAATTAGGTTTAATTCTGATGTCGGCTTGATCCTGGACCAGCTTCAAAACTTGTGAGATTGATGATAAAAGAGTTTATTTATTGAGATTTGGGGATTTTTTTGTTTGTTCAGATGATCTGGGTTTTTTTTTTTTTTTTGTTCAGATGATTTCGTAGGGCTAGATGTTCAGATTTGGGGATTTTTTGTTTGGAGATGTTTTTGGTTTTTGGTGATGGTGGATCGAAGGGGTGGATGTTGATGGTGATGATGGAGACGGTGGAGTGTGATGGTGGGTCAGGCGATGGTGGAGATAGTGGGTGGTCGGCGGCAGGTGAGGGTGGGAGGTGGTGGTGGTCGGCGGCAGGTGAGGGTGGGAGGTGGTGGCGGCAGGTGGTGGCAAGTGGTGGGTCTGAACTTTTGAAGATGGTGGGGTATTAATTTTATGTTAATTACACAAATTTATGTAAAAACAAAATTACAAAAATGCCCTCATGTGCCTTGCACATGATCAGTTTTAACCAAAAAATCTAACTGGGTTTGGCCTAAAGGACATAACGTGCAAGATTTGCAAACATTAAGGACAAAACTCATCAATTTTAAAGACAAAAGACAGCGCCTGCAATTTAGGATATACATAAAGGACAAAACTTGTAATTTACTCTGTAAAAAACCCTTAGAGAAAAATTGATAGACCTCATGCTTGAAGTCGCGATACCATATGGGCCCCGCAGGCTTGGGATAAGGGTATAACAAATTCTCTTACCCATGTTACAAAAAACTTTATATTTTAACTAAAAGTTTAGATCGGTTACTTACTTAAAATTTATAGTTGAATGATAGGTGAACGGCGGTCAAACGAACAACATGCTGGCCATAACTTTCTTTTTGAGTAAAGTATACGGGTGGTCCCTGTGGTTAATAAAAAAAAATTGGATTATCATTCCAATTCCATTTTTAATCCATGAAACGAACACTATCTAAAGGTTTCGGTTGGTCCAAGTTAAGGACTAAATGCGTTACAAAGTGCAAACATAGGGACTATCTATGTAGTTTTAGTAAAAATTAAGAGACTTAATGCGTTATAAAATGCAAACCACAGGACCATCCGTATGCTTTTAGAAAGGTAGGAAGTAAATATCACATAATCTACATATAATAAAATTGAAAGTGAATGAACAGTATGTGATTTATTATTTATTTTTTAAATTAAAATTAGAATAGAATAGTAACATCATTAAGAGATGAGTAAATGGTATCGGGTATAGGTACCGGTCTCAAATTTACCAAACCGGTGTATTTTCGTTACCGGTTCTGCACAGGTATTCACCGGTTTTTACCCTCAAATACCGGTGTCGTACCAGTACCGACCGGTACCGAACCGTACCATACTAGGTATATTCGGTACCGGTACCCACTTTTGGGGATTTCGGTAACGGTATTTTCGGTACCGGTTGGTACCGAGCTCATCAAATCCTGTAGCAACGCAGCAATGCAAGTAATCCGGTCTCAGATTTACCAAACCGGTGTATTTTCGGTACCGGTTCTGCACAGGTATTCACCGATTTTTACCCTCAAATACCGGTGCCGTACCAGTATCGACCGGTACCGAACCGTACCATACTAGGTATATTCGGTACCGGTACCCACTTTTGGGGATTTCGGTAACGGTATTTTCGGTACCGGTTGGTGGTACCGAGCTCATCAAATCCTGTAGCAACGCAGCAATGCAAGCAATTGCACCGTTTAGATTACTTTTCATACACACAGACACAGTAAGTAAACTGTATTTCGTTTGAATGAGGTTTTATATATACAACAACTTATTTTGCTTTCTTTTTTGTCTTTTTCTGTAATTAATGACTTGTAGCATGTAAAATTAACTTGGATATTTAGAATATTGAATAGCAAATCGTATCAAATCCTGTAAACGAACCGGTATCGTATCGGTACCAAATTTACTATACCAAATCATTTTCGTTACCAATTTGGTACCCACCTTTTGTCGTTTTCAGAATCGTTACTTTCGGTTCGCCACCGGTCTAGCACCATACCTGTATTTATTGATTTTTACCTTCAAATACCATACCGTATTGTACCGAGCATTTTCGGTGCCGGTACCTAATTTCAATGATTTTCCGGATCGGTACTTTCGTTGCCGTTACCGGTACCGAGCTCATCCATATTTTAACGTGTTAGCACCGTAATAACTGAACTGAAAACAACCGAATTTCCAACGTGTAGGACGTGTGGGTCCTATTATTATATATTAGGTTATTTAAAATCGTTTTTTTTTTATGATGGAGTGATTATCCTTACCACGTCATTTTATTTATGTTTTGATATTCGGTATCTGTTTGCCGTTACTGACACGCCTTTTGTAGTCATTGGGTCCCGCCGCAACGCGCGGGCGAAAAATAACTAGTTAAAGTTAATCTCATTGGTCGAATTCGAATATTATATCCCTATATATATAAAAAACGTGAAGAAAGATGATTCCATTCACACACCAAAAATCTTTCAATTTTTCACTCATTCTCCTCCACTTCATCCTCCACTCCAACTATTTCAAAACCTCTTCATTCAACAACATCCTCTCAAACATTAACCTGCTTCACTAATTAATGTCTGCACCACTTGAACACGATTACATAGGCTTATCAGAAGCTTCTTCAATGGAAAAACCATCCAAATCTCCCAACATTTCATCTGAAAGTGACACTGAGTTAAGACTTGGGTTACCTGGGTTAGGCCAAGATTTGGAAGAGAATGCATGCAAAAACAGTCATGTGGTGAATAATATTGCAGCAGCAGGGGGTAAAAGAGGGTTTTTTGATGTTACTTTTGATGGATCTGGTTTAGATGGTAAGAAGAAAACAGAGCACTCTGTTTCTGCCATTGTTGAAGAGAAGAAGAAAAGTTGTGTTAATGGTGAAAGTTGTAGACTTACTCCTCTTGCTGCTAAGTAAGTTTTTTTTTGTTAAATATCTTTTGGTGTTTACAAATGTATTTTGAAATTAAGTTGTTTTTAATTTGTATTTCTGTTTAGTTGTGTATAGAAAGTGAAAAGAGCTTGTTTGGGATAAGAGGTGTGAATTTCTGACACGACCTGAAACTATGACACGAACATAACAAGAAATTCGCAGGTTTAGGTTTAGTCTAAACGGGGTCGGGTCAGTTTCAGGTTGAACCCGCGTACCCAGTGGCGGATCTTGCCTGTTGAACGTGCCAGGCCGAAAGACACGGGCACTAGAAAAAGCCCGGGCAAGCCCGGGCCAAACATAGTATATATAAAAAATTTCGATCGAAATGCGGAAAATTAGCACTACGCCTGAAAAACTTGCCCGGGCCGTGGCCCTGCCATAAGGGTGTAAGGGGCACTCACCTAAGAGGTGAGTCCCCTCTCTTACACCCAACCAATCCTCTTGTGCCACGTCAACTCCCCTCTTAAACTCCCCTAACACCCCATTTTGATGGCGGCACTCCCCTCTTTAGGTGACTTGGTTTGTTTGTTTTTTTTTTTATTTTTTATTTGTTGAAATTATGCATGTTTATAAAAAAATATTAATAAAAATTAAATAAAATTTAACAAAATAAAACTACAAAATAAAAATAACATTAAAACTAGAAAATACATTAAAACTAGAAAAAAAAAATTACATTCAAACTAGAAAATTAAAATTACATTCAAACTAGAAAATAAAAATTACATTCAAACTAGAAAATAATAATTTTAGAAATCGATTGGCCACCCGTACTTCTTAGCGATGTCGCGTTTTCGGGCGAGGATGAACGGCAACATACTTGGCGGAGCATCGTCGTGCGGCTTGATGAATATTTCCATATCTCGATCGTAATTGTAGTTTTTCATCGTCTCGCGTTGTTCCGCTATGAGCTCGAGAGCCTGCGTCTCTCTTTTCCTCCTCAATTCAACCGCCTCCAATTCAATCGCGTTTTTCTTTTCTTTCATGGCGGTGTACTCTTTGAATTGTGCCGCCAACTCGGCCGAGCTTCCCTCGGACGATGTAGCTTGACGCTTGTCTCGCCGTTGTGGTCTTTGTGGCGAGGGGTCTTCGTTCATATCCGGTATCGAAGGGTCCACCTCAACGGGTTTTCTTTTATGTGCCGAACCTTCACCTTCCTCACCCAACAATGGGACTTGGGCCCATTTCTCGTGTCTTCGAACGACCTCCCACGCCTCGATATGTTGAAAACCGTTCGGATATCTTTCTTTAAAATCTTTTAACGCGACTGCCATCACGTCGAAATCCTTGCATCCGCTCCCTCGTGTGCGATCCTACATATTATAAAATAATAAAATTAAAATAATACAATGTTAAAAAAAATAAGTTGAAAAAGTGTATAAAAAATTAAAAATATACAATGTTAAAAAAAAATATAATTTTTACCGCTTGTTGGTATAGGCCGTTGAAATAGTTTATTTTCGTATGCATCGGGCCCCATTTAGACCGTACTTGATGCACGGTCCGGTTACTTCCGCCGACAGTTTTGTTAAAATGCTCTAAAATCTTACGCCAAAAACTGTCGCGGTTTTGTTGATTGCCCTTCTTTTTGTTGGTAGAGCAATGTACCCACGCCTTAGCCAACGCCTCTTCTTCGAGCTTTGTCCAATTCGTGCTCTTCGTTTTTCCCTTTTTTTCCCGAGCGTCATCTTCTTCGTTGCCCGCGTCTTCATCCACATTGTATTCATCTTCCTCGTCCTCGTCGCCCAAATTTTGAGTTTCGGGCACTACCTCATCGTCCTCGTCGTCTAAAATAGATGGACGACGTTCGACATTTCCTCGTGTAGATGGAACTTGTGGGGAACGAAAAGCATATGGGTCGAAGGCGGGGGATTGAGGAGGAGCGTCCATCGATAACAAATTTTGAAAATAGCCGAAATTGGGTTGTTGGGTGTTGTAAAACGAGGGGTGTGGAGGTTGTTGGAAAAAAAACGGGGGTTGTGAAGTGTATCCGAAAGGGGGTTGTGGTTGAGCACTTGCACCGCTCGAACCACCGCGAGACGGTTGCGAGCCACGTCCCTTACTTTTTTTCTTGGCCTCGCGGGGTTGGTTCTCCATTGCTCGGTGTGATGGGGTTTTGGTTGGAGAGTATAAAAAATGTGTGAGGTTGATATGGTTTGAGTATAAAAATGGAGTGAATGTGATGGTTATTTATATATGTTTTAAAAAAGTGAATTTTTTTTTTTTTTTTTTAAAAATCCGACCGTTTCTATCCGACCGTTCCTCAATCTTCGAGCCAAACCAAGCGGTGACTCCACACCGATATCACCCCCCGATTCGGGTCCCCGCGTTGATGGCGGCGGTGTTCCCGATCGGGGACAATGGTCACCGATTCCCCGCCCCGCTTACGCCCCGTCCACCCTAAGCCTCTTAAGAACCGCCCCTGCGCGAACCCGTTTAGCTAAACTGGTTGGGTTCGGGTCAACCTTGTCAGGTTGGCGGGTTGACCCGTTTAACTGATTTATATTATATTATATTTTTTACAATATGTTTTATGCAATAAATTAAATTGGGTGTGTGTTTTATGCCATAATTATAACTTAAAAAGAGAAATTGAAATAAAATTTTAAACTTTAAATGTAATTGTATTATATATATATTTGTGTTTTTTTAAGTAAATTTTAATTTTAATATATAATAATTTGCAAAAGAATATAAAAAAAATAAAAAAGTTCGGATTGAACAGGTTGTGTTCGGGTCAACCCGCAAATATTCGTGTCGTGTTTAGGTTCATATGTATGACATGATTTTCGGGTTCGGGACGGGTTGAACCCGCCAACCTACGAACACGACTCTTTTAACTGTACAGAATTTCATTTAGGGTTTATCTTGATTGTTAAAAGGTGGTTGTAGTTTGTAGGCCCATAAATGTTTAGTGAACTGTTCAATGGAAATTTAGTGTATTTTTTTTAGAAAAAATTACATGAACACATGTTTCGTTAATACGTTTGCATTAATGAATGCTTTTTTGTGTTCATTTATGTTTGTGCGTTTATGTTCATATGTTTACATTCATTTATGTTTGTTTGTTAACGTCGTTGATTTACGCTTGTTTATTAATGCTCATTCGTTTACGTTTGTCTAAATATTCATTCAAATTTATTTATTACTAAGGTTAATTTATAATTAATTTGATTTTCAAGTTTTTAATTTAGAATTTACTTTAGATATCTTTGTTTACTTCAAAAATGTTGGTTGTAAGAATGATGGTGTTTTAAATTATCTTTGATTTGTGTTCATATATGTTCGTTTGTGTTTGTGAATTGTTCGTTTAGAATATTAAAAAACAAACATGAAACGTTCGTTTGTGTTTGTCTGTGTTTGTTTAGATCTGGTTGATTATGATTTGGATTCTAATACTTTATGTTGTGTTTGGATTCTAATATTGTAGTAATTGCATATTTAAACTTGTGTGAATTTCTCTAAAGAATGCACTTTGTTTGGATTGTGTAACAGGGCTCAAGTGGTAGGATGGCCACCAATTCGATCATTCCGAAAGAACACCATGGCCCCTAATTTGTCGAAAAATGGTGATACGACGGAAGGGAATTCGGTTTGTGGAGGATGTCTTTATGTGAAGGTTAGCATGGATGGTGCTCCATATTTAAGAAAAGTTGATCTCAAAACCTGCAAAAACTACACCCAACTTTCAAACGCGCTTGAGAAGATGTTCAATTGCTTCACTCTCGGTATACTCTTGTTCATCGGATTCCTACGTCACTCGATTCGATTTTTATTTTAACGGTTAACTTGTGTTTTGAATTAGGTCAATGTAGTTCTATTAGAGGGAAGGAAGGGCTAAGTGAAAGTAACTTGAAGGATCTTTTACATCGCGATGAATGCGTATTGACGTATGAAGATAAAGATGGTGATTGGATGCTCGTCGGTGATGTTCCATGGGAGTAAGTCGTGTGCTTATAATGTTAGGTTTTAAATTGCTTGATGCGCTCCGATGCGTTTGGTCCAAGAATCTGATGCGCTATGTGAGCACATCATGTATGCAACACGCTCGTTATAAAAAAATACTAAAAATTTCTTACACATAACAACTTAAATAAACATACGTAAAGTAAAACAAATGACGTAATAAGAAGATGAGAGTTGTGCTTTTTGGTTCAAATCAAGCATACTAAAATGTTTCTAGAACCACAAAAAGTGTTTAGGAACCACAATGGTCCAAATCAAGCATACTAAGATATTAATTATTGAAAACCCAACCCATTTCTTTAAAATCTGGAAAAAAAAATAAGAAACAATGTTGCGTGCATCAGAGCGCATTATGCGAAATCGGCGCAATATTCTCGCATCACGTAGAAGCAACACATTACGATGCGCTCTCATCGCATCATGCATTATGCGCACATTTTAAAACCAAGCTTGTAATTAGATAATTAGTTTGTTACCAGCTTGATCTAGGACTTGTGTTGAAAGATATTCTTTTTGGTTTGTGCAGGATGTTTGTAGACTCGTGCAAGCGATTAAGAATCATGAAAGGGTCAGAAGCAATCGGCCTAGGTATGCTAACGGCTAAACCACTTACAAACGTTAATACATTTCGTTTATGCATTGTTCGAGCGGTTGACTTTGTTCTTGTTGTGGCAGCTCCAAGGTCAATGGAGAAGTGCAAGAACCGTATAAAAGGAATATGATGCGACGCACGAAAAGGGTCTTTAGTTCTTTGTTTTGTTTTCGGTTTTTGGATGTTTGAATCTATCTTTCATGTGGGTAAAAGCCATAACTGGAAAGGAAACATCTTTAGATGTTTGGTTTTTCCTGTTGTGTGCTTAATGTAAATGGGTTGTTCTTCTATTCTTCTTTTTTTGCTTTTCTGAATGTAAATATTGTTTGTTTCATTAGAATTGCAGTATCAACATCTTTTCTTTTTCTGTAGCACTATTTATAACACCACTTTTAAAAATTATGGTTTTTACAAGGGGTTATGATTGTCATTAGGTTTAAATGTTTAATATTTATTTGTGTCAAATATATCCACTGCCCGAATATGAACATAGTTAATACCATAAAGCATAAACATGACTATTTAATTCGCATATCTAAACGAGCCAAACGAGTTTACATATTGCAAATAAAATGGTTGTGGTTAAGTTGTAAAACAGGTCGTAAACATGTTGGGTTGAACACACAATTTTTATATATTCGAACTTTTTTATTCTATTATTAAATGGGTTTACGTATTTTGATACACCTTCAACACAACCTGTGTATTAAACATGTTAGACATGTCATAGGCAAAACATGACTTGTTTAATAACATGTTAAATTACCTAGTGTAAAACCTGATGTTTTTGTATCATGTTAGAAATTGTTACCGCAATTTAGAACTTATTATTAATTTTCGTTTATTTCACATAAATCATAAGCTTTACCTCCATTGTAAATTTCTGATTCTTAATCCTACTATCTCTGTAACTAATTACTATATGCACTACCCGGTCCATGATTTTTTTTTTTTTCGTAATCTCAGATTTTTCCAGCCAGATTTTTTTTTGCGAATGTGAGTCGTTTCCGTTGTGTTTTATACAATTTTCTCGGCTTTGGTCGTAGTTTGCGTACTACACATGCCTGCAACGCGGGTTTTGCCCTCACTTTCTAAAACCTTTCAAAAAAAACTTATAAAAATATCACTTTGACACACTCGAATTTATAATGCGTGTTGATATAAGTTCAAGTTTGTCTACACTTAATGCCTGGTCGTGTATAAGTTCGCGCTTGTCTTTACCTGCATCGTGACAACATAGGTTCACGTTTGCTTTAAGATTTTTACCGCTTTTGATCATTGTTTGCTACTTAGCACGGTTTTACCACCCGCAGCGCGGGGACTAAATACTAGTTATAAATAAGTCTTGAATATTTAATACTTTCATTTAATTACCTATAACGACCTTAACTCATTCAGCCATAAAGTTTTGCCATATTGAGTGACTAGATATGAAATATCGTCTGAATAATATTTTGGGCTTTCATTGGACCTGTATTGAATCTAGTATAGAGCCCAGTAGTAATGTACCTTATGGCCCATACACATACTCATTTACACTATAGCCTTAATTATATACATATTTCCTACATATACATTCCCTATACATACAATTTCAAGATGCTTACGTCAGCCGGGAATAGTTCCGGCTCTTTATTGGCCGGCATGGGCGGCAAAGGGGCACAGTGCCAGGCAGCTGTCTGGCACTCCCCTATTGGCCCACTTAATTTACGATTTTATCCCCGCTTTAAAATTACGACTTTGCAATCAGCTCGAAGTTACGCTTTTGCCCCCAGCTAAAAATAAAAATACGCTTTTGCCCCCAGCCACAAATTACTATTTTGCCATCAGTTCCAAATTACATCTTTGCCCCAACTTCAAAAACAAATTTTACACTTACCCCCAGCTAAAAATTACTATATAACTTTGCCCCGAATTCAAAAAAAAAAAATTTGATTTTGTCCCAAGCTAAAAATTATGATTTTGCCCTTAGTTAAAAGAATATGATTTTGCCCCCGTTTCAAAAATTATGATTTCACCCTCAGCTTTTTAGTCGTTTTATTTTTTTTTAATATCACAATATTGTGTTTTCTACACTCTTAATATACCATTGCAAGTTGTTTATCAAGTACTACGTTTCGTTATAAATTTTATTTAAAGCGGAGTCAGTCTATGTAATTTTATTGAAAGGTTTTTTTTTTTCTTCAAAAAATCCTGTAATTATCCCTTTTGATTATACGTGTCAGTTTTTCCTTTATACCCGTTACGTTTTCTATGTATAAGCCGGGTCATATATAATACATTATGACTATATGGTATAAATTTAACTTATTTTACAGTTTGATCCAATCACAATGCTTATATATGTTGCATTGAGTTCAGTCTAATACGTCAAAATGCGCATTTTCATATGGTTAACACATCACATAACGCTTGGATTAATTCATTCAATGTTTGCGATGAACCCGCGCCGCAACGCTCGCGGGCTTTATTACTAGTTTCTATACGTTTCTAAGTTAGTGGAATAGTGCCATTTGCCCCTTCCCTATTGGACCAATTTTTTTTAATTTAATTTTATTTCATGTTTAAAATTATGCTTTCGTCCTTTGTTTAAAATTATGTTTTTGCCCCCAACTCAAAATAAAATTATAATTTTGCCCATAACTCAAAATTACGCTTTTGCCCTCGGTTCAAAACTCACTTTTAATTTTGTTCCCAGTTTCAAATTACGGTTTCGCCCTCCGTTTAAAATTACGTTTTTGCACCTAGTTCAAAATAAAATGTTGTTTTTCTTCTAGCTCAAAATTACGATTCTGCCCTCAGCTCAAAATTACGTTTTTGCCCACAGTTCAAAATAAAATTATGTTTTTCCCCCTAGCTCAAAATTATGATTTTGCTCTCAGTTTAAAATTATTATATCGTCTCCAGTTCAAAATATAATTTACGATTTTGCCCTCTGTACAAACATAAATGTTTTTTTATATAATAGTTATTTATAGGTGATGCCAAATTAAAATTTCTTCCCAAGTGTAAAATTACGATTTCGCCCTCGATTCAAAATAAAATGTTGCTTTTGCCCCTTGCTTAAATTTACGATTTTGTCTTCAGTTAAAAAATACAATTTTGCCCCCAGTTCAAAATAAAATTATGGTTTTGCCCTCAGCTAGAGTCCTGCCAAATTAGGATTTGGTTCCAAGTTTAAAATTACGATTTTGCCCCCAGCTAAAAATAACGATTTTGCCCGCAGCTAAAATATTACGATTTTGCCCCAATTTCAAAATAAAAAAATTGGTTTTGCCCTTAGTTCAAAATATTATTTTACCTCCATTTTAAAATTACGATTTTACCTCCGCTAAAAAATGCAATCTTGCCATCGTTTTTTTTTCTTTGGCAAAACCATGGTAGTGTTTTATTTTACTTTGTTGATTCAATTTTGTTTTTATTCATGCCAAACAGCTGCCTAGCACTCGCTAATTGGTCCTGACAAATTATTGTTTTGCCCCCAACTCTAAATTAAACGCTTGTCATCGTTTTAGTTAAAAAAAATTATCATACCTATGGTACTGTTTTTCTTTAATTGGCTAACTTGATGTATCTTTTTTGAAATCGTGTTATAGGTAGCATGTATAACTAACCGACATAAAGGCGTACATGTAATTAAACTAAGAAATACTCGGTTTAGCGCCCCGCAACGCGGGCGGCGCATAACTCTAGTCATATACATATTAAAAACACAATCTAATTAATAGTGTTTTACTGTTTTTAATATGTTATATTTTTTTTTACTTTTTAAGTTGGATAAGCTTCGTGTCAACTGGTATTGGTATATGAAATTCCGGTACGGTCCGGTTCGTTATCAAAGGTAAAAATCGGCACGTGTCTGGTACAGAAAACGCCAAAAGTCGGTACCGGATTGAGTTTGAAAATCATATAGTTCGGAAATTCGGTACTACTACCCGGTACCATTCGCTCATCCCTGATTACGGGTATCGTACGAACAACAACGGTACCGTACAACTTCTTTTTGTTGATTCTCCTAAACTTTTAATGATTTCTTTTTTTAATTTTAGGAGTAGGGATGAGCTCGGTGCCAAATCAGTACTGGTACCGAAAATATCAGTTATGGTACCGGGATATGAGGGTAAAAACCGGTAGCGAACCGGTACCAGGAACGCCAAAAGTCGGTACCGAATTGGTAGTTAGGATCTTTCGTTTCGGGAAATTCGGTACCGCTAGCCGGTACTATTTACTCATCTCTGACCATAGGTTCATCCGAACAACATTATTACCATACAACTTTTTTTGTTGATTTTCTTTCGGTTATTTTTTATTGTGTTATTTTCTACATTTTCTTTTTATTTTTGTCAGCGTTTCAGTGTGCAACACGCTCATAGTGATTTCAAAACACATGTAAACACTACAAGTTGATGGCGTCATTGGGGAATAGTTTTCTTAGGTGGTTGGCCAAAAGTGGCGACCACTTTTGACTTTTGTTTTTTTTTTTGTTTTTTCCTTTTTTTATATAATAGTTATTTATAGGTGATGCCAAATTACAATTTCTTCCTAAGTGTAAAATTACGATTTCGCCCTCGATTCAAATAAAATGTTGCTTTTGCCCCTTGCTTAAATTTACGATTATGTCTTCAATTAAAAAATACAATTTTGCCCCTGGTTCAAAATAAAATTATGGTTTTGCCCTCAGCTAGAGTTCTGCCAAATTACGATTTGGTTCCCAGTTTAAAATTACGATTTTGCTCCCAGCTAAAAATTACGATTTTGCCCGCAGCTAAAATATTACGATTTTGCCCCAATTTCAAAATAAAAAAATTGGTTTTGCCCTTAGTTCAAAATATTATTTTACCTCAATTTTAAAATTACGATTTTACCTCCGCTAAAAATTGCAATCTTGCCATCGTTTTTTTTTCTTTGGCAAAACCATGGTAGTGTTCTATTTTACTTTGTTGACTCAATTTTGTTTTTATTCATGCCAAACAGCTGCCTAGCACTCGCTAATTGGTCCTGACAAATTATTGTTTTGCCCCCAACTCTAAATTAAACGCTTGTCATCGTTTTAGTTAATTTTTTTTATCATACCTATGGTACTGTTTTTCTTTAATTGGTTAACTTGATATATCTTTTATGAAATCGTGTTATAGGTAGCATGTATAACTAACCGACATAAAGGCGTACATGTAATTAAACTAAGAAATACTCGGCTTAGCGCCCCGCAACGCGGGCGACGCATAACTCTAGTTATATACATATTAAAAACACAATCTAATTAATAGTGTTTTACTGTTTTTAATATGTTATATTTTTTTTTACTTTTTAAGTTGGATAAGCTTCGTGTCAACTGGTATTGGTATATGAAATTCCGGTACGGTCCGGTTCGTTATCAAAGGTAAAAACCGGCACGTGTCTGGTACAAAAAACGCCAAAAGTCGGTATCGGATTGAGTTTGAAAATCATATAGTTCGGGAAATTCGGTACTACTACCCGGTACCATTCGCTCATACCTGATTACGGGTATCGTACGAACAACAACGGTACCGTACAACTTCTTTTTGTTGATTCTCCTAAACTTTTAATGATTTCTTTTTTTAGTTTTAGGAGTAGGGATGAGCTCGGTGCCAAATCAGTACTGGTACCGAAAATATCAGTTATGGTACCGGGATGTAACACCTCGAAAATTCACGTCCTATAATGTATTGACACGTGTCATAGGTTTGAACGTGTGAAAGAATGTTCTAGAATATAAGGGTTCAAAATGTCAACAGTGAATAAATATACTTTACAATAACCCTACATGATGTTTATACCTTCAAACGAATAAATCATGGACCATACGAAGCTAAAAATGAAAGAAAGTGAGAGATTACAAACTACAGGGGTTAAATATGTCAACATGTTTAAAATATACCTCTGAGTGACCTTTTAGCAAACCCGAAGCTTTGTAACGATTAATTATGCTCACTAGAATGCACGATAAAAATTTCATAAAGTTTCGTTATCGTATGAGAAAGTTATGATCAAATTCGTATACGAGGGGTTAAAGCGTCAACGTTGAAAATTATGACTTTTCGGGTAAACATAATGTGACCAAGAACTTAACAAAGTGGGTATAAGTCATGAACCCCTTATAAGTCAAGTTGAGGGGCTCAAAATGCAAGAAAAATAAGTGGGATGACCTTTCGAAGGGCCAAGAGCCAAGTGCAAAAAGCTAAAAAGCTTTTAACCTGAAAACAAGGCTCAGGTGGGCCGCGTAAGCCTTGCCAAGAGCTTATGCGGGCCGCGTGCGACGCCCAGACACAAAAAAGACAGGCAGCAGCCTGTTATGCCCTTGTAACCGACTTAAAAACGATTTTCCACTTCCTTGGACGACCCCTACATGCTTTTTAGACCCTAGGACACTTGTTGATGATCAGGGAACCATGGTAGACTTGGTTGTCAATGATCTAAGTGAGATTTAATCACTATATAAAGCCACAATGTTGCAACATTGTGATCACTCATTCCTTATGCATTTCTGGAGCTTTTGGGAGTTCAAGAGCAGACCCTAAGCATCCCTAATCGTGCATAGGACTTCTGTAAGTATGCTTAACCTTTCTTAGTTGAGTTTTTGCTTAGTTTTAGCTTAAAAGTCAAGCCGTCGTAATTACCGTTTGACTTAGCGATTAATCATTAATGGTCCAGTGATTAGTCGAATTGAAGGTAGTTATAAGTTGGTAATTATGTGGGCAATAAACCCTTAAAAGGGCACCCTCTGATTCCCACTCTATCTAGACCATTTGTCGGGTCAAAGTTGATTAGAAAAAGTCAACAGAATGCTAATCTTCGAATTAACGCATAATTAACAATGCAGAAGGCGTGTAACCTATTTTATCACTCATATAACTTGATAATAAGTATAATAACTGGTCTAAGCTTGTTTGATCCGACAATTTTCTGTTTAGACCCGGTTCGGAACCGAAAGTCGCAAAACTTTGACTTTTGCTTTGACTTCAGTTCTGACCCGATTTAGTATGATTTGGAAATGCCTTAGAGCTTCCTTAGGACCAGGTTACATGCTAGTATAACCCTCTGTGATTATACACCTTGGTTCATTAGTTATCCAATTAATATGCATGATCCCGTTAATTGCCTATATGTTGCCTATTATGCCCTTTTCACCATAAAACGTGATTTTTAAAAATGTAAAAGAGTAGAAACCTTAGTTACTGATTTATAAACTTGCACCCAAAATTTGACATCAGTTTGAGGTGTAGATTGAGAGTTATGCGTATTAGCGTAATTAGAAAGCTTTTTAGCGATTAAACGACATAATTAGCATATAGCCTATTTAAACCCACTTTTTGATAACAAACTTTTTACCCACTGATGTAATATATTATTTTGGGATTTTTAAAGATTTTTAATTAATTTTAGGCTGAGCATAACTTAGAGTCATAGGCTTGATTCGGTAATTGTCGGTTTTGCCCTTTTGGGCTATAAAATGAGTTTTACATATCTTTTTGACCCCAAACCTTTTGCTACTAATTTTATAAAATAAAAAAATTATTTTAAACCTTCTGGAATAATAAAAATATCAGTTTTCTATATAGAACCCGGAAACGGCTCCTAATCGCCTTTCTAAGCGTTTTTAACGCATAGTATGTGCTAAAACTATTTTAAACATATAAGGGTTGATACCTACTGATATTTTAGGTAAATTATAATATCTTAACAGTAAGCAAAAGTTGTTTAACTCAGACTTCAGTTTTGAGCTTTTCTGTTTATGTGAAATTACCAAAATGCCCATACGGTGCATAGTTTGGTTAAAATTGATAAATTTCACATATATGCAATACCCTACTGTTATAACTTATTAAATTAAGTATTCTTACTAATGATATCAGACCTGTAACTCAGGTTAATACTTAAACTCTTTTATAACCTTGTAAATGACCAAAATACCCCTACGGGGCATAGTTTGAGTTTAAATTCGTTTCGGGCATAATAAAAGATATCTTACTGATGTCACAACATATTTGAGGCATATTAACTTAGGATACCTGTAAATGACTCTCATGGTCACCCGTTACGCCTCTTGCGCGTTCGGTTTGGTTTATGTAACTAGTTTGCATAAATTAGCCGAAACGGGTAAAACCTTATCGGTTTTATCTCAAAATCCAGAATGTGTTTAGATTACCCATATAAGACAAGTCTTCAAACTTGTCGGGTCTAAATCACATTCTATTCCGGTCTTCGCCTAATCGCGCGTTCGAACCGTGTCTTCCTTTAAAACTAACCGGTCTAAGCTTAAGCTTAAATAAAGACCGTTAGGATTCTAATAGGTTATTATAAACCTTCGTTCCAGAATAGGAGCCTAGTAAAAGCTATTTGTACTTGCTGATTTGATACGGCTGGGATTGAATATTATATTTAGCTCAGGTAAATACTTTTAACTTATTTTCCCTTATACGGGCTTGGGGTACGGTATATAAAATACCGCTTGGTCGGGCATTCGACCTTAATCGATTAGTGGTTAAGTATTATCGAGATGACCCGTTTAAATATGTTTTGTTTGCTTAACGCCTTTGGGGGGTTAATGACCATGTCCCGGATATCCTTGGCATCGTTTTACGAAATGGCCACGACCTAAGCGCGGGGTGTAGGCGTACACCCGTCAGTGCATAAATAAATAATGTGGTGTGTCTATTGATCTTTAACCCGGCACGAACCGGGCTACTGAACGCATAAGGAACATGTAATTCTTTTACAAGTTTATATATTCAAATAATTATCCCAAGTTATAAAAAGTTTGTGCCACGTGCATTCAAATCAATTTTTACCATTTTTAAAATGAGTCAGTTAAATTGTATTTACCAGTGTAAACTGACGTATTTTCCCAAAAAGGTTAAGTGCAGGTACTATGCGAACTAGGCTGGCTTCTCCTAGCGTCCACAATAAGTCTCGCAAGCTTGGATGTCAAACTGTTGAACAATGTTTCCTGTTTATTTTTGATCCGTCTGTGGATTAATTTCAACTGTTGTGATACTTGATATTACAATTATATTCGGCTGAGATATATCTTTCATTTGCTTCCGCTGTGCATTTAAATATTGTGTTGTTTGACTATTATGTTACCAACCACGTCACGATACTCCCCACCGGGCCCACCGGTAATACGTGGAAAGTCGGGGTGTGACACGGGATATGAGGGTAAAAACCGGTAGTGAACCGGTACCAGAAACGCCAAAAGTCGGTACCGAATTGGTAGTTAGGATCTTTCGTTTCGGGAAATTCGGTACCGCTAGCCGGTACTATTTACTCATCTCTGACCACAGGTTCATCCGAACAACATTATTACCATACAACTTTTTTGGTTGATTTTCTTTCTGTTATTTTTTATTGTGTTATTTTCTACATTTTCTTTTTATTTTTGTCAGCGTTTCTGTGTGCAACACGCTCATAGTGATTTCAAAACACATGTAAACACTACAAGTTGATGGCGTCATGGGGGAATAGTTTTCTTAAGTGGTTGGCCAAAAGTGGCGGCCACTTTTGACTTTTGTTTTTTTTTTTTTTGTTTTTTCCTTTTTTTATATAATAGTTATTTATAGGTGATGCCAAATTACAATTTCTTCCCAAGTGTAAAATTACGATTTCGCCCTCGATTCAAAATAAAATGTTGCTTTTGCCCCTTGCTTAAATTTACGTTTTTGTCTTCAGTTAAAAAATACAATTTTGCCCCCAGTTCAAAATAAAATTATGGTTTTACCCTCAGCTAGAGTCCTGCCAAATTACGATTTGGTTCCTCGTTTAAAATTACGATTTTGCCCCCAACTAAAAATAACGATTTTGCCCGCCGCTAAAATATTACGATTTTGCCCCCATTTCAAAATAAAAAAAATTGGTTTTGGTCTTAGTTCAAAATATTATTTTACCTTCATTATGAAATTACGATTTTACCTCCGCTAAAAATTGCAATATTGCCATCGTTTTTTTTTTTTTTGGCAAAACCATGGTAGTGTTTTTTTTTTTTTTTTTTACTTTGTTGACTCAATTTTGTTTTTATTCATGCCAAACAGCTGTCTAGCACTCGCTAATTGGTCCTGACAAATTATTGTTTTGCCCCCAACTCTAAATTAAACGCTTGTCATCGTTTTAGTTAATTTTTTTTATCATACCTATGGTACTGTTTTTCTTTAATTGGTTAACTTGATGTAGCTTTTTTGAAATCGTGTTATAGGTAGCATGTATAACTAACCGACATAAGGGCGTACATGTAATTAAACTAAGAAATACTCGGTTTAGCGCCCCGCAACGCGGGCGGCGCATAACTCTAGTCATATACATATCAAAAACACAATCTAATTAATAGTGTTTTACTGTTTTTAATATGTTATATATTTTTTTTTTACTTTTTAAGTTGGATAAGTTTCGTGTCAACTGGTATTGGTATATGAAATTCCGGTACGGTCCGGTTCGTTATCAAAGGTAAAAACCGGCACGTGTCTGGTACAGAAAACGCCAAAAGTCGGTATCGGATTGAGTTTGAAAATCATATAGTTCGGGAAATTCGGTACTACTACCCGGTACCATTCGCACATCCCTGATTACGGGTATCGTACGAACAACAATGGTACCGTACAACTTCTTTTTGTTGATTCTCCTAAACTTTTAATGATTTCTTTTTTTTAGTTTTAGGAGTAGGGATGAGCTCGGTGCCAAATCAGTACTAGTACCGAAAATATCAGTTATGGTACCGGGATATGAGGGTAAAAACCGGTAGCGAACCGGTACCAGGAACGCCAAAAGTCGGTACCGAATTGGTAGTTAGGATCTTTCGTTTCGGGAAATTCGGTACCGCTACCCGGTACTATTTACTCATCTCTGACCACAGGTTCATCCGAACAACATTATTACCATACAACTTTTTTTTGTTGATTTTCTTTCGGTTATTTTTTATTGTGTTATTTTATACATTTTCTTTTTATTTTTGTCAGCGTTTCTGTGTGCAACACGCTCATAGTGATTTCAAAACACATGTAATCACATATTAAATAACAAAAGAAGTTTGCTGCAACGCGGCAATGGTTTTTATAACTAGTTCCTTAAATTATCCCTTTTCACCAATAGCTAGGCAGCAAGCTTCTCATCTCTCTTCGGGTGATCAAAAACACAAGTTGGATGCCTAATATTGAAAATCTGAAATGAAAATGAAATTAATCATAAGGCATAGTTACAGTTTTAGATATATATTAACATGGATTCTCGAGGGTTTTAAAGACTGGTAGTCATTGGCGAAGCTTGGGGGTCGATTTTTCCCAATTCCGTGGGGAGGGGGGGGGGGGGGGGTGGGGACGTATATACATAAAAATTTCTATACGAAGGTGCTGTTCATAACACTACGCATCGAAAAGTTTGGGGGGCGGGCGCCCCCTCCAGCCCCAAGGAAGCTGCGCCCCTGCTAGTAGTAGTTTGATTTGAAACTGAGACCAAAGCGTTTTTAAATATTTTTGAAATGATACCGTTAATATTAATACTTGTTAATATCCCGCTTCAAAATAGTAAAAGATTTTTAGCCAGAAAATACGATTTAACAGATTATATATTTTTATAAATTTAAATATACGAGTTTTATTTGTTTTAATGATAACTAGTGAGATTCCTCCGCGCTTCGCGGCGGAAATTTAGTCGGTATCAATTTGGTTCGTTACGTTACCGGCACTCGCTATAATAGTCGAAAGAGAAAACATTAAATTCATCTCGAAAACAATAAAAACATATATCGATGCCGGAATTGATGTTGTTTAGTTGATATCAGTTCAGTTCGTTTGCATTTTATGTTTATTTTATTTCAACATTGTGATTTTTATTTCTAAAAGAGATATCGTGCTACTATCGTAACAACCCAAATCGAAATCGATTGAACAACATTTATATCAATACCCTATTTATTTTTATTGTTTATGCTTTCGATACACTAATAACGTATTGATAAGAAAACAATATAATAATGAAAACTTAAGTTAATAAGAAGACAGTATAACAATGAAAACCTAGAAAAAAACAATACCGAATTAAACCAAACAACATTGATACCGGTGTGCATTCATTTTATAAGAAAAAAATATGTTTAAAATCTTAATAAAAACAATATAATATTAAAAACTTAGAAAATACAATATTAAAAAAAAATTAACCACTGTTCATGAACACTTGTACTACTGTTCATGAGGAGTTCCTATTAATATGTACTAGTGGTTTCCCCCGCGTTATGTGGCGGAAACTTAGTAGGTATCGGTTCTATTTGTTCTGGTATCAACACTCACTATAGCAACTGGAAAAGAAAACTAAAAAAATAAAGTTGTGATATGTTCAAAAGTATATCAACATGTGTTTTACATCAATCGAAAACTGGTTCCGATACTACCAATATCGGGTAGCAATGTTGTTCGGTCAAAATCGGTATGGTTCGTCACTTGTCGATCCTCGTATAGTTTACGATACAAAAAAAATACGTTTTTTTTAATATTGTTACTGGCACTCATACATCATAGTTTACGATACACAAAAATACCTTGTTTTGAATACCAAATAATAATTTATTATTCAACGTCGGTTTCTGTTCAATTTGATACGATAGCGGCACGGTATCCATAGTTGGATAAAAAATAAACATAGATGAATAGTTAAATTTAAAAAAAAAATTATACACAGGTTAATTGAAAAAATTGAATTAAATGATGAATAACATACTATAAAAATTAAAAAGACTACTTAAAATTCTTAGATAAAAAAATTAAAATAAATACTTGAGTAAACTGCAATTTTACCCCCTGAGGTTTGGGGTCATTGGCACTCTTATCCCCCCTAAGAAAATAATTGCAATTTTACCCCCCACTGTTCACTGTTATGTCGCAACCTTACCCCCTAACCACAGTCAACGGTAGTTTGACCATTATATGTAAGGGTATTTTGGTAATCTTACCCTATATTTATTTTTATTATATATAGAGTAAACTGCAATTATTATTGTTATATCTAGATCTGAACCTCCATCCTCCATCATCATCATCTTCAACCATCACCGTCGCCATCTGAACCGCCACAACCACCACTGCCGCCACAACCATCACCGTCGCCATCATCACCACCCCCGCCACAAACCTCCATCATCATCATCTTCAACCATCACCGTCGCCATCTGAACCGCCACAACCACCACTGCCGCCACAACCATCACCGTCGCCATCATCACCACCCCCGCCACAACCAGTCTTGTCTTCTTCGTTATTGATAAGTCCAAAACCTTAATTTTAAAAATACAGCCGCCACCACAATCTTAAGAACGATGACGATGAAGACAAGAGATCGGAGAACAGAATTCACGCAACCAGTTCGGTTTTTGGTTTGTCATTACCATGAGGCTTGAAATTGAAAAGCGGTGGAAGAACACGCCCGTTTGGCAGCCTGGTAGCAGGATCACGCAACTCATCAAAGAATGGATGAATCATTGCCTCCAACTGTAATTTAAAAAATGAAAAACTTGCTATGCAAATGAATTAAAATACAAATTTATAAAATTCCACTTAATATAAAAATACTCACAGCAGTGCTTCGAAGATTTGGTGAGTATTGAAGAAGTCTTGAAATTCTGTTAGAAGTGGAATGCTTGAGGTGATTGCACAAACTATCAAATCTTGTTTGGATAACCTGCAACCAGTGATTCATCTCAATTTCTGGTAGAAATTACAAAATTAGATTTATTTCATTTAAAATTCAAGTTGGCTGATTTGATTTGATGGTTTAATTCATAGATCTGGTGATTTAAATTAAATCTTTTTGCACAAATTTAAAGAAAGCAAGAGGTCTTTTTATTTTGGTGCAAATCGTCAATGTGATTCTGAATCAGATTGGTGTTTGCAGAGATGGATGTTGTTGCAGCGAAGGTGGTTGTTGTCTTACAGTGGTGATTATGAATGGTTTGGTTGTATGTATGTGTATGATTGGTGGCTGGGGTGTGGAGATGACGGTGGTGATTGTTGAAGATGAAGGCGGGTGGTGGGTTTTTTAGAGAGATAGAGAGAGGGGGAGGAAGAAGATGGCAGTGGTGGTTGTGGTGGTGAATGGCGGTGGCAGTGGTGGTTGAGGGTGGTGGCTGGAGGTGGCAGTGGTGGTTGTGGTGGTGGCTGGAGGTGGCAGTGGTGGTTGTGGTGGTGAATGGCGGTGGCAGTGGTGGCAGGGGGTAAAATTACAGAGTAAACAAAACACAGGGGGTAAAATAAAAGGGTAAAATAGTCATTTCACCACCAAGTCAACAGATCAGTCAACAAAATTGAGCTTAGGGGGTAAGGTTGCGACATAACAGTGAACAGTGGGGGGTAAAATTGCAATTATTTCCTTAGGGGGGTAAGATTGCCAATGACCCCTAACCTCAAGGGGTAAATTGCAGTTTACTCTAAATACTTATTTATTCTAATCACTATTCATCATAACTTCAAATTCATATCTTTTTATACTAATAAACAAAAATCCTTTTTGGACACGTGTCATTCTCTGGTAATTTCTCACCCTTATTTTTTATTTATCTCTTTTATTAAATAATAATAATAATAATAATATTAAATATCAATTTAACTAAATCTATTTATCTCTTTTGTTTTCATAATCTGAAATTGATTTCTTTTTTAACTCTAAAGTTTCAATCTTAGTCAATTTAAGTCTAAAGTTTCAAATCTTTGGTATTTTAACCCCTTTGATTAATTTGATTTTTCACTTCCAATTCAAAAGTTTTCATCTTTTGCAATTTAACCCCTTTAATTTTTTTACTTTCAACCCAAAGCTTTTCATCTTTCGCAATTTAATCTCAAGACTTTTTTTACTATAAACTTTAGTCTCTTATATACTTTTCATCTTTCGTAAGTTCTCTGCTTAACGTCTCGTTCTAAATTTCCGAGTTAACATGCCGCAACGTGAGTGTGGGGTTCAAAGTTTTTTCATCTATTTTTTTCCTGTTTAACATGTTCGTCGCAGCGCGTCTATTTTTCCTGTTTGATAGGTCTGTCGCAACGTGCGAGTCAGAGATCGACTTGGTTATTTTTTACTCGGTTTTACACATAGGCTCGTGGTCATGTGAGACACATTTGCCTTTCATCTAACATGATATATAACTAATGAATCCCCGCCGCATTGCGGCGGGTGGTAATTCTAGTGTATAATATAATATAATAATAATATATTTTGATAGGATAAATGCAGAAATGCAAGAATTTAAATGAAGCCAAATTAAACCACTCCGAAGCACGACAATACAAGCCAAAACGTCTAATCATTTTTTGGAAGATGGTCGGTGGACTTTGTGGCCCAACGTTGTTCATTGTGTTCTCCTCTTATCAAGGGGACCATTAACGAGAAAAAGAAATATAAACAAATATTTATTTGATAAATATTTGTGATAATCGGTAAATATTATGACACAACCATAACACTAATTATAAGGCTGGAGGGTGTGGTTGGAGCCCCCTAGGGGCTTTATCAGGCCATGTCAGCTCCACTTAAGATCCACCTTAGCCATGGAGTCTCCTTTAATTTGCATGGTGTGGATGAAGCCTCCTATTAAACAAAATTAAAAAAAAAATTCATTGGTTTAAATCAAGTGGGTCCCTCCTATAGCGCCCCTTCTCCATCGTTACCATAATGGAGCCCCACCTATAACGCCCCCCTTTAAATCCGAGGGTGTGAAGGTATAGCGCCCCGGGGCGCTATAGCTGATGAGTTGGCGGGGGTGGCGCCCCCACACCCTCTGCCTAACTCTTTAGTTTTTTATTTCTTGAAAGGCAATTATAATCCGGACATAGGTCTTTAGTATAGGGATAAGCTCGATACTAACTGCTACCGAAAATTTCTAAAACAGGTACCCGGACTGGGATTTAAAGATAAAAATTGGTAAATACTGGTACCGACCATACACACTACATATTTACAAACTTGGAAGTACAAAGATTTTGATGGTTAACATATTATTTATCCAAAATACATAAGAAATTTATCAAGTGCCGGGGACATATACACCTTAATGGATATGATACATTGATACTCAATATGTGAGTAGGGAAAAATAAGTAGTGTTTTATATATCATTAATAACACTAGAAAATAACCACAATGCTTCATTCAAGTTTGCATAAAGTAGATCTATCATCCAGAACCTATAAGATTATTCAAGGTTCATGTCGGCATACATTGGGGGATGAGAAGATCCTTCAAATAGGCAAATAGTTCCATGTAAATCTTCTTTTGAGTTTTGAAAAAAAAGAAACATTGTGACATGAGGCGTTAACCCACAACGAGAAGTGTATTTTAGGTATTTAATAATTAATGTATGGCCATGTAGAAATTATTGGTGAACGCGTTGCGTAGTTGTTCATGTATATACATAGAATGGTTTAACTAAATTATTGGTCAAACGTCTATTGTTAAGGGTGGAAGGGGCACCATCGGTGACCCCTTCGGTGACTCATGTTTGCCGAATGGTGAGGTGGCGCAGACATAATATTGGGGAGTGGTGAAGGCACAATACGGTGAGTACTCACCGAGTGGTGAAGAGGAGAGAGAAAGGAGAGAGAGGGGGTTAATGGTGGGTTCTATACTCTTTCAACCAATCACAAATTTATCTTTTTTTTTTAAAGTTGTTTACCACTCTTCATTCATGTGTTTGAGCACCCAAACTGTTTGAGTGGAAAATGAGAAGTAAAGGGAAAAGTTGACATGTCATGATATTATTGGTTAGGGAAAAAGTTTACCATTCCCTATTTGAGGAGCACCCCTTCCACGCTAAGAGATAGGTTGTTGACAATGAGAACAAAACTCCATGTTTTTTATATGGGATCATACAATTTTGAATGTTACGTCACTAGTTCACGTAAGACCAAGGCTATATCATAAATACTCTCCTCTATAAATTTGTCTTGGTCAAAATCAAACATTTGTCATTTTATAATTTTTGGTTGTGGTGACTATGTCCCTATTGCCAAATGGCAACTCAATACATAAAAGTTGGTCCTTGGTAATTTATGTTGCTTCCAAACAAATTTTATTATTATATACTTTTGAGACCTTAACATATGATATATTTACATTGCATCTATTGAAGTTGAAATGATTTTCCATCTTTTCGAGGAAAAAACAAACAGGAAAAGCATGAAAAATATGTATATATTTGGGTGTGGACTCTCATTATCATGTATTATCATCCACCTTGCTTACTAACCAATAGTGTTCGTTATAGCCATACATACAGAAACGTTGTGGAACCAAAATGTAATGAAAGATATTGATGAGAAGTTCTCCAATATTGTTGCCTATGAGTTTAGAGCCAAAATTAGGCTATGATGGTGAAACTAGGCATGAGTAGAACAACTGTGATTATGGAATGATAATAAATAAAGATAGACTAGTAGTTCATTGATTTTCTTCAATTCAATACCGAGAACTGGTTTGGTTATGTGAAAACTATTTGGTAGATCTTGGCAACATAACGCATTGAAGGAATCGGAACAAACATGCGAAGGAAAACATATAGTTAATTATTTTGCATGTAAGAACAAACCCACCCGTATATATCGAAGCTATCATGAGTTTTGTTATTAGATAATATAATTTTCTTTTTTTTTTTTTAAGAATATTTCTCTCGTTTCCGTCTCATGTGATTGCGATGGTGCAATTCCGTCATCAGATTATCTATCTGAAAACACCAGATGGATTTAATATTCCATCTCGAAGCTTTTAGTTTCTTCAATTCTCTAATGTTGAAACTTTGACATTGTCCTTGGTCGTTAATGAGTGTATTTAGAACCAAACTCGCGACTTCGTGAAGTAGCTATATTCATGTGTCCTTGTCCATTATGGTTAGTCAGTCATTCAGGTCATGCACATGCATTTATATCCTTCAAAAAGTGTTAGATGAATAAACTAACTAATGTTTCAAAAACCATTGTACCGGGTTGGGCTTAGAAACGGCTCAACTGGTTGTATTGGGTGGTTCAACTGAGTCAGGGGCGAAGGTTTGTTGGTGCCCGGGGGTGTACCCGCCCACCCCAATATTCCGGTTAGAAGTGTATAGGTTTCGATTTTTCGTCCGGAAATTTTAAAAATTATATAGGATCGACTCCCTCTAGGTAACAAACTTTACTTTAATTTATATATTGTATAAATATTTAGGAAAAATTGTATAGGATCGCCTCCCCCCAATTATTTTTCCTAAATATTTATACAATATATAAATTAAAGTAAAGTTTGTTACCACTTTGTATATAAGTGATGGGTAGTTTTGTAAATATATTTTAACTTTTATTTGTTTAGCCCTAGGTTACCCACCACACAATAAACTTAATCACAAATTTTTATTGTGTCTAAGAACGGGTCCTTTGAATGAATGCATTTTTTAGTTTTATTTGGAACTATTATTATTTGACTTGACTCGAATCGATAGTCGACCCGACCCGAAACATAACGATAGGAAAAAAAATTTGGGTCCCATCACTTTACGCCCCCTCGAAACTTTTGGTCAAGCTCCGCCACTGAACTGAGTCACAAGTTAACCAGACCTTAACCCTAGAATTCCATAAAATACAACTTCAACTCAAAAAATCTTTCGAACTACATAGTTCCACAATCAATTTTTTTTCTCAGCAACGTTTTTTTACATAAAAGTCTACTACAATAGGTTTACGGTATTGAAGTGTTGAATGCTATCAAGTCAACGATCACTTTAAAGACAAAATTCAAATTCACTATAATCGTCCATCTTTATCAACAAGAACATAACTATTTTCATTGCCTACAATATAAAATAAAAAGTTTTAATTACCAATAATACACTAGAATTACGTAAGATAAGTAACATATATAATTACAAGTAACCTTGTGTTTGAGAAGCCGGTTCATACCCGTTAAAACTCAAAATTAAACATTAGTATAAACCAGTTCATCGATATGCACAGGTGGTGCCAGATTTTCCGACGGTTTGAAACTAAACCGGTGCCCTGCTTAGACTGGGCTCTATCATACCGGTTATATCTCTGGTAGACGGTTTAACTGATAATACCAGCCGGTTTGAATCGGTATTTAAAATATTGTTCAAGAACTACTATTCCTATATCAGACTTATGCACTATAAACAAAATTCATTTATTATTTTCAACTTCTAAAACAAACACACCATAATAATATATCAAACACACCATTGAGATAGTGAAAGGACAAACATAACAGGACATGCATAATTCATTTGAAAAAAAATGAGTTCCAGACACTTCCACAAGAAGCATGTTATTGACAGCAAGGACTCCACCCCCACACACATATTTGCATAGACAACTTTATATTCCTTTCTATCTACAAACCTCTATTATCCAACTTTTTTATATCAAAAATTGAAATAATCTAGCATATCTTTATGCCATTAAAACTGTTTAACTATTATTTAATCAGATAATTTGCATAATGTTGATACTTAAATACTCCCAAACAATTTATTTTAAGTCAACATTATATTGATCATGACACCAAGCCTATCTTAATTGGCTATTTTTTAAACATTATATATTATATTTTAATTTTTTTGTCACTTTTTAAAACTGTTATTATTATTATTTAATTGGAAATTTTCATTATATAAAGGGGCTTTCGTGTCAGTTGCAAAGCACCAATCCAATTCTCCTCATATCTTCACTCTCTATTTCTTTTAATTTAATTTTTGAAAAAACAAAATGCCTGGAATTGCTTTTGGTCGTTTTGATGATTCCTTTAGCTTGAGCTCCATCAAAGCTTACATTGCTGAGTTCATCTCCACCCTCCTCTTCGTCTTCGCCGGTGTCGGCTCCGCGATTGCTTACGGTATCTAGTCTTTTACATGTTAAATTATTTCCCATGCAACTGTCACGTTATGTAATGTGTTGATCATTTTGTGACATGTGCAGCCAAGTTGACCTCGGATGCCGCCCTTGACCCACCGGGTTTGGTGGCCGTGGCGGTTTGCCATGGGCTTGCACTCTTTGTCGCTGTTTCCATAGCCGCCAACATCTCTGGCGGCCATGTGAATCCAGCTGTCACCTTTGGATTGGCTGTTGGCGGTCAGATCACCATCCTAACCGGTATCTTTTATTGGATTGCCCAACTCATTGGCTCCATTGTCGCGTGCTACCTTCTTAGCTTCGTCACCGGAGGACTAGTAAGTAAATTCGGGTCGGGCTCGTTAATAATCATCTAAGTAATTAATAAATTAAATATGATTATAATACCATAATTAAAAAAATTCAACGCTTTGAACTCTAAACCCAAAATGATTTTTATTAAATATTTGGACACGTTGAAATGAGTCAAATGACCTAATTTGGGAAAAGGGGACACACAAAGGGTTGTACACTTATACATCATGCATATACACTTATATCGTTTTTTTTTTTAATTTTTAGGCTGTGCCAATTCACGGAGTAGCCGCAGGTGTGGGAGCGATCCAAGGTGTCGTGATGGAGATCATAATCACATTCGCCTTGGTGTACACAGTATACGCCACCGCATGTGACCCCAAGAAAGGTGCATTGGGCACAATCGCACCCCTCGCGATTGGTTTCATCGTTGGTGCCAACATTTTGGCTGCCGGCCCATTCTCTGGTGGATCAATGAACCCAGCCCGATCTTTTGGGCCAGCTGTGGCCAGTGGAGATTTCTCTGGCCACTGGATCTACTGGGTTGGCCCTCTCGTTGGAGGTGGCTTAGCCGGAGTCATTTACCCCAATGTGTTTATGAGCCATGAACATGCTCCCCTTTCTAGCGAGTTTTAAATTTTCGTTGTGAATCAAGATCAATTTGTGATTGTAATAAAAGGAAGGAAAGCAATGTATTTGTTTTTCTTTCTTTTTCTATTTGTTTGTTTTTTTTTTAATTTGTGAAGAATTAATGGAGTTTGGTTTTTTGTTTGTCACGTGATCTATGTGTGATTCAAGGCTTTTAAGTTGATTTGAAAGATGGGTAGTGGTGGGCCTATTTTCTTCATTGGGTCCTGTTGTTTGATTCTTTTCACTATGAAATATGAATCATTGAATGAAGTGGGCGGGCCCATTTGTTACTCAATGCATGTGATGATATCCTGTTGACCCCTGACATCAAATATGAGAGGAATATATATTTTATAACACAAATAAAGTCAGTTATATACTTATCTATACATATAATAAAAAAAACTCTAATTAGGACACATGTCACCCTCTTAGGCACTCTCTAATTAAGGTGTTGTTTGTTTTTTGGCCAGAAGTACTTCTGGCCACTTATGTCTGCGCGACGGAGACGCGCGCAGACGTTTGATGTCTGCAGCTTGTTTGTTTTCTCGCAGACCTTTCATTAAAAAAAGTCTGCGAGACCTCTTCTTGGAGCAGACATGGACCCAAGTCTTCTTGGAACCTCTTCACCACGCAGACCTCTTCACCTCCAAATCTGCCACCACCATCTCCACCTCCGCCACCATCTCCACCTCCAACCTCCTCTGCCACCACCATCTCCACCTCCGCCACCATCTCCACCACCACCTCCGCTGCTCCAGCCCCAAATCGACATCACAAACAAAACCCCCAAATCTGCTCCACCTCCACCTCCACTCCGCCACCACCTCTGCTCCACCTCCACTCCGCCACCACCTCCGACATCATCATCAACATCACAAACAAAACCCCCAAATCGACAACCCTCATCATCATCAACATCGATCTGTGGAAAAACCCTAAATCGAAAACCCTCATCATCATCATCATCATCGACATCTGGAACGAAGAGAGAGAGAGAGATCGTAGAGAGAGAAGGGGCGGCGGTGGTCGATCTGCATCATCATCATCATCGATCTATGGTGACGGTGGTGGCTGTGGTGCAGTGGTGACGGTGGTGAAGTGGTGGCGGTGGCGGTGGTGAAGTGGTGGCGGTGGTGACGGTGGTGGCGGTGGTGAAGTGAAAGCAGAGAGATGTCTGGTGTGTGTTGTGTGTGTAATGTGTGTGAAGAGGTTTATGTATATAAAAAAAAAACAAACCCTCTTCTTCTTGCAGACTGCAGACCTTTGGTCCACCTCTTCTCCTGCAGATGTGGTCCGCAGACTGCAGACCTTTTCCTACAGAAAAAACAAACAGAACTTAAGTTTCCCACTTAAATCATAACTAGTTTTTGTTATTCTATTTCTCAAAATATGTTAGATATATCTCATTCCTCAAAATATGCCAAATATTTCTCATTATTTACCTCTCTTTCATAAACTCTATCCTTCACCTTTTAGTATTTTTTTCACAAAATTTAATATGTTTTTTTTCGAATATAAAATATTAAATTTAATACTTTTATACCTTTTTTTTTCAACAAACAACTTACGTTTCATGTTTTGAATATAAAATATTAAATTTGATTAATTTTAAAAGATTGCACTGGGCATAATCAATTTTAGATTTTTCATTTATTATTTGTTAGTTTAAAGTTTAATTTAAGAAATTGTATATATAGCTAGGTTCTTAATTTTTTTTTGGGTCATTTTCTTAAATAATAGGTTATGGTCTTGTGTATTATTTGGACGGATTTAGTAATAAGAAAACTGTATATTTACATTTTTTATAAACAACAAATAACCATGTTTGAATTGGTAAAGTAATTTAAAGATATAATCATCATTATAAATCTAATATAAAAACACTTTCGTAAAATCTATTTTTGGTAAGGTTTAAATAAAAAATATAATTATAAGTTATAAATTGTAAAAGTTGATTTTGTACGAATGTTTAGCAGACCTAATCTAACAAAAAAATATTGGTTAGTATAACATATATATTTAGAGGTCGAAAATTAAGGTAAATATTTTAAAATAAGAAATATCGATAGTATTTCCTTATACTATTTTATTTTAGTTATTGGAAGAAGTTATGTCTCAAGTGAAGTCATCTGATACCAATCATCGACTCATAACGAGTAATGTCGGCAGTATCGATCGAAGGATAGGGATGTTCCAAAAGCAGTCTTAAGGAAAGTTAGCCTGTTTATGCCAAGGCAGGGCAAGAACCGGTTTGCAATGAGTAAGAGAATGAATTCCCCGCCGAGTCAGTTGACGAGAAAGTTTCTTAACTATTTGTTGTTGTTCTTTAGAATATTTACTTAAAGAATATTTTTTTCTTCAGTATTTCATTTTTCAATGTTTCTGTTCTTTTTTTTTTTTGCTTATTTAATAATTTAATATTTTATTGACTTAACCCCGTGTAACACACGGGGTTCTAACCTAGTATACAAAATAAACTTAAATATAAAATGTATCATATAATGGTTATATAATCGTATTTTTTAGAACTTTTGTAACACCCCATAAATCGGTTAATATTAAAATAAATGAAAGCGAACAAAAATTAACTTAGTTGATGGGTTATGATAAGATATAAGTTAAATGTTGGAAAAATGCTTGAAATAGATACTTATTAAACTTGGGAGGGGGTAATGTGTAAAGTTTTATTAGTTTGGGATTTATAATGTAGAAACCCAAAAACACACACTGTGTGCGTGATCTGGGATCGACCAGGGACTGGAGAAACAAGGGTTCACCCTTGTTCTTGCAAAAACTCATCAATTAGCAAGAGAATTCAATGTTAATCAGCTGCATGTCTTAAATTCTCGATCTGCTAAGCATACCTAGTGAAGTGGTAAGTCGAATTTCTTAAATTGGTGAATTGTAGAAAAAGGGTTTCAACCCAATCATGAATTTGTGATGTGATTTGTCTAAATTGGATGTTAGGGTTACTCCCTAGAGTAGAAATCATGCTTGATTGTAGTTTAATTGAAAGATAATTTATAAACCCACTTGATGAGAAATTAGCATGAAAACATAATCGAGTAGAAGTAAATATGTGTAATTGAGATACATGATCTTGATTATAATACTCGAATGCTAGATAAATTTATGTAGAATAAAAGAATTATATGAACTAGATTGATTATTGATGATATGTATGATAAACTAGTAAAGGTCATGCTTGAATACTTGTACTTTATGCTTTATTAAAGTGACGCACACTAAGTGTTTGATGAAATGCTTAAGAGAATAAATGTGTAAATTCTGAAAATTGGTGATAATGTTGTCACTTGTAAATGATGGAATGAAAGTGTTGGACTAAATGAATGAATGAATGCGTTTAATGTAGGCGTGAAGGAAGAAGGTTCCAACACTAGGAAGTCGGAAAGCTCACAAGACCGAGGTACGTTAGTGTACATCTTATCTCTATTATGTTGTCATATGTATAACAATCTTTATTGTATTATAATGTTTTGTTGGAATCATGAAAGTCAAACTATATAATATTGTTGGAAGCAAAGTTTAGAACCGTCATAAACGGATAGAGAGAAAGGAATATGACATGATGGAATGCTTCATATCCGGTTCCTTCTAGTCGAATCGGGTATGGAAAGTTAATTATGTTTGAATGAAAGTTTACTTGACCCGTCTTATCGGGTTGGAGTGTAATCGAATGTAAAGAATAAATTCGTTCGTTATGAATGAATCGAATGAAAGCTATGATAACCATACTAGTACCCGTTGTTAGCGGGTATGTTAAGAAAGCAATGCTAGTCTCTATATTGAGACGAGCATGTAACGAACCGTCTAACGGTTGGTAATGTAATTGAAAGATGCAAGGCCACTATAATGATTATTCAGGTTATTAGTCAATTATGTTATAGATGAAATGCTAACTTCTTTTGTTTATGTTGAACGTAGGTAAATCCTCAGTTTAGGTGTCTTGGCAAGTTGGAGCGAGCAAACGTACACTTTATGACCATCAAGCGCTTCCGCTAGTTCGTATTGATGTTTTGGGTTAAATGTCCGTTTTGTACAACTTGTTAGCAGTCATACTTTTTAAACACTTGATGTTATGGTTGTTTGTCGTGTCTAGTCGAACGGGTTGTAGACTTAGTTGTTTTTGAATGATGGTTAAACAGGGTCATCCTCGTCTTATGGACGGGTCATGCCCAAATTTTGTTAAAATCATGCATTAATGATATTATTATATTTTACCTCTCAATTGAGAAAAGTTTAGACATTTTAAAAGATTATGTTTCTAGCGTCTTTTGGATGTCGTTTCTACTAAACGCAAGTGAGGGCCTTACAAGTTGGTATCAGAGCCAAGGTTTGAGGGATTCAAGCATATGATGTGATGCTTGAACTCAAACCGATGGCTCGTTCAAAAGTGTGCTCGCTCCAAGATCGCCAATGAGGTAACCATTTAAGTTTTTGGATAAATACAAGTATGTGTAATGTGCTTGTGATATAAAGTTAAGTTAAGTATGTGAAGGAATAATTTTGGAAGGTGAAACGATGAATTCCAGGGACCGTATGGCTGGAAACGGACCGAAAAAGAGTTAAAACACTTAAAAATAGAAGCAGCAACGGATTAACAACAGGCAGGCCGTCGCCGACGGCTGTATGCCCGTCGCCGACGCCCCCTTCTTTTGGGCCGACGCCTTAGTTTCCTGCCTACGGAATAAGTGGCCGACGCCACTTTTGGAGACCAGTCGCCGACGGATCATAAGCCGTCGCCGACGGGTTGTGCAAACTCAGTTCCCCCCAATTTTCACATTTTACATATTTTTGTTATACGTACTACCCGAAAGCCTAGTTTGTGGCCCCGTTAAGCCCTTGTTGGACGAATTAAGTCACGAAAGCATATAGGTAAATTGGTAGTAATGGGATGAACTCTACCAAACATGAACGAAAGACATGAAATTGTGTTAAATGAATGACGCGAAAGGAATGGTGAATTTAGAAAATTAAACCACGAAATACATAATTGCAAATGTAATAGTCAAAGGTTGAATAATGTGATATATTGGAAGTTTATGATTCGTATTAAACGTAGACATGACATTGTGTAGATGGCGGATGCGAGAAACATTAATGATGATGATGATGATACGGCTCGTCAAGAAGCACTTAATAGTAAGGTCACATAGGTGGCGGAAGGGGTTATGCAAGCTAATCTTCCACGATTAGCTCAAGAAGTAGAAAGTCGGGTGTTGGGAGTTGTGGATGCCTTAATGACTAGCAATATTGAAGAATTGAAAGAATTGATTGAGGGATCTAAAGGTAAAAGCAAAGAACGACGGTGCACGTATAAAGATTTCATGGCATGCCATCCTGCAACGTATGATGGTAAATTCGATCCGATCGCATGCCAAAGGTGGATTTCAGACATAGAAGCGGTATTTATACGAAGTCGGTGTGATAAGGAAGACCAGGTGATGTTTGCTACTGGTCAACTTACTCTTCAGGCGAAAGATTGGTGGGATGCACATAGTAAGGAAGTTGGGGAAGACAAGTTGCAAGAGATGACTTGGCGGGAATTCAAGGAACCTTTTATGAAATACCACTGTCCTCAGTCAGCCATTGATAAGATTCAGGAGGATTTCTTACGCCTCCAACAGAAAAATGAAACGATAAACGAAATATCAAACACGTTCATGGATAAGATGAAGTTTTGCTGAGACTTTGTGAAGACAGAAAGAATGAAGATCAACCGCTTTTATGGTATACTAAAGGCAGAATTTAGGGAGTTTATCACTCCCTCAAAGTGTGAAACCCTTGACGAGCTTATCAATCTGGCACGTGATAGAGAAATTGAAATTAAGAGGCAAGAAGAACGTGGTGAAAAGAGGTCGTTAGAAAAGGGGACAAATGCAAGTCCATCTAAAAAGGCAAGGTCCCAAGATCAAGGAAGGAAAGATAAGTCGGAGGGTAGTATTACTCCTTGCAAGACATGCGGGAAGCTTCATACGGGGGAATGCCTTTTGGGTAAGAAAGGGTGCTACAAATGCGGTGAAGAAGGGCATACCTCCTACAAGTGCCCCAGCAACCCGAAGACTTGTTTCAACTGCTTCCAAAAAGGGCATGTTAAGTCAGAATGTCCTGAACTTCAGCAAGGGACGAAGAAAGAAGGAAAGAATGAGGATAGCCCTAGGGCGAAAGGAAGAATGTTCCAAATTACATCCGAAGAAGCTAAGTCTCACCCGAATGTGGTCTCAGGTATCTTCTTGTTAAATTCCTTACCAGTATACGTATTGTTTGATACCGGAGCCACCATGTCGTTCATTTCGAGTAAAATAGTGCAACACCCTTCCTTTAAAATTGAAAGAATGATGGCACCCTTAGAAGTAGAAATAGCCGATAGTAAAAATTATTTGTTGCACGAAATCTATAGAAGTTGTAAGTTAACTATAGAAGATGAGGAATTTGACATCGACCTGATACCTATGGTTTTGGGGGAATTTAAAGTAATAGTGGGTATGGATTGGATGTCCCAAAACCACGCGGAGATAAATTGTGAAAATAAAACCATAATTGTCCAAACTCCGGGTGGAAACCAATTAAAAATCCAAGGAGAAAGAAACGTAGAAGCGAAACTATGTACTATTGCCCAAGCGGTCAAGTATGTAATTAACGGAAGTAGGGCCTACTTAGCTTATGTAGTAGACGCTCGACAAAGCCTCCCGAAGTTTGAAGATGTTGAGGTCGTGAACGAATTTCCGGGACTCCCTCCCGAACGAGAAATAGAGTTTTGCATCGAATTGAACCCGGGTGCGAAACGGTAGCGAAGGCTCCCTATAGATTGGCTCCCACCGAGATGCGGGAGTTAATGACACAACTACAAGATCTACTAGATAAGGGCTTTATACGCCCGAGCGTGTCGCCTTGGGGAGCGCCTGTCTTATTTGTTAAAAAGAAAGATGGGTCGATGCGCATGTGCATCGATTACAGGGAATTAAATAGGCTGACCGTGAAGAACCGCTACCCTTTACCTCGAATTGACGATCTTTTTGATCAATTACAAGGGGCGAGTTTGTTCTCAAAGATAGACTTACGTTCGGGGTATTATCAAGTCAAGGTACGAGAAGAAGATATTGCAAAGACCACAATTAGAACCCGATATGGACATTACGAGTTCCTAGTTATGTCCTTTGGGTTAACAAACGCTCCAGCAGCGTTTATGGATCTTATGAACCGGGTATGCCGACCCATGTTAGATAAATCTGTGATCGTGTTCATAGATGACATTCTAGTCTACTCGCGAAGCAAGACTGAACATGCGAGACACTTGCGTGAAATACTTGAAGTTCTCCGTAAGGAGAAACTTTACGCAAAATTCTCAAAATGCGCCTTTTGGCTCAGAGAGGTGCAGTTTCTCGGCCACGTGATAAACTCGAAAGGTGTCTTGGTTGATCCGTCGAAGATTGAGGCAGTAATGAAGTGGTTTCCCCAAAAACTCCAACTGAAGTAAGGAGCTTTCTAGGCCTTGCTGGCTATTACAGGAGGTTTATACAAGATTTTTCAAAAATAGCGTTACCCTTAACGAAGTTGACGAGGAAGAAGGAGAGGTTTGTATTGTGTCATTCAAATGGCTCCTTATGAATTACTGTACGGGAGAAAATGTAGAACTCCCATATGCTGGGGTGAAGTGGGGCAAAGAGAGCTTGCGCCAAGTGATTTAATAGCAGTAACAAATGAAAAGATAGAATTGATTAGAGCTCGACTGAAAGCAGCCCAGGATTGGCAAAAAGCTTATGCAGACAAGAAAAGGCGCCCTATTGAATTTCAAGTCGGAGATTATGTTCTGCTGAAAGTGTCCCCATGGAAGGGTATAATCCGTTTTCGCAAACGGGGTGAGTTAGGCCCTTGATATATTGGACCATTTAAAGTCTTAGCTCGAATTGGAAGGGTTGCATATCGATTAGAATTACCGCCTGCTCTAGACGGGATTCACAATACCTTCCACGTGTCGCAATTAAGGAAGTGTCTTGCGGATGAAACCGCGTTAGTGTCTCTCGATGATATCGAGTTGGACGAGGGGTTGAACTATGTCGAAAAACCAATAGCCATTAAAGACGTCAAGGTGAAGAATCTCCGCAATAAAGCTGTTAGACAAGTGTTGGTTCAATGGCAACACCGAAAGAGGTCGGAACTCACATGGGAAGCGGAAGATGAAATGAGTGAAGAAACACTGGATAAATGGTCGGAACCGAGATATCTAGGGGGTTTGAATCCGCATAAAAAGGTTAGTTTCCACTCGATTGATTCAGGCCTTGCTGATCTTCTTCTCCGACAATTCTGCAAAAAAGAGCACCGTTAGCCTCGCCAAGGGGAGAAGAGGGTTCTCTCCTTGACCCGACTCCGGCGTGAGAATAAGTATTGGTTACGAAGAAGAAGATGTAGTTGAGAAGTGTGTGTCACTTGAATTTCATACCTGAGCTGTCCTCATATTTATAGCCGGGAGTCTTTGGGAGGGAAAACCCGTTAGTGAAAAGTTGACGGAAGATGCTAACCCCGTAAGCGGTTACATTTCTTTCCGTCAAGCTTCTTGATCCGATGTGAGTGCACACGGATCGTGGTTTAGATCAATGGCTGGGGATATGCCAAGTGTAATAGTGATCAAGTGGAGGTTACTCTCCAATTACATGCTATCGTTGTGATCTCAGGGACGCCTGAGGTGATGACACGTGTCCAGACGGTTATAACCGTCTTAGTGGTGCACGATTGAATTCTTTATAGAAGATTACTGCTGTAATCTGGTGTGACCCTTATTGTGTGGGGACAGCTGAACAAATAAATCCCAAGTCTGGGTAAATAATATCCAGGTCTGGATATTTAGGCGGGAGTGTTTATTTTAGGATTTTCATCCTTTGTCTATGGGAGAAAGCGCAAAGGTTTATGATTTCCTTTGGGCGCGCAAGTGTTGACTGTTCTTTAAGTCTTTATTTGTGAGACCAGTGCGCGGCCGCGCAAGGTATAAGGCTGAAGAGTAAGGTTGTGGTATGGTCCCAAGTACTTATTATGAGGTTTTTGGGACCTTACCCCTTCAATGAGGAAGCACTATCCTTTTCTGTTTGGTATGTGCACGTTTAAATTTGTTATGTGCCCAGGTTTCGGGGACGAAACCTCTTTTAAGGGGGGTAGACTTGTAACGCCCCATAAATCGGTTAATATTAAAATAAATGAAAGCGAACAAAAATTAACTTAGTTGATGGGTTATGATAAGATATAAGTTAAATGTTGGAAAAATGCTTGAAATAGATACTTATTAAACTTGGAAGGGTGTAATGTGTAAAGTTTTATTAGTTTGGGATTTATAATGTAGAAACCCAAAAACACACACTGTGTGCGTGATCTGGGATCGACCAGGGACTGGAGAAACAAGGGTTCACCCTTGTTCTTGCAAAAACTCATCAATTAGCAAGAGAATTCAATGTTAATCAGCTGCATGTCTTAAATTCTCGATCTGCTAAGCATACCTAGTGAAGTGGTAAGTCGAATTTCTTAAATTGGTGAATTGTAGAAAAAGGGTTTCAACCCAATCATGAATTTGTGATGTGATTTGTCTAAATTGGATGTTAGGGTTACTCCCTAGAGTAGAAATCATGCTTGATTGTAGTTTAATTGAAAGATAATTTATAAACCCACTTGATGAGAAATTAGCATGAAAACATAATCGAGTAGAAGTAAATATGTGTAATTGAGATACATGATCTTGATTATAATACTCGAATACTAGATAAATTTATGTAGAATAAAAGAATTATATGAACTAGATTGATTATTGATGATATGTATGATAAACTAGTAAAGGTCATGCTTGAATACTTGTACTTTATGCTTTATTAAAGTGACGCACACTAAGTGTTTGATGAAATGCTTAAGAGAATAAATGTGTAAATTCTGAAAATTGGTGATAATGTTGTCACTTGTAAATGATGGAATGAAAGTGTTGGACTAAATGAATGAATGAATGCGTTTAATGTAGGCATGAAGGAAGAAGGTTCCAACACTAGGAAGTCGGAAAGCTCACAAGACCGAGGTACGTTAGTGTACATCTTATCTCTATTATGTTGTCATATGTATAACAATCTTTATTGTATTATAATGTTTTGTTGGAATCATGAAAGTCAAACTATATAATATTGTTGAAAGCAAAGTTTAGAACCGTCATAAACGGATAGAGAGAAAGGAATATGACATGATGGAATGCTTCATATCCGGTTCCTTCTAGTCGAATCGGGTATGGAAAGTTAATTATGTTTGAATGAAAGTTTACTTGACCCGTCTTATCGGGTTGGAGTGTAATCGAATGTAAAGAATAAATTCGTTCGTTATGAATGAATCGAATGAAAGCTATGATAACCATACTAGTACCCGTTGTTAGCGGGTATGTTAAGAAAGCAATGCTAGTCTCTATATTGAGACGAGCATGTAACGAACCGTCTAACGGTTGGTAATGTAATTGAAAGATGCAAGGCCACTATAATGATTATTCAGGTTATTAGTCAATTATGTTATAGATGAAATGCTAACTTCTTTTGTTTATGTTGAACGTAGGTAAATCCTCAGTTTAGGTGACTTGGCAAGTTGGAGCGAGCATACGTACACTTTATGACCATCAAGCGCTTCCGCTAGTTCGTATTGATGTTTTGGGTTAAATGTCCGTTTTGTACAACTTGTTAGCAGTCATACTTTTTAAACACTTGATGTTATGGTTGTTTGTCGTGTCTAGTCGAATGGGTTGTAGACTTAGTTGTTTTTCAATGATGGTTAAACAGGGTCATCCTCGTCTTATGGACGGGTCATGCCCAAATTTTGTTAAAATCATGCATTAATGATATTATTATATTTTACCTCTCAATTGAGAAAAGTTTAGACATTTTAAAAGATTATGTTTCTAGCGTCTTTTGGATGTCGTTTCTACTAAACGCAAGTGAGGGCCTTACAACTTTTTAGAACGGCAACTCACACATCCAACTAATTTACTCCTACTTTTACTCCACAGTCTAGTCTAGCCCTCAACCTGTAAAGAAGGTGTCAAAATTCATGTATCAGAAACTAAAGAACTCTTTTATTATTAAAAAAATATTCACAACGATTACAACTATGAAAGAACAAATTTACACTCTTCCTCATACACACAACAATCTGTTTAACCTCTCACACAATCTAACAGGCACACAAACGATCTACACACAAATGATCAATAACACCCTAAATCTGAGTTTCAATATGAAACCCTAGAGAGAGAAACAACGAAGAGAGAAGAACTATATGCCATTCTGAACTATGCAACAGGTGTTCATTATATAAAACTCGAAGTAAACTTAACCCGGGACAAATTCGAGTACTGGCCTTTTAAGGGGTTGTTTGTTTACCTCTTAATGGGGCTTTTAATGGTTTAGACCTCTTACTGGTTCAGCACTTAATCGTTTAGACTGTTTGTTTCACGAGCAGATGTCTGAATGATTCAGACATTTGCCTCTGAATGGTTACGCATTATACAGAGTCTGAATGGTTAAGACCTCTAATCTGAATTGGTCAGACATTTGTCTCTGAACGGTTAAGCATTATACAGGCTCTTAATAGGTCAGACCTCTTACTGGTTCAACACTTTGGGGCTGTTTGGCAACTTCTGAATGGTTAAGTGCTGAACCAGTAAGAGGTCTGAACCATTAAGTGTTGAACCAGTAAGACGTCTGAACCATTACGAGGCAGTATAATACTTAACCATTCAGAGGCAAATGTCAGGCTAATTCAGATTAGAGGTCTTAACCATTCAGACTCGGTATATTGCTTAACCATTCAGAGGCAAATGTATGAACCATTTAAACATTTGCTCGCGAAACAAACAGTCTGAACCATTAAGTGCTGAACCAGTAAGAGGTCTGAACCATTAAGAGCCTGATTAAGAGTTAAACAAACAACCCCTTAATGATTCAGACCTCTTACTGATTCAACACTTAACCATTCAGATGTTGTCAACAGCCCCTACAACAATATAGCCAGCTACAAGAATCTAAGCCCAACAACAACACTTTAGCCCAACAACCTCTAACCCTTATAGCCTTATGTCAAATGTTACAGACTTATCTCAAATATTAAAACTGATGTTATATGTCAATATCTTTAACAGAAGGGGACACATATTCTATTAGGCTATATCTATTTCACATATTCATCATTTTTTTTTGGGTTCTTTGTTTGAATTTGGTTTAGATTGAAAGTGCCCCTATAAGTAATTATACGTTAAGTAAACCTTGTTTATAAATTTTAAAATAATTGTAGTATATGAAAACAAAACTAGAATTGGATGGATTGAAATTCGAATGTATTGGAATTGATATTGAATATGTTCAAGGAAATAGAATTTCTTCATTCCAATTTTCAGCGAAATCTACAAAAGAAAGACAAAATGATAGACATAAACTTATGTAACCTCTAATCACACATAATGACTCATTAATGAGCATCAGCCTATCTACGAGCTGTATCAAATAGACAAACAGACATGCATCGACGGGGATGAGGTTTACAAGTGTCTCTAGCCCGGCCCATATCTTCACGGGCCCGTATCGATGGGGATGAATATTTTGAATGGAGGCGTCAAGCACTTCAAGACAAGGACGTCGTTAAAACTGAAGATAAAGATGAGTATTTTGAACAAGAATCGAGTGATGGGTACTTATCAGACATAATCCCATCGGATGATAAGTTCTGAATGATGATTTCCTGTTTTATGGCGTTTTATGCTTTAGGATTTCTTTTGTTTTAAGTTTAACTAGATTTTTGACCCGTGCCGCGCGTTGCAGCGGCATCGTCGTGTTTGGCGCGTCGTTACATGTGTTACGATGATGACTTAAACATGTGATATCCGTGCGTGACGTGACTTGTTTTTTACTTTGTCACACACGTTACGTTCGTCACATTAACGTGGTTAGGCATAGATAAAGAAGAGTATAATGTCTCGCACGTTGTGGTGTGAAGTCGTAAAAGTAATTTAAACAAAAGAATTTGAAATGTTGGAGAGGATGAGGTGTGAAGTTACTAAGTAGAAATTAACGTGTAATGCTTGCGCGTGACATGACATTTATGTGGTTAGGCATAAATAAAGAAAAGTATAATGTCTCACACTTTATGGTATCAAGTCGTAAAAATAATTTTAAACAAAAGAATTGAAATGTTGAAGAAGATGAGGTGTGAAGTTATTAAGTAGAAAAAAATAGGACGAATCAAAGTTGTTAATTATCAAAAGTTAGGTGTTAAGGTGCCACTTACTAAAAAATGAGGGGTGAATTAGAAAATCTCTAAAGTTAAGGGACAAATAGAAAATCTCTAAAGTTTGTGGTGAATTTGAAATCTTTAAAGAACCAACCGTAGAGAGCGAGATAAGACGGTTAGTGCAGAAGAGCTCGTAAATACTATTACTTGCTCTTTCTAAGGCTCTATGAATAGTCTCTTCTTAACAGGTTATTCTCGACTTTTGTTTCTTTCAGTTTCTTTTGGCTTGACGTGTTTCACCGTCTCTAAATGACATGTAGCTATACTTTGAAGCAAGAGACATGTAGACTATAAATGTTCATCGAAGTGTATAAAATATAATCACCATTGAAGTTTGTGATAAGTTTTAAACATGTCCCTCACCATAAAGTGTAAGCATGTTCTCCCTGAGAGCTCCTGTAACTTATCAGAGTAGCAATTCTATGATAAGTTGATATTTCTTGAAAAGGACAGAGTTGAGTTTACAAAAAGTGTAGTAAGTTGACTCTTCTTGTAGTGGACGGAGTCGAGTTTCTAAAAAGTCTAATGTAAACTATATATTGAAGCAGTTAAAAAAACGGAGATTCAAGATGCAACATAAAAAACAATTATGCTGGCATTTCTATCTTCTTCTGACATACTTGCAAGAATGTTGCTAGTCAGTACAGTTACGGAGCTTAAAAGTTGATTATCATACATTGTTGTATTCATTGAGCGATCAAAACTCGCAAGCATCCATCATTGATCAGAAATCAAACTTAGTAATATTGTGTAACGATGAATGATTAAAAAACACGATGAAAGAATAATAAGGCTCATGTATGTAAACAATCAAAGAAAGAGAATAGATATGTCATGGCTGCACACTGACTGGTTGCCACGTGAAAGCAAAGTCAATCTCATGACCATCTCGGTTGCCCCACCAGGACACACAAAAGTCCCATCTTTGCTCAAATTTAAACTCATCATCATAGCCACTTCCAATAAAAATCAAGGACAATCAATGACAATGAACTGTTTACAAACTACAAACATACGGCCACATATGAGTTAAAGTGAATAGATCTGACACTAACCGGTTGCCATGTGAAAGCAAAGTCATTCACATGACCATCTCATTTTCAAACACAGAGAATAATCCGCCATGGCTGCATACTCACCAGCTGCCAAGTGAAAGCAAAATCAATCACATGACCATACGTGCCAACAACAAAAAACCTCAACTCTGCCTAGTCCTACACAGAGGCATTCAAATTTATATGAAGTATCGTATAGTGTGTGTTGGGGAACATTTAAGAGTAGTGATCGTTTACATAATTACATAGCATTTGCATTTTGCCACCTATAGCCGGTGACAATAGTTCATGTGATTAAGAAACTAAAGAGATCAAACAAACAAATGCAAATGCCATGTGCAAGCAAGATATTTATTTTCTTTTTTATCAATTGATAAAAGTACGGACAATCCTTTAATAAAAAAAATTGTATAATTACTTTTAGTTCCAGTTTTGTAGTAGCCAGTAAGTGATTCTGATGCATGGTCTTCATGGCTTTGGTTTCATGTTCAAGGTATAAATACATGATTCCATCACATAAGGTAAAAAAATAAAGAAAAACAAAAGTTACCGTCAAGGCGTCAAGCTAATTTCTTTTTCTTGTTGCATTATGTTGCAACTCTCCACCAAATCATATCATTTGTAGCCTAAAAAATTGCTGGAAAACATTAAAATATTTTAAACATTAATATAAAGTAAATCTAGAGTAAAATAAGTATAAAGTAGCCAAGAAATTCAACAAAAAAAAAGTCAAGGTTAACGATAACCGATGATAGTCACTGTAATTCCATCTAACATCAACTTATAACAGAGGGGATTTTAACACCCATGTGTCAAAATTGAATAAAAGTCAAGATATCAACTCAAATTCAATTCAAAGCATATTAAAGAAGTAAGAACAGTGATAGATAACATATAAACAAATTATAATTATAAAAACCAATTAAATGCTAAAGTTTAAACAGAGTTTATATCAATCCCAGATACAATAATCCTGATGTGAAAATTTAGTAAAAAAAGGATTAAAAACCCCATATAAACGAGAATCTCTCCAATAATTACAAAGTAAAATTGTTAAAAACAATATAAACGCTATTATTAACTTTCTGATTTTGAGTATCATGATATTATTTAAATCAAACCTTCAATGGATCAACCATGGTCTAAAGAACTTCTTTCTTTCACTTAGTGTGTAAGTAATCAACATATTTTCTCCACAAATAGGTATAATCTTCTACAAATGTGAGTGTTTAGCTGTAATAACCATTATAGCTAATACTATAACAACTAATTCAGCGTTGAGTCAATGCAAAACAAAACTTAAAATCTCAACCCTAATCGCAAACTGGTCAAATTGAAAATGAAATTAATCCAAGTAGGTAGACATATAACTTAACAATCATGTTTTACAAAGAAAAAATTAAAAATCTAGGGTTTAGGTTAATGAGTTACCGTATCTTCTCATAAAGCGAACAATTAAATAGGGAAAACCATCGCAAATCTTATCTTCTAAAGTTCTTTTTGTTGGTGAGTCTCGCAAAGTAATCAACGCACACCACGTTGCAACTAACGGAACAGAAGATGAGGGTGAAGTAAGCGGTCGTCTCTTTCTCCCGGATCCTCTCTTTTCATTCTTATTCTCTGCAATGTGTGGGGAGGGGAAAGGAAACGTATAAAGTGAAAGAGACGTGGCAAAGGAGGAGCAATGTTATATAAGCACAAACGAAAGCGGAAGGGTCAAACTGTAAAAGATAAAGTAGGGACCAAGGTGGTAAATACCACCGACATTTCTTTTAAGGTAGTAGATAATATATACAATGAATGAATAAATTATTAATCTATGAAAACGACAATAATGTGTGTTAAATGGTTTGAGGCAATTTCAATAGTTAAAAAGGGATGGCTAAAAAGTAATTAATAACAAATAAAAAGCCAAAAAAAAATAATATAAAACCTCAATATAATATTAACATGAAAAATCTGTTATCAAATACACAATTGCAAACATTAAAATATAAAAACAAAATTTTAAAAACAACAAAGCTATTCTTCACTTGTGTCCACTATTATTCGAAAACCGTGTAAATCTTCTTTTAATTACCGACTCCTTACATGTGGATGTATAATGTCCAAAATTATTATAATTTTGGGTTATTGAATTTTATCACTCCCAACTATTGGGTATTGGCTGGTGCCACTCCCAACTATCAGTTTCACTCATACCACTCCCAACTTAACACTTTGTATGTTGTGTCACTTCGCACGAAAACCTTTCTTAGTGTTTGACTTATGTTCTTTGTGATATTAGGCTAACACTTTGTGAATTAATAATGACTGCAGGTGAATCTGCTCCAAAAAGACGAAAGGGGAGTCAAAAACTACTCAACCGGAGTGACACAATACACAAAGTGTTAAGTTGGGAATGGTGGAAGTCAAAGTGATAGTTGGGAGTGACTGCGGCCAATACCCAATAGTTGGGGGTGATAGAATCCAATAAACCTATAATTTTTACACTACCTTTCATTCGGCTTGATTTCTTTTTTGTATTTTCAACAGCCTCCTCATGTTTGGATGTCAATCGTTTACGAGATCCAGATCCTTTCAACTTGTAACCAACAAGAACTTTTATGGGATTCTTGTCATTTGTTATCTCGGCAAATCTGTCCCTCATGCTAGGAGCTGGGACAACCAACTCCATATCCAGAACCTTTTTCATGTAAGATTGAACATGATCCTTGTACAAGGAAAGCTCCTCCTTGTTGCTAGACAAACGATTCAAAGTATACTCGGTCGCAAAAATAATTTCTCGCATCATACCTTGAACATCATCATCGAGATCAGTTATAAAATCACGGCTCATTATGCAATTAGTAGAACAATTTGGTGCAACGTCTTTACGCCATCTATTAAGAATGTATTGTTTTGAAAATTCCCTAATGTCCATGCTTCTCAAAACATAGAAGATGTGTCTACATAACAAACCAAACTGCTCAAAACGCCTGCATGAACAGTTGCTGGTATAATCAAACTTTCGGAACATAACCTCGAAACGTCATAATAGAGTTAGACTAACGCCATCGGCCCAAAAAACATATGCACACACAAAGACAGAAAAATGATGAGATAACATGAAAACGCCATAGTATAGTCAAAATAACGCCACCAAAAGACAAAAAACATATTCACCACATAAAAGAATGTAGGCCATGGTGTAAAAATGAATAAACGCCATGATTAATAAAAACACCATTTACCTCAAATAGTGAGGAACATGGCTGCTGGAAATCATTTATGAAGAACTTAACGCAACCATTTGGATGATCTTCATAACGAGCATTTATGCAATCCCTGAACCCAATTAGCTTAGCTTGTATATCTAGAAAGATGGTTTTGGTGTACATATATGAAGCTTGGTTCTCCATGACTTTATAATTACTTTTAGTTCAGGCCGTTTGTATCGCGTCTCATGGTCATTTTTGACGCGTATGGCGTTGTGCTTCTATTGTAGTTTCATAATGAGTCATAAACTCAACAAGAGTAGACATGGCATTGCATACTTGACCAAAGAAATGGTTTTCACTCTCATACCTCGATGTCGTACGCATAAGTCCCGATAAAAACCCCATCCTATAAAATGCAGGGATCCATCATTCCCTAAGAGCAAAAATATCAGATAACCCGTCATTATCAGCTAGATTGAACTCTTTAATAACATCTTCCCATCCAAATTCAAACTTGTCGGGTGTAAGTGCATCGGTCCATACAACACCGCACATACGTTCCTTAAAGTTAGATGAATTACATAGCCTTACACCCACCTACATAGCACAAAAAACGCCACATAACAAATGCAAAATAATTAAAAAAACCATTATAGCTGTAAAACACCAAACAATTTATAACGCTAAAAACATTACTACCTTTAGTGAAAGCTTGTGCATCACATGCCACATACATAACCTATGTCTGGTGTCAACAAATCTAACAGAAATAGCCTTTTTCATTGCTGTATCTTAGTCAATGACAACAATTTTTGGTTGATCACCAACAACTTAAAAAAAAAACTCCCAACAACCATATATACATATCAGCTGTTTTTTATGCCAATAATACAACATCGAATGTGCCATTGTTGTGGTGGTTATCTATACCAGTAAAAGGAACAAACACCATAGAGTATCTGGAAAAAAAACACACACAAAAAAGTGTGAAAAACGCCACTAACGTTAAAACAGGGAAACATCAAAAAATAAATGAAAACACGAAACCGCCAAAATAGATATAATGAATTCCAGTTCACACTTGTTAGACCGGTAGGTGGCTTCAAATGAAATCACATTACCAAACACATGATAATTACGTTTACATTGATCATCACACCAAAACAGCCCATTCAACCATCTGCCATTGTCTGTGAAGTAATCGTACGAAAAATTAGGCTTAGATTGTTTCTTTTCATGCAGGTGTCTCACAACCATGTCTGCATCGTATTCCCAATGAACAAATTAATTTGCCTTTTGTAATTCTTAAAATCAACTTTACTTGCACCCACATCTTCAAAACCGCCAAAAACAATCTTCATAACATTTAACGCCTTCAAAGGGCCCAAATTCAACTTAGACATGCTATGTATAACATGCTTCTGAAGTTGAGTGAGGTGTCATTCTGACGATAGGAAATGCGTATCAGGCTGATCAACAAATTCATGGTTGTGTTCTTCAACAAACTTATACAACTTCCAAAATCTGGCCTCAAACTCTAAATAAATTTGTGCTCCACAACCAGTCCTCTTAGAAAAATTGGATCTCACACTCCTTTCTTTCTGCATCGGGTCAAATACCTCAACCTACTTATTCTTGTATAAGCCAGATTTCGTACACGTATATACTTTATATGTTTTTCTCCCTTGGCGTTTATCTTCTCGGTCCCTTTCCAGACAGCAAAACCACCAGTAGTCGCATATTTAAGATAAAAAGCATAAGAATCATCAAGGCTTTTGAAAATCATTCCTATCGTTGGCTTTAGATCCTCTTTAACGTTGGGAATGTACAACTTAAAACCGATTTTTGGACAAATCCTTTCATTGGACGCGGTGGATTCACCTTAACAAAAAACACCATTATAAAAATTATATTAAAACGCCAAAGAATACCTGCCATTTTGTTAGTAACAAAACTATAATAATTGAAAATGCCAATAAATATATAAAAGGAAAAGGATGAGTAAAAGACAAACGCCAAAAAATATGATGTAATACCAAGATAAATGCCATTAAAATTACAACTAATTAAAAAAACACCAAAGTCGTTAAAATGAATTACTCGAACGACTTCTAACAGAGACAAAAAGAACTTTACAAAATAAACATAATTACAACAGGATGAGTAATCACTGTTTCATTACTATATTACTGAAAACGCCATTTAACATATCAAAGTGATGAGGCTAAAGGGTGTGTGGGACGTCCCAAGGTCGTCGAGGCCCGTCAAGGGTCGTCCACACCGCCCCCGATGGTCCGTCCCCGTTACCAATGTCGCCTCCAAGCCGCTTCCGACGTTCCTCCTTGCTTTCTTATCGAACAAACACACACACACACACACATATATACGTACATACATACATACATACATACATACATACATACATACATACATACACACATGCATACACACATGCAGACACACATACAGACACACATACATACACACATACATACACACACATACACACACACACATACATACATACATACATACATACATACATACATACATACATACATACATACATACATACATACATACATACACACATACATACATACACACACACATACATACATACACACACACATACATACATATGTATGTATATATATAGGGGCTTATCACCACATCCATGCCTCGTCCCTGGGGCTTATCCCCCACACCCGATGACGTGGCCGCCTACGTGGCGGATCATCCCCAAAGGACTACCCTCCTCCACACCCACAAGCCTGAGTGAAAACAAATGCCAAACTAACATTGATGATAATAATATGACGAGTTACAAAATAAACACCATTATAGTACAGATAATTACTTTGTAATCGCTATCCATATCAGACGCCATGAAACTCGGAAAACTTGGACAAGAGGTAACAGCTAATACGAAAAATTTGGAGTTAGATTCAAAGAGGAATAAACGCCCTGACAAAAAGGTAATATTTCAAAATATAAGCTGGAAATGACGATCATACCCACACATATTATTTAGCGCCTACGCCACGTGTCGCGCTAGGATTCGTTCTCATCGTTTTCACACTTTGAGACGTTTTCTCCATATTCCTTGTGTGTGTGTGTGTGTATATGGAGAGAGAGAGAGAGAGGGGTTCAAGTAAGAAGTTTGTTTTACCTAAGAAGTGAGAGAAGTATTTTTATCGTAACTTTCTCAAACGAACTCCGACTAAACTCATTTCACCTTTGTTGGAACCGGCTCGTCAAACTCTACCATCTTAGCTTTTGGAGTTTGGCTTTCGAGCTTTAATTTTAAGCTTTAGATTTAGAGTTTAGATATCAAGGTATAGCTTTTAGGGCTTAGTTTTTAGACTTTAACTTTTATGATTTCCCCTTTAGGGTTTAGCTTTTCGATTTTAACTTCAGGGTTAGCTTTAAAGTTTAGATTTAGGGTTTCGCTATAGGGTTTAGGTTTTAGGGTTCGACCAGTCAATTTCAACACCACTTAAATAAGTTAAGTTGGTCATTTTAGCCAAATATTGAGTTCTTAAAATGTTTCTAACACTTTTTAGGCAAAACAAACTTTGTAGAGAAACTTACCTCGGATGGGTATATAATATTTATGGCCGTTTAATGCCCAACCAGCAACCAAAGCTGTATGCATTATATGAACAGAAAGCAACCGTCCGGGATCATTCATTACAATGGTATGAACACGATACCAAGGCAAACCCATGGAAATACCCCTTTATGAAAGAAAAAAGACACTGCGTAACTTTATTGCATTGTAAAAGACTATACTATGACTATGTTATGGACCCCCTATTTAGTGGATTATTTCAACGTAAGGGTTCATATTTGTTCTATCCTGTTGGTAATAATGGAACAATTTTGTTCGTAGGAACAAAGAGAAGCAGATTTATTCTATACTCGATAAGTACCAATACGCAATGGGGAAGTTAATGCGATTTTCTATGAGCGAATGTGCCCATACTTGTTCATCATTAGAGGACACTAGTCGTAATCATTTTCACTTATTTTTTCTTATTTTCTTAACAAATTGGAAGTAAAGTTACGTGAAATCCGTATAACATTTGTATTTTATTGTTTAATTAATTAGTAATACTGAAAACGGCTATATCATCAAAACTCTTTCCCACTAGCTGTTTGATTATCTTCCGCACACTAAGTCTTACATTTTTGCTCTAAAATGATTATGTTATGTATTAATTAAACACACCCGTGTGGATATATGCATGTAGCACACTATATTATTAACCAGTTACGTCTTTACTTCAAATTTTCTAATTTAGAGTTAGAATATATACTGTCACAATACTATTTTCATTATTTATTTTGACCATAAGAGAGTGAGAAAGCTAGAAGATAAACTAATCTGGACGTGGAGACGTAATTCCGGTAGGCTAAAAGTCGCTATTAACGGTCAATAAGAACTCCAAACAGCCACTATATAATCCCTCCTTTCAACCCTCTCTACAGCAACCATGGCTCAAGTCGATCAAACCGACCCGATTCGGTCGGTTAAGAAGCGTCCTCCCGCGTATCGAGGAGTCCGAATGCGCCGTTGGGGTAAATGGGTGTCTGAGATTCGACAACCACGAAAAAAATCCCGTATATGGCTCGGGAGTTTCTCCACGCCCGAGATGGCTGCTAGAGCGCATGATGTGGCCGCGTTGTCCATTAAAGGGAACGCGGCCACACTTAATTTTCCCGAACTTAAAGACTTGTTGCCTCGCCCCGAGTCCGTTTCTCCACGTGACATCCAAGCTGCCGCGGCCAAGGCCGCGACAATGGAAGATTTTCGTACGGATTCTTACTCTCCTTCGCAGTCTACGAATGGTTATATCGCTTCGGCCGATGAACATGGTTCGTCTATAAGCTCGGGTGATGAGTTGGATGAGATCATTGAGTTGCCGAGTTTAGAGGGTTTGGACTCGTTGACCAAGTTGACCGTGGATGACTCGGTTGATGGGTGGATGTACCCGTCGTGGACGGTGGCTGATATCGACGGTTTTCCGGCAGAATTTTCCGACACGACGGCAAAAGATTTATGTTTTCAGACGCATATATGGGATTGTTAAAGATCATAGGTTCTATATTAACATACATATTTTTTAATTTTAAATTTTTAAAATTTGTAATTATGAAAAAAATATACGTGTTATCATAATATTATGATTCATATGTTCTGTAAAAAAATAATTATTCCATGAAAGTAAACTTGATGCATTATAGTTATGGATTATGCTTGTATAATTGGTTCTTATAATAACTATCTAAACTTTGTTTTACTTTTCACTTTTAAATAAACAACTGTTAATTTATGCGAAAAGCTAAAGATGTGTGTAGTTCATTTTCTGAAATTCAATTTTTTTAACACAGAAAGAAATGATAATAGTAATAATACTGGTTTTCAGTTTAGTGGAATGAACACAAAACACTTAAACGAATATATTTTAATTTATCGTCTGTATTTGTTTGTCAAGAAAATTTGCGTATTTATGTTTCGTTCATTAATATATATAAACAAACAAAAGTTCTTGAAATTCTTCAGAATTACTTTTTCTCGCTTTACAAAGCTCCGGCTCAAGTTATAAAGGATTTGGAAGCTAAAATAAAGAGATTCCTTAGGGTGGTAACAATGCAAACAAAAAACTTCTCTGAGTGGCTTGGGAGAGGGTCTCAATTCTGAAAGATAGTGGCGGTCTCGGGTTAAGTAGATTGAAAAATATAAATATTTCTTTGCTTTCAAAATGGGGATGGAGGTTAAAGACGGATAAAGATAAACTGTGGGCACGGGTTATTGAGTCTATTCATACCACAAGGCTAAATTGGGATTTTATTCTGGCTAGGAAGGCGATGGGAGGTGTGTGGTGCAATATCGCTAAGATGTTGTCTAGTACGAGGATTGATGGTATCACTTTGAGATGTTTCTTCAAAGGGGATGTCGGCAATGGGGAGGATACGACCTTCTGGTTAGATCCTTGGATATGCAATGAGCCACTAAAAGATAAGCTCCCAAACTTATTCAAGATTGAGAAAGAAAAAAGATGTAAATTCAGCGATCGGGTGCTTGCCAACACAAGTGGGTCAGCATATAATTGGGTTTGGAAAAGATCTCTAGCCGCGGGAATGGAGGTGAATGAGTTGATTGAATTATGTAGAAGGCTGTTTTCTATTTCATTGACGGACAAATTAGATAGATGGGTCTGGATTGGAGTGGAAGATCAGGAGTTTTCGGTTGGCGCTGTTGAAAGGATGCTGGGTAAAAACAGGGTGTGCAACAATTTTTTCGTTCCGGAGTGGTGTAAATGGATCCCCATTAAATGTAACGTGTTTATTTGGAGGGCCGAAATGGAAAGAATAGCGACTTTGGTGGCTCTTAAGAAAAGGAACATTAATGTGGAGCATACAACCTGCTTGTTGTGTAACGATGGCGAGGAAACCGCGGAACACATGTTCACTTCGTGCATGGTTTCTTCTACGGTTTGGAATCATATTTTTAGGTGGTGTAAAGTTCTTGTCCCCATTATATTTTCCTTTAAAGATTTGATGGAAAGCCATAGTTGTGTGGGTCTGAATGGAGTGAAAAAGGAAGTCTTTAAAGGTATAGTTAGGATGCGGTGCTGGATCATATGGACTATGGAGGGCGAGAAACAAAGCTCAGTTCGAGAACAAGCAAATCAAGACTGAAGAGATAATTAGTGAAGTGAAGACGGTGGGGTTTTTTGTGGTTTAAGAATAGATACAAAAAATCGATTGTCTCATGGGTTAATTGGTGTAAATTTGTAATTATGTAAGGTTTGTGTTGTGGCCGTCTCGGTTTGAGGTTTGGCGTTTCATTTAATGTTCACTTTAAAAAAAACAAAAATGTTGTATATTATTTTAAATAGTATTCTATTAATGTTAGAATATACAAATTATTCTTTTTCTAATGTACTATGTTGATATCTTCTAGGTATAAATATATCATCAAAATTACTTAATATGCACACGTATATAAATAGGGGGTCATGATAGTAAGAATAAAAAAAACATGAAATGCAATCAAGATATATACGTCTCATGTAGGAATAGCTGATGGTAAATGCGATCAATTTGTTCTTTCTGAAAGAAGTGAAGATTAGGTAGCAAATTTTCAAGACAGCACCGTAAAATGGAATAAACATACAATGTTAAGTGTGGTCAATAAAGTTAGATGCACCGCTATAAAAATTTTGACAAGGTTTAAACTTTTTTAAATTTAACAATATACTATGCTCGAAATGAAAAAAAATATGCTTAATTTTATGATATAATTTAACATAAAAAGTTTAATGACCTGTATAAAAGTTATTTGTGGTTGAAAATAATTCGAGCGAAATCGAGCGATCGACGTGTGAGCGGACCTTTGCTCATGCTTGGATTGAATTTGAATCGAACCGATCCGAGCAACTCATTTACAAACTGAGCGGGAATCGAACGAGCATTTTTCGAGAGATCGTCGAGCAGTTTGGACAGCCCTACTCTCGAGGCATTTACTGGACCAAACGGAGTACTTCGAGAGTAACCCGAGTCCACCACCAATTTCGGGAGAAAACCCAGTAACTCACCCGCCCGTAAGCACGACGGTGAAATTACCAGTAAAACTCGTTTGTCTTGAGGATCGAACTCAAGTTTTTCTGGGTCTCCTATCATTGCCCATCAGTGCCCACTCTGCACCAAATGGGAGTTAAACCTGTATCTCCCAAAAGAAATTCAAGTATTTCACCACTTAATCTAGAGATCATTAGCGAGATTCGAGTATGCTATTGGGAGAAAACTTAACTTTATATTATAAAGGTTATGTTGAGATTGGGAATGGGACGTGAGTACAAAATTCAGTAACAAATGTTAGGGTTAGCAAAATAACTGTAACACTACGGAGTCCATTGACACATATAATCGCCACGTAAGAAAGGGGTTCTATTGTCTTTTTAAAATAAAATCCACAATATGAAATGTAGCCCCTTTAATGATTACTTGTTTTTTTTTTCTTCTAATATTTAATTATTTTTTATATTTAAATAAATAGATAAAAACCAAGCATCTAAATAAATTAGAAATTCATAACACATAAAAATAAAACATCAAGCTTATAAATAAAACAAACATAATCTAAGGTCGTGTCGCGAGAAGCCCCCCATTCCGGGTTCGAAAAACCCCCACGCCGCAACGTGATCAAACGACCTTACATATTTTGCTCCGTACTCAGTACGTGCCTCGGCAAGCGCTATATCCTCAGCTACACCTTCCTCGCGGTTCAATGAAGTGCTATAGCACCTCTAAAAATTTGAACACTTTAGGCGTAGATGGATAAACCTTCCGAGAATTTGTTCTTTTCCACAAATATTCTCACCTACACGTTCGTAGAATGCGGTCCTAATCATGCTCCATGTTTGAGGCCCATTGTCAGGGAATCCTAAATCGACCCTATCCGCCCAACTTGTGACTAACGCGATATTCTTGGCCTCGGTCCAACGATGTGTCATTTAAATAAAAAGGCTAAGAGTATAAATAAAAAGGCTAAGAGTGTTAAAAATTGAGAGGATGGAGAAGTTTTTGGTGGAATAAAATTTGAGAGAGTGTGTATATATAGGATAGATTATCTGGTTTTTGAAATAATTTTTTTTTTTAATTTTATTGTTGCTTCAATAGTCAATGGCACAACAATCAACATGTAAAGCTCGTGAATGTTTGCTATTGTGTTGGCGAGGCATCAATAGTGACCCTCCCCCCAATGACACCCACGGTATGGGGGTGGGGGCGCTATTGTTGATTTTTGGCTGAGGTGGCTTTGGGTTAGCGCCCCGTACCATATAGCCTAACGATATATAAAAATCTCTGTTTAATTCATCATACTAAAATTAATATTAAAATGTATTTAGTACTGTTTAACTATTTAATATATTTTCTAAATAATGCTACAAACATATATATAATTTTTGCTTCTTGATGTGCTTGTTCTATCTCACATTTCTTTTTAAAGATGTCAGTTACTACGTCAAATAATTGGGCCATATTAAATTACATGATGAATGAATGAGACTTGCTGATTCTTTGTTTTGACAATCGAAACGAGCGAACTTGAATTATTATGACCTTTGAACCTTTCTAAGAGAAGATTCTAAAACAATGGTTTCATACTCCACTGTTTTATCTTTATTTGTATGTAAACCTTCTCTTAAAAGAAATACCAAAATTGACCTATATAAAAAAGGATACCTTTGTGCAATTTTTTTTCACATTTCAACATCAGTCGTAATATTTTTCTCACATATTTATTGGGATGATTAGAATGATGTATCGAGAAAGACATCCTTTTAAGTTTTAAACAAATCCGAAGGATTCTCACTCGAACACAAAAATTTGAATGGTAATATCACCACACTTCTATAAATAATGAGTGAAAAAAAAACCTTGAAAGGATATGTTTGGTTTTATTTAGCTCAAACTATCCACACACCTCATCTGCCTATTTGCACACCATCTGCCTCGTATATGTCTTGTATAGGCTTATACGGGGCGTATAGGGTTACATCAAACTCAGTGGCTAACTCATGTCAGTTATGTTTTGGCTGCTCCTATACGCCGTGTGCAGGCCTATACGTGGCGTATAGCACCCCTCGTATAGGTCTCATATATGATTCATGCCCCATATATGCCACGTATAGAACTATACGAGTGGTTTAGGTCCTGCATAGCTGCATAGGCCTATAGGAATATACAAGACCTATAGGAGACCTATACGAGACTTATACTATACACTATACGATACGATGCGATATAATACGATACGATATTATAGAATATGATACAACACCTATATACGCCTATAGGTGTAGTATAGGTCCCGTATAGGATTATAAGTGTGGTTGAGGTCCCGTATAGGCCTATACGGGTGTTGTATCGTATCCTATAGTATCGTATTATATTGTATCGTATAATATAGTGTAGCATAAGTCTCGTATAGGCCTCGTATGGGCATATAGATGTAGTATCGTATCATATAGTGTAGTATAAGTCTCGTATAGATCCCCTATAGGTCTTGTATAGGCCTATACGAGGACTAAACTACACCTATAGTGCTATATAGGACCTATACTACACCTATAGTGCTATATTGGGACCTATACTAAACAACGGTGAAGTCACCCCTTTCACATTTCAAAGACATTTATTTATACAATTTGTGTTCAAAGAAAAAAACATTAAACCATGTATTGATTTCTTAATCTTCGTCATAAACACGTGGAGTTTCGTATTTAGGTTTTTGATTGAACTTTGTTTGAGTTTATGAGACCAAACGGTATGGGAGTCGGCTTAGGCCCGGCCTGGCCCGGCGCCGGACTCCAACACCGCCCCCACTCCTCCGGCTCGTCCTTTTCGACTCCCACCAGCCGATGTTGACGGGCCTCAATTTCTCTCTCCTCACACACACAGAGCTATACATACATACATACATACATATATATATAAAGGGGTTCATCCCCCACCCACTAGGTCCATCCCCTTCAAGCCCTTCCTACGTGGCGGCCCATCCCCTTGGGGATGAGGCTCTCCATACCCACTAGTCTGAAAGCTATCATGAAATAGACTCATCACCCTACAAAACAATATTTCTTTGCAAAATTACCTTGCTGAGTTTGCATGGAGACAGTGATTTATTTCACTTATATAAAATCACTAACCATCACAAATGACCATGAACACCCATCAGTGGCGGAGCTAGACTTTAACAACAGGGGTATCCAAAAAAAAAAAAAATTACGGTGTATTCATATAAAATCCTTTATAGGGGTATCCTCGTATTTTTTTAGGGGTATCCTTTATATAAAATCGAAAAAAAAAACAAAAAATTAACACTGTGAAACACTGCGAACACGACTTTGAGCCGTAGCCCGTGCTACGACTGGTTTTATGCTGTCTCCGCCCCTGACACCCATCGTGTGTAGCGGCAATTCCTAACACGGCATGATAAAATAGGGTTGGCAGATGCGACCCATTTATTAAACAGGTCCACCCAAACAAGAGTCGTTTGTAAGACCATACAATTTGGGCGTGGTTTTGTGGCGTTTATGCCACACCACCCCCGGAACGGTGTTGTCCATGGTGTTTATGTTTGGGGTTGGGGTTTTTCACCGGCGTGGAGGTGGTTTGTGGGTTGACGTGGTGTGTGCTTATTGGGGTCGCTTATAGCGTTGGACCCCAACGGCACAATTAAAAAAAAAAAGATTTTTCAATTAAAAAATAATAATTTAACCCACCTATATAAAAAAAACTCAGACTTTTCACCATTTTCACCTCACTTTCTTCTACCCAACTCCATTTCATCCTTATTTTTATAAACCTCTCAACTTTTTGTAAAAATAATGCATCCACACAACCACAACTTCGATTCGAACAATCCCTATGGTGTGTGCGAGGTACTGAACACCACTTCGCCTCAAGGGTCTCAACCGGTCCGCAATTTCGATCCGAGCATAATGGCGTACGACCATCTACTTGCGAACCTACTTTTTATGTTTCCACATCAAATGCAAGCTTAACAACCGCTCACTCCTCTATCCCAAACGCTCCCTACACCTGAATCTGTACCGGAAAATCAACCTACACCACCCGAATCACCTACCCAAAAAAAAATGAATCCATAAAAGAAAACCAAGGCTGAGAAGGAAAAAACAAAAGAGGATCGTCGCGTATATCCGTGGACGAATGACGAAGAGTTAGTGTTGACGAAAGCTTTTCATTTCGGAGAATTCGGTTTTAAGTATACTTCGCTTTTTATTTATTGTAAAAAATATATCTTATACTTATAATATATACTTTTTTAAATAGGTACCAACCAACATAGTGACGATTTTTGGAACCAAATAAACGACCTAAATCACAAAACCTTGAGACGAGATTACTATAAAAAAAATGATAGTCTCTCGTCAAAATGACGTGAAATAAATACCACCATGACCACTTTCAACGGCCACTACAACAACCTAAAGAACAACCCAAAAAGTTGCGAAACGGACTCTGACTTGTTGATGCTTGCGATGACCTTGTATTCGAAAGGAAAGAAAGCCACCTTTATATTAATGCTTAGGAAGTTGCGAAAAACTCCCCAAAAAGGGGACGAGTACCTTTAGCAGGACAATCATCGTCCAAAAGGTATCATACAGAGTTTGACATCAACATAAGCGACGATGATTTTGAAACTGAACGCCCACCTGGAAGAGATAAATAAAAAAAGGGCGCAAAAGTCATACACAGTGACGAAAGAAACACCGCGTTGGCCGGCATAGAAGATCAAATAACTACGTTCAACGACATTCAAAAAAAAGAAACACCCAAAAAATGAAAGCCCTTGAGATTTTCAAGCACAAGGAAAGGAAATCAGAGGAAAGGAAATCGGATATGAAATTCCTCGCTACAAAGATCGACCATCCTGACATTGAAGAAAGGGGAATTTACAAGAAACTGAAAGAAGAATAAAGGCAAAATATCGTACTTAGCTTCGGTTTTTTAGCTTTCTTTTATTTTAATTTGTGCATTCTTTTTTATTTAAATTAGAGTAAACTGCCATTTTGGTCCCTGTGGTTTGGACATTTTTGCCATTTTAGTCCAAATCTTAAACTTTTTAAATCTGGGTCCTGTGGTTTCATCTTTATTGCCATTTTAGTCCAAAATTCAAAATCCCCCTTTTTTTGACTGTTCCAAAAAGTTTAAGATTTGGACTAAAATGACAATAAAAGTGAAACCACAAGGACCAAAATGGCAGTTTACTCTTAATTTTGGACTAAAATGACAATAAAAGTGAAACCACAGGGACCCAGATTTAAAAAGTTTGAGATTTGGACTAAAATGACAAAAGTGCCCAAACCACAGGGACCAAAATGGCAGTTTACTCTTTAAATTATGTAATCTTCTTTCTGTTTTAGAGTTAAATGCTTGGTTGGTCCCTGTGGTTTGCGAAAATTGCAGACTTGGTCCTAATGATTTACTAATTACACACTTGGTCCCAGTGGTTGTAATTTTTAAACTCGGGTGGTCCTTAACACTAAGTTAGGTTAACTTTCCCAGTCAAGTGTGTGTAAAATTACTAAATTACCCCTAAACAACTAAAAACTAAAACTAATGGCCCACCATCTTCTTCCTCCTCCAATACAGTACCACCACCACTAGCTGAAGCACCAACACAACTGTACCAGCACCACCACCGCTGTACCGCCCACCACCGTACCGAAAAACGTACCTGAAGCTCGTAGAAATGTTTTGCGGGTAAAATTCAATCAAATTCGAAACTCGAAATTCAAAAACTCTCTTTTAAGTAAGAACTCCGATCAGCAGGTGAAATTGATTATATATATAATGAACTGAATGTATAACTGTATAGTAATTGATATGATACTTTGAATCTATAGATCTAGATCTAAACATAGAAACACATTCCACATAAAACAAATTCAAAATCCGAACTCGAAAACTTATCAAGAAAAACTCCAATCGATTCCGTCTGTTCTTCAATCTTCACTTCAGCAGTGACGTCACTAGCCGCTGCCGGTTCCGGTGCAGATTCCGGTAATGTAGCCGGAGAAGACGACGGAGATTCGTCCGGAGACGAAGAATGATCCAGATCTGAAGGCGGGTTCGGTCAGTTCTTCCTCCACCCTCAAGCGCTCACTCTCTCTCTCTTTCTCTCTATGTCTCTCTCTCTCAACATTTCTCTAAATGTGCAGAATGCGTGTGTAGAACTGTATGTGTGGATGAAAATTAGAATGGAAGAGATAAGAGGGTGGTGGTACAGTGGAGGAAGAAGATGGTAGGCCATTAGTTTTAGCTTTTAGTTGTTTAGGGGTAATTTAGTAATTTTACACACAATTGACTGAGAAATTTAACCTAAGTTAGTGTTAAGGACCACCCGAGTTTAAAAATTACAACCACTGGGACCAAGTGTGTAATTAGTAAACCATTAGGACCAAATCTGCAATTTTCACAAACCACAGGGACCAACCAAGCATTTAACTCTTCTATTTTATTTATGTAATCTTTTTCTTTTACACAAGTATTTTAAAAAAAATTACAGTTTTAAATAATAAAAATAATAACAAAAAACAGGTGCCACATGTCGAATAACGCTCACTCTTCTACGCGTCCCACACCCCCGATTTTTGCACCATGCCCCATTTCTGACGCACGCTGATGTGTCCTCCACGCGTCGAATAACGTCCAATTTTCAAGTCTCTCCACACTGCATAGTCTAAGATATGGATTAACCAGAACGCGACTTATTTGATAAATTGGTTAACTCGAACACAACATGTTTAATAAGTGTGTTGACCTATTAACCCATCTATGGGTTTTTAATAAAATTGTTATTTTGATTTTTAATATGAAAAGTGTTAAAACTTAAAATTAAAAATTTTAATTTATAACTTGTTTTCCTCTAACTAGAGTAAACTGGCATTTTGGTTTCTGAGTTTTGAGCACTTTTGCCATTTTAGTCCAAATCTCAAACTTTTTAAATCTGGGTCCCTGTGGTTTCACTTTTGTTGTCATTTTAGTCCAAAATTCAAAAACCCCCTTTTTTAATTGTTGAAAGCTGGTTGTTTTGTCTTTTTGTGCAAGGGCATTTTTGTCCATCTCAGGTTTTATTATAACATATCAATAATTAATAAACTAAATTAAATAAATATATTTAATTCCTAAATACCCTAATATAAACATACATTTATAGATCATTTGTCATCCTCCCCCCAAATCATCACCCCCCCCCCCCTAAAATCACTTCATCGCCGTCAATATCATCACCGGAAACCACAACCCCAGCCTGCAACAAAACGTCGGCCGGAGAAAGAGGAAAAGAAACGAATAAGTAAATAAAACACGAGACGGGGAAGCTCACCAGAGACACCACCGCTACCGGAAAAATTCCTACAACTCGCCTGCCGCCCGTCTACCGCCACAACGCCGTCGTTCTCTTTCCATCTCCCTCTTGCGTCTTTTTGGGTTTTTCTTGTTTTGATCTGGGTTTGTTTCAAGAAACAAGATGCAACAAGATCTGCGAAAACGACGACAGAGGATGATTTTCGGCAGGAGTCGCCGCCGATTTGGAGCGAGAATTGCGACGATTAAAGCGGTTAGAGGCTTGACGAGTTTAGCGCTTAAGGAGGCTAAGGAGTTAATTGAAGGATTACCGAAGAAGTTTAAGGAAGGTGTGAGTAGAGATGAAGCTGAAGATGCGAAGAAACTGCTTGAAGAGCGAAGGTTTCGATCGTTTAGATCTGGAATTTGTTGTAAGTTTTCATGTTTTGATGATTTATTATTGATACGTTGTGTGTTGTTAATTGTTCTGTTTTTGTGTGTGATAGAGAGAGAAGAGAGAGACATAGGGTGTTTAGAGAGAGAAGAGAGAGAGAGAGAGAGAGAGAGAGGGTGTTTAGAGGTGGTGGTGGTGGTGTTATTCATGGGGGCGGTGGTGTTCGAGAGAAAGGCCAGAAAGAGAGAAGAGAGAGAGAAAGGGGTATTTAGAGAGAGAGAAAGTGCCGAGATAATTAGAGGTGTTTGGGATTTTGTTATAATCTTTTTTTATTTATATATATATTAATGCTTAAAATGACAAAATTACCCCTATGGAAAAGGACAAAACTTGAGGGTTTAATTTGAGGAATTTTGTCTGATTTCACTTTTGGACTAAAATGGCAACAAAAGTGAAACCACAGGGACCCAGATTTAAAAAGGGGGGGGGGGGGTTGAGATTTGGACTAAAATGGCAAAAGTGCCCAAACCTCAGGGACCAGAATGGCAGTTTACTCCTCTAACTATTAACTTTTGTAAGCGAAATCGGATATCCTTTTGAACCATTTCATCGACTCTTCACTTCCAACAATTTTAGTTGGTTAGTTCTAACTACTCATTCTCTAATATTTTGCATCCCTCTTTTAATCTCGAGCTAACTATATAAACTCAAGTTTGTTAATTGGGAATGGGAAAAAAAGAAACAAAAACAATTTAAGTGACACCGTTTACAAAAGTGTTTCATTTAAGTTGAAGTAACTAATCATTTAAATTACTACTAAACATTTGGCATTATTCACATTCACATATAAAAATAAAAAAGGGTCGGCCGAAAACACGACCTGATTGTAAATGATTCCAACATGATACAAGTAATTATTTGAGTTGGGTTAGAGTTGAAGAGCTTAACCCGTCAATACCCCTATAGGGTTGTGACGAACTGAACGAGGCCACATTCGTGTTCGTTCGTTAAGCAAATTTAGATGTTCGTGAACTGTTTGCGAACACATGTTGAACAGAAGTTTATGTTCGTATTCGTTTGTTAAGGAATTTTAGTTGTTAGCGAACAGTTTGTGAACGCAGGTTACGAACATTAAACTTGAAACTAGTAAAAAAAACCAGTAACCTTAAACATTGGATAGAAGAACTCAAATCCAACCATTAAATGATAAATCAATAAATATAGACACAAGAAGTCTAGTGCAATGTAACACCCCAAAATATGCAATTTATTATGTTACTTTAAATGTCTAGTATGTAATATTAACTAAGTTAAATGAATATGTTAATAATTCAACAAGTAGGAAAGTTATGTGATAATAGACAAAAATAAGAAATGGAGGGACTAAACTTGTGAAAGAGGATGAAAGTTTTAATAAAAATTATATAAAAGAAAAACACAAAACACACACTCTGGTGTGTTCTGTGGATCGACCAGAGACAAGGGGAACCAAGGAGAAACCCTAGTTCCAGAAATTCTCAAGAATTGAAAGGGATTAAGAGCCCAAACTAATGCATGAACTCAAAACTTTAATCATCTAAGCCTGTACATCGAATGGTAAGTCGAAATTTCTGTTTTGGATGAATTGTAGAAAGTGGGTTTTAACCCAATCATGAAATTATGTGGAAATCTTATGTAATTGAGGGTTAGGGTTTCATAATGGTTCGAAAATGTTACTTGATTTCTGATTGTTTGAATGATTTAAGCTTTATACCCAATTGTTGTGAAAGTATGATGAACATGATGATTTAAATAAAAGCTAATAGGTGAAAATTGTTACATGATCTTGAATTGAGATAGAGAAATTAGTTAAGATGACGTAGGATGAAAGAAAGCTATGAACTTGATTGATTCTTGTTAGACTAGGAAGTGAACAAGTAGAATTATGTTGTGAATACTTGTACCTTGTACTTTGTCACCAAGTGTTTGATGAAATGTTTCAATCAAAAAAAAAAAAAATCCAGCCTTACTAACCATAAATTTATGTGAAAATCATGATGTGAATGTGTTCATGAAGTAAGTGTTAAAATGTATGACATCTTATAAAGGAATGTAAGTTAATGGGTATATGACATGAATTCTAAGTATGAATGAATGATGTATAGGTGTGAAGGAGGAAAGTTCGAGTCACGTGAAACAACAAGGAAATCAAGAACGAGGTACGCTACTTGTACAACTCATGATTTTATTATGTTATCGTTTTACTATATGATGTTGTATTTGAGTCAATCATAACAATTACCATGAGTAAGACCCTTTATGGGTCGAATACGATGAAATAAAATGCAAGAGAAAGAATGTGTGTAGACCCTTTTATGAATGGGTCAAAAGAATAGGATGTAAGAATGAAATGATTAGGATGAAGTTCCATATAGAACAATCCTGTGTACAAGAATGATGAAATTAAGGTATTTAGTAAATTGCAAGTTTGCGGATGTCATAACAACTATAAACCCGTGAGTTGAAATCCTAAATTAAAGGAAAGAATTTTAGTTCTAATGAAGTCTATTTTGTTGTGGCGATATAGGTAAATCTCAAGTTTAGCTATCAAGCTTCGCACGGTTCGAACACACTTCAAGCCCGTCATGCGTTCCACAATTTTTGTAAAGAAGACAACGTCAATATATTTTGTCTCTTTAGTTTATGTCTAGTAGTTAAAAACTTAAGTCCTATCTTGTTCAGTTTTTTTGAAAACTTAGTCGGTTGTAAGTACTTTTACTTGATGGTCTCGTATGTGAACAAGGTTTGTTTTGATGTGGTGTAACGCCCTGCGTTTTCATACTTTCCATATTTAGAAACCATTGCTTAAAACTCTATTTTTGGAAATCTTGCGTCCTTGTAATCGTTCCTTCTTTGTAATCGTCATAAAATCCAAGACTTAGATTATAAATAAAACTCGTTTTTTGTCAAATACATGTTGTACATACCTTATACATGCTCATACATTCAATTTCGTTAAGATGACGTAGGATGAAAGAAAGCTATGAACTTGATTGATTCTTGTTAGACTAGGAAGTGAACAAGTAGAATTATGCTATGAATACTTGTACCTTGTGCTTTGTTGATGTTGTGCACACCAAGTGTTTGATGAAATGTTTCAATAATAAAAAAAAAAAAAATCCAGCCTTACTAACCATAAATTTATGTGCAAATCATGATGTGTGTAACAACCCTCGGTAAAATCAACACTCTCATAATATTTCCGACACCTTAGTATATTGTAAAAAGTCCCAATATGTCTTATAATACACCCCGTATGTGAAAACCGAGCCCGAAATATGTTATAACATATAAAATAAATTAAAAACAATAAAAATTAAGCTGAGGCGGGCCGCGTAGGACCTCACCTCAAGCTTACGCGGGCGGTATCAAGGTGGATACCGGATGTCGTTGATTTCTTTAGTTCAAACGGGCCGCGTAGACCCCATCTTAATCTAACGCGGGCCGCGAGAGATCAACAACGCGGAGACACCCAGAGATGACACGTGTCGACATCGTGGCGGGTCTAGATCATGACCGGGACAAGCTATATGTTGACCGGGTGTTGACGCGGGCCGCGTAAGGCTTTGCCTTACCTTACACGGGCCGCCTGAGAGTCAATATCAGCAACTATATAAAGGAGGCCTCGGATCTCATTTCAGTTCGTTCATTTCTCATTTCTCAATTCTCAATCTCACTTTCTGAATTAGAGGCATTATAGACGGGTATTATACCCCTAATTAGCGAGGTTCTGCTCCGTTGTAAGTATTATAACCCCGGTTTCATAGTAGATACGCTGCCCGATTGATTTAGGGTTCCGTAATAACTGTCGTGGTTCTGCCCGACGTAGTTATTGGAATGCCGTATCGGGGAGGGTATCATTAATAATTTCAAAGGGTTATGATACTAACCAATGTACATTTGTATAAATTATAGATTATATCCAGGAAACCCTTACGCGAAGTCTAAGATAGCAATGTGAGTTTATCCTCTTTTTGTTAACCTTTTTGGAATATTTTACAAAACCTTAATTGTTTTACAATGTAATTAAGCGGTGATTGAGTCTTTGTAGTTCTTCAATTACTGCCGGTATTATGGGGTTTTGTATACAAAATTTATTACTACTTGCGAGTAGTAAGTCGTTACGACAGTACGTTACAATTGGACAACGAGTTAGCCAATGTGTAACTTGACCATAGCCATAGATCCGCTCGAGTGGCAAATACTGAATGAGTAATTGTGTAGAAATAAACAATGTGATCGCTCTCAATACTGTTTTAATTAATAAAATGTTTCTTGATTAAACTGGGATTCACTCACCAGTATTTCCGACTGACAAATGTTTTTAAAACGCGTTTCAGGTAACACAATGTGACAGCCAATTAGTAAAAAGCCAGCTGGAGAACACTGAAGGCTTGGGAAAAATGTGGCTATAAAAGTTACCTAATAAACGATGTTTTAAATTCCATAAAATAGGGTTTCTCCCTATAATTGTATTGTAATAAGAAACTTGGGTTTTACCCATGTTATTATTAATATCAAATGTGGTGGTTTTACTCTGATAAACATTTCCTAACTACGGTCCTGATGTAATTTCCGCTGCAAGATTAAATAGCTGATACCACCAAAAATCTGAGCTCGCGTCCGCCCGTTCCCAGGACAGATAAGGGATCGGGGGTTGCGACAGAAGGTGGTATCAGAGCCTAGCCACTGGTCTGAGCCAAAGAAGTGTTCTGCTGACACTTAAATTCTAAATTTTGTGTTAGGAAATAAATTACGGAAATACGTGCATAACTATAATTATTTGTTATGTGTTATTTGACTATTTGTTAGTTTACAATATGAGTGATCAAGGACTCTCAGACATAAATCGTCAGTTGTCTGAATCACCTAGGAGTGAAGGTACCTCTTCACAGCCTGCCCTCTCTGGGTATACTGCTGATCAAGAAGAAGGAATATTTTCCTTTAGAGCTCAGTCGGAGGAGCCATTTCCTAAGAAACGAGGATGGTTTAGTAAGGAAGCTTTTGCTCGTAGGAAAAGAATGCGAAAGTTGCAACAGCAAAGAGTTTTAGCGGCTGCTAAGCGAGATACAGATGCCCATACCCAGGATATGCTTAATAGAAGCCTAGCTAATTTCCATATCCTAGCTACAACTGCTGCTGACCCAAGTTTGGAACAACTAGTAGCCCCACAACCCCAAAACCCAGAACAACCCATGGAGATAGAAAATCCTGACAACCAAGTGGAGATGCATGACTTTAACCCAGAAGAAATCCCTAGGGTACCTGCACCAAACCCCCTAGACCCAAATTACGACCCCTGGTGGGACGACAATAGGGACTTTGTGCAATGTTACCCTATCCAGGAATACCCACCCATACAGAACATAGAAGCCTACCCAGGTATGGACCCTTTAGATCCCTATTACCAAAATGATTATATTAGGGAGATTTTGGAAGATCCTTACCAATTCAGGCACTTTCACCCCATATCAGGAACCCGCACCCCAGATTCCAAACACAGTCCGAGAACCTGCACCCCCAATGAGTGCAGAAAACGTCCAAGAGCTTAGGACTTTCGGGGAGGAAATTTTAGAAAGCAGTGAGAGAATGCGTCAGGTGGGAGAGCGTCTCGTATGGAAATACGATGAGCGCAATATGGATTTTTGGATAAATCCATATCCATGAATGTGAGAATGGAGGAAATGGTAGTAGTAATAATAATAATAAAATAAAAATAAAATAAAATATGTGTGTACGGATGCATATTACTATTAGTGTGATTCTGTTTCTGTTAGTATTGTAATTTTATTTCAGTACTAGTATGTAAGAGACGTATAGTATATGAAAATAGAGTACAAGTCGCAATGATCGACGTTTTTGGCTAGATTGCGTGTCATGTGATTAACTATATTACTTATTATCTTGTGATATTAATACAGAATAAATGTTTAAAATTCAGATGGCCGACGAAGGAAATCAAGGAAATCTGAATAATGATGACCAGAGTAACATTAACGTGGTTAATGAAAATCCAAGTATCAATAACAATGGAAACCAAATGGATAATAGTGCTGTTCAACATATAGTGGCACAAGGAATCATAGATGCCATGCCATTTATTATTCAAACTATTCAAGAAGCGAATAATAAAAGTAAACATAGCAGTAAGCGACCAATCGAACCAGAAAACAGTGTTAACAATGGACCTGTACTTCAATTGCCTATTACCAAAAGGAGAAGAACCGTGCCTTACGGTTGTTTTTATAAAGAATTATGGTCTTGTAAACCAATGGAATTCTCGAGCAACGAAGGGGCCATTGCAACCTTACGCTGGATAGAGAAAACTGAGGCAGTCTTAAGGATAAGCAAGTGTGCTGAAGAAGATAAGATATTGTTTGCTTCTAATCTGTTTATGAATGCAACACTAGAATGGTGGAACACTATCCTTCAATCAAGAGGAAGTGATAGAACCTATAATATGGAATGGGAAGTGTTTTGGTTAAAAATTACCGAAGTAATTAAGTGATCAAATTAGTTAAGTGAGGTAGTGTGCTAGAAATGAGTATCGAAAATATGTTAATCAAGTTAATTGTAAAAACAGTTTCAGGATACGGCTCAGGATATAGAGCTGTATCTATGATCAAACAATGAGCAAAAGTAAAGTAAACGACACGAGATGTACGAGGAAAGCCCTTGATCAATCTAGATCGCCGGCATAAAACCTCGGGAGCTGACAATCGCAGCTGCCTAGTTCTTCTATTGCTTCCCAAATCAGGTTACAGTGCAGGATGTGGTACGGATCGACTAAGTGTTACAATGAAACTTGAATACAAGTGTACTGTTTGCGATGAGCTAGAGAGTGAAAGTGTACGAGAGTGTTAGTGAAAAGTTGTGTGTTCTAAGCTGATCCGCCCCCATCTATTTATAGTAAAGATAAAATAACAAACTATCCTAAACTTGCAGGATCCACCGAATATTCCTTCTTCGAACGTTGTAGACCTGGTCTTTCGGGCTCAACGTCTCTCTCTCAACAAATTCGTCCGAGTCTTGAGGAGAAGAAGTCCTCTTGACTGTTAGCAAGTCTCAGCCTCTAACCTGCACGTGGTTAATTCAATAAGTCTCAGGATATCGCCCAAGATGTTAGCAATATCCTCTTCCAGCATCCTGGTCACAAATAAACAAACAAAGGCAAGATATTGGTCAGGATACGTATGTTAAGAAAATGACCCCTAACAATTGTCCCCAAATATATCGGTTGGTATACCAATCCAACGGATATATTTCAAAAATCTTATCCCATAACTCAAGGCATTTAAAACGAAGCGACGGTCAAGATCACATCGTAACTTCCAACGCGTTTTTTACTCAATGGAGATCCACGATGCCCCTATATCTTCTCTTTTCTTGTTTGAAAAGCAGATATCTTCAACAGAACCTTCAGGTAATTCTCCATTTCTGACTTTCTTCCTGTCAATTTACTTCATCTTGCTTGCAATGGACGCCGAGACCTTCACCCAGCAGAATCTTCTTAAAAATCCCGAAAAGGAGATCTGCGCTTTTGACAACGCAGACATTGCAGCTTTAAGAGCCTCTGACGCTTTCCCCGACAGCACGGTCTTTAGGCCATTCGATCGGTCAATCCGATCGGACGTTTCTTCTACCGAATGGATCTGTTTTCCAGCATATCCTTTTTCATTAGGTCTTCGATACCCTTTTCCTGAATTCATGATGCAATTCTTTTCTATTACTGGCATCTCTTTTGCTCAAACCATGCCCGTGGTTTGGAGAGTACTAATTGTACTCAACCAAATCAAAAACCTCCATTGCTCTGACCTCCGCATCGAGGATTTACCTATTGCTTACCGCCTCCGATCCCATGGCTCTAGCCGGTTCTTGCTCTTCTCGACCTCCAGTAAACCCCTGATTCTCAAAGCCACCAAAAAACGAAGACGGATGGCAACGCAAATTCTTCTTTGTCAAACGAGATTCCATTGCTGAGGGTGCTAACCTTCCGGTGGAGTGGTTAACCACCGGTAGGATCATAAATATCCTCATAGACGATTTGATTGTTATCTTTTATTAATATTCTTGTTTTTGATCTTTATGCAGTGAACTTCAAGGAAGTTGCTCCCCCTACCGTCGAGTCAGAAGAGAGAATCAATACCGTTTACCGGTTACCTGCAATAGACAGGACTTTCACCACACAGGTCCCGAGTTCAAGTCAATACTCATCATCCGAGATGTCTGGTAAGAATTTCTTTCAAAATAATTAGTCAAAACAATATAATGATAAAATAAAGAGTAAAGCTTTTCCCTTTACGCAGCACCAGCTAAGATCCCTGAAGTCTTTGACCTTGATGAATTGGATAGCTATTCTGACCAGATCCAGGTCAAGAAAGAACCTAGCCCCAAAACCACTGCTACATCCAAACCCAACAGCTCCAAAGCTATCATCATTCCTAAACCTTCACCGGCTACCAAGCCCCGGAGTTCAAGTTCCCGCAAAAGGAAAGAACCCGATTCCCCTGTCATTTCTGACACCTTTCCTTATGAGAAGCACGGGTTCATTGAAGCCAGCGGGTTTATGACTTCTTTTCTTAACCAGGTTAGTATCCTCATACCATATCCTGCAACTTAGATTATTTTCAAAGATTTAACAATGTTAACCCCTGTCCTCTTACCTTTGTAGGGTCTTGAGCGTTTAGTTCATTTATACCAAGAATCCTGCAAGCTTAACAAAACACTTGAATCTAAGTTAAAGGAAGCAGAGATCACAATCTCTGACCAAGGTATGATTGCGGCCGCTAAATCTCGTCATTACGAGGAGAAATACAAAGCTATGACCCAAGAACACCAAGTTGCTCTCAACAAAGCCACTCTTCAAGCCCAGGCCGATCTGGAAGCTGCCCACGTGCAGTATAAACGGGATATGGTCAGTTACCGAGAAAGCCTCAAAAGTTCCGTCGTCATTTCTCTTCTCCAGGCTAGGTTGAAGATGGCTCATGAAGCCAAAACATTGGGCTTCGAATGCCCTTCTTGGGACGTTGGTGCTTGGGAGACCAAGCTGAAGAATCTTGGCGGTACCTCTTTCAAATCAACTGTCAATGAACCTTCTAAAGTAGTCGAAAAGGCAACCGATGCTGAGAAAGATGCTGAGGCGGATCCCAAGATGGATGTTGCTGAAACCGCTATGGACCAAGAAGGCACTACCCCCTAGAGCTTATTTTCTTTAAATCATTCGAACAATTTTATGTTTTTATGAATAATTTTTATTTCTGCATTAGAACAATTTGATAGCCGAAGGTGGATGGGTCCTGGGTTTCAGGATGAAACCTTCGGTTATCAACCAGTATTGATTGCTTCAAGAATAACTTCATCTTTTTAAGTATCAATCTTAGCTTTGCAAAAAATTTCATACTGTTATCTTATAAATTATCCTGGTCAGTATGCTCAGAAACATACTGCAAAAGCCTTTTATTAGATAGAACTTCCAAACGTTCCTTCAACTTTGTAAAAATTCCTTTAGAAAGTGAAAAATAGTCTATCTTTTCAATACCAAGTTTTGATAATATTTAAATGATCAGATTTCCAAACTAATACTAGTTTCAAACACCCTAATCAAATATCCTAAAAAGGACTTCGAGAATATATCAGGATACTTAAAATAATGTTACTAAAAACTTAGACGATGTTTACAAAGGAAAGATCATACCAGAAATAGGGTATAAACCTATTACCAAACTTCAATCCCTTTGCAACTCTTCCGATGAAGGTGTCCCCTGTGCAAGGCACTTAGCGCATTAGTTCTGAGCCTCAATCTTTTAGCTTTATATCACCATCTTGGCAGGGATGTCCCCTGTGTACAATGTCTTCAAGTATCTTAGAAATCTACTTAATGTCAGTTTCCATTGCATAAGTAATTTTTTACGTCCCAAGGGTAAAACCCAAGGATGTACTGGAGATAAATCCTTTGTATCCTGGGGAAAATCCCAACTTTTCATGCGCTACTGGCGGGAGTGTATAAACTCCAAGACTTAGAAAGGTGAAAACCTTTAAACCTTAGAGAGTATGAAAATACCCTTTCGTGAGAGAGGGTGATCAATCCTCATATACCTTTAGGATTCAGGATATAGCCAACAGTAACGAAATTGTCAGCCACTTTTACATGGACTGGTCCCGCCACCTTGAACTATCCCTGAATAACTTGCGCTCCAGGCGGGGTGTTTAAACCCAATTCGGAAGAAAGGTGAATACCTTTAAACCTGTGAAGGGATCAGTATCCCTTAAACGTGAGAGAGGGGGCCAATCCTCTAATCTTCTGAGTTATCCTGAGTGCATATCCTGGAGCTATATCCTGAAACATATCTCGCAAAACAATTGTAAACTAAGGTGGGTGTTAGCTTAGCTAACACCCCTCCGATGCTTAAGTCAGTATTGAGTTTCAAAGAATAAATTAAACCAAAACATATTTTTAAAAAAGATAGAATCCATACCATTCAGAGTTAGAAATTGAATTCTAAACTCACTTGAAATAGAGCTTAAGGTGTATGGCATTCCAAGATCTCGGTAGCATATCCCCCTCCATATTCTTGAGTCTATATGCTCCTTTCCCTGCTTCTGATTCAACTTCATATGGTCCTTCCCATTTTGGAGCTAATTTACCATCGGCAGGATTAGTAGTATTTTGAAAAGCCTTTCTTAACACCCAATCTCCAACCTTAAATCTTCTGGTTCTAATATTCTTGTTATATGCCCTGGATATTCTCTGTTGATATGCTGCCATCCTTAGCCTTGTCGCATCTCTCTTTTCATCTATAGTGTCTAAATCCTGACTCAAGGCTTCAGGATTCTGCTCAGGATCACTTAAGGTAGATCTTGCAGTAGGTATTGTCATTTCCGTCGGAATCATTACTTCTGCTCCAAACACCAAAGAAAATGGGGTTTGGCCTGTTGCATTCTTTACCGTTGTCCTATCAGCCCATAAAACAAAGGGTAATTCTTCTGCACATCTTCCTTTTTTGGCTCCAAGCCTTTTCTTTAAATTATTGACAATTATCTTGTTTGAGGATTCTGCTTGTCCATGTTAGGGGTCATTTTCTTAACGTATATATCCTGACCAATATCCTGCCTATGTTTGTTCATTTGTGACCAGGATGCTGGAAGAGGATATTGCTAACATCTTGGGCGATATCCTGAGGCTTATTGAATTAACCACGTGCAGGTTAAGGGCTGAGACTTGCTAACGGTCAAGAGGACTTCTTCTCCTCAAGACTCGGACGAATTTGTTGAGAGAGAGACGTTGAGCCCGAAAGACCAGGTCTACAACGTTCGAAGAAGGAATATTCGGTGGATCCCGCAAGTTTAGGATAGTTTGTTATTTTATCTTAACTATAAATAGATGGGGACGGATCAGCTTAGAACACACAATTTTTCACTAACACTCCCATACACTTACACTCTCTAGCTCGTTGCAAACACCACACTTGTATTCAAGTTTCGTTGTAACACTTAGTCGATCCGTACCACATCCTGCACTGTATCCTGATTTTTGAAGTAATTGAAGAACAAGGCAGCTGCGATTGTCAGCTCCCGAGGTTTTATGCCGGCGATCTAGATTGATCAAGGGCTTTCCTCGTACATCTCGTGTCGTTTACTTTATTTTTGCTCATTGTTTGATCATAGATACAGCTCTACATCTTGAGCTGTATCCTGAAACTGTTTTTACAAATCAACTTGATTAACATATTTTCGACACTCATTTCTAGCACACTACCTCACTTAACTAATTTGATCACTTAATTACGTCGGTAATTTTTGACCAAAACAATTTGGCGCCCACCGTGGGGCAAGTGGTGCTCTCTTTACTAAATTTTTTTTTCAAATCGCTAATCGGTTTTCTATTTTCAAAACTTTTTGCCACATTGTCCATAATGGCCTCAAGATCAAACATGAGTTCCTCTACTGTGTCTGCTATGACTTCTGCTACTACCGGTTCGGTGCTTCCACCACCTCCTCCAAGGATGCCAGCCTCTACACAATCTCAAGATGTTATCCCTACTCGGAGTGTTCAGGGATCTGCTCCCGTTTTAGCTTCTAATAATGAAATTTTAACCTTATTTGGAAGTGTGCAGGAACAAATGAGGCAGCAACAGGAAACAAACCAGATGCTTTTAAGGGAAATACAACTCCTGAAGTCTGGCTCGAGCAGATCTGCTGAGGATATTGTCACTCCATTACATCCCAGAACGTTGAACTTCAGCTCAGCTGTGTATACTGAGGATAACAGGGGGAATATTGTGCCCAGTCTTCCTCAGAATCATACTCCTGAAATACCCTCCTTGGTCAGGATGTTAACCATAAGGAGCTCAGGATATGCTTCAGGATATGGGCAAAATCCTCCAACTGGTAACGTGTCTAATAATAATAATACTCATGCTACAAACAGTGGTGGATCTTTGCAGGATACAGGTGTAACATCAGCACTTACCAGGGAACTTCAGAAGTTAAAGGACATGATATCTAGTGTACCTGGGGTGGTCCAGCCGATCCCGGAAGTGTCTCAAGACAGCCACAAGATATCTCGTTTCGCGTATCCTATCTGTGATGCTGAGATCCCAAAGAGATTCCAAACCCCCAACATGAAGCTTTATGATGGGACTACGGATCCTGAGGAGCATATTGCTCAGTATAGGGAAAGAATGGAGATTAACCCTATCCCTCCGGAGCTCAAGGAAGCGTGCTTGTGCAAGGGATTTGGTTCTACTCTAACAGGATCAGCCTTAAAATGGCTGTTAAACGTTCCTCCTCACTCAATTACTTCATTTGCTCATTTGGTCAATTTATTTAACAGTTAATTTTCTTGTAGTCGGAGTTTTGAGAAACTAACCAGTGATCTTTACAGGATAACTCAAGGGCCTCAGGAATCCTTGAGGGATTATGTGAACAAATTTAGTCGAGAATCCTTGGATATCCCACATCTTGATGTTGCAACAGCTGTGCAAGCTTTTAAGATGGGATTACAAAAGGATTCTCAGTTTTATCAGGATCTTGTAATGAATCCCTGCAGGAATCTCGATGAAGCTCGTAACAGGGCTTTGAGATATATCCGTCTGGAAGATGACAGGAAGATGCAAGAAAGGATGAACTCATCCAACACTTATGAATCAACCAATAGGAAGTCAGAATCCTTGTTCAAGTCATATCGGCCTAAGCCGTATAGTAGAAATGAAAACAAAAGAGTGAACGCTGTCGAAGATGAGGATCCTGAAGAGTATCCTGAGTTGTCCGAATATTGCTTTTCTGTTAATATTCCTGAATTGATGTATGCTATGCAGGGTCTAGGAGACAAAGCTAGGTGGCCTCGAAAGAATCAACAAAAGGCTGACTGGAAAGATAAGTCAAAATGGTGTGCTTTCCACGAAGATTTCGGACATGTGACTGAGGATTGCATTGCTCTATGGAAAGAAATAAGCTATCTTCTAAGCAAGGGATATCTGAAAGATCTCTTAGGAAAAAAGAAGAATAAGGGTCAGGATACTGAGAAGGATCCTGAACGAGCAGCATCACCTCCCGCGGATGCCAAGATAATCAACTTCATTTCGGGGGGATCCGACATTTGTGGAACTTCGTATTCGGCAGCAAAGAGACATGCAAAGGAAGCCAAGGCCGAAAGGGGAGACAGACCTGTCAGGATGACTACCCTCACAACTGACAAAGTGATCACTTTTGATGCAGATGACAGGGATACTGTCCAGGATCCTCACCATGATGCTCTGGTAATAACGTTATATGTGGCTAACCATTTTGTGCGCATGATACTGGTTGATAATGGCAGCTCCGTCAACATAATCCAACTAGAAACTCTAAAGAGAATGAATGTATCTCCAATGGATATCACTTCAAAGTCTACCGTGCTTGTTGGATTCAGTGGAGAGGCTAGAAACACAGTGGGAGAGATAAAGTTGCCAGTATACGTTGAAGGAGTCAATTCGATACAACGTTTCTGTGTGATGGATTCTCTATCCTGCTAAAACATCATACTGGAAAGACCGTGGATTCACGATATGAAGGCCGTGCCATCAACATATCACCAATGCATCAAGATACCTACCCCCTGGGGAGTGGTCAAAGTTGATAGTGATCAGCAGGAGGCGAAAGAGTGCTACTCATCCTCGATGAAATCCTCAACTAAACCTAGTGCAGCATAGCAATTAAAGACGAGGGCCCAGGATATCGTGGAGGATCTGGAACAGGATGTGAAGAAAATTATCCTAAACCAGGATAATCCCGATATTTCGGTGCTCGTAGGAACCAATATCCCTCAGGATATTGAAGAGCAATTAATTAACTTTTTAAAATGCAGGATGTCAACATTTGCATGGAAGCATGAGGACATGACAGGCATATCCAAAGATATTATCACTCACAAGCTTGGAATTGATAAGTCATTCAAGCCTGTGCAACAAAAAAGAAGGAAGTTTGCTCCTGAGCGGAACATGATTATCCAGGAGGAAGTTGAAAGATTATTAAAGTCCAGAATGATCAGAGAGGTTAAGTTCCCAAGGTGGCTAGCAAACGTGGTTGTAGTACAGAAGAAGAATGGGAAATGGAGAGTTTGTGTAGACTACACAGACTTGAACAAAGCTTGTCCTAAAGACCCATTTCCTCTTCCCCACATTGATGCGATGGTAGATGCCACTGCCGGGCATGAAATGCTGACCTTCATGGACGCATCCTCAGGATTTCAACAGATACAAATGGAGCCTTCTGACCAGGAGGATACCGCCTTCATGACACCAACAGGTATTTATTGTTATACAGCTATGCCTTTTGGTTTGAAAAATGCAGGTGCAACATACCAAAGATTGGTAAACATGATGTTCAAAGACAAACTGGGGGACACCATGGAAGTATATATCGATGATATGGTGGTGAAATCTAAAAAGGCTGAGGATCACCTCCAGGATATCAAGGGAGCATTTGATATCCTGGATCAATACAACATGAAGCTGAATCCTGCTAAATGCCATTTCGGAGTGGGGGCAGGAAAGTTTCTTGGGTATATGGTGACGAAAAGGGGGATAGAGGCAAGCCCGGAGCAGATTAAAGCTATCCTGGATATAAAATCACCCTCGAATATGAAGGACGTACAAAGATTAACAGGCCGAGTAGCAGCTCTAAACAGATATATCTCAAGATCCTCAGAGAAATGCAAAGACTTCTATGATATCCTAAAGAAGAACAAAAGATTCGAATGGGGGGAAAAGCATGAAGCAGCCCTGCAGGATTTGAAACGGTATCTCTCAACCGCACCTCTATTGATGAAGCCGGAAAATGGTGAACCACTATCCCTGTACCTTGCTGTATCAGGGAATGCTGTAAGTGCCGTTCTTATAAAAGACCATGAAGGTCAGCAGTATCCTGTTTATTATGTTAGTAAAAGTTTGTTAGATGCTGAAACTAGGTATTCTCATTTAGAAAAATTGATACTAGCATTAATTATGGCATCAACGAAACTTAGGCATTATTTCGAGACACATAGGATACATGTTAAAACAAATTATCCTATCAAAAATGTGCTTAGGAAACCAGAGATGTCAGGCAGAATGGCCAAGTGGTCAGTAAAGTTAAGTGCTTATGATTTAGTATATGAACATAGGAATGCCATAAAGTCTCAGGCTTTAGCTGACTTTGTGGCTGATTTTAGTAGTGACATTCAGGATGAGGTAGATCTAGAAGTTCAACAGCTAGGAGAATCCTCAGGATCCTGGACATTATATACTGATGGTGCATCTAATGTAAGAGGAGTAGGATTAGGAATACTACTAAAATCGCCACAGGGGGACATATTACCCCAGGCTATTAGGTGTGAATTTCCTGCTACTAATAATGAAGCAGAGTATGAAGCTTTAATTGCAGGATTAGAGTTGGCTAAGAGCATGAGTATCAAATATTTGCAAGTATATGTTGACTCTTTGTTAATTACTAACCATTTTAATGGATCCTATGCAGTTAAGGGAGAGAAATTAATCGAATATCTCGATATTCTCAAAAAATTAGCAGGATATTTCGATGTTTTTGTACTTAGACAGGTGCCAAGGGAGGATAATGCTGAAGCGGATGCCTTAGCAAATTTGGGATCATCGATCAAGATACCTGAAGGGACGCAAATACCAATACTATATGTCCTATATCCTGCAACGAATCCTCAGGATAAAGAGGTAGCTGGTATTCAGGATCCTGGAGTAGAACATCTCGAAGAGGATCCTAAATCCTGGACGGCTCCAATCATGAAATATCTCAAAGAAGGACACATCCCTGGAAATGAAAATCCTAAGGCATTTAGGATGAAGGATATACATGAAGGGGATTGTGGTAACCATGCTGGGGGCAGGTCGTTATTCTCAAAAGTATTAAGAACAGGATATTATTGGCCAACAATGAGAAAAGATGCCGCAGAATATGCTCGAAGATGTGACGCATGTCAAAGACATAGTAACATACTGCATCAACCTGCTGAACCATTGTATCCTATTGTTTCCCCTTGGCCATTTATGAAGTGGGGCATGGATATAGTGGGAAAGCTACCGAAAGCTCCGGGAGGAAAAGTCTTTATGTTAGCAATGACGGATTATTTCTCTAAGTGGGTTGAAGCTGAAGCATTTGTTCAAGTTAGAGACCAAGAAGTAGTATCCTTCATAAAGAGGAATATCCTGACCAGATTCGGAGTACCAGCCGAGATAATCTGTGACAATGGTTCTCAGTTTATAAGTAATAGGACTACTGACTTTTGCAAGAGTTGGGGAATCAAAATGATTACATCTACTCCGGTACATCCTCAAGCAAATGGACAAGCAGAATCCTCAAACAAGATAATTGTCAATAACTTAAAGAAAAGACTTGGAGCCAAAAAAGGAAGATGGGCAGAAAAATTACCCTTTGTTTTATGGGCTGATAGGACAACGGTAAAGAATGCAACAGGCCAAACCCCGTTTTCCTTGGTGTTTGGAGCAGAAGCAATGATTCCAACGGAAATGACAATACCTACTGCAAGATCTATCTTGAGTGATCCTGAGCAGAATCCCGAAGCCTTGAGTCAGGATTTAGACACTATAGATGAAAAGAGAGATGCGGCAAGGCTAAGGATGGCAGCATATCAACAGAGAATATCCAGGGCATATAACAAGAATATTAGAACCAGAAGATTTAAGGTTGGAGATTGGGTGTTAAGAAATGCTTTTCAAAATACTACTAATCCTGCCGATGGCAAGTTAGCTCCAAAATGGGAAGGACCATATGAAGTTGAATCAGAAGAAGGGAAAGGAGCATATAGACTCAAGAATATGGAGGGGGACATGCTACCGAGATCTTGGAATGATATACACCTTAAGCTCTATTTCAAGTGAGTCTAGAATTTAATTTCTAACTCAAGATGGTATGAATTCTACTTCTTTTAAATATGTTTGGTTTAATTTGTTCTTTGTAACCTGATACTGACTTAAGCATCGGAGGGGTGTTAGCCAAGCTAACACCCACCTTAGTTTACATTTGTTTTGCAAGATATGTTTCAGGATATAGCTCCAGGATATGCACTCAGGATAACTCAGAAGATTAGAGGATTGGCCCCCTCTCTCACGTTTAAGGGATACTGATCCCTTCACAGGTTTAAAGGTATTCACCTTTCTTCCGAATTGGGTTTAAACACCCCGCCTGGAGCGCAAGTTATTCAGGGATAGTTCAAGGTGGCGGGACCAGTCCATGTAAAAGTGGCTGACAATTTCGTTACCATTGGCTATATCCTGAATCCTAAAGATATATGAGGATTGATCACCCTCTCTCACGAAAGGGTATTTTCATACTCTTTAAGGTTTAAAGGTTTTCACCTTTCTACGTCTTGGAGTTTATACACTCCCGCCTGTAGCGCATGAAAAGTTGGGATTTTCCCTAGGATACAAAGGATTTATCTCCAGTACATCCTTGGGTTTTACCCTTGGGACGTAAAAAATTGCTTATGCAATGGGAACTGACATTAAGTAGATTTCTGAGATACTTGAAGACATTGTGCACAGGGGACATCCCTGCCGAGGTGGTGGTGTAAAGCTAAAAGGATGAAGTTTGCGACTAATGCACTAAGTACCTTGCACTGGGGACATCTTCATTAGAAGAGTTGCAAAGGGATTGAAGTTTGGTAATAAGTTTATATCCTATTTCTGGTATGATCTTTCCTTTGTAAGCCTCATTTAAGTTTTTAGTGACATTATGTTAAGTATCCTGACATATATCCTCAAAGTCCTTTTAAGGATATTTGATTAGGGTGTTTGAAACCAGTATTAGTTTGGAACTATGATCTTTTAAATATTATCAAAACTTGGTTTTGAAAAGATAGACTATTTTTTACTTTCTAAAGAAATTTTTACAAAATTGAAAGAACGTTTGGAAGATCTATCTAATACAAGGCTTTTGCAGTATGTTACTGAGCATACTGATCAGGATATTTTATAAGATACCAATACAAAATCTTTACAAAAATAAGAGTCATACTAAGTAATGCAAAGTAATGCAAGGTAACAGAAAATAAGTCAAGAGATGAAATTATTCTTAAAGCGATCAATACTGGTTGATAACCGAAGGTTTCATCCTGAAACCCAGGACCCATCCGCCTTCGGTTATCAAATTGTTTAGAGACAGAAATGAAAATTGTTCATAAAGACATAAAATTGTTCGAATGAAAATAAGCTCTAGGGGGTAGTGCCTTCTTGCTCCATAGCGGTTTCAGCAACATCCATTTTGGGATCCGCCTCAGCATCCTTGTCAGCATCGATTGCCTTTTCAACTGCTTTAGAAGGTTTATCGACAGTTGATTTGGAAGAGGTACCGCCAAGATTCTTCAGCTTGGTCTCCCAAGCACCAACGTCCCAAGAAGGGCATTCGAAGCCTAATGTTTTGGCTTCGTGAGCCATCTTCAACCTAGCCTGGAGAAGAGAAATGACGACTGAACTTTTGAGGCTTTCTCGGTAACTGACCATATCCCATTCGTACTGCACATGGGCAGCTTCCAGATCGGCCTGGGCTTGAAGAGTAGCTTTGTTAAGAGCAACTTGGTGTTCCTGGGTCATAGCTTTGTATTTCTCCTCGTAATGACGAGACTTGGCGGCCGCGATCATACCTTGGTCAGAGACTGTGATTTCTGCTTCCTTTAGCTTAGATTCAAGTGTTTTGTTAAGCTTGTAGGATTCTTGATATAAGTGAACCAAACGCTCAAGACCCTACAAAGGTAAGAGGACAGGGATTAATATTATTAAATCTTTGAAAATAGTCTAAATTGCAGGATATGATATAAAGATACTAACCTGGTTGAGAAAAGAAGTCATAAAACCACTGGCTTCAATGAACCCGTGCTTTTCATAAGGAAAGGTGTCAGAAATGACAGGGGAATCGGGTTCTTTCCTTTTGCGGGAACTTGAACTCCGGGGCTTGGTAGCCGGTGAAGGTTTAGGAATGATGATGGCTTTGGAGCTGCTGGGTTTGGATGTAGCAGTGGTCTTGGAGCCAGGTTCTTTCTTGACCTGGATCTGGTCAGAATAGCTATCCAGTTCGTCAAGATCAAAGACTTCAGGGATCTTAGCTGGTGCTGCGTAAAGGGAAAAGTTTTACTCTTTATCATTATATTGTTTTGACTAATTATTTTGAAAGGAATTCTTACCAGACATCTCGGATGATGAGTACTGACTTGAACTCGGAACGTGTGTGGTAAAAGTCCTGTCTATTGCAGGTAACCGGTAAACGGTATTGATTCTCTCTTCTGACTCAGCGGTAGGAGGAGCAGCTTCCTTAAAGTTCACTGCATAAAGGTCAAAAAGAAGAATATTAATAGAGGATAACAATCAAATCATCTATGAGGATATTTATGATCCTACCAGTGGTTAACCACTCCACCGGAAGGTTGGCACCCTTAGCAATGGAATCTCGTTTGACAAAGAAGAATTTGCGTTGCCATCCGTCTTCGTTTTTGGTGGCTTTGAGAATCAGGGGTTTGCTGGAGGTTGAAAAAAGCAAGAACCGGCTAGAGCCGTGGGATCGGAGGCGGTAAGCAATAGGTAAATCCTCGATGCAGAGGTCAGAGCAATGGAGGTTTTTGATTTGGTTGAGTACAATCAAAACTCTCCAAACCATGGGCATGGTTTGAGCAAAAGAGATGCCAGTAATACGAAAGAATTGCATCATGAATTCAGGAAAAGGGTATCGAAGACCTAGTGAAAAAGGATATGCTGGAAAACAGATCCATTCGGTAGAAGAAACATCCGATCGGATTGACCGATCGAATGGCCTAAAGACTGTGCTGTCAGGGAAAGTGCCGGAGGCTCTTAAAGCCGCAATGTCTGCGTTGTCAAAAGCGCAGATCTCCTTCTCGGGATTTTTGAGAAGATTCTGCTGGGTGAAGGTCTCGGCGGCCATTGCTAGAAAGATGAAGTAAATTGACAGGAAGAAAATCAGAAATGGAGAATTACCTGAAGGGTCTGTTGAAGATATCTGCTTTTCAAACAAGAAAAGAGAAGATATAGGGGCATCGTGGATCTCCATTGAGTAAAAAACGCGTTAGAAGTTACGATGTGATCTTGACCGTCGCTTCGTTTTAAATGCCTTGAGTTGTGGGATAAGATTTTTGAAATATATCCGTTGGATTGGTATACCAACCGATATATTTGGGGACAATTGTTAGGGGTCATTTTCTTAACGTATATATCCTGACCAATATCCTGCCTATGTTTGTTCATTTGTGACCAGGATGCTGGAAGAGGATATTGCTAACATCTTGGGCGATATCCTGAGGCTTATTGAATTAACCACGTGCAGGTTAAGGGCTGAGACTTGCTAACGGTCAAGAGGACTTCTTCTCCTCAAGACTCGGACGAATTTGTTGAGAGAGAGACGTTGAGCCCGAAAGACCAGGTCTACAACGTTCGAAGAAGGAATATTCGGTGGATCCCGCAAGTTTAGGATAGTTTGTTATTTTATCTTAACTATAAATAGATGGGGACGGATCAGCTTAGAACACACAATTTTTCACTAACACTCTCATACACTTACACTCTCTAGCTCGTTGCAAACACCACACTTGTATTCAAGTTTCGTTGTAACACTTAGTCGATCCGTACCACATCCTGCACTGTATCCTGATTTTTGAAGTAATTGAAGAACAAGGCAGCTGCGATTGTCAGCTCCCGAGGTTTTATGCCGGTGATCTAGATTGCTCAAGGGCTTTCCTCGTACATCTCGTGTCGTTTACTTTATTTTTGCTCATTGTTTGATCATAGATACAGCTCTACATCTTGAGCTGTATCCTGAAACTGTTTTTACAAATCAACTTGATTAACATATTTTCGACACTCATTTCTAGCACACTACCTCACTTAACTAATTTGATCACTTAATTACGTCGGTAATTTTTGACCAAAACAGTCCATTTGCTTGAGGATGTACCGGAGTAGACGTAATCATTTTGATTCCCCAACTCTTGCAAAAGTCAGTAGTCCTCTTACTTATGAACTGAGAACCATTGTCACAGATTATCTCAGCCGGTACTCCGAATCTGGTCAGGATATTCCTCTTGATGAAGGATACTACTTCTTGATCTCTAACTTGAACAAATGCTTCTGCTTCAACCCACTTAGAGAAATAATCCGTCATTGCTAGCATAAAGACTTTTCCTCCCGGAGCTTTTGGTAGCTTTCCCACTATGTCCATACCCCACTTCATAAATGGCCAAGGGGAAACAATAGGATATAATGGTTCAGCCGGCTGATGCAGTATATTACTATGTCTTTGACATGCGTCACATCTTCGCACATATTCTGCGGCATCTTTTCTCATCGTTGGCCAATAATATCCTGTCCTTAATACTTTTGAGAATAACGACCTGCCCCTAGCATGGTTACCACAATCCCCTTCATGAATATCTTGAAGTACTTCCCTGGCTTCAGGATCCTCCAAGCACCTCAAATACGGTCCTGCAAGAGATTTCTTGTATAAAATATTATTTATAATAGTGAATCGTGATACCTTCATCCTAAATGCCTTAGGATTTTCATTTCCAGGGACGTGTCCTTCTTTGAGATATCTCATGATTGGAGCCGTCCAGGATTTAGGATCCTCTTCAGGATGTTCTACTCCAGGATCCTGAATACCAGCTACTTCTTTATCCTGAGGATTCGTTGCAGGATATAGGACATGTAATATTGGTATTTGCGTCCCTTCAGGTATCTTAATCGATGATCCCAAATTTGCTAAGGCATCTGCTTCAGCATTATCTTCCCTTGGTACCTGTTCAAGTATAAAAACATCGAAATATCCTGCTAATTTTTTGAGAATATCGAGATATTCGATTAATTTCTCTCCCTTAACTGCATAGGATCCATTAAAATGGTTAGTAATTAACAAAGAGTCCACATATACTTGCAAATTTTTGATACTCATGCTCTTAGCCAACTCTAATCCTGCAATTAAAGCCTCATACTCTGCTTCATTATTAGTAGCAGGAAATTCACACCTAATAGCCTGGGGTAATATGTCCCCCTGTGGCGATTTTAGTAGTATTCCTAATCCTACTCCTCTTACATTAGATGCACCGTCAGTATATAATGTCCAGGATCCTGAGGATTCTCCTAACTGTTGAACTTCTAGGTCTACCTCGTCCTGAATGTCACTACTGAAATCAGCCACAAAGTCAGCTACAGCCTGAGACTTTATGGCATTCCTAGGTTCATATACTAAATCATAAGCACTTAATTTTACTGACCACTTGGCCATCCTGCCTGACATCTCTGGTTTCCTGAGCACATTTTTAACAGGATAATTTGTTTTAACATGAATCCTATGTGTCTCAAAGTAATGTCTAAGTTTCGTTGATGCCATGACTAGAGCTAATATTAATTTTTCTAAATGAGAATACCTAGTTTCAGCATCTAACAAACTTTTACTTACATAATAAACAGGATATTGCTGACCTTCATGGTCTTTTATAAGAACGGCACTTACAGCATTCCCTGATACAGCAAGGTACAGGGATAGTGGTTCACCATTTTCAGGCTTCATCAATAGAGGTGCGGTTGAGAGATATCGTTTCAAATCCTGCAGGGCTGCTTCATGCTTCTCCCCCCATTCGAATTTTTTGTTCTTCTTCAGGATATCATAAAAGTCTTTGCATTTCTCTGAGGATCTTGAGATAAACCTGTTTAGAGCTGCTACTCGGCCTGTCAATCTTTGTACGTCCTTCATATTTGAGGGTGATTTTATGTCCAGGATAGCTTTGATCTGCTCTGGGCTTGCTTCTATCCCCCTTTTTGTCACCATATATCCAAGAAACTTTCCTGCCCCCACTCCGAAATGGCATTTAGCAGGATTCAGCTTCATGTTGTATTGATCCAGGATATCAAATGCTCCTTTAATATCCTGGAGGTGATCCTGAGCTTTCTTTGATTTCACCACCATATCGTCAATGTACACCTCCATGGTGTCCCCCAGTTTGTCTTTGAACATCATGTTTACCAATCTTTGGTATGTTGCACCTGCATTTTTCAAACCAAAAGGCATAGCTGTATAACAATAAATACCTGTTGGTGTCATGAAGGCGGTATCCTCCTGGTCAGAAGGCTCCATTTGTATCTGTTGAAATCCTGAGGATGCGTCCATGAAGGTCAGCATTTCATGCCCGGCAGTGGCATCTACCATCGCATCAATGTGGGGAAGAGGAAATGGGTCTTTAGGACAAGCTTTGTTCAAGTCTGTGTAGTCTACACAAACTCTCCATTTCCCATTCTTCTTCTGTACTACAACCACGTTTGCTAGCCACCTTGGGAACTTAACCTCTCTGATCATTCTGGACTTTAATAATCTTTCAACTTCCTCCTGGATAATCATGTTCCGCTCAGGAGCAAACTTCCTTCTTTTTTGTTGCACAGGCTTGAATGACTTATCAATTCCAAGCTTGTGAGTGATAATATCTTTGGATATGCCTGTCATGTCCTCATGCTTCCATGCAAATGTTGACATCCTGCATTTTAAAAAGTTAATTAATTGCTCTTCAATATCCTGAGGGATATTGGTTCCTACGAGCACCGAAATATCGGGATTATCCTGGTTTAGGATAATTTTCTTCACATCCTGTTCCAGATCCTCCACGATATCCTGGGCCCTCGTCTTTAATTGCTATGCTGCACTAGGTTTAGTTGAGGATTTCATCGAGGATGAGTAGCATTGTTTCGCCTCCTGCTGATCACTATCAACCTTGACAACTCCCCAAGGGGTAGGTATCTTGATGCATTGGTGATATGTTGATGGCACGGCCTTCATATCGTGAATCCATGGTCTTCCCAGTATGATGTTATAGCAGGATAGAGAATCCATCACACAGAAACGTTGTATCGAGTTGACTCCTTCAACGTATACTGGCAATTTTATCTCTCCCACTGTGTTTCTAGCCTCTGCACTGAACCCAACAAGCACAGTAGACTTTGAAGTGATATCCATTGGAGATACATTCATTCTCTTCAGAGTTTCTAGTTGGATTATGTTGACGGAGCTGCCATTATCAACCAGTATCCTGCGTACAAAATGGTTAGCCACATATAACGTTATTACCAGAGCATCATGGTGAGGATCCTGGACAGTATCCCTGTCATCTGCATCAAAAGTGATCACTTTGTCAGTTGTGAGGGTAGTCATCCTGACAGGTCTGTCTCCCCTTTCGGCCTTAGCTTCCTTTGCATGTCTCTTTGCTGCCGAATACGAGGTCCCACAAATGTCGGATCCTCCCGAAATGAAGTTGATTATCTTGGCATCCGAGGGAGGTGATGCTGCTCGCTCAGGATCCTTCTCAGTATCCTGACCCTTATTCTTCTTTTTTCCTAAGAGATCTTTCCGATATCCCTTGCTTAGAAGATAGCTTATTTCTTTCCTTAGAGCAATGCAATCCTCAGTCATATGTCCGAAATCTTCGTGGAAAGCACACCATTTTGACTTATCTTTCCAGTCAGCTTTCTGTTGACTTTTTCGAGGCCACCTAGCCTTATCTCCTAGACCCTGCATAGCATACATCAATTCAGGAATATTAACAGAAAAGCAATATTCGGATAACTCAGGATACTCTTCAGGATCCTCATCTTCGACTGCATTCACTCTTTTATTTTCATTTCTACTATACGGCTTAGGCCGATATGACTTGAACGAGGATTCTGACTTCCTATTAGTTGATTCATAAGTGTTGGATGAGTTCATCCTTTCTTGCATCTTCCTGTCATCTTCCAGACGGATATATCTCAAAGCCCTGTTACGAGCTTCATCGAGATTCCTGCAGGGATTCATTACAAGATCCTGATAAAACTGAGAATCCTTTTGTAATCCCATCTTAAAAGCTTGCACAGCTGTTGCAACATCAAGATGTGGGATATCCAAGGATTCTCGACTAAATTTGTTCACATAATCCCTCAAGGATTCCTGAGGCCCTTGAGTTATCCTGTAAAGATCACTGGTTAGTTTCTCAAAACTCCGACTACAAGAAAATTGACTGTTAAATAAATTAACCAAATGAGCAAATGAAGTAATTGAGTGAGGAGGAACGTTTAACAGCCATTTTAAGGCTGATCCTGTTAGAGTAGAACCAAATCCCTTGCACAAGCACGCTTCCTTGAGCTCCGGAGGGATAGGGTTAATCTCCATTCTTTCCCTATACTGAGCAATATGTTCCTCAGGATCCGTAGTCCCATCATAAAGCTTCATGTTGGGGGTTTGGAATCTCTTTGGGATCTCAGCATCACAGATAGGATATGCAAAACGAGATATCTTGTGGCTGTCTTGAGACACTTCCGGGATCGGCTGGACCACCCCAGGTACACTGGATATCATGTCCTTCAACTTCTGAAGTTCCCTGGTAAGTGCTGATGTTACACCTGTATCCTGCAAAGATCCACCACTGTTAGTAGCATGAGTATTATTATTATTCGACACATTACCCGTTGGAGAATTTTGCCCAAATCCTGAAGCATATCCTGAGCTCCTCATGGTTGACATCCTGACCGAGGAGGGTATTTCAGGAGTATGATTCTGAGGAAGACTGGGCACAATATTCCCCCTGTTATCCTCAGTATACACAGCTGAACTGAAGTTCAACGCTCTAGGGTGTAATGGAGTGACATTGTCTTCAGCAGATCTGCTCGAGCCAGACTTCAGGAGTTGTATTTCCCTTAAAAGCATTTGGTTTGTTTCCTGTTGCTGCCTCATTTGTTCCTGCACACTTCCAAATAAGGTTAAAATTTCATCATTAGAAGCTAAAACGGGAGCAGATCCCTGGACACTCCGAGTAGGGATAACATCTTGAGATTGTGTAGAGGCTGGCATCCTTGGAGGAGGTGGTGGAAGCACCGAACCGGTAGTAGCAGAAGTCATAGCAGACACAGTAGAGGAACTCATGTTTGATCTTGAGGCCATTATGGACAATGTGGCAAAAAGTTTTGAAAATAGAAAACCGATTAGCGATTTGACAAAAAAATTTAGTAAAGAGAGCACCACTTGCCCCACGGTGGGCGCCAAATTGTTTTGGTCAAAAATTACCGAAGTAATTAAGTGATCAAATTAGTTAAGTGAGGTAGTGTGCTAGAAATGAGTATCGAAAATATGTTAATCAAGTTAATTGTAAAAACAGTTTCAGGATACGGCTCAGGATATAGAGCTGTATCTATGATCAAACAATGAGCAAAAGTAAAGTAAACGACACGAGATGTACGAGGAAAGCCCTTGATCAATCTAGATTGCCGGCATAAAACCTCGGGAGCTGACAATCGCAGCTGCCTAGTTCTTCTATTGCTTCCCAAATCAGGTTACAGTGCAGGATGTGGTACGGATCGACTAAGTGTTACAATGAAACTTGAATACAAGTGTACTGTTTGCGATGAGCTAGAGAGTGAAAGTGTACGAGAGTGTTAGTGAAAAGTTGTGTGTTCTAAGCTGATCCGCCCCCATCTATTTATAGTAAAGATAAAATAACAAACTATCCTAAACTTGCGGGATCCACCGAATATTCCTTCTTCGAACGTTGTAGACCTGGTCTTTCGGGTTCAACGTCTCTCTCTCAACAAATTCGTCCGAGTCTTGAGGAGAAGAAGTCCTCTTGACCGTTAGCAAGTCTCAGCCTCTAACCTGCACGTGGTTAATTCAATAAGTCTCAGGATATCGCCCAAGATGTTAGCAATATCCTCTTCCAGCATCCTGGTCACAAATAAACAAACAAAGGCAGGATATTGGTCAGGATACGTATGTTAAGAAAATGACCCCTAACAGGAAGAATTTAAGAACAAGGTAGAAAGGAAATTCTGCCCACCCAATGAAAAAGAACAGATAGCAAACAAATTCCTAAACCTTAGGATGACTGGTGTGGATAGTAAGGGATACACTAAGTTATTCTTCGAATATGCTAGAATAGTGCCAACTCTTGCTTCACCAGAACCAGTGTTAATCTCCCGTTACATCTGGGGATTAATCGGAGAGATTAGACATGTAGTCAAGGCAGCTAGACCTCAAACCATAGAAGAAGCTGTAGAACTAGCAAATACCTTGACTGATGAATTAGTCCGTACCCGAGAAGAGGATCAAAGAAGGAACCTAACCCAGAAGCTTACACAAGAATTTCGTTCTGGAAATTTTAATCGTGGGAAAAATATAGGTTCTACCTCTACACCTTACTGTAGGTATTGCAAAAGAAAGCATTCAGGAAGATGCTCCATATACTGTAACTTCTGCAAAATATCGGGACACAAGGAAGAAAATTGCAGGAAGAAAGCTAACATCCGGATATGTTATAACTGCGGAGAATAAGGCCATATCAAGCCTAATTGCCCAAAAATAGCTCCAGCTGTGGACAACAAGAATACTAAAAATGCTAGAGCATTTGTTTTGACTGCAGATGAAGCTAAGATGATTCCAGATGTCATAGCTGGTACGTTTTTAGTTAATGATATTTTTGCTAAAGTATTATTTGACTCTGGTGCGAACCAACGTTTTATTAATACATCAGTTTGCAAATTTCTAAATCAGTCATTAACTAAACTACCACAAAAATGTCTAGTAGAGACCGCTAATGGAGAAACCGTTAGGATTTCTGAAATCTTGCAGGGGGCAAGAATAGAGATTTTAAATCAGAAATTTATTGCAAATCTTTATCCTATGAATCTGGCAGGATTTGATGTTGTTTTAGGAATGGATTTGTTAATAGCCAATAGAGCCAGTATTCTATGTGATCAAAAGTCAATTCAAGTAAATTCACCAAAAGGTAAAACGATCACAATTAAAGGAGATAAACCCTCTAGGTCCACTAAGTTCATCTCTGTGATGAAAACTGCAAGTTATATAAGAAAAGGTTTTATAGTGTATTTGATTTCCATAATCACTAACACTAAAGGAAAAGATTTAAAAGATATTCCAGTAGTATCTCTGTTTTCAGATGTCTTTCCAGAAGAATTACCAGGACTACCGCCAGACAGAGAAGTTGAATTCAGAATCCATCTACTGCCAGGAACAACACCAATTGCCAAAGCACCTTATCGTTTGGCACCCGCCGAAATGCAGGAATTAAAGAAACAATTAGAAGAATTGTTAGAGAAAGGATTTATACAACCAAGTTCGTCACCTTGGGGAGCGCCGATACTATTTGTTAAAAAGAAGGACGGATCAATGCATATGTGTATTGATTACCGTGAATTAAACAAAGTCACGATTAAGAATCGGTACCCATTACCGAGAATCGATGATCTGTTTGATCAACTACAAGGAGCTCGATTTTTCTCTAAAATCGATTTAAGGTTAGGATATCATCAATTAAAGGTACAGGAAGAGGACATTCCTAAAACCGCATTCAGAACGAGGTATGGTCATTATGAATTTAATGTCGTGCCATTTGGTTTAACCAATGCCCCAGCTACATTTATGGACATGATGAACCGAATATGTAAGCCATATTTGGATAAATTCATAATTGTATTTATAGATGATATTCTAATTTACTCTAAGAGTAAAGAGGATCATGCTAGACATTTGCACGCACTTTTAAGTTTATTAAGAAAGGAAAAACTTTATGCTAAGTTTTCCAAATGCGAATTCTGGTTAGAACAGGTACAATTTCTTGGACACCTAGTCAATCATGAAGGAATTCATGTAGATCCAACAAAGATCGAGGCAATTACTAAATGGAAAACCCCTGAATCACCAACTGAGGTTAGAAGTTTCTTAGGATTGGCCGGTTATTATAGAAGATTTATTAAAGATTTCTCTAGAATAGCCATTCCTTTAACTAAATTAACCTGTAAATCTGTTAAGTTTGAATGGGGATTAAAACAAGAAGAAGCATTTAAAATCCTTAAGCAAAGATTAACCCATACACCCATACTAGCATTACCAGAAGGAACTGAAGACTTTGTAGTCTATTGTGACGCTTCCAAATTAGGTTATGGATGTGTATTAATGCAACGACAAAAGGTTATAGCTTACGCATCTAGACAACTTAAGAATCATGAAGAGAATTATTCAACCCATGATTTAGAGTTAGGAGCTATAATTTTTGCTCTTAAGATTTGGAGACATTACCTTTATGGTAGTAAGTTTACCATATTCACTGATCATAAGAGTTTAAGGTATATTTTCAAGCAAAAGGAATTGAATATGAGGCAAAGACGCTGGATGGAGATGCTTAGTGATTATGATTGTGATATCCAGTATCATGAAGGAAGAGCAAATGTAGTAGCAGATGCTTTAAGCCGAAAGTATCATGAAAAGTCAAAAAGGGTACGTTCTCTTAAATTAAATCTACAAGTAGATTTAAATGATCAAATAAGAGAAGCACAAGAATCAGTAATCAAGGATGATGCTGAAAAATTAAAGGGTATGTTAAAAAAATTAAAACAAGGAACAGATGGAATTTGGAGATTCCATGAAAAGAGAATGTGGATACCTAAATTAGGAAACCTACGTCATCGTATCCTAGAAGAAGCCCATAAGTCTAAATATACGATGCATCCAGGGAATGATAAAATATACCAGGATTTAAGGAAAAATTTCTGGTGGATAGGAATGAAAAAGGACATAGCAGCCTATGTTTCTAAATGTTTAACCTGTTCACAAGTCAAAGCTGAACATCAGAAACCCTCAGGATTTCTACAACAATTAGAAATGCCGGTGTGTAAATGGGAATTGATAACAATGGATTTTGTTACTAAATTACCCAAAACAAAGAAAGGAAATGATACAATCTGGGTGATTGTAGATAGGCTAACTAAGTCAGCTCATTTCCTACCAATGAAAGAAACTTTTAGTATGGAACAGTTAGCTAAATTGTATGTAAATGAAATTGTTTCTTTACATGGTATTCCTTTATCAATTGTTTCTGATAGGGATAGCCGATTTACCTCTCATTTTTGCTCAAGTTTCCAATAGGCAATGGGAACTAAGTTAAAACTAAGCACAACTTATCATCCTCAAACCGATGGACAAAGCGAAAGAACAATTCAAACAATGGGGGACATGCTTAGAGCTTGTGTAATTGATTTTGGAGGTAATTGGGACGATCACTTACCTTTAATAGAATTTTCTTATAATAATAGTTATCATACAAGTATCAATACTGCACCATTCGAAGCACTTTATGGACGAAAGTGTCGAACCCCAGTCTGTTGGGCAGAAATTAGGGAAAAGCAACTATCTGGACCTGAGATAGTGCAAGAAACAACTGATAAAATCATTCAAGTCAAGGAACGACTGAAAGCCACACGTGATCGACAGAAGAGCTATGCTGATAACCGACGCAAGTCATTGGAGTTTAAAGTAGGGGATAAAGTATTGTTGAAAGTCTCTCCTTGGAAAGGAGTAGTAAGATTCATCAAACGGGGAAAGCTAAGTCGCAGGTATATTGAACCTTTTGAGATTATTAAAAGAATAGGACCTGTAGCCTATCAGCTACAGCTGCCAGAGGAAATGGCAGGTATACATGATGTATATCATGTATCTAATCTCAAAAAGTGTTTAGCTAATGAATCACTTATAGTACCTCTTAAGGATATAGAGGTAAATGAACAACTCAAGTTTGTAGAAAGACCTTTACAAATTGAAGACAGGAAAGTTAAGAATCTCAAGCATAAGAGACTAGTTCTAGTTAAAGTAAAGTGGGACTCCAAAAGAGGACCTGAGTACACATGGGAACTCGAATCTGAAATGCAAAAGAAATATCCGCACTTGTTCCAGTAGATCTCGAGGACGAGCCCTAAAACAAGGTGGGGAGAATGTAACAACCCTCGGTAAAATCAACACTCTCATAATATTTCCGACACCTTAGTATATTGTAAAAAGTCCCAATATGTCTTATAATACACCCCGTATGTGAAAACCGGGCCCGAAATATGTTATAACATATAAAATAAATTAAAAACAATAAAAATTAAGCTGAGGGGGGCCGCGTAGGACCTCACCTCAAGCTTACGCGGGGGGTATCAAGGTGGATACCGGATGTCGTTGATTTCTTTAGTTCAAACGGGCCGCGTAGACCCCATCTTAATCTAACGCGGGCCGCGAGAGATTAACAACGCGGAGACACCCTGAGCTGACACGTGTCGACATCGTGGTGGGTATAGATCGTGACCGAGACAAGCTATATGTTGACCGGGTGTTGACGCGGGCCGCGTAAGGCTTTGCCTTACCTTACGCGGGCCGCCTGAGAGTCAATATCAGCAACTATATAAAGGAGGCCTCGGATCTCATTTCAGTTCGTTCATTTCTCAATTCTCAATTCTCAATCTCACTTTCTGAATTAGAGGCATTATAGACGGGTATTATACCCCTAATTAGCGAGGTTCTGCTCCGTTGTAAGTATTATAACCCCAGTTTCACAGTAGATACGCTGCCCGATTGATTTAGGGTTCTGTAATAACTGTCGTGGTTCTGCCCGACGTAGTTATTGGAATGCCGTATCGGGGAGGGTATCATTAATAATTTCAAAGGGTTATGATATTAACCAATGTACATTTGTATAAATTATAGATTATATCCAGGAAACCCTTACGCGAAGTCTAAGATAGCAATGTGAGTTTATCCTCTTTTTGTTAACCTTTTTGGAATATTTTACAAAACCTTAATTGTTTTACAATGTAATTAAGCGATGATTGAGTCTTTGTAGTTCTTCAATTACTGCCGGTATTATGGGGTTTTGTATACAAAATTTATTACTACTTGCGAGTAGTAAGTCGTTACGACAGTACGTTACAATTGGACAACGAGTTAGCCAATGTGTAAATTGACCATAGCCATAGATCCGGTCGAGTGGCAAATACTGAATGAGTAATTGTGTAGAAATAAACAATGTGATCGCTCTCAATACTGTTTTAATTAATAAAATGTTTCTTGATTAAACTGGGATTCACTCACCAGTATTTCCGACTGACAAATGTTTTTAAAACGCGTTTCAGGTAACACAATGTGACAGCCAATTAGTAAAAAGCCAGCTGGAGAACACTGAAGGCTTGGGAAAAATGTGGCTATTAAAGTTACCTAATAAACGATGTTTTAAATTCCCTAAAATAGGGTTTCTCCCTATAATTGTATTGTAATAAGAAACTTGGGTTTTGCCCATGTTATTATTAATATCAAATGTGGTGGTTTTACTCTGATAAACATTTCCTAACTACGGTCCTGATGTAATTTCCGCTACAAGATTAAATAGCTGATACCACCAAAAATCTGAGCTCGCGTCCGCCCGTTCCCGGGACAGATAAGGGATCGGGGGTTGCGACAATGTGAATGTGTTCATGAAGTAAGTGTTAAAATGTATGGCATCTTATAAAGGAATGTAAGTTAATGGGTATATGACATGAATTCTAAGTATGAATGAATGATGTATAGGTGCGAAGGAGGAAAGTTCGAGTCACGTGAAAAAACAAGGAAATCAAGAACGAGGTACGCTACTTGTACAACTCATGATTTTATTATGTTATCGTTTTACTATATGATGTTGTATTTGAGTTAATCATAACAATTACCATGAGTAGGACCCTTTATCGGTCGAATACGATGAAATAAAATGCAAGAGAAAGAATGTGTGTAGACCCTTTTATGAATGGGTCAAAAGAATAGGATGTAAGAATGAAATGATTAGGATGAAGTTCCATATAGAACAATCCTATGTGCAAGAATGATGAAATTAAGGTATTTAGTAAATTGCAAGTTTGCGGATGTCAAAACAACTATAAACCCGTGAGTTGAAATCCTGAATTAAAGGAAAGAATTTTAGTTCTAATGAAGTCTATTTGGTTGTGGCGATGTAGGTAAATCTCAAGTTTAGCTATCAAGCTTCACCCGGTTCGAACACACTTCAAGCCCGTCATGCGTTCCGCAACTTTTGTAAAGAAGACAACGTCAATATATTTTGTCTCTTTAGTTTATGTCTAGTAGTTAAAAACTTAAGTCCTATCTTGTTCAGTTTTTTTGAAAACTTAGTCGGTTGTAAGTACTTTTACTTGATGGTCTCGTATGTGAACAAGGTTTGTTTTGATGTGGTGTAACGCCCTGCGTTTTCATACTTTCCATATTTAGAAACCATTGCTTAAAACTCTATTTTTGGAAATCTTGCTTCCTAGTAATCGTTCTTTCTTTGTAATCGTCGTAAAATCCAAGAGTTAGATTATAAATAAAACTCGTATTTTGTCAAATACATGTTGTACATACCTTATACATGCTCATACATTCAATTTCGTTAAGATGACGTAGGATGAAAGAAAGCTATGAACTTGATTGATTCTTGTTAGACTAGGAAGTGAACAAGTAGTATGCTATGAATACTTGTACCTTGTGCTTTATTGATGTTGTGCACACCAAGTGTTTGATGAAATGTTTCATTAAAAAAAAATCCAGCCTTACTAACCATAAATTTATGTGAAAATCATGATGTGAATGTGTTCATGAAGTAAGTGTTAAAATGTATGACATCTTATAAAGGAATGTAAGTTAATGGGTATATGACATGAATTCTAAGTATGAATGAATGATGTATAGGTGTGAAGGTGGAAAGTTCGAGTCACGTGAAACAACAAGGAAATCAAGAACGAGGTACGCTACTTGTACAACTCATGATTTTATTATGTTATCGTTTTACTTTATGATGTTGTATTTGAGTTAATCATAACAATTACCATGAGTAGGACCCTTTATGGGTCGAATACGATGAAATAAAATGCAAGAGAAAGAATGTGTGTAGACCCTTTTATGAATGGGTCAAAAGAATAGGATGTAAGAATGAAATGATTAGGATGAAGTTCCATATAGAACAATCCTATGTGCAAGAATGATGAAATTAAGGTATTTAGTAAATTGCAAGTTTGCGGATGTCATAACAACTATAAACCCGTGAGTTGAAATCCTGAATTAAAGGAAAGAATTTTAGTTCTAATGAAGTCTATTTTGTTGTGGCGATGTAGGTAAATCTCAAGTTTAGCTATCAAGCTTCGCCCGGTTCGAACACACTTCAAGCCCGTCATGCGTTCCGCAACTTTTGTAAAGAAGACAACGTCAATATATTTTGTCTCTTTAGTTTATGTCTAGTAGTTAAAAACTTAAGTCCTATCTTGTTCAGTTTTTTTGAAAACTTAGTCGGTTGTAAGTACTTTTACTTGATGGTCTCGTATGTGAACAAGGTTTGTTTTGATATGGTGTAACGCCCTGCGTTTTCATACTTTCCATATTTAGAAACCATTGCTTAAAACTCTATTTTTGTAAATCTTGCGTCCTTGTAATCGTTCTTTCTTTGTAATCGTTGTAAAATCCAAGACTTGGATTATAAATAAAACTCGTATTTTGTAAAATACATGTTGTACACACCTTATACATGCTCATACATTCAATTTCGTGAAACAATTTATGCTTATTCGTAATCCTTGGAATCTACGTGCTAAAATTGTAAATACGTGAAACTTATGCATAAAACGTGTTTTGAACGTAAACGATATTTAAATACGACCTTCATACGCTTAATTATACTTTGATTATGTTCATCATACCTTATTTGGCCTTAAACTATGCTTTTATGGCAAAACTAGTCCCTAAAACACCCTAAAAGCACAAAATAACAAACTTGAGGGGCCTAAGTGTAATAAAATCAAACTTCAGCCCACACCTCCATACGGGCCACGTAAGCTAAGCCCCTTGGGCTACACGGGCTGCCTGAGACCTCCCAGATTAGACTCTTCATTTCCCTTCGCGATTTTGAGCGGGATTTGGTTGTTTTTTAGTTTAAAACCGGGTTTTTGGCATTAATTACACATCTAAACCAACCCTAATTCATTCCCTATATAAACCCACACTAGTCCAAGCCATTTACACTTTAGAAACACTCTCACAACTCTCTCAATCACTCGAAAACGTAGCTGCAAGTGCAAGTTCGGACAGAAGTACCAAGCTCCACTAAAGTGAGCATAACTTCTTCATTTCTCATCCGTTTTAGCTCATTCTTTTTCCGGAACGCTTAGCTTGACCTTAGCTTCAATTCCATGGGTATTTCACAGAGAATAAGTCCCTGGAACTCTGGCAAATAGGCTCCAAAGTTCACTGTTCGTTTTGTTTTGAATCAAACCTTGTTTATACTTGTGCAAACTTGAGTTTAACTCACTCAAACCCACGTCCTTATGCTTATAACCACTTCTATGGTTAGTTAAGCTTAAAATGGGGTTGAGACATACAAAATCAGAGGTTAATCCTCAAATACTTTCTGTTTTATTTAGGGTTTTTAACCCATAAGTCATGTTCAAGCTTCAAGCTTGATGAAGGTGTGATTATGGACCAACATGGGTTGTCCAACATAGAATCCCCACATTACTTGATGATTTCTCTTAGTATAGTTGTTTCTTATTCTTGTATTGATATTAGTTCATGACTCTCGTATGTTTTTACATCAAGTGTAGTGGTGAACAATAAGAGGTACCTAAATGGAAGCTTGTTCTTTCTACCTCCTACATGAATTCTATAACACAATAGAGGTACCTAAATGAAGATTTATCTTCTACCTCATGCTTGACTAATGGAGTAAATAATACATATAATACTTATACATATATATACTATTCGAACCCTTGATGATGGACTTGTGTTCATTCGTCAAGATATTAGAATAACATCATCTAAGACATAAGACTTGTTACGATTCTAATGAGTATATTACTCATGAAAACATTAACCCTTGAGGTTTCATAGTGTCAAGAACAAGTACTTGGTGTTAAAGGATTATTACTTTCGAATACCTATATTCTTGTGTTTTAACTTCCTAAATCCCTACACGAACATATTCAACCTTCTAACCTCATCAACTTCGTCACATTGGATAATCAGAAAGCAAATGCAAATTTTGTGAGTATACTCGCAACCCCCTTTTTATGTTTACCACTTTTTGGGGTATAACATGTTTAACTATTAAACTACACTTAAATTTATTCTTTATGCAATGCACGAAAACAATCCTTATACATGAATACAATGTTATGATACTTGATGCTTACGTGGACCATACTTATGTGATATGTTTTAGTCATTAGCTTTCACGAGCCTCCATTCGACATGTATAGCGCTATAGGAGTAACGCACCGCCCGTAGACTAGTGGTCATGTTGAACTATATCATTTTGCGTAAACAGAGGGTTGACTAGAAATATTGCATGCCATGTTAGGTTGATCTTGTATAAACTAAGTTGTCATGCGGATTCGTTTTTAAACTTTTATACTTATACTTATTCATAAACTTGTATACTCACCTTTGCTTTTGCATTGAATTGTATTTTAAACATGTTACAGGTTGAGGATTGATGATGCTATGAAAATGGATTAGCAAAGATGCCTAGATACTCACGTAGACGTTTAGGTTTAAAGTGTTGTATCAATTTTGGTTATGTTATGTTGAACAATGTTGTTATTTGAATTCCTTGTAATGTTTTGACAATTTATCTATGAAATGAAATCGGTTGAATTAAATATTGTCACAAATAGTGTTATGAAGTCTCTTACAATCTCGAACTAGTCCCACTCCGATGTTTTCGCCATTGGTTGGGGTGTGACATGTGGTATGGTATGTCTTTGAAACGTAGCGTATTTTAAAAGATTGTTTTGAATGTGAAAAACAGGGGACCGCTCGTTTTACGAACGGGTCATGCCCAAATTTCATTAAATATAGTATGTCATTGTTAAAATTTAAATGGAAAAATTTTGGGCGTTACAAGTTGGTATCAGAGCCTAGGTTTGAGGGATTTAAGCATCAAATGCTTGAACTCAAACCGAAAGCTAGTGCGAAGTGTGTGTTCGTTCCGCGGCGCGAAGCAAGTAAGTACCTTTAAAATTAGAATTTTGCATTACGAATAATTTAGTTATGGAATGTTATGGAATTGATACGGGATGATGTGGAAAGGTGTGGGATGAATCGGATCAGTTTGGGTTAGAACGGGTCGGAAAATGGCTGCAACAATATGAAAAATCAACCATAGTATGTTGGGCGTCACCGTAAGCTACGGTGGCTACCATAGCTTACGGTAGCCCTGAGACAAATTGGCCACCGTAAGACAGTAGCTTAGGGGCGTAAGGAAAAAGACGCCACCGTAAGCTACGGTAGCCACCGTAGCTTACGGTGGGGACCATTTTCAGCCAATTTCAAAAATGTTGTTCTATTTAATGTTTTTATCACACGGGAAGTATTAAAAACGTTATAATAAGACTCTAAAGGGTAAGAAAAGTGACGCCAAGATATACGGAAGAAATAATGCCATGATGAATGGTTGTCGGAAACGTTGAGTTTTCAAAGGAAGCTTAAGTATGAATTAGTCGTGTGTAATTTCTTTTACATATTAAAAAGAATGAGAGTTATGTATTACTAGCATGATTACATGAAAGAAATGATGAATGAATATTTAAAATAAAGAATGATGTTTATGTGTAGATGACGGATACAAATGAGGACGAAGCGACACAACAAGAACAACTGAAAACTATGATTTCGGAAGAGGTTGGAAAGGAAATCCAGGCAAGTAATTCTCGATTATCCCAAGAAGTGGAGAGTCAAGTGTTAGAAGTGGTGGAAACGATGATAACAAGTAATATGGACGAGTTGAAAGGGATGATTGGTGAAATACAAGGAAAGAATGGGGCTCGCAAATGCACATACAAGGAATTTATGGCGTGCAATCCTTTACCCTATAAAGGAGAGATTGACCCTATAGCATGTCAAAGGTGGATCGCAAGTATGGAGGCGGTGTTTGTACGGAGCCACTGTGAAAAGGAAGACCAAGTAATGTTTGCCACCGGTTGTTTACAACTCCAAGCTAAAGACTGGTGGGATGCTTATAGTAAAGAAATTGGTGAAGATAAGGTTCAAGTCTTGACATGGCAAGAGTTCAAGGAACCTTTCCTAAAGTACCATTGTCCGCAATCTGCCATTGATAGGATCCAAGAAGATTTATTACATCTTCGACAGAAGGACGAAACCATTGATGAAATCACCAACACTTTTCTTGACAAGCTGAAATTCTGTAAAGAAATAGCGGGAACGGAAAGAATGAGGATAAACCGCTATCATGGTATGTTGAAGGCCGAATATCGGGAGTTCATAACTCCCGCTAAATGTGAAACCTTGAACAAGCTCATTAATTTGGCCTGAGATAGGGAAATTGAACTAAGAAGACAAGCAGAAAGACGTGAGAAAAGAGTGTCTGAGAATGTTCCCAGCTCAAGCCCGTCAAAGAAACAGAAATTTCAAGATCATGGCAAGAAGGATAAGGCGAAAGGTAGCATTCCGAAATGCAAGACTTGTGGAAAGCTACACACGGGGGAGTGCTTGAAGGGGAAGAAGGGTTGTTACAATTGTGGTCAAGAGGGACATCCATACTATAGATGTCCTAATCCTACCAGAACGTGCTATAACTGTTTCCAACTGGGTCATATTAAGGCTGAATGTCCCAATCTTCAACAGAAAACCGATAAGGAAGCAAGAAAGGAGGAAGCCCCAAGAGCTAAGGGGAGGATGTTTCAGATCTCGACTGAAGAAGCAAAGGACCACCCGAATGTTGTGTCAGGTATATTCTTATTGAACTTGATGCCTACGTATGTGTTATTTGATACTAGAGCCAGTAGATCGTTTGTATCAAGTGAATTAGTGTCACACCCCTCTTTTAGAATCGAAAGAATGCATGTGCCATTAGAAGTAGAGATAGCGGATAGTAAGAGTTATTTGTTGCACGAAGTTTGTAGAGATTGTGAAATTATCATTGAAGATGCGAAGTTTGCCATTGACCTTATTCCCATGGTTTTGGGAGAATTCAAGGTTGTAGTTGGCATGGATTGGCTAGCCAAACATCATGCCGAAATTCAATGCGAGAAAAAGGTGATTCATGTGTTAACACCGGGAGGAAAACGAGTGAGTATACAAGGGGAAAGAAATGTTAATTCGAAGCTTTGTTCTATAGTCCAATCATTCAAGTATGTGCGAAATGGAAGTAAGGCGTTTCTAACTTACGTGATAGATACTAACCAGAATACCCCCAAAATGGAGAAGCTTGAAGTTGTGAAAGAGTTTCTTGATGTATTTCCGGAAGATTTTCCAGGGCTTCCACCAGAACGTGAAGTAGATTTTAAGATTGAATTGTATCCCGATGCCAAACCCGTAGCCAAAGCTCCTTATAGGTTGGCCCCAACTGAAATGCGGGAGTTAATGGTTCAGATACAAGAGTTACTCGACAAGGGATTTATACACCCGAGTGTATCTCCTTGGGGAGCGCCTGTTCTTTTTGTCAAAAAGAAAGATGGTTCGATGCGCATGTGCATCGACTATCGAGAGTTGAATAAGCTGACGGTGAAAAACCGATACCCGTTGCCCCGAATCGATGATCTATTTGATCAGTTACAAGGGGCAAGTTGGTTTTCAAAAATAGATTTACGGTCCGGATACCATCAGTTAAGGGTGCGGGATGAGGATGTGGCGAAGATGGCTTTTAGAACGCAATACGGACATTACGAGTTCTTAGTAATGTCCTTTGGGTTTTTATACGAACGCGCCCGCCGCGTTCATGGATCTTATGAATCGAGTTTGTCGGGCCATGTTAGACAAATTAGTTATAGTTTTTATTGATGATATCTTTGGTTTACTCCCGAAGTGAAGCCGAACATGCATGCCATTTGCGCGAAATTCTTGAAGTACTCCGCAAGGAGAAATTGTACGCAAAATTCTCTAAGTGTGCTTTTTGGCTTAGAGAAGTACAATTTCGCGGTCATGTGATTAATGCGGATGGTATTTTAGTAGATCCGTCAAAGGTGGAAGCTGTTATTGAATGGGTACCTCCAAAGAACCCAAGTGAAGTGAGAAGCTTTTTGGGTTTAGCAGGCTATTATAGGAGGTTTATTCAAGACTTTTCTAAATTGGCCCTGCCGTTGACCAAGTTAACCAAGAAGAATGAGAAGTTTACATGGGGTACAGACCAAGAAAAGGCGTTTCAAACTCTGAAAGAGAAGCTGTCGAGCTCCCCGGTACTAACCTTACCTGATGGAACGGAAGACTTGGTGGTGTTTACTGATGCATCACACCAAGGGTTGGGATGTGTTTTGATGCAAAGGGGTAGAGTCATTGCCTATGCTTCAAGGCAATTAAAATCACACGAAAGTAATTACCCAACCCATGACTTGGAGTTAGCAGCAGTAGTGTTCGCTTTGAAGATATGAAGGCATTATCTATACGGTACGAAACGCATAATTTATTCTGACCACAAAAGCCTTAAATACTTTTTCGAGAAAAAAGATTTAAATATGAGGCAACGAAGGTGGTTAGAACTTCTTAAAGATTATGATTGTGAAATCCTTTATCATCCGGGCAAGGCAAATGTAGTGGCCGATGCCCTGATGTCACACCCCGATATTTCCACGTATTACCGGTGGGCCCGGTGGGGAGTATCGTGACGTAGTTGATATCATCATAGTCAAACAACACAATATATAAATGCACAGCGGAAGTCAAAGATAAATATATTACAATCCGAATATAAAGTAATGTCAAAGTATTACAACGGAAAGTAAAGGATCCACAGGCGGATCAAATAAAAGGAAAAACTGTTCAACAGACTTTAGGCATCTAGAACTTGCAAGATTCCCTATTGACGCCCTAAGCTCCCAGCCAATTACGTTCAGTACCTGTCACTTAACCTTTTTGGAAAATACGTCAGTTTACACTGGTAAATACAATTAACTGACTCATTTTGGAAAAGAGTTTGAAAATTGATTTGAATGCACGAGGCACAAAATATCTTTTATAACTTGGGACAATTTTATTAATAAAAATCTTGTATCCGATTTACATGTTTGTCCAACATTTAGGGCCGGTGATTATACAATACAAGCCGGTCAAGATTAATCGACACACCATAAATATAACTCACAAGAAGACACCCTTACGAGTGAGTGTATCTTTTACATATGCAACAGGAGGTGTTATGCCTACACCTTGTGCTTAAGTTATGGCCATTCACTTTTTAAATGAGCCAAGGATATCCAGGACACGGTCATTAACCCCTAATGTTATTTGTTATCAATCAATACAGATTAAAACAGGATTATGCAATCTAATCATCTCCGATTAAAAGGTTTCTACACCCGACCAAGCGGTATTTTTATAATACCGTATCCCAAGCCCGTATAAGGGAAAATAAGTTAAAAGTATTTACCTGAGCTAGCAATGCAATTTATACTCAGCCGTATATTCTAATCAGCAAGCACAAGTACTTCTACTGGGGCTCTCAATCTGGAACGAAGGTTTTATTAACCTATTAGATTCCTAACGGGTCTTATTTAAGTCGTAACTTAGACCGGTTAGTTTTAAGGAAAGGCTTATGGTTGAAAACGCATGATTAAGCGAAGACCGGAATAGAATGTGATTTAGACCCGACAAGTTTGGAGACTTGTATAATATGGGTAAACTAAACACATTCTGGATTTCGAGATAAAAACGGTAAGGTTTGACCCGTTTCGGCTAATTCATGCAAACTAGTTACATAAATCGAACCGAACGCGCAAGAGGCGTAACGGTTAACCATATGGGTCATATACAGGTTTCCTAAGTTAATATGCCTTAAATATGTTGTGATATCAGTAGGATACCTTCCATTATGCCCAAACGAGTTTAATCTTAATATAAGCCCCGTAGGGGTATTTTGGTCATTTAAAAGATTATAAAAGAGATCAATTTTAATTCTGAGACTCAGGTCTAAAATAATCAGTAAAACAAATTAATTTAATAGGTTATATCAGTTGGTGATAAGTCTTATATGCCAAAATGGTTTTAAACCCATACTAGGTGTTTAATACGCGTAAAAAGTCGTTTTAAGCGATTTCTGGGTTATACCAGAAATCTGAGTTTTCTGATCAGGTTATAAAGTTTAAAATACTTTATTTATTATATAAAATCAGTAGCAATTGGATTGGTGTCAAAATACTATGTAGAACTCATTTTATAACCAAAAAGGGTATAATCGGTATTTACCGAATCAAGGCCATAACCTTAGGTTATGATCAGGTTAAAAATAATTAAAAATCTTCAAATATCTCAAAATATTATATTACATCAGTGGGTAAAAGGTTGGGTGTCAAAAATTGTCCTCTCAGTGATATGAAATTTAGACCTCCAACTGATATGAAATTTTAGGGACATGTTTATAAATCAGTAACAAAGATTATTGTCCTCTCACATTTCCAAAATTCTCGTTTTTTGGTAAAAAGGGCATATTGGTCAACATTAGGCATTTAACGGAAACGTGTAAACGAATCGGACAATCAACGATCCAACCACAGAGGATTATACAAACGTGTAACCTGGTCCTAAGGAAGCCCTAAGGCATTTCTAAACCCATCTAAATCGGGTCAGAACTGAAGTCAAAGCAAAAGTCAAAGTTTTCCGACTTTCGGTTCCGAACCGGGTCTAAACAGAAAATTGTCGGATCAAACAAGCTTATACCAGTTCTTATACTTATTACCAAGTTATATGAGTGATAAAATAGGTCACACGTCTTCTACATTGCTAATTATGCGTTAATTCGAAAATTAGGATCCTGTTGACTTTTTATAATAAACTTTGACCCGACAATTGATCTAGTTAGAGTGGGAATCAGAGGGTTCCCTTTTAAGGGTTTAATGCCCACATAATTACCATCTTATAACTACTCTTAATTTGACTAAACACTGGATCATTAGTGATTAATCGATAAGTCAAACCTTAATTATGACGGTTTGACTTTAAGCTAATTAACTAAGCAAAACTGAATTTGGAAAGGTTAAGAATACGTACCAAGGTCCTAATGACGACTAAGGATCACAAGGAAGGTGCTTGAGCTCCAGGGGACTCCAAGAAGTGAAGGAATGAAGGGATGATCAAAGTTGCAACAATGAGGCCTTATATAGTGCCTTTGATCCATCAAGATCATGACAACCAAGGCTACACATGTTCCCTAATCATTAACAAGTGTCCCTAAGCCTAAGAAATTAGTTTAGGCAACTCTTGGAAGTGTAAAAGGGCAATATAAGTCGGTTACATGGGCTGAACAACCAGTTTTTACGAGTTTCTGCATCTGGGCGTCGTAGGCGGCCCGCGTAAGGATTGACAGTGACCTTATGCGTCCCGCTTGAGGGTGGTGGTCAGATTACACAATTTTCATTTATTGCATTTTTGGGTCCCCGGTCCCCCTAAACGTCATTTTCACTTTATTTCTTGCATTATAAGCCCTCTAAATTGATTTATAAGGGCTTCAAGACTTATACCAACTTTGTTAAGTCCTTGATTAACTTTTGATTATCCGAAAAGTCATAAATTTCATCGTTGACGCCTTTAACCCCTCGAATACGAATTTTATCATAACTTTCTCATATGATAACGAATCTTGGTGAAATTTTTATCATGTATTCTTGTGAGCATAATTTATCGTTACAAGGCTTCGTGTTTGCTAAAAGGTCACTCAGAGGTATACTTTAAATATGTTGACACAATTAACCCCTGTAGTTTGAAATCTCTCACTTTCTTTCACAGTTTGCTTCGTATGATCCATGATTCATTCGTTTAAGGGTATAAACGTCATGTAGAGTTATTGTAAAGTATATTTATCCATCGTTGACATTTTGAAGCCTTATATTCACATACTTTCTTTGTTTGTCAACTTTAGTCCCTCTAGAGTTTTCTTTCACGTTCCAAGCTTATGACACGTGTCAATACATTATTGGACATGAAATTACGAGGTGTTACATCCTTACCCCCTTAAAAGAAATCTCGACCTCGAGATTTGTTAAAATGCTGGAAGTACTTTTTGTCGCATAATGGACTTAACTTCTATAACATATCTGGAGTCTTTCCAAGCTCCTAAAGTGACCTCTATAATAGGTACATGTATCCTTTTTGGAGCTTCTTAACCTGTCGATTCTCAATCGATACAGGTTGCTCATAATATCATGAATTTGCATATCATTATGTGATAATGCTTCTCAATTTATTGGTGGAACACATCCTTAAATCATTAGTGTGTTATTGTATTGCGAGTTCCGTCAAGCCCCTTAAATAGGTTTTAGCTTATAAACTACTTGATCTTGATACATTCGATTTCCTTCGAATGATTCTATATATTTAGAGCTTAACTAGCCTTATAATTTAACAAATTTGGCACACCCTTCCTGGGTGATATCTTTTGTTGAACTTTATTCCTTAACAAGAATTTAGGAGGTTTGCTATTTTCATTAATCCTTGATTTTCTGCCGAATACTGGCATCTTACAGATGATTATGAATTTGCGTGATCTTATTTGTTGTTTTCAATGCAACTTTCAGGTCCTGATAATTGGACTTACCAATCTATTGTCCTAACAATAGATGTTTAACATTCCATCTATAAAAGGTCTCCAAAGGAGCAGCCTTGATGCTTATATATCAACTATTATAGAAAAACTTATCTTAAGGTGATATGGTTATTCCATCCACTGTTTAATTAATTTTTAAGGAATAGCTAATCCTTACAGTTAGTCGAATAAATCGATGATCCTGGGCAGCTGATGGCGATTCTTAATCGTTGCCTAATTAGGGTTGCGGTAAACAATGCATAAGCAAAATGAACCGTCTTTCATAATTAATTACGCCAAATTCTCAGGATATTGAGTTAGGCTATATGAATCTATATCTTAAAACTTACTTAATCAGGGTTTTCGATTTCTCCAATAATGGTACTAGCCATCCTGGAGATTTCATAATAATACAACCTTAAATGGGATATAAACCTTAACTCTACCTGCCTCTCAGGGGTAAACAGGGTAATCTTAGGAGAAGATAAACAAGATACAAGGAGGTTACAGAGATTTTACAAATCTCAGGCTCCAATTCATCCGTCATTGCTTGTGTCAAATAAGTGACACATTTATGTTACGAGTCCACGAATTCCTTAATCGGAGACATTTACTTGGACAATTCCATTCTGGATATCATATTTGAATACCATTAGCTGACTTTAGTACCATATGACTATTGGAATATCCTTGTGGTTCCATGCATTAAACTTCCATACTGATCAGGCATGGAAGCAATCTATGGAACTTATTAAGATACATCAATCCTTATGTGGTGCTTTTGTCATACCATCTGGTATTCGCAATCGATAGGGATCAAGAGATATCAATTACATGCGAATGTACTTTATCTGGAGAGAGGGTACATTAGAATTTTATGACTGAAGATTTCTGACAGGAACAGAAGAAATGGTCCCTATGATTTTCGTCTGTAAGTTTTACCTTACACTTAATATCTAAGGTTCTTATGAAAGGCTTTAAAAGCTTGCCACACCTATAGTTTATGAAGGATTTATTGGTATCCGACCAAAATAAAACTCTTAGCATTTATATCACTGATAAGTGTTAAGGAATGTATCTGATGCCATTATTTATGAACTAGCTCAGGCATTTTAGGCGCTTTCATTCTTAGGCTTTCCTTCCTTAGCCGCATTTCCTTTGACAGATTTAGGGCACGTGGTCTTGATGTGGCCTTTCTCATTTCAGCCGAAGCAGACTGCATTTTTCATGTCCTTGCAGTCCAACGTCTTATGTTCCCTTGATTTGCAGATACCACAAGCCCTCGGCTGTGATTGGGATTTTGGTTCGAACCTGCACTTCCCATAATGGCGCTTCTTGCAGGTCTTGCATACAGGTTTCTGGTTGGACTTTTGTTTGTTCTTTTTCTTAGAACTCTGGGAGTTATCTTCCTCCCTTTTCCTTTTTAGTTCATCCCTTGCATTAGAGGTATGAACGAGATCCTTCTTGTGAGTAAGGACGTGTGGTCTTGGATGAGACTTGGAGCAAGTAGCATCGGGCTCCTTGAACTTTTTCACGGCCTTCTTCACAGCTTTTCCAACAGCTGCGTCTATCATAGTTTGAAGAACATCACTGGAAATTCTAAGGTTCACAATTGTAGCATCATTGGCATGTGTCGCATCATTCCTAACACGACCAACGGCTGTCTTATCTGAGTTTGCCATACTCGATATTGGTTCCTAACACCAATAAAACAATTTCTTAGTTGCAATCCAACAACTGCAATTCCTCATCCTGATGGCCTTAATATATACTAACCATGGTATCAATAACCCATACAGGCTAATATAGCACTAACATTCTTAATGAATGTTATTTAAAATATATATTAATATTACTTAGCCTAGGTCGCAAAAGACCATCAATGGCATTTAAGGTTTGGACCTAATCCATCATCTTCTTGACAGGGGATCAAAATGTCACATCTGTCTTTATTATATTGATGAATTTGGATAGCTTGAAAGCTTGCCATAAGGATATCAGAAAAGAGTGATTCCTAATAGATATAAAATATCGATCTAAGGTTTGTTGGAGCATTCTCTAAAGTATCATCGGCCAATTTCTATCTCGCGTTTAAATGACCGGAGTCTAATCAGGCGGAGACAACAGTTCTCAACATTTATCGTTCATTATAGAATCATATGTGCCAGCATCACAAAAATTTATGCATAAACTTCTTGATAAAGGAAGGTACCTGCTATATCGTCATCATTCTGCATCATCTCCTGGTTGTTCCTCTGGAAGTCTCATGCATTTGTTCCCTTGGCCTCTCTAGGTTTCCTTATAAGTTTTGGGTAGTTGGTTTTGATGTGCCCATCCTCGTTACAATTGTAACATGTCGCGTTCTTCAACTCCTTGCAATTTAAAGTTTTATGACCCTTGGTCTTGCAAATTCCACACAATTTAGCACTTGGGTCAATCGTACATTTTTCGGAATGTTGTTTTCTGCAGTTACTGCATTTGGGCTTATTATTGAACTGACTCGAGCTTTTCCTAAACTCGAATTCTTTCCCGTGCTCAGAGCTTCCCTTTTTCTTCTTGTTAGATTGATGGGAGTTTTCCTCGTCTTCTTTCCTTTTCCCCTCGCCGAAAGTTTTAACAGACTTATTCATGATAGCATCTAAAGTGAGAGATAAGGATAAGTCCACCGCGGACCTATATGTTGTAGGCCTAGATGCTTTAACATTTCCCTTTATCTCAGGTGCTAGGCCTCCAATAAAACGTGCTTTGCGTTTAGGTTCAGGGGTGACTAAATAAGGAACTAGGCGGGACATAGTGTTGAAACTTGTCACATATGCCTGACAATCCAAATTCTTCATGAACAGAGTCAAGAAGTCTGATTCTATCATTTCTACCTCATGCTGAGGGCAATAGTTTTCCTTGATCAATGCAACAAATTGATCCCAAGATAAGTTGTAGAGTAGGACCTTTCCCGTGGCTTGGAGCAATGATCTCCACCATGCCAATGCTTCTCCTTTGAATGATTGTGAAACAAATTTCACAACATCTTGTTCCGCACAACTGCTGATGTCAACAACAGTGTCCATCTCCTCAAGCCATGTCATGCAATCGATGGCCCCTTCCTCTCCTATAAAGTCTCTGGGCTTGCAGGAGACAAAATATTTATATGAACAGGCCTTAACTAGTGCTTCTTGATGAAGTACAACCTGTCTAGACGGAACACGCCTCTGATTTGATGAGTGATGAACATCGTCCTCCCTTGACTCATGTGTTTTATAAGGGGGGTTACTACGAGCCACAGATAGAGTCTTAGAGTGGGTATCATTTGATTCATCATACTGTCTGTCAAGAGCTCGAGTAACAGCATAATCTATTAATGCCTGCAGTTCCGCTCCAGTTATATTAATCCTGGTAGTATCATTGTTCTCCTTCAAGTGGCTGTTAACTTCATCTGATCCAGCCATGTAGCTTGATTGCTACATAAATATTGACAATGATTTACTCAGAGGTTATTATGAAGTTATCATTTTTGATGATTTATTAACCATGGTAATATAAACCATATGGGTTAACTTGTTAATTTTATTAGTATTTTCATTATAATTTATCCTAGTATATAAAACATTAAGGATGTTAAAGTGGCACAACAGGCCTTGTCACGAGGACAGTTTTGGATTTATAAGCCATGATCGTTTGGGATCGAGGCATTTAAGGTTTGAGCATAGTTGGTTACTTTTCTTGACAGAGAGTCGAAGACTACAACTACCTTTTGTCTTTTAGGACAATAAATATAGCCCGTGGGCATTTCCCTTCTAAGGGATGTTTATGATATGATCATCTTTTCAGATGTTATTAGTCAAGATCGTTTGAATCATACCGACTATTATGCTGGGACATGGTCCAACATTTTTTTTAGACAGGAGGTCAAAGACCACCACTGTCGTTGTCTTATCGGACAACAAATTTAGCCCGTAGGCACTTCATCACTAACGGATATTTATAACATGATCATCTTATAGGATGATATAAGCCATGATTTCTAGACCATTAGGCTAAATCAGGAAATTTGAAAATTTCCAATATAGGGATGACTATTGTGATTTTCTCAGATCACTTTTGTCAAGAGTGCTAACACGTTCTTAGGTGTTTAACAATATGATCATCTTTATTCGATGATTTAAGCCATGACTTCTAAATCACTAGGCTAGATAAAAAAAATTGGAAGAATCCAATATAAGGATGACTGTTGTGATTTCCTCTAATCACACTTGTCAAGAGTACTAACACGTTCTTAGGTGTTAACAAGGATTTGAATCTCTCGAATAGGTCTTACCATCTTGGCCATGTCTTAAAATAACACGTGGCTAGGTCTTGTCCTTTTTTATATTTTGCCATTTTATTATAATGGTAGATCTTATAAAAGGAATGTTATTTTTCATTTATTTCATTTTTCACGTTTAGAATGAAAACTTAAATTTAATCCTTCCACTATAAAGTTAAGAAGTTCATGTTTGCCCTAAACAGGACTTGAAAGGAATAATGTTTTCCTCGAAGGGACTGAAAGATATATATGTCCTTATAAGGACTATTAAAGAAACAATCATTAGCAAAAGGAGTTTTTTTCTTTAATTTATTTCTAAATGTTTGATCCTCAGTTGCACGCTTATCCTAATCGCAGTACAAGGCTCCGCATTCCTCGGCTTCGGATGGGGAGGATTTCCATTACGGCTCCTTTGCTTGGCGATATATTAAGAGTATATAAAATTGAAAGCAATAGTTCTCCGAATAGAGACGAGAGCACTCCTACGTTAAGTCTAGACTCAGAAGGTAAAGGAATGTGCTACTGTGTCGTTGAGATTAAACACTAAGGGCTAGTGTTTAATTCACTCAATGTTGGCTCTGATACCAACCTGTCACACCCCGATATTTCCACGTATTACCGGTGGGCCCGGTGGGGAGTATCGTGACGTAGTTGATATCATCATAGTCAAACAACACAATATATAAATGCACAGCGGAAGTCAAAGATAAGTATATTACAATCCGAATATAAAGTAATGTCAAAGTATTACAACGGAAAGTAAAGGATCCACAGGCGGATCAAATAAAAGGAAAAACTGTTCAACAGACTTTAGGCATCTAGAACTTGCAAGATTCCCTATTGACACCCTGAGCTCCCAGCCAATTACGTTCAGTACCTGTCACTTAACCTTTTTGGAAAATACGTCAGTTTACACTGGTAAATACAATTAACTGACTCATTTTGGAAAAGAGTTTGAAAATTGATCTGAATGCACGAGGCACAAAATATCTTTTATAACCCGGGACAATTTTATTAATAAAAATCATGTATCCGATTTACATGTTTGTCCAACATTTAGGGCCGGTGATTATACAATACAAGCCGGTCAAGATTAATCGACACACCATAAATATAACTCACAAGAAGACACCCTTACGAGTGAGTGTATCTTTTACATACGCAACAGGAGGTGTTATGCCTACACCTTGTGCTTAAGTTATGGCCATTCACTTTTTAAATGAGCCAAGGATATCCAGGACACGGTCATTAACCCCTAATGTTATTTGTTATCAATCAATACAGATTAAAACGGGATTATGCAATTTAATCATCTCCGATTAAAAGGTTTCTACACCCGACCAAGCGGTATTTTTATAATACCGTATCCCAAGCCCGTATAAGGGAAAATAAGTTAAAAGTATTTACCTGAGCTAGCAATGCAATTTATACTCAGCCGTATATTCTAATCAGCAAGCACAAGTACTTCTACTGGGGCTCTTAATCTGGAACGAAGGTTTTATTAACCTATTAGATTCCTAACGGGTCTTATTTAAGTCGTAACTTAGACCGGTTAGTTTTAAGGAAAGGCTTACGGTTCAAAACGCATGATTAAGCGAAGACCGGAATAGAATGTGATTTAGACCCGAAAAGTTTGGAGACTTGTATAATATGGGTAAACTAAACACATTCTGGATTTCGAGATAAAAACGGTAAGGTTTGACCCGTTTCGGCTAATTCATGCAAACTAGTTACATAAACCGAACCGAACGCGCAAGAGGCGTAACGGTTAACCATATGGGTCATATACAAGTTTCCTAAGTTAATATGCCTTAAATATGTTGTGATATCAGTAGGATATCTTCCATTATGCCCAAACGAGTTTAATCTTAATATAAGCCCCATAGGGGTATTTTGGTCATTTAAAAGATTATAAAAGAGATCAATTTTAATTCTGAGACTCGGGTCTGAAATAATCAGTAAAAAAAATTAATTTAATAGGTTATATCAGTTGGTGATAAGTCTTATATGCCAAAATGGTTTTAAACCCATACTAGGTGTTTAATACGCGTAAAAAGCCGTTTTAAGCGATTTCCGGGTTATACCGGAAATCTGAGTTTTCTGATCAGGTTATAAAGTTTAAAATACTTTATTTATTATATAAAATCAGTAGCAATTATATTGGTGTCAAAATACTATGTAGAACTCATTTTATAACCAAAAAGGGTATAATCGGTATTTACCGAATCAAGGCCATAACCTTAGGTTATGATCAGGTTAAAAATAATTAAAAATCTTCAAAAATCTCAAAATATTATATTACATCAGTGGGTAAAAGTTTGGGTGTCAAAAATTGGGTTTAGATAGGCTTTACGCTAATTATGCCGTTTAATTCATAAGAAGCGTTCTAATTACGCTATTAAGCATAACTCCTAATCTAGACCTCCAACTGATATGAAATTTTAGGGACATGTTTATAAATCAGTAACAAAGATTATTGTCTTCTCACATTTCCAAAATTCTCGTTTTATGGTAAAAAGGGCATATTGGTCAACATTAGGCATTTAACGGAAACGTGTAAACGAATCGGACAATCAACGATCCAACCACAGAGGGTTATACCAACGTGTAACCTGGTCCTAAGGAAGCCCTAAGGCATTTCTAAACCCATCTAAATCGGGTCAGAACTGAAGTCAAAGCAAAAGTCAAAGTTTTGCGACTTTCGGTTTCGAACCGGGTCTAAACAGAAAATTGTCGGATCAAACAAGCTTATACCAGTTCTTATACTTATTACCAAGTTATATGAGTGATAAAATAGGTCACACGTCTTCTACATTGCTAATTATGCGTTAATTCGAAAATTAGGATCCTGTTGACTTTTTATAATAAACTTTGACCCGACAATTGATCTAGTTAGAGTGGGAATCAGAGGGTTCCCTTTTAAGGGTTTAATGCCCACATAATTACCATCTTATAACTACTCTTAATTTGACTAAACACTGGATCATTAGTGATTAATCGATAAGTCAAACCTTAATTACGACGGTTTGACTTTAAGCTAATTAACTAAGCAAAACTGAATTAGGAAAGGTTAAGAATACTTACCAAGGTCCTAATGACGACTAAGGATCACAAGGAAGGTGCTTGAGCTCCAGGGGACTCCAAGAAGTGAAGGAATGAAGGGATGATCAAAGTTGCAACAATGAGGCCTTATATAGTGCCTTTGATCCATCAAGATCATGACAACCAAGGCTACACACGTTCCCTGATCATTAACAAGTGTCCCTAAGCCTAAGAAATTAGTTTAGGCAACTCTTGGAAGTGTAAAAGGGCAATATAAGTCGGTTACATGGGCTGAACAGCCAGTTTTTATGAGTTTCTGCATCTGGGCGTTGTAGGCGGCCCGCGTAAGGATTGACAGTGACCTTACGCGGCCCGCGTGAGGGTGGTGGTCAGATTACACAATTTTCATTTATTGCATTTTAGGGTCCCCGGTCCCCCTAAACGTCATTTTCACTTTATTTCTTGCATTATAAGCCCTCTAAATTGATTTATAAGGGCTTCAAGACTGATACCAACTTTTTTAAGTCCTTGATTAACTTTTGATTACCCGAAAAGTCATAAATTTCATCGTTGACGCCTTTAACCCCTCGAATACGAATTTTATCATAACTTTCTCATATGATAACGAAACTTGGTGAAATTTTTATCATGTATTCTTGTGAGCATAATTTATCGTTACAAGGCTTCGGGTTTGCTAAAAGGTCACTCAGAGGTATACTTTAAACATGTTGACACAATTAACCCCTGTAGTTTGAAATCTCTCACTTTCTTTCACAGTTTGCTTCGTATGATCCATGATTCATTCGTTTAAGGGTATAAACATCATGTAGGGTTATTGTAAAGTATATTTATCCATCGTTGACATTTTGAACCCTTATATTCACATACTTTCTTTGTTTGTCAACTTTAGTCCCTCTAGAGTTTTCTTTTACACGTTCCAAGCTTATGACACGTGTCAATACATTATTGGACATGAAATTACGAGGTGTTACACCTGAGCCAAAAGGATTATCCGCCTCCAATTCAAGTGAAATCCATGAAGATGGTAGTTACACCTCGATTTCTCGAAATGATTAAGGAAGCCCAAATCAAGTCGCTGAGCGAAATGGATTCAAGAAAGGAAATAACAAAGGGGTTTGTTGATAAATTAGAAGAAAGACCCAGTGGAATTAAATCAATGTATGGCCGGATATGGATACCTCGGTTTAGTGAAGCAAAAGAAGTGATACTCGAAGAAGCTCACAAATCCCGATTTTCGGTTCATCCAGGAGCTACAAAAATGTATCCAGATTTGAAGAAAAGATATTGGTGGCCCGGGATGAAACGAGATATTGTAAAATATGTTGCAGAGTGTCAAACTTGTTCCCATGTTAAGGCGGAACACCAAAAACCTTGTGGCATGATTCAACCATTGGAAATTCCGGTGTGGAAATGGGAAAATGTGACTATGGATCTTGTAACAAAACTCCCAAAGACAAAGAAAGGGCATGCTGCCATATGGGTGGTCGTTAATCGACTCACCAAAAGCGCTCACTTCTTACCCATCCGGGAAACTGCTACCTCAGAAAAATTGGCGGAAATTTATGTGAAAGAAATTATATCTCGTCACGGAGTACCCGTATCTATTATTTCGGATCGAGATATCCGATTCACATCTCGATTTTGGCAAAAGTTTCATGACGAGATGCGTACAAAATTACATTTCAGTACCGCCTACCACCCACAAACGGGTGGTCAATCCGAACGGACCATTCAAACGCTCGTTGATATGTTAAGAGCATGCGTGATGGATTTTGGGGGAAGTTGGGATGATCATCTACCCTTGTTAGAATTCTCATATAATATTAGCTATCATAGTGGCATACAAATGGCCCCTTATGAAATGCTATACGGAAGGAAATGTCGGACTCCCATATGTTGGGAAGACGTGGGACAAAGAGAAATTGCACCCAGCGACGTAGTAGCCATAACTAACGAGAAGATTGATCTTATACGGGCTAGATTAAAGGCGGCACAAGATCGACAGGCAGTGTATGCAAATCGAAGAAGACGTCCTCTTGAATTCCAAGTTGGGGATTACGTGTATTTGAAAGTATCCCCATGGAAGGGCATAATACGTTTTCGAAAGCGAGGGAAATTGGGTCCGCGGTACCAAGTTATATGGAAAGGTGGCGTATCAATTGGAATTACCGCCAACTTTTGAAGGGATTCATAACACGTTTCATGTGTCTCAACTAAGGAAGTGCCTAGCGGATGAAACGACTTACGTGTCCCACGATGATATTGAGTTGGATGAACGGATGAATTATGTTGAAAAACCCATAGCCATTAAAGATTCCAAGACAACGCATCTTCGGAACAAGGCCATTAGACAAGTTTTAGTCCAGTGGCAACATAGGAAGGGTTCGGAGCTAACTTGGGAATTGGAAGATGATATGCGGAAATATTACCCGACATTATTTGGTACGTATTGAGGTTTCGGGGACGAAACCTCCTTTAAGGGGGGTAGACTTGTAACACCCCAAAATATGCAATTTATTATGTTACTTTAAATGTCTAGTATGTAATATTAACCAAGTTAAATGAATATGTTAATAATTCAACAAGTAGGAAAGTTATGTGATAATAGACAAAAAATAAGAAATGGAGGGACTAAACTTGTGAAAGAGGATGAAAGTTTTAATAAAAATTATATAAAAGAAAAACACAAAACACACACTCTGGTGTGTTCTGTGGATCGACCAGAAGCAAGGGGAACCAAGGAGAAACCCTAGTTCCAGAAATTCTCAAGAATTGAAAGGGATTAAGAGCCTAAACTAATGCATGAACTCAAAACTTTAATCATCTAAGCCTGTACATCGAATGGTAAGTCGAAATTTCTGTTTTGGATGAATTGTAGAAAGTGGGTTTTAACCCAATCATGAAATTATGTGGAAATCTTATGTAATTGAGGGTTAGGGTTTCATAATGGTTCGAAAATGTTACTTGATTTCTGATTGTTTGAATGATTTAAGCTTTATACCCAATTGTTGTGAAAGTATGATGAACATGATGATTTAAATAAAAGCTAATAGGTGAAAATTGTTACATGATCTTGAATTGAGATAGAGAAATTAGTTAAGATGATGTAGGATGAAAGAAAGCTATGAACTTGATTGATTCTTGTTAGACTAGGAAGTGAACAAGTAGAATTATGCTATGAATACTTGTACCTTGAGCTTTGTTGATGTTGTGCACACCAAGTGTTTGATGAAATGTTTCAATAAAAAAAAATCCAGCCTTACTAACCATAAATTTATGTGAAAATCATGATGTGAATGTGTTCATGAAGGAAGTGTTAAAATGTATGACATCTTATAAAGGAATGTAAGTTAATGGGTATATGACATGAATTCTAAGTATGAATGAATGATGTATAGGTATGAAGGAGGAAAGTTCGAGTCACGTGAAACAACAAGGAAATCAAGAACGAGGTACGCTACTTGTACAACTCATGATTTTATTATGTTATCGTTTTACTATATGATGTTGTATTTGAGTTAATCATAACAATTACCATGAGTAGGACCCTTTATGGGTCGAATACGATGAAATAAAATGCAAGAGAAAGAATGTGTGTAGACCCTTTTATGAACGGGTCAAAAGAATAGGATGTAAGAATGAAATGATTAGGATGAAGTTCCATATGGAACAATCCTATGTGCAAGAATGATGAAATTAAGGTATTTAGTAAATTGCAAGTTTGCAAATGTCATAACAACTATAAACCCGTGAGTTGAAATCCTGAATTAAAGGAAAGAATTTTAGTTCTAATGAAGTCTATTTTGTTGTGGCGATGTAGGTAAATCTCAAGTTTAGCTATCAAGCTTCGCCCGGTTCGAACACACTTCAAGCCCGTCATGCGTTCCACCACTTTTGAAAAGAAGACAATGTCAATATATTTTGTCTGTTTAGTTTATGTCTAGTAGTTAAAAACTTAAGTCCTATCTTGTTCAGTTTTTTTGAAAACTTAGTCGGTTATAAGTACTTTTACTTGATGGTCTCGTATGTGAACAAGGTTTGTTTTGATGTGGTATGGTATGTCTTTGAAACGTAGCATATTTTAAAAGATTGTTTTTAATGTGAAAAACAGGGGACCGCTCGTTTTACGAGCGGGTCATGCCCAAATTTTGTTAGATATAGTATGTCATTGTTAAAATTTAAATGGAAAAATTTTGGGCGTTACATGCAAGCACCATACAATAAATCAAGTTTAGCAAACTTGTGATATAATTATCTAAAGTTAGTTAGACATATCCCAAAAGAAATGTCTTTAGTGGCCAACTTCTTCATATGTTTAGATAAAGGTTTACATTTTACTATTGTTTTAACTAAAGTAAAACGGGGGCAGGGGTAGAGAAAACTTAAGACGGAAAGTGAACGAGACCTCTGTTCGTGTTCGTTGATTTAGTTAATCAAACGAAATATCTTGTTCATGTTCATTTATTAACTAAACGAACTTCTTGTTGGAAGTTTTGGTGTGAATGGAAAGTCTCAAGTGGTAAAACCACTTTGTCCCACATTGGAGTGGGAACAAAAGGATAGGCTATTTATAAGGTGAAACCTTAACCAAGCTTTTGAAGTCTTATGACATGTTTTACCACAAGTCCTACCCCCGTGCGTGCAGGGGGGCTGCAAAAAAAATGAGTTTCGGAACTGGAATTTGGTTGAACTCGTGCGTTCCCGCACGTCCTGCGGACACGAATGCAGCTCCGAAAACCCGGGCTCGCGTGAGACATACCAACATTTTCTTTTAAAACTGTACTAATGACCATTATTTTGTTTTAATTAGTTGCAATAATGTCCAGAATTCTGTGACTATAAAACCAGACCATACCAACACAGTTGAGACACACTAAACATCTTCTCCTCTCTCAATCTCTGCAACATCTCTCCTGTTTCTTTTCAGGCAAGTGTTCAAGTCCGGCAGTGTGCTGTTGCTGCTTCGAACCGGCGTACCCTGAGAACAGACCGCGAATCTGTTTAAGGGAATTGTGTCAAACACAAGCCCGGTTCATCGTTTCTGTCTCGTTTACTTTACTGTTTCTGCTTCTGCTTTCTTGTTCATATCAGCAGGTACTAACACTTCCCACCAAACGGTTCACGAACTGATCGCTGAACGTTCAGTTTATTTAGAACCTACACCCCTCGTGTGCTTAAGGACAAAATTAAGAACAAAAAACAACTAAAAGTATAGAATTGTTATAAATAATTTTTATAGACAGTATTACACATTATATACTATTATTTCTCCCGGTTATTATTGAGTTGGTTTCTCATTGTAATAATATATATATATATATATAGAGAGAGAGTTAATATTAACACATCTCTTCTCTCTGTCTCTCTTTATATATACATGGCTTTCACTATTCCCGCATCCGTTTTCACTCTATCTCTCTCTCTCTATATATATATATATATATATATATATATCTATGTATGTATATAGAGAGAGATGGAGACGAGGGATGTGTGAATATTAACTTTCATATACATAGATAGAGTGAAAAGAGATGTGAAAATAAGATATAAAGATGTAGGAATAGTGGATATATATATATATATATATATAGGGTAAGGTTCATGCGAGAACCACCCTTATTGCGAGAACCAATGTGAACACAAAATAAAATCTAAAAAAAATCAAAAAAAGCACTAAAAAAAATTAATAATTTTTTAACAAAAATCGCTATATTTAGTTACAAAAAAAAAAACAACTTTTTTTTTCGAGTAACAGTTATCCATGCACATGTGCATATGTATCATTACTTCAACAAATTCCGTAATACGTTATCAGTAATAGACAATTGCACTTTAATTTACAATACCATCTGTAATACACTACTTTTTACATTACCAATATTCAAAATGCACATGTGCATCATTAGGTATAACCATGATATAACATGTTTTGGTACAAAAAGTTTGTGATTTTGAATGGAGAAGTAGGCCCATATATATGTTTTTTGGTTAGTTATATCTAGTGGTTGATGGTTTGGCTATAGTTGTTACTTTATGATGTAATATGATGATTGGATGGTATAAATGGTGTTGATATACATGTAATAAAGTCAAAATATTGGTAATGGTATTGTATTATGGATGGTAGGAGGTAATGATATTGTATTATGGATGGTAGGAGGTAATGGTAGTGTATTATGGATGGTATGATATATGAAAGGGAAAGTGTATTCAAAGTAGTGTACCAAAACACCTTATTTCATGTTGATACATATAGATGCACATGTGCATTTCTAATATTGGTAATGTAGAAAGTAGTGTATTACATATGGTAGTGTAAATGAAAGTGCAATCGTCTAATATTTGTAATGAGTTACGAAATTTGTCAAAGAAATGATACATATGCACATGTGCATGTTTGTGTATAATGGATGGAATCATAGATGAAAGAGAAAGTGTATTCAAAGTAGTGTACCAAAACACCTTATTTCATGTTGATACATATAGATGCACATGTGCATTTCTAATATTGTTAACGTAAAAAGTAGTGTATGACACGTGGTAGTGTAAATGAAAGTGCAATTGACTAATATTTGTAATGAATTACAGAATTTGACAAAGAAATGATACATATGCACATGTGCATGGATAACTGTTACTCGAAAAAAAAATTGAAAATTTTTTTTATTAACAAAATATAGCGAATTTTCCAAAAAAATAGTAAAAAAATAAAAAAAAATTGGGTGTTTTTTAGATTTTTTTAGGAATTACTGTTTGTGTTCACAAAGGTTCTCACGGTTCTCGCAATAAATGGTGGTTCATAACGGATCCTTCTCCTATATATATATATATGGGACCGCTAGAATGAGAACCACCCCGAGTTATGAGAACCGCGAGAACCACATCGTACGGGGCGAGGTGGACCAATTTTTTTTTCGAAAACGTAGATTAGTGTATCACAAACACAATCGTAAAAAAAAAATTAAAAAAAAAAAACGCCGTGTGGGTAGTTTTTTACACCACAAAAACGTGGTTTACGAGTTACGTAAATTTACGGAACTCGTAAATCACGTTTTTGTGGTGTAAAAAACTACCCACACGGCGGTTTTTTTTTTAATTTTTTTTTTACGATTGTGTTTGTGATACACTAATCTACGTTTTCGAAAAAAAAAATTGGTCCACCTCGCCCGGAATCAAGTGGTTCTCGCGGTTCTCATAACTCGGGGTGGTTCTCATTCTAGCGGTCCCCTATATATATATATAGGGAGAAGATCATGCGAGAACCACCTCTTATTGCGAGAACCGCGATAACCAATGTGAACACAACCAAAAATGCATAAAAATAGCTAAAAATCACACAAATTTTTTTTTAATATTTTTTTTATAAAAATCGTTACTTTTCGAAGCCAAAAAAAAATTAAAATTTAAAAAAAAAAATTAAAATTTAAAAAAAAAAAAAATTTTTTTGGCCACTAAAAGTAGCGATTTGAGCATAAAAAATATTAAAAAATAAAAAAAATTTTAGATTTTTTTTAGGTTTTTTGGGGGTTTAGTTTTTAGCATTTTAGCTTTGGGGGGTGGGGGGGTTAGGTTTTTGGGGGGTGGGGGTGGGGGTGGGGGGTTTAGGTTTTTTTTTTTTTGGGGGGGGGGGGGTTAGTTTTTTTGGGTGGGGGGGGGGGGGGTTGGGGGTTAGGTTTTTTTAGGTTTTTTTTAGCTATTTTAGGTTGTGTTCACATTAGTTCTCGCGGTTCTCGCAATAAATGGAGTTCTCGCATGAGCCCCTCCAAAAACCTAACCCCCCCCCCCACCCCAAGCTAAAATACTAAAAACTAAACCCCCAAAAAACCTAAAAAAAACTAAAAAAAATAAAAAAAAATCTAATTTTTTTTAATATGTTTTATGCTCAAATCGCTACTTTTAGTGGCCAAATTTTTTTGTTTTTAAATTTTTTTTTGCTTCGAAAAGTAGCGATTTTTATATAAAAAATATTAATTTTTTTGTGTGATTTTTAGCTATTTTTAGGCAATTTTGGTTGTGTTCACATTGGTTCTCGCGGTTCTCGCAATAAGAGGTGGTTCTCACATGATCTTCTCCCTATATATATATATAGTGTGAGGTTCATTGGGGAACACTAAAAAAGTGGGGAACAGTGGGGAACCGACTCAAACGAACTCCGATTGGACTCATTTCAGCGGCGTTGGAACCGTTTCGTCGAACCCTAACTAGGATCTCTTAACCCTAAACCCTAAATCATAACACCTAAACCCTAAATATTTTAGGGTTTGGCTTTTAGGGTTTAGCCTTAGGATTTAGCTTTAGGGTTTAGCTTTAGGGTTTAGGCTTTAGCTTTAGGGTTTAGCTATAGGGTTTAGCTTTAGGTTTAGCCTTTAGGGTTTAGCTATAGGGTTTAGCTTTAGGTTTAGCCTTTAGGGTTTAGCTTTTAGGGTTTATAGTTTAGATTTTACGGTTTAGCTTAGGTTTTAGCCTTATTTTTTAGCTTTAGGGTTTAGAGTTTAGGAGTTAGGATTTAGGGTTTAGGGTTAAGAGAACTTAGTTAGGGTTCGACGAGCCGGTTCCAACGCCGCTGGAATGAGTCCAATCGGAGTTCGTTTGAGCCGGTTCCCCGCTGTTCCCCACTTTTTTAGTGTTCCCCAATGAACCTTCCCCTATATATATATAGGGTAGGGTTCCAGCGTGAACAACCTCCCAAGCGTGAACTGCGTGAACTGATCTGGACCATTGATTTCCTTTTTAGTTGTTAAGGGTATCATTGTAATTATATAAAAAATTAGATTTAAATCATTATTTTAATAATTGAATTAAGTTACATCCTTCCTATTTTAAATTCATTATCCACAATATCTTTTATTTCATTTTTATTTTTCAGATTTCACCACCAGAATTCGGATTATGATTTTTAAGATCCACGTAACCTTCATATTTCAACGGTGTACACATGTGTACTTGGATATTAATTGAATAGTACACATGTGTACTCAGCATGGTACATATGTGTAATTAGCTACATAATACATACATATAAACAAAACCTGTAAAACTATTTTATATTAAGCAAATAACAAGTTACATAATGTTTGCCAAACCAAAAAAAAAACATACAATTAGAAGTTCCAGTTTCGTGAAAACAATAAACGCAACATAATCAGAAAAATAAAAAAAGATAGTCTTTTACAACTATTCGCCTCGTTGTATGCTGAATCATCCTTATCAACCAAGCAAACAAACATACTTGAATCATCCTTATCGACCTCATATGTGAATCATCCTTATCGACCTTCCATCTTCACTTTTCTCGTTTACGACGTCTCCTATAATAACACAAAAAAACTCAACAATTAGTACTTTGCATAATTCACAAGGGTACATCAACAACTTTACACATTCAATACACACAAAAAATAAGAGATATGACAAAAACAGACGCTATACACATGTGTACATCGCATTAAAAACAGAGCAAAATCAAAATACACATGTGTACAGGGCCTTAAAAACATAGCAAAATCAGAATACACATGTGTACAGCGCCTTAAAACCAGAGCAAAATCAGAATACCCATGTGTACAGCGCCTTGAAAACAAGCAAAATCAGAATATACATGCGTACAGCGCCTTAAAACTAGAGCAAAATCAGAATACACATGTGTACAACGCCTTAAAAACAGAGCAAAATTAGAGCCTAATAGTCTGGTTGATAGATTTTTCTCATTTTCTGCTTGTAATCATGTTGTATAAACAACATTATTGTTAAATTTTACTCAACAAATATATGAGCAAGCCTAAGACTAACAGTTTGTTACAAAATAGATATATACTTTAATTAGCAAACATACTCTAACAATTTTACATTTAGGCTCGTGACTACAAGAAAAGCAAGACCACTCATACATTAACCAAGAAATGCAAACAGTTAATCAACCCCTATATTTTTTATTAGCCCAGACATATGTATATTAGACATGAAGCAAAAGAGAACACATTCCAAGACATCAAAAGAGTGAACACTGTATACATCAAAAGAACCTAAAAAAAGGGAAAATCACGATCGAATTTAACTAAGTACCCCTGAACAGGGTAAATTGACTAAATAAGATCTGTAGTTGCATCTTATTTTCTAACCCTAACATGTAAAAGATACCTAACTTTCTTTGTGACATTTTGTCAAACACCTGGTGGGTGTTATTCGTTCTACCAAATGACACAAAACACAGTGTTTGAACGACAAGATCAAAGAAAAGGGGACGGTTTCCGGTGCTGTGAGATGCAGCACCAATTGGAGAACAAACTTAATATTACGCATCGAATCGAAGGGGATACTCACAGATCCAAAATTAACGAACATAAACAAATTGATGAAAAGCGAAATAGGAACTGAAAATCAAAGACATATCTCATATGATACAACACCTGCCACTGTTGTTCTCGTCACCGGTGCCGCCATCTCGGGCCGGTGCTATGTGTCGTCGGTAGCCGCCGGACACTACTATTGTTCCGATGTGAGCCCACCGCCGTCATCTCTTTCTCCTCCCCTTTCTTTCTCTGACCGATCTCTCCCTATCTATCTGCTTCAAGATCTAAAATATGTTGAATGAAATTGATAATAATAAGAGGAGATTAGAAGAGTTTACCTACAAAACGATCCGTTTTTTCTTCGATTCGGATCTGAAAAACGATCCGTTTTTTAGAGAGAGAAAGAGAAGAAAGTTTGGGGGAAATGATGAATTCGATTGTAAATGAGAAAGAGATTAACGATGATACCTTGATGATTCTTCGAGGTAGGTTGCTGTTCGCCATGGATGGAAGCTTATGATTCACGCTACGAGGATTTTAGAGAGAGAAAGAGAAGAAAGTTTGGGGGAAATGATGAATTCGATTGTATTTATTTATTTATTTATTTATGGGGTTATGCAATCGATTTAATATGGAAAATTACACAAATACCCTTATTCCCTTAATTAAATAGTAACAAATAACCAAATAATTACCATCTTGCCATTATCAGTTCACGCAGTTCACGCTTGGGATTTTGTTCACGTTTGAACCTAATCCTATATATATATAAGAGGTGAGATCAAATAAAAAGTTTATTTTGCCTAAGTAGGATGAGAAGAAATCTTAACCATTTATTTTTTAAATCAATGGTTAAGATGAAAGTGTAGGAGAAAGTAGGAGTGCAAGGGTATCTTGGGAAAAATCCTATTTATGGACTTTCTCTCTCTACATGCAAGACACATGCATATTCCACCCTCGTTTTTTAAACGTTCATAACTTTTTTATGCGACATTATTTTTTCACAAAAATTTCACCTTAAAATCGAGCGTCTTTTTATCTTTAATTTGAGTACCATATTGATATATAAAATATGAAGACTAAAAAAACCTACTAAAATGTGTTGTATTTCTATGTTATATAACATTTTTTTGTGCTAGATTTTTGTACTATATTTTTGTGCTGAATTTTTGTCTTAAATTTTTTTTCTCAATTTTTTATGTTGGACTTTTTTTGTACTACATTTTTTGCTGAATTTTTTTGTGCTATATTTTTTTGTACTAGATTTTTTTGAGTTATATTTTTTGTACTAGATTTTTTTGTTGTATTTTTAAAAAACAAAAGTGGTGCCACATGTCATTTTTACTCCTATTTATAAGGACCAAAATACCCTTCATTCCTACTTATTAGGAGTGGCATATGTCATTATCACAATCCTTTTTAGGCTACTTAGGCAAAATCCACTTTTTAGTGGATCCTTCCCCATATATATAACGGATCCTTCTCCTATATATATATATATATACACACACACACACTTGATGTATATAGTTGAGGTACTTAATATAATAATTGTAACTAGTGGGTTACAGCCGCTTCGCGGCGGGGCGACCCGATTTTTTATTCGATATAACAGTCGAAAGAGAAAACTTACAAAATAAAGTCGTTGTAAGTACAAAAATATGTCGACACGTGTTTTACATCGACCGGAAAACTCGATTACAAAAGTACTTAGAAAGTTAAAGGGTTGCCAGTGTCAATTACAAAATAAAATTATGTCGAAATGTAAGTCAACTTAAGTTTATATCAACACGTAAATAAAAATAAAGACGTAAAAGTCGCTTAAAAAGTATTTAGAAAGTTAAGGGGTTGTAAGAGTCAATGCTGAAAATTAAAGGTTAAAAGAAAAAAAAAGACAAAAAAAAAAAAGAAAAAAAATCATCGACTACAAAAGTATTTAGAAAGTTAAAGGGTTGTCAGTGTAAATACTGAAAGTTGAGAAAACACAAAAAAATTATGTCGAAACGTAAATCAACTTAAGTTTATATCGACACGTAAATAAAAATAAAGACGTAAAACTCGGTTAAAAAGTATTTAGAAAGTTAAGGGGTCATAAGAGTTAATACTGAAAGTTAAAGATTAAAAGTAACAAAAAAAAAATAAAAAGCCAAAAAGAAAAGTCAAAGATCAAAAAAAAGGAAAAAAAAAATTTGTTGTAGCACTATTCATCCATATATTTCAAATTAATACATATATATTTTTTTTTTCTCTCTTTTTCATCATCTCCATTATTATACGCGCACCTAAATTCTTGAAGGAAATATTTACGAACCTAGAAGTTAGGAATATATACATCACTTTTAACAAAGAGCAAACATCATTTCTTAAAGACAAACAAGTTAAAAATTAAATTAACCTAGCTCCATGTTTCATTCACATCTATGATAGTAATATTTTTATAGATAAAAGATCTTTATATATAAAATCGATACCTAGTTATATCTTTAAATCCCCATTTTTTAAAATTACATCATAAAGTCAGGCGCTTTTTACTCTATAATTTAAATAAAGGAATACTACTTAAAAATGACAATTTAAAAAAAAAAAATACTAAATCTATGTTGTATTTCTATGTTCTACTTATGTTTTGTAGATATTGTGTTATATTTGTATGTTGTATTATGTTTTGTTATTTTCGTGATGTATATTTATACTATATTTGTTAGTATTATATCTTGTGTTTATTTTTTACTGGATTTTCAGACAGTGTTTTTAAGACTAAAATATCCATTGACCGTGATTAAATTGTGTCACGTCTAACTCTCTTATTTATTCTTAGAATTTTTAAGAGTAAAGTACACATGTGGTTCAAGTGATTTATCAAAATTTTGGATTTGATCCCTAACTTTTTAAAAGTATACAAATGGTCAGATGGTTTGCATTTTGTAATGAATTTAGTGCTCAACTTTTTTCAAAATACATGGATAGTCCTTGTGGTTTACACTTTGTAACACATTTAGTCCTGAATTTGGACCTGCACAATCTTTAAATTTGTCGGTTAGAGACTAAATGCGTTAAAAAATGCAAACCACAGGAAACATCCACGTATTTTTTCAAAATTTTGATAAACCACAGAGACTATCCGTGTACTTTGCCCACTTTTTAAAGAAAACTCATATATTTAATCCGGTGCTTGATTTTTTAGTTAGTTACACATTGTATTTGTATAGTATACACACATGATGCATGTGGGATATTATCATGAGGCTGTTGTTTCACAAAAAAGAACACTTATGTAAAATGGAATTAACTATTAGTCACACCCATTACAAAGCATATGGGATATTGTAATGAGGCTGTTGTTTCACAAAAAAAAAAAAAGAACACTTATCTAAAATGGTAATTAACTATTAGTCACACCCATTACAAAGAAAAATACAAATTGTGTTTGACATTTGTGTACTTTCTTTCTTTCTTTCTGGGTGATTAACTTTTAGATTGTCAAAAGTTACGAAATCGACATTTATTGCTTTTATTATCATAAGCTATATGATTGTTAAGATTGTTGATGATGGGAAGTTTCATGACTTCATCATGAGGTTGGGTACAAGACAAATCTTGATTAGAAGTGTCAATTGCACACGATTAAATAAGGGTGTTAATATTCCCGCATCCCTCAACTCTCTCTCTCTCTCTATATACATAGATAGATTTAGAGAGAGATAGTGTGAAAACCATGTGGGAATAAGATTTAACCATGTGGGAATAAGACACCCCTTAAATAATTGCTTTAATTTTTAACCGAAAGTTTCTTCTCACAAATCAAAATGGATAAGATAAAGATTCTTAATGCATCATATAATACTTCTAAATGACTAATGCAATGCATAATATGATTTGCAATGGAGAAAAGTTAAGAATGTTTAGAGGCTGTTTAACAACTTCTGAATGGGTAAGTGCTAAACCAGTAAGAGGTCTGAATTATTAAGTGCTAAATTAGTAAGAGGTCTGAACTATTAAGAGCCAGTATAATGTTTAATCATTCGGATGTAAATGTCTGACCAATTCATATAAGATGTCTTAATCATTTAGACTCATTATACTGTTTAACCATTCAGACGAAAAAAAACAGTCTGAGTCACCCCGTGTGTGTTGGCCTCGCCATGCGGTCGGGCAGTTATCCCAACACCAATGCATGCAATCCAAGCTCCCAATCATACCAGGCAAACCATGCTCCGCCGAATGTACCTCGTAGATCTTTTGAAGGTCGTCCCATGTGGGCGTTCTAAGATAACGCGCACCATACAAATCAATAATACCTTTATAAAAAAAACATACACAAACATAAGCTTCAAAAAAAAAAAAAAAAAAACTTGTAAACATTATAGTAAAGTATAGGAATTGTACTGCGACAAAAATGCTCCAAGGTGTCTCGCGTTGTTTTCTCGGTCATTTTTAAATACTCATCGTTGATGTCAGTTGTGTTTCCATAAGCAAGGACTCGTAGCGCCGACGTACACTTTTGGATACCGATAAATCCAAGTGTCCCTCTCGCATCCGCTTTTTGTTTAAAATAATCGTAGTTGGTTTCCAAGTCGTCGACTATGCGTACAAACAACCGCTTACTCATTCGGAAACGACGCCTAAAAATTTCTGGGTTCGAAAATGTCGGCGCCTCATCAAAATAATCTTTCATCAAACGATCGTGTGCCGCGTGTCGGTCTCGTTCAACATAACCTCTTTTTTTAATTTCTGGTTCGGGGCAGCGACAATGCTTCACATATCTCACCGCTAGTTGACAAGCACTCGTAACCGCCTCTTGCTCGACCTCCTAATCGGTGGATTCATCGCCATCCGCAAAAAACTCTTTGTAGTAAAAATTCACCATGGATGAAGAACTAGGGGAATCCATCATTTTTATAAAATGGTAGTGTTTGTGAGAGAGTTTTGATGTTTAAATTTGAAGGAATTTGTGTATATATATAGGTAAGAGGTTTAAAAAAAAAATCAAACTAGCCGTTACTAGTCGTTGCTAGTTTCTCATTAGCCAGTCAAACCCCCTTGCAGCGTGATTCAAAAAACGCCACATACCAATTCTTCCGAAATCATGCCCAAAAACGCCGGTGTGTAGTGGCGATGGGGCGTTTTCCGGCGTTTTCTTCGAATTTTTTTTACAAAACACGCCCCATTACGGGCGGTCTTATACATGAAGTTCACCATAAAAAAAAACATAAACAAGAATCATAACCGGCCCTCTTGATTCATCGCCACTTTCCATCATATTTTGTTCAACCTTGACGACTATCGTAATGACTTATAGAAATGACTAGCTAGAATAATTATCGAATTCCGTTAAGAGAATATGATTGGAAGGATGTTATTGTTTAAATGTGCATTACGCAACTTTCAATTAAATAAATATTGAGATTTTTCATCCACTTAAAATAACGAAACAATTGAATCAAATAAATATTGCTTCTTTGTATGTTTGGAGCCGAACATAACTTCATTCCTAGCTCTTCAGACATCAGGATTCTAACACATGTTTCTTTTCTCTATAGACAACAGAGTCGAATCTAGCCAAGTAATCAGGTTTTACGGGATTTTGGAAACCAACATTTGCAAGTCAAGCTAGCGACCTACACAATTCCATACTTTAGAGGCCATAACACAATCACCAAAAACATGGTCGGAAGACTCTACCGAATTTTAACAAACCTGCCACTATCTCAAAACCACATCGACTGGAAGTGAAGACGATCGATGAATAATCTCCACACATGTATATTGAGTTTTCTAGGGACACACTTATATATACCGCCTAGAAGTATAAGTATCATCGGGCAGGGCACATCGATCTACATTAGTTCTAACATTTTTCATGGAGAACTAATTATCCAAATCCCATTCCCGTTTATCTTCCTTCCCATTTAAGAAAAATTCCAGCAAAGCCGATAACAAGTTAAAGAATTGAACAAATTTGATACCCCTCTAATCTGCCGAGACCATCTCCAAATAGGGCCTTCAATACTGAGATGATGACTAATAGACGCTTTTTTCTTTGTCTCCAAACGAAACAAACGTTGGGAATCTAGAACAAAAATTTTCATCACCAATCTAAACATCATCCCTGATAATATCATGTGTATGTAAATCATTTACAAGCTTGCTGATTTTCGAGCATATACTCGAACTTTTAATTGAAGTTATTAACTTGCTAATTACAACATGTCAGAGAAATTCAACCCGTTGCTTCTTGTAGTCGTATATCTTTGTAACTTCAATGATCCTCTTCAATATTAAATAAAAATAGTGTCAAATAGGAGCTTTCAAATCGAGTAGAGTTGTATATAGAGTTTGGTGACACAAATTTGGGTATTGAAATTTTTCAAGATTGTCTCACATGTCATAAGATTTGGGTGGCTTTTAAATTTTAATCTTTAAAGGTGATATTACATGTTTTTTTACTTGGTGGATGTTGCTATATTATGATTATTTATTTGCTAACAAATCTAATTTAATATTTAAAATATTTTACATATAAAAATGGTTATATTGAAATTTTGGATTTAAAAATAGCACATTTTAATTGTTTAAATGTAATTAAGGTGAAGCTAAAACCAAGTGTGACACTTAAGACATTCAGGGTGAAGAGACGTGATTAGATCAAACTATTGTTATGTTGTGTCAATTGAAAATCTTGTACGAAATTCCTTATCAACGAACGACTTATATTCTCTATTTGAGATACACGTAATTAAATTCTCACGAAACAACAAGAAAACTATTGCAAATAATATGAACATAGAAAACGACAACTCTAAGGATGATGGATACATGAATGAAATGATGTAAAAAGAAACAAATGCATATACGTCTAAGATACATTTTGAGAAGGCAGAAAGATATGCAATGTAGATCAATCTAAAGAAAGAGGTGTTGCAAATTGATTTAAGAGTAAATTACAAGTTTTGTCCTTTATGTTTGTACCAAATTGCAGACGGTGCCCTTTACCTTCAAAATTGACCAGTTTTGCACTTAATGTTTCAAAATCTTACAAGTTATATCCTTTAATCCAAACCCAGTTAAAATTCTCAGTTTAATTATGTCACGTGCAGCGCACACGAGGGTACATTTGTCTTTTCACCAAAAATATTATAATATAATAAATAAAATAAACAAACCCATACATACATACATGCATAGAGATTGAATACACACACGAAACTAAACACACACACATGAAAGCAATAAACGACACAAAGATTTAAAGTGGTTCGGTCAACTGACCTACGTCCACTATGTTGCAACTAGGGTTTCTTTATTATTCAGATGCTTAAGGAATTACAAGTATAATGATATCAATATATAGAGACTAATCTAGGGTCAGGAAACTTGATCCCCAAGTTAGGCCCAAGCTCAAATAGAGATAACTAGGGCAGGCTAAATTAAAATCCTAATTTAACTGCCAAATAAAGACGTGTGGGCCGACTCAAAGCTAGGGTTGGCCGCCCTCCCTTAATCGGGCCTCCACACCAATTCGCCCAACAGGATGATCTATCTCTTGCAATCACAGCAGCCACATGAGTCCTCATAGTTGTCTTGAAAGTTGAAACCTGAAGAGATGCACATTTTAGGTTTAGAACTTCAAAACTGATTGGCTTGGTTGAAATTTTTTTAAGGAGTTTACAAGCCCGTACTTAATATTCCGTTTGTTGGAGATCAAAGTATGCGATTTGGGACCTTGAAATCTAAAACAACTAACCTGGCGTAGAGACTGAAATGACCATTTCCCAGCTAGAATCCATGTGGATTCATGCTTATTAATGAGGTAGAATCCAACAATTGATTGTAACCACCACCAATACCATTGGCACCAAAATGGGGACTATAGGCAATTGGTTAACCGCCATGGTCCTCTTCTTCTGTTCCCGAGTTTCCCTTTTCGACCACTCCACAGCCACCTTCAAGTGCTCAAGCTATTCTAATCCTAGGCTTTCTATTGTAGCCTTCCATAAATGATTATTTATGCCTTCCTTCCTTATATTTGTAACCTCCTCACTTTTGTTCTTCTCAACCAACCACCAGTTGACTAAACCCATTGACGAGTTGCCTATTGACTTCATAAATATTGGCATTTTGATATGCTTCAACAAGTTGGGAGTTGCTAGAATTTGTATGCGAATTTTGTGTGATGACGAGTTCAACAATCATCTCTACAGACGGATGGCCAAAGGAGTTTGGCCTTTTGGCTTGAAGAGAAAACGACAATTGCGATTTCTACCCCGCACAAAATGTAAAGCTCACTCACTTTTTTAAACAAGCCAGGTCGGCGTTTGGAGAAGGTAACATTTAAGTTGCTTTCTTTCTCCATTTGTGCCATTTAGATCTTTTGACAACCATTAATCTTTTTGGGTGTCATTGTGAGATGAAGCAACAAAAGAATATCAGAATTTTGTTTGTTTTTTATGGTGAAAATGTATAAACTTCTAGGATACTTAAAGGCATCATTTTGTCATAGAAGATTTAATCTCTTGCAATCACAGCAGCCATTGTAGTCCTGATAGTTGTCTTGAAATTGAAAACTGAAGAGATGAAGAGTTTTGGTTTAGAACTTTAAAACTCGATAGCTAGCTCTAAAGATAAACTTAAGGAGTTTACAGGATTTACATTTCATGATTATGAATTACATTACATGTAAAAGAAAACCCTTTTAGTTCTTTTTTCTAAAACAAATTGAAATTTCTTCATATGAAACAATTGAAGAATTTTTTGTAAATGGAAGAAGTTTGAGTAGTCAGGGTTTATAAAAAATCATTTCTGATGTATATTTTGGTGTTAAATTATGAAATATAAGTGACAAAATAAGCATCACATTAACAAGTCTGACATATATAATATTTTTTGAGACCAAGGAAACGCACATGACACTAATGACAATTCCAACTATTGATATATTACATATAATTTATTTGGTAATTTGGTTGTTTTTGAATTTATTTGGCAAATTTGTATGTGAGGTGATAACGGTTTAACGGACTATGAAATTATAAACATCTTACCTTGCTCAACGACTGAGATCCAAGCATGATTTTTTGTTAGGAAGCTATTAACAATCATCTCTATCTTTGCAGATGGATCGTCAAAGGAGAATACCTTTTTGCCTTGAAAGAAGACAATGAAAGCAATTTCAACCCCGCACAAGATGCTAAGCTCACTTACATTTGTAAACAAGCGACAACGGCGTTTAGAGAAGGTAACCAGTAAGGTGCTTGCTTTCTCCATTCTTGCCATTTGGATCCTTTGGCGACCGTTTCTCTTTCTATGCATCATTGTGGAATGAGGTAACTGATGTAACCTTAGGTTTTTTCTTCGCTTTAGTTAATCAAGATGTAGAAAATCATAAGGTACTTATAGGCCTCATTTTGTTTGCATACAAAATGTTGCATATTTTTTATACAACAATAATGCCATTAGGGTATTCCCATAAAGATTTTCTTGATATTTCAAGTATAAATGTATTTTCCTATTGATTGAACTTTAATTATATTCCTTATGAATATAATTTTCAAGTGCGTGTTATCTTGATCAATAGTTTATTTTTTGCCTTAATTTTTGTTTTCCGAAAAGAAAACATGGAGAGACCACGTGATAGTAAATAATTAAATACGTACAGATATGGTTCATGAACATGTTTGTAGATATTTAAATTTTGTAGTATAATTGTTTTAGATACCATGCTTAGAACTAAATCAATAATACCATGCTTAGAACTAAATCAATAAAGAATTAAAAACTAATAAAATTCTATTCCACATTGTGACAAGTTTTAGGTCGGTGTCGGTTTGATTCATTATGATATCAATACTCATTTAACAACGAGAAGGTTAAAACCAAAAATAATGTCATGATATGACCAAAATGATGTCAGTAACAGTAATACGATTCTAATGGTATCGGTACCTACCAATGTTGTGTTGTCGAAATTGTTAGGGCCTTGACGGTGCTAGACAATATTAATTTGGTTGGTCGTAAGATACTTAAAGGCCTCATTTCGCAAACAAATTGTTTCGTTTTTTTATAAATTAATAATACCACATAGTATATTCCCATAAAAGTTTTCTTGATATTTCAAATAGCACAAAACTATAATATTGATCGTGCTTTAATTATTTTCCTTATGAATATAATATTCAAGTGCGTATTTTCTTGCAAAACACTATATTGTTTTGCAAGATTTTTTTATCCGAAAAGAAAACATGGAGATACCACGTGATAGTAAATAATTAAATACGTACATATATGGTTCATGAACATGTTTGTAATATTTAAATGTTTGTAATATAATGTTTTAAAAAAATAGTAAAACTTCGTCGCACATTGCGGCTGGTTGTAGGTTAGTATCGGGTTGAGCACGCATAGAAGGTTAAAACAAAAAAATAAAGTCATGATATGAACAAAATAATGTTTACAACAACTCTAATTGTACCAGTACCATGTTATTCCGTCGAAATCGAATCTATAAGGTATTGATGGTGCTAGACAATATTAATTTGGTTGGTCGTAAGATACTTAAAGACCTCATTTTGCAAACAAATTGTTCTATTTTTTTTTTTTTGAAAATTAATAACACCACTTAATATATTCACATTAAGTTTTTTTTGATACTTCAAATATCAATTACTTTCATATTAATCGTGCTTTATTTATTTTCCTTATGAATACAAGTGCGTGTTTTCTTGATCAACACAATATTATTTTGCCAATTGTTTTTTCGAAAAGAGAACATGGAGAGACCACATGATAGTAAATAATTAAATACATACAGATATGGTTCATGAATATTTTTGTAGTTCTTTTCCCTCGTGCATTCCAACAGGTTTTAGGTTAGTATCGGTTTGATTCATTATGGTATCACGTATTGGCGTCCGATATAACAACCTAAAGGTTAAAACCCTAAACTAATGTCATGATATGTCCAAAATGATATTAGTGACAGTTCAAAATTTTAATAGTACCGGTACTAGTACCAATGTTGTTCGGTCGAAATCGATAGCGCATCGATTTTACTAGACAATAGTAATTTGGTTCGTTATGATACCGTACCAAAGCTCAATATAGCAGGAATAATTAAATTATACTCTATATTTGTCCCAAAGTGGTTTAGACATTATTGGTTCGATTTGTCGTAGCAAAGAACAAAAAATTTAATTATATTTTACCCGATTTACTTTGATAACATGTATTTCTACTTAGATTAAATGTACATTACCCCTCACAACTCGATATCTACTTTTTTTTGTCGAGATGTGATAAAAAAAGACACGTTGCAACGTCATACTCAAAAAACTTTAAAACATGGTATCTTAAAAGTTAAATACGTAGTGAACACATAATAGAAACTAAATGAGTAAAAATTTGGTTCATGAACACATTTGTAAATATTTAACCGTTTCTAGTTTATTGTTTTTATACAATTATTTGAATAAAAATATTTAACAGTAAAGAAAAATTCTTTTATCTCAACCCATCAATTACATTAGAACTTTAATATAATGAATTTCTCCAACCAAAAGATTTCCAATATCATTTCGGCACCAACTTTTGGCGTTTTCTGTACTAGTGCCGATTTTTACCTTTATGTACCGATACCGAACAGGACCGTAGCGGTATTTTTATAATATATTAAAATAACTATTATTATAATTTTAAATTATTAAAAGTATTAAAAAACTATATATTATTATAATATTAAAGTTACTATTCATTAGCTTCTAATTTTAATATATGTATATTATATAATTTCGATACCAGTACTAGCTTGATACCAGTTGACACCAAACTTATCCCAACCCGTGACATTAAAAAATGATTAAAGTTAAAAAGCAAAGAAAATAACTATTATGTAACTTATAATAAAAGACTCCAAATAATAACACATATCATTCTCTCCTTCAACCTCATAAATTTTATTTATATTTGTTTAATAAATTTCTTTTAATATTAATATTAATATTAATTAATTAATTAATAACCAATATATTAATATCACTTATCCTTATCTTTATCTAAAATTAATAAATAACTTCAATTTTGCAATTTAGACCCTTTTTTTTACTTTTAATCTAAAGCTTTTCATCATTTCAAATTTAATCCCAACTATTTTTTATTTTCAATTTTAGTCTACCATACTTTTTATCTTTCCCAAGTTTTTCGTTTCGTTCTAAATTTCGTGAGTTAACGCATCGCAACGCAACGTGCGTATGAGGTTCAACATTTTTTCGTATATTTTTTCATGTTTGACTGGCCCAGGTTGTGCAACACACCTGCAAAGATGTTAGACCAGGAACTTAGCTCCCCATTCGACGAACCTACAGACTCCTCGCTGAAAAGATAAAGAATCTCTTTCCCAGCGGAAGTCACAGCCCGCAAGGGCCTCGGGTCCGGAAGATGCGCACCTTCAGTTGCAGAGGGAGGATTGGCAAAGATTCCAGCAGGAGGGTACATGAAGTTGTACTTGATCTGCTCATAACAGTACGCCTCGCCAGATTGCAAGGGGCGTACACCCATAGCTCCACTAAAGGTAGTAAAAACAGCTTGATACAGTTGCGCAATTGCATCAAGAAATAACGATCAGGCACTAATATCATTAAAGTAAAGAGCAAAAGAATCAAGACATACCTTCACCGTTAAGCAACAAAACCGGAACCTCCTCACTGCGCGCAGGCCACCTATCGCTCATGCCTGCATGTAACACCCTAACTATTATTTTACTGTTTTCGTATAAAATACGAAAATAACATGTAATTATGATTTCATATACATGAAAATACAGGTTAATTAAAACTTTTCTATACTTTAAAACATTACATTATAATTAGTAATTTAGTATAAATTTTCCGTTTAAAAATAACGGCGAAACTATGTGCGGAAGCCTGTATCTTGTTCGTGTTCGGTTCTTCATCGAGCTTGATCTTTATCCGGGAATACTTGATAATCACATGTGATCAAAACCAACCTAACGGTTAGTTTTGAAGCTTAAATAATAGTTTAAACACATCTACATTGTAAATTTATCACTAACGTTAGTATATGAGGCCCTGGTACCCGTCTATACGGACACGAAAGCTCAAAACCATCAATTAAACAAATACAAAATTTTGTCTAGAACCCGACCGTAGGCTACGGTTCACAGACCGTAGCTTACGAGTCCCTTTATATTCCAACCAGAACTTCTGGACCGTAGGCTACGGTCCAGGACCGTAGCTTACGGTCTGACCTGCAGATTTTGTTTGTTTTCCGCTTTAGTACGAAAACCTTCATAACTTTTTATCCGTTTGTTCGATTTACGCGATTCTTTTTCCACATGTTCGTAATTTAATTCTCCATCTCATGGAGTAAAAATCCTACATCTAAATTCACAAAATTTTAGATTTCAAGCTCTCGGCTTGAAATTCAATTATAACACTTTTTGACCCGTTTAGAGCGACTTATGTGCATTTAAGCATCAAACTCGCTCTTCTCTTTCTACACTTCGTATTCTCATTTTAAAATAGCCTCTTATATTCCACCACAACTATTTTTGTGGTGGATTTAACATAATGGAGCATTATCGTAGATTTTACCCTTAGATAGTTATCTTACGTGATCGACCCATTCTTAGACATTTGACCCACAAGGCTTATGCCTACAACTCTTACATGTGTCTAAGAGTTACCTAATCATAATACTAGTATCTAAACGACCTCTAAGGGTCGTTTGCCCGTTTTACTTATCACGGGCATTTTGGTCAACCTTAGTCTCCTCTTGCACTATGAAGGATCATTAACCAAATGTTTGACCAAGACCACACCTTTGACCATAAACCTACTTATACGTACCTGGCTCGGGTCATAGCATTGACCCGATTAAAAAGCTCTTGGCTTATAAACCTTGTAGTTAAAAGCAACAAAGTCCGCGTGGTATTTCCTGTGACCACAAATCTTAACAAGCGGTCATCAATTATTATTATCAATGGTGTTAACACACCATTTGACCCATTTAGTCAAGATGACCATTTACCAAAATATGATGGCATCTTAATACCATCTCGCCCCATGAACCCATGCCAGTTTACACCGTGAGTTCTTATTATTTAAAAGACACTTTCTTAATTTGTTCGACCTGTTATGACTTTTACCAAAAGATGTCTTTTCAAATCTTTTGTCTATCCGTCTACTCATGTTCGGATTATCATTTGACCACTTTTACCCATTACGGTTCACCCCATAACTCATTGTTCAAAATTCCTCTTTTATTAGTCTCCAAATTACAAAATTTGACATACCTTAAGATCCCCACGACTAGGTGATCACGAATTTGTACTCATGCATTCGATTTGGGCTTGATTTGAGATTCAATTTGGGGTTTAAACTTGAACTAGGGTTTTCACCCCTGGTTTCTCCCCCTGGTCGCACGCACACGCACACACTTAGTGTATGTGTGTTGTGTTTTTAATTGTTTATTTCTAGTAAATTAGTTTGCCTACTTAGCGATATTAGTCCCTCGTCTTTTATTTGCTTCAAAAGAAGCTTTAATTCATTATTCATCATTTAATCACATATTACTAACTAGGTTAATTATTCCTAGTTAGCTTAATGAGTTCGGGTGGTTATAACCCGTTTTTGTTTTAAGTCCCGTTAACTCGGGCCTTCTATATACTTTGTTTTTCTCAAAGTATTTTTCCTCCTTTTGATTAATATTAAGTTTATTTATTTAATTCCTAATATTTACCGGGTAAATTTTTACCGCTAACGGTATTTTACCCGTCGTCAATATTAACGTGGTTCGATTACCAAAACCGTTTTCGGGGCGTTACAAGTCTATCCCCCTTAAAGAGGTTTCGTCCCCGAAACCTTATTTACGTATTTCTTTTAATCTAGACTAAGCGAACTTAGTTTTGTTTTCAAGACATTCATTCGTTCTTTTCGATCTAACGTTTTCATTTATATTGACGCGTACGTCTTTCTTATGTAAGGCCTCGCGGGCCGTTATTTTTAGCTTATATCCATTACCCTTATTTCGATTAACTAAAATATGCAAAACTCATCAAATATGGCTGGGCACTACCGTAACTTACGGTAGTCACAGTAAGCTACGGTAGCCTCTGAACATTTATGGCTACCGTAAGACAGTAGATAACCAGTGTAACAACTTAATTCGGTACCGTAAGCTACGGTAGCTACCGTAGCTTACGGTAGCTCTCTCGCGCCCCGCATAGGACCAGGCCAAGTCATCGCGGCCCACCAGGGACTCGATCTGCAGCAAATACTTTGCTGTTTTGTCGTTTTGACCCGTTCGTTCCCGTTTCATGCTTAAAAACATCAAAACAAGACCCGAAACATTCAAAATTACTAGTGATGCTTATGATTTTCCCTATTTTCCAACTATTAACATTCTCATAATATGATTTCAACAATTATACAATATCGAACTATATAATCATATCCACATACATTATTCAACATGTCAACAAATTTTACCCTTTAGTTCATCCTACCCGAGACCATACAGACAGAATATTATTTCGTAATGTGATGACCCATTCCCGGGTTTCTCATCTTACTTATCTTGCGTTCCCCATTACCGGGTTTACGCTTTTCATTATTCGACCCGTTAGTGATCTAAGTACTTAGACTTAGACTACTTGTGAAATATGTTTTGGGATACATCCATCCCTTCTACCCATTCCCGGGGTCACCTAATATTTACAACACTCACGCTCCCATTACCTGTTGCGTGTTTAAGAATTCACTGCCCGTTACCCGGGCTTAAAGTCTATGGATAAGGTACTCCCGTTACCCGGTTTGTACCTACCCTTACTAATTTGTTTAGTTTGCCCTTATGAAGTCCATCATTTAAGCAAACTAAGTTACTCGATTATCATATTATAGTATACTTACTATTAACAATAACAAAGACTAAGTAACATTATAAACGAAGCGTTTAGCCACGTACCCTTTGCTTTTCCTTTAGCTTTGCATCATTCATCAACACATATAATGTTTCCTTTTAAGTTGGCTTGGCCGAGTCTATAACTCGCCTTAACCATTCATACTTATTATATTTTCTGGGTTCGAGTGTAATTACACTTCCTCCCAATTCGTTCCTTAATCATTTACACATCTGCATTCTCCGGGTTCGAGTGTAAGTACACTCCCTCCCAATGCATTTCCCGACATCTCCCACTCACTTAGCCCTTGTTACATAAGGGGTACTTATGTTAGTTATAATAAACTCATCGTATCATGTGTTTAACACTTACCTGGCCAGGGTAAATAATCCGCACATGGTACGCATAAACTTATTATAATTAATATATTACCTCCCATGTAAGCATGTTTTCGGTTTGTGGTTACGTCCCTTATTTTATTCGGTAAAACCTTTTATTGCTATGTTGCAAATATTAGGCTTTTACCTTTATTTGTTCACAAATCATAAGGTGTTTTCTTTTCATAATTATATACAATCACTTTCTGTGATGGGATTGTTACATATCTATACCGTGTATTTTATATAAAACTTTTATCTGAACGGTTATCCCCATCCAAGTTTCCACATAACTAATTGTATTATTGTCTTGTTATTCACAATCGTGAATAACACTTGTTTCTACTTGATTTCTCTTGGAAACATCACTCTGAATAGATATCCTATTCAGGTTTTCCAAGTTTTATCCTACATATGCAATCCGTCATTCTTTACGTGTTCGTTGCATATTACGTATTTGTACGATTAAATTTAAAACGTGCACCTGGTAATGTTTGCCCTGACGGGCTTTCCTTGCCATTACTCTTATTCGCGATTATTACGCGATTTGGTCCTTGGTGGGCATGCTCTCCCTGTCATACTTCGGACCCTTCCTCAGTCATATCCATCACTTGTTACACTCTCGCCATCTTCAGATGCGAGTATCCTTCAATTAAAACATTTATAAAGATTAGTAATTTCGACATTAATGATTGCCCGTATTGTAATAAAAGGCTTTTCTATTATACGTGTCAACATACGTAATTTTGTTAACTACATCGATCCTTTATTAATTCCGTTGGAGTAACGTGTATTACACGATAACCCTATGTGTTGTTTACAACACTTTAACATGCTAAACCATTATCAAAATATACTTACCGGATTTTGCGATCAAGCCTCGAACCGAACACCAATCTTTATCAAGAACATAAGGTTTAAGTCCAAGCATGGTTTCCACCACCATACTTGAATCTCTTAAACCAGGGCTCTGATACCAACTTGTAACACCCTAACTATTATTTTACTATTTTCGTATAAAATACGAAAATAACATGTAATTATGATTTCATATACATGAAAATACAGGTTAATTAAAACTTTTCTATACTTTAAAAAATTACATTATAATTAGTAATTTAGTATAAATTTTCCGTTTAAAAATAACGGCGAAACTATGTGCGGAAGCTTGTATCTTGTTCGTGTTCGGTTCTTCGTTGAGCTTGATCTTTATCCGGGAATACTTGATAATCACCTGTGATCAAAACCAACCTAACGGTTAGTTTTGAAGCTTAAATAATAGTTTAAACACATCTACATTGTAAATTTATCGCTAACGTTAGTATATGAGGCCCTGGTACCCGTCTATACGAGCCCGAAAGCTCAAAACCATCAATTAAACAAAAACAAAATTTTGTCTAGAACCCGACCGTAGGCTACGGTTCACAGACCGTAGCTTACGGGTCCCTTTATATTCCAACCAGAACTTCTGGACCGTAAGCTACGGTCCAGGACCGTAGCTTACGGTCTGACCTGCAGATTTTGTTTGTTTTCCGCTTTAGTACGAAAACCTTCACAACTTTTTATCCGTTTGTCCGATTTACGAGATTCTTTTTCCTACGCGTTCGTAATTTAATTCTCCATCTCATGGAGTAAAAATCCTACATCTAAATTCACAAAATTTTAGATTTCAAGATCTCGGCTTGAAATTCAATTATAACACTTTTTGACCCGTTTAGAGCGACTTATGTGTATTTAAGCATCAAACTCGCTCTTCTCTTTCTACACTTCGTATTCTCATTTTAAAATAGCCTCTTATATTCCACCACAACTATTTTTGTGGTGGATTTAACATAATGGAGCATTATCGTAGATTTTACCCTTAGATAGTTATCTTACGCGATTGACCCGTTCTTAGACATTTGACCCACAAGGCTTATGCCTACAACTCTTACATGTGTCTAAGAGTTACCTAATCATAATACTAGTATCTAAACGACCTCTAAGGGTCGTTTTCCCGTTTTACCTATCAAGGGCATTTTGGTCAACCTTAGTCTCCTCTTGCACTATGAAGGATCATTAACCAAATGTTTGACCAAGACCACACCTTTGACCATAAACCTACTTATACGTACCTGGCTCGGGTCATAGCATTGACCCGATTAAATAGCTCTTGGCTTATAAACCTTGTAGTTAAAAGCAACAAAGTCCGCGTGGTATTTCCTATGACCACAAATTTCAACAAGCGGTCATCAATTATTATTATCAATGGTGTTAACACACCATTTGACCCGCTTAGTCAAGATGACCATTTACCAAAATATGATGGCACCCTAATACCATCTCGCCCCATGAACCCATTCCAGTTTACACCGTGAGTTCTTATTATTTAAAAGACACTTTCTTAATTTGTTCGACCTGTTATGACTTTTACCAAAAGATATCTTTTCAAATCTTTTTTCTATCCGTCTACTCATGTTCAGATTATCATTTGACCACTTTTACCCATTACGGTTCACCCCATAACTCATTGTTCAAAATTCCTCTTTTATTAGTCTTTACCCGACTAGTTTACCGTTTTTACTATTTATTCCATAATTTTTGGTTTCTTACCATTCGCACTTGTTCCGGCTTGCATTATATCATGCCGGAACATCGTATTTTAATTTCTTAACATAATTCATATTCAAATACTCGCAAGCAATTGTATTGTAAATTAAAAAGGGGTGTAAGCTTAACTTACCTTGCATCCAATTATGCTCTTTTCCGCGTACCCGATCCGTTTGACCCGCTTCTTTCCCAAGCCTCCACCTAGATCGTTAAGCGTTAAACTATCGTCATCATTTACAAGGTGGTTAGATTAGTCATTAATAATCACGACTATTCCACCTTACGTATCTTCTATGTCGAACTACTATTCGACTTCATCATTTGTTAGTTTAAGTTATCAAAAGTTAACTACTTTTGATTACTTGATTCACACAATTGAATCTAAATCAACATGATGTTTAGAGCCCTTACAATTTCGTATCACACGTAATTAGTCAAATTAGCCAATTACGTGTTTCTTTCAAAATTTCAACATATCAATATTCATTTAGGCGTTTTAACAAACACCTTATGGGCATAATTTTATACTATTAACAATCAAGCTCATGACTAACTACTTAGCCAAGATTAACATCATTTTCAAGTTCCTTACATCTAGCATGCATAACAACACCTAGATTCGTTTCTCAAAAATCAATAACACCCGTTTCATGATCAAGATTCTAGTATTCTTAATCTCCCTACAAAACCCATCTAACACATAAGTGGGTGATTCTCAATTTTATGTGTATGAACATCAATACATCAAATTATTGATTAGGGTTCATTCCTAACCATGAATATATCATAGTTTCATTCAGACATCTAACATTCAAGTTCCAATTTCAACTTCATATGTTCATCAAGAAATCAAAACATCTCCAAATTAGAAAATTTGACATACCTTAAGATCCCCACGACTAGGTGATCACGAATTTGTACTCATGCATTCGATTTGGGCTTGATTTGAGATTCAATTTGGGGTTTAAACTTGAACTAGGGTTTTCACCCCTGGTTTCTCCCCCTGGTCGCACGCACACGCACACACTTAGTGTGTATGTTGTGTTTTTAATTGTTTATTTCTAATAAATTAGTTTGCCTACTTAGCGATATTAGTCCCTCGTCTTTTATTTGTTTCAAAAGAAGCTTTAATTCATTATTCATCATTTAATCACATATTACAAACTAGGTTAATTATTCCTAGTTAGCTTAATGAGTTCGGGTGGTCATAACCCGTTTTGTTTTAAGTCCCGTTAACTCGGGCCTTCTATATACTTTGTTTTTCTCAAAGTATTTTTCCTCATTTTGATTAATATTAAGTTTATTTATTTAATTCCTAATATTTACCGGGTAAATTTTTACCGCTAACGGTATTTTACCCGTTGTCAATATTAACGTGGTTCGATTACCAAACCCGTTTTCGGGGCGTTACACTACAGCGACGAGCACCTGCTCACCAAAGATCTCATTGGTTGTCGCAGTCAAGCGCACATACCACATCTCCTTCTTCGGCAAGGGGACATCCTCCTTTACAATCTCATCAGATTCCCGGAATATCATCGCGATGGGCATAACCTCCTCTCGGATAAAGAAAAACTTCATCTTCCAATCATGAAACCTCTTAGGAGGGTTCAACAAGATTTTCTTCACGTTTCGAGAAGCGAAAGAATAAAATCCCAGGTTCCTGATTAACTGAAACATCGACCTAAATTTCTCAATGTCAGGTTCGAGCCCATGGGATCTACAGTGGAACTCAAAGTGTCAAACCCTAACCATCCCCATGGGACTCATCTTTGAAATGTGAAAGCCATAAAAGTGCAGTATGGTGGCCATAAAATAAGTCGCCGGCAAACGGAAATTGCCTTCAAGAAAGAAATCCACAAAGAGAGTAATTTAACCCGGTGGTGCATCGGCCGTCGTTTGCCCTTGTTGAGGGTATCGGGCATCCCACTCCGCCGGAAACTGGAAACCTCTGACCAGTTGCTCGAACAATCCCTGATCCCGCTTAAGGACAGGGAGTGGACCTTCTTCGACTTGCACCGATTCTTCGTCAGCCATGAATATTTGAGTATGAAGGTTCACCAACTTCTGGGAAAGCTTGAAGATCTGCTATGAAATCCTTGAAGATTTGAAGAAAGTTTGAAGAAAGTTTGAAGAATAGAGAGAGAATAAAGAGAAGACAGACGAACGATTGTGTAATTCTCTCTCCTATCGTCGGATATATATATACCCATCGCATTTAATGCGATGGGTAAACGTGCCGATATCACCGCGCGCGTATCCAATCAACAATCGCCATGTAAGGCGGGATTATCGCGGTGACGGTTTCCACGCGCGCGTGGGCCTTACTCGCCTGACAGAAAGACGAACCGTCAGTGGCAGCATGATGTCGTCGTGTCAGCAGTCAACTCAACCGTCACCATCAACGACATTTGCACCAACCTCTCAGAATTCAAATTTCGAGAGTTTTCCCGCCTAAACTTACTACAAAACTTCATGCAGAAGTTAGCAAGGACTGCGCCGCACACATCATTAGCCAATGAGCTTGCGTGCTAACCCTAAATAGCAACAACTATCAATAGGCAAACCTGGTAGCCGCGCTGTAGTAAGCAACAGCCACCTACACGTGCGCCACCTACCAAGACCTAGCAAATACTCTAGCAGACCAACACACTTTCTTTTTTCTGAGTCCAGAGCTCCAACCATGTACTTCGCGCATGGAAGCAGCATTGGACTGGGGAGACTTGAAGGGGTATGGTCCCGAAAAACCGCGTAGACCATGCAGGTCGCGCTCTGAACCATACTCCTTATTCACTAACCTGATTGTTCTGCAGTCCGCGCGCGAGTTCCTTACGTAATACCTAGGGCTGGCGCGAGGCTCAGGCAAGGCATGCCATCAGGTTTCACATTTAACATCCTGAATAACAACCCTCAAGCCCTGAGCCCTACACTGATTACTTGGACACACACCAAGGGTCGCGTGCAGGGTAGCGGCGCAGGATCAGTTCAGGAAGCATCAAAGGTACAAGTGGCAGAAGAACGAGCCAATCAGCGTCCAGTGTCCGGCAGGTTGTACCCTATCATGCTCCACGATTAACAATAGTGCAGGATATAGAGAGTACACAAAGACGCCTACGTGGCACCAATCAAGGGGCGTCGACAACTGTCTCATGATCTCCACTCACCTGCTGATGACAGAAGGACAACTAGGCCGATGACTCAGACACGTGGCTCCAATCAAGATGCGCCAGCACCGAAGATCTTCTAGAAGCCACTAACGGTCGATACCAGTGAGACAAAGAGGATATTCCTTGTTGTCGCCTTTCGGCCCAAGGCCCATCAGCCCATCTCCTCCTACACCACTCCGGCTATAAATAGAGACCCCCATACACAGGTTAAACATTACTTTCTCTCTACTCTCACTCTTAACACACACTTTATTCTCCTAAAAACGGTTACTTATTCTCACGCCGGAGTCTGGTTAAAAGGGAAACCCTCGTATTCTCCTCTTAATGAGCTAACGAGGTGTTTCCGTTTTGCAGGAACGAAAGATAACACTTGAGCTCAGGAAAGATTAAGAAGATTAACCCTCATGTTTGAAACATAAACCCAACTAATAACCTGAAATTAGTTCCGTGTTTCTTCATTGGCGCCCACCGATTTTTTACAATCACTTCATCTTCTTTTTTCTGAGTTTTTTCCATTCTCTAGATCATGGCTGGTCAGGGAATTCCAGACTTTGGCTTCGGCACTGCCTCTCAAGTAGGAATGGGGGAGGACAACTCGCATGTCCAACTCCATCCTACTGGCAAGATAGTCGAAGGTGAAGGTGCAAACACCAGGGTACCCCGCGCGAGCATCATTCGTATCACTCAAACGGGTACCCCAAAGAGTAATGTTGCTGCTCCATCAAACCCAGCCCTAATGTAACAACCCGTGTTCGGGTAGTCAAAGTCAAAGTCAAGGTCAAAGTCAAAGGAAGAAAAGATTGCTAATTGAGATCTGTCACTACTTGCTTAACTACGGATTTGACCACCTTGACTTATAACTAGTTGTGTAGTTAAAACGCATTAGTTGTATTATGTGGGTACATGTTAATAAATCGCTACTTAATCGACTATCAATCGCTAATCGACTTATCATTAATCGCATTCGCAACACGAATTACGCGTTCTGGATATTGTTTTACGTGTGTGTGCTTATTATGTGTTACTTGTGCATGTTTATATTATGTATGGTGACTAATCGAAACGTAATCACAATTCTATCACATCGCAAATCTAATCGCAAACGCTAAACGCAAGTTATTTATAGTGATTGTATGTTAGATATAGTAGTTAGGTTAATTGTGTAACTAATGGGTAATATTATCGCATCGCTCGCTCGAAACGCAACGCAGCGCGCAACACGCGAATCGAAACGACGAACACTTGGAACGAATGGCCACCCGATCGAGTGGCCATCCGATCGGATTGCCACCCGATCGGACAGCTATCCGATCGGTAACCCGCTCGACCCTTGTGCCTTTCCTTTTTGGGAAACCCTATAAATACCCCTCTGTCACATCATTTGTGATGTGACAGCTCCTTGTTCGACCAGCCGCACTCAAGCTCACATTTCTCTTGATTTCTCGTGATTCTTGTAAGTTTCCAACCTAAACCTTGTACTTCTATGATCTACACTCACTCCTTCATCTTTTTCACCTTTGAATCTTAACTTTTAACCGTGAAATCAATGGATTTGAGGTGTTCTAGGGTGATGTCACCATGGAGTTCTTATGAACTCCAAGTGTTGGCTTCATTCCACCAAGAACAACTCAGATCTGAAGGATTTCCAAATGAATAAATAAAGATCTTGCATAGATCTGAACATAACCAAGGTTAAAGGGATTGAAAGATGGTTTTCCAGCTTTCTTTCAACTCTTTTACACTCAATGCACTCAAAACCGATAGAATCGGAGCTCGTTCTGATCTTCTACCCGTTCTTGGTGAAGCATTGGTTCCAGATCTGTTTTCTATCTAAGGGACGACTGATTTCGGGTTGAACATGAACAACCGTCACGAGCCAGTAAACAGATCAGACTAGGGTGATTCTTGTTCGACCGGATAACGTGGGACATGATGGGGTTTCTGTTGTTTAGCACGTGGTCATACCGTCTCGATCAAACCGCAAAACTTAATGAAACTTCAAATTGCAAAAGATCAGATCGCGGGACGGGTCGCTGTCCATCCGATCGGATCGCCACCCGATCGGACCGCAATCTGATCGGACTGCATTTTAGGATTTCTTACTTAAACAATTTTCAACATGTTCTATGCATGGTCGATTCCAACGGACCGTCACCCGATCGGTAGACCATCCCACTGGATGTTGATCCTGCTGTGAACTTGTTCTCTGAGAAATGTCTCGCCGGACGGATCGCCACGCGATCGAACTGCCGTTCGATCGAACGACCTGAAGGGTAGAGATAGTTCTCTGTTTTCAAAATGCTACAATGAAAACTTCAAAGGTCAAACCATCATACATAAACACATCCATTCGAGTGTCAATCCGCTCGAATGGCCATCCGAATGGATAACCACTCGTCACTTGTTCTTTTTGCACTGTTTTACGCACCGCTCATCGTTTATGCTATCGTTTTGATCAGGCTAATCTCACTCTAGCGCTCCCTTCAATCCATTAGCTATCATCGCTGTGAGTATACTCGATCCCTTTTTGCTTTATGCACTTTTGGGTGTTACATACGTTACTTATTCTAAAATCACATCGAACACACAACGCAAACACTATTTATACTCTAATCGCTATTGCATGTTATACGTGACTCGATGAATGCCTGTTTGTTATGTTTACCCATTGATTGCTGTCTACCTGCCTTAGCAACGATATTACTATAGTTTGGACTCAGCAACTATTCATTCAGGGGTTGTTAAGTACAATACTTCACATGTTCGCAGTGGTGAACATGTGATGCGCACTCGCTATTCGCAGTCAACTCGCAGTCATTGGTATTGATAGGATCTTTGTCGATAACTTACATGCTTCACATTATACGTTGTACATGTTGGTTATGCGTAAACTATTTCGAACACTACTATACTATTAAACTTATATGCTCACCTTTACACTATGTGTATTGACCTCTATTTTGACGTATATGACAGGTGCTTAGGATGTTTGCTTGCTGTTTGATGAAACCGAGCTAGGATGGGGTCTAGAAACAAACTAAATAAAATCTGAGTTCTCAGAATGGATATTTGTCTTTAAGAACACTGCCTGTAATAACTGTTTTTATTTTATATGTTTGTGGTATGGGATATGAGCCTTTAATATATTATAACAAATAGTTGTTATGGTTTCTCCTGGATAATCTGTTTCGCTCAGTGCCGCACCCCGATGTTTCCGCCATCGGTTGCGGTGTGACACCTAAATCTAAACATCTCAGCGCTATTACTGCTGCTAGATGGCGAAACCCTCGCCTCTTGGTATGCGAAGCAGATTGCCACTATAAATGCCGCTTATTAGTCTTTAAGTACACAACAGACGATTCTATAAGCAGAACCATCCTTGGTTACACCTCCGGGCCCAACTCAGGGGGGTGCGCCAGACACACCCTCAACAAGACATACAAGGGCAATTCAACAGACCTCCTCCCCACAGAAGACCAAACGTGCATGACATGTGACAACTGGCACAAAACTGGTAATTTCCGTACAGTTTTAATTATTATTTGCAATTATGTGCTTAAATGTCAGCATTGTCTGATTTCATGCTATACATGTGAATTCATGCACGTTTTATACTTCAAATATAGAATTATGCATTACTTTTAGCGTTGCATCCGAAAGACTAGTAAACTCAACGGTAAGACACGCTGTGTCAGCAATTCTGTAGAAAGCAGCTAGACAATACAATTAGGGCCTAGAAGTAGGTCTAACATATAAAATACATTAAAACCCAAGTATGGATACAAGGGTTAACATATAAGCTTTCCGGAAGCTAAACCATGCACTAAAAAGCACCCGAAACGCACTATAAATGCAGAATTTTGCATAATTCAGCAACAATTCAGCTATATTCAGATTTTAAACACTATAATATCATGCAGAAATTATGTTTTATTGTCTAGAATAACTTACAAAGTGTCGGGAATTGAAACTGCCAAAAAAGGGGCTTCATACTTAGTGAAACTGCGCAATTTAGCACTTTAACGAACCGTAACGAACCGAACAACCGGACAATAACCGGGACATCAAAATTTGACTAGAAGTAATGTTTTTATGATATTAAACTAGTATTGATACTAGAACACCTTAAAAATCATAAAAACATCTAAACACACCTAAACTAACTTAAACCCCCTCGTTTGCACTTTAAACCCCAAACTTCCCAAATTTTACACTTTACCCCCCCCCCCACCCTTGGCCGGCCCCAAGTGGGCCCACATAACTTTTATTATTTTAACTAACTATGTTCCCTAACTAGAATGCATAAAATCTACCTAAAGATTAACATGTTGGAGCTTTGTCTTATAAAAACCCTAAGTGTGTATACTTTATCCATCATTCACAAAAATTCACCATCTTCTTCCCCTTGCTTCCCTTGCTCTCGGCTCACCTTCACCACCCATACATCACCCATTTTCACTTCATTTCCTAGCAATCCAAGGCTACTACAAGGTGTAAGAAGCTCATCTAAGAAGGTGTAAGGTGCTAGAAGTGGAAGGACCTCACTTTGGAGCTTTTAACCTCTCATTTTCTTCCTTGTTCATCTTCTTCATTCTTGTGCCAATTCCCTAGCCATTAGAGCTAGTAGTAAGCTTCTTGATCACTAAAATAAGTCATGTTTATGTTATGTACAAGTTTCACCATCTAAACAACTTAACTTTTAAAGAAGAAAATGAGAAGATCTAACATATTTATGAAGAAATCAAGTGATTACATGAATTTTTAGTGTATGTAATGAAGTTGTTGGTGTTATATCTTGTGTTTATGTTTAGATCAAGTATGATAAGCTTGTTAAAAGCTTAGATCTAACAAGTTTAAGCATGGATCTTGAAGGATCCATGGTTAAACTTGAAGATGAACATATGAAGCATTATGTGAACATAAAGAATGAATTTTGATGCAAAATCTTGTAATCTCGAAAAATAAAGTGTGTGTAGAACTAATTTTTGAAACTAAAACTTATGGAAAGTTTGTTAAAAAGTGAACATAAAGCTTGTTTATGAAAGATCTAAAGATATTAAGCATGGATCTTGAAAGATCCATGGTTAAACATGATGTTAAAAATAATGATCTTTCTAATAAACATAAAAGTGGTTTTAGAACATGATTTAAAAACTTTAAAGACCATTAAAAACTTCATAATATGTTAAGTGTAGATCTAAAAGACTACACATTTTTAACAAGAATCAAGTTCACCATGATGTTTCATATGAAGAAATAAGTGTATGTTGTTGATGATTATTGTCGAAAATCGTTTTGGTGTTGAAAATAAAATAAACACATGTTTTGAAAACATGGGAAACCTCCATTTTTAGGGGAAACTATGTCAAAATTTTATAGACACTTAGAAAAATATAAGTTTTGGTGAAACTTATTCCCTAAAAATTCACCTAAAAATATTTACCAAGGTTTCTCTAATTTTTGTAAGAAATTAAAAGTTAAGAAATGATGATTTCTTCAAGTTAAAACTTATATCAAGTATGTATATTTTTAGGGAAAATATATATATTTAGTGATCACCAAATTTTGTGCTAAGTGTATATTATGTGTATTATATATATTAGTGTATTAGGAACTTGAAAATACACTAAATACTCCCAAGGGGTATGAATACAAAAATACACATACAAATACATGAGAATACATGAGTATACAAGTATACAAAAATTTCTCACAAGGAAATACATGGACAAATACAAGAAAATATATTTATGAAAATATATTTCTTATCATATTATTGAACTTGGACAAGTTATGAACTTAAAAATATATTTTTGGACAAATATATAACATATACCAAGTATTGGAATTTAAACAAAAATCAGGTGGATAACAAGAATAACCATATATATATTGTATAACAAGACAAAATATATATATTTCTTACAAGTCTTAAAAATATATTATTTTTAAGAAATATAATTCCGGAAAGTAATAAGAGTCAAAGTATTGATTTTTGTGAAAAATACAAAATACACAAGTATTTACATAAAATGCAAGTATACTTTCCTAAGAATACTTGTACAAAAATAATATTGAAAATATTATTTCACGAAATACTTATATTTATTTTTGAGAAAATAATATATGTAACATACTTGAAAAGTTAAAAATATAAATTATTTTTAACAACTTATTACCTCGAAAAGTCTACATAAACAAATATATATTTGAGGAGTAAAATATATATTTGCAAGACACATTACAAACTCAAAGTGCAAAACACGACAAGCGGGCAAGACCCGACAAACAAGGGCACGACCCTCACAAAGATTGAACATATAAAGAACATATACATAAACAAAAGATGGTGACTTATACTTGTGTGATACTAGTCTAGTGACTAACATTAATAGAACACGTATAGGTCACGACGCTTCGAAACCAACTGGTGAAGTTTACGGCGCAGGATACGCAAAGTCGTGAGTTCGTGTCCCTACTTTTAAACTTTTATTTGTTTTCTAAACTTGGGGAAAATACATGTGTTGTGGTATGTTGAATACAAAAACTAAGGATTGATACTTTAGATCATGTCACGAATAGGGTGCCATAAGCACCATTAATCAATTACATACCAAGACCGCGGAACAAAAGGTTAGATCTAATGGGTTTCAGGCAACCACACTCTTGGCCACACTTTTACCAAGCAGTGCTTTTGTGTCTCTAGTCGTGAATCGACAAGTAAAAATGCCTATGGTTTGGATGCTTCCTATGTCGTGTCACATGTTAATGGTCTTGCAAACCATTAGCGATCTCGATTTCCTTTCATTTACAGTACTTGTTTCATACAAATACATACCATGTTTTCTACAATGAATGCTTAAAGGTTTTACACAAAACTGCATGAATTCACACCAACATTATGTTGACGATTTTCCAAAACTCACATGCATTTCAGGTAACTAAAGTGGATGTGCGTGCGGTCTTACCCTTGCTCCTGGATGTCGCTTTTGTTTTTAGTTATCTTGTGTCAAGACTCCTATGCCCATTTTGCGGGATTTGATTTGTTATGTCCAATCCTGAGTGGTGATATAAGGATCAAAACCCTTATGTTGGTCTTTGAAATAAGTTGTAAACTTTTCAGACAATATTTTATGCCGTGATATAAACTCAAAACTTAACTTATGTGTTTAATTATGTAATGTTAATGGCATTTGGAGTTATTTTATGATCATGGTATGTTTACCATTCGTATGCAATGAGAACCTTTCCAGGTCACACCTCGTGCTTCCGCCTTAGAAAGGGGTGTGTCAGATTGGTATCAGAGCTGCGATTGTAGTGAACCAGGATTCCTCCTTGAGTCTAGACTATAATCTCTAGGATCCTCTCACGAAAACAATTTTCCAAAAGTTTTCATTGCATAAAACTTTCCGCGACATCCACTACCTGAAAATGTTTTCAAAGAGTCAAGTAAGGACACTACGAGACTTAGGGTGCACCGGGGTAGCACTTGTCTTTAACTGAGAATTACTTGCAACAATGTGTATAATTATTTTTATATTAATTAAGTAATAATAATTAATATATATACATATACTATGAATAAAAATATTACAGGTACACATGTCTTCGTCTGAAAGCAGTGGCCTATCTGAAGGAAGTGACCCGATGATGATTGTCTCTGACGACGAGATTTCTTCAGCACTGGAGACGTCCACGTCTGACTTCGAGACCAACCCTGAGATGATAATCGATGATGATGATCTCGACGACATCTTAGCTTTGCCTTTACCCCTCCCTGGCCAGATTATCATAGGACACCCCGATGGTGAACATCTCGTTGAGCCTATTCCCATTCATGCTATTCCTTCTGCCGCCATCCTTGCTGAGGACTGGCCATTCATTGATGACCTTGATAATAGAGTGGCCTCCCCTGTTGTGTTCGCTATCGATATCCCTTCCGATTCTGACCTTGAGTCTGATGCCGATTCCTTCGATTCAGTGATATCTTCGGCCCTTTTCGCTGCTGGACTGAGAGCTTATCCGACTGGGGATGATGATGACACTATGTCTGTTGTGCCATCCACTCCTACCCGTGTTCCCACACCTTCCCACACTCCTGCTCAGATCAACTCCCTCACCCGTCGAATTCACAAGCCTGAGGATGAAGTGACTCATCTTCATAGTTTGATCTTCCCTACACCCCCACCCTAACCCCCAGCCCATTAGGTTTTCTTCGCAGGTACTCTGTTGGAGTAGTATTTTTGGGTAGGAAGACTACAACCAAGCTTGGGTGCAACTTGAAGACAAGAACCGTCAATGTGAAGAAAGATATTTTGTCTTTTATATGTATTAAACTTGTACTATGGGGTGATGTAACCCTTATGCATTTTGTTTTCTTCACAAACAATGATGTAACAAGTTGTCCTAATATGTATAAAGACTCGGTGAATATGTTATAACACATCAGTATTTATCTGTTTTTGCATGCGTGTTGCTGTATGAACTGATTTATATGATTGGTGGATTGTTTGATATTATTTATGTGGGTATATGCAGTATATGTACTACCACTGTCTTGTGTAATGATATCAGACAAATGTCTAACTATGTTGTGTTATCTTTTGGAAGAACATGGCACCTAGGAGGGTTTTGAACAATCGGGATTCTGATCAACCTCCTCCTCCCCCGATGCCGAGGACTGCTGAAGACCTGAACTCCCTACTGGAAGAAAGGATCTCCGAAGCTATCGCCCAGTACGAGGCGAACCGTACTGAACATAGTGGAGGACCAAGCGGTACTAGACGAAATGGTCGAGGAGATTCATCTGGAGGAAACACAACTCAAGGTAACCTTAAGCTGATATGCTAAAAACATGATGAAATTTATGAACGGTCCTTGTTTCATTGTTTCAATGATTGCTCACGTATGAATTAGTTGGATCAATTCCAGGCTGCACCTTCAAGTAGTTTCTTGACTGTAAGCCACTGAACTATGACGGCACTGGAGGTGCAGTGGCTTTTGTGCACTGGATGGAGAAAACTGATTCCAATATCCGCATGAGCAAGTGTACCTTGGGTAGTCGACGCCTAAACACCCAAGGCACTCTATCATACGACCCGCCAATTTTACAATGATCAGAACTTATTTACGTTTTGAAACTTTACGCTTTATCGATTTCTCGATGTAACGATTTTCACTCCCTACTTTATAAACGCACGATTCGCACAGCCATCGCAATCTAAAACGAAACCCGAATGTTCGCAACAAAACTAATGCATTATCTATCGCCTCTGCTATCGTTTTCTCACCTCAACGCGTCCTCGCTTATTCTAAATCGACCTGTATGTGTATAATTACAAACTACAATTATATAGATATGTAAATACGTATAAACAAACAAGTCAATGTGTGGGAACTTAGGGATTTCGTGTTTCCTACGTGGCTCCTATGTGATTCGTATTACTATACTATCGCACCAAGTTTTGAACGCGCTCAATCACAACGCAAAACTCCAAAAATCATTATGATCGAATCTCACTCCAAGTCTCTTCCTGTCTAGATGCCTTCCAACAAATCTACCTCGAGACGAGTAGCTAAGAGGAAAGCCAAACGAAGTGTCAATAAGAGGATTGCATCACTTGTGACTAAGGAAGTGAGTAAGCTTAGTTCTCAAATTGTCGCTCGAGTGCACTCTCTCAGCCTCTCTCGAGCTTCGGAAGACGTTAAGACAGGAGAGCCGCAATCTACTTTTCTCTACAAGCACTTCAAAGCCTGTGACCCGATGGAGTTCACGGGTGAAGGAGGTGCGACTCAACTACTCCAGTGGTTCGATTCTATCGAAGTTACCCTTCGTCAAAGCGGGTGTCCCGATAGTCTTCGTACTACTTGCGCCACCGGAGTATTTCAATCGCGAGCACTCGACTGGTGGACCGCCGAACGTAACAAACATGGGATCTCCGCAGCTTACGCTCTCTCTTGGAATGAGCTGAAAGAGCTCATGAAGAAGGAGTACTGCCTCCCTCATGAAATCCAGAAACTAGAAAACGAGTTTTGGGAAATCAAGCAAACCGAAGGTGACAATACTGGCTACACCGCAAGGTTCAAACAGCTTAGCATAATCTGCCCGAGTCAAGTTAACACTTCAGAAAAAGCCATTTCGAAGTACATTCGCGGCTTGCCTGAGTGTGTGGGTGATTTTGTCGAAGCTGCAAGACCTGCTACCATCGAAGAAACATACCGCTTAGCCGCAGAAATCAACAACAAACGACTCATGGAAGGATTATTCTCAAGGAATCCTGTCAAGCAAGCTCTTCAAGCAATCGCCAGTAATCCTTCAGGCGAACATGTTGACGAATCTTCTGATGAGTCTACTGACGAATCTTCTGACAAATCTGCTGGCAATTCTTCTAATGAATCAGCTAACGATTTTTCTGACGGATCTGCCAACGATTCTTCGGACGAATCTGCTGCCGTTTCTTCTGACAAATCTGCCGACGGATCTTCCGACAAATCAGCCAAAGACTCCGCAAGCGAGTCTTCAGACGAATCCTCCAACGACGACATCTCTTCGCAAGACACCGACGAACCCAACCGCAAACGAAAGACTTCAAGCCCGAGCTCATCAACAACCGAACTACTGCAACCGGAACCCCTCCGAACCGTTCTGATGTTTCCAAAACGAGCCTACACTGGACCTCATCCTCAGTGTTACTCATGCACCTATCATCATCCAGTTGGGGCTGACTGTCGCTATTTCAATAACTGCAACCGTTACGGTCACTTCACCCGCAACTGCCGCATCGAACCGTGAATTTGAGTACAACAACAACAGCTCCAGCAAAAGTCTTCAGCATCAAGTACCTAGCAAGCGTAGGATAAAGTTGTAATGATACGAATTTCGACGTTTATTTCTAAGCTTTGAACCTACTCTATTACTCAGTGTTAACCTCGTATTCTCTTTCACTCTCTAATCGTCGCACTTAGACTAGATTCACACATACTATATACTATATCACGAAATAATGTGTTTTACCCTCACTACACTCTTAGAAGGAGGTACGACAAACGTGCAAGGAATGACTAATCACGGGTGCACACGGGATTATTTGGGTCAGTGCACGGTGATCGTAGTAAATTCTAAAGGTGCCATAGCGTTTCGACAAAAGGTGACACCAAACCACGGGATGAAAGTAGTAGGGGTCGGGCAAGGTGTGCCCTATCATACTACCGAAGTTCCGTGAAGAAGGTACCACGTGGAGTTGAACGTTATTAGAGCTATTATACTATTGTGATTATTTTCAACACACTACACTCAATCGCAAGGCGTAACAAACCGTATCATCACGAGACTTGTCGTAAGTCTGCAAACGCAATGCAAACGCCTCATCGATGGACTCTGGAGAGTCTACCTCAAAGGACAATTGCATCAACGCAATACTAGTCGTAACTCTATAGCGATCAATCTCATCACACACACTAACGCTCACGATATTTTCGGGTGAGGCCCTATTCTACCCTCCTCGATAACCGTGATGCGTCGCAGCGTAACGATAAGCTTACTCGAAACAAAAACTCGACTAATCGCAATCATTTATTATGTGTATCTCGAAATCTCTATCGCTTATTATGTGAATCTCTATCGCCTGCTGTGTATCAATCTATCGCTATACCGTTATCCGTGATATTTGTGCTAAGTTAGAACGCATGACCTCGCCTCACGAGAGGGAGCTCATATGGTTAAAACAAGGTGTTTTAGTTATATCAGCGGCCTTTCGTGGAAACAGGCCATGTGGGGTCTGATGTTAGCTAAATTCTGTGGTGTTAATCAATCAAACCGAACCGCGTAAATCGAACCGCATACCTTCATCGCTTGCACGCAACAACTGCCGCTTATCGTAATTCGATTATCATCACCATCATTGCTAGTGTTATGTTTGTATTATTCGTCTAATCACCTAATCGCTGATCGCCTATCGTGTATAATCTACCGCTTATCGCACGCTTGGTGTTCATTGCAGTCTGTATGGTATTAAGTACACATGACACCGCTTCACGAGGCAAAGCTAACCTGGTTAAGCATGGTGTTTCGCCATGTTAGCAAACCCCCGTGGAAACGTGCCATGTGGGTGTAATGTGGAATTTAGTCGAAAACGCGCTATTCGCTTCTCGCTTATCAACTCGCTGGATTAATCTATTCGATCCTATCTTATGCGCGGCCCGACTTCCTATCGATTGGGCCGAGTAAACGCAATTCTATCCGAGTCATATCGGCACACCTGACACTGCCTCACGAAACAGAAGTAATATGGGCAAAGCATGGTGGATACGCCGCTGATACTTCCTATATATAAGTGTTTTAAACATATTAACGAACTTCCGTGGGAAGGTGCCAAGTGGGGCTTGATGCTAAATCATCCTTTTTCAAAAGGTTAAAACTGATTTTTTTATATAAAACTTTTATTAAAACCATGGAACAAGTGAAATTCCCCACAATGTGGAGGTAACATCGAATCAGCTTAACTTCATGTTCAAAAGGGAGCTTCATGAGTTCAATTTTTCCTTAAAACCTTTCTCAAGATCAAAAAAAAAAAAACAAGATTTTCTTGAGATGTCGGTTCAACATCGAGTTCAGCTGGAACCCACGTCATAGGAGAGTTTTCGTAACCCTTGTCTTCATCTTCGAATTCCTTAAAATGTTAGAAACTTAAACTTCATTGCAACGTCGGTTAACATCGACTCTGTTGACCGCACGTCAAAAGGAAAATTTTCAAAGATTTTTATCCTAAATCCTTTTTTTAATATCTAAAACGAACACTTCTTGTAACGTGGGTTAACGATCAACTCAGTTAACTCTACGTCATGAGAAACCTTTCAAATTACAATCGCATCGAACTAACGAATTCTACACAAGACAAGGTACTTTGAAATGCCAACTCGTGGGATTAATACTTTCGTCTTTACGTCACCTTCTCGCTATCGCAGTCGATCTCTCTTATTCGAAACGTTCTCGCTGTCAACTTACGGTCAAATCACTCGATGTATCGCTACTTATACAAGATCAACTCTTAGAAGTCTACCTATTGGATTAATTTCGGGACGAAATTTCCTAAAGTAGGGGAGACTGTAACAACCCGCACTTTTGTGCGTTGTTACTACTCGTTATACTCGTTACGCCTAGCACCAGAGATTCGGATCATAATGTAACCATATCGTATATATATCGATAATCGAAGGATAATCGCATATTTTCGAAATACAATATCACTATACTACACTATTATCACACTAACACTCACGGAGGCATTGAGTGAGGACCTATTCTACCCTCCTCAGTGGCCGTGATGTGTCGAACGTAAACAATTAACGCTAACAAGGACCCTCGGGTGAGTGCTGTAGCTCCAGTCGTCATGACGATGATGACAATACGAGTAAACGGTACCCCGTCAGTCTTTGTGGCACTACACGAAATAACGTTCACGATGACATCAATGAAGGACCTATACTACCCTCATTGATGGCCGTGAAACGTCGCTAATAATCGCATACTCGAATCGGAAACCGATTGTTAATTATCGAAACTTTGGATTATGGATACGTAAATACGACCCCTCGTGATATATATAAATATATATATATATATATAATAACAATATAATAATAATATAAATTTACTATGAAAAGCGCATACTTCGAAAACTATCAAAACGATCAAAACGGAGAAGTCCAACGCGTCGGGATAGCCATCCGGACGGATAGGCCATCCGAACGGATGGGCCATCCGCACGCATGGGCCATCCGCACGCATGGGCCATCCGCACGCATGGGCCATCCGCACGGATGGGCAATCCGGGCCAGAACCCCTTTCTTCTCCTCAGTTGCCTATAAATACCATGTCACATCACTTGAACAGTGATGTGACAGCCCCTACTCGACCAAACAAGCCCCAGGACCCTTCTCTCTCGATTTTCTCACGATTCCGGTAAGATTTCAACCTAAAACTTGTACTTCTACAATCTACACTCGATTCTACATCATTCTATCTTTCGAAACTCAATTTCTAACCGTGAAATCTGCGGATTTGATGCGTTTTTGAGGTGATGTCACCAAGAGTTCTTATGAACTTCCAGCTGTGACCTCATCTCACCGTAAACGACTTAGATCTGGGTGATTTCCACATGTTTTGGTAACAAATCTTGTCCAAATCTATTAATTTACCCAAGGAACTGTGCGATTTCGAGTTAACCATGAAGAACCATCACGAACGGCCAGATCTGATGGAACGGGGTGATTCCCGGCCGTTAGAGCGGGTCGGAACTGACGGAACTTCAAGTGTTAGTGCGAGATTTCACTGTCCCGGTAACTCTACACGTATACCTTCCGTTAAACACTCAGAAACAGTGTTCAACATACGAAAGAGACGCATTATCCGCACGGATCATATGTAATCCGGACGGATCACATGTAATCCGGACGGATCACATGTCATCCGGACGGATGACATGTCATCCGCACGCACGACATGTCATCCGCACGCACGACATGTCATCCGCACGGATCATGTCATACGCACGCATTACATCACCCGCACGGATCACCTATTATCCGGACGGATAACATGTCATCCGGACGGATGACTTGTCATCCGGACGGATAACATGTCAATCCGCACGGATGAGAACAATTCGACCTAATGAGTAACTTTTCAAGGCAATCTTGCTTAACCGTACATCGTTTACTCTATTTCTTCAAGGATCAACGCAGACGTACTCACCACCGACTCAACCAAGTTGTATTCCCGCTAAACACGCATTGTGAGTATACTTGACCCCTTTTTAATCGAATTTTGGGTGTAACATACGTTTCTATCAAATCGAACTCATCAAATGAACTATTCAATCAATCGAATTATCACTTGCGAATAACTGTTATGCATAGATATACGTGATGCTAGTTGCATATGTGCTAGGGCTTATACTCGCGACGTCCCACCACGACTAGTATAGTACTATTGCGCCCGACGGGGTCTAGTTAAGCCATCGTACATTCGAGCATCGAGGACTTAGTTGGTAGTATCAGTTTTGTGAGTATATATGTCGTGTATTACATTTATGCATGTGGAAATTCGCAGCACTTTTTAATCTATTATGCTATACTTATCAAACCTGTATACTCGCCAATACTTTTGTATTGACAAATATTTTAACGTATGTTGCAGGTTAGATCGTAGACTATACCAAATCAAGCTAGGGAGTCTAGAAACTCAACTAAAATCTAGGTTGTCGGATTTGTATTGTTCGAGAGGACAAGGAATCTGTGATAACTTATGTGATTGTATTATTTGTTAGTATGGGATAACGAATGTATTAAATATTATCGCAATATAGTTGTTATGGATTCTCTTGAGCAATCTGATTCGCCTAGTGCCGCGCCCCGATGATTCCGCCATCGGTTGGGGTGTGACAGCAAGACCCCAATCTTTACTGCGATTTTCACAAGGATACATGTCACTTGATAGATGACTGTATTAGCCTAAGGCAAGAGATCGAGAAGACTTTAAAGAGCGGCAAGTTAAGCCACTTGGTGAAGAATGTGCGCAAAGAAACGCGTCAGATTCAAAGGAATGATGATGGAAACTAGAAGAAGGTTAGGCGCCTGCAAACTCACATGGTCGATGGACCAAGGCACACCGTGAGAAACAAGGGCAAGCGCCCATTTGAACCAGCATGGCAAGAACAACCAGTCATTTTTCTAGTGGTGTGCGGGGGACCACGCGCCATGCTCCCCGTTGTCATCACTGGCATCATAGGCCACTATGAAACAAAATACGTCTTCATAGATCCAGGAAGCACATCTGACATCATTTATGAACAATGTTTCAACCAGTTTGATCCAGAAGACAAAGCGCGTCTCGAGCCTATTGATTATCCTCTATCCGGATTCTGCAATGAGACAGTCTTCCCATTGGGTCAAATCAGCTTCCCCGTCACGCTGTCTGATGGGAAGCATTCAAGAACTACGACCGTCAACTTCATGGTGATGCCAGTGAAATCAAGACACGACGTCCAAATTGGCATAGAAACCCAGGGAGAAATGAATATGGTGACTTCCACGCCCCATTCAGCCATCGGTTTCCCGACCGAAACGGGGGTGGCAATCATCTATCAAAGAAAGAGGTAATGTCAGCAGAAGACGCGCGCCCAGTCAAAGTAGCTAAAGTCTCAACAACAGAACCAGAAAAATGGGTCTTGAACCGCAAGTATCCAGAACAAACGGTGACGATCGGTCATGCAATCTCACCAAGTATCAGAACGCACCTCAAGCAGTTGTTATTCAGGAACATGGACATCTTCGCCTGGACCCCGTCTGACATGATAGGAGTCCCGCACGACATAACAGAGCATTGCTTAAACATATATCCATCCGTTGAGCCCAAGGTTCAGAGAAAGCGCAGCCTTGGATCAGACAAGACGAAAGACATGAATGAACAGGTATGCGAATTACTTAAAGCAGGCATATTGCGAGAGGTGCACTACCAAAGCTGGGTTGCAAACCCGGTAATGGTCGAGAAGTCTACTGGTGGATGGCGCATGTGTGTTGACTACACAGATCTCAACAAGGCGTGTCCCAAAGATTGTTATTCATTGCCTGAGATCGATAAGAAGATAGACTCGCGCAATTCAGGTGGAAATGTTTTTTGGATTGCTACAAGGGATATCACCAACTCCAGATGAAGCTGGAAGACGAAGATAAACAGCCTTCCGCACTGACATCAGAATCTTCTGCTACACAAAAACGCCCTTCGGGCTCAAGAATGTTGGCGCAACCTACCAGCGATTAATGGACAAGATATTTGGTGATGACATCGGAAAACATATCGAAGTATACATCGATGATCTTGTGATCAAGAGTCCCTAGGAGGATCAGATGCTGAAAGACATAGAGAAGACATTCAACTCTCCAAGAAGCGTGAACATGAAGCTGAACCTAGCAAAATGTTCTTTTGGAATGGAGGAAGGCAAGTTCCTAGGCTTCGTGGTTACAAACAGCGGTTTCAAAGTTAACCCCGAAAAATTTCAAGCCATTGAGCGAATTCCATCACCGCGCACGATCAAAGAAATGCAAAGAGTAGCCGGTCGCTTAGCCGCGCCCAATCGTTTTCTGTCAAATCACGCAGCGATATCTTATCCTTTCATCAGTATGTTGCGCAACTGCGTGAAAAAACAAGAGTTTAAATGGACGCCAGAAGCAGAAGCAGCCTTCCAACAGATGAAAGAGTGCTTGATCAAGCTCCCTACTTCAATCGCGCCATTCGAGAAGGAACCGCTTATTTTGTACTTGTCCTCTTCAGATAAGGCAATCCGGTCGGTATTGTTAGTGGAGAGAGACGGGGTTTAAACTCCAATCTACTATGTAAGTAGGGTGCTCACAGATCCGGAAACACGATATTCAACCATGGAGAAGTTAGTGCTCGCACTATTACATGCCTCAAGAAGGCTGCACAGGTATTTCATTGGGCATATCATCACTGTACTCACTAACTTCCATATTGGCACCATCTTGCAAAAACCGGAGACATCAGGCCGTTTGGCGAAATGGGCAATTGTCCTGGGGGCCATAACATCCTATATAGGCCGCGCCCAACAATCAAAGGCCAAGTATTAGCAAACTTCATCACTGAAGTTCCAGAAGACAAGATCAAGGAATGTAAAGCAGTAGATACTCCCATCAAAGACACATCGGATGAATTATGCCTGTTATTCACCGATGGAGCCTCAAATGAAGATGGTGCAGGTGCTGGTTTGCACCTCGTCAGCCCAGAGAAGCATGAGTTTACCTATGCCATCAAGTTGGATTTCAAAAATACCAACAATGAGGCAGAGTATGAAGCATTCTTGTCAGGCTTGCGCTTGGCCATCAAGATGGGAGCACAGAATTTACAAGCGCACGTCGACTCTCTTCTGATCGCGAGTCAAATCAATGGTTTGTATGATGCAAAGGGCGAGGTCATGGCTTTATACTTGGAGCAACCAAAAGAATTACTCCAAAAGTTCAAATCATACAAGGTTGTTCATATCAACCGATCTAGAAAACAAGCCCGCTGGCGCGCTAAGCAAGCTTGCTTCAACAGCTTTTCAGCACCTCGCCAAAGATGTAAGAATCGAAGTTTTGAAAAACCCGCCAGTACTCCTGCGCCAGGTGAATGTCATAGAGATAGGGCCACCTTCTTGGATGACCCCTATCATTCAGTATTTGCAAGAGGGAATTCTCCCAGAAAATAACGCGGAAGCCAGAAAGATACAAAACAAAGCGCTGTTTTATGAAATGAACGGAGGCATTCTTTACAGGAGATCTTTTTTAGGCCCACTACTACGGTGCGTAGATCCTAAAGACGCAAGTTATTTGATCAGGGAAATACATGAAGGCATCTGCAGTATTCACGCGGTTGTGGCGAAGATAATGAACGCAGGCTACTACTGGCCAGGGATGCACGTCGACGCTCTAAAAGAGTTGCACAAATGTTATGCCTGTCAGAGGCACGCGCTGAAGAACCTGCACCCAAAAAATGATCTGATCCCTGTATCAACAGCTTGGCCCTTCCAACTGTGGGGGATTGACATGGTGGGACCATTTCCTGTAGCTCCCGGCGTAGTGAAATTTATAATTGTTGTTGTTGACTACTTCACTAAATGGGTGGAGGCAAAGGCCCTTGCTTCAACCTCTGCGATGATGGTGCGAAAATTCATATGGGAGCACATCATTTGCAGATTTGGCCTCCCACTCAAGATCGTGACTGATAATGGCACCAATTTTGCATCCGAAGATCTTCAGACATGGATGAAGGAGCTGAATATTGAGCATACTTTCTCTTCCGTTGCGCACCCTCAGGGCAACGGTCAAGTAGAAAGTGTCAACAAAAGCATTGTTGAAGGGATAAAGGCCCATCTGGGCACCAAAAGAAGAGGCCAAGTAGATGAGCTCCCTAGCATTTTGTGGGTTCATCGAACCATGCCAAAAACAAGCAATGGCGAAACCCCTTTTAGCCTTGTCTACGGCTCAGAGGCGGTTATCCCAGCAGAAATAGGCCTCCCCTCTCCGTGCTTATCAGCAGTTAACAAGATTGATAACGAGGCGGAGCGCCGCTTAGACTTGGACCTGCTTGAAGAAAGACGCGAAATCACGCGAATCAAAGAGGCCAAGTATAAGACCCAATTGGAGAGGTACTACAATGCAAGGGTGCGCATTTGTACCTACACTCCAGGAGAATACGTGTTCATGGACAACGAAGCCTCTAATGCCGAGCGCCCTGGAAAACTAGCACCTAAATGGGAAGGCCCATACTTGATTCACGAGGTGCTAGGAAAAGGGGCGTACAAACTGCTAACTTTAGATGGCCACATCATCTCGCGCACATGGAAAGCGCAACAATTGCGCAAGTGCTACATGTGATTATCAAATTTGTATGGCCATGCGCCTTTTCTATTAGTTACGTTGGCCACGCGCCTTTTAGTTATCTATGTTGGTCACGCGCCTTTTCGTTTCTCGATTATGTATGATGGCCTTACGCCTGTTTCTAGCTACTTAATGCAACGGTTGGATAAGTCTTATGATTATCATCATATGTCTTCTACGTTACAAATGCATGTTAAACTTTTAATTATCATGAAAACACTTCACTAAATTACGAGCTCTTGAGTCACGCCTCCAAGGTCCTCCGCGAACATAGCGCGAGACCGGGCAATAACACTCACAAACGAGCCACACTTACATTTATTCGCGCTAACTTAAACAAAGTTTCTAGCAACAATGCAATAATTGTAACTTGGAAAGAATAAAAAGCAAACATAATATAGTCCATTCAAAAAGCGCAACGACTACATAAGTTAAAAACAAGGAAAATTACAAGGCATCGGCCTATAAATCCTACCACCTATTCATAACCATCACCATCACCGTCACCGCCAGCTTCCTCCTCCTCATCTGTCAACTCCACAGTCTCTGGAGGATCAAGGATGGACTTCAACCGCGCACTCCAGTCATCATACTTTAACGCATCAGTGACCAACTCCATAACAGGTAATGAAAGATGGTCATAAACGTGTTCAGCACGGGAAAGCATATAGTTAGCTTGATCAGACACTGAGCAATGGCGAGTATCAAACTGCTGGCTAAGCGCTTCTTCGACGTGATGAGCACACTCCAAGTAGCCACCACGATGCCCGACTGCACGCGCGGCATTGGTCAGTGCGGCGACAGCCTGATCCAGCTCAGTAGCATTCAACACAGAGTTGGCAATCTATACAAAACAAGAAAATTATGAAATCAAAAGTCGACAAGGAGCTTAAACAAAAGGCAAAAGAGGAGAAACTCACCGCAGCTACTCCTTTACTGCGCATCCACTCGGATTCAGAAACAAGCGTATCAACGATTGTTTGGGCCTCAGCGTAATTATTCTGAGCCACATTCAGGGCAGAAGTGCTGAGGTCGCGCGCCTCCTCGGCCTTTTCCTTCGCCTCTTCAGCAGTCTCAGCCTCCCCTCTCTCGGCCTCAAGATCGATCTCTAACGATTCATTCTTATCGTGAGCCTCAAACAATCGACGCTTCAACTCTACAATCTCCACATCCTTCGCAGCTAACTCCTTATCCTTATTCTCAACCCGTGCATTCAACTCAGCCTGAAAATGTTGAAATAAGGAGTTAGAGAAATTTTGATAAATAAAAGCGATATAAAAGGATAAAGAGTTAAAAGTTTGGTGAACCTCAACACGCCCTTTGTCCGCTTGAGCTTCCTCAACCTTCCCTTTAAGAGTGGCAATTTCAACCTCGAGGTCGGTAATCTTGGAGCACGCAACATACATACGTTGGTTATCTTTCTCACATACCTTCTTCCATTCTGCGCGCTCCTTCGATAAAAGCTCTTCAGCAGCTTGGAGCTTGCTCTTCAACCCCTCGCGACCCCACTCTTCCGCCTTCTTCTCCGCTTCAAAGGAGGCCTTCTCTTCTGCAAATGTATTTTTTATTTTTTCAAAGTCCTGGACTTCTTTCAGCAGGCGTTCCCGGTACTTCTCCCAGCTAGTCCGCTCTTTACACATCGTGCGCCACTCACACACAATCTGGTGATTGGCGGATCGGGCGTTAGCCTCCCCAACAACATACGCGCGATACAATCCCTCATGGGTACGCGCCCTTTGCCTGTTCACTTCACCAGGAGGAAAAGAACCTAAGTACCAATCCCGGCAGGCTCCAAACTCGACAAACGTGTCCTTTTGCTTCAAAATCTAAACAGGTTGGTGCAGAGCTTCGCCACGTTGCTCTTCAGTATAGGTCTTGTAATAGATATCCCCCAAGGTATCCTCCGCACCTATGGGGGTTCGTGGCGTCGACCCTTTGCTCCCTGCACCCTGCTGGGCAGCTGAGCCAGAACCTCCAGCAGCTGCACCAGCCGCACCAACAGCAGTATCTTTATGCGCCGTCTGCTCTGGCATGGGAGCAGTTGGCCCCCCAGCAACGGATGTCACTTGTATAGTTTGAGTGGGGGCGTCATGCTGCGGAGGTTCCGTGGGCTTAACAACTTCAGGTTCTCTTCTCTTGAAGGGTTGGTCAAGCCCTGTGATATGCACGACCTCCGGACCCTGCGCCTTATCATGCTGGGTAGTAGCAGTAGTCTCGGTCTCCTTGGTTTTTTCCTTCTCAGGAACCACAACGCCCACAGGCTCTTCAACTATATTCTCAACCTCCTCCTCGGTAGTTCTAGGAGGCTTGATGATAAACTTTGTCTTCTTTGGCGCCGTCTCCTTCGGTTTCTCCGGCTCAACACCTTTAACTTTCTCAGGGGTCTTCTTCAAGGCCTCTGCATAAGTTAAATGTCAGAAATGTTACTAAGGAGGAAAAACATAAAGCATGAGGTTCACAGCACTAACCTGGGGAAAACTTGTAAAGGGAGCGCAGCCTGCTCTGCTTCCTATCACTGGGCCCTCTCCAGCCTTCTGCGCCGGCCCAACCCCAACAGTTTCCTCGCGTGACCTCTTCCTGGTCACCAGCTTGGCAACCTCTTCTTCATGTCCACCTCATCTAGGTTGATTGACGATGGGGTGGCGCCAGATTCAGGTACTCTGGACCCAGCGCTCCCAGAGCTCTTCGATCCAACAGCGCCACCTTTCTTCCTCCCACCTATACGGGACAAACCCTCTAGTGAGTCACTCGTGATAACATAATCCTCGAGGTTACTCTGTCGAAATCGAAGAGTACCTTTTTCAGGAGGCACACCAGTCGCGCGACTACCCCCAGTTTTCTTAATGTTCGCGCGCCAGTATCAAGAGCCACCACCTTCTTCGTAATCTTCTTCTTAGCCGCAGCTTTCTTCTTCTTCTCTTCAGGGTCAATCCCCAGGTTGCGCAACACACCTGCAAAGATGTTAGACCAGGAACTTAGCTCCCCGTTCGACGAACCTACAGACTCCTCGCTGGAAAGATAAAGAATCTCTTTCCCAGCGGAAGGTACAGCCCGCAAGGGCCTCGGGTTGGGAAGATGCGCACCTTCAGTTACAGAGGGAGGATTGGAAAAGATTCCAGCAGGAGGGTACATGAAGTTGTCCTTGATCTGCTCACAACAGTACGCCTCGCCAGATTGCAAGGGGCGCACGCCCATAGCTCCACCAAAGGTAGTAAAAGCAGCTTGATACAGCTGCGTAACTGCATTAAGAAATAACGATCAGGCACTAATATCATTAAAGTAAAGAGCAAAAGAATCAAGACATACCTTCACCGTTAAGTAACAAAACCAGAACCTCCTCACTGCGCGCAGGCCACCTATTGCTCATGCCTGCAGCAACAAGCACCTGCTCACCAAAGATCCTGTTGGGTGTCGCAGTCAAGCGCACATACCACATCTCCTTCTTCGGCAAGGGGACGTCCTCCTTTATAATCTCATCGGATTCCCGGAATATCACCGCGATGGGCATAACCTCCTCTCGGATAAAGAAAAACTTCATCTTCCAATCGTGAAAACTCTTAGGAGGGTTCAGCAAGATTTTCTTCACGTTCCGAGAAGCGAAAGAATAAAAGCCCAGGTTCCTGATTAACTGAAACATCGACCTAAATTTCTCAATGTCAGGTTCGAGCCCATGGGATCTACATAGGAACTCAAAGTGTCGAACCCTAACCATCCCCATGGGTCTCATCTGTGAAATGTGAAAGCCATAAAAGTGCAGTATGGTGGCCATAAAGTGAGTCGCCAGCAAACGGAAATTGCCTTCAAGAAAGAAATCGGCAAAGAGAGTAATATAACCCGGTGATGCATCGGCCGCCGTTTGCCCTTGTTGAGGGTATCGGGCATCCCACTCCGCCGGAAACTAGAAACCTCTGACTAGTTGCTCGAACAATCCTTGATCCCACTTAAGGACAGGGAGTGGACCTTCTTCGACTTGCACCGATTCTTCGTCAGCCATGAATATTTGAGTATGAAGGTTCACCAACTTCTGGGAAAGCTTGAAGATCTGCTGTGAAATCCTTGAAGATTTGAAGAAAGTTTGAAGAATAAAGAGAGAATAAAGAGAAGACAGACGAACGATTGTGTAGTTCTCTCTCCTATCGTCGGATATATATACCCATCGCATTTAATGCGATGGGTAAACGTGCCGAGATCACCGCGTGCGTATCCAATTAGCAATCGCCACGTAAGGCGGGATTATCGCGGTGACGGTTACCACGCGTGCGTGGGCCTCACTCGCCTGACAGAAAGACGAACCGTCAGTGGCAGCATGATGATCGCCGTGTCAGCAGTCAACTCAACCGTCGCCATCAATGACATTTGCACCAACCTGTCAGAATTCAAATTTCGAGAGTTTTCCCGCCTAAACATACTACAAAACTTCATGCAGAAGTTAGCAAGGACTGCGCCGCACACATCATTAGCCAATGAGCTTGCGCGCTCACCCTGAAAAGCAACAGCTATCAATAGGCAAACCTGGTAGCCGTGTCGTAGTAAGCAACAGCCACCTACACGTGCGCCACCTACCAAGACCTAGCAAATACTTTAGCAGACCAACACACTTTCTTTTTTCTGAGTCCAGAGCCCCAACCATGTACTTCGCGCATGGAAGCCGCACTGGACTGGGGGGGACTTGAAGGGGTATGGTCCCGAAAAGCCACGCAGACCATGCAGGTGTCGCGCTGAACCATACTCCTTATTCACTAACCTGATTGTTCTGCAGTCCGCACGCGAGCTACTTACGCAATACCTAGGGCTCGCGCGAGGCTTAGGCAAGACATGCCATCAGGTTTCACACTTAACATCCTGAATAATTGCCCTCAAGCCCTGAGCCATGCGCCAATTACTTGGACACACACCAAGGGTCACGCACAGGGTAGCGGCGCAGGATCAGTTCAGGAAGCATCAAAGGTACAAGTGGCAGAAGAACGAGCCAATCGGCGTCCGGCAGGTTGTACCCCATCGTGCTCTATGATTAACAATCGTGCAGGAGACAGAGAGTACACAAGGACGCCTACGTGGCACCAATCAGGGGGTGTCAACAACGGCCCCATGATCTCCACTCACCTGCTGATGACAGAAGGACAACAACGTCGACGACTCGGACACGTGGCTCCAATCAAGGTGCGCCAGCACCGAAGATCTTCTAGAAGCCACTAACGGTCGATACCAGTGAGACAAAGAGGATATTCCTTGTTGTCGCCTTTCGGCCCAAGGCCCATCACCCCATCTCCTCCTACACCACTCTGGCTATAAATAGAGACCCCCATACACAGGTTAAACTTCCATTCTCTCTACTCTCACTCTTAACACACACTTTATTCTCCTAAAAACAGTTACTTATTCTCACGCCAGAGTCTGGTTAAGAGGGAAACCCCTATATTCCCCTCTTAACGAGCTAATGGGGTGTTACTGTTTTGCAGGAACGAAAGATAACACTTGAGCTCAGGAAAGATTAAGAAGATTGACCATCATGTTTGAAACATAAACCCAACTAATAACCTAAAATTAGTTCCATGTTTCTTCAAACAATGAGAACGTTAAAACCAAAAATAATGTCATGTTATGACCAAAATGATGTCAGTAATAGTAACACGATTCTAATGGTATCGGTACCTACCAATGTTGTGTTGTCGAAATTGTTAGGGCCTTGATGGTGCTAGACAATATTAATTTGGTTGGTCGTAAGATACTTAAAGGCCTCATTTCGCAAACAAATTGTTTCGTTTTTTTTTTGGATAAATTAATAATACCACATAGTATATTCCCATAAAAGTTTTCTTGATATTTCAAATAGCATAAAACTATAATATTGATCGTGCTTTAATTATTTTCCTTATGAATATAATATTCAAGTGCGTATTTTCTTGCAAAACACTATATTGTTTTGCAAGATTTTTTTTATTCGAAAAGAAAACATGGAGATACCACGTGATAGTAAATAATTAAATACGTACATATATGGTTCATGAACATGTTTGTAATATTTAAATGTTTGTAATATATTGTTTTAAAAAAATAATAAAACTTCGTCGCGCATTGCGGCTGGTTGTAGGTTAGTATCGGTTTGAGCATGCATAGAAGGTTAAAACAAAAAAATAAAATCATGATATGACCAAAATAATGTTTACAACAACTCTGATTGTACCAGTACCATGTTGTTCCGTCGAAATCGAATCGATAGGGCATTGATGGTGCTAGACAATATTAATTTGGTTGGTCGTAAGATACTTAAAGACCTCATTTTGCAAACAAATTGTTCTATTTTATTTTTTATTTTTTGAAAATTAATTAACACCACTTAATATATTCCCATTAAGGTTTTTTTGATACTTCAAATATCAAATTACTTTCATATTGATCGTGCTTTATTTATTTTCCTTATGAATACAAGTGCGTGTTTTCTTGATCAACACAATATTATTTTGCCAATTGTTTTTTCGAAGAGAGAACATGGAGAGACCATACGATAGTAAATAATTAAATACATACAGATATGGTTCATGAATATTTTTGTAGTTCTTTTCCATCGTGCATTCCAACAGGTTTTAGGTTAGTATCGGTTTGATTCATTATGGTATCACGTATTGGCGTCCGATATAACAACCTAAAGGTTAAAACCCTAAAATAATGTCATGATATGACCAAAATGATATTAGTGACAGTTCTAAATTCTAATAGTACCGGTACTAGTACCAATGTTGTTCGGTCGAAATCGACAGCGCATCGATTTTACTAGACAATAGTAATTTGGTTGTTATGATACCGTATCGAAGCTCAATATAGCTTAGAATAATTAAATTATACTCTATATTTGTCCCAAAGTGGTTTAGACATTACTGGTTCGATTTTTCATAGCAAAGAACAAAAAATTTAATTGTATTTTACCCGATTTACTTTGATAACATGTATTTCTACTTAGATTAAATGTACATTACCCCTCACAACTCGATATCTAATTTTTTTGTCGAGATGTGATAAAAAAAGACACGTTGCAACGTCATACTCAAAAAACTTTAAAACATGGTATCTTGAAAGTTAAATACGTAGTGAATACATAATAGAAACTAAATGAGTAAAAATTTGGTTCATGAGCACATTTGTAAATATTTAACCGTTTGTAGTTTATTGTTTCTATACAATTATTTGAATAAAAATATTTAACAGTAAAGAAAAATTCTTTTATCTCAACCCATCAATTACATTAGAACTTTAATATAATGAATTTCTCGAACCAAAAGATTTCCAATATCATTTTGGCACCAACTTTTTGGCGTTTTCTGTACTAGTGCCGATTTTTACCTTTATGTACCGATACCGAACAGGACCGTAGCGGTATTTTTATAATATATTAAAATAACTATTATTATAATATTAAAATAATAAAAGTATTAAAAACTATTTATTATTATAATATTAAAGTTACTATTCATTAGCTTCTAATTTTAATATATGTATATAATATAATTTCGATACCAGTACTGGCTTGATAACAGTTGACACCAAACTTATCCCAACCCGTGACATTAAAAAATGATTAAAGTTAAAAAGTAAAGAAAATAACTATTATCTAACTTATAATAAAATAGGGAAATTGGTCTGTAATAATCTCACCTAGACCTTATTAGCCATTAATAATCCCACCTCGGAATATCCCCCCCAATAGTCCCACCTTTCACCTATTTTTCCTACAATGGTCCCCCGTTAAAAAAACTTAACGGAGTTAAGCTTTTTTTTCAAATTAGAAACACATTTTTTAGGGCTTTTGATTAGAAAGACGATACGAGTCCATTGATGTAAAACTTTCCTCGAAATGGTGCTCCAAACGATGAAAACGACGCTTCAATTCGGGTGTTTAAATTTCCAATTAACCAAAATTAAGTCACTTGTAGCACCATTTCGAAGTAAGTTTTACATCAATGGACTCATATAATCGTTCTGATCAAAAGCCCTAAAAAATCTATTTGTAATTTGGTAAAAAGCTTAATTCCGTTAAGTTTTTTTAACTGGGGACCATTGTAGGAAAAATAGGTGAAATGTGGGACTGGTGGGGGAAATATTCTAAGGTGGGATTATTAATGGCCAATAAGGTCTAGGTGGGATTATTACAGGCCAATTCCCCTAATAAAATACTCCAAATAATAACACATGTTATTCTCTCATTCAACCTCATAAATTTTATTTATATTTGTTTAATAAATTTCTTTTAATATTAAAATTAATTAATTAATTAATAACCAATATATTGATATCACTTATCCTTATCTAAAATTAATAAATAACTTCAATTTTGCAATTTAGACCCTTTTTTTACTTTTAATTTAAAGCTTTTCATCTTTTCAAATTTAATCCCAACTCTTTTTTATTTTCAATTTTAGTCTACCATACTTTTCATCTTTCCCAAGTTTTCCGTTTCGTTCTAAATTTTGCGAGTTAACGCACCGCAGCGTGCGTATGAGGTTCAACATTTTTTCGTATATTTTTTCCTGTTTGACTGGCCCGTCGCGTCACATCTATTTTTCTGTGTTTGACAAGTTCGTCCAACACATGGGTCCTGGATGGACTTAGTTATTTTTTCTATGTTTTACGTTTCGGTTCAAAGATTTTACGTCTGCTTTTCGCTTGCCGTTATTTTTTCCACGTTTTTATTTATTTTATTTTTACGAGCTTTTCCGGTGTTGATGGTCGCTGACAATGGTAGAATATTGCTATTACTTAACACGGTTTTATGACAACCGCTGCAACGCGGGGGCTTAATACTAGTTATACATATATTAAAATAACTATTATTATAATATTAAAATAATAAAAGTATTAAAAGAACTATATATTGTTATAATATTAAAATTACTATCCGTTGTGAATTTTGCCAGTAGCTCATTTGGAGGATTTGTTGGCCGTTCAAAAAAATGACCGCACCTATGAAACTACAAAAACACCCTTCTACTGTTCACAAGCTTTGTGAATTAATAGATAGGGTAATTCTCCTCCACTACAATTCCTAGAGATCTTGGTTCAATCACCCCTTTATCCAAATTCATCATCAAAACCGTAGACCTTTAAGAATTAACACTCAAAGATTCATAGCTCAACTTGCGAACACAAACTAAACCAAAAAGAAGCCAAGTTTATTATTCTCAAGATTGTTTATCATTTTTAAAAATTGAATACTCTCAAGAGTAAGGTGGTGTTTGTTTTTTCAGATGCAAAAGGTCTGCAGTATGCGGACCACATCTGTAAACGTCTGCACGAGAAGAGGTGAACCAAATGTCTGCGGAGTGAAATAAAAAGAGTGTTTGATTATCTCACCTCTTTACCCCACATCTGCAAACTTTTTTTCCCTTTCTCTTCTCCCAAACCCCAAATCAGCCATAAATTCAGCCATAACCCCAAGTATTTCTTCAACAAATTCAGCCATAACCCAAATCAAAAGTCCTTCGAAATACTCTCCAGAGATCTCCCTGCTTTAGTTCCCTCTCTCGAGAAACTAAGGCACAAATAATCCATCCATCAGGTACATCTAATCGACCTTAATCTTTGCGTTAATTCGAAGATTGCGACCACAAATCCTATTATTATACTTCAATCAATAAAGAATTATGTTTTATCTGATTTGTTTATACAGGAACAGGAAGAATAAGATCATTCATGACGGGAGGAAATTTTGTGCAACGTGTTATGTTTTACCTTGTTAATGAGCTCCTCGTCGAAAGTAACAGGTTACTTCCTTGAATTATGATTTAGATGTTATTTATTTATTTATTTATTTATTATATAACTCATATACTTTATCATATATTGATTCAACTGATGTGAAAATAAGAAACAGATTCATAGATTAGGAGGAGATGGGTGGAGAGAGGGTTGGAAGAAGTGGGAAGACATTTGACCATGTCTGCGTAGGGAAAAGGACGCACAGAGGTTTGAAGACATTTTTAATGAAATGTCTTGTAAAAAATAAATGGTCTGCAGAGCTAAACGCCTACGCGTGGTCTGCGTGACGCAGACATAAGAGGTCAGAAGAGGTTTTTCTGAAAAAACAAACACCCCTAAGACTTGCAATTCCACACATTTCGGTTATGTTTGTTTTTGCTTAAAATGTCTGTAAAGAGCTTATGTCTGCGGGCGGGCAGACATAAGCCCTTGAAGACTGTTTGTTTAAAAAAAAAGATCTTAAAATAGCTTTTAATAGCTTAAAAAAAAGCTATGTATAATAGCTTCAAATCAGATCAGATCTTCACAAAGCCACCCACCCTTTTTCTTCTTCCTCTTCTCCCCTTCCAGCACCTCCACCTGCCACCACATCTCCGCCACCACCTCCTACCTCTCAGCCACCACCTCCACCACCACCATCGTCAAAGAGAGAGAGAGACCAGAGAGAGAGAGAGACCGTAGAGAGAGAGAGACCTGTGAGAGAGAGAGAGAGAGATCTGTGAGAGAGAGAGATCGGTGAGAAAGAGAGACCGTAGAGAGAGAGAGAGAGACCGTAGAGAGAGAGATCTGTGAGAGAGAGAGAGGCCGTAGAGAGAGAGATGCGGTGGTGTGATGGCGGTGTTGTGATGGCGGAGGTGGTGCGGTGGTGGTGGTTGTAGAGAGAGAGAGTTTGTAGAGAGAGAGAGTAGAGAGAGAACTGTGTTGTGTGTGTGAAGTTGTTTTTGAAGGAAAAAAACAAACCCTATTCTCCTTGTAGACTGCAGACATTTGGGCCACATCTTCTCTTGCAGATGCCTGCAGATGTGGTCCGCAGACTGCGGACATTTTACATCTGAAAAAACAAACAGCACCTTCATCTATAAATTTTCTTAAAATTCTCATCATTTCTATAACACCCACAGTACACAATATCTTCTAAAAATGCTGATTTTTGCTAGAATAGGACCAGTCACCGAATCACTAGATGAACTATAACGATAAAAAAATCAATTCGGATCTGGAATGCGATTTCGATCATACGGACACGTTAATCGAGATCTTAATTTTAGTTTTTAGATCTCAAAATGTTGATAGTTTCAGAAACGTGTGATCATTTAATGTTTTGAAAGCTTTAGAGGTTTTTTAATGTTGTAGATCTAACAAACAAATCTTGAAAAGAAATGTGATGTTGATTCATCTATAAATTTGATTCATCTTTTTTGTATCCAATTTTTTTGTTGGAAAGAAACAAACAAACAAACAAACCCAAAATCTCGTATCATTTTGTGAAAAAGTTATTGAATCTATGATCAACTTCTTCATTGAAATGGTAGATTTCATCATCATCTTCTTCAAAATCTAACGTTGTTGAGGAGTGATTGTGGATAAAGATTGGGAATTTGGAAATGGTTGTTGGGTAGGGGTGGTTTGGGAGACACCAGATTGCGGTGGGTGGATGGCCAGAGCTCGTGTAAATGACCAGTGGTTTAGAAGACTTGATTTTCAGATGAGGGGTCGGGGGTGGTGGTGGTGGTGATTTTTTGGTGGTGGGTGGTGGCTGGAAAGTTGAGAGAGAAAGAAAGGGCTGGGTGGGTGTGGGGCATGTGATGAGCAAGTTTTATTTGCTTTTCAGGGAAAATGACAATAATACCCTCACATTGGGTCCATATGATCTAATTTAACTAAGAACATTAACTGCCTTAGGGCTAAAGGACATGACGTGTAACATTTTAAAACATTAAGTACAAGACTAATCAATTTTAAAGACAAATGACACCGCCTAAAATTTGATAAAAAAATAAAGAGAAAATGCCCGGATAGTCCCTGTGGTTTGCCCATTTTTCACCTTTGGTCCCTAACTTTCTAAAATTACCGCTATAGTCCCCAACTTTTGCAATTTTGTTCCCAGATAGTCCCTGGCGTGGATGAGGGTTAGTTTTTGGTGTTAAGTGGATGTGAAATTACTAAAATGCCCTTACTACAAAACAAAATAATAAAAACAATAAAACATTTATAAATTCAATAAGCCCCACTCAACCCCTCACCCAATCAAACACCTCCAATCTTTCTTTGTGGGACCCGCCATCTCCATCTTCAACCTATTCCACCCACCCTTTGCAGCCTCACCTTCCACCACCACACTCCACCTGTTTATATACCACAATTATGTTGTGTCGCCTTCCTCTTCTGAAGCCTAAAAGCACTTGATGGACTTGAAGTCGTTGTCAATGGCATCATCTCGTGAAGGAAAAACAATTAGCTTCTTAAAGGAAGAAGGTGCACCTTTTAAATGAGAAAATTTAGAAGTCTTATCAGTTAACTAAGGTAGGGAAGTTATTAGTGAAAACTGATAAATTTGAACAAATTGCAGTTAACCTGTCATAAGAATTCTACTTTTTGATATTTTATATGTAGTGATGGTTTGAATCATGACTATTTACTTTGAGATCTTTTGCTTCATTACTGATTGTCCAGATTACATAGCTCCAGGTCTTACTTTATGCTTTTTGCTTGGCCCGGCAAAACAAGCAAATTGGTTGGGTAACAGTTTAAACAGGTCAATTAGAAAAATAAAAGTGTCAATTGACTAATATCATTAATTATAGCAATTATAACTAATAGTTACCTTCTTGTGCAGCCATTGATGCCACCGTCTGAACCACCACCACCATCCTCTTCAATCAAACATCACCACTGCCACCGTCTTCAAACCACCACCGCACCACAGCCCTATTCAAACCACACAGCCGCACAACCGACCGACCACCGCTTTCAAATCCCACCACCGTACAAATCTGAATCGCAACCACTTCACGATTTTCAGTCAACTGCGACTGGTTACGGCTTTAATTGGTGGGGATTGTAGGAGTGATGTGGTGATATGCACAGAGAGAGAGAGGGGTTGAGGAGATGAAGTATGAGGAGAAGGTGGGTCCCATTTGTTTATATTTTAATATTTGTTTAATTATTAATGTTTTATATATTTTAAGGAAAGGGTATTTATGTCATTTCACACACTCTTAACTGAGAAAACTAACTGATGTTAGGCCCAGGGACTATTCGGGAATGAAAATTGAAAAGTTATGGACTATAGCTGTAATTTTAGAAAGTTAGAGACTAAAGGTGAAAAAAAAGCCAAACCACAGGGACTATCCGGACATTTAACTCAAAAATAAAGGACAAAACTTATAATCCACTCTTGATTAAAGGAAAGATAAACAATGGGTAGTGAAATGGATGAAGATCAAACGTTGAAATAAAGATATTTAAATAAAACTAGAAAAGTAACCCGCCGCGATGCGGCGGGAGGCTAGATTTATATAAATATTAAGCTTGTTCACGGCTACAGCCACTGTTGATTACCAACACTGGCACAGACACCTCTAGATTCAAACACGTTATTATGAGATCGAGGAGATATGCTCACACGGTTCGGGCTTGCACTGCCTCTACTGCTTCTATGGCTTTTCATCTAAAAATATAGATTTCATACATTATTGTATGCTATTTTTTATTGCCAAATAAATTAAAGCTGGTAATAAACCAATAAAGATGCCTTACAGTCGATGATCTTGAAATCGAAATCGATTGAGTCCTAGGTCTACCCCTTTGTGCAACATTAACTTGTGGCACTTCATCATCCAAAGATGGAAACAAAGGTGTATCCGGAGGAGTTAATAACCTTTAATGTTATGAGAAAAAAGTTAGACACATACTAACTAAAAAAAAGTTATACATACTAACTAAAAAAATAACCATCATGGAATCAAAAATATACAAGATCATATCAAGATCTTTTTAACAGCAGAAATGGATTAATTAGTTTGAACCACCAAAACTAACAAGATCTATCATTTGAATGATAGATATATAAGGCCAAACAAATTACACCAAGATAGCCGGTAAGCGGGCAACAAGCTGCGCCGCTACCCCCTTTTGAATAGCGAAACCTAACCTAGTAAAAACGAAACCCCGATCTCTAGGAGACGAAATGTTGCTGTGAACAACCCGTTGGACCCGTTCAAGAAATCTGATGGCTTCTGGGGCTAGCGAGCCAAAGGTATCATGGAATTAAAGAATTATTTCATAGTTCAGGTTCGTTTTTGTCATTTTTACAACTGTGGATTTGACGAGAGCTTTGAGTTTAGGGAATATTGCAATATATTCTTTTCAAACCAAATTATTCATTATTTTTCTTCATTGTTTTATTGTTCAGTGCTAACATGAAATAAAGAGCATACGGAACGCATAAGTACCGACCATTCATAATCGTTCTTCTCCTCTTCTGCATGGAGGAGATCACTGCTTTCGCCTCGAGCAGGAACATTTATCCCAAGCTTGTAATCTGAAAAATAACGCAACTTACTTGCTGAAAAAAGAAAATTAGAAAATTTTCACTTATTACTACTTTCCCTTTTAAAAAACAAACCGAAGATCTGAAACGATGTTCTTCTATACATAATTTATTATGTAATAATTAGTTAATCAGATGTAACAAAATGGTTTGCAGGATATAGTGTTTGGATGCGCATCTGTTGTTTAAGTTGTGATAATAACACAATCAGTTGAGTGTTTGGTAACATCTGACTACTGAAGAATTTAAAAGGTCAACGGCCATAAATAATCAGCTGACCACGAAGTGTTTGGAGTTTGGAATTAATCAAAAGTTCTAAACATTTAGTTTTACATATGGCTAGTAATACCATATTCATTTTCTTCGTATATAACTATAATATATTGGAGAACTAGTGAAAATTATTTATCACCATGTGATAAAAATTTAAATATATGGTTTAAAAATTATAAAAAAAAATCTATAGTTTTGACTAACTTTTCATTCATACGGCCTTTTTTGTTCTTTTATTAAGGTATCCCTCTCTCTTTTTTTTTGTTTGAACGGCAAATTTGGATCACTGACGGACTACTGGAGTATCATCGTGTCACCAGCAGAACCACCCGATCATATCCATCTCTACTAGGCATAATGCCTATACACCAATTTAGGAGGAAACCCAATAAATTAGGAAAACTCGCTTGTGAGAATCGAAATCAAGACCTATTGGTCTCATAGCCTTATCTCACCTCGAAGATGACACTAGGCTATAAAACCATGAGCGGTATCCCTCTCAATCTAATCACACCCTATGCTAGTGATAATCTATGGATTCTCCTCTCGACCGAGACTTGATTTTTAATGCACATGTGATCTTTAAGCGATACAGTTGATCTCTTTATCTTTTCATTCTTGATTCTCTCTTTAAATTTCGAGGAGTTACAATCGAATGAGGACCAAATCTTCACAAAAGGACACTATAATTTTTTTTCCTAATTACCTCTAGGACCTATCTCTACATTTGGAATGGAAGTAAATGATTCTGATTCCAACTGCAAAATACACTTCGTGTCGATACATTTTCCTACTTTCTTATTGACCATATTAAAACTATAAAAAATAAAAATAACAAAGAATTATTTGCAAATTTCAAGGCTTAAAAGTCCTTTTTAAAATATCCTTTTAACACAATTTTCATTATTATTTAGCAAAAATGACCATGTGCTTGTTTTACAAGTACTTATTTGGCCCTATCTTACTAATGTAGATAAAAGCCCCTTTATAATTTTAAAAATTACATTTTCTATAATCTTACAATTTTGACAACAAGTCTAACCACGATTCTTATGCGCGCTTGACTTTCAATCAACGGTTTATCATATGAATTTTCAACTTAACCTCATATTTATGCGCGCTTTACTTTCGGTCAACGGTTTATCATATGAATTTTCAACTTAACCTCATATATTCGTATCATCATATTAGACTATACTAATGACACTATATATGTTTCATACTCATGATGCAATATGCTTTCAACCACATGATCCCCTAGTTATATTATGCACATGTATAACCAAATCAATACAAACTTAAGCTCTAATGATCCTACAATTGTCAACTATATTCAAAGCTAGTAATTTAACATAATCTCAACATCATTCTTTGTTAGCAAGTCCACAAGCTATAACTTTAGTGCACATCCATATCCAAATTACCATTAAGCCACTAGTCCGACACATGATCTTTACCACACATTTTAAGTAAGGAGTAAAACTCCTAAGTATACTTTTTACCAAAATTGTTTTATCAAACTAAATATTCATATGTATTTCAAACAAAACACATATCTCATGTTAACCTGTCGTTGATCACCTCATTGTTACATTCTATACATTTCCGTCCATCACTTGTACACAATTTCATCTAAAATCATCACATAAGCATTTCATCAAACACTTGGCGGGTGTACAACAATTAAGGCACAATGTACAAGTATTTCATGCTCATCTTCTACCATCTTGCTTTCAATCGTCAACAATAACACCAAATCGAATTACTTCCAAATCATACTCAATCTAACTAATAAGAATCGAACATATACCACATCGTACATCAAAATTATACAAGAATTGAACATGGTAATTCATTCATCTCACCATCCTTACTATCACAAGTGGGTTTTATCTCAAAACATCAAATTACTTAGAATCACGCATAACCCATGTTTCACATATCGATTCTAATACATGCTCATGCTTAATTTCATACTAATTCACAGATTAATCATACCCCACTACATACAAAATCATCAAATTACATTCTACAACTTACCATGTGTCTTTTAAGGTTGGATGATGATAATTCTTCATTCATGCATGATTTATCTTCAATTTTCATCATCAGTTTCTTGGATTTAGGCTTGTTTGAGAACCCCTCTTTTTCTCTCTTATGTGTGTCGACACACACACAACACAAACATACATGTTCTTGAACATTGTATTGAGTTGTAAACTTTAATCCCAATCACCAGTTTTCCACATTTAGTCCCTCTAGTTTGCCATCTTATCTTCAAAAAAGTATAAAAAACATATTCGATGTTTGCAAACCCTAGATTAAGAGTAAATTACAAAAATCGTCCTTTATGTTGACACTAGATTACAAACCGTGTCCTTTATCTTCAAAAAGTATAAAAAACATACTCGATGTTTGCAAACCCTTGCAAGTTATGTCCTTTAGCCTTAACCAAGTTATTTTTTATGGTTAAATCTGACCTAGTGAACCCCACATAAGGGTATTTTGATCATTTTACTCTTATTACTATAATAAACAATTATAAAAATAATAAATAAAAGAATTTTGTTTATATATTGTTATATATAAATAAACACACACATACAGCCAGATCGAATCAGATCAAATACATAAAAACCATATCACGAACATCGTCGTTATCATACTCACCTGCCTCACTGATGAGTTGGTCTGAACCCTAATCCAGCCAGATCCTGTCATCAACCCACCCTGATTCAACTAGATTTCGTCGCCAACCACCGTGATTCAGCCAGTTCCCGTCAACCACTCCTTTTTCTCTCTAAACAAAATTCTGGGGTTGAGTACCACGCGACGCCGAGGTTAGCGCCGACAGCGGAGTACTCGGAGCGTGAGCGTGCTATCACGGTGTGGCCTTGACGGACGAGGGTTTTGGAGAGGAATTGACCGAAGTTACCGAAGCCAACAATGGCGATTTTTAGGGTTTTGGATTTGGGATTTGTTTGGAGAGTTTTGATTCGAAGTCGAAGGTTTGTGCAGCGTCGATAACGGATACTTCACCATCAACTGCTGCTGGTAATCGCTCGCCTTACCTACCGCCGCCGCGTCGGAAGCCTTACCGGTGTTGCCGCTGGCGCTACCTTCCGATTTCATCACTGCACTCACTCCACCTTCATCTCCAAACCCTAAAACCTTCTATTTCATCTTCTCAATCGGTGGTAGTAGTGGTGCTAGATTGGTGGTGGGATCAGGAGTTCTGGAGTGTTTATCCGTGGAGTTAACGGACAGCGGATTAGAGGTGATAATGGTCTGTACGGTAACTAGGTCACCTGCTCGAGCTGTTGTGTGAATATCTTCCGACGAATTTGAAGGTTTCCCATTCTTCTTCTCCAAAGGAATGAAAAATTTGGATTTTTAGGGTTTTCTGGTTTTAAGGTTAGAGAGAGGGAGAGTTGAGAGAGAGAAAGATAATCAGTTATGAGAGAGGACTTAATTTATTTTTTATATATGTTTAACTAGATTAGGGACCTGTGTATTACACAGGTTGAATAAATATTTTTTTAAATATTAATTATGTAACATATCATATAGTTCTTAAAATCTATAGTTCATTTGAAGTTGTCATGTGAAATCGAATATTTAATATGAGAAAGAAACGGTGAAACCAAATTTTAGATGACTTATAATTGAAACGTGATTTCCATTATATAAAAAATGCAACCTATGATAATAAAATTAATATCTAACATATGTTAAACTTACCCCCTTGAAAATTTAATTATAACTACAATATATTATTTGTACATAAATATTGTAAATTAAATAATTATAACAGATAATTAAATTATTTGAAAATTTAGTTATAACAATACTAAGTATTTGTACATAAATGTTGTAAATTGAATGCATACGATAGAATTTGAACACATATACTTTTACACACTAAGTAAATAAAAAAGAGTTATATTTTAAAAAAATGTGTGTATTGCATGAGTTGAATATAATGTAATCGATTAATACATATAGTCGTCAAGACATATATTTTTAAAAAAATATACTTTTTGTTAGGTTATCATTTATGTATTTTATTATTACTTGTGTTTTTACTTATATTTTTGCATTAAAAAGATTAGTTATGCTTATTTTATTTTATTTTTACTGTAATAGTTGTGATTTGCATATTAATTTTAATCCAAAGTCCGTATGTTAGTGTACCTACTTATTATTATTATTATTATTATTATTATTATTATTATTATCTATTTCAAATAATTCTTCAATAATCTTAGAAAACCTTTTAAACCAATTAAATTTATCCTCATCCATTGAGTTTTCAAATTCCATAAATTTGGTTTAACGATTGCAATTGCCACATAACAATTATTACTTCCTAATTTAGTGCATATAGTATAAATAAATAGGAAAAACAAAAGGGTAAAAAATAAAAAGATAATTCAACTAACCTATAGATTACCTTAAATTAATTAATAGTCATAATATCTATTTATTTAGGTGGAAAAATACAATTGAAATCATTCATAGAGCGCCATGTGTCCCACATATGGTTTCTTTTATTACATTGTATAGATTATTTAAAATTCTTTTTTTATTTTCTTTGTTAGAGATATTTTTAATAAATTAGTAAAATTACCAAAATACCCTCGTGTGGGGTACCCTTTGTCTGATTTAGCTATGAAAAAGAGTTAATTGCCATTTTCGCCCCTGAGGTTTGGGCACATTTGCCATTTTCATCCAAAATGACAGTTTGGTACCATTTTGCCCCTCACGTTTGGCCATTTTTGCCATTTTCATCCAAATCTCTAACCTAGTTACTTTATAACGTCAAATTGGGGTATTTTTGAAATTTGTTAATAATAAGGGGGTAACCTTAGACATCAAACTAGAATCTTCGATAACGCGTTGGAAGATCGAATTTACGCTACAAACATACGCATCTCTTTTCCCCCAAAATATCAAACCAGCCTTTGAACTTTCAAGAACACGAAAATGGCGAGACCTGCAAGACAATCATCATCCATAACCACCACCATAACCCTTGAAAACCCCGTTCCATCGCAGACAACAACCTTAACGATAACGCTCAATCCACGGGAGAAGAAGGTGACTTGGAAAGAAGGCACCGTCGATAACGAATTTCTTCAAAAAAAGAGCTCCAAAAAATGTTGCATCTTCCACAAACAAAAACCCTTCGATGAAGATTCTAGCGATGATGAAGACTCTCATGATCATCATCGTCATGATTGTGGCGGATTCAAGGAGGATGACGACGGAGCATCCACGAGTTAGGTTGTTTTCATGTTTTTGGTACCGTATATGAGTTGTTTGTTCGATGATATTTTATGAGAAATGAAATTGATTCAAGTTCTGTTTCGGATTTTGGTTTGGTTGATGTTTGATGCGTATGAATTGTTAAATGAATTGGTTGCATATGGTGTTTGTATATATGTATAGATTGATGATAGATTTTGTGGTCTGCAAGTCTTTTATGATGTTTATTATATTTTATAGAGTAAATATAAAAAATTAAATTAAAAAAATTCTCATTTAACAGAACTTTTTAACTAGGTTAGAGATTTGGATGAAAATGGCAAAAATGGCCAAACGTGAGGGGCAAAATGGTACCAAACTGTCATTTTGGACAAAAATGGCAAATGTGCCCAAACCTCAGGGGCGAAAATGGCAATTAACTCCTATGAAAAATAATAGAGTTAGGGCTAAAGGACATAATGTGCAAGGGTTTGCAAACATTGAGTACATTTTTTGTACTTATTAAAGATAACGGACACAGTTTGCAATAAGTAGCATACATAAAGGACGAGTTTTGTAATTTACTCTATATTTAATGGGATTATTATTTATATGATCCTCTAAATTATACTTTTTAGCAAAATTAATTAATCAATTAGAGAATTTATACTATATAATAAAATAAACCATTTATATGACACATGTCATTCATTGGAGCCATTGATATTTTAGCCTATTAAATTTAAATAATTATTTATGAGATATACGATGAGATATCCATTTAATATATATAATTATTAAAAATATTGATAATAAAAAGAGTCATGTTACATTATATTATTATTTAAGATATATATATGTTTTAAATATATTTATTTTAAATAAAATATTGTATATTTTTTAAATCTATACTATATAATAAAAGAAACCATTTTGGGGACACTTGTCATCATATTAGGCCACCTCTTATAGATAATGATTATTTTAGTTTAATCTCTTCTAATTAATTATAGATAATCCTCCTATTAACTATTATTTAGTTTAATAACTTATAGATAATTATTATTTAGTTTAATCTCCTTCTCATTTATAATATTATTTATTTGAACTAATTAGAGTTAATTACTGTATTCGTCTCTGTGATTTGTCAAAAATCACTATTGTAATACCCGAAAAAAAATATAATAGATAAAATAGTAATATGATGATTATCTATAAATCTAATTAAATTTGGATTGAATTAATAAATAATATATGTTATTATTTTTGGGAATGTGGTTATATGATTAATAGAAATTAATTAATTTTGAAAATTCATATATGGGACCATCGTTATATTGTTGCAGTATTAACTCAAGGGAAAAGATCAAATAGGAAGTTTATTTTGGCTAGGAAGTATAGGAAGCAATCTTAGCCGTTCATTATCTTTTTTTAAATTTTTGGACGCGTGGGCATTTTCGTCTTTTTCATTATCATATCTTTGTTCTAATTCGATTATAGATTCTGTTACCTCTTTTCTTAGTTCATCACCCTCATAACATAATTGAAGATTCTATAACCCTAAATCGCCATCGATCGCAAATTCACCTCTTTTCAAACATTAATCTTGTATCGTTCGTCAATTCGATAACTTCAATGTCTTCTTCAGACTCTGCTGGTATGTTTAGCTTCAATTTTGAGTAAATTTTTGTTATTTTTTCCGAATTTCATTGTTTTACGTTTTATAATTCGTGTTTCTGTAAGTAATATTTGATTTTTCATAAGTTTAATTGTTATTGTTGTATAATTTAACATAATTTGTTTGTTTTGTTTCTTCATCATTTATTGCGTTTTAGTGAAGAGTTGCGTTTTATGATATTAATTAAATTATATGCATACAAACTTTTAGTTTAAGATTTATTTAATATAAAGCTATAACTGTCTCTAACTATTATTGTTGTACATTTTTTGTTTGTTCATCATTTGATGCGTTTTACTGACTGTATTGCGTTTTATGTTTTTATGCATAATAGTTCATTTACAAACCTTAAAGGTCTGTATTTCTAAATTATTATTAACATATTTTGAGATTTAACACTAAACACATTATTATATAGGATGTATTGCGTTTTATGATTATTTGTTAAGTGTTTCAGATCATATGATGCGTTTTACTGAACGTATTGCTTTTTATGCTTTTATCCATATTAGTGCATATATAAACTTTAAAGGTTTGTATTTTTAAATTTTTATTAACATATTTTTAGGTTTATCACTAAAAACATTATTATGTAAGAGGTATTGCATTTTATAGTTTTTTAATTGTTTCAGATAACATTTCCAAGTGGGAGGAACGTGTATGCATAAACAATGGAAGAAAGTTTTTCAAACCTAAAGTCAGTGGATCCATTACACCTGCTGTTGGAATGTTTTTTAAGTCATTTGATGAGGCTTTTGCGTTTTATCAGAGATATGCACTTGCTGCAGGTTTTTCTGCAAGAAAAAATACCTCTTGGAAAAATGGTGGTGGTTTAGTGAAAATAAGATATATTGTCTGTTCAAAAGAAGGATTTCATGTTAGCAAAGAAATAGATTCTGGTTCAGTTGAGAATAGTAAAAAGATTGTTAGACGTAATAGAGGTTCAAAAAGAGTTGGATGCAATGCTCATGTGAAATTAATATTAGAGAACAATAATATGTTTAAAATCTACTACTTTGAAGAAGAACATAATCATATCTTTGTTGAAAATGAAGATATTCATTTCTTGCCGGCTGCCCGAAGTATCGATTATGTGAAAGAAAGTTTTATATCTGGATTGTCTGCAATCAATATTGGACCTGTTAAAGCATTCAATATTATGAAAACAATGTATGGTGGTTTTGGTGAAGTTGGTGCTAGTAAAGTTGATTGTAAGAATTATAGAAGGGATTTGAATCTTTACATCGGAGAGTATGATGCAGAAATGGTAGTTAGGCGTCTTATTAGGAAGAAAGAATGTTGTCCTGGTTTCACATGTGATTATGTTATTGGTGAAGATAGAAGATTGAAAGGGCTTTTCTGGGCTGATGAGCAATCAAAAACAAATTATACAGTGTTTGGTGACATATTTGGTTTTGATGCTACTTATAAATCAAACAAGTAAGTTTTTTTTTCATTTATTGCGTTATATATCATGTTCTAATTTTTCTAATGCTTTTTTAATTTGTTTTTTATGCAGGTATGATTTGGTTTTTGTACCATTTACTGGTATTGATAATCATTTTAGGAATGTCACATTTGGTGGTGCATTACTTGGTTCGGAGACTGCAGATTCTTATAGATGGCTTTTAAGGTGCTTTGTTAATGCTTTTGGAAGTGAGCCTAAAGTTGTTGTTACTGATCAAGATGCTGCAATGAAGAGAGCTATTAAGGATGTACTTTCAAGAAGTAGGCATAGGTTATGTATGTGGCATATATGGGAGAAATTGAAGACAAAGGTATTAATTGCGTTTTATGATATAACAAACTGCAATTTTAAATTGTTTTATTATTGCGTTTTATGTATTATACAATAAGATCCCCAAATATTTTTATCAATAGAATTACAAAACAATTGCGTTTTACCATCAATCCATTATGTTTATCATTTTCAATATATTGGGTTTTAAATTATTGCGTTTTATGTTTAATAATTTTATTACTTTTTATTCAGGTTGGTCCTGTTTTGTCAGCAAACACTGATTTTAATACAAGAATGACTCATGTTGTTTGGAATGATACTATTATTCCAGAAGATTTTGAAACTGAGTGGCATTCAATAATGTCTACTTTTGGATTGGAAAATCATGAGTGGTTAAAAGATATGTACGATCTTCGATTTGATTGGATTCCTGCTTATTACCATGGAGAGGATTTGGCTGGTCTTATGCGTACTACGTCGAGATGTGAAAGCGAGAATTACTTCTTTGGTCAGATTTGCAATCCAAGATGTACACTTGTTGAATTTTTCACTCATTTTGAGACTGCAATGGATATTCAAAGGCATGAGCATAGGAGGAATGATCATGATACAAGGTATATTGAGTCTAAGCCCTGGAGTGACTTTGTATTGGAGAAACAAGCATCAGAAATATATACCAAAACAATTTTTAAGGATATTCAGATTGAAATTGATGCTGCCATTACAAAGTGTATGTCAAAGTCTCTTGATATTGTGGGTGATGTTCAATATTTTGAAATAAAGGATTTCAGACAGCCATGCACATCTTTTTTCAAGGTATTTTTTAAATTTATAGAGTTTTAAATATCTATTGCGTTTTATTTTTCCATCTTTTATTGCGTTTTATCATTATATGATCATATAGTTTTATCTGTATTATATTTATTATTCATTGCTTTTTATATTTCATTTCACTAATTTTATATAGCTTTTTAATCTTATTTACAGGTGCAATACAGCAAACAAGAAGATGGTTTAAGTATAAGTTGTTCTTGCAAACGGTTTGAACAATTTGGTATATTGTGCCGGCATATATTTTACGTATTACGGTATGATGATATAACTGAGTTTCCTAGAAGATATGTTCATAGAAGATGGATGAGAGATGTTGTTTCTGTTGGATCAAATCATTCCAATATTCGGTTTGATGAAATTGGTAGGAATAGTGAAATTGATAAAGTTTATAGAGAAATCGTTGTTGCAAATGAGTATGTGGTTAATAGGCTGGTTGGCGATTTAGATGAGCTGTGTCGTTACAGAGATCATATTAAAAGTTATATTGATAAAGCGGATGAGGTTATGGTTGCTGCGCCGCCTCCTAGTCGCAAAGAAAGATTTGCTGATATTGGAGGGAACTTAGAAAAATCAGATTCTATTATTCGTGTCCCGATCAAAATAAGGACCAAAGGATGCGGTGTACAAAAAAGGATCAAGTCAAATCGTGAGATTGCAATTCAGAAATCATCAAAGATCCAGAAATCGTGCCGTGTATGTGGTGAAAAAAGGACATAACAGTCGCACATGTAAAGATAAGGTTTCTTCTAATGCTATAGGTTCTAGCAATGCAATGTAATTATGTATACAAATTCTGTCAAAATCAGATATCAATAAGTAAAAAAAAATTTGTCATTGCGTTTTATGATGTATATGTTTCATCTCATTTTGTTACTGCGTTTTATGATATCCTTCATAAATATCAGTTTGTTTTGGTTAATTGCGTTTTATGATAACAACAATATATTGTTATTGCGTTTTATACATAGAACAATATACTTTAATTTGTATTTTTTGATTATTGCGTTTTATTGTAACACAGATCATAGATCAAATTAAACAAGAAATGATGACAACCCTAAGCTTCCATCAAGGATTTCCAAATCACTTATCAGCTTTTTATGGTTAATTGCGTTTTATGATAACACTATATTGTTACTCCGTTTTATACATAGAACAATATTCTTTAAATGGTATTTTTTGATTATTGCGTTTTATTATCACACAGATCATACATAAAATTAAACAAGAAATGCAAGTGGATATAATAAACATTGCGTTATATAGATAATGATAGTTTTAAACAAAGATGATGTTTTCAAACCACAAATTTAAATAAAAATTACTAGCATGATCAGCTTCATGGATCAAAGTTTGTTTCTTCATCGGATGAGAACCCTAAGCTTCCATCAGGGATTTCCTCATCACTTTCAGATTCAACCCAAAGTTCAACCTGTGAGACTACTGCGTTTTGAAGCTTCTCTGCAAATTTGCTAGCAGAGTTGTTGATGATTGGTATTCCAGATAACTGCTTCAAAAAATTTAGATCCTCACTGGTAGATATGTCCTTTGGGTCATACATCTCCACATCACCATCGTCCCAAGTGACTGAAACTTTGAAAGTTTCCTCAATGAACTCCCAAGATGTAACCTGGGCATCTTCAGTTGCAGTTTGATTCGGATTACCAAATCTTTTGTGTAGAATTCTGAACAGTGCGGCTGTTTCATCTGTGTAACGCGAAGGTGGTATACCTATTTCGTTCATCCTTTTCAAAACATTTTCATTGCAGTTTTGAAGAACAGAAGCAACGGAATGATATTTTATTTTTTTTTCCATCAAGGAATTGAAGAACGAAATTGCCTCTTTTAACCCACCAAACTGACAGTTGTTGATTAGCCATTTTAGGGTTTGTGTGTGTTGGGTATTTGGTGTATTTTGGTGTATGATGAGAGCAATGTGAAAATAGTTTAGGGTTTCTGTTCTTATATAATCGATTGGTAGAGGATTTTGAATCAACTGTCTTAATAATAAAAATGATTATTTTTTATTTTTTTCTTTGAATTGATTGTTCAATCATACAGTATTATATATCAGGAATCCAAAAGGCTTTTTAAGGCTTTTGGTCTAATCAATTTCTTGTCATTAAGCTATCAGTTTATTTTTTTTGGTCTAATTTGTTTTTTGTGTTATAAAATTGTAAAAAAAAATTCATTGCGTTATAAATATATTGCGTTATATATTTGGAAATGAATAATTAGAAAAAACATTGCGTTTTATAATAACTAGCATTTCAAAAAACATTGTAATAATTTAAACAGACAATGTTGAGTTATAGCATAATATTAAAATGTTGCGTTTTATAAATTTTATATATATTTCATAAACTTTTTTCAAAATAATGTTTAAATAATTTTAAAGCATACATATTGCGTTTTAAACTAACAAACAAATAAGTGCATTTTAAATATATCATCAAAATATTGCTTTATATGAAAATTATCCCAAAAGAAAAAACATTGCGTTTTATAATAAGTGCATTTCTAAATCAAAGTAACTAGCAAGATCAAGAAAATAATGAGTTACATAAAAACCATGCTAAATGAAAAAACATTGCGTTTTATAATAAGTATCATTTCAAAATCAAAGTAAACCAGCAAGAGCAAGCCTGTCTTTAATCCTATCTAAACTAGTGTCATAAGATTGTTTTTTAAGTTTCGCACTGAGGTCTCGAAACTTCTTTGAGTCCTCAATAACATAATCTTTTTGTTCGTTGATTTCGTGCAATAATATCTTCGCGATGAACTTTCTTCTTAAATCGTCAAGTTGTGCGGTCTGCTTGTTGACTGGTTTTTTTGTTTTTACCCTTCTTGATAATTGCAGGTTCTTCATATTCCATGTTAAACCCACAACCCCATTATTCGACCGGTTCTCCATGATAACATTCCATATGACGCATAGTGAATATACCACAGTCAATGCCATTATGTTGTGTCCTCCATTTCATCTGCATTCTAACAGGGGTTATTCCCTTTATATCATCTGCTTTTTCATGTCCAACAGATTTAAGGTAAGCTGCCAAAGCATTCCTCTATAGAAAAAAAAAACAAAACAAAATAAAAAGATTAGGTGGTTTATATTTGTGTTTTAAAAGCATAAGTAAGAATACTTACTGTATTTTCAGGCACATTCCCATATTTATCTTCATTTGTTTCTTCTTTCGCACTGTTGTCAATGATGAATATTTGTTTCTCTTCAAGATTGAAGGATATCACAAAGAAATGCTGTATATAGAGAATCGGGACAAGTATAATTTTAAAATCCTTTATGCTTTTTATCTTTGCACCTTGAAGAATTTTTTCTATGTTCATTGTGAATCCTTCTATCATCTTTTCTTTATTTTCAGTTTCTTCCTTTGAACTCGATGGTAAAGCCTGGATAAAATTAAACAACTTAACATATTATTGCGTTTTATGAAGGTAATTAAACATACAGCTGCGTTTTATGAAGGTAATAAAACATACAGCTGCATTTTATAAAACTTCATTCAAACAAAGTAAGCATTGCGTTTTATTAAAGAAATAAAACTGCAATTGCGTTTTATAAAACTTCATTCAATCATACTTCAAAATACTTCATTATAAGAATACAGAAAAATTGCGTTTTATATATCATACCAGCATTCGAATAGTACAGAAAAATCTTGGAGTTTTGTTGTCTTTTGATCTTCTTTTTTCTTCTTCATTCAAAATATATGACCAACAATTGATTACTTCTCCGGTGATTTCCAATCCTGGCCTCATTGTTTCAGCAGCATATCTATATAGAAATACATGATCTCTAATTTCAAAGAGAGTGTCCCTGCAAAAAAAAAATAATTAAATTATAATATTTTGATTTTTGTTTTGTGTTAGTGTATATAAATTATTTTTTACATCATTTCTCCTTCTGCATGGAAAGCATATCCCGATATGTTGTTTTCGTGTGCCGTTCTTGCTTCCTTCGTTGCTACTTGTCTTAGATAGTATGGTGAACAAAAGACTTCTGGTACATTTTTCTCTCGATCTGGTCGTACCATCCTTGTGATTATTTCTTCTGTTTTGCTTATATCACTTGTTGGTTGTTCTTGATGAACTGATTTTGCAGGTGTTTTATACGGATCTTCTTGTGGGTTGAGGAATGATGTGTTTTGAAGTAGATCACTGATTTCCTTTTCAGTATCCTGTTCTTCAATTCTATCAAACATTGTTTGTATTCCAGTAATTTGAACATCTTGTTCGATTGTTTTATTTTCAGATTCCGCTTGAATTTCAGTTTGTGCAGCGTGGCGAGTAGCATCAACTTCAACTTCATTTTCATCAACATTTGAAGACAACTAAGAAATTTTCAAATCAAAGGATGGTACCTCATCATCATGAATTTTCTTTTGATTTGATTTTTTTTCTTCTTCATCTGTCTTTTTGATAATCTCCAAGATTAATGATGGAGTTTCTTCGCAAAATGATGATTGTACCATTGAAGATTTTTCAATGTGTGTTTGCAGAACAGATGTAGGTTCATTCTCACTGATTTTTTCTGGATTGGAGGACTGAACTACAGGTGTGCTATCCTCATTGCGTTTTGTATCATCATCATTGCGTTTTACAATCAATGGTGTTGAAATGATTTGATTTTCGGTGTCTTCATTTTGGCTCAAATTTAGAAATCTTGATGGTGTTTCCATCATAGTTGAATCAATATTAACTTTCATGTGCTTTTTTGCTTGATGGTTGAATTTTTCAATCAATGACACCCATTCGTTTACTTTGTTATGAAGAACTTCACTGTTTGGATATTCTTCGACAATCTCATCTATGCGTGATTGGATGTTTTCGAAAATTTCTTCAAATCCTTTAAAATGATTATCCAAAGCAGTCACAAGATATTCTTCATGTGATTTTTTATCTTTAATGTTCTTCATATTTTCATCGCCACTTTTTGTTGAATGAATGTCAGAAAGACCTTCACTTTGATTTTGTGATGGCATGAAATTACGCAGTCGGCTTTGACTGTCTACCCACATTTTATCTTTATTTCCTATTGATGGTTTAATGAAGAATTGCCCCCATGATCCTCCACTTTCTGTATGTGTTTTCTCAGTTTCATTGGTTATAATTGGGCTGTTTTGAACATTCTCTTGATTCTCTTGATCAATCCAGTCTGTTGCAGCTTTAAGTAAGGTGATTGGTTGTTCTTCATCATCGTCTTCATCTTTTTCTTCAGATTCATCTTCAAAAATTTCTTCGTTTTCTATCTCGGATTCAGTTGGATAAACATAAAATTCATCCTTTTCATCTTTCTTTTTTTGTTTATTCTTTCTGACTTTTTTCACTTTATCCATTACAAGACATCTCCCCTCATTTTGAGCAGCAATTTCCAATTCATCTTCAAATTCTTGTAATGTTGTAGAGTCAATTTTATCAAGAGAGAACTCTTCAGTGTTTTCAGCATCGTCAAATCCTTGTTTTTTGTAAGCATATAGTATCTGTATGAATCATTGCGTTTTAGAAAAATAATCAATTCAATTTTTGTTGCGTTTTAAAATATAAATCATTGTAAACAACTTACAAAACTAATGTTTTGTAACTTTAAATATATCGCGTTTTACAAAAACATTGCGTCTTACACAAGCAAAGAATAGTTTTAAACAAATAAAGAATATAAACAAACAAAAATGAAAGATCATTGCGTTTTAAAATATACATTGCATTTTATAAAGTATAGTTTTAAACAAACAAAGAATATAAACAAGCAGCCTAAACAAGCATTCAGCAAATATTTGCTAAATATTCAGCAAATATTTAGCAAAAACATTGCGTCTTACACAAGCAAAGAATAGTTTTAAACAAATAAAGAATATAAACAAACAAAAATGAAAGATCATTGCGTTTTAAAATATACATTGCGTTTTATAAAGTATAGTTTTAAACAAACAAAGAATATAAACAAGCAGCCTAAACAAGCATTCAGCAAATATTTAGCAATAATGAAAAATCAGATTTCATACCGCTAACAATGCAATAGGTCCATTGAAGAGCTTCTCATTTCCAGGCCATTGTCTTCTTGTACGCCTTAAAACGGTCAGAATATATTCACACCAATTAAAATCCTGGGTTTTTTTTGTCACTTTTCATTGATGGCAAGAATCTTTGATTAACATTACTACTTTGCATTGCCTCCGCCATGATCGTAAAAAATATAACCAAGAAATTTAGTTTGAACAATCTTCCAAGCTCATTTCTTGATTTTAAATAACTAATCAAGTTGTGTGCATACATTCTCTTCAAAATATCCCTGCTGAATTGACCGCGCCAGAATTTAATTATAAGATCAGTGTCTTTTGGTCTCAGTTTTTCTACAATCTCTGTTTTTCCATTTGGTATTTGAAATACCTTTTGGATAAATTCAGCTGTGATCTTAATCTTTTCATCTCCAATATTTATCTCATCATTTTCAGCATCAAAGTTTTTTACCAACCAATATCCGAATTTACGTGGAACTGAATGCAGCTTGAATTTTAGTATGCTCTCAAACCCTATTTCTCTAACAACATTCCTTTGCTCTTTTGACAAACCTTCAATATAATCTTTTAGATTATTGACTGCACATCTTATGTTGATTTTTTTTCCGTCGTAATCATAATATGGTTGCTGTTCTGGTTGTTCTTTTGTTTTATCTTTCCTCAGTGATCTCTTTGGTTTTGATTCTGCCTTTTCCTTCTTTTGATTTTTTGTCAGGTTAACTCTTGGTTGTGGATCAACAAAATCATCATCTGATACATTGAATTATGTTAAAAACATATATTTTTTCATGAAATTTGTTAAATGCGTTTTATGTTACCTGAATTTACTTGTTGTTGTTTGGAAGTATGCAGAACAATAGCTCGACTAGATTTTTCATCCTTTGAATCAGAAACTGTATCTTCTGATGATTCTATCACCACTTTCTTTCTTTGCCTTTTTTGTTTTTCCTCTTGTTTTTTAACTTTAAATAGAATAATGAAACAATGTCAATTAACAAATTTATGATAAAACGCATTAGCTAACACTATTAAGATAAAAAGCAGTGATTCACAGGTTTAAGATAAAACGCAATACTTTACATCATATTATTTAACACACCAAATTAACATTACATAATCTCATTTTGTCTTTTATGATATATTAATGTAAAACGCATTAGTCAACAATGTCAATTAACAAATTTATGATAAAACGCATTAGCTAACACTATAAAGATAAAAAGCAGTAATTAACAGGTTTAAGATAAAACGCAATACTTTACATCATATTATTTAACACACCAAATTACCATTATATAATCTCTTTTTGTTTTTTTATGATATATTAATATAAAACGCAATAGTTAACAACACATGTATCTCAGCAAATTCAAAGATAAAACGCAATGTTCTAAAATTCGATTACAATTATCATAATAATAATCTCTTTTTTTCTGCAAATTTATTAGGGGAGGAGGGGTGGTTCACTAGTGATAGTTTCTATCACTCCCACTATCCAATCAAATCATGCCATGTCATCACCCAATATTCTATCACTAGTGATAGAATTGTAGGGGGGGTGGTATCACTAGTGATGGAATTCTATCACTCCCAATTTTTTTTAATTTTCATTTCCTACACTACATGTTTCATGTGTTAAATAATTCATACAAAGTATTTCGTGTGTGTGGATATATATTTCGTGTGTGTGTGGTTATATAATTCTCAAATAACCGAACCCAAAAGCCCAAATTAAAAAGCCCAATATATAATTCTCAATTAACCGAACCCAAAAGCCCAATATATAATCAAAGTCAAAAGAAGGGTTCGTCGAAAGGAGAAGGGTTCGTCAAGTAAAGAAGGGTTCGTCGAAAGGAGAAGCCAAACATTTCAAACTTTTAACGCGTTATACATTCAACGCGTTAACTTTTCCACGCGTGATAAAAGGGGTGGCGGCGGTGTTCCGTGGTGGATTAATGCGTGATGGGGTGGTATCACGGACCACCCCGCCTCCCCTTAAGGTAAAACGCATTAATTCACAATATATAAATCCCATAAGAAGCATTAGCATCTTAGATCATAGTTTTAACATAAAACGCAATGTAGTCTCTAGTAACAAAAATGTTAAGATAGGGGAAGATATAACTCATTAACTATTTTTCGGAACGGATATGATATATTATGTCTATTGTACTTCATAAAACGTAACTTGAATTCAGTTAAAGAGCAAAAATAGTTAAATATATCATTGTCTGAAATATCTTTGCGTTTTCTAGTTCTTTGTTGTTTCATTGTTGATTTCCGGCTAATATTTTCTTGTTCATCTATGTTTTCTTCAGCTGATGATGTTTTTCGCTTCTTTGATGATTTAGGGTTTTCAGAGACTGATTTCTTTTGAGTAACTCGAATGTAAACCTTCAAATTATCTCTCGACGACGCCATGAACTTCAATGGAGTATGATTTTCTCAAATTTCTGTATGTGTTTGATCGTTCAATGGAAGTGTAAAACGTAATGCACTTTTTTCGAAGCGTTTCTGTGTATATTCAACGGCGGTTATTTTGAAATTTGACGATAATACCCCTGAAACCCCGGAGAGCGTGTTTAAATGACAGTTTTTAATTTGATTTTGATCTAGACCGTAGATTGTGCAATTGGACGGTTATGATTGCTTCCTATCCTTCATAGCGAAATAAACTTCCTATTATATCTCCACCCATTAACTCAATTGTTATAGAATATTTTGACTATCACAAAAATATTGAACCAAATTTTCGTATATTTCTCTCATTAATGATCTCGTTCAAATTCTTATCAATATTCCCTTCAAACGAATTGAACGAATATTTGGGATGCAAATCTTGTTAACATCGTTCTCTATAAACCTTTCAAACCCCACCATCATTCGGAGATCGTTTCGTTTGTTTCGTCACACCGCTACTCGCTGCCACAAACATCCGCACTGCAACCGCCGCGACACCACCGTAACACTCCGCCGTGACCGCCTCCGCCAAGAGTCGTTCGCCAAGATAGCACCACCATCGGCCGCCGCGAATCAGTTGTGCCACTGAAATCATCTGCCATCATACCAGCTACCGTACTCCGTCATCAGTTAGCTCCATCGCCGCGACCATCACTGTTGTTTTACTCGTTATTGGTTGATCATCCGAAGCTCTATTCGTTGGTGTTCGGTCGGCTCCGCTTGGCGATTAAAAAAGGGTAGTTGCACGGTACCCCTGACCGCGGAAGGGATCTCCCTTCCCAGTTCACCACCCGACAAGGATCCCTGGCGGCAAATACCCATAGCCATCAAAGAGGGGTAAGAAACATGTTTCGAACCCGAGACCTCGAGTGTCCTCGGTTCGGCTTAAAGCGGGTGTCGGTGGCCACCAAAGTAGCACTAATGGGAATTGAACTTGGGTCTCCATTGGAGAACCCAAGTCACTCCACCACTAGGCCACTTGTGGTGGTTCGCTTGGCGATTAAGGTATCTACATCCACGGTTCAGTTTCACCATGCACCCTCTGTTATAATTGATCACCACATAGTCATAGAGTCTAATTATGGGGTTATCAAAGCAAAAAGTTAGTCTGTTGGAGGCATGAATGGGTTTCTAACTAACAAAAATGCTTTTGGCCTTTTTTATGAAACTAAGGTGTTTACTTGCATGCAAACGAAACGTAATTGAGTCACTGTGCACATATACGAATATTATTATAATAAAACATTATCTTATGATTTCAGTGAATACTCCACCAATAATTATGTTTATAATATTGTCAAACAATTGGATTTGATTGTATGAATTATTATATAAGTGATGATGATTGTCGAATACCCAAATCCCGGCTGACGTTAAATGGATCTTCGCTGACGTCAAGATATCCCGCTCCTTGAAGCTACAAAAGAATAAACCGTTAGCCTCGCCACGGGGGACCCCGGGAGGGGGATCCGTGACCAAGCTCCGGCGTGAGAGTAAGTAAACTTGCCGGAGAGTGAGAAGAGCTTCTTCCGATGAGTGTGATCACCGGAATATTTCCTCTTTGGTGTGAATCTAATAAATATGTATGTGGGTATTAAATGTAAAGGAATGTTGGTCGGAATTAATGAGAGAGGATTGAATGAGTGTGTAGTAAATGAGATGGTTCCGGAGATGATACCTGCCTTTGTTACCGTCTTCTATCTCTTATATAAGTCCCAGACCCTCTCGTGTGTATAAGGTATTTGTTAAGATAATCCAACGTGTTTAAGAAGACCTCGAGGGGCTCAGACACGTGTCTGACCCCCAACGGTTAGATCGGCAGCGGCATTTAATGTTTCAGAAGGGGAAGTACGATGCCAGCCGTGATGTTCTTCTTATCAGTCATTAATGGCCGCCTGCGTGTTCTCACTCCTCGTTTCCCGCTTGTTTTATGAAGGAGAAACCTTAATGGGCAAGTTAGGCTCTGGTTGGGCTTATACTCTGTTGGGCCCGCCCCTAGATAGCCCAAAACGGGTAGAAATGGGATTCCCCATTGGCCCGTCGTCAAGTCATCTTTAGTCCCTGGTCCTGAGACCCGAAGCTCATGATCCGGGGCTGAATCATAGTTCGTTTAAAAAAGGAGGCTTACTTTTTTGGCTTCGGATAAGGGCCCACCCCTGATTTCGTCATCATTGGCTATCTCTTAGGGCCATTACTCCACTGTATATCGACGGCGGGAATTAATACCCTAGAGACACGTGCATCTCTTTTGAATTTTGAAGAGACGAGCGATGGGACAGTTACTGTGCGTCAGTTACCCTCTTTAAATGTCCAGTTTCTTTCCGAATTTCTTATCTAATCCATCTGTTTCTTTTCCTTCGTTCATCATAACTTCTCCGATTGATATTTCTTCTCCAATCATGAGTCGTTCCGGCCGGTCCGTGATCAAGTCCGTCTTGACGGCGAAGGACCTGAAATCTTTTGTCAAGGCGTACAACATCCCAGAACAGTTTTCCCCTACCCTGCCAGGTCCCAACGAACCGGCGGTGTTCACACTGGATAGGATCCCTCTCTATATCTTGGCCTTCTCCTCTTGCGGGGTCCGATATCCTCTTTCCACTTTCAAGGTTGATTTGCTTCGTCATTTTGGGGTTCACTTTTCTCAGTTACACCCCTTAGGGTTTATGAGAGTGGTGCATTTCGAGTTGTCCTGTGCCGCCATTTCCGGTGAACCTTCCATTCCCTTATTTTGTATGTTTTACAAACTGATTTCCGACGGAGATTGGTTCACATTTGCTAAGAGACAGAACAACGTGTCACAACCCTGTTACTCCTTCATGCCTACTTCCACTTACCCGAAGGATTGGAAAAGTAGGTTTATTTTTGTCTCCGCTGCTATGATGCCAGGATCCCCTTCACCTAGGGATGTTGATGCCCCTATTGAGGATGCCATTCCTACCCTATCGGCCAATGAAACTATTCAATGGAAACGCATGTGTGAGAACCCTACCAGGGCTTTCACTTTTTCTAAAGGTATTTTGGCCATGGGAGGGTTGAGTCATTCCTACCCTATGCGTCCCAAGGCTTTCTTCGGTAAAAAAAGGTATCTTTTTGTCTCGGATTTCCATTTGTTTGTTTTTTGCTTTTTGGTGTTCATGTAGTCATCTTTAGTGTATTTTCCTTGCAGATTTGACTTTATGGAGGTTACTTCAGGGAGACTCTAAAGATGTGAAGTTTGTGGTTGATGGTGGAGTTGTTCCGGGGCTGGACCGAAATGGGGTAGTGCAAACTACCGGGGAGTCTGCCCAGGCGGGTGGCTCCGTCGCTGCAGAGGAGGGTGATGACACTTCCTCTGATGGGGAGGAGAGTTCCCCTGATCCTGCCCCTGTTGATCAGAGCGGTGATGAAGATTTGGAAGTACGTTTAGTCCGTAAAAGGAAAACTACAAGTCCTCAGCCAGCCCCCATTCCTCGTGATATCCGGCAAAGACTCCGGAGTGCCAGTGGGCAGAAGCTCCCTCCTCCTTCGAAGGCTGCTTCCGAACTTCCCCCCGCTGGGGTCAAAGGTTCTTTGTCCAAGCATTTGAGGTCTTCAAGTCTTGTGAGTGTACCTTTGTTGGTGAGTCCTTTTTTCTTTTTATCTATTCTGTTTCGTCTCTGTTTTATTTCTGATGTTTTTCTTGGTGCAGGGGAATTCCCATGATCCTATAGAGATCCCCACTGGTCCCTCATCTTCCCGTGTGCGGGACAAGACCCTGGAGGTAGGTTTGGCCCACTTCACCTCAGCCTTTGAGCTTTCTCCTCTTCATGCTACAGGGACCAGTAAGCCTTCTGCACCTGAGGGTCCTGCCCATCAGTCCCCTTTGGCTCCTTTGTTTGCTGACGCCCTCCCTTTTACCTATGTCCCTAACTGGAGGGTAACTCAGTCCTCGGTGATAGGGACTCCCGAGGCTGCCAGGGACTTCCTGAGTCATGCTGTTCCTCCCTCCCATAAATTTGTAAATTCCGCTTTGAGGGATGATCTTTTCGAAGATCAATATAGTATGTCTCTTTGTGAGAGCTTTTTTAGGGGGGCTGGTATGCTGCAGAGGATTGATGATCTGAGGAGGGCGAATGACGGACTCAAAGCTGAGCTTAAAGCTTCCCAATCTATTGTTGCTGGTCTTAGGTGTCAGGTGGTTGAAGCCGAGAGGAAGCTGTAGGAGGAGAAGGTATATGGTCTCTCCTTCCTCCCCCCCCCCCACCCCTTTTTTTTGTAAACTGTCCTTTTGTTCAGGGGGCTGGGGCCATGCTGGAGAAGAAAAAGCGGGCTTGGGAGCAGGAGATGTCTATGTTGGTGGAAGAGAAAGAAGGGTTGGCTGCTGAGCTGAAGTATTTAAAGGAAGTTGGCTCTGTTTCCCAGGAGCAGCTTAATACCATGTATGCAGACTACGGGATAACCTCTGATGACAATCAGCGGTTGGCAAGGGAAAAGCATTGGCTAATTACTGAAGGTTTTGGAGCCTTCCTTGCTGATGTTGCTCAGTCGGAGGATTTCAAGAGTGGTCTGGAGGAGGTTTACAGGGCATACAGGGATGTTGGCTATCAGTCAGGATTGAAGGATGGCTATGCCTATTCCGCTCAGGGCCTGGGAAGAAAGGAGACTCCTCTTTACAATTCCAAGGCAAAGAAGAGGTTGTCCAAGTTGAATGAGGAATTTGGGCGTAAAACCCCGGCCATCCTTGAGAAAATCCTGGAGCATCCCCTGATATCTATTGATGAAATAAAAGCCCTGTTCTCCTCTGCTGGCCCTTCGTCTCCACCATCTTTATCCGGGGGTGATCCCCAGTGAATTTCGGACATTTAACATCTTTCAATATGGTTGTAATATGGATAACTTGCCTGCCCTAGGACACTTTTGAACTTTGTTTTGTTGCTTGGTAGGGGGTCCTTCATGTCGGGGGCCTCCTTGGTTTCTAATCATGTAGCTTATGACTGTGTATTGCTTTCTTGTCTTTTGCCTGTTTCTTGTTGTGGTTGTTTGTTTTGCAGGGGCTTTTACCGAGGGTCAGTTCGGTGCTTCCCTGGGGACTTTTAGACTGCTTAGCGAGGAGCTATATCTTCATCTCGCTTTGCTATATTTGTTATTCCGTGTGTCGTTTACTCTTGCCAAAGTTACTGAGGCCTTTCTTTGTGTATGTACTTTATATGAATAAAGAAAACTTCCTTTTGTGGTTTTGTTTACAAAAGTATGTTGTATTTTTTGTTTGTTTGTTAAACTATGATTGTCTGTTCGAGGCCAATCGATGGGCAAGTTTATAATGTGGCATTATGTTTTTGACTTGTTTTGCCCGTTTTCTTTTGGGTTAGCTAGACCCTTATTTGCCCCATGGCCGGGCTTTTGGCATGTTCGAGATGCCTTATACACGTGTGTTTGCCTGTTAATTAGGTTTAATGGTTTTCCTGGGCACGTCTGCCCAGGTGTAATACCCATTGTTTTGTCAAAAGAGGACATGTTGACTGTCCGTTTTCCATTTACTTCCTAGGGATTTATACCTCCCGTCATAAATTGTTACAAAAGATCTGTCTTTGGGGGAACCCCAGATTAATAGTTAACTACTACAAAAGTGGCTCTTGGCCATTTTCCTTGGGGGTGGACCCCTTACACATAATATTTCCTAAGTTGCATGAGATTCCAGGTCTTGGGGACCTCCTTACCTTCGAGTGTTTCCAATTTGCAAGTTCCTTTGCCGTTCGCCCATATGACCCGGTAGAGCCCCTCCCAGTTGGGGCCTAGCTTTCCGGTGCTTTCCTGTAGGCTGGCTTCATTTGCTCTTAGGACTAGGTCCCCGGGGACGAGGTTGAGCTTTTTCATCCTGGCGTTGTAATAACTTTCCAGTTGTCTCTTGTATTTGGCCTCCCTGACTGCTGCTATTTCTCTTCTTTCTTCCAAGAGATTCAAGTTCGTCCTGAGGTCTTGCTCATTTTCCTCCTCCCGGAGCCTCATTCGGGCAGTTGGGGATCCTATCTCAGCTGGGATAACAGCTTCTGTCCCGTAGGTTAGGCGGAAAGGAGTCTCCCCATTGCAACCTTTAGGAGTTGTTCTGTATGCCCATAACACGAATGGTAATTCTTCCAGCCACCCCTTTTGCTTCCTCCCAAGTCTTCCCTTCATTCCCTTGATGACGCTTTGGTTAGCTCTCTCTACCAATCCATTACTTTGGGCGTGGGTGATGGAAGTGAACACTTGTTGAATGTGCATCTGTTCGCACCATGGCTTAAAAGGTCTTCCAGCAAATTGGACGCCATTATCGCTTACCAGCTCCTTTGGGACCCCATACCTACAGATGATGTTGTCTAATACGAATCGCCGCATCGGTTCCCCAGTTATCTTTGCCAAGGGCTTCGCCTCGATCCACTTGGTAAAATAATCGATGGCCACTACCACATATTTGACCCCTCCTGGGCCCTCCGGGAATGGCCCGATTATGTCTATAGCCCACTTTTGAAAGGGCCAGGACGTTGAGACTGGTATCATGGGGTGTTTGTGTCGGTGGGTCATTGGTACGTGTGCCTGGAAATTAGCACACCTCTTGATCTCCTCGGATGCTGTTTCATACATTCGTGGCCAATAGAATCCTGCATTCATTGCCCTCTTTACTATCGTCCTTGGCCCCGAATGCATTCCACAGATTCCTTCATGCATCTCCCTAATCACATACTCCGCTTCGTCCGTATCAACACACTTCAGGGATGGGCCCAGATATGATCTTCGATACAAGCGCCCATCGATCAGCTCATACTGCAGGGCCCTGACCCTTACCTTCCTGGCTGCCCATTCCCCTTCAGGCAACGTCCCGTCCCTGAGGAACTTAATGATCGGTGTCATCCATGTTTCCTGCTCATTTTCAATTGCGGTTACCTCCTTCATGTTGAGGGAGGGGGCGGTTAGAACTTCCACTTTGACTTCTCTTGCTAGGTGCTCGAATGCCACCGAAGCCAGTTTACTGAGGGCGTCAGATTTTCTGTTCCTTCCCCTGGGGATGTATTCTAATCTGAAAGTTTTGAATGCCTTGGCTGTTTCCTTTACCTTCGCCACATACTGAGCCATGATGCTGTATTTGGCTTCATACTCTCCTTGGTACTGTTTTACTACCAGTTGTGAATCAGTGCTAGCTTCCACGTGCCTTGCCTTCATTTTTTGTGCCAGTCTCATTCCTGCCAAGAGGGCCTCATACTCGGCAGTGTTGTTGGTGTTTTCGAAGTCCAGCCTCACGGCGTAGGTCAACTCAATCCCCTCGGGACTTATCAGTGTGATGCCTGCCCCGCTCCCTTCTTCACTAGAGGCCCCGTCGGTGAGTAATTTCCACACAGCCTCGTCCTCCTTTTCTTTTTCTTCTTTCTCCAAGGCTTCCCATTTTAAAAGCTCCTTCTCTTCATCCTCGGGTACCTCTGCTAAAAAGTCGGCCAGAGTCTGCCCCTTCATGGCCGTCCTGGGCTTAAACTCCAGAGAGTGTTCCCCCAGCTCCACATCCCATTTAGCCAGCCGTCCCGACAGCTCCGGCCTCCTGAGTACCTTTTGGAGAGGTTGATCAGTCATTAGGGTGATCTTGTGCCCTTGGAAGTACCTCCTGAGTCTCCGGGAGGCAAAAACAAGGGCTAACGCCAGTTTTTCCAAGGGCATGTAGCGTTCCTCGGGGCCTTTAAGTGTTCTGCTGATGAAATATATGGGGATCTGCTTCCCTTCCCGTTCTACCATCATGACTGCACTTATGGTTGTCTTCGAGGCGGACAAGTATAGGAGCAAGAGTTCCCCGGGCACTGGGGTGGCTAATGTTGGGAGCTTGCAGATGTAAGTTTTCATTTCTTGGAAGGCACCCTCCGCTTCCGGGGTCCATTTGAACTTGTTCGTTTGGAGGCAGTCCTTCAGCACTTTCATGAAGGGGAGGGTTCTGTCGGCTACTTTTGATAAGAAACGGTTTAATGCTATCAATCTCCCGTTCAGTTGCTGAATGTCCTTCAGGGACCTGGGGGATCGCATTTCAGCCACAGCTTGAGTTTTTTCCGGGTTAGCTTTGATTCCTCCTTTGGTGACTACTACCCCCAGGAAACTCCCCTCTTCTACCCCAAAACAACATTTTCCAGGGTTTAATTTCATATTCACGTCTTGCATAGTGCGGAGAGTCTCGGCTATGTCATCTATCATGGCCATCTCTGTCAAACTTTTGATGACAATGTCATCAACATACACTTCCAAGTTCTTTCCTCGTTGCTCTCTGAAGAGGTTGTTCATGAACCTTTGGTACGTGGCCCCAGCATTTTTAAGACCGAAGGGCATTTTGGTATAACAAAATGTCCCCTCGTCTGTGATGAAGGCAGTTTTTTCTTCGTCCTCTATTGACATTTGGATCTGATGATACCCTTTATAGGCATCCAAGAAGCATTTCAGGGGGTACTGAGATAGGGAGTCTACCTGGACGTCTATTTCCGGGAGGGGATAACAGTCCTTAGGACATGCTTTGTTCAGATCTTGGAAGTCTATGCACATTCTCCATCCCCCGTCCTTCTTTTGAACCATGACTGGGTTAGCGACCCAGGATGGGTATTTCACCTCCCTGACTATTCCTGCCCTGAGCAATTTCCGGGTTTCCTCACAAGCAGCTCTTCTTTTGCTGGGCCGCATGCTTCGCTTTTTCTGTTTTACTGGCCTCGCCCATGTATAGGTGTTGAGTCGATGTTCGGTCAGACTCCTGGGTATTCCCGTCATGTCCCCATGCTGGAACGCGAATACGTCTATGTTGAGGAGGAGGAGTTCCTTCAGAGCACTTTTGCATTTGTCACTTAAGTGACTTCCTACTTTGATCGTTTGTTCTGGGAACCTGTCGCAAAGGACCCACTCCTCTACCCCTTCCTTCCGGGGCTTCTCGGATGTTTCACCTTCGGACACAGAAGAAACTACTTCATAAGCGGACTTAACCCAGGCTAAACCCTTCGGTGTTTGAAACACTAAAGCTCCGTGGGGGGTGGATGCCTGTGCTTGTAGGTCCCCAATTCCGGGTCTTCCCAAGATTGCATTGTACTTTGAAGGTGCCCGGACCACTGTGAAGGTTAGGTTTAGTGTCCGGACCCGATCCCCTACCCCGACTGTGAATGGGAGCCTGATTTTTCCCAAGGGGTGTGATACACTGTTGTTGAATCCCACTAAGGGGATGGAGTCTTCTTCGAGCCAATCTCTTACATCTCTGTCAAATCTGAGGAAGCAATGCTCGTATATTACCTCGACACCGGACCCTCCGTCCACATGTATTCGAGACACCTTGTGGCCAGCTATTATGGCTGAGATGTTTAGGGGGAGTCGTTGCACTTTATTTTCTTCCAGGTGTGGCATAAGAATGGGAGCTTTCATGCAGTCCGGGGAGCCCAGGATCCTGGCCTTTACACTCCGGGTGGTATCGAATTCATTTCTCCTTCTAATCATATCAACATCTGCCCGCCCAGGCTCCCTTACATCTCTTCCCTTGCGGTCCCCTCCCCCTTCCTTAATTTCCTTAACCAAGTGGGCCAGCCTTCCCGTCTTCACTGCGGTCTCAATCTCTCTTTTTAAATACATACAGTCATCGGTTTTATGCCCGAAACCTTTGTGGAATTCACAATACTCGTTTGGTTGTGCTTTCGGTCCGGACTTTATGGGTGGTGGCCTCGGGAAGGAGTTCTTTACCCTCTCAGTGGCCAGTATCTCGCTTGGGGTTTTGGTGAGAGGGGTGAAATGATCAGAATAAGGAGGGGGACCTCTCCCCCGAGATCTGTATGGGGAGTATGAGGGCCTTGCTCTGTCGTGCAACATTCAATCAAAAGTGGGTTTTCTAGAGTAGGATGTACCTTTATCAGGAGGCTTTGCAACTGGGGCGATCCTCCGGGGTGCGACGTCCGTTTCCTTGGCTTTGCTGACCGCATCCTTCCCTCTGACGAAGGCTCTGACCCTGTCCATAAGGTTGTCAAATGAGTGGGGGAACTCCTCCCCCAGTTTCTCACACAGCTGGGCATGTTTTAGCCCGTTTATGAAACCGCTAATCTTCATGACCTCCGGGACATCTTTGATGTTCATGCTCTCCTTAACGAACCTTTCCATATACTGATCTATTCGCTCATTGTCCCTCTGCCTTATGTGGAGGATCTCATTTGGATTCTTGACTACCTTTCTCTATTGACCAAAGTTCCTGAGGAACTTCTCGCTTAACTCTTCATAACTATCGATTCCCCCCGGAGGGAGGCTGTCAAACCAGAGCCGGGCCCCCTCCGTTAAGGTTTGTACAAACATATGGCACCAGACCGGCATGGGCCACCGTCCCAGTTGCCCTGCCCCCCTGAAAGCATGGATATGATCCTCAGGATCTCTTGTCCCATCATATCGGTCAAAGTTTGGGGGTAGCTTTGTCTTAGGGGGCATTGGTGCTTCTGCTATCCTCCGGGTAAATTTTGAGACTTCAGCTAAGTCCCGTGGGAGGTAGGGTTGATCCAGGCCGTCGTTGTTTGGTTTTTCCTTTTCCTTCTCTTTTCCTTTTAGTTTCTTTCCCGTAATGAGATCCTCCCTTTCTTCCGAGGACATTTGTCTAAGGGCTGTCATGAATGTTTCCAGTGGGTCACCTCCATTGCCCTTATTTTGGGGGTCTGCCTTCTCTTGATTAGAGGGTGTATCAAACGACAACTTAGCCCTGATACTGTCGAGCTTCTCTTGTCTTTCTAGGTCCTTGAGGCACTTTCTCAGTTTCTCTCGGTACATCGCTACAAAATCCGGGGTGATGGTCTCCTCTTTTTCCAACAATTCTGTCTGATTCTCATTCTCTTCCTCATTGGTTATATCTTCCACCGTAACTTTGTCATGATCATTCTGTACTGTCTGAATGACCTGTGAACCGGGTGTAACTGTTAGACCCTAATTCGTACATGACAAAAGTCGCAGCGGAAAACACGAACCATAAAATTTCTTTCATTACCAACGTTTTGACTTACTTGAAAGTTCGTTTTGATATGTGTCTTCTACAAAGATAAAGCATAAGTCTTGTTTCCTAATAGTACATACTCAATTATTCCCGTACAATCTATCTTGTGACTCGATCTTCGATCTCTAGTCCTTGTTATAATCGCCCGTTATCCATACAACCTGCACTCACCACATACATTCATAAACATTAGCACACATTATATAAACAAGATACATTCACGTAAACTTCACATTTCGTCATCTTTCAAACTTTAAGCATTTCATCTGCGTATCCATTTCCTGGTAAGGCTTCAGTAATGTACCTGCATCACTTTTTCATTCTCAAGGTACACCATCAATAACGTTAACACTCAACATATCTAAGTCATACATACATACGTACTTGCATACCTACTTACATACACATCTACATACGTACATACCCTTCCTACAACTTTACATACGTGCATACACTCCTACATGTCTTTATACATACACACATACACAACTACCTACATACATACCTTTTCTACATCTTTACATACATGCCTACGCTCATACATATCTTTATACATACATACATACACATCTGCATACGTACATACCCTTCCTACAGCATTTCATACATGCATACACTCATACATATCTCTATACTTACATACATACTCATCTGCATACGTACATACCTTTCTTACAGTATTACATATATACATAATTACGTGTCTACATACGTGTACAACACCTTGCATACCTCTTATATACTTATACGTTATTTACATGAGACTTAAACTTTGATTTATAGCCCATAAACATCTAAGGATCGATCAAAATCATGTTTAGAAAGTCCGTCGTAGTCCACGGATAACAAACCGAAGCCTACGACACATAAATCAACCTAAATCACAAATTTCAGACTTTTGGACTTGGGGAGGTCGTCGGCGACGGCCCTAGGGCCCGTCGGCGACGGCCTGTAGTTTTTCCCGTCGTCCAAAACCCCGTAGACAGGTAAATAAGGCGTCTGAGAAAAACTGACTTTCCCTTGCCCGTCGGCGACGGCCTCCTTGCCCGTCGGCGACGGCCTCTCTAAAATGCATTTTCCTGCAGATCCGTTTCGACGTCCGAACGCACTAAAACGCGCATAACTTTCGAACCGTTTAACCTCCCGTTTCTTCCTACATGCTTGTAAATTCACATTCTATCATATAAACTTAAAATCCCACATCCAGATTAAGGAAATTCTTATCTTACGCTCTATCGGCTTATTATCATTTCCTAATTATTTGACCCGTTATGGGTATTTGCGCATTAATTGGTCTAAGACTAGCAAGACCATACTTCCCACCTCCATACTTGTCCAAAACATTACACCAATCGTAAAACTTGTTTCTAAACCACTTATTAAGATCGTTTGCCCAAAATACCCATCAAGGGCATTTTGGTCAACTTTAAATCCCTTCCTTCACGACGTAAGACTACGACACATAATTGACCTCAACCATCATGTTTAGTTAATTAAAACACCATATAACTTAATCGAACATAAGAAGTGATTACAGAAATCACTTACCTTACGCGTCCGTGCTCGTATCCAATTCCTTGCCTCTTCTTGACCCGTTAGCCTTTCTCGCTTGAGTCCGTCTTGACATGATTCCTATACTTTCATGTCACCATCACATTCTCGTTAGTATACCCAATTGTACGCGTTAACGATCATACCAATCACATAATCCACACTTAACTTCCCTTAGCCATTTCTAACAAGCATACTACTCAAAAATCAACTTCATATCCTTTCCAACTCATGTAATTCATCATGTAATCACAAATAACGCATATTAACATAACATGTACCAAACGACTTCCTATAATCCTACCTTTACGACAACGAGTCAAATCACGTTACTTATACTTAGTTGACTTTTGAGAGTCAACTATTAACCATATTTAATTATCGACTTATCATCATATACCCGTAACATCATAGTCGACTATACGGACGACACTGTAAACATTTGATCATACACTTGGTGTGAGTACCACCTTCTAAGCATAACGTACAACTAGCTTATACATAAATCTTCTAAGTTCATATATAATTCATCAAATCCTACTACTAATCAACATATAACATTCACACATGAATATCAAACATATCACCACCACATTTCTCTCAATTCAACTTACAAGAATTCATCATATCCATCATAATTCATCAACAATCAACAAGAATTGAACATGGATGATCATTCAAGTCATCATCCTTACTTTAATAAGTGGGTTTCACCTCTAAACATCAAATTAACACAAACCATACATAACCTATGTTCCATATGATGATTCTAACACTTATACATGATCAATTTCACCTTAACTTACAGATTAGAACATAACCCACTTCACACATGATCACCAATCTTTGATTTAAGACATACCTTACGATCCCCTTGTGAAGGTGATCACTAATTCATGCTCGGTTGTGAATTTGGGCCTTGATTCATTCTTCAATTTGAAGCTTTTGATGAACTAGGGTTTGGGGCTCTTGAGAGCCCCTGATCGATCTATCCAGAACACACACGAAGGTGTGTGTGTGTGTGTGTGTGATCTTTTCCTTTTAATAACTAAACTTTCATTTGTTCCACTTTAGCCCCCTCGGGTTTACCTTTAAAGCATAACTAACACTACCCTCATCATTTAATACTTTTGACCATACACTTAACTAGGTTAAATAACCTAGTTATTTATTTCATGACATGTCAACTAAGAACATACGACAAATATTAACATTCAGATTTTGGGGCGTTACAAGTCTACCACCCTTAAACAAGGTTTCGTCCCCGAAACCTTTCTTACCTCTATTTAACACTAATTAATTCTTCTCTACGTCCCATCAACACTACCGCTAGCCCATCACAACGACTATCTTCTTTCTTAAAGAACCCGTTCCGGAGTTCTTATTAGTGTCGCTTTCACTAATGACGCTAATTCTTAACAGCCTTCATAGCTAATGGTTCAATCATCATTCTATTACTCATATATCATATGCATCATATATCTTTTGTTTACTTGAAACCATTACAACATCCCATTACTAACATTCCCATTTGTTCATTTCAACATTCCTAATGTTTTCATCGACCATACGATCTTGCATCGTAATTTGCATATACTCAGATATGTTTAACTCTATCTAATACGTCATAGTAATGGGTAACTATACATTCTCGATTCATAAACTATTCATATAATTGGCTTTTTCTTAACAAGTCCATACTTTTCATACCATACATTCACGTAACATTCTCATTTCCTTGACCGGTTAATAACGGGTCAATATACACACTTCCTAAATCTGTAATCCTACATACATTTGTATGATCCGTTCATAACGGATCTACTATTTTCTTCTCATTTCTTAAAAGATTACATTCTCTATATGCATTGTAAAATATTTAACTCTTGCGTCGTCACCACAACAAAACTACTAGTACATAACCACACCTACATGCAAGTCCCTAACGTTAACCTTATTCCATAGTTTCTACAGTGACTTGTGTCTTGCATACTTCTACGCTACCTTTAGATCATTTCGTTCATTTCATATTACTATTGCTTTCACTTCATGCATTACTTAATTTACATATATCAATGTGTCATACCAGTTCATATCTATCCAACATAAGTTAAACATTTTACTAACCTCTTTTTCATTTCCCAAACCAACGATCCGTAACTCAGATCGATCATTTTCCCCTCGATCACTAGCCATAACATGTCAGTTTTCATTCATCTGTGTAACGAGCTTCCACTCGTGCACATCCTTTCACCAATTCAATTGGTTTCATCACATTAATAGTTCTAGCATTATCATTAATCAACATCGGCGGTTAGCATATGTCATATAGACATTCATTACATTAGGTGATTACCCACCTATATCTTTTCTACAATTTCCTACGTACCTACTATAACGTACCACACATTCTAACTCTTACATGCAATCCTTTCATTCTATTAATCATTTCGCCAACTGACGTACACGTTCGTACTTCCTTCCATTCATGCTTACTTGCAAAGACCTTATTACATCGTTTCAATATTTCTTCCCAAGCTTACCATTCCCGCCCATACTCAAGTTATTGTCCGGGTCACAGCCCTTCATCATTCTGACTTCTAAGAGTCAATTACTAACACATCTAACACGTAACTTATACAAAACTCCGTCTATTATACTATCACCTTTTACTTAATACTTATTTCTATGACCCATTCGACTCAATCATGGTCAAACTGTCGACATCTTCTTAGGCAGATTAATTTCATTCTTTTTATATTTTTGAATCCGTCTCACGGATTCAGGCGCATCATTCATGCTTTTTCATTCATTGAATCCGCCTTACGGATTCAAACATTATTTTCATGCCTTTCTTCCTTCTATGACTTGAATCCATCTAATGGATTCAATCATAACATTCACATCTTTCATTCCTTACATGTGTTGAATCCGTTTCGCAGATTCAGACATATCATCTCTACATTTCCTTTCCTTGAATCCGTTTTACGGTTTCAAACATTCCATTCATGCCTTTCATCACTTGAATCCGTCTCACGGATTCAAACATTGCATTCATACCTTTCATCCTTGAATCTGTCTCACGGATTCAAACATATCATTCATATCTTATCGATCCGTACTTAATTACGGATTCCACATTCTTCATTCTTATCAGGCATGTTTTCATACTTTCATAGTACTCTCAATTCCCCGAGAGTCTTACTTCCCATTTCACCCACATGCCCGCCTGCTACCTAACTCTACCGGACATACCTGTAACAATCATCATGATCTCACGAACGTCATACGTTTCTCGTGTACTGGCCAGATACACAATCCACGTAGTAGTTTCGTGCCTTCATGTAATTGTCACCTTATGTCCGTAGACTTAGGTTTTCGGCGCGTGTATCACTTTCAGTACTTCATTACTATACAATCATTGGCGTTCATTTAAAATTTTCCTTCCCTTAATGAGTTCTTACCATTACAATGCCCACATATTAAATTCACGTACCTGGGGCTCATTTGCCTATTTGCCTCTTGACTGTTCTAGTCATTCATCCTAAACTGCATTCACGGATCATCCTCTTCCAACACTTATGCTTACCTTGCACATACAAAACCGTCAGTTTCTTTATACGTACACATAAGTACCTGCTTACATTAGCCTTTACTTTTGGATCTTAACCGAGTCTTAGATTGTACGGATTTCTTATCTCAAGAGTACACAAGTTTGAGTTCAAGTACTTACCTTCTCTTACTTGATTCCCTCAAACCAGGGCTCTGATACCAACTTGTTAGACCCTAATTCGTACATGACAAAAGTCGCAGCGGAAAACACGAACCATAAAATTTCTTTCATTACCAACGTTTTGACTTACTTGAAAGTTCGTTTTGATATGTGTCTTCTACAAAGATAAAGCATAAGTCTTGTTTCCTAATAGTACATACTCAATTATTCCCGTATAATCTATCTTGTGACTCGATCTTCGATCTCTAGTCCTTGTTATAATCGCCCGTTATCCATACAACCTGCACTCACCACATACATTCATAAACATTAGCACACATTATATAAACAAGATACATTCACGTAAACTTCACATTTCGTCATCTTTCAAACTTTAAGCATTTCATCTGCGTATCCATTTCCTGGTAAGGCTTCAGTAATGTACCTGCATCACTTTTTCATTCTCAAGGTACACCATCAATAACGTTAACACTCAACATATCTAAGTCATACATACATACGTACTTGCATACCTACTTACATACACATCTACATACGTACATACCCTTCCTACAACTTTACATACGTGCATACACTCCTACATGTCTTTATACATACACACATACACAACTACCTACATACATACCTTTTCTACATCTTTACATACATGCCTACGCTCATACATATCTTTATACATACATACATACACATCTGCATACGTACATACCCTTCCTACAGCATTTCATACATGCATACACTCATACATATCTCTATACTTACATACATACTCATCTGCATACGTACATACCTTTCTTACAGTATTACATATATACATAATTACGCGTCTACATACGTGTACAACACCTTGCATACCTCTTATATACTTATACGTTATTTACATGAGACTTAAACTTTGATTTATAGCCCATAAACATCTAAGGATCGATCAAAATCATGTTTAGAAAGTCCGCCGTAGTCCACGGATAACAAACCGAAGCCTACGACACATAAATCAACCTAAATCACAAATTTCAGACTTTTGGACTTGGGGAGGTCGTCGGCGACGGCCTGTAGTTTTTCCCGTCGTCCAAAACCCCGTAGACAGGTAAATAAGGCGTCTGAGAAAAACTGACTTTCCCTTGCCCGTCGGCGACGGCCTCCTTGCCCGTCGGCGACGGCCTCTCTAAAATGCATTTTCCTGCAGATCCGTTTCGACGTCCGAACGCACTAAAACGCGCATAACTTTCGAACCGTTTATCCGTTTAACCTCCCGTTTCTTCCTACATGCTTGTAAATTCACATTCTATCATATAAATTAAAATCCCACATCCAGATTAAGGAAATTCTTATCTTACGCTCTATCGGCTTATTATCATTTCCTAATTATTTGACCCGTTATGGGTATTTGCGCATTAATTGGTCTAAGACTAGCAAGACCATACTTCCCACCTCCATACTTGTCCAAAACATTACACCAATCGTAAAACTTGTTTCTAAACCACTTATTAAGATCGTTTGCCCAAAATACCCATCAAGGGCATTTTGGTCAACTTTAAATCCCTTCCTTCACGACGTAAGACTACGACACATAATTGACCTCAACCATCATGTTTAGTTAATTAAAACACCATATAACTTAATCGAACATAAGAAGTGATTACAGAAATCACTTACCTTACGCGTCCGTGCTCGTATCCAATTCCTTGCCTCTTCTTGACCCGTTAGCCTTTCTCGCTTGAGTCCGTCTTGACATGATTCCTATACTTTCATGTCACCATCACATTCTCGTTAGTATACCCAATTGTACGCGTTAACGATCATACCAATCACATAATCCACACTTAACTTCCCTTAGCCATTTCTAACAAGCATACTACTCAAAAATCAACTTCATATCCTTTCCAACTCATGTAATTCATCATGTAATCACAAATAACGCATATTAACATAACATGTACCAAACGACTTCCTATAATCCTACCTTTACGACAACGAGTCAAATCACGTTACTTATACTTAGTTGACTTTTGAGAGTCAACTATTAACCATATTTAATTATCGACTTATCATCATATACCCGTAACATCATAGTCGACTATACGGACGACACTATAAACATTTGATCATACACTTGGTGTGAGTACCACCTTCTAAGCATAACGTACAACTAGCTTATACATAAATCTTCTAAGTTCATATATAATTCATCAAATCCTACTACTAATCAACATATAACATTCACACATGAACATCAAACATATCACCACCACATTTCTCTCAATTCAACTTACAAGAATTCATCATATCCATCATAATTCATCAACAATCAACAAGAATTGAACATGGATGATCATTCAAGTCATCATCCTTACTTTAATAAGTGGGTTTCACCTCTAAACATCAAATTAACACAAACCATACATAACCTATGTTCCATATGATGATTCTAACACTTATACATGATCAATTTCACCTTAACTTACGGATTAGAACATAACCCACTTCACACATGATCACCAATCTTTGATTTAAGACATACCTTACGATCCCCTTGTGAAGGTGATCACTAATTCATGCTCGGTTGTGAATTTGGGCCTTGATTCATTCTTCAATTTGAAGCTTTTGATGAACTAGGGTTTGGGGCTCTTGAGAGCCCCTGATCGATCTATCCAGAACACACACGAAGGTGTGTGTGTGTGTGTGTGATCTTTTCCTTTTAATAACTAAACTTTCATTTGTTCCACTTTAGCCCCCTCGGGTTTACCTTTAAAGCATAACTAACACTACCCTCATCATTTAATACTTTTGACCATACACTTAACTAGGTTAAATAACCTAGTTATTTATTTCATGACATGTCAACTAAGAACATACGACAAATATTAACATTTAGATTTTGGGGCGTTACAGTAACGTCCATGCTACCTTTCTTAAAACGGGTTGTCTATGACGTCGGAGTTCAGTGTGGAGACACCGGCCGAGCTGATGTCCCACGGATGGCGCCAATGTCGAATACCCAAATCCCGGATGACGTTAAATGGATCTTCGCTGACGTCAAGATATCCCGCTCCTTGAAGCTACAAAAGAATAAACCGTTAGCCTCGCCACGGGGGACCCCGGGAGGGGGATCCGTGACCAAGCTCCGGCGTGAGAGTAAGTAAACTTGCCGGAGAGTGAGAGGAGCTTCTTCCGATGAGTGTGATCACCGGAATATTTCATCTTTGGTGTGAATCTAATAAATATGTATGTGGGTATTAAATGTAAAGGAATGTTGGTCGGAATTAATGAGAGAGGATTGAATGAGTGTGTAGTAAATGAGATGGTTCCGGAGATGATACCTGCCTTTGTTACCGTCTTCTATCTCTTATATAAGTCCCAGACCCTCTCGTGTGTATAAGATATTTGTTAAGATAATCCAACGTGTTTAAGAAGACCTCGAGGGGCTCAGACACGTGTCTGACCCCCAACGGTTAGATCGGCAGCGGCATTTAATGTTTCAGAAGGGGAAGTACGATGCCAGCCGTGATGCTCTTCTTATCAGTCATTAATGGCCGCCTGCGTGTTCTCACTCCTCGTTTCCCGCTTGTTTTATGAAGGAGAAACCTTAATGGGCAAGTTAGGCTCTGGTTGGGCTTATACTCTGTTGGGCCCGCCCCTAGATAGCCCAAAACGGGTAGAAATGGGGTTCCCCATTGGCCCGTCGTCAATGATGATTTATTGGAATTCAAATAAGTCATGCTTTACTTACAACATTTTTTATATCACGTACATATATAGTGTGATATGTTTTATTAATTAACGATATTGAATCCAACAACTAATTTTAATGAGAAGCTGGTAACGACCTCATAATCTAAAACTCATTAAATGTCTGGTGTTAAAAATCTAAGAATTTTATATTTAGGTTGACGTGTATGACTTTCAAGCGAGACGTTAGTGTTTCGTCAAGTTGAACTTCGCATTAAGGTACGGAGTCTGTTTCTTTTACATCATAGTATAATTTTATTCAATCCGTTACTTTGCAGTACGGATATTTTCGTTAGATGTTTCAGTTCGTATTGTTATATGATTAGTCTTTGCTGTAGCATGCAATAAACCTTAGATTTTGTGCTCGTTATTGCATGTTCCCTTTAGACTTATGTCACAATACATTAATTTCTGATACGACTTTGTACTCTGTCACCCGAGCAATTATATGTTAGACTTGTCGTTGGGGCGTCAACGGCATGGCACTCATCGTGACGGTGCGTAACTAAAGTTCACGGCGTTTCTAGTTTGTGCTTGTGTAGCACTTGGCCCCTAGAGGCGGATAGATCGATCTTAGCTCTGACTCCTGACTCCTGTTGAGATGGAATAATGTGTGTACGCCTACGTGCACCATCTCGGCGCATGGACTATGGCCATGCATGCCTCTGTTTAGGCTCGTGGGTGCTTCTATATTACGTGACTTGTTTTATTGTTATATGTTGTCACGTATGTCTTGTCTCTGTTATGATATGTTTGATATGATTATATGCATCTGATTATGTTCAGTATATGTTATCTGTTCAGTATAAGTTTTGGGATTCAAGTTATAAAAGTATTTGTTTCAGTGCCATCTTTTGGGATTTGTTAGTGTCAGTACCGATTTGTTTTGCTTCCGTATGCCTGCTTTACATGTACTGTTGATTTCTCCGTTACTGAGCAACTTTTTGGCACAGCCGTATTTTTTCTTTTTGTGTTTGTCTTATTTGTTTGACAGGTAATATGGGAAACTTGGGGAAATAAATGAGGAGCGTCTTGAAGATCGAGTTTTGTTTTCGTTTCAGTAGTGTAAGAAAATGTAATTAGGATCTTTTGTTTTCAACTTTATGGATTGGTTTTAGTTTTGATATCTGTATGAGTGACATGTCAGCCATTTCGGGTTGGGGTGTTACAACTATTCAGTCAATTAGTTTAAAAACTACGATTTCAGTCCATATGGTTTCACTTTGGTAACTATTTCAGTCCACATCGTAACCATTTCAGTCCCTGTAATTAACAGAATAATGGATTGAAATTGTTACGAAATTGAAACCATAAGGACAGAAATGGTTACGAAAGTGAAACCACAGGGACTGAAATTGCAATTTTTAAACTAATGGACTGAAATAGTGATTTTTGACAAACCAGAGGGACGAAAACATTAATTAACTCAATTAATTATTACTTTTATATTTATCTATTTACTTCAAATTCAAACTTAGTTATCTAATTTGATCTTAACTATATATTTGAACGTTTTGTTTAGTTTGGTATCAAACAGATTTTACGTAACTTGAAATAAAATTAACTAATATTATTTATCATTTATATATTTACGAAGTTTTAAATAAAGGGTTACATTTATTGAGACTTCGTTAACAAATTTTGCAACAACAGAATAATCTATTTTTATTACGAAAATCAAACTTTGTATTAATATATTAAATATTTTTATTTTCAATATACAAAATTACATTTACTCGACCCACCCATGTAATACATGAGGTGTTTTAAGATATAACTTTTTTATTATTTGACATATAAAGTTAGATTTATTCAATTCGAACAATACACGGGGTTTTTAAGGATATATATTTTTTTATTATGTAGTACAGAAAATTACATTTATTCAAACCGTGTAATACGCATATTTTTAAAGATGTAATTTTTTTTATTATTTGGTATATAAAATCACATTTATTCAACCCGTGTAATAAATGGGGGTTTTTTAAGATGTATTATTTTATTATTAGTAAAAAATATTACATTTATTCAACCCATGTAATACACATGGTTTTAAAGATATAACTTTTTTATTTGGTATATAAAATTACATTTATTCAACCCGTACAATATGGTTCTTATAAATATAAATTTTTATTATTTAATATATAAAATTATATTTATTTAACCCATGCAATAAAGGAGGTTTTTAAAGATATATTGTTTTATTATTTACTATATAAAATTTATTTATTCAACCCGTGTAATACACGGGGTTATAACCTAGCTATAAAATATACAAAATACATAATCTAAATATTTTAGGCAGGTATCGAAATCAGTATAAGTAATAGATAATGAAAGTATCAGTAATAGATAATGAAATCAATTAGTTATGTATAAAAGATAATATAATCGAGTTTATCGTAGTCTTATAACGAAATTATAGGATGGATGCAGCTAATATCACTTTTATATATGATAAATAAGTCGGTGAATTACATCATCAACTGCATGCATGCCTATATAAAAGAGTGCAACTATACGTAGATAGATGCTATTTGTCTCTCATTGATTTCAAAAGAAAACGCAGATATTATTATTTCCAATCCGTTTCTACAATGAAAGTTTATTGGGATCCGCCTAATTCGGTAGTTCATTAGGAAATCCAGGGCAGTCAAGTTATGGAGGTGTTGTAAGGAATACTCATGGTGAATGGGTTTATGGTTACGTAGGAAATATTGGATATAATACAAGTCTTGCTGCTGAAATTTGGGGAATAATGATGGGGTTACGTTTCATCAGAGTCATGGGGTTGAACAATGTTGTCATTGAAACAGATTCTCAGGCTGCGCTTTTACTAATCACGGTGCATGGTGTGGATGAATCTCATCCACTAAGCTCGATGATAAACTCGTGCAAGAACGACATGGCACAGCTAAAATGTTATATGGTTCATGTAAAGCGAGATAAAAACCGTTGTGCTGATCTAATGGCAAGGCTTGGGAGAACACAGGTTGAAGACTTTGTTGTCTATGATGACCCGCCAGGGAAGTTGATTCCACTGTTAAATGAAGATGCAGCAGCAGCGGGGGAGTCATTCAGATTATTCACAACAATGTAAATGTTTTAATTTCTTTTAGTTAGGTATTTCATGTGTCGAATAATCGTTTTCATTCATTACTTCGATGCGAGTTTCATCAGTTTGTGTGGCGTAAATATGCAATTGAATGAATGATGATTGTGTTAGTGGGTTTATCAAGTTCATTAGATCAATAATTATTCCTCTCGATTGCGGTACTCAATTCGTGATTTCACTTGACATGCCACATCACCTTAGTTGCCTATGCATAAGAAATGTTTTGACACATTATTCTGATAAAAGAAATGATGACCTAAAATGGAAATTTGCATAAAGTTCAGTATTAAATTTAAGCAGTTTGGTAAAAAAAACATAATTGTTCATTGCTACAGCAATCATGTTTCCCACCTCATAATTGTTCCTTGCGCTTACGGCCGCCACATCAGCCAGCTCACGGTCATTAACCGGAATTTTAACAGCAAATGTTAAGCTGGTTAAGATATTGTCACCATGGTTACCAATTGATACGGAGCTAGCTAGCTCATACTTGAACTAGATGGACAATTTTCGGAGACCAATATTTACTTTTTAATACCACATTGCGCCCTTTTGGGCCAAGTTGTTGACACCAGCCTACTGCCTACACACCATTGCACACACGTATCAGCACAAAGTGTCATCATGAAACGTAATGCCGAGATGAAGTACAATTCTTTCCCCATTTAACCTTTAGAGAACTTGTTTTCTACATTCTGGCTTTTGTGTCCCAAACGACTCGACGAAAAGTAATTATGAGTGAATGCACAGGAGTAAGTTTTTTTTAAAGTAAACATCATTAGAAACAGCATCAACCTGAAAACCGGGAGGCCAACAACCTGCATAATTACAAATTTACACCAATTATTCCAAGAAATCTCCCTATGTTTAGACCTATTTTTTAACCAAAGGAAACCAACCGCCTTAATTTTGTTAAACAGATTGTCTATGTTATCGACTTTACACAAGGAGAGTAAGTTGGTTTTAGTGAGTTTAAAATGATAAATTTTAGTGTTTAAGACTACAGGGAGTGGGGGGCTTGGGTTGGGGACATGAGTCGCCATGTGACATCCACGTAGGCACTGTGGGCTCCACAACTCAAGCCCAAAAAAGGGAGGTAGTGGAGCGTCGTGAGTTTGGGGCATGAGTTGACGCGTGACACTATTTTTGTGTGGTTGGGTTTTATATATATAGTGGGTTATTTAAATTTTAAACTTTTTTTAAATGAAGTAGCGCGTTGAACGGCATAATCCCCCAACGGTGAAATTTTTTAACACACCTGCCACGTCCCCTTTGGAAAATGCCCTGCGTCGGTGACTTCCCCCACGCTAAAAGGGCCACGCCAAACCCAACCGCACCTCGAGGGCGCACCTCGAGGCGGTGTACCAGGCGCGAGTTCGTAGCCCACCCTCCTAACCCACGCAGACTCTCTGCAGTCTAAGGGTTACGTTAGCTCACCTCAGTCCTCACCATTTTGGATTTTGGAAGCTCCATTTTCATGGAATCTTCTAGAAGTTATTTGAATCATGCATAACACAAAATTAAATGTCATAGAATAAAATCTAACATTCATCATTATCAACATTAAAATTTCATCTTTGAAACAATTATCAATTATATAATGATATTATCCAAAACTTCAAATCATACTATTATCACTCATGCATCAAACAAAATTTAATTTGCTTTTACAAAAAAAAAAGAATCTAACATAAGGATATAATCATCATCATCAAAATTTCATCTCTGAAACATAATATAAATTTAAATTAATAATAATAATAATAATTCAAAATCACAAAACACTTCAATTAAACCAAATCAATCCAAATCCAATGCATCATAATAAAACTAAAAATAAACAAAAAAACCTACAGACTCAAAACACCAAACCCTAACCCTAAAACAACTGCAATTCCAGAAACCGAAACCGAATCCGACGAGTCAGGTCCAGGACTAGCCTCCGGCTCATCACCAGAACTCATAACCTGTGCCGGAGACGGTGCCACATCAGAAAAAGAACCCTCCGGCGGAGCAGAAATAGCAGGCGGAAAGTACCTAACCGGCACCGGACTCATAACCTCAACCATCATACTCACACCTTGTTTACACCGATCAGAATCACCACTAATGAAATACATCGTCCCAATGTTATTGAGGTCGATCACCGTATCACCGTCGTTGAAGAACGCTATCGGATTGCTTGAATCGCAGTGGTAGAACCCCCATTTTTCAACCACTGTAACAGAATCGTTCTTGTAACGAAAATCTGTAAAAAAAAAAAAAAATACAAGTAAATAATTATTAAATGATGATGAGTTTAAAATTTGTGAAAAAGAAAATAAAAAATTGAACTTACGGAGAGAATCGCCGATGTGGAAGCGGCGACGGGAAGCCCAGACGTTGTAGAGTTGGGATTCGTTGTGGGCGGGAATACGCCAGCCGACGGTGCCGCCGACTTGGAACTCGGTGGCGGAGATGGTGGTTATGACGACGGCGATGGTGAAGATGAAGGAGTAAAGGAGAGGTGAGCGTGAAGAAGTGGAAGCCATTTTTTTTTCTGTGTGTGTGTGGAATGGTTGAAGTGAATAACAGTGGTTGTTGTGGTGGCGATGGGGGTTTATATGGGTGGTGGTGGTGGTGAGGTTTTGGCGGGAATTATGGGGGGTGGTAGACGTGGGGACGTGGGGTGGTGGTGGTGGTTAATTGAGGGGTGTTGAAAAGTCGTGTGCTTAAGGTGGTTGTACTGTTGGGATAAAAGGTTGTACTATTTGGAGTGGATTAATATTGACCTGGTCAGAATGATATGGTTAACTTCCATAGGGTTGGTTGCTTGATGTTTGATATATTTTTTTTTATTTTCTTAATTAATCAAGTATTTATTAGGTTTTTAATACTGTTGTTGTAACTGAAAAATAAAATTAAGGTGTAATGTATGTGTTGATTATGAGTTTTATGACAAGTTAAAACATTTTTTTTTAAATTGTGTCTTTTTTTAGGTTAGCATTTTAATATTACTCTCGGATGGGTTACCAGGTTTTCCCCGGAATTGGTGCTGGACTCGGGTTACTCTCGGGGTACTCCGTTTGTCCAGTGGGTGCCCCGAGAGTGCTCGGGATTGAGTTTGTTGGCCGTTCAAAAAAAAATATTACTTAATTAATGCAAAACATGTTAGGTTTTGAAAATGATTATATTTTGATAATAACTGTCGGATGATTTTCATCTACTCATAACCAAAACTAATTTTGATCTTTTTAGTTATTTCAAGTAATATTTATTACATTGTGTTTTTATCATTTTATGTTAATAACATTCCTTAAGTTATATTATTAAACAAAATAAATTATGTCACTCAACACGGATATATAATCAAATTGCCAAAAATAACGTGAGAAAATCACCCCTAGGTGTTCCCAATGATTATGGGATATATGACTTTTTGATTTGGTTTGAGTTCTACTATGCTCAAACTTGACTTGTTTAACTTATGAGAAGAGCTCGAATACGGATTGGGCTCGGCTCATTTATGTCGTAAGCCAGCTTGGCTTGTATATTAAACAAGTTTATTTTAGGCTTGATGTCGACCCAGGTTTGTCAATTCAAGTTTTTAACAAGCCGGTCTTATGTACCTCATGAGCGGTTTGACTCATTTATAATCAACCCTAGAAACATATAAACTTCAAACCTCAAACAAAATATCACATAATTGGACCTAAAAACAAAATATCACATAATCTTTCTATACTAATAAACAAAAATCCTTTTTGGACACGTGTCATTCTCTGATAATTTCTCACCTTTATTTTTTTATTTATCTCTTTTATTAAATAATAATAATAATAATCAATTTAACTAAATCTATTTATCTCTTTTGTTTTCATAATCTGAAATTGATTTCTTTTTTAACTTTAAAGTTTCAATCTTTGGCAATTTAAGTATAAAGTTTCAATCTTTGGTATTTTAGCCCCTTTGATTAATTTAATTTTTCACTTCTAATTCAAAAGTTTTCATCTTTTGCAATTTAACCCCTTTAATTTTTTTTACTTTCAACCCAAAGCTTTTAATCTTTTGCAATTTAATCTCAATATTTTTTTTTTCTTTCAACTTTAGTCTCTTATATACTTTTCATCTTTCATAAGTTATCCGTTTAACGTGTCGTTCTAAATTTTCGAGTTAACACGCCGCAACGTGCGTGTGGGCTTCAACATTTTTTCATCTATTTTTTCCTGTTTGGCATGTCCGTCGCAGGGCGTCTATTTTTCCCCGTTTGATAGGTATGTCGCAACGTGCGAGTCAGAGATCGATTTAGTTATTTTTTTCTCGGTTTTACACACAGGCTCGTGGTCATGTAAGAAACATTTGTCTTTCATCTAACATGATATATAATTAATAAATCCCCGCCACATTACGGTGGGTGGTAAATCTAGTTAGACCTAAAATCCAAAAATATTGGCAAAACAAGGGCGGAAGGGCCCATGCCATTCAGATCACAAAGACTGGATGGTCGTTAGGCCCAACAAATAAGCCAACATGGGTTTCAATCTAAAACCATTTGATTTGAAGTCTTTATTTTGATGTGAAGGTGAGGGTGATGTGGACCATGTGGTAGGGCATGATCGTTGTGTACAAACTCAATCTTGTGATAAAATAAATATTCAAATTCTAACGTCTAAACTTGGCGGACAACTCATTGTAATATCAAGAGTAAAGATCTCGTACAAAGTATTTTATCGTACAAAACGTACGAATAAAAAAATGCATTGTCATTTTCGTAATTATTCTAATCGTAATTACCCTACAAAATCAAAATTACCCTACAAGATCAAAATTACCCTAAAGATCATTTGTAGAGTATTTTTGATAATTACCCTACGACGAAAATAATTACGAAAATGTCACTGCGGTTTTTTTTTTACACTTTTCCACTTCATTCATACGTTTTGTACGATAACATACTTTGTATTTGATCTTTTGTCATAATATCAATAGGTTTTAGAATGCGATCGTGTTTGGGGCTTTGGGCTTATGTGTTGTGATCAATAAGGCGTGAGATGGAATGATCTAAATAAGTGGTAACAAGATAGTTCGATCATGAGACATATCATTGAAGGAGATACCTTCTTTTTGAACGGCGACTTTTTTTGTGTTAGGTCATTGCACTCCTCAAATTGGAGAGCTCTATTGTCCATTCCGGTCAGACTATATTGTCTTAACTGAGCTCACGCTAGCTTCAGAATTTGGCTTGGGCGTTCCTCAGGAAACCATACCGTCGACTGTCATTTGACAGAGGTTGTGCCACCACAAGTGCTAAACACTCTCTTGCGTAACACACGGTGGGAGGAAAACTCGAGTGGGCTCAGGATAGAACCTGACGCCTCTACAAGGAGGTTAGGCTCTATATACCTAATCCACCAAAGTGACACAAGTAAGGATTGAACTTGAGTATCCATCAAACCCAAGCCTCTCTACCACTAGACCACAGTCTTCATGGGGTTGGTAAGTGCATACGTAATCACACATTAGTACAATAAAGATTTCAAAACAGGTCTAAGTATAAGAAGTATGGATACCCATATGTTTTATGGTTATATTATTTTTTTGAACTGCTATCTCTTTGTATTGGACCATACTAAAGGTTTATGGGCTTTTTATCTACATGGATAGTTGGATTCTATGTGAAAAATATAATAAAAAGCAATAGACATCCAGGGCCAAGGGGTACTCAGCAACTAATCTAAAACCCTTTTAGTTAATTATTTTATTGTTTATCTAACTAACTTTTTTCTATTCTTCAGGTTTAATTGTGTTTATTTTTTTGTTTAACCAAGTTAAATTAATTATTGAAATTGCCAAAATTACTTGTTTGTGTATGCTAATATATATTCTCTACAAATCCTAATTTTAATTAATTAACAAAAAGGTCATGAATCATGATAACCATCTAAGAGGGTGTTTGGTGTTGCGTTTTCAAAATAGATTATGCGTTTTCAAAATAGATTTTGCGTTTTCAAAACTGCGTTTTGAAAAAGCATGTAGGTACATGCTTCTCCAAAACTGCGTTTTGGAGGCAGATAATCACTTTTTCATCCAAACATTTTTTAGATTATTTATGTTTTACAAAAGCAATAATCAAATAATCACTTCAAAACATAATCTCAAACACCCTCTAAACAACTTATAAGAGTACACTGTCATTTTATTCTATTAATATTTGTTAACTTTTTTTACTTGAAAAATATTTTTACATGATCCATTTTATATCAGACCCGATTCTACCTCAGTAACAAAAACTTATGGATTCGCATTGTACAAGTCTGTTTTTCTCTTTTCTTTTTTTTTTCTTTTTTTTTGGGTATTTTCAAACCCGGTGGTTCAAGGGGGCAAATCCCCTAGTGACCAAAGCGTTCTAAGGTGGGGTCCAAGGAGCAAAGCCCCTGGTATCTTGGAAAATTTTATATCACCTTAATTAAAAAATAATTTAAAGTTGCATCGGATTTGTATGGTTGGTGAAAAATTGCATGAAAATTGTTACTTAGTAGGAACTAATCGTTAGTGTTAACGGGTTACTACCGAACAGACTAATTATTAGTAGTAAATGATTTATCACTAAAGAAGTTTGTACTGGCGAATTTACTACTGATATAGCTAAATAACAACCAATTGGTTTAATTGTGAATTGACTTGCTATTTCACATAGAGCTATGACGTTTTAAGTTAAATGTTGTAATGGTTACATGTTTATATATAAAAGGCTTTGGTCTTTTACATACTTTTTTATACAAGTTTTCATAACATCTCATACTCATTTTTGTTTTCTCTTACAATTATTCAATTAAAGACTTTAAGTAGATTTCTCTTACAATTATTCACCCATGTCCTTTGGATTTCTACCGAATCATATCAATAAGAAACATTTATAGTTAAACGATTAATAGGCTTTCGTTCTTAGATTATCATACCATAATGTTGGAGTTTTAGATTATGGATCTAAAGGTTAAAGACCGATTTGCTTTACACGACATGTTATAAGTTTAATGTTGTTAACAAGACCGTTAACTAGTTTTTTTCATGGTCATAAAAGTCGTTAGACGCTCTCTAGTAGGAGTTGAGAGTACTAGGGAAGTACTCGGCCTAGATGGTGAGTACTCGGGTCTCAGCAGCTTACCTTGTAGCAGGTACACGGGGAATACTCGACCTTCGAGACCTTGTTTTACAACAATGGTTTTTCCAGACATGCACATTTGTCATATAGACTCCACCTCTTTTTGTATCCATGCTTTCATTTATCATATTCATATGCATCACATTCTTGTACATTTCTTTAATATTGGAGCGAATTCCGTACCATGTCTTAGTAAGGACTAACTCTGCCTCCGAAATGGGGCTCCGTCGACTTCAGATCAGGTTATGTCTAGTGTATTTTATCTTTGTCTTTATAATATTGGGTTCACTTTTCATTAGGGATGAGCAAATAACCTAATTCACCAGATGGTAACCGAATTACCTAGACCAAACAATTACTGATGGTTCGGTTAAAACTGATTAACAAAAATTATGGTTTGATTTTGGTGTGTGGTCATAACTAAATTAACCAAATGTAAGATTAAATATATATATTATGTATTTAAGCAAATAACAATCATTATCATTTATATTATATGGATCAAAATAATAATTGTTATACCTTATTAATATTAGTTGGTAATTGTTGATGGACCCTTATTAACTAATAAAGTTCTCTTTAGGTGTATTTAAGGAGATAACTAGAGAGAGTTTTATATTAGACATTAATCATAACATCACAACATTGTTCGACCTCCTCTCTCTCCATAATCACGAATTCCTAACCCTATAGAATTCGTAATCACCATCATCAATATGCATCCTAAATGGGAACCATATCAAGCTAACTGACATGTCAAACTCAATGGTTGCATCTGTTTCTTGTACTGACCTGAATGTTGAAACAGATATTATGTTTATACGTTTTCCACTACATTCTCACAGAACTAATCAATACCAAACTTATTATACACATAGCTATTCAAAATATGTGAATTTTTATTAGGTTGACTGAAATATAAAGAAAATTTGGATTTTGATAATCTTTAGCTAATAACTATCCATATTAGCAATGTGAATAATTACACCCCTAAGGCAATCCCACCCTAACGTAGATGTAACTCCTCTGTCACCTCTTAATTTTCAATTATGCTAGTTCGATAAAATTTATAACATTCCAATTGAGATAAAGTTACTCAATTGCTCTATAGGAGCTTATGAAGTTACTTTCATGCCAGTGTGAAATTGCCTTTGAGACATAAATGAAATTTAAGAGTCTTTTGTCACATAGTCAGTATAGATTATAATTTGAATTATTAGTATCCAATTTCTCAAATACAGTATCCTCCCAACATTCGTTTCAAGACCAATTTAGAAAATATTTTTTTAAGTTAAAATGGCTCAAACGTAAGAAAATAAATAATTATTCCAAATAAATAACATTCCAAACGAACAAACACAAGTATATATGGGGATAACCCACGACTCTTTTATGTATATTCAGATCAAACCAAACGAGTCCATGAGATTATGTAACATTCAACCCCATTTATAAGATTCTTCTAACTTGTTATCAAATGATCAATCTAATTCTAAAACACGACACAATATCATTAAACAAAAATAAACCAAACTTTAATTATAAAAATCAAAATAAACCCTAAATTTTATTTGTTTTCAAGATTACTCCAAATGGGGGACCGACCGTTTCACACCTTGTGTTTGCGGATGATGTAATGCTCTTGGGAGAATGCTCGATCGAAAACATTAACAATATAAGGCGCTTAATGAGGTTGTTTTACCTAGTTTCGGGTTTAAAATTAACCTCAATAAATTGTGCTTGTATGGTGTGGGGTTGTCTCAGGGTGAAAGTGACCATATGCCAAATCTCCTTGGATGTAAATCGGGCTCGCTACCTTTCGCATACCTTGGTCTCAAATGTCACACCCCCAAAAATACCTCAAGCAGAAACCCCCGCGAGGCGTGTGACGTACCAGGATCTAGCCACCAATCACATTGAACTCATACAAGATTTTAAATAAAACTTTCATTCATTAATATAAGAGTTAATTGCCATTTTAGTCCTTGAGGTTTGTCCAAATTTGTCATTTTAGTCCAAATAGTTTTTTTTTTCGCCTCTGGGTCTCTGACTTTTCCCTTTTGTTGCCATTTTGATCACATACCCTAACTTAATCCAAAATCCCCATTTTTAACCAAGGGTATTTTGGAGATTTTCATTTTAAATCTTTTCAATTGACATTTTGATTCAATTCAAAAAATTAAAAAAAAAAAAAGCTAAAATATCTAAAAAAAAAACAAAAAAAAAATCTAAAAAAATCAAAAAGAATTATAAAAATCAAAAAAATTCTAAATAATACAAAAAATTCTAAAGAGTAAACTGCCATTTTGGTCCCTGTGGTTTGGCCAGTTTTGCCACTTTAGTCCAAATCTCAAACTTATTACATCTGGGTCCCTGTGGTTTGCATTTTGTTGCCATTTTGGTCCAAAATTCAAAAACTCTATTTTTTTTTACTGTTGCAACCACCTATTTTGTCTTTTAGTTCAGGGGTATTTTAGTCATTTTGCTTTTCATTTTATATTTTCTTTATTAACATCATCCCCAAATAAATAAATCATAATCATCATCATCATCATCCCCAAATAATGATTCTCTCTCTAAATCGATCAGATCCAGATGAAACTCAGATCCACCATCGTCATCGTCATCTCTGCGTTCCTCTCTCTCTCATGTTTATCTCTCGTTCGGCTCTCTCTCTCTCCTGTTTCTCCCCCTCTCTCTCTCTCTCTCTCTCTTTCTAGTGGAATGTTGTTTGAAGGAGATGGTGTTGTGATGTAAGAGAGAGAGAGAGAGGTGCGGTGGTTGCAGGGGGTGCGAGAGGGTGGTGGTGCTTGGCGGTGAGTGGTGGTGGTGGTAGGTGGTGGTGCTTGTTTTTGTTTTTGTTTTTGCTCCACTCCCGCATCTCCACTCCAGGATTGAGTTGCAGGTGGTTTTTGTTTTTGCTGCATCCGCATCTCCCAACTTTGTTACTTGAATCTGTGCTGCATCTCTGTGAATCTCTGTGATCTCGGTGATCAGAGTCATCGCTTCTATGGCGGTGGTGGTGATGGTGGTGGTTATTGTTGTTGTTGTTGTTCTGGCAGTGGTTATTGCTGTTGTTGTTCTGGCAGTGGCATTATTATTTGTTACGTTTGTTTCAAGGCTATGATGATCAGAGTATCCTGAGCAAAATTAAAGGGACATTAAAGATCCGACCCGCATCTTGGCGGGGCAAAATCCAGATGGCATAGTGAAAAAGAATTTGACATTCTCTCACCAAGCAACTGTGTATTCTGCAGCCACGGCGTAACTCGTTTCTTCTTTGTCCCCATCCCCCAATTACAGATCTGAGCCTGTCTCCTTGCATTTAATTTATTTTCTCTTGAAGATATGATTTTTTTTTTTTTAAATCCAGGTTGTGATGGTGGAGGAGGTGGTGGTGTTTGGGTTGTGCAGAGGTTGAAGATGATGATGATCAGGGGTTTTTATATTTGGGGGTTTTTAATAAAAGAATTGCTTTAATGAAAACTAAATGACCAAAATGCCCCTGCACTACAGGACAAAATAGGAGGCTGCAACAGTCAAAAAAATAGGGTTTTTGGATTTTGGACTAAAATGGCAACAAAATGCAAACCATAGGGACCCAGATGTAATAAGTTTGAGATTTGGACTAAAGTGGCAAAACTGGCCAAACCACAGGGACCAAAATGGCAGTTTACTCAATTCTAAAAAATCAAAAAAATGTAAAAAATCAAAAAAAAAAAAAAATCCAAAAAATTCTAAAAAATAAAAAAATTTTCTAAAAGTCAAAAAAATTCTAAAAAATCAAAAAATTCTAACAAACCAAAAAAAATCAAAAAAATTCTAAAAAATCAAGAAAAGTCTAAAAAATCTTAAAAAATCAAAAAAATTCTAAAAAAAAAATCATAAAAATTCTAAAAAATCAAAAAAATTCTAATAAATCAAAAAATTCTAAAAAATAAAAAAAATCTAAAAACTCAAACAAACATATTATAAAGTTTCAAATTCAAAAAATGACGATATTCCTCGTCCAAACGAATATATTTTAAAGTTTTATCTATTTTGTTGAGTGAATGAGTGGTCATGATGAGATAGAACCACTAACTAGCGAACATGCATGTTATGTTTAGTTTATAAATTTTATATTTCATTATATTTATATTTAGTAAATTATATTAATTGATACAAAACTAAAGATGAAAATATTATTGTAATAAATAGTTTTGCTTTGAAAACATATATAAAAAGGCCAAAATGGTGATAATTAATGTGGAAATGTAAGAATGTTTGTGAAAGATGTCAACTTAAAATGAAATTTGTTTTTTTTTAAATGGATAAATGGTTCTATCTCATAATGACCACTCATTCACTCAACAAAATAGATAAAACTTGAAAATATATTCGTCTGGACGAGGAATATATCGTCATTTTTTGAATTTGAAACTTTAAAATATGTTTGAGTTTTTAGATTTTTTTTTATTTTTTAGAATTTTTTTATTTTTAGAATTTTTTTTCTTTTTAGAATTTTTATGATTTTTTAGAATTTTTATGAATCTTTTAATTTTTTTAGATTTTTTTTATTTTTACAATTTTTTATTTTTGTGATTTTTTAGAATTGTTTTTGATTTTTTTGATTTTTTAGAATTGGATCAAAATGGAAATTGAAAAGATTTAAAATGAAAATCCTCAAAATACCCCTGGTTAAAAATGGGGTTTTTTGATGGAGTTAGGGTATGTGATCAAAATGGCAACAAAGGGAAAAGTCAGGGACTCAGAGGCGAAAAAAAAACTATTTGGACTAAAATGGCAAATTTGAACAAACCTCGGGGACTAAAATGGCAATTAACTCTTAATATAAAGTGTTACAAAACAAGAATTACAACCATCGTATTTAGCGGAAGCATAAATCATTAGTTAAGTGTTTCATAAACCATATGTATTGTAACCGTTAAACCCGTCTCGCGATTCCATGTGTCTCGACCCATGACTACTCCAGCATCCCAGACAGCAAGTTCCATATACACACGTATCAATAACCTGCAAGCATGCACACACGTGTATCAGACAACGCTGGTGAGTTCATAGTTTTACGAAAACATTAGTTACCAAGTGTTTAGTTCCGTTCATTGTTTACAATGTTGATAATACCTCGAATACAAGACGGCTCCTGATTTACATTGTCATTTCTCCAATGCTCCTATCAAAGCATTGGTCATGACTAGGTCATTAGTTCACACCCGTCCTCTCAGGTACGGGGTGAGGGTGTCAAACCTAAGTAGCGCTACCAACTAATACCTTGTTACCTCTCAGGTAACCAAACAACACGGAGGGACTTTAATGGTGATAGGATGAGTATATTATCCAACATTTCAGATTTACCCAAAAGACATATTCCTCGCAGGAATACCCATGATTTACCCAAGCCAATCCCTCTCAGGGATACCCAAAGATTGTCCCAACCACCGGGACGCATGCTCAAGAGAGATGAACTCACCTTGGTTTTGCTCGGTAAGACTAGCTATGTGTTCAAGTTGCTCAAATCAATCCTAACATGGTTACCATTAACAATCAGTCACGTGGCACGAAATCTTACATTCTATACACACGTTACACAAGTAGCACCGTATAACAACATACAAATTATTTGATTATGCACTTAGCATACACCATGATTTCATGTACTAAATGTCTCGAATCCCCCATATCGCTTATTCACCGAGTTCTACTTTAAATACAAATTAACCACACCCAACGTATATCATGTAAACAAACACTTGCGCTAGGCCCAAAGCCCCATCGTCGCCTACTACTCGGACCGAGCCCAAAAGCGGCCCAAAAGTGTGTGAAGCCCAACATCAGTGGGCTTGTTCATTCGTGTTTATGTTGCACGACCAGAAGTATTGTATGTAATTCATTTATGTGAAATATGGTTACTAGAGTCCACTTTATGGTTTAATATGTGTAGTGTTTCAAGGCTAATTAAGCAACCCACTGTAGCCCAATTTACACCATTTATCAATCCCAAACAGTGAGGTTCATGAGTCTAATTAACAACCCCTAATCACTTACATCACATACAACCCGAAGAACATAATCATGCAACACAAACTCATGAACTCATTTGTGATATCAGTTCATATTTACGCATATTTAACCAATTTAAATACAAATTCACTAGCATGAACCTATTATTACTACCCACATTAATAAAACTCATGACCATCATAACATGTATACTAACACATTAATTTTTACCGTAAATCATTTGAAGCCACTCTATCATGCATTAACATTCCTAAACAATAATGATTAACCAACTAGCAATCCTACTGCCACACAATTCAAGTACCAGTCATATTACTACCCACTGTTCATCATCAAATCATGCTCCTCATAATTATGCGGCCCACTAGCAGCCTCTAATTCTCGCGATTATGGGCCGAATTCATATATTTAACACATTGAACCAGGTTATTATACATCATCACTAATCATTAGTTCCATCGGTTTACTAGTATTCATATACGTATACAATCAAGATCCTGAGTCGTGTTTTAGTTTCATGTATATAGCATAACAACCCTAGCATGTATCACACGTCCAAGATTAACAAAAATACTCAACACTAAACCGGAATTAGTAACTAACCGGAGAGTAGCGAGAGTGCGAGAAAGCTTCGAGAGGATGGGGGGGAATTTCGCTGCCGACTCGTACGTTTGGGAAGAAGTTAGGGTTTGTTAAACTTCCAAATCACAGTTTACGTGCCCCCCCCCCCCCTTATCTCTCTTGTATACGAAACCCATGATGGGTTTGGGCTTAATAAACAAGTGTGGGCCGATGGGTTCAGAGAATAAGATGAAGGTTTAAAGTGTGTGATCTAATACATGCATCGCGGCCCGAAAGAAGTGTGTCGCGGCCCAAGTGTATAACTAGATTCTAATTCGGCCCAAGTGAGAAACTAGACGAGGCTCACTACATTATTTACTCTACTACGTACGTACGAATACGCCAATGCGACATAAGTAACTAAGCACATATAACACATTTAGCACATATAATACGTTTAACGACTTCGTGTATAGTTAATATGCACACATAAATATTTAGTGATGTACACGTGTAATCCAACGCCAAAGATTGTGGAGTTTAAGTAACGCTAACCTTAGAGATTCGGGTTGTCACATCAAAGTTGGGGGTAACATGAACCGGTATAATACCTGGACTCCGGTCATTGAAGCATTTGAAGCAAGACTCTCACTTTGGAAAGCTACCACTTTATCCATTGGCGGTAGAACAACGCTCATCAAATCGAAGAAACTTCTTTTGGGGTAATTCGGATACATGAAGCAAGATGCATTGGGTGAAATAGGCAAAAGTAATACAACCCGTAGCAAAAGGGGGTCTTGGTCTCGGTTCGTTAAAAGACATGAAGTGTGGGCTTTTGGCGAAGTGGGCATGGAGATATAAAACTGAATCGGGTAGGCATTGGAGAAAAGTTATTACCAGCATACACTTTAATCCAAGGCACGGTAATTTTCTCCCTATAAAACACGGGAATTCAGGTGTTTGGAATAATATTATAAAGAAGGAATTGGCATTCAGAGGAAGTAATTGGAGCCAGTTCAAGCAGCCCATTTCAGTGCAGGAGATAAGTGAATCGGAGGAAATCACAAGGTTATTGAGGCAAGCAACCGTAACTGAGTTGAGGGATACATGGCAGTGGAAACAGGGTACTACGGGCAACTGCATTGTAAAATCGGTGAGGAATATTAATTAAGAAAAATCAGAAGAGGAGGCGGATCAGGTTATCTTCAATAATAACAAGTGGGTGCCGAGATAAATCAACATATTCGGGTGGCGGTTACTCTTGGATCGTCTACCAATAAAAATGGCATTGGTTAGGCGCAACATCAACATGGCTTCTACTCTTTGTCCTCTTTGTGGTGAAAGGGGAGAATCTGCGGAGCACCTATTCATCAATTGCCATGTTTGCATGACGATAGGGGTGTTCATCGGTTCGGTTTATGGTTTATTTGATTTATTCAGTTCGGTTTATTCATTTTCAAAATTTTGTACCCCAAAGGCAAACCAAACCAAATTAGGAATATGCAAATCAAACCAAACCAAACCAAATTCAATTCAGTTTGGTTTCGGTTGGAAACCAAATTTAACCAATTTATACCTAAGTACTGTAACACCCAAACATGCCAACTAACTAACTAGGTTATTTATTTCCTAGTTAGTTCATTCTCGTTTATTTATTATTATTTTATTTATTTTTAACTTTATATTATTTTAATATAAAGTTTTATAAATTTCGGGGTGTTACAAGTCCACCCCCCTTAAAAGGGTTTCGTCCCCGAAACCAGAGTACATACCGAATAGTGTAGGGTAGAGACGTCGCATCTCTTCTTCGGACTCCCATGTAGTGTCCGAACCTTTCCTATGCTCCCATTTGGTCTTGACTTGATCGATTTGTTTGTTTCGCAAGTGCTTGACCTTTTGATCTAAAATCTCCAATGGACTTACCGCCTAATTCAGGCTATTATCCACCTCGATATCGTAGTAATGGATATAAGTTGTTTCCGCCGTTAGACATTTCCGTAATTGTGACACGTGGAACGTGCCATGTATTCCACTCAACTCTTCCGGTAGCTCGAGGTGATAAGCCACCTTGTCAACCCGTTCGATGATTTTAAATGGCCCGATAAACCTCGGGCTTAGTTTCCCTCTTTTTCTGAATCGGATAACACCCTTCCTTGGGGAAAACTTTTAGCATAACTATATCACCTGTTTCCTATCCTTTGTCGCGTTTTTGATCGGGTTGTCTTTTGACCATCCAGTCACCGAGTTTGTCAGCATACTTACTTCACACTAGTCTTATATTGACAAGCGCTCTACATAGGTCACAACATTATTTTGACTACAACTTGTTTTATTGCCTAGACTAATTGGTCCCCATTTTACCTCATACCTCGTCATTCGGGTATGCTATATTGTTGTTATCGGCCCTTTGCGTGTTTATCATTTCATTTTCGAATTTTTTTTTTATCGATTTGACCGTAATCTAAGGCTACACCCGTTTCCTTTTGAACTATTCTTCCGACCCTATGACTTCTTCCGTCATTTTCGCGTTGGTTTATCTCACTCATGCTGTTATGTGTTTTTCGCCCCTATTTCCCTTCAACCCGTTACCGGGTTCGTCATCTTAATGTTTCTAACACCCCGGTTTTATTGGTTTGCGTTTTTCTTTCCATATTCTTTTACGACCTATCACATTGGTTCAGTAATATTTCGCACTTTCATCATTCGGGTTGCGCTTACTTGGAATATTAAGTATTATACTTTATTCGGCCCGTCCAGTATTAAAATAGTTGAACTTAACTATCAAAATTTCTGTTTTTGCGAAATTTTATTATTCTTTAGTCATAATTCTTAATCCAAGTCTTTTGACTTTTAATCTGCGTCACCTTCCCTTGGTTTACATATATATTCGTATTCCTACCCATCTATCGGGTATTTTTACCGAATTCATTATCAAAGCAGCCATTCCGGCATGCATTAAGACTTCGTTTTGATTTATTCAGTGGTATTAGCGTATTCCGTCGCCCTTATTCCACCAAGTCCTTTATTCTTTCATTCATCTTGTTTGACTTGTTCGTGTGTCATCACTTATGATAGTCAAACTTTACCCTTATTCCCTAACATTCTTGTTTATTGGTTTATACTTTTATTTACCTTGATTCTTATCCCTTCCCTTGGGCTTATTACCTTAATGTAACACGCTCCCGTCATCCGGCTTCCGTTTACCTTTATTATCAAGCATTTTGCTTATTCGACCCGAACACTACCTTCCTTTTGTTAGCGATCCTTAGGTCTGTTTCTCTTACTAATGTTCCGAAGGCCCATTTCTTAAGTCTTATTTGGTAAAACCACCGTTATGGTAATACGGCTTTTGGGGTTTACCCGTTCTTATTCTAGCACTTTTCATAAAGTTTATTTTACTAGGCTTTTACCCAATCACATCCATTACTATGATAATCGTTCTTTCTTATGAGGATTTGATTAATAATGTATTACTTGGATGGTTACCCATACCCAAGTTTCTGAATTTGCATTTATTGATACTTTATTATTCATAGTAGCGAATAATACGTATTATTCATTTAACTTCTTTTTCGCGGATATTCTTGGTCCGAGTCTTAATTTCTCATCTTTAACCTTAATCTTATTGAAACAATAACAAAATTAATTCATTTAATTTTATTATTATTTATCGTTGCATGAAATTTATCCACATCGTTTGCTGACGTAAATGACGCTCCTACGCGCTTTATTTAGTTCGGCCAAGTCTATAACCTTGTCTTCGCCATTTATTATTATTGCAATTTCCGGGTTCGGGTGTACACGCGCTCCTTCCCATTGCAATATCTATCGAGATTACTTTTACCTTGATGCTCAACGTACAGTTTCAGCGCCTCTTATAAACAATAGAACTTTTATTATTACTTATTTCTATTTTTCAAAGCTTAGGTAATTTCGTTAACACTAATGTAGGATGTTGAATAATTCGATGTAAAACAAACGATTTATTTGCACTTATAATAATTAAAAATTCATGCTGAAATTTAATTTACAAGAGTATACCTGAAGCGACATCAGGTTCAGCTTTAGCCTCTGTGGCTGTTATATAAAACAACTTTGTCCTTTATTTCTGGGCATCAGACTTTGTGTCGGTTGTGTCCTTGGTTCCCAGCCTCTCTGGACATTTAGACTTCTTATGTCTTGGCTTACCACATGTGCCCTTGTGGATTTTTCCACAGAATTTACACTGATGTACTACACTTTTTGTAACTCCTTTCTTGGGAGTTTTATTAGACTTGGATTTCTTTACGGAACTTGGATTCATATCCAACACCCTCCTTTCTTCTATTTCTTGTAGTATGCTGTCTTTCAATTCAGCCATCATGTCGTTCACCACCGGCACGATTGTGGTTTGTAATCTATCAATATACTGTGATAGACTATTTTCTAGAGCTTTTCCGACCGCCTCGGAAATCTTAGCTTTCATTTGTTCAGTCAATTGGCTTTATAGCCTAGTGGTATCTTGGTGGTGGGATAAGGCTTTGGGACCAATAGGTCTTGGGTTCGATTCCCACAAGGGGGGTTTTCCCATGTTTATTGGGTTTCCTCCTGAATTGGTGTGGCATTATGCCTAGTGGAGATGGATATGATCGGGTGGTTCCTCTGGTGGCACAATGATACTCCAGTGGTCCGTCAGTGATCCAAATTTTCCGTTCAAAAAAAAATTGAGATGTCGAATCATCTCCGGTTACTCCAAACATTTCTTTAACTGAAACATCCATCACGATTTATCAATAATTATTTAATTTATTTCCATCTTATTATACGGAAATTTATATCACTCTCACTCAATCATAAATAATGTGTTATTCTTTTTCGGTTTGGTCAAGTATATATTTTGTGTTACCTTTCTTACTTAGTGTATTTTCCCGGGTTCGAGCGTATTTATACACTCCTCCCATCTTTCCGTCATCTTGAAATTGAAATGTTTACACTAATTGTTAAACATTTCATCTATGACATATGCGTCATTCATTTTGATCTAGCCAAGTTCACCACTTGCTTAAACCATTTATGCTTAGTGCACTTTTCCGGGTTTGAGTGTGTAAACACGCACTTCCCGTGCATATCAAATCAAATTTCCTTTTTTTTAGTATTCTAATAAGTCTACTAAAGCAATTAATTCTTACCGGACGATCGATCAAGCTTGAACAGAACATTTTGTTGACAACCTTAAGCTCCGATTACCAACTTGTAACACCCGTCTTAATTTCTACTTGAAATTAATCATAATTCATAAGATTTTATATAAAAGATGTCTAATTAAAGACATAAGTTCCAAAAGTAAAATTCTAAGGTAACAAACATTAGTCAACTACCGACTAATTTAAAACATTCAAAGTTGTTTAGCAAATTGTTTATATGATAACATTGTCTAAACAGAATTAAATTTACACGGAAGCTTCAAAAGTTCGTGTTCGGTTCTTCAAAACATGCTTGATCATCGTCCACATACTTGTAAAACCTGAAAACTGAAGATTTTTAACAAATCTTAGTGTTAGAGTTCTTATAAATATTACATAATCGAAACTACAATCAAAACGGATTCGATTAACTGTAATATGCAAAAACTTATAGAAATTCCGGGACTCTACCGTAGCTTACGATATCTACCGTAAGTTACGGTAGTCACTAAAAGAATCTGGTCCACCGTAAATCAGTATGGAACCACCGTAAAGTTCCTGACCTCTACCGTAAGTTACGGTGGGTACCGTAACTTACGGTAGTCCCTGTAAGTTCATGTTTTGACTGTTTTGTTTGTTTTGCCCAACCAAATTCTCGGATTTCTCATTCCAACAAACCAATACACTGATTTCTCATATTTTAATATGTCTTTTATGAACATTAATAAAGGCCGAGTGACCATACTACTAAGCATTATCATGCCTTATTTGGTTATTCGACCCGTTTGGCTCATCTAAGGGATCCTCCATTTTGATGACTACCAACGAGGTCTAACCAAATTATTGGCCTACAATTCGACATACCAATCATTATTGCTTTAATCCAACTCAACTTTTATTCCACAATTCAACTACATGTATGCTAAATATAAAAATTTACCCAAATGTAACGAGTCAAGTTACATACCTTTATAATTCGTCGACATTGCTTTCTAACCATAATTACCCATTCCCGGGCTTGTCGACCTTAGCGTATCCCTTCTAATCACGGTTTCTGCTTTTATAACTCAATTTAATGAGTGACGTTCGAGTCACTCCAAACACTACCATTTTGACTATTATTTTAACACATTCTTCATCTAGTGAATTCCATCACTTCTTAGACTCACCAAACCCAACTATTTTCGCTATAACAACATTACGCATATTTACGACTAGGCTTATCTACATGAATGTAACGAGACAACAAGTCGCGTACCTTTAGAGCACACCCTTCAAGCGCGTATCTCCCTCGGCGTGTCCGTTTGACGTTCCGGATTCTTTGCCTAAAGAGTTCAATTCACAATAAGTTTAGAACTCTTTCACAAGCTTTAACGCATAATCCTCTACGATGATCAAATCTGCGTTTTTACCTAACTTTTAACATATTAACCCTCACTTAGGCGTTCCGTCAAACACCTAGCGGGTCAGATTTTTATATAAACAAAACCAAGTTCATGACTTGTAATTATCATCTAAACTAACTTTAATTAGTCAATTCTACACATGTCTTAACATCAATATTTCTGAAATTTATTCTTAAATTCAGATTAATGTTAGAACAAGATCACAATTTTGGGGCTTATAAAGTTTTCTTCAAGTTCATTAATCACCTACAATGGTGGTTATAAACTCTATAATTATCATGAAATCTTTTAACAAGATTTCACCTAGGGTTCATCCCTAGACACCATATTTCTTCTAATCACATTCATGCATGACATAATCAAGCTAAATTTCGATCTTTCATAATTAACCTAGAACTTGAGATGAATCGAAACATCAAGATTTTACATACCTTATGATCCCCTCAACTAGGTGATCATTAATTTATGCTTGAAAATCGATTTGGACATGATTTAAGCCTTCAATTTGTGGTTTTTGTGAAGATGGGGGTTGGGTGAGGAGTCTCTTGTCGCCCCCTGCTTCTTGTTCGACCAGACACCCCCCAAAGTGGGTGTTTGGTTTGTTTTAATTTGTGTTTCATGTTATCAAGTTTCAAATTTAACAACATAGGTCCCTCCACTTCTAACTAGTTTATATCTTTGGCATTTTAAATTCATTTATGCTTTAAAACATGCCAACTAACTAACTAGGTTATTTATTTCCTAGTTAGTTCATTCTCGTTTATTTATTATTATTTTATTTATTTTTAACTTTATATTATTTTAATATAAAGTTTTATAAATTTCGGGGTGTTACAAGTCCACCCCCCATAAAAGGGTTTCGTCCCCGAAACCAGAGTACATACCGAATAGTGTAGGGTAGAGACGTCGCATCTCTTCTTCGGACTCCCATGTAGTGTCCGAACCTTTCCTATGCTCCCATTTGGTCTTGACTTGATCGATTTGTTTGTTTCGCAAGTGCTTGACCTTTCGATCTAAAATCTCCAATGGTCTTACCGCCTAATTCAGGCTATTATCCACCTCGATATCGTAGTAATGGATATAAGTTGTTTCCTCCGTTAGACATTTCCGTAATTGTGACACGTGGAACGTGCCATGTATTCCACTCAACTCTTCCGGTAGCTCGAGGTGATAAGCCACCTTGCCAACCCGTTCGATGATTTTAAATGGCTGATCGGAGTGTCGCGCTCCGGTCAAAGATAATATTTATAAGCCCAAATTACCCTTAACAATGTGTTAGTGGTAGCAAGGGGTCGAACCACGAAGAGTATGTGGTTTGTGTATGGATTTGACTGAATTATAAAGAATTGTCACAATTATGAAGCTTGCCAGATATTTTTGTATTTTTGTTTAGTAGAAAGATGTGAATTTGAACTACTGGAATTGGATTAATTAATTAACAACTACTAATTAACGCTTGCAGGAAATTTGGATACTAGAACAATAATAATAATAAAAAGGAATCACACCCGGTTTCGGTAATTGTTAACCTAGGATTTCTACAAGTTTTAGTTTCAACTCAAATGCATTCGATTAACGGATTTAGTGTACCGTGACTTAGGTGCTACTAGCTATCAACGCCCCGAAGAACGGACAAAAAGACACTTTGTAATCAACACAAGTAAATCCTAACAACGACAACGTACAATTACATATCACCATTTCGCAAAGTCATAACTTTTAACATCGTTCGACAATTTACGAATTCGTAACAAATGTAATACTATTGTCAAAAGTTTCAAAAACCAAATACAAATTGTCACTAAGATGAAACAAGAACAAATTGAAACCCTAAAAGTAACAACTACCTACACCGGGGCGAAACCGAGATGATTAGCCGCTCATGGTTAATGCAACTTGATCACCGGATGCTTGGAATGCGGATGGAGCCATCTTGAAGTGTGTAGGATGAAGGAATGATGGATGAATAGGTTTCTTAGATGATGATTATGAATGTTGATGATGGATGGGGAATTAGGGTTTTGGAGGGTTTGATCGTGGAGATGGATTGATGATGATGAATGTCTTGATTCCGTTGATGTAGATTGATGATAGATGGTATGGTAGGTGAAAAGATAATGTTTGTGGCTCTAAAAATCAAGTTTCAAACTCAACACAAGTGTAACTCCCCGAATTCCATGCAAGAGAACCAATCAAAATCGATCTTAACCCCCAAATTGACAAAATTCGCTTTTCAGGAATTGACAAGCCGTCGCCGACGGCCCTCAACCCGTCGGCGACGGGCTTTGGATTTCTTCTTTCCGTCCGACGGCTTATGTACCTGTATACGAACAACTATGGGCGACGGTTGTTTTAAGGGGGCGTCGCCGACGGGGCTAAGGCCGTCGGCGACGGGCTCTCGTTTACACATTTTCTGTTTTTCGCTTCCAACACTTCCGGTTGACCCGTGACGCGTCCTAGTGCTCCGGTTTTCGACCCGATGACCCGTAAAGTTCCCAAAAAGCTCCTTAAATTCCATCAAACCTGCAAAACACATTCTTGATTAAAAGTAGGCTATTCGAAACTAAAACTCACGTAAAAACATCAAGTTAAACAATAACGAGCACCGGTTTACAACCACGTATCACATCCCCACACTTGTCTTTTGCTTGCCCTCAAGCAAATCTATTTTTCACTTTCACGTGTGTCGAACAACGAATACACATCCCATTCCCGAGACAGAGGTTAAGGTCTATTGTCATACAAAAGTTCAAACTCTCTACAATTTTCACATATTTACCGGTTAAGTGAATAATCACATATAATAATGGTTATCCAAGATTAACCCGCCCGTAAAACTAACAACTCATGCATATCCCTCACAATGTGCTCTCCACTCGGCTTAAAATTGGCTAACATGTATAAGGTATTAGCACTTCAACAATTAATCGCTCAAAACCAATTAGAACACGTACCCGTATAGGCTTGCAACTCAATCATTCTCCACCACCGAACACGAATACTAAGCACAAGTCAAAAGGTCTTTGAAGGGTTGTAACGGGGCTAGGCTAAGGGTAGGAAATAGGATATTTTTAAAGTGGCTAAAGTGATGAAAATTCTATTTTTATTACAAAAAAAACTATTCTAAACAAAAGTAAACTATAAACATCACTATAAGGCAACAACTTAAGCCTTTTATTCAACAACTACTAACACTTCTTTTTGTGTTTTTCTCAAAGCTTTTTCAATCTTTTTCGCAACATTTTCTGTTTTTTTTTTTTTTTTTTTTTGATGAATCATAACAACTAAACAAACTTAAGCTCCTATAATCGAATTTTCATCACACGGGTTTAAAAAGAAAAGGTTTAAGGGTTATGGGCTATAGGGTGGTCAAACGAAAGGTTTAGGCTCAAAATGGGCGACTAGGGAATTTGTTCGGGTAAGGATAGATAAATGGTTTTAAGAGAAAAGGTTTACCTAATGCCTTAATCATTCTCGTGCTTGTATTCGGTCTATAGTCTCAAACGTATCAAAAGTTGCAAGTTCTACAATACGCGACTAATGGTCCACTCAAACAAAGAAACATGTAAATGTAAATCTATGATGTAAAAGTGGCTCAAACCTCACGTATAAGGGTATGATATGTGATATGCATCAAATGCTAATTCCTTAGGCGAATTATTCCCAAATAACCACCCGCTAAATACCCGTTATGCTTATTAATTTGAACTTGACCATGACAAAAGACCAAATGGGTTGTGACATCCCTCGTTGACTTAGTTACTTGTGCTTTTAAGATCGCTTTTGAAACAAGAAATTTTGAAAAATTTTTTGAAATTTTCCCCCATCCCCACACTTGAGGTAAACATTGTCCTCAATGTATAGAATTTAAATGAACGGGTCAAAATCGAAAATTTTTACTACTCCCCCATCCCCACACTTAAGGCAAACATTGTCCTCAATGTGCAAGAACTAGAGTTTTAAAAACGCACAAGGGATGTGACACGTCTAACCTTCCCAAAATCTCACCCCGGAAAATAAAAATACAATGTACAATCCACTTATTCCTAACTAAGAATCAAAGTAAAAGGAAACACATGCACCTGATTTTTGTCGCTTGATATTCATATATCCTTTGCCTCTTCATAAAAACAGTTGTCCCGCGAACATGTTGTACCTACAAATTCTAATCCTTGTGTAGAAGCATGCTTCTCACAACCATCAAGATTTGTTAGTTACTTAGTTCTACCCTTTTTATGAAACATATTACCAAGCCATGTGTTATTTCACTTCGATTTATGTGGACAATAATTTACAACAACAATAAACCTAACTCACTTTCGTAGGAATCACGGTTGCATTTAGCTTATGCAACAAGCCCTTTTAAACCCCCCAATAGCTTGGGAGGACGAGAGGTCTCGTGAGGGTTATATAGGGAACACACCCACAACGTTCATTTAACTAGGCGAAAAATAAATAACAAGAAATAAAAATAACGGAAATAAAATAATATACAACAACAACAACAAAAACATACCATACCTCTACCTCTGATATCGCTCGTTTGGATCCACTGGCGGGTTGGGCTGGTATTGATAACCAGTGAGGGCCTCGAACATCTCCCTATAGTTATCGAGGGGACTCTGTTCCCCTTGAGGCGGTTGGTATGGAATCGGGATAAAGCTAGAACCGACTGCCTCGGGCCAATGAGGGGTGGGATCGGATGGACCTAGTGGATGAGGAAGATTGGGGTAATCAGTCCACCCCGAGTGTTCGGCGTATGGGAAACCGGCTTGAAGGTCTCTTTGATGGCGCTCCTGATCGTGGAGTATCTTGGTGTTGTTAATCGCCATTTGGTGAGAGATAGCCAAAGCACTCCAACGGCGTCGTTCCAATACCCTTGCTTCATTTTGACGCCTAACCTCATCTTCTTCCCATGCCCGTCTCCGGGCTTCCTCATCCTCTTGCCTCTTTGTCAACTGTTCCATATGTGACCTTTGCATTGCTTGGAACAGTTGTTGCTCTTCCATAAATTGATTCATTCTTTCCCTCTAGGCTTCTTGAGCTGCCCAATACTCTTGCATTGAGGATCCATGAGATCCCTCCCAAGCTTCCCTTCTTCGATTGTATTCCCGTCCTTCTCCTATGCAAGCAGAGACATTATCATATATCTCCTGCTGTCCCCGATCAAAATTTTTATAGGAGGGCACCCGTCTAGTGGTCACAAAGCCTGCCACATCTGCATTAATTTCTCTATGCGGCCTCATGTATCTTTGTCGTGGTCTTTGTGGACCGGAAGGTTTAACTTCCTCCTCTTCATCCCCCATCTCTTCATCTTCTTCCGATTCCGGTGGTGCCCCTGAAGTAAGGAACTCATACTTGTGACCCAACTTGTCGGTCACAACATACTTGTTCCCCGAGAGTTTAACTTCTATGTTCCAGTTCTTCTTCATGGAGGCCTTATTGAGTTCCTCCAACGGTTTAGTTACCCATAGTGATTCCGGAGGTAAGCAATTTTGTTGACAAATCATGGCACTAATGAGGCGTGCGTATGGAATAAAACGCCTATGGAACGACTCTCGAGTAAACCATGTATTCATCATCACTATGTGTCTCCATGACAGTGTCGGAGTCCCATATATCAAAGAATGCACCACCCTACAATCACCCGCCTTGACACTTCCACAATCACCAAACCTCACCAAAATGTTCTCCACATTAATCCCTTGGAGAATCTTTCCCTCAATCGTCATGTGCTTTTTCTTTGCCTCTCCCCCATCATGATAAGGTAAAACAGCCGCGGTCATCTGCTCCGGATCACCATTATTCGCATGACTATCCAAAAATTGTTGCGTGTTTGGGTAGTCATATGCTTGCACCCCCAAAGAATCAAAACGTGCAATGCGGTTGATGGTTTCGAAAGACATCGTCATTGACCCCCGGCCTGTTTTCCCAACCAATTTCCATTCCATAGGAGAGCTATCCTTATTCATAAACTTCAGTGTCGACAGCCATTCACATACTTCCGACAAATAGATCCGCGAAGTGTTATCTTCGCACCAATCAAGCACTCTTTCCCAACCTTGCCGTTCAAACATTTGTGTTATTCCAAATTGTTTGAGCTCTTCAACATTCACCACTCTTTCACATACACTCCTTTCCGGAACTGAGGTGCTAACCTTGTTCACCATCTTCCACTTCCATAACTTAGCCTCTAACTTACGGTCTTGATATTCCGATAAAAGTTTTCTCTTCTCCTCATCCCAAACTTCGGCGCTTTTGCTATCCCTAAACTTTGCCCACTCCCAATCTTGTCTGTACAGTCTTGCATCCCCCTCTGCGACGGAGCTTACTTGCTCCCACTTCCTCGGTATTAACCCGGAAGAAGAACCGACTCCTGATGATGAAGCTTGCCCTGTAGTCTTTTGTCTTTTACCACCGGCCATCACTACAATCACAAACAAGCAAAACATCAATATAAACCCAAACCTTTACTAAACTTCTCAAACTTTGAACATGATGTGTGATGTTTGACATTTTAATTAACAAGTGAATCTAAGATCGCCTCTTTAAACTTCCAAAGTCGCTCACTTTATCATAAACTTATCAATTTCTTGTTAATCTTATAATTTCTCATAAATTCAACAATATATTCAACATCACCTTCATGTTCAATCATGTTCATAACAAGTGTAATCACGTCACTAAAGTTATAACATGCTCAAATTCCATCCAAAGTAACTAATCTTACTCAAAATCATGCTAGAACAACATACATTGTCTAAACAACCTACTCTTGAACTAAAAAGTTTAAAATTTCGGAAGAAAAACACTAACATATGATAATCAAGCATAAATTTAAGGAGAATCCATACCTTTGATGTTGTTAGACAAGAAGAACTAAGAAAAGATGGAAAGCAAGCAACTTGATGAACACCCTTTCAAAAACCCTAGAGTACACGCCCAGAAATCTTGCAAACTAGCAAGAATTGATGAAAACCGTGTTGGGGGTTTTGTTCCTCTCGAAAAATTACTTAGAATGGACCCAAAAATCAGGTGAATTGGTGGAAAATTGAAGGAGTTATGGAGGTTTGAAGGTCTAGGGTTTTGGAGTAGAGAATGAGGAAGATGAAGATGAAGATGGTAGGTGAAGTTTAGAGAGAGATAGCAGAGATTTTAGGAGTAATGACTGATATGGGATGGTTGTAGGTCGACTTGGTGGTCAATATTAAGTTTAAGTGATGTTTGGTTAGGTGAAAAAGGATTTTGGTTCGAGTTTCAGCATGAACAAACAAGTTGACCGCGGCTCGCAAATCAGTGCCCGTCGCCGACGGGTTGCCAAAATAGCTTCTTTGGCCGACGGCCTAACCTTCTGTATACGGGAAACAAGGGCCTACGGGGCTGTTTTTGAAGCCGTCGCCGACGACACCACTACCGTCGCCGACGGGCTCTATTTTTCAAAAAATTAATTAAATTTTTTTTTTTCAAAAAATTATGTACTTTTTGTAAAGGGGCTATATACAAACAAAATTCCTAAAAATAATTAAAATTCTTTTTGTAAATTTTTATAAGTTAAATTTTCAAAACGCTAAAACCGTTAACGGCCCTACCACCCCCCAAAAAAAATCGTGTATTGTCCTCAATGCACATAACGAAGTCTAAAAACATACCTTACGTCTTCAAAACTCATTCGGGATATCCGGACTTCACACAATCAAACGGGGTTAGTACGAAACGAAAACGATTATATCTAAAGCACTCAAACAATTAAAAATTATACATAACTTTACATAAAATGTTACCGGTCCTTATTAATCGACCTCGTAAATCGGTGTGCTTACCACAAAGCTCACCAATTCCTTGTTTTCATCTATCTTCTCATTACCGTTGAGAAACGGTTTTAGTCGATGACCATTTACCGTTTGCCGTACCCTGTCCTTCGGATCCTCGATGGTAACATCACCCAATTGTCCGACCCGGGTGATCACATAGGGTCCCATCCATTTGCTCCGGAGCTTTCCGGGAAAGAACTTGAGCTTCGAATTGTACAGCCACACCTTTTGGCCAACCTCGAACTCTTTCTTTCTCAACTTGGCATCATGCGCTTTCTTCATTCCATCCTTGTAGTTGGACGCGCATTCATATGCCATTTCCCGTAGCTCCTCCAACTCGCATAACTTAAGTTTCCTTTCCTTACCTGCATCGTCATATTGAACATTAACCTCTTTAATAGCCCATAACGATTTGTGTACAAGTTCCACCGGTAAATGACAATTTTTACCATAAACCAACCGGTAAGGTGTAGTGCCAATAGGTGTCTTATGTGCCGTACGGTAGGCCCATAAGGCATCGTTCAATTTAATTGACCAATCCTTACGGTCCGCCCGCACGGTCTTTTGCAAAATCTCTTTGATTTGCCTATTTGACACCTCAACTTGCCCGCTTGTTTGCGGGTGATAGGGGGTAGCAATCCTATGGTCAACACCAAACCGTTTAAGAAGTTTCCCAAACCGAAAATTTTTAAAATGAGATCCTCCATCACTTATGATGACCCGAGGAATCCCAAACCTTGAGAAAATATCGGTTTGAACAAAATTACACACTACGGAGTGGTCGTTCGTCTTGGTGGCTATTGCTTCAACCCACTTTGACACATAGTCAACGGCCACCAAGATATACAAATTGCCATAGGAATTGGGGAATGGGCCCATGAAATCAATTCCCCACACGTCAAAGATGTCGACTACAAGGATTGGTTGCATGGGCATCTCATCCCTTTTTGAAATACCCCCTAGTTTTTGACACTCTATGCAATTTTTGGCAAACTCATTTGCATCTTTGAAGATAGTAGGCCAAAAAAGACCACTATTTAACACTTTATGACCCGTTTTGTGACCACTAAAGTGACCACCACATGCAAATGAGTGTAGATGCTGCAACACGCTTGGAATCTCTTCGTCATCAATGCATCTCCGTATAACTTGATCCGCACACTCCTTCCACAAATGCGGTTCTTCCAACCGATAGTACTTGATTTGGGACACGAAGTGTTGCCTCTTCCGTCTATCCCAATGTGCCGGTAAGTCACCTGTAACAAGATAATTCACAATGTTAGCATACCAAGGCAACTTATCCAATTTCATAATATACTCATCGGGAAACGACTCATTGATCTCTAACGATTTAGGATCCTCATCAACCATCAACCGGGACAAATGGTCCGCTACCACATTCTCGGTACCCTTCTTATCCCGTATCTCCAAATCAAACTCTTGGAGTAACAACACCCATCGGATTAACCTCGGTTTTGCATCTTTCTTCTCCATGAGGTACCTAACTGCAGTGTGATCAGAATAAATAATCACTTTACTACCCCATATATATGCCCGAAATTTATCCAATGCATATACCACCGCGAGTAGCTCTTTTTCGGTAGTAGTGTAATTCAATTGTGCATCCGAAAGAGTCTTACTCGCGTAGTATATGGCAACGGGTTTCTTATCGACCCGTTGTCCCAACACGGCCCCCACCGCATAATCACTCGCATCGCACATAATTTCAAAAGGAAAAGACCAATTTGGCGATTGCAAGATTGGAGCCTCAACCAACTTCTCTTTCAAATTGTTAAAAGCATTTTGGCAATTTTCATTAAAATCAAACGGTTGATCTTTTAACAACAAGTTACATAAAGGCTTGGTTATGTCACTAAAACCCTTAATAAACCGCCGGTAAAAACCCGCATGACCTAGAAATGACCTAACACCTTTAACGGTCGTGGGATACGGTAAAGTAGATATGACTTGTACCTTTCCACGATCAACCTCTATCCCACGACTTGACCCCACGTGTCCCAACACTATTCCCTCTTGAACCATAAAATGGCTCTTTTCCCAACTTAAGACCAAACTAGTTTCGACACACCTTCTTAACACTTTATCTAGTTGATCCAAACAAACCTCAAAAGATGACCCAAAAATTGAGAAATCATCCATGAAGATTTCCAAAGACTTCCCCACCATATCTGAAAAGATACTCATCATACACCTTTGGAAGGTGGCGGGGGCGTTACATAATCCAAACGGCATTCGCCTAAATGCGAAAGTGCCATAGGGACAAGTAAACGTGGTCTTTGCTTGGTCTTCCGGATGGATGGCGATTTGGTTATAACCAGAATAGCCATCTAAGAAACAATAAAATTTTTGTCCCGACAATTTCTCAACTATTTGATCAATGAACGGTAAAGGGAAATGATCTTTGGAAGTTGCGGTATTCAACTTCCTATAGTCAATACAAATTCGCCACCCGGTTACCGGCCGAGTGGCTCTTCACCTGCGTCATTTTTGACGACTTGTATGCCCGCTTTCTTGGGAACCGTCTGTGTTGGGCTCACCCATTGGCTATCCGAGATCGGGTAAATGATACCCGCATCTAGCCATTTCAGCACTTCCTTCTTCACTACCTCCCGCATGTTCGGATTTAATCTCCGTTGTGCATCTCGAACGGGAGTCACATTCTCTTCCGTGATGATTTTGTGCATCACCACCGAGGGACTAATACCCTTCAAATCAGCAATGGTCCATCCAATCGCCGCCCGATTAGTGACCAAAACACCCATCAATTTATCCTCTTGCTCCACGGTTAAATTTGATGCAATAATAACCGGGAGCGTGTTGCCTTCACCAACATAAGCATATTTGAGATACTTAGGCAACACCTTCAATTCAACCTCCGGAGGCTCTACTAATGACGGCTTCAACTTGGTGTCGATGCTCTCCGGTAAACTCTCAACTTGGTGCGTCCATGTCGGTTTTCCCTCTCTAACCGCAAACACCTCCAAACTTCTCACTTCCTCGTCTATGCTCTTATCCATCTCCACCTGTGACCTGTCAAACATATAACAATCCTCCATTGTGTTTTCCCCATCTACGACTGTGTCGCAAAGAGGTATACACGTGTCAACGACGTCCGCCATATAGCATTCATCATCAACTAGAGGGTTCATAAGTCCAGAAAAAACATGCAACCTCAACCTTCGGTTTCCAAATGTCATATCAACCGTTCCCGTTTTGCAATCAATTTGAGAATTTGCGGTTGCTAAGAACGGTCGACCCAAAATCACCGTAGGTTGCTTGGTTGGGTCCTTGGCCACATAATCAAGTACGAGAAAGTCCACCGGATAGTAAAAATCCTCGATTTTCACTATCACATCCGAAACAATTCCACGGGGTAGTTTAGGTGTCAAATCGGCTAACACCACGGTGGTGTTAGACGACTGAAGTGGACCAAACTCGTATTGGTCATACAAACTACCCGGTAGAATGCTCACGCTAGCACCAAGATCTAGAAGTGCCCGATTGATTTTAAAATCGCCTACTTGAATTGAAATGATAGGCGCACCCGGATCTTGGAGCTTAGGTGAAAGTGCACCCGAAAGAATCGAACTCACATTTTCGGTTAAATCTAATTTTTTTGGAAATTTGTGAGTACGTTTTTGGGTACACAAATCTTTCAAGTACTTAGCATACGACGGTACTTGTTTAATTGCATCCAAAAGAGGTAGATGGATTTTTACTTGTTTAAAAATTTCCAACAACTCTTCTTGTTGTGGACCTCTTTTGTTTACAACTTTTTTCACGGGTCCCTTCAATGCTTCGGGATAAGGGGCGGTATTAGCCTCCACACCCTTTTTCCTTAGCCTTGGGGACGGGGATGGGGATGGTCACAACGGGGGTATCATTGTTCTTTTTCAAGTCATTTTTCTTTTGATCCGTTTGACCATTCTCATTCTCATCTTCACTAGCATCCTCCACCACCCCTTCAACAAACTCGGGTGGTGGTGTTTTGACACCATTATCAACAACTCGACCACTACGTAAAGTAATTTTATTAATTGGTACCTCACGTGTGTTCCTTGAGTTTGACCCTTGATGCTTAGGGTTCACCGCGGTGTCACTTGGGAGTCTTCCCGTGCTTCCTCTCATTTGAGCCATTTCTTCCGCAAGTTGGCCCACTTGCTTTGCCAATGCCTCGTGTGCCTTATCCCTAATCTCGTTTGTCTTTTGAGATTCTTTTTGCATGTTCAACAAAGCATCCATTTTGGCACTCAAATCATCACCATCGGTTTGATTGTTCGACCCGCTTCCATTACCGCCTTGGTTATTGTAATTCCTTTGGTACCCACCTTGGTAATTATTGTCCCTACCTTGGTACCCTTGGTTATAATTTCGTTGATAACCTCCTTGATTACCACCTTGACGGTTTTGATATGATGCTCCGCTTTGACCTCCTTGGTTACCCGATTGAAAATTCGGGTTCATTTGATTTGAAGCATTACCATATCGGAAGTTGGGGTGATTCCTCAAACCCGGATGATAAGTGTTGGAGTTCATGTCATATTGCTTCCTATCTCCATACACTTGATTGACTTCCTCCGTATAGTCAAGTGACCCCGTTGGACATTGTTCCGCTCTATGTCCAATATCACCGCAACCTTCACATACCTCAAATTGAACCGCATTTACCTCTTTCTTCTTCATACGAGCCATTTCCCGCTCTAGAGTGGAAATCCGATCTTTAGAGTCAAGATCGGGAAGTGATCGGGAAACGGGATGCTTCTTGGCTCGGTCGGCCGATTCTTTCTCTTTCGAACGCTTGCTCATTCGTTCCAAAAACTCCCAATCATCGTCTTCATGGTTGCTTAGGAGGGTCCCGTTACTTGTGGATTCAAGTCGGTTCCATGTATTGTCATCTAGACCCCGTACAAAGCATTTAACCAACTCCCACTTCTCGATTTGATGATGAGGGCATCTTCGCATCATTTCTCTAAATCTTGTAAAGGCCTCATGTAACGGTTCGCCCGATAATTGGTGAAAAGACCTAATTTCGTCACGAGCGTCATCGGTCTTCGCCATTGAGTAGTATTCATCAAGGAACGTTTGTTGCATTTCTCCCCAAGTGCGAATACTATTTGCGGGAAGTGTGAGGAACCATTGCTTTGCCTTATCCTTCAGTGAAAATTGGAATAGTCGAAGTTTGACCTCATCTAAAGCAAAGTTGTGACCCCCGATAGTGCTGCAAACCGAAGAAAATTCCGTCAAATGTGTATACGGTTCGTCGTTAGATCTTCCATTAAAATGAGGAAGTATGTTGATGTAATGTGGTTTACAATCAAACATCCTCCTCTCACAAACGATTGGTGAGTCGTTCTCGGTGACAACCGGCCTAAAACGATCATTCACTCCCCGTGGAGGTCGTTGATGACGATGTGGACCGTTAACTTCTTGATCGACCGGTCTTCTATTATCCCGTCTTTCACCTCTTCGATCATCTCGTCTATCCTCTCTTCTATTATCCCTTGGGTTACCACCTCCCACGAAACGAGGAATCCGGTTAGGGTTTGCATTGTTGTTGTTATTATAAAACCCATCATTTCGGTTCCGTTGGTCATTGTTTCGTGGTTGACGATTGTTCCCATAACCATCATTTCTTCCACCTCCGTAACCGTATACGTCGTCCCCAACATAATTGGCATTTTGATAGCCAACTTCCTCATCATCATACCTTCTTGCATTGTAGACGTTTCCCCTATTCACATAGCCCCAATCTTCGTCATCGTTAGCCCTATCATCATAATATCCCCCGTCATCCGAATTTTCCGTATGAACACTCACATGTTCCGGCGATTGATAACCGGGAACACTATATGGTTCATCATCGGGGATTGCATTCCTCAAGTCATCGATGTTGAAGAATGGGTCTTCATTTGCGGGATTGCCGCGATCACGATTTCCCCGTCAGTCGGAATTGACATTCCGGTCATCTAGGTTAATGGGTAGGGAGTTGTGTCTATGAAGATTTTGTTGTTGAGGTGTTCTTTGATTGTTGTTGGGATTTTGGTTTTGGAAAGGTGGTGTAGGTGGTCCATTGTTGTTGTTACCACCCGGTTGCTCTTGAGGCATGGGTTGCATATTTGGAGCAGGATAAAAGGTTCCTCGGGATTGAAATTGGTTTTGGTTGAGGTTTGGGTGATTGGAGTTTTGGTTTGCCATTGAAACAGTTTCAATGGATGGTGTATGTTGTGGTGTTTGGTTGGTTTGATTAGAAGCAAGTGTTGCTTCTAACCGGCTTGCTAGGTTTCTTCTTGCAACTCGTTCGATTTCCGGTTCGTAGACTAAAGGTGAAGTCCTCCCGGAGTTCCGCGTATGCATGCACTACCTGTAATCTGCACAAGTAACACACCCCGCGTAACAAGGAAAAAGACAAGTACAAAAAGAAAGCTAAACAAATTAAACAGATAATCACACAAATTCAAACAATATCCAAACACAAAGCGCACGCACTCCCCGGCAGCGGCGCCAAAATTTGATCGGAGTGTCGCGCTCCGGTCAAAGATAATATTTATAAGCCCAAATTACCCTTAACAATGTGTTAGTGGTAGCAAGGGGTCGAACCACGAAGAGTATGTGGTTTGTGTATGGATTTGACTGAATTATAAAGAATTGTCACAATTATGAAGCTTGCCAGATATTTTTGTATTTTTGTTTAGTAGAAAGATGTGAATTTGAACTACTGGAATTGGATTAATTAATTAACAACTACTAATTAACGCTTGCAGGAAATTTGGATACTAGAACAATAATAATAAAAAGGAATCACACCCGGTTTCGGTAATTGTTAACCTAGGATTTCTACAAGTTTTAGTTTCAACTCAAATGCATTCGATTAACGGATTTAGTGTACCGTGACTTAGGTGCTACTAGCTATCAACGCCCCGAAGAACGGACAAAAAGACACTTTGTAATCAACACAAGTAAATCCTAACAACGACAACGTACAATTACATATCACCGTTTCACAAAGTCATAACTTTTAACATCGTTCGACAATTTACGAATTCGTAACAAATGTAATACTATTGTCAAAAGTTTCAAAAACCAAATACAAATTGTCACTAAGATGAAACAAGAACAAATTGAAACCCTAAAAGTAACAACTACCTACACCGGGGTGAAACCGAGATGATTAGCCGCTCATGGTTGATGCAACTTGATCACCGGATGCTTGGAATGCGGATGGAGCCATCTTGAAGTGTGTAGGATGAAGGAATGATGGATGAATAGGTTTCTTAGATGATGATTATGAATGTTGATGATGGATGGGGAATTAGGGTTTTGGAGGGTTTGATCGTGGAGATGGATTGATGATGATGAATGTCTTGATTCCGTTGATGTAGATTGATGATAGATGGTATGGTAGGTGAAAAGATAATGTTTGTGGCTCTAAAAATCAAGTTTCAAACTCAACACAAGTGTAACTCCCCGAATTCCATGCAAGAGAACCAATCAAAATCGATCTTAACCCCCAAATTGACAAAATTCGCTTTTCAGGAATTGACAAGTCGTCGCCGACGGCCCTCAACCCGTCGGCGACGGGCTTTGGATTTCTTCTTTCCGTCCGACGGCTTATGTACCTGTATACGAACAACTATGGGCGACGGTTGTTTTAAGGGGGCGTCGCCGACGGGGCTAAGGCCGTCGGCGACGGGCTCTCGTTTACACATTTTCTGTTTTTCGCTTCCAACACTTCCGGTTGACCCGTGACGCGTCCTAGTGCTCCGGTTTTCGACCCGATGACCCGTAAAGTTCCCGAAAAGCTCCTTAAATTCCATCAAACCTGCAAAACACATTCTTGATTAAAAGTAGGCTATTCGAAACTAAAACTCACGTAAAAACATCAAGTTAAACAATAACGAGCACCGGTTTACAACCACGTATCAATGGCCCGATAAACCTCGGGCTTAGTTTCCCTCTTTTTCTGAATCGGATAACACCCTTCCTTGGGAAAAACTTTTAGCATAACTATATCACCTATTTCCTATCCTTTGTCGCGTTTTTGATCGGGTTGTCTTTTGACCATCCAGTCACCGAGTTTGTCAGTATACTTACTTCACGCTAGTCTTATATTGACAAGCGCTCTACATAGGTCACAACATTATTTTGACTACAACTTGTTTTATTGCCTAGACTAATTGGTCCCCATTTTACCTCATACCTCGTCATTCGGGTATGCTATATTGTCGTCATCGGCCCTCTGCGTGTTTATCATTTCATTTTCGAATTTTTTTTTATCGATTTGACCGTAATCTAAGGCTACACCCGTTTCCTTTTGAACTATTCTTCCGACCCTATGACTTCTTCCGTCATTTTCGCGTTGGTTTATCTCACTCATGCTGTTATGTGTTTTTCGCCCCTATTTCCCTTCAACCTGTTACCGGGTTCGTCATCTTAATGTTTCTAACACCACGGTTTTATTGGTTTGCGTTTTTCTTTTCATATTCTTTTACGACCTATCACATTGGGGAATATGAAAAATACGCAACGAGGTCGTTTTCTCAAGCAAGCGAGTAGACATATCAAGATTAATGGCAGACGTGAAGGCATCAAGTTTCTTGTGGGTAAAAAGTAGAGCAAGATTGTCTTCTTTAGTGTGGTCAGATTGGTGTTCCTTTAATGTCATGTAACAATCTAATTGTTTCGCGTTGTAATCTTGTGTCCTAGCATCTTGCTAGTTGTTGTGTTTAATATGTTTTATCGGCTCTGCATTGTCGTGCCCTCGGGCGAGTGCAGGGTCGGGTTTTCCCCGTAACTGGTGGCATGGTGGGCTAAGGGCTCCGTGCGTGCAGGTTGGGTTGCCGCGGGTTACCTTTCGGCCAATGGGTGTCGCGTATGTAGTACCCGGCGATTCTTATGTTGGACGTTAAAAAAAATATAATCAGCCGTTAAATAAAAGATAGAGACTCAAAACTAAACCGAACCATCCTACACATTTTACGTGTAATCTATTTATAAACCGGTACACCAATTAGATGCAAGAGGATTTTATGTGTTAATTTATTATCCTCTGCTCATGAATTTTATTTCACCACTCTACGCCCCCCTACTTTCAACGGTTGTAGACCCATCATTGTCTATCTGGCTCAATCCCTCCCCTACTGCATTTAAAGAAAAAGATTGGGGGTCTTAAATGTAAAATTTACTTTTACTTTCATTAGTCTATATTTTTTAATTTCATCTTAGTTTTTTATAATTAAATAAAGAGTTAAATGTCATTTTAGTCTATGTGGTTTGGGCCATTTTGCCAGTTTAGTCCAAAGGTTTTATTTTTAACCTGTGGATCCAAAAAGGTTTCACAGTTGCCATTTTAGTCCACTGGGTTAACTTCATCCGTTTTTTCTGTTAACGAGAAGGCCAATTCGGTCATTTTATATGGCTGAATTGCCCTTTTAGTTAACAGAATTACATACAAAATGACCAAATTGGCCTTCTCGTTAACAGAAAAAATGGATGAAGTTAACCCAGTGGACTAAAATGGCAACTGTGAAACCTTTTTGGACCCACAGGTTAAAAATGAAACCTTTGGACTAAACTGGCAAAATTGCCCAAACCACAGGGACTAAAATGGCATTTAATTCTAAAATAAAAATGTATGACTTTGTGTTAACTATATATAGTAGCAAACTGACACTCTAGAGAGCCAGGTATGTATTTTGAGAGTGATGACGGTGGTAGCCCAAGACTAAATAAAATAATTTAGACACATGAACGCTTAAAAGGTTAAAGGGTTAAAATGTTCAAATCCCGCGAACTCGGGTGAGCAGTAAAAAGTATGTGAACAGTAAACTATCACTTCACTGATTGTTTGCCCAGCCTCTCACAGCTGTAAAAGAGAACATGTGCACAGAGTGTAGTCTTTTACCCGCAGGTCCAAATGCTTCAACCCCTAAAAGGTAAGTCCCCCACTGCAAGCATGTTTCACTAGTCAATGATTTCCTCTTTGGGCGATGTCCTTCCATATAAAATGACACTTCATTTAGTGCTGAAGGACATTCCGATCAGCTCTGATTCCATTGTGATCTCTGGTCTTTCTTCTCGAGTACGTGTTCCATGCAAGACTCCATTCTTCACATTCAACGCACACATTTCCACTGTTCCTACATCCGAAGCTGAACACACTTCAGTGGGGGATCTTGAGCAAACAATAAAATCTAACTAGTGAACCTCTCTCCACGTCTTGCAAACGTGGGGGGACCCCACGACCTGCGTTAGGCAAACCGGAACCATCCAACCATTTTGTCTAACCAGCCTAGCTACTACCATCGGTCTAGAATTTGTTGCATAAACAAGTTGGCGCCCACCGTGGGGCTACGCCACTGATTTTCTTCAAAAGACCTAGTAGTGTAGCTCCATTTCTGTTCAAAAATCAACATGTCGGAAGGTGAGTCTCCGGGAGAGGTAAACCAAATCCCACGTACCTCTACCCCAAACACTAGCCAAACTCCTGTGTCTATACCAGCCTCCATCTCAACACCGGGAAGCACTCCAACTGGAGCAACATACCCCGAGTTTCTCACTTTCCAAACGCCAACACCATCTCATTCCGAAGTACCTTCTCCCAACGTTGGTGCTTCTAATACCCCCTCACGTGTTGACCTTACACCCGAAGGGGTTGCTAATAACTTTCTCGAGTTATGGTCTCTCCTTAACCAATACGTGAGTAGGGAACGAGACAAGGGAGTGAGGATCCGTCTAGATTATGACGAGCCAGAACCATCACTATCTCCTGGACCTCCCACTCTTCCTTTTACAAGCTCACAACCAACTGTGTACAGGAATGAGGCTGGTCCTAGCAATCCTCCTCCGAACCCTAACCCATATTTGTACACGAGGTCAGATCCAACGTCTTTTCCCCTCTTTTCTTCACAACCAGTTGCAACCGGTGCTCCCTTGGGGCACGAGCTGACTTTGGACCAGCTCCCACAATCTCCGGCATCAAGCCTTACACCCTCAGCGACAACTAAGTGGGAATAGGCTTTGTCTGTGCTTACCTTGGCACGAAGTGCCGTTATGAGCACTCCTTTGGGGGTAAACTGCCCAGTTGCACCTGGAAGCCTTCAAGGCTTCAACTTTATGCCTCAGATGATGGCAAGCTTCCCATGGCAGTACTTTATTAATCAAGTGTTGGCCACCCAAGGGAACAACAATAACAACATTAACATAGGTGCTAGAGTGGAAGAGGATTTGGCCAAGCCATATAAACCAAGCAATTTGTCATGCTTCTCTCAGCAGATTGCTGATTACGATTTTCAAACAAAGATCAAAATGCCGTCCCACATCAAAACATATGATGGGACTGAAGACCCCGAGGATCATCTCCAGATCTTTACTGGTGCCCCTAGGATCGAGAAATGGTAAAATGCTGAATGCTGTCTCATGTTCATGCAAACCCTTCTCGGGTCAGCCAGAATCTGGTTCAATGATTTACCTGCCAGAAGCGTTCGAAGCTTCGATGACCTTAGCAAAGGGTTCCTGGCTAACTTCTCCCAGCAAAGGCGGTACGTTAAAGATGCCACAGTGATTTTCCAGATAAAACAAAGGGATGATGAAAGCCTTCGAGAGTTCATAGAAAGGTATAAAAAGGAAGGTCTGACGTATGTGGGGGCGGATGAAAAGATAAGAGTAGCCGGTTTCATGAATGCAATTACCTCCAAATATCTTAACAGGGATTTCAACAAGTCCCTGCCAAAAACCTTAGAAGAAGCTCTCGAAAGGGCCGAATCCCACATCAGAGGAAAAGGCTGTAGACATAAAAGAGCAAAGAAAAAGGGGATCTATTTGGCAAGGCAACAGTCCAGCTAGAAAAAAGGGAAACTTTCATTCCTATGACAGACGCCAAAGGGGTTTAGAGCAGCGAATGTCTGAAGGCCGAAACCCTTCAAGCAGGGAGAAGGCCATGAACTTCACACCCCTTACCAAGACCCCTCAAGAGATTCTTGCCACATAGGAAGTGAAACAAAGCTTCCGACCTCCCAGACCTCTCCCTAAAAGCAAAAGAAATGAAAATTTCACCCAATTTTGTGAATTTCATGAAGAAAAGGGCCACCATACTAATGATTGCTTCCAACTCAAAAAGAGAATTGAATAGGCCGTCAAGTCCAGGGAACTTGCCCACTTAGTAAAGGGGGTAAGGGACAGGATGGCCGAAGGGAAAGGCAAGGAAGTTAACATGGTGGATTTTGATGGAAAGGTTCCTTACAAACGGCAGCGGTTGGAAGCTTGGGAGCTTCAGTGTGTCTGCTTTCCTCCAACAGAAAAGAACCCACTCTCAAAGCCCCTTGTGGTTGAAGCAATTGTGGGTACACTAAAGACAAGCAGAGCATACATAGACATTGGTGCAGCCACTGAAATTATGTTTGAGAAGTTCTTCAACCGTTTGAGCAATGAGGAACGTTCGAAGCTTCAACCCTCCGGAACCTCCATAAAAGGTATTGCCGACATACCCCTCAAGCCTTTAGGGCAACTAACCCTTGATGTCCGTTTCAGTGAAGGCAAGATGGAGAGAGTCCAACCTCTCACTTTTGTGGTCATCAATATACCTCAAACTATGATGTCATCATAGGAAGGCCGGGGCACTGTGCATTCTACATGGTTGTTTCTGTTGGTCATGGCACAGTCAAGTTTCCTACCGAGAGAGGGATTGTAACCTTTCAACCTACTCAAGAGGCTTACATGGTTGAAGGGGAAAGTTCCAAAAGTGAAGAAGACAAGCAATGGCTGATTATAAACCCCAAGTATCCTGAGCAAAGGATAAGGGTTAATCCAAGCCTTTCCTAAGAAACTCTCTCATATCTTGAAAAACTGCTAGTACATTATAGCGATGTCTTTGCTTGGTGCCCGGAAGATATGGCGGGTATCCCTCGGAGCATTGCTGAACACGAGCTGAAAATACCACCCGATGTCAAGCCTGTTGTTCAAAAGAAGCGAAGTCTAGCACCCGAAAGAAGCTTGGTTGCATGCCAAGAAGTTGAAAAGCTTGTATCAGCCGGAATTCTCCGGGAAGTTAAGTATCAGTCCTGGGTTGCAAACCTAGTCATCGTTCGTAAGCCTGACAAATCCTGGAGAATGTGCATCAACTTTAAGGACTTGAACAAGGCTTGTCCCAAAGATTGTTACCCGTTGCCAGAAATCGATCTTAAGGTTGATTCCCTCACTGGTTACCCTTTCAAGTGTTTTCTTGATGCCTACAAGGGTTACCATCAAATTCTCATGAAAAAATAAGATGAAGAGAAAATCGCCTTTCACACGGATAAAGGAATCTTTTGCTACCAAAAGATGCCTTTCGGCCTTGAAAACGCGGGTGCAACCTACCAACGCCTAGTTGACAAGGCCTTTGCTAGTCAAATTGGCAGGAACATGGAAGCATATGTCGATGATTTGGTAATCAAAAGCAAAACAGAATACCAAATGCTTGATGACATCCAAGAGACCTTCAAGAACTTAAGGAAGGTCAACATGAAACTCAACTCCGAGAAATGCTCGCTTGGATTTGAAGAAGGTAAATTTCTGGGGCATATTGTGGGAAAACAGAGTATAAAGGGCAATCCAAACAAAGTCAAAGTTTTTCTCGAAACCAAACCACCACGAAGCAAAAAGGAGGTGGAAAGCCTGAATAGGAAGCTTGCTGCCCTGAAGCGTTTAGCTCAAAGTTGGCCGAAAAGTCTTTGCCTTTCTTTAAAACGCTTAAAGGGTGCTCTGAAAAAAAAGATTTCAAATGGACTGGAGAAGCTGAGGAAGCCTTCAACCAGATGAAGCAACACCTAGCTTCCCTCCCTGACATTGCAGCCTCAGAAACAGGAGAGCTGATCTTTGTATACCTTTCGGTTGCTGAAGAAGCAATAAGTGCGGTTCTAACCATCGAACGAGACACAGTTCAGGTACCCGTTTATTTCTTCAGCAAAACTCTAAAACTGGCAGAGATCAAGTATCCTCCCTTGGAAAAAACTTGCTCTAGCCCTAGTCCAAACGGCTAGAAGGCATCGAAGGTATTTCCAAGCATACCCTATACAAGTGGTCACCGACCAACCCATCAAGAGTGTGTTTGAAAAACCGAAAAACTCAGGGCGATTAGCCAAATGGGCCGTGGAACTAGGTGAACACAAAATCACCTATGTCCCTAGAAAAGGCATCAAAGCCCAAGTCTTGGCTGATTTCATTGTAGAAGTCCCAAAGCAAACCATCATTGAAGTTAACACAGCTGCCACTGAACCCTCTGACCTTGAAGCCTGTAAGCTTTTTTACCGATGGGGCTTCAAGCGTTAAAGGGTCAGGGGCTGGGCTCATTCTGATCAACCCTGAAGGGTTAAAATTTACATACGCTCTTCGATTTAAATTTCAGACCACCAACAATGAAGCTGAATATGAAGCGTTGATAGCCGGCTTGAGGTTCGCCAAGGAAATGAAGGTTCAAAAGCTTTAAGTCTTCACAGACTCGTTGCTGGTGTCAAGTCAAGTGAATGACAGTTATGTTGCAAAGGAGCCCAATATGAAGAGGTACAAAGAAAAATCTAAGGAGCTGATGAACACATTCAAAACATGTACCATCAAGCAAATTCCCAGGTCTCAAAACAAGAAAGCTGATGCCTTGAGTAAACTCGCATATCTCACCTTTGCCCACCTTACCAAAAAGGTATTAGTAGAGGTGTTGAAAACTCCATTGATTGAAGAATTGGAAGTTCAAGATGTAATCAACGAAGAGGGCCCCAATTGGATGACTCCCATTAAAAAATTCCTTTAAAACGGTGAATTACCTGCTGATCAAATAGAGGCTGAAAGGGTTAAAATCAAGTCTAGGCAGTATGTGCTGCAAGGTGAAATCCTCTACAAAAAGGGTTACCTTGCACCCTTACTGAGATGCGTCGGTCCAGAACAAAGCCAGTACTTGGTCAAAGAGGTTCATGAAGGGATTTGCGGAGCTCATTTTGGAGCAAGAATGGTGGTTGCTAAGTTAATGAATCTCGGGTATTTTTGGCCTTCCATGCACCGAGACACCGCTGAACAACTGAGAAAATGTGATGCTTGTCAAATTCATGCACCGGTCCCAAAGAGCCCCAAGCATGACCTTGTCCCGATATCCCCAGCCTGGCCATTTTATAAATGGGGAATGGACATTGTCGGCCTATTCCCACTAGCCAAAGGTGGAGTGAAGTTCTTATTGGTGGCCATAGACTACTTCACCAAGTGGCCTGAGGTCAAACCACTTGCAAAAATCACGGGCAAACAGGCCATTGACTTTGTTTGGGAAAACATCATTTGTCGCTATGGGTTGCGGGGAGTGCTGGTCACCGATAATGGAAAGCAATTCGCTGAGAAGCCTTTTAGCGTTTGGTGCAAAGAATTCAGGATAGCCCAGGTTTTCAGCTTAGTTGCATATCCACAATCAAACGACCAAGTTGAAAGGATGAATCGATGCATAGTTGAAGGAATTAAAACCCGATTGGGAAGGCATGAAAGCAATTGGCTTGAAGAGTTGCCAAGCGTTCTATGGGCTATAAGAACAACGGAAAAAACAAGCCACAAAAGAACACCTTACAGCTTGGTGTTTGGATTCGAAGCCGTGATTCCAGCTGAAGTAGGAGTTGTAACTCAAAGAACAGTCAACATGGATCCCGAAGCAAACAGCAAAGAGACCATGTTGAACCTACAACTCCTCGAGGAAACACGAGACCAAGCCACAATTCAAGAAGCCAAATACAAACAAATGATCGAAGCTTATTACAACAAAAGAGTCAAGCATGAACGCTTCAAGCCAGGAGACCTAGTGCTTAGAAACAATGAGGCTAGTAAAAAAGAGAACCAAGGAAAACTTGGCCCAAAATGGGAAGGGCCATATACAATCCTTGAGGCACATAAGGGCGGATCCTATAAACTAGCCGACGCAGAAGGAAAAAAGCTTCCCAGACATTGGAATGGAAAAACCCTTAAAAGGTTCCATGTTTGATTAAGAAAGATTGGTTTGTATTTCACAAGTTCTATTTCAAGAGTTATCTTTTGCTCACTTTTTGTAAAACAATATCTCTTGAACGAATGATGATTTTTTATCAAATTTGTCTTTCTATCCTAAAATCAGGTTGAGAACCTAGCAAAAAACTCCATGGCAAGGGCCATGTAAGGGGATGAGCTCCCAGGCCATATCGCTCAATAGGTTCAAGGGTTGAATGAACCTATATAAGGGGTGAGTTCCTAAATCAATACAACTCCATGAGACTTATGAAATAATCAAAAACAAAGTTGTCTCATAGACGGGTCCAAACAGCCTACACCAAATGTTCCCTAAGCCTTAGAAAACTTATTAAAAACAGGCATACAAACTGAAATCAAACTAAGGAAAGTAATGAATAGGATAGGTGCTATGTCTTCTTGTTAAAAATACCAAGGCTAAGTGACTGCAGCACTGAACCCTTTAAGGTATAAAAAAACAAAAGATAACACAAACCCAACAAAGACAATACCATAAAGATAAAGAATGATTGAAGGAGCAACACAACAACATGGTAAAAGGTTGCATACAACCCAAACTCAGAAATACAAACCAAAGCATCAAGTCACAAAAAATAAAGTAGCAACTGGAAGCCTTGAAGGCTTCAAGCTACAAACATTCAGCAAAGCAATAACACAAGGCAAGTAGTGTCACACCCCAACCGATGACGGAAACATCGGGGCATGACACTGAGCAAAACAGATTGTCAAGAGAAATTCCATAACAACTGGATTACCAGATAGTTAATATTATGTCCCATACCATAACCTACCAAGCAATCAAATTATTACAGACATAGATATTCTCAAAACAAAACATGTTCCGACAACTCAAATTTAATTAAATAAATTGTCTTTGTTTCTAGACTCTCCTACTCGGTTCCATCAAATGGCAAGCAAAGCACAACATCCTAAACACCTGTCACATACGTTAAAATAAAGGTCAATACACGTAGTGTAAAGGTGAGCATACAAGTTTAAAGTAATAGTAGAGTTCGAAAGCGTTTACGCGTAACCAGCATGTAACATGTATAATGCGAAGCTAGTAGGTTATCGAAAATGAAATATGCACATACTAGACTGCGAGTTGTAGAATGCGCAACACATATCACCACTGTGACATGTGAGAGGTAACCTTAACAACCCCTGTCCACGACAGGTGCTGAGTCCAAACAAATAGTACTATTGTTGCTAAGGCGTCAGGCAACAATCACTGTGTTAACATAACATACAAGCATTCATCGTGTAACACGTATCATGCAATAACGGTCAACGTATAAATAGTGTTTGCGTTGTGTGTCGATGTGATTTAGAATAAGTAACATATGTAACACCAAAAAGTGCATAAAGCAAAAAGGGGTCGAGTATACTCACAGCGATGGAAATGGATTGAAGGGAGCACTAGAGTGATTAGCCTGAATAGTTAACGATTGCATAAGCGAAGAGCGGTGCATAAAACGTTGAAAAGTGACCAAGTGTCGAATGGTAATCCGATCGGATGATCATTAGATCGGATGTCAATCCGTTCGGATGGCCATACGGTCGGATTGACATTCGTTTGGTAAGGATGTGTTTGTGTATGATGGCTTTGAAGTTTTCGTTGTAGCATTTTGAAAACAGAGAAGTATCTCTACCCTTCAAGTCGATCGATCGGACGGTCGTTCGATCGGATAGCGATCCGATTGGCAAGACACTCAGTGAGAACAAGTTCACAACAGGATGGTCACTCGATCAGATAGCAATCCGATCGGATGGCAATCCGTTAGTACTGACTAAACATTAACATGTTGAAAATTGTTAAGTGTTGAACCTCAAGTGCAATCCGATCGGATTGCGGTTCGATCGGATGGCAATCCAATCGGATGGGAATCCGATCGGACGGCAATCCGTCCCAACGAATCCAATCGTGTTGAACTTGATTATTTTGAAAGTTTGCGGTTTGTTCGAGACGGTTTGACAACGTACTAAACAACAGAACCTCATCAAGTCCCAAGTCGTCCGATCGAACAGGAATCACCCAAATCCGATCAGTTTACTAGTTCGTGACGGTTGTACTTGTTTAACCCGAAATCGGTTGTCTCCTTGATAGAAACCAGATCTTGAACCAACTCATCACTAAGAAAGAGTAGAAGATCAGAACGAGCTCCGATTCTATCGGTTTTGAGTGCATTGAGTGTAAAAGAGTTGAAAGAAAGTTGGAAAAACCATCTTTCAATCCTTTCAACTTTGAAAATGTTTAGATCTATGCAAAATCATTGTTTATTCATGTGGGAATCCTTCAGATCTAAGTTGTTCTTGGTGGAATGAAGCCAAAACTTGAAGTTCATGAGAACTCCATGATGACATCACCCTAGAACACCTCAAATCCATTGATTTCACGGTTAAAAGTTAAGATTCAAAGATGAAAAAAGATGAAAGAGTGCGTGTAGATCATAGAAGCACAAGATTTGAGTTGAAAACTTACAAGAATCGCGAGAAATCGAGAGAAAAGAGGTCTTGAGTGCGGCTGGTCGAATGAGGGAGCTGTCACATCACTTGTGATGTGACAGGAGGGTAACTATAGTGTTTCCAAAAGAGGAAAGTGCATAAGTGTCGAATTGGCCACCGATCGGATGGCCACTCGATCGGTTGGCCATTCGATCCAGGTGTCCGGCGTGTTGAGTTTTGTCATTTTGGTTCGTGTGTTAAGCGTTGGGATGCGATTCGAGTGAGCGATGCGATAGTATTACCCATTAGTTATACAAATAACCTAACCACTATATCTAACATACAATCACTATAAATAACTTGCGTTTAGCGTATGCGATTAGATTGCGATTGCGATAGAATTGCGATTGCGATTAAACACCTCAACATAAACATAACATGCACAAGTAACACATAATGGCACACATACGTAGAACAATATCCAGAACACATAATTCGGGTTGAAATGCAATTGCGATGCGATTAGCGATAAGTCGATTATCGATTAAACATGCGATTAAACCTCGATTATTAATAGATACTCCACATAATACAACTAAAGCGATTAAATAAAAAGATTCGATTACAAGTCATTGATGTACAATCAATAGTTAAGCAAGGAGTGACAGATCGCAATTAGCAATCTTTTCTTCCTTTGACTTTGACTTTGACTTGTACTTTCACTTTCCAAAGAGCGGGTTGTTACAGCCTCCCCTACTTTAGGAAATTTTGTCTCGAAATTTAAGAAGTAGGCGTAACGAACAGTTGCGGGTACTTCGCTTTCATGTCACTTTCGAGTTCCCAGGTAAACTCGGCACCGCGTTTGCCTTCCCAGCGAACCTTCATAATGGGAATGCGTGAGCGTCTGAGCACCTTGGTTTCTCGTCCCATGATCTCGACAGGCTTTTCCATGAAGTGTAATGTTTCGTTCACTTGTAAATCTTCGAGAGGGACATGTAATTCCTGGGCGGCTAAGCATTTTCTGAGGTTCGAAACGTGGAAAGTCGGGTGGACATTACTAAGTTCCTCCGGTAGTTCGAGTCTGTAGGTCACTTTCCCAATCCTTTCCAGGATTTTAAAGGGTCTAACATATCGAGGCGTGATGTAACACCTCGGAAATTCACGTCCTGTAATATGTTGACACGTGTCATAATGTTTAAACGTGTGAAAGAAATATTATAAAAGGACTAAAGCTGACAAACATGGAAAGTATGTGAATATACGTATTCTAAGTGTCAACTGTGAATAATTACATTGTATTTTAACCCTACACGATGCTCATACCTTCAAACGAATAAATCATGGATCATACGAAGCTAAATGTGAGTGATTTCAAACTACAGGGGCCAAATGTGTCAACATGTTTAATTTATACCTCTGAGTGACCTTTTGGCAAACCCGAAGCTTTGTAAATATCAATTATGCTCACTAGAATGCACGATTAAAATTTCATAAAGTTCCGTCAACGTATGAGAAAGTTATGATCAAATTCGTGTGCGAAGCGTTAAAGCGTAAACGTCGAAAGTTAGGACTTTTCGGGTGAAAATAAAGTTACCCGGGGACTTGGCAAAGTGGGTATATGTTTTAAGGCCTTAGTAAATCAATTGTGGGGGTTCACAATGCAATAAAACAAGTGCCTATTTGAGTTTTGAAGAGCCAAGGACTAATTTGCAAACAAAATCAAAAGGCTGATCTGCAGAGGGCGTCGCGTCGCGCGACGGACCCTCGCGCTACGCGAGGGTTGCCCAGCGACCAGATTACCTGCTGTTGGCTGTTGTGTGCGTTTTTGACCCATTAAACCGGTATTTCTCACATGTGCATGACCCCTAGACACCCCTAAACACTAGAACCATGTGTTGATCACTTGTGGAGGATTGTAGACTTAGTTGTCAATGATTCATGGTGTTTACAAACACTATATAAGACCCATTAACTTGCAAACATTCACATTCTAAATTCTGATCATTGTGGAGCTTCCAAGCTGATTGCAAGACCTCCCTAGTCATCATTAAACACTTGGTAAGTAGCCTAATCCTTCTAAATTAATTCTAGCTTAGTAATTAGCTTAAAAGTCAATATATCGTAAATTACGGTTGACTTCGTGATTAAGTAACGATAGCTCAGTCGTGTGTCAAATTAGAAGTACCGATAGATAGGTAATTATATGGGTATTAAACCCTTATAAGGGCAAGTACCAATTCCCGACCTAACTAGGTCGTTTGTCGGGTCAAACGTTGACCGAAAAAGTCAACAGAAATACAAAATGCGATTTAATGCACAATTAATGATCCAAAAGGTGTGTAACCTGTTTTAACCTTAATATAACATGGTAATAAGTATGAAAACTTGTCTACGCTTGCCCGACTCGACAAATTTCTGTTTAAACCCGGTTCGGAACCGAAAGGCGCAAAACCTTGACTTTTGCTTTGACTTCGGTTCTGACCCGTTTTAGTTTGATTCGGAAATGCCTTAGTGCTTCATTAGAGTAGGGTTTCATGATAGTATAAGTCTCTATACTTGTTTCGTTGATTATCCGATGCATGCACACGTTTCCGTTAATCGCTTAAATTGGACCATAATGCCCTTCTGACCATACAACGAGGATTTTGAAAATGTGGAAGTACAATAATCTTAGTTACTGATTATTAAACATGTACGTAAATTTACACGTCAATCGGAAGTCTAGATTAAGAGATAGGCGCATTAGCGTAAATAATAAGCTTTTTATTAATTAAACGGCGCGATTAGCGCATAGCCTATCTAAACCCGATTTTCGGTACCAAAACTTTTACCCACTGATGTTAAATAATATTTTGGGATTTTTGAAGATTTTTAATTATTTCTAAACTGATCTTAAGCTAGGCTTATCGCATTGATTCGGTTAATACCGAATATGCCCTTTTAGGCCATAAAACGAGTTTTACGAATCCGTTTGATACCAATCCAATTGCCACTGATTTAAAATAATAAATAGAGTGTTTTGAGCCTGTTTTGCTGATCAGAAAACTCAGAATGGTATTTTAAACCGTACGTCGCTTAAAACGGCTTCATACGCGTATTAAACGCATAATTTGGGTTTAAAACCATTTTGGGAAATGAGACTCTTCACCAACTGTAGTGGTCTGTTAAAATTAATAATTTTGCTGATTAAATCAGACCCGTATCTCAGAAGTATTATAAATCTCTTTTATAACCCTTAAAATGACCGAAATACCCCTACGGGGCATATTTAGGGATTTAACTCGTTATGGGCATTATGGAAGATATCATAATGATATCACAACATATTTAAAGCGTATTAACTTAGGAAACCTGTTCGCGACCCTTTCGGTTACCCGTTATGCGTTATACGCGTTCGGTTCGGTTATGTAACTAGTTTGCATAAACTAGCCGAAACGGGTCAAACGATATCATTTTTATCTCAAAATCCAGAATGTGAATAGTAAACCCATATTAAACAAGTCCTCAAACTTGTCGGGTCTAAATCACATTCTATCCGGTCTTCGCTTAATCGTGCGTACGAACCGTATCTTTGAAACTAGCCGGTCTAAGCTTAAGCTTAATTAAAGACCCGTTAGGATTCTAACAGGTTATTAAAAACCTTCGTTCCAGATTAGGAGCCCAGTAAAAGCTATCTGTACTTGCTGATTTGGTATACGGCTGGGATTGAATTTATATTTTAGCTCAGGTAAATACTTTTAACTTATTTTCCCTATACGGGCTTGGGTTACGGTACATAGCGTACCGCTTGATCGAGCATCAAATCTTCCACGCTTAGTGGTTAATTGAATAATTTGATCGGCTCGTTTTAAACAGATATGTTTACTTTACAGCCTTTGGGGGGTTAATGACCATGTCCCGGATATCCTCGGCATTATCTTACGAGATGGCCACGACCTGAGCACGGGGTGTAGGCGTACACCTGTCAGTGTATAACTCTAGAATTGTGGTGTGTCTATTGATCTTTAACCCGGATACGTTCCGGGCTACTGAACGCATAAGTAACATGTAAATCGTTCACAAGATTATAATATTAAATAATTCTCCCAAGTTAATAAAAAGATTAAATATTGCCTCTGTGCATTTTAATCAAATTATAAAACATTTTATGCCATGTGCATCCAAACCAATTTTTAAATCATTTTCCAAAATGAGTCAGTTGATTGTATTTACCAGTGTAAACTGACGTATTTTCCCAAAAAGACTAAATGCAGGTACTAAACGTAATTGGCTGGATTGTCTCCTTAGCATCAATAAAGAGTCTCGCAAGCTTAAGATGCCTGAAGTCTGTTGAACTATTATTTCCATTTTTATGTTCGATCCTTCTGTGAATAAACTCCCGAATATTGTGACAGCTAATATTACAATAATAAATTCGGTTGTATTATATTTTTAAATGCTTCCGCTGTGCTTAATAATATTGTGTTGTTTGACTATTATGTTGCCAACCATGACGTCATGATACTCCCCACCGGGCCCACCGGTGACACGTGGAAATCGGGGTGTGACACGTGAGCTTCCCTAAAAGATTCGATTACAAGTCATTAATGTATAATCAATAGTTAAGCAAGGAGTGACAGATCGCAATTAGCAATCTTTTCTTCCTTTGACTTTGACTTTGACTTGTACTTTCACTTTCCAAACGGCGGGTTGTTACAGCCTCCCCTACTTTAGGAAATTTCGTCTCGAAATTTAAGAAGTAGGCGTAACGAACAGTTGCGGGTACTTCGCTTTCATGTCACTTTCGAGTTCCCAGGTAAACTCGGCACCGCGTTTGCCGTCCCAGTGAACCTTCACAATGGGAATGCGTGAGCGTCTGAGCACCTTGGTTTCTCGTCCCATGATCTCGACAGGCTTTTCCACGAAGTGTAATGTTTTGTTCACTTGTAAATCTTCGAGAGGGACATGTAATTCCTGGGCGGCTAAGCACTTTCTGAGGTTCGAAACGTGGAAAGTCGGGTGGACATTACTAAGTTCCTCCGGTAGTTCGAGTCTATAGGCCACTTTCCCAATCCTTTCTAGGATTTTAAAGGGTCCAACATATCGAGGCGCGAGCTTCCCTTTCTTGTCGAATCTAATCATCCCCTTCCAAGGTGCAACCTTTAGGAGTACGTGATCGCCAACGTCAAATTCAAGGGGCTTGCGGCATCTATCGGCGTAACTTTTCTATCGGCTCCGAGCTTTCAGCAAATTGTCTCGAATCTGGAGGATTTTGTCAGTCGTTTCTTGCAACAGCTCAGGACCGGTAATTTGCGTGTCTCCGATCTCGTGCCATACAATAGGCGATCGACATCTCCTTCTGTATAATGCCTCAAATGGTGCCATTTGTATGCTAGAATGATAACTGTTATTGTACGAGAATTCGACCCAAGGTAAGTGCGTGTCCCAATTACCACCGAAATCTATGACACACGATCGGAGCATGTCTTCAAGGGTGCGAATCATTCTTTCAGTCTGACCGTCGGTTTGGGGGTGGAAAGCGGTACTTAGATTAAGAGTAGTACCGAGACCTGATTGAAACGTTTCTAAAAGATGCGAGGTAAACCGGCCATCGCGGTCAGAGATGTTGTCACGAGGCGTCCCGTGTCGACAAATGATCTCATCGGTGTAGATTCGGGCTAATTTTTCTACCTTAAAGTATTCTCGTATTGGTAGGAAATGAGCGGATTTAGTCAAACGGTCGATGACAACCCAGATGCTGTCATGACCTAATTGAGCGGATTTCTAAATGAGCGGATTTCCACATCAGGATCTCGGGCTGTACGAGTAAGCCAGAGGGGCGTTGATGCTCGGCCTTGACTTTGGAACAAGTCAGGCATTTCGAAACATAGATAGCGATGTCCTACTTCATGCCCGGCCACCAGTACTTGTAGCGCATGTCCTGGTACATCTTGTCAGCACCGGGATGAATAGAATACCGAGTTTTGTGGGCTTCGTCCATCAGAAGTTGTCGCAAATTCGTACGCTTGGGAATCCAAATTCGGTCTAAATAATGAAAGATACTGTTAGATTTATTCTCGAGTTGGGCGCCATCTTTTAGAATCCTTTCCTTCTTCAAAGTACGTTCGGTAAAACAAGCATGCTGCGGGTCACGGATGAGAGCTTCAAGATTAAACTGGGCTTGGGAATTACGAACGTTATGCAAATAGCTTCGTCAACTGAGAGCATCGGCAACGACGTTTGCTTTGCCTGGATGGTAACGAATCTCACAGTCGTGCTGCACTTCTTCTAACCAAAATTCACATTTCGAAAATTAGCATAAAGGTTTTCTTTTCTCAATAATGTAAGGAGTGCATGCAGATGTGCTGCATGTTCCTCTTTACTCTTAGAGTAAATGAGAATATCATCTATAAAGACAATTATGAATTTATCCAGATATGGTTTACATATTCTGTTCATCATGTCCATAAATGTGGCTGGGGCATTGGTTAAACCAAATGGCATGACGGTAAATTCATAATGGCCATACCTCGTTCTGAAGGCAGTTTTAGGAACGCCTATTAACTTAGGGCTTGAAACCTTGATCGGTAATAGACGACTAAACAACATAATTGGTTAAATATGTAAGCGACCTACGAGAAGGATTTGGTTAATAGCATCTGGAAACTAGTTAGGGTTTTCTATTTGATTGATCTTGATTTGTTCATAAGTCGCTATGTTCGTGGATCGATCTTAAACCCAAACTAGAAACCCTAAATCATAAAAATACATAGTAATTATAGCTTTACCTAACTAGGTCATAAGGTGTGTCTATAGTTTTCAACCCTCGTTTGGTAGGATTAAGTCGGTATTAGTTCATCTTAGCACTTTGTACTCTATTATCAAGTTAGTTCTTGAAACAGTTTCACAGACACTATTATTTCTATGATGATTTAATTCTCAGTTGTTATATTCTCTTAAAAATCTTGATTTCATCCTACAATCTTCATTTGCATTTTTAGTATTTGTATCTAGTTTCTTAGTATAAATCATTTATGCTGCGTAGATTACACATCTATAATGAACCTAGTATTAGAAACTATCGTGTCTAATGATTGATACTTGGAAACTTACCTTAACTAACTAATGATAGGTACGCTTGCCTTTTCACGTGTGTATTTAGTATTTTTAGGACTTTTACCTTTAAAACTAGTATGTTCATCCTTATAATATTGTTGTTACTATTTGCACACATCATTGACAACCAGTTTATGAACGAACATGAGATTAGAATCCAACGAGAAAAGATTTTAGGGTTTCCACATAGAAGAGAAAAAGGAGTGAAAAGCTTAAGCTCAGATAGGGCACAAAGATTTGTGTCTCCAAGATACTTATATAAGGGTTTAAGTGAGAAAAAAATAAACTTAGGTGATCTAGAATTTGGACATGTATCCCTAATTATTTTGTTTTATTAGGTGATTCGGAGTCTGTCGCGCCCCGCGACAGATGAGGGTTAGGCTTACGCGGCTCGCGAGAGACCACGTGTCTCGTATAGGGTTGTCGAGTTAACCCAGTAGCTTCGACACGATGCTGACACGTGGTGGCACTGGGTTTATCCTGGTGGCCAGGCTGTCACACCCCGCGACGGATGAAGAACAGTCTGTCGCCCCGCGACAGACATAAAATATTGTTTTTAATTGATTTTTGTTAATTTTAAGGTATTTCGGGCCCACTTTTCATATACGGGATGTATTTTAGGACATATAGGGATGTTATAAGTGTTTTAGGAGAGTTTTTATATCCTCCCCACCTTGTTTTAGAACGCGTCCTCGAGGTCTGCTGGAACAGGTGCGGATATTTCCTCAGCATCTCCGATTCGAGCTCCCAAGTGTATTCTGGTCCTCTCTTGGAATCCCATTTCACTTTGACTAGAACCAATCTCTTGTGTTTGAGATTCTTGATCTTTATGTCTCAATCTGTAAGGGTCTCTCTACAAACTTAAGTTTCTCATTTACCTCTATGTCCTTAAGAGTTACCACTAATGACTCATCTGCTAAGCACTTTTTGAGATTACATAGATGAAATACATCATGTATTCCAGCCATTTCCTCTGGCAGTTGTGGCTGGTATGCCACGGGTCCTATTCTTTTAATAATCTCAAAAGGTCCAACATACGTGGGGCTTAGCTTTCCCCTTTTGATGAATCTGACCACTCCTTTCCATGGAGAAACCTTTAATAATACTTTATCTCCTACTTGGAACTCCAACGGTTTTCGCCTGTTATCAGCATAACTCTTTTGACGATCGCGTGCTGCTTTTAGTCTATCCTTGACTTGAATAATCTTGTTTGTGGTTTCTTGTACTATCTCGGGTCCAAACAGTTGCTTTTCTCCAATTTCTGCCCAACAGACTGGAGTTCGGCACTTTTGTTCATAAAGTGCTTCAAATGGTGCAGCATTAATACTGGTATGATAGCTGTTATTGTAAGAAAAATCTATTAATGGTAGATGATCGTCCCAATTTCCTCCGAAATCAATTACACAAGCTCTAGGCATATCTTCCATTGTTTGAATTGTCCTTTCGCTTTGTCCGTCCGTTTGAGGATGATAAGCAGTGCTTAGATTTAACTTGGTTCCCATTGCTTTTTGGAAACTAGTCCAAAAATGAGAAGTAAAACGACTATCTCTATCAGAAACAATTGATAAAGGAATTCCATGTAACGAAACTATTTCATTTACATATAACTTGGCTAATTGTTCCATGCTGAAAGTTTCCTTCATCGGTAAGAAATGAGCAGACTTCGTTAGCCTGTCTACAATCACCCAGATTGTATCATTACCTTTTCGTGTCTTGGATAATTTGGTAACAAATTCCATTGTTATCAATTCCCATTTCTATATTGGCATTTCTAACTGCTGCAATAAACCTGAGGGTTTCTGATGTTCAGCTTTAACTTATGAACAGGTTAAACACTTGGCAACATAAGCTGCTACATCTTTTTTCATTTCTATCCACCAGAAATTCTTTTTTAAGTCTTGATACATTTTATCACTTCCAGGATGTATCGTATACTTAGACTTATGGGCTTCTTCTAAAATTCGGTGGCGTAGGTTTCCTCGTTTAGGTATCCAAATTCTTTTCTTATGGAATCTCCAAATTCCATATGTTCCTTGTTATAATTCCTTAATCATTCCGTTTAATTTTTCAGTATCGTCCTTGATTACTGAACCCTGTACTTCTCTAATCTGATCATTTAAATCTATCTGCAGATTTAATTTGAGAGAACGTACTCTTATTGGCTTTTCATGATACTTTCGACTTAAATCATCAGCTACTACATTAGTCTTTCCTGCATGATACTGGATATTACAATCATAATCGCTAAGAATTTCCATCCAGCGTCTCTGTCTCATATTTAACTCCTTTTGCCCAAAAACATATCTTAAACTCTTATGATCGGTGAAGACGGTAAACTTACTACCGTAAAGGTAATGTCTCCAAATTTTAAGGGCAAAAATTATGGTTCCTAACTCTAGATCATGGGTTGTATAGTTCTCTTCATGATTCTTAAGTTGTCTAGAGGCATAAGTGTAAGGACCTTCAAAAATGTCCTAAAACGACCCATAAGTGAAAACCCGGACCCCTGAAACCCCAATCCATATCAAAAACCAAGAAAACAAGAAATCTGGGATTCAGGCGGGCCGCGTAAGGGTTAAGAATAGCCTCACGCGGGCCGCGTCAACATGTGTTTGACTGGATAAGCGTTCCCAGGCCACATGGCATCCACCTGGCAACCCTACGCGTGACCCAGCAAACCTACACGTAGACTAGGTGGCCACGCGGGCCGCGTAAGGATCGAGCAAGGGTTCACGCGGGCCGCGTGAGACCCATTTTTCACCTATAAATAGCCCATGCATAGGGCTTTCACAGGGCCGGCTCAACCATTTTGGTGGCCTAAGGCGAAGTAAAATTTTGTGGCCTTTTTCCCAAAAAAAATGTATGTAATTGAAAGTTAAACTTGAAGGGCACAAGTGTAATTATTTGAAAGATTGTGTTAAAATTTAAAAACAAGAAAAAAACTGCTAAACCAGGGATTCGAACTCGGGTCTCACCAACATCCATACATACACAAAACCACTACACTACCTACCATCAATTTGTTGATAACCCACACCCTAAATCTTTTATAAATGGACTGTGGTTTCATAATTGTGGAGGCCCTATAGTTTTGGTGGCCCAAGGCCTAAGCCTCATTTGGCTTACCCTTGGGCCGGCCCTGGGCTTTCATCTGGTGTCGAAATCAATTCTCAAAAACGAAGTTATACTGCTCAAAAGTCGAAAATCAAATTCACAGTAGTGAGGCGCTGCTACGATACAAGGTATTAACTCGATCGCTGCTACGATTAAATGTCCGATCGATTGAAACTATCCGATGGATGTTTAAGTGCTGCCCAAATTAGGGCTATACTTTGTCATTCGTCGTTAATTCGATGGATGTTTAAGTATTGTACTTTGTCATTCGTTGTGAGGGTTTTAATCTCGTGAGTTATCGTAAATGTTGTATTAGTTACTGACCTAGTTCGTGTGCATTGTTCTTTAAATTAGGTTACAAGGCTAATCAGTTGGCTAAACTCTTCCCGTTTAAATCTGCAATGTGAGACATTCTCTTTTATCAAAAGTATTTTACAATACTCCAATTATTTTCAAAAGTTATAATTACAGGGATTAAGTCGTGGTTATCTTGAATCACTGGCTAGTGGGGTATTGTGCACATTACTAATTTCTCACGGTTAGGCTAATAAATCCTAACAGTGATAATCATCACTACTTGGGTGAAAGGACCCAATAGTGGTATGACCATCGTCACCAGGAGGTGACACGGCGCCAGATAAAAATAAGATAGAAGCCATTGTAATCGCTCTTATGCTGTAATTTATAACTATGTGTCGTTTTATCAAATTTGAATGACTAGCCAATATTTCCCCGCTGATAAAATATTTTCAAAACATGTTTTAGGTGACTACTGTGAACCAAGGAAAAGTGCTACGGAGCACTAACAAGCTTGAAGTAGTGGCTCAGTTAAATAAATAAACATGTTTTGCAAACCAGGGAATTTCCTAGTAAAATTCCTCTATTGTAAATTACGAGGTTTTATCCCAAATTATGAAATAAAATAATCGGGCATTTCAAGATACAAAAGATCCTGTTAAAAACTTCCGCTGTCAACTCAATTAATAAATACCACGGGTTTCTGTCCCGCGGCTCCTGGACCGGGTAAAACCGGGACGGGGGCCGTGACAATAAGCTATGACCTTTTGACGTTGCATCAACACACATCCATAACCTAATTTAGAAGCGTCACAATAGACTACAAAGTCTTCAGTTCCTTCCGGTAATGCTAATATGGGTGTGTTGGTTAATCTTTGCTTAAGAATTCTAAAGGCTTCTTCCTGTTTTGGTCCCCATTCAAACTTAACTGATTTACAGGTCAGTTTTGTTAAGGGAATGGATATTCTAGAAAAATCTCGGATAAACCATCTATAATAACCTGCCAGTCCTAGAAAACTTCTCACCTCTGTTGGTGATTCAGGGACTTTCCATTTAGTAATCGCCTCGATCTTTGTGGGATCCACATGAATTCCTTCATGATTGACTATATGTCCAAGGAATTGCACTTCTTCTAACCAAAATTCACATTTCGAAAATTAGCATAAAGCTTTTCTTTTCTCAATAATGTAAGGAGTGCATGCAGATGTGCTGCATGTTCCTCTTTACTCTTAGAGTAAATGAGAATATCATCTATAAAGACAATTATGAATTTATCCAGATATGGTTTACATATTCTGTTCATCATGTCCATAAATGCGGCTAGGGCATTGGTTAAACCAAATTACATGACGGTAAATTCATAATGGCCATACCTCGTTCTGAAGGCAATTTTAGGAATGTCCTCTTCCTGTACCTTTAATTGGAAAAGAATCGAGCTCCTTGCAATTGATCAAACAAATCATCATTCTCGGTAATGGGTACCGATTTTTAATCGTGACTTTGTTCAACTATCGGTAATCAATGCATATACGCATTGACCCGTCCTTCTTTTTAACAAACAGGATCGGTGCTCCCCATGGCAATGAACTGGGTTGTATGAATCCTTTTTCCAACAGTTCATCTAACTGTTTCTTTAGTTCTTGCATCTCTGCGGGTGCCAAACGGTAAGGTGCCTTGGCAATCGGTGATGTTCCTGGTAGCAGGTGAATTCTGAATTCGACTTCCCTGTCCGGCGGTAGTCCAGGTAATTCTTCTGGGAAAACATCTGAGAATTGAGATTCTACGGGAATATCTTTCAATTCCTTTCCTTTAGTGTTAAAGATTATGGAAATCATATACACTAATGATCCTTTTCTTGCATAACTGGTTGTTTTCATCACAGAGATGAATTTTGTGGACCTAGTTGGCTTGTCTCCTTTAATTGTGATTTTTTCACCTTTTGGTGAATTTACTTGTATTGAATTTTGATCACAGAGAATACTGGCTTTATTGGCTATTAACCAATCCATTCCTAATACGACATCAAATCCAGCCATATTCATTGAGTAAAGATGAGCAATAAAATTTTGATTTAAAATATCTATTCTTGCTCTTCTAGATTTCGGTGATCTTAATGGATTCTCCATTTGCTATTTCTACTAGACATTCTTGTTGAAGTTTAGTTAATGGTTGATTGAGAAGTTTGCAAAAGGAAGTATTAATAAAACTTTGGTTCGCACCAGAGTCAAATAATACTTTAGAAAAAACATCATTAACTAAAAACATACCGGCAATCACATCCGGAATCATCTTGGCTTCTTCCGCAGTCAGAACAAATGCTCTAGCATTCTTAGTAGTCTTGTTGTTCATGGCTGGAGCTAGTTTCGGACAGTTCGGTTTGATATGCCCTTTATCCCCACAATTGAAGCATATTCCATTGCTGGGTATTTTTCTGCAATCTTCTTCCTTGTGTCCTGGTATCTTGCAGAAATTGCAGTATGTAGAACATCTCCCTAAATGCTTTTTCTTGCAGGCCTTACAGTAAGGTGTAGAGGTAGAACCTATATTTTTCCCACGGTTGAAATTACCGGAGCGAAATTCTTGGGTAAGCTTTTGAGCTAGGTTCTTCCTTTGGTTTTCTTCTTGTGTACATACTAGTTCATCAGTGTCACACCCCGATTTCCACGTGTCACCGGTGGGCCCGGTGGGGAGTATCGTGACGTGGTTGGCAACATAATAGTCAAATAACACAATATTTAATATGCACAGCGGAAGCAATATAAAAGATAAGTTTCAACCGAATTTAATATTGTAATATCAAATGTCACAATATTCGGAAGTTTATCTACAGACGGATCGGAAATAAAATGGAAACAATAGTTCAACAGACTTCAGGCATCTTAAGCTTGCGAGACTCTTTATTGATGCTAAGGAGACAATCCAGCCAATTACGTTTAGTACCTGCATTTAATCTTTTTGGGAAAATACGTTAGTTTACACTGGTAAATACAATCAACTGACTCATTTTGGAAAATGATTGAAAATTGATTTGGATGCACGTGGCATAAACATTTTATAACTTGGGAGAATTATTTAAATATATAATCTTGTGAATGAATTACATGTTCCTTATGCGTTCAGTAGCCCGGACGTACCGGGTTAAAGATCAATAGACACACCACATCAACTATTCATGCACTGAAGAGTGTACGCCTACACTCCGCGCTTAGGTCGTGGCCATTTCGTAAAATGATGCCAAGGATATCCGGGACATGGTCATTAACCCCCCAAAGGCTTTTAAGTAAACAAAACTGTTTAAACGGGCCTATCAAATTATTCAATTAACCACCAAACGATGGAAGATTTGATGCCCGACCAAGCGGTATTTTATATACCGTAACCCAGGCCCGTATAGGGAAAATAAGTTAAAAGTATTTACCTGAGCAATGTAATAATCACAATAAGCAAATGCAAGTAGCTTTTACTGGTCCTCCTAATCTGGAACGAAGGTTTTATAATAACCTATTAGAATCCTAACGGGTCTTTAGTTATGCTTAAGCTTAGGCCGGTTAGTTTCAAGGATACGGTTCGTACGCACGATTAAGCGAAGACCGGGTAGAATGTGATTTAGACCCGACAAGTTCGGAGACTTTCTTAATATGGGTATTTCATACACATTCTGGATTTTGAGATAAAACCGATAAGGTTTGACCCGTTTCGGCCAATTTATGTAAACTTGTTACATAAACCGAACCGAACGCGTAATAAGCGTAACGGGTATCCGTAAGAGCCATATACAGGTTTCCTAAGTTAATATGCTTCAAATATGTTGTGACATCAGTAAGATATCATTTATTATGCCCGAAATGAATTTAAACACAAACTATGCCCCGTAGGGGTAGTTTGGTCATTTATAAGGTGATAAAAGAGTTTAAGTAATATCCTGAGTTACAGGTCTGATGTAATCAGGAAAGATGATCAAATTGCTAAGTTATATCAGTGGGGTATTGTATATATGTGAAATTTATCAATTATAACCAAACAATGCACCGTAGGGGCATTTTGGTAATTTCACATAAGTCGTAAAGCTCAAAACTGAAGTCTGAGTTAAACAACTTTTGCTTACTGTTAAAATATTATTATTTGCCTCAAATATCAGTAGGTATCACCCTTAGTATGTTTAAAATAGTTCTAGTACATACTATGCGCTAAAAACGCTTAATAAGGCGATTAGAAGCCATTTACGGGTTCGATACATAAAGCTGATATTTTTATTATTCCAGAAGGCTTAAAATAATTTATTTATCATATCTAATCAGTAGCAAAAGGTTTGGAGTCGTTTAGATATGTAAAACTCATTTTATGGCCCGTAAGGGCAAAACCGACAATTACCGGATTAAGCCTATGACTATTAGTTATGCTCAGCCTAAAATTAATTAAAAATCTTCAAAAATCACAAAATAATATATTACATCAGTGGTTAATAAGTTTGATATCAAAAAGTAGGCTTAACTATGCTATACGCTAATAACGCCATTTAATTAACATAAAGCTTTCATTTTGCGCTAATGAGCATAACTCTCAATCTACACCACCAATTGATCTCAAATTTTGGGTACAAGTATATGTATCAGTAACAAAGGTTTTTACTCTTTTACATTTTCAACATCACGTTTTAAGGTGAAAAGGGCATAATGGTCAACATATGAGCAATTAACGGAAACATGCATATTAATTGGATAACTAATGAACCAAGGTGTATAATCACAGAGGGTTATACTAGCATGTAACCTAGTCCAATTAAAGCTCAGAGGCATTTCTAAAACATGCCTAAACGGGTCAGAACTGAAAGTCAAAGCAAAAGTCAAACTATGCGACTTTCGGTTCCGAACCTGGTCTAAACAGGAAATTGTCGGGTTGAACATGTTTAGACATGTTCTTACACTAATTACCAAGTTATAATAATGATCAAACAGGTTGTATGTGTTCTACATTGCTAATCATGCATAAACTAGAAAATAAGTATCCTGTTGACTTTTTATTAGCAAGTTTGACCCGACATTTGACCTAGTTAGAGTGGGAACCAGGGGGAACCCTTTTGAGGGTTTATTACCCACATAATTACCAACTCATAACTACTTTCACTTTGACTAATCACTGGACTAACAATGATTAATCGTTAAGTCAACCGTTAATTACGACGGTTTGACTTTTAAGCTTAAACTAAGCTAAAACTTAATTAAGAAAGGATTAGCAAACTTACTGAAGTCCTAAGCTTGATTAGTGATCACTTGGAAGAAGACTTGAGCTCCAGAAATGATCAGAAAGCTTGAAGGAAGGTGTGAAGAATGTTTGCAACTTCATGGCCCTTTTATAGTGAATTTTTCACCATAGATTGTTGACACATGGTTCTACCACTGACCATAACTCACTAACAAGTGTCCCTAGTGCTTAGGGGGTGCCTAGGGGTCGTCCAAGATAAGGAAATTCGGTTAAAAGTCGAGTAGAATGCAAAGGCAGACAAGAAACCAACATTCTCGGACCAGATAGGCCCTCGCGTGGCGCGACGACCCCCCCTTGGGGCTTCGCGTCGCGCGACCCCCTCCTGCACCAGATCTTATATTTTTTATTTTTGCGGTTTGATCCTTGGCTCTTCAAACTTTGTTTAGGCATCACTTTCTTGCATTTTGAACCCTCTAAGTTGATTTATAAGGGCTTTAAAACATATACCCACTTTGTTACGTCCCCGGTTAACTTTATTGTTACCCGAAAAGTCCTAACTTTCAACGTTTACGCTTTAACCCCTCACATACGAATTTGATCATAACTTTCTCATACGATTACGAAACTTTATGAAATTTTTATCGTGTATTCTAGTAAGCATAATTAACCGTTACAAAGCTTCGGGTTTGTCAAAAGGTCACTCAGAGGTATAACTTAAACATGTTGACACATTTAGCCCCTGTAGTTTGTAATCTCTCACTTTCTTTCATATTTGGCTTCGTATGATCCATGATTTATTCGTTTGAAGGTATAAGCATCTTGTAGGGTTAATATATAATATATTTATTCACTGTTGACATTTAGAACTCGTATATACTCATACTTTCCATGACTGTCAACTTAAATCCTTCTATAACTTTCTTTCACACGTTCAAACATATGACACGTGTCTACACATTATAGGACGTGAATTTTCAAGGTGTTACATCCTCACCCCCTTAAAAGAAATCTCGACCCTGAGATTTACTGAAATAAATAAGGGTATTTTTCTTTCATCGTGGATTCGACCTCCCACGTGAATTCGGGACCTCTACGGGCATCCCATTTGACCTTTACAATAGGCACATGCTTCCTTCGAAGCTTCTTAACCTGTCGATCTTCAATCGACAATGGTTTTTCCACAAATTTCAAGCTCTCATCTATATGCACATCTGTATGTGGTATAACCAGTGATTCATCTGCGAAGCACTTCTTCAGATTGCAGATGTGGAACACATTGTGAATTCCACTGAGCTCTTCAGGTAAGTTTAACTTATAGGCAAGTGACCCGACACGTTCGATGACCTCGAAAGGTCCTATGTATCTCGGGCTTAGCTTGCCTTTCTTACCAAATCGCATCACCCCCTTCCAGGGTGATACCTTAAGCAACACTTTGTCACCTACTTCGAAGTGAAAAGCTTTACGCTTTGGATCTACGTAACTCTTCTGCCTATCCCGGGCAGCTTTGAGACGGTCACGAATCTGGACAATCTTGTCCGTCGTTTCGAACACTATCTCTGGTCCTGATAATTGGACATCTCCAACTTCCGCCCAACAAACTGGCGTTCTACACTTTCTACCATATAATGCCTTAAAAGGCGCAGCCTTAATGCTGGTATGGTAGCTATTGTTGTAGGAGAATTCAATCAAGGGTAGGTGGTTATCCCAACTACCACCTAAATCAATTACACATGCACGGAGCATGTCTTCCAACGTTTGAATAGTACGCTCACTCTGACCGTCTGTCTGAGGATGGTAAGCCGTACTGAAATTCAAACGTGTGCCCAATGATTGCTGGAAGCTCTTCCAAAAATGAGACGTGTAACTAGTATCTCTGTCAGAGATAATAGACACAGGTATACCATGTAAGGCTACAATTTTATCCACGTATAACTGGGCTAACATGTCGGAGCTATAAGTCTCCTTGATGGGTAAGAAATGTGCTGACTTAGTCAGTCTATCAACTATAACCCATATTGTATCATTGTCTTTCCTTGTCTTAGGTAACTTGGTGATAAAATCCATGGTTACCATTTCCCACTTCCACGTAGGAAGTTCAGGCTGTTGCAGCAAGCCTGACGGCTTTTGATGTTCTGCTTTGACTTGCGCACAAGTCAAGCATTTAGCTACATAGGCAGCTACAGACTTTTTCAAGCCTATCCACCAATAATTTGCCCTTAGATCCTGGTACATCTTATCAGCTCCAGGATGAACGGAATATTTGGAACTATGGGCTTCCTGGAGGATAACATCCCGAAGTCCTCCATAAATTGGAACCCATATCCGTCCATTCAATCTAAGAATTCCGTCTTTGCCAAGAGATAACTGCTCCTCAGTTACTCCTAGCTTTTCATTAGGATAGTTAGCTTCTAACACAGCTTCCTTCTAAGCAGCTAACAACCTTTCAGTCAAACTGTTCTTTATCTCCATGCGCTTGGCATTGATTCGGATGGGTTTCACCCTTTCCTTTCGACTCAAGGCATCAGCGACTACATTCGCCTTGCCGGGATGGTACCTGATTTCACAATCATAATCATTCAAGGTTTCCATCCAACGGCGCTGCCTCATGTTTAAATCCTTCTGATTAAACAGATGTTGAAGGCTCTTGTGATCAGAATAGATCACACACTTGATACCATACAAATAATGTATCCACAGTTTTAGTGCAAATACAACGGCACCCAACTCCAAGTCATGGGTGGTGTAATTCTTTTCATGCACTTTTAACTGTCGTGATGCATAGGCAATAACCTTGCCTTTTTGCATTAGCACACATCCCATCCCGGTGTGTGACGCATCACAATATACCACAAAATCTTCGATTCCATCAGGCAATGTCAACACAGGAGCATTGCTCAACTTCTGCTTGAGAATATCGAAGGATTCTTGCTGTTTGGGACCCCAATCGAACTTCACTTTCTTTCTAGTCAAAGAGGTTAGGGGTGCAGCAATCCTTGAAAAATTTTCAATGAAGCGCCTGTAGTAACCTGCCAATCCCAAGAAACTGCGAATTTCTGTGGGAGTCTTTGGCTCCTGCCAATTCATGACAGCTTCCACCTTAGCGGGATCCACTTGGATACCACGCTCGCTAACCACATGTCCAAGGAATTGGACTTCTCGAAGCCAGAATTCACATTTAGAGAATTTGGCATAGAGCTTCTTCTGCTGAAGTAATTCCAGAATACATCGAAGGTGCTTCTCATGGTCAGCTTGGTTCTTCGAATAAATGAGAATGTTGTCGATGAAAACGATGACGAATTTATCTAAGTAAGGCTTGCAAACGTGATTCATGAGATCCATGAACGCGGCTGGCGCATTAGTGAGCCCAAAAGGCATCACTAGGAACTCGTAATGGCCATAACGAGTCCTAAATGCAGTCTTGTGCACATCTTCATCTTTAACCTTCAATTGATGGTAGCCTGACCTCAAGTCAATCTTCGAGAAGTAACTTGCCCCTTGAAGCTGATCGAACAGATCGTCGATCCTGGGCAAAGGATACCTATTCTTGACTATGACTTTATTAAGCTCACGGTAATCGATGTACAGACGCATCGATCCATCCTTCTTCTTGACAAACAGGATTGGCGCCCCCCAAGGAGACGAACTAGGTCTAATGAAACCCTTGGCCAGTAATTCATCTAGCTGTGCTCTCAATTCCTTTATCTCCGTTGGTGCCAACCTGTAAGGTGCTCTAGCAACAGGTGCTGCTCCGGGGATGATGTCGATTCTGAATTCGACTTGTCTATCGGGTGGTAAACCAGGTAGATCCTCGGGAAAAACTTCTGGGTAATCAGAAATAACAGGGATTTCTTCAATCTTGGGCTTCGGCTCATCGATAGTCACCTGTGCCATGTAGATGACACAACCCTTCTTCAAACACTTAGATGCCTTGAGCATAGTCACTTGCTCAGGCAATCCATACCGTGTATCTCCCTGAATGGTAAGTGGTTCACCAGACGGAGTTTTGATCACCACTTGCTTCTTATTACAGACGATTTGGGCCTGGTTATGAGATAACCAGTCCATACCCAAAACAATGTCAAAACCAGCTAACTTCAAAGGAAGTAATGACAAAGGAAAAGAGTGGTTCTTAATGGATATGAAACATCCATCTAATATGGTTGAGGCGGTTTCTAAGGTGCCATCAGCCAATTCCACCTCATACTTCACTCTTAAGTTTTTAACAGGTAAATTCAGCAATTTACAAAACTTATTATCTACAAAAGACTTATCAGCTCCTGAATCGAAAAGCACTCTTGTATAAACGTCATTTATAAGAAATGTACCTGTTATCACATTGTCATCTAGAACTGCTTCCTTTGCATCCATTCTGAAGACCCTAGCATTGGTCTTCTTGGCCTCTTCAGGCTTCTTGGCGTATTTAGGGCAGTTGGTTTTAATGTGCCCTTTCTCATTACAACTGTAGCAAGTTGCATCCTTCATCTTTTTGCAATCCAAGGTTTTGTGGTCCTTGGACTTGCATATACCACAAGCATAGGTTTTTTACTGAGTCTGTGAGTTCGACTCGAGTCTGCACTTTCCAAAGTGTTGTTTCTTGCAAATCTTGCACTTGGGCTTCTCACCAGAATGATGCCCATATTTCCTTGACTCAGATCCTTTCTTGTTGTCACCGTTCCCACGGTGCTTCTTGTTCGACCTCCGTGAACTATCATCTTCACGTTTTCTCTTCTCAACCTCCTTATTCCTCAGCGATCTTTGCTTGACCGCATCCAAAGTGAGGGACAAGGATATGTCAGCTAGAGATCTAAAAGTAGCTGGCCGAGAAGCCTTCACGCTTGCCTTGATTTCCGGGGCTAAACCACCGATAAAACGAGCTATTCTTTTTGGTTCCGGGGTCACCAGATACGGAACCAACCGGGACATTGTGTTGAAGCTCGTGAGGTAAGCTTGACAGTCAAGGTTTGTCATCACCAATGATAGAAACTCAGACTCTATCTTCTCCACCTCATGTTGAGGGCAGTAATTTTCCCTGATTAGGGCAACAAATTGATCCCATGACATGTTGTACAATGGGATTTTCCCGGTGGCTTGAATCAGAGATCTCCACCAGGCTAAAGCTTCGCCCTTAAAGGATTGCAACACAAACTTGACTATATCCCTCTCAGCGCATCCGCTGATATCCACAACTGTGTCCATCTCGTCTAACCACGTCATGCAGTCAATGGCTCCCTTTTCCCCAGTAAAATCTATGGGCTTGCAGGAAACAAAATATTTATAAGAGCAACCCTTGCCACGGGGTCCTTGATTTAATATGACCTGCTGAGATGGAGCACTGTGGTGGTTTGAGGAGAGTCTATCATCATCTTTCTTGGGTTCATCCTTCTTGGAAGGTGGCTTTGTATGCGGTGTAGATAGGGTCCTACTTCGAGTCCCAGTATACTCTTCGTACTGCCGCTCCAATGCCTTTGTAACAGCGTCGTCAACCAACGCTTTCAATTCAGCACCCGTTAAATTAATCCGGGCGTTATCAATATTCTCCACTGGATGGCTATTAATTTCGTCTGAGTTAGCCATTTTAATTAAACTGTTACAGAAAACAAGGACAATAGTTTATTTGGGAGTTTATTATGGAATTGCCCCTTAGGGTAATTCATTAACCATGGTAAGCAGAGACCATATTCGGTTAATTTATTAATCGAATTTGATTAGGATTTCAATTAGAATTTATCCTAATTGTAAACAATAACAATATATATTAGCACATAAGGCCTAGTCACAAGGACATTTTAAGTTATAAGCTATGATTTCAGAGAATCAAAGCATGAAGGTATATTGGCACAACAGGCCTAGTCACAAGGACATTTATAAATTATAAGCTATGATTTCAGAGAATCAAAGCATGAAGGTTTGAACCTAGTTCATTACCTTTATCTGACAGGGAGTCATCGCTACTACTGTCTTTTGGCTCATGTGGAAATGAGCAGGGCCCGTAGGCACTATATTACCACGTATGGTCAAAATATGATCATCTTATTTGATGATTTAACCCATGATTCAGAGATCATTTAGTTGGGTTAGGAACCTTCTAAAGAATCCTTTTATAAATGACGTGTGTGATTTTAACAATTCACATCTGCCAAGAGTGTTAACATGTTTACAGATGTTAACAGGGATTCGAATCTTTTACACAGGTCTTACCATCATGGCCAGGTCTTTATAAGGACACTCAGGCTAGGTTTCACTCTTAAGATTCTTATTCAATATTTAATTAGGCAGATTATTATTAAAAAGGAATGATTTTGCTTTATTTATTTATTTCATATAATATATTTATGCAGATAATAGCAAAAATGAAATTTATAAACTTACATTCCATTAATTTATTGAAAGGTTACACTTCGCCCTAAACGGGACTTTTTAAATAAACAAACTTACCCACACAGGGGTTTAAACAAGGATTTACCCACGCAGGGGCTTAACAACAAACATCATAATAGTCCACGCAGGGACTTACACAAATAACATAATAGTCCACGCAGGGACTTAAACAATAACATACCCTCGTAGGGGTTAATAGAAAGATAGACCCACGCAGGGGTCAAAACAAACAAGCATACCCAAGCAGGGGTTTATACAGCAAGACTTGCCCACGCAGGGGCTCAACAACAATTGGAAGGATTCAGTGGTCCTTCTTGCTCTTCCCTTTAATCAAACTTGTCAATCCTTGGAAGAAAGTTTGTCGCTCCCTTCGTTCCCTGTGAAACTCTCGCTCTACATGGTCCAACCTTTGCAGAATTTCTTCACGCTCTGGTGGGGATAACCTTGGTGGTTGCGATTGTTGCCTGATAATAGGTCTTGGAGGTATTTGGTACCCATGTGTTGGGTACCCTACTCCCCATGGATCTCCATAGGGTCCTTGGGTGTTGTAGTTAGCCGCTACCATGTATGGGTCGGCTTCGGCGTAGTTGTAGTTGGTGTGCACTGGCTGTTCAAACGGGTTATACGCCATGGAACCCGTGTATGCTGGAATTGGGTTATCAAAACCCATCGGCGGTGGTTGCGGTGCAACTGGGTGTGAAGGCCCACCCATTTGTGGGTCCCCCTGAAGTGGCGGGTAATGGCTGCCACTTGATTGTCGAGGAGAGCTAAAATGAAAGTCCCCTCCCCGTGTAGTCATACGCGGTCTAGATCTCCTACGCCTCGGCGGTTGCGGAGGTGCCGGCTGAACTGGCGGCGGTGGAGGCGGTGGCGTAACTGCCACAAACTGTGAATCCACATAGGGATCCTGTTGCTGCTGCTGAGGCGGTGAATGGCGAGGAGGTGTATAGTACCATTCGTGTCTGGTAAACATAGCTTGAAAGCTATCTGGACCAACATAGGGTGATCCGTGGAAAGAAGATCCGTCAGAGATCTCTATTGGGTGGTTTGGTGTACCACTGGCAGGTTCGACGGGGTCCGTATCCTCGTCCATATCCATAGCGTTGTCTCCCGAGAAATGGTCCTCCGTTCCCAATGGGTTGAAACCCACTGGTTCTTGTATGAAATTTGCCGGGTTAAACCGGCCCCTAAATACAGGTGTAGGGTCACCAAAGGAGTGGTGCGATAAAGATCGCTGTAAAGGTATGTAGGATGGTTGTGGGTTGTTGGGCTCATTTTCAGAATGTGGCCCATATGAGTTATGAACAGGAGGTGTTGAACTGTGCGAAACCGACCGTCTCGCCGGCTCGAAGAGGTTCCTCCGGTTTTTCCGGGGATCGTCACTCTCTGTGGTCGAAGGAGCTCGCACATTCGAAGGTCCTGCCTCGTTGTCATTGGGGGCGGTGATTGGCCCCTTTCCTCGTCCTCTTCTTCGGAAGAATCTTGGTGGCATTTTTAAATCCTGTCAATATAGCATGAGATAACAACAACAATATATATAAATTAAAAGGACAAAACAAAAACCAAACAAGGTAGAATTTGTCCTAAGTTATTTGTCTAGACTCGAAGGTTTAGATATGTGCAATTGTGTAACTGAGATTAAACACAAAAGGCTAGTGTTTAATTCACTCAGTGTTCGCTCTGATACCAACCTGTCACACCCCGATTTCCACGTGTCACCGGTGGGCCCGGTGGGGAGTATCGTGACGTGGTTGGCAACATAATAGTCAAACAACACAATATTTAATATGCACAGCGGAAGCAATATAAAAGATAAGTTTCAACCGAATTTAATATTGTAATATCAAATGTCACAATATTCGGAAGTTTATCCACAGACGGATCGGAAATAAAATGGAAACAATAGTTCAACAGACTTCAGGCATCTTAAGCTTGCGAGACTCTTTATTGATGCTAAGGAGACAATCCAGCCAATTACGTTTAGTACCTGCATTTAATCTTTTTGGGAAAATACGTCAGTTTACACTGGTAAATACAATCAACTGACTCATTTTGGAAAATGATTGAAAATTGATTTGGATGCACGTGGCATAAACATTTTATAACTTGGGAGAATTATTTAAATATATAATCTTGTGAACGAATTACATGTTCCTTATGCGTTCAGTAGCCCGGACGTACCGGGTTAAAGATCAATAGACACACCACATCAACTATTTATGCACTGACGAGTGTACGCCTACACTCCGCGCTTAGGTCGTGGCCATTTCGTAAAATGATGCCAAGGATATCGGGGACATGGTCATTAACCCCCCAAAGGCTTTTAAGTAAACAAAACTGTTTAAATGGGCCTATCAAATTATTCAATTAACCAACAAACGATGGAAGATTTGATGCCCGACCAAGCGGTATTTTATATACCGTAACCCAGGCCCGTATAGGGAAAATAAGTTAAAAGTATTTACCTGAGCAATGTAATAATCACAATAAGCAAATGCAAGTAGCTTTTACTGGTCCTCCTAATCTGGAACGAAGGTTTTATAATAACCTATTAGAATCCTAACGGGTCTTTAGTTATGCTTAAGCTTAGACCGGTTAGTTTCAAGAATACGGTTCGTACGCACGATTAAGCGAAGACCGGATAGAATGTGATTTAGACCCGACAAGTTCGGAGACTTGCTTCATATGGGTATTTCATACACATTCTGGATTTTGAGATAAAACCGATAAGGTTTGACCCGTTTCAGCCAATTTATGTAAACTTGTTACATAAACCGAACCGAACGCGTAATAAGCGTTACGGGTATCCGTAAGAGCCATATACAGGTTTCCTAAGTTAATATGCTTCAAATATGTTGTGACATCAGTAAGATATTATTTATTATGCCCGAAATGAATTTAAACACAAACTATGCCCCGTAGGGGTAGTTTGGTCATTTATAAGGTGATAAAAGAGTTTAAGTAATATCCTGAGTTACAGGTCTTATGTAATCAGCAAAGATGATCAACTTGCTAAGTTATATCAGTGGGGTATTGTATATATGTAAAATTTATCAATTATAACCAAACCATGCACCGTAGGGGCATTTTGGTAATTTCACATAAGTCGTAAAGCTCAAAACTGAAGTCTGAGTTAAACAACTTTTGCTTACTGTTAAAATATTATTATTTACCTCAAATATCAGTAGGTATCACCCTTAGTATGTTTAAAATAGTTCTAGTACATACTATGCGCTAAAAACGCTTAATAAGGCGATTAGAAGCCATTTACGGGTTCGATACATAAAGCTGATATTTTTATTATTCCAGAAGGCTTAAAATAATTTATTTATCATATCTAATCAGTAGCAAAAGGTTTGGAGTCGTTTAGATATGTAAAACTCATTTTATGGCCCGTTAGGGCAAAACCGACAATTACCGGATTAAGCATTTGACTATTAGTTATGCTCAGCCTAAAATTAATTAAAAATCTTCAAAAATCCCAAAATAATATATTACATCAGTGGGTAATAAGTTTGATATCAAAAAGTAGGCTTAACTAGGCTATACGCTAATTACGCCATTTAATTAACATAAAGCTTTCATTTTGCGCTAATGAGCATAACTCTCAATCTACACCACCAATTGATCTCAAATTTTGGGTACAAGTATATATATCAGTAAAAAAGGTTTCTACTCTTTTACATTTTCAAAATCACGTTTTAAGGTGAAAAGGGCATAATGGTCAACATATGAGCAATTAACGGAAACATGCATATTAATTGGATAACTAATGAACCAAGGTGTATAATCACAGAGGGTTATACTAGCATGTAACCTAGTCCAATTAAAGCTCAGAGGCATTTCTAAAACATGCCTAAACGGGTCAGAACTGAAAGTCAAAGCAAAAGTCAAACTATGCGACTTTCGGTTCCGAACCTGGTCTAAACAGGAAATTGTCGGGTTGAACATGTTTAGACATGTTCTTACACTAATTACCAAGTTATAATAATGATCAAACAGGTTGTATGTGTTCTACATTGCTAATCATGCATAAACTAGAAAATAAGTATCCTGTTGACTTTTTATTAGCAAGTTTGACCCGACATTTGACCTAGTTAGAGTGGGAACCAGGGGGAACCCTTTTGAGGGTTTATTACCCACATAATTACCAACTCATAACTACTTTCACTTTGACTAATCACTGGACTAACAATGATTAATCGTTAAGTCAACCGTTAATTACGACGGTTTGACTTTTAAGCTTAAACTAAGCTAAAACTTAATTAAGAAAGGATTAGCAAACTTACTGAAGTCCTAAGCTTGATTAGTGATCACTTGGAAGAAGACTTGAGCTCCAGAAATGATCAGAAAGCTTGAAGGAAGGTGTGAAGAATGTTTGCAACTTCATGGCCCTTTTATAGTGAATTTTTCACCATAGATTGTTGACACATGGTTCTACCACTGACCATAACTCACTAACAAGTGTCCCTAGTGCTTAGGGGGTGCCTAGGGGTCGTCCAAGATGAGGAAATTCGGTTAAAAGTCGAGTAGAATGCAAAGGCAGACAAGAAACCAACATTCTCGGACCAGATAGGCCCTCGCGTGGCGCGACGACCCCCCCTTGGGGCTTCGCGTCGCGCGACCCCCTCCTGCACCAGATCTTATATTTTTTATTTTTGCGGTTTGATCCTTGGCTCTTCAAACTTTGTTTAGGCATCACTTTCTTGCATTTTGAACCCTCTAAGTTGATTTATAAGGGCTTTAAAACATATACCCACTTTGTTACGTCCCCGGTTAACTTTATTGTTACCCGAAAAGTCCTAACTTTCAACGTTTACGCTTTAACCCCTCACATACGAATTTGATCATAACTTTCTCATACGATTACGAAACTTTATGAAATTTTTATCGTGTATTCTAGTGAGCATAATTAACCGTTACAAAGCTTCGTGTTTGTCAAAAGGTCACTCAGAGGTATAACTTAAACATGTTGACACATTTAGCCCCTGTAGTTTGTAATCTCTCACTTTCTTTCATATTTGGCTTCGTATGATCCATGATTTATTCGTTTGAAGGTATAAGCATCTTGTAGGGTTAATATATAATATATTTATTCACTGTTGACATTTAGAACTCGTATATACTCATACTTTCCACGACTGTCAACTTAAATCCTTCTATAACTTTCTTTCACACGTTCAAACATATGACACGTGTCTACACATTATAGGACGTGAATTTTCGAGGTGTTACAATCAGTCAAGGTATTGGCTAGTTATATGGCTTCTTCTATAGTTTGTGGTCTAGCTGCCTTGACTACATGTCTAATCTCACTGATTAATCCCCAGATGTAACGGGAGATTAATACTGGTTCTGGTGATGCTAGAGTTGGCACTATTCTAGCATATTCAAAGAATACGGTAGTGTAACCCTTACAGTCTACTCCAGTCATTCCATGGTTTAAGAACTTATTAGCTATTTGTTCTTTTTCATTGGGAGGACAAAATTTCCTTTCAAACATGTTCTTAAACTCAGTCCATTCCATATTATAGACTCTGTCACTTCCCCTAGACGGGAGAATAGTGTTCCACCATTCTAGAGTTGCATTCTTAAAAAGATTGGAAGCAAACATGATTTTATCTTCCTCTGCACACTTGCTTATTTTTAAGACTGCTTCAGTCTTTTCTATCCAGCATAGAGCTGCAATGGCTCATTCATATCCCGAGAATTCCATTGGTTTACAAGACCAGAATTTTTTGTAAGAACAACCATAAGACATGGTTCTTCTTCTTTTTGAAATAGGCACTTGAAGTAACGGTCCATTGTTTACGTTGTGACTGGGTTCAGTAGGTGTTCGTTTACTTCCACTATTACTTTTATTATTTTCTGCTTCTTTAACCGTTTTGATAATATATGGCATAGCGTCTATAATCCCTTGTGTCACTATGTGATGGATGGCACTGTTATCTAATTGGTTCCCGTTATTATCGTTATTCAGGTTTTCTTGATTCACTTCGTTGTCCATCTGGATAATAAACATTTACCAAGTATTAATATCACAGAACAATATTTAGTGCGAACAATCACACTAACAAATACATTGATCAAAATCGTCGTACATTGCGACATTTACTCTATTTCATATAATTTATATATATTACAAGCTGCAACTTGGAATTTAAAATACAATATTAACTATGCATCAGTAGGTAGTGGATTATCTATTTTTTTTAGTTGATTTTCCTCTTTTTTTTTTTCAAACTACTCGCATATATCTATATTATTATTATTATTATTATTATTATTATTAGGGGTTCATCCAGTACTGCATATTGCGCTCGTCGTACTTCCAAACGAGCCTCTCCCCTATTTGCCTTATCCTTTCACTTTCATCTAATAACTCCTCACCAAAAGTGCGGAGTTCCTGCACATTTTCGGTACTCAAGGGTGGTGGTGCTGGTATCGGGTCAGGATACTGGGGTATCGGTTCTTCGTATGGGTATGGGTTTTCTAGGATTTCCAGAATATACTGGTCGTTATCCCAATATGGGTCTAGAGGGTTAAGGTTACGGTATGGTGCTACTGGGTTTGGTATGGGTTCCTCTTGTGGGTAGAGTTCTCGATAATCCCTATGGTCATCCTCCCACGGGTCGTATGCTAGAGGATTTGGTGCTGGGACTCTAGGGATTTCGTTTGGGTCGAAGGCAGGTATTGGAAGCTGGTCTCCTGGGTTAGGTTCAATTTCCATGGGTTGAGTTGGAAACAGTGGTAATGGCTGTGGTGCAATGATTTGTTCTAAGTTTGGGTCTGCGGCCGTGGTAGTTAATATGTGAAAATTGGCCAATCGCCTATTGATTATGTCTTGGGTCTGGGCATTCATCTCCCTATTTGCTGCTGCTAAGGCCCGTTGCTGCTGCAACTTCCTCATTCTCTTTCTACGCTCGTGTGCTCCCCGACTGAACCATCCTCTCTTTTTGGTAGGGAATGGTTCTTCGGATTGTGCCTTGAATATAAAAATCCCCTCTTCTGTGTCAGCTGAATACCCCGAGGGGGTAGGCTGGGAAGAAGTTCCTTCATCTCTAGGAGAACTAGACAGTTGACAATAGGTGTCCGATGGTCCTTGATCACTCATACTGTAAACTAACAAATTGTCACAAAACAATAATATACAGATATGCACGTAATCCCATAGATTATTTCCTAACATAATGGATAAAATTTTGGTGTCAGCAGAACACTTCTGTGGCTGAAATCAGTGGTTGTAGCTCTGATACCACCTTCTGTCGCAACCCCCGACCCCTGCCTCGGGTGGCGGGCGGCCGCGGCCTACTCAGAGCTGGTGGTATCGGTGTTTATCATTAATTTGGCAGCGGAATTTACATCAGGACCGTAGTTAGGAAATAGTTTATTAGAGTAAAACACCACAATTTTATAATAATAAATACATTGGGATAAACCCTAATTTATTGAAATAAAACTTCTTCTTTATTTAGGTAACTTTTATAGCCACTTTTCTAAGCCTTAGTGCTCTCCAGCTGGCTTCTAATTGGCTTTCACATTTTGTTACCAGAAACGCGTTTAAAACATTTTATCAGCAACAAATACTGGCGAGTGAATCCCAGTTTAATCAAAATAGGTTTTATCATTTTACAGCATTGAGGGCAATCCAGCAATTACATTTGTTTACATCTAATTTAATTACCACCCATGGTACTGTCAATCCTCACTTGTGGAAATGTTACTACTTATAGTGTAGTAACAAGTTATGTATACAAAACCCCAACATACCGACGATAATTGTAGATTTACAAATACTCAATCACTGTTAATTACAATTTAAAACATTTGAGGTTTTGTAAAAACAGTTCACAAAAAGGTTTCACAAAAAGAGGATTAACTCACATTGCTATTTTAGGTATTTCCCTTGTAACTTCCTGGTTATAATCTAATAAATTAAACAATGCACACGCGTTAGTATAATAACCCAAATTTACATTAGTTATACCCTCCCCGAGACAGAAATCCAACGACTGAGTCAGGCAGAGCCTCGACATGCGTTACGGAGCACTAGATCAATCGGGCAGCGTATCTAATACGTAACCAGGGGTTATAATACTTACAACGAGGCGGAGCTTCGCTAATTAGGGGGTATTATACCCGGGAATTATTATTACTATCAGAAATTGAGAGAGAAAGATCGAAAATGAACGAATTGAACTGAATGTCGATGCCCTCTATTTATAGTGCTGAATTCGGAGTCTGTCGCACCCCGCGACAGATGAGGGTTAGGCTTACGCGGCCCGCGAGAGACCACGTGTCTCGTATAGGGTTGCTGAGTTGACCCAGTAGCTTCGACACAATGCTGACACGTGGCGGCACCGGGTTAAGCCTGGTGGCCAGGCTGTCGCGCCCCGCGACGGATCAAGAACAGTCTGTCACGCCCCGCGACAGACATAAAATATTGTTTTTTATTGATTTTTGTTAATTTTAAGGTATTTCGGGCCCACTTTTCATATACGGGATGTATTTTAGGACAAATATGGATGTTATAAGTATTTTATGAGAGTTGTTATACCTACAAGTGTCCTAAACCATATACGACACTAAGGCCTAAACATGTGTCTACCCGGCAAGCTGTTCACCCAACTTGCTTAAACATAATGAGATGTGTATGAATACATGTTGTGTATTGATTATGATGTTTTGTTGTGTGGTTGGATTGATCTTTTTATGAGGTTATGCATGTTAGATTTGATTTCTTCCATTTTAAGTTGTATTAACGCCTATTAACTTAGGGCTTGAAACCTTGATCGGTAATAGACGACTAAACAACATAATTGGTTAAATATGTAAGCGACCTACGGGAAGGATTTGGTTAATAGCATCTGGAAACTAGTTAGGGTTTTCTATTTGATTGATCTTGATTTGTTCATAAGTCGCTATGTTCGTGGATCGATCTTAAACCCAAACTAGAAACCCTAAATCATAAAAAATACATAGTAATTATAGCTTTACCTAACTAGGTCTTGAGGTGTGTCTATAGTTTTCAACCCTCGTTTGGTAGGATTAAGTCGGTATTAATTCATCTTAGCACTTTGTACTCTATTATCAAGTTAGTTCTTGAAACAGTTTCACGTACACTATTATTTCTATGATGATTTAATTCTCAATGGTTATATTCTCTTAAAAATCTTGATTTCATCCTACAATCTTAATTTTCATTTTCATTTTTAGTATTTGTATCTAGTTTCTTAGTATAAATCATTTATGCTACGTAGATTACACATCTATAAATGAGCCTAGTATTAGAAACTATCGTGTCTAATGATTGATACTTGGAAACTTACCTTAACTAACTAATGATAGGTAGCTTTCCTTTTCACGTGTGTATTTAGTATTTTTAGGACTTTTACCTTTAAAACTAGTATGTTCATCCTTATAATATTGTTGTTACTATTTGCACACATCATTGACAACCAGTTTATGAACGAACATGAGATTAGAATCCAACGAGAAAAGATTTTAGGGTTTCCACATAGAAGAGAAAAAGGAGTGAAAAGCTTATGCTCAGATAGGGCACAAAGATTTGTGTCTCCAAGATACTGATATAAGGGTTTAAGTGAGAAAAAAAATAAACTTAGGTGATCTAGAATTTGGACATGTATCCCTAATTATTTTGTTTTATCAGTATTAATAGAAAGACTATTAATAGAGGCAGATGCAACAGGTTTATTGTATATCTAGTATAGATGATGCGTGGGGTGATAAATTTGTTCTTTTTAACGGATTTTTTTATCACCCACACATCATCTATACTTTATTGTAGGTTAAAAGTGATCTCTTTGTAAGAAGTTTATGGGATGCGATTTACCGCTAATTTCGGTGTTTTGTTTTCTTAAATATTCGAAGTAAAATTCGTTTGTGTGCTTAAAAGTAACTCATTCTTAGAAATTTTATATATATTAAAGAGAAAGGTCGGTGGCCTTCGCCACCTACCCTTTCTCTTTTAGTTCCCGTCCTTTTCTTTCCTTCCTCTGCGTTCCATATCTTGGTGTTTCTCCATCCAAATGCCTTCCAGTTTCCAAGTATCCTGACCTACATATGCCGGTAATTACTACATGATATTCAATTATTCATAGCAACATGATTCTTTGATTTGGGGGATTACGAAGCCTAGACATGGAGGAACGAACCTCTGGCCACCACGTCTCCATCTATCTGCTCCACAACAACCAAAGTTACCGCCATGGTTGAACAGGCCGCTGCCACAGCGCCGCGTATGCCCAAAATCCGGTCACCGGAATACCCGGTTAATGCCAGACACCACCGCCGCCGCTTCTGATTTTGGTGAAGAGAGAAGCTGAGCTCGGCGATGTCTCACCTTGGTCACCCAAACCTTCCGCCGGCCACCTTCATCAGTAACCTGCTCGGTGAGTGTATAACCGCTTTCGATGTAGGTGGGATGTGCCTGTTAGTCACCACTGTTGTTGCCGATAGTGATGAAGATGAGTGGAGGAGTCCCAGTGGTAAGGGTATTGCAGTCGCGGCAGCCGTCCGATGGCTGTGGATCTCGCCTGAGTACCATAAGCATTTCATCTTTCTCTTTAGGTAGTTGTAGAGTACTTTAACCTTTTAAGTGATAATTGATTTGTGGAAGAGGTGGCAAGTGGAATGAGGGCAAAATGTTGGGTAATTGTGTCAAATTTCTTTTTCACGGTAAGTATCAATTAAGTTTTGAAATGAAAATGTCAATATCTATGTATTGAACATGTTCCTCCCACCGTTGCCGTTAAAGAAGCCGATGTCGGGTGGGTTGAAGGTGGACTTCGGGTTTAGCCCATATTCGGAGAGGACGAATGAGCGCGTGGCGGCGCTTGGGCTGGCGGCGTTGGTGTTGGTGGAATTGGCGACTAGTGAGAGTGTGATAAAGTATCATACAGCACCGATAATATTTATTCAGGTGTATTCTTAACAAAAATTCTTATATTACGGTCACTTCAAAGTCCTTTTCAATTGAATTTTTGAGATTTTTTTGTTTGAATGTTTTGATTGTTTGTCAAATCTACAGGGGTTGATGATTTACATACGTGTGGATCACTATAGTCAAAAGATTCGGCCTATTTGCTATCAGTTTATGGACCACCTTGCAAACATCAAAGAATGAGTGATTCATACTTTGTTTTGTTAGTCGACGTGTGTAGAATGATTATTGTTTCTTTTTATTTTAGGGGCTATGATGATAACTTACTCTTTGTGCATTGTTCAGTGTTGGCATGTATTTGTCTGTGCTTTTACATCACAATCGGACTATGCAGCCATGGTGGTTTATCCTCTTCATTTTGAAGATGAGATATTCCGTGTCTTGGCGGGGCAGCCGACATGCTATGGTGTTTAAGTGCTTACATCACAGTCGGACTATGCAGCCATGGCATTTTATCATCTTCATTTTGAAGATGAGGTATTCCGTATCTTGGCGGGGCATAAGCTTCACATATCTGAGCCTCATTGTTCCTTTGTTTTGTATGCTAACGGTCCTTTGTTGACATTGTCCTTTAATTTTTTCCCTACTTGAATAGTTTAGGCTTTATGCTTGGCTTGAATGCCTCTTCATGTGATTTACTTTGCTTTGACAAAGTGATTGGGCAATATACTCATGCTATGATGCTAGGAGATGGTCGCCTGATATCACATGACAACCAGTAGGTTTGTAATCTGTTTTGGGTTTGTTTTCCTCTAGGTGAAATGCTCTAAAGGAACCACAAAACTCCACCAAATGTAAGTTATTTAATTATGTTTCAGATTCGTAGGATTGATAGATGTAAACTGTTCATACCAATCTATCACTGACTTGGTTATTAGTTGCTAAATCACACCAACATAATTTGAAATTAGTAGTCGAATAGTTGTTTTTATTTCTTTGTTTGTTATTTTTTTGGGCTTTTCAAATTAACTTTAGTTTGTATTATTGTGTATTGAATCAGCTTGCAAAGCTAGGATGGGATCGCAGGTGTCACTTCAAGGTATTTTTTGGTTTATTTCTTTCAAAGGTAAATTCACACGTCACGCGTGACGCGCCACACATCAATGTCATCATCGTCACGCGTGTGACGTGATGTCGCCGCCGCAACGCGCGGCGCAGGTTAAAACCTAGTATAGTATTAGTAATTATATGTGGTTTCCCATGGCATTATAGCCTAGTGTCATATTGGGGTGAGTGAGATAAAGCTTAGAGATCATTAGGTTCTGTGTTCGATTCTCACAAGGGGGGTTTTTATCAGATTTATTGGGTTTCCTTCTGAATTAGTGTAGACGAATTATAGCCTAGTGGAAAAGGATACGATCCGATGATTCTGCTGGTGATACGATGATACTCTATTAGTCCGTCAGCGATCCAATTTTACCGTTCAAAAAAATAAAATAAAATTCAATCATAAAAAAATATTCTTCGATCACTATAAACATTTACAATTAAATGCTTGGTTGGTCCCTGTGGTTTGCAAAAATTTCATACTTGGTCCTAGTGGTTTACTAATTACACGCGTGGTCCCAAAAGTTGTCAAAAATGAACTCGGTTGGTCCCCTGACCTAACCTCTGTTAAATTTCTCAGTTAACTATGTGTGAAATGACTATATTACCCTTGAACACTTCAAAACCTAAAACTAAGAATTAAAAAATTAAAAAACCCACTGCATCATCTTCATCACCACATCATCTTCATCACTAACCCACAAAAGGTCCTGCTCTCTCTCTCTCTTTAAAAATCTGGTCACCGCTCTCTCTCTCTAAAAATTAAGCCGCACATCTGGTCACCGCTCTCTCTCTCTCTCTAAAAAATTAAGCCGCACACAAGGTCTCTACTCTCTCTCTAAAAATCAGGTCACCGGATTATTTCTCCGGCGACCTGTCGGTCGTCCGGTTCTCCGGCGAATCAACCAATCCACCTGTCGGTCTAAAAATCCAGGATCTGTTGAATAGTGTGGGTTGGTGATGAAGATGATAAAGAATAGTAGCATCCCGTAATTGACAATTTGGGCAACAACCAACCAAATCCTTGTGAATGACCAAGTTCTTCTTCCTGTGTTAGATATATCAGAAGAAGCAAGCTGCCATTAACGATTGAATGGCTTCTTATTTGAATTCGTCAATGGTGTTATCGAAGCCGAAACAGCCGGCTTCCCACCTTGATTTTCTCAATTCGCAACATATGTCGTCCTGGTCTCCGATTACTACTGTTAGATGCCGGACACATCATCAGCGGTGTTCTGTGGTAAGTTGTGTAATCTCCTTTTGATGGTGATGAAGATGATGCAGTGGGTTTTTTAATTTTTAATTCTTAGTTTTAGGTTTTTAATTGTTCAATGGTAATATAGTCATTTCACACATAGTTAACTAAGAAATTTAACAGAGGTTAGGTCAGGGGACCAACCGAGTTCATTTTTGACAACTTTTGCGACCACGCGTGTAATTAGTAAACCATTAGGACCAAGTAGGAAATTTTTGCAAACCACAGGGACCAACCAAGCATTTAACTCTAATAATAATAATAATTAAACATTATACTACATATACATTTGTAAGTTGGGGGGAATAGTGTCAGGCAGCTGTCTGGCACTCCCCCATTGGACCAACACATTTATTGTTTTATATCCATTTTAAAATTACGTTTTAGGCCCCAGCTCAAAATAAAATTACGCCTTTTGTCCCCATCTCAAAATTACGATCTTGCCCTCAATTCAAAATTACGACTTTGCCTGGCACTCTCCCATTGGACCAACCAGTTTATTATTTTATATTCATTCTAAAATCACGTTTTTGTCCCTCTTTAAAATTACAGTTTTGTCCCCAGCTCAAAATAAAATTACGCTTTTGTCCCCAGCTCAAAATTACGATTTTTCCCTCCATTCAAAATAAAATTGTGGTTTTGCCCTCAGTTCAAAATAAAATTTTGTTTTTGCCCACGGCTAAAAATTATGATTTTGCCCTCTGTTCAAAAATGTTATTTTTCCCCGCTAAAAAATTGTGATTTCGCCCTCATTTCAAAATTACGTTTTTTTCCCAGTTCAAAATAAAATTATGTTTTTGCCCCCAATTCAAAATTACGATTTTGCCATCGGTTCAAAATAAAATTGTGCTTTTGCCTCTAGCTTAAAATTACGCCTGTGCCCTTAGTTCAAATTTATATTATGTTGTTACCCCAAGCTCAAAATTACGAATTTGCTCCTGTGAAAATTTACAATTTTGCCACTGGGACAAATTTACAGTACTACCATTACTTTAGCTTTTGGCAAATTACGATTTTACCCCAGTCAAAAAATACAACTTTCCCTCAGTTAAAAATTACAATATTGCTATTGTTTTAGTTTTTTTTTATCAAAACTATAAAAGTGTTTTGTTTTAATTGGTTTACTCGATTTAATTGTTTTTCGTGTCAATGAGCTAACTAACACTCGCTCATTATTCGGCCATCGCCCCGCAACGCGGGCGGGGCAACACCTAGTTAAATAACAATAGGCAAGACTAGTTTAATACAATTCTAAAGTATAAGTAAACTTGACTTTGTGAGTATTTTTTAATAGATTTTTTTCTTTCTAACTTTAAAGTTTTATTCATTGGCAATTTAAATCTAAAGTTTCAATATTTGTTAATTTAACCCATTGATTTTTTTACCTTTAACTCAAAGATTTTTATCGTTTACAATTTAACTCAACACTTTTTACTTTCAACTTTGTCCCTTATACTTTTCATTTTTCGCAACTTTTCTGTTTAATGTTTCGTTCAAAAATTTTCGAATTAACACGTCGCAACATACGTTTGGGGTTCAACGTCTTTTCATCTATTTTTTCCCGATTGACAGACCCATTGCAACGCTTCTATTTTTCCCCATTTAATGACGCAGCGCACGGGTCAGAGATCGACTTAGTTATTCTTTTATATGTTTTACACAAAGGCTCACGGTCATGTAAGAAACATTTGCCTTTCATCTAATATGATACATAACTAACGAATCCTCCGCCGCATTGCGGCAGGTAGTAATTCTAGTTTAAGTAAAATTACAACCATTAACTTCACATGTGATACTAAAGGGCTTGTAGTCCACCAGTGTTAAGACCATTCGTAATTGTTAATGCTTATTAAGAGAAATCAGCATCATCCACGTTTCGTTCTAAATTTTTCGAGTTAACACGCCGCAACGTACGTGCGGGGTTCAACGTTTTTTCATCTATTTTTCCCGTTTGACTGGCCTGTCGCAACACGTCTATTTCCCTCGTTTGTTAGGTCTGTCGCAACACACGGGTCAGAGTTCGACTTAGTTATTATTTTCTATGTTTTACACTCAAGCTCGTGGTCATGTAAGAAACATTTGGCTTTCATCTAATATGATATATAACTAACGAATCCCCCGCCGCACTGCGGCGGGGGGTAATTCTAGTTTAAGTAAAATTACAACCAATAACTTCATATGTGATACTAAAGGGCTTGTAGTCCATCAGTGTTAAGACCATTCATAATGGTTAAAAGCTTATTAAGATGTATTTTTCGACACACCAGCATCATAACGCGCAATGTAATGATTAAGGCCCCTTAATGCACTTTTATTCATTATTTTCCATGTTTTTCCTCCTTATTTGGGCATTATTTCTGAAATGATCATCCTTCTTTATGTCTCTATAACCGATAGGAATGGTGTGAGAGCATTATCAAACTCTTTCACGCCTCTTTAATGCGATTACGCATAAGCTAAGATATTGTATTATTTCATCCCTTCAAATGATAAGAGTTGCAATCTTATTTAAGACAATTGTATTAGTGCAATCTATCTTAAATAAACTAATCACCCAGTTTTTCAATAAAACATAAAATACAATTGGCCTTTCAACAAAAACTAAATAGCCAATATAGAATAGGATTTTATTATTTTAAAGTTTTATGTTCGTCTTTTAAATTAATATTAGTGTTAAGCACCCTCGCGTTGCGGTGGAGGCGAGCATTAATGTCACACTACTGACAGCGACCACTGACACTGAAGTTGCGGCGTGTTAATGCGAAAAAATTAAACCGAAACGTAAAACATAGAATAAAATAACTAAGTTGATCTAGGACTCGCGCATTACGATGAACCCGCGTCAATTTTTCTATTTGACAGGTTCATCGTAATCTATATAATATATATCATTACCACTATACAAACCATAATGCATACATTACAACAACCATTGCATCAATATGTTGCAAATTATATTTATACAAGATTTTGGTTAAATTAATTAGATTATTATAAATAATGATAATTTATAAATAAAACAACACAACTTTGAATGGATCAATCCGATTGAATTTGGTAAAACAATGAAACCATAATTTAATTAGGGTACAACCACTTAACCATACTTTACAAACTATACATGCATATAAAACAGAGATTGAATTTGGATTGCATCAATATTAAAAAAAATAATAATAAATAAGTAAATAAAAAAGGCCTGGTCTATTCGCACACGGCATTAGTCTATTTGCACACTCGAAGCGCCCCGCTTTGGCCATAGCGGGGCGCTTTGGCCAAGGTCAACAGACAAGGACTGATTTGTCAGTCCTTGTCTGTTGACTTTGGCCAAAGCGCCCCGCTATGGCCAAAGCGGGGCGCTTCGAGTGTGCAAATAGACTAATGCATTGGCTGGAATTTGTGTTGATTTTTTTTTGAAATAGGTGAGATGTGGGTTAGTTTGGTAGTGTTTTTTGGAGGAAAAAATTGTATTTGAGTTTTATAATGGGTGGCCTTTATAATACGTTGTTTTATAATTACGTTTTTTACGTCATTATTTTTATAGAACGTATATAATATAAGTGCGTCTTTATAAACTGTTAACCTAGTTTATTTTGTTAAATTAAACGAACACGTTAAATAAATTGTACAGAAAACCATAAGAATTAAACGTAAACAATCCAAAACCAACGTGATGTAAATAGAAGATTAACTGCAATATATATATATATATATATATCAGTTTGTACATACAAAACAAAAAGGTACAACTGACTGCATAATACATAACAAAACACTATACAAACAAACTAAGATACTAATCCTCGTGCGGTGGGGACGGTGGGAGGGGAAGTGGAGGCAACCCAGCGACCTCTCGTAGAGAAACGAGCGTCTCGATGATCCAGTCCTGGCGTGCGGCCTGGCGTCTGAGGCGCCGGTCGAAGTCCCGAGCCACCTCACGCGCTACCGGAGGCAGGTCAGCGTAAACGTGCTGCGGGTACTGTGGCGGCTCAGGAGCTGGCTGAACTGGTGGTACCGGGATCTCCTCGATATGCTCCTCCTGAGCCGGATCCTCTAATACAGGCTGAGCCTGAGGCTGAGCCTGAGCCTGAGGCTGAGCCTGAGCCTGAGCCTGAGCCTCAGCCTGAGGCTGGCCCGGGAACTCATCGAGTCCCAGAGCCTGTAGCTGAGCCTGCCGAGCGGCCGCCTGCTCAGCAGGAGGGGCCAACACTCCAGGCCTCAACTCAATAACAACCGGGATGACCTCCGGCACCGGCTCCGGCTGCCAAATCTGCCCGTCCATGCCCCTAAACCTCAGACCAACATCAAAGCGACGGGTGATCTGCATGCTAGAAACTGACGCGCGGCCCAACCTGGTAGACGGGACCGGATCGGACAGCAGCGGATCTCCCTCGAGCACGATCCCGAGCGAGCGTGCGATGGCGGTGATGAATGAGCCAGTGTGCACCCACCCGCGGAGCTGCCGGTGGTATGCGGTGGCAAAGTAATCTGCCAGGCAGGCTGCTAGATTGCAGGGCTGGCCCCGCAGTAGGCAGTATAGAAAGAAAAGGTCACTGAGGTTGACCTTCTCCCTGCTGGCACCCCGCGGCACGATAGTTGCCGCGATAACATGCTGCAAGTATCGGAACAAGGGGTCTCTAATGGAGGTGGCCTTTTGCCAGGATTTCCCAAAGGGTCTAATGGAAATGGACCTCCAGAAACTGATAAGCGTCTGCCTGTCCATCATCGTAACCGCCTGCGTATATAAATCAGTATCAAGCTCGGCCTCTGTGTACAAACCTGTATAAACAAATAATATTAAATAAACAAATGATATTAAATAAACAAATAACATTAAATAAACAAATAACATTAAATAAATAAATAATAATAATAAACAAATAATATTAAATAAACAAATAACATTAAATAAACAAATGATATTAAATATAAAATAATAAATAATATTATTTAAACAAACCTGTATGCACAACAAACTGCCGCACACTCATCTGAAACTCCTGACCGGCGAGACGGAATGTAACCTCGTGGACTGGAAAATCCGGGTCCTCCACGTAATCCGCCGGATGCGGCGCGTATGTAAACGTGGAAAGAAACTCCCACGTAACCTCAGGGTACGAGTCCTCCATCGCTAACTCAAATAGGCGCGACCAAGGAGTATCTAGTCCAACTATCTCACGCGCCCGCGCGGCCTCTCCCAAGTCGTCCAGCAGGCCCCAATCTATCCCTACATGCTCCCCAATGGGGATGGCGCGCAACCTCGCGCATCTCCTCCTCGCCGGTGACCCCGCCGGAAACCGCAGGTACGGACATGCCGGCTCTCCCTGCTCTCCCTCATCTCCCACCTCTCCCTCAACCTCCATATGCTCAATCTCATCATCCGAGGAAGACATCCCTGCACGTTGAAATAAACAAATAATATTAAATATAAAATAATAAACAAATAATATTAAATATAAATAATAAACAAATAATATTAAATATAAAATAATAAACAAATAATATTATTTATAAAATTTAAATAATAAACAAATAATATTATTTATAAAATTTAAATAATAAACAAATAATATTAAATATAATTTAAATAATAAACAAACAATATTAAACAAATAATATTAAACAAATAATATTAAAAAAAAAATAAACATGAACCAAAGCGCCGCGCTTTGGCCTCGGCGCGGCGCTTTGGTTCTTCGTGATGAAGAACAGCCCCACCAGCAACATGTAATCCGCCCAAATCAAACAAAATCAAACAAGATCTAACACATAACTTGAACCAGAACAATAAATGAAGTTCGATCTTACCTTTTAGCGGTTGAAAGCTTGAAAACGTTGATCTCCGGCTCAAGTGTGTGTAAATCGCACCTTTTGTGTGTGTTTTGTGTTATGTGTTGAAATGGGGGAGAATGCGCTCCGCTTCAGGTATAACGAGGGACCAAAGCGCCCCGCTTTGGCCATAGCGGGGCGCTTCTGTTCTTATTGAAGGGCAAAGCGCCCCGCTTTGGCCATAGCGGGGCGCTTTGGGCCTTTTTTAAATTTTTAAAAATTGTTTTTAATTCACAAACGCGTCGATAATAGTCTAAATTTTACGTTTTTTCCAGTATACATCATTTTTTATTATATATGGAGTATACTACAAGTTCTGGATCAGCCGCCTACCGCACATGAACATGACGTATTTTTTCATTAATTGTAGTATTATGATATATATGGTCATTTTAGGTCGTATAAGTTCGTATTGAATCTGATTGGGTCGTGTCGGTGACAAACGTGATTATTATTAAACACATTTAACCTACATCGTGAACATATGGGGTTACATTAAGGTCAGGGGCACGATACATAAGCATTTCGTACGCGTTGATCTGATCCCTGTACAATGTATGCCAGGCTGCTGCCCGATCTGTTCTGTGTGCTGTCCAGAGTGGGTTTGGGGCAGTCGTAAACGATTTGTTTGTCGACGTCATGCCTACGACCTGAACAAATGGCAGGTTGTACATGTTCGTTTTGTAGGTGGCGTCAATAATTAGCACATGCGGGAAGGCACACCACATCTTGAATGATCTTTCGTGAACAAAGAAGACATCTTCAACTTCGTTTGATATCTCATTCGTGCGCATGTAATAAGTGTAATTTTTTTCGAGAAGAATGCTTTCAAGTTTTTGCATCGGAGACTTACCGACATTTTTTTCGGCGTTGATCTTCTGAACAGCGTTGTGTATATCTTTCGGAATAAGCTTTCTAGCCGGATTGTTTTTTGTCAGCGTTCGCCAGATACTTTGGTTGGGAATGTCCTGCTCTGCCAGCTCCTTAACCAGTTTTGTATCCTCCGAAGAAAGCCTTCTCGCATACGCGTGACCCTCTAAGTTTTCAATAGGAGTGTGGTTATGCTTTGCCTTCGTCACCTCGATCCTCCAAACACTTCCGGATGATTCCGAAAACCCGATCATCTCGAACGGGCAGCCTATTTTCTTGCTACCCGTTTTCCTCTGTGTAGCTATACTCTTATGCTCCCCACCAAAAGTACATTGAAACCAAATCTTGTAATTCTCTCCTCTTTTATTCGACCTCTTAGTCACAATGAGGTAACCGTTGTCTTTTGCCGTGTCTTGTACCCAACGCACCAACTCTTTACGTGACGAAAAGGTCTGCGTCGTATCAAACGAAAACGTAACCGGGTAACAGCCTTCCTCGTCAACAGACACATCCCCCGGCTCACCATCGTCACCGAGGTCCGAATATACTTGATGTTCAAAGTTGTGCTCGCCACCGTAACCGAAATTCGAATAACCTTGTAAGCTCTGTTGACAACCGTAACTGTCGTTTGGACTACACTCCTGCTGTACAAAGCTGTACTCGCCACCGTAACCGAAATTCGAATAACCTTGTTGTGCGTAAGGGTCCTCCACAGGGGTATTCAAATCCAGCGTCACCGTGTTATCACGATAATGAATGCCAGATACAACCTCTGCCTCCCTCAAGTTGGACGAGACCGGTTTCTCATACGAGTCAGAAATAGCGGTCCCCTCGTAAGAATCAGGAACAACTGTCTCGTCAGAATATTGACCGAAAATATAGTTGTTTAACCACGACATCGTTTTTTCAAGAGATGTAACTAATACAGCAAAACCGCGCGTTATTTTGAGAAGAAACACAACGGATCTGAAATGAAGGCAAAATGTATATCGAAGACAGTGTGTGATCGAAATGTATGTCTCGCAGTTGCTTTTAAAAGGGGAAAAGGGTGAAATTGGGGGTCGAAGCGCCGCGCTATGGCCACAGCGCGGCGCTTAGGGTTAACGACAAAACATCATGATTAGCTTTATGTCTGTCAAACAGTATCGAATGTTTCAAACGTCAATCGAAGCACGTTTTGTCGATCGAAGCGCCGCGCTTTGGCCATAGCGCGGCGCTTTGGGGTGTGAAAATAATTTTGGGCGTGTGCAGCTAGCATGACCCATAAAAAAACAGTCAAATTAACATTTGACTATTTGACTGTTAATTTGTTTTAATAAATGACACTCACAAACTAAACAGTAGTTTCAGTGAATGTGCGAAATGTAGTAACTGATACGACAGTGATCCAACGGTCAAAACAATGGTCATCTGGCAAAGGCAGTGATGCTGTCCGCACAGTATCCTTTCTTTAAGCGGCCCCACATTAACAACAACCATAGCTCAGCCTCAGCTTATTTACTGTGAGTCTGCACACACAGAGTCCTATCCCATCTTCTCAACATTTTGTCATTTGTCAAACATGTCATGTCACTTTCCCGTCATGTATGTGAGTATGTTATGCCTGCACCACTGGGTCCCACTAATATTCAGCTTTCATTTTTGTTTTATCTTACTTTTCATTTTACTTCATATACTTTTACTTTATAATTTTCAAAAAAAAAATATACTTTTACTTTATTCTACTTTAAGTCCTTGTACTTTTCTCACCCGTTCTCTTCATTCATTTAATGTAATATTTAATTCATAGTCGTACTTATTTAAATTGTGCACTTTAAAGTAACTAGGGTGAAATTATTAATGCGGTTATAATTCAGAACGTATAGCATATCATGACAACCAATTAATAAGTTTGTAAAGTTAAATAAAATGATATCTAAATGTGTTATGTTATCTGAGTCGTAACTCGGCTTTAAATATTAAAATAATAAGAAAAAATAAAACAATATAGTAAATAACAATAATAAGAAAAAATAAAACAATATAGTAAACTACAACAGTATAAAAAGGTAAACGACAGAAACTCGGTCGAAAAAAAAATAAAGGAAAAAGTAGACTAAAGGACCATCGGTGTACTAAAACAGTATTAACGTGTTCGTTAAAAACACTATTTAGGGTAAAAAAGTAACGAAAAAAAAACTAAAGTAAACTAAAAAAACTTTCGCCACAATTGTTATAGTAAAGAAAATTAAAAGTTAAAAAATATTTTTAAAACAACAGTATTTATGTGTTTGTTAAAAAACTTTTTTTTTGGAACGGCGAATTTCATTAACAACGCTAGCAAGAAGCTAGAAAAAACAAGAAAAAAAAACGAATTACAAGGGGCATCGAACCCAATCGCTCCACATTAGATCCTTGACATTGGAGTGGTTACTAATCAAAAAAAAAAAAACTAAGAGGTTTTATATCCCCATTACGATATTTATGCTCTTTTTGTTCCCCGAAAAAAATAAACTCGTTTCTAGTCTTCCAAGTCGTTTCATAAAAATGGTGCATTAAATTGATATATTGTCCGAACTAAGAAGATCCCAAAATCTTTTGATGAAACGAAAGTTAAACCCATTAGGACCCGGGGCTTTATCATCCCCACAAATCCAAACGGCCTCTTTGATTCAAGAGATGAAAACGACACAATAAGAGGCCGCATCTTCACCCGAAAGCTTTTTATAAATTGAACAAGGACCGGTCTAATGGTAAACTCTTCCTTGAAACGAGAACCAAAAAATCGTTGAGCCTTTTTTTACGAGTTTTGGATTGTTACACCAAACCCCATGGATAAAGAGACCATGTAATTTGCATTTCGACTCCTTGCTTTTGATGATACCGTAAAAGAACGAAGTGTTGTCGTCCCCAAAGGAACCCCATTTGACCCACGACAATTGTTTCAGGTCTTTAGCTTTCGCAGCCTCAAGGTTTAGCAATTTGGTTTTGCATTCCGAATAAACCCATATATCTTCTTCATCCATATTCCCAGATTCCATTGCCTGGTCCAAAGAAAATAACTCAGCTTGGCAATTTATCCTTTAGTTCCTCTTCTTTTAGTTTACGTACTGCAGCCCAAGCCTTAAGAGCTTATTTGAAGTTGTAAGACCCTTAGTCCAATTATACGTTTATCATATAAATTTTGACTATAATAGTGTATTTACGGTTAAACATACACTTAAAAATACGGGTTCATTAAAACATTTTAAGAAATAAAACATTTCAACATTTTGTAAATGCATTCGTCGTTTAAAACATGACGACGAAACATGTAGCGAAAGCTTGAATCCTTGATCGTGTTCGGTTCTTCGTTGAGCTTGATCGCCCTCCGGTACGTTACATTATACCTACATTTCATAAAACATGAAATGTTTTAGTTATACGGAATTTATAAGTATTTAAACAAAACCGTAACTCAAAACGATTAGAATACAATCATTGCCAGATGTTTAACCCGTCGCGTACAACGCCGGTTGCTTGGTCTCTATAACCAAAGTGGCCATAAACGTCAGTTATTGAAGTTTATGAAGTATTAAAACAGATCCGTAGCGTAAAAACAACACAACAACAACTTTTGCTGAATTTAATACCCGTCGCGTGCCGCGACGGGATGTGTGCTTAGTTGTCGCGTGCCGCGACCATGTTTGTGGTTCTCCGTCGCGCGAAGCGAGGACCCTATTTTGACAGCAAGTTTGGTTCAGATCTGCATATTTTCCAGCCAAACTCAGTTTTACGAAAATAGCCATAACTTGGTCGTTATTGATCCGTTTTACGATCCGTTTCTTCCTACGTGATCGTAAATTGATTCTCCATAATATGGAGTTGAAATCCAACATTCGGATTAACAAAATTTAAGACTTTTAAGCCTTCGGCTTATTATATTTTTACCAAAATTTGACCCGTTCATGCATTTATTAAACAAACATATTTGTTTTATCCTAATTTCTCATGAACCTTATAATTTCAATGTTGGCTATCCTACTAGGTTCAAATCCTGGGTTTATATACATTCTTAAATCCGTTTTTTACTTAAATGCTTATTTTGACCCGTTTAGGGTATTTAAGCATTTTTTCCGCATAATTCATGCTCATTCGCTTTTAGCATCTTATTTCCACATTATTTATCAGTTGATCTTCCACCACAACTATATGGGTGGTGGATTTAGTGTGGAAATCTATATATTTCGAGTTTTACCCCTCGGATTATCATTTTACGGCAAAGACTCCTATAGAGTCATTTGACCACTATTTTACATCTTTCGCTTGTTATACTTATTCAAAGTATTTATTTCATCATATAACTCTTTTCCGAACCACCTTTAAGGGTCGTTCGCTCGATTTATAGCTTACAAGGGTATTTTGGTCCATTTTCACCTTTCTTTAAAATGAAGAACTTCTAAACGCATTCTCGACCCAAAATCCATCTTTTAAACTATGATTTTGATTTGAAAAGTCATTATGTTGTCAAAACAAAATGACCATCATATGAATCATTCGGTTTACTTATTAAAGTAACCAAATGTCTATTTGACTTCATTTAACTCTCAATGAACCTCTAGTTTCAAATTAGGTAGTTAACCTATTATACATACCTGACTCGGATCAATATATTGACCAGTTTCGAAACCTTGCATTAATAGCCGTTAAGTAATAACGATGTAAATATCCATTTGATATTTATTCCTGTAACACCCCAAATTTCGTAAGACACGTTATAATGTTTAATCGCAAAACTTTAGCGAAAAGAAAGGGTAAACATGAAATTTTACCATTTTTAAGATTTTAGTATTTAAAAAAAAGGGAAAAACCTTAATATGCATTAAGGTTTAGCAAAGTTAGTATATAAATGTGAGGTAAAGTGACATGTTTTAAAAATATGAGGGACTAGATATGTAATTATGTTATAAAACTTGATAAAAAAAAAAAGAAAAACCAGACTTTGAGTCTGGTGTGCGATCGAGAAAGGGGCCAGGGGACTCCATTCCTCTCAAAACCCTAAGTCACTAAAATTCCATCAATTATAGGTGAAATTAGCAAGGAATCGAATGCCTGAGCTAGGAATTTTGATGTACTAAGTGTTCTTAACCTCAAGTACGTATAATTTCTTGATTTGGTGATGTTTGATTTTGTGGGTCTAGTAAAATTTGTGAATGTAATGCATAAATTGGTATGAGTAATGGTTGCTATGATTGTTAAAACATCAAGAAATGCTAAATCTTGAATATGAGCATGGTTTAGGGCAAAACCCATTTGCATGTCAAAAGATGGTTAAGAATTTGTGAAATTCTACATGCTAGTTAGGTTGATGTTGGTGAAATTGTTAGGAATAATTGATTTAGAACTATGTGCTCATGATTAGAATGGTAGATTTCAAAATAGTAGGATGTTTATGTTCATCAATGAGAGAACTATGGAAATTGTGTTTAGGATGCTTGTACATTGTGCTAAACTAGTGATACGCACACAATGTGCTTGATGAAATGCCTAAGTGAGTTTAGTTATGTTTTTTGTTTCATGAATACTTGATAAGTCAATGTAACTCCTTTATGATAATGACATATGTGATTAGTAGACACCAAATCATATAGTAAGGAATGTGAAAAATAATGTCATGAAAGCTAAAGTATGAAGTTATGACATATAGGCACGAAGAAAGAAGAAAGCGCAAGTCACTCGAAGCCACAAGCATCTCAAGATCGCAGTAAGTTCTTATGAACTTTATTTACTCTACTAGTAGATTCAGGAATGATATTATTTGATATAACGAATTCGTGCAAATTTCCGTTGTGGATTAAGATTGATTAGATGCCAGAGTTTATATTGAAAAGGTTTTAAGAGTAATGTTGTGGTGAATAAGAACGACCCGTCTAAATGGGTTGAAATGATAAGTGGAATGATTCTTAGAATGTTCATGTATTGACTTGTTCATAACGGGTCAAATGATGTAAGTGTGTTGAATTGAATGGTATGTAGTGACTCATTTAAAATGAGTCGGAAAGTGGTATGTTGGATGTTTTCAAATGGAAGTAAACTTGTTGTTAAGAAACATGTCATGTAATTGGGATGAATAAAGATAGGTAACTAAAGAGTTCGAGTTGTTATGTATTATGGCTAACATATGTTTTGTTGTTATGAATGATAGGTAAATCCCAAGTTTAGACGTGGCGCGCTCGAACCGAACACACACATGCAACGTTGACCTTATGTGCTTCCGGTCCAAGTTGTTTATTTTGAATGGGTTAATTTACCATTTTGTGTAGTAAATGTTAATTAGTAAGTGTCTAGTATGTTAGTAAGAAATTTGGATTCTAAACCTTTGTGTAGTTTGTACAAAATGTTCACGGCGAACCTATCATGGTCTTAACTTTTATTATGTTGAAAAGTGTCGTAGTATTCTATTAAAATGATTTTGTTAAAAGCAGGGAGAAAAGTCCTTATTACAAACGGGTCATGTCAAAATTTTGTAAAATTGTAAGAATTTTATGTTATTAGTCGAATGAGAAAAATTTGGGCGTTTCAAGTTGGGAAATTGACCCGATAGCTTGTCAAAGATGGATTTCAAGCACCGAGGCAGTGTTTGTAAGAAGTAGAAGTGAAGTGGAGGATCAAGTGATGTTTGCTACGGGCCTCCTATAACTCCAAGCAAAGGATTGGTGGGACGCACATTCGAAGGAATTGGGGGATGACAAAGTACAAACGTTAACATGGCAAGAGTTCAAAGAGCCATTTCTGAAATATCATAGCCCACAATCCGCACTTGATAAGATTCAAGAAGACTTCTTACGTCTTCGACAAAAGGATGAAACGATTGACGAAATAATGAATAAGTTCCTCGAGAAGGTGAAATTCTGTGGGGAGATAGCGGGGACTGAAAGATTGAAAATCATACGTTATCATGCGATGTTAAAGGCTGAATATCGGGAGTTTGTAAATCCCTCCAAGTGTGCAACGTTGAATGAATTAATCGACTGGGCAAGAGATAGGGATATCGAGTTAAGAAGACAAGTTGAACGGGGAGAGAAAAGGGTGGCGGAGAAGCCCACCAACACAAACCCATCGAAAAAGGCAAAATATCAAGATCAAAACAGGAAAGGGAAGACAAGTAGTGGGATTCTGACTTGCAAGACATGTGGGAAGCATCATTCGGGTGAATGTTTGTTGGGAAAGAAAGGATGCTATAAATGTGGGCAAGAGGGACATCCGTATTATAGGTGCCCCGAAAACTCAAAAGCGTGTTACAATTGTAACCAAACGGGGCACATTAAAGCGGAATGTCCGAAACTCCAACAAGGGGTAAAGAAAGATGGAAAGAAGGATGAGTCTTCCAAGGCTCGTGGGAGGATGTTCCAGTTAACCTCGGATGAAGCTAAGACTAGCCCGGATGTAGTCTCAGGTATATTCTTGGTTAATTCTATGCCTATGAATGTATTATTTGATTCCGGGGCTAGTAAATCGTTTATTTCTAATGAATTGTTAGTTCATCCATCGTTTAAGCTTGAAAAGATGTTAGTACCCTTAGAAGTGGAAGTTGCGGATAGTAAAAGCTATTTGTTATATGACATTTGTAGAAACTGTAAGATCTTAATCGAAGATGAGGAATTTAGTATAGATCTTGTCCCGATCTACATGGGGTAATTTAAAGTAGTTGTAGGAATGGATTGGCTTGCCCAAAACCACGCTGAAATTCAATGTGAAAAGAAAGTCATTCATGTAGTAACCTCGGGAGGGAAACGGGTAAGTGTTCAAGGAGATAGGGTCATCAAGTCGAAATTGTGTTCTATAATCAAAGTTGTCAAACATGTGAAGAACGGAGGTAAGGCGTATCTATCTTACGTGATTGACACCAATCGAGGTGTTCCAAAGCTTGAAGATGTGAATGTAGTGAACGAATATCAGGATGTATTTTCGGAAGATTTACCGGGGCTTCCGCCTGAACGAGAAGTGGAATTCAAGATAGAGCTTAACCCGGATGCAAAACCAGTAGCTAAAGCTCCTTATCGGTTGGCCCCAACCAAAATGAAAGAATTGATGACACAACTTCAAGAGTTGCTCGATAAGGGTTTTATTAAACCCAGTGTTTCACCGTGGGGAGCGCCCGTATTATTCGTGAAGAAGAAAGATGGTTCAATGCGAATGTGCATCGACTATCGGGAGTTGAACAAGTTAACGGTGAAGAATCGTTACCCGTTGCCCAGAATTGATGACCTATTTGACCAGCTTCAAGGGGCAAGTTGGTTTTCAAAAATTGATCTGCGGTCGGAATACCACCAACTGCGTGTACGAGAAGAAGATGTGCCGAAGACTGCGTTTCGAACGCGGTACGGACATTACGAGTTTTTAGTAATGTCCTTTGGGCTAACGAACGCACCAGCTGCGCTTATGGATTTAATGAATCGGGTGTGCCGACCTATGCTTGATAAATATGTAATCGTTTTTATTGACGATATACTAATATACTCCCGAAGTGAAGCAGAGCACGCTTCCCACCTACGTGATGTATTGGAAACGCTTCGCAAGGAAAAGTTATATGCAAAATTCTCAAAGTGTGCCTTTTGGATTAGAGAGGTACAGTTTTTGGGTCATATAATCGATGCGGATGGTGTCCATGTGGACCCGTCCAAAGTAGATGCGGTAATGAATTGGGTACCCCCGAAGAACCCGAGCGAAATAAAAAGTTTTCTAGGCTTAGCTGGGTACTACAGAAGATTTATCCAAGATTTCTCCAAGATAGCCTCACCTATGACGAAGTTAACAAAGAAGAGTGAAAAGTTGAAATGGGGCGAAGAACAAGAAAAAGCGTTTCAGACCTTAAAGGAAAAGCTCTCAAATTCTCCAGTGTTGACATTACCGGATGGGACGGATGATTTAGCAGTGTATACTAATGCCTCCCGCCAAGGATTAGGTTGCGTATTAATGCAAAGGGGCAGAGTCGTTGCATATGTGATGTGTGTGAAGTGTTATATATATTAGGTGTATATTTTAAGCCCCTTTAACACTTATTTTAGCCAAGTTTTAAATTTATAAAACACGATATTTTACTAACACTAAACACACATATGGGCAAGTGCACCCATCGTGAGCGTAGTATAGTGTTGGCAAGATACCGAGGTCGTCCAAGGACACAAGAGCTTTTAGTACTGGTTTATCCTCAACGTCTAATCAAAATAAAAAGTTTAGAAAAATGTTTTTAACTAAGAAAAATAAAAACTAACTAAATGCTGAAAAATAAAATAAAAAGAAAAACAGATAGACAAGATGAATCACTTGGTTCCGACTCGTATCTAGTGTAACCTTTGATTATTTCTGCACTTTTGCACATAATTCAGAGATTATCTTAGTTATTGTAGTAGGCCCCTCTTTTGAAGGTGACGTTACCCTCACCCCAGTAGTTTGAGTCAGCAAAGATACAATCCTAAAAGGTTGATTATTGGAAGATAATTAATTAAGTTATTAATGCAAATTATGGTAGGCCCCTCTTTTGGAGGTGACGTTACCCTCGACTAAGTAGTCTGAGTCAGCAGGGATACAGTCCTAAATACCCGGGTTATAGTATTAATAGTAGTTAACTTATGAGGGGATCAAAGAGTTTGGACCCCCGCCATCCAATACCGTGAAGTATTGAAGGAGGTCCTACTAAATTTGACCCAGGTCCATTGCAGGACCTCTAAACGCTGAACAATGGCAAGACCTTTACCAAATTGTTCCCTTAACCCCCGACCAGGTAGCCAACATACCTCCATATAGACCGTGGAGATATGAATGGTGAAAATCTTTTATTTTATATAGACAGTAAAATAATGCCAAGACACCACGGACAAACGATAAGGAAAGATCACCTTCAACATAAGCAACTAATTATTAAAGTCATTAATACAAAACCAAATAAAAAGTGCAAAAGATTAGAAATAAAAAGTATTACACTAGACACTTTGTCTTCACCAAGTGATGTAAGAGACTTAGGCAAACATGGCCTTGATTGTCAAGAACTCTTACGATCAATCTTGGATCACGAGACGACTCACACACTCTACGATGGACAATGGATGATGGTGGTGGATGATGGTGTTATGGTGGTGGTGGGTGGTGGGTGAAGTGTGAGAGAGGTGGTGTGCCAAGGGATGGTTTGAGCTTGAGCCAAGCACTTCTATTTATAGGCTGAACAGAAGCTCGGGCACGGCCCCGTGTCCAGTGGGCATGGCCCCGTGTCCACATCCTCTCTTTCTTCATTAAATGCAGCTTTGTCTTATTAGTTAACCACGCCCCCGTGTCCGCTGAGCACGACCCCGTGTGCAGAAGAATCTTTGTACTATGAAGATTTGCCTGGATCGTGCGAATCTTATAGTTGACCACGGCCCCGTGTCCGCTGAGCACGGCCCCGTGGTGGGCAATAGAAGCTTCTACCACTTTGTCTTTTCTGCTAACACTTGGGCACGCCCCCGTGCTGGCTGAGCACGGGGCGTGTTCAGGCTTCTGATCTCTTTTTTTGCTTGGGAAGATGCTGTTGTGGGGTCGGGCATGCCACGTCTTGTTCCTTTTCTTGTATTTATGTTAGATTTTGATGTCTTTTTGCTTCTTTTGTTAATTTAAGCTCATTTAATCCTGAAAATACAAAAGGAAGACAAAAGCACACTTTTCCAACATTAGTATTAAAAAAGGGTTAGTTTTATGCCTCATTTGATGAAATTTATATGTTACATTTTGAACACATCAAATACCCCCACACTTAAAACTTTGCTTGTCCTCAAGCAAAACTCTTTAATATGTGGCTATTTACACTCCCAAATGGAATGGGTAGAGAAGAAGGTTTTTGGGCTTGTCGTAGAGTGTCGGGATTTCCAAGATTCTTTATTAAGTTTTATTTTTTATTTATTTACAATCCTATTCGTCATGATTTATTTAAAACTTTTCATAAGATAAATTACTTATTAGGGCATAACATGCCTTTGTAAAATTCTATTTATATACAAGTTCACATACCTCACGGGGATCACTCAACATTCGGCCGAAAATGTATTTTTGTGGATCACTCGAGAGCGGCATGGAACTTACTCCTACCATAGGCTTGCCAAGCAATCAATCCTCCTCCTTTTAAACTTATATACCTTTGTAAATATCAAGAGGACTTTGTGGGTTAAGGGTTAGGCTTGGGTTAAAAATAGGTGGTTGGGTTGGTGGTTAGTGGTTAGTAGAAAAAAAGGCGAAAAGCGTAACAAGTGTCGGTTTTCGTATGACTTTCTATTTTTGTAACTTTTATTTTGATGAAGCTATTTAGTCAAACAAAGTTATTTTTGATGAACTTGTTTGTTTATTTTCTTTTGCTTCATCATCAACACAATTGTTTTTTTTTTTTTTTTTTTTTTAAGTCATATGAAGAACCGAAATTGTTACTAAAACAAAGGGTTAAAAAATGAAAAAGGTTTTGGTGGGTAAAAAGGGTGTTTGGTTTGGGTTATGAAATGAAAAGGTTTAGGCTCAAAGGGGCTAACTAGGGGGATTTTGGGTAGGTGGTTAAAAAAAAAGAAAAATAATGGTGTAGAAATAAAAAAAAAGGGTTAGTCCTAATGCCTCCATCATTTACTTACTCGGGTTTAAGTTGGTAAGGATTGGGAATGTATCGTCATGGCAAGTTCTAGAGTCGTAAGAACCAAGCGGCTATTCACACAAGAAACGAAAAATGAGCATTTAGTAAAATGATATGTAAGTGTTTGCTCAATAAAGGCTCAAAACTCACTTTTGTGGGAATGGGTTTTTATGTGATCAAGTATATATAATTAAATTTTAACTAAAGCTTGTCATGCCTTTTCATAATTTTCTTATGTTGGTTCTTTTTATCACGACGCTATCGGTTGTAAATTTGTAAAAATATAACCTTTTTAAGAACTTGAATTTCCAGAGTTAAACCTAGACAAGTAAAAAATTGAAAATTTTTGAAAAAATTCGGGGTGATTAGCAATTCCAATAGAGTTTTGTGCAAGGCTTGTATTTAGGACTTGCAAGATTCAAGATTTTAGCATCCCCCCCACACTTAAATTACACATTGTCCTCAATGTGTCCCAAAAATAAGTTTTTAGGTTGATTGAATGTGTAAAAAGGTGTAAAAAGCAAAAAATTTGTGTTACTGGGCGCTGAACACGGCCCCGTGTGATCCGGGCACGGCCCCGTGTTCAAGTGCCAGTAACAAAATTAAAACAAGAGAAGCAGAAGTCTGGACACGGGGGCGTGTTGGGTGAACACGGCCCGTGTCCAGTTACCTGAACTGGGTCTTTTTCTGCAGACTGTGCAGCACGGGGCCGTGTTGGGTGGACACGGCCCGTGCCGAGCTTACTGTAAACGAAGAAATTTGTCGGACGATTCTGTTTTCCTGCATAGAGTGCTGGTTCAAGTTTCCCTTGCATCCTTTGCCATCTCAAGTGTGTTTTATTCCTGAAAATTAAAACTAACTAGAAAACAAGAACATTAATCTAAACTAAACTAAGGATAGTTCCGTGGAATGCCTCCATGGTGCGCCACGTTTATAAGGGTCCTTGGCTAGACCCAAAGCCTGGTCATATGTTACCCAAGTGGGATGTAGTGCATCCCATGTTACACCGTCGGAGAGCATCATCTAAGCTTGAGTCTATGACCTTCATGTAGTTGACCGGATCTTCTTCCTCTACTTTCTTTCCACATTCAAATTTTACTTCCTCATCCCCAAACTTCAATGTTAAAGTTCCGTCATTCATATCCACCACTGCTTGGGCGGTGGCTAGAGATGGCCTCCCGAGGATGAGAGGGACATCGGTGTCTTCTTCCATGTCTAGGATGACAAAGTCGGTTGGAAAGACAAAATTGTCAACCTTGACCAGCAGATTTTCAGCGACACCTTGTGGAAATTTGACGGACCTGTCAGCGAGTTGTATGCTCATCTTTGTAGGGCTTGTTGTTCCTAGGCCGAGTCGCTTGAACATTGACGTGGGCATGAGGTTAATGCTAGCCCCAAGATCGGCTAAAGCATTACGGACGGGGGACTTCCCAATCGAGCAAGGAATTGTGAAGCTCCCGGGGTTGATTTTCTTTTGTGGGAGTTTGTTGAGTACTAAAGCTGAGCATTCTTCGCCTAAGTTAACTAATTGCAATGATTCAATTTTCCTTTTGTGAGTGAGGAAATCCCTCATGAATTTTGCATTTTTAGGCATTTGGGTTAGGACCTCAATAAAAGGAATATTAACATGCAATTGTTTTAGTAAACTTTCGAACTTTGCGAATTGCTCATCGGTCTTTTGTCGAATTAACCTACCGGGGTACGGAATTGGATGAGTCTTGGTGGGCTCTTGATTTGCTGAAGGAGCCTTTTCTGGTTGAGGTGTGGGTGAAGTAGTGCTTTGGCATTGACTTCCTTCAATTGGTGGTAAGGGCTCATCCTCGGGACCCACGGTTCGGTTTCTCAACGTGATGAGGTGTACTTGCGCCTTTGGGTTGGTTTCGGTATTACTTGGTAACGCGCCTTGTGGTCTCTCGGAGAAATTTTGAGCTAGTTGATTTAATTGTTTTTCAACGTTTTGAATGCTAGCTTGTTGATTTCTAAAATTCGATTCCAATTGTTGAAATCGATCCGAGTTTTTCTTTTCGGTGTCGGAGATGAGGCGAGATATGGTATCTTCAAGCCTTTCTCTTCCACCTTGTTGTTGAGAGAAATTTTGTGGTTGTTGAAAATTAGTTCGTTGGTTTTGTTGGTTACTACTATTGCCGGGATCTCTCCAACCAAGATTTGGGTGATTACGCCATCCTTGGTTGTAGGTACCCGTTGGAGGACCCGACGGCCTAGGTCTATTATCAATGTAGTTTACCATTTCTGCTTGTTCATCTAATTCTTTCATACAACTCCAATTTTCATGTGACCCACCACACCCTTCACAAGCCATAACCGAGGCCGTTTTTGTCATTTCTAACTTTTTGATTTTTAAAGAGAGGGCCTCGATTTGGGCTTGTAAAGAAGTGCTTTCATCAACCTTATGGGCGCCCGGGGCAATAGATTTATTACCTCGGGGAGTGTGCCATTGAAAATTGGTTTGAGCAATTTCCTCAATTTGATTATATATTTCATTTGGGCGACGATTACCTAAAAGTCCCCCGGAGCTTGAATCAAGTGTTTGTCTTGTGTGTGGCAACAACCCATTGTAGAAAGTGGATACTTGTTGCCATACCGCTAGACCGTGATGAGGACACTTTCTTAGAAGCTCCTTGAACCTTTCCCATGTTTCATATAAGGATTCCCCATCCTCTTGTGAGTAGATATTAATTTCAGTCATTAGTTTAGCCGTTTTAGCAGGAGGGAAATACTTATATAGAAACTTTTGGGCTAGTTCATCCCAGGTGTTTACCGAGCCAATTGGGAGGGTGTTAAGCCAAGCTTTAGCTCGGTCTTTTAGCGAAAATGGAAACATCCTAAGGCGAATGGCGTCGTTTGATGCTCCATTGATCCGAAAAGTATCACATATTTCCAAGAAATTAGTAATATGTAGATGGGGATCCTCGTCCGCAAGCCCATGGAAGGTTGCGGAGTTTTGGAGCATTTGTATCAAATGTGGCCGAAGTTCGAAGTTGTTGGCTTCGACATTCGGTGCATTGATAGCGGCGCCGAGATTGCCTACGGTGGGCCGTAGGTAATCCATGAGGGTACGTTGGTCCGCCATTGGAAGTGGGTCCCCCGAAGCTTTCTCTTGATTTTTAGCTTTAAGTCTTTTTCTGAGAAAGCGTTCGGGTTCTTCTAGAGGTTCTTTTATGTCTCTACTAGAACTGGAGCTCATGCACTACGTAGGAGGGTCAAATGTGGCACCTGGGTTCCAAGTCCTGCAATAAAAACAGAAAAGAACGTTGGTCAGAAGGTTCACCACGGCCCCGTGCTCAGTGAACACGGCCCGTGGTCAGAGGTACAGTAATTGTTTTCTGGATCCCTGTTACTGGGAGTTGGACACGGCCCCGTGTTGCACCGACACGGCCCCGTGCTCAGCTCTCTGTAACTCAGAAAATAAAAACTGCCAGTGATGATGCTAGGCACGACCCGTGTCCGACAAGGCACGGCCCGTGCTGAGCTCTGCAGAAACTGAAAAACTAAAAAAAATCCTAAAAAAAATTGAAAAAATAAGAAAAACGATTAGGCCGTTGATTCCCAACTTTCTTAAAATCCTTGTGTCCCCGGCAACGGCGCCAAAAACTTGATGCGTGTGAAGTGTTATATATATTAGGTGTATATTTTAAGCCCCTTTAACACTTATTTTAGCCAAGTTTTAAATTTATAAAACACGATATTTTACTAACACTAAACACACATATGGGCAAGTGCACCCATCGTGAGCGTAGTATAGTGTTGGCAAGATACCGAGGTCGTCCAAGGACACAAGAGCTTTTAGTACCGGTTTATCCTCAACGTTTAATCAAAATAAAAAGTTTAGAAAAATGTTTTTAACTAAGAAAAATAAAAACTAACTAAATGCTGAAAAATAAAATAAAAAGAAAAACAGATAGACAAGATGAATCACTTGGTTCCGACTCGTATCTAGTGTAACCTTTGATTATTTCTGCACTTTTGCACATAATTAAGAGATTATCTTAGTTATTGTAGTAGGCCCCTCTTTTGAAGGCGACGTTACCCTCACCCCAGTAGTTTGAGTCAGCAAGGATACAATCCTAAAAAGGTGGATTATTGGAAGATAATTAATTAAGTTATTAATGCAAATTATGGTAGGCCCCTCTTTTGGAGGTGACGTTACCCTCGACTAAGTAGTCTGAGTCAGCAGGGATACAGTCCTAAATAGCCGGGTTATAGTATTAATAGTAGTTAACTTATGAGGGGATCAAAGAGTTTGGACCCCCGCCATCCAATACCGTGAAGTATTGAAGGAGGTCCTACTAAATTTGACCCAGGTCCATTGCAGGACCTCTAAACGCTGAACAATGGCAAGACCTTTACCAAATCGTTCCCTTAACCCCCGACCAGGTAGCCAACATACCTCCATATAGACCGTGGATATATGAATGGTGAAAATCTTTTATTTTATATAGACAGTAAAATAATGCCAAGACACCACGGACAAACGATAAGGAAAGATCACCTTCAACATAAGCAACTAGTTATTAAAGTCATTAATACAAAACCAAATAAAAAGTGCAAAAGATTAGAAATAAAAAGTATTACACTAGACACTTTGTCTTCACCAAGTGATGTAAGAGACTTAGGCAAACATGGCCTTGATTGTCAAGAACTCTTACGATCAATCTTGGATCCCGAGAAGACTCACACACTCTACGATGGACAATGGATGATGGTGGTGGATGATGGTGTTATGGTGGTGGTGGGTGGTGGGTGAAGTGTGAGAGAGGTGGTGTGCCAAGGGATGGTTTGAGCTTGAGCCAAGCACTTCTATTTATAGGCTGAACAGAAGCTCGGGCACGGCCCCGTGTCCACATCCTCTCTTTCTTCATTAAATGCAGCTTTGTCTTATTAGTTGACCACGCCCCCGTGTCCGCTGAGCACGACCCCGTGTGCAGAAGAATCTTTGTACTATGAAGATTTGCCTGGATTGTGCGAATCTTATAGTTGACCACGGCCCCGTGTCCGCTGAGCACGGCCCCGTGGAGGGCAATAGAAGCTTCTAACACTTTGTCTTTTCTGCTAACACTTGGGCACGCCCCCGTGCTGGCTGAGCACGGGGCGTGTTCAGGCTTCTGATCTCTTGTTTTGCTTGGGAAGATGCTGTTGTGGGGTCGGGCATGCCACGTCTTGTTCCTTTTCTTGTATTTATGTTAGATTTTGATGTCTTTGTGCTTCTTTTGTTAATTTGAGCTCATTTAATCCTGAAAATACAAAAGGAAGACAAAAGCACACTTTTTCCAACATTAGTATTAAAAAAGGGTTAGTTTTATGCCTCATTTGATGAAATTTATATGTTACATTTTGAACACATCAATATGCTTCAAGACAACTCAAGCAGCATGAAAACAATTACCCAACGCATGATCTAGAATTGGCAGCAGTCGTATTTGCCTTGAAGATATGGAGGCACTACCTATATGGGGTGAAATGTACTAATTACTCGGATCATAAAAGCCTCAAATATTTTTTCGAGTAGAAAGATCTTAATATGAGGCAACGAAGGTGGTTGGAACTCATTAAGGATTACGATTGTGACATTCATTATCATCCCGGAAAGGCTAATGTTGTGGCGGACGCTTTAAGTCGAAAGGAATACCCGACTCCGATTCGGGTAAAATCTATGAAGATGGTAGTCACTCCTAAACTGCTTGATGAAATTCGAGAAGCTCAAACAAAATCTTTAAATGCTGACGACTCAAAGAAAGAAAGGACGAAAGGATTTATTCATGAATTGGAAGAAAATGCAAATGGTATGAAAACGAGGTATAAGCGAATCTGGATACCTCGGGAATGTAACGTGAAAGAATTACTATTGAATGAGGCTCACAAGTCTCGCTACTCCGTTCATCCGGGAGCTACAAAGATGTATCGAGACTTGAAGATGAATTATTGGTGGCCAAGAATGAAAAGAGACATTGTCAAGTATGTCGCTAAGTGTTTGACATGTTCTCAAGTAAAGGCCGAACACCAAAGGCCGTATGGAAAGTTACAACCGCTGGAGATACCGGCGTGGAAATGGGAACATGTAACAATGGACCTGGTGACTAAACTTCCTAAGACAAAAAAGGGGCACGATGCTATTTGGGTAGTCGTTGACCGACTAACCAAAAGTGCACATTTCTTACCCATTCGGGAAACTTATAATTCGGAAAGGATGGCAGAAGTTTATACGAATGAGATCATATCTCGACATGGGGTTCCGGTGTCTATAGTATCCGACCGAGACACCCGGTTCACATCCCGTTACTGGAGGAAGTTTCATGAAGAATTGGGAACCCAGTTACATATTAGCACCGCCTACCATCCTCAAACCGATGGTCAATCGGAACGAACTATACAAACGTTAGTTGATATGTTAAGGGCGTGTGTCATGGATTTTGGGGGAGCTGGGATGATCATCTACCCTTGGTAGAGTTTTCATATAATAATAGCTATCATAACAGCATAAAAATGGCCCCCTACGAAATGCTTTATGGAAGGAAATGTAGGACTCCGGTTTGTTGGGGGGAAGTGGGTCAACGAGAACTCACGTCAAGAGAAGTAGTAGCCAAGACGAATGAAAAGATTGATATGGTTAGATCAAGAATAAAAGCAGAGCAAGATAGACAAAAGTCTTATGCGGATCGACGAAGGCGACCAATTGAATTTCAAGTGGGAGATCATGTGTTACTAAAGGTCTCTGATGTGCGTGAGTGTTATTAGTTTTTAATGTATTTATTAAGTCCTTTTCAACACTTTTTAGCCAAGTTTTAAATTTATAAAACACGATATTTACTAACACTAAACACACATATGGGCAAGTGCACCCATCATGAGCGTAGTATAGTGTTGGTAAGATACCGAGGTCGTCCAAGGACACAAGAGCTTTTAGTACCGGTTTATCCTCAACGTCTAATCAAATCAAAAAGTTAGAAAAATGTTTTAAACTAAGAAAATAAAAACTAACTAAAATGCTGAAAATAAAAATACAAATAAAAAACAGATAGACAAGATGAATCACTTGGTTCCGACTCGTGTATAGTGTAACCTTTGATTATTTCCACACTTTTGCACTTATTTAAGAGATTATCTTAGTTATTGTAGCAGGCCCCTCTTTTGGAGGTGACGTTACCCTCAACCCAGTAGTTTGAGTCAGCAAGGATACAATCCTAAAGGGTCGGATTATTGAAAGATAATTAATTAAGTTATTAATGCAAATTATGGTAGCCCCTCTTTTAAAGGTGACATTACCCTCGGCTAAGTAGTCTGAGTCAGCAAGGATACAGTCCTAAGTAGCCGGGTTATAGTATTAATAGTAGTTTAACTTATGAGGGGATCAAAGAGTTTGGACCCCCGCCATCCAATACCGTTAAGTATTGAAGGAGGTCCTACTAAATTTGACCCAGGTCCCTTGCAGGATCTCTAAACGCTGAACAACGACAAGACTCTTACCAAACCGTTCCCTTAACCCCCGACCAGGTAGCCAACATACCTCCATATAGACCGTGGAGATATGAATGGTGAAAATCTTTTATTTTATATAGACAGTAAAATAATGCCAAGACACCACGAACAAACGATAAGGAAGAATTACCTTCAACATAAGAAACTAGTTATTAAAGTCATTAATACATAACCAATTAAAAAGTGCGAAAAGATTAAAAATAAAAAGTATTACACTAGACACTTTGTCTTCACCAAGTGATGTAAGAGACTTAGGCAAACATGGCCTTGATTGTCAAGAACTCTTACGGTCAATCTTGGATCCCGAGACGACTCACACACTCTATGATGGACAATGGATGATGGTGGTGGATGATGGTGTTATGGTGGTGGTGGGTGGTGGGTGAATGTGAGAGAGGTGGTGTGCCAAGGGATGGTTTGAGCTTGAGCCAAGCACTCCTATTTATAGGCTGAACAGAAGCTCGGGCACGGCCCCGTGTCTAGTGGGCACGGCCCCGTGTCCACATCCTTCTCTTTCTTCATTTATTGCAGCTTGTCTTTATTAGTTGACCACGCCCCCATGTCCGCTGAGCACGACCCCGTGTGCAAAAGCATATCTGTACTATGAAGATTTGCCTGGATTCTGCGAATCTTATAGTTGACCACGGCCCCATGCCCGCTGAGCACGGCCCCGTGGTGGGCAATAGAAGCTTCTACCACTTTGTCTTTTCTGCTGACACTTGGGCACGCCCCCGTGCTGGCTGAGCACGGGGCGTGTTCAGTCTTCTGTCTTCTTGTTTTGCTTGGGAAGATGTTGTCGTGGGGTCGGGCATGTCACGTTTGTTCCTTTTCTTGTATTTATGTTAGATTTTGCTGTCTTTTTGCTTCTTTTGTTATTTTGAGCTCATTTAATCCTGAAAATACAAAAGGAAGACAAAAGCACACTTTTTCCAACATTAGTACTAAAAAGGGTTAGTTTTATGCCACAATTGATGTAATTTATATGTTGCATTTTGCACACATCAAATACCCCCACACTTGAATCTTTGCTTGTCCTTAAGCAAAACTCTTTACAATGTGGCTTTACACTCCCAAATGGAATGGGTAGAAAAGAAGGTTTTTGGGTTTGTCATAGAGTGTCGGGATTTCCAAGATTCTTTATTTAGTTTTATTTTTATTTATTTACAATCCTATTCGTCATGATTTATTTAAAACTTTTCATAAGATAAATTACTTATTAGGGCATAACATGCCTTCTTTAAAATTTTATTTATATACAAGTTCACATACCTCTCGGGGGATCACTCAACACTCGGCCGAAAATATATTTTAGTGAATCACTCGAGAGCGGCATGGAACTTACTCCTACCATAGGCTTGCCAAGCAATCAATCCTCCTCCTTTTTAACTTTATACCTTTGTAAATATCAAGAGGACTTTTTGGGTGAAGGGTTAGGCTTGGGTTAAAGGTAGGTGGTTGGGTTAGTGGTTAGTAGAAAGGGCGAAAAACGTAACAAGCGTCGGTTTTCGTAAGACTTTTTATTTTTGTAATTTTGATGAAGCTATTATTCAAACAAAGTTATTTTTGATGAACTTGTTTGTTTATTTCTTTTTGCTTCATCATTATCACATTATTATTATTTTTTTTTTGAAAGTCATATGAAAAACCGAACTTGTTACTAAAACAAAGGGTTAAAAATGAAAAAGGTTTTGGTGGGTAAAAGGGTGTTTGGTTTGGGTTATGAAATGAAAAGGTTTAGGCTCAAAGGGGCTAACTAGGGGGATTTTGGGTAGGTGGTAAAAAAAAAGAAAAAATAATGGTGTAGAAATAAAAAGGGTTGGTCCTAATGCCTCCATCATTTACTTACTCGGGTTTAAGTTGGTAAGGACCGGGAATGTATCGTCATGGCAAGTTCTAGAGTCGTGAGAACCAAGCGGCTATTCACACAAGAAACGAAAAATGAGCATTTAGTTTCAAGATATATATTTGTATGCTCAATAAAGGCTCAAAACTCACTTTTGTGGGAATGGGTTTTTATGTGATCAAGTATATATAATCAAATTTTAACTAAGTTTGCCATGCCTTTTCATAATTTTCTTATGTTGGTTCTTTTTATCACGACGCTATCGGTTGTAAATTTGTAAATATATAACCTTTCTAGAACTTTGAAATTCCCAAGTTAAACCTAGACAAGTAAAAAAAAAAAAAAAATTTTGACAAAAATTTGGGGTGATTAGCGGTTCCAATAGAGTTTTGTGTAAGGCTTATATTTAGGACTTGCAAGATTCAAGGTTTTAGCATCCCCCCCACACTTAAATTACACAGTGTCCTCAATGTGTCCCAAAAATAAGTTTTTAGGTTGATTGAATGCGTAAAAAGTGTGAATCAAGCAAAAATTTTGTGTTACTGGGCACTGGACACGACCCCGTGTTCAGGTGCCAGTAACGAAAACTTACAGAAGGTGGACACGGAGGCGTGTAGGCTGAACACGACCCCGTGTCTGGCAAAAAGTCTGCAGATTTAGACAAACAGCAGGTCTGGGGTAGTGGGCACGGGGACGTGTCGACTGGACACGGCCCCGTGTGGACAATCTGCAAAGTTGAAAAACAGGTTTTTGGTCTCGGTTTTCCTGTCCCGGCTTTAGTAGTACTAATGCTTAGTACTCTAAGCCTCGTATGTACCTGCCTAATCAATAAACACTCCACCAAAACATAGCAAACATCCTAATTTTACCAAGTTCAACATCCATGTCATCAAAGTAAAAGTAAAAAAAAATAAATGCAGAAAATAAAAGAAGTTAGGGAAAGTAAATTGTTCAACACTCGGCACGCAGGCCGGAAATTGTTCAAGATTAAAGGTTAACCTAGGGAATCACCAACCAACCACTTCTTCCTCCGCTCCTCCCGCCTAATCCATGTCCTCGTCCTCATCATCATCATCTCCACCATGCCCAGCAATGTACTCCCGGATATTTCCAATATCATCTTGGATATCGGATATGTTTCTCTCGATCGCCCCAACCCGGTTGTACGTGTTGCTTGCCATAGTAGGTGTTCCTGGTGCACACGAGGTTTTCCTGCAATAAATCATGTAAACTTTGAAAGTTAGGATAACCGCCTCCGGAGGAGGACTGGCCTGGATCACCATGGGGCTGGTACTGGTACTGATGATGTTGTGGAGCGTGAAGGACAAGTGCCTCCTGCGGGTTCCATGCATGCCCTTGCATTCTTTGGAAGCTCACCGTCCCGTCTTCAGCCTCATAGATTAGGTTCATTGAGCGGCAGATGTGTATATCTACCCTACCCGACCATGGGCTCCTTCCGAATGACCTAGGTATGTTGGTGAAGTGCTTGAAGAGACGGTACACCCATCCCCCAAAGAAGATAGGGGTTGGTGCAGTAGCAAGGCGGTTATGATGCATGTTTCAGAGCATGAGGAACGGAACATCAAGGGGCCTGCGGTTGTGGATGCAGTGGAGGACAACTAAATCTCTTAACCCAACAACGCCACTGCTATCATGCCTTTGGCTAAGAGAGTAGCCGAGGAGCCTATGGATGTATCTGTAGAGCGGATCCCTCAACTTCGTGCTCTTAGTGCTGCTCGGATTGTAATGCCCTTCACCAATCTGAGCCCACGCGGCTTGGCGATCGTTCTCACCTATCTCTCGCATCCCTCCAGTATTTTCCTCATTGCCTGCATCTTCTTCCGCATACAACCCGACAATCGACCCAAATTGTGCCATAGAGATCGAATACCTAGTTCCACCACATCTGAATGCTACCCCATCATTGTCGAATGGGTCGCACCTTGAGTTGAATGTGAAGGTGCTATAGAATTCCAAAGTGCATTTGTGGACGGAACGGAGTCGAGTTGTTAAAGCGAGTCTTAGTGGTCCTGTGACAAGGTTGTTGAAGCGGTCGAGTTGGTTCACCAATGCTAACAAATCCATGCATGCTTGTCTCGAGTATTCTTTCGGTCTTGTTTGAAGTACTTCATATCCAGCCCTAGCATCGAGCTCATTTGCATTAAACCTCGTGAACTTCCTAGCCATCTGAAAGAATACACCAAAAGTTAGCACGAAACATTAGCATTTTCTGACAAAACTGCAAACAGTATGCTGGACACGACCCCGTGTTAAGCGGACACGGCCCCGTGTCCAGGCGTCTGTTACACAAAAATATCATTTTTCGACCCGGTTTCGAAAACTTGAAAATTTTTGGTCCAATAGGTGTGGTTTCCCCCGAAAATGAAACCCCAAGTGTCGTTTTTCCCAAAACAACCCGTTTACCCATTCAATTTTATCTTTTTCGGTTCAAAAACAAGGGTTTTGGGTTTTTGTGAGAAATCGGGCGAATCTATGAACAATACAAGTGGATTTACTTTGCTTAACACTAATCTAACTAAATGCAAACAGATCTAAACAAAAATTTGAGGTTCGATCCGGATGAACTTCAAGAACCCTAGATTGTTCCCCAAATTTTTGGTGTTTTAACTACATGCAAATGCCTAATCTAACTAATAATAGTGATAGAATCATACCTTGATGTTGTTAGAATGATAGGAGACGTTGAAAATTTGCGGAAAATCGCCTGGAACCAGAGCGTTTTCGGGGAAACGGGGCGTGTGGAATGAAGTAACTGTTATGAAAAGGGGAATATATCCCGACAGTAGCGCGGACACGGCCCCGTGTCCAGTGGACACGGCCTCGTGCCGAGCAAAGTTTTGAATTTTTTTTTTCTTTTTTTTAGTGCTCGTGTGAGTGCCCGTTGTTTCCCAAAAAGTGTTGTTAGAAGACTTACCGATTTAGATGTCGTCCTTATCATTCGTAACTTACCAGGTATGATGGTGATGTTTTCATTCTTCAACCGTTTGAAGCGAGATCTCCTCCTCTTCATCCTCAATGAATCCTTGATAGAGTTTCAGCCGTTGGCCATTGACTTTGAATGGGGGTCCATTCCGATATTTAATTTCTATTGCACCGTGTGGGAAAATATGGGTGATGGAAAAAGGTCCTGGCCACCTAGACTTTAATTTACCAGGAAATAAGCGAAGTCGTGAATTAAACAAAAGAACTAGATCTCCTACTCGAAATTCATTAGGTTTAATATGTTTGTCATGCAAATTTTTCATTCTTTCCTTATAAATTTCGGAGTTTGAGTATGCATAATTTCTAAGTTCGTCTAATTCATTTAATTGACAAAATCGATTTTTACCAGCAAATTCTAAATCTAAGTTTACATTTTTAATGGCCCAGTAGGCTTTGTGTGCAATTTCTACTGGTAAGTGACAACTTTTTCCGTAGACGAGCTTATATGGGGTTGTACCTATTGTTGTTTTATAAGCAGTTCGAAAAGCCCATAAAGCATCATCTAATTTATCTGCCCGTTCCTTTTTATTTAACCCCACGGTTTTTTCAAGTATTCGTTTTAAACCTCTATTAGCCACTTCGGCTTGTCCGTTTGTTTGAGGGTGATATGCTGTTGAGACCCGGTGATAGACCCCATATCTTGTTAAAAAAATTTCAAGTTGATGATTGCAAAAATGGGTGCCTCTATCACTTATTAATGCTTTATGTGTGCCAAAACGAGAGAATAATTTTTTCAGAAATCTTACCACAACTCTTCCATCGTTTGTTGGAAGTGCCTCGGCCTCGGCCCATTTAGACAAGTAGTCTACTACCACAAGTATAGATTTGTTTCCTTTCGATGGTGGGAAAGGTCCCATAAAGTCGAGTCCCCACACATCAAAAATTTCACAAACAAGAATGTCATTTTGTGGCATTTCGTTTTTGGAAGAAATATTACCTGTTCTTTGGCAAGCATCACATGTCTAGACAAGACTTTGGGCGTCTTTGTAAATGGTCGGCCAATAAAATCCTGAATCAAATACCTTTCGTGCGGTACTAGCGGCACCATGATGCCCTCCGTATGGACCTTCATGAGAATGGCGTAGAATTCTTCGTGCTTCGCTACCATGGACGCATCGTCGGATGAGTTGGTCTGCACACATTTTGAAAAGATACGGATCTTCCCAAAAATAGTGTTTCACATTAGCAAATAATTTTTTTCTTTGATGATGTGCCCAACCTTTTGCGACTATACCGCTAGCTAGGTAGTTAACATAGTCGGCGTACCATGGTTCCTCTTTGTATTCCACCATTTCTAGGGACTCAGTCGGAAATTTTTCGTTGATTTGTTCGTCCCTGGTTGCCTCCAAAGCTGGGTCTTCTAAGCGCGAAAGATGATCTGCTGCGGTATTTTCTGCTACTCTTTTGTCTTTGATTTCAATATCAAATTCTTGGAGGAGTAGAATCCACCGAAACAAACGTGGTTTTGCGTCCTGCTTTTTGAAGAGATATCGAATGGCTGCATGATCTGTATAGACTATAGTTTTAGAAAGAACAAGATAAGAACGAAATTTATCAAAAGCAAATACCACAGCTAGTAATTCTTTTTCAGTTGTTGTGTAATTTTCTTGTGCATCATTAAGTGTTTTACTAGCATAATAAATTGGGTGAAAATGCTTTTCTTTTCTTTGTCCCAAGACAGCTACAACTGTAAAGTCACTCGCATCACACATGATTTCGAAAGGAAATTTCCAATCAGGCGCTATCATGATAGGTGCATTGACTAACATTTCCTTTAGGGTTAGAAATGCTTGATTGCAATCCTTGTCAAAGATGAAAGGAGCATCTTTTTCAAGTAATTTTGTTAGAGGCCTAGAAATTTTAGAAAAGTCTTTGATAAACCACCTATAAAATCCGGCATGCCCTAGGAAACTTCTGATAGCTCTAAGGGAGGATGGGGGTGGTAGTCGAGAAATGGTATCTATTTTGGCTCGATCCACCTCCATTCCTTCGCTTGAGATTTTGTGACCGAGTACTATTCCCTCCGTTACCATGAAATGGCATTTTTCCCAGTTAAGGGCGAGGTTAGTTTCCTCACATCGGGATAGCATTCGTTCAAGGTTATCGAGGCATTGGTCATATGAATCCCCAAAGATAGAAAAGTCGTCCATGAAGACTTCCATTGTCTTTTCTATCATGTCGTGGAAGATGGCTACCATGCAACGTTGGAATGTTGCGGGGGCATTACATAGACCAAATGGCATGCGTCGATAAGCAAAAGTTCCATAGGGACATGTGAAAGTTGTCTTTTCTTGGTCTTCGGGTACTATCGGGATTTGAAAGTAACCTGAAAAACCATCCAAGAAACAGTAAAATTTATGACCGGATAATCTTTCTAACATTTGATCAATGAAGGGTAAAGGAAAGTGATCTTTTCTTGTTGCTTCATTTAATCGTCTATAATCTATACATACTCTCCATCCTGTGACGGTTCTCGTTGGTATTAGTTCATTCTTTTCATTAGTTATTACCGTCATACCTCCTTTCTTTGGAACTACTTGGACGGGACTTACCCAAGGACTATCGGAGATAGGATAAATAAGTCCGGCGTCAAGTAATTTGATGACTTCGTTTTTAACCACTTCTTGAACATTGGGATTTACTCGACGTTGTGGTTGTATTACCGATTTGTAGTCATCATTCATTAAAATTTTGTGCGTACACATGGAAGGACTTATTCCTTTAATATCTACAAGCTTCCAAGCAATCGCGTTTTTGTGTTTTTTCAAAAGACTAATTAATTTTTCTTTTTCTAAACTATCTAATTTAGACGAAATAATTACAGGTAATTTACCATCTTTGTCTAGAAAAGCATATTCCAAACCTTTTGGAAGTTCTTTGAGCTCAAGAGGTGGGTCTTTAGGAGACTCCTTATTTGGTTGCTCATTTTGATCAAGAACTTTAAAAGTTTGTTCTATGGCGACCTCTTCTTCAACAAAGTGGTCAATCTTTTCACTTGTATCGGGTGGTTCATCTTCATCTTCAATTAGGGGGTCATTATTGCCGAATGGATATTTCATTGACCGCTCAAGATCGACACTTCTTTTAAATGCCCCTAATAGGAGAGGTAGATTGTTGTACTTCCGGTTTTTCAAAGCTTCATGAGTTTTTACAAATGGTCGTCCCAGCATTAGGGGAGCGTCATCGAGGATGACAAAGTCGGTGGGAACTACCATTTGATTTGTTTGAACCAAGACATCCTCAACTACACCGATTGATTTTATTACCTTCCGATTGGATAGAAAAATGGGTATTTGAAGTGGAGAAAAATCACTAATACTTAATTTTTCGAAAATGTAATTAGGCATTATGTTAACACAAAGATCTTTATCAATTGTGACATTACTAATAACCGAATTTTGAAAGAAACATGGAACCGGTGTAATGTTAATTTCAAATGGGTCTTCTTTTATTAGCGAGGTTTGATCACTAGTTAACTTAACACTTACCGTTTCGTCAATTTTAGTGTTAGTGTTTAGCTCTTTTAAAAACTTAGCATGAGTGGGAACTAAACAATGATTTTCAAAAGAAGGTGACAAGAGATTAATTTCTTCAAAATTAGACTCTTCTTGAATTTTATCGTTAACGGACTCACCTTTTTCGTTGTTTAACTCATGTGTCGGTTTTTCACTTATTTGTTCTTCCATTTTTACACTTTCAGTTATCTCTTCTTTACTTAATTCTTCTCTTGCGCGGGACTCCTCTTCCCTTGCGCGAGATTCTTTTATATATCGATCGATAACTCTAAGGTGTTCTAACATCCTATCGGTCACTTCGGTTATAGAAAAAGGATCGGGATTTTCAAAGCTTGAATCCGGTTGTTCGATCCTTTGTTCCTCATTATACCCATATGAAGTAAATGGTTCACACCATTGTTCTTCATTGTAAGCATATGATGGATAAGGGTCATAATTTTGTTCTTCATAATACTCATATGAGGTGGGTTGTTCACGCCATGGTTCCTCATAGTAAGCATACGAAGGTGGTGGCTCATATCTTGGTTCCTCAAAGTATGAGTATGAAGGCTCATACCTTGGTTCATCAAAATATGAGTATGAGGGAGGAGGTTCATACCTTTGGTCTTCATAGGATGTGTATGAAGTTGATGGCTCGTACCTGGGCCCCTCATAGTAGGTGTATGAATTGGATGGTTGATATAAGTGACTATATTGAACCGAGTGCGGATTACTACAATTAGTGCAATAGTTACTTCTATAATCATCCTCCTCATAGGTGTAGTTGTAACCTCCTGAGTATTGATCCATGAGAATCACTCAGCAGACCACAACCAAGTCTCGAGATCAGAAAACAAAAATAAAACGGAAACAGAGGCTGGACACGGCCCCGTCTTCAGTGAGCACGGCCCCGTGTTCAGGATCTGTATCTGGGCGTTTTAATTAAATTTACTGATTTCGTTGAGCACGGGGCGTGTTCAGTGAGCACGGCCCGTGTTCAAGCTACTGTTACTGGGTGTTTTATGAAAATGTGCAGCACGGCCCCGTGTGCAGTGGACACGGCCCCGTGTTCAGTGGACACGGCCCCGTGTACAGGTTACTGTAAATGCAAAACTAAACTAAAATGCAGAAAAATGTGCGTGCATTTTGAAAAGGTTTTGAAAAACTGATCAGGCCGTCGATTTTAAGCTTTCTTAAAATCCTTGTGTCCCCGGCAGTGGCGCCAAAAACTTGATGTGCGTGAGTGTTATTAGTTTTTAATGTATTTATTAAGCCCTTTTCAACACTTTTTAGCCAAGTTTTAAATTTATAAAACACGATATTTACTAACACTAAACACACATATGGGCAAGTGCACCCATCATGAGCGTAGTATAGTGTTGGTAAGATACCGAGGTCGTCCAAGGACACAAGAGCTTTTAGTACCGGTTTATCCTCAACGTCTAATCAAATCAAAAAGTTAGAAAAATGTTTTAAACTAAGAAAATAAAAACTAACTAAAATGCTGAAAATAAAAATAGAAATAAAAACAGATAGACAAGATGAATCACTTGGTTCCGACTCGTGTATAGTGTAACCTTTGATTATTTCCGCACTTTTGCACTTATTTAAGAGATTATCTTAGTTATTGTAGCAGGCCCTTCTTTTGGAGGTGACGTTACCCTCAACCCAGTAGTTTGAGTCAGCAAGGATACAATCCTAAAGGGTCGGATTATTGAAAGATACTTAATTAAGTTATTAATGCAAATTATGGTAGGCCCCTCTTTTGAAGGTGACGTTACCCTTGGCTAAGTAGTCTGAGTCAGCAAGGATACAGTCCTAAGTAGCCGGGTTATAGTATTAATAGTAGTTTAACTTATGAGGGGATCAAAGAGTTTGGACCCCCGCCATCCAATACCGTTAAGTATTGAAGGAGGTCCTACTAAATTTGACCCAGGTCCCTTGCAGGATCTCTAAACGCTGAACAACGGCAAGACTCTTACCAAACCGTTCCCTTAACCCCCGACCAGGTAGCCAACATACCTCCATATAGACCGTGGAGATATGAATGGTGAAAATCTTTTATTTTATATAGACAGTAAAATAATGCCAAGACACCACAGACAAACGATAAGGAAGAATTACCTTCAACATAAGAAACTAGTTATTAAAGTGATTAATACATAACCAATTAAAAAGTGCGAAAAGATTAAAAATAAAAAGTATTACACTAGACACTTTGTCTTCACCAAGTGATGTAAGAGACTTAGGTAAACATGGCCTTGATTGTCAAGAACTCTTACGATCAATCTTGGATCCCGAGACGACTCACACACTCTATGATGGACAATGGATGATGGTGGTGGATGATGGTGTTATGGTGGTGGTGGGTGGTGGGTGAAGTGTGAGAGAGGTGGTGTGCCAAGGGATGGTTTGAGCTTGAGCCAATCACTCATATTTATAGGCTGAACAGAAGCTCGGGCACGGCCCCGTGTCCAGTGGGCATGACCCCGTGTCCACATCCTTCTCTTTTTTCATTTATTGCAGCTTGTCTTTATTAGTTGACCACGCCCCCGTGTCCGCTGAGCACGACCCCGTGTGCAGAAGCATATCTGTACTATGAAGATTTGCCTGGATTCTGCGAATCTTATAGTTGACCACGGCCCCGTGCCCGCTGAGCACGGCCCCGTGGTGGGCAATAGAAGCTTCTACCACTTTGTCTTTTCTGCTGACACTTGGGCACGCCCCCGTGCTGGCTGAGCACGGGGCGTGTTCAGTCTTCTGTCTTCTTGTTTTGCTTGGGAAGATGCTGTCGTGGGGTCGGGCATGTCACGTTTGTTCCTTTTCTTGTATTTATGTTAGATTTTGCTGTCTCTTTGCTTCTTTTGTTATTTTGACCTCATTTAATCCTGAAAATACAAAAGGAAGACAAAAGCACACTTTTTCCAACATTAGTACTAAAAAAGGGTTAGTTTTATGCCACAATTGATGTAATTTATATGTTGCATTTTGCACACATCAGTCTCTCCATGGAAAGGAATAATCCGTTTTCGTAAACGCGGGAAGCTAGGTCCTCGATACATCGGTCCATTCAAAATACTCGCCCGGGTCGGAGCGGTGGCGTACCAGTTAGAATTACCACCCGCGTTGGATGAGATTCATAACACCTTTCATGTGTCGCAGTTGCGAAAGTGTCTCGCGGATGAGACTGCATATGTGCCTTTGGATGATATTGAAGTGGATAAAAAATTGAATTATGTTGAAAGGCCTGTCGCAATAAAAGATTTCAAAGTAAAACAACTTCGCAACAAATCTGTTCGACAAGTGTTGGTTCAATGGCAACATCGGAAGGGATCGGATCTCACATTGGAAGCGGAGGATGATATGCTAAAGCACTACCCAGAGTTATTCGGTATGTATTCTGGTTTCGGGGACGAAACCATTTTTAAGGGGGGTAGACTTGTAACACCCCAAATTTCGTAAGACACGTTATAATGTTTAATCGCAAAACTTTAGCGCAAAGAAAGGGTAAACATGAAATTTTACCATTTTTAAGATTTTAGTATTTAAAAAAAAGGGAAAAACCTTAATATGCATTAAGGTTTAGCAAAGTTAGTATATAAATGTGAGGTAAAGTGATATGTTTTTAAAATATGAGGGACTAGATATGTAATTATGTTATAAAACTTGATAAAAAAAAAGAGAGAAACCAGACTTTGAGTCTGGTGTGCGATCGAGAAAGGGGCCAGGGGACTCCATTCCTCTCAAAACCCTAAGTCACTAAAATTCCATCAATTAAAGGTGAAATTAGCAAGGAATCGAATGTCTGAGCTAGGAATTTTGATGTACTAAGTGTTCTTAACCTCAAGTAAGTATAATTTCTTGATTTGGTGATGTTTGATTTTGTGGGTTTAGTAAAATTTGTGAATGTAATGCATAAATTGGTATGAGTAATGGTTGCTATAATTGTTAAAACATCAAGAAATGCTAAATCTTGAATATGAGCATGGTTTAGGGCAAAACCCATTTGCATGTCAAAAGATGGTTAAGAATTTGTGAAATTCTACATGCTAGTTAGGTTGATGTTGGTGAAATTGTTAGGAATAATTGATTTAGAACTATGTGCTCATGATTTGAATGGTAGATTTCAAAATAGTAGGATGTTTATGTTCATCAATGAGAGAACTATGGAAATTGTGTTTAGGATGCTTGTACATTGTGCTAAACTAGTGATACGCACACAATGTGCTCGATGAAATGCCTTAGTGAGTTTAGTTATGTTTTTTGTTTCATGAATACTTGATAAGTCGATGTAACTCCTTTATGATAATGACATATGTGATTAGTAGACATCAAATCATATAGTAAGGAATGTGAAAATAATGTCATGAAAGCTAAAGTATGAAGTTATGACATATAGGCACGAAGAAAGAAGAAGGCGCAAGTCACTCGAAACCACAAGCATCTCAAGATCACAGTAAGTTCTTATGAACTTTATTTACTCTACTAGTAGATTCAGGAATGATATTATTTGATATAACGAATTCGTGCAAATTTCCGTTATGGATTAAGATTGATTAGATGCCAGAGTTTATATTGAAAAGGTTTTAAGAGTAATGTTGTAGTGAATAAGAACGACCCATCTAAATGGGTTGAAATGATAAGTGGAATGATTCTTAGAATGTTCATGTATTGACTTGTTCATAACGGGTCAAATGATGTAAGTGTGTTTAATTGAATGGTATGTAGTGACTCATTTAAAATGAGTCGGAAAGTAGTATGTTGGATGTTTTCAAATGGAAGTAAACTTGTTGTTAAGAAACATGTCATGTAATTGGGACGAATAAAGATAGGTAACTAAAGAGTTCGAGTTGTTATGTATTATGGCTAACAAATGTTTTGTTGTTATGAATGATAGGTAAATCCCAAGTTTAGACGTGGTGCGCTCGGACCGAACACACACATGCAACGTTGACCTTATGCGCTTCCGGTCCAAGTTGTTTATTTTGAATGGGTTAATTTACCATTTTGTGTAGTAAATGTTAATTAGTAAGTGTCTAGTATGTTAGTAAGAAATTTGGATTCTAAACCTTTGTGTAGTTTGTACAAAATGTTCACGGCGAACCTTTCATGGTCTTAGCTTTTGTTATGTTGAAAAGTGCCGTAGTATTCTATTAAAATGATTTTGTTAAAAGCAGGGAGAAAAGTCCTTATTACAAACGGGTCATGTCAAAATTTTGTAAAATTGTAAGAATTTTATGTTATTAGTCGAATGAGAAAAATTTGGGCGTTTCAATTCCTATAATCATACAACTCGACAAACCATTAGTCGATATTGTCAATGGGTGATAATTTCACCTTTTGACCCGTTTGGTCTAAATGACCGTATATCTTGCGAGATGGATTTATTATCATCTCGTCTACATGGCTCGCACCGGTTTACACCGTACGGTCAATTTACTTATAAACAATTTTCTTTACTCTTTTGACCCATTATAACTTATGCCATAAAGTGTCTTTCAAAACTAACGGCTCTAGTCAACGAGTGACCAAATTACCGTTTTACCCTTATTATTTGCATTGGTTTACCTTATAAGGTAGTCATTAAAAACTCGTTATCTTTTAGTCATTTCATGTCTAAATAACCGTATTAGCTCTTTTTAACCATTAAACATGGTTTATTATCATTGTCTTTTGTTCCGAACCGCACATGTCGTGTCGGAACATCATAATTCAACAAGACTTTATATTATTCATAACCTATAAAACCAATAGGTATTTAATACAAAGAGTGTAAGCTGTACTTACCTAGCATCCAGATTATGCTTTTCTGTCATTCTTGATTCGTTTGACCCGCTTCCTTCCCAAGCTTTCACCTAGCTTGTCAAGCGTCAAACTATCATTGTAAGTTGTAAGATGGTTAGATTAGTCATAATCATTCACGACTATTCCATCCTACGATTCTTATGTCGAATTTATCATTCGATCATATCGTTGGTCAGTTTGGCTTTTAAAAGTCAACCGCATATTGACATAATTAATTATACGAAGTAGCTTAACTACTCGTTTAATTACTTGGCCAATTATCCGGTAAGCATCATTCATATGTTACCGTTTTAATCACTTATTTACCAAGTTCTTGTAACTATAAGTTACCGAATTAATACTTGATGATATTAAACATCATTAATCATGAACATATCATCCAATTTTATCATATCATACTAAACCCATTTCATAGTAAGTATGATTATATACTTAAACACACAATTTGTTAAAGTATTTTCCTGATTCCTATCAGATATGATGATTCTAATCATAATTATATCATCAAATTTATCATATGATTAATACCCACTTATCCTAGTGTGGTAATTCATCAACTCATTCAAATTATATCATCATATGCATAATTTTCACTTAGGGTTTAGTTCCTAAGCATGTACACATCACTAATTCAATCATAGCTTCAATAATTCATTCATAATTCGCGATTATGATGATTATCCAAATTTCACAACTTCACAAATCATCAAAATTTGACATAACTTATGATCCCCTAGCTTGGGTGATCATTAATTCACGTTCAATTGTGAATTTAGACTTCGTTTGAGCCTTCAATTTGATGAGATTGTTGAAAGTTAGGGTTTGGATCCTGGGGATCTCTCCTGTGTTCGAACAGAACACCCTCAAAACACACTAAGTGTGTGTTTTAATTAAACTCTTGTTTTTATAACATAACTTTCCATTTATCCAGATTTGGCCCCTTTTGTTTGGTTAGTTATTAAGTAGGGCACAACCTACTTATTTCTAACAATATTTCCACTCATTAACTAGGTTAAACATTCCTAGTTAAATTAGTGGGTTCGGGGAATCTATGACTCAGTTTATTTTAAGTCTCGTTAACTCGGGCTTCTATAAACTTTATTTTCTTAAAAGCTTTCTTTCAGCTTTTAATTTAATAATAGGCTTGTTTATTTAAAAATCCTAATATTCACGGGGTTACTTTTACCACTAACGGTAAATTACCCGTCTTTTAGTATTAACGTGGTTTGATTACCAAACCCGTTTTCGCGGTGTTACAGAAGTGTTTCAGTTTATTGGCTAAAAGAATACTAGCAGAGCCCGGAGGGATGAAGGAATCGTTTGCTTGCTTTAAAATGTTCGAAATACCCTCCCTGTCAAGCCACCAATTGAAAACTCGAAAAGGGATGAGGCCACAGTCAATAGGATCAACGTCAAGGACCAGTGGCGAACGGTCGGATAAAAAGCGCGGAAGTACGGTGAGGCACGCATCTGATCATCTTTCTAGAAACCTGTCACAAAGTAGGAATCTATCAATTTTACTAAGCTTGGGGTTGGTACCTTTACAGAAGGTGAATTTTATGCCCTTCATGGCGAATCAATGAAGCTCCGAGTTCTCGATAAATTGAAGTAATGGGTTGCAAATGAAATTATACACTAAATGATGAAATAAACTAAAGGGCGACAAAGTCATTATTTATCTTTCATTAATTTATATAGAGATAATTTATTTTTAAGTTTTAATGATTGTATATTAATTTATATAGAGATAATTTGTTTTTAACTTTTAGTGATTGTATAGGGTATAATAACCGATGTGGGGCTAAACTAGTTGGTAAACTAATGACACATACTTTTTAAAATTGACGCCTCATGTTCAAACCTAGACTAACGGAGTATTTTTGAATTTTGGTATAAAAAATGTAGGGTGACATTTACCATCCAGAAAAATATATAGTGTATTAATAGAAATACAAATATGATATATAGAAATATATTTAAAATAAAAGGATAATTAAACTAACTGCGGTACAATTTTGTATCTATTCTAAAGTTAGATGACATGATGATCATAAACACTATAAAACAGATACGTTTTAAACGGATAAATAAATTTCATTTAAAAACAGATCTATCAAGAAATCTAAAATAGGAAACAACTGCTTACAATGTCAAGCGTGAATCAAAAGTTACACCAAATCACCAAAATAGGAAACCATCGCTTACAATGACAAGCGTGAATTAAAAGTTGCACCAAATCACCAAGTCTATAACACATTTACTTATGTTTTATTACCCACACAAAACTGAATGCCAATTCGACTTAAAAATTCCATCAAAACCAAACCATGAACACCATAAATTGTGAGTAAAATGCTTTAGCGTGTATAGAAATTAACATATAGAAAATGGTTTAAAAAGCTTAAAAACTCCCACTTGTCATCAAAATCATCCAAGATTGGTTTGAGAGGTTCGCCTTCGATCGGTTTCTCATATAAAAATGGCCCGTTTCATGTTCCAATTTATGCTTTAACCATCGATCCGGTTTTTAAAACATTGCTTTCTTGTTTTCTTAAAACAATTGTTTTAGGTCTTTAGCTTTCGCAGCCTCAAGGTTTAGCAATTCTGTTTTGCATTCCGAATAAACCCATAGATCTTCTTCATCCATATTCCCTGATTCCATTGCCTCGTCCAAAGAAAATAACTCAGCTGAAAATTTATCCTTTAGTTCCTATTCTTTCAGTTTACGTACTGCATCCCAAGTCTTAAGAGCTTGTTTGAAGTGTTTCAGTTAGTTTATTGGCTAAAAGAATACCAGCTGAGCCCGAAGGGATGTATGAACTGTTTGCTTGCTTTAAAATGTCCGAAATACCTCCCTATCAAGCCACAAATTGGAAACTCTAAAAGGGATGGGGCCATAGTCAATAGGATCAACCGTAGGGACAAGTGGCGAATGGTCGGATAAAAAGCGCGGAAGTACGGTGAGGCACACATCTGACCATCTTTCTAGAAACCCGTCACAAAGTAGGAATCTATCAATTTTACTAAGCCTGGGTATGTTTGGTACCTTTACCTTTATAGAAGGTGAATTTTATACCCTTCCAGGCGAATTCATGAAGCTCCGAGTTCTCAATAAAGGTGTTGAAGTAACGAGTTGCAAATGAAAGTTTACACTAAATGGCGACAAAGTCATTATTTATCTTTCATTAATTTATATAGAGATAATTTGTTTTTAAGTTTTAGTGATTGTATATTAATTTATATAGAGATAATTTGTTTTTAACTTTTAGTGATTGTATAGGGTATATAATAACCAACGTGGGGCTAAACTAATTTGGTAAATTAATGACACATACTTTTTAAAATTGACGCTTCATGTTTAAACCTAGACTAACGGAGTAATTTTGAGTTTTGGTATAAAAAAATGTAGGGTAAAATTAACTATCTAGAAAAATGGAAAAGTTATAAGTTTTGTTCTTTATCTTTATACCACTTTTCAGGCGGTGTCATTTTTAACGAACGTTGACAGACGGTGTCATTTACTAGGTATTTTGTTGCAACTTTAGTCCTTTACCTAGGTATTTTGTTGCAAGTTTAGTCATTTACACCCAACAATTAACAGAATTTTTTTAATTGGGTTGGGTGTAAAGGACTAAACGTGCAACAAAATACCTAATAAAGGACACCGTTTGTCAACATTCGTTAAAAATGACACCGCCTGAAAAATGGTATAAAGATAAATGACAAAACTTGTAATTTCCCCCCAGAAAAATAGATAGTGTATTAAACTATTAATAGAAATACAAATATGATATATAGAAATATATTTAAAAGAAAAAGGATAATTAAACTAACTGCAAAATAGTTTCGTATCTATTCTAAAGTTAGATGACATGATGATCATAAACACTATAAAATGGATACGTTTTCAACGGATAAATAAATTTCATTTAAAAACAGATCTACCAAGAAAGCTAAAATAGGAAACCTCCGCTTACAATGACAAGCGTGAATCAAAAGTTACACCAAATCACCAAAATAGGAAACCATCGCTTACAATGACAAGCGTGAATCAAAAGTTGCACCAAATCACCAAGTCTACAACACATTTACTTATGTTTTATTCCCCACACAAAACTAAATGCCAATTCAACTTAAATATTCCATCAAAACCAAACCATGAACACCATAAACTGTGAGTAAAATGCTTTAACGTGCATAGAAACTAATATATAGAAAATGGTTTAAAAAGCTTAAAAACTCCCACTTTTCATCAAAACCATCCAAGTTTGGTTTGACAGGTTCACCTTTCGGGCAGTTTGTCATATAAAAACGGCCCGTTTCATGTTCCAATTTACGCTTTAACCATCGATCCGGTTTTAAAAACATTGCTTTCTTGTTTTCTTAGACTAATGGGTATGGGGGTCGGCTAGCCCCGGCTTGGTCCGGCGCCGAGCCCCCACACCGCCCCCCTTAGCCCCGGCCCGGCCCAAACGTCTCCCCCACGCCGATTCAGTCGAGGCCCCACATATGCAACATAACCGTTGCAAACGGCTATTTAAAAAAAAAAATCATTTTTCAATTTAAATACCCAATATCTCAACCATTTTTATACATTTCTATCCTTTCTACTCTCATTCTTCTCCAACTATCTTCCCTTTTATAAAAAAACACTCCATATTTTTTATACCTTTTTCTCTAAATCATGAATCCTTTCAACCCAAACAACCCCAACCCGAATAATCAAAACCCGAACCAACCTAACTTTTTTTCGACTCCCGCTTACAATCCGAGTATGGATAATTCGTGGGGTGCTCCGCAATTTCCTTTTTCGGGTTTCCAACAAACACCCAACGCATTCTCACAAATGTCTCAAGTTCAACAACTCCAACAATACCAAGCGCTACAACAAATCATGCAACGCAACTCGTTTGAACAACTCCAATCGCTCCGTAATTTTTTTTTTTTTAGGAAATGTAAATTTTTTTTTATGTTATGAAATGAAATTATTTATGTTGTTTTATGTTGTATTTTTTAATTTTTATAAAGTTTTTATTAAGTTAATAAATTAAAACTTATAAAATTATAAAATAATGAGGTGGGGCCCCATCCCCCACGAGCCTCCATCCCCCTCAAATATGATGGAGGCTCATCCCCCACGAGCCGCCTACGTGGCGGCTCAACCCATCCAAGCCTATCCTAACCATACCCATTAGTCTTAAAACAATGTTATTCTTGTTGTGTTGAGAGTTGAGTTGTATAAAAGAAACAAATAAAGGAATAAAAGTGTGAAGATATCGAAAAGCCAAGGGGTATGAAAAAGGTGAATAAAAATGAAAAAAAGTTTTTGAAAAGAATAAAAATAAAAAAGAAAGTGTAAAATCGAGGCGCATGCAAAGCCATCATCATGGTGTCCTCTTTGTCCCACGAAACCTACCATGCCCACAGCCCACCCTTCGTTCTTTTTAATAACCATTTTCTTTTAAACCCTCTTCTTTGATATATTAACGTTTCTGCCATCCGCCAAACCGCTAGCATTGGTCGGCTATAAGTCTACTTTTGAAATGACGTGATGTGATTAAGAATGCAAAATGCAAATAGAATCTTTATCATGAGTACGAAATACTTGAATAAATACTTTTTATATATATTTTTTAAATTCTAAAATAGGCGGTACAGTTAGGGATGGCAAAAAAAGCCCAAGCCCGACGGGTATACCCAAAACCCGAAAAATACGGGCCGGATATACCCGAAGCCCAATGGGTTTGAGCTGGGTACGGGCTTAAAAAAAGAAAAAATTCGGGTACGGATATGAGATTTAGTGATACCCGCCCGATACCCGGCCCATTTACCCGAATAATACCCGAAAGTATCATATTTTAGATTTCCATATATATATATATAGTGTAGGTATCCTAAGAGATGTCCACCCTATTTGAGAAACTTGAGAAGCATTCTAGACTACACATTTCCCTAAGCTTTTAGTAATATACACATACGTATAGTTTAAAATCAACTATATACATATATGTATATTGTCAAATCTTGAATTATACACATTTGTATATAGTCAATTTTGAACTATACATATGTGTATATTACGAAACGCTTAAGGAAAATGTGTGGTTCAGAATGCTTCTCAAGTTTCTCAATTAGCCTAGTGTTTCTCACACGATCCTAACCATATATATATATATATATATAGAGGATCCTGTAAAAAGTGCTCAAAGTGTGAGAAGTGTATTATAACACTATATATAATACTATATGACACCATATAAACACCGTATAACAATATGTAACACCATATAATACCATATAACACTTTGTAACACTACATATCATTATATAACAAATATAACACTATAGGTTGTTTGATAGCATGTCTATGATAGATGTATAATGTTATATTTGTTATATAATGATATATAGTGTTACATAGTGTTATATGATATTATATGGTGTTACATATTGTTATACGGTATTATATATAGTGTTATAATACACTTCTCACACTTTAGGCCCTTTTTACACTATCCTTACCCTATATATATATATATATATATATATATATATATAAACTTAGTACATGTACTTATTACCTTCTTTATAGTCATATGTGGATATGTATTTGGCAAGTGTCTAGTGAACATATAACTTATTTTTGAGCATGTATATTGGATAGGGAAGCTATCAACCTTTATTATGTGGATGTTTATGCAATTAGGTGGTTCTGATACAATTACTTAATTAAGTAATCGTTTTGATTTAATTTGGTATATGTGGTATGAATATGATATGTAAGTTTATTAATCATATTTTCATTTGTTATAGTCATTAAAACAATAAATTATATAAACATCAAAGTAAAAATTACACATTTGTCCCAATGGGTATTTTTAAGAAATTAACGGGTATACCCGATACCCGCAGGTATGGCCGATACCCGACAGGTAATTACCCGACAAATACCCGACGGGTAACGGGCCGGGTATGGGCCAAAAACTTACAACCGGGTACCGGCCTGGGATTACCAATACCCGGCCCAAGCCCGGCCCATTGCCATTCCTACGTACAGTTAGGAGAACCGGTTATTTATAATTATCTATTAAGGATTTTATTCCACTCGTTATTTATGAAACTTTATATACAACTATATTTATTTAAACTAAGGGCTTTTTGACAACTTCTGAATGGTTAAGTGCTGAACGAGTAAGATGTCTGAACCATTAAGTGCTGAACTAGTAAGAGGTCTGAACCATTAAGAGCTGGTATAATGCTTAACCGTTAAGAGGCAAATGTCTGACCAATTCAGATTAGAGGTCTTAACCATTCAGACTCAGTATAATACTTAACCATTCAGAGAAAAATATCTGAACCATTCAGACATTTGCTCGTGAAACAAACAGTCTGAACCATTAAGTGCTGAACCAGTAAGGGGTCCAAACCATTAAAAGCCTTATTAAGAGGTAAACGAACACCCCCTAAATCTAAATAAGTCGAGCTGGCCGGCTGACCGAAACATCAAAATATCGGTTTGATTTAATTTTTAAAACAATAAAATTTTACACTTTTAAAGTTTATACAAATAATATTAACAAACCAACCCTTATTTTGAAAATAAACGAGTCAATCCTCACTTGTGGTGTAGTAGTAGGAGGCTTGGGTTTTTCAATGGAGACCCAAGTTGATTTTCATTTGTGTCACTTTTGGTGGATTAAGGCAATGAAGGATTTGAGCTAGACTTTGTGCGAGACTCTCAGTTTGAATCCCGCATCACCCGGGTTTTTGTTCCACCGAAAAATTCTGCTCTTATAATGGTATAACGACTGTTAAGTGACATATATAAAAAAATACATTTAACCACACTTTTTAAACCCTAAAGTAAAGCACAAAAACAACCATAGTTTAATAGATTCTAACTATTTATAAACACACCCTCCTTTTCCCAGCTTAGGTCACATCACAATATCACAAGGACACTTAAATCAGCAATGCAAACATATTTCCAGCCAGGGGCAAAACAGTAACTTCCCAAAGATGCAAATATATTCCCCAAAGATACAAAAGGATAGAGTAGCAGAGGCAGAGCAGAGTAAATAAAGTGAAAACAGCTAAAGGCAAAGCAACAAACAAACAAACAGCATATGAGCCAGACATACATACACCCAACAACTCCACATTTCACATTTCACATCACCCATCAACAGTATAACCATAATAATCATTCACACCAGCCCCACTCAAACCACCCCTGTTTCATTTCACCATTAGGGTTTCATAAAAATCCAATCTTTTTCTTTCTTGTTTCTTTGTTTCACCATGTTTCAGAGGCTGGGAACGATCAAATCAACCTAAACCCACTTCGATTCGTCCATCTTTGAACCCAGATTCGTGTTCAAAACCTTCAATTTTGGTGTTGGTGTTCAGTTTTCTTGAATCAAGAAACAGAGTAAAAGAGAGTGAAACAGAGTAAGGTGTAATGGCGATGCCCTGCAAGGATGGTGGGAAGTGTACGATAATGGATAATGGGAAATACGTAAGATACACACCGGAGCAGGTTGAAGCGCTTGAAAGGCTTTATCATGAGTGCCCGAAACCCAGTTCGATTCGTCGGCAACAGCTTATTCGTGAATGCCCTATTTTGTCCAACATTGAACCCAAACAGATCAAAGTTTGGTTCCAAAATCGAAGGTTTGTTGATAATCTGATATGGGTTTACAGTTTTACATCCATTTTTGTTGTTTTTGTATACCCTTTGCAATTCCTGACCGTTTAAGACAAGATTAACCTGTTTAATAAAAAGTACACTATATAATTTTATTTTTTTTCAAAATAATTAAAATGAGGAGTAATGGCGGAACACAATGAATCACCCATTTTTTAATCCTTAAAAGTGAACGAAAATGTTATAATTGTAAGATTTATTGTTTCTCACACTAGAATTCAAAACAAAATATGGAAAAGTTTCAGTTTTTATATAATCCACACGTATATATGTTATGTGTAGGTTAAATTACCTACATTTATTTAGTCTATGTGTAAATAAAAATATATAGTTTTTTTATGTATACATAATACTCATATGAAGGTAAGAAACATAAAATATAAAACATATAAACCTTAAATCTCAAAATTTAGTGATTTAGAATTGTTTTTTTTTTTCTTGCAATAATTAGTGTTCTGTAACGAGTAATGACCCTCATTAAAGTAGTTAAACGAGTGATATTCATGTTTGATACTTGTGTTTATCGCGTGGCTCTGACATGTTTTGCTAACCCTATATTTGTTAAGTGATTGTGAAAATGTGTGATTTGGGTTTAATTTTTTTGTTTCTGGTTGTAGATGCAGGGAGAAACAGAGGAAGGAGGCTTCGCGGCTGCAGTCGGTGAATCGGAAGCTAACAGCTATGAATAAGTTGTTAATGGAGGAGAATGATCGGTTGCAGAAGCAGGTGTCGCATCTGGTGTATGAAAATGGGTGTTTTAGGCAGCATACACAGAATGTGAGGTTTCTTTTTGTGGGTTTGTGTTTTTTTGTTTTTGTTTTGTTGTGGTTTGTTGGAATTGATGTTTTGAGGTATTTTGGGTTGCAGGCGGTGGTTGCTACGAAAGATGGTAGTTGTGACTCGGTGGTGACGAGTGGTCAACGCCATCTGACCCCTCAGCATCCCCCAGGAGATGCTAGTCCTGCTGGGTTAGTTTATTTGAAGTTTGAATGTTTGGTTCAGTTTATTTATTTACATTATTGTTAGGGTACAAACAAACACCACTATCGTGTTATTCCGATACCACTAACATGTCATACTGCTCGGTATAATTTTTTTGACTGACAAAAGAAATGACAATGTGAACCTCATAAGGTCGTACCTACCGTATGACCATTACGGTTTGTATTCATATGATGTGACATGTGTGCTGGTGTACACTATTAGGGGAGGTGTTTCTACTAACATGTCATACTGCTCGGTATAATTTTTTTGACCGAAAAGAAATGACAACATGAAGCTCATAAGGTCGTACATACCGTATGACTATTTTTCGCCCTGTCATACGGTCTGTATTCATATGATGTGACATGTGTGCTAGTGTACACTATTAGGATGGTGTTTCTGTAGAAGAAGGTCTTTTGTTATATTTCATGAACATTTTGGTTTAATTGTGTGTTTTTTTTCAGACTTTTGTCCATTGCAGAGGAAACTTTAACAGAGTTTCTTTCGAAGGCTACTGGAACCGCTGTCGAGTGGGTCCAGATGCCTGGAATGAAGGTATCATATAACATTCATAAATGAATATTTGAATGATGTTAAATTTGTGTATCTGTATATTCATTTATTTATCTGCATTTGAGATTAATGGAACTTTGGTTAATTTGCAACCTTTCTTTTGCTTTGAATGCAGCCTGGTCCGGATTCCATTGGAATCGTTGCTATTTCTCATGGTTGCACTGGCGTGGCAGCTCGCGCATGCGGCTTAGTCAGTCTTGAGCCTACAAGGGTAGATACCAGTTCCTTTGTATTATATTTTCGGTTAATACCATACAAAACCAATATACCTTTTATATTTCAATTAAAAATTCCCTTAAACTTGTATAAAAATACACAAGAAAGCCACTAAAGTGATTTATATTTATTGTCAGACATTAAAATTGTCTAAATCCATGTCTTGTCAATTTTTTTAAATGACTTCTTAACTCCTAAATTGGTTAAAATTTGATAAAGTGACATTCAAAAGTTTTGTAAGTAAAACTTTTATTGTACCATCTTTTTTACCAATTTAAGAGTTAATATGTTGTTATATTTGAAAATTTTCAACAGTACGCTCATTTTGGACACATTAAGAGAATATGATTTTCATGTATTTGTTTACCAATTTAAGGACTTCAATGTACCAAAATTAAGTTCATGACCCATTTTTGTAACAAGTAAAGAAGATATATCTTTTGTGGTATTAACTGTATTTTTGCTATAAAATAATTAAAATTTGAAACATGTGGGGTTTAGCAAATAACTGTATTATGTTTCAGGTTGCTGAGATCCTCAAGGATCGCACCTCGTGGTTTCGTGACTGCCGAGCCGTTGATGTCCTCGATGTGCTGCCCACTGCCAATGGTGGAACCATTGAACTCTTGTACATGCAGGTGAGTTCACAATCCGACTTACCTATTGTCATTGATCACCAACAAATTTTCGGCTCTTGTTGTGCCCGTTTATTATAGTCTAAATCTGTTTCATGTTGTAGCTTTATGCCCCTACAACTTTGGCTGCCGCTCGTGACTTCTTGTTGTTGCGCTATACTTCAGTTACAGAAGATGGCAGTCTAGTGGTTAGTAATTTTTAGCTTCTTTATATCTATACTATATAATAAAAGAAACCACTTTAGGGACACTTGTCATCATATTAGGCCTTCTCTTATAGATAATTATTATTTTAGTTTAATTTATTCAAATTAATTATAGATAATCATCCTACTAAATATTATTTTATTTAATAATATATATTATTAATAATCCTTCTACTAAATATTATTAGTTTAATATTTATGTATAATTATTATTTGAGTAAATTGCCATTTTGGTCCCTGAGGTTTGTTCACTTTTGCCACATTAATAAAAAAACTCAAACTTTTGAAATCTGGGTCCATGTGGTTTCACTTTTATTGCCATTTTGGTCCAAAAATGAAATCAACTGCTATTTGGCTAATAAAATTCTATTATTTTGTCCATTTCCTCAGGGACAAAACGGTTAATATAATTTTATTATAACACATTATTAATTAAATTAATGAAATCAGCTGATATTTTTCCATTTTCCCCCGGGGGGAAAATGACAAAATAAAAGGATTCTATTAGCCAAATATCAACTGATTTCATTTTTTTGGCCAAAATGACAATAAAAGTGAAACCACGGGGACCCAGATTTAAAAAGTTTGAGTTTTGGACTAAAGTGGGAAAAGTGACCAAACTTTAGGGATCAAAATGGCAGTTTACTCTTATTATTTAGTTTCGTCTCCTTCTCATTTATAATATTATTTATTTGAATTAATGATATTTGAACGTTTTGTTTAGTTTGGTATCAAATAAATTTGACGAAACTTAAAATAAAATTAACTAATATTATTTATCATTTATACATTTACAAAACTTTAAATAAAATGTTAAATTTATTGAGACTTCGTTAACAAATGCTGTAACAACAGAATAATCTTTTTATATCACGAAAACCAAACTTTGTATTATTATATTAAATATTTTTATTTTCACTATACAAAATTACATTTACTCGACCCATGTAACACATGAGGTTTTTTAAGATATAACTTTTTATTATTTGATATATAAAATTAGATTTATTCAATTCGTAAAATACACGGGGTTTTTTTAAGGATATATATTTTTAATTATTTAGTACAGAAAATTACATTTATTCAAACCGTGTAATGAGCATATTTTTAAAGATGGAGTTTTTTTATTGTTTCGTGTATAAAATTACATTTATTCAACCGTGTAATAAATGAGTTTTTTTAAAGATGTATTATTTTATTATTTGGTAAACAATATTACATTTATTCAACCCGTACAATATGATTCTTATGGATATAACTTTTTATTATTTAATATATAAAATTATATTTATTCAACCCGTACAATAAATGAGAATTTTAAAGATATATTGTTTTATTATTTAGTATATAAAATTTATTTATTCAACCCCGTGTAATACACGGGGTTATAACCTAGTATATATATATATGATGGCCTTGGAAATCTTGAATAATGTAAGTGGTGGGCTCTCAGGTATGCGAAAGATCGCTTGCTAACACCCCGAACGGTCCAAACATACCATCGGTGCCAAATTTTGTACGCGCAGAAATGCTGCCTAGCGGCTACCTTATTAGACCTTGCGAAGGAGGCGGGTCAATCATACACATTGTCGATCATATGAACTTAGAGGTGAAAATCTGTACTTCGTTTGATTATGTGATGCTACATTTCTATATAAACATGTATGTGATGATTTGAATTGAATATGTTTACGCGTGTGACTAAATAGGCATGGAGTGTACCTGAAGTGTTGCGACCGTTGTATGAATCATCCACTGTTATTGCTCAAAAAACAACTATGATGGTAACAATGTTAATCCTCTACTTGTAGTTTTTGTAATGGGTTCTGGGAATTTAAGGTGTTATAATTCGTGAACAGGCGTTACGACAACTACGGCAAATAGCTCAGGAAGTTTCGCAGACCAGTACCCCTAATTGGGGCCGACGACCCGCAGCTTTAAGAGCACTTAGCCAGAGGTTGAGCAGGTAGTAGCTAAATCACTCCTTTTGAATCGGTCAACCGTTGACCGGATCTGAAACAGACGTTAATTTGTTGTCTTTGTTTTTTAGGGGGTTTAACGAGGCTGTCAGTGGGTTTACTGACGAAGGATGGTCGTTAACGAGTAATGATGGAATGGATGATGTAACCATTCACGTAAACTCTTCACCTGAAAAACTTATGGGGCTGAATCTTTCTTTCTCAAATGGATATCCGTCAGTTAATACTGCCGTCTTGTGTGCCAAAGCTTCGATGCTTTTACCACCGGTTAGCCACTAAACACCGAGATTCACATGGATTATGGAATAAAATCTATTTCTTTATATATTTTTCTCAACTTTTTCGGCATTTCCAGAATGTTCCTCCAGCCCTCTTGCTTAGGTTTTTAAGGGAGCACCGTTCGGAATGGGCCGACAACAACGTTGATGCTTATTCAGCTGCGGCGGTCAAGCTCGGGCCGTGTAACTTACTGGGGACTCGAGCTGGTAATTTTGGCGGTCAAGTTATTCTTCCCCTTGCTCAGACAATCGAGCATGAAGAGGTACTTTAATCACTTCCTAAGCAGCTAATGCGGTGGGATATCTGTAATTTTAATATCATGTAGAATTTATATATAGCAATTTAACACTAACAATTCAGTGTACTCACCTAGCATTAACCTTTTGCAACTTGCAAAACACTTAACAATTAGCAATTATGACTTAAAACACTAATAGCAACAATAAGAAGAAAGGCTAATGGTAGAACTAAGAAGAAAGGTGCTGATATCGTCAATATCGCCGATTATATCGGTACCGATATTTGACACCAATATTTTACATGTGGACCAACAACCGATATTAACTGCATAGATCACTTCTTGTTTACCCGTGTTGGTATTAGATGTGGCAAAATGGGCGAGTTAGGTAATTTGTCCAATGGGTTCGGGCCAAAACAGTAATTTATATGTTTTGGTGTATCCATTTGACTTATTAGCGAAAATACATAAACCGAATCTACCTATAGTTTACACAATTCATAGTTTGTTAGTTGTTACAGATTCTGAATACATATTATTCTCTTTGTGTTCTATAGCTTTTGGAGGTGATCAAATTGGATGGTGTTGGGCTCTGTCCTGAAGACGCGCTAATGGGGCGAGACATGTTTTTTCTGCAAGTATGGGTTGCTTAACCGTTTTTTATGGCACATGTAGTTTCACATATTCGTAACCTTGTGCGATTTGGTTATCTAATTACGTTTTTGTAAATATAATAGCTATGCAGCGGGATTGATGAAAACGCAGTCGGTATGTGTTCAGAGCTAATCTTTGCTCCGATCGATGCTTCCTTTGCTGACGATGCACCACTTTTGCCTTCCGGTTTTCGCATCATTCCTCTCGATTCTTGCAAGGTTAGTACTTGTAATTTACTAATTCGGAATATTTCGTTTTGTTAATATAGATATGTTATTGGTGTTTGTGTTCATCTAAACAAAATTGCAATGTACCCGCACAGGGGGGTTCAAGCCCGAATCGGACCCTTGATCTTGCTTCTGCTCTTGAAGTGAGAGGGGCTGGGAACAAAGCTTCTGGTGATCGAAATGTCGGTAATAATTGTGCAAGATCAGTGATGACAATTGCTCTTGAGTTTGCGTTTGAAAGCCATATGCAAGAAAGCGTAGCTACGATGGCTCGGCAATATGTTCGCGGTATTATATCATCTGTCCAGAGGGTAGCATCTGCGTTATCTCCGTCTCCAAACGGAGGTCTTCAGACATCGTTGGGTACCCCCGAAGCACACACTCTAGCTCGTTGGATTTGCCGTAGTTACAGGTAATAAGAACGGGTTGGTTGGGTCGCATGCAAAACATCTACTTTTATTCTTTTTTTTTGGTTAATTTAAAAAAGTTTTGGCTTGTGAAACAGGTGCTACTTGGGTGTGGAGCTACTTGAAGGTGTGGGTGACGGAAATGACTCAATTCTTAAATCTATGTGGCACCACTCGGATGCTATCTTGTGCTGCTCAATGAAGGTTAGCCATAAGTTAACGGTTAACCACTGGTTTAGGGTCGTTAATCATGTTTCATGGGTTCATTTCGGTCTACTTGAATTATAGAACGGATTAACACCGGCCACTTTATAGAAATCGTTGACTTAAAACGGGTGCAGAAGGGCTGACGTCACCCACGACCATTGTTTGTCATGACCACCCGTAGTCGTCACCTTCGTGACCGCTATCTTTGCTAGCGAGGGAAATAGTTCACTTTTTTTTTTTTTGTAAAATGCATTTCAACCCGAGCCTATTTTGTTCCGACCCGTTTAGACTAGAAACCGCTACCTTTGCTAGCCAGTGAAATAATACACTTTTTTGTAAAACGCATTTCAACCCGAGCCTTATTTTGTTCCGACCCGTTTAGACCAGAAGCCCATTAGTACGTATTTTAAAAATTATCCGTTTCGATTCCAAACCATTTTTTGCACTTGTTTTGACCCGGGGCCCATTTTGGTCTGAACTCTCATTTTGACCAGAACCAAATTGGCACTTTTAAAACTACCTGTCATTTTTGCCATGCTTACAAATACAATAGTTCATATGTTGTGTGATTTTGGTTGTTTAGTTAAACCGCTAAACCGCTATGATTTGATGCAGGCGATGCCGGTTTTCACATTTGCCAATCAGGCGGGTCTTGATATGCTTGAAACAACACTAGTAGCGCTTCAAGACATCAGTTTGGAGAAAGTACTTGATGAAAATGGAAGAAAAGGTTTGTGTTCGGAGTTCCCACAGATAATGCAGCAGGGGTTTGCGTGTCTTCAAGGTGGTATTTGCGTGTCGAGTATGGGGAGACCGGTTTCTTATGAGCGAGCGGTGGCATGGAAAGTGGTGAATGAAGAAGAGAGGGATCATTGCATCTGCTTCTTGTTCATCAATTGGTCGTTCGTTTGAGGCTCGCTAGATGATCATGATGATGGTAGTTTGTACCTGTTTTTTGTGTTTGGTAGTAAAACTGAAACTTTGATCTTGATGTTCGAACGTTTATCCGATGTCGGCTTCATGATTTGTCGTCCCTGTTTCCCGTTTTAGATTATGTTAGGCGCCGGGAGCACAAACTAGAAAGTTGCATATTTTGGTCTAAGGGTGGCAAGGCCTGTTTGTGGTGGAGTTTGGTTATTTGTATTTTAAACTACAATTAACGATAAAAATCTATTAATTTTATGTCAAAGGGGTGACTAGGATTCGGTTCAATGAGTTATGAGAACTATGAGAGTTCTTCCGGTGTAATTTTGGTCACCATTTTTACGAAACTCGTTCTCGCCTGTGTATGACTGAAACGAGGAAGGTGAACCAAGCAAGAAATGCCGCACAAGCCGCCGACACTGCTCTCAACGTCGTTGCAGACCGCCCGGACCAACCTTCTCACACCAAATGGACTCCAGATCAACCGGAGCGGGGGCAGAGGCCGCGGACGAGGTCGCTGGTCTTCTCGAGGTCACGGGTCGAATGTTCTTGGCAATAATAATTCAGCAGGTTACCAATCTTGGGCTCTTGAGTCCTTTACGACTTGGCCTGGCCCATACATGCATAACAATTCCACCAGGCCCACCAATGGGCACATTGGGCTTCCGTACCCCTTGCCGGTATCCCATGGCCTAGCGGCCCACTACTTCAGGTCAAGGAATTTTAGGCCCGCGTCCTGCACAATCTTATGTAGGGCTGTTCACGAGCCAAACCGAACCCGAACCGATCAGACCTTTGCTCGTGCTCGGTTTATTTACAAACCGATCCGAACCGAGCGTTTTTTCAACCGTGCCAAAGTCGAGCGAGCGTCTTTCGATCTGAGCATTTTTCGAACAAACGTCGAGCGAGTATCGAGCGTCATAGAACCAACAAGGAAAGTGACGATGGGAGTGCTAGTTATTAGAATAAAGTGTAGTTTTCGTCCCTGATGTTTCGTCCAATAGAACACAAGTAAAAATTTAACAAATAACAAGGAATACAAAAACACTCAACTAGTTCTATCGAGATTAGCTAAGCGGGAAGATAAATTGTCGACCGATTGAAACATAACCTTGTTTTATCGGAAGTTTGAAATTGAATGAACCGATTGAAGCAAAACCCTAGCGAGTTGCCGTCTTGGCGAGTGGCGATGGAGAAATCGAATAACGATGGCCAATGGGGGGTTTTGATTAGGGTCTTGTACTTCTGAATCGAATGACAGGTTGAGACTTGAGTATTGATCGACGATTCACATTTTTGTATTTAAAATTTTGACTCAATTACCCAAATAGACATTTAAGTAGGGCTGTTCATAAAGCTCGCGACTCGTAGCTCGGCTCGTAGCTCGCTCGAAAGAAGCTCGAGAAAAACTAGCTAAAAATCTCAATTTGAGATGATGTGAACCAAGCTAGCTCATTTTGTAACCAAGCCCAACTCGAGCTAAGCTAGGCTCGGCCCATGGCTCGGCTCGTTCTTAGGCTCGTTTAACTCCAATGTAAAGCTCAAGCCAAGTTTAGCCTCCTGAATTAATTTTGAGCTTGAGCTCGACCCCACCCTGGCTCGACTCGTTTACAGCCCTACATTTAAGTATTGGACAATGCACTATTGGTATTGAATTTCAATTCTAATTACTTAAATGAGCTTTATTTGGATCTTGGACCAAACATTGTTGATGTTGGTCTATAGTCATTTCATTAAAAATGATACACACACAAATATATATACATATTAAAAAATAAATCGAGCCAACCGAGCCGAACCGAACTGAGCGGACCTTTGCTCGTGCTCGGTTCATTTACAAACCGAATCGATCCGAAGCGAGCATTTTTTCATTCGAGCTGAATCGAACGAGCAAATACCGAGCATTTTTCGAGCGAGCATCAAACGAGCGTCGAGCGCTGAGCAATTTGAACAACACTAATCTTATGCAGCTCAAACTTATGCACTAGGTTATACTCCAACATATATCGATCAGGCTCTCTATGCAATGCAACTCCCCAGATCATATATCATATGACTCCTAACTCTAATCTTTCGTCTAATTTTAATACTCATTATTTGTCTAATTTTAATACTAACAAAACCATTACTGTTTATGGACAAGGCAGTCTAACCCTCACCCCGCCCCTCCTACCTTTTAAACTGAACCAAGTCCTATATGCACCTTCTTTAATCAAATATTGATTTTTGTTCGCCGTTTCACTACTGATAATAAACCGTCTATCGAATTTGAGCCGTATGGTTTTTTGGTGAAGGATATCAAGACAAAGACTCATATCTTACGATGCAATAACTCATGGATTCTTTACACATTCGATCTAACACAAGTCTTCAAGATACTTCTACCGCTTTCATTGCTCTCACTCAAGACACATGGCACCAATGTCTCGGTCATCCAGATCTCGTTTATTGCATCCATTTAAAAACTCTAGTTTAATTAATTGTGGAACATTTATCTATTTTTTTTTTGTCAATCTTAGTGTTTTTGTAAACATATTAGATTACCTTTTGAGGATTCAATGAATTTTACTTCCTTGCCTTTTGACATTATTCATAGTGATCTTTGGACCTTGCTAATTTTGGGCACGGAAGGACACCAATATTATATATTATTTCTTGATAATTACACCAATTTTTATTGGACCTACCCCCTAACCAACGTATCTGATGTATTCTCCACTTTCATCACATTCTATAACCTCATTAAAACACAATTCGAAAGAGGCAAATTGGAAAATAATAATCCCACCTCTCTGAAATTGGCCAATAATAATCCCAAGTCACGAATTAGCCAACAATAATCCCACCTCGTCCATTTTTTTTTGTAAAATACTCCACAGTTAACTTTAGCCTAACTGAGTTAATAAAATGCTGATGTGGCTAATAAATGTCTGCCACATGTTAAATTATTAATGACATGGATTATTTTAATCCAAAATTGAAAGTGGGTAAATACAAAAGCCATTTAACACTGAACGATTGATCAAAACATCACAGACTTAACCAAAACACATCTCTTCTATCTACAAAACCCTAAATTCTTATCAAGAACAACGCTGCAAACGAACGATCAGGTATGATGAGATTCTTGGTACATTCTTGTTCTTTATGCGATTGAATGTTGATTTAACCCTTCTCTCACTCTTTAAACCAACAGTATGGATGATAAGGTTATTGTCAAAGCTTGGCACGGTGGTAAGCTGAAAAGAAGACCTAAATTGCACTATGAAGGTGGTGATACTCATATGTTTGAAGTAGAAGTAAACAAGATGTCTTATTTTGAGCTGATCGATTATGTGATTGAGGGTGGGTCTTACCAAGATAAGAATATTGAACTTTTTTACCTGATGCCAGGAAAGAATTTTGCAGATGGTATTGTGCAGATTACCAATGACGAAGATGTAATGGATATGCTGAAAAAATTGGGGGACAAAGATGCCAGGCACATCCTTCATTTGTATGCACAAAGTAAGAAATCTGTAGACTTCCAAGCCCAAACTGTTGCCTTCAAAGGTTTTACTAAGAGAGCTGCAAACAGGACTTTAACACCTACAAAACAACTTATTGAAACCATACCTGATGCCATACCTGAAGCCCAACCTGATGCCCAACCTGAAGCCCAACCTGAAGCCCAACCTGAAGCCCAACTTGAAGCCCAAACTGAACCCCAAACTAAAACCCTAACTGTCTTCAGAGGCTTTACAAGAAGTACTGCAAACAGGAACCTAATACCAACCAAACAGCTTTTACAGTTGACTAATTCATCAGACATAAACAGAAGTCCTGTTGGTTTCGCAAAGGCAATTCAGTGCGGGCAGTCAACACCTACCAAAGACCCTTCTGGATCTGATGAAGATAAGGAAGGATCTGAATCAGAAACTGGAGAAGATAAGGAAGGATCTGAATCAGAAAGTGGAGAAGAAGATGCAGACTGGACTCCAGATCAGTTAGATGCTGGTTCTGATGATGATGATGATGAGGAGTGGAGGGCATATGTGGCTGCATTAAAGCAAAACAATTTATCAAAGAAACAAATTGTTGAAAGGTTATTGAAAGACTTCAATTGTAACAAGGCTGTTGTAGAAACAGAATTTAGTGAAGCTAGCAGCTATGAGGACTCAGATGGAGATATTAATTCACCTGGAGAGAGTGAAGATGATGACATAAGGGGTAAGAAGTACAAGGAAGTTCTTCCAGTTGTAAGTGAAAATACTGACTGGACTAAGTGGGTTTGGGTAGTTGGTACTAGGTTCCCAACAAGGGAAGCAGTGAAAGATGCTTTTAGAAATTATGCAATCTTCAATGGTAGGAATCTTAAAGTGTCTGTAAGTGACAAGAATAGGCAGGGAAGGGTTGGTGTTAGATGTGTTAAAACCTGTCCTTTTAAGGTGTATGTGTCTTACCATGTTAAAAAAGCATGCTTCCTTGTGAAAAGTGTAGTTAATGAACATAGTTGTCAAAGAAATATGTTGAAGAACAGACAGTTAACTGGACAATTCATAGCTAGTCAGTTCCTACATATTTTCAAGGCTAATCCTAATTGGAAGGCAAGGGAAATCCAGGATGCAGTGAAAGAAAAGTTCAAGGTCATTGTCAGTAAATGGTTGGTATACAAGGCAAAGACTTATGCCCATCTCAAACTTCATGGTTCAATGAAAGAGCATTATGGGAAGCTGGGTGCATACTTAGCAGCATTGAAATAAGCTAATCCAACATCTACTTTTGAACTTGTGACTGTCCCATCAGAATATTATGGACAGGAACCTGGTACAGAGGTTTTCTTTAGACTGTTTATTTGCTTTGATCCAGTTAAGAAGGGGTTTTTAGCAGGTTGTAGAAGGCTTCTACGTCTAGATGGTTGTTTTATAAAGACATTTCTTGGTGGTATGTTATTGGTGGCAGTAGGTAGGGATGGGAATGATCAGATGTATCCAGTTGCTTGGGCAGTTGTGGAAGGTGAAAACAATGACAGTTGGTGGTGGTTCATGAATGAGTTGAAGAAGTGCCTAGAAGTATCTGATGAAGGGAAGGGTTGGACACTAGTATCTGACCAGCAAAAGGTAACTTTTTGTATAGTCTAAATACTGTATAGTGTAAATACTTATATAACAAATGTTTGGTTTAGAATATGCTGCATTAATTGACTTATTTCAGGGGTTATTGAATGCTGTTGCCTCTGTATGGGGCAATTCTGAGCATAGAAATTGTGCTAGGCATATATATGCTAATTGGCACAAAAAACACAAGGGTGATGAACTTAAGGAGTTGTTTTGGAGGGCTGCCAAAGCTTATAATATTGCTGACCACAAAAAAGCAATTGAAGAAATGAGGATTGTGGATGAAAAGGCAACTGATGCATTCATTAACCAGAATCCTAAGTGCTTCTGTAGGTGCTATCTTAATATTGAGAACAAGACTGATGTTATTGTGAACAATATGGCAGAAACCTTCAATGGTTTCATCATACAGTCCAGATCAAAGCATTTAATTCAAATGTTGGAAGACTTAAACTTGTAATCCCAGGAAGACAAACTATGTATGGCTTTGTGCAGCTTATGGTAGTCCTATTTGGTATGTTTTATGTGCAGCTTATGGCTTTGTTTTGCAGCCTTGGTTATGTCCACTTTATGTCCAGTTTATGACCAGTTAATGCCTATGTTTTGCAGCCTTGATTAAGTCCAGTTTATGTCCAGTTCATGTCCAACACATTCAACAACCTAACCATTGCATTAAAGGGATACATTACTAAAGCGTCAAATATAACCAAAACATGATATATTGAACCAAAACAACCTATTACATACTCGACACATGACTAAAAGCGTCAAATATAACCAAAACACCCTATTACACAGTCGACACATGACTAAAGCGTCAAATATAACCAAAACACCCTATTACATACTCGATACATTACTAAAGCGGGTCAATATAACCAAAACAACACTACTGCAATGCAAACAATAACAACAAAACATGTTTTCTTTGATTTCTTTTTCAAACTCTTATTCTCTTCTTCTATCAATGTCTTCTCAAATACCAGTCTTTCATTGTCCATCTCAACAAAACGACAGTTGCATTCACTTGATAACACGGCATCGACTTCTTGTTTCCACATAAAGAATTTGCAATCAAATACCTGAAAAACAGGTGGTTAAGATTTTAGATTCAATATCATTTTTTTTTTGTAAATTAACTTACAGGCCAGAGAGGGCATCCATAAAACTCTTCTCCTTGCCTTGAACTTCGATTTCCAGCCACCCTACGAATTGCAACTAACTCATGGTTACAATAAACTCTTCCATCGGTGCCAAGTCTGAAAATTTTGGGGGTTTTTTGAACGAATTGAAGAAGACGATGCTGATGAACTCATGTTTTCGCGATTGGGATCGATTGAAAAGGCTTAATTTTGGAGATTGGGGGTTGTTTTATGAATTAGGGTTCATGCTTGGTGAACTCTGATCGAACATGTGGTCAATTCCCCTTTTTATAATCAGTCAACTAACAATTAAATGATTTAATATAATCCATAATCCAAGTCATTTAAAAAAAATCCATGTGGCAGACATTTATTAGCCACATCAGCATTTTATTAACTCAGTTAGGCTAAAGTTAACTGTGGAGTATTTTACAAAAAAAATGGACGAGGTGGGATTATTGTTGGCTAATTCGTGACTTGGGATTATTATTGGCCAATTTCAGAGAGGTGGGATTATTATTTTCCAATTTGCCTTCGAAAGACACATAAAACACACTAATATATATATAAATTTTATATATATGCAGGGGAGGAGCTTAGTGGAAACCCGGGGGCGCAATCCCCCCCCCCCCCCTCCCCTTCCCCTCTCAAATGTTTCGGTTAGAAGTGTAAAATTTTCTATTTTTCATCCGAAAATTTTAAAAATTATAAAGGATCCCCCACCCCATTATTTTGCCTAAATATTTTATACAATATATAAATTGGATCCCACAACTTTCCGGCCCCTCGGAACTTTTAGTCAAACTCCGTCATTGTAATATGTAAAAATCCCTTTAATAAAAGTTGTCGCTAAAAAAAGTTAGTGAAATTCAGCTAATGACCGAGTTGTGGTGAATCCGAGTGAGTTGGGACGGAAAACAAGCATGCTTGTAGTTTACACAAAAGCCAAAGGTTGGACAAATGGGGACATTTCTTGTAGTTAGGGAACCCGACCCAATTGAAATAGATGATAGATAAGAACGACTAACGTGTTTTGGTTGCAAATTCACCAATGAGGGCCACCTTGGCTGACCATCCACTTATTAGGGGTGAGCATATAACCGAAATAACCGAACCGAAACCGAAATAACCGAAATTACCGAACCGAAATTAACCGAACCGAGCCTTAACCGACGGTTCGGTTATCCGTTTTTATAATAACCGAAAAAACGGTTCGGTTACGGTTAAGCCCATTTTACCGAACCGATTTATCCATAACCGAACCGATTGGCCCAATGCATATTTTTTGTGATTATATTTATATCTAGTCCTAAGTTTTTAAGAAGCCCATTGTTTTTAGACCCAAGTTACTAAGCCCATTTTACATTAATAAAAAACAAATGTCAGGTCCATTACTGATTACACTATAAACAAATGAAAGTGAAAAAAAAAAAAAATTTGTTAGTGGGCCGATTATCAGTAAACAAATGTCAGGTCCATGTCCATTACACTAATAAACAAATGTTAGTTTTTTTGAATTGTATTTGTATCATTCACCTTCCCAACAAGTCAACAACAACTTACACAAACTATAAAAAAAATAAAAAATAAAAAATAAAAATTGAAAAATAAAAAAAATAAAAAAACGGTTATTAAAATGGGGTTGCCATTCGAGTCAACATAATAGAATAAATACTATTATTCATATATAAATAAATATATCACATCTTAATTACATGATCGATTTTATTTTAAATAAAAACAACATATAATCATCATTATCATACTCAGTAAATTCTACCAATAGCAAAGCTAAGATATGATCTGAGGAGGGTAAGATGTAGACAGCGTTACCTCTAATCCGTAGGAATAGAGGCTGCTTCCAGTGAGACCCATGGCTCGATTGTAGTTTTGTATCAAGCCTTGGACATAAGGCACACAACACTCGGCAATTAAGACAAAGGCCAATTAGTGCATGTACTCCATGGTCTTTCGGCTATCAACGCCACCACATGATGCATGATCAACCATCCCACTCTACTAACATTATTTTCACGAAATTAGTAAAACAACGTTAAAATTAGCGCACTTTCACTTTTGCCTCTCAAACGTCCACGCATATATACATTATATGCGTATACCGCAAGCAGGGCGTTAAAAAAACAACATATAAACACTTGTAAATTTTATTTAGATCTAACGCATAAACCCGTACATCTCACTCTCTTCCTTTTACTAGATATTTTTCTTGAACTCTTTAACCAAAGTTGATTCTATAAAAAAGTTGAAAATCAACCCGACAATGAATATAATAAAAAGGTAGAAATGCTATTAATTAATTTTTCCTTGTCAAAGCTGGTTTCAATTTAACATTAGTTAATTTATATATGTTAGAATAAACTTTTAACTGATAGGCGTTTGTAATTGCTTATTAAAATACTTGGTACTTCTTTTATTTTTAAATCAATTTATAAACAGCTTTTCCATGACTCCCTAAATAACTGGTCTGAACAAGTTGTTAGATAAGTTTCTATTAAGCTATAAGGGATACCGAGTGGGTGCGGTTTAATGTGGTACTTAGTTTACCAATTGGGAACACAACCGCCAACATAAGTTTACCACTCAAAGGTTTACCAGTTCGGTGATGGGTTGCCGAAGCGGTGAAGGGAAGGAAGCTGGGAAGGATAGAGAGGGTGTGTGTGTGGTGGGGTCCATGTCATCTCAACTAATCACATCTTTTTTTTTTTTAAATAATTTACCAATTTAATGAAGTGTCTAACTGTTGCCAACACTTTTGAGCATAATTTAAACACTTTTCATTGAATGACATGACACACTCTCATTGGTTGATTTTGAAGTTTATCACTTTCAAGTGTCTAACCACTCCCTACACCCTAATAGTAGACAGTGAATTATATACAGTTATAAACATTAATAAGGTTAGAAAATCCTAAAAGAGAAAAAAGAAGAATATACGAATTGCTTTAATTAGATACAACTTGCAACCCATAAACGAGGATAGTTACGGTATAAACCATAGTTATTCTAAAAAGCTTTTAATATATAATTAATATTTAAATAGAAAATTGTGACAAGCATATAACAAGCTACAATACAACTTCTGAAGTTTTTTTAGTTAAAAATTGATTTTGTTATATGATGTATTGTTTTTTTTTTTTTTTCAGAAAGTTATAATAGGAATAGCATAAAATTAAGCTTGAATAAAGGACAAGTATCGATTTGAATATACTTGCAGGTGAAAGTGAAACCATTCAACTTTAGAATAATTTTTATATTTTCAGACATATCAACTTGAAATGAATTTCCGATAATTCATGTTAGTTTAATAATAAAAATCTATTGGTACATGATTTAATAAGATATACATGTATATATTGTATGTATAAAAGGACGGCAAAAGGAGACGAGAGGATATGCATGGAATATGGTACGAGGACGGCATGAAAAAAGAAAAAGAAAAAGAAATAGAAAAAGAAAAAGGAAGTGGAGGAGGTTTATCCACTCATCTAGGGGTGTTCAGAAAAAACCGTAACCAAATAAAAACCGTAAACCGAACCGTAACCGTAACCAAATAAACCGATCCGAATAACGAATTCGGTTTTTGGTTTGGTTTCTAACCGAAACCGAATTGTGAATATGGTTTTTGGTTCGGATTTGGATCCACATTTTTATTTTATTTGGTTTATTCGGTTTATTTGGATAACCGAATAAACCATTTAACTTAATTAATTATTAAATAAAAATAATAATATTTATAAATCTTATACATTTTATTAGCCCATGATAATTATTTTTTTATGCAGCCCAACCCAAAATACCCAAAGCCCAACTCAAACCCACTTCGTCAAACCCAAAATACCCTTAACCCTCCAAGTTTATTTGGTTTATTTTTTTTAGGGGTTAGGTTTTCTTCATTTTCTTCAGCCGACGCCCGACTGGTCTGCTTCTCATACTATTCTTCAGCCGACTTGCTCTTGAATATCAAACCCTCCGGGTCTTTTCTGAATCAACATTTAGCACGAGAGGTAGGGTGCTTGATACATTTAGGAGTTCTTTAAGTCCTCCAATTGTCGAAGCTTTAATTTGTTGTCAAGATTGGATTCGTCCAGAAGGTGATGTTGTTAACGTGGAAGAGAACATTGAAGAGCTTGATAAGCTGGAAGAAGGTTATTGTTTTTTTTGACCCGTTTCTCATTATTCTTTTAACAAACATTATTTATATTTATATTATATTTACAAGTTAATACAACTAAACATCTATTGGTTTTCTTTTTTCTTGTAGAAATGAAGGGTTATGCATGATTGGAGGAATGGGTTATGTATGCAGGTTCATTCTAGTTGGAGAAAGACTCATGTTTGAAGATTATTTATATTTTGTGCAATTAGACTTGTTAACTATTTATTCTCTATGATCTATGTTTTGAAGCTTTAACTTTGTGGTTGTGTCTACGACTGCTTTATGGATGTGTTTGCTTTATTTCACAATGAGAGTTTCTTGTATTCATATATTTTTAGGTGTAAATTAGTGGCGATGTTCGGAAGTTGGAACACAAATATAAATATAAATTAGGAAAAAATTTACTTACGTGCAATTTGGTTAGATTTGGTTTATTTGGTTTATTTGGTTTCTATCCGAAACCAAACCGAATTGAATTTGGTTTGGTTTGGATCGGTTTGCATATTCCTTATTTGGTTTGGTTTGGATTTGGTTTGGGGTACAAAAGTTTGAAAACCGAATAAACCGAACCGAATAAACCAAATAAACCATAAACCGAACCGATGAACACCCCTACACTCATCCTCCATTATCATCGCCACACTTTTCGCTTGGTCATATCCCCTCCCGCCCATTGGAACTCAATGATAACGACCCAACCTTCTCTTACATCCAACTCATTTCCATCAAATTATTATTATATAATTATATACACATATATATATTTATTATTTAGAGTAAAATGCACGGATGATCCCTGTGGTTTTGCAAAGTTTCAGCTATAGTCCCCAGATTTTGGAAATTACACTCATAGTCCCTGTGGTTTGACAGTTTGTTACGCGGATAGTCCCTGGAGTGGATGAAGGTTAGTTTTCTCAGTTAAGTTGGTGTGAAATGACAAAAATACCCTTATTATTAAAAAATAACAATTAACACAACAAAAGAAATATACCATTACCACCTAGAATCATATTGCCACTACACCACCATCTGCTACAACATCGTCATTATAACCACCACACCGTCATCATAACCACCACCCACTACCATAACCCCCACCTGGAATCATATCGCCACAAAACCACCACCTGCAACCTGACCTTGACCATAACCACCACCTTGAACCATACCGCCTCCAAACCACCACCTGCAACCACACCATCACCATAACCAACACTTCCACCTTTCTTCTCCAGCCATCAAATTCCAAAATCATCAAACAACCAATGTTATTTCCAAAAAAAAAAAAAAAAAAACCTGATACGGATTGAACCAAATTCTCGTCGAATCAAAGCACCATCACCAATCGCGCATCACCTGTAACACCTGTGCCTTCACGGCCATCAAACAAATACCGAACCAATGAAATATTATATTTCATACTTGGGATTTGTAAAAATATGTGTATCATTTTGCACATATCAATTCTCGTTCAAATCCAAACTCTAAATTCACTTTCTAGAAGGTTATACGCGCACCGATGCGTAGATATAACCAGTTTAATGCAACAAACACTCCGGAATAGTGGAATAGGCTTAACATACCTTAAATAACCTTTACATAACTTAGAAATAAGTTTTGAAGGCTTTGGTATGGCAAAACCAAGTTAATTCGCTTACAGGGACTAAAGTTGACAAACTGCGAAAGTATGCCAATTTGAACTGTAACAGACATTCCGGAACATGACCATAAGTTAAACATACCATAAATATCCTTCACATAGCTTAGAAATAGGCTTTGAGGTGTTCGGTATGCTAAAATAAACTTTTGTGTCATTCAGGGACTAAAAGTGTCAAAAAGTGCACAAGTTTGCATTTTCGCGCATAACTTACGTTCTGAATACATCTGGACATCCAAAAATTTATGTAAGCATGACTACATTATATTTTAGTGTTCGCCTTAATAAAAATCCATTCGTCGCGTCATTTGGATCGTTTTTCGCGCTTATGCGCATTCCGTCGTAATTAAGCGAACATCGCGTTCGTACGACCAAACGAACCATCATCCGGCATATTTTTGAGTATGTTTTGAGTTCCCTATATTTTAACTTCATTTTAGAGACTTGAAATGAGGTTAACGGGGTTCAAACGCATCGAAAAAGGGCTTAAAACACAACAGGGACCATTTCTGCCAATTTAGAAACATTTCTGAATCAGATGGGTCAGTGGCGTAGCGCGACGCCTAAAGCCTTATCAGTCGCGCTACGCGACTGCATGACCTGGACCAGATTCAATGTTTTAAATACAAGTTGCAACTAATTGATCCTTAACCACATGTTTTAAGTTGCTTAGTCACTAAGATAAGGACCAATTTAAGCCACCACAACTTTCCGACACTTGTACGGACATGATTAAGGCACGATTTTCGACAAACGATCCTAACGGTTCGGGTATTCCTATAAATACCCAACCCACACAACATCAAAACCCACTAGAATTCTGATTTTGAGAGCTCTAAGTTGAAACCATTGTTTCATACCTGAGTTCTTGGATCGGGATTAGCATTCGGGGACCCTTCGTAAGTATTCTTTCGTTCTTTTCCTTATTTTACTGCTTTTCGAGTCAGAAAGTCAAACTTTGTTTGACTTTCAGCGTTGACCAGTAATGGTCAATGCGAAGTTCGTTTGAACTTCGCAACGTGATTGTAATCACGATGGTCATAGTCCCTTGGGACTATGCCTACTGATTACCACGTTGTCTAGGGTCGTAGGGTAAGCGATCTAATAAATCGCTTATACCTCGAACCCGACCCAGTTTGGTCGATCATTAGGATCCGACCAAATACATTAGGTGACCCTAGTATAGGGCATAACCTTCCGAGGTTATACCCTATGGTCACATCGTTTAAGTAGTTGTATGATAGGTAGTTTATATGCCTTAGGTAAATTACCAGAATACCCTTTTCATGTATAATTGGTAATTAAGCATATGTAACCTAAACTTTTGTCACATAACGGATTATGTAACATGTTTAGGCATATAACACTTGTCATAGGGCTAGTTAGGCGGTCCGAACGCGTTACACGCGAACGACGCGTTAAAGTAGCATAAGCTACCTAAACGGGTCGTAATGGGTCGTAGACAGTTATGTTAGGTTTCATTTAGTATGCAGGCTTTGTTAAACCAAATGACACGAGTCTCTACACTCGTTTGGTTTACAAACCCTAATGCTATCCGATCTTCCGATCTAGGTCCGGTTAATTAACATAGTTACCTATATTAGGTGCCGTTTGATATCCGCGATCTCTAGCATTGTTTGGTTGTTACTCAAGGACTTCTGAGCAATCTCAAGTGAGTACATAGACCCCTCTTTTACTGTTTTCCAAACTGTTTTGGGGTGGAACACATGTGCCTACTTGTTACTTTCAAGCTTTCCTGTTTTCACATCATATACATGCTATGTTCGTTAGTACATAATAGTACATGATTTCATTTCATCTTATGCTAGGTGTGCCCATTGTGTGCATTACTTAGTACATTGTTTTACATGACATTTTATGCTAGGTGTGCCCATTGTGTGCATTACTTAGTACATTGTTTTACATGACATTTCATGCTAGGTGTGCCCATTGTGTGCATTACTTAGTACATTGTTTTACATTACATTTCATGCTAGGTGTGCCCATTGTGTGCATTACTTAGTACATTGTTTTACATGACATTTCCTGCTAGGTGTGCCCATTGTGTGCATTACTTAGTACATCGTTTTACATGACATTTCACGCTATGTATGTTCATTTGATTACATACTTAGTGCATTGTTTTCACATGTTTACATTTTGGTATGACATTTGGTTTGTTTACATGGGACAATACATTCATTAACATTAGCTACGCCGTTCGTTAGTAGGTAGTGGTACCATAGGAATTGACAACTCCCGTTCCGGACATCCCAGGGAAAGGGGACAGAAAGGAATGACCGAATTCGTTGACATAAGACAGATAGACCTTTAATTTGTTTAAAGGGTTTATCACCACAGTCGCCAGGCTTGGATGTATGCATTTTCACAATACCGCATAAATGTTCATATTAAATATTTGCATGCATTTACACAAAACATAGCTTTGATTTAAACCAAGTTTTACTTCAATACTTTGTTTTTGTGCATATGGTTTAGTTGAGACCTTTCACTTGCCATACATGACATTTTTGACATAGACATTTGACAGGGATATTTGACATAGACATTTGACATGGATATTTGACATAGACATTTGACATGGATATTTGACATAGACATTTTGACATGATTTACATCTTGACATGAACATTTTACATTGTTTGGTTTGGTTTGATTAAGTGATTAAGTAACGATGCGTGTGTAATATGATACAAGCATGGTGGATACGCCGCTGGTACTTCCTATATATAAGTGTTTGTATGGTATTACATGTCGTAACGTTATTTGAATCATTTCAGTTTGAGACATAGAACATTTCACACAAATAACATACTTTTCACAAGACATTGATTTATAAACAACTTATCTTATGCAAACATATTTTACTTGGTTATTCATTTAACCTTACATTTATTTATACTTATCATCTGATCTTATCGTTTTTTTTCAAATGATTTAAAAGACAAAGCAAATAACAAGGTTCATGACTAAACATTTTCTCAAACATAAGTCATGAATCTTATTTTCACAAAACCTATGTATCTCACAGGCATTTTTATGCTGACGTACCTATTTTCACATGTGTTTTTCAGGAACTGCTGCATAAGATGATCAAGATACACATAGGCAGACTTGGGCTTTAGTGACAATAAAAGATGCAAGACTAGTTAATTATGTTGTATTTTCTTGTTTGTTAAGACATTGTAACACTTTTAATCAATAAAACGAAACTTCAATTGCCATGGATTTGAAACAATTAATTCTGTTACAACACTCCCCGACATTTCCGCCACGTTTGTATGTTCTACGTGGTCGGGGTGTGACAGAAAAGATGGTATCAGAGCCAATGGTTATAGGGAATTAGGTTATTAGTAATTAGTAATGCTTTGACCTAGTCTATAACCTTCTTAGGACCCTAACGCGAGTTTACTTGCGTTTAGTCATAAAACAATACTGTCATCTATCCTTAGGCGACAACCGCAACAAAAACATAAATTTCAAAACCGCTTTGAAAACTAATCATCTGTTCTAGGATGATTGATTACTAGGTTTTGAACCCTCTATTGTAAGGTTTTGAACTCTCTATTATATGGTTTTGAACCCCTTTGAGTTTTCAAAACTTCGTCAAGGTTTTGGGTTTTAAATAATGTGAACACGTGCAAACTGGAAGGGTGAATGCCTGTATTCTGGGTTTCTGTCTAGGCAAGCACTTCGTATACATCTCATCAGACGCGAGACCAGTTGTGCTTACCTGGGAATTCTTGGGATGAGTGTTCACTTATAGGCGAGCATGTCTTCGCGATACATTATTTTTGACCTATTTACTTTGATTTGTCACCATCTCATTTGTTTGCCTTAGGTAACAAACAAATGATCACAATTTTCATTCGTTACCATTCTGTATTGATTATCCAATAACCTTTCACTCGTTTCTTCCTCTGTCTTTCATTTTCTTCTAGAATGTCTATTCCTCTTGGCACTGGTCAAATGCCCGAGCGAACAGCCAAATTTGTCCAGCAAATTGGCGAAGTGATTCAGAGGACTGTGGATTTAGGTATTGCCATGGCTCGTCTTAACAATGAAGCCTCTCGTCTCGACAATGAAGCCACTCAAGAGCCACCAAAGGTAACAGAAGTCAAGCCAGCACCAAAATCAAGGAAACGTAAGGCTTCAAGGAAACCCGCAGCGGTTACACCTAATCAAGCGGGACCTAGCCATGTGGCAAGGCCACCAGCTAGGAAGCCATACAACGGAACTGCACCCTTGTGCAACCAATGTAGCCTTCATCATCAGGCTAGTGTGAAGTGCCGCAAATGCCAAACTTGTGGACTTATAGGTCATACGGCAAGGGTTTGTCCAACTGCGGGAGTAGCAAAACAAGCAGGACCCATCCGGGTGGCAACACCACCTGCAAAGAAAGCATATGCCGGTACCGCACCTCATTGTGCACGCTGCAACGGTCATCACGCGGTACAACAAGCTTGCTGGCAATGCACGACGTGTGGTAAACTTGGGCATTTGGCCAATGTTTGTCGTTTGGGACAAAATCAGGCTTCTCAGGTCCAAGCTCCGGTTCAAGGGAATGCTGCAAGATTCCCACTGGGTTCCTGTTTCAACTGCGGAGAGATTGGTCACTTCCGCCACAACTGTCCGAGACTGGTGAATGCAAATGCTAATGCGAATCCAACTCTCGGATGAGCAGTTGGCTGAACAAAGGATGTTGCTGTCTTATGCCTTTGTTTCTTTTGTTTCGTGTATTGTGAAACAATATGTCTTGTTCATAAATAAAAATCGTTGTTCACAAATTCTGATATACAAGTATAGTTACATGTGTGTATGATTTTCCTATGATACCTGCATTAAGGAACTATGTTCCTTACAAACTACTCTTGTGATTCTCACTTTCAAGCGATCGCTCATAATTTCCTCGAAAGTTCTAAGTACTCGTTTCATTCTAAGAAACGAAGTACAGGAAATAAAGTGAAATTATGAGTAATCGTGCTTTTGCACATCTGTACTTTTGAATCCTTGGTTGGATAACTAAGGATATTTTCAAATCTCATACCCATTACGTTTTGATTTTTCAACATACACAGTACAAGTATTTCAAAACAATCTTCATGATCTCAAAACTTTTCATATAGTTTGAAAACAAATTTTTTTGATGCATTGTCTATGTTATTTCAAAAACATTGGCCATGTTATCAAAACCAACCTTTCTAATTTCAAAATATTTCATATAGTCTAAAGACAATATTAACACAATACATTTTCTGATCAAGTGCATGATTTCGAAAAGCATCATTCATGTCTTTCAAAAACCTTATACATAATTTCAAAATTCATCTCGCATGATTTTAAAAACATTTTTGTAAATATATCTACCTAATACACCTACTTTATTTCAAAAGTATTATATATAGGGTTTCAAAAACGTTAAACATTTTTTTTTTCTAAAAGGAACCCCATGCATAGTTTTCAAAAATATTTTCCTCATACAGTGATTTAACCTTCAAATTCGGCTTCATATGTCGCCTTGGCATATCTGGCATCTCAATTTCATAAGCATTATTACTTCATGTTTTGACATAAGCACGTCCAGTGCAAGGTTTCAAAACATCTTCAACTTTTAAAATCCATATGGGATCTATTTATCTTCACAATTAGATCCTTGTGGATGATCATCATTCAAATCAGAGTCCTTAATTGGATTCCTTATGTACCTTAATTCGAACACTTCGGTTCCTAGTAATCGAAATCGAATTTTCTTTTTGAATCTTTCTATCTTTATAGTTAGATTCTTGATAATGTTTAAAGTGCCAAATGAAATCCACGAGATGGATTCCTAGTGTGCTTTAAATACATGTACTCTGTTAGCAGAACAAACTTCTAGTTAAGCAATTTTTGGTTATGTGACTATGTGTTTATTCATGTCATGTTTTCTTTTATGCATTTTGTGTTTTAATACTCTGGATATTCGTTATCCAAATCCTCGCAGAATCTTTCATATCTTCATATGAGGGATTCGTAGCAGGATATTCAAAAGGTACTACCTTTAATCCTTAATGGGATTCTATGTAATAGTTAAGACCCTTGGATTATATAGTACTGCTCCATGATTCATAAGAGATCCTTTTAGTGGTCTAGTCTAAAAGATTGATTCACAATTTGGTTAGAGAACGACATCTAGTGATGTAGCTGAACAGACTCCTTGATAGTCTATTTAAATCATTTATTGATTTAGTCTAAAGGACTCTATGGCGGTCTAAGTCACGCTCATCACAGGATTGTTCATTTGGTTTTACCCTACACATTATAAAATAGACTGTGTGAACTGTGCAAGGAATTCTCTAATTATGGATGCGCACATAATTATGAAATTTAGTGCACAGAAATCCAGTAAGATTTATTATGTGAAGGAACCGATAGTGACAACAATAACAAAATGAGAACGATGTAATGGAGGCATGGTGGACGCACCAATGACGCTTCATATACTTGTATATAAGTGTCCCTCTTACATTGCAAACATAATGTTATTAAGGTTACTAGAAGTTCAAGAACCCTAACCAATGTTGTTTGATCTTTTCAACTTCATGTTTTAAACTCTCACAAGTTTCCTCTAAATAAATTTCGGGACGAAATTTCCTAAAGTAGGGGAGACTGTAACACCTGTGCCTTCACGGCCATCAAAAAAATACCGAACCAATGAAATATTATATTTCATACTTGGGATTTGTAAAAATATGTGTATCATTTTGCACATATCAATTCTCGTTCAAATCCAAACTCTAAATTCACTTTCTAGAAGGTTATACGCGCACCGATGCGTAGATATAACCAGTTTAATGCAACAAACACTCCGGAATAGTGGAATAGGCTTAACATACCTTAAATAACCTTTACATAACTTAGAAATAAGTTTTGAAGGCTTTGGTATGGCAAAACCAAGTTAATTCTCTTACAGGGACTAAAGTTGACAAACTGCGAAAGTATGCCAATTTGAACTGTAACAGACATTCCGGAACATGACCATAAGTTAAACATACCATAAATATCCTTCACATATAGGGCTGTAAACGAGTCGAGCCGAGTCGAGCCAGGGTGGGGTCGAGCTCAAGCTCGAAATTAATTCAGGCGGTTAAACTCGGCTTGAGCTTTACGTCGGAGTTAAACGAGCCTAAGAACGAGCCAACGAGCCGAGCCATGGGCCGATCCGAGCTTAGCTCGAGCTGGGCTTGGTTACAAAATGAGCCAGCTTGGTTCACGACATCTCAAATTGAGTTTTTTTAGCTAGTTTTTCTCGAGCTTCTTTCGAGCGAGCTACGAGTCGCGAGCTTTATGAACAGCCCTATTCACATAGCTTAGAAATAGGCTTTGAGGTGTTCGGTATGCTAAAATAAACTTTTGTGTCATTCAGGGACTAAAAGTGTCAAAAAGTGCACAAGTTTGCATTTTCGCGCATAACTTACGTTCTGAATACATCTGGACATCCAAAAATTTATGTAAGCATGACTACATTATATTTTAGTGTTCGCCTTAAGAAAAATCCATTCGTCGCGTCATTTGGATCGTTTTTCGCGCTTATGCGCATTCCGTCGTAATTAAGCGAACATCGCGTTCGTACGACCAAACGAACCATCATCCGGCATATTTTTGAGTATGTTTTGAGTTCCCTATATTTTAACTTCATTTTAGAGACTTGAAATGAGGTTAACGGGGTTCAAACGCATCGAAAAAGGGCTTAAAACACAACAGGGACCATTTCTGCCAATTTAGAAACATTTCTGAATCAGATGGGTCAGTGGCGTAGCGCGACGCCTAAAGCCTTATCAGTCGCGCTACGCGACTGCATGACCTGGACCAGATTCAATGTTTTAAATACAAGTTGCAACTAATTGATCCTTAACCACATGTTTTAAGTTGCTTAGTCACTAAGATAAGGACCAATTTAAGCCACCACAACTTTCCGACACTTGTACGGACATGATTAAGGCACGATTTTCGACAAACGATCCTAACGGTTCGGGTATTCCTATAAATACCCAACCCACACAACATCAAAACCCACTAGAATTCTGATTTTGAGAGCTCTAAGTTGAAACCATTGTTTCATACCTGAGTTCTTGGATCGGGATTAGCATTCGGGGACCCTTCGTAAGTATTCTTTCGTTCTTTTCCTTATTTTACTGCTTTTCGAGTCAGAAAGTCAAACTTTGTTTGACTTTCAGCGTTGACCAGTAATGGTCAATGCGAAGTTCGTTTGAACTTCGCAACGTGATTGTAATCACGATGGTCATAGTCCCTTGGGACTATGCCTACTGATTACCACGTTGTCTAGGGTCGTAGGGTAAGCGATCTAATAAATCGCTTATACCTCGAACCCGACCCAGTTTGGTCGATCATTAGGATCCGACCAAATACATTAGGTGACCCTAGTATAGGGCATAACCTTCCGAGGTTATACCCTATGGTCACATCGTTTAAGTAGTTGTATGATAGGTAGTTTATATGCCTTAGGTAAATTACCAGAATACCCTTTTCATGTATAATTGGTAATTAAGCATATGTAACCTAAACTTTTGTCACATAACGGATTATGTAACATGTTTAGGCATATAACACTTGTCATAGGGCTAGTTAGGCGGTCCGAACGCGTTACACGCGAACGACGCGTTAAAGTAGCATAAGCTACCTAAACGGGTCGTAATGGGTCGTAGACAGTTATGTTAGGTTTCATTTAGTATGCAGGCTTTGTTAAACCAAATGACACGAGTCTCTACACTCGTTTGGTTTACAAACCCTAATGCTATCCGATCTTCCGATCTAGGTCCGGTTAATTAACATAGTTACCTATATTAGGTGCCGTTTGATATCCGCGATCTCTAGCATTGTTTGGTTGTTACTCAAGGACTTCTGAGCAATCTCAAGTGAGTACATAGACCCCTCTTTTACTGTTTTCCAAACTGTTTTGGGGTGGAACACATGTGCCTACTTGTTACTTTCAAGCTTTCCTGTTTTCACATCATATACATGCTATGTTCGTTAGTACATAATAGTACATGATTTCATTTCATCTTATGCTAGGTGTGCCCATTGTGTGCATTACTTAGTACATTGTTTTACATGACATTTTATGCTAGGTGTGCCCATTGTGTGCATTACTTAGTACATTGTTTTACATGACATTTCATGCTAGGTGTGCCCATTGTGTGCATTACTTAGTACATTGTTTTACATTACATTTCATGCTAGGTGTGCCCATTGTGTGCATTACTTAGTACATTGTTTTACATGACATTTCCTGCTAGGTGTGCCCATTGTGTGCATTACTTAGTACATCGTTTTACATGACATTTCACGCTATGTATGTTCATTTGATTACATACTTAGTGCATTGTTTTCACATGTTTACATTTTGGTATGACATTTGGTTTGTTTACATGGGACAATACATTCATTAACATTAGCTACGCCGTTCGTTAGTATGTAGTGGTACCATAGGAATTGACAACTCCCGTTCCGGACATCCCAGGGAAAGGGGACAGAAAGGAATGACCGAATTCGTTGACATAAGACAGATAGACCTTTAATTTGTTTAAAGGGTTTATCACCACAGTCGCCAGGCTTGGATGTATGCATTTTCACAATACCGCATAAATGTTCATATTAAATATTTGCATGCATTTACACAAAACATAGCTTTGATTTAAACCAAGTTTTACTTCAATACTTTGTTTTTGTGCATATGGTTTAGTTGAGACCTTTCACTTGCCATACATGACATTTTTGACATAGACATTTGACAGGGATATTTGACATAGACATTTGACATGGATATTTGACATAGACATTTGACATGGATATTTGACATAGACATTTTGACATGATTTACATCTTGACATGAACATTTTACATTGTTTGGTTTGGTTTGATTAAGTGATTAAGTAACGATGCGTGTGTAATATGATACAAGCATGGTGGATACGCCGCTGGTACTTCCTATATATAAGTGTTTGTATGGTATTACATGTCGTAACGTTATTTGAATCATTTCAGTTTGAGACATAGAACATTTCACACAAATAACATACTTTTCACAAGACATTGATTTATAAACAACTTATCTTATGCAAACATATTTTACTTGGTTATTCATTTAACCTTACATTTATTTATACTTATCATCTGATCTTATCGTTTTTTTTCAAATGATTTAAAAGACAAAGCAAATAACAAGGTTCATGACTAAACATTTTCTCAAACATAAGTCATGAATCTTATTTTCACAAAACCTATGTATCTCACAGGCATTTTTATGCTGACGTACCTATTTTCACATGTGTTTTTCAGGAACTGCTGCATAAGATGATCAAGATACACATAGGCAGACTTGGGCTTTAGTGACAATAAAAGATGCAAGACTAGTTAATTATGTTGTATTTTCTTGTTTGTTAAGACATTGTAACACTTTTAATCAATAAAACAAAACTTCAATTGCCATGGATTTGAAACAATTAATTCTGTTACAACACTCCCCGACATTTCCGCCACGTTTGTATGTTCTACGTGGTCGGGGTGTGACATCACACGTATCTTTATCCCCAATCTTGTTCATCGTCTTTCTTTTTTTGCTCATCCTGTGGAATATTATGCACTGAAACAATGTCAGTTCGGTTCCGATAATACAAATCACCAATGTAATCAATCGAAGTGTTGTGTGGGGTCCAAGGTTTTGGTTAAGGTTTTGTTTGCGATTGCATCTGGAAACTGAATCCTTCTTTCTTCTACTATGAAACAAAGTTGAACCCTAAAATTTTAACCTCAGCCGCACAATAGATTCTTCTTCTTCTTCGTTAATTCCAGCAACACAAACCTTCTGTTTGATTCAACTTCTACAGATCTGAATCGGCGTCAATTCGTTTCTCAGATCCAAAGACAACCTCAATCAACAGCCATACTGAAATCGTTCAGATCTAAACTCGATCTCAGAGGACCTGTTAAAAAAACGTCAACAACAACACACTCGAGTTCAATCAGATTTCTTCATCATCAACAAACTATTTCAGGTTCAACAACCATCTGCCGCCAAACTATTTCAGATTCAGATCTGAAGGCGACAGGGTGAGCGGTGAGGTGGATAGGGGTGGTTGATTTGGGGATGGGTGGTTGATGGTGGAGGCGGGTATGGGTTTAGGAGGCGGAGGTGTGGTGGTGGAAGGGGATGGCGGTGGTGGGGAGTGGTGATGGCGGCAGGGGAGGTGACGGTGGTGGTGGTTTTTAGTGAGAGAGAGAGAGAGAGTTAAATCCTAAGCTGAAATATTAACCCTTTAACTAAAATACATATCTGTTTTATATATTTAAATACTTGATTTGTTTATTTTATTTTATATTAAGGGTATTATAGTCATTTCACACCAACTTAACTGAGAAAACTAACTCACATCCACTCCAGGGACTATCAGCGTAACAAACTGTCAAACCACAGGGACTATGAGTATAATTTCCAAAATCTGGGGACTATAGCTGAAACTTTGCAAAACCACAGGGACTATCCGTGCATTTTACTCTATTATTTATTTATATTGTGTGTGTTTGTTTTAGCTTATATCTTTTTGTATACATGAATTTTGGAGATAAGATTTGACGATTTGTATTAACTTTCCTATTTTACTTATTTTAGGTGTTAGGTATATTGTGGGGTTGAAATGTATAATAGAAGACTATATGATATACTATTTGTATAACCATGTAATACATAATTTATGGGTAGCAAGTTGTACATAATTTACTGGCAGAAAATCCTAGTAGAACACGAAATAACATATTTTGAGTTGACTAATACAACGGTTTTTTTTTTTTGGTTGGGGCGGCAAAACTGGATTGGTACCGATTTTATGTCATAGATGGCATGTTTTCATTGGGTTGGAAAGGATAGAGGTTGACTTTTGAATTGGTAAGGAGGGTCTGATCTTAAATTTTGAACCTTCTTGCCGCAAATTGTCAAGGAAATCTCACCCTCAAATGCCGATTGAAATCGGTAAGTGTCGCAAAACCCATACCGCCCCTTTGGCAAGTGGTGCTAATCTCACCTTCCAATCCATGCCGATAGCCTTTTGGCAAATTCACTCCCAGTTTCCATGATGAGTTATTTTTTTTAAGTTTTAATATCTAAAATTTCCATTTGATCGAACGGATTAGATATAAGTAAAATACTAATGGCGTGGTGGTCCATTTTAAACACCTTTGAAAGGAAGATCTTGAGTTCAAGTTTCATAGACAATAGAATATAAGAAAAATCTGCCATTAAAAAAAAAAAGATAAAAGTAAGATGATTAAAAAAACAATTTTCATAGTTGTTTGGTTGTCGGCAATATGCCCATCTTGTTTACAACAAAGGTTTTTCTTTAAATGCTAAAAAAGTCATACGCTAATTGATTAGATATACTTTGTTGTTTCTTTGAGACTAGAGGGTATGGTGAGGCCCATCCTCATGAGGATGGGGCGCCACATCACTGGCTCATAGGGGATGGGCCTCCTTCACTTTTGACGGGATGGAGGATGGTGCTACTCCACCTTAATATTTTATAATTTCCTAAGTTTTTTTATTAACTTAATAAAAACTTTATAAAAATTAAAAAAAAAACATAAATAAATTCATTTCATAACATAAAAAAAAATTACATTTCCTAAAAATAAAAAATTACACTACTCGTCTTCGTCTCCGTCACCGTCACCGTCCCCGACGTTTGCGTTGTTCCATATATGTTCTACCAAATCCTGTTGAAGGTTTGCATGCGTGAAGTCGTTGGTTAGCGCGAACGAGTTTAAATCCTGTTGCGTCGGATCTACCGGGACAGTATTCCCGTAAGATGCATTCTCATCATACTCACAAATCGCCCGACCTTCGTCTTCAATAATCATGTTATGGAGCAAAATGCAAGCGTATATACAAAGACGCAACCTCTTCGGTGTGAACGCACGTGCCGGTTGTTCAAGGATGGCCCGTTTTTTTTAAAACACCAAAAGCACGTTCGATGTCTTTTCTTGCAGCTTCTTGACGCTTGGCGAATTTTTTCCTTTTTTCGTCCTCGGGAAATGAAATAGTCTTGACAATTGTAGACCAAGATGGATATATTCCGTCAGCAAGATAATACCCGCGTCTATACTCAACCCCTGAAACTGTAAAACGGGTGTCCGGACTAACGACATCGCTAAAGATTGTAGATTGGTATAGCACGTTGAGGTCGTTGAGTGAACCAGGGAGCCCAAAGAAAGAATGTCAGATCCACAAATCTTGTGACGCCACGGCCTCAAGTATTAAGGTTGGATGACCGTGATCACCTTGCGTGTATTGGCCTCGCCACGCAGTCGGGCAGTTATGCCACGCCCAATGCATACAATCAATGCTACCAAGCATTCCCGGAAACCCGTGCCTTGCTTCATGAGCTTGGTACAACTGTTGAACATCATACGCGTTTGGTTTCCGCAAATATTGTTTGCTATACAGTTTCACCACATTATGGCAAAACCGATACAAACATTCCCGCGAAGTTCTTGCCGACATCTGTAAGTACTCGTCCAAAGCGTCGGCCACTGTCCCGTACGCCAGTTGGCGAATGGCCGCAGTACACTTTTGTAACGTGGTGAACCCTTCATAATTCCGAGCATCGGGTCGTTGCGTGAAAAACGGGTCTAGCCCCGTCAAATCATCAGCAATCCGTGTGAATAACCGACGACTCATTCAGAACCTTCGTTTGAAAATGTCGGCATTGTAAAGGGGTGCATCCGAAAAATAATCGTTCACCAATTTCTCGTGCGCTCCTGTCGTAAAAATATATAAATACGAGGAAATATATAAATATATAAAATTTATTAATGACAAACCTTCGCGGTCTCTGTTAATCCGTATTCGTCTGGTAATAACGTTTTCAAACGAGCCATCTTCCTCTTCCTCCTCAAAAAGAATCTCCGCCGCCTTTACCACAGCGTTTGCGAAAAACATCTTCTCTTCGTCCGAAGAAGACGAGGACCACCAAGAATTAGATGCCATTGTGGATGAAAAGATATTTTTTTATAAAAGATTGGTATAAAAATGGGAGTGTTTTTTTTATAAAAATGGATAAGAATGGGTGAAATATTGAGAAAATGGTATAAAAAATGGAAGAAGAATGGGTATATATTTAAAGTGAAAAAGGTTTTTTTTTTTAATAATCCTAGCCGTTATGTAACGGCTATATGTTTGAAATGTGGCACGGCGACTTCGGCTGTGGGGAGCCGGGGACGACGGAATAGAAGGGAGGGAGGCGGTGTGGGGGACCGGCGCCGGGCCTAAGCCGGCCCCCATACCGCTTAGCCTGATGCCAACTCAATTTGAAAAAAAAGGGCATTGAATTATCAAAAAAGGGTTCCTAGGATAATCATATATTTATTGTTATTTTTTTCATCCATATCCATTAATAGCATGAGGGCAAGTGGATAGAATTGATAAGGTACTAAACCCTATTCACTGGAACCAACATATGCCTGCCACGTGGCTAAGCTGACTGTATACATATATACATATACACTCCCTCATATAACCTTCCAAACTCATATACATATTTCATCAAACAACAACTTCCCTTATTGACTGAATATTCACTCACATAAAGCCACAAGATTGAAACTTTCTTCATTAACCTTTTGATAGAAACAATGAATCAACAGAAAGCAGAAATCTTGCAACATGATCATCATCAAAACACATGGGGTTTCATTGCAAAATCAGATCAAGAATCCATTGAAGAAACTTCAACAATATCAAATGGATCATCATCACTTTCTTCATGTTCTTCATTTGATACACAAGATGATGCTTCATCTTCATCTTCTTCTTCACTTAATTCAAATGGCTCATCTGTACTTGATCTATCAGACCTTATGACGCAACTACCAATCAAGTAAGTTTCTTGTATTTAACTATTTTTTTTGTTTTTTTTTTGTTTTTTTTTTGAGTTTTACATGATTTTGAATCAATAATCTTGATACTAAAATGGTTTCTTTTATTTTCTTGAATTAATTACAGAAGAGGGTTATCAAAGTTCTATCATGGGAAATCAGAATCATTTACATCTCTTGCAAGGGTGATGAGCATAGAAGATCTTCCCAAAAAAATAAAGAATCCACATAGTAAAATGAGGAAGGTGAATTCTCACAGCAAGATCATTTCAAAGAAGTTTTCATCTTCTTTTAGGCAAAGAAGCTTTGCTAGGTCAACTCTGGTCAACAAAACAACTGATGGTATTTAAAATTTTTTGGGAAATCTTGATGGTTTATTAGTAGTAAAAGCTTTTGCAATTTTGGGAGATATGTTTATAGCAGAGTTCATAAGATAATACTTATAAGAGATTATATTATTATAATCAAATGCCTGTAAAGAGATTCAATGTGTATATATGTGTTATGACATGGTTAGTTGTTTAGCATCATTTTTCTACAAAAAAAATAGATGAGAATAACATATCTTAAGTTGGCAATTAGCATACATAAACACTAACATATTCAAACTTGAATTGTATCAATTTTTTGATGAAAATATAAAATTTGAGTACCTGTTATTTAATGATCTCCTTATCAATGATAAGCCTTCCATGAGAAGTCATCTGTTGACTGTTGAAAGTGTAATTTGTTTGACTGGAAGAACTTGTGTCCTTGTTCCCCTCATGATATTCTAAGATTATATTGATTTAATTTAATTTTTTTTTTTTTTGGAACCAAAAACTGTTAAACAGAACCAACTTTCATCGAAAACCTCGTTTATATGGACTATCGGGAAAGATATTATCGTCTGCATTGAATAGTACAGAATGCTCGTAGATGCGAAAATAAAAATACCAACCGCGCTCAGGGGCGGACCAATGAGGGTTGCCCGCCGATAAAAAGAAATTAGTGTATTTTTTAGGGTAAAATTCGGATCACACTCCTTGAAATTTTGGTTAAACCCCTCGCGTTAAATAATTCCTAGGTCCCCATTGATCGCGTTAAAGCTGCAAAATTTGGACCAAAGTATGCCACTTTGTTACACTATTAATATTTTCTTTCTTTTCAGTCTCACTTTGTTACACTATTAATATTTTCTTTCTTTTCAGTCTCACTTTGTTAAATCTCTTGTACTATCATCCCCTACAATTGGTTTCAAGATTTCTGATTCTTCATTGACATCACTTAAATTAATGATCAGCTCCCAACATCTGATCGAATGTAAACTTTGTATTCATTCTTAACCCGAAATGTTTTTATCTTTTCACTTATTTGCAGCATGGGCTATTGCCATCGGTTAGAAATTGTCTCTTTTTTTTCTTGACCGGCAAACTCACACACCCTCTAATCCTACATCTAAATACTTCCGGTCGATTCCTCACCACTCCACACTCATTAGGGTTGTTCATCACTGTTGCCGCAATTGCATATATCCCCAGGGGCGCAGCTATTAAGGGGCCGGGGGGATGGAGGGGACCCCCGAACTTTTCGCTTAGTAGTGTAATATGTGGTTTTCGTATAGAATTTTTTGGGTATATACGTTTTCGACCCCCTGGTTCTATAGAAATTTTTCGGTATATACGTTGTTTTTGACCCCCTGTCGGAAATCTCAATCTTGGCCACTGTATATCTCTTTATAAACTTATTAAGTGCATGTTTACCAACTCTCCCTTAACATCATATTTACCCATTTTGATTTATTTTATTAAAAATAAATCATGACTATTTTACCCTTATCGTTTACCATTTACCGTAACTTTAAAAAACTCTCAAATTTTCATATTCTTTAATGTTTTTTAATATATTTTTTACAATATTTTTGACCTTTTTATTGACCTTTCTGTCGTCTATGTTTATTATACTTTTCTTTATCATGAGCTTTTGGAGTAACAATCATGAAAAATACTAAGGTGCTGTTTGTTTTTGCTTCAAACAGCTGCAAATTGCTTATGTCTGCAGGCGGGCAGACATAAGATGTTGAAGACTGTTTGTTTTTTTTTTTAAACAGATCTACAAATGGCTTCTTTCTTCTTCAAAAAAAAGCTAAGAACATTTGCTTCACACATCTTCACAAAACATCTTCTGATACATCACCTCCTCCAACACCACCTCCGCCACTTCCTCCGCCACCTCCGCCACCTCCTCCGCCACCTCCTACATCTCAGCCACCACATCTCCGCCACCACCTACATCTCAGCCACCACATCTCCGCCACCACCTACATCTCAGCCGCCACCTCCTACATCTCCGCCACCACATCTCCGCCACCACCTACATCTCAGCCACCACCTCCTACATCTCCACCACCACCATCGTCAAAACCCACCACCACCAAACCATCGTCAGAGAGAGAGAGAGATCTGTGAGAAAGAGAGAGAGAGAGAGATCTGTGAGAGAGAGAGATCGCTGAGAGAGAGAGAGAGATCTGTGAGAGAGAGAGAGAGAGAGATCGGTGAGAGAGAGAGGCGGTGGTGTGATGGCGGTGGTGGTGGCAGAGGTGGTGCGGTGGTGGTGGTGGTTGTAGAGAGAGAGAGTTTGTAGAGAGAGAGAGAGCAGAGAGAACTGGTGTGTGTGTGTTGTGTGTTTGTGTGTGTGAAGTTGTTTTTGAAGGAAAAAAACAAACCATCTTCTTCTTGCAGACTGCAGACATTTGGTCCACATCTTCTCTTGCAGATGCCTGCAGATGTGGTCCACAGACTACAGACATTTTACATCTGAAAAAACAAACAGCACCTAAGTAACTATCACATGGGGACAGGTATGACTATGTAAAATTAACCCATTAGTCATAACTCATAAGTATCCAAAATTTATAATTTATGAGTATGCAACTAAGCATAGATATGTTTTAATTCGAATATTCATTTTTTTAACGGCCAACTAAATCACTGGATAAGCATTCTGGGATGCCCTCAATCGAGCAAATGCATCCCCTCCTCCATAACGGTCAGAGTTGGATGCATACCCGAGCCACCAAGCCACCAGTTCCGGGGAAAACCCGCCGCCCGAAGGCCCACTGCGATAAAACCCGGTTTGGCTCGGTTTCGAACTGACGACCTCCAGAGAGGCCTAGTTCTAAACTTCATTTCATTGACACCACCAATGTCCTTTAAAGTGATGCTAGTGGGAGTTGAACTTGGGACCTCAAGGAGAGAAAGCAAGTGACTAACCACTAGACCAACTTGTCAGGACTCGAATTTTCATCTATAGGCATGATGCAACCTTTGAGTAGGTTAGATTCCAAAGAACAAAGATGAGAGATCAGACACAAATAACAATGATCCGATTCTTCTCTTTCAAAATGCAGAAGTGCAAAACTTCATATTCTTTATTATTTAATCTTACGGCTTAAAGAAGTGGGAAAATTACAGTAGAATGACATGTAAACGGGTAACAAGTTGCACCGCAACCCCTTTTCAGGATCTTGTATTCATTAACTCTCTAAAAGGAAATTATACCAAAATAGAAGGTAAACGGGCAACAAGCTGCGTCGCTACCCCTTTTTAAATAACAAAACCAAGTCTTTTAAAAACTACATCCATAGATCCCGGGGTCATACCATTATTGTGCATCTTTGTTTGGGTCAATTGTTTTTTGTTCCAAAATTCCAATTTCTTTTCATCTTTGTTTCTTTGGTTTGGGTTAGATCTTGGGTTGGAGCTAACGATTGGTATCAAAGCTTAGACTCTCGAACCATGACATGAAGTTTTGCGAAGGAAGGAGGTGGTTCGAAGAAGGTTTCGATCGGAACAAGAAGGTGATCGGCTAAAGTAAGTAACCAAGAAGGTAGGAGGAAAAAAAGGTAAATCAAGAACGATCTTTGGAAGGAAGGTTCCAGATTCGTTACTTGAAAGTAGGTAAAGAAGATAGAAAGTAGAAGGTAAAGAAGGTTGAATGTAGATGGCAAAAGAGGGTTACAAAAAATAATGGCAGAACCAAACCTAGAGTTTGGTCTAGTAAGAGAGCAAGCGAATGTGTCACTTCGATGCCTGAAGTTGACTGATTTGAACTACACCACGTGGTGGATTCTGATGAAGCAAATTCTGAGGGCGTATGGTCTTTGGGAACTTACATAAGTAGGTATAGAAGAAGGTGGCTACTAAAAAGACGATGATTTTTCAAACATTTCTTGAAGATATTTTGATGTAGGTGGTACAATATGAAACTGCGAAGGAGGTGTGGGATTCAATCAAATCCAACATCTGGGAGCATATATGGTTCAGAAGGCTCGTTTGCATACTTTGATGAAGATGATGGATAATGAGACACTAGATGTTTTTGCAGCAAAGTTGAATGGGTAAGAAGAGCTAAGTTCAGATCTCTTGGTTCTATTTTGAAAGATAAGGTGATAGTAAGGAAGTTGTTCGGTTCAGCACCGAGAAAGTTTTTACCGTTATAGCCTATGTTGAACATATTTCTAATATTGACGTATGATATTTGAGGATGCAATAGGAAGTATGAAGACGTTTGAAGAAAGGCTTATAAGTTTTGATGAACATGTAGAAAAGGATCAAAAACAAATTACTCTTGGTAGGTTTAAGCAACGGGGGTAAGAAATCAAGACCGTGGTAGTGGTTCTAGGAGTGGAGAAGTAAAACAAGGTCGATGAGGTAGTTTTGGAAGAGGTCGCGAAACTAGAGACAAGAGCACTTTCAGGTGTTTTGAATGTGATAAGTTTGGTTACTTTGGATACGAATGCACCAAGTGGGAGGAAAAGAAAGAAGAAGCAAATTTAGCAGAAAACAAAAATATTGAGCAGTTGTTTTGAAGAAGTACGAGTCGGGTTTTAGGATTAAAGGGGAGATTGAAGGTTATAATCCTAAAATGCAAAGTTAAGCCTAGTGGCATCTTGGAGGTGGGATAAGGCTTTGGGACCAATAGGTCCTGGGTTCGATTCCCAGAAGGGGGTTTTCCCATATTTATTGGGTTTCCTCCTAAATTGGTGTATAGGCATTATGTTTAGTGGAGATAGATATGATCGGGTGGTTCCGCTGGTGGCACGATGATACTCCAGTGGTCCCTCAGTGATCCAAATTTGTCGTTAAAAAAATTGTTATTTTGAATGGTTATAGAGAAGTGAGTATGTTTATCTTTTGTTTTTGCATGTTTTAAATTCCTAGCTTGTAGGGTCTAAATTATGGTAGGTTTAGGATTAATGTAGTTTAAATAGAATGGTACATAGGGTTATTTTTCTGTATGCATTTACAAAAGTAATTGAAGGGTTTTGTTTGGGGCAATTGTTTTTTGTTCCAGATTTCCAATTTCTTTTCATCTTTGTTGTTTCTTTGTATTGGGTTAGATCTTGGGTTGGAGCCAACGAAGGTGAATACTACTCATAATTTATACCACCTATGCTTGTTTTTAAATAAGTTACAAGTTTATATACGTGAATGCTATCTTGGATGAGTTCTCTTTGACCAAGTATCTTAAGTATTGTCGATTTCACATGAAGTGTGTGATCAAGTAATAACGTTTCGATCATAAGGTTGGTTAAAATATTAATAATGAAGTCAAATTGGTTCATTGTATTATGGTTAGTTTTCCCGATCTTTAAATATATCGAGTAAGTAAACGGACCAAAGAGAAGTGTAAAAAAATGGTTTCAAGTGCAAGACATCCGACCAAGCGTAAGCTTACGCCCTATGCCAAAAACATATTATGTCCAGCTCCCCCTATGCCAAAAACATACTATGTCCAGCTCCGTGTAATGGGGTAGGCTACGCCAAATCCAAATTTTCGACAAAAGTTTTATTACCCGACACGTTCGGACTTATAGCCCCTATTACGTAATTATAGGGTCAAGTTATTCTACAAAGGCTTCTAATTATAGGGGGTTTTTGGTGGTGGTGGATGTTTAAGTTTTTTTTTTTTTTTTAGTGGGTTTTTTTGTGTAGTGGGTTTTTTTAGGTTATTGGACACTTGTCACTCTATAAATCCTTCTTACACTTCTTACAATTAGGATCCTTTGTATTTGATCCTAATCCCGTAATTATACTAATGTTTCTATTATGTTTTGGTGATAGGTAAATCCTTGCAATGATCAGTGGGTTCGTAATGATCATCTTTTGGGTCTAATATGGTATGTAATCTGAAAATGTAAACCATACGTCATATAAAGCACGGAACATAAACTCTAGATACCTAATGGGCCTGAGGGCTCATAAGTCATAACAATAATCCCAATATCCAATATTTTTATCTTTAATGGACGCAACTTCCTAAATATTTTGGCCCAATATAACTAACCCAAGCCCGTTTGTAAACGTACCCAACACATCCAACCCGCCCATCTTGATAAAGAAAGAGCATGCGACTCTTTTGCAGTAAGATCTGGTCCAGCACTTCACCAGATAACAAATAAAAACCGATTCCATAATCATCATATAATGTATCCTTATCATTTGTTGATAAGATAAATATTCTGCATATGATGCCAAATGATACAACAATGGCACATGGACCAAACTGGTCCCGAAAAAAGGCGATATATAAAATTCAAAAAAAGGAAGACTTTACAGTTCATCATGGTGTTTTTCGTTCGGGTGAGTTTCTGAACCTTGAAGTTCAGTGAGGTAATTAACAACCAGAGATGCATGCATAGCAGCGCCAAACGGAAGTATATCTTCATTAACTTCAAAAAACGGAGAATGAACTGATGCGGGTTTCTTGTTTGATTCAGCCTTCATTCCAAGAAAGTAGAAGTAACCAGGTATCACCTCTTGGTAAACCGAAAAATCCTCTGACCCCATTAACGGCAGCATTGTTTTAACGTTAGTAGGCCCGAGAATGTTCCCTGCAACATTTTGGAAGAACTCATGCAATTTGTTGTCGTTTATTGTTGCGGGGAAAAACGGCTTGTCTTTTGAAGAGAATTCAACAGTTGCATTACACCTTTGTACCGTTGCTTGCCCTATAATAACCTGTTTTTTTAAATAAATTAGCTTTGTTATATTGTCATCATATGTATGAGATTGTTTGGATTTATTATCTAACTAGATTGTTGGCATAGGCCGCGCGTTGCGCGGCGATGCCTTAGCTGTTTATAGCTGGCGGCACACTATGTGCTGAGTTCAGGGGAGGAGCTTAGTGGAAACCGGGGGGTGCATCCCCCCAATCCCCCGAATGTTTCGGTTAAAAGTGTAAAATTTCTGATTTTTCGTCCGAAATTTTTAAAAATATAAAGGATCGCCCTCCAATTAGTTTGCCTAAATATTTATACAATATATAAATTGGGTCCATGACTCCCCCCCGCAAACTTTTGGTCAAGCTCCACCACTGGATGCGTTAACCATATGAAAACGGGTGTTTCGACGTCTCCGATCTAACTTAGTGTAACATATAAAAGCATTGCGGTTACAGTTTATGATGATGACATTAACATGTGGTGCCCGCAGACGACATTACGCGTTTTATTTACTTTGTTACACTCGTTACGTTCGTGACATTAACGTTATTATACATAGATAAAAAAAAAGAGTATGTCTCGGTCGTTGCGGTGTAAAGTCCCGTAAAAGTAATTTAGGTATTAACGGGGTTAGGCATAGATTAAAAAAATATATAATAATGTGCCGCACGTTGCGGTGTAAAGTCGTAAAAGTAATTTAAACAAAATGAAGTGTCAAGTTATTAAGTAGAAAAGTTTGGAGGGTCAAAGTTTTCAATTACCAAAAGTAAGAAGTTTGGGGGTGTTTTGGTCCTATGTTAAAAGTTTGGGGTGTCGCTTGAGTAGTTTTTGTAGCTAGAAAAAGGTTTAAGTAACATTAGTGGAACGGTGAAGAATCTTGGTTAAGTTGACATGTATTCTCTTAAAACAGTTACCTCCTCAATTCGCTGCTTAAGTTGCATAAAACTTTCTTTCGAAAAAGCTCGAAAGGTACCACCAATGGTGACTGAATCCGGAATAACATTAAACGCTCCACCGCCTTGAAACTTAGCAACTGTAACTACCTGCATGAGTTATAATAATATAATCTATTAGTGCTCATTATTTACCTTATCAAAACACTTTTTAAGTTTTAACATACCTGAGAATCAAGAGGATCTGCTTCTCGTGAGACAAGATGTTGCAAACTAACAACAACATTTGAGGCTGCTAAAATCGGGTCAATAGAATGTTGGGGAATGGCTGCATGACCTCCTCTTCCGGTTATGACGGCTTCAAAGAAACCACTACCGGCTAAAAGAGTACCGGATCTGGAAGACACTTGACCTAAAGGTAAAGCTGGAGATACGTGTAGACCGAATATTGCTTTCACGTTCTCCAGAACGCCACTATCTACCACCTGTATTGCCCCACCACCGCCTTCCTCGGCTGGTTGGAAAACCAGAACCACCGTTCCCTACAAAATCAAGATATATAAAACTATTACTACTATTGCCATTGGTTTATTTGGATTATGTTTTATCTCTAACAGGTCAAATTAAAAAAAATTACAAAAATAGGATATTGGTCAAAGTGTCAAAAGTCACACATCCTTTATCATTTCATTGAAAATTAAATTCTTATTGATATAATATTTGTAATATCTAAATCTAACACACCAACCGTTTACATCAAATTTTAGAGTAAAATACACGGATAGTCCCAGTGGTTTTTTAAAAGTCAGTTTCCTTGCAGTAGTCTAATTTGATAACTTTAATTAGAAATAGAATCATAATTACTTTTACATGAACACTCGAAGCATTAATAACTTTAAAAGCACATACAAACACTGAGATAAAAACAAAATCGACGAACCAATGGGGTGGTGGTCCATTGGCAAAGGCAAAGTCTTTAAACACCTTAGGAGAGGGAGGTCTTGGGTTCAAGTCCCACAGACGACAGGAATAAAAGAAATTTGCCGTTCAAAAAAAAAAAAAAAAAAAAACACAAAATCGACGAACCTTCAAAAGATGGCTATGGTCTTTCAGAATCTTGGCTGCTCCAAGAAGCATAGTGACATGCGCATCATGCCCACAAGCATGCATCTTTCCAGGAACTTTACTCTTGTGCTCCCATTCCACCATTTCCTAATCGCAAAAGTCAAACGTAAAACAAAAGTTTATGCTTCTATCAAAAGTCAACAGCTTTTCCTATTCATCTCTTGCAATAACCTCAAACACAACTTAACAGTTTTACACTAGTTATAAGCGGTTCAAAACTACGACGCGCTGCAACTATTCTTCACTGCATGCTCTCAAGAGAAAAGTCAAACATACAACAAAAGTCAAAGTTCTACAGAACATCAACAGATACACAGATTATCACCTGTAGTAAACTCATATACAACAATTGAACAATCTTGAACTAGCTATAACAAGTTCAAAACTGTATACTCTGCAATTGGTCTTAACTTCTTATATCCAAGATAAAAGTCAAACATCCAACAAAAGTCAAAGTTCTACATAAACTCACAACTGTTCTTAACTTCTTATATTCAAAAAAACAAGTCAACAAACGTCAAACCCTACATATCACCTGCAATAAACTCACATACAACAAATTAACAATCTTCAAAACAGTATCACTCAAGTCAACAAAAGTCAAACCACAAACAAAACACCCTAACAATCATAAAACAAACAATACCTGCATGAGAAGAGCATCCATATCCGCCCTAATCGCCACAAACGGCGGCTCACCGGAGCCAATAAACCCTACAACACCGGTAACCGCCACCGGAAACTCATAACGAATCCCTAATTTATCCAATTCGTTTCTAATAACTCTACTGGTCTCAAATTCTTCATAACCTAGCTCCGGATGCTCATGTATCCTCCTCCTAATCCCAATCATCCACTCAAAAACCTCATCTGATTTAGCAGTTTCCAGAAACTGTTGCGAAACATCAAAAGCCCTAATTTGAGGTATAAAATGATGTTGAAAAAGCGAAAAAACAACGAAAATTGGCACAATTGAGCTCAATAAACTCATGATTTCGATACTATTTGATATGAATCGTTATGAATCGGAGATCTGTTGAGTTAATTTTGAAATCAATCGGTGAATTAGTTGATTCTGAGGTGTCACTTCGTCGTTGAATTTGGGGTTTTTGTGACGGCTATAAATATCTTCATGAAGTGTCACGAATGACGAATCGTTCACGTGAGTTATGGAAGTCTCACTCACGTGCGTATTTGGTGGACGAGCACGTGTCTCACGTGCTTTTTTGGTGCGGTATGATTATTGGTGATGGTGTGTGTAGGTCGGTATGGGTCGCTAGAATAATTGTTTTTGTACGGGTTGGTTTTTGTATGATCATAGAGAATATCTTTTTGATGTAATGTGTAGATCTTGTTTAAATGATTGTATCATGTATTAACATAACTTTTATTGATATCGACTTAGTATGAACACAACTTTTATTCATATCGACTTAGAGTAGTGCACGTAACATCTTAAAAGTTAAACACACGAGCCGCAAGCTCCTAGAGCTCAGCGCGTGAAAAAGCTCGAAACGAGTCGAACCTGAGCTGAGCTTGAGCCTAATAGGGCTGTTCAAACTGCTCGACGATCTCTCGAAAAATGCTTGAAAAATGCTCGTTCGATTTCCGCTCAGTTTGTAAATGAGCCGCTCGGATCGGTTCGATTCAAATTCAATCCAAGCATGAGCAAAGGTCCGCTCACTCGTCGATCGCTCGGTTTCACTCAAATTATTTTTATTAATAATTAATATATATATTATAGATTTTAAAGATTAAAAACCCAAAAAAAATATACTAGCCACAAAAAATTAAAAGCCCAAAAAATATACTAGCCCAACTTAATAGTTAATATCAAAATCTAACTCTAAATCCCTAATTCCTAAAACAACCACATAGTCATAAACTGATTGTTTGAAGATCTGCTTCTTGATATTGTTAAGAACATTTTTAGAAGTTATGTATTGCTTTTGTTAGTAAGGTGTTGGACATGTTTTAATTTAGGATTTGTTTTTATTGAACGCAGCCTTATAATTCAATCGAGCGAAAACGATATGCTCGATTTTAGTTAGGATTTGAGAAAAACGAGCGAAAACGATCCGCTCGATTCAAATTCAATCCGAGCATGAGCATCACTTTTGTGCTCGGTTTTGCAAATTCGATCCGATCGGATCGGATCGGTTGTAATTCAATCCGAGCACGAGCAGACCCTCGATCGGATCGGATCGGCTCATGAACACCCCTAGAGCCTAAAATAAAACTTGTTTACTTATTGTGCCCAAGCTCGAGCCTGACATGTGAAGCTCGTCGAGCCTTATCGAGCTTTGGTATAATATTAGTTTTTATTAATACTTAATAACATTTACCTCTTATTTAAATTTTTCTAGTAAACGAGCCGAGCCGAGCTTATCTAAACTTGTTTACGAGCCAAGTCCGGACCTAAAATAAGCTTGTTTAGTAAACGAGCCCGATCCCGAGCTTTACGTATCGAGCTCGCGAGCTTAAACGAGTATATTTTTATTTAATATATTAATTAATTAATTAATAGATAATAAACGAACCAAGCCTGAGCCGAGCTTGAGAAACTACCAACGAGCCGAACTTGAGCTTTGAAAATAAAACTCAAACCGATATGACAAATTGACAATACAACTTTTGTAGTGTTTCAACCTTACTTAAGGGCAGTTTCGAAAAGTACTTTATCTTATTTCACCTTTTGCTTTCAACTTTGCTTTATTGGATGCTTGTTGTTAAGAACATGAATTTGTGAGATTAGGTTAACAAAACAAACACATAAACTCACATGTATAGAGTTACGTAATATCTAAATCAACTATTCGTGTAAGTAATGACGGATTTTATTTATAAACTATCACCTGTTGAGAGATTAGTGCAACTTTATTGTTTAACTGGCTACATGTATTTTTTATCTTCCAACAATACATAAAAAAAGGTATTATATTTGTTAGTTATATAATTAAACTAGAGTATGCCCCGCCCGCGTTGCGGGACGTTAAACCGAATATTTCTCACTTTAATAACATGTACGCATTTATTTCGGCTAGTTATACATGCTACTTATAACACGATATCAAAAAGATACATCAAGTTAACAAAGTAAAGAAAAAACTATCATAGTTATGATAAAAAAAAATAACTAAAACGATGGCAAGCGTGTAATTTAGAGTTGGGGGCAAAACGATAATTTGTCAGGACCAATTAGCGAGTGCTAGACAGTTGTTTGGCACAAATAAAAACTAAATTAAGTCAACCAAGTCAAATAAAAGAATATAATAGTTTTGCCCAAAAAAAACGCTGAGAAGATTGCAATTTTTAGCTGGGGTAAAATCGTAATTTTAAACTGGAGGTAAAATAATATTTTGAACTGAGGGCAAAATCATATTTTTATTTTGAATTGTGGGCAAAATCGTAATTTATTTTACTGTGGGCAAAGGGGCAAACAAAATTTTTATTTTGAAATTGGGGCGAAATTGTAGTTTTAAAATGGGAACCAAATTATAGGCAAAAGTATATATATATTTTTTAACCAGGGCAAAATCGTATTTTTTAACAGAGGGCAAAATCGTAGATCTAAGCGGGGGGCAAAACATAAATTAAATTTCGAACTAGAGGCAATATCGTAATTTTTAACAGGGAATAAAATCATAATTTAACAGGACTTATAAATAACTATTTTATGAAAAAAAAAAAAAAGATTATTAAAGTCAGCCGCCATTTTGACCAATAGTTTTCAGTAACTATTCCCGCCGACTTTTGGAACTTCAGTTTGTATGTATTGAAAATATGCATAAACGGTATATTTTAAATACACCATATAATTAATTTAATTTATATGTATATATTTATTAATTTATTTATTCATCATGCTAAGAAAACATACTTGTGTATTAAAAACATGTTAAAATTCTCTTCTGTCACCCATTAGGTGAGTCTTTATCTTTATGGACCGATAGGACAATACAATCTTTGTAGCATATCAACCTTATCCAAGGACAATTCCAATTAACACTTAAACTTACTTCATGTGTCACTTTTATTTTATTTTTTTAATTTTTTTTAACGACAAATTTGGATCATTGACGGATCACTTGAGTATTATTGTGCCACCAACGGAATCACCCGATCATATCCATCTCCACTAGGGATAATGCATATACATCAATTCAAAAGGAAACCTAATAAATGTGAGGAAAACCCCCTTATGAGAATCGAACACAGGACCTAATGATTCCAAAGTTTTATCCCACCTTTAAAATGCCACTAGGCTATAAAATGATGAGCATGTGTCACTTTTATTTGCTTTATTGGATATTTGTTGTATAAGAACATGAATTTGTGAGAGTGGGTTAACAAAAGAAACTAATATAAACTCATGTATGCCAAGTTATGTATGGTTTTTAGTATCTTGATCAATTATTCATGTGTATTAAGATATTCTACAAAGTCTCCTAATTGTAAGAAGTGTAAAAAGGATTTATAGAGTAACAACTGACAAGTGTCCAATAATCTATAACCTAAAACCTAAACCCACTACATCACCACCCAAAATCTAAACCCCCACCACCACCCAAAAACCTAAACCCCCACCCCCCTCCCCCCAAAAATAATAATAATAATAATAAACCTAAAAAATATCCTAAACACCCACCACCACCCAAAAACTTAAACTCCCAACCCCCCTCTCCACATGGAAAAAAAAAATGGGTGGGTGATGGGGGGTGGGGGTGTTTAGGTTTTTTTTTTTGTGTAGTGAGTTTTTTAAAAGCCTTTGTACCCTTTTTACAATTAGAAGTCTTTGTATTTGATTCTAATCCTTATTCATGTAAGTTACTCAACAATATTGTATGATTTTTGAACCACAATACCAAATGATCAACTGATACTAAATTTTCAAACTCCCTTCCTGATTTTTTCTTTAAAACATCCTCCTATCCTCTTTTGCGACTCTATTTAAAAGTTCAAGATCCGTCCCTGATAATAATATATCTTATTTATAAATTATAGATGAGTTGTGATTACAAATCAATGAATTGCTACTGATGATGTGAGAAAAAACTTTGTTGCTTTATTAGATATGTTTTTTTCTTGAATTAGAATCAAATACAAAGTGTAAAACAAATAAAAAGTGTAAGAAGGATTTTAGTACATTGATCTTAGATTTGAATGTTTAGATTAGTTTTAGGGCAAACAAAATAATGGAAGAGCATAAAGGGAATACTGCATATATTGACTTCCTCTCTCCAAATGAAAGGCACGTGTAAATTTCCCTCATCAATTTAAAATGTACATAACTTTGTCATGACATTTAAAAAAATCACCATAATAACAAGCGTTTTTTTAATTTTTAATATGAGTTATCTTGCTATATAAAAATAAAATAAAACATTTCATCTTTATCGGGTTTTCTTTGCATTGCGTTAAAAGTTCTTGTCATTGTGTCTTTCAACTGGGTTTTGGTCATTACGTTTTTATCAGGGTTTCTATACATAGTATTGTTTTCAAAACTTATATCACAATGTTACTTTAGGTTCTATCCATTGCGTTTTTATCAGAACCCATAACATAATGTATGACACAATGAAGATGATGTTATATTTGAGTTTTCTATACATTGTGTTATTGGTTTGATTATTGTGTCTTTCAACCGTGTGGGTTTTCAATACATTGTGTTATAGGTTATGGTCATTGTGTTTAATATGCTATCATTGTGTTTTAAACTGTTGTCCATTATGTTTTTGTTTTGTTGTCCATTGTGTTTTAATTAGTTGTTTAATGTGTTTTAGTCTATTGCATTGTGTTTTTAGTCTATTGCTCATTGTGTTTTTAGTATGTTCATTGTGTTTTAGTTTATTATTCATTGTGTCTTTAGTTTGTTGTTCATTCTATTTTAGTCCGTTGTCCATTGTGTCTTTTATCTACTGTCATTAATCGTGTTTTTAGTCTACTTTCCAATGCGTTATTGATTTGATACTCATTGTATTTTTACGCTATGGCCGTTATGTTTCAATCTATTGTTCATTGTGTCTTTTATCTATTGTCATCAATTGTGTTTTTAGTCTACGTTCCATTGTGTTTTTAGTTTGCTACTTATTGTGTTTTTCGTTATATCCATTGTGTAATACGCAATTGAGTTTTCATTTTTTTTTTGGAAAAGTATAATAGTAGGATACTCGTATTAAAGATCATAAGACGCTTGATTTTATGGTATATTTTTTTTAAACAAATGGCGTATAAAAAGTTACGAACGTTTAAAAATGAGAGGGAACTAGCACATCAAAATTACATTTCCCACTTGATTCTTTTTTGAACATTTGTCACTCTACGATTACACTTCTTATTTTTAACATTTTTTGTACTATAACTCAACCCATTTTTTAATTTTTTCTTTTATCTTTCATATGTATTAATTAATTTATTTATCATCATGCCAAGGAAACATACTTGGTGTATAAAAAAACATGTTAGAATCCTTTTGTGACACGTTAAGTGAGTCTTTAATTTAACATTTCCCTTGCAAGATACAGTTAAAAAAATCGTTTAAATATGTTAAAAAAAGTTGTTTAAATATGCTAAAATAACAACTTCAAATTGCTTACCCTACCACGCTTGAAAGATGCCCACTTACGATTGTGCAATAATGTCATAAATTGACAACACAACCGCAATGATTGAACCTATCCTCTAAATTTATCTAAACAAATGGTTTGTGGGGGTTGCGTAACGGTTAAAGACTGCCAACATATATTAGTAGTAGTAGGGTCAAATTTTACTACTAGTAATATGTATGGTTATAAAAGAATAAGGTCTTTATTAAGCAATTTATATACGGCTCAAATTTAAACACATTTAAATTGAGCTTCTATCAAGTTGAGCTCGTATGAACTAGGTAAGCAAATTAACCATCATAATCGATAATCGAACCATAACCGACATAATCGAACCGCTATTAACTGATAACTGACATAATCGATGGTTATGGTTATGAAACTTTGATTAACCGACCAATCGGTTATGGTTATGTTTATGGTTATGAAGCTTTGGTTAACCGATATAACCATAACCGAATCGAAGTTGTAATATTAAGTCTATATGATGGATTTATGTTTTACGTTAACCATATAGAAGTTTTTTTTACTAAGATAAAAGTATGTTAGTAGAGTGATCTTGAAGTAGATGCCCTTTATTTTGATGAACAGAGGGGTTATCATCATAATTTTTTTTTTTGTTGAGAGTTACCTTATTATAAGGAATCCAACATCAGTAGTTTAACCAAAAAGTATAGTCTTGGTTATCCCACATCACGCCCCTAATGCACACCCTTAATTATTTTAAACCTTGCTTGGTTAATTAACAGAAATTAACCAAAATCGAACCATAAACGACTTCATAACCGATTAACCATAACCTAAGTTTGGTTATGGTTAAGGAATCCCATAACCGAAGCTAGCGGTTATGGTTATGGTTAATAGTAAAAACCGAACCAAATCGACCTATGCACACCCCTAGTATGAAGTTCAAGTTCTTGAACGTAAAAACACGCTAAAAATGTATAACTAGTCGACTTCACGCAATGAAGCACAATCTGATATAGGATAAGAACCAAATTTTGGGAATAAATATTTTTTTCAAAATTGTTTACCTTTTTGTTCAATAGTTTATATATATATAATTTTGTGTATATAACATGCACATGTACAGGTTATATATATGTAAAAACCCATGAAACTAGTTCGTTCATATATGCTTTAGTTTAATATCATTACTTATAGGTAGGGGTGTTCAAAAAAATCCGAATCCGAAATATCCGAAAGTCCGAATCCGAATTATCCGAAATTTCGGATATCCGAATTTCGGATATCTGAAAATTCGGATTCAGATAGCAATATTGGGAATTTTCGGATATTTCGGATATCCGATATCCGAAATATTAAACACTTTTATTTTATTATATAAGATATATTCTGGAAAACCCTAATTATACATAGCCCCTTTTCTTTTTCACCCATATGAAGTTGAAGTTTAATATTTTAATTCATCCAATAAAGCTATTTTTTGAGTTATTTTTTTGGAAATGGGAACAATTTGGATGTACTCATTTGCTCCATGTTGCTGTTCTTATGGATATTCATCCAATAAAGCTATTTTTTGAGTTATTTTTAGGAAATGGGAACAATTTGGATGTACTCATTTGCTCGATGCTTTGCTGTTTCTTATGGATTGAAACAATTTGTTTTTTTTAGAATTCAGATCCATGGATAATTAGTGTTTACTTGCAGTGATTAACAATGTGATATTTGACTAAATAGATGGATAATCTTTGCTTTTTTCGAAGTGACTTTTATTTTGAAATAATTTGTTTTTGAATTCGGATATCCGTTTTATTATCAGAATCCGTATCCGAATTTTCGGATATCCGAATTTCGGGTATCCGAAATTTCGGATACGGATTCGGATAGTGAAATTAACTATCCAAAATTTTCAGATATCCGAAATTCGGATATCCGGTTTTGAACACCCCCTACCTATCGGTATAGGATCATATACAAACAGGTATCTTTGTACAACCTGTAAGAACCAGCAGTTTAATGTTATGCGTCCTCAGTTAAAAAATTGATTTAAGGGTATTTTAGACTTTTTATACCATTTTATTTATATCTAATTAAAAAGAATAATTAAATTATCCCTATTATATCTAACTAAAAACAATAATTAAATTATCTCTAAATTCATGAAAGATTAATTCAAATCCTAATATCCTAGTCTATTCTTCATCATCGAATCAGCACCGTAATCAGCATCATCATTAGCATTGTAATCAGCATCATCAGCAGCACCGTAATCAGAATCGTCGTCTACACCGTAATCAGCACATTGTCAACATCAGCACGGTAACACCACCGTCAGCACATCCGATGGTAACATCCCACACCACCACCGTTAGCACATCTCGTAATGAGTATAACATTGTAATCAACACATTAATCAACATCGTAATCATCACAATTTTATGTTTATTTAATTTTGTAAACAACAGATACTATTACATAACTAGCACAATTTCATTTTTAAAAAAAATTATAAACAACACATACTGTTACATACTAGCACAATTTAGTGTTTTTGTTTTAATTTTGTAAATAACACATACTATTACATAACTAGTAGAAAACAAGTTTATTCCAAATAGGCTCCCAATAACAACACAAAATGAAAAAATAGCAACACAAGAATTACAAAACAAAATAAGAACTTGCGTATAGATTTAAAATCAACACAGTATATTTTTCATATTAGCGCATTCCAACTACATAACTAGCACAATTATAAAACAACATTTTGTAACTTTTTAAAAGTCACTTTTAAATATATATATATATATATAGAGAGAGAGAGAGAGAGAGAGGAAGGTTAATGTACAATACGGCTTAACGTACATCACGTACGACAGGTAATTACGCACGTTCATTTTAAAATCACGCACGTTATAACTCAAAAATCCAAAATCACGCATGTTGAAACACAATAATCACGCATATTGAAAACATTAATCACGCATGTTATAGAACAAATCACGCACGTTGTTGTACGTGAAGTACGTTAAGCCGTAATGTACGATATACTTTTTCTATATATATATATATATATAGCAATATGGTACCATATTAAAGATAAAAAAAAATACTTGACTTTATGGTATTTTTTTTTAAATAATGAAGTATACAAAAGTTATTTTAGTTTAAAAAACTTGGTGGAATTAGTATATAATGGGAAGTGGCTAAATGACTAAAATACCCCTAACTTGATAGTATTAGTTATTATTTATTAGTTATAAGGGTTTTATTTGTAATAAATACCAACCCTTGATTTAAACTATCAATGGATCATATATATTCTTACGGTTCTTATAGTTAGTATTGTTTATACATGATCTCAACTCTACCTATATATATATATATATACATGTTTTATTATCTTAGACAAGTTTTAACTTGTATTAGTTCTGTAGGTGTAGGTTATATAGATATATTTTAGTATGTTGACAAGTTTTAACTTATATTACTTATGTAGGTGTAGGTTATATATAAATAAACATGCAATTTTACTAATTTGTTCATATTTTTCTGTGTGAGATTTGTCTATTTATCTTTTTCAATTTTTGATAGCATGTGTACGTATTAGGGTTGTCCAAAAAACTCGTGGTTTAGAGGTCGCTTGGATTTAGTTTAGAAAAACTCGCTTGATATGGCTTAGTTTGAAACTGAGCCGAGCCTAGCTCGGGTCGGCTCGTAACGAGTCGGACTGGCTCGGTATGGCTCGCTTGGTAGCTCGGCTCAGCTTGTCTCGGATTATTTTACCTGTAATGTATTTTATTTTTATTTAAATAATACTATAAATAAGCAACACTTGGTCGCATAGGGGTGTTGTAACCCATGCTTAGGGAAGTTTTCAGAAAAAAAAGCCATATTACACTTTTAGCCCAAAACTATTTTATTGTTTACTTTTAACCCAAAAGTTTTCATATTTTCCAATTAACCTCAAAACATTTTTACTTTCAACTTTGGTCCCTTATACTTTTATATTTCGCAAATTTTTCGTTTTACGTTTCGTTCTAAAATTTTATGAGTTAACACGGCGTAACGTGCATGTGTGGTTCAACGTTTTTACGTTTCATTCTAAATTTTGCGAGTAAACATGACGCAACGTGCATGTGTGGTTCAACGTTTTTATGTCGTCTAATTTTCTCCCGTGGTTCGTCGCGACGTGCGGGTCTTAAATTGTCTTAGTTATTACTTTCTATATTTTACGTTTCGGTCTAATTTCGTCGTATTAACACGCCGTAACTTTAGTGTTGGTTGTTGCTGACGATGGTGTGGCATTGGTGCTATTTATCATGGTTTTACGCTCCCACCGCAACGCGGGGGGGGGGGGTAATACTAGTTTACATTAATTACAAAAAAACTTATTATTATTTACATGTATTTAGAGTGTAATTTGATATCTACGACATATTTAAAGGTTGATTACCATGATAATGAACTAATATTTTATTACGTTGAAATTTAAAACTTATTTTGTGTTGTTGAACTGGATGTTAGCTTGTAATGTATTAGGTTGAGCTTATTTTGAATATGTTCTTTTGGAAAAATGACATTTTTTCTTAAGAAGTGTAAAAATGCATAGAAATTGACATGTAGGCATCATGTTTTAGATTTAAACATGATATTTTGGGTTGTTTTAACAAGAAAAACACCAAACATAACAATTTTAAACACAATGCAATATATTATATGCATGAAATTTAAAAAACAACTAAAACACCCTGCTTAACACTTAAAACACCATACTTAACGTTCTTGGCATGGTGTTTTAAATTTTAAGTGTAGAATTATTGCTTTGTGTCTTATTTTGTTATGTTTAGTGTTTTCTTGCCAAAACAACCTAAAATATCATGCGTAAGTCTAAAACATGATGCATACATGTCAAGTCCTATCAGGGGCGTAGCTTAGTTTAAACTCGAGGATGCCCCCCCCCCCCAATGTTTTGGTTAGAAGTGTAAAATTTCTGATTTTTCGTCGAAATTTTTTAAAATTATAAAGGATCCCCCCTGGAACATTTGGTCAAGCTCCGCCACTGATTCCTATGTTTTCTCACACTTGTTACGAAAAATGTCCTTTTTATATGAACCTAAACTTGTTCCTTTTAACAATTTAATAATATTTTAGACTACTAAATTTTTAGAGCTATGTATTAAATTTTCTTTTTAAAATCGAGTCAAATCGAGCTAGCTTTGTTTATAATCGAGCCAAACCCGAGCTTGCCTTGACTCAACTATGAATGGCCCTAATACATATACTTAGTGAATTGTTACTAAATATAACTTTTACAAATACCTAGTAATAATTTTGGTTATTATGAATAACCTGTAAAAATTCAAAAAAATTTAAGTGAGCAGAAGAACTTGCATCAAGAAGGATCGTTGAGTCATTGAATTGACTTGAGCTTAGTTTAACATAGATAAGTTGAGCTCTAAGTCAAATCAACCTTGAGCTCGGCCAAACCTTACCTGAAGTTATAATACATGTGGATGGATTGGATGAATGCATGAAATTTTAAACTTCATTCTCACAACCCCCGACCCTAATGTCACACCCCGATATTTCCACGTATTACCGGTGGGCCCGGTGGGGAGTATCGTGACGTAGTTGATATCATCATAGTCAATTTATCACAGTTTTATACACAGCGGAAGTCGAAAGATAAAAACATACAAACCGAATAAAAGTAATATCAATTATTACAAAACGGTTGTAAGGGATCCACAGGCGGATCAAAGATAAAAAGGAAAATTGTTCAACAGATTCATAACATCTAAGCTTGCAAGATTCTTTATTGATGCTAGGAGTAGCCAGCCTATTCCGTCTAGTACCTGCACTTAGCCTTTTTGGAAAATACGTCAGTTTATACTGGTAAATACAATTAACTGACTCATTTTGAAAATGTTTAAGAAAATTGATTTGAATGCACAAGGCACAAAACATCTTTTATAACTTGGGACAATTATTTAAAAATAATCTTGTATACAGTTTTACATATTTGTCGTCCGTCAGGGCCGGTTAGAAGAGCCGGACAAGATTAACTGACACACCACAGGTATAATGCCACAAGGAAAAGTCCTTATTGTGGATTACCATTTTTACATATGCAACTGTCAGGTGTATGCCTACACCCCGTGCCTAAGTCATGGTCATTTCAATGAATGATGCCAAGGATATCCGGGACATGGTCATTAACCCCCAAAGGGCATATACCAAACAAAACAGATTAAAACGGGTTATGTAAATATATTAATCACAATCTGATTTAAATAACTACATACCCGACCAAGCGGCATTATTATAATACCGTATCCCAAGCCCGTATAACGTAAAATAAGTTAAAAGTATTTACCTGAGCAAGTATATATCTCAATCAGCGAGTGAAAATATCTTTTATTGGTCTCCTAATCTGGAACGAAGGTTTTAATAACCTATTAGATTCCTAACGGGTCTTAATTAAGACTAAACTTAGACCGGTTAGTTTTAAAGGAAGATATACGGTCCAAAGCGCACGATTAAGCGAAGACCAGATTAGAATGTGGTTTAGACCCGACAAGTTTGAAGACTTGTATAATATGGGTAAACTAAACACATTCTGGATTTTGAGATCAAAATGATAAGGTTTGACCCGTTTTGGTCAATTTATGCAAACTAGTCACATAAACCGTACCGAATGCGAAAAATGCATAACGGGTAAACAAAAAGGTCAAGAACAGGTTTCCTAAGTTAATATGCCTTAAATATGTTGTGATATCAGTAGGATACCTTCCATTATGCCCGAAATGAATTTAAATATGTTGTGATATCAGTAGGATACCTTGCATATATGTGAAATTTATCATTTATAACCAAACTATGCACCGTAGAGGCATTTTGGTAATTTCACATAAGCTTTAAAGGTCAAATCTGGAAATCTGAGTTTAAAACTTTAGCTTACTGTTTAATTATAAAAATTTACTTAAGACATCAGTAGGTATTAAGTTTTATATGCCAAAAATAGTTTTAACCCATACTATGCGTTTAAAACGCGTAAAAGTCGGTTTTAAACGATTTTCGGGTTATAATAGGAAATCTGAGTTTTTGATCAGTTTATAAAGTTCAAAAAATTTCATATAAAATCAGTAGCAAAATGTTTGGCATCAAAATATTATGTAAAACTCATTTTATTTAAGAAAAGGGTATAAACGATAATTACCGAATCAAAGCTAGAACCCTATGATATGATCAGTTTAAAAATAAATAAAAATCTTCAAAAATCCCAAAATATTATATTACATCAGTAGGTAAAAAGTTTGGTGTCAAAATTTGGGTTTAGATAGGCTTTATGCTAGTAATGCTTTTTAATTAATAAAAAGCTTTCTAATTACGATATTGAGCATAACTCCTAATCTAGACCTCAAACTGATGTCAAATTCTTAGGACAAGTTTATAATTCAGTAACAAAGGTTGTTGTCCTATTACATTTTCAAAAATCTCATTCTAAGGTCAAAATGGCATAATGGTCAACATTTAGGCATATAACAGAAACATGCAAATGAATAGGATAAATTAGGAACCAAGTTGTATAATCACAGAGGGTTATACTAGCCTATAATCTGGTCCTAATAGAGCTCTAAGACATTTCTAAAATATGTTAAATTGGGTCAGAACTGAAAGTTAAAGCAAAAATCTACTTTTGCGACTTTCGGTTCCGAACCGATCCTAAACTTGAAATTGTCGGGTTGAACATGCTTAGACACGTTCTTACATTAATTACCAAGTTATACAAGTGTTAAAACAAGTTCCATAGCTTCTACATTTCTAATTATGAATTTATTTGCAAAAATGACTTTCTGTTGACTTTTTAATACTAGATTTGACCCGACATTTGACCAAGTTAGGGTGATAATCAGTAGGTGCCCTCTTAGGGGTTTATTATCTACATAATTACTAACTTACAACTACTTTTAATTTAACTAATGACTAGACCATTAGTGATTAATCACGAAGTCAAACCTTAATTACAATAAGTTTGACTTTTGGTCATTACGCTAATTAAAAATGAAATTAGGAGGTTAAGGACACTTACAAAGGTCCTAAGCACGATTTTGGAACTTAAGGAAACTTGTTGAAGACCAGAGAGCTCCAGAGAACACTCCTTGAATGATTTTGAAATGAGCAAGTCCCATGTTTGCAACTTCAAGTTCTTATATAGTGAGCTAAATGCAACAAGATCATCACACATAAGTCTACAAATGTTTCCTGATGATCCCATGTGTCCCTATGCATGTAAAACCACTGGCCAAACTCCTGTATTTCGAAAACCATGTTTATAAGTCGGTGCAACCTGCTGAACAGGCAACTGTCAATTTTTAACTGCCAGCGACAGCCTTACGGACCGTAAGCAAAAATCCTTGCGGTCCGTATTCACCTCTTACGGACCGTAAGTCCAGACTGATGCGGTCCGTAACCAACCTTGAATTGTATCGCCCAGCTGCAGTCCTTGCGGACCGTAAGCTGAACCTCATACGGTCCGTAAACGATGGTCAGAAGACAAAAACTTGTAAACTTTTAAGTTTTGACCATGCAATCTTTGTAACTTCGAATCTTCAGACATTTATCAGCAGGAGGGGACCAAGTTCAGACCTGAGACACCTAGGAAGTGTGGCCATGCAATGGCATTGTTTTGTATTCTTTTGAAGAATAACAAAGTGTGAGGATTTGTCGTATTTGCACCTAGGATCCCATTTCTTTGATGTGGAATTTATCATCACATAAATTTATCCGGATACTTGTGCAATTTTATCAGATATGTATATGAAAACATTTTAATGTTTTACTATGGTTTGGGATAAATAAAAAGGCCACTCAGAGGTATTAGTTAACATGTTGACACTTTCAATCCTACCACATATCTTTCAACTTGATCCGGTTTTATAACACGTTTAAGGTCTATGACACGTATCTTTATTACATTGGACGGGTTTTTCCGAGGTGTTACACCTAACCAGGTCGGGAGCCGTGAGCAGATACAAGTGGTACTGGTGTTTATAAAAATTATCGCAACGGAATTTTCATCAGAACCGGGTGTCAGGAAAAATATCAGTTTTCAAAACACCGTAGTTTTCATTTCATAAACTGTGGGATGAAACCAATATTTACATAAAATATTTTCACAGGGATAAACCCTTGATTAAAAATCACATTTTATTAAGGTTTACATAGCCACTTATTTAAGCTTTGAGTACCTCATAGCACTTTTCCTTCTCTTCACAGTAAATCACCAGAAACACGTTTTAAAAACATTTTATCAGCGAAAAATACTTGTGAGTTCCATAAGATTTATAAAAAGATACAATGTTATAATTACAGCGTTAAGGGTTTTTACAATTGTTTATATCTTTCAATTACTCAAATCAGTATTTGTCACGGTGGCAGTTCCTGTGACTGTGGTCATATTACTATTGGTTAACTCTTTGGCAATAGCAACGCGTGTTGGTGCATACGTCTATCGACTTCGTCTTGTATCGAGTCTTGTATTGTAATAGATAAATCAGGGCACGGGAAACGAGGATATGTGTGTCTATGGGTATTTCGCATGAAATGACACAGGGGTCATTTCATACGAAATTAAGCTGAGTATTTCGCACGAAATCAAATGTTGATTTCGTTTGAGTAATTTCGTGCGAAATCAGATTTCGCTTGGCCAGTTCATGCGAAATTAGCTCACCTATAAATACCTGATGTGCCTTGTCATTTGTAACTTTCCTGTTTCAGTTCCGAACTGCTGCCGAAGTGTCTACTCGCTGTTAAACGTTGCTATATCAATCAAAAGACAGTTTAAAGTGAATTGCCAGCTGAATTACCTTGATACGATTGTTTCCACCTCTCGTATTGAGCAAAAACTCTTCTGAACGACTCGTTTGGTCGGTAAAACGATCCTACAAGTGGTATCATAGCTCAGGAGGAAGAGTTCATACCAATTCAGCTGCAAAATCTGATTTCTAAACATTCTTTTTCGAAATTAACAAGTTTTCACGGTCAAAATGCTTTGAATTTCACACATTATACGCGCAATAGTGTTTTAACAAACCCTTGAAAGTTTCAGATTTAAAATCGGACAAAAACCTGATCAATTTTGACAAAAACAGCTCGAGATGATGACTTCAGCAGTATTTCGCACCAAATAAGGTTCTAATTTCGCTCGAAATAGCCTTATTTCGCACCAGATTGTCATTCCATTTGAAAAGGGTTCTTAATTTCGTACGAAATTACCTATTTCGTTTGAAACCACGTTATTTCGCTTGAAACCACGTTATTTCGCTTGAAAGTTCAGTTATTTCATACGAAATCACTTATTTCGCACGAAATTAGAGTATTTCGCACCAAAGTGGTTATTTCGTTTGAAAGGGTGATTTCGCACCAAAGTTCATTTCGCTTGAAAGGGTATTTCGTTTGAAGATTATTTCGTTCGAAAGATCAAGTTTAGAAAATTTTGAACCAAAAAACATGGAGAACGAGTTTTATAATGCTTTTGCTAGTCCGATGACTATAGATCAAAGTACGATGCTTGAAAATGAAACAGGGACAACCCAAAAACCGCCTAAGCTAATGAGTATCGATGAATACAGTGGATGGGCTGAACGTTTTGAAACTTGGGTTCAAGCATATCACTTAGATGCGTGGGAACACACTGAATCTCAATATACTAGACTAGTCGAAAATGGTGGAGTGAAAATTGATATTAGAGATTTAGGAGCTGATGAAAAAAGGAAATACAAAGATGAAAAAATGATGGTTAGTCTTTTACAACAAGCCATTAAAGAAGACATTCTGATTTTACTTCAACACAATGGAAGTGCACATTCGATATGGACAGAATTAGAATCAAAGTTTCTTGGTAGTGATGAAATGATCAAGAACAAAAAGTCGCTTATGAAGAAAGAATTTGATCTTTTCCGTGGATTGAGAACTGAAAATACAAATACAAAACAAATCATTGAAAGATATTGCAATTTGTTGAAGAATATGAACAGATTAAACATCAGAAAAGATAATGATGAACTGATTGAAAAGTTGGCTGATGCGTTGCCACACGATACTTGGGGCGCGTATCTTATGATGTTGAAAAATAAACCAGATTTTGACAAGCTAACATTGAGTGAGTTTATTAAACATCTGGAAGCTCAAGAGATGGAACAAAGAAAGATAGCGAGAATGAAGAACTATGATGGAGAACAAGACATTGGGTTGTATTACAAAAATGGTGTTAGTGAGAAGACCAATATTTCACCAAAGATTGAAACTGCCTCAATGCAAAAAGTTCTTCTGAAAATTTATCTCAAGGATCAAGTAGCAAAATGGGATTTTCATCATATCCATCGTTTGATCCAAATTTCTCAACAACAAAAAGTGGGAAAGTTCTCCAATGCAATATTGCATTAAATCTTGAGAATGATCAGAATTATTCAGAAGAAGTTGCAAAAAGTCATATGTCTTTGTTGGTGACTGTGCTAGAATCGTATGGAAGCTTGGTTGCAGGGAGGATCGGAAATCCTATGTTGACTAAAGAGGATTATGATCAGGTTGATGCTGAAGAGATGGAATTGATGGATATAAAATGGTGTTTGGCAAGTGTGTTGAGAAGAGCCGAAAAGTTTAAACAAATTACGGGAAGAGATGATTTCCGTGATGCAAATGTTTCAACTTTAGGATTTGATAAATCTAAAGTAACTTGTTTTCGTTGCAGGGAAAAAGGGCATTTTAAGAGAGAGTGCACAAACCATGAAGCTAGTGGAGCTCAAAATCCTTTCGGAAACAATGACTACTATCGGAAAGCGATTTTTCATCAAGTTGCTCAACAGCCGTATCACCAACAGCAGCCACAAACTGCTCATGCTAGGAAAGAGATTGAAGATTCAAAGAAAGCGTGTCTGGTCAATCAAAATGATGGAAGTTCATCAAAAGATTTCAGTTGGGATAAATATATTTCAGCTGATAATAAAGAATGTCTGATAAATCAAGATGATGAAATATTACCAGAAGGATTTAGCTGGGAAAACTTTAGCTGGGATAATTATTGTCTAGACAAAGAGATCTTAAAAGCTAAAGCCTGTGTTGCTAAAATTGTTAAAGATGATGGTGATAATTACGTGGTTGATGATTATTGGGCAAAGAAAATGAAAAAATATTTAGCCAGGCAAAGTAAAAGGTTGAAGAAGAGGTTTGTGTGATAAAGAAGCAGGACAAAGAAATTCCAGTGTTTGAGGTTAAAAAAGAAGCTGTTGCAGAAAAAATAACCGAGAGTTGTGAAAACTGTGAGACTATGAAGAATCAAAACAGTGAATTGATTCACAACTTGAACAGGATGAAAGAGTCATATGATGTCCTGAATAAAGCCATGAATCAATACAACGAGTCAAGCAGTGAACAAGCTATAGCAATGAAGACTCTTAAAGGAGCATACATGAGACAGCTTGATAGTGTGAATTATTTCACTGAGAAGTGTGCTGAGCTTGAATTGAAGCTAGAAACACAGAGAATTGAAACTGAGAGAGTAAATAGATTGTTAAAAAGTTACTCATGTTCTACTTTTGTGGTTGACAGGATTTACCCAATAGTGGAAGGTTTGAAGACGTTTGAAGAAGAAAAGATTTCTGAAGAGAAGAATTCTGAAACAAGAGAAGATGATGAAGTGAAGATTTCTGGTAAGAAACCAAGTGTTGTCTATAACAAATGTCCACCCCCGGTCGAAAATGGATATTCTTCTCGAAATCCAAATTCAGAAAGAGTCAAAAAGGCAACAAACTTACAGTGGGAGTCTGAGTCTTCAGATAATTTGCCAGAAAACATTGATGTCACGTTCACATCGTCTGACACTGATCATGAGTCCGAGTTAATAAAGAAAATGGTCAATAAGGTGTTGGATAAGGATGAAATGGAGGAGTCCAAATCAGAATCAAAGTCTGAGTCCAACACGTCAAAGTCAACAGTCAAAAAGGACAAACGGGTTTATAATAAAGAATTTTTGTTATCAAAATCTAATTTGAATGAAGAACCGATCAAAGTAGCATATACTTTGAAAGATTCTGACAAATTATATTCTGATGAGGTATTTCCAATAAGAGGTGTTAAAACTGAAATGATCAAAAAGGTTTTAAAACTAACAGAAATTAATATTTCTGAAATAAAAGATGTAAACCTTTCTGGAAAACTTAAAACTTACACCTCAAGAGTTCAACAAAGGTTAAACAAGAAAAAGGGTTACAGTTCTGGTTCTGGTTATCAAAAGAAACCAAACCATCACGGTAAGTTCAAAAAGAAAGGTCATGGTTTGGTTCCACCGAAAAATCATAAAAATGAGAAATGTTATAAACCAAAAACTGTTTTTGTTACAGGAAAATCATCAGAAGAAGAAAAAGAGCAAGTGTTCAGAAAGCAATCCAACAAAGAATTCCTTGCCAAGAAGCAAGAAGAAATGAAGAAAAGTGTTGCTTAAAAGAAGATAGAGACGAGAACCAGTTTTCAATGTAAAACAGTTGGTCACATTGCCAGGAATTGTCCAAAGGCAATACAAACAAAACAGGGAGTCTCTGGTAAACTGAAAGAAAAGATTGTTGAGAAAACCGAACCACCAACAAACAGATTTAAAGTTTTTGAAAATTCAATTTTTGAGGTTGGTGAATGTTCAAAAGATGTTTACAAAAGAAAGGAGAAACTTAACAACCAAAAATGGGTTGTTAAGAATTCAAGTGAAAGTTCTGGTGATGAATCTGATTCCACAAAATCAGAGGAGCCAAAAGTTGTTATGAAAGAAGAGAAGTCAGTGCCGCCTTTGAATGATGAAAATTTTCCACCATTGCGGGCTGAAAATTTTAAAACAAAAGTTGGAAAAGTTGAAATATCAAATCAATTTTTTTTCTGAAAAGAAAGAATTTGACATTGAAAAGGCTTTTAATCCCACAGTGCAAAACATTTTTAGTAAGATGATTGATGGGAAGGTCAAGGGGGTTAAAGAATTTTATGAGAAGAAAAACAAAGAAACCGAGTGTTGACAACTCGGAATCTCCCAAGGACCGTCAGGCTTAGGAGAATCTGTAACATTCCCATTTTTATCATATAAGAATTTTAGGTTTGTCTAAATTTATTAACCACTAGTAACTAGTAACTAGTTTATTTTTAATATAATTATTCAACCCAAATAGTTTTAAAAACTATTTTATATAATTGGTTGAAATATTATATTAATTAATTGGCCTGTATATAGGTGACATTTCTAAATAAAATAAAAGTATATAAAAACTTATATTATTAGACGAGTAGATTACGGGTAAGCTGACCGTTAGAAATATAAAGTAACTAGACGGGACCTAGGAACCGTTTAATAATTAAATTTACATTATAATTGAACCTACTCCGTTTTTAAAGAAACTTGGTTCAAAATGTAGATAAGATTATTCTCGTTCTAATAACATATTTATTATTTTCTAAAAACGTTATATTTTAAGAGTTATACACGCCAAATAAGTGAATCAGTTGAATTAATTATAATATGTAAACTAATAAAATAATAATAATAATAAAAGCTTAAAATGATCGTATAGAATATAATAATAAAATAATAAATAAATTCAACAATTGAATTCTTTGAATTGAAGGTACACATGTCGAGAATCAGATAAGAACAAAACAAATATGAAATAATAAAATAGTAATAATAATTAAAACATTGAAATCAAAATTAAAATGGACGTGTGTCCATGTAAAAGAAATAGTGGACACTGAATTAAATTATGTTGATACGTGTAAATTAAATAGACATCAAGTGAATGTCTTCTCCAAGTAACGGTTTCACTATAAATATAGAATATTGAGCTTTCCATCTTTCCATCATGAGTCTCGCTACTCTCTCAATATATATATTTTTTTATTTTATTTATATTATACCTACAATAATAATAAAGCCCTGCCCGGTTTTAAGTATTTTAACTCTCGATCACCGCTACCCTTTCCGATTGATCTGAGCCCCATAACACATGTCAAGGCTCTGCCTGACTAAGTTCGTTGGGGTTCTGTCTCGTGACACAGGGATAAGGTTGAATTAGGGGTACTATACTTAACACAAGTGCATTATATATTTTTAAAATAGCTCAGAAGTTATACCTAAAATTTATACCAGTAGGCTTTCTAGTTGAACCCTAAATTTACAAAGTGGGTCCATTCTCTTTTCTCACTATTTTATTCCCTTTTTCTTTATGATATAATTATATTAAAAAATGTCCCAAATCGATCCATAAGTAAAAACCCGGACCCCTGAAACCCCAATCCATATCAAAAATAAAGAAATCAAGATTTGTGGTCTTCTCGCGGGCAGCGTAAAGAAAAGGCGGAAGGTCACGCGGGCCGCGTCAACTTGAGAGTTGACCGGATAAGCATCCGGAGCTACGTGTCATCCACCAGGCAGACCTACTGGTGACTCAGCAACCCTACGCGTAGACTAGGCGGCTACGCGGGCCGCGTAAGGATCGAGCAAGGGCTCACGCGGGCCGCGTGAGACCCGATTTTCAGCTATAAATAGAACAGGCCAGGAGCAGTTCACTGGTGTCGACGAAACTTTCAAATCCTTCATAATTCTGTTCGAAATTCACTTTCAAAGTAGTGAGGTGCTACTACGGTACCGGGTATTAACTCAATCGCTGCAACGATTCAATGTCCGATCGATTGAAACTATCCGATGAATGTTTAAGTGCTGCTCAAATTAGGGTTATACTTTGTCATTCGTCGTGAATTCGATGGATGTTTAAGTATTGCACTTTGTCATTCGTTATGAAGGTTTTAATCTCGTGAGTTATCGTAAATGTTGTATTAGTTACTGACCTAGTTCGTGTGCATTATTGTTTAAATTAGGTTATCAGGCTTATTAGTAGGCTAAACTCTACCCCATACACTTACAATAAAAGTAGATGCTAATTCTCAGAAGAATTTAAATCAGGAAGCTTGTTAAATCGATACTGCATGCTTATAATGTGAGTCATTCTCTTTTTATCAAATTGCTTTACAAAACCTTAAATGTTTTTAAGGTTATAATTACAGGGATTAAGTCTTTGTAATATCCAAATTACAACCGGTATGTGGGGTTTGTATACAATACTTGATAACCGTCACCATTGGACAACGAGTTAGCCAAGGGGTGATATGACCATAGTCACAGACACCATTGGACAATGAGGTTACCAATGGATGGTCGAGTGACAAATACCATGGGTAGTTGGTTGATATATGGAAACATTGTAATCGCTCTTAATACTGTAGATTATAACTAAAGGTCATTTTATAAAAATGAATGAACTCGCCAGTATTTCCTGCTGACAAAACCTTTTTAAAACGTGTTTCAGGTAGTTACAGTAGATTGGAGTAAGAGTTGGATACGACACTAAAAGGCTTCAAGAAGTGGCTTATTTTATTAATTAAATCAAATTAAGAAATATTGTTTTATGTAATTGGGTTATCCCTTATTAAAGCTACCTTTGTAAAACATGGGTTTTATCCCAATCTATTTAATAAATAAAATCCGGTGTTTTCTAAACTCTGATATTTTTCCTAACTCACGGTTCTGATGAAATTTCCGCTGCACTGTTTTTCAAAATAACCACCGGTACCACTTGGCTGCTCGCGGCTCCCGATTCCGTCCAAGGTGGGGTCGGGGGTCGTGACAGAAGGTGGTATCAGAGCCACTGATTTAAGCCTATAGGTGTTGTGATAATAATAATACCTAAGCTTAAATAAAAGAGTTAGGAGATTGCTATTAACTAATAGCACACATGATAGCATTTAGACTTGAACTTAAGAAAAGATGCCTTAGTATTAGCTTCAAGATAAGCTATTTACTTATATAAATAAAGTGTGAAAGGTTTTGGTATGCCTTGAGAATAATAACTAGAACGTTGCAAGTATAATAAATAAAGCAATAACACTTGACCACTGTTATTTCTTATTTATTAGTACTACTTTGTTCTAGAATATGATTTGTCATGTGAAAACTAATTTGCTTAGTCTTTGTTGAAAGTCATAATGCAATTTCCAAATCATGATTTAAGAAAAAAAATTACTATTTATGGGAAATATAAATTTCTTCTCCGACAAGACTGGGTATGGTGTAGCAGACTCTCCAGCTTGTCCGGATATAATGGGGTTACCTCTCCGGCGAGAACCGGATAAGACGGGGTAAATAATATGTCAAACAAGTGACAAGATTTCCCTAAATAGTATCATGACCTGATATCTGACTTGTTTTTGGAAAAAAATGAATCTGTTAAATACATTAACCTTATGAAGGGTATGTATATTACAGCATGTGAAATATATGATTATATAGATATGTATATCTATAAGAAATTCCAAAAGTCAATTAAGAATAAAGCACAAGCAGATGTGTTAATAATAAATCTAGATTCCTTTATCAAGAATCTCTTACATATATCGATATCAAACATTATTTCGTTTGATCATCTACCTCGTAACTCAAGCGACAATAATAACAATGGAAACCCACTAAGTTGGGACACCATCAAAAGTATAAAAATTTCCAAATGCATTACCATAGATTATTAACGTAAGTAAGAAACATATAAAGTTGTGCTAATGCACAAGAAAACACATGAAACTTAAATTATACGTCCACAGACGTTGAAGTATATCACACACGACTTCCGAGGCAAGACCTTTGGAAAATATGATTGGGCACGACAATAACAATGCTCATCCCAGCAATGGGAGAACTACTAATCATTGAGGTGAAGAATTTATATTTTTATATATATGTATAAAATTTTGTTTGAGGTATACTCTCATTTAAGTTTATATTTAGTTATTTATTATTGGTAATTAATATTAGTTTTATTATTAGTAATAATATTTTAATAGTAGTAGTATTAGTATTATTTTTAGATATTAGGGTTATTGTCAGGGGCAGGTATTGGGTAGCCTAGCCTTAGTTAGGCATGGACTGATCACGTATGCTTAAACAAGGCAGCACTAACCAATATCCAACCATGATAATGACTAGTTAATGTATATAAATTAAGTCATCATACTTATTTAGTAAATTTTAATTATATATAAAAATATTTTTTATATATATATAAAAATATATATTTTGTACTGTAAGGAGAAGACATATTTTCATAAAACAATACAAGAATTAGAGGGACGAATAAAATTATCTAAATAACTGTCTAAGTATTCATGGACAAGACATTTTATACTTATAAGTAATTGTTCATCTTGTTTAATATTCCATAACTATTAAATACTTATAGAAGTATTATGTATCAAGATCGACAAAAGAGTTATGCAGATCAGAGACGTAAACCCCTAGAGTTTTTATTAAAAGCTTTCAGTTGATTACACGGTGAATTTGTTCGATCTCCATAATTATTGAACTATTTCAATTATTACAACACCTTGCGATATCAGTATAAACCTATAGTTTGGACTAATCACAATCATTCGAATCATTCAAAACCACATCTGTCTTTCAACTCATCGTCTTAATGCAATTATGTATTAAAACAATAATACACTAACTCTATTGTCTTTTCATATATCCTTGCAATTCACTCATCTCAGCACATTGATTTTCTCATATCAAAATTCAATATTTGACAAACCATTTTCATACTTTTATTTCATTTTGAACCTGTCGATTCTAAGTCTTCCTCAGTTGCCAATCAAAGTAAGCTTTCTTTTGACAAAGAATTTTATTGATTCTAAAAGTTCTTCACATTCATTTTAAATATCTATTGATCATATATTTTTTGGCTTGAACCTAGTCACTTTGGAAATTATATCATCTCATTCGTTTGTCATCGATTTCTTGAACTAATTCAGTTGAACCATTGAATCCTACTTATTGTACAACTCGTATTCACAAAATTTGATATTTTAATTCTGTGTCATCTACCTTAATATTGTTTTTATTAACTAAAATATGACATAAGTCTAAAAGAAATATCGTAGCCCAAATCTCGAGGACGAGATTTAAAACAAGGTGGGGAGGATGTAACATTCCCATTTTTATCATATAAGAATTTTAGGTTTGTCTAAATTTATTAACCACTAGTAACTAGTAACTAGTTTATTTTTAATATAATTATTCAACCCAAATAGTTTTAAAAACTATTTTATATAGTTGGTTGAAATATTATATTAATTAATTGGCCTGTATATAGGTGACATTTCTAAATAAAATAAAAGTATATAAAAACTTATATTATTAGACGAGTAGATTACGGGTAAGCTGACCGTTAGAAATATAAAGTAACTAGACGGGACCCAGGAACCGTTTAATAATTAAATTTACATTATAATTGAACCTACTCCGTTTTTAATGAAACTTGGTTCAAAATGTAGATAAGATTATTCTCGTTCTAATAACATATTTATTATTTTCTAAAAACGTTATATTTTAAAAGTTATACACGCCAAATAAGTGAATCAGTTGAATTAATTATAATATGTAAACTAATAAAATAATAATAATAATAATAAAAGCTTAAAATGATCGTATAGAATATAATAATAAAATAATAAATAAATTCAACAATTGAATTCTTTGAATTGAAGGTATACATGTCGAGAATCATATAAGAACAAAACAAATATGAAATAATAAAATAGTAATAATAATTAAAACATTGAAATCAAAATTAAAATGGACGTGTGTCCATGTAAAAGAAATAGTGGACACTGAATTAAATTATGTTGATACGTGTAAATTAAATAGACATCAAGTGAATGTCTTCTCCAAGTAACGGTTTCACTATAAATATAGAATATTGAGCTTTCCATCTTTCCATCATGAGTCTCGCTACTCTCTCAATATATATATATATTTATTTTATTTATATTATATTATACCTATAATAATAATAAAGCCCTGCCCGGTTTTAAGTATTTTAACTCTCGATCACCGCTACCATTTCCGATTGATCTGAGCCCCATAACACATGTCAAGGCTCTGCCTGACTAAGTTCGTTGGGGTTCTGTCTCGTGACATAGGGATAAAGTTGAATTAGGGGTACTATACTTAACACAAGTGCATTATATATTTTTAAAATAGCTCAGAAGTTATACCTAAAATTTATACCAGGAGGCTTTCTAGTTGAACCCTAAATTTACAAAGTGGGTCCATTCTCTTTTCTCACTATTTTATTCCCTTTTTCTTTATGATATAATTATATTAAAAAATGTCCCAAATCGATCCATAAGTAAAAACCCGGACCCCTGAAACCCCAATCCATATCAAAAATAAAGAAATCAAGATTTGTGGTCTTCTCGCGGGCCGCGTAAAGAAAAGGCGGAAGGTCACGCGGGCCGCTTCAACTTGAGAGTTGACAGGATAAGCATCCGGAGCTACGTGTCATCCACCTGGCAGACCTACTGGTGACTCAGCAACCCTACGCGTAGACTAGGCGTCTGCGCGGGCCGCGTAAGGATCGAGCAACGCGGGCCGCGTGAGACCCAATTTTCAGCTATAAATAGAACAGGCCAGGAGCAGTTCACTGGTGTCGGCGAAACTTTCAAATCCTTCATAATTCTGTTCGAAATTCACTTTCAAAGTAGTGAGGTGCTACTACGGTACCGGGTATTAACTCAATCGCTGCTACGATTCAATGTCCGATTGATTGAAACTATCCGATGAATGTTTAAGTGCTGCTCAAATTAGGGTTATACTTTGTCATTCGTCGTGAATTCGATGGATGTTTAAGGATTGCACTTTGTCATTCGTTATGAAAGTTTTAATCTCGTGAGTTATCGTAAATGATGTATTAGTTACTGACCTATTTCGTGTGCATTATTGTTTAAACTAGGTTATCAGGCTTATTAGTAGGCTAAACTCTACCCCCATACACTTACAATCAAAGTAGATGCTAATTCTCAGAAGAATTTAAATCAGGAAGCTAGTTAAATCGATACTGCATGCTTATAATGTGAGTCATTCTCTTTTTATCAAATTGCTTTACAAAACCTTAAATGTTTTTAAGGTTATAATTACAGGGATTAAGTCTTTGTAATCTCCAAATTACATCCGGTATGTGGGGTTTGTATACAATACTTGATAACCGTCACCATTGGACAACGAGTTAGCCAAGGGGTGATATGACCATAGTCACAGACACCATTGGACAATGAGGTTACCAATAGATGGTCGAGTGACAAATACCATGGGTAGTTGGTTGATATATGGAAACATTGTAATCGCTCTTAATACTGTAGATTATAACTAAAGGTCATTTTATAAAAATGAATGAACTCACCAGTATTTCCTGCTGACAAAACCTTTTTAAAACGCGTTTCAGGTAATTACAGTAGATTGGAGTAAGTGTTGGATACGGCACTACAAGGCTTCAAGAAGTGGCTTATTTTATTAATTAAATCAAATTAAGAAATATTGTTTTATGTAATTGGGTTATCCCTTATTAAAGCTACCTTTGTAAAACATGGGTTTTATCCCAATCTATGTAATAAATAAAATCCGGTGTTTTCTAAACTCTGATATTTTTCCTAACTCACGGTTCTGATGAAATTTCCGCTGCACTGTTTTTCAAAATAACCACCGGTACCACTTGGCTGCTCGCGGCTCCCGATTCCGTCCAGGGTGGGGTCGGGGGTCGTGACAGAATCTCTCTAACTGAAAAACCTGACTTGCCGGAGCTCCCAAGTTGGTAATCGCGGAGCATGAATCGGCATCATTCTTGAAATATTGTTTTGGAAAATTGAAATTTTTTCACTAGTATGACTTGCCGGAACTCCCAGGTTGGTAAGTGTGGAGTAGGAATCGGCATTTTGAGATTTCAACCTACAAGTGGTAATTGTTGGTAAACAAACCGACAAGTGGTTGAAAAAGTAGGTTTTACCTACAAATGGTTAATCAAGGTCATTAAGTTAAACTTGATTTAACTTTCATTCAAATGAGTGAAAAACAAAATGATGATCACATCCTCTAACCTACAAGTGGTTTTATGAAATCAACAAAACTTATTTTCCGGAAAAACCATTTGATTAAAACAAACTTAAGTGTTTTGAAATCATAATGGGAAAATAGTTTATTGTAAGGGGGAGTTCTGATTGTTTATACCAAGTGGATGGCGATTTGAAGCAATTCACAACAGTTGTCATTTTTTTTGTACAGTTTGTTTTCAAATTTTCCCAAAAAATCAAAATTGAAACATATTTTGATTTTAGGGGGGAGTAAAAATTTAGGAAATTTCGAAAATTTGAAAAATCCAAAAACATGATAAAACCATTTAAAGCCAAAAACATTGAAAAAGCAAAAATGAGTTTTGTTGTGAATAATAGGAAATGATAGTAAATCAGTGGACTTTCACAGCATGCTAAAGAAATGTAATGTCAAATGTGATAAACGGTCTCACTAAAGATGTGACGATAGGCTCAGCTAGGCTAGTAGATTTGCAAAAACGATACAAACATAACGCAAAATGCCTAAGTCTGGTGGGAAACACGGTCGAACGCATAGTACTTAGTTTTGTCCTTCTTAACTGTGTACCGGCTCGGTAATTGCTGATTGTCGAAAGACATAAAACTGGTTAAATTTGTGAACTTTCATAATTTTGCTAAAAAGTCACTGTGATTTTGTGTTTTCATTTTGCAAAGACTTAAACTTGTTTTATTTCTTTATTTTGTTTAAGCATTGGACATCCTCTGCGTATACGTGAGTATCGACCTGGATGTTAGTGCCTAAACGTTCTGTTTTATTTTCTTTGGTGTTTCGTTTAAGCTTTGGATCACCTCTGCGTATTCGGAAGTATCGACCTGGTGGTTAAAGCCTAAACATCTTCAACTTGTTTTTATTTCTTATTTTGTTTAAACATTAGACTTTCTCTGCGTATACGGAAGTATCGACCTGATTGTTAATGTTTAAACATTCTGCTTTGTTTTTTGCACATATCACAGTTGATGAAAGTTTAAAGGCATTACTTGAGTTAGTGTATTGCATGATGAGGGGATATGCTAAGATCGTGGGGTCCATAAGATTTTAGTGCAAAAATTAATATATCTTAACGTATCGGTAAGCATTTCGAAAGTTTTTAGATTGAGCTTAAGAGGACAACTATATCCTCAATCAACGTGAATCGTTTAGAACTTAAAGTGTTTAAAGCTCAACGGTGCTTGTGATTTGTCTCAAAAACTGATATGATCTTCTTGCACAAACTCACAAAAATATTGTTTGTATATTTTTCTTTACTGCATTTCATTAAAATCAAAAATCCAAAAAGATTTTAGGAGTGTTTTAGCATAAAAATTTTGAAAATTCAAAAAGATTTTTGATAACTGATGTTGAAAAGCTGATTTTCAAAATTTCAAGTGCTAAACATGATGAACAGGTTTGGGAGAGTGTGTTTAAGAAAGAAAGAGATGTTATTCTTATAAGTGATCATCTGAGATTAATTTTTGCAAAGAGGTTTCTGAATTTGCAATATTTTAAATTTGTGAATTTTATGTTTGTGGTAGAGATTGTGCAGGAATGAAGTTTGAGAAAAGCCAGGTTACGATCTTAGAACCTGTGAGAAGTGAATTCCAGACTGCGATCCCAACTTATCGAAAGGGGGAGTCTGATGACATCAAGAAGGAGTCTGAAGATGTAAGCTGCTGATGCTGATGATCTTAAGGAATCAAGAGACCTGATCAAGAGGAGTATAGAGCCAGGTTGAGATTTTGGGAGAAAGAGAAAGAGATTGATTGAGGATGCTTACAATGGAGAATCTTTGGAGATATCGAGAAGACTGATAAAGACTGAAGGATTGACAACCGAAGACTCGACACCGAAGACTTCGTCAACATCCGATGGGGAGTCTGTTGGTGCATACGTCTGTCGACTTCGTCTTGTATTGAGTCTTGTATTGCAATCGATAGATCAGGGCACGGGAAACGAGGATATGTGTGTCTATGGGTATTTCGCATGAAATGACACAGGTGTCATTTCATACGAAATTAAGCTGAGTATTTCGCACGAAATCAAATGTTGATTTCGTTTGAGTAATTCCGTGCGAAATCAGATTTCGCTTGGCCAGTTCATGCGAAATTAGCTCACCTATAAATACCTGATGTGCCTTGTCATTTGTAACTTTCCGGTTTCAGTACCGAACTGCTGCCGAAGTGTCTACTCGCTGTAAAACGTTGCTATATCAATCAAAAGACAGTTTAAAGTGAATTGCCAGTTGAATTACCTCGATACGATTGTTTCCGCCTCTCGTATTGAGCAAAAACTCTTCTGAACGACTCGTTTGGTCGGTAAAACGATCCTACAACGCGGGACTAGTAGTGTATACTAAACCCCACATACCGGCAGTAATTTCAGAATACAAAAACTTAATCATTGTAAAAACAACTTAGAAAACATTTAGGGTTTTACAAAATCATTTGAGTAAAGGAGAATAACTCACCTTGCAGATTTAGGGTTTTCAGTAATAGCCTTCTGGTCTAAGTCCTGGGTTCCTAATCAAACACATAATGCAACACGTATTAGTGTATTAACCCAATTTAAACTTTAACGATAATCACGAGATCAAAACCTCAACGTTGATGACAAAGTATAACCTTATTCAGGCAGCACTTTAACATCCGTTGATTTGGTTTCAGATCGATGGGATAGGGTATCGTACCAGTGATTAGGGTTAGTACGCTGGCTACGGATCAGAGTTTGGGGGTTTAGGTGCTTTGGGTATTCGAACAGCAGTTTGAGAGTGAAAGAGAATCGGTATATAAATTGAAAAAGTGCACCGAGACTTCTCACACGGCTGGCCTTATATAGCCCACCTGGGTTTCTCCCGTGCGTCACTGGAGAATCAGGAGACTCCCCTGCGTGGCGCGACGGCTCCTAGCTAGGGCTTGGTCGGCCTCGTCAACCGCATAGCCTTGCCACTTGTCGTGAAACGGTGCCATGTGGCCTGGTACTCTCCTGTGCGTCGCGGGAGATGTATGGGTATCCCCCGCGTGGCGCCTGGGATGCCAGGATGTGGATTCCTCGTTTTTCATGCTAGGTCTAGTCGTGTGTATCCAGTGTTTCGATTAGGGTTCTTTCGGTATTTTGGGATTTGTTACATTCATTAATTATAATTAAACAAAACCAGCTATATATTAAACTCTGAATATTTTAATAAAACCAACTAAAATATTTTATGCGTTTGAATTGTTTTTAAAAGACTTTTGACTTTTGATTGACACGTTTAAAGGTGTCTTTATTATCATCATCTTTGTTCGGTTGGATGTTTTCTCGTTAGTCTCTCTATTTGGTTTTCTTTCTTTTAGGCTTTCTTTATTTGTATATGTCCAGCCACCCACTAGAGTATGCTTTTGTTATACGTGCAGATAAAAGAATAATAAAAGCATTTGAAAAATAAAATAAAAAATAAATAAAACCCCTCTATCTTATCCAACAGTAGAACCCCATAAACACTCGTAATAGAGATTGGGCATCACGTTGATTAATATGATTGTATAATTGCATGTAATCATGACAATATATTTTATCTACTTGAAGGGGTATGGTCCCAAAAGGCCGCGCAAACCTTCGTCAGTTTTGCATGCAGGACCATACTCCTTATTCAACAAATTTCTTATTGACAACCTCGCGCGGGCTGCACACATTTTATTTAACTGGCGCGAGGTCTGGACAATAGGAAGCTCCGATTACAACACTTAGCATTCTGAAAGAGCATTCAGTCATCCAAAACCCTACACGAGATAGTTACGTGCCCAGCAAGAATCGCGCAGGGCAGCGGCGCAAGGCTGTTTCAGATAGTACACAAGGTACAAGTGGCAGAAGAAAAGAGCCAATCAGCATCCTTCTGGCCCTGCTCAATCATGCTCCACGATCGTCTGACATGCAGGAGACAAAAGTACTTAAGGACGCCTACGTGGCACCAATCACAAGACAGAGACACCTGCCCCATGATCTCCACTTACCTGCTGATGGCAGAGAGGCGGCCAGGCCGACAACAGTGACACGTGGCTCCAATCACATTGCGCCAACTCCAGAGAGCTCACAGAAGCCACTAACGGTCGACACCAGTGAGACAAGGAGCATATCCTCTATGTTGTCACCTTCAGGCCCAAGGCCCATCAGCCCACATCCTCTTACACCTCTCCGTCTATAAATAGAGACCTCACTTCACAGGTTAAACATTCTACTCCCTCTACTCTCACTCTTTATACTTAATTATCTCCACAAAGCAGTCGCTTATTTTCACGCCGGAGCCCGGTTAAGAGGGAAACCCCCATATTCCCTTCTTAACGAGTAACAGTGTTCTGTTTTGCAGGATTTAAAGATCGTTACGGAGCTTAGAAATCCTTAAGAAGATTAACCACTATGATAGAAGCATAAACCAAACTAATCAAACCCCAAATTAGTTCCTTGTTTCTTCATTGGCGCCCACCGGTTTTCTACAAAACACTTTCATATTCTTTTTTCCGAGTTTTCGTGGTTTTCTCCTTCGACCATGGCTGGTCAAGGAATCATTCTTGAGTTTGGTTTCGGAGCAAACTCTAATGCGGTGTTGGGCGAGGGCAATCAAAACGTCCAGCCCCAACACATTGAAGAAATTGGCGAAATCGAAGTAACCAACACTGGGGGACCTCGCGGGAGCATCACTCGCATCACTCAGACGATAACCTCAGGAAACAATGGCGCGGGACCTTCAAACCCAGCCCCACCACAGAACATTTCGACGCTACTAGGGCTACCAGAGGGCGAGACTGTAGCCTCGTGGTACGCCAAGCAGATTGCCACCATTAATGCGGCGTATCAATCTTTGAGCGCACAACAAGCAGTCTTAACAGCAGAACCATCCTTGGTTACACCTCAGGGATAGAGTCAGGGGGCGCGCCAGGTACCCCCACAGCAAAACATCCAAGGAAGAGCTAACAGACCTCCCCCTGCGAGAAGGCTAAGCGTGCATGACACGCGCGATACGAGGGGAGAAACAGAAAGCTATTATGACTATCCGTCACATGTCCAAAGGGGTCCAGTTCATAGCCGGCTCACGCCGCGCAACATGAACAACGAATGGGAGGATACTGACCCGAATGACCCAACTTGGCAGGATGATGAGGGTTCTTCAGTCTTCAATCGTTTACAAAGGAACCATGAAAATTATAGACCGCGACAACACGTCGGATACAACGAAGAGGCAGAGCGCGACTTCCGCCTCGCCTATCGACCAGCTGAAGCTGTAGAACATTCGAAATTCATCCCGAAGATCGCTCTTGCGCCGCTATCAAGAGAGAAGTTGCCTCCCACAGTGGGAAAGTTCAATGGGCTGACTGATCCCGACGATCATGTCAGAGTATTCACAAGCGTTGGCTGCATGGGAGGATGGAATATGCCAATGTGGTGTCATTTGTTCATCCAGACGTTCACTGGGACTGCCCGCGCGTGGTTCGACAGCCTACCGCCCGGAAAAATCAGTTCGTGGGTCGATTTCAGAACTAAGTTTCTAGACCACTTCAGCCAGCAAAGGCGCTATCAACGAGATACGTCTGACGTAACGGATATCTGGCTCAGAGAAAATGAAGGTCTAGAAGACTTTATCACTCGCTTTAACAAGGAGTGCCTAGAGATCGGTGGTGTAAGTGAACAACTCATGCGCGCTCACTTTAAGAAAGCTATCCGATGTGATAGTCTCATCAGAACCATCACTGGGAAGGATGGTATGCCCAAAGAGTGGTGCAAGCTGATGGAAGCGGCAAAAATAGTAGCACAAACAGAGGAATCGCTAGCTGGAGCCAAGTCCACATACGCCGACGATCATTTTTCCAAGAAAAACTTGCTCGACTTCGACAAGCGCAACAAAGGCAAAAGTCATGATTGGAAGTCCGGAAAATCAAGGGGTTACGAAGAAAGATCGCGCTACAGAGAGGATGCGCGGGAAACGATTGATAGAATCGGATACCGAAAAGCAGTCAGGGACGATAACCGCGAGAAGCACTGGACTCCGCTCATAAAAACACCAAAAGAGGTGCTGATGACGGAGAATCACAATTTCAAGGCTCCAAGGCCTATGACAAACAAGAAGGGGCAAGACCCCAACCTGTACTGCGACTTCCATAAGGATACAGGGCACCTGACGGATGACTGTATCAGTTTACGTCAAGAGATCGAGAGAGCGCTAAAAAGCGGGAAGCTGAGCCACCTGGTGAAGAACGTGCGCAAAGAAACTCGACAAATCCAACGCCATGATGAGGGGAATCACAAGAAAGTCCGGCGCCTAGAAACCCATATGGTCAACGGACCAAGATACAACGCAAAGGAAAAAGGCAAGCGCCCTTATGAACCCTCATGGCAAGAGCAACAGGTCATTTTCCCGGTAGTGCGCGGCGGCCCTCGCGCCACTCGACCCGTCGTCGTTACCAGTATTATCGACCATTATGAAACGGAGTATATCTTCATTGACCCAGGAAGTACGGCTGATATCATCTATGAGCAATGCTTTAATCAGTTTGATGACGATGATAAAGCGCGACTTGAGCCAGTTGATTATCCACTGTCAGGATTTTGCAACGAAATGGTCTTCCCGCTAGGCCAAATCAGTTTCCCCGTCACGCTCTCTGACGGGAAACATTCAAGAACAACGAATGTAAACTTCATGGTGATGCCTGTCAAATCGAGGCATGATGTGTTGATTGGGAGAGAAACCCAAGGCGAACTGAACATGGTAACTTCCACGCCCCACTCAGCGATAGGGTTTCCAACTGAGACAGGGGTAGCAATTATCTATGCCAAGAAAGAAGTAATGTCGACGGAGGAGATGCGCCCAACAAAAGCGGCGAAGGTTTCAACAAGCGAACCAGAAAAGTGGGTTTTAAACCGAAAGTACCCAGAGCAAACGGTGACGATAGGCCACGCGATCTCACCAAACATCAGAACGCACCTCAAACAACTCCTGTTCAGGAACATGGACATTTTCACCTAGACTCTGACAGACATGACCGGTGTCCCGCGCGACATTACCGAACATTGTCTGATCACTTATCCCTCCATTGAACCAAAAGTTCAAAGAAGGCGCAGCTTAGGGGCGGATAAAACCAAAGCAATGAACGAGCAAGTATGTGAACTGCTAAAAGCAGGAATCTTAAGGGAGGTGCGCTATCAAAGCTGGGTTTCGAACCCCGTGATGGTGGAGAAGTCTAACGGGGGATGGAGAATGTGCGTCGATTACACAGATCTCAACAAGGCATGCCCTAAAGATTGCTACTCTTTGCCTGAAATCGACAAAAAGATAGACTCTCTCGCACCATACAGATGGAAATGCTTCTTAGATTGCTACAAAGGGTACCGTCAGGTTCAAATGAAGCTTGAAGACGAAGACAAGACAGCTTTTCGAACCGATCTAGGGATCTTCTGCTACACAAAGATGCCTTTCGGCCTTAAAAATGTTGGCGCGACATATCAACACCTGATGGATAAGACCTTCGCTGGAGATATTGGGAAGCATATCGAGGTTTACATCGATGATCTGGTGATCAAAAGTCCCGAAGAGGACCAAATGTTGAAAGACATCGAAAAACGTTCAACTCGTTGCGAAGCGTGAACATGAAATTGAATCCAGCCAAATGTTCTTTTGGTATGGAAGAAGGGAAATTCTTGGGCTTCATAGTCACAAATGGCGGCTTTAAGGTGAATCCAGAAAAAGTTCAAGCCATAGAGCGGATGCCATCGCCTCGAACAATCAAAGAGATGCAGCGATTGGCCGGCCGTCTAGCCGCGCTCAACCGTTTTCTGTCAAATCATGTCGCGAAGTCATATCCGTTTATCAGCACTCTACGCAATTGCGTGAAGAAGCAAGAATTCAAATGGACGCCCGAAGCAAAAGTCGCATTTCAACAAATGAAAGAGTGCTTAATTGAGCTTCCTACCCTGACCGCACCACTAGAGAAGGAACCACTCATCCTGTACCTATCTTCTTCGGATAAGGCAGTAGGGTCGATATTGCTTGTAGAAAGAAACGGAGTTCAGACTCCAATATAGTAGGTCAGTAGAGTGCTCACAGATCCAAAAACGAGATATTCAACAATGGAAAAATTGGTACTGGCGTTACTACATGCCTCCAGAAGGCTGCGCAGATACTTCACAGGCCACGTCATCACTGTACTTACCAATTTCCACATTGGGACGATATTGCAAAAGCCGGAAACATCTTGGCGATTAGCAAAGTGGGCGATCGAGCTGGGGGGCCACAACATTTTGTATAGGCCGCGCCCAGCCATCAAGGGTCAAGTCCTTGCGGACTTTATCACAGAAGTCCCAGCGGAAAAAATCAAGGATTGCGAGATTGTCAAAACTCCCGTGAAAGATACATCTAATGAGTTGTGGTTGTTGTACACCGATGGGGCCTCAAACGAAGACGGCGCAGGAGCCGGATTGCGCCTTGTGACCCCTGAAAAGCATGAATTTACTTACGCCATCAAGTTGGATTTTAAGAACACCAACAACGAGGCGGAGTACGAGGCATTTCTGGCAGGCTTACGCCTCGCCATAAAAAATGGGAGCTAAAAATCTGCAAGCGCATGTGGATTCACTTTTGATCGGCAGTCAAATCAATGGAATCTATGATGCAAAAGGCAAAGTTATGGCCTTATATTTGGATCAGGCGAAAGAACTGCTTCAGAAATTCAAGTCATACAAGGTAGTACACATCAATCGTTCCGAAAACAAACCAGCAGACGCCTTGAGCAAGCTTGCTTCAACTTCCTTTCAACATTTCGCAAAAGATGTAAGGATTGAAGTACTCAAAAATCCATCAGTCCTGCTGCGCCAAGTAAATGTGATCGAAATAGGGCAGTCATCTTGGATGACCCCTATAATTCGATATCTGCAAGAAGGGGTACTCCCGGAGAGCAAAGCAGAGGCAAGGAAGATTCAAAACAAGGCCCTGCATTATGAGATGAACGGTGGTATTCTATACCGAAAGTCCTTCTTGGGTCCCTTATTGCGCTGTGTGGACCCCCAGGACGCGAACTACTTGATCAGAGAGATTCATGAAGGTATCTGTGGCATCCATGCAGGTCCGCGCATGGTTGTCGCGAAGATTATGAATGCTGGTTATTACTGGCCAGGGATGCATGTCGATGCTCTAAGGGAGTTGCGCAAATGTGACTCATGCCAAAGACACTCCCCGAAAACCTTGCGCCCGAAAAATGATCTCATTCCTATATCCACTGCTTGGCCTTTCCAACAGTGGGGAATTGATATGGTGGGACCTTTCCCTGATGCTCCGGGAGCCGTGAAGTTCATAATCGTGGCCGTTGATTATTTTACTAAGTGGGTAGAGGCCAAGGCTCTCGCTTCAACCAATGCAATGATGGTGCGCAAGTTTATCTGGGAGCACATCATTTGCAGATTTGGTCTTCCACTCAAAATCGTCACAGATAACGGTACTAATTTTGCTTCCGAGGATCTTCAAAATTGGATGAAGGAAATGAAAATTGAGCACACTTTCTCCTCCGTTGCGCATCCTCAAGGCAATGGTCAAGTGGAAAGTGTTAACAATAGTATCATTGAGGGGATAAAAGCCCGACTGGGCACAAAGAGAAGAGGCTGGGTAGATGAGCTCCCAAGCATCCTGTGGGCTCACTGAACCATGCCGAAGACAAGCACCGGTGAAACTCCTTTTAGCTTAGTGTACGGCTCGGAGGCAGTTATCCCGGCTGAAGTTGGACTCCCCTCACCGCGCTTGACAGCAGTGAACACGGTTGATAATGAAGCAGAGCGCCGTCTCGATTTGGATTTACTGGAAGAAAGACGCGAGATTGCGCGTATTAAAGAAGCAAAATACAAGACACAGCTGGAAAGGTACTACAATGCGAGAGTCCGCATTTGTACCTTCACTCCAGGAGAATACGACTTCCGAGACAACGAAGCTTCAAACGCTGAACGCCCAGGAAAACTAGCACCCAAATGGGAGGACCCATACTTGGTGCATGAAGTGCTAGGGAAAGGGGCATACAAATTGCTCACCCTGGATGGACACATCATCCTGCGCACATGGAATGCGCAACAATTGCGCAAGTGCTATATGTAACTACTCTAGGCCATGCGCCATTTCTCTCATGCTGGCCACGCGCCTTTTCAATTTCCTATGTTGGCTAAACGCCCCTTACGTTACTTATCTGCAATGTATGATTGGCCTAAGCGCCTGTTTCTCAATTAATGAAAGCATACGACATGTTTTCTTTTATGATAATGCTTCTTGAGTTACAAATGCATGTTAAACTTTTGATTAGCACGAAAACACTTCAGTGAATTACGAGCTCTTGAGTTACGCCTCCAAGGTACTCCGCGAACATAGCGCGAGACCGGGCAGTTACACTCACACAAGAGCCACACTTACATTCATTCACGCTAACTTAACCAAAGTTTCTAACAACAGTACAATAATTGTAACGGAACAGAATTAAACATAAGCATCACATTTAAATAAGCGCAAACGCGCGACGGTTACATAAAACCCATCATTCATCTAATCCAAAGTAAGCGCGACCGCGCAAGAGCTTATATTCAAAACCTAAACAAAAATTACAAGGCACCAAGCCTGTCGACACTACCTATTCGAATCCATCACCACCATCATCATCGTCATGCTTATCGCCTTCACCATCACCATCATCGCCTGCGGTTTCCTCCTCATTAGATAATTCAACAGTCTCTGGTGGGTCGAGAATGGCCTTTAGGCGGTGGCACCAGTCGTCATGCTCTAGAGCCTTCGTGACCAGGTCCATGACAGGCAATGATAGGTGGTCGTAAGCATTTTCAGCGCGTGCCAACTCCGCATCAGCTCCGTTCGTCATCGAACAATGACTTGTGTCAAACTCTTGCCCATAAATCTCTTCAGCATGTTGCGCACACTCCAGATAACCGCCTCGGTTACCAACCGCGCGAGAAGCATCTATCAGAGCAGCAACGGCTTTATCCAGTTCTCCAGCATTTAGGATGGAGTTAGCCATCTACAACAAACGTAATACATAAGTCAACAGGGTTTGAAGAGTAAAGCCAAAGTTAAAAATATCATACCAGAACCAATCCTCTGCCGCGCAGCCACTCAGCCTCAGAGACCAAAGTATCAACGATGCCTTGAGCCTCGGAGTAGTTGTTTTGCGCCACATTAAGAGCAGATGTGCTAATGTCGCGCGCCTCCTCCGCTTTCTGTTTGGCCTCCTCAGCAGTAGTTTCCTTAACTCTTTCAGCTTCAAGGTCGATTTCCAAGGACTCGCTTCGATCAACCTGCTCTTGCAAGCGATGTTTCAACTCAGCAATCTCGACGTCCTTGGCAATCAAATCCTTGTCTCTACTTGACAGCTGCACCTTCACTTCAGCCAGCTCAACCTACAAGGGATAAAGGACTCAGTTAATTCTGCTAACAGAAGCATAAACTGAAAAAGAAGTTTCTCGAACCTCAGCCTGCTCCTTAGCGGCTTGCGCAGCCTGCGCATCCTCGACCTTCGCTGTCAGCTCAACAACCTTGCCTTCGAGCTCAGTAATCTTATTTCGAGCAGCATAAGCGCGCTGGTTGTCCTTCTCACATATCTTCTTCCATTCAGCCTTCTCTTTAGCCAGCAGATCCTCGGTAGCTCGAAGCTTGCCCTTTAGGCCCTCGCGCCCCCATTCTTCTGATTTTTTATCAGCCTCGAACTTTGCCTTCTTTGCATCAAACTTGGCATTAGCCTTTTCAAACTCCTTCACCTGCCTCACAAGGCGCTGGCGGTAGTTCTCTCAGTTCGATCGCTCCCTAATCATGGTGCGCCACTCATATCCCCGAGAGTATCCTTTGGACCAATTATTTGTGGGTTATACCCCCCAGCACCCCCGGAACTCGCGCCACCAGAAGCGTGTGGACCCGACCCCCCAGCAGAAGTCACTTTAGCAGAATGTTGAGGGGAATGAGGTTGCGCTGGGTGGGTAGGTTTGTTAACTACAGGCCCTTTCTCCCTTTCAGCAGCCCTCTTCTCTCTCTCCTGCTCTGCTTTTTTCTTCTTCTCCTCATCAGCTTTTTTCTTCTTCTTCTCCTCAGCCTTCTTCCTACGCTCCTCATCAGCCTTCTTCTTCTTGTCTTCCTCAGCTTTCCTTTCCTCAGCCTTTCTCTTCTCTGTCTCAGCAGCTTTCTCCTTCTTGACCTCGGCAGCCTGTTTATCCTTCTCAGACTCTACCACAGAAGTTTTGAATGGTTTGATGGTAACCTTAGGCCTTTTCTGCGCCGCATCTGTGGGGTCTATAAACATGACACCCTTCTTCTCAGGGGTCTTCTTCTTGGCCTCTGCAGAAGCTAAGTGATTAAGAAGAGAAGCAACAAAAGGAAGAGAAACTAAGAAAAAACTTACCAGGAGAGAACCTATAAAGAGAGCGCAAGTTGCTCTGCTTCCCAATCAAGGGAACCGCACCAGCCTTCGGCGCAACAGACCCACCAGCAGTGGTCTCAGTTCTACTTCTTTTCCTGCTTACCAACTTGGCAGCAGGCTCCTCTTCTTCTTCGTCTTCTTCCTCCTCCTCTTCATCATGCGCAATGGAGGAGGGAGTAGCCCCAGCATCCGGATTTCGAGAACCCGCAATCCCCGAACCAGCGGCTCCCGTCTTCTTCTCGCCTATACGCGACAAACCTTCAAGTGAGTCACTAACAATAATGAAATCTTCCAAGTTACTCTGACGAAGGCGAAGAGTACCTTTCTCAGCAGCACCAGCAGTTGCGCGGCTACTCCCGCCTTTCTTGCTAGTAGCCTCCGCATCTAAGTTAATCACCTTCTTCTTCTTCTTCTTCTTCTTCTTTTCTTCCGGGTCAATGCCCAAGTCGCGCAACACACCTGCAAAGATGTTAGACCACGAACTTAGCTCCCCATTCGAAGACCCTACAGACTCCTAGTTGGAAAGATAAAGAACCTCTTTTCCAGCGGAGGTCACAGCTCGCAAGGGTCGGGGATTGGGAATATGCGCACCTTCTGTGGCAGTAGGAGGATTCGCGAAGGCCCCATCAATAGGGTACATGAAGCGCGATCTGATCCTATCATACCAATATTGCTCCCCTGACTGCAGCGGGCGCACGCCCATAGCACCACCAAAAGTGGGGAAGGCAGCTTGGTAAAGGTGCGCCTCTACAAACAAAATTCAACAGTTAAGAAAATCAAAATTAAACAAAGATAAAGGAAACGACTAACCTTTGTCCTGGAACTTCAAAATTGGAACCTCTTGGCTGTCATGCGGCCACTGATCACTCATCTGCGCCGCAACTAGAACGCTCTCACCAAACACTCGATTTGGGGTTGCAGTAAGCTTCAAATACCAATCTTCCTTCTTTGGTATCGCCAGCTCTTCCTTCTCGATTGGTTCAGTCCAGGGGCGGAAGACCATGGCAATCGGTATCACTTCTTTGCGAATAAAAAAGAACTTCTGTTTCCAGTCATGGAAACTCTTAGGAGGATTCAGAAGTATCTTCTTCGCAGAACCTCGACTGGCGAATGAATAGAAGCCCAAATTCCTGATAAGCTGGTAGAAGGCCCTAAACCTCTCTACCGTTGGGTCGATACCATGAGATCGACAAAGGAATTCGAAATGTCGAACCCTGACCATCCCAGGAGGGCTTAGTTGTGAAATATGGAACCTATAAAACTGAAGTATATGAGCCAAGAAATCCGTCGCCGGCAACCGGAAGTTTCCCTGAAGGAAGAAATCTTCAAACAAGGTAATATACCCCAGCGGTGCATCAGCGGCGGTTTGATTTTGGCCGGGGTACCGGGCATCCCATTCCTGAGGAAACCTGAAACTTCTGGTGATTTGCTCAAATAACCCTAAATCCCACTTAAGGATGGGGACAGGACCTTCCTCGCCAGGATTTTCTTCTTGATGTTCTTCGGCCATGGATATTCGTCGATCAAACTTTGAATGTTCAAGAAGGGAACTTGAAGATATGAAGGAAAATCTTGAAGATCTGCTACAGGTAACTTGAAGATCTGAAGAAGATGAGTGGAGAGAAAGGATAGCAACAGCAGAGGAAATAAGAAACCTCTCCACCTCGTAGAATATATATACCCATCGCATTTAATGCGATGGGTAAACGTGCCGGATTTTCCGCGCATTTGAAAAATCAGAACACGCCACGTAAGGCGAGAATCCCGGAGTGACGGTTACCACGGGCGCGTGGACCTCACTCTCCTGACGGAAAGTGGAACCGTCAGAGCCAACATGATGACAGCCGTGTCAGTGGTCAACTCAAACGTCACCATCAGCGACAATCTCACCAAACCGTCAGAATTCAAATTTCGAGGAATTTCCCACCCAAATTCCCAAAACTTAATAAAGAAGCTACCCAGAGCGCGCAATATGCATGGTTACCCAAGACAACCGAGCGCTACCAACACAAAACAAAACATCATCAACTGCCAGACATGTAGTCGCGCCGTAACAACTGACAAAACGTTTGTACGCGCGCGCCTACCAAACAAAAAACGAGCATTTTCTGCAACTTTCTTTTTCTAAGTCCAGAGCTCCAACCACTTGCCTTGTGCATGGTGCAGCACTGGACTGGGGGGACTTGAAGGGGTATGGTCCCAAAAGGCCACACAAACCTTCGTCAGTTTTACGCGCAGGACCATACTCCTTATTCAACAAATTTCTTATTGACAACCTCGCGCGGGCTGCAACACATTTTATTTAACTGGCGCGAGGTCTGGACAATAGGAAGCTCCGATTACAACACTTAGCATTCTGAAAGAGCATTCAGTCATCCAAAACCCTGCGCGAGATAGTTACGTGCCCAGCAAGAATCGCGCAGGGCAGTGGCGCAAGGCTGTCTCAGATAGTACACAAGGTACAAGTGGCAGAAGAAAAGAGCCAATCAGCGTCCTTCTGGCCCTGCTCAATCATGCTCCACGATCGTCTGACATTCAGGAGACAAAAGTACTTAAGGACGCCTACGTGGCACCAATCACAAGGCAGAGACACCTGCCCCACGATCTCCACTTACCTGCTGATGGCAGAGAGGCGGCCAGGCCGACAACAGTGACACGTGGCTCCAATCACATTGCGCCAACTCCAGAGAGCTCCCAGAAGCCACTAACGGTCGACACCAGTGAGACAATGAGCATATCCTCTATGTTGTCACCTTCAGACCCAAGGCCTATCAGCCCACATCCTCTTACACCTCTCCGGCTATAAATAGAGACCTCACTTCACAGGTTAAACATTCTACTCCCTCTACTCTCACTCTTTATACTTAATTATCTCCACAAAGCAGTCGCTTATTCTCACGCCGGAGCCCGGTTAAGAGGGAAACCCCCATATTCCCCTCTTAACGAGTAACGATGTTCTGTTTTGCAGGATTTAAAGATCATTACGGAGCTCAGAAAGCCTTAAGAAGATTAACCACTATGATAGAAGCATAAACCAAACTAATCAAACCCTAAATTAGTTCCTTGTTTCTTCACTACTCAATAAAGAAATTTTGTGCTATGCTAAAATATAATGGTATATCTTAGTATTCACCATGATATAATATATTGCCATAATGGTATAGTGATACATTGTTTTCGAAATGGTGTGTTAAAATATTTGGAACTACAGGTTAGGTGGTATGGTATTCATATGTAAAGAATTGTTGTTCAATAAAAGATATATTTTTCAATATTCAAGTGGTAATATATACATGTTATTAACTAACTACATAATAAGTCTAAAAGAAAGAAGATCTAATAAAATTTTGAAGTTGTTTCAGACCTTTTATATAAAATGAATCCTAATAATATTTATGTTATTATGATTATGGGTGTTTTTTAAGTTTTCTTTAATCTTAAAGAGCTAGTTATTATTAAAGTATGGGTCAATTTTGATCTAATGATCCGATCCAACCCGGTAACATATACTTAAACATCGTAAGAATGATATATGATTGATGCCAATAAAGGAAATGTCTTTAAATCTGTCACTCGTCAAATAAAACTCTAATATAACGATGACAAAAAAGATGAATGTTCTTTTTTTACCACTGGATATATATTAATAAAAACTAGCAAGGAGCTAGAACAACAGTACGCAGACCCCTTATATTGGGTTACATCTGAATATTAAAAGAACACCAACTCGATCATACTAAACTTTGAATCTTCGTTGTATTTTTAATCCATAAGAAAGTGTTCACCTTGATATTCAATTATTTTGGAGATAGAGATAGATTTGTTCTTGAACACCTTTTGTTCCTTGTTCGCCAAACGGCCAAAGGAACCAGCAAGTGGTTAGAAAAAAATGCAAACGTAACCTTTGATGAAAAAACCGACACCCGCAGCCGGCTTGGAAACTCTAACTGATCCTTGATCGAGATCGAGTGACCCTTAATGATTGAAGTTTTGCACCAAACCCTAAGTTGTGTCCAAACCAAATTTGCTAGTTGAAATAAGAACAAAAGATGGTCTATAGATTTCATTTTTTTTTTCACTTTTTTCCCATTGATCAATCAAGTTTCAAACCTTTTTTTCCCTTCGTCCAGGTTTCAATCATTTTATCTGCTATATAATGATATTTTTTTCTTCTCTAATAAAGGCTTTAATTAGGAAATCATCATTAAGATCTGACATGGATAATTTTACTTTTTGTGTATTCTCAACATACATTCGCATTCACTCATTGTTGTTTGAAAGTGGTCGTTAACCAGGCTATATTTACCTATAGTCTTAAAAGACAAAGTCGGTGGGGTGACCCACCGGCTTTGCCTTATGCCCCCTACACTTTTACAATTTTGCGTTTCAAGTCCCTCAGCTTTGCTACCCCCTAAACTTTTACAATATTTCATTTCAAGCCCCTTAACTTTGCTACGGCCCCTCCACTTTTGGGAGTAATCAATTTTAGTCCCCCACAGGCTTTGCCTTACCCCCCTAAACTTTTACAATTTTGCATTTCAAGCCCCTCAGCTTTGCTACCCCATAAACTTTTACAATATTTCATTTGAAGCCCCTCAGCTTTGCTATGACCCCTCCACTTTTGGAGTAATCAATTTTAGTCACTTATTTAACTTTACTATTCTTCTACTTTAACAATTGCCATTTTTAGCCCCTAGCTTTTTACTAATTTCTATATTACTTAAAGTACAAAGTCGGTGAAACCACCACTTTTTAACTTTCAAAATTTCCACTTTAGCTTATAGTTTTGTAATTCATATTTTTTACATACAGAATTTTCCTTTTTTTTTACTCTCTACTTTTGTAACTTGCATTTTTTACCTATACTTTGGTAATTTACATTTTTGGCGCATATGTTTAGGGATGAGCTCGGTACCGTCCGGTACCGAAAGAACCGGTACCGAAAATCCCCAAAAGTAGGTACCGGTACCGAATATACCCGGTTCGGTACGGTTCGGTACCGGTATTTGAGAGTAAAAACCGGTAAATACCGGTACCGTACCGGACCGGTACCGAACCGGTACCGAAAATGTCAAAAGTCGGTACCGAAAAAGTACCCGGTTCGGTAAATTCGGTACCGGTACCGGGTCTGATTTGCTCATCCCTATATATGTTTTATACCGACCCCTCAACTATTAAACTTTGCTTTTTATATTTTGGCGTAAATTTGGTATACGCTTTCGGCCTTTATTTTGTATGTTTCCTAGATATGAATCGGGTCACATATAATACGTTTTAACTTGATGGTATAAATTCAAGTTAGTCGAGTCGCATATACTACGTTATGATTGAACAGTATAAACTTGATTTGCTTTACATTTTAATCCAATTGCAACACATCTATAGGTTACATTGAGTTCAGTCGGATACGTCGAAACGCACATTATTATATGATTAACAAATCACATAACGCTTGGACTAATCCGTTCGACGTTTGCGATGTACCCGCGCCGCAACGCGCGCGGGTCTTATTACTAGTTTAATAAGAAATGACAACTTGGGCAAATTTTAAAATTCAATATGGTACCCACATCACAATAAATATGAATAAACAATATCAACATGTAAATTGTATTTTCAGGCGATAATATTTTCAAAGAATAATTTCATTTGTACAAAAGTAAATTGTATGCGAGTTTTTTTGCTTTATAAAAATTAGTAATCTGGATGCCGTTCAAATTATTTAACGGGTCAAATGAGCAACTATTATAAAACAGATTAATTTAATAAAGGCCAAATGGGCTAGCGTCACTTATGACTATTGTGTGTGTCCACCACCTATTCGTTGTCACTAGCACCATCACCAGCACTGACGCACCCACAACCGCCACTCCACCTCCACCATCATCATCCTCGCAGCTGCCACCGTTGTCACTAGCCAGTATAAAAGAATATAACGAGTAACCTATTTTGGTACTTTTTCTAAACATTACTCATTTCAACTTAACTTCATTTTGGCCTGAAGCCAGTTTGACCTAAGCTCATTCTACTCATAACCAGTCCATGGCTACCCGCATGGTGCCCCGGGCACCCTAATAATCTACAACTTGATGCATGAAACTGTTATCAGCCACGAAGCTCTCCGTGATCCATCACAAAGTGTCGGTCAATCTGGTCCATAGTTCCCGACATATTCTGCAACTACTAGTGGCTAGGCTAGTAGGCTTGATTGAAGAGACATGACATTGGTCCCGACAACTACAAGTGTAAGACCATTGGGTATGGGGAGGATAGTCTCCAAAGGGACTATCCTCCACATAAGCGCCACGTAAGCATAGGAGGAGGACCCTCCCCTTGGAGACTATCCAAGGGTGTGGTGGATGCTCCTCCTTCATTTTTTTATTATTATTTATTTGATTTAATTAATTAATGAAAACAAAGTAAATAAAAATAAAAAAAAGTTACATTTAAATAAAACCTAAAAAAACAACCTAAAGTTACATTTAAATAAAAAAAACACACCTAAAAAAAGCCTAAAGTTACATTTAAATAAAAAAAACACACTTAAAAAAAAACATAAAGTTACATTTAAAAAAAACTACACTCTCCCACTCCATTTTTTCCTTCATCATTTGTAAAATGGGACGGTCTTCCGGTGGATATTCGCTAAGGTCGGTGGTCATTATTTTCCATTCCTCCAACTCCTGCGCTTCTTGTTTCTTCTTTAGCTTCTCCTCGGCTAGTTTTTTTTTTCATCTTTACCTTCTTGAGTTGGGATTATTTGGGTTGTAGGGATCCATAATTTTTTTAAGGTTGGGAGAAGTTTTTTTTATAAAAATGGGAGAAAAGTGGAAGTATTTTGGTAAAAAAGTAGGGTGAAAAGGGGTTTAATTTATAGTGGTGGGGTGATTTTTTTTTTAAGTATGCAGGTTACCGTTTGGGGGGCCCACCCCATTCAAATTTCTTGGCCCGTCTCCATCGTCACAATTGTGACGGAAGTGACTCGACGCCCCTAAGGGGGCCGGTGTGCGACGACCCAAAATGGGGGGACGGCCTGGTGCCGAGCCCCATACCCATTGGTCTAAGTTATTTTGGGTTTTTCTTTTCTCAAAAAGTAATGCTACTTTCTGTTACCTTTTTTTGTATTTTTGTGTGTGTGTGTTGCACGTGTTTGATTTTTAATCCTGATGTACTGATATCTTTTCTTGGCTGTTAAAAACAACGTGTTACACATGCCCTCTATAACTTGTTTAGTAATGGTGTCTAGTGATATGGTGATTGTCTTCGACAAAAGTGGAGTGGGTTCATCTGGTTAATTTAGATATATTTGAATGAGTTAAATGCCATTTTAGTCTCTCTGATTTGGGCCATTTTGGCAGTTTAGTCCAAAGGTTTCATTTTTAACATCTGGATCCAAAAAGGTTTCATCATTGTCATTTTGGTCAAACTGACTTAACTCCATCCATTCACCTCTGTTAAGTCAAGGGCAATTTAGTCTTTTCCTAATTTTATAATAGATCATTTATTAAACCTCCCCCATTTAAGCAGTTATATATATTTATATATGTTATTTTCATAAAAAATCATCTCTCTTCCTCTCTCTCACACACACCTCCAGCCACACCACCATTGTAACACCCCGAAAATATAAAACATTATATAAGAATTATAGAGTGTATAATAAACAAGAATAAGCTAACTAGGATAAATAACCCAGTTAGTTAGGATTCTTGTAGTAACACACGAATGAGTTAAAAAGCCAAAGATATAAATCAAATAAGAGTGGAGGGGCCTAGGTTGTCAAAATTGAAACTTATATTACTAATGTTTAGTAAAATAAAAACCAAACACCCCATTTAGAGGTCCTGGTTCGATCAAAGGCAGGAGAGGGCGACCCCCCACTCTCAAACCCCTAACATTCACTAATCTCTCAAATCGAAGGCTCAAACCAAGTTAAAATTGAAATCTGAAGATAGATTCGTGATCACCTCGTCAAGGGGATCATAAGGTATGTCAAATTAGGTTGTTTTTATTCAACCCAAATTCTTGCATGTGATTGAAATCGGAGTGTTGAGCTTAATTATGTGTTGTAAACATGAAATTGGAAGTGATATAAGGTTTAGGGACAAACCCTAGATGATTTCTTGTCAAAATCTTGCATGATAATTGTAAGGATCAAAATCACTATAGTGGGTGATTGATAAGTTAGTAGAACTTGATAAACCCTAGGATTAAGACTCTTGTTCTAGTGTAAACTGAAATTATGAGATAATCGCTGAAATATTGATGTTAAAATATGTATGTATTTGCTTAATTGAAGTCAAATTGGGTGAAAATTTCAAGTCATGAACTTGGTTTTTATCATATAGAAATCTGAACCGTTAGGTGTTTGATAAAACGCCTAAATGAGGGTTAAAATGTTAAAAGTTGGGTGAAAACGCAGATTTGACCATGTTAGAAAATAATGCGTTAAAGCTTATGAAAGAGTTCTAAACTTGTTATGAATTGAACTCTTTAGGCAAGGAATCCGGAACGTCAAGCGGACACGCCGGAGGAGATACATGTGGAAAAGATGTGCTTTAAAGGTACGTGACTTGTTGTCTCGTTACATCTATATAGATAAGCTTAGTCGTAAATATGTCTAATGTTGTTATAGCGAAAACAGTTGCGTTTGGTGAGTCTAGGAAGTGATGGAATTCACTCGACAGGCCGAACGGGTTAAAATAAATAGTTGGTTAGATATTTATTGATAATATTTCTTAATTAGTCATATGGGATGTATGTAAAGTGACGTAATTCACTAGATAAAGAACGGGTTAAACTAATGGTTAAAATGGTAGTGTTGGAGTGACTCGAACGTAACTCGTTAGATTGAGTTATAAAAGCAGAAACAATGGATTAGAAGGAATACGCTAAGGTTGACAAGCCCGGGGATGGGTAATTATGGTTAGAAAGCAATGTCGACGAATTAAGAAGGTATGTAATTTGTTTTGTTACATTGTGTAAATTTGATATTGAAATCATTCCCAATTGTGTTTTAGAATAAAGATTTGTATTAATTGAAGTGACAATGTTCATTACTTGATTGAACAAGTTAAAACTATATTAGAAAGCGTTTGGTAGTCATTAGAAATGGAGGATTCCATAAATGAGCCAAACGGGTCGAATAATTGTTTAGTAATTAGTAAAAGTGTGTTTTGAATAGCATTTGGCGATGACGGATCACAAGAGCGCGAACCCATAGATTTGGTAATGAAACGCCGGTGATCATAAGCCCCGGATGTTGGGTAAATACGCCTTGCGGTCATAAAAATTGTTAGTGGTTGAATTAGTGTAAAACTATACGGGTCAAATAAATACGTTAGGCATTTATAGACTTCCAGCCCGTACACTTTATTTTGACACAATGATCATGATAGATGCGTTGGTAATTTAACTACGGACGCATAGGAAAAAGAATCACCTAAAACGGACAACCGAGTAAAAAGTTATGAGTATTTAAAGTTGGATTTGTGAATTTCCGGAGCTGGGCAAATATGCAGGTCCAGGAACTTGACCCGCTGGAAAATCGGTTTCCCCGCGACACGCGACAGAATCCCATAATTGGGGCGCGACACGAGACAGTTTTAAGAACAACTTCCGCGACACGCGAGAGGCAAGATTTTGGAAATTTGATTTTATTTTCATCATTTGATATTGGAACTTGATTACATACAAATTACTGTTGTCAAAACTAACAATTGATGTGGTTTTGACCTTAGGTGATGTTGGTCTTATCCCGGATGGCGATCAAGCAGGAATCCAAGAACCGAACACTAATTTTGAATCTTCCGCGCTACTTAATGTCGAAAGTTTTAAGCTAATTAGTTGGTTATATTAGAACACCAATATCATGTAACCTTAGTTTTATCAACTAAGTTTTGATAATTATGCATTTGGTTTTAAAAGTGAGAATTTTGTAATAAATTAATAGATAAATGAGATGGGTGTTACAACCATTCACCACCACCCACCACCACACCACAACCACCACCATTCTAGTTACCACGATGACAACCGCCAGGGACTGTGGTGGCTCGTGACCACACCTGCTTCTTTATGTGGGGGATTTTAACAAAGATCAAACGACGATGGTGGTTAGATCCGGTGACCCACCGTCATCCTACGAGCTCCGGCGAAAGTCAAGTGGCTTAATTTACCTCTCCAAGTTTCGTTAGGGCATAAATCGGCTACCCACGAGGTTTAGAGACAGATAGAGAAAGGTGACTCAGATCTACGATGGTGTTGGGGGGGGGTTAGAGAGAGATGATTCAGATATGTTATGATGATTCAGATCTGTGATGGTGGTTATTGGTGGAGTTTGGTGGCCGACAGATCAAAGGAACCATCTGGAGATGGTGGTTAGCGGTGGAGCTTTGTGGCCGACGGGGTTCCGGAGATGGTGGTTATCGGTGGAGCTTGGTGACTGATGTATATGAGGAACCATCCGGAGATGGTTGTTATCGGTGGAGCTTGATGGCCGTCGGATAAGTGGAACTGGCAGGAGTAGTTTTAGGTGACGGTAGTTTTAGGCGGTGGTAGTGGTGGTGGTGGTTCATAGAAAGAGAAAGTTCAGAGAGAGAGACTGTGTTTAGAGATTGTTTTGTATTGACAGAATTTAGAGATTGTTTTGTGAGGCTATGGTGAAGACAAAGGGTGAAGTAGGTGTGTGTTTCAATACATTTTGTTTGAGTTAAATACATTTTATGCAGATATATGTTTGAGTTAAATACGGTTGCAGGGTGTTGCAGATATGTTTGAGTTTCAATGCATTTAATAGACAAAATGACAAAAATACCCCTTGATTAACTGATGAGCATGGATGGAGTTAAGTCAGTTGGACCAAAATGGCAACGATGAAACCTTTTTGGATCCGGATGTTAAAAATGAAACCTTTGGACTAAACTGACAAAATGGCCCAAACCACAGGGACTAAAATGGCATTTAACTCTATTTGAATATAGATTGCAACGGATGATTTAAGAAGCGTGTAGTCACTTTCAAATCGAGTTATTTTGGTGGTTCATTCGAAAAATCCAATCGAATATAACTCAGATTTCAGAACAAGAATTATGTATGTGATTTGATAGTGAATTTGTATGACGAGTAATGTGACCAAAATAAATTTTTCTAATAAATTTCTAGTGAAGCAATTGAAAAAAAAGAGGAATTACTGGGGTCCTTGGACCCTGCACCCAGGGGCTCTGCCCTTGGAACCCCCCATTGATTAGGGGCTCCACCCGAACACTTAGGACTATAACAACTCAAACAAGCGTGTACTCCCGCACCTCCTAACTTGCTTGATGTGTATTACAATTTATTTTTGTCCAAATCAATCCCGATTACACAAAAAATATCTAACATGATATGATGATGAATTCAGTTGAAGGAGTCGAGACATAAAATTCTGAAAATTTTATGAAAAGGAACTCAGTTAACAGGCACATAATTTAAAGATATGTATGCAAATAATAGCACACACATATATCGTGTTACTTATATCTTTACTTCTACTCCTATACGTCTATGCTAACCTTTGTAGAGGCCTAAAGCGAAATATATAACAGACACATAATTTAAAGATATGTAGCACGCACATATATTGTGTTACATATATCTGTACTTCTACTCCTATATGTCTATGCTTACGTTTTTAGAGGCCTAAAACAAAATATAAAACTGTGCGACAAAACTTTGCTGAAAATCAATTGGAGTGATTTTAGTGCAAGCCTGTGAATATGGGTTCTTTGTGCACCACTTTTCGAAAATCAATTGAAGTGATTTTAAAGCAAGCCTGTCAATATGGGTTCTTTGTACACCATTTATCCTAACTTTGTGTAATTAAGAGATCAAGAAAACAGAACCACCTAAAGGTTGAGGGTTCAAATCCTTCAAGGCGCAAATACAAGAGTAAGTTAGTTTGACGTTCAAAAAAAGGGAACCAAATCCCACATTATAAGGTAATCCAAAGCTATCCGTTTGTTGACTAGGGTCCAAAAGGTTGTCCACAGCAGTTGCTCATCAACAGGGGGGCAGGGGTTTGTCTTTAATAGGCTAGGGTTTGCTATTCAGAAAGGGGTAGCGGCGTAGCTTGTTGCTCGCTTACTTGCGATATTGATGTAAATCGGCCAGTATTTTATATATAAATAAAAAGAACGAGATCTTTAAAAAAAATCCAAAGCTAAATTGTAAGATTAAATATATTAAGTTTTAATATTTAATCTATAGCCATTATAATCATTTACATAATATAGATCAAAATATATAATAACCTATTAAATAATTAGTTGGTAATTGTTGATGGACCATATTACCCTTATTAACTAATTAGGTTTCCTTATGGGTGCTTATATAAGGAGAATTATGTGGAGGTTAAGGGGTTACTCAGTTACACAATCAGACCAAGATGACAATCATGTCAAACACTGTTGCTGAGTCTTCATCTGGATTCTCTGCTGGTTTATGCTGATGCAATCAAAGGTATGTTTTCATGTTTTCCCTCATGTATAAACAGAACTGATCCAACATGTGGTATCAGAGCATATGTTGATTAGTCGGTTCTGTTTTCGTATCCATTAATTCTGGGATAGAAATCTGGAAAACAGAAAGTTTTAAAGCTTTAAAAAGTTCATCAAAATCAAAACTGTTTTCGAGTTTCATGAGCCGAAATCCCTGTTTTCGGAAAATATGTTTGATAAATTGACTTGAAATCATAAAGGGTTAAACTTATTGTCACGAAATCCATTACAAAACCATTAAAATTCAGGTTTCGGGTTTCCAGAATTATGTTTTAATTTTTAGGGTTCATCTTATGTTCTTATGTTCTTATGAGAAATTCGAAATTTTCCTTTATGATTTGGAATGTGATTTGAATTGTTAGATGTTTCCCTAATTTTGATCTAATTTTGTCTATTAAGTTTTTTTCGAAATCTGTTAAATGATAAACAGATTATGATTTCGAAATTTTGTGATAAAATAGATCAATGTTATAATTGGAAACTCTATCACAATTCTTAATTTTCGAATTTTAGTTATTATCACAATAAACAGCCTTAAAGAGTGGATTCGAAATTATCATCATAATCGTACAAGTCCCTTTAGTCGCACAAGATCAGATCAGATATGATCTGATCGCACAAGACAATCACACAAGGGAAATCGCACAAGAACTTATGGATCGCACAAATCTTGGGCCTGACTAATTGCACAAATCTTGGGCCCCAGCGAACTCACCGTGGAGTTCGATCCGCGCTAACGGGTGGTTTGCTATTAAATAATTGGTTTTTGTAAATATTTAGTTAATTAATAAGGATCAAATAATGTTTTACAAAACCAAAATAGCTTAACTTGAATGAGTTTTTGATGTATCATTTCTGGCCAAAGCTGACTTGATACATCTACTTATCGTTCAAGTATTACGAAAGCTATGTTGTGTGTGCATCATAAGCATGAATGTCTTAATTTCTGGCCAAAGCTGATTTAATTCATTCATAGATGGCATACTCAACAAGTGCATAACTAAAGTGATTGTCTCAATTTCTGGCCAAAGCTGATTTGTTACAACCACTTTGCACATATGCTTAAATGATTACACTTCTGGCCAAAGCTGTTTTGTCTTCGTTTAAGTAGAATTTTAAGCTAAGTCTATTATTTTTGATGTTAGTAATAGACATATCACAACCTCTTCACATAATGATCCTATATTAATGATCCTTAATTAAGTTTTATGATCATTTCGTCTGCCTTATTCTTAGTACCCATAACTTTTACTCACTATAATTTTCTTCTATAAGTCTATATCTCATCCACTCTAATTCCTAAATCTAATATGTTTTGCTTAAAGTTTCTATAAGAATTAGCTCTTAAATTAAATCCTTGATTATCTCTTAAGACACGATAATTCTATTGCTCTCTTCTGATAAAGCACTACAGAAGAAAAGTAGAGCATGATGATTAGGATAAATCGAACATGATGTCTCTTATGATAATCAAGAACTCTCTAACATAATTGCTATCACTAAAGTTATTCCAGATTAAGTCTTTCCTAAGACTAATCTATAATTGTGGAATAATCACTAGAACTCCTAAGATGCATGCCTTCATTTAAATTATACATTATAAAGCTAAGTGGTATATGTGAATACATAATAATGTACAATACCATGACCCATAAAGTTAAGGGCTTACGCGTGGAAATAAGTACATTTTCCAGTACATTACATACTAAGATTTTCACTTGTAAAATTTGATGCATTATAAATCAACTATAACACTCAAACGTACCAAAGTATAATGAGTGTGTTGATAAGCAACATATGTACAAAGAAATAAATATTAGAAACTGGAAAATAAGTTGGTACTCACCTTACAACCACTTAAAACTTTAAAAGAGGATTGTTCTAAGGTCCATAGACAAAATACAAGTACAAAATTCCAACTTTAAGGTTCTTAAAGGGAAAATCTCAATGCATAATTATGTCATTAGACTAGGCATAAGCAACGAGACTATCCATTATTCAGAAGAACAGTTAGATAAGTTAATTAGGTAGTCATTTACTAATGATATTTAAGTCTGATAATTTTAATATTCCAATTAACACATGATTAGTTGACTCTAGTTCTATATGTTTCCTTACCAGAACTCGACAAATAACTAACATGAGAGTTAGTGACAAAATTAAAGGTTAAGGCTATAGGAACCATAATAAGCAGTCTTCCAACAACGTCTTTCGATACCTTATATATTTTGAAGATTAATCGGAATATAGTGTCATAATTAAGCAATGTTATGAAGGTTGTGAGGTTTGCATAACCAACATAAAGTCACACTTACCTTAAACTCTCATTTTATTTGTTCTCAATATCTGGATAGAAACATTACTAAGATGAAACTAGATAATATCTTACATTTTCACAACTTTTGTCATCATGCAAATGAGAATTTGACAAAAGTAAAATGAGACTTATAAATTTCATCCATTATAACCAAAATTCATGAGAAATCATGACATAGTTAATGAGGATGATTTTTTATCTAATCTCATTCTAAGTGATTTTAAATCATGACGTTACAGCCCTAAATATTATTTGGCTGAAGGAATAAGTATGGGTCCATCATAAGTTATATTTCATTAACATTCGTGGAACTTATTCCAAACGGAATATTCAGACATAATTCATTTATCAATTAAAGACTATCTGCTTGTATCTAAATTAGTCTCATATGGCCCATGGTCTTAAAGAAATGTATTCATATATGTGCTTAACATGATTTCTATTAAATATGTCTCTAAGTTTCTTATGACATCTGGACATTAAAGAAATCAACTAAGTCTAACATATATATGATAGGTTCCCACGTCACGTACCTCATTGAACCTTCTCTTGTAGTATTCTAGAGATATTAAAGATCAGTGGGAGCATTAAGTGTCTTAATAATAACTTGCAATAGTTGCAAGAGGTGGGGGAGTGAAAATTTTACATTGCCTAAATTTACACCTCTTGTACAAGACACCGCTCCATCACGACACTGTTCCATAAAAAACTTGTCTCCTTAAAATCTAATGCTACTCTTACAAAAGTTTCATTGTTCCTTAATTGTGGGCACACTTAGATTTCTTACCTAAACTAACATAATCCTCAACAAGAGAAATCACAATGACTAACGTCATTAGTTTGTTTTTCTCTATTAGAATTTGTTGGTCGTTAAATATTAACCCTAAGCATGCTGAGTTCCTAAAGATTTCTAAGGTCAGTGGGAGCAGTCAAAGTCCTTATCATGACTTGCAAGGAATACAAGAGGCGGGGGGAGGAGTGTAATTAAATTTCACTCCGAATTTAACTCCGATTACACCTCTTGTACACCATACTGCACCAACTCTTACAAACTTAGAATCCTGACATTGATAGAAACTTAACCAAGAGCTAATCCATAAAACTGAAACTTTTAAAACCCAATAATCAACTCAGGAGGTCATCTAGGTTTAAAAGCCTACTAACTTTGATGATTACATAACCTCCCTAACTGAAGTTGGAATGGATTTTGGAAAAGTTTACTGATCCAATATCTTCTAATTAAGCCATTAGTGTCAATCAATCTTCTAAATGGAATAAAACAGTTTTCTAGTAAAACTTATGTGTTCGTATAACGTTTGGGATTTGATTGAATTACCTAAGAGTGTTCATAATTGAACCAAATCCTAATATAAGCGTTAAGACACGAAGAAGCATGATTGATTGTCAAAGGTTAGACTCAGGAAGAGATGAATTATCAAAGAATCTTTATTACATATCTTATAGAAGATTTCTTTGAGGGTCATCACTATTCTAGTAGCTTATAATAGATTAAAGCTACATTAAAACAATTTTCCCTAACAAATGGCTAGCATATTTACATGTTCATTAGATAACAACCTAAAGTTTCAAACTGAAGGTTAAAGAACACTTTATTTGTAAGCCAATAATATCCATGTATGGGTTAGTGCAAACATCATAATGTGATGAAATCTTAACTTAATTATTTTCATCAACAACCAAGTGGATTAATGTACCTACCTCAAAATGAGTGGGAGCAACTAAGATAAACTTGTCTATATAGATGACATTCTTTTGACAAGTATATGTTACATAAGTCAAAGCATTGTTAACACAAACTTTGATATAATAAATCTCAGAGATATCTCTTACGTGATTGATATCATAACATACCGAGATAGACCCAATAGAACATTAGTTACGTTCCATAAGTTTAACATTAAATGGGTCCTTACATATATAACAAACAATACTGCTCTTCTTTAGAGGATAATGGGACAAATGACATTATTTCCTTACGCTTCATTAATTAGAAGCCTTATGTAAGTTCAAGTCTATACTCGTTTAGATATTACTCACATTGCAACACACTAGATATGTCTAGATTAATGTGAAGCATCTAATGGAGTACTGCAATATCTTTAAAGGAAACGAGAGACTATACCTTAAAGAAGAAGTGAGAATTAAAACCGGTTTATTACTTTAACTTTGAAATGTTCAAAGATGACAAAAAATGTAATTTCGGGTATATCTTAACGTCAGCAGAAAAAACCTATCTCATGGAAGAGTCATAATGGACTGATATCAACAACCAAAGTTATAACGACATAATATAGTCACTAAATGTTGTTGGAAATTTATCAGTGGACTCATAAGTTATTAACTCATTATAATTAATCTATTGAAGACTTATTGTGATAAAGTCAGCTACCATGTCTCCTTGAACAGTAACAGTTCGAGAGGTGCTGCATTAAATTACGATACACAATTAATTATTTGTTTATGAGCGAATTGAGGAAACTAAATATTTGTATCGAATACATTCGTGATATGCTTAAGGATCCTATAACTGAAGGTCTATTACCCATAAGTCTTATTAAGAGTGCTCATAAAAGAGACGGGTTTTAATTGATGACCATGTATAACTGCATATCGTACTATGAATGACTAACTATTAATTAATTTTCCTCATCAGTTTGATTTTGTATGTCTCTTACATATGTTCGGTGTAATGACATATAGACAACTATAAATACAAATCAAACGTTAAAGGGCTTACTTATTTTGATCATAACTGTTAGGTTTTAAATTAAGGCTATAGTATGATTAATGGGGGTCCTGAGTCGCATAATGATTCAACGGCTGTATTTTTCTGCTATAGTACTTGTTTAAGGCTAAAATGAGTGTTAACTCCTGATCAGGCTTATCTAATACTCATAGTAAATGATTACTCGGCTAAGTGGGAGAATGTAAGATTAAATATATTAAGTTTTAATATTTAATCTATAGCCATTATAATCATTTACATAATATAGATCAAAATATATAATAACCTATTAAATAATTAGTTGGTAATTGTTGATGGACCATATTACCCTTATTAACTAATTAGGTTTCCTTCTGGGTGCTTATATAAGGAGAATTATGTGGAGGTTAAGGGGTTACTCAGTTACACAATCAGACCAAGATGACAATCATGTCAAACACTGTTGCTGAGTCTTCATCTGGATTCTCTGCTGGTTTATGCTGATGCAATCAAAGGTATGTTTTCATGTTTTCCCTCATGTATAAACAGAACTGATCCAACATAAATGTCACATCTACTTTTTAAAACATCATCATAAATACTCGTAATAAAATCACAAGTAGGATGAAGTTACACAAGAAATAGCATAACAGTGAAACAGTTCAAGGCAATTCAAAGCAATTCAAAGCTGATACTGTGCAAAACATGGCAAGATAACACTACAGAAGGAAATGTTTCAAAATTTGGAAACTGAAAGATACGGACTTGCTGTACCAAAATTTCACAAACTGAAAAGTGAATTGATAATTTTTTTTTAAATATACCCCCACTATATGTTTTTTTTTTCTGTATTGGGTTGGTGGAAGAAAAGAAGTCCAGTTTTTCCGATTTCATTGCTCGTTATATTCATGTAATCATGTTATACTAATTGAGTCATTTCTACTATGGTCTCTTAATCTACTTTTAGTAACCGGGGTAGAGAAATTGAGTCATTTAGGAATTCTTTAAATACTAAAACGGTAAAAGCTTTGATTTGTTGTCAAGAATGGATTCGGTCATTTGACAGGTTAGGACCGAAGAACATCTTAAAAATCACAAAATTTGAAGATGGTAAATTTTTTTTGCAGTTGTAAATGTTATTTCGATTTTTTTATTTACAATAATAGGATACGGATAGTGTACATTAATTTAAAAGTGTGAAAAGTGTATTATAACACTATATATAACACTGGGTTAGGTTATAATACAAAGGGCCCTTAAAATACAAAGTGTAAGAAGGATTTCTGGCCCTTGGATCAGATCATAAACTCATCAAGGGCTCTAAATAAAACGGTGGCAACAATGTAATTAAAAAGGGCGGTAAGGGTAGGATCGTCCTAAATGACTTTCATCTAACTGTTCAAACTCCTTCCTCACTACGCTTCATACCTTCTTCGACGATTCCAGGCCTTCTTCGACGATTCCAGCCCCTTCTTCAACGATTCTTCTTCCACACGGTTCTGCAATCAACGATTCTTCTTCCAAGCGATTCTTACACTCGACCGATTTCTCATGGATTCTTCACCCCAACTGCCTCAAAATACACCGATTAAGCATCACGAAACTCCGATTTTACCTCGTCGTTCACCGATTAAAAGGTTATCAGCCGATCCAGTTTCTTCCGAATCGACATTGCGTATTTCTGAAGTGGAAGAACAAGTTTTGAAACCGAAAAAGAAGAAAAAAGCGAAAAGGACTCCCAAAACCGGTACATTATTTAATTTTTAGGGTTTTTACATGATTGTGTTTATTTTACTTCAGTGATTTTGTTATATGAAAGTTTATGACCTTTTATTATCGATTTTGATTGTGTTATGTGCTGACCTAGGGTTTGATTGTGTCTAATATTGTTGTTTCATTGTGTTATTGTTGATTTTGATTGTGTTATGTGCTGACCTAGGGTTTGATTGTGTCTAATATTGTCGTTTCATTGTGTTATTGTCGATTTTGATTGTGTTATGTGCTGGCCTAGGGTTTGATTGTGTCTAATATTGTCGTTTCATTGTGTTATTGTTGATTTTGATTGTGTTATGTGCTGGCCTAGGGTTTGATTGTGTCTAATATTGTCGTTTCATTGTGTTATTGTCGATTTTGATTGTGTTATGTGCTGGCCTAGGGTTTGATTGTGTCTAATATTGTCGTTTCATTGTGTTATTGTCGATTTTGATTGTGTTATGTGCTGACCTAGGGTTTGATTGTGTCTAATATTGTCGTTTCATTGTGTTATTGTCGATTTTGATTGTGTTATGTGCTGGCCTAGGGTTTGATTGTGTCTAATATTGTCGTTTCATTGTGTTATTGTCGATTTTGATTGTGTTATGTGCTGACCTAGGGTTTGATTGTGTCTAATATTGTCGTTTCATTGTGTTATTTAAATTGATTTCGGACTGTTGTACTTGTGTCATGTTTAACATAAAAGTTGGTTTAAACATAATGTATTTTTGTTATTGTGTAATAATGGTGTTATAGGTGATGCGATCAAAACTATTAACGTATTTGCAAATCAAAAACTGTCAGATGAAGACAACAAAAAAAAACAGAAGCAAACCAAAGAGGTTGAACCGATTGCAACAAAGATACCGAAAAAGAAAAATCAAAAATCATCTAAAAAATATCATCCATTCACAAATCAAAAGGCGAACTTGAGGTGTTCGCCTGGAAACCTTACTGAATTTCTTGAAGGCTTAACTCCAGCTCAGAAGAAGGTCGTTAAAGAAATGGGGTTTGGCGACATATTGTTTATAAATATACACACAATCCCAACTGGTTTTGCATATTGGCTGATTCAAAACTATGATCCCAACACACAAAAAATATTTGATGGAACTCATGAAATTACTGTTTCTAGTTCTTTGATCAATGATATTTTTGGGATTCCAAATGGTGGAAAGTTTGTTGTAACCAAGTTTAGACCAAACTCAAAAAATGAAGTTGTAAATGAATGGCGTAGTCAGTTTGGTGAACCAATTCCCGCGAAGATAACAATGAAGTTATTCAGTGACCATCTGAAAAAAAGAAAAGATTGTGGAAGGATCTTCCAATTGAATTTTTTGGTGATGTTTTTTTCAGTAATGGGTGAGATGATGTTGAGTAACACAGTAAACCAAAGGTTTTTGTTATCACTAGACGGAGATATTGATGTAAAAGAACTAAACTGGTGTGACTACATCGTTGATTGTTTGAAAAGAACTCGTCTTATGTGGAAAGGGGAAGCAGATTTGTTCAATGGTCCTATGCTATTGCTTTCGGTAATTTTTTTTAACTATTTCATATATATTACAAAATGTCATTCTATTGTGTTATATTTGATGAGATTGTGTCATATAGCATTTCATTGTGTCTTTGTTTATATGTTGTATTTTATGGTTCTTAATGTATTGTGTCATATTTGAATCCATAAACAGATGTTTTATATGTTTGAAAAGCAAAGACTCGTTAAAAAGGACAAATGGATAATAACATCGGACGTTCTTGCCAAAATTGATTACACAATGCTTTCCGAGTTTGAAATGAATTATTTAGCTTCGGAAAAAAGCAAGACGGTTGAACAATCGAAAGAGTCCTTGAAGCAAAAGGTAGTACCACCGAAACCAAAAGAAGCTGATAATGAAGGTACATTGTGTCTAATGTCTGTTAACATTTTAATTAATATCATTATGTCTAATATTATTTTGTTTTATTGTGTCGAAAGGTTCTTTGAAAGTAGTTATCAAGAAGCGAAAAGTTATTCCACTGAAAGCACAAGAAGCTGATAATGAAGGTTCATTGTGTCTAATGTCTGTTATCATTGTGTCTAATTTTTATAAGTATACGTTTTGTAATTCTGAATATGTATTGTGCTAGAATTGATTAGTAAATAGCGATCTTTTTTAGATTTGGTAATATGAGTATGGTTTCTGAAGTGGTTGTCTGGTTATAGGTAGAAAGAAGGTGAAAAAAATGAAAGTTTCTGGTCCAGTTCATGATGTCCCTAATTTGGGACGAAATGCTTTATCCAATCAATCTGAAACCGCTGGCGATCTGAGAGGTAACTTTAAATTCTTATGTTGCATACTAGAAAAGTCTAATGTCTAATCAAGGTACATTGTGTCTAATGTCTGTTGTCATTGTGTCTAATATCTTCTCGTTTGTCTAAGTTGAAATGTGTTTAATATTATTTGTGTTTTATTGTGGTTGTTGAAACAGAACCACTTGATGTTGAAAATGAAACAGTTGAGGTTGAAAATGAAACAGTTGAGGTTGAAACGGAAGGGGTATGAAAGTTAACCATGATTATATGTATGCTTTATATAGATATATCACAAAATTGTTCACAAAATTCTTGAATGTATTTTTGTTTAACAGATGAGGGCTGAATTGATCGACAAAGAGCTTATGGTATTTGAGGCACATGCAAAGAAGATCGAATCCTTACTAGAAAAGTCTAGAAAAGATTTCAAGGATAGTGAACTAATGTATGCCAAAAGAAGAAAATTTGCACATTTGTTGTGTAAATATCACACGCTAGAATCATGGGTGGGAAACAAGAGGGTTGGTGATGTTGTTCTTTGGACCCAAACAAAAAAACAAAAAGATAATAAAAAATCGACAATGAAGAAGAAAAACACAACCGAAAGCAAAAAAGTTCCAACAACGAAAAAGGAAAAGACAATCAAAAACTTAAAAGTTCCAAGTCTACGAGATGAAATCAGTGAAAAAGTGAAAGAAACGGTTGTTGTTGTAGATGAAGTCATGGCTGTTGAAAAGCAAGCTGCTGATTTTGAGGTAGAACAAAACATAAAAACAAGTGAAAATGTTGATGTTGCTCATGTTGAAGAAGATCAAAACAAAAAAACAAGTGAAGATAAAGCCCATACTGAAGGTAACTATTATGGAATTGTGTCATAATCTATTGTGTCATACACATTGTGTCTAATCTTATAAGTTCGTTGTGTCTAATAGTTCATTGTGTCTAATCTTATAAGTTCGTTGTGTCTAATAGTTCATTGTGTCTAATCTTATAAGTTCGTTGTGTCTAATTTTGTACATCAAGGTATAGAAGAAAACAATCATTGTGTCTAATCTTATAAGTTAGTTGTGTCTAATAGTTCATTGTGTCTAATCTTATAAGTTCGTTGTGTCTAATTTTGTACATCAAGGTATAGAAGAAAACAATCATTGTTTCTAATCTTATAAGTTCGTTGTGTCTAATAGTTCATTGTGTCTAATCTTATAAGTTCGTTGTGTCTAATTTTAGTTCGTTGTGTCTAATTTTGTACATCAAGGTATAGAAGAAAACAATCAAAAGAATGAGGAGAATTCTAATAAATTTGCTATTGTCTTGACACCATATCATGTGAGTGGATCTGAAATGTTGGAATGGAGTCAAGCAGAAAAAGAGGCCATCAACAAAACAACGAAACCAAATACACAAAAAAAAAATCTCTTATTCCGATTTTGAACCGCCAAGCTTTGAGTTAAACATTTCTCAACCAACACCACCAACACCTACGGAAGAAACTGTGAAACAAGTGGATGAAACTGTGAAAAAAGCGGATGTGGTTAAAAATGACAAGCAAGACACAATGAAGGCAACAGAAGATATTATGCAAGTTGTAGCGGATATAAATATGCTACCAATAGAAGAACAGGGTTACATAACCCCAGCTAAAAACATTGTGCATTTTTTCGAACCAATTACAAGTGTAAAACCGCAACAAAACATCAGAAAAAATCCTGAAAGAGATGTTAATCCGGCAGAAGCATTGTGTTCTCCTTATATTCAAAGGGCGGTTATAATGGCAGAAAAACAGACAAAAGCTGAAATCGCTGTTTCTAATTATATTTTTTGTGGGAAAGAAGAAGACCTTTGGTAAAACACCGTCACTATTGTATTACTCATTATTACAACGAAAATACTTCTAATTTTTTTTTTTTTTTTTTTTTTTTTTGCAGGGATGTTCTATTTTATGTTAAAGATGTTGTCTCTGTGCCGAGAGTTATTTTTGAAAGCTTGTGCCCTGAAGTTGAACTACATGTTAATCTTATCAATGCATGGAGTCATATTTTAAACATATCAGAAAAGAAAAGGAAGAAGGGAACTGATTACCGACTCTTTTGCTATCCTCTTATGATTGTAAGTTTAATGATTTTATTGTGTTATATAAAATTAATTAGATAAGTTGATTATGATACAATAGGAATAGAGAAGTGGATAATATAACAGGAATGCAGGGATTATGACACAATGGTTTGAAATATGACACAATAGGAATAGAGTAGTGGATATTAGGAATACAGGGATTATGACACAATAGGAACAGAGTAGTGGATATTAGGAATACAGGGATTATGACACAATGGTTTGAAATAAGACATAATGGTTTGGAATTTGACACAATAGGAATAGAGTGGTGGATAATATTATAGGAATACAGGGATTATGACACAATGGTTTTAAATATGACACAATGGTTTGAAATATGACACAATGCATTTGTTTCATTTCAGGAAAAGGACACATATGAAAGAGAAGAGGATGTGATCCTTGATGAGTTCACCAATAAGATGAATGAGTTTTTGAAAAAAGAAAAGATAAAAACTATCAAAGACTTTGACATTGTCTTTGTGCCTATCTTTCATCATGAGAAAAAACACTTTTATCTCATGTGTTTCGACCTCAAACGCACAAAGACTACATTGCTTGACAACATTGCACCACTTGAAGATGAGGAAAAGGGTGATCATGATCCCTACAATGGTCGGACACAAAAAACAGTAAGTGTTCGAAATCTTGTATTTTAAATATAACACAATGCATGCTGTAGAAATAACACAATTGCATTTTATTTTTTAAGAAACAAGCTTTCGAAGGTTATCTTGAACGTATCTCACATCCAAAAGCAGCAAACATGAAGGCTACATCAATAAATCGTCTTAAAATGCCATGGAGAACCAATTTTAATGGTGTTGATTGTGGAATTTTTCTTATGCGCCACATGGAAACATACATGGGTGAAGATGCAAATAATTATCATTGTGGTTTCGCAAAAGAGGAATCTGGATTACAAAAGAAACAAATTGAAGACTTGCGCCGAAAGTACACAACCAAGATCTTGTTACATGATGTTAACGAGAATAGACCATATGTTGTTTTCTTGGTGTCAAAATTTCAAGAGCTACCAGCTAAAGAAAAACAAAAGCTTAGACGAGGTGGATTTAAAAGAATCTTGTCAAGGATGCTTAAAGAAGTCGATTAAGTTGATGTTTTTTTCATTTTGGACTTGATGTATAGAAAACTTGATGTTTTGTTTCAATTAAGTCGATTAAGTTGATGTTTTTTTTTTCATTTTGGACTTATGTATAGAAACTTCGTGGATATTAATGTTTTTAAGGAGGTTTATGTTTTCAGGAAAATATGACACAATGTTTTTGTACAGGAAAATATGACACAATGTTTTTGTACAGGAAAATATAACACAATGAAATGATATATGGCACAATGAAATGAGATATGACACAACGGAATGATATATGACACAATGGAATGATATTATGAAACAATGGAATGATATATCACACAATATGACACAATGAAATGATATAAGACACAACGGAATGATATATCACACAAAGTAATGATATATGACACAATGGAATGATATATGACACAATGGAATGATATTATGAAACAACCGAATGATATATGACACAATGGAATGATATTATGACACAATGGAATGATATTATGAAACAATGGAATGATTGATATATGACACAACGGAATGATATATGACACAATGGAATGATATATGACACAATGGAATGATATATCACACAATATGACACAATGGAATGATATTATGAAACAATGGAATAATATATCACACAATATGACACAATGAAATGATATATGACACAACGGAATGATATATCACACAAAGTAATGATATATGACACAATGGAATATAAATGACACAACAGAATGATATATGACACAACCGAATGATATATCACACAAAGTAATGATATATGACACAATGAAATGATATATGACACAACGAAAAAGTAATGATATATGACACAATGGAATGATATTATGACACAATGGATTGTAACAGCTAAAAATACGCAATGTATAACACAAATAGATTGAAATAGCTAAAAAAACGCAATGTATATCTAAAATAAACAATGTATGACCCCAACACAATTAAGAAATAATAGACACTCTATTCTTGCATATTGGTAACTCCTGAACTGCTTGTCGCTTCTTTCTCCTTAGTACTTTGTATGCGTAAACTGCATGTGCGTACATTATGACCAGTACCTTTGCAAAAACTGCATTCTTTTTGTTTCTTCCCAGCTCGAGCAATTGCAATCTCACGAGCTGACTTCAAACGCTTATGAGTCCCTTTTGTTCTTGTTTTAATTGGATTTCTAACTATAAAATCACATGGTTCACTAGTCCCAGTCATTTCTGCAAATCTATCTCTCCTGCTAGGAGCCGGAGCAACAACTTGAACATCATCAGCCTTAGACATGTAAGCTTTTAGATAATCTCTGTAAAGACACAACTGCTCTTTGTCTTGAACCAATCGATTTATTGCATATTCATTTGCAAACCTTATTTCACGAAGTATTTCTTGAATATCATCACCATTGTTTTCGATATCATCATACCTTATAGGTCGAAGTGAACTATTTGGAACGGCTTCTCTCCTCCAACGCTTTGCCACATACTTCTTTGGGAACTCAGTTACGTAACAAAGCCTAAGAACATAAAAAATATGCCGGCATAGTAATCCCCATTGTTCAAACCTTCTACAACTACAAGATATTGTTTGATCTTCATTTCGAAACATAACCTACACATAAAAAATTAAAAACAATAAGACACAATGAATAAAAATGACATAATGAATAAATATGACACAATAGATTACAAAATACATTAAGAACCATAAGACACAATGAATAAATATGACACAATGTCATCAAATATAACACAATAGATTACACAATACATTAAGAACCATATGACACAATGAATTAATATGACACAATGAATAAATATGACACAATGAATAAATATGACACAATGAATAAATATGGCACAATGACTAAATATGACACAATATCATTAAAAAGACACAATGCAAAAATACACAACATATTATACAAATACATGAACAAAATTATACCTCAAAATATGAAGTGCATGGATGTAAGAGATCCTCAATTTCAAACTTCATACAACCATCTACTTGTTGTCTAGAAACAGACGCACATTTTTTAATGGCATCATCAATCTCCAATTGTTGATCCAAAAATATTGTCCGCGTAAACAACTTTAAGGCTTGTTCTTCAAGTACAAAATCAGGGTACCAAAGTTCATCTTCATTGTATCTTGTCTCATGATCATTTTTTCTATGCTCGTACCTTTGAGCCTCAATTGCAGTTTCAAAATGGCTAAAAAACTCAACCAAAGTTGACTGTGGATTGCAAAATTGATTAAAGAAATGATTCTCGCTCTCTGATCTTGATGTCGTACGCATAAGCCCTGACAAATTTTCTTCTAAATAGTATGCTGGAATCCAATCATGTCTAATATTATAAAGACTGCCCAACCATTCATGATTACTTAAACCATACTCAGAAAGTATTGCATGCCACTTCTCCTCGAACTCATTACGTGAAATTGAATCTGACCATACAATCTTCGCCAATGTTTTTTTAAAATCTGTAGTGTTACACAAAACTGGTCCAAGCTAGAAAATAAAAGAAACAATAACAATAAGAAACAGAATAAAAGACACAATAATGACACAATAACATAATAAAAGACACAATGACAATAAACAATAAAAATCTTAAAAAAAACAAAATTAAAATGATACCTTAGGAGTCAATTTCTCCCATATGTGCCACATACATAACCTGTGACGGCTATCTGGTAAAACATCTAAAATATCCCTTTTCATGGCAGGATCTTGGTCGGTAACAACTACTTTAGGTGCAACACCAAACGCCTTAACATACATCCTCAACAACCACCTATATGAATCAGCAGTTTCTGATCCAAGAAGCGCAGCACCAAGCGTTACATTCCTATTGTGGTTATCTATACCAGTGAAAGGAACAAATACCATATCATACCTACAAAAAAGATAAAATAAAATTAACAATTTGACACAATGTTATTATATTTGACACAATGTCCTTAAATATGACACACTATGGACTTATATATGACACAATGTAACTAAATATGACACAACGATAATAAACAAAAAGTTCTATGCAATCCATAATTCTTACTTGTTTGACCGATATGTAGCATCAAACCCAACGACATCACCAAAAACCATATAATTAATTTTTGAAATCTCATCCGCCCAGAAAACACCACCTAAAGTTCCATCTTGATTGACTTCATACTCAAATGAGAAATTTGGACAATACTCTTTTTTCTTTGCAAGACGCTTAATAACCATATCTGCATCATTCTCCCCAATGTATTGATTTAAGTCCCTCTTATAATTTTTAAAATCAGTTCTTGTAGCACCTACCTCCTCGTAACTACCATACAAACTTTTCAAAACATTAAATGCCCTTACAGGCCCAAGATTTATCGTAGACAACGCTTGAATGACATTTTCTTTTACATGATCAACCCTTCTCACGGATGTCAAAAACTGGAGGTCTTCTTCATGCACGAAACTATGATTATGTTCCTCTTGAAAAATATATACTTCAAACTTCCCATCAACAGTTAGCTGTAACTTAATATGAGCCTCACATCCAATTCTCTTAGATGGTTTCCGACGCTTTCCTTTACCCTTATTAGGAATTTTAAAACCTTCTTTAGAACATGTAAAGTACTTCAACTGAAGAACACCATTTGCATTGTTGTATGAAGTGTTCTTCCTAACCGAGAAACCACTTGCATGAGCATACTTGACATAAAAACCATAAGCTTGGTCAATTGAGTCAAAGACCATACCAACACAAGGTTTAAGTGACTCGCTCACAGCAGGAGTGTAAAATATTTTTCCGGTACGTGGTGATACACGCTGTACACCACGTTCTTTGTAAACTATAGCATCTACACAAATAAAAAATAAACAATGTAAAATTAAAACATATATATGTCATACAAACCTGGCAAATAAACAAAATAATACATTATGACAAAATATGACATAATTTCAGACAATAACACACATGTCAAAAGCAGAATAACACGCATTCAAATAAACAAAATAACACATTATGACAAAATATGACATAATTTCAGACAATAACACACATGTCAAAATCAACTAAAAAGTTAGTTAGGCACAATGAAAATAAACAAAATAACACATTATGACAAAATATGACATAATTTCAGACAATAACACACATGTCAAAATCAACCAAAAAGTTAGTTAGGCACAATGAAAATAAAATAGACACAATGTATTAAAAACTTAAATAATACAGAGCAATAGACACAATGCATTAATAACTTAAACAATACAGAGCAATAGACACAATGCATTAATAACTTAAACAATACAGAACATATAACCGTTTTAGATCTCAATAAGAATTCACGACAATAAACGAATAAAAAATTTAAGTTAAACATATACCTAATCATAATCAAAACACTTTTAGATCTCAATCAGAAATCTGAACATCTGAACGATAACATCGATGAAACAACCAAAATTGCGACAATAACATGGTCAAAATTCTCATTGATAATAGCAGAATTCTCAACGATAAACATGATCAAAACACAGTTTTTAATCAGATCTCAATCATAATTTTCAACAATAACATCAAACTCAGAGCACGTACCATTCATCGGCATGAAATTGGTGTAAAATTGAAGCTTCAATCTCGTAAATTGCGATCAATTAGGGCAAAAATCACGTCTGTATCGTAATCCCTGTTTTATGGTACGTATCCCTGTTTTATTGTGATTTATTGAAGGCTTAAATAGTTTCCAAAAATGCCCCTTCCTCTAATTCAGGACTAATTAAAGATTAGATGAAGTTTTTGCCAGGTGTCATCATCTTATTCCTTCTTACCCTTCTTACATTTAACTCCCTTTGTATTTGATCCTTTCTCATATAACACTATATAACACCATATAAACACTGTATAACACTATGTAACATCATATAACACCATATAAACACTGTATAACACTATGTAACATCATATAACACTATGTAACACTATATAACACTGTATCTATCTATACTATATAATAAAAGAAACCATATTTGGGACACTTGTCATCATATTAGGCCATCTATATTATGGATAATTATTATTTACTTTAATCTCTTATAATTAATTATAGATAACCCTCCTATTAAATATTATTTAGTTTAATTTATTATAGATAATTATTATTTAGTTTAATTTTAATTTAATCTCTTCTAGAAAAAAAATCATAATTATTTTGAATTCAACACTTTGGTGACTTTTATAATACCGTTATGATGAATAGGATATAAAATATGTCTTATCTTATCTTGATACTTGAATTTCAACACTTTGGTGACTTTTATAATACGGTTATGATGAATATGATATAAAATGTCTTATCTTGATACAATTAAATATGCATGGATATGATGGTATGATTATTATTTTATATCCCGATTAGAAAAAAAATGGTTCACATGGAAAAAATTTATTTTAACATGGTGTATACGAACCGTATAAAGTTATACGGCCCGTATAGAATTAAATTAACTGACAAAGTTTGTGCCAACATATATAAGGCCCGTATAAAGTAAATTGTGTAATCTTATACGGCCCGTATTCCTTGAAAATTTGGATTTTTCTCAAAGTATATAAGAGGTTTAAGGTGTCAATCATACGAGACAGTTCATGATGAAAAGGGAACACACTCAAATATCTTATTTATTTATTATGGGGATTTTAATTATTGTATGTTAGTTTATTTTAAGAAATTTAAATATAGTTAGGTTCAATATTTGTTTTGTCATATTATTATAGATTAAATTAAATATATAACTTGATTGTTCGTACTTAGGTCCTTAATTTGTTTGTCATATTATTATAACTAAATCTATAACTTGATTGTTATTACTAACCACCTATAGTGTTCGTTTATTTTTGAAAAATTAGAGATAAAATTCAAAATTTTGATAAATAACAGGGATCATCCATATACTTTACTCAACATATTATTTTCATAATTTATTACTATCTAACTTTAAATATATATATATATATATAGGGAGAAGATCATGCAAGAACCACCTCTTATTGCGAGAACCGCGAGAACCAATGTGAACACAACCAAAAATGCCTAAAATAGCTAAAAATCACACAAATTTTTTTTTTTGAATTTTTTAATATTTTGTTATAAAAAAATCGCTACTTTTCGAAGCAAAAAAAAAATTGGCGTCTAAAAGTAGCGATTTTAACATAAAAAATATAAAAAAATTAAAAAAAAAATTAGATTTTTTTTTTATTTTTTAAGATTTTTTTTAGATTTTTTGGGGGTTTAGTTTTTAGCATTTTAGCTTGGGGTGGGGGAGGGGGGTTTAGGTTTTTTTGGGGGGTGGGGGAGGGGGGTTTAGGTTTTTTTTTTGGGGGGGGGGGGGGTAGGTTTTTTTTAGGTTTTAGTTTTTAGCATTTAGCTTGGGGGGGGGGTTGGTTTTTTTTTTGGGGGGGGGGGGGGGGTGGGGGTTAAGTTTTTTTAGCTATTTTAGGTTGTGTTTACATTGGTTCTCGCGGTTCTCACAATAAAGGTGGTTCTCGCATGAGCTCCTCCCTATATATATATAACAAAATGTTGCAATACGTCACTAAAATCAAGCTAAAAATCTAATAATTATGTAAATATTTTTTAGATTCAAATTATTTTCGGTAATGTGCGAATTATAATTGTAACTTTTTATTTCTCATTAAATATAATGTAATATGATATATTTATTTTCGTATCATTTTCAACGATTACATGTTTCTTTGATGAATTTTATAATAGTAACATACATCATCTTTATATTAACTCATTTATGTCAATTTGGTATATAAACGTCTCCATCTTTGGTTTGCATTTACAAGAAATATTTATTATATTATGGTATAGATTGTTCAACCCGTGTATTTGTAACACACGGGGAACTAACCTAGTAACAATATATAACACTATACATCTATCGTAGACATGCTATTAGATAAAATATAGTGTTATATTTGTTATATAGTGTTACATAGTGTTATATGTTGTTACATGGTGTTACATGGTGTTATACGGTGTTTATATGGTGTTATATAGTGTTATATATAGTGTTATAATACACTTCTCACACTTCTGAATTAATGTACATGATCCTCTACCTACAATAATATATCAACTTCGTTATTTTTTGCATCTAATTAAAAATTTAAGACAATTGGTGAATGAATTAACTTTCATTGTCGTTTAAAATCATAGGTCAATGTATTGTTTGTATTTTTATTATGATTATTTGATGGATGGTCACTCATTGTTTTTGAACAACTAGTTGTTTTAGTTTTTACTAGATTAACAATATTAAGACCGGCAAACTTTTGTTTATTAACTTGATCTTGTAACTTTGTACAGTTTCAATCTTTGTCACGTAATTTTCATGTGGTTTGTATGCTATTTTTATACATTTGAATTAAAAAATAAATAAAATAAATAACCCAGCGAAGCTATCACTCACAACGAGCTCGTAAAACATTGATCTAATAAGGGCTTTAAGATCAAAATAAATAAAGGGGCTACCATATTTCTTGTTTTTCAATGTCCAATTCAATATAGCATTGCTATTCTGATTCAATTACAATTTTTAGTTAAGTTGGTTAGTCCTTATTTACAGTGTCCCTGTACTAACAACATTTATGCAATTCTGAGCATACAGTAACACATCAGAAACTGTTTCCATAGGTCTCGAGATTCTCTACGAGTATCATCATTTGGCTAAGAAACTGAAGAAACCCCACTTAGAGTTTCATCTTTAGGCCATGAAAGAAGCTCGGTTGAATCTTCAGAAGAATGATAATCGTTTGAAAGGAAATCTTCAGACCATGAAAGAATCGCGATTAAAGATGTTGATTCGAGTAACAAAGTGAGTCTCTAACCAGAGAGTTTAATGGAACAGAAACGAAAGGGAAGAGAAATGGGAGAGGCGAAGAAGAAGAAAAGGAAATGGTAGCGATCACAACAGCTCATTGTCAACCAGTAGCGGAAATGGGTGTCATTTACAGGACAAGCCAGCGTTGGTGGTTCAGTCGTACATGTAAACGAGAAAACATGATGGTGTTGTGAGGTTAAGCTTTTTAACTTATGTTTTAAAAACTAAACCACATAATTCAAACATATGTTTTTATACTTGTAAAAATCACGAGACTATTAAAATAAATCCTTAATTAACGCATATAAAAAAATAACGCATATAAAGTAAATTCAAAATTTAGCAAAAATAACCAAAAACATTCTTCCAAAATTCTGCAAATGATGCAACAAAAAAACAACTATCTTTAACTCCCAGAATTTCAAACAAAGACCATCATAAAAAAGATGATAAACTCGGTTTTAAGTAGTCTAGACATAAAAACAATGAAAATTTTATGAAAATAGAACATGTTTAACTGACATACATTCTCCTTTTCATTTCCTGCCGAAAATCCTTGAGGCCTGTCTGTTCTTCTTCTTGACACCAGACTTTGAAACCTTGAGACTCCTGTTAACAGCACTCAATCTTGCAAGAGCTGCCTTCTTCAAATCTGGCCTGTAGTAGTTGTTTGCAACCTGCAATACATCTCGAGTTAGATTTAAGTGTGCAAGACACATGGAAACATTCTATAAATCTTTAGTTGAAATACTAGTTAACAGACTGCATTTAAATAAATAGCCTTTGAATATGGTTTCTCTCAAGCGGTTACCTGATTTACGACTGCCTTAGCCATGCTGTTGAACTCCTTTTTCAAAATTGACTTGTGGAGCAAACTTGCGGGTTTGGCCTGCTTCTTGGTCTTGGATGTTGCAAGCAGAACAGCTTGTTCCTTCCCAGCTGGCTGAATGGTAACGGTCTTCTTGTTTGCTAGTCCTGCAATAAGATTACAACAATGGAACATGATATTTAACAATTTACCCTAATAACCAGAATCAATATAGAACAAGCATCAAATGATTGAAGATATGTATGCAATTCAAAACCAACACATCAAAAATGATTAAAGATGCACCCGCACTTTGATAACATATTTAGTAGCTAACAGAAAGAGCCAAATTATTAAACATACATTGGCGGAACATCTTCCACAGACAGCAATAAACCCTCAAAAATAAATCACAGTTCAAATCTTCCAAACTTTTTTATATTTATATAGCATCACATCAACAAATAACAAAAATAACGGTATCTTTGCAAATTTAAAATCATACAAAATCAAAATAAAGATCACACAAAATCAAAATCTTCACCAATAAGCAACAAATCTAGTCATATCAGAAAAGCACCCCTAAATTGAAAGCCTTGTTTCACTTGGAAACAATCAAAGACAAAAATAACATTATTAAAACAAAAAGATACATACTAGCACAACATCAATTATCAAATTTGCTGATTCATTGATATCACTCCCCTCCATTACAGAAAAAGACGCCAAGGCACTACATTAGACACGTGTTCAATGTAACCACACCTAAGGCTCATTTCTTGTACGTGTCTCATCATTGTGCAGCAGAACGTTGTACAACATGCCACATACACAGAGCTTATTTATGTCTAATCGTTGCTAGAAACCTATTAAAAATACATTAAAATAATTGTAATAATTTGTGCCTCGCATACACCGAGCTTATTTGTGTCTAATCAGCTCATCATGTTTTTATGAAGCTCAAGCTCGGCTCGGTTCAAGCCTACCTACTTGAGCTCTAGCTCGGCTCACGAGTAAAACCCAAAGCTTGAGCTCAACTCGGCTCAAGCTATTTTGAGAACAACCTCAAACGAGCTAAAAGCTCGGGCTGAGCTGGCTTTGGTATCGCTTAAACGAGCCAAAGCTCGGCTAGCCAATGTTATCATCATCATTGTTATCATATTATATATAAAAGAACTAAAAGCTCGAGCTCAAAAACTAAACGAGCTCTATTTCAGGCTCGAGCTTGGGCTCCTTAAAGCTCGGCTCGTTCAAGCTTTTAGCCAAGCAGATCACAAGTAGCTCTCGAGCCTCTGGGCTTGTATACACCCCTAGTTTTAGACCCTATCGCTCCTCAACCAGAAAAACCATAGACATTAGACATTAATATTTTGTTACAATCACAGAACGAAACCTATCTTCAGAAAGCCACTGTAACATTCTCCCTATAAAAAACACAATTTACAATCAACGGCAACAAAATACTACCTAATTATGATCTCAAAACAACTTCTAAAGGTCACAATCTCTAATCTACAAACTATCAAAACTAACAAATCAAAATCCATACTACAATAACCAACAATCAACCAATTAATCAAAACTGCAATAAAAAACGCAATTAACAATTACCAGAGTGCTTGTAGGAGTTAAGATTGTAAAGATTATTCGGTTCTTTACTGAACTGGACACTCTGAGTTCCATTTCCAAACTCCTTGACGAGAAACGAGTTGTTCTTCTTTACGATCTCCCAGATCAGCTGCCCTGGTACGGTCGTCATTTCTCCTGCTGATTATCCTGTAATTAACCGCAAATTTAGATGATAATCGCACATCAAAATGATGAAGGAATTAAGAGACTCACCGTCTAGGGTTTTGGTACGGCGATCTTTTTAGCTGTGAGTGAGTTTATGAAGGCAGGCAAAATAGAGCGAGATCGCTTTATATGCAAACCGGGTGAGAAACCCTAATCAGAAAATTAAAGTTTCACTTATACCCTTATTGTTTTACATGTTTGCATTTTCACTCTTTTTCTATAAATTAAAAGGTGGGCCGGTTGAGTTTGGGCTGGGCTTAAGCCTGGCGTAATAATGGATGGAGTCTGGACCAATTAACTTTGGAATGAAGTGAACTATGAGTTAAATGTCATTTTAGTCAATGAGATTTGGGCTATTTTGAAAGTTTAGTCCAAAAGTTTCACTTTTTTCCTATGTGGATCCAAAAAGGTTTTATCGTTGTCATTTTAGTTCACTGGGTTAACTTCATCTATTTTTCTGTTAACGACAAGGGCAATTCGGTCATTTTAAATGTAATTTTGTGAACTAGAAGAACAATTCAGTCATATAAAACGAATGAATTGTCTTTCTCGTTCACATAAATAATGAATGAAGTTAACCTAGCGGACTAAAATGGCAACGGTGAAATCTTTTTGGACCCACAGGAGAAAAATGAAACATTTGAACTAAACAGACAAAATGACCAAAACCACAGGGACTAAAATAGCATTTAACTCTGTTTGTTTAGTCCATGTATGTATTACAGTACTAGTGTACTACTATTCACTTTTCACAATGTAAGTTCAGTCTTTATTTCACTCAGTGGATCAAACAATAATGGATAGACCCTAACCTTCTTCCAAAGGGGTTAGGCTTTAACCTAAGCTCATCCGGGTTTTCGTATTACTGTGCCTTATGCTAAAGAGTTCTGCTGTTGTGGTGCCACAACGACTGTCAAGTGGCGATATGGTTTCCCGGGGAACGCCCAAGTAAAACCTGTAAAGACAGTGTGGTTTCACGGGGTTAGCTTTCGACCCTCGTGTGGTGTCCCCAAATTCCCGGAGACAAGCCAATCTATCTCCCTTCTTTGCGTGGGTCACTGGTTGCGTCCTGCCTTAGACTCATCAGGAGAGCGGCGCCAGCTCTCGACCAGTGGTGCGTTCGTCGTAAACACGACTAGGCTCGTACACCTCTTCATTGACACTAACTCCGTCCCCGGATAAAGTCTCGGACTAGCCAGTAACCCAAGCGTTCAAGCACAACCCACAACATTGCGATCTTCAAATATTTGGCCCGTGACAGTCCCCCCGGTTAGGTTAACACAGTCTAACCAGAGTGAGACAACATGTCTCCCTAATTTAAAAAATGCAATAGCCTAATACAAGATACAAGAAAGTCCTCGTTCCAGAAAACTTATAGAGACGTTGTTTTCAATATTTTGATAACTAAGGGGCTGATTGTTTACCTCTTAATGGTTCAGACCTCTTACTGTTTCAGCACTTAATGGTTCAGACTGTTTGTTTCATGAGCAGATGTCTGAATGATTCAGACATTTGCCTTTGAATGGTTAAGATTTATACAGAGTCTGAACGGTTAAGACCTCTGATCTGAATTGGTTAGACATTTGCCTCTGAACGGTTAAGCATTATATAGGTTGTTAATGGTTCAGACCTCTTACTGGTTCAGCACTTAATGGTTCAGACCTCTTACTGATTAAGCACTAACCATTCAGATATTGCCTAACATCAAACGTACACGTTTGAAACTAAAGCAAATTGATCGCCAGATGTGCGTTGAGCAACACGGTCACACGATAACTTCGGTGCGGGTGACCACACGCTAACAACACTAGCATCATACCGGTAACTTCATGAATATATTCGCGTATGTATTTCAATTTTCAACACCGATCGCCACTGAAAAAGGTTACCAGAGATTATCTATCTGAAGATATTACGATATCTGAAGCATTACGCAAATATGACAGGTAATAATTTCTTCTACAGAAATCATTTATTTATCGGTTCAAATAAGTTATATGATCTGGAACGTTTAATTTGTGTAATTTGAAGATCGATCGGTTAAATTTCGATCAGAGGAAACGATATAGGTTTAGTATGAATAAATTTATGAATTGTAACGTTTGATAGGTCGTTAAAGGAATCGGTGAAAGGATGTTATGAAATTTTGATGTTCTCGCTGGTTTTGTGTGATGATATAGGGATAATATGAGTGTGATTCAATCATTTAAGTGAAGTTGAACTGTTTTTTTTTTTTTTTTTTTTTTTTGGAGAAAAAAATGTGTTTATTTGAAGTTTTGAACGCTTGAGATCATGTTTTAGTTTAATATTTGATATGAATTATTAGATTAGCAGTAGCAAGACATCTAGGTTCCATATTACCTAAATCGTAGCGCATACTCTGTTAATTCATAAGTTCATAGGTTTTATATATGTGTAGAAGTAAGAAAATTGATATGATACATAGATACATACATGTTCATAAACTGACACGTGCTTTATTGATAAAAGCATAAAAAAAAACAAATGCCGGTATCTGTACTCTGTTGTTCGGACGGTATCGGTTCGGTTTGTTAGAGTACCAGTACGAAATCGCACTCAATATAGCATACATTACAAAAGAAAACAGTTGCAAATACAATTCATTTTGCGATGAAATTTGTACCAGAACGTCGCGAAAACTATAAAAACGAATATAGGTACTTATATCGAAGTTGTTTGGATGATACCAGTTCAGTTCATCATGGTAAAAAAAACACAGTTAGATTTGACCCGTTCGAATTTTAACAGAACTTTTATTAAAACATAGATAAAAGCTAACCGAAATTTATACTGGAATGTCGAGAACACTATAAAAACGAATACCGGTACCGGTTGGACAATATCGGTTTGGTTCGTCCCGACAAAACTGTGAAACAACTTTGATGACATGTACGTATGGATTTTTGTTTATTATTTAGATGCGGAAGACAACAACAACATGCTTGCACTTCTCATTAAAAAGCTTTATGCCATCATTGAACAGCATGGGGATTATGTATGAAAACTAGATGAAACAGTTATGTACTAATTATTTTTTATGACAGATTATGTGCAGGAGCAAGAGATGGAAATTGAAGCTTTAAAGGCCATATTAATGGATGAGTTTGAAGGTTTGTGTTAAAAAAAGTTATCTACATGGGTTTCACTCTTATTTTGGTATCTTTAACCGTCAAGATCAAACGTGTAATACGATTTTTATGTTTCATCTATGTCACCAGAAATTCACCCTAGCGAAAGTGGATTAAACACTTCAAATCGATGTTTTCAAATTAAGATATCTCTTCAGGTATTTAACTTTGATATATGTTTTCAAATCATTGTATTCAAACTAAGATATGAATGTTATGCATTATTTCTCCAGTATGGCTTAATAACACTTAAAATGTTATTCTCTATGTATCAGGATGATGAGACTGGGTCAAACGATACAGGTCTTATACCATACATCTTCTTGCAGGATCATTACTTCTAATGATGCTCACCTTTTTAAACACGTTTTTTCGGTTGCTAATTTTTGGTTGCAGTTCAATTGGGATTAGTTTTCTCACACACACAAAAATATCCAGATGAAATTCCACTTCTGAATTTGAAAAGGTGTCTGGCTACATCTTTCTTGATCATACACATCCACGCATCATAATTCTAATGATGCATTGGGCACACTGTTTTCTGATCATCGTCTATCAGTTAACATTTTTTAGTATGCTGATAAGCGTGTATTGATTCAGTATAAAAGGAATCTCAGCATCAGATCTCACAGTTTTGAAAGAAAAGCTCGAACAAGAGGTAAACTTTTTGGTTATTATAATTTTATACGCTGTTTTGCATTTCCTGATATAGTTCTGATACGATTTCCTGTGGGTATCTTTTTAGCCTACATCGACTAGGTTGAAATAAGGGGTTGAATGAATTGAGTAACTTCATGACCCAACCGACACGCTTCGAGACGAGTTAAGTAAATACAATATACAAAAATCTGTTATCTGGATGTAAAACCGAATGTTAATTACTTAATTCCAACTTTCTATAATGATATTGTTTGCTATTTACGTATTTCATAATGTTATTAACTTGTTATCCACCTCAACATGCAACCTCTTATTAAAACTGGTTTTTGCAGGCGTCTGAGAATCTCGGAATGGCTATGATTTACTCACTAGTTACCTCATCTAAGGAGTGGGTTACCGAAAGATTTGCTCATGACACTGGCGATTACGATATCCTAGAGGAAACAGCAAATAAAGATGAAGTATGACGTTTGCATGACGTAAACAATATTGTTGAATTGTATTTTTATATGATTGTTAACTTTGGTTCGGTGTGTTGAACTTGTTATTAGATAATTGTGCCACATGGAGAACCTGTCACCGTTGAGACGTTTTTGGCGTGGAGAGAAAAATTTGAAGCAGAATTAGCCCTTGAGAGAGCCAAGTAAGTTTCATACGTAGCATATTCTATTGTTTCCCATCGTCTAATTCTTAAAATGTCCCTGAGGTTTGGCCAGTTATGCGACTTTCGTTCAAAGGTTTGTTTTTTCTCATCTGGATCCAAAAGGTTTGAAATCTTTCCATTTTCATCCGGCTCGTTAACTTCATCCATTTTTCTCCGTTAAGTCAGGGCTATTTCCGTTTTTTTTTTTCAGTTTATGTAAAAAGACCGAATACCCTTGAAAAAAACCGAATTGTGAACAAAAAAGACGAAAATACTCCCGACTTAACGGAGAAAAACAGATGGATTAACAAGCCAGATGAAAATGACAAGATTTCAAACCTTTTGTATCCAGATGCGGAAAAACAAACCTTTGGACGAAAGTCGCATAATTGGCCAAACCTCAGGGACGAAAATAGCATTTTACTCTATAATAAATAATAATAATGATATATATTATTTTTGCGTTGTATTGAAACCAGGCTGTTGCCGGAATCAGCACTTGTAACAACCAAAGAAAAGAAACTCACCGGCAAACAATGGTTTGAAAGCGGAAGAGCATCAGTAAGTTATTCTGTTTCCAGTTTGTAAGGTTTTTTATTTGATTGTGTGTATACTTAAAAAATCATGGTTACATATATGTCAAAACTGTAATTTTTGGCAGAAACGTGCAGCACCGATCATTGAAGGATCTAACGATGAAGACATTGATTTTGATGATGATGATGATGATAATTCAGAAGGTTATTATTATTTTTTTTGTTACCTGTGTGTTATGCAATCCTGACATGAATATCATCTCTATTGGTTGCAGTTGATGAGGAAGACATGCTTGATCACTATTTAGCTGAGAAATTAGACCCGTCTAATCAAGGTTGTTAAGATCGAGTTCACAGGTAACCTATGACCGTAATTCATATTAAATTATTCTAGTCTCTTTTTTAGGTGATGTAATTTATATTAAATACGCGATTTTATAAACGTTGCTCTAATCATTCTTCAGCTATAATCACTTAAACAAACCTGTACCTGGTTTGCGAGAATGCATATCTCTGTTTGTGTATAAATTCCAGGCTGTAATTGGTGCGCTGAGACTCTTGGATGCAGATTATACCAATAAATGGTTCATGTTGTGTTTATGTTAAACAAAACTGTCATTAGCTTATAGTTACAATCATGTGACATGGGAGCTTATCTCTGACATGTCATTATTAAAAAAGGATCTGGCTAGACCTCGTATCAAACATATCGTCAAACCACTCGTTATCAATAAGGTTGAAATCACTTGTTATAGAAGCCCATCCGTTTCTTCAAATACAACATGCTTAATTTTATCAACTCATGGGATATCGCAAACATAGTTGTTATTAAGGTTGAAACCACTTGTTGTAGATGTTTCTGATCTTATTGTTTTGTAATAGTAGTTTATCAATTTGTTACCTTTTATTGTTCATTTAACTGTTAGTGCCATGATACGTCTATGGTGAGAAAGGAGTTCATTGAGGTGTTTGAAAACATTTTGGTCATTTGAAATTTATTCTAATTTCATTGAAATGTACTCACTTGTAAGCTATTGAGTACATTTTGGCACCGATATCACTTTTAGTCCAACTTTTTAGCTTTACTATATAATCGTTACCATAAGGAAATCATGCAAAATCATATAAAATATAACACTAACTGACTTGAAACAACCGTTTCCAGTTACAGGAAAAATTCAATTCTTGGTATGGTGTTTGTCGGGTTTAAAACCATATCTTTTCCATTTTAATATAAAAATAAATCTTCTTTTGTAAAAAAAAAAAAAAGAACTGTTTTTAGTGTTAGATGAGAGAGCATTCTATAATTGACACAATAAGATTTGAAAATGACAAGAGAGATATGGATTTGAACCCAAAAAGGATGCTTAGCCTAACCATGTGGGTTGATTCCAAATAGAGGCCGACATACCTTGCCATTCCATCCCATCCCATCCTATCCCTCATGGTTTGTGGCCTTTCATATAACCGAAAGATTTATACGATAATGCACCAAAGGGCTTGTAGAATCAGTGGTATCAAGTTGGGTTGGAATTGTGTCAATCCTCATTAAATGGGTTATTGGATTTTAATAATCTTAAGTTTCACTTGTTGGTCGATAATAATATCAACTTTAAAATTTCCCTCAAATGATCCCAACTTGTAAGAATTTGACCCTCATTGATCATTTTATAACATATAAGAATTTGGCATTCTCAATAAATTCAAGTGTACATGCAGCCTCCTTAATTGAATTAAGTGCATCTGTAGTTTGAAAAAGATCGATGGGGGCCAAATTCTTACAAGTTGGGATCATTGGAGAGAATTTTTAGAGTTGGGATTATTAACGGCCAACAAACGAAACATAAGATTATTAAAATCCAATAACACTCATGAAATTGACAGGTTCAAGTCTCATGTGGGCAAACGTGTAAATTTAGGATTCAGACATAAGGGTGTACGGGGTGGAAGCGGCAAGGGGTGCGACAAACCCCTTTGCCGCTCGAGGAACACAACCGCCCACATAGTTTGTCGCACGGGTATGGTTCAAAGCGGGGGATATATGCTGCATGCGGGGAGATGGAGGGTGGGCTTGATATGACCTTTGGGAGCACTTTTCAACCAATCATTTTTTTTTAAATAATGGTTTGAGGGAAACCATCCCCTATGTTTTTTGGGCAAGAGGGGAGAATGAGAGAAGAAATGACATGACATATTATGATTTGATGGGTGAAATTTTCCCTCAAACTCATGAGAAGTGCACCCCTTATGTGACACCCGGCTTCTTAGGCCGTACCGTACAATAGTAATCTGTGTAGTGGACATGTAAAATGGCTGTTTGTGACTGATTGTGATGTTTATATATGATATTTGATGTGTTGGTAAATTCAGATGTTTATAAAAATTATGTTGGCAACGATAAAACAAACGCTTATCGCGTAACGATTAAAACGTGAAACGAACTTCGGTAACCACCCGATCAGTGTTAAAATCCTAAAAATGGTCTGTTATGATTAGAATAATAATTTTAATTATATTCGTGAGGAAAAATAAATTAAAACACCAAGAAACTCTATTTTCGAGTTTGAGCGCGTACCGCGCGAACTAGACAAAATACCGTCAACGCAGCCAGTCAAGGCAACTGGTAATTATTTCAGTAATAATTTTAAGTGATTATTTTTATAGAATGATAAAAATAATTTAAAACACACTAAAATGGGGTTAAAACGCTAGATAAAATACCCGGTATCCAGTAAAATACATGTTTTTGAGCTAATATACATATAATATATGTATGTATATAAGGTGTGTGTGTGGAGAGTGAAAGGTGGCTGCCCTATGGCAGCCCACCTCTTTCAAAATTTCTTCTGTCTTGGAAATAACAAATCATCATTTAAACATTCCTTCACACACTAACTAACTCATAACCCAAGATCAAAACATTCTCTCTCTCTCTCTCTCTCTCTCTTACAAGCTCACGGTCGAACACCCCCTTCACACACCAACATTTCATTTTCAAATCCAAATCATGAAGATTCAAGGGCCTTACATGGTGATTTCAAACTTATAAGAAGGTTTGGAGGTGATCTCAACTAGATTCAAGCAAGAACAAGACCTTAAATCATCATCTTTATAAAAAACCCATTAAAAATCTTGAAGGTATAATATATTTTCTTTAAAATATTGTTCTTGATTCATAGTGATAAAGAAGATAGTGAAAGTTTCTCTTGATTCTTGAATCTAAACATTAACTTGAAACTAACAAACAAATGAGTTTTGAACAAAATAAAAATGGGTGTGTGCATGTATGTGTATATGGTTGATTGTGTGTGTATGTATGTGTATAAGTTGTATTTTGAATTTTTGATGAAAGATTTCTTGGTTATTTGATTTCTTGAAAAGTATGAAGCATAAAGGAATTGTTAGTTGTCAAATAAGAATGTTCTAAAGTGATTAGAGATTTGAAAGTGATATATTGAAAAGTAAAATTTTGGAAGCATGTGTATGTATAAATTTCGTATATATGTATGTGTATATGTATGTATGCATGCATGTGAAAATTGTTATACAATCTTAAATGTGAAAGATTCAAGCATGGATGAATATAAATGATTTGAGTGGTTATGATAATATGTGTAATATTTGTAAGAACATGATGTTAGTAAACTTCAAAGCATGATTAGATCATAAGTAATGGTAAAGATGTTGTGTGAGTGCATTAGATGGACATATGTGAACTTATATGGATATATGAAGGCATGAAAAGATCATATGAATATGATTTTGTCGCAGCCCCCGTCCCCTAACAAACCTGGGAACGGGCGGCCGCGATCAGTTTTGGTGGTATCTGTGTTTTATCATTTTGGCAGCGGAAATTACATCAGGACCGTAGTTAGGAAATATTTTATCAGAGTAAAATACCACACTTTTAATATATCAAACATATGTGAAAAACCCAAGTTTCAAGTACACACATTTTCATAGGGATAAACCCTATTTTATTTAAATAAAACATCTCTTTATTTTAGGTAACTTTATAGCCACTTTTCCAAGCCTTCAGTGTTGTCCAGCTGCTTTCTATTTGGCTTTCACATTTTGTTACCTAAAATGCGTTTAAAAATCTTTTGTCAGTGGGAAATACTGGTGAGTGAATCCCAGTTTAATCAAGTTTAGTAAAATCCATTATACAGTATTGAGGGCGGTCGCGCAATTACATTTGTTTCCATCTACTTAATTACCACCCACGGTACTTTCAACCCGACTTGTGGTCATGTTACTCCTCACAAGGTAGTAACAAATTTTGTATACAAAACCCCAACATACCGACGATAATTGTAGAATACAAATACTCAATCACTATTTAATATATTATTAATTAAGTGAGGTTTTGTAAAAACAGTTTGCCAAAAGGAGATTACTCACATTGCTGTCTTAGGGTTTCCTTTAAGGATTTCCTGGTGATTATCTATAATTTACACAAATGCGCACGCGTTAGTATAATAACCCAATATTTACATTAGCAATACCCTCCCCAAGATAGCATTCCAACGACTACGTCGGACAGAACCACGACAGCCGTTACGGAATCCTGGATCAATCGGGCATCGTATCTAATATGTAACCGGGGTTATGATACTTACAACGAGGCAAAACTTCGTTATTTAGGGGGTATTTATGCCCGAGATTATAATAGCTATGCAGAATATTGAGAGAGAGATTGAAGAGTTTTGAACGATTTCGACTGAAACCGCTCGACCATATTTATAGTGCTGATACAACACTTTCTCGCGGCCTGCGTAGCCCGAAGGTCAATCCTTCGCGGCCCGAGACATAGGGGTAGGGCCTAGCTATGCTGATTCGCCAGTTGTAGACTCGACACGATGTTGACACGTGGCACTCTAGGGTGTCCCCCTGACCTTAAGCTGTCGCGCCCCGCGTAGGCCGAAGGCCAAGCCTCTACGGCCCGCGAGCAACCCTAAAACTTGATTCTTATTTAATTTTAATAAAAATAAAGGTATTCGGGGCCCGTTTTCGTATACGGGGTGTATTTTAGGGCGTATTGGGACATTCTAATTATTTTTAGGGTGTCGGAATTTATTTTGGAGGGTTGTCATATCCTCCCCTCCTTGTTTTAGAGCTCGTCCTCGAGGTCTACTGGAACAAGTGCGGATATTTCCTTTGCATTTCTGATTCAAGCTCCCATGTATACTCTGGTCCTCTTTTGGAGTCTCATTTTACTTTGACCAGAACTAATCTCTTGTGTTTGGGGTTCTAAACTTTCCTGTCTTCAATTTGTAGAGGTCTTTCTACAAATTTAAGTTGTTCATTTACCTCTATATCTTTAAGAGGTACCATCAGCGATTCATCAGCTAAGCATTTCTTGAGATTAGATACATGAAATACATCATGTATTCCTGCCATTTCCTCTGGCAGTTGTAGCTGATAGGCTACAGGTCCTATTCTTCTAATAATCTTAAAAGGTCCAACATACCTGGGGATAGTTTTCCCCTTTTGATGAATCTTACCACTCCTTTCCAAGGAGAGACTTTCAATAATACTTTGTCTCCTACCTGAAATTCCAGTGGCTTTCGTCTGTTATCAGCATAACTCTTCTGTCGATCATGTGCTGCTTTCAGTCATTCCTTGACTTGAATGATTTTGTCGGTTGTTTCTTGCACTATTTCAGGTCCAGATAGTTGCTTTTCTCCAATATCTGCCCAGCAGACTGGAGTTTGGCACTTTCGTCCATAGAGTGCTTCGAATGGTGCAGCATTTATACTTGTGTGATAGTTGTTATTGTAAGAAAATTCGATTAATGGTAAGTGGTCATCCCAATTACCTCCGAAATCAATTACACAAGCTCTAAGCATGTCCTCCATTGTCTGAATTGTCCTTTTGCTTTGTCCATCCATTTGAGGATGATAAGCGGTGCTTAGATTTAGCTTGGTTCCCATGGCTTTTTGGAAACTTGTCAAAAAAATGAGAGGTAAAACGGCTATCCCTATCAGACACAATTGATAAAGGAATTCCATGTAATGAAACTATTTCATTTACATATAACTTAGCTAATTGTTCCATACTGAAAGTTTCCTTCATTGGTAGGAAATGAGCTGACTTAGTTAGCCTGTCTACACTCACCCAGATTGCATCATTACCATTCCTTGTTTTGGGTAATTTGGTAACAAAATCCATTGTTATCAATTCCCATTTCCAAACTGGCATTTCTAACTGCTGCAATAAACTTGAGGGTTTCTGATGTTCAGCTTTAACTTGTGAACAGGTTAAACACTTAGAAACATAAGTAGCTATATCCTTTTTCATTCCTATCCACCAAAAGTTCTTTCTTAAATCCTGATACATCTTATCACTTCCAGGGTGCATCGTATACTTAGACTTATGGGTTTCTTCTAATATACGATGACATAGGTTTCCTAATTTGGGTATCCACATTCTTTTCTTATGGAATCTCCAAATTCCATCTGTTCCTTGTTCTAATTCCTTAATCATTCCTTTCAACTTTTCAGTATCATCCTTGATTACTGATTCATGTGCTTTTCTAATCTGGTCATTTAAATCTACTTGTAGATTTAACTTAAGAGAACGTACCCTTTTTGGCTTTTCATGATACTTTCGATTTAAAGCATCGGCCACTACATTAGCCTTTCCTGCATGATACTGGATATTACAATCATAATCACTAAGAATCTCCATCCAGCGTCTTTGTCTCATATTCAATTCATTTTCCCAAAAACATACCTTAAACTCTTATGATCTGTGAAAATGGTAAACTTACTACCGTAAAGGTAATGTCTCCAAATTTTCAAAGCAAAAATTATAGCTCCTAATTCCAAATCATGAGTTGAATAATTCTCTTCATGATTCTTGAGTTGTCTAGAGGCATAAGCTATAACCTTTTGATGTTGCATCAATACACATCCATAACCTAACTTAGAAGCGTCACAATAGACTACAAAGTCTTCAGTTCCTTCTGGTAACGCTAGTATGGGTGCATTGGTCAATCTTTGCTTAAGAATTCTAAATGCTTCTTCCTGTTTTGGTCCCCATTCAAACTTAACAGATTTACAGGTTAACTTAGTTAAGGGAATGGCTACTCTAGAAAAATCTCGAATAAATCTTCTATAATAACCGGCCAATCCTAAGAAACTTCTAACCTCGGTTGGTGACTCAGGGGTTTTTCATTTGGTAATTGCCTTGATCTTAGTGGGATCCACATGAATTCCTTCATGATTGACTAAGTGTCCAAGAAATTGTACCTGTTCTAACCAAAATTCACACTTAGAAAACTTAGCATAAACCTTTTCTTTTCTTAATAAACTTAGAAGTGCGTGCAAATGCTTTGCATGTTCCTCTTTACTTTTAGAGTAAATGAGAATATCATATATAAAGACAATTATGAATTTATCCAAATATGGCTTACATATTCGGTTCATCATGTCCATAAATGCAGCTGGGTCATTGGTTAAACCAAATGGCATGACAGTAAATTCATAATCGTCATACCTTGGTCTAAACTCGGTCTTAGGAATGTCTATTCCTGTACCTTTAATTGATGATATCATGACCTTAAATCGATTTTAGAGAAAAATCGAGCTCCTTGCAATTGATCGAATAGATTACCGATTCTCGGTAATGGATACCGATTCTTAATCGTGACCTTGTTTAATTCACGGTAGTCAATGCACATACGCATTGATCCGTCTTTCTTCTTGACGGATAAGATTGGTGCTCCCCATGGCGAGGAACTTGGCTGTATGAATCCTTTCTCCAACAATTCGTCTAACTGTTTCTTTAGTTCCTGCATTTCTGCGGCTGCCAAACGGTAAGGTGCTTTGGCAATTGGTGTTGTCCCTGGTAGCAGATGGATCCTGAATTCAACTTCTCTGTCTGGCGGTAGTCCTGATAATTCTTCTGGAAACACATCTGGAAACTGAGATACTATTGGAATATCTTTTAATTATTTTCCTTTAGTGTCAGTGATTATGGAAATCAAATATACTAATGATCCTTTTCTTATATAAATTGATGTTTTCATCACAGATATGAATTTTGTGGATCTAGATGGCTTATCTCCTTTAATTGTGATATTTTCACCCTTTGGTGAATTTACTTGGATTGACTTTTGATCACATAAAATACTGACTTTATTGGCTATTAACCAATACATTCCTAATACAACATCAAATCCTGCCAGATTCATTGGATAAAGGTTTGCAACAAACTTTTGATTTAAAAATTCTATTCTTGCTCCCATTAAGATTTCAGAAATCTTAATGGTTTCTCCATTTGCTGTCTCTACTAGACATTCTTGTGGGTGTTTAGTTAATGGTTGATTGAGAAGTTTGCAAAATGAAGTATTAATAAAACTTTGGTTCGCACCAGAGTCAAATAATACTTTAGCAAAAACATCATTAACTAAAAACGTACTGGCTATCACATCTGGAATCATCTTGGCTTCATCTGCCGTCAGAACAAATGCTCTAGCATTTTTGGTAGTCTTATTACCCATGGATGGAACTAGTTTCGGACAGTTTGGCTTGATGTGACCTTTTTCTCCACAGTTGAAGCACATCCCATTATTAGGTTTTCTCCTACAATCTTCCTCCTTGTGTCCTGGTATCTTGCAGAAATTGCAGTAGGTGGAGCATTTTCCTGAATGCTTTTTCTTACAAGCCTTGCAGTAGGGTGAAGAGGTAGAACCTACATTTTTTCCACGATTGGAATTTCCATAACGAAATTCTTGGGTAAGCCTTTGAGCTAGGTTCCTCCTCTGGTCTTCTTCTTGTGTACGCACTAATTCATTAGTCAAGGTGTTTGCTAGCTCTACAGCTTCTTCTATAGTTTGAGGTCTAGCTGCCTTCACTACATGTCTAATCTCACTAATTAATCCCCAGATGTAACGAGAGACTAATACTGGTTCAGGTGATGCAAGGGTTGGCACTATTCTAGCATATTCAAAGAATAATGTAGTGTAACCCTTGCTATCCACTCCAGTCATCCTAAGGTTTAAAAACTTATTTGCTATATGTTCTTTTTCATTGTGACGGCGTAATTTCCTTTCCACCATGTTCTTAAATTCCTCCCAGTCCATATTATAAACCCTATCACTTCCCCTAGACTGGAGGATAGTGTTTCACCATTCTAAGGCTGAGTTTTTAAACAGATTGGAAGCAAACATTATCTTATCTTCTTCCGCACACTTGCTTATTTTTAAGACAACCTTAGTCTTTTCTATCCAACGTAGAGCTGCAACGGCCCCTTCATTGCCCGAGAATTCCATTGGTTTACAAGACCAGAATTCTTTATAAGAACAAAAATAAGGCATGGTTCTTCTTCTTTTGGGAATGGGCGCTTGAAGTATGGGTCCATTGTTTATGCTGTGTTCAGGTTCAGTGGGTCGTTTACTGCTATGGTTACTTTTATTATCCGCTTCCCTAACTGTTTTGATAATATATTGCATTGCATCTATTATCCCTTGTGCCACTATGTGTTGGATGGCACTGTTATCCACTGGGTTTCCATTCTTATCGTTGTTCGGATTCTCATTATTCGGGTTATTGTCATTATGGTTAATATCATTCTGGTTTTCTTGGTTCACTTCATTGTCCATCTAAATTTTAAACATTTACCATGTATTAATATCATAAAATAATATTTAATACAACCAATCTCATGATACGCATATTGATAAAAAAACGTCGAACATTGCGACTTACTCTTTTCTTATATATAATATGTATCTAATACAAACCGATACTGAAATTTAAAATTACAATACTAGTAGGCATCCGTACTATTATCTAGATTTTTTTTCAAACATACACACATATTATAGATATTATTGTATTATTATTATTATTATTATTACTACCACCACCATCACTGATATGGGTTCATCCAAAACTCCATATTGCACTCGTCGTACTTCTAGATGAGTCCCTCTCTGACCTGCCTCATCCTCTCGCTATTTTCTAAAATCTTCTCTCCGAAAGTTCGGAGCTCTTGCACATTTTCTGCACTCATTGGGGGCGCAAGTTAGGGGTGAGCAAGTTTAGGTCCGGACCGAAAATAACCGAGAACCGAACCGAAAAAACCGAGAACCGAACCGAACCCAAGTACTTAGGTATTTAGATCGGTTCCAATTTTTCATATAAAATAGGGTCGGGTCGGGTCGGTTCTCGGTTCTTTTCATGGTGAAACCCGACTTGGACCTATGGACCGGAACCGACCCTATATTTAGGGTAGTGAATCGGTTCTGTATTTTATGTTTAATCGGTTCTCGGGTCGGGTCGGGTAATGGTCGGGTCGGGTCGGGTTTCTCCTTTTGCTCACCCCTAGCGCAAGTGCTGGGACTGGGTTTGGGAACTGGGGCATGGGTTGCTGGTACGGGTAAGGATTCTCTAGAATTTCTCTAATGTACTGATCGTTATCATAAAAGGGATCTAGAGGGTCCAAACCTGGGTAGGCTGCTAGATTCTGTAACAACCCTCTGTAAACCAACACCCTCATAATATTTCTGACACTCTAGTATATTATAGAATGTCTCAATATGTCTTTAATTACACCCCGTATGTGAAAACCGAGCCCGAGATACAACATAGTATTTAAATAAAATATAAAAGCTTAAATTTAGGGCTGAGGCGGGCCACGTGAACCCACCCAAACCCTTACGCGGGCGGTATGAAGGCTAGAATCAGAAATCGTTGATTTCTTTAGTTCAAATGGGCCGCGTAAGTATTCTTGTTTAGTTAACGCGGGCCGCGAGAGACCTACAATGCGGAGACATCCTGAGCTGACACGTGTCGACATCGTGGCGGGTCTAGATCATGACCGGGATAAGCTAGTCAGTTGACCAGGGTTGACGCGGGCCGCGTAACCCTTGTCTGTTCTTTACGCGGGCCGCGTGGAGACTAGTTTCAACAACTATATAAGCAGGCCATCGGGTTTCACTTTCCGTCGCTCATTTCTTTCTTTCTAAACGAATTTCTGAAGTTATAAGCATAATAGTCGGGTATTATACCCCTAATCAGCGAGGTTCTGCTCCGTTGTAAGTATTATAACCCCGGTTTCATAATAGTTACGCTGCCCGATTGATTTAGGGTTCCGTAACAACTGTCGTGGTTCTGCCCAACGTAGTTGTTGGAATGCCTTCTCGGGGAGGGTATCATTAATAATTTCAAAGGGTTATGATACTAATCAATGTACATTTGTATAAATTATAGATTATTCCCAGGAAACCCTTACGCGAAGTCTAAGCTAGCAATGTGAGTAATCTCCTTTTTGTAAACTGTTTTTACAAAACCTTAATTATTTTACAATGCAATTTAGCAGTGATTGAGTCTTTGTAATTCTACTATTACTGCTGGTATGTTGGAGTTTTGTATACAAAATGTACTACACTGTGAGTAGTAAGTCAGGGATGACAATACGTTACCATTGGACAATGAGTTAGCCAATGTGTAATATGACCCACAAGTCAGTGGATTGACAATACTAAAAGGAGTAATTGTGTAGACATAAACAATGTGATCGCTCTCAATACTGTTCACTGTGACTTTTATTTAAACTTGATTAAACTGGGATTCACTCACCAGTATTTCCGACTGACAAATGTTTTTAAAACACGTTTCAGGTAACCCAATGTGACAACCAATTAGTGAAAAGCCAGCTGGAGAGCAATGAAGGCTTGGGAAAATGTGGCTATAAAAGTTACCAAATAAACGATGTTTTAAAATTCAATCAAATAGGGTTTATCCCTATAAATGTATTGTAATAAGAAACTTGGGTTTTACCCATGTGATTATTAATATTAAATGAGGTGGTTTTACTCTGATAAACATTTCCTAACTACGGTCCTGATGTAAATTCCGCTGCAAGATTAAATAACCTGATACCACCGAAACTCTGAGCCCGCGTCCGCCCGTTCCCGGGACAGATAAGGGATCGGGGGTTGCGACAGATTCGGCATGGGTTCGTCTTCTGGTATTGGATAGCGTTGCTGGTAATCCCTAAGTTCATCTAACCACTGGTCGTATTCTGGATCTAAGGGATTGGGTGCTGGTATCCTAGGTATCTCCTCTGGAATAAAATCATGCATTTGGATTTGATTTTCTGGATTATTCTCGGTTTCCATTGGCTGGGCGGGAAATAGTGGTAAAGGTTGGGGTGCTATGAGTTGTTCCAGGTTAGGGTCGGCAATTGTTGTTGCTAGGATATGGAAGTTTGCTAGACTCCTATTAAGCATATCCTGTGTATGGGCATCTGTCTCTCTTTTAGCGGCTGCTAAGGTTCGCTGCTATTGTAACTTTTTCATTCTATTCCTACGTTCATGCGCTCCTCTACTGAACCATCCTCTCTTTTTAGGAGGGAATGACTCTTCAGACTGAGCCTTAAACACGAATATCCCATCTTTATTATCAGCTGAATACCCTGAGAGGGCAGGCTATGAAGAGGTGCCTTCGCTCCTAGGTGAGCTGGACAACTGACGGTAGGCGTCGGAAGGTCCTTGGTCGCTTATACTGTAAACTAAATAATAGTCAAATAACACACAACAATAAAATACAAATATTCACGTAGTTCCGTAGAAAATTTCCTAACATATAAGGTTTTGGTGTCAGCAGAACACTTCTGTGGCTGAATCAGTGGCTTAGCTCTGATACCACCTTCTGTCGCAACCCCTGTCCCCTAACAAACCCGGGAACGGGCGGCCGCAACCAGTTTTGGTGGTATCTGTGTTTTATCATTTTGGCAACGGGAATTACATCAGGACCATAGTTAGGAAATATTTTATCAGAGTAAAATACCACGCTTTTAATATATCAAACATATGGGAAAAACCCAAGTTTCAAGTGCACACATTTTCATAGGGATAAACCCTATTTTATTTAAATAAAACATCTCTTTATTTTAGGTAACTTTATAGCCACTTTTCCAAGCCTTCAGTGCTGTCCAGCTCGCTTCTATTTGGCTTTCACGTTTTGTTACCTGAAACGCGTTTAAAAACATTTTATCAGTGGGAAATACTGGTGAGTGAATCCCAGTTTAATCAAGTTTAGTAAAAACCATTGTACAGTATTGAGGGCGGTCGTGAAATTACATTTGTTTCCATCTACTTAATTACCACCCACGGTACTGTCAATCCGACTTGTGGTCATGTTACTCCTCGCAAGATAGTAACAAATTTTGACAGCGTATCTAATACGTAACCGGGGTTATGATACTTACAACGAGGCAGAACTTCGTTATTTAGAGGGGTATTTATGCCCGAGATTATAATAGCTATGCATAATATTGAGAGAGAGATTGAAAAGTTTTGAACGATTTCGACTGAAACTGCTCGACCCTATTTATAGTGCTGATACAACACTTTCTCACGGCCCGCGTAGCCCGAAGGTCAATCCTTCGCGGCCCGCAACATAGGGGGTAGGGCCTAGCTATGCTGATTCGCCAGTTGTAGACTCGACACGATGTTAACACGTGGCACTCTAGGGTGTCGCCCTGACCTTAAGCTGTCGCGCCCCACGTAGGCCGAAGGCCAAGCCTTCGCGGCCCGCGAGCGACCCTAAAACTTGATTTTTCTTTAATTTTAATAAAAATAAAGGTATTCGGGCCCCGTTTTCGTATACGGGGTGTATTTTAGGGCGTATTGGGACATTCTAATTATTTTTAGGGTGTCGGAATTTATTTTGGAGGGTTGTCATAGATTTCATAAAAAGCAGATTTAATCAGAATATAAACACTAAAATAAAGTTATTTTAAAGTGTTTAGTGACATATAACTTTGTCATGATGTTTACTAGCTTTGCATGTTGTACTTGGTGCTTTAAAAGTTGTAAAATACGTGAAATCGCATGATTTATGTGATTTACACAAAAACTGCACTAATCTGATTATAACCACTATTTTAATCAGTAAATAACATGTATTGTGTTAAAATATCAAGTCGTTTCGAGTTGGGATGATTATAGTAACGCTTAACGCAAAACTATGCGTTAAAACGGTCAAAAATCGGCTTTTCGAGTGATTTTTATAAAACTGATTTAGATCAGTAGGTAAACTGATATTTTTAGTTTAAAATTAAGTATTTTAACTAATTTTAAGTTTACTTGGTATTTGGTTGGTCATACGTGACTTCCGACGCCCGAAAATGCTACCGAATTGCTAAAATACGCATTTTTTCAATGAACACTAGTATGGGTAATTTTTGGGTAAACCTTATGTGTTTAGATGTGTTATGTGATTTAAACATGAGAATGTGAAAATATATTAATTTTAACATGATATTAGAAATTTAGCTTACGCATGTATGGTTGTACGTTTTGTGCGATAGAAACCGTAAAAATCACGTTAAAAGTATAACTTGTTTGTCGAGCATGAAATTTGATACATATGAGATATTTTATGTATATTTGCTTTAAAATGACAAAATAGATAAGTTAACAAGATTATAAATTATGTGAACGTTTATGTATATAAATTAGGACGCGCAAATCATAGATATATTGCGTATAAACGGGAGTGTTAACGGATTTACACAATAATGGTCACCAATAAAATCGTTCAAGTCGCAAAATCTTAAAAATATATATATATATGGACTCATATATATATATTAACGTGCCAACATAATAAAAAATGATAACTTTTCGAGAAAATCTCAAAGTTATGTGACAATTCTAAGAAAACAGAGAAACTTTGGATTTTTGTGATGAATATTGATTTAAAAATCATTTATATATATATATATATATTAGGACGTGTAGAAATCAATCTCTAGAATTGCGCTATTTAAAATACGCACCCAAAGGTGAGTGTCACTAAATCCCTCTTTTTACTGCTTTGTATATATTTTGGGGGTAGAACACGCCAATAAAAGGGTTTAATAATGTTTTTGGATTAAAACATACCTTTTGATATGAAATATATATTTTCGTTGAAAATATATGGAGTTTGATAAGTCATACGTTTCGAGGTAAAACGTTTTGGATGAATGAATGTTATTGGAGGAAATTGGGATGATACGGTGTTTCCGAGGCGAAACAGACCGTAAAGTTGGGACGGATGCCGGCCTGGTTTCAAGGGAAGGGGATTCAGGGGATTCGTACAACTTCGTGTATTAAATTTTTCATATTAGTTGGATATATATATTGTACGTGAGGCAGACATCATATTGGTCTCGAGTGGACCCTGCGCCCATGATGTCGTTTAATCATTTAAGTATTGCACGCGAGGAATTGTTGGTAGATCTATCGGGTTGACAACCCCGTCGTGACCGGTCGCCCCGTGTCGAGTCAAGCGACGAATTTAGATTTTGTTTATTGTCTAGCATTGATTATCCCTGCATGGTAAATATATAGTTCGTATTGTCTAGCTAACATACGAGTCTGAAAATTGACGATATGAATTTAATATACAAAACCTGGGTAAGAGCTTTATTATCGGGTTTTTGAACCGCAACGGATGACCCATGGATTTTATTAAGGAAGTAAAACGGATATACTAAAAATTATATGGATGCTTTAAAATAAACACATAATCAGAAAGTTTTCCTTTGGAATGAATTGTTTGTATGTGAATATGTGAACACACCTTCCTTTGTGTTGACACTTGATTTTAACGTGTTCTATAGGTACTTGAGTTCGGCTTCGGGAATCATGGCGTATCTTGTGTTTGATGATGCATGTTGTGTTGTTTGAAAATGTTGGACAACTTTTAAACTTTCTAGGACGTTTGTAATAAGATCCGTGAGGATCAAAGACAACTTAACTATGTGGTTGTGTCGTGTCTTAAAACGTAATGTTTAATAACTTATGTTTAAAATAAATCAATATGTCCAACAATAAAAATGCATCGTTCAACAAGATATAAATGGGCATCAACTTCAGTCGCCACTATGTTTAATATTCCGCTGCGACGTTTTTGGGGTGTGACACCTTACACCCTAAGACCATCACCAATAGTCATATTTAGGAGGTGTTTTTGAGTGTCCACATGACACTTACCAAACCATTTCTCCTCTCTTCCACCCTACTTACATGACTCATTTTTACTCATTTTTTCCTCACATACATGTTCACACTCTTTTTCTTCCGTATCATCACCTCACTCCTCCACATAATCTTCTCTCTATAAAAACACCTAAACACTAACATATTGTGGATGGTCTAAGATTAAAGGGTGTGATTAGCGGATAAATAAAAAAATATCCAACAGTACGACTTACATGACATCACGTCTCATATTTTATGATTTTTTATTAGGAATATGAGAAACATGGCGTCATGTCTGTTAAACATGTTTTGGTAAAATATAAGAGTTAACTGTTATTTTTGTCCCTATAATTTGTTCAATTATACGCTCCGTTTGCGGTATGCGCATATAATGTATATATGTGTGGGCGCTCAGGGAGCAAAAGTGAAAGTGCACTAATTTTAACGTTATTTTACTAATTTCGTGAAAATAACATTAAAAGGGGGATGGTTAATCATGCATCATGTGGTGTCGTTGATAGCCAAAACGACAAGGGAGTACATGCAGTAATCGGTCTCTGTCTTAATTGTTTAGTGTTATGTGCCTTATGTCCAAGGTTTGATGCAAAACTAGTATCGAGTCGGCGTTTTTATTGGAAACAGCCTCTCTATTTCTATGAGGTAGAGATAAGGTTGTCTACATCTTACCCTCCTCAGACCCTACGTTAGTTTTGCTATTGGTGGAATTTACTGAGTATGATGATGATGATGAGTTTGTCCAATTATACCAGATTAGGACAAATTTTAAATTTATACCATTTCTGTCTTTGGCATTCTTGAAACATGTCAGTTTCGTCCAAAAAAACATGAATTAAATGTTATTTTCGTCCCTATGGTTTGTCCAATTATCTGATTCGACCTTAGTTTTTCGACGGAATTGACATGTTTCAAGAATATCAATGACAGAAATAGTAGAAATTTAAAATTTAGCCTGAATCAATATAATTGAACAAACCACATAGAAAAATATATCATCCAAGTCTAAATATAAATACCCATGTTAACATATTTGAAGGAAATATAATTGATAAATGTACCCATGTAACAAAAAAACAAAACGTAAAAGCTAGGATAGGAATTGATATAAAGTCCACAAGTTACATCATGACTCTCATGCTCCCCCGGGTCCCCACATTAACACCATCATTCCTTCGGTTGCTACCTTTTTGTTTTTATATTCTACCTTTTGTCTCCTCTGTAATAAAAAGTTGAGATTTTTAACTTTTCTCTTAGAATACCAAGATGATCCATGTTTAAAACGTTTGTATTAAATAACCAAATAATCTTTGTTGTCTCCTATGTAATAACACTTGAGATTTTTAACCTTTCTTTTAGCATACCAACATGATCTATGTTTGAATCGTATGTGATGTTGTTAAAACCGGGTCAGCCAACTAGACTCATTTCTAACCGTTCGGTAGGCACGAGTTTAAACAACACAGGTTAGACTAGACACGGTTTGTGACGAGCTATAGTTAAACCAGTTTAGTGGTCGGGTCGGTTTTGAGAAAATTAAAAGAACAACTTCTTCAAAAATATTTAAGATTTAAACTTGGAAGATTTCTTCTTCAAATGGTATTTTTTTAATATACATTTCTTTCTTTTTATTATAAATATAGAAAACATAACAAAAATATTTATTTTATTTATTATTTAAAATTAGTTCAAGGATAAGAAGGATAGAAGGATGCTTATTTCCATTTAGCAATGCAAGTGATGAGATGAAAAAAATATATGATGTGACGTTGATACAACTAAATAATTTAAAAAATTGTGAGATGAGACTATGGTTGTAAAAATCTCGGCTAGTTTTTGATTAATCACTAATCGGAGGTTCATCGATTAATGTCCGATTAACCACTAAGCGATCAATGGTGGTCCTATTCTAGCCAAATTTTAACTAGATCCCAGCAAAATTTCAACCAAACTTATAAATTCACGTCAATTACTTTAAAAAATGAGTCAATAAGGGGTTAAAACATTTCTACTTTAAAAAACTACATATAAAACGTGTGTGTATATATATAACTAAAAATTACATATAAAAATCCCAATCGGATTAATGCCGATTAATCCCTGTTGTTGACGTAGATTAATCGTTAGTCAGTACCCCATACCCACCAACCGACTAACGCTTAGCGACTCTTACAACATTGGACAAGACGGATGAAAATGATATATATCCCTCAACCCAAACACCATAACTAATTTCATTTCTTGATCATCAAAATCAACCATTAAACAACAAGTCTCACAACCTTAAATTGTATTGCTACAATTTAATTTATAATATATAATAATAATAATAATAATAACACTTAAAAAACTAAAGTAAGTTTTAAGAGAACCTCGAAGCAGGTGTAAAAATGGAAAGATCAACCCATCCAACGCCAACACCATTTCCATTCTGTTGATGATTCAACCTCAACAAACCGCTTCCAAAATCATCACCATTCGAATTTCCATTCTTTTCCATTAACAAACTCCCTAACGGTCCAACAGAATAACCACCAGAAGATCCAGATTCGGATTTCTCCGTCACCGGTAGCGGAGGTTTCGTCGTTGGAGATGTGCGTTTGGTTAGAGTGGAATTGCGTTTTGTGATTTTGCGAGTGCCTCCACCGATTGGGATGTTACGGAGAGTGCCGCCTTTGGTCCAGTAGCGGCGACAGTCCTTGCAATAGTGGCGAGGCTGGGAGAGGTTGTAGTTGTTGTAGTAGCAGAATTTGGTGTTGGTGGAGTCGCATCTAGGGCAGTTGAGGTGCTCCTCCTGGTGGTGGTGGTTTGGGAAATAATTAGGGTTTGGGTTTATTGATGAATGATCTGGGGGATGCATTGGTTTAAAGTTTGAATCTAGTGGAAGGAAGGAAGATCTGATTGATTGAGGGTGAAGGTTATGGATTTCGAGGAAGATATTTTTGGGGATGGATGGAAGAAGTCTGCGTTAAAACGACGATCACCGGTGACAACACTAGGTGTTGACTTGTTGCAGGTCTCTTTCCTTTTAATAAAAAAATCTCAAAACAAAATTAATTATGGATGTTGATGACGGTGGTAGCCCAACACCAAATAAAATGACTAAAACACATGAATGCTTAAAAGGTTGAAAGATTCAAAGGTTAAAAACCCGGGAGCTAGGATAAAACAATACATGAACAGTAAATGGTCACATCTCTGATTGCTCCACAGAATACAGTTTTTCCCGCAGGTCAAAAGGCTTCAACCCCCCAAAAGGGTAAGTCCTCCACTGCAAGCATGTTCACTGGTCAATGGTTTCCTCTTTGAGCGATAACCTTCCCTATAAATGTGACACTTCATTTAGTGCTAAAGACATTCCAATCAGCCCTGATTCCATTGGGATCCCTGGTCATAACTCTCAAGTACTTGTTCCATGCAAGTCACTCTTCATCACATTCAATACACACATTCTCTTTGCTCCCACATCCGAAACTGAACACATTCCAGTGGAGGATCTTGAGCAAACAACAAAATCTAACTAGTGAACCTCTCTCTACGTCTTGCAAACGTGGGGGGGACCCCACGACCTGCGTTAGGCAAAATCAAACCCTCCAACCCTTTTGCATAACCAGCCCAGCTACTACCATCGGTCTAGTATCTGTTGTCTCAACAAGTTGGCGCCCACCGTGGGGCTACGCCACTAATTTTCTTCAAAAAGACCTAGTATTGTAGCTTCATTCTCTTGAAACTACCATGTCGGAAAGTGAATCTCCGGGGGAGGTAAATTAAGTCCCAAAAACCTCTACCCCAAGCACTAGCCAAGCTCATGTGGCTATACCAACGTCCTTCTCGACACCGGGGAGCACTCCCACCGGAGCCTCATACCTCGAGTTTCTCACTTTACAAACACCAACTCCGTCCAGATCAGGGGTTCCATCCCCTATTGTCGGTGTCTCTAGCACCCCCTCACGTGTTAACCTTACTCCTGAAGGGGTCACCAACAATTTCCTAGAGCTGAGGTCTCTCCTCAACCAATATGTGAGTAGGGAAAGAGACAAGGGAGTGAGGATTAGTCTGGATTATGACGAACCAGAACCGTCACTATCTCCTGGACCCCCCATTCCTCCTTTTGCAAACTCACAACCTTCTGTATCCAGGGATGAGGCTGGTCCCAGCAATCCTCCTCCAAATCCTAACCCATATCTGTATACGAGGCCAAATACGACAAAATTTCCTCTCTTTTCTTCCCAACCAACTACAGCCGGTGCTCCACTAGGGCACGAGCTGACTTTGGACCAGCTCCTACAATCTCCAATGGCAAGCCTTCCACAATCAGCAACAACTACATGGGAACAAGCTTTGTCTATACTCCCTTTGGCACGGAGTGCCGTTATGAGCACTCCCTTGGGAGTAAGCTGCCCGGTTGCACCTAGAAGTCTTCAAGGCTTCAACTTTATGCCCCAGATGATGGCAAGCTTCCCGTGGCAGCACTTTATAAATTAAGTGCTGGCCACCAAAGGGAACAACAATAACAACAGCAACACAGGTGCAAGAGTGGAAGAAGATTTGGCCAAGCCTTCAAGCCAAGTAATCTCTCGTGCTTCTCACAGCAAATAGCCGATTATGATTTTCAAAGGAAGATCAAGATGTCGTCCTATATCAAAACATATGATGGGACTGAGGATCCAGAAGATTACCTTCAGATCTTCACTGGGGCCGCTAGGATTGAGAAATGGTCGAATGCTGAATGCTGACTCATGTTTATGCAAACTCTCGTTGGATCAGCCCGTATATGGTTCAACGATCTGCCAGCCAGAAGCGTTCGAAGCTTCGATGATCTAAGCAAAGGGTTTTTAGCCAATTTCTCACAGCAAAGGCGGTACGTCAAAGATGCTACGGTAATCTTTCAGATGAAACAAAGGGATGACGAAAGCCTTCGAGAGTTTATAGAAAGGTATAAAAAGGAAGGTCTCACATATGTAGGGGCAGACGAAGCTCTCGAAAGGGCTGAAGCCATTACCTCCGAATATCTTACGAGAGATTTCAACAAATCCCTGCCCAAGACCTTTGAAGAAGCTCTCGAAAGGGCTGAAGCCCACATCAGAGGAGATGAGGCCATAGATAATAAAGAGCAAAGAAAAAGGGGATCGAGCTGGCGATGCAACAGCCCAGCTAGAAAAAAGGGAAGCTTCCATTCCTATGATAAACGCCAAAAGGGTTCAGAGCAGCGAAGGCCTGAAGGCCGGAACCCCTCCAGCAGGGAAAAGGGCATAAGCTTCACACCCCTCACCAAGACCTCTCAAGAGATTCTTGCTACAGAGGAAGTGAAACAAAGCTTTCAACCTCCAAGATCTCTCCCCAAAAGCAAAAGGAATGAGAATTCCACCCAATTCTGTGAATTTCATGAAAAAAGGGGCCACCATACTAATGATTGCTTTCAACTGAAAAAGAGGATTGAAGAGGCCGTCAAATCCGGTGAACTTGCTCACTTAGTAAAGAGGGTAAGGGACAAGATGGCCGAAGGAAAGGGCAAGAAAGTTAACATGGTGGATTTTGATGGAAAGGTTCCTCACAAACGACAGAGTTTGGAAGCTTGGGAGCTTCAGTGTGTTTGTTTCCCTCCAACAGAAAAGAACCCACTTTCAAACCCCCTTGTTGTAACACCTCGTAAAATCACGACCAATATTATGAAGACACGTGTCATGGACTTTAAACGTGCAAGGAATTACTTCAGAGGGACTAAAGTTGACAAACAAAGAAAGTATGTGTGTAGAAGGATTCAAAGTGTCAACATTTGATAATTTTGCCTTTTCAACAACCCTACACGATGTTTATACCCTTAAACGAATGAATCATGAATCGTATGAAACCGTTTGTGGAAGAAAGTGAAAGTTTGCAAGCCACAAGGGTTAAATGTGTCAACATGTTTAAATTATACCTCTGAGTGACCTTTTAACGAACCCAAAGCTTTGTAACGATTAATTATGCTCCCGAGAATAAGTGATAAAAAATTTCACAAGGTTTCGATATCGTATGAGGAAAATACGTTAACATTCGTAAATAAGGGGTTGAAAGCGTCAACGTTGAAATTCAGGACTTTTCGATGATCGTATAACTAACCGGGAGCTTAACAGAGTTTGTTTATGACTTAGAGTCCTTAAAAGTCAAGTTTGGGGGTTAAAAGTACAATAAAAAAAAGTTAAAACATGTTTAGAAGGACCAGGGACTAAAAATGCAATATATGGAAACTTGTTGACCGGACCTGACCTCCACGCCGGCCGCGTAGGCCCTCGGCCATGGGTTACGCGGGCCGCCTAAAACGCCCAGATGCAGAATTCTTGGACAGATGCCTGTAACAGCAGGTTACACCGCCTTTGCATGCCATTTTTCGAATCCAGGAGCTCAGCCAACAGTTTTTCATGCATAGGGACACTTGGAATTCATCAGGGATCACCTGTAGACCTTGTTGGAATGATCTTGTGAGTTTTAAAGTTCTATATAAGAACTTTTTGTTTGTTAGTTCACTTGCACCTTTCAAAATTTATTCACAACACACTTTCTGGAGCTCTTTGGACTTCAAGCAAGCTTTCCTCAACTCCTAATTCGTGCTAAGAGCCTTTGTAAGCATTCTTAGCCTTCCTAATTCAAGTTTTACTAGTCTAATGACCAAAAGTCAAAGCCGTCGTAATTAAGCTTTGACTTAGTGATTAATCACTAATGGTCCAGTCATTTTTCGAATTGAAAGTGACTATGAGTTGGTAATTATATGGGTAATAAACCCTTAAAAGGGCACCCTCTGATTTCCACTCTAACTAGGTCAATTGTCGGGTCAAACTTAATATCAAAAAGTCAACAGAAAGCTATTTTGCAAATAAACTCATAATTAACAATGTAGAAGCTATGAAACCTGGTTTAACACTTATATAACTTGGTAATTAATGTAAGAACATGTCTAAGCATGTTCAACCCGACAATTTTGAATTTAGGCTCGGTTCGGAACCGAAAGTCACAAAAGTAGACTTTTGCTTTGACTTTCAGTTCTGACCCGATTTAGCTTAATTTAGATATGCCTTAGAGTTCCATTAGGACCAGGTTATAGGTTAGTATAACCCTCTGAGGTTATACAACTTGGTTCCTAATTAATCCGATTCATATGCATGTTTCCGTTAATTGCTTAAATGTTGACCATTATGCCCTTTTGACCTTAAAATGGGATTTTTAAAAATGTGAGAGGACAAAAACCTTTGTTACTGATTTATAAACATGTCCTAAAAATTTGACATCAGTTTGAGGTCTAAATTAGGAGTTATGCTCAATATCGTAATTAGAAAGCATTTTATTAATTAAACGGCATTATTAGCATAAAGCCTATCTAAACCCAAATTTTGACACCAAAATTTTTACCCACTGATGTAATATAATATTTTGGGATTTTTGAAGATTTTTATTTATTTTTAAACTGAACATAACATAGGGTTCTTGCTTTGATTCGGTAATTGTCGGTTATACCCTTTTTGATAATAAAATGAGTTTTACATAACATATTGATACCAAATATTTTGCTACTGATTTTATATGATAAATACAATATTTTAAGCCTTCCGGGCTGATAAAAATCTCAGCTTTCCTTATATAACCCAAAAATCACCTAAAACCGACTTTTTATGCGTTTTAAACGCATAGTATGGGTTAAAACTCTTTTTGACATATAAGACTTAATACCTACTGATGTTTTAAGTAAATTTTTATACTTTAACAGTAAGCAAAAGTTTTAAACTCAGATTTCCAGTTTTGACCTTTAAAGCTTATGTGAAATTACCAAAATGCCCCTACGATGCATAGTTTGGTTATAAATGATAAATTTCACATATATGCAATACCCTACTGATATGAATTGCAAGAATAAATATTTTTACTGATCATTTCAGACCAGAACCTCAGATTAATATTTAATCTCTTTTATAATCTTTAAAATGACCAAAATACCCCTACGGGGCTTAATTTGAGTTTAAATCCGTTTTGGGCATAATGAAAGGTATCCTACTGATATCACAACATATTTAAGGCATATTAACTTAAGAAACCTGTTCATGACTCATTTGTTTACCCGTTATGCATTTTTCGCGTTCGGTGCGGTTTATGTACTAGTTTGCATAAATTAACCGAAACGGGTCAAACCTTATCATTTTTATCTCGAAATCCAGAATGTGTTTAGTTTACCCATATTATACAAGTATTCAAATTTGTCGGGTCTAAATCACATCCTAATCCGGTCTTCGCTTAATCTTGCGTTTTGAACCGTATATCTTCCTTTAAAACTAACCGGTCTAAGTTTAAACTTAAGTAAGACCCGTTAGGAATCTAATAGGTTATTAAAACCTTCATTCCAGATTTAGGAGCCCAGTAAAATATATTTGCACTTGCTGATTTGTACGGCTGGGACAAATTTGTATAATTTGCTCAGGTAAATACTTTTAACTTATTTTCCCTTATACGGGCTTGGGGTACGGTATATAAAATACCGCTTGGTCGGGTATTGAATTTTTAATCGTATGAAGGTTAAAATCATTGAGATAACCCGTTTAATCTGTTTGTTTATTCTAAGCCTTTGGGGGGTTAATGACCATGTCCTGGATATCCTCGGCTCATTCATTGAAATGGCCACGACTTAAGCACGGGGTGTAGGCATACACCTGTCGGTGCGTATGTAAAATAATGTACCCTCCTGTTCGAGAATAACTCGCCGTGGGATATATTATGTGGTGTGTCTATTAATCTTTAACCCGGTTTTCAACCCGGGCTACTGAACGTATAATAAACATGTAATTCTTTAACAAGTTTATTTTTAAATAATTATCCCAAGTTATAAAAGATATTTTGTGCCTTGTGCATTTAAATCAGTTTTCTTAAACATTTTCAAAATGAGTCGGTTAATTGTATTTACCAGTGAAAACTGACGTATTTTCCAAAAAGGTTAAGTGCATGTACTAATCGAAATGGGCTGGCTACTCCTAGCATCAATAAAGAGTCTTGCATGCTTAGATGTTTAAGAATCTGTTGAACAATGTTGCTTTTATCTTTGATCCGCCTGTGGATCCCTTTTACAACCGTTTGTAATAATTGATATTACTTTTCATCGGTTTGTAATGTTTTTATCTTTAGACTTCCGTTGTGTATTAAACTACAAACAAATTGACTATGATGATATCAACTACGTCACGATACTCCCCATCGGGCCCACCTGTAATACGTGGAAATATCGGGGTGTGACACTTGTGGTCGAAGCAACTGTGGGTACACTACAAACAAACAAAGCATACATAGACACTGGTGCAGCCACCGAAATCATGTTTGAGAAGTTCTTCAACCGTTTAAGCAATGAGGAATGTTCAAAGCTTCAACCCTCAGGAACCTCCATAAAAGGTATTGCAGACATACCACTCAAGCCTTTAGGGCAACTAACCCTTGATGTCCGTTTCAGCGAAGGAAAGATGGAAAGAGTCCAACCTCTCACTTTTGTGGTCATCAACATACCTTCAAACTATGACGTGATCATAGGAAGGCCGGGGCAGTGTGCATTCTACATGGCTGTTTCTGTTAGTCATGGCACTGTCAAGTTTCCTACCGAGAGGGGGATTGCAACCCTCCAACCTACCCTAGAGGCCTACATGGTTGAAGGGGAAAGTTCCAAGAGTGAAGAAGACAAGCATAGGCTAATCATAAACCCTAAGTATCCTGAACAAAGGATAAGGGTTAATCCAAGCCTTTCACAAGAAACTCTCTCATATCTCGAAAAGTTGCTGGTACACTACAGTGATGTCTTCGCTTGGTGCCCAGAAGATATGACGGGTATCCCTCGAAGCATCGCTGAACACGAGTTGAAAATACCACCTGATGTCAAGCCTATTGTCCAAAAGAAGCGGAGTCTAGCACCCGAAAGAAGCTTACCTGCATGCCAAGAGGTTGAAAAGCTTGTGTTAGCGGGCATTCTCCGGGAAGTCAAGTACCAATCCTGGGTTGCAAACCCAGTCATGGTTCGAAAGCCCGATAACTCTTGGAGAATGTGCATAGACTTCAAGGACTTGAACAAGGCTTGTCCTAAAGATTGTTACCCGTTGCCAGAAATTGATCTCAAGGTTGACTCCCTCACCGGTTACCCTTGCAAGTGTTTTCTGGATGCTTACAAGGGTTACCACCAAATTCTCATGAAGGAAGAAGACGAAGAGAAAACTGCCTTTCACACGTATAAATGAATCTTTTGCTACCAAAAGATGCCCTTTGGTCTCAAAAAACGGGTGCAACCTACCAACGCCTAGTTGACAAGGATTTTGATAGTCAAATTGGAAAAAAAAAACATGGAAGCATATGTCGATGATTTGGTAATCAAAAGCAAAACGGAATACCAAATGCTTGATGACATCCAAGAAACCTTCAAGAACTTAAGGAAGGTCAACATGAAGCTCAACCCTGAGAAATGTTCGTTTAGGTTCGAGGAAGGAAAGTTTATGGGACACATTGTGTGAAAACAAAGTATAAAAGCCAATCCCAACAAGGTGAAAGCTGTTCTTGATGCCAAGCCACCACGAAGCAAAAAAGAAGTAGAAAGCTTAAATGGGAAGCTTGCAGCCCTGAAGCGTTTTACCTCAAAATTGGCTGAAAGGTCTTTACCTTTCTTCAAAACGCTCAAGGGGTGCTCTGACAAGAAGGACTTCAAATGGTCTGATGAGGCTGAAGAAGCCTTCAACCAGATGAAACGACACCTAGGTTCATTTCCTGACATTGCAGCCCCGGAAACGGGAGAATTGATCTCGGTATACCTTTCAGTTGCTGAAGAAGCAATAAGTGCGGTCCTCACCATTGAACGAGACAAAGTTCAGGTACCCGTTTATTTCTTCAGCAAAACTCTAAAATTAGCAGAAGTCAAGTATCCTCCCCTGGAAAAACTTGCTCTAGCCCTAGTCCAAACGGCTAGAAGGCTTCGAAGGTATTTCCAAGCACACCCCATACAAGTGGTCACCGATCAACCCATAAAAAGTGTGCTTGAAAAACCGGAGAATTTAGGGCGATTGGCCAAATGGGCTGTGGAACTCGGTGAGCACAACATCACCTATGTTCCAAGAAAAGCCATCAAAGCCCAAGTCTTGGCTGATTTCATTGTAGAAGTCCCAAAACAAACAATCACTGAAGTAAACACAACTGCCACTGAACCCTCAGACCTTGAAGCCTGGAAGCTTTTTACCGATGGGGCTTCAACCATTGAAGGGTCAGGGGCTGGGCTCATTTTGATCAACCCAAAAGGGTTAGAATTCATGTATGCTCTTCGATTTGATTTTCAGACCACCAACAACGAAGCTGAATATGAAGCACTGATAGCTGGCTTAAGGTTGGCTAAGGAAATGAAGGTTCAAAAGCTTGAAGTCTTCATGGACTCGTTGTTGGTGTCAAGCCAAGTGAACGACAGTTATGTTGCAAAGGAACCTAACATGAAGAGGTACAAGGAAAAATCCAAAGAGCTGATGAACACATTCCAAATGTGTACCATCAAGCAAATTCCCAGATCTCAAAATAAGAAAGCTGATGCCTTGAGTAAACTCGCTTCTCTCACCTTTGCACACCTCACAAAAAAGGTATTGGTAGAAGTGTTGAAAACTCCATCAATTGAAGAATTGGAAGTTCAAGACGTAATCACTGAAGAAGGCCCCAACTGGATGACTCCAATTAAGAAATTCCTTAAAAATGATGAATTACCTGCTGATCAAACAGAGACTGAAAGGGTTAAAGTCAAGTCTAGACAGTACGTGTTGCAAGGTGAAATCCTCTACAAAAAGGGTTACCTTGCACCCTTGCTGAGATGCGTTGGTCCCGAACAAAGCCAGTATTTGATCAAAGAGGTTCATGAAGGGATATGCGGAGCTCATTTTGGAGCAAGAACGGTGGTTGCTAAACTAATGAACCTTGGGTATTTTTGGCCCAACATGCACCGAGACACCGCTGAACAACTAAGAAAATGTGATTCCTGCCAAATTCATGCACCTGTCCCAAAAAGTCCCAAGCATGACCTTGTCCCGATAACCTCAGCATGGCCATTTCATAAATGGGGAATGGACATCGTTGGCCCATTCCCACCAGCCAAAGGTGGAGTGAAGTTCTTATTAGTTGCCATAGACTACTTCACCAAGTGGCCAGAGGTTAAACCACTTGCAAAAATTACGGGCAAACAGGTCATTGACTTCGTTTGGGAAAACATCATTTGTCGCTGTGGATTGCCGGGAGTGCTTGTCACCGATAATGGAAAGCACTTCGCTGAGAAGCCTTTTAGCGTTTGGTGCAAAGAGTTCAGAATAACTCAGGTTTTCAGCTCAGTGGCATATCCGCAATCAAACGGTCAGGTTGAAAGGATGAATCGAAGCATAATTGAAGGAATCAAGGCCAGATTGGGAAGGCATGAAAGCAATTGGCTTGAAGAGTTGCCAAGTGTTCTATGGGCCATAAGAACAACCGAAAAAACAAGCCACAAAAGAACACCTTACAGCTTGGTGTTTGGATCTGAAGCCGTGATTCCAGCTGAAGTAGGAGTTGTAACTCAAAGAACGGTCAACATGGATCCCGAAGCAAACCACAAAGAGACCATGTTGAACTTACAACTCCTAGAGAAAGCACGAGACCAAGCTGCAGTTCAAGAAGCCAAGTACAAACAAATGATGGAAACCTATTACAACAAAAGAGTCAAACACGAACGCTTCAAGCCAGGAGACCTGGTGCTTAGAAACAATGAGGCTAGTAAAAAAGAAAACCAAGGAAAGCTTGGCCCAAAATGGGAGGGGCCATATACAATCCTTGAGGCACATAGGGGTGGATCCTATAAGCTAGCAGACTCAGAAGGCAAAAAGCTTCCAAGACATTGGAATGGGAAAACCCTTAAAAGGTTTCATGTCTGATCAAGAAAGATTGGTTTGTATTTCACAAAGTTGTATTTCAAGAGTTGTCCTATGATCACCTTTTGTAACATAATATCTCTTGAATGAATGATGATGTTTTATCAAATTTGTCTTTCTATCCTAAAATCAGGTTGAGAACCTAGCAAGAAACTCCATGGCAAGGGCCATGTAAGGGGATGATCTCCCAGGCCATATCGCTCAATAGGTTCAAGGGTTGAATGAACCTATATAAGGGGTGAGTTCCTAAATCAATACAACTCCATGAGACTTATAATTGAAAACAAAGCTGTCTCATAGACGGGTTCGAACAGCCTACACCAAATGTTCCTTAAGCCTTAGAAAAAATTATCAAAAAACAGGCTTACGAAATGAAATCAAACTAAGGAAAATAATGAATAGGATAGGTGCTATGTCTTATTGTTAAAAATACCAAGGCTAAGTGACTGCAGCACTGAACCCTTTAAGGTATGAAAAACATAAAGACACCACAAACTCAACAAAGACAATACCACAAAGATAAGAAATAATTCAAGGGGTAATGCAACAACATGAGTAAAAAGGTTACACACAACCGAAAACTCAAAAATACAAACCAAGACATCAAGTCATAAAACTAAAGTAGTAACCGGAAGCCTTGAAGGCTTCAAGCTACATACAAACAGCCAGAAGCCTTGAAGGCTTGAAGCCAACCAAGCTGCCTTACCAAAACAGGCACAAGCACAAAAACGTAACACAAGGCAAATAATAGAAACTTAGTAACATAACAAAAGAAGCCTTAAAAGGCTTCCAAACATCCAAGTAAGCAAGCCTTAGTAGCTTGTAAACCTAAGCAATTGTTCAAACGGCCACCAAGGCCAAACCACAACCACAAAGCAGGAACCTTAGGGGTTCCTGCAAAACCTAAAATTGTTTAAGATAACAAACAAACCATTAAATTGTCTTTGGGGTGATAAGAAAGCTACGAATGTTTTTCAAGCATCAGCAGGAGGCTTGGAAGCCCCGGAACCATCACCTTTAACCTTCTTGGCTTTCTTTGACTTCTTAGCTTTCGAGCCACCATCACCACCAACTGCTGAACCTTCTAAGCTCGCATCCTTGGAAGCATCAAGTCCTCCCGAAAATGTATCCTCGCTATCTCCTGAATAAGATCGCTTTCTTGAAAGGGAGCCGAGCACTTCAGCACAAACTTTTTCGTTAAGACCATCCGATTTTAGCTCCTGCAACACAGAAAGGGGCTTACCAAAACAAGCTGCAACCTGATTAACATACGGATAGGTCAGCCTCTCCATCTGCTCAACGGAACCTTTGAAGGCCTCAGAAGCTTTAGGACGGTACAAAGGTTACTTTTCCAAGGGATGACCAGATTCATGAAGCTTGTAACCGGCAATGAGACCTTGATATTTCCCCAAGTTGAGCAGTTTGGTATAAACTTCACCAAGAGCAGAATTAAACTCTTTAGAGTGAAGAAGGTAGGTAACAACTTGGTGGAAACCTTGCTCAATAAGCCATTGGTTATCACCAGTGGCTTGAGCAACTGAAGCTTTCAAGCCATCTTTTTCTTCATCAAAGGCCTTCTGTTGAACAGCCGAGGCCTCCCTATCAGCTTTTAGCTTCAATCGGTCAGCTTTGAAACTTTTCTTGAGATCATTTATCTCAATTTCGTGCCTTCTCGTCAACTCACCCACCTTCTTGGCCCAAGCTAACTCCTTCTCGGAAAAACTATCAATTTCCTTCTTCATGGCGGCCATCGAAGACTTCATTTTTTCCTTCTTTTTAGAGAACTCCTCGTACTCCTGCACTCCCTTCTGAAAACGGGTAACACCCTCAGCTACCAAGGCAGAAAGGTTGCAAGAACTAAGCATCAGCCTTGATATAAAGTGGTCACTTTCCATTTCAGATATGGCACCACGAACGACAGGAGGAGCAAAGTGAGCCAAAACATCACCACAAACACTAGGATCTTTGAAACTATCACCAACCTTCACAGTCCACTCAGGAACATAAACTTCATTCTCATTCAACCCTTCAACGTCTCTGCTTGATGAACCCTGAACAGGAGTAGTCACAACCTTCTTGGCTGAAGCCTTCTTCTTACCATGAACAACCAACTTCTTCTCCTTTTCAACATCAACATCCTGACCCTCAGAAGCCTCGATATCATCACTTAATTCCACCGGATCAGAAGAAGTAGATTGAGGTGCACTCTTTAGCAAGAGACGAGCAGAACGACGGGTTGAAGCCTTGGGAGCAGGAGGCTTAGTAAAACCCCTTGACATTCCACACCCCTAGCAACAACATCATCCCCTTCAGTGGCTTGAGCATCCGTAAAAACAACATCAGATGTATCGTCACTCTTGATAAAGTCCAAAGCAGACATGACTGCAAAATATTTTCAAAACAAAAAACAAATAAGCCACCAAATAAAGAAATCCCAAAAAGGCAAAACAAAGAAAAAGCATACCCTGGCCATTCCTCATAAGAACCGGATCCCGATTGGCCCTATCCCATAATTTGCTAACCCCTAACAGAACTAGCAAATGCTCGGGGAAAGGACGAACCCTTGAAGGGCACTCTCGGATGGCTTTAAGAAAAACTTCATTCAAATCAGATTCGGAAGGTTCCGGTTCATTGAGAACGGCATCCGGGTGCCTCCACACCATTTTGAAGGGGATTATAGAATCAGAAACCCAGAAAAAACGATCTTTCCAAGTACCAAGTGTGGTAACCATGGAAGAGATTAGACAAGTATCAACCTTGGATGTTTCAAAGGTGAACCAATCACCGTTTTTTGCCAAACGAAAAAACCGGCTGAACAACAACAACGAAGGGTCATACCCACAGGCACGGCATAAAACCTCGAAGTGTAAAACCCTAGCCATGCCCTTTGGATGAATTTGACCAAAGGAAACACGATATTACTCCAAAACGTTCAATACAAAAAGCGAGAAAGGATGATGAAGGTTGGAAAATTCAAAGTGTCGGCAGTATAAAGCAATCGAACCGGGGGGACATTGATCAATGGATTTATCACAAGCCGGTGCAACCGGATTAAATTTAAGGCCAATGCCCCACTCCATACCAAAATTCTCCACTTCATCTTGAGTGAGGCGTGAAAAACTAACGGAAAGATCCTTCCGTGCACCCATGATCAAAATAAAGAACAAGTAAAGCACACAAAGAAATCGGAACTAACCTGGAAAACGGAAGGGGGAATATGGAAGAAACTTGAGAGAAAATGGAGAAATATTGCTGATTGCCTTGAATAATAAATGAAAAATAAAAAATAGGGGTTATGATTACACGGCAGTTAATAAATCTGCCCTCTGAAACCGCCGTCAGTCATATCAATTGTCTTGTCAAAATTCAAATTTTAAAAAACTCAACTGCAACGAACCCTTCAAGCCTTGAAGCCTTTAAGCAATAAAAATAAATGTGTAAAAGTCAGAAGTCTTTGAGTTCATTCCCAAAAACCTCTGACTTGGGGAGCTGATGACGGGGGTAGCCCAAGACCAAATAAAATGACTAAAACACATGAATGCTTAAAAGGTTGAAAGGTTCAAAGGTTAAAAACCCGGGAGCTAGGATAAAGCAATACATGAACAGTAAATGGTCACATCTCTGATTGCTTCACCAACTCTCCTAGCCGCAAAAGTAAGACGAGTCCACAGAATACAGTCTTTTACCCGCAGGTCAAAAGACTTCAACCCCCAAAAGGGAAAGTCCTCCACTGCAAGCATGTTCACTAGTCAATGGTTTCCTCTTTGAGCGATAACCTTCCCTATAAATGTGACACTTCATTTAGTGCTAAAGACATTCCGATCAGCCCTGATTCCATTGGGATCCCTGGTCATAACTCTCAAGTACTTGTTCCATGCAAGTCACTCTTCATCACATTCAACACACACATTCTCTTTGCTCCCACATCCGAAACTGAACACATTCCAGTGGAGGATCTTGAGCAAACAACAAAATCTAACTAGTGAACCTCTCTCCACGTCTTGCAAACGTGGGGGGACCCCACGACCTGCATTAGGCAAAATCAAACCCTCCAACCCTTTTGCCTAACCAGCCCAGCTACTACCATCGGTCTAGTATCTGTTATCTCAACAGATGTTAATATTTTCACACCCTTCTCCTTTATAAAAGGCTATAGGGTGTGGTCATGAACTTCATAACCACCATGATCCTTTACGTCGGCACTATGTCACCCACCTCTAATCTACCATCCAAAACTATTACATTAAGGGTGTGATCGTGACCCAAACCACTATCTCCTTATTTATTTTAATTTATCTTTGTCTAAAAAAAGGAAAGAGTAAACTTCCGTTTTGCTTCCTGTGGTTTGGTCATTTTAACGGTTTTGCTCCAATAGTTTAAAAATAGCCATTTTCCTCCCTAATCTTTCGAGTTTGGCGCCAGTTTGCTCCCTAATCTTTCGAGTTTGTCGCCAGTTTCCTCCCTGATTGAGTTAGAGGCTGGGAGCAAAATGAAGATAAGTTGGAAAAATCACGGAGGAAAATGGCTATTTTTAAACTATTGGAGCAAAACCGTTAAAATGACCAAACCACAGGGAGCAAAACGGAAGTTTACTCAAAAGGAAAAGATTTCTTAGAAAATGGAAAGGAGAACCATGGTTGTCATGGTTTAATCTATGCAAACAATAGTAGATCAGACAAGGGGGTTGTGTAACCTTCCATTTATGTTCCTACGTGATGAATTATATCCCAACCATAACCTCGCACCCTTTAGCCTAACAGTTATATATAGAGTGAAAGGGGAAATAGCCAAAATAGCCTTTGACTTGCCAAAATATCAAAAAATAGTCATTTGACACCCCTTAAAAATACTTCATCTGGGCTTTACGGATTAGGATTAATCGGAGTTTTGGGGGTTTGAAAAATGTCACTAGTGTCATTTTCCGATGCGGCGGCCATGCCGGAAAAAGTGTCGACGGTGATCAGAATGTTAGAGGATAGAGAGAGAGTAAGTGAGGTGAGATAAGATTGGACGGCAGCTGTGATTAATACACTGGGTGATGTATGGCGTATGAGGGGCCAACCTACCCAATGTCCTAGGCGCGTGGGAATTCGTGAAAACAATGCGCTAAAACGACTTGTAAGTCGGTTCCAGGTTTTTTTTTGCCACGTGGCAAAAGGTGAGTGGTTGCTGAGGAAAGTTCTTGGAGCCGCGTTGGAATTCGTGAAATCTCATTTTATGGGGTGTCAAATGGCTATTTTTGATATTTTGAACAGTCAATGACTATTTTGGCTATTTCCCGGTGAAAAAAAAAGTGTGGAGACAAGATTTTGAAGGTACGGATATAAAATGACCCATAATTATTTAAAAAAGAGTAAAGTACACTTTTAGTCTCTGGGGTTTATACCCAATCGCAGGTTCAGCCCTCATTTGAAAAAATTCAACAGTCCAGTCCCTGCGGTTATCGATTTAATTCAATCAAGCCCCTGGTGCAAATTGTCGTTAGTTAACCGGTAGTTGACTTGGGCATTAAAGTATTTTTTCTTCTAAAACGAAAGGTAATATGGTAAATTCGTAATTTAGAAACCCTTGTAACAAATACCATCCCTGTTAAAGCCCTCATTTGCACATTTATATCTTTCCATCTTCTCCAGAAAGGCAAAGCTAGTTGAAGGCGGAATTGAAAGTTCAGGACGAAAATGGCTGGGAGTTTTTGGAGGGTTTGAGTTTCGTAGACAAACACATTCATTCAAATTCTCCGTTAACTAAAGTTACTTACATTTGAATTGTGCATGTAAATAAAATTCAAGTTTGACATTTGGTCCATGAAAGCCATGAACAGTGGCACATAGTATGGACAACATATCTAATCTATGTGAGAATATGAATTAAACCAATAAACTTACCTTCTAGTCTTCTGTTAGGGATATAATTTTAGTACCTATGGATCATGTATCCTCAGTTCAACCTGGATCAAGGATCCTCAAGAAATGGTACAGGAAGACTAAGGATCAAGGATCCTCACTGGTATTCTTAAACTAACAATTGTTTCCATCACCTTTTGGTTTGTTTTGCATGTGCATTTTGAAGAGTACTTATTCCAACCGAGATTCTAGGGGAATATACTCTTTATTTTGGCACGTGCATGAGTAGAAGACCGTTGATGGTGATCGTGGGTGAATGACAGATTTTTCGGATAATTAGTTAAGGATATTTTTAGCTAAGATTAAGAGGGGTATTGAGCTAATTTTAGAAGACACTTGCACTCTGGTTTTCGAACACGTTTCTGCTACTCTCTCTCTCGTATACAGACACTAGTATTCATTGTAACAAGCTCAATACTTCCAAAGTTGTAATTTTGTTCATTCAATATAGCTGATAGTGATAGTTTTCACTATCCGAGGTTTTTATGCCGGAGATCATACATTGATCAAGGGCTTTTTCCTCGTATAAATCTTTGTGTTCATTGCCATTTACATTCAATTATTCTTCATATATTCATTCATTTATTCAAGCATCCAACATCACAAAAATCAGATTTGGTTACATTATCCTTGTGTAATTTTTGACCAAAACATCTTCTACCAAAATTTATTTCATATCTCCAGATTGAAGATTATGCTAATAATCAACACAGAGCATACAATCTTACCCACCACCGTCCATCACCAGCACCACCACCACCACCGTCCATCACCACCACCACCACCGTCTACCACCACCACCCACCACCACTGTCCACCACCACGCACCACCACCATCCGTACTTCACCACCAGTTTATTTTTGCAGACTGCAGAGGTTTGGTCCATCTCTTCTTCTATAGATGTCTGCAAATGTAGTCCACAGACTGCAGACATTTTACCTCTTAAAAAACAAACAGCACCTAGGTATCACTTAACTTTATATAATTAGTTGACAGTTTTGTTTTTAACCTACTTTTTAAGTTTTATGTGTTTAAATGGCTAAAGCAAAACAACCATCCATGTATTTATTAAAAGTTTAAGAAAGTAAAGAATATATTTTACCTGAAAGAAACAACCAATTTCAGGATTTGAAAACTATCAACCTACACTAATTATTGTCTTATTCGTTGTACAATTATTGTATATCCAACCATTCCACCTACAATCTTATGTGATAATCGCAATGCTCTGTTTATCACTTAGAATTCTATCTCCCACAAACACATAAGCATTTTGAGTTACACTATCTCCAAGTGACTGGCATTTTTACTAAGAATCTACCTCGACCTCAGTTTGAAACTTTTCTGAAAATGTTTCGTCTCGGACCGCCACCGTCTCGCTTGCGGAAGGATATTAACCTACACTAATCACTGTTCATTCATTATTCTTATTCATTCTACAACTAGGTTTAAAGAAGTTCGCCGCGTTGCGACGAACTTCTTTTGTTATTTAGTTTGTGTTTACATGTGTTTTGAAATCACTAAGAGCGTGTTGCGAACGGAACTGCTGATAAGAATAAAAAGAAAATGTAGAAAAAAACACTAAAAGATAACTGAAAGAAAATCAATCAAAAAAGTTGTATGGTAACGATGTTGTTCGTATGAAACCTGTGGTCAGAGATGAGCAAATTGTTCTGGGTACCGGTACCAAATTTGCCGAACCGAAAGATCTTAAGTACCAATTCGGTACCGACTTTTGGCGTTCCTTGTACCGGTTCACTACCATTTTTACTTCATATACCGGTACCGTAACCGGTATTTTCGGTACCAGTAACGATTCTGTATCGGTTGGCATTGAGCTCATCCCTACCCTTGAAACGAAAAAAAGAAAAAATTAAAAGTTGAAGAAAATTAACAAATAAAAGTTGTACGATACCGTTGTTCGTACGGTAACTGTGATCAGGGATGAGCAAATGGTACCGAGTAGCAGCACTGAATTTCCCGAACCAAAAGATTTCCAATATCAATTCGGCACCAACTTTTGGCATTTTCTGTATTAGTGCCTGTTTTTACCTTCATGTACTGATACCGAACAGGACCGTACCGGCATTTTCGATACTAGTAGTGGTTCGATACCGGTTGGCACCAAGCTTATCCCAACCCCTGATATTAATAAAGGATTAAAGTTAAAAAGTAAAGAAAATAACTATTATTATTATAATATTAAAATAATAAAAGTATTAAAAAACTATATATTATTATAATATTAAAATCACTATTCATTTCAATTCGTTTATTAATATACTAGGTTATAACCACGTGTATTACACGGGTTGAATAAATATAACTTTATATATTATGAGGTAACTTTCTTGAATAGTAACCAAGTTTTAAAAGTGTTCTAGTTAGGTTACTCAAGTTTCAAAAGTGTTCCAGTCATATCACTCAACATTCATTTTTCATTAAAATTAAGGGTTTTTTCATCTATTTCATAGGTAACCGTGGTGATGTGGATTTTTACTTATTTTTTCCCTTTTATTTGATGCTAACTCGAGTGACGTGGATTGTAACTTGTTTTTATAATTTTTAATGTAATTAAAGTGTTTTTATTTTTAATAAATATAATTTCATATATTAAAATAATCCGAACCCAACATCTTATGCTCCGTTTTTTCTTGACACATTGAAAAAAGGGCATGACTCAATTTGAATGTTAAGTTATCTAATTGGGACAAAAACGATACGAATGACCTAATTAGAACACTTTTAAAACTTAGTTACTATTCCCTAACATTTTCCCTATTATAGATAATAAAAAAGTTACATCTTTAAAAACGTGTATTGCATGGGTTGAATAAACACGTGTATTATCGGTTAACACATATGGTCGTCAATATATGTTTTTGAAACATTTTACTTTGTTATTTATTTATTTATTATTAGGTTAGAAACTTGTGTATTACACAAGTTAACATTTTACTTTATTTTTTTATTTATTTATTAAGAGGTTAGAAAATTAAGGATTACACATGGTTAAATCGATGAAATTTTAAATTAAGTAGTTATTAATAAGTGGAAAAAGTAAAAGAAAATGTTGAAAGAAAAAAAATGTTATTTTTTTAATTTTCATTACCCGTCGGTTATTAGATAATAAATAAAGATAAAGATTATAAACTTTTATATAAACAATTAAAACTATCTTTATCTTTATAAATAATAAAACGTTAATATATAGTTTTTAATTTTATTAATTAATATATGGTTATCAGTTATCCACTTATCCTTATTCTTATAATCAAAATCTTTTAATTTTAATAATTAATATATGGTTATCACTTATCTTTATCTTTATCATCAAATCTCTTCTACAAATTTTAATTGAGACCACCTTATAAAGCGACACGTGTCCCCAAAGTGGTTTCTTTTATTATATAGTATAGATAAATAAATAAATAATAATAATAATATATAATATATAATATATAATAAATAGTAAAAGTAATAATATATAGTAATTAGTATAGGTTCTTTCGTTTTTATTTTTTTGTAACTCGTGTATAATGTATTCATTTATTTATATACTAGTTTTTTACCCATGCCGCGCGTTGCGGGGGCAACGTCATGTCTGTAATTTCGTTACAAGCGTTATGATAATAAAATTAACGTGTGATGCTAACCCGTGACATGACTTGTTTTTTTACTTTGTTACACACGTTACGTTATGACATTAACGTGGTTAGACATATATAAAAAGGGTATAATGTCTCGCATGTCGCGGTGTAAAGTCATAAAAGTAATTTAAACAAAAGAATTAAAATGTTGGAGAAGATAAAGTCTGAATTTTTAAGAAGAAAAAAAATTGAAAAGTTAAAGTTGACACTTACTAAGGTGCTGTTTGTTTTTTCTGCGGGAAAAGGTCTGCAGTCTGCGGACCACATCTGCAGGCATCTGCATGAGAAGAGGTGGACCAAATGTCTGCAGTCTGCAAGGAGAAGAGGGTTTGTTTTTTTTTCTTTTACAAAAACACTTCTCACACACTTCTGGCCAAAACACACACTGCAACTCTCTCTCTCTCTCTCTCTACTCTCTCTCTCTCTACAAGATAGCACCACCACCGCACCACCTCAGCCATCACACCACCGCCATCATCTACCGCCAAGAACAACCACAACCACCCACCCCGTCTTCGTCGTTCAACCCCCGCCGTTCAACCACCAAGCACCACCGCCACCACTTCGATTTGGGGGTTTCTGAAACAGAGAGAGAGAGATCCAGAGAGAGAGAGTACGAGGAGAGAGAGAGAAACAGAGAGGTTACGGTGGGGTTTCTGAAACAGATCGATTTGGGGGTTTTTGAAACCCTAATTTCGATGGATGAAGATGACGATTTGGGGGTTTTTGAAACCCTAATTTCGATCGATGAAGATGATGACGATGATGATAACAGATGATGTTCGATCGATAAAGATGATGATGATGTTCGATCTATGAAGATGATGACGATGATGTTCGCGAGCAGACGTCTGGGGTGGCGGTGGTGGCGGAGATGTGGGTGGAGGTGGTGGCAGGAGATGGGTGAACAGGGAAGAAGAGGTCTGCGTGGTGAAGAGGTTCCAAGAAGACATGGGTCATTGTCTGCGTGGTGAAGAGGTCTCGCAGACCTTTTTTAATGAAAGGTCTGCGAGAAAACAAACAATCTGCGAACTCCAAACGTCTGCCCGCGTCTGCGCGGCGCAGACATAAGTGGCCAGAAGTACTTCTGGCCAAAAAACAAACAGAACCTAAAAGTTAAGGGTCAATATTTCACTTACCAAAGATTAAGGGATTAAATTTATGAAGTTGGAGTCACGTGAAAAAGGTATGGCCGGAACCGTGGTCCATGCCTTTTAAGATATATAGTCAAGCAATATAGTAACTTGAAGGAGGGTAATATTTTCATATATTAAAAATCGGTTTGAAGCGAACGGTTGTACCGATTGAACCGTCAAACCGTTTCTGAGTCCATATCAATACGGTATAAAAACCGAATTTTAAAACTGACTTTGAAATATAAAAAAAAAGTCCTTTTAGTTTGCTTCTACAATTAGTTATATGATTTAGTTTGACTTTTCAAAACTTTCTTTTGGCTTAGCCGGATTTCAACCCATTTTATTAACCAAAATAAATAGAGTAAATTGCCATTTTCGTCCCTGAGGTTTGGGCACGTTTGCCATTTTCGTCCAAAATGACACTTTGGTACCATTTTGCCCCCACGTTTGTAACTTTTTGCCATTTTCGTCCAAATGCCTAACCTAGTTACTTTATAACGTCAAATTGGGTTATTTTTGAAATTTGTTAATGATAAGGGGGTAACTTGTAATTATGTGTTTTAAATATATCACAACACATACATACATACAACACATACATACTGCACACTCTCTCTCTCTCTCTACAAGATCTCCCTCTCTCTTCCACACCACCACCCACCGTCGGCCACCATTATTACAACCAGCAACCACAATACCACCAACACCCATCTACAACTACCATAGCCATCACAATCATCTGCCACACCACCACCACTACCATGTTCCGTCAGCAACCACCACCGCCTGCCACAACCGCCACTGTCACCACCTGATATCTATCTCTCCCCTCCTCTCTCTCTCTCTCTCTCACACACACACACACACAAGAACACAACCTGCTCCCCCCAAAATCGGACCGACTCAGTCGTTCACCACTACTAAACCCGACTACTGCCGCCGTTCAACGTGTGTAGGGCTCAGATTTAGGGTCGTCGCCCTTCCACGACATCTGGGTTTTTTTGTTTGCGATGGTTAGGGTTTTCGATGAAGGTTGTTTGTTTAGGGATAAGCAAGTTGGAATCTGAATGGTATGAATTTCTAGGGATAGAAACGGTCAGAGAATTTTTAGGGAAGATCACGTTTTGATTTTGGTTACAAAAATTGCTTATGGTAAGAATTTCTAGTGTTTTACAAGATAGAATATTTGGGAAGAGGGAGAGAGACGATGAGACAGAGGGTGGCCGGTGGTGATGGTGGTGGTGGGTGTCGGTAGGTGGTGGCCGGTGAGGTTCTTGGTGGTGATGTCTGCTTATGTGGTTATGGAGAGAGAGAGAGAAAGAGAGTGCAGTATGTATGTGTTGTATATATGTATGTGTTGTGATATATTTAAAACACATAATTCAAGTTACCCCCTTATCATTAACAAATTTCAAAAATAACCCAATTTGACGTTATAAAGTAACTAGGTTAGGCATTTGGATGAAAATGGCAAAAAGTTACAAACGTGGGGGGCAAAATGGTACCAAAGTGTCATTTTGGACGAAAATGGCAAACGTGCCCAAACCTCAGGGACGAAAATGGCAATTTACTCAAATAGATATTTGCATTTTGTTTAGTCTTCCAGTTGTTTTAACAAATACTATCATCCTCTTTTCTCTCCTTATTCTACATCACTACTGTTCCCCACCACCACCGCCGATACTGTCAGTACGATCGTGCCACCGCAACCATAGCACCATCTTTAGTCTCTTCTACGGCTAAGGTTTTCTCCGCCAACCATCACCGCAATCGGTACACCACCACAATCCCGTCTTCCAACCGGATCTAGTGTCACACCCTGACTTTTGCGGAAGCGTGATTATGGTGTGACTTTCTTAATACCATTGCATTCAATCATAACAACAACTATATGATTAAATTCCATAGATGTTCATCCATAAATTAAGTTTAAAAATATGACAACATTGTCTTAAAAGTTCACAAAGACTCGACCATTGACATTAAATAAAACCAGGATTTGGAAGACGTGTCTCGTCCAGGAATAAGACACACTGACCAAACCCTAAGACCATGGATGACATCTTTTATTCTTAACGCAGCTTGAAACATCCAACGCCCGCCAGATCCACTACTAATTTCCTGATATACATGTATTTTGAAAACATCAACAAAAGTTGAGCGAGTTCATGTATGTGTTTGTGAATAAACCTTTGAAATCATTGAAAGTAAGTTTGAAAACTCCTGGTATGAAAGCAACAAGGAAAAACATATCAATTAATGTGTAGCTAATACATTAATATTTGTGACGTGATGCAGGAAAACTCAAACCTAGCAGATTTGTCTCCGGGAATAAGACATAGTCACCACATGGGCCACCCTGGTCCGCATGGGTGTGGGCTCGCTACACCCAAATAGATCTATCACTCATGTCCCTCGGTCCTACAACGAGGATTAATGGTCTTAAGCGTTATACCCACCACTCACATGATCTAGCAGTACCCTTCCTTAGCTAACCATACCAAGTAATAACGTTTGTAAACAGTTTGTAACATGTACTTCACCCCCGAAGTTATAAAACTAAAAAACAGTTAAAAGAAAAGGGGGACATGAACTCACAAATTTGCGTCTTCAATCACCGTAACTCAAGCTCTTCGGATAGACACGACTACCTACAACGTACTAATGTCTATTAAACGAACGGGTCGTGCCTTGACTTAGTATTAATGTCTTTGAGTTACGATTCTTTTAGTGTCTTCGATATTATTTCGAATTTTATAATCATTTGTTAAAATAATTAATATTTTAACTTAAATTATATTTATTAAATTTTTGGAATAACATTATATTTTTGGCTTGATACACTTCGGGTATTTACACATGCATATCCTTCCCAAGGATGGGGGTATCTTTCACTTGTATATTTTGCCTTATATCGGGGTCGTATTCCGGTGTGTATTTATACGTACGAGAATACGCGTTTTTATGGTATTCATTAAGTATTCTTTATACTTAACTTCATATTGGTTATTCCGGAATATTATCTTTAATAGGGATTAAATATATATGTTCAAAATATATATTTAAGGGATATTACTTAGAAAAATTATTTATAATTTTTCTTTGGGCAAAAATATTTGTAATTTCTCATAAGTTTCAAAAATTAATATATTTTCAAGTCCAGTTTAGAAAATATACTTAAACTCATTTTTTCCAAAAATGACATACTTCATATTTATTTGAGAAAATGTATTCTTTATCCATAAATATTGTATTTCATGTTTGTGCAAGAAAATATATATTTCATATTTGCCAAAAAAAATAATATATTTTTCCTTGTCAAAATATGATATATTTTTGTAGTATTGTAAAAATCATAGTTTTACTTCCTTGGTGTCCAAAATATTATTTACCTAAATATACTTTGTGAATAAATTCCGGAATATTTTGTAAGTCTTATTCCATAGTTCGGTTTCATCAATATTTTGTGTGAATGTGTATATTTTGGATGGAAATTCTTGGTATTTTTGTGTGTTATATTATTTCAAGTCCTAAAATAATATAACTAATACACAAAGTATACAAATAATCACACACATGTGACTTCTAAATATATATTTTCCTAATACATATTTAGTCACTTTTATTTATGAAAACCAACCTCCAATAATTACATTTTTGTATAAAAAATTATGGCAAAGCTTTTGTAGCAAACTCATGGTTTAAAATACACTTGTAAATATTTGTTTAAAAAAAATATTTTTCTAAGTGTTTATATTTTAAGAAAATTTTGCCATAGTTTCCCCTAAAAATGGAGGTTTCCGTGCTTTCAAGCATATCATTTTCTTTTGTAAAAATCAACACAATCAATTCACAATCAACAATAAACAACCTTAACTTACCAATTTGCCAAAAATCATGCATTTTCTACTACTTCATGAACTTGAATATTTGTAAAATTTTGTAGTAACTTACTAGGGTTCTTAGTAAGTCTTGTTACCCTTTAAAATGTGATTAGTTCTTTAAAAACTTCATTTTTAAAGAAGTTAGATGTTTACAACTTCTTGTCACATTTTCTCAAAATGTTTCTTTATGAAATCTTCTTGTTACACAAGTGTTTCTACACTTGTTTAACCACTAAAAATAAGATTAGTTTATGTAAGAACCAAGATTAAATGAAACTCATATTTTTAACTTGGTTTCTTTGAAAGACCACTCATGGATCTTTAGATCTACATGATTAACAACCTACTCTGATCTTTATTTTTCAAGAAAACCATTTATTCATTCAAGTCCATGATTCATGGGTGGATGATCTATCATCCTACAACAATTTCTATTCTCACATCTTGCTAGATTATGTTTTTAATCATGATCTAGCAAGATCTTATGATGATCAACATCATTTCAACAAACAATCAATGATCACAAGCATAACAACTCATATTCATCCAGATTACTTCATTAAACAAGCTTATGTTCATGTTTACCTCTTATGTTCTTTAGTGTTCTTTAAGATTTTGATTATGATTCTTCTTTAACCACTAAAAATGGAAGTAATATAGATAGATTAAGGTTCTTACCACTAGCTCAAGGCTAGGGATGATTCAAGTGAAGAAAATGAGTGAATAAAAGCAAACAAGAGAGGTCCTTCAAGCTTCAAGGCCACCAAGCTTCCTTGTATGATCTCTAACACCCTTCTATATATGTGGATTGTATGAAGATGAATGATTGAAGATGGTTGTGTGGGGGATGAGGTTCGGCCGAGAACAAGGAGAGGGGAAGAGAGGATATGGTGTGTGTTTAAGTGTGTGTGAAATGAAGGTCTTGATCTTTCATGCTCTTTTATAAACCAAGTTCTCATACTACCCTTTGTATAATATGCTCATAGTTAGGGAACACAATCTAATTTTTAATTGAAATAAAATCAACTTGGTGGGGCCATGTGTTGGCCGTAAATAGGTGGGGGTAGTAGATTAGGGGTTAACTAGGTTGATTACAATTTAGTTCAATTCTAAGTGTTAGTTACATGTTTTGGTTATTTGATATTTTTAGGAGGTGTTATGGTGTTCGGGGACCATAACTAGCTTGGAAATGTTAAAACAATGCTTCTAGTGTAAATTTGGTGTTTCGGGAAGTGTCCGGTTGTTCGGATGGTTACTGGTTCGTTAAGGTGCTAAACTACGCAGTTTAGGGTGCTTTATGTATCTTTTGGTGACATTATTGATTCCCGACACTTATGAAAACATTCAGGACCATTTAATCATTTTTCTGCATTATATTAGTATGTTAAAATACTGATTTTTGCTGAATTTTGCTGAATTCAGCACTTTGGGTGAGTTTTAGGCACTTTCCGGCACTTAAACTATCACTAAAAAGGCAATTTTATGATCATTACTTTCCTATACACTACACTAGTGTCATACTTAGTTTCTGGCTCATTCTGTATCTTAATGCACTGTCTATCCATGTGCTGAGTTCTGTCAGCACTTTCCTAATCTATCAGATAACTGTGCTAACTATACTTAATGCATCATTCAAGGCAAGATAGCTTTCATGCAATGTTGGTATGACATTAAATAATGTATGATGCACATTCATGTATAAAGCAGAAATCAGAAAGCAATTAATTGAAATTCAGCACAGTCATTAGGCACTAATCACAATTAATTAATTGTACGGATACCTGGATTTTTGACAGTTGTCACATCTAGCGCAGAAGAAAGATGAGAAGCATAAAACCATGTGATGGAGAGGGTGAAACCAGAGCTTTAAAGTGTTTATCTTGCGTATGTTATTCGGTTTTAAGTAGTTATATGTGTTGAATAAGGTAACTACGAAAAATTGTGACTTTGCAGGTTAAATTACTTATTTCGGGGAAGTTAATTGGTTAAGAGATGAAGCGGAGCGTCCAAGGCTGATTAGTGTAGCAAATGGAATATGTTTTGATTCAAAATGGAGTTTAGATGTGAAAGGATTTTGAAAGAGAATATTATTATGGGGGATCATTATTGATCATGAAGGAACATCTATTGATATGGGAAGAATAAGGAATCCTTGTTACCATTATTTTAGAAAGGAAATAGCAATTCATCATCAGGGGATTCACGTGACTTTTTAAGGAGCTTTTGGGTTTCATAAAAATCACATCATCATTAATATTAAGAATCACGGCAGTCAAGGAGAGGGTTCTAAAAGCTTTATTACAATTGAATTCTTGGCATCACATCACCCATCATAATTCATATATACACGTGCAGCTTTGGAGGGGGCTTTTGAATTGATTCAAGATCACAATCCATCTCATGCATACATATGATGGGCAGACAAAGGAGAGCCGACTTTTTGAGGGATAATATTGGGCTTCAAAAGTCCATGCAACATCATCAATCATCACAACATATATAATCATCGATATAAACACAATAGTGGCCGGCAACATATTGGAATCATCATCATCACACATGCACGTGATGAGGAATAAATGAGGCACATGTGGACTTCTTGTGGTAAAGAAGTGGCGGCCAACATGGAGGTTCTCATCAAATTCAGTAAGCATCATCCATCATGTACATGCATACATTATATGTGTAATTATGAGACTTGTTGGGCTGACAAATCACGTGAGATTGGCACATGTTGGAGCCGACATAAGGGTTTGAGGGGATTTGACTTTTTATCACATGAATTGAAATTAGAACACACGCATACATGAAGTGGGTCGAGAGACATCTCGTGGACCCTTTGGATTGGGCCGCCACACAAAAGGTTCGAGCATCATCAATCTTGACGGCACATGTGAGCAGCCATCATCACAAGTTTTTTTTAGCTTAAAACTCATCAACATCATCATTATCGATCATCATCATGCACATGCTGACATTGATTGTGGAGTTTGCTTTGGGGGCGTCGGCTGATTTGTTCGTAGGCAGTGATTTAGGCCGTCGGCCGTTTTGAAAAATACATGAGGCGTCGCCGACGGGGCATCAGGCCGTCGACGGCCTCCCAATCTCCCGAAGCGAATTTTTAAGTTATTTGAGTATGGGAACGAGTTAAGGGGGTTGGGGGTCATCAATTCGGGAGTTACACTTTAATCTCAAGTTTGAAAGTGATCTTGGAGCCAATACTCATCACCTATCATTTACCATTCACCATCCAATTCCATCTATCATCAACCTACAACCCGAATCATCATCATCCATCACACAATCAATCATACAAACCCTAATTCATCCAATCCATCATCCATCTCACCATCATCATCCATAAACCCTAATCTTCCATCATTCCTTCATCCACCAAGTTTCAAGATGGTTTCATTCGCGTTCCAAACTTCCGGTGATCAAGCTTTATCAACCATGAGCGGCTAATCATCTCGGTTTCACCCCGGTGTAGGTAGTTGTTGATTTTAGTGTTTCGAATTGTTCTTGTTTCATCTTAGTGACAATTTGTGTTTGGTTTTTGAAACTTTTGACAATAGTATTACATTTGTTACGAATTCGTGAATTGTCGAACGATGTTAAAAGTTATGACTTTGCGAAATGGTGATATGTGATTGTACATTGTCGTTGTTAGGATTTACTTGTGTTGATTACAAAGTGTCTTTTTGTCCGTTCTTCGGGACGTTGATAGCTAGTAGCACCTAAGTCACGGTACACTAAATCCGTTAATCGAATGCATTTGAGTTGAAAATAAACTTGTAGAAATCCTAGGTTAACAATTACCGAAACCGGGTGTGATTCCTTTTTATCATTATTGTTCTAGTAACCATTTTTCTTGCAATCGTTAGTAGTAGTCGTTAATCATTCTCATCAATTCATTTAGTTAAAAATCATATCTCTCAATTAAACGAAAACACAAAATTATTCTAGCAAGCTTCATATATCGTGATAATTGTTTTAATTCATTCGAATCCATACACAAACCACATACTCTTCGTGGTTCGACCCCTTACTACCGCTAACACATTGTTAAGGGTAATTTGGGCTTATAAATATTATCTTTGACCGGAGCACGACACTCCGATCAAATTTTGGCGCCATTGCCGGGGAGTGCGTGCGCTTTGTGTTTGGATTATTGTTTGAATTTGCGTGATTATTTGTTTAAATTGTTTAGTTTCTTTTTGCACTTTGTCTTTTTCCTTGTTACGCGGGTGTGTTACTTGTGCAGGTTACAGGTAGTGCATGCATACGCGGAACTCCGGGAGGACTTCACCTTTAGTCTACGAACCGGAAATCGAAAGAGTCGCAAGAAGAAACCTAGCAAGCCGGTTAGAAGCAACACTTGCTTCTAATCAAACCAACCAAACACCACAACACACATCGTCCATTGAAACCGATTCAATGGCGAACCAAAACTCTAACCAAAACTTCAACCAAAACCAAAACACGAACCAATTCCAATACCGAAGCAACTTCAATCCCGTTCCAAATATGCAACCTATACCTCCCGAGCGACCGGGTGGTAATAACAACAATACCGGACCACCTACACCACATTTCCAAAACCAAAATCCCAACCACAATCAAAGAACACCTCAACAACAAAACCTTCATCGACAAACCTCTTTACCCATCAACCTAGATGACCGGAATGTAAATTTCGACCGTCGGGGAAATCGTGATCGTGGAAATCCCGCAAATGAAGACCCATTCTTCAACATCGATGACTTAAGGAATGCAATCCCCGATGATGAACCGTATAGTGTTCCCGGTTATCAATCGCCGGAACATGTGAGTGTTCATACGGAAAATTCAGACGATGGGGGATACTATGATGATAGGGTTAATGATGATGAAGATTGGGGCTACGTGAATAGGGGAAACGTCTACAACGCTAGAAGGTATGATGATGAGGAATTTGGCTACCAAAATGCCAATTACGTTGGGGACGACGAATACGGTTACGGAGGTGGAAGAAATGATGGTTATGGGAATAACCGTCAACCACGAAACAATGACCAACGGAACCGGAATGATGGGTTTTATAATAACAACAACAATGCAAACCCTAACCGTATTCCTCGTTTCGTGGGAGGTGGTAACCCAAGGGATAATAGAAGAGATGATCGAAGAGGTAAAAGACGGGATAATAGAAGACCGGTCGATCAAGAAGTTAACGGTCCACAACGTCGTCAACGACCTCCACGGGGAGTGAATGATCGTTTTAGGCCGGTTGTCACTGAGAACGACTCACCAATCGTTTGTGAGAGGAGGATGTTTGATTGTAAACCACATTACATCAACATACTTCCTCATTTTAATGGAAGATCTAACGACGAACCGTACACACATTTGACAGAGTTTTCTTCCATTTGCAGTACTATCGGGGGGCATAACTTTGCACTAGAGGAGGTCAAACTTCGTTTGTTTCAATTTTCATTGAAGGACAAAGCGAAGCAATGGTTCCTTACACTTCCAGCCAATAGCATTCGCACATGGGCTGAAATGCAGCAAGTTTTTCTTGACGAATACTACTCAATGGCGAAGACCGACGATGCTAGAGATGAAATTCGGTCTTTTCGCCAACTTTCGAGTGAACCGTTACATGAAGCATTCATTCGATTCAAGGAATTGATCCGGAAATGCCTACATCACCAAATCGAAAGGTGGGAGTTGGTTAAATGCTTCGTGAGGGGTTTGGATGATGAGACGTGGAACCACCTTGAATCGAACAGTAATGGAACTCTATTAAGCAATCACGAGGATGACGATTGGGAGTTCCTAGAAAGAATGAGCAAGAGATCAAAGGCAAAAGAGTCGGCCGACCGAGCCAAAAAGCACCCTACCTCAAGGTCTTGGCCCGATCGTGATGCAAGTTCTAAGGATCGGATTGATACGTTGGAGCGGGAATTGGCCCGCATGAAGAAGAAAGAAGTGGGTGCGGTACAATATAGCGTATGTGAAGAATGTGGTGACATTGGTCACCGAACCGAGAATTGCCAAGCCACCGCGGATGTGAATCAAGTGTATGGAGACCGGAGCCAATACGATATGAACTCCAACACTTACCACCCCGGGTTGAGGAACCATCCTAACTTTAGGTATGGTAATGCCTCCAATAAAATAAACCCGAATTTCCAATCGGGAAATCAAGGTGGGTATTCGCACCAAACTCGCCAAGGAGGTAACCAAGGGGGTTACCAAAGGAATTACCATAATCAAGGTGGTAATGGAAGCGGGTCGAACAATCAAACCGGTGGCGATGATTTGAGTGCCAAAATGGATGCTTTGTTGAATATGCAAAAAGAATCTCAAAACAATATAAAAGAATCTCACCATGATATCAAGGAGATAAAGAAGACAAACGAGATTCGGGACAAAGCACATGACGCATTGGCAAAGCAAGTGGGCCAACTCGCGGAAGAGATGGCTCAAATGAGGGGAAGCATGGGAAAACTTCCAAGTGACACTACCGTGAACCCGAAGCATCAAGGTTTTAGCACAAGCAATGTGAGGAATGCACGCGTTAGCGCGGTAAGTATTCTTTTAAATGATGAAGTTTGTAGTGTTGAAAGCATTCCACCACCACAATTTGTTGATGGTGTAGTGGAAAATATAGGTGAAGGACCGGAAAGTGAAAATGAACACGAAACGATTTCACAAAGTAAAAATGAAAACATAACTGAAAATTCTTTTTGTGAAAATTGTTTAAATCAATTTAACCCGCTTAATGCATCGAAAAGTGAAGAACGGTGCCCACCGAAGGACGAGGGGTGGGAAAATTTTAAGCAAGCTAAAATTAATTTACCGTTACTAGATGACATTAAAAAGGTTCCGGCTCATGTGGAATGCTTAAAGGAGTTAAGCATCGAAAAACGGCACAACAAATTACCGAAACCGGTTGATTTGATATCTCATGTGAGTGCCGTTTTATCGAGTGCCCTTCCCCAAAAAGCTCAAGATCCGGGAGACCCTCTTATTCCAATTCAAATTGGAACATTTAAAATTGAGAGGGCGCTCCTAGATCTTGGAGCTTGTGTGAGCATCTTGCCCGGGAGTTTGTATGACCAATATGATTTTGGTCCATTAAAAAAATTTGATACTCCCATGGTATTGGCCGATCAGACTCCCACGCATCCAAGGGGGATGGCGGAGGATGTGATTGTTAAGGTGGATGATTGCTACTACCCAGTTGACTTTTTGGTAGTAGACTATGTTGGGTGTGTTGAGGACACCCAACCGGTAGTTATCTTGGGTAGATCATTCTTGGCAACTGCTAATGCCATAATAAATTATGCAACGGGAACGGCAAGCATGAAATTTGGGGACCGGGAGTTAAATTTAAATGTTTTTCCAAAATTTACTAACCCGCTCGGTGAGGATAAGTGTCCTAAAAAGGACATGAATCCAAACAAAAAGATGTGTGCTATGGTTGGTAGGTTTGGAGAAACAAAGAAGAAAACGGTCAAGAAGAAAAAGACGAAGAAGTCACCTCTAGAAAAGAAGAAGGAAGAGGAGGTGAGGAAGTTTGGACCGTTTGGCAACAAATGGTACGAATCACCGGTGGGTGATTTTGAGGAGCTCGTGGACGGCAAGCATGCCATTCGACCACCATGAGGTGGTAAGTCAATTGTTGTTGTATATTTTATTTTGCATTTCGTTTTAGTTGTTTTTCGTAGTTTAGTTAGTGTTGTTGTTGTTGTATAATTTGTTATTTTGTTTTAGTAGATAAATGAACGTTGTGGGTGTGTTCCCTATATAACCCTCACGAGACCTCTCGTCCTCCCAAGCTATTGGGGGGTTTAAAAGGGCTTGTTGCATAAGCTAAATGCAACCGTGATTCCTACGAAAGTGAGTTAGGTTTGTTGTTGTTGTAAATTTTTTTCCATATAAATCAAAGTGAAATAACGCATGGCTTGGTAATACTTTCATAAAAATGGTAGAACTAGGTAACTAACAAATTTTGATGGTTGTGAGAAGCATGCTTCTACACAAGGGTTAGAATTTGTAGGTACATGATGTTCGAGAGACAACCGTTTTTATGAAGAGAAGAGGAAGATGTGAGCATCAAGCGAAAAAAAAAATCAGGTGCATGCGTTTCCTTTTTACTTTGATTCTTAGTCTTAGTTAGCAAATAAGTGGAATGTATATTGTATATTATGTTTTCGGGGTGAAATTTTTGGGGAATTTAGCCGTGCACATCCCTTGTGCGTTTAATACTCTAGTTCTTACACATTGAGGACAATATGTACTTCAAGTGTGGGGATGGGGGAGTAGTAAGAATTTTCGATTTTGACCCGTTCATTTAAATACTACACATTGAGGACAATGTTTACCTCAAGTGTGGGGATGGGGGAAAATTTCAAAAATTTTTCAAAAATGTATTGTTTTAAAAGCGGTCTTAAAGCACAAGTAACTAAGTCAACAAGGGATGTCACAACCCATTTGGTCTGTTGTCATGGTCAAGTTCAAATTAATAGCATGACGGGTATTTAGCGGGTGGTTATTTGGGAATAATCCGCCTAAGAAACTAGTCTTTATTGCATGTCACATACCATACCCTTTTAGATATGTGAGGTTTTGAGCCACTTTTATATCATAGATTACATTACCTATGTTTCTTTGTTTGAGTGGACCATTAGTCATATATTGTAGAACTTGCAACTTTTGATACGTTTGAGACTATAGACCGAATACAAGCATGAGAATGATTAAGGCATTAGGTAAACCTTTTCTCTTAAAACCATTTATCTATCCCTACCCGAACAAATTCCCTAGTCGCCCATTTTGAGCCTAAACCTTTCGTTTGACCACCCTATAGCCCATAACCCTTGAACCTTTTTCTTTTAAACCCGTGTGATGGAAATTCGATTATAGGAGTCGTATTTGTATCGTTATTTTTTGATTGTTTGCATTTATGTTAAAAAAAACAGAAAATATTATGAAAAAGAATTGAAAATTGTTGAAGAAAAACACAAAAAGAAGTGTTAGTAGTTGTCGAATAAAAGGGTGAAAGATTATTGCCCATAGTTGATGTTTATATGTAGTTTTGTTTAATTTAGTGGTTTGTAATAAAAATCGAATTTTCATCGCCTTAGCCACTTTAAAATATCCTAATTCCTACCCTTAGCCTAGCCCTGTTACAACCCTCATAAAGACCTTATGACTTGTGCTTAGTGTTTGTGATCAATGGTGGAGAATGATTGAGTTGCAAGCTTATGCGGGTATGTGTTCTAATCGGTTTTGAGTGAATATTCTTTGTAGTGCTAATACATTATAAATATTAGCCAAATTATAAGCCGAGTGGAGAGAACATTGTGAGGGATGTGCATGACTTGTTAGTTTCAAGGGCGGGTTAGCCTTGGATAACCATTTTATATGGGATTATTCACTTTTTCGTTAAATATTTCGTAAATTGTAAAAAAGTTTGAACCGGGTATGACATTAGACCTTAACCTTTGTCTCGGGAATGGGGAGTGTATTCGTTGTTCGACCCACGTGAAAGTGAAAAACGATTTGCTTGAGGGCAAGAAAAATACAAGTGTGGGGATGTGATGGAGAGGGTGAAACCAGAGCTTTAAAGTGTTTATCTTGCGTATGTTATTCGGTTTTAAGTAGTTATATGTGTTGAATAAGGTAACTACGAAAAATTGTGACTTTGCAGGTTAAATTACTTATTTCGGGGAAGTTAATTGGTTAAGAGATGAAGCGGAGCGTCCAAGGCTGATTAGTGTAGCAAATGGAATATGTTTTGATTCAAAATGGAGTTTAGATGTGAAAGGATTTTGAAAGAGAATATTATTATGGGGGATCATTATTGATCATGAAGGAACATCTATTGATATGGGAAGAATAAGGAATCCTTGTTACCATTATTTTAGAAAGGAAATAGCAATTCATCATCAGGGGATTCACGTGACTTTTTAAGGAGCTTTTGGGTTTCATAAAAATCACATCATCATTAATATTAAGAATCACGGCAGTCAAGGAGAGGGTTCTAAAAGCTTTATTACAATTGAATTCTTGGCATCACATCACCCATCATAATTCATATATACACGTGCAGCTTTGGAGGGGGCTTTTGAATTGATTCAAGATCACAATCCATCTCATGCATACATATGATGGGCAGACAAAGGAGAGCCGACTTTTTGAGGGATAATATTGGGCTTCAAAAGTCCATGCAACATCATCAATCATCACAACATATATAATCATCGATATAAACACAATAGTGGCCGGCAACATATTGGAATCATCATCATCACACATGCACGTGATGAGGAATAAATGAGGCACATGTGGACTTCTTGTGGTAAAGAAGTGGCGGCCAACATGGAGGTTCTCATCAAATTCAGTAAGCATCATCCATCATGTACATGCATACATTATATGTGTAATTATGAGACTTGTTGGGCTGACAAATCACGTGAGATTGGCACATGTTGGAGCCGACATAAGGGTTTGAGGGGATTTGACTTTTTATCACATGAATTGAAATTAGAACACACGCATACATGAAGTGGGTCGAGAGACATCTCGTGGACCCTTTGGATTGGGCCGCCACACAAAAGGTTCGAGCATCATCAATCTTGACGGCACATGTGAACAGCCATCATCACAAGTTTTTTTTAGCTTAAAACTCATCAACATCATCATTATCGATCATCATCATGCACATGCTGACATTGATTGTGGAGTTTGCTTTGGGGGCGTCGGCTGATTTGTTCGTAGGCAGTGATTTAGGCCGTCGGCCGTTTTGAAAAATACATGAGGCGTCGCCGACGGGGCATCAGGCCGTCGACGACGGCCTCCCAATCTCCCGAAGCGAATTTTTAAGTTATTTGAGTATGGGAACGAGTTAAGGGGGTTGGGGGTCATCAATTCGGGAGTTACACTTTAATCTCAAGTTTGAAAGTGATCTTGGAGCCAATACTCATCACCTATCATTTACCATTCACCATCCAATTCCATCTATCATCAACCTACAACCCGAATCATCATCATCCATCACACAATCAATCATACAAACCCTAATTCATCCAATCCATCATCCATCTCACCATCATCATCCATAAACCCTAATCTTCCATCATTCCTTCATCCACCAAGTTTCAAGATGGTTTCATTCGCGTTCCAAACTTCCGGTGATCAAGCTTTATCAACCATGAGCGGCTAATCATCTCGGTTTCACCCCGGTGTAGGTAGTTGTTGATTTTAGTGTTTCGAATTGTTCTTGTTTCATCTTAGTGGCAATTTGTGTTTGGTTTTTGAAACTTTTGACAATAGTATTACATTTGTTACGAATTCGTGAATTGTCGAACGATGTTAAAAGTTATGACTTTGCGAAATGGTGATATGTGATTGTACATTGTCGTTGTTAGGATTTACGTGTGTTGATTACAAAGTGTCTTTTTGTCCGTTCTTCGGGACGTTGATAGCTAGTAGCACCTAAGTCACGGTACACTAAATCCGTTAATCGAATGCATTTGAGTTGAAACTAAAACTTGTAGAAATCCTAGGTTAACAATTACCGAAACCGGGTGTGATTCCTTTTTATCATTATTGTTCTAGTAACCATTTTTCTTGCAATCGTTAGTAGTAGTCGTTAATCATTCTCATCAATTCATTTAGTTAAAAATCATATCTCTCAATTAAACGAAAACACAAAATTATTCTAGCAAGCTTCATATATCGTGACAATTGTTTTAATTCATTCGAATCCATACACAAACCACATACTCTTCGTGGTTCGACCCCTTACTACCGCTAACACATTGTTAAGGGTGATTTGGGCTTATAAATATTATCTTTGACCGGAGCGCGACACTCCGATCACCATGTTTGCCATTAAATCTAGTGTTTGATGGTGGCAGTTATTTGCGACGGCATCCCTGTCTTCTCCGCCACCCACGCCACCGTCGCCACTGTCGGCACACCACACCGAAGCCACACACGCCTTCCCAAAACATTGGCAGCGTTGGTGAGATAGACGCGACCACCGGCGAAAGAAGGATCTCCTCTACAAAGCCGAACCCCGGCAACCCTGTTATTGATTCAGCGATGGATGTGGCTTTTGTGTGTTCTTCATCAGAAATGACATGAGTGAAGATTATGACTTTGGCACCGACTTAAATATTTCAATTTTGCTTTTGGAGACACAAAGAAGAAAACAGAGAATAATATGAAAAGAAAGTGTAGGATCGTTTTCACAACCAATACGAGTCGTTCAGAAGCGTTCTTATCAATAAGAAAGGCGGAAACAGACGTATTGACTTGGAATTGGCTTGATTTACACACAGAATCACTTTTAATGTCTTGTATATTGATTTGACAAAGATTACAGGCAGTAGACACGTCGGCAGCAGTTCGGTACCGGAAATCAGAATCGTTACAAATGACAAGGCACAACGAATATTTATAGTGGAGGGTATTTCGTACGAAATGACCTAGTGTCATTTCGTGCGAAATGACCAAGAGTCATTTTGTGCGAAATCAGCTTCCATTGCACATTCTCGTTTTTCATGCCCTGATCTTTCTAAACTAGTACAAGACTCGATATAAGACGAAGTCGACTGACATATGCACCTACAGACTCCCCCTTGGATGTTGACGAAGTCTTCGGTGTCGAGTCTTCATAGTCTTCAGTCTTTATCAGTCTTTTCACTTTCTCCGAAGTATCTGACAGTGTAATCTTCCTTCATTCTCTTCTTTTCTTCTATCTCCTCATTCTCTTTGAGACTCCCCTTTAAGTTGTGCCGGGATCGTAGTCTGGCTTTTACAGGTTTTTAGAATCGAAATCTGGCTCAACTTCTGCTCATGAATCGAAGCCTGGATAACCTGCACATCCTCTTTCCAAAACATAAAATTCACAAATTATAAAGTTTAACAATTTTAGAAATCATCACTTAGATATATAACATTTCAAAAATGATTTTACACTTTTAATCTTTGATGACCACATATATGAATATTAATTTTCTTTTCTAAACAATTTCTCTAAACCATTTGTTCATCATGCTTAGCACTTGGAATTTTGAAAATTAGCTCTTCATCATCAGTTGTCGAAAATCTTTTTGTATTTTCCAAAATTTTATGCTAAAACACACTTAAAATCTTTTTTGGATTTTTGATTTCACAGAAATGCAGTAAAGAAAAATTTACAGACAATATTTTTGTGAGTTTGAGTAAGAGGATCATATCAGTTTATGAGACAAATCATTAGCACCATTAAGCTTTAAATATTTTAAGTTCTAATCGATTCACTTAGATTGTCAGTATACTGATCCACTTAAATTTTCACACAAAGTTCAACTGTTTCGAGATACGAGATTAATGTTTTAGAAACTTAAACTTATACGCGTGTCCCACCTCAGAATATACTCCCGTATCCAGATTCCAATATTCAGTCTTACAGGTGAGTATACCTAGATGATATCTGTAAGAGGTTAAATGCGAGGGCCATGAGAGCTCAGGCTATTGCTTCCGCAAAATCAGAGAGATGATGGCTTCGACTTTTAGGTGTGTTCCCTTTAGAGAATATTTTCTTCAACAGCACATGATTAACATTTTGCAATGTTTCATCATTTTTATGCTGAGGGTGGTGCTTTTATTTCAAGTAAGCGAAAAGTATTATACGGGGCTAGGCCATTGCTTCCACAAAATCAGAAGTCCCGGGATAATACCCCAGATATCACTAAGCATAAAGACCTAGTATCTCAGAAAGAGGGGTCTTTCAAACAAGATTTCGGGGATTACCCATATATCCGAGAGATGTTCCCCACGAAATAAGTAAACAATGATATTTAGGTTTATATCTAGAAAACAATCTAAGCGTGCGAAAATGTAACACCCCGTGTTTTCGAGAAGTCAAAGTCAAAGTCAAGGTCAAAGTTAACGACCGATTTCGCGCAACTTGACTTGTAGTTAATGTCTTTTATGTGTTTAATTTAGTTGTATTATGTGGAGTAAGTGTTAATAATTACAACAATCGACGTATTTCAATCGCCATCTAATCGACTTACGACTGTGAACTATAGGAAGTAACAATGCGATAAAGTTAACGAAACAATAATCAAACTATGCCAATCGAATTGACATCAAATCGCAGCTTGAACTACGTATTTTAATTATTGTTGTACGTGTGTGTGTGCCCTAGGTGTTACTTGTGCATGCTTACTTTTGTTACGTGTGGTAATCAGCCGAAACTCGAAATGCAATCGAACTCAATCGAACTCGAACTCGAATCACAATCAGTGGAGAAGGGATAGTGCGAGATATGAGTGGTTGGGATTAAAAGTAATTTGAATAAGAAACTCTATCGTATCGCACCGATCGCAATCAAAATCGAATCAGCAAGAATCGTCGCACCGAACACTCGAAACGTGCAACTGATCGATCAGGCTACCAGCCGATCGAACAGCCAGCCGAACGGACTGCTGTCCGATCGCACAGGCTGTCCGATCGAGCTGCCTGGCCGATCGGCCAGCACTTTCCCCTTTTGGCATCCTATAAATACCCCTGTCATTGTTATCCTTTCCACTTTTGGAAACCTCTGTTCGACCAGCACGCTTAACTCAACCTTTTCTCATATTTCTCTCGATTCCGGTAAGATCTCGTCCTAAACCTTGTACTTTCTTGATCTACACGCACTCCTACACCTTTCTATCTTTCAAATCTTAACTTTTAACCGTGAAATCATCAAGATTCAAGTGTTCTAGGATGATGTCATCATGGGTTCTTGAAAAACTTCATGTTTTGGCCTCAATCCACCAAGAATAACTTGGATCTAGCCGATTTCCACATAAACAAACAAAGATCTTTCATAGATCTAAACATATACCAGGTGAAAAGGATTGAAAGACGGATTTTCCAACTTTCTTTCAACTCTTTTTCACTCAATGCCTTCAAACTGATAGAAACGGAGCCTGTGCCGGCTTACAAGTCACTCCAGTGGTTGCATGGCTCAAGATCCGGATTCTATCCACGAGGTTAACCTATTTCGGGTTAAACGATAAACTCCGTTCCGAACAGTTCACCAGCCGGACCTGGGTGATTCCTGTCCGACCAGGAGAACCAAGTAAAGACGGGATCTATGGTTCGACTCGTTGTCAAAATACCTTAATAAAACGACAGACAAACAGAACAACCAAGTGTTAGACGAATAGGCTGATCAGGTCAGGGTGCTGACTGATCGGACTGCTGTCTGAACGGACAGCCAGCCGATCGGATAGTCAGCCGATCGACTGGCCAGCCCAACGGTTAACACATGGTCCCACACAACCAACTTACTTTGAAGACTAGTATAGAACGGATTGCCGTTCGATCGGACTACTTTCCGATCGGATTACTCTTCGGATCATGAGATACTATGCTTCAACACTTAATCGATTTTCAACATGTTCGATGCACTAGGAAGTGCCACCCGATCGAACAGCCGTCTGATCAGGTGTCACCCTGCTAAGAACACGTCATGGTTGTTCATGCATGTTGTCCGATCGAACAGCATTAGTTCTCCGATCGAACAGCATTAAAGTTGTTGACTATTGTTGACTTGCCAACCGATCGGTCAGTAAATCATTAAGTTTTGACTTGTCGACCTGTCCGATCGAACACCTGTCCGATCGAACACCTGACCGATCCAAAGCACATCACTACAACTCATTAAAATACCTAGCCGATCGGGTTGCCGGCCGATCGAACAGCCGTCTGATCGACCGACCTGAAGAGTAAAGGTACTTCAATGTTTTCAAATGCTACAACGAAAACTTCAAAAGTCAAGCCATCATACACAAACACATTCATCTCATAGGAAGAAACAAACCACTCGAATAGTCATCGACCGGACTACCGTCCGACCGGATGACCATCCGAACGGATCGTTATCCGAACGGTCAGCCGTCCGATCGAACTACTGTCCGATCGACCAACTGTCCGACTCTCCAACACTTGTTTCCCATTTTACGCGTCACTTATCGTTATGCTATCAATCCATTCAGGCTACTTTACTCGCTAAGCGCTCCCTTCATTCCATCAACCGCTGTGAGTATACTCGATCCCTTTTTGCTTTATGCACTTTTGGGTGTTACATACGTTACAACTATTCAAATCACATCAAACACACTACTCAATGCTATTTGAACGCTAACCTTTAATGCATGTTATACGTGGCTTATGAATGCTTGTTTGTTATGTTTACACATGGAATGATGTCTACCTGCCTTAGTAAAGATAGTACTATAGTTTGGACTCAGCACCCGTTCACACGGGGGTTGTTAAGGACAATTACTTGCATGGATTACAGTGGTGAACATGTATTGCGAATTGCCCCGGGCAGTCAACTCGTAGTCATTGGTATCAATGGATCTATGTCGATAACTAACGTGCTTCATTTCACTATGTGTACGTGCTGGTTATGCGTAAACGAATTCGAACTCTATATGCAATTATCAAACTTGTATGCTCACCTTTACATTATATGTATTGACTTTATTTTAACGTATGTGACAGGTGTTTAGGTTGTTTCTATGCTTAGCTTGCTGGTGATGAAATTGAGGCTAGGGAAGGAGTCCTAGAAACCAATGAACAATTTTAACTATTTTAAATCTGAGTTGTCGGAACAGAATTATTTGCCTAGTTTTATCTGTAATAATTTGTTTACTGTTTGAGACATGGTATGGGACATGTTATTTAATTGAATGGTAATGATAATTGTTATGGAAACTTCTGGACAATCTGTTTCGCTCAGTGCCATGCCCCGATGTTTCCGCCATCGGTTGGGGTGTGACAGATTGGTATCAGAGCCATAACTATAGGGAATTAGGCAAGACACGACCTAGTCCGGGTCGATGTCTTAGATACCTAGTCTATAGTTAGGAACCAACAGACTGACTAGTGCGTATCCGTTAGGGATTATGCATGAGCTCACTGCTATCACATGCTATTCTCGTTTATGCTACACTATCACTGCACTCGAATTTTCAGTTATGAAGGAACAATTAAGCCGAGATTAGGTGTGAAAACCGCAAACTCTCGACTAAAGTTGCCTAATCAACCCGCATTTTATCTACAAACGGGGAGAATTATGCCAAATCAGGAGTGAAATCCATATTTTGATGAATAATCTCCTCTGTTTTATTAAAACCGGGACGAAGTTGTTAAGCTAGGGGTGAAACCCTAACCTTGACTACTTGTTCCGATCATTTTACAAAACTTTCACCAAAGTTTTGACGGACTCCAACGACCTGAAGTCACAATATGACTAACGGGATGTGTGCCAACGCCCAAGAATCGAGGCAAAGGCATAGTCCTGGAAGTCAAACGTGTACAACGGATCCTTGTGAATAGTTGAATTACTTTGGTTAGTCGAAGTCTACTAGCCGCAGACAATCTACATCCCGAATTTTATGTGTTTTGGATTCTGAGCCCGCAACTGCTGACTCTGATGTTTCGTCGATTTTATGTGCTTATATATATGTAGTTACCTGTTTATGTGTTTAAATCTTTGGAGATATACTTGATTTTGCTTTCACTTCGATCGACACTCACGACTCGCACCGCATTTCTATCTCGATATGCTGCCAAATCGCTAAATCATAGACTACCCTATACTACCCGACTTGACATATTAAACGCGAACGCTATATTCGAACGCTCGCGAACTGTGAATGATAGGTTTCTGTATTCTGACTGCATCTTGTGAATTCATACTTACGTGTTCTATGATTCTGTGCTCTACGTACTTATGTGCTTCTGTGTTTATGTGGATCTGTGATTATGTGCTTATGTGTTTATGTGATACGTGTCACATTGCGTGTTTCTAAGCTTTAGTAAGTAGTAGACGTATAGGGTGAGATTCGAATACAATGTGTTGAGTCCTGTGACGATGTCTGTTGCAGACAATGTCATCTGGATCCCGTCATTCCTTACTTTCTCGTCAAGAAAAGAGAGACAAACGCCTTGCTACCATCATCGCTAAAAGCATGGCAAAGGCTGTGAGTGATGTTTATGAGAACGCCAGCAAGTCGTCTGAGGAGTCAAGAACCGAAGCTCCTAAAGCTACCGCCAAGGCCTTCAATTTCAAGCAATTCAAGTCGCGTAGGCCAAAAGAATTTACTGGCGAAGGAGGTCCTACTGCACTATTCCAATGGTTTGACTCCATTGAGGTCACTCTACGGCAGAGTGGTTGCCCCGATGACCTCCGAACTCTGAATGCTACCGGCGTTTTCCAGTCCCGTGCACTAGACTGGTGGACGGCCGAGAGGAACAAGTGAGGGAACGATGCAGCCTACGGTCTGTCATGGGACGAGCTCAAGGAAGTCATGCTGGAAGAATTATGCCCTCCTCATGAACGCCAAAAGCTAGAAGATGAATTTTGGCACATACAGCAGAAGGAAGGTGACAACGCTGCTCTTACTGCTTTCTTCAAGCAGCTCAGCATCATCTGTCCCGATCAAGTCAAGACTCCGGAGATCACAATCAAAAAGTATATCCGAGCCCTGCCTGACTGTGTTGCCGATTTCGTGCAAGCGGCTAAGACTACGACGATCGAAGAGACTTATCTACTGGCCGCTGAAATCAATGACAAACGGGTCAAGGCTGGTGTCTGGGATAAAACTTCAAAACACCTGCATCAAGCTACCACCGCCACACCAACTGCTGAAACCACCACCTCATCGAGCAACAATAGGAAGAACAAGAGAAAGAACAGCTCCAGCAACAAGAACTGTGCGATCACTGCTGCACCAATACAAGTTGTACCAGCCCAACAGCGTCAAGTAGCGGCGCCTGTGGCAAATGCACCACCTGCAAAACGTGCATACACTGGGCCACACCCGCTCTGCCCTACTTGTACCTACCATCACTCGACTGCCATCGCTTGCCGTTTCTGTGCTCATTGCAATATGTACGGCCATTTCACTACCAGCTACCGTGTTCGACAAACTCCTGCTCATCAAGCTCTACTTCCTGCCCCTCAGGGTCAACAAGCTCCTCCGGCACCCGCGGTCAACGCCAGAGCCTGCTTCACATGTGGTGATCCTAACCATTTCGCCAACATGTGCCCAAACCGGGTTGTGAAACAAGAGCCTCAGCAGCAGCAGCCTCAGCAGCAGCAACAGCAACAACAAGCAGCACGTGCACGAACTTTCAACATCAACGTGCGTCAAGCCCAAGCCGACAACAACGTGGTCAATGGTACGTTCCTTGTGAATGGTATTTATGCTTCGTGTTTATTTGATATTGGAGCCGATAATTGCTTTGTGTCGTTCGTATTCGAGAAGCTCCTTAATCGTAAACGCTCCCGACTCTCCTCGACGTTTGATGTTGAAGTCGCTACCGGAAGAACCGTCGCCGTTAATTCTGTTCTCCGTGATTGTACTCTTGAGCTCAACAATCACATCTTCCCAATCGACCTTATTCCGATGCAACTCGGAAGTTTCGATGTCATAGTAGGCATGGACTATCTTCGTGAAAACCATGCTGAAGTTGTGTGCTTCGACAAGATGATTCGATTCTCGCTTTCGAATGGTGATTTATTGTGTGTTTACGGTGAAACCGCTTCAAAAGGTCTCAAGCTCATGTCATGTATCCAAGCTAGCAAGTATCTCCGCAAGGAATACAGAGCTTTCTTGGCTAACATTGTAGTAGCGGAGAAGGAAAAGAAAGAGAAGAAGGAAGTGAAAGACGTTCCTGTGGTTCGAGAATTTCCTAATGTTTTCCCAGAGGATCTTCCCGGACTACCGCCAAGTCGTGATATCGACTTTCGTATCGACCTCATTCCTGGAGCCAACCCTATTGCCAAAGCTCCCTACCGACTCGCGCCGTCCGAAATGCGCGAACTCTCAAACCAACTCCAGGAATTACTTGAAAAAGGCTTCATTCGCTCGAGCACCTCTCCTTGGGGCGCACCAGTCCTTTTCGTCAAAAAGAAGGATGGGTCGTTCAGGATGTGTATCGACTATCGGGAATTGAATAAGCTAACTATCAAGAACCGCTATCCCCTACCCCGCATCGACGATTTGTTTGATCAGCTACAAGGCGCTACATGTTTCTCGAAGATCGATCTACGCTCAGGCTATCACCAGCTACGCATTCAGGAGGAGGATATACCCAAAACAGCGTTTCGAACTCGATATGGCCACTACGAATTCGTTGTTATGCCTTTTGGTTTAACCAACGCACCCGCGGTTTTCATGGACCTGATGAATCGCGTGTGTAAACCATATCTCGACCATTTCGTCATCGTATTCATCGACGATGTCTTGATCTATTCAAAATCGAAAGCCGAACACGCGCAACATCTACGTTTGGTTCTCAAGCTACTCCAGGGGAACCAACTCTATGCCAAGTTTTCCAAGTGTGAATTCTGGTTGGAGGAAGTTCAGTTTCTGGGTCAACGCCGATGGGTAGAACTTCTCAACGATTACGACTGTGAGATTCGTTATCACCCAGGCAAAGCAAATGTTGTTGTCGACGCACTCAGCAGACGGAGCTATCTGCTTAGCACTCGTAATGTTCAAGCTCAACACAACCTCGAAACCCTTATCGGCGAAGCTCAGCATGCGTGTTTTAACGAACGCACTCTGAAGAAGGAAAGAATCTACCACGATGGAGCCCAGCTTGTGAGCAAATCAAATGGGATATTCCACTTTCTGGACCGAATTTGGATTCCCAAATGAACCGATTTGCGACAAATCTTGATGGACGAAGCCCACAAATCCTGGTATTCTATTCATCCCGGTGCCGACAAAATGTACCAGGATCTCCGCTATAGGTACTGGTGGCCGGGCATGAAAAGGGATATTGCCCTCTACGTTGGAAAATGCCTGACATGTGCAAGAGTCAAGGCTGAACATCAAAGACCCTCTGGCTTGCTTGAATAACCACCAATCCCTATGTGGAAATGGGAGAGTATAGCCATGGACTTCATAACCAAGCTACCGCACACGTCATCAGGTCACGACAGCATTTGGGTTGTGGTTGACCGTTTGACTAAATTTGCTCACTTTTTGCCAATACGAGAAGACTACAAGGTAGAACGATTAGCCTGAATCTATACCGACGAGATCATTTGTAATCATGGTACGCCTCGTTTTGACTTGTAGGACCGGTTTTGACTCCGAAACGATTGCGAAACGAACGTATGACGTGCGAAATCCGTACACGAACGCGACCTAACACACAAGACGTAATATAAACGTGATTCTATTAGAAATCTAACACGAACAAGCACTTTGTATCACTTTCTCTCTCTAGATTCTCTCTCTAGATATAGAGCTCTCCTAAACACAAATGAGCCAAAAGTCTAAATTCTAATACTAAAGCTCCTATTTATAGGCCTTGGCTTTTAATGAGATTTCTCATTAATTACAATATTGCCACCTTGCCTTTTGTCTAGATATTACATCATAACGACTCGTTTCCTTCTGTTTCTCGCTACGGCTCGGATTGACGAAGGCGATAGACATAAATGCACTAACAGACTCCCCCTTGGATATTGCCGCAGTCAATCTCGATCATTGAGTCAAACTCGTAGCGTCTTCTTTTTCTCTCTCTCTTTGAATCTTCTTGAACAGAATCCCGGTGGATCTGTCTTCAGCTTCAGCTTCTCCTTTTTGTAAACTCTTTTCTTCATCAGGCTCCCCCTTTCGTCAAGCTTCCGTGCTTTGGGATCGTCACCTTGCTTTCCGTATACAAGTTCCTTTAGGATAGTTACATGGCTCCTTGAATCCACGCTTCCTTTTGCGTTGAGCTCGTCTTCAGATTCCCCCTTAGACTCGGCTTTCGAGATCGTAGTCTGGTACAACATCTGCAATTCTCAAACATTTATAAGTACAACCATTTTGAACATTCAATTTTCCAGACATCGTAATCTGGTTCTATTCAACTTTCTAAAACACTCCTCCTATCAACAATCTTCATAGATTTGGCAGTGTTAAGTATCCAAAATCCCTCACAGTTAATCATCCAAGTCCAAATTAATGACCTTTGAGATATCACAAACTGTTTTAGATTTTTGATTTTTAATTCAAGTTTCAAATTAATGAACTTGTTTTATTTTCAGAAACACAATCAGCATACTCAGATTTTGAAACTCAGCATTTCAGACATTGGTTGTCGAAAATAAAGCAGAATCAAAAATCTTTTTGTATTTTTCTGAAAATATAAAGCAGTAAAGAAATATGTACAAACATATTTACAGACCATATTTTTGTTTGAGTTTGCATCAGAGGATCATATTAGTTTCTGACAAGTCACAAGTACCGTTGAGCTTAGTTACACATTAAGAATTAAATAATTCACTTAGATTGTCGATATACTGGTCCACTTAAATTTTCACACAAACTTCAACTGATTCAGGATACGAATTAGGTGTTTTAAGAACTTAAACCCATTCATGTGTCCCACCTCTTGAATATACTCCCGTATCCAGATCCCAATATTCAGTCTTACATGTGAGTATACCTAGATGATATCTGTAAAGGGTTAAATTGCGAAACCGTGAGAGCTCAGGTCAGAACTTCCGTTCAGCAGAGAGATGACGGCTCGACTTTTGGTGTGTCCCCTTTAGAGGATCTTTTCTTCAACAGCAATGATTATCAATTTTATTGTTTCATCATTTTTGCTGAGGGCAGCGCTATATTTCAAGCAAGCAGAAAGTATTATACGGGGACTAGGCCATTGCTTCCGCAAAATCAGAAGTCCCGGGATAATACCCCAGATATCACTGAGTATAAAGACCTAGTATCTCAGAAAGAGGGACCTTTCAAACGAGATTTCAGGGGTTACTTATATATCCAAGTAGTGTTCCCCACGAAATAAGCAAGTTTGAATTTAGATTTATATCCCGAAAAAGTTTACTAAATGTATAAAAATCTATCGGCATATCATCAGTGAGACTGTTTAACGCTATTTAAACATTACATTTCTTTAGCATACTGTAACTGTCTACTGATGTACTATCATTTCCTTTTTTTTCGCAAAAAAACTCAATTTTGAATTTTTATTATGTTTTTGTCATTTTCAAATTTTCAAATGTTTTTTGTATTTTCTAACAATTTTTCTCCCCCTAAAATGCAAAACCATTTAAAAAAATTTTACAACCAACACTGATAGCTTCATCTCGCCATCCATTTTCTGCTTAAAGTGCTCTGATTTGCAAAAAAATAACATACCCCCATGATTTACAATACATTGATATTTACAGTTTGAAAACCGTTTTTCAATCTTGTGAAATTAATCATGTTTGTTCAGCCGTGAGGGTTTCGGCGTATTCAATCAACACACACACACACACACACACACACACATATATATATATATATATATATATATATATTTTAATTTTCTATTTTTGACAAAAATTAAAAACAAACATATTTTTGGTTTTTAATTTTTTTCAAATGTTTAGGATTTTTGAAAATATTGTATATTTATGTACAGAATGAAAATAAACTTCTTGTTTCAACCAACACAGGATTCAGCAGCCTCCTTTCCTCGTTGTGCCAGGCTGCTCCAACTTCCATTTTTCTTGAGCACCTGCACATTCAACTAATTCAATTACTTGAACAATTTAGCCCAGGTCTGTTGGACCTTAGGCATTTCAACACAATATCCATCATTTAACTTCGGAAAATCTTTCTCATCAAAGACTTTTTCAACTTTAATTTCATCTTTTTCATCTTTTACCAAAGTGACTTGTTTCTTAACACTCCAAGTTTGACCTTTTGGAGTACCTCTTTTGTAAAAATGAGACTCTTTTTGAACATTCTGTTTTTGAACAACTTTTGGTTTCCAAAACTCTTGTGGTTTTGTCATATCAACAGTTGTTTTCCAACTTTGAGTTGTTCTGATTCTGGGTGTGTGAAAATTCCAGGTCTGGCTAGAATCGAACCTGTTCGGGTTTGATTTCCAGTTTTGAGCCGAAGCAAACTTGTTTGTGTTGTACCTCCAAGTTGGTTTTGAGTCAAATCTGGTTGACCTTTGTCTCACATTCTCAGATTTTTGTTTCTCAGCATCAATCTTCTTTATGTCAACATCCACAGGTTTCAGATTTGGACACTTTCGTGCAAGATGTCCTTTTTTATCACATTTGAAACATGTTCTCATGGAAACATCTTTGACCTGTGGTTGTTGCTTTTTCTTTTGAGCTAAGAACTCTTCAATAGACTGTTGTCCAATTTTAAGTTCTTTTTCTTCAGCTAAACTCTTTCCTTGAACAAAACTCATTTTTGTCTGAAAATTCAGAGTTTCATTTCTTTTCCAACTTTGTTTCTTCTTATAACCCAACCCAGCCTTCATGTTTTTCTTCTTGAAACTAGGTTTGTTATACGAACCTCTATGACTCTTACCAGCAAATTTTGAAATCTCAGACTTCTCAATCTCAACCAGTTTGAAAACTTTATCAACCTTTTCTGAAATCACATTCTGAATCGGGAATACAACATCTAAGAACAATTTGTCCGATCCAATCATGGTATAAACCAATCCTTTTGAATCATCATTCAAACTTTTCTCGGATTTTGTGTTTTTCAGATAACTATCATGAAGATTTCCTTCATCTTCATCCTGTGATTCAGATTTACCTGTATCAACCGACTCTTCTTTCAACACACTTTCAACGACTTTACTTACCACCTCTGAATCACTAGAATCATCAGATTTGGAATAGGTTATGTCAATGTTGTCTGGCAATTGGTCTACCATGTTGAAAGCTTTTTCAACCTTTTCATCATCATAAAACACAAACTTTTCCGGTGGTGGAACTTGATGAAACTCTGAACCAATACCTTTCGTGTTTTTCTCAGAATCTTTCCCATCCGGTTTTATGTTGAAAATACGTTCAAGCACATATGACGACGTGTGATAACTTTTTAATTTGTTGTTATCCTGTTCTAGATCAGCAATCTTACGCTTAAGTTTAGCAACATCTTCAATATAAGAATTTACAACTTGTTGTTTAATTTCATACATTCGTTTTAGTTCATTTGATGTTTCAGAACAGTATTTCAATCTTGATTGAACAAGTTTCATTTCACTCTTTACTTTTTCATATGATTCCTTTGTAATGTGATAAGCCAATTTTATTGAATCATATTCCTTTTTCATTTCTTGGCAAATATTTTCTTTTTGAGAACATTCTTCTGTCATTTTAGAAACATTTTCTTTCAAAACTTCATTCTCTTTTTCTAATTTTTTATATTTTTCTGAAAGCGTTTCATTATTTTCTTTTAAAACTTTTTCATTTTCAAACATTTCTTTGCACTTGTTCTTGAAAACTTCTTCAAGTTTTGTGAAATCAAGATCTCTTGTTCTGATCTTTTCGTCTTTCTCAGTACAAGCACTGCACGTTTCCATGCATTTCTTGCACTGTTTAACAATTTCAGTTAAGATGTTAGAATCAGAATTTTCCTCAGTGATTGGCACCTTGGTGTTTGCTTTTGTTTCTGTCTGATCAGTTTCTTTCTGCTGCTTCTCTTCAACAACATCACCACTAACATCTGTTGAACTTTCAACCTTCACTTCTATCAAACTTTCCTTCTCCTTCTTGGCCTCTTCAACTTGCTGTTCTTCAGTAACAGCCTTTTCTTTCTCAACTACCTTCTCTTCAACTTTCTCAACTCCTTCTTTCACTTTTTCTTCAACCTTGACCTCCTCAGCAACCTTCTTCAAATCATCAACTAAATTCTCAATGTTCTTCTTCATTCTTTCTTCATTCCTCTTCCTCAGTTTTGTTGTCATAGCATCCCTGATGATTTTATCCAGCCTTTTCACATATGTCTTGTCTTTTGCAACATTGGAATAATATTCGCCGGATCGAGGAATTACAAGAAGAACATCATCATGAACTATGTCTCTTCTTGGAACAACCGGTTCACCTTGTTTATTGACATAACATTCTTGTTTTTTATCCCATCTTTTGTTCGCAACAGCATTCTCATATTCTTCTTGCATTTTCTCCATTCTGCACCCCACAATAAATCTTTCTCTTTCAGTCTTCTCTTTCAAAATCTCTTCTCGAGTTTTCTCTTTGATTTCAGCCATGATACTATCTTCTTGAATCACCTGAAACAAACAAACAACAAAATCAGTTCAATCACTAACAATCAACTGAATCAAACAAGTATCCGACGCTTTAACCTGAATCACAACGAGTGAGTCAACAAAAGTCAACAAAATGAATATGTAACAATGGATTGGGTGGGAATCCGCTTGGACGAGTATCCGACGCTTTAACCTGAATCACAACAACAAATGAAATGATTAGGATCGGGTGGTAATCCGTTTGAATTGCCACTCAATTTGTTGCACTTTAAACTTGAACAAACAAAATGCCTTGAATCGGATTGTGATGACTTTTGAACAAGGTGGTAATCCAATCAACCTACCACTCGATTGATAACACTACACGACAAAAACTTTTGGATGTCAACAAAGAAATGTGATTTTCAAAATATACCCATGCAATTCATTAATGATTTCACATGCACATTTAATAGTCGACAAGTTTGAATTACAAATCAACTTCTGATTGAATATTTAATATGTGGGATGACAACAAAATTAATTGGGCCGCTTAATATTTTTATATCAATTCAAGTAATCACATGCAACAAACACTACTCGAAATCTGATATGGGCCGATAACAGTTATTGGGTTTCAAACCTACATGCACACTGATTGCTGATATCCTTTTTTTTATCAATTCAATTAATTTATCCAATTATATATGAATCACGTGAACTGATTTCTTCAATTAAAAATAGCCGACAACATTTATGATGTGTAAATTCTCATTGGGCCTCTAAATCCTTAATAACAACAATTTTATTTAAGTGTCCGACAACTTTGTTTCACAATACAACTCTATTGGACCGATGTATATTGACTCACGAGACTTCTGTTGATTTCATATTCAATTTTTATAGGACCTCCACTTTGTCTTGAGCAATGAAACTAATTAATACTATCACATGTAACAATAAACGGTGCTGACACAATGCAGATCAGATTAATATTAAATTGTGATTGGGCCGTGATATAATGGTCAGATCAAGTTTACTTCACATGCAATCCATTGAGTTTATGTCCGACAACAATATGACAAATCAGGTCTTTTAGTCAGACAACCACTTTCGAGCGGAATCAGATGTTTATCACTTCGAGCGGAATCAGTTGAAGACTGTTTGGAGCGGAATCAACAATTGGGTAACTTGGAGCGGAATCAGGAACTATTTTGGAACGTAATCTGAGTTTGTCAGCCTGGAGCGGAATCAGCAAGTATTTTGGAGCTGAATCAGAAGTATTCTGGAGCGGAATCAGGAACTTACGAGCGGAATCAGACAATGTAAGTTCGAGCGGAATCAGGCTGTTAATCACGAAATCGCACCTAAAAACTCAGATTTCTCCTAAACGGCTAGGAATTAGGATCTGAAACTTGGTAGGGCTATAGATCAGGTGTTTTCGCACATCATATCAAAAAATCATGAATTTTGGACCGTAAACCCCGTTCAATTTGACGATTTTCAGTGAAAAACGTGATAAAAATGAAAAAGATGAAGAAATAGATGAAATCCGGATCTGAATCTGATGATTTTCTGCGCGGAAATGTGTGATAGATCAGTGCAATCGAGCTCCTGCTCTGATACCACTTGTAGGACCGGTTTTGACTCCGAAACGATTGTGAAACGAACGTATGACGTGCGGAATCCGTACACGAACGCGACCTAACACACAAGACGTAATATAAACGTGATTCTATTAGAAATCTAACACGAACAAGCACCTTGAATCACTTTCTCTCTCTAGATTCTCTCTCTAGATCTAGAGCTCTCCTAAACACAAATGAGCCAAAAGTCTAAATTCTAATACTAAAGCTCCTATTTATAGGCCTTGGCTTTTAATGAGATTTCTCATTAATTACAATATTGCCACCTTTCCTTTTGTCTAGATATTACATCATAACGACTCGTTTTCTTCTGTTTCTTGCTACGGCTCGGATTGACGAAGGCGATAGACATAAATGCACTAACACCTCGCGACATCATCTCTGATCGTGATGCTCGGTTTACCTCGCGACTGTGGGAAACATTTCAGATGGCACTCGGTACATCGCTTAATTTAAGTACCGCTTTCCACCCTCAAACCGACGGTCAGACTGAAAGAACGATTCGTACTCTTGAAGACATGCTCCGTTCGTGTGTCATAGACTTCGGTGGTAATTGGAACAAATACCTGCCGTTAGTCGAATTCTCGTATTACAACAGCTATCATTCCAGCATTCAAATGGCACCATTCGAGGCCTTATACGGAAGAAGATGTCGATCGCCTATTGTGTGGCACGAGATCGGTCATTCGCAATTAACCGGTCCCGAGCTACTACAAGAAACGACAGACAAAATTTTCCAAATTCGAGACAACTTGGTAAAAGCTCGGAATCGACAGAAAAGTTACGCCGATAAACGACACAAGCCCTTTGAATTTGACGTTGGTGACTACGTACTCCTAAAGGTATCACCTTGGAAGGGTGTGGTCCGATTCGGCAAGAAAGGAAAGCTCGCACCTCGATATGTTGGACCTTTTAGGATTCTGGAAAGGATCGGAAAAGTCACCTACAGACTTGAACTACCGGAGGAACTTAGTAACGTCCACCCGACTTTCCACGTGTCAAACCTCCAAAAATGCCTCGCTGACCATGACTTAATTGTACCTCTCGATGATCTGCAAGTGAACGAAACATTACACTTCGTGGAGAAGCCTGTCGAAATCATGGATCGTCAAACCAAGCAACTCAGACGCTCTCGCATTCCTATTGTGAAAGTCCGATGGGAAGGCAAACGAGGCGCAGAGTTCACTAGGGAACTCGAAAGCGACATGAAGGCGAAGTACCCGCAGTTATTTAAAGAGAAAGTCTAGAAAGAGAAAGTTCTCAAACGTGAGTCACGGTGTTGTACAACTTCCAGCCTAATTTCGGGACGAAATTCCCTAAACAAGAGGAGGCTGTAACACCCCGTGTTTTCGAGAAGTCAAAGTCAAGGTCAAAGTCAACGACCGATTTCGCGCAACTTGACTTGTAGTTAATGTCTTTTATGTGTTTAATTTAGTTGTATTATGTGGAGTAAGTGTTAATAATTACAACAATCGACGTATTTCAATCGCCATCTAATCGACTTACGACTGTGAACTATAGGAAGTAACAATGCGATAAAGTTAACGAAACAATAATCAAACTATGCCAATCGAATCGACATCAAATCGCAGCTCGAACTACGTGTTTTAATTATTGTTGTACGTGTGTGTGTGCCCTAGGTGTTACTTGTGCATGCTTACTTTTGTTACGTGTGGTAATCAACCGAAACTCGAAATGCAATCGAACTCAGTCGAACTCGAACTCGAATCACAATCAGTGGAGAAGGGATAGTGCGAGATATGAGTGGTTGGGATTAAAAGTAATTTGAATAGGAAACTCTATCGTATCGCACCGATCGCAATCAAAATCGAATCAGCAAGAATCGTCACACCGAACACTCGAAACGTGCAACTGATCGATCAGGCTACCAGCCGATCGAACAGCCTGCAGAACGGACTGCTGTCCGATCGAGCTGCCTGGCCGATCGGCCAACACTTTCCCCTTTTGGCATCCTATAAATACCCCTGTCATTGTCATCCTTTCCACTTTTGGAAACCTGTGTTCGACCAGCACGCTTAACTCAACCTTTTCTCAGATTTCTCTCGATTCCGGTAAGATCTCGTCCTAAACCTTGTACTTTCTTGATCTACACGCACTCCTACACCTTTCTTCTTTCAAATCTTAACTTTTAACCGTGAAATCATCAAGATTCAAGTATTCTAGGATGATGTCATCATGGGTTCTTGAAAAACTTCATGTTTTGGCCTCAATCCACCAAGAATAACTTGGATCTAGCCGATTTCCACATAAACAAACAAAGATCTTTCATAGATCTAAACATATACCCGGTGAAAAGGATTGAAAGACGGATTTTCCAACTTACTTTCAACTCTTTTTCACTCAATGCCTTCAAACTGATAGAAACGGAGCCTGTGCCGGCTTACAAGTCACTCTGGTGGTTGCATGGCTCAAGATCCGGATTCTATCCACGAGGTTAACCGATTTCGGGTTAAACGATAAACTCCGTTCCGAACAGTTCACCAGCCGGACCTGGGTGATTCCTGTCCGACCAGGAGAACCAAGTAAAGACGAGGGATCTATGGTTCGACTCGTTGTCAAAATACCTCAATAAAACGACAGACAAACAGAACAACCAAGTGTTAGACGAATAGGCGGATCAGGTCAGGGTGCTGACCGATCAGACTGTTGTCCGAACGGACAGCCAGCCGATCAGATAGTCAGCCGATCGACTGGCCAGCCGAACGGTTAACACATGGTCCCACACAACCAACTTACTTTGAAGACTAGTATTGAATGGATTGCCGTTCGATCGGACTACTGTCCGATCGGATTACTCTTCGGATCATGAGATACTATGCTTCAACACTTAATCGATTTTCAACATGTTCGATGCACTAGGAAGTGCCACCCGATCGAACAGCCGTCCGATCAGGTGTCACCCTGCTAAGAACACATCATGGTTGTTCATGCATGTTGTCCGATCGAAAAGCATTAGTTTTCCGATCGAACAGCATTAAAGTTGTTGACTATTGTTGACTTGCCAACCGATCGGTCAGCAAATCATTAAGTTTTGACTTGTCGACCTGTCCGATCGAACACCTGTCCGATTTAACACCTAGCCGATCCAAAGCACATCACTACAACTCATTAAAATACCTAGCCGGTCGGGTTGCCGGCCGATCGAACAGCCGTCCGATCGACCAATCTGAAGAGTAAAGGTACTTCAATGTTTTCAAATGCTACAACGAAAACTTCAAAAGTCAAGCCATCATACACACACATTCATCTCATAGGAAGAAACAATCCACTCGAATAGTCATCCGACCGGACTACCGTCCGACCGGATGACCATCCGAATGGATCGTTATCCGAACGGTCAGCCGTTCGATCGAACTACCGTCCGATCGACCAGCTGTCCGACTCTCCAATACTTGTTTCCCGTTTTAAGCGTCACTTATCGTTATGCTATCAATCCATTCAGGCTACTTTACTCACTAAGCGCTCCCTTCAATCCATCAACCGCTGTGAGTATACTCGATCCCCTTTTGCTTTATGCACTTTTGGGTGTTACATACGTTACAACTATTCAAATCACATCAAACACGCTACTCAATGCTATTTGAACGCTAACCTTTAATGCATGTTATACGTGGCTTATGAATGCTTGTTTGTTATGTTTACACATGGAATGTTGTCTACCTGCCTTAGCAACGATAGTACTATAGTTTGGACTCAGCACCCGTTCACACGGGGGTTGTTAAGGACAATTACTTGCATGGATTACAGTGGTAAACATGTATTGCGAACTGCCCCGGGCAGTCAACTCGTAGTCATTGGTATCGATGGATCTATGTCGATAACTAACGTGCTTCATTTCACTATGTGTACGTGCTGGTTATGCGTAAACGAATTCGAACTCTATATGCAATTATCAAACTTGTATGCTCACCTTTACATTATATGTATTAACTTTATTTTAACGTATGTGACAGGTGTTTAGGTTGTTTCTATGCTTAGCTTGCTGGTGATGAAATTGAGGCTAGGGAAGGAGTCCTAGAAACCAATGAACAATTTTAACTATTTTAAATCTGAGTTGTCGGAACTGAATTATTTGCCTAGTTTTATCTGTAATAATTTGTTTACTGTTTGAGACATGGTATGGGACATGTTATTTAATTGAATGGTAATGATAATTGTTATGGAAACTTCTGGACAATCTGTTTCGCTCAGTGCCATGCCCCGATGTTTCCGCCATCGGTTGGGGTGTGACAGAAAACCTACTGGCATATCATCAGTGAGACCGTTTAATGCTATTTAATCATTTCATTTCTTTAGCGTACCGTGACAGTCTACTGATGTACTATCATTTCCCCTTTTTCACAACAAAACTCATTTTTTATTTTATCATGTTTTTGGACTTTTCAAATTTCTAATGTTTTTGGATTTTCCGAAATTTCTTACTCCCCCTAAAATTCAAAACCATTTTAAAGAAATTTGAGAAACAAACTATACAAGTAAAGTGACAACTGATTCGAATTGCTTCAATTCGCCATCCACTTGGCATAAACAATCAGAACTCCCCTTACAACAAACTATTTTCCCATTATGATTTCAAAACACTTAAGTTTGTTTTAATCAAATGGTTTTTCCGGAAAATTAGTTTTGTTGAAACCACTTGTAAAAACGGGGTTATGATCATCACATTGTTTTCCAAAAACCACATGAATAAAAGTTAAATCAAGTTCAACTTAATGACCTTGACTAACCACTTGTAGGTAAAAACCTTCAACCACTTGTAGATTTTTATTTCAACAATAACCACTTGTAAGTCGAAATTTCACAGATGTGAATTTCTCAAGAAAGATGCCGATTCCTACTCCTCAATTACCAACCTGGGAGTTCCGGCAAGTCAGGTTTTTAATCAGAGAATGCATTCACCCAAGCCTGAGCAGCCTTGGGTGATTTTGATCCATCTTTATCCCACCATCTTTTAGATTTATAAAAATCTTTCACACCTTTCACCTTTCCGTCAACCATCTTACCAAAAATATGTTTGACTTTTCCATTGAAAGCCTTTTCAGCATCAAATTCTTCTTTACCAGCAAAGAATTGATCTGAAATCTCAATTTTACCAACTTTTAACTTCAAATTTTCCTTCGACAATGGCGGAAATTTTTCATCGTTCATCTCAGGAACGGAATCTTCAACATGTTTCTCAACAAATGACTCCTCTGATTTTATGGAATCAGATTCATTGTCAGAACTACTCTCTGTTTTAACAACCCATTTCTGTTTGTTCAAATCGACTTTTCTTTTGTAAAAACGTTTTGAAACATCACCAGTTTCGAAAGTAGAATTTTCAAACACATTAGATTTTTCAGTTGGTTGTTTCCTTTCATCAACACATTTTTCTTTTAATTCTGAGTTAAAAGAAACTCCCTGTTTTGTGTTATTGGACTGTTGGCAATTCCAGGCAATGTGTCCAATCTTGTGACATTTGAAACATTTTCTTTTGTCAGCTCTTGGTACAGATTTCTTCAATACATTCTTTTTCTGTTCAGCAAGAAACTCTCGGTTTGACTGTCTCCAGAATGGTTTCTTCTGCTCTTCTTCCGAACTTCCTTCTGAAACAAATTTAATTTTTGATTTATAATTTTTCTCATTTTTATAATTTTCTAGAAAGATAAAACCTAAACCTTTCTTTTTGAAATTACTGTTATGGTTTTGTTTCTTTTGAAAACCATAACCAGAACTGTAACCCTTTTTCTTGTTTACTTTTTGTTGAACTCTTGAAGTGCATTTTTTAGGTTTTTCAAAAAGATTTAAATCTTTTATTTCAGAAATATTAATTTCTGTCAATTTGAAAACCTGGTTGATCATTTCAGTTTTGACACTTCTTATTGGAAATTCCTCATCGGAATATAATTTGTCCGAATCACTCAAAGTATATGCCACTTTGATAGGTTCATCATTCAAATTATTTTTCGATAACAGAAATTCTTTATTATAAACCCGTTTGACTGGTGAACTCGGACTCTTCTCGGATGAACTCGAACTATCTGATTTAGACTCCGACTTTGACTCTTCATCCATATCCAACACCTGATCAACCACTTTCTTTAATAACACAGACTCAGGATCGGTTTCAGACGCTGTGAATGTGACGTCAATGTTGTCTAGTAACTCATCAATGGTTTCAGACTTTAATTTTATGTTGACAACCTTTTTTAGACGTTCCTCATTTGGTTTTCTGGGAGAATAACTTTCATAGATTGGAGGCGGACACTTGTTATACTTGACATTTTGTTTCTTACCAGCATCCGTATCTTTTGTCTTTTTATCTTGAAACGCTTTAAGACCTGCCACAGTAGGATAAACTCTGTCAATCAAATAATCACAAGTTGTATAACTCAACAGTAATCGTTTGATTCTTTCACTCTCAATCTTTTCAAGTTCCAAATCTTTCTTCAGTTTTGCACAATCTTCAATGTATTCATTAATGACCTTCTGCTTCGTCATTAATGTTGAACTCATCATTGTCATGGCAGCATCAACCTCTAAGTTTATTTTGTTCAGACTATTAACTGTTTTGTTCAGAACATCATATGATTCCTTCACATATTTCACATCAAACAGCAGTTTCTCTTTAATTTCTTCAAGTTCACTAATCTTCTTGTCTTTTTCTTCACAATCTTTGCAAGATTCCAAACATTTCTGACAAGGTTTAGTAATCTCGACAATCTTTTCAACTTCGACAATTTTCTCAACTTCAACAATTTTTTCAACAATTTTTTCAACCACTTTCTCTACTACCTTTTCAACCACACCCGGTTCTTCATCAAAAACTATTTTTACTTCATGATCTTCACCTTCAACCTTCTCTGTCGAATCTTCTTCAACTTTTGCTTCTTCAGCTTCCGATTTTGCCTTTTCTTCAGCAATTCTTCTTGCTTCCAGTTCTCTTTTCAATCTAGCAGCCTTCTTCTCATTCAACATCTCGATCTTATCTGCAAAAAACAAGTTAAAACTGAATGAGTCTAAGTTTTTTCTAGCATTATTAATGTACTCTTCCTCATCATCAGTATCATTATCACTTTCTGATGATTTGAAAATCTTTATTCTCTTTGGTTTAGATTTGACTTCTTGTTCTTCCAGGATTCGAGCAACAAGTCCCGAATTAGCCGGAATGTATTTGTCCCAGCTGAATCCTTCTACCACTTTTTCATCATCTTGATGGATAAGATAAGCTTTCTTCTTTCCGTCTTCAATAGCACGAGATGATGATGGTTGTTGATCAATCTGATGAAAAATGGATTTCTGATAATAATCATTCTTTTCTTGTCTTCCAGTTGTTTCTTTATTTTTACACTCTCGTTTAAAATGTCCCTTTCCTTTGCAACGAAAACAAGTAACCTTTGATTTGTCAAATCCTATCAGGGATTTAGACATCTCACTAAACTCATCTCTACCGGTGATTTGTTGAAATTTTTCTGCCCTTCTAACAGCACTGGCTAAACACCACTTAACATCCATCAACTCAAGTTCTTCAGCATCTATTTGGTCATAATCCTCTTTGGTGAGCATTGGATTTCCAATTTTTCCAGCAACTAAACTTTCATACGAGTCTAACATAGCAACAAGTGATGCCATGTGTTGTTTAGCTATTTCTGGAGAAAGATTTTGACCATTTTGAATGTTCAAAGTAACGTTGCATTGCAAATTTGTTGAATTCTGTCGTTGAGGACTCGGTGTTGTACAATTCGGATCAAAACTTGAAAACGAAGACGAATAATCTCCACTCTGAGTTGTAGTGCTAACATTTGGTCCAGAAGAACCATCAGCACTAAAAGCAGTCTTGATCTTTGGACTTAGAGTGGTTTCAAATTTATTTCCTCTGTAATACAGACTGACATCTTGTTGTGCATTTGGATTAGACATGATAGCCGTTTTCTGAATGTCCAATTCATGTTCTTCAATCTTCTGAATAAACTTTGCCAAATTCATACTTTCAGATATTCTCAAATGTTTCAAGATCAACAAATATGTTCCCCATTTATTCTGTGGTAACGCATCGGCTAGCTTATCAACCCATTCATCGTCGTCTTTCTTAATATCCAACCTTCCCATTTCCAGAACAAGATGACAATATCTATCGATGGTCATTTTTGTTGTTTCACCTTCCAAAGCCACAAACATATCAAATGATTTCTTTAATAAAGCCTTTTTGTTCTTTATCATATCAACGCTTCCCTTGAACTTTTGAATCAATGCAGTCCAAATTGATCTTGCAGTACCCGAATGTTGAAGCAAAACAAAGATATCTTCTTTAACTGCTTGTTGGAGAATGCTGATCATCATTTTTTCACTTGTGTATTTCAATTTTTCACCATCTGAATAGTCACTAAAAGCTTTTTCAAGCCCACGTTCATTTTTCGGTTTCTCATAATCTACCTCTAACGAACACCATGCGTCAAACTTATAAGCTTGCACCCAGTTTTCAAACCGATTTTGCCATCCTCTAAAATCTTCAATGTACATAAGCTTCGCCGGTTTTTGATAAGTTCCCGTCTCATTCTTACTGTAAACAGTTTCAGCAGCTGTAACAGGAGCAATTGGTGTAGCAAACGCATTGTAAAATTCCTCTTCCATGTTTCAGTACAAATTTTCACAAAAACACAAATTCACACGAAATACAATCTCAAGCGAAAACACTTTTTGGTGCGGAATACCCTTCAAACGAAATGCTCTTCAAACGAAATAACCTTTTGATACGAAATAGACTTTCAAGCGAAATACCCACTTTCAAACGGAATGGTGATTTCGTGCGAAAACAGTCACGCGAAATGACAAATTGGTGCGAAATAACCTGATTTCGTGCGAAATAAGGTGACTTCGTACGAAATGCAATGCAGACTCACACGAAATAAGCTATTTTGTGCGAAATGGGGTTTCAATGTTGATTTCGTGCGGAATAACGATGTTGCGTTCATGCGAAATGAGTTTCCAAGGAGTATTTCGTACGAAATGAAGAATCTAGTTCAAACGAAATAGTCTATTACGCGCGAAATGCTGCTGATGTCATCATTTCGATCAGATTTTTGTCCAATTGATCAAGTTTTTAATTGATTTTAAGTCTGATTCTTTCAAGGCTTTGTTAAAACTATGTTTCGCACTTAATATGTGAAATTCAAACCATTTTAACCGTGAAATTCTGTTTAATTTTGAAAAGAAGGTGTAGAAGACAGAAATTTTGGTGAAATAAAGCTGATTTGACAAGAACTCTTCCTCCTGAGCTCTGATACCACTTGTAGGATCGTTTTCACGACCAATACGAGTCGTTCAGAAGCGTTCTTATCAATAAGAAAGGCGGAAACAGACGTATTGACTTGGAATCGGCTTGATTTACACACAGAATCACTTTTAATGTCTTGTATATTGATTTGACAAAGATTACAGGCAGTAGACACGTCGGCAGCAGTTCGGTACCGGAAATCAGAATCGTTACAAATGACAAGGCACAACGAATATTTATAGTGGAGGGTATTTCGTACGAAATGACCAAGAGTCATTTCGTGCGAAATCAGCTTCCATTCACATTCTCGTTTTTCGTGCCCTGATCTTTCTAAACTAGTACAAGACTCGATACAAGACGAAGTCGACAGACATATGCACCTACAGAAAGAGAGAATAGAAGGACTTTATTGTAATTTGCATGATATGGTTGGTAATCCCGATTTGATTGTCGGCCCGTGTTCGTACACAACGACCCGTGTTCGTTAGCGATCCGTGACCGACAAGATTTCGTTGTGTTTTTGGGTCGCCGCCGACGAGTACCGTACCGGAATCGCAACCTCTACCTTAGCCGTCGTCGATCTGATAAGTCCGTCTCAGATCTGGTGCATGCGTTCCTGGAAGACCGGACGATTGACCGTAACCTAAACTGTCGCGCAACGCAACCACCACACACCGTCAGTTCACCAAGCAGTAACCCTCGTGGTTGTTAGGGTTGAAACCACCATCACCCGGAAAACCATATTGAGTCCCGGAGTGCTTCGTGGGTGTTGAGATTGACCCTTATCAGAGGAATATATAATTAAACCCAAAACTGGATCAGGGCAGTGGATCCAGAATAAGCAGATGTTATGTATACAAGTCTCTCCCCTTGAAAGTGGTTTCAGCATCTGATGACCTCCAATCCACTTATCGTTACAACTGCTGACTTACAACTGCTAATCAAGTCAAAGACTGATGAAGACTAAAGCCATGTTGTTCAATCTACTGCTATGGGTCAAGCACTGCTGAATATGTCAAGTACTGCTGGGTTCACATCAGTGGAAGGATTCAGCAGTAGTTTAGTTTGTTTATGTAATGTATTGTAATCAGTAGTTAGCATAAGCAGTGTTTGTATAGATCAGTTGTTAGAGTTTGTTAGGAGGTTAGATGTCACTTTCATGGTGACGTCAGCAAAGATGCCACAGTGGTTTGTCCGTGCCTATAAATAGAACTGTACTGTTCTATCAGCTCTTCACCATCTTTCTTCTCTTCCTTTTCTTCTTCTTTGGACCAGGGGTCAATCAATGGTTCAATCAGGGTTTCTGAATTTTCTCCCAGCAGTAGTTCACCAGCAACAGCAGTAACCACTGCCTCAGCAACTTCATCCACTGTTTCAGGACTTGTTTGCCCCTTTTCAGCATCCAGCTCTTCTGGTATTGACTCTAATGCCATAAGACAGAATTCATCATTAGTAGCATAGAGTGCAAAATTTTCATCACCTAACTCTTCAGGTAAGCTGCTCCAGTCAACAAAGCCTTGGGTGAAAAAGCTTTGCTGATCTGGTTGAACCACTGCTGGTGGTGCAGCTTGTTGTGGTGCAACTGGTTGCACTTGAACCTGAGGTACAGGAGCCTGAACATACTGAATTTGAGGGACAGTGGTTTGAACATAATGCACAGGAACAGGGTTTGCATAATGAGCAGTGTTTACATGGGCAGCAGGGGTATAATGGGAATAGTGCACAGTGCTTTGATTTTGTGGCCTAGGGTTTAAGCTGGGATGAGTAACAATTGGACCAGTGATTTGACTCCTACATTCCCTAGCAAAGTTTCCTAGCCTATTGCACTTGTAGCACTTGATTTTTGACTTATCTAACCCCACTTTTAAATTCCCATGTAACCCTGGGAATTTTCTCCCTGTCCTTTTGTAAAATTTGCTTGTTCTTACACTAAGCAATGCCAATTGATGAAAAATGTCCATTTCTTCAAGGTCAGTTGGATCAAAGTGTTGTAGGTCATTTAGTTCAAAGCTCAAGTTATCTGACATCTGGTTTTCACAATTTGCAGTGAAAGCATAATTTGCAGAGTGAGAATCAGACTTGTTAAAGTTTCCTCCAGCAGTTATATCAATAAAATGATCATAACTCTGATCCTTACTACTGCTACCAGATTCTTACTGACAAAAAAGAGTTGTGCTGCCAAATGCATAATCATCAGCAACTTTACCAGACTCTTGCAACTTATTTTTCTGGTTTAACTCCCTTTCATAGGTCAGGAGTCTACCATGAAGTTGGGTCAGGGTCAGATCTTTGAACTCAACAGAATTTCTAGTTACAAAAGCAATTGTATCCCATTTTTCAGGTAGTGATCTAAGAAACCTGCTATTTTGTGTTGAATTAGGAAATGTAACTTTAACAAGTCTTAGCTCACTAATGAGACAACTAAATCGCTCAAACTGTTGGGTCAATGATTCACCCTTGATGTGACAAAAGGTTTCATACTGCTAATTCAGAATTTCCCTATTATTTTCAATAACTTCTTCCGTTCCCCCAAACTGTTCCTTCAGTGCATCCCATAGCTCTTTGGCACTGTTACAATGTAACAGCCCAGCATAAATTTCATTTGGTAATGCAGATGCAATGATGCTAAATGCTTTGGCATCGAGTTCGAACTTTTGGAAATCAGTTTCAGTGTAATTTTCAGGTTTTTTAGGTTCGAACTTCTTTGAATCCTCAGCACTTGGCACCATGGGAACATGTGGTCCGAAAACAACAGATCTCCAACATCCAGTATTCTGTTGAGCAAGGATGTGACCCATCCTTCTCTCCCAGATGTTGTATTCATTACGTTTAAGCATGGGTGGTTTGAAAAGTGAGCCGATGTTATTCTTATCATCTTGTGATTGTGACGTCATCCTGGTTGTTTTACAGGCACTGATTAATCAACTTTAATGGTGATTAAACCTTGCTCTGTTTTTCAACAAAACGAACAACTATCAGTATCAACGATTGTGAGCTGAACTATTTATGTCAAAATGATTGTTAAATCAAATTTGACTGTCCGAGCTCTGATACCAATTGTTAGGATCTGAGTTTGGATTGATTGTGTTTTGTGTTTGAATTAAGATGAACAATGAACACGTAATGCAGCTGAATGTAAATGGAAACAAACTTTGCACACAATCAAACAGGAGAATTGCTTTCAACACACATTTTCAACAAAGAACCGAATGATTGAATCAACGATTACAATTGCATGCATGTAACAAACTCCCCCTCAGCCTGAGCTCACAGTGATTTGTTCGTACAGGAAGAAAGATGGTGAAGAGCTGATAGAACAGTACAGGGTACTGTTCTATTTATAGGCACGGACAAACCACGGTGGCATCTTTGCTGACGTCACCATGAAAGTGACATCTAACCTCCTAACAAACTCTAACAACTGATATATACAAACACTGCTTATGCTAACTACTGATTACAATACATTACATAAACAAACTAAACTGCTGCTGAATCCTTCCACTGATGTGAACCCAGCAGTACTTGACATATTCAGCAGTGCTTGACCCATAGCAGTAGATTGAACAGCAGGGCTTTAGTCTTCATCAGTCTTTGACTTGATCAGCAGTTGTAATTCAGCAGTTGTAACGATCAGTGGATTGGAGGTCATCAGATATTGAAACCACTTTCAAGGGGAGAGACTTGTATACATAACATCTGCTTATTCTGGATCCACTGCCCTGATCCAGTTTTGGCTTTAATTATTTGTTCCTCTGATAGGGTTCAATCTCAACAGTGGGAGAAAGGGCAAACTGGTCAGTTTACAAGCTGGTCATTTCACAATATACGAAGGGCATTTTTGTAATATTTTCGGTGCACTGTCGCACCGACTTTCTCCATTAACATTGTATAGAATTTATCTCCTCTTTTTAGCGGAAATCATTGAAGCTATAAAGCTATAACTTATAAAAACTAACATCAAGAGTATTTCTTAACAAACTTTGGGGCACTAACAAGAATAAGGATTGTCTTTTTTTATCATTAAGAAAAGCACCATGTTGAAAATAAATCTTAGAATTGATTCACTATATAAACGTTATCGCCTTTTTTTTTTTTTAAGAAAAGAAACATGTTCAAAATGAATCTTAGAATTAATTCACTTTAAACATTAAACAATTTAAGATTGAGAATCAAAAACATAAAATCAAGGGCGGACCTACCCACTTGGGTGGGTGGGCAGTCGCACCCCTTGAAAAAAAAGGGTTTAATGTTAAATTTCGCGCAAAATCTTGACCGCGCCCTTTGAAATTTTTCAACCGCACTCATTGGAAATTTTCAACCACCCCCTTTAGAAACAAATCTTATGAATTAAAAAAAAATGTAAATATTGATTTTTATTAAAATATAACCTAGTGTATATAATTATTTTTTAATCACTTTACTTAACATTTTAACCCAATAACTTTCACTTAACAATTTAGCCATTAGCCCACTAAACATTCCATTGTAACCCAAGCCCAATTAACCCAACCTAATTAATTTGAAGTTAAATAAAATAACCCAACCCAACCATCCCTTCCAATTATTTCTTCCACTCTCCCTCTTTTGATCGCGCAACGAGGGACCGACGCATGAAAGCAGTCAACAGGCACGACGGCAGCCGCTGCACTCTTACCGGAAAAACTTGATTCCGGCCACCCCACCACCTGGAATACAAAATTTAACTAGGTACATTCGTTTTTTTATTGTGTTTTTTAGGAGAGATAGAGTTTAGATGTTAAAAGGGTTTGAAATTTTATGTGTTTTGATGATTTTTTTTTTTTTTTTGCTGTTCTAGACTTTGGTAGCATGATTTTGTTGTTTTGATGTTTTTTTTGTTGCTCTAGACTTTACTAGGGCTTGAAAATTAAAATTGAAAAATAATAGATCGATTTATATGTGATAGAAACTATAAGTAGGGAAGTTTTGTCGAGATTTCTCATGAGAAACCATTAGAAAAGTAACTCTAGACAGTGGCTGATCCATGATTTTTTTCTTATGGGTTCACTTTTTTCGGAGGTCAATTTTTTCCCAACCAAAAGTTAGAGTTTTCGAGTCGGGTTAGGACAACATACCAAACGTTGACGAATCTTTTTCAATAACCGTTCTCAAGTTTTAATAAAACTAAATCACAAATTCAAAATTGATATTCGTATAACACAAGTATTCAATAAAAAGGGGAAGGTCGGAGTAATTCGAAAGTTACCTGAAATCGTGATTACACACCTCCATTCTCTGTGATGCTCGCACCGACCATGGTCATTAACTGAAACATAAGAACAAAAAGAAACCTAAGTTATATTCGTAACAAAAAAGCACATTTACACAAAGAAACTTATTGAAATATGAATTACCTTAGTCCTTAGTTGAGAAGCCTTGCTGAGCCCATTAATGGTCATCAGATCCTTGCAAACAAGCATCTTGAAATTTGTAAGTAATCAAACAAGCATCTTCAAGTGTAAAACATCAAAAGCTGATTCAAGTTCAATAAATAAGAGAATCAAAGAATGAATCAAAACAGAGGAACATGTTCTTCAATATAATCTCTTAAGTTCTGATTGTTATTAGCTTCAATTAGATTTAAAAAACCCACAATAGGGTATTACATTCAACAATTACACATAAAACTGTGAAAAAAATATCCTTCAACTGAGAATTGAAGATGTAAAAAAACAATATAACACTTATATAACAAACAGATAGTGCTGAAGGTATAATCAAACCCAATTTATGTAATGATGAAAATCGTATAAACCTTACCTTAATCGTTGATATCTGATGATAATGCTGAAGGCTGTCGGCGGAGCCGCCGCCGCGGAGGAGGAGAGGACGGCCGACAATCGACGGAGGTGGAGGCGCCTGTGGTTCCCCGTGTCCGTTCTCCGTTCACTTCAATACAGGGGCTGCTGCTCACTGGTGTCTGTGTCTGGTGTTAAAACCCTAAATGGGTTATACATTAACGAAAAAAAAAGTGAAATAAAAAAAACGGAACAAAAAGCATAAGTGTTGTCTCAAACGGGATTCGAACCCGGGTATCTTAGGGATATTAACGCGGGCTAACCAGTGGAGAACCAAGGCTTTTTGTTTATGGGTTCCTTTTATATTTTACTTATGGGTTCCTTTTCAGTTTGTTGTATATATTTACACTAAAAATTAAAAAACCGAATGGGTTCCTGGGAACCCGTTCTTTGTTAATAGGTCCGCCCCTGACTCTAGATGATGTTTTGCATAGATTTCAAAAAATGAAAACCTATAGGACAGAATTTTAAACATGTTTATAATGATTTTTGACATGTTTTTAAGTGTTATATAAATTTTGGTTTGATGTTCTTTTCTTTTACATGACCCAACCCGATATGAACCGATTTTTTTATATATGTCCACGGTCCTAAAATCTTTAAAAATATTCCGCACTCTCATAGAAAAATTCCTGCGTCCACCACCTCATAAAATGCATTGACTATACGAAGAAATTCCAATTTGAAAATGAAATTTTCAGTTGACTTTATATATTGTTTTCTAATATATATTGCTTTTAAGTTTTAACCATACAAAAAGTAGTAATAAGGGTACTCGGTGTGGATGCGGGGACCGAGCTCGGGGAGTCCTTTTGCCAAGCGGTGAACCATCCCGGGTGTTTAACCATACAAAAAGTAGTAATAGAAACTGTACGCTGAACCTGAAACTGTTTTGCGAAATTTCATCTCTCTTAGTTATAGCTCTTGATCCGATTCTTTTGACTTTTAAATCTGGGTCACCGTCTCTTGGTTTACGCATATAACCGTAGTCCTACTCATCTATCGGTTATTTTACCGAAGTCATTATTAGAGTCATCATTCTGACATGCATTAAGATTTCGTTTTGATTTATTCGGTGGTATTAGCGTAACCTGTCGCCTTTATTCCACCGATTCCTTAATTCTTCCATTTATTTTGTTTGACTTGTTCTGATGAACTTTATTACTTATAATAGTCAAAAATTTATCCTTGTGCCTTAACATTCTTGTTTGTTAGTTTATAATTTTAATTACCTTGATTCGTATTCCTTCCCTTGGGCTTATTACCTTAATGTAATATGCTCTCATTATCCGGCTTCCGTTTACCTTTATTATCAAGCATTTTGCTTATTTGATTCGAACACCACCTTTCTGTTGTTAGCGACCCTTAGGTCTATTTCTTTTGCTAATGTTACGAAGGCCCGTTTCTCAAGTCTTATTTAAAGATCATAACTTTTTACTCGCTTGTCCGTTTTAGCCGATTCTTTTTCCTACGAGTCCGTAATAAAATTACGGATTCAACCATGTAAATTTCACATCGCGAAAACCTAGATACCGGCAATTGGTTCACAATTTCCTTATTTCCATTATCCAACCCATTAGTGTAAGTGCATAGCACCTCTTTTCCATTCTTAAGACCTTTTAGACATAATTACCCAATTACCCGGGCTCACATACTTGGTGTATTCGCGCCAATTCCATGGCTTTGCGATTCCTTTAGGGCTAATACTTGTTTCTTCGGAATTCAAGCATTCCGTTTCAAACAACCCTTTTTCATTTAACATTTATTGTTTGACCCATATTCCGGGTTCTTATACTTAGATTAATATCACCAAATCATTGGTTTGGTACAATTCATTATTTAACGAGGTATAAGACTTTCAATCTCTACTCTCGTGATTCTTTTGAAAACATCATTTTGACCCGTTTGGCTATTTAGTGAAAACCATCACTTCATTGACTAGCCAAACTAAATACCAAGTCTTTACTTTGATCCGTTTGATGGTCGAGTGTACTTCGCCACTTCAACAACGCATCAAACGCATCCATTTCACTACAACACCGTTCACACAACAAAACTAATTATTTGCACATAATTTTAAAGGGGCTAAAGCCACGTACTTGCATAACTAAACAACATTATCAACCAACAATTCTAGTTAACTATTTTGACCCGTTTGTTTGTCGAGTGAACTTCGTCACTTCTATGACATACCAACTCGTAATTGACACTACATTCTCATTAACTTTTCTAAGACTATTGTTTATACACAATGTAACGAAACCGAAGTTACGTACCTTTAAAGCACATCTTTCAAGCGTGTATCACCTCCGGCTTGTCCGCTTGACGTTCCGGATTCTTCGCCTAAAGAGTTCAATTCACAATAAGTTTAGAACTCTTTCACAAGCTTTAACGCATAATTCTCTACAATGATCAAATCTGCGTTTTTACCCAACTTTTAACATTTCAACCCTCACTTAAGCGTTCCATCAAACACCTAGCGGGTCAGATTTTTATATAAACAAAACCAAGTTCATGACTTGTAATTATCATCTAAACTAACTTTAATTAGTCAATTCCACATATATCTTAACATCAATATTTCTGAAATTTATTCTTAAATTCAGATTTATGTTAGAACAAGATCATAATTCTAGGGTTTTATCAAGTATCTTCAAGTTCATTAATCACCTACAATGGTGGTTATAAACTCTATAGTTATCATGAAATCTTTTAACAAGATTTCACCTAGGGTTCATCCCTAGACACCATATCTCCTCTAATTACATTCATGCATGACATAAACAAGTTAAATTTTCCATTTTTCATACTTAACCTAGAACTTGAGATGAAGCGAAATACTAGAATTTCACATACCTTGTGATCCCTTCAGTGAGGTGATCACTAATTCGTGCTTGAAACTTGATTTAAGATTGATTAGGAGCTTCAATTTGATGGAAATTGATTGAATTAGGGTTGTGGGGAAACCTCTATGTCGCCCCTGTGCAGAGAACGACCAGACACACACTTCTTGTGTGTGTTTGGTGTAATATGTTTTGTTTTAATATACAAAGTTTCAAGTTTAACCATTCTAGTCCCCCAATTTTGTTTTCTTTATGATTTAGGAGTTTTTCCATCCATTTATTTGATATTACAAGACTCATATCTAACTAGGTTATCTATTCCTAGTTAGTTGGTTCTTGTTTATTCAATATTTTATAATTACATTATAATGTCTTATATTTTCGGGATGTTACAAGTCCACCCCCTTAAAGAGGGTTTCGTCCCCGAAACCAGAATAAGTACTAAGTAATGTGGGATAGAGACATTGCATCTCTTCTTCGGACTCCCATGTGGTATCCGAACCCTTCCTGTGTTTCCATTTAACTTTCACTTGGTTAATTACCTTGCTCCTCAAGTCTTTTGCCTTTCGATCTAAATTGCGATTGGTTTTACCGCGTTGTTGAGACTGTTATCTACCTCGATGTCACCGAAGTGGATACGAGCGGTTTCATCGGCTAGACATTTTCGGAGATGTGATACGTGGAACGTGCTATGTATTCCACTCAGCTCTTCCGGTAGCTCTAGGCGATAAGCTACCTTGCCAACCCCATTCTATAATTTTTAAATGGCCTTATAAACCTCGGGCTTAGTTTCTCTCTTTTCCTGTATCGGATAACACCCTTCCTTGAGGAAAACTTTTAACATAACTATATTACCTATTTCCTATCCTTTGTCACCCTTTTTATCGGGTTGTCCTTTGACCATTCAGTCACTGAGCTCGTCAGCATACTTACTTGACGCTATTTTTATATTAACAAGCGCTCTACATAGGTCACAGTGTTAATTAGGCTACAACTTGTTTTATTGCCTAAACTAATTAGTCAACATTTTATCTCATACCTCGTCATTCGGGTATGCAATATTGCCGTCATCGGCCCTTTGCGTGTTTATAATTTCATATCTAGTCATTCACACTATGACGTGATTACATTTTATATTACATTCGTGTCCGTGATCACATCACGCCATGTTTAGTTTTACGTCGACTTTTCATTCTAAGAATCTTTCCTCTGAATGCATCATCTTACAGCTTTCGGCGTTAGACTCATATTCTTTAGTACTAACCATTTTCTTATTTCTCTCTCGGTATTTATAGGTGTTAGAACATTGTTTCTTTACTAAAACTGAATTTTAGTTTAATGCTTTTCCCTTTAACCATGTCAATTAATCATATCAGAAATTGACGATAAGAATTATTCTTCTTCGTTATCATTTTACGCGGGAACTCATGACTGGTTCTCATGCTATACATTATCGACCCGCAGGTTCCTTTACTTAGCTTCGTAAGCTAGTTTATTAGGTCTTCACCTTTTTAGGGTGAGACCCTATAGTTTGTTCCGTTGTATTTGTGATCCGATGGTCATTTTGGTACCGTAGACCTTTACATTGTTTATAACCTGAAGGTTATGGTGATCCCATGGATCGTCTCTTCTCTCTTTTATTTATTTATTTTTTTTATATCTTTATTTAATGGTATAAGTATACATATGGCGTTAAGGCACCCCCTTTTTACGTTTGGAATAATTAAATTTTTGCTTTCAAAATTTCATTTGACCTTGACCGTAGTCTAAAGCTATACTCATTTTCTTCCGGATTATCTTTCCGACTCTATGACTTCTTATGTCACCTTCGCGTTGGTTTATTTTACTCATACCGTTATTGGTTTATGGCCCTATTTCCTTTCAACCCATTACTGGGTTCGTTATCTTAATGTTTTTAACTCCCCGGTTTTATTGGTTTGTGTTTTCCTTTCCATATTCTTTTACGACCTATCACATAGGTTCAGTAATAATTCGCACTTTCATTATTCGGGTTGCTCTTACTTGGAATATCAAGTATTATACTTTATTCGACCCGTCCAATACTAAAATAGTTGGACATAACTATCGAAATTCCTGTTTTGCGAAATTTCATCTCTCTTAGTTATAGCTCTTGATCCGATTCTTTTGACTTTTAAATCTGGGTCACCGTCTCTTGGTTTACGCATATAACCGTAGTCCTACTCATCTATCGGTTATTTTACCGAAGTCATTATTAGAGTCATCATTCTGACATGCATTAAGATTTCGTTTTGATTTATTCGGTGGTATTAGCGTAACCTGTTGCCTTTATTCCACCGATTCCTTAATTCTTCCATTTATTTTGTTTGACTTGTTCTGATGAACTTTATTACTTATAATAGTCAAAAATTTATCCTTGTGCCTTAACATTCTTGTTTGTTAGTTTATAATTTTAATTACCTTGATTCTTATTCCTTCCCTTGGGCTTATTACCTTAATGTAATATGCTCCCATTATCCCGCTTCCGTTTACCTTTATTATCAAGCATTTTGCTTATTTGATTCGAACACCACCTTTCTGTTGTTAGCGACCCTTAGGTCTATTTCTTTTGCTAATGTTACGAAGGCCCGTTTCTCAAGTCTTATTTGGTAAAACCACTGTCATGGTTATACAGCTTTTGGGGTTTACCCGTTCTTATTCTAACACTTTCATAAAGTTTATTTTTACTAGGCTTTTATATAATCACATCCATTACTGCGATCACTATTCTTCCTCATGAGGGTTCGATTAATAATGTATTACTTGGATGGTTACCCCTACCCAAGTTTCTAAATTTGCATTTATCGATACTTTATTATTCATAATAGCGAATAATACGTATCATTCATTTAACTTCTTTTTCGCGGATATTCTCGGTCCGAGTCTTAATTTCGTATCTTTAACCTTAATCCTATTGCAATAATAACAAAATTAATTCATTTAATTTTATTATTGTTTATCGTTGCATGAAATTTATCCACATCATTTGTTGATGTAAATGACGCTCCTACGCGTTTTATTTAGTTCAGCCAAGTCTATAACCTTGTCTTCGCCATTTATTATTATTGCAATTTCTGGGTTCAAGTGTAATTACACTCCTTCCCAACACAAGGTTTATTCACTTCATTAATTTCCCGGGTTCGAGTGTACACGCACTCCTTCCCATTGCAATATCTATCGAGATTACTTTTACCTCGATGCTCAACGTACAGTTTCAGCACCTCTTATAAACAATAGAACTTTTATTATTATCTGTTTCTATTTTTTTTAAAGCCTTGGTAATTTCGTTAACACTAATGTAGGATGTTAAATAAATCGGTATAAAACAAACGATTTATTTGCACTCGTAATAATTAAAAATTCATACTGAAATTTAATCTACAAGAGTATACCTGAAACGACATCAGGTTCAGCTTTAGCCTCCGTGGCTGTCATATAAAACAACTTTGTCCTTGATTTCTGGGCATCAGACCTCGTGTCAGCTGTGTCCTTGGTTCTGAGCCTCTTTGGACAATTAGACTTTTTATGTCTTGGCTTACCACATGTGCCCTTGTGAATTTTTCCACAAACTCTGCACTGATGTAACACACTTTTTGTAACCCCCTTCTTGGGAGCTTTATCATACTTGGACTTCTTTACGGATCTTGGATTCATATCCAACATCCTCTTTTCTTCTATTTCTTGTAGTATGCTGTCTTTCAATTCAGCTATCATATCGTTCACCACCGGCACGATTGTGGTTTGTAATCTATCAATATACTGTGATAGACTATTTTCTAGAGCTTTTCCGACCGTCTCGGAAATTTTAGCTTTCATTTGTTCAGTCAATTGAGATGTCGAATCATCTCCAGTTACTCCAAACATTTCTTTAACTGAAACATCCATCACGATTAATCAATAATTATTTCATTCATTTCCATCTTATTATACAGAAATTTATATTATTCTCACTCAGTCATAAATAATGTGTTATTCTTTTTCGGTTTGGTCAAGTGTGTATCGTGCCTTGCCTTTTTTACTTAGTGTATTTTCCCGGGTTCGAGCGTATTTATACACCCCCCCCCCCATCTTTACGTCATCTTGAAACTGAAATGTTTACACTAATTGTTAAACATTTCATCTATGACATATGCGTCATTCATTTTGATCTAGCCAAGTTCACCACTTGCTTAAACCATTTATGTTTAGTGCACTTTTCCGGGTTTGAGTGTGTAAACGCGCACTTCCCGTGCACATCAAATCAAATTTCCTTTTTCTAGTATTCTAGTAAGTCTACTAAAGCAATTAATTCTTACCGGATGCTTGATCAAGCTTGAACCGAACACACTTGTTAACAACCTTGAGCTCTGATTACCAACTTGTAACACCCTTTTTATGATAATGAGATTACTTAATATAATACATGAGTTTATACTAAAAACCCAATTTACAAAATGTTTTCGATTAGAAATAGCAAACATGATCATGTTAAGTACAAAACGAAAGTTTAAAGTAACTTCTACTAGTCACTACCGACTAGTAGAAAAGCCTTAGGACATGGTTATCAATTCATTTACATCAAAATCATTGTCTAAAACAAAGTTAAGTTAACGCGGAAGCTTCAAAATACGTGTTCGGTTCTTGACAAAGTGCTTGATCACCATCCGGGAGAAACTCATCCATTCCTAGGGTCAAATACTAAAAACATTAGTTTTGACATTGATGCATTATGTATAAACGAATTCTAACAACGCAAAGTAACAAACAAAATATGATTATTTCTGGGTTCCACCGTAACTTACGGTGTCACCGTAAGTTACGGTGGACCTGGAATGTCCCTGGTTCTGCCGTAAGACAGGGGCTTCTCACCGTAACATCTTGATCTCCACCGTAAATTACGGTGGAACCGTAATTTACGGTGGACTCTGCATTCATGCCTTTTAACTATTTTCCAACTTTTAAAGATCATAACTTTTTACTCGCTTGTCCGTTTTAGCCGATTCTTTTTCCTACGAGTCCGTAATAAAATTACGGATTCAACCATGTAAATTTCACATCGCGGAAACCTAGATACCGACAATTGGTTCACAATTTCCTTATTTCCATTATCCAACCCATTAGTGTAAGTGCATAGCACCTCTTTTCCATTCTTAAGACCTTTTAGACATAATTACCCAATTACCCGGGCTCACATACTTGGTGTATTCGCGCCAATTCCATGGCTTTGCGATTCCTTTAGGGCTAATACTTGTTTCTTCGGAATTCAAGCATTCCGTTTCAAACAACCCCTTTTCATTTAACATTTATTGTTTGACCCATATTCCGGGTTCTTATACTTAGATTAATATCACCAAATCATTGGTTTGGTACAATTCATTATTTAACGAGGTATAAGACTTTCAATCTCTACTCTCGTGATTCTTTTGAAAACATCATTTTGACCCGTTTGGCTATTTAGTGAAAACCATCACTTCATTGACTAGCCAAACTAAATACCAAGTCTTTACTTTGACCCGTTTGATGGTCGAGTGTACTTCGCCACTTCAACAACGCATCAAACGCATCCATTTCACTACAACACCGTTCACACAACAAAACTAATTATTTGCACATAATTTTAACGGGGCTAAAGCCACGTACTTGCATAACTAAACAACATTATCAACCAACAATTCTAGTTAACTATTTTGACCCGTTTGTTTGTCGAGTGAACTTCGTCACTTCTATGACATACCAACTCGTAATTGACACTACATTCTCATTAACTTTTCTAAGACTATTGTTTATACACAATGTAACGAAACCGAAGTTACGTACCTTTAAAGCACACCTTTCAAGCGTGTATCACCTCCGGCTTGTCCGCTTGACGTTCCGGATTCTTCGCCTAAAGAGTTCAATTCACAATAAGTTTAGAACTCTTTCACAAGCTTTAACGCATAATTCTCTACAATGATCAAATCTGCGTTTTTACCCAACTTTTAACATTTCAACCCTCACTTAGGCGTTCCATCAAACACCTAGCGGGTCAGATTTTTATATAAACAAAACCAAGTTCATGACTTGTAATTATCATCTAAACTAACTTTAATTAGTCAATTCCACATATATCTTAACATCAATATTTCTGAAATTTATTCTTAAATTCAGATTTATGTTAGAACAATATCATAATTCTAGGGTTTTATCAAGTATCTTCAAGTTCATTAATCACCTACAATGGTGGTTATAAACTCTATAGTTATCATGAAATTTTTTAACAAGATTTCACCTAGGGTTCATCCCTAGACACCATATCTCCTCCAATTACATTCATGCATGACATAAACAAGTTAAATTTCGATTTTTCATACTTAACCTAGAACTTGAGATGAAGCGAAATACTAGAATTTCACATACCTTGTGATCCCTTCAGTGAGGTGATCACTAATTCGTGCTTGAAACTTGATTTAAGATTGATTAGGAGCTTCAATTTGATGGAAATTGATTGAATTAGGGTTGTGGGGAAACCCCTATGTCGCCCATGTGTAGAGAACGACCAGACACACACTTCTTGTGTGTGTTTGGTGTAATATGTTTTGTTTTAATATACAAAGTTTCAAGTTTAACCATTCTAGTCCCCCAATTTTGTTTTCTTTATGATTTAGGAGTTTTTCCATCCATTTATTTGATATTACAAGACTCATATCTAACTAGGTTATCTATTCCTAGTTAGTTGGTTCTTGTTTATTCAATATTTTATAATTACATTATAATGTCTTATATTTTCGGGATGTTACATAAATCCTTTAATTTGGGTATAGATTTTGGTGGGTTTTTGTGGGATTGGGTATTGGTGGGTTTTTATGGCATTTTGAGGGGAAAATGAAGAATATTTGGTTGATTTTGGAGTGGTGATCATTGATGAAACAGAGGTGGTGGTTGATTTTGGGGTGGTGATGAAACAGGGGTGGCAGAGAAAGCGTGATGGTGGAGAGTGATGGTTTAAGGAGGTGGTGGTTGGTGGTGGTTTTAAGAGGTTAGGTGTGGTGGTTTAAGATGAAGAAAAGTGGGAAGTGGGTCCTTTTTTCTATTTTTTAATGTTTTAATTGTAAGTAAGGGTAGTTTAGTAATTTCGCATAGACTTAACTAAGAAACCTAACCCACATCCACTCTAGGGACTATCCGAGTAACAAACTATCAAACCACAGGGACCACCGGTGTAATTTTCAAAAGTTGGGGACTATAGGTGTTATTTTACAAAACCACAGGGACTATCCGGGCATTGTACTCAATAATCTAATTAAACTACTAATACATGTGGTTTTAGTTAACAAAATATGAAATTCAAGTTTAAGGTCATGTTTCATCGTGGAAGATCAGTGCGTTTTAACGTTTAAACTGGTGGCAATGAAGTTTAGAATTAGGCCTCTTTGGAGGTCGCCTGTTCGAAACCAAGCCGAACCGAGTTTTACCGCAGTGGTACTTCGGGTGAACGGGTTTTCCCCGAAACTGGTGGCTCAGGTATGTATCTAACTCTGACATTTCTGGAGGAGAGTATGTGATAGTGGAGACATAAGGCATAGGATTTCAACAGGATCGATGATCCCTAGCTCTTCTCAGCATTCATTATGTATAAATAATATAAGGTCTCCACTATTTTTGGAGACTTACAACTGTTTTGCCTAATACAAGGAAGGGAAAATATTTGCAATATTTACATGATTTGCTATATGCTATTAGAACGTGGGGTATGGTGGGGCGGGGCTTTGGGGCATGAGTTGACACGTAGACTTCGAGGGGCACCGCTGGTGAGTGACGTGTTGGGTCTGTATGGCGGGGCATGGCTAGCCAGTGTTATAAAAATTTAAAAAAAAAAGTCTAAAATTAAAAAATACACACAAAATTTAAAAAAAAAAAAGCCTAAAATTTTTATTAAAATTTCCTAAAAATTACAAATTCCTACAAAAAAAAAGAGCCTAATTAAGCGTTAGGTAGATTTCGAACAGGGCGAGCTTGTCAAACGGCTTCCGCTCCTTGCCCCGGAACTCGATGTTGGCCACCGCCACCCGGTCTTCGTGACTTATATCACCGCCCGGGACGCTGTCGTAGTAGGCTTTAAAATGGTCGAACTTCGGTCGTAGTTCGCGCCACTTGTGTTGGCACGCGTTTAGATTGTGTCGGTCGTTCCCCACGTTGTGCCGGTAGCTAGCGAAAGCTTCCGGCCAGTAACGGGTCTCACCGGGTTGGCGGCCCTTCATCGCGTCCACGACGCTCGTTACAAGTGCTAGCTCTTCCTCGTGCGTCCATGAAGCCATTTATCAAGTGTGGGTAGCGGGTTCGAGTGGTTGGAGGGAAGGGTTGGGGTAGCGATGTGGACAGGCGGTGGGGGCTTTTATAGCAGTTGGGTGAACCGTTTGGCTTGGCCAAACGGTTATTTAAAAAATTTTAAACCTAGCCGCTATAGCCTAGCCAACTCAGCCAATGAGAGCCGGCCACAGAAGACCGCTAGGCAGGCCCAACGCCCAGGCTGAAACCCCGGCCCAAGGGGCCACGCAGAAACCCAAGCCCACCCGGGGTGGTGACTTGGGCGTTTGTACCCAACCCACGCCCCAACTCCCGCCCCATACCCCATAGTCTTAGGGGCTGTTTGGTAACCTCTTAATGACCATTCAGATGCTACCTCTTAATGGTTTAAAACCTCTGAATGAATAAGAGGTAACCTCAAGTCTGAATGGTTAAGAGGTAACATCTGAATGGTAAATCATCACATGTCACATTCTTCTACCTTCTCATTGGTAAAATTCTTAATGGTTCCATTAAGAGGTAGCCTCTTAATGACCATTCAGAGGCTACCAAACAGCCCCTTAGTATGCTTCTAACTCTGGTTTTTACGATTTAGTTGGGCGTTAAAAAGAAAACGTTTAAACCGCCAAAGGCCAAAGCCGTCAGCCGTTCCAGTCGGTCACACAATGTGTCCGAAGAAATCGATAGGGTAATTATCGGATAAGATCAGGCGATCATCATGACCGTCCATTTGTGGGTCATAACTTAATAGATAACGTCAAGACGAAGTCAAAGCACCACGTGGCAGAACCTTGATTGACCCGACAACTCGTTTTTCATATTTTCACACTTGTATACTTTGCATTTTGGTACTTTTTCGGACCACCATCTTTATGATATGCAAATCTGCAATCTATTTAGTTTTTAGAAGGGATGTGTTTTTTTTTCTTATATATTTTTTCTGAAAAAAAATAAACATGAAAGTGAGTTTGGGATTCACAGGTTAGATTGATAAGTTTGACATGACCCATATTTGTTTGTGTCAATGTTACTAACTCTAATTCATACACGCAACTTTAACACGACCAATATAATTTATTTATCGAATGAAATAGGTTAAGATGTAATAAATTCGCCGTAACCAAATTGTGAGTATTGTAAGTATGATGATGGGTTCTAAAGGAGGTTGATGTAATAAATTGGTCGTAACCAAATTGTAAGATGATGATGGGTTCTAAAGGAGTTTTAATCAATGCTTGGTGGTTGAACTTATAAAATATAAGTTTTAATTTTAACATAAACGGGTTGAAAGATCGACTTATTTAATTAAACATGGTAGACATATCAACTCGAAGATAACATGCTTATTAAACAGGTAGACATGGCAACCAAATTTTGATTATCTTCATGTCATATTCGTGTTATGTTATGGATTGAATCACTAATTATCACCTCTACAAAATAGATTATCAGTTTTGTAAATTATTTTCACGAACTTTATTTACCAAAACGCAATGTTTGATGAGATGGTTTTTTATTCACGATGTAACTTTATTTACCAAAATGGCTATAATAAAAAAGAGTAAAACTGCTAAAATCGTTCCTGAGGTTTGGACACATTTATCAGTTTCATCCAAAAAGTTTTTACTTTGAAGCCGGACACTTCAGGTAATCTTGTCATTTCCATGCAACTACTTACCCTCTTCTATTTTTAACATTCATTTGATCATTTTAACCCCATTTATCGATTTAAGCTTTAAATGGTATGTGTCATCTGAAATGAAATTTCTTATTATGTAAAAGTAAAACTGAATATTTTAACTGTTATATAATATGAAATTTGAATTTCCAGGTGACACGTGTCATTTTAGGCCTTAAATCTATCGTGTTTGTTAGTAGATTTTATATTTTGTTGTGTTCCCTTGTGTTATTTGTCATCAATCATTAGATGATAAAAATCTTTATTGCGTTTTACGCAAATCTCACATCAGTCGTACATAAGATCAGTGATGCATTAGAGAGAGAATATATATCGGGAATGTGCTCATTCAAATACCATTAACATGTCTTGAATAGTGATGAGCTCAGTACCAAAAATACCGGTATTGAAAACGTCAAAAGTCGATACCGAAATTATTTCGGTTCAGGAAATTCAGTACCGATTCTAAACCAATACCCGGTACTATTTGCTCATCCCTAGTTTGAGAGTGTTGATTGTGAATGAGAGGACTCCACTTCACTAATCTCCAATCAAACAGCCAAAAACAAATTCACAAGCTTCTTATTAAAATAGACCATATTAATTGATATAAAATGCAAGATGTTACCACATACCTCTCTGCCTATCTCCCCTCCCTCACAAGTCACAAACACCACATACATCACAATGATATGCTTTAAAAAAATTATATATAATTCTATCTCAGAAGACATGCAATCAAAAGACTTGCATCTAATTCCTTAAAGTCTCTTGGTTGGACATGTCAATCGCAGTTTGCATTATACATTAATAAAATGGTTAAAGTTGAAACCAGATATATTATACTCTAAAGTTGAAGAAAAACTTGGTGTTCCTTGGGACCCAGGTTTGACTCCCACTATCCCCATTATTTTCTGCGGCATCCAAGTGAAAGACGAATACGGGTGGTGCCAGTTCGTCTTGGATGGGAGGCGAGGTTTTACCGATTATTCCACTGTCGTGCCTTCGAGCGGGTGGAGGTCGGGTTTCCGCGCATCTGGGAGAGCCAAGGTGCTGGCGGCGGTCAAGTAGTCGACCTTGGCCACAGCACCCAGTGTCACGGTGGCTGGCACGTCGTTGTTTGCCGTTCAAAAAAAAATATATAGTATACTCTAAAAACACCTAACATAAAGTAAAATAGAAACTAGACACTAGAAAATGCAAGAAAATTTTGATGACTAAAAAATTGTATATGATAACAGAAAATTAATAAATAAAATATATAAACATGATGTTAAAAATAGCTACTAAAACTACTACATCTTCCAACTTAAAACCCTAGTTTCAACAAGGTTGTAGGAGAGCTACAGTTTGATTCCTTCTTCCTCACTTCAACCAACACATCCAAAAAAAAAACAACAGTTATTTTCCAACAACAAAAAATTTAAAATAAAAGAAATCGTCGTTGAACGACAACCCGTGGCTCCTATCAGTTTACTGAACGGAATCAGCACCGGTCTGTCGAGTTGACCCGACAATCCATCTGAATTGGCAAGTAACATTTGTGACACTGTTACGGGCCGAGTGTTTTTCAGGCGTAATACATGTACAAGCTGTTTGCAGCAGCACAAGCTATAGAGTTTTCACTAGGATGCCATGCCAGGTGGAGCAGCTTTGTTGTGAAATCGAATGAATTCCCGTTCGCATCTGGACTCTCTCCGCCTCCTACACAAATACCACTTTCTTTAGAGCTGTAAACCCAAATAGGTGGGTTGACCGAGTCAAACGTGCCGGTCCGGGTTGACCCGCAAGCACTTTTTTCCTTAAGAAAAAGCCATAGTAATTAATGTTTCAATTATGATGATATTGTTACAACTAGTAAATTTCCCCCATTGAAACGTAAAGTAACGCGAATTTTATATTGTCTAATGAAAACGTATTATATTTGGCCCGACTCGTTTCCGAACAAAATTTATGTCAAAACATAGACCAACCGAAAAAGTACATTAAAATAAGCACGAAACGTTTTATATTTGACCCGACTTACTTCCCAAAAAAATTTTACGTCGAAACGTAAGAAAGTCGTTTTTTTGTAAGTTAACGGATGGTACCGCGTTGCGACGGCGTCGAAACGTAAAATAACTTGAATTTATACCGTCTAATGGAAACATATTATATTTGACCTGACTCGTTTCCAAACAGCATTTACGTCAAAACATAGACCAATTGAAAACGTACATATAGATATACGTGAAAACACATTATATTTGACCCGACAAAATTTACGACAAGTACATATATACAAATAAGCACTTAAAACTCGAGGGGGTCAAAATGACGTTTGACGTTTCATAAAGTTTTAAGAAAGTTAAGGAGGTGTAAGTGTAAAAACTGAAAGTTAAGAGTTCAAAGTAGAAAAAAGACAAAAATCAACAAAAAAGGAAAAAAAGTTACTGTAGCTCCGATGTGATAGACGCTACAGTAACCCAACTTGTTCTTTAATAATATTTATTATTATAATGATAATTTGATTCTTTGAACAAAGCGATTTGGGTTTTATACATTACTTTCAACATGGTCGACCCAATTTAGTTTTTTCTAGCTGACCCGTTTGAGATAAAACACAGCCCGAATCCACGCATTAGTAAGTAAGCGGGTTGAAAATGGCATCTGTACACTGACTGTAAAGCAAAAAAAGATAAACAAAACTGACCTCGTCTAACTGCACGGGTTATGCTGCTTAGAGATCTGGAGGGCCTTGAAGGTGTCTGCACTTGTCTCCTACATTTTTTGTTTGACAAAGTCCTCTTATCAAATCACGTAGTTTATAGAAAGTAAAATATCTTTCGGGAAAGGTAAAATTAATTTTAACTAGTGGGTTAGCGCCCCGCAGCGGGTTCAAAACGTAGATAAAATAAGCAAATCGCGAGAGTTAAAGTTGTTTGATGTTTTAGTTAAGGGGCTAAACATGTCAATTTTAAAGTTGAGAGGCTAAACATGTCATTATTAAAGTTGAGGGGCTAAAGTTGTTTGATGTATTTGGGGGCTAAACATGTCGTTATTAAAGTTGAGGGGCTAAACATGTCATTATAAAAGTAGGAAAGGCTAAAGTTGTTTATTATTAAAGTTGAGAGACTAAAGTTGTTTTAGTTACGGGTCTAAACATGTCGTTATTAAAGTTGAGGGCAAAGTTGCTTATTATTAAAGTTGAGGGACTAAAGTTGTTAAGAGGGTAAACATGTCATTATTAAAGTTGAGGGGGTAAACATATTATTAAAGTTGAGAGGCTAAACATATCGTTATTAAAGTTGAGGTGCTAAACATGCAGTTTGATGTTGACAAAATAGCATATTTATATTATATTTATAGTATATATAATTACCTCATTGGGTTTTTGCTAGCTTCCAACGTAGTTGCTTCAGTGCTACCAGAAGCACACCCAAACACACGGAACAAATTGCTGAAAAATTACATAAACGAGACAAGTTAGCGAGCAGTGAGCACCTACATGATATACAGATGCACGTGTCGTGTGTGTTGTGATTTGTGTGTGTGTTTTAACTTTTACCTGTAAGAGCCAGTTGCAACTCGCTGGCTATCACCACTCAAACAGCATTCAAATTTATCAAAAATGGAATCGTTTTCATATAGATCGCATAACTGTAGATACGCAAGTCAAAACCATCAATGCACCAAAAAGGAAAAAAAATGGTATAAAAGGTGGTTATAGAGCAGGTAAAGTATATACATACCCTAGGTCTTAAATGCTCATGCACCTGGAACGTTGAAACTGGACCAGAGTCCATGTTGATGTCCCATAGCTACACAAACGATAGAATTTCAGATTATGTAACTGATCAAAACCAGAGGAATATTTTGGACTATTAGTTCAATAGTGACAAACCTTAAGGGTCATGTAATCACGACTAAGTATGTATCTTCCATCTCTTCCGAATTTTATATCAGAAATAGAGGCTATTATCTCGGTGAAAAATGATCTTGAACCAGGTGCTTCTTGTTCCTCAAACCTATAAAAAAATCTATTATTGCTTCTTTTAACACTATAAATATAAAGGCTACAATGCATCTACACATGTGATGATGTCTTCTAAACAGTTACAGGATACCCACAAGCCCATTGTTCTTAACTTAAGTAAAGCACTTACAATTTAGAATGTTTATCACATAATGCGGATTGACGCAAATCAATGAGACGAATGGATCCTTTGGAACTACTATAAGCTAGTGTGCTACAATGAGTAGGATGAAACTCAGCACATGTAATCACCTCTGCACAAACAAAAAAAAAAGATAATTTAGAGTCATGATAAATATCATAAACAACTAAGCAAGCAATAAACATATGGCTAATGCTAAGAAATGTTAGTGTACGTTGAAACAGGGCGTGTAAGGTGAACTCGTTTTTGTGCAGATTTTAACGCCCTTATTTATGTTAATCATGATTACAAAAACAATGATGTGAAAATTTGATAGAAACTAATATATTATGTTACTTGTAATATTGTTAATGATCTAAACAAGTAAATATATTTAACCATATTCCTAATTGGTATTTGATTCCTATTCTATAAATCAGTTTATTTAGAAGTAAAATACTAAACCTTAAAAACTGATACTAATACTTATCTAGACATTAATTGCTTAACCTGTTAACCAATAAATAAAAATTACCTTGATAATATAATAATGATAAATACGAAAAATGATTTAGGAGGTTATACATGCTAAAAGGGGATTTTAAACAACTTCCAACACATTTCCTTTTAGTGGAACCGTTTGAGATAAAACACAACCCAAACTAATTCATCCAATAGTAAACGAGTTGAACAGCCACCTCTAACTACCGGGCCCACTCCAAAATAGAAAAGGAGCACCAGGCCCGTAATGGGCCTGATGGGACCGTGCACGTCTTCCCGATAACTAGAGCATGTATTAAACTGAGTGTAAATCAAACACATGTTAAAAAGCTGTACCAGTAAGATCCTCCATGTTGGCAGGCTTGACATCCACAATGTTGAAACTCTGATTGCTAATTTCCAAATTCCAAAGGTTTATCCGAAGATCATCAGCTGAGATGAATGTTTCGCCATCACTGATGCATAGAAATGAGAAAGAAAGAAAAAGTCGGCATCAGATTCTTTGTTTTTTTAATATTATCCTGATTCACAGCACAAAATGCTACACTAATATCAACCGATAGCATCTCTTCAAGGTGCATCTATATTCATATCCAAATTGCAAGATGAAATTCAAGCAAACAAGATCAGATGTTTGTCTATAAGCAAACTTAGCCGTATTATTTGCAAGAAATAAATAAAAAAATTCAAACCTGTTATTTGAGATTGAGTTGATATGGTAGTCATGCGCGTGAGCATACACTCTTCTACATCTGGGAACAAGACTGGTCTCATTATAAGTAACCTACAAAATTTTAAAAGCGTCACATCAGTTCCTTAAAAGATGATTACAGCAAAAGCAAAAGGACCACTACACAGATGGAGATGTAGTACAATATTTACCAAAATTTTGGATTTGGTCCCTAACTTTCCAAAAGTACACGGATGGTCCCTGTGGTTTACCAAAATTTTGGATTTGGTCCCTAACTTTCTAAAAGTACACAAATGGTCCTTGTGGTTTGCACTTTGTAACACGTTTAGTCCCCAGCTTTTCCAAAAGTTCACAGATGGTCCCTGTGGTTTGCACTTTGTAACACATTTAGTCCTCGGCTTTTTCGAAAAGTACATGGATGGGTCCCTGTGGTTTGCATTTTGTAACGCATTTAGTCCCCAACTTGGACCTGCTAAAACCTTTAGATTTTTGGCTGGGGACTAAATGCGTTACAAAGTGCAAACCACAGGGACCATCCATGAACTTTTGGAAAGCTAGAGACCAAATCCAAAATTTTGGTAAACCACAAGGACCATTCGTGAACTTCACTCGATTAAAAAAGAGTTAGATGGTGAACACTGATCAGGAACATATATTGCATTGCAACTATTTATTCGATTTCCACAACCACTTGTGCTTCATTAGGATAATTAGTTTGAATGATAATACACACACATATACATATATATAACAAGAGTCGGGTAGAAGTACCACAGGTAGACGCAGTGATGGGATGCCGCCAGAAGGAAATTTGAAGTCATTGATCAGGTTAGTGGAAGATTTATCTTTGCATCCCCCGTTTACAAGATAAGAATTAGTAATTGAAGAATCACTTGAACTGGCAATATTGTTCTTTCCAGCAACTTTTGAAGGGTCCATGTTCATGCTTGCAATTTTCTTAATTTTCTTCTCTTGAACCTGTGTAACATGAAGAGATAATGCAATATCCACATGTAATTTCATCCAAATTAAGAACAAAAAAATGAAGCGAATAGAAAAGATCATAAAATCCAGTGTAAAAAAGAATAACATCACATATTTCACATGTTTATGTTGTCTAAAGAGATTAACTACTCACAACTATTTGATGATAGATTGATAATGTAAACATCAATAGCAAAAACTGATGGCCAAAAAGGTATTCCTTGGATTTAGACTTGATAATACAAATATAACACCATAAATGCAAAATAAAGTCTATAATCTATATATTTTACATATATGATATATGAGCATGTTAGAAGTAATGCAACCAAGTGAAAATTAATTGTAGCGCTTACCTTCCAGAACTTAATAGTTTTATCGTTAGTCGACAGAAGAAAAAGAGCACCATTGGCTGTTTGGCACCATCTTATTTTGTTGATTTTCTCCTCAATCTCCAAACTCTTTAAATAATCAAACTGGAAAAAAAAAGAAATTGGAGATGTAGTACAAAAGTTACAGCCGTCAACTAGTAAATAAACATGATAAGGAGTTTAAAGAAACCTCGGGTTCATGGCTCTGGAACTCAGTTTTGTAACGAAACTCTGGATGCCTACTTGTTGAGTAATCAGTCTTCTCTAAATCTTTTCTACTTCCACCGTTCTACACAATGTAGGAGCACATACCAAGATAAATATAAGATATACAAAAAGTAAAATGCCATTTTCGTCCCTGAGGTTTGGCCAGTTTTGCGACTTTCGTCCAACAGGTTTAAAATCTTGCTATTTTCATCCGGCTCGTTAACTCAATCCATTTTTTTCCGTTAAGTCAGGGGTATTTCTGTCTTTTTGTTAACCTAAACGGCAATTTGGTCTTTTTGAGAGGTATTATGTCTTTTTACATAGAGTGAAAAAGACCAAATTGTCCTTTAAGTTAGCAAAAAAAGACGAAAATACCTCTGACTTAACAAAGAAAACTGGATGTGGTTAACGAGCCGGATGAAAATGGCAAGATTTCAAACCTTTTGGATCCAGATACGAAAAAACAAACCTTTGGACGAAAGTCGCAAAACTGGTCAAACCCAAGGGACGAAAATGACATTTTACTCATATACAAATATCATAACTTTAGAAAGCAAATTGTAAAAGTGAGAAAATCTCAATCAACAAAATGCAATATATTCTGGCACAAACCTCCTTTGTATCTGTTCTTTCAAATAACACCACCCTGCCCCCACGATCACCAGTTGCAAGATGATCACCACTTTTATCAAACTCGATTGCTGAGATGATGTCAACTGAGAAAATAAATGCAAATAAGTAAGACAATGCAATCACAAACTTTTGGTGGCTGAGAATATGTTGAAGTTTGAATAAGGCTATAAAATCAGCAATAACACAAATGGAGATTATGCAAAAATGTATGGAGTTAAAAACAAGATACATATATAGTAAAGGATTATATGGATTCGTGTAACTAAACAAAAAACAAAGCTAACAAAGAGGTAACTGATTGCTAGAGGATATAAATAGTTGCCATCGATAATGTTATCATCCGATATGTTCACTGTAACATATTGAGATAGTAAGACACTGATACAAAAGTTGGTTACTTATCTAACTTATCCCCATATAAAACACTAGAAACTAATATTAAAGTTGACTGGTGTTAATAGCTGCTAACCTATGATACATTTGTTATAGAAAAGCAAGATCTTTGATGGCCATAGTGCAATACATAAGGTATATCCAAGTGATAGCCTCCCCATGTGACATTAACATAAATATATAAAAGAAATTCGCAATGACATAAAACACAAGGAAACTGGAGATTCTCGTGAAACGTCTTTCTGTCAGGTCAACTTTGCTTGTTAAGGGTGCCAAAAACGTTGAACCCGAGTTCCAAGTCGAAGCACGTGGAAAGTATGTAAACATTCAATTTCAACCAGGGGCGGACCCATGTATAGCGGAACGGGGTCCCCGGACCCCAATCTTTTTTAAAAAAGTAGTAGAAGCGGTATATAAAATTTGCTATGGACCCCATAAAATTATTAAGTTGGACCCCATAACAATGAAGTGAGCCTGGTGCAATGGTAAAACCCCTTGTTTACACACAAAAGGTCCTAGGTTCGATACCTGTTTGTTTCATTTTTTTGTGTTTTTTTTTTTAAACCTGAAAAATTTGAACACCGAAAAAATTGGACCCCATTGTTCCAAAATCCTGGGTCCGCCACTGATTTCAACCACCCCTAATTCTAAAAGTTATACTATATTAAGATACAAGCAATACGTATATAAAGGAATAATAACTAAAAGCAAATATACATACGTCAACCCCCACAATGTCATTGCACCAAATCAATCAATCATACCCAGTAAATGTCATTGCACCAAATGCGGAAACTATATGATTGGATATACGACTTTCAACCTATCATAAGATTACAGAAGTGTTAAACTAGAAAAAGTATACGGCACTTACATAGATGTACATGAACCAAAATCCTCTCCTGGACAAATTTATGTAGTAACACTGTATAACTTAACAAACTTATAATATGGAAAATACAATTACCATCATCAGTAAGAAGGTATATAATAAATATAACCACCTACCGCCTATCGAATTTCACAATCACTCATTCAGCAGCTCCAAGTAATCAAAAAACACCTACATAAACAACAATCACTAGAACTAATTCCCTAAAAATCTCTACAATCCCTAACACTGTCTTTAACCTATGAAAATACATATAAAAAAAAGCTTTCAAACACTCATAACTTTAAACTCTATATTCCTATAGATCAACACCTCTATCAAACACAAGTGATCATTAATCAATCACTAATGCACCGATCCAATAAACACAACACATACTTCATCCAAACCCTAACTTAACTCCACAGATCCACTTAACAACATAAATCAACAACAAAAATAAAAATTAACAATAACCTAAACGCCTAAAATTAAACGTTTAAACCTAATTTACCTTCCTGAACTTCTTCACCGGCGGTTCGTTCACCAAACACCTGAGAAAACTTCCACTCAAGCTCCGGTGGCGGAGCCGCCGGAGCTGCCGCAACATCTGCATCGCCACCGTTCATTTCCGCTTCTATTTTCGTCGTTAATTGATCGAGCGATGAACAAAACAGCGAAATCTGTACGGACTAGATTCGAATCAGGAGTGCATCAAGGAATCGGTTTTTTTGGCGATTAGCGTGTGTTGAATTGTGGTTTTGTAGATCGTTTGACGGATTTGTTGAAGGTAATGTGGCATTTGCAGGTTTAATTAGGCATTAAGGAGCATCGTAAGCGATTTGTTGGTGGATTTGAGATGAAAAATTGGGTCTGATCTTGTTCGCGCAGACAGACAGACAGACAGACAGACAAGACACTCTCTCGGTTCTTCAAAAGGATAGAATTGTAAAATGGAGTGACCAAACCCTTTCCCTTGTTTTACTTTCTTTTCGCTTTTTTTTTTTTTTTCTTCATAGTACAATGTTTTTCTTTTTTCTATAAACTTTAAGGAGTAAACTGCAATTTGAGTACCTGTCGTAACTTGTTAGTGACAATCTCAGTCCCTCATTCTAAAGAAGATATGATTGAACTCTTGGTGTTCCAAAACTAATCATTAACTAATTAACTGTTACCTGTCGTAAGTTGTTAGTGACAATCTCAGTCCCTAATTCTAAAGAAGATATGATTGAGCTCTTGGTGTTCCAAAACTAATCATTAACTCATTAACAGAAGTATATGTATGAAGGGTATAATGGTAATTTATTCTTTCATCAAACCATACATTCAAATACTACCCCTCTCCCTCATTTTTCTTAATCACCTTGTTTTACATCCTCCTCCCTTCACCTACCTCTCACCACCAACGACCGAACTAAAATCTCCTGCCACCACTGCGATCACCCGCCGTCCAACCGCCATTTTACCCTAACCTAAGGACAACGGTGATGCACAATGGAAGGTGAATGTGAAGGTGGTTCCGGTTAATGAATGTCGTTCCGATGACGACAGTGGTACACAAATGACACAATGGCGGTGATTATGATGAGCCATGTTGTGGAGGTTGATGGTGATGACAATAGTGGTTATGTTCGTGATGACGAATGTCGTGGTAAACAGTGGTCGGAGACGAAGGTTATTGACGGTGGTTCTGGTGATAAGCTTTCTTGCCTCCTATTGACACACTAGCCTTCTGTGATTGAGTCCTATGTTACATTGACTTTCACTATTCAATCATTAATTTGCATAAGACGTGAATTATCAATCGCATTGTTCACAATTCAAGCAATTCAACTTACTACCATGTATACCACATAATAATCTTATCATGTATCGTATGATTTCCCGCATCTTCAATCGCATTAGAATGCCTATCCATACTATTCCTACATCCGTTGACTTTTCAGAAAGTCAATTGTCAAGCATATAAGCTTTCAACTTTAGGAACATACATTCATATTGACATACTATATCTTATCAATTACACCATATACACTGCACTCACATGCTTTATGACACGTATAACCTTATGATTACTTAGGTGCTTACATGCCCACATATAATCTCTTCCATGCATACTATTACTTTCATGATCTACAATTTTGCAACACCATCCAAGATAACCAATAAAGTGAATTTCAAGGATTATCCTTTTTCTTTATACCCATTTTCAGGCAATGTCCTTTATGTTTAAAATTGACGAGTTTTGTACTTTATCTTTTAAAATCCATCACGTTTTGTCCTTTAGGCATAATCCAGTTTGTTTTTTCAATTAAATGTGGTCATGTGCAGGTCACGTGAGGGTAGATCTGTCATTTGTTGCCTCTTTTCATACCCACCTACCTACCACGTGCAGACTTCCCACCAATATAAACCCTAAACTTATCATTTCCCCCAATTTCATCCTTTATCAATTCTCTGGTTAGTTCAGTGAAAACAGAGCAAGAGAACACTAATTTTTTTCTCAAACTCCAACTATTTTCACTCATCATCAGATCTTCCATGTAGAAAACGCCCATCAAACTCATCATCAGTTGGAATCTGTGAATATTGTCTAAACAAAAAGTTGATCGAGCTCTTTGTTTTGAATGTGGATAACAGAGACTCTGTTCTTGTTCTTGCTCTGATTTGGATTCATACAGGAATTCATCATGTACTATTCTCGCTTAGTAGTTTTCATCATGAGGTTGGTAGTATCGCGTGTTCGAGTGCAAAAAATTCTGATTTTAATGAATTTGAGTTGAGGAAGAGTGGATTTAAAGGTGGATTGGTGGATTTTAAAAGTGGGTTTCGGGTAAAAGAAGTGAAATTTAGTCGAATTGATGGTGATGATGAGTTTATTGATTTGAAAATTGATTTATCGAATAGGTCAAAAACAGCGCACTCTGTTTTGAAGAAGTATGGTTCACTTGAAAGTGGCGGTGTAGGTTCATCGTCGTGTCGGATTATGGTAAATGAGAGAGAGATTAAGAAGGTAAAGAACAGCCATATGAAGGCTTATAAATGGATTTTTAATCGTCATTATGGGAAGAATGATTTTAATCACATTTTAGAATCTTGAATTTTGACTCTGAAGAAAGTGAATACACATTTTAGGATGAAACTAGGGAAGATGATAAGTTTAGGGTTTGTATTGGGGGGGAAGTCTGCACGTGGTAGGTAGTTGGGTATTAAAAGAGGCAATAAATGACAGATCTACCCTCACATGACCTGGACATGACCACATTTACCTGAAAAACAAACTGGGTTATGCCTAAAGGACAAAACGTGATGGATTTTAAAAGATAACGTACAAAACTCATCAATTTTAAACATAGAGGACAACGCCTGAAAATGGGTATAAAGATAAAGAACAATCCTTGAAATTCACTCTAAGTCTCTAACCAATACAACATAACTTCTACCTTAATACTTGCTAGTAATTTGACATGCTTCACAATAGCATAACCCACTTCCATAATCTTAATTAAGTAATAAAACAAACACATAGTGTGCACCATATCATTCAAGCATAGAGTACAAGCTACTAATGCATACTTCTTACTAAATCATACAATTAACTAAATTCCCACGTGTATTTCATTTAAAACACAGTCCTCGTGTTAGTTTGCTATCAATTGCCTCATTATCACATTCTACAAATGTTCATCCATTACTTGCATACAGTTTCACATAATAACATATACTAGGCATTTCATCGAACACGTGGTGTGCAGACACCAAATCAGCCCTATGTACAAGCTCTTCATCTAAACGCTCCATACCTCTTGCTTTCATTCATCAATTACAACTAAAACCAAGTTACTTTCATACCATGCTCAATCCATCATAACAAGAATCAATTAAATACAACCTAATACATCAATATTTGAACTACATGTCACCCCCTCACCCCTACTAGTGGGTTTCATCTCAAAACATCAAATTACTAGAAATCATTCATAAACAAAGTTCTATTTGGTGATTCTAACACACATTTATGCTTATTTACATACGAAATCAAAGATTAATCACATACCCATTACTTGCAAAGTTGCCAAATAAGAATCTACAACTTACCACACGTTTGTTAGCGCTAGATAATGCTAGATATTGATCCATGCATTTGATCATCAATCCAACACTCTTTCAATTTGCTTAATTTCCGCCTTGTCCTTAAGAGGTTGTCACCTCTTCTCCTCTCTCAATCTCTCCATACACGACACACACATACACACCTACACATGCTAAGGTTTTTATAAAATAAATAGTAAATTGCTAAAACTGTCCCTGAGGTTTGGGCATGTTTGTAAGTTTCATCCAAAACAACTTTTTTTGTACCATATTACCCTTCACATTTGAGATTTTTTGCCATTTTAATCCAAACGTCTAATTTGCTTTGTTTTTTCTGTCAAGTATTTGGATGAAAATGCCAAAAAATCCCAAATATCAGCGATGCTTTTGGCAAAAAAAGTTAGAAGTTTGGATGAATATGGCAAAAAATCTCAAAAGTGAAGGGTAATATGGTACAAAAAAGTTGTTTTAGATGAAACTGACAAACATGCTCAAACCTCAGGGACGATTTTGGCAATTTACTCTAAATTAAAAACCTTAATTCAGTATACCAAATTCAGTCCCTCATGTTTGCCATTTTATCCCATTTGTCACAAAGATCATTCCCTACTGTTTTAACTAAGTTAAATAACTTATTTATCCCATTTCATGCCATAACACATGAAAACATACTAGTGAATCAAAAGTTTAGGTTTTGAGGCGTTACAACTAGGGACGGAAATTGATGGGAAATGGAAACCCAGGGGACTCAACTATACGTTTTTTTAGAATCAGGGTGTGACACCCCGTGAAAACATTTGAACATACTAGCTTGTCAGTGGTTGTGCTCTAAATTTTGGGACGAAATTTCTTTGAACTTGGGGATAATGTGACACTTCGGGTTTTCCTACACGCTTTGTTCTATGTTATAATTATGAGAGTATAATAAACCAGATTTATTGTTGGATGCAATGTGCATTATGTGATAAATATGTAGACTATTAAGTTGTGGCCTGATCAAAGTTAATGACTAATTGTCAACCCATCGTGTACTGCAAAATGTCTTAACATGACCTCAAGAATACGGGTGGGCGCTACTCCTATAGCGCTATACAAGCACCATACATGTTAAGTTGTGGCTTTGATCAAAGTTAATGACAAGTTTATCACATAATAATGTCCTAGTAATCTCGAATCAAGTATAACTATTAGTATGTATGTATTGGATGGTTGAATGATAAATCGATTCTAGTATAACATTGGTTTTGAAATGAACGAGATAACAAGTATTAAATCACATAGAAATTGAGATAGCATAAAAGAGAGGTTTGATAAAATATTGGAACGTTTCGGGTTTAGAAACTTCAACTATTCCAAAGTGACTCGTAAGTCCTTTCGAATTAGGGAGACAAGCTTTGGCCTAATAGGTAAAATACTCTCGTCGACAGGCGATTAACGGTATTTTACCCTTCCGGTTAATACATGTCCCTAATTTGATCGAAAATACGAAACTTTGGCGAGATTGAAAATCGAAGAATGGAATCAGTCATCAAGGTATGGATATCAATCCTAGCTTGACAATTTCGTCCCCAAAATGTGGTTTATTGAACGAAACAAGATATAATCTCGAGTCGTCAATAAGGGTCCACTTGTAAGACCCTAACACGTATTTGACAAAAGTCGCAGCGGAAATTCGTGCCATAAAATTTCTTTCATTACAAACGTCTTGACTTACTTGAAAGTTTATTTTAAAAGTATCTCTTTTACAAAACAAAAGCATAACTCCCGTTTACTAAAGTACATACTCGATTATTCTCGTACAATCTATCTTATGACTCGGTCTTCGATCTCTATTCCTTGTGATAATCGCCCGTGATCAATACAACCTGCACTCACCACATACATTCATAACATTAGCACACATTATATAAACAAGATTCATTCACGTACACTTCACATTTCGTCACTTTTCAAACTTTAAGCATTTCATCTGCGTATCCATTTCCTGGTGAGGCTTCAATAACGTACCTGCATTACTTTTCATTCTCAAGGTACACCATTAATAACGTTAACACTCAACGTGTCTAAATCATGCATACATACGTACTTACATACATACATACACATCTACACACGTACATACCTTTCCTACAACTTTACATACGTGCATACACTCATACATGTCTTTATACATACATACATACACAACTACATACGTACATACCTTTCCTACATCTTTACATACATGTATACACTCATACATATCTTTATACATACTGATGCGTGCGAAGTGTTGTATATTTTAGGTGTATATTTTAAGCCCTTTTTAACACTTATTTTAGCCAAGTTTTAAATTTATAAAACACGATATTTCACTAACACTAAACACACATATGGGCAAGTGCACCCATCGTTGAGTGTAGTATAGCGTTGGTAAGATACCGAGGTCGTCCAAGGACACAAGAGCTTTTAGTACCGGTTTATCCTCAACGTCTAACCAAAAATAAAAGTTTAGAAAAATGTTTTAAACTAAGAAAAATAAAAACTAACTAAAATGCTGAAAATAAAAATAAAATAAAAACAGATAGACAAGATGAATCACTTGGTTCCGACTCGTATCTAGTATAACCTTTGATTATTTCCGCACTTTTGCACATAATTAAGAGATTATCTTAGTTATTGTAGTAGGCCCCTCTTTTGAAGGTGACGTTACCCTCACCCCAGTAGTTTGAGTCAGCAGGGATACAATCCTAAAGGGGTGGATTATTGGAAGATAATGAATTAAGTTATTAATGCAGTATTGTGGTAGGCCCCGCTTTTGGCGGTGACGTTACCCTCGACTAAGTAGTCTGAGTCAGCAGGGATACAGTCCTAAATAGCCGGGTTATAGTATTAATAGTAGTTAACTTATGAGGGGATCAAAGAGTTTGGACCCCCGCCATCCAATACCGTGAAGTATTGAAGGAGGTCCTACTAAATTTGACCCAGGTCCATTGCAGGACCTCTAAACGCTGAACAATGGCAAGACCTTTACCAAACCGTTCCCTTAACCCCCGACCAGGTAGCCAACATACCTCCATATAGACCGTGGAGATATGAATGGTGAAAATCCTTTATTTTATATAGACAGTAAAATAATGCCAAGACACCACGGACAAACGATAAGGAAAGATCACCTTCAACATAAGTAACTAGTTATTAAAGTCATTAATACAAAACCAAATAAAAAGTGCAAAAGATTAGAAATAAAAAGTATTATACTAGACACTTTGTCTTCACCAAGTGATGTAAGAGACTTAGGCAAACATGGCCTTGATTGTCAAGAACTCTTACGATCAATCTTGGATCCCGAGACGACTCACACACTCTATGATGGACAATGGATGATGGTGGTGGATGATGGTGTTGTGATGGTGGTGGGTGGTGGATGAAGTGTGAGAGAGGTGGTGTGCCAAGGGATGAGTTGCAATGAAACCAAGCACTCCTATTTATAGGCTGAACAGAGGCCTGGGCACGGCCCCGTGCCCGTCTGACACTCTCTCTCTTCATTAATTGTAATTCGCAATTACAATTAATGCGCCTGCTGTACTTTCGGCACGCCCCCCGTGTCCGCTGAGCACGGCCCGTGGTGGGCAATAGAAGCTTCTATAGGTTTGTCTTTTCTGCTGCTTCTTGGGCACGACCCCGTGCTGGCTGAGCACGGGGCGTGTTCAGCCTTCTGTTTTCTCTATTTTGCTTTGGAAGGTGCCGTTGAGGGTTCGGGCAATCCACTAATGTTCCTTTTCTTGTATTTATGTTGGATTTAGCTGTCTTTTTGCTTCTTTTGCGTTTTTGAGCTCATTTAATCCTGAAAATACAAAAGGAAGACAAAAACACTCTTTTTCCAATATTAGTACTAAAAAAGGGTTAGTTTTATGCCTCATTTGATGTAATTTATATGTTGCATTTTACACACATCAAATACCCCCACACTTGAACTTTTGCTTGTCCTCAAGCAAAACTCTTTAATATTTGGCTTACACTCCCAAATGGAATAGGTAGAAGAGAAGGTTTTGGGCTTGTCATAGAGTGTCGGGATTTCCAAGATCTTTTTAGGGTTTTATTTTTATTTATTTACACTCCTATTCGTAATGATTTATTTAGAACTGTTCATAAAAGAAATTACTTATTTGGGCATAACATGCCTTTTTTAAAATTCTATTTATATACAAGTTCACATACCTCGCGGGGAAATCACTCACACTCGGCCGAAGGTGTATTTTTAGTGAATCACTCGAGAGCGGCATGGAACTTATTCCTACCATAGGCTTGCCAAGAAATCAATCCTCCTCCTTTTTAACTTTTATACCTTTGTAGATATCAAGAGGACTTTGTGGGTTAAGGGTTGGCTAGGGTTAAAGGTAGGTGGTTGGGTTAGTGGTTAGTAGAAAAAGGGCTAAAAAGCGTAACAAGTGTCGGTTTTCGTATTTTTGCAACTTTTTATTTTTGATGAAGCTTTTATTCAAACAAAGTTATTTTTGATTACTTTGTTTGTTTATTTTCTTTTTGCTTCATTTTTCTCTTTTTTTTTTTTTTTTTTTTTTTTTCGAAGAACCGAACTTGTTACTAAAATAAAGGGTTAAAAATGAAAAAGGTTTTGGTGGGTGAAAGGGTTTTTGTTTTGGGTGATGAAACGAAAAGGTTTAGGCTCAAAGGGGCTAACTAGGGGGATTTTTTGGTAGGTGGTAAAAGAAAAGGAAAAATAATGGTGTAGAAATGAAAAAGGGTTAGTCCTAATGCCTCCATCATGTACTTACTCGGGTTTAAGTTGATAAGGACCGGGAATGTATTGTCATGGCAAGTTCTAGAGTCGTAAGAACCAAGCGGCTATTCACACAAGAAACGAAAAATGAGCATTTAGTCAAATGGTATGAAATTGAGTGCTCAATAAAGGCTCAAAACTCACTTATGTGGGAATGGGTTTTTATGTGATCAAGTATATATAATCAAATTTTAAATAAGTTTGTCATGCCTTTTCATAATTTTCTTATGTTGGTTCTTTTTATCACTACGCTATCGGTTGTAAATTTGTAAAAATATAACCTTTTTGAGAGCTTGAATTTCCCGAGTTAAACCTAGACAAGTAAAAAAATTGAAATTTTTGAAAAAAATTTGGGGTGATTAGCGGTTCCAATAGAGTTTTGTGTAAGGCTTGTATTTAGGACTTGCAAAATTCAAGGTTTTAGCATCCCCCCCACACTTAAATTACACATTGTCCTCAATGTGTCCCAAAAATAAATTTTTAGGTTGATTAGATGTGTAAAATAGTGTTTAAAAAGCAAAAATTTGTGTTACTGGGCACTGAACACGGCCCCGTGTTGAGTGGGCACGACCCCGTGTTCAGGTGCCAGTAACAAGAAATTACAGAAGGTGGACACGGCCCCGTGTCCACTGGACACGGCCACGTGTCTGACAAAATTCTGCCGAACATAAGCCAAACAGCAGGTCAGGGAGGTGAGCACGGGGGCGTGTTGGCTGGACACGTCCCCGTGTGGACAGTCTAGAAGCCTGAAAAACAGGTTTCGTCCTCCGATTTTTCCATCCTAGCCTTATAGGTGCTGAGGCTTAACACCTTAAGCCTTGGTTTGTACCTGTTTGAACACTTAATACCACACCAAGCAATACCAACATCCTACTTTACCAAAGTTAATTGTTCCACGCATAAAGTAAGAAAAATAAAATGCAGAAAATAGTTAGGAAAAGTAAATTGTCTAACACTTGGCACGCAGGCCATCAATTGTTCAAGATTGCAAAGGGTTAACCTGGGGAGCCACCAATCAACCGCTTCCTCCTATCCTCCTCCCGCCTATTCCATGGCATCATCATCATCATCATCATCGTCACCCCCTCCATGGCGTGCAATGTGGTCTCGTATGTATCCGACGTCTTCTTGTATCTCGGATAGGTTTCTCTCGATAGCTCCGACCCGGTGGTAGGTGTTGCTCGCCATGTTATAGGTGTTCCGAGTACACATGAGGTTTTCCTGCAACAAATCATGCAAACTTTGAAAATTAGGAAAACTGCCTCCCGAGGAGGATGATTGGCCCGGATCACCGTGGGGTGGGTATTGGTACTGATGATGTTGCGGTGCTGGGAGGACAAGTGCTTCTTGCGGGTTCCATGCATGACCTTGCATCCTTTGAAAGGTTACCGCCCCATCTTCTGCCTCATAAACCAGGTTCATCGAGCGGCATATGTGAATATCCACCGTACCCGACCATGGGCTTCTCTCAAATGCCCTCGGAATGTGGGCGAAGTGCCTGAAGAGACGGTGCACCCACCCCCCGAAGAAAAGAGGAGTTGGTGCACTAGCAAGGCGGTTGTGATGCATGTTTCGGAGCATAAGGTACGGAACATCGAGCGGCCTACGGTTGTGAATGCAATGGAGGACAAGCAAATCTCTTAACCCAACGACGCCACCACTGTCATGCCTTTGGCTAAGAGAGTAGCCGAGGAGCCTATGAATGTATCTGTAAAGCGGATCCCTCAGCTTGGTACTCTTAGTGCTGCTCGGATTGTAGAACCCTTCCCCAATCTGAGCCCACATGGCTTGGCGCTCGTTGTCTTCGATCTCTCTCAACCCCCCTGTATTTCCTTCGTCTCCCGCATCCTCTTCCGCATACAACCCGATAATCGACCCGAATTGTGCCATGGAAATCGAATACCTCGTTCCGCCACACCTGAATGACACCCCTTCTTCATCGAACGGCTCGCACCTTGACTTGAATGCAAAGGTGCTGTAGAATTCCAAGGTGCATTCATGAACAGAACGGAGTCGGGTTGTTAGTGCGACTCTGAGTGGTCCCGTGACAATGTTGTTGAAACGGTCAATTTGATTCACCAAGGTTAGTAGTTCTGTGCATGCCTGCCTCGGGTATTCCTCCGGCCTTGTTTGGAGAAGTTCGTATCGAGCTCTTGCATCTAGCTCATTGGCGTTGAATCTAGTAAACTTCCTGGCCATCTGCAAGAATACACCAAAAGTTAGCACGAAACAGAAATATTTTTGGACAAAACTGCAAACAGCGGGCTGGACACGACCCCGTGCCCAGCGGACACGGCCCCGTGTTCAGGGGTCTGTTACTCAAAAATCCCATTTTTCGACCCGGTTTCGAAAACTTGAAAATTTTTTAACCAATAGGTGCGGTTTCCCCCGAAAATGAAACCCTAAGTTCCGTTTTTTCCAAAATAACCCGTTTACCCTATCAATTTTATCTTTTTTCGGTTCAAGAACAAGGGTTTGGGGTCTTTGCAAGAAATCGGGTGAATCTATGAACAATACAAGTGTATTTACTTCCCTTAACACTAATCTAACTAAATGCAAACAGATTTAGTCAAAAATTTTAGGCTCGATCCGAATGAACATCAAGAACCCTAGATTTTTCCCCAAATTCGTGGTGTATTAACTACATGCAAGTGACTAATCTAACTACTACGAGTGACAGAATCATACCTTGACGTTGTTAGATTGGTAAGAGACGTTGGAATCTCGCGGAAAATCGCCTGGAACCAGAGCTTTTGTGGGGAAACGGGGCGTGTGGAATGAAGAAACTGTTTTGAAAAAGGGGTTTTATCCCGTCTGCAGCGCGAACACGGCCCCGTGTCCAGCGGACACGGCCTCGTGTCGAGCCTCTCTTTTTTTTTTTTTTTTTTTTTTTTTTTTAGTGCGCGTGTGAGTGCCCCTTTCTCCTATAAGCTATGGTTTAGAAAACTTACCGCTTTATTTTGCCGCCTCAATCGTTCATAACTTACCAGGCATGATGTTTTTATTCTTCCACGGTTTGAAGCGAGATCTCTTCTTCCTCATCCTCAATAAATCCTTGATAGAGTTTCAGCCGTTGGCCATTGACTTTAAATGGTGACCCATTTCGAGGTTTAATTTCTACTGCACCGTGTGGAAAAATATGGGTGACGGAAAAAGGTCCTGACCACCTAGACTTTAATTTACCAGGAAACAATCGAAGTCGTGAATTAAACCAAAGAACTAAATCTCCTACCCGAAATTCATTAGGTTTAATATGTTTGTCATGCCAATCTTTCATTCTTTCCTTATAAATTTCAGAGTTGGAGTATGCATAATTCCTAAGTTCGTCTAATTCATTTATTTGACAAAATCGATTTTTACCAGCAAATTCTAGATCTAAGTTTACGTTTTTGATTGCCCAGTAGGCTTTGTGTGCAATTTCTACTGGCAAGTGGCAACTTTTTCCATAGACTAGCTTATATGGGGTTGTACCTATCGTTGTTTTATAAGCAGTTCGAAAAGCCCATAAAGCATCATCTAATTTATCAGCCCATTCCTTTCTATTTAACCCTACGGTTTTCTCAAGTATTCGTTTTAACCCTCTATTGGTCACTTCGGCTTGTCCGTTTGTTTGAGGGTGATAAGCTGTCGAAACCCGGTGATAGACCCCATATCTTGTTAAAAAAATTTCAAGTTGATGATTACAAAAATGGGTACCTCTATCACTTATTAAAGCTTTGGGTGTGCCAAAACGAGAGAATAATTTTTTCAGAAATCTTACCACTACTCTTCCATCATTTGTTGGAAGTGCTTCGGCCTCGGCCCATTTAGACAGGTAATCTACTGCCACAAGTATGTATTTGTTTCCTTTCGATGGTGGAAAAGGTCCCATAAAGTCGAGTCCCCACACATCAAAAATTTCACAAACAAGAATGCCATTTTGGGGCATTTCGTTTTTGGAAGAAATATTACCTGTTCTTTGGCAGGCATCACATGTCTTTACAAGATTTTGGGCATCTTTGTAAATGGTTGGCCAATAAAATCCTGAATCAAATACCTTTCGTGCGGTACTGGCAGCACCATGATGTCCTCTGTATGGACCTTCGTGACAATGGCGAAGAATTCTTCGGGCCTCACTACCATGTACGCATCGTCTGACGAGTTGGTCGGCACACATTTTGAAAAGATATGGATCTTCCCAAAAATAGTGTTTCACATTGGCAAAGAATTTTTTTCTTTGATGATGTGGCCATCCTTTTGCGACTATTCCACTAGCTAAGTAGTTGGCAAAGTCGGCGTACCATGGTTCTTCCTTAAATTCCACCCTTTCCAGGGATTCAGTTGGGAATTTTTCGTTGATTTGCTCGCCCCTGGTCGCCTCCAAAGCTGGGTCTTCTAAGCGCGAAAGATGATCTGCTGCGGTATTTTCTGCTCCTCTTTTGTCTTTGATTTCAATGTCGAATTCTTGGAGGAGTAGAATCCACCTAATCAAACGTGGTTTTGCGTCTTGCTTCTTAAAGAGATATCGAATGGCTGCATGGTCTGTGTAGACTATAGTTTTAGAAAGAACAAGATAAGAGCGAAATTTATCAAAAGCAAACACCACATCTAGTAATTCTTTTTCAGTTGTTGTGTAATTCTCTTGTGCATCGTTAAGTGTTTTACTAGCATAATATATTGGGTGGAAATGCTTTTCTTTTCTCTGTCCCAAGACAGCTCCAACTGCAAAGTCACTAGCATCGCACATGATTTCAAAAGGAAATTTCCAATCAGGTGCTATCATGATAGGTGCATTGACTAGCATTTCCTTCAGGGTTAGAAATGCTTGATTGCAATCCTTGTCAAAGATGAAAGGAGCATCTTTTTCAAGTAACTTTGTTAGAGGTCTTGAGATTTTTGAAAAGTCTTTGATAAACCTCCTATAAAATCTGGCATGCCCTAGGAAACTTCTAATCGCTCTTACGGAGGATGGAGGAGGTAACCTAGAAATGGTATCTATTTTGGCTCGATCCACCTCCATTCCTTCGCTTGAGATCTTGTGACCGAGTACTATTCCCTCTGTTACCATGAAATGGCATTTTTCCCAATTAAGGGCGAGGTTAGTTTCCTCACATCGGGATAGCATTCGTTCAAGGTTATCGAGGCATTGGTCGTATGAATCCCCAAAGATAGAAAAGTCGTCCATGAAGACTTCCATTGTCTTTTCTATCATGTCATGGAAAATGGCTACCATGCAACGTTGGAATGTTGCGGGGGCATTACATAGACCAAACGGCATGCGTCGATATGCAAAAGTTCCATAGGGGCATGTGAATGTTGTCTTTTCTTGGTCTTCGGGTGCTATCGGGATTTGAAAGTAACCTGAAAAACCATCCAAGAAACAGTAAAATTTATGACCGGATAATCTTTCTAACATCTGATCAATGAAGGGTAAAGGAAAATGATCCTTTCTTGTTGCTTCATTTAATCGTCTATAATCTATACATACTCTCCATCCTGTGACGGTTCTTGTCGGTATTAATTCATTTTTTTCGTTAGTAATTACCGTCATACCTCCTTTCTTTGGAACTACTTGGACGGGACTTACCCAAGGACTATCGGAAATAGGATAGATAAGTCTTGCGTCAAGTAATTTGATGACTTCATTTTTAACCACTTCTTGAACATTTGGATTTACTCGACGTTGTGGTTGTATGACAGATTTGTAGTCATCGTTCATCAAAATTTTGTGTGTGCACATAGAAGGACTAATTCCTTTTATGTCAACAAGTTTCCAAGCTATTGCATTTTTGTGTTTTTTCAAAAGACTAACTAGTTTTTCTTTTTCTAGGTTATCTAATTTAGACGAAATAATTACAGGTAATTTACCATCTTTGTCTAGAAAAGCATATTCCAAACCTTTTGGAAGTTCTTTGAGCTCAAGTGGTGGGTCTTTAGGAGACTCCTTATTTGGTTGCTCGTTTCGATCAAGAACTTTAAAAGTTTGTTCTATGGCGACCTCTTCTTCAACAAAGTGGTCCGTTTCTTCACTTGTATCGGGTGGCTCATCTTCATCTTCAATTAGGGGGTCATTATTGCCGAATGGATATTTCATTGATCGTTCGAGATCGACACTTCTTTTAAATGCCCCTAATTGAAGAGGTAGATTATTGAACTTCCGGTTTTTCAAAGCTTCGTATGTCTTTACAAATGGTCGCCCCAATACTAGAGGAGCGTCATCGAGGATGACAAAGTCGGTTGGAACTACCATTTGATTTGTTTGAACCAAGACATCTTCAACTATACCGATTGATTTTATTACTTTCCGATTGGATAGAAAAATGGGTATTTGAAGTGGAGAAAAATCACTAATACTTAATTTTTCGAAAAGGTAGTTAGGCATTATGTTAACACACAGATCTTTATCGATTGTGACATTACTAATAAATGAATTTTGAAAGAAACATGGAACCGGTGTGATGTTAATTTCAAATGGGTCTTCTTTTATTAGTGAAGTTTGATCATTAGTTAACTTAACACTTACCGTTTCTTCAATTTTAGTGTTAGTGTTTAACTCTTTTAGAAACTTAGCATGAGTGGGTACTAAACAATGATTTTCGAAAGAAGGTGACAAGAGATGAATTTCTTCAAAATTAGACTCTTCTTGGATTTTAACGTTGTCGGACTCACCTTTTTCGTTGTTTAACTCATGTGTCGGTTTTTCACTTATTTGTTCTTCCATTTTTTCATTTTTAGTTATCTCTTCCTTTTTTAATTCTTCTCTCGCGCGGGACTCCTCTTCCCTTGCGCGAGCTTCTTTTATACATCGATCGATAACTCTAATGTGCTCTAATATCCTATCGGTCACTTCGGTTATAGAAAAAGAATCATTATTTTCTAAGCTTGAATCCGGTTGTTCGACCCTTTGTTCCTCATAATACCCATATGAAGTTGATGGTTCGCACCATTGTTCTTCATTGTAAGCATATGATGGATAAGGTTCGTAATTTTGTTCTTCATAATACTCATATGAGGTGGGTTGTTCATGCCAAGGTTCCTCATAATAAGCATATGAAGGTGGTGGCTCATACCTTGGTTCCTCAAAATATGAGTATGAGGGAGGAGGTTCATACCTTTGGTCTTCATAGGATGTGTATGAAGTTGATGGTTCGTACCTGGGTTCCTCATAGTAAGTGTATGAATTGGATGGTTGGTACGAGTGATTATCTTGAATTGAACGTGTATTACGACAATTTGTGCAATAATTACCCCTATAATCATCCTCATCACAGGTGTAGTTGTATCCTCCTGAGTATTGATCCATAAGAATCACTCAGCAGACCACAACCGAGTCTCGAGATCAGAAAACAAAAATAAAAACGGAAACAGAGGCTGGACACGGCCCCGTGTTCAGAATCTGTATCTGGGCGTTTTAATTAAATTAACTGATCAAGTTGAGCACGGGGCGTGTTCAGTGAGCACGGCCCGTGTTCAAGCTACTGTAACTGGGCGTTTATGAAAAATCTGCAGCACGGCCCCGTGTTCAGTGAACACGGCCCCGTGTACAGGATACTGTAAATGCAAAACTAAACTAAATGCAGAAAAATGTGCGCGCGTTTAAAAAGGTTTTAAAAAAAAAACTGATTAGGCCGTCGATTTTAAGCTTTCTTAAAATCCTTGTGTCCCTGGCAACGGCGCCAAAAACTTGATGCGTGCGAAGTGTTGTATATTTTAGGTGTATATTTTAAGCCCTTTTTTAACACTTATTTTAGCCAAGTTTTAAATTTATAAAACACGATATTTCACTAACACTAAACACACATATGGGCAAGTGCACCCATCGTTGAGTGTAGTATAGCGTTGGTAAGATACCGAGGTCGTCCAAGGACACAAGAGCTTTTAGTACCGGTTTATCCTCAACGTCTAACCAAAAATAAAAGTTTAGAAAAATGTTTTAAACTAAGAAAAATAAAAACTAACTAAAATGCTGAAAATAAAAATAAAATAAAAACAGATAGACAAGATGAATCACTTGGTTCCGACTCGTATCTAGTATAACCTTTGATTATTTCCGCACTTTTGCACATAATTAAGAGATTATCTTAGTTATTGTAGTAGGCCCCTCTTTTGAAGGTGACGTTACCCTCACCCCAGTAGTTTGAGTCAGCAGGGATACAATCCTAAAGGGGTGGATTATTGGAAGATAATGAATTAAGTTATTAATGCAGTATTGTGGTAGGCCCCGCTTTTGGCGGTGACGTTACCCTCGACTAAGTAGTCTGAGTCAGCAGGGATACAGTCCTAAATAGCCGGGTTATAGTATTAATAGTAGTTAACTTATGAGGGGATCAAAGAGTTTGGACCCCCGCCATCCAATACCGTGAAGTATTGAAGGAGGTCCTACTAAATTTGACCCAGGTCCATTGCAGGACCTCTAAACGCTGAACAATGGCAAGACCTTTACCAAACCGTTCCCTTAACCCCCGACCAGGTAGCCAACATACCTCCATATAGACCGTGGAGATATGAATGGTGAAAATCCTTTATTTTATATAGACAGTAAAATAATGCCAAGACACCACGGACAAACGATAAGGAAAGATCACCTTCAACATAAGTAACTAGTTATTAAAGTCATTAATACAAAACCAAATAAAAAGTGCAAAAGATTAGAAATAAAAAGTATTATACTAGACACTTTGTCTTCACCAAGTGATGTAAGAGACTTAGGCAAACATGGCCTTGATTGTCAAGAACTCTTACGATCAATCTTGGATCCCGAGACGACTCACACACTCTATGATGGACAATGGATGATGGTGGTGGATGATGGTGTTGTGATGGTGGTGGGTGGTGGATGAAGTGTGAGAGAGGTGGTGTGCCAAGGGATGAGTTGCAATGAAACCAAGCACTCCTATTTATAGGCTGAACAGAGGCCTGGGCACGGCCCCGTGTTCGTTGGGCACGGCCCCGTGCCCGTCTGACACTCTCTCTCTTCATTAATTGTAATTCGCAATTACAATTAATGCGCCTGCTGTACTTTCGGCACGCCCCCCGTGTCCGCTGAGCACGGCCCGTGGTGGGCAATAGAAGCTTCTATAGGTTTGTCTTTTCTGCTGCTTCTTGGGCACGACCCCGTGCTGGCTGAGCACGGGGCGTGTTCAGCCTTCTGTTTTCTCTATTTTGCTTTGGAAGGTGCCGTTGAGGGTTCGGGCAATCCACTAATGTTCCTTTTCTTGTATTTATGTTGGATTTAGCTGTCTTTTTGCTTCTTTTGCGTTTTTGAGCTCATTTAATCCTGAAAATACAAAAGGAAGACAAAAACACTCTTTTTCCAATATTAGTACTAAAAAAGGGTTAGTTTTATGCCTCATTTGATGTAATTTATATGTTGCATTTTACACACATCACATACATACATACACACATACACATCTACATACGTACATACCTTTCCTACATCTTTACATACATGCATACACTCATACATATCTTTACACATACATACATACACATCTACATACGTACATACCTTTCCTACATCTTTACATACATGCATACACTCGTACATATCTTTATACATACATACATACACATCTACATACACGTACAAGATCTTGCATACTTGTTACATACTCATACGTTAATTACATGGGACTTAGACTTTGATTTATAGCCCATAAACATCTAAGGATCGATCAAAATCATGTTTAGGAAGCCCGCCGTAGTCCACGGATAAAAAACCGAAGCCTACGATACATGAATCAACTTAAATAACAATTTTCATGTTTTTGGACTTGGGGAGGGCGTCGGCGACGGCCCTAGGGCCCGTCGGCGACGACCCGTGGTTCTTCCCGTAGCCAAAAACCCGTAGACAGGTAAATAACCCGTCAGCAAAAAAACTAACTTTCTAGAGCCCGTCGGCGACTACCTTTAACCCGTCGGCGACTACCTCTAGAAATGGCACTTTTCTGCAGTTCCGTTTCGTCGTCCGTACGCACTAAAACGCGCATAACTTTTGAACCGTTTACCCGTTTAACCTCCCGTTTCTTCCTACATGCTTGTAAATTCACATTCTATCATATGAACTTAAAATCCCACATCCGGATTAAGGAAATTCTTAACTTACACGCTATCGTCTTATTATTCATTTATGATTTATTCGACCCGTTCATGCATTCATCCACAAAACTTGTTTGTTTGACCATAACTTCTTATGAACCTAATAATGTCAACATTGTATATCATACAAGATTAAGTTCTCGGATGTCTTGCATCCTCTTGACCCATTTTCGCTCAAGAGCTTATTTTGACCCGTTAAGGGTATTTGCGCATTTTAAGGTCCTTAGCTTACGAAAACCATACTTCTCGCTTTCTTGCTTTTTCAAAACATTCATTTAATCAAATAGCTTGTTTGTAATCAACTTTTAAGACCATTTGCTCGTTTTGCCCATCAAAGGCGTTTTTGTCAACTTTGCTCTATCCTTAACAACAAAGGACTCCCTTGCATAAGTAACCAATCCTACTACTTAGCTACAATTCTTAATCACACATACCTTGCTCGGATCAAAGCTAAGATCCGTTTAATACTTCATCGGTCTCATACAATTCTTTCCTACTTGACCTCGATCATCATACTTAATTAAATTGCACATAACTTTACATAAACAACTAAGAAGTGATTACAAAAATCACTTACCTCGTGCGTCCATGTTCATACTCGTTTCCTCGCCACTTTTTGACCCGTTAGCCTTCCGTGCTTGATTGATTCCGTCTCGACATGATTCCTATACTTCCATGTCATCGAAATCACATTCTTATTAGCATACATAATTGTACATGTTAACGATCATATCGGTCGCATAATTCCTATTTGACTTTCATTAGTTACTTCTAGCAAGCATAATACATGTGACCAAATTCATACCATTTCCAACTCGTGAAATCCGTCATGTCATCGCATTAAACACACATACGTCTAACACGCACCGTATAACTTACTTTAATCTTACAATTATGACAACATGTCTAACCATTCTTCTTATACACAGTTGACTTGTTAGAAGTCAACGGTCCATTTACCTTAACTTTCGACTTATCATTATATACCCGTAACATCATAACCGACTATACGGGCGACAATACATACATTTTATCATACGATTGGTGTGCGTACCACCTTTTAAGCATAACGTACAACTAATTCATGCACAATCTTCTAAATTCATACATAGTTCATCAAATCCTTCTACTAATCAACATGTGGTATTTAAAATTAAACATCAAACATATTATCATCACATTTTATTCACTTCATCTAACAACAATTCATCATTTCTTATCCAATTTCTTTAAACATTCACACACATGTATGATTCCAAACATTATTAACATAAGTAAATCATCAATTTACATTACATCATCTAAAACCCACTTCATAACTACTTGTTAATCACTTACAAGTGATCTAATCTTAAGTTCTTCATAATTTCATCATACTTTTGATATGTGTACTACCTTGTAAGCATGGTGTACAACTAGTTCATGCATATCATTCTAATCTCATACACAATTCATCAATTTCTTCCTTCTAATCAACATGAATCATACATGCATAAACATCAAACATACTAGTATTACATTTCTTTCAATTCCTCTCACAAGAATCCATCATACAAATCAAAATACATCAATATTAAGCAAGAATTTAGACATAGATGATTTACCCATGTCTTCATCTTCACCATAACAAACGGGTTTCACCCTTAAACATCAAATTAACCTAAACCATGCATAATCCATGTTCCAAATGATGAATCTAACACATACCCATGCTCAATTTCATACAACTTCGCGATTTACAACATAACCCACTTCGTGCATAATCACCAAACTAGCTTTTAAGACATACCTTGCGATCCCCTTGTGAAGGTGATCGTTAATCTATGCTCGGTTATGAGTTTAAGCTTCATCTTGCCCTTCAATTTGAAGATTTTGAAGAAACTAGGGTTTGAACCCTCTTTTTCCTTCCTGATCATCGATACACACACACACACTATGTGTGTGTGGTGTTTTAATTTTGTTTTATAAAATCATGTTTCCCACTGAACGGTTTTGGTCCCTCTAGTTTCATTTTAGTTAAATAAGAGATTAAAACTCATTTCTTTATATCAACCGGGTTTTAATTTACCAAACCCGTTTTTGGGGTGTTACAAGTCTACCCCCCTTAAATGAGGTTTCGTCCCCGAAACCTTTCTCATTTTATCTTACACACACACATCTATGTTTGACTTCATAGTCACATCATAATCATAAGTAATCATCCTATCTCATTTCATAATTATTAATACACTTGACTTCTTCCTCTTAACAAGTCTATACTTTCCATGGCATACTTTCATATAACATTCTCATTTCCTTTGACCCGTTAATAACGGGTTAATATACATACTTATTCAAACTTATAATAAAGCTTACACTCATATAATCCGTTTATAACGGGTTTAGTACTTTCATCTCATCCTTTAAGATTCCATTCTATAGACACATTGTTTAACATTTAACTCTTGTTTTGTTATCACAACAAAACTGCTATGTCATCGTCATACCTACGTGCTTAACTCCGTAGCTAACATCATTCTACATTTCTATAGTCTTTTGTACCATACATATCCTTACGTTTCGGATATTTTCATTTCTATCATTCTTTTGTTCATTTGCTTTACATTTACTTATATGACTTGTTTGACGCATACATGGTCAAGCTATTGACTTCTTCTTATGTAGACTAGTTCCGTCTTTTATATCTTAAATCTGTTTCGCGGATTCGAACGCGTTATTCATACCTTTCGTACCTTCTATGTTTTGAATCCGTCTCGCGGATTCAAACATTGCATTCACATCTTTCATTCTTTGAATCCGTCTCTCGGATTCAAACATTGCATTTACGCCTTTCATCCCTTGAATCCGTCTCGCGGATTCAAGCATTGCATTCATATCCTTCATTCTTTGAATCCCTCTCGCGGATTCAAACATTGCATTTACGTTTTTCATCCTTTGAATCCGTCTCGCGGACTCAAGCATTGCATTCGTATCTTTCATTCTTTGAATCCGTCTCGCGGATTCAAGCATTGCATTCATATACATTGTTGATCCGTACCTTCTTACGGATTCAACATTCTTCATTCTTATCATTCATGTTTTTCATTCCTACATAGTACTCTCAATTTCCCGAGAGTCTTACTACCCACTTCACCCGCACGCCCACATGTTACCCAATTCTAACGGACATACCTGCGATAATTACCACGGTCTCACGAATGTCATATGCTTCTTGCGTACTGGCCAGGTGCGCAATTCACATACTAATTTCGTGCCTTCAGGTAATCATCGCCTTATGTCTGCAGTAGTGGGTCTCAATTCGTGCTACATTTTTACAACCTTATCAAGACAACATCGTTGTCTTCCATTTAGTACTTACCCTCCCAAGGAGATTTCTTCCTTTTTCTTTTAACACCGGTACCATACATACTAACATTGTGTACCTGGGGTCCGTCTGTCCATTCACATCCTTGCCTGCCTTAGCATTCTTCCTAGACTGCATTCAAAGGTCATCTTCTTCAAACACTTATACTTACCTTGCACATAACATACCGTCAGTTTCTTTATACGTATACATAAGTACATACTTACATTCGCTTCTACCTTTGGATCTTGATCGAGTCTTAGATTGTACGGGTTCCTCATCATAAGAGCACACAAGTTTGAGTTCAAGTACTTACTTTCTTGTACTTGATTCTCTCAAACCAGGGCTCTGATACCAACTTGTAAGACCCTAACACGTATTTGACAAAAGTCGCAGCGGAAATTCGTGCCATAAAATTTCTTTCATTACAAACGTCTTGACTTAAACTATAGAATAGGTCGAATCATGGCAATTCTACCTAATTCCCTATAGTTATGACTCTGATACCAATCTGTCACACCCCAACCGATGGCGGAAACATCAGAGTGAGACGAAAACATGATTGCAAGAGACTTCATAACACTATTGGTGACAAATATTTAATAATTTATTTTACATTGATTGAACTAGAAATACCGCAAGTTTGAAATAAATAATATACAACAAGTATTCAAGTAGTTAAATTTCATTTCATTGATAATGGTTTAATACAAAGATTGGAAACGGAATACAACATGTTTGAAAATGACAAAGTGTACGAAACATGGAAACAAATATAACATAACAAACTATCATAACTAAATTTAAGCGAGTATCTAGCCATCCTACTAGTTTACGTCTCTTTGATAATCATCAAACTGCAACATTATGATAAAATACAATTCAATACAAAAGTATTGGCGAGCATTCGTGGTTTATGTGATAGCATACGTATACAAACAAGTTTAACGAAATCCACATGTGAAAACATATATATAAGACATATCATGGCATCACTAGCAATGTAATCCTACATTGTCAAACCCAAGTATCGCACATGCATACAAGCTTCCCGCATTCATAACTATGAATACGACCGTTTTTACATCAAGAATAAACATAGCTTAACAATGACCCGTCGCTACGGGTGGTGTGCATATCCTATAGCGCTATACATGTTAAGGGGGTCTAGCTAAGTAAATGACAAGTATCATACAAGAATCTAGCATGCATGTATTCCTAGCATAAGTTTAGCATGTGTAAAGGATTCGTTTTCAAGCATAAAGTGTTTTATGTGAGAATGTGTTTGTTAATAAGTTCATATGTTGCACCCCAAAAGTGGGAAATCAAAAAGGGGCATGAATACTCACGGTTTGCGTTTTAGCGTTTCGTAAGTCTTGAGTTTAAGGAGGGTTGAGCCGGGAGCCGAGGTCACCTTTTGGACTTGAATGATTCTATCCAAATCTTCAATTCTCAGTAGATTCTTGGTGTTTTTGGAGAGATTAGATGATGAACAATGTGTTAGAAGAAGTGTAGGACTTGTATTTATAGTGCTAGGTGGTTGGGAGGGTGTTTAATGGTAGTTAAAAGGCTATTGGTGGAGAATGGAGGTGGGGGTTGGAGTAATAATACCAAAATTCAAAATTATAATTTTAGGGTGAAGTTTGGAGCCTAAAATACAGATTAGAATTCGTAAGTTTAGGGGGGAGTTTGGATTTTTGTCAAAAAAGGTCCCTCAAGTTTGATAAATATGCAATCAGGGCTCAAAGTCAGGTTTTTTGGATGTTCCTTTTTTTAAGTGCTTTTCGTGTAGTTTTAAGCGTGTAACAAGTATGAAAGTATCATAAACATAAAATTGATGTCAAGTATGTCCGGGTATGTGTATTCATGTATTAACAAGTATCGAGAATACCGGTTGTACACAAAGTTGTCGGTTAAAGCACAAAATGCAAGTATGAGCACGTTTTGACTAATAAATCATGTTTGCAAGTATCCATAGCATATCAAAAGTGTTTACAAATATAAATTAGTGTAAATTAAGTATTGGAATCATTAATTGTCGGTATTCGACATGTATTGCGAGTAAACGCGTTTAAATCGGTTGTTTACGCGCATTGCGACATAGTTTTGAATTATTCCAATATGCGTTTTCGAGTATGATAAGTATAAATTGAACATATTAAGTGTATAAACAAGGTTTCCATTATGATCGGTATCTCGGATTACAATTGAAACGAAAGTATGATACGAATACAAGTTTCTGAAAATAAAAGCTTCCAAAACTGGAAAGTACAACAAGACTTGCTATAAATGGAAAGTACAAGAATACGAAATGTTACACTCTCCCCTACTTTAGGAAATTTCGTCCCGAAATTTATTTAAGAGGAAGACTTTTGGAAAATGGCATTACGAAGTATGTTTGGGTAGAATGCGAGGAATAGATCGTGAGTGATCAACGCGTGTATTCAATATAATAGGGGAAACACCGAATTTCTCATGGCACGTTTTTACGAAAGTTTGGTAATATGGTAGGAACACTTATATATAGGAAGTACCAGCAGCGTATCCACCATGTTCATACCATATTACGTTCGTTTCGCTATTCGATGTCATGTTATGTTCCGTGTTATGATACACAGTAGAACCTACTATGGTTTTCATGCGCCTACCAATATAATCCCGTATGCATCCATGATTATTTTGGTTTGTGCATGATCCGCATAATTCGTACTAGTAGTGTACGGGTCAGGGTACATTATCGTATTACGAGTATGTATGTGTGTGTGTGTGTGTGATAACGTATAATGATTTAAGCATGTAAGCATGATTGTGTCAAAGTATGTGAATGGTTTCCAAGTATGACCACCAAGTAGTGCGAATGTATAAGTTAGAGTATGAGTAAAATATTTGAACAATCCACAAGACATACTTAGTTTAACAAGATTAACGCATTACTGGCATGTGAATTAACAGGTCAATCCATCGTGTACCGCAAATGTCTTAACATGACCTCAAGAATACGGGTGGGCGCTACTCCTATAGCACTACACAAGCACTATACATGTTAAGTTGTGGCCTGATCAAAGTTAATGACTAATTGTCAACCCATCATGTACCGCAAAATGTCTTAACATGACCTCAAGAATACGGGTGGGCGCTGCTCCTATAGCGTTATACAAGCGCCATACATGTTAAGTTGTGGCTTTGATCAAAGTTAATGACAAGTTTATCACATAATAATGTCCTAGTAATCCCGAATCAAGTATAACTATTAGTATGTATGTGTTGGATGGTTGAATGATAAATCGATTCTAGTATAACATTGGTTATAAAATGAACGAGATAACAAGTATTAAATCACATAGAAATTGAGATAGCATAAAAGAGAGGTTTGATAAAATATTGGAACGTTTCGGGTTTAGAAACTTCAACTATTCCAAAGTGACTCGTAAGTCCTTTCGAATTAGGGAGACAAGCTTTGGCCTAATAGGTAAAATACTCTCGTCGACAGGCGATTAACGGTATGTTACCCTTCCGGTTAATACATGTCCCTAATTTGATCGAAAATACGTAACTTTTGCGAGATTGAAAATCGAAGAATGGAATCAGTCATCAAGGTGTGGATATCAATCCTAGCTTGACAATTTCATCCCCAAAATGTGGTTTATTGAACGAAACAAGATATAATCTCGAGCCGTCAATAAGGGTCCACTATAATAAGAAATGGAAATTCCCATCAAGATATGGATATCACTCCTAACTTGATGGTGAAATTGCATGCAAAGTGTTATGTCAGGTGGATTGAAATTCGTCACCAAAGGCGGGAATCACCCCTATTTTGATGAGTTGTTTCGATTGTGGAATATGAGTGTCTTCAAGTCCTTAATGTGTAATTTGCGTATAATGTCTTAGGATGAATGAATTGTATAATTATGACGAAAGAAATAGAAAGAAGCAAAGTAGGATTTGAGTGTTTTAAGCATGAAACAAGAATGGTCAAGTATGGGTACTTAAACTATAGACTAGGTCGAATCATGGCAATTCTACCTAATTCCCTATAGTTATGGCTCTGATACCAATCTGTCACACCCCAACCGATAGCGGAAACATCGGAGTGAGACGAAAACTTGATTGCAAGAGACTTCATAACACTATTGGTGACAAATATTTAATAATTTATTTTACAATGATTGAACTAGAAATACCACAAGTTTGAAATAAATAATATACAACAAGTATTCAAGTAGTTAAATTTCATTTCATTGATAATGGTTTAATACAAAGATTGGAAACGGAATACAACATGTTTGAAAATGACAAAGTGTACGAAACATGGAAACAAATATGACATAACAAACTATCATAACTAAATTTAAGCGAGTATCTAGCCATCCTACTAGTTTACGTCTCTTTGATAATCATCAAACTGCAACATTATGATAAAATACAATTCAATACAAAAGTATTGGCGAGCATTCGTGGTTTATGTGATAGCATACGTATACAAACAAGTTTAACGAAATCCACATGTGAAAACATATATATAAGGCATATCATGGCATCACTAGCATGTAATCCTACATTGTCAAACCCAAGTATCGCACATGCATACAAGCTTCCCGCATTCATAACTATGAATACGACCGTTTTTACATCAAGAATAAACATAGCTTAACAATGACCCCTCGCTACGGGCGGTGTGCATATCCTATAGCGCTATACATGTTAAGGGGGTCTAGCTAAGTAAATGACAAGTATCATACAAGAATCTAGCATGCATGTATTCCTAGCATAAGTTTAGCATGTGTAAAGGATTCGTTTTCAAGCACAAAGTGTTTTATGTGAGAATGTGTTTGTTAATAAGTTCATAAGTTGCACCCCAAAAGTGGGAAATCAAAAAGGGGCATGAATACTCACGGTTTGCGTTTTAGCGTTCCGTAAGTCTTGATTTTAAGGAGGGTTGAGCCGGGAGCCAAGGTCACCTTTTGGACTTGAATGATTCTATCCAAATCTTCAATTCTCAGCAGATTCTTGGTGTTTTTGGAGAGATTATATGATGAACAAAGTGTTAGAAGAAGTGTAGGACTTGTATTTATAGTGCTAGGTGGTTGGGAGGGTGTTTAATGGTAGTTAAAAGGCTATTGGTGGAGAATGGAGGTGGGGGTTGGAGTAATAATACCAAAATTCAAAATTATAATTTTAGGGTGAAGTTTGGAGCCTAAAATATAGATTAGAATTCGTGGGTTTAGGGGGGAGTTTGGATTTTTGTCACAAAAGGTCCCTCAAGTTTGATAAATATGCAATCAGGGCTCAAAGTCAGGTTTTTTGGATGTTCTTTTTCTTAAGTGCTTTTCGTGTAGTTTTAAGCGTGTAACAAGTATGAAAGTATCATAAACATAAAATTGATGTCAAGTATGTCCGGGTATGTGTATTCATGTATTAACAAGTATCGAGAATGTCGGTTGTACACAAAGTTGTCGGTTAAAGCACAAAATGCAAGCATGAGCACGTTTTGACTAATAAATCATGTTTGCAAGTATCCATAGCATATCAAAAGTGTTTACAAATATAAATTAGTGTAAATTAAGTATTGGAATCGTTAATTTTCGGTATTCGACATGTATTGCGAGTAAACGCGTTTAAATCGGTTGTTTACGCGCATTGCGACATAGTTTTGAATTAGGGTTTCCAATATGTGTTTTCGAGTATGATAAGTATAAATTGAACATATTAAGTGTATAAACAAGGTTTCCATTATGATCGGTATCTCGGATTACAATTGAAACGAAAGTACAATACGAATACAAGTTTCCGAAAATAAAAGCTTTCAAAACTGGAAAGTACAACAAGGCTTGCTATAAATGGAAAGTACAGGAATACGAAATGTTACATATTGTATCTTGGACTATCTATATTACTGATTAACTGATCGGACTGTTTATACAAAATTGTGTGTGACTCGTATGTGATACTTGTATGAATACATGCATGAATACGTGAATGCATGTATACGAATCTAACTAGACATGATAACTATAATAGGACGTGATTGACCAAAGTTGTTTTGACAAGTAAATTACCTGCCGAGCAAACCAAGGTGAGTTCACACACTTTTCTAAAATCATGCGTGCCCGGTGGTTGGGAAACGGACGATAAACACTTCCCCTAGTTTGGGATTGCTTTAACGGTACAAACAACGTTTTCACCAGTTTGGGATTGCTTACTATTCCTGGTTTGGAATACGGTTAATTACTATTTATATTAGATGCAACAAGTGTACTAAACGAAACTCTATCACGAGGTCGCTACTTACTATACCGATTAGTCGTCGGTGCCTGGCGAACGGGTTATTAGTTGATAGCGCTATTTAGGTTTCACTAACCTTGCACCGTGCCTTAAGAGGATCGGTCGTGAACTAATAGACTCGGGCAAACCGTCAATGATGATAGACATTGACTAGCAGGGCAAACAACGAAGCATGAGGTCGCAGAGTATTCGATATGACGCAGTTTAGTAGCTTAACATATGGGGTAGCTCCCCATGGCATGATATAAATGAGTAACTTAACAACTTAAACAAGTTTTATGGGATTAAAACTGGACAACTCGTGAACTCACCAACTTTATGTTGATACCCTACTGCATGGTTTGCAGGTACTCAGTGATGGCAGGAGCTTGCGGCTTGGGAAGTGTAATGGTCATGTTAACCCATGTTGGGTCTTTTCTAAATAATTATGAAGTTTAAACTGTTGTTTGAAATTGTTTAACTTATGCTTTCGCTGATAACTTTAATTTACTACTTTTAAACTTTGAACTTTCAGTCACTGATCGCATTAGCTGTGTTGAAAACTATTTTACTATTAGTATAATTATTCAATGTGATTGGTGGCTTGATCCTGGTTAGTCACACGCCTTGCGGTAGTACTCCGCACGTGGAATTTGAGGGTGTGACAAATTGGTATCAGAGCCATTGGTTATAGTGAACTCGGTTTTAAAAAGATGAAGCCTTTTTGAGAAAAACCAGACTATAGCCCGTTTTATATCAAGCAACTCGCAACGACACTACACTCCAAGTGCAAGGCTCAACAATCTAGACTCCGTGGCTCGGGCATGTGTTTACTTGTGACTTATTGGTGCATATTGTGATGATATATGTACTAGTATACTTAGCTATAGATGTATGTACTTGTGTGCAACGGTCAATCCTCATCCTACTTATTCTTACAACACTACGACGTCATTCTCATACTGTGTTTTTTGGATATGAAGACAATGAGCGGACGCAGAAGGGGCAACGTTAACATGACACAGGATTAGCTGACGAACCTAATAAACACCGTGGCTGCGTCTATGGCAACCCATCTCGGAGGTAAACTTGTTGTTCTAGGATGTTTAGATCCTACTCTCGTATTGTTTTATCATTCTTAAATCTGTTCGCTTCGTTTTACGTGACAGGACAACATGTACTTCCTCAACCTCGTGTGTGCACTTGCAAAACATTTATGGACTGTAAACCTCTCACTTTCAATGGCACTGAAGGAGCCATAGGCCTTCTGCACTGGATTGAGAAGGTCGAATTTGTGTTCGCTGTGTGTGAATGTCCTGCTATTAATTGGATGAAGTTTATTACTGGTACGCTCGAAGGAAACGTGATTTCCTGGTGGAATGCGCAATTTCAGATGCTTGGATTGGCAACTGCCAATGCCACCCCTTGGGACGACTTCAAGAATCTGATCAAGGAAGAGTACTGTCACAGGGATGACATCCACAAACTCAAGACCGAGTACTACGAGCTGAAAAATGGTGGGATCTGAAATCGAGACGTACACTAAGCGATCCAACGACTATGCTGCTATTTATCCCAACATGTCTCGGCCTGTATACAAGAGGATCGAGCTTTATATCAAGAGCCTGGTTCCCGAAATTCAAAGTCTTGTAACTTCAGCTAATCTCCCCACGAACCAGCAAGTTATTCGTCTAGCTCACCGACTCACTGATCAAGCGGTGGAATAGAGCAAGCTGCCCAAACGAATCAATGCTACTGCTGAAGCTTCTGGGGATAACAAACGTAAATGGGATGGTAACCAGGGTAAAGACACTAACCCCACTCAAGCCCTAACTCAGCAAAGGAAGTTTGAGAACAACAAGGGTCCTCAGCAACAGGGTGGTTAGCTAGGAAACGACCCAAGTGCAATCGGCATCACAACGGGCCCTGTGAAAAGAAACGCTGTCAGAGATGCAACAAACTTGGGCATGAGCCTAAGGATCGTAGAAGCTCGTACACAGCAAGGCAATACCAGCCACAACAGCAGCAGCAACAACAACAGGGAAACAACCGTGGATGCTACTAGTGCAGAGCAATATGGCACATGAAGAAGAATTGCCCTCAGTTGAACCCGAACCGCAACAAGGCACTAGGAACAACAACAATGGCGACAACAGAGCAAGGGGAAGATCATTTGTGATAGGCGCTGGTGAAGCAAAGAATGATCCCAACGTCGTAGCTGGTAAGTTCCTACTTGATGATCGTTATGCTTCTGTACTATTTGATTCTGGAGCCAATGCTAGTTATGTATCCCTACGTATTAGTAAGACGCTTAAGTCTACGCCTACACCTTTAAACTCAAAGCACGTCGTCAAATTAGCTAATGGTAGAAGCATCGAGGTCTCACATGTTATCAACAACTGTCGACTCGTACTATCTAGTCAGACCTTCCTCGTCAATCTCTTTCCTATCGTTCTTGGAAGCTTCAACGTCATTATTGGTCGGGTTATCATCAGCTGAGAGTCCGGGACGTGGACGTCTCTAAAACAGCCTTCAGAATCCGTTACGGTTACTACGAATTTCTTGTTATGCCTTTTGGAATGACAAACGCACATGCGGTCTTTATGGATCTCATGAACCGAGTGTGAAACTCACCTTGATAAATTCGTGATTGTATTCATCGACGACATTCTGATCTACTCAACGAATCGAGAGGAACATGAACATCATCTACGTCTTATTTTAGAACTTCTTCGAAACGAACAACTCTACGCTAAGCTCGAAATGCGACTTCTAGCTTCGAGAAGTTCATTTCCTTGGGCATGTGGTCAACGAAGCTGGGATTCACGTCGATCCAGCTAAGATTGACTCCATCAAGAACTGGCCAACACCAAAGACTCCAACCAGAATCCGTCAATTCTTAGGATTGGTGGGATACTATCGTAGATTCATTGAGGGATTTTTGAAGATTGCTCAACCCCTCGCAGCTCTAACCCAAAAGGGTATCACCTATAAGTGGAATAATACTCAAGAGTCCGCGTTTCAGAGGCTTAAGGAGAAACTCTATAGTGCTCCCATTCTTTCATTACTTGAAGGTACTGACGATTTTGTTGTCTACTGTGATGCGTCGATTCAAGGACTCGGTTATGTGTTGATGCAACGCGAGAAAGTTATACCTTACGCCTCTCGACAACTCAAGATTCACGAAAGGAATTACACATCACACGATTTGGAACCGGGAGCAGTAGTCTTCGCTCTCAATATTTGGAGACATTACTTGTATGGTACCAAGTGCACGATTTACACCGATCACAAGAGTCTCCAACACATACTGGATCAAAAGGAGTTGAACATGCGGCAATGCCGGTGGGTCGAACTCCTAAACGACTACGAGTGCGCGATCAAGTATCATCCGGGCAAGGCAAACGTCGTGGTCGATGCCCTTAGCAGGAAAGAAACCAAACCTAAACATGTTCGTGCTTTACAGCTTACTATTCACTCGAACCTCCCTAACCAAATCCGAAGCGCTCAAGTAGAAGCACTAAAGTGGAGAACCTTCTAGCTGAGTCCATGCGGGGCATGGAATAGCAACTTGAACTCAAGTATGACGACATACGTTATTTCATGGAACGTATCCGGGTTCCATCTCACATAAATCTCCGAGAGCTTGTGATGGATGAAGCACACAAGTCTCGTTACTCGATACATCCCGGTTCTGAAAAGATGTATCACGATCTCAAGACTATGTACTGGTGGCCTAACATGAAAGCCATTATTGCTACGTACGTTAGCAAATGCTTGACTTGTGCTAGTGTCAAGATTGAATATAAAAAGCTGTCACATTTACTGCAGCAACCAGAGTTGCCAACCTGGAAATGGGAACAAATTTCCATGGACTTCCTTATCGGCTTACCAAGATCACAAAGCGGAAACGATACCATCTGGGTGATCGTAGACCGTTTAACCAAGTCTGCTCACTTTGTTGCAATCAAAGAAACCGACAAGTTTTCGAAACTTGCAACCATCTACTTGAAACAAGTAGTTGCTAGGCACGAAGTGCCAACTTCTATCATCTCTGACCGAGACCCACGTTTTACATCCGAATTGTGGCAGGTTATGCACAAATCCTTTGGCTCACAGTTAGAAGTGAGCACCGCTTATCACCCGCAGACAGATGGTCAGATTGAACGTACCATCCAAACCCTTGAAGATATGCTGAGAGCATGTGTTATTGACTTTGGAAACAGGTGGGAACGACGCTTACCTTTTTGAGCCATTGTACGGACGAAAATGTTGATCACCTTTTTGTTGGGCGGAAGTTGGTGAAAGCCAAGTTACCGGCCCAGAACTCGTACTCGACACAACGGATAAGATTGCCCAGACCAGACAACGAATGGCGGCAGCTCGTGACCGTTAGAAAAGCTACGCTGATAAGCGTAGGAAACCACTAGAATTCCAGGTCGGGGACTGGGTTCTACTAAAACTCTCACCTTGGAAAGGTGTGGTACGCTTTGGAAAAAGGGGCAAGCTTAATCCGCGATACGTTGGACCCTTCGAAATTACCGAGAGAATCGGTAAGGTAGCTTATAGACTGAACCTGTCTGAAGAGCTGAGTGCGGTACACAACGTGTTTCATGTATCAAATCTGAAGAAGGGTCCGTCAGATGAAACTCTTATCGTTTCTTTTAAGGAACTCACAATTGATGACCAGCTACGCTTCTTTGAGGAACCAGTTGAAATCATGGATCGAGAAACTAAAACCTTTAAAAATGTTGGCTTCTGAGAGAGTGAGCCCACAACGGTCCACCTGGCTCCCCTTAAGTCTGACCGTTAACACCACTAAATGATCCACAACACATTGTTAAGAGCTTTTATTCACGTATTCCAACCGAAAACTCGGTAATTACACGTCCTTAGTGAAATTTATAACCCTTTGAAATTTGAAGTGATTTTAAAGCTAAACCTATTTTAGAATTTAATCTTTGATTAAGAAGTCACTTCATTTTAAATAACTAACATGTATATGTTTTTTTAAATAATCAGAATTTATACAAATCAAATAGATAACTAACATTGTAGTTTGGGACTTTGGGCTATGGTGGAAGAGCACAGTCGGGCCTATTTTTCCTGGGCCTATAACAGAAAAAGAAACCCATAGCAATCATCACTGATCAGTTGGCCTCTCCAACTCTCCAAGTCTATAATATGAGATTACTAAAGTCGTTATTTTTTTCTAAGATAAATAGTTACAAAATATCAATAAAATGCGTATTAAGCCACACTTTTCCTACCTTTAAAGGTTATGATAATGTTACTTGATATTTACCATTATAACTGATATTAGAATTAAGGAAATGGTGTATAATGGTGCATTTTTTTCAAACCAGTTCCGGTTGTACCCAAAGAGTCAATAACCGGGTAATAGTTAGAGTTCTGTTAGTTAGGGTTAATTGGAGACCAATATGTTAATAGTTGTGACTACCTGTGATTATTTTTGAAGTTGAGAATGTTAGTGGCCAACGACGAATAGCTGAGATTATTAAAATCTAATATTTCTAGAACTAGAATATAAAAGATTTAAATAACTTTAGGAAAATATTATGAATCTTGCTTATTATTTCATATTTTTTTAAATTAAAAAAGAAAATCCATATAAGGATTTATGTTTAACATGGTAAATAATTAAAAAAGAAAATCCATATAAGGAATTAAGGATTTATGCTTAACATGGTAAATAACAACAATTTGAGGATAGTGAGTAACGAAAAGGACTTAACTTGGTAAGTGATTGGTATCAATAGAGCCCCAAAATACAAGTGTCAAATGCAAACAGACTGAACCCAGGCTAAGTTTTCTGACCTTCATGCAACAATTGATCATGTGGGATTGAACTCCCTGCCACCTGTTAGAGAAGGGTTCAAGGGAAAAGAAAAAGGTGGTCTGAATCAATGATAACAAAGAGACATTATAACTTGTGTCTTCTAGTGTTTCATATGGCCCTTTTCTGGCTTCTCCTTCTGTCTATTATTCAAAGAAGAAAAACTTAATTTAAGTAAGTTATACAAAGTTTTTAACAATGAGTTTAGTTTTATATATTAACTAGGCTATCACCCGCGAACATCGCGGGTAGAAAAATTTATTTTTGAATTAAAAAATAATACATAAGTAATACTTATAAACTAATGAGTGGATTGTTTCCCTTACTAACAAATATTTTTTATTCGGTTTGAATAATATTCCAAATTGGCGTCCATGTGTGTTTAAAGGTTTCACGTAGAATTATTAACTTTTTACATGGGGTAACGGCATGAGGAAAGTTTGTTCGATTTGTTATTATTTTGAAATGCCTTTAGTCCATGAAGTTTACAAAGATAAGTTAAAAAAAATGGGTCATTTAAATTGTTTGGTGAATGTATTTTTTTTTTGTTTCTATTGAATCAATTGGGGCAATCATATCTTCGGCTCCAAATGATTATTTTCAAACGTTCTACAGGCAAAATAAAAAAGTGTTTTCATAATGGCCCAACTTCCCTTTGACTCACACAAAAAATGTTGCACCATTTTATGTTGCTTTGTGATAGTTATGTATTAGTGAAATAACTTAACACAATAAATGCAAACAATAACAAATCGTTTAAAAAAATAATATACTCTTATGAATATGTGAAATGTTATTCAAGTAGTGTTTCAATAAAATTATAAGTCACTGAGGTTACTTACTGTTAATAAACACCATCATATGTAAGGTGATATGATAAAAAACAACTAATAACAACCATTCTCGTAATCTCAACAATTCAAGTAATTTTTATTACAGCTATTAGAATGAAAATTCAATTCAGACACATATCATAAGTGTGTGAACACTTCTTTGTAAACCACATTAGTTGTTGTGTTGGTAGGTTTGCCATCCTTATCAAGAATTAACATCTTCACACCTTCCCTTGATTTAACTCTTGATAATGCTACATATAGCTGGCCATGTGTAAAAACGGGCTCTTTTAAAAACAATCCAACCTTAGATAAAGATTGGCCTTGACTCTTGTTGATCGTCATAGCAAAGCACACAGCAACAGGAAACTGTCGTCTTTGAAAAGCAAAAGGAATTTTTTTGTCGGAGGGAATCATACTAATTCTTGGTATGAATGTTCTGGTTCCGACATTAGCACCTGATATAATTTCAGCTTCTATAACCCTCTTTCCAAGAAATGTAACCTGTAACCTTGTACCATTACACAAACCATTTTGCTGATCAATGTTCCTAAGAAGCATAATTGGAACTCCAAGTTTTAAAACCAAACGATGATTAGGTAAACCAGATATCTTTAAACCATTAAGGACATCAGGTGAATACAACTCTTGTTGGAATGAATCGATACCTTTCTCCGTCTCACATATACTATCAGAACTCAGGTACTCTGTTGGTTCACCAGGAAACAATTCTAGTAGTCGATCATTTATTTCATGTACCACCTCGTTTTTTGGTGTCAGAATCGCCCTTTCAGAAAAATAATCTCGATCCTTATATCTTTCAAGAACAGATGGATATACAAATTGAATTAAACTTTCGATGGGATCCAAAGAATCTGTGATTAACAAATCAGATGGTATTTCTACAGTTGCTACACCATCATTATCCCCTCCAACTTTACCCTCGCCAATATCAAGAAGCCATTGGGCAAATCTCTTTGTCGACTCGACTGTAGATGGTAAAACACCAAGAGTCAATCTCATGTTTTTTGTCAAAGTAAGTAACTTGCAATGGGGCCATATATAGGATGAACTCAACGATGCGTTAACAATTTCTTGCCTACTTCCGTTTGGAATAACAGGAAGAATTTGTCTAAAATCACCACCAAAAACGATAACCTTACCTCCAAACAAAACATCCGACTGACAATTGCTTTTATCGACAAAAATATCTTTTAATGTTCTATCTAAAGCTTCAAACGCATGTCTATGTACCATGGGTGCTTCGTCCCATATAATCAACCTAGTTTGTTTAAGCAGATAAGCTACATCACCATCGGGCCTTATGTGACACATAGAACTCTCATCTAAATTAATGGGGATGTGAAATCTAGAATGAGCCGTTCTACCTCTTGACATTAGAAGTGAAGCAATACCACTTGAAGCCACATTTAAAACAATCTGCTCTCTCGACCTAACGGTTAAGGCTAACGTCTTCCACAAAAACGTCTTCCCCGTTCCTCCGTATCCGTAAACAAAAAATACACCTCCTTTGTCGCCTTCAACGGCTGTCATTATCTGATTATAAACATATAGTTGTTCGTCAGTCAATGAAGATTTTAGACTATCTAACTCGCTCTGTACCTGAGGAACACTAAAAGACAGTTCTTCGTCAACCAGACGATTGTTTCCAACAGCAAACGAATCGTAATCAGGATAAGGAATTGTTGGCCATCGTGTCAAAGAGGACCCATTTCGAATGAGGTACTTCTCAATCTCCACCAATGTCTTGTTCTTCAATCTGTCATCTGACATTACAAGATCTGTACAGCAAAAAGTAAAGCCATTTAAAAAATGTGGGAAAAACTAAGTATGAATAGTATTATGCTTAATAAATCAAAAACAAACCTTTGTTCTTTGTTTCTTTTCTCGTTTTGTATAAAATGTCATCCCCCAAGTATTTCCATGTTTGTTCGAAAACAAATTCAGGTCTTGATAATGTGTTTGACAACAGCAAAGTGACAAACAATGCACGAATATAATGACCATCTCCCGTAAAACTCGCTTCTTTAATAGCTTCGATGTATTCCATGTCATCGTCTAACAAACCCATTGCATAACATGCATCCCTGAAGGTTGGAAACAACTGGCCATCAACAGTTCTAATTTCTTCAAAGGATCTTGGTCCTTTGACTTTGTTTAAAAGAATTCTAAGAAAATATGGTTCACCCAAAGCAGGGGAAACAGAATGAATGCGTCCAATCTGTAATAATTTTTTTTTACGTTCTGCCCAATTTCTATCTTTTAGTTTCCAACAGAATTTTGTAGGAAACTCAACATACGTAAGCTTCCGTGCTTCCTCATTATTTATGTTCATCTCCATCCACTTTAAAAAAATTGATGAAGATACTGATGGCTTGTCCAACACTTCTTCAATATCGTCTTCGGCACCAAAAACAACATTTTGTTGACCTTCCATATGAAAAGGAAGCCTCATAACTGGAGGAAACCTATAGTGAACTTCATTTGCAAATATTCTCCAAGAAGCTTCACAAGCGGAAACGTACCTACAATCATAATAAGCTTTGATCTCATCCTTTGCTGTTTGTTCGTTATCTGTACCGTCTCCATTTGACACCACAAGCGATGCTTTGTCTGGACCTTTATTAATGTATTTAAACAAATATTTGATAGAACCCGCTTGATTGCACCATTCTACATTAATGTGAGCTTGGTATCTTTTCAAAAGAAGCGGATTATATGGAACGACACTTCTGTTGTCCAATTGAACTTTGGACTTGATAATGGTGTTTCCATTATCTCTTCTTCTGTATACAGGGAAACCTTCAGCATCGGTAATTGTTTCATTAATGAATTTTTTTGGAAATTTTTTTGAACATCTATTATCAACCATACAAGGACAATTCGGATTTGCATTTCCACATGGACCATGAATCATAAACTCGGATACAAGAGCATAAAGAGCGGGATCTTGAATCTTATCTGGTATCTCAGCAGATATGAATTTGTCTACGTGATCAACGGAGAGAAGCTTGGATTCAGGTTTCAAAAAAATACAAATGTGAGCATGTGGCAACCCACGTTTTTGAAATTCAACAGTATAAACCGCTACAAAAAAAAATTAATAATATTAGAGTAACTGTAAGAATTTCATACTAAAAATAATAATAATAATATTAATAATAAAAATAATAATAATATTTACATTGTATTTATACCTGCACTTAGTGCTCCAAGCACTTTCTTGTCCTTCAAATCCTTTATAATTGAATCCAGTTTCATCTTAAACAAACGACACATAATATCTGGTCTGTCCTCTTGCTTAATAGAAGTATTTCGAAGGTATCGGATAATCTCTGGCCACTTAGGATTACATGTCACCGTAATGAAAAAATCAGGATACCCGAACCATTTGCAAATAGCCATAGCATCTAGATAATTTTGCTGCATATACCGAGACCCACCAGTAAAAGATGATGGTAGTACTAACCGTACACCAGTATTAGATAGATCCTCTTTTCCTTCATTCTTAAATTTCTGAAGATTTGTGTATGATTCAGACCTAAGATGTTTTTGTTGAAAACGGATATAATTAAGTCTTTCACTCTCGATCATGGTATATGCATCAACCAAAAATTGCTGGAACAATCTGCGGGCATTTAATATTAGCGAAAATGAAGTTGATCGATCTTGGATTCTATAAGCAAAGAATTCTCTCATTGTACACTTGGGACTAATTTTCTTTAAAGTACTTATACCCTCCCTATGAGGAATGTCTATTCTATATCCGTCATCACCATTGGGAAAAAGAATTGGATACTGAAGTGCAAGATATGATGGATGAAGTTCACTTATTCGTTGAAGACCTTCCGTGTGAGACTCAACAACAATATCACGATGGTCAACTATTTCTTGGATACCACCAACAATCAATGCAGCAACTTCAGAAGATGAAGGCAAGTTGTAAGTACGACCATCAAGATCTCTTTTGTAAATGATACGAAGTTTGAAGTTCTCATTAGGATTATCATTGAAGTGGTTTCTTGCTATTCTGTAACTTTTAACCAACTGATTATTATTATCCAGGAAGTCTTTTAAAAACTTTATGAGATGAAGATCTATTTGCTTTAAATGCAAGTCGGACTTATTTGTGGAGTCACTGTGAATTAAGAAAGACGTGTTAACTAAATTTAGCACATAACATAACATCTGTGTATTGGTAAATAAAAAAAAAATAAAAAGAACAATAGTTGGTATGAAATACCTGAACAACTTGTTTCGATTTGAAACTTCATTCTCAGTGTCATAAATATAAAGCTGGGAGAACTTTGGCTGTTTTCCAGGTGCAGGTACCAAACCACCTAATGAATGAAAATTCTGGCCACTTATACGAAATACATAAGGTGCCCTCCCACTATTGATGCTTGAATCTACTTTTCCACCCATGGATGTGAATGCGAACATAGAATTATATCGACGGATATTCTTTAGAAAATACTTGCTGTTTTCATTAGAATTTGCAAATAGATCCTTGTATATTGAAGAAGGCTCTTTCAAATCCGGAAGCTCCACTTTTCCATAACCACAACATAAGCTATAGGTTAACTTACCCAATGTAATTCTCCCTTTACCACCTTCGTCAGTCCATAACAATGAATCACACATCTCACATTTAAGGCTTTGATTACCGTGATCCAAATAATCTAACATAAAACAAATTGATCAATCAGTAATGAATAAATTAACGAATACAGTTTATTTAACTAATAAATAAAGAACAAATACTCAGAATTATTATAACCTGTCGATACACCCTTACAAGGGTCTTGAATGGGAGCAAATACTACATTCTCATCATCAGACGTAAGATCTAACATTGGAATAGGATCAATACGGCGTTTCTTAGGTAAAAGCTTTTGTTTACCGGAATTCAGCTTTGTTAACGTTGAAGACGATTGACCAATGGAGTTACTGCTTTGTGTAACAATGTTTGAAACAATAGAAAACCGAGTACTTGTAGAAGTGGTAAAATCGTTATTGAAAGGAAGACCACCTATTGAATAAAAAAATAGTAGCTACTGAGATATATTTAACAATACATAAAGTATAAACATTCATAGACTATAATGAGAAATAAAAGTTGATGAGATAACATACTGGTCGTGATGGTACTTGATGATGCTGATGTGGTTACATATTTCAAGTTCCGCACTGTGTGAAAATTATTAGATGATGAAGAAATATTTGGATTATAATTCTCTTTGTCGATGACCTGAGACCGATTATTGACTTTTGAGCATCCTCTACTAAAAGGACCAGTACTTTGTTTCTTTGAATTCGATCGTTTGCTATCAAGATAGAGCTTGCGCATTTTTCTTCTTTCTTTAGCAAGTAATCCTGAAATATTCAATTTCATAAAACTCTATAGATTAGATTGTATTCGTGTAACAAACTAATATAACAACGTAAGAAGTGTAGTCAATGAGATAACATATATTAAGTTAGTTTAAGATATGACATACCATTTGAGTTATAAGTTATCGAAACTGAATCATTTGTACCTAATAAATTATGTATATACAAAATCAATAAGCACAACATAAGATATGAAATGGTTAAATAACTGAAAAGAATGACATGTATAACATACCAATAACTGTTTGAGGTGTATGAGCGAATGATATACCTAGATTAGTGGTTAAAAGTTGCCCACAAAATAGAAATATATTTATATTGTACAATAACTGAATTTAAATTGATCCAATAATAAATAAATACTTGTAATATGTCAAATTTACCATTGGAAATATTGGACAACGGTGTTCTTGGAAGCGTACCTAAACACATAGTTTGTAACGTGTGAGTATATATAGAGATTACTAATATCAAATGGAATACATGTAATTGTAATTGTTAACAAAATCAATTGTACTAAAATAACTTACTGTTAGATGATTCCCCGACTAAAGTATTATCAATCAACGGTGTATTTTTAAATCTTCTCTTACTTGCCATTTGCTGTATTCATAAGTCAAAACAGACAACATACGTTAAATTCATAATAAAATGATATAAAGGAATAGCATATGTTAAACATTTTTTTCATACAAGCACCGCCTTTTACATTATAACACTATTAAACATATGGTAATGATAATTTAGTAGTTGTTTAAGAATCACCAAAATATGTGCACCTAAATGAATATCAATACTGATTACTATATATTTAGTATATAAATAACGTATATAATGATGTTAATGCAGGTTGTACGATTTGTACTTATTACACAAAAAACCTTCATTGATGGAAGACGAATAATTTTGATGGGAAAACGATGGGTAACAAAATCAAAATATAATAAAGTGTTAAATAGGTCGGTTACGCAATTGTTAAAAGCCCTAAAATGATGCATAACCAAATCGTATGAAGTATGACTACATTTTTTACTTCACGTTTGTAACTTGAAAACAGTTGCTGATATAAGAAATGTGGATGGAACCTAATAAAATTGACAATAAGAAGGTAATAGGTGACTCAATTTGTTTAGTGTCATGCAATAAGGTTATGGTTAATCTGTGATATGAGTAAATTTGCATATGAACAGGTTATTAGTACTTACGGTATCCGTGTGTTTTGCGAATATGGAATGATTGGATGATGTAAGGTGATGATCAGGAATCTGTATTGCATTCAACTTAAAAGAACAATATTACGCGCATCGGATATTATAATTTCACAATGTCTAAAACATGAACATATAACATAATAAGAGTTTTGCAGATACCTGAGAAATGAGGTTATGTAGAATCGTTGGTATGACAACGAATAAAAGAGAAAGGATAGCTACAGACGAAAGAAAGATAGTGTTCGATGCTTTGACAAGGAATTCAAGTAACTGGTTGATGAATATAAAAAATGATAAATACTTTTATTCACACAATGAACTTATTTATATAACGTATGTAGGATAACTAATAATTACAATTCAATAATATATAAGGAAGTAAATTAAAATAATTAATATTAAAAATTACGTTACGTTCAAAAAAATATACGTGGTCTTTAATTAGAATATTGTAATTAAAAGAATTATTAAATACTTGTATTTACAATTAGTATAAAATAATACACGCCAATTTTTAAATTAAATAAGGTTTTGCATTCTTTCCATATAATGGTCTTTTATCTATATATAACTCATAGGGTAGGTTGACTAAATATTGTAGAAACAAAAAAGTCGATTGCAAATCCAGTTGTGAAGTGATTTTATATATTTTTAATGTTAATAAAATTATGCAAAAATATATGTAAAATTTATAGTTCATCCATTTTACAAACTTAAGTTCACATAATATGTAAATTAATTTGACTCATGAGTTTGTTTTGTTTTTTGTTATAATGGAACAAATGGGTCTACTTACGTAAGTTGGGCTATGGTTGATTATGTATAAATGTTATATAGGCAAAAATAGTGTTTTCATAATGGCCAAACTAAGTTTTCAACTACACCATTTTTTTATGTATTATTTGTTTCTTTCCAATAAAAAATTAGAACATATCTGAAATATAAATCCGATATAAGAAATCCGTCACATTGAATTCAGATAATGAAAACATAAAACACCGAACATTTTGCAAACCTAAACGAAAGAAATCCAATACGATATTATCCATAAATATAAAAAACAGATATTTATTGAAAAACCCAGAAGCCAATTCGACACAAAATACGGCCCCCTCATATTATCAGATGAGAAACGGATCAGGATGGATGCCTTCTTCAAGAAGCTTTTCCTGTTACAAAAATCGAAAATAGTGTGACAATCACTACAAGGAGTGTTAAATATAAATATAGCAAATTAAATTTCATTCGATTTATTATATGGAAAAAAATATATTACCAATCTATTATTAACGCGGGTGCAATGCTTCATCAGAAATTCAAAACTTGTTAGTGCTTCATACCAATCTTTACATACACTTCTGAACCGAACAACTGATTTGATAGGGAGCCTAATTAAAATTTCCATTATCAACAAATCAAATGGCATATTCTCCATGATACAAGCAAACCTAGGAAAAAAAAACACACATATAATAACCAACTAAAGTACTACGTTATCATAAATCAAAAGAGAGTAGGTATTACAAAAGATATTTCGATAGTACCTTATAGAAGAAACACAAAAAAAGTATAGAAGTTGATATGTATTGAATGAAAACATTGTTGTTAATTTATATGAAAAAAAGAATTATAAAAGGAATCTATATATATATCATTGATTACACGATTTTGTCATATGTGAGATGATATAATTGGGATAGATATATGATAGGAATATGTGAGATGAGACATTAATTATTATGTTTATTATAAATCTTTAATATGTTAATAATATGTTTGAAAAGTATTGCAAAGTTAGTTTCGAATTTGTCATAATTGTTGAGAAAAGGATTAGTTTGCTCATAATTATTTTCATCAATCACTAAACTAATTTACCGAATTTTAAAACATTCCAAAAATGAGAACAATAATTTTAGAATTATAATTAAACTTGCCAGGTGTATTCGCATATACTTAATTTAGGAAAATAATGGAAAAGGTATATTATATCATTAAACTTTATAAATATATTTTAATTATGTGTATTAACATTAATTTGAAATGAACACCAAAACTTCGTCTTTTAATTAAGTGCATACATAGATTTTTAAAAAAGGCCATAAAATATAAAGCAACCTAAATTTAACCGGGATTCACTGTAGACTTTAGAAAATTTTGGATGTCTTATAAGTTTAAAACATTGGTTGTTGATTGATAGATAATTAATTATAATCTTCCAAAAGTAACAATATGATAGTAAGTTTGACAACCTAGCAAACGTCCGAACAGTTATCATTCATAACATCATGACGCAAACATTCCAAATCCGTAAAGTTAAAAGATTTACAAAACATGATTGAGGAAGTTGGAAAGCGAAAATACTAAAACATGTACATAACATGCAAAACTAACTGTCTGAACATGTCGTTAGTGAATCTAAAGTAGCAGACCAACAAAAACGGATATTGTACTAATAAGTAAACACAAAAGGATAAGAATACTGTTTTTAACCACCAACACATCCGATCTAGCACCACCACGTCAACGGTAAATCAAGATACCTTTACTTTTGACGTAAACCATATGAAATTCGGAACCTTTGACTAACTGTTTGTCTCGAACAAAATTCTTCATACCAGTCACGTTATAGCGCGGATATCCTTCAGAGTGCTCGACACCAATGGACACGTCCCAAGTCAAACCAGCAGAGTCCTTAATAATCAAATCACGTTATTAGCACAATGTATGTTAAAATATGTAATTTAATAAACCAACTTTTTGGACAAAAATAAACATGAAACGTAATACACTTAATTCTTTTAATATTAAAGTAAGCAAAAGATAAAACACAAGACACTTGAAACAAAGTACATAGTTCCATAAACAAAAGAGAAAATACTTTCAATTTAATTCCATTTTCCTAACGGAAAGGCGAAACGATTGTCTCCAAAAATAATGCGCCTTTAGGTCCGTTAAAGCTGTCAACATGTTGAATGTAGTTCAAAGATTCGTTGGACAGTAGAACTTCAACAGTATCTCCCCCAATACTTGTTATCAACCACTTATTTTCTTGAATTATATTCGTCCTTTGGTGCGGCTCCAATTGTTGAACTATGCGAGCATTGCTGAAAGGAAAAACCGTTATCCAATCATCATCTTCATATTTCACCAATTCTGCGATTATCTCATCAGAATATCGAACAACAATGCCATGGAGCTTGTTCGCAATTGTTATAAAATGCACTTGGCAAGGATTGACTTGAATACGTTCGGGAAAACGAAGAATACTGAACGATTCAGATACAACATCAAAAGCAACAATGTTACATTCACCCGGTGGAATCCAGTAATTAGAAGCAGTGAAATAAATTGTTTTACCGGAATAAATACCAGCCGACCATGAATAAAAGTTTGAACCTAACCGACATCCTTTCAAGAAACTCAGATTTCTCCATGAATCATTATGTCGTGAATATACACGAGCAGTAACTGCACAAGCGAAACAGTTAATATGAAGCACCTTCAGATCGTTGTGCTCGTCAAAGTACATCCCACCCGTATCGTCATGTCGACCAAAATAACGACTAAAATAGTCGTCCGATATCAACTTAAAACGCCTAGTCGTAGGATTCCAAAGGACGAGCTCATTCGCATCAGTCCTCCTAATGCAAAGTAACATCAGTCCGTTAAACGAAGCTATAATGATTAGTCTTGATGGCTGCACATCGTATGGAAAAGTGATGACTTTTCTGGTATCGATTTCCAAGTTGCCAGATACTATGTCGTCAACGACAATGGTATGTTCATCGAAAGAGAGCAACTTCTTTTGTAGTAAGTTTGAAAGTCGTCGAGTATGTATTAAAGCAAACTTTGGTGTAGATAACTCATAACACCATTGTTTGCAAACACACTTGAATTGAGAAACTACCTTTGGAGGTAGTCTCGATAAGATCTCTTCAAACATGCAGTCATCACCAATACGATCCATGATCCTTAATACGCTGAAAACAAAAAGAAAAAAAAATTATACAAAAAACTATTGTATAAAAACTTATTGTATAAACACTTAAGAACTATCATTTGAATAGCAAATATTTTATAATAGTAAAATTTCATACAATAACCATAGTAGAACAATTTTAACACTTCAAACAGGATGTTCAAAAAATATAAAAAAAAAGACATTAAAAGAATAGATACTATTTATATAAAATCACCAAATCTAACCATTAACAGTAAAGCTAATCAAAACAGAATCCATTAACAAAAATACGAAATCTTCAAATAAGTTTATGTCAAACCAAATACTTTCGATCACTGTACCATAACTATATAAACAAAATTCCATTGTACAAGAATGAAGACATTTGTTAGTATCATCCAGACCAAACAATCTCAAATATTGTTTTGGTTTCCGGTTTAATCAGAGATAAAACATCAAGTATAAACATACTGTACAAGTATATGATTCGAGATAATCTTATACCCACTACTTGTATAAGATTGAAGACATCGATTATTACCCTAAAGAACAAATAATTGCGAGTAAAAAAGATGAAAAAATACACCAATCGGAGATGTAATCAAACATTTAACCAGAAATAATAGATTAAGAGAAAGAAAAGATTCATGTATGCGATTGCATGTATAGAAACATAATCGGACATGGAAAGGTTTACATTTAAATTAAATAAGATGAAAACAAAACACCAACAACATTTTAGGTATGAAATATGTATGATATTACCGATGAAGATTTAGAGGGTTTTTGATGAACTTCTTGAAGATGAAAGGTTTCCTTGGTACTCGTGATGAAGAAATAGAAATAACTGATATATTGTGTGAGAGATATTACTAAAATATCTCCTATATATAGTGTTGATACCCATGGATTTTTTGTCGGGTCTATTGCATATCTCGTGGATTATGTTATAAGTTTGTAAGATCAATTTTAAAACTATATAATGTATTGAAATTGACTAATAATATGACTGTACAATAAATATATTATTTTTGAAAATACAAACTTATACAATATGAAATTTATATATCTAAATATATATATAATGTATTTAAAGTGACTACGGGAGATCTTTAAGAGTTAGGTTCATTCATTTTGCTGTAGTGCCATCCTTTTTGTAGGGATAACCAATGTGAAGACCCTTATGGTGATGCCATCTCATTATCGAAGGCCAATTTAACATGACACATCATACCTTATTTAGCATGTGTATTACATATAACTTTATTAATTTGGGATACGGGGTCAGTTTCTGGTGAGAGTTATCGAGTTGAAATACAAAATTAGTTTATCATAATTATATAAGGTGTTAAAAATAGTCTTCTCATAATGGCGCCACTTCGTTGTGACTCACACGAAATTGGTTATGCATTAGTTCTTAGTTTATGATAAGTATGTATTAGTGAAATAATTTTAGACAACAACTACAAACATAAAAAAATTGGTTTAAACAAATTCTATACTTTTATGAATATGTGAAATGGTATCGAAGTAGTGATTCTTAAAAAGTGTCATTGAAGCAACAAAATTTTAACTGATTGAGGTTAATCAACGTTAATCAACTCGAAAGTATGAATATAAGGTGATATTCAAAACACCTATTCCGGTACATTTTTTACCAAAAATCAGTAAATGATAAAGCATACAATATTACCAAATGCCAATATAAAAAACCTTAATTACTTCCAAAAAAATGTCAAAATAAAATCCATAAAACCATCAATAGCATATAATGCCTTATTCCAACACATAAGTCTTAAAAATATGTAAAATGGAAATTCAAATCTAGACCATGTGAGATTCCTTCATTTCTCTAACTTTGGAGTGATGAGGTCAAACTTGATAGCATCTTTTATTTCAACATCAACCGGAATGTTCGGACGTTTAGTTGAAGAACTGTCAACAGCATCAACATCATAAACTTCTTGAAGGTTACGTTTGACGTTTTCCAACTTTGACTGACCATGATCGCTAACATCAACATGTTCTGGTGTAACATTGTCACCAATTACAGATTGTGATTCCTGCAGAATAAATTAAATAATAACATTCAAATTTATTTTTTATGGATATCTATTGTATTAAGTAAAGTGACACTGTGAAAAATTTAAATGTTACCTTAGATATGAATTTCACATTACTGACCGAATCAGACAGTGATTGAACATTTGACTCAGACTGATCAACCTACACAAAAAACCAAATATATACAAAAAGTTGTATATTAAGAATAACGGTGATTGGATCACCCGCGGAGAGGGTGATCGGTGGTATAATAAGATGCTTACAGTAGAGATATTTTTTGGGTACTACTAATTTACCTCGTTAATTTTCCATTTTTTCTCTAGCGCTGAGAGTATGTCATCGTCAGAAGATAACATAGAAATTCCATAGTTTTCCGACTGGTTAGCAATGTTATAACTGGAAACTTTGATTTGAAAAGCAAACTTTCTGTTGATCAGCGTATCAAACTCAGCTGGAAGTGTTTGAAAGCCTCCTTCAATCGAACTGTCAACCTATTTAAAACAATGAATTTTGCCTCAGATGTATGAATTGAATATATTTAAACCACAAACCTAATAAAAGTGAGGATAATTAGGTAAAAGGTGTACCTTTGTATAAACATCCAGGAGTTGTTTGGCGGTTTTCTTAAAAAGCTTAATAGCTTCATAATCAAACAACGTACAAGAGACAGTCCCTGTCGAATCCTGAACCCTTAGAGGTATCTTGTATCTAGTAGGCAGCAATAAACAACAAAAAACCAAACATGCACTAAGATTATATGTTATCGATGATTAAAAAAACCAGTAAACAAAAAATATATATTATACCGATGAATAGGGGTAATGTCAACAGCCTCGCAATCACCGTTTGTACACTCAATGATATTCTGATCTAAAACGTCAAAGCTGCCGTCCTCTTTTTCAACCAGCTGAGATCTCTCTTCAATTTGTTTCTTACAATGATTGCATGCTAAATAGTACCAAGGCTTATTATTTGATATTGCAATAACAGTACCAACGATGACAACCTTCTTTTCCTATTATAATAAAGTATTAGAATATAAGCCACAATTAACAAAAAAATACATGATGTAGGAAATGTACCACTTCAATGGAAGAAATGAAAGCATTGTACACAAAGTCACCAGCATTTAGAAACTGTTCTTCAACATTGGATATCACTTGAGAACATGAGTGTTTACTGGAAGACGACTGAGAAAACTCCTTCTCCACATACCTAGAAGAGGAGTAATGTATTTAAAAAAGAAAAAAATAAAGGACAGTTTAACTTTAATTTTTATTTTACACAGAAATACCTTTCTTTGAACTCTCTTATCTCATCAATATCAGAATTCATGAAAAGACGACTTGCTTCAAACATATTGGTAAGGCCAACTTTTTCTGAACATCGTTATACAAATGGAAAAGAAACATACATAGCATATTTATTAATATTCATATCTATAAGAAAATAAAATAGCTGAATATTATTATGTTTCTTCATTAAATATATTTGAAATGAGTACCTTGATAGATGTTTACCGTGCCAAAATGCACAAGAAGAACCACATGATCTTCGCGGTCCTTACCATTCATATAATCGGACATCTCGATTGCATAGTTTTCCCATAATGTAAGACTAATCTTGGTATCACTGTACAATAAATTGTTTACATTTTAAGAATACAAACTTATATAATATGAAATCTATATATATGTATATATATGTAATGTATTTAAAGTGACTACTGGAGATCTTTGAGAGTTAGGTTCATTCGTTTGGTTTTAGTGCCATCCTTTTTATCCACATCCTCAATAGGATAAGACACAACCACGTATCCAAGAAAATCTACGAAACAGAAAAATGTGTTAGTTTAATATACGTTTCACTATTTAAAAAGTATTAACATTTGCTTGATAAAAATACAGAACAGTTAAATATAACTGGTTAATAATCCATACCTATAGGAGTATTAGCTGGAACTTTTTTGGTCAACACAGATTTAAAATCAGTGAAACGAAAGTAGTAGCGAGGGCCAGACCAATTCTCTATTTTCAGAACAGAACTGAATGGATACAAAGATAGCTTCTGATCTTTTCCCGTAACCTTTATCTTTGTAGTATCTTTCGCAAGAGATGGTTTGTAAATCAATAAACAGTCATCAACAACCAAATGCTTGAGGAAGCGTTTGAAAAGCTTGTTCAAACAACTACATTGCATAAATGAACCCTGAAATCAAAATTACATAATGTATTTAAGTTCATCAACATGCATAACAAATAATCTATAATAAATTATTAGGAAGTTTCATAAAATAAAATAAAAATATTAACCTCCTCATCCATCAAAACCATATCAACTCGATATATTTGCTTTTCATCACCATTCATTTTTTTATGCCACAATGATATGATCTTCGCCTTGATGGTGTAGTTAGTTACGTGAGCATCGAGTGACCGGAACATAGTAATCTTATTGTTCTCCATTGAAGTGGTATACAATTATTAGCTCTTAATCCGTAAACTAATTTATAAACTACACAATGTTAATTTTTTGGAATGATTGTTAAGTATTTTTGGAAGTTAAAAAACGACCATCAATCAAGTTTATTTTAAGAAATGATTGTCGGTTACATTTCATATATAGAAGATTCAATTTCCTAGTTTTTTAAGTTTTGATTTATTTTAAAAATCATGCCATTAATATAAAGATTTACATTGTATTTATAAGGTCAGTTTTTTCTGTAAAATATATACAAAATTCCAAAAAACATACATAGAAGTTCAAAAAAACATACATAGAAGATTTATTAAATCTGTATAATATGTGTATTGAAAAAATATAGTTGATTAATATATTTTAATTGATACATGAATAGATGCTTACCGTGCCAAAAAATGGACAAGAAGAACCACATGAACTTCGACGTTCTTACCATTCATGTAACCGGACTGCTAAAATTTAAAATAACATTTCAATTTAAAAATTGGGTACACATAAAGAGTAACAGCAGCCTGCAAAAATTAAAAAGAACAAAATTGTAGAATTGCACCTCTGATACTATCTACGTAATAACGAACAGATGTAAAGACAAAGTAATACACAAATCTATACTAATCTATACTAATAAGTCACATACCAGTTTTTACTGATACGTATCTATACCTGGAGGATAAACAACACCATTATATGTGATTTATAAATAAATAAAACACAGACTTCAACAAAATCCTTCAAACATAATTGTGAAATCGATCAGCGGATGTAAAACCTAAATACATTAAAAAGAACAATTAGTGGTGAATATATGGTCTACGAAAAGTGAAATAAGAATAGGATAAATGAAAAGTGAAATAAAATACGAAACATACAAAGGTTGAATCAGTTACGATGATCAAGAATCAACGGATGTAAACCCTACATACATTAATCATCGAATGTAAAACCTGAAATTAGGAGAAATCATAAGTGAAACAAAATATACAGAATACAAACCTAGAATCATATAGGATGATCAGGAATCAGTGAATAAAAGATTGAAGATTGTGTGAGCTTGAGTAGAACCACCGGAGGCGGCCGATCTAGATGGGAGAATTGATAGGTTTCATTGAGTTAGGGTTTTTGTTTAATTCTTTATATACTCGGGTCACCAAACCTCATATGGATACCCAACACGGGATCCGAATGCCAATATCTAATTGTTCCTAGTGTTTCCCGCCAAAATTATCTACCTAGTTGCATGATGTAGGGACACGTGTCCCACATCTAATTCATTTATTATATATATAGATAAGGCATTATGGTTGTAGAAATCTAGATAAATGTATGATTGGAAACTAGTGGGTTAATGAGGCGATCGGTCCCTAAAAGGTTCGACTTGAGTTGGGATTATTTGAGCTTTAATTAAGTCGAACTGATTAGAGCTCGAGCCTAACTTAAAGCTCATTTAATACACTAATTTGAGATTGAGTTTCGTATACTGCTTATTAGGCCTTAGGGTGTACTCTAACTTCATTAGTTTTAAAGACACATGTCTTTCAAACTACTCCCTCCCCATGTTAAGTGGTGTTAAAACCTCCATTGGTTAACATGTTAACTTAGTCAAAAAAAAAAAAAAGAATAAGAATTAATGCTATTTATTATCAATGCTTATTTTAGCTAAGAAGTTAATGAAATGGTATTATTATTTCTTATTCTGTATTTAATTTAAATATTTAATATTAAAATAATTAAAAAAAATGGTGGGTGATGTAGAGTTAATAAGGTTAAACGATTTCCTTAGGATGAGGTGGAGTAAAAAGAGTAAAAAACGGGTGATGTGTCCCTTATATGGAGTTAAAAAGGGTTAATGTATACCTTATGGCCTTATTAGACTAGCAGCATAAACAAGTCTGTTATGTATAATATAATAGATAATTACACAATAAATATTATTATACATATAAATACAATAATTAACTAAATAATATGTATATTTTAACATATACATCCTATACTAATAAACAAAAATCTTTTTGTACACGTGTCACTCTCTGATGCCTTCTCCCTTTTAATAATAGTATTACATATTAATTTTTATACACAAAATATAATATAATATTAATTAATATAGTTAGAGATATAAACGTATAAATTCAATTTTTTTTGAAAGGTAAATTTCTTTTATTCATGTTGGTTGTGGGACTTGAACCCAAGACCTCCATTTCCCAAGGTGTTTAAAGGTTTTACCTTTGCCAATGGACCACCACCCCATTGGTGTATAAATTCAAATTTAATTAATAATTATCTATAACAAATATAAATGTATCAAATAATATAATAAGTATAATATTATTTAATATAGTTAGAGATCAAACGTATAATTTCAAATTTAATTAATAGTAAATTACTTTTTGAGTCCCTATGTTTTAGTGGTTTTAACCACTAAAATCCAAAATAAAAAAGTTTAACGTCCTGAGTCTTTAACCGCTCATTCACACCCCCTGTAAAAAATTCAAAAACCCTTTTGTAAGGCCGAGTTCTCTAAGTTCTCATAACTTGTAGAAATTTTGATTTTACCCTAACCATATATATTTGTTAAGATAAAATATATTATTTGGATATAAACAATAATTACTAATAAAGTATCAAATCACATGTACAAGTACTTATAGTATATAACTTAGAAGACTAAGATTACAAGCGGATTATCTAAATAAAGTACAAAATTATCTTTAAAGCGAACACTAAATGGTTTTTAAATTTTTTTTTTTGCTATTAAGTATATAACATTATATTTACTTAAGCCGTGTAATACACGTGTTCAATATTTTCTTCCAGTTCTAAATTTATGTTACTATCAATATGTTTTCATCTTAAAAAATGATCCAACTTCCTAATAACATTGAGTTTTAAATATTAAACTTAATTTCAATCATATCACGCAACTAAAGACATTATCATCATGCTAAATAAAGACATTATATAATATTATAAAAATTTTAATTTGAATATTTAAATGTCAACTACTAATTAAAAAAGTTGTTCTAGACGCTCAAATTTATAGTTTAAAAAACTTTAGTCATATTTTTTTAAACGTATATTTTATTTTTAGTATGATTTTTTTAATATGTAATATTTTCTATACAATGATAATATTTGTATCTTGTCTTATGATCCATATATCTAAAAATAGTATTTATATCAAAGTATTTATTATATCATTAATATACATAATAGAATTTAATTACAATTCATTTACCATAACCTCATAACTTATTATAATTTTTAAAAATACATACAATTTTATGATAATTATTTTTTAGTGTTACTTCTTTTTAAGACATAATAAAATGGATTGTAGTACCTCAAAAGAGAAGTGAAAACTTAGAAAATTATTTTGAATAGCGAAAATTAACTGTTCTTTTGTTTTATTATTTTATCTAAATAAGTTATTTCATTAATAAGGATTATATATACAAGTTTATAATTTATATTTTTTCGTCATTTAACCCGTGTAACACACGGGGTTGTAAGCTAGTTATAAGTTATAAATAAATAGAAATAACTAAATATGTCTATAGATAATATAACTAGTATTTCGGTAAATAATAACGAGCCAAACTTGATGTTGTATAATTAATTACTCATAAACCAAACTCAAAACTCAAGCTGGTTGAACAACACCATTATGAGCTTCGTCGAGTCTAGGCTCGACTCATTGACAACCTTATTAAAAACCTATGGTAGATGCCTCTTATACCTTAAAAATAAAGATACAAACAAGGAATTTTGTCATAACTTGATACTCTCAAGGAATAAAATGAAATAATTTCAGCTTATGTATTTAACTGATTTTAGAATTAAATTAAATTTTATTTTATTTTATTTCATGTGACACGTCAAGACTTGCTTTTTAGTTTATTCAAGTACTTATAACCTCAAATTGAATTATTTATTATTGTTATTATGGTATTAAGTTTTATAATTATAAAATTTATTAGACCTAAAAATTATGAGAAAAAGATAGGGGGAAAATCATTTACAAACCAACTAAAGGGATAATTAGATATATAACCAAATCATTTCATTTTAATAATTATTTCAAACTAAGCATTATTTTACAAAATTCCAAACTCTATTCTCTTTCAACAAAGATGGAATATAACATAACGTAACAATCTAAAGCCTACGACTTGTCTTACCCCATGACACACACTATATTGCGTCATTTTTTCTCTCTGTTATTTGTTACGCATTACTTTGTTAACGTTTCTTATGTCCGCAAACGCTGCAACCACTTTGTCGTCACTACGACCATCTTCATAAGTTTGCCCTAGCGTCTTTGCTTATTTTTCCTTCTCTACTGAACTATCTTTATGACCGACAATCATTGTTTGAGCAAGTGAAGAAATGTTACTACTTAAATCACTTCAACATGCTTTTACTCACTACTTCATTAGCTCACTACTCAATTTAGGGGCTGTTTGTTTACCTCTTAATAAAACTCTTAATGGTTCAGACAGTTTGTTTCACGAGCAGATGTCTGAATGGTTAAACATTATAATGAGTCTGAATGGTTAAGACCTCTAATCTGAATTGGTAAGACATTTGCCTCTGAACGGTTAAGCATTATACTGACTCTTAATGGTTCAGACATGTTACTGGTTCAACACTTAACCATTCAAAAGTTGCCAAAGAGCCCCTTAGTACAATGTGCTCGTTGTGTTTGAGAGAAGTTTTAAGGAAAACAAGTTATTTTATTATATTTATTTCAGGAAAGCTTAATCAGGTAATTATCCATTTTTTATTATTTTTTGTTTTATTTAATAAAATTAATTTCTTATTTATATAATGGTTGTAATGTAATAAAATACTTGAAAATTTGGGATGTGAGACAAAATTTGTGTATGGTGTTTGTATCATAGATTTCATCATTGCAACATGGATAGCCCTGCAGCACATGAATGAAAAATAAAACAAATGCAATGCCAGAATCCAGCCAGACCTGCTACAGACATGGACCATAATCATTTGTAATATCACATTACCGTATTATAAATTACCAAATTATAAATTTGGTGGATGTTGATGCTTCATGGAATCTACTCATAGAAAGTTTAAAAAAAAAAATTCAAAATTTTCACTTTTAACCTAATGGTTTACGTTTTTTGCATTTTAAGCTTTTTGTTTTTTATACTTTTGACACAAAACTTTTCATCTTTTACACTTTAACCCCAACGCATTTTTGTTTTCAACTTTGATCCACGTATTTTTCATATTTTCCATTTTTTTTGTTTTATGTTTCATTCTAATTTTGCGAGTAAACACGTCGTAACGTACGTGTGGGTTTAAAAGTTTTTTAAATATTTTTTTCGCATTTGACAAGACCGTCAAAACGCGTTTATTTTCCCTGTTTGACAGGTTCGTCGCAACGTGCGTGGTCTTAGATCGACTTAGTTACTCTTTTCTATTTTTACATTTCAGTCTAATTTCTTCGCATTAACATGTCGCAACTGGCATACGTGGTTCAACGATTTTACGTATGCTTTTCGTTCGGTGTTATTTTTTCCTTTTTATTTATTTTGTTTTTATGAGTTTTTCCGGTTTTGTTGGTCGCTTGTAGTTGTGTAGCATTAGGGATGGCAATCAAACCCGAACCCGATGGGTAAACCCGAAACTCGACACATATGGGACGGGTTTGGTGTCGGTTAATCGAGTTTGGGACGGGTTTGGGAATAGTTTTTATTTTTTTCGCGGGTTTGGGATGGGTTTGGGATTTAGTTATATACCCGTTTACCCGACCCAATTACCCGATAAAGTGTACTCTTTTACCCGATTGTATACCCGATATAATTTCTTATATATTATTAATATGTATATATATGATACATCCATTTTTTACACATATAGGTATTCTATTATGTACACATTGTAGTTATTTGATATATATTTTTATAATAACAATACAAAATGTAACCGGTTAGTAGTTACCCGATAGATACCCAATGGGTTTTGAGATGAGTATACCCAAACGAGTAATCTTTTTAAATTAACGGGTTTACCCAAAACCAGCGGGTATACCCGATACCCGATGGGTATTTACCCGCTAGAAACCCGACGGGTTTTGGGACGGGTTTGGGGAAAGCTTATCTAATCGGGTTTGGGTTTGGGATTACCTAAACCCGTCCCAAACCCGACCCATTGCCATCCCTATGTAGCATTAGTGTTACTTGGCACGGTCTATGCCCCCGCCGCAACGCGGGGGCCTTAATACTAGTTCAAATTCAATTTTTAAATGATAATGTACATCATAAGATCACGAAGTGTATGAAAATATTTTATCTTTTAACTATGTTACACACAAACATACATAACGTATAGGGATTGGTCCGTTTAAAACCACCACAAGTAGTGAGAACTAGGGCTGTAAACGAACCGAACGAACACGAACAAGGCAATGTTCATGTTCGTTTGTTAAGGATATTAACATGTTCGCGAACTGTTCACAAACGCATATCGAACATAAGTTTATGTTCATGTTCGTTCGTTAAGGAATTCAGTTGTTCACGAACAGTTTATGAACACTGGTCTCGAACACAAACGAACGCAAGCGAACAAAAACGAACACAAGCAAATAAAAAAGAACGCAAACAAACATTTAACTTGAAAAAAAAATATTGTTATCCTTAAACATTGGATATAAGTAGTTAAATACAACCATCAAATGATAAATCAAAACACAAGAAGTCTAATACACCACAAAACGATGAATCAACTTTAACTAACTTATACATAATTATCCCAAAAAATGTTTTAGCATGTCCAAATTTTAGCTAACTTAGAACAAAATAGGGTTTCAAGTTTTCAGTATGTTCAAATAAAAGGTTTATTATTTATTATTTTTTAATATAATCAAACGAACACGAACGAACGTATTACCGAACGTTCACGAACGCAGTCGAACGAACGAGACCTATGTTCGTGTTCGTTCGCTAAGCTAACCGAACGAAATTTTGTGTCCGTGTTCGTTCGTTAAGCTAATCGAACGAACATAAACGAACTTCCCGCCGAACGGTTCACGAACGGTTCGCTAAACGTTCAGTTCGTTTACAGCCCTAGACTGAGAACCATATGTTAGTATCCAATTTAGAAAAAAGTAGTTACTAGGTGTAAATTATCATTCCTTATGTGTAGCGGTGAAGGAAGACTTTTGGGCATTATCCGTCATGTGGCGTTTCAGTTAGCATTAGGGCATTAAGGGACGTTTTTTTCTAAAATGAGTGTAGTGGTATAATGTCCAATTATTTTTTTTTTATTTTTTTTAATTAAAACTAATGATATTTGACTGTGGAAGGGTCTGACTGGCCCAAGATTTCTCCACCAGATGTTTAATTTGGAATGCCCTAACCCAATTTCGCAACAAAAACGCCCCTAGGGATGGTGGGAAGGGCGTGGTTGAGCGCTTTTTTGGGGAAAACGCAAAAAAAAACCCCACTATGGGTGGTATTAAGAAATTAAAAAAACAAACATGTATGTAAAAATGCATATATGTTAAAAAAATTGCACATGTGTAAGAGTATTCACATCCATTCCATCATATTTTCACGCTAAATTACATTAAAAAATACTACATTTATCTCTCATCTTCAATTAAATAATAGAGTTAAATGCCATTTTAGTCCCTGTGGTTTGGACCATTTTGCTAGTTTAGTCTAAAGGTTTCATTTTTAACCTGTGGGTCCAAAAAGGTTTCACCGTTGCCATTTTAGTCCACTAGGTTAACTCCAGCCATTTTTTCTGTTAACGAGAAGACTAATTCGGTCATTTTATATGGCTGAATTGCCCTTTTAGTTAACAGAATTATATACAAAATTACCGAATTGGCCTTCTAGTTAACAGAAAAAATGGATGAAGTTAACCCAGTGGACTAAAACGGCGACTGTGAAACCTTTTTGGAACCACAGGTTAAAAATGAAACATTTGGACTAAACTGTCAAAATGACCCAAACCACAGGGACTAAAATGGCATTTAACTCTAAATAATAATTTTTATATTTTTATCATTACCTTTTCTATCTCATCCATTCACAACCACTTTCAAAACATATTAAAAAATTATAGCATTCACATCCAATCCATCATATTTTCACCCTAAATTACACTAAAAAACACTACATTTTCTCTCTCATTTTCAATTAAATAATATTTTTTATACCTTTATCATTACCTTTTCTCTCTCCTCCATTCACAACCACTTTCAAAGTATATTAAAAAATTATAGGGGGTGAACAGTGTCCCCCCAATATACAGATGAACAATAACATTTTCTATCTCCTCTACTCACAACCACTTTTTATACTCTTTATATTTTAAAAACAACACACATAATTTGATTCCTTGGATGTGAATGCTCTTACAGAGGGTGAACAATGTCCCTCTAAATATACAGATGAATAGTCTTTCTTCCACTCAAAACCACTTTTTATACTCTTATATTATAAAAACTCTATACACATAATTTAATGGCATGAATGTGATTGCTCTAAGACCGCAAGGAATAGCAAACAACGATCTTTTTACATATGTGTAATCTTTTTACTAACACCTATTTATTATTCACATACATATTTTTTTTTTAAATCTTAGACAATAATAATTTACACCTTTATTTTTCACATACATATTTTTTTTAAATCTTAGATAATAATAATTTACACCTAAAAATACACATTGTTTTTTTTTTTTTAAATTTGGATGTGATTGTCAAAGGTTCTGATGTACTATTGGGCCAATTTACAACGATCTTTTTACATATGTGTGTAATCTTTTTACTAACACCTATTTATTATTCACATACATATTTTTTTTTTTTAAATCTTAGACAATAATAATTTACACCTTTATTTTTCACATACATATTTTTTTTTAAATCTTAGATAATAATAATTTACTCCTAAAAATACACATTGTTTTTTTTTTAATTTGTATGTCTTGGGCCAACTCATCTCATTTGCTTGACTCTACTCATTCGAGACGTACATGTATTGGGCTCTACAAAAGATAGTGAGTAAATTGCCATTTTAGTCCCTGAGTTTTGTCCAAATTTGTCATTTTAGTCCAAATAGTTTTTTTTTTCGCCTCTGTGTCCATCCAAAAACTCCATCTTTTGTCCCTGTGGTTTGGGTCATTTTGCCAGTTTAGTCCAAATGTTTCATTTTTAACATCTGGATCCAAAAAGGTTTCATCGTTGCCATTTTGGTCCAACTGACTTAACTCCATCCATATCTGTTAAGTCTTCCAAGGGCATTTTTGTCATGTCATACCACTGAAATTACAAAAGGTTAATAAAAAGAAAAAGAAAAATGAAATGACAAAAATGCCCTTGGAAGACTTAACAGATATGGATGGAGTTAAGTCAGTTGGACCAAAATGGCAACGATGAAACATTTTTGGATCCAGATGTTAAAAATGAAACATTTAGACTAAACTGGCAAAATGACTCAAACCACAGGGACTAAAATGGCAATTAACTCTAAATAAAATGTAAAAGTTAATTACACACAAAAATTCAATTAAATACGATCATAAGAATAATAATTCACAATCATTTGTTATTTACACCAAATAATGAAAAGAGTAAAGCATATCATTTGTTTACTAAAATTTTAGATTTGGTTTCTGATTGGGTTATTGTATTTACACCTAACTTTTTTGTTATTTACACCAAGCGATGTAGCATTAATAAATTCAAATTTGTGTTTTTTTTTTATAACTTCCGATATATAATGTTTTATTAAAAACGGATATAGTTTTGTGATGTGTTAAATTTTATCTACGTTTTGATATAAATTTTATAAAAACGGAATATAAAATTTTATAACGACTTATAAAACGTATAAAACGTTATATTTGACACGGCTTCATCTTTTATATAATTTATATCAAATCGAATATAAAAATAAGCACATTGTAAAACCATATTCGTTTTTTTAAATCATTATGTATCGGAAGTTAAAGAAAATTACAAATTTCAACTTGTTAATGTCACATCACTTGTTACAAATAGCAAATGTTGAATGTAATTAGTAGGACCCTTCTAATTTTTCAAAAATACACAGATGGTCTAGGGGGTTTGCATTTTGTAACGTATTTAATCCCAACTTTGCCAAAAGTCACAAAGTGCTAAAACTTTTAAATTTGTAGGCCGGAGACTAAAGGCATCACAACTTGGGGGTTTGCATTTTGTAACAGATGGTCCATGTAATTTGTAACGAATGGTTTAGGGGGGTTGCATTTTGTAACGGATGGTCTAGGGGGTTTGCATTTTGTAACGGATGGTCTAGGGGGTTTGCATTTTGTAACGGATGGTCCATGTAATTTGCACCTTTTAACTCGTATAGCTCCTAACTTGGACCTGCTGAAACTTTTAAATTTGTAGGCCGGAGACTAAAGGCGTCACAAAGTGCAAACTACAGGAACCATTTGTGATGGTATCTCGGGGAACGCTGTTAACTAAACTCTGACGCCAACGTGGACACGGTTAAGACAATGTAGTCTGGCCAGAGTGGGGTTAGGGCTCTCTGTTTGGAAGGGTGTAAGATCTCTCTCATAACAAGTTAAAGATCCTCATCGGTCAGAAAAAAGTATTCACGAATCACGATGCCATTTATTTTCTTTTTAACACTTAATAATCCACTATATAATTTTTTATATAAATTTTGACCTCAACTTTCATTTCTTTACACATCATACCCTTAAAATTATAAGATAACTCCTTAACTTTCAACTTTACACACTTTCATGTTTTACACATTTGTTTTTTATGATTACTAGTTTTTTTATATCGCGTGTTGCGGCGAAACCGAGGAAATGACAATGTAAAACAAACGTGATTTGAAAATAAAGCATGTTATTTAGAAAGTCAAACCATTAGAACGATTTAGTTTATCATCGTACCTTTTTATGATACCAAATAAATACTTTATTTTGAGTATAACCTCGTTTTAACAAAACTTATAATGGAATGTCAGGGAAAGAAATCAAGCACAACTACGTACTTAAGTTTTAAAAAAAAGCTATAAACGTAACTTATTAAAGATGTATCAAATTAATCGATAAATTAATATATTTTTAGAAAAAAAAACAACAATTATTAAAAAAAAGTAAAGGAAATATATGTTTATAAAATATGTTATTAAAAGTAAATATAATTATAAACTATTATAATATATTAAATAATAAAATAGTAAAAAACTATATATTACTATTTATTACTAAAGGAATTAAAATGAATAATGATTTTAATATTATAATAATATACTTTTTAATGCTTTTATTATTTTAATATTATAATAATAGTTATTTTCTTTATTTTTTAACTTTAATCATTTTTTAATATATAGTTTTTAATACTTTTATTATTTTGATATTATAATAATAATTATTTCCTTACTTTTTAAGTTTAGGTTGAATAAGCTTTGTGTCGACTGGTACTTGTATCGAAAATACATGTATGGTCCGGTTCGTTATCGGTACATGAAGGTAAAAACCGACACTAGCCTGCTACAGTTATTGATACACGAAGGTAAAAACCGGCACCAGCCTTGTACAGAAAACCCCAAAAGTTAGTACCGAAATGATTTTGAAAATCTTTTAGTTCGGGAAATTCGGTACTTCTACCCGGTATCATTTGCTCATCTCTAATCATGGGTACCGTACGAACAACAACGATATCGTGCAACTTTTTTTGTTGATTTTTTTCAACTTTTAATGATTTCTTTTTTTTTTTTCAGTTTCAGGGGTAGGGTTGAGCTCGGTGCCAACCGATATTGATACCAAAAATACCGGTTACAGTACCGGTATATGAAGGTAAAAACCGGTTGGCGCCAAAAGTCGGTACCGAATTTATACTTAAGATCTTTCGGTTCGGGAAATTCAGTACTGGTACCCAGAACCATTTGTTTATCTCTGACCACGGGTTTCATACGAACAAAATCATTACCATAAAATTTTTTGTGTTTATTTTCTTCCGGTTATCTTTTAGTGTTTTTTTCTATATCTTCTTTTTATTCTTGTCAGCGGTTTCGTGCGCAACGCCCTCGTAGTGATTTCAAAACACATGTAAATACAGACTAAATAACAAAATAAGTTCGCAGCAACGAAGTGATTGTGAAAAAACCTAGTTATTATAAAAATAAAGTTACTATTCATCATCCCTCGAAATCAATATATATATAATGGTTCAACTTTTTATGTCTATTATTTTTTAGGTTTAAAAATTGAGTCGTAACATACGATTCTTTGTCGACTTAGTTATTCGTTTCTATTTTTTTACGTTTTGGTCTAATTTTTGCAGGTTATCACGCCGAAATGTGCGTGCGTGGTTTAGCGCCATTACGTCTACCTTTTGTTAGGTTTAACAGTCCCGCCGCAAAGCGCGTGAACTATATACAAAGTTTATGTTTAATAATGAAGTTTGGGAGTGAAATGTCCTGCTATCCATCGTTGGAGCATCCCTAATTTATCATTGGGATGACTAATGCAATGGTGCATCCTTGTAAAGAACATCAATGCATTGTCACATTTGTCCTTTAGTGTTCATGCGAAGAAAATATGATTGGAATGCCTCGAACCGATATCGTAACATAGAAATATCTTTATCGTAGATATGATCCATGATGACGGGGGTAGCCCAAGATTGAATAAAATGGCTAATTACGTAAATGCTTAAATGGTTAAATGGTTCAAGGCTTAAAAAGCTGTGAGAAAGGAAAAAGCAACACGGAAACAGTAGCCAGTCACATCTGGAGATTACTTCACCAACCCACAGCCGCAAAAGCAATGCAGGTCTGCACAATGCACGCTATTACCCGGGGGACAAAAGCCTTCAACCCCCAAAGGGGAAACCCTCCACTGCAAGCGAGGTTGCTAGTCTAATCCATTCCACTTCGGGAGATACCTTCTCTTATAAAATGACACTTCATTTACTTCAGAGAAGGACATCCGGACCAGTTCTGATTCCCCAATCTCTGGTCATTCACACCGAATGCTTGTCTCGCACAAGTCATTCCCTTTCACATCCAACACACACATCCCCTTTGCTTCCACTTCCGAATCTGAGCACAATTCAGAGGAGGATCCATAGCAAAGAATAACAATAAACTAGTAAACCTCCTTCCACGTCTCGCAAACGTGGGGGAACCCCACGACCTGCGTTAGGCAAGGTTGAACCCTTCAACCATTCTGCCTAGCCAGTCCAGCTACCACCGTTGGTCTTGTATTTGTTGTATCAACAAGTTGGCGCCCACCGTGGGGCTACGCCGCTATTTCTTCTCGAAAAGACCTAGTAGTGTAGCTCTATTCACTTAAAATCACCATGTCTGAAAGTGGATCCCCGGAAGAAGTGAATCAGATTCCAAACACTTCTACTCCGGGTAGTAGCCAAGCTCACGTGGCTATACCAACTTCTTTCTCAACTCCGGGGAGCACACCCGAGTTCCTCAACTTCAACACACCAACTCCGTCCCGATCCGGAGTTCCATCTCCTAATATCGGTGTCTCTGATGCCCCATCATGTGTTGAACTTACCCCTGAAGGGGTTGCTAACAATTTCCTTGTGCTAAGGACTCTTCTCAACCAGCACGTGAGTAAAGAAAGAGAAAAGGGAGTGAGGATTCGTTTAGACTATGACGAACCTGAGCCAACATTGTCTCCTGGACCACCTCCTCCTCTTTTTGCAGCAAGAAGTGAGGCTGGTCCCAGTAACCTTTCAAACCCTCACCCTTATCTGTCCACTATGACAAATCCTACGGTGCATCCTATCTTCTCTTCCCAACCAATTACTAGTGGTGCTCCTCTGGGACATGAGCTAACTCTTGACCAGCTCCTACAATCCCCGGTGACAAGCTATCCAGCATCTACTACAACTACATGGGAGCAAGCTCTGTCCGTGCTCCCTTTAGCACGAAGTGCTGTTATGAGTGCTCCCCTCGGGATAAACTGCTCCACTGGCCCAGGAAGCCTTCAAGGCTTCAACCCTATGCCCAACATGATGACCCAGATGATGGCCAATTTCCCATGGCAACACTTCATCAATCAAGTGCTTGCCACTCAGGGAAACAACGGCAATAGCAGTACTATGGATGCAAGGACTGAAGAGGACTTGGCTAAACCATACAAGCCAAATAACCTTTCATGCTTTTCAAGACAGATAGCCGATTATGATTTCCAGTCAAAGATCAAAATGCCGGCACACATCAGGACATATGATGGGACTGAAGATCCTGAGGACCATCTTCAGATCTTCACCGGTGCAGCTCGGATAGAGAAATGGTCCAACGCTGAGTGTTGCCTAATGTTCATGCAAACTCTTGTTGGATCCGCCAGGATCTGGTTCAATGATTTACCTGCTCAAAGCGTTCGAAGCTTTGACGATCTCAGCAAGGGTTTCCTGGCCAATTTCTCTCAACAAAGACGATATGTCAAAGACGCAACAGTGATCTTTCAGATAAAGCAACGTGATGATGAAAGTCTCCGTGCTTTCATTGAACGATACAAGAAGGAAGGTCTGACTTATGTAGGGGCCGACGAGAAAATGAGGGTGGCTGGTTTCATGAATGCCATCACCTCTAAGTACCTTACAAGGGATTTCAACAAATCTCTACCCAAGACCTTAGAAGAAGCTCTTGAAAGGGCCGAAGCCCACATCCGGGGAGAGGAGGCAGTAGACATTAAGGAACAAAGAAAAAGAGGGTCCGGCTGGAGAAGCAACAGTCCAGCCAGAAAAAGAGGGAACTTCAACCCCTATGACAGGCGGCCAAAGGGTTCAGATCCTCGAAGGTCTGAAGGTCGGAACCTTTCGAGCAGGGAGAAAGGTATAAGCTTCACGCCCCTCACAAAGACCCCTCAAGAAATCCTTGCAACAGAAGAAGTTAAACAAAACTTTCGGCCTCCTAGACCTCTCCCCAAAAGTAGGAAAAATGAGAACTCCACCCAATACTGCGAGTTTCATGAAGAAAAGGGTCACCACACCAATGATTGCTTCCAACTCAAGAAAAGAATAGAAGAGGCTGTTAAATCCGGAGAACTTGCTCATTTGGTAAAGGGAGTCCGGGACAAAATGGCTGAAGGAAAGGGTAAGGAAGTCAATATGGTAGATTTCGACGGAAAGGTTCCTCACAAAAGACAAAGGTTGGAAGCTTGGGAGCTTCAATGTGTCTGTTTCCCCCCTACGAAGAATGACCCTCTCTCTAACCCTCTCGTGGTAGAGGCTACCGTGGGAACGTTGCAAACATGCAAGGCATACATAGACACGGGTGCAGCCACCGAAATCATGTTCGAAAAATTCTTCAACCAATTGAGCAATGAAGAACGTTCAAGGCTTCAACCTCCTGGAACCTCTATAAAAGGTATCGCTGACATACCCCTCAAGCCTTTAGGGCAACTAACACTTAATGTTCGTTTTAGTGAAGGTTCAAAAGAAAGAACCCAACCACTCACCTTTGTGGTTATCAACATCCCCTCAAGCTATAATGTGATCATCGGAAGACCAGGACAGTGTGCATTTTACATGGCCGTGTCTGTTGGCCATGGCACAGTCAAATTCCCCACCGAAAGGGGCATAGCAACCCTTCAACCCTCTCAGGAGGCCTACATGGTTGAAGGTGAAAGTTCAAACAGTGAAGAAGACAGGCAAAGGTTGGTCATAAACCATAAATACCCGGAACAAAGGATAAGGGTCAACCCTGACCTTTCTCAAGAGACCCTTTCATACCTTGAAAAATTGCTAACACACTACAGTGATGTATTCGCTTGGTGTCCTGAAGATATGACCGGGATCCCCCGGGATATCGCCGAGCATGAGTTGAGAATACCACCAGAGGTCAAGCCTGTGGTCCAGAAGAAAAGAAGCTTGGCACCTGAAAGAAGTCTGGCAGCCTGCCAAGAGGTTGAAAAGCTTGTGTCAGCCGGCATCCTCCGAGAAGTCAAGTACCAATCATGGGTTGCAAACCCAGTTATGGTCAAAAAACTAGATAACTCTTGGAGGATGTGCATAGACTTCAAGGATCTTAACAAAGCTTGTCCTAAGGATTGCTATCCACTACCAGAGATTGATCTCAAAGTTGACTCCCTCACCGGGTACTCGTTCAAATGTTTTCTTGATGCATACAAAGGTTATCACCAAATCCTCATGAAGGAAGAAGATGAGGAAAAAACAACTTTTCACACGGACAAAGGAATCTTTTGCTATCAAAAGATGCCTTTCGGCCTCAAAAATGCAGGAGCAACCTATCAACGGCTCGTTGACAAAGCCTTCGAGAGCCAAATTGGCAAAAACATGGAGGCATATGTCGATGACTTGGTTATTAAAAGCAAGACGGAATACCAAATGCTCGATGATATTCAAGAAACTTTCAAGAACCTCAGAAAAGTTAACATGAAGCTTAATCCAGAAAAGTGTTCATTTGGATTCGAGGAAGGAAAATTTTTGGGCCACATTGTTGGAAAACAAAGCATCAAAGCCAACCCTAACAAAGTAAAAGCCGTCCTTGAAACCAAGCCACCAAAGACCAAGAAGGAGGTTGAAAGCTTGAATGGAAAACTTGCAGCCTTGAAGCGTTTTACCTCCAAGTTAGCCGAAAGATCTCTGCCCTTCTACAAAACGCTCAAGAACTGCTAAAAAAAAAAGGATTTCAAATGGACTGAAGAAGCTGAAGAAGCTTTCAACCAGATGAAGCAACATCTAGCTTCCCTACCAGACATTGCGGCACCAAAAACCGGGGAGTTAATATCGGTGTACCTCTCAATCACGGACGAGGCCATCAGTGCAGTCCTCACCATTGAGCGAAACAAGGCCCAGGTACCCGTTTATTTTTTCAGCAAAACTTTAAAATTAGCTGAAACGAAATACCCTCCCCTTGAAAAACTTGCCCTAGCTTTAGTTCAAACAGCTAGAAGGCTTCGAAGGTATTTCCAAGCACACCCCATACAAGTGGTCACCGACCAACCAATTAAGAGTGTGCTTGAAAAACCTGAAAACTCGGGGCGATTAGCCAAATGGGCCATAGAACTAGGTGAACATAACATCACCTATGTCCCAAGGAAAGCTATCAAGGCTCAAGTCTTGGCCGACTTCATTGTGGAAGTCCCAAACCAAACACTTACTGAAGTAAACACTGCCACCACTGAACCTTCCAACCCTCTAGCCTGGAAGCTTTTTACCGATGGGGCTTCAAGCGTTGAAGGGTCAGGGGCCGGATTAATTTTGATCAACCCAAAAGGTTTGGAGTTCACATATGCTCTTCGTTTTGATTTTCAGACCACCAATAATGAGGCCGAATACGAAGCACTAATAGCCGGCCTAAGGCTGGCCAAAGAAATGAAGGTTGAAATGCTTGAAGTGTTCACAGATTCGTTGCTGGTCTCAAGCCAAGTAAATGATAGCTACATAGCTAAAGAGCCCAACATGAAAAAATACAGAGAAAAATCAAAGGAACTAATGAATACCTTCCAAGCATGCAACATCAAACAGATCCCCAGATCTCAAAACAAAAAGGCCGATGCCCTAAGTAAGCTTGCATCTCTCACCTTTGCCCACCTCACCAAGAAAGTACTGGTAGAAGTATTGAAGGCCCCATCCATTAATGAATTGGAGGTTCAATATGTGGTTACCGAAGAAGAACCAAACTGGATGACTCCCATAAGAAAATTCCTCAAAAATGGTGAATTACCCAATGATCAAACGGAAGCTAAAAGGGTTGAAATCAAGGCAAGACAATACATACTACAAGGAGAAACCCTTTACAAAAAGGGTTACCTTGCTCCCTTGCTAAGGTGTGTCGGCCCCGAGCAAAGTAAATATTTGATCAAGGAAATTCATGAAGGAGTGTGTGGAGCTCACTTTGGAGCTAGGTCGGTAGTTGCAAAGCTCATGAACCTCGGATATTTCTGGCCTTCAATGCATCGTGACACAGCAGAAGAATTGAAGAAATGTGATGCCTGCCAGATCCATGCACCAATCCCAAAAAGTCCCAAGCACGATTTAGTCCCAATAACCCCCGCTTGGCCATTCCATAAGTGGGGAATGGACATTGTTGGTCCATTTCCCCCCAAGCAAAGGGGGAGTAAAATTCCTTTTGGTGGCGGTAGACTATTTCACCAAGTGGCCTGAGGTCAAACCACTTGCCAAGATCACAGGAAAGCAAGTCATTGACTTTGTTTGGGAAAACATCATTTGCCGTTATGGATTGCCAGGAGTACTCGTCACCGACAACGGAAGGCAATTTGCTGAGAAGCCTTTTAGCGTTTGGTGCAAAGAATACAAAATCGATCAGGTTTTCAGCTCAGTGGCTTATCCACAATCAAACGGGCAGGTTGAGAGAACAAATAGAAGCATAGTGGAAGGAATCAAGACAAGATTGGGAAGATATGAAAGCAACTGGCTTGAAGAATTGCCTAGTGTTCTATGGGCAATTAGAACAACGGAAAAAACAAGCCATAAGAAAACACCTTACAGCTTGGTATTTGGATCCGAAGCTGTGATCCCTGCCGAAATAGGAGTTGTAACCCAAAGAATTGTCAACATGGATCCCGAAGAAAACCAAAAAGAGACCATGTTGAATTTACAACTCCTAGAAGAAGCAAGAGATCAAGCCGCAATTCAAGAAGCCAAATACAAGCAACAGATGGAAGCTTACTACAACAAAAAAGTCAAAAACGAACGTTTCAAGCCAGGGGACTTAGTCCTCAGAAACAACGAAGCCAGCAAGAAAGAAAATCAAGGAAAGCTTGGCCCAAAGTGGGAGGGTCCATACACCATCCTTGAAGCACACAAAGGTGGATCCTACAAGCTGGCTGATTCAGAAGGCAAAAGGCTTCCAAGGCATTGGAACGGCAAAACATTGAAAAGGTTCCATGTTTAAAAGGAAAGTTTGGTTTGTATCAAAATGTATTTCAAGCAGGACTAGGAATACCTTTTGTAAAAAGCAAGTATTGCTCTAATGAATGAAGTTATTTTTATCAAACTTGTCTTTCTATCCTAAAATCAGGTTGAGAACCTAGCAAAAAACTCCATGGCAGGTGCCATGTAAGGGGATGAGCTCCCAGGCCACATCACTCAATAGGTTCAAGGGTTGAATGAACTTATATAAGGGGTGAGTTCCTAAATCAATACAACTCCATGAGACTTGTCAAGAAAAATAAAATTGTCTCATAGACGGGTATAAGCAGCCTACACCAAATGTTCCCGAAGTTTTAGAAATATAGTCTACAAAAAGGCTAAAAAACCAAAAGAAATGATTACAAGGATAGGTGCCATCTCTTCTTGTTAAAAATGCCAAGGCTAAGTGTCTGCAGCACTGAACCCTTTTAGGTATAAAAAACATAAGGGCAGCACAAACCCGACAAAGACAAAGTTACAAAAAGAGCAAAACAAGTCCAAAAAAGAACAAAGTCAATTGGAAAAAATCACAAAGGTACAAACCAAGCCAGGACGCAAAACAAAAAAGCCTTCAAGGCTTCAAGTATCACGGCCCCCGACCCACCCTGGACGGAATCGGGTGCCGTGAACAGTCCAGCGGTACCGGTGATTATTTTGAAACCGTTGCAGCGGAAATTTCATCAGAACCGTGAGTTAGGAAAAATATCAGAGTTTAGAAAATACCGGATTTTATTTAATAAATAAATGGGATAAACCCATGTTTTATAATGGTAGCTTTAATAAATATAAATTTTATTACATAAAACAATATTTCTTATTTTGATTTAATTAATAAATAAGCCACTTCTTGATGCCTTTTAGTGCCGTATCATCTTTTACTCCAATCTACTGTAGTTACCTGAAAAGTGTTTTAAAAAGGTTTTGTCAGCGGGAAATACTGAGTGAGTTCATTCATTTTTTTATAAAATGACCAGTTGTTATAGTCTACAGTATTAAGAGCGATTACAATTGCCTCATCTTTTAAATTAACTGATCCAGTTGTCACTTTACCGGACTGTGACTGTGGACATATCACTTGTAGGGTCCTTTCACCCCAAGTGATAAATAATTAGTAGCTATGTGCACATCCCCCCACATACTGGCAGTAATTTCAGATAACAATGACTTAATCCCTGTAACTATAATTTTGATAAAAACATGCTTTCGAAAAGTATTTTGATAAAAAGAGAATGACTCACAAACTGTGAGAAAAGAAGAATGACTCACATTGCAGATTTATACGGGCAGAGCCTAGCCTACTGATTAGCCTTTTATCCTAATTTCAATAACAAGCACACAATTTGGAATTAGTAATCAATCCAGCATTTACGATAACTCACGAGATCAAATTCTCACAACGAACGACAAAGTGCAATACTTAATCCATCGAATTATTGATGATCCGTTGAATTAACAACGAACGACAAAGTATAATACTTTACCCATCGAATTAACGATGATCCGTCAAATTAATGACGAATGATAAAGTATAATCCCTAATGTGGGCGGCACTTATACATTCATTGGATATTTAGATCAATCGGACAATGAATCGTAGCAGCGATTGTGCTAATACCCTGATTGCAGCTTCAATTAGAAACCTGTGTGTGTTAATTGAAGTGTACAGCAGTAAACTCGGTGTTTTATTGAGAATTCTTTCGACGTAAAGTGTCCAGATTTCGAATGCCAATGCCTGCTATTTATAGCTAAAATTTGAGAACCCCTGCGCATCGTAGGCCTAACATACCCTACGCATCGTATGCTAAGCATACGCATCGTATTCCTTACTTCTCTACGCATCGTATGTGTTTTAACTAGCCTGCGCATCGTAGGCCATACATACCATACGCATCGTAGGGCTTGAAAAATAGGCCTATAGACTAGCCACGACTGGGACTAGCCTTGATGAGTCAGTACTTTCATAATTCAGTTATTTGACAACGAAATTTAAGGATAATTATCAACTAGGGTTTACCCCTCCTGAGTTTTAGGGGCCCTAATCCTGATTCTGAAAATTATGAAAATCTTAGGGTTTGCACAGAATCACTTGGGTGTCTCAATTAGGGTTTCCTATTGGTCAAATTAATTTAATAATTATGACTTTTGATGAGAGTCGTTACATTCTCCCCAACTTAATAAAAATCTCGTCCTCGAGATTTACTGGAATAATTGAGAATACTTTCTCTTTCTTTTTGATTCCAGTTCCCAAGTATATTAGGATCCTGTCTTTGAATCCTACTTTACTTAACTTATTTGTTTACCTTTATATCTTAGAAAGGTACTATCAAAGATTCGTTTGATAGGCATTTCTTGAGATTAGATATATAAAATATATCATGTATTCCAACTAACCTTCCTGGTAGTTGTAAACTATAAGTAACTAATCCAATACGTTGAATTTACTGGAAATGATCCTACATAATTTGGTCTTAGATTTCCTTTCTTACCAAATCTAACCACTCCTTTCCAAGGAGATACTTTTAATAGTATTTTGTCTCCAACTCGAACTCAAACGACTTTTATCTATTATCTGCATAATCTTTATGACTATCTCTTGCCATTTTCAGCTTTTCCTTTATGATACTAAATATCACAGTCGTAGTCACTTAGGATTTTCATTCATCTCCTTTGCCTCCAATTCTTTTTGCCCATAAAAATATATATCTTAACTTCTTATAATCTGTATAGATAGTATCCTTACTTCCATACAGATAATATCTTCAAATCTTAAGGAAAAAATTATGGTTCTAAATTTCTATCTTATGAGTGGTATAATTTTTTCGTACCTTTTTCAATTGTCTTGATGTATATGCAATTACCTTTTTGCATTGCTTTAAGGAATATCCAAATCCTAGCTTTGAAGTATTATCTTATACTTCAAAATCTTTAATTCCTTCTGGTAAGGCTAGAATTTATAGTATTGGTTAACTTAATTAATAGTATAGCTATTTTGAAAATTCCTTAATGTCTATAATACTAAACTTACAAAATTCCTAATTTCTATTGCGGATTGCAGAATCTTCCATTTGGTAATCACTGCTATCTTAGTAAGATCTAAGTGAATACCTTCATAGTTCACCATATGACCTAAAATTGCACTTCTAACAGCCAAAATTTATTCTTCGAAAATTTGGCGTAAAGCTTTTCTTTTCTTAACAAAGTTAAGAGTACATACCAGTGAGTATATCGTCATTTGAAGACATTTACCAATTTATCCAAATATGGTTTACAGATCCTATTTATCATGTCTATGAATGCTGCAGTTGCATTCTTTAATCCGAAGGGCATGACTGTAAACTAGTAATGACCATTGCTAGTTCTGAAAACAGTCTTTAGATACATCTTCCTTTGATACTTTTAACATATGTCGATCTTAGAAAAATATCTATTTCCCTGGAATTGATCGAATAGATCATTAATGCTAAGTAATGAGTATTGATTCTTAATTATAACCTTATTCAATTTCCTATAATCAATACACATTCTTATCGAAATTTTCTTTTTCTTAAATAACCAATATTGTACTAACCGATAAGGTTTCCTGGCTTATCGGTAAAATTACTGGAATTGATAAATCCTAAATTCTATCTTCATATCTGATGGTAATCCAGGTAAATTTTCTGGAAATACATCTGGGTATTCTGAAATTACAGAAATTTCCTTAATTTCTGTATCTTTAGTATTAATGATTACTGAAATCATATATACTATTCCTTGCTTTCGTTCATATTTAGCAATTTCCATTACTGATATGAACTTTATAGGTTTATATGGTTTATCTCCTGTAATCATAATTACTTCTCTGATGGTTGATTGAATTTCTAAGAAATTCTGATCACAGATAATGATCACAACATTGAATTCAACTAAATTCACATCTGCCGTTTCTAATATAGAAATTTATCTAAATGCTGATTAATGGTAAGTTAAGATTTTGGCAGAGTAAAGTATTTATAAGACTTTGGTTTGCACCAGAGTCAAATAATACTGTTGTGTAAATGTTGTAAACTAAGAATACACCGGCTATCACATCTGGAATCATCTCGGCTTCATGAGTAGTCAGCTGAAAGGCTCTCTTATTCCTTTTTTTTTTTTTTGCTCCTTCTGCTGGTTTGGCTTGATTGTCGAATGATTTATTCAGTTTTGGACAATCTGGCCTAAGATATCCAGTTTCTCTACAGTTGTAGCAAACTGAAAATTTCTTCCTCCTACAGTCTTCTTCTTGATGCCCCGGAATTTTGCAAAAATTGCAATATCCTTTGCATCTTCCAAAATGCTTCCTTTTGCAAAAATTGCAAAAAGGACTAGTAGAAGATTGCCCATTCACTCCTTTCTTGAAATGGTTATGGTTACCCGAACTAAATTCTTGGGTAATCTTTTGGGCTACTTCTTTCCTTCTATTTTCTTCTCTTGTCCGTACTAGCTCGTCAGTTATAGTATTGGCTAATTCCACCGCATTATCAATCGTGCGAAGTTTCGCAGTTTTGACGATATTACGGATCTCAGAAATTAATCCCCAAATATAACGAGAAATAAGTACCGGTTCTGGCGAAGCCAGGGTTGGTACCATTCTAGCATATTTGAAGAATGTAGTAGTATACCCTCGACAATCTACATCCATCATCCGGTGAGTTAAAAACTTATTTGCCATTTGTTCTTTTTCATACTCGGGACAGAATTTTCTTTCTACAAGACTCTTAAATTCTTCCCAGTTCATAGCATATGCCATCCTTCTTCCTTTTGCTTGTAACATCGTATTCCACCATTCTAGCGCTACTTCTTTGAAAAGATTTGATGCATATATGACCTGATCATCCGGAGCACATTTACTTATGGCAATTACTGCCTCGGTTTTCTCTAACCAACGCAGTGCTGCAGTCGCTCCTTCATTGCCTGCAAACTCAGTGGGTTTACAAGCAAGAAATTCCTTATAAGTGCAACCAGGCGTTGCAACTTTCCTTTTCTTAGGGAGCGGAGCTTGCCGTGGTTCATTATCATGGTTAACATGATTACCGCCTTCATTTACGCTATTACTGAAATTATCTTCAGAAATGCGTTTACTAGGAATAACTTGTTGTGGTTCGATTGGATTTTTAACAGCAGCAATGATTGCTGGAATAGCATTGGCTATCCCTTGAGCAACTATTCCTGGAATAGCATTGGCTATCCCTTGAGCAACTATTCCTGGAATAGCATTGGCTATCCCTTGAGCAACTATTCCTGGAATAGCATTGGCTATCCCTTGAGCAACTATTCCTGGAATAGTGTTGGCTATCTCTTGAGCAATGATATTTTCTATATCTTGCCTAGTCACATATTGATTCCCCGATTGTTGCTTAGATTGATTATCCTCATTAACTGGTTCATTATTAGTGTTTTCCATCTGATATCTATTTTATAGATATATAATTAGTATAAAGGAAATAATCCTATGTCACAATTTAATTGCACATAATCACGTAACCAAATATACACACAGAATTTGAAATTTTCTAAAATTTCATTGGTTATAAAGATTATATCATGCTTCTTATATACACCCGTTTTATTATTTATTTTACACATACTGATTTTACTGTTACTATTATACAACCATAGTTTCATAATCCCCTATCCTTTATCAGATGATGTTCTAGTAACGACGTTTCTTCTCATCGTATTTCCAGGAGATCTGTCCCAAAGTCTCTTGGATCCTATTCCCAGCATCCATGTTGTCAAAATGATGGAGTTCAGTCCTATTCTCGTTACTTATTGGTAAATTTGGTAAAGGTTCTGGTTTGAACTTAGGAAAAAGTCTATAGGAATGGTTTTGTAACAGTATTTCATTATCCAACCATTCGTCTATATTCCAGTGATTCAAAGAATTTGGAATAGATGGTTCTAAGTTCATAAAATTATTTTCATTAACAGGTTCAATAGTATCATCGGTTGTCATTATAAAATCTATTTCTTCTTGAGATGGTAATTCATCCATTTGCCTAGAACTTTCCCCAATTTCCAGTTTCTTAGGCTTAGGTTTCTTGAGAGGTAAAGCGTTAAATTCTATAGGTTCTTCTATGTCTGGAATATGCCTATTAAAATCTCTGGAAACTTCTATTCTTACTGGATAGAGATTTAAATTCTGAAGGACTTCCGACAGATCACTCATGCTGTTTAGTAATATACACATAATCATAATAAAATTTTATAGAACAACTTTTTAAATAGTATTTCATACTAACTAAAAATTAAAACATACTAGGTTTTATTTGTAATTTATTTATAAATTTTCTAGACTGTAGATAATAAAAATATTAAACTTTAAATCAGAATATTTAAAGATTTATATTTAATATCACAGTAGATAACATATAAAATTTATATACTAATTAAGTATAATGACTTAATTTATATATATTAACTAGTCATTATCATGGTGGATATTGGTTAGTGCTGCCTTGTTTAAGCATAGGTGATCAGTCCATGCCTAATTAAGGCTAGGTTATCCAATATCTGCCTTTGATAATAACCTAGTATTTAAAATAATATTAATACTACTACTATTAATATATTATTATTAACAATAAAATTATTAATAATAAATAACTAAACAATAATTTTAAATAAAAGTATACCTCAAACATAAAAATATAATTTCTTTACCACAATATAGTAATACTATATTAGGTAATTCCATATATTAATCAAATAAATTTATATATAATGTTTTTCGATAGAGCAACAAATATTACAATATATATAAAAATATGCCCATTTTAAAAACTAACAAATAACCAGTTAATAAAACACATAATCATATAATAGTAATCAGAAAAAAAAAATTAAGTATTTCTAAATACTTAATTAGTTTAACCTAGTGGCTCTTGTCTCGAAAGTTGTATGATATACTTTAACTTCTGTGGACTTATAATTAAATTTTCATGTGTTTTCTTATATATTATCACAACTTTACATGTTTCTTACTGGCGTTAAATATTTATGGTAACGTATTGGAAATTCTTTACACTTTTGATGGTATCCCAACTTAATGGGTTTCTATCGTTTATTATTGTCGTTCAAGTTACTAGGCGGATAATCAAACGAAATAATGTTTGATGTCGGAAAAGAGATTCCTAATAAAGAAATCTAGACACAGATGCTTGTGCTTTATTCCAAATTGACTTTTGGAATTTCTTATAGATATACATATCTATATAATCACATATTTCACATGCTGTAATATACATACCATCTATCAGGTCAATGTATTTAACAGATTCATATTTCCAAAGCAATTCAAATATTAGATCATGATACTATTTAGGGAAATCTTGTCACTTGTTTGACATATTATATACCCTGTCTTATCCGATTCGCGCCGGAGAGGTAATCTCAGTATATCCGGACAAACTGGAGAGTCTTGCTACCCCATACCCAGTCTTGCCGGAGAAAATTTTCTATTTCCCATAAATAGTATCTTTTCAAGATTTTAAAAGTGCCTTTTTCATTAGGGCTTTTATCTAGAATTAGGGAAAGTTGTATTCCCATAACATATATTATTCTAGACCAAGTAATATCAATAAGCAATAATTACTATTAATTCTTGCTTATTTATCATATCTTGCAATATTTTAATTACCATTCTTATGGTATATCAAAACCCATCATACTTTATTTACACAAATACTTAGCTTATTTCGAAGCTTATACTAAGGCATCTTTTCTTAAGTTCGAGTCTAAATGTTATCATGTGTGCTACTAGTTAACAGCAGTCTCCTAACTCTTTTATATAAACTTAGGTATTATTATTGCAACACCTAAAGGCTTGAAGCAGTGGCTCTGATACCACCTTCTATCACGGCCCCCGACCCACCCTGGACGGAATCGGGTGCCGTGAACAGTCCAGCGGTACCGTTGATTATTTTGAAACCGTTGCAGCGGAAATTTCATCAGAACCGTGAGTTAGGAAAAATATCAGAGTTTAGAAAATACCGGATTTTATTTAATAAATAAATGGGATAAACCCATGTTTTATAATGGTAGCTTTAATAAATATAAATTTTATTACATAAAACAATATTTCTTATTTTGATTTAATTAATAAATAAGCCACTTCTTGATGCCTTTTAGTGCCGTATCATCTTTTACTCCAATCTACTGTAGTTACCTGAAAAGTGTTTTAAAAAGGTTTTGTCAGCGGGAAATACTGAGTGAGTTCATTCATTTTTTTATAAAATGACCAGTTGTTATAGTCTACAGTATTAAGAGCGATTACAATTGCCTCATCTTTTAAATTAACTGATCCAGTTGTCACTTTACCGGACTGTGACTGTGGACATATCACTTGTAGGGTCCTTTCACCCCAAGTGATAAATAATTAGTAGCTATGTGCACATCCCCCCACATACTGGCAGTAATTTCAGATAACAATGACTTAATCCCTGTAACTATAATTTTGATAAAAACATGCTTTCGAAAAGTATTTTGATAAAAAGAGAATGACTCACAAACTGTGAGAAAAGAAGAATGACTCACATTGCAGATTTATACGGGCAGAGCCTAGCCTACTGATTAGCCTTTTATCCTAATTTCAATAACAAGCACACAATTTGGAATTAGTAATCAATCCAGCATTTACGATAACTCACGAGATCAAATTCTCACAACGAACGACAAAGTGCAATACTTAATCCATCGAATTATTGATGATCCGTTGAATTAACAACGAACGACAAAGTATAATACTTTACCCATCGAATTAACGATGATCCGTCAAATTAATGACGAATGATAAAGTATAATCCCTAATGTGGGCGGCACTTATACATTCATTGGATATTTAGATCAATCGGACAATGAATCGTAGCAGCGATTGTGCTAATACCCTGATTGCAGCTTCAATTAGAAACCTGTGTGTGTTAATTGAAGTGTACAGCAGTAAACTCGGTGTTTTATTGAGAATTCTTTCGACGTAAAGTGTCCAGATTTCGAATGCCAATGCCTGCTATTTATAGCTAAAATTTGAGAACCCCTGCGCATCGTAGGCCTAACATACCCTACGCATCGTATGCTAAGCATACGCATCGTAGGCCTTACTTCTCTACGCATCGTATGTGTTTTAACTAGCCTGCGCATCGTAGGCCATACATACCATACGCATCGTAGGGCTTGAAAAATAGGCCTATAGACTAGCCACGACTGGGACTAGCCTTGATGAGTCAGTACTTTCATAATTCAGTTATTTGACAACGAAATTTAAGGATAATTATCAACTAGGGTTTACCCCTCCTGAGTTTTAGGGGCCCTAATCCTGATTCTGAAAATTATGAAAATCTTAGGGTTTGCACAGAATCACTTGGGTGTCTCAATTAGGGTTTCCTATTGGTCAAATTAATTTAATAATTATGACTTTTGATGAGAGTCGTTACATCAAGCCACCCGGGCAATACCTCGAAACCTTTAAGGTTTCAACCTTTTAAAAGACAGCCAAAAGACTTCAACGGTTAAACTCCAAATGAACTGCCTTGTCCAAAAAGGCACAAGCATAAAACCATAACAAAAAGAAAAATAGTTAAAACATCACATCATAAAAAGTCCTAAAAAGACTTCCAAACATAAGTTAAGGCAAGTCCTAGTAACTTGCAAATCCATTCATTGTTCAACAGCCATACAGGCCTTAACACACAACCAACAGGAACCTTAAGGGTTCCTACTTAACCTAACATTGTTCAAGTTAACATTACAAAACATAAATTGTTTGCTAAGAAAGCTACGAATCAAACATCAACAGATTTGGAAACTCCAGAACCTTCGCCCTTGGCCTTCTTTGTTTTCTTCAACTTTTTAGTCTTCACACCTCCATCACCACCAACCGCTGAAGCCTCCAAGCTTGCATCCTTAGGAACATCCGGTTGCCCTGAAAGGGTATCGTCACTATCACCTGAATAAGACCTCTTCCTTGAAAGAGACCCCAGGATTTCAGCACAGACCTTCTCATTTAAGCCCTCTGGCTTCAAACCCTGCAACACAGCAAGAGGCTTACCAAAGCAACCAGAAACTTGATGGATGTAAGGATAAGTCAGCTTCTCCATCTGCTCAACGGAGCCTTTAAAAACATCAGAAGCTTCGGGACGGAACAGAGGCGACTTCTCCAAAGGATGGCCGGATTCGTGAAGCTTATACCCAGCAACGAGGCCTTGGTGTTTCCCCAGGTTGAGAAGCTTAGTATAAACATCGCCAAGGGCAGAGTTGAACTCCTTGGAATGCAGAAGGTAAGTGACAACCTGCTGGAAACCTTGCTCAATTAGCCACTGGTTGTCAGCGGTAGAACGAGCAACTGAAGCTTTCAACCCTTCTTTCTCCTTACCAAAAGCCTGTTGCTGAATAAACAAAGTTTCCCGGTCAGCCCTAAGCTTCAATCTATCAGCCTCGAAACTCTTTTTCAAATCACCCATCTCAATCTCATGCATCCTCTTCAAGTCACTAACCTTCTTGTCCCACGCCGATTCTTTCTCAGCAAAACTAGCAATCTCCTTCTTCATCACAGCCATGGAGGATTTCATTTTATCTTTATTCTTGGAGAACTCTTCATACTCCTGCATCCTTTGACGAAAACGGGCAATGCCTTGAGGAAGCATGGCAGCAAGATTGCAAGTACTTAAAATCATACGGGACAACATCAGATCATCATCCATCCCAGCAATGGTCTTGTGAACTGATGGAGGAGCAATGTGACTTAGAGCATCCTCACAAACAGCAGCATCTTTGAAGCTGTCATCATTCTTCACTGACCAAGCAGGCACATAAATCCCTTCCGGATCCAACCCTTCAACGTCCCTGCTTGAGGAATCCTGAACAGGAGTGGCAACAACCTTCTTGCCTGAAACCTTTTTGCCATGAACAACCAATTCCTTAGCCTTCTCAGCACCTGCTTCAACATCTTGATCTTCCGAAACTTCAATATCATCACTCAAGTCCACATGCTCAGTAGAAGTGGATTGAGGACCAGCTTTCAACAACCGACGAGAAGATCGACGAGTCGAAGACTTATGAGCATTAGACTTAGAAAAACCCTTGGCAGTAGCAGCACTAACATAGCCTGAGCCCTCAAACCTTTGGTCAGCAGTCCTAACCACAACATTCTCACCAGGAACAGACGGAGCATCCTCCAAAACAACGTCAGAAGTATCGTCGCTCTTAATAAAATCCAAAGCAGACATGACTGCAAAAAACAACAACACATAAGTCATAAATTAAGAATAACATAAAAAGAACAAAAAAGGAAAATGCATACCCATGCCACTTCTCATATGAACCGGATCCCGATCAACATTCCCCCAAATTTTACTAACCCCTAATAGAACAAGTAAGTGTTCAGGAAAGGGACGAACCCTCGAAGGGCACCCCCGGATGGCATTGAGAAAAACAGCATTCAATTCAGACTCGGAAGGTTCCGGAGCATTGAGAACAGCATCCGGGTTCCTCCACACCATTTTGAAGGGGATGATAGTATCGGAAACCCAGAAAAAGCGGTCTTTCCAAGCCCCAAGTGTAGTAACCATCGATGAAATAAGGCAGGTATCAACTTTGGTTGTTTCAAAAGTAAACCAATCGCCATTCTTAGCCAAACGAAAAAACCGGCGAAAGAGTAAAAGGGAAGGATCATAGCCGAGAGCACGACATAAAACCTCAAAATGCAAAACCCTAGCCATCCCCTTTGGATGGACTTGCCCAAAAGAAACACGATAATACTCCAACAAGTTCAAAACAAAAAACGAAAAGGGATATCGAAGATTTGAGAACTCAAAATGACTACAATAAAGGGCAATCGAACCAGAAGGTGGTTTATCAACGGGAACATCACAAGCAGGGGCAGTGGGATCAAACTTCCTATCAATACCATATTCCATACAAAATAAATCTACCTCCTTTTGTGTTAACCGGGAAAAAGATTTTGCTAAGTCCTTACGAGCACCCATTTTTCGAAAACGGAAAATGCAGAATGAAAGATGAAAAGAAAACAGGGACTTACCTTAGAGAAGGAGAGAAAACGGAAGAAACTTGGAATAAATTACGAAACAAATAGATAAGTATGGAAATATAAAATAAATATAAGTCTACAATAGGGGTAATAATGTCAAAACAGTAACCCCTGCGAAAACCGCCACCCTATCAACTGCCATACATCAATCAAATCAATTGTCATTTATTTGAAATTCAAATCCAAAACATTAACTGCCGTTAACCTTTCAAGCCTTCAAGCATTGAACCATTGAAACTTTTAGGCAATAAAACACGCGTATAAAGTCAGAAGTCTTTGAGCTCATCTCCCAAAAACCTCTGACTTGGGGGGCTGATGACGGGGGTAGCCCAAGATTGAATAAAATGGCTAATTACGTAAATGCTTAAATGGTTAAATGGTTCAAGGCTTAAAAAGCTGTGAGAAAGGAAAAAGCAACACGGAAACAGTAGCCAGTCACATCTGGAGATTACTTCACCAACCCACAGCCGCAAAAGCAATGCAGGTCTGCACAACGCACGCTATTACCCGGGGGACAAAAGCCTTCAACCCCCAAAAGGGGAAACCCTCTACTGCAAGCGAGGTTGCTAGTCTAATCCATTCCACTTCGGGAGATACCTTCTCTTATAAAATGACACTTCATTTACTTCAGAGAAGGACATCCGGACCAGTTCTGATTCCCCAATCTCTGGTCATTCACACCGAATGCTTGTCTCGCACAAGTCATTCCCTTTCACATCCAACACACACATTCCCTTTGCTTCCACTTCCGAATCTGAGCACAATTCAGAGGAGGATCCATAGCAAAGAATAACAATAAACTAGTAAACCTCCTTCCACGTCTCGCAAACGTGGGGGGACCCCACGACCTGCGTTAGGCAAGGTTGAACCCTTCAACCATTCTGCCTAGCCAGTCCAGCTACCACCGTTGGTCTTGTATTTGTTGTATCAACAATCCATTTTAGAAACAAAGACCGAGATAGAACCAATGTTTTAAAAACCGGTAAATGCCAGTCGGTTATACCGGTATTACCGTTGTCGGAGGTAAATACGATACGAAACACCTTGTAAATAAGGGCAAACGTCATCAATTTTGTACCGCATGTGAAATCCGGTATACCTGTTTAAACCGCTATACCGGTACCGGCCCCAGTTTTAACCTAATGAGTAGTAAATTTCAATATTCCATTCCATCTCACACTTCGTTCATAGTTTATCACTCTAATTCGTTTCAGACTTCAGTTAGCAATTGGTAGGTCATTTTATATTTTGTTGTTGTTGACAGTAGTACGATGTGTGTATATACTATATAGTCTTAGTGAATCAACACTATACATGATGTATCATGTATGTGTATGCTGGTAGTTAGTGTATATAAATCTAGATGCATGTGTGTAATTTATGGAATCATAGAGTTAACTGGTCAATCAGCCCGGTTCAACCAGTTGAACCATTTTTAAGTCCAATCTAGTATGATTTAAAAAACGGTTTTTAAACACTGGATAGAACTTAACATAAATGATTATACTTTAAAAAAAAAAAAAAAACTCGAAGTAGCTAGCTAGGAGTAATTATACAAACATTCAAGTGGTCCAAGAACAGGAAGACAATAACGTGACATAACCTATCCAAATGAAGACTTGCAGAGGTAGATGAACCTGAAGTAGACAATAGAGACGATGGTTGTAGAGTTTATGGCTTTCATCCAAAGAAAACGACCTTCCATTCACTCTATATAACATCCCGTCATTGCTTCATTTTATCTACTTTAGTTTATTTACTCATTTATAAATTCATATTTATTTTGAATAGTTATGCGCCAATATCTCTAGATCAAGTGGTGGAGGGCTTGCATTTCTCTTGAGAGATGCAGGTTCAACTCCCACTTGGTGTAGAATGAGGCACTGGATGCCAATGATGGGAGACCCAGGGAAACCTGGGTTGGATCCTTTAAGCCAAACGTGTTTTACTGATAATTTCATTGTCGTGCCTACGGGCGGGTGGGTTACTGGGTTTTCCCCGGAATTGGTGGTGGACTCGGGTTACTCTCGAAGTACTCCGTTTGTCCAGTGGATGCCCCGAGAGTGCTCGAGATTAATTCTGTTAGTCGTTAAAATTTTTTTGAATATTTATGCAAGATTTAAGGGAACACAAGACGTGTAGTAAATAATTGACTTAACTTTAATGTTTGAGTAACCTTTATTTGCTTATGATAATCCTATCATAAAAAAAATTACCACGTTTCAAGCAGCATGCATGTAATATTCAACACTATCTCATGCACCACACTAAATAAACATAACTCCTCGTAAATTACTCGAGAATGGGTGGCGGACTCAGGAAATATTTTCAAAGGGTGCGTGCGGGATTTTGTGCTACAAAATACACTAATCTTTTTTTTATATATATAATTCTGTTAACTAGAAGGACAATTCGGCCATATAAAATGACCGAATTGTCCTTATCGTTAACAAAAATAATGGATGAAGTTAACCCAGTGGACTAAAATGGCAACGGTGAAACCTTTTTGGACCCACAGGCGAAAAATGAAACATTTGAACTAAACTGACAAAATGATCCAAAACACAGGTACTAAAATGACATTTAACTCTTTATTTTTTATTGTCCTAGTGATTTTTTTACCATGTGGTCAATGATCACAGTTTGTTCTCATTCAAACACACTTAACTATGGAGTTATTCTCTCAACCATAGCCTCCCAAAACGCAATTGTGATATTTGAGTAATTTGACTCAGGACATTTCTTATGGCCTAGTGCCTCTTCCGTTAACATAAAATAAGGTGTAACAATTGTAGTATAGTTTTTTTTTTTCCATAACGAGTATAAACGAGACTAGTCATTTATGGTTCACTTCGCAATTTGACATATTCCGCAATTTCTCCCCCCAAAGGGTTTCCTACCTATATGTCACGGGGTTAGTTTTCTACCCTGCGTGGCGTCCCCAAGTCCCCGGGGACAAGCCAATCCATCCCGTTTATTTGTATGGGTCACTGGTTTCGTCCTGCCTTGTATTCATCAGGAGAGCGGCGCCAGCTCTCGAACAGTTGTGCATTCGTCATAAACACGACTAGGCACGTACACTTCTTCATTGACACTGACTCCGTCCCCCGATAAAGTCCAGGACTAGCCAGTAACCCAAGCGTTCAAGCACAACCCACAACATTGCGATCTTCAAATATTTTGCCCGTGACACTCTCCCACCAATATTTCATGCACTTCCTCGTGATTGCTCGTCGTCTCATACCAGTTCGCATACTTGACAATGCATGATTCCCTTATGTTGAGCATGATTTACTTTGGGAGGGTAGGACACCCGAAAGCACAACAACAATGATTTTATGTCGTGCATGTTCAATATAGTACGTCAGTTCTGGTTATGAGTGGCGCTAACGTCCGCCGCATCGGCTTTATGTTGGTGTTGATGTTTACCATTTTTCCAGGCACACGGGAACCTGAAGGATTGTAGCAACTTTCACAAAACTTCACTTTTACGGCGCTGCTAAGACCATAGATTTTTTAACATAGCACAGAGGGCTTCACTGCCATTGTACTTGAGCAATTCACACGATTCCATACTCACGGAATACAAAGACCTTTGCTGAAGCAAACCCATATTTGGTCTTCTCCCACCACCATTGCGTAACCATACTCTAAATGTTAAGCTCATTTGGTTAAGAGTCACGTTCCAACGTATCCGAGAATCATTCTACTCTGATACCAAGTTGTCACGAGGTTAGTTTTCGACCTCGTGTAGCGTCCCCAAGTCCCCGGGGACAAGCCAATCCATCCCGCTTCTTTATGTGGGTCACTGGTTGAGTGGTTTTGTCCTGCCTTGGACTCATCAGGAGAGCAGCGCCAGTTCTCGACCAGTGGTGCGTTCGTTGTAGAAACGACGAGGCACGTACACCTCTTCATTGACATTGACTCTGTCCCCCGATAACGTCCACGACTAGCCAGTAACTCAAGCGTTCAAATACAGCCCACAACATTGCGATCTTCAAATATTTTGTAGGAACCAAGTTCACCTTTTATAAAATCTAATTACAATATATATATATATATATATTAACGGGACTCTCGTTATTCGTAGGAAATATCATAGTACAATCCGGTTGCAGTAATAAAATAAAAGGAATATAAAATATAATTATATATACCAATCTTGATTCAAGTCGCATCTCTGGTGGGTCCTTCACGCGCATTTGATAGCATCTTAGACTCGAGTGTTCATCATCTTGAGTCTTTAAAAATACTCCTTGACTACAACAAAGAGCACACTAAAACATTGACGATTTTGGTTGAGGCACGTGTTCAACACGCTTCCCTTAAAACAGATTTCGCGCCTCTACTAAAGGCGACGCGTCTGTCTCCCAGGGTACAACAGCCGAAGCAGTATTTACTGCCGGAGATGGCCACGTACCCGAGGTTACACCGGATAAAATTATAGTGTTAGAACTTGTGGAAAATAATGATATGAAGATGATGAAATCGAATAGAGAAAACATATCTCTCTAAGTACCCAACGCATGGGTCTTCAAGTATCTCCAAGAACTTTTCTAATTTTTTCTTCTAAAATTCCACTTTCAATTCTCTACTTGTAATTAGCTTCATCAAGTTAGGTACATAACCTACTTTGCATACAAGAGATATGGGGTAGAGAAGAGTCTCACTTTATTAGAGAAATTGATACGTGGTCGAAAACTGGTGATCGTAATTGCTTAATTTGATGTTTTTACACATGTTTTAATTCCGAATAGCCTACTTTTGATTAGATACTTGTTTTGAAGGTATAGCAGAGTTTAAGGAGCTTTTCGGGAGCTTTACAGGTCACCGGAGTGAAAACGGAACCACCGGGACGCGACACGGGTCAACCGGGAGCAAGGGAAATGAAAAACAGAAAATGCAGTTTCTGGGCACCGTCGCCGACGCCCATATGGGCCGTCGCCGACGGTCGGTGCAAATGTCCGTCGCTCAAAAGATCCGTAGACAGCCAGTTTGGCCGTCGGGTGTTTGTGAGAAAGTACACACCGTCGCCGACGGGGCATCAGGCTGTCGGCGACGGCCCCTCAATGTTGTTGTTGCATTTTGTTGACTTTTCTTGCTTGTTTGACGAATAGAAAAGGTATTCACCAACCAATTCGGGCAGTTACACTAGAGAGGAGTTTTGAATATCATCTTGGAGCCTTTTATCATCACCTATCACCTACCAATCCATCATCAACGTCCATCATCATCTCCACAACTCGAATCAAGAACGAATTCAACATCTTAATCTTGATTCCAAAACCCTAGCTCCATCAATCCATTCATCCATTCATCATCATCACTTATCCAAAACCCTAACCATCATCATCTACCATCTTCAAGGTTTCAAGATGTTCAACTTCAAGTTCTCAACATCCGGTGATCAAGCTCTTTCGATCATGTGCGGCTAATTTCTAGGAGGTTTCACCCCGGTGTAGACTTATGTAAGAGTGATGCGTGTGAAGTGTTATATATATTAGGTGTATATTTTAAGCCCCTTTAACACTTATTTTTAGCCAAGTTTTAAATTTATAAAACACGATATTTTACTAACACTAAACACACATATGGGCAAGTGCACCCATCGTGAGCGTAGTATAGTGTTGGCAAGATACCGAGGTCGTCCAAGGACACAAGAGCTTTTAGTACCGGTTTATCCTCAACGTCTAATCAAATCAAAAAAGTTTAGAAAAATGTTTTAAACTAAAAAAAAATAAAAACTAACTAAAATGCTGAAAATAAAATAAAAAGAAAAACAGATAGACAAGATGAATCACTTGGTTCCGACTCGTATCTAGTGTAACCTTTGATTATTTCCGCACTTTTGCACTTATTTAAGAGATTATCTTAGTTATTGTAGTAGGCCCCTCTTTTGAAGGTGACGTTACCCTCACCCCAGTAGTTTGAGTCAGCAAGGATACAATCCTAAAAAGGTGGATTATTGGAAGATAATTAATTAAGTTATTAATGCAAATTATGGTAGGCCCCTCTTTTGGAGGTGGCGTTACCCTCGACTAAGTAGTCTGAGTCAGCAGGGATACAGTCCTAAATAGCCGGGTTATAGTATTAATAGTACTTAACTTATGAGGGGATCAAAGAGTTTGGACCCCCGCCATCCAATACCATGAAGTATTGAAGGAGGTCCTACTAAATTTGACCCAGGTCCATTGCAGGACCTCTAAACGCTGAACAATGGCAAGACCTTTACCAAACCGTTCCCTTAACCCCCGACCAGGTAGCCAACATACCTCCATATAGACCGTGGAGATATGAATGGTGAAAATCTTTTATTTTATATATACAGTAAAATAATGCCAAGACACCACGGACAAACGATAAGGAAAGATCACCTTCAACATAAGCAACTAGTTATTAAAGTCATTAATACAAAATCAAGTAAAAAGTGCGAAAAGATTAGAAATAAAAAGTATTACACTAGACACTTTGTCTTCACCAAGTGATGTAAGAGACTTAGGCAAACATGGCCTTGATTGTCAAGAACTCTTACGATCAATCTTGGATCCCGAGACGACTCACACACTCTATGATGGACAATGGATGATGGTGGTGGATGATGGTGTTATGGTGGTGGTGGGTGAAGTGTGAGAGAGGTGGTGTGCCAAGGGATGGTTTGAGCTTGAGCCAAGCACTCCTATTTATAGGCTGAACAGAAGCTCGGGCACGGCCCCGTGTCCAGTGGGCACGGCCCCGTGTCCACATCCTCTCTTTCTTCATTTAATGCAGCTTTGTCTTATTAGTTGACCACGCCCCCGTGTCCGTTGAGCACGACCCCGTGTGCAGAAGAATCTTTGTACTATGAAGATTTGCCTGAATTGTGCGAATCTTATAGTTGACCACGGCCCCGTGTCCGCTGAGCACGGCCCCGTGGTGGGCAATAGAAGCTTCTACCACTTTATCTTTTCTGCTGACACTTGGGCACGCCCCCGTGCTGGCTGAGCACGGGGCGTGTTCAGTCTTCTGTTGACTTGTTTTGCTTGGGAAGATGCTCTCGTGGGGTTGGGCATGTCACGTCTTGTTCCTTTTCTTGTATTTATGTTAGATTTTGATGTCTTTTTGCTTCTTTTGTTAATTTGAGCTCATTTAATCCTGAAAATACAAAAGGAAGACAAAAGCACACTTTTTCCAACATTAGTACTAAAAAATGGTTAGTTTTATGCCTCAATTGATGAAATTTATATGTTGCATTTTGAACACATCAAAGAGTTAGGGTTATTATGTTTTGATGTTTGCTTTGTGACAACTTGATTTACATTTGAATCTTTAGACAATTGTGTTGATACATATTTTGTGGATACGGCTCGGCTCGGTTCGACTCGGTTACGAAGTGAAGGCTGTAGTCAAGACAACCTCCTGTCTTGACTTGGTATGCTAGTTATTTCGTAATGTTCATGTACATGTAACTGCGTGTGTGCAGTATACATGTTAGTATTGTTTAGATGTTGTCTGTTTTCTTGTTTGGCCCAATATTGAAGAAGCCCAAGTGACATACATGTGATGAAGTCCCTGAAGCCCAACATTGAAGTCAAGGCCCAAGCCCAACAAAGTGACGAAATCACTTTGTTGAGAACACTGTTTAGGTGAAAACACTTAGAATGAAAACCCTTTTTGGTGAAAACCAAATGGGACGAAATCAGGTGATTTCGTCCACATCTTTGTTTTCGTTGAGGTGTTTTCGTGGGCCACCTGATTTCGTCGACATGTGTACTATATAAACACAGACACAGAACAGAAACATTTAGAAGTCTAAATAGATTTCGGAGAGAACACACACAACAGAGAGTTTATAGGTTTATCTTGTAAACATTGCATTGTAACCGTTTCAGAGTACTAATACATTGCGTGTTAATCATTGAATCTTTGTGTCTTGCGTGTTCGTAACTTGGTTTAACTTACCCGTTTGGATTCCGCACTTTAGGGTTTGTCGGAAAACAGGGAATAGAGGTTACTCGATCCTCCGGGTGGACCTACAATTGGTATCAGAGCATTGGCTCGATTCCTTGTTAAAACCAAGTTGTTTTTCTTGTGTTTTTGAAAGATTTTTAAGTGTTTTTCTGAATTTTAAAGTTTGAAGTTCATATATTTCTGGAAAAACAGTTTGAGAATCGTGAAAAACCTTGTTGTTTTGCTTATTAATTCATACAAAACCTTGTTATTATCTTATGCATACATGTTAGTTTAAGGTTTTTATTGAAGTTCTTTGCAAAACTCGTGTTCGGAAAATTATTCCAGTGAAATTATTGTCGGAATCTTCAAAAACTCATCGGAGTTCTTTAAGTGTTCATCGGATCTTCATGTTGTTCTTGGATAATTATCTGAGTTTGATCTTTATTTCTGAATGAATTATTGTGTTTGTTTGATTATTAAAACAATTGTTTGACAATTTAGTCCATTGAAATGATGATAGTTTATTGAAAAGGAGAAAAGCATGGCCGAAAGTATGTTTGGTTTGACAATTGTGTACTGTGTCAGAAGATAAGAGATAAGGATTTGAAAAATATCTTATTTGTCTTGTCTGGTTATAATCAGTCAACGAAATCACTTGTATTTTCAGTGCTGGACGAAATCTCTTTCACACGAATACACATCATCAGTCAACGAAATCACACCTCAGTCAACAATATCAAGCTAGTCCACGCAATCACCATAATTGCTGGACGAAATCCCTTTCATCAATCATCTTCTGGACGAAATCCCTTCCTGGGCCGAAATCACATCTTCTGGGCCGAAATCATGTGCTTGGCCGAAATCACTCCTCCACGAAATCACCTTATCAGCGAAATCATTTCTTTTGGCCGAAATCACTTATACTCCAGCCAGCCGAAATCACTCCTCACACCAACACCCACGAAATCACTCCTCTCATCCATCCGAAATCACTCTCCACTTCTCAGCCGAAATCACCCATCTCCACATCATTCTCAGCCGAAAACACTTCAACCCTCCACGAAATCACTCCTCATTATCTTCTGTGTTTGTCTTGTCTGAACCAAATCACTTGTTTACGGAATCACTTGTTGTTTAAAATTGACGAAAACACTTGAAAACAATTTCTGTTTTCGTCAAACATAACATCAACGAAATCACAATTGGATTTCGTGAAACATTCTTATTTTTGTGATTTTAAACAGAGGACTTGCAAAAGGTATCTAACTTTGTGTTTTCAAGTTTTTAAGCAGGTACAATTGTTCTAAAATTAAACATGAGTTGTACTAGCCCTTGGGATTGGAGTACGGATCCACAACCAGCTCAAAAACAGATGTCGATGGCCGAATATATGAGGAGTACCATACCTCAACAACAACAATCTATTAGTGCCAGTCAATGGGCAATGGTGTCGAATCAAAATCAGAGCATTCAAAATCTTTTGCTTAGCGAGAGTGAAACGGGTAGCAACAATCGCCCACCAAAGCTGAATCACATGAACGACTATCCATCATGGAAGGGTCGTTTCCAAAATTACGTTCAAGGGCAAAATACAGAATTATGGACGTGTTTCACCTCTCCATTTAATCAAGCTCTTGAAGAAGCAGGATCAAATGTGACAACTTTCAATAATATGCAAGAAGCTGATAAAAAGGCATATGATCTGGAAAAGAAGGCGTTCGCTATTCTCACTCAAGCACTTCACAGAGACCTCTATCATCAATTCTCTTACAGTAAAGACACGAAAACATTATGGGATGCCTTGGTAGCCAGAGGAGAAGGAAATGCGGCCACACGGGAGACGCGTCAGGATTTACTAAAGAAGGAATTTGAAGGGTTTATGTTTGTGCAGACCGAAACACTGAATGAGACGACAACTCGTTTTTATCATTTAATTAGAGAAATGATTTCTAACAAGGTTGTTGTATCTTCGCAGGAAATAGTCACACGGTTTGCTGATGCTCTACCACCAAAGTGGAGCCCATTCATTGAGTTGTTAAAGCATACAGGTGTATTGGATACTGTGAGTATCTATGAGTTTGTTCAAAAGTTGGAGAACAAGGATGCAGAAGAAATCAGAAAAGCTAAACTAATTCCTGTCCCTCAAAATCCAGAGATGTACTTTGGAGGGATTGCTCCTGCTGCTAGTACAAGCCAGCAACCAAAGATACAAACAGCTTATGTGTCAAATGCTTTCGACCCAAATTCCTATTTTGGAGGAGTAGTTGCACAACCCCAATTTGACATAAATGCCTATCTTCCGAAACCTCAAGTTGCACCACCCCAACCCCAATTTGATCCAACTGCCTATTTTTCTAAACCTCAAGTTGCCACACCTCAACCCCAATTTGATCCAACTGCCTATTTTTCTAAACCTCAAGTTGCCACACCTCAACCCCAATTTGATCCAACTGCCCATTTTTCTAAACCACCTCAAGCCCAACCACAACAAGCCTTCTATGGTAACAAACCTGATACTTCAAATCTTTCCAAAGTGAGTGTAGAAGCTGCACGGGATCACATTGAAATTCTTACCACTATGGTTAATGCCTACAGCGGATTAGTCGCAAGTCAAATTGGCAACATTAATTTGACAAACGAAGGCTATCAGCAGATAGACAGGGACGAAATGGAGTTAATGGATATCAAGTGGGCATTTGCTAGCGCTGTGAAAAGGGCAAAGGATTATATGAGCAGAACGGGGAGAACCAGCTTGGAAAGCAAAAGGGATACCAAGTACGGGTTTGACAAGGGTGCTGTCACATGCTTTAATTGCGTTGAAAAGGGTCACTTCAAACGTGAATGCACGCGACCGAGCAAACAAGGCAACCAAAATCCCTTCCAAAATCAAACAAGTACTTCAAATCAAGCTAACAACGAAAGAGGGATAGTAGCTGCTAACAACTAAACCAACCAGTCAGGGCCTTCAAACCCCAACCGGGCATTGATAGTTCAAGCCGATGAAGGATGTGATTGGTCCGTACAGTTAGGAGGAGGAAGTGCATGTTATGCGAAGATCATCAATCACATCAAGCACGTTCACAAGGAAGAATTTTCTGAAAGTGACGACAGCTTGGGTTATAGCGGGAGTTCAGATGAAGAAAGCTCGAATGCGGGAGACTATCATTCTGAAGATGGATCTTTTTCTTATCAGACTGCCTTTATGGCAAATGTCTCGGCCTCGACAAGTCAGGTAAATTCTGATCCTCCTACTCCTAGTGTTTGTAATGCTTGTGCAGATGTGAAGCTTGAATCTGAAACGGTTCATAGTCACAATCAGAGTTTGGTTATTGAACTGTCAAAGTGCAAAGAGGCAAACATGGCCTTAGCTCGAAATGAAAAGGAGTTTAAAATAGTTATTGAAACCCAAAAGAAAAGTGTTTCCGAATTAACAAAAACTGTTTTCAACAAACAAATTGGTATTAATAACTACATTAATATCATTGAGGAAACCAAGAAAGAGCTAGCCATGGCCAAGTGTGAATATGAAGCGATCAAGCTCAAATTGGAGAGTTATTCTAACTCCCGATATGTGCTCGATCACATCATTGACGTTCAGAAACTAAAGGGAAACGTTAAAGGCGTTGGTTATAGGAAGTGTCCACCCCCTTTGAGACACGACTATACCAAGTCGCCCGATGAAGAGGATATGCCTCATTTTGAACCCAGTGTGCCTCTTGATTATGAGGAAGTTACTACTGGCCTAGGGTTCAAATCGGACAGTTCTTCAAGTACATCATCTGAGCAAACAGAAACTTCAACATCTACGAAACAAAGTCCTCCAATCATTGAGGACTATGAGTCGTCTGATGATGAACCAGAATCAGATATGCGTGATCAGGATAAATCACTTGACAAGATGAAAGGAGTAGAAATTCCAATTGAGAATCATATTCTTTGTGATCCTCCTACTCCTGCTGTTCAACCAGTTGTCAAACAAGTGATAGATCCTGTCAAGAATGACAAGAAATCTGTGTCTACCGTTAAGAGTAATAACGTGTTGTACACTTTAGTTGGTGATGATAAAATTTATTCAAACACAACTTTTCCAATTAAAAATGTCAATCAATCTTTGATTGATAAAGTGTTTGAAGATACTACCAGTAAGTTTTTGGAAAAGGGGATCCCGAGAGTTTCAGTAACTCAGTGTGATCCGATTCCAAAAGTTGAAGTTAGAAGAAAATTTGGAAATCAAAAATCACCAACGAAGCAACAACCTATCGCTTTTAAGGGTAAACAGCAACAGCAGCGAGCTCAAAATTCTAAAGGTTCACAACCGAAGGTTGAGACCAAAGGAGCTCGTTTCAAGACGAAAAACAATGATGTTAAATTTGTAGCATCCAAGGGTACTGATAAAATTGAGACTTTTGAAAACAAATCAAACACCGATTTTGTCCAACAAGTCAAGATTTTAAAACGTAACGCTCAAAACAATTACACCCAACACACAAACGGGTGTGATAAAGGAACTAGTACCTCTGGGTCTACAGGTTCAACACGTGAAAGTCGATCTGGTTCTCCTAAGTTTGTTGAAAGGAGAATTTGTTTCAAATGTAGGAAGTTTGGACACATCATTAAAGACTGCACAAACTCGCCCAAACCAAATTTTGTTGAAAGAGCCCCATATGAACAAGGTCACTCACAACGGCGTCCTGTTTCTCCAAAACATGATAAACGCACTGTTAAAGAACAAGAAATAAAACAACGACGTCAAAATGTCAAAGAAGTTGAAAAGGCGTTAAAACCGGAGGTTGTCCAAACAAAGTCTTTTAAGTTAGAGATTAAAAATGAAAAACAAAAACAGATTTGGAAACCAAAATCGGTAACTGTTTCAGGGGAAGCTCAATCCATTCCGAATCATCAGGAAATCGAAGTCACAATCCTCGATGATGAAGGACGACCCAAGTCTGTTAAGGCTTGGGTCCCCCTCTCCATCTAATCTCTGAGTGAGTGTGCAGGATGTTCCAGGAGGAACTATCGATAGTCTTAGGATTGTTGATAGTGGAGCGTTTATGCACAAGATTGGCGACAAAAGAAATTGTTGCCTTTGATGGAGAGAAAAAGAAAAGAGACAAAGAATGTCTGATGAAAGAAATTGATAACTTCGACAAATTGAAAATCTTTCCAAAGTTTGATTGTTCAAGGCTTTGATCGGGTCCCCAGGATAGATTCAATCAAAATGTACGCACCTGCAGCACGTCTGATGTTCAAAATCAACAAGATGAACGTGCAGTGTACATTTCTTCGTGGTGTGAATGAAGAAAATGTGTTTGTTGAACAAACCAACCAGGTGTGCGGATGCCTTGGCATGGATTGAACAACCGCACACTACTTCTCAAGAGAAAGACAAAGACCTTCGCTGGTGCAATGTGAAAGACCAGCCGGACCCAAAGGTTTATGATCTTGTTGCTGTGAAGAGATTTCTCAGTAGCTACAAAATCGACTTTGAAATCCACACCGGGTGGGTATCCAGTCTGGGAGAGCACTCAGTTTCCTGCCAATGCACGAAGAAGTTGCAGGATTACGGTTTTGAATTTCTAATCTCTCCTATACTTGTCGATATTTAAGCTGCTTTATAAATTATTATCATCTCGTACAACACTCTTTGGCCTGACACGTTGATCTCGAATATCACCTCACACGTGATTGTTTTTCAATATGAAACTCGTCAACATTGTCATGGTCCGCACCGCTTACCGACATGCCAACTCATTTTTCCAAAATTCGATAAATCATTTCTGATTAAATTAATTTTGGCAAGCGGCATTGAGGTAAAACATGAGTTAACCAACATCGGGAAATCGTTTTTGTAAATACCTTTGTGTTTTTAAAATTTATCATAGTTTGTTGATTTTAGGGGGAGTAATTCCAATATTTGAAAATTCAAAAACATCGAAAAATTTCAAAACTAAAAAACAATAGAAAAACAAAAATGAGTTTCCTGGCGAGAAAAAGAGAAAATGATAGTAAATCAGTGGTCTGTCTAAACCTCTTCGAACTGAAATGCAAAATGAAAGATGTTAAGCAGCTCTATATAAGATGTATCGGTAGGCTCACAATCATTTTAAAGTGTGCAGGGTGATATAAACCTTAATCGACTGAAGACCAGGTGGGAACCGCACATTGGCATATGGTCTTAGTACCGAAATTTCGTTTGAGAGATTGCCGAGGTTCTGAGATATTCGGTCTTTATGCTGTTTATCATCTGGGTATCATGGTTGTTTCTTTTACCGAAACAAACGGAGACGAAGTCTAGATCTTCCATGATATCATACATACGTGTACATATTGCATTCGACCTCAATAAGTGATCAACAATCACATGTCCAAACAAAATAAGTGATAATATATCACATTTATCCGGGAGTCAAGTTCGTCTCTTTGTTGTACGAAAGTACTGACCTGTTCACGGACTTGCTCATGTGCCCTCATGCATATGAAAATCAAGTTCCTCATCAATAAGTGATTTTATCACATAGGGCTTGTTTTCAATCAAAATAAGTGAGTTTCTCACATCTTTTATACGGTCAAACAGATGATAAACGGTATACTCACCGGTAAGATGAACTCTCGTGCATATCTTGATACGGGAATGTGTCATGTGTGGATGAACACCGGTCGGTAAGTATAAATCATACCTTAACGTATCCCCTCGCCATGATTACATCTGATAAGTTGAGCTTAAATGGACAACAATACCGATAATTGTTATAGGATGCTTATCTAAATGTTAACTAATTGAACAAAAAAAGCGTTTTGGCGTGACCGTACACTGATATGATTCTCTTACCCTCGAAACTCGCAAAAAGAATGTCTGTAAATATTTGTTTACTGCTTTCAGTTTCTGCATCTTTGTATATATTTATTTATTGCTTTCCGTCTTTACATTTGAAAAATGAAAAATTTCAAAAAGATTTTAGGTGTGTTTTAATATAAACTTTATAAAAGCCAAAAAGATTTTGCTTCTAGTTTATTTTTGATTGACTGATGTTGGAACTCGAGTCTATCCTACCCAAAATCCTGATCGTAAGCCGGAAAAAAATTGCACCTTCATCAACTGTCGAAGTTAACAGGTTTTGAAAGTTAAAGGATTAAAATTGAACATTTTGTTAAACTTTTAAACTATTGTCGGTCGGTGTTTGATTGAGATTTGATCTCATATGTGTCATTTGTTTAATTTGTCTAAATTCCAAGCGGTTGTTCTCATTACGCGTTTAGCTTTCTTGCATGTGCAGATGATAAAGGCGAGGAGAACATGTTCGATGACAAGCTTTGGAATGAAGACACGAAGTGGAGGCACTCAAAGGATAAAGATGATCGAGTTGCCGCTGACCCTTCATCAACACCACAAGGATCTGAAGAATTGACAAACCAAAAGTTTCACGAGCATAACTCAACGGAGAGTTTATTCTAAGGGGGAGTTTGTTACCACACTTCCTAAATGAAAAGGGAGTTTGTTGATACACTTTCTATTTACGACACGTGAAGACTTTGAAGATCCTTTCCGAGAAAATGAACCATCAAGAGATGGAGATCGAGATTACGAACCTCGCGAGCAGCATCCAAGGGGGAGTTTGTTGATACATATTTTGTGGATACGGCTCGGCTCGGTTCGACTCGGCTACGAAGTGAAGGCTGTAGTCAAGACAACCTCCTGTCTTGACTCGGTATGCTAGTTATTTCGTAATGTTCATGTACATGTAACTGCGTGTGTGAAGTATACATGTTAGTATTGTTTAGATGTTGTCTGTTTTCTTGTTTGGCCGAATATTGAAGAAGCCCAAGTGACATACATGTGATGAAGTCCCTGAAGCCCAACATTGAAGTCAAGGCCCAAGCCCAACAAAGTGACGAAATCACTTTGTTGAGAACACTGTTTAGGTGAAAACACTTAGAATGAAAACCCTTTTTGGTGAAAACCAAATGGGACGGAATCAGGTGATTTCGTCCACATCTTTGTTTTCGTTGAGGTGTTTTCGTGGGCCACCTGATTTCGTCGACATGTGTACTATATAAACACAGACACATTTTCAGTGATCCAACGTATAGGATTAGTTGCTTATCGTTTACAACTACCAGAAGAATTTGCTGGAGTACATGATGTATTTCATGTATCCAATCTCAAGAAATGTTTATCAGATGAATCTTTGGTAGTACCTCTTCAAGAAATAGAGGTAAACGAAAAGCTGAAATTTGTGGAGAAACCTCTTCAAATCGAGGATCGAAAGATCAAGTTTCTCAAACACAAAAGACTAGTTTTAGTCAAAGTTAGATGGGATTCAAAAAGAGGAGCTGAATACACTTGGGAGCTGGAATCAGAAATAAAGAAAAAGTATCCTCATTTATTCCAGTAAATCTCGAGGACGAGATTTTATTAAGGTGGGAAGAATGTAACAACTCTCATCAAAAGTCCTAGTTATTATTTTAATTTGATCAATAGGAAACCCTAATTGAGAAACCCAAGTGATTCTGAACAAACCCTGAAATTTTCAAAATTTTCAGAATCAGGATTAGGGCCCCTAAAACTCAAAGGGGGTAAACCCTAGTTGATAATTATCCTTTAAAACTCGTTGTAAAATTCATAAAATTCGAAAGTGTTGATTCAGCATAGCTAGTCCCAGACGTGGCTAGTCTATAACCCTATTTTTCAACCCATACGCATCGTAGGGGTTTGTTGCCTACGATGCGCAGCCAGTTTAAAACGCATACGATGCGTAGGGGATGTTTGGCCTACGATGCGCAGGGCATCTCAAAATTTGGATATAAATAGCAGACATTGGGACTTGAAATTTGGCATATGATCGACGAAGGAATTCGTTCCAGAAATCGAATTTACGTTCTATATACTACAATTAACACACACAGTGCACTAATCGACGCCACAATCAGGGTAATAACTCGATCGCTATTACGATTCAACGTCCGATCGATTATAACTATCCAACGATTGTTTAAGTGCCGCTCAAATTGAGATTATACTTTATTAATTCATTGTGATTTCGACTTGAATGTTTGAGTACTGCTCGAATTCGGACTATACTCTGTCATTCGTTGTGAATCCATTGAATTGTTAAGTATTGCACTAATAACTCGTTGTGAATGTTTAATCTCGTGAATTGTTGTAACTGTTGTATTAGTTACTAACTGATTGTGTGTGCATTGTTAATTAAATTAGGTTAATCAAAGCTAATCAGTAGGCTTATATTCTGCTCGTTAAATCTACAATGTGAGTCATTCTCTTTTTATCAAAATACTTTTCAAAAGCATGTTTTTATCAAAATTATAGTTACAGGGATTAAGTCGTTGTTATCTGAAATTACTGCCAGTATGTGGGGGGATGTGCACATAGCTACTAATTATTTATCACTTGGGGTGAAAGGACCCTACAAGTGATATGTCCACAGTCACAGTCCGGTAAAGTGACAACTGGATCAGTTAATTTAAAAGATGAGGCAATTGTAATCGCTCTTAATACTGTACATTATAATAAACAGGATGTTTTACTAAATAGAATGATTCACTCAGTATTTCCCGCTGACAAAACCTTTTTCAAACATGTTTCAGGTGATCTGTTGTGAGCAAAGGAAAAGTGCCGAGTAGCACTACAAGCTTAGAAAGTGGCTCAATGTAAATAAATAAAGAAACATGTTTTAAAGAAATAAAGGATTTCCCAGTGAAATCAAGTGTTTGTAAATTATGGGAATTATCCCTATATTATATATATATAAACGAGCAGTTTTATTAATAATTGATCCTGTTTAAAAAGTCTTCCGCTGTCGCTAAATTAAATACCACGGGATTTCCTGCCTCGCGGCTCTGGACCGGGTCAAACCGGGGCTAAGGGCCGTGACAGGAAAAGGTGGTATCAGAGCCACTGATTTAAGCTTACTATTGATTTTAGCCTATTAGAATAATTAGGAAATTTAATTGCTATTCTGTGAAAATATGTTTTATTAACTGATTAATTGTTGAGTTACAGTATGGGTAAACACAAGATTTCTGCTATCTACCATAAATTAGATACTGCACCCACAAGAAAAGGAACCTCTTCCTCCAAACACCCAGCAGATCTAGATGAAGGGATTTTTGTCCGTAAAGCAAATTATGAAAACCCACTCACCCAAGATAAAAGAAATTTGATTCTTAAAAAGGGACAAGAGAAAACAAAGAAAACCCAAGCCAAGAAAGTGAGGTTTAATCCAGAAATCCAGGAATTAGGCAATAAGTCACCTTGGGAAGATACCTTAGATAAAAAACGGGCAAACCTTTATATGCTAGCTACCGTAGCAGAGAATGCAAATCTCTAAATTTTAAAAATCTGGTCTAGTAGAAAAATAATATCCAGTAAATAAATAAATAATAGTGTGTTCATTTCCCTGTAATCTTTTGTACAAATCCATATGCAATAAACTTAATGTTTATTTGTTAAACTTTGTTCCAAAGTTTTAACTTAGCATTTTGTGCATTTTGCATATATGCTGTCCAGCATGACTGAGATATCGGAAGCATTTCAGAATCTCAACCTCTACCCAGTACCAATTGAAGTCTCCCATGACTTTACTGGTTATATTGCTGACATAGAGGAACCCGTGGAATTCCAAGCTCCACTGCTGGAAAAAGCAAAACTTAAAAAGAAGAGAAGATATGTAGGATGGAGAAAAGTACGCAGAAGAAAGCCAGCTACTAGGAAACTCCCTAAAATAGAAAACCCTATAGATAAAGAGAAAGGAATTGAAATCGGAGAAAGCTCAAATCCAGCAGAGATAGGGATTAGGACAGATTATAAACAAAAAGGAATAGAAATTGGAGAGAATTCTAGACAAGCTGAGGAAATCACATTCCAAGACGAAATCGACCGTCTACTGGCAAATTGTGATGTTTTTAGTCCTATCCATAATAATCTATATCCTTCCCTAGAAACCCAACTTCCTGTTAATCTGGAACCAGCTATTCCAGATCCACTGATCCACACTCTACCTTTAGGTCAAATGGAAGAATGGTGGACAAATGACTGGCCATTCCAGAATATTGTCAACAGTCCTTATTCTTTCCTTCCACAGTGGGAACCAGATCCTATCCCCAATCCTCCAATGAACTACGAAAACTTAGCCGAACTCCGTCAGTACGGTGAAGAACTGATAAATACAGGAAATAGGATTAGGGATATGGGAGAAAGGATTACCTGGAAGTACGACGAAAGGGAACGTCGTTACTAAACTGCCTGTGACCAAAGAATAGTAGGGTTGGAAGAATATATGTATATTAATAATAATAATTAAATATATAACTCTGTAAAATGGGAAATAAAACAGTGTAAGATAAACGGTGTGTATGGACGCCTATCTAACATATATAAAGTAAAATAGAAGTCGAAATATCGACAATTTTGATATATATCTGTGTTACCAGAATTTTATGTGCTTCTGTGAAATTGTTTTATTCCTCACTCGATACTAATAAATATATTTTAATAATTATCAGATGGAAAATGCTAATAATGAACCAGTTAATGAAGGGAATCAATCTGAACAAAATCAGGAAAACCAGTATATGACTAGACAGGATATAGAAAATATTGTTGCACAAGGGATAGCCAATGCTATTCCAGCATTCGTTGCTGCTGTTAAAAATCCAGTAGAACCGCAACAAATCATTCCTAGTAAATGTACTCAGGAAGATAATTTTAGTCATAGTGTAAATGGAGGCAGCAATCATGATAATGATAATCTACGACAGGCTCCACCTCCTAAGAAAATGAAAGCCGCAACACCTGGTTGCACTTTCAAAGAATTTCTTGCTTGCAAACCTGCTGAATTTGCAGGTAATGAAGGAGCAACTGCAGTATTGCGTTGGTTAGAGAAAACCGAAGCAGTAATTGCAATAAGTAAGTGTTCAGAAGAAGATCAGGTGATGTATGCATCAAATTTGTTCAAAGAAGGAGCATTAGAGTGGTGGAATACGGTGCTACAAGCTAAAGGAAGAAGGATGGCTTATGCCATGAACTGGGAAGAATTCAAGAATCTTGTAGAAAGGAAATACTGTCCTGAATATGAAAAGGAACAAATGGCAAATAAGTTCCTAAATCATCGTATGATAGGAGTAGAGTGTCGCGGTTATACTTCGACATTCTTTGAATATGCACGAGTGGTACCTACACTGGCTTCGCCAGAACCGGTACTCATTTCTCGATACATATGGGGATTAATTAGTGAAATCCGCAATATGGTTAAAGCTGCAAGACCTCGCACTATTGACGATACTGTAGAATTAGCTAATACCCTAACTGATGAACTAGTACGAACAAGAGAAGAAGACAGAAAGAAGGAATTGGCGCAAAAGATTACCCAAGGATTTCGTGTGGGTAATAATAATAATCGATTCAAGAAAAGAGGAACCGGGCAATCCTCAGTTCCTCCGTATTGTAGAAATTGCAAAAAGAAGCATTTTGGAAGATGCAAGGGATATTGCAATTTTTGCAAAATTCCAGGACATCAAGAGGAGAATTGCAGGAAGAAATCCCTAATCTGCTACAACTGTGGCGAAATAGGTCATTTTCGAACCGAATGTCCTAAGTTGACAAAAACCACTGACAATAAAGGCAAACCAGCTGATGGAACAACAAAGAAGAATGCCCGAGCATTTCAGCTAACTACTCAAGAAGCTGAACTCATTCCTGATGTCATAGCCGGTACGTTCTTGGTCCACGACGTTTATGCAAAAGTATTATTTGACTCTGGTGCAAACCAAAGTTTTATCAATACTTCATTTTGCCAAGCTCTTAATTTACCTTTAACCACCCTTAGGAAAATTTTTACAGTCGAAACGGCAGACGGAAATTCTGTTAACATAGATAAGGTTTTGCAAGAAGGTAAGATAGAATTGTTAGGTCATAAGTTTTCTGCAAACCTGTTACCTATGAATTTAGCCGGATTTGATGTCGTGTTAGGAATGGATTGGTTAATAGCCAACCATGCTCGAATCCTTTGTGACAAGAATGCCGTAGAAATCCGTACTCCCACAGGAGAGGTAATTGTAATTACCGGAGATAAACCACGAAAACCACTAAAGTTCATATCAGTAATGAAAGTTGCTAGTTATGAACGAAAGCAAGGAATGGTGTATATGATTTCAGTAATCATTAACACTAAAAGTAAGGAACTTTCAGACATCCCTATAGTTTCAGAATACCCAGACATCTTTCCAGAAGAGTTACCTGGGTTACCACCAGATAGGGAAGTAGAGTTTAGAATTCATTTAATTCCAGGTACTACACCCATAGCTAAGGCACCTTATCGATTAGCACCTACCGAAATGCTAGAATTGAAAAAGCAGTTAGATGAATTATTAAGCAAAGGATTTATACAACCTAGTTCCTCCCCTTGGGGAGCACCAGTGTTGTTTGTGAAAAAGAAAGATGGATCTATGAGAATGTGTATCGATTATAGGGAACTAAATAAAGTTACAATTAAGAATCGATACCCATTACCTAGGATTGATGATCTTTTTGATCAACTTCAAGGTGCTAGGTATTTTTCTAAGATAGATTTAAGATCCGGATATCACCAGTTAAAAGTAGAAGAAGAAGACATACCTAAAACTGCTTTCAGAACTAGGTATGGCCATTATGAGTTTACAGTCATGCCCTTTGGATTAACAAATGTCCCAGCAGCATTTATGGACATGATGAATCGGATCTGTAAACCATATTTGGATAAATTTGTTATCGTATTCATCGACGATATCCTAATTTACTCCAAAAGTCAAGAAGAACATTGCCAACATTTGCATGCACTCTTAACTTTGTTAAGAAAGGAAAAACTTTATGCAAAATTCTCAAAGTGTGAATTTTGGTTAAAGGAAGTGCAATTTTTAGGTCATATGGTGAATCATGAAGGAATTCATGTAGATCCTGCTAAAATAGAAGCAATTACCAAATGGAAGGTCCCACAAACAGCTATGGAAATTAGAAGTTTTCTAGGCTTAGCTGGATATTACAGAAGATTTATTAAGGATTTTTCTAAGATAGCTGTACCTTTGACTAAGTTAACCTGTAAAGCCACTAAGTTTGAATGGGGACATAGGCAAGAAGAAGCTTTTAAGTTTTTGAAGCAACGATTGACGAATGCTCCAATTTTAGCATTGCCCGAAGGAATAGAAGATTTTGAAGTATACTGTGATGCTTCAAAATTAGGATACGGATGTGTATTGATGCAACGCAAGAAGGTAATTGCGTATGCTTCCAAGCATGAGGAAAATTATACAACTCATGACTTAGAATTAGGAGCCATAATTTTTGCCTTGAAAATTTGGAGACATTATCTGTACGGAGGTAAGTTTACTGTCTATACAGATCATAAAAGTTTGAGGTATATATTTGGACAGAAAGAATTAAATATGAGGCAAAGAAGATGGATGGAAATTCTAAGTGATTACGACTGTGATATTCAATATCACGAAGGGAAGGCAAACGTAGTTGCAGATGCCTTAAGTCGTAAGTATCATGAAAAACAAAAGCGAGTCCGTGCTCTTAGATTAAATCTACAAGTAGATTTAATAGAACAATTAAAGAACATTCAAGAAACAGCAATCAAGGACGATGCTGAAAGAATGAAAGGTTATATAAAAGAACTAGAGCAAGGAAAAGATGGAATTTGGAGATTCCACAAGAAAAGAATTTGGGTACCTAAACAAGGAGAGTTAAGAAATAAGATTTTAGAAGAAGCTCATAAATCTAGGTATACTATGCATCCTGGAAACAATAAGATGTACCAAGATTTAAGAAAGAATTTCTGGTGGATAGGAATGAAGAAAGATATCGCAAAATATGTATCTAAATGTCTTACTTGTTCACAAGTTATGGCAGAACACCAGAAACCCTCAGGATTACTACAACAATTGGAAATGCCTGTATGGAAATGGGAACTCATAACAATGGATTTTGTTACTAAGTTACCCAAAACAAGAAAAGGTAATGATGCGATTTGGGTAATTGTGGATCGATTAACCAAATCAGCTCATTTTCTACCAATGAAGGAAACCTTTAGTATGGAAAGGTTAGCCAAGTTGTACGTAGACGAAGTAGTATCTTTACATGGAGTCCCACTCTCCATTGTTTCAGATAGAGATAGTCGTTTCACTTCTCATTTCTGGAAAAGTTTCCAGCAAGCAATGGGAACTCGACTAAATTTAAGCACTGCATATCATCCTCAAACAGACGGACAAAGTGAAAGGACAATACAAACACTGGAAGACATGCTCCGAGCATGTGTAATTGATTTTGGTGGATGCTGGGATGATCATTTACCATTAATTGAATTCTCCTATAACAATAGTTATCATTCAAGTATTGAAACTGCTCCATTTGAGGCACTTTATGGAAGAAAGTGTAGAACTCCAGTATGTTGGGCAGAAATAGGAGAAAGTCAATTGTCAGGGCCTGAAATAGTGCAAGAGACAACCGACAAGATTACTCAAATCAAGGAAAGGTTGAAGACAGCTCGAGATCGCCAGAAGAGTTATGCAGATAATCGCCGCAAGCCGATAGAATTTCAGGTTGGAGATAAAGTACTCTTGAAAGTTTCTCCTTGGAAAGGAGTTGTTCGATTCGGTAAGAAAAGAAAGCTAAGTCCAAGGTACGTAGGACCATTTTCAGTGATCCAACGTATAGGATTAGTTGCTTATCGTTTACAACTACCAGAAGAATTTGCTGGAGTACATGATGTATTTCATGTATCCAATCTCAAGAAATGTTTATCAGATGAATCTTTGGTAGTACCTCTTCAAGAAATAGAGGTAAACGAAAAGCTGAAATTTGTGGAGAAACCTCTTCAAATCGAGGATCGAAAGATCAAGTTTCTCAAACACAAAAGACTAGTTTTAGTCAAAGTTAGATGGGATTCAAAAAGAGGAGCTGAATACACTTGGGAGCTGGAATCAGAAATGAAGAAAAAGTATCCTCATTTATTCCAGTAAATCTCGAGGACGAGATTTTATTAAGGTGGGAAGAATGTAACAACTCTCATCAAAAGTCCTAGTTATTATTTTAATTTGATCAATAGGAAACCCTAATTGAGAAACCCAAGTGATTCTGAACAAACCCTGAAATTTTCAAAATTTTCAGAATCAGGATTAGGGCCCCTAAAACTCAAAGGGGGTAAACCCTAGTTGATAATTATCCTTTAAAACTCGTTGTAAAATTCATAAAATTCGAAAGTGTTGATTCAGCATAGCTAGTCCCAGACGTGGCTAGTCTATAACCCTATTTTTCAACCCATACGCATCGTAGGGGTTTGTTGCCTACGATGCGCAGCCAGTTTAAAACGCATACAATGCGTAGGGGATGTTTGGCCTACGATGCGCAGGGCATCTCAAAATTTGGCTATAAATAGCAGACATTGGGACTTGAAATTTGGCATATGATCGACGAAGGAATTCGTTCCAGAAATCGAATTTACGTTCTATATACTACAATTAACACACACAGTGCACTAATCGACACCACAATCAGGGTAATAACTCGATCGCTATTACGATTCAACGTCCGATCGATTATAACTATCCAACGATTGTTTAAGTGCCGCTCAAATTGAGATTATACTTTATTAATTCATTGTGATTTCGACTTGAATGTTTGAGTACTGCTCGAATTCGGACTATACTCTGTCATTCGTTGTGAATCCATTGAATTGTTAAGTATTGCACTAATAACTCGTTGTGAATGTTTAATCTCGTGAATTGTTGTAACTGTTGTATTAGTTACTAACTGATTGTGTGTGCATTGTTAATTAAATTAGGTTAATCAAAGCTAATCAGTAGGCTTATATTCTGCTCGTTAAATCTACAATGTGAGTCATTCTCTTTTTATCAAAATACTTTTCAAAAGCATGTTTTTATCAAAATTATAGTTACAGGGATTAAGTCCTTGTTATCTGAAATTACTGCCAGTATGTGGGGGGATGTGCACATAGCTACTAATTATTTATCACTTGGGGTGAAAGGACCCTACAAGTGATATGTCCACAGTCACAGTCCGGTAAAGTGACAACTGGATCAGTTAATTTAAAAGATGAGGCAATTGTAATCGCTCTTAATACTGTACATTATAATAAACAGGATGTTTTACTAAATAGAATGATTCACTCAGTATTTCCCGCTGACAAAACCTTTTTCAAACATGTTTCAGGTGATCTGTTGTGAGCAAAGGAAAAGTGCTGAGTAGCACTACAAGCTTAGAAAGTGGCTCAATGTAAATAAATAAAGAAACATGTTTTAAAGAAATAAAGGATTTCCCAGTGAAATCAAGTGTTTGTAAATTATGGGAATTATCCCTATATTATATATATATAAACGAGCAGTTTTATTAATAATTGATCCTGTTTAAAAAGTCTTCCGCTGTCGCTAAATTAAATACCACGGGATTTCCTGCCTCGCGGCTCTGGACCGGGTCAAACCGGGGCTAAGGGCCGTGACAACCTTTGTGTCCTCCACATAGTCGTCTGTTTGCAATGTTAGATTTGATTACAAAATCCTTATTGCCAAACTTTTATGATACAAATGCAAGACACCCCCACATTTAAGTGTTATACGATATCATCCAGATGGGGTTATGAAAACCATTTCTACATACCCTTATAGGGTTGTTTCTAAATGGATCCTCCCCCACATTTCTTGTCATTTGATCAACATTTTCGTAACTTCACTTATGACGACATTTATACACATATGATTGAATAAGATCAACCTCATTGTATCAGTGAATTCAACTCATATTGCATTAGCTTACATAAGCTTCCGAGCTAACCAAAGCAACACATGCCATTGTCATAAGTTTGTCATCAAGTTAGAATAATTCTAATTTAACACCTAGAATATGCCTAGACAATGAGTTCTCCTGATAAAGAATGAAAATTCTCCCTCAACTTTGTCCATACACAAATTCTTTTTGTGTTCATACACATTTGAATGTTTAGAGTTAATTAGTCTCCGTCAAGACCCATAATTAACCAAGTACTGGTCTAGCATGCTTTAGACTACAATACTTTAGCATGTGAACAGAAGATGCATCATTCTGATTCTTCACAGCCCTAAGGATATCATAACATCACTTTGCAACATTCATCCTTTGTTAAGACAAAATAATGAGACTTATTCATAATACTAAAACATCAATATTTAGGAAGGTCTCACAACTCATTGTATATAGCACATAGCTAAATTTCGTCATTCATTAAAGGAACATAACTTATTTACCTTTGATCTCCAACAATCTACCATTGACTCATAAGTACTTAAACATAAGTCTTAATCCAAGTCACTTGGTGAACACATTCATCACCAACAAGATGAATGTTTCTCGCCTACAATCACCATTATGTGTGAGATAGAGTCAACTAGATCGACACTCAACAACATGGCATTCATAATGTTGCCATAAGTGATTTGCACACATCTATTGTTACTCATTAGGAGATATGTATATTTAGCATGTTCTCCCAAATGAAGGTAAAATCTTCATATAGATCTAACAATAATCAAGTAGTAGACGCATCTACTTATAAATCTTGCAAGATTTATTAAATGTATACAATAACATATAGTACTTTTACTTTCATATGTTAGCATTCACACTTGTGGATTTTCCAATGACTTCTAATGAAGTATATCGACATGAATGTCGTTAGTGTATTTCATCTCAATACACTAACTACGTTCTTTCATTACTCACTCATGATGTGGATACATTTGATGTTTCGTCTTTGACTTTTAGTCAATGTAATAACTCTCAAGTTGTTTATGTCCAAGTATTTTCATGTACTATCCGTTTAAAACCATATTCTTTTAAACAATGTATAACCGTCGTTATAATTATTTTCCACAAAAATAATTTATATGTCACAACCATTAGTGACTTATTTATTTGTAAAAAAATTGCATGTATTATCCGAAGATATTGAACACAAAACAATCATTGGAAACTAAATCATAAGTGCCAATCACTTTTGAAATTTAAACGGAAGCATAGACAATATGTAGACATCAAATAGCGATTTGCTTTTATCTTCAACACTTTATAATCTGATCAAAATCTTCTCAACAATATCGTCTCATGGCATGTCTTGAGAGTTTATCACCTATATGAAGAGTCTAGTAAATAATTATAATTTTATTAAATTAATATCCATTCACACTATCTAAATTTCCAACATATTTAGCCCGTGACATATAGCCACCTTTTATGCATGATGGAAACACACAATGAAAAATAAGAACTCTAATTTGACACATTTTTGTCAAACATTTAGAGATAACAATTTTTCTAAAACAAAATGACAACGAACGTAGAATTGATGAAATCAATAGATGAAAAAAAAAAATTCTAAAACAAAACGACAACAAACGTGAGAATTGATGAAATCAATGATTCAAACTTTTTACGATCAAAATCATAAAATTTAGGAAAACGTCGTCAAAGCCAAAAATATGTCACAATATGAAGTAATCGATTCGAAAGTTAGGACAGACTCCCTATGGCCATTTGTCAAGTGCCGACCCGTTACATCATTTTCTTTCATAAATCCGGGGTCCCGTAAATATTCAAATCAAATTTATGTATGTTTTAGGTTGGGCCCTTTCTAATCCCTTTTTTGGTCAGTCTGGTCAAATTATAGGTATATTAGTTCTTGGACCACATCCATATGAACCTCACAACCTCTCGTACCACATTAACATAGGTGGCAATAGAGGTGTAAAAAAACGGTTTTAGAACCGAACCGGGAAAAAAACCGAATCCGTTTTTTTGTAACCAGTTTTACAACCAAACCGAACCGCCGGTTGTAGACCGGTTAGGATTCTTGATCTGAAAAACCGGTTAATAACCGAAACCGGTTTAAAAAAAAACCGGTTTAAAAAAAAAACGGTTAAAAACCGATCCCAACCAGTTACACCGGTTATTGTTTTGGACTTAAAAACCGGTTAGTAACCGAAACCGATTATAGAAAAAACCGGTTTTCGTTTTGAATAAAAAAAACCGGTTCGGTTAATAACCGAAACCGGTTTTAAAAAAAAACCGATTTGTACACCTCTAGGTAGCAGAGGCGAGGTTAACAAAACCCAAAACCGTAGTCAAAGCACGAAGGAGAGTTAAAGAAGATGGTGACATTTTCAAAGAACAATTAGATATATCTATTAAGGAGTTATGACATGTACTGACTAACAAAATATATTGATAGTCATGGGTAGTCCTGGCAAAACAAGGCAAAACAAGTTCATCCATTCTATTTTGGTTGATATGGATATTTTAAATTTGAAGATGAGTTAAGATGGGTCAAATAAAATTAGTCACTAGGTTAGGATGAGTTATGAAGTGGTGGATAAAAAAAAAGAGTAGGTCAGGATGGGTATGAGATAAAACACAAGCGGGTCATGATGGGTATTAGATAAAATCAATAAACTAATTACTACTCGTAGATATCTATTCACAACTGCGACTTCACCAATCGCCGCCGAAATACTCTGTAACGCCCCAAAATCCATATGTTAATACTTGTCGTGAGTTCCTAGGTGACACGTCATGAAATAAATAACTAGGCTATTTAACCTAGTTAAGGGTATGGTCAAAAGTATTAAATGATGAAGGTAATGTTAGTTATGTTTTAAAGGCAAACCCGAGGGGCTAAAGTGGAACAAATGAAAGTTTCTTATTAAAAGAAAAGATCACACACACACACACACACACACACACACATCTTCGTGTGTGTTCTGGATAGATCGAGCAGGGGCTCTCAAGAGCCGCAAACCCTAGTCCTTCAAAAGCTTCAAATTGAAGAATGGATCAAGGCTCAAATTCACAACCGAACATGAATTAGTGATCACCTTCATAAGGGGATCGTAAGGTATGTCTTAAATCAAAGATTGGTGATCATGTTTGAAGTGGGTTATGTTCTAATCCGTAAGTTAATGTGAAATTGATCATGTATAAGGGTTAGAATCATCATATAGAACATAGGTTATGTATGGTTTGTGTTAATTTGATGTTTAGAGGTGAAACCCACTTGTTTTGGTAAGGATGATGACTTGAATGATCATCCATGTTCAACTCTTATTGATTGTTGATGAATTATGATGAATTCTTGTGAGATGAATGGAATGAAATACGGTGTGATATGTTTGATGCTTATGTGTGAATGGTACATGTTGATTAAGAGTAGGATTTAATGAGTTATGTATGAGTTTAGAAGATTTATGCATGGATTAGTTGTACGTTATGCTTAAAAAGGTGGTACGCACACCAAGAGTATGATAAGACGTATATAATGTCGTCCGTATAGTCTATTATGATGTTACTAGTATATGATGATAAGTGGAAAGTTAAATAGATGAACTGTTGATTTTCAGAAAGTCAACTATGCATATGAAGTACGATTTGACTAGTTGTCGTAAAGGTAGGATTATAGGAAGTGGTATGGTACCTGTTATGTCGATACGTATTAAATGGGACGACATGATGAATTACATGCGTTTAACAGGATATGAACTTGGTTGTATGTTTTATGTTAGCTAAAATCGACTAATGAAAGTCAAATGTGAAACATGTGATTGATATGGTCGTTAACATGTACAATGATGTAAGCTAACGAGAATGCGATGTTGGTGATATGAAAGTATAGGAATCATATCAAGGTGGACTCAAGCATGAATGGCTAACGGGTCAAGAGAAGGCAAGGAAGCGGATAGGAACGCGGATGCATAAGGTAAGTGATTTATGTAATCACTTCTTAGTACGATTAAGTAATAAAGTGTTTTAATTAATTAAACATGACGTTTGAGGTCAAATATGTGTTAAAGTCCTTCGTCGTAAATGAGGGGATTAAAGTTGACCAAAATGCCCTTGATGGGTATTTTGCGGTAAACGATTTTAAAAGTAGCTTAGAAACAAGTTATTCGATTAGTGTAATGTTTTGGACAAGCATGGAAGTGGGGATTATGGTTTGGTTAGTCGTAGACCAATTAATGCGCGTATACCCTTAACGGGTCAAAAATAAGCATATGAACGATAAGGTGTTAAGAGGATGCAAGACATCCAAGAATTTAGTAATTTATGATAGACGACACTGATATTATTATGTTTATACGGGGTTATGGTAAAATGAACAAGTTATGTTGATGTATGCATGAACGGGTCAAAATGGTAAAAGGGTAATAAGCCGAAGAGTTAAAAGCCTGAAATTTCGTTAAGTCGGATGTTGGATTTTAGTTCCATTAGATGGAGAATTTAATTACGGACGTGTAGGAAAAAGAATCGGGTAAAACGGATAAAAAATGAGAGAGTTATGCTTGTTTCCGTAAAACCGGATCGTGCTGAAAATATGCAGCAACCAGCTGCAATGTTTCTGTCGATTTAGGGGGGTCGCGTAGCGCGACGGCCCGTCGCGTCGCGCGACGGGTCATGTTTCTCTGAAAACTGTTTTCGTGCCTCGTTTTGCCTTGGGAACTCGCTTAAACGCGTTTTAAGTTACGTACGACTAGTTTAATTTACGTTTTTATGAATTTAAGTGTATGAAAGCATGTATGTATCTACGTGGGTATGATTATAAGTATGCGAGCAAGAACGAGCGGTTATATGATGGTATGTATGAGAGTAGGCAGGTATGAGTTTGGTATGATGCACTTAGGGTTGTATGTATGTAAATATGTATAGTGTCATGAGTGTACGTAACGAGGTTGGTATGTGTACATGCAGATACGTATTTAATAATGTAGATGTGTGCATATGTAAGTATGCATGTAGATTGGTATGCATGTGTGTACGTAGGTATATATGGAGATAATATGTATGAAGTTTAGGTATGTTTGCAAGTCTTTCGGTATGAGTAAGTGTTTACGTTGTTTATTCGTGTACCTGGAGTTATAAGTGAAATGCAGGAATAACAAAGAAGTCTCATCACGGATGGTATGACAGGATGGAAAAGCTGGGATGTAAAGAATTAACGAAGCGAGATGTAAACGTGAAAACCTTGTAGGTTTATAATGCGTACTAATGTTGTGAATTTTATGTGGTGAACGCAGGTATTACCAGTCATGAGGATAACCAAGGATTGGAGATCGAGGATCGAGTCGCTAGAGAGATTGTACGGGAACGTTGATGTATATAATGTAGTAAACATAAGCTATGTTTTCAAATAGTAAATAAGAGAATGACGGATTTATGAGAAAGAGCTATGTTAAAGTCAAATTTTAAATAAGTTGAGGTATTTATAATGAAAGAAATTTTATGGTTCGTGTTTCCGCTGCGACTTTTGTCATGTACGAAATAGGGTCTTACATACTCTCCCGTCGTTCTTTGTTTAAAAATAATAAAAATTTAAAAAATAATAAAAATAATTAAAAATCGAAAAAATAAAAAAATTCTAAAAAATAAAAAATATTCTATAATATTCTAAAAAATAAAAAAATCCAAAAAATCATAAAAAATCAAAATTCTAAAAATGTTTTAGTGTTTCACCCATCCTAACCCAGACCCATCTTTTATATTTTTTATTATTTTTTAGGATTTTTTTAGAATTTTTTATATTTTTTTAAGATTTATTTTGAATTTTTGAGATTTTTTTGAATTTTTTAGAAATTTTATATTTTTTATTAATTTTTTTTATATTTTTATCTTATGGTTTTTAATTTTTTAATTATTTTTTCATCTCATCTTTACCCAAACTTGTATTAACCTAAACTTATCCTAACCCAAACCCATCTTCACCCATTACCCATCCAACCCTTTTTTTTAAATACTAATCCTGACCTATACCCATCTTGACCCATTCCTCAAACCCATCAAACTTGTCCACTTTGCCACCACTAGTCATGCGTTTCTAGACAATGAGCGAGATCAAAAGTGTTTCAAGAGAAAAATTTCGGGATTGGTTATTGAGACCTTGAGACAAATATACTTGGTAGTTTGTCAATGTTTAGTTCTAATACAAATTCAAAGACCTAATATACATACTAATCTTAAATACAACTGAAATCATGCTATACAAACCGAGAAACCTACAATCTTTTCTATTTCGGCTTCAAATCTTCTAAGCGTTTTGTTAGATATATGTTAGTTCTAAAGGCTCGAATTCTTTCACTCAGCATGATTTTTGGCTTTGGATGAAGTGCTTGAACTTTATAAGGTTGTAGGGTATGGTTTGGAGGTGGTAGGGGCACCATTGTGCCACGTATGCACTACGTCAACCATGGGGCTCTATTGCCTATTCTCAATAGCTAGCATGGTAAGGGATGAAGCTCCCTCTTTCCAATTCTCACCAATGGTGCCCCCCATGTTTAATACCTCTCTCACACACACACACCATCTCACGAATGCTCGTTATTGTACCATAAGCTAGCATGGTATGGGGGAGGGGCGTTATTGAGGAGAAAAATGCTGAGGTGGAGTGGCTAATAGCGCCCATACCGTGTAGCCTAATGATCAACATTAAAAATACGAGAGTTTCATCTTGATTTCATGTTTGCCCTTATGCTAGTGTGGCTTAAACTTAAAAGTTATCCTTTGATGTGAAGCGTTTGACTCCTTAAAATGCCAAGGGCAACCAACTTATTTTTAACGGCAAGATAAATTGAGATAAAAGAGTACATTTTAGCAAGGTGATTAGGCATACACAATAGCATCAATATGAACGAAAATCAAAATTACATCACTCCTTCCAATCTAAAGAGCTAAACTTCGCTCTATTTTTTAACCAAAGAAACGAGTGCGCCTTGAGCTCCTCCGATATATTATCCGGTCTTTTAAAGCTGTTGAATACTTCAAACGGGAGCAACCAACTAATACGGTTATGGATTTTCTGGTCAGTGATGTGCAAACTGCCTACATAGAAGGTCGTAGTATTCTTGAAGGGCCACTAATCATCAATGAAATTATCTCTTGGGCGAAGAGTTGCAAACGAAAGATTATGTTATTCAAAGTGGACTTTGAGAAAGCATTTGACTCGATAAGTTGGGAATTTATGGAATCGGTTTTATCTCAAATGGGATTTCCGGCTCTTTGGAGGAAGTGGGTTATGGGTGTACTAAAAACGGCTAGAACATCGATTTTAGTCAATGGATCTCCAACAATTGAATTTGAAATTCAAAGGGGGGTTAGGCAAGGTGATCCGTTATCTCCCCTCTTATTCATCTTGGCAATGGAGGCTTTACATATTGCTACGGAAAGTGCGGTTGACTGTGGTATATTAAAAGACATAAAAACACCAGGCTTGGGTCCTACAATCTCACATATTGTTGGTGCATCTAGTGTCTGTTAACTTCGTCTTAATCGAGTCTTATGTCTAGATAGGATAAACGAGCACATAACAGGGTCAAAATTAGGGTTTTATGTATTAAAGTAGGTGATTCCGCTTGAAAGTGTCATGTATCAGTTCAAGCGAAATCAACACAAGTGATTTCGCTTGAAACCAACATGCTCATTTGGAGCGGAATCAGAACATTATAAATACCCATGTGCTGTTGTCATTTGGAGCGGAATCTGGTCATTATCTCTGAGTCGAGGTGTTGTCCGTTTGTCATTTGAACTTGTAAAAAGCTCAGGATTGATCAATAAAAGGATAATTAGAAAGGAACAAGCTGTGTTGACATCTTTTACATTGATTCCGCCTTTGTACTTGATGATGAACTACTCATACTGACTGTTTAGGGTCACGGAACGATCCAACAAGTGGTATCAGAGCTCAGGACGAGGAGTTCATACCAATTCAGCTTGATTTTACCGGATTCTCACTCTTCTACTCATTCTTTTCTGATTTGAACGAGTTTTTACGGACAGAATGGCTTAAAACTTACACATATCAAGCGAAACACAGTTTTAACTAATCCTTGAGAGTTTTGGACCTTAAATCGAACAAAATCTGATAAAAACTTGTATTTCCGCTTGAAAATCTGTTCGTAATTGCTGATGTTATCTTGATTTTGCTTGAAAATATTGTATGATTTCGCTTGAAAATCAGATTTCGCTTGAAAGTTTAAGCGAAATAAGTGATTTCGCTTCAAGTGACCTGATTTCGCTTGAACTTGAATTCTTATTCCGCTTGAAACAGTATTCAGTTTGAAATAAGTGATTTCGCTTCAAACCTGATTTCGCTTGAACAGTATTCCGCTTGAAAAGCATATTTCGCTTGTAAAGCTGATTTCGCTTGAGAGCTTATCTCGCTTGAAAGCTTATTTCATTTAAACTGATTGTTTGTTTGTTTGTTTGAACAGTTTGAGGAGTAATTCAATGATATAAAACTATGGAAAATATGATTCCTTACAAAGACACCAGATCTGAAGAACATAAATACCTCGCAAGAAAGCAGAAAGCAGAATTCAAGATGATGAGATTATCTATGGTGTTCAGTGATGCCAAGAAAGCAAAGAGATGGGATGCTGATAGAGAATGTTACCTTGATCCTCAAGGAAACATTGCTATTGATACAAAAACTCTTAGTATAGAAGCTTTCATTGAGGAATTCAAAGCAGAAGAAGATGCCAGACAAAGAATGTGGTGGGGAGAAAGTTCAGCTAACAAGAAAGAGAAAGATGAAACTTCAAAATGTGAAGTTGTGTGCTCAAAATGTGAAAAATCTGAATCAGAAAATGTCAAATTCCTTAAGAATGTAGAGAGTTTGACATTGGAAATCAAAAATTTAAAAGAAAATGAAAAAGTTTTTCAAAATAAAATAACAGTTTTTGAAAATGAAAAATTAAAAAGTGAAAAAGATTTTGAAAATCAAATAAAGGTTTTAGAAGATGAAAAATCTGTTATTTTTAAAAATAATCTTGAAAAACATATTGAAATAAATTCTCATCTTCAGAAAATCATTCAGCTTGAAAATGAAGCTGAAATTGCTCGGAATAAAATTGATGAGCTTGAAAAGAAATTGAAAGGTTTTGTGAAACCAGATTATATTTGTCCAAAACCGATCAATTCAGTTCCAATAAGTGACGATGTCACAAATTTTGACAAAGTCAAAATTGAAGATTGTGATGAGAAAACTGATGATGAAGTTGAAAAAAGAAAACTATTTTTGAAATTAAATGAAATGTTTCAAGATACTGTTTTACATTCTACTGAAACAGGTGAATGCTCTAAGCAAAAACCTGTTAAGAAGAATGTATAACAAAAACAAAAAGTTAAAATTTCAGAAAATGTTCAAAACAAAAATAAAAGCTCATCAGTTCAATCATCCAATCATTATGTGTTAGTTCATGCGTATGTCGACTTCGTCTTGTATCGAGTCTTGTGTTTAGAATATTAGATCAGTGTACGTTTTTCAAGATATTGAGATTTAGCTTGAAGGTGGTAATTTCGCTTGAAAGAGGATTGGACAATCTCAAGCGAAATCATATGTTTAGATTTCGCTTGAACTAACATTCTGCCATTCTCAAGCGAAATCATGTGCACTATATATACCATTCAAGCTGAATCATTTGTAAGAGTTTCCGGTTGAGCCATGAAGTGCTGCCGAAGTGTCGTCTCAGTGTAAAATGTTATAAAATCAATACTACGACAGTTTTAAGTGATAATCTTGCTGAATTGATCTCAGTTTGTTTATTTCCGCCTTTTAAACTGAGAAAAACTCTTCTGATCGACTCGTTCGGGTCTGAAAACGATCCTACATTATGAAAAACCACAAAAATTGAAAAATCAAAACTCACAAAAAGTTGGTAATAAGTGGTGCAGGTTTGACCACAGTGCTCAAAAGCCAAATTCAGCTTACAAGAGAAGATGGGATGAAGATTCTTCAAATCCAAATCAAGGATACAAGAAAAGACATGATTACCACAAGGCAAATCAATGTTTTGATCTAAGTGTGTGGTATGAAAATGGTGTATGGTATGAAAATGAGGAAAGGTATGATAACAGAGTGTGTTACACATGTGGTTATCAGGGACACATTGCTGTTAACTGCCAAACTCAAAGATTTGAATCAAGAAGATGCTATGACTGTGGAATCAAAGGTCACATTGCCAGAGATTGCCCAATGAGATCAAGGAGAAGATCGAGGGCTGAATCTCATGGACAAATGAAGAAATTAGTCAAAGTCGAAGAAAAGCCCAAGGAAAAGAAAAAGGAGAAACTGAAGTTATCACAGGGGCAGAAAGATCGACTGAGGAAGAAAAGGAAGAAAGTAAGAGAGTATCTCGAAAAGATTTTGTCCTCGGATACAACTGATAATCCGAGAAAAAGTTCTGATGAATCGATTGGCTCTACTAACAAGGATCAGTCAAGTCAAACGAATCCATCAGATACAAATCTGAGGACAAAAGGGTTGATAAAGAAAGAAAAATTAACTAATCAAACCGATGAACAATCAAAGAAAGTTAATTTTTCAGACAAAGCCTTTATGAAAGTTTTTAAGTATAAAAATGACAATGAAAAATTGTGCACGTCACAGGTTGACAAATTTGGAAAGGTTAAACACTGTAGGGAATGGGTTCCAATAGAGAATGGCGATGAACTTGTTTCTGAGAAAACAAAAGAGCCATCTTCTGACAAGGAATTTGTCTCTACGGAAGCAAAAGAGTTGTCTCCTGGCAATGAATCTGACTCAACAAAGTCAGAGGAGCCACGATCAGGCAATGAATCTAACTCGACAAAGTAAGAAGAGCCAAGTTTTGAGGATAAAACTGTCAAACCCAAGGCTGGTCAGGCTTGGGTGAATCTGTTTAAATGAAAAACCTGACTTGCCGGAGCTTCCAGGTTGGTAAGTGTGGAGTAGGTATCGACATTTTTCTTGAGAAATTCACTTAGGTGATATTTCGATTTACAAGTGGTAAATCAGGGACATTAAGTTGTACTTGATTTTCTACATGTAGTGTTGGTTGTTGATAAGGGTCTAAAATGGTAAATTTTTCAAAATGGTTGAAGAAAACAATGTGATGAAAAGAACCCCGAGTTTGTGAAATGACACACAAAGCTAATTTTCCGGAAAAAACCATTTTTTATTAAAACAAACTTAAGTGTTTTGAAATCATAATGGGAAAATAGTTTGTTGTCAGGGGGAGTTCTGATTGTTTATGCCAAGTGAATGGCGAATTGAAGCGATTTGATATCAGTTTGTCACTTTCCTTGTACAGTTTGTTTTCAAATTTTCCCAGAAAAGCAAAATTGAGACATATTTTGATTTTAGGGGGAGAAAAATTTTAAAAAAATTAGAAAATTTGAAAATGCCAAAAACATTGAAAAAGCAAAAATGAGTTTTGTTGTGAATAAGAGGAAATGATAGTAAATCAGTGGACTATCACCGCATGCTAAAGAAATGAAATGTCAAATGTGATAAACGGTTTCACTAAGGATGTGACGATAGGCTCAGCTAGACTAGTAGATTTGCGATAACGATACAAACTTAAATGAAAAAGCCTAGTTCTAGTGGGAAACATGGTTGAAAGCATAGTACTTAGTTTTGTCCTTCTTGATTGTGTACCTACTCAGTAATCGCTGAATGTCGAAAGACATAAAACCGGTTAAGTTTGTGAACTTTCACAACTTGCTGAAAAAGTCGCTGTGATATTGTGTATTTTATTTTGCAAAGACTTAAACTTGTTTTATTTCTTTATTTTGTTTAAGCATTGGACATCCTCTGCGTATACGTGAGTATCGAACTGGATGTTAGTGCCTAAAAGTTCTGCTTTATTTTCTTTGGTGTTTCGTTTAAGCTTTGGATCACCTCTGCATATACGGGAGTATCGACCTGGTGGTTAAAGTCTAAACAACTTCAACTTGTTTTATTTTCTTATTTTGTTTAAACATTAGACTTTCTCTGCGTATCGAAAGATCGACCTGATTGTTAATGTTTAAACATTCTGAGTTGTTTTCGCACAAATCACAGTTGATGAAAGTTTAAAGGCATTACTTGAGCCAGTGTATTGCATGATGAGGGGATATGCTGAGATCGTGGGGTCCATAAGAATTTAGTGCAAAATTAATATACCTTAACATATCGGTAAGCATTTCGAAAGTTTTTAGATTGAGTTTAAGAGGACAACTATATCGTCAATCTACGTGAATCATTTATAACTTAAAGTGTTAAAAGCTCAACGATGCTAGTGATTTGTCTCATAAACTGATATGATCCTCTCACACAAACTCACAAAAATATTGTTTGTATATATTTCTTTACTGCATTTCCATGAAAATCAAAAATCCAAAAATATTGTGTTTTAGTTTTAAATTTTGAAAAATACAAAAGGATTTTTGACAACTGATGTTGAAAAGCTGATTTTCAAAATTCCAAAGTGCTAAACATGATGAACTATATTGGGTTGGGAAAGATTGTTGAAAAACTTTGAATGTCACATACAAATGTTTTTGAAAGAATGTATGTTTAGTTAATCAAGGTCATTCATTTGAACTTGATGTAACTATAAAAGTTTGATGAATGAATGTTTTTTTACTAGTAAGTTTTTATTTTAACTTTCATAAACTTTTTGAAACTTACGCTGAAGTAGAAGATGTGCAGGTTAGTTGAAATAGATCAGCTTATCGAGAGGGGGAGTCTGCGAAAGAGGGAGTCAGAATTCTGGATCAACACTCAAATGGGAGATTGAAGATTAAAGTTTATAGATAAAGATTGAAAAGAGCTTTTACAATGTCAAGACAATTTGGAAAAAGACAAAGACTAAAGACTCGACGCCGAAGACTTCGTCAACATCCAAGGGGGAGTCTGTTGGTGCATCTAGTGTCTGTTAACTTCGTCTTAATCGAGTCTTATGTCTAGATAGGATAAACGAGCACACAACAGGGTCAAAATTAGGGTTTTATGTATTAAAGTAGGTGATTCCGCTTGAAAGTGTCATGTATCAGTTCAAGCGAAATCAACACAAGTGATTTCGCTTGAAACCAACATGTTCATTTGGAGCGGAATCAGAACATTATAAATACCCATGTGCGGTTGTCATTTGGAGCGGAATCTGGTCATTATCTCTGAGTCGAGGTGCTGTTCGTTTGTCATTTGAACTTGTAAAAAGCTCAGGATTGATCAATAAAAGGATAATTAGAAAGGAACAAGCTGTGTTGACATCTTTTACATTGATTCCGCCTTTGTACTTGATGATGAACTACTTATACAGACGACGCTTTATTTATTGGTGAATGGTCAGAAGACAATTTTCATAACCTTGCTAGACTTCTAAGGTGCTTCCACTTATCCTCGGGTCTTAAGTGAATTTTGCAAAAAGTAAAGTGTTTGGTATGGGGGTGGAAAATGAGGACGTCTTGGAGATGGCTACAATACTTGGATGCGAAAGAGGCTCGTTACCATTCACTTACCTAGGTTTACCGGTGGGATCTAACATGGGATTGGTAAGAAATTGGAAACCCGTCATTGAAAGTTTTGAAAGCAAACTCTCAACATGGAAGGCAAGGACACTATCATTAGGTGGAAGAACGACACTTGTGAAAGCGGTCTTAGGTAACCTTCCAACTTACTATTTCTCATTATTTAGTGCACCGGTTCATTTTATTAAATATTTAGAATAGGTAAGGCGTAGATTCTTGTGGGGTGGTTGTTTATACAAGAACAAGATGAGTTGGGTACCATGGCTTTAAGTGGTGGCACCTAAACAACAGGGTGGATTGGGTATTGGCAGCCTAGCGTCAATGAACAAGGCTATGATGGTAAAGTGGATTGTGAAATTTAGGAACGAAACAACTCATTTATGGACTTGGGTAATAATGGCAATTCATGGTAGAAAACGCACTTACCAAACTATTCCGTTGATGAACTCGATTAGTGGGGTCTGGAAGAATATTGTTCTTTTAGGAAAGGGGGATAATCTAAGATTGTCTGATGTAGAAAACTGGCTGGAAGTACAAATGGGTTGCGGGAATAGAACCTTTTTTTTGTTAGATAAGTGGGCAGGAAATTATTCACTAAAAGACCAATTTCCTAGTCTCTTGAGTTACAAACAGACAAAAAATGTCTGGTACAGCAGCGATATACACTAGCGGATAGGCAAATATGTTGGAATTGGGGTGGCGAGTCACATATTTCACAATCGGAGACTACTGAAGTGTGGGAGGAATGTGTTAAACGGCTAGAAAATGTTCAGGTGAATAAGAGATCTGATATATGGCTATGGAAATAGGAAGATAACCGAGAAGAATTCAAGGTGAGTAGTAGCGAACTGAATTTGTCGCAACGCCCGTCCCCTAACAACCCGGGAACGGGTGGCCACGGCCAGTTTCGGTGGTATCCAGGTGTTTATCATTTTGGCAGCGGAATTACATCAGGATCGTAGTTAGGAAATATTTTATCAGAGTAAAATACCACACTTTCATAATATTAAACACGTGGGAATAATCCCAAGTTTTAAGCACACACATTTTCATAGGAATAAATCCTATTTTATTTAATAAAACATCTCTTTATTTTAGGTAACGTTATAGCCACTTTTCCAAGCCTTCAGTGCTGTCCAGCTGGCTTCTATTTGGCTTTCACATTTTGTTACCTGAAACGCTGTAGGATCGGGATTCGATCAAACGAGTCGTTCAGAATAACTCTCGATCAATACGAAAGGCGGAATCAGACGCTTTGATGTTATATCAGCTTCATTTGCATGTAGAATCACTTTAACTGTCTATTGTATTGATTTGATAGTGTTTACAGGTTGTTCGACACTTCGGCAGCACTTCGTCTCCGGAATCACAATGTTACAAATGAAGACCCAAGACCTCCTATTTATAGGAAATGCCAGGTCGCACGAACCAGTCTTGCCAGGTCGCACGAACCTGCCAGGTCGCATGAACCTGCTGGTTCAGGCCTGTTTCCCGTTTCTCTCGTACAACGTGTCCTGGTCTATCTATTCTATTACAAGACTCGATACAAGACGAAGTCAACAGACATATGCACTAACAAACGCGTGTAAAAACTTTTTGTCAGTGGGAAATACTGGTGAGTGAATCTCAGTTTAATCAAGTTAAGTAAAACCATTGTACAGTATTGAGGGCGGTCGCGCAATTACATTTGTTTCCATCTACTTAATTACCACCCACGGTACTGTCAACCCGACTTGTGGTCATGTTACTCCTCGCAAGGTAGTAACAAATTTTGTATACAAAACCCCAACATACCGACGATAATTGTAGAATACAAATACTCAATCACTGTTTAATATAGTATTAGTTATGTGAGGTTTTGTAAAAACAATTTGCAAAAAGGAGATTACTTACATTGATGTCTTAGGGTTTTCCTTAAGGATTTCCTGGTGATTATCTATAAATTACACAAATGCACACGCGTTAGAATAATAACCCAATATTTACATTAGTAATACCCTCCCCGAGACGGCATTCCAACGACTACGTCAGGCAGAACCACGACAGTCATTACGGAACCCTGGATCAATCGGGCAGCGTATCTAATACGTAACCGGGGTTATGATACTTACAATGGGGCAGAACTTTGTTATTTAGGGGGGTATTATTTCCTCTGCCAGTTGTAGCTGATAGGCTACAGGTCCTATTTTTCTAATAATCTCAAAAGGTCTAACATACCTGGGGCTTAGCTTTCCCCTTTTGATGAATCTTACGACTCCTTTCCAAGGAGAGACTTTCAATAATACTTTATCTCCTACCTGAAATTCCAATGGCTTTCGTCTGTTATCAGCATAACTCTTTTGTCGATCACGTGCTGCTTTCAGTCGTTCCTTGACTTGAATAATCTTATCTGTTGTTTCTTGTACTATCTCAGGTCCAGATAGTTGCTTTTCTCCAATTTCTGCCCAACAGACTGGCGTTCGGCACTTTCGTCCATAAAGTGCTTCGAATGGTGCAGCATTGATACTTGTGTGATAACTGTTATTATAAGAAAATTCTATCAATGGTAAGTGATCGTCCCAATTACCTCCTAAATCAATGACACAAGCTCTAAGCATGTCCTCCATTGTCTGAATTGTCCTTTGGCTTTGTCCATCTGTTTGAGGATGATAAGCGGTGCTTAGATTCAACTTGGTTCCCATTGCTTTTTGGAAACTTGTCCAAAAATGAGAGGTAAAACGACTATCTCTGTTAGAAACAATTGATAGTGGAATTCCATGTAATGAAACTATTTCATTTACATATAACTTAGCTAATTGTTCCATACTGAAAGTTTCCTTCATTGGTAGGAAATGAGCTGACTTGGTTAGCCTGTCTACAATCACCCAGATTGTATCATTACCTTTTCTTGTTTTGGGTAATTTCGTAACAAAATCCATTGTTATTAATTCTCATTTCCAAACTGGCATTTCTAACTGCTGTAATAAGCATGAGGGTTTCTAGTGTTCAGCTTTGACTTGTGAACAGGTTAAACATTTTGCAACATATACTGCTATATCCTTTTTTATTCATATCCACCAGAAATTCTTTCTTAAGTCCTGATACATCTTATCACTTCCAGGATGCATCGTATACTTAGACTTATGGGCTTCTTCTAATATACGGTGGCGTAGGTTTCCTAATTTGGGTATCCACATTCTTTTCTTATGAAATCTTCAAATTCCATTTGTTCCTTGTTCTAATTCTTTAATTATTCCTTTCAATTTTTCAGTATCATCCTTGATTACTGTCACACCCCGATTTCCACGTGTCACCGGTGGGCCCGGTGGGGGAGTATCGTGACGTGGTTGGCAACGTAATAGTCAAACAACACAATATTATTATGCACAGCGGAAGCAAATTTAAAATATGATACAACCGAATTTAATATTGTTTATCAATGTAACAATATCCGGAAGTTATCCACAGAACGGATCGAAACAAAATAATATTAATGGTTCAACAGACTTCTGGCATCCTAAGCTTGCGAGACTTTTTATTGATGCTTAGGAGACAATCCAGCCAATTTCGTTTAGTACCTGCATTCAGTCTTTTTGGGAAAATACGTCAGTTTACACTGGTAAATACAATCAACTGACTCATTTTGGAAAATGATTGAAAATTGGTTTGGATGCACATGGCATAAACATTTTTATTTAACTTGGGAGAATTATTTAATATTATAATCTTGTGAACGAATTACATGTTACTTATGCGTTCAGTAGCCCGGATCTAGTCCGGGTTAAAGATCAATAGACACACCACATCATTGAGTTATACACGGACGGTGTACGCCTACACCCCGTGCTCAGGTCGCGGCCATCTCGTAAGATGATGCCAAGGATATCCGGGACATGGTCATTAACCCCCCAAAGGCTGTAAAGTAAACAAGACTGTTTAAACGAGCCGATCAAATTATTCAACTACCCACTTAATGTGGAGATTTGATGCTCGATCAAGCGGTACGCTATGTACCGTAACCCAAGCCCGTATAGGGAAAATAAGTTAAAAGTATTTACCTGAGTAAGTATTTATCACAACAAGCAAAATGCACGTAGCTTTTACTGGTTCTCCTAATCTGGAACGAAGGTTTATAATAACCTATTAGAATTCTAACGGGTCTTTTATTAAGTTTAAGCTTAGACCGGCTAGTTTCAAGATACGGTTCGTACGCACGATTAAGCGAAGACCGGATAGAATGTGATTCAGACCCGACAAGTTTGAAGACTTGTTTATTATGGGTTTATTATTCACATTCTGGATTTTTAGATAAAACCGTTAAGGTTTGACCCGTTTCGGCTAATTTATGTAAACTTGTTACATAAACCGAACCGTACGCGTAATAAGCGTGACGGGTAGTCATGAGAGCTATATACAGGTTTCCTAAGTTAATTATGTCTCAATTATGTTATGACATCAGTAAGGTGTCTTTCGTTATGCCCGAAATGTGTTTAAACGCAAACTAGGCCCCGTAGGGGTAGTTCGGTCATTTTAAAAGTTTATAAAAGGGTTTAAGTGACAACCTGAGTTACAGGTCTGATGTAAACAGAAAATATACTCAATTTGCTAAGTTATATCAGTAGGTTAAAGCATGTATGTGAACCTTATCATTTTTAACCAAACTAGGCCCCGTAGGGGTATTTTGGTAATTTCACATCAGCCGAAAAGCTCAAAACTGAAGTCTGAGTTTATCAATCTTTGCTTACTGTTAAAATATTATAATTTTCCTCTTATATCAGTAGGTATCAACCCGGGTATGTCCAATATGATTTTAAAACATACTATGCGTTAAAAACGCTAATTAAAGCGATTAAAGGCCATTACCGGGTTCGATACTTAAATCTGATATTTTTTATATTTCCAGAAGGATTAAAATAATTTATTTATCATAACTAATCAGTAGCAAAAGGTTTGGAGTCGTTTAGATGTGTAAAACTCATTTTATGGCCCGTAAGGGCAAAACCGACAATTACCGGATTAAGCCTACGACTACTAGTTATGCTCAGCCTAAAATTAATTAAAAATCTTTAAAAATCCCAAAATAATATATTACATCAGTGGGTAAAAGATTTGATACCAAAAAGTATGTTTAACTAGGCTATACGCTAATTACGCCATTTTATTAACATAAAGCATTAATTTTGCGATAATGAGCATAACTCTTAATCTACAAGTCAAACTGATGTCAAACTTTGCATACAAGTCTATATATTAGTAACAAAGGTTTCTACACTTTTACATTTTCATAAATCACGTTTTAAGGTAATAAGGGCATAACGGTCAACATATGAGCAATTAACGGAAACATGCATATAAATTGGATAACTAATGAACCAAGGTGTGTAATCACAGAGGGTTGTTCTAACATGTAACCTAGTCCAATTAAAGCTCTGAGGCATTTCTAAAATATGCCTAAACGGGTCAGAACTGAAAGTCAAAGTGAAAGTCAAACTATGTGACTTTCGGTTCCGAACCGGGTCTACACAGGAAATAGTCGGGTTGAACAGGTTTGGACATGTTCTTACACTAATTACTAAGTTATAACAATGATCAAACAGGTTATATATGTTCTAGATAGCTAATTATGCATAAATGACATTTTAAGAATCCTGTTGACTTTTTTAAGTACATGTTTGACCCGACATTTGAACTAGTTAGAGTGGTGATCAGGGGAAACCCTTTTGGGGTTTTATTACCCACATAATTACCAACTCATAACTACTTTTAATTCGAGATATGACTGAGCCATTATTGACTAATCTCGAAGTCAAACCGTAATTACGACGGTTTGACTTTTAGCTAATTAACCAAGCTAAACTCAAACAAAGAAGAACTAGAAGACTTACAAGAGTCCTATGCACGACTTAAGATCAAATGGACCTGCTTGAGAGCTCCAGGAATGATCAAACAATGCAGAAGAAGGTGTGAGAATGTTTGTGACATTGAAGTGCCTTATATAGTGGTTTCACTCACCACATTTGATTGACAAACAAGTCTATTAGTGCCCACAATCGATCAACAGGTGTCCTAGAGGCTTAGGGGGTGTTTTAGGGGCCAGGAGAAGTGGAAAAACGGGTAAAGGTCGCGCATAACAGCCATGGCAGACAAACAGCAACATTTTGCGGAGCTGGGCATCCCTCGCGTGGCGCGAGGGACCCCTCGCGTGGCGCGAGCACCTGCAGATCAGCAACTTTTGATTTCATTTGCGATTCAGTACTTGGCTCTTCAAAACTCGAATAGGTACTTGTTTTATGCATGGTAAACCCTTATTATTGATCTAGTAAGGCTTTAAAACATATACCCACCTTGCCAAGTCCCCGGGTAACTTTATTGTCACCCGAAAAGTCCTAACTTTCAACGTTTACGCTTTTACACTTCGCACACGAATTTGATCATAACTTTCTCATACGTTAACGAAACTTTATGAAATTTTTATGGTGCATTCTCGTGAGCATAATTAATATTTACAAAGCTTCGGGTTTGTCAAAAGGTCACTCAGAGGTATAATTTAAACATGTTGACACATTTGGTCCCTGTAGTTTGAAATCTCCCACTTGTAGCTTCGTATGATCCATGATTTATTCGTTTGAAGGTATGAGCATCGTGTAGGGTTAATATACATTATATTTATTCACAGTTGACACTTAGAATACGTATATTCACATACTTTCCATGTTTGTCAACTTTAGTCCTTCCATAATATTTCTTTCACACGTTTAAACTTTATGACACGTGTCAACACGTTATAGGACGTGAATTTTCGAGGTGTTACATCCTCACCCCCTTAAAATAAATCTCGACCCGAGATTTACTGAAATAAGTAAGGGTACTTTTCTTTCATCGTGGATTCAACCTCCCACGTGTATTCGGGACCTCTACGGGCATCCCATTTGACCTTTACGAAAGGTATATGCTTCCTTCGAAGCTTCCTTACCTGTCGATCTTCAATCGACAAAGGTTTTTCAAAAAATTTTAAGCTCGCGTCTATATGCACATCTGTATGTGGTATAACCAGTGATTCGTCAGCGAAACACTTCTTCAGATTGCAGATGTGGAACACATTGTGAATTCCACTGAGCTCTTCCGGTAAGTTCAACTTATAGGCAACTGACCCGACACGTTCGATAACCTCGAAAGGTCCTATGTACCTCGGGCTTAGCTTGCCTTTCTTACCAAATCGCATTACTCCCTTCCAGGGCGAGACTTTAAGTAGGACTTTGTCACCTACTTCGAAGTGAAAATCCTTGCGATTTGGATCAGCGTAACTCTTCTGCCTATCCCGGGCAGCTTTGAGATTTTCACGAATCTGGACAATCTTGTCCGTCGTTTCGAACACGATCTCTGGTCCTGATAACTGGACTTCTCCAACTTCCGCCCAACAAATTGGCGATCTACACTTTCTACCGTATAATGCCTCAAAAGGCGCAGCCTTAATGCTGGTATGGTAGCTATTGTTGTAGGAGAATTAATGGTAGGTTCTTATCCCAGCTACCTCCCAAATCGATCGCACATGCACGTAGCATGTCTTCCAACGTTTGAATAGTACGCTCACTCTGACCGTCAGCCTGAGGATGATAAGCCGTACTAAAATTCAAACGTGTGCCCAAAGATTGCTGGAAACTCTTCCAAAAATGTGACGTGTACCTAGTATCTCGGTCAGAGATAATAGCTACAGGTATGCCGTGTAGGGCTACAATCTTATCAACGTATAATTGGGCTAACATGTCGGAGCTATAAGTCTCCTTGATGGGTAAGAAATGAGCTGACTTAGTCAGTCTATCAACTATGACCCATATTGTATCATTGCCTTTCTTTGTCTTTGGCAACTTGGTAATAAAATCCATAGTCACCATTTCCCACTTCCACGTGGGAAGTTCAGGCTGTTGTAGCAAACCTGACGGTTTCTGATGCTCGGCTTTGACTTGCGCACATGTCAAGCATTTTGCTACATGGGCGGCTACAGACTTTTTCAAGCCTATCCACCAATAATTTGCCTTTAAATCCTGGTACATCTTATCAGCTCCAGGATGAACAGAGTATTTGGAACTATGAGCTTCTTGGAGAATGACATCTCGAAGTCCTCCATAAATTGGAACCCATATTCGTCCATTTAATCGTAAAATTCCGTCCTTGCTAAGAGTTAACTGCTCCTCAGTTACTCCTAACTTTTCATTAGGATAGTTAGCTTCCAACACAGCTTCTTTCTGTGCAGCTAACAACCTTTCCATCAACTTATTCTTTATCTCCATACGCTTGGCGTTAATTCGGATGGGTTTAACCCTTTCCTTCCGACTCAAGGCATCGGCGACTACATTCGCCTTGCCGGGATGGTATTTGATTTCACAATCGTAATCATTTAAAGTTTCCATCCAACGGCGTTGCCTCATGTTTAATTCCTTCTGATTAAACAGATGTTGGAGGCTATTGTGATCAGAATAAATCACACATTTGACACCATAAAGACAGTGCCTCCAAAGCTTTAGTGCGAATACAACGGCACCCAGCTCCAAGTCATGGGTGGTGTAATTCTTTTCATGCACTTTCAGTTGTCTTGAAGCGTAGGCAATAACCTTGCCTTTCTGCATAAGCACACACCCCATGCCAGTGTGCGAAGCATCACAATAAACCACAAAGTCTTCAATTCCATCTGGCAGTGTCAGTACTGGGGCGTTGCTCAACTTTTGCTTCAGAATATCAAAGGATTCTTGCTGCTTAGGGCCCCAAACAAACTTAACCTTCTTCTTAGTTAAGGAGGTTAGGGGTGCAGCAATCCTTGAAAAGTTTTCAATGAAACGTCTGTAGTATCCTGCCAATCCCAGGAAGCTACGAATTTCTGTAGGCGTCCTTGGCTCTTGCCAGTTCATTACGGCTTCAACCTTAGCGGGATCCACCTGGATACCACGCTCACTAACCACGTGTCCAAGAAATTGAACTTCTCGTAGCCAAAATTCACACTTAGAGAATTTGGCGTAGAGCTTCTCCTGACGTAGGAGTTTGAGAATACAACGAAGGTGTTTCTCATGGTCAGCTTGGTTCTTAGAATAAATAAGAATGTCGTCGATGAAAACGATGATAAATTTATCCAAGTATGGCTTGCAGACACGATTCATGAGATCCATGAACGCGGCTGGTGCATTAGTGAGCCCAAAAGGCATCACTAGGAACTCGTAGTGACCGTAACGAGTCCTAAATGCAGTCTTGTGCACGTCTTCATCCTTGACCTTCAATTGATGGTAGCCAGACCTCAAATCAATCTTTGAGAAGTAACTTGCCCCTTGAAGCTGATCGAACAAATCGTCGATCCTGGGCAAAGGATACCTATTCTTGATCGTGACTTTATTAAGCTCGCGATAGTCGATGCACAGACGCATCGACCCATCCTTCTTCTTGACAAACAAGATTGGCGCTCCCCAAGGAGATGAACTAGGTCTAATGAAACCTTTAGCCAGTAATTCATCTAGCTGCGTCCGCAACTCCTTCATTTCTGTGGGTGCCAATCTGTATGGTGCTCTAGCAACTGGTGCGGCTCCGGGGATGATATCGATCCTGAATTCGACTTGCCTATCTGGTGGTAAACCAGGTAGATCTTCAGGAAACACTTCTGGGTATTCAGAAATGACAGGGATGTCTTCTAACTTCGGTTTAGGCTCATCAATAATCACTTGCGCCATGTAAATGACACACCCCTTTTTCAAACACTTGGAAGCCTTGAGCATAGTCACCTGCTCAGGCAGCCCATACTGGGTATCTCCCCGAATGGTAAGTGATTCACCAGACGGAGTCTTTATTACCACTTGTTTCTGGTTACAGACAATTTGGGCATGGTGATGAGATAACCAGTCCATACCCAGAACTATGTCAAAACCAGCCAACTTAAAGGGAAGTAGAGACAGAGGAAAAGAATGGTTCTTAATGGATATAACACATCCATCTAACACAGTAGAGACGGTTTCTATGGTACCATCCGCTAACTCTACCTCATAGTTTACGCTTAGGGTTTTGACAGGTAAATTCAACAATTTACAAAACTTATGATCTACGAAAGACTTATCTGCGCCTGAATCAAAAAGTACTCTTGCGAAGACATCATTTACAAGGAAAGTACCTGTTATGACATTATCGTCTTGCACAGCTTCTTTCGCGTCCATTCTGAAGACTCTGGCATTAGTCTTCTTAGTCTCTTCAGGCTTCTTGTTGTACTTTGGGCAGTTGGTCTTGATGTGCCCCTTTTCATTGCAACGGTAGCACGTTGCGTCTTTTATCTTTTTGCAATCCAGGGTTTTGTGGTCCGTGGACTTGCAAATTCCACAAGCAAAGGGTTTCGACTGAGTCTGAGAGTTCGACTCCAGTCTGCACTTTCCATGGTGCTGCTTCTTGCAAATTTTACACTTGGGCTTCTCATCAAACTTATGCCCATCCTTCTTCGACTCAGATCTCTTCTTGTTATCACCGTTCCCACGGTGTTTCTTGTTCGACTTTCGTGAACCGTCATCTTCACGCTTCCTCTTCTCGGCCTCCTTATTCCTCAGCGATCTCTGTCTGACCGCATCCAGAGTGAGGGATAAGGAAATGTCAGTTAAAGACCTGAAGGTAGCTGGCCGGGAAGCTTTTACGCTTGCCTTGATCTCGGGTTCTAAACCACCAATAAAGCGAGCGATTCTTTTTGGCTCCGGGGTTACCAGGTAAGGAACCAACCGGGAAAGCGTATTGAAGCTTGTCAGGTAAGCTTGACAGTCGAGGTTCGTCATCACCAACGATAGAAAGTCAGATTCTATCTTCTCCACCTCATGTTGAGGGCAGAAATTTTCCTTGATCAGGGCAATGAATTGATCCCATGACATATTATACAATGGGATCTTTCCGGAGGCCTCCATCAGAGATCTCCACCATGCCAACGCTTCACCCTTGAAGGACTGTGACACAAACTTAACTATATCCCTTTCAGCGCACCCGCTGATATCTACCACCGTGTCCATCTCGTCCAGCCAAGTCATACAGTCGACGGCTCCTTTTTCCCCAGTAAAATCCCTGGGCTTACAAGACACGAAGTATTTATAGGAGCAACCCTTGTTACGGGGTTCTTGATGCAGTACTAAATGCTGAGATGGGCCACTTTGATGGTTGGTGGACTGACGATCATCACCATCTTTCTTGGGTCCATTCTTTTTGGGAGGAGGCTTGCTATGAGCCTCAGAATGTGTCCTGGGCTTTGAATGTATGGCAGAGTGGGTCCTACTTCGAGTACTACTGTAATCTTCATACTGCCTTTCCAAAGCCTGAGTAACAGCGCCGTCTATAACCGCTTTTAATTCAGCACCCGTTAACGTAATCTGGGCGTTCTCATTTTGCTCCACTGGATGGCTATTTATTTCGTCTGAATCAGCCATTTGAATTGAACTGTTGCAGAAAACAAGGACAATATCTTATTTGGGAGTTTTTATTATGGAATTACCCCTTAGGGTAACTCGTTAACCATGGTAAACAGAGACCATATTCGGTTAACTTATTAATCGTACTAATTTAGGATCTCAATTAAAATTTATCCTAATTATAAACAATAACAATATATTTTAGCACATAAGGCTTAGTCACATGGACAATTTAAATTATAAGCTATGATTTCAGAGAATCAAGACTTTTAAGGTTTGAACCTAGTTCATTACCCTTATCAGACAGGGAGTCATAGCTACCTCTGTCTTTTGGCTCATATGGAAGTGAGCTGGGCCCGTAGGCATCATGTTACCACGTACGGTAAAATATGATCATCTTAATTGATGATCTTAACCCATGATTCAGAGATCATATAATTGGGTTTGGAATCTTCTAAAGAATCCTTATACATATAAGAATGACATGTGATTTTAACGAATCACTTTCTGCCAGGAGTGTTAACATGTTTTAAGATGTTAACAGGGATTTGAATCTTTTAAACAGGTCTTACCATATTGGCCCGGTCTTATATTTGACACGTGGCTAGGTTTCACTCTTTAAGATTCTTACTTAAATAATTACATAGGCAGGTTAATTTAAAAGGAATGATTTAAATTTATTTATTTCGTTTATAATTTATTTATGCACAAAATGGCTACATGAAATTTATAAAACAACCATTCCATTAATTATACATAGGTTACATGTTGCCCTAAACGGGTCTTTTCAAACAAACCATTTCCCACGCAGGGGTTTTAAACAAGTACTTGCCCACGCAGGGGCTTTAAACAACAAACTAGTCCTCGCAGGGACCTTAACAATTAAACATCATACCCACGCAGGGGTTAATGGAAAATAGACCCACGCAGGGGTCAAATCATCACACATACATACCCACGTAGGGGTTTATGGAAGGATAGGCCCACACAGGGGCTCAAAACAAACATACAAACAAACATACAAACACACATACCCTCATAGGGGTTTAACAACCAAATACACCCACGCAGGGGCTTATACAGAAAATGGAAGGATTCAATGATCCTTCTTGTTCTTCCCTTTGATCAGGCCTACTAATCCCTGGAAGAATGTCTGCCTCTCCCTACGGTCCCTGTGCACTTCCCGTTCCACCTGATCCAGCCTTTGAAGGAGTTCCTCATGCTCAGGTGGGGAGAACCTAGGCGGCTGCGATTGAGTCCGTATGATAGGCCTAGGTGGTATCTGGTACCCTTGTGTTGGGTACCCAACTCCCCATGGAGCTCCGTATGATCCTTCCGGTTGCAGGGCATTGTAGTTAGCTGCCATCAAGTAGGGGTCGGCCTCTGCGTACCCATAGTTGTGGTGGACTGGCGGCTCGAACGGGTTGTATGCCATGGAGCCTGTATAAGCTGGGATTGGGTTGTCAAAACCCATTGGCGGCGGCTGCGGCATCGCTGGGTTGGAAGGCCCACCCATTTGTGGGTCCTCCTGACGTGGCGGGTAGTGACTAGCACTTGACTGTCGTGGGGAACTGAGATGGAAGTCCCCTGGTCGTACCGACATGCGGGCACCGGTTCTCCTACGCCTTGGCGGTTGAGGAGGTGCCGGCTGAACTGGTGGAGGTGGAGGTGGTGGCGTAACTGCCACAAATCGGTGATCCTCAGATGAATCTTTATGATGCGGCTACGGCTGTGGCTGCTGCTGCTGAGACTGCTGCCGCTGCCCATGAGACGACGAGTGGTGAGAAGGTGTATAGTACCACTCGTGCTGATTAAACAGGGCTTGGAAACTGTCTGGACCACCATAGGGTGATCCGTGAAAAGACGATCCGTCGGAGATCTCAATCGGATGGTTTGGAGTGCCACTAGCAGGCATGACGGGGTCCGTATCCTCGTCCATGTCATCAGCGTGATCGCCAGAAAAGTGATCGTCTGGCCCTAGTGGGTTGAAACCCACGGGTTCTGGTATGAATCCTACCGGGTTAAACTGTCCCCGAAAAATAGGTGTAGGGTCTCCATAGGAATGATGGGACAAAGATCTCTGCAGCGGTATGTAGGAAGGCAGAGGGTTGTTGGGCTCGTCTTCCGAATGTGGTCCGTATGAATTGTGGACCGGAGGTGTAGAGCTGTGCGAAACGGATCGTCTCGCCGGCTCGAACAGGTTTCTCCTGTTCTGACGTGGATCTTCGCTCTCCGTAGCAGTTGGAGCTCGTACGTTGGACGGTCCAGCTTCATGGTCATTGGGGGCGGTGACTGGCCCCTTGCCTCGTCCTCGTCTCCTAAAGAATCTTGGAGGCATTTTGATGTTCCTGTCAATAAGGTATAAGATAACAATAACAAATATAAATTTAAAGGACAAAACAAAAACCGAATAAGGTGGAATTTGTCCTATGTTATAAGTCTAGACTCGGAGGTTTAGAAATGTGCAATTGTGTAACTAAGATTAAACACAAAAGGCTAGTGTTTAATTCACTCAGAGTTGGCTGTGATACCAACCTGTCACACCCCGATTTCCACGTGTCACCGGTGGGCCCGGTGGGGGAGTATCGTGACGTGGTTGGCAACGTAATAGTCAAACAACACAATATTATTATGCACAGCGGAAGCAAATTTAAAATATGATACAACCGAATTTAATATTGTTTATCAATGTAACAATATCCGGAAGTTATCCACAGAACGGATCGAAACAAAATAATATTAATGGTTCAACAGACTTCTGGCATCCTAAGCTTGCGAGACTTTTTATTGATGCTTAGGAGACAATCCAGCCAATTTCGTTTAGTACCTGCATTCAGTCTTTTTGGGAAAATACGTCAGTTTACACTGGTAAATACAATCAACTGACTCATTTTGGAAAATGATTGAAAATTGGTTTGGATGCACATGGCATAAACATTTTTATTTAACTTGGGAGAATTATTTAATATTATAATCTTGTGAACGAATTACATGTTACTTATGCGTTCAGTAGCCCGGATCTAGTCCGGGTTAAAGATCAATAGACACACCACATCATTGAGTTATACACGGACGGTGTACGCCTACACCCCGTGCTCAGGTCGCGGCCATCTCGTAAGATGATGCCAAGGATATCCGGGACATGGTCATTAACCCCCCAAAGGCTGTAAAGTAAACAAGACTGTTTAAACGAGCCGATCAAATTATTCAACTACCCACTTAATGTGGAGATTTGATGCTCGATCAAGCGGTACGCTATGTACCGTAACCCAAGCCCGTATAGGGAAAATAAGTTAAAAGCATTTACCTGAGTAAGTATTTATCACAACAAGCAAAATGCACGAAGCTTTTACTGGTTCTCCTAATCTGGAACGAAGGTTTATAATAACCTATTAGAATTCTAACGGGTCTTTTATTAAGTTTAAGCTTAGACCGGCTAGTTTCAAGATACGGTTCGTACGCACGATTAAGCGAAGACCGGATAGAATGTGATTCAGACCCGACAAGTTTGAAGACTTGTTTATTATGGGTTTATTATTCACATTCTGGATTTTTAGATAAAACCGTTAAGGTTTGACCCGTTTCGGCTAATTTATGTAAACTTGTTACATAAACCGAACCGTACGCGTAATAAGCGTGACGGGTAGTCATGAGAGCTATATACAGGTTTCCTAAGTTAATTATGTCTCAATTATGTTATGACATCAGTAAGGTGTCTTTCGTTATGCCCGAAATGTGTTTAAACGCAAACTAGGCCCCGTAGGGGTAGTTCGGTCATTTTAAAAGTTTATAAAAGGGTTTAAGTGACAACCTGAGTTACAGGTCTGATGTAAACAGAAAATATACTCAATTTGCTAAGTTATATCAGTAGGTTAAAGCATGTATGTGAACCTTATCATTTTTAACCAAACTAGGCCCCGTAGGGGTATTTTGGTAATTTCACATCAGCCGAAAAGCTCAAAACTGAAGTCTGAGTTTATCAATCTTTGCTTACTGTTAAAATATTATAATTTTCCTCTTATATCAGTAGGTATCAACCCGGGTATGTCCAATATGATTTTAAAACATACTATGCGTTAAAAACGCTAATTAAAGCGATTAAAGGCCATTACCGGGTTCGATACTTAAATCTGATATTTTTTATATTTCCAGAAGGATTAAAATAATTTATTTATCATAACTAATCAGTAGCAAAAGGTTTGGAGTCGTTTAGATGTGTAAAACTCATTTTATGGCCCGTAAGGGCAAAACCGACAATTACCGGATTAAGCCTACGACTACTAGTTATGCTCAGCCTAAAATTAATTAAAAATCTTTAAAAATCCCAAAATAATATATTACATCAGTGGGTAAAAGATTTGATACCAAAAAGTATGTTTAACTAGGCTATACGCTAATTACGCCATTTTATTAACATAAAGCATTAATTTTGCGATAATGAGCATAACTCTTAATCTACAAGTCAAACTGATGTCAAACTTTGCATACAAGTCTATATATTAGTAACAAAGGTTTCTACACTTTTACATTTTCATAAATCACGTTTTAAGGTAATAAGGGCATAACGGTCAACATATGAGCAATTAACGGAAACATGCATATAAATTGGATAACTAATGAACCAAGGTGTGTAATCACAGAGGGTTGTTCTAACATGTAACCTAGTCCAATTAAAGCTCTGAGGCATTTCTAAAATATGCCTAAACGGGTCAGAACTGAAAGTCAAAGTGAAAGTCAAACTATGTGACTTTCGGTTCCGAACCGGGTCTACACAGGAAATAGTCGGGTTGAACAGGTTTGGACATGTTCTTACACTAATTACTAAGTTATAACAATGATCAAACAGGTTATATATGTTCTAGATAGCTAATTATGCATAAATGACATTTTAAGAATCCTGTTGACTTTTTTAAGTACATGTTTGACCCGACATTTGAACTAGTTAGAGTGGTGATCAGGGGAAACCCTTTTGGGGTTTTATTACCCACATAATTACCAACTCATAACTACTTTTAATTCGAGATATGACTGAGCCATTATTGACTAATCTCGAAGTCAAACCGTAATTACGACGGTTTGACTTTTAGCTAATTAACCAAGCTAAACTCAAACAAAGAAGAACTAGAAGACTTACAAGAGTCCTATGCACGACTTAAGATCAAATGGACCTGCTTGAGAGCTCCAGGAATGATCAAACAATGCAGAAGAAGGTGTGAGAATGTTTGTGACATTGAAGTGCCTTATATAGTGGTTTCACTCACCACATTTGATTGACAAACAAGTCTATTAGTGCCCACAATCGATCAACAGGTGTCCTAGAGGCTTAGGGGGTGTTTTAGGGGCCAGGAGAAGTGGAAAAACGGGTAAAGGTCGCGCATAACAGCCATGGCAGACAAACAGCAACATTTTGCGGAGCTGGGCATCCCTCGCGTGGCGCGAGGGACCCCTCGCGTGGCGCGAGCACCTGCAGATCAGCAACTTTTGATTTCATTTGCGATTCAGTACTTGGCTCTTCAAAACTCGAATAGGTACTTGTTTTATGCATGGTAAACCCTTATTATTGATCTAGTAAGGCTTTAAAACATATACCCACCTTGCCAAGTCCCCGGGTAACTTTATTGTCACCCGAAAAGTCCTAACTTTCAACGTTTACGCTTTTACACTTCGCACACGAATTTGATCATAACTTTCTCATACGTTAACGAAACTTTATGAAATTTTTATGGTGCATTCTCGTGAGCATAATTAATATTTACAAAGCTTCGGGTTTGTCAAAAGGTCACTTAGAGGTATAATTTAAACATGTTGACACATTTGGTCCCTGTAGTTTGAAATCTCCCACTTGTAGCTTCGTATGATCCATGATTTATTCGTTTGAAGGTATGAGCATCGTGTAGGGTTAATATACATTATATTTATTCACAGTTGACACTTAGAATACGTATATTCACATACTTTCCATGTTTGTCAACTTTAGTCCTTCCATAATATTTCTTTCACACGTTTAAACTTTATAACACGTGTCAACACGTTATAGGACGTGAATTTTCGAGGTGTTACAATTACTGATTCTTGTGCCTTTCTAATTTGTTCATTTAATCCCTATGATCATCATACCACAGGTCGTATTATGGGTCTAAGGGATTGGGTGTTGGTATTCTAGGTATCTCTTCTGGGTTAAAATCATGCATTTGGATTTGATTTTCTGGGTTGTTTTCAATTTCCATTGGCTGAGTGGGAAACTAGGGTAATGGTTGAGGGGCTATGAGTTGCTCCAGGTTTGGGTCCGCAGCTGTGGTTGCTAAGATATGGAAATTTGCTAAACCTCTATTAAGCATATCTTGGGTGTGAGCATTTGTTTCTCTCTTAGCGGCTGCTAGTACTCGTTGCTGTTGTAACTTTTTCATTCTCTTCCTACGCTCATGTGCTCCTCTACTGAACCATCCTCTCTTTTTAGGAGGGAATGGCTCTTCAGACTGAGCCTTAAACACGAATATCCCATCTTCATTGTCAGCTGAATACCCTGAGAGGGCAGGCTGTGAAGAGGTGCCTTCGCTCCTAGGTGAGCCAGACAACTGACGATAAGCGTCGGAGGGTCCTTGATCGCTCATACTGTAAACTAACAAATAGTCAAATAACACACAACAATAAAATACCGATATGCACGTATTTCCGTAATTAATTTCCTAACGTATGATATCTTAGTGTCAATAGAACACTTCTGTGGCTGAATCAGTGGCTTAGCTCTAATACCACCTTCTGTCGCAACCCCCGTCCCCTAACAACCCGGGAGCGGGCGGCCGCAGTCAGTTTCGGTGGTATCCAGGTGTTTATCATTTTGGCAGCGGAATCACATCAGGATCGCAGTTAGGAAATATTATATCAGAGTAAATTACCACACTTTCATATTATTAAACACGTGGGAATAATCCCAAGTTTTAAGTACACACATTTTCATAGGAATAAATCCTATTTTATTTAATGAAACATCTCTTTATTTTAGGTAACCTTATAGCCACTTTTCCAAGCCTTTAGTGCTGTCCAGCTGGCTTCTATTTGGCTTTCACATTTTGTTACCTGAAACGCGTTTAAAAACTTTTTGTCAGTGGGAAATACTGGTGAGTGAATCTCAGTTTAATCAAGTTAAGTAAAACCATTGTACAGTATTGAGGGCGGTCGCGCAATTACATTTGTTTCCATCTACTTAATTACCACCCACGGTACTGTCAACCCGACTTGTGGTCATGTTACTCCTCGCAAGGTAGTAACAAATTTTGTATACAAAACCCCAACATACCGACGATAATTGTAGAATACAAATACTCAATCACTGTTTAATATAGTATTAGTTATGTGAGGTTTTGTAAAAACAATTTGCAAAAAGGAGATTACTTACATTGCTGTCTTAGGGTTTTCCTTAAGGATTTCCTGGTGATTATCTATAAATTACACAAATGCACACGCGTTAGTATAATAACCCAATATTTATATTAGTAATACCCTCCCCTAGACGGCATTCCAACGACTACGTCGGGCAGAACCACGACAGCCGTTACGGAACCCTGGATCAATCGGGCAGCGTATCTAATACGTAACCGGGGTTATGATACTTACAACGGGGCAGAACTTCGTTATTTAGGGGGTATTATGCCCGAGAATAGCTTTATCTATATAGAAATTCGAGAGAGAAAATAAGAGATGAGCGAGTTCGACTGAAGGCCGATCAAGGTAATTTATAGGGCTGCTCGACCACCCTGTCGCGGCCCGCGAAGGATGTACCAAGAGGCTACGCGGCCCGCGAGGCCAACTAGGGTAGGCCCTAGCTTGGCTGACTCGAACCCTAGACCCAACACGTTCACGACATGTGGCATGCTAGGGTTTTCCCCTGATCTCCCATCTGTCGCGGCCCGCGTAAGAGCCCTAAGGGGTCTTCGCGTCCCGCGACAGCCCATTAAAAATTGTTTTTAATTAACTTTAATAAAAATAAAGGTATTCGGGCCCTGTTCTCGTATACGGGGTGTATTGTAGGTCATATTGGGGCACTGTAAATATTAGGGGTGTCGGAAATTATTTAGGAGGGTTGTTATAGAATTGGACGGAATGAGCATGATTCCGGAAACACAAGTGCTCAGATGGCTTCATTGGATACCGAAGAAAATCAATTGTTTTCTATGGAGAGCGGTACCGGATCGAATTCCGACTAGAGACGCTTTGGCATTGAGGAATATACACATCCCCTCGGTTCTATGTGTGCTTGGTAACACACACAATGAATCGGTGGATCACTTGCTGATCTCTTGTCAATATGCTCAACTGGTTTGGACGGCGATCTCGTTATGGGTCAAAATTCCCCTTCCGAGATACCTACTAAGTGTGGTAGGACTACTGGAACATATCGAAACACATAGTGCATCACAAGAAAAAAAAAAGAAGGCGGTTTATCTAGTCATTGCGGCGACATGTTGGACTTTATGGCGGATCAGAAATAACGTGATTTTCAATTGCAAAACAACACAGGTTTCAAGGGCAGTCGGCGACATAAAGGCACTATCGTTCTTATGGGTTAAAGCAAGGGCCGGAAAAGTGGATCTAGCTTGGAAAGATTGGGGTGAATTTAATTGTTTCAAATGAGGTTTTTGTATTGATTGTACTGTTTCTTTTGTTTTGCTCTACCTGTACTTATATCACTGCCTTAGCATCTTGCTAAGGTTGTGGTTTTTCTGTTTATCTATATGAAATCGCCTTCTATTAAAAAAAAATAACCACTCACGCTTTTTATATAAAAAAAAAAGCTTGAAATTATTAAACTGTGAACAGGAAAGGGAATAGACGCATAAGAACTAGGGCACACACGTTTGGTGAATGTGCAATTAATTTCATTAATGTCGATATGTACCAAACAATACAGACATCTTGGACCACCTGACATGGCCCCTTGTTTTCCCAGTTTACAAAACTTAATATTTATTTATCCTGTAAATAAATCCTCAAAACAATTTATTTATCCTTGTATTCGTGAATTATAATGCTACAAACGTGTGAAGTTTACTAGTTTAGCTCACTTAAAAATGCCATGTTTTGAAAATCCTGATGAAAAGTAATAAGTGTTAATGTTAATGTAAGGTGTTTATCGAACCTCTACGGGTTTGAATGGGTATATTTGAGTTTTTCTAAGACGAATTCGAATCGAATTTGAGACGGTTTGATTCGAATAAATAGAATTATGATGAAAATATATGTATTCACATGCAATAATAAAAAAACGACATTTACTTTTCGAGTTCTCATATTCACAAATTCGAATTTATTTCGAAAATCAAATTCAAAATTTGGTTTAAATGATATGATGATCGAATTCAAATCTGGTTTGGTATGAAGCTCAGTATTTTTAATCAAACAATAAACACTTGGATATATATAGTAAGAAAACAACACCTTACTTGCTAGATTTGCTAGATATTTCACCGACATGTCATAAAACTAGTATTTATTTTATAATATAATGTTAAATGGTCTTTAGACATACAATATTTTATAAAACTAGCATAATTTCATAATACCGGGCTAATTGTCTCGGCCTACACCCGCAATCTGTGTCGATTAGGCTTTGTCTTTGTTGACAGATACAAACAAAGTGAAATAAATGATACATCATTTTAAATTTTAAATTATTTTTTTTAAAACAAAATCATAATATATGACAATGACTAAGAGCAAGGTTTTAAATTTTAAATTATTTTTTAAAAACAAAATCATAATATATGACAATGGCTAAGAGTGTTCATGAGCCGAGCCGAGCTAGGGTAAGCTCGGGCTCGGCTCGATTATAAACCGAGCTGGCTCAGCTCGGATTTGAAACCAAGCTGAAAATCTAAGCTCGGGTTTGGCTTAGTTTTAAACCGTATAAACTTCTATCACCTCACTGACATATAGGTCATGTGGTTTTCGAACATTTACAGTGCATATATTTGTGTGATTTCTTTCGAACATTTACAGTGCATATATTTGTGTGATTTCTGCATATTTTAGGAAATGGTTATTAGTGAAAGAAAAAATATTGTTCATCTATATATTTAGAAAGATGTTGTTCCCTTACATTTATTTTTTAATCTTTTTTTATAGTGGTTGTTAGTAAGGGTGAAAGAAAATGTAATAAAAAAGGTATAAAAATTTTATTTAATTGAAAAGAAGAAAAATACAGTGATTTTTTAGTATAAGTATATGGATTGTAATAGAGGAGCTGATGTGAATGTTATTAACTAGTTTTAAGCCCTCGCGTTGCAGGGCGAGGGCATAAACTGTGCTACTAGCATTTAGGGGTAGAACCATGCTAAGTGGCAAGTCAAAAACAACCAAAACCGGAAAAAACGTAAAAGAAAAAACACGGATTTATAACACCAAGTAAGTCACACGATGTAAAACGTAGATGAACTCGAAATTATACTGACAAGTATTAGAAAGTCGAGGGGTGAAAAGAAACTTTTAGAAAATGAAGGGACAAAGGTGACAATTTTAAAACTTAAAAGATGTAGAGTAAATTACTTTTGAGTCCTTTCGTTTTAAACCACTTGATTTCAAAATAAAAAAAAAGTTTAACGCCCTGAGTCTCTAACAGCTCACCTTATAACATTTTGAGTCCAATTTTTTTAACACTATTTTGATTTTGCTAAATAAACATCACTACCCTTTTTCCATTTGCCCCTTATTTACCATTCCATCGTCAAACCTAAATCAATTTCTTGATATCTTGGCCATTCCCAACGTCACAACACTACATCTCCGTGGAAAGCACCAAGATTTTCATCTCTCCTTTTTTTTAACGACAACTTTCTTTGGGTAAATTACACTTTTCGTCCTTTATATTTGTATCGAATTGCAATGGATAGCCTTTAACTTCAATAATTACAGTCACAATCCTTTATTTGACAAACTCGTTACATCTTTGGTCCTTTGACTCTAACCTAGTTAAAATTTTTAGTTAAATCCAGTCATATGCTTTTCACATAAGGGCAAATTTGTCTTTTTACTGTTCCAAGGACCATTTGTGTAGTAAATATCCATGTCCACTCTCCCTCTATGAACTGTATGAACTGTCTACAACAATATACAACCCAAATCCTTATTTCCTTACTCTTTCTTCTCTCTCTCTAGAAAATGCAAGCCACCACCACCCTTGTGGTGGAGCCACGGCGACAGCGCCACCCCCACAGTGTAACACCTTTAAAATCATATTTGCGGCAACGAATACAGAAAGAAAGCTTGACCCATTTCCAGGAGTTTTCTGCTTTATTTGGTCTAAGATTCCAAGCAAACCGTGCAGCATTCCAACAATTACTCCTCTGGTTACCGGAATCAGAAGAATCCGCTGCCAGGTGTCCGACAGCTGCTGTAACCGTAGCCACGCAACACCCTCTTTTTGAGTCCCGACCCTTTAAAGCACAATTCAAGGTCAAGGCACTATTATAGTTTCATTTCAACCCTCAAAATTCAGAAGCATCATTCATTTCACTTTAAAAGGAAATCAGATCTACAAAACACAGAATTCATATAGACTTAACTACACATATCACTTATATAAATGTTTCAACCTCTACTGCCGCCAGACCACCACCACTAGGTTCGCTTCATCACAGAAATTAGAAACTGATTTCGATTCTTGTCGTAGAGTGAAACTGAGATCTATACAATTCTAGTTTGTAAACAATTGTTGATTGAACAACTCTTTGATTTTGCGCCATAAATCTGATGAAGAAAGGGTTCCTCTGGCAAAATGAATCAAAGTTGGTGATAAATTGGCAGTTATGAAGGTTGGCTGATACATAAGCATCTAAATGTTCCCAAGCAGATCGAGCTCCAAGATCATTAAGGGATGGTGGTGAGACTTTAGGTTACAGCAGTTCTACAGAGAGAAAAAAGATTATTGGGATAAGGGTTTGGGTTGTGTGTGATTGGGAAAATGAAAGAAATAAAAAGATATTTTATATACAAATATTTTATATACAACAGTAAAATTACTAATATACCCTCATGTGCATAGTACATGTCATAATTAATTGAAAATTTTAACCTGGTTTGTGCTAAAGGACCTAGGGTGTAATAGGTTTTCCAAATAAAAGACTGTAACTGTAATTATTGAAGTTAAAAGCTATCCATTGCAATTCAATATAAACATAAAGGACGAAAAGTGTAATTTCCCCAATTTCTTTTTAATTCCTATCGTCTATGACTTAACCCAAGACCTCCCCTCCTAAACTTAGGTGTTTAAAGGCTTTGCCTTTTCCAATGGACCACCACCCAATGGAAAACACCAAGATTTTCATCTCTTTCTCCCATAAATCGATATATGCATCCATATTCCCATTAACCCATCTTCAAGCATTCAAATCACTTCATCTCTCTCTCTCTCTCTCTCTCTCTCTCTGTATCTTTTTGCAAATACTATTTCTGCCAGAAGAAACGAACTGTAGGGGTTGGGTAGGTTTGGATTGGATGTTGTTTTTCGGTGAAGACCGAAAGTTTCCATCGTATTGCGTACTACATTCTAATCCCATGTAGATTTTGTTCCCCCTCTCTAGAAACCCAAACTTTTTCTTTCTCTACAACAAATCGGTATCATCGTTTGATCTAAAACATGCAAGCACCGAGCAATCGATTGGCTCTTTCCGGAAATCCCACCGTCTTTGTTGGAGGAATTTAAATCACCACCGAAGCCACCGATCGAGCAAACTTTTTCTTTGTTGAAGCGATTATAAATTGGCAAGCGCCCAAAACACCTACTGAAATTCGCAGCTTCTTGGGTCTAGCAGGTTACTATAGACGTTTCATTGAAAACTTTTCAAGGATTGCCGCACCTTTAACTTCGTTAACTCGCAAGCATGTCAAGTTTGACTGGGGTCCCAATCAGCAAGAATCCTTCGATATTCTTAAGCAGAAATTAAGCAATGCTCTGGTATTGACATTGCCATAAGGGATTGAAGAGTTTGTTGTGTACTGCGACGCATCGCACACTGGTATGGGATTGTGTGCTCGTGCAGAGAGGTAAGGTCATTGCATATGCATCCCATCAATTAAAGGTGCACGAAAAGAACTACACCACCCATGATTTGGAATTGGGTGCCGTTGTATTTACACTGAAACTTTGGAGGCATTATCTTTATGGAATAAAGTGTGTGATTTATTCAGATCACAAGAGCCTTCAACATCTGTTTAACCAAAAGGATCTTAATATGAGGCAGCGTCGTTGGATGAAGACTTTGAATGACTGTGATTGCGAGATTCGATATCATCCGGGCAAAGCTAATGTCGTAGCTGACGCTCTAAGCAGGAAGGAAAGGGTTAAGCCTATTAGAATCAATGCCAAAAGCATTGAATTAAAGAACATATTGAATGAAAAGTTGCTAGCCGCTCAGAAGGAAGATGTATTAGAAACTAACTATCCGAATGAGAAGTTAGGCGTAACTGCTGATCAATTATCATATGGAAAGGATGGAATCCTTAGATTAAATGGTCGAATCTGGGTCCCTATCCATGGGGGACTTAGAGACGTGATCCTTCAGGAAGCTCACAGTTCGAAATACTTAGTCCATCCTGGCAGTGATAAGATGTACCAGGATTTAAAGGCAAATTATTGGTGGATAGGTTTGAAGAAATCTATAGCCACTTATGTGGCTAAATGTCTGACATGCGCACAAGTTAAAGCAGAACATCAAAAGCCGTCAGGTTTACTGCAACAGCCTGAACTTCCCACCTGGAAATGGGAAATTGTAACTATGGATTTTATTACTAAGTTACCAAAGACGAAACGTGAAAATGATACGATATGGGTTATAGTCGATAGATTGACCAAGTCAGCTCACTTCTTGCCTATTAAAGAAACACACAGCTCCGACAAGCTAGCTCAGCTATACGTGGATGAGATAGTATCCCTCCACGGAGTGCCAGTATCTATTATCTCTGATAGGGATACTAGATACACATCTCATTTTTGGAAAAGCTTTCAGCAATCCTTAGGCACTCGTCTAAATTTCAGCACCGCATATCATCCTCAGACAGATGGCCAAAGCGAGCGTACAATTCAAACACTTGAAGATATGCTCAGGGCTTGTGTTATTGATTTAGGTGGAAGTTGGGATGACCACCTTTCTTTGTTTGAATTTTCGTACAATAATAGTTATCATTCGAGTACTTAAGCAGCGCCTTTTGAGGCCTTGTACGGAAGAAAGTGCAGAATGCCAGTTTGTTGGGCAGAATTCGGAGATGTCCAACTATCAGGACCTGATATAGTCCTTGAGACGACGGACAAGATTGTCCACATCCGTGATCGTCTCAAAGCTGCCAGGGATAGGTATAAAAGTTACGTTGATAAGAGGCGCAAACCTCTAAAGTTTGAAGTTGGTGATAAAGTATTACTCAAAGTGTCACCTTGGAAAGGGGTAATGCGTTTTGGCAAAAAGGGCAAGCTAAGCCCAAGATACATAGGACCATTCGAGATCATCGAATGTGTCGGGACTGTAGCCTACAAGCTAAATCTGCCTGAAGAGCTTAGTGGAGTACATAATGTGTTCCACATCTGCAATTTGAAGAAATGTCTAGCCGATGAATCGCTAGTAATGTAACATAAGGACGTGCAGATTGATGAGAGCTTGAAGTTCGTTGAAAAAAATTTGTCGATCGAGGATCGACAGGTTAAGAAGCTTAGAAGAAAGCATGTGCCGATCATCAAGATAAAATGGGATGCCCGTAGAGGCCCAGAATACACGTGGGAGGTTGAATCCACAATGAAACAGAAATACCCTCATTTATTTCAGTAAATCTCGAGGTCGATATTTCTTTTAAGGGGGTGAGGATGTAACACCTTGCAAAATCATGTCTAATACAGTGGTGACACGTGTCATAAACCCTGATCGTGATAAAAGATAACTTGAGGGACTAAAACTGTCAAACAGTGTAAAGATGTAAATAGAAGGACCAAAAGTGTCAACATGCAAATCTTATGCCTCTGAATGACCTTACAAAATATTCATATTAGTTATGGAATGAATAAACAGATACCAGAAGCCGTTTGCGCTTAAAAATCAAAAGTTACAAAACACCGGGGTTAAAAGTGTCAACATGTTAATTCTTACCTCTGAGTGATCTTTTAACGTTCCCAAAGCTTTGTAATATATTATTATACCCTCATGGATATCTGATAAAAATTCCATGAAGATCCGGTTCAATATTGTGGAGTAAATTGAAGATTCCAAGAATAGGGGTTAAAAGTGTAAAAGTGGGAATTCTTCATTCGGGAACCATTTACAATATGTCCAAGACATCTTTTTGCATGGCTACACTCCCTAGAGCATCCCAGACCTGACTATATTGACCATGGATGCTGAAAATGTCAATTTATCCAACAATGGAAGTGCAGGGACTGAACATGCAACAAAACAAAAGAACTTTAAAAATTGTACCCTCGCGTGGCGCGCCAGGACTAGCCTGGTCTGGCGTGTGGCGCGACGGAGGACCTTTTCCAGCAAAACTGGCAGGTGCCCAGCATGCAACCTGCAATCTCCACAAGATCTTCTGCAACTCTGGGGCGAATTCAGCAGCATGCAAATGGTTTCTAAAAACCACTAGACACCTGTATACATCAGATTTCACCTGGGGGATACTTGCTTTGATCCTAGAGCATTCAAAATCCTATTTAAGGGCCTCAATTCTCATTCTTGAACTTGCCCATTCAAAGAATTTTCACATACAAGCTCTCAACTGAGTTCTCTGAAGCAACCTGGTCATTAAGGAGGCTCTAATAGTTCAAAATTTCATGCTAAGGACCATTGTAAGTGTTCTTACCTTCTGTAGTTAAGCTTTCGTTAGTTTAAAGACCGAAAGTCAAAGTTAGCGTAATTCTGCTTTGACTTTGTGATTAATCACTAACGGTCCAGCCATTATTCGAATTGAAAGTGGCTTTGTGTTGGTAATTATGTAGGTGTTAAACCCTTAAAAGGGCACCTTCTAATTATCACATTTGCTTGGTCAATTGTCGGGTCAAACTTCTTAATAAAAAGTCAAACGAGTCAGTTTTTGCAAAATAATTCATAACTGATAATGCTGAAGTTATGGAACATGTTTTAACACTTAAATAACTTGGTAAATAATATAAGAACATGTTTAGGCATGTTCAACCCGACAATTCTGAGTTTAGGCTCGGTTCGCAACCGAAAGTCGCAAAAGTAGACTTTTGCTTTGACTTTCAGTTCTGACCCGATTTAGCTTAGTTTAGATATGTCTTAGGGTTCCTTTAGGACCATAATATATGTTAGTTTAACCCTCTGAGGTTATACAACATGGTTCAATAGAAATCCTGGTTCATTGCATGTTTTCGTTAAATGCTTAAAAGATGACCGCCATGCCCTTTTGATATTAAAACGAGATTTTTGAAAATGTGAGAGCACAAAAACCTTTATTACTGATATATTAGTATTTCCTAAAAATTTGACATCCGAATCTGGTCTGAATTTAGAGTTATGCACGATATCGTAAAACAAAAGATTTTTGTTAATTAAATGGCATAAATCATATTTAAACCCAATTTTTGGCACCAAACTTGCCACCTACTCTTAAGATATAATATTTTGAGATTTTTGGAATTTTTTGTTAAATTTTATACTAACCATAACATAGAGTTCTTGCATGGACTCGGTGATTGACGATAATGCCCTTTTCATTAATAAAATAAGTTTTATGCATCATTTGCATGCCAAACCTTTTTCTACTGATTTTATATGTTAAATAAAATATTTTAAACAGTTGAGACTGATCAAAATCCCAGATTTCCTTAAACAACCCGAATATCGTTAAATACCGACTTTTATGCGATTTAGGCGCATAGTATGGTTTAAAACCATATCTAGCACCTAAGACTTGTTACCTACTGATGTTATGAATAAATTTTTATACTTTAACACTAACTTCAAGTCTTAAACTCAGATTTCCAAATTTGACCCTTAAAGCGTATGTGAAATGACCAAAATGCCCCTACGGTGCATAGTTTGGCCATAAATGATAAATTTCACATATATATAATATCTTACTGATATAACTTGTTAAAATAAATATTTTTACTGATTTTTTTAGACCAGAACCTCAGATTGCTATTTAACCTCTTTTATAAACTTTAAAATAACCAAAATACCCCTACGGGACTTAAATTGGTTTTTAATTCGTTTTGGGCATAATGGAAGATATCCTACTGATATCATAACATATTTTAAGCATATTAACTTGTGGAACCTGTATATGACTCATTTGGTTACCCGTTATGCATATTCGTGTTTGGTACGGTTTATGTAACTAGTTTGCATAAATTAACCGAAACGGGTCAAACCTTATCATTTTTACTTCAAAATCCAGAATGTGATTAGTTTACCCATTTATTTCAAGTCTTCATACTTGTCGGGTCTAAATCACATTCTAATCCGGTCTTCGCTTAATCTTGCGTTTTGAACCGTAAACCTTTCATTAAAACTAACCGGTCTAAGTTGAGACTTAAATAAGACCTGTTAGGAATCTAATAGGTTATTAAAACCTTCGTTCCAGATTAGGAGCCCAGTAAAAGCTAATTGTACTTGCTGATTTGATATACGGCTGAGAATAAAAAAACATTACTTTTAGCTCAGGTAAATACTTTTAACTTATTTTCCGTTATACGGGCTTGGGATACAGTATTATAATAATACCGCTTGGTCGGGTATGAAATCATTTAATCGGATTGTGATTAATAAATTTACATAACCCGTTTTAATTTGTTTTGTTTGATACAAAGCCTTTGGGGGGTTAATGACCGTGTCCTGGATATCATCGGCTCATTTATTTGAAATGGCCACGACTTAAGCACGTGGTGTAGGCATACACCTGACAGTTGCGTACGTAAAAGATATAACCACTCGTTGAGGATAACTCGCTGTGGGATTATATTAGTGGTGTGTCTATTAATCTTGTCTCGGCTCTTCTAACCGGGTCCTAAACGGACGACAAACATATAAATCTGTATACAAGATTATTTTTAAATAATTGTCCCAAGTTATTAAAGAATATTTGTGCCTTGTGCATTCAAATCAATTTTCCTTAGATATATTCAAAAGAGTCAGTTAATTGTATTTACCAGTGTAAACTGGCGTATTTTTCAAAAAGACTAAGTGCAGGTACTACGCGTAATGGGCTGGAACTTCTGAGTATTAAATAAAGAGTCTTGCAAGCTTTTGATACTTAAAATCTATTGAACAATATTTCTTTCTGTTTTAGATCCGCCTTTGGATCCACTTACAATCCGTTGTGTAATATTTTATTATACTTTCAACTCGGTTTGTATAATTACTTTTAAACTTCCGTTGTGCATTAAACTGTGATTAATTGACTACGATGATATCAACTACGTCATGATACTCCCCACCGGTAATACGTGGAAATGTCGGGGTGTGACATTTTGTCAAGCAGATTAACCATGTCGTCGCCACTTTCACTGTCATTCCAAGCCCTCTGTTCTCTGTCTCTCTCTACATGTAGCAGAAGGTGCACTATCAAGCATCAACTTTGAAAATGGCACTTTTGTAAATTTGTTGGTTAACCATGGGTGGTCTTGTCATTTCCGTTTGAAAATCACAAAAGGACAAACATTCTACTCTAGATAAGACCAACGTAAAATGTTATATATAGTAATTAACTACAACACTCAAAAGTGTGTAATGGTTAAACAAAACAAAATGTGGGTGATGTAGCTTAAAGTAATACATACATTTGAAGCTATAGATAACATTTGAAGCTATAGATATCTAGTAGTTGGTTTATATTTTCAACCCATTTTTTATATTAGTTTAAGGACTGAGAGTCTTAAGATCGGTGGGTATGGAGGATGGTAGTTCTTCGGGGATAATCCGTTATGTAGGAGGTCACGTTATCGGGTGTAGGGGATGAGCCCCAAGTGATGTGCCAAAGGTGTGGTGATGAGCCCCTTTATATATACATATGTATGTATGTATGTATATGTGTGTGTTGGATAAGAAAACGAGGAACGTCGGGAGCGGCTAGGAGGCGACGTTGGCGAGGGGGACGGACCAAACGACCCTCGACGACCCTGGGACGTCCCCCACACCCTTTAGTCTAAGCGACCAAACAAAATCCAATCAAGCCATGTGTTTTACTTTTGACCTAATTACACATGTACATTTTATTATAACGATAATGACAACTAGGTGACCCAGATTATGACATGACGACTCCAACAATCTAATAGGCGGTGGTTGCGAAGAAGATGGGAAATACGAAGACACTTTTTAATGAAAATATTTTGGTTCGATCTTTATAAGGTCATTAGGGGCATGTTTCTAGACCGGTATATCGATATGTTGTGACAAGATTGAGGGATGTTGGCGACCGGACCAAGGAAGCCAGTTCCAATCTAATTAAAAGATAGTATCGAAGACTTAAATATTTTCCTCATTTTATAACATAAATTATATTAATTAAGAAAGATTTATTCAATATTCCTATATTACTAACTTTGTGTACTAACCTAACTACAAATAAGGATGTTCATAATAATAATAAACGGTTGAATGGGGGAAGCGTGTTCCTTAAACGATACTTGGTTCTTATCAAAAGCTATACTATACGTGATAAGTTCTCTGCCCGTTGTGTGTAATTAGTTTAAATAAAAATCATTTTTATAGATTCAAACTAGATAATCGTGTTCCTAAGTTATTAAGTTAATGCACTTAAGTGTGCTCAATATTATTAAATTAATACACCTAATTCACACGATATCAAGGTTTTTGGCATCGTTGTCTGGGATTACGGTTTCTTCCATAGAAACACCCAAGTTATTATTTTGACCAAACTTATTTTCTATTCATTTTCTTTTTCCTTCTATTTTTATATTCACTTTTATTTTTAGTTTTCGTGTTTGCTCCTTTATTATCTTGCATATCCTTAAAGTATGGCCACCGCGAAAGTGTTATCAACATGACAAAGTCAAAAACCGAAGGCTAACGTTTTCTTGGGGTAATCCTTTTCTCCAAACCCCATTATCCAAAAAAAAAAACTATCTCCCAACTTGAAGAATGTTCATACCATGTGTAGAAATCGAAAAGGTAAATTTCCTAGACCTATGGATTGGAAAAGTGGTGGACCGAACTTTCAAAACAGTGATATTGTGTTTGTCGTATACAAAAAATGACGTGCGTTTAAATCTTTACAAATGAAATATTAGGTTGTATTTTGATGTATAAAACTGTAGTTAAAAATGAAGGCATTTAAGTTCAAATCAATCTATATCCATAACTTAAGCCTTGTCAACATACGTAAACAAGAAATCTAGCAACTAGATTAAGACTGTGGGGTATGGGGCTTGGGTTGACTGAAAACGCCCAAGCCACCACCCCGGGTGGGCTTGGGTTGGGGCGTGGCCCAAGGGGCGGGAGTTTATGACACACCCTGACTTTTGCGGAAGCGTATGATGTGTGACTTGCTCAATATCATTGCATTCAATTATAATAAACAACTATATGATTAATACAAGATGTTTATCCATTCATAAGATTGAAATGTTACTAACACAAGTCATTTAAGTTTCAACAAAAACCCTCAAGTTATGAAACAACCAAAAGTGGATGACATCTAATCTTGAATTTACGTCTTGAAAATAACACCAGCGCCCAAGATCCAACTTGTTTCCTGAAATACATGTGAGTTTTGGAAAACCGTCAACATAATGTTGGTGTGAATTCATGCAGTTTTATATAAACATTTAAGCATTCGTTGTAGAAAACATGGTATGTAATTTGTACTGAAAATAAGTACTTCTGTAAATGTAAGGAAATCGAGATCGCTAATGGTTTGCAAGGCCATTAACATGTGACACGACATATGAAGCATCCAAACCATAGGCATTTTTAGTTGTCGATTCCACGACTGTCGATTCACGACTAGAGACACAAAAGCACTGCTTGGTAAAAGAGTGGCCAAGAGTGTGGTTGCCTGATACCCATTAGATCTAACCTTTTGTTCCGCGGTCTTGGTATGTAACTGATTAATGGTGCTTATGGCATCCTATTCGTGACATGATGTAAAGTTTCATTCCTTAGTTTTTGTATTCAACATTCCATAACACATGTATTTTCCCCAAGTTTAGAAAACAAGTAAAAGTTTAAAAGTGGGGACATGAACTCACAACTTTGCGTATCCTGCGCCGTAAACTCCACCGGTTGGTTTCTTAGCGTCGTGACCTATACGTGTTCTATTAACGTTAGTCACTAGACTTGTATCGCACAAGAACAAGTCACCATCTTTTATGTATATGTTCTTTGTTGTTAAAAATAATCTATATTTTTAACTATGCATGTTACTTATATTATTTTCCAAAAATGAATATAAGTATTTTGTATTTTTCACCTAATTCAATACTTTGGTTTTTATTACTTTCCGGAATTATACTTCTTAAAAATAATATATTTTTAAGACTTGTATGAAATATATATATATATATATTGTCATGCTATAAAATATATATGTGTTTATTCTTGTTATCCACCCGAGTTATATGTTTTCGTCCAAAATATATATTAAGTTCATACGTTGTCCAAGTTAAATAATATGTTAAGAAATATATCTTCATAAATATATTTTCTTGTATTTGTTCATGTGCTTCTTATGTATTCTCATGTATTTTGTATGTGTATTTTTGTATTCTTACTCCTTAGGAGTATTTAGTGTATTTTCAAGTCCTAATACACTACTATATATAATACACATAATATACACTTAGCACAAAATTTGGTGATTACTAAATATATATATTTTCCCAAAAAAAAATATACATACTTTGTATCAATTTTAACTTGAAGAAATAATCATTTCTTAACTTGTAATTTCTTACAAAAATTAGGGAAACCTTGGTAAATATTTTTAGGTGAATTTTTAGGGAATAAGTTTCACCAAAACTTATATTTTCTAAGTGTCAAAATTTTATAAAAATTTTGACATAGTTTCCCCTAAAAATGAAGGTTTCTCATGTTTTCAAAACATGAGTTATTTTCTTTTCAATCATCAAAACAATTTTCAACAACAATCATCAACAACATATACTAATTTATTCATATGAAACATCATGGTGAACTTGATTCTTGTTAAACATGTGTAGTCTTTTATATCTACACTTTACATAAGGTGATCTTTCCAACATAAGTGTTCTTGTAAATTTTTAACCAACTTTTTATAAGACTTTATTTTACTAACCAACTCACCCATGAGTTTAATGGTTTCAAAGTTTGTAAATCATGTTTCTAAAATCACTTTTGTGTTTATTAGAAAGATCATAATTTTTAGCATCATGTTTAACCATGGATCTTTCAAGATCCATGCTTAATATTTTTAGATCTTTCAAAAACAAGCTTTATGTTAATAATCTTTCCATGAGTTTTAGTTTCAAAAATTAGTTCTACTCATACTTTATCACTTTAAAATTACAAGTTTATGCACAAAAATTCATATTTCAAGTTCACATCATGCTTCATATATTCATCTTCAAGTTTAACCATGGATCCTTCAAAATCCATGCTTAAACTTGGTAGATCTAAGCTTTAACATACTTGATCTAATCATAAACTCAAGATATAATATTAAAAACTTCATTACATACACTAAAAATTTATGTAATCACTTATTTTCTTCATGAATATGTTAGATCTTTTCATTTTTAACATTAGAAGTTAAGTTGTTTAGATGGTGAATCTTGTACATAACATAAACATGACTTAAATTAGTGATCAAGAAGCTTACTACTAGCTCTAATGGCTAGGGAAATGGCACAAAAATGATGAAGATGAATATGAAAGAAAATGAGAGGTTAAAAGCTCCACAAGGTGGTCCTTCAAGTTCCTACACTTCAAGCTTCCTTAGATAGCCTCCACACACCTCTAGATCACCTTGGATTATAAGATTGAAGCTTGGAAATGGTGGTGGTAGTGTGGTGATGGTGAGCCGTGAGCAAGCAAGAAGGAAAGGAAGAAGATGAAGTGAATGTAGTATGATTAGTTTAGGATTTTATAAGATTCTCCATATCTACTTTATGGTATATTTGTAGAATATTCTTTAACATAAGATCTAATATAATATAATAAAATCAAGTAAAATCAAATAAAATCTCCATGTGGGACCCATAGGGGCCGGATTTGGTGAAGGGGGGGGGGGGTAAAATATAAAATTTTGGAAGTTGAAGGTTTAAAGTGCAAATGATAAGGCTTAAGTAAGTTTAAGTGTGTTTAGGTGTTTTTATGATTTTTAAGGTGTTCTAGTATCAATACTAGATTAATATCATAAAAACATTACTTCTAGTCAATTTTTGATGTCCCGATTATTGTCCGGTTGTTCGGTTCGTTACGGTTCGTTAAAGTGCTGAATTGCGCAGTTTCACTAGTTATAAAGCACTTTTTATGGCAGTTTTAATTCCTGATACTTTGTAAGTTATTTTGGACAATAAAACATAAATTATTCATGATATTAAGATGTTTAAAAGCTAATTATAGCTGAATTGTTGCTGAATTATGCTAATTTCAGCATTTTAGATAAGTTTCGGGTGTTTTTTAGTGCATAATTTAGGTTCCGGAAAGTTTATATGTTAACCCTTGTATCCACACTTGGGTTTTAATGTATTTTAGACGTTGGACCTACTCCTAGGCCCCAATTCTATTGTCTGATTGTTTTCTGCAAAATTGCTGACACAGTGTGTCTTACCGGTGAGTTTACTAGTCTTTCTGACGCAACGCTAAAGTAATGCATAAAACAATATTTAAAGTATAAAACGTGCATGAATTCACATGTATAGCATGAAATTAGACAATGTTGGCATTTAAGCACATAATTGCAGACAATTATTAATAATTAGACTGTACGGAAATTACTGGTTTTGTGCCAGTTGTCACAGTTTAAAGCCGGGCGTGGGACGGGTCTAGCAAGGTGACATGGCGGGTTCTCAATGGCTAAACCAAACTAGCCTTTGGGCTAGCCGTTGGCCAACGGCTATGTTAAAAAAAATATTTTTTCACTATAAAAACTCACACTTTTATTCCTTTTTTACCACATTCAACCACAATACACTCCACATCTTCTATAATCATCTCTATTCTCATTCTACAAAACAAAAAATGCATCCTGATAATCGTGATTATGACCCGAACAACCCGTTTGCATTCCAAGAAAATAATCCTAGCCCACCACCTAATCGTCCAATGCCTTGTCCATTTTTAATACACTCCCCTATGCCCGATATGGCGAGTTATGCATCGTATATCGGGAATCGTTTGTTTACTAACTTCCCACACACCGACGATTCTATACCTAGCCCGATGAACCTTTCACAAATAGGAAATTCTCAACATCGAAGCCATTTGTGGGAAGCGATTAGTAAAGCATTCCATGAAGAAATGGGAAGGGAGACTTATCGTGAAAACGATAGCTTATCCTCGAAGTGGAGCGAGATAAGCGGCCAACTTACAAAATTTAGTGTCTTTTTAAATAAAGCAAAGCAAAACCCAAAAAGTGGTGAAACCGAAGCCGACATTGTGACAAATGCATTGGTTACTGATGTGCGATAAAGTGTCGTATATTTTAGGTATATATTTTAAGCCCTTTTTAACACTTATTTTAGCCAAGTTTTAAATTTATAAAACACGATATTTCACTAACACTAAACACACATATGGGCAAGTGCACCCATCGTTGAGTGTAGTATAGCGTTGGTAAGATACCGAGGTCGTCCAAGGACACAAGAGCTTTTAGTACCGGTTTATCCTCAACGTCTAACCAAAATAAAAGTTTAGAAAAATGTTTTAAAACTAAGAAAAATAAAACTAACTAAAATGCTGAAAATAAAAATAAAAGAAAAAACAGATAGACAAGATGAATCACTTGGTTCCGACTCGTATCTAGTATAACCTTTGATTATTTCCGCACTTTTGCACATAATTAAGAGATTATCTTAGTTATTGTAGTAGGCCCCTCTTTTGAAGGCGACGTTACCCTCACCCCAGTAGTTTGAGTCAGCAGGGATACAATCCTAAAATGGTGGATTATTGGAAGATAATGAATTAAGTTATTAATGCAGTATTGTGGTAGGCCCCGCTTTTGGCGGTGACGTTACCCTCGGCTAAGTAGTCTGAGTCAGCAGGGATACAGTCCTAAATAGCCGGGTTATAGTATTAATAGTAGTTAACTTATGAGGGGATCAAAGAGTTGAGACCCCCGCCATCCAATACCGTGAAGTATTGAAGGAGGTCCTACTAAATTTACCCAGGTCCATTGCAGGACCTCTAAACGCTGAACAATGGCAAGACCTTTACCAAACCGTTCCCTTAACCCCCTACCAGGTAGCCAACATATCTCCATATAGACCGTGGAGATATGAATGGTGAAAATCCTTTATTTTATATAGACAGTAAAATAATGCCAAGACACCAAAGACAAACGATAAGGAAAGATCACCTTCAACATAAGTAACTAGTTATTAAAGTCATTAATACAAAACCAAATAAAAAGTGCAAAAGATTAGAAATAAAAAGTATTATACTAGACACTTTGTCTTCACCAAGTGATGTAAGAGACTTAGGCAAACATGGCCTTGATTGTCAAGAACTCCTACAATCAATCTTGGATCCCGAGACGACTCACACACTCTACGAAGGACAATGGATGATGGTGGTGGATGATGGTGTTGTGATGGTGGTGGGTGGTGGATGAAGTGTGAGAGAGGTGGTGTGCCAAGGGATGAGATGAAATGAATCCAAGCACTCCTATTTATAGGCTGAACAGAGAGCTGGACACGGCCCCGTGTCCGTCTGACAATCTCTCTCCTCATTAATTGTAATTCGCAATTACAATAAATGCGCCTGCTGTACTTTCGACACGCCCCCGTGTCCGCTGAGCACGGCCCCGTGATGGGCAATAGAAGCTTCTATAGGTTTGTCTTTTCTGCTGCTTCTTGGGCACGGCCCCGTGCTGGCTGAGCACGGGGCATGTTCAGTCTTCTGATTTCTCTATTTTGCTTTGGAAGGTGCCGTTGAGGGTTCGGGCAGTCCACTAATATTCCTTTTCTTGTATTTATGTTGGATTTAGCTGTCTTTTTGCTTCTTTTGCGTTTTTGAGCTCATTTAATCCTGAAAATACAAAAGGAAGACAAAAACACTCTTTTTCCAATATTAGTACTTAAAAAGGGTTAGTTTTATGCATCATTTGATGTAATTTATATGTTGCATTTTACACACATCAAATACCCCCACACTTGAACTTTTGCTTGTCCTCAAGCAAAACTCTTTAATATGTGGCTTACACTCCCAAATGGAATAGGTAGAAGAGAAGGTTTTGGGCTTGTCGTAGAGTGTCGGGATTTCCAAGATCTTTTTGGGGTTTTATTTTTATTTATTTACACTCCTATTCGTAATGATTTATTTAGAACTTTTCATAAAAGAAATTACTTATTTGGGCATAACATGCCTTTTTTAAAATTCTATTTATATACAAGTTCACATACCTCACGGGGAAATCACTCACACTCGGCCGAAGGTGTATTTTTAGTGAATCACTCGAGAGCGGCATGGAACTTATTCCTACCATAGGCTTGCCAAGAAATCAATCCTCCTCCTTTTTAACTTTTATACCTTTGTAGATATCAAGAGGACTTTGTGGGTTAAGGGTTGGCTAGGGTTAAAGGTAGGTGGTTGGGTTAGTGGTTAGTAGAAAAAGGGCTAAAAGCGTAACAAGTGTCGGTTTTCGTATTTTTGCATTTTTTTTTCGATGAAGCTTTTATTCAAACTAAGTTATTTTTTATTAACTTGTTTGTTTATTTTCTTTTTGCTTCATCATTATCACATATATATTTTTTTTTTTTTACGAAGAACCGAACTTGTTACTAAAATAAAGGGTTAAAAAGGAAAAAGGTTTTGGTGGGTAAAAGGGTTTTTGTTTGGGTGATGAAACGAAAAGGTTTAGGCTCAAAGGGGCTAACTAGGGGGATTTTTGGGTAGGTGGTAAAAGAAAAAGAAAAATAATGGTATAGAAATAAAAAGGGTTAGTCCTAATGCCTCCATCATTTACTTACTCGGGTTTAAGTTGATAAGGACTGGGAATGCATTGTCATGGCAAGTTCTAGAGTCGTAAGAACCAAGTGGCTATTCACACAAGAAACGAAAAATGAGCATTTAGTCAAATGATATGTAATTGTGTGCTCAATAAAGGCTCAAAACTCACTTTTGTGAGAATGGGTTTTTATGTGATCAAGTATATATAATCAAATTTTAAATAAGTTTGCTATGCCTTTTCATAATTTTCTTATGTTGGTTCTTTTTATCACTACGCTATCGGTTGTAAATTTGTAAAAATATAACATTTTTGAGAACTTGAATTTCCCGAGTTAAACCTAGACAAGTAAAAAAAATGAAATTTTTGAAAAAATTTTGGGGTGATTAGCGGTTCCAATAGAGTTTTGTGTAAGGCTTGTATTTAGGACTTGCAAAATTCAAGGTTTTAGCATCCCCCCACACTTAAATTACACATTGTCCTCAATGTGTCCCAAAAATAAATTTTTAGGTTGATTAGATGTGTAAAATAGTGTTTAAAAAGCAAAAATTGGTGTTACTGGGCACTGAACACGGCCCCGTGTTATCCGGGCACGGCCCCGTGTTCAAGTGCCAGTAACAAAATTAAAATAAGAGAAACAGAAGTCTGGACACGGGGGCGTGTTGGGTGAACACGGCCCGTGTCCAGGTACCTGAACTGGGCGTTTTTTCTGCAGGTGGTTCGGCACGGGGCCGTGTTGGTTGAGCACGGCCCGTGTTGAACCTTCTGAAATAGAGAGAATTGTCGGGTTGCCTTGTTCTTGTGCATGGGATCATTTTTCTCGTTCCCCTTTTCATCCTTTACCACCATGAGTGTGTTTTATTCATTACAAACCATCCAAACCTTAAAACCATCATTTCATTTCATCATAGAGAGAACTTACATAATCCTAAAACTAGATAAAACAACGAAATAACAAACCATGAAGTCCTAGCCTTTACTTTATTTTAGTTAGCAAAATTTCCAAGAAGTAATTAATCTTGGTTAACCAAGGCCTTTTTGAACTTCTTCTTCCGAGTGCGGTTCTCCTCAAATGTCGGCGAGCCATTCTTCCACCTCCCTTGGAAGGAGAAAAGAAGGCTCATTGGCATTAGTTTGAGGAGTTTCAACTTCCACCGGGATCTCTTGTAGGTGTTCCACGGGAGGTTCCGCCGGTAAGTTTTCCCACCCGGTAGGGTTGTTGATTCCGAGTGCTAGGTTCCAATCTTGTTGAGGAAAGATTGGTTCCATTGGAGGTGCTACAAGAATATTTAACCTCTGGTGCAAGAGGTTAATTTCTTGGAAGCTGCTTTCAAGTCCCATCGTAAGATCGTTAATACGGTCGATTAGGACCTCCTCTACTGAAGTCATTTCGTCGAGAGCCTCCCTTAATGCTATCACATAGTGCACAAGTGTAGCTTCAATGGAGGGTCTTCTTCCTCTTCGGCTGTCCGATGAATGCACAGAAGATTGATCGCTGTTTTCACTCGTCATCCTACGAAAAATAAACTAAAAATAGTTTATTTTAATGAAACAGTAACCGGACACGGCCCCGTGCTCACTGAGCACGGCCCGTGTTCATCTTTCTGCAGAGTTTCGAAATAAGGAAACTTGGATTTTTAAGTTATTTTTCTGAACTTTTGAGGCCTTTTTAGCTACTAATAACTTAAAACAATGTTTCATAACATGTTTTTACCAAGATTCTTTGAACAAAACTCATTTATCCCTACCATAGAGTTGGAGGATTTCCAAACTTTCAATGGTAGCTCTTGGAGAAAGATGGAGGAGAAGGAAATGGCTAAAAGAGGAAAGGACAAGATGGGTTGTTGGAACCTTCTTTTAGACTTACCTAGGATAGTTTGAGAGAAGATTCCTGCAAATCTCTGCCCCAAGTTGGTCCAAATGTGCAGAATTCTTGGCTGTATTTATAGAAAATGACAGCCTCCTGGACACGGCCCCGTGTTTAGTGGACACGGCCCCGTGTGCAGGTGGAGTTCTGACATAGTTTGTCCGTATTCTGACGTACTGATCAGAACGGAATCTTTCGATGGACACGGGGGCGTGTTGGCTGGGCACGGCCCCGTGTCTGGGGACTGTTTTATGAAGTTGTCTAGTTCAAGGATCTCATCGATATCGGGTGGTTCCTTACTGGTTGGAACAACCCCAAAGTGCCTAATATACCTTAATTGTCCTAGACTAAGGCGAGAACGCAAGAGGTTGTCGGTGAGGGTAATTCCTATTTTCATTCTAGGTGGACAAGTCCAACCCTTTCCCGGGCTCTTGTTAAAGAAGGTGTATGCCGAATCGCTCAGGTCTATGTATGCACCGAACGAAGTCGATGGAGAGTCCTTCACGGCACAATCGACATAGGGACGACTATCGTCCAAGTCTTTGCTAGGTACGAAGGTATTTTCGGGAGCAACGAGGTTGTCGGAATGCGGTTCCAACATTTCTTCATGGTTATCGTCTTGGGGTGGATCAATAAAATCCTTCCCAAGCTCTTCTAACCATTTCAGAATTAGATCTTCTAGTTGAAATAACTCGCCAAGGAGCATTTCCCCTAGAATATCTGGCTGGGCGCATTCGAGGGAGAAATAGTGCTTATTTTTACTTTCGCCCCTCTTAAGGTTGTGAGAAGTTGGTGGGTCCATGTAGTGGGGCCTATAATTTAGGAAGTAGCATTTTACTTCTTCATGTTCGCCACCACATAATTGACACCACGTACCATAAGAGTGCCGAAAGTAAAAATAATTACTATTACTCATGTTTATGTCAGAAATTACCAACCGCCGGGATCTAACGGTTCTGTTTTCAGTAACTGAAACTTGGGCACGGGGGCGTGTTGAGTGGGCACGGCCCCGTGTTCAGCTTACTGTCTGATGTAAAACAGGATTGCCAGTTCCAATGATTGAGCACGGGGGCGTGTTCAGCGGGCACGGCCCGTGCTGAGCTCTGCAGAAGCTGAAAAACTAAGAAAATCCTAAAAAAATAAATAAAAAGAAAGATAAAAGATGATTAGGCCGTTGATTCCTAACTTTCTTAAAATCTTTGTGTCCCCGGCAACGGCGCCAAAAACTTGATGTGCGATAAAGTGTCGTATATTTTAGGTATATATTTTAAGCCCTTTTTAACACTTATTTTAGCCAAGTTTTAAATTTATAAAACACGATATTTCACTAACAATAAACACACATATGGGCAAGTGCACCCATCGTTGAGTGTAGTATAGCGTTGGTAAGATACCGAGGTCGTCCAAGGACACAAGAGCTTTTAGTACCGGTTTATCCTCAACGTCTAACCAAAATAAAAGTTTAGAAAAATGTTTTAAAACTAAGAAAAATAAAACTAACTAAAATGCTGAAAATAAAAATAAAAGAAAAAACAGATAGACAAGATGAATCACTTGGTTCCGACTCGTATCTAGTATAACCTTTGATTATTTCCGCACTTTTGCACATAATTAAGAGATTATCTTAGTTATTGTAGTAGGCCCCTCTTTTGAAGGCGACGTTACCCTCACCCCAGTAGTTTGAGTCAGCAGGGATACAATCCTAAAATGGTGGATTATTGGAAGATAATGAATTAAGTTATTAATGCAGTATTGTAGTAGGCCCCGCTTTTGGCGGTGACGTTACCCTCGGCTAAGTAGTCTGAGTCAGCAGGGATACAGTCCTAAATAGCCGGGTTATAGTATTAATAGTAGTTAACTTATGAGGGGATCAAAGAGTTGAGACCCCCGCCATCCAATACCGTGAAGTATTGAAGGAGGTCCTACTAAATTTGACCCGGGTCCATTGCAGGACCTCTAAACGCTGAACAATGGCAAGACCTTTACCAAACCGTTCCCTTAACCCCCTACCAGGTAGCCAACATATCTCCATATAGACCGTGGAGAAATGAATGGTGAAAATCCTTTATTTTATATAGACAGTAAAATAATGCCAAGACACCACGGACAAACGATAAGGAAAGATCACCTTCAACATAAGTAACTAGTTATTAAAGTCATTAATACAAAACCAAATAAAAAGTGCAAAAGATTAGAAATAAAAAGTATTATACTAGACACTTTGTCTTCACCAAGTGATGTAAGAGACTTAGGCAAACATGGCATTGATTGTCAAGAACTCCTACGATCAATCTTGGATCCCGAGACGACTCACACACTCTACGATGGACAATGGATGATGGTGGTGGATGATGGTGTTGTGATGGTGGTGGGTGGTGGATGAAGTGTGAGAGAGGTGGTGTGCCAAGGGATGAGATGAAATGAATCCAAGCACTCCTATTTATAGGCTGAACAGAGAGCTGGACATGGCCCCGTGTCCGCTGGGCACGGCCCCGTGTCCGTCTGACAATCTCTCTCCTCATTAATTGTAATTCGCAATTACAATAAATGCGCCTGCTGTACTTTCGACACGCCCCCGTGTCCGCTGAGCACGGCCCCGTGATGGGCAATAGAAGCTTCTATAGGTTTGTCTTTTCTGCTGCTTCTTGGGCACGGCCCCGTGCTGGCTGAGCACGGGGCGTGTTCAGTCTTCTGATTTCTCTATTTTGCTTTGGAAGGTGCCGTTGAGGGTTCGGGCAGTCCACTAATATTCCTTTTCTTGTATTTATGTTGGATTTAGCTGTCTTTTTGCTTCTTTTGCGTTTTTGAGCTCATTTAATCCTGAAAATACAAAAGGAAGACAAAAACACTCTTTTTCCAATGTTAGTACTTAAAAAGGGTTAGTTTTATGCCTCATTTGATGTAATTTATATGTTGCATTTTACACACATCAAATACCCCCACACTTGAACTTTTGCTTGTCCTCAAGCAAAACTCTTTAATATGTGGCTTACACTCCCAAATGGAATAGGTAGAAGAGAAGGTTTTGGGCTTGTCGTTGAGTGTCGGGATTTCCAAGATCTTTTTGGGGTTTTATTTTTATTTATTTACACTCCTATTCGTAATGATTTATTTAGAACTTTTCATAAAAGAAATTGCTTATTTGGGCATAACATGCCTTTTTTAAAATTCTATTTATATACAAGTTCACATACCTCACGGGGAAATCACTCACACTCGGCCGAAGGTGTATTTTTAGTGAATCACTCGAGAGCGGCATGGAACTTATTCCTACCATAGGCTTGCCAAGAAATCAATCCTCCTCCTTTTTAACTTTTATACCTTTGTAGATATCAAGAGGACTTTGTGGGTTAAGGGTTGGCTAGGGTTAAAGGTAGGTGGTTGGGTTAGTGGTTAGTAGAAAAAGGGCTAAAAGCGTAACAAGTGTCGGTTTTCGTATTTTTGCATTTTTTTTTCGATGAAGCTTTTATTCAAACTAAGTTATTTTTGATTAACTTGTTTGTTTATTTTCTTTTTGCTTCATCATTATCACATATATATATATATATATATTTTTTTACGAAGAACCGAACTTGTTACTAAAATAAAGGGTTAAAAAGGAAAAAGGTTTTGGTGGGTAAAGGGTTTTTGTTTGGGTGATGAAACGAAAAGGTTTAGGCTCAAAGGGGCTAACTAGGGGGATTTTTGGGTAGGTGGTAAAAGAAAAAGAAAAATAATGGTGTAGAAATAAAAAGGGTTAGTCCTAATGCCTCCATCATTTACTTACTCGGGTTTAAGTTGATAAGGACTGGGAATGCATTGTCATGGCAAGTTCTAGAGTCGTAAGAACCAAGCGGCTATTCACACAAGAAACGAAAAATGAGCATTTAGTCAAATGATATGTAATTGTGTGCTCAATAAAGGCTCAAAACTCACTTTTGTGAGAATGGGTTTTTATGTGATCAAGTATATATAATCAAATTTTAAATAAGTTTGCTATGCCTTTTCATAATTTTCTTATGTTGGTTCTTTTTATCACTACGCTATCGGTTGTAAATTTGTAAAAATATAACATTTTTGAGAACTTGAATTTCCCGAGTTAAACCTAGACAAGTAAAAAAAATGAAATTTTTGAAAAAATTTTGGGGTGATTAGCGGTTCCAATAGAGTTTTGTGTAAGGCTTGTATTTAGGACTTGCAAAATTCAAGGTTTTAGCATCCCCCCACACTTAAATTACACATTGTCCTCAATGTGTCCCAAAAATAAATTTTTAGGTTGATTAGATGTGTAAAATAGTGTTTAAAAAGCAAAAATTGGTGTTACTGGGCACTGAACACGGCCCCGTGTTATCCGGGCACGGCCCCGTGTTCAAGTGCCAGTAACAAAATTAAAATAAGAGAAACAGAAGTCTGGACACGGGGGCGTGTTGGGTGAACACGGCCCGTGTCCAGGTACCTGAACTGGGCGTTTTTTCTGCAGGTGGTTCGGCACGGGGCCGTGTTGGTTGAGCACGGCCCGTGTTGAACCTTCTGAAATAGAGAGAATTGTCGGGTTGCCTTGTTCTTGTGCATGGGATCATTTTTCTCGTTCCCCTTTTCATCCTTTACCACCATGAGTGTGTTTTATTCATTACAAACCATCCAAACCTTAAAACCATCATTTCATTTCATCATAGAGAGAACTTACATAATCCTAAAACTAGATAAAACAACGAAATAACAAACCATGAAGTCCTAGCCTTTACTTTATTTTAGTTAGCAAAATTTCCAAGAAGTAATTAATCTTGGTTAACCAAGGCCTTTTTGAACTTCTTCTTCCGAGTGCGGTTCTCCTCAAATGTCGGCGAGCCATTCTTCCACCTCCCTTGGAAGGAGAAAAGAAGGCTCATTGGCATTAGTTTGAGGAGTTTCAACTTCCACCGGGATCTCTTGTAGGTGTTCCACGGGAGGTTCCGCCGGTAAGTTTTCCCACCCGGTAGGGTTGTTGATTCCGAGTGCTAGGTTCCAATCTTGTTGAGGAAAGATTGGTTCCATTGGAGGTGCTACAAGAATATTTAACCTCTGGTGCAAGAGGTTAATTTCTTGGAAGCTGCTTTCAAGTCCCATCGTAAGATCGTTAATACGGTCGATTAGGACCTCCTCTACTGAAGTCATTTCGTCGAGAGCCTCCCTTAATGCTATCACATAGTGCACAAGTGTAGCTTCAATGGAGGGTCTTCTTCCTCTTCGGCTGTCCGATGAATGCACAGAAGATTGATCGCTGTTTTCACTCGTCATCCTACGAAAAATAAACTAAAAATAGTTTATTTTAATGAAACAGTAACCGGACACGGCCCCGTGCTCACTGAGCACGGCCCCGTGTTCATCTTTCTGCAGAGTTTCGAAATAAGGAAACTTGGATTTTTAAGTTATTTTTCTGAACTTTTGAGGCCTTTTTAGCTACTAATAACTTAAAACAATGTTTCATAACATGTTTTTACCAAGATTCTTTGAACAAAACTCATTTATCCCTACCATAGAGTTGGAGGATTTCCAAACTTTCAATGGTAGCTCTTGGAGAAAGATGGAGGAGAAGGAAATGGCTAAAAGAGGAAAGGACAAGATGGGTTGTTGGAACCTTCTTTTAGACTTACCTAGGATAGTTTGAGAGAAGATTCCTGCAAATCTCTGCCCCAAGTTGGTCCAAATGTGCAGAATTCTTGGCTGTATTTATAGAAAATGACAGCCTCCTGGACACGGCCCCGTGTTTAGTGGACACGGCCCCGTGTGCAGGTGGAGTTCTGACATAGTTTGTCCGTATTCTGACGTACTGATCAGAACGGAATCTTTCGATGGACACGGGGGCGTGTTGGCTGGGCACGGCCCCGTGTCTGGGGACTGTTTTATGAAGTTGTCTAGTTCAAGGATCTCATCGATATCGGGTGGTTCCTTACTGGTTGGAACAACCCCAAAGTGCCTAATATACCTTAATTGTCCTAGACTAAGGCGAGAACGCAAGAGATTGTCGGTGAGGGTAATTCCTATTTTCATTCTAGGTTGACAAGTCCAACCCTTTCCCGGGCTCTTGTTAAAGAAGGTGTATGCCGAATCGCTCAGGTCTATGTATGCACCGAACGAAGTCGATGGAGAGTCCTTCACGGCACAATCGACATAGGGACGACTATCGTCCAAGTCTTTGCTAGGTACGAAGGTATTTTCGGGAGCAACGAGGTTGTCGGAATGCGGTTCCAACATTTCTTCATGGTTATCGTCTTGGGGTGGATCAATAAAATCCTTCCCAAGCTCTTCTAACCATTTCAGAATTAGATCTTCTAGTTGAAATAACTCGCCAAGGAGCATTTCCCCTAGAATATCTGGCTGGGCGCATTCGAGGGAGAAATAGTGCTTATTTTTACTTTCGCCCCTCTTAAGGTTGTGAGAAGTTGGTGGGTCCATGTAGTGGGGCCTATAATTTAGGAAGTAGCATTTTACTTCTTCATGTTCGCCACCACATAATTGACACCACGTACCATAAGAGTGCCGAAAGTAAAAATAATTACTATTACTCATGTTTATGTCAGAAATTACCAACCGCCGGGATCTAACGGTTCTGTTTTCAGTAACTGAAACTTGGGCACGGGGGCGTGTTGAGTGGGCACGGCCCCGTGTTCAGCTTACTGTCTGATGTAAAACAGGATTGCCACTTCCAATGATTGAGCACGGGGGCGTGTTCAGCGGGCACGGCCCGTGCTGAGCTCTGCAGAAGCTGAAAAACTAAGAAAATCCTAAAAAAATAAATAAAAAGAAAGATAAAAGATGATTAGGCCGTTGATTCCTAACTTTCTTAAAATCCTTGTGTCCCCGGCAACGGCGCCAAAAACTTGATGTGCGATAAAGTGTCGTATATTTTAGGTATATATTTTAAGCCCTTTTTAACACTTATTTTAGCCAAGTTTTAAATTTATAAAACACGATAGTTCACTAACACTAAACACACATATGGGCAAGTGCACCCATCGTTGAGTGTAGTATAGCGTTGGTAAGATACCGAGGTCGTCCAAGGACACAAGAGCTTTTAGTACCGGTTTATCCTCAACGTCTAACCAAAATAAAAGTTTAGAAAAATGTTTTAAAACTAAGAAAAATAAAACTAACTAAAATGCTGAAAATAAAAATAAAAGAAAAAACAGATAGACAAGATGAATCACTTGGTTCCGACTCGTATCTAGTATAACCTTTGATTATTTCCGCACTTTTGCACATAATTAAGAGATTATCTTAGTTATTGTAGTAGGCCCCTCTTTTGAAGGCGACGTTACCCTCACCCAAGTAGTTTGAGTCAGCAGGGATACAATCCTAAAATGGTGGATTATTGGAAGATAATGAATTAAGTTATTAATGGAGTATTGTGGTAGGCCCCGCTTTTGGCGGTGACGTTACCCTCGGCTAAGTAGTCTGAGTCAGCAGGGATACAGTCCTAAATAGCCGGGTTATAGTATTAATAGTAGTTAACTTATGAGGGGATCAAAGAGTTGAGACCCCCGCCATCCAATACCGTGAAGTATTGAAGGAGGTCCTACTAAATTTACCCAGGTCCATTGCAGGACCTCTAAACGCTGAACAATGTCAAGACCTTTACCAAACCGTTCCCTTAACCCCCTACCAGGTAGCCAACATATCTCCATATAGACCGTGGAGATATGAATGGTGAAAATCCTTTATTTTATATAGACAGTAAAATAATGCCAAGACACCACGGACAAACGATAAGGAAAGATCACCTTCAACATAAGTAACTAGTTATTAAAGTCATTAATACAAAACCAAATAAAAAGTGCAAAAGATTAGAAATAAAAAGTATTATACTAGACACTTTGTCTTCACCAAGTGATGTAAGAGACTTAGGCAAACATGGCCTTGATTGTCAAGAACTCCTACGATCAATCTTGGATCCCGAGACGACTCACACACTCTACGATGGACAATGGATGATGGTGGTGGATGATGGTGTTGTGATGGTGGTGGGTGGTGGATGAAGTGTGAGAGAGGTGGTGTGCCAAGGGATGGGATGAAATGAATCCAAGCACTCCTATTTATAGGCTGAACAGAGAGCTGGACACGGCCCCGTGTCCGTCTGACAATCTCTCTCCTCATTAATTGTAATTCGCAATTACAATAAATGCGCCTGCTGTACTTTCGACACGCCCCCGTGTCCGCTGAGCACGGCCCCGTGATGGGCAATAGAAGCTTCTATAGGTTTGTCTTTTCTGCTGCTTCTTGGGCACGGCCCCGTGCTGGCTGAGCACGGGGCGTGTTCAGTCTTCTGATTTCTCTATTTTGCATTGGAAGGTGCCGTTGAGGGTTCGGGCAGTCCACTAATATTCCTTTTCTTGTATTTATGTTGGATTTAGCTGTCTTTTTGCTTCTTTTGCGTTTTTGAGCTCATTTAATCCTGAAAATACAAAAGGAAGACAAAAACACTCTTTTTCCAATATTAGTACTTAAAAAGGGTTAGTTTTATGCCTCATTTGATGTAATTTATATGTTGCATTTTACACACATCAGTTACATTCAAAACAAATGTGGGAGCGACTTCCGTTTCATGCATTGTTGGGAGATTTGTAAGTTCCATCCAAAGTGGGCGAATATCCCCAGTGGTAGCGAAACTAACACGTCTTCCAAACGGTCAAGGGTCTCGTCCCAAGCCCAATCTGATGCACGAGATCAAGAGTTGGAGAAATTTTTGGATGATTCGCCAAACCGGCCTGAATATGGAAGAGATGCCGCAAAAAGGCGCGCTCAAAAATCAAGACCGGGAACGGCTTCGCCTTCAGTTGGGAGTTCGGGGTCACGTAGGGGAGTATACAGCGATCAGTTGGATGACATTGCATGCAAGTTAGATACATTCAACGTATTCCAACAACAAATGGCTGAAATTCGAAAGAGCAAAAAAGCTAGAGATGCCCTGAAACAAAAACGATATGATTTGAAATTTCTATCCCAGCCCATTGATCACTTAGACGGTGAAGAGTTGGAACTAAACTTGGAGTGAGAGAAGAGATAAAGAAAAAATATAAGCGTTAGGAATTTTTTATGTAATTTTCTTTATTTAAAAATATTAAAAAATTAAATTTGTTGTTTTAAAAAATATTCAAATAGCGGTTTGGGCTGGCCACGCCCCAAACCCCCGCCCCACCATACCGTCTTCAATGTGGGTCAGCCCAGCGAAGCCCCTCCCAAACCACGTGTCAACCCATGCCCCAAACCCCCACCCCACCATACCCCACGATCTAAATGACTAAACTAGACGTTTTATCAAACAATTTGCTACTATTTAACTCATTTGATCACCATCAGTGACTCAATCCATCCGACTCAATTCAATATTTAAGCAAGTTTTTAGAAACTAAATTAGTATTTTCATGAACTGATCTGTTATTTATTTCACTATTAGATCACCCGTACTCGTTCGTTTTTTGGGTGTTTTTTCGAAAACAACGCCCCACCACGCTCGGTTCTCCGCCCCCATGGGCGTTTTTATACCAAAATTTGCCCGGAGCGTTTTAAAATCAACGCCGGAGAGAAAGTTGTTTGGCCAATTAGCTGTTTCCATGCTCCATTTGTCCAATAACATTTTTTATGGTTTTTTTTTTTATTTAATTCTATCACACCACAATCCCACATCCCCACCATACCCATTTTAGAAAACGCTCCATAATACCCCATTGCTAACTAGGCTGTCACATGACGCAAAACATTTTAAGAGTAGAGACATTACCACTATACATGGTCTTAAGAAAAATGGGTTATTGGATTTAATAATCCTAAGTTTCACCAGTTGGCCGATAATAATCCCAACTTTAAAAATTCCCTCCAATAATCCCAACTTGTAAAAGTTTGGCCGCCATTGATTATTTTTCTAACATAGGTGCACTTAAATCAATTAAGAAGTCTCTAGGTGTAATTGAATCTATTGAGGAGACCAAATTCTTATATGTTTGAAAAGGATCAATGGCGGCCAAACTTTTATAAGTTGGGATTATTGGAGGGAATTTTTAAAGTTGGGATTATTATCGGCCAACTGGTGAAACTTAGGATTATTAAAATCCAATAACCCTAAGAAAAACGTATAATGTTTTTATAACAAGTAATTTTTATATGGAACTGGTTTCTGAAGTTGTTAAAAAAAGTCCTCGTAAATTGCAGTGCAATAATATTAAAATATTTGAAAGTTGTGTGGGACTGGGACATGATCCGTCGAGAGTGGACTGGAGCCGCTCGCCGAAACCACCACAACTGACAACCGCGACCGTGTCAGACCACCGCCGTTCATTATTTATTACCGCTACTGTTGACACCTTAACGGAGGTCTCACGTTTCTATGGGTCAACTTAACGGATAAAGTAACGGTGATCGGGTGTCCCTGAATGAATGTGTGCCACCGTTACTGCATTGATTATTAGATTTTAAAATATTATATTATATTGCAAGAGGGGACTAACGAGGTAGATTTTCATAACTATAGGGCCATGCTTTATTCTTTATCTACGATTCTACCCCTTGTCTATATCGATTTTGTACGTGTGTTTTTGGAGACTAATTACTATTTGATTATTATTATTACTAGTATTAAGCCTCTGTGTTGCAACGTTTGTCATAAAACTGTGTTAAGTAGTAGCAAGACTATACCATTGTCAGCGACCACCAACACCGGAAAAACTCGTAAAAAAAAAAAATAATAAAAACGGGAAAAAAATAACGCCGAGCGAAAAGCAGACGTAAAATCTTTGAATCACGCACGCTCGTTGCTGAGAAATTAAACCGAAACGTAAAACATAGAAAAATAACTAAGTCTATCTAGGACCCGCGTGTTTGACGAACTTGTCAAACGCAGAAAAATAGATGTGACGCGACGGGCCAGTCAAACGGAAAAAAAATATACGAAAAAATGTTGAACCTCACACGCACGTTGCGGTGCGTTAACTCACAAAATTTCCACGAAACGAAAAACTTGGGAAAGATGAAAAGTATAGTGGACCAAAATTGAAAATAAAAAATAGTTGGGATTAAATTGGAAAAGATTAAAAACGTTGGGTTAAAAGTAAAAAAAAAAAGTCTAAATTGCAAAATTAAAGTGATTTATTAATTTTAGATAAAGATAAGGATAAAAATAAGTAATATCTATATATTGGTTATTAATTAATATTAATATTAAAAGAAATTTATTAAACAAATATAAATAAAATTTATGAGGTTGAATGAGAGAATGACATGTGGCATTATTTGGAGTCTTCTATTATAAGTTAGATTTTAATTTAATAATAATAATTTTATTCATATTTTTTTTGAATTTTCTACTCTTTAAATAGTTATGTTTAGAGAATTTTGTTGTTTTATTTATGGGTTATTGGATTTTATCACCCCCAACTATTGGCCTTTGGCCGTTGCCACCTGCAACTAACACTTTGACCCCCGGCACCCCCAACTTGACTTTTTGTTTGCACTAGCACCACTCAGTTAAATCTGCTCTAACTTGGTTAGTTTTTTGTCCGACGTGGCACCATTTTGCTGAGTTGGAGATGATTACGTGGCGCTGACGTGTATCTAAACCTCATCTCCTTCTTTACAATATTTAAAAAAAAACAATAACAAATCCTAAATTCTAATTTCATTATTTTGAAGATCTGGGCCTATGTTCTTATCAATTTCATCATTTTCATAGCAAGAACATCTTCAAACATCATAATCACAGTTCATCTTCAGTCATCATCTTCAAGAACATCCAAAACCCAGAAAATCAAGAACATATTCAAAGATTATCATCAAATTTCATCTGCATATTCAAGAAGCTAATAATAATCATCTGCAAACAAGAACAAATAAAAAAACAAAACCTAAATCTAATCCTAAAATTAATTTCTAAATCATTCTACAAAATCCAACCTACAAAATCCAACATACAGATTCTATATTATCTTTCATCCCAAATCATTTGCAAAACCCAACTTACAAATCATATATCATCTTCAAATCAAATCAAGATCTTAAAATCCACCACCACCACTATCGGCACCCTCTTTCCTCTTCAAAACCCACCATCGCCACCCTCTTTCCTCCTCAAAACCCACCACCACCGCCCTCATCAACCTACTTCTGTCTCGAAATTCTGTCTCGAGACCACAATCCACACCTGCCGACAACCCAACTCTACCGCACCACTCTCATCTGACCACCAACAACCCCACCACAGAAACCCCAACCCCACATATCCAATCACATTCAATCTTAAACTGTCCACAACACTAACAACCGTTCAATCAATCAACAATTCATCAATTAATCGATCGATCAATTTCAGTCAATATTTACCTAACAATGGCAGACGGAGACGATAACGACGCCATACTGAGCGATGTAGAAGAAGACGACAATCCTCTGGTTCCGAACGTCACCGGAACATTCAGAACTCGATCGTCAACAGATTAACAGATGACGTATGAGTGGTGGCAGTGGGTTTTTAGAGAGAGAGAGTGGGCGTCTGAGTGCTGGTAATAGATGAAGAAGGGGGTGGTTGCAGTTGGGAGGTGGTGGCGGTGGCATGTGGTGGTGGTGAAGACGGTGGTGGTGGTGAAGACGGTGGCGGCGGCGGCATATGGTGGTGGTAGATGAAGTGAGAGAGAAGAGGGATTGAGGGAGAGAAATATCTGCATTGTTTGTTATATATATATAACTGAGAGAGGAAGCATATACACATAACCAGCCACGCAATCATGTACACATCAGCAAAATGGTGCCACGTCGGACAAAAAACTAACCAAGTTAGAGCAGATTTAACTGAGTGGTGCTAGTGCAAACAAAAAGTCAAGTTGGGGGTGCCGGGGGTCAAAGTGTTAGTTGCGGGTGGCAACGGCCAAAGGCCGATAGTTGGGGGTGATAAAATCCAATAACCCTTTATTTATTTATGTATCTAACCAATGTAATGTGGTTTTAATGTGGTTTTAATATGGTGTGTAAGTTTATAACAACTCCTGTATTTTATCATTTTTTCTAACAGCTAAAATTTAGATGTGTGTTAGTTAGACCGGAGGGAATGGGGCTCGTCCTCCGGCCCGTCCCCATGTCGCCGCCCCATCTTCCCACCCCCCATGCCCGTCGCCGCCCTTACTCCCGTGAACTTCGTCCTCCCCCAGCCGATGATGACGGGCCTCCTTCCTCTCTACACATCTATACATACATACATATATATATAAAGGGGTTCATCCCCCACCCCCTAGGTCCATCCTCTCCAAGCCCCTCCCACGTGACGCTGACGTGGCGGCCCATCCTCATAGGGATGAGCCTCCCCATACCCACTAGTCTTAGTTGACCATTATTTAATCGATTAACTTAGTTGGAGAAAATAAGAAACTATGTTGTAATTAGTTAGTTGACCACTATTTATTGGTTTATAAGTCATTATATCCTTCATTTCAAGTTTTGTCGACATACAAGGGTTAGCCGACCATCATTAGTGCTCTAGTGATGGTCACGAATATTTAAGTTCCACCTATGGTGTGTCCGGGTGAGTTTTTCTCTCCAGTTTTCAAGTTCGAGTCTGGATGACAGAGGTTTCTCATTGAGATGTTTAAATTGGGGATCTATTGTGCGAGGGGGCTCTCTAGCGCATACCCGGTTAAAACAACGTATGCTAAACATCCCAACCTTCGCGAATAATTCACACCTTAAAAAAAACAAGGTTTACCCTAACAACTGATTTAGTTATTAAACATAGCTACATCAACCCTTCTTGTACTTTATCATGCATCATAATGCATTTAGCTAAGGGGTGGCAACACTTGCCGATTTGGGTTTCAGGTAAGGACCCGAATTGGTAATACCATATCGGTTAGAGGGTCGGGGCTGTAGAACCCGATAAAAAATGTGTGTGTATAAGCTAGAGATAGAGAGAGAGTAGTGTGTAAGAAGAGAGAATAGTGTAAAAATACGGAGTCTTTGTTTTAGGGTAGTGATACCACCAATAGTGTGTTTTGGGATAATTTAAGATAAAAGTAAGAAATTTCGTGTACATTTCCCGATCCCCTTAAGATTCGAACGTGTTTCTCTTGTTTTAGAACACACATATAACAAATTAGAGGACATAAAAAGGGATTGAACAGTGTAAACTGTTTTAAACTCAGTTTAGTCATAAATTGCTTATAAATACATCCCACATTTTATAGGAAACAAAATGACATTTAATAGTCCTATATCATCGATGTGTGTATATTATGTTATGTGTCAGCTAGCTATTATCATCGACGTTTGACACAATGTCTAACGGTAGGCATGGTTTTATGACGTCCAAACAAGTTGCAAAATTCATAATCAATTCAGGCATTCAATAAGAATGCCACAAGTGTGGTTGTATTAACGAACCTTTACCTTGTTTTAGAGTGGTCCATGCCATATATTTTCCTAGTAGCCTTCAATGGGTTTGGACCGTTTGGTTGTACTGCTTAGGGTATATGATATGCATGCCGGATAGGAGCGGGAATGTTCGGTCCCAACGATAACTTTGCCCCCTTCCTATCAGCCATAAAAAATGGTTGTGAGTAGTGAATTTATCACCGAACCTCCCAATTGCTTTATCTGCTTTCAATTAATTTGTTATTGCTAATTTTGTTAATATTTTTTATTTTCACTTAACTTTTAATTTAATTTAATTTTACTATAATAACTTGTGTTCATTACCTTTTGAAAAAAAAAAAAAAAAAACTAAATACATAGTTTTGTTTACTATTTTTTATCAATATTTCGATATAGATTTTAATGAAAATCGAGTTTTATTCAAAACAAACTATTTTTGGTCTCGTAAACAGCCTTTGATGTGCTTGACTCTACATTTCGAATTATGATGAAACCGGTTAACAAGTTGTATTTAAAGTTAATTTTAACGAAACCCAATTTATAGTTTCTAAGACTGTCTCCAATGCAACGGCCTGCATTTACCACATGCATCCTAGTCATCATTGCCATATCAGTTTTTTACCCATCTTTTCCACATGCACTCTCTCTCCTCTATTTAACTCCAACACATTCTTTCTACATGCATCCTCTCTCTCCTCTATTTGGACCCACTTTCTCCACTTTCTCTCTTTGCACTTAAGACCAGAGGGTATGGGGCTCGGCACCGGGCCGTCCCCCCCTAGGGGCGTCGCGGCACTTCTGACAGAAATCGGACGCTGGAGACGGGGCTTGTGATTGGCTGCTTTCATGATGGTGGGCTCTCTCCCTCTCTGTCCTTTTAGTAATATATTGATTTTTTTTATTAAAGTGGGTAGTCCCCCCACACTCTTGGGTAGTCCCCAAGAGAATGCTCCTCCACCGAAGCTTATGTGGCGCCTATGTGGCGGATAGTCTCTTTAGAGACTATCCTCCTCATACCCAATGGTCTAAGTGCACTTCACTACATGCAAGACCCATTAAGTGCACCCCACCCCAATCCTTTCCTTACAAATGCACATGCCACATGTGTAAATCCAACCCCCCAACAAGAAGCGTTGGGGGCAGTCTAATAACTAAAGTTGAAATGTTTAATCATGTTATTTTTAATTAATATTTGTTTTATGCTTAATAAAAGGTTTTAAGTGATCTTATCTTTAATTTATAGTTTACTAGGTTAGAACCTCGTGTATTACACGGGTTGAATAAATGTAATTTTATATACCAAATAATATAAATATTTATATCTTTAAGATTATTGTTTATTATACGGGTTGAATAAATTTAATTTTATATATCAAATGATAAAACAATATATATTTAAAAATATTGTTATTACATGTGTTGAATAAATGTAATTTTATATATTAAATAATAAAAATGTTGTATTTTTAAGAACCCGTGTATTGTACTGGTTGAGTAAATTTAATTTTATATAGTATAGATAATGAAAAAAATTACATTTTTAAGAACATCATGTGTTATACAGGTTGAGCACATATAATTTTATATACAAAACAATAAAAAGTTATATCTTTATAAACACTATGTATTATATGGATTGAATAAATCTAATTTTATATACTAATAATAAAAAAAGTTATATTTTTAAAAACCCCGTGTATTACACGAGTTGCATAAATGTAATTTTGTATAGTAAAAAAAATGTTATATCTTTAAAAAACCTCATTTATCACATGGGTTGAATGAATCTAATAAAAATTTATATCTTAAAAAAAACTAACGGATATACTCGATATACATGTCACGTAAACATAGTGATTACCGTATTTGAGTTGAGAGTTGAACACGAAAATAAAAGTATAGAACCAATAAACATTGATTAATATTTTTGTTTACCCCTTATAATCATTTAGTTTAATAAAATAAATAAACCATTTACATTATATTAATTTATATTTAGCGTACATCTTTTTTTTTTAATTTCAAGATAAATAATTTTGAAATCTGATAAATATTTTAAAATATTAGATTATCTCCTATACGAATTGTTTAAATTTATATTAAATTTAATTTTATAATTATATTTTAATTGATATTAATTATCTATAAAAAATAGATGACTTCAATGAATGACATGTGTCCTCTCATTGGTTTCTTTTATTATATAGTATAGATAGATTTATTAGAAAATTGATTTAAAATTAATAAATATCACGTTTGTTAAAAAAGTTAATTGACAAATGAATTGGGGATGAGAATTAGGGCTGGCATATCGTGTATACGCGTACACAATAAGGCACGACACGATAAGACACGATACACGAAATCCCATACACGAACACGACACGATAACTTATCGTGTTCTTTTTTTCAAACACGAACACGACACGATATACATGAAAATTACCTGTTAATACCTGTTGACACGACTGTTTGACTGTTATACACGAAAATTACATGTTAACACGAACACGACATGCTATCTGAGAGTTACAGAGGGAGTTTAGGGTTTTATTTTTTTGAATTGAATGAGGAATGAAAATAGAAAGAAATTAAGGAAGCCACACACACATGGCTGATGAGTTTTATTTAATTTAGTTTCTTATCGTGTACTAACGGGTATTAACAGGTAAACAGATATTTAACCTGTTTATACACGAAAATTAACAGGTAATCTCGTGTCCACCTGTTTGATACACGATACCTGTTAAGGCCATACACGATACCAGTTAACTTCGTATAGGTTCGTGTAAAATTGCCAGCCCTAATGAGAATGATGTACATACTATGGGAGAATAAAGATGAAAAATATTTAAGAGTTAACTGCAATTTTCGTCCCTGTGGTTTGGTCACTTTGGCCATTTCAGTCCATTTTTCAAAAATGCGTCATTTTCCTCCCCGACGTTCTGGAAAGGTGCCATTTCAGTCCAAAAATCATAACCCAGTTAAGTCGGTTTGTAAATAAGGACTGATTGTGTAAATTTGTTAATAAAAGGACCATTTAAGTAAAATGTATAAATATCTATAGTTATAAAATCTATATTATACAAAATATACACACATTCAGTAACTTGTAACCACACCATCACCGCCACTCTCTCTCTTTCTACTCTCTCTCTCTCTCTAAACCACCACCACCACCATCACCTTCACCTCCACCGCCCACATCCCCTTCCAACACCACCACCATCCACCAAAACCAAACCTGTTCTATCTCTACACTCTCCACCACCTGCATCACCAGTTCCCACCACCGCCACCACAGCCACTGCCACCACCACCACTCCGATCTGCCACCAACATCTCATACCACCATCTCCACCTCGTTCACCACTAACACACCACCACCACACCTGCCGCCTCCCTTTCTCTCCCTACTCTATATAAAAACACCACCACCACTAGCCTTGGCCGCCATCAACATCTCAGGCCACCGTCACCGCCTCGTTCACCACCGTCACCATCCAATCCATAACCACCGTCCCACCACATTACCCTTTGTCTCTCTACTCTCTCTCTAACTCCAGTAACAACAACATCTCAGACAACCATCACCAATTCACCACCCTCATTCACCACAGTCAACATCCCATCCATAACCACCATCGCCATCACCAAAACAGCCAAACAAACCTATCACCTAAAACACTTCATTTCACACAGACATTTCATCAAACACCTTACCTGCATACTCACCACCGCCGCCGGAACCGGAGCTCCGGTGGTCACCACCGCCGCCGCCGGAACCACCACCATCAACGTCATCATCATCATCATCTGTTATCATCATCATCGACCTTCATCATCATCATCGCGATCTTCATCATCATCATCAGACCTTCATCACCACTGCCGCCGCCTGCAACTCACCGAAAAAACGGCACCCCCACCGTCGCCGGTTCTCTCTCCCGCCTCCTTCTTTCTCTCTCTCTCTCGTCGTTATCTCTCTCTCTCTCTCCGACTTTCTCCCTCTCTCGTCTGATCTGTGAGATGTGGAGGGGTGTGTGGTTAGTTTGGTTCGTGGGGGTGTGGGGTGTCGGAAAGATGGCCGGATTTACTCCGGTCACCGGAGTAGAGAGGTAAAGGTGATGGTAGTGGTGATTGCAGAGCATAGAGAGAGAGAGAGAGAGAGAGAGAGTAGAGAGAGAGAGTGTGTGTGTGAACTGAATCAGAGTGTGTGTATACATTATATATATATATATATATTATATTTTATAATTATATTAATATTTATACATTTTACTTAAATGGTCCTTTATGTTACAAATTTACACAATCAGTCCTTATTTACAAACTGACTTAACTGGGTTATGATTTTTGGACTGAAATGGCACCTTTCTAGAACGTCGGGGAGGAAAATGACGCATTTTTAAAAAATGGACTGAAATGGCCAAAGTGACCAAACCACAGGGACGAAAATTGCAGTTAACTCAATATTTAATTTGGTAATGATGTAGAAAAGAGAAAGGTGTGGGATGAGTGAAACAAGAAACACACACACCCCATTCATACCCCCAAGAAGCATTATCGCAGGAAGTATTCTGAGATAAAAAATTTCTATAGAAAGAACCATCTTTTCTTAAACCGAGAATGTTTCTTGCAGGAATTTCCAATATCACAAAGGAATGACATGTCCTATGTTATTCTTGATTTGTGATTGTTTGACCCTCTCCTAACTCATCGCTAGTCCGTTATGTTTGTAGATTCCTAACATAAGTTAGAATAAAAACGAGTTGATAAGCTCCATGTCCAATTGTTTACACAATTAACCTCTATTTTTTTTTAATGACTAGTGTTACTTTGCTTTACACATATTACTTTAAAATACTTTTATTGTCCAGGTTTAAATCTAAAATCTTCCCTCTAAAAGACACACACCTCTACCAGTGTTACTCACTTAACTTTACACATATTACTTTAAAATACTTTCATTGTTTATGTTTAAATCTAAGACATCCCCTCTAAAAGAGAAAATTGCTAAATTCGTCCCTGAGGTTTTACACAAATTGCTAGATCAGTCCAAAATCAAGATTTGCTGCTAAATATCGTGGTTTAGTGTGAAAACCCGATAACCCACTCGCCCGTAGGCACGACGGTAAAATTACCGGTAAATATATTTTTTTCTTAAATATCGTGGTTTAGTGTGAAAAGAAAAAGCTAAGAAACTAAATTAAATTTCTTATGATGTTGCCAATGACCTCTACTCCGAGGGTAACCCAAGTCGTCCACCACCAATTCCGGGGAAAAGCCAGTAACCCACCCGACTGTAGGCACGACGGTAAAATTACCGGTAAAACCCGTTTGGCTCAAGGATCGAACCCATGTTTCCCTGGGTCTACTATCACTACTCACCAGTGCCTCACTCCTTTTTTGCACCAAATGAGAATTGAACCTGAGTCTTCAAAGAATAACTCAAGTCCTCTTACCACTTAAGCTAGAGGTCATTGGCAACTTCATAAGAAATTTAATTTGGTTTCTTAGCCTTTTCTTTTCACACTAAACCACGATATTTAAGAAAAAATATATTTACCGGTAATTTTACCGTCGTGCTTACGGGCGGGTGGGTTACCGGGTTTTCCCCAAAATTGGTGGTGGACGACTCGGGTTACCATCGGAGTACTCCGTTTGTCCAGTGGGTGCCCCGAGAGTGCTCGGGATTGATTTGTTGGCCGTTCAAAAAAAAATTCTTATGATGTTGAATAAATGAATAGTCTTTTTTAAAAAAAAAATTCCATTATGGTGTATTAATATCATATTAATTACCAAAAAAAACTTAATAAATTCGAAATGCATTATACGTATCATAATTAAAGTTTAAGATGACATAACGATAATACAATTACATGAAAAAAATAACTAACAAATAAAAAATCACTTATTATATTTGAAGAAATTACTAGAATTTTTTTTATATTGAAATTCAATAATGGTGTATTAATATAAAAAACAGTTAAAAAAATCACTTTTTTTTTTTAGAAATTTGCTAAATTCGTCCTTAAGGTTTTACACAAATTGCTAGATCAGTCTAAAATCAAGATTTGCTGCTAAAACAGTCCAAAATCAAGATTTGTTGCTAAAACAGTCCAACTGCTATATTTAACGGCGTCTGTTTTTTGGATTGTATTAGCAAAACAATTCTTGATTTTGGACTGTTTTAGCAGCAAATCTTGATTTTGGACTGATCTAGCAATTTGTGTAAAACCTCAGGGAAGAATTTAGCAATTAACTCCCTCTAAAAACAACGTACCTCTACAAAGGGGCTAAACCATATTAGCCGATAAACCTCTATCTGACATGACTTCCTTTAAGAATTGCGAAATTCAAATAAATATTAAGCCTTACTTCAACATTTTTTGGAAAAATTTAAAACAATACATTTCTGAAGAAATACGGAACTAATTTTAGAGTTAATTAGTTTGGTTTATATTTCAAACATGAGAGTTAATCTTCTTAAACTTTCCTGAGCTCCGATTTGATCCGTTCTTCCTGCAAAACAGAATGTAACAACTCTCATCAAAAGTCCTATCTATTATTTTATTTGCCCAATAGGAAACCCTAATTGAGACCCCCAAGTAATTCTGCATAACCCCTAAAATTTTCAGAACAATCGGAATCAGGATCAGGGCCCCTAAAACTCAGGGGAGGTAAACCCTAGTTAGTATTATCAACACAGTTTTACGTGTAAAATGAAATTGAACGAACGACCAACTCACCCAAGCTACCAGGACACGGGGCTACCCTATGGTAGGGTGGTGCCCCTCGCGCCACGCGAGGGGGGCTGTTTTCCAGGTATATATAGAGGGGTGTGGGACTTGATTTCCTGCGTTGGTTCGACGTAAAAACTCAATTTGTACGCTGAGTTATAGTCTGTATACTACAAAAACACACAATCTCGAATTCCGCCGCGATAACAGGGTAATAACTCGATCGCTACTACGATTCAATGTCCGATCGATTGAAACTATCCGATGAATGTTTAAGTGCTGCTCAAATTAGGGGTATACTTTGTCATTCGTCGTAAATACGATGGATGTTTAAGTATTGCACTTTGTCATTCATTGTGAAGGTTTTAGTCTCGTGAGTTATCGTAAATGTTGAATTAGTTACTGACCTAGTTCGTGTGCATTGTTATTTAAATTAGGTTACAAGGCAAATCAGTAGGCTAAACTCTGCTCGTTTAAATCTGCAATGTGAGTCATTCTCTTTTTATCAAATGTTTTACAATACTCCATTTTCAAATGTTATAATTACAGGGATTAAGTCGTGGTTATCTTAAATCACTGGCTAGTGGGGTATTGTGCACATTACTAATTTCTCACGGTTAGGCTAATAAATCCTAACAGTGATAAACGTCACTACTTGGGGAAAGACCCAATAGTGGTATGACCATCGTCACTCGGTGACACGGCGCCAGATAAAAATAAGATAGAAGCCGTTGTAATCGCTCTTATACTGTAATTTATAACTATGTGTCATTTTGTCAAAATGAATGATTCACCAATATTTCCCCGCTGAAAAAAATATTTTTAAAACATGTTTCAGGCGACCTGCTGTAAACCAAGGAAAACGTGCTACGGAGCACTAACAAGCTTGAAGAGGTGGCTCAATAAAAATGAATAAACATGTTTTAATAAATCAGGGAATTTCCTAGTAAAATTCCTCTATTGTAAATTACGGGGTTTTTCCCGAATTATGAAATAAAATAATCGGGCATTTCAAGTTTTAAAAGATCCTGTTAAAATCTTCCGCTGTCGCATCAATTAAATACCACGGGTTCCAGTCCCGCGGCTCTAGACCGGGTCAAACCGGGGCTGGGGCCGTGACACAGAAACACCGTTAGCTCGTTAAGAGGGGAATATGGAGGTTTCCCTCTTAACCAGACTCCGGCGTGAGAATAAGTATATGCTTTGAGGAAATAAGTATGTTAAGAGTGAGAGAAGAGAGTGTATAATGTTTAACCTGTGCATGAAGGTCTGTATTTATAGTTGGATAGGTGTAAGAGGAGATAGGCTGATGGGCCTTGGGCCGGAAGGCGACAACTAGGGAATATCCTCCTTGTCTCACTGGTCTCGACCGTTAGTGTCTTCTAGAAGATCTCCGGTGCTAGCGCACCGTAATTGGAGCCACGTGTCCTAGTTGTCGGCCTTATTGTCCCTCTGCCATCAGCAGGTAAGTGGAGTTCAAGGGGCAGTTGTCGCCGACCCCTGATTGGTGCCACATAGGCGTCCTTGTGTACTCACTGTCTCCTGCACGTCAGACGATCGTGGAGCACGATAGAGCACAACCTGGAGGACGCCGATTGGCTTATTCTTCTGCCACTTGTACCTTCTGTACTTTCTGAAGTGACCTTGCGCTCTAACTCCTGCGCGACCCTTGCTGAGCACGTAACTAGCCCGCGCGAGGTTGTAAGGGCTGAAGGCTCTTATTTAGAACAGTAAGTGTGGAAAACTGATGCTATCTCTTGTTCGGACCTCGCGCGGGATCAGGATCTGCTTGAGCAGCCTGTGCTGGTCTAAAAGATTGATCAGCTTACTGAGTAAGGAGTATGGTTCAGCGTGCGACCTGGATGGTCTGCGCGGCTTTTTGGGACCATACCCCTTCAAGTCCCCCCAGTCCAGTGCTGCACCATGCGCGAAGTAAATGGTTGGAGCTCTGGACTTAAAGCAAAAGAAAGTGCTATCTTAGAGAAATGCTTGCTGGATCTTGGTAGGCCGCGCGTGTGTAAGTGTTTGTCATTTATTATGGCGCGACTACCAAATTAGCCTGTTGGTATTTTTTTGTTTTTTAATGTAAGCGCGCAGGCTCATTGGATAATCATGGATGTTGCGCAGCCTTGGTAACTTCTGCATGAAGTTTGTAGTAACTTTGAGCGGGAAAAACCTCGAATTTTGAATTCTGACAGGTTGGTGCGAAATGTCGTCGACAGCGACGTTTGAGTTGACTGCTGACACGGCCATCATCATGTTGTCGCTGATAGTTCGGCTTTCCATCAGGCGAGTGGGGCACACACGCGCATGGTAACTGTAACTCCGAGAATCGCGCCTTACGTGGCGGCTGCTGATTGGTTACGCGCGCGGTGAATCCAGCACGTTTACCCATCGCATTAAATGCGATGAGTATAAATAGTCGACGAGAGGAGAGAAGAATTCACAAACCCTTCTTTGCTTTCTCTTATCTCTCTCAAGTATTCAAGATTTCTTCAAATCTTTATCTATTCCACAGCAGATCTTCAAGTTTTTCTTGAACATTCTTCAAGTTTCTGAGTAGATCTTCATATATTTAAGTTATCTCATGGCTGAAGAAGAGACTCAAGTTGAAGGGGGTCCCCTCCCTGTTCTTAAATGGGATCAGGGACTGTTCGAGCAAATAACCAGGGGATTCCGGTTTACACCGAAATGGGACGCACAGTATCCCCGGCAGGGTCAGACTGCCGCCGACGCACCGCCGGGATATATTACCCTATTTGAAGACTTCTTCTTGCAAGGTAACTTCCGACTTCCGGCCACTGAGTTCATGGCACACATACTCCATTACTATGGGTTTCATATATCGCAAATGAGTCCACCGGCATGGTAATGGTGAGACACTTCGAGTTTTTGTGCTGATCTCATGTCATATAGCCCACAGTGGAGAAGTTTAGGGTATTTTATCAGTTGATCCGGAATATTGGGTTTTACTCTTTCGGCAACAGGGGTTCTGCCAAGAAGATTCTTCTAAATCCCTCCAAGAGCTTTCATGATTGGAAGAAGAAGTTCTTCTTCATCAGAGAAGAAGTCATACCGATCGCGATGATCTTCCGCAAGCCGGATACAATTGAGAAGGAGGAACTGCCAATACCCAAGGGGGGCGACTGGTACTTGAAGTTAACTGAAACGCCAAATCGGATCTTTGGTGAAAATGTCCTGGTTGCGGCGCAGATAAGTGACAAGTGGTCGGAAACCAGCAACGAAGTACCGATTCTGAAGTTTCAGGATAGAGGTATGTTGTTTCTTTGTTTTTACCCTCCTTTGTTATTTACCTGCGCTTAACTGCTGAACTTGGTCGCAGAGGCGCATCTTTACCAAGCTGCTTTCCCCACCTTTGGAGGGTCTATGGGCGTACGCCTACTAGAATCAGGGGAGCCTTATTGGTATGAGCGGATTAAAGGCCATTTTCTTTATCCCCCTGCTGGAGCTTCGCCAATCCTCCCATTGCAACTGAAGGTGCGCATCTACCCAACCCCCCGGCCCTTGCGTGCTGTGACTTTCGTTGGGAAAGAGATTCTTTATCTTTCAGCGAGGAGTCTGTAGGGTCTTCAAATGGGGAGCTAAGTTCCTGGTCTAACATCTTTCCAGGTGTGTTGCGCGACCTTGGCATAGATCCGGAGGAGAAGAAGAAGAAACCAAACAAGAAGAAAAAGGTGATCACTATTGATGCTGAACCGACCAGCAAGAGGGGCTGGTGTAGCCGCGCGACTACTGGTGCCTCTGAGAAAGGTACTCTTCGATTTCGGCAGAGTAACCTTGAAGATTACATTGTTGCAAGTGATGCACTTGAGGGTTTGTCCCGTATAGGTGAGAAAAAGACCAGCGCTGCTGGTTCAAAAAGCTCCGGAAGCGCGAGGTCAAGGAACCTAGATGCTGGCGCTACTCCTTCTTCGATCGCATTGGACGAAGAGGAGCAAGAAGAGGAGCAAGAGGAAGAACCTGCTATCAAGTTGGTGAGCAGGCTGAGAAGTAGGGAAGAAGCTGCTGCTGGGATCAAAGCAGCGTAGAAGGCTGGGGGAGCCCCAGTGATAGGAAAACAGAGCAAGCTGTGCTCTCTATAAAGTTCTCTCTAGGTTAGTGGAGGATTTTAATACTTGTTCTCTTTTGGCAAAAACTTCCCTAACACTTGAATTTTACAGTGGCCCAGAAGAAGACCCCTGAGAAAACTAAGGGTATTGAGTTGAAAGAGCCGGCGCCGAATAAGACCAAGTTTATAATCAAGCCTCTCAGATCTGCTGAACTAGAGGTTGAGAAAGAGAGAGAGAGAGAGAGAGAGAAGGAAAAAGAAAAAGAGAAGGAGAAAGAAAAAGAAAAAGAGAAGGATAAAGAAGCTACTGATGCTGCCCTTGCCACCCAGCATGATGTGGCGCGGGACGTGGAGGTCACGCATATAACTGGGCTTGATCAACCCTTTAAAGAGAAGGAGAAGGGAACTACTCAGCATAAGGAACCTGAGGTTGTTAAACCAACGCAGTCTGCGTAGCCTGATGCCCCACTCAAACTGTGCAGGTGACCTCTGCTGCTGGGGGATCAGCTGCCATTGCGCATAAAGAGACTACCACTGCTGCAGGTGGTGCAAGTGCTGGAAGTAGTGGGCGTGGAGGCGCGACTGGTGGTGCTGGAGGATCGATGCCACAAGCTCCCGTTGGTCCTAAGGATACTTTGGGAGATATTTATTACAAGACGTATACTGAAGAGACAAGTGGCGATGCTCCCCATCAACCTGTTTGGGGCTTAAAACAGAAAGACACGTTCATGGAGTTTGCTCCTTGTCGTGATTGGTTCTTGAACTCATTCCCTCCTGGTGAGGTTAATAGGCAGAGAGCGCGAACCCATGATGGGTTGTATCACGCTTATATTGTTTGTGAGGCCAACAATCACGCTGCTAACCACCAGATTGTGCGCGAGTGGCGCACAATGTGTAGAGAGCGAGGGGAATGGGAGAAGTACCATGATCGTTTGTTGAGACAGGTTAAAGATTTTGAGAAGTTGAAGAGTGCATTTGTTGAGGAGAAAGCCGCCTTCGATGCGGAGAAAAAATCTGAAGAATGGGGCCGCGAGGGCCTAAAGAGCAAACTTCGTGCTACTGAGGAGCTCTTGTCGAAAGAGTGGGCTGAAGGGAAAGAGGTGTGCAAGAAGGATAATCAGCGTATGTATTCTGCTCGCTCCAAGATTACCGACTTTGAAGCTCAGATTACCACATTAAAAAAGAAGGTTGAGGACGTTGAAGCGGACAAGGATCATGTTGAGGTTCAACGAACTTAACCCTTTTCTCATTATGTTGTTTTGTACTTGTCAAAATATTGCTCAAGTCCTTGTTTTCGTTCTTCGTAGGCTGAGTTGAAGGCTCAGGTGGCCAGTAAGGATAAGGACTTAAAAGCGAAGGATGTAGAGATTGCGGAGTTAAAGCGTCGATTGCATGAGCAGACTGACAAGAATGAATCATTGGAGATTGATCTTGAGGCCGGGAGGGTGAAGGCTGCTACTTCCGAGGAGGCCAAACAGAGGGCTGATGAGGCGCGAGATATTAGCACCTCCGCCCTTAACGTGGCTTAGAACAATTACGTCGAAGCTCAAGCAATCGTGGACACGCTGGTTTCTGACTCCGAATGGATGCGCACTAGGGGAGTGGCTGCGGTGAGTTTCTCCTCTTTTACCTTAGGTTTTATTTGTTGTTGCTTTGTTCTTAGCTGTTTTCTTTTTTGTAGATTGCTAACTCTATTCTCAATGCTTCTGAGATGGATACGGCTGTTGCCGCGATCATAGATGCTTCACGTGCGGTTGGGCATCGCGGAGGTTATCTAGAGTGTGCTCATCATGTTGAAGAAGCCTTTGGTCAGAAGTTTGATATCAGTCATTGCTCCGTGACAGATCAGGCTGATGTTGTGCTAACTCGTGCTGAAGAAGTGTATGACCATCTATCGTTGCCTGTCATGGAATTGGTCACCGAAGCACTTTTTGGAATATGACATTATGTTTGCTATTTGTCAAGTTACAATTATTGCATTGTTGTTAGAAACTTTGGTTAAATTAGCTCGAATAAATGTAAGTGTGGCTCGTGTATGAGTGTCACTGCCCGGTCTCGCGCTATGATCGCGGATGACCTTGGAGGCATAACTCAAGAGCTCGTAATTTACTGAAGTGTTTTCGTGCTAATCAAAAGTTTAACATGCATTTGTAACGTAGAAGTCATGATGATAAAAACATAAGGCATAGTCAATGCTTTCATTCAGTAGCTTAGAAACAGGCGCGTGGCCAATGTACATCATCGAAATAGAAAAAAAGGGCGTATAGCCAACATAGGTAATAAAGGCGCGTGGCCAACATAAGTAGATAAAAGGCGCATGGCCAACATAACTAAGTGAAAAGGCGCATGGCCAAGGGTGTTCACATGTAGCATTTGCACAGTTGTTGCGCATTCCATGTGCGCGGGATGATGTGTCCATCTAGGGTGCGCAGCTTGTATGCCCCTTTTCCTAGCACCTCATGTATTAAGTATGGGCCTTCCCACTTAGGTGCTAGTTTTCCAGGGCGTTCAGCATTGGAGGCTTCATTGCCTCTGAATACGTATTCGCCTGGAGTGTAGGTACAAATGTGCACCCTAGCATTGTAGTACCTCTCCAATTGTGTCTTATACTTGGCCTCATTGATTTGCGCTATCTCGTGCCTCTTTTCAAGCAGGTCCAAGTCCAAACGGCGCTCCGCCTCGTTATCAACTTTGTTGATTGCTGACAAGCGCGGCGAGGGGAGGCCTATCTCATCTGGGATAACCGCATATGAGCCGTAGACCAGGCTGAAAGGGGTTTCGCCAGTGCTTGTTTTTGGCATGGTTCGATGAGCCCACAGGATGCTAGGGAGCTCATCCACCCAGCCTCTTCTCTTGGTGCCCAGGCGGGCCTTTATCATTTCGACGATACTTTTGTTGACACTTTCTACTTGACCGTTGCCCTGAGGGTGCGCAACGGAATAGAAAGTGTGCTTGATATTCATCTCTTTCATCCATTCTTGAAGGTCTTCAGAAGCAAAATTGGTGCCATTATCGGTTACAATCTTGAGTGGGAGACCAAATCTGCAAATGATGTGTTCTCATATGAATTTGCGCACCATCATTGCAGTAGTTGAAGCGAGGGCTTTGGCCTCCACCCATTTAGTGAAAAAAATCAACGGCAACAATTATGAACTTCACTGCTCCAGGAGCTTCAGGGAAAGGTCCCACCATATCAATCCCCCACTACTAGAAAGGCCAGGCAGTGGACACAGGGATGAGATCATTCTTCGGGCGCAGGGTTTTTTGAGCGTGCCTTTGACAGGAGTCGCATTTGCGCAACTCCTTCAGAGCGTCAATGTGCAACCCTGGCCAATAGTAACCAGCATTCATTATCTTTGCTACGACCATGCGCGGGCCCGCATGAATGCCGCAGATGCCTTCATGAATCTCCTTAACCAGGTAACTTGCATCTTGAGGGTCCACACAACGCAGTAATGGCCCTAAGAAGGATCTTCTGTACAAAATTCCTCCATTCATCTCATAGAACAATGCTTTCTTTTATATCTTTCTGGCCTTTGCCTTGTTCTCAGGGAAGATTCCTTCTTGAAGGTATTGAATGATAGGGGTCATCCACGATGGTGGCCCTATCTCAATTACGTTGACTTGACGCAACAAAACAGATGGGTTTTTTAAGACTTCGATTCTTACATCTTTGGCAAGATGTTGGAAAGCCGTTGAAGCAAGCTTGCTTAGTGCGTCTGCTGGTTTGTTCTCTGATCGGTTGATATGCACTACCTTGTATGACTTGAACTGTTGAAGCAATTCTTTTGCTTGCTCTAAATACAAGGCCATAACTTCACCCTTTGCATTATACAACCCATTAATTTAACTCGCGATCAGGAGAGAGTCGACGTGAGCTTGTAAGTTTTGTGCTCCCATCTTGATGGCCAGGCGCAAGCCTGCCAAAAACGCTTCATATTCTGCCTCGTTGTTGGTGTTTTTGAAGTCCAACTTGATGGCATAGGTGAACTCATGTTTCTCCTGCGCCGTCTTTGTTCGAGGCTCCATCAGTGTATAGCAACCATAGTTCATCTGATGTGTTTTTTTATGGGAGTATCAACAACTTCACACTCTTTGATCTTGTCTTCTAGGACTTCGGTGATGAAGTCTGCTAGGACTTGGCCTTTAATGGCTAGGCGCGACCTGTACAGAATGTTGTGGCCCCCCAGTTCAATTGCCCACTTTGCCAAGCATCCTGACGTTTCTGGTTTTTGCAATATTGTGCCAATATGGAAGTTGGTGAGTACGGTGATTACATGCCCCGTGAAATACCTGCGCAGCCTCCTCGAGGCGTGTAACAGCGCGAGCACTAACTTTTCCATGGTTGAGTATCTTGTTTCTGGATCTGTAAGCACCCTACTAACGTAGTAAATTGGAGTCTGTACTCCGTCTCTTTCCACCAACAATACCGACCTAACTGCCTTATCCGAAGAAGATAAGTACAGAATGAGTGGTTCTTTTTCAAACGACGCGGTTAGGGTAGGGAGCTTGATTAAACACTCTTTCATTTGTTGGAAGGATGCTTCTGCTTCTGACGTCCATTTGAACTCTTGCTTTTTCACGCAGTTGCGCAAGGTACTGATAAAAGGATAAGATTTTGCAGCGTGGTTTGACAGAAATCGATTAAGCGCGGCTAGGCGGCCGGCCAATCTTTACATTTCTTTGATCGTGCGCGGTGATGGCATCCGCTCGATGGCTTGAACTTTTTCGGGGTTAACCTTGAAACCGCCGTTTGTAACCACGAAGCCTAAGAACTTGCCTTCCTCCATACCAAAGAAACATTTTGCTGGATTCAGCTTCATGTTCACGCTTCTTAGAGAATTAAACGTCTTCTCTATGTCTTTTAACATCTGGTCCTCCTCGGGACTCTTGATTACAAGATCGTCAATGTATACTTCGATATGCTTCCCGATATCTTCAGCAAATATCGTGTCCATCAACCGCTGGTAGGTTGCGCCAGCATTTTTAAGCCCGAAGGGCATCTTTGTGTAACAGAAGATACCGATGTCAGTGCGAAAAGCTGTCTTATCTTCATCCTCCAATGCCATTTGAACTTGATGATACCCCTTGTAACAATCCAAAAAACATTTCCACCTATATGGCGCGAGAGAGTCTATCTTCTTGTCGATCTCAGGCAACGGATAACAATCCTTGTGACATGCCTTATTGAGATCAGTATAATCAACACACATGCGCCATCCTCCGGTAGACTTCTCGACCATAACAGGGTTTGCAACCCAACTCTGGTAGCGTACCTCCCTCAGTATACCTGCCTTTAGCAGTTCACAAACTTGCTCATTCATGGCTTTAGTCTTATCCGCTCCTAGGCCGCGCCTTCTTTGTACCTTTGATTCGACGAAAGGATAAGTGTTTAAACAATGTTCAGTAACGTCGCGCGGGACACCGGTCATATCAGACGGAGTCCAGGCGAAGATGTCCATATTCCTGAACAGTAGTTGCTTGAGGTGCGTCCTGATATTTGGTGAGATTGCGTGGCCTATCGTCACCGTCTTTTCTGGGTACTTGCGGTTCAAGACCCACTTTTCTGGCTCGGTTGTTAAAACTTTTGTTGCTTTGACTTGGCGCGCGTCCTCTGCTGCCATCACTTCCTTCTTTGCATAGATAATCGCCACCCCCGTCTTAGTTGGGAAACCAATGGCTGAGTGGGGCGTGGAGGTTACCATGTTCATTTCTCCTTGAGTTTCTCTCCCAATTAAAATGTCATGCCTTGATTTGACTGGCATTACCATGAAGTTGACTGTAACACCTCGTAAAAATCACGTCCAATGATGTATCGACACGTGTCATGAGCTTTAAACGTGTAAAAGATTACTTATGAAGGACTAAAGTTGAAAAACAAATAAAGTATGTGAATATAAAGGATTCAAAATGTCAACAACGGATAAATATGCCTTATAATAACCCTACACGATGTTTATACCCCTAAACGAATAAATTATGGATCATACGAAGCTAATTGTGGAAGCAAGTGAGAGATTGCAAACTACAGGGGTTAAACGTGTCAACATGTCTAAAGTATACCTCTAAGTGACCTTTTAGCAAACCCGAAGCTTTGTAACGATTAATTATGCTCATGAGAATAAGTGATAAAAATTTCACAAGGTTTCGATAAAGTATGAGAAAATTATGATAATATTCGTGTACGAGGGGTTAAAAGCGTCAACGAGGCAAAACTTGTGTTTTCGGTTATCGTTTAACGAAATCGGACCTATTGATGATTGGTTTTATCTCATGGATCATAGAAATATAAATTTCAAGGGTTAAAAGTGCCTAAAATGGAAGAAACTACGCATTAGAAAGTCCAGGGGGTGAAAGTGTCACATTTTGAAACATGTTGGCTGATATGTGGGGTGCTGGCGTAGCGCCACCACCTAGGCACCCGTCCGTGGCGCCACGCGACGGACTACCAGTGACAGCAAACATCTTCAAACGTGGCAGCTTGCATGTTTACGCGATTCAGCGAGTTTGCCACCCTCTTGCTGCATGATACACGTCCCTAGGCACTTGTCATCATCCCTGGAAGTTCCCTTAACTCCTGGATCAATCTCCATGACTTCCCTTGGCTATATATAGGACCAATTGTTGCAACTTGTGAACTCACTTTTGAGCATTCACTTGGAAAGCTTCCAAACTCTTGTTCTGAGGATTTTTGGAGCTCAAGGGCACTTCCCAAGCATTCTTAGTCATGCATAGGACTTCAGTAAGTGTCCTTAACCTTCCTTAATTCAGTTTTACCTAGTTAATTAGCCTAAAGTCAAACCGTCGTAATTAGAGTTTGACTTCGTGATTAATTAATATTTGTCCAGTCAAATCATGAATTAAAAGTACCTATGAGTTGGTAATTATGTGGGCAATAAACCCTTAAAAGGGCACCCTCTGATTCCCACTCTAACTAGGTCAATTGTCGGGTCAAAGTTAATCTTAAAAAGTCAACAGAGAGCTGATTTTCAAATAAATGCATAATTAGCAATGTAGAAGCTATGCAACCTGTTTTGTCATTAATATAACTTGGTAATTAATGTAAGAACATGTCTAGGCATGTTCAACCAGACAATTTTCTGTTTAAGCTCGGTTCGGAACCGAAAGTCGCAAAAGTAGACTTTTGCTTTGACTTTCAGTTCTGACCCTTTAGAGCATGTTTTAGAATTGCCTTAGAGCCCTATTAGGACCAGGTTATTGATTAGTGTAACCCTCTGAGGTTATACAACTTGGTTCATTAGTTATTCGATTCATATGCAAGTTTCCGTTATATGCCTAAATGTTGACCAATATGCCCTTTTGATCTTAAAACAAGAATTTTGAAAATATGAGAGGACAATAATCTTTATTACTGATTTATAAACATGTCCCTAAATTTTTACATCAGTTGGAGGTCTAGATTAAGAGTTATGCTCAATAGCGTAATTAGAAAGCTTTTTATTAATTAAACGGCGTAATTAGCATATAGCCTATCTAAACCCAAATTTTGATACCAAAATTTTTACCTACTGATATAAAATAATATTTTGGGATTTTTGAAGATTTTTATTTAATTTTAGGCTGAGCATAACATAGAGTTCTAAGCTTGATTCGGTAATTGTCGGTTTTGCCCTTTTGGGGCTATAAAATGAGTTTTACAAATCTTTTTGATACCAAACCTTTTCCTACTGATCTAATATGATAAATAAAATATTTTAAGCCTTCTGGAATAATAAAAATATCAGCTTTCCTTTAAAAACCCGGAAATAGCTCAAAATCGTCTTTTTAAGCGTTTTTAACGCATAGTATGTATTAAAACTATTTTAAACATATAAGGTTTGATGCTTACTGATATTTTCAGTAAATTTTTATATATTAACAGTAAGCAAAAGTTTTAAACTAAGATTTCCAGTTTTGACCTTTTAAGCCTATGTGAAATTACCAAAATGCCCCTAAGGTGCATAGTTTGGTTATAAATAATAAATTTCACATATATGTAATACCCTACTGTTATAACTTATTAAATTAAGTATTTTTACTGTTTATATCAGACCTGTAACTCAGATTATTATTTAAACTCTTTTATAACCTTTATAATGACCAAAATACCCCTACGGGGCATAGTTTGAGTTTAAATCCATTCTGGACATAATAGAAGATATCGTACTGATGTCACAACATATTTAAGGCATATTAACTTAGGAAACCTATTTATGAATCATTTGTTTACCCGTTACGCATTATTCGCGTTCGGTGCGGTTTATGTAACTAGTTTGCATGAATTAGCCGAAACGGGTCAAACCTTATCATTTTTGTCTCAAAATCCAGAATATGTTTAGTTTACCCATATTACACAAGTCTCCAAACTTGTCGGGTCTAAATCACATTCTATTCGGGTCTTCGCTTAATCGTGCGTTTGAACCGTATCTTCTTTTAAAACTAACCGGTCTAAGTTTAGGTTTAATTAAAGACCCGTTAGGAATCTAATAGGTTATTAAAAACCTTTGTTCCAGAATAGGAGACCCGGTAAAAGCTACGTGCACTTGCTGTTTGTGATTAATACTTGCAAAGGTAAATACTTTTAACTTATTTCCCCTATACGGGCTTGGGGTAAGGTATATAAAATACCGCTTGGTCGGGCATTGAATTTTTGATCGTATGAAGGTTAATTTATTGATATGACCCGTTTAAAATGGTTTTGTTTGCTTAAAGCCTTTGGGGGGTTAATGACCATGTCTCGGATATCCTTGGCATCATTTTACGAAATGGCCACGACCTAAGAACGGGGTGTAGGCGTACACCCGACAGTGCATATATAAATAATAAGGTATAACCGCCTGTTTTGGGAATAACTCGCCACGGGACTATATCATGTGGTGTGTCTATTAATCTTTAACCCGGTGTCAATCCGGGCTACTGAACGGATAACGAACATGTAATTCTTTTACAAGTTTATATATAAATAATTATCCAAAGTTATAAAATGTTTTGTGCCATGTGCATTCAAATCAATTTTTCTAAACCTTTTCAAAATGAGTCAGTTAATTGTATTTACCAGTGTAAACTGACGTATTTTCCCAAAAAGGTTAAGTGAAGGTACTACTCGAAATAAGCTGGCCTCTCCTTAGCATCAATAAGAGTCTCGCAAGCTTGGATGCATTTTAATTCTGATGAACTATGTTTCCTTTTTATTTGATCCGCCTGTGGATCTTTTTCAACTATTTTGTGATACTTGATATTACAATTTATTCGGTTGAAATAAATCTATCTTTTGCTTCCGCTGTGCATCTAAAATTGTGTTGTTTGACTATGATGATATCAACTACGTCACGATACTCCCCACCGGGCCTACCGGTAATACATGGAAATATCGGGGTATGACAGGTTGGTATCAGAGCCAACATTTAGTGAATTAAACACTAGCCTTTTGTGTTTAATCTCAATGACACAGTAGCACATTCCTTGACCTTCAAAGTCTAGACTTAACATAAGAATGCTCTCGTCTCTATTCGGAGATTTTTTTTTATGTCGCCAAGCAAAGAAGCCATAATGGAAATTCTCCCCATTTGAAGCCTAGGGAAGGCCGAGCTTCGTACTGCGACTAGGATTAACGTGCAACCAAGGAGAAAGCATTCAGAAAGAAAATGAAGAAGAAACTCCTTTTGCTGAAGATCAGTTCCTTAGTAGTCCTTATAAGGACATATTTATCTTTCAGTCCCTTCATGGACAACATCATTTCTTTCAAGTCCCGTTTAGGGCAATTCTGTACCTCTTTTAAAAATCATTGGAATGTTTTATCTAAATTTATTTATCATTGCATATGAACATAAAATATGAAATAATAACATTCCTTTTATAAGATCTACCATTATAATAAAATGGCAAAATCTAAAAAGGGCAGGACCTAGCCATGTGTCGTTTTAAGACAGGGCCAAGATGGTAGTTCCTTAATTAGATTCAGATCCTTATTAACATCTCAATTTAGGATTTTTCTGCGTTAAATATTAAAAAGAATCTTAAAGGTACAACCTAGCCTATATGTCATTTCAGACAAGGCCAAGATGGTAGAACTTATTCAAAAGATTCAAATCCTTGTTAACACCTGTAAACGTGTTAACATTCCTGGCAAATGCGATTCAATCACATAAATCATCCTTATACTGGATTCTCCCGAAATCCTTTCTTATTTGGTGAATTAAGCATCCATTAGGGATATAATGCTTACGGGCCGTATTCATTGTCATATAAGACAAAAGACAGTCGTAGCTACAACTCCCTGTCAAGAAAAGGCATGAACAACGTTCAAGCCTAAATACCTTGATTCTACAAAATCATGGTTAATAATTTAAAGTTGCCCTTGTGACTTGGCCTTTTGTGCCATAGTTATATTTCAATTAAATCTAGGATAATTATAATGAAAATCCTGAATAAAATAAATATCATTCATTTCCTGCCAGTATACATATTAAAAGAAAGTCTTAAAAGGTATAACCTAGCTTGAATGTCATTAAAGACCTAGCTACGATGGTAAGACCTGTTTAAAAGAAATTCAGATCCTTGTTAACATCTGAAAACATGTTAACACTCCTGACAACAGTGATGCGATAAAATCACACTTGTCATCTTTATATTAGGATTTTTCCAAACCCCTTATTTAGCCTAAATGATCAATAGGAATCATGGTTAATAAACGTCGAACATGATGTACACATCAAAACATCCATTAGGATGAATACCTTCGGGCAAAGATGTATACATGAAAAAGATAGTTTTATTTCATAACTTCTTGTCAAGACAATGAACTATGAAATTTTCCGATCCAAAGGAATCATCGATTATGTTTTAAAATTTCCCTAGTGACAAGGCATCAATGCCATCAAAAAGTCCTTTGGAACAAGCCCTTGTGCTATATATAAAATGTCGGTACGACATTGACAGTCGTGACTTATGTCCCCTGTCTAATAGATATGAAGGATTATATTCCGTTAAAACGCCAAAGATGGTTTATTTAAAAACTTAGGCAAAACATAATCAAATAAATTTAATACTATCTATTCGCCTATATGGATTATTTGTACCATGGCTATTTAATCATCAAATTCGACAATTCACCATATAATTAAACCAATTATTACCACTTGGTTTGTAGCCTTCAAAGCTTCACCATAGCCGACTCATCTGAAGCTCACAATCATCCAACTGATCAGAATAATGATGCAAGACTGAACTTAACGGGCGCCGAGTTACAGGCTATGTTAGATACAGCCGTAAACAAGGCTGTGGACCGAGCGTTAAAGGATCATAAGCGAAAATGCGATAATACCTCGAATAAGGGATTCAAAAAGGGTAAGGCCGATTCAAGCAATAACCAGTCCAAGCCAAAGGAGGCAAAACCCGAATGTAAAACCTGCGGGAAGAAGCACTTCGGAAAATGTTTCTATGATCAGACCAGGGGATGTGTCATCTGTAAAGATATGGATCACAAGACCCATGAATGCAAGGACTTGAAGGACAACCATCAGTTAGGTGAAAAGACCAGATGCAAAACATGTAGGAAATACCACATCGGGAAATGCAGATTTGAACCTCAGCCTCTACCCTGTGGAATCTGCAAGTCCAAGGAGCATAAGACCTTGGATTGCAAGAAGTTGGAAGACGCAGCCTGCTATGGTTGCAATTGTAGGATCGGTTTGCGACCCGAACGAGTCGTTCAGAAGAGATTTACTCCGTTTCAGAGGCGGAAACTAAGAAACCGAGTGCAAAAACAGCTTGCGTATCACTTTAACTACTGATTGTATTAATATGACGTTGTTTACAATCAAATCTCACACCGGCAGCACCTCAGTGTATAATACCAGAACTGTTACAACTGAATAAACATCATCCCTATTTATAATACACTTGATTTCGCTTGAAGCTTTCAAGCGAAACCTTCTAATATCTTGAAGCGAAACCTTCTAGTATGTCTTGAAGCGAATCCGACAAAACATATAAATCTGATTTCAACTTTGCATGCTATTTCACGTGTAATTGCAATATGATGTATGAGATGATGTCATTTGTGTGATGTCATCATCAAAGATGATAACATCATGTCTTGATCAGATTCGCACCGCAACCGAGACTCGACATAAGACGAAGACGACAGATGACTGCACCAACAGACTCCCCCTCAGATGTTGACGAGTCTTAAGTGTCGAGTCTTCGCATCTTCAGTCTTTATCAGTCTGTTCACTTTCTTCTCATATATCAGGATCTTCTCTTTGGCTCTAACCTCATCAGACTCCCCCTCTCATCATGATGGGATCGCTGTCTGGAATTAGCTATCACCTTGAGATCAATCCCTGGTTTCATCTCTTGTTCAGCACATCACCTACACACTTCTCAACACAACATAAGTTTTCACTTAAACCAATAAGAAAAACTTACTAGAAATAGTTACATCAAGTTCAAATTAATGACCCTGATTAACTAAACTCAATTTCTTTCTCAAAATTAGATTCTTCTTTTAAACGTACACTCCCAAACCAGTTCATCTTGTTTAGCACTTGGAATTTTGAAAATCAGCTTTTCAATCTCAGTTGTCGAAAATCTTTTTGTACTTTATCAAAATTTTATGCTAAAACACACTAAAATCTTTTTGGATTTTTGAATGTAAATGAAATGCAGTAAAGAAATATTTACAAACAATATTTTTGAGAGTTTGCGTAAGAGGATCATATCAGTTTTTGTGACCAATCACTAGCACCGTTAAGCTTTATACATTTTAAGTTCTAAACAATTCACTTAGATTGTCAGTATACTGGTCCACTTAATTCTCACACAAAGTTCAACTGTTTCGAGATACGATATTAATGTTTTAAGCACTTGAACTTATCCGTGTGTCCCACTACTTGAATATACTCCCGTATCCAGATCCCAATATTCAGTCTTACAGGTGAATATACCACAGATGATATCTGTCAGGGAATAAATTATAGTACGAGGGCCGTGAGAGCTCAGGTCGATCTTTCGATACGCAGAGAGATGACGGCTTCGACTTTTGGTGTGTCCCCTTTAGAGGATCTTTTGCATTACAACAGCAGCGACTATCAATTTTATTGTTTCATCAGCATGCTGAGGGCGATGCTATGTTTCAAGCATTTGCAGAAAGCATTATCCGGGGACTAGGTCAGAAATTTCTTTCAGCGGAAGTCCCGGGATAATACCCCAGATATCACTGAGCATAAAGACCTAGTATCTCAGAATAAGGGACCTTTCAAACAAGATTTCAGGGGTTACCTATATATCCAAGTTTGTGTTAACCCACAGAACAAGCAAGTTTGAAATTTATGTTTATATCTCGTCTCAATCTACTAAATGTGCAAAAACCTACTGGCACATCATCAGTGAGATTATTTATCACTTTTGAACTTTACATTTCTTTAGCGTGTCGTGATAGTCCACTGATGTACTATCATTTCCTCTATATGCAACAAAAACTCATTTTTGAATTTTATCATGTTTTTGTCTTTTTCAAATTTTCAAATGTTTTTGGATTTTCTAAAAATTCTTACTCCCCCTAAAATGCAAACACATTATAGGAAATTTGAAAACAAACTATACAGAAAGTGACAACCGATATCAAATCGCTTCAATTCGCCATCCACTTGGCATAAACAATCAGAACTCCCCCTTACACAAAACTATTTTCTCATTTAGATTTCAAAACACTTAAGTTTATTTTAATCAAAATGATTTTTCCGGAAAATGAGTTTTGTGTGTCTTTTCACAAATTCGGGGATCTTTCATCACTTTGTTTTCTTCAATCACTTGTAAAAAAAAACTAACATTTTTAAGATCAATTCACAAACATCACTTGTAGAAAATCAAGTACAACTTAATGTCCCTGAATTACTACTTGTAAGTCGAAATATCACATTCGTGAATTTCTCAAGAAATGTGCCGATTCATGTTCCACGCTTACCAACCTGGGAACTCCGGCAAGTCAGGTTTTTCTATTTAAACAGATTCACCCAAGCCTGACGATCCTTGGGTGTTTTTGAATTCTTGTTCAACAATGGTGGAAAATTTTCATCATCCATTGTTAGACCAGAATTCTCAACTTTTACCTCAACACATGGCTCCTCTGGTTTTACCATACCAGAATCATTGCCTGAATGTGGCTTGTCTGACTTTGATGAGCCAGATTCATCGCCGACATGTGGCTCCTTTGTTTCAACAGAAACAGATTCATTGCCACCAACTTTCTCTTTCTTTACTCTCTTTTCTGTCCTCAGATTTGTATCTGATGAATTCATTTTGCTTGATTTGTCATTCTTTGGTGAGCAAGACCATTTATTAGAACTTTTATCTGTTTTACCAGTTGTATCCGAGGACAAAATCCTTTCTAGATACTCTCTGGCCTTCTTCCTCTTCTTTCTCAGTCTGTCTTTTTGCCCCTGAGAAAGCTTTACTTTTGGTTCTTGAACTTTCAGTTCTTGAACTTTCTGTTCTTTGGGCTTGACAGAGACTGGTTTCTTTGTCAATTTCTGAGATTTAACCCTCGATCTGTCATTTGATCTCCTTGGGCAATCTCTGGCAATGTGGCCTCTGATTTGGCAGTTATAGCATCTTCTCGTCTCATAACTCCAACTCTGGCAGTTAACAGCAATGTGTCCTTGATAGCCGCATCTGTAACACACTCTGTTATCGTACCAATCACCATTTTCAATCCAAACATTCAAATCATAGCACTGTTTGGCTTGGTGATATCCATCTCTCTTCTTGTATGCTGGATGTGGCTTTTGAGCACTGTGGTCCAACCTGCACCACTTTTCACCAACTATTTTTGAGTTTTGTTTTTCATGTTTTTGTACTTTTTTATAACGATTGGATGATTGAACTGATGGCTTTTTATCTTTTTGCTTTTGTTCTACATTCTTCTTTACAGGTTTTTGCGTTGAGCATTCACCTTTTTTAGTAGAATGTAGAACAGTTTCTTGAAACATTTCTTTCGATTTCAAAAATGTTTTCTTTTTCTCATTTTCAGCATCAGACTCTGAATCAGACTCGTCTGCTGAATAAAACTCCTCATTTTCATCATCAGTTTTCTCATCACAATTACTCATAGGAACGGAATTGATCGGTTTTGGACAGGGATAATTCAAAGACTCAGATGAAGTCACAAAACCTTTCAATTTCTTTTCAAGCTCATCAATTTTGTTCCTCGAATTCTCAGCTTCATTTTCAAGCTGAGATATTCTTTCAAGATGAGACTTGATTGATTTTTCATTTTTCATGTTTTCAAGAACAAATTTTTCATTTTCCAAAACTTTTAACTGTTCTTGAAATTTTGTTTCATTGACTTTCAAATTTTTGTTCTCCAGCTTTATCCAGAAATCTTCATCTTCTGAAGATTTCTTTTTGCTTTCAAAATCCTTTTCTTTCTCTTTCAAAAATTTGTTTTCCAATGAAACAAAATTTCAAGAACAGTTAAAAGTTTTGGAAAATGAAAAATTTGTTCTTGAAAACATGAAAAATGAAAATGAAAAATCAATCAAGTCTCATCTTGAAAGAATATCTCAGCTTGAAAATGAAGCTGAGAATTCGAGGAACAAAATCAATCCATTCTTCTGATTCCTTTTTAATACCCGTCTCAGACATTGAGCGAACAAGATGGCTATACCTCTCAATGATATTCTTTGTACTTTCTCCTTGAAAACCTGAAAACGAATCAAATTCTTTTGTTAATACATTTATTCTATCCAATGTTTCTCTTGTCATATTAAAAAAAATTATATCCATGTTTTAATAGCACGTTTCTCAATAACAGATTCTTTCAAGCGAAACTTGTCAATTTGTGTCTTTGAAGCGAAATTGTTAAACTGGTTGAAGCGAAATCCTTGAAGCGAAATGGTTCAAGCGAAACTTTCAAGTGACAACTTTCTGAAGCGAAATCCTGAAGCGAAAACTTTGAAGCGAAATCGTTCAAGCGAAAACGTTCTTGAATCTGTTTGAAGCGAAATGTAAAGTGTCGCTTGAAATTTCAAGCGAAATCATTCAATGAAGCTATGTTCTTCAAGCGAAATCATGATGTCAGCAAATGACGAACGATCTTCAAGCGAAAACACACTTTTTTACCAGTTTTAGGCTGATTTAGTTTCTTTAACTTTCCAGGAACTATTAAAACATGATTACGCATGATATGTGAGAATTTTAGCCGATTTTAACCGTAAAAGTTTGTTCGATTTAGAAAGAAGGTGTAGAAAATCAGAAAAAGTGACAAAAACGAGCTGTTTTGGCGAAATCTCTTCCTCCTGAGCTCTGATACCAATTGTAGGATCGGTTTGCGACCCGAACGAGTCGTTCAGAAGAGATTTACTCCGTTTAAGAGGCGGAAACTAAGAAACCGAGTGCAAAAACAGCTTGCGTATCACTTTAACTACTGATTGTATTAATATGACGTTGTTTACAATCAAATCTCACACCGGCAGCACCTCAGTGTATAATACCAGAACTGTTACAACTGAATAAACATCATCCCTATTTATAATACACTTGATTTCGCTTGAAGCTTTCAAGCGAAACCTTCTAATATCTTGAAGCGAAACCTTCTAGTATGTCTTGAAGCGAATCCGACAAAACATATAAATCTGATTTCAACTTTGCATGCTATTTCACGTGTAATTGCAATATGATGTATGAGATGATGTCATTTGTGTGATGTCATCATCAAAGATGATAACATCATGTCTTGATCAGATTCGCACCGCAACCGAGACTCGACATAAGACGAAGACGACAGATGACTGCACCAACAGCAATGAAAAAGGGCACATCAAGACAAATTGCCCAAATAAAACCAAGAAGCCTGGGGAGGCTAAGAAGACCAAAGCTGGAGACTCTCAAATGAATGATCAAGAGGCCGTTCAGGATGACAATGCCACAACAGGTACTTTCCTTGTTAGTGACGTTCATGCTAAGAGTATTATTTGATTCAGGTTCAGATAAGTCTTTCGTAGACAATAAATTCTATAAATTATTAAATCTGCCTGTTAAAACTTTAAGCGTTCAGTATGAAGTAGAATTGGCCGATAGAACCTCGGAGACTGCTTCAGCAATATTAGATGGATGTTTTATATCCATTAGGAATTTTTCTTTTCCGCTGTCCTTGTTTCCATTAAAATAGAGGGACTCGATATAGTGATAGGAACGGATTGGTCATTTTGTAACCAAGCCCATAATGTGTGTGATAAGGAGCAAGTAGTCATCAAAACTCCTTATGGTGAGTCTTTGACAATGCAAGGAGACACATGGTACGGATTTCCTAAGCACTTGTTGAATATGGTATTTAATACCAAAGATCCGGGTATGGAAAACTCAGAAGAGACAAACAACAGTCGCGATGCTGGAGATGCGACAAATGTTAATGGTGCATCCAATGTGAGCCTCAATGTTAATGGAGTTAATCTCCAAAACTGTAATTAACGCAGCTATTAGAAAGGCTATGGGAAAAGTCATGAAAAGGTTCAAGAAGCCAGATGTTGCTCGCTCTAAAACACATGTCGCTACTCATGAGAAGAGCTTTATTCATACTTCAAATGCGAGGAATAACCCAAACAAAATCATATGTGGCAAGGAGCCCATTCCTTTTAGGATATACTTAAAAGTACTTCGTCTCTTGGAAGTCAAGAGACTTCAATAGTAAAAAGGGGCCATCGATTGCAGAAAATTCTTGAATGAAGTAGAAACCATTAAGTGTATCAGCGGTTATGCTGGAAAGGACACGGTGAGGTATACATCTCAGTCATTCGATGGCAATACCCTTGATTAGTGAGGACATTAATCAAGACCACAAGAAAGATCCTCTTATACAATATGGGATGGTCCAAGTTTTAAGAACCTTATTAGAAAAACCTATTATCCGCATCACAAAGTGGAAAAAGATGGAATAAGAATTTTCTGACTCTCGCCATAAAAGTTCTAGACTATCGACAATATGTTGCAAATTTTGATTCATTGGCTGAGATAGTACCTGTTAGGGGAGGATTTTCCAATGATCAGTGATCCTCAATTACTGTAGGGCTTAGAGATCCTCAATTCTGTTTGAATTAGTGATCCTAAGAGAGTATTGTAGAATCAGGATCCAGGATCATTATGAGGATCCTTATACTAACGATTGACTGCTTTGAATATGATGTTGTTTTTCAGGAGTACGTGTTTGGACTTGGTCTTGGCGATATTCCTGGAGCATATTCCCTTTTTATTCCGCACGTGCTTGACTAATATGAACGTTATGGAGCTCGTGGAAGACTTGCATGAAATGCGGATAATTAGTTAGCTTAGATATTTTCTAAATTTATAAGGGGATAGCAAGCTAAATTAGAACACTTGGCTATTTTTGGCTAAACACACACACTCGTAACTGCTCTCATCAACTCTCTACAATTAGCTCGGCGATTACACCCTTTTTGCACATTACACTCTAGTGATCCTTGTAACAAGCTCGCTATCATCCAAAGTTGTAATACATTTTCTGTTTAATCTGAGTTGGTGATCGGTAGTTTCCATCACCCGAGGTTTTTTATGCCGGAGATCAACTCTTGATCAAGGGCTTTTTCCTCGTATAAATCATTGTGTCACTTGTTCAATACATTTCTGAGTGATCTTTAATATTGTTCATTGATTCAAGCATCACACCTCACACAGAAAGTTTGGTTGCATTATCTTTGCTTGATTTTTGACCAAAACAGTTTGGCGCCCACCGTGGGGCAATTGGTGCTTCATTCCTAAGAAGATTCATATTTTTGTGGTCATTTCGGTTCGTTACAACCAAGCGGATGGCTTCCTCAGCGAAGAACACTTCAAGTTCAATGCCGGCAATCAGTTCTTCACAAGGCGTTCCACCTTTGCCTCCACCACCTTCTGGATCCCAGAAGAATGCTGAAAATGCTGCGAGGAGACAAACCCCCATTTTCCCAAAACCACCAACTTCTTCTGTTTCCTCTAATCCTACTACTAATGATCTTTTTACTCTGATTTTGCAGATGCGGGATCACGTACAAGAGCAGGACAAAACTAACGAAAGGATCCTCCGGGAGATCGCTGAGATCAAGAAACAGAAGAAATCAGTGGAGGATCACTCTCCTCTGATACCAAGATCATTGAATTTTGACACTCCAGTTGTAACTACCCTACAATCGACAGTTCCGGGCATCCTATTTTCAGCCATCGGGATCCTCTTTTCAGCATCAGGGATCCTTCATCAGCTCAGGAGGATATTTGGGAATGCACACAGTTCCAGGATCCTCCTAGGTTCAAGGATCCTCCATGGCTCTAGGATCCTCCCAGTTTCTAGGATCCTCTCTGCCCCAAGGATCCTTTCAGGTTTAAGGATCATCTCAGCTTCAAGGATCCAACATCTTTCAGGATCAAGGATTCTTAAGAAGTATGCAGCCTCCATGCTCGGATGTTCATCAAGGAGACTTCATACCAATGCAGACCATTGCTTCATCTGGTCCTTCAATCATACCAGAGTCCCGTCAATATGGATTCACATCTGGAATTCTGAATATGAATCCTCTGGGAGGTAACACTTTTAATAATTCATATAACACTAACCATGGCTCTATGCAGGATACAGGTATCAATCAGGCTATGGCCAGGGAGTTACAGAAGCTTAAGGATATGATATCCAGCGTACCAGGAGTGGTTAAACCCATTCCTGAAATTGCAGATGGTAGTCATAGGATATCTCGCTTTGCACCACCTATTTGTGATGCTGAGATACCCAAGAGGTTCCAAATACCATCCATGAAGCTGTATGATGGTTCAACGGATCCAGAGGAACATGTAGCTCAATACAGGGAGAGGATGGAGATCAATCCAATTCCTGAGAGGTTAAAAGAAGCATGTCTATGCAAGGGTTTTGGATCCACTCTCACAGGATCTGCTCTTAAATGGCTGCTAAGTCTTCCCCCTTACTCTATTACTTCATTTGCTAATCTAGTTAATTTGTTTAATAGTCAATTCTCTTGTAGTAGAAAATTCGAACGATTAACTAGTGATCTATATAGGGTAACCCAAGGTCAAAATGAATCACTTAGAGATTACATCACTAAGTTTAGTAAAGAATCCTTAGATATCCCTAACCTGGATATAGCTACGGCTGTAGAAGCCTTTAAAATGGGATTGCTTAGGGATTCCTTATTCTATGATGATCTTGTCATGACCCCTTGCAGGAATCTTGATGAAGTAAGAACCAGGGCCCTTAGATTCATCCGATTAGAGGATGATAAAAGGATCCAGGAAAGACTGACAGGATCCTCAAAACAGGAAAAGCAAGGATCCTACTTCAGGAACAACAAATCAAAGTCCTACAACAAATCTGATAACCAGAACGTGCATGCAGTGGAACAGGAAGAGGATGATGAGGATTATCCTCCCATTTCTGAATACTGTTTTTCTGTTGATAACAATGAACTAATTCTTGCAATGCAGAATCTAGGTGAGAAAGCTAGGTGGCCGAGAAAAAGTGATAAACCAGCTGCTATAAAGGATAAGTCCAAGTGGTGTGCATATCATGAGGATTTCGGGCATCTCACTGAAGAGTGTATTGCACTTAGAAAGGAAATTGGTTACTTGTTAAGCAAGGGGCATTTGAAGGAGCTTTTGGGACGAAAGAAGTCAAGGATCCAGGATCCTGAAAGGATCCCGGAAAGGGCTCCTGCTCCTCCAGCAGATGCACAAGTTATAAACTACATATCGGGTGGATCAGACATTTGTGGTACCTCCTTTTCAGCAGCCAAAAGACATGCTAAGGAAACCAAGATGGATAATGGAGACAGACCCATCCGGACCTCCATTGTTACACAGGATAAAGTCATAACCTTTGATGAGGATGATCGTGTTGATGTCTAGGATCCTCATCATGATGGTCTTGTTATTACCTTATTTATTTCTAACCACTTAGTTCGCAGGATCCTGATCGATGGAGGAAGCTCTGTGAACATCATTCAGCTTGATGTCCTCAAGAAGATGAATATCCCGGAGTCTGATATTGTCCCAAGATCCTCAGTCCTTGTGGGATTCAGTGGAGAAACCAAGAACACATTGGGGGACATCAAACTTCCCATCTATATTGAAGGACTCCATTCTTATCAGAAATTTTGTGTTATAGATTGCTTATCATGTTGTAATGTTATCCTTGGCAGGCCATGGATACATGACATGAAGGCAGTCCCATCCACATATCATCAATGCGTAAAGCTTCCTAGTCCATTGTCACACCCCGACCGCGTAAAACAACAAATCGCGGCGGAAACATCGGGGCGTGTTGCAACAGAATCAATGTTTCATAACCATGGATACCAAAAAGTGTTTCGTTTTATTAAACATTGAATAATTACATCGTCTGGAAATCTAAATACACAAATTAAACATAGTCTATCATTGTTATTGAGTCACTAAGGCCTTGTCCAGTCCTATGTGAGCATGCATCTTATCAATCGATATCATTCAACAATACCTGAAACATATGTGAAAACGAGGTTAGCAAAGAAATGCTGGCGAGTACATAGGTTTTGTGAAAATAAGATTCATGACTTCTGTTTAAGAAAATGTTTAGTCATGAACCTTGTAATTTGCTTTGTCTTTGTAAATCATTTGAAAAATAATAAGTTCAGGTGATATGTATAATAAGAGAATAATGCATGATTAAATGAATAACCATGTAAAATGAGTTTATATATAAGATAAGTTGTTTGTAAATAAATGTCTTGTGAAAAGTATGTTACTTGTATAAAATGTTCTATGTCTCAAACTGAAATGATTCAAATAACGCTACAATATGTAATACCATACAAACACTTATATATAGGAAGTACCAGCGGCGTATCCACCATGCTTGTATCATATTCCACACGCATTGTTACTTAATCACTTAATCCAAACCAAACCACCAAAGTAATGTTCATGCCCAAATGTAAATCATGTAATATGTATAACCAATGTCAAAAGTGTTTTTGTGTCAAATGTAAACCATGTAATATGTAACCAAAATAATATCGTATATCGCTTTGAAGCCAATCGTTTACCCAATCGTTAAAACATCGTGTGAAAACCTATCGTTTACCCAATCGTTTAATTCGTTTTAGGTCGTGAAACTACTTAAATGGTCGTCTCGCTAATAACATTCAAACCTTCTTGACTTTCGTCGCTTCTCGTTTTCGTCGCTTCTCGTTTTCGTATTAACAAACCTCCATAGGGTAAGTTAACAATTACAGATTCAGTCGCTACCTACCATACCCACACATAACCACGGGTGTAGTAAATAACGGGATTTGTCAGATCCTATGGTACCATAACCTAATACTGGTCGGCTTGATCATTGCTAATGAATGTCATTTGTTATGTAACCCAACCAACAAGTTTGTTCACTTTATTGAAATCGTTATTAGTTTTGTATAAATCGTCTTAATCGTTTTTGAAACCATCGTTATAACATCGAAAACATTTAGCACATATGAGTCACCCCAAAACAATTAAAAACAGTAAAATAGGGGAAGAATGTACTCGCCTGAGAATGCTTGGAGGTCTTGAACAACAACCAAACAAAGCTAGAGAGAGCACGGAATCAGTCGGCAATCTAAAACTATATAAATAAACCGGACTTAAATCGGGAGATCGGATAGGATGAGGCTTGGTAAACCAAATGAGTGTTGGAACTCATATGATATGGTTTAACAAGGCCTACATACTACAATGAAACCAAACCTAAGTGCTTTCGACCCATCGCGACCCATTAAGGTAACATATGCTACTTTAACGTGTCGTGCGCGTGAAACGCGTTCGGACCGTCTAACTAGTCCTATGACAAGTGTTATATGCCTAAACATGTTACATAATCAGTTATGTGACAAAAGTTTAGGTTACATATGCTTAATTACCAATTATACATGAAAAGGGTATTATGGTAATTTACCTAAGGCATATAAACTACCTATCATACAACTACTTAAACGATGTGACCATAGGGTATAACCTCGGAAGGTTATTCCCTACCTACTATGGTCACCTAATGTATTTGGTCGGATCCTAATGATCGACCAAACTGGGTCGGGTTCGAGGTATAAGCGATCTATTAGATCGCTTACCCTACGACCCTAGACAACGTGGTAATCAGTAGGCATAGTCCCAAGGGACTATGACCATCGTGATTACAATCACGTTGCGAAGTTCAAACGAACTTCGCATTGACCATTACTGGTCAACGCTGAAAGTCAAACAAAGTTTGACTTTCTGACTCGAAAAGCAGTAAAATAAGGAAAAGAACGAAAGAATACTTACGAAGGGTCCCCGAATGCTAATCCCGATCCAAGAACTCAGGTATGAAACAATGGTTTCAACTTAGAGCTCTCAAAATCAGAATTCTTGTAAGAAATGAGGTTGGATGGGTTGGGTATTTATAGGAATACCCGAACCGTTAAGATCGTTTCATGGAAAATGTGTCTTAATCGCAACCGTACAAGTGTCGGAACCTTATGGTGACTAAATGGCCACTCACCATAGGGTATCAACATGTGGCAAGGTTTTTAGGAGTGGATAACAGCTGTAAACAGCTGTCGATACATCGAATCTGGTCCCGAAAATGCGAAAAATGAGTTTTCTGCATGTTTCTGCCCAGAATAGGCAGTCGCGTAGCGCGACGGTGAAGGCCTAGGCAGTCGCGCTACGCCACTGACCCTCCTGTATCAGAAATGTTTCAAAATGACAGGTTTAGTCCCTGCAGCCCGTTTAAGCGATTTTTGATGCGTTTGAACCCCGTTAACCTCATTTCAAGGCTCTAAAATGAAGTTAAAGTATAGGGAACTCAAAACATGCTCAAAAATATCTCGGATGTCGGTTCGTTTGGCCGTACGATCGCGATGTTCGCTTAATTACGACGGAATGCGCATAAGCGCGAAAAACGAACCAAATGACGCAACGAATGGATTTTTCTTAAGGCGAACACTAAAATATAATGTAGTCATGGTTACATAAATTTTTGGATGTCCGGATGTATTCAGAACGTAAGTTATGCGCGAAAGTGCAAACTTGTGCACTTTTTGACACTTTTAGTCCCTGAATGACACAAAAGTTTATTTTAGCATACCGAACACCTCAAAGCCTATTTCTAAGCTATGTGAAGGATATTTATGGTATGTTTAACTTATGGTCATGTTCCGGAATGTCTGTTACAGTTCAAATTGGCATACTTTCGCAGTTTGTCAACTTTAGTCCCTGTAAGCGATTAAACTTTGATTTCACCACACCAAACCTTCCAAAACTTATATCTAAGTTATGTAAAGGTTATTTAAGGTATGTTAAGCCTATGTCACTATTCCGGAGTGTTTGTTGCATTAAACTGGTTATATTTACGCATCAGTGCGCGTATAACCTTCGAGAAAGCGATTTAGAGTTTGAAATTGAACAAGAATTGATATGTGCAAATGATACACATATTTTTACAAATCCCAAGTATGAAATATGATATTTCATTGGTTCGGTATTTGTTTGATGGCCGTGGAGGCACAGGTGTTACAGTCTCCCCTACTTTAGGAAATTTCGTCCCGAAATTTATTTAGAGGAAACTTGTGAGAGTTTAAAACATAAAGTTGAAAAGATCGAACAACATTGGTTAGGGTTCTTGAACTTCTAGTAACCTTAATAACCTTATGCTTGCAATGTAAGAGGGATACTTATATACAAGTATATGAAGTGTCATTGGTGCGTCCACCGTACCTCCATTACATTGTTCACGTTTCGTTATTTGTCGTCACTATCGGTTCTTACACATGATAAATCTTACTGTGGTTTCCGTGCACTGAATTTTTTATAATTATGTACGCGTCCATAATTACCCAATTCTTTGCATAGTTGACACAGTGTATTCCATAATGTGTAGAGGAAAACCATATGAATGAACCTGTGATGAGCGTGACTGGACCACCATAGGGTCCTTTCAGCTGTATCATCACATGCTATTCTTAACCAGATCTTGAATCAATCTTTAACTAGACCACTCAAGGGTCTCTCATCGAATCATGGAATGGTACCATATAATCCCAAGGGTCTTTAACTACAACGTAGAAGCCCATTAAGGATTTAAAGTAGTACCTTTTGAATATCCTACTATGAATCCCTCATATAAAGATACGAAAGATTCTATGAGGATTTGAAAATTGGATCACACAAAAACATAGAGGAGAACACATAACACATAAACACATAATCGCATAATTGTATAATCGTTTAATCGCAAAATCGTTTAATCGCAAAATCGTTTAATCGCAAAATCATTTAATCGTATAATCGTTTAATTTGTTATCTTTGGACATGGGTATTTAAAGCATACTAGGAATCCAATCCGTGGATTTCACTTGGCACTTTAAATATTTTCTAGAATCTAACTATGAAAATAGGAAGATCTAAAAAGGAATTCGGCTTGTCCTAATTGAGTTGTAATGTACATATTAAGGTGTACAAGGAATCCAATCAGGCTCCGAAATCAACGAAGGTGTTGATCGTGGTCGGCTCGGGACTTTGAATAGATCAAGATGTCATCAATAAAAACAATGACGAACTGATCCAAATAAGGCTTGCAGACCCTATTTATTAAGTCCATGAAGATGGCTGGAGCATTTGTCAAACCAAAAGGTATGACTGTAAACTCGTAATGGCCATACTTCGTGCAGAAAACCGTTTTGGGAACATCTTCTTCGAGAATACGAAGTTGATGATACCAAGAACGCAAATCGATCTTGGAAAAGCATGAAGTACCCTGCAGATGATCGGATCATTGATTTAAGGTAGGGAATATCGATTCTTGATGGTAAGCTTACTAGGCTTACGTTAATCGATATACATTTGAAAAGATCCATTTTTCTTTTCACAAAGAGAACAGGAGTTTCTCCAAGGTGAAAAGTTCGGACGGATGAATCCTTTATCAGACAACTCTTGAAGCTGTTTTGATAATTCTTGCATCTCGAACGGTACAAGACGATAAGATACTTTAGATTTAAAAGAAACAAGTGTTTGAGGTTCTTAGGGAGATCACAAGTGATCATAAAAATGACAGAACCACACGAGTAGTTTTGTCTTTGTGTTAACATCATAAGGTTGGATCAAACATTCATACAATTGCATTAGTTAAAAATAAAAACCACAAATTTTTATTTATATAGCAACCGCATTGTCTTTAAATGTTACAAGATAACAACCAGAGGAAATACAAAATACTAAAAGTTCACTTCTTCATCATCGATTGCCTCATTGATGTTAAACACTCGACCACGTGCTGGATTCACATTGACGTGAACGTTCGCATTCGGGTTTGCGTTAGCATTTGCATTCACCAGTCTCGGACAGTTGGGGCGGAAATGACCAAACTCTCCGCAGTTGAAACATGAACCCAGTGGGAATCTCGCAGCATTCCCTTGAACCGGAGCTTGAACCTGAGCAGCCTGATTTTGTCTCAGACGACAAGTATTGGCCAAATGCCCAAGTCTACCACACGTTGTGCATTTCTTGCAATCTTGTTGTGCAACGTGATGACCGTTGCAACGGGCACAATGTGGTGCGGTACCAGCATATGCCTTCTTTGCATGTGGCTGAGCCGGTGGATTCTGCAGGTTCTGAGCAGTCTGTGCTGTAACAACAAAATTTTGGGCACCCTTCCGCTTCTTCGATTTCTTCGACGTCTCACCTTCCTTACCCTTCCCCTTATCCTTCTTCTTGTCCTTTCCAGAATCGGTTGCCTTCTTTTTATCACCCTTGCGGGTGAGTTTACCCTTTCTGACTTGAGACTCAGTCAGGGTAGCTGACAACTCGATTGCTTGACGAAGGGTGGTAGGATTAACACCGATCAAAATATCCATAATAGAATCGGGTAAACCATCTATGTATCTCTCGATCGCTTTCTCCAGAGGGGTAACCATGGTGGGACACAATAGACTGAGTTCTTCAAAACGATCCGTGTACGCACGGTGTTCAGCCCCATCTTGCTTTAAGTCGTCAAACTCTCGTTCCAAAACTCGAATCTCGTGACGGGGACAAAACTCCTTCATCATGAGAGCCCGAAGCTCTGCCCATGTTTGTGCCAACGCCACTTCGGCACCCCTATCTCGCATAACACCATTCCACCAAGTAAGCGCTCGCTTTTCAAACACACTCGAAGCAAATTCCACCTTACGCGCATCCTGACACTGCACATGTCTGAATGTGCTCTCGATACTCTCAAACCACTGCAGGAGCGCAGTTGCTCCTTGAGACCCAGAAAACTTAAGTGGCTTCGCAGAATTGAAGTTCTTGAAATTACACGGTGCATTATTGTTGTTGTTGTTGCCGTTGTTGTACATCTCGTGGACTTGGGTTACAACACCGGGAACCACAGCAGCCACCTGTTGAGAGATCAGGGCTGCGAGTTCTTCAATAGTAAAAGTCCGAGTATCGGTTCGGGTATCGCGTCGAGGAGGCATTGTCTGACAAGGAAACGAGTGAGAGAATTAGACGAAAAGAATGAGATGAAACAAATTTGATGAAAGCAAGGATAGTGGTCATTTGTTTGTTACTACAAAGCAACAAACGACCTCGGTGATTTAATCAAAGTAAATAGGTCAAAAATAATGTATCGCGAAGACATGCTCGCCTATAAGTGAACACTCATCCCAAGAATTCCCAGGTAAGCACAACTGGTCTCGCGTCTGATGAGATGTATACGAAGTGCTTGCCTAGACAGAAAACCCAGAATACAGGCATTCACCCTTCCAGTTTGCACGTGTTCACATTATTTAAGACCCAAAACCTTGACGAGATTTTTTAAAACTCAAAGGGGTTCAAAACCATATAACAGAGGGTTCAAAACCTTAAAATAGAGAGTTCAAAACCTAGAAATCAATCATCCTAGAACAGATGATTAGTTTTCAAAGTGGTTTTGAAATTTATATTCTTGTTGTGATCGTCGCCTAAGGATAGGTGACGGTATTGTTTTATGACTAAACGCAAATAAACTCGCGTTAGGGTCCTAGAAAGGTTATAGACTAGGTCAAAGCATTACTAATAACCTAATTCCCTATAACCATTGGCTCTGATACCATCTTTTCTGTCACACCCCGACCGCGTAAAACAACAAATCGCGGCGGAAACATCGGGGCGTGTTGCAACAGAATCAATGTTTCATAACCATGGATACCAAAAAGTGTTTCGTTTTATTAAACATTGAATAATTACATCGTCTGGAAATCTAAATACACAAATTAAACATAGTCTATCATTGTTATTGAGTCACTAAGGCCTTGTCCAGTCCTATGTGAGCATGCATCTTATCAATCGATATCATTCAACAATACCTGAAACATATGTGAAAACGAGGTTAGCAAAGAAATGCTGGCGAGTACATAGGTTTTGTGAAAATAAGATTCATGACTTCTGTTTAAGAAAATGTTTAGTCATGAACCTTGTAATTTGCTTTGTCTTTGTAAATCATTTGAAAAATAATAAGTTCAGGTGATATGTATAATAAGAGAATAATGCATGATTAAATGAATAACCATGTAAAATGAGTTTATATATAAGATAAGTTGTTTGTAAATAAATGTCTTGTGAAAAGTATGTTACTTGTATAAAATGTTCTATGTCTCAAACTGAAATGATTCAAATAACGCTACAATATGTAATACCATACAAACACTTATATATAGGAAGTACCAGCGGCGTATCCACCATGCTTGTATCATATTCCACACGCATTGTTACTTAATCACTTAATCCAAACCAAACCACCAAAGTAATGTTCATGCCCAAATGTAAATCATGTAATATGTATAACCAATGTCAAAAGTGTTTTTGTGTCAAATGTAAACCATGTAATATGTAACCAAAATAATATCGTATATCGCTTTGAAGCCAATCGTTTACCCAATCGTTAAAACATCGTGTGAAAACCTATCGTTTACCCAATCGTTTAATTCGTTTTAGGTCGTGAAACTACTTAAATGGTCGTCTCGCTAATAACATTCAAACCTTCTTGACTTTCGTCGCTTCTCGTTTTCGTCGCTTCTCGTTTTCGTATTAACAAACCTCCATAGGGTAAGTTAACAATTACAGATTCAGTCGCTACCTACCATACCCACACATAACCACGGGTGTAGTAAATAACGGGATTTGTCAGATCCTATGGTACCATAACCTAATACTGGTCGGCTTGATCATTGCTAATGAATGTCATTTGTTATGTAACCCAACCAACAAGTTTGTTCACTTTATTGAAATCGTTATTAGTTTTGTATAAATCGTCTTAATCGTTTTTGAAACCATCGTTATAACATCGAAAACATTTAGCACATATGAGTCACCCCAAAACAATTAAAAACAGTAAAATAGGGGAAGAATGTACTCGCCTGAGAATGCTTGGAGGTCTTGAACAACAACCAAACAAAGCTAGAGAGAGCACGGAATCAGTCGGCAATCTAAAACTATATAAATAAACCGGACTTAAATCGGGAGATCGGATAGGATGAGGCTTGGTAAACCAAATGAGTGTTGGAACTCATATGATATGGTTTAACAAGGCCTACATACTACAATGAAACCAAACCTAAGTGCTTTCGACCCATCGCGACCCATTAAGGTAACATATGCTACTTTAACGTGTCGTGCGCGTGAAACGCGTTCGGACCGTCTAACTAGTCCTATGACAAGTGTTATATGCCTAAACATGTTACATAATCAGTTATGTGACAAAAGTTTAGGTTACATATGCTTAATTACCAATTATACATGAAAAGGGTATTATGGTAATTTACCTAAGGCATATAAACTACCTATCATACAACTACTTAAACGATGTGACCATAGGGTATAACCTCGGAAGGTTATTCCCTACCTACTATGGTCACCTAATGTATTTGGTCGGATCCTAATGATCGACCAAACTGGGTCGGGTTCGAGGTATAAGCGATCTATTAGATCGCTTACCCTACGACCCTAGACAACGTGGTAATCAGTAGGCATAGTCCCAAGGGACTATGACCATCGTGATTACAATCACGTTGCGAAGTTCAAACGAACTTCGCATTGACCATTACTGGTCAACGCTGAAAGTCAAACAAAGTTTGACTTTCTGACTCGAAAAGCAGTAAAATAAGGAAAAGAACGAAAGAATACTTACGAAGGGTCCCCGAATGCTAATCCCGATCCAAGAACTCAGGTATGAAACAATGGTTTCAACTTAGAGCTCTCAAAATCAGAATTCTTGTAAGAAATGAGGTTGGATGGGTTGGGTATTTATAGGAATACCCGAACCGTTAAGATCGTTTCATGGAAAATGTGTCTTAATCGCAACCGTACAAGTGTCGGAACCTTATGGTGACTAAATGGCCACTCACCATAGGGTATCAACATGTGGCAATGTTTTTAGGAGTGGATAACAGCTGTAAACAGCTGTCGATACATCGAATCTGGTCCCGAAAATGCGAAAAATGAGTTTTCTGCATGTTTCTGCCCAGAATAGGCAGTCGCGTAGCGCGACGGTGAAGGCCTAGGCAGTCGCGCTACGCCACTGACCCTCCTGTATCAGAAATGTTTCAAAATGACAGGTTTAGTCCCTGCAGCCCGTTTAAGCGATTTTTGATGCGTTTGAACCCCGTTAACCTCATTTCAAGGCTCTAAAATGAAGTTAAAGTATAGGGAACTCAAAACATGCTCAAAAATATCTCGGATGTCGGTTCGTTTGGCCGTACGATCGCGATGTTCGCTTAATTACGACGGAATGCGCATAAGCGCGAAAAACGAACCAAATGACGCAACGAATGGATTTTTCTTAAGGCGAACACTAAAATATAATGTAGTCATGGTTACATAAATTTTTGGATGTCCGGATGTATTCAGAACGTAAGTTATGCGCGAAAGTGCAAACTTGTGCACTTTTTGACACTTTTAGTCCCTGAATGACACAAAAGTTTATTTTAGCATACCGAACACCTCAAAGCCTATTTCTAAGCTATGTGAAGGATATTTATGGTATGTTTAACTTATGGTCATGTTCCGGAATGTCTGTTACAGTTCAAATTGGCATACTTTCGCAGTTTGTCAACTTTAGTCCCTGTAAGCGATTAAACTTTGATTTCACCACACCAAACCTTCCAAAACTTATATCTAAGTTATGTAAAGGTTATTTAAGGTATGTTAAGCCTATGTCACTATTCCGGAGTGTTTGTTGCATTAAACTGGTTATATTTACGCATTAGTGCGCGTATAACCTTCGAGAAAGCGATTTAGAGTTTGAAATTGAACAAGAATTGATATGTGCAAATGATACACATATTTTTACAAATCCCAAGTATGAAATATGATATTTCATTGGTTCGGTATTTGTTTGATGGCCGTGGAGGCACAGGTGTTACATCCATGGGGAGTGGTGAAAATTGAGAGTGATCAACAAGAAGCTAAGAATTGCTATACCTCATCAATGAAGCCAGCCTCAAGACCAAGGGAGCAATAGCAATTAAAGTATCCTTCAAGAGATGTCTTGGAGGCAAGAGAGCAGGATGTAAAAGAAATCCTCATGGATCCTCATGATCCTGAATCCAAGATCTTCATAGGATCCGGGATCCTTAGCGACATTGAACATGATCTAGTATCCTTCCTTAAAAGAAGGAAAACTACCTTTGCCTGGAAGCATGAGGATATGACAGGTATATCTAAGGATATAATTACTCATAAGCTTGGCATTGACAGGTCATTCAAGCCTATACATCAGAAGAGGAGGAAGTTTCACCTGAAAGGAATGCTATTATCTAGGAAGAGGTAGATAAACTACTTCGGGCAGGTATAATAAGAGAGGTCAAGTATCCAAGGTGGTTAGCCAATGTGGTTGTTGTTCAAAAGAAAAATGGAAACTGGAGGGTATGTGTCGATTTTACTGATTTAAACAAGGCATGTCCCAAGGATCCTTTTCCATTACCCCACATTGACTCCATGGTGGATGCTACCGCGGGTCATGAGTTGTTGACTTTTATGGATGCTTCATCTGGATTTCAACAAATTCAGATGGAACCATCTGATCAAGAGGATACAGCCTTTATGACCCCAACTGGTATATATTGTTATATTGCTATGCCATTTGGACTAAGGAATGCAGGTGCTACTTATCAAAGGCTAGTCAATATGATGTTTAAGGAACAAATTGGACACACTATGGAAGTCTATATAGATGACATGGTGGTTAAGTCCAAGAAAGCTGAGGATCACCTTAGAGACTTGGAGGAAGCCTTCGATATCCTTGATAAATTTAATATGAAACTAAATCCTTCCAAGTGTCATTTTGGTGTTAAAGCAGGTAAATTCTTAGGCTATATGGTAACAAAGAGGGGCATCGAAGCAAGTCCAGAGCAGATTAAGGCTATTGTGAATATCAAATCTTCTGCCAATGCCAAGGATGTGCAAAGATTGACAGGCAGGATCGCAGCCTTGAATAGGTTCATATCCAAATCCTCAGAAAAGTGCAAGGAATTCTATGACATCCTGAGGAAGAACAAGAAATTTGAATGGACTGAGAAGCATGAAAGTGCCCTCAAAGCTCTCAAGGATTACCTATCCTCAGCCACCGCCTTGATGAAACTAGAAAAGGGGGATATATTATCCTTATACCTAGCAGTATCCTCAAAAGCAGTAAGTGCGGTCCTTGTTAAGGATCACCAAGGTACACAACATCCTGTTTATTATGTAAGTAAGAGTTTACTTGACGCTGAATCCAGGTATTCTCACTTAGAGAAACTTATCCTTGCACTAATTATGGCATCTACTAAATTAAGACGTTATTTTGAAACTCATGCCATTGTTGTTAAGACTAATTTTCCAGTTAAGAATGTTCTCAGGAAACCTGAAATGTCAGGAAGGATGGCTAAGTGGGCAGTGAAGCTTAGTGCTTATGATATAAGATATGAACCAAGGACTGCCATCAAATCCCAAGCCTTAGCTGACTTTGTGGCAGATTTTAGTAGTGACTTGCAAAAGGAAGCTGAGTTAGAAGTCCAACAGCTGGAAGAAACTAAGGATCCTTGGATACTCTTCACTGATGGCGCTTCTAATGTCAAAGGAACAGGGCTTGGAATACTACTAAAATCGTCACAGGGGGACATAATACCCCACTCCATAGCTTGTGAATTTCAAACTACCAACAATGAGGCTGAGTATGAAGCCTTGATAGCTGGTTTGCAAATTGCTAAGCATATGAGGATCAGGTATCTTGAGGTACATGTGGATTCGTTGCTGATTACTAATCACTTTAATGGATCCTATGCTGTTAAAGGTGAAAAGCTAATCAAATATTTAGAGATAGTCAAAGAATTGGCACTCTCTTTTGTTTCCTTTAGTTTGACACAGGTACCAAGGGAAGAGAATGCAGAGGCTGATGCATTAGCCAATCTAGGATCATCCTTGAAGATCCCGGAGAATATCAAGATCCCTATTATCCACATCCTGACCCCTGCTATCGAGGATCATGTAGCCATGGAGATAGGAGAGGATTCTGCAATCATCCCTAGTGATGATACTCAATCTCATTCAGGGTCATGGATCCTTCCAATCATGAAATACATACAACATGGAGAGATTCCCATAGGAGAAACCCCCAAGGCTTTCAAAATTAAGGTATCTCAATTTACAATATTGAATAATATGTTGTATAAACGATCTCTTGCAGGACCATATCTGAGATGCATTGAGGATCCTGAAATTCAAGAAGTCCTAAAGGATTTCCATGAAGGAGATTGTGGGAACCACACTGGGGGCAGAGCATTATTCTCAAGGATCCTGAGGACATGATACTATTGGCCTACTATGAAGAAGGATGCTGTGGAATATGCCAAGAAGTGTGATCCTTGTCAGAGACACAGTAATATCCTTCACCAACCAGCAGAACTTTTGCATCCTATATCCTCTTCTTGGCCATTTATGAGATGGGGAATGGATATAGTTGGTAAGCTTCCTAAGGCACCTGGTGGATAGAGGCTGAAGCCTTTGCTCAAGTCAGAGAAAAAGAAGTGATATCCTTTATTAAGAGAAACATTATTACTAGATTTGGTATCCCTTCTGAAATTGTTTGTGATAATGGATCCCAATTTATTGGGAATAGAACTACTAACTTTTGTGACAGCTGGGGTATTAAGATGATAACATCAACACCAGTCCACCCACAAGCTAATGGTCAGGCAGAATCATCCAACAAGATCATCATCAACAATTTGAAGAAAAAGCTTGGATCCAAGAAAGGAAAGTGGGCAGAAGAACTACCTTATGTACTATGGGCTGATAGGACAACTCCCAAGAATGCCACTGGCCAAACTCCAATTTTTTTGGTATTTGGGGCAGAATCAGTGATCCCTACTGTTTTGGTCAAAAAATCTGATGAGGATAATGCAACCAAACTCTCTGTTACGGGGTATGATGCTTATAATGTAGAACAATGACAAGGATCACTTCAATGTAAATTTCACAAATGACACAAGGATTTATACGGGGAAAAAGCCCTTGATCAAGAGTTGATCTCCGGCACAAAAAACCCCGGGTGATGGAAACTACCGATCACCAAGCTCAAATAAATCAATAAAAGTTTACAACTTCGGATAGTAACGAGCTAGGTACAAGGATCACTATCGTGAAATGTGTAAAAGTGAGTGGAAACTAATGAGTGTTCGTCGAGAGCTTCAAGAGTGCGAGTATATGAGAGTGTGTGTAGCTGAAAAATGACTAAGTGTTCTAATTCTAGCTCATTACTCCTTTTTAAAATAGAAGTTAACTACAATAACTAACTATCCGACTTTTGTGCCAAGCTCCCACGTTCTCCACAACGTCCATTTTTGGTCAATCGTGTGCGAAATGCCCGTGGAATATTCCTTAGTACCGTTGCCAAGACCAAGTCAAGCTTGTTACTCCTGCGAAGTAATACAAAACACAAATAAACAATCGTCAGTACGAGGATCCTTAAAGTGATCCATGATCCTGGTCCTGAAGCTCTTCTGAGGATCACTATCTGTCACAGAAGTAAGGATCATTAATTAGGATAACGAATAAGGATCACTAATTGTTAGAAAATCCTCCCCTAACAATTGCCCCCAAAATATAAGGAGTGATATGTAAAATGAGCGAGTTATGTTTTCTTGATCTTATCCGCAACTAACTATCGTAAATATAGCCGTTATTGTTGAACTAGCCGTTGCAATCGTGACGTCACAGAAGTGACAACCCTACACGATCATGATTATAAATAGGAGATAGAGATAGGATCAAATGCATTTAAAATTTCAGAGAGACTCCCTTTATAACTGCATTCCGAAGATAAACAGGTATTCTCTCTTCATCTTCTTCCTTCTCTTGCTCTGTTTTTCTTTCTTTCTGTCATCTCTTCAAGAATGATGCTTCGGTCCTCCCCCGCCAAGGATCACCAGAAGGATAGTCCCTTGAAGAGTCAAAAGATCATCAAAGACTCCGCAAATGAGAGGTGTTACTTTAACGATGCTCAGATAGACAAGATTCGTCACTGCTTTCCTGCGAATGCCTTTTTCAAACCCTTTGATCCTACTATTCTGAGCGACTATGTTTCAGAAACATGGGATGCCTTTCCAGTTACTCCATTCACCATAGGATACACCTATCCTTTCCCAGAATTTACACAATCCTTCTTTTCCCTTACCGGCATCTCTTACATCCAAGCAATGCCGATGATTTGGAGGGTTTTGTATACCCTGGAGAGGATCATCGAGCAGGAGGGCATTGATTTAGGAATGTCAGAGCTGACACAATTGTATGATCTTACTACCTTTGGTTCCCATCGTTATTTGTTCAAACGAAAACCCGGCGGAGAACACCCACTTCTCAAAGTCACCAAGAACGACACAAATTGGAAACGTCGCTTCTTCTTTGTCAGGAGGGATACCATTCCAAACGGAAAGGATCTACCAAAGACCTGGTCCACCCATGGTAGGCCAGAGGATCCTGAGAAGGATCACCAGGTAGTCTTGTTTTTTGTATAAGGATCATTAACCCCTTTTTGTCTTGTGTTATGCAGCTATTTCTATCTCACACATCATCACATCACCTGCAACCAAGGATAGGCTTGATGCTTTTTGGAAGCTTGATCCTGAAACAAGGACATTCAAGATAGACAAGCAAGATTCACAAGAAGTATCCTCAAGTTCCATTACCATGTCAAGTAAGTATCCTGCTTGATTTATAGTTTGAATATTAAAATAAATAATTGAATTGAAATAAGATTAGGACACTTATCTTGCTTTGATTGTGTAGGTGCCGGAAAATATGTCAAGCCTGTATCCCAGTTCAACACGGCTGACCTTGATGTTGTTCGATCCAGGAAGAAGAGGTCCACTACCAGTCCTAGCATCTCCATTCCCAAAGCACACACTAAAGGAAAGGGTGGTAAGAAGAGGAAAACTTCTGACACTGAGGACCTTCAAGGCCTACCGCTGATCCGCCACCAGTTCCTTGAATACTTCAATGATGTAAGGATCACCAATTCTGCCTAGGTATCCTACTCATATGAGGATCACCTGATCTTGAACTGCTTTGTCCTTTCCTTTGCAGAAATTTGTTGAGATTGAAGATTATGTGGGAAATGTCGAGGAGCAGGACAAGAAGATTGCTGACCTCCAACAGGTTGCAGTGCTCAAGGATCTTGCAATTGCTGATCTCCAGAAGGAACTCCAAGATGCCAAGACTAAGACGGCTAAACTTCTGATTGACCTTGACTATGAGAAGCATGATCTCATAGAAAATGCTAAGGTCTCTGCTGCCATCACAATGTATCAGACAAAATTGAAGATGGCCCAGGAAGCTCAAGATCCTAACTTTGACAAAAGCAGCTGGGATGTTGAGGGCTGGAAAGCAAGGTTGGCCGATCTAGAGGATGATGAGGAGGCTGAGGAGGTTTTGGCGATTGAGGCAAGTGGCAGTGGAAAGGATCTGATGAAGGATACCGCAGCTGGAGGGGAAGAGGATGCAGCAAAGGTGTAGGCTGCACAATTGGGCGATGATGGACATTCCTAGACGCAGTCGGAGCCCAATTTTTAAATTTGGTAGTAGTTTTTTGTGGTTGTGATGTTGAACAATTTAATGGTTTGTACTGAACAATAGTTTTTAGGATTAAGGATCATGTATGATCCTTTGGACAATAGGCAGGATTGCAAATGGTGGAGGGATCCTCTGTTTGGGGGATGAAGCCATTGTGATCCTGCCGCCTTTATATTCCTGCACTACTTTTGAACTTATTATCACGGACACCCTTTACCTACCCCAGCGGACGGGCCACGTTTTGCTGGTAGATGCTCGGGGTAGGTAATTTTGACAACCTTTTAAGGGCTAATCCTTTGTTAATAAATAAAATCTTAACCTTTTGTCGCTTATCTTGTGTTGTTATCCTTTAATTTTCCTTTGTTTTGATGCATATTTATTGAATAAACAATTTTGAATAAGTCAGATTGAAAATATTTAGGACATGATCCATGATCAAATAGCGATATGTTTTAAGGATCACAAGTCTAGTTGTCAAATTTTTTAAGGGTTATTCAAATAAATAATGAATAGGATTAAAAATAGTTAAGGATCATACCTGAGGGTCCAAGTTAGGATCCTAACCATAACAAGGATAACTGTAAGATAAACCTTAGAGAGAAGTAAGGATCAAGGATCCCTAGTTTCTTGTCTTCAAGGACCTGAAATAGATCATAACTTGGGACTAAGCCAATAAGAATTAGCAACTGGGGACAAGCCCAAGGATAACTGGGGACAAGCCCAAGGATAACTGGGGACAAGCCCAAGGATCGTATGTAAACTGGAGTATGGCCCTAACTGGCGACTATCCAAACTTAGTGACATGAAAATGCCAAAACCTTAGCTAACGTGAAAACGTTAGAAACCTTAGCTAACGTGAAAACGTTAGAAACCTTAGGAACGGATGTATGGTACGTCTACCATTATACGTAGGATCCTAGGCATAGCCAGTACAATGGAATTATCAGCCCCTAAAACGAGTACTAGTCCCACTGCCTTGAACTATACCAGGATCATCATGCGCTACAGGCGGAACTGGGGTCAAGCCCAAATAACTGGGGTTAAACCCAAGGAACGGATTGCTTCTGCGGATAACCAATGTTATGCTAAGGATACCTGAACTTTCAAAACTTAAAATCATGTGAGGGATGGATAAAGGACACATGATCCTTATCCTTATATGAGAAAATAAAGAAATGAAATAGTTTAAGATTAGAATATTACCAAAGTAAGGATCACCGATATTTTTAAGGATCCTTTAAGGACATCCCTAACGTAAGGATCATCTGTATCATGAGGATCCTGCTCACATGAAATATTTCTTCAAGTGGACAGCATTCCAAGCTCTTGGTAGCAAATCACCTTCCATGGTTAGCAATCTATATGCCCCCTTTCCTGCTTCAGCTTCAATCAAATAAGGGCCTTCCCATTTTGGAGCCAATTTTCCATCAGCAGGATTGGTGGTATTCTGAAATGCTTTCCTCAATAGTCAATACCATATCTCCAACTTGAAACTTCCTGATCCTGACATTTTTGTTGTAGGCACCAGCCATTCTTTGTTGATAACTGGCCATCCTTATCCTAGCCATATCCCTGATTTCTTCAGTAGTATCCAGGTCTTGAGCCAAGTTCTCATCATTTTCTTCAGGATCACGGGTACTTGTTCTAGCAGTTGGAACCACCATTTCTGTTGGGATCACTGATTCTGCCCCAAATACCAAAGAGAATGGTGTTTGACCAGTAGCATTCTTAGGGGTTGTCCTATCAGCCCAAAGCACATAGGGTAGTTCTTCTGCCCATTTCCCTTTCTTGGATCCAAGCTTCTTCTTCAAATTGTTGATGATGATCTTGTTGGATGATTCTGCTTGACCATTAGCTTGTGGATGGACTGGTGTTGATGTTATCATCTTAATCCCCCAGCTGTCACAAAAGTTAGTGGTTCTGCCCCCAATAAATTGGGAACCATTATCACATATAATTTCAGAAGGAATTCCAAATCTAGTTATAATATTTCTTTTAATGAAGGATATAACTTCCTTTTCTCTGACTTGGGCAAAAGCTTCAGCCTCTATCCACTTGGAGAAGTAATCAGTCATAGCAAGCATGAATACTTTTCCACCAGGTGCCTTAGGGAGCTTACCAACTATATCCATTCCCCATCTCAAAAATGGCCAAGAGGAGGATATAGGATGCAATAATTCAGCTGGTTGATGAAGGATATTGCTGTGTCTCTGACAAGGATCACATCTCTTAGCATACTCCACAGCATCTCTCTTCATGGTTGGCCAGTAGTATCCTGTCCTCAGGATCCTTGAGAATAATGCCCTGCCCCCAGTGTGGTTTCCACAATCTCCTTCATGGAAGTCTTTTAAAACTTCTTGGATTTCAGGATCCTCAATGCATCTCAAGTATGGTCCTGCAAGAGATCGTCTATACAACATATTATTTAAAATTGTGAATTGAGATACCTTAGATTTGAAAGCCCTAGGGTTTTCTCCTGTAGGAATCTCTCCATGTTGTAAGTATCTCATAATCGGTGAAATCCATGATCCTGATCCTGAATGGGATCGAGTATCCTCACTAGGGATAATTGCAGAATCATTTCCTATTTCCATAGCCGCATGATCCTCGATAGCCGGGGTCAGGATATGGATAATAGGGATCTTGATATCCTCAGGAATCTTCAAGGATGATCCTAAGTTAGCCAATGCATCAGCTTCTGTATTTTCTTCCCTTGGTACCTGCGTCAAACTAAAGGAAACAAAAGAGAGTGCCAAATTTTTGACTATCTCTAAATATTTGGTTAGCTTTTCACCTTTAACAACATAGGATCCATTAAAGTGGTTTGTAATTAACAATGAATCTACATGTACCTCAAGATACCTGATCCCCATATGCTTTACAATTTGCAAACCAGCAATTAAGGCTTCATATTCAGCCTCATTGTTAGTGGTTTGGAACTCACAAGCTATAGAGTGGGGTATTATGTCCCCCTGTGGCGATTTTAGTAGTATTCCAAGCCCTGTGCCTTTGACATTTGAGGATCCATCAGTATAGAGTATCCAAGGATCCTTGGTTTCCTCTAGCTGCTGGACTTCTAACTCAGCTTCTTTTTGTAAATCACTACTGAAATCAGCCACAAAGTCAGCTAATGCTTGGGATTTGATGGCTGTCCTAGGCTCATATCTTATATCATATGCACTTAGCTTCACTGCCCACTTAGCCATCCTTCCTGACATCTCTGGTTTCCTGAGGACATTCTTAATTGGAAAATTAGTTTTAACAACAATAACATGAGTTTCAAAATAATGTCTCAACTTAGTAGATGCCATAATTAATGCAAGAATAAGCTTTTCAAGGTGTGAATACCTGGATTCGGCATCAAGTAAACTTTTACTTACATAATAGACAGGATGTTGTGTACCTTCATGATCCTTAACAAGGACCGCACTTACTGCTTTTGAGGATACTGCAAAATACAAGGATAGCACATCGCCTTTTTCTGGTTTCATCAAGGTCGGGGCTGAGGATAGGTAATCTTTGAGGGCTCTTAAAGCATTTTCATGCTTCTCAGTCCACTCAAATTTCTTGTTCTTCCTTAGGATATCATAGAATTCTTTGCACTTCTCTGAGGATTTGGATATAAATATGTTCAAAGCTGCTATCCTGCCTGTTAGCCTTTGAACATCCTTAGCATTGGCCGGAGATTTGATGTTCACTATTGCTTTAATTTGTTCCGGGCTAGCTTCAATGCCTCTCTTTGTCACCATATATCCTAAGAATTTACCTGCTTTGACACCAAAGTGACATTTTGAAGGATTAAGTTTCATGTTATATTTGTCAAGGATATCGAATGCTTCCTCCAAGTCCCTTAGGTGATCCTCAGCTTTTATAGATTTTACCACCATATCATCTATGTAAACCTCCATAGTTTGTCCAATCTGATCCTTGAACATCATATTCACCAGCTTTTGATATGTTGTACCTGCATTTCTTAATCCGAACGGCATAGCAATATAGCAGTATATACCAGTTGGAGTCAAGAAGGCTGTATCCTCTTGGTCGGATGGTTCCATTTGGATTTGTTGAAATCCAGATGAAGCATCCATAAAAGTTAACAGTTCATGACCCGCAGTTGCATCCACCATGGAGTCAATGTGGGGTAATGGGAAAGGATCCTTGGGACATGCCTTATTTAAATCGGTAAAATCGACACATACCCTCTGTTTTGGTCAAAAATTACCGAAGCAATTTAGTGATCAAATTAGTAAAGTGAGGTAGTGTGCTAGAAAGTGTGTTTGAAAATATGCTTGTTAAGTTATTTAGAAAATCAGTATTCAGGATACGGCTCAGGATATTGAGCTGTATCTATGATCAAACAATGAGCAAAAATAAAGTAAACGACACGAGATGTACGAGGAAAGCCCTTGATCAATCTAGATCGCCGGCATAAAACCTCGGGAGCTGACAATCGCAGCTGCCTTGTTCTTCTATTGCTTCAAAAATCAGGATACAATGCAGGATGTGGTACGGATCGACTAAGTGTTATAATGAAACTTGAATACAAGTATGTTGTTTGCAATGAGCTAGAGAGTGAAAGTGTATGAGAGTGTTAGTGAAAATTGTGTGTTCTAAGCTGATCCACCCCCATCTATTTATAGTAAAGATAAAATAACAAACTACCCTAGACTTGCGGGATCCACCGAATATTCCTTCTTCGAACGTTGTAGACCTGGTCTTTCGGGCTCAACGTCTCTCCCTCAACAAATTCGTCCGAGTCTTGAGGAGAAGAAGTCCTCTTGACCGTTAGCAAGTCTCAGCCCTTAACCTGCACGTGGTTAATTCAATAAGCCTCAGGATATCGCCCAAGATGTTAGCAATATCCTCTTCCAGCATCCTGGTCACAAATAAACAAACAAAGGCAGGATATTGGTCAGGATACGTATGTTAAGAAAATGAGCCCTAACAATTGTCCCCAAATATATCAGTTGGTATACCAATCCAACGGATATATTTCGAAAATCTTATCCCATAACTCAAGGCATTTAAAACGAAGCGACGGTCAAGATCACATCGTAACTTCCAACGCGTTTTTTACTCAATGGAGATCCACGATGCCCCTATATCTTCTATTTTCTTGTTTGAAAAGCAGATATCTTCAACAGAACCTTCAGGTAATTCTCCATTTCTGATTTTCTTCCTGTCAATTTACTTCATCTTACTTGCAATGGATGCCGAGACCTTCACCCAGCAGAATCTTCTTAAAAATCCCGAAAAGGAGATCTGCGCTTTTGACAACGCAGACATTGCAGCTTTAAGAGCCTCCGGCGCTTTCCCTGACAACACGGTCTTTAGGCCATTCGATCGGTCAATCCGATCGGATGTTTCTTCCACCGAATGGATCTGTTTTCCAGCATATCCTTTTTCATTAGGTCTTCGATACCCTTTTCCTGAATTCATGATGCAATTCTTTCGTATTACCGGCATCTCTTTTGCTCAAACCATGCCCATGGTTTGGAGAGTACTAATTGTACTCAACCAAATCAAAAACCTCCATTGCTCCGACCTCTGCATCGAGGATTTACCTATTGCTTATCGCCTCCGATCCCATGGCTCTAGCCGATTCTTGCTCTTCTCGACCTCCAGCAAAACCCTGATTCTCAAAGCCACCAAAAACGAAGACGGATGGCAACGCAAATTCTTCTTTGTCAAACGAGATTCCATTGCTGAGGGTGCCAACCTTCCGGTGGAGTGGTTAACCACCGGTAGGATCATAAATATCCTCATAGACGATTTGATTGTTATCTTCTATTAATACTCTTCTTTTTGATCTTTATGCAGTGAACTTCAAGGAAGTTGCTCCCCCTACCGCTGAGTCAGAAGAGAGAATCAATACCGTTTACCGGTTACCTGCAATAGACAGGAATTTCACCACACACGTCCCGAGTTCCAGTCAATACTCATCATCCGAGATGTCTGGTAAGAATTTCTTTCAAAATAATTAGTCACAACAGCATAATGATAAGATAAAGAGTAAAACTTTTTCCTTTATGCAGCACCAGCTAAGATCCCTGAAGTCTTTGATCTTGACGAATTGGACAGCTATTCTGACCAGATCCAGGTCAAGAAAGAACCTAGCCCCAAGACCACAGCTACATCCAAACCCAGCAGCTCCAAAGCCATCATCATTCCTAAACCTTCACCGGATACCAAGCCCCGGAGTTCAAGTTCCCGCAAAAGGAAAGAACCCGATTCCCCTGTCATTTCTGACACCTTTCCTTATGAGAAGCACGGGTTCATTGAAGCCAGTGGGTTTATGACTTCTTTTCTTAACCAGGTTAGTATCCTCATATCATATCCTGCAATTTAGGTTATTTTCAAAGATTTAACAATATTAATCCCTGTCCTCTTACCTTTGTAGGGTCTTGAGCGTTTGGTTCATTTATATCAAGAATCCTGCAAGCTTAACAAAACACTTGAATCTAAGCTAAAGGAAGCAGAAATCACAATCTCCGACCAAGGTATGATTGCGGCCGCCAAATCTCGTCATTACGAGGAGAAATACAAAGCCATGACCCAAGAACATCAAGTTGCTCTCAACAAAGCTACTCTTCAAGCCCAGGCCGATCTGGAAGCAGCCCATGTGCAATACGAACGGGATATGGTCAGCTACCGGGAAAGCCTCAAAAGTTCCGTCGTCATTTCTCTCCTTCAAGCCAGGCTGAAGATGGCTCACGAAGCCAAAACTTTAGGTTTCGAATGCCCTTCCTGGGATGTTGCTGCTTGGGAGACCAAGCTGAAGAACCTTGGCGGCACCTCTTCCAAATCAACTGTCGAAGAACCTTCCAAAGTAGTTGAAAAAGCAACCGATGCTGAGAAGGATGCTGAGGCGGATCCCAAGACGGATGTTGCTGAAACCACTATGGACCAAGAAGGCACTACCCCCTAGAGCTTATCATTCAAACAATTTTATGTTTTTATGAACAATTTATTTCTATGTTGAAACAATTTGATAGCCGAAGGTGGATGGGTCCTGGGTTTCAGGATGAAACCTTTGGTTATCAACCAGTATTGATTGCTTAAGAATAATTTCATCTTTTTATTTTTCTAAGTGTAAATCTTAGCTTTGCAAAAAATTTCATACTGTTATCTTATAAAATATCCTGATCAGTATGCTCAGCGGTATACTGTAAAATCCTTTTATTAGATAGAATTTCCAAACGTTCCTTCAACTTTGTAGAAATTTCTTTAGAAAGTGAAAAACACTCTATCTTTTTCAAAACCAAGTTTTGATAATATTTAAATGATCAAAGTTCCAAACAAATACTAGTTTCAAACACCCTAATCAAATATCCTTAAAAGGACTTTGAGGATATATATCAGGATACTTAACATAACGTCACTAAAAATTTAAATGAGGCTTACAAAGGAAAGATCATACCAGAAATAGGGTATAAACCTATTACCAAACTTCAATCCCTTTGCAACTCTTCCAATGAAGATGTCCCCTGTGCAAGGTACTTAGTGCATTAGTTGCAAACCTCATCCTTTTAGCTTTACACCACCACCTTGGTGAGAATGTCCCCTGTGTACAATGTCTTCAAATACTTTAGAAATCTTCTGAATGTCAGTTTCCATAGGCAATTTTTTACGTCCCAAGGGCAAAACCCAAGGATGTACTGGAGATAAATCCCTTGTATCCTGGGGAAAATCCCAAATTTTCATGCGCTACAGGCGGGAGTGTATAAACTCCAAGACTTAGAAAGGTGAAAACCTTTAAACCTTAGAGAGTATGAAAATACCCTTTCGTGAGAGAGGGTGATCAATCCTCATATACGTTTAGGATTCAGGATATAGCCAACAGTAACGAAATTGTCAGCCACTTTTACATGGACTGGTCCCGCCACCTTGAACTATCCCTGAATAACTTGCGCTCCAGGCGGGGTGTTTAAACCCAATTCCGAAGAAAGGTGAATACCTTTAAACCTGTGAAGGGATCAGTATCCCTTAAACGTGAGAGAGGGGGCCAATCCTCTAATCTTCCGAGTTATCCTGAGTACATATCCTGGACCTATATCCTGAAACATATCTTGCAAAACAATTGTAAACTAAGGTGGGTGTTAGCTTGGCTAACACCCCTCCGATGCTTAAGTCAGTATTGAGTTTCAAAGAATAAATTAAACCAAAACATATTTAAAAAAGATAGAATTCATACCATTCTGAGTTAGAAATTGAATTCTAAACTCACTTGAAATAGAGCTTAAGGTGTATAGCATTCCAAGATCTCGGTAGCATATCCCCCTCCATATTCTTGAGTCTGTATGCTCCTTTCCCTGCTTCTGATTCAACTTCATATGGTCCTTCCCATTTTGGAGCTAACTTGCCATCGGCAGGATTAGTAGTATTCTGAAAAGCCTTTCTTAACACCCAATCTCCAACCTTAAATCTTCTGGTTCTAATATTCTTGTTATATGCCCTGGATATTCTCTGTTGATATGCTGCCATCCTTAATCTTGCCGCATTTCTCTTTTCATCTATAGTGTCTAAATCCTGACTCAAGGCTTCAGGATTCTGCTCAGGATCACTTAAGGTAGATCTTGCAGTAGGTATTGTCATTTCCGTTGGAATCATTGCTTCTGCTCCAAATACCAACGAAAATGGGGTTTGGCCTGTTTCATTCTTTACCGTTGTCCTATCAGCCCATAAAACAAAGGGTAATTCTTCTGCCCATCTTCCTTTTTTGGCTCCAAGCCTTTTCTTTAAGTTATTGACAATTATCTTGTTTGAGGATTCTGCTTGTCCATTTGCTTGAGGATGTACCGGAGTAGATGTAATCATTTTGATTCCCCAACTCTTGCAAAAGTCAGTAGTCCTCTTACTTATAAACTGAGAACCATTGTCACAGATTATCTCGGCTGGTACTCCGAATCTGGTCAGGATATTCCTCTTGATGAAGGATACTACTTCTTGGTCTCTAACTTGAACAAATGCTTCTGCTTCAACCCACTTAGAGAAATAATCCGTCATTGCTAGCATAAAGACTTTTCCTCCCGGAGCTTTTGGTAGCTTTCCCACTATGTCCATACCCCACTTCATAAATGGCCAAGGGGAAACAATAGGATATAATGGTTCAGCCGGTTGATGCAGTATGTTACTATGTCTTTGACAGGCGTCACATCTTCGAACATATTCTGCGGCATCTTTTCTCATCGTTGGCCAATAATATCCCGTCCTTAATACTTTTGAGAATAACGACCTGCCCCCAGCATGGTTACCACAATCCCCTTCATGTATATCCTGAAGTACTTCCTTGACTTCAGGATCCTCCAAGCACCTCAAATACGGTCCTGCAAGAGATTTCTTGTATAAAATATTATTTATAATAGTGAATCGTGATACCTTCATCCTAAATGCCTTAGGATTTTCATTTCTAGGGATGTGTCCTTCTTTGAGATATCTCATGATTGGAGCCGTCCAGGATTTAGGATCCTGTTCAGGATGTTCTACTCCAGGATCCTGAATACCAGCTACTTCTTTATCCTGAGGATTCGTTGCAGGATATAGGACATGTAATATTGGTATTTGCGTCCCTTCAGGTATCTTGATCGATGATCCCAAATTTGCTAAGGCATCCGCTTCAGCATTATCCTCCCTTGGTACCTGTTCAAGTATAAAAACATCGAAATATCCTGCTAATTTTTTGAGAATATCGAGATATTCGATTAATTTCTCACCCTTAACTGCATAGGATCCATTAAAATGGTTAGTAATTAACAAAGAGTCAACATATACTTGCAAATTTTTGATACTCATGCTCTTAGCCAACTCTAATCCTGCAATTAAAGCCTCATACTCTGCTTCATTATTAGTAGCAGGAAATTCACACCTAATAGCCTGGGGTAATATGTCCCCTTGTGGCGATTTTAGTAGTATTCCTAATCCTACTCCTCTTACATTAAATGCACCGTCAGTATATAATGTCCAGGGTCTTGAGGATTCTCCTAACTGTTGAACTTCTAGGTCTACCTCGTCCTGAATGTCACTACTAAAGTCAGCCACAAAGTCAGCTAAAGCCTGAGATTTTATGGCATTTCTAGGTTCATATACTAAATCATAAGCACTCAACATTACTGACCACTTGGCCATCCTGCCTGACATCTCTGGTTTCCTAAGCACATTTTTGACAGGATAATTTGTTTTAACATGTATCCTATGTGTCTCGAAATAATGCCTAAGTTTCGTTGATGCCATGACTAATGCTAGTATCAATTTTTCTAAATGAGAATACCTAGTTTCAGCATCTAGCAAACTTTTACTAACATAATAAACAGGATATTGCTGACCTTCATGGTCTTTTATAAGAACGGCACTTACAGCATTCCCTGATACAGCAAGGTACAGGGATAGTGGTTCACCATTTTCAGGCTTCATTAATAGAGGTGCGGTTGAGAGATATCGCTTGAAATCCTGTAGGGCCGCTTCATGCTTCTCACCCCATTCGAATTTTTTGTTCTTCTTCAGGATATCATAAAAATCTTTGCATTTCTCTGAGGATCTCGAGATAAACCTGTTTAAAGCTGCTACTCGGCCTGTTAATCTTTGTACGTCCTTCATGTTTGAGGGTGATTTTATATCCAGGATAGCTTTGATCTGCTCTGGGCTCGCTTCTATCCCCCTCTTTGTCACCATATATCCAAGAAACTTTCCTGCCCCCACTCCGAAATGGCATTTAGCAGGATTCAGCTTCATGTTGTATTGATCCAGGATATCAAATGCTCCCTTGATATCCTGGAGGTGATCCTCAGCCTTTTTAGATTTCACCACCATATCATCGATATATACCTCCGTGGTGTCCCCCAGTTTGTCTTTGAACATCATGTTTACCAATCTTTGGTATGTTGCACCTGCATTTTTCAAACCAAAAGGCATAGCTGTATAACAATAAATACATGTTGGTTTCGTGAAGGCAGTATCCTCCTGGTCAGAAGGTTCCATTTGGATCTGTTGAAATCCTGAAGATACGTCCATGAAGGTCAGCATTTCATGCCCGGCAGTGGCATCTACCATTGCATCAATGTGGGGAAGAGGAAATGGGTCTTTAGGACAAGCTTTGTTCAAGTCTGTGTAGTCCACACAAACTCTCCATTTCCCATTTTTCTTCTGTACTACAACCACGTTTGCTAGCCACCTTGGGAATTTAACCTCCCTGATCATTCTGGATTTTAATAATCTCTCAACTTCCTCCTGGATAATTGTGTTCCGCTCAGGAGCAAACTTCCTTCTTTTTTGCTGCACAGGCTTGAATGATTTATCAATTCCAAGCTTGTGAGTGATGATATCTTTGGATATGCCTGTCATATCCTCATGCTTCCACGCAAACGTAGACATCCTGCATTTCAAAAAGTTAATTAATTGTTCTTCAATATCCTGAGGGATATTGGTCCTTACGAGCACCGAAATATCGGGATTATCCTGGTCCAGGATAATTTTCTTCACATCCTGCTCTGGATCCTCCACGATATCCTGGGCCCGCGTCTTTAATTGCTATGCTGCACTAGGTTTGGTTGAGGATTTCATCGAGGATGAGTAGCATTCTTTCGCCTCCTGCTGATCACTATCAACTTTGACCACTCCCCAAGGGGTAGGTGTCTTGATGCATTGGTGATATGTTGATAGCACGGCCTTCATATCGTGAATCCACGGTCTTCCCAGTATGATGTTATAGCAGGATAGAGAATCCATCACACAGAAACGTTGAATCGAGTTGACTCCTTCAACGTATACTGGCAACTTTATCTCTCCCACTGTGTTTCTAGCCTCTCCACTGAATCCAACAAGCACGGTAGACTTTGAAGTGATATCCATTGGAGATACATTCATTCTCTTCAGAGTTTCTAGTTGGATTATGTTGACGGAGCTGCCATTATCAACCAGTATCCTGCGTACAAAATGGTTAGCCACATATAACGTTATTACCAGAGCATCATGGTGACGATCTTGGACAGTATCCCTGTCATCAGCATCAAAAGTGATCACTTTGTCAGTTGTGAGGGTAGTCATCCTGACAGGTTTGTCTCCCCTTTCGGCCTTGGCTTCCTTTGCATGTCTCTTTGCTGCCGAATACGAAGTTCCACAAATGTCGGATCCTCCCGAAATGAAGTCGATGATCTTGGCATCCGCGGGAGGTGATGCTGCTCGCTCAGGATCCTTCTCAGTATCCTGACCCTTATTCTTCTTTCTTCCTAAGAGATCTTTCAGATATCCCTTGCTTAGAAGATAGCTTATTTCTTTACTTAGAGCAATGCAATCCTCAGTCACATGTCCGAAATCTTCGTGGAAAGCACACCATTTTGACTTATCTTTCCAGTCAGCCTTTTGTTGATTCTTTCGAGGCCACCTAGCCTTGTCTCCTAGACCCTGCATAGCATACATCAATTCAGGAATATTAACAGAAAAGCAATATTCGGACAACTCAGGATACTCTTCAGGATCCTCATCTTCGACAACATTCACCCTTTTGTTTTCATTTCTACTATACGGCTTAGGCCGATATGACTTGAATGAGGATTCTGACTTCCTATTAGTTGACTCATAAGTGTTGGATGAGTTCATCCTCTCTTGCATCTTCCTGTCATCTTCCAGACGGATATATCTCAAAGCCCTGTTACGAGCTTCGTCGAGATTCCTGCAGGGATTCATTACAAGATCCTGATAAAACTGAGAATCCTTTTGTAATCCCATCTTAAAAGCTTGCACAGCTGTTGCAACATCAAGATGTGGGATATCCAAGGATTCTCGACTGAATTTGTTCACATAATCCCTCAAGGATTCCGGAGGCCCTTGAGTTATCCTGTAAAGATCACTGGTTAGTTTCTCAAAACTCCGACTACAAGAAAATTGACTGTTAAATAAATTAACCAAATGAGCAAATGAAGTAATTGAGTGAGGAGGAACGTTTAACAGCCATTTTAAGGCTGATCCTGTTAGAGTAGAACCAAATCCCTTGCACAAGCACGCTTCCTTGAGCTCCGGAGGGATATGGTTAATCTCCATTCTTTCCCTATACTGAGCAATATGCTCCTCAGGATCCATAGTCCCATCATAAAGCTTCATGTTGGGGGTTTGGAATCTCTTTGGGATCTCAGCATCACAGATAGGATATGCAAAACGAGATATCTTGTGGCTGTCTTGAGACACTTCCGGGATCGGCTGGACCACCCCAGGTACACTAGATATCATGTCCTTCAACTTCTGAAGTTCCCTGGTAAGTGCTGATGTTACACCTATATCCTGCAAAGATCCACCACTGTTAGTAGCATGAGTATTATTATTATTCGACACGTTACCCGTTGGAGGATTTTGCCCATATCCTGAAGCATATCCTGAGCTCCTCATGGTTGACATCCTGACCGAGGAGGGTATTTCAGGAGTATGATTCTGAGGAAGACTGGGCACAATATTCCCCCTGTTATCCTCAGTATACACAGCTGAACTGAAGTTCAACGTTCTGGGATGTAATGGAGTGACAATATCCTCAGCAGATCTGCTCGAGCCAGACTTCAGGAGTTGTATTTCCCTTAAAAGCATCTGGTTTGTTTCCTGTTGCTGCCTCATTTGTTCCTGCACACTTCCAAATAAGGTTAAAATTTCATCATTAGAAGCTAAAACGGGAGCAGATCCCTGGACACTCCGAGTAGGGATAACATCTTGAGATTGTGTAGAGGCTGGCATCCTTAGAGGAGGTGGTGGAAGCACCGAACCGGTAGTAGCAGAAGTCATAGCAGACACAGTAGAGGAACTCATGTTTGATCTTGAGGCCATTATGGACAATGTGGCAAAAAGTTTTGAAAATAGAAAACCGATTAGCGATTTGACAAAAAAAAATTAGTAAAGAGAGCACCACTTGCCCCACGGTGGGCGCCAAATTGTTTTGGTCAAAAATTACCGAAGCAATTTAGTGATCAAATTAGTAAAGTGAGGTAGTGTGCTAGAAAATGTGTTTGAAAATATGCTTGTTAAGTTATTTAGAAAATCAGTATTCAGGATACGGCTCAGGATATTGAGCTGTATCTATGATCAAACAATGAGCAAAAATAAAGTAAACGACACGAGATGTACGAGGAAAGCCCTTGATCAATCTAGATCGCCGGCATAAAACCTCGGGAGCTGACAATCGCAGCTGCCTTGTTCTTCTATTGCTTCAAAAATCAGGATACAGTGCAGGATGTGGTACGGATCGACTAAGTGTTACAATGAAACTTGAATACAAGTATGTTGTTTGCAATGAGCTAGAGAGTGAAAGTGTATGAGAGTGTTAGTGAAAATTGTGTGTTCTAAGCTGATCCGCCCCCATCTATTTATAGTAAAGATAAAATAACAAACTACCCTAAACTTGCGGGATCCACCGAATATTCCTTCTTCAAACGTTGTAGACCTGGTCTTTCGGGCTCAACGTCTCTCCCACAACAAATTCGTCCGAGTCTTGAGGAGAAGAAGTCCTCTTGACCGTTAGCAAGTCTCAGCCCTTAACCTGCACGTGGTTAATTCAATAAGCCTCAAGATATCGCCCAAGATGTTAGCAATATCCTCTTCCAGCATCCTGGTCACAAATAAACAAACAAATGCAGGATATTGGTCAGGATACGTATGTTAAGAAAATGAGCCCTAACACCCTCCACTTTCCGTTTTTCTTTTGAACAACAACCACATTGGCCAACCATTTTGGATACTTGACCTCTCTAATCATACCTGCCCGGAGCAATTTCTCTACCTCTTCCTGGATAATGGCATTCCTTTCCGGTGCAAACTTTCTTCTCCTTTGATGGATTGGTTTGAAGGACCTGTCAATGCCAAGTTTGTGAGTGATTACATCTTTAGATATACCAGTCATGTCTTCGTGTTTCCATGCAAAGGTAGTCTTTCTCCTTTGGAGGAAGGATATGAGGTCTTCCTTCATACCGCCAAGGATCCCTGATCCGATATAGATTTTGGATTCAGGATCATCAGGATCCATGAGGACTTCTACCACATCCTGCTCTCTTGCCTCCAAGACATCCCTTGGAGGATACTTTGATTGCTATTGCTCCCTTGACTTCGAGGCTGGTTTCATCGATGAAGTATAGCAATTCTTAGCCTCCTGCTGATCACTATCAATCTTCACTATTCCCCAAGGACTAGGGAGCTTCACACATTGATGGTAGGTAGATGGGACTGCCTTCATATCGTGTATCCAGGGCCTGCCAAGGATAACATTACAACAAGATAAACAGTCAATAACACAAAATTTTTGATAAGAGTGTAGGCCTTCGATATATATTGGGAGTTTAATGTCCCCCAGGGTATTCTTAGTTTCGCCACTAAATCCCACAAGCACGGAGGATCTTGGTATGATATCTGATTCAGGGATTCCCATCTTCTTTAGAACATCAAGCTGGATAATGTTCACTGAACTTCCTCCGTCTATAAGGATCCTGCGGACAAAATGGTTAGAAATGAAAAGAGTAATAACTAAACCATCGTGATGAGGATCCTGGATATCAACACGATCATCCTCATCAAAGGTTATGACTTTTCCTTCGGAGAGACTTGATGTTCGAACGGGTCTTTCTCCATTATCCATTTTAGTTTCCTTTGCATGCCTTTTAGCCGCTGAGAAGGATGTGCCACAAATGTCTAATCCTCCAGAAATAAAGTTTATTACTTGTGCATCTGCTGGAGGGGCTGGAGCCTTCTCAGGGATCCTTTCAGGATCCTGAGTCCTTGACTTTTTTCTTCCCAACAATTCTTTTAGATGCCCCAAGCTCAACAAGTATCCAATTTCCTTTCTTAGTGCAATGCATTCTTCTGTGAGATGCCCAAAATCTTCATGGTATGCACACCACTTTGATTTATCCTTAGTTGTAGCTGGCCTATCATTTTTTCTGGGCCATCTAGCTTTATCACCTAGATTCTGCATCGCAAGGATTAGTTCATTGTTATCAACAGAAAAACAATATTCAGAAATTGGAGGATAATCCTCATCATCCTCCTCTTGTTCAACAGCATGAACATTCTGGTTATCAGATCTGTTGTAGGATCTGAACTTATTCTTGAACGAGGATCCTTGCTTATCTTGCTTTGAGGATCCTGCTAACCTCTCCTGGATCCTTTTATCATCCTCTAGCCGGATGAATCTAAGTGCCCGGGTTCTTACCTCATCTAGGTTCCTGCATGGTGTCATAACAAGATCATCATAGAACAATGAATCCCTAAGTAATCCCATTTTGAAGGCCTCAACAGCCGTGGCTATATCCAAGTTGGGAATGTCTAAGGATTCTTTACTAAATTTGGTAATGTAATCCCTTAATGATTCATTATGACCCTGGGTTATCCTATATAGATCACTAGTTAATCATTCAAATTTTCTACTACAAGAAAACTGATTATTAAACAGGTTAACTAGATTAGCAAATGAGGTAATAGAGTAGGGGGGAAGACTTAGCAGCCATTTGAGAGCTGATCCAGTAAGAGTGGATCCGAATCCTTTGCACAGGCATGCTTCCTTTAACCTTTCTGGGATTGGATTGATCTCCATCCTCTCCCTGTATTGTGCTATGTGTTCTTTAGGATCCGTCGAACCATCATACAGCTTCATTGTTGGTACATGGAACCTCTTGGGTATCTCAGCATCACAAATTGGTGGTGCAAAACGAGATATCTTGTGGCTCCCAACTGCAATCTCTGGGATAGGTTTGACCACTCCTGGAACACTTGATATCATATCCTTTAGCTTTTGCAATTCTCTGGCCATGGCATGATTGATACTTGGATCCTGCATAAGACCATGGTTAGTAGTATAAGAATTATTAAAAGTGTTACCTCCCATTGGATTCAGATTAGGAAGATTGGATGTTAATCCATATTGTTGGGGCTCTGGAATGATCGAGGGACCAGTAGAAGCATTGGTCTGCATTGGAATAAAGTCTCCCTGATGGACATCTGAACTTCCTGTTTGCAAACTCCTCAAGGATCCTGGCATCTGGAAGGATCCCTGAAACTGAGAGGATCCTGGAACGAAAGAGGATCCTTGAACCTGGGATGATCCCGCAACAAAGGAGGATCCTTGAACCTGGGATGATCCTGGAACAAAGGAGGATCCTTGAACCTGGGATGATCCCAGAACAAAGGAGGATCCTTGAACCTGGGATGATCCTGGAACAAAGGAGGATCCTTGAACCTGGGATGATCCTGGAACAAAGGAAGATCCTTGAATCTGCTGTGCTCCTGAATATCCTCCTGAATTCGTGAGGGATCCCATATGCTGAGGATAGGATCCTGCTGGTTGGAAGTGTAACCCTGAAGCCTGAGTCATTGCTGATGATCCGTAATGCACTCCTTTTGGTCCTCCCACATATTGAACGTCTGGAACCGTTGAAGGCTGAGAAGTTATAACCGGAGTATCAAAACTCAAAGATCTGGGCATTAGTGGGGAATGATCCTCTGCCGATCTCTTTTGTTTCTTGATGTCTCCAATTTCTCTAAGGATCTTTTCATTGGTCTTGTCCTGCTGCTGTATATGCTCCTTCATCTGCAAAATCAGAGTAAACAAGTCACTAGTAGTCGGGGTATAAGAAGCAGAAGAAGTTGGAGGTTTTGAGAAAATGGGAGTTGGTTTCTTCGCAGCATTCTCAGCATTCTTCTGGGATCCAGAAGGTGGAGGAGGCAAAGGGGGAACGCCTTGTGAAGAAGTGAATGAGGGCATCAAATTTGAAGCATTCTTCGCTGAGGAAGCCATTTGCTTGGTTGTAGTGAACTGAAATGAGTACAGAAATACGAGTTTTTCTAAGGATGAAGCACCAATTGCCCCACGGTGGGCGCCAAACTGTTTTGGTCAAAAAATCTGATGAGGATAATGCAACCAAACTCTCTGTTACGGGGTATGATGCTTATAATATAGAACAATGACAAGGATCACTTCAATGTAAATTGCACAAATGACACAAGGATTTATACGGGGAAAAAGCCCTTGATCAAGAGTTGATCTCCGGCACAAAAAAACCCGGGTGATGGAAACTACCGATCACCAAGCTCAAATAAATCAATAAAAGTTTACAACTTCGGATAGTAACGAGCTAGGTACAAGGATCACTATCGTGAAATGTGTAAAAGTGAGTGGAAACTAATGAGTGTTCCTCGAGAGCTTCAAGAGTGTGAGTATATGAGAGTGTGTGTAGCTGAAAAATGACTAAGTGTTCTAATTCTAGCTCGTTACTCCTTTTTAAAATAGAAGTTAACTACAATAACTAACTATCCGACTTTTGTGCCAAGCTCCCACGTTCTCCACAACGTCCATTTTTGGTCAATCGTGTGCGAAATGCCCGTGGAATATTCCTTAGTACCGTTGCCAAGACCAAGTCAAGCTTGTAACTCCTGCGAAGTAATACAAAACACAAATAAACAATCGTCAGTACGAGGATCCTTAAAGTGATCCATGATCCTGGTCCTGAAGCTCTTCTGAGGATCACTATCTGTCACAGAAGTAAGGATCATTAATTAGGATAACGAATAAGGATCACTAATTGTTAGAAAATCCTCCCCTAACACCTACAGAGATGGTGGTTCCTACTGCAAGAACAAGCATCCGTGATCCTGAAGAAAATGCTGAAAACTTGGTTCAAGATTTGGATACTATAGAAGAACTCAGGGATTTGGCAAGGATAAGGATGACCAGTTATCAACAAAGGATGGCTGGAGCTTACAACAAAAATGTCAGAATCAGGAAATTCCAAGTTGGTGATATGGTGTTAAGGAAAGCATTTCAGAATACCACCAATCCTGCTGATGGAAAGTTGGGTATCCACAACAAAGGATTGAGTATCCACAAAAGTATCCAGTTATTGAAGGTTCAGGTGTCCTTAACAAAGGATTGAGTATCCACAAAAGTATCCAGTTATTTGGGCTTGACCCCAGTTATTTGGGCTTGACCCCAGTTTGGGCCTGTCCCTAGTTTCACCAGTAGCGCACGATGATCCTGGTACAGTTCATGGCAATGGGACCAGTACTCGCTTTAGGGGCTGACAATTTCATTGTACTGGCTGTATTCGGGATCCTACATATAATGGTAGACGTACCATACATCCGTTCCAAAGGTTTCTAACGTTTTCACGTTAGCTAAGGTTTTGGCATTTTCATGTCACTAAGTTTGGATAGTCGCCAGTGAGGGCCATACTCCAGTTTACACATGATCCTTGGGCTTGTCCCCAGTTATCCTTTGGGCTTGTCCCCAGTTATCCTTTGGGCTTGTCCCCAGTTATCCTTGGGCTTGTCCCCAGTTATCCTTGGGCTTGTCCCCAGGTATCCTTTGGGCTTGTCCCCAGTTATCCTTTGGGCTTGTCCCCAGTTATCCTTTGGGCTTGTCCCCACTCCCCAGTATATTGGGCTTGTCCCCAGTTACTAACTTTTATCTTATATTGGCTTAGTCCCAAGTTGTATCCTATTTCAGGTTTTTGAAGCTAGACGACCAAGGATCCTTGATCCTTACCTTCTACTAAGGTTTGTCTTTTGGTTATCCTGATTATAAGTGTTAAAGGTAAGAATCCTAACTTGGATTCTCAGGTATGATCCTTAATTACTTTGATTTTATTTACTATTTACATGAGTGACCCTTATCCTTTGACAACTGAACTTATGATCCTTAAACTACACTACTTTTCAGAACTTGTCGACTATAGGATATGTGATCCTTGATCATATCCTAAACTTTTTGAGGATATTTATTAAATTTTTTCCTCTTTACTTAATAAATTCAGACAAAATATATATCACAACATTTGAAAAGTAAAGTATTCACAAGGATAACAACACGGGAAATAGTCAAAAAGTTAAGATTTTATTTATTCACAAAACGTTAAACCCTTCAAGGTTGTCAAAATTGCCAACCCACATTTCTACCAGCAAAACGTGGCCCGTCCACATGGGTTGGCAAAGGGTGTCCATTGTTTACGGGTCTTGAGAGTGCAGGAAATAAAGGCGGAAGGATAACGAGTGGCTTCATCCCCCAAACAGAGGATCCATCCACCACCCATTATCCTATCTATTGTCCAAGGATCCATGATCCTCAACCCTAGGAACTATTGTCTAAGTTATTACAGACCAGCATTGTTCAGAAAAACATTGTTAGGGGTGGATTTCTAAATATTCAGTGATCCTTATTCACTGTTGGGTTTAGTGATCCTCAATTCTGTCTGAAGTAGTGATCCTCAGAAGTGTTGCAGGATCAGGATCATGGATCACTATAAGGATCCCTGTACTAACGATTGTCTACTTTGAATTCGTAATTGTTTTGCAGGAGTATCAACTTGGACTTGGCCTTGGCGATATTCCTGGAGAATATTCTAAGTCTATTCCGCACATGCTTGGTCAGAAATGGACGTTGTGGAGTCGTGGAGGACTTGCACCTTTTGCGGAATATTAGTTAGGCTAGATATTTTCTAGTTTTAAGGGGGTAGCGAGCTATTTTTCTAAGACACTTAGCTATTTTTGGCTACACACACACTCATGCAACCGCTCTCATCAGCTCTCGCTAACACACTTGGCGATTACACACATTTTCTACACAATACACTATAGTGATCCTTGTACTTAGCTCGCTATCATCCGAAGTTGTAATACGTTTTATGTTTAATTTGAGTTGGTGATCGGTAGTTTCCATCACCCGAGGTTTTTTATGCCGGAGATCATTCATTGATCAAGGGCTTTTTCCTCGTATAAATCTTCGTGTCACTTGTTCGTTACACTTCATAGTGATCCTTATTGTTGTTAAACAATTCAAGCATCATACCTCACAACAGAAAGTTTGGATACATTGTCATTGCTTGATTTTTGACCAAAACAGTTTGGCGCCCACCGTGGGGCAATTGGTGCTTCATTCCTAGAAAGATTCGTATTTTCGTGGTCATTTCGGTTCGCTACAACCATACAGATGGCTTCCTCAGTGAAGAATACTTCAAGTTTGATGCCCTCATTCAGTTCTTCACAAGGCGTTCCTCCTTTGCCTCCACCACCTTCTGGATCCCAGAAGAATGCTGAGAATGCTGCGAAGAAACCAACTCCTATTTTCCAAAAACCACCTACTTCTTCTGTTTCAACTAATCCTACTACTAATGATCTTTATGCCCTGATTTTGCAGATGAGGAATCATGCACAAGAGCAGGATAAAACCAACGAAAGGATCCTCCGGGAGATCGATGAAATCAAGAAACAGAAGAAATCAGTGGAGGATCACTCCCCTCTGATGCCAAGGTCGCTGAACTTCGACACTCCGGTCATAACTTCCCAACACTCAGCAGTTCCGGACGTGCAATACTTGGGTGAACTACCAGGAAGGCGTTATGGAACAACAACAATGAGTCAGGCATTTGGCTCTTACTTCCAGCTGCAGGAACCCTCTTCTCACCCATCAGGATCCTCCTCTCAGCATCAGGGATACTTCACGTCAGGAGGATATGTGGGAATGCATGCAGTACAAGGATCCTCCCAAGTACAAGGATCCTCCCAGGTCCAAGGATCCTCCCAGGTCCAAGGATCCTCCCAAGTACAAGGATCCTCCCAGGTCCAAGGATCCTCCCAGGTCGAAGGATCCTCCCAGATCCCAGGATCCTCTTTGGTCCCAGGATCCTCTTTGGTCCCAGGATTCCCCCTTGTTCAAGGATCCTCCCTGGTCCCAGGATCCTTTCAGGTTCAAGGATCATCTCAATTCCAAGGATCCAACCTCCTTCGAAATCAAGGATCCTTGAGAAGTATGCAGCCTCAGAACTCGGACGTTCATCAAGGAGACTTCATACCAATGCAGACCATTGCCTCCTCTGGTCCTTCAATCATGCCAGAGTCTCGACAAGATGGATTCACATCCGCAATTCCAAACTCGAATCCTGTGGGAGGTAACACTTTTAATAATTTATATAACACTAACCATGGCTTTATGCAGGATACAAGTATCAATCAGGCCATGGCTAGGGAGCTACAGAAGCTTAAGGATATGATATCCAGTGTACCAGGAGTGGTTAAACCCATTCCTGAGATTGCGGATGGTAGCCATGGGATATCTCGTTTTGCACCACCTTTATGTGATGCTGAGATACCTAAAAGATTCCAGATACCATCAATGAAGCTATATGATGGTTCAACGGATCCAGAAGAGCATGTAGCTCAGTACAGGGAGAGGATGGAGATCAATCCAATTCCTGAAAGGTTGAAAGAAGCATGTCTATGCAAGGGATTTGGATCCACACTTACATGATCTGCTCTTAAATGGCTGCTAAGTCTTCCCCCTTACTCTATTACTTCATTTGCTAACTTAGTTAACTTGTTCAATAGTCAATTCTCTTGTAGTAGAAAATTTGAACGATTAACTAGTGATTTATATAGGGTAACACAAGGTCAAAATGAATCACTTAGAGATTATATCACTAAGTTTAGTAAAGAATCCTTAGATATTCCTAATTTGGATATTGCTACGGCTGTAGAAGCCTTTAAAATGGGATTGCTTAGGGATTCATTATTCTACGATGATCTTGTTATGACACCTTGCAGGAATCTTGATGAAGTAAGGACTAGGGCCCTTAGGTTCATCCGCCTAGAGGATGACAAAAGGATCCAGGACAGATTGACAGGATCCTCAAAACAGGATAAACAAGGATCCTACTTCAGGAACAACAAATCCAAGTCCTACAACAGATCTGATAACCAGAATGTGCACGCAGTGGAACAAGAAGAGGATAGTGAGGATTATCCTCCTATTTTTGAATATTGTTTTTCTGTTGATAACAATGAACTAATCCTTGCAATGCAGAATCTAGGTGAGAAAGCTAGGTGGCCAAGGAAAAGTGATAAACCAGCTGCTACAAAGGATAAATCCAAGTGGTGTGCATATCATGAGGATTTTGGGCATCTCACTGAAGAGTGTATTGCACTTAGAAAGGAAATTGGTTACTTGTTGAGCAAGGGGCATTTAAAGGAACTCTTGGGACGAAAGAAGTCAAGGACCCAGGATCCTGAAAGGATCCCGGAAAGGGCTCCTGCTCCTCCAGCAGATGCACAAGTCATAAATTTCATATCCGGTGGATCAGACATCTGTGGTACATCCTTCTCAGCAGCAAAAAGACACGCTAAGGAAACCAAGATGGATAATGAAGACAGACCCGTCCGGACCTCCGTTGTCACCCAGGATAAAGTCATTACTTTTGATGAGGATGATCGTGTTGACATCCAGGATCCTCATCATGACGGTCTTGTAATTAGATTGTTTATTTCTAACCACTTTGTTCGCAGGATCCTTATAGATGGAGGAAGCTCTGTGAATATCATTCAGCTGGATGTTCTCAAGAAAATGAATATCCCAGAGTCTGATATTATCCCAAGATCCTCAGTACTTGTGGGATTCAGTGGAGAAACAAAGAATACATTGGGGGACATCAAACTCCCAATCTATATTGAAGGATTGCATTCTTATCAAAAGTTTTGTGTTATTGATTGCTTGTCGTGTTGTAATGTTATCCTTGGCAGGCCATGGATACATGATATGAAGGCAGTCCCATCCACCTATCATCAGTGTGTAAAGCTTCCAAGTCCATGGGGAGTGGTGAAAATTGAGAGTGGTCAACAGGAGGCTAAGAATTGCTATACCTCATCAATGAAACCAGCCTCAAGACCAAGGGAGCAATAGCAATTAAAGTATCCTTCAAGAGATGTCTTGGAGGCAAGAGAACAGGATTTGAAAGAAATCCTCATGGATCCTGATGATCCTGAATCCAAGATCTTCATAGGGTCAGGGATCCTTAGCGATATTGAACGGGAGCTAGTATCCTTTCTCAAAAGAAGGAAAACTACCTTTGCCTGGAAACATGAAGACATGACAGGTATATCTAAAGATATAATTACTCACAAACTTGGCATTGACAGGTCATTTAAGCCAATTCATCAAAAGAGGAGGAAGTTTGCACCTGAAAGAAATGCTATTATCCAGGAAGAGGTAGATAAGCTACTTCGAGCAGGTATGATTAGAGAGGTTAAGTATCCAAGATGGTTAGCCAATGTGGTTGTTGTTTTGGTCAAAAAATCTGATGAGGATATTGCAACCAAACTCTTTGTTTCGGGGAATGATGCTTAAAATGTGTAACAGCGATGAGGATCACTTCAATGTAAATTGCACAAACAACACAAGGATTTATACGGGGAAAAAGCCCTTGATCAAGAGTTGATCTCCGGCACAAAAAACCCCGGGTGATGGAAACTACCGATCACCAAGCTCAAATAAACGAATAAATGTTTACAACTTCGGATAGTAACGAGCTAGGTACAAGGATCACTATCGTGAAATGTGTATAAGTGAGTGAAAATGAATGAATGTTCGTCGAGAGCTTCAAGTGTACGAGTATACGAGTGTGTGTAGCTGCAAAAATGGCTAAGTGTTTCTCTACTAGCTCGTTACCCCTTTTAAATTAGAAATAATCTACTCTAACTAACTATCCGACTTTCATGCCAAGCTTCCACGTTCTCCACAACGTCCATTTTTAGCCAAGCACGTGCGAGATAGTTCGGGAATATTCTCCAGGAATGTCGCCAAGACTTGGTCCAACTTGTTACTCCTGCAAAACAATACGAAACACAAGTGAACAATTGTTAGTATGAGGATCCTTAAGGTGATCCATGATCCTGATCCTGAAGCTCTTCTGAGGATCACTATCTGTCACAGAAATAAGGATCACTAAAGAGGATAATAGCTAAGGATCACGGGTCATTTAGAAATCCACCCCTAACAATTGCCCCCAAAATATAAGGAGTTAAATTGTAAATATGTGAGTTATATTTTGTTGATCTTATCCGCAACTAACTAACGGATATATAGCCGTTAAAATAGAACTAGCCGTTGCGATCATGACATCACGGAAGTGACTACCCTGCAGAATCATAATTATAAATAGAGATATAGATAGGATCATCATGCATTCAAATTCGAAGGAGACTCCCTTTAAATTCTCAGTCGACGATCAACCAGGTAATTCTTTCTCCTCTTTCTCCCTTCTTACTCTGTTTTTCTTTCTTTATCACCACCGCTTTGAGAATGTTGCTCCGAAGCTCACCGGGCAAGGATCACAAAAAGAACAGTCCTTTGAAGAGTCAAAAGATCATCAAAGACTCAGTGAACGAAAGGTGTTGCTTTAACGATGTACAAATAGATAACATCTGTCACCGTTTTCCGGCGAATGCCTTTTTCAAACCCTTCGATCCTACTGTCCTGATCGGCTATGTTTCAGAAACATGGGTTGCCTTTCCAGTTACCCCATTTGCCATAGGATACACCTATCCTTTCCCAGAATTTACACAATCCTTCTTTTCTCTTACCGGCATCTCTTACATCCAAGCCATGCCGATGATTTGGAGGGTTTTGTATACCCTGGAGAGGATCATCGAGCAGGAGGGAATTGATTTAGGCATGTCAGAGCTGACACAATTGTATGATGTTACCACCTTTGGATCCCACCGTTATTTGTTCAAACGAAAACCCGGTGCAGAACATCCCCTTCTTAAAGTCACCAAGAATGACAAAGATTGGAAACGTCGCTTCTTCTTTGTAAGAAGGGATACCATTCCAGATGGAGAGCATTTACCAAGGGAGTGGTCCACCAATGGTAGGACAGAGGATCCTGAGAAGGATCACCAGGTAGTCTTGTTTTTGTAATAGGATCACTAACCCTTTTTGTCTTGTATCATGCAGCTATTTCTGTCTCACACATCATCACATCACCTGAAACCAAGGATAGGCTCGCTGCTTTTTGGAAGCTTGATCCTGAAACAAGGACATTCAAGATAGACACCCAAGACTCACAAGAAGTATCCTCAGGTTCCATTACCATGTCAAGTAAGTATCCTGCCTTTTACACAGTTTGAATATTAAAATAAATAAATAAATTGAAATAGGATAAGGATACTCATCTTGCTTTGAATGTGTAGGCGCTGGAAAATCTGCCAAGTCTGTATCCCAGTTCAACACGGCTGACCTTGATGTCGTACGATCCAGGAAGAAAAGATCCACTACCAGTCCTAGCATCTCCATTCCAAAGGCACCCTCTAAAGGAAAGGGTGTCAAGAAGAGGAAAACTTCTGATGCCGAGGATCTTCAAGGCCTACCACTGATCCGCCACCAGTTCCTTGAATACTTCAATGATGTAAGGATCCTTAATTCTGCCTAGGTATCCTACTCGTACGAGGATCACTTGATCTTGAACTGCTTTATCCTTTTCTTTGTAGAAATTTGCTGAGATTGAGGATTACGTGGGGAATGTTGAGGAGCAGGACAAGAAAATTGCTGACCTCCAACAGGTTGCCGTGCTCAAGGACCTTGCACTTGCTGATCTTCGGAAGGAACTCCAAGATGAGAAGACCAAGACGGCTAAGCTTCTGATTGACATTGACTATGAGAAGCATGATCTCATAGAAAATGCTAAGGTCTCCGCCGCCATCACGATGTATCAGACAAAATTGAAGATGGCCCAGGAAGCTCAAGATCCTAGTTTTGACAAAAGCAGCTGGGATGTTGAGGGCTGGAAGGCAAGGTTGGCTGATCTTGAGGACGATGAGGAGGAGGCTACTGAGGTCTTGGCGATTGAGGCAAGTGGCAGTGGAAAGGATCTGATAAAGGATACCGCAGCTGGAGGGGAAGAGGATGCAGCGAAGGCATAGGCTGCATGGATGGGCGATGAAGGACATTTCTAGACGTAGCCGGAGCCCATTTTTTAAGTTTAATAGTTTGTTTTGGTTATGGTGTTTTTTGCTGAACAATGATGGGTTGTACTTGAACAATAGGTTTTAGGATTAAGGATCATGTATGATCCTTTGGACAATAGGCAGGATTGCAATTGGTGGAGGGATCCTCTGTTTGGGGGATGAAGCCATTGTGATCCTGCCGCCTTTATATTCCTGCACTACTTTCGAACTTATTATCATGGACACCCTTTACCTACCCTAGCGGACGGGCCACGTTTTGCTGGTAGATGCTCGGGGTAGGTAATTTTGACAACCTCTTAAGGGTTACTACTTTGTTAATAAAAACTTAACCTTTTGTCGCTTATCTTGTGTTGTTATCCTTGTGTTTCCTAGATTTTCCTTTGTTTTGATGCATATTCATTGAACAAATAATTTTGAATAAGTCAAATTGAAAATACTTAGGATATGATCCATGATCAGATATCCTTTAGTTAAAGAATCTCAGAAAGCAATATGTTTTAAGGATCACAAGTCTAGTTGTCAAACTTTAAGGGTTATTCAAATAAATAATGAATAGAATTAAAAATAGTTAAGGATCATACCTGAGGATCCAAGTTAGGATCCTAATTTTAATAAGGATAACTTATAAGATAAATCTTAGAATAAAGTAAGGATCAAGGATCCCTAGTTGCCTATCTTCAAGAACCTGAAATAGAGCATAACTTGGGACTAAGCCAACATAAGATAAGAGTTAGCAACTGGGGATAAGCCCAAGGATAACTGGGGACAAGCCCAAGGATAACTGGGGACAAGCCCAAGGATAACTGGGGACAAGCCCAAGGATCGTATGTAAACTGGAGTATGGCCCTAACTGGCGACTATCCAAACTTAGTGACATGAAAATGCCAAAACCTTAGCTAACGTGAAAACGTTAGAAACCTTAAGAACGGATGTATGGTACGTCTACCATTATACGTAGGATCCTAAGCATAGCCAGAACAATGGAATTATCAGCCCCTAAAACGAGTACTGGTCCCAATGCCTTGAACTATACCAGGATCATCGTGCGCTACAGGCGGAACTGGGGTCAAGCCCAAGGATAACTGGGGTTAAACCCAAGGAACGGATTGCTTCTGCAGATAACCAATGTTATGCAAAGGATACCTGAACTTTCAAAACTTAAACTCACGTGAGAGATGGATAAAGGATACATGATCCTTATCCTTATATGAGAAAAAAAAGAAAATAGTTTAAGTTTAGGATATTACCTAAGTTAGGATCACCGATACTTTGAGGATCCTTTAAGGATATCCTTATCGTGAGGATCATCTGTACCACTAGGATCCTGCTCACATGAAATATTTCTTCAAATGGACAGCATTCCAAGCTCTTGGTAGCAAATCACCTTCCATGGTTAGCAATCTGTAGGTCCCTATCCCGTATGGATCGTAACAAAACTGACAATCTACCAAGGGTGCGGAATCCCCTTGATAAACCAAATAAACAGAAACAAGAACACGTAACGATTTACCAACCGATCTTCTATGATTATCCAACGAAAACGTTTACAATCACTCAAGATCTTCACGAACTCACAGCCAATAATCTGTGTATTCGAACTCTCTCTCAATTGCCTAAAAGTCTCCAAATGTCTAACTAATGTCTAACCCTAAAACTCTAGGTAAAGGTTGTTTATATACACACAACCATACAATTCGAACTGGGCCAAGCCCATACGCATTCTAGATACAATTCGGGCTAAACTAGATGGACTTTAACTTTAACTTGAACTTGGATGATTTGGACTTTAACAAACTCGAATTCCTTTCAGTCTTCATAAGTCTTCGCGGCCCAAAACACGTTTAATATCCAAAGACCAATCCAACGCTGTTGTCACATAACATGCACCAACAAACTCCCCCTTGACAATAGCTTGCAAAGGAAACTTTAGTCTTCAGAATCTCAACGTCTTTTGGTCTTTGGATAGCGTCAGCTTCAACATGAATTCTGTCAGCAACAGACTCCCCCTAAGCTGATGTATCCAATCACCAACTCTTCCAAGTTTTGATTCAGCATTCTCACTAAGTCTTCACAGCATCCATTCTGCATTGTAGAAGGAGGACTCTACCAAGCAGCAACAAACTCCTCATCTCTTCAAAGCAACTTCTCATCAACAAACTACTTCAATCTGTATACTATAAAACAAACATCTCGAGAAACCATAAGAATTTTTCAACATAGTTAAAGAATTATTATTATTCAAGAGATAGTTAAACTGTATAACAGATTAAGCACTTTCCAATTCAACACCAACACGCACAAATTTTTAACCAAACACCTTATAACCTGCATCATTTCAAAATTTTGAACCCACTTACTAACACCGTCTCCCCCTATCAGTAACAACTCCTCCACGAATAACAGTTTTCCGTACATTAAGAATTTTAAACAGAAAAAGACACTATTTTTGTATTTTTGTATTTTTCTGAAAGCAAATAAATGCGAAAAGCAATAAACACTCTATTTTTGTGAGAATCACCTGTAAGAAGATCATATCAGCACAATCAAACTGTTTCACACTATTAGATAATTCTTTATTTAATTTTTCGTGTAAAGCAGTCCAAGACGATTACCAGTATGTTTGTCCACTTAAACAAAATGCATGAACATTTCAAGTACCATTACCATATGATACGTTAAGGTAATTTTATTTCTGATATACTAGTGTGTCCCACTTCAGGATATACCCCCACGATCAAGGTATGCACAAAGATTCATCGTAGTAGGTGAGTATACTGAATCCATCCTTTAAGATATCCTGACAGTGTCTAGTTCTGCATATAATCTGTTTTATCATGTTTTAATTGCTTAACAATGAACACCCAAATAAATACTAATCAAATCCTGGAAATATAAACAGCACACTCTATCATGCAAGTATCTTCCCTACCACATATTTCACAAGTCCAATCCAGATTTCTGAAATCTTAACTGGGAATAGGTTGAGAAGAGAACAGAATAGATCTTTAGGAGAGATGGTATAATATACAGATCAAATGAGTTTTTACTCAGTTTGATATAGGTTTCTTGGGTTTCATTTGGGCACTAGAGGGCCTCTTTCGGGTGTATTAGATCTATAGTGCGACAACGTACAGCTAGGTCAGCATGTATCTGGATGCAGCAGAAGCTGTCGTTGCCTAGCACCTCCAGGTCAGCATATATCTGGATGCAGCAGAGGAGGTACACGACTTTTTTCAGAGAAGATTTCAGAATCAGATCAAAATTGTGTGTATCGGGACAACATACAGACATTCAAATAGAAATGAGCTAATTCCAAGTGACTTTCTTTCCTGAGGTCATGTACAATTTTAGTTCTGTACAGAAGACAGTCAAGATATCCCCAGATGAAATAACAGTATAAAGACCCAAAACTTCAGATTTTGGCAATCTATCAACGCAAGATTTAAGGTCATTAAACCATACACCACTGATGTGTTCCCCACTCATACTCATTGCATTTATGTTTATATCACATTGGTAAGTTGATTATTTCATGCTTTTGCCTACTAGTACATCATATGATGAAGCTGCCATCACACTTAAGCATTTTAATTCAATTTGAGTGTGACAATTCAACTTGCTGATGTACTATCATTTCTTCTTTTTCACACAGTGATAACTCATTTTTAATTTTCTATTTTTTTTATGTTTTTGATTTTTCAATGTTTTTGTATTTTTGATTTTTAAGAAAACAGTAAACTATTTACAAAATTCTTATGAAAAACCAGTTATTCAGGATTCCTCATCCCGTTGAGTTCAACTAAGTGTTCAAAGCGAGCCCTGTCAAATGCTTTAGTATAAAGATCTGCCAGGTTATCTAGTGTGTCGAATCAGCACTTTGAACTTCAATTTAAATCAATCAATATAAATATATCAACAATCTCACATCCCCCTTCATGTGCCTAGAGCAACCATTATCAACATAAGTTGATAATCCTCCTTAGCAGCTCCTGCACACACCAACTAAGAAATTAGTTAGATTGGGGGACCCAAGCCTTAATGGTCTTGGGTCGTCCAAATTCACCAACTACCGGAACATCCATCCAATATCCATTACTCCTAACTGGAGTCTTGGATCTTAGACCCGTTGATGGAATTTGATTTTGATTTCCACTAGGTCTTTGGTCCTGAGGATTCCTATACATGTTTGGACTATTTGACCTTTGGAAATTTTGATTTGGGTATCTTGAATTTTGATTCCAAGAAGCATTATTGTTGTAATTTCTAAAGCCATTGTTGTAAAAAGTTCGACCACCATTATTTTGGTATCGATTTTGATATTGACCTTGACTTCTGAAATTATTAGAGTTAAAATTGTTCATTCTTGGTGAACTGCTTCTAGGTCTCTCAAATCTGCCTGGTGGAGATCTAGGCTGAAATCTTGGTTGATTTCTTTGAAAACGAGGAACTTGTGGAGTTCCTTTTTCAGCCTTATCTTCACCAACAACAACATTCTCTGGTTGCTTAGCAGCAGATTTCTTTGGAGAATTTGCAACTTTCTCCTGTTTATCACCACTATTCTCTGGTGACTTCTCTCTCTTCTCCTCACTCACTTGTGCTTCACCTTTTTTGTTAGGACAGCAGCTAGCTACATGTCCCTTGGTGTGACATTTGAAGCACGATTTCTTTTTCGAAGACTTCTTTTCTGAAGCCTTTGAACTAGATTCGGGTTTTTCTTCTGATGATGCCTTAGAAGGATTTGGTTCAGTTTGCTTAGTTTCAGAATTTTCTATGTTCTTGTTTTTAGCAAACTCTATATTAGATTCATTTTCAATAACAGCTGTTTCGTTTTTCATGTCACTTCCTTGAACAAAATTAACCTTTTTAACAAAAGTTGGATTGTTATTTTTAGGATGTGATGTATTCTTTTTCAAAACAGGTTTGCTGTTATTATCCTTCTTAGCATCAGCATTCTCAAAAACATTTCCTTGACGTGACGTGGAACTACTTGGCAATGTTGACCCAAAGTCCATGAGCTCATCTTCATTTGGCAAGAAAGAATAGTCATGACTAACAGGAGGTGGAACTTCATTGAAACCATGAAATCCCACACTGGTTTTGTCATTACTTTTCTTCAAGCCACCCATCATGTGTTTCATAACAAAAGTAGAGTCCCTGAATTGACTTAATTTCCTTTCAAGTTCAACAATTTTGAGTTGTGCATCTGACAGCTCTTTGCATTTATCAGAAATCTCTTTTGTTTTTTCAGCCATCATTTCATGAGCTAAGTCTATGACTTGAAGTTTTTCATTTAATTTGCAGGTTACAGCTTCAATTTTAGTTTCATAACCTTTTATTTTCTTCAAGTATGACGATTCGTTTCTTTTAGCAAAAAAGTTTGCTTCTTTTATGGTAGACATCTCGCCCACCAGACTTTGGTTTTGTGTGGACAACCTATCAACTTCACCCTGTAATTCACGACATTTTAAACACACAGAATTTTTATTTTACCTCTCCTGTTTGTTTATCAAGGTTGGCCATGAGGGCAGCAAGCTGAGCTTTCACTCTGTTGTATTCAGCTTCCTTCTCTTCAGCTTCCCGTTCCTGGTCAGACTTGTGCTTTTCTTCTTCAGCAACTGGTGTCTGATCAACCTTCTTTTCTTCAGCTTTATTCTCTATCTCTACTTCAGCATCCACTTTTGCTTCAGCATTATTCACTTCAGATTCAGCATCACTCACACTAGTTTCAGCCTCATCAACTGGCACTATCTCTGCCATGAATGCCTGAGTGACACTCTCATTTCCCTGATATCGCTTTTGTAATGCATCCCACATATCCTTTGAATTAGTGTACTTTGTGAAGGTATGCTTGATGCTATCAGGTAAGGACATCTTTATCGCAGCCAATGCTCTCTTTTCAGCGTCATACATCTTTTTATCATCCTCTTTCATGTTCACATAGTCTGTTCTACGTGGTCTGCCCTCAAAATCGTGTGTTGGGTTTATGTACCCATCTTCAATGCAGATCCACATGCGTGCATCCTGAGATTCAATGAAAGATTTGAAGTTGTCCTTCCATGTAAGATAATTCTCCACCTTCATCATCTTAGGTGCATTCAATTTTGTCATGTTTGACATTTTAACGTAAGCAGACTGGTAAAACCGTACAAAATTAGTCCGAAACCTATTTTTACCAAAATATACCGTTAGATTCGTCTCGAGATTACGATTCCAATGATATATAATGTCTAAAACCTATTTCGGGATTTTCCAGAGTTTTTTTTTTTTTTCCTAAAAATCCAAGGAGTCCAACGGTGCAAACGGTTTGTCCAGATGAGTTACGGATAATTCTCTAAACCCGAAACTATGAAATTTTTCCTACGATTGCCTAGAAAAATTCCACCACTTTCAAACCACTTGTTGCGAGTCGAGACCACGGTTGCGAGTCAACCAGCACAAGTCGCAATCACGGTTGCGAGTCAACCAGCACAAGTCGAGACCTCTGGTTGCGAGTGAACAGTACCAGTCGAGATCACTTGTTACGAGTCGAGATCACTGTTGCGAGTCGAGATCTCTGTTGCGAGTCAACCAGCACAAGTCGAAATCACGGTTGCGAGTCGCGACCTTGTTGCGAGTCAAATCAGCACAGGTCGAGACTACAGTTGCGAGTCGCTACCACTGTTGCGAGTGAGCAATACCCTGTCGAGACCAGCAATCTTCCAGTAATAAATCCCGAAAAATCAGCACCTTTTACACCGTAGAATCTTCTGATTGATAACTTTCCAACTAAAACTCCAAAAAATCAGCAAACAACTTCCCAATAACTCCAAAACAGATCAAAATCGTAAAAATTTTGACTGTTCTTCAATGTTCTTCGTGAATTCAAACAGCAACCCGAAAACTTGTTTCTTTCCGATCAGTTTTGAACCGTACACAAGAGCAAATGCTCTGATACCAATTGTAGGTCCCTATCCCGTATGGATCGTAACAAAACTGACAATCTACCAAGGGTGCGGAATCCCCTTGATAAACCAAATAAACAGAAACAAGAACACGTAACGATTTACCAACCGATCTTCTATGATTATCCAACGAAAACGTTTACAATCACTCAAGATCTTCACGAACTCACAGCCAATAATCTGTGTATTCGAACTCTCTCTCAATTGCCTAAAAGTCTCCAAATGTCTAACTAATGTCTAACCCTAAAACTCTAGGTAAAGGTTGTTTATATACACACAACCATACAATTCGAACTGGGCCAAGCCCATACGCATTCTAGATACAATTTGGGCTAAACTAGATGGACTTTAACTTTAACTTGAACTTGGATGATTTGGACTTTAACAAACTCGAATTCCTTTCAGTCTTCATAAGTCTTCGCGGCCCAAAACACGTTTAATATCCAAAGACCAATCCAACGTTGTTGTCACATAACATGCACCAACAAATCTATATGCCCCCTTTCCTGCTTCAGCTTCAATTAAATAAGGGCCTTCCCATTTTGGAGCCAATTTTCCATCAGCAGGATTGGTGGTATTCTGAAATGCTTTCCTTAATACCATATCTCCAACTTGAAACCTCCTGATCCTGACATTTTTGTTGTAAGCACCAGCCATTCTTTGCTGATAACTGGTCATCCTTATCCTAGCCATATCCCTGATTTCTTCAATAGTATCCAAGTCTTGAGCCAAGTTTTCATTATTTTCCTCAGGATCACGAGTACTTGTTCTAGCAGTTGGAACCACCATTTCTGTTGGGATCACCGATTCTGCCCCAAACACCAAAGAGAATGGTGTTTGACCAGTAGCATTCTTAGGGGTTGTCCTATTAGCCCAAAGCACATAGGGTAGTTCTTCTGCCCATTTCCTTTTCTTGGATCCAAGCTTCTTCTTCAAATTGTTGATGATGATCTTGTTGGATGATTCTGCTTGACCATTAGCTTGTGGGTGGACTGGTGTTGATGTTATCATCTTAATCCCCCAGCTGTCACAAAAGTTAGTGGTTCTGCCCCCAATAAATTGGGAACCATTATCACATATAATCTCAGAAGGAATTCCAAATCTAGTTATAATATTTCTTTTAATAAAGGATATAACTTCCTTTTCTCTAACTTGGGCAAAAGCTTCAGCCTCTATCCACTTGGAAAAGTAATCAGTCATAGCAAGCATGAATACTTTTCCACCAGGTGCCTTAGGGAGCTTACCAACTATATCCATACCCCATCTCATGAATGGCCAAGAGGAGGATATAGGATGTAATAATTCAGCTGGTTGATGAAGGATATTGTTGTGCCTCTGACAAGGATCACATCTCTTAGCATACTCCACAGCATCTCTCTTCATGGTTGGCCAGTAGTATCCTGTCCTCAGGATCCTTGAGAATAATGCCCTGCCCCCAGTGTGGTTTCCACAATCTCCTTCATGGAAGTCTTTTAAAACTTCTTGGATTTCAGGATCCTCAATGCATCTCAAGTATGGTCCTGCAAGAGATCGTCTATACAACATGTTATTTAAAATTGTGAATTGAGATACCTTAGATTTGAAAGCCCTAGGGTTTTCTCCTGTAGGAATCTCTCCATGTTATAAGTATCTCATAATTGGTGAGATCCATGATCCTGATCCTGAATGGGATTGAGTATCCTCACAAGGGATAATTGCAGAATCATTTCCTATCTCCATAGCCTCGTGATCCTCGATAGCCGGGGTCAGGATATGGATAATAGGGATCTTGATATCCTCCGGGATCTTCAAGGATGATCCTAAGTTAGCCAATGCATCAGCCTCTGTATTTTCTTCCCTTGGTACCTGCGTCAAACTAAAGGAAACAAAAAAGAGTGCCAAACTTTTGACTATCTCTAAATATTTGGTTAGCTTTTCACCTTTAACAGCGTAGGATCCATTAAAGTGGTTTGTAATTAATAATGAATCTACGTGTACCTCAAGATACCTGATCCCCATATGCTTTGCAATTTGCAAACCAGCAATTAAGGCTTCATATTCAGCCTCATTGTTAGTGGTTTGGAACTCACAAGCTATAGAATGGGGTATTATGTCCCCCTGTGGCGATTTTAGTAGTATTCCAAGCCCTGTGCCTTTGACATTTGAGGATCCATCAGTATAGAGTATCCAAGGATCCTTGGTCTCCTCTAGCTGCTGGACTTCTAACTCAGCTTCTTCTTGTAAATCACTACTGAAATCAGCCACAAAGTCAGCTAATGCTTGGGATTTGATGGCTGTCCTAGGCTCATATCTTATATCATATGCACTCAGCTTCACTGCCCACTTAGCCATCCTTCCTGACATCTCTGGTTTCCTGAGGACATTCTTAATTGGAAAATTAGTTTTAACAATGATAACATGAGTTTCAAAATAATGTCTTAACTTAGTAGATGCCATAATTAATGCAAGAATAAGTTTTTCAAGGTGTGAATACCTGGATTCGGCATCAAGTAAACTTTTACTTACATAATAGACAAGATGTTGTGTACCTTCATGATCCTTAACAAGGACCGCACTTACTGCTTTTGAGGATACTGCAAGATACAAGGATAACACATCACCTTTTTCTGGTTTCATCAAAGCCGGGGCTGAGGATAGGTAATCTTTGAGTGCCCTTAAAGCATTTTCATGCTTCTCAGTCCACTCAAATTTCTTGTTCTTCCTTAGGATATCATAGAACTCTTTGCACTTCTCTGAGGATTTCGATATAAATCTGTTCAAAGCTGCTATCCTTCCTGTTAGCCTTTGAACATCCTTAGCATTGGCCGGAGATTTGATGTTCACTATTGCTTTGATTTGTTCCGGGCTAGCTTCAATGCCTCTCTTTGTCACCATATATCCTAAGAATTTACCTGCTTTAACACCAAAGTGACATTTTGAAGGATTAAGTTTCATGTTATATTTGTCAAGGATATCGAATGCTTCCTCCAAGTCTCTTAGGTGATCCTCAGCTTTTAAGGATTTTACCACCATATCATCTATGTAAACCTCCATAGTTTGTCCAATCTGATCCTTGAACATCATATTCACCAGCCTTTGATATGTTGCACCTGCATTTCTTAATCCGAACGGCATAGCAATATAGCAGTATATACCAGTTGGAGTCATGAAGGCTGTATCCTCTTGGTCGGATGGTTCCATTTGGATTTGTTGAAATCCAGATGAAGCATCCATAAAAGTTAACAGTTCATGACCCGCAGTTGCATCCACCATGGAGTCAATGTGGGGTAAAGGGAAAGGATCCTTGGGACATGCCTTATTTAAATCGGTAAAATCGACACATACCCTCCACTTTCCGTTTTTCTTTTGAACAACAACCACATTGGCCAACCATCTTGGATACTTGACCTTCCTAATCATACCTGCCCGGAGCAATTTCTCTACCTCTTCCTGGATAATGGCATTCCTTTCCGGTGCAAACTTTCTTCTCCTTTGATGGATTGGTTTGAAGGATCTGTCAATGCCGAGTTTGTGAGTGATTACATCTTTGGATATACCAGTCATATCTTCGTGTTTCCATGCAAAGGTAGTCTTTCTCCTTTTAAGGAAGGATACGAGGTCTTCTTTCATTTTGCCAAGGATTCCTGATCCGATGTAGATTTTGGATTCAGGATCATCAGGATCCATGAGGATTTCTACCACATCCTGCTCTCCTGCCTCCAAGACATCCCTTGGAGGATACTTTGATTGCTATTGCTCCCTTGACTTCGAGGCTGGTTTCATCGATGAAGTGTAGCAATTCTTAGCCTCCTGCTGATCACTATCAATCTTCACTACTCCCCAAGGACTAGGGAGCTTCACACATTGATGGTATGTAGATGGGACTGCTTTCATATCGTGTATCCAAGGCCTGCCAAGGATAACATTACAACAAGACAAACAGTCAATAACACAAAATTTTTGATAAGAGTGTAGGCCTTCAATGTATATTGGGAGTTTAATGTCCCCCAGGGTATTCTTAGTTTCACCACTAAATCCCACGAGCACGGAGGATCTTGGTATGATATCAGATTCAGGGATACCCATCTTCTTTAGAACATTAAGCTGGATAATGTTCACTGAACTTCCTCCGTCTATAAGGATCATGCGGACAAAATGGTTAGAAATAAAAAGAGTAATAACTAAACCATCGTGATGAGGATCCTGGATATCAACACGATCATCCTCATCAAAGGTTATGACTTTTCCTTCGGAGACACTTGATGTTCGAACAGGTCTTTCTCCATTATCCATTTTAGTTTCCTTTGCATGCCTTTTAGCTGCTGAGAAGGATGTGCCGCAAATGTCTGATCCTCCAGAGATAAAGTTTATCACTTGTGCATCTGCTGGAGTGGCCGGAGCCTTCTCAGGGATCCTTTCAGGATCCTGAGTCCTTGACTTTTTTCTTCCCAACAATTCTTTTAGGTGCCCCTTGCTCAACAAGTATCCAATTTCCTTTCTTAGTGCAATGCATTCTTCTGTGAGATGCCCAAAATCTTCATGGTATGCACACCACTTCGATTTATCCTTAGTTGCAGCTGGCCTATCATTTTTTCTCGGCCATCTAGCTTTATCACCTAGGTTCTGCATAGCAAGGATTAATTCATTGTTATCAACACAAAAACAATATTCAGAAATTGGAGGATAATCTTCATCATCCTCTTCTTGATCAATGGAATGCACGTTCTGGTTATCAGATCTGTTATAGGATTTGAACTTGTTGTTCCTGAATGTGGATCCTTGCTTATCCTGCTTTGAGGATCCTGCTAACCTCTCCTGGATCCTCTTATCGTCCTCTAGCCGGATGAACCTAAGTGCTCGTGTTCTTACCTCATCTAAGTTCCTGCATGGTGTCATAACAAGATCATTATAGAACAATGAATCCCTAAGCAATCCCATTTTGAAGGCCTCAACAGCCGTGGCTATATCTAAGTTGGGAATGTCTAAGGATTCTTTACTGAATTTGGTAATGTAATCCCTTAATGATTCATTATGACCCTGTGTTATCCTATATAAATCACTAGTTAATCGTTCAAATTTTCTACTACAAGAAAACTGATTATTAAACAAGTTAACTAGGTTAGCAAATGAGGTAATAGAATAGGGAGGAAGACTTAGCAGCCATTTGAGAGCTGATCCAGTAAGAGTGGATCTGAATCCCTTGCACAGGCATGCTTCCTTTAACCTTTCTGGAATTGGATTGATCTCCATCCTCTCCCTGTATTGTGCTATGTGTTCCTCAGGATCTGTCGAACCATCATACAGCTTCATTGTTGGCACATTGAATCTCTTGGGTATCTCAGCATCACAGATTGGTGGTGCAAAACGAGATATCTTGTGGCTCCCATCTGCAATCTCTGGGATAGGTTTGACCACTCCTGGAACACTTGATATCATATCCTTTAACTTTTGCAATTCTCTGGCCATGGCATGATTGATACCTGGATCCTGCATAAGACCATGGTTAGTAGTATAAGAATTATTAAAAGTGTTACCTCCCATCGGATTCAGATTAGGAAGATTGGATGTTAATCCATATTGTTGAGGCTCTGGAATGATCGAGGGACCAGTAGAAGCATTGGTCTGCATTGGAATAAAATCTCCCTGATGGACATCTGAACTTCCTGTTTGCAAACTCCTCAAGGATCCTGGCATCTGGAAGGATCCCTGAAACTGAGACGATCCTGGAACGAAGGAGGATCCTTGAACCTGGGATGATCCTAGAACAAAGGAGGATCCTTGAACCTGGGATGATCTTGGAACGAAGGAGGATCCTTGAACCTGGGATGATCCTGGAACGAAGGAGGATCCTTGAACCTGGGATGATCCTGGAACGAAGGAGGATCCTTGAACCTGGGATGATCCTGGAATGAAGGAGGATCCTTGAATCTGCTGCAATCCTGAATACCCTCCTGAATTCGTGAGGGATCCCATATGCTGAGGGTAGGATCCCGCTGGCTGGAAATATGAACCTGATGCCTGGGTCATTGTTGTCGTTCCGTAGTGCACTCCTTTTGGTCCACTCACATATTGAACGTCCGGAGCCACTGATGTCTGAGAAGTAATCACCGGAGTATCAAAATTCAAGGATTTCGGCACCAGTGGGGAATGATCCTCTGCCGTTGTCTTTTGTTTCTTGAGATCTCCGATTTCTTTGAGAATCCTCTCATTGGTTTTATCCTATTGCCGTATCTGATCCTTCATCTGCAAAATCAAAGTAAACATGTCACTAGTAGTGGGAGTGTAAGAAGCAGAAGAAGTTGGAGGTTTTGAGAAAATGGGAGTTGGTTTCTTCGCAGCATTCTCAGCATTCTTCTGGGATCCAGAAGGTGGTGGAGGCAAAGGAGGGACTCCTTGTGAAGAAGTGGATGATGGCATCAAATTTGAAGCATTCTTCGCTGAGGAAGCCATTTGCTTGGTTGTAGTGAACCGAAATGAGCACAGAAATGCGTATTTTTCTAAGGACAAAGCACCAATTGCCCCACGGTGGGCGCCAAACTGTTTTGGTCAAAAAATCTGATGAGGATATTGCAACCAAACTCTTTGTTTCGGGGAATGATGCTTAAAATGTGTAACAGCGATGAGGATCACTTCAATGTAAATTGCACAAACAACACAAGGATTTATACGGGGAAAAAGCCCTTGATCAAGAGTTGATCTCCGGCACAAAAAACCCCGGGTGATGGAAACTACCGATCACCAAGCTCAAATAAACGAATAAATGTTTACAACTTCGGATAGTAACGAGCTAGGTACAAGGATCACTATCGTGAAATGTGTATAAGTGAGTGAAAATGAATGAATGTTCGTCGAGAGCTTCAAGTGTACGAGTATACGAGTGTGTGTAGCTGCAAAAATGGCTAAGTGTTTCTCTACTAGCTCGTTACCCCTTTTAAATTAGAAATAATCTACTCTAACTAACTATCCGACTTTCGTGCCAAGCTTCCACGTTCTCCACAACGTCCATTTTTAGCCAAGCACGTGCGGGATAGTTCGGGAATATTCTCCAGGAATGTCGCCAAGACTTGGTCCAACTTGTTACTCCTGCAAAACAATACGAAACACAAGTGAACAATTGTTAGTATGAGGATCCTTAAGGTGATCCATGATCCTGATCCTGAATCTCTTCTGAGGATCACTATCTGTCACAGAAATAAGGATCACTAAAGAGGATAATAGCTAAGGATCACGGGTCATTTAGAAATCCACCCCTAACAGTTGTTGTTCAAAAGAAAAATGGAAAGTGGAGGGTATGTGTCGATTTTACAGATTTAAACAAGGCATGTCCCAAGGATCCTTTCCCATTACCCCACATTGACTCCATGGTGGATGCTACCGCGGGTCATGAGTTGTTAACTTTTATGGATGCTTCATCTGGATTTCAACAAATTCAGATGGAACCATCCGATCAAGAGGATACAGCCTTTATGACCCCAACTGGTATATATTGTTATGTTGCTATGCCATTTGGATTAAGGAATGCAGGTGCTACTTATCAAAGGCTAGTCAATATGATGTTCAAGGAGCAAATTGGACACACTATGGAAGTCTATATTGATGACATGGTGGTTAAGTCCGAGAAAGCTGAGGATCATCTTAAACACTTGGAGGAAGCGTTCAATATCCTTGATAAATATAATATGAAACTTAATCCTTCTAAGTGTCATTTTGGTGTAAAGGCAGGTAAATTCTTAGGATATATGGTGACAAAGAGGGGCATTGAAGCAAGTCCAGAGCAAATTAAGGCTATTGTGAATATCAAATCTCCTACCAATGCTAAGGATGTGCAAAGGTTGACTGGCAGGATCGCAGCCTTGAACAGATTCATATCCAAATCCTCAGAAAAGTGCAAGGAATTCTATGACATCCTGAGGAAGAACAAGAAATTTGAATGGACTGAGAAGCATGAAAGTGCCTTTAAAGCTCTTAAGGATTACCTATCCTCAGCCCCAGCCTTGATGAAACCAGAAAAGGGAGATGTGTTATCCTTATACTTGGCGGTATCCTCAAAAGCAGTAAGTGCGGTCCTTGTTAAGGATCACCAAGGTACACAACATCCTGTTTATTATGTAAGTAAGAGCTTACTTGATGCTGAATCCAGGTATTCACATTTAGAAAAACTTATCCTTGCATTAATTATGGCATCTACTAAATTAAGGCATTATTTTGAGACTCATGCCATTATTGTTAAAACTAATTTCCCAATTAAGAATGTTCTCAGGAAACCTGAAATGTCAGGAAGGATGGCCAAGTGGGCAGCGAAGTTGAGTGCATATGATATAAGATATGAACCAAGGACTGCCATCAAATCCCAAGCCTTAGCTGACTTTGTGGCAGATTTTAGTAGTGATTTGCAAAAGGAGGCTGAACTAGAAGTCCAACAGCTTGAAGAAACCAAGGATCCTTGGATACTATTCACTGATGGATCCTCCAATGTAAATGGAACGGGGCTTGGAATACTACTAAAATCGCCACAGGGGGACATAATACCCCACTCCATAGCTTGTGAATTTCAAACTACCAACAATGAGGCTGAATATGAAGCCTTGATAGCTGGTTTGCAAATTGCAAAGCACATGAGCATCAGGTATCTTGAGGTACATGTAGATTCTTTATTGATCACTAATCACCTTAATGGATCCTATGCTGTTAAAGGTGAAAAGCTAATCAAATATTTGGAGATAGTCAAAGAATTGGCACTCTCTTTTGTATCCTTTAGTTTGACACAGGTACCAAGGGAAGAGAATGCAGAAGCTGATGCATTAGCCAATCTAGGATCATCTTTGAAGATTCCTAAGGATATCAAGATCCCTATTATCCATATCCTGTCCCCTGCTATCAAGGATCATGTAGCTATGGAGATAGGAGAAGATTCTGCAATCATCCCTAGTGATAATACCCAATCTCATTCAGGATCATGGATACTCCCAATCATGAGATACATACAACATGGAGAAATCCCTACAGGAGAAAACCCAAGGGCTTTCAAAATTAAGGTATCTCAATTTACAATATTAAATAATATGTTGTATAAACGATCTCTTGCAGGACCATATTTAAGATGCATTGAGGATCCTGAAATTCAAGAAGTCCTAAAGGATTTCCATGAAGGAGATTGTGGAAACCACACTGGGGGCAGGGCATTATTCTCAAGGATCCTGAGGACAGGATACTATTGGCCCACTATGAAGAAGGATGCTGTGGAGTATGCCAAGAAGTGTGATCCTTGTCAGAGGCATAGTAATATCCTTCACCAACCAGCAGAGCTCTTGCATCCTATATCCTCTTCTTGGCCATTCATGAGATGGGGAATGGATATAGTTGGAAAGCTTCCTAAGGCACCTGGTGGAAAAGTATTCATGCTTGCTATGACTGATTACTTCTCTAAGTGGATAGAGGCTGAAGCCTTTGCTCAAGTCAGAGAAAAGGAAGTTATATCCTTTATTAAAAGAAACATTATTACTAGATTTGGTATCCCTTCTGAGATTATTTGTGATAATGGATCCCAATTTATTGGGAATAGAACCACTAACTTTTGTGACAGTTGGGGGATTAAGATGATAACATCAACACCAGTCCATCCACAAGCTAATGGTCAGGCAGAGTCATCCAACAAGATCATCATCAACAATTTGAAGAAGAAGCTTGGATCCAAGAAAGGAAAATGGGCAGAAGAACTACCTTATGTGCTTTGGGCTGATAGGACAACTCCCAAGAATGCTACAGGCCAAACTCCATTTTCTTTGGTATTTGGGGCAGAATCAGTGATCCCTACAGAGATGGTGGTTCCAACTGCAAGAACAAGCATTCGTGATCCTGAAGAAAATGCTGAAAACTTGATTCAAGACTTGGATACTATTGAAGAAATCAGCGATTTAGCAAGGATAAGGATGGCCAGTTATCAACAAAGGATGGCTGGAGCTTACAACAAAAATGTCAGGCTCAGGAAATTCCAAGTTGGGGATATGGTATTAAGGAAAGCATTTCAAAACACCACCAATCCTGCTGATGGAAAGCTAGCACCAAAGTGGGAAGGCCCCTATTTGATTGAAGCTGAAGCAGGAAAGGGGGCATATCGATTGCTAACAATGGAAGGTGATTTGCTACCAAGAGCTTGGAATGCTGTCCATTTGAAGAAATATTTCATGTGATCATGATCCATGATCCTTACTAGACGAGTATCCTTGAAGGATCCCTACTGACAGATGATCCTCTTTCTGGTAACATTCCAATCTCAAACTATTTCATTCTTTTTATTTTCTTACAAGGATAAGGATCCTGCGTCCTTTATCCTCCTTTTACTTGATTCTGAGTTTTGAAGGTTTAGGTATCCTTAACTAAGAGTTGAGTATCCACAGAAGTATCCAGTTATTTGGGCTTGACCCCAGTTCTTTGGGCTAGTCCCCAGTTTGGGCCTGTCCCCAGTTTCGCCAGTGGCGCACTGATGCGTGCGAAGTGTTACTTATATTAGGTGTATATTTTAAGCCCTTTTTTTAACACTTATTTTAGCCAAGTTTTAAATTTATAAAACACGATATTTCACTAACACTAAACACACATATGGGCAAGTGCACCCATCGTTGAGTGTAGCATAGCGTTGGTAAGATACCGAGGTCGTCCAAGGACACAAGAGCTTTTAGTACCGGTTTATCCTCAACGTCTAACCAAAACAAAAGTTTAGAAAAAATGTTTTAAACTAAGAAAAATAAAACTAACTAAAATGCTGAAAATAAAAATAAAATTAAAAACAGATAGACAAGATGAATCACTTGGTTCCGACTCGTATCTAGTATAACCTTTGATTATTTCCGCACTTTTGCATATGATTAAGAGATTATCTTAGTTATTGTAGTAGGCCCCTCTTTTGAATGTGACGTTACCCTCACCCCAGTAGTTTGAGTCAGCAGGGATACAATCCTAAAAGGGTGGATTATTGGAAGATAATGAATTAAGTTATTAATGCAGTATTGTGGTAGGCCCCGCTTTTGGCGGTGACGTTACCCTCGGCTAAGTAGTCTGAGTCAGCAGGGATACAGTCCTAAATAGCCGGGTTATAGTATTAATAGTAGTTAACTTATGAGGGGATCAAAGAGTTTGGACCCCCGCCATCCAATACCGTGAAGTATTGAAGGAGGTCCTACTAAATTTGACCCAGGTCCATTGCAGGACCTCTAAACGCTGAACAATGGCAAGACCTTTACCAAACCGTTCCCTTAACCCCCTACCAGGTAGCCAACATACCTCCATATAGACCGTGGAGATATGAATGGTGAAAATCCTTTATTTTATATAGACAGTAAAATAATGCCAAGACACCACGGACAAACGATAAGGAAAGATCACCTTCAACATAAGTAACTAGTTATTAAAGTCATTAATACAAAACCAAATAAAAAGTGCAAAAGATTAGAAATAAAAAGTATTATACTAGACACTTTGTCTTCACCAAGTGATGTAAGAGACTTAGGCAAACATGGCCTTGATTGTCAAGAACTCTTACGATCAATCTTGGATCCCGAGACGACTCACACACTCTATGATGGACAATGGATGATGGTGGTGGATGATGGTGTTGTGATGGTGGTGGGTGGTGGATGAAGTGTGAGAGAGGTGGTGTGCCAAGGGATGAGATGAAATGAATCCAAGCACTCCTATTTATAGGCTGAACAGAGAGCTGGACACGGCCCCGTGTCCGCTGGGCACGGCCCCGTGTCCGTCTGACACTCTCTCTCCTCATTAATTGTAATTCGCAATTACAATAAATGCGCCTGCTGTACTTTCGACACGCCCCCGTGTCCGCTGAGCACGGCCCCGTGATGGGCAATAAAAGCTTCTATAGGTTTGTCTTTTCTGCTGCTTCTTGGGCACGGCCCTGTGCTGGCTGAGCACGGGGCGTGTTCAGCCTTCTGTTTTCTCTATTTTGCTTTGGAAGGTGCCGTTGAGGGTTCGGGCAGTCCACTAATGTTTCTTTTCTTGTATTTATGTTGGATTTAGCTGTCTTTTTGCTTCTTTTGCGTTTTTGAGCTCATTTAATCCTGAAAATACAAAAGGAAGACAAAAACACTCTTTTTCCAATATTAGTACTAAAAAAGGGTTAGTTTTATGCCTCATTTGATGTAATTTATATGTTGCATTTTACATACATCAAATACCCCCACACTTGAACTTTTGCTTGTCCTCAAGCAAAACTCTTTAATATGTGGCTTACACTCCCAAATGGAATAGGTTGAAGAGAAGGTTTTGGGCTTGTCTAGAGTGTCGGGATTTCCAAGATCTTTTTGGGTTTTATTTTTATTTATTTATACTCCTATTCGTAATGATTTATTTAGAACTGTTCATAAAAGAAATTACTTATTTGGGCATAACATGCCTTTTTAAAATTCTATTTATATACAAGTTCACATACCTCGCGAGGAAATCACTCACACTCGGCCGAAGGTGTATTTTTAGTGAATCACTCGAGAGCGGCACGGAACTTATTCCTACCATAGGCTTGCCAAGAAATCAATCCTCCTCCTTTTTAACTTTTATACCTTTGTAGATATCAAGAGGACTTTGTGGGTTAAGGGTTGGCTAGGGTTAAAGGTAGGTGGTTGGGTTAGTGGTTAGTAAAAAAAAAACTAAAAGCGTAACAAGTGTTGGTTTTCGTATTTTTGCAATTTTTTTTTATGAAGCTTTTATTCAAACAAAGTTATTTTTGATTACTTTGTTTGTTTATTTTCTTTTTGCTTCATAATTTATTTTTTTTCACGAAGAACCGAACTTGTTACTAAAATAAAGGGTTAAAAATGAAAAAGGTTTTGGTGGATGAAAGGGTTTTTGTTTGGGCGATGAAACGAAAAGGTTTAGGCTCAAAGGGGCTAACTAGGGGGATTTTTGGGTAGGTGGTAAAAGAGAAAGAAAAATAATGGTGTAGAAATGAAAAAGGGTAAGTCCTAATGTCTCCATCATTTACTTACTCGGGTTTAAGTTGATAAGGACCGGGAATGTATTGTCATGGCAAGTTCTAGAGTCGTAAGAACCAAGCGGCTATTCACACAAGAAACGAAAAATGAGCATTTAGTCAAATGATATGAAATTGTGTGCTCAATAAAGGCTCAAAACTCACTTTTGTGGGAATGGGTTTTTATGTGATCAAGTATATATAATCAAATTTTAAATAAGTTTGTCATGCCTTTTCATAATTTTCTTATGTTGGTTCTTTTTATCACTACGCTATCGGTTGTAAATTTGTAAAAATATAACCTTTTTGAGAACTTGAATTTCCCGAGTTAAACCTAGACATGTAAAAAAAAATGAAATTTTTGAAAAAATTTGGGGTGATTAGCGGTTCCAATAGAGTTTTGTGTAAGGCTTGTATTTAGGACTTGCAAAATTCAAGGTTTTAGCATCCCCCCCACACTTAAATTACACATTGTCCTCAATGTGTCCCGAAAATAAATTTTTAGGTTGATTAGATGTGTAAAATAGTGTTTAAAAAGCAAAAATTTGTGTTACTGGGCACTGAACACGGCCCCGTGTTATCCGGGCACGGCCCCGTGTTCAAGTGCCAGTAACAAAATTGAAATAAGAGAAACAGAAGTCTGGACACGGGGGCGTGTTGGGTGAACACGGCCCGTGTCCAAGTACCTGTACTGGGCGTTTTTGTGCAGGTGGTTCGACACGGGGCCGTGTTGGTTGAGCACGGCCCGTGTTGAACCTTCTGAACTGGAGAAAAATTGTCGGGTTGCCTCGTTCTTGTGCATGGGATCATTTTTCTCGTTCCCCTTTTCATCCTTTACCACTATGAGTGTGTTTTATTCATTTTAAACCATCCAAACCTTAAAACCATCATTTCATTTCATCATAGAGAGAACTTACATAATCCTAAATTAAACTAGATAAAACAAAGAAATAACAAACCATGGAGTCCGAGCCTTTACTTTATTTTAATTTAGCAAAATTTCCAAGAAGTAATCAATCTTGGTTAAACAAGGCTTTTGTGAACTCCTTCTTCCGAGTGCGGTTCTCCTTAAATGTCGGCGAGCCATTCATCTACCTCCCTTGGAAGGAGAAAAGAAGGCTCATTGGCATTAGTTTGAGGAGTTTCAACTTCCACTGGGATCTCTTGTTGGTGTTCCATGGGAGGTTCCGCCGGAAAGTCTTCCCACCCGGTAGGGTTGTTGATTCCGAGTGCCAGGTTCCAATCCTGTTGAGGAAGGACTGGTTCCATTGGAGGTGCTACAAGAATATTTAACCTCTGGTGCAAGAGGTTAATCTCTTGGAAGCTGCTTTCAAGTCCCATCGTTAGATCGTTAATACGGTCGATTAGGACCTCCTCTACTGAAGTCATTTCGTCGAGAGCCTCCCTTAATGCTATCACATAGTGTACAAGTGTAGCTTCAATGGAGGGTCTTCTTCCTCTACGGCTGTTTGGCGAATGCACAGGAGATGTTTCGCTGTTTTCACTCGTCATCCTACGAAAAATAAACTAAAAATAGTTTATTTAATGAAACAGTAACCGGACACGGCCCCGTGCTCACTGAGCACGGCCCCGTGTTCATCTTTCTGCAGAGTTTTGGAACAAGGAAACTTGGATTTTTAAGTTATTTTCTGAATGTTGTGGGGCCTTTTTGGCTACTAATAACTTAAAACAATGTTTCATAACATGTTTTTACCAAGATTCTTTGAACAAAACTCACTTATCCCTACCATAGAGTTGGAGGAATTCCAAACTTTCAATGGTAGCTCTTGGAGAAAGATGAAGAAGAAGGAAATAGCTAAAAGAGGAAAGGACAAGATGGGTTGTTGGAACCTTCTTTTAGACTTACCTAGGATAGTATGAGAGAAGATTCCTGTAAATCTCTGCCCCAAGTTGGTCCAAATGTGCAGAATTCTTGGCTGCATTTATAGAAAACGACAGCAACCTGGACACGGCCCCGTGTTCAGTGGACACGGCCCCGTGTGCAGGTGGAGTTCTGACACAGTTTGTCCGTATTCTGACGTACTGATCAGAATGGAATCTTTCGATGGACACGGGGGCGTGTTGGCTGGGCACGGCCCCGTGTCTAGGGACTGTTTTATGAAGTTGTCTAGTTTTTTAAGGAATTTGTTAGTATCGGGTGGCTCCTGACTGGTTGGAACAACCCCAAAGTGCCTAATATACCTTAATTGTCCTAGACTAAGGCGAGAACGCAAGAGGTTGTCGGTGAGGGTAATTCCTATTTTCATTCTAGGTGGACAAGTCCAACCCTTTTCCGGGCTCTTGTTAAAGAAGGTATATGCCGAATCGCTCAGGTCTATGTATGCACCGAACGAAGTCGATGGAGAGTCCTTCACGGCACAATCGACACAGGGACGACTATCGTCCAAATCTTTGCTAGGTACGAAGGTATTTTCGGGAGCAACGAGGTTGTCGGAATGCGGTTCCAACATTTCTTCATGGGTATCGTCTTGGGTGGATCAAGAAAATCCTTCCCAAGCTCTTCTATCCATTTCAGAATTAGTTCTTCTAGTTGAATTAACTCGCTAAGGAGCATTTCCCCTAGAATATCTGGCTGGGCGCATTCGAGGGAGAAATAGTGCTTATTTTTACTTTCGCCCCTCTTAAGGTTGTGAGAAGATGGTGGGTCCATGTAGTGGGGCCTATAATTTAGGAAGTAGCATTTTACTTCTTCATGTTCGCCACCACATAATTGACACCACTTACCAGGAGAGTGCCGAAAGTAAAAATAATTACTATCACTCATGTTTATGTCAGAAATTACCAACCGTCGGGATCTAACGGTTCTGTTTTCAGTAACTGAAACTTGGGCACGGGGGCGTGTTGAGTGGACACGGCCCCGTGTTCAGCTTACTGTCTGATGTAAAACAGGATTGCCAGTTCCAATGATTGAGCACGGGGGCGTGTTCAGCGGGCACGGCCCGTGCTGAGCTCTGCAGAAGCTGAAAAACTAAGAAAATCCTAAAAAAAATAAAAAGAAAAATAAAAGATGATTAGGCCGTTGATTCCTAACTTTCTTAAAATCCTTGTGTCCCCGGCAACGGCGCCAAAAACTTGATGCGTGCGAAGTGTTACTTATATTAGGTGTATATTTTAAGCCCTTTTTTTAACACTTATTTTAGCCAAGTTTTAAATTTATAAAACACGATATTTCACTAACACTAAACACACATATGGGCAAGTGCACCCATCGTTGAGTGTAGCATAGCGTTGGTAAGATACCGAGGTCGTCCAAGGACACAAGAGCTTTTAGTACCGGTTTATCCTCAACGTCTAACCAAAACAAAAGTTTAGAAAAATGTTTTAAACTAAGAAAAATAAAACTAACTAAAATGCTGAAAATAAAAATAAAATTAAAAACAGATAGACAAGATGAATCACTTGGTTCCGACTCGTATCTAGTATAACCTTTGATTATTTCCGCACTTTTGCACATGATTAAGAGATTATCTTAGTTATTGTAGTAGGCCCCTCTTTTGAAGGTGACGTTACCCTCACCCCAGTAGTTTGAGTCAGCAGGGATACAATCCTAAAAGGGTGGATTATTGGAAGATAATGAATTAAGTTATTAATGCAGTATTGTGGTAGGCCCCGCTTTTGGCGGTGACGTTACCCTCGGCTAAGTAGTCTGAGTCAGCAGGGATACAGTCCTAAATAGCCGGGTTATAGTATTAATAGTAGTTAACTTATGAGGGGATCAAAGAGTTTGGACCCCCGCCATCCAATACCGTGAAGTATTGAAGGAGGTCCTACTAAATTTGACCCAGGTCCATTGCAGGACCTCTAAACGCTGAACAATGGCAAGACCTTTACCAAACCGTTCCCTTAACCCCCTACCAGGTAGCCAACATACCTCCATATAGACCGTGGAGATATGAATGGTGAAAATCCTTTATTTTATATAGACAGTAAAATAATGCCAAGACACCACGGACAAACGATAAGGAAAGATCACCTTCAACATAAGTAACTAGTTATTAAAGTCATTAATACAAAACCAAATAAAAAGTGCAAAAGATTAGAAATAAAAAGTATTATACTAGACACTTTGTCTTCACCAAGTGATGTAAGAGACTTAGGCAAACATGGCCTTGATTGTCAAGAACTCTTACGATCAATCTTGGATCCCGAGACGACTCACACACTCTATGATGGACAATGGATGATGGTGGTGGATGATGGTGTTGTGATGGTGGTGGGTGGTGGATGAAGTGTGAGAGAGGTGGTGTGCCAAGGGATGAGATGAAATGAATCCAAGCACTCCTATTTATAGGCTGAACAGAGAGCTGGACACGGCCCCGTGTCCGCTGGGCACGGCCCCGTGTCCGTCTGACACTCTCTCTCCTCATTAATTGTAATTCGTAATTACAATAAATGCGCCTGCTGTACTTTCGACACGCCCCCGTGTCCGCTGAGCACGGCCCCGTGATGGGCAATAGAAGCTTCTATAGGTTTGTCTTTTCTGCTGCTTCTTGGGCACGGCCCCGTGCTGGCTGAGCACGGGGCGTGTTCAGCCTTCTGTTTTCTCTATTTTGCTTTGGAAGGTGCCGTTGAGGGTTCGGGCAGTCCACTAATGTTTCTTTTCTTGTATTTATGTTGGATTTAGCTGTCTTTTTGCTTCTTTTGCGTTTTTGAGCTCATTTAATCCTGAAAATACAAAAGGAAGACAAAAACACTCTTTTTCCAATATTAGTACTAAAAAAGGGTTAGTTTTATGCCTCATTTGATGTAATTTATATGTTGCATTTTACATACATCACGCACGATGATCCTGGTATAGTTCATGGCAATGGGACCAGTACCCGCTTTAGGGGCTGACAATTTCATTGTACTGGCTATATTCAGGATCCTACGTATAATGGTAGACGTACCATACATCCGTTCCTAAGGTTTCTAACGTTTTCACGTTAGCTAAGGTTTTGGCATTTTCATGTCACTAAGTTTGGATAGTCGCCAGTGAGGGCCATACTCCAGTTTACATACGATCCTTTGGGCTTGTCCCCAGTTATCCTTTGGGCTTGTCCCCAGTATATTGGGCTTGTCCCCAGAATTGTTGGGCTTGTCCCCAGTTACTAACATTCATCTTATATTGGCTCAGTCCCGAGTAATATCTTATTTCAGGTTTGTGAAGATAAATGACCAAGGATTCTTGATCCTTACTTTCAACTAAGGTTTGTATCTTGGGTTATCCTAATTTTAAGTGTTAAAGGATAGGATCCTAACATGGATTCTCAGGTATGATCCTTAACTATTTTGATTTTATTCATTATGTACTTAAGTGACACTTATCCTTTGACAACTGAACTTATGATCCTTAAACAATTTTTTTTTTGTGATCCTTGATCATATCCTTAACTTTTAAGGGATATTTTTTAAATTTTTCCTTACTTGATAAATTTAAACGACATGAACATCACAATAGATTGAAAAATAAAATAACATTAAGGATATCAACACAGGATATAGCCAAAAAGTTAAAGTCATTTTATTCACAAAAGTTTAAACCCTTTTAAGGTTGTCAAAATTGCCAACCCACGTTTCTACCAGCAAAACGTGGCCCGTCCACATGGGTTGGCAAAGGGTGTCCATTGTTTATAGGTCTAACAAGTGCAGGAAATTAAAGACGGCAGGATCACTATGGCTTCATCCCCTAAACAGAGGATCCCTCCACCATTTGTAATCCTACCTATTGTTCAAAGGATCATCCATGATCCTCAACCCTAATTACTATTGTTCAAGTACAGACCAACCATTGTTTATCAAAACACCATCAAAACAAAAAAACCATAACCAAACTAAAAAATGGGCTCCGGCTATGTCTAGAAGTGTCCATCATTGCCCATTGTTGCAGCCTACACCTTCGCTGCATCACCATCTCCAGCTCCACTAGCTTCACCACCATGATCCTTCCCACTGCCTCCAGCTTCGATCGCCAAAACCTCCTCAGCCTCATCCTCATCCTCCAATTCAGCCAGCCTAGCCTTCCAGCCTTCCATATCCCAGCTGCTTCTGTCAAAGGCAGGATCCTGAGCTTCCGAGGTCATCTGCAATTTGGTCTTGTACATGGCTATGGCAGCGGAGACCTTAGCATCCTCCGTGATCTCGCTCTTCTCATAATCAAAATTAATCAGGATTGTAGCTGTCTGAGCTTTGGCATCTTTGAGATCCTTTTGGAGGTCAGCAATCTTAAGATCCTTGAGCAATGCGACTTGTTGGAGGTCAGCAATCTTCTTGTCCTGCTCCTCGACATGCCCAACGTAGTCTTCAATCTCAGCAAATTTCTGCAAAGAAGATAAAGAACAGTTCAAGAACAGGTGATCCTCAAATAAGCTGGATACCTAAAGCAGGGAAAAGGATCCTTACATCGTTGAAGTATTCAAGGAACTTATGGCGGATCAGGGGCAGACCTTGCAGATCCTCAGCTTCAGAGGCTTTTCTTTTCTTGCCACCCCTTCCTTTAACGGGTGCCTTGGGGATCGAAGCAGTTGGGCTGGCAGGAAGCTTCTTCTTGGAGGATCGTACGGTGTCAAGCTCAGTGACACTAAATTTGGAAGCAGATCTCGATGACTTTCCAGCGCCTACACACCCAAAACAGATAAGTGTCCTTATTCTATTCATATATAACTATTTATTTAAACATTTGAATATACAAAGTACAGGATACTTACTTGACATGGTGACAGAGCCTGAGGATACCTCTTGAGAATCCTGGGTGATTGTCTTGAATGATCTTGTTTCAGGACTGAGTTTTCTAAATGCAGCAAGTCTCCCCTTGGTGGCAACTGAAGGAATGATATACGAGAATGTGATAGCTGTACAAAAGAAACAAAGCACATTAGTAATCATTATCAGAAATGAGCTTACTTAGTGATCCTTCTAAGGATCCTCCTATCCTACCATCAGTGCTCCATTTCCTTGGCAAATCCTTTCCATCCAGGATAGAATCCCTTCTGACGAAGAAGAAGCGTCGTTTCCAGTTTGTATCGTTCTTGGTGGCTTTAAAAATGGGGTGTTCTTCACCAGGTTTTCGTTTAAAAAAATATCGGTGGGATCCAAACGTTGTGAGATCATACATCTTAGCCAGCTCCGACATTCCTAGGTCAATCCCTTCTTGCTCGATGATCCTTTCAAGGGTATATAAGACCCTCTAGATCATCGGCATAGCCTGGATGTAAGAGATGCCGGTAAGGGAGAAAAAGGATTGGGTAAAGGCTAGAAAATGATAGGTGTATCCTATTATGAATGGTGTAACAGGAAAGGCAATCCAAGTTTCAGAGATATAGTCACTCAAAGCGGTGGGGTCAAATGGCTTGATAACGGTGTTCGCTGGAAAACAGTGGCGAATTCTGTCTATTTGTGCATCATTGAAACAGCATCTTTCTTTCGGTGAATCTTTGATGATCCCTTGGCTTTTAAGAGGGCTGTTCTTCTTGTGATCCTTGCCCGGTGAGTTTCGGAGCATCATTTTTGATGAGATGATGGTAAAGAGAGAAAAGCAGAGTAAGAGAAGGAAGAAAAGGAAAAGAGTTACCTGCTTGATCGTCGGATGAGAATATAAAGGGAGTTCTCTTGAACTTAAATGTGAAATGATCCCTATCTCTAACTCCTATTTATAATAATGATTCTGCAGGATAGTCACCTCAGTGACGTCATGATCGTAACGGCTAGTCCGACTCCAACGGCTAGTTATATGATTAATTCGTTACGGATAAGAACAAAATATAACTCATTTATTTACATAATTACTCCTTATATTTTGGGGGCAATTGTTAGGGGTGGATTTCTAAATAATCAGTGATCCTTATTTACTGTTGGGTTTAGTGATCCTCAATTCTGTCTGAAGTAGTGATCCTCAGAAGTGTTGCAGGATCAGGATCATGGATCACTATAAGGATCCCTGTACTAACGATTGTCTACTTTGAATTCGTAATTGTTTTGCAGGAGTATCAACTTGGACTTGGTCTTGGCGATATTCCTGGAGAATATTCTAAGTCTATTCCGCACGTGCTTGGTCAGAAATGGACGTTGTGGAGTCGTGGAGGACTTGCACCTTTTGCGGAATATTAGTTAGGCTAGATATTTTCTAGTTTTAAGGGGGTAGCGAGCTATTTTTCTAAGACACTTAGCTATTTTTGGCTACACACACACTCATACAACCGCTCTCATCAGCTCTCGCTAACACACTTGGCGATTACACACATTTTCTACACAATACACTATAGTGATCCTTGTACTTAGATCGCTATCATCCGAAGTTGTAATACGTTTTATGTTTAATTTGAGTTGGTGATCGGTAGTTTCCATCACCCGAGGTTTTTTATGCCGGAGATCATTCATTGATCAAGGGATTTTTCCTCGTATAAATCTTCGTGTCACTTGTTCGTTACACTTCATAGTGATCCTTATTGTTGTTCATCAATTCAAGCATCATACCTCACAACAGAAAGTTTGGTTACATTGTCATTGCTTGATTTTTGACCAAAACAAACATCATCAAAGCAAAAACCATTACCAAACTATAAAAAAATGGGCTCCGGCCACGTCTAGAAATATCCATCATCGCCCATTTCAGCAGCCTACACCTTTGCTGCATCACCATCACCTTCACCAGCTCCTCCAGCTTCGGTATCACCCGCATGATCCTTAACCCCACTGCTGCCAGCCTCGATTGCTAGGACATCACCAGCCTCTTCTTCGTCATCCAGCTCAGCTAACCTTGCCTTCCAGCCCTCTATGTCCCAGTTTCTCTTGTCAAAGTCAGGATCCTGAGCTTCTTGGGCCATTTGCAACTTGGTTTTGTACATAGCAATGGCAGCGAAGACTTTGGCATCATTTATGATTTCAACCTTCTCTTGGTCAGCAGTGATATGAGCCAGGACAAGTTCCCTCTTCACCAGATTGACATCATTTTCGAGGGAGGCAATCTTCTTATCCTTGGCCAGCATGATCTTTTGGAGGTCCACACACTTTTGCTCAACCTCTTCAATACTCCCTACGTAATCTTGGATTTCAGCAAATTTCTGCAAAAAAAAGGATACAATTCAAGATCCCTTACCCTCAGTATGGAAGGATCATGTATAAGAATCACATTTAAGGATCAGTTATTCTTACCTCAGCAACGTATTCCTCGAACTGGTGCTGGATCAGAGGCAGACCTTCTAGGGTGTCAGCAGTCTTCCTTTTCTTTCCACCCCTTCCCTTAGAAGTGGTTGCCTTGGGGATTGTGACGGATGGACTAGCAGCAGGCTTCTTCTTTGAGGATCGGACAGCGTCAAGGTCAGTGACACTGAAATGGGTAGCAGACTTCGATGATTTTCCAGCACCTACACATCCAAAACAGATAATTATCCTTATTTCGTTTTAATTTAAACATTTTGTTATGCACAAAATGGGATACTTACTTGACATCGTAACAGAACCAGAGGATACCTCTTGAGAATCCTGGGTATTTGCTTGAAATGATCTTATTGCAGGATCAAGCCTCCGGAAAGCAGCAAGCCTTTCCTTCGTTGCAGGTGTTGTAATAAGGTGTGAAATAGTAATAGCTGCAAAATAGAAACAAAAGGATATTAGTGATCCTCAGCAGAAACAAGGTTATCCTGTGATCCTTCTCAAGACCCTCTATCCTACCATGAGTGGTCCATTTTCTAGGCAAATCCTTTCCATCAGGGATAGAATCCCTTCTGACAAAGAAGAATCGCCGTTTCCAGTTGGTGTCATTCTTAGTGGCTTTGAAGATGGGGTGTTCTTCACCAGGTTTATGTTTGAATAGATATCGATGAGATCCATGGCTCATAAGGTCATACATTTCTGCTAACTCCAACATTCCCAGATCAATACCTTCATGCACAATGATTCTTTCAAGGGTATACAAGACCCTCCATATCACTGGCATTGCTTGGATGTAGGAGATGCCGGTGAGAGAAAAGAAAGATTGGGTGAAATCAGGAAAAGGATACGAGTATCCTATCGTAAATGGGGTGACCGGAAAGGCTACCCAGGTTTCAGAAACAAAGTCGCTTAGGACGGTGGGGTCAAAAGCTTTAAAAACGGTGTTCGCCGGGAAACAATGGCGGATCCTGTCTATTTGTGGGTCAGTAAAGCAACATCGTTCCTTCGTAGAGTCTTCAATGATCCCTTGGGTCTTTAAAGGACTGTCCTTTTTTGTGATCCTTAGCCGGTGAGGATCTTAGCATCATCTTGGTCATAATGATGGTAAAGAAGAAGAAACAGAATGAGAAGATGAAGAGAGAAAGGAAAGAGAAGTACCTGATCAAATCTTCGAATAAGGATTTAAAGGATGAAACGCACGAATTTAAATGCTTCCTAATCCTTATCTCTAATTTCAATTTATAATCATGATTTTGCAGGATAGTCACTTCAATGACGTCAGGATGGCAACGGCTAGTCAGAATGCAACGGCTATATATCCGTTGGTTTGTTACGGATAAGAACGAGAAAATATAACTCGTTTATTTACAAATTACTCCTTATATTTTGGGGGCAATTGTTAGGGGAGGATTTTCCAATGATCAGTGATCCTCAATTACTGTAGGGCTTAGGGATCCTCAATTCTGTTTGAATTAGTGATCCTCAGAGAGTATTGTAGGATCAGGATCCAGGATCATTATGAGGATCCTTACACTAACGATTGACTGCTTTGAATATGATGTTGTTTTGCAGGAGTACGTGTTTGGACTTGGTCTTGGCGATATTCCTGGAGCATATTCCCTTTTTATTCCGCACGTGGTTGACTAATATGAACGTTATGGAGCTCGTGGAAGACTTGCATGAAATGCGGATAATTAGTTAGCTTAGATATTTTCTAAATTTATAAGGGGATAGCGAGCTAAATTAGAACACTTGGCTATTTTTGGCTAAACACACACACTCGTAACTGCTCTCATCAACTCTCTACAATTAGCTCGGCGATTAAACACTTTTTTGCACATTACACTCTAGTGATCCTTGTAACAAGCTCGCTATCATCCAAAGTTGTAATACATTTTCTGTTTAATCTGAGTTGGTGATCGGTAGTTTCCATCACCCGAGGTTTTTTATGCCGGAGATCAACTCTTGATCAAGGGCTTTTTCCTCGTATAAATCATTGTGTCACTTGTTCATTACATTTCTGAGTGATCCTTAATATTGTTCATTGATTCAAGCATCACACCTCACACAGAAAGTTTGGTTGCATTATCTTTGCTTGATTTTTGACCAAAACAGTACCCTATTCCACTTACCCCAACATCTAAGCTTAATGAAATAATTATTGATGATTAGCATCGGAAATAAGAGGGCACATTAAGGTTTCAAAGTCTGCTTATTATAAATCCATTATGGATCTACCTCAGCTACTCATGTTAGATAGATTAAGAAACAACCAGTCAAAGTTGAGTCTACCCTAAAAATTGTCAAAGATTTTGCAGCTAAGTTTAAAAGGATTAAGAATGGAGGCGTTTAACCCTCCTGATGAATGATTAGAGGCAGTTCACATTAATAATGACACCAGATAAATCCCTTATTGTGATTTTATTGCTAGGAGTTACGTCTGGTCTCTCATAAGACCATAAGTTTAGCAAACTCTTAGAAATTCTCCCGTAAGAACCCCAGATATTAAGTGTAAGGAAAAAACTTACAGGCAAAATCATAGGAACCATTTCTTCTGTTCCTGTCAGAAGCCTTCAGTCGTAGAGTTTTTGAAGTATCCTCTCTAGAGGAAGTGCGTCAGCATATATAGTTGATATCTCTTTGATCTCTATCGATTATGAATACCAGACGGTATGATAAAAAGCGCCATATGAGGATTCGTGTATCTTAATATGTTCCATAGATTGCTTCCATGCCTGATCAGTATGGAGGTTTAATGCATGGGACCACAAAGATATTCCGATGGTCATATGGTATTAAAGTCAGCCAATGGTATTCAAAGAAGATATCCAGAATGGAATTGTCTAAGTAAATGCCTCCGATTAAGGAATTCGTGGACTCGTAACATAAATGTGTCACTCATTTGACACAAGCAAGGATGGATGAACTGGAGCCTGAGATTTGGAAAATCTCTGTAACCTCCTTGTATCTTGATTATCTTCTCCTAAGATTACCCTGTTTACCTCCTGAGAGGCAAATAGAGTTAAGATTTATATCCCATTTAGGGTTGTATTATTATGAAATCTCCAAGACGGCTAGTACCATCATTGGAAGAATCGAAACCCTGATTAAGTTAGTTTTAAAATAGAGGTTCATATAGCCTAACTCAATATTCTAAGAATTCGGTATAGTTAATTAAGAAAGACGGTTCATTTTGCTTATGCATTGATTACTGCAACCCTAATTAGTCAACAATTAAGAATTGCCATCAGCTGCCCAGGATCGTCGATTTGTTCGACTAACGGTAAGGATTAGCTATTCCTTAAGATTAGTTTTAAGCAGTGGTTGGAATAACCATCTCACCTTAAAAATAAGCTTTTTTTGTAATAGTTGTTATATAAGTATCAAGGTTGCTCCTTTGGAGACCTTGTATAGATGAAATATCAAAACATCCGTTTGATGGACGAGACTTTGGGAAGTCCAATTAACAGGATCTGAAAGTTGCCTTGGAAACAACGAATAAGACCATACAAATCCATAATCATCTGTAAGTTGCCAGTATTCGGCAGAAAATCAAGGATTAATGAAAGTAGCAACCCTCCTAAGTTCTTGTTAAAGAATAAGGTTCAACAAAAGATATTACCCAGGAAGGGTGTGCCAATTTGTTAAATTATCTGGTTAGTTAAGCTCTGAATATATAGAAACATTCGAAGGAAATCAAATGTATCAAGATCACATAGCTTATAAACTAAAACCTATTTAAGGAGCTTAGCGGAGCTCGCAATGCATTACACACTAATGATTTAAGGATGTGTTTCGCCAATCAGTCGAGAAGCATTATCACATAATGATATGCAGATTTATGATATGATGAGCAACCTATACCGATTAAAGATCGGCAGCTTAAGAAGCTCCAAAATGATACATGTACCTAATATAAAGGTCACTTTGGGAGCTTGGAGAGACTCCAGGTAGGCTATAGAAGTTAAGTCCATTATGCGACAAAAAGAACTTCCAGCATTTTAGCAAATCTCGAGGTCGAGATTTCTTTTAAGGGGGTGAGGATGTAACACCTCGTAAAAATCACGTCCAATGATGCATCGACACGTGTCATGAGCTTTAAACGTGTAAAAGACTAAAGTTGAGTTGACAAACAAAGAAAGTATGTGAATATAAAGGATTCAAAATGTCAACAACGGATAAATATGCCTTACAATAACCCTACACGATGTTTATACCCCTAAACGAATAAATTATGGATCATACGAAGCTAATTGTGGAAGAAAGTGAGAGATTGCAAACTACAGGGGTTAAACATGTCAACATGTCTAAAGTATACCTCTAAGTGACCTTTTAGCAAACCCGAAGCTTTGTAACGATTAATTATGCTCACGAGAATAAGTGATAAAAATTTCACAAGGTTTCGATAAAGTATGAGAAAATTATGATAATATTCGTGTACGAGGGGTTAAAAGCGTTAACGAGGCAAAACTTGTGTTTTTGGTTATCGTTTAATGAAACCGGACCTATTGATGATCGGTTTTATCTCATGGATCATAGAAATATAAATTTCAAGGGTTAAAAGTGCCTAAAATGGAAGAAACTACACATTAGAAAGTCCAAGGGGTGAAAGTGTCACATTTTGAAACATGTTGGCTGATATGTGGGGTGCTGGCGTAGCGCCACCACCTGGGCACCCGTCCGTGGTGCCACGCGATGGACTACCAGTGACAGCAAACAACTTCAAACGTGGCAGCTTGCATGTTTACGCGATTCAGCGAGTTTGCCACCCTCTTGCTGCATGATACACGTCCCTAGGCACTTGTCATCATCCCTGGAAGTTCCCTTAACACCTGGATCAATCTCCATGACTTCCCTTGGCTATATATAGGACCAATTGTTGCAACTTATGAACTCACTTTTGAGCATTCACTTGGAAAGCTTCCTTTAAAAACCCGGAAATAGCTCAAAATCGCCTTTTTAAGCGTTTTTAACGCATAGTATGTATTAAAACTATTTTAAACATATAAGGTTTGATGCTTACTGATATTTTCAGTAAATTTTTATATATTAACAGTAAGCAAAAGTTTTAAACTCAGATTTCCAGTTTTGACCTTTTAAGCCTATGTGAAATTACCAAAATGCCCCTAAGGTGCATAGTTTGGTTATAAATGATAAATTTCACATATATGTAATACCCTACTGTTATAACTTATTAAATTAAGTATTTTTACTATTTATATCAGACCTGTAACTCAGATTATTATTTAAACTCTTTTATAACCTTTATAATGACCAAAATACCCCTACGGGGCATAGTTTGAGTTTAAATCCATTCTGGGCATAATAGAAGATATCGTACTGATGTCACAACATATTTAAGTCATATTAACTTAGGAAACCTGTTTATGAATCATTTGGTTACCCGTTACGCATTATTCGCGTTCGGTGCGGTTTATGTAACTAGTTTGCATGAATTAGCCGAAACGGGTCAAACCTTATCATTTTTGTCTCAAAATCCAGAATGTGTTTAGTTTACCCATATTACACAAGTCTCCAAACTTGTCGGGTCTAAATCACATTCTATTCCGGTCTTCGCTTAATCGTGCGTTTGAACCGTATCTTCTTTTAAAACTAACCGGTCTAAGTTTAGGTTTAATTAAAGACCCGTTAGGAATCTAATAGGTTATTAAAAACCTTTGTTCCAGAATAGGAGACTCGGTAAAAGCTACGTGCACTTGCTGTTTGTGATTAATACTTGCAAAGGTAAATACTTTTAACTTATTTTCCCTATACGGGCTTGGGGTACGGTATATAAAATACCGCTTGGTCGAGCATTGAATTTTTGATCGTATGAAGGTTAATTTATTGATATGACCCCATTTAAAATTGTTTTGTTTGCTTAAAGCCTTTGGGGGGTTAATGACCATGTCCCGGATATCATTGGCATCATTTTACGAAATGGCCATGACCTAAGCACGGGGTGTCGGCGTACACCCGACAGTGCATATATAAATAATAAGGTATAACCGCCGGTTTCGGGAATAACTCGCCGCGGGACAATATCATGTGGTGTGTCTATTAATCTTTAACCCGGTGTCAATCCGGGCTACTGAACGTATAACGAACATGTAATTCTTTTACAAGTTTATATATAAATAATTATCCCAAGTTATAAAATGCTTTGTGCCATGTGCATTCAAATCAATTTTTCTAAACCTTTTCAAAATGAGTCAGTTAATTATATTTACCAGTGTAAACTGACGTATTTTCCCAAAAAGGTTAAGTGCAGGTACTACTCGAAATAGGCTGGCCTCTCCTTAGCATCAATAAGAGTCTCGCAAGCTTGGATGCATTTTAATTCTGACGAACTATGTTTCCTTTTTATTTGATCCGCCTGTGGATCTTTTTCAACTATTTTGTGATACTTGATATTACAATTTATTCGGTTGAAATTAATCTATCTTTTGCTTCCGCTGTGCATTTAAAATTGTGTTGTTTGACTATGATGATATCAACTACGTCACGATACTCCCCACCGGGCCCACCGGTAATACGTGGAAATATCGGGGTGTGACATTGACGTTTGTAGTTCTTGAATGTTTCCCGTCAGATAGCGTGACGTGGAAACTGATCTGGCCTAGTGGGAAGACCATCTCATTGCAGAATCCTGATAGAGGATAATCAACAGGCTCGAGGCGCGCTTTATCTTCATCATCGAACTGATTGAAGCATTGTTCATAAATGATATCAGTTGTACTTCCTGGATCGATGAAGATGTATTATGTTTCGTAGTGACCTATGATGCCGGTAATGACAACGGGGCGCGTGGCGCGCGGTCCCCCGTGCACTACCGGAAAGGTGACTTGTTGCTCTTGCCATGCTGGTTCAAATGGGCGTTTGCTTTTATCTCTAGCGCTGTATCTTGTTCCATTGACCATGTGTGTTTCTAAACGCCTAACCTTCTTCTGGTTCCCATCATCATTCCGCTGAATCTGGCGCGTCTCCTTGCGCACATTTTTGACCAGATGGCTTAACTTTCCGCTTTTCAGTGCTTTCTCAATTTATTGCCTTAGATTGATACAGTCATCCATAAGATGACCCATATCCTTATGAAAGTCGCAGTATAGGTTCGGGTCTTGCCCCTTCTTGTTTGTCATAGGCTTTGGAGCCTTGAAATCATGATTCTCCGTCATGAGCACCTTTTTTGGTGTCTTAATGAGCGAAGTCCAGTGCTTTTCTCGATTCTCGTTCCTGATTGCCTTTCGATAACCGATGCGATCAATTGTGTCCCGCGCGTCTTCTTTAAAACGAGACCTTTCTTCATAACCGCTGGACTGGTTTGCTTTCCATCCAGGGTTTCTGTTTCGCCTGTTGTTGTCGCGTGCGTTTCTCTTGGAAAAATGATCCTCGGTATAAGAGTTCTTGGTTTCAGCAAGAGACTCTTCGGTCTGCGCTACTATCTTTACGGCTGCCATGAGTTTGTCCCATTCTTTGGGCATACCGTCTTTTCCTGTGATAGTCCTGATTAGACTATCACATCGAATGGCTTTCTTGAAGTAAGCGCGCATCAGTTGCTCGTTTACATCACCAATCTCCAAACACTCCTTGTTGAAGCGAGTGATAAAATCTTATAACCCCTCGTTGTCCCTGCGCCAGATGTCTGTCACCTCAGACGTATCGCGCTGATAACGTCTCTGCTGGCTAAAATGGTTTACAAACTGAGTTCTGAAGTCGACCCATGACGTATCGCGCGAGCAGCCCTTATGAAAGTCTGGATAAACAGATGGCACCACATTGGCATGTTCCATCCTCCCATAACACCGACGCTTGTAAATACTCGAACATGGTCGTCAGGGTTAGTTAGACCGTTGAACTTTCCCACTATTGGAGGCAACTTTTCTTTTGATAGCGGGGCTAGAGCAATCTTTGGAATGAACTTCGAGTGTTCGGCAGCTTCAGCTGGTCTATAGACGAGGCTGAAGTCTCGTTCTGCTTCTTCGCTGTATGCGATGCGCTGCTTTGGCCTGTAAGACTCATGATTTTTCTCCAAACGATTGAAGACTGAGGAACCTTCATCCTCCTGCCAAGTATAATCATCCAGATCCGTATCGTCCCATTCGTTGTTCATGTTGCGCGGCCCGAGCCGGTTGTGAACTGGACCTCTTTACACATTTGACGGATGGTCGTAATAACTGCCTGTCTCCCCATATGTATCGCGCGTGTCGTGCACGCTTGGTCTTCTCTGGGGAGGAGGTCTGTTGATTCTTCCTTGCATGTTTTGCTGTGGGAGTGTCTGGAGCCCCCCCTGAATTGGACCCGGAGGGGTAACCAAGGTTGGTTCTGCTTGTAGAATTGCTTGTTGTGCGCTCAAAGACTAATACGCGGCATTTATAGTAGCGATCTGCTTGGCATACCAGGAAGCTGGAGTTTCGCCTTCTGGTAGCCCTAGTAGCGCTGAAATGTTCTGGTTTGGAGCTGGGTTTGAAGGACCAGCGACATGACTTACTAGGGTTACCGTTTGAGTGATGCGAGTGATGCTCGTGCGGGGTGCCCCAGTATTTGTTACTTCCATTTCACCTATCTCTTTAGCAGGTTGGGCTTGGACATTGAGATTGTCCTCCCCCAATCCTACGTTTGAGTTTGTGCCGAAACCGAAATCAGGAATTATCCCTTGACCAGCCATGATCAAGAGAAACAGAAAAACTCAGAAAAAAGAAGATGAAGTGATTGTAAAAATCGGTGGGCGCCAATGAAGAAACACAGAACTAATTTTAGAGTTAAGTAGTTTGGTTTATGTTTCAAACATGAGGGTTAATCTTCTTAAACTTTCTAGAGCTCCGATTTGATCCGTTCTTCCTGCAAAACAGAAACACCGTTAGCTCGTTAAGAGGGGAATATGGGGGTTTCCCTCTTAACCAGACTCCGGCGTGAGAATAAGTATCTGCTTTGAGGAAATAAGTGTGTTAAGAGTGAGAGTAGAGAGTGTAGAATGTTTAACCTGTGTATAAAGGTCTGTATTTATAGCCGTATAGGTGTAAGAGGAGATGGGCTGATGGGCCTTGGGCCGGAAGGCGACAACTAGGGAATATCCTCATTGTCTCACTGGTCTCGACCATTAGTGTCTTCTAGAAGATCTCCGGTGCTGGCGCACCGTGATTGGAGCCACGTGTCTTAGTTGTCGGCCTTGTTGTCCCTCTGCCATCAGCAGGTAAGTGGAGATCATGGGGCAGTTGTCGCCGACCCCTGATTGGTGCCACGTTGGCGTCCTTGTGTACTCACTGTCTCCTGCACGTCAGACGTTCGTAGAGCACGATATAGCACAGCCTGGAGGACGCCGATTGGCTTATTCTTCTGCCACTTGTACCTTCTGTACTTTCTGAAGTGGCCTTCCGCTCTAACTCCTGCGCGACCCTTACTGAGCACGTAACTAGCCCGCGCGAGGTTGTATGGGCTGAAGGCTCTTATTTAGAACACTAAGTGTGGAAAACTGATGCTATCTCTTGTTCGGACCTCGCGCGGAATCAGGATCTGCTTGAGCAGCCCGCACGGGTCTAAAAGATTGATCAGCTTGCTGAGTAAGAATTATAATTCAGCGCGCGACCTGAATGGTCTGCGCGGCTTTTTGAAACCATACCCCTTCAATTTCTCTTTTAGTTAATGTGATTGAGTAATACAATTGTTATCAAGTTTCAACATTATTTCACTAAATTCATTCATATATATTTTCCTCTGTAATTATAAAGCTATTTAAGTTTCAATATTGTTCTACTGTTGTAAAAAAAATGATAGTTGTTTTAATAAAATGGCATACATGGAACAAGTATGAAACATTTTTTATTATTCAGGAGTTTTCTTTTTTGCAATTACCTCATACAATAAGGGTTTTTTTAATAGCTAAACGTACATGTCTTTAAAAAACCAGACTTTTTGCAATTACCTCATACACTAAGGTTTTTTTTAATAGGCAAAGGTACATGTCTTTAAAATACCAGAAACAAAACAGGGGCTAGAAACTGAAAGTCACTCACAGTACAAGGATAATTAATATAGTTATAGATAATAACAAAGTTTGTATTTACTTCATTTTTTTTGAACGGCAAATTTTATTTACTTCATTTTTATAATTAATGAATAGTAACAAAGTATCTTTTGTTTTTGAACAGTTAATTAATATTAATAAATAGTAACAAAGTTTGTATTTACTTCGGTTATAAAGTGGGAAGACTCGTGCGTTGCAGTAGGTACGTCTGTTTTATTGCCTTGTAGTTGTTGTTGGGATTTCTGGTGTCTTATGACTTTTGTGGACGACAACATTTTTATGGAAATAAAAGATGAAAATACAATATTAATCTCCCACACCATCAAGCACTAATAAATTCATTACCATCTTATAGTATCAGATTTAGTAGAAGGCTTAATCCATGTTACAATAAAAATGCAGTTGTTGAATTTTTCCTTAATGGTAAAAATTCATATCAATGTTTTTTTTCTTTTCAAAATAGCTATATACTTACATTTTTTTCCATCTAAACACATGCTTAATACAATAAAGATAGATTTATTATTTAGTGGTGATTGATGATACTTTTGTTTTTGTGTTTCGTTGGTGTCATGTAGTCTACATCTTAAATATGGACAAATACTTAAAATATCATTTTCATATATTCATCTTATAATTTGCATTTAACATTACAAAAACACATATACATTCTTCCCAACGAAAGTAGCTTATGCAAAATATGAAATAAGACTCTAATTAATGGGGTTTATATGTGCTCATCGATGACTAACTAATAGGTAACTTTTTGACACGAGACAAAGACATATTGTTTGGAAATTACCTTCATATGTGAATTTTAGAGAGCAAGGGGTAGAAATGGAAGAACATGACAAAAGTATGCGAATTTGATGTAGATTTGTTCTTGACCTTTGGTATGTCATCTTAAAAATTTGTACAAATTACCATAAGGGTAGAAAACCTAGTTTCTTTAATAAGGTAGTATAGGTTAATGAATAGTAACAAAGTATCTTTTGTTTTAGATCAATTTTTTTGAACGGCCAACGAATCCTTCAAATGGGCTACTAGGGGAACTCGTCACATTGGGATACACTCGCCTTCGAACCGGGGAAAACCCTCACCTATGGCCGAAGCCCGTGAACACTCGCCGAAGGCACGATAGTGCGGCGAGATAAAACCCGATCAGTTCAAGTGTTGAACTAGCGATCTCCACCTATTCGCCTAGTCTCCCATCATCACCAGGTGCCCTAAAAAATAATGGAGATGACAGGAATCGAACATCGGTCCATTAGAACACCAAGTCTCTCTCTTACAACTCCACCACTATCTCATTGGCTGTTTTGGATCAATTAATTAATAAATATTAATAAAGTTTGTATTTACTTCATTTATAATGATTGAATAGTAACAAAGTATCTTTTGTTTTAGATCAATTAATTAACATCTATAAAACTTCGTTTATAATTAGTGAATAGTAACAAAGTATATCTTTTGTTTTAGATCAATTAATTTTAACATCTATAAAAAAGTTGTGTACATATATATTTTGTGGAATAACATAAGTAACTCTTAATTACTCCCATGGCTAAGTGGTGGAGTTTGAATAAAAAATCAGTGGAGGTTGATCTCTCGAAATCCAAATCAGTGGGTGTCACTCTTAAAAATTCAATAATTTACATTTTTTCCCGGTAAAACTAACATTACGAATGAAAAATCAACAAGAATCGAAACACCAACAAGCCACAAGAAAGTGGCGCCCGTATCAAGGTTATTCTTTTGGACAGAGAGAAGACGTGTTACCATCACAAACATGTCGACTTATTAAAATTTAAAAGTTATATATATGTAACAAACAAACAGGTAATAAATGCACTTGTACTAGTTTAAAATTTTAAAATTCTTGAAAAAAATTAACCTATAAAATATACCTATTTTCAAACATGTTCAAATTAACCATATTATCTCACGCTCCTCGACGGAGACAAACTAAAATGATGTACAAAAGCCAAACTTTTAACCTCTTCCTTGCTTTATCTACGATGTTCGCTGTCTCATTCAAAATTTTAGCTATTTCACTTTCACCCCTTCTTGTTTTGTTTTCTTACAAAATCTACCCTCTAACTCAATATGCATAACTCTAATATTTACTTATGTTTACTAATAATAAAAACTAGGAAATCAAACTGTTAGCTCATAACCATCTTAAATAGAAATGAAAATTCTAAAACTAATGGAGGAAAAATCACCAAATAAACACATGAAGATAACGTATTTAGAATGTGTTTAACTGACCATTAGGTCCTGAGTTCGATTTTCACAAGAGGGCTTTTCCCAAATTTATTGGGTTTAATTCTAAATTGGTGTATAGACAATATTGCCTAGTGAAGATGGATATGACCTAATGATCAGATGGTTCCGTTGGTGACACAATGATACTTTAGTGATCCATCAATGATCCAGATTTGCCGTTAAAAAAATGTGGTTAACTCATCTAAAGAGTACACTATTTAGAGGTAAGCAAGTCAAAACCCAAGTTCAATTCGTTAAAATTTTAATTTGAGTTAATACAAATGAGTTCAAAGCTGATTTCATATACAAATTGAAGCTTAGCTAAAGACTGAAATTTATATACTTATATACCATGCTTGATTATGTTAATAAGATTAAATACGGGTCAACTCGAACCCGGCTCATTTTTTAAACGGGTCGTGTTAGTTGACCCAAACCTGTTTTTTCGTGTCGGGTTAACGGGTCTTGTCAAGAATTGCCGCCCCTATTATGCTTATACTACACTTGACTACACTCGTTTATCTTAACTTTTGAGTTTTAACTGACCATAGTTTACTATAATTCTGAACTTCACGGGTGTAAACGAAAGGGGAATTGGCCTGTAATAATCTCACCTAGACCTTATTGGCCATTAATAATCCCACCTCAGAATATTCCCCCCACCAGTCCCACCTTTCACCTATTATTTCTACAATGGTCCCCCGTTAAAAAAACTTAACGAAGTTAAGCTTTTTTTTTTCCAAATTACAAACATATTTTTTAGGGCTTTTGATCAGAACGATGATACGAGTCCATTGATGTAAAAATTACTTCGAAATGGTGCTCCAAGTGACTTGATTTTGGTTAATTGGAAATTTAAACACCCGAATTGAAGCGCCGTTTTGTTGGTGCATACGTCTGTCGACTTCGTCTTGTATCGAGTCTTGTATTGTATTAGATAGATCAGGGCACGCAAAACGAGAAAAGTGTGTTTGTAGGTAATTTCGCACGAAATTACACATAGGTAATTTCGTACGAAATCACATAGTAATTTCGCACGAAATTAGATTTCGCATGGAATCTAATTCCGTTTGAGCAGGTCCGTGCGAAATTAACTTGCCTATAAATACCTTTGATGCCTTGTCATTTGTAACTTTCCGGATTCAGTACCGAAGTGCTGCCGAAGTGTCAACTCGCTGTAAAACTTTGTCAAATCAATCAAAAGACAGTTTAAAGTGTATATCTAGTTGAATTGAACTTGATACGTTTGTTTCCGCCTTTCGTATTGAGAAAAACTCTTCTGATTGACTCGTTTGGTCGGTAAAACGATCCTACAAGTGGTATCAGAGCTCAGGAGGAAGAGTTCTTACAAATTCAGCTGAAAATTATGATTTCTACACCTTCTTTTTCAAAATTAACAAGTTTTTACAGTTAAATTGACTTGAATTTCACACATTGTATGCGCAATTGTGTTTTAACAAACCCTAGAAAGTTTCAGATCGTAAAACGGCTTAAAACCTGTTCAATTTTGGCAAAAACAGCTCGAGATGATGACATCAGCAGTATTTCGCACGAAATAAGGTTCTAATTTCGCACCAGTTTGTAATTTCGTTTGAGTGGTCAACACGAAATTAGTAATTTCGCACCAAGTTGGTATTTCGTTTGAGTATTTCACACGAAATCACCTATTTTGTTTGAGTATTTCACACGAAATCACCTATTTCGTTTGAAAGGGTGTCATTTCACACGAAATTAGTGATTTCGCACATGATTGGTATTTCGTTTGAACAGGGTAATTTCGCATCAAAGGATATTTCGTTTGAAGGAGTTATTTCATTTGAACTGATTTTGTTTGAGATTGTCTTGTTGGTATTTCGTTTGAAAAGTTGTTAGTGTGAAACTTTGAAAACCGAAACATGGAAGAGGAATTTTACAATGCCTTTGCTACTCCAATAACTATTACACAACAAGCAATGTTGGAAAATGAGACGGGTAACATGCAAAAACCGCCAAAGCTTATGAACATTGAAGAGTATAAAGGATGGGAAGAACGATTTGAGAATTGGGTACAAGCAAATTATTTGGATGCTTGGGAATGTGTTGAGACGAAATATGTTAGACCGATGACTGATGATGAGGAGGTGATTGCAATTAAAGATCTTAGTGCTGAAGATAAAAAGAAATACAAAGATGAAAAAATAATGACAAGTCTTTTGCATCAAGCTGTGAAAGAAGATATCTTAGTTTTATTGCAACACAATGGAACGACTTATTCAATCTGGAAAGCTTTAAAATCAAAGTTTGTTGGAAGCAAAGAAATGATTAAGAACAAGAAATCACTTTTGAAGAAAGAATTTGATCTATTTCGTGGTTTGAGAACTGAGAGCACCAAGCAGATCATCGAAAGATATTGCAATTTGCTAGTCCAAATGAAGAGAGTGAGCATCACAAAAGATAATGAAGAGTTGATAGAAAAGTTGGCTGATGCATTGCCACATGAAACTTGGGGCACATATCTTATGATGCTAAGAAATAAAAAAGATTTTGGGAATCTGACACTGAGCAAGTTCATTGAAAAGATTGAAGCTCAAGAGATGGAAGAGAGGAAGATCTCAAGAATGAAAGATTTTGATGGAGAACAAGATATTGGGCTTTATTACAAAGGAAGTATCAGTGACAAGACCAACATGTCACCAAAGGTTGAAACGGCATTCAACGCTAAAAGTTCATCAGGAGGGTCATCTAAAGGATCAAACATCAAAACTGAATTTTCTTCATATCCATCATATGATCCAAACTTTTCAACAACAAAGAATGGAAAGAAGTTACAATGCAATATGGTATTGGATCTTGAAAATGGTCAAAGTTACACTGAGGAGGTTGCAAAAAGTCACATGTCTTTGTTGGTGACTGTGTTAGAGTCATATGAGAGTTAAGTGGCAGGTCGGATCGGGAATCCAATGTTGACAAAGGAGGATTACGATCAAATCGATGTTGAAGAGATGGAATTAATGGACATAAAGTGGTGTTTGGCGAGTGTGTTGAGAAGAGCTGAGAAATTCAAACAGATCACAGGAAGAGATGACTTTCGTGATGCTAATGTTTCTACTTTAGGTTTTGATAAATCTAAAGTTACTTGTTTTCGTTGCAGGGAAAAAGGACACTTCAAGAGAGAGTGCACAAACCGCGAAGCAAGTGGAGCTCAAAATCCGTTCAACAACAATGATTATTATCGGAAAGCAATTTATCATCAAGTTGCTCAACAATCACATCAACAACAACCACAAACTGCTCATTCCAGGAAAGAGATTGAAGAGTCATAAAAGAAAGCTTATTTGATGAGCAAAATAATTGATCAAGATGATGAAAAATTACCAGAAGGGTTTAGTTGGGCAAATTTCAGTTGGGATGATTATGATCCTAACAAAACTTCAAACCATAAAGCTTTTGCTGCTCGAGTTGCTGAAGATAGTGATAATGATGATGATTATTATGCAAGGAGAATGGAAGAGCATTTAAGATTGATGGAGGAGAGTGATAATGACGATGGAAAAGTTAAAAAGAAAAAGAAGAAGGCTAAGAAACAAGTCAGCAGTGATGATGAAGAAGTTCCTGTGATAAGAAAGAAAATAAAAGACATTCCAGTTTTTAAAGCTGAAGCTGATGCACAAAAAATTCCGGTGATATGCGAAAATTGTGAAGCAGTGAAGAAGCAAAATAGTACTTTGATTCATAACATGAACAGATTGAAAGAATCTTACGATGTTTTGAATAAAGCCATGAATCAGTACAATCAATCAAGCAGTGAACAAGCAACAGCTATGAAGACACTTCAAGGAGCTTTCATGACAAAGCAGAAAGTTGTCAACAATTACATTGAGAAATGTGTTGTGCTTGAACAGAAACTGGAAACTCAAAGGATTGAAACAGAAAGAGTTAATAGATTGTTAAAAAGTTACTCATGTACTTCTTATGTTATTGACATGATTTATCCAACCGTTGAAGGCATGAAGGCTTTTGATGAAGATGAAATGTCTGAAGACAAGAGCTCTGAAAAGAAAAAGGATACTGAAGTGAAGATTTCTGGTAAGAAACAAAGTGCCAGTTATACAAAGTGTCCACCCCCGCTTGAAAATGGATATTCTCCACGAAATCCAAATTCAGAAAGAGTTAAAAAGGCAACCAATTTACAGTGGGAGTCTGAGTCTACAGAAAATTTGCCAGACAACATCGATGTCACGTTCACATCGTCTGACACTGATCATGAGTCCGAATTAATAAAGAAAGTGGTCGATCAGGTGTTGGATAACGATGAAACCGAGGAGTCAAAGTCGGAGTCAAACTCAGAGTCAAAGTCTGACAAGTCAAAGTCAACAGTAAAAAAGGGCAAACGGGTTTACAATAAAGAATTTTTGTTATCAAAATCTAATTTGAATGATGAAACAATCAAAGTAGCATATACTTTGAATGATTCAGACAAATTATATTCTGATGAAGAATTTCCAATAAGAGGTGTTAAATCAGAAATGATAAAAAAAGTTTTCAAACTGACAGAAATTAATATTTCTGAAATAAAAGATGTAAATCTTTCTAAAAATCCAAGACTTTACACCTCAAGAGTTCAACAAAGGTTAAATAAGAAAAAAGGTTACAGTTCTGGTTCTGATTTTCAAAAGAAACCAAACCATAACGGAAATTTCAAAAGGAAAGGTTTAGGATTTATTCCACCGAAAAATTATAAAAATGAGAAAGCTTATAAAACAAAAACTGTATTTGTTTCAGGAATATCATCTGAAGAAGAAAATGAGCAATTGTTTAGAAAGCAGACAAACAAAGAATTCCTTGCGAAGAAGCAAGAAGAAATGAAGAAGGAAGTTGCTCAAAGGAAGGAAACGAGAACCTGTTTTCAATGCAAAACAATTGGTCATATTGCCAGGAACTGTCAAAAGGCAATTCAAACAAAACAGGGAGTCTCTGAAAAACTGAAAGAAAAGATGGTTGAGAATGAACCACCAACTAAACAATTCAAAGTTTTCAAAAATTCGAAGTTTGAGGTTGGTGAGTGTTCAAAAATGTTTTACAAGAGAAAAGCAAATCTTGACAATCACAAGTGGGTTGTTAAGAAATCTGATGATAGTTCTAGCAATGATTCTGATTCGTCAAAATCAGAGAAGCTATTTTCAGGCAATGATTCTGATTCCATAAAGTCAGAGGAGCCAAGTATTGAGTTAAAATTGGAAACATCAGTTTCGCCAATGGATGATGTCAATTTTCCACCATTGCGGGCTGAAAATTTTAAACAAAAAGTTGGAAAAGTTGACATTTCAAATCAATTCTTTTCTGAAAAGAAAGATTTTGATGTTGAAAAAGCTTTTAGCCCCAAAGTTCAAAATATTTTTGGAAAAATGGTTGACGGGAAGGTCAAAGGGGTAAAGGAATTTTATGAGAAGAAAACGAAGAAACCAGGTAAAGATGGGTCATCCCAGGTTTATGACTGGGATGGAACCTATTATTATGATTGAAAACCAGGACTTGCCGGAGCTCCCAGGTTGGTAATAGTGGAGCAGGAATCGACATCTTTCTTGAGAAAGTCACATTTGTGATTTTTCGACCTACAAGTGGTAAATCAGGGACTTTAAGTTGTACTTGATTTTCTACAAGTGGTATTTTTTGATTGATTTTAAAAATTGTTATACTTTCATTTCAAGTGGTTGAGAAAACAAAGTGATGAATTGAACCCCTAAACTTCAAGTGGTAAAATCAACAAAACTTATTTTCCGGAAAAACCATTTTTGATTAAAACAAACTTAAGTGTTTTGAAATCATAATGGGAAAATAGTTTGTTGTCAGGGGAGTTCTGATTGTTTATTCCAAGAGGATGGCGAATTGAAGCAATTCACAACAGTTTTCATTTTCTTGTACAGTTTGTTTTCAAATTTCTTTTTAATGATTTTGCATTTTAGGGGGAGTAAGAAATTTCAGAAAATCCAAAAAACATTTGAAAATTTGAAAAATACAATAACATGATAAAATCAAAAATGAGTTTTGTTGTGAAAAAGAGGAAATGATAGTACATCAGTGAAACATCACAGCATGCTAAAGAATTGGAAAGTCAAAATGTGATAAACGGTCTCACTGATGATGTGCCAGTAGGTTTTTACACATTTAGTAGATTGTGACGAGATATAAACTTAAATTTCAAACTTACTTATCTCGTGGGGAACATCTCTCGGATATATGGGTAACCCCCGAAATCTTGTTTGAAAGGTCCCTCTTTCTGAGATACTAGGTCTTTATGCTTAGTGATATCTGGGGTATTATCCCGGGACTTCTGATTTTGCAGAAGCAATGGCCTAGTCCCCGTATAATACTTTCTGCTTGCTTGAAATATAGCACCACCCTCAGCATAAAAATGATGAAACATTGCAAAATGCTAATCATGTGCTGTTGAAGAAAATATTCTCTAAAGGGAACACACCAAAAGTCGAAGCCGTCATCTCTCTGATTTTGCGGAAGCAATAGCCTGAGCTCTCACGACCCTCACATTTAACCCTTTACAGATATCATCTAGGTATACTCACCTGTAAGACTGAATATTGGGATCTGGATACGGGAGTATATTCTGAGGTGGGACACTCGTATAAGTTTAAGTCTCTAAAACATTAATCTCGTATCTCAAAACAATTGAAATTTGTGTGAAAATTTAAGTGGATCAGTATACTGACAATCTAAGTGAATCGTTTAGAACTTAAAATGTTTAAAGCTTAACGGTGTTGGTGATGTATCTCAGAAACTGATATGATCCTCTTACGCAAACTCACAAAAATATTGTTTGTATATATTTTTTTACTGCATTTTCTATCATGTTCATAAGTCCAAAAAGATTTTCAATATGTTTTAGCATAAATTTTTTGAAAAATTCAAAAAGATTTTCGACAATTGATGTTGAAGAGCTAATTTTCAAAATTCCGAGTGCTAAACATGATGAACAGGTTTGGGAGAATGTGTTTGAAATAGTTATACTTACAAGTGATTATCAGAAAGTTTTTAAAAGATAAATCATTCTATTCATACAAGTGGTTCATCAGAGATTAAAATTGTAAAATCATTTATTGATTTGTTTGATACCTGCTAGTGATATATAAATTTGTCAAATTTTAAATTTGCAAAATTTATTGTGAGGTAGAGATTGTGCAGGTTAGCCAGGTGTTGATCCTGAGCAAGATGTGAGCCAGGTCACGATCTTGAACTTGTGAAAGCCAGATTGTGATCCCAAGCAAAATTTAAGGGGGAGTCTGAAGGTGTATAGAGCCAAGTTCTGATCCTGGACCTGATGTTCATGCAAGCTGATGATTCTGATGAATTTAAGGTTTCAAGAAATCTGATCAAGAAAATTAGTGTGAAGATATAGCCAGATCGAGATTCTGGAAATGAAGAGAAGAGACAGAGATTGAGGATGTTTACATTGTTAGATACTTCAAAAAGAGTTCGAGAGGACTGATAAAGACTGAAGATTGAAGACTCGACACTGAAGACTCGTCAACATTCGAGGGGGAGTCTGTTGGTGCATACGTCTGTCGACTTCGTCTTGTATCGATTCTTGTATTGTATTAGATAGATCAGGGCACGCAAAACGAGAAAAAGTGTGTTTGTAGGTAATTTCGCACGAAATTAGATTTCGCATGGAATCTAATTCCGTTTGAGCAGGTCCGTGCGAAATTAACTTGCCTATAAATACCTTTGATGCCTTGTCATTTGTAACTTTTCGGATTCAGTACCGAAGTGATGCCGAAGTGTCAACTCGCTGTAAAACTTTGTCAAATCAATCAAAAGACAGTTTAAAGTGTATATCTAGCTGAATTGAACTTGATACGTTTGTTTCCGCCTTTCGTATTGAGAAAAACTCTTCTGATCGACCCGTTTGGTCGGTAAAACGATCCTACACGTTTTCATCGTTTGGAGCACCAATTCAAAACAAGTTTTACATCAATGGACTCGGATCCTCGTTCTAATCAAAAGCCCTAAAAAATGTGTTTGTAATTTAGAAAAAAGCTTAACTCCGTTAAGTTTTTTTAACGTGGACTATTGTAGGAAAAATAGGTGAAAGGTGGGACTGGCGGGGGAATATTCTGAGGTGGGATTATTAATGGCCAATAAGACTAGTGGGTATGGGGAGGCTCATCCCCATGAGGATGGGCCGCCACATAGGCGCCACATCACCATCCCATGGAGGATGGGCCTCCTTCACTTTTGAGGGGGGTGGAGGGTGGGGCTACCCCACCTAAATATTTTATAATTTTCTAAGTTTTTTTTATTAACTTAATAAAAACTTTATAAAAATTAAAAAATACAACATAAATAAATTCATTTCATAACAAAAAAAATTACATTTCCTAAAAATAAAAATAAAAATACATTTCCGAAAAAAAAAAATTAAATTTCCTAAAAATAAAAAAAACCTACGACGTCCATTTTTTCTTCACCTCTTCCTTCATCCTCCGATAAACCTCGCGTTCATCCTCCGGAACCGAGTCGAGATCCAACCTCATTATCCTAAAATCCTCCGCTCGAGCATAGTCGGTCGACACGTTTTTCTTGTGACTATATTTTTCGGCCGCAAAGTCTTTAAACGAACGGAATTCGGAAATCAAGTCGTCCATTTTCGAAGACGCCTTCGAACCGCCACCTCCACCCGAGCCGCCCCCTCCACTCGAGCCAGCCCCTTTGTGTCACACCATGACTTTTGCGGAAGCGTGGTTATTGGTGTGACTTCTCAATACCATAGCATTCAATCATAACAACGCTATATGATAAAACCATAAGATGTTTATCCAAAAAATTTAGTTTGAAAACAACATAGCATAATTGTCTGAAACGTTGACACCGAATTTAAGTTACAAACCATAATATATTTTAATGAGTTCACGAAGACTTGACAACATGACTTAAACCAACCTGAGCTTAGGACCATGTATCTCGTCCAGGAGTAAGATACATCTCCTAAACCCTAGCGACTCGGATGACATCTTTTATTTGTAACGCAGATGGAAAACATGCAACACCTGCCAGATCCACTTAGTTCCCTAAAATACATGTAATTTGAAAAACATCAACAAAAGTTGAGCGAGTTCATGTGTGTGTATGAATAAACCTTAAAGTGTGTCTGTAAGAATGTATGTCCCTGGTATGTAGCAATAAGGAAAAAGAGATCACCAATGGGTTGCAAAGCCAATGGTATGTGTGAAAATGGTGCAGGAAGACTCAAACCTAGCGGATTTTGCCACGACTTCAGTTTGTGGACATAGTCACCACATGGGCCACCCTGGTCCTCATGGGTGTGGGCTCGCTACACCCAAATAGATCTATCACTCATGTCCCTCGGTCCTACGACGAGGATTAAAGGCCTTAAGTGTTATACCCACCACTCACATGATCTAGAAGTAACCCTTCTTAAGCTAATCATACCATGTATAAAACGTTTATAAACAATTGTAACATGTATATCACCCTCGAAGTTATAAAACTGAAAACAGTTAAAAGAATAGGGGGACATGAACTCACTGTATTGCGTCTTCTATGCTCGTAACCCAAAACTCCTCAGCGAACACGACTCCCTACAATGTACTAGGGTCTATTAGACGAAAGGGTCGTGCCTTGCCTTTGTACTTATGTTTTTGAGTTACGTTTCTTTTATGTTTCCAATATTATTCCAAGTTATAATTTCTTGTTAAAATACATTATTTTAACTTTAAATTATATTTAATTTTTGGAATAATCGTTAAACAATATTTTTGTGATCAATACTTCTCAAGTATTTATTTTCGTATTTCCTTCCCAAGGACGGGGGTTTTTTATACATGTATATTTGTATTCTTGCATTTGTATTCTTAAAGTAATATATTTCCAAAACAATATATTTTCAAGTCTCACTTTAGAAAATATACATATACTCATTTTGTCAAAAAATAATGTATTCCAAGAAAATATATATTTTTCCCAAAAATCATACATCTTCTAAATATATACTAGGAAAATATATTTTTATCTCCCACAAATAATATATTTTCTTCTTGTTGAAAATACGATATAACTTGGTAATATGAACAAAAATCATATTTTCACTTCTTTCGTTTCCAAAATAATATTTACCAAAAATATATTTGTAACGGTATTCTCCGGAATATTTCATGAGTTACGTTCTTGCGTTCGATTTCACAATATTAAGTGCGTAACTTATATATTTATTCCTTGTGATCTTTGGTATTATTTTGGATTTGTAAGTTCTTGGTATTTGTTAAGTTACATTATTTTACCCTAAAATAACATAACTATTTCACAAAGTATACAAATATTCACACAAGTGTCTTAATGTAAATATATATTCTAAATATATATTTATCCATTTTTATTTATAAAAACCAACCTCCGATACTTGTATTTTTGTTACAAAAATTATGGCAAAGTTTATATTGAAACCATAGTTAAAATACATTAGTAAATATTTGTTAGAAAATATTTCCTTAAGTATTTATATTTTTAGAAAATTTTGCCATAGTTTCCCTTGAAAATGGAGGTGTCCATGCTATATAGCATATCATTTTCTTTTCAAAATCAACACACAATAATCAACAATCAACCCTAAACAATATTATACTTACCAAGTGCAAAAGCTATACAACTTACATAACAACATGAACTTGATCTTTCACAAAAACCCGTAGTAACTTGGTAGTGTATTTAGTAGATTTAGTTATCCTCTAAAGTGTGTTTATTTCTTTAAAAATCCCATTCTTAAAGAATTTAGGTGTTTACAACTTGTAAACATATTTTACAAAAACATTTCTTTATGGATCTTCTTGTTTCTCTAGTGTTTCTACACTTATTTTATCAAAAAAAAAATGTAAGTTTAAGTAAAAACCAAGATCTTCTAAAAATCGCATTTTAAACTTGGTTCTTTTGGAAGACCACTCATAAATCTTAGATTCATAATATTACTAGCTTACTTTGTTTATTATTTTTCAAGAAATCATCTTATCATTCAAGTTCATGCTTATATATGAGGATGATCTTCTTGTGTTAACACATAATCATCCTCTAACTTGCTAGATCATGTGTTTAATCACAATCTAGCAAGCTCCTTATGATGATCAACATCATAATCTCAAGTAAACAACAACAAGTATCATACATATACTAATCAACACTATTTCACCAAGATTTCATCATATGTAAGCTTTATGTTCATGATTCATGTTCATGTCTTTTAGTGTTCTTGTGATTACAACATAATACATCTTTTAACCAACCAAAATTAGAAGTAATAAAGGTTATGAGAGTCTTACAACTAGCACAAAAGCTAGGGAAGATCACTAGAAGTTGAAGGTAACAAAGATGGTGGATAAAAGCAATTGATGGAGGTCCTTCAAGATCCACAAGCTTCAAGCTTCTTTAATCACCTTCTAACACCTTGAAATGAGCTAGGATTGGATGGGATTGAAATGGAAGTAATGGTGGTGGTGATGGGGGTTCACGACCGAAGTGGGGAGAGGGAGAAGGAGAGGTGAGTTGTGGAAGATTATGGTGATCTCTAGTCCTCTTATAACCATCATAAGCTATTGTCCAATGGGTTTTATGTCCCTCAAGCACACATCATAATCTTTAGCCAATCTAAGTAAGATCAAGTGAGATTGTGGGGATCAAGGGAAGATTTGGGGGTGGGGCCACTACCTTGTGACCGTAAATCATGAGGGGGGGGGGGTAAATGTAAGTTTGAATGATAAGTTAAGTAATTAGTTGGAGGTTAAGTGTAAAGTCTAGTGTTTATGTGTATGATGCATTATATAGTGTGTTAGGGTGTTCGGGGATCATAACTAGCTAAGAAATAATAAAACAATGCTTCTAGCAATATTTTGGTGTTCCGGGTAATGTCCGGTGGTTCGGTTAGATACCGGTTCGTTAAAGTGTCAAACTATTCAGTTTAGTGTTCTTTATGTATCCTTTTGTGACACTTTTAATTCCCGACACTTAGGAAAGCATACAGGACCATTTTGCCATATTTTTGCATGCTACTAGCATGTTAAAAAGCTGAATTTTGCTGAAATATGCAGAATTCTGCACTTTTAGTGGGTTTTAGGCACTTTCCGGCACTTAAACTATCACCTAGTGACGCAGTTTTATGGTCCTTACTTCCCTACACACCCTACTAGTGTAGTACCTTGTCTCTGGCTCATACTGGGTCTCAAAACACTGTCTGTCTATGTACTGACATTGTCAGCATATTTCTGTGTTATCCGCTAACTGTGCTAACCGTGCTTTGTGCATCGTTTATGTCAGTAAAGTTTGTACGTGATAAATGATGTGACAATATGAAATGTGATGCACATGTATGTATGATACAGAAATCAGAAAGCAATTTAAGTCATCAATTGTAATTTAGCACAGTCATTAAGCACTTAATCAATATTAATTAATTGTACGGATACCTGGATTTTTTACAGTTGTCACACTTTGCGCTTTCTGGCCGCCTCTTTTTTTGCTTTGTCCCTTCCGGTGGGACGTTCGATCTCGTGAACGGGCAACACATCCTCGTCATATACCGGGTCGTCGTTTATGTCGATTTGACAACGAGCGGTGGAGCCTCCCGCACTATAACTTCTGGACTCGGAAGTTTTAGTCCGTTTGGCGGTTGCGACCTCATTTGGAACTGGCGCCCATTTAGGTTCTTTCTTTAAAATGTTCAATGCTCGGAGGTGCGAGAACGGCGCCAGATTTTTTGTATCCCATTTAGCCATCGCAAGGTTAAGAACGTCCTCGTCGCTACTCCCACTAGGACGATTGTTGTAAATTGGGTTATAATACCCTCAAAATTCATTCACGGTCTTGTTCTTTTTCCGCCACTTGCCCGATACGGAATCGATATCACGTATCGGGCCTTGCCCCATAAGCTCGTTAAATCTTTCCGTTGTCGCCTTCCAAAAACTAGAACCCGTTTGATTGTTCCCTAAAATAAAAAAAAAATGCATTAGTAAAACTAAAAAATAAATCTTTTTAAATTTAAATTAAAAAAAAATTAACTTTGGTTCATACCGACAATCGGGCAAGTTGAGGCCTTAACATACGCAATTGCTAGCGCCTCCTCCTCTATTTTTGTCCAATGTTGTCTCTGCTTCCTTCTCGAACCGTTTTTTTTTTTGCGGTGTCGGGTTCGGTTTCAACCGCCTTCCCCTTCCCCGTGTTTTTTTTTTGCGCTTGAGTTCTTTAGGTGGCGATTCAGGGACGACTTCTTCATCATCATCATCAAGTTGAACTGGGGGTTGCGGTTGGGATTGTTCAAGTTGAAACGAGTTGCGTTGCATGAATTGTTGGAGTGCTTGAAATTGTTGCATTTGTTGAACTTGGGACATTTGTGAGAAGGCGTTGGGTGATTTTTGGTAACCCGAAAACGTAAATTGTGGAGACCCTCACGAAGGATCCATAGTCGGAGTGTACACGGGGCTCGAAAAAAAGTTAGGTTGGTTCGGGTTGGGATTGTTCGGGTTGGGGTTGTTCGGGTTGGGGTTGTTTGGGTTGAATGGATTCATGATTTGTATAAAAAAAAGGGAGTGTTTTTTTATAAAAATGGATGAGAATGAGAGAAGAATGAAAGAAGTATTGGTGAAATGGTATAAAAAATGGATGAAATGAGGGTTTATATTTAAAGTGATTTTTTTTTTTTTTTATAAATATTATAGCCGTTGGTAACGGCTAACTTTTTCAAATAGGGGCTCGTCTTCAACGTCTTCAGCACGCCGATTATCACAAGCCGGGCCAAGGGGGGCGGTGTGGGGGACCGGCGCCGGGCTTCGCCGGGCCTAAACCGGCCCCCATACCCCTTGGTCAGTGGCGAAGCTTGAGATTTCCGACCGGGGGGTCGGAAGTCACCGAACCTAAAATTATACCTTAAAAATTATAAAACCGGGGGGTCGAAAACGTATATATCTAAAAAAATTATATACGAAACGTACATACATAACACTACTGAGCGAAAAGTTCGGGGGGTCGGGCGCCCCTCCCGGCCCCTTCAAAGCTACGCCCATGCCCTTGGTCTAAGGTCTAGGTGGGATTATTACATGCCAATTTCCCTAAAAGAAAATATCCAAATTTCGAAAAAACCACGTCTCAAATTAATCAATCTTTTTTCATGTTCTCGATAATAGTAGGTTTTACTGAAAACGAAGAAAAAGGCCAGCTCTGTAGATTTACCCAAAACCGAGGGCATTTTCGTCAACCCAGGTCTCCTAACAAACACAATAAAACCGTGAGTGAGGCTGAAGAAAAACTGAAAAAACATCACACACAAACATCTCTCACACCTTCACTCCACACATCGAACAAGATATAATAATCCTTTAAATCACATCACATTAACATTCAACACCCACATATTTTCAGATTCCTCAATCCAAATCTTCATTACACACGGTAATATCATATATACATACACACACACACACACACACACAATCTCTGTATGTATGTAGTTACTGTAGCTGAGTTTGTTTGCTTTTGTTGAATATATTCGAGATTTTCGTCATGTTTTTGTGTTTTGACTCATGAATTTCGTGCTTGCATGATTATATGTTTGTTACGTTGAGTTTGTTTTGTATCAACTATGTATGAAGTTGAATCGGTGAGTGGTTAACTCGTGATTTAGTGAGTTGTTATCTGTTATGTATGATTTACTGTATAATTTTATCTAGTAATCTACGGTGGATATTCATCGGTTAAAGTGTTGAGTCGTATCTGCATTGATGTGAAAGTTACAGCCATAGACATTTGAACCTCAATGTCATGTCATCTGATTGATTAATTGATTTATTTGTTTATTAGTGTGTCAGCATTTATTTTTACGGTTGAGAACTAAATATTTTTTTTTTATGTAATGATAAATTAACCTGCTACTAAATACTCATATACGTGTATTTGATGTGAATTATTGGGACGTTGAGAGCTAAATGTCACGGAGTTATCTTTCGAGGTTTAGTGTGGCATTCTCGGCTGCCCGGGGATAGGCCAATCCATCCCGCTCTTGATTTGGGTCACTGGTTTTGTCCTGTCTTTTGGACTTATCAAGAGAGTGGCAACGACTCTCGACTAGTGGTGCGTTTGTCGGATAGAAACGGCTTGGCATGTACACTTTCTTAATCTGCTGAGGCCTGGATTAGCCGGTGAACGTAACCGTTCAAAACGTCCTTCGAATATTTGGCCCGTGACATAAACGTCTTTTAGATTTTGGAAGTTAACCTTCGATTTGTTATTCTAACTGTCGATTTGAATTACAGTGTGCGGAAAGCAGCGTTTGACCGTAAACGTGTTTCGAACAAGTTGGTTTGTTTAGGGACAGAGAGGACAATTCAGTTGAATTTGTTTGTGTTGAATATCATGTGTTTCAACACAGTGCATTGAAATTGTTGTAGAACCATTCTGCTTTAGTAATTTATGCACTGTTGTTATCCTGTGAAGAAGTTGTGGAATTGGTGTGATGCATTTTTCGGGTCGGGTCAATTGAAGAAAGAATATCTGAAAGAGTGAGTTGGGCTGGCTCAATGAGTAGAGAAGAGAAAGCGGAGAAGCTGGAAACGGGTTCGGATGCTGCTGAGAAAATAGTTGTTGCTGTTAAAGCATCTAAAGAAATCCCCAAGACTGCTTTGATTTGGGCTTTGACTCATGTGGTTCAACCAGGGCACTGCATTACATTACTTGTGGTCTTGCCTGCACAAAGTTCTGGTAACATAATTATACTTTTATAACAAAGTTCTGATCTGTATAATGCATTTGTACCTATTGCTTTGAGTGTGATACACAAAACGGTTATGCACTGCTTCTGACTATCATTTATACACTATGCATCAGTGCATTATGCGGTTCTCAACATAATTGGTCAACCAAACAATCCGTTTTTCTCTAATGTAGGTAGAAGATTATGGGGGTTTCCAAGATTTTCTAAGGACTGCGCTAGCGGCAGCGGGAGATTTAATATCGGAACAAGTTCAGATCAAAAGGTCGACATTGCAGATTCCTGCTCCCAAATGATCCTTCAGCTTCATGACGTTTATGATCCTAATAAGGTTTTTGTCTTTCAATTCAATGGGTTGGTTAACCCATTGTTTGATTCTTAATTATCTTCTTGGTTGATAGCGTAATCTTCCTTGTGCTGATTGTATTACAGATAAACGTAAAGATAAAAATTGTGTCCGGATCGCCATGTGGAGCAGTTGCCGCGGAGGCCAAGAGAATTCTAGCTAGCTGGGTTGTATTGGACAAGTATGTCGAACGAAATTCGCAATCGTTTATAACATTTACACTCTTTTATTGCTTTCACTTACATTTTGGTGCGTATAACTTTTGCAGGAAGCTCAAACATGAACAAAAGCAATGTATGGATAACTTACAATGCAACATTGCGATAATGAAAAAATCACAGCCGAAAATTCTTCGTCTGAATCTTGTCGGTTCACCTAAGAAGAAACCCGAAGCTGACTGCCCATTACCTTCATCAAACAAACCGTCTGAAAAACAAACGAAAAACCAAAACAAATCTCTTGAATCCGTTCGAGGGTCCGTCGTTACACCAACAAGTAGTCCTGAGGTCTTTACCGCAACTGAAGCCGGAACCGGAACTTCATCAGTCTCAAGTTCTGACCCGGGGACTTCACCGTTTTTTATCCCGGTACTGAATAGTTCGTTAAACAAAGATAAATCATTAGCCGAAGAAGAGAGTCGGGATCTCGTAGAGTCAAGTTCGGACTCTGAAAGCGAGCATTTGTCGTCAACTTCCTCTAGCCTACGGTTTCAACCATGGATGGTGGATGCTGTCATATCCAGCTGTCAATCGGTTCAAAAGCGCGAAGAAGGTTCTCGACGATATAATTCACTAGCCGAAACGTCTACATCTCACGACATGTTCCGAAGGTTATCAAAGATTGATAGAGATCGCGAGCATGGAAGCCATAGAAGTGAAGTGGAATTTAACGGTAACGTTAGAGAAGCTATATCTTTGTCGAGAAATCTACCATCGGGCCCACCTCCGCTGTGCTCGATATGTCAGCATAAGGCACCGATATTTGGGAAACCACCAAGGTGGTTTACTTACGCTGAGCTGGAGCTTGCGACCGGAGGATTCTCGCAAGCTAATTTCTTGGCCGAAGGAGGATTTGGTTCAGTACATCGAGGGTTACTTCCGGATGGTCAGGCGGTTGCCGTTAAGCAACACAAACTAGCAAGTTCTCAAGGGGATCAAGAGTTTTGTTCAGAAGTCGAAGTGCTGAGCTGCGCTCAGCATCGGAATGTGGTTATGTTGATTGGATTTTGTATCGAGGATGGACGGAGGTTGCTTGTTTATGAATATATATGCAACGGGTCATTGGATTCTCATCTTTATGGTAAGTTTTGAACCACCAACCTCGTTTATGTATGTATGCCTAATGTATTTAACTACATCTTTAATGTCCAGGACGTCATCGAGATCCGTTAGATTGGGCAGCAAGACAAAAGATTGCAGTTGGAGCAGCCCGAGGCTTGAGATATCTTCATGAAGAATGCAGAGTAGGTTGCATTGTGCATCGAGACATGCGGCCAAACAACATCCTTATCACCCATGATTTTGAACCACTGGTACATTCTTCTTTTAAGTACATAACCCTTAAATCCTTTTGAGGTACATTGCAATCATATTTAGATGTAACCTATGCAGTTATAGCGGTCCAAAAATTAAATAGCAGTCAAGGGCCGATATTTTGAGATATAGGTTATCGCGGTGGGATATCGGTAATTTTATATCATGCAGAATACGTATATATACATATATAAAACGTAAAACATATATAATATTAATAGTTAATAGTATTATCAAACTCAAAAGTGCCAATATTTGAAACATGATCTAATCATAAGGCGTAAGCCATGAAATCTTCCTCCGAGTCCACATCAACCAAGGCATCTAAAATAACGGTCAAACAGCGGTCAATAGCGCCTATAATAGCAGTTCTGTTATTCTGGACTGCTATTTGACACCGCTATTTTGGAAGGCCAATAAGTGCTATCCCACCGCTATTGACTGCTTAGGATGTAACACCAACAAGCAATGGCAGATTCAGAGGTTTTAGAAAAATATAATCCAGATATATATATTTGCATTACATATATTTTTATTTTACAGTAAAAAAATAGAAAATATAAGGGTATGCACGTGCAAGTGTGAAACTTCTTTTGCCTGGCTTTCAAAACTTGCAATATGGAGTTTTTATGAGTTTGACTAGGTGTCAAAGCTCAACCTTGCAAACTTAAATTCTTTATAAAATACCTTAAACATATCATTTTTTTAATATTCTTGAAGGTAGGGGACTTTGGTCTAGCAAGGTGGCAACCTGACGGTGACACCGGAGAGGAAACAAGAGTAATCGGAACATTTGGGTTAGTGTTTAACGCGATTCCATTTCTTCTGGTTTCGCACCATCTCCATAATATAACGAACAATAATAATTTGTTTTGTGGCTATAGATACTTGGCTCCTGAGTATGCACAAAGTGGCCAGATCACTGAGAAAGCGGATGTATATTCCTTTGGAGTTGTACTGGTGGAACTTGTTACAGGACGGAAAGCAGTGGATCTTTCCCAACCTAAAGGCCAGCAATGTCTCACAGAATGGGTTAGTTTTTAGCAACCATTAAAGTTAATGAACTGATACTTTGACCTGTTTCTCCACCCGCCTGAACCCCCATTTTGTCACCTCTAAAATATATCATATATGTATGAGTAAAGACCGTAAGGTACACGAATGGTCCATGTGGTTATCAAAATTTTGTATTTAGTCTCCAGTTTTCCCAAACTACATGGATGGTCCAATGGTTTGTACTTTGTAACGCATTTAGCCCTCAACTTTTGCCAAAAGTACATGGATGGTCCCTATGGTTTGCATTTTGTAACGTATTTAGTCACTAAAAGTTGGGGACTAAATGCGTTACAGAGTGCAAACCATAAAGACTAACTGTGTACTTTTGGAAAAGTTGAGGACTAAATGAGTTATAAAGTGCAAACCATAGGGACCATTCGTGTATTTTTTAAAAGCTAGGGACTAAATCCAATATTTTGGTTAACCACAAGGACCATCTGTGCACTTTACTCTATATGTAACTTGAGGTCCATGTGCAATTAGAGACAGTGATCAACACATTTCATCTTAATTTTTGTTTCTCACATCTTTGATAGGCACGCCCATTGTTGGAAGACGATGCCATTGATGAGTTAATCGACCCACGGTTAGGGAACTCTTACTCGGAAGAAGAGGCGTATTGCATGTTGCAAGCTGCTTCTCTGTGCATTAAACGAGACCCACAGTTACGCCCTCGTATGTCACAGGTACATCTTGGTCTTGGTACTCTTCTCTCTCTCTCACACACACACACACACACACCGAGGGGTGTGAATTTATGACACGACACAAAATTTGCAAGTTTGGGTTTAGCCTAAACGGATTCGGGCCAGTTTCAGGTTGAACCCGCAAACCCATTTTGCTAGACAGGTCGGACTCGTGCGGGTTAACCCATTTAACCCATACATAATATATCTTAACTTTCTTAAGGTAAATTGGTTGGGTATTTTGTGTCATGATTATAACTTAAAACAAAAATCGACGTAATATTTTATAATTAAAATGTAATTGTTTAATATACGTTTATCTTTTGAGTTAAATGCTTGGTTGGTCCCTGTGGTTTTCAAAAATTGCAGACTTGGTCCTAGTGGTTTACTAATTAGACGTGTGGTCCCAAAACTTGTCAAAAATGAACTCGGTTGGTCCCCAGCCCTAACATCAGTTAAATTTCTCAGTTAAGTCCATATTAAATGACCAAAATACCCTTGCTTATTAACAAAACCCACTATCATCTTCATCACCATCATCAGCATCTATCGATCGATGAATGTGAATGTGAATGTGAATGAATGAGCAGCCCACCTTCCCTGCTTTCACTGTCCATTGACGCAACAATTTTTATCTCCACATCATCTCATATCTCTCTTTTCTCCCTGAACATATTCTCATCGATCTCTTTCTGGTATACATCATTCATTCCTCCTTTCCTTTTCATACAATAATATAATATAGGCAAAAGATCAAATACAAATAATCTTAACATACTAAACATACAAATTGAAGGAAAACCCAAAAAGACAAGGTGGCATTTTTGTAATTACCACCAACTATCAAAGTTACAACCAAAAATACCTAAAAAAACACAAATTTTTTTTTTAACATTTTTTATTAAAAAATCGCTAAATTTCGTTAGCAAAAAAAAAAAAAAATTTTTTTTTTTTTTTGCTGCTACTAAAAGTAGCGATTTTTTAATAAAAAAATGTTAAAAAAAATAAATAAATTAATTTGTGTGTTTTTTTTTTATTTTTTTAGGTTTTTTGGGGGTTTAGTTTTTAGCATTTTAGCTTGGGGGGGGGGGGGGGGGGGGGGGGGGGGGGGTTAGGTTTTTTTAGGTTTTTGGGGGGTGGGGGGGTTTAGGTTTTTTTTTTTGGGGGGGGGGGGGGGAGTTGTTAGGTTTTTTTAGGTATATTTGTAGAGTAACTTTGATAGTTATTGATAATTACAAAAATGCCACCTTGTCTTTTTGAGTTTTCCTTCAATTTGTATGTTTAGTATGTTAAGATTATTTGTACAAGAACTTTACCCATATAATATAATGATTATTCTAGGTTTTTTTAATCGATTTCATTATCATCGCTTAATTTACTGCTTCTGGGTTCTGATCGAGTTAGCTGATTAGGTTTTAACATTATCCTTTTTTTGATCTGTTTTTTTTTTTTTTTTTTTTTAATGATTGGAACTGATCGGAAAATAGGGAAACTAGAAAGAGGATTTTGTGTTGTGTGAATAGAGAACGGAGATGAATTGATTATTAAAACTGATATACGAATAAGGATTCTGGATTAGTGTTTGTTATTTTGGGGGTTGTGTTTATGCATATGGATTTTAGGGTTTCTGATAAGTAGAGGATGTGAAATATAGACATGGAGGATGTTTTGTGTTGCATTATTTGGGAATTGATCATAAAACTAGTGACATTTCAATTAGGTGTTTAGTAAGTGATACTTGCGATTGAAGAACTTGATTGTCCAAATTGATTTCTATCAGGTGTTTTGTAAGAATCAGATAATTAGTTAGGCAATTAGATAATCTGGTGCATAAACTCAGAGCTGGATGGTGATGAAGATGATGAAGATGATGATGGTGATGAAGATGATGATGATGATGGTGATGAAGATGATGCAGTGGGTTTTGTTAATAAGCAAGGGTATTTTGGTCATTTAACATGGACTTAACTGAGAAATTTAACTGATGTTAGGGCTGGGGACCAACCGAGTTCATTTTTGACAAGTTTTGGGACCACACGTGTAATTAGTAAACCACTAGGACCAAGTCTGCAATTTTTGAAAACCACAGGGACCAACCAAGCATTTAACTCTTATCTTTTTTGTTGTAAAGTTTTAAATTTAAAATTATAATAATGGTAATATGTGAAAAAAAAAGTTATAAAATTTGGGTCAAACGGGTTGTGTTTGGGTCAACCCGCAAATATTCATGTTGTGTTCGGGCTCATGTGTCAGATAAGATTTTCGGGTTCGGGTTGGACCCGTCAACCTGCAAACCCGACCTGTTTAACACTCCTACTCAGACACACAGAAACGGGTCGATGCATGCAATCATTTTTATTTACATGGAAAGGGAGCCAAATTTGCATATCTTAACTTTGAACCTTTAAAGTCCAAATTTGCATACAAATATGAACCTTGTATTCAAAATTTGATGACAATTTTGTTGTCAGGTGTTACGGATACTAGAAGGGGACATGATCATGGATTCGGGTAATGACGTTGGGAACAGGAGTGGTAGAATTTACATGGATCATCAACAGAGTCCGATACAGTAGACATTCGAAGGGTTTAGCAGCAAACTTTCTCTCGACTCAACGAGACCTTGTCGGCATAGAGAAAAAAGCCACGACTACATGTGAAGATCCAAGGTAACGATGCAAACGCCAAACACGACCAGCTTTTTTGTTCATTTTGTATGCTTTTGTCCTTGTAGAGGACATGCTTAGTTAGTGTTTTGTAATTTATCTTGCATGGAGTAAAAAGTGCACAAAGTGTCGGTTAAATTCCCGGTGAATATAACTTTTGAAAGACAAAACAAGGGAATCATTATTATCACGAATGGTCTGCAGCTGCGCAAAACCCGACAGATTGGGACTGAAAGTTTGTAGATATTGGTACAGATCGTATAGAGCTGGCAGGGTATTGGTTCGGTCCTAAATCTGACCATGACTCGGACTTAACTTGTGGCCTGTTCATTTAAGTTCAATTAATGATATCGGGTTTCGGACTGGTCTCAGTTTGAACCAGATGGAGACCAGTCCGAGATCCAGTTTTTCCTACCAAGGAGCAGACCGATTATGCCGGTATGGTTTGGTGCCGGTTTGGTTTTGTGGTCATCGTCGGTCATTCTAATATCAGATACATGAAAAATGAAGTTCTTTTTTACTAGTTTCAAGACACCGGCACCCGCTTTTATACATTTTTTGGGCTGCAATCCTAATCTACTTTGCATCAATAATTCTAAACTACTTCCTTAGGGCTGTTCTTTTTTAGCGAAACCCGACCTGAATCTGAAGCCACCGGAACCTGAATTAGAGAATACCAGAAAAACCCGAACCCGACCAAGCCGAACCTTAAATGGGTTGGTCATCGGGTAAACTTTTCCCAATCAAAATCCCGAAAATCGAACATTTATCGTCTTCTTTTTATAGATGCGTTTCAGTTTGGAGTGTTCGGTATTTGGAAGATTAAGTTTTGGGACTTTTGAGCACATTATCATACCATATTGTTAAATGATGTTTGAATTTTAATGATATTTTTTTAGTAGCATAATGAATTTTGATGATATTTTTAGTAGCATAATGAATTTTACATCTAAACCCGAAACCCGAAACCCGAAAACCGAATAACCCGACCCGATTTAACCCGAACTGAATAACCCAAACCTGAAAAACCCGAGTTTATCTGGTCTCTTTTCCCTAGCCAAAAACCCGACCCGAAAAACCCGAGACCCGAAAAACAACTCCTAACTCCCTCTGCATACATGAAGTTGCTTATAGCTGAATGTTTGAATTATTCTATCAAAGTCAAATTTTAGTTTGGTGTACAAATTGAATCTCGTATAAACAACACACATAGATACAGAGGTAATTTCTGTTCAAAAATCCAAACAAACCAATGTGGAAATTAACAAACAAACACAGATCACCAATTGATCACACCGAAAAAACCGAGAAACTACCTTCTACGACAAAGAACCAACCGCATAACTACCCGCTTCAACATCATCATCATCACACAAGTCATCCGTCCGCCTCAAAACCGCATGAACAACCACAACCGCCACTCCAACAACAACCGAAGACAATATATTCTTTGTAGCGTCCGTAAACAACAGCAAAACGATGGTTACAACCGCTAGAACCGTCAACACCACACCATCATCAATAACGTGGTTAAAAACCATCAGCGGCTCATCACGAAGGAAGTAAAAGAACAACCATGCTGCCATCAACACACCTAACACGATCAATGATATCGGGTGCCATAACAGGCTTAGGAATAATATTATTAGCATTATTATTGCGTAGTTCATTCGGAAGTAGTTTATGTTTGTTTTGAACCGTGTAGTCGCTTCGGAGATGGTGTGTGGGAAGTTGAATGAGGCTAGATTGAACATTTGTTTCCACAGCTGGCGAGTGCCCAGGCCGGTTTTAATGGCTTGTTTTGCGCGGGTCAGGTATTCGAGATTGGTGGCGCCGGTTGAGGTGGTTGGAATGGTGCCGTAGGTAGTCATTGTTGCCGGTGATTTGTGAACGTTTGGAGTGCAAAATGGGGTGTGGATGAACAAGGTGCTCAAGCTGGCATGTGATTTCCACAAGGCATATACTATATAGTATATACTATAATGCTATTGGTTGGACGGCTTGGTTTTTGACTTTGTTTTTGAAGAAAATAACAATTTTTATTTTTCTTGAAAAAGTGTTAAAATCATTTTGGCGTATAAAATGAGATTCACAAAAACATAGGCTAGGAATCAATGTGTTGAGCAATGAAATGTTGGCGGACCGGTAAGGGAGAGAATTAGTGTTCTAAGGGACCCAGGTTCGATTCCTACCATTCCCGTTATTTTCTACGGCACCTGGTGATGATGGAAGGCTAGGCGAGTAGGCGGAGATCGCTAGTTTGATCCCTCTGAGTGGGCTTTACCTCACCGCAATGTTGTGCTTTTGGGCGAGTGTTCACGGGCTTTGGTGAGGGTTTTCCCCGGATCGGAGGCGAGTGTATCCCAATGTGGTGAATTTCGCCAGTAGTCCATTTGAAAAATTTGTTGACCGTTCAAAGAAAAAAAAAGGAATTAGTGTGTTTTTGTAACCCGGACCTTATTAGCTACATAAGCTTTACTTCAACACTTATCGGATCTTGGTGCACCCCAAATATGACTTGTTTCGAGAATGTTATCCGTTCTTTCTCAACTTGTTATATTTAAATATTTAATTTTTTTTCTAGAATGCATCTATTTGTGAGAAAAAAATTAAAATAATGACTCGTTACATTTTAAATTCGTCAAAATAAAATTAAATATAAATATAAATATATATATATATATAACCTAATCGTACATTATGTACGCTTCATCCACAACCGTCGGATCATCTGATTTAAACAGCGTGTTTTACTATTAAATTTATCAAACTAAAATTAATGCAAAGAAACCGCCAAGGTTAAAATCGTCTAATGCGAGATCAAAACCCTTGATAATCAGCAAACAAAAACCTCAAAAATCATAACGTAAGATTCTAAAATCAAAACCGAAATCGAAATTATAACAATTAATCAAAAATCGATCGATTCCTAATCACCAAAATCCTTACGTGAAAAATGAAATTCGGATGAATTTAGAAATTATTAACTAATCAAGAAGATAATGCAGGTATTGAGATCATGTGCGAATTCATGGACAATGCACATGCGATTTGTATTAAAAAAAAATTCTTTCAAATTTCATATAGTGTGCGAATTCTTAACAATGTACATGCGATTTCGATAAAAAGTTAAGTATTTCTTATAATTTCATATAGTGTGCGAATTAATGATAAAGCATTGCGATTTCAGTAAAAATGTTAAGTATTCTTTAAGATTTTACATAGTGTGCGAATTTGTATCCATTCAAATGCGATTTCGAATAAAAACGGTGCAAAACAATTAAAAATTGCAATTCTCTTAAAAATGATAAAAAAAAAATTAAATAATAAATAAATAACTAAAAAAAACAAAATACGAATCTAAAAAACTAAAAATAGTAGTATTGTATATAAAAAATACTTGATGTATGACCGATGTGACTGTAAATTGACATGTAATGATCAATTTTACAATAATTACTATTGAACTTACCACCCTACCTACATAATAAATTTACTAAATTAATATAAAAAACCTAGATATAACTACCTTCCATATTAAGTCATACATAGAAGATTATCAAAAACACACACAAAACATACAAAACAAACATGGCATCTGATGATTCGGAACAAATCAAAAACATTGCAATCAAAGAATTATTGTCAACTCGCACGTTGACAGAACTAAGCACTAATGTCAACTCTTCTCATCTGGTTCTTGATGTGCAGGGTAAAATTCTTGAACAAATCAAGAAAAATCAAGATATATGGGAACGCCTACTTCAAGAACCACCATCAAGCTTCAAGGACAGAGCTTTGGATCACATTAAAGAGCAATCTCGAGCTGATGACTTGGCCTTCTCTTTCCTGACAGATGCTCTGAACACTGTGAAGGAGAAGATGGAGTTCAGCTCTTCTGAACGTGACAAAATATTTACTCCAAGTAACTAAAAAACTCTTTTTAATCGTTTTTTTGGTAATGGCTGTGTTAGACAATAACTATTGTTATATTTTGGGTACATATTTTTTAACATATTATGTTATCTCTTAATATTAAATCGCATGAATGATATAGCCATCATTGTCACATAACAAAAAACAAGATAACTAACAAATCGCATGTAATAACAGTGAAATCGCATGTAAAAATTTATATTAACTGTTGATTATAAATTCGCATGTTTAAAAAATATAATCGCATGAAAACTGATATAAACAGATGAATATAAAAAAATCGCAAGTGTTTCGTATAAAATCGCATGTCCATTTAGAAAAACTACTCATCCTCACCATCTTCCGAAACCTCCTCCCACTGATCTTCTTCTTCAGATCCATCATCACTACTGTAATCTTCAAACTCATCTTCCTCTTCATCATCTTCAACCTCATTGTCTTTGTCTCTATCAACATTTTCGATCTGGATGCCCTTCTTCTTCTTTTTTTGCTGTTTACCTTGTAGTTTGGCTTTCAGCTCCTCGCAAGTCCGAATGTCATGACCTTTTACATTACATACGCTACATGTCCTTGACCTTTTCCCCTTGCGGCTGATCATTTGTTCTTTCTTAGATTTAATCCTTTTATGCGAGCCTCGACCTTTGTTTCTTATACCAGCCGGCACACGGACAGTAGGATGAGCATTAGTTACGGGTTGTTGATAACCAATCAACTTGGAAAATCGGTCAAATTTTGGATCAAGTTGCTTAGTTATACGACTCTGATCCACTATCTCTTTGAGCTGCATCATTTGATCCCTCACTAAAACAAGTTGATCGAGGTCGGAAATCAAATTGCTAACCAAATACTCCCCTGTGTGGATGATTTCACGAGCAATCCGTTTAGCCTTGTGTTGCACATCCTTGCCACCCACATTTAGATTGTACTTCACATTTAACTCATTCGGAACAACATCCTTCGTCCATCTCTTCGTAACATACTTGTTTGGTATTTCTTTAACACCAAACATCTTGAAAAGGAAATAAATGTGTTTGCAAAGCAGCCCATACTGCTCAAAACGCAAACAGCTACATTGTGCAGTTACATCATTTTCAAGGTTCTTGAACCACACCTAGGAAAAACCAACAGAAAAAAATATATATATATATATTCAAAATTAAATTCGCATGTGAAACATGACAATTTTTCATGTCTTAAAAAAAACATGTAATTGAATCGGTTTTAAAATCGCATATGTAACATATTAAATTCGCATGTTTTACAAACATGTATAGGGATAACTTTAAATCGCATGTGTAACATAATAAATTCGCATGTATAATAATACCTCCAATAAACCATTTCCATGTGCTTTAAAGTCCTTCAACATTATCCTGATCTGTGGACCCTCTACTTTGGTGTCCATCGGCAGACATTCAGAAATTGTACCTAAAATCTCTATTTGCTGATCAAAGAATATAGACCTGGTGAATCTCTTAGCAGCATCTTCTTCCAAAGAAGTTCCGCTCAAATCAGCAGGCTCCGTATATCTTGACATATGATCATTCTTTCTATGATTAAAACGTTGGACATCCATTGCACCGCCGAAATGATTCATAAACTCTACGAGAGTGAGTTGTGAATTAGACACCTGGCAGAAAAAATGGTTCTCACTCTCTGATCTTGATGTTGTTCTCATAAGTCCCGACATTGGCTCGTGTCGGTAAAAAGCAGGAATCCACATGGATCTCATCACAAACATATCATCGATCCATTTGTTTTCTGTGAGACCAAAATCAATCATCACCAACTTCCACTGTCTCTCGAATTCTTCAGGCTCGATCGAATCAGTCCATACAATGTCGCACATCCTCCTTTTAAACTCATCGTTATTGCACAACTCGTGTCCAACCAATGACAAATAAATGCTCTTAATATCAACCTATAAAAAAATATATAATATACAAAAAAATAACACTAACAAAAGACAATATAGCATACTATACCTTATCTGCCACTTTTTTCATTATGTGCCACATGTACAATCTGTGTCTGCTGATATAGAAAACCTCCTCAATAGCTTGTTTCATAGCTGGGTCTTGATCAGTCACTACAACCTTTGGCTGCTGACCAAATGACTTTAAAAATGAATTCAATAGCCATTTATATGATTCAATGCTCTCCGATGCCAACAGCCCAGCTCCAAATGTTACATTTCGACAGTGGTTGTCAATGCCAGTGAACGGGACAAACACCATCTTGTACCTGCACAACACATGCGAAAACAAAAGTAAAACATGCGAATTACAAAAACCCACATGCGAAAACAAAAGTAAAACATGCGATATCGTTAACACAAATTTTACACATGCGATATACACAGCTCATGAAGACATATAACATGCGAAAAATAGTTAAAAAAAACACATGTTTGTCTTCAAACACTAACCTGTTTGTCTTGAAAGTTGCATAAAAGGATATCACATCCCCAAATTCCATATAGTTAAGCTTACATAAACCATCAGCCCAGAACAAACCAGTTAAACGTTTGCCATCATCAACAGAATATTCAAACGAATAATCAGCTAAATACTGTTTTTTGTCAGTCATCCTATTAATCACCATGTCAGCATCATATTCTCCTATATAGCTGTTAATTCGCTTCCTAAAATTTTTGCAATCATCAACCGTGGCACCAACGTTTTCGAAACCACCATAACGTTTCCTCATTATATGGAAAGCTTTGATAGGACCAAGGTTTAAAGTGCCTAGTTCCCATACCATCTCCTCCTGGACATCTGACAATTGTCTGTAAGCTGGCAACATGTGAATATCATCTTGGCATACAAACTTATGATTATGGCCATCAACAAATCTCTTTACTGTATATATAATCTACCATCCACAGTGCAAATCATAAGTTGAGCTTTGCATCCAGTTCTAATAGTCCCCCTGTTCCTTGTTTTGAATTGCTTTTTTGACTTCGAACGATCGTCAATACAAATTGACTTATGTCCCTCTTTAGAACAAACAAAATACTTAGTTTTGATTATACCACCACTGTTTACTTCACCACCTTTCCGAATAGAAAAACCAGCCAACTTAGCATATGATTGGTAAAACGCATATGCTTGTTCAATAGAGATAAATTGCATTCCAACCACAGGTGTAGCTGATGCTTGAACCTCCGGAGTGTAAACCCTTTCATCTAAATGAATCAAATCAGAAAAATAAAAAACATGCGAAATCTATGAAGAAAACATGCGAGATTGATGATTATGATTAATCTGATTTATCTATGCGATTTAATAAACCATAGCATGCGAAATACTTAGGGAAAAACATCAAATGCGAATTGAAAGACTAATAACATGCGAATTTGTACATGTTGCTTTCATATCAAAAATATACTCAACATTCAAACTTCAAAAAAAGTTACAAAAATGTAAAATCAGAGGAGCGATTAAACAAAAAACAGGTATACGAACAATTTAGAAATCTGAATTCACATAATTACCATTAAAACAATCGTTTAGAGCACTTGAACTTGCAATTGGATTTGAATTTGCAGATGGCGGATTTAAAACATCCTCAATAGAAACTCTCTGATATGCAGATAATTGAGCATGATCACCGATCGGTCGACTTTCTTCAACATCAACAACATTTGCACATCCACTGCTGCTCTGTGGATCCATCGAAAAAAAAAAAACAACTAAATAAAACCCTAACACAGAAGAACGATAACTGCAAATTGAGAATTATGAAAAATTTGAAATTGATTCGAATGATAAATACCGGGATATTAGTGTAACGAACTTCTCGCTCACTGATTGAATGAAGAGACGAATTTACCCTCAGATGATTGAATTAATTGTCTCATTTAACCCTATATATGAAAAACCAATCAGGACACGTGTATGGCTATAATGTTAGCGTATATAATGTACGATAAGGTAATTTGTACCTTACTCTTTACCTATATATATATTTTTGCAAAAAGTATGTGCATGTTACATAGCATACAAGTGTGGGGATGGTTTAGTGACTTTTTCGTGCTCTCTTCATATCTTTTACATCAACCTCATGTTGAGTGACTTCTTTTCGTGAAATATTAGGAAACTAGTGTTTAAACCCCCGCGTTGCGGGCGCGGGGCTGTTAAACCATGAAAAATTGTAAAATAAAAACACGAATTTACACTAGTAAGCAAATGACGGCCAAACTCATGAAAAGTCGGAAAAATACGAATTTATACCGTCACGTGACGTAAAACTTATATAACGACAAACATGAACTTATACCGCAGTCACGTGATGTAAAACGTATATAACGACAAACGTGAACTTATACCGTAAAGTATATACATTATAAATAATTCTTTAATTTAAAGACTTAAAAGAAAAAAGAATTTCAGATCCAAAAATAAAACATATAAACCTGAGGGGTCAGAAATGTAAATTACATCACAAGACAAAAAAAGGAAAGAAAAAGAAAGAAACCATAGATTCTGTGGTGGTAAAAATTGAATGACAATTTGAGTGGTAATTACGTGAATATGTTGAATTTGAGGGTTTCTTTGGCTACTGTAGCCAAGAAACTACTCAAATTGTTATTATAGATAATGTGTTTGTTTTTTCTATGATATTAACAATAACTTAATTGTAAGAGCATTCACATCCTAACCATCAAATTATACATACATTCCACTAAAAAACAACTCCTATATCAATATATTTACACTAAAAACAAATACTTTTTCTCTCTCCTTTCAATTAAATAATATTATCATTACATTTTTCTCTCACTTGCACTAACAACCACTTTCAAAATATATTAAAAAATTATAACGGGTGGACAGTGTCCCCCCAAATATACATATGAACAGTAACATTTTCTCTCTCCTCTACTCACAACCACTTTTTATACCCTTTATAATATAAAAACCCCTCCTCACATAATTTGATGGTTAGGATGTGAATGCTCTAACATGCCATCTTTTTTAGCTGGTACCAAATGAAAAATGGTAAATAAATATATATATAAAAACGATAAACGATTTCATGGTTTCGTTATATAGATATTACAACAAAACATTTTAACTAGAAGGGTAAATAATGAACAGAAAAACATATGTTGTCATCATAACCCGAGTTGATGTATTATATAGGATTTGACAAACTCAACAACCCTTGGAACGAACCCATTGGAAGGAGATTGGGGTGAACCAAACCCACACTACGTGGGACCGGTGATCACAGTATGTGGTTCACGTATTGTTTACAAGTGGCTCATTCAATCAATTATCACATGTCATTGGCTTAAAGCTTAATAAGGCCGGTGGGTGTGGTTTAACGCCACCCCGCCACCTCATCGTTGTCCTGGGGGCGCCATCGGCCACACCGCGGCAGCGAAAGGGGGGCGCCATCTTCAGCTCGCCAACACGTTAACGAGGGGGAATTGCTTTGATCGAGGGGTGTTTGGTCAAAATGGGGGCGCTATAGTGTAAAGTGGGTAGTTAAACCACACTCTCCAAGTTAAAGGAAGGCCCTGTGTGACGTGAACATGACGTGGTGCTGAGGTTGCGTGATAAAACCCATAGAGGCTTTATACCACACCCTCCAGCCTAAGGGAAGAGCCAACGATGAGCTGTCAAAATATATTCAAAGAGTGTGTTCGACATCTATATTATTGCCCCTAGTGTGCCACAATAAATAAAAAGTATTATTTGATCACTACTTGAATGTTTATAGAAACTTACAAAAATTATATAAAGATAATTGAAGATTGGACAAAGATCTAAATAATACCATTTAGACAAAATTCTATCAAATTCTTTATTTTAAGTTTTATGTTTATAGAAGATATTAAAAAAGCAATTTACACCTATAAACAATATTAAAAGAGCAATTTACACCTAAAAACAATTCGTGCCCACACTCTACCGACGAATGAATCAATGTTAGGAATAAGCATGATAACATAACAATGCAGTAACGTTTATAGATTTCAAAAGAATCAAAACTCAAATCATTTATTTGGTGCATAATCATGTTGATTGTTCCATAAGAATCAAACGAGAAAATCCAAAAATTACGTCAAACAATCTAAATCTTTTTTTTTTTTTTAATGACTAACGAATCCTTCAAATGAGTTACTGGGAAAATTCACCACATCGGGAGACACTCGATTCCGAACCGAGGAAAACCCTCACCTAGGCGCGAAGCCCGTGAACACTCGCCCGAAGGCACGACAGTGCGGTGAGGTAACACCTACTCAACTCAATTCAAGGATCGAACTGGCGATCGACTCCTACTTGTCTAGTCTCCCATCATCACTAGGTCCTGGGTCACTTGGAACACCAGGTGTCTCCCTCACCACTTCACCACCAGCTCATTGGTCAACCAATCTAAATCTATATTGTTTTTCGATCCTACAAATTAATAATTATAACAGGTATACAAGTAATTTAGGCTTTAATCTTTCTCCAATGATTTCTCTATCCCTATATATTCTTTCATATCCTTATATATTCTTTCATATCCTTTCTCAAATCTGTGTATGTGTTACGTCACTCACTTTTTCCCATTTCACTCCACCTCACTATAAAAAATGATTTGACCCGGTTAAATCCACCTAACCCTACTTTTTAGTGGTTTTTGGTCTGACATTTTTTTTAATTAAATCTCTTAACACCCTGTTGACATATTAACAAATAATCCCTTTAACACAAGGAGGGAGTAATGTCGACATGTCACCCTTAACACTCCAGTGTTAGGGTAAACCCAAGGGCCTAAGATTTGAATGGCACATTTTTTTGACAACCTGACTTGCATATGAGCAATTTTTGGCAACATGCATATGTACATGTAAATTGAAGTTAAAAAAAGAAAAAATCAATGGCATAAAATTTTTACCAAGCAACATGTAACATTTTTTTTTGAATGGCTAATTTTCCCCCTTAAATAATTACACCTTCCAAGAATTGAACCTTAGTCTCTCCACAAGAGATAATTTCTCTTAATCACTAGGCAATAGCCTAAATAGCCAGCTTTTACTAAACAACATGTAACATAAACACAGCTTTTACTGTTTACTTGTTTAACTCACAAAACTATAATAACAACGGGAAAAAGTTGTTACTTAAAACAATAAAACATGATATGCAAGTAAGAAACAAAAACACAATTTTGTAAACACCTAAATAAAAAAACACGGCGTGCATACATGCATTAGGTTCAAGATCAAGCAAATCTCTTGAAATGTATGTGGTTCCTAGTATTATAGCCGTTATCACCTTCAAAAAAGTATTCATGAAAGGAAAACACATGTGCATTATACCTCCAAACAAAGAAAATAAGACGCATCTTATGGAAGAAAAGAACAAAAACATGTATGCACATGCACATTTAAGTTTATAGTACTCGTATAAGGTATTAAATCGCCATGACGCCCATACGAGCCAAGTGTGCCCTAATGTCTCGTTTATAAGCATTGTACTGATTAGAGAGAAGGATGCAATATAGGAGCAGAGAGCGACTTCATTTTCAAAGGCCGAACCCAAGACCTCCCTGAATTTTATTTGTGAGGTGTGTAGGATTTGCCAATGGACCACCACTCTAAACATTGATGCTTTTATTTGTGAAGTGTGTAGGATTTTTTGGAAAGTGTAACTAAAGAAGTCCACGTCAGAAAGGAAACCCTTTTTGTTTTTTTAAACTGCAAATTTGGATCACTGACAAACCACTGCCACCAGCAAAACCACCCAATCATATCCATCTTCACTAGACAATAATGTCTATTTTCTTAGGGTTTTCCAACATGTCTTCTCAGAAATGGGAATGCAGATGTAGGTTGTTTTAAAAATCTTGAATACATGAAACTATAGAGCATTATTTAGGAATTATTAAATTAAATTAGTTATTGTACTCTTTCATCTTTTATTAAATCTCATTAATCTTAGAGTTAATTACATAGTTAGTCCCTGTGGTTTGCATAAAGTAACATACTTAGGTACTAATAGTTTAAAATCACATTCAAGGGTATTAACTTTTCATTTTGTAACGTTTGGGGGTATTAAGGCTATTTGTAGGCTTAAAATCACATTCTATTAGTACCTAAGTATGTTATTTTGTGCAAACCACAGGGACTACCTATGTTACTACCCTAGAAGTTAATACCTCAAAACGTTACAAAATGAAAAGTTAATACCCCAGAAGGTGATTTTAAACTATTAGTACCTAAGTATGTTATTTTATGCAAACCACAGGGACTAACTATGTAATTAACTCTTAATCTTATATTCTTTTATTAAATCTCATTAATCTTGTATTTAACTACACGAATGTTGTCTATCATCATTGACAGTTTGCCATAGTCCATTAATACACGCCCGTCCGACTGGCACGGTGTGAGGTTTGTTAAACCTAATAGTGCTATTAACTAATGACCCGCTCGCCATTGGCCTCGGCGATTAAGTCGATATAAAATGAGGGAATCAATTTAGGATTTTTAATATTTGAAATTACCACATCTGATAGAAAGTTGAGGTAGCTTCCTGATTTGAGATTTATAATATTTGATTTGTGATGTGATTTGTTTTCCAAAGTTTTTTAGGTATGGATCAAATAATCGAATTGCCCTAATTGACTCACATGGTTCTCACAAAAACAATGATTCTCATTTGAACCACTTTAAATAAAAAATCGTGTACACCTTGAATGCTTTTAAGCATGATTGTCTAGATATAAATATTTGTTGGTAATCAAATATATTTCTTTTTTATCCTTGGATCCTATCCTAACGAATCTATATATTTATAAAAATTATGTTTCTTTTGTGGCAATCACCCCCTCAAGGCCTCAATATGGTTGTTCTGCTCAGATTAAAAAATAAGTTTGATTAACAATAATATAATCTATCACGATCTCATCCTTATCCCCCTATATTATAACACAAAATAACAAAGTCATATGCAACTAATTAATGCTACAAGCCCCTACACTTCAAGAAACGACCAACCCTCACAATTTATAAACTTATGGGGTATGTTGTCAGTGTCACAAATTAAAAAAAAAAAAAACATATTTAATTTATAGTTTGAATGGACTGATGTTATAATCACACCAACCATATATTATGTTCTTTCCTCCAAACTTCAGAGAACGTTATTTACGTTGTTGGATATGATGATTGATCCAGCTTTTGAACCAAATTATACATAACTAACGTTAAAAATTTAAAGTAGATATCAGAATATGAGAGGTTAAAAACAGCTCAAAGTGTATGCGTAGTTCATAAAACCACCCCAATCATCACTGAAATAACATAAATTGATCCTCTTTGGCAATAAACGTTTATAAATGGATTAAAAGTCATGGGTAAAGTGTATTGGTTCAACCAAATCCAACCGGTAGTGACCCATTATCCAACCCACCCGTTTTGCCACCTCTACGGTCAGGGGCGCAGCTTAGTGGAGTGCCGAGGGGGCGCCCGACCCCTCGAACTTTTCGACGCGTAGTGTTATGAATAGTACTTTCCTATAGAAAATTTTTAGGTATATACGTTTCCACCCCCCCGGTTTCGGAAAAATGGGGGGGGGGGGGGGCGAAGCTTCGCCACTGTCTACGGTATTAGTCCTCAAAATAACAAGGGACAATGAAAGTACTGATTAAAGCTTTACCTTTTCCAGTGCACAAATCCAACTGGAAAACCTGCATATATGAACATTAAAATATATCAAAAAAAATGTCATCAAGTAGTCATGAAAGTAAACAGGAGTTGGAAACAAACCTTACATGATCTTTGTGCTCACGCAACAAATACAACAATACTAATCACCCTCAAGACAAATTGTTCTAACCTCGGGAAAGTCAACATTAAGTCTCATCACTTGTTAGAAAAGTCAAACCTGATTGACAATACCAAAAGGGTGCTAATAAAGACACACCCCAAAATCTTAATTTCACACCCTGTATACGGGCCGTATAGCGTTATACAGCCCGTATAGAATAATCTGACATGACAAATGTTAGGCCGTATAATGTTATACGGCTCGTATAGATGGAGAAAATATTAGGTTGTATAACATTCTATACGGGCCGTATACAATTATACGGGTCATATACATTATATGAGATTTGGGTCGTATAACATTATATGGGCATATAACATTGTATACGGGGCGTATAATGTTATACGGCCCGTATACATGGAGACAAAAAAACATTCTCTGGCATTTTTTTTGTGCAACAATCAGTTATACGGCCCGTATAACTCTATACGGGCCCGTATACATCTAGGGGTGTGAAAATAAGATTTTAGGGTGTGGTAATAGTGGGAGCCTAACAAAAAGCCACATACAAAATTGGCACAAGATACTTGATTTATATTGCAGGTTAGCATTTCAATCCTAACATGATTCTGGGGTAAGCGAAAGAAAACTGTTAAAAATAATAACAGTAAATAACGGAGATCGCAAAATGTGCTGATAAAAAAATGGGTTATTTTCAGTATCGGTAGAAACTAGAAAGGGCATTGACTTGACTTGCAAATACCTTTCATCCTTATTTAAAATATTGTTAAATATTTACTGTGTTAGTTATGCTACAAAAACTATTACTACTACAATGATTGAAACCTTCGATAAAAAAAAAGAACAAGTTAGGAGGTTCTATGCATCAGAAATAGACTTTTGGTGAGTTTCAACCTGTTTGACTTGTTCCTGTTAGCTTAATGTAAGGATTTGACCTGTTTTACATCACCCATTTATAGTTAACTAGATTTACTATATATAATTAACTAGTTAGAAACCCGTGTAGTACACAGGTTAAATAATAGAAATATTAACAATTTTCCGTGCATTTAATTGCAGAGGAAAATAAGAAAACGATTGAGGAATTTTAATATAAGTTGACCGCAGGTCGTGGAAGTAATGATTGTTAATGCCCTTGTTTTTCATACTTTTAACTCTTTTTTCTCTCCGTACATCTCCAACGTCCACTTTTCTTTTGCCGGAAACATCACTTTTCCGGCAAATCTTTTCTCCTTTCCTAGCAGGTCACCGGAAACCGTTTTGGCACCGGAGAAATTTCGTTCGGAGCTCTGTTTTTTTTTCTCGTTCGGAACTCTGTTTTTTCTAATTTTTCTCTCCGTACAAGGCCAACGTCCACTTTTCTTTTTGCCGGAAACATCACTTTTCCGGCCAATCTTTTCTCCTTTCCTAGCAGGTCACCGGAAGCCGTTTTGTCACCGGAAGCCTTTTTGCTGGAAACATCACTTTTCCGGCCAATCTTTTCTCTGTTTTTTTTTTTCGTTAAAGTCAGAAATTTGGAAATTCAGAGGGTATTTGAGCGGTTTTTTTTGTTGGATCAGGTTGTGATTCAGTGGATTAGAGTGGTTTGGTTGATGATTCGGTTGGATCTTGTGACGGTTTTGTGTGTGAAATTGGTTTTGCTGAGGAAAAGTAGAAGAATTTGGGGAATTTTTGATGATGTGTGAAAGCAGGGCTGACGTGTCGATCAGGAGTTGGTAGAACTTGCGCCGAATTGGTTTTAGGTACATCTCCGGCGAGCCTGACTTTGCGGCCAATATACTTTTGATCCGGCGGGGCTGAAGCTAACACGCAATACAAGGTGTTTTTTATCCAACTTTTCAATTAAGTAACATCTCTATATCTCCATATCTTACTATATAATAAAAGAAACCAATAGGAGGACACATGTCATTCATTGAAGACATCTATTTTTTATAGATAATTAATATCAATTAAAAGATAATTATAAAATTAAATTTAATATAAATTTAAACAATTCGTATATAACATAATATAATATTTTAAAATATTATGTAAATGATTTATTTATTTTATTAAACTAAAGTAGTTAATGGTAGAAACTATTTCAAAAATGCTTACAAGGGGTAAACAAAAATATTAATCGATGTTTATTGGTTCTATACTTTTATTTTTGTGTTCAACTCTCAACTCAAATACGGTAATCACCATGTTTACGTGACATTTATAAGAATCATCACCGCAATCACCCCATCCATTGTGTATCGAGTATATCCGTTAGTTTTTTTTAAAGATATAAATTTTTATTATATTCATTCAACCCTGTAATAAACGAGGTTTTTTATAGATATAACATTTTTATTTTTTACTATACAAAATTACATTTATGCAACTCGTGTAATACACTTAGTTTTTAAAAATATAATTTTTTTATTATGCAGTATATAAAATTAAATTTATTCAATTCATATAATACATAGGGTTTAAAAAGATATGACTTTTTATTGTTTGATATATAATATTACATCTGCTCAACCCGTATAACTCACGAGGTTTTTAAAAATGTAACTTTTTTCATTATTTAATATATAAAATTAAATTTACTTAACTCGTACAACATGGGGTTTTTAAAAATACAACTTTTTTATTATTTAATATATAAAATTAAAAATTTTCAACCCATGTAATAAACAAAAGTTTTAAATATATATTGTTTTATTATTTGGTATATAAAATTATATTTATTCAACCCGTCTAATAAACGAGATTTTAAATATATATTTTTTATTATTTGATATATAAAACTACATTTATTCAACCCGTGTAATACACGGGGTTCTAACCTAGTATTTAAGTATACAATATTAATAATATCTCTATCTCTATATATATTTACGTATACAATATTATATACATGTAATATAAGTTTTCTGAGGAGGAGTTGGGTAGAAAGTGGGTTTTCCTCGAAAGTCTAGGAAGCAATAAGAATGTGACACATGGCATGGAGGAATTTTAACTAAAAGGGCACTTGTGTAATTTGACATTTTATTTTATTTTTGGAATTTTATCTCTCATTAACTAACAATGCATAATTATGGAAACTGTTTCTCCATGATTTTCTCAATGGTGGTTTTCGAAACATAGTAAGATGTGAACAGCAAGCAAAAAACGAATCCTGTCCGTCTTCTTCTACATCACAAACTGAAAACCCTAATTTCAGTTCACGGTGAAGGTGGTTGTCGTCGTAAGTTAACAGCCGGAGATGGTTGAACGGAGATGAAGATGGTGATTATGATGGGTGACAGGCGGAGACGATGATGAAGGTGGGGGTTGAAGATGGAGGGTGTCGAAGAGAATCGGAGATGACGACAGAAGGATGATGATGGAGAATTTCTTGACGCTGTGTTTTACCATTCATGCTGGTAATGATGGAGGATTTCTTGACATTGTGTTTTAACATTCATGCTGGTAATGCTGGAGGATTTCTTGACGCTGTGTTTTACCATCCATGTAGGTAATGGCAATGCTGGAGGATTTCTTGACATTGTGTTTTAACAGCAAGCAGATTAATACAGTTGTGTTTTAACATTCATGCTGGTAATACTGGAGGATTTCTTGACGCTGTGTTTTACCATCCATGCAGGTAATGCTGGAGGATTTCTTGACATTGTGTTTTAACAGCAAGCAGATTAATACAGATGTGTTTTAGCATTCATGTTGATAATGCTGGAGGATTTCTTGACGCTGTGTTTTACCATCCATGCTGGTAATGCTGGAGGATTTCTTGACATTGTGTTTTAACCATAGTTGTTAAAAGCCACCGCCTCTTGCGCCTAGGCCCATTTTTCAGGCGAGGCGAGGTAGTTGCGCTTTAAGTCGAGGAAATTGCGCTTTACTTCTCTAGGTGATGGTTCAGGCATAGATTCCGGAGAGTTTCCAGCAAAATTCTCTAAATTCCGACAAGATTCTAGCCAAATTTCTACTTTTATCCAAGGAAAACTACTTTTCTACACTAATACACTAATATTTTTAGAACTTTTGGTTCTAAATAGATGATATATAGTTTTATATAATAGATTTTGTTTATTTTATTTGAAGAATAGTATTCTTTTTCTAATACATAATATAGTTTAACTTTTTTTCATTATGCGCTTAATTTTTCTCAGGCCCTCCCTTTTTTTGCGCTTTGCGCCTAGGCCTCAGGCGAGGCCTATGCGCCTTAAGTGCGCTTAGCGCCTTTAATAACTATGGTTTTAACAGCAAGCAGATTAATACAGTTGTGTTTTAGCATTCATGTTGGTAATGTTGGAGGATTTCTTGACGCTGTGTTTTACCATTCATGCTGGTAATGATGGAGGATTTCTTGACAATGTGTTTTAACAGCAAGCAGATTAATACAGTTGTGTTTTACCATTCATGTTGGTAATGCTGGAGGATTTCTTGACGTTGACAATGTGTTTTAACAGCAAGCAGATTAATACAGTTGTGTTTTACCATTCATGTTGGTAATGCTGGAGGATTTCTTGACGTTGTGTTTTAACATTCATGCCGGTAATGATGAAGGATTTCTTGACATTGTGTTTTAACATACATACTGGTAATGCTGGAGGATTTCTTGACGCTGTGTTTTACCATCCATGCTGGTAATGCTGGAGGATTTCTTGACATTTTGTTTTAATAGCAAGCAGATTAATACCGTTGTGTTTTAACAGCAAGCAGATTAGCAAATAGATTAATACGATGTGTTTTCTTGATGTGTTTCTTCATGAAGGATAGAAGGAAGAGAGAGAGAAGAGAGAAAGGGAGAGAGAGAGAGTGAAAAAATCGCAAGAAATGTGGGGTGGTTATGGAATGACAATTATTTCCATATTTAAAACAAGCTAAATGACATATCTACCCCTGATTAATTAAATAATCCTATTTTTAAGAAACACATATTACCAAAATGCCACCAAGATGATCTCAACCATTAAACACATTGGATGGCCCAGATCGCTTCCTAGACTTTCTAGGAAAAACACATTTTCCGCAGGATCCCCACTCTAAGTTTTCTATTATAAAACACTCTTTGAATTTGAATTAAAAATAAAAATAAAAACACATACGTTTATAATATTATATAAGGGTGAGAGTTGGCTACAAAGTCTATTTTTCCTACAAAGTGTACAAAGTCATAAAACACCATAATGTCAACCATAAAACACACTTAAAACCCACAAATAACACAGTGAAGATTACTAAAACACCATATTTGTGGGTTTTGTGTTGTGTTTTGGATGATAAGGCTTTGATTATCGAATGCCTAACATTAGTGTGTTTTATGTTGATTATCATGTTGTGTTTTATATTCATAGTTGTACGATGGTGTGTTTGAAGTTTTTAAGGACTGTTAGGGTTTTGATATTGTGTTTTAATGATTTTCATTATGTTATTTGTGGGTTTTTAGTGTGTTTTATGGCTGAAATTGTGGTATTTTATGACTTTGTACACTTTGTAGGAAAAATGGACTTTGTAGCCGAACCCCACCCTATTATATAATTATTTTAATTTAGTTTAATACTTTTATTTAGTAAAATAAAAGGGCTTTGTTATAATACATTACTGTAATACATCACTTATTGTGTGAGCTTACTTATAACTCTTTATTTGATCATTAATTATTGAATTTATACGCACCTTATTGATCGGTGTTTGTTTTGTGATCACCCATTGACACTGTATACCCATTGTACGTGTTCTATCGAGATTTTGCGGTATCGATTTACTTGTTACGCGTGTGCTCTTTTTGGTTTATCGGGTGATTTGTAACAATCATAGACGGTAGATATCATGACTTTTCATTGAGATCGTGTTCGAGGACGAGGGATGCGGGGAGGGGAAAAGAAAGGGGGTATAGTTTGCGTGTGGCTTCGTGGAATGTAGGAACCCTTAGTAGTAAGTTGTTGGAGATCACAGATACACTTAAAAGACGTAGGGTAGAGATAGCGTGCATTCAGGAGACTAGGTGGAAGGGACATAAGGGGGATGAGCGCAATGGGTACAAGTTGTTATAATCAGGGGCTGATGGGGTAAGGAATGGGGTAGGATTTCTAGTGGCTATAAACTTGTACAAAAATGTGGTAGAGGTGATACGACACAACGATAGGATCATGGTGTTGAGATTAGTACTAGGAGAGGAAGTAGTGGCAGTTGTTTGCGCTTATGCTCCACAAGTGGGATTAGGGGATCAAGAGAAGAGATATTTTTGGGACTGCCTAGACGGAGTTGTGAGGGCCATACCTAGGGAAGAAAGAATTTTCATAGGAGGCGATTTTAATGGCCATATTGGTAGGCATAGTGATGGTTTTAATGAGGTTCATGGGGGTTTTGGTGATAGGAACAACCCTGGTAGGGATCTATTAGAGTTTGCGGTGGCTCACAACCTAGGTACTTTGAATTCTTTCTTTAAGAAGAAAGAATCACAGTTGATTACTTTTAGTAGTTGTAGACGTAACACTCAGATTGACTATATTTTGATGAAGCTAGGAGATCGAAGGTGGTGGAGGGACTGCAAGGTTAAACCAAGGGAGACAGTAGTGGCTCAACACCGTTTATTGGTGGCGGATATAGTCATGAGAGGAAAGCTGACCAAGGGAGAGAGGGTAATGCGACCTAGGGTCAGATGGGGTATGTTAAAGGGCGACAAAATCAAAGTGTTTAGAGATAAGGTCCTCTTAGTGACATCGCCTAGAGTAGATGGGGACGCAAACCAAATGTGGGAGGACATGGCAAACAACATTACTAATGTAGCGAAGGAAATGCCAGGAGTCACAACAGGAAAGAGGTGTGGCCAAAAGGAGTCATGGTGGTGGAATGAGTATGTGCATACCTATGCAGTTAATGCGGAAAAATATCGGTTATCGGTCAAGGACTGATATTTGAGATATCGGTTATCGCGGTGAGATATCGGTAATTTATAATATCATGCATAAATATATATATCTTATAAAAAAATAAAATAATACTTCAAATTTCCAATAAATACCTTAAGAATTCATTGGGCTAAGTCAAAATTTTCTGACTTTTAGGAATAAGCCCAAGTTTTAAGAATGAGCCCAATTTAAGAATGAGCCCAAGTTTAATAAATACTCACATATGCGTATTTTACATCCACAAACTTCATCTGCCATAAGAAACCCTAAAAGTTATTACAGCCGTCATCCCCATATGTCTTGTTTCTTCTAGATCATCAACACCACACATCCATCTGTTGTCTTTCTTCTTCAGCGCAACACCAGGTAAGCAATCGATTGTTGATACAACCGTCATCTTCAAAGAATAAAACCATAATTATGTAAAAATTGTTGATACAGCCGTCAATACTAGTGGCAGGATATAAAGAAAAATGTAAAAATTGGCCCAACCGAGTATCTCGACGAGAAGACCGATACAATATATACAAAATATCGGTGTTTATCGCCGATATTATCGGTGGCCGAGATAAGACCGATATTACAAACCGATATTTTGAGCTAGGGCCGATAACCGATATATCGACGCTATAGCACCGATATAGCGCCGAGATTAATTGCATAGGTGCATACTAAAATAAGGATTAAACAAGGGTGCTTTAGGGATCTTTTGAGGTGTACAGTCGAGGAGGAGCAAGTGGCTTTAAGGGAGAGAGATATAAGGAGGCTAAGAGAGAGGCGAAGAAGGCAGTGTCAGAGGCGAAGAACGCAGCTTACAAGCGGATGTATGATCGACTGGAAACAAAGGAGGGGGAGCATGACATGTTCAAGATTGCAAAAGCTAGAGAGCGTAGAAGGCAGGACTTAGGAGCAGTGAAGTTTTTAAAGGGAGAGGACGGATACGTTTTGGTCAAAGAACACGACATTAAGATGAGATGGCAAGCGTACTTCTACAATCTTTTCAATGGCGGGAGGGATTACCAACAAGAAAATGATGATTCACCTACTCAAAGGCGACTCCGAATAACGGCTACTGTCGATGTATCACACGGGATGAGGTGAGAACAGCCCTTAGAAAGATGGGAAGGGCTAAGGCAGTTGGGCCAGACAACATACCGATTGAGGTATGGAAATGCTTAGGAGAAGAAGGAGTTCATTGGCTAACTATTTTATTCAATCTTATTTTCAAATCTGGGAGAATGCTAGATCAATGGAGGAATAGTGTAGTAGTTCCTGTATATAAGAACAAAGGGGACGCCCAATGTTGTGAGAATTACAGAGGGATTAAGTTGCTAGGACACATTATGAAATTATGGGAGAGAATAATTGAGACGAGAATCAGAAGAGAAACTCAAGTCACGGTAAACCAATTTGGTTTCATGCCAGGGTGATCGACTACAGAAACAATACATATTCTAAGGAGATTGATGGAGAAGTATAGGGAAAAGAAACGGGATCTACACATGGTGTTCATTGATCTTGAAAAGGCCTATGACAGTGTGCCACGTAGACTGATTTGGGATAGTTTGGAGAGTAGAGGGGTTTCTGGGAAGCATATAGACTTAATTAGGGATATGTATGTTAGGACTGAGACTAGTGTCCGGGCGCCTGTAGGGGATACTGATTTTTTCCCTGTGGAAGTAGGACTTCACCAAGGGTCTGCTTTGAGCCCTTTTCTATTTGCAGTTATCCTAGATGAGTTGACAAAGGGGACATGGTGCCTAATTTTTGCAGATGATATTGTGTTAGTTGCTGATAGTAAACAAAGCCTGAATGCGAGGTTAGAAGAGTGGCGAGCTACTTTAGAGGGCAGAGGTTTAATGATTAGTCGATCTAAGACTGAGTACTTGTATTGTGACTTTAGTGGAGTAGACAACGACGAGGACATTCAGATCACCATTGATGGTCAAGTGGTTCCGCAGGTAACTAAGTTCAAGTATCTAGGATCGTTTGTTCAGAGGGATAAGGAGATAGATAGTGGTGTTGCCCACCGCATCCAGGTTGGATGGTGTAGGTGGAGAGCTGCCACTGGGGTATTGTGCGATAGGAGGTTTCCAACTAAATTGAAAGGGAAATTTTATAGGGTTGCAATTAGGCCTGCTATGTTATACGGAACCGACTGTTGGGCCATTAAGGAAGTACAAGCACACAAGATGGATGTGGCAGAGATGAGAATGCTAAGGTGGATGTGTGGGCACACAAGGTTAGACCGGATAAGAAATGATGTTTTTAGGGAGAGGTTAGAAGTAGCTAGTATATCTAGATAAGATAAAGGAGGGAAGATTGAGATGGTTTGGGCATGTGAATAGGAGGCAGACGATATAGCCAGTTAGAGTGGTTGAAACTCTCGAGGTGGAGGAAAGGAGGAGTAGAGGCAGACCCAAAATTACTTGGGATGAGCGGATTATGCAGGATTTGCAAAGATTGCACTTCTCTGAGAACATGGTCCATGATAGGAGCTCGTTGAGACGTAGGATTAAGGTTAAGGATTTCTAGGGGAGGGTACAATTGTGTTTTAGGTGTAGTGTACGGTCGTAGATATGTAACTATGTGTATAGGTTGTTTGTGTTGGTATATTTGTCTTGTTTACCATGTACTCTTTCACCACTCATGTGTTTTTTGGTAGCTTGATACACACACACACACCTCATGTTATATTTATTTCTTTCTTGAGTGTTTTGAAGCCGAGGGTCTCACTGGAAGCAGCCTCTCTATCCCTAGGGGTAAAGGTAAGGTGTGCCTACATCCCACCCTCCCCAGACCCTACCAATAGCTTCTGCTATTTGTGGGATTTTACTGGGCATGATTGATTGATTGATTGACCGCATGTCGTGGATCAGGCTAGGTTAATAAAAAAGAGGGAAAATAATGTTGGGGTCATAGAATTATTCCATGAATTAAGTATAAAGATATAATAGATATTAGATACGATTAAAAAACAAACTACAATAATAATATAAATACATATTTCGGGATGCATTACATCGGGAACCAAAGTTTTATTGGGGAACCATTTATGGTAAAAAAAAAAAGTCAAAATTTGGGATGCAGGAACTTGATCTCGACTGAAACTGCACTTAAAATAGCAAATACGAGCAAAGAGTGATTTGCAGTGTACATTATGATACCTGTGTGGCCAGAAGGTAGCCCCGACTCCCGTGAGTGAATCGGTACAGGATACGTTACATTGGACACCAAAAACAACAAAGATGATGGATGGTTTAATAGGAAAAGTAATAAGCAACAGTGGGGAAAATTGGCATCCAAAATATTACTTGAAAGCAATAAATGGTCAAATAGGTGGAAAACAACCCATAATATTTGTAATGCATAAATATCCTAAATCATTATTAACATAAATTACTATTTATAGAATATTAATTTTGTTATAGCTTTTGGCATATTATTTACTACGGATATTCTGGGCAAGATGTGTTTATAACAGGTCAAATGTGTAAACAAAATAAATTAGCATAAAACAACAGGCTGAAGTGCACTTTTCATGCATAGTACCTCCTAAGTCCTTTTATTCAAAAGCGTAGATTGTTAACTGTAAAAATTTTATAATTAGACTTGGCCTATTAATTAATTATAAAAAAGTAATAAATGGCAAAAAAGTGTTTCAGGCCAACCCAGCTCAACCTGACAAATAATCACCTGTATTTAGCTGTTATCCAATTTAGGTATAAAACATCAACTTTTATGTTAGAAGGACCGGAACCTGCTAATAATCAGTAATCCAAAACTAGGATGCTTCTAATTTTCAACAATTAATTACTGAAATCTCAAAAAACACCGGGTGCATCACAATGCTGATTAATCTTTATGGTTTTCTTGATAATTATTTTTCAGTGGATGACACTTGCGTGTTAATAGGATGGGCAACGAGACACAAAAATTGCAATAGGATGCTATCAATCAAGTGACAATAGCAAACACACAGATAAAGAAATGCTTACCATATGCCATTGTGGTATGAACATAATGGAAGAACCGAGAAGTTTGGGATTTGTGGTGATGGTGTGTCAACTCGGGGTGCTTATGTGGCAGATTTATTCAGCTGATGAGGTCGTTGACAGGGAGGGCCTCAATCTTGTCAGCTACCCTGCTAATGCAACACAATAGGGGATTGCTGAGAACAGTGTAGACAGTGGCGGCCACTTTCCTGACACAAAAGCACAAATAAAAGAAAAACGATCAGAAGTTTAACAATCAATATGTATTACATTGACGGTAAGAAAATGCAGGAAGACCTATCGACTGAGAATCATCATGTAAAGTGCGATAACCATATTCAGATATAATGCATCAGATTTTTGAATAAGCCATAAGGAAGAGATTCAACATACCTTTTCAGGATAGCTTCTCGTGAAAACTGAGACAACCATGAAGATTGCTGTAAGCCTGTAATGCAAATTTATAAATATAATATTATTATATTATAGAACCATAGTTGTTAAAAGCCATCGCCTCTTGCGCCTAGGCCCAATTTCCTAGCAAGGCGAGGCAATTGCGCCTTAAGTCAAGGCAATTGCGCTTTAATTCTCCTGGTGATGGTTCATGCGCATATTCCAGCTAGATTCCTAGATTCTGGAGAGTTTCCGGCCAAATTCATTAACTGGCCAGATTCCAGCTAGATTTCTACTTTTATCTAACGAAAACTATTTTTCTACACTAATAAACTAACATTTATAACTTTTGGTACTAAATAGACAATATAAAATGTTATATAATAGCTTTAGTTTTATTTTATTTGAAAAATAGTATTAATTTTCTATTATATAAAAATATTTTAAGTATTTTTGTTGTGCGCTTTTTTTTCTCAGGCCTGCGCTTTTTTTGCGCCTAGGCCACAGGCAAGACGTGTGCGCCTTGAGTGCGCCTAACGCCTTTAATAACTATGTACAGAACAAAACTTCATAATAGCTTTCAGCTGATCATTTGTACCCAGGCCCCTTGTTAATTTAATTAAACTCATTATTGAGAATTTTGTCAAGCATTTTGAGTAATACATGAGATATAATATCATTTAAATTTGAAAACAGCATTCAACTGGTGGCAAATTCAGGACGTGGGGCACCCAATCAAGTGTGAAAAGACTTTAAAGTTTAAACCAGAAAATCTAAATCAAAATGGACATAAACATGTTATTATCAGCTTCGTTCAGACCCCTTCATTGCAATTCTACTAGTTATGACATGTCGCAAAAATAAATGCAATCAAAGGAGAGAGATGCTCCCTAGGGAGATGTTTAAAAGAAATATAATTTCCCTTTCATGAGTCGACTAAAAATCATCTTTCTGTCTGAATTCTGATTACTTGTGTCATTCTTTCACGCCATATAAATATAACATATTGAAGAGCATTTTAAGATGCATTTAACTTTCTCCTAGTTGTTTATTTGGTTAATTGTAATAGTCAGGATTTAGCACCTTACCTATTTTCGTACTTCAGATGTAAATCATACTTGCCTTGCCAAACCATAAAGAAATGCACTTAACATCTAGAACAATGTTCATCTGCAACAAAACAATCGGAGAACAAATATTATGAGAAAAATAGTTTATATAAGTTGCTTATTTAAAAAGAGCCTTGCAACATATGATAACTGCTTCAAAGTCTAATGTCTCGCCAAACTACGTATACACATGAAAATGAAGAGAAAAACTAAACTATGAGCCTAATTTTAAAAATTGACAGATTACGTCCATATCCAAAACTAATAATCCATCTATCTTGATGAAAATGATGTTTAAAAGTGGCCCTAGCCATAGCTACTTCATATTTACTGGTGGCTTTCCACAACAATAGGGAAGAATAAGCAACTATAGATGCCTTGTTGTCCATAACTTGTTACTATGAATGCGGATTAAACCCATACCCAAAGCCTTAAGGTATATTCATCTTCATCCATAGAGAAATGGAGAACGGCATGCCAATAAGATTTAAAAGATTGATTTGACTTGATTCGTGTATCATACTAACAGTCCGGCGAACATAGTGATATAGTTGCTTTGCCTGCAAGTCGCAACACGAGCTCATAGTGTTCCAAAACATGTCGCTAAAATTGGAGGTCACTCAATATAAACTTAGCATCTCTTTTGCACGGTGGTTTTTTTTTTTTTGAACGGCAAGCTAACGTACTCCCATGTACTACCAGCTCCTTGCAGGATTTGAACCGTCCACCTCGGGAGGCATCTTACCACCACACCATGTCCCTTGGGGACCTCTTTTCACTTTGGTGATGTGGGATTTCACTAAGGTGTTACAACTCGGTTTATAAATAGAGAGTATCACCCCTTGAAAAAGACACATTACCCTTATCCGATTATAGCTCTTGGTACAAGTATAACTTCATCAACCGAAACCCTAACCAACCACTGCCGCACTAATAGAGACCTTGTTCCGAGATATTGGGTGCACGTAATCAACTCTTGTTCATGAAATTGAGCGATTTATCCGATCAACCTACTTCAATTAATACCAGTTGTTTGAATGAACGCTTTTAGGGAGTCTAACATTGGTTGCTCTCTTCAACCTTTTTTAGTTCTATACTTATCCAAGACTACTCGTTCAGTTCCTCGTTCCCATGCATGTCGTCATCCACCACTAGAAACCATATCCAATTGGTTATGTTCCATTATAGGACTATCAATACTATTCCCATGTAAATCCCCATTCATGCTTTGTCTTCGTGTTTAAGTCGTCTTCGTATTTCAAATTCACAATCCCGATTTTTCTTGTTCCAAATTTGGCCTTATTGCGACTTGTTTCTATTACTACTACTACTCCACACCAAATCCAATTGAAGGCTTCCTCGAAATTTTCTCCATGTGTCACCCTTTAATCCCGTGAAGCGCTCTGAAGTCCCAAACACAAATTGCACTTGTCGTAGTTCATCTATTTACCTTCATGATGTGCACTCATTGTTCGTGATATTGTTCTTGTTCTTGAGTACACGCATCACAAAACCCCACCATCCCTATTGCTAGTCAGTTGCACTTTCAAAGGCAATGTATCACACGTTTGAGCACGCGTTTGGGGGTTTTCTTCCTCGTAATCAATTGTCCGCTAAAGTGAGAAAGAGACGTATTCCGTTTCCTATACAAGTTTATCTAGTTCCCTATTTGCAGCCTTGTATCTTATACAAATAAAGGCCATCACCTCATATGAGAAAGAGACATATATCTCTTGAGATCTCATTTGTGATTATAGGAAACAATTAAATCCAAAGCAATAAACCTACTATAGAATGACCTTTGAAGCATGGTGAGCAAAGTCTAGTCATTTGTAATCTCTTCATATCGTACTGTGTCCGTATCCAATGTGCCATACTGCCATCTCATGCGCAAGTGCCATACTGCCATCTCATGCGCAAACATTGATGTACTTGAGTCTCATCAAGGCGAGTTGTTTATCAAATTGCAGTATTGCCATTGAAAAGAAGACCTTAAATCGATTCTCGTATGTAACTCATTGACCATCCAAAAGTTAATCTCATAAAAGAGGACATGTGGAACCCGAAAGCATGTCTAATCTCATCACTCCAAGCCTTCTAAGATCTATCTAGTAACAACACAACTAAAGAGTAGATGAAACCTCAAGTTGAATAAAGTGGAAGGTGAATACATGCTTTACTAGAAATTATGAGTTGAAAGTTCATTTCCACATTGGAGAAACCCTAACTCCTAGAAAGGTGAAGTAGTATGGATAGAGAGAAAGGAGTCGGATAAAAAACACAGTTCTATTATTATGCAAGTTAAATATAGAGCTATAGGTAGTTAGGTATAGTTCTATAGTGAGCAAGAACCTCGTACAAACATCAATCTAAGTAAATAAAGTGCAATATGTATATGTAGCTCAAGATATATTTACGTATAAGCAAGAACCAATTTTACCCACGAAACTGAGACACGTACTTGTCTATCATAAAGTACATACCAGAAGTTAGCCCCACGTCAAACGCCACATCAGCCTTCCTTCAAAGTTCAATCTAGCCACCGGACAATGCAAATTGAGCAGCTAGCCTTGGATTGGATGTCTGACTACTGAGCTATATTACAGCATTATTAATAAAGAAATAAGCAGATCACACCAAAACAAGATACACGAGACTGCAAATGGTTTGTCTGAACTGCTGCAGACAGATCAACAGGGATGTCAAATTCTTCACGATTATTCAACAATGTGATGGGCCCTGATTCTCGTCTTCGAAAAGCTTTCCATATGAGAACTAGCTAATAGTTTCTTCAATACAAACTGGTGAATGGTGTACTGATACTGCTACCAATAAAACGTACATCCTTAACTCTCCTTTTAGTTGACATATACCTACTTATGACTGGGGTCATCAGCTATTCCTAGTAGCACTAAATCTTTCAGAAATACTAAATCACCAAATCACTAAAAGTCCCTAAGGCTAAACGAAAATGTACCCTAGATGTCTACTTATACAACTGGTATCCTAATATAAGATGCATTATCTTCTGGACCAATACCCTAGAATCTAGATGTCTACTTATACCACCTACGATACAACAACCATACCCAGTAAATCCCACAAATAGCAAAGCTACTTATAGGGTCTGGGGAGGGTGGGATGTAGACAGACCTTGCCTCTATCCCTAGGGATAGAGAGGCTGCTTTTATACCACCTACGATACTAAACTCTATAACTTAGCATTCACTAATTTCTTCAGAACCTGCGATAATTAGAGCTTGAAACATGTCTTCAGTCAATAGAATCTCTGATTCGTTTTTTATAACTTTAATCCTCCGAATGACAGCTTTCAGTCTCCATGTTTCGATACGGATAAGATATGTAGCATGAATGCGATAACAAGAGCTTGGTACAGGTATTCGGTCAATAGTATTTCTAATTCATTTTCTACAACTTTAATCCTCCGATTGCCACTTTGACAGCTTTCAGTCTCCGTGGTCCGATACGGAGACAATAATAGATCAGATATGTAGCATGAAGAATCATTGCTCCAGAATTTTTTTAGGATGTGGTCATATAAGCTAAAGAATGTGTCGTCACAAAAAAAACAAAGATTCAAGAAGATGAAACCATATGGTGTAAACAATACAATAAAAGCATTGAAAATCTGGTAAACTAAAACTAGGTGATAATCAAGCCACACAAGTGGATTAGTGTCTCCATAAGTTGTAGTATAGCAACCCAATTCTCCAAATGCACTTAGTTAAATAGCTTATAGCTAATAGTTCAAATAAAGGGATTACTTAATTAAACGCAAACATTAGAGAACCATACGCTTCTACCAACTTAATATGCCTTTTTTGCAATTTGAAACATAAGCCGTCCACATTTCAACGACGAGTCACGCGAGATTTCTCGGACCCAGCCCATTGACCAGAACTTGAACCATACAACGGACCCTTGTCAGCAGCACCCTGAGGAATGATGGAGACACTTCATTCCACCAATTATAAGTGAAAAGCACACCCCAAATTTGAGCCAGCCCATTTAAACAAAAAAAAAAAAAAAAAACATTTTGCCTATTTTGCCACCTGGCCAGGTATAAGTTTGAGTGATATAGCAAGTAATACCAGGTGAACGGTGTATCCGTCGCCATAAGGAGGAGGAAAACGGTCATCTGAGCTTCCATATTTCATCCCATATGACCCACCTATATAACAAGATATCAAAGAGTCATGAGGAGATACTGGGAATATTAGACTTAAACAAGTGTAAAGAGAAGTTTCACAAAACTATAACGCAACGAGTTTGAAAAAAAGTCAGAGAAATGTGTTGGAGATGAACTAAAAGGTAACATAATCTTTTGTCTCAAATCCGTTGTAAATTAAAGTAAGAACTACACTAAAAACATCAAAAGAACTTTTAGTTAAAACAGCGAAGCATAACCACAATAGACTAGTTATCCGGTTAATGATCTTGATCTCGCGTATTTAAAGGATTACGGCTCTTTCCCTTTTTCTCTTATCAAGCAGAATAAAGTATTAAGTTGATGACATGCAAAAAGTATATCAAAACATACTGAAGAACAAATAATCTTCAACACAGATCAGTTGATTACAAGGGTGAGACCGATGCAACATTATAAACCCTAAAGCCACCAATGATTGTACATAGAAGAATCCTACATAACACAAACTACTGCAGATTGAAGAATCAGTTTATTATAGAAACTTGTTAAGAGATAGGATAGATAGTGATCTGAGTTTATCTAGTTTCCTTTTTAGGCCTGGCATCTCTTAAAAATAGAGGTTATTACCTCAAAAGATATAAACACATATAATTCCCGAATCCCGAGATTCGGATTACAAAACTAATAAGATAAGTTGGATAAAATTCAGATCTATCTGCTACTTATAAAAATAAAGGTCATAATTTTCTTGAAACAAAGTTGGTAATCTAATTTACATCGAAGAATCTTAGCACATAGGAAAGCATTTCCCACTAAGAACTTATTAATGTGCTAGAATGAAGGCACAAAAGATTATGAAATTTGTTCTTGGACAAGGTCTGACTTATGTTATATTTTGATAATATGAACTTACTGAATCAATCAAAGGGATTGATTTAGTTCCAGTATTCTAAAAGTACAAACTAAAAAGGAATGACTTAAGTGAGTACCAAACTACCCATTACGGTTTAAGGTAGGCTTCCTTAACGTCAGCAAATGGAGCAAGTAACTTTAGCCAAATATAAAGGTAACTAAAAGGGTATAATGGAAAATACCAGCATCGCGTGGTCCAGCATCAGTATTTGTAAGTTCCACACGGAGCTTTTCAACTTCACGCGCCATAGAAACCAAGTTCTTCTCCATTGCTTGTCTTTGTTCCATCAGCTCTATATTTCCTTTCTTCTCATAATCAATAGCAGCTCTACAAGACGCAGAATAATGTTAAGTTTATAAATTTATGTTAAGCGTAAAATGTCATTTTCGTCCCTAAGGTTTGGTCAGTTTTGCAACTTTCGTTTAAAGGTTTGTTTTTCCTCATCTGGATCCAAAAGGTTTGAAATCATGTCATTTTCATCCGGCTTGTTAACTCCATCCATTTTTCTGTGTTAAGTCAGGGATATTTCCGTCTTTTTTGTTAACTTAAAGGGCAATTCGGTCTTTTGAATACTTGTATGTTATGCTAAATGCTTGTAAAAAGGTGAAAAAGAACGAATTACCGTTTAAGTTCACAAACAAGACGGAAATACCCCACACTTAACAGAGAAAAATGGATGGAGTTAACGAGCCGGATGAAAATGGCAAGATTTCAAACCTTTTGGATCCAAATGCGGAAAAACAAACCTTTGGACTAAAGTCGCAAAATTGGCCAATCCTCAGGGACGAAAATGGCATTTTACACTTTATGTTAAGTAACTGTTTAGCTATTTATGCTTTAAATATAGAAGAAATATAGATACCTAGTATGCAAAAGCTCCTGGAGAATTCTCTCATGCTCGGCTTTTAAAGCTGGAAGTTGCTTATTATCAGTTTGCAGTTTTGCAAGGTCTTTTTTGAGAATCTGAACCTGCCCAGATAAATCACGCCTTATAGAATTTAGCCTCTCAACTTCAGTATGAAGTTGTGCAGCCTCATTTTTCAAAGGTTCAGTGGCACGAAGATCAGCTTCTAGTTTCAAAGCATTGTCAATCAGCTTTCTCGAATGTATTTCATTTTGTTCTTGAATATCAGCAATTGCATTATTCATTCGCCTAAGTTCCTCTTTGGCAGCACCCAAATCTCGTTGTAGAGCAATTCTGTCTTCAACTAACCTCCTGTTTTCACCCAAAAGCCTAAGTATTTCATGATGTTGGATTTCAAGTTCTTCCTCCAGCATGGCAGGATGAGGTGGCATAAGTCGAGGCATAGGGGCCCGCGATGGAGGCCCTCCTGAGATATACCCATGCCGGTTGTCATATGCGTCACGAGGATAACGGTTTCTTCCTGACATCTAATATGACCCTATAAGAATGAAAAATAAAACATCGCATCAAGTAAAACCACAAGCGTGCAAAACACCCTAATATGTAAAACTAGAAATGTAAAAATAGATAATATAACTTATGTTCCTAAACCGGGTTAGACATCGCAACACTACCGTTTGTTTGGTGGTGTTTCTGTATCTAAACAAACCATAGACTATCCTATTTTACCGTTGATGCCATCAAGGCTCAAGCATTGAGGTTTCTATATCTAATCAATCCTCTCACCTCATCCTTCAGCACATGTGTGTCATATCAATAGTTAAAATCCATAATATAATCATGTTTTGTCTATTAAGCACTTCTCCTAATTCCTTCAGCCACAAACCTAGCATTACACAACTGCCTATCACAAACAAACACCATGAGTTTTCATTTCAATTTTCATATTGAAATTTTAACCTAATTCAACAGAGAACATAAATTCTTATAGAAAACCATATGCACAGCAATCACATAACCGCTTAAACTCGTCACAAACAATAAACAAGCATCAAACAATCATAAGTTGAGAGAATTTGAACAAACCAATTCGAACTAAATCCACCAAGCGATTGAAATAGATCTAGATGAATTTCCTTCGCTAATTCAGAGCAATCTTCGAACCCTAGCAATTGAACGATAGATCCGTCGTGTATTGAAGCCCTAAGCAATCTTCGAATAATCGAATCAAACAGCGTCTCAAATTTGAATCGAACAGTGTCACTATTTTAATCTTCGAATCAATCGTTGATGTTAGTGATTGGTGCGAATTGAATAGGATCGAGCCAACGTGAATCAGCAACTGGTGAGAATTTTGGTTGAATCAGCGATTTTTGTGCGTGAATTGTGGTTGAATCAGCGTCTGGTGAAAATCAGTGTATGAAGATTTAGGATTTTTGTGCGTGAATGTGTGAATCAGCTGGTGAGATCAGATTTAGGGTTCTTCATCGTGAACAACTGCATATGGTGAGATGAGAAAATGTGTGCGTATGGTGAGATAAAAGATTTAGGGTAAATAAAGTAGAGAGTATTTTTGCCACCGTAGCAAATTTGAGGAGTTAATATTTTTGCTACCAATCTAGCATGAAAAATAAGTTTGCGCGTGAAAAATGGGTACTTTTTTGCTAGTGCTTTTTGCAGTAGCAAATTTTGGTGGTGTTTCTGTATCTAAACAAACCATAGACTTGCTACATTTGCTAATTTTGGCATGAAGTTGATGCCATCAAGGCTCAAGCATTGAGGTTTGGCTTAGAATTTGGGGGAGTGAGAGAATCACATGAGATATTGTACATGAGTCAATTAGTTCGAACTTCGAAGAGAAATGCATAGACATTGTGTTAACATGAGCATGATTAATATGACAAAACACTTGAAGACAACTTGTATCTGATGTAGCCTTACCTGATGATTTAAATGTCTGTGGCGGTGTGGCCTATTCTTATAGAGTTATAGTAATATGATAATATGTATAAACAGAAGAAGAAAGTTAATAACTTATAACTATTTAATTACTGCTGCTAAAACGGCTTCTAGCCAGCTTCTAGCTCAAACATATTAGCTATGTAGTCCGAGTGTCAGCATCGAACATGTGCCTTATCCCAATGTCAATCTCAAACATGTTTCCTTACATTCCTGTGACATTCAAATATTGTTGTCCCGATAATTTCGAGAGGCGAAGTAGGGAAAACGAGTCTTTAATGTTCCCAGATCTCCGAGGGCTGAGATCTGGTGTCCGCCCGCCCCATTGTATCAGTAGCTTGACAAATGACAACAGCAACAACTCTTTTTCTAACGATACACATATATCCTACATGGCTATAGGTTCAATTAAGATTGTTCCACCAGAAACTGTAAGGAGAATGTTTAAATAATAGATTGATTCTTTCCAAATATAGCTTTATTGTGAGATGCCTTAAAGACGTTGTGAATCTTAGCACTAGGGCAGCTAACAATTATAGGCTACAGTTTACTATCTCGATCATTACTGGGTTAGCCGATGAAAATAACGGCCAAAAACACAACTCATTCATGCCTGCCATCTCTAGCAACAGTGCACCTATGTTAATCCAGCACCAGAGCATCTAATCATTCGTACAACATCAATCAAGAGAAACGACAATCCATTCATCTCCAATCAAGAGTTTTGTCGTAATGATCATGCCAATAACAACACAATCAATGGATGGGAAAATGACGAACAAATCGAAGGCAAAACTCTAGTATTAACAAAACCTACAGTAATTGCGTGAAAACAACGGGATTCTTCTGTAGAAACAATATAGCGAATCAAATCAACAAAATTATGCAACACGAACCTTGATTTCTGAAGTATATAAGCTCTGCTATATTGTTTATGTAATGTACAAATAGATAGCACAATTTATGTCACTACTTTAGTAAGAGAAGATGGTGTGCCAACAATTACCGGATATGTTTCATCTTAACTTAAATAATGTCAATTACATCAATGCGCTATGATGACTTGCTAAATTTGCTAAAATACTTGCAAGATGTTAATGCCATCGAGGCTTGTGCATTTAATTTGGCTTAGGATTTGGTCATGTCTCATATGGCAATCTGAGTTAGGGGTTGTTTGTTTACCTCTTAATGAGGCTCTTAATGGTTCAGACCTCTTACTGGTTTAGCACTTAATGGTTCAGACTGTTTGTTTCACGAGCAGATGTCTGAATGGTTCAGACATTTGCCTCTGAATGGTTAAGATTTATACATAGTCTGAATGGTTAAGACCTATAATCTGAATTGGTCAGGCATTTGCCTCTGAACGGTTAAGCATTATATAGGCTCTTAATGGTTCAGACCTCTTACTGGTTCAGCACTTAATGGTTCAGACATCTTACTGGTTCAGCACTTAACCATTCAGATGTTATTCAGATGTTGTCAAACAGCCCTTTAGATGAGGGGGTGAGAAAATGACAAGAGAGATACATGAGTCAATTAGTCCGAAAAGAAACTCATAGACATTAATGTTAACATTGCCATGATTAATATGACAAAACGCTTGCAGAGAACTTGTATCTGGTGTTGCCTTCTGTGATGATTCACATAGTAATATGATTATATGTTTAAGCAGAAGGAGAAAGTTAATAACTAGTTAATTACTACTGCTGAAACGGCTTCTAACTAGCTTCTGGCTTAAACATCTATGTAGTCCAAGTGTCAGCATCAAACACGTTCCTTATCCCAATGTCAATCTCAAACAAGTTTCCTTACATTCCTCTAACTTTCAGAATTTACTGTCCCAATAATTTCGAGTGATGAAGCTAAGAAAACGAGTCTTTTAACCTTCCCATATCTCCGAGGGCTGAGATCTAGCGTCCGCCCATTGAATCAATAATTTGACAACAGAAACAACTATTTTTCTAACGCTACACTGTAGAAGAACATTTAAACATGAGACGGTTTCTTGCCTTAAAGACATTGTGGATCTTAGCATCCTAGGGCAACTTACACTTATAGGCTACAATTCTCTATCTCGACTACGTTAACCGACGAAAATCACCGCTCAAAAAACAACTCATTCATTGCAACTATATAACCACTGCACACATGAACTATGTTAATCCAGCACCAGAGCATCTAATCAATCAACACGAACTACAATTCATTCATCTCCAATCAATCATTTTACCATAACACTCACGCCGATAACAACACATTCAATTGAAGGGAAAACAAAAAGAACAATTAAACAAATCGAATGCAAAACCCTAGAAATTAACAAAACCTAAAATAATTGCGTAAAAACGACGCGATTCTTCTGTAGAAACAACATATCGAATCAAATCAACAAAATTATGCATCACGAACCTTGATTTGTGAAGAAAGCAGATGAAATTCCGCGATATTGTTTATGTAATTTGCTTTGTTGAGTTGAAACCTCCACACCTGAGTTTGGTTAATCAGGTCGGTCAAAAAAAGTTTGTTGGATGCAAGGTGTGTTTTTGGGCTGATTCCGTGCGACGTCGTTTTGTGGTTGTTGGGCTTTAACGGTGCTTAAGTAATGGTCAAGACCCAATGGATCAATGGTGAGTTAGATCCAATGGATCAATTATTTGTGGTGCGACGTCGTTTTGTGGTTGTTGGGCTTTTGCGAGTATGCAAGCCCGTAAGGACTATAAAGAGACTAGGCACGAAACCATACCTAGAAGAAACATCTGAAACCGATTATTGGAAAAGTCGGTTATTGTAGACCCGATTTCGTACCTGAACCTACCCATAGGGTATGGATTTTGGTAAAAAAGAAAAAAGAAAAGCCTGACTTAGAACTGATTATAAAAAAAGCTGGTTATTGACAACAATGTCAAATCCCCAAAAATCAAGTGTCGTGTCTGATCTAGGAGGTCCGTTGGAATGCTCTTCGTCACTGGAACAAAGCTGCAAAACAAGACACCGTTAGCCTCGTCACGGAGGACCTCGGGGGTGGGGGATCCGTGACCAACCTCCGGCGTGAGAATAAGAATATGTTGGGATAATAAATCATATTCCGACGCATAAATTGGTCAGAATTAATGGTGTGGATTATGTATTAAATGTATTCAACGTGATAGTGAGAGCGATTCTTTTGTGTTTCTTGTGTCATAGGTTTTTGGGTGCATACCTTTCTTTGATCACCTCCTTTACTTATAATGGAGAGTCCTGCTTATCGGAGTGGTCCCACTTTTGTCAAGATCCGTTGTAAACCATCGGACAAAAGGAACGTCTGGATCCCGGTCAGAGATTCGTTCTCTCCAAAGAATCATATTTGTCCTTTGCCATTAATGTTTATCCTTTCCCTCAAACAAACTCACCGCCTTATACTTCTCCAATGTTCATACATTAAATGCCACCGAGAGGTCACATAGCCCCTGTTCACACCAGAACAGTAAACATAACTGTCCGGCGTGACCCTGGCTCTGAGGCCCCTTTGACAACTTGCCTGCCAGCAATAAGATGCCAAGCTTATCATGGTTCTGGCCCAATCCTTCATTAATCATCATGGGCCGCTATTTCACAAAAAAAGTATAAGCCCAGACGTGGGGCCCAGCCATGGACCCTCATCGTCAAACAAGAAAGTTTAAAAGTGTATCATGACTTACCTGCAAATCATGGTTTAGTTGGCCATTTTGGACATCCAGCTGAACGGTTATCGAGCAACCACAAGTACTTATTTTTCGTGAGTTTATTATCATGTTAGATTTTTAGTACTTAACCAGCTTTAGATAATGATGACCAAACTATCTAATTTAGATTTTAAAGCTCCATTTTTTTTCCAACGAACTTCGGAGGTATGTTGGAATTAGGGGTGAGCAAAAGGAAAAACCCGACCATTACCCGACCCGACCCGAGAACCGATAAAACATAAAATACAGAACCGATTCACTACCCTAAATATAGGGTCGGTTCTGGTACATATGTCAAAGTCGGGTTTCACCAAGAAAAGAACTGAGAACCGACCCGACCCGATTTTATATGAAAAATTGGAACCGATCTAAATACCTAGGTACTTGGGTTCGGGTCGGGTTGGGTATATTTTTGGTTCGGTTCTCGGTTATTTTCGGTCCGGACCTAAACTTGCTCACCCCTAGTTGGAATGGAATTATTAATTCCATATCTCCCCACAACAAATTTGAAAAAAATTATATTTTGGCTTGGTGGAAGGGAAATGAAACGATTTCCGATTCTAGTTAGTATGGTCTGGTGATCTACCAAATTTTATATTTTGGAATCCGTGCTTTCTGTAAGTGGTCAGGTTATATCAATAAGATGAACGAGGACGATGTAGCTAAAGAAATGTCAATCCCACTAACCGATTGAAAACTACGCACAAATAAACATCAAATAACGAGGACGATGTTCTCCAAACAACAACGTAAACACCGATTAAACACCAAAAATATAATGCACCCTGCCCTTAATAAAGCTTCGCCCATGGATCTTCTCCTACCTCTAATGCGATCACAAGTTCAACTTTGGTCCAAAACTCAGAGGACACCAAACCACCCACAAAAGCGAGTGAGCGGTTGCTGAGCGAGTAGCCGCTAACTTTTTTTAAAACAAATAAAAACGAATATTTAAAGTAAAACTTTATGTTTAACGTTACATTTTCTATATTTATTTTTTATACAAATGTAGTATAAAGTAAAGGAAAATTGGTATTTAATAAACCAATCTTTGCCCAGTTGGTAAATAATAATCCAACCTACAGAATTGGTATATAATAATCATACCTATCAATATGTTGGTACTCAATGAACCTCCGTTAGTTTTTTTAACTGAAGTTAGTTTTTAAGTTTTATTTATTACACAAACAGTCCCTGTAGTTATAAGTTACTAGTTTTAAGTTTTATTTATTACACAAACAGTCCCTGTAGTTATAAAAAAATCATAAAAATCCTAAAAAATCATAAAAATTCTAAAAAAATCTTAAAAAATCAAAAAAATTCTAAAAATTCTAAAAAAATCAAAAAAATCTTAAAAAATTATAAAAAATCAAAAAAAAAAAAAATCAAAAAAATCATAAAAATCATAAAAATTCTAAAAAATAAAAAACATCGATTTATAAAATTAACGTGTTTCGCTTTACGGAAATTTTACGAAAAACGGGCAGAGTTTCCTCTGTTTTTGGACGATTTATACAAAACTAAAATGAAACTTAAACTAATAAACTCTTACCGGAACCGAGACGACTACGTGACCCAAACTGACCCGACTAGACCCGAAACCAAGTAAGCCCAAATCAATTGTAACAAACCGGACCTGAATCAAACCCCATCACCACCGCCAATTGCCGCCTACCCACCACCATCTAACCCCATCACCACCGCCAATTGCTGCCGCCACCATTACCTCTCCCTCTTCTAATCGGCAAGCTTTTAATTACACCACTCATGTAACCCCCAAAAATATCTTTACCACCAAATTCAGAGATAAATTACAGAGTAAACCGTAACAGAACCTCCTCGCCTCTAACAGCCACCGGTTGCCGGAATCCGATTCGCCGGAAACACCTTCACCTTAGGTTTTCTAGCGAGACGGAGATACAACAATAATAATAACCAACGCCTCATATATCTTTCTAGATTCCAATAATATTAATGGCGAAAAAGAGGAAATCATTGGCAACGAGCCTGGACGAAGTGGATCGGACGATGTACTCTTTCTTCTGCAACGCCGCTAATTCTCTCTCGCAGCTTTATTCGCAGGCCATAAGTCATCAGAAGCTCTCATTTCTCTCCGGTGAACGCCATGGTTTGGTATATCATTTCTTTTCAAAACCCTAGTTTTTGTGCTTTTTTGTTTCTATCAGGTTTTGTGTTTGTTTTGTTTTGTTTTGTTTTGTTTTGGTAAGTTTAATAATCTGTCTGTATTAGCAAATTCATTAGGGCACTTTGTTTGTATGTGCTATTTGTTGAAGAAATTGAATATGTGTTTTAAGATTTTTTTGATTTTTTTAGAATTTTTAGAATTTTTTTGATTTTTTAAGATTTTTTTGATTTTTTTAGAATTTTTATGAATTTTTAGGATTTTTATGATTTTTTTATAACTACAGGGACTGTTTGTGTAATAAATAAAACTTAAAACTAGTAACTTATAACTACAAGGACTGTTTGTGTAATAAATAAAACTTAAAAACTAACTTCAGTTAAAAAAACTAACGGAGGTTCATTGAGTACCAACATATTGATAGGTAGGATTATTATATACCAATTTTGTAGGTTGGATTATTATTTACCAACTGGGCAAAGGTTGGTTTATTAAATACCAATTTTCCATATATTTATATATTATTAATTTGTAACACAACTTGGCTTAAGAGGGTTGTACACTTTGCATAAGTTGTTTATTGTGCTATTGTTATCTATACTCTACGTTTATTTGGTAGTACACTTTCATCTATTTATATATTATTAATTTGTAACACAACTTGTGTATACGGTTGTTGGTTCACTCTATTATGTGGTAATATCTTAACTTTTCAGTTGTTAAGACTTGATTTGTGTTCAACAAAAGATTCGAAATATGTATTTCGGTCCAAATCGAAACGAAAAGCAAATACAATAATCAGATTCTCATGATCCAAATCTTTTATTGATAACTAAAAAACAATGGGTGATTAATTAGATATTTTTGAGTCGGCCAAGGGTCGTGATTTCAATGGAACAAACAATTAATAATTAACTAAATTTGAAACGTTATTACCTTTTGAGTAGCCCAGAGTCGAATTTTGATGGAACAAACGGGTTTTGAGTCGGCCCAAAGGATTTTGATTTCAATGGAACATGAATGATCAAGGTAGCCCAGAGTCGGATTTTGATGGAACAAACGGGTTTTAAAGGTTTTCAAACTGATTTGAGAATCAGTGGTTAAATTGATTTTTTTTTATAAAAATCCATTCAAGTATCAAGAATAAGTTTAAAAAACTATGACATGACACGTCATCAAGTTTACATGAAAACCTAGTAATCACCCAATATTGGAATAATAAATCAAACTTCAGTAATTTTAGGGAGATAAAAAAAGATTCAATGACTTTAGTGGAACAAAAAGGAAACTTGGTTGGGCTATGTGTTGTGAAATAATAATCTCACTCAATAACTAGCAAAAAGTGTTACCAATTCAGCGCCCCTTAAGCAGAGGGGCAATAACTAAACCATCAAATAACTAAGTGTTAAATAACTAGGTGTTGTGGATTAACTAATATATTAAATACTAGTTAAAATAAATTTATAAAAGATACATCATTTATATAATTTAAAAATATATTAAATAAAGGGAAAATCACGAAAATAACCATTGACCAATTCAATTCGCAAAAACGAACATATGTAGGGTCTCACCCATGGTACCGTAGCGTTTAAGCCTAGACGCTTCATTTTTTTTTTCTTTTCCACCACGGTTTATAAATTAGCATAACTTTTTCATACGATAATATTTAAAAAAAATTACATTTGATGCAATATTTTTTTATACTATTGTATAAAAAAGTTATGCCCATTTAAAAACTATGGTGAAAAAGAAAAAAAAAAGGAAAAGTCTAACCTTAGACTCTTTCCCAACTTGTAGATGCTACCTCCAACTTTCAGACGCTGCCTTCAACTTTTCATAACACGTGTCGCAATTAAGTTGACTCATTGGTTTAAAAGTGTAGCTTTTAAGCTTAGACGTTAAAGTGCCATGGGTTTCCGTGTGTGGCATCTAAGCCCAGACGCCTCAGATGTTCATTTTCATGAATTGGCTTGGTTAATGATCATTTTCGTGATTTTCCCTTGAATAAATTAGATAAGAATAAAAGAAAAAGTAAGTGATGAGGTGAGGGTTTAGAATAGTTTATTGTTGGAGAAAAAATTAAGTTTAGAATAGTTGGGGTTTAGAATAATATGAGATGTTGATGTGATGGGTTTAAATTTTTAAGTTCCACATATACAAAACTAGTTAAATAATAAACAACCCAATATGGTTCCATGAATCTTTATAACAGATACACTTCCTACCTTTTTATACACTTAGGTATGATATTGGTAATGTTATACATTACTAGCTGGCAACATTTAATCCCTAATTCAGTTTGAAATTTAAACCCAAACTATGCAAAATTATAACTTTAACCCTAATAAAGTTTACATAAAAAGGTTCCTATTTTCTCCACTTTGTGTCCTTTTTAACATGCATGTGTCTAAGAGACCAATATTTCAGTAACTCATTTCATGGCCCCTACACGTACGTGTGCTTAACATCTTCACCCAGCTTTTCTTTTCCAATCCAAGGGCCCATAAAATCATAACCCTCCACCCCACCTTCACTAATTCTCTCTTTTGACCCAAATTGGCATCCTGTTCTTCATTCTTACTGTTGGGAAGTTTATTATGGTGTCATCCTCAGCTACCCACCTGCATTTGCATGCAATACATCAAATACTAATAACAAGTTGTTAAGTTTAGTCTCTATACATGCATGCATTAACAGTGACGGATCTAGAAAATCCGCATACGAGTAACGTTTAAAAAAAGGGGGTAACGAAATCGAATAAACGTCTAATTTTTCCAAAATTTACACTACCGTCGAAGCGTCACTGGAGCGTCCAGGGGCAAGGGGGGTTACCCCTTGTAAAACTATAGGTCCGTCCCAGTGCATTAATGATGCTAGTGTTTTAATACTCATATCATGGGCAGTGTAGTTATTTGACACTGACTTAGGTTAAGAAATTAACGGTCATAATTAACACAAATTTTACATATTTACCATAGTTCCGAAAATGGGTACTTTGCAGGCTGTGATGTATTTATCCTAAGAAATCTAGGAACTATGGTTCAAAAAATAAGTTAGGAAAATGGGTAGTCATTTGAATTGTGGTGAAATTACCATTTTACCCTTTGTATTATTAATAATTACCTGAACTCAGTAACAAAATGGTGGAGGAATATGGAAGCTTCTAGTCTGGCTAAATCAAGCCCAGGACATAGCCTGAGTCCTCCTCCAAAAGGAGTGAAGTAAGTGCTGCTACCACTGCTCATATCCCTATCCTGTGCATCACAAAATATTCAAATTTTCATATGGTTTAATAATATAGCACAACTTAAACATCACAATGTATCTATTAACTACGAGTGGCGGATCTATAAAATCATTATAAGGGCAACGTTTTAAAAAAAAATAAAAAAATCTAAAGGGGTAACGAAATCGAAAAACGTCAAATTTTTCCAAATTCTACACTACCGCCAGAGCGTCAAGGGACAGCGGGGGTTACCCCTTGTTACACTCTATATCCGCCGCTGTTAATTACTACACCAACATGTTTATTATTATTTAGTTACCTGCCACCTCCAAGGGTTGAATTGCAGAGGTGACTCATGGTGATTATCATCAAGATGGACTGATCTGAAATGAGTCAACACACACCATCCTTTTGGTATAAGGTAACCTTTGATCTCCACATCCTTCATAGCCTTTCGAATCACCCCCATTATAATATTTCCTAATCTTAGGGTTTCCGTGATCACCTGTTTAATCATTTTTAGTGTTATCACCAGTAATTAGTGTACATTGTTGATTTAGGGAAACCATAGGGCTCTAGCGCGTCAAGTTCAACTTACATTTTGCGTAAATGGTAACGATAGGTAATCATCCCAACACAACGGATCTCCGAGGTCCTTTTTACGTCTTTTTAGCTCCAAATTTTCCTCCTAGTCATCATCATTACACAGTGAAGTAGGTGAGAAAAATGATTATTAGAGTGAAACGATGGCGAAAAATGATCATCACAACTACTAAAGGTGGATTAAATACTATGCAACTGTTAATAGTGCATGTCACCTTCATTATCATAAGGCCATGCAACATGAATCAATCTAATGATTTTATTATTGCATTACAACAAATATATGGGATATCTTTATGATTTATATTAACATTTCAAAATAATAAGTTTATATCACACTTACAAGGAAAGGGTGTAAAAGTAGCTTAACTTTATAGTTTTGTGAAAATAATTAAACATTCCATACTTGTAAGTTTTTAAAAACATAAAAGTTTGCATCCATATTTGCTACAGCTAAAATCCGCACAAATATGTAGCGAAAAACCATTAGCTACGGATTTGGCTGGTTGCTAATACATAACTTAGTTGCTAAAACTTGTTTATCTAGGTAATTTGTCCACATAATTAAGTGTATTTTTTAATAACTTTACACATATACAGTATAATATAACACATGCAGGTACCTTAAGTTGATGAAGAGCTTTGGGACAATCTGATAAATATTTAATGGCCAAAGTTATAAGTAAAGGGACTGAGTCCTCTCCGGGAATCATCAAATCAATCATATTTTCGGATATTAATTCATCTGTTAGCTTTTCGCTCTTATCGTTGAGTAACACATCAACCACATCCTTCGAATCTTGTAAAATAGAACCCCCATTTATCCTTTTGTCACGAATAATTTGAAGGACTAATTGCACCATCTTTTTCTTGGCTTCTAATGATCGATGAAGTTGTGTTCCCGGTAATTTTATTGGTAATGACATGAGTCCTGCAATGAACTTTTGGAACTGGATCCTCAAAAACTCCATCTCTTCACCCGGATCCAAACCGATCAACGCTTTCACCAGTACTTGTAACGCAATCTAAAAATAATCAAGAGACACGATAATCAGGCCGCTATGCATACTTTTTTTAATAACGATCACTCAATGGATTGATATCCATATCGTACAAATTCACATTTGAATGCACGAATATTATGAAAATAACATGTAAAAGAGGCAGGGAACATATGATTAGTAACATGGACCATATGGAAGTGATATTTGTGACATTATAATTACATTATAATGATTATGTAACCAATAATAAGGGTTGTAATTGCTTTATACCATAAAAGTGTTGAGAAAAATCAAAAGTTAACATTTACTTTTGTAACTTGCTATTTGCTTAAACCCCTTTTCCCCACACTTAAAATACCCAAACAAACTACTTTTTGGTTTTACAATTTTGTTTTGTTATTCTTACAAATGGCCAAACTAGTTAACAATCAACACATTGTGTTTACATTGTAAACGAAGATATAGCTTTTATTGTTATTCAAAACTAATTAAAATCAGAAATAATGTTTTTGAAACTTTAATCTAATAACGTCACAATAAAATAACCTACTTTATTGTATAGTTAACTACCACTACATGAAAATAGAAAAAAAAACGTTAAATTTGGCATAAAATTTCAATGCATTTAGTTACTTTTTTAGATATCTTTTACCCAGATTATACACTGAATAAGAATAAAAAAATGTCTAAATTTTAAATAAACATCATTGGAAATATCAGATATCATTTTTTTGTGCAAAGAAAAAGATCATAATATTTAAATATGGTCAAATGAAGCAACTTGCTTTAGGTTTATTTTATACAAAAGTTATTGTATAATTAGAAAAACCCTGGAAGAGTTTGGCAAACTTTTATAATTAGTGGTTTTAATTATATTAAATATAATAATAATATATAATCATAAAGACTTAAATGGCGGATGAGCAAAGATTATCATTGATTGATAAAATCAAGTTTTTAATGCGATGAAATATTTCATAATTCTGATTATGAAGTAGATTTTGCAAGGGAAACAATCCCAAAACATTTGGTAAACTTTTACAAATAATCATTGATTTAAATCATCATCATCATATTCATATTAGATGCAAGAAAACCAATTAAAATAGCTAAAAATACTAGATATACACAAATTAACAAGTGAGCGTATATTACATATAACTTCTTATGTTTATGTTCAAAGCAATAGTCACAAATGCATTATGTGGTAATTAATTTGTGTTTCTCAACATTTGAAATAAACTTAAAAACTTAGAGAAAAAGAGATTGCATACATGTTTGGTTTCGTCTTGAATGTAAATAGGACGATCTTCATTCCAACTAGCCATGGATTGCAAAAGCAGTTTTCGCATGTTCGAAGTGACTTGAGCTTTAAGATAAGGAGACTTGAAGAAAGAACCAATAAGCCCATGGATTCTCCGGTGTAAACTTCCATTTATCCGCAAAATCGACGACTCTCCCATCAACTCCGTCAACGATTTCGGATAACACGGCACAAAACTCTTGGCATCACTTTGTAATATCATCCTACTCACTTCTGCATCAGTTGACACGATTGTTGGACTACCAAACAAATGTGACTTGAACACCTTCCCATACCTATCATCCAAATACCACAAAATTAAATTAAACTACTAATAATATTTTAAATTAATATTAAACTTTGCTTTCTAATCTCACACCGTTTAAACCAGCCGTTTGAATTTGCACCAAACGGTCTACTTTAAACGGTCGTTTGTCAAACAGCCGTTTAAATGAATTTTTTAAACGGCTGTTTGAGAATTCGTCGAACAGCCGTTTAAATGAACTTTAAATGGCTGTTTGAGGATTCACTGAACGGCTGTTTGGGGTGTGGGAATAGTATGACCCTTCATATTTAATTGTATCGAACGAACGGATACATAATCGGAGTTAAATACTAACAAGAGACGGCGTTTATCGATAAACGATTGAGGATGATCGGTGTAACCACATGAAATGAAATCTAGGGTTTCACCAATGAAAGGCCAGCCCATGGTTCCTGAGAGAGTTCTCTTAACGGCCACCGGCGATTTACGTGGACGACGTCGTTCATTGATGAAGATGAAAGTGACTACTACGGCGGCGTAGAGGATGACGGTGGTGGTGGAGGGGAGGAATATGGAGTCCATGAATGGTGGTTTTGGAGTGTGCAGTTGTTAAATAAAATGAAAATGTGGACGTAAGTGTGTGTACACGCGTGAAGCTTAATTGGTGACTCATCACATAATACCTTGATAAAGTCGTGTTAAGCAAAAGCAAAAGCAATTCAAGTTTTTTATTATTATTTTTTGATAATTCAGATTTAGTCTTTCTTTATAGCCTTTGTTTGTTTAGAGGTGGAATTGTGTATTATGATAATTTAGATTTAGTGCTACAAATTGCCATATTAGTCTTTGTTTAGAGTTGGAATTGTATATATAACTGATAACTTTCAACTATTGTATCCTTTCAGTTACAACATTTCATCTCAATTATTGTGACGGTTCGACCCCTATATCAAGATATTTGGTCAATATAAGACACGAATTTACTAGTTTGTTATTACAGATAATACACTCTTGTTCTTTGCAAAAACTTTCAACCTAATTTTTTTTTGAAAGGAGAACTTCATTAAAACACCAACCAAACGAAAATGTTGCACTTAAGCGGAACCCAGCTGCACCAATCCATAACATACCGGTTGCTAAAGTCAGCACTAGAATAGATCAAATTTTTAACAGCAGCAACACTGAACGAGCTTGAGCCGCTACCATTCCATGTCCAACCGTCTAGACTAACAGAGAGAACCACCTCTACAATAGCCTGTGATAATTCCTGCCATTCAAGTAGTTCAATAGCAGAACTAGGATCATGCTTCCAAAGCCACAATCCGCCACCTTCAAGACGATCCCGGACGCAACATGTTTTAACAATTTCTAACTTGAATAAATGAGGAAACCTGCTTTTCAAGGGGACTACGGACAGCCAAGGATCGAGCCAGAACATAATTTCATCTCCTCTTCTGACCACCCCTCTAAAAAAATTCCGAATCGGGAGGTCGTCCACAACCAGCTTATTTAGAATAGACGAAATATTGCACCAAACACCCCCAAGAGATTTTTTAACTGGAATGAAATCCCAGCCAGATCCGCCAGAATGGATGGGATTGATCACGCTGATCCATAAATTCTGTTTGTCGGTTTTAAATCTCCAACCCCACTTCGCTAAGAGCGCCATATTCACAACTCTAAGCTTCTGCAGCCCCAACCCTCCCAACCTTCTCGGCGAAGCAACCCTATCCCACGCGACCCAATGCATTTTCTTGTCGGTATTAGAACCACCCCAAAGGAATCTCCTAATCATCCTTTCCAGGTCCTCCACAACTCCACAGGGGGCTCGATAAAGGGAAAAGAAATACGTGGGAAGACTTTCTAAGACCGACCGGATTAAGACAACTCTACCACCCATGGAGAGTAACGGGGCCTTCCAAAGAGCCAATCGCCTCTCAAATATCTCGTACACGGGTCTCCAATTATTTATTTTGTTCATGTTAGCCCCAACGATAAGACCGAGATACTTAAATGGGAATTTTTCCGCCCCCACCAGATTTGCCAACTCTTCGATATCCCCGAATCCACCCCTGAGCCAAATAAATTAGATTTTTCCGAGATTGATACGTAAACCTGAGCATACATGAAAGCATCTTAGAATTCTGACCACATTCCGAATGTTCTCACTGGACCATTCGCCTAAAATAAGGGCGTCATCCGCAAAAAAGAGATGGGAAATGGACGGACCATCATTCGGCAACTGAATACCTTTAACGATCCCCAACTCACACGCTCTATGCAACATACACGAAAGGGCTTCCATAACCACCACGAAAAGGAATAGGGAAACAGGATCCCCTTGCCTCATACCTTTTTGGCAGTTGAACTCGAAAGTCGTAGCCCCGTTAACCAACACCGAGGCCCTGGCAGACACTAGAACCCCCTTAACCCACGAGCACCATCTATCGGGAAAGCCCATTTGGCCCAATATATCTAACACAAAGTTCCAATTGATATTATCGTACGCCTTCTCAAAGTCAATCTTGAGAAAGAAAACCTTTTTCTTAGATTTTTTAACCCAGTTGTGGACTTCATTTAACACGAGAGGACCATCCAAAATGTGTCTCCCACTCAGAAATGCAGATTGGGAAGAGGAAATGGAAGAAGCCAGCACACTTTTGAGCCTATTCGCCAGAATCTTAGAAATAACTTTGCTAACGACCCCAACCAGACTGATAGGACGATACTCGTTCAAGCTTAGAGGGTCCTTCACTTTGGGAACAAGGGCAATAAAGGAAGATCCGCACCCGAGGATGAAGAACCCCGCATGGCCATGAATCCATGATTATGGGTTTATTTTCTTTATCGTCTTTTCTTAGTTTAAGTGAAGTTTTATCAAGTTCTTGTTTTTCATAAGTTCCTTCAATTTTATTAATATAAGTTTTCGGGTTTAACTTTATTTTTTTAAAGTATTACCATCTCATGTTTAACTTTAATTTTTAAGACGAATTGGAAACAAATAAACCCACCTAACTCAATTTGGCCGATAATAATTTCAAGTCAGTTATTGGTCGATAATAATCCGAACTGGTCAATTTTTTTTTGTAAAATAGTCCGCCGTTACAATAGCTTAACGAAGTTAAGTTTTTTTCCTAATTAAAAACCGATGTTTTAGGGCTTTTGATCAGAACGAGGATACGAGTCGATTAATGTAAAACTTACCTCGAAATACTGCCCCAACCCACAAAAACGGTGCTACAATTCGGGTGTTTAAACTTCCAATTAACAATTTCGAGGTAAGTTTTACATCAATCGACTCGTATCCTCGTTCTGATCAAAAGCCCTAAAACATCGGTTTGTAATTCGAAAAAAAAAACTTAACTCCGTTAAGCTATTTTAACGGCGGGCTATTTTACAAAAAAAATTAACCAGTTCGGATTATTATCAGCCAATAACTGATTTGGGATAATCGACCTAATTGAGTTATGTGAGATTATTTATTTCCAATTTGCCTTTTTTTAAAGTATTAACATATTTTTCAACTCTATAGCTTAATAAAAAAAATTAGGGTTAGTTTTAATATAATTTGGCAGTTCGTCTCATATTCCAAAAGGATGATTAAATTTATGAACTAGTTTCTCATTCTCCATGTTTAACAACACTATTCATTTCTTATATCTATTCTTGTGTTTTTTGGGAGCATTTGTAAATGAAAGAAAGGGATGGGGAATGCAATGTAAGAGTCTTTATGTTAGGTGGGTTTTGTTATCAGCGGCGGATATAGAGTGCAACAAGGGGTAACCCCTGTTGCCACTTGACGCTCTAACGGTAGTGTAAATTTTGAAAAAGATTGACGTTTTTTCGATTTCGTTACCTCTTTAAAAAAAGTTTTGAAACGTTGCCTCTATAATGATTTTCTAAATCCACACGTATTTGTTATGCACCTAATGAGGAAGGAGGAAGGAAACTTTGTTTTATCACAATATCATTTTTAGTGTTACACGCTAAAATAGTTGTTAATGACTTCTTGGCCTAGTGATACATTGGCACCAGGTGATTATCTCCATTAAAATAGTGTCGATTCAAGTTTTATAAAGTGGCTGACATGTGAATTTTCAGAGTAGACTTTGTGTGATGTTGAAAGAAGGGGGATGTTTGCTGTTAAAAAAACTAAATTAACTTTGAGAACCATGAGATGTATATTTTTATCCTTAACTTAATAAAATTTTAAGTAGGAAATCCTCTAGAAAGATAACTAAGAGGGTGTTTGGGATTACGTTTTGAAGTGATTATTTGATTATTGTGTTTGTAAAACATAAATAATCTAAAAAAGTGTTTGGATCTGCCTCCAAAACGCAGTTTTAGAGAAGCTGTACATACATGCTTTTTCAAAACGCAGTTTTGAAAACGTAAAATCTATTTTGAAAACGCATAATCTATTTTGAAAACGCAACATCAAACACCCCCTAAACTTCCCAAACTTTAAATTCGTGCAACCAAGCATTCTAAGGGGCTGTTTGGCTAAGCTTATTTTAGTGACTTATTTACTTATTTGCTTTTTGAAAAGTTAAAAGGTGTTTGGGTTAGCTTATTATGTGAGGGGAATAAGTAAATAAGTCATTCCATTATGACTTATTTGCTTTTCAAATAAGCAAATAAGTAAATAAGTCATTCCAATAAGCTTAGCAAAACAGCCCCTAAAATTCTAATTAGGGTTTTGGTGATGGTCCATCGTCAAGTTGCATTATATATATTAAACTTTCCAAAAAGAACACACCTACTTTGAGACCAGTCTAAATAGACCCAACCTATAGACGGCATTCCAAGTCAAACAACAACTTAATCATCAAAGCATCACAAGACATAAGACAATGATTTCTTCTACCTGTCTTTTTTTATCCAATCGAATGAAAGACCGTATGTGTCTTTTCTTATTTAACTTAAAAAGTTATATGAATATAAATTAGGTGCTCATAATTTGTGTACACCTGTCAACATAGCAAGAAACCATATATGGATGTTCACGATTCGGTTTTGATGAAAATCTCAACCGAACCATTAACTATGGCTTCGTTGAATGACAAAGCAAACCGGTTGATTTTACTGTTTTGAGAGACTGGTGATTTAGATAGAATTTTTTTTTCAAAACCACTAGTTTGTATAAATGATAAAGTTGGTTCATTCTTTCGATAAACATACGTCAGTGTATCTTCTAAACATGAAACAAAAAATATACATCTAATAAAAGTTGATCAGCCGAATCCAAATTCCAGGTCGAACTAAATTGGTAAAACGATCAAAACCAAACCATGAGTCAAACCCAGTGGCGGCTTTGATGTTGTGCGGGGAGGACCTCCGCACAAGACCCGTGATTTCGAGGAGCATGCGATTTTAAAAAAAAATCCGATATATATATATGTTATTTTTTAGATAGTAAACACATCATACCAATTCCAATATAGGCCCATTTACAAATCATTTTTTATGGTTTAGAACTTAGCCCATTTGGTATTAGGTTTATTGAGTCCAATACTAATTTGATTTTTTTAATAATAATAAAACATTACGAAAAGACACATTTTTCAAGCTCTAACAGGGTATATAAATTCTTAGAGAAGTACTGGTCAAACCTTTGGGATCTCAAACCGGTTGCGTTGTTTTGATTTAGACAGCATCCGTGTAAGACCACCCGTAGTGGTTAAGAAAAATAATGCCCCCACCATGGGGCATTATCCGACACGTGTCATCCCAGTCAGCATGGGGCGTTATTGCAAAAGTGGCGTAGTGGGAATAATGCCTAATAATGCCCCTTCCAATCATTAAAAAAAAAGAAAAAAAAGAAAAAGCAAACAGTTGGTGATTGGCTAGTCAAACCTTGGACACATGCAAAAGAAAAAGCAAACACTCTCATTGGCCACTTGCTTTGCATATTAGCGTTATTATTAAAACGCCAAAGTTCAATTTTTGATTTTTTTTTAAAATAACGCCTACCGTAATGGGGGTGGGGGCGTTTCCGGGCTTTTTTTCAATTTTTTTTAAAAATACCGCCCCACTACGGGTGTTCAGAATGCACATACAACAAGATAAATGTGAAAGGGTAAAAAGTGTAGGTTTTGGAATAGTGAAAGGGGCTTTTATATAAATATGCCAAAAAGGGTTTATAGGATGGAGAAGTCCCCCACACAGGCATGATGGTGGTGGGGTTGATATTGTGCTTTCATGTGACCATCACATCATAATTCTTATTTTCATATAATCACAATAAAAAAAATTTAAAAAAAAAGTTGGCAACACATTGAAGTTATCATCACACACGTAGACTAATCATTCTATCATCCAACACATCTTTAGTGGATTCGGCGGTCCTTCCTTTCTGTTTTCTTCCAAATTAAATGGAATGAGGGAAACCATATCTCATATCTCTTTAACTTTAACAGACAGGGGTGTGGTTGGTTGAAACCTGACTAAAGTGTTTACAACTTTTGAATTGGTAAGTGTTGAACCAGTAAGAGATTTGAATCATTAAGTACGAAACAAGTAAGAGGTCTGAATAGGGTTGACAATTCGGACACGAACACGATAACATGACACGAACCTACACGAAGTTATCATGTTTCGTGTTTGACCTTTACAGGTTTCGTGTCTAAAATAGGTCGACACGATAAGACCTTAACAGGTTTCGTCTCTAAACAGATTAAAACCCGTTAACCTGTTAAGACCCGTTAAGTACATGTTAATAATTAAAAGTTAAAAAATATTATATGTGGGTGTGGACATGGGGTCATCGATCGTGGTACCTCTGAGATGAATTATAAACAAACACACATGGTATTTTTTCCGCAATCCAATCCCTAATTTTTAAATCTCTCTCACAAACACCACCATTCCCTATCCGGTTCACAGCTTCCCCAATTAGGTCGTGTTCGTGTCTTAAACAGGTCGTATGATACGTTGGTATTTTTTTCATGTCTTAGCAGGTCGTTTCGTGTAACCTGTTTATTAACAGGTTCGTGTTCGTGTTTCAAAAATCTGACACGATAAGATTTCGTGTCATGTTCGTGTTTACGTGTTTCGGGTTCGTGTCTTATCGTGTTCGTGTCTTAACAGATTGGATTAACCCGTTATGACAACCCTAGGTCTGAACCATTAAGAACCAATATTATGTTTAATCATTCAAAGGCAAATGTCTGACCAATTCAGATAAAGGGATCTTAACCATTCAGACTGAGTATAATGATTAACCAATCAGAGGAAAATGTTTGAACCATTTAGACATATTCACTCGCGAAACAAACAGTATAAACCATTAAATGTTGAACCAATAAAAGGTGTAAACCTAAACCCTAAATTTTTAGATGAGAAAAAACCAGATTAATATATGGTGTGTTAATCTCGTCTTTTTGGGATATTGGGTTGGCCTTGTGTTGGGCGAGAACTGGATATAAAATTTTTTATGCTAAAACTAAAACCAAGAACTAAACCAGATTTCAAATTTTACCTGTCAACCACCCGAATATTGCACAACCCTACTAAGAATTAACATATATAAATTGGGAAAGTTATTTAATTATAATCCTTGATCACCTGATAGTAATTGTTAATAATTTTTAATTGTAATCATTAGTATCTGATTAAGAATTTCTTCCCTTGATCAATCCGAATCCAAGAATTGTTTCTAAAGATCCTGCAAGCCCTATGTAACTATGAATTAAAGATCATTTCATTTAATGAAGTTCTCTTTTCAAAAAAAAAAAAAAAAATCATCACTACTACAAAATAGAGCTTAAGACGGGGTGATATGGGTTTTACAAAAAAATCTCATTAGGTTTATGCCATATAAAAGAAAAGTCTAAAGTTTATAAAAAAAGGAAGGGGTCAACTGGCAAGTAATATGTTAAATAAATAAAATGATAAGAAAACTTTTCCAATATAGAATATGTTTTACAAAAAAATATAAAGATTCTGTATAGTTTGGTTATTTAAATTCAGTAATCATTTGATTATATGATTTTTGTGCTCACCCTAATGGGATATCTTGAACATGTTTGTAAGTAGGTTGGAAGAATATGCATAAAGTTGCCCAACAATATTTTAAAAAGTGACAAAGACCTTTGTTTGTTAATAAAATGCTCGTAAAAACTAATTTCATACGGTATAAAGGAATCTAATATTCATTGGAAAATTCGTTTATTTATCAAACAAATGAATATTAACCAGATTTTATATTAGTTTGGATAAATAAACAAACACGAACAAACTTTCTGATTTCTTTGTTTAGCTTCGTGAGCGTTTGATTTACAATTCATTCATTAATGTTTGTTTATATGCTAAGACAAACCTATAAGAATTAAGAAGATGAATATTATGTCTATTAAATGAAATAAAAATAATACGAATAAGCATACTTTTTATCGAATGAACACACGAAAAAAAAATTATGTTCCTTTAGTTATTCATTCCGTCCTTTTGTTCTTTGATCTTTGTCAGATCGTAAATTGGTGTTCAAACTTCATCACAACGTCGTTCTTCTTCTTGTATAATATCCCGTTGCTTAAGCAATACATATACCTCAGCTGAAAGACTAAGAAACGGCCTGAGAAACTTATAAATGAACGACTACTTTGGTTGTAATGATACTTTTTTGGCTTGTGATGGTTGTGAACGTAGAGGTTAGGAGCTTTGATACTCATTTTGTACTTTTCCTCATTGGATCCATCCCTTCTCACTACATGGTGGTAATTTCTGACACGAGCCGAAACATAATACGGAAATAAGTAGGTGTTTGGGTTGTCGTATATGCCACGTTTAATAAATGGGCCACGTTTGGTTGACATGTTAATTAAAGAGGTTGTGCTTGGGTCCGGATTGACATGTTTAACCCGTTTAATTAAACAGGTCGGTCCGTTAAATTAAACAGATCAACCCACTATCCTTTTTGTGACCCATTTAATCTATTTATTACAGCACGCCAAGGGCGTAGGATAGTGGGGGCGGGAGGGGGCGGCCAACCCCCCGAACTTTTCGCTCAGTAGTGGAGAGTATGTAGTTTTCGTATAGAAATTTTTGGGTATATACATTTTCGACCCCCCGTTTTATAGAATTTTTTGGGTGTGTAGGTTTTCGACCCCCCGGTCGGAAATCTCAAGCTTCGCCCATTGCAGCACACCAACCCGTTTAACATTTTTAGATAAATGAGTTAAACGATCCGTGCTCGAGTTATACGATATTAAATGTGTGCAAGTTATATGGTTAATGTTTTCGTCACATATGAAAATATAGTGTTATCGTCATATATGAAAATATAGCTTTCAAGTTTCAATAAGCATCCGTGAAATGAAATTTGAAAATATAGCTTTCAAGTTTCAATAAGCATCCGTGAAATGAAATTGGACCGAGTGACGTGAAATTGGATATCCATGTTAACTGGGCTAAGGCCTGCCAGGCCAGGCAAATGGGTTTAACACCGTTTTGTGGCAGGCTTTTCAAAGGACGACATTTATTATTGACTAAATTGCCATTTTAATCCCTGAGTTTTTTCCAAATTGTCATTTTAGTCCAAATAATTTTTTTTTCTTCTTTGGGTCCCTAACTTTTCCTTTTTCTTGTCATTTTGATCACATTGTCTAACTTAATCTAAAAACCAGGTTATAATCAGGGGTATTTTTGGTATTAAATTATTATGAGGTTTATAAATTATGTTGTAAACTACCTCTGGTTATTACTACACAACAGTTATACCAAAAATACCCCTGGTTATAACCAGATTTTTAAACTAAGTTAGGCAATGTGATCAAAATGGCAAGAAAATAGAAAAGTCTGGACCCAGAGAAGAAAAAAAAACTATTTGTACTAAAATGGCAATTTGGACCAAACCTCAGGGACTAAAATGGCAATTTACTCTTTATTATTATTATTATTATTATTATTATTATTATTATTATTATTATTATTATTATTATACGAATACAATGTTAGAAATTAAATTTATTTATTTAAATTTACGTGAATTAACAAAGAAAATTTATATATGTGTAAGTTTGTCATTTACACATGCAGTGGCGAAGCTTGAGATTTCCGACAGGGGGTTCGAAAACGTACACACCCAAAATTTTCTATAAAACGGGGGGTCGAAAACGTATATACTCAAAAATTTCTATACGAAAACTACATACTTTCCACTACTGAGCAAAAAGTTTGGGGGGTCGGCCGCCCCCTCCCGCCCCCACTATCCTACGCCCTTGTACACACGTGTAAATTTGTTATATTTGCACACGTGTAAAAAAGCTAATTAGAGTGATTCTGATAGAAGATGTGAACTATTTGATGTTTGTAAATTCTTTTTTTTATGTTGTATTTTAATTACAACGAGGTTTGTATTTAAAAAATTTGATGTTGTATCTTGAGAACATCAAATATTGCGAGAACCATGAGAACAAATGAAAAAACCAATCAAAACCAAATTTTTTTAATACAAACCTTATTGTAACTAGAATACATCAATGAAAATAGAATTACTTTTTAATAATTTATCTCTTCTTTCAAAATCACTTTTAATAAGTTTTTTTTACACATCTGTAAATAGCAAACTTACACATGTGTAAATCTTCTTAATTTACGAATACATGTAAATTTAAACGTGTAAATTTAATTTCTAATAATGTATTCGAATAATATTGATAAGTCGTTCTCGTGATTTTTGTTCATTCGTTCTCACGGTTCTTGCGATATTTAGCGTTCTCATTTAAACTCTTCCCTATATATAGGGGACAATTTAAATGAGAACGCCAAATAATGTGAGAACCATGAGAACGAATAAAAAACCACGAGAACTGGGTAAAAACAATTCAAATTCAAAATTTTTTACACTTATCATTATAATATTGGAAATTTAATTTACACGTTTAAATTTTTCTTCAATTCGTAAATAAAGAAAATTTGCACATGTGTAACTCTGCCATTTACACATGTATATATATGTTATATCTACACATGTGTAAAAAATCTAAAAAGCGTGACTTTGAGAGGAGAAATGAATTATTTGATTTTGTAAAAAAAAAACTGGATGTTGTATATTAATTACAACTAGTATTAAACACCCCCCGCGTTGCGGCGGGGGCGAGCACTAATGCCACACTACTGTCAGTGACCACCGACACTGAAGTTGTGGTGTTAATGCGAAGAAATTAAACCGAAACGTAATACATAAAATAAAACAACTAAGTTGATCTAGGACTCGCGCGTTACGATGAACCCGCGTCTATTTTTTCCCGTTTGACAGGTTCATCGTAATCTATATATAATATGTGTCATTACCACTTCACAAACCATAATGCATACATTACAACAACCATTGCATCAATATGTTGCAAATTATATTTATACAAGATTTTGGCTAAATTAATTAGATTATTATAAATAATAATAATTTACAAATAAAACAAAACAACTTTGAATGGATGAAACCGATTAAATATGGTAAGATAATGAAACCATTATTTGATCAAAGGTACAACCACTTAAGCACAATTTACAACCATACATGCATGCAAAACATATTGAATTTGGTAAGGTAATGAAACCATTATTATTTGATTAAGGTACAACCACTTAAGCACAACTTACAACCTATATTTGATTAAGGTACAAATATTTAAGCACAACTTACAACCCAACTTGCACACAAATGTCAATTTACAACACATGATACACTTCATACTACATACATATGCATAAAACAACAACTATGCAACAAATACAACCCCCATAAAACAACAAATACAACCCCCTAATGCACTACATTGTTATAAATTAATAATATATAAATGAGGGTTTGTATTAAAAAAATTGGTTTTGATTGGCTTGTTCATTCGTTCTCACGGTTCTCGCAATATTTAGCGTTCTCAAAAAAATGAGAATCACCTTGAGTTGTGAGAACCATGAGAACTAAGTCTTTCAAAAGACATTTTCAAAAAAATCTCAAAAATCTTTAAAAAATCACTTGTTCTAGCGAAAAAAATGTTGCAGGAAAAAACTTACATTACGTGTACAAAAAATTATTAGTGATGTAAAAAAATTTACATCGCCGTAAACAAATTTTACATCAGGCATAACTACTGACTCGACATTTTTTTTTTTTTTTTTACAGATGTGGTTATAACATTTTCGTCTATGTTTGTGCAAAAAATTGTGGCCCAACTCGCGCGTAAAGTAGAAGTTCTCATGGTTCTCAAAATGCGTGGTATTCTTAATTGAACCGAATCGTGTGTGTGTATGTATATTAGAGTTCATAATCTTGTATGTATATTAGAGTTCATAATCCTAATCTACTCATATTAACGATCTACATAATACAAATGTCTATTTGGTATGGGGTAATGGAATGGACGATAGATTGAATGAATGAGGGAATGTAATGGATCATTACCATTCCATGTTTTATTTGGTTACCATGTGGGAATAAAATTAATTATTACTGTGTATTGTTTGGTAGGCAAGAAAAGGAAAAGGAATAAAGACGGTGATGAGTGGTGGTGGTGGGTGGTGGTGGTCGATGGAGGTGATTGTGGGTGGTGACTAGGGGTGTAAACGAGCCGAGCCCGACTAGGCTCGAGCTCGGCTCGTTATGTTTTTATGAAGCTCGAGCTCGAGCTCAGCTCGGTTCGAGCCTACTTCTCTGAACTCGAGCTCGGCTCGCGAGTAAAACCCAAAGCTCGAGCTCGGCTCGACTCGGCTCGAGCTATTTCGAGAACAACCTCAAATGAGCTAATAGCTCGGCTCGAGCTCGTTTCAACAGCGATTAAGCGAGCCAAAGCTCGGCTCGAGCTCGGCTCACCAAAGTTATCATCATCATTATTATATTATATATAAAAAAACTAAAATTTTGTTTAGGCTCGTTTGGGCTCGCGAGCCTAAACGAGCTTTGTATTTCAGGCTCGAGCTCGGGCTCGTTAAGGCTCGACTCGTTCGAGCTTTTAACCGAGCCGATCACAAGCAGCTCTTGAGCCTCTAGGCTTGTTTACACCCCTAGTGGTGACAGGTGGCGGCTGGGTGACGGCGCCGAGTGGCGGTGGTGGCGATGGATGGCGGTGACGGGTGGGTGGTGGTGGTGACCGTTGGTGGTGGTTGGTGGCAACGACGACGGGTGGCGGGCGGCAACAACGGGTGTAAGTGGTGGGTGGTGTTGACAGTGGTAGGTGGTGGTGGCTGTGAGTTGTGGTGGTAGCGAGTGGAGGCGACGATGGTGGTTAGTGGCGGCAATGGAGGGTTGTGGGTGGTGGCGGCGGGTGGTGGTGGTGGGTGGTAGCAACAGTGATGGCTTGGTGTGTTGCCAGTGAAGTGTGCAAAAGGGGATAGAATGAAAAAAAAACATTGAGGCAGATGTAATGATTTTGAAGGAATGTAATGCCTTATGTAATGGCTAATTCCATTCTGTTGACCCACCAAACAATCTTTTCTTCATTCCCTCGTAATGATCTATTCCATTCCATTACGCCTCTTATTCATGTATACCAAACACTACCTTAAACTTTCGACTTTTTTAATAGAGGAGAGAAACACTTTATGAACAAACAATTTCCCTTAGGACATATATTATTTTATATATAATTGAAGAAGTTGTTAGCTACAGTGAAATTATATTAACATGTAGGTGACTCACCAAAATAATCTTATCGAACCATGTTAATTGTGATGTCATCTCATTAATTAATACATATTTTACATGAAAAATCGAAAATAATATTATTATAATTTTCATGGCTTCTATATTTTATTTTATTAATTATATTTTTAAGGTAATATCCTTATTTTATAATTAAAATGAGTAATAAACATAATTAATTTTTATGAAGTCATATGAGTTTAGTATTTGTGTCGTGTGTATATTTACTAAAAGTCTATAATTAATTGAAAAGTTCGATTTGAAATAGTCCATGACATCCAACAACGATTAATAAATACAAAATTGCGGTAAGATGTAGGTTCAATCGTATTAACACACCATGAGATCCGACTTCAATTAATTTCTCAAACAACTTTGAAAGTATCTAAAGGGTTGGAAATGTAATCGCTCATTATTTTATTTTCAAAGACAATTGCAAAATAAAAAATAAATCCATACGCTCAAATCAAATTAAAAAAAAAAAAAACTGGCCAGCAACGTGGGGAATCAATTCTAGTTATATAAAATAATCATTAAAAATAAAAACAATATATTAGTCTTTTTTTAATAGGTTGTCATAGACATTGTAAAATGCAAGTTGAACTTGAGTTCGTCTAGTGGGGAATCAATTCTAGTTATATAAAATAATCATTAAAAATAAAAACAATATATTAGTCTTTTTTTAATAGGTTGTCATAGACATTGTAAAATGCAAGTTGAACTTGAGTTCGTCTAAATTCGAGCTAGACTCATTCAACTTATGAAAGCCCAATTTTAAACCTCACTAATTTAAGCAGATCTAACTTGAACTAAGCTCGTCTTTTATTTATTATGTGATCTATATACATTTTAGAGTGAATTTCAAGAATTGTCCTTTATCTTTATACCAATTTTCAGGCGTTTTTCTTTATGTTTAAAATTGATGAGTTTTGTACTTTATGTTTCCAAATCATACACGTTTTGTTCTTTAGCCCTAACCCAGTTAGATTTTTCTGTCAAATTTGGTCATGTGCAAGAGGGTAAAATTGTCTTTTCACCCTATTCTTTAAAAATACATATAAAAGAAAAAAAAATATTATATATCATAACAAAAGCCCTCCTCTTCCTCAAATCAATCCCATTTCAAAACCCTAATTTCTCTTCAACAACCTGCAACAATTCACACCCCATTTCAAACCAGATTAACATGGGTTGTGAATTGTTAGAGCATTCACATTCAGCTCCTTAGAAATATACATACATTTCACTAAAAAAACAACTCCTATATTAATATATTTTCACTAAAAACAATTACTTTTTCTCTCTTCTTTTCAATTAAATAATATTTTTATAACTTTATCACTACATTTTTCTTTCTCCTTTACTCACAACCACTTTTAATATATATTAAAAAATTATAGTGGGTGAACAATGTCCCCAAAATATACAAATGAACAGTAACATTTTCTCTCTCCTTCACTCATAGCCACTTTTTATACTATTTGTATTTTAAAAACCTCACACACATAATAACATCCCCATAAAAAGCAAAAGGTCATGGACTATGACTCTTTTGTTCAGTTGGTATAAAGTTATTCAAACCAGGTAGTGCTTCATTTAAACACGGTATGGGAAAAGGGTTGATGTCAGTATTGAGACTTACAAACCAAGAGGGTAATTCCATCAAAAAACATGGTATTGGAAAGGGTTGATGACAATTCAGCGATTGACTCAGTTTCCACCTTCGACATCACAAAAATCACCTACTCAATGGAAAAAGAAGTCAAAAAACAACAAACTATGACGGTTGATGTGCGTATAGTGTGATATATATTTAAGTATATTTTAAGCCTTTTTTACACGTTAGTCAAGTTTTAAATTTATAAAACACAATATTTTACTAACACCAAACACACATATGGGCAAGTGCACCCATCGTGAGCGTAGTATAGTGTTGGTAAGATACCGAGGTCGTCCAAGGACACAAGAGCTTTTAGTACCGGTTTATCCTCAACATCTAATCAAATCAAAAGTTAGAAAAATGTTTTAAACTAGAAAAAAAACTAACTAAAATGCTGAAAAATAAAAATAAAAACAAAAACAGATAGACAAGATGAATCACTTGGCTCCGACTCGTGTTTAGTGTAACCTTTGATTATTTCCGCACTTTTACACTTTTTAAGAGATTATCTTAGTTATTGTAGTAGGCCCCTCTTTTGAAGGTGACGTTACCCTCAACCCAGTAGTTTGAGTCAGCAAGGATACAATCCTAAAGGGTCGGATTATTGAAAGATAATTAATTAAGTTATTAATGCATATTATGGTAGACCCCTCTTTTGAAGGTGACGTTACCCTCGGCTAAGTAGTCTGAGTCAGCAGGGATACAGTCCTAAGTAGCCGGGTTAAAGTATTAATAGTAGTTTACATATGAGGAGATCAAAGAGTTTGGACCCCCGCCATCCAATACCGGTGGGTATTGAAGGAGGTCCTACTAAATTTGACCCAGGTCCTTGCAGGATCTATACACTGAACAAGGCAAGACTCTTACCAAACCGTTCCCTTAACCCCCGACCAGGTAGCCAACATATCTCCATATAGACCGTGGAGATATGAATGGTGAAAATCTTTTATTTTATATAGACAGTAAAATAATGCCAAGACACCACGGACAAACGATTAGAAAGAATCACCTTCAACATAAGAAACTAGTTATTAAAGTCATTAATACATAACCAAATAAAAAGTGCGAAAAGATTAAAAATAAAAAGTATTACACTAGACACTTGTCTTCACCAAGTGATGTAAGAGACTTAGGCAAACATGGCCTTTGATTGTCAAGAACTCTTACGATCAATCTTGGATCCCGAGACGACTCACACACTCTACGATGGACGATGGATGATGGTGGTGAATGATGGTGTTGTGATGGTGGTGGGTGGTGGGTGGTGGGTGAAGTGTGAGAGAGGTGGTGTGCCAAGAGATGGTTTGCAAATGAGCCAAGCACCCCTAATTATAGCCTGAACAGCAGCTCGGGCACGGCCCCGTGTCCATCCTTCTTCTCTGTCTTCATTAATTGCAGTTTGTCTGCATTAGTTGACCACGCCCCCGTGTCCGCTGGGCACGAACCCGTGTGCAGAAGCGTATCTGTACTATCAAGATTTCCCCAGATTCTGCGAATCTTAGAGTTGACCACGGCCCCGTGTCCGCTGAGCACGACCCCGTGGTGGTTGATAGAAGCTTCTACAGCTTTGTCTTTTCTGCTGACACTTGGGCACGCCCCCGTGCTCATTGAGCACGGGGCGTGTTCAGCCTTCTGTTCTCTTGTTTTGCTTAGGAAGATGCTGTCGGGGAGGCCGGGCATGCCACGTTTGTTCCTTTTCTTGTATTTATGTTAGATTTAGCTGCCTTTTTGCTTCTTTTGTTCATTTGAGCTCATTTAATCCTTAAAATACAAAGGGAAGAAAAAAAACACACTTTTTCCAACATTAGTACTAAAAAAGGTTTGTTTTATGTCACAATTGATGTAATTTATATGTTGCATTTTGTGCACATCAAATACCCCCACACTTGAATCTTTGCTTGTACTCAAGCAAAACTCTTTATAATGTGACTTTACACTCCCAAATGGAATGGGTAGAAGAGAAGGTTTTTGGGCTTGTCGTAGAGTGTTGGGATTTTCAAGATTCTTTATTAAGTTTTATTTTTATTTATTTACAATCCTATTCGTCATGATTTATTTTAAACATTTCATAAGATAAATTACTTATTAGGGCATAACATCCCTTTTTAAAATTCCATCTATATACAAGTTCACATACCTCACGGGGGATCACTCAACACTCGGCCGAAGATGTATTTTAGTGAATAACTCGAGAGCGGCATGGAACTTACTCCTACCATAGGCTTGCCAAGCAATCAATCCTCCTCCTTTTTAACTATACACCTTTTGTAAATATCAAGAGGACTTTTGGGGTGAAGGGTTAGGCTTGGGTTAAAGGTAGATGGTTGGGTTAGTGGTTAGTAAAAGGGCGAAAGGCGTAAAAAGCGTCGGTTTTCGTAAGACTTTTTATTTTTTTAAAATTTTTATTTTGATGAAGCCATTATTCAAACAAAGTCATTTTTGATAAACTTATTTGTTTATTTTTTTGCCACATCATCATTCTTTTTTTTTCTCTCTTTTTTTGAAGTCATAAGAAAAACCGAGCTTGTTACTAAAACAAAGGGTTAAAAATAAAAAGGGTTTTGGTGGGTGAAAGGGTGTTTGTTTTGGGTTATGAAATGAGAAGGTTTATGCTCAAAGGGGTTAACTAGGGGGATTTTGGGTATGTGGTAAAAAAATAATGGTGTAAAATAAAAAGGGTTAGTCCTAATGCCTCCGTCATTTACTTACTCGGGTTTAAGTCGGTAAGGACCGGGAATGTATCGTCGTGGTAAGTTCTAGAGTCGTAAGAACCAAGCGGCTATTCACACAAGAAACGAAAAATGAGCAATTAGTTTAAAGATATGTATTTTATGCTCAATAAAGGCTCAAAACTCATTTTTTGTGGGAATGCGTTTTTATGTGATCAAGTATATATAATCAAATTTTAACTAAACTTGTCATGCCGTTTCATAATTTTCTTATATTGGTTCTTTTTATGACGACGCTATCGGTTGTAAATTTGTAAAAATATAACCTTTTTAGAACTTGAAATTCCCAAATTAAACCTAGACAAGTAAAAAAAAATTTGAAAAAAAATTGGGGTGATTAGCGGTTCCAATAGAGTTTTGTGTAAGGCTTGTGATTAGGACTTGCAAGATTCAAGGTTTTAGCATTCCCCCACACTTAAATTACACATTGTCCTCAATGTGTCCCAAAAATAAGTTTTTAGGTTGATTGAATGTGTAAAAAGGTGTGAAAAGCAAAAATTTTATGTTACTGGGCGTTTGGACACGGCCCCGTGGTGTCCGGGCATGGCCCCGTGTTCAGATCGCCAGTAACAAAAGTTTGTAAAAAGAAACAGAAGCCTGGGCACGGGGGCGTGTTCAGTGAGCACACCCCGTGTCCAGTTACCTGAACTAGGCATTTTCTGCAGATTGTGCAGCACGGGGCCGTGCTGGGCAGGCACGACCCGTACTGAACTTGCTGTTAATGAAGAGAATTTTGTCGGATGGCCCTGTTTTCATGCATGGGGTGCTGGTTCAAGTTTCCCTTGTTATCCTTCACCTTCCCGAGTGTGTTTTATCCATTACAACATCATCCAAACACCATTTTAACTAGAATCATCATTCATTCAAATAGAGAGAATTACATAATAGTCCTAGAAAATTGAAAACAAAGTAGAAAAATAAAAGTTAAGGGTCCTAAATTAGATAGGTCAAGCGATACATAAAAAACATCCTAAGGAGTTCTACTTCTACAATAAAAACCAAAATTCCGGAAATAGTTTTCCGGTGTCTAAAAGCTTTGTAGAACTCCGAGCCGAGGAGTGTTCCCTAGATGTTGTTAAAGCCATTCTTCTATCTCTCTTGGGAGGAAGAAGGCGTCTTCATTTTCCTCAACATCATGTGGAGTGGGAGTAACACCAACCGGAACCCCTTGTAGTATGTCTCGAGGGGGTTCCGAATGTATGGTGTACCATTCGGCCGGAATAATGACTTCCGGTATCACATTCCATGCCCTTTGGGTGATAATTGGTAGCAAAGGAGGAGAGGCGAGAATGTTCAACCTTTGGTGAAAAAGGTTGACCTCTCAAAGACATCCCTCTAGTCCCACCGTCAAATGATTAATACGGTCAACCAATGCTTCCTCCACCCCCTTCATCTCATCAATGGCCTCTCTTAAGGCGTAAACGTAGTTTACAAGAGAATCTTCAGCCGTTGATGACCTTCTCCCTTGTCGGTTGTTTCTGGAGTGCGATGAAGATGTTCCGCTAGTTCTGCTCGCCATTCTGAAAAAACATACCGAAAAGAGTTCAACTTTATGGGATCAGTACTTCGGACTCGGCCCCGTGTTCAATGAACACGGCCCCGTGTTCAGATGTCTGCAGATTTTTGGAACAAGGAATCATGGAGTTTTAATTTGTTTTCGTGATGTTTAAAACGTTTTTTAAGCAGAAACAACTTAAAACACTGTTGTAGAACTTATTTTTAACAAGATTCCATGAAAAAAAATCTAATAAACATCTCAATAAAGCTTGAAATTATGGAGATTTCAAGCTTTAATGGAAGCACAAAGGAAAAATTGAAGAAGATAAAAGTGGATAAAAGAGGAAAGGACAAGAAGGTTGATGAGAAACTTCTTTTAGAAAATGCCTAGGATGGTATGTGAGAAGATTCCCCAAATCTCTGTCCCTGGAATGGTTCAAATGTGCAGGATTATTGGCTGCATTTATAGAAAACGACAGCACGCTGGACACGGCCCCGTGTCGGCTGGACACGGCCCCGTGTGGAGGTAAGATCCTGACACATTTTGTCCGTAATCTGACACGAAATCAGACGGGAATCTTTTGGTGGACACGGGGGCGTGTTGACCAGGACACGGCCCCGTGTCTAGAGGATGTCTATGAAGTTTCGTCTATTTCTAAGGAACTTTTCCGGATCGAGTGGTTCCTTACTGGATGGAACAACCCCAAAGTGCCTAAGATACCTTAATTGCTCTAGATTAAGACGAGAACGCGAGAGGTTGTCGGTGAGGGTGATTCCTATGCTAAATGTAGGTGGACAAGTCCAACCCTTTCCCGGGCTCTCGTTAAAGAAGGTGTATGCCGAATCGCTCAGGTCTATATATGCACTGAACGAAGTCGATAGAGAGTCCTTCACGGCACAATCGGCACAGGGACGACTATCGCTCAAGTCCTCGCTAGAGTTAGAGGTAACATCGGGAACAACGAAGTTGTTTTTATTTGAATGCGATCCCAACAATTCTTCTTGGTTATCGTCTTGAGATAAATTATTGAAATCCATTCTAAGTTCTTTTAACCAATTAAGAATTAGATCTTCCATTTGAAATAGTTCATCAAGAAGCATTTCTCCTAGAAGATCCGGTTGAGAGCATTCGAGGGAGAGATAGGGATTATTTTTACTTTCACCCCTCTTAAGGCTACAGGAAAACAATGGGTCTATATAGTGGGGCTTATAATTTAGAAAATAACATTCTAATTCTTTATGAGAGCCACCACATATTTGACACCACGTACCATAAGAGTGCCGAAAGTAAAAAATATCAGTATCTCTCATGTTTGTGTCAAAAATTACCAACCGTCGGGATCTTACGGTTCTGTTTTCAGTAACTGAATCTTGGGCACGGGGCATGTTGAGTAGGCACGGCCCCGTGTTCAGCTTATTGTCTGACTTAAAACAGGATTGCCAGTTCTAAGGATTGGGCACGGGGCGTGTTCAGCGGGCACGACCCGTGCTGAGTTCTGCAGAAGCTGAAAAACTAAGAAAATCCTAAAAAAAACAGAAAAATTAGAAAAAAACGATTAGGCCATTGATTCCTAACTTTCTTAAAATCCTTGTGTCCCCGGCAGCGACGCCAAAAACTTGATGTGCGTAAAGTGTGATATATATTTAAGTATATTTTAAGCCCTGTTTACACGTTAGTCAAGTTTTAAATTTATAAAACACGATATTTTACTAACACCAAACACACATATGGGCAAGTGCACCCATCGTGAGCGTAGTATAGTGTTGGCAAGATACCGAGGTCGTCCAAGGACACAAGAGCTTTTAGTACCGGTTTATCCTCAACGTCTAATCAAATCAAAAGTTAGAAAAAGGTTTTAAACTAGAAAAAAAATAAAAACTAACTAAAATGCTGAAAAATAAAAATAAAAACAGATAGACAAGATGAATCACTTGGCTCCGACTCGTGTTTAGTGTAACCTTTGATTATTTCCGCACTTTTGCACTTTTTAAGAGATTATCTTAGTTATTCTAGTAGGCCCCTCTTTTGAAGGTGATGTTACCATCAACCAAGTAGTTTGAGTCAGCAAGGATACAATCCTAAAGGGCCGGATTATTGAAAGATAATTAATTAAGTTATTAATACATATTATGGTAGGCCCCTCTTTTGAAGGTGACGTTACCCTCGGCTAAGTAGTCTGAGTCAGCGGGGATACAGTCCTAAGTAGCCGGGTTAAAATATTAATAGTAGTTTACATATGAGGGGATCAAAGAGTTTGGACCCCCGCCATCCAATACCGGTGGGTATTGAAGGAGGTCCTACTAAATTTGACCCAGGTCCTTGCAGGATCTATACACTGAACAAGGCAAGACTCTTACCAAACCATTATCTTAACCCCCGACCAGGTAGCCAACATATCTCCATATAGACCGTGGAGATATGAATGGTGAAAATCTTTTATTTTATATAGACAGTAAAATAATGCCAAGACACCACGGACAAACGATAAGGAAGAATCACCTTCAACATAAGAAACTAGTTATTAAAGTCATTAATACATAACCAAATAAAAAGTGCGAAAAGATTAAAAATAAAAAGTATTACACTAGACACTTGTCTTCACCAAGTGATGTAAGAGACTTAGGCAAACATGGCCTTTGATTGTCAAGAACTCTTACGATCAATCTTGGATCCCGAGACGACTCACACACTCTACGATGGATGATGGTGGTGGATGATGGTGTTGTGATGGTGGTGGGTGGTGGGTGAAGTGTGAGAGAGGTGGTGTGCCAAGGGATGGTTTGCAAATGAGCCAAACACCCCTATTTATAGCCTGAACAGCAGCTCGGGCACGGCCCCGTGTCCATCCTTCTTCTCTGTCTTCATTAATTGCAGTTTGTCTGCATTAGTTGACCACGCCCCCGTGTCCGCTGGGCACGACCCCGTGTGCAGAAGCGTATCTGTACTATCAAGATTTCCCCAGATTCTGCGAATCTTAGAGTTGACCACGGCCCCGTGTCCGCTGAGCACGACCCCGTGGTGGTTGATAGAAGCTTCTACAGCTTTGTCTTTTCTTCTGACACTTGGGCACGCCCCCGTGCTCATTGAGCACGGGGCGTGTTCAGCCTTCTGTTCTCTTGTTTTGCTTGGGAAGATGCTGTCGGGGAGGCCGGGCATGCCACGTTTGTTCCTTTTCTTGTATTTATGTTAGACTTAGCTGTCTTTTTGCTTCTTTTGTTCATTTGAGCTCATTTAATCCTTAAAATACAAAAGGAAGACAAAAACACACTTTTTCCAATATTAGTAATAAAAAATGGTTAGTTTTATGCGACAATTGATGTAATTTATATGTTGCATTTTGTGCACATCAACGGTTCATCTCTATCCCACGATATTTTCATACAAAAGTGATTTTTGATCAAATATGCAAATGTACGGTTGCTTTTAGTGTGACTACTCACAATGATTTATTTGCAGAGGAGGTTAGTAAAGAAAGTGCAAGAAATGGGATTGTTGCAGGGGCTTTTGGTTTGAAATGCGGTGTGAATTGTTGCAGGTTGTTGGAGAGAAATTAGGGTTTTGAAATGGGATTGATTTGGGGAAGAAGATGGCTTTTGTTATGATATATAATATTTTTTCTTTAATATGTATTTTTAAAGATTAGGGTGAAAAGACAAATTTACTCTCATGTGCATTGCACATGACCAGATTTGACAGAAAAAATTAACTGGGTTAGGACTAAAGGACAAAACGTGTATGATTTGAAAACATAAAGTACAAAACTCGTCAATTTTAAACATAAAGGACATCGCCTGAAAATGAGTATAAAGATAAAGAAAAATCCTTGAAATTCACTCTACATTTTATCAAAAGATACACCCATACATATATTATAATTTTCACTTTTATATACTTATAATTTACACTATTTAGTTAACATTATCATATTCTTATATAAAATAGTTACTAGTATGTAAAACATTAAATACAAAAGTATATAAATAATTGGTTTGTTTAGGCTCGTTAGCTTGCTTGAGCTTGGGCTTATTTAAACTTAGGGGTTGTGTGGCAACATCTGAATGGTTAAGTGTTGAACCAGTAAGAGGTCTAAACCATTAAGAGTCTGCATAATACTTAACCATTCAGAGGCAAATGTCTGACCAATTTAGATTAAAGATCTTAACCATTCAGACTCTATATAATACTTAACCATTCAGAGGCAAATATCTGAACCATTCAAACATCTGCTCGTGAAACAAACAGTCTGAACCATTAAGTGCTGAACCAGTAAGAGGTCTGAACCATTAAGAGGTAAACAAATAGCCCCTTAGTCTGATTCAAGTTTTTAACAAACGATCTCAAGTAGCTCCCATCCCTAAAGGCTCTCTCTCATCCACATCAACACCACATTAAAAGATGGTAGTATTTGGCATGCAGAAATAAGAGGGGAAATGAAATGAAAAAAAAAGAGTATTTGATTGGTCAATTGAATGGAATCATCCATTACACAAGGCATCCATTCCTATAAAATCATCCAATACCCCCACTTGTTTTTCTTTTCATTTTATTCCCTCTTTCACCCTTTATAAGCATCATCACAAACCCACCAATGTCACCTCCACCACCGTCAATCGCCATCGATTTTATTCATTCTTCTTTTCATGCCAAACAACACAAAGTAATGATTCATTTTATTCTCACATGGTAACCAAACAATATATGGAATGATAATGATCAATAACCCACACCAAACACACCCTATTGGATGGAGTAATAGAATGGAATGAATCATTACCATTCCATGTCTTGTTTGGTTACCATGTAGGAATGAAACAAATCATTAATTTGTGTTGTTTGGTAGAGAAGAAAAGATGAAGGAATAAAACGTTAGTGAGTGGCGATCGTGGGTGGTGGTGACATGCTGCGGTGGTGAGTGGCGGCGGTAATGGCGGAAGTGGGAGGCAGCACTGGCGGTGGGCATCAACGTTGGCAGAGGTGGGTGGTGGTGGCGATAGTAGTAGGTTATGGTGTTGTTAATAAAGGATGAATGAGAGAATGGAATGAAAAAACATGGGGTGTAGATGGAATAATTTTGAAGGAATAGAATACCTTGTGTAATAGGCGATTTCATTCCATTGGCCAACCAAACACCATTTTCTTCATTCCATCTGAATGGATCATTCCTTTCCGCCTCTCATTCCTTCATACCATACACTACCTATGTGTCGTGGTGAATGTGAATGAGGGAAAAAAAGATGTGCCGCTTGGAGAGCAGTGTCGAAGCTTGAGATTTCCGACGGGGGTCGAAAACGTATATAACCAAAAGTTTCTATAGAACCAAGGGGTCGAAAACGTATATACCCAAAAATTTCTATACGAAAACCACATATATTATACTACTGAGCAAAAAGTTCGGGGGGTCGGAAACCCCCTCCCGCGCGGCCTCTTCTAACATGCGCCAATGGTGGAGAGGGGGCACCTTTCCCACCCACCTACATGCATTACGGAGAGGTGAAAGTGGGTTGGTTGATGCGACACTATATAATTGGGTTATATATTATTTTATTTTAAAAAACACACCAACTTTAGGCCCCATGCCCGCGCGATGGGGCTCACAATTGAGCCTTAACGCTCCTTTTAGCTCCCATATGTTGTGGTGTTTGTGCCTCCATTGCCATGATGGTAGGCATTGCCCCTTCACACCATCGACAACAGTACCATACCTTCCCTAACCATTTCCTAACCCTTGCAATCCATCTTTCACATCCCCCCATCAAGATACAAGTTAAGAAAAGATAATGTACAAGTCATATCACCGTTGCACATAGGGACCGAAACAGGAACCACTCACCGATTAGGACCCAAAGGAGTGGCACCGAGGGGGCATGCCAGTGTTATCGCTAGTCCCGCAAGGCTGCAACTGTACCATATGCTAATTAACATGCATAGTCTATTATATATAATAAATGAAAGTGATTTGGGCCACGTGTCACTTAATTAGGGCATCGTTTTTCCCCTTTTCCTGCCCAACAGTAACCACGGCCCTTTATTCTCACATTTTCACAAACCCTATTTCATTCTTCTCCTTAACCTTTCCATACAAGATCCCCTTTCTCTCTGATGTTCATCCTTCTCCTTCTTCACATTTCCATCTCTTCAACAACGTCATGCAAAGGTTACTTCTATTGGATACATCTGCGTTTGAAACCCTAAATCATGTACCGTCGAGTAGTTGAAGAACAAAATATTCATGTAAGATCTATTTTTTCATTCAGAAATTTTATTTCGTTTTATCTATTTTCTCATACTAAACACGATGAACCCTTTTGTACCCTCAGAAGAAGAAGCAGATCTCCTAGGGTTTCTTATCGTACTCGATGAACCCTTTTGTACAAGCTCCTGTTAATCGGTGACACTGGTATATTGTAATAATGTTTTTATTATTGTATATATATGAAATATATGAATAACTCTGTTTGTAGCTTTTGATTTTGTATTTCCTTAGTTATTGTTTATTCAGATGCTTGCTTTGTTGTATCATGTGATTACGAGTAGACTGATTTTGATATGTTTGTAGTTTATGTCTTTCACAAGCTGTTTTGTTGATTTATTCACCCATGTTAGTAATTTTTGATGCTCCTATGTTTCTTGATCCTCTGTTTTTATTTCAACTTTCATACTATTATTCTAGCAATCCAAGCAGAATATATAGATTTTATGCTTATTTTTTTTATTATTTTATAGAGTTTGTTGATTAGAAGTAACCTCTGCCGGACGGTTGTTGATGAGATTGAAATGTGAAAGAGAAGGAGAAGGACGGTAAATTCATTGTTGGATTGTTTATGTAGTTAACTAAATTGAGTAGCTTAACTACTTAATTACAGAGAAGTTTTTGAGATTGTGTTTACACTTTATTATTTTTGCAGCAAGTTGTACTTCATTTGTTCATGTGGAAATTTTATATTTGCAGGCTTTTGAATTAAGGTTGGTTGTTACTTAATTTGTGTTTGCTTTAATGATTTTCAGTTTCATGAAGTCATTGTTTAGAAACTGATTTTGTTTTCAGGTCTGTTGATAGGTGATACCAGCCCAAAAGTTTAGGCTTCATCCCTTTTTGTTATTCGGTATGGTACTCATTTACAGTCCCACTTTCAATGAGGTTGTGTTAGTCATGTATTTGATTTTTTCCCTTTTCTTTACAATTGAAGTTGTGGAGAGACGAATTAAGATGGTGGAACGGGAGACAATCTCAGATGAGTATAGGAATTTTAGTGCATGATTGAGATCATTTGGACCCATGTACTATAAGTCATTGAATGTTTTAATCTTACAATCAGTTTTACTTTGTTGAAGACCAAACCACTGATGAAGACCAAAGTCCTGTTGAAGGCAAGCACTGATGAACCAAAGGCCTGATCAACCAAAGGTGAACCACTGTCCAACAACAACAGTGGTTCAGCATCAACATTAGTTATTCTACCTTTGTTTATGTTAACAGTGTTTTTCACATCAGTGTTTTATAGTCTGTTAGGTTGTTAGATGTCATCACCACAGTGTTTTATATGTAACAATTTTCATGACATCAGTGTTTATATGTAACAGTGTTTATCACAACAGTGTTTATATGTAACAGTATTTATCACATCACTTCAGTGGTTTGATCTGTACTATAAATTGAACAGTTGTTTCATCTTTATACTAATAAATAAATATCAAGTACACTTGGATGATTATTAAGCTCCTCATTTTGATTGTTTGGGTATCGTATTCTTGAAATTGCTCTTTTTTTGCAAACAGATGTTTATGGGCAAACATTTGTTTAAGCTCAAACATTTGTTTAAGGCCAAACATCTGTTTATGGCCAAACTTCTGTTTATGGGCAAACATCTGTTTAAGGTCAAACTTCTGTTTAAGTCCAGACAACTGATATATAAGGCGAAACATCTGTTTAAGCCCCAACATCTGTTTAAAAGCCTGTTACAACCACTGTGTTGGTTCATACATTTGATTGTTAAAAGTTATCCACTGCTGAAATACAACTTCTGTTTCTTCAATCTTCGTGTTGACCACTGACTGACCAAACATCAGTGTTTCAAAAACTGTTGGGTATCCACTGATAGGAAAAAATAGCCACTGCTCACTTTTTTATTGTTGACATCCACTGATATTGACCATCAGCGGTTTCCCTAAAAAACAGCCACTACTCACATTTTTATTATTGATGGTGTTAATTAGTGATAGATTGAAATTATCAAATGAAAACTAGAATTACAATGAAATTACCATTTTACCTAATCGTTACATTCCAATGAGATAAGAGTTCCTCCAACATTGTTTTCATGATAAAATTTAAAGTTAAATTAAAAAATAAAAAAAATTCTCGATGACTATTTGTTGCAAATCAAATCAGTAATTAATGCTAGTTTCTTGAGCTTTGCAAAATATACAAAAATTCAAACCCCCCTTCTCTCTCTCAAAGGTCTGGCCCACTTTAAAATCCAAACCAGGTCTGTCGAGATTCAAATATCATTTAAAATTTGTTTAAACATCTGCCCTCAATATTTTATAATCAAACATCAGTTCCCAATAAACATCTGTCGAGATTCAAAATTCTGACTCCACATTCAAAATTCAAAATTCAAACAATATATTCTAATCCTATAAATAATATATAATTATCTGGTTTCACATTCAAATCTCGCTCGCTCATATATGTGAGCGTATCTCTCTCTCTCAAATGCATCTTTCTCGTGATTCAGCCGCTAATCTCCGATTACACTTCTTTGTTCGAATGTTTGTTGATTTTGTTTACATGTTATCATTTCAGTATCATTGTTCCAACATCGTCGTTTCAGTGAAGCTTCCCATCACACATCAACCTTTCAATATCGATGTTGAAGTATCATTGTTGCAACATCGTGAAAAGTTGCATGTGCTATCTTCTTTGATGGGAGAGTTGCATTGTTGGATTTTCGGTAAAACGAAAGTCAGGTTTTCTTGCGTCAGTAAGATGTTCTCCTTTTATAGAAAGGATAGATTCATGCAATATTGTGAAAAGTCAGATGTGCTACAACAGTTGAGAAGAGACCTTTGCATTTTAGGTTTGTTTCTTATTTTGATTAACTGTTGATGATGTTGAGAGTTTTTATTTACACTGACGTTTTAGAATATGTTAAGATGCATGTTTATATTATTAAAATGAACTACTACATAGAAAAATAGAAATTTAATGAAATATTTATAAAGTATTACACGCTAGAGTTAACACTTGCTAGGATTTCGTAGACTCTGGCCTTTCTCCATGTGATTTCATGCTCTCTTTTGAATTTCAGGTCAGTTAGCATGTGACAAATTTTCTGATCCTGTTTTAGAAGTTGTGTCAGAAACTCTTCGGCATTCTTCTGGAACTCTGATGGAGGAGAGTGGAGGACTTCATCGAGCAATGCTATGCTGTTCCAGGTTTTGTTGTAATTAGTGTCATTGATGTTGTCGACTTTCCTGTTTAGTTCTTCGTCTGTTCTTTGTTCTTTGAGTGACCACATCGAGAATTGAGTTTTAACATCGCTGGTGTCTGACCAGTGGTAGAAGCTGAAGTTTGCCATGTAGATTTTTTGTTGGTTTTGTAATTTGGAACAATTTTTGACAGAAAGTGATTTGTAGGACAATTTGTTGATGTTTTGAATCAAAAGTAATCATCGGTCTTTTATAGAGTTTAAAAACTCGTCTACTTGGTAAATGAAGAGGTTAATTGTAATTGTGATAATCTGCTTTTGTTCTTTGAACTTCGAAATTTTGTCCCTTGGGTTTCTTGGTATTTAATTTTACAGTTTTCTGATACGTGGTTGAATACCAGTGATCGTAATTGCTTAATTTGATGTTTTTACACAAGTTTTAATTTCGAATAGCCTACTTTTGATTAGATATGTATGCAGGTCTAGCGGAGTTAAAGGAGCTTTTCGGGAGCTTTACGGGTCACCGGGATGAAAAACGAGTCACCGGGAAGCTAAACGGGTCAACCAGGAGCAAGGAACGCGAAAAACGGAAGCCGAGACATCCAGGAACTGTCGTCGACGCCCATATGGGCCGTCGCCGATGGTCGTTGCAATATTCCGTCGCGTGAAAAGCTCCGTAAATAGCACATTAGGCCGTCGGCCACTTTTTGATGTTCCGCACACCATCGGCGACGGACCCTTAGGTCGTCGGCGACGGTCCTTATAAATGAACAACGTGAATTTTTGTTGTTTTGTTGTTGGGACGAGTTAAACATAAATCTCACCAACCAAAAACGGCAGTTACGGATTGACTAGAGGTTTGAATCATCTCTTGGAGCCATTATCATCTATCTTCCATCACCAATTCATCACTATCACCTACCATCACGAATCAAGATCCGAATCAATTCCACTTGCATTCCATTAACCCTAATCCATCATTCCATTCATCCTTCAATCGATTCATCACCACCAACCATTCCAAACCCTAACCACCATCTTCACAACTTTAAAGCTTCAAGATGATGATGATGTTCAAGTTCTCAATTTCCGGTGATAACGCGCGTCCTTCCATGAGTGGCTAATTCCTTGGAGGTTTCACCCCGGTGTAGACTTTTGTAAGATTTAGGGTTTATTATGTGTTGATGTTTTCTTTGTGACAACTTGAATTACATTTGAATCTTTAGACAATTGTCCTACGTTTGTATTGAATTTGCGAATTGTCGAGTGAATGATTAAATTTGACTTTGTGAAATGAATACTCGTATTTATGCCTTGTCTTTTGATAGGATTTGCTAGTCCAAAGTAACGAAGTGCATCGTGATCCGTTTGTCTATGACGTTGATAGCGATTGGCACCTAAGCTTTGTGATTGTTGACCCGTTAATTTATTATTTCGAGTAAATCAAATTAAAACACATAGTAATCCTAAGTCTTGCATTTGTTGAAACCGGGTGTGAACCTTGTTTACATATCTTGTTTTTAAACCATCAATTACGTTTCTTGCAATTGTTTATTTCTTTTAGTTAATCCAACTCATTCGTTAATCACATTTCAACATCTTTTCAAAATCAATTAAAAAAATCACAAAAACAAATAGCAAGCTTCATAATTGTGACATCCTTTAAGAATTCATCCAAATCCAACCGCAAACCACATACTCTTCGTGGTTCGACCCCTTTCTACCACTAACTATTTGTTAAGGGTAATTTGGGACTATAAATATTATCTTTGACCGGAGCGCGACACTCCGATCAAATTTTGGCGCCATTGCCGGGGAGTGCTTGCGCTTTGTGTTTGGATATTGTTTGAATTTGCGTGATTAACTGTTTAATTTGCATAGTTCTTTTCTTGTACTTTGTCTTTTTCCTTGTTACGCGGGTGTGTTACTTGTGCAGGTTACAGGTAGTGCATGCATACGCGAAACTCCGGGAGGACTTCACCGTTAGTCTACGAACCGGAAATCGAAAGAGTTGCAAGAAAAAATCTAGCAAGCCGGTTAGAAGCAACTCTTGCTTCTAATCAAACCAATCAAACACCACAATTCACACCGACTATTGAAACCGATTCAATGGCAAACCAAAACTCAAACCAAAACCTCAACCAAAACCAAAACCGGAACCAATTCCAATACCGAAGCAACTTCAATCCTGCCCAAAATGTTCAGCCTATACCTCAAGAGCGACCGGGTGGTAATAACAACTCTGGACCACCCACACCACCTTTCCAAAACCAAAATCCCAACAACACCCAAAGAACACCCCAACAATAAAACCTTCACCGACAAAATTCCTTACCCATTCACCTTGATGACCGGAATGTCAATTCCGACCGTCGAGGTAATTGAGATCGTGGCAATCCCGCGAATGAAGACCCGTTCTTTAATATAGATGATTTGAGAAATGCCATCCCCGATGATGAGCCATTTAGTGTTCCCGGTTACCAATCGCCAGAACATGTGAGTGTTCATACGGAAAATCCGGATGATGGGGGATATTACGTTGATCGGGCTAATGATGACGAAGATTGGGGGTATGTGAATAGAGGTAACTTTTACAATGCAAGAGAGTTTGAAGATGATGAGTTTGGCTACCAAAACGCCAACTTTGTGGGGAACGATGACTACGGGCATGGGAATAGGAGAAATGACGGTTACGAAAATAACCGCCAACCACGAAACAACAACCAAAGAAATCGGAATGATGGGTTTTACAATAACAACAACAATGCTAACCCTAACCGGATTCCTCGTTTCGTGGGAGGGGGTAATCAAAGGGGTAACCAAGGTGGAAACCGAAGAGGTGACAGGGGAGGTGATAGAAGGGATAATCGAAGGCCGGTGGATCAAGAAGTTAATGATCTGCATCGTCGTCAACAACATCCACGGGGAGTAAATGACCGTTTTAGACCGGTGGTTATAGATAATGACTCTCCAATAGTTTGTGAAAGGAGAATGTTCGACTGTAAGTCTCATTACATCAATATACTTCCCCACTTCAATGGGAGGTCTAATGATGAACCGTACACGCATTTGGCGGAGTTTTCCTCCATTTGTAACACTATCGGGGGGCACAAATTTGCATTGGAGGAGGTCAAGCTTCGATTATTTCAGTTTTCGCTAAAAGATAAAGCGAAGCAATGGTTTCTTACACTTCCTGCGAATAGTATTCGGACATGGGGTGAGATGCAACAAGTATTTCTTGACGAGTACTACTCAATGGCGAAGACCGATGATGCACGGGATGAAATAAGGTCGTTTCGGTAACTATCGAGTGAACCGTTGCATAAAGCATTCGCTCGATACAAAGAATTGATTCAAAAATGCCCACATCACCAAATAGAGAAGTGGGAATTGGTTAAGTGTTTTGTACGGGGTTTGGATGATGAGACGTGGAATCGCCTTGAGTCAACGAGCAACGGAACTCTATTGAGCAATCACGAGGATGATGATTGGGAATTTCTCGAGCGGATGAGCAAGCGATCAAAGGAGAAGGAATCAGCCGATAGAGCTAAGAAACACCCCGTCTCCCGATCACTTCCCGATCTTGATTCTAAGGATCGAATTTCTACTTTAGAACGGGAAATGGCTCGTATGAAAAAGAAGGAGGTGAATGCGGTACAATTCGCGGTGTGTGAAGATTGTGGGGATATCGGCCATAGGACCGATCAATGTCCAATGGGGCCGAGTGATTACACCAAAGAGGTAAATCAAGTGTTCGGGGATAGAAAGAACAATGATATGAATTCGAACACTTATCATCCCGGATTGAGAAATCATCCCAACTTCCGATATGGGAATGCCGCAAATCAAATGAACCCAAACTTTCAACCGGGTAACCAAAGCGGGTCATCATATCAAAATCGCCAAGGTGGTAATCAAGGGGGTTACCAACGTAATTACAATCAAGGGTACCAAGGTCGGGACAATAATTACCAAGGTGGGTACCAAAGGAATTACAATAATCAAGGCGGTAATGGAAGCGGGTCGAGTAATCAAACCGGTGGTGATGATTTGAGTGCCAAAATAGATGCTTTGTTAAATGTGGTTAAGGAATCTAACAGTGACATTAAGGAGATGAAGAAGACAAATGAGATTCGGGACAAAGCACATGAGGCACTGGCAAAGCAAGTGGGCCAACTTGCGGAGGAAATGACTCAAATGAGGGGAAGCATGGGAAAGCTTCCAAGTGACACTACGGTGAACCCAAAGCATCAAGGGTCAAGCTCGAAGAACACAAGTGAGGTACCAATTAATAAAATTACTCTACGTAGTGGTCGAGTGATAGATAATGGTGTTGAGCTACCACCACCCAAGTTTGTTGAAGGGGTGGTGGAAGATGCGAGTGATGATGAAGGTAATAACGGTCAAACGGGTCAAAATAAAAATGATTTAAAAATTAATAAAAATACACCCGTTGTGACCGTTCCCGTCCCAAAGGCTAAGGAAAAGGGTGTGGAGTTTAATACCGCCCCTTATCCCGAAGCTTTATTGGGACCATCTAAGAAAGTGGTAAATAAACGAGGCCCACAACAAGAGGAGATGTGGGAAATTTTTAAAGAAGTTAAAATCAATTTACCACTCTTAGACGCAATTAAGCAAGTACCCTCATACGCTAAGTACTTGAAAGATTTATGCACCCAAAAGTGGACTCACAAGTTTCCTAAGAAACTTGATTTAACTGAAAATGCGAGTTCGATTCTTTCGGGTGAATTTAAAATGACCCGGGCACTTTTGGATCTTGGAGCAAGTGTGAGTATCTTGCCGGGTAGTTTATATGACCAAAATGATTTTGGTCCACTTCAAGTGTCGAATACCACCGTGGTATTAGCCGACTTGACCCCTAAACTACCCCGTGGGATAGTCACGGATGTAATAGTCAAGGTCGAGGACTTTTACTATCCAGTGGACTTTCTAGTATTAGATTATGTTTCTTTGGACCGAACCAAGCAACCAACGGTGATCCTCGGTCGACCATTTTTGGCAACATCGAATGCCCAAATTAATTGCAAATCGGGCACGGTCGACATGACTTTTGGTAACCGTCAGTTGCGGTTAAATGTCTTTTCAGGATTGACGGATCCTCTAGTCGGCGATGAATGCTATATGGCAGACATTGTTGATGAGTGTATACCTCTATGCGACATTAGTGTCGAAGAGGAAAACACAATAGAGGAATGTTTCATGTTTGACAGATTACAATGAGAGACGAATCGGAGCATGGATGAGGAAGTGAAAGAGTTGGAGGTCTTAGCGGCTAGGGAAGGAAGGCCCACTTGGACACATCAAGTGGAAAGCCATCCGGAAAGCATCGATACAAAGTTAAAGCCGTCATTGGAAGAGCCTCCCGTGGTAGAGTTGAAGGCGCTACCCAAGCATCTTAAGTATGTTTATGTGGGTGAGGGTAACACGCTCCCGGTTATCATTGCATCTAACTTGACTGGGGAGCAAGAAGAGAAGTTAATGAAAGTGTTGGTCACTTGTCACACCCCTATTTTCCACGTGTCACCGGTGGGCCCGGTGGGGGAGTATCGTGACGTAGTTGATATCATCATAAGTCAAACAACACAATATATAAATGCATAGCGGAAGCAAAGATAGATTCATTTCAACTTTAATAAATTGTAATATTAAATATCACGAATGGTTGAAACGGATCCACAGGCGGATCAAAATAAAAGAAGATATTGTTCAACAGTTTTATTGACATCCAAGCTTGCGAGACTTATTGAGGACGCTAGAAGACAGCCAGCCTAGTACGAGTAGTACCTGCACTTAACCTTTTGGAAAATACGTCAGTTTACACTGGTAAATACAATTTAACTGACTCATTTTGAAAAAGTTTGAAAATTGATTTGAATGCACGTGGCACAAAACATTTTATAACTTGGGATAATTATGTGAATATAATCTTGTAAGGGAATTACATGTTACTTATGCGTTCAGTAGCCCGATCCGTAGACCGGGTTAAAGATTAATAGACACACCACATTATTTGGTTCGGCACTGACGGGTGTACGCCTACACCCCGTGCTTAGGTCGTGGCCATCTCGTAAGATGATGCCAAGGATATCCGGGACATGGTCATTAACCCCCCAAAGGCTTTAAGCAAACAAAACACATTCAAAACGTAGCATATCAAGGATTTAACCACTATTCGATTAAAGATTCAATGCCGGACCAAGCGGTATTTTATATACCGTACCCCAAGCCCGTATAGGGAAAATAAGTTAAAAGTATTTACCTTGTAAGTATAAATCACAATTAGCGAGTGAAGGTAGCTTTTACTGATTCTTCTATTCTGGAACAAAGGTTTATAATAACCTATTAGACTTCTAACGGGTCTTTATTTAAGCCTAAGCTTAGACCGGTTAGCTTTTAAGGACGATACAGTTTAAACGCACGATTAAGCGAAGACCAGATAGAATGTGATTTAGACCCGACAAGTTTGAATACTTGTATAATATGGGTATACTAAATACATTCTGGATTTTGAGACAAAGATGATAAGGTTTGACCCGTTTCGGTCAATTTATGCAATCTAGTTACATAAACCGAACCGAGCGCGAAAAGGGCGTCACGGGTAACCATAAGAGTCATATGCAAGTTCCCCAAGTTAATATGCCATAAACATGTTGTGATATCAGTAAGGTATCTTCTATTATGCCCAAAACGGATTTAAACACAATTTATGCCTCATAAGGGCATTTTGGTCATTTAAAAGATTATAAAGAGTTTAATTAGTAATCAGAGTTATAGGTCTGATTTATACAGTAATTACACTTATTTTAATAAGTTATAACAGTAGGGTATGACCTATATGTGAAATTTATCATTTAAAACCAAACTATGCACCTTAGGGGTATTTTGGTAATTTCACTTAGGCTTAAAAGGTCAAAACTAGAAACCTGAGTTTATAAACTTTTACTTACTGTTATTATATAAAAATATACTAAAAATATCAGTAGGTATTAACCTTATGTGTTTAATATAGTTTTAGTACATACTATGCGTTAAAAACGCTAAAAAGGCGATTTGGAGCCATTTCCGGGTTTTTAAAGGAAAGCTGATATTTTTATAATTCCAGAAGGCTCAAAATATTTTATTTAACAAATAAAATCACTAGAAAAAGGTTTGGGGTCAAAAGGATTTGTAAAACTCATTTTATGGCTAAAAAGGGCAAAATCGGTATTAACCGAATTAAACTTAGAGACCTATGTTATGCTCAGCCAAAAATTAAATAAAAATCTTCAAAAATCCCAAAATATTATATTACATCAGTGGGTAAAAAGTTTGATATCAAAAAGTGGGTTTAAATAGGTTATACGCTAATTACGCCGTTTAAGTAACATAAAGCTTTCAAATTACGCTAATGAGCATAACTACTAATCTAGACCTCAAACTGATGTCAAATTTTAGGTGCAAGTTTATAAATCAGTAACTAAGGTTTCTACTCTTTTACTTTTTCAAAAATCACGTTTTATAGTCAAAAGGACATAATAGTCAACATTTAAGCATTAATCGGAAACATGCATATGAATCGGATAAGTATTGAACCAAGTTGTATAATCTCAGAGAGTTATACTTATATGAAACTTGGTCCAAAATAAGCTCTAAGGCAGATCTCAAACATGCATGAACGGATCAGAACTGATAGTCAAAGCAGAAGTCAAATAATGCGACTTTCGGTTCCGATCCGGGTTTAAACTGAAAATTGTCGAGTTGAACATGTTGAGACATGTTCTTACATTAGTTACCAAGTTATTTTAATGATCAAACAGGTTGCATGTACCCTACATTGCTAATTATGCTTAAATTTGAAAATACACATTCTGTTGACTTTTTAAAGTAAGCTTTGACTCGACAATTAACATAGTTAGAGTGGGAATCTGAAAGTACCCTTTTAAGGGTTTGTTACCCACATAAATACCTACTTATAGGTACTTTCAATTCGAGAAATGACTGAGCGGATTTCATTTAATCACAAAGTCAAATTTAAATTACGACGGTTTGACTAATAGCTAATTAACTAAGCTAAAACGAATTAGAAAGGGTTATGAACACTTACAAGAGTCCTAATTACGATTAGAGATCACTAGAAAGCCTGAGGTTGATCAGAGGAGCTCCAGAAGTGGACTTGTGAATGTTTGTAAGTGAATGAACAATGTTGCTACACTTCAAGTCCCTTTTATATCAACTTTGATCTTTTAGGATGATGCCACAAGAGTCTACAGATGTTATAAGATCTGTCCAGGTGCCACTCTATGCATGTAAAACCATTGGAGAGCCTCAGGTATCAGATAACAGCTGTAATCAATCGAAACAGACCTAAAAAACTGACATCTGTGCATTTTTGTTCGCTGGCGGGTTGTATGCGGGGCGCGAGACCCTTACGCGGAGCGCGTACAAGTTGGCAACCAGCCAAACAAGTTTCCAAGATTTACAATTCAGTCCTTGGTCCTTTGTTACGTGGTTTTGCTTATTTTTCTTGCTCATTAGACCCTCAAACCTGATTTTTAAGGGCCTTAGGACATCTACAAACTTGGTTAGGTCCTTGGTTAACTTTGTGCTTACCCGAAAAGTCACGAATTTCAACGTTAACGCATTTAACCCTTCGTGCACGGTTTTGATCATAACTTTCTCATATGATCACGAAACTTTATGAAATTTTTATCACATGTTCTAGTGAGTATATTTTATTATTACAAAGCTTCGGGTTTGCCAAAAGGTCACTCAGAGGTATACTTTCAACATGTTGACACATTTAGCCCCTGTAGTTTGTAATTCCTCACTTTCTTTCATTTTCTTCTTCGTATGATCCATGATTTATTCGTTTAAGATTATAAACACCATGTAGGGTTATTGTAGAGCCTATTTATCCATTGTTGACACTTTGGACCCTTATATTCACATAGTTTCACTGTTTGTCAACTTTAGTCCCTCTGAAGTGCTTTTTCACATATTCAAAGCCTATGACACGTGTCAATACATTATTGGACGTAAATTTTCGAGGTGTTACATCCTCACCCCCTTAAAAGAAATCTCGACCTCGAGATTTATTGAAACAAATGAGGGTATTTTTCTTTCATCGTGGATTCTACCTCCCATGTGTATTCGGGACCTCTACGGGCATCCCATTTGACCTTTACAATAGGCACATGCTTCCTTCGAAGCTTCTTTACCTGTCGATCCTCAATCGACAATGGTTTTTCCACAAAGTTCAAGCTCTCATCTATATGTATTTCCGTATGTGGTATGACCAGTGATTCATCAGCGAAACACTTCTTCAGATTACAGATGTGGAACACATTATGTATACTACTGAGTTCTTCAGGTAAGTTTAACTTATAGGAAACTGACCCGACACGTTCGATAACCTCAAAAGGTCCTATGTATCTCGGGCTTAGATTGCCTTTCTTACCAAATCGCATCACTCCCTTCCAGGGTGATACTTTAAGCAATACTTTGTCACCTACTTCGAAGTGAAAAGATTTACGCTTTGGATCAGCGTAGCTTTTCTGCCTATCTTGGGCAACTTTCAAGTGATCGCGAATCTGGACAATCTTGTCCGTCGTTTCAAAGACTAACTCAAGTCCTGATAACTGTACTTCTCCTACTTCTGCCCAACATATGGGTGTTCTACATTTTCTACCATATAATGCCTCAAAAGGCGCAGCCTTAATACTAGTATGGTAGCTATTATTATAGGAGAACTCGATCAATGGTAGGTGGTTATCCCAACTGCCACCTAAATCAATCACACATGCTCGAAGCATGTCTTCCAGCGTTTGGATGGTACGCTCACTCTGTCCGTCCGTCTGTGGATGGTAAGCCGTACTAAAGTTTAAGCGTGTGCCCAAAGACTGTTGGAAACTCTTCCAAAAATGAGAGGTGTATCTCGTATCTCGGTCAGAGATAATCGACACTGGTACACCATGTAGAGCTACGATCTTATCTACATATAATTGAGCTAACATGTCGGAGCTGTAAGTTTCCTTAATGGGTAGGAAATGTGCTGACTTGGTCAGCCTATCTACTATGACCCATATAGTATCGTTTCCCTTTCTCGTCTTTGGCAATTTGGTGATGAAATCCATTGTCACCATCTCCCACTTCCACGTGGGAATTTCAGGCTGTTGTAACAAACCTGACGGCTTCTGGTGCTCCGCTTTGACTTGCGCACAAGTCAAACATTTAGCTACATAAGCAGCTATAGACTTTTTCAAACCAATCCACCAGTAGTTTGCCTTTAGATCCTGGTACATCTTATCAGCTCTAGGATGAACGGAATATTTGGAACTGTGGGCTTCCTGGAGGATAACATCCCGAAGTCCTCCATAAACTGGAACCCATATTCGTCCATTCAATCTCAGCATTCCGTCCTTGTCATAGGATAACTACTCCTCAGTTACTCCTAGCTTTTCTTCAGGATAGTTAGCTTCCAGCACAGCTTCCTTCTGTGCTGCTAACACCCTTTCGTTCAAACTATTCCTTATTTCAATGCGCTTAGCATTGATTCTTATCGGCTTCACTCTTTCTTTTCTGCTTAAGGCGTCAGCAACTACATTTGCCTTGCCTGGATGGTATCTTATCTCACAGTCGTAATCATTTAAAGTTTCCATCCATCGTCTTTGTCGCATGTTCAAGTCCTTCTGATTGAACAAATGTTGAAGGCTCTTGTGATCTGAATAGATCACACACTTGGTTCCATACAAGTAGTGTCTCCAAAGTTTTAATGCAAATACAACGGCACCCAGCTCCAAGTCGTGGGTGGTGTAGTTCTTCTCGTGCACCTTTAGCTGTTGTGAAGCGTAGGCAATAACTTTGCCCTTCTGCATGAGTACACAGCCCATACCAGTGTGTGATGCATCATAATATACTATGAATTCTTCTATACCATCGGGCAATGTTAACACTGGTGCATTGCTCAACTTTCTCTTAAGAACGTCAAAGGATTCCTGCTGCTTAGGGCCCCAATCAAACTTAACCTTCTTACGTGTCAACGAAGTTTGGGGCGCAGCAATCCTTGAGAAGTTTTCGATAAAACACCTATAATATCCTGCTAAACCCAGAAAACTACGAATCTCAGTAGGCGTCTTTGGCTCTTGCCAATTCATAACTGCTTCTACTTTAGCGGGATCCACTTGGATACCACGCTCACTTACCACATGTCCAAGGAATTGGACTTCTCGAAGCCAAAATTCGCACTTTGAAAATTTGGCGTAGAGTTTCTCATGATGTAGAAGTTTAAGAATACAACGAAGGTGTTTCTCGTGGTCAGCTTGGCTCTTCGAATAGATGAGAATGTCGTCAATGAAGACGATGACAAATTTATCTAAATAAGGCTTGCAGACGCGATTCATGAGATCCATGAATGCGGCCGGTGCATTAGTGAGCCCAAAAGGCATCACTAGGAACTCGTATTGACCATAACGAGTCCTAAATGCAGTTTTGTGCACATCTTCATCCTTGACCTTCAACTGATGATAGCCTGACCTCAAGTCGATCTTAGAGAAGTAGCTTGCCCCTTGCAATTGATCGAACAGATCGTCGATCCTGGGCAAAGGATACCTATTCTTGATAGTGACTTTATTAAGCTCACGGTAATCGATGCACAGACGCATCGATCCAGCCTTCTTTTTGACAAACAAGATCGGCGCTCCCCAAGGAGACGAACTAGGTCTAATAAAACCTTTGGCTAGCAGATCATCTAATTGCGTCCTTAACTCTTTCATCTCCGTTGGTGCTAACCTATAAGGCGCTCTTGCTACTGGTGCTGCACCAGGGATGATGTCAATTCGAAATTCTACTTGTCTATCCGGTGGTAAACAAGGTAGTTCTTCAGGAAAAACTTCAGGATATTCCGAAATGATAGGGATGTCTTCAATCTTGGGCTTTGGCTCATCAATAGTAACCTGTGCCATGTAAATGACACAACCCTTCTTCAAGCATCTAGATGCCTTGAGCATGGACACTTGCTCAGGCAATCCATGCTGGGTATCCCCTTGAATGGTAAGTGACTCACCAGACGGAGTTTTGACTACCACTTGCTTTCTGCTGCACATAATCTGGGCTTGGTTATGCGATAACCAATCCATACCTATAACTATATCAAAGCCGGCTAGCTTAAAGGGAAGTAAGGACAAAGGAAAAGAGTGATTCCTAATGGATATAACACATCCATCTAACACAGTTGAGGCGGTTTCTATGGTTCCATCAGCTAATTCCACCTCATATTTCACACTTAAGGGTTTTACAGGCAATTTCAACAACTCACAAAACTTATTATCCACAAAAGACTTATCTGCTCCCGAATCAAACAATACTCTAGCAAAAATATCATTTACGAGAAAAGTACCTGTAATCACGTTGTCATCCTGAACAGCTTCCTTAGCATCCACCTTGAAGACCCTCGCACTGGTCTTTTTCCCATCCTCGGTTTTCTTGGTGTTCTTTGGGCAATTGGACTTAATGTGCCCTTTTTCATTGCAACCGTAACATGTTGCATCTTTCAGCTTTTTGCACTCCAGAGTCTTATGTTCCGAAGATCTACAAATCCCACTGGGCCTCGACTGAGGCTGGGATTTCGACTCAAGTCGACACCTCCCAAAATGGTTTTTCTTACAAGTTTTACATTTGGGCTTATCTCCCGATTGTTGCCCGTCCTTCTTAGACCCTGACCCTTTCTTGTGGTCGTTATTTCCTCGGTGTTTCTTATCTGATCTTCGTGAGGTGTCGTCCTCTCGCTTCCTCTTACCTTCTTCTGAATTCCTGAGTGATCTCAACCTGACTACGTCCAAGGTGAGAGATAGAGATAGATCAGCTGCTAATCTGAAGGTAGCAGGCCTTGATGCCTTAACACTAGCTTTAATTTCTGGGGCTAAACCCCCGATGAAGCGAGCGATCCTTTTAGGTTATGGGGTTACCAAGTAAGGAACCAACCTAGATAGGGTATTGAAACTGGTGAGGTAAGCCTGGCAGTCTAAATTCTTCATCACCAAAGATAAGAAATCTGACTCGATTCTTTCTACTTCGTGCTGCGGGCAATAATTATCCTTAATGAGAGCAACGAACTGATCCCATGACAAGTTGTAGAGTGGGACCTTTCCGGCAGCTTGGATGAGAGACTTCCACCATGCCAGTGCCTCTCCCTTAAACGATTGGGATACATATTTTACTACGTCCCTTTCAGCACAACCGCTGATGTCTACAACCGTGTCCATTTCGTCCAACCAAGTCATACAATCTATTGCTCTTTTCTCCCAGGTGAAGTCCCGGGGTTTGCAAGAAACAAAGTACTTGTAAGTACAGGACTTGGTATGTGGTTTGGCATCATACACCATCCTTTTTGAGGGAACACTGTCATGATTAGATGAATGTCGATCATCATCCTTCTTGAGCTCATCTTTCTTAGGTTCATCTTTCTTAGAGGGCGGTTTGCTATGAGCCTTCGAGTGAACTTTTGGCTTGGAATGTGGTGCGGATCGGGTCCTACTTCGGGTCCCGCTTGATTCACTATATTGCCTTTCAATGGCTTTGGTAACAGCATTTTCTACTAATGCTTGAAGCTCCGCACCAGTTACAAGTATTTTAGTGTTATCAGGGTTTTCCACTGGACGACTGTTTATTTCTTCTGACTTGGCCATGTAGTTTTAATTTCTACATAAAGAAATAAGGACAAGGTCTATTTAGAAGCCTAAACAGTATTATCGTTCTTGACGATTTATTAACCATGGTTTTAATAGCCATTTTAGTTAATTTATTAAATATATGCTTATTCAGGATCTTTATCATAATCCAAAACCATAAATTAATAATAGCACACAGGCCTAGTCACGTAGACAAATTTCTAAATTATAAATTTAGATCTTATAGGATTAAAGTTTGAATAAAATAACAATCAATCCCTTTATTGGCAGGGAGTCTATAAACTACGGCTGCCTTTTGTTTTATATGACATTAGTTATAGCCTGTAGGCATTATGTCATAATCAGATATATATAAAAATATAAATTTGGATAATTTATTAAAAGGGTGACATGTGTGATTTTGCGGATCACACTAGCCAAGAATGTTAACATGTTTGCAGATGTTAACAGAGATTTGAATCTTTTTAAACATGTTCTACCATATTGGCCAGGTCTTTAATATGACATACAAGCTAGGTTTTACCTTTTAAGATTCTTATTATTTCATTAAAATGGTAAGTTAAAATAATAAATGTTATTTTTCATTTATTCATATATTATATTCATGCATATAATTTAAAAATGAAAAAAAACTTAAATTAACCATTCCAATTAAAATTAAACTAGTACGAGTTTGCCCTAAACGGGACTTTTACAAAAAAAATAACACACCCACGCAGGGGCCAAATTAACAAACAAACCCATGCAGGGGTCAAAAGAAAAACATGCCCACGCAGGGGCAGGACAGAAAGGAAAAATGCCCACGCAGGGGCAGAGTACAGAAATAAATGTCCTCGCAGGGACATGATTACAATACTAAAATAAACAAACAAACAAAGGATTTAGTGATCCTTCTTGCTTTTTCCCTTGATCAAATCCACCATTTTCTTGAACATCCCACGGTTATGCCTACGTTCTTCCCTCAATTCATGTCGCACCTCTTGTCGCACCTCATTTATCCCTTGAAGGATTTCTTGAAATTGTGGTGGTGACATCACCGGTGTCTGCGGTGGTTGCTGATAGTGCGGAGGTTGTGGAGGTGGCGGTTGCTGATACCCATATGATGAGTATCCATAGGTCGAGTGTCCCGTAGTCCAGGGACCTCCATAGTGACCTCCCGGCTGGAGAGAGTTCGCGGCTACCCAGTAGGGATCTTCTGTAAAGTTGTAATTGGTGTGGATCAGCTGCTCGAAGGGATTGTACGCCGCCGCACCAGTGTAAGCAGGGATTGGGTCTCCAAAACCCATTGGTGGTTGTGGTGCGACTGGCGCAGAGACTACTTCTGAGACGGGGTGTGAAGATTCTCCCATCTCTGGTTCTTCGTGGACTGGCGAGTATCGGCTACCACTTGAAAGTGGAGGGGTGCTGATGCGAACTCCCCCTCGTGCGGACATTCGCACGGTCGTTCTCCTTCGCCTCGGGGGCGAGGGAGGCTGAAGCTGAGGTGGTGGTGGCGGCGGAGTGACCGCGACAAGTCGGGAATCCTCAGAAGGATTCTGCTGTTGCTGAAGCTGCTGCGGCTGATGTAGGGGAGAGTTGTGCTGTGGCTGGTGCAGGGGAGAGTTGTGGTAACTGGGGGTAAACACCCAGTCATACTGCCGGAATTTCTCCTCGAAGCTGTCGGGACCATTATACGGTGATCTCACAAAAGGTGACCCATTCGATATTTCGATGGGGTGGTTCGGAGTTCCTGATGGTGGAGGTACAGGATTGGTATCTTCATCTATGTCCATCGCGTTGCCACCGGAAAAGTGGTCTTCGGGTCCAAGTGGGTTAAAACCCACTGGGGCTCCAAGGTAGTCGGCAGGGTTGAACTGGCCCTGGAAAACAGGTGATAGGTGGTCAAAGGGTGAATTGTGTCCTTGAAGAGGAATGTAGGACTGGTGGGAGTAGTAGGGCTCATTTTCAGAATGAGGCCCGAAAGAGTGTGGGATAGAAGGAGAGGTACTCAGTGATACTGAGCGCCTAGCTGGCTCAATGTAGGTCCTCCATAGCTCTTGAGGACCCGGGTTGTTGGGATCAGATGGTGTCCGCCGGTGTGACGGTCCGGCCTCGTGGTCATTTGGGGCGACAAGTGGCCCTCGTCCTCTGCCTCTTCCCCTTACCCTTGGCGGCATTTTATCAACCTGTCAAAAACAAACAAGTGATACAACAAGACAAATATATAAGACAAAGTTAGAAAATAAGACAAAAATTTGGATAATTCCTAAGTTCTTTGTCTAGACTCGAGAATCGAGAAATGTGCAATCGTGTAACTGAGATTAAACACAAAAGGCTAGTGTTTAATTCACTCAGTGTTGGCTCTGATACCAACCTGTCACACCCCTATTTTCCACGTGTCACCGGTGGTCCCGGTGGGGGAGTATCGTGACGTAGTTGATATCATCATAAGTCAAACAACACAATATATAAATGCACAGCGGAAGCAAAGATAGATTCATTTCAACTTTAATAAATTGTAATATTAAATATCACGAATGGTTGAAACGGATCCACAGGCGGATCAAAATAAAAGAAGATATTGTTCAACAGTTTTATTGACATCCAAGCTTGCGAGACTTATTGAGGACGCTAGAAGAGAGCCAGCCTAGTACGAGTAGTACCTGCACTTAACCTTTTGGAAAATACGTCAGTTTACACTGGTAAATACAATTTAACTGACTCATTTTCAAAAGGTTTGAAAATTGATTTGAATGCACGTGGCACAAAACATTTTATAACTTGGGATAATTATGTGAATATAATCTTGTAAGGGAATTACATGTTACTTATGCGTTCAGTAGCCCGATCCGTAGACCGGGTTAAAGATTAATAGACACACCACATTATTTGGTTCGGCACTGACGGGTGTACGCCTACACCCCGTGCTTAGGTCGTGGCCATCTCGTAAGATGATGCCAAGGATATCCGGGACATGGTCATTAAACCCCCAAAGGCTTTAAGCAAACAAAACACATTCAAAACGTAGCATATCAAGGATTTAACCACTATTCGATTAAAGATTCAATGCCGGACCAAGCGGTATTTTATATACCGTACCCCAAGCCCGTATAGGGAAAATAAGTTAAAAGTATTTACCTTGTAAGTATAAATCACAATTAGCGAGTGAAGGTAGCTTTTACTGGTTCTTCTATTCTGGAACAAAGGTTTATAATAACCTATTAGACTTCTAACGGGTCTTTATTTAAGCCTAAGCTTAGACCGGTTAGCTTTTAAGGACGATACAGTTTAAACGCACGATTAAGCGAAGACCGGATAGAATGTGATTTAGACCCGACAAGTTTGAATACTTGTATAATATGGGTATACTAAATACATTCTGGATTTTGAGACAAAGATGATAAGGTTTGACCCGTTTCGGTCAATTTATGCAATCTAGTTACATAACCGAACCGAGCGCGAAAAGGGCGTCACGGGTAACCATAAGAGTCATATGCAAGTTCCCCGAGTTAATATGCCATAAACATGTTGTGATATCAGTAAGGTATCTTCTATTATGCCCAAAACGGATTTAAACACAATTTATGCCTCATAAGGGCATTTTGGTCATTTAAAAGATTATAAAGAGTTTAATTAGTAATCTGAGTTAAAGGTTTGATTTATACAGTAATTACACTTATTTTAATAAGTTATAACAGTAGGGTATGACCTATATGTGAAATTTATCATTTAAAACCAAACTATACACCTTAGGGGTATTTTGGTAATTTCACTTAGGCTTAAAAGGTCAAAACTGGAAACCTGAGTTTATAAACTTTTACTTACTGTTATTATATAAAAATATACTAAAAATATCAGTAGGTATTAACCTTATGTGTTTAATATAGTTTTAGTACATACTATGCGTTAAAAACGCTTAAAAAGGCGATTTAGAGCCATTTCCGGGTTTTTAAAGGAAAGCTGATATTTTTATAATTCTAGAAGACTCAAAATATTTTATTTAACAAATAAAATCAGTAGAAAAAGGTTTGGGGTCAAAAGGATTTGTAAAACTCATTTTATGGCTAAAAAGGGCAAAATCGGTATTAACCGAATTAAACTTAGAGACCTATGTTATGCTCAGCCAAAAATTAAATAAAAATCTTCAAAAATCCCAAAATATTATATTGCATCAGTGGGTAAAAAGTTTGATATCAAAAAGTGGGTTTAAATAGGTTATACGCTAATTACGCCGTTTAAGTAACATAAAGCTTTCAAATTACGCTAATGAGCATAACTACTAATCTAGACCTCAAACTGATGTCAAATTTTAGGTGCAAGTTTATAAATCAGTAACTAAGGTTTCTACTCTTTTACTTTTTCAAAAATCACGTTTTATAGTCAAAAGGGCATAATAGTCAACATTTAAGCATTAATCGGAAACATGCATATGAATCGGATAAGTATTGAACCAAGTTGTATAATCTCAGAGAGTTATACTTATATGAAACTTGGTCCAAAATAAGCTCTAAGGTAGATCTCAAACATGCATGAACGGATCAGAACTGATAGTCAAAGCAGAAGTCAAATTATGCGACTTTCGGTTCCGATCCGGGTTTAAACTGAAAATTGTCGAGTTGAACATGTTGAGACATGTTCTTACATTAGTTACCAAGTTATTTTAATGATCAAACAGGTTGCATGTACCCTACATTGCTAATTATGCTTAAATTTGAAAATACACATTCTGTTGACTTTTTAAAGTAAGCTTTGACTCGACAATTAACATAGTTAGAGTGGGAATCTGAAAGTACCCTTTTAAGGGTTTGTTACCCACATAAATACCTACTTATAGGTACTTTCAATTCGAGAAATGACTGAGCGGATTTCATTTAATCGCAAAGTCAAATTTAAATTACGACGGTTTGACTAATAGCTAATTAACTAAGCTAAAACGAATTAGAAAGGGTTATGAACACTTACAAGAGTCCTAATTACGATTAGAGATCACTAGAAAGCCTGAGGTTGATCAGAGGAGCTCCAGAAGTGGACTTGTGAATGTTTGTAAGTGAATGAACAATGTTGCTACACTTCAAGTCCCTTTTATATCAACTTTGATCTTTTAGGATGATGCCACAAGAGTCTACAGATGTTATAAGATCTGTCCAGGTGCCCCTCTATGCATGTAAAACCATTGGAGAGCCTCAGGTATCAGATAACAGCTGTAATCAATCGAAACAGACCTGAAAAACTGACATCTGCGCATTTTTGTTCGCTGGCAGGTTGTACGCGGGGAGCGAGACCCCTTACGCGGGGCGCGTACAAGTTGGCAACCAGCCAAACAAGTTTCCAAGATTTACAATTCAGTCCTTGGTCCTTTGTTACGTGGTTTTGCTTATTTTTCTTGCTCATTAGTCCCTCAAACCTGATTTTTAAGGGCCTTAGGACATCTACAAACTTGGTTAGGTCCTTGGTTAACTTTGTGCTTACCCGAAAAGTCACGAATTTCAACGTTAACGCATTTAACCCTTCGTGCACGGTTTTGATCATAACTTTCTCATATGATCACGAAACTTTATGAAATTTTTATCACATGTTCTAGTGAGTATATTTTATCATTACAAAGCTTCGGGTTTGCCAAAAGGTCACTCAGAGGTATACTTTCAGCATGTTGACACATTTAGCCCCTATAGTTTGTAATTCCTCACTTTCTTTCATTTTCTTCTTCGTATGATCCATGATTTATTCGTTTAAGATTATAAACACCATGTAGGGTTATTGTAGAGCCTATTTATCCATTTTTGACACTTTGGACCCTTATATTCACATAGTTTCACTGTTTGTCAACTTTAGTCCCTCTGAAGTGCTTTTTCACTTATTCAAAGCCTATGACACGTGTCAATACATTATTGGACGTAAATTTCCGAGGTGTTACATCACTCATAGAGCCGCTATCGGGTGGACCATTGCGGATTTGAAGGGAATTAGTCCCTCGGTGGTGATGCACAAGATCATCATGGAAGATGGCATGAGTCCTTCTCGCGACACACAACGGAGACTAAATCCAAACATGCGAGAAGTGGTTAAGAAGGAGGTACTGAAGTAGCTAGATGCGGGTATCATATACCCTATCTCGGATAGCCAATGGGTAAGCTCGACACAAACAGTTCCTAAGAAAGCGGCCATTCAAGTCGTCACAAATGACGCAGGTGAAGAGGTCGCCACTCGGCCGGTAACCGGGTGGCGTATTTGTATTGACTATAGGAAGTTAAATGCTGCAACTTCCAAAGATCATTTTCCTTTGCCATTTATCGACCAAATTGTTGAGAAATTGGTTGGACAAAAATTTTATTGTTTTCTGGAAGGTTATTCAGGATACAATCAAATTGCTATACATCCGGAAGACCAAGCAAAGACTACCTTTACTTGTCCATATGGTCCCTTCGCATTTAGATGAATGCCCTTTGGACTTTGTAATGTCCCCGCCACCTTCTAAAGGTGTATGATGAGTATCTTTTCAGATATGGTGGGGGAGTCTTTGGAAATCTTCATGGATGATTTCTCAATATTTGGGTCATCATTTGATACATGCCTTGACCAACTCGAAAAAGTTTTAAAAAGATGTGTGGAGAAAAATTTAGTTTTGAGTTGGGAAAAGAGCCATTTTATGGTTCAAGAAGGGATTGTGTTGGGGCATGTTGTCTCGAGTCAAGGGATCGAGGTGTATAGAGAAAAAGTGCAAGTCATATCCACTTTGTCTTATCCCACAAGTGTTAAGGGTATTAGGTCGTTCTTGGGACATGCGGGGTTTTATAGGAGGTTTATAAAAAGCTTTAGTGATATAACGAAACCCCTCTGTAATTTATTGTTAAAAGATAAAACATTTGATTTTGATAAAAATTGCCAAAACGCTTTTAACATTTTGAAGCAAAAGTTGGTTGAGGCCCCAATCTTGCAATCACCGAATTGGTCTTTACCATTCGAAATCATGTGTGATGCAAGTGATTATGCGGTGGGGGCCGTATTGGGTCAAAGGGTGGACAAGAAACCGGTTACCATTTACTACGCAAGTAAGACTCTCTCGGATGCACAATTAAATTATACAACTATCGAGAAAGAGCTACTTGCGGTGGTATATGCGTTGGATAAATTTTGTGCTTATATATGGGGTACTAAGTGACGTGACCGTGTCGTCCCGATCAGTCAAAAACCCAATTAAACCTAGGTAGCTAGGGTAAGTCGGGTATCGAATCCACGAAGAGCAGGTGGTCAGTATTGCACGACCCGTTCGATTAGTTAGACTATTTACAAATAATGTACAAGGTGATTATGAAGTTTGCTAATTATATTTGTTTAATTAGTTTGAAAGGATATCGGAGTGAACCGACAAATTGATATTATCTAAAACGATGATTTATTAACTAAACTTGTAAACTAAACTAATAAGTTGAAGCAAGAAATTAGAATACGGATCACACCCGGTTCGATAATTGTAAGTCCTAGGGTTCCTACATGTTTTAATTCAACTCAATTGCATAACGATTAACGGATTTAGTGTACCGTGACTTAGGTAACAATAACTATCAACGTCCCGAAGAACGGACAAGAATGCACTTTGTAATCAACACAAGTAAATCCTAACCACGACAATGCATAACTAAACATAACCATTTCGCAAAGTCATAACTTTATCATCGTTCGACAATTTACGAATACGAAACAAGTGTAAACTATTGTCAATGGTTTCAAAAATCAATACAAATTGTCACAAAGTCAAATCAAACTAAAAATGCATAAACCCTAGAAAATACAACTACCAATACCGGGGTGAAACCGAAGAGACTAGCCGCTAATGGTTGGGTGGACGCGATCACCGGCCGACAAACACGAACACGGAGCCATGACCTTGAGCCTTGAGAAGTGGAGGTTAGGGTTGAAGGTGATGATGGAAGGTTGAAGATGGTGGTGATGGTGGAATAATTGAGGGTTAGGGATGGTGGAGAATTGGTTAGGGTTTGAATGTTAGAGATGAAAGGTGGGTGTTAGAGATGAAGAATGTGGTGTTAGGGATTGATTGGGGATGAATTGGATGATAGGGAATTGATCCAAGATGTGTTTTTATGATTAGGAACTCGTAACCCCCGAAACAAGGTCAAAGAATCCGTTATAACTCTTCAAACCAACCAAGAAATCAAAATTTCGCGATACACAAAACGGAAGCCCGGTCGGCGACGCCCTCTACTTTTGCTGTTTTTCTGCAACGCGCTAATTGAATGATTACGAGTTTTCTGGCGACGGGGTTAACTACGGGGCATCGCCGCGCCGACGACCTCCCCAACTTCCATTTTCTATTTTTTTCCATTTTGCACTCCCGGTTGACCCGTTTGATGTCCCGGTTGTCCGGTTTTCGACCCGGTGACTCGTAAAGCTCCCAAAAAGCTCCTTAAACTCCATTAAACCTGCAAAACACAAATCTAATTAAAAGTAGTCTATTCAAGATTAAAACTTATGTAAAAACATTAAGTTACACAATTACGAACACCGGTTTTCAACCACGTTTCACATCCCCACACTTGTCTTTTGCTTGCCCTCAAGCAAATCTGTTTTTCACTTTCACGTGGGTCGAACAACGAATACACTCCCCATTCCCGAGACGAAGGTTAAGGTCAATTGTCATACTAAAGTTCAAACTCTTTACAATTTCCAACATATTTAACTGTAAAGTGAGCATTCACATATACAATGGTTATCCAAGATTAACCCACCCGCGAAGCCAACAATTCATGCACATCCCTCACATTGTTCTCTCCACTCGGCTTATAAATTGGCTAATGTGTATAATGTCTTAGCACTTCAACAAATAATCGCTCAAAACCGATTAGAACACGTACCCGCAGAGGCTTGCAACTCAATCATTCTCCACCACCGAACACGAATACCAAACACAAGTCATAAGGTCTTTGAACGGGTTGTAACGGGGCTAGGCTAAGGGTAGGAAATATGATATTTTAAAGTGGCTAAGGTGATGAAAATTCGATTTTTATTACAAAACAACTAATCTATGCACAACTAACTACCAATATCAAACTAGAAAGCAACAAGCTTTCTCCTTTTATTTCTCAAACTAAGAACATATATTTTTTTGTTCTTTTCTCAACAATTTTCTCGTTTTATATATATATATATATATGCAAACAAACAATTCACGAATATACAAACTCGATTCCTATAATCAAATTTCCATCACACGGGTTTAAAGGAAAAGGGTTAAAGGTTATGGGCTATAGGGTGGTCAAACGAAGGGATTAGGCTCAAAATTGGCTACTAAGGGATAAATTTTTGGGTAAGGATATAAAAATGGTTTAAAATGGAAAACGTTTACCTAATGCCTTAATCATTCTTGTGCTTGTATTCGGTCTATGGTCTCAAACGTATCAAAAGTCGCAAGTTCTACAATACGTGACTAATGGTCCACTCAAACAAAGAAACATAAGCATGTGCTCTATAATGTAAAAGTGGCTCAAAACCTCACATATGTAAAGGGTATGATATGTGACATGCATAAAATGCTAATTTCTTAAGCGGGTTATTCCCAAATAACCACCCGCTAAATACCCGTCATGCTATTAATTTGAACTTGACCATGACAAAAGACCAAATGGGTTGTGCCATCCGTTGTTGACTTAGTTACTTGTGCTTTTAAGATCGCTTTTGAAACAAGAAAATTTTGAAATTTTTTTTGAAATTTTCCCCCATCCCCACACTTGAGGTAAACATTGTCCTCAATGTGTAGTGTTTAAATGAAGGGTCAAAATCGAAAACTTTTACTACTCCCCCATCCCCACACTTGAGGTAAACATTGTCCTCAATGTGTAAGAACTAGAGTTTTTAAAACGCACAAGGGATGTGACACGGCTAACCTCCTCAAAATTTCACCCCGAAAAATTAACATACAATTACAATCCACTTATTACTAATCTAATAATCAAGGTAAAAAGGAAACACATGCACCTGATTTTTGTCACTTGATGCCCATATCTTCTTATTCTCTTCACAAAACGGTCGTCCCTCGAACATAATGTACCTACAAATTCTAACCCTTGTGTAGAAGCATGCTTCTCACAACCATTGGAATTTGTTAGCTACATAGTTCTACCATTTTTATGAAAGTGTTACCAAGTTATGCGTTAATTTACCTTGATTTATGTGGAAAAGTAATTTACAGCAATAACAATCATAACTCACTTTTGGAGGAATCACAGTTGCATTTAGCTTATGCAACAAGCCCTTTTAAACCCCCCAATAGCTTGGGAGGACGAGAGGTCTCGTGAGGGTTATATAACAAACACACCCACAACGTTCATTTAACTACTAAAATAAAACAAATAATAATACAAACTCCACAACAATCATACCTGATTTACCTCTCATGGTGGTCGAAGTGCACATTTGCCTACCGATTTTCCAACATACGCTCGATAGTTGGCATGCCGAATCCACTCTCTTTTTCTTCTATTCGGCATGCGTAATGTACAACTTCGGGGTCGTCTCTTAACAACATGGCCAATGTCTTGTGTAACACCTCGAAAATTTACGTCCTATAATGTCTTGACACGTGTCATAACCTTTGAACGTGTGAAAGAATGTTCTTGAAGGACTAAAGTTGACAAACAATGAAACTGTGTAAATATAAGGGTTCAAAGTGTCAACAATGAATAAATATACTTTACAATAACCCTACATGATGTTTATAACCTTAAACGAATAGATCATGGATCATACGAAGCGAATTGTGAAAGAAAGTGAGAGATTTCAAACTACAGGGGTTAAATGTGTCAACATGTTAAGATATACCTCTGAGTGACCTTTTAGCAAACCCGAAGCCTTGTAACGATTAATTATGCTCACTAGAATGCACCATAAAAATTTCACCAAGTTTCGATATCGTATGAGAAAGTTATGATAGAATTCGTATTCGAAGGGTTAAAAGTGTAAACGTTGAAATTAGGGCTTTTCGGGTGATCACAAAGTTACCCGGGGACTTGACAAAGATGGTATAAGCCTTAAAGCCCCTAAATGTCAATATTAAAGGTTTAAAATGCAAGAATGAAAGTGAAAGCGACGTTTAGGAGGACCGGGGGCTGAAAATGCAATAATTGAAAAAAGTTTATAACCTGAAGCCAGGCTCCAGGCGGCCCGCGTGAGGATTGCCAACAGCTGAAGCGGGCCGCGTCCCACCTGCAGATGCAGAAACTCTTCACAGCTGCCTGTACAGCCGGTTTAACCGACTTAACTTTCCATTTTTCGATTATAGGGGCTTGTTTGATGCCTTATACTAACCTAGGGACACTTGGGATGATCCCATAACACTTGTAGACTTTGTTTGGCATGATCTTGATCAATCTAAACCCACTATATAAGAACCCACTTTGTGCAAACTTTTGATCATTCATTCTCAATCATCTTCTGGTCATTTCTGGAGCACAAGGACCATCCTCAAGCATTCCAAATCGTTAATAGGACTTGTGTAAGTATCCTCAACCTTCCTTGTTTAAGTTTTGATTAGTTTATAGCCTAGAAGTCAAACCGTTGTAATTACGGTTTGACTTAACGATTAATCGCTAACGGTCCAGCGATTAGGCAAACTTAAGATAGTTATAAGTTGGTATTTATGTGGGCTTTAAACCCTTAAAAGGGCACCCACTGATACCCGTTCTAACTAGGTCGTTTGTCGAGTCAAAGAAGATTAGAAAAAGTCAACAGAATTGTAAACTTGGATTTAACGCATAATTAGCGATGTAAAAGGCGTATAATCTATTTTATCATTCATATAACCTGTTAATAAGTATAAGAACTTGTCTAAGCTTGTTTGATTCGACAACTTGCTGTTTTGAACCGATTCGGAACCGAAAGACGCAAAAGTTTGACTTTTGCTTTGACCTCAGTTCTGACCCGGTTTAGATAGGTTTAGACATGCCTTAAAGTTCCATTAGGACCTAGTTACATGTTGGTACAACCCTCTGCGTTTATACCACTTGGAACCTCGATTGTCCGACGTTTCCGTTAATTGCTTAAATAGTGACCATAATGCCCTTATGACCATACAACGAGAATTTTGGAAATGTTAAAGTACAATAATCTTTGTTACTGATTATAAAAAATGACCCTAAATTTTCACATCAGTCGGAGGTCTAGATTAGGAGTTATGCTTAATGACGTAATAATAACGCTTCTTAGTAATTAATCGGCGCCATTAGCGTAAAGCCTATCTAAACCCCATTTTTGACACCAAACCTTTTACCCACTGATGTAATATAATATTTTGGGATTTTTGAAGATTTTTAATTATTTTTAAACTGATCATAAGTTATGATTAGTACCTTGATTCGGTAAATACCGATTATACCCTTTTCGGCCATAAAATGAGTTTTACAAGTCCTTTTGCTACCAATCCAATTGCTACTGATTTTAAATAATAAATTAAGTGTTTTGAACCTTGTAAACTGACCTGGAAACTCAGAATACTATTTTAAACCGTAAATCGCTTAAAATGGCGTTATACGCGTATTAAGCGCATAGTAAGGGTTTAAAACCATTTTGCCACATAGGACTCAACACCAACTGATATACCAAGTTAAAATAAACTATTTTACTGATTTATTCAGACCCGGATCACAGAAGCTTAATTGATCCCTTTTATAATCTTTAAAATGACCAAAATACCCCTAAGGGGCTTAATATGAGATTAAACTCGTTTTGGGCATAATGGAAGGTATCCTACTGATATCACAACATATTTAAGGCATGTTAACTTAGGAAACCTGTTTAGGACTCTTATGGTTACCCGTTACGCTTCATACGCGTTCGGTTCGGTTTATGTAACTAGTTTACATAAATTAGCCGAAACGGGTCAAACCTTATCGGTTTTATCTCAAAATCCAGAATGTGTATAATATACCCATATTATACAAGTCTCCGAACTTGTCGGGTCTAAATCACATTCTATTCCAGTCTTCGCCTTATCATGCGTTTGAACCGTATCTTCCTTTTGAAAACTAACCGGTCTAAGTCATGACTTAATTAAAGACCCGTTAGGATTCTAATAGGTTATTAAAAACATTCGTTCCAGATTTAGGAGCCCAGTAAAAGCTGTCTGTACTTGCTGATTTGATACGGCTGGGATTGAATTTATATTTAGCTCAGGTAAATACTTTTAACTTATTTCCCTATATGGGCTTGGGGTACGGTATATAAAATACCGCTTGGTCGGGCATTAAATCTTTAATTGTATGATGGTTAAAGTATTGAGATGTTCTGTTTAATTTGTTTTGTTTGCTTAAAGCCTTTGGGGGTTAATGACCGTTGTCCCGGATATCCCTGGCATCATTTTACGAAATGGCCACGACCTTAGCACCCAGGTGTAGGCGTACACCTGTCAGTGTCTCATAAATAATGTGGTGTGTCTATTGATCTTTAACCCGGCTCGATCCGGGCTACTGAACGCATAAGGAACATGTAAATCCTTTACAAGTTTATATATTTAAATAAGCATCCCAAGTTATAAAATATTATTTGTGCCATGTGCATGCAAATCAATCTTTTTAAACCCTTTTCAAAATGAGTCAGTTGATTGTATTTACCAGTGTAAACTGACGTATTTTCCAAAAAGGCTAAGTGCAGGTACTAATCGGAATCGGCTGGCTACTCCTAGCATCATTAAAGAGTCTCGCAAGCTTAGATGCCTAAAGTCTATTGAACAGTGTTATTTTATTTTCGATTCGCCTGTGGATCCTTTACTTCCGTTGTAATACTTTGATGTTACACTATTTCGGATTGTAATATATTTATCCTTTTGCTTCCGCTATGCATTTATATATTGTGTTGTTTGACTATGATGTTGCCAACCACGTCACGTTACTCCCCTACCGGGCCCACCGGTAATACGTGGAAATTCGGGGTGTGACATCTTGCAATGCCACCCTTTGAATCCTTATGCCCGAACCCGCATCCCCAACTTTGTTGGTTGGAGTGATAAGTTTGGGAGAAGGATGAATATGAATGTGAGCTTCTTTCGAATCTGATTCGTCTTGCGGTGTCATGTCTTCCGCTCAGTTCAAACATTAAACTTCTTACTCTGAAAGATCTCTAACCTCTTCCACCACATCACCATCAACCATGGTACCATTAGCCAAAACATCCCGCTTGCGTTTAATTTGGGCTATTTCCTCCGCTAATTGACCCACTTGCACCACCAATGCTTCATGGGCTTTATCTCTGACTTCATTCGCTTTCTTCATATCTTTGATAACCTGGTGATATCCTTTCACCATGTTTATGAGAACATCAAGCTTGGAATGCATCGAATCTTGTGGTTTCTCGTATGCCAGTTGAGGGTATTCATTATAATAATCATCATACTCCTCATCCCGGTAACTTGAGAAATATGGTGATTTGGGTTCATAGTAATATTCTTGATAATGTGGTGGTGGTGGATTATCATATGGATAATATGAGGATGGACCACTGAAATCTTCATAATCCGCCCTCCTATACTCATATAATCCGCTGAGGTAGTCTTCCCGATCCTTGTTGGCTTGAACTTTTTGGTGGAAAACAGAGCAATCTTCTAAATAATGCTCTCCGCTTCCGCAACACTCACACAGATTATCATCTACCCAATTCATATTGAAAGATGGTACCTGCAAAACATGTACCTGCACAGACAAGCTCGACCACCCAAAGTAAAATCACAAAAATACAAGAAAGAAAACTAACACTAAAATCGAACAGGTAATGAAATACTAAGCGCACTAGCTCCCCAGCAACGGCGCCATTTTGACGTGACCGTGTCGTCCTGATCAGTCAAAAACCCAATTAAACCTAGGTATCTAGGGTAAGTCGGGTATCGAATCCACGAAGAGCAGGTGGTCAGTATTGCACGACCCGTTCGATTAGTTAGACTATTTACAAATAATGTACCAGGTGATTATGAAGTTTGCTAATTTTATTTGTTTAATTAGTTTGAAAGGATAGCGGAGTGAACCGACAAATTGATATTATCTAAAACAATGATTTATTAACTAAACTTGTAAACTAAACTAAAAAGTTGAAGCAAGAAATTAGAATACGGATCACACCCGGTTCGATAATTGTAAGTCCTAGGGTTCCTACATGTTTTAATTCAACTCAATTGCATAACGATTAACGGATTTAGTGTACCGTGACTTAGGTGCCAATAACTATCAACGTACCGAAGAACGGACAAGAATGCACTTTGTAATCAACACAAGTAAATCCTAACCACGACAACGCATAACTACACATAACCATTTCGCAAAGTCATAACTTTATCATAGTTCGACAATTTACGAATACGAAACAAATGTAAACTATTGTCAATGGTTTCAAAAATCAATACAAATTGTCACAAAGTCGAATCAAACTAAAAATGCATAAACCCTAGAAAACACAACTACCTACACCGGGGTTGACTGATTACGAGCTTTCTGGCGACGGGGTTAACTACGGGGCGTCGCCGACGACCTCCCCAACTTTTATTTTCTATTTTTTTCAATTTTGCACTCCCGGTTGACCCGTTTGATGTCCCGGTTGTCCGGTTTTCGACCCGGTGACTCGTAAAGCTCCCAAAAAGCTCCTTAAACTCCATTAAACCTGCAAAACACAAATCTAATTAAAAGTAGGCTATTCAAGATTAAAACTTATGTAAAAACATTAAGTTACACAATTACGAACACCGGTTTTCAACCACGTATCACTAAGGTCATTGTATATTCTGACCATTCTGCAGTTAGGTATCTCATGGATAAGAAAGATGCAAAGCCGAGATTAATCCGATGGGTTCTCTTCCTATAAGAATTTGATTTGGAAATCCGGGACAAGAAAGGGAGTGAGAATGTGGTTGCTGACCACTTGTCTCGATTGGTTGTGGAGGAGGATTCTCCCCGTGAAGAGATTAATGCGAACTTCCCAAATGAGCAAAATTTAAAAGTTTCAATATTACCACGGTATGCTAATATTGTTAATTATTTGGTCACAGGTGACTTGCCGGCTCATTGGGATAGAAGGAAGAGGATGCACTTCCTATCTCAAATCAAGTACTACACGTTGGAAGAACCGGACTTATTCAAGATATGTCCGGATCAAGTCATTCGAAGATGCATACCCGACGAGGAGATTCCTAGTGTCTTGACGCACTTGCATTCATTTGCTTATGGGGGGCATTTCAGTGGTCACAAAACGGGGCACAAAGTGCTCAATAGTGGTCTTTATTGGCCGACTATTTTCAAGGATGCTTTTAATTTCGCTAAAAATTGTGTTGAGTGTCAAAAGTTAGGGGGTATTTCTAAAAGGGATGAAATTCCCATGCAACCGATCCTCATTGTAGATATTTTTGATGTGTGGGGGATCGATTTCATGGGCCCATTCCCTAATCCGCATGGCAACTTATACATCTTGGTGGCGGTCGATTATGTATCCAAGTGGGTTGAAGCGATTGCCACCAAGACGAATGACCATACCGTTGTTTGCAATTTTGTACATACAAACATAATTTCTAGATTTGGGATTCCCCGAGTGATCATTAGTGATGGGGGATCTCACTTTAAGAATTTTAATTTTGGCAAACTTTTGAAATGGTATGGTGTTGACCATCGAATCGCTACCCCTTACCACCCACAAACGAGTGGTCAAGTGGAAGTTTCCAATAGGCAAATAAAAGAAATTTTGCAAAAGACCGTTCGACCTGACCGAAAGGATTGGTCGACGAAGTTGAATGATGCTTTATGGGCTTATAGAACGGCTCATAAAACACCTATTGGAACTACACCTTATCGCTTAGTTTATGGGCGAAATTGTCATTTACCGGTTGAACTTGTGCATCGTGCTTGGTGGGCTATCAAAGAGGTTAACATGAAATATGACGATGCAGGAAAGGAGCGAAAATTAAAGCTTTGCGAATTGGAGGAGCTTCGGGAAGAAGTTTATGAGTGCGCCTCGAAATACAAGGATGATATGAAGAGGGCACATGACGCGAAATTGAAGCCAAAAGAGTTTGAAGTGGGTCAAAAGGTGTGGCTCTACAATTCAAGGCTTAAATACTTTCCCGGTAAGCTCAAGAGCAAATGGATGGGCCCGTACGTGATTACACGGGTCGGGAAACTTGGAGATGTTACCATCGAGGACCCGAATGATGGGTCGAAGCAAACGGTTAACGGTCACTGCCTTAAACCATTTCTTGACGGTAACAATGATAAAAAGGATGAGAATGCGGAGTTGGTGAACTTCGTGGTAAGTGTACCAACTTATGAGGTCAACTGAAAGGACCGGTAATGAATTTTGTAAAGTTATGTACAATTTATTTAATTGTGTGAGTGTTTTTGTGTTAATCGTTCTCGTTTTGTACTAACCCTCTTGATTGTGTGAAGTTCGGATATCATGAACGGGTATTGAAGACAAAAGGTATGATTTTTTTAGACTTATTTGTGTGTATTAGGGACAATACACGACTTTTCGGGGGGGGGGGGGGGGGGGTAGGGCCGTTAACGGTTTTCGCGTATTCTAAATTTTAACTCATAAAAATTTACAAAAAGATTTTTAATAATTTTTAGGAATTTTAAATGTATATAGTCCCTTTACAAAAAGTGCATAAATTTCTTCCTATTTTAAATAAAAATAATAATAATAAAATTTTGAAAAAAAAAATAAAAAATGGAGTTTTTGTTTACCTTCGCCGACGGTGACCTTAACCATCGCCTACGGTCTCTTAAAAGTGTCCGTCGCCCAAAAAGTCCCGTAAGCAGCGATTTAAGCCGTCGGCTCCCGATAAAAATCTATGCACCGTCGCCGACGGTCCCCAAAAATCGTTCCGACGCAATTATTTTTTTAGGCCTAGATTCGAACTCAAAACCCTTTAAGCTCGTCTAACACAAACAAAAACGCAATTTTGAGCACACATATGAACCGAAAACCTCTTCATACACCCCAAACATCCTGAAACTTCATCAACTCAGTTCACTTTCACGATTCTCTCTCCTCCATCTTCATCTTCCTCAACCTTCTTCCCTCAAGAACCCTAATCCTTACTCTTCTCATAACTTCTTCAAATCTCCACCAAATCAACTGATTCTTGAGCCTATTTTGTGTATTTTTTCGAGAGGAACAAAACCCCCATAACGGTTTTCATTGATTCTTGCTGGTTTGCAAGATTTCTAAAGTCAAAATTTTGGGTTTTTGAAGGGTGTTCATCAAGTATCTTGCTTTGCACTTTTTCTTAGTTTTTCTTGTTCATCTACACTAAAGGTATGGAATTTCATTTAATTTATGCATAATTTTCATATGGATTGTTGATTTCTTCCGAAATTTTAGGCTTATTGTTTAAGAGTAGGTTTTTTATCACAATGTATGATGTTTTAGCATAAATTTAAGAATGATTACTTGATTTGGAGGGGATTTGAACATGCTTTAGTCTTAGTGATGTGATTACAATAATTAGTTGCATGATTGAGCATAGTTGTGATGTTGAATATTGTTGAAACCATGAAAATTTGAAAAATTTTCATGAATAAACATGTTAAATTGATATGAAGATGATAAAATATGCGACTTTGTAAGTTTAAAAAGGCGATTTTACATCTAGTTATTGATTGAAATTCAACATTGCATATTATGCTCAAAGTTTGAGATTGTTTGAAGATTTGGGTATGCTAATTGTTCTTTTGTCTTTTGATTGTAGCCATGTTCGGAGGAAGAAAAAGATCAAAGACTTCCGGACAAGGTTCATCTTCTGGAGCCGGTTCAGGTTCGGGACATTATCAAAGACGATGGAAACAGTTAAGCAATGTGGAAGAAGGTGATGGGCAACTCTATCGACAGGATTGGGATTAGGAGGAGTTCAAGAATAGTCGGTCGGCCTCAGTATGGAAAGATGACAAGAAGAAGGCTCTTTCCCGATACAACAACAAAAGGTTAGAGGCAAAGATGTGGAAGATGAAAATGGTCACGGGTGTTTCGAAGGCTGTACCCGATAGAGTAGTGTGTGAACGTGCGGTGAGTGTCGAAGAATTCCGCACAATTGGCATAGCTCAAAAGTTTGAGAAGATCGGGCGGGAACGAGTACTAGATTGGAGTGAGGATATCACCACACGAGTCTATTTGGCTGCGGTTTGTGAATGGTTGTCAACTTTACGGTTCGAAAATTCTGATGGGCCAGCTCCTACGTGGCAGTTGATTGGCAACATTGGCAAGAATCAAATGATTATGTCGTTTGATCACATGAATACCATCACGAGATTTGATTCATTGGGGGTTGAAGCATATGATTATTATGATTATGATCATTTTTTGGATAACAAAACAAACACTGCTGAACCGGATCAAGTGCTAGCGTCAGTATTGCCAGGTTCTGGGGGTGCAGGGGAATCTAGAAACGATTTGTCTTTGGAGGGTAAAATATTATAAGGCATTTCGTTGGAGAATGTTATGGTGCGGTTCGGAGACCGCGGGACAGTGAAGGCACCCGACTGCCGGGTTTTACATTCGTTGTTGTATGGGACGCCAAGGCTATCATGGCGTCAAATCGTGATGATAAACATCTGGGATACAATGGAGTCATTCAAACGGAAGATGATCCCCTACGTGCGGTTAATCAGCGCGATGATTTTGCAGCAAAACGTGTTGCCTCCGAAATCGTTGTGGGTTTCTAAACCCATTGATCAGTTTAACTAATTGGCTGTTCACATTTTCCCAAGCCTTCGGTGCTCTCCAGCTGGCTTTTCACTAATTGGCTGTTCACATTGTGTTACCTGTAACGTGTTTTAAAAACATTTGTCAGTCGGAAATACTGGTGAGTGAATCCCAGTTTAATCAAGAAACATTTTATCAATTAAAACAGTATTGAGAGCGATCACATTGTTTATTTCTACACAATTACTCATTCAGTATTTGCCACTCGACCGGATCTATGGCTATGGTCAAATTACCCATTGGCTAACTCGTCGTCCAATGGTAATGCACTGTCATTCAGACTTACTACTACTCGTAGTAAATTTTGTATACAAAACCCCATAATACCGGCAGTAATTGAAGAACTACAAAGACTCAATCACCGCTTAATTTCATAGTAAAACATTTAAGGTTTGGTAAACAGTACCAAAAACATTAACAAAAAGAGGATAAACTCACATTGCTGTCTTAGGCTTTTCGTAAGGGTTTCCTGGCTATAATCTATAATTTATACAAATGTACATTGATTAGTACCATAACCCTTTTAAATTATTAATGATACCCTCCCCGAGACGTCATTCCAACAACTACGTCGGGCAGAACCACGACAGTTGTTACGGAACCCTAAATCAATCGGGCATCGTAACTATTATGAAACCGGGGTTATAATACTTACAACAGAGCAGAACCTCGCTAATTAGGGGTATAATACCCGAAATATTATAACTTCTCTATAGAATTTCGAGATTGAAAGAAAGAAATGAGCGACGGAAAACGTAGACTGATGGCCTTCTTATATAGTTGCTGATTTCAGTCCTGTCGCGGCCCGCGTAAAAGACAAGGGACCCTTACGCGGCCCGCGTCAACATCAGTCAACACTATAGCTTATCTGGGTCAGCTACTAGACTCGACACGATGTCGACACGTGTCAGCACCGGATGTCTCCGCGTTTCATGATCTGTCGCGGCCCGCGTCAAAGACCTATACACCCTTACGCGGCCCGCTTCAACTTAAGAAATCAGCGCAGTCAAGTCCAGCCTTGATACGGCCCGCGAAATGTTGAGGTGAGGTTTTTCGCGGCCCGCCTCAACTTACCAATTTCAGATTTTTATTTATTTTATATACTATAACATAACTAGGGCTCGGTTTTCACATACGGGGTATAATATCAGACATATTGGAACATATAATAGAGTGTTAGTCATATGATGAGGGTATTGGTTTTACCGAGGGTTGTTACATTCTCCCCACCTTGTTTTAGAGCTCGTCCTCGAGATCTACTGAAACAAGTGCGGATATTTCCTTTTCATTTCTGACTCAAGCTCCCATGTGTAATCAGGTCCTCTTTTGGAGTCCCATTTCACTTTGACCAGAACTAATCTTTTATGTTTGAGATTCTTGATTTTCCTGTCTTCAATTTGTAGAGGTCTTTCTACAAACTTGAGTTGTTCATTTACCTCTATATCCTTAAGAGGTACTATCAATGATTCATCAGCTAAACACTTTTTAAGATTTGATACATGAAACACATCATGTATTCCTGCCATTTCCTCTGGCAGTTGTAGCTGATAGGCTACAGGTCCTATTCTTCTAATAATCTTAAAAGGTCCAACATACCTGGGACTTAACTTCCCTCGTTTGATGAATCTTACTACTCCTTTCCAAGGAGAGACTTTCAACAACACTTTATCTCCTACTTGAAATTCCAATGGCTTGCATCGGTTATCAGCATAACTCTTTTGTCTATCACGTGCTGCTTTCAGTCGTTCCTTAACTTGAATAATTTTATCGGTTGTTTCCTGCACTATTTCAGGTCCAGATAGTTGCTTTTCCCCAATTTCTGCCCAACAGACTGGGGTTCGACACTTTCGTCCATAAAGTGCTTCAAATGGTGCAGCATTGATACTTGTGTGATAACTATTATTATAAGAAAATTCTATTAAAGGTAAGTGTTCATCCCAATTACCTCCAAAATCAATTACACAAGCTCTAAGCATATCTTCCATTGTCTGGATTGTTCTTTCGCTTTGTCCATCCGTTTGTGGATGATAAGCTGTGCTTAGCTTTATCTTAGTTCCCATTGCCTTTTGGAAACTTGACCAAAAATGAGATGTAAAGCGGCTATCTCTGTCAGAAACAATTGATAAAGGAATGCCATGTAAAGAAACAATTTCATTTACATACAATTTAGATAATTGTTCCATACTAATTGTTTCTTTCATTGGTAAGAAATGAGCTGACTTGGTTAATCTATCTACAATCACCCAGATTGTATCATTTCATTTCCTTGTTTTGGGTAATTTAGTAACAAAATCCATTGTTATTAACTCCCATTTCCAAACTGGCATTTCTAATTGCTGTAACAAACCTGAGGGTTTCTGGTGTTCAGCTTTAACTTGTGAACAAGTTAAACATTTAGAAACATAAACTGCTATGTCCTTCTTCATTCCTATCCACCAGAAATTTTTCCTTAAATCCTGGTACATTTTATCACTTCCTGGATGCATCGTATATTTATATTTATGGGCTTCTTCTGATATACGATATCGAAGATTTCCTAATTTAGGTATCCACATTCTCTTTTCATGGAATCTCCAAATTCCATCTGTTCCTTGTTCCAATTCTTTTAGCATACCTTTTAATTTTTCAGAATCATCCTTGATTACTGATTCTTGTGCTTCTCTTATCTGATCATTTAAATCTACTTGAAGATCTAATTTAAGAGAACGTACCCTTTTTGGTTTTTCATGATACTTTCGACTTAAAGCATCTGCCACTACATTTGCTTTTCCTTCATGATACTGGATATCACAGTCATAATCACTAAGAAATTCCATCCAGCGTCTTTGTCTCATATTCAATTTCTTTTGCTTGAATATATACCTTAAACTCTTATGATCAGTGAATATGGTAAACTTACTACCGTAAAGGTAATGTCTCCAAATCTTAAGAGCAAAAATTATAGCTCCTAATTCTAAATCATGAGTTGAATAATTCTCTTCATGATTCTTAAGTTTCCTAGATGCATAAGCTATAACCTTCTGTCGTTGCATCAATACACATTCATAACCTAATTTAGAAGCATCACAATAGACTACAAAGTCTTCAGTTCCTTCTGGTAATGCTAGTATAGGTGTATGGGTTAATCTTTGCTTAAGAATTCTAAAGGCTTCTTCTTGTTTTAATCCCCATTCAAACTTAACAGATTTACAAGTTAACTTAGTTAAGGGAATGGCTATTCTAGAGAAATCTTTAATAAATCTTCTATAATAACCGGCCAATCCTAAGAAACTTCTAACCTCAGTTGGTAATTCAGGGGTTTTCCATTTAGTAATTGCTTCAATCTTTGTTGGATCTACATGAATTCCTTCATGATTAACTAGGTGTCCAAGGAATTGTACCTGTTCTAACCAAAATTCACACTTAGAAAATTTAGCATAAAGCTTTTCTTTTCTTAACAAACTTAAAAGTGCGTGCAAATGTCTTGCATGATCCTCTTTATTCTTAGAATAAATTAGAATATCATCTATGAATACAATTATGAATTTATCCAAATATGGCTTACATATTCGGTTCATCATGTCCATAAATGCAGCTGGGGCATTGGTTAAACCAAATGGCATGACAGTAAATTCATAATGGCCATACCTTGTTCTAAATGCGGTTTTAGGAATGTCCTCTTCCTGTACCTTTAATTGATGATATCCTGACCTTAAATCAATTTTAGAGAAAAATCGCGCTCCTTGCAATTGATCAAACAGATCATCAATTCTCGGTAATGGGTACCGATTCTTAATTGTGACTTTGTTTAATTCACGATAATCAATGCACATACGCATCGATCCGTCCCTCTTTTTAACGAACAGTATCGGCGCTCCCCATGGCGACGAACTTGGCTGAATAAATCCTTCTTCCAACAATTCATCTAATTGTTTCTTCAATTCTTGCATTTCTGCAGGTGCCAAACGGTAAGGTGCTTTGGCAATCGGTGACGTTCCTGATATTAAATGGATTCTAAATTCAACATCTCTATCCGGAGGTAGTCCTGGTAATTCTTCTGGAATGACATCTGAAAACTGAGATACTACTGGAATATCTTTTAGTTCTTTTCCTTTAGTATTAGTGATTATAGAAATCAAATACACTATAGAACCTTTTCTCATACAACTTGCAGTTTTCATCACATATATGAATTTTGTGGATCTAGAGAACTTATCTCCTTTAATTGTGATCTTTTTACCTTTTGGTGAATTTATTTGGATTAACTTTTGATCACATAAAATATTAGCTTTATTGGCTATTAACCAATCCATTCCTAAAACAACATCGAATCCTGCCAGATTCATAGGATATAGGTTTGCTATAAATTTCTGATTTGAAATTTCTATTCTTGCTCCCTGCAAGATCTTAGAAATTCTAACGGTTTCTCCATTAGCTATTTCTACTAAACATTCTAGTGGTAGTTTAGTTAATGACTGATTTAGAAATTTGCAAAACGATGTATTAATAAAACTTTGATTTGCACCAGAGTCAAATAATACTTTGGCAAAAACATCATTAACTAAAAACGTACCACCTATGACATCTGGAATCAATTTGGCTTCTTCTGCAGTTAGAACAAATGCTCTAGCATTTTTAGTATTCTTGTTATCTGGAGCTGGAGCTAATTTTGGGCAATTCAGCTTGATATGACCTGTTTCTCCGCAATTGTAACATACCCTGTTGTTAGCTTTCTTCCTGCAGTTTTCTTCCTTGTGTCCCGCCATTTTGCAAAAGTTACAGTATATGGAACATTTCCCAGAATGTTTTCTTTTGCAGTACCTACAGTAAGGTGCAGAGGTAGAACCTAAATTTCTCCCACGGTTAGAATTTCCAGAACGAAATTCTTGAGTTAACTTCTGGGTTAGGCTCCTTCTTTGATCCTCTTCTCGGGTACGGACTAACTCATCAGTCAAGGTATTGGCTAATTCTACAGCTTCTTCTATAGTTTGTGGTCTAGCTGCCTTGACTACATGTCTAATTTCCCCAATTAATCCCCAAATATAACGGGAGATTAACACTGGTTCTGGTGAAGCAAGAGTTGGCACTATCCTAGCATATTCAAAGAATAGCTTTGTGTACCCTTTGCTATCTACACCAGTCATCCTAAGGTTTAAGAATTTGTTTGCTATCTGTTCTTTCTCATTGGGTGGGCAGAATTTCCTTTCTACCTTATCCTTAAATTCTTCCCATTCCATATTGTAGGTTCTATCACTTCCTTTTGTTTGGAGGATAGTATTCCACCATTCTAATGCTGCATTCTTAAACAAATTAGAAGCAAACAATATCTTATCTTCTTCAGCACACTTGCTTATCCTTAAGACTGCTTCAGTTTTCTCTATCCAGCGTAATGTTGCAATGGCCCCTTCATTGCCCGAGAATTCCATGGGTTTACAAGACCAGAATTCTTTATAAGAACAACCATAAGGCATGGTTCTTCTTCTTTTGGGAATAGGCATTTGAAGTACAAGTCCATTGTTTACACTGTTTTCTGGTTCAACAGGTCGCTTACTACTATGTTTACTCTTATTATCAGCATCATTAACAATTTGGAGTATAAATGGCATAGCATCTATAATTCCTTGTGCCACTATATGTTGGATAGCACTATTATCCACTTGGTTTCCATTGTTATTGTTGTTTGGGTTCTCATTATTCAGATTATCGTCATTCTGAATATTATCATTCTGGATTTCCGGGTTATTATCCAAATTGACTTGATTTCCTTGGTCGGCCATCTGAATTTTAAACATTTATCCCATATTAATATCACAAATAATATTTTAATATAATTAATCACATGACACGCAGTTTTGCCAAAAGCGTAGATCATTGCTACTATACTCTTTTCATATACTTATGCGTCTATTACACACTAGTACAGAAAAAAAATTACAATACCAACAAAAATAAAATAGTAATATGCATCCGTACACACATATTTTTATTTTATTTTTATTTTTATTATATTATTATTACTACCGCTTCTTCCATTCTAACATTCATGGATATGGATTTATCCAAAAATCCATATTGCGCTCATCGTATTTCCATACGAGACGCTCTCCCACCTGACGCATTCTCTCACTGCTCTCTAAAATTTCCTCCCCGAAATTCCTAAGTTCTTGAACGTTTTCTGCACTCATTGGGGGTGCAGGTTCTCGGACTGGGTTTGGAATCTGGGGTGCGTTTTCCTGATATGGGGGTGACAATTCCTGAAATTGGTAAGGATCCTCTAATATCTCCCTAATATAATCATCTTGATAATAGGGATCTAAAGGTTCATACCTGGGTAAGCTTCTATATTCTGTATGGGTGGATAATCCTGGATAGGGTAACGTTGCACAAAGTCCCTATTATCGTCCCACCAGGGATCGTAATTTGGGTCCAGTGGGTTTGGTGCAGGTACCCGAGGGATTTCTTCTGGGTTAAAGTCGTGCATCTCCACCTGGTTTTCCTGATTTTCTATTTCCATGGGGTGTTCTGGGTTTTGTGGTTGTGGGGCTACTAGTTGTTCCAGACTAGGGTCAGGAGCAGTTGTAGCTAAGATATGAAAATTAGCTAAGCTTCTATTAAGCATATCTTGAGTATGGGCATCTGTCTCTCTCTTAATAGCTGCTAAAGCCCTTTGCTGTTGCAATTTCCTCATTCTTTTCCTACGAGCAAAAGCTTCTTTACTGAACCATCCTCGTTTCTTAGTAGGAAATGGTTCTTCAGATTGAGCTCTAAAGGCAAATATTCCATCCTCCTGATCAGCAGTATACCCGGAAAGGGCAGGCTGGGATGATGTACCTTCACTCCTAGGTGAATCAGATAACTGACGATTCACATCAGATGGTCCTTGATCACTCATACTGAAAACTAACAGATAGTCAAATAACACATAACACATAATTACAGTTATGCATGTATTTCCATAATTTATTTCCTAACACAAAATTTTATAATTTAAGTGTCAGCAGAACACTTCTTTGGCCCAGACCAGTGGCTAGGCTCTGATACCACCTTCTGTCACAACCCCCGATCCCTGATCCCCGAGAACGGGCGGACGTGAGCTCAGATTTTGGTGGTATCAGTTTGTTTAGTCTTGCAGCGGAATTTTCATCAGGACCGTAGTTAGGAAATGTTTATCAGAGTAAAACCACCATACTTGATATTAATAAATACATGGGCAAAACCCAAGTTTCTTGTAACAATACATTTATAGGGACAAACCCTATTTTATTGAATTTAAAACATCGTTTATTAGGTAACTTTTATAGCCACATTTTCCCAAGCCTTCGGTGCTCTCCAGCTGGCTTTTCACTAATTGGCTGTTCACATTGTGTTACCTGTAACGTGTTTTAAAAACATTTGTCAGTCGGAAATACTGGTGAGTGAATCCCAGTTTAATCAAGAAATATTTTATCAATTAAAACAGTATTGAGAGCGATCACATTGTTTATTTCTACACAATTACTCATTCAGTATTTGCCACTCGACCGGATCTATGGCTATGGTCAAATTACCCATTGGCTAACTCGTCGTCCAATGGTAATGCACTGTCATTCAGACTTACTACTACTCGTAGTAAATTTTGTATACAAAACCCCATAATACCGGCAGTAATTGAAGAACTACAAAGACTCAATCACCGCTTAATTTCATAGTAAAACATTTAAGGTTTGGTAAACAGTACCAAAAACATTAACAAAAAGAGGATAAACTCACATTGCTGTCTTAGGCTTTTCGTAAGGGTTTCCTGGCTATAATCTATAATTTATACAAATGTACATTGATTAGTACCATAACCCTTTTAAATTATTAATGATACCCTCCCCGAGACGGCATTCCAACAACTACGTCGGGCAGAACCACGACAGTTGTTACGGAACCCTAAATCAATCGGGCAGCGTAACTATTATGAAACCGGGGTTATAATACTTACAACGGAGCAGAACCTTACTAATTAGGGGTATAATACCCGAAATATTATAACTTCTCTACAGAATTTCGAGATTGAAAGAAAGAAATGAGCGACGGAAAACGTAGACTGATGGCCTTCTTATATAGTTGCTGATTTCAGTCCTGTCGCGGCCCGCGTAAAAGACAAGGGACCCTTATGCGGCCCGCGTCAACATCGGTCAACACTATAGCTTAGCTGGGTCAGCTACTAGACTCGACACGATGTCGACACGTGTCAGCACCGGATGTCTCCGCGTTTCATGATCTGTCGCGGCCCGCGTCAAAGACCTATACACCCTTACGCGGCCCGCTTCAACTTAAGAAATCAGCGCAGTCAAGTCCAGCCTTGATACGGCCCGCGAAATGTTGAGGTGAGGTCTTTCGCGGCCCGCCTCAACTTACCAATTTCAGATTTTTATTTATTTTATATACTATAACATAACTAGGGCTCGGTTTTCACATACGGGGTATAATATCAGACATATTGGAACATATAATAGAGTGTTAGTCATATGATGAGGGTATTGGTTTTACCGAGGGTTGTTACAGTCGGCATGTATAGGAGAAGGACGAGAATATGAGGTGAGAAGGAAGGCTTGGGAAGAGATGCATGGGGCACAGACGCAGGAACAAAAGTGGGAGATTGTTGGCAAAAAAATAAGTTGCGAATCTATCATGAGTCTGGTAAAAAATGGGTTGTGAGGGTCAGAACAGAAAATTCAACCCCAATAATAACTGACGGTTGGGACAATGTTGTTAAAGATCTCAATCTGCCGAGGGATACTTTGTTGGTTTTCAAACCGTTAGGTGATTTTGGGCTTGAACTTTCATGTTTTGTTGATGGCATGTGTGGTGAATCTTATTTCACATTTAATCGTTATGCAAGATTTGGTTTTACGGTATGAGTATTGATCTTAACTTGAATTCTTTGCACCTTTAACGTGTCAACACTTATTCTCATAAGTTACATACTTCACGTATAGTATTCATTATTTTTAATTTTATGCAGGTAATCGAAGATTGCTTCATTAAACAATTTTACGTAAACAGCCCACCAAGTGGCAAATTTCAAATCTGTTATAAGGGTTCCTATTGGAATGTTGAGGCGTCTAAGGTTGATACCAACTTTGTATTTGCTAGAGGATGGCCGGAAATGTGCAACGATGTTGGGATACTGGAGGATGATTTGCTTGTGTTTAGCAGAATTGATGATGTTGTTTTTGAGGTAGTAGTTTATAGAGATGAGACTGAGATTTGCTTTTCGAAGAAACCTGAATCTGACGATGATAGTGTACTTGAGATATCGAAGGCTGATTATGTTGAGAATGCATTCAAGGTACGTAAGTATTTAGCATTAGCAGTAAAAGCTTTAATTTTTTAGCATTATATTAATTATTTCATTAATGTTGACCAGGACATCTATGAGGATGAAAAAGTTATGTCTGTAGGTGAAGATAGAACCGTTACTCAGGTACTTACTAAATTATTAAAATTATTTATTTTTAATTTAACACATATAAGAATTTAATGTTTTTACAACTATTAGTAATGCTGTTTACTGATGTTATATTTATCCAATAATGTATTATTTAGAAGAAGTTACCAACCAATGCCGAATGCACGTCGAAGAGACGCATGTCTTCACGATTGAACAAAACCCAAGATGTAAGTTTACCATCTTAAAGATTGTTATATTACTATTGTTATTAAAGTTACTCTATGACAACAGGTTAAGAAGAAAGGTAAAGTTACTTCTGAGAGAAAGGAGATGGTCAAGAATAGGACTAAGGGAAATGCTGCCTTACCTGTCGACACAAGTGATCATATTTGATGTTCTTCATCTGCTCGTAAAGTTAAGGTATCTATACTTGCCAGTTAATTAATATATGTTTTATGAACTGTTTTTTTTTTTTTTGTGCATATATTCATCATTCCTTTAATTCACATGTATATGTTTACTTTTTCATCAAGGGGAAGAGAGCCGCCAACGTTCAGAAAAAGCTTAACCGTAGAAATAAGATTGCAAAGACTGCAAAAAAAAACATTCTGGACATCTTCTCGACCCTGAGTTCTTTCATTTTGATCGCAAAGGAGACTATAGGCTGGTATACCATTTTTATAACAAACTAATGATTTATGTTTATTTGTCTGACTATTATTTTTTCCCATACAATACATGTAGCGTCTTCCTGCTGAAGTTGCCAGACGAGCAGGTCTTTCCGTTGATCTTCATCCTTTGAAAGTTCAAAACATGGTTGGAGTTGTGGAGGTTTATGATGTTAAGTCGAAGTTAAATGAAATGAACCCACGTTATGCGTTGGATGGTTGGCGAAAGTTTATGACTGACAATAACTTGAGGTTTGGTGATATGTTGCACTTCACATACGTGTCTTCGCAACAGAAGATCGTATTAAATCAAGTTACGTCAGTTTAACAAAGACATTTAAGTATGTTCTGATATCAGATACTATAACTATGAATTTTTTGATGGTGATGTTGTATGTTTTTTTTTTAATTATTAACTTGATGGTTTGTTGCTATGTATGGCTAACATGATAAAACACTGTTATTAGCACTTTATGTTTTATATATAGATGATATGATGTTTCTTTTTGCTAATACTAACTGCAATTAGTAGAAACTTGGTTTATTAATTGCAAATGTGACATTTTTCTGCATTTATGGGTTTATGAATTCAGAATAATGGATGGATATATATATGACTATATTTGGCATGATGATGTTGTGTTTCATATTGTAAAAACTGTCAGATAATAGATTGCTTTGCTCGATTAGATTATGTGTTAAATTATAGTTATTTAAGTCATTGTTTCATTTTCTTGAATTCTATGTAATTTTGTAAAGAAGTACAATAATAAACAGTGGTTTGAACATCTGTTTGCATTTTGGTCAATAGTTAATGAAAACCCATGTTAGGTTGAACAGTGTTTTGAAGAGGAAAACAGTGTGAGAAGACAGTAGATCTTATTAAGTTAAACATCTGTTCAGGCTTAAACAGAAGTTTGGCCTTTAACAGATGTTTGGCCTTTTATATCAGAGGTTTGGACTTAAACAGTTGTTTGACCTTAAACAGATGTTTGGCCATAAACAGATGTTTGACCTTAAACAGGTGTTTTGCCTTAAACAGATGTTTCGCCTTCTATATCAGATATTTGGACTTAAACAGATGTTTGACCTTAAACAGATGTTTGGCCATAAACAGATGTTTGGCCTTAAACCAAACATCTGTTTAAGGTCAACATCTGTTTGACTATTGGTCAACATTTGATTGACTTTTGGTCAACATCTGTTTGAATTTTGGTCAACATCTTATTTTGCAAAGAAGTACAAAAACAAACATTTTTATAAAATCCCAAATCACCCTATCATGTAAGTGCATTGAAGTAAAAGTGGAAATGATATTATTCATGTGGTCCTGTTATGCTTTTGTTTGACCTCTAATATGGGTTCATGATCTAATCCGGTAATTTGAAGACATTGTTGTTGAATCAAATGAGATGGTTGATGTAATGTGGCCGTATTAATAACAAATACTAATTAATATAACTAAGTTTCCCGAGCCGGAAAGCAATCCCGGGTAAAAACCTACTTACTACGATACCCAAAAACATAAAACTACAGTTTTCTCGAGTAAATTATAGGCTACCGATTATTTTTTGTCGGGCAATTATGTAGGAATGACTCGTGACACATCAGCCAGCAAGTTGGCTTCACAAATCATCACCCAAAAAGTACAATGGATTAGGATGACACGTCTTCCACCAGTGTGTCCTTTAAACACATTGGACTACGACTACGACTCCATTTATGATCACCATTTGTATTTGTCTTTGCTATATTCAATTATTATAATTTATAAGCTACAAGAAAATAGAGATAAGATGCACAACTTATAACTATTATTTGTAGAATGATACCAACATAATTTAAGAGTAAAGATCCTGTACAAATAAAGTTATCGTATAAAACATACGAATGACGTGGAAAAGTAAAAAAAGGGCGATGACATTTTCATAATTATTATATTAATAGGGTAATTATCAAAATTACTTTACAAGTTCACCAAACAATATACAATTCAAAATTACTCTACAAATGCATTATAAGTACTCTACCAGTTCATCGTTAATATACAAGATATCATTTAAAATTACTCTAATTTTGATAATTACCCTACTAATAGAATAATTACGGAAATGTTACCACCTTTTTTTACTTTTCCACGTCATTCGTACGTTTTGTACAATAATCATATTTGTATTTGATCTTTTGTCTATATTTTAATTATTGAAAATAAACCTATGCAGTCAATCTCGGCGAGATCTCGGTTATCGGTCCTCCAGCAAATTATCGGTTTTTATCTCGGCTCCGAGAATATCGGCGATAATTTCGATTACCTCACGCGGACCCCTGGGGTTTCGAAGCTGCATTCGTGTCCGCAGGATGCGCGGGCACGCACGAGTTCAACCAAATTCCAGCTCAGAAACCCATTTTTGCACCCCCCCCTGCGCGCGGGTAGGACTTGTGGTAAAACATGTCATAAAGCTACAATGGAGTAGTAAATGCTTTACCTTATAAACACCCACCCACTTTGTCCCCACACCGATGTGGGACAAAGTATTTACCACATTTTGAGACTTTCATTTCCACACCTAGACTTTCTACCACCTCTTGTATATATATAAATATATATATATTTATGCATGATATTAGACTTCTAGTATATATATAGGCTCTAGATATGAATATAAATATAAATATATATATTTATGCATGATATTAGAAATTACCGATATCTCACCGATATCTCACCGCGATAAACGATATCTCATATCTCGTTCCTTGACCGATAACCGATATTTTTCCGCATTAACTGCATAGAAATAAACACCAATAAAACTGTTAGTATATTGTTTTTAAAAACTTAGTAGCAATCATCGAACCACAAAAGTGTTTCCTTTTACGTTCGCTATATGTCATTTCAAGTAATCAAGTGCGGCAAATTTAATTGTCAAATGATAAGATAGCAGGGTTGCAAACGAGACATCTTAGCTTGGATTCTTTATCTTAATGAGCTTGTTGAGCTTGAGCTCGACTCGTTTTTGCTCATCGTGCCAGCTCGTTTAGTTTAAAAACATTAAACTTTTAAATGTTGTATTTTTTAAGCAAATTGTTATATATAAAAACAAAAAAGTTAATGTTTTTAACATAGATGTAATGCAAAGTCTATAAACTACAAAAAAAAAAAAAAAAAAAAACTAGGCCTAGTGATATGCTATAATTTTAGGAAATTAGGACATAACTTATATATTTTGAAATTTAATTTTAGCTTAAACAACTCAAACGAGCGAGTCAACGAACCACGTATTGAGCGAGCTTACCCTCAGTCTTGACTTGTTTACAAACGCCCTGATTTCGAACGAGTCTTGTTAGCAATCTACGAGCTTTTTAAACATTATAAGACCATGCGTAGTGGTTATGGTGAATAATGCCCCACCCTTGGGCGTTGTCCGCCACGTGTCGTCCTAGTCAGCCAAGGGGCGTTTTGAATAAAAGGGCGTAGTGGGATAATGCCCTCACCCTTGGGCGTTGTTCGACACGTGGCACTCCCATAATTACCCAATTATCATTTTTTAATTATTAAAACAAATAATATTCAACTAAAACAGTGATTGGTCAATGGTTTTCATCTTGTGCGTGGAAAATACAACGCCAAACAGCCAAAATTCAAAAAAAACTCCCCGGGGGGCCATGGCCGGGCGTGTTTGGGCGTTTTCGGGCTTAAAAACGCCCCATAATCTAACGACTACACATGGTCTAATGGTGGAAGGAACACTCTCAACATCGGGACTTGATTAAGGACATGGCACTCGGTACCAACACCATCCTGCCTCCATCAGCACTGATGTTAAGGATGGAAAATCCGTATGGCCATGCTAATGATACCAAATAAGGATGGAATCGCTTGTCTTCTCTCTCTTTCTCTCTCTCTCCCTCTCTCTTAATTATTTAATTTATTAACTATTAAAACAACGGGTTGAGAATGGCAAGGATGGATTCCATAGGTTTGAGGATAAAAAGAATGTGATGGTAAAATGGTAACCCTAAAATAAGCAATGATGTTGGTACCCTTAGTAATTTAAAATGTATATTTTTAACGCACCAATTCAGGAGGAAATTCAATAAATCTGGGAAAAAGCCTTTGTATGAGAATCGAACACAAGACCTAATGGTCTCTAATCCTTATCCCACCTCTAAGATGCCACTAGACGATAATAACATGAACTTGTGTTTTCTTTTTTACATATGACATTTCTTAGGGTGTACGGGGTGGGTGCGAGAAAGTATGGGGTAAACTAGTTTACCTCTCCCCAACATCGCCATCATCAACCAAGTCACCGCGATGGGAGTTGGATTTCGGTGATTAATCACCGCACAAGAGGAGAGGAGGGAAGAGGAAAGAGAGGGGTGTATAGTGGGCCCTACTCTCTTCCAACCAATCACATAGATTTCTTTTTAAAAATGGTTTGGGTGAACCAGTGAACCACCCCTTGTGATTAAGGACAAGAAGGGAGTTGGAGAGAGGAGTTGACATGGCAAGAAATCATTGGATGAGTGGAGAGTTTACCTCTCCCCAAGAAGTGACCACCCCTTAGAGCATTCACAATAGGGGTGTTCAGAAAAAACCGTAACCAAATAAAAACCGTAAACCGAACCGTAACCATAACCAAATAAACCGATCCGAATAACGGATTTGGTTTTTGGTTTGGTTTCTAACCGAAACCGAATTGTGAATATAGTTTTTGGTTCGGTTTTGGATCCACATTTTATTTTATTTGGTTTATTCGGTTTATTTGGATAACCGAATAAACCATTTAACTTAAATAATTATTAAATAAAACTAATAATATTTATAAATCTTATACAATTTATTAGCCCAAAATATTTATTTTTTATGTAGCCCAACCCAAAATACCCAAAGCCCAGCTCAACCCCACTCATAAATCTAAAATAATAGAACTTTAGATAGAAATTAGGGCTTAGGTTTTCTACATCTTCTTTAGCCGACTGGTGTGCCTCTCTGGTTGCTCACTTGCTCAACCCCAGGTTTGTTCTAATTTTAGTTTCCAATTTCCATTTCCTCTAAATCGTAAATATGATCCCATATTTGTTCTAGTTTTTATTCTTGATTTCAATATCTATTTATGCTCGCTTTAATTCTTTATAAATTAGGTCAGAATGTCTATGGAGGGCGATTCTAATGCTGCTAGCAACTTGAATTCGGGCCGCTCGAATGAATCACAGAAAAAAAAAAGAGGGTCTATGTCGGAAGGTCAAGTGTATGGCATCATTTCACTAAATACAAGGATGAAGATGGAAAACAAAGGGCACGATGTAACTACTGTTCTGGAAATTATGGCATCATTTCACTAAATACAAGGAGAAGTGGAGCATTTCCTATGTTGTCACTTGTTGCTCGTGATATTCTAGCTATTCCTATTTCAACAGTGGCTTCTGAATCAACATTTAGCACGTGAGGTAGGGTGCTCGATACATTTAGGAGTTCTTTAAGTCCTCCAATTGTTGAAGCTTTAATTTGTTGTCAAGATTGGATTTGTCCAGAAGGTGATGTTGTTAACGTAGAAGAGAACATTGAAGAGCTTGATAAGCTGGAAGAAGGTTATTGTTTTTTGACCCGTTTCTCATTATTCTTTTAACAAACATTATTTATATTTATATTATATTTACAAGTTAATACAACTAAACTTCTATTGGTTTTCTTTTTTCTTGTAGAAATGAAGGGTTATGCATGATTGGAGGAATGGGTTATGTATGCAGGTTCATTCTAGTTGGAGAAAGACTCGTGTTTGAAGATTATTTATATTTTGTGCCATTAGACTTGTTAACTATTTATTCTCTATGATCTATGTTTTGAAGCTTTAACTTTGTGGTTGTGTCTACGACTGCTTTATGGATGTGTTTGCTTTATTTCACAATTAGACTTTCTTGTATTCATATATTGTTAGGTGTAAATTAGTGGCGATGTTCGGAAGTTGGAACACAAATATAAATATAAATTAGGAAAAAATTTACTTACGTGCAATTTGGTTAGATTTGGTTTATTTGGTTTCTATCCGAAACCAAACCGAATTGAATTTGGTTTGGTTTGGATCGGTTTTGCATATTCCTTATTTGGTTTGGTTTGGATTTGGTTTGGGGTACAAAATTTTGAAAACCGAATAAACCAAATAAACCATAAACCGAACCGATGAACACCCCTAATTCACAATGAAAACCTAAAAAATATGTGAGGGAGTTTAGTTTTATTATAAGGAATGATTGTTAGTGTTTTTAAGTGGTTGTGAGTTGAGGAGAGAGAGAATATATAAGAAAGTTATTGTTCATCTGTAAATATATGGGGAAAATCTGGAGAGAGAAAACCTTATAAAATTTTTAATATTTTTAGAAATGGCTGTGAATATATACCTTAGGATAGATAAAATGTATAAAAAACATTATTTAATTGAAACAGGAAGAGAAAAAATAGTTGTTTTTAGAAAATATATGGATATAAATAGGAAACTCATTACGAATGCTATTATACCTTAGGAAAGCGTCACTCATATTGTGAATGAGTTTGCCACTCGTTTTGAAGTTGGGATAGGGATGGTGTCTACATCCTCCTATGTTGATTCGATGGCCCCTCTAGATTGGGCTTTTATGACCCAATGCAATAGTGCTTTTTACAGCTTGTGCCCTGTGCAGTAGTGTAGCATGTGGGCCATCTTATAAAATCAAAATACCTTCCCCCTTTCCCTATCGAGTTTTATCATATTTTTCTACTTATGTTCTTTTTACATTTGCATAATTCCATGAATTACATCATTCACATACCTTCCTTTTAATTTCCTGAGGTTATCTTTATATTATAAAAAGCAGTGTTGCAAAAATCGTGATTACTCGCCGATTAATCGCCGACTAGTCGTTAGTCGGCCTCCTACTGAGTAAATTTTCACTAATCAGTTAAAAAATCGCTAGTCGGTCAAAGCCGGTCCAAGCCGCCCAAGTCGCCCTAGTCGGCCCATTTGAAATCCTTACAAAAACAGGCACAAGATTACAACTTTAGCCCATTTTCCTTGTCACTTACCCTAATATGACGAAGAATTTGAGTCGGAGAAAGAGGATGAAGTAGACGAGGAGATTCAATACGAGTCGGATGGTGTCGAAATCATTGAACACTACGGGGACGACGATTACATTTGAGCTATTTGTTAATGTTTGAATTTTAAGTACTAAGACTTGTTATGTTATGACTTATATGTAAGCTTAGTTTGTATTTTGAACTACTTTTACCTTTTTAAGTATTATATTGATTTGGATGTGTGAGTATATATATACATATTTATAAAAATAATAAAATTTACATATAAAGTTCCGATCCGATTAATCCCGAGTAATCCCGAGTAGTCGCTAGTCCCCACCTCACCGACCGACTAGCGACTAACGAGTTCTCCAACCTTGATAAAAAGTGGTTGTGATTAAAGAATAAAGAAAACATTACTGTTTATTTGTATATTTGAGGATACTGTTCACCCTATATAATTTTTTAATATATTTTCAAAGTACTTGTGAGTGGAGGAGAAAAAAAAAAGATAATGGTAAAGGTATAAATAGTATTATTTAATTGAAATGAGAGAGAAAATATAGTTGTTTTTAGTGTAATTATAGGGTAGATTTGATGGAAGGGATGTGAATGCTCTTATATATATTATAATTTAGCGTGAGAACTTAAATTTTTTTTTAACAAATTAGATCAGGTAAAATGCAGCTTTCGCAAAACATGAGATTAAAGGAAGGAACAGAGACGGAGGTTAATGGTGGCCCGGGAGTGCCCAGGCCCATACCGATTTTTCGCTCGTAGTGTTAATTTTACGGAAAATTGTATTGTAAAATACTGGTTTTTTAAGAGTCCGGCCCCACCGATTTAGATTTGGAGAGTCCACCCGCTACTAAGTTTTTGTTCAAGCTCTGCTACGAGAAAAGGAAACAAGTAAAAGCTAGATTCGAACTCACACGATCAGCACTGCCCATTAAAGGTTTAGATGTATTGTATTTCAAAAATTGCACATTCAATATTCTTTGTTTGCTTCTTATATATAATATCACTTTAGATACACTAAGAGGGTGTTTGGGATTACGTTTTGAAGTGGTTATTTGATTATTGCGTTTGTAAAACATAAATAATCTAAAAAAAATGTTTGGATGAAAAAGTGATTATCTGCCTCCAAAACGCAGTTTTAGAGAAGCATGTACCTACATGCTTTTTTCAAAGTTTTGAAAACACAAAATCTATTTTGAAAACGCATAATCTATTTTGAAAACGCAACACCAAACACCCTCTAATACGTTTTTCCTTGTTTCCAAGAGTTGCCTGGCCCATTAATAAAGAGTGTTCTTTAATGAAATCAAACATGGGTTTATATTTTATGGATTAGGTGGGGGGGGGGGGGGTTAGGTTTTTGGGTGGTGGTGGGGTGGGGTGGGGGTGGGTGTTTAGGTTTTTGGTGGTGATGTAGTGGGTTTAGTTTTAGGTTATTTGACACTTGTCACTCTATAAATCATTCTTACACTTCTTACAATTAGAAGCCTTTGTAGAATAACTTGACCCTATATTTTATATATGTATCTTCGGATATAAATGTATTATCAAGATTTGCTTGCCAAATACAAATACATCCAACTTCTACTAGTTTTTTTTTTTTTATATATCTTTAACATCTTGAACGTTACATGTACATCGAAATATGAATGTTACCTTAGCTTATTGGTTAGCAAGAGATCACGCTGTTTTTTAATAACGAGTGCATTTTCATGGTTTTAATTAATACAATAACTAAAATAAAATACAGATAGGAATGTTGAAGGGTGTTAATAAAGATGGAGCAAACCCATGTTCTTTGGGGTGTGAATGTCAAAGGAGTCATAATCCAACCCATGGGTCCATAATCAATAAACCCCACACATATAAATTGGATTCCTAACCTTTCCTATCGATTTTACATGTTCAATTTGTTGCTGAAAACTCATATGGCCTTTATCAATTATATGCCCATTATTATCACTTAAATAATATCATTATATCATATCTAAATATATTAGTTGACATATCAGTTTCATAATCATATTGTTCCTACACAAGTGAACCCATCTCTTTCATGCATGGGATTGGTATCTATTCATATACTAAAGCAAAATATTGTTTGACTTTTTGACCATGATGTGGCTACTCTCTTTGGCCAGATAATTGAGAATTTTGGGCGCCATTCTCCTTCTTCCTACCTACGCTTCTTCAATTTGGTAACCTAATCAATTCTCTCAATCAATTAAAGCAAATTGATTACTCTTTCTAAACATTGTTTCATTATTCGTGGTTTATCTTTCTCCTTCAACGATCTTCATATCAAGCTTCCAAATCAAGGTTAGATCACTAACACTTCGATTAAACATCTAGGGTTTCAGCCTTTTCTTCTATTTATCCTATTTTGTTGTCTTAATTGTAATCATTCATGTATATGAACGATTAGGGCTTTGCTTGCCCCCTGCCTTTTGTGGTCGCAATCAAGGTTAGATTATAGTTTTTTACTATTTATTTTATTTGTGGTTTTGATTTGATACACTAATTTTTGTAAGTTTTATCATATGGGTATTTCATTTTCAGATGTATTCATCAGTCTTTTGTTGATTTGATACACTAATTAATCTTGAATCTGATTATTTAATATTGAATTTGTAATACCGATTGTTGTCTTTACTTTGTGGAGGAGGGGTCGTCTGGTGAAATTGGTGGTTGAAGAGGATGCGGATGTGGATTATGTGTGGAAGGCTATTAAGGATTTTAGGTATTGCATTTTTTTTAGTTCTTGCAAGTTGCGATTATTCCTACAAATGGTATAGTCTTTTAATATTGAATCTTTTTAGCTCTTCCAGTTTCTGATTACCGTGTGAAAGGCTCTTACGAATTTTAGGTATTGCATCTTTTTAGTTCTTGCACTTTGTGATTACTTTTCAAATCTATGGTGGTTGATGACGATGAGTATTGTTTGTGGTGGTTGTGCTAGGGTTGATTGAGAAAGTGACTAACTTAACTAAACCTAACTTGGATCTAAGAATCCTCAAATCAGTCAAATCTGTTGTCCGCACTTAGATTCAGACCTCTAGCTTGCGGTTGAAAACCTAAGACCGGTGGGTGTGGTTTTGGGAACCACCTCGAGGAGGTGATGTGGCGGGTGACTCCGATGGGGAACGCCGCCCCCGCTCTCTCTTCGGTGTCGTCGGGAATTCTTCCCTGTTCTCCCCGATGAATTTATATGTATCTTTTATACTTTATTTTTTTTTTCATTTTTTTCTTTACTTTTTTTTATTTTTTTATTTTTTGCAGGTTTGGCTTTGGAAGGAAGAGGAAGATGCGTTTATTTTTTATGACTTCTAAACCCTCAAGTTTGTCCGTCTAAATGCTTCAACCGCCATTCAAGCAAAGGTATGATTCCATCTCTAAAATGAATAATTACACCTTATTTTGTTATGATGTTTATGGCTCTGGTATTTATGAGTTTGGTTGTATCCATTCGGTGTGTGTTTCACTTTTTGTTTTAATACTTATGGTTCTGGTATTTATAATTCTATCAATATTTATTTTGGTTGTATCTTTATTTGATTTTTAGGTTTGATGCTAATTAATTGAACAAGATCAGTTTTTTTCATTCAGTGCGTGTGTTTCAAATGGGCTGAAAGCCAACCAAAGTCTACTTTTATTGCATACAAGATGCAACAATTAGGTGGGATTTTCTGAGGTTATGAATGATTCTTGATGAGTAAGAGTAATGATTCAATTTATGAGCAGGATTCCCACATTCTTCAAAATAAGGAGAGGCTGCTTACTTTGGAGAAGCAGCTTAATCATTCATCCAAGCATACCGATGTTTTTGTCAAAGTTTAGCAAATTATTGCAGAAACAATGGGAGCCTTGGGCCTTTCATTTATTAAACTGACTAAGTTTGAAAACCAACATGCCTTTGCACCTACCCGGGCTTGCTAACATGAAGAATCTTGCTACTGGTGCCAATTAAATGAAGAATCTTGCTACTGGTGCCAATTAATACCAGTAGACTTTTCCGGGAATTAAGTTCAGAACTGTTATACATATGGTAAACTACTACTATATGTATGGTTTGGAAACATGAATTGCTAATTCTGTCGAAGGATTATTTAGCTGATCCACATATTCTGTGCAGGATACACTGCATGATAACATGGGTTTATTATTTTGAGCAGGGCCTCCTGTCTTGCATCGTTCAGCAATACATCTCTACCATCTCATGTCTCAATATTTGGCATTGCTTGGGAAATTTATAGCTGTTCGTGAGCCGAATATATAGTATTTGGGTTTGGTAAGTTATGAAGCAGTCTAGATTAGTTTTTGTTTTTTTTTTTTTCTGTTTTTTTTTTTTTTTGTTTGTTTGTTTTTTTTTTTTTTTTTGCTATTTGATGGTAATGCTTGGTGAAAATGGATTGTGCAGGAGAATATGCCTAGAATGTTATTGGTTACAGATGTTCATCAGATATTAAAAAGACATTAAGCATAAATTATGACCTCATTAAAAGATCACGACATCGATCACATATAATCACTAATCATCTTGAATGTTTTACATTTGTTGATAATCTTTTATTAAAAAAACGGAGGATTCGGAGACGTTCTTTGGATTTGCTTTGTGGTATGTGTGATGTCTCGAATGCCAAAGACATTGTTGAAGAATGATTGCAGGTACACAACTGCAAGATAGAATCCTTCTCATCTCTATATACGTTTTCATAATAGATTTGACCTAGAGGTGGCAAAACGGATGGGCCAGGTTGGGTAACATCTCAAAAATAGGTTATGGACTTAGGGTTAAAGTCAAACAGGCTCGGGTCGAAACGGCCTTAAAACGAGGCAAGGTGGCAAAACGACCTGTATTTTTTCAAAACTGTTTATTAAAATCTTAAATCTTACATTTTTACTATACTTTTCTCCAAAACTGTTTATTAAAATTAAAGAAAACTGACAAGTAATTGTTCAAACACCGTTGACGAAAGTTCTCATATTTGTTGTGATAGTATTTTACATGCAAGATCTTGAAGATAAGTTGCCTTATTTCACTTTCTTATCTTCATAGGTTAAAATATTTGTTCGAAAACATTTTTTTTTAGTCTGTGTTTTTTAAATTCCTAATAGCCTAATGCCTAGGATGAAGATCGTGATGGAATGTGGTCATATGGAGACCACTAAAGAAACCAAATTCGGCGTACAAAGGGAATGGGTCAAACGCGTTTAAAGCCGGTAAAAATTCTATTTTTACCACCTCCGCAGGTAACTATCACAAACTGGTGTAATCTTTTAGTTATACATGGTTTTGAAAGTGAGCTATTGAGATTTCTGTTAATCGTGTTGATGTGAAGAAGCGGGGGAAACTGAAAAACTGTAATAATTATTATATTGTCAATAGCCAAGAAATGTCCACCAAACTTTACGGCCGTCTAACTGGGCTGTATATGTTTGAAAGCAAAGATTTGGTCGAATATCATTGCCATGCGAGTGGGTCGACGAAATGAATAAAAATGGTGTACACTATAATGCAGACTGGAACCTGGAATCAATAGGTACGTTTAAATACTAGGAATTCATTAATTGATTTCAACTGGTCCGATTTACAAATCTAATGTTTTTTCTCTGTTGCTGGTCGTATTAGATCTGGCATTTAGGTATATATCTAGGGTTTTCTTAATATACCATGGTTGAGTGAGTGTATGGAGTTTAATTGTATTTTGGTTTGCTTACAAAATTAGTTTCATTACTCGGTTTACTTATTGGTTGAGCTTTTAGAGGGGGGTTGAAGTGTTGAACCAACAGAGTAAAATTTTTAATGTAGTGTTTTGGAAATCTAGATAAACAACTATTTTAGATACAGATGTTGATATAGTGTAATTTTCTATTTTTCCATGTTGTTGAAATTTCCCATCTGTTTTGTGGCTAGGGTATGGTAATTTTTGACATATTGTTATGAATTTCTTAAGTCTTTCAAGTTGAGTTTGTTGTAACTTTGTTTTTTACATTTAAGCTGCAAACCTCTTAAGAAGATGTTTATGATTTTCGATCTCGGGGGAAATACACACTCTTCGTTACTATTAGGGATACCGATGCAAAACGTCTCAGACGATGAACATTTTGTTACCGAGTTTAGCAAATGGATATTCCATGAAGGAGGACATTTAAAGGTTAGATATCCACCAGCTCTTATTTGCTTTGTTATATTAATTTTTCCCTTTCTGTTCCATATTAGATTTTGTTGAATTTAATTAAGTGTATCATACCTCTAGAGTGGACTTAAGATAATACTCTTGATTGAAGGAGAAGGAGAACATAAATTTAGCTTTTTAATGTTGAGAATTGAGAAATTTAGCTTTCTAATGGTTTACTTTGATAGATTGAGTCGTATATATTAATCCGCTGATATAATTGATTAATTTTTTGCAGGGGTTGTCACTTCATCTTTTGATTGAAGGGGAAGAACGGAAATTTAAGTATTTTAGGAGGTTGCTATTATTTGTGAATGAACTATGCTGCCCCTATAGCCTGTCAAAAGCCCTAAATTATACATAGTGGAGGGTGAAAAAAATTGGGCGAATCGAGTGAGTTGGGTACAGGTCAGAACCGAATTGAATATTGGTCAGAACTAACGATTGATAATGTGGGTCAAAATGGTTTAGGCTGGGTAATCCTGTGAAAAAAATTGCTCCTTTCTTAAATTTTATAACCAATTGACAAATAAAATCATACTGTATTGTTAAAATACTAAGCTAATCCCTTTTTAATAAACCTAATAAAGATATTCAAGGCATTTAAATATCCAGTCTGACCCACTTTGACGCATATTATAGATTATCGGTTCCCGCTTCGATGCATATTATAGATTATCGATTCTGAGCTTATCCAAATTTCTCGAACCAAGTTAGTCATATGTTAATGAGCCAGGAATGCAAGAAAGATATAATTCCTTCTAAATTTGGTAATTGCGGGGTAGCAATTTAACTTAGTTGGTAATTACACCAGTAGACTTTCGTTCATTTCATCATATATAATTGTTAATTTTTTTGTTGTTTTACTAGATGCACAACAACAAATGATGTCCACTCAAGTTTGAAAAGTAGCTACCATTTCCTCACCTCTCCATTACTAAGTAATTGCCCATCCATTAAAGCTCCATCAAACACACCATTAGAAAAAAGCGGATATGCAAATCTGTAGGTTTGACAAATTTGTAATGTTTGACAAATTTGTAGGTTCATGTTTTCGCTTATGCAAATCTGCCTGTTTTGTTTCAAACAGCAGCAGCAGGACAGGGTTACATGTAGTGTTGGACATAGTGTTGGACATTTTCGTTAATAATTCAACGTATATAATATTACAATTTTTACTTTACAGTTTTAAAGGACTTAGTTTTCCTGTTTAGCCACCCGTGTAACACACGGGAACTTAGACTAGTTATATTATATTATTATTCATTCACCAAACATTAACAATAATTGATTAATGAACTCATCATTAATTCACTTATATTAAGCTTTGATATTTTGGAATATATTGATTGGATTAAACCATTAAATATTCATATTCGGAATCTATTATATCATGGTTAACCGGTAAATCGTGATAAATAGATTTCATCTTGAAGAAATTTAATTTTAGTTCACACATATAGGGTTGTTAGAAAACTTTGTTTGTTGCTTGCTTGAAATCGGCCTCGTTTGTAAACAAGTCAAGCCAAGTTAGCTCGGTTTGTAAATGAGCCGAGCTGGATTCAAGGTAAGCTCGCTCATTGGACTCGATAAAATTAAGCTGAAATTTTAAATTTAATTAGTTAAATTCAAACAGTAATCTAATCATAATCTTTTAAAGCTCAAGTTTTATCATTCTATTCTCGTTTCCTCCTAGCTTGTTTTGCTCGTATTGAATACGTTTAGAATATGTAAACAATAATATTTTTTATTAAAAATTGGAAATAAACGAGTTGGCTTGAGCTTTTTACGTGCCGAACTCGAGCTCAAATTCCAATTCTTTAAGAATAATCAAATCAAGCTGAGTTAACATGTTTAACTTCGAGCCCGAGTCTGAGCTGAACCTAGCTGGCTAGCTTGACTTGATCGTTAAGTAGCCATATTCACAAAACCTTAAGATAATGTAATATCTTGGGGAAAGACAGAAAGCCATGAGAGATTTTAATTTATCTTTTGAAATAAAAAAATTGATCTAAAAAATGACAGGTGTATCCTAGTGTCATTTTCAATTCACTACTACAAAATGGAGTATTAGACGGTGTTGAATATTTTTTTAGACGGGGTTAAAGCAATAACACCGTCTTAAAATCATGATCATTGTACTGTTTTTATTAAAATATTCAAGAAAATTCAAACGAACCCCGTCTAATGCTTGAACACCATCTTATACCTAATTTATGCAACATTTAGACGGTGTTTTCTTAGAACATCGTGTTATAAACATGATACCCTTTAATGAAAAACCCATTTAGGGTTACAACAAAAACAAACCTCATAACAAAAAACAACAGCAGCCAGACTCTACGAATAACAGCGGCGCCTCCACCCTCACCCTGCCTCCTCCTCCCTCAGCGACCACCTCCGCTCCGGCCGTCCTCCTCCAGCCGCTCCGGCCTCACGGAACAGAACCACAACCACCCCAAAATCAACAGCCTCTTCCGGCGAGTTGCCCTCTCTGAGTAAAATTCTCTCTTCTCATCTCTCAACTTGTGATACTTTCAATTTCAACTTCTCTCTACTTATTTGACTAATTAGGTATTCTATTTCATTCTAGATAGTTATGAATCAGATTGAAACACTAGAAAGGTTGAGTCTTGGTGCAGATTAGTGACTAAATATTGTTTGATTTTGTGTGTTTTGTGATTTTAATTAGTTTGATTTAGTATAGTGTTGTGTTGCTTATTGATAATATAGTTAGGAACTTACTTTTCCTGAGCGCTATTTCAATGTCAAATTGCATCTTTACTTTCTAGTGGAAAAGGTTAAATGTAGCCTGGTAAGTGTCCTATCGTAATTTTGTTGAAGAAGCCATATGTAATTATGTATAAGATTGTCAATAGTTTAGTTGAAGTGTTTTTGTGCACTATATTGTCATACTAAAAAGGACACAAGGAATTATATATGAGAATTCGAAACTAATGCAACGATGATTAATGTTTTCTTTATCCCTTTGAGACTGATTCCAGGCTATGAGTTTAACTTTATTCGTTTACAAATAAACTATGCACAAGCCGAGGAGCGGAGGAGATAGTGTGCTTTGAATTATCTATTCTTTGTTGTTACATAACATCAAACAGTTAATTAATATAATATGTTGAATATCATAACATAGGGCAGATCCAAGTGGTCTAAGAATTTATGGCCTCATTAAGTTGCTCATTAGGAAACATAGCATTGGTCATGATGACTTTCTAACTAAAATTATAGTGTATTAAAAGTTTTTGCCATTGGAATTATAAGAACCTCTTGCATGTGTGGTTAGGTAGAGCCCTTTTTTGATCACCTTGGTGTTAAAGAGGTTACCAAATTTTTATCTTTTATTGCGATAATTCATTTAAGCCAACGTGATACTAAAATAGTGTGTAGATTTGTATGCACCAGATTTATCTGCCAAGATATGGATTGTTAATGCACCCAAAAAAAGAACTTTTAACTATGAAAAGATTGACGTACTTGAAGTGAAGCATTCAGAAGCTGCTGTGAAGTAAAGAGATTGTCAGGTAAATCTTGAATCTGTGATTCCAAGTCTTATGGGACATGTTCTTTCTAATGCAAACCAAAAGTTAAATGCTTGGCTGTTAAAATTTTTATTTGTTTATAATGAATAGAGTACATGCACAGGAACCATTTTTTTTTTTTTGAAAGGCCATGCTTCACATCAATCAACCAAACACTAGCCAAAAGCATGACTGTCTTCACCATTTTGATATAATCCTTATTACCTTTAATATTTTTGTGGTACTCCATGACTTCGTGGACGGAGAAAGCGAAGAATGGAGGCATATGACACCATGCGGATATCTCCTGCCAAACTTCACACGTAAGCGAGCAGCCTGTGAAGAGATGATCGACGGTCTCAGCAGTTTCCTCACAAAAAGGACACAACCCTGATTCGATTTGAACCTATTTTCTCCTAAGCGAATCCCGAGTTGGCAGTCTATCCAAGAACGCCCTCCACCCAAATACCATAAATATGCCCGTCCACCGGACGGGTATAGAACTAGTTGTTCATGTTGTGATAGAGATGAAATAGCTGTTCTTTATTTTAAATAAAAGCAAGCCCTTTTATATGTTTTTTTCCCAGCAAATGTATTTATGGAAAACCTTTACTTTTCTAGCAGTTTATAAGACGGTGTTCACTAAGTTTAAGCCGGTGTTCAAACTCTGAACACCGTCTAATAAGACATGAAGTTTAAGCCGGTGTTCAAACTCTGAACACCGTCTAATAATACATGAAGTTTAAGCCGGTGTTCAAACTGAACACCGTCTAAAAAGACACCGTCTTAAAACCTATGACTTCGTGGACGGAGAAAGCGAAGAATGGAGGCATATGACACCATGCGGATATCTCCTGCCAAACTTCACACGTAAGCGAGCAGCCTGTGAAGAGATGATCGACGGTCTCAGCAGTTTCCTCACAAAAAGGACACAACCCTGATTCGATTTGAACCTATTTTCTCCTAAGCGAATCCCGAGTTGGCAGTCTATCCAAGAACGCCCTCCACCCAAATACCATAAATATGCCCGTCCACCGGACGGGTATAGAACTAGTTGTTCATGTTGTGATAGAGATGAAATAGCTGTTCTTTATTTTAAATAAAAGCAAGCCCTTTTTATGTTTTCTCGCTGATTCTTCAACATGACCAACATGAGAGGATCCTTACCTTTTTTTATCAATTTTTTTTTCGCATTTTATCTGTTTGAAGGCTCAAAATGGAAAGGTTTGTTAAATTTTTTCTTAAACCCAAGTTAGTTTTCTGTTGACCTTTATTTCAGTTTTGATCATGATTTAGTTGCCTTTTTTTCGTTTTCATTACAGGAACCCTGTAAGGATGGTTTTGATCTTGTTGAATCTCCGTTCAAAGAGCTGATGCCCATCCTGGACGAGGTACCCCCTTTTCTAGTTTTCTTGATAAGATTTTTTTTGTTCAGTTTGGGGGTGGGGCAAAAAATGAAATAATATTATCACCTCATATTTACTATTGTACTTTTTTTTGCAGATTTTGGTTCAACTTATCAACACAGTGCTGCCACGGTTGAAGACGCGTATTAGTTCTCTCAATTAGTTTCAGTTGCAAAAGTGCATGCAAGTTATGGAGAGATTACAGGGTCAAAGGTCTATTTTCTGCATCATAAACCTATATTTCTGATCGTCTTGAATAAATTATGTGCTTCTCAACCGAAGTTTTTTAGCGAGTTAGGTATTTCGTTAGATTAGCGTATGTAGTTTATTTATACAATTTAACGTAGTTTGTTATGTATTCACAAATGATTGTAATTTGATGGGTTTATTTCCGAATTGGATGTCTACGGGTTTATTTTAGATTTAAATATGTATTGTTTTGGTTTGATTTGAAAATGTTCCATTGGTGTATGTGTATAAGCTTGTGTATTTCCTGGAAAACCTTTTATATGTTTTTTTCCCAGCAAATGTATTTATGGAAAACCTTTACTTTTCTAGCAGTTTATAAGACGGTGTTCACTAAGTTTAAGCCGGTGTTCAAACTCTGAACACCGTCTAATAAGACATGAAGTTTAAGCCGGTGTTCAAACTCTGAACACCGTCTAATAATACATGAAGTTTAAGCCGGTGTTCAAACTGAACACCGTCTAAAAAGACACCGTCTTAAAACCCATATCACCCCGTCTAAAGCTCTGTTTTGTAGTAGTGATTATAGCAAAAATTAGAGGTGTTCAAAAAAATTTGGATCCGAAACCGAATCCAAAATATCTGAAAATTCATATCCGAAGACCGGATAATCTGAATTTTCGGATTTGGATGTGGATTTCTAAAATATTCGGATAGTCGGACTATCCGATATCCGAAAACTAATAATTTTTTTAAATATATAGTAAAAGTGCACTATTTTAGTTTGAAATATGGTAAAAAAAATAGTAAATAATCGTATTCGGATGTGAATTTATAATAGTTCATTGATTTTAACGTTGAAAATTTGGAAAATCATGTTTAGTTTTAATCTATAAGTACGAAACGAATTTTTTGAATTTTTTATGAATTCGGATATGATATCCGTATCCAAAATTTCAGATGCTCGAAAACCGGATAATCAGTTCTTGAACACCCCTAGCAAAAATTATATTAAAATATTATCGAGTGAAGAGTGAGACATCATATAAACAATTGGAGTATAACATGTTAATGTATAGTAAGAGTGAGACATCATATAAACATATAATATTCACTTGGATGGCTTTTTGTAACAAAGATATTGTATAGTAACACAAGCCGTAGCATGCACAAAACAAAAACAAAAAAAGCACATCTATCATATCGTGTCTTACGCGTAAAATTTAATAATCCAATCCCCACCATTAGTTGGTGATCAAGGCTATTAACCCACCACTTTACTCACAAATTCATATTTTTGTGTATTATCATAACCGATTGATTAATGCGATGTTTTTAATAACACTCCTCATATTTTGGATAAAACTTATATATATTTCTTATATTTAAGTAAGTTTTAGATTGAAAACTATAAGCAATTCAGTTAAACTAAATGTAATCACTTTTAACATTGATGCATATTCCTTTAGTTTAAATACTTTTAGGGATTTTAAGTTTAAATACTTTCAGGGATTTTTTTTTTGTTTTAATATAATCTAGTGATATTCCCCTGCGCTTTGTGACGGGAATTTGGTTGGTATCAGTTTGACTCATTACGATACCGATACTCGCTATTGTAATTGAAAGAGAAAACTTTACATCGATCGGAAACAATTAAAAACAAATATCGATACAAATACCGATGTTCAATTGTAGTTTTTGATAGAACGAATTTGGGGAAAAAGTTCTCCTTTATTGATACATAGCTTATATTTATATGCTGATTACAAACAAACTTCTAACTAACTATTGTTATAATGTTATTAACAAATACTTAATGGTAATCTAACTAAACTAATAAAACTGTACAAAATGTAATGCAAGTTGTACAAGTATGACTAACACCTCCCCTCAAGTTGGAGGATAAGAAAGCCTCAACTTGGACAACAAAGCATTGTATTTATGAGATGGAAGACTTTTGGTAAACACGTCTGCAGGATGATGTTGAGAGGAAATATGAGACAAACTAATAAGGCCTTCTTGAAGCTTTTCTCGAACAAAATGACAATCTAATTCGATATGTTTGGTGCGTTCATGATAAACTGGATTCTTTGCTATATGAATGGCTGCTTGGCTGTCACATTTTAATGAAATTGGAACAATGGATGGAATAGAAAATTCATGAAGAAGTCTGGTTAACCAAGTAAGCTCGGCAGTAGCCCGTCTCATTGACCGATATTTAGCTTCAGCTGAACTAAGAGAAACTGTAGCCTGCTTTTTAGATTTCCAAGAAATAGGACTTCCTCCAAGCATAATGATGTAACCAGTAACTGATTTGCGAGTATTAGAACATGAGGCCCAGTCAGAATCACAAAAAGCTTCTAATTTAAAATTAGAAGAATTGTTAAAGAACAACCCTTGATCATGAGTTCCCTGCACATAATTGAGAGTATGCAAAGCAGCCTCCCGATGTGGCAAATGTGGTTGTGACATGAACTGACTTAGAAATTGTACAGCAAAAGACAAATTTGGTCTAGTGTGTGTCAGATAATTAAGCTTACCCACCAGTCTTCGATATTGTAAAGGATCTGAATAAAGAGGACCAATATCATTAGATAGTTGCAAATTTGCCGGAAGAGGACATGATGTGGGTTTCTGAGAAATTAAATCTTTGAAATCTTGTAAAAGATCTTTTGCAAACTTTCGTTGGGTCGTGATGGTACCATTAAGAACATGTAAAACCTCAATACCTAAGAAGTAGTTAAGAAAACCCAGACCCTTGATCTTGAATGTATCATCAAGAAAAGACTTTAAAGACAACATTTCTTTTTCATCATTGCCTGTAAGAAGAATATCATCAACATAAACAACAATATGAACAATTGAAGATCCCATGCTTTTAGAGAATAAAGAATGATCATTTTGGGATCTAATATAACCTCTGGATTTCAAAGCTTCTGAAAGTTTTCCATACCATTGTCTAGATGCTTGTTTGAGACCATACAAGGATTTTTGAAGTTTAAGAACATGATTAGAATCTGATAAAACCATACTGTAACCCCCTGCTTCTTCGTACGTTCCATAATTAGAAAGCATTGTTCGTATTTCTATTTTTGGAAGTCTTGTATTCTTGTAATTGTCTTTTCGTTGTAATCGTTATAAAATCCGAGACTTGGATCATAAATAAAATTCGTATTTCTTTAAATTCGTGTTATACATATTCAAACTTGTTCATACGTTTAAATTCATGAAACATTTGATACATTATTCGTAATTCTTGGAAATAAGGGTTATACTTGCAAATTCGTGATATACTTGACATACATGCTCGATACATGCGAATACGATACTTATTCACGACATCTATACTTATTCATACTTGTTTTATATTCATTTTTATGCTTAAATACTTTACATACCCTTACAATTGTGACAACTGTCAAATTTGCATGTATCCGTACAATTATTAAACAGTAATTATGACTTAATGACTGTGCTGATTTACAATTAATGACACGAACTGCTCTCTGATTATTGTTATCATACATACATGTGCATCATATATTGCATATTGTCATATCATTATTGCATGCAACACTTATTAATTCAAATGATGCACGAAACAAAGTTAGCACAGTTCTCAGACAAATCAGAAAAATGCTGACGGAGTTCAGTACTTAGACATACATGGTATTGAGAAACAGAATGAGCCAGAAACCAAGAGTTACACTAGTATAGTGTGTAGGAAAGTAAGGATCATAAAAATGTCTTCCTAGTGATAGTTTAAGTGCCGGAAAGTGCCTAAAACTCACACAAATTGCAGAATTCTACAGAATTCAGCAAAATTCAGCATTTAAACAACTTAATATAATGCAGAAATACGGTTAAATGGTCCAAAATGCTTTCCTAAGTGTCGGGAATCAAAACTGTCACAAAAGGTAACATAAAGCATACTAAACTGCATAGTTTAGCACCTTAACGAACCAGTAACCAACTGGACACTACCCGCAACACCAAATTTTCACTAGAAGTATTGTTTTATCAATTCCAAGCTAGTTATGGTCCCCGGACATCATAACACACTATATAACATCATAATAACTAAACACCTAACTAAAACACTTGGATTTCAACTAAATAATCTAACTAACCATTACACCCTAATCTATACCCCCCCCCCCTTGTTGGACGGTTACATGGTGGCCCCCACCATGGATTTTCTTTGAATTCTTTAATAGATCATGTCTCCTACTTTACTAAACATATTAACCCTTAGAGAAAACCATGTTGGAAGATAATATAAGTAACCATTAGAACATTCACTTCTCATTCATTCACAAGTTCACCAACACACACTCTTCTCTCCCTCTCCCTTACCTTCGGCCATAACCCACACACACCACAACCATCATCATCCTTCAATCTTCATCCAATCTCTAATCATTCAATGGTGTAAGAAGCATAGCAAGGAAGCTAGGAGCTCTTGGAAGTTGAAGGACCTCTTGCAAGTGCTAATAACCACCTCATTCATCATCATCTTCTTTTTGTGTTCATCCCTAGCCTTGAGCTAGTAGTAAGATCATCTAAACTCCATTTTACATCTTATTTAGTTGGTTAAAGAGTGATACAAGTAACTTAACATGAAGAACACTAATGATCAAGAACTTAAATCATGAACATAAGACTAAAAATCATAAGAATACATGTTGTTAAGTGTTATTATGCTTCTTGATTGTTGATTGTGTGTGTTAATGATGTTAAACATCATATAAACTTGCTAGATAGTGATTAAAGACATAATTTAGCAAGATAAGAGGATGATTATGTTATGATCATCCTTATGTGAAACATGAACTTGAAAGATTAAATGTTTTTCTTGAAGTATGATGATTAAAGTGTAATGTGAGTCTTGTAAATATGTGATGTCAAGAATAATTTTCAAGAAACCAAGTTAAAAATACAAGATTTACATAAACTTGGTTCTTAAAGAAACTAATCACCCTTTTAGTGGTTAATCAAGTATAGAAACATATATTTAACAAGAAAAATTCAAGAAGAAATATTTTTAGAAAAATATTTTACAAGTTGTAAACATCTAAATTCTTTAAGAATGATGTTTTTAAATAAACAACCACACTTTAAAGGGTAACTAAGTTTACTAAACACACTAGTAAGTTACCACAATTTTTTTAAAATTTTCAAGTTCATAAAGTAGTGATTATGGCTTGATTTTGGCAAAATGGTAAGTATTATTTGATTTGTTGTTGATTGTGATGATTTATAAAAGAAAATGATATGCTTTGAAAGCATGGAAACCTCCATTTTTAAGGGGAAACTATGGCAAAAATTTTTTAGAAATTTAACACTTAGAAAAATATTTTTTGAAACAAATATTTACCATTTCCAATCTATAAATTAGAATCATGTTATGGCTTTATGTTGTTGTAAGATGTGCATTGGGGGATTTTCAAAAAAAAAATTATTTTGCACTATTAACTTAAAGACTTTTCTTTATTAATACTATATTTAAAAAGACCTCACTTATCCTTAAATTGACGTGTCTTGTACCCACAAGGATGCATTGTTGACTCATAAAAATTCAAGCTTAATTGATTTTTCCGTATATGTTATGGTTGATCCACAATCAAGCTATCCATTGTTTGTGGTTCTTATATTGCTTCGTTCTTCATACATCAAACAACTGTTGGGTTATTTGATTTGTGGCCAGATCTTGCACCAACCATGTATTTTATATTCTATGGGATTTGAATCATTTGATCTTTATTTAAGTTGACAAGTTTGTGCTGAAGCTAATTAGGGGGAAAGATTATAATCTAGAGTTTAGGGTGATCATCAACTCCAAATTTATTAAGTGTAGTGTTTCCAATAGTGTTGTTGATCGGAAGCAAAAAGCAAGAAGAATTTTCATTTCATAAGCGAGTCAACAACATTGTGGGTAAGAAAAATTAATCAAACGTGTCAGTTTTTCCTTCATACCCGTTACGTTTTCTAAGTATGAGTTGAGTCATATATAATACGTTATTAATTTGATTTACTTTATGTTTTGATCCAATCACAATGCCTATGCAGGTTGCATTTAGTTCAATTGGATACGTCAAAACGTGTGTTTTCATATGGTTAATGCATTACATAACATTTGGACTAATCCATTCAATGTTTACAGTACCCGCTGCGCAACGCGCGCGGATCTTGATGCTAGTTATATTTTAATCATGAATTTTCATATAAAATTTGCCATAATTTTTGTTACAAAAATTACAAAATATTGGAGGATGGTTTTTGGTAATAAAAGTGACTAAATATGTATTTAGGAAAATATATATTTAGATGTCACCATGTGTGTGATTATTTGTATATTATGTGTAATAGTTATATTATTTTAGGACTTGAAATAATATAACTCACCAAAATACCAAGAAATTACAATACAAAATGTTACCAAAATTCCAAAAATTAAATATATAATTTATACCCAAAATATTGGTGAAACCGAACAAGGAATATAACCTACAAAAATATTACGGAATTTAATTCATAAGTATATTTTGGTAAATGGTATTTTGGACACCAAGAGAACAAAAATATGATTTTTATAATTATTAGAAAGATATATCATATTTGCGACAAGAAGAAAATATATTATTTTTGGGTAAATAAAAATATATATGTTTTCTTGAAATTATTAGAAGATATATTATTTTGGGAGAATATATATATTTTCTTAAATAAACATAGAATACATTGTTTATGGGTGAAAAATAGATTTATTTATATTTTCTAAGTTAAACTTGAAAATATATTATTTTTGAGGTTTAAATGAAAATACAATTATGTAAGATTATAAATAATATCTTGGTGTCAGCAGAACACTTATGTGGATGAATCAATGGCTTAGCTCTGATACCACCTTCTGTCGCAACCCCCGCCCCCTATCTGTCCGGGAATGGGCGGCCGCGAGAATCAGTATTGGTGGTATCGGTGTTTATCATTTTGGCAGCGGAAATTACATCAGGATCGTAGTTAGGAAATATTTTATCAGACTAAAACACCGCATTTTATATTAATAAATATATTGGAATAAAACCCAAGTTTTCATTACAAACTGATTTATAGGGATGGACCCTATTTTATTGAAAATAAAACATCTTCTTTATATAGGTAACTTTTATAGCCACTTTTCCAAGCCTTCAGGGCTATCCAGCTGGCTTCTATTTGGCTTTCACATTTTGTTACTTGAAAAGCGTTTAAAAACATTTTGTCAGTGGGAAATACTGGTGAGTGAATCCCAGTTTAATCAAGAAGAGTTTTATTAATTCACAGTATTGAGAGAGATTACAATGTTTACATCTACACAATTACTCATTCAGTACTGTCAATCCTGACTGGTGGGTCATATTACACATTGGCTAACTCTTTGTCCAATGGTAACATGTTCCACATTTTGTATACAAAACCCCAACATACCGGTAGTAATTGAAGACTACAAAGACTCAATAACTGCTAATTATACATTAAATAAAGAGTAAATTGCCATTTTAGTCCCTGAGTTTTGTCCAAATTTGCCACTTTGATCCAAATAGTTTTTTTTGTGCCTCTGGGTCCCTGACTTTTACATTTTGTTGCCATTTTGATCATTTTGTCTAACTTCATCCAAAAACCCAGTTTGTACTTAATCACTAATGTTTTCAGTTGCCATTTTGATCCAATTCCAAAAAATCTAAAAAATTCCAAAAAATTCAAAAAAATCTAAAAATAAAAAAATTCTAAAAATTCAAAAAAATCTAAAAATCAAAAAAATTCTAAAAAATCATAAAAATTCTAAAAAATCCAAAAATCATTAAATGTTTCGGCACGAACCGTTTCGACCCGTACCGTTTCGAACCGAACCGTTTCGACCCGTACCGTATCGAACCGAACCGTTTCGACGCGAACCGTTTCGAACCCGTACCGTATCGAACCGTACCGTTTCGACCCGTACCGTTTCGAACCCGTACCGTTTCGACCCGTACCGTTTCGAACCCGAACCGGTTCGATACGGTACGGTTCGAAACGGTTCGCGTCAAAACGGTTCGGTTCGAAACGGTTCGCGTCGAAACGGTACGGTTCGAAACGGTACGGATCGAAACGCTTCGCGTCGAAACGGTTCGGGTTCGAAACGGTACGGGTCGAAACGGTACGGTTCGATACGGTACAGGTCGAAACGGTTCGGTTCGAAACGGTTCGCGTCGAAACGGTACGGTTCGAAACGGTACAGGTCGAAACGGTTCGGTTCGAAACGGTTCGCGTCGAAACGGTACGGTTCGATACGGTACGGGTCGAAACGGTTCGGTTCGATACGGTACGGGTCGAAACGGTACGGGTCGAAACGGTACGGTTCGATACGGTACAGGTTCGAAACGGTTCGCGTCGAAACGGTTCGGTTCGATACGGTACGGGTCGAAACGGTTCGGTTCGAAACGGTTCGCGTCGAAACGGTACGGTTCGAAACGGTACGGGTCGAAACGGTTCGGGTTCGAAACGGTACGGGTCGAAACGGTACGGTTCGATACGGTACGGGTCGAAACGGTTCGGTTCGATACGGTACGGGTCGAAACGGTACGGGTCGAAACGGTACGGTTCGATACGGTATGGGTTCGAAACGGTTCGCGTCGAAACGGTTCGGTTTGATACGGTACGGGTCGAAACGGTTCGCGTCGAAACAGTACGGTTCGAAACGGTACGGATCGAAACGCTTCGCGTCGAAATGCTTCGCGTCGAACCGGTTCGGCTCGAAACGGTTCGGGTTCGAAACGGTACGGGTCGAAACGGTTCGGCTCGAAACGGTTCGCGTCGAAACGGTACGGTTCGCGTCGAAACGGTTCGGTTCGAAACGGTTCGCGTCGAAACGGTACGGGTCGAAACGGTTCAGGCCGAAACATTTAATGATATTTGGATTTTTTTAGAATTTTTATGATTTTTTAGAATTTTTTTGATTTTTAGATTTTTTTGAATTTTTTATAATTTTTATGATTTTTTAGAATCTTTTTTATTTTTAGATTTTTTTGTAATTTTTTTGATTTTTTGGAATTTTTTTGAATTGGATCAAAATGGCAACTGAAAACATTTTTTATGGAAATCCCCAAAATACCCCTGTTACAAACTGGGTTTTTGGATGGAGTTAGACAAAATGATCAAAATGGCAACAAAATGTAAAAGTCAGGGACCTAGAGGCACAAAAAAAAACTATTTGGATCAAAGTGGCAAATTTGGACAAAACTCAGGGACTAAAATGGCAATTTACTCTTAAATAAATAAAGGTTTTGTGAAATAGTTTGCAAAAAGGTTTACAAAAAAAGGAGATTACTCACATTGCTGTCTTAGGGTTTTCTTTAAGGATTTCCTGGTGATTATCTATAAATTACACAAATGCACACGCGTTAGTATGATAACCCAATATTTACATTAGTAATACCCTCCCCGAGACGGCATTCCAACGACTACGTCAGGCAGAACCACGACAGCCGTTACGGAACACTGGATCAATCGGGTAGAGTATCTAATACATAACCGGGGTTATGATACTTACAACGAGGCAGAACTTCGATATTTAAGGGGGTATTATACCCGAAAATCACTTTCTATGCAGAAATTCGAGAGAGAAAAGAGAAATGAGCGACTAGGACTGAAGGTCGATGCCCTCAATTTATAGGGCTGCATTTCGACTTCGTCGCGCCCCACGAAGATGGTAGCCAAGGGCTACGCGGCCCGCGACGTAGGCTGGGTAGGCCCTAGCCTGGCCCAGTCATCGATCTAGCTTCAACACATTGCACGACACGTGGCAGCACCGGGCTGCGCCTCATGTCCCTTCGCTCGCGGCCCGCGTAAGACCAGTGGTAGGTCTTTGTGGCCCGCCACAGCTTTTAAAAATTTGATTTTTAATTTAATTTAATAAAATAAAGGTGTTCGGGGCCCGTTTGCGTATACGGGGTGTATTTTAGGACATATTGGGGCATTCTAAATATTTTTAGGGTGTCGGATTATTTTAGGAGGGTTGTTATAGTACTCAATGTACTATTTTTACAGATCGCAAGAGCCTTCAGCACATATTCGACGAGAAAGAGCTTAATATGAGACAACGACGATGGGTTGAGTTGTTAAATGATTATGATTGCGGAATCAAGTATCATCCAGGAAAGGCGAATGTGGTGGCAGACGCCTTAAGTCGAAAGGAAAGGATCAAGCCCATAAGGGTTTGGGATTTAGAGATGATTATTCAGACAGACCTCACGTTGCGTATTCGTGCTGCACAGAAAGAAGCTCTTAAGAAAGGGAACATTAAGGCTGAATATCTCCGAGGGATGGAGAAAAAGTTGGTACCCAACGAGGAAGGAACCTTGTATTTTATGAGACGTATTTGGGTTCCGCTTTTTGGTGGTCTTAGAGAGGTTGTTTTTTTTATGAAGCTCATAAATCGAGGTACTCGATCCATCCAGGATCGGACATGATGTACCAAGATTTGAAGGATTATTATTGGTGGCCAAGACTTAAAGGTGATGTTGCTACTTATGTTGGGAAGTGTTTAACTTGTGCCAAAGTGAAGGCCAAGTATCAGAAGCCTTCAGATCTTCTGCAACAGCCAGAAATACCCATGTGGAAGTGGGAGCAGATTTCTATGGATTTCATAACCAAGATACCCAGAACTCCCCGAGGTCATGATACGATTTGGGTAATCGTGGACCAATTGACGAAGTCTACGCACTTCTTGCCTATTAGAGAGAAGGATAACACTGGTAAGCTAGCTGAGCTTTACCTAAGGGAGATAGTAGCACGTCATGGAGTGCCTATCTCGATAATATCGAACAGAGATGGACGGTTTGTGTCAAGGATTTGGCAATCTTTTCAGGAAGCTTTCGGTTCTCAGTTGAATATGAGTACATCTTCCCACCCGCAGACGGACGGACGGAGCGAGAGAACGAATCAAACGCTAGAAGATATGCTACGTGCTTGTGTAATGCATTTAGGTGGCAGTTGGGACACTCATCTGCCTTTGGTTGAGTTCTCCTCCAACAACAGCTACCATACAAGCATCCAAGCTGCACCGTTCGAGGCTCTCGACGGACGCAAGTGCCGCTCGCCGTTATGCTGGGCAGATGCAGGTGACAGGCAGATGGTTGGTCCCAAACTGGTCCAAGAAACAACGGATAAGATCATGCAGATCCGATAGCGCATCAAGGCGGCTCGTGATCGACAGAAGAGTTATGCGGACCAAAGACGAAAACCCCTGGAATTTGAAGCGGGTGATATGGTGTTGTTAAAAGTTTCACCTTGGAAAGGTGTAGCACGCTATGGGAAGCGTGGTAAGTTAAACCCACGTTATATCGGGTCGTTCAGAATTTTGGAAAGGGTTGGTTCAGTAGCGTACAAGTTGGAATTACCAGCGGAACTTAATGGTGTTCATGATACATTTCATGTATCTAATCTGAAGAAGAGTCCAACTCAAGAGACAGTGGTCATCCCTGCGGATGAAGTACACATTGACGACACACTCCACTTTACCGAAGAACCCATTGAGGTTACAGATTGGAAAGTTAACAAGACTCGGATGAGTAGTGTTAAGCTTGTCAAGGTTCGATGGAATGCACGTCACGGCCCAGAGTTTACTTGGGAGCGTGAAGATCGTATGAAAGCAAAATACCCATATTTGTTCCCCAACTCCCCTGCAGCTAATAGTAAAGCTTAAAATTTCGGGATGAAATTTTCTTAACAGGGGGAGAATGTGACAACTGTCAAATTTGCATATATCCGTACAATTATTAAACAGTAATTATGACTTAATGACTGTGCTGATTTACAATTAATGACACGAACTTCTTTCTAATTATTGTTATCATACATACATGTGCATCATATATTGCATAATGTCATATCATTATTGCATGCAATACTTATTGATTCAAATGATGCACGAAACAAAGTTAGCACAGTTATCAGACAAATCAGAAAAATGTTGATGGAGTTCAGTACTTAGACAGACATGGTATTGAGACACAGAATAAGCCAGAAACCAAGAGTTACACTAGTATAGTGTGTAGGAAAGTAAGGATCATAAAACTGCCTTCCTAGTGATAGTTTAAGTGACGGAAAGTGCCTAAAACTCACACAAACTGCAGAATTCAGCAAAATTCAGCATTTAAACAACTTAATATCATGCAGAAATATGGTTAAATGGTCCAAAATGCTTTCCTAAGTGTCGGGAATCAAAACTGTCACAAAAGGTAACATAAAGCACACTAAACTGCATAGTTTAGCACATTAACGAACCAGTAACCAACCGAACAACCGGACACTACCCGAAACACCAAATTTTCACTAGAAGCATTGTTTTATCAATTCCGAGCTAGTTATGGTCCCCGGACATCATAACACAATATATAACATCATAATAACTAAACACCTAACTAAAACACTTGGATTTCAACTAAATAATCTAACTAACCATTACACCCTAATCTATCCCCCCCCCCCCCTTGTTGGACGGTTACATGGTGGCCCCCACCATGGATTTTCTTTGAATTCTTTATTAGATCATGTCTCCTACTTTACTAAACATATTAACCCTTAGAGAAAACAATGTTGGAAGATAATATAAGTAACCATTAGAACATTCACTTCTCATTCATTCACAAGTTCACTAACACACACTCTTCTCTCCCTCTCCCTTACCTTCGATCGTAACCCACACACACCACAACCATCATCATCCTTCAATCTTCGTCCAATCTCTAATCATTTAAGGGTGTAAGAAGCATAGCAAGAAATCTAGGAGCTCTTGGAAGTTGAAGGACCTCTTGCAAGTGCTATTAACCACCTCATTCATCAGCATCTTCTTTTTGTGTTCATCCCTAGCCTTGAGCTAGTAGTAAGATCATCTAAACTCCATTTTACATCTTATTTAGTTGGTTAAAGAGTGATACAAGTAACTTAACATGAAGAACACTAATGATCAAGAACTTAAATCATGAACATAAGACTAAAAATCATAAGAATACATGTTGTTAAGTGTTTTTATGCTTCTTGATTGTTTATGTTAATGATGTTAAACATAATATAAACTTGCTAGATAGTGATTAAAGACATAATCTAGCAAGATGAGAGGATGATTATGTTATGATCATCCTTATGTGAAACATGAACTTGAAAGATTAAATGTTTTTCTTGCAGTATGATGATTAAAGTGTAATGTGAGTCTTGTAAATATGTGATGTCAAGAATAATTTTTCAAGAAACCAAGTTAAAAATACGAGATTTACATAAACTTGGTTCTTAAAGAAACTAATCACCTTTTTAGTGGTTAATCAAGTATAGAAACACATATTTAACAAGAAAAATTCAAGAAGAAATATTTTTAGAAAAATATTTTACAAGTTGTAAACATCTAAATTCTTTAAGAATGATGTTTTTAAATAAACAACCACACTTTAAAGGGCAACTAGGCTTACTAAACACACTAGTAAGTTACTACAAATTTTTATAAATTTTCAAGTTCATGAAGTAGTGATTATGGCTTGATTTTGGCAAAATGGTAAGTATTATTTGATTTGTTGTTGATTGTGATGATTTATAAAAGAAAATGATATGCTTTGAAAGCATGGAAACCTCCATTTTTAAGGGGAAACTATGGCAAATTTTTTCTAGAAATTTAACACTTAGAAAAATATTTTTGAAACAAATATTTACAATTATATTTTAATCATGAATTTTCATATAAAATTTACCATAATTTTTATTACAAAAATTACAAAATATTGGAGGATGGTTTTTGGTAATAAAAGTGACTAAATATGTATTTAGGAAAATATATATTTAGATGGCACCATGTGTGTGATTATTTGTATATTATGTGTAATAGTTATATTATTTTAGGACTTGAAATAATATAACTCAACAAAATACCAAGAAATTACAATACAAAATGTTAACAAAATTCCAAAAATTAAATATATAATTTATACCCAAAATATTGGTGAAACCGAACAAGGAATATAACCTACAAAAATATTCCGGAATTTAATTCATAAGTATATTTTGGTAAATGGTATTTTGGACACCAAGAGGACAAAAATATGATTTTTATAATTATTACAAAGATATATCATATTTTCGACAAGAAGAAAATATATTAGTTTTGGGTAAATAAAAATATATATGTTTTCTTGAAATTATTAGAAGATATATTATTTTGGGAGAAAATATATATTTTCTTAAATAAACTAGAATACGTTGTTTATGGGTGAAAAATAGATTTATAAATGTTTTCTAAGTTAAACTTGAAAATATATTATTTTTAAGGTTTAAATGAAAATACATTTTTTTTTGTCAAGGGAAAAATTATAAATAGATTTTCTATGTAAGATTTCTTAAAATATATATTTTGAGAATATATATTGATGAATTTTTATTAAGAGTATTATTCCGGAAAAATAAATACACAAAAATTAAGTATAAGAATACTTAATAAACACAATAAAAATACGTATTCTCGTACGTATAAATATACATCGGAATACGCTACCGATACTTGGCAAAAATACACAAGGTTAAGAATACGAGTGTGAATACAGCCATCCTTGGGAAATTATACTTGTACAAATACATAAATGTGTCAAGTTAAAATATATTATTTTAACTAATATTACAAAAATTCATAAATATAATTTAAGTTAAAATATTTATTATTTTAACAAATAATTATATAAATTGGAATAATGTTGAAGACACAATGAAACGTAACTCAAAGACACTAATTAAGACTAAGGTCAAGGCACGACCTACCCGTCTAATAAACCGTAGTACGTTGTAGGTAGTCGTGCACACAAGTAGCAGCTTTGGGTTACATTGGATTCAAGACGCAAGATTGTGAGTTCATGTCCCCCTTTTCTTTTAACTGTTTTCAGTTTTATAACTTCGGGGGTGAAGTACATGTTACAAATTGTTTACAAACGTTTACATATGGTATGGTTAGCTAAGGAATGTACTGCTAGATCATGTGAGTAGTGGGTACAACGCTTAAGACCATTAATCATCGTAGTAGGACCGAGGGACATGAGTGATAGATCTATTTGGGTGTTGCGAGCCCCACCCATGAGGACCGGGATTTGGCCCATGAGGTGACTATGTCTTCCAGCCGGAAGCCCGGTATAAAATCCGCTAGGATTGAGCCTTCCTACATCACGTCACACATATTAATGGCCTTGCAAACCATTAATTGATCTGTTTCCTTGTTTGCTTTCATACGGGTTTACAAATACATACATACTTACAAGTTTACAAAGTTTGTTTCGAGCTCACATACAAAACACATGAACTCGCTCGACTTTTGTTGATGTTTTCAAACTACATGTATTTCAGGAAACTAAATGTGGATCTGGCGGGCGCTGAAGCTTTCAAGTCGCGCCTCTAATAAAAGATGTCATCCTATGTCAAAGGGTTTGAGTTATGTATTTTATCTTGGATAAGATACATGGCTCAAAACCTAATTTGTTGGTGTCTTTTGTGAAGTCCTGTTTAGGACTTAAAACTTTGTTGGTGTTGTATTTTGAACATGAAGTCTGTGTTTGGGATTTAAAACAATGTTGGTTGTAATGTTTTAAAACTATCTATGGATGAATATCTTGGGTTTTATCATTTAGTTGTTTTTTATGGTTGAATGCAATGATATTAAGCAAGTCACACATAATCACGCTTCCGCAAAAGTCAGGGTGTGACAACAATGCACCTTATATGCTTAAAAGACCTTAAAACAACCTAAAACACTAATATATGGAACTTTAGGGGCCAAAATGTAAAAATAACAAACTTAATCCGCCAGCCAAGTGGCTCACTGGCCGCGACTCGCCCCCCTTGGTGGCTCGCACCCCGCGAGGCTGCCAATCCGGCAAAACTCGTTTCCAGTTTCGAGATTGGGCCATTTTGTGCTTGTTTCTTGTGCTTTCTTCATTAAATACTCACAAAACCAACCCTAAATCATTCCTTATAAAACCCAACACTTCTCCACACATTTTCACTTTGCAAACACTCTACTTTCATTTAGTTATAAATACAAAATGTTTGGTCATTTAGGCCAAACGGGTCGAATGGTGATGCTATCACCATTTGACAATTTCAACTAATGATTGTTTGTTGAGTATTATGACCACAAGGGTGAATAGCGTAAGGAATTTGCGTTGCTATTAATTCGCAACTTATTTGATGAGTTATTAAAACGGGTCATTGCTTTGACCCGAGCTAGGTACGTGTAATGGGTCAAACTCTCATTGAGAACTTAAGGTTCAATGAGAGTTAAACGAAGTCAAGGATGAACATTGGGTTACCATAATAGGTAAACCTAATAATTTAAATTGTGGTCATTGCGCTCTTAGAAACATAATGGTTTGAAATAAGAATAAAGCCAAAATAGGCGATATTGGTCAAACAAGTTATTGAAAGTCTTTCGTCGTAAAAGAAGGGACTAAAATTGACCAAAACGCCCTTGAATGATAAACCGGGCAAACGACCCCTAAGGGTAGTTTGAAAATAAGTTTTACGATCGAGTAAATCCTTTGGATAAGTATAAAAGTGAAATGTATAAGTCTTTTGGTCAAATACCTCGAAATGAGTCTTTTTTTGTTAAATTACTAAACTGATGGGTACAATTCGAAAATATGATTTTACCTTATAAAATCCACCACAAATATCGTTGTGGTGGAAAATAAAAGAAGTCTTAGTATGGAAATAGGAGGTCAGAAAGGAGCGAAATTTAAGCTTAAATGCTTAAATTCTCTTAACGGGTCAAAACGCATAACTTGGGTAATGGCTGCGTAATTCATAAAAGTTATGAACCCGGGTTAAGGATTTTGGGTTAAATATGTAGGCCATGGCTTTATGATCATTTAGAAACAAGTTTGTTTAATAAGTCATAAACGGGTCAAAAGTTTAATAATTGAATATAATGCCGAGGGCTTAAAATCTAGAAAAATTGTTAATCCGGATGTCGGATTTTAACTCTATATGATAGAGAATCAAATTACGATCACGTTGGAAGAAACGGGAGGTAAAACGGATAAAAATTGATGGAGTTATGACCATTTATGTGAAAAATTGGCTCTCGCGCCCCGCGATGGGTAACACCCCATCCGGTCGCGCTCCGCGAAAGCCGAGATGAAACCTGTCGCGGCCCGCGACAGGCTACAGAACTGGCGAAAAATTGTTTGTTTTATTGTTTTGTCTTACAAACTTGTTTAGACACGTTATAAACTTCGTATGACTAACTCATTTCATGATTTATGAAATGTAGGTATATCTTAAAGTGCCGGATGACGATCAAGCTCAATGAAGAACCGAACACGATTAAAATTTAAGCTTCCGCATTACGTTTCATCGTTACGCGATCAAACGGCGATATTATGTTGAATTGTTTTAAATCTTAAGATGTTTTAATAGACTCGTATTTTCAAATATATGTGTATTTGTATATACATATTTAGACGCAAAACTTATATGAAACTTCGATAAAACAATTAAGGGTCTTACATTAAAGAAATCACTCGTTGCTTTTTGGATTGCATATATTATGTGTATCTTTTAGAAAATAAATACATACAGTTGATCATCATGACAATTCCCCCAAAACCATACACATGTGTGCATGAAATTAAAGCTTATGATCATTAATATAGTATTTTTATATCTTACTAGCGGTAAGACCCGTGTGCAAACACGGGTCGTTTCTTAGAAAACCATGCATAACACGTTTTAATAGAAAGTATAGTTTACTATTCAAAGAAAAGAATAATTGAATGGATGTGTTATTTTGTAAAAGGGTGAAACTGCGTGGAATGATGTCTTAATACATGAAAGAGTGCGTGAAATGATGTCTTAATACATGAAAGGATGCGCAAAAGGGTGGCTTAGTACATGAAAGGTTGTGACTTTTTGTAAACCTTTGTCTTAAGTTACTTTTTGTATGCATATATATAATATATAATATGTATCAAACAAAGGGGTATGTATGTGTGGTTTTTTTTAAGAGTCGCAACTTTTCATTCTACGGAGGCAACCCAAACAAATGGGTATGTATGTGTGGTTTCTTAAAAGTTGCCACTTTTTATTCTACAAAGGCAACCCAAACAAAAGGGTATGTATGTGTGGTTTTTTTAAAAAATCACCACTTTTCATTCTAATTATATAAGGGTATAATGTATAAATATAAATAGCAGGTGCATCAATTCTTGACAATAATCTTAAACACGATGTGAAAAGTTTTAGAATGTGAGATTGTTAGCATGGCTCGTTTAATACACATGATGTGTTTGTGGTTGATTTGTCTTGTTTCATAAGTGAGTGGACCTCTTTTATTTCACCCATCAATCAAATACACCCCATCCCCACATTTAAGTCCAAGAGTCACATTTCTAAACTTTGATCATACGGTAAAGGTTACCCAAACAAACTATCCTCAATGCCTACTCTAAGGGTTGGCGGTGGTGTTACCGCAAGGATTGAAACCCTAACAACCAACCCTCAAAGGTGCCCCGTCCCCTCTTATCTATGTGTCGATATACACTTTTTTGAAATTGAATTGTCAATCATAATGTACGATTATCCATACACAAACATATTATTTTATATTTTATTTTTAACTTTTAACACACAATGTTTTATAACATTTTGAGTATGTCTCTTCGATGTGCTTATTTGTATATACATCTCCATATAAATCTTACTTAAAATCGTTTCGACATCAACCGGTATCAATGTTATTGAAATCAGTGTCTGTTTATATTTTTATGGTTTATTATCTCTTTTGATTGTTATAGTAAGTGTCAGGTACCATAACGTACACTGAATTCCCGCACGCGTAGTGTGGGGTAACTTGCTACTTTGAACCATTGAAATGTTAATTTTCTATATTAAGTTGGTTTGACTACAGTGGGTCTTCGGGTGGTGGCTTTCCTCTGGAATGGTGACGAGTCGGGTCATAGGTGGCCTTTTACCATTGGATTTATCTGGGTGATCATGCGTTTATTGGACGTTAAAAAAAAGTTGGTTTGACATTTGACTTGTTGACCCCCTAGTCATCTATTTCTATGACACATTTGAAACGTATAACTAACTCACTTGATCTCTTTTCTATTGACCGTTCCATTATAAGTCTTTTACATTAATGTATTCGCATGTTGAACCAAAAAACGTTGTCGAGCCAACAGTGTACCATGCATAATGGTTCTTGATTAAAACAAAATAAAAATTTCTTGTTAGGCGGGTTATGTTAGTATCAGGTCGTGAAAACTCTTTTCTTATTCGGATTCATATGTCTAATATGGTTTTTTAGTTAACTCGTAAACACGACCCAACTTATAGAAATGATAGTAATAGTTAAAGAGTGACGGAACATATAATAAAACACTTTTCCATATTTTGTTAAAAAAAGTTTTTTTTTTACCAACCACACATTGACATGTGGCACACTTATAAGCTTCTCTTTATTGTTTTCAACCTTTTAAAATATACAATTTTGTAAAATTTTGAATATACTACCACGACATGCTTGTTTTTATCTACATTTTAATATAAATTTCGTTTAAAACCGAGTTCTGCATGATGATGTACAAGCTAGCAAAGCTCAAGTGTTCGTGTTAAAAATAATGTTTAAACAACTATTTTTCCTTTCTTTTTTACAGTTATACCTTTACTTTTTATGAGCATGTTTTTTTCTTCTTATTTGTCGATAGTAAACTGAATGTTGTGGCGGATTTGTTATAAGTAACGGGTGGGTTCATGTAAATATTTTTTCATATAAAATTTCAAGAACGTTATTATTATTATTTTTTTTGCGGCTTCACGTGTCGCCACTAGTGATGGTATAACAATAATTGTAAGTGTCGGACTGTCGGCACCCTTTAGTGTTTTAAAGTTCGTTTTTTACAAGATGTTAAGCCTATGCTACAATTCTTTAATGCAACCATTACAAATTTAAAACACCGGTGCAACGTACGAGTAACATTACCACTAATCTTTAAATGTTATAGGTGTTTTACTTTTCGTATGTGAACTCAACAATTAATTTTGATTATTAAAGTACATAACATTATTGATAGAATTATTCAATTTACACATGAAAAACAATATAAAACTTGAAAAAAGATTCATTTTGGAGCCCAAATCACGGTTATCGTGCCTGACAAGTAGTTTACATATGTGTCTGGCGACCGGCGAGTGAGATTATTATTGATTTATTGTGACCAAATTTTAAACTATTTTGATAGAAAGCTTTGTTCAATTATACATCTATAGATTTGGTAGGGTGGATTGAAATGTTAGACCGAGGGGTATGTGTATGGTCCCCTTTTCCCACCTCCACCTCATTCTTTCCCCATCAAAAAGAAATGGTCTTCTCATCCATCCATTCCAATAATATTAAGAGAGAGAGAGAGAGAATCAAGAGAGAGACATGTTGATGGGGGGGGGGGGTGGTTCCCCGACGGAGAGACCCTCCACATCGGCTCCCCGACCACCTCCCCACCTGTCTTACAAAATTTTAACCTAGACACGACCAACATGTTTATAATAATGTAACATGGACACATTATGTGTAACCCGTTTATCTAAATCGGTCAAACGGAGTTGGATTGTTGTTTCTTAAATAAGTTTAAATCAACTTGTAAACGTGTTAAAACGTCATTTATGTAATTATGTTGTATAATAAACTTGAAAATAATCGTAAAACAAGTGACAGTTTAATCTTATAACTTATATTTTAAAATTAGAGTTAAGTTCACGTACAAAATGTCTTATCGTACAAAATGTACGAAAGGCATGACAAAGCCAAAAAAAAAAGGTAGCATTTTCGTAATTATTTACTCGTAGAGTAATTATCAAAATTACTCTACAAATGATCTTGTAGTGTAATTTTGATCTTGTAGAGTAATTTTGTAAAATGTTCTTGTAGGGTAATTATCAAAATTTCTCTACAAATGATCTTGTATGATAATTCTGATCTTGTAAGATAATTTTATAAAGTATCATAATTACTCTACAAGTGATTTTGTAGAGTAATTTTGAACTGTATGTTATTTAATAAACTTGCAGAGTGATTTTGATACACTTGTAAAGTAATTTTGATACACTTGTAGAGTAATTTTGATAATTACCCTACAAGATCAAAATTAACCTACGAGAACATTTTATAAAATTACTCTACAAGGTCAAAATTACACTACAAGATCATTTGTAAAGTAATTTTGATAATTACACTATGAGTAAATAATTATGAAAATGTCATTGTGTTTTTTTACATTTTCACCCTATTCGTACGTTTTATACAAGAAGAGTATTTGTAGTTGGTGTTTTATCTTTAAAATTATAACTTTCAACTCTCGATTTCTGATCCATTTATTTACAACCTAACCCCTACACGCTCATTTTTATCATTTTTAATTACAATGTTTTTTGTTCTTTATATTTTCAAAACAAAGTAACAGAAAGTAGGGGTGTGTATGGTTCGGTTTGGTTCGGTTCGGTTTTTGGGTAAAATTAAAACCATAACCGAAAGTTCGGTTTTTAAAAACCGTTCGGTTTCGGTTTTTTTGGTTTCGGTTATAGCAACGGTTCGGTTCGGTTTTTCGGTTTTTTTTGGTTTTTGAAACAAATTATGTAAGATTCAAAACTTAAAAATATAATTCTTAGTTTAAGAATCTTTCTTAAATGTTTACATTTAAGTTAATATATCTAGTCTTTAAAATTAATATTATTCACATAAACCTAACCTTCTAATATATTTTAATGTTTCTTCAAAGTTTTTGTTAAGATGTTTTCTTTTATGATACTTTGAAAACCATTTAATTTTTATATTAAACTTTGTTAGTTCTTGTAAACAATGGATAATTTTAATGATAAATAAACATGGTAATGTTTTTATTATAAATATTTAACAAACAAGAATAAAATTAATAATTCTTAGTAGCATGGGTAAACACTTAAACAACTTAAACATAAAAAAACATAGATCTGGTATACTATTAAAACTTATCAGTTCAGTTCGGTTATTTTCGGTTATTGAAAATGATTATCCGAAAACCGAACCAAAATTTTCGGTTATTAAAAATCCGAAAACCGAACCGTCGGTTTTTGTTTCGGTTCGGTTTTTTCGGTCCGGATTTTTCGGTTATTTGGGTTACGGTTCGGTTATTTCGGTTTTCTGCTCACCCCTAACAGAAAGTCCAACTATTTTGTAAGTAGGGTAAAAAATTAGAGTTCATTATATGTTTGTAAGTATACCATACTAAGGGGTGTTTGGTGTTGCGTTTTCAAAATATATTATACGTAACAATATATTTTTAATACATTTTAAAGTTAAAATAATCGACATTTAAAGCTAATGTATTTCAATCATCTTAATATGAACCTAATATTATTAATAAAAGTATTTAAATATACTAATATCAAAAAAAAAGTTCGAATCTACTCAATCTCAGAAATAGTTCACATAAATGATTTAGAAATATTTCAAATACAAATACTCAATCTCAGAAATAGTTCACATAAATGATTTAGAAATATTTCAAATACAAATAAAAAGAATTATATTTCAAAGAAATAATTCAAACTTATCATGACATCAATAAACAATTAAACCAAACATTTTAATTTTCATTAATCAATTTTATAACTGCATCCTTTTGTCATTACCTCTAAAAAATATACTTACCATAGAAAACATAATTTAAATTTTTAATTCATTGTAATAGCCAAAATAGGTCGTGACACATTAATGCCTATAAAAAACTAGCAACATATCACACTTGTATTATTATATATTAAAAAAAATATTGTTTAAATAATCCCAACTATTTGTCGTAGGCCGTCAACGGTCACAATTTAAAAAATAACCACCGACAGTCCCAACTATTGACATATTGACCACCAATGGACCCTAACTAACAGAACCCTAACGCTGTTAGTCTTCGGTCGCTGGAAAACCGTTTTTGGTCAGAAAAAGGTTTCTAAAGGTCCGATCTAAGGTTACAAAGAGGTTTGGAACGAAAATGTTGAGTTTTCTGGCCAAAAAGTTGAGTTTTCCAGACCAAAAAAGTTTTCCGGCGAAAAAGAATTTTACTGGCGACTTAAATAATCGGGGCTTTTACTAGAAAAAAGGTTTCTAAAGGTCCGTAATAAAGTTACAAAGAGGTTTGAGACGAAAATGTTGAGTTTCTAGCCAAAAATGAGTTTTCCGCCCAAAAACGTTTTTCCGGCGACCGGAGATTAACTATCAAGGTCCATTGGAGGCCAATATGTTAATAGTTGGGACTGTCAGTGGTTATTTTTGAAGTTAGAACTGGTGGCGACCAACGACGAATAGTTGGGATTATTAAAATTTAATATTCCTAAAAAAACAAGTTACTTATAAAAAAATAATTTTGCAATTTACTTTTGGAAACTTCATATACATATTATTTAATATTCATTAATTAACTGATGTATTAATTGATATACATATATTCTCAATTTAAATACTTAAATGTAAAATGTAAAGAGGCTGAATAATATTTACTTACGTAGGACCCTCACTACTGCAGCCAAACCCAATCTTCCTTTGCTTAAATGCAGCTTCAGATCACTCAAAACATTCACACTGATCATATTAAAGCCCAAAAGTTCACAAATTTAACACAAAAGTTCACAAGTTTTAGTGAACCTTTGTGGTGTTTATGATATCTTTCTTTAACTTAAGATACAAAAACAAGAAAGATCAAAGAATAAAGTGGAAGTATTTATTTGGTGATAAACTGAAGGATTTTTAATCTTTTTTTATGGAGTTTGTGTTCAAAATGCAGAAGTATAATCTGATGTTGATGGTTTTAGTATGTTCATGGATTTGTTTTTGTACTGCTTCTGTTACATATGATCATAAGGCTATATCCATTAATGGTCAAAGAAAGATTCTTATTTCTGGTTCCATTCATTATCCAAGAAGCACTCCTGAGGTAAACTTTTCAATGTGCTTATTTTCTTCCCCCCCCCCCCCCCCCCCCCCCCCCTCCTCTTTTTGTTTGTAATTTCATATTGTAATAAAGAACTAATTTCCGGCCAATGGCCTTCCAAAATGGAGGTCATGGTTTGAGTCTCGCCTGGAGGCAAAATGCTCTCGGTTGAGCCCGAGGATTTACCACAGTGGCCTTCGGGCGGTGGGTTTGGCTACTGGCTAGCCGGGTCATCAGCGTTGTCTGCGTTCGTGGGCGTGGGTGGCCTTTTGCCACTGGTTTACCCGGGTGATCGACTTTTGCTGGTCGTAAAAAAAAAAAAAAAAAAAAAAACACTAATTTATGGGAATTTTGATGTTTCAGATGTGGCCAGATCTTATTCAAAAGGCAAAAGAAGGAGGGGTGGATGTGATTCAGACTTATGTTTTCTGGAATGGGCATGAGCCACAGCCTGGTCAAGTAAGTGCAATGTTTTCACAACCGGACCTGTTAAATCAGTCGCCTTATTGGTGGGACCGTTTTTTTTTAAATAGTTACTTTCTGTATGTTAATTTGTTTGTAAAGGAAAAAGGTAAAAGTACTTATATAATGTTTTAAAGATGATAAATGAGTCGTGTTCGGGGTTAGTTTAGTTGGTGTGTGTTTACAATGCTAATAAAATATGAAGTCCAAAAAATCTAGACTTTGAAAAGAAAATGTATTTTTTTTTAAATCCGGTCAAACCACCCCGTTCATATATAGACGGTTTAGATGGACTCAACTGGACTGGTTACGAAAACAGTAAGTGTGCTTCAAATAAAAAAAACAAAAGAAAAACAAATAATAAATATTGGTTTGATAAATTGATGATTTTTTTTCTCTTTCTTCCTAGTATTATTTTGAAGATAGATATGACTTGGTGAAGTTCATTAAGCTAATTAAGCAAGCTGGACTCTATGCTCATCTCAGAATTGGTCCTTATGCTTGTGCTGAATGGAACTTTGGGTAAATATTGTTTAAATTCCATAAATAGTAATAATATTCATGTTATTTAACAAGCTTACAAATAACTTATACTTCTCTTGTCAAATCAATTTCATTTTCAGGGGGTTTCCTGTTTGGTTGAAATATGTTCCAGGAATTAGTTTCAGAACAGATAATGGTCCTTTCAAGGTCTACCTCACATTTATTATAAATTTGTAAATTATCTATTACTTTTTTTTTTATTTTTAAAATATTTAACTTTTTTTGGGTATGTTAAAATTTGCATGTAATGTTGATTTATATATGTATAGGCTGCTATGGAAAAATTCACAAGGAAAATAGTGAATATGATGAAAGCAGAAAGTTTATATGAGAATGAAGGTGGTCCAATTATCTTATCTCAGGTAGTCAAAAGTCAAAACTATATGGCTATAACAAATTCACCAAAATTACCAAAAACTGTCACCATTGTATTTTAACAAAAGTTATCGTGACAGATTGAAAATGAATATGGACCAATGGAGTATGAACTTGGAGCACCGGGTCGAGCTTATACGAAATGGGCAGCTCAAATGGCTCTAGGTCTAGGAACCGGCGTACCATGGGTCATGTGCAAACAGGATGATGCCCCTGACCCCATTGTAAGTGCACCATCTAGTTATGCAAGTTAGTGTGTCTGTATTGAAGTTTTTTGCTGACTTTTTTTTTGTCAATCACTTTCCCACATGGCTGTTTTCATGCTGTATGTCCCAAGTGGGATATTTAAGAAGTGCACATGGGCAGTTTTTAATTATGCATACCTAAAAAAAAATTAGTATACAAAATAAAAGATTAAAAAAAATTATATAGTGCATATTCTTATAAAAGATCAAATCTTGATCAGTTATAAATGTAATAACAGTTAGATGTTGGGTTTTTATTGACAGATAAATACCTGCAATGGTTTTTACTGTGACTATTTCTCTCCCAACAAAAATTTTAAACCGAAGATGTGGACCGAAGCCTGGACAGGATGGTAATTTTTTTTATTTAATTCATCATGAACACGAATGCGCAATACCCTATTGGTTTTCTTTATTTTTACTTGGTTGATTTATTTTAAAAAAATGAATGAATCAGGTTCACTGAGTTTGGAGGTGCCGTGCCTTATAGACCAGCTGAAGACTTAGCATACTCAGTAGCTAAGTTTATTCAGAGTGGTGGATCTTTTATCAACTATTATATGGTAAATCAAACATTTTTATATTTATATGATATATATTAGCATATTGCAAATAAGTTAATCTTGTTCTGTTTTTTGACAGTATCATGGAGGAACTAATTTTGGGCGGACAGCAGGTGGCCCGTTTATTGCTACAAGCTATGATTATGATGCTCCCCTTGATGAATATGGTATGTTTTGAGATAAAAATCATGGGATACATAAATTTGAATTTGAATTTAAAGTTGGAGTGGCTTTGGATTTGGGTCAAATATGGCGCATTCGACGCACTTTATAGCGTCTTTTTTTAAGAGTGAAGTACACGGATGGTCTTTGTGCTTTGCTAAAATTTTGGATTTAGTCCCTAGCTTTTCAAAAGTACACGGATGGTCCCTGTGGTTTGTACTTTGTAACACATTTAGTCCCTAACTTTTTCCAAAAGTACATGGATGGTCTCTATGGTTCGCACTTTGTAACGCATTTAGTCCCTAACGTGGACCTGCTAAAACCTTTAGATTTGTTGGTTGGGGACTATATGTTACAAAGTGCAAACCACAGGGACCATCCATGTACTTTTGGAAAGTTGGGGACCATAACCAAAATTTTGGTAAACCACAGGGACCATCCATGTACTTTACTCAGTTTTTAAAGATGTGTCAGGTCATATATGAAATGTTAAGTGTGTCACCTTACTAAAAGGGTAGATTGATGAAAGAATCATTTAGTGATATTTGGTATTTGTAACTATTTCTCTATGTAATGTTTGTTGCTAAATTTGTATAGATTAAGGTTTAATGAAATGTTTTATATATAGGACTAAAACGCGAAGCTAAGTGGGGACATTTGAAAGATCTTCACAGAGCCATAAAACTATGTGAGCCCGCTTTAGTAAACGGTGATCCATCTATTATCACTCTCGGAAACTTTCAAAAGGTTGTACTTTCGTTGTTCTTTTTATTCATGATCACAATATCCGCAGCGTCAGTGGACCCCGCCTCTTACATTTGGTTGTCTTTCAAATTATAGGCATATGTTTACAAATATAAGACTGGAGGATGTGCTGCTTTCCTTTCAAATAACGACAGAAACGCGTATGCAAGCGTTAACTTTAGAAACCAACGATATAATATTCCTCCTTGGTCTATCAGTATCCTACCGGACTGCAAGAACACTGTTTATAATACAGCAAGGGTGAGACATTATAAATTTAGTTTGGTCATATTTTCATTTTAGGTAACAAATTACTAAAGGTTTAATATTACTATAATTGAATGTGGTTAATAGGTAGGTGCACAAACTGCATTGATGAAGATGACTTCAGAGGGTGGAGGATTTACATGGCAGTCGTACAATGATGTAACCGAATCGTATGATGACAACTCGTACACAACCGTTGGATTATTAGAGCAACTTAATGTCACTAGAGATGCTTCGGATTACTTGTGGTATATGACAGAGTAAGTGCAACTTTTTTGTTATTTTCATGTAGCATTTTGCATTATATATTTAGGGGTGGGTTATCGTACAATAGCCCCTTAACGTGCAAAGCGTACTAAGTCCACATTTCGAAATTACGCATGTTATATACATAATTACGCACGTTATAAAATTCAAATCTCACATGTCATCAAACATGAAAATTACGCATTGTTGCAACTCAAATTACGCATGGGTTGGTTTAACCCTAATTACGCATGTTATATACATAATTACGCACATTATCTTGGTCACTTCTCACGTTAAAACCCATTTGTATTTAAAACTTTCACTATATATTTATATATAAAATATAAAGATAATAGTTTCAACCCATTTACTTATAAAGTTGTGTGTTATCTCAAACAAGTCAAATAAGAAGTTTAGACATTGACTTTGAAAGGATTAGACTTTTTATTAAAATAACATTGTTTCTGTAATTATAATTATGACTTTATATAGTTAAACATACAAGTGGACAAAATAATGCTTGTGGTCAACCCAACCCAACCTGACCCGACCCAGGCATACTAAGAATGACCCATTTCAACATGAGCGCAACTTAACGTGTTACCCAACCTGACCCGACCCATACAAAAACGTGACAAGTTTTCATGCTCAGTGTCAGGGTTGGCTCGAATGAGGGGTTCTTGAGAAGCGGGAAGTGGCCCACGCTTTTAGTCTCATCGGCTGGTCATGCTTTGCATGTTTTCATCAACGGTCAGTTATCAGGTAACGAGTTTATAAGGAGGAACAAGGTGTTTTATTTATTCTTTTTGGTCATTAACTTCATATAATTATTTTAGACTTTTACTATTGTTGTGTTATCAATGCCAACAATTCTTATGACACACTTTGTTTTTCACAGGAACTGTCTATGGAAGTCAACAAAATCAAAAAGTAACATTTAATAAACCAGTAAATCTAAGATCTGGTGTGAACAAGATTTCCCTACTTAGCATTGCTGTTGGTCTCCCTGTATGCTCTCTCTCTCTCTCTCTCTCTCTCTCTTATACATACATACATATACATACATACATATATATATATATATATATACTACAAACATATGAAAAAAGTAGTTTGATGATTTTTTAAAGTTTAAAAAAAATAGGAATCATTGAAAAAAAAGTAATAATAATAATAAACGACTTAAATTTGTTCTCGCAATAATTTTGTTACTTCCTCGCCCTATACAAATTCATTCAAATCTTATGGTACTCTACTTTTGATTTTGTAGAATATCGGTCCACATTTCGAAACATGGAATGCAGGTGTTCTTGGTCCAGTCACACTCTATGGTCTAAATGGTGGAAAAAGAGATTTGACTTGGCAAAAATGGTCTTATAAGGTTTGACTTTTAAAAACTTTCCATTCGCCGGGCCTCATACCACTTGTCGAATCAAATAACCGGGACCCACAATCACATCTTTATTCTTATAAAACAAAATGAAGATGCTTAATGCTTAATGCCAAATGGGAATAGATGATCAGACCAATGTCCTTACTTGAACTTTGACTTGTTGACCAGGTCGGCCTTAAGGGAGAAATTCTAAGTCTTCATTCGCTCATGGGTAGTTCGTCTGTTGAGTGGATACAAGGTTCATTTGTAGCTCAAAGACAACCGTTAACATGGTACAAGGTATATTTGACTAAACTCATATTTCATGTTGTTATATACTTTCTTGAAATAGTCAATGTTTGACCATTTATTTTAATTTGTGAAGACTATTTTTAATGCTCCGGGTGGGACCGAACCTTTAGCATTAGATATGAGCAGTATGGGCAAAGGTCAAATATGGATAAATGGTCAAAGCATCGGACGTTATTGGCCTGCATACAAGGCGCGTGGATCTTGTAGTAGCTGCAGTTATGCTGGCTATTTTGATGAGAAAAAATGCCTAAGTAATTGCGGTGAATCTTCCCAAAAATGGTAACAAAGCTAGTTTTCTTATACGCTTACAATCTTTTTAACGATTTGCGATGTGGAACTAATTATCTGATTATCATGACTTGTAAAGGGTCAACTAATCATTTTCGGATAATTTATATGGACTGTAACAAAATTTAATGAGTTTTTCAATTTATTAAAAAATAAAAAATAAAAAAAAATTGACAAACACTCAAATATCTAGTACCGTAACTAAGTTTGATTTGTTTCAGGTACCATGTACCTCGGTCATGGCTAAAACCGACAGGCAACTTGTTAGTTGTTTTTGAAGAACTAGGAGGAATCCCGTATGGAATATCAATGGTGAAAAGATCCATTTACAGTGTGTGTGCTGATATATACGAGTGGCAGCCTTCATTAATGAATTATGAAATGCAAAGTTCTGGTAAAGCGACTAAACCGTTGAGGCCCAAAGCACATCTGTCATGCAGCCCGGGTCAGAAAATATCCTCGATTAAATTTGCGAGTTTTGGCACCCCGTTAGGAGGTTGTGGTAGTTATCGTGAGGGTAACTGCCATGCGCATAACTCATATGATGCATTCAACAAGGTATTATTTTTTCTGATTTAAGGATTTGGACTAATGGCATGTAGTTATTTGTATAAGAGTAAACCGCCAATTTCATCCCTGAGGTTTGGCCAGTTTTGCGACTTTCATCTAAAGGTTTGTTTTTCCACATCTGGATCCCAAATGTTTGAAATCTTGCCATTTTCATCCGGCTCGTTAACTCCATCTATTTTCTCCGTTAAGTCAGGGGTATTTTCTTCTTTTTGTTAGCTTAAAGGGCAATTCAGTCGTATTCATGGGGATTCGGTCTTTTTACATAAAGTGAAAAAGACCAAATTGCCCTTTAAGTTAACAAAAAATGACGAAAATACCCCTAACTTATAGAGAAAATTGGACGGAGTTAACGAGCTGGATGAAAATGGCAAGATTTCAAACCTTTTGGATCAAGATGCGGGAAAACAAACCTTTGGACGAAAGTCGCAAAACTAGCCAAACCTCAAGGACGAAAATAGCATTTTACTCTTTGTATAAATATTTTTTTTGTTTGTTTGCAAAAGAGAAAACAATCACATTCACACGAAGATTTTTCAGGTTCCAGTTAGTAGGTAACGGGTCAAAACGGGTTGGTTGTCTTAAAAACAACTTTTCGTACAACTTTTTTTTTTAAATCTATAAATAATTATTATCAGAATATCAATTTTTTTTTCAGTTATAAAATATAACCTAAAAGAACCCAAAATAACATCTTTATTTTCTTAAAAATGTAACAAATAAGACCCACAGAATAAAAATGCTTATATTTTGCTATTGGAATATTTACAGTACTGCATTGGACAACAATCATGCACAGTACCTGTAACACCTGAGATTTTTGGAGGCGATCCTTGCCCAAAAGTAATGAAGAAACTTTCAGTTGAAGCCATTTGCAGCTGATAATCATTTATAAGCAAGAATAAAGCGGGAAAGCGTCATGAAAAGAAATTTGGTTTGAATTTATATCAATTTTTTATACTTTTTAAAGTTTTACAAATATTCTGGTATCAGCACATAATGGGCTTTTGCCGAAGGTGAAGTTGTACAGATAGTCAGATATGCAACACACCATTCTGGTTCAAAAGTATCATCATCATATATACAGACTTTGAAAATTGGTGTACATAAGGATTGCATGCGTGCGAATATAATATTATTAGGAAAGCACTGATGAATTTTCAACTCGGGGGTCACTACAGAAATTTTTAAAATTCATATCAATTGTTTCACGAGCGACAATTTGAAGGTCAAGCTGCAAGAAGATGACCGCGTTGGATACATTTATTAACAGAAAATTTTTTGTTTGGTTATTTAAAGTGTATGAAACAACTTCTGGCTTTTGTATTTGTGTTTACTCTGCAGAAGCAATTTGCTATTTGTTGTCATTGTAAAAACACTGAAAGATGGTAACATTTCACCTTGTTTATGAGATTTTAGCTGCTTATGATTCATATTTAAATCTGTAAGATTTTATTGTAACTTATCGTTGAGACAGCGTTGTACTGAAAAACCGATTAATTAAAAGATAAAACCATAACCAAACCAATTAAACCATATGATTAAATCATAACCCACCCGAATTGCAATTAAAATACAGATTCTTCTGTTATGTTTATATGCAACTAAATTGTGGTTCGGTTATGCGTGTAAACAAAAGAACCGAAGGTACTGAATTTGAGTTTTGAATGGAATTGATAAACCAACAACACAACAATAATGCTATAAGATAAATGCAGTTCATATAACATACAAAAATTCGATATTAAGAAGAAAAAAAACATATACTAGAAACTAGCGAATCATACAAAGTCGTTTTACGGGCTTGAAATTCTTCTAAAAAGTATGCGTTTCTTCATAGTCGCGTAACCAAAGATACACAACGAACTCGACTGAACTCACCTCTACACTGTTTCCTTCTATCTCATGCCACTCATTCTATTTTAAGCTCCAATATATTAGTCTATCTTCACAGACGAATATATCTTGCGCACAAACCACAAACAAGCGTAGAAACCGATGGTACCCGTCAACACAAAGAAAGCATATGAAGCAATCAACATGTACCCGAAGTAGAGAATACCCGAAACCAGCTTTGAGATTTCCAATTTGGTGAAATAGTAGAAGATCGAGTAGAGGAAAAGGTACAGCGCGGATGAGCCAGCTGTCAAATACGCCCGCCACCACCAATGGTAGTCTTCACTACATAATTGGAAGTAACATAACACGACTGTTATCTCCGCACATGTAATGATCAAGATCACAAACACGATGAAAAGAAACCCGAATATGTAGTAGAACTGGTTCAACCATATGGATGTCAAGATGAAGAATAACTCGATGAAAACCGCGCCAAAAGGAAGGATTCCACCGATCAGAATTGAGAACACGGGTTTCATGTACCAAGCTTGCTCGGGTACTTGTCGTGGGATTTTGTTTGTTTTCACCGGATCTTCGATCGCGGGTTTCTTGAAACCCAAGTAACTGCCCACGAAGACTAACGGGACGGATATCCCGAACCATAAGCAAACCAGAGCAATCATGGTTCCAAACGGTACGGCTCCGGATGACTTTTCGCCCCAAATCAATGCGTTCAAGACGAAGAAAATTGCGAATAAAATACCGGGAAACATAAACGATGTTTTTAACGTGTTCTTTTTCCACTCTGTGCCCTTGAACATTTTGTAAATTCGTGCAGAGGCGTAACCACCGAACAGTCCCATAAAAACCCATAACAGAACCATGGCGGTCATAAGGCCACCACGGTTAGATGGTGATAAGAACCCTAGAGATGCGAATATCATGGTGACAAGTGTCATTCCGAAAAGCTGTACACCTGTCCCGACATAAACCGAGAGTAATCCCGAATATTCCGGAGCCCTGAAGACATCTCCGTGAACAAGTTTCCACCCGGTTTCTTCTTGAGCTTCGTCTTGTGTGTCTAACTGATTATAGTTTGCGATATCTCTGTAAAGCGTTCTCATCATGATCATGGCTACCATTCCAGAAAGAAAAAGGACTATCATCAAGGAGTTGATTATTGAAAACCAATGGATTTGATCGTCGTTCATAAGGAGGTATGTGTCCCAACGTGAAGCCCATTTGATATCGCTCTCCTGTAAAAATTAAGAAAGATGAGAAATAGGTTTACGAGTATTTGTAATTCTAATTAGGGCTGCAAATGAACCGAACAAACACGAACAACTTGTTTTTGTTCGTTTGTTAAGAAATACATGTGTTCACGAACTGTTCATGAACACTTACCGAACGAGATTTTCTGTTCGTGTTCGTTTGTTAAGGAAATTAACTTGTTCGTGTTTGTTTGTTATCTTTAGGGAACGAACGTTGATGAGCACAAATGATCACAAACTAATGTTCATGAACAGAAAAATATATAATGCACCGACACTTATTAATATTTTATTTATCAAAATTTTGAAGTATTTAAATAAAATATAAAAACACTAATGAACTATCGAACACAAACGAACATAAATGAACGAACGCGGCCTCTGTTCACGTTCGTTCATTTAACTAAACGAACGAAATTTCTTGTTCTTGTTCATTTGTTTAATAAAACAAACGAACACAAACAAGCTTCTCGCCGAACGGCTTGGTTTTAAAAAGCGAGAGGCGCACAAAAGCGACGATGTCTAAAATTGAGGCGCGAAGCGCAAAGCGCAAAAGCGGTGGGCTTTTCGTACCCGAGGCGCAAGATGTTTATATAATTTTTTTTATATATCCCATACATATCCCATAGGTTTTTAGCTTCCTTTAACCAAAATATAGCTATAAGTAAAGCTTTTATACCATTTTAATTATATGTACAAGTCAAAAAAACCCAAGGTACAACATTTTTATGCAGTAAAACGCCTAAGTTACATGAGGCGCGCGCCTCAGGCCAAAAAGCCCACAAAAGAACATCAAAAAATGCGCTTTTTGGTCGCTTCCTGTAATTACACAAGGCGAGAAGCAAAAAAGCCCCAAGCCCTGCGCCTAGGCGTGCCTAGGGCGCGCTTTTTAAAACCAAGCCGAACGGTTCACAAACTGTTCGCTGAACGTTTGGTTCATTTGCAGCCCTAATTCTAATTGTATAGCGTAAGGACAAGTGGTAGGGTTTTACTAAATAGTACCTTGAAAGTAACATCATATGTGAATACCACCTCTTTATTTGTATCAACTTCTTGCGGTACCGTGCTTCCTTGAATTATGTTTTTGGTATTTTGGTTGCAAGTCGTGAGTTGTGGGTTCTTTTCATCCCAATCTTTATACTCGTGACTGATACTGTTAGCAAAGGGAAACAATGTTAAAATTTTAACTTTTAAGGTGGCTAAATCAGGAATGAGAAGAAATTTGCAAAGTTACCTGTTTGGAGTAACTTCGAATCCAACGATTCGAGCAGAATCGGTTTCAAGATCCTTGTGATACATGACTCTAAAGCTGAGATGATTATTGATGAAATACTTTTCCTCTTTGCTCTAAAGAAGTAAATGAGAAATTAATTCATCGTATTCTATTATTCTAAATCAAACAAGGAAGCATTTATTATTTTTTTTACTATCAAACTCACCCCAGCATAATTTCCTTTAAAACCGACACGAAAACCGTGCTCGTAAGTGGTTGACTGAACACCATCCCGTCTTTGTCTAAGAACAGCAACTGGAAGGTTATCCAAAATCCTGCATTGAGGAGTATGAATCAAACAAAAAAGAAACACAAGTCATTACAACTATTCAAGAAATGAGACATTTGCACATACATGTTGACGCGGTACTCATCATCAATGCTTTCTTTGAACTTTTTTGCAGATCCAGCATCAAGCTTTATGCGGCAACCGACTTTGCATGGTTGTTCCTCATTCATAGAAAACTAAAACGGATATCAGAAACTTATATTATAATGCACATGAGTAAGAGTGATGTTGGATGATGTAACAGTGACCTCACCGTGTAAACTGAATTTTCGATGCGGTCACCTCTGAGCACCTCCCCCAAATTTTCAGCACTATTTTGAATGTGCTTTGGCTTACAGTAGTTCAAGTAATAGTATTCATAAGGAAGTTGTGTTTTTGTAGAAGAAAGCTTGTTGACTTTAACTTGAAGAGAAGCACCCTGGTAAGAGTATTAGCAATTCCTTAAATACGCAACCAAAGATTATCAATCTTACCAGAAAACAAGATACGTGACAGTTAAGAACACTTAAGATATCAGTCTCATATTTTACCACTATTTGCAAACCCCTAACACCATCAAGTTCCAACCAGTTCTAAAAATTAGGTGGTGAATCAAAAAATTGTGTTGACTAAACCAGGACTCACCACTTACAACGATTCGTACTTTACTAATTGTCTATTCCTAACCATCAATTACCACTCAACCGATCTGTACTTCAAAATGAGTAACTCTCACATGCCACAAACCCTAAAGGACAGAATTATCATTATGTTACAAAGTATCCAAAGAACATCTGCAAGTTCTTTTTTCCGTAACATAAATCTGACACCGGGCAAGCAACTAGCACACTCTAGGAACAAAAATACAAAATCATTCTCGAAATGACAAATATATACTTATTCAGGTTGAAAACATCATCCTAACCTACACACACCTAATTTTACATAACCCGAACACGACCATTTAACCTATTCATTCAAGCATATCACAAACTATACACAGAACATCTACAAGCTCTATATCAGTAACCTAAATCTGGCATTCTGGCATAAGGCAATCAACTAGCACAGTCCTTGAACAAAAATAACAAAATCATTCACCAGCATTACGCAAACTAGAGTCAACTAACCAGATCTACCAGCAAAAACTCCGCATACGCTATAGATCCGCAATATACACACTTTTCAACCTAAACCTCAAATCTACAACCCTAGATTTAACTAATTAACTATATAAGCTCGATCTGTACAAATCACACGCTATAAAGTAAAATCCTGAACTAAACTCAACGAATCAACGAATCATATACAGGTTAAACGCAACATAAATGACGATTTGAGCTACATAAACCATATGAAATTGAAAAAAAGCTACAGCTAGATCCGAATGTGTAAAATCCTGAACTAGAATCAATGAATCGTACAAATTAAACGCAACATACATGCCGATTTGAGCTACAAAAAAACAAATTAAATCGGAAAAAAAGCTACTGATGCTAGATCTGAATGATAATGATGAGTTGAGGAGTACGTACTCGTTGAAAATCACGAGGAGCAACACCGGGAAGATAGAATGATTCTGAAGATGAGATGAAGAAGACGATTGCTGTGAAGATAACCGACAGTAATCGATTGGAGGTTCTTCGCTCCATTTTGAAGATCTCGATCCAGAAGTAGAACGAATCCGTTTTTCGTGTGTTGTGAGATTCTTTATAGAGGAGATTGTGTATCTAACTCCACTCCTTTTTTTGCTATTTCCACTTTTGAGTGAAATGCAAAAGTTGCCTCTAGAGTATTTTGTGATTTGCGGTTTTAGACCAATAGTTTCCTTTTATTACATTTTGATACGTATTATGTCGGGTTAACGGGTTTTGAGTTTGCGGGTTGAATTTTGTTAATCCTAAATGGATATATATTTATTGAGTTAATTACTGTTTTCGTCTCAATGGTTTGTCAAAAATCACTATTTTAGTCCATTACTTTAAAATTTGCGATTTCAGTCCATGTGGTTTCACTTTCGTAAACATTTCAGTCCATGTGGTTTCACTTTCATAACCATTTCAATCCATTTATTCTGTTAGTACAGAGACTGAAATGGTTACGAGGTGGACTGAAATGGTTACGAAAGTGAAACCATAGGGACTGAAATCGCAATTTTTAAACTAATGGACTGAAATAGTGATTTTTCACAAACCACAGGGATGAAAACATTAATTCACTCATATTTATTGATGTCAAAAACATTAACCTTAAATCATACACGCTAAAATTGTGGAACACGAATACACAATTGTTTAAGTTTTAACTTATTTATATAAATATGTCAAACGGGTTGGCGGGTTATAATCAGGTTGTAAACGTGGTAATCGGATTATTGGGTTGTAAAAAAATGGTTTAAGTGGGTTAGCAGGTCTTCTGGCTTAGAAGAACATATTGACGGTCAACTTGTTTAATTAAATGGGTTAAGTATGAAAACAAAAAATCTTGATTATTTTTCATGTTGTATTCTGAGTCCTATCAGAAATCTTGACCCCATCTATTTTACTTATTTGAAACATAAAATAGAAATGATAAAATGAAAATGCTTATGACAAGTTGATTTAGAATGAGACGAATGATGAAGGAAAAATGGAAAATTAATAATGGCCATGTAACTAGTAGATATTGGCCAATGATCCTTTGGTGGAGTGGTGGAAAGGACTTGGGCCATGTGAGTGGTCTCAGGTTCGATCCCCACCTCCATCAAAAGGTGAGGCATTGGGGTTATTCCCAACCCAAGGATGGCAAGGACTCCGGTTCAAGCCTGAGGGAACCCGAGTTTTCTATTACGGCGCATTTACTCCAGCGGGTCGCTCTGTCACAACAGGTGGTCGATTCGTGTGGAGGGTGCAACTCCTGTCAAGTGGCAGGGGGTCGGAAATTTTCTCGGGGAAAGCTATGTCTCATTTCTACCGAGGCGTGGGCCCCGTTAAGACAACATAGTCCTTGGGACAGAAATGGAGCGGGCCTGCGACTTGCGGGTGTGTATTAACCGTCTGTTGTGAATTACACCTTTAAAAAAAAAACTAGTACATATTGCGTATAACATGGTATGTTCATAGTTAATAAAAGTGTGACACAACAATGTTTGTTTGTAAGATTAGTTTAGACCAAAATTACAAGAAATCTAAAAATTGACCAGTATTGCATGTTCATTAAGAGTTGAAGGATTAGTTTTGTAATTTAACAAGTTGCTACTGTCATTTTGCTCTTTGCCTATTCGGATCACCGACATGAAGTTACCGGCTCGAGTTATAGTATGGGGATTGGGGAAACGATATTTGGAATTGGAATATAAGGTGTTAATTCAAGGAAAATAGTAATTATAATACCTAATCACATGTATAATGACTCGTATAACGCGTTTGCTCAAACGGGTTAGCTAGTCAAAACGAGCTTAGAGTCATAAGATCAATAAATTAGAAGCGTAGACTCTAAACATGTAATAATAAAGTGGTAAAAGCATTAAACATGCACGTTGTAAATGCTTTGACGGGCTATTCTTATATATTATATATATTGTTTTTCTTAATTGTGTTGGCACGACCAGGGCAGACCTAGAGGCTTTCAAATCTAAGCAATGGCCTAGGGCCTCCAAAAAATAGAGGTCTCAATTTTTTTAAATCTTTAAATAGCATATGTGTATTATTGATTAGGCTCGAATGAACAAAACAAAAACTATATTTATTGCAAGATCCAACTGAAGAACCGATTTAAAATAAAGAGGCCCACTTCCAACTCCAAGCAATATGCAATTCGTATTTAATTTAGGTCGAATTCGTGATTCTCGCTAATTCGAACGTCGCTCATGCTTGCTCTGCTCAATGGTGTCGCCGGTTGGGGAGAGATTAGAGCCTTATAGGCGAAATTAGAAGAAATTAGTGGGGTGCAACTCAATCAGTGTTTGCCCTAAATTCCTAGTTGATAGGTTGAATCTTTGAGTTTTGATATTGTGTTTGCGATTGACACTTGGAAGACAGAAAATAGAACCGATGTTTTCTTTATACCAATTTAAAGGGCCCTGTTTTTGTAGTTCGTTTAGAGCCTCTAAAAACGCTAGACCGGCCCTGAGCACGACATATTTATTAAACGGGGGTAAAGAGCTCCATTTTTGCACCATATGTCTATTATTAAACTGTTAAACCGAACAACCAAAATTATTAACATATCTATGTCCTGTTTTGTTTTAATTATTAACAGTTGAATTATATGCTTTCTTAAGCTGTAGAGACAGAATTTCAGAATTAAATGTTGATCTTTGTTGCCATCCATTAACTGGATTCAAGTTATTTTTCTTTTTCTTTTTATTTTCTTCGTTCATTCTTTTAAACTTTTTAGTTTTTTTTTCTCTTATATACATCCTTTATGAATTGTGTTTCACTCGCACGAGAATGCATTGGGTTCGCTGGGAAATTGTCACACAACCAATATCAATGGGGGGGCTTGGCTTATCCTCTCTTCAAGACGCAAACTCCAGTTTACTAGCGAAATGGGCCTGGCGTTTTAAAACGGAACCGGAAAGACTTTGGAGGAAAGTCATCATGTCTATTCATCATAACCCGAAGCATGGTAACTTCCTACCCTCCAAAAAAGGTCTATCTAGCGTGTGGAACAACATCACCAAAAAAGAAGTAACACTTCGGAATAAAGATATTCATCTCTGTAACCTCTTGGTGTGCAAGACAGGCAATGGCCTCAATACCCAGTTCTGGACTGATAATTGGGTCGCGGGACGTCCACTGAATTCAAGATTTTCGGCTCTATTCAGCTTGGAAAAGTTCAAAGGATGTAATGTTTCGGAAAGATTAGAAGTATCGGAGGGAGGGGAAGTAATCGGCTTTAAATGGAGCTGGGCACGAGAACTCGCTTCACAACAGGAATTGACGGAACTGGCAGAACTTAGCAACATCATCGCTCAGGTTTCTCTACCCAATTCCGCTGATGCTTGGAGTTGGTCGTCGGAACACTCAAACGATTTTTCGGTGAAAGATGTTAAAAAACTACTCCAAAGAAACAACATTAACAACGACTCGGACACTTACGAATGGAATCGGTGGGTTCCTCGTAAGGTCAATATCTTCGGATGGCGAATGAACCTTGATCGTCTACCAACGAGAACGGCACTATCGAGAAGGAACATCACTATAACTTCGACCACATGTCCTTTATGCGGTGATAGAGAGGAAACAGTCGAGCACATTTTTGGATCATGTTATATCAGTTCAGTGATATGGCATATGGTGTCTAGATGGCTCTCAATTTCCCCTATCTACGCTTTCAGCACTTCGGATCTCCTTCGGGTTCATAATCATATCAACAGGCCGGCACCTATGAAGAAATTGGTGCATGCCGTCATCCTAACAACCTGCTGGAGTATATGGAAACTACGTAATGATGTTGTTTTTTCCGGCAAAAGTGTGGATATCTCAAGATTATGGGCGGATATTAAAGCTACAAGCTTTCTATGGATCAAACACAGAGCAAAGATGAACACGCTTGATTGGTCAAATTGGTGTAATTTCAATATTTTGTAATCCTCCCTTTTTTGTTCTTTTTTCTAGCATCTTGCTAGTTTGGTTTTTCTAATAAAATTCTGCCGTTCAAAAAAAAAATTGTGTTTCGTTCAATATCATTAATAACAATTTAATATTCATTCGTCAACGTCTTGACACCAACTTTTTCATGGTTTAAGGCCCCGTCGCAACACATTTTTTAACCTTTTTACGGCTTTTTTATAAAAATAATTTATCTTTTAATATGTTTTAATTCTTTTATTAATGTTTCGGCAACGCTCACTAGTTGAGTAATAATAGTTTTAATGAGATCCATAAATTACTATATATTTTGTAATAATCAACACGTGTGTTTTGACAGTTGTCACCAAACATGGTTAATGTTGACTTTAGCCTCAACCGTGACCTTTTTTTTAAACGGCAAATTTCTTTTATTTATGTTGTCTGTGAGACTTGAATCCAAGACCTCCCTCTCCTAAAGTGTTTAAAGGTATTGTTTTTACCAATAGACCACCACCCCATTGATGCCTAACTGTGACCTATCATGATATTATAACATAACCTGATGATGGACAAACTTCCTATATTTAGTAAGAATTATAATCCAAAACCTTAGTTTCACATAACTATTTGTGAAAGTTTTTAGGACTTGATAATCATTGATTAACAAACTAATAATAACCTTCCATATATGAAAATTCATATCATCAACTATTCAACATATGCCACTTAGGCAAGTGACCTAGTGGTCAAGAGGGTTTTCCTCTTGTGGAATAACCCAAGTTCAAATCTTGGGGTGGAGAGAAATTTAGGAGTGTAACCTTTGCTTTTAAAAAATCTATTCTAACATATTTTTGACATATAACTCGTGTGAAAACCCTACAATACCCTTAGCGACATTAATTAACCGTGTTTACATATTATAACATATAAACTCTTAACTTGAGGCTTAAACATTTACTAAACATATCACCAGTGGCGGATCCAGCCAGTTTTTTCACTGGGTTCCTTTTTCCAAATCATACAAGGTTTACACTACAAAAAAAAACGTTTTTTTTCCAAATCATACAAGGTTTACACTACAAAAAAACGTTTTTTTTTTTCTAAATCGACTGGGTTCCCGGGAACCCGGTAATGCTTATTGATTAACTAAAACTAGTCTTTTTACGTGATAACTATTGTAGCCGTCGCGTAGAACAACTCTTGTAACCTTTTGTAAACTAGTCCTTTTAACATGATAGATGTGAGTGATTCAAATTCTTCAGATATATTTTAAATATCTGAAAGGGTGTTTATTGAATTTGTGAGAGACTCAGGCAGGTTTGAAAGGTTGGCATAAGTAATTGGGTTAATGGACTTAAACACCCTCAACTATGGCCATTTGGCCGATGGCACTCTCAACTTTCACTTTGGCTCAGACCACTCCCAACTTAACACTTGGGTTGTCATGGCACCCTCTCGTTAAATATTCACTAACCAGGTTAGTAAATTTAGCCTATGTGGCAATTTTATCTGATGTGGCATGTATGATGTTTCATTTGAATCTGATGTGGCCAATTATTTTTTTAAAGAAATATATATATAATAATTATTATATTTAATAATATATATATATATATATTATATGTGTATTATATATGCAGAGCCCCAAAATTCACCTAAATTTCCCCAATTCAATCGAAATCCCTAATTCAATTGCACCCGAAATCCACTTTACGAATTCAATTAGCCAGAAATCCAGTTTTCATTCAATTAAGCCTAAACATGATCGGTTCCGATGACCCCAAATCATCATCTTCCCCAATCTTCAACCGATCGTACACTATTCACTCTACACCCACCGATTCCACAAAACCTAACCCTAATTCTTCACTCCAACGCTCCGATTCCGTCAAGAACTTCCCCGATTCAATCAAAGGCAAAGTCAAGAGCCTATGCAGCATATTCGAAGCTCGTAGGGCACCAAAATCCAAAACGCAAACGAAACTGAAACCAGAAAAGTCAATTTCATCAAACGAATCGTCTGCAATTCGATTAGCTGGAACAGAGGATCGTGTGGTGATCTACTTCACGAGCTTACGTGGAATCCGAAGAACGTACGAAGATTGTTACGCAGTAAGAATGATTTTGAAGTTCTTTAGGGTTTATATCGACGAACGAGATGTTTCAATGGACTCTGCGTATAGAAATGAGTTGTTAAACATCTCCGTCGGCCACCCCCACCACCACCGCCGCGGCTCCACCTCCACCACCGCCATACGTCTCTTGTGTGTTCACCGTACGCCACCACCAACCGGTGGTGGCCGTTTAAATGTTCTGCAACAGGGTTGGTGGTGGCCGTTTAAATGTTCTGCACCAGGAGGGTGTCGGAAGGGGGGTATGGCCGGTAATCGGCTCCGGTCGCCGACTACCAGACACGAGAGAGGGGTGCTTGTTTTGAGTGTTTTGCCTGATTTGGGGATTGATTTAGGTTTTATAGGTGGGTGGGTGTGGTGGTGATGTAGAGGTGCAGCGGTGGTGGGCGGTGTGGTGCTCACGGTGATGAAAGTGGAGGCGTTAAATAATCACTAACCTGTTGAAGGTGGAGCTGTGGTGGTGACGGTGGTTTGCAACTTGAGAGATTGGGAGGAGATGAGAGAGAGAGAGAGGGGGATGTTTAAGTACAGAGGAGAGAAGATTTATATATTATTTATTTAATTTTATTTTACTTGAGCTCCACATCATCTTGCCACCTCATAAAAAATAAGCCATGTCATCAAAAATTGAACACGTAAGCAAAAAGAACTAACCTGGTTAGTGAATATTTAACGAGGGGGTGCCATGACAACCCAAGTGTTAAGTTGGGAGTGGTCTGAGCCAAAGTGAAAGTTGAGAGTGTCATCGGCCAAATGGCTATAGTTGAGGGTGTTTAAATCCATTAACCCTAAGTAATTCGATTCATAGTTGAAGCAAATTAAAATAAAAGTTATCACCGAGGACTATATATACATTATTGTTTTAATTGGGGTTATTGGATTTTAATAATCATAAGTTTCATTTATTGACCGATAATAATCCCAACTTTAAAAATTCTCTCTAACGATCCCAACTTGTAAAATTTTGGCTCTCATCGATGCTTTTCTAACATACAAGAATTTGATATCCTCAATAGATTCAAATGCACATGCAACCTCCTTAACAGATTCAAGTGCACTACAGTTAGAAAAGGTTCGATTGGGGTCAAATTCTTACAAGTTGAGATTTTTGGAGGGAATTGTTAAAGTTGAGATTATTATCGTACAATAGATGAAACTTAGGATTATTAAAATCCAATAACATTTTTAGTTGTGATACGTATAATAGTTTATAACTATCTTTTTTTTTAATATCACACACTATATGTAGTTTTTATATAATACATGATCAAAATTGGTGAACACTCCCTTGCACAAGAATTGGTTTACTTTGGTGGTTACCATATTAGCCTGTCGAGTTGGATAAGGGGTCCCTATCGTGTGTAAATCTTCTTCATCCGATATTAGTATTATATTCTGTAAATTATTATTATACAAGTACTGTTTCCTCTTTTGGTTGGAACTTATCTATAATTGCAATAAATAAATCCAAAGTTTACAATAAACCATCCACCGACATTTTTGTGATGATTGCTCTTTTAAATTTGATTTTATTATACACATAAGTGATGGGTTTTATTTTTTATTTGTCATTCCAATTATAGCTTAGTGACAGAGGCTTTTGTTTTTTTAGAAAAAATCAGGGTTCAAATCCTGAAATAAGATGTAATTTAGTATTTATCTGTGTAGTTTAGAAAGATGAGTAATGTAACATTTGCCATTAAAAAAAGATAAAATGATAATTTACAATTTATATACTATTAAAGAGAAAGGTGGGTGGAGACCTTTCTCTTTTAACCTTCGAGTTTTTGACTTTTTCATTTTTTTCCTTCAAATTTTTGAACCAACAAAAAGGCCCTTACACTTTCAAGTTTTTTCCACTTTACGCCCTTAATTTTTTTGACATTAAACACTATTAACCCCTATCTTTAATTAAGTTGCACATTCATTTCTAACTTTTAGTAATTGACAACTTTGACATTCTTAACCTTTTCTACTTAATAACTTGACACCTCCTTTTGTTTAAATTACTTTTACGACTTTACATCGCAACGAGGACAAATTATTATACTTTTTATCTATGTATATAATCTTAAAGACAAAGGTCGGTGGAGGACCTTTGTCTTTAAGTCCTCAACTTTTACAAAAATACACACTTAGCCCCTATACATTTATCTCCTTTCAATTTTCATATATCACAATTCTAATCCCTATATTTTACTTTTTAACCCCTATACTTTTAGTTCTTTCAATTCACACTCTCAAACTAGGTAACTTAAACATTCACTTTTAACTTTTGGTAATTGACAACTTTGATCTGCCAACTTTTTCTACTTAATAACTTAACGTCTCATTTTATTTGAATTGCTTTTACGACTTTAGACCATAGCGTCACACATTAGTATACTTTTTATCTATGTCTAACCATATTAATGTCTAAATTACTTTTACGATTTTACACGGTTGTCTAAAATATTGTTACAACTTTACACTGCAATGAGCGAGCCATTTATATATATACCTATTTTGTGTACGTTTGTTAACTGTATTTGAAAGCAAGTCGGTTCAAATATAATACGTTTTCATTCGATGGCGATGTAATTTACTAAGTAAAGAGTCGGGTCAAATATACAGTATAGATACGAGTTACCTTAACTTTCGACGCCGCCACAACGCGCGGCGGGTCAAAATCCTAGTTTACATGAATTTGAAAATTTCTTTTAAACATCTGTTCATCACATCCACCATTGCACATTGCACACTAGTATTAAGTAGGAACTAGAATAATCAAATTGCATGCATTCCTAAAATCTGGTATCGGGTATTCCTAAAACCCGGTGCGGGTATTCCTAAAACTCGGGTACAAGTGTTATTAAACCCAGTTACGGGTATTGAAAAAGCCCGAGTATGCATAAAACCCGGGTTCGGGTTCTCAGCTGGAATACCGTACCTGGTCCATACACATAGGGTAAGGTCGAGTTCGGGTTCGGATTGCCAATACGTGGTTTTTATAATACCCAGGTCCCAGAGGTTTTTTCAGGTCCAGGTTCGGGTTTTTTGTGCACCTCTAGCTGTCACACGTGCATATTGAGTGTTTAGGAAACGAGACAAATAGCAAAATGACAAATCATATTTTCGAAAAGAAAATGATATTTTAAAGGGTGATATTAAAGTTACCGTATAATCATATTTCTAAAATAAAGAGAGAGTGGTCAATCACTGGTGAATGTTTAAGTTATTTTCTAGCCAATAATATCATGTCATGTCATGTAAAGTCCTCACTCTACTCCTCATTTTGCACTCAATCACTGGCAATGGTCAAACACATAGAAGAGTGGTAAAGAATTTTTTAAAAAAATGGGATTGGTTGAAAAAGGGTAGGGCCCACTATTAAACCCCCTCTCTCCTCCTTCCCTTCTCTTCCCGCATCGGTGTATACTCACCGCCGAAGCCTCTCCCCGCTCACCGATTTAAGCCCGGCATCCGTTCACCAATCGGTGAACTCCATTCACCGAATGGATCCCCGAGACCACACCGTCCCCCCTAAAACAGACCATATTAAGTATACCTTAAAATCACATGTTTATTATAGTTTTACTCATTGTTTGTCAAATCAATATCTTTTACCCCACATTTTCTCAGTGAGGTTAGCTATACACACACCACAGATAAGATATGCAACCGATAGAAGATCAATAACCATAAGCCAACCAGTTAAGGTCTCGCAAAAGTTTGAGCTGCCCATATAGTGCATTACTGTATTACAAGAAAATAAACTAAGAATGCCTAAAACATATTCAATGTTTATAGCATTTCAAATCATTTTCCAACATTGTTAACAATTACAGATATGAGAACAACAAAACAAAACCATACCTTAATTCGGAGAAAACATCAGGGGCCGAACATGGTGGTTAACCTTAACCACCAGCTGACCGTGTCTGCCGCCGCAGTTCCTCATCCGTGTTTCTCAAAAACTGATCCCAGCCACTTCCTTCACTTGTATCCAAATAATCGTAAGGAACCGCAGTCTTCAAACCCGGTCTAACTCCACATTGACCCTCCACAATCCTCAACTCCGGTTCACGACTCAACAGCTCAGATTCCAGTTCCTCCCACGTAAACAACAACGGTAACGTAAACTCGCACCACGGGTTGAAATCCAGAAGCTTAACTTCATCATCCGTTCTCACGTAAACATCAAACGTGTAACTTTCTGACTCGAATTTCATATTCACCTTTTTTGAGTAGAAGTCTTTTATCAACGATTCAAGAACGGGCTTTTTCTCGGTCAAACTCGGGTAAAATCCGGTGACTTCTCGTTGGGAGATCCCTACTAAAACATGGTTACGTACGAAGACACGAAATTCCATTTCTGGGTGTAGAGACGGGTACCATTTTCGAAGAGCGAGAAAAAAACGGGCGGGTCGCTTGATGTTACAGTTGGTGCACGAATCGTAAGCGTGACAGAGGTCGTGAATAAGCGAGTCGGATGATTTAAGCAAAAGTGTGATTTCGCTAAACGAGGTGCATTTGAGACTCGCGTTTGGGCTGATCCACGCGGAGTCTTTGGGTGAGCTCCAGTTGAGTTTCGGGAAGATGGCCCCACCTAAGGTTTTGATTGATTCGTTGATTTGTGATTCGAGTTCTGGGAAAGAGGGTGGTGGCGGTGGTGGTGATGTTTGTTCGGATTCGTTATCGGATGTTATTGTGTAGTCTTGTTCGTCTTCGGGGTTGCGGATTCTGTTGGGTAACGCGTCGTTGTCGGAAATGGACAATGGTAGAACAAAAGGGCCTGAATCGTCGAGAAGATAGTTGATGAAGGATTCGGGAAGCTCGTGGATCACGGTTTTTATGGATGTGGATTTGAATCTTGGATACCATTCTTGAATTTGACATCTATTCACTTCTTCCTCTTTCATTTTCGATAAAAACAAGTCTCGGATGAAAAAAAGAATTGACTGGTCAGATCTGCAAAAAAGAATGATGGACTGCAAAAATCAGCAAATAGCTAAAAAACTAGTGTTTGATTAAACATACATTCTAGATATGAATATAATCATGTGTAATAAAAAGTATCCGAACGAGGAGCTAGGCCTTTCATTAATACGTGAGAAACAAATGCAGTCAAGCTCTTAGAGATTTTTTTTAACATTTATGAGGAAAAAAGCATACACGTTGAGATTATATACAAGGAAAAAAGAGAACTTTTTAATCATTTGTCTGTAATCTCCTGAGTATGTCAAAGAAATATAACAATTATATTTCTTTAACTTCCGAGTTAACTTCCCTTAAATGTTGTTCATTCTCGGAATGACTGAGTACTATGTTTTTTTTTGGAAAAATACAATTGAGAAACATGCATACAGTCGCCTAGGAAGATATGCAAAATAGCAATCCAACACAAATTCAATTAAAAAGCAGCAAAAACGCCCTAATTTCAGTTATTAATTGTTTAGCTGAATAGCCTGAATTGAATCATTGACTAACCTTACATAAATAATTAAAATAAAAGTAGAACATCAACAAATAACTAATTAGCAAAAGAATTGCCAGATTACTGTTGACGCGTTCGAGATCCAAACACGCACAGCATGAGTAGACGGAAGATAGATCATTCTGTGTCCAGATTCAAGTGGGATGCGCTTTAGGGTTACGTAACTGGTCGCTTATGTTTGGTTAAACCCATCCTGACCCATCAATAAACTTAAATGGATATTTTAAAACCCATCCTAACTTATTTCCTGGCCCATTGTAACTTGTTCCTTTTTTAAAAAGACCCAAAATTACCCAAATGGGTTTTTGTTGCCAGACCTAGCGATCTTCAAGGGGGCTAAAGGTAGAAAACCGGTGGAAGCTGGATTCGAACCTGAGACCTTTGTCCCTAGTCTTGTGCTCTCAGAAAATAGGAACCATGGTAACTATAGGACACCGGACTTTAAACGTTTTGGTGTCTGAATTCTATATGTCAAAATGCTAAAGGAACCGGCCATGTTGTCTCAGACCAGTGGATTAGGATACCTTCAGGCTTCAATAGCGTGTGTTTTCATACTATAGAACTAATAGTAAAACAGGACGGTTCTGATCAAGTGATACGGCTGCAGAAAGCGGAGTTAGAACATCACTACTTCTATAATCTATACTTTGAGTTTCATACTTAAATTACATCACTTTGTCTAACTTCATTCAAATCCCATAGCATAAACAACAAAAATCAATAACGGTTGAAATGATAAACATTTACTATCCCATATTATTCTTCCTCTCATCCTTAATTCCTAAATTGACCTAATTAATATAACTGATGTAATTGCAAGTATGTAACCGACAAAATAACTTACAACAAACAAACAGGAGAGATACAAAATTTGGTTGCTGAATCCGCTTCTAGCTGCCCACATCAATCAATCAATCAATCGCTGTTGTCTGGGGTGACCTAATTCAACAAATATATTAAGAAAATTAAGTGAATGGGTAATCAAATTCTCTAACAATTAACAAAAATTCTAGAAAGGTTGCCTGAAATAAATTAAACACTGGTTTGTTGGTTTGGAGAGGAGAGGGTTTTAGGTTTTTAAGTTGTGGGCGTAGGGAGTTACTGGCTGGCAACTTGGGCTTATGTTAATTTGATTATAGAGTAGATATTATGTGGGCTTATATTTAGTTTAAGCTAGAGGTACAGTACCCGATCAACTTCACCAGACAAAAAACCGGTTTGGGCGATCCAACCCAACCCATCAACTAGTCTCGTTGCCTGCACCCTTGGTTTTAAAAAGCGCGCCCTAGGCGCGCCTAGGCGCAACAAGGCGCAGGGCCTGGGGCTTTTTTGCTTCTTGCCTTGTGTAATTACAGGAAGCGACCAAAAGGCGCATTTTTTGATTTTTTTTGTGGGCTTTTTGGCCTGAGGCGTGCGCCTCATGTAACTTAGGCGTTTTACTGCATAAAAATGTTGTACCTTGGGTTTTTTGACTTGTACATGTAATTAAAATGGTATAAAAGCCTTACTTATAGCTATATTTTGGTTAAAGGAAGCTAAAAACCTATGGGATATGTATGGGATATATAAAAAAAATTATATAAACATCTTGCGCCTCGGGTACGAAAAGCCCACCGCTTTTGCGCTTCGCGCCTCAATTTTAGACCTCGTCGCTTTTGTGCGTCTCTCGCTTTTTAAAACCAAGCCTACACCCGATTTGAACCTAACTCGCTTTAAAAATATATAGTCAAAAAAACGGAAATAGTTTCCCTCATAATTAATCCTAAACTAGAGGTGTAAAAAAACCGGTTTTAGGACCGAAACTGATTTTTTTTAATCGGTTTTTTCTTTAAACCGGTTTCAACCCGAACCATACCAGCATGGCCGGCCCTAGGGGTGGGCGGGGAGGACCACCGGCTAGGGCCCGATATTTCGAGGGGCACCTTTTTTTATGAAAAAAACCCGATATGTATATTGAAAATATCTTTTAATAGGGTACACTCATACAAACACCGACATAGGCCCCCTTACAAAACTATTTTTATGGTTTAGATTAGTTATTAACCTCTTTGGCATTAGGTTTAGACCTTTAGTGAGCCTAATACCCAATTTCGTTAAGGCCTAAGGGCACATTTTTTCGAGCTCGAACATGGTACATGAATTCTCAGGCCCGGCCCTGACCAGCGGTTTGTATACTGGTTAACATTCTTGAACTTTGAAACCTGTTTAAAAACCGAAAACGGTTAAAAACCAGTTTTTTGGCCCAAATCGGTTTTTAAGCAAATCGATTAGTACCAGTTCAGGTTCCTACCATGTAAAACCGGTTAAAACCGAACCGCCTTTTTCCCCACCAAAAAAAACGGTTTAGTTAAAAACTGGGCCGGTTTAAGAAAAAAAAAAGATTTGTACACCTTTATCCTAAACTGGTTTATAAACCGACCCGGTTTTTTTTTACAAACCGATACCAACCTAGTTTAGTTTATAACTCAAACCGGTTAAAAAACCCCGGATTTCTACACCCATGGTTTAAGTCTCTAAGACATGTTTAATTAAATAATAAATTTTTTTATTTAATATTTTGTGAGTTCAAACTTTTGCTTTGCTACGGGTAGAGGTAAGGTTGTCTACGTCTTACCCTCCTCAGACCCTACCTTTGCTTTGCTATTGGTGGGATTTACTGAGTATCATGATGATGATCAGTTCCAACTTTTAAATAGAACATAACCACAAGGAGACTTTGGGGCTGTTTGGCAACATCTTAACCAACCAATAAGTGCTGACTGAATGGGTAACAGACTCTAGTGCTGAACCAATAAAGTGCTGTTTGGTTGCACATCTGAATGAACCGATTTTTACCCCTCTGAACTATTTCTAATCATAAGCACCACTATAATCTAAAGACCATAAAACCTCATACAAAATTTCAAATTCTAAACTATAATACTGAAATTGTAATCCTAAAGACCATATAACCCTACCCCTTTCTGTATAATCAACAAACAAACACCTTCTAAACTATAATACTGAAACTATTATACTGAAACTGTTGAACAGAACATGAAAAATGAAAAATTAGGGCTAACACCTATAATCATAAGCCACAAATAATCAACAAACAAACACCACAAATAATGAACATACCTGCAAACGTGAAGGACGGTGGCAGTGTGGAGGAGCAGAGGAGTAGGAGGCGGCGCTGTGGAGGAGTAGAGGAGGAGGAGGAGGCGGCGCTGTGGAGGAGCAGAGGAGGAGGAGGAGACGACTGTGATGTGGAGAAGCAGAGGAGGAGATGGTGGCGCTGTGGTGGAGGAGTGGGGGAGACGGTGGCTGTGGAGGAGAAAAATGGAACCAAAACAGCCCCTTTACGTGGCCTTATACTACTCATCACGCCTTCAAGTATATTTATAATATATACATTAAACCAACAAATGTGCTGGAATAGCTCAGTTGGTTAGAGCGTGTGGCTGTTAACCACAAGGTCGGAGGTTCAAGCCCTCCTTCTAGCGTTATTTTTATATAACATCTTTTGTTGCCGAGTTTCTTCTGTTTAAAATGTTTTAATAACTTTTTATAATGTTCTTGCAGTTGTAGATTTGTGGAAAGCATCCATATTTTAATAACTTGACTACCTCCCTTGGTTAATGCAAATGTAGGTTTAAATCACATGTGCAAACTAGAAATTGACCAACGACTAGGGCCGTTCAAGCCGCTCGTCGCTCTCTCGACGCTTGTTCGGAAATTGCTTGGAAAATGCTCGTTCGATTTGACGCTCGGTTGTAAACGAGCCGCTCTGCTTGGTTCAGTTTGTAAACGAGCCAAGCATGATCAAAGGTCCGTTCGGCTCGGCTCGAATTATTACTTTTAATTAGTATACATATACATATACGGGTTTGGGTCTTAACGAGTAATTTGTTAGTTCAGGTTGATGGGTTTGGCACCGACCTGCAAGTTCTTTTTTGTAATCTCTCTCTATATATATTATTTTAAAAACAATATTATTTTAAAAACTTGTGATAAATATGTATCGTAAAAACCATAATATTTTAAACAAAGTGCTCTAACAGGTTTTATGTCTATAAAAAATGGGCAGGTAGTTGGGTTATGTTGATTTGGGTTTGGGTCAGAATGAGTAACTTTTATTAGGGATTTAGAACTTCTTGCATGAACGGATTTCACTACCACGCGTAACATCACAATCGTCATATCTGCAGGGTTTGTTGGAGATGGTGTTATCCATTGGGTATGGTCTTATCCATCGACTATTAGGTGGCGTTCATTGTCCTATTTCTATTGCCCTTTAATGAATTATTGAAAGTGTCATCAACACTTCCTTAAAAGTTAAAACCCCCATTTTCAAGAATATTGATCATTTCACTAATCAGAAGCAATCATTTTGAACTTTTTTTCTCCACAATATCTTTATGACCCTCATCAATGGCCCCAACCAACTTAACAGATTTTCAAATCATGATTTTGATGTTTACCCTCCCAAAAAGGGCAATTGTGCCCATAAAAGGTCCTTCAACTAATGTCACAATCAAATACATTCAATATTCATTTTCTTTATCCAAAAAAAAAATAATTTCAAAATAATTATTAACCTTAAAATATAGCAGTATGTATATCCATATAGAGACAAACAACTACAAATTTACAAAATCCAAATCAAATCTACATTTAAAGGGAAACAAACTTGTGACCACTTTGTCAGCCATTAGATATCAAAACTCAAAAGGCCAAAAAGGTCTTTTACACCATGTCACACAGGCTTGTGAGGAAGGATTTTTTTCACCCAAAATAAATTAAATAAAATTTGATTAAATCAGAAATAATGTCAAGTCCTTCAAATAATTACTAAAAGCTGAAATACCAATTTGCATCTCCAAATATACACACGCGATTACTGCATTTCAGTCGTGAATTGAATCAGAAATCCAATCGGATGCAGCCTTTTCAATGTCCGGCTCGATCACTTGAGAAACAGAGATTGGAGTAACAGAGATCTGTTTCAAAACAAAAACATGTTTCTTCTAGCATGATGTTGTACAGTAAATCAAATTCAAATTCAAGATACAACATGAATAACATATCTAAAATGTATTTGTAGCACTTGTTAACATTTGACATGATATTAAAACTTTAAATAATCACTTATATCTAGTATTAACTAATACATGTTTAACGATTTAAGATACGAGTTTAGTATACTTACGAAACCGTTTTCTAGGGCTCTGAAATCAAGATTCTCATCTGTGTCGTCTTGGTTACTGTCTTGAAACTGAATCACCATCATGCAAACTTTAATGTCCATAAGATTTATAACACTAACAGGTTTGTGTTTTAACTTTTATCACAAATGGGTCCAAAAAAGAGTAGTTAAAAATGAAGCGCATTAAACGCATTAACGGACGCTCAAAGTCTATTTTTAATCTTTTCAATGCTTTTCCAAACAATTGTATCATCACTGTAAATATTATCAATAAAGAAAGGTTCAAATTGGATATACGGGTCAACCCAACCCGTTTACCTACCTCTAGTCTGAAGTATTTGACTTTCCTATTAGGGTCAACTTTCCCGGAGACCCCGACTGATTCAACAACCTCCAAGCTTTTATTCTGTGAGTTTCGCCGTGCTGCAGCCTTATACATAGAACAAAACAAAACATATAAATAATCTAATCTATTAGTTCTTATTTAAAAAGTTTAAAAGCGATAAATGAACTACTTACTGCTGCAGATGCATCTCGACCTAGCTGTGCAAATTGCAAGCCCATGCCTGGTTGATTGCCGTAACGTGCAGCCGAAGGGTTCCTGTTGGCTGCAATCGCTTGCCAAATTGGTTTCGAACGACATGAACTCTGTTTGGTCAACTTGAATCCCTGCAAACATGACACGTCACAAATAATGAATGTATAACTTGCCATTTTCGTCCCTGAGGTTTGGCCACTTTTGCAACTTTCATCCAAAGTTTTGTTATTTTGCATCTGGATCCAAAAGATTTGAAATATTGTCATTGTCATCCGACTCGTTAACTCCATCCATTTTTTACGTTAAGTCAGGAGCATTTTCGTCATTTAGCTGTTTGTTTTGTTTATTTATATCGAAATGGCAAGATTAAATGACGGAAATACCCCTGACTTGTCGTTAAAAAATGGATATTCAAACCTTTTGGATCCAGATGCAAAAAAACAAACCTTTGGACGAAAGTCGCAAAAGTGGCCAAACCTCAGGGACGAAAATGGCATTTTACTCATATATAAATTTGCCATCTAGTTGAAAATGAGAGTAACCTTGTTCTCTGTAGGGGATGCAGGAACGGTTATATGTAATGAAGAAGTTTTAGGGAAAACGCCTTTTTCTACATCTCTTATGGCTGCTTTTATTACAGGCATGCAAACCGAAACTGCATCCTTGAAATGACTTTCTTGACTTTCACCCTTTTTCCTGAAAAAATATAAACGTTTGGTTCAAACTGTAGCATGTAATAACTATAACTAGTAATTGTATAAAAGTAAAGGAAAACCCGCAAAGCACAAAATGAGCCTTATTTACCAGTTCAAGGAGATTGATAACGACGGTACTCCGCTAATTAAGGCTTGTCTAGCTCCAGCTACAGCACTCGAAGAAAACCTGTAGAATTTATAACAAGTATGTTATCAATGAATGTACATAATGTTGAAAGTAATTTAAAACGAACTCATGATCATTTAAACAACGGTTTGATCACTAATATATGAATCGACCGCTTACATATCATTGCCACAGCTTGGACCCTTGTTAACTCCAACGATTACCTGTTTGTCGTGCCAAAATACAAGCATAAAAAATGAATTAAAATTTACTACAATCACGACGACCGATGGCACCGAACAATTTATTAAAATATATATACCAACAAAGGCTTTGACCATGCAAACAATGCCCCAGATAACGCTAACGAAACACAATCCACAGGGGTACCTACATGTAATAAGTTTATAAATCTGTTAAGAACTAATAACCATGCTTCACCATCATAAAACATAAGGAAAAGTTCTTGGTATATGTATAATTATTACATTCAATATAAGAACATATAAAACTGGTGTGCAGTAATCAATGGCAAAGAAAGTTGATCTTACCAGAAACCTCATATGCAGTGGCACCTTTGAGTTCAGCAGAGCTTACCGAAATCGATTCTTGGTACGTATACGAGTGGCCAGAAAATGATTTATCCCTGCAAAACCAACAGTAATAATCTTCAAATCTTCATGATTTCACCCAAAAATAATCTTTTAACCTTGATTGTAGCAACCCATATTTTAAAAGTAATTATCTGATATTCAATTTCAATATTTAGATACACCTTGATTATCACCATCAAATCATCCAACAAATTGACACCATGGTTGTAAATATCGCACCTAGCCTGCTATTAGTCGTCAATTAATGGCTAATCTGAGGTTCACCTAGAAATTTTCATCTAATCAGCCCATTAATCTCTAGGCAGTCAATGGCGGTCCAGGTGGACCTAGGTGGTCCTATACTCCTATTCAACCAAAAATCGGTGGCAGCCCAGCAATTCCGGCCAAACCCTATAAATAATCCAAACTGGCTGTTTTTGGTCAAAAATAATCCCAACAGTGGCGAAGCTTGAGATTTCCGACCGGGGGTCGAAAACGTATACACCTAAAAAAAATAATACCGGGGGGTCGAAAACGTATATACCTAAAAAATTCTATACGAAAACTACATACCCGGCACTACTGAGCGAAAAGTTCAGGGGGTCGTGCGCCCCTCCCGGCCCCCACAAAGTTGCACCCCTGAATCCCAACTGAGTTTATTCCCGGCAGTGGTCCCAACTTTTTCATTTTGTTTTTTATAATGGTCAACCGTTAAAAAAACATAGTAGAGTTTATTCCAAATTACATCGGCGTGTAATTCGGAAAAAAAAACTTAACTCTGTTAAGTTATTTTTAACGTCAGACCATTATACATTATACAAACAAAATGAAAAAGTTGGGACCACTGCCGAGAATAAACTCACTTGAGATTATTATTGGCCAAAAACAGCCCGTTAGGATTATTTAAATTCAATTTGCCTACAAAAAATGAGTCGAGAGGGGGTTAAAACCTATCCACTTGAAAAAAATTACATATAAAAACGTGTGTATATATTTACACACACTAGAGGATGCCCAAGCGGTGCGGCAGGAACCCAAACACGTCTAACCACCTAATATTATGTATTATAATATAGTGTGTATATATATTTATATAACTGAAAATTACTAATAAAATCCAATCGTCCATACCCATACGCTGACTAGCGCCTAACGATTCTTACACCACTAACTAACACACAAACAAACAAAATCAATAAAACCAAACCAACGAAAGGGTGACGAAAATTACAACTGAGGGGCACAAACACTGATATTATAAAGAGCCTCATCAACAAGAGCTTCAACAAGAGAGATGAGGCCAGGTGAATCAAGCCCCTCAGTATTGGTAACAAAGATGACAGGCTTCGAAGGATCAAATTCTTCAACAGCAGTAGAAGAAGAAGAAGATTGATCATCATCTTTTTTGTTGTCATCGTCTTTTTCGGGTGCATTGTTGTTCCCACCTTTCTTCTTGAGAACGTCTTGTAGATTCGAAACCAGACCTGCAGGTAACATGCCAGGAGACGCCATTGTTGTTGTGGGTTTGTTTGAGAGAGAGAGAGAAGGTGATGTTGATGAAGGAAGGGAATGGGTAGATAGAGATTGAGAGCGATTCAAAGGGGCGGGTGTATAAAAATGGCGATGGAGATGCTTCAATGAATGGGGTACCACTAAAATTTTAAAAATTAAAAATAAAAACTATGAAAATAAAAAACAAAAATAACAATGGCCTTGGTCTAGTGGTATCGGATTGTCTTAGTGAAAGTGGTGTGAGATGAAGTCATGTAAAGTGGGCAATCCGTCTCATATCGAAATTTAATCCCCATCAAAGTGATGTGGGTTCAAGTTCTGCTAAGTGCGTAATCTGTGTATTTTAGGAGTAGATAAAAAATGAGGTTTTTAGGGAAATGTTAGTAGTGGCTAGTGTTTTAGATAAGATAAAGAAGGGGAGATTAAGATGGTTTGGACATTTGAGGAGGAGGTCAATGACAGCGCCAGTTAGAGTAGTGGAAACCCTCACTGTGGAGGGGATAAGGAGTAGAGATAGACACAAATAGATTTGGGACGAACGGATTAGACATGAGTTGCTAGATTTGCACATCTCTGAGAACATGGTCCAGGATAGGAGGGCATGGAAGTGTAGGATTAAGGTTAAAGACTTTTAGGGAAATGTACTGTTTTGCTTAGCTTTGAATTAGAGACTTAAATGTTCATACACTTGGCATGTGATTGTTACTGGGCATGGTTGTATGTTGTGTATCAACTTATTCATGTTCATGTTTTTGCTAAGTTACTATTTCATCATCTCTTTTGAATGTCCAATACACTTTAGGTGGACTTGGATATGATTGTGATTAGGGATGAGCTCGGTACCGAACTGATACCGGTACCGAAAATCCCTAAAAATGGGTACCAGTAACGGTACTGAATATACCCGGTACGGTACCGGTATTTGAGGGTAAATATCGGTACCGTACCGAATCGATACTGAAAGTGTTTCAGTTTGGTAAATTCGGTTTGATACCGATACCCGGTACCATTTGCTCATCTCTAACTGTGATTGTGCATGTCTATATGGTGTGTAGCATGTTATACATGTTTATGTTTTCATCATGTTACTCTTTCATCACCCTTTTTCTTATGCATGTTTATTTGGATTTGTTTGGTTCCTGGTTGTTTGTTTAGAGTTAGGGATATATTTGGAAGGCCGAAGGAGCCTTTGTATCCTTATGGATGGAAGAAAGGTTTGACTACGTCTCACCCACCGAAACCCTACAAATAGTTTTGTAATTTGTAGGAATTACTATATGTATGGTTGTTGTGGGAATAAATTATAGGGTGTGTGTGTTTGTTGTTAAAAGAATAGTGATTTAAGAGAAAGAATACGGTGTAATCAAAATTTTGCATGTTGATTGGTTCATATTTTTTAAATATGTCAAATGGTTCTCGGGTAATAATTAAGTTGTAAACATGTTGATTTGATTGATAGGTTGTAAAATACGAATAAGTAGGTCTAGCTGTTTAATTGAATGGATTAAATATGATAACTCAAAACCTACATATTTTCAACATTTTCATGTGATTTATGACCTCTTTCATTAAGATGTTTTTAGAAAGACATAGTATCGTCATTTGTGTGATCTATCTTTTTTCCGCAAGGACAATGAGTGTGAGGTTCTATCATGTACATATTGCAAAAATGCCACAAATAAAACATTATTTGTGTCAAATAAAACATTATTTGTATTGTTTAACCTCTCATGCTCCATCTTAGCCATAAATAGAGCTGGTCCTAATGATTCAAATGCCATATACAAGCCGAGAAAAAGGGGCTCTTAGCCCCTAACGAATCATATGAATTAATTTATTTAAGAGTAAACTGTCATTTTGGTCCCTGTGGTTTGGGCACTTTTGCCATTTTAGTCCAAATCTCAAATTTTTTACATCTGGGTCCCTGTGGTTTGCATTTTGTTGCCATTTTAGTCCAAAATCCAAAAACCCACTTTTTTTACTGTTGAAAGCTGCCTATTTTGTCCTTTAGTGCAGGGGCATTTTGGTCATTTTTTAAATTTCATTTTTTTAGCAATAAAACCCAGATCAAAGTCCAATTATCTTCCAACTCAACCAGACCAAAAGTCAAAACAATTTATAACAAAATTCAAATAATCAAATCGACAAATTTCCGATTCAATTCAACCGATAATAAAAGAAAGTTTCAAAATCAAGTGAAACAAATCAGAGTTCTACAACAGAGGTTCGTTGTTTATTTTCGATCAAGAACAATCAGATCTGTCTTCACATGCCAATACCGATCACTTCTATCTCTCTCTCTCTCTCTCGCCGGAATCGATGATGGTGGTGGTCATATCACGAAATGGCCACATCAGATCTGTAGAACAGAGGTTAACTAGAATGAAAGCAGCTGAGAGTAAATTGATCATTAGAACTACTTACATCCATTGTATTTGTGAAGAATTCGAAGATGAAACTGCGGATTTTGGAGAAACCTTCGAGGTCGGCGTCGAAACCTTCGCCGTCTCTCTCTCTCTCACTAACTCCCTCTCTCTCTCTCTCTCCGATTTGCTAAGTGTGAAGGTGGAGGTGAAGATCGGCGATTGGAGGCACTGGTGGTTGTGGTGGATGGTTGAAGATCGGTGAAGACTGAGGTGGCAGTGGATGGTTGTGGTGGTGGTGGGAGGTGGGAGATGGTGGTGGTGGTAGATGAAGGTTGAGATTTCTCTGTGTAGATGAAGGTAGATGAAGTTTGAGATTTCTCTGTGTAGATTTGGTTGAGATAAAATCAATTCAGCAGGAGGAGAAAGAAGAAAAAGGAGGGTGGGGTGGCAAAATGACCAAAATGCCCCTTCAGAAAAGGACAAAAAACCAGGTTGCAAAAGTGAAAAATTGGGGTTTTTGAATTTTGGACTAAAATGGCAACAAAAGTGAAACCACAGGGACCCAGATGTAAAAAGTTTGAGATTTGGACTAAAGTGGCAAAACTGGCCAAACCACAGGGACCAAAATGGCAGTTTACTCTTTATTTAATGATGATTAACGTTACAACAATAAACATATCAAGATCATCCATCGTATTAGAATGTTAAGTTTTATTGTTTTATATAGAGGGGCCAATAACTTTTCCGGCTTCATATTTTAACATTATAGCAATAAGCATAGCAAAATCATAGTATTGGAAAACGGGCCTCGACGAAGGGTGCGGCTCGCCCACTCCTATGGCTGTCCTTGGGCATAAGGTCTAAAGAAAAAAAGTTTGATGTCGTACTTCTTGTTCCTATGTCACCGTCTCGTTTACACTTTCTCTCTCATTAGTGATTCAAGACTTTGTTGTATACCTAAGCTTAACCATAAAAGTTAACACATATGCTAACGCTAAGTTCGTTTTTCATCTCTCACTAAGATCCAAAACCCGAAACCAGAGGTTACTACGATAGATCATCATTAAACACTCCTAAAACTAGATTTGTGTAACAACTCAAGAAGTATTTATACAAGTGGAACCAAAACCATTGGTTATGTCTATACTTTACATAAAATAACATGAAAAAGATTATTAAGGTGATGTTTGTTTTTGCAGACATAAATTGTCTGCAAGCTGATTTCATATGTTTTTATGTCTGCAACTAAAGATGTGGTCTGAAGATCTGTAAGCTGAAAATATAAGACTATTTGTTTTTATAAGTTGATGTCGGTCTGAAGCGCATCAAACAATGACGAAACATTCACATTCTGCTTCTATCTAGCGGAGGAGAAGAGGGAAGTTGGAGAAGGAGCTGGTCACCGGAGGAGGAGGGAGGTCGTCGGAGAAGGAGGTAGGTCGCCGGAGGAGGAGGGAGGTCGGAGAAGAGGTAGGTCGCCGGAGGAGAAGAGGGAGGTCGCCGGAGGAGGAGGTAGGTCGCCGGAGGAGAAGAGGGAGGTCGGAGAAGGAGGAGGAGCGGCGTGGGAGGGGCTGATGTTTGAGGGAGGAGAAGATGGAGGTGTGAAGATGTTTTAAGAAGGGGATCCATAGCTTATTTTTTAAGATGAAAAAAGCTGAGTTCAGATCTGTTTAAAAAAAAACAAACAGTCTTCAAGGATAATGTCTGCGCGCCTGCAGACATCAGCCCCCTTGAAGATATTTGAAGAAAAAACAAACATCCCCTAAATGCCAAGAAACGTACATGTAAAAAAGTAATGTATTAAACAATGAAAAAACAGTTGCTAAATATTTAATGATTTTTATTTAAAAGCCACCTATAGCTTAAATCTTAATCATAATTTAATAGTTTGAAAAGGACGTTGGTTTTATAATATAAATAGGTATAGTGTAACAACCCGATATTTCCCGATCGAATCCTAATATAACACGTGTCCTAAAAGCCTCCACACAATTCACAACGTTGAAGGAAAAGAGTTGTAATTAGTAAAAAGGGGCATGAAAATAAGTTGAGAGGCTGAAACTGCCTAAAAGGCAATATTTTTGGTCGCTGGCGGTCCCTTGCGGACCGTATAAACATCCCCTTGCGGTCCGCAAGGGATTTTAAATGTTCTGCGCGCCAACGGTCCTTGCAGACCGTATGGGAAATCCCTTACAGTCCGCTAAGGGTCTCACACAGCTGCAAATCGTTGGCGGCAGCAGCAGGCTGCATTTTTTAAACCTTTCTCCTTCCTTGCCACCTTTGATTCCGGTTGTGACACTAATCAAGCCCTTAAACCTTCAGGGACACTTGTCTCATCCTCATAAACTCTTTATCACTATAAATAGCACCGTAAACCTTCATTTTCATTCACGCCACTTCAAAGTCAAAGTGTAAAGTTCTCTATCTTCTGCTATTTCAAGCTTCATTGTGTAATGACAAGTCAAACTTATATTATTAAAAAGTCAAAACGCATCTTTATGCAATTAGCGGCAAATGAACTTTTAAACATTATAACCAATTGTTTTGGTACCAAAAACAATTTATATGTCATCATAAAAATATATTTCAACATATTTGACTTGCCGTGAACCCATTTGACCATTCGAACCCGTATTTACGTGTGTGACTCGTTAAAATGGCATAAACCATATAAACGAGTCGTAACGGGTCAAACTTTCAAAACTCTTTCAAATCAGAATGTACGGTTAAATAAACCACTTAACACGCACTCGTATGGTTATAAACCATATTCTATTCGGTCAACACTTAATCTATCGAAACCGAGCTTAATCCTAAGTTAACCAGTCAAGTCCAAGGGACTTATAATGACCCGTAACAATTCTAATGGTAAATATTTACATTCATTCTGGACTATAGATCCCTTCGGAAATGCACCATAAGTTAATAAAATTTGAATTCGGTTGTACTACGAGAATAAATACACTGTGAATACAGCTAGTACAAGTGAATACTTTTTAGCCACTTTTTATTATAAAATTTTGGGATATAGTACAAAACCACTTGGTTCGGGTACGCAATAAGCAAATGCTTTTAGAATATTGATAATCCGACTTTAATCTGTATTGCTTGAATAACATAAAATATTTGGGGGTTAAAAGTACCATATCTGGGCGTCCTGATTCATTTATTGTAATGGTTATATAAAGTGCGGGGTGTAGGCATACACCTCAAAGATACGAATTGAAATGGTGTGTATATTAATCATGAACCAGTTTTGAACACTAGTCCCCGAATATACGACAATCAGGTAAATCTGGTAACAAGAAAAATCTCAACGGCTCACAAATGATTTAAAATGTTTTACAAATGAGTCGGTTAATAGTATTTACCAGCGAAAAATGACGTATTTTTAAAAATTGACATACATGTGGCGAATGTCAATAGTAGGTCGGATAAGGTTCGGTCACGAGCTTTTGGAATTTGCAACTCCATGTTTAAAAAGACCCATGATGTCTCAAGTCTATTTTATTAGATCCTACTTTTGGGGATATTTTATATCGAAACACAACGTTATAAACTTTAATATAATTTCAAGTTTTTAATACTTTTACTTATTATTCCCTACTTCTGCTGCACCGTGAGCTATTATCCAATCGTCACCCACAAACCCCACATCCGGCTCACCGGATAAATCAAGGTATGACACGCAACCTAAATGTATTGTTGGTGAGGTATATTTAATTTAACATCAACTTTTTTTCCTTTTGCGGTTAAAATGCTAACATGGTGACATCTAATACTAGTAAATAAAATAAATTCATAATTTAATAGTTTGAAAAGGACGTTGGTTTTATAATATGATAGGCAGTTAGGCACAACCTAAATGTATTGTTGGTGAGGCATATTTAATTTCTTTTTGATCATCTTTAAAAATATTAAAAAATTAAAACCTATATAAGTTTGCAAACTTTTTGTGCATTATTAGTTGTAAGTTGTGTTTTATGAGTTTTTCAAAAAAAAAACTTGTTTTTTTAGTTTTAACCCAAAGGTTTGTACCTTTTTCCAATTTTAACCCTACATAATTTGTTTTTTTAACTTTAACCCAAAACTTTTCATTATTTGCAATTTAACTTCACAACTTTTGTCACTTATACTTTTCATCTTTCGCAAATTTTCGTTTTATGTATAGTTCTAAATTTTTCGAGTTAATACGACGCAACGTGCATGTGTGGTTCAACGTTTTTACCTTTATTTTTCCATGTTTGACAGGTTCGTCGCAATACGCATATTATAGGTCAAGTCAGTGTTGGTTGTCGATGACGGTTGTGTGACATTATTACTATTTGACACCGTTTTACGCCCCGCCGCAACGCGGGGTGTGCTTTGGGGGTTTTCAAAGAAAAAATTGTTATGCATTTTGTTGTCGTAACGTTGGCTTTGGGGGGTTTCAAAAAAATGTTTTTTTTTTACTTTTCACCCAAAAGTATTTCATAAATTACTTTTAACCCAAAACTATTTGTTTTTTTACTTTTAACCCAAAACTTTTTATCTTTTGCAATTTATCCTCATAACTGTTTTTACTTTCAACTTTGGTCATTTATAGTTTCCATTTTTCTCAAATTTTTCGCTCTATGCTTGGTTCTAAATTTTGTGACTTAACACATCACAGCTGTGTCTTTGGCTTAACGTTTTTAGGTTTCGTTCTAAATTTTGCGAGTTAACACGACGCAACGTGCGTGTGTGGGTGAACGTTTTTACATCGTCTATTTTTACCCCGTTTGACAGGTTTAACATAACGTGTGGGTCGTAGATAGTCTTAGTTATAAATAAAGAATCCCCGCCGCATTGCGGCGGGTCGTAATCCTAGTTGTCTTTAATTAGCATCAACTTTTTTCCTTTTGCAGTTAAAAAGCTAACATGGTGACATCTAATACTTAGAACATGTCGTTACAATTGTGGTGGAACTAAATACAATCAATATTAAATTGTTTTCATGTTTGATAATATCAAACAATTACATAATTGAAAGTTGCACATGGTATTGTTCTTGGCATTTAATGATCCTTATGTGTTATTTATTGCAAGTATAGAAAGAACCAATGGTTTTTGTTCCACTTGTACAAGTACTTGTTGAGTTGTTGCACAAATCTAGTGTTGGAGTGTGTATTATGTGATTACTAGTGACAAAACAAACCTCATAAGTGTACGGCTGGGTGGTATGGTTAACGGCTCTCTGTCACCTCACCTTCTTCAGCGCCCCATGACGTTTCTCTCCCATTTCCTGGGCGCTATTGGGGGGAGGGGGTGTTGTGGGCAATTTTGTTACTACAATGCGAGCGCTATAGGGGTATGCATGTGGGACTCATTCATTCCCATCAATCAGATTTCCTCATTTTTTATTTCCTTTTTCTTTTTTATATTGTTTAAAGAGGCTTTAAAGGAGCGTTATCCTACACCGTACAAGTTAACGATACGTGATAAACCACACGACCTTAAAAGTAAAAGTAAAAGTAAAATTACTTTAGTGGTTCTAACTCTCTCACTTACTCTCACACAAAGACGCATTCAAATAAGAACCACTAAAGATTTAAAAACCGAAGAAACTCGCCATTGCCAAGATTGATTATTTCTTTTGCACGGTGATATTTTTATAGTTAAGTTAAAAACACGTCATATGAGAACATGATTTAACAATGGATACATTATGCAACATTTGTATGTCATACATAGTGTACTCGCCTTGTATTTGGTGTTATATACCCTATAGTTTCTAATAATATGATGATCACTATAGTTTTTAATAATATGATCACTAGTGCTTAGTTGTATTAATCAATAATCAAGATTCATACTGAAAGTTCTTAATGTTGTAAACGTGATTTTAATTAGGTACGTATGTAAAAAAATAGACCAATTAATGGTGTCGAATGAGTAATAATTGAAAACAAAATGGAGTTTAAGAAATATAAACCGTTACAAAATAGATACTAAAATATAGATAAAAGATCAAATACAAATAACTTTAACGTACAAAACGTACGAACTGAAAGTTTTGCTGAAAAAACGAAATTATGATGGAACAAAGATAATTATGCGAGAAAGATATTCGTACGTTTAGTACGAACATAGACCAAGGATTAGAACCATATGATTATGTGAGAAAGATATTCGTTCTCGTAAAGTTGATTACTTTAGTTGTATTGTTGTAAACTTGAACATAGACCAAAGATTAGAACCATATGATGGAACAAAGATACGCAACATTTTTTTGCAGGGTATCATCTTTTTTTTTTTTTTTACCTTTTTGCCGTTATGCATGTAGTCCTTACAAACACTAGCGACATTGGTTTTTGTCTACATGATTCAACGATTTTGTTTTCACTTAGCATGATTTTGGATTTTTAGATATATTATTACTAGGTTAGAACCCCGTGTATTACACGGGTTGAATAAATGCAATTTTATATATCGAATAATAAAAAATATATCTTTAAAAATCTCGTTTATTACACGGGTTGAATAAATGCAATTTTATATACCAAATAATAAAACAATAAATATTTAAAAATCTCGTTTATTACATTGGTTGAATAAATGTAATTTTATATATTAAATAATAAAAAAATATATCTTTAAGAACCCCGTGTATTGTACGGGTTGAGTAAATTTAATTTTATATATTAAATAATAAGAAAGTTACATTTTTAAGAACCTCGTCAAGCTGAGGAGCGAGACTAGGTTCGACCGTTAGGGAGACTAAAGCGGGAGGCTGTGTTATACGGGTTGAACACATGTAATTTTATATACCAAACAATAAAAAGTTATATCTTTATAAATACTATGTATTATTTGTATTGAATAAATCTAATTTTATATACTACATAATAAAAAAAAGTTATATTTTTAAAACCCGGAGTATTACACGAGTTGCGTAAATGTAATTTTGTATAGTAAAAAATAATAATGTTATATCTTTAAAAAACCTCGTTTATTACACGGGTTGAATGAAACTAATAAAAATTTATATCTTAAAAAAACTAACGGATATACTCGATATACGATGGATGAGGTGATTGCGGTGATTGTTCTTATAAATGTCACGTAAACATAGTGATTACCGTATTTGAGTTGAGAAAGGAACACGAAAATATAAGTATAGAACCAATAAACACCTTTTAAACATTTTTTAAATAGGTTCTACCATTAACTATTTTAGTTTAATAAAATAAATAGATCATCTAAATTAACTGAGTTAGGGCTAAAGGACATAACTTGTAAGGGTTAGCAAACATCGAGTACGTTTTCTGTAATTATTGAAGACAGATGACATAGTTTGCAATACGTGACATACATAAATGATGATTTTTGTAATTTACTCTATTTTAAAATATTATATATATTATCTCCTATATGAATTGTTTAAATTTATATTAAATTTAACTGTATAATTATCTTTTAATTGATATTAATTATCTATAAGAATAGATGGCTTTAATGAATGACACGTGTCCAAAACTTGGTTTCTTTTATTATAGTAGATAGATTATTATTATTATTATTATTATTATTATTTGTTAAACTATATGGGTCGAAATCAAGTGTTGGAGCTGTTCATAGTAACCCGGATAGTAAAATTTTCAATTTCTACCCTGATTAGCTGTTCATAGAGGCTTTATCTTGTATGCTCAATCGCGCTAGAGAGACAGGAACGATCAAAGGCATAGTTACACCTAATAACGGGCCGATTATATCGCATCTGTTGTATGCGGACGATGCCATAGTTGTGGGGGATTGGTCCAAAAGCGAAGTGGTGAACATTGTGAGAATTCTTCGGTGTTTCTACATTTGTTCGGGGCTCAAAATTAATTTAGACAAATCTAATTTGTATGGCATAGGTGTGGATTCGGATGAAATTGGGAGTATGGCTAACGAGGTGGGCTGTAAACCGGATTCTATCCCGTTTAAATATCTTGGTTTAAAAGTTAGAGCCAATATGAACCGAATCGTCAGTTGGCAACCGGTGTACGATATATTCCGGGCTCGGCTAGCTAAATGGAAGGCACATCTTTTATCGATCGGGGGTAGGGTGGTTATCATTAAGTCAGTATTGGAAAGCTTACCGTCTTACTATTTCTCGCTCTATAAAGCTCCTAAAAAGGTGATTTCAGATTTGGAAGCGATGATAAAAAACTTTTTATGGGGAGGTTCTAATGAGGAAAGGAAAATGCATTGGGTCGCATGGGACCGGGATTCTCGACACAAGAAAGAAGGGGGATTAGGGTTGTGCAAGCTGAACGAGGTTAACACGGCGCTTCTAACTAAATGGGGGTGGCGATATAAATCAGAAGGTGACAATCTCTGGAAACGGTTCATTGATGCGCTCCATTTTAGTCGGGTTGGTTGGGAAAGTATTCCGTTTAAGAAGACGATTAGTGGTGTTTGGAACAACATTGCCAAATTATTCATTAATACTAAGATTGGAGGTTTACCACTTCGGAACTACTTGAAAGCCGAGGTTGGTAGGGGCACAGATATCTCATTTTGGCTTGATACTTGGGCCTGTCACGAGCCTCTCAAACTGAAATTTCCGGACTTATTTCGTATGGAAGCGGAGAAGAAATGCTCGGTCGCGGATAGGATCAGATTTCAAGGTTCGGATCGGGTTTTAGTTTGGAACTGGAAGTCGCCCTTGGATGACCACGCTGGTAATTCTGACTTCCAGCAGCTTCTTGCAGTCATTGAGTCCGTCCAGTTTACAGGCAACGACGACAGGTGGATTTGGACGCCCGACAAGGAAGGTAAGTTCTCTGTCAAGGCTGTTAAGAATCTTCTTCGTTCGGATATTGCGACGCCCAACGGGTTCGTTATGGATTGGTGTAAGTGGGTTCCTGCCAAATGCAATATCCATGCTTAGAGATTGGAAATGGAAAGAATACCCACCGGTGAGGCATTAAAGAAAAGAAATGTTCAAATCGGAGATTCAGTGTGTCCTTTGTGTTTCTCGGCCGAAGAATCATCTCTACACCTCTTTACTGGATGTTTGGTCGCGTCTAACATTTGGAACGACATCAGTATGTGGTGTAAGATCCCGAACATCATAGCGTTCTCAATTAAGGACCTTCTCAGTATACACAAGGAGTTGAGAGCATCGGAAAGAAAAAAAGAAGCGGTTCATGGAATCATTACGATTGCCTGCTGGAGCATTTGGAGAGCGAGGAACAACTTGATTTTTTCTAATAAACCGATTCGAATAGATAGTATTCTTAGTGAGGTTAAAGCGACGGGATATCTTTGGTTCTCGAATAGATCGAAACATAAAGGGATAGATTGGGTGTAACACCTCGAAAATTCACGTCCCATAATGTGTTGACACGTGTCAGATGTTGAACGTGTAAAATAATGTTCTAGAAGGACTAAAGTTGACAATCATGGAAAGTATGTAAATATACAAGTTCTAAATGTCAACAGTGAATAAATGTATTGCACATTAGCCCTACATAATGCTCATACCTTCAAACGAATAAATCATAGATCATACGAAGCTAAAAGTGAGAGGTTACAAACTACAGGGGTTAAATGTGTCAACATGTTTAAGTTATACCTCTGAGTGACCTTTTAGCAAACCCGAAGCTTTGTAACGGTTAATTATGCTCACTAGAATGCACGATTAAAATTTCATAAAGTTTCGTTATCGTATGAGAAAGTTATGATCAAATTCGTGTACGAGGGGTTAAAGCGTCAACGGTGAAAGTTATGACTTTTCGGGTTAACCGGAAGTGTCCAGGGACTTGGCAAAGTGAGTATAAGTCATAAAGCCCTTGTATATAAATAATAAGGGGTCAAAATGCAAGAATTAAGCTTAGTTGACCTTTCGGAGTACCAAGAGCCAGGGATGCAAACTGAAAAATGGAAGAATTGCCCCTGAGGAGGGCTAGCGCACTGCTACATCAGAAGCGTAGCGGTGCGCTACCAGTCACCCAGCGACCAGAAACTTGCTGTAGCCTGTTTTTCGCAATGGTGACCCATTTAACCGGTTTTTCTCACAAGTGGACGACCCTTAGACTTCCCTAGGCACTAGTAACAAGTGTTGGATGGTTGTGGTTGATCATAGACTTTGTTGTCAACATGTTATGGTGTTTAGAACTTGTATAAAAGGCCATTAGTTGCAACACAACTCTTCACACTTCTCCTGCATTCTTGGATCATATCTGGAGCTCTCAAGCAGGTCCATTTGATCTTAAGTTGTGCATAGGACTCTTGTAAGTCTTCTAGTTCTTCTTTGTTTGAGTTTAGCTTGGTTAATTAGCTAAAAGTCAAACCGTCGTAATTACGGTTTGACTTCGAGATTAGTCAATAATGGCTCAGTCATATCTCGAATTAAAAGTAGTTATGAGTTGGTATTTATGTGGGTAATAAAACCTCAAAAAGGTTTCCCCTGATCACCACTCTAACCAGGTCAAAAGTCGGGTCAAACTTATAATTAAAAAGTCAACAGGATGCTTAAAATGTCATTTATGCATAATTAGCTATCTAGAACATTTACAACCTGTTTGATCATTGTTATAACTTAGTAATTAGTGTAAGAACATGTCTAAACATGTTCAACCCGACTACTTCCTGTTTAGACCCGGTTCGGAACCGAAAGTCGCAAAGCTTTGACTTTTGCTTTGACTTCAGTTCTGACCCGTTTAGGTATGTTTTAGAAATACCTTAGAGCTTCATTTAGACCAGGTTACATGCTAGTATAACCCTCTGTGATTATACACCTCGGTTCATTAGTTATCCGATTAATACGCATGATTCCGTTAATTGCTCATATGTTGACCATTATGCCCTTATTGCCTTAAAATGTGATTTATGAAAATGTAAAAGTGTAGAAACCTTAGTTACTGATATATAAACTTGTATGCAAAGTTTGACATCAGTTTGACTTGTAGATTAAGAGTTATGCTCATTGTCGCAAAATTAATGCTTTATGTTAATAAAACGGCGTAACTAGCGTATAGCCTAGTTAAGCCTACTTTTTGGTATCAAACTTAATACCCACTGATGTAATATATTATTTTGGGATTTTTAAAGATTTTTAATTAATTTTAGGCTGAGCATAACTAGTAGTCGTAGGCTTAATCCGGTAATTGTCGGTTTTGCCCTTACGGGCCATAAAATGAGTTTTACTTATCTAAAAGACTCCCAACCTTTTGCTACTAATCACATATGATAAATAAATTATTTTAAGCCTTCTGGAAATATAAAAATATCAGATTTAAGTATCAAACCCGGAAATGGCCTTTAATCGCCTTATTTAGCGTTTTTAACGCATAGTATGTTTTAAAATCATATTGAACATACCCGGGTTGATACCTACTGATATATGAGGCAAATTATGATATTTTAATAGTAAGCAAAGGTTGATTAACTCAGACTTCGTTTTTGAGCTTTTCGGCTTATGTGAAATTACCAAAATACCCCTACGGGGCATAGTTTGGTTAAAGATGATAAATTTCACATATATGCTTTAGCCTACTGTTATAACTCATCAAATTGAGTATGTTTGCTGTTTACATCAGACCTGTAACTCAGTTAAGCATTTACACTCTTTTACAACCTTTAAAATGACCAAACTACCCCTACGGGGCATAGTTTGTGTTTAAATTCGTTTCGGGCATAATGAAAGACATCTTACTGATGTCACAACATATTTGAGGCATAATTAACTTAGGAAACCTGTAGATGGCTCTAATGAATACCCGTCACGCTTATTACGCGTTCGGTTCGGTTTATGTAACAAGTTTACATAAATTAGCCGAAACGGGTCAAACCTTATCGGTTTTATCTCAAAATCTAGAATGTGTATAGTTTACCCATATTATACAAGTCTCCAAACTTGTCGGGTCTAAATCACATTCTATTCCGGTCTTCGCTTAATCATGCGTTTGAACCGTATAATTCCTTAAGACTAACCGGTCTAAGCTTAGGCTTAATTAAAGACCCGTTAGCATTCTAATTAATTATTTATACCATCATTCCAGACTAGAGCATTTCGGTAAATGGTACCTACGCTTACTTAAGTGAATACGGCTGAGTTATTAGATTCTTGCTATTTAAGACAGGAGCTAGCTCAGGTAAATACTCTTAACTTATTTTCCCTATACGGGCCTGGGATACAGTATTATAGAAATACCGTTTGGTCGGGTATTGAATATTTAATTGTATTATGATTAAATTATTGAGGTAATCCACTAAAGGTATTAACCTTGTGGGCATTTTACCAAAACAGGTAATCCACTAAAGGTATTAACCTTGTGGGCATTATACCAAAACAGGTAATCCACTAAAGGTATTAACCTTGTGGGCATTATACCAAAACAGGTAATCCACTAAAGGTATTAACCTTGTGGGCATTATACCAAAACAGGTAATCCACTAAAGGTATTAACCTTGTGGGCATTATACCAAAACAGGTAATCCACTAAAGGTATTAACCTTGTGGGCATTATACCTGTGGCATGTCAGCTAATACAAGACTTTTATTAATAAAATTGTCCCAAGTATAAAAGATTAATTTTGCTTCTGTGCATTTTAATCAATGTGTCAAGATATTTTGTGCCGTTTGCACTCGAATCACTTTTCAAACTCTTTTTCCAAAATGAGTCAGTTAATTGTATTTACCAGTGTAAACTGACGTATTTTCCAAAAGGTTAAGTGACAGGTACTACGCATAATTGGCTGGGAGCTCAGGGTGTCATTAGGGAATCTTGCAAGTTCTAGATGCCTAAAGTCTGTTGAACAGTTTTAGTATCTTTTATTTGATCCGCTTGTGGATCCTTTACCTTCCGTTGTAATACTTTGACATTACTTATATTCGGAATGTAATAATAATTATCTTTTGCTTCCGCTGTGCATTTATATATTGTGTTGTTTGACTATGATGTTGCCAACCACGTCACGATACTCCCCACCGGGCCCACCGGTGACACGTGGAAAGTCGGGGTGTGACATTGGGGTGATTGGTGTGCGTTTGTAAATATGTAATTGTTGTTCTGTGTTTGTTTTGGCCTGTCTGATTTGGGCTGGTTGTTGTGTTAATGAAGTATAGCTTTCAAAAAAAAAAAGCTAAACAATACAAAATGGGTCGAAATGTCAAATAAGTCAAACATAACCTTAAGTATATAGAACTGCGTACTACTACTACCTCTTAAATTACTTTCTAATTAAACTAGATTGTAAAATAAACAGATATCATAAATTTGGTGGGTCAACCCGACATAACGACATCCAACTAACATAACCCACTTTGATTCGTTATCTCTAAAGACAAAATTTTCCACGTATCACGCATGTTTCTTTAAGTTGAACATCTCGCAATATATACAAACTCAAATTTAAGTAGCGGACTTTTGTTGTGGCCAAAGTCCAAATGTTTATACGATCTAAATAACTGATTATCAAATACCATTTTTATGGACTTGTTTTACTAGCCAACCGAAGTCTTCTCCACAAGCAACAACAATCGGCCTCAGACTATAACAACATTCAAAAGGTCGGGTGGGGTTTTTAATCGTTTAAGATCATTGTTTTCAGACCCGGACCAGCCAGGTCCGACTGGGAGCTGGGACCTTGGTCGATCCGGTTCAGGCTATTGGACCGGATGGATGAGAACCGGGAGGTCGGTCCGGGATTTTAAGGGGTCGAACCGGATTTTGATTAAAAAATCTTATTTTACCTTATTTATTTTTATATTATTTAGGATGTCATTCGGTTTTCACATCTGGTCCGACCATTGGACCAGTAAGGAGTGTGAATGCGTTGTAGGACCGTAAACGACTCCCGAACGATTGCGAAACGACACGTGTGACGTGCGGAATCCGTACACGTACGTGGACCGAACACAAGAACAAATATAAACTGTGATTCTATTGAAAATGTGACAGAGTACAAGCACCGTGAATCACCTTTGCTACTTTCTCTCTCTAGTTTAGACCGCGGGGTATGGTGAGGCGGGGGTTTGGGGCATGGGTTGACACGTGGAACTTGAAAACTTAATTCACAAACCCAAGTTGTAGGGGGTATGGTAGGCGTGGCTTGGCTGGCGTGGCCAAGCCACATCAATTTTTTTTTCACATATATATATATATAACCATTAAAAACTACATAAACATACAAAATAATTATCAAAATAAAAAACTATCATTCTTCGTCGTCTTCGGCGGTTTCGAACCCAGGAATCGTTGAAACATGATCCACCAAATCAGATCGAAGGTTGTGATGTATATCCCTTGACTTGATCAAATATTCATTTGACGCTTTATCTTCGTCTTTAACGTTACCTGGTTGGGGGTCATCGTCATCATAGTAGGTAACGACAACTCTACCTTCATCCTCCAAAATCATGTTGTGAAGAATGATACATGCGTACATCATGTTTCCAATCTGATCCTTGTCCCATAGTCGACAAGGCATTGCCAATATTCGCCACCTTTTCTTCAAAACACTGAATGCTCGCTCGACGTCTTTACGTGCAGCCATTTGGACCCTGTTAAACTTTAATCTCTTTGGATCTATGGTACCGTGTCTTGTGAACGATTTTACGAAACCCCCCCCCCCCCACTCTGGGTAAATCCCATCAACTAGGTAGTACCATTCACGTACTCAACCCCGTTTACAAAGAAAGTTCCTTTGGGTCCTATACCATTTACCTGATCATTGAAAAGGGGCGAGTGGTTTATGATGGTAATATCATTATGTGAACCTGGCATACCAAAGAACGCATGCCATATCCAAAGATCTTGGGACGCAACCGCTTCAAGCATGATGGCTGGCATCCCGTGAAATCCACTTGTGTGAGCGCCTTGCCATGCGGTAGGACAAAGTTCCCTCAAGATCTCTAGATATCCTTAAAAATAAGTTTCTACTCATACGAAAACGACGCCTAAACATTTTTTCATCATACTTAGGTTCCGCTGAGAAGTAATCGCTTACCAACAAATTATTAGCGGTGTGTCGTTTACGAGCGATGTACCTCCTACGTTTAGGTTGCGGAGAAGTACTCTCTTCCTCATCGTCTTCGTCTTCCACGATAGCTTTCACCACCGCCGCGATCGTTTGTAGAAATATTTCCGCACCATCGTCAGATGATGATGACGATACACTTGAACTTGAAGAACTCATGGCAAGATTGTGTTTTATGTGTTTGATATTGTGTGAAAAAAATGTTAAATATGGTAAGGTATTTATAAAGGAAAAAAAAAATTAAAATGCCCCAACGGCTACTTTGGTTTGGCCATTGAGAGCCCGTCACATCAGATTCATAGACCCGCCCCACGCCCGGCTTCAAACTCCCGCCCTTGGGCCACGCCCCAACCCAAGCCCACCCGGGGTGGTGGCTTGAGCGTTTTCAGCCAACCCTAGCCCCAACCCAAGCCCCATACCCCACAGTCTTATCTATCTAACCTTCAAAGCTCCAAATAGCAAATTGGCAAAAAAAATCTTCAAATGAAACACTAACAAGCCTATTTATAGGCAATGCACTTAATGAGATTTCTCATTAATTACCATAATACCACCTTGCTATTAAAAGGCTTTTTCCTCTATATTTTACAATATAAAACTTTGTTTCGTTCCATTTCTGCTACGATTCGTATTGACGAAGGCGATAGACATAAGTGTACTCACAATGAGTCCGATTCTAAAAACATTATTTTAGATCCCAATGACCAAAAGAGCAAGATGATATACAGAATAAAATAATGTCACAACCCCACAAATTGTTAAGTATATGTATATTGTATTATTACTTTTATTCAATATTAAAAATATCAATTTTTATGTGTTTTAACTATCATGATATGGATATAATTTTCTATTGCACATTTTTTAACATTGTTTTTAAATTTTATATATTTTAAGTTTGTAGATATATAAAAAACTAGTAGTTAAACGAACTGATTTATTATGATAATATAGAAAGTTGTGACCAATAAGTTTGCTCAACATAGATCAAATCCTTGTACCTCCATGTGTCTTAGGACCATGTGTATTGGGTTAACTAAAAAATGTATAACGTTTTATCACATACGTAGTGTGATTTAACTACCCCACTCTTTAATAACGATGGAGTTGTTTAAGTAAAAAATAAATAAAACTGTTATAAATAAACTTTGTTATGGTGACTATCCACATTCTAACTCCCATCTCTTCATGTCATTTATATTAATGTAAGAACACTATATATAGAGGTTCTTTGTATTGCATGTTTACATCTCAATGAATAAGAATTTCTATTCACTTATTCTCTATAGTCTTGCTCTGTCATGTTTAGTATAGTTGTATATTTGTTGCTAATAGACCATTGTTTCACAACACGTTATCAGCACGACGCAACGTATCCCCTATAGCGTTGCAGTCCTTGGTCTCGCCCTCGTTCGACAACCTCCGTATAAAAGTCATCGTTAATGAACCACTGATGGTGAAGGCCTCAGGAGAAGTTATGGGTCTCTTTACCAAACCAGGTAAATAAACTATTCCTATAAACCTTTATGAATCATATGTTACTATTTCCAATATATTCGACCATGTCTCTTTTGTATTCCTGGCGAATTCATTTTAAGCATCGGAGATGGTTTACCACAAAGTTAAAAATAAAAATCCTAACTTTGGGAAGATGACTTTGATGGGTTGCGACGTTTCATTCATGTATTCCCCATCAATATATTTTATTAAGTTACTTGTTAATTCATTTAAAATGTCGTTTAATATTAATTGAACTTAAAGCAATAAACCATCTTCATGTTAACATTTAAAGTTATATGTTAATAAAATTGAAAGTTTCATATAAATTCATGAGTTTTAGAATAAGTAATTGAAATGGTTAGTTTGAATATTTTTTTTATAAACCTCTAAGTTGGTACACCATTGGTTGATATAGGATTATAATTATTGTTTTATTATTTTTAAATTAAATAAGAAAATTTTATTTAGTGTACTGTTATATTATATTTGTTGAAATAAATATATAAATAGAGGTATATAAATTTTAAAATATCTAGAGATATTATGAAATTAACCTTGATCATTGACAATCTGATATCAAGGCGTTAATTACCACACATCAAGCTTTTCTGTATGTTTAAAAAAAATATGATAGAAACAATTATTTTATATAGTAAAAAAAATAATTAAGGATTAATATGGCTTCGCTTTACTTTTATAAATCATGTGTATAGTTTATTGAATAGTAAGAGCAAAGCATTGCTCTCTAGTTTGACTATTAGGTTAATGTAATCTAAATGGATTTTATATTTCTTTTTTCATATTATTTAGTTTTAATTAATATAGCATAAATTCAATTAAAGTTCTAATATATAACTTATGAGCGTGAATTAAATATTATTAATTGTAAAATTAATTCTGATTTCCTCATCATTAATTCGTTTTGATGTATATTTACTTAATTTTTTTTACTCGTTTCGTAATATGTTAAATTGAGAAAAAAAAAAGGTTTATTAAACTTAAAAGTTCAACAAACATTGTAATGATATAAGATTATCTCATTTGTCTTATAATTAATTTGATACTATTGTTGTTATTTGTGGTTGAAGAAAAAAAATATGGGTAGCAGTAGTGATTTTAATATTACATTCTAAGGTCATCGTTGTAGTCTATTAAAGTTGTTATAATAAATTTTATATAATTACATGCTATAATCTTGAAAATTTCATAATAGTTTCTATGAATATTTGTGAATGTTATCATATTCTTGTTTATATTTAAATATTTGAAATACTTATATGGAAAAAATTATATATGAGTAAATTAATCTAACATTGAGAACCTCGTGAAACCTTTTATATTATATGTACTAACAAAATTTATATAAAAAAAGAGTGGACATACTCGATCACAAGTTATTATATGCTACTAAAACATTGTAAGGACTTAATGACTATGTATTTATATGTTTCAAGTTACACTAAAAATATATATATGTATAAGAGATATGCTTTTGATTTATTGTATCGTGATAAGATAATACAAAAAAAAAATTATATATTTCTTACAAGTGATGAAAAAATCTTATTTCATAAGGTTGTATCATAACCAATTTATTTGGTGACATGTTATATAGTCATGCATTGTATAATCTAATGTATATATTATGTTCCATATGTTATAAATTTGGAAGGGGACATCAAAGTGACCAGGTGTAACACCCCGAAAATTTACGTCCTATAATGTCTTGACACGTGTCATAACCTTTGAACGTGTGAAAGAATGTTCTTGAAGAACTAAAGTTGACAAACAATGAAACTATGTAAATACAAGGGTTCAAAGTGTCAACAATGAATAAATATACTTCACAATAACCCTACACGATGTTTATACCCTTAAACGAGTGAATCATGGATCATACGAAGCTAATTGTGGAAGAAAGTGAGAAAGTTCAAACTACAAGGGTTAAATGTGTCAACATGTTTAAAGTATACCTCTGAGTGACCTTTTAGCAAACCCGAAGCTTTGTAATGATAAAATATACTCACGAGAATAAGTGATAAAAATTTCACAAGGTTTCGTTATCGTATGAGAAAGTTATGATAAAATTCGTGTACGAGGGGTTAAAAGCGTCAACGTTGAAATCTATGACTTTTCGGGTAGTCAAAAGTTAACCAAGGACTTAACAAAGTTGGTTTAAGTCTTGAAGCCCTTAGAATTCAATTAAGAGGGCCCAAAGTGCAAGAAATAAAGGAAAAATCAAGTTTGGAAGTGCGGGGACCAAAACTGCAATTAGTTGAAAATGTGCATGTGCTGATAACTAGCTTGAGGACCTCAACCTTGTTGACCTTACGGTCCGTAAGCTAGTCCCCAGCGACCAGATTCATGACAGATGGCTGTTTCAGCCATTTAACCAACTTAAAACATGGTATTTCGATCCTATGGGCTGATTAAAGTGGTTTATAACTTATATTGGGTACATGTACTGGTCTTGGATCATTACTTCACTCATTTGGCATCAATTAGGAGGATCAAAAGTTCTTGTAAAATTCTTAAGTTGCAACATACAACCTCATATTCACTTCTGATCAATTGTGGAGCTTTCAAGCTGATACCAAGCCTTCCAAATCATCCATTAGTTGTGTGTAAGTATGTTTAACCCTTCCTAATTCATTTATACTTAGTTTCTAGCCTAGAAATCAAACCGTCGTAACTACGGTTTGACTTTGTGATAAATCACAATCGGTCCAGAGATTTGTCGAATCGAAAGTTGTTATAAGTTGGTATTTATATGGTTAATAAACCTCTAAAAGGGCACTCACTGATTTCAATCCTAACTATGTCGTTTGTCGAGTCAAACTTCTTCTGAAAAGTCAACAGAAATGTTAATCGCATATTTAATGATGCGGAAGGCGTGTAATCTGTTTTATTAGTCATATAACTTGAAAATAAGTATATTAACATGTCTAAGCTTGTTTGATTCGACAACTTTATGTTTTGAACCGATTCGGAACCGAGAGACACAAAAGTTTGACTTTTGCTTTGACCTCAGTTCTGACCCGATTTATATAGGTTTAGACATGCCTTAAAGTTCCATTAGGACCTAGTTACATGTGTGTATAAGCCTCTGCGTTTATACCACTCGAATCCCTAATCGTCCGATGTTTCCGTTAATCGCTTAAATATGGACCATAATGCCCTATTGCCTTAAAACGTGATTTTTGGAAATGTAAAAGAGTAGAAACTTAAATTACTGATATATAAACTTGTAACCAAAGTTTGACACCAATTCGAGGTCTGGATTGAGAGTTATGCTCATTAGCGCAAAATAGAAGCTTTATGTTAATAAAATGGCGTAATTAGCGTATGGCCTAGTTAAGCCTACTTTTTGATATCAAATCTTTTACCCACTGATGTAATATATTATTTTGGGATTTTTAAAGATTTTTAATTAATTTTAGGCTGAGCATAACTAGTAGTCGTAGGCTTAATTCGGTAAATGTCGGTTTTCCCCTTACGGGCCATAAAATGAGTTTTACTTATCTAAACAACTCCAAACCTTTTGCTACTGATCACATATGATTAATAAATTATTTTAAGCCCTCTGGAAATATAAAAATATCAGATTTAAGTATCGAACCCGGAAGTGGCCTTTAATCGCCATAATTAGCGTTTTTAACGCATAGTATGTCTTAAAATCATATTGGACATACCCGGGTTGATACCTACTGATATATGAGGCAAATTATGATATTTTAACAGTAAGCAAAGGTTGATTAACTCAGACTTCGTTTTTGAGCTTTTCGGCTTATGTGAAATTACCAAAATACCCCTACGGGGCATAGTTTGGTTAAAAATGATAAATTTCACATATATGCTTTATCTTACTGTTATAACTCATTAATTTGAGTATGTTTACTGATTACATCAGACCTGTAACTCAGTTAAACACTTAAACCCTTTTACAACCTTTAAAATGACCAAAATACCCCTACGGGGCTTAATATGAGATTAAAATCGTTTTGGGCATAATGGAAGGTATCCTACTGATATCGCAACATATTTATGGCATGTTAACTTAGGAAACCTGTTTAGGACTCTTATCGTTACCCGTTACGCTTAGTACGCGTTCGGATCGGTTTATGTAACTAGTTTACATATATTAGCCGAAACGGGTCAAACCTTATCGGTTTTATCTCAAAATCCAGAAGGTGTTTAGATTTCCCATATTATACAAGTCTTCAAACTTGTCGGGTCTAAATCCCATTCTATTCCGGTCTTCGCCTTATCGTGCGTTTGAACCGTATCTTTCTATAAGACTAGCCGGTCTAAGCCTAGGCTTAATTAAAGGCCCGTTAGCATTCTAATTGGTTTTTATACCATCATTCCAGACTAGAGATTTCCGGTAAATTGTACCTACGCTTACTTAAGTGAACACGGCTGAGTTATTAATTTCTGCTATTTAAGACAGGAGCTAGCTCAGGTAAATACTCTTAACTTATTTTCCCTATACGGGCTTGGGATACGGTATAATAATACCGCTTGGTCGGGTATTGAATCTTTAATCTTATTATGGTTAAATCATTGAGGTAACCCGGTTTAATCTGTATTGTTTGAAACAAAGACCTTTAGGGGTTAATGACCATGTCCCGGATATCCTAGTGACATCATTGTATTATAAAATGGCCACGTCTTAAGCACGGGGTGTAGGCATACACCTGACAGTGCTTAAGAGATAACGGTATCTCACTCTCTTGTGGGCCTATACTTGTGGCGTGTCTGTTAATCTGACTCGATTTCTACATCGGGCCCTGAACGTACAACGAACATGTAAATCTGTATACAAGGTTATAAATATAATTGTCCCAAGTTAAAAAGATTAATTTTGCCTCTATGCATTTTAATCCAAGTGTCGAAATATTTGCATGTCTTGTGCACCTAAACAAATTTTCATAAACATTTACAAAATGAGTCGGTTGAGTGTATTTACCAGTGAAAACTGACGTATTTTCCAAAAGGGTTAAGTGACAGGTACTGAACGTAATTGGCTGGAAGCTCAGGGCGTTTCTAAGGAATCTTGAAAGTTCTAGGTGCCTAAAGTCTGTTGAATAAAGTTTATGTTTTAAGATCCGCCTGTGGATCTTTTACTTCCGTTGTAATACTTTGATGTTACACTATTCGGATTGTAATATATTTATCCTTTTGCTTCCGCTGTGCATTTATATATTGTGTTGTTTGACTATGATGTTGCCAACCACGTCACGTTACTCCCCTACCGGGCCCACCGGTAACACGTGGAAATTCGGGGTGTGACACCAGGGTTGTGGTATATGATCACAAGCTATAAAAACGATTGAATTGTGGGTACAGTTTATATAAAAAGACACCTGGAGTGTCTAACTTCTCAAAGCTTATTATGAGTTTATCGAAGCTTGTAAGATTTTAAACCGATAAGTATAAATGTATCGCTTATATAACTAGATCTCGATTTATATCATGTGACGAGAAAAATATATATCATGATCCATTGAGCAAAACAAGTTCCATTGTCAAACCTCAAATATGCTCTTGAAGAAGCAAGATTGTTAAAGAATATGTAAGGTTTGAAACGACCACCATGAAAGTTGTGTGATTCTAATCCATTCATGAAGTGAATGTGATGATATAATGACCAATGTAAGGTCGCGATCATGTATATAACAACTAAAAAAACTGTAATGATGTCACCATGATAGTTCCTTGAACTGAATGTGATGATATAATAATTGGTGTAAAGTTCGTAATCATGGTAATTGAGGAAATTATTATGATGCTCAGGTAATGAGATCAACCATGTTAATAATGTAATGACTATACAATGATCGTTATAAAGGTCGTAAGATATAAGATTGATAAATCTTATACGACTCAACTACTTCTAAATTGATGGTAAACAAAGAGAGCATTATTTACAAGGAAAAATCGATTAAATTCTTTTCATTTGTCACACTTGAGACATATGCTCCTAAAGTAGCAATATCATTATAAGAGTTATGAAAAAATGAAATGATTTTATACTCATGTGACCGAGTAAATAATGAAAAGCTATAAAGCTTGTTTTGGTTCTACCCCATTCCCAAAATTGAATGTTATTATATATTAATCATTGTAAACGTAATGATGGACCTAATTGAGACATTTGTAATGATGAGATTGACTATAAGAATTGTAATGATGGTCATTTTAATAATAAGATGGACCACCAAAAGTGACAAACTAAGGAGTAATTGCATAACGTGATGGTTTTAACTTTGAAGTTATAATATATTCTCTCGTATCATACATTTTGTATTACATATGAGCAAGTAATACACATACGATCATAAACCAGAAGTTTATGGATCATAATTATTTAATTAGTTGGCATGACCGGTTAGACCACTCCGAATCAATGATGATGTGAAACATAATTAAGAACTAGAAGATTCTTCAAGATAATAATTAGCATGTAATGTTTGCTCTCAAGGGAAATTATATATTTGCAAAATAAACGAGGGTGTGTATACCTAAATATTCTCGAAACATGATACCATTTAGTTTTTTTTTTAAATCGATGCATCGTCTAAATGGTTATCAAATCCACAACTGAAGCTTGTGTGATTGTGGCTTAGCTAATGTGATAGCAAGCATATTAATCCAAATTAGTATATTTATTTGATAATAGTGAATTTGATTCCCAAGTTATTAACGATCATTGGAATACGTGTTATTATTGAGATGATTACTGAACGTCTATTATTGGTTACAAAGCCAATGATTATGAGAGGAGCGAAAGTTCATTTAGGTACATGTAATTTTATATATAGTACCATCAATTCACATCAAGCCAATAAGTTATAGTTCTCCCCATACAGTTGGTTTTTGGTCAGGAACCAAAGATGTCTCATCAAATATTTTGGTTGTGCGACATATATTGAAACTCATCCACCACACTGCACAAAGATAGGACTTCTAAAAAGTTTGAGAATATGTTAGGTATAAATAATCGTCTATGATTAAATACTTAAAGCCATTAGTGAGAAATTCGTTTATGGCTCATTGGTTTTCACTTTAGTGAATGAATGTTCCCAACATTAGGGGGAGATAACAAGCAGTTGGAAAGTGAAAAGTGAAATGAATTATCATGTCATCTTGATCCTCAGACTATAAACTATGAATTAGAAGTTTAAAGTATAATTCATTTACCAATATTAAAGAACAAATTACCAGACAAGTTCACTGACCTAAATAGAGTGACTAACTAAGTCACATAATCAACTGCTTATGCTCCAGTTATATTTGTGTCCCAAGAGGACAACCAAATATTTTTATAATGAGTCTATTGCATGCCTAAAGCATGGTAGACTAGTTAATTCCAATAATAAAATTCCTCGAAAATTGGAGCAAGTAATTAAGATGGTCAAGTCGAGGTTATAGTAATAAGATCTCCTGAAGAGACAATAGACATGATGGTTCAAGAAGAACCTCAGGTACCTGAAAATAAAGAGATCTCGATAAGTTGTATCATGTCTAAGATATGTATGGAATCGAAATAAAAACCAACGTCGTTATACTTTTGTATATAATGTAGCGCTTAAAATGATCAAATGATGAGGATCAAGATTTAAGATATGCCTATGAATGAATATTAAGAAAAGATTGGCCAAAAATGAAAAGACGCAAATAAGGCAAAGCTGAATTCTCTAATGACATGGAAAGTATCTGGACCAATAGTACATACAACTAAAGTTGTAAAATATGTTAGATATAAACGGGTCTTTTATGCGAATTATGTGAAAATCAAATTGAGTGATATAAGGAAAAATTGGTGGCACAATAATTTTCGCAAAGACCTATGATTGATTATGATGAGACGTATTCTCCAGTGGTGGATGCATTAACTTTCCAATATTTTATTAGTCTGGTAATATAAAGAGAGAATTGATATTCGTCTTATGAATGTTATGTATCATTTGATACTGAGAGTTTACATGAAAGTCCCGAAGGATTAAATTATGTAGGTCATGTAAAGTAAGTTCTCGAGAACAATGTGATCATTCTATACATATTCTGATTTGAATATGTTATGATTATTTTACATGTTGGATATAATTGGAACTCCTGATGCTTTTCTAAAGCAACCTAGTGCTTAAAAGGTTAATTGAAACATCTTAATGATGTAATACTTGTGCACCAAGAAATGTACATAGAAACTTGTATCTAGTGATTGTGATATCTCAATAAATAGTGTACATGCATGGTACAATATGGATTTTGAAGATAAAAACAAGTGTTCATGACATTTTTGCATATGATATAGATATCTATGTGTTATATGGGTAAGTTTATGTAGCAAAACTCATGAAGCGTGAATGCACATATATATTTGGATAAGATGGGCAGAATTCCCTCATGGATTGATAATGGCAGAAGCATTGATATAAAAACCTCAAGAACGTACTATATAAAGTTGACAAAATACGTATGGGCTAAAATAGTTGAGTCGAGTGTTGTACAACTCAAGATATTCGCATAAAGATGGATATAAGTTTGATTAAATTAGCCATGTTCTATGAACATTCTACTGTTAAAAGTTCATTACAATAACAATTTACAGTAATGATGTCTAGGCATCATTGAGAGAAATTGTCGAGCTTTTAGAGAGAGAATTTTTGAATGACCTTGGCACGGTCTAGTTATTACTTGAACTTCAGTTTGAGTATCTATGTAATTATATTTTACTAATCCCACAAGTACATCTAGAAGATGATGTTTGGATATTTTAGTATGGACATAGTTGAACCTTAAAGTATGTTAAAAGTTGTTAAGTCATTTGTTATAAGAAATGCATATTATCATCTCCAACCAAAGTAGAGATTCTCATTCTAGATGTACCATCGTTAAATGTATAAGTGCATTAATATGTTTTGCTAGCTATGTATGGTTATAATATCTTTCACTTGAGCTTATTGTCATGATATAACCTTTGTCAAGTGAAGAGACATTGGAATGAGTTCAAAGAAATATTTCAGGTATAAACGATATTTGATTATATTTTATTAACCCATCAAAACAAGTTTGGTTAGTCTTGTAGATGCAGGAATGTAACGAAACACAGTCGTGGACATATGATAATTTTTGGAATGAGGCACCTAAATTCTCGTTAGAAGATTATACAACATTGCTCAACATAAAGGATTGCATATTAAGGGATCAAGCGATAAATCATTCGCTACAAAAGCTTTATTCGACTTTCAAGGAAGATGGACACACGTCACTTAAAGGATACATGTTAAAATAAGGGGGAGACTTATTCAAGTTGCACTCTTTTCCCTTGACTAAGTTTTATCCCATTGGGTTTTCTTAGTAAGGTTTTTAATGAGGCAACATACCTGATCCAGAAGTATTAGGGGGAGACAATACTCGCTACACTCTTTTCCCTTAGCTGAGGTTTTGTCCCACTAGGTTTTCCTAGCAAGGTTTTTAACGAGGCAGCATCACCAAGCGTATTAAAGAATAGTATATTATCACGTGGATAGTCAAGGGGGAGTGTTATAAATAAACTTTATTATGGTGACTATCCACATTCTAACTCCCAACTCTTCATGTCCTTTGTATTAATGTAAGAACACTATATATAGAGGTTCTTTGTATTGCATGTTTACATCTCAATGAATAAGAATTTCTATTCACTTATTCTCATTAGTCTTGTTCTCTCATGTTTAGTATAGTTGTATATTTGTTGCTAATAGACCATTGTTTCACAACAAAAACAAATATTTTTTTTTAAACGAATGTGTGTATGTGATCGGTGGATGGTGTGGACACCACCTCTCTTTTATGTTAACAAACGTTGAAGGGGTAACGCCTACCCTTGGTTCCCCTTGAACGTCGATGACACAAAATTTGGCGTTGGTATGGGGTGAGGTGGCATGGGTGCCACCCCACAACTAATCTAAATGGTAATAGTTTAATGGAATTCTTGTTGGATATTGACGAGCAACTAAAAAGTTAACTAAAGGAATATAATAATAATCAAAGTAAACAAGTTGACCCCGAGTTGAACTTATGCTATGTTCTCGAGTTTAATAAACGATAGAAAAGAAGAGAAAATGAATTAAAGAGATATTAGAAAAGGAGTAGAGAGGAAAATTTTAATTAACTATCGTGTTCCTGAGTTCGAAGGAAATGAAAAAAAAGTAAGGATTTTATGTAGGGTAAATTACTTTTTGAGTCCCTATGCTTTAGGGATTTTAACCACTTGAGTCCAAAATCAAAATGTTTAACGCTCTGAGTCTACATAGCCACTTTTCTTAACCATTTGAGTTCAAATTTCTAACACTATTAGAATTTTTTGGTTAACTATTGTTAAATGATCAAAATACCCTTATAGTAAAAAAATAAAAAAAAATATATTATTCATCGACAACAGATTTGATCTCTCTCTCTCTCTCTCAACCTCATCTCTCTCTCAACTAATAATTTCCACCACCACTACACCTCTACCCCACCACCACCATCACCACTGCAATCTACCACCTCACCCTCTGCATATAATCTCTACATGAAGGGGTATGGTCCAAAAAAAAGCCGCGCAAACCTCCGTCAAGGTTGCGCACAGGACCATACTCCTTATTCAACAAATTTCTTATTGACAACCTCGCGCGGGTTACACCACATTTTATTTAGCCGGCGCGAGGCCTGGACAATAGGAAGCTCCAATTGCAACACTTAGCATTCTAAAAGAGCATTCAGTCATCCAAACCCTGCGCGAGATAGTTACGTGCCCAGCAAGAATCGCGCAGGACAGCGGCGCAAGGCTGTTTCAGATACTAACACAAGGTATAAGTGGCAGAAGAAAGGAGCCAATCAGCGTCCTACTGGCCCTGCTCAATCGTGCACCACGATCGTCTGACATGCAGGAGACAAAAAGTACTTAAGGACACCTACGTGGCACCAATCACAGGGCAGAGACACCTGCCCCACGATCTCCACTTACCTGCTGATGGCAGAGAGGCGGCCGGGCCGACAACCATGACACGTGGCTCCAATCACGGTGCGCCAGCACCAAAGAACTCCCAGAAGCCACTAACGGTCGACACCAGTGAGACAAAGAGCATATCATCCAAGTTGTCGCCTTCCGGCCCAAGGCCCATCAGCCCATATCCTCTTCCACCTCTCCGGCTATAAATAGAGACCTTAGTCCACAGGTTAAACATTCTACTCCCTCTACTCTCACTCTTAATACTCACTTATCTCCCCAAAACGGTCGCTTATTCTCACGCCGGAGCCCGGTTAAGAGGGAAACCCCCATATTCCCCTCTTAACGAGTAACGGTGTTCTGTTTTGCAGGATTACCCAGTCATTAAAGAGCTTAGAAAGCCATAATAAGATTAACCACTATGATAGGAACATAAACCAAACTGATTAACCCCATAATTAGTTCAGTGTTTCTTCATTGGCGCCCAACGGTTTTCTACAAATCACTTTCATCTTCTTTTTTCTGAGTTTTCGTTGTTTTTTCTCCTTCGATCATGGCTGGTCAAGGAATCATCCCTGAGTTTGGTTTTGGAGCAAACTCTAACGCAGTGTTGGCGAGGGCAATCAAAACGTCCAACCCCAACACATTGAAGAAATTGGCGAAATCGAAGTAACCAACACCGGGGGACCCCGCGGGAGCATCACCCGCATCACTCAGACGGTAACCCCCGGAAACAACGGCACTGGACCTTCAAACCCAGCTCCACCGCAGAACATCTCGGCGCTATTAAGGCTACCAGAGGGCGAAACTCTAGCCTCGTGGTACGCCAAGCAAATTGCCACCATTAATGAGGCGTACCAATCTTTGAGCGCACAACAAGAAGTCTTAACGGCAGAACCGTCCTTGGTTACACCCCAGGGACAGAGTCAGGGGGCGCGCCAGATACCCCCACAGCAAAACATCCAAGGAAGAGCTAACAGACCTCCCCCTACTAGAAGGCTAAGCGTGCATGACACGCGCGATACACAGGGAGAAACAGAAAGTTATTATGACTATCCATCACACATCCAAAGAGGTCCAGTTCATAGCCGGCCCACGCCGCGCAACATGAACAATGAATGGGAGGATACTGACCCAAATGATCCAACTTGGCAGGATGATGAGGGTTCGTTAGTCTTCAATCGCTTGCAGAGGAACCATGAATACTACAAACCAAGACAACACGTAGGGTACACTGAAGAGGCAGAGCGAGACTTTCGCCTCGCCTATCGACCAGCTGAAGCCGTAGAGCATTCAAAGTTCATTCCAAAGATCGCGCTGGCGCCGCTATCAAGAGAGAAATTACCTCCGACAGTTGGAAAATTTAATGGATTGACTGATCCTGATGATCACGTCAGAGTTTTTACAAGCGTTGGTTGCATGGGAGGATGGAATATGCCCATGTGGTTCCATCTGTTCATTCAAACTTTTACAGGGGCTGCTCGCGCTTGGTTCGACAGCCTCCCTCCGGGAAAGATCAAGTCATAGGTTGATTTCAGGACACAGTTTTTGAATCACTTCAGCCAGCAGAGACGTTACCAGCGTGATACAGCTGAGGTAGCGGACATCTGGCGCAGAGAGAACGAGGGTCTAGAAGATTTCATCACTCGCTTCAACAAGGAGTGTTTGGAAATTGGTGGCGTAAGTGAACAGCTCATGCGCTGCCACTTCAAGAAAGCCATTCGCTATGACAGTCTCATCAGAACTATCGTTGGGAAAGATGGAATGCCCAAAGAGTGGGATAAGCTCATGGAAGCCGCGAAGATAGTCGCGCAAACTGAAGAGTCACTGGCCGGCAACAACAACTCTTATATTGAAGATCGATTTTCCAAGGGAAACTCGCGCGACAACAACAAGCGCAACAAGCACAAAAGTAACGATTGGAAATCCGGAAGATCAAGGGGCCATGAAGAGAGGCCGCGCTATAGAGAAGATGCGCGCGAAACAATTGATAGAATCGGGTATCGAAAAGCAGTCAGGGATGATAACCGGGAAAAGCATTGGACTCCGCTCACGAAGACACCAAAAGAGGTGTTAATGACGAAGAATCACGACTTCAAGGCTCCAAGGCCTATGACGAACAAGAAGGGCCAAGACCCGAACCGGTATTGTGATTTTCACAAGGATACAGGCCATCTTACAGATGACTGTATCAGTTTACGTCAAGAGATCGAGAAAGCGCTGAAAAGCGGAAAACTAGGCCATCTGGTAAAGAATGTGCGCAAAGAGACACATCACATCCAGCGCAACGATGATGGAAGAGAGAAAAAAGTTAGACGTTTGGAAACGCACATGGTCAACGGGCCAAGATATAGCGCGAGAGATAAAGGCAAGCGACCCTACGAGCCGACATGGCAAGAGCAACAGGTCATTTTTCCGGTGGTGCGCGGGGGTCCTCGCGGCACGCGACCCATCGTTATCTCCGGTATTATCGGCCATTACGAAACTGAGTACGTCTTCATTGACCCGGGAAGTACAGCCGATATCATCTATGAGCAATGCTTTAATCAGTTCGACGACGAAGACAAAGCGAGACTCGAGCCGGTTGATTACCCTCTATCAGGATTTTGCAACGAAATGGTTTTCCCACTAGGCCAAATCAGCTTCCCCGTCACGCTTTCTGACGGGAAGCATTCAAGAACAACGAATGTAAACTTCATGGTGATGCCTGTCAAATCGAGACATGATGTGTTGATTGGGAGAGAAACCCAATGCGAACTGAACATGATAACTTCCACGTCCCACTCAGCGATAGGGTTTCCAACTGAGACGGGGGTGGCAATTATCTATGCCAAGAAAGAAACAATGTCGACAGAAGAGATGCGACCAACGAAAGCGGCGAAGGTTTCAACAACCGAGCCAGATAAATGGGTGTTAAACCGCAAGTACCCAGAGCAAACGGTGACGATAGGCCACGCAATCTCACCAAACATCAGAACGCATCTTAAGCAACTCCTGTTAAAAAATATGGATATCTTCGCCTGGACTCCAGCCGACATTACCGGTGTCCCGCGCGACATTACCGAGCATCGTCTGAATACTTATCCCTCTGTCGAACCAAAGGTGCAAAGAAGACGCAGCTTAGGGGCGGATAAGACTAAAGCGATGAATGAGCAGGCATGTGAGGTGCTAAAGGCAGGGATCTTGCGGGGGGTGCGTTATCAAAGTTGGGTGGCGAACCCAGTGATGGTGGAGAAGTCCAGTGGAGGATGGAGAATGTGCGTTGATTATACCGATCTCAACAAGGCATGTCCAAAAGATTGCTACTCTTTGCCTGAGATCGACAAAAAGATAGACTCTGTCGCACCATACAGATGGAAATGCTTCTTGGATTGTTACAAGGGGTACCATCAGGTTCAAATGAAGCTTGAAGACGAAGACAAGACAGCTTTTCGGACCGATCTCGGGATCTTCTGTTATACAAAGATGCCATTCGGCCTCAAAAACGCTGGCGCCACGTACCAGCGTCTGATGGACAAGACCTTCGCGGGAGATATCGGGAAACATATCGAAGTTTACATCGATGATCTGGTGGTAAAAAGTCCTGAAGAGTACCAAATGTTGAAAGACATCGAGAAAACATTCAACTCATTGAGAAACGTGAATATGAAATTGAATCCAGCCAAATGCTCCTTTGGCATGGAGGAAGGAAAATTCTTGGGCTTCATGGTCACTAATGGCGGATTCATAGTCAATCCGGAAAAGGTCCAAGCAATAGAGCGAATGCCATCACCACGAACAATTAAGGAAATGCAAAGGTTGGCCGGCCGCTTAGCCGCGCTGAACCGTTTTCTGTCGAACCACGCCGCGAAGTCATATCCTTTTATAAGCACTCTGCGCAATTGTGTGAAAAAGCAAGAATTCAAGTGGACGCCTGAAGCAGAGGTTGCTTTTCAGCAAATGAAGGAGTGTTTGATTGAGCTCCCTACAATGACCGCGCCGTTCGAAAAGGAGCCGCTCATCTTGTACTTGTCATCATCAGACAAAGCAGTTGGGTCGGTATTACTGGTGGAGAGAAATGGAGTCCAGACTCCAATTTATTACGTCAGTAGGGTGCTCACTGACCCAGAAACGAGATATTCAACAATGGAGAATTTAGTACTTGCATTACTACACGCCTCTCGAAGGCTACGCAGATACTTCACAGGGCACGTGGTCACGGTGCTCACCAATTTCCACATCGGCATGATATTGCAAAAACCAGAGACGTCTGGGAGGTTAGCAAAATGGGCGATCGAGCTGGGGGGCCACAACATCTTGTACAGGCTGCACCCAACCATCAAGGGTCAAGTTTTAGCGGACTTCATCACGGAAGTCCCAGTTGATAAAATCAAAGATTGTGAGCTTGTTGAGACTCCCGTGAAAGACACGACAAATGAGTTATGGATGTTGTACACTGATGGGGCCTCAAACGAGGTTGGCGCGGGAGCTGGATTGCGCCTCGTTAGCCCAGAAAACCATGAATTTACATACGCCATCAAGTTGGATTTCAAGAACACCAACAATGAGGCGGAATATGAGCCATTTCTGGCAGGCTTTCGCCTCACCATAAAAATGGGAGCTAAAAATCTACAAGCACACGTTGATTCACTTTTGATCGCCAGTCAAATCAACGAAATCTACGATGCAAAAGGCGAAGTCATGGCCTTATATCTGGATCAGGCGAAAGAATTGCTTCAACAATTCAAGTCATACAGGGTGGTCCACATCAATCGTTCCGAAAACAAACCAGCAGACGCCTTGACCAAGCTCGCTTCAACTTCCTTCCAACATCTCGCCAAAGATGTAAGGATTGAAATACTCAAAAATCCATCAGTCCTGCTGCGCCAGGTAAATGTGATCGAAATAGGGCAGCCATCTTGGATGACCCCTATAATTCAATATCTGCAAGAAGGAATACTCCCGGAGAGCAAAGCAGAGGCAAGGAAGATTCAAAACAAGGCCCTGCATTATGAGATGAATAGTGGTATTCTATACCGAAAGTCCTTCTTGGGGCCCTTGTTGCGCTGCGTAGACCCCCAGGACGCGAATTACTTGATCAGAGAGATTCACGAAGGGATCTGTGGCATCCATGCAGGACCGCGCATGGTTGTCGCGAAGATTATGAACGCTGGATATTACTGGCCAGGGATGCATGTCGACGCCCTGAAGGAGCTGCGCAAATGCGACTCCTGTCAGCGACACTTGCCAAAAACCCTGCGCCCAAAGAACAATCTTATCCCTGTATCCACTGCTTGGCCTTTTCAGCAGTGGGGAATTGATATGGTGGGACCTTTTCCTAATGCTCCGGGAGCCGTGAAGTTCATAATCGTGACCGTTGATTATTTTACTAAGTGGGTGGAGGCCTAAGCTCTCGCCTCAACCACTGCAATGATGGTGTGCAAGTTTATTTGGGAGCACATCATTTGCAGATTTGGTCTTCCACTCAAAATCACCACAGACAATGGTACCAATTTTGCTTCTGAGGATCTTCAAAATTGGATGAAGGAAATGCAAATTGAGCATACCTTCTCCTCCGTTGCGCATCCTCAAGGCAACGGTCAAGTGGAAAGCGTTAACAAAAGTATCGTCGAGGGGATAAAAGCCCGACTGGGCACAAAGAGAAGAGGCTGGGTAGATGAGCTCCCAAGCATCCTGTGGGCTCACCGAACCATGCCGAAGACAAGCACCGGCGAAACTCCTTGTAGCCTAGTATACGGCTTGGAGGCAGTTATCCCGGCTGAAGTTGGACTCCCCTCACCGCGCTTGACAGCAGTCAACACGGTTGACAATGAAGCAGAGTGCCGTCTCGCTTTGGATTTACTGGAAGAAAGACGCGAGATTGCGCGTATTAAAGAAGCGAAATACAAGACACAGCTGGAAAGGTACTACAATGCGAGAGTCCGCATTTGTACCTTCACTCCAGGAGAATACGTCTTCCGAGACAACGAAACTTCAAATGCTGAACGCCCAGGAAAACTCGCACCCAAATGGGAGGGCCCATACTTGGTACATGAAGTGCTAGGGAATGGGGCATACAAATTGCGCACCCTGGATGGACACATCATCCCGGGCACATGGAATGCGCAACAATTGCGCAAGTGCTATATGTAACTACTATGGGCCATGCGCCATTTCTCTCACGTTGGCCACGCGCCTTTTTAATTTCCTATATTGGCTAAACGCCCCTTATGTTACTTATCTGCAATGTATGATTGGCCTAAGCGCCTGTTTCTCAATTAATGAAAACATACGACATGTTTTCTTTTATCATAATGCTTCTTGAGTTACAAATGCATGTTAAACTTTTGATTAGCATGAAAACACTTCAGTAAATTACGAGCTCTTAAGTTATGCCTCCAAGGTTCTCCGCGAACATAGCGCGAGACCGAGCAGCTACACTCGCACAAGAGCCACACTTACATTTATTCGCGCTAACTTAACCAGAGTTTCTAACAACAGTGCAATAATTGTAACGAGACAGAATAAACATAAACATCATATTTAATAAACGCAATTACGCAACAATTACATAAAAACCAAGTATCTTTCATTCAAGCGCTACCGCGCAACTGGTTACATTTAACGACAGAAATTACAAGGCACAAAGCCTGTCAATACTACCTACTCAAAACCATCACCACCGTCATCATCATCATCACGCTTGTCGCCATCACCATCGCCATCATCATCATTGCCCGCCGTTTCCTCCTCATCAGATAACTCAACTGTTTCTGGGGGGTCAAGTATGGCCTTTAGACGGTGGCACCAGTCATCATGCTCTAGAGCCTCTGCGACCAAGTCCATCACAGGCAGCGATAGGTGATCGTAAGCATTTTCAGCGCGGGATAACTCGGCATCAGCTTGATAAGTCACTGAGCAATGACTAGTGTCGAAATCCTGTCCAAAAACCTCTGTAGCATGTTGCGCACATTCCAGATAACCGCCACGGTGACCAACCGCGCGAGAAGCATCTATAAGAGCAGCAACAGCCTTATCCAGTTCTCCAACATTTAGGATGGAGTTGGCCATCTACAACAAACATAACACATAAGTCAACAAGGTTGAAGAGTAAAGCCAAAGTTAAAAATATCATACCAGAACTAATCCTCTGCCGCGCAGCCACTCAGCCTCAGAGACCAAAGTATCAACGATGCCTTGAGCCTCGGAGTAGTTGTTTTGCGCCACATTAAGAGCAGATGTGCTAATGTCTTGCACCTCCTCCGCTTTCTGTTTGGCCTCCTCAGCGGTAGTTGCCTTAACTTTTTCAGCTTCAAGGTCGATTTCCAAGGACTCGCTTCGGTCAACATGCTCTTACAAGCGACGTTTCAACTCAGCAATCTCGACGTCCTTGGCAATCAAATCCTTATCTCTACTTGACAGCTGCACCTTAACCTCAGCCAGCTCAACCTACAAGCGATAAAAGACTCAGTTAATTCTGCTAACAAAAGCATAAACTAAAAGAGTAGTTTCTCGAACCTCAGCCTGCTCCTTAGCAGCTCAGCAACCTTGCCTTAGCAGCGACGCAAGGCTGTTTCAGATACTAACACAAGGTATAAGTGGCAGAAGAAAGGAGCCAATCAGCGTCCTTCTGGCCCTGCTCAATCGTGCACCACGATCGTCTGACATGCAGGAGACAAAAAGTACTTAAGGACACCTACGTGGCACCAATCACACGGTAGAGACACCTGCCCCAGGATCTCCACTTACCTGCTGATGGCAGAGAGGCGGCCGGGCCGACAACCATGACACGTGGCTCCAATCACGGTGCGCCAGCACCAAAGAACTCCCAGAAGCCACTAACGGTCGACACCAGTGAGACAAAGAGCATATCATCCAAGTTGTCGCCTTCCGGCCCAAGGCCCATCAGCCCATATCCTCTTCCACCTCTCCGGCTATAAATAGAGACCTTAGTCCACAGGTTAAACATTCTACTCCCTCTACTCTCACTCTTAATACTCACTTATCTCCCCAAAACGGTCGCTTATTCTCACGCCGGAGCCCGGTTAAGAGGGAAACCCCCATATTCCCCTCTTAACGAGTAACGGTGTTCTGTTTTGCAGGATTACCCAGTCATTAAGGAGCTCAGAAAGCCATAAGAAGATTAACCACTATGATAGGAACATAAACCAAACTGATTAACCCCATAATTAGTTCAGTGTTTCTTCACTACACTACACTGACGACATAATCTTGAATCTTGATATGCACACATCTTTGTGCTTGTTGCTTTTGAATTCATTGAAGATAAGAAACAACTCTGTTGATTCGAGTAGATCTGAACAAAATATATATATATATATATAGGTGATTCGTTTTAGAAAATCGTGTGTGCAGCTGGATGTTTGTGTTTATTCAAAGAAGTTTCAGATCTGAGTTTGAGTTTGTGAAAGCAGATTAATCGTAAAAGAAAGAGTTTGAAGTTGTCGCTGACTGTTTGCTGTTGAATTTTGTTGAATTTGTGGTTGTAATAAACTTGATTGCTGCTGATTGCAGCTGTACTAAAAGAAAGAGTTTGCGGCTGTAATAAAAAAGGGTTTGTTGTATTGTTTTCGAACCTGAAAGATGAAGAGAAAAACGGGATCGTTTCAAAAACTAGATTGTTGATTGAATAATTGAACTAAGAAGACGCAATCTGATCTGAAAGTTGATTTTTCGGATCTTGTGGTTTTCAAGTTGTGAGATTTTGAAATTAGATTCAGATCTGATATCAGAAACTGAACTTGTAATAGCTGCTGATAGTATTGTAACAGTTGCTGAGTTACGAGTTCGAAATTGTTTTTGTGCTAAAATCAGTTGATAGTGTGAACTATTCAAACTGTTTTTTTGGACAATATAAACCAAAAACAGATCTAAAATGAGGTTGCAGATCTCAAGTTTTTATGCAGGGGGGTCGATGGCGGTGGAGATCTAGTGGACAGACTGGACGAAGATTCAACTTTATATACTGCTTTTGACGTTTGTATGCAGGGGGGTTCCAAATTGTATGTAGGGCGGGTGCGGTGGTAGAGTGCAGTGGTGGTGGAAATGTTTAGTTGAGAGAGAGAGAGAGATATGAGGTTGAGAGAGAGATATCAAATATGTTGTCGAAGAATAAATATTTTTTTTTATTTTTTTAACTGTAAGGGTATTTTGGTCATTTAACAATACTTAACCAAAAAATTCTAACAATGTTAGAAATTTAGACTCAAATGGTTAAGAAAAGTGGCTATAGGGACTCAGGGCGTTAAACATTTTGATTTTGGACTCAAGTGGTTAAAACCCAAAAAACACAGGGACTCAAAAAGTAATTCACACCTTTTTATGTATTAAAAAACTTTTCTTTCCAAATCTTTCTGATTTGGAAGGATTTACAATGAAGGAAAAAGACATTTTCCTTCATTTTCTCTCCACTTCTTTTACTAAAAAAACTCTCGAACACGTTTGTTTTACAATATTTCAAATCCTTTCATTTCCTTCGTCAAATGAAACTCGAGAACACAACGTTAAGCTTGAAAAACTATATACGAGCTGAACTCAAGCTTTAGAAGCAAAGTTCGAATTGAGCCGAGTATAAGCTTGAGATTTCACTAACGCCTTTACACCCCTTTACAGGGTTTAAGTTCCAAAACCGTCATCTCTTAAATCAAAGCCCTCCTCTCTTGAACCTCGTTTCTCATTCATCTAGGATTTCTAATACACTCTCATCCGCCATGGCCAACAACAAGCTAGATATGTTATCTCTAAAGACGGAATTTTCCACACATCACGCATGTTCCTTTAAGTTGAACATCTCGCAATATATACAAACTCAAATTTAAGTATCAGACTTTTGTTGTAGCCAAATTCCAAACTTTTAAACGATCTAAATAACTGATTATCAAATACCATTTTATGGACTTGTTTTACTAGCCAACTGAAGACTTCTCCACAAGCAACAACAATCGGCCTCAGAGTATAATAACTTTCAAAAGGTTGGGTGGGTTTTTTAATCGTTTTAGATCAGTGTTTCAGACCCGGACTAGCCGGTCGGACCGGGAGCCGGGACCTTGGCCGATCCGGTTTCAGGCTATTGGACCGGATGGATGAGAATCGGGAGGTTGGATTAGGAACCGACCGGTCAGACCGGAAAACCGGGAGGTCAGACCGGGATTTTAAGGGGTTGAACCGGATTTTGTTTAAACAGAATCTCATTTTACCTTATTTATTTAACTACCCCACTATTTAATAACAATAGTGTTGTTTAACTAAAAAAATAAATAAAAGAGAAATAAAAAACGAATGTGTGTGTATGTGTTTGGTGGATGATAGACCTCTCCTTTATATTAACAAACATTAAGGAGCCCTTTAGTGCCCCTTTAACGCCGATGACATAACCTTTGGCGTTGGTATAGGGTGAGGTGACGTGGGCACCATCCCACAACTAGTCTAAATGGTGACAATTTAATGAAATCATTGTTGGATATTTATAGGCAACTAAGAGGATAACTAAAGTAACATAATAATATTCAAGTTCTGCTACACATTTTGTCAAACGAAAATTAAAAAAAAAGTTCCAAACAATCTTCTTTAAAACACTAAAACTTAACATAAGTTAACGGGTTACCCAAAACTAGATCCATCTTACAAACAAGTCATGTTAACTACCTCAAAACTTGTATTTGTTGTGTTTGGTTTCGAATCATGTCTGGAATTGCCTACAAAAGAATTCAACTACTCACGCATACAACACATAAATACAAGGTAGAGGTGCAAACAAGCTGAGTTACTCGTGAGCTATACGAGCCCAAACCTAAAAACAAGATTGTTAAGTGAACGGGCCAAAGCCGAAGCTTCGCTTATCGAGCTCAAACCGGCTCGCGAGGCTAAACGAGTCTGCTATTTATATAAGTTTTATTAATAAATTAAATATATATATAATAATTATTATTACTAATATAAATATAAACTCACTAATAAATAATAAACGAACCGAACTCAAACCGAGTTAAGTTCTGATAAGTTAAACGAGCTCAACCCTTACACTCCTTATAAATTCCAAAACCGTCTCACTTAAACCAAAACCCTCCTCTCTTAAACCTCGCTTCTCGTCTCATCTAGGGTTTAGCGTTTCTCATCCGCCATGGCCAACAACAAGCTAGATATGTCCGATCTCACCGCAGGTATCTTCTCATAAAACCACTAGCACTCTCTTCAACTAACCCCTAGCACCATCTTCTAACTTACTGTATTGTTAATCTGTGTTGTTTTATTTCATTAGCTCTTAGTGCAGAGGATCGTGCTGGACTTGTGAACTCCTTGAAGGTTTTAACCTTTTAATTTAATTTTTCATGCTCATTCATCAGTCAGATTTTGTTTTTTTGTTTTACTGATAAGTGTTTGATAAATGATAATACGTGCGTTTTGAATTTTTTACAGGATAACAACTTTCAAAAGGTTGGGTGGGGTTTTTAATCGTTTTAGATCAGTGTTTCAGACCCGGACCAACTGGGAGCCGGGACCTTGGTCGATCCGGTTCAGGCTATTGGACCGGATGGATGAGAATCGGGAGGTCGGATCGGGAACAGACCGGTCAGATCCAAAAACCGGGAGGTCGGACCGGGATTTTAAGGGGTTGAACCGGATTTTGATTAAAAAGAATCTCATTTTACCTTATTTATTTTTATATTATTTTGAATGTCATTCGGTTCTCACATTCGGTCGAAACGGTCCGACTAGTAGACCAGTAAGTAGTCCGTTTCTGAAAACATTGTTTTAGATCCCAATGACCAAAAGAGCAAGATGATGTACAAACCAAATAATGTCACCCCACAAAATTGTTAAGTATATATAGATTGTATCCTTACGTTGATCCAGTATTAGAAATATCAATTTTTATGTGTTTTAACTATCATGGTGTGTGGATATAATTTTTTATTACACATTTTTTAACATTGGTTTTAAATTTTATGTATTTTAAGTTTGTAGATATATAAAAAAAACTAATAGTTAAACTAAGTGATTTATTATGAAAAATATAGAAAGTTGATGTCCAATAAGTTCGCTCAACATAGATCAAATCCTTATACTTGCATGACTCAGTTTTTCATGCTAGGTTGGTTGAAGTGTCTTGGGAGTATATGTATTGGGTTAACTAAAAAATGTATAATGTTTTATCACGTACATAGTGGAATTTAACCACCCCACTATTTAACAACAATGGTGTTGTTTAACTAAAAAATAAATAAAAGTGATATTAAAAGACGAATGTGTGTATGTGATTGGTGGATTATAGACCTCTCCTTTATGTGATTGCTGATATCATTCAAATATGTGCTAAAACAATTATCTTGATTAATTTTCATTTGCTAATATAATTCAAAAGTGCTACTTTTATGTATGTATTGTTTTGGTATGTGCTAATTTAACTTTTTTTAAGTGCTAGGATTTGTTCTTACGGTTTGTAGGATAAATATGGTTTGTACCGGTACCAACCCCATAATATTCAAGTTCTGCTACACATTTTGTCAAAGGAAAATTAAAAACAAAGTTCCAAACAAAAAAAAAACTTAACACAAGTTAACGGGTTAACCAAAACTAGATCCATCTTACAAACAGGTCGTGTTAACTACCTCAAAACTTGTATTTGTCGTGTTTGGTGTCGAATCGTGTCTGGAATTGCCCTACAAGAGAATTCAACTACTCACGCATACAACACATAAATACAAGGTAAAGGCGCAAACAAGCCGAGTTACTCGCGAGCTACACGAGTCCAAACCTAAAAACAAGATTGTTAAGTGAACGGGCCAAAGCCAAAGCTTCGCTTATCGAGCTCAAACCGGCTCGCAAGCCTAAACGAGTCTGCTGTTTATATAAGTTTTATTAATAAATTATAAAAAATAACTAAATTATATACAAAACAATAGTTATAACTAATATAAATATAAACTAACTAATCTATACTATATAATAAAAGAAACCAATGAGAGGACACACGTCATTCATTTAAGCCATCTATTTTTTATAGATAATTAATATCAATTAAAAGATAATTATAAATTTAATTTAATATAAATTTAAACAATTCGTATAGGAGATAATATAATATTTTAAAATATTTATCAGATTTCAAAATTATTTGTAACGCCCCCAAACCCGGATGTTAAATTACAAGCATGTTTTATTTTACACAATGTGATATGGGGTAACTAAGTTAACTTAGTTGTATATGCCAGTTAAATGGTAAGGAATGGAATTTTGTGACTAACAAATAACAAACAAAACTACAAGGACAAAAAGAGGGTAAGTTGGAAAGTGTTTTAATTAAAACATAAAAAGAAAAGGGAAACCCCATTTGGGGTAGATGTATATGTCGACACACACACATAGTATGTGTGTGTTTTTGTGTGAACCAAAGGAAGAAGAAGGAGAGGAGAAATCTGAAATTTTGCATGGATAATCTATGAATTTAGGGGTGTTCATCACCTCCTAAGCATCAAGTAAGTATCTAATTCACCCCTTAAACCTTCTTGATTGGAGTACTTGGTGGGTTTTGATGAATCAACCCCAATTGGGTAAATTGGGGATGTTAGATGGTTGGATTTGTGTATGCATGCACTAATTGAGTGTCAATAATGATTTAATCATCTTAATTAGGAGTTTTAATGGAAGAACCCATGTTCAAGAACTTGGGGTTTTGATGGTTTATGGTTTAATATGAATGAGTTGGATGAACTAGAGATTTTGTTATGTTGATGTCTATGTGTGAATGGTACTTGTTGATTAGTAAGGAGATTTGATGAATTATGTATGAACTTGGAAGATCGTGCATAAATTAGTTATACATTGTGCATTAAATGGTGTACGCACACCAGGTGTTTGATGAAATGCTTAGTATAAGCTAGTATGTGAAATTATATGCTAAACAAGGGATGAACATGTGTGGAGTTTGATAATGACATGATTGATGATAATTAGACATGAGAAGATGTATTGTAGAAGGATTTCGTAAGAAGGTGTAGCTGATGGTATGATTGGGTAGAATTATGCATTGGAACTCGTACTCTATGCTTGAATGATGAGGTGCACAACTTGTGTTGGACCAATTGCCTATTGGTAATTTAGAAATGAATGTGCACTAAGTATATAACATATGAACTTGCTAGTAAATAATGATGTTGTGATTATGTTAAATAGACTAACCTTGAATGTGGTTGTCAAATGTGAGATAATGAAAGCATTAGCATGTGAAAGTATGTGTATATGAATGTGTATGTGTATATAATTTGGTGTCGTGTGGCTGTAAGCATATTACATCATGAGTTTGAAATGTATATAATGTCATTAGTATAGGCTAATATGATAACACGAATATATGAGGTTAAGTAGAAAGTTCATATAATAAACCGTTGACTTCTGAAAGTCAACTGTGCATAAGTAGCAAGGTTAGGCTTTTGTCACACTTGTAATGTTATAGAATGTTAAATGGTACGTGTTATATCGATATGTGTTATATGTGATGACGAGATGAATTATATGAGTTGAAAAGATATGATTGTGGGAATATGCCTTATGCTTGTTAGAATTGACTAATGAAAGTCAAATGTGAGATATGCATTTGATATGATCGTTAATATGTACAATCATGTATGCTAACAAGAATGTGATTGCGATGACATGAAAGTATAGGGATCATGTCGAGATGGAATCAAGCACGAAAGGCTAACGAGCCAAGACGAGGCAAGGAAGCGGATACGAACACAGACGCATAAGGTAAGTGTTTTCCGGAATCACTTCTTATTTATAAATGAAGTTAAGGTGGTAAGTCTTTGGTGGTTATCTATGTTTGGAATTACACGGTAGAAGTGAACGGGTCAAAATGTAGAAAGAAACATAGCATGATGCGGTAGATGGTTTGATCTTGGGGTTAAGTAGTAAAAGGATATGGGGGCTTAAATTATGGTCACGTTACGTCTTGGAAGCGTGAAAAATGTGGAAGAAGGAAGTTCAGGTATCTAACGGTTGTCTTGTGAAAATTAAAAAGGAAGAAGGGTTAGAGTGAAAGAACCCGTCGTAAGCTACGGCAGGTCAGCCGTAGCTTACGGCCAAGCAGACAAGGGGAAACAGCAGCAAGCTGCCGTAATCTACGACATGTTCACTCAAGAGTTAAACGTTCACTCAACAAGAATGTTCACTCAATAGTTGGAACGTTCACTTGTTAGCAAGAATGTTCACTCAATAGTTGGAACGTTCACTCGTCAGCAAGAATGTTCACTCAATAGTTGGAACGTTCACTCGTCAGCAAGAATGTTCACTCAACCGTTGGAACGTTCACTCATTAGCAAGAATGTTCACTCAACAGTTGGAACGTTCACTCGTCAGTAAGAATGTTCACTCAATCGTTGGAACGTTCACTCGTCAGCAAGAATGTTCACTCAACCGTTGGAACGTTCACTCATTAGCAAGAATGTTCACTCAACAGTTGGAACGTTCACTCGTCAGCAAGAATGTTAACTCAACAGTTGGAACGTTCACTCGTCAGCAAGAATGCTCCCTCAATAGTTGGAACGTTCATTCGTCAGCAAGAATGTTCAATCAACGGTTGGAATGTTCACTCATTAGCAAGAATGTTCAATCAACGGTTGGAACGTTCACTCGTCAGCAAGAATGTTCGTTCAACAGTTGGAACGTTCACTCGTCAGCAAGAATGTTCACTCAACAGTTGGAACGTTCACTCGTCAGCAAGAATGTTCACTCAACAGTTGGAACGTTCACTCGTCAGCAAGAATGTTCACTCAACAGTTGGAACGTTCACTCGTCAGCAAGAATGTTCACTCAACAGTTGGAACGTTCACTCGTCAGCAAGAATGTTCACTCAATAGTTGGAACGTTCATCCGTCAGCAAGAATGTTCACTCAACAGTTGGAACGTTCATCCGTCAGCAAGAATGTTCACTCAACAGTTGAAAATTTCACTCATCTGCAAGAATGTTCACTTATGAGCAGGAACGTTCACTCAAAGTATGTGTGGGAAAGAAATAAGTTTAGAAATATGTATGTGTATATATATACCTACATGTTAGTGGTAGAATCCATAAGTAAGCATGAAGAGAAATGAACATGCACGTAAGTTTGTACGTATGAGACTTATTCATATGGATGTTTGTGACTAGGATATGTTAGTAAAAATTATATGGGAATGTAAGTGGTATGTAAGGGCTTGTATGTATGTATGTGTATGTGTGTGTGCGTATAAATATACGTATGTGTGTATGCACGAAATGGGATTGATTGTACACGAAAGAATAACGCTTGTATACATGTATGCATGGCTACAATACTTTTGAGTATTAACGTTACTAATCAAATGCTTTGAGAATGAAATGAAATGCAGGTATACTATTGTTGTCCTTATGAAGATTTAATGATTGGGATGCAAGATTGTATTTGGAATGATAATAGAAAGGATTAGCAAGAGTAGAAAGAATGTGGCATGGTCATTTAATTATGTATGTTTAGATTATGAATGACGTAACCAAATATTAATGATGCGCGTGTATGTGGTGATTGCAGGTTGCACGGACTTAACATCATTAAGAAGTCTAAGAGGTTGAAGATCAAGTCAAAGAGCAAGGATTGTACGGAAAGAGCAGTGACATGACTTATATTTATATATTACATTTGATGCGTTAATTAAGAATGAAGGTTGTAAATCTTTTCAAGAAAGTGTTTGACATTTTAGAAATGAACCTCCAAATATATAATATAGATAAGAATGAAAGAATTTTTGAGTCGGTATTTTCCGTTGCGTCTCTTTTGGTTAAAACGTGTTAGGGTGTTACATTATTTATCCTGAAATTAACAAAATATGTACGCTAAATATAAATTAATATAATATAAATGATTTATTTATTTATTTTATTAAACTAAAGTAGTTAAGGATAGAACCTATTTCAAAAATGTTTATAAGGGGTAAACAAAAATATTAATCGACGTTTATTGGTTCTATACTTTTATTTTCGTGTTCAACTCTCAACTCAAATAAGGTAATCACTATTTTTACGTGACATTTATAAGAACCATCACCGCAATCCCCCCATCCATCGTATACTGAGTATATCCGTTAGTTCTTTTTAAAGATATAATTTTTTATTAAATTCATTCAACTCGTGTAATAAACGAGGTTTTTTAAAATAATATAAGATTTTTATTTTTTACTATACAAAATTACATTTATGTAACTCGTGTAATACACGGGGTTTTAAAAAATATAACTTTTTTATTATGTATTATATAAAATTAGATTTATTCAATCCATATAATACATAGGGTTTGTAAAGATATAACTTTTAATTGTTTGGTATATAAAATTACATGTGTTCAACCCGTATAACATATGAGGTTCTTAAAAATGTAACTTTTTTCATTATTTAATATATAAAATTAAATTTACTCAACCCGTACAATACACAGGTTTTTAAAAATATAACTTTTTTTATTATTTAATATATAAAATTACATTTATCAACCCATGTAATAAACGAGATTTTAAATATATATTGTTTTATTATTTGGTATATAAAGTTACATTTATTCAACCCGTGTAATAAACGAGATTTTTAAAGATATTTTTTTTATTATTTGATATATAAAATTACGTTTATTTAACCCGTGTAAAAAAACGGGATTCTAACCTAGTAAATAATAAACGAACCGAACTCGACAGAGTTAAGATTTGATAAGTTAAACCAGCTCAACCCTTACACTCCTTATAAATTCCAAAACGTCTCAACTAAACCAAAACCCTCCTCTCTTAAACCTCGCCTCTTATCTCATCTAGGGTTTAGGGTTTCTCATCCGCCATGGCCAACAACAAGCTAGATATGTCCGATCTCACCGCAGGTATCTTCACATCTTCTCACAAAACCACTAGCACTCTCTTTACCTAACTCCTAACATCATCTTCTAACTTACTGTATTGTTAATTTGTGTTGCTTTATTTCATTAGCTCTTACTGCCGAGGATCGTGCTGGACTCGTGAACTCCTTGAAGGTTTTAACCTTTTAATTTAATTATTCATGTTCATTCATCAATCAGATTTCGTTTTTTGTTTTATTGATAAGTGTTTGATAAGTGATAATACGTGCGTTTTGAATTTGTTTTGTGAATTGTTTTACAGGATAAACTGCAAAATCTGGCTGGACATGACTCTCTTGTTCTTGAGAATTTGACTCCAGCTGTTAGGAAGCGAGTTGAGGTTTTGAGAGAAATTCAGGTGAAGGAGAAGATTGATTGTTAATTAGTTTGATTGCAGCTTTTAAATTTTGTTAAATCATGCTTAATTAACTAGATCTGATTTAGGTATATAATATATTGTGTTAAATCATGTTTAATTAATTAGATCTGATTTAGGTATATAAGTTACATGGTTTTAAAATGGGCGCGTGCCTCACCGAGTTGATAGGGTCTAAAACTGAGGATAAGCGCATCGCTTTTCGTACGGGAGGTGCATTTTATTTATTTAATCATTTTTTGTAGTTTTTGTGGGTGTTTGGGATTCCTTCTCAAAGATGACTTATTAACTTATATCATAAGTGAGAAGTTAGAAATTCTAACTTCTCAAAAATAACTTCTCAACACACAAAATCCTCCAAAATAAGCTAGCCCAAACACTCAAAAAACAACTTATTAACTTTTATAAGTCAATAAGTCATAAGTTGCTCCAAAAGAAGCTAACCCAAACACCCCCTTTATAGGTTTCGAGCATCACTTACTCAAAATTTTGACATAAATAAACTATATGTACAATTTAAAAAAGTTACATGTACAACATCATGATGTACAAAACCTTTTCTCGTATGAAACGCATGCCTTAAGCTGCGCCTCATGCCGATTTTCTGTGTGCTTTTTGCACCTTAAGTGTGCTTTCTGTACACTGCTCGCATTTTGTAGTCTGAAGTGCGAGCCTACGCGTCTAGGTGTGCCTTAAGTATGTTTTTAAACGGAGATCAGTCCTCATATCTTTGTAATTATATGCAGAGTGAACATGATGAGCTAGAGGCGAAGTTTTTTGAAGAAAGAGCAGCACTTGAATTGAAATACCAGAAACTGTACCAGCCGCTGTACGCAAAGGTGTGGATATATAATTTTAGATAACTATAAGTCGCACCGTGAGATTGGCATTTATGATTTCTTCCATTACTATGTTTACATTGCATACAAATTTGTAGCCTTTGAATGGCACAAACTGATCCTACAAGTTGTTTTCACTTGAATGGTTATGTTACTTTTTGTGTAGATAATGAACAACTTGGTAAGAAATGTGTGCTTCATACTTTATTGTTTGACCAAAAACTCACTCTGATCATTTTGACTAAAGCTAAAATGGCAAAATAAATACTGCTTACATGTTGGTTTGCTTCTTGTCTACTTGTTAAGTTGCTATTCCCATCATATGCTTGTCTACGATATGGACAAAACATGAATATGGTGTTTACATTGTCCACATTACTTTTTCAATCTTTCACATCATAAATAGATAGATGTATTAAACAACACCGAATGTAGGCATCGACTAACTGACAGGCCATTTGGGTTGGTTTTTGATCCACCAGTTGTACCTACATAGTGTTGTGTATACTGAATTATTATGCTTTGGAACTGCAGAGATATGATATAGTAAACGGTGTTGTTGAAGTTGATGGATTAAAGGATAATTCCGCAACTGATCAGGCAGATGGTAATTCAAAAGAAGGTAACATACTCAATATATATACATTATGATTCACACCTCTTTTCTGTGTGTAAAAACCAACTTATTATTTTGAACAATTTTCAGAAAAGGGTGTGCCTGAATTTTGGCTAACCGCAATGAAGACCAATGAAATTTTGGCAGAGGAGGTAAGACCCCTGTTAATAACTTTGTTATATCTATGGTTTTTTGTTTCTGCAATTCAATGATTTCTATTTTGGCACTATTACCAGATTTCAGAACGAGACGAAGATGCTCTAAAGTATCTGAAGGACATTAAGTGGTGCCGGATTGATGACCCCAAGGGCTTTAAGCTCGAGTTCTTTTTCGATACCAATCCATATTTCAAAAACTCAGTTTTGACCAAAGTATATCATATGATCGATGAAGATGAGCCTATTTTAGAGAAGGCAATAGGGTAAATCATCATATAGTCATATACATGTCTAGTTTCATAAGTTTTTGGGGTAAAATACTCAGGCTGCAAACGAACGGAACGAAGTTTGTTAAGAAATATATGTGTTCATGAACTGTTCTGAACACTTACCGAACTAGATTTTATGTTCGTGTTTGTTTGTTAAGTAAATGAATGTGTTCATGTTCGTTTGTTAGTTTTAGGCAGCGAACGAAAACAAACGTTGATGAACACAAGCTGATGTTCATGAACACAAATGGAAACAAACGAACACAAACACGCGTTCATGAACATTGTATATAATACACTGGCACTTCTTAAATATTTTATTTGTCGGAATTTTGAAGTATTTAAATAAAATATAAAAATTAAAAACACTAAGGAACTATCTAACATAAACGAACACGTTACCGAATGTTCACGAACATAAATGAACGGACACGGCCTCTGTTCATGTTCGTTTATGTAACTAAACGAAATTTCTTGTTCGTGTCTGTTCATGTTCGTTTATGTAACTAAACGAAATTTCTTGTTCGTGTTTGTTTGTTTAAAGAAACAAACGAACTTCTCGCCGAACGGTTCACGAACTGTTCGCTGAACGTTTGGGTTGTTTGCAGCCCTAAAAATACTTCTTCGCGTAATCTTAAACTCATGTTATGCTTGGTATTTTGCAGGACGAATATTGAATGGCTACCGGGAAAATGCCTGACACAGAAGATATTAAAGAAGAAGCCAAAGAAGGGATCAAAAAATGCTAAACCTATCACTAAGACCGAAGATTGCGAAAGCTTTTTCAACTTTTTTAACCCTCCACCAGTGCCTGAGGATGCCGATGATCTTGATGAAGAAGAGGTAATGTTTTATTTGTATGCACAGATTGATGCCACAAATGAATACATTTAGTTATGCAACTTTTTATTGGCAGGCTGAAGAACTTCAAAACCGAATGGAACAAGATTATGACATTGGGTGAGTAGCAAGGTTTAAAAAAACGGAAACGAGTTTCGAGGCGTTTTCCCTTCGCCTCACGAGGCATAAGCCTCGAGGCGAACTGAGGCGTAAGCCCGAGGCGGAGTTAAAAAATAAATATAAATATTATATATCTTATAAAAATAGTAATACTAACTAAATTCATCATCAAATTCATCAAAATAATAAAAAACACACATAAAAAAGACATAAATTGTTTGAAATTGACACAAAAACTCAAAAACATCAAAAACAAATATCAAAAACCCCTGAGGCGCACCTGAGGCGCAGCCTTTTTAGCGCCTCAGCCCCTCTGAGGCGCACATACAGTATAAACCCCCTGAGGCGCGCTTCAGAATCGTTTTTTGACCGTTTCGCCTTGAGGCGCGCCTCGAGGCGCACGCCTCAACCGTTTTTTAAAACCATGGTGAGTAGTATAATATAAATTTTAGTTAAGAAGCTGCAATTTCGACCCATTTTTTTTATAATTGGGTTGGTCTGGGTTATGTTGTGTTTGATCTCAAAGGGGTCAAATGAATAAGTTTGGCCTAGAGTCAAATGTGTAGGTTAACGCACATAGGTTACAAGTAGGCCATAGTTTTTTTGTATGCATACAGTTTTCTAATTTGTTATTAGAGTAAAATGTCATTTTCGCCCCTGAGGTTTGGCCAGTTTTGCGACATTTGTCCAAAGGTTTGTTTTTTCGCATCTTGATCCAAAAGGTTTAAAAATCTTGCATCCATTTTTTCAGTTAAGTCAGGGGTATTTTTGTCTTTTTTGTTAAAGGGCTATTTGGTCTTTTGAATACTTGTACAGTACGCTAAATGTTTGTACATAAAGTGAAAAAGACTGGATTGCCCTTGAAGTTAACAAAAAAGACGAAAATACCCGACTTAACGGAAAAAGAGATGGAGTTAACGAGCCGGATGAAAATGGCAAGATGTCAAATCTTTTGAATCCAGATGTGGAAAAACAAACCTTTGGACGAAAGTCGCAAAACTGACCGAACCTAAGGACGAAAATTGCATTTTACTCTTGTTATTATAAAAGATATGGATTATTATTGCAATAATAGTATTTTTGTAATCATGATTAGCATATTAATATTTCACAGTAAATAAGACAGAAAAAATGTTTACGGGCCACCAACGCAACCAGTTTGTTTTACTCTACGAAAATTGAATCTTTTCAACTTGAAGCCATTATTCAACCCGCTTGACTTGCTCATCTTGCTACTTCTATTTAAACTGACAACGTGAATGTTTTGTATCTAATATAGTTCAACCATACGGGACGAAATTATCCCTCACGCTGTTTCATGGTTTACGGGTGAGGCTGCTGAGGATGATGAGTCTGATGGCATAGGAGAAGATGACGATGAAGAAATTAGTGATGAAGATGAAGATGAAGAAATGGACGATGACGAAGATGATGAGGATGATGATGAAGTTGAAGAGGAAAGCAAGAGCAAAAGGAAAACAAAGGTGAAATTTTCTTCTGTACATCCTAGGATATGCTAACATCTTTGTTATATATTATATAATGTGTTCTTACAGCCTTCTGCACGGAAGGTATGGATTTTAACAAAATAATTGGTCAAATGGGTTGCAGGGAATCCAATTTTTTTTTCAATCGTAAATACTTTATTAAAAAGTTGTATTATTAGGTATTAATATCGATATGTAATCATATTTAGCACATTCTTATCCATTAAATTTAAAGAAAAAAAACTAAAACCATGATGTCTGGTCAGTCTGACTCTCTGACCAGCAAATGACCCGTTTGACCCACGGACCCGCTCATTTTGTCACCTCTAGTTTTTTCTATACTATTTTTAAATTTATTTTTCAGCGATGAATGGCTATTAGTTTTTACAACTTGGTCATTGTGTGAATAGCAGAAAGGCAGCATCTCAAATGGCACCACAGGAGAAAACGGCGAAAAACCTCCTGAATGCAAACAACAGTAATTTTGAGGTGGCAATGGAAGTGGTTATTTTTTTGAATTTTGTTCGAGCGTATGGAATTGTTGGTTTTAGAATTTTGTCCTACTCTTTATTTAGATTCTCTCATTTTGTGTATGAGGTTTAGATTTATCTGTTAAGATGTCCAGATTTTTGTTAGGTTTACATTCTTTATTCAAGTTATGTGTGTTTTTGGTCATCTTGGTAGTGAAATGAAACTGGTGTACCATTTTTGTTATATTTGCTCAGTGCATTACATGTTTGAAGTTGGTTGTCCTTGTTCCAGGTATATAGAGAATATATGGTCTTAGATTTGTGCTTGTGGTTTTAAGGTGTTCACTATTGGTGTTGTAGCATCTTGAAAATCGTAGTATTTAGAAGTGTGAAAATTAAGTGGGTTTTAGTTTATGGAATGGATTTTAGACCCAAAATGGAAGGTTTATGATAGGCTTTGGGCATTAAGTATTTACTATATGAAACCTTAATCTCAAATTCTAAAGAGAAGTTAGAAAGAGAAAGTGAAGGTTTATGATAGGCTTTGGTTCATTGTTTGGTCAAAATTCTGGAGAGAAGTTAGAGAGAGAGCAAGTGGGGTTTTTGGAGAGAGAAAGTAAAGATCAAGAATCAAAGTTCAAGGTATTCATGATGGGTCGTATTATTGGCACACCTTGGCTGATTAAATCGACACCCTCAATACGCATCGTATAGGGCTATACGATGCGTATTGGGGCTGGTAATTAATTCTGTGTCAGTCAACGACTGACATTGTCTCACGGGGGTTAACGTTATACGCATCGTATAGGCCTATACGATGCGTATTACTTTTTTAGACAGTACGATCAGCTTTCTGTCACTGTTGAGTGACGTAAAGTGATTGACGTATGCCCTATACGCATCGTATAGGACTATACGACTCGTATTATTTTCTGAATTTGAATACTTCTGCCCCTATTTAAGCGACGAAGAAGCCGATATATATATCGTCTTCGTTATATATTCACATTCACTAACAAACATGTCTTGGTACAAGTATGTTTTCGGTGAGCCGTCTGAGGCGGACACGAGCACGTTTATTCCGGATAGCAGTGTGGTATATCATTTTTTTTAACTTATTCTGTTTTTTTTTTATAAAATACTTAGCACACCGTTTGTATTAGGCGGGGTCTAATGTCCCTGATTCTTACGATTTGGGTGGAAATGATGATCACGCGCACGAGTTCATGTCGGGCTATCGTCCCCGTCATAATGAATCGTCGTTGCCAGACCTCAACGGACAGGAAGAATATGGCAATAACGTTTTCGTTAGTGGTCCCTCGGGAGTACAAGGAGACCTTAGTCACCCTTCTTACGTGCAAGAGTCATTGGGTGACGATCCAGCCGTGCAAGAGTTATTGGGTGACGAGCCACCCGTGCTAGAGTCATTGGGTGACGAGACACCCGCTTACCCTGAAGTTTCGTACAAAACTGATCAGGTATGAACGATATATATTTTTGTTAAATGTTATATTTTTTTCTGTTAAATTATTATACAATTGTTAATACAAAATACATTAAAATTGTTATATTTTTCAAACAGGATAAAAATTAATTAATAAATGTTATATGAAATATTTTTATAAAATTAATTAAACCTGTTATATTTTTTAAATATTATAAAAAAATACATTAAAATATTTTTTTAAATATTAATCAAATATTTTTTAAGAATTTTTAAAAAAGTACATTCAAAATTGTTATATTTTTTAAATTACTTGTTATGTTTTTAGGATTTTTTATCCCGCAAAGATTTGGAAAGTTGGGTAAAACGAAGGGGTTTAGCCAACGGATACATAATTGTTACCAGACGGTCTAAGGATAACCGGGTGTGGCTCCAATGTTGTCGTAGCGGCGAGCATGAGAGTAAGGCCACGGTTAGGAAAACCGACAGCAAAAAATGCGCGTGCCCTTTTATGGTGATAGGTTTTCTCGGCCGGGGCTGTATGTCTTGACGGATAGATTATCTGAACAAAAATTTTAACGAGGCGCACAACTACGGCCCTGCTGAACATCTGGAGGGTTACGCGTATGCCAGGAGGCTTACTCCTAATGAGTATAGGCTGGTGCAAGAGCTGACAGATCAAGACATACAGCCCCATACAATCTGGAAGGCCGTAACCGAACATAACCCTGAGAACGTATGTGTTCCGAAAGACATACACAACGCTCGCCAAAAGATTAGGGCCGCGAAGTTCGAGAAAAAACCGTCTCCCATGCAGCGACTGTTAGATTAAATATTATTTATTTAGTATTTAATCTTGTAGCCTATATAATCATTTATATTATATTAGATCAAAATATATTAATAACCTATTATAATTAGTTGGTAATTGTTGATGGACCATATTACCCTTATTAACTAATTAGGTTTCCTCTTGGGTGTATAAATAAGGGGCTTATTAGAGAGTTAAAGGGTTACACACTTTACACAATCAATCAACCCTTATTAACATCAATTCGTGACTCTCTTCCTCTAACCGAAACCTTACCCTACTTTCGGTTATCATCACCATCATTACTTTACACCCTAAGGAGGAACCGAATCAACTTGACAAGCATGTCGAACTCAATGGCTGGATCTCTGACTGGATTCTCCTCTGCTTTGAATGCCATAACAGGTATGTTATTCATGTTTTCCATTTAGTTTAAACAGAACTGATCAACATGTGGTATCAGAGCATATGTTGATAAATCAGTTCTGTTTTTCGTATCCATTATTATCGGATCAAAAATCTGGAAAACGGAAGTTTTAAAGCATTAAAATCAAAAACTGTTTTCGGGTTTCATTATGGCCGAAATCCCTGTTTTCGGAAATTATTACTTGATATATTGACCCGAAATCATAAAAGGATTAAGCTTATTGTCACGAAATCCATTACAAAACCATTAAAATCAGGTTTCGGATTTCCAGATTATGTTCTTATTATTTTAGGGTTCATCATTTATGTTCTAAGAAACTCGAAAAATTCATAAGATTTGGAATATAATTTTGGATTAGTAAGTGTTTTACTGTTTTGATCTAAATTTTTATCTATTAAATTTTCGAAAACTGTTAAAGAGATAATCAGTTATTATTTTCGAAATCCTTGATAAGTTTAGATCATGATTAAAACAGGAAATACTATCCCAAATCCCTTAAATTTCGAGTTTCAGTTTTATCACAATCAGCAGCTGTTAACAGAGATCACGACTCGAGACTAAGGTTGCGACTCGCAACCGCAATCATCACAACTCGAGACTAAGATTGCGACTCGCAACCGCGATCATCATAACTCGAGACTAAGATTGCGACTCGCAACCGCAATCATCACAACTCGAGACTAAGATTGCGACTCACAACCGCGATCATCATAACTCGAGACTAAGATTGCGACTCGCAACCGCGATCATCATAACTCGAGACTAAGATTGCGACTCGCAACCGCACTCATCACAACTCGAGACTGAGATTGCGACTCGCAACCATAACCATCACAACTCGAGACTGAGATTGCGACTCGCAACCATAACCATCACAACTCGAGACTGAGATTGCGACTCGCAACCATAACCATTGCGACTCGAAACTAAGATTGCGACTCGAGACCTCATTTTTTATGCTGTTTAATGTGACCTAAATACTTGGTTTTGTTTACACTTACTTACTTAATTAATCAGAATCAGATAATTTTTGCAAAACCAAAATAGCTTAACTTGAATGAGCTTTTGATGTATTAATTCTGGCCAAAGCTGATTTAATACATCTATTTATTGTTCAAGTATTATTAAGAGCTATGTTAAGTATGCATTACAAACCTGAAATGTCTTAATTCTGGCCAAAGCTGATTTAATTCATTTATGTTTAGCATGACTTGACAAGTGCATAACTAAAGTGATTGTCTCATTTCTGGCCAAAGCTGATTTGTCACAATTACTTTGCACACATATTTAAATGATTACACTTCTGGCCAAAGCTGATTTGTCTTCATTTAAATAGAATTTTACTAAGTCTATTATTTTGATGTTAGTAATAGACATTATCACAGCTAGGGCTGGCAATAGGTAACCTGTAGGTAACCTGCTAAGACACGATAACAGAAAAGTACACCATGTGATTTTTTACGTTTTTAAAAATAATCAAAATTTGAGAGTTGGTATCCATTATTTCTCCTTCTAGGTGTATAAAATATACATCTGTCTTATAGACATTGTATATAAAGTAGTTAAATGAGTCGTATTCATGTTTAAAAATTTTGTTGTTCACATTATCAGATACCTGTTAAACCTGCTAAGACACGATTTGCCAGCCCTAATCACAGCTTCATAATTAAAATGGTCATTTCTTATGCCTGCCTTATTATAACATGCCCTTAGATCACATTAAGACTTCTTTCTTAGTATCGTAACTTGCTCATCTTATTTCCACTATCAGCACCCAATCAAGGGATTCCACCTTTGACTGGTGATAACTTTGCTGCTTGGAAGGATGCCCTCATGCTTACTCTTGGGCTGCTGGACTTTGATTATGCTCTAAGAGAGAATAAGCCAGCGGACCTTACTGCTACTAGTACTGCTGCTGAGCAGTTACTCCATGATAAGTGGACTAGGTGTAACCGCATGTCTCTCATGTTCATGAAGCAGTCCATTCATAACTCAATCAGAGGGGCCATTCCTGATTCTGAAGATGCTAAAACCTATCTGGCTTCTGTGGAGGATCAATTCAAGGGAACATCAAAAGCACACGCTAGCACTCTTATCCTCAAGCTGGTGACGACTAAGTATGATGGGAGGAGCGGCATTCGCGAACACATCATGATGATGCATGACATGGCCAATAAGTTGAAGGGCCTAGAGATGGAGATCAGTGATGGTTTTCTTGTTCACTTCATCATCACTTCGCTTCCTTCGTCCTATGAAGCATTCAAGATCAATTACAACACTCAGAAGGACAAATGGACGATGAGTGAGCTGATCGCCATGTGCGTGGAGGAGGAAGAGCGTATGAAGATGGATCGCCATACTGATGTTGCTAACTTCACCACCTCCAGCTCAAAGAAAAGGAAGAACAATTATCCAAGAAAGGATGCTTCCAAGGTTCAAAAGCCAAATCCAACTCCTAATACAAGTGCACCTTCCAGCTCTAAGAACTCCTTAGGCAAACCCTATTGCAAGTTCTGTAAGAAAACAGGACATAAGCAAAAGGAATGCCCTGACTTCAAGGAGTGGCTGGCTAAGAAAGGTAACGATTTTTTCATGATACTTGAGTCCTTTAATTTAAATGTTCCTGCTAATTCTTGGTGGTTTGACTCTGGTTCTATGGTACATGTTACCAATTCACTTCAGGGATTCCTTACAATCCGGAAGCTGGGAAGAAACCAAAGAACACTTAAAGTTGGGGATGATCGGGAATTAGAAGTGAAGGCCATAGGAACATTACAATTATTTTTGAAAACTGGTTTATGTATTAAACTTTATGATACCTTATATGTTCCTGAGGTAACTCGGAACCTTGTATCAGGACCAAAGTTAGACATGGACGGTTTTGTCGTTTCTCATGGTCATCGCAAACTCTCTATTCTCTATGATTCCGTTGTTTATGGTACTGGCATTCTGGATGGTGGTCTCTATAGATTAGAACTAGATGATAATTTTTCCAAATCTTTGTTGTCATATAATATTAATGAATCACTCACAAAGATAGAAAAGAAACAAATTCGAGACTTAGAGACTTCATCTATGTTGTGGCATCAACGTTTAGGCCACATCTCAAGAGAACGATTAAATCGTCTCGTAAAGGATGAAGTCTTACCTCCTCTCGATTTCACCGATTTTGGAACATGTGTCAAATGTCTCAAAGGCAAAATGACATTAGCAAATAAGCAAGGTGCCACTAGGAGCTCTAATTTATTAGAACTCATTCACACTGACATTAGTGGTCCTTATCAAATTGCTGGTATAACAGGACATACTTCATTTATCACTTTCATTGATGATTATTCTCGTTACATGTACTTGTATCTTATAAAGGAGAAATCTGAATCTCTAACAACTTTTAAAGATTATAAAGCTGAAGTTGAAAAGCAATTAGATCGTCAGATTAAAGTTGTGAGATCAGATAGAGGCGGTGAATATTATGGAAGACATACTGATGTGGGTCAAGCTCCTGGTCCATTTTATGAGTTTTGTAAGGGCCAGGGGATTGTGAACCAATACACCATGCCTGGTACACCTCAGCAGAATGGTGTCGCTGAACGAAGAAATCGTACCCTTATGAACATGGTGCGCAGTATGTTAGCCAACACTAATTTACCATTATTCCTCTGGACTGAAGCGTTAAAAGCAGCTGTTCATATACTCAATAGAGTTCCTTCTAAGTCTGTCCCTAAAACTCCTTATGAACTTTGGACAGGAAGGAAACCGAGTCTTAAATATATGAAAGTATGGGGCTGCATTGCTGAAGCAAAACTTTACAATCCTTTCCTAAGGAAACTTGACCCTAAAACAGTTACCTGCTTCTTTATCGGGTATCCTGATCATTCGAAGGGTTATCGTTTCTATTGTCCTTCCCATGTCACCCGTATTGTTGAAACCAAGCGTGCTGCGTTCTTGGAGGATTTTAAGATCAGTGGGAGCAGTACCAACCCTTACGAAGAATTGCAAGAAGTACAAGACGCGGGGGGGAGAGACTCGTCGCTTATCATTACTCCGTTTACTCCTCTTGTACCCCATGCAACTGCACCTGAAGTCACTGCACAAAATCCATCTCCACAATCAGAACCCATTATACCTCATAATGAAGGCACATCAAACGCTCAAAACCAAGACAACGCTGAACCCGATAATCAACTCAGGAGGTCATCTAGGCAAAGAAGGCCTACTAATTGGGATGATTATGTTACCTACCTGACTGAAATGGATGCTGGAAAGCTCAATGATCCTATCTCTTATAACGAAGCCATTAGCAGTGATCAGTCTTCTGAATGGAACAAAGCAATGATTGATGAGCTTGAATCCATGAAGAAAAATGACGTTTGGGATTTAGTCGAATTACCCAATGGTACCAAACCTGTAGGTTGTAAATGGGTGTTCAAAACAAAACTGGATCCGAATGGGAACGTTGAACGCTACAAAGCGAGATTGGTTGCAAAGGGCTACACTCAGAAAGAGGGAATTGATTATCAAGAGACGTTTTCACCTGTCTCTCGTAAAGATTCATTAAGGATCGTCATGGCCCTAGTAGCTCATTTTGATTTAGAGCTGCATCAGATGGACGTCAAAACTGCTTTCCTTAACGGAGACTTAGACGAAGATGTTTACATGAAACAACCTGAAGGCTTTAAACCTGAAGGTCAGGAGCATCTAGTCTGTAAGTTGAAGAAATCCATTTATGGGTTAAAACAAGCATCACGTCAATGGTACCTAAAGTTTGATGAAGTCATGAAGAGACAAGGTTTTATGAAGAATCAAGTGGATCAATGCACCTACCTCAAGATGAGTGGGAGTAACTTTACTATACTTGTCCTTTACGTAGATGACATTTTACTGGCAAGTAATAGTTTAGACATGTTGCATGAGTCGAAGCGTTTACTCTCGCATAACTTCGACATGAAGGATCTCGGAGATGCTTCTTACGTCATTGGCATCGAAATTCACCGAGATAGACACAAAGGGATCTTAAGATTGTCTCAAAAGACTTACATAGATCGTGTTCTTACACGTTACAACATGCAACAGTGCAAACCCTCCGTCGCTCCAGTAGTTAAGGGAGATGTTTTCGGTTCATTCCAGTGTCCGACAACAGAGGTTGAAAAGGAGCAAATGAGCCAGATACCTTATGCGTCAGTAGTCGGGAGCCTGATGTATGCTCAAGTCTGTACTCGCCCAGATATCGCTTATATTGCTGGAATGCTAGGTCGTTATCAGACTAATCCTGGCCTAGATCACTGGAAAGCAGCTAAGAAGGTCCTTAGATATCTGCAAGGGACGAAAGACTATAAACAGACTTATAGAAGAAGTGATCATTTAGAAGTGGTAGGCTATTCTGATTCTGACTTTTCCAAATGCAAAGATGACAAGAAATCCACTTCGGGCTACATCTTTATGTTAGCAGGCGGACCTATCTCATGGAAGAGTCATAAACAACAGTTAACTACAACTTCCACAATGATGGCAGAGTACATTGCTGTTTACAACGCAACCTGTCATGGAATGTTGCTTAGAAATCTGATCACTGGACTCAAGATTGTTAATTCCATTTCTAGACCATTGAAGCTTTACTGTGATAATTCAGCTGCCGTTAGTTTCTCGAACAGTAACAGTTCGACTGGAGCTGGTTTATATCTTGATACAAAGTACTTGTTCGTACGTGAACGAGTTGAGGAAAATAATCTTTGTATTGAGTATATTAGTACTAAAGATATGCTTTCGGATCCGATGACTAAAGGTCTCCCACCTAAAGTTTTCGAAGAACATGTATCGAATATGGGACTTACTAAAGACCTTATTTAATGGCATATTGTACTAGCTTATGTTTTAATTAATAAAATTTCCTCAGTTTGATTTTGTATGTCTCTAACATATGTTCTGCCGGTGTAATGACATATAGACAAATATAAATACAAATCGGACGCTAAAGGGCTGCGTATTTTGATCGTAACTGTTAGGTTTTAAATTGAGGCTATAGTATGACTAATGGGGGTCCTGAGTCGCATGATGATTCAACGGCTGTATTTCTCTGCTATAGTTCTTGGTTTAAAGCTAAAATGAGTGTTAACTCCTGGCCAGGCTTACCTAATACTCATGATAAATGATTACTTGGCTAAGTGGGAGAATGTTAGATTAAATATTATTTATTTAGTATTTAATCTTGTAGCCTATATAATCATTTATATTATATTAGATCAAAATATATTAATAACCTATTATAATTAGTTGGTAATTGTTGATGGACCATATTACCCTTATTAACTAATTAGGTTTCCTCTTGGGTGTATAAATAAGGGGCTTATTAGAGAGTTAAAGGGTTACACACTTTACACAATCAATCAACCCTCATTAACATCAATTCGTGACTCTCTTCCTCTAACCGAAACCTTACCCTACTTTCGGTTATCATCACCATCATTACTTTACACCCTAAGGAGGAATCGAATCAACTTGACAAGCATGTCGAACTCAATGGCTGGATCTCTGACTGGATTCTCCTCTGCTTTGAATGCCATAACAGGTATGTTATTCATGTTTTCCATTTAGTTTAAACAGAACTGATCAACAGCGACTAGAACAAATCCTCCAGGACAAAAAGATGACCTATTACATACAGGCGGAACCTTCCACCAACGTCGTTCAGCATATATTTTTCTGTCACGATAAGTCCTTTGAAATGTGGAGGGCATTCCCGCATGTGCTTATGATCGACGCTACCTACAAGACTAACATGTACAATCTTCCATTTTTGCAAGTGGTGGGTATGTCGTCGACAAACCACACCTTCTGTGTTGCGCATGCATTTCTTTCAAACGAGCAGGAGGCAACGTACATCTGGGTATTGGAGAGGGTCAGGTCTATGCTGCACGAGTGCATGGAACCACGTGTAATTCTAACGGACAGGGACCAGGCACTGATAAACGCGTGTAGAAAAATATTCCCTGGCGCACACAGATATCTCTGCAGGTTCCACATCTTACAAAATATTGTGAAGCACTGCAAGGGTTCGTTTAATTCGCAAGATTGGGGAGCCTTTATAAATCTGTGGAAAACAGTGTGTAATTCCGCTACCGAAGAGTTATACAAATATAACCTCCTCAACCTTCAGAGACACCCTGTCAATCAACAACTTACATGTATGTTCTCTCTAAGTAAATACATTCATACAAATTGATATAAAATTTGAATATGTTTTATTTTTCTCAGATGTTTTTAATTACCTATGGAATAACTGGTTAAGCACCTCCAGACAATTGTTCGTATCTGCATGGACCAATCAAACCCTGACATTCTTGCAAAGTACAACAAACAGAGCTGAAGGTGCACATGCTGCATTAAAGAAACAGCTTACTACACCGAGATGCAGTCTGGAATCGCTGGTGAAAAAGGTGGACACCTTGGTACTAAAGCAATATGCGCAAATAAAGAAATCCTTGGAAGAAAGCCGCACCAAGCGAATGAACAGCCACCTTCAGATTCCTATGTTTTCCAACCTACTTCTTAAAGTTTCCATCCATGCTCTTAACCTATTGGAACACGAGCTAACACGGAGAATAGACACATTGCGGTCATTCGGATCAACATGTGGCTGCCAGCTGTACTCGGGTGCCGGGTTGTTATGTGCATGTCGCCTGGAGAGATTGCAGAATACATGTACTTATAGACTTATAAAAAATGTTTTGTTGTCTTGATTTAATATGATTGTCTAATGCTGTTTTTTTTTGCAGACTGCGTCATTCAGCTCGAAGAAATAGACATTTTCTGGAGAAAACTTGACCTGAACGCATCAAATTTTGATGAGGAAGATGTTGATGTAGACAAACAATTAGAATATGTGAAACAAAAATTGTCTACCCAACCCCCGCAAGTGAGGAAAAGCGTCTTATCGAAGATAATGGCGGTGGTAAACCCATATATGAGCGACAAAAAACCGCCTGTCGTACAAGAAAACACTCGTGGGCGGCCAACTTCCAAGGTCCAACAACAAAGAAAAGAGTAAGCTGCTAGAGATAGCTCAGTTGGGACTCCCAAACAACAAAGTAGGTGTGACCCTCCTCGACATAGCTCTTATGTACCATCGCAAGATTCCATAATACCGTCTACGTTTGCAATGTCTCTAAAGTCTCAAAGGTCGTTAAATCGACGCGGTCGTTCAACATCTTCACGTGAAGAAGAGCCTGGCAAGGGCAATGCCTTTCCGTTAATCACTGATGAGGGAATGCTTGAATATGCGCACAGATACAAAAACGAAATTCTAAAAGTGTTCCACCGCTACATTTCAAGAATAAAAGATGTCAGGCGGATGGACATTGTGGGTTTCGGGCGGCGGCTGTGGGTTTAGGGTTTGAACAAGATTACTTTGGGCATATTCGAAACCAACTACTTGAGGAGCTGACGGGTCCGAACAAAGAAATGTGGGAGTACGTCTTCGATAGTGAACTACCAGGGACTACGACGAACAAGTACAGAGAATAAATTTTACAGGGGTTGGAATGGCACCCAGGGAACATTGGATGGAAATTCCTCAAGCAGCACTCCTTCTTGCCAATAGGTTTGGTGTGATTGTTCACATATTAGACATCTAAGAAAACGATATAACCCCTTAAAACACAGGGGGTTTATACGATCCAAAAACAAACAAAACACACAAATACACACACATACGGTGGTATACATACGGTCGAGATTTGAAGATCGAAGACTAGTACGGTATTCATCTCCATACCCTCATCATTTTAACGTGTTAGATTTTGCATTTTAGCCGTAGGTTTGTTGTGAATTTTGGGTTGAAAACCGGGGTTTTTTTGGGGGTTTTTGAAGAACTTTTGAGTCGATACGATGCGTATCGGCCTATACGATGTGTATCGTTTCAAAATTTCAATTTTTTTCAAGAACTGATGGGTCGATGCGATGCGTATCGACCTATACGATGGGTGTCGTTTCAAAATTTCAATTTTTTTTCAAGAACAGATATGGAAGTCGCTATGGGTAGAGGGAGAGGCCGGGGAGGTGGCGGTGGCAGTAGAGGTGGCGGTGGAGGTGGCGGTCGCGGTGGACGTGGACGTGGCCGCGCAAATGGAGCGACAGGGGCATTGATCGGGGTGGCGGTGCCTGGTGGGCGTGGACGCGGCCGTGGGCGCGGGCGTGGCGCTGACCCTGGAGAGGATCCCCTGTTGGAGAATGATTATCTGAGGTTCGAGGAGGGGAGCGAGGCTTATCACATATGTGAAAAGTTTCGTCGTATGGAGATCGACGGCCACTGTGCCCTCGATTGGGGTGCTCCAGAAGAGGTCGCGGAGGCGGCGAGAGCCCAAGGGCTCATCGGAGACGATACTCCATGGTCGAGGTATACTATTTGTTACTGTTTTTTCTTTGTTTTGTATACGACATGCATACTAACCACACTGTGTGACAGGTTGTTCGATATGGCATACACGCCGTCTTACAGGGTCATGGCGTGCGAGTTTTTGTCGAGTTTCGACTACGCTCCCAGGCCTGCAGACCGTCCAGAGGAGGATGACGACGAGGACGACCCGTGGATAGAGGTTAGCTTTCGTCTAGCGGGGCAGTGGCATTTGATGTCACTCAGACGGTTTTCCGAGCACTCCGGCCTTTACAGGGTTGAGGAGTTAGACACCCCCATCTACACCGACGGCATATGGATGGCCCCCTGTATGACTCTGATGCGGTTCTGGCAGGTGATCAGCGAGCATCGCTTCGGCACGAGGTCGAAGCAGAGGGCTTCCTATATCACCGATCCCCTCTACCGCTACTTGCACAAGCTTATTGCCACATCTATAGCCCCACGCGAGCAGAGTCGCGAGTGGTGCACTCAGGGGGATCTCTTTTACCTGTACTGCCTTATATGGGGGGAGAGGTGCGCCCTCCATCGCTGCCTAGCCCAGTGGTTCGCGACGGCGTTCCACAGGCAGGACAGGTCTGTGTTGTACCGGGGGGGGGGGGGGGCGTACATCACACGTATTGCCGTCTCCTTGGGCCTTGTTCCCCAGCAGGACCAGTTATTCTCGGATGGGGGCGTGGTGGAGCCGAGCTTGTTGACCCGTACTACCCTGATCGGCATGCACGTGACGCGTGACTTCCCGGGGCTCGGTCTGCGACTTATAGGAGGGAACGGGCAGGTCTTCGAGCCCGTCGCTCTCCCAGACGAGCTACCGGAGTTGCTTCCGGAGCCGGCACAGGGTGAGGGTCAGCCGGCGGATGGTGATGCCGCAGAGGGCGACAGCGGCGATGACGTGTAACACTCGTCTAATTTCACTTGAATTTAATAATAGTTCATACCATTTTAGATAAAAGATGCCTAATTAACATAGATTTCATAAGTAAAGTTCATAACTAGCCAAGACCTTAGTCAACTAACAACTAAGTTAAAACATCCAAAAGTTGTTTAACAATTTGTTTACAACCCATAAACATAGTCTATTAAAGGTTAAAACATTGCGGAAGCTTGTAAATAGTGTTCGGTTCTTGAAAAGCTAGCTCGATCATCTTCCGGTTAGTTTCCAACATCACCTAAGATCAAAACCATAACAAATGTTAGTTTTGATAAAGTTAGGATGGATATAAACAAGTTCCAAGAGTCAAAAAGTCAAAATTTAATTTTTTTCCGGATCAGGGGGGCGCCGCGTGACGCCAAGGGCCTAGGCGTCACGCCTAGCCCTTGTTTTCACAGAATGTTGATTTTTGCTGATGCTGTACATACCCAGCTCCATGTTGTTTAATTTCCAACTTAAAATAACCATAACTTGTGATTCGTAAGTCCGTTTTTAGTGATTCTTTTTCCTATACGTCTGTAATTTCATTACCAACGTGCCTATTACGATTGTCACACCAAAAGTTTAACTTACGGACAGAAAGACTATATGTCGTTACGCATTTATTCAACCCATTTCTGCTTGACACAATTTACTACCATTTAACTAGTAAACTTATGATACTTTATACCCAACATCCCGGTCTTATCATCACTCGCATTCTTTACCAACCTCATGGCTTAATGCTCTTGTGATTGCCACTCCATTTTGACTCTCTAAAACACTAAAACAACAATTTACGCAATTAAATGACCCGTTTGGCTCATCTTATGGAATTCCCCAATATGATGACTACCAAATGATTCTTTATCATTCTTAGACTAGTAATTCAAGTAACGATCATGGTCGCTACAATCGACACCCTATTTATCCTAAAATGAGACTTCGCAAAATTTAACAACGATTCATTTAATGTAACGGGTCAAGTTACATACCTTAGTGCACGCCCTTCAACCGCAAATCACCACCGGCTTGTCCACTCGACGTTCCGGTATCCTTTCCTATAGAGTTCAATTTTATCACATTTAGAACTCTTTTAAATCACATTTTGCATAATAGCCAAAACATCACAATTAGGTGTTTTAACTACAAAATTCTAGTTTCGAGCCTTCTTTGAGGCATTTCAACAAACACTTTAAGGGCAGAATTTTACATGTTTATTTATCAAGTCTCTAGCTTATCACTTAGCCCTAATTTCACATCAATCAACCATCTTACAAAATTGTTAGCTTCTATAATTCTGAAGTCACTTCACAATTGTCAAATTACACTAGAACAACACCCATTTTCCTAGTGTTTATTAAAATCTACATAATCCACTAATCACCTACAATGGTGTTCATGGATTTTTACTAGATTTGCACATGAATTCAACTTGTATTGGTCTAGGGTTTGTCCCTAGACACTGTATTGTTCCTATTTCATCATAAAACTAACATGCAACCATAAATTTCAGAAATTCCCAATTTCATGAGAATTTCGAGTTGAGAGTTTTCATCAAATTTTACATACCTTGTAATCCACTTGCGATGAGGATCAATAATCTATGCTTTAATTTCGATTTCAGCTTGGATTGAGCCTTCAATTTGAAAGTTTAGTGATGTTTAGGGTTTTGGAGAGTGGGGGATCGCCCCTGCTTGTTCTTGTACGACCAAACATCCCAAAATGGGGTGTTTGGTTTTGTTTTTATTAAAAATAATAATATAGTTTCAATCTTTACAACTTAGGCCCCTCCACTTTTGTTCAACATATAGTTTGGTTATGTTAACCCTATTTCAAGTTATTTCTAGACTTATAGTTAACTAGGTCTTAATTTCCTAGTTAAATAATATTCTTGTTTATTTAAACTTTATAAGTAGAATTATAAAGTTTTATATTTCCGGGGTGTTACATGACGACGATGGTGACCACGTTCAGCCACCACCACCTCCACCGCCGCCTCCATTTCCGTTAGGTGCTCCGGCACAGCAGGCGCAGCCACATGGGGTGCCTCAGTACCCCCAGCACCTATTCAACGACGAGCTCGATCCAGCTGTGGCACGTGCGTTGGCTGAGTTGGAGGACCGGTTGCAGACGCGGATGGAGGCCGCTCACGGCCGTATGGAGCGTCTTCTCATGGAGGCGATCCAGGCACTGCGGGGGGCGGGGCCCTCAGGCACCACTCAGGGGGCGGGGACCTCAGGCACTGTGGGGGCGGGGCCCTCTGGCACCACTCAGGATCCATAGCTTTAGGATCGTTGTACTTTTGTTGTATTTTGACGGTTTATGTATTTTGAACAATTGTCTATGTATGTACAAACTTATTATGTAATTAAATTTGCAGTTTCAGTTTATTTGTATTTGTGATTGTTTATTTTAACTGTTAGATTGATATGCTTGGTTACGTACAATCGATAATACGATATTAAGTTAAAAATGTGATACGGTACGATATAAAAATAATACGATACTTAACGATATAAAAATAATAAAGATTTTAAAACTTATTAAAATAAAAATAACTAATAATAAACACCAATAACAAACCAAAAACACCAAAATCCCAACACAACACACAAAAAATAAACTTCAAAAATTCAGGGTGTCAATACGCATCGTATAGGCCTATACGATGCGTATGATTCCAGCCGCCAGACAACACCTGAACCTGTCAGTCTGCGGTGTTTTTTAACTTTTTCTATACGGATCATATACCTCTATACGATGCGTATTCAAAGTCAAAGGTGTGCAAATAGATAGCAAGGTGTGGGAATAGAATTCCCCTTTCAGGATTTGAGGCTTGGAATATGTTTCTCCTTGTTCTCTAATCATCTTAGCATTGATTTGTATGATCCAGGTAAGAATCATTCCAAACTTGAAGTTTAATGGGTTTTTGGGTTTTTAAGGTGAAACTTGGGTTTTCATAAAAAAGTGGGATTTTTACGTGTTATAAGAGTAATGGATCATAGATTTTGTTGTATGGAAGTAAAATAGACATTTTGGATGTAAAAAGTTGTGTTTTGGGGATGAAAGCGGATCTGTTGGAGAAAAAAAAAGATAGAATTTGGTGTTTCCTATGAATGAATGAGTTGATGTCACGTCCTAACGCAGGTTTGGCAACACTGTGTTGATCAGCCTTGTCACTAGCTACTCTCGTTGACGACATTACCAAGAGCTACCTAGTGGACATCCATACTACATGGAGATAACCGTTACTATCGTCACTCTCTACCGTCACTGTTGGGTGGCACTACTGGTGACGATGTACTGGCGTCACTGTCTGCCGGCACTATCAGGTGGCATTCTCGTGGAGATTAAGCGACGTTCGAGTTACTTTAGGTGCAATAGCACTCAGTCGTTAACAACAATCAAGTGAGTTCTAGATGCCCACTTTTATAGCTTAATTTTTTTGGGGTGATATGCATGCAGCCTCAAAAGATATACAAACCAAAGTACTTGATTGATACTACGTGTTTAATATTAATTGATGATACCTGTTTAATATCATTGATTGATTGACACTACATGTGTAATGATGATAAATTGGTAGTTGATGCTTATTTGAAGTTTAAAAGGGCAATTGAATGGTAATTTGAAAAATTGAAGAACTGAAAGAAGGTATTGATGTAATGATGAAATCTGTGAGCGCGACGCCGTAGTAGGTACTCGACTTTTATACCGATGTAAGCCTATCTAGCAAGTTTAGGCAGTTGATGGTATAGTTTGATTGATAATTAGGCCGTTGATGGTATAGTTTGACTGATAATTAGGCAGTTAATGATATAGTTTGATTAATAAGTTATGTGACTGATAGATGTTTATAAGGTATTTTAATAATGTTTATAAGCTCACGGTTTTGTTAAAAACTAGGACTCACTCAGTATAACTGTAACACCCCAACCCGGAAGGGCTGACGTGTCACAATAACAGTGGTATCATAAACAAAAGTCATAATTCCATTTATTTATTTGATAAGGATACAACGACAACTAAACTTAAGATTAATATACAAAAAGAGACATTCGATTTAATTAACTAACATCTTCAGATTTATTCCTAGGCTTTATTCTTCTCTCTTTTCCCCGCCCAAAGTAACATGCGGACCTGTATATACAAAAAGTTTACGGAATGAGCCAAATGCTCAGTACGGAATAATAGGCTCAAATAACAAATAACGCTTTATATGAAATGTTATCCGGATGGAACTTTATGCGAAAATGATACGATGCAAGAACAAAATTTCATAATCATATCATACGGATGTACCCATGAGCCAAACTTAAAACGCGACAATACACAGGTAGCTACTCCTGCATAATTATCACATGAGATGGCGAGTTGGCATACCCGCTATCCACCTCCTTAACTTAAATCCTAGGATCGATCCATACGCCTCCTAGTAGCTTTGTACCTCACTAGTACCTAGGGACGCCGTGAACTGATCTCTCCGTCACGGATGGAGCACATGATGTCGATGCCGCAACAACATGCTCGTGGGACACTCCACGAGAAGCGACACTCAGGGTATCAGAGTACAAATAGTCTTATTTACATAACTTATCAAAATATTTTTCATAACAAGACGTAACATATATTGGAACATGCGATAATGAGTACAACTAACAGAATACTATCGCATGACCTGAAAGTTAAATTCAAAGTTTAGAATAGGAATTCAACGGACTGTCAAATGAATCGATAATCAAAGACGTGAGGAGTGTATGAATTTAATGGGTTTATAACAATTTGAATATGAAGCAATAAGGAGTGGGGTAAGGATCCGTACCTTAATAATTCCAAAGTGAAGCTACCTTGTGATAATATTTCAGATTTATACGAGCAGAGTTTAGACTATTGATTAAGCTTTTAACCTAATTTAAATAACATGCACACAAACTAGGTTAGTAACTTAATACAGCATTACGATAACTCACGAGATTAAAATCCTCACAACGAATGACAAAGTGCGATACTTAAACATCCATCGGATTCAGAATTAATGACAAAGTGAAATCACTTAAACATCCATCGGATTCACAACGAATGACAAAGTGTAAACACTTAAACATCCATCGGAATCACAACTAATGACAAAGTGAAATTACTTAAACATCCATCGGAATCACGATTAATGACAAAGCATAACCCAAATTTGAGCAGCACTTAAACATCCATTGGATTGATTTCAATCAATCGGACATTGAATCGTATCAGCGATTGAGTTAATACCCTGTTCTGCAGCACCCCTCTATACTAATTAGTGAATCGTGTGTGTTAATTGTAGTAAACAGACGATAACTCGAAGTATATTACGAATTCTTTCGTCGTTTCAGCGCCCAGATTCAAGTGCCAATGTCTGCTATTTATACCCGAAGTTTGCCCCCCCTTACGGACCGTAACAATTAACCCTTACGGTCCGTAAGGGTTACCTATTGATCATAGGGTTGCCACGCGTGGGACTAGCCTAGCTGAGTCGACATTTCGAGAATATTCAATTTAGACAGCGAGATAAATGGATAATCGTCAATAGGGAATACCCCCCCTGAGTTTTAGGGGCCCTGATCCTGATTCTGATTGTTCTGAAATTTGTAGGGTTTGTGCAGAATCACTTGGGTGTCTTAATTAGGGTTTCCTATTGGATAATTTATAAATAATAATAATAGTTTTGGTTAATATACAGAAAGATGGATCATAAAATAACTGTTTAGTTTATTATATAGGGTGAGAGTTGGCTACAAAGTCTATTTTTCCTACAAAGTGTAGGAAGTGTTCTAAGGCTAACATGTGGCATTTAGAGATTTTATATTAAAGGGCATAAAGGTAATTAAATAATTAACTTATTTATGGAAGATTTATTTCTTAAACAAAATAAAGAAATTTTTAAGGAAACAACATATCTTTTAAGAATTCAAAATTGTCAGTTACTTATAATACAAAGAACGTATTACAGAACAAATTAACATGCATGCGATCACTCATGAACAAATTCTTGATGTTGTGTTTTAGTAGTTATTAGTTTTTTCACGTAGTGTTTTATCAGTTACATGTGTAAACAACTTACATTTCCATATAACACACTTGTATAAATAGTTTAGATTCTGTATAATACACCAATATAAATAACTTACATTCCGTATAACACACCAGTATAAACACCTTACATTCCATATACCACACCGGTATAAACAACTTAGATTCCGTATAACACACCGGTATAAACAACTTTGGTCGCCAGTATAACACACTAGTATAAACAACTTAGATTCCGTATAACACACCAGTATAAACAACTTTGATCGTCAGTATAACACACTAGTATAAACAACTTAGATTCCGTATAAAACATCAGTATAAACAGTTTCGATCTCCAGTATAACATACCAATATAAACAACTTAGATTATGTATAACACACCATTAAAAAAGCTTGCATTCCGTATAACACATTAACATAAACAGATTAGATCGCAAAAAAAAAAAAAAAAAAAAAAAAACGTATGACCATTTTTTTTGAATAGATTATAGTGTTATTGATCTCTATTGTTTGAATGTTCTTTAATCATGTTGATGTCTAAATCCATGATTTTAGAGATTTGTGGTTAATTAATGAAGAAATAGCTAGAATAAAGGAGCTGATGATAATTTCTTTATTTAAAACACGATTAATGACTACAATGCCCCTCGCCTATTAAATAAATCAATAATTAAAACACAAATATTACAAAAATGCCACCCAACTAATCTCAACCATTGATCAAACACATCTAATGGCACAAAATACTTCCTACACTTTGTAGAAAAAACACACTTTGTAGAGGAACCTCACCCTATTATATATTATTATTATTCTTTTATTTCTAGAATAATGATTTTTAAATTTATGGTTATTACAATAACTCACTTTTATTATGTATGTGAGGTAATTGATAAACGGTGGAATGAAAGCTGCTCCCCTCCCGAGCTGGCATCCTATGGATTTTAATTACTTAAAGCACAACATCATGTATTAAATTTTTTAATGTAATGACATTTTACGTTTTCCACTGCAATTCAAATGATTTTACCGATTAAGAACTAAGTTTAAATATGCAAACCCGAGTGTGAGGTCCCCGGGGTTGGGGTCTTACTCTTACATGTGTACTTGTCACCTTATTGTTGGGGTCTTACGTGTGTACTTGTCACATTATTGTATTATGTAATTGTTTTTTAGTTTGATGACCATTGCAATAAGTTTTGATGTGTCATGTGTCACTTACCTTAGGGTGAGGGGGGCACTCCCCTAAGAGGGGAGTCCCCTCTCTTACGCACACCCAATCAGGTTATGCCACGTCAACTCCCCTCTTAAACTCCACTAACACCCTCAATTTGATGGCGCCACTCCCCTCTTAACTCCCCTTGTTTTTTTATTCAAAAAAAAAAAAAAGAAATGATTTGATTGGCTGCTACAAGCATGGGCCCACCGATCCCCCACTCCCCTCTTCGGTGTCTTCTCCCCGATTCCTCTCCCCACACCACCTTCCCGCACCGATGGCGGCGGTGTTCCCGAGCGGTGAATGAGGTCACCGATCCCCCTTCCCGCTGGTGCCCCGCTCACCCTTATAAAGGACAATCATTTAGTGGCGGAACTAGACCTTCAACTCAGGGGTATCCCAAAATTTTTTAGGGGTGTCCTCGTACTTGTTCAGGGGTGTCTTGTGTATAAAAATCGGGAATTTTTTTTTTTTACACTACTGGTAAAAACTTAAGCCGTAGCCCGGGCTACGCCCGTTTACACTACAGGTCCGCCCCTGCAATCATTGCTAGGGGTGTTCACGATTCGGTTTAAACTGTAAAACTGTCTAAACCGGTCATCAATTTGGTTTTCCGATCGTTTTTTTTAGTTTTCGGTTGGTCAATTTCAAAATTTCAAACCAGGCTTGGTTGGCATTTTATACTTAAAACCGGACCATTGGATAAAAAAACGTTACTAAAGGTTTAACCTAAAAACTATAAAAACCAAACCATGACACACCTAATCTTTACGATGATGCATTCAAAGATATAGGTTTGATGTACACACTTGAAGTTGTTTTTATAAATTAAACATAACAATGGAATAATGATACAATAATTCTTAATTTCTTTTTACTCTTTTTACATGCAATAACATGACTCATAGTGTAATTATGAAAACATAAATAAATAAAATATCAGTTATTCTATATTTCAGTGGTGGTTAGACCACCCGTCGTAGTGAGAGGTATTTTAGCGTTTTTTCTCAAAAAAATGCCCCTAGACCGTCCATTGGCGGTTTTTTTTTCAAAAAAAAAAAATGCTTTTGCCGTTACTTTTTTCCACGCCTTTGTTCTAATTCTTTGGCCAATGATCGTTATTCGTCTTTTTGTTTGGCCAATATCATTTTTAATGGTTTTTTTTTTATTTATATTCTATTACACCCCTTTTAACATAATGCCCCACAATGCCCACATCCTCACTACATCCATTTTAGAAAAAAACGCTCCATAGTGCCCCATTGTTGATTGGACTGCCACATGACGCAAAACGCCAAAGGGTGTGGACATTATTTGTGTCTTCGACTATAAATGATGTTATGAATGATTTCACAACTTAAGATTGTGGTAAAATAGAAACCTATGACAAGAAATTAGTTGTAAATTGTAATACATCATTGTATATGATCATATTCGATAATGATAGTTATGATGTAAATCAAACAAAGCAATAATTTGTTTATAAGTTTAGGTGTATGATACCATCACTTTTAGAATTTGATTCCATTCATATGTATTAAAAAACAAAGTTTAATTATATTTGGTATACAGAGTGTATATTTTAGAAAAGGAGATAGTGCGATCCCACCTATACGAGGTGGGTATGATGTCTCAATAATACTATCTTTGTTAGATAATAAGGGTCAAAATTAACAAAAGTCAACTCTATACCCCTAAGCAAACCAATGTCCTTAGTATTTGGTGATAATTTTGTTTCATATTTCATCTTCAAGTTAACTAATTATCATTTATAATTATATATATGATTATAACTTACACGGTTATTGTTTAGTAGATAACTAATAGGTAACTTTTATAGTAACTTTATTGTTTAGTATATAACTAATAGGTAACCTTTATAGTTACTTTTATAAATGAAATAAGCTATTTTAATTATTAACATAACCATGCTCTTGATATCCGTTCAGGGCCGGTCCTGAGAATTCATGTACCCTATTCGAGCTCGAAAAAAAAATACCCTTAGGCCTTAACGAAATTGGGTAATGGGCTAACTAAAGGTCTAAACCTAATGTCAATGAGGTAATAACTAATCTAAACCAGAAAAATAGTTTTATAAGTAGGCCTATGTTGGTGTTTGTATGGGTATACCCTATTAATTTATTTATTTTTAGATATACATATCGGAGTTTTAAAAAAAAATAACGTGCCCTTCGAAATATCGGGCTCTGGTCGGTGGTCATCCCCGCCCACCTTCAGGGCCGGCCATGTATCCGTCAACAACTACCAGATGCGTTTTCATTTACATACACACTATGTATTATAATCGTCAACCATCTTCACTATTTCAACTTATATAATCGATACGAACTATTCTAGAAAAAAACATATAAAAATCGATTTAGATGGCCAAAACTAAACCATTAAACCAACCGATAAAAGAAGTCAGTCCGACAAACCATCCAACCCAACCAATTTGATTTGTCATTTCTTAAAACCCTAGTTAGCAGTTTGGTCCAGAATCATATCAAAACACGTAAAGCCAGACTATAAACACCTGCACAACGATTTTTCGCTCGTAGTGTTAATTTTACCGAAAATTTCCAAAAAAATTGTAGTGGAAAATATCGGATTTTTAAGAGTTCGACTCCCACCAATTTAGATTGTGAAAGTTCCGATGAATTTTCATTCAAGCTCCGCCACTATACCTGCAGACTCAAATTTGCCGGTTCAACCACAAAATAAAAAAAACGACCGACTCACCCGTTAATAGTCCAATCCATACAAACCAAACCAAGCCAAGCCAAACCAATAAAAAATACGATTTGAGGTTTAACCGGTCCGACCAACCGCTCCAGTCTAACAAAATTGACCATGACATAGTGACACGTTACTTGTAAAATAAAACACCTCACCAGTCCCAAATGATTACATCCGTATAATACACTTATTATTATTAAGTAGAGTAGAATACAAACATACAGCAAACCCTGTACACATCTTCTTCATCACCTCCACCATTAGTTACAGGGTTCCAATCACACCCTGTTTCTCGCCATTATCAATATTCAACACCAAATTCACTAACAAATCTCCAAATCACACATCAAAACACCTTCAATTCAATCCAATGGCTGACAAAATCTACCCTTCGTCCAAACAATTCACCGGAAAACCTAACCCTAACTTTCCGGCGAGTAAACCTCGTCCAGTCTACCGTCCTCAAGCCCTCCGCAACCGACGGAGCTGCTGCTGCCGTTTCTGCCTCTGGATCACCGTCCTTCTCCTCGTTCTAATCCTCATCGCCGCCGCAGCCGGCGGCGCGTTCTACCTACTCTACCGTCCACACCGGCCGTCATTCGCCGTTACATCGCTTCAGGTGGTCCAATTTAACCTAACGTCATCGAATCAGCTAAACACGAAGTTTAACTTCACCGTAACCGCCCGAAACCCTAACAAGAAGATATCGTTCGGTTTTGATTCGGTTTCAGTTGCGATTGACTCGAACGGAGTGGATGTCGGTGACGGATCGATTCCGGCGTTCGTGATGCCGAAGAAGAATGTTACGAGGTTGAGGACGGTTGTGGCGGCGAACGGGCGGAGTGTGGAGGATAGTAGCGGTTTGAAATCGGATTTGAAGAGTAAGAAGAGTTTGCCGGTGGTGATTCGGCTTGATACCAAGGTTAAGGTGAAGGTCGGAAGCTTGAAGACGAAGAAGGTGCCGGTTCGGGTTGTTTGTAAAGGGGTTCGGGTTACACCACCCGTTGGTAAAGCGGTGACTACTGCGAGTAGTGATGACGTGGAGTGTGAGGTGGATGTTCGAATTAAGATTTGGAAATGGACTATTTGAGTTTAACAAGAGGTGTGACTTTACTTGATTATGAATTTTGTTGGTTACATAAAATTTGATGTGTTTTACATTCATTTGATAGATGTTTGATATATTCATATAAGATTTTACTTATATATATATGTAATAATGAATATTTGTATATTTTTTCATGTATTTATCTTATATATATATATTTTTTTGGGTAAGTATTAAAGAGCTTGTAGCCTAGCAAGGTCAAGGTGTATGAAAAGTTAGTCGAGAGTTTTAGTCCTACAATGAACATAGATTTAATTCAGAAGTAGATTTAGATTTACGGGATCGTGCAAGTTAACCAGTAAAAAAGATTTTATTTCTAACTTTACACGAGATTACATCTTAAAAGAACGGCTTAAATTATTGATAAGGGCTTTTCACATATGCAACCATGCTACCTTAATGGGCGTACCCACGTTTCCATCCCCTCTCTCTCACATTCTCTCGTTAATGGATAGTGTATATCTAGGTTATGGCCAATTTTGCACCAATGAATGTATATCTATTCTAGTTTTGTGTCAATAAGGAAAACAAGTCATGTAATACCCCCTTTTTGTGACAATGGGCAAGTATTTGTTCGAATCGTATGCCAATGGACGCAAGTGTTGGCTTCATGTCTGATTTTTCGTTTTCTTGTCATAAAAAAGTGCATAACAGTCAAACTGACAGTTCTTTTAAAAAAAGTCAATCATTTTTTTGGTAAAGAAATTTAAAAAATTGTATTTTCTCACAATTTTCAGTTACATGTATGTATAGAAAAAGATAAACGTAATTATTTTTGTATGATATAAAGCATAAAGATGTTACTTTTTTTTTTCTATTGTTTATTTATCCTATTTTTGAAAGATAATCTTTGCTTGAAAAAACTACTTCCATGTATAGTTTTAGCATCAATTGTCTTTTAACTTTCCTAGCACTTGTTTATTTTTATTTTTTTGGATGGCACTTGTTATACTCTTAAAACATAAATACATAATTAAGGGTATCCAGATTAAATATAGTAACTCGTGGCATATTTTATAAAGGGGATTAATAAAACAACACCCTAAAATCTTAATTTCACACCCTATATACAGGTTGTATAATGATATACGGCCCGTATAGAATCATTTGACACGACTCGTATACAACGAAACCAAAAAAAAAACATTCCCTGCCTTTAAATTTATGCAACATTCATGTATACGGGTCGTATAACCCTATACGACCTGTATAGATTTTGGGGTAAAGATCAAATAGGAAGTTAATTTTCGCTAGGAAGGATAGGAAGCCATAGGATTATGACATGTGGCAAATTTTAAAATAAAGAGAAAGGGTATTTTAGTCAATCCAACTCCTTCTTCTTCCTTTTTCAAAACCCAGTAAATTCAAAAACCCATCATTTTCAAAACCCACCATCTTCAACTATTTCTTCACTTTCTATCTCAATAATCACTACATTATAGTGCGATTTTCATCACAAATCAATGATTTAGAACCCGATCAACGTGTTCTTCAGCTTTTTTTTTTGAAGAAAACCCAGTTTAATTTCATAAAAAAATCTCGTTTTTTTCGGTGATTTTGGAGATAATCACTCGATTCGTTCGATTCGAGCGTTGATAAGTGTTTCTATCATTCAAATTTCGTCAATTGATGAAGAAATCGGCTTCGATCCATGTAAGAAATTCTTTAATTTCATTTTCATGATTTGGGTTTTTGATTTAGTCATTGCGTTTTACGATCTTTGTGGGGGTCCGGGGGCGGCAGCCCCTGGCGGGGTCCAAGGGGCAGAGCCCCTGGCTGGGGTGAAAAAATTTTTTTCGATTAAATTGCTGTACTAAAAACGCATCAGAAAAATTAAATTTCCATAAATTGGCTCATTTCGAAGACAGTAATTCGTAGACAATTCAGACAGTTCACAGTGACAGACAGTTTTATGTGTCCATTGCGTTTTAGAAATAAGAGAGTTTTATGTGGTTTCTGGCTATTGCGTTTTAGAAAAAAACACATTTTTAAGTGTTTTTAGTCATTGCGTTTTAGAATGAGTCATTTTTAAGTGTTTTCTGGCCATTGCGTTTTACATATAAGACATTTCTTTGTGTTTTTGGTGCATTGCGTTTTAGGTAAAACACTTTTTTATGTGTTTTCAGTCCATTGCGTTTTAGAAAACAGACATTTTAAGTGTATTCTGGCCATTGCGTTTTACAAATAAGTCATTTCTTTGTGTTTTTGGTGCATTGCGTTTTAGGTAAAACACATTTTTATGTGTTTTCTGGCCATTGCGTTTTACAAATAAGTCATTTCTTTGTGTTTTTGGTGCATTGCGTTTTAGAAAAATGTCATTTTTTAGGTTTTTTTTTTTCATTGCGTTTTACGTAACTGGTGGTTTTTCTATTGCGTTTTACGCAACTGGGTTTTAATTTTTTTTTTAAATATAGCAATAGTATACTCGTTTTAAAGATAAAAAAACGCTCGTTTTTTTGGTGCAATTTTTATAAAAAAATAATGTCGTATGAAAGAGTTATTAACGTTTAAAAAATGGGGGGGAATTGGAGGAGAGAGAAACTATTGGCTTGGATTGACTAGAATGCCCTTGAACAAACTCACGCGCCTCTTTTCTTCATTTCAATTTGCCTGATTTAATCTTAGCCCTTGATTAACTTAATGGATGGTCAAGATCACTTCCTATCCTTCCTAGCCAAATAAACTTCCTATTGTATCTCCACCCTAGATTTTGAGAGTGTGAAAATAAGATTTAAATGATGTGAGATTAATGGGATGCTTTATAAGTTAAGGTACTTTATACGATATAATTTAAAATACAAAATATTTAAAGAAAAGCAGAATAGTTTTATGTTGTTATCGATACTTCAATAATTAATTGTGAACCAAAGTTCCATAAGGGTACAAGGGGCACTCACCTAATAGGTGAGTCCCCTCTCTTACACACCACCAATCAGATAGTGACACGTCAACTCCCCTCTTAAACTCCCCTAACACCACATTTTGATGGCGGCACTCCCCTAATAGGTGACTTGGGTTTTTTTTATTTTTTTATTTTTATTTTTATTTATGCATGTTTATAAATTAAAAAAATATTAATAAAAATAAAAATTAAATAAAAGACATTTCATTAAATTAAAAAAAAAACAACCTAGAAAAATAAAAATTACATTCAAACTAGAAAATTAAAATTACATTCAAACTAGAAAATAAAAATTACATTAAAACTAGAAAATAATAATTTTAGAAATCGATTGGCCAGTCGTACTTCTTAGCGATGTCGCGTTTTCGGGCGAGGATGAACGGCAACATACTTGGCGGAGCATCGTCGTGCGGCTTGATGAATATTTCCATATCTCGATCGTAATTGTAGTTTTTCATCGTCTCGCGTTGTTCCGATAAGAGCTCGAGAGCCTGCTCCTCTCTTTTCATCCTCAATTCAGCCGCCTTATATTCAATCGCGGTTTTCTTTTCTTTCATGGCGGTGTACTCTTTGAATTGTGCCGCCAACTCGGCCGAGCTTCCCTCGGACGATGTCGCTTGACGCTTGTCTCGCCGTTGTGCTCTTTGTGGCGAGGGGTCTTCGTTCATATCGGGTATGGAAGGGTCCACCTCAACGGGCTTTCTTTTATGTCCCGAACCTTCCCCTTCCTCACCCAACAATGGGACTTGGGCCCATTTGTCGTTTTTTCGAAGGACCTCCCACGCCTCGTCCCTTAGTTTTTTTCTTGGCTTCGCGGGGTTGGTTCTCCATTACTCGGTTTGAGAAGTGGGTGTAGTTTGAGAATATAAATTTTTTTTGAAGTGGGTGTGGTTTGAGAGTATAAAAAAATGAAATTTGTATAAAAAATGTGGTTTGATGAGAGTGTGGTTTGATGAGAGTGTGAAGGTTTGGTTATTTATATTTGTAAAAAAAATGATTTTTTTGTTTTTTTGTTTATGACCGTTCAAAAATGACCGTTACTCGATTAGTGTGCAAAATTCAATCGGTGGACATGGGCCGAAAACACACCCCGAATCGGGTCCCCGCACCGACGGCGGCGGTGTTCCCGATCGGGGACTACGGTCACCGAAGGGGTCCCCGAAGGGTGCCCCGGATACCCTAAAGGATGTCTCTTTTACTAAATCTAATGTAATATAGGATTTGAAAATGACATCATTAATTAATCATTAGGTATAAGAAATTTGTGGTGCAATTAATCATCAAAACGAATGTCCCTTGTGTTTACTACCTTTAAAACGCTCATATCATTCCCTAAAACATTTATAAAATTTATGACTCACTTTCACTTCAACGTATATTTAGAGAGTTGCTACAAATTCCTCATCCATAGTTTATTTATCATTGAAGTAGTTTAAAAGATTACACTCATATCATTCCCTAAAACATTTATAAAATTTATGACTCACTTTCAGTTCAACATATATTCAGAGAGTCGCTACAAATTTCCCATCCATAATTTATTTATCATTGAAGTGGAAATAAAAGAAATAAAATTATAACAAATACAAAAAAAGTGTTATTTAAAGATTGGGCAAAGGTAAAAAGTGATTTTAACTAAATTATAAGACCGGGGTGTTGTGGTTCCACGCCCAAGGGCGTGAGAAATCTGAGTCAGCCATTCTGCAAGAAATGGGCATGGATGAGATTAGGGTCATGGGACGTGAAAACCGCGTAGATGAAAGTAATTATTCTATTTATGTTAAACTTAAGATATATTTTGTCGATCTCTAAGTCAAAACTTCATTTTCAGGCACCTATAAGTTGTGCCCGTCATGTCTAGAAGTCTAGAACTCTACCAATTTCAACTACGTGTATGTATCTTCGATCGTCACCAGCCCACTGGCTATTAAAAAATTGGGCCACAGGCCCATAAAGATTTAGGTGCATTTTATATCTGAGCCCATCTTTTATTGGGCTATGCTGGCCCGATTAACATATGGGATTGTCGCCTAATGTCCCATGTGGCCCGTGCAATGGAAATTGGAATCAAGTCATTCTATTCCAATTTCCATCCCACACGAGGTCTGGACATATTATGTGACGGGACCCACTTTCACTAGCGAACTTCCCACCGTTACTGAAAGCCCTCATTTTATAACTTTTAACTACGAACGGATTTAATCAAATACTTTACTTCAAACAATTATAACTCGTAACTACAACTGATGTTTTAAAAACCAAACCAAACCAAACCCGAATATCAAACCGGTTGATCGCTCTAGCAACATGTTTGTTAAAGAAAAATATTATTCAAAGAATCAAGAACCATATTCTCCTTCAACATGAATAATGCCTTTATGATCCGTAACAATCTCATATTCTTCTTCTTCATTGTAGCACACATTTTCCACTTTAACTAAATCTTTCTGGCTTTCTTCATCAAATAAACTCTTTTCACTGAAATCAAAACCAAACATCAAACAATAATAAATCATCCCCAAACATTAAAAAAAAAATTAAAAAATATTTTTTAAACGATCATAACTTTTCATTTAATTTCAAACCTGGGTTCATGATCCACATCATTGATGAGAAGCGATTTGAAATCGTCACAAACAGAAGCATGCAACGGTTGAATCGACGGCAGCGATGAGTTTGAGTTTTCTTGCACTGGCAACACCACATGATTATTATTATTATTACTGTTACTATTACTATTATCGTCCCATGCAGAATTATCTTTATGCAGATCAAGATCATGGTTATGCTTATTATTATTATTATTATTCAAACCATCATCATACATTTGCGGATCATCCGGATTATTAACAAGATGGATATCATAATCAATCTCATCAATAACAATCAGATCATGGCTAAACTGGTTGTTATTCAGGGTATGACTATTATTATTATTGTTATTGTTTTGGACAGAAAGTGTTCGACACAATGCGAGCTGTTGGAGGACAAAATCTAACTCTGCACACGACATTTCTATCTGTCGTTGGAGCTCGCGAATGATACGATAACATCCTCCCACCGGGTCAATGGACCGGACATCAGATTGGTATATGATGGTTCGCATGGCTTCATCCTTTTGTGGGCGGTCTAGGTTACGAATGATTTTGGTAATGTTGCTTACGCCGAAGAGTTTATGGGCGTTTTGGAACTGGCGTTGGCGGTCGTGGGGGAAGTAGGGGGCGAGGAGGCAGTCTGGGGCGCATTTTCGGCGTTGGTAGCGGCAGGCGGCGCAGGCTTGGATGGTGGAGGTGGAGCGGGGTGGTGGTGGTGGGAGGAGGTGGTGGTGGTGGTGGTTTTTGTGTTGGTGGATGAGTTTATTGGTCATGGTGTGGGGGGAGAAAAATGGGGGGGTGGTTAGGGGTGGAGTTTAATGAGGGGGAAATGAGGGGTGGGGGTGGTTTGTGGTGGTTGGAATGATGGTGTGATGGTGGCGGTTATGGTGGTTAGAATGGGTGGGCCAAGGTGGCAGTTATGGGAGTGAGGGTTGGGGTTGGTTGGGTGACATTACACACGTGGCTTTTGATCTTATTATGGAAATGAAGTGTGTGGTTAATGGTTATGACTTATATAGAGGTTGTTCGAAAAATACGTGTGTGGTTAGTTAATATTTAATATAAAAAAAAAAGATTAATAAAAATATTTTATTCTTAACAGAATATTTATAGATGATTTGAATGTGTAAGTTCGTGTTGCATTGCAACAAATTTGATCTTTTTTTTTTCTATTTGATTCATTCAAATAAATAATTATGTAATTGTTTAAAGAGAAAGTGTTCACTATTTGATTAAACTGGTTTTAATTAAAAAAATTGAAAAAAAGTTTTATCAGATCGTTAACTATGGTTTTGAAAAATGAGAAATTAGAGTTGCTAGGTAGGTGGGTCGTCGAGCAAGTTGCTAGGTTAGGGGGTCGTCGAGCAAGATAGTTATACCGGTTTGGTGATTTAACAATACATGACTATTTACTTGTTGAAAACCAACCGAATTGTTGAACCGACAAAATTGAAACACATAAGATTATTACAAACTAGTTTGAGTGATTTGTTTGATTTCGACGGTTTATGAACATCCTGAGGTTTATTGGCATTTGACCGATTAAATTTTCTGTTAGTATATGTATGTAAATTTAGTGATTTAATGTAGCTTGACTATCAAATAGTTGCACCTTAAGTAAGTCAAATGAATTTAAAAAAAAAATGAAAAAGATCTGTTGAGACTATAAAACTCATGATAACTAATAAGTAATACCTACTTACATTAGCAATTCAAGTAACTTATTCAATAATATAAATGAATAATATAAGCCCACACCAACAAAACAGGCCTAGAAAATCCACTTTTTAAGGCCCATCAGGCCCTATTCACTCGCACATTATACCTCTCAGCCCAGCCCAGCCACCGAGTTTATATCATTTTTCGCTCCTTCATATGAGGCCCGAAATTAGAAAAAAGGGACCCATGACCCAAACAAACAATAGTATGACAATGTAAGGATCATCATGCCTTTTTATATGAATTTCAAATTAACAACCAAATCCTGCAGCCACAGTGGATTAGCAACTTAAGGAAGATGTTCTAAGTCTACAATCTTCGTGAAGTCGCTTAAAGCTCAGACTTTGTAATCTCTTCCACAGAATTTCTGTACATCGCGATCAGTTCCCTATCATCGTAAAAATTAGTGATAAATCAATACAACATGACCTGTGATGAAATATGACAAGTTCAAAAATCAAAATATTGCAGACCCAATCAATACCTTCTTTGACTAAGCATTTGTTCAGCTTCTTCAACTTTCTGTTTTTGTCCCTCCACGGTCTGTAAACATTCCCAAATGATCAAATTTATGATTTTTAACACGAAAATTGGGCAACCAAATATAGTAACAGAAGACAACATTGTTATGCAGTTGTCCGAAATGCTACTGCGCATGATTATAATCGGGTTTTTGGTTGAACGAGCCGAGCTTAAACGAGCTCAAGCCCGAGCCTAAAAACAAACTCTTTTAGTAAACGTGCCCGAGCTCGAGCTTCGCTTATCGAGCTCAAGCCGGATCGCGAGCCTAATTGCGCCTAGTGTTTTCATAAATTTTTATTGATATATTAAATATATATGTAAATATTAATAAAATTTTAATATATATAAAAAAATAACTAAATTATATATAATTATAATTAATATAAATTAATTAATAAATGTAATATGAGCTGAGCCCGAGCCGAGCTCGAGCTTGAAAAATTACATACGAGCCAAGCTCAAGCTTGAAAAATTACATACGAGCCGAGCTTTCTAAAGTTAAACGAGCTCGGGCTCGGCTCGTTTGCATCCCTAGTTGTCATACCAAACCCGTTTAATAAACAGGTCTTATTCGGGTTCACATGTATAACCTGCTTTATTATATGTGTTGTGTTTGAGCTGACTTGTTTAACCCGTTTAATCTAACAAGTTGACCCGTCAACCCGTTTAAAACTAGAATAACAAACTAAAGATTTAATATTGAAAGGTCAACCCGCCAACCCTTTTAACTCGTTTATAACCCGACATCCCGTTTACACCCAGTTTAACTCGTTTAGAAAAATGGCTTACACGACTCTAAGAGTGTCCAGGTTCATCAACACAATCCACCAACCCACCACGATTGTCACCCATAATTACAAGATAAATAATCCAGTTTGGCATACAGCAGAACGCCAGAAAGATCAAGTTATACATGAACAACAAACTACAAACATACCGCAGCTTTGGTGGCGATAGACCCCGATATAGTGTTCAATAGCTGCTGGCATTTCTCAAAGTTGCTGCTCAATTCAGTAACCTTACAAAATAATCACAATTTCATATCTTAAAACCGGCAACTTTTAGAACCTTAATAGCAACTTATCTCAAAATCTAATTGATAATCAATTCACCAGTGTATCGAAATGTTGATCTCGGGTTCCATTCTCAATCGCATCAGCTAAATTCTCCACCAACTACAACAATATAATCAAAATTAAATGATAAAAGTATAAAACAATATAAAATACAGACTCTGCGGTTGGGGAATTTTATCAAACAGTTGGCAGGCAGTCATACGTTTTGGAGGTGAAAGTGTGAAGCGAGTGATTGTGAAGGTTGTTGTTGTTGCTGCTGCTGTTGTTGTTGAGAGATCTGATAGCGCTGCTGCTGCTGTTGTTGTTGTTGATGTTGGAGTTGAAATTGTTGTTGGTGGTGAAACTGGTGTTGTTGTTGAAATTGTTGTTGCTGTTGTTGGAGATATAAGTGGTCTTGATTGGAGGGTGTTGTGGGGTTGCTGTGGGTCGCCATTGTTGGGATCATGTTCCAGCTTCCACCCCCAAATTGATCCATGTTCGAAAGATTGCTGATCGAGAACTAACGATTTCGGAGCTAGGGTTTGTAGAGGAAGGAGACAAGACTTTGATACATGAAAGAGGGTGTTTGGCCTCGCTTTTTTTTTTTAACAAAGCTTATAGTTTTTTTTTAACTTTTTTTTTGAGTTAAATGCCATTTTAGTCCCAGGGGTTTGGGTGATTTTGCCAGTTTAGTCCAAAGTTTTCATTTTTAACCTGTGGGTCCAAAAACGTTTCACTGTTGCCATTTTAGTCCACTGGGTTAACTTCATCCATTATTTCTGTTAACGAGAAGGGCGGTTCGGTCATTTTGTATGGCTGAATTGTCTTTCTAGTTAACATAATTACATATAAAATGACTGAATTGCCCTTCTGGTTAACAGAAAAAATGGATAAAGTTAACCCGGTGGACTAAAATGGCAACAGTGAAACCTTTTTGGACCCACAGGTTAAAAATGAAACCTTTGGACTAAACTGGCAAAATGACACAAACCACAGGGACTAAAATGGCATTTAACTCTTTTTTTTTTTACAAAATAAGTTTAACTTGACCTTTGGTTTAGCTTTTTAAGCTTATACTTATTAGCTTATTAAGCTTATTTTAAGATGGATTTTTGATTTATTTGAAGAAGCTTATTTATGGTGGGCAAATGATAGAAAATAAGCTATAAGCTAATCCAAACACTTAAAAGAGCTTATCAAATGATAGAAAATAAGCCATAAGCTACTTTAAAATATAAGTCTAAACCAAAAAATAAAAGCTATGCCAAACACCCCCGAAATCAGAAAAGAAAAATATATATATTTTTTATGGAACGACAACTGACTTTCTTGTATTAAGCTACCGCCCCCAAATTGGAGAGTTTTGTTGCCTCACTTCGGCCAGACCTTGTTGTCTTAATCGGGTCCATGCTAGCTTTAGAGTTTGGCTTAGGAGTTCCCCCGGGAAACTGTCGCGACCCCCGTCTCCTAATAACTCAGGAACGGGCGGCCGCAACCAGTTTCAGTGGTATCGGTGTTTATCAGTTTGGCAGCGGAAATTACATCAGGACCGTAGTTAGGAAATATTTTATCAGAGTAAAATACCACACTTTTATAATATTAAATACATGGGAAATTCCCAAGTTTTCAATACACACATTTTTATAGGGATAAACCCTATTTTCTTTAAATAAAACATCTCTTTACTTATGTAACTTTTATAGCCACTTTTCCAAGTCTTCAGTGCTGTCCAACTGGCTTCTATTTGGCTTTCATATTTTGTTACCTGAAACGCGTTTAAAAACATTTTGTCAGTGGAAAATACTGGTGAGTGAATCCCAGTTAAATCAAGACAGGTAAAACCGTTTACAGCATTGAGGGCGATCGCGCAATTACGTTTGTTTATTTTCTACTTTAATTACCACACACGGTACTGTTAACCCGACTTATGGTCATGTTACTACTCACAGTGTAGTAACAAATTTTGTATACAAAACCTCAACATACCGACGATAATTGTAGAATACAAATATTCAATCACTGTTTAATATAATGTAAAACATTTGAGGTTTTGTAAAAACGGGTTACAAAAAAGAGGATTACTCACATTGCTATTGTCGCAACCCCCGTCCCCTAACAAACCCGGGAACGGGCGGCCGCGGCCAGTTTTGGTGGTATCTGGATTTTATCATTTTGGCAGCGGAAATTACATCAGGATCGTAGTTAGGAAATATTTTATCAGAGTAAAATACCACGCTTTAATAATATTAAACACATGGGAAAATCCCAGGTTTCAAGTACACACATTTTCATAGGGTTAAACCCCATTTTATTTAAATAAAACATCTCTTTATTTTAGGTAACTTTATTGCCACTTTTCCAAGACTTTAGCAAAAACATCATTAACTAAAAACTTTGGTTCGCACCAGAGTCAAATAATACTTTAGCAAAAACATCATTAACTAAAAACGTATCGGCTATTACGTCCGGAATCATCTTGGCTTCTTCTGCAGTCAGAACAAATGCTCTAGCATTTGTAGTAGTTTTGTTGCCCATGGCTGGAACTAGTTTCGGACAATTCGGCTTGATATGGCATTTTTCTCCACAGTTGAAGCACATTCCATTATTAGGTTTCCTTCTGCAGTCTTATTCCTTGTGTCCTGGCATCTTGCAGAAATTGCAGTAAGTGGAACATTTTCCTGAATGCTTTTTCTTGCAGGCCTTGCAGTAGGGTGCAGAGGTAGAACCTACATTTCTCCCACGGTTGGAATTTCCATAACGAAATTCTTGGGTAAGCCTTTGAGCTAGGTTTCTCCTCTGGTCTTCTTCTCGTGTACGCACTAACTCATCTGTCAAGGTATTTGCTAGTTCTGCCGCTTCTTCTATAGTTTGAGGTCTACCTGCCTTGACTACATACCTAATCTCACTAATTAATCCCCAGATGTAACGGGAGATTAATACTGGTTCAGGTGATGCAAGGGTTGGCACTATTCTAGCATATTCAAAGAATAACGTAGTGTATCCCTTACTATCCACTCCAGTCATCCTAAGGTTTAGGAACTTATTTGCTATTTGTTCCTTTTCATTGGGAGGACAGGATTTCCTTTCTACCATGTTTTTAAATTCCTCCCATTCCATGTTGTAAACTCTGTCGCTTCCTCTAGATTGGAGGATAGTGTTCCACCATTCTAAGGCTGAGTTCTTAAACAGATTGGAGGCAAACATTATCTTATCTTCTTCCGCGCACTTGCTTATTTTTAAAACTGCCTCAGTCTTTTCTATCCAGCGTTGAGCTGCAATGGTCCCTTCGTTGCCCGAGAATTCCATTGGTTTACAGGACCAGAATTCTTATAAGAACAACCATAAGATATGGTTCTTCTTCTTTTGGGAATGGGCACTTGAAGTATGGGTCCATTGTTCATGTTGTTTTCTGGTTCAGTGGGTCGTTTACTATCACGGTTACTTTTATTATCAGCTTCCCTAACTGTTTGAATAATATATGGCATTGCGTCTATTATCCCTTGTGCCACTATGTGTTGGATGGCACTGTTATCCACTGGGTTTCCATTGTTATCATTGTTCGGGTTATCATTATTCTGGTTTTCCGGGTTATTATCCGGGTTCTCTTGATTCACTTGGTCGGCCATCTGAATTTTAAACATTTACCACGTATTAATATCACAAGATAATATTTAATACAACAAATCACACAACAAGCATATTGATCAAAAGTGTCGAACATTGCGACTTACTCTTTCTTATATAGTATGCATCTAATACAAACTTGAAACTGGAATTTAAAATTACAATACAACTGAAATTGAAATTATACTACTAGTAGGCATCCATAGTTATGATTTTTTTTCAAACATACACACATATTATATATTATTATATTATATTATTATTTTTATTATTATTACTACCTCCACCATCACCTTCACTGATATGGGTTCATCCAGAACTCCATATTGCGCTCGTCATACTTCCAGACGAGTCGCTCTCCGACCTGTCTCATTCTCTCGCTACTTTCTAAAATCTCTTCTCTGAAAGTTAGGAGCTCTTGCACATTTCTGCACTCATTGGGGGTGCAGGTGCTGGGACTGGGTTTGGGTACTGGGGCATGGGTTCTTGGTACGAGTATGGATTCTCTAAAATTTCCCTGATGTATTGATCGCTATCATAGTAGGGATCTAGAGGGTCCAAACCTGGGTAGGCTGCTAGATTTGGTATGGGTTCATTTTCTGGTGTTGGGTAGTGTTGCATGTAATCTCTATGTTCATCTAGCCACGGGTCGTAATCTGGGTCTAAGGGATTGGGTGCTGGTACCCTAGGTATCTCCATTGGGTCAAACTCAGGCATTGGAAATTGGTTTTCTGGGTTGTTCTCGATTTCCATTGGCTGTGTGGGAAACAGTGGTAATGGTTGGGGTGCTATAAGTTGCTCCAGGTTAGGGTCAGCAGCTGTGGTTTCTAGGATATGGAAATTGGCTAAACTCCTATTAAGCATATCTTGGGTATGAGCATATGTCTCTCTCTTAATGGCTGCTAAAGCCCGCTGCTGTTGCAACTTTTTCATCATCTTCCACTACAAAAAAGATCGCAATCTGAGACTGAAAAATCAGTCTCTAAAACTCCTAAATCAGTCCCTAATGGTTATTAGGGACTGATTTTGCCAGTCCCGAGCCAGTCCTAATTGTCTAGTCCTAGATACTTTCATTAGTAACTAAATTTCAGTCCCGATTGTATGACACCAATAGAGACTGATATTCAGTCTCCTATACATATAAAATCAGTCCTTAATATACGTTGTGGTACAACATCATTTCAGTCTCGAATACATTTCGTCGGTGACTGAAAATCAGTCCTTGATACTAGGCCTTTCAGGACTGAAAATCAGTACTTGAACCTTGTCTATTTTGTCCCAAATACATTTACTTAGATTTGGGTTCCATGACAATTCAGTCTCTAATAGCCGTTGTAGAGACTGAGAATTAGTCCCTGATAACATGCCATTTCATTCCTTAATATATTTTTTAGGGACTGAAAAATAATCTTAGATGTCATCTTATTTAGTTTCGAATATGTTTTTAGGGACTGAAAATATGTAGCTTTTATGAACTTTTTCAATCCCGAATATGTTTTTTTAGAGACTGATAATCAATCCCTGATATGTTAATTTCGTAACTAAATAATAGTCGCCGATGCTATGACTGTTTCTAGTTATGATTTTTTTGAAGACTAAAAAATAGTCTTTGATACTACATTTGATAGTCGATAGTATGCATGCTAGGGCTGTTCACGAGCCAAACCGAACCGATTGGACCTTTGCTCGTGCTCGGTTCGTTTACAAACCGAACCGAGTGTTTTTTCAACCGAGTCAAATTCGAACGAGCGTCTTTCGATCCGAGTATTTTTTCGAACGAGCGACGAGCAAATATCGAGCGTCACAGAACAAAAAAGAAAAGTGACGTTGAGGGTGTTTACCATATTATTCAAGACATCCAACTCAAGCTCAAGAATTTAACAATAAAACATACAAATAACTTCAACAAAATACAAATTTAAACCACAAAGTTAGTTCCAACTCAAACTAATATATTAAGAACTGTCATTTCAAAGAACATGGTTAAATACACATCAGTTGTGAGCTTGCGACCATTACCACATCCACCAAACTCCAAGGTTGAAGCGAACATTTGTGATCGCTCTTGTGACCCCTCGAGAACTTCTTTCTGAACTCCGCTGGTAGATACTGCATCATATGAAAGCGATTATATTAGCGGTAGATACTGCATCACAGTGAAGAAACAGGAAAGGAAACTGGTTGTAGTTGCCCGCTCACCAATGGTAAAATACTTTCTCGTTTCCATTATTGATCTGTTGATTTGGCCCTACATGAGTATATACCCTAAACACAAATTAGACAAAATCTTTTAACTGAAAATGGATATGTTTACTACAAAGAATTATAGCAAGTTGAGTTTCAATCCACTCCATCTAATGCTCCACGTATTTAGGAACCGATACTTCAGCCGGTTTCTTGATACACTCGATTGGCCCATCCGTACTCTTATCTGAAAATGACAAGATAACTTGGTACAAAATGTCGCATATTTTATAACTTTGACTGATGAAGAGTGTTTAAGCAAGTTACTTTGTTCCGGCTGTCATGTTGGGCATGTTGACTATGTGCGGAACTTAGGAAGAGTACCATAAAGGATGTTCACTTGATTAAAAATATCAACAGCTGCAGATAACAAAGTATGAAAAAAACAGTAATTACAAAAATCATTAGTCATATGCTAATTTACATGTAAAAACCATTGAACATCGTTACCATTAATTGCCAGTCATTCGTTAAGATCTTCTCTAGGAGGTAGGCGAACAATCAATCAATCAATCAATCAATCATACCCAGTAAAATCCCACAAATAGCAAAGCTATTTGTAGGGTCTGGGGAGGGTGGGATGTAGGCACACCTTACCTCTACCCCTAGGGATAGAGAGGCTGCTTCCAGAGAGACCCTCGGCTCCAAAACACCCAGGAAAGAAATAAATCCTGAATACGTCCCAAAGTTGCATCAATGTGTTTTTTAAGCTATGCGTCCTGAATACGTACGTATATCCGAGCACTCTTTTCTGGCCAAAAAGTCTTCTGGTTTCTATAGACACAAGTGTGAAGAGATCATTTGGCACTCCTAATTTGCAAACAAATAATATGCCTTGCAAAACAACTCATACCCATTTCCATCCCATTGCGCCATCAAACCCAACCTATAGTGATCCAAGTCATGATCCTTTATATAAAGAAATAAAAAATTATCACGAAGAATTACTGATATAATACCTCAAGAAACAACACATAGGAAACAGCAGGTCTTCCATTCTGAATGTAAACTATGACTCGGAATATGTTGATAGCAGCTGCTGCTAATGGCTCGAGATTGTCTCTGTTCATTATTGAAATGAAAGCCCGGTTATACCCAGTTGGTCCGACAAAGATTAGGATATAAAGGATAGAAATTTTCAACTAATTTAATATGAGTCAATTCAGGTTACGTTTATTCTTTGACAGGTAAAGCAGGTCAAATATAAAAGAGAAAATAGGCAGAAAGAAAATGGTCAAATGGGTTGAAAATCACCAAAATTTTAATGCATTAGAATATAATAAATCACTTTATTTTATTCAGAATAATATTTTTTTTTGAAACCATACACTTCTTATAATCATATATTTGACACACCGGTTAAAAGTGCTTTGGGTCATCCTGGCCCAACGCGCTGATTCAACTCGTACTAAAAAACCCACGTTGGTTTCAACTTAGAACCATATGATTAAAGTAATAACATTTGCGAGCCGATTCCGAGCCGAGCTTTGGCTCGTTTAGGCGAAATCAAAGCGAGCTCGAGTCGAGCTTTCACGGGCTCATCCGCTCAATATGGATCACCCTTCTAATGTCACACTGGTACCTACAAGACGTTACATATGGCTCTGATGTCGCCTTGTTTTTTTCTATTAATCTTAAAATTTTTAACTCTCTGATGCACATCGTGGGTTCACAAAATTATCTACAAGCAACTACTTACTGGTATACCCCACCAAATCAATTTATAGAATATCCATCTGTAACAAACATAAAATACACAGCTCGGAGGCAGTACATACTGACCGGGGGATAAGCATACTCGATACACAATAATCAGTTAGATAGCTGCTTGTACAACTATTAAGATTAATCTATGAATCTGTTATTCGTCATAATAATCTAATCGACAAAAGTAAAGATGTACTAACCGGTCATTACCATGAGAATCGTCCACTGAATAAGTATCTCCATCGCTTTGCTACAAAATAATGCAGAAGTAAATGAGGTTGCTCACAAATTCTATATACCATTAGGCTTTGCTACTACATCATCATAAATCTAAGTAATAAGAATGGTGGACATGCTTTAAATCAGAACAGGAAGAATAAAATTTGAGCCGTATGATGACCGGAGTGGACTGAGGTCGAACGGAACTCGAACAAGAGAACGGAAACGGAACCGAATCCGTTGCCATTGTCAGCCGGGCCGGAGCTCCGATGACCTGAACCAAAAACAAAACTGAACGAAAACTGAATCGAATTCAAACAAACAAGACCTGAACCGGATTCTAACCTGAACCGATTAAACTCGAAACCCGAATCGCGACCCGAAACAGGAACGTGTCTGAACTCGAACCTGAACCATCGAGCCGCCGCCTGTCGTTCCGATCTACCGCCGCCACCGCCGCTCAAACCTTCGTCGACCTTCTGTGTTCGTCGTTGCCGCCGAGAAGCTGGCGCCGCCACCACCCGGAGTGGTGTCGGCCACCTGCTGGAGAGAGAGGGGGGAGATGAGCGAGAGAGAGGTGAGGAGATAGGGTGTTGTCTGCTTTTGCTTTTAAGTGTTGTAGGGTTTTGTGGCCGTTGGATTGGTTTTGATCAACGGATGATGGTGATAGCATGACGATCCGTGTGAGTTTGAATAGACCAATCAGTTAGTACTAGAATATTGTTTTTTTTAATTCACCCATTTTGTTTTATTTTAACAAAAAACAAAACCTTTTTTTTTTTGAGAGATTTATTATTTTTGCTATGAGAGGGTTTGGGTAACAAATTTGATTAAGTATAAATATTCCATATGTAAAGAAAATAGACTTGAGGAGTAACAAATTTGTGTTATTGACCATTAATTGAAACCGATTACATAATTGATATATAAGTTAGTTGGTATTTTAACTTGAACTGTTATTTGTACTCGTACGTTGTTACGGAATACGGAATACCCCACCTTTTAGCGGATTCCGACGATGAATAGTTAAATTAAGTTTTTTTATTTATTTTTATATTTTAATGTCATGTTAGTTATTTTAATTTTATGCAAATGCAGTTTAGATGGGTTATGCAAGATGGCTGCTTACTAATCATTGCTTCCAGTTTGAGACATCGTCATAAAGAAAGAATATGATTGGTCAACAAGAATATCCATGTTTGTGTAGTTCTTTTGTAGTGTGTACGAACCTCGTCTCGGCCCGAAACTCAATTTGAAGGTCGTGATTCCGGTGGAGTGGGCGGCGATGGTCGTGACGGTGGTGGAGTAACTGGTTGCATATAAGAAAACCCTATTTTGGGGTTTAAGTTTTATTTACATCCAACTTTCTACAAATTTTGCTGCCAGGTTTATTTAACTTCTTTATTTAATTTTCAAACATTTCTTTTTGCTACCGATTTTGCTACGTTATTTTTTTATATTTTTTTCCTCAGATTTGCTACGGATGTTGCTACAACTTTTTTCTACGCTTGGTTTAATTTTTTTTTTTTATAAAACGCCTCAATTTGGACATTACATCGACAGAAATTAGTGGTAGATTCTAGTTTTAATTTTATAAAAACTACTTCGGTTTCATCGAAGTCAGGCACGTTCGAATCAATTAAATGCGCGTGGGAAGTTGCTTTTGAGGTGCAGAGAATAGGCGTGCAACGACATTGATCAGATAACCCATTAACATCGGGGTTTGTCGAAGTCTGGTCAACAGCGCGGATATGCAGGTTTAAATATATATATTTTATATTTCTAAAGTGTATATATATATATAACATAAATCTGAGATATGAACAACGATGGTGGTAGTCCAGCCGGTTATGCATGTGTGTGTGTGTTCGAGGGGCGCGGGTTCGAGTCTTGTTGGTGACCGATTCGAACCTTTTTTTTCATTTTAACAAAAAATTACACTTTGGCCCCTGTGGTTCCACATTTACCTAAATAGTCCCTGTAATAGTTAACTGGGTATATTAACTAAGTTAGTTGTTTAATAAGGAACCTTTACAAATCCATTAACTCGGTTAGAATATAAGGTTAAAATACTTTTAAAAATAACCAAATCAGTCCTTGAAGTAGTTAACTGAAAAGACTAACTAGGTTAGTCTTTTTAATAGAAATCCTTTTATAATTTTTAACTGGGTTAGTCTTATTTAGTTAAATCAGTCACGGACATCAGTCACAAAAAAATCAACTTCTAATACAATTAGTAACTAATAAATTAGTCCCAGATACTACGTATCCGAGACTGATAGATTAGTCCCTCATAGTTTAGTCCGTCGGTGTCAATATATTAGTGACTGAATATTAGTGACCAATAAAATGGCGCCATTTTTATTAATGAGTCAGTTATTTAGGACTGAATTTCAGTAACCAATAAGTTTCCCCCCAAAATTTATTTTTAGACAAACATATTTGTGACTAAAATTCAGTCACGGACATCAGTCACAAAAAAAATCAACCTTTAATACAATTAGTAACTAATAAATTAGTCTCAGATACTACGTATCCGAGACTGATAGATTAGTCCCTCATAGTTTAGTCCCTCGGTGTCAATATATTAGTGACTGAATATTAGTGACCAATAAAATGGCACCATTTTTATTAATGGGGTCAGTTATTTAGGACTGAATTTCAGTAACCAATAAGTTCCCCCTCAAAATTTATTTTTAGACAAACATATTTGTGACTAAAATTCAGTCACGGACATCAGTCACAAAAAAATCAACCTCTAATACAATTAGTAACTAATAAATTAGTCCCAGATACTACGTATCCGAGACTGATAGATTAGTCCCTCTGTGTCAATATATTAGTGACTGAATATTAGTGACCAATAAAATGGCGCCATTTTTATTAATGGGGTCTGTTATTTAGGACTGAATTTCAGTAACCAATAAGTTTCCCCCCAAAATTTATTTTTAGACAAACATATTTGTGACTAAAATTCAGTCTCAGATAAGTTGTCCAAGTATTAAGGACTGATTATTAGTCACGGACATCAGTCACAAAAAAATCAGTCTCTAATACAATTAGTAACTAATAAATTAGTCCCCGATACTATGTATCCGAGACTGATAGATCAGTCCCTCAAAATTTAGTCCCAAATAGTCATTTTTCTTGTAGTGTTCTTACGTTCATGCGCACCTCTGTTGAACCATCCTCTCTTCTTAGGAGGGAATGGCTCTTCAGACTGAGCCTTGAACACGAATATCCCATCTTTATTATCAGCAGAATACCCTGAGAGGGCAAGCTGTGAAGAGGTACATTCGTCCCTAGGTGAGCTGGACAACTGACGGTAGGCGTCGGAAGGTCCTTGGTCGCTCATACTATAAACTAACAAATAGTCAAATAACACACAACAATAAAATACAGATACGCACGTATTTCCGTAATTTATTTCCTAACATTTAATACTTTAGTGTCAGCAGAACACTTATGTGGCTGAATCAGTGGCTTAGCTCTGATACCACCTTCTGTCGTAACCCCGTCCCCTAATAACCCGGGAATGGGCGGCCGCGGCCAGTTTTGGTGGTATCTGGATTTTATCATTTTGGCAGCGGAAATTACATCAGGATCGTAGTTAGGAAATATTTTATCAGAGTGAAATACCACGCTTTTATAATATTAAACACATGGGAAAATCCCAGGTTTCAAGTATACACATTTTCATAGGGTTAAACCCCATTTTATTTAAATAAAACATCACTTTATTTTAGGTAACTTTATTGCCATTTTTCCGAGCCTTCAGTGCTGTCCAGCTGGCTTCTATTTGGCTTTCACATTTTGTTACCTGAAACGCGTTTAAAAACATTTTGTCAGTGGGAAATACTGGTGAGTGAATCTCAGTTTAATCAAGTTTAGTAAAAACCATTGTTCAGTATTGAGGGCGGTCGCGCAATTACATTTGTTTCCATCTACTTAATTACCACCCACGGTACCGTCAACCCGACTTGTGGTCATGTTACTCCTCGCAAGGCAGTAACAAATTTTGTATACAAAACCCCAACATACCGACGATAATTGTAGAATACAAATACTCAATCACTGTTTAATATATCATTAATTAAGTGAGGTTTTGTAAAAACAATTTGCAAAAAGGAGATTACTCACATTGCTGTCTTAGGTTTTCTTTAAGGGTTTCCTGGTGATTATCTATAATTTACACAAATGAACACACGTTAGTATAATAACCCATTATTTATATTAATGATACCCTCCCGAGACGGTATTCTAACGACTACGTCGGGCAGAACCACGACAGCCGTTACGGAACCCTGGATCAATCGGACAGCGTATCTAATACATAACCGGGGTTATGATACTTACAACGAGGCAGAACTTCGTTATTTAGGGGGTATTATGCCCGGGAATTACTTCTACACTTAAGAAATTCGAGAGAGAAAGAAGGGAATGAGCGAGTTCGACTGAAGACTGAAGGCCTCTATTTATAGGTGACCTTTCGGCTTCCCTCGCGGCCCGCGTAGACTACACAGGGGTCCTTCGCGGCCCGCGTAGTAGGTGTGTAGGGCTTAGCTTCGTCGATTCAACAAAGTAGCTTCTCCGGGTGGCCTGCCACGTGGCGGGCCATGGTTTCGCCTGATGGCACTAGGTCGCGGCCCGCGTAGGAAGTAGCCAAAGGCTACGCGCCCCGCGACAGCTCTTTGAAATTTGTTTTTAATTAAATTTAATAACATTAAAGGTATTCGGGGTCCGTTTTCGCATACGGGGTATAATTTAGGACATATTGGGACATTTTAAATATATTAGGGGTGTCGAAAATTATTTAGGAGGGTTGTTATATCCTCCCCACCTTGTTTTAGAACTCGTCCTCGAGGTCTACTGGAATAGGTGCGGGTATTTCCTTTGCGTTTCTGATTCAAGCTCCCATGTGTACTCTGGTCCTCTTTTGGAATCCCATTTTACTTTAACTAGAACCAATCTCTTGTGTTTGAGATTCTTGACTTTCCTGTATTCAATCTGTAAAGGCTTCTCTACAAACTTTAACTGTTCATTTACCTCTATATCCTTAACAGGTACAACAAGTGACTCATCAGCTAAGCATTTCTTGAGATTAGATACATGAAATACATCATGTATTCCTGCCATTTCCTCTGGTAGTTGTAGCTGATAGGCTACAGGTCCTATTCTTCTAATAATTTCAAAAGGTCCAACATACCTGGGGCTTAGCTTTCCCCTTTTGATGAATCTGACTACTCCTTTCCAAGGAGAGACTTTTAGTAACACTTTGTTTCCTACCTGAAATTCTAACGGCTTGCGTCTGTTATCAGCATAGCTCTTTTGTCAATCACGTGCTGCTTTCAGTCGTTCCTTGACTTGAATGATCTTGTCCGTTGTTTCTTGTACTATCTCAGGTCCGGATAATTGTTTTTATCCAATTTCTGCCCAACAGACTGGGGTTCGACACTTTCGTCCATAAAGTGCTTCGAAAGGTGCAACATTAATACTGGTGTGATAACTATTATTACAAGAAAATTCTATCAATGGTAAGTGATCGTCCCAATTACCTCCGAAATCAATTACACAAGCTCTAAGCATATCTTCCATTGTCTGAATTGTCCTTCCACTTTGTCCGTCCGTTTGAGGATGATAAGCTGTGCTTAGATTTAACTTGGTTCCCATGGCTTTTTGGAAACTTGTCAAAAAATGAGAGGTAAAACGGCTATCCCTATCAGAAACAATTGATAAGGGAATTCCATGTAATGAAACTATTTCATTTACATACAACTTAGCTAACTGTTCCATACTGAAAGTTTCCTTCATTGGTAGGAAATGGGCTGACTTAGTTAGCCTGTCTATAATCACCCAGATTGTATCATTACCTTTCCTTGTCTTGGGTAATTTGGTAACAAAGTCCATTGTTATAAATTCCCATTTCCACACTGACATTTCTAACTGCTGCAATAATCCTAAGGGTATAATGCTCGGGTATTACTTAGACTATAGAGAAATTGAGAGAGAAAGTTGTGTGTGAGCGTCGACAACTGAAAGCTGATGCCTCCTATTTATAGTTGTGATCCACCAGTCTCTCGCGCCCCGTGTAAACTCAGGGGTGATCTTACGCGGCCCACGACATAGGGGGTCTAGGCTCTAGCTTTGATTAGTCACATGTGTAGCCTATCCGGGTGTCGTGCCACGTGGCAGCACTGGGTGCGCTCTAGCTTCAAGCTGTCGCGCCCCGCGTAGCCTGAAGGCAAAACCTTCGCGGCCCGCGAGCGCTCCACAGAATTTGTTTTTATTTTATTTTTATAAAATTAAAGGTATTTAGGGCCATTTCTCGTATTCGGGGCGTATTTTAGGACGTCTAGAGACATTCTAAATATATTAGGGGTGTCGCAACCCCCGATCCCTTATCTATCCCGGGAACGGGCGGACGCGAACTCAGATTTTCGGTGGTATCAGTTGGTTAATTTGGCAGCGGAAATTACATCAGGACCGTAGTTAGGAAATGTTTATCAGAGTAAAACCACCATATTTGATATTAATAATTACATGGGTAAAACCCAAGTTTCTTATTACAACATGTTTATAGGGATAAACCCTATTTTATTGAATTTAAAACATCGTCTTTTAGGTAACTTTTATAGCCACATTTTTCCCAAGCCTTCAGACTTCAGTGCTCTCCAGCTGGATTTTTACTAATTGGCTGTCACATTGTGTTACCTGAAACGCGTTTTAAAAACATTTGTCAGTGGGAAATACTGGTGAGTGAATCCCAGTTTAATCAAGAAACATTTTATCAATTAACACAGTATTGAGAGCGATCACATTGTTTATTTCTACACAATTACTCATTCAGTACTGTCAATCCTGACTGGTGGGTCATATTACACATTGGCTAACTCGTCGTCCATTGGTAACGTATTGTCGTCCCGACTTACTACTCATAGTGTAGTAAATTTTGTATACAAAACCCCAACATACCGGCAGTAATTGAAGAACTACAAAGACTCAATCACCGCTTAATCGCATTGTAAAACATTTAAGGTTTTGTAAAACATTACAAAAAGGTTAACAAAAAGAGGATAAACTCACATTGCTATCTTAGACTTCGCGTAAGGTTTTCCTGGGATTAATCTATAATTTACACAAATGTACACGCGTTAGTTTAATAACCCATTTTAACATTAGCAATACCCTCCCCGAGACGGCATTCCAATGACTACGTCGGGCAGAACCACGACAGCCATTACGAAACCCTAGATCAATCGGGCAGTGTATCTAATACGTATCCAGGGGTTATAATACTTACAATGGAGCAGAACTTCGCTAATTAGGGGGGTATAATACCCGCTTATAAAGCCTCTAATTCAGAATTTGAGATTGAGAAACGAATTTTGAACGAATTCTGGTTGAACCCGATGGCTCCTTTATATAGTGCTGAATTCTGGTTCTCACGCGGCCCGCGTAAGAGTAAGCAAGGGCTTACGCGGCCCGCGTACTAGTCCGGGTAGGGTTTAGGGTGTCCGGGTCACTGCCTAGCTTCGCCACGATGATGACACGTGTCATCACCGGGCTGCGCCACTATCTTGATCTCACGCGGCCCGCGTTAACTAAACGGGGGTCTTACGCAGCCCGCCTGAACTTAAGAGAATCAACGAAATCAGGCTTTAGCCTTTATACCGCCCGCGTAAGGGTTGGGATGGGTCTACGCGGCCCGCCTCAGCTTAAAAATCAGATTTTATTTATTTTAAATACTATTTAATGTATTTCGGGCTCGGTTTTTACATACGGGGTGTATTTAAAGATATATTGGGACATTTTAAAATATACTAGGGTGTCGGAAAAATTATAAGGGTGTCGGAAAAATTATAAGGGTGTCAGTTTTATTGAGGGTTGTTACATCCTCCCCACCTTGTTTTAGAGCTCGTCCTCGAGATCTACTGGAACAAGTGCGGATATTTCCTTTGCATTTCTGACTCGAGCTCCCATTTGTACTCAGGTCCTCTTTTGGAGTCCCACTTCACTTTGACCAGAACTAATCTCTTGTGTTTGAGATTCTTGACTTTCTTGTCTTCAATTTGTAGAGGCCTTTCTACAAACTTAAGTTGTTCATTTACCTCTATATCCTTAAGAGGTACTACTAGTGATTAATCAGCTAAGCATTTCTTGAGATTAGATACATGAAATACATCATGTATTCCTGCCATTTCCTCTGGCAGTTGAAGTTGATAGGCTACAGGTCCTATTCTTCTAATAATCTCAAAAGGGCCAATATACCTGGGACTTAGTTTCCTCTTTTGATGAATCTTACTACTCCTTTCCAAGGAGAGACCTTTAACAATACTCTATCTCCTATTTGAAATTCCAATGGTTTGCGTCGGTTATCAGCATAACTCTTCTGTCGATCTCGTGCTGCTTTCAGTCATTCCTTGACTTGAATAATCTTGTCAGTTGTTTCTTGCACTATCTCAGGTCCAGATAGTTGCTTTTCCCCAATTTTTGCCCAAGAGACTGGGGTTCGGCACTTTCGTCCATAAAGTGCTTCGAATGGTGCAGCATTGATACTTGTGTGATAACTATTATTATAAGAAAATTCTATTAAAGGTAAGTGATCGTCCCAATTACCTCCGAAATCAATTACACAAGCTCTAAGCATATCTTCCATCGTCTGGATTGTTCTTTCGCTTTGTCCGTTCGTTTGAGGATGATAGGCTGTGCTTAGTTTTAACTTGGTTCCCATGGCCTTTTGGAAACTTGACAAAAAATGAGAGGTAAATCGACTATCCCTATCAGAAACAATTGATAAAGGAATTCCATGTAATGAAACAATTTCATTTACATACAATTTAGCTAGCTGTTCCATACTGAAAGTTTCTTTCATGGGTAGGAAATGAGCTGACTTAGTTAGTCTATCTACAATCACCCAGATTGTATCATTTCCCTTCTTTGTTTTGGGTAATTTAGTAACAAAATCCATTGTTATTAATTCTCATTTCCACACTGGCATTTCTAATTGTTGTAACAAACCTGAAGGTTTCTGGTGTTCAGCTTTAACTTGTGAACATGTTAAACATTTAGAAACATAGGCTGCTATGTCCTTCTTCATTCCTATCCACCAGAAATTTTTCCTTAAATCCTGGTACATTTTATCACTTCCTGGATGCATCGTATATTTGGACTTATGGGCTTCTTCTAATATACTTTGACGTAAGTTTCCTAATTTAGGTATCCACATTCTCTTTTTATGGAATCTCCAAATTCCATCTATTCCTTGTTCTAATTCCTTAATCATACCTTTTAATTTTTCAGTATCATCCTTGATTACCGATTCTTGTGCTTCTCTTATCTGATCATTTAAATCTACTTGTAGATTTAATTTAAGAGAACGTACCCTTTTTGGCTTTTCATGATACTTTCGACTTAAAGCATCTGTCACTACATTTGCTTTTCCTTCATGATACTGGATATCACAATCATAATCACTAAGAAATTCCATCCATCGTCTTTGTCTCATGTTCAATTCTTTTTGCCCAAAAATATACCTTAAACTCTTATGATCTATAAATATGGTAAACTTACTACCATACAGATAATGTCTCCAAATCTTAAGGGCAAAAATTATAGCTCCTAATTCTAGATCATGGGTTGAATAATTCTCTTCATGATTCTTAAGTTGTCTAGATGCATATGCTATAACCTTTTGACGTTGCATTAATACACATCCATAACCTAATTTAGAAGCGTCACAATAGATTACAAAATCTTCAGTTCCTTCTGGTAACGCTAGTACGGGTGTATGGGTTAATCTTTGCTTAAGAATTCTAAAAGCTTCTTCTTGTTTTGGTCCCCATTCAAACTTAATGGATTTACAGGTTAACTTAGTTAAAGGAATGGTTATTCTAGAAAAATCTTGGATAAATCTTCTATAATAACCGGCCAATCCTAAGAAACTTCTAACCTCGGTTGGTGACTCAGGGGTTTTCCATTTAGTAATCGCCTCGATCTTTGTTGGATCCACATGAATTCCTTCATGATTGACTAGGTGTCCGAGAAATTGTACCTGTTCTAACCAAAACTCGCACTTTGAAAATTTAGCGTAAAGCTTTTCTTTTCTGAATAAACTTAGAAGTGCGTGCAAATGCTTTGCATGTTCCTCTTTACTCTTAGAGTAAATTAGAATATCATCTATGAAGACAATTATGAATTTATCAAAATATGGCTTACATATTCGGTTCATCATGTCCATAAATGCAGTTGGGGCATTGGTTAAACCAAATGGCATGACAGTAAATTCATAATGACCATACCTTGTTCTGAAAGCGGTCTTAGGAATGTCCTCTTCCTGTACCTTTAATTGATGATATCCTGTCCTTAAATCGATTTTAGAGAAAAATCGAGCTCCTTGCAGTTGATCAAACAGATCGTCGATTCTCGGTGATGGGTACCGATTCTTAATCGTGACTTTTTTCAATTCACGGTAATCAATGCACATACGCATTGATCCGTCCTTCTTTTTAACAAATAAAATCGGCGCTCCCCATGGCGACGAACTTGGCTGTATAAACCCTTTCTCCAACAATTCGTCTAATTGTTTCTTTAATTCTTGCATTTCTGCAGGTGCCAAACGGTAAGGTGCTTTGGCAATCGGTGCTGTTCCTGGTAGTAGATGAATTCTGAATTCAACTTCCCTGTCCGGCGGTAGCCCTGGCAATTCTTCTGGAAATACATCTGAAAATTGGGATACTACTGGAATATCCTTTAAATCCTTTCCTTTAGTGTTAGTGATTATAGAAATCAAATACACTAATGATCCTTTTATTATATAGCTTGCAGTTTTCATCACAGAGATGAATTTAGTAGATTTGGAAGTTTTATATCCTTTAATTGTGATCTTTTCACCTTTTGGTGAATTTACTTGGATTGACTTTTGATCACATAAAATACTGGCTTTATTGGCTATTAACCAATCCATTCCTAAAACGACATCGAATCCTGCCAGATTCATGGGGTAAAGATTTGCAACATACTCTTGATTTAAAATTTCTATTCTTGCTCCCTGCAAGATTTCAGAAATCTTAATGGTTTCCCCATTTGTTGTTTTTACTAGACATTCTTGTGGTAGTTTAGTTAATGATTGCTTAAGTAATTTGCAAAATGAAGTATTAATAAAACTTTGGTTTGCACCAGAGTCAAATAATACTTTAGCAAAAATATCATTAACTAAAAACGTACCAGTGATCACATCTGGGATCATCTTTGCTTCTTCTACCGTTAGAACAAATGCTCTAGCATTTTTGGTATTCTTGTTGTTTGTAGCTAGAGCTAATTTTGGGCAGTTAGGCTTGATATGTAATATCCCTATTTTTATATAAGAATTATAGGTTTGGTTAAATTTATTTACCATTAGTAATTAGTAACTAGTTTATTTTTTTAATATAAATATTCAACCCAAATAGTTTTAAAACACTATTTTATATAGTTGGTTGAAATATTATATTAATTGGCCTATATATTGGTGACCTTTCTAATAAAATAAAAGTCTATAAAAACTTAAATTATTAGACAAGTATATTACGGTAAGTTGAATGTTAGAAATATAAAGTAACTAGACGGGCCTAGGAACCGTATAATAATTAAATTATAAAAATACATTGTATTTTGAACCTATTATGTTTTCAATAAAACTTGGTTCAAAATATAGACAAAAATATACTCGTTCTAAAGACATATTTATTATTTTCTAGAACGTCATATTTTAGAAGTTATACACGCCAAAAGAATAAAGTAGTTAAATTAATAATAATAATAATAATAATAAATAAAATAATAATAAAATATTTGAAAGTTGAACATTTCGTATGTTCTTTTAAATATAATAAATAATAAAATAATAATAATAACTAAACTATAAAAAGCTAGTAAAACTAGTGGACATATACATATCAAACTCACAAATTTAATTCAAAACAAATGAGTAGATGTGTATGGTGTGTACGTGTCCAATTCTAACTAAAATAATAATAATAATAACTAAAGGATAAGCATATGAATATAATAATATATATATTAAATAAATATGACATATGTCAGTTATATGGATGACAAAGACAACAAAATAAAATAGTAAACTAAATTCATTTACAATGAATACGTAGGATGACAATACCTTTTTGAAAAGCTGCTTAGCCTTCACGCAATTTTACCAGTATAAATAGAAGGTAGTATTCAGTCTTTTACATGCCTTCTTTCCTTCTTTAGATCTCTCTCAAATTCTTTAAATATTCTTATTTTTCTTTTCTTTCTTTCTCTAATAATAATAAAGAGGCCATGCCCGTTTTAAGTGTTTTAACTCCCGATCACCGCTACCCTTTCCGATTGATCTGAGCCTCATAACATATGTCAGGGCTCTGCCCGACTAAGTTGTTGAGGTTCTGTCTCGTGACATAGGGACAAGGTTGAATTAGGTGTACTATACTTACCACGAGTGCACTATATATTTTTAAATAGCTCAGGAGTTATACCCAAAATTTATACCCGGAGACTTTCTAGTTGAACCCTAAAGTTACAAAGTGGGTCCATTCTCTTTTCTTACCATTTTATTTCCTTTTAGTCCCAAACCATAACAACTCTCACCAAAACTATTATTTATTATTATATTTTGTTCACAAGGAAACCTTAGTTGAGACACCTAAGTAATTCTGCATAAACCCTAAAATTTTCAGAACAAACAAAATCAGGATCAGGGCCCCTAAAACTCAGGGGGGTAAACCCTAGTTACGATTATCTTAAAATCTCGTTGTCAAAATTGAATTTTACGAAAATATCGACTCAGCAAGCCTATACCCACACATGGCTACCCTATAGTGAAAATGTGTCCCTTACGGACCGTAAGGGAATAGGCTTACGGTCCGTAAGCGGTGTCAATTTTGTGTATAAACAGCAGAGTCTGGGACTTGATTTCTGGCGTTCGTTCGACAATCAAATTCAAATTATACTCCGATTTATAGTAGAAACAGTCTCAAAATCACTAATTAGTATAGCGGGGTGCTGCTACGATGCCGGGTATTAACTCGTTCGCTGCTACGATTCAATGTCCGATCGATAGAAACTATCCGATGGATGTTTAAGCGTTATCCTTTGTCATTCGTCGTGATTCCGACAGGATGTTTGAGTGCCACCTGAACTCGGGGAGTACTCTGTCATTCGTTGTGAATCCGATGGATGTTTAAGTGATTGCACTTTGTCATTTGTCGTGAGGGTTTTAATCTCGTGAGTTATCGTAAATGATGTATTAGTTATTTACCAAGTTCGTGTGCACTAGGTTACAAGACTAATCAATAGGCTAAGCTCTGCACGTATGAATCTGCATGCTTATAATGTGAGTCATTCTCTTTTTTATCAAATTTGATTTCAAAAGCATGTTTATTTTCAAAGTTATAATTACAGGGATTAAGTCTTTGTAGTCACCAAATTACAGCCGGTATGTGGGGTATTGTATACATTACTTTTTCCCGCCACCATTGGACAACGAGTTAGCCAATGGGTGGTCTGACCACAGTCACAGAAATATGTCGAGTGACAAATACTGTGGGTAGTTGGTTGATATAGAAACAATGTAATCACCCTTAATACTGTAAATTATAACAAATGAGTCGTTTTAGTAAATAGAATGATTCACTCAGTATTTCCCGCTGACAAAACCTTTTTAAACACGTGTTTCAGGTAATTACAGTAGATTGGAGTAAGAGATGAATACGGCACTGAAAGGCTTCAAGAAGTGGCTTATTTTATTAATTAAATCAAATTAAGAAATATTGTTTTATATAAATTGGGTTTATCCCTTATTAAAGCTACCATTGTAAAACATGGGTTTATCCCATCTATTAAATAAATAAAATCCGGTGTTTTCTAAACTCTGATATTTTTCCTAACTCACGGTCCTGATGAAATTTCCGCTGCAATATTTTTCAAAATAATCACCTGTTAGGACCGGTTTGACTCCGATACGGTTTGACTCCGATACGATTGCTAAACGAACGTGAAACGTGCGGAATCCATACACGAACGTGACCGAAACACACAAGATGTAATATAATTGTGATTCTATTGATATATCTGAAATGTACAATGAACCTTGAATCACTTGAAGACTTTCTCTCTCTAGTTTCTCTCTCTAGAACTAGAGCTCTCCAAAAGTCAAATGTGCAAATGTCTTCTTCAAGCTAAATCTTGATTTAGCTTGAAGCTTATATAGTGTTGAGGTTTAGCTTGAAGCTAAATCATGATTTCCCTTGAACAAGTTCAAGCTAAATCATGATTTCCCTTGAAATGATATGTGACACCTTCAAGCTAAATCATCACTTTCAAGCTAAAATATCCTATTACAAGATACAAGACGAAGTCAATAGACATAGTGCACTAACAGACTCCCCCTTGGATATTGACGAAGTCTTCAGTGACTAATCTTTGTTATAATCACCTTCTTCAGTCTTGATCATTCTGTCTTTTCTTTCATTCAAATTGTAACATTGTACGCATCCATCACTCTCTTTTCTTCTATCAGCTTCAGGCTCCCCCTTTCATCAAGCTTCCGTGCTTTGGGATCGACACCTAGCTTTCCGTATACAAGCTTCCCCTTGCTTTGAGCTCGTCTTCAGACTCCCCCTTAGACTCAACTTCCGGGATCGTAGTCTGGACTATCTGCAATCACTCATACGTTTATAAGTAACAACATTTTAGACTATCCAGGAATCGTAACCTGGCAATTCCAATCAAATTCTCTAATCCACTCCCCCTATCAACAAACTGTATAGATTTAGCAGTATTAAAGAATCCAACTCCCTCACAGTTAATCATCCAAGTCCAAATTAATGACCTTGGAGATATCACAAACTGTTTTTGAAATTTTTTGAATTTAAATCAAGTTTCAATTTAATGAACTTGTTTTATTTTCAGAAACACAAACAGCTTACTTAGATTTTGAAACTCAGCACTCAGACATCAGTTGTCGAAAATAAAGCAGAAATCAAAATCTTTTTGTATTTTCTGAAAATATAAAGCAATAACAAAATATGTACAAACATATTTACAAACCATATTTTTGTTTGAGAATGCGTCAGAGGATCATATCAGTTTTTGACAAGTCACAAGTACCGTTGAGCTTAAAATCACATTATGCATTAAACAATTCACTTAGATTGTCGATATATTTGTCCACTTAAATTTTCATACAAACTTCAACTGATTCAGGATACGAATTAGATGTCTTAAGTACTTAAACTCATTCATGTATCCCACCTCTTGAATATACTCCCGTATCCAGAATCCCAATAATCAGTCTTACAGGTGAGAATACTACAATGATATCTGTATATAAATTAGGTATGCGAGGGCCAAGGGATCTCAGATCGATACTTCCGTATACGCAGAGAGATATCAGCTTCGACTTAAAGGTATGTCCCCTTTAGAGGATCTTTTTGCTTACAACAGCAGCATATATCAATTTAATTGTTTCAGCATGCTGAGGGTGTAATGCTGTGTTTCAAGCATTTAAGCAAGTATTAGCCAGGGACTAGGTCAGAACTACCGTTCAGCAGAAGTCCCGGAATAATACCCCAGACATCATAGAGTATAAAGACCTAGTATATCAGATTAAGAGACCTTTCAAACGAGATTTCAGGGGTTACCTATATATCCAAGTAGTGTTCCCCACGAAATAAGTAAGTTTGAATTTAGGTTTATATCCCGAAAAAGTTTACTAAATGTATAAAAACCTACCGACACATCCACGGTGAGATCGTTTAACACATTTAAACTTTCCATTTCTTTAGCATACTGTAACTATCTACTGATGTACTATCATTTCCTCTTTTTACGCAAAAACTCAATTTTTTAATTTTATCATGTTTTTGACTTTTTCAAATTTTCAAATGTTTTTGTATTTTCTAACAATATTACTCCCCCTAAAATGTAAAACCATTTAAAGAAAATTTGACAACCAATACTGATAGCTTTATCTCGCCATCCATTTTCTGCTTCTCATGCTCTGTTTTGCAGAAAATATAACGTACCCCCATGATTTACAACCCATTGATCTTAACAGTTTGAAAACCGTTTTTCAATCTGATGAAAGTAATCATGTTTGTTCAGCCGTGAGGGTTTCGGCATATTCAATCAACATATAACAAAAATTAAAAACAAACATATTTTTGGTTTTTCAAATTTTTTCAGTTTTTAGGGTTTTTGAAATATTGTTTATTTATTTACAGAAAACATATAAACTTCCTGTTTCAACCAACACAGGATCCAGCAACAGCCTCCTTTCCTCGTTGTGCCAGGCTGCTCCAACCTCCATTCTCACAATCTTCAGAATTTTTGAGCACCTGCACATTCAGACTACTTGAATTACTTGAACAATTTAGCCCAGGTCTGTTGAACCTTAGGCATTTCAACACAAAAATTTTCATTCAATGCTGGAAATTCTTTGTCATTTTTCACAAAAACTTTCTCAATTTTAACTTCAATTTTCTCATCTTTTACCAAATCAACATGTTTCTTAACACTCCATGTTTGACCTTTTGGTGTTCCTCGTTTGTAAAAATGTGAATCTTTTTGAACACTTTGATTTTGAACAACAATTTTTGGTTTCCAAAACTCTTGAGGTTTTGTCATATCAACTGTTGTTTTCCAACTTTGTGTTGTTCTGAATCTGGGTGTGTGAGAATTCCAGGTCTGTCTTGAATCGAACCTGTTCTGGTTTGACTTCCAGTTTTGATTCGAAGCAAACTTGTTTGTGTTATACCTCCAAGTTTGTTTTGAGTCAAATCTGGTTGACCTTTTTCTCACATTCTCAGATTTTTGTTTCTCAGCATCAAACTTCTTTTTATCAACATCCACAGATTTTGGATTAGGACACTTGCGTGCAAGATGTCCTTTTTGATCACATTTGAAACATGTTCTCATGGACACATCTTTGACCTGTGGTTGTTGCTTTTTCTTTTCAGCAAAGAATTCATCATTAGACTGCTTCATTTTGAATTCTTTTTCTTTTTCTAAACTGCCTCCATCAACAAAACTCATTTTTGTTTGAAAATTCGGAGTTTCATTTCTTTTCCAACTTTGTTTCTTCTTATAACCCAACCCAGCCTTCAAGTTCTTCTTTTTGAAACCAGGTTTGTTATACGAACCTCTATGACTCTTACCAACAAACTTTGAAATCTCAGACTTCTCAATCTCTACCATTTTGAAAACTTTGTCAACCTTTTCTGAAATCACATTCTGAATCGGGAATACAACATCTAAGAATAATTTGTCTGATCCAATCATGGTATAAACCAATCCTTTTGAATCATCATTCAAACTTTCCTCGGATTTTGTGTTTTTCAGATAACCATTATGAAGATTTCCTTCATCTTCATCCTGTGATTCAGATTTACCTGTATCAACCGACTCTTCTTTCAACACACTTTCAACAACTTTACCTACCACCTCTGAATCATGAGAATCATCAGATTTGGAATAGGTTATGTCAATGTTGTCTGGCAATTGATCTACCATGTTGAAAGCTTTTTCGACCTTTTCCTCATCATAAAATGCAAATTTTCCCGGTGGTGGAACTTGATGAAACTCTGAGCCAATGCCTTTCTTGTTCTGCTCAGACTCACCATCATCCGGTTTTATATTGAAAATTCGTTCAAGCACATATGACGACACATGGTAACTCTTTAACTTGTTGTTATCCTGTTCTAAATCAGCAATCTGTCGCTTTAGCTTAGCAACATCCTCAATATAAGAATTAACAACATCTTGTTTTATAGAATACATTCTTTTAAGTTCTTTGGTTGTTTCAGACATATAATTCATTCTTGATTGAGCATATTTCATTTCATCTTTCACTTTGTCATATGATTCTTTCATAATATCATGTGCTAATTTCATTGAGTCATATTCTTTCTTCATTTCTTGACAAGCAATTTCTTTTTGTTCACATTCATTTGTCATTTTCAAAACATTTTCTTTCAAAACTTCATTTTCTTTCTCTAATTTGTTACATTTTTCTGAAAGTTTTTCATCATTTTCTTTAAAAACCTTTTCTTTTTCTAGCATTTCTTTGCATTTTTCTTTGAAAATATTTTCTATTTTTGTGAACTCAAGATCTCTTGTTCTAAATTGCTCATCTTTTTCAGTACAAGCTCTGCACGGTTCCATGCATTTCTTGCATTGTTCAATCAATTTCAAGTTTTCAGAGTTAGAATTTACCTCAGTGATTGGCACTTCGGTGTTTTCAGCAACCTCTGTCTTCTCAGCAACATCATCTTGCTTCTTTTCAACACTAACTTCAACACCAGCATCACCAACTTCCAAATTCTCATTCTTTTCTTCTTTTTCTTCTTTTTCAATCTGCTGTTCTTCAGTAACAGCTTTCTTATCCTCTTCATTCACAGCAACTTCTTCATTTTTGATTTCTTTCACATCTTCAACTTCAACAGTTTCTGCTTTAACAGTTTCTGCTTTAACCTCTTCAGCAGCTTTCTTCAGATTGTTCACCATTTCTTCAACATTCTTCTTCATTCTCTCTTCATCCCTTTTTCTCAGACACGATAACATAGCATATCTGATATCCTTTTCATATTGCTTAGCATATTTGTCATCTTTCAATACTCTTCTATAGTATTCAGCTCTTAACGGGACTGCAAGAAGAACATCATCGAAGATTATGTCTTTCTTGGGAACAACCGGTTCTCCTTCTCTGTTATAGTAACATTCTCTCTTTTTATCCCATCGTTTGCTACCAACAGCCATCTCATACTCTTCCTGCATATCATCCATTCTGTTTAAAATGACGTTTCTTTCTCTGTAAGTCTTTTCACTTAAGATCTCTTCCCGAGTTTTCTCTTTGATCTCAACTTTTTCTTCACTGACTTCAGCAATGTCTTTGTCTTTGTTTTTACCTTGGATCTCAGCAACAAGAGCATAATGTTTACTTAATTCTTCCTGTTTGGCTTTAGCTTTGAACTTTTCATCAACAATGTCATCTATTGGAAGAACCTCACTCCAATCATATCCTTCATCCTCGTAAATTACAGCATAAGCTCTTGATTTTTCTCTCGGCTTATCTTCAATCAACTTTGGTTCTTCTCTGCTTCGATGGTAAATCGCCTTTCGATAATAATCATCGTTGAAAGGACGTTCACTTCCTTCACCAACTTCAGAATTTCTGCATTCTCTTTTGAAATGACCCTTTTGCTTGCATTTGAAGCAGGTCACTTTGGATTTGTCAAATCCAAGCTTTGTTGACGCACCTCCAAGAGATTGTTTCCCGGTAATCTCCATATACCTCTGAGCTCTGCGAATACAACTAGCTAAACACCAACGAATGTCAATGAGCTCCATCTCTTCCGGATCAATCTGGTCATAGTCTTCTTTGGTCAATTCGGAGTTTCCAATTTTGCCAGCTACTAGACCTTCATATGACTCCAGAACGGATGCAAGAAAACTCATTTGCTGCTTTGCTGCATTGATGCTCATTGCAGGAGAATTCTTCAGTTTAAGAGCAATGTTGCACAGAATTTCTTCAGAATCGTCAGAATTTGTCTTTGAAGATGAATGATATCCAGAATGATGACTTGTTGAAGTTGTTTGTGGTTCTTTCATCTTTTCACCACTGAATGCTGTTTTTGGTGAACCAACGCCTTTGTCAGAAAGCACACTGCTTTTGTAATACAAACCAACGTTCTGTTGATGTGAAGAATCAGTCATCTTGTTTTGCTTTTGTAGCTCCAGATCATGACTTTCAATCTTTTCAAACAAAGCATCAAGAGTAATATTATCATACACAGCATCATTTTTCAAAATAAAAACAAACGTTTGCCACTGATCAGCTCGTGGTAACGCTTCAATCACTTTGTCTATCAATTCCTCTCTTGACTTGTTTATCTCTAATCTTTCCAATTCAATTTTTAGATGACAGAATCTCTCAATCATTTGCCTCACCGACTCTCCTTTTATGTTATCAAACAGATCAAATTCTTTCTTTAATAAAGCGATTTTGTTCTTTTTAATCTGTTTACCCCCTTCAGCTTTAACACGTAAAGCTTCCCAGACAGACTTAGATGACCCGTCATGAGTTAGTAAAGCAAAGATATCGTTTCTGATTGCGGACTGGATCAATGCTATCATTCTCTGTTCAGCTCCAAATTCAGCTTTATCTTCTCTAGTAAACTTCTTGAAAACAAGATCTTCGCCTTTATCATCTTTCGGTTTTTCATATCCATACTCCAGGCAAAACCAACTTTCATGAGCATACGCCTTTGCCCAGTTGATAAAGCATTCTTTCCACCATGTATAATCATCAATATTATCAAGAGCTGGTGGCTTTGAGTGAGTTCCGTAGAAATTATCATGCTTGATATTTTCATTTAGCGCCTTCGTGATAGTTTTCGGTGTAACATTTGTAACCTCAGATGATTCGGTTGCGAACGCGTTGTAAAACGAGTTGAAGAATTCCTCAGCCATTATGAAAACCTTGAATCACCTGAATCACAAACAAATAAACACACACAATTAGTTCAAACAATAATAAACAAACTGAAAATAAACTGACACTCGGTATCCGTGAAATGTTCTCGACACGAAATTTCACTTTTCAAGCGAAATCAGCTAGTCAACAGCTTTCAAGCGAAATCAGCTAGTCAACATCTTTCAAGCGAAATCAATCAGTTCAACAACTTTCAAGCGAAATCAAGTATATGTTGTTTCAAGCGAAATCTGGTCTATGCTGTTTTCAAGCGAAATCAAGTATATGCTGTTTCAAGCGAAATCTGATCTATGCTGTTTTCAAGCGAAATCAAGTATTAATCAATTTGAAGCAAAATCAATTATTCTGACTTGAAGCGAAATCAATGACTGATGTCCTGAAGCGAAATCAATGATATGCTATCCTGAAGCGAAATCAACTACTATTACTTGAAGCGAAATCAGATGTGATTCTGTTCAAGCGAAATCTTGCTGAAATAAGGATTTTCAAGTGAAATCAAGACCAAAACATCAGGTTCAAGCGAAATCCAGCTGAATGTTTACGAAATCGGACAGAAAAACTCAGATTTCTCCCAAACGACAAGGAATTTGAGTCTGAAACTTGGTAGGGTTGTTTAACAACTATTTTCGCACAACATACTAAAAAATCATCCAATTCGGACCATGAAATCCCGTTCAATTCGTCGAAAATCCATCAAAAACGTGAAATAAAGAGTAGATGAAGAAGAAAAGTTGCGATTCAGATCTGAAAACGTTGAAATCTGTTACGAATCTTGTTGTTTGATCAAAGCAATCGAATTCCTGCTCTGATACCACTTGTTAGGACCGGTTTGACTCCGATACGATTGCTAAACGAACGTGAAACGTGCGGAATCCATACACGAACGTGACCGAAACACACAAGATGTAATATAATTGTGATTCTATTGATATATCTGAAATGTACAATGAACCTTGAATCACTTGAAGACTTTCTCTCTCTAGTTTCTCTCTCTAGAACTAGAGCTCTCCAAAAGTCAAATGTGCAAATGTGTTCTTCAAGCTAAATCTTGATTTAGCTTGAAGCTTATATAGTGTTGAGGTTTAGCTTGAAGCTAAATCATGATTTCCCTTGAACAAGTTCAAGCTAAATCATGATTTCCCTTGAAATGATATGTGACACCTTCAAGCTAAATCATCACTTTCAAGCTAAAATATCCTATTACAAGATACAAGACGAAGTCAATAGACATAGTGCACTAACATCACCGGTACCACTTGGCTGTTCGCGGCTCCCGATTCCGTCCCGGGTGGGTCGGGGTCGTGACATGATATGACCTTGTTCTCCGCAGTTATAGCATATCCTGTTGTTAGCTTTCTTCCTGCAGTCTTCTTCCTTGTGTACCGATATTTTGCAAAAGTTACAGTATGTGGAGCATCTTCCTGAATGCTTTCTTTTGCAATTCTTACAGTAAGGTGTAGAGGTAGAACCTATATTTTTCCCACGATTAGAATTTCCAGAACGAAATTCTTGTGTGTGCTTCTGAGTTAGGTTCCTCCTTTGATCTTCTTCTCGGGTATGGACTAATTCATCTGTCAAGGTATTTGCTAGTTCTACAGCTTCTTCTATGGTTTGAGGTCTAGCTGCCTTGAGTACGTGTCTTATCTCTCCAATTAATCCCCAGATATAACGGGAGATTAACACTGGTTCAGGTGAAGCAAGGGTTGGCACTATTCTAGCATATTCGAAGAATAATTTTGTGTATCCCTTACTATCCACACCAGTCATCCTAAGGTTTAGGAACTTGTTTGCTATCTGTTCCTTCTCATTGGGTGGGCAGAATTTCCTTTCTACCTTGTCCTTAAATTCCTCCCATTCCATATTGTAAGTTTTCTCGCTTCCTTTTGATTGGAGGATAGTGTTCCACCATTCTAGTGCTGAATTCTTAAACAAATTAGAAGCAAACATTATTCTATCTTCTTCAGCACACTTGCTTATTCTTAAGACTGCTTCAGTCTTCTCTATCCAGCGTAGGGTAGCAATGGCCCCTTCATTGCCCGAGAATTCCATTGGTTTACATGACCAGAATTCTTTATAAGAACAACCGTAAGACACGGTTCTTCTTCTTTTGGGAATGGGCATTTGAAGTATAGGTCCATTGTTCACGCTGTGTTCTGGTTCGATTGGTCGCTTACTGCTATGTTTACTTTTATTATTCGCTTCCTGAATCGTTTAAATAATATATGGCATTGCATCTATTATTCCTTGTGCGACTATGTGTTGAACGGCACTATTATCCATTTGGTTTCCATTGTTATTGATGCTCGGATTCTCATTAACCACGTTAATGTTACTCTGGTTATCGTTATTCAGATTTCCTTGATTTCCTTCGTCGGCCATCTGAATTTTAAACATTTACCCCGTATTAATATCACAAAATAATATTAATATAGTCAATCACATGACACGCATTTTTGCCAAAAGCGTCGATCATTGCGACTTTTACTCTATTCATCTATTATATATCTATTACACACTAGTACTGAATTAAAAATTACAATACCAACTAAAATAAATAGTAGTAGGCATCAGTACACACATATATTATTATATTATTATTACTATTACCGTTCCCACCATCACATCTATGGATATGGATTTATCCAGAAATCCATATTACCCTCATCGTATTTCCATACGAGACGCTCTCCCACCTGTCTCATTCTCTCACTGCTCTCTAAAATTTCCTCATCAAATGTCCTAAGTTCTTGTACGTTTTCTGCACTCATTGGGGGTGCAGGTTCTAGGACTGGGTTCGGAATCTGGGGTGCGAGTTCCTGATATGGGGGTGTAGCTGCCTGAAATTGGTAAGGATCTTCTAAGATCTCCCTAATGTAATCATCGTGGTAATAAGGATCTAAAGGGTCCATACCTGGGTAGATTCCTATGTTCTGCATGGGTGTGTCTTCATGTATCGGGTAACGTTGCACATAGTCCCTAACTTCATCCCACCAGGGATCGTAATTTGGGTCTAGGGGGTTTGGTGCAGGTACCCTAGGGATTTCATCCAGATTGAAGTCATGCATCTCTACTTGGTTTTCAGGGTTTTCTATCTCCATCGGTTGGTCATGGATTGGCAGTTGTGGTTGGGGTGCTATTATTTGCTCTAGATTTGGGTTAGCTGCAGTAGTAGCTAGGATGTGGATGTTGGCTATACCCCTATTTATCATATCCTGGGCATAGGCATCTGTCTCTCTCTTGGCTGCTGCTAGTATCCTCTGATCTTGTAACTTTTTCATACGCTTTCTACGCTTGTGTGCCCCACGACTAAACCATCCCCTTTTTTCTGAGGAAATGGCTCCTCGGACTGAGCCTTAAACATAAAGATTCCTTCTTCCGTATCAGCAGAGTACCCAGAGAGGGCAGGCTGAGAAGAGGAGGTGCCTTCGCTTCTAGGCAAACCAGACAATTGACGGTACGCGTCAGATGGTCCTTGGTCGCTCATACTCTAAACTAACAGATAGTCAAATAACACATATCAATTAAATACAGTTATGCACGTATTTCAATGATTTATTTCCTAACAGAAAATTTAAACTTTAAGTGTCAGCATAACACTTCTTTGGCTTAGACCAGTGGCTAGGCTCTAATACCACCTTCTGTCGCAACCCCCGATCCCTTATCTGTCCCGGGAACGGGCGGACGCGAACTCAGATTTTTGGTGGTATCAGTTGGTTAATTTGGAAGCGGAAATTACATCAGGACCGTAGTTAGGATATGTTTATCAGAGTAAAACCACCATATTTGATATTAATAATTACATGGGTAAAACCCAAGTTTCTTATTACAACATGTTTATAGGGATAAACCCTATTTTAATGAATTTAAAACATCGTCTTTTAGGTAACTTTTATAGCCACATTTTTCCCAAGCCTTCAGTGCTCTCCTGCTGGCTTTTTACAAATTGGCTGTCACATTGTGTTACCTGAAACGCGTTTTAAAAACATTTGTCAGTGGGAAATACTGGTGAGTGAATCCCAGTTTAATCAACAAACATTTTATCAATTAACACAGTAATTGAAGAACTACAAAGACTCAATCACCGCTTAATCGCATTGTAAAACATTTAAGGTTTTGTAAAACATTACAAAAAGGTTAACAAAAAGAGGATAAACTCGCATTGCTATCTTAGACTTCGCGTAAGGTTTTCCTGGGACTAATCTATAATTTACACAAATGTACACACGTTAGTATTATAACCCATTTTAACATTAGCAATACCCTCCCCGAGACGGCATTCCAATGACTACGTCGGGCAGAACCACGACAACCATTACGGAACCCTAGATCAATCGGGCAGCGTATCTAATACGTATCCAGGGGTTATAATACTTACAACGGAGCAGAACTTCGCTAATTAGGGGGGTATAATACCCGCTTATAAAGCCTCTAATTCAGAATTTGAGATTGAGAAACGAATTTTGAACGAATTCTGGTTGAACCCGATGGCTCCTTTATATAGTGCTGAATTCTGGTTCTCACGCGGCCCGTGTAAGAGTAAGCAAGGGCTTACGCGGCCCGCGTACTAGTCTGGGTAGGGTTTAGGGTGTCCGGGTCACTGCCTAGCTTCGCCACGATGATGACACGTGTCATCACCGGGCTGCGCCACTATCTTGATCTCACGCGGCCCGCGTTAACTAAACGGGGGTCTTACGCGGCCCTCTTGAACTTAAGAGAATCAACGAAATCAGGCTTTAGCCTTTATACCGCCCGCATAAGGGTTGGGATGGGTCTACGCGGCCCGCCTCAGCTTAAAAATCAGATTTTATTTATTTTAAATACTATTTAATGTATTTCGGGCTCGGTTTTTACATACGGGGTGTATTTAAAGATATATTGGGACATTTTAAAATATACCAGGGTGTCGGAAAAATTATAAGGGTGTCGGTTTTATTGAGGGTTGTTACAAGGGGTGTCGAAAATAATTTTGGAGGGTTGTTATATCCTCCCCACCTTGTTTCAGAACTCGTCCTTGAGGTCTACTGGAATAAGTGTGGATATTTCCTCTGCATTTCTGATTCAAGCTCCCAAGTGTATTCTGGTCCTCTCTTGGAGTCCCATTTCACTTTGACCAGAACTAATCTCATGTGTTTGAGATTCTTTACTTTTCTGTCTTCAATCTGTAGAGGCTTCTCTACAAACTTAAGTTTTTCATTTACCTCTATATCCTTAAGAGGTACTACCAATGATTTATCAGCTAAGCACTTTTTGAGATTACATACATGAAATACATCATATATTCCTGCCATTTCTTCCGGCAGTTGTAGCTGATAGGTTACAGGTCCTATTCTTTTAATAATCTCAAAAGGTCCAACATACCTGGGGCTTAGCTTTCCCCTCTTGATGAATCTTACCACTCCTTTCCAAGGAGAGACCTTTAATAACACCTTGTCTCTTACTTGAAATTCCAACGGTTTTCGTCTGTTATCAGCATAACTCTTCTGTCGATCACATGCTGCTTTCAGTCTTTCTTTGACTTGAATAATTTTGTCCGTTGTTTCTTATACTATCTCAGGTCTAGATAGTTGCTTTTCTCCAATTTCTGCCCAACATACTTGAGTTCGGCACTTTCGTCCATAAAGTGCTTCGATTGGTGCAGCATTGATACTTGTGTGATAGCTGTTATTGTAAGAAAATTCTATTAATGGCAGATGATCATCCCAATTACCTCCAAAATCAATTACACAAGCTCTAAGCATATCCTTCATTGTCTGAATTGTCCTTTCGCTTTGTCCGTCCGTTTGAGGATGATAAGCAGTGCTTAGATTCAACTTGGTTCCCATTGCTTTTTGGAAACTTATCCAAAAATGAGAGGTAAAACGGCTATCTCTATCAAAAACAATAGACAAAGGAATTCCATGTAATGAAACTATTTCATTTACATACAACTTGGCTAGTTGTTCCATACTGAAAGTTTCCTTCATTGGTAGGAAATGAGCTGACTTAGTTAACCTGTCTACAATCACCCAGATTGTATCAATACCTTTCCTTGTCTTGGGTAGTTTGGTAACAAAATCCATTGTTATCAATTCCCACTTACAAACCGGCATTTCTAATTGTTGTAATAAACCTGAGGGCTTCTGATGTTTAGCTTTAACTTGCGAACAAGTTAGACACTTAGAAACATAAGCTGCTATATCTTTCTTCATTTCTATCCACCAAAAATTCTTTCTTGAATCCTGATACATCTTATCACTTCCAGGATGCATCGTATACTTAGACTTATGGGCTTCTTCTAATATACGGTGGCGTAGGTTTCCTAGTTTGGGTATCCACATCCTTTTCTTATGGAATCTCCAAATTCCATCTGTTCCTTGTTCTAATTCCTTAATCATTCCTTTCAACTTCTCAGTATCATCCTTGATTACTGATTCTTGTGCTTTCCTGATCTGTTCATTTAAATCTACTTGTAGATTTAATTTAAGAGAACGTACTCTTTTTGGCTTTTCGTGATATTTTCGACTTAGAGCATCAGCAACTACATTTGCCTTTCCTGCATGATACTGGATATTACAATCGTAATCACTAAGAATTTCCATACAGCGTCTTTGTCTCATATTCAACTCCTTTTGCCTGAAGACATATCTTAAACTCTTATGATCAGTGAAAATGGTGAACTTACTACCGTAAAGGTAATGTCTCCAAATTTTAAGGGCAAAAATTATGGCTCCTAATTCCAGATCATGGGTTGAATAATTCTCTTCATGATTCTTAAGTTTTCTAGAAGCATATGCTATAACCTTTTGTCGTTGCATCAACACACATCCATAACCTAACTTAGAAGCGTCACAATAGGCTACAAAGTCTTCAGTTCCTTCTGGTAACGCCAGTATGGGTGCGTTGGTTAATCTTTGCTTAAGAATTCTAAAGGCTTCCTCTTGTTTTGGTCCCCATTCAAACTTAACAGATTTACGGGTTAGCTTAGTTAAGGGAATGGCTATTCTAGAAAAATCTCGAATAAATCTTCTATAATAACCGGCCAATCCTAAGAAACTTCTAACCTCGGTTGGTGACTCAGAGGTTTTCCATTTGGTAATTGCCTCAATATTTGTGGGATCCACATGAATTCCTTCATGATTGACTAAATGTCCAAGAAATTGCACTTTTTCTAACCAAAATTCACACTTCGAAAAACTTTGCATAAAGCTTTTCTTTTCTTAATAAACTTAGAAGTGCATTCAGATGCTTTGCATGTTCATCTTTACTTTTAGAGTAAATGAGAAGATCATCTATAAAAAACAATTATGAATTTATCCAAATATGGCTTACATGTTCGGTTCATCATGTCCATAAATGCGGCTGGGGCATTGGTTAAACCAAATGGCATGACAGTAAATTCATAATGGCCATACCTTGTTCTGAAAGCGGTCTTAGGAATGTCCTCTTCCTGTACCTTTAATTGATGATATCCTGATCGTAAATCGATCTTAGAGAAAAATCGAGCTCCTTGTAGCTGATCAAACAAATCATCAATTCTCGGTAATGGGTACCGATTCTTAATCGTGGCTTTATTTAATTCACGATAATCAATGCACATTCGCATTGACCCGTCTTTCTTTTTAACGAACAGTATCGGTGCTCCCCATGGAGACGAGCTTGGCTGTATGAATCCCATTTCTAGCAGTTCGTCTAGTTGCTTCTTTAATTCTTGCATTTCTGCGGGCGCCAAACGGTAAGGTGCTTTGGCAATTGGTGCTGTTCCTGGTAGCAGATGAATTCTAAATTCAACTTCCCTGTCCGGCGGTAGTCCTAGTTATTCTTCTGGAAACACATCTGGAAACTGAGATACTACTGGAATATCTTTCAGTTCTTTTCCTTTAGTGTTAATGATTATGGAAATCAAATACACTAATGATCCTTTTCTTACATAACTAGCTGTTTTCATCACAGAGATGAATTTTGCGGATCTAGACGGCTTATCTCTTGTAATTGTGATCCTTTCACCTTTTGGTGAATTTACTTGGATTGACTTTTGATCACATAGAATACTGGCTTTATTGGTTATTAACCAATCCATTCCTAATACTACATCAAATCCTGCCAGATTCATAGGATAAAGGTTTGCAATAAACTTTTGATTTAAAAACTCTATTCTTGCTCCCTGCAAGATTTCAGTAATCTTAATGGTTTCCCCATTTGCTGTCTCTACTAGACATTCTTGTGGGAGTTTAGTTAATGGTTGATTGAGAAGTTTGCAAAATGAAGTATTAATAAAACTTTGGTTCGCACCAGAGTCAAATAATACTTTAGCAAAAAACATCATTAACTAAAAACGTACCAGCAATCACGTCCGGAATCATCTTTGCTTCTTCTGCTGTCAGAACAAATGCTTTAGCATTTTTAGTAGTCCTGTTGTTAATGACTGGAGCTAGTTTCGGACAGTGTGGCTTGATGTGTCTTTTTTCTCCACAGTTGAAGCACACTCCATTACGAGGTTTCTTCCTACAATCCTCTTCCTTGTGTCCTGGTATCTTGCAGAAATTGCAGTAAGTGGAGCATCTTCCTGAATTCTTCTTCTTGCAGGCTTTACAGTAAGGTGTCGAGGTAGAACCTACGTTTTTTCCACGATTGGAGTTTCCATAGCGGAATTCCTGGGTAAGCCTTTGAGCTAGGTTCTTCCTGTGGTCCTCTTCTCGTGTACGCACTAATTCATCAGTCAAGGTATTTGCTAGTTCTACAGCTTCTTCTATGGTTTGAGGTCTAGTTGCCTTGACTACATGTCTGATCTCACTGATTAATCCCCAGATGTAATGAGGGATTAATATTAGTTTTGGTGATGCAAGGGTTGGTACTATTCTAGCATATTCGAAGAATGTAGTGGTGTAACCCTTACTATCTACTCCAGTCATTCTAAGGTTTAAGAACTTATTTGCTATCTGTTCCTTTTCATTGGAAGGGCAGAATTTCCTTTCCACCATATTCTTAAATTCCTCCCATCCATATTATAAACTCTGTCACTTTCCCTAGATTGGAGGATAGTGTTCCACCATTCTAAAGCTGAGTTCTTAAACAGATTGGAAGCAAACATTATGTTATCTTCTTCCGCGCGCTTGCTTATTTTAAGACTGCCTCAGTCTTTTCTATCCAGCGTAGAGCTGCAATGGGTCCTTCATTGCCCGAGAATTCTATTGGTTTAGGTAACAACTCTCATCAAAAAGTCCTATTTATTTCTTTAATTATTCAATAGGAAATCCTAATTAAGACACCCAAGTGATCCTGCATAAACCCTAAAATTTTAAGAACAATTGGAATCAGGATCAGGGCCCCTAAAACTCAGGGGGGGGGGGGTAAACCCTAGTTGATAATATCCTCACAGTTTGTTGTAGGAATTGAAATTCGTTGAAACGTGACTCACTAAGGCTATAACGGACACGAACCTACCCTACCCTAAAAGCCACCCGTCGCGCCACGCGACAGGACCCTTGTCACACCCCGATTTCCACGTGTCACCGGTGGGCCCGGTGGGGAGTATCGTGACGTCATGGTTGGCAACATAATAGTCAAACAACACAATATTATTAAGCACAGCGGAAGCAATTGAAAATATAATACAACCGAATTTATTATTGTAATATCAATTATCACAATATTCGGAAGTTTATCCACAGAAGGATCGAACATAAAATGGAAACAATAGTTCAACAGACTTTTAGGCATCTTAAGCTTGCGAGACTTCTATTGATGCTAAGGAGACATATCCAGCCAATTTCGTATAGTACCTGCATTTAGCCTTTTTGGAAAATACGTCAGTTTACACTGGTAAATACATTCAACTGACTCATTTTGGAAAAAGAGTTTGTAAATTGTTTTGAATGCACGTGGCATAAAATATCTTGACACATTGATTAAAATGCACAGAGGCAAAATTAATCTTTTTAACTTGGGAGAATTATTTAATATTATAATCTTGTGAACGATTTACATGTTACTTATGCGTTCAGTAGCCCGGAATGTATCCGGGTTAAAGATCAATAGACACACCACTTTAAGTGAGTTATACACGGGAGTACGCCTACACCCCGTGCTCAGGTCGTGGCTATCTCGTAAGATAATGCCGAGGATATCCGGTACATGGTCATTAACCCCCCAAAGGCTGTAAAGTAAACACATCTGTTTAAAACGAGCCGATCAAATTATTCAATTAACCACTAAGCGTGGAAGATTTGATGCTCGATCAAGCGGTACGCTATGTATCGTAACCCAAGCCGTAGGGAAAATAAGTTAAAAGTATTTACCTGAGCTAAATATAAATTCAATCCCAGCCGTATATCAAATCAGCAAGTACAGATAGCTTTTACTGGGCTCCTAATCTGGAACGAAGGTTTTTAATAACCTATTAGATTCCTAACGGGTCTTTAATTAAGCTTAAGCTTAGACCGGCTAGTTTCAAAGATACGGTTCGTACGCACGATTAAGCGAAGACCGGATAGAATGTGATTCAGACCCGACAAGTTTGAAGACTTGTTTAATATGGGTTTATTATTCACATTCTGGATTTTGAGATAAAACCGATAAGGTTTGACCCATTTCGGCTAATTTATGTAAACTTGTTACATAAACCTAACCGAACGCGAAATAAGTGTAACGGGTATCCGTAAGAGCCATATACAGGTTTCCTAAGTTAATATGCTTCAAATATGTTGTGACATCAGTAGGATGTCTTTCGTTATGCCCCGAACTAATTTAAACACAAACTATGCCCCGTAGGGGTAGTTTGGTCATTTTAAAGTTTGTAAAAGAGTTTAATTGTTTAACTGAGTTACAGGTCTGATGTAAACAGCAAACATACTCATTTTGATGGGTTATAATAGTAGGCTAAGGCATGTATGTGAAATTTATCACTTATAACCAAACTATGCACCGAAGGGGCATTTTGGTAATTTCACATAAGCCGAAAAGCTCAAAACTGAAGTCTGAGTTTATCAACCTTTGCTTACTGTTAAAATATCATAATTTTCCTCATATATCAGTAGGTATCAACCCGGGTATGTCCAATATGATTTTAAGACATACTATGCGTTAAAAACGCTAATTATGGCGATTAAAGGCCATTTCCGGGTTCGATACTTAAATCTGATATTTTTATATTTCCAGAAGGGTTAAAATAATTTATTTATCATATGTGATCAGTAGCAAAAGTTTGGAGTCGTTTAGATAAGTAAAACTCATTTTATGGCCCGTAAGGGCAAAACCGACAATTACCGGATTAAGCCTACGACTACTAGTTATGCTCAGCCTAAAATTAATTAAAAATCTTTAAAAATCCCAAAATAATATATTACATCAGTGGGTATTAAGTTTGATACCAAAAAGTAGGCTTAACTAGGCTATACGCTAATTACGCCATTTTATTAACATAAAGCTTTAATTTTGCGACATTGAGCATAACTCTTAATCTACAAGTCAAACTGATGTCAAACTTTGCATACAAGTTTATATATCAGTAACTAAGGTTTCTACACTTTTACATTTTCATAAATCACGTTTTAAGGTAATAAGGGCATAACGGTCAACATATGAGCAATTAACGGAAATATGCATATTAATTGGATAACTAGTGAACCAAGGTGTATAATCACAGAGGGTTGTTCGAACATGTATCCTAGTCCAATTAAAGCTTTGAGGCATTTCTAAAATATGCCGAAACGGGTCAGAACTGAAAGTCAAAGTGAAAGTTAAACTATGCGACTTTCGGTTCCGAACCGGGTCTAAACAAGAAATAGTCGGGTTGAACAGGTTTGAACATGTTCTTACACTAATTACTAAGTTATAACAATAATCAAACAGGTTATACATGGCCTAGATAGCTAATTATGCATAATTGACCTTTTAAGAATTCTGTTGACTTTTTAAGTATATGTTTGACCCGACTTTTGAACTAGTTAAAGTGGTGATCAGGGGAAACCCTTTTGGGGTTTTATTACCCACATAAATACCAACTTATAACTACTTTTGATTCGAGATTTGACTGAGCCATTATTGACTAATCTCGAAGTCAAACCGTAATTACGACGGTTTGACTTTTAGCTAATTAACTAAGCTAAACTCAAACAAGAAAGGATTAGAACACTTACAAGGGTCCTATGCACGACTTATGATCAGTTGGGAGAGTTCCTTAGCTCCAGAAAGGCTCCAGATGATCAAATGAAGGTGTGAGAAAAATGGTGAACTTGGAAGGCTATTTATAATGGTTCCACACACCATAAATCATTGACAACTGAGTCTAGGAGTGCCCACAATCGTTTGGCATGTGTCCTAGGGGCTTAGGGGACGTTTTAGGGGCCAGGAGAAGTGGAAAAACGAGTTGGGGTCGCGAAAATACGCATTGGCAGACATGCAGCGTTTTTTTCGGAGCTGGGCACACCCTCGCGTAGCGCGAGGGTGCCGTCGCGCAGCGCGACGCCTTACCAGATCAGCTTATGGATTTTGTTTGCGATTCAGCCCTTGTCCCTTCAAAACTCGAATGGTTACTGATTTATTGCACTTTAAACCTTCATAATTTATCTACTAAGGCCTTAAATCATATACCCACTTTGCCAAGTCCCCGGGTAACTTTATTTTCACCCGAAAAGTCCTAACTTTCGACGTTTACGCTTTAACGCTTCGCACACGAATTTGATCATATCTTTCTCATACGTTAACGAAACTTTATGAAATTTTTATGGTGTATTCTCGTGAGCATAATTAATATTTACAAAGCTTCGGGTTTGTCAAAAGGTCACTCAGAGGTATAAATTAAACATGTTGACACATTTGGTCCCTGTAGTTTGAAATCACTCACATTTAGCTTCGTATGATCCATGATTTATTCGTTTGAAGGTATGAGCATCGTGTAGGGTTAATATACATTGTATTTATTCACAGTTGACACTTAGAATACGTATATTCACATACTTTCAACGTTTGTCAACTTTAGTCCTTCCATAATATTTCTTTCACACGTTTAAACTTTATGACACGTGTCAACCTATTATAGGACGTGAATTTCCGAGGTGTTACATCCTCACCCCCTTAAAATAAATCTCGACCCGAGATTTACTGAAATAAGTAAGGGTACTTTTCTTTCATCGTGGATTCAACCTCCCACGTGAAATCGGGACCTCTTCGGGAATCCCATTTGACCTTAACAAAAGGTATATGCTTTCTTCGAAGCTTCCTTACCTGTCGATCTTCAATCGACAAAGGTTTTTCCACAAATGTTAAGCTCTTATCTATTTGCACATCTGTATGTGGCATGACATGTGAATCGTCAACGGAACACTTCTTTAGATTGCAGATGTGGAACACATTGTGAATTCCACTGAGCTCTTCTGGTAAGTTCAACTTGTAGGCAACTGACCCGACACGTTCGATAACCTCGAAATGTCCTATGTATCTCGGGCTTAGTTTGCCTTTCTTACCAAATCGCATCATCCCTTTCCATGGTGACACTTTAAGTAGGACTTTGTCTCCTACTTCGAAGTGAAAATCCTTACGACTTGGATCCGCGTAACTCTTCTGCCTATTCCGGGCAGCTTGGAGATTGTTACGAATCTGGACAATCTTGTCCGTCGTTTCGAACACGATCTCTGGTCCTGATAACTGGACTTCTCCAACTTCCGCCCAACAAACTGGCGATCTACACTTTCTACCGTATAATGCCTCAAAAGGCGCAGCCTTTATGCTGGTATGGTAGCTATTGTTGTAGGAGAATTCGATCAATGGTAGGTTTTTATCCCAGCTACCTTCCAATTCGATCGCACATGCACGTAGCATGTCTTCCTACGTTTGAATAGTACGCTCACTCTGACCGTCAGTCTGAGGATGGTAAGCCGTACTAAAGTTCAGACGTGTGCCCAAAGATTGCTGGAAACTCTTCCAAAAATGTGACGTGTACCTAGTATCTCTATCAGAGATAATAGCTACATGTATGCCGTGTAAGGCTACAATCTTATCAACGTATAACTGGGCTAACATATCGGAGCTATAAGTCTCCTTGATAGGTAAGAAGTGAGCTGACTTAGTCAGTCGATCAACTATAACCCATATCGTATCATTTCCTTTCCTTGTCTTGGGTAACTTGGTAATGAAATCCATAGTTACCATTTCCCACTTCCACGTAGGAAGTTCAGGCTGTTGTAGCAAACCTGACGGTTTCTGATGCTCGGCTTTGACTTGCGCACATGTCAAGCATTTTGCTACATGGGCGGCTACAGACTTTTTCAAGCCTATCCACCAATAATTTACCCTTAGATCCTGGGTAGCAGATGGCAATTCTTAATCGTTGCCTAATTAGGGTTGCGGCATGTATGCATAAGCAATATGAACCGTCTTTCTTATTTAATAACATAAAACCCTCAGAATATTGAGTCAGGCTTTATGTGCCTATGTTTTAAAACTTACTAAATCAGGGTTTCGATTTTTCCATATTCGATATGGAGTTTTCATAATACTCCAGCCCACAGCGGAATGTTAAGCTTAGTTCTACCTGTCTTCCAGGAGGTAAGCAGGGAAAACTTATGAGAAGATAATTAAGATACAAGGAGGCTATAGAGATTTTCCATATCTCAGGCTCCAGTTCATCCATCATTGTTCGTGTTAAATGAGTGACATCTTTATGTTATAAGTCCACGAATTTCTTAATCGGGAACATTTACTAAAAAAAAATTCCATTTTTGGATATCTTCTTTGAATACTACTAGTCGACTTTAGTACAATATGATCATTGGGATATCTCAGGGGTTCCATGTATTAAACCTCCATGCTGATCAGACATGGAAATAATCTATGGGACACACTAGGATACGCCAATCCTCATATGACACTTTTATCAAACATAGTTTGGCATTCGCAGGCGATAGAAAACAATGAGAAAAATAATTAAAATAACATATGTTGTCGTACTCTATGCAAAGAAAGAGTGCTCTAGATTTTCGGAAGGATTCCTTGTCGATTTCGAAGAATCGTTTACTAAGGTTTCCTTGGTAAGTTATACCTTGTGGATGATAATAAAAATTTTGCTAAGTTTATGGTTCATGTAGATTTATTATTGCCTGTATTAAAAACAGGACCCTTAGCAGAAATTATCATTGATAAATGATAAGGAAGTTTATTGTACAAGTGCTTATAATTAATCAATAATGGAAGTTTCACAAACTAGGCACCTAACCCAGTTGGCTAGGCGCGCGAAAGGGTGCGGCCGGCCTAGACCCAGGTTCGATTCCGGGGGCGGCCAGTTCCACCATTTTTTTGTGTTTAATATTAATTAAACGTACGGATACGTGTAATTATGAGAGTTGTCTCATAAGGAGTCTTGATAACTAATTTCTTCTTATTACCCACAATATGGGCTTGATTTTATCACTAAATTGAGTCCTTGTATTTAACGGAACTAGGACATCAAAAATGATTCCTAATGGATATAAAACATCCATCTATTAATGCTGAAGCAGTCTATGAGGTATACAGGCTTCTTACTGAACTTTCGTTGCTTTTTATTAAGCCTGTACTTACTCTCTTTCTCAGATTTCTGGGAGTTATTCTCCTTCTTTTGGTTCATCCTTCATATACGAAGTGTGAACGAAATCTCCTCATGAGCAATTTAAACATGGTTTTGATTGAGATTTAGAGCGGGAATAATTTGGCTCTTTGGTTTGTCTCATGACCTTTCTATGGTCCTTCCATTTGCTGCGTCAACCACAGCCTGGAGATTAACTTCATTGATATTGAGGTTTACGTTTGTAGTTTTTTATTAACTTTCGTCGCCTTATTAGTATTGCGACTTTCGTCTACCTCATCCGAGTTTTCCATACTCGAAACTTGGTACTAATCACCAAGATTTAACCATTATTAGTCATCATCCTGACGACCTGACTTAGGTTAGCCACGGTATTCATAAACCGTATGGGCTATTTTGTTCCGAACATTCATAGTGAACGTTATTTGAACTTATTTCCATTATATTTAGCCTAGGTCACAACGGGACCATCAAAGGCATGTAAAGTTTGGAGCGAGTCCAATACTTGCTTGACAGGGGACCATAATGTCACAACTGTCTTTGTCACTAGGACGATTATAAATAGCTCAAAGGCTAGCCTTTCATGACTTTGGTTATATATATTTATATACATATATGGCATAGAAGCCTGTCGCGAGGGACGTAGAAAAATATGGCATAAAGCACAGTCATGAAGGACATAAATGATTATACGGCACGAAGGCCTTATCACCAAGGACATTTAGATATGGCACAAACGGCCTTGTTATAAGGACATTCATCCAATCTGGTACAAAGGCATGTCACCAAGAATGTTAACATTTAATATGTTAACTTGTCACGAATGACCAATTATAGCACATGGGCTTGTCATGAATGACTTTAAAACACAACTTGATGGTCTATCACCAAGGACCTTAATTTATAAGCCGCAATCTTATTAGATTAGGGCTTCGAGGTTTGAACGTGGTTCTTCACCTTTGGACAGGGAGTCATAGACTACAACTGTCATCGTCTTGGAAGACGATTCTTTTGGCAGAAAGATAAGCCAATCAACATCATTAATGGATGTTTATATATAACCATTGTATCTAATGATATTAGTCATGATCACATCGATCATATTGACTATTGGGTTTGGGTATAATCACACCATTCTGAACAGGGGATCATAAAGATCACTACTATCTTTGTCTTACCGACACTAGAATAAAGTATAGCCCGTAGGCATTTCATCACGAGGGATGTTAATATTATGATCATCATACTGATGATACTAGTCAGGATCGCACTGATAGTATAGACTATGGGAATTGAGTATAGCTCACCCCCTTGGCAAAGAATCACAAACGATTTCAATTGCCTTGTCTCAGTTGGACGATATAATATAGCCCTTAGGCAAAACATCATTACGGATGTCAAATTTTTTTTTTTTTTTAATCATCGTATTGATGATTTTTGTCATGATCGCATTGATCATATGAACTATTTGGCTAGAGCATAGCTCACCACCTTGGACAGGGAATCGTAACGATCACAATGTCTTTGTCACACATGGACAGTATAATTTGGCCCATAGGCGAAAACATCACTCATGGATGTTTATAATTTGTTCATCCTATTAGATGCTATAAGTCATGATTGTATTAATCATTTTGACTATTCGGCTTGAGCATAGCTCACCACCTTAGACAAGGAATCATAAAGATAACAATGTCAATGTCTCAAATGGACAATATATTATAGCCCGTAGGCAAGACATCATTAAAGGATGTTAAATAATATGTTCATCGTATTAGATGATATTAGTCATGATCGCATTGATCACATAGACTATTATGTTTGGACATAGTCCCACATTTTAGACAGGAGGTCAAAGACCACCACTGTCGTTGTCTTATCGGACAACTAGTTTACTCCGTAGGTGCTTCATTACTAACGGATGTTTATAATATGATCATCTTATAGGATGATATAAGCCATGATTCCTAGATCACTAGGCTAGATTTGAGAATTGGAAGAATCCAATATAAGGATGACTGTTGTGATTTTCTCGAATCACATTTGTCAGGAGTGCTAACACATTCCTAGGTGTTAACAAGGATTTGAATCCCTTGAGTAGGTTTCACCATCTTGGCCGCGTAGGCTAGGTTTCACCTTTAAAATTCCCTTCAATTGCATACTGACAGAGAAGGAAGAATATTTATTTTATCCCGGATTTTTATCATAAATCCTAATTCATAAGTTAATAATAGCACCAATGGCCTTGTCGCGTAGACAAGTTAAATTTATAAGCCATGATTTCAGAGAATCGTGGCCTTAAGGTTTGAATCAAAGTTCATTACCTTTTCTTGACAGGGAGCTGTAGGCTACCACTGTCTTTAGTCTCAGAGGACATTAACTATAGCCTGTAGGCACTTCCCTTATAAGAGATGTTTATTACTGAATTGCCCCTTAGGGAAATTCATTAACCATGGTAAACAGAGACCATATTTGGTTAATTTATTAATCATATTTATTTAGGATTTCTATTATAATTTATCCTAATTATAAAACACTAACAGTTTTATTAGTGGCACCCAATGGCCTGGTCACATGGACATTTATAAATTATAAGCTTATGATTTCAGAGAATCTAAGCAACAATAACTGTTTTATTTAATAGCACAAAAGGCCTAGTCACAAGGACAATTTTTAAATTATATGCCATGATTTCAGAGAATCAAGGTCCATAAGTATATTAGCACAACTGGCTTAGTCACAAGGACATATATAATTTATAAGCTATGATTTCAGAGAATCAAAGCATGAAAGTATATTGGCACAATAGGCCTAGTCACGTAGAAAATTATAAATTATATGCTAGGATTTCAGAGAATCAAAGCATTTGAGGTTTGAACCTAGTTCATTACCTTTATTTGACAGGGAGTCATAGCTACCACTGTATTTTGGCTCATGTAGAAATGAGCAAGGCCCATAGGCACTATATTACCACGTATGGTTAAAATATGATCATCTTTATTGAGTTAGGAATCTTTTGAAGAATCCTTAATAACGTGTGTGATTTCCAACGAATCACATCTTTCGGGAGTGTTAACATGTTTTCAGATGTTAACTGGGATACGAATCTTTTAAACAGGTCTTACCATCTTGGCCAGGTCTTTATAATGACACTCAGGCTAGGTTTCACACTTAAGATTCTTAATTAATGATTTGAATCTTTTTAACAGGTCTTACCATCTTGGCCCGGTCTTATAATTGACCCGTAGGCTAGGTTTCACACTTAAGATTCTTAATTTATAATTAACGCAGAACAATTTTTAAATTGAGGTGTTCATATGGATCTAAATCTAATTATGGAACTACCATCTTGGCCCGGTCTTAAAATGACACGTGGCTAGGTCTTGTCCTTTTTAGACTTTTCCATTTTATTATAATGGTAGATCTTATAAAAGAAATGTTATTTTACATTTATTTAATATTTCTTATTTAGAATGAAAGTTTAAACTTAATCATTCCATTATATAAAAATAAAAGTATAAAGTTGCCCTAAGCGGGACTTGAAAGAATAATGTTGTCCTCGTAGGGACTGAATTATAAACACGTCCTTAGAAGGACTATTAAGGAAACGATCTTCAGCAACAGGAGTTTCTTCTTCATTCAATTCCTGAATGCTTTCTCCGAGGTTGCACGTTTCATCTTGGTCGCGGTACGAAGCTCAGCATTTCAAAGCTCCTGATGTGGAGAATACTTGTTACGGCTTCTTCGCTTGGCGACGTATCCAAAAATTTTTGGAAGTAAGAATTTTGATTAGGATTGAGAATATTCCTAAGTTAAGTCTAGACTCAGAAGGTTTAGAATTGTGCAATTGTGTAACTGAGATTAAACACAAAAGACTAGTGTTTAATTCACTCAGTCCTGGCTCTGATACCAACCTGTCACACCCCGATTTCCACGTGTCACCGGTGGGCCCAGTGGGGAGTATCGTGACGTCATGGTTGGCAACATAATAGTCAAACAACACAATATTATTAAGCACAGCGGAAGCAATTGAAAATATAATACAACCGAATTTATTATTGTAATATCAATTATCACAATATTCGGAAGTTTATCCACAGAAGGATCGAACATAAAATGGAAACAATAGTTCAACAGACTTTTAGGCATCTTAAGCTTGCGAGACTTCTATTGATGCTAAGGAGACATATCCAGCCAATTTCGTATAGTACCTGCATTTAGCCTTTTTGGAAAATACGTCAGTTTACACTGGTAAATACATTCAACTGACTCATTTTGGAAAAAGAGTTTGTAAATTGTTTTGAATGCACGTGGCACAAAATATCTTGACACATTGATTAAAATGCACAGAGGCAAAATTAATCTTTTTAACTTGGGAGAATTATTTAATATTATAATCTTGTGAACGATTTACATGTTACTTATGCGTTCAGTAGCCCGGAATGTATCCGGGTTAAAGATCAATAGACACACCACTTTAAGTGAGTTATACACGGGAGTACGCCTACACCCCGTGCTCAGGTCGTGGCTATCTCGTAAGATAATGCCGAGGATATCCGGGACATGGTCATTAACCCCCCAAAGGCTGTAAAGTAAACACATCTGTTTAAAACGAGCCGATCAAATTATTCATTTAACCACTAAGCGTGGAAGATTTGATGCTCGATCAAGCGGTACGCTATGTATCGTAACCCAAGCCCGTATAGGGAAAATAAGTTAAAAGTATTTACCTGAGCTAAATATAAATTCAATCCCAGCCGTATATCAAATCAGCAAGTACAGATAGCTTTTACTGGGCTCCTAATCTGGAACGAAGGTTTTTAATAACCTATTAGAATCCTAACGGGTCTTTAATTAAGCTTAAGCTTAGACCGGCTAGTTTCAAAGATACGGTTCGTACGCACGATTAAGCGAAGACCGGATAGAATGTGATTCAGACCCGACAAGTTTGAAGACTTGTTTAATATGGGTTTATTATTCACATTCTGGATTTTGAGATAAAACCGATAAGGTTTGACCCGTTTCGGCTAATTTATGTAAACTTGTTACATAAACCTAACCGAACGCGAAATAAGCGTAACGGGTATCCGTAAGAGCCATATACAGGTTTCCTAAGTTAATATGCTTCAAATATGTTGTGACATCAGTAGGATGTCTTTCGTTATGCCCCGAACTAATTTAAACACAAACTATGCCCCGTAGGGGTAGTTTGGTCATTTTAAAGTTTGTAAAAGAGTTTAATTGTTTAACTGAGTTACAGGTCTGATGTAAACAGCAAACATACTCATTTTGATGGGTTATAACAGTAGGCTAAGGCATGTATGTGAAATTTATCACTTATAACCAAACTATGCACCGAAGGGGCATTTTGGTAATTTCACATAAGCCGAAAAGCTCAAAACTGAAGTCTGAGTTTATCAACCTTTGCTTACTGTTAAAATATCATAATTTTCCTCATATATCAGTAGGTATCAACCCGGGTATGTCCAATATGATTTTAAGACATACTATGCGTTAAAAACGCTAATTATGGCGATTAAAGGCCATTTCCGGGTTCGATACTTAAATCTGATATTTTTATATTTCCAGAAGGGTTAAAATAATTTATTTATCATATGTGATCAGTAGCAAAAGTTTGGAGTCGTTTAGATAAGTAAAACTCGTTTTATGGCCCGTAAGGGCAAAACCGACAATTACCGGATTAAGCCTACGACTACTAGTTATGCTCAGCCTAAAATTAATTAAAAATCTTTAAAAATCCCAAAATAATATATTACATCAGTGGGTATTAATTTTGATACCAAAAAGTAGGCTTAACTAGGCTATACGCTAATTACGCCATTTTATTAACATAAAGCTTTAATTTTGCGACATTGAGCATAACTCTTAATCTACAAGTCAAACTGATGTCAAACTTTGCATACAAGTTTATATATCAGTAACTAAGGTTTCTACACTTTTACATTTTCATAAATCACGTTTTAAGGTAATAAGGGCATAACGGTCAACATATGAGCAATTAACGGAAATATGCATATTAATTGGATAACTAGTGAACCAAGGTGTATAATCACAGAGGGTTGTTCGAACATGTATCCTAGTCCAATTAAAGCTCTGAGGCATTTCTAAAATATGCCCAAACGGGTCAGAACTGAAAGTCAAAGTGAAAGTCAAACTATGCGACTTTCGGTTCCGAACCGGGTCTAAACAGGAAATAGTCGGGTTGAACAGGTTTGAACATGTTCTTACACTAATTACTAAGTTATAACAATAATCAAACAGGTTATACATGGCCTAGATAGCTAATTATGCATAATTGACCTTTTAAGAATTCTGTTGACTTTTTAAGTATATGTTTGACCCGACTTTTGAACTAGTTAAAGTGGTGATCAGGGGAAACCCTTTTGGGGTTTTATTACCCACATAAATACCAACTTATAACTACTTTTGATTCGAGATTTGACTGAGCCATTATTGACTAATCTCGAAGTCAAACCGTAATTACGACGGTTTGACTTTTAGCTAATTAACTAAGCTAAACTCAAACAAGAAAGGATTAGAACACTTACAAGGGTCCTATGCACGACTTATGATCAGTTGGGAGAGTTCCTTAGCTCCAGAAAGGCTCCAGATGATCAAATGAAGGTGTGAGAAAAATGGTGAACTTGGAAGGCTATTTATAATGGTTCCACACACCATAAATCATTGACAACTGAGTCTAGGAGTGCCCACAATCGTTTGGCATGTGTCCTAGGGGCTTAGGGGACGTTTTAGGGGCCAGGAGAAGTGGAAAAACGAGTTGGGGTCGCGAAAATACGCATTGGCAGACATGCAGCGTTTTTTTCAGAGCTGGGCACACCCTCGCGTAGCGCGAGGGTGCCGTCGCGCAGCCCGACGCCTTACCAGATCAGCTTCTTGGATTTTGTTTGCGATTCAGCCCTTGTCCCTTCAAAACTCGAATGGTTACTGATTTATTGCACTTTAAACCTTCATAATTTATCTACTAAGGCCTTAAATCATATACCCACTTTGCCAAGTCCCCGGGTAACTTTATTTTCACCCGAAAAGTCCTAACTTTCGACGTTTACGCTTTAACGCTTCGCACACGAATTTGATCATATCTTTCTCATACGTTAACGAAACTTTATGAAATTTTTATGGTGTATTCTCGTGAGCATAATTAATATTTACAAAGCTTCGGGTTTGTCAAAAGGTCACTCAGAGGTATAAATTAAACATGTTGACACATTTGGTCCCTGTAGTTTGAAATCACTCACATTTAGCTTCGTATGATCCATGATTTATTTGTTTGAAGGTATGAGCATCGTGTAGGGTTAATATACATTGTATTTATTCACAGTTGACACTTAGAATACGTATATTCACATACTTTCAACGTTTGTCAACTTTAGTCCTTCCATAATATTTCTTTCACACGTTTAAACTTTATGACACGTGTCAACCTATTATAGGACGTGAATTTCCGAGGTGTTACAACCCTCGCGCCACGCGAGGGAGCCGTTTTTCATGTATAAATAGGGGAGTCTGGTACATGCAATTGTGCGTTAGTTCGACGTTCAAAATCAATACGTACGTTGAGATATTGTAGAAACAGTCTTAAAAAAACACACAAATCATGAAGTGCTGCCACAATACAGGGTAATAACTCGATCGCTGTTACGATTCAATGTCCGATCGATTAAACTATCCAATGGATGTTTAAGTGCTGCCCACATTAGGGTTTATGCTTTGTCATTCGTCATTAAATCGATGGATGTTTAAGTATCGCACTTTGTCATTCGTTGTGAGGATTTAATCTCGTGAGTTATCGTAAATGCTGTATTAGTTACTAACCTAGTTTGTGTGCATTGTTATTTAAACTAGGTTATCAAGGCTAATCAGTAGGCTAAGCTCTGTTCATATTAAATCTGCAAAGTGAGTCATTCTCTTTTTATCAAAGTATTTTATAAATTCTTAAATGTTATTTTCAAAGTTATAATTACAGGGATTAAGTTTTTGTAATCTCCATATTACAGCCGGTATGTGGGGTTTTGTATACATTACTTGATAATCGTCACCATGGGACAACGGGTTAGCCAATGGGTGATATGACCATAGTCACAGAAACGAGTCGAGTGACAAATACCGAGGGTAGTTGGTTGATATAGAAACATTGTAATCGCTCTTAATACTGTAAATTATAACAACGTGTCATTTTAGTAAAAAGAATGATTCACAAGTATTTCCCGCTGACAAAACCTTTTTCAAACATGTTTCAGGTGATCTGTTGTGATCCAGGAAAAGTGTCGCGAAGCACTACAAGCTTAAGGAAGTGGCTCAATATAAAATAAAGAAACATGTTTTGCAAAATAAAAAAAAAATTCTAAGTGAAATCATATGATTGTAAATTACCGGGGTTTCATCCCGAGTTGTGAAATAAAATAATCGGGAAATTTCAGTTTTAAAAAGATCCTGAAGAAAAAAATTCCGCTGTTAACTCAATTAAATAAATACCACGGGATTTTCTGTCCCGCGGCTCCTGAAACAGGTCAAACCGGGTCGGGGGTCGTGACAGTTTACAAGACCATAATTCTTTATAAGAACAACCATAAGACATGGTTCTTCTTCTTTTGGGAATGGGCACTTGAAGTATTGGTCCATTGTTTACGCTATGTTCTGGTTCAGTAGGTCGTTTACTGCCATTGTTACTTTTATTATCTGCTTCCTTAATCGTTTTGATAATATATGGCATTGCGTCTATAATCCCTTGTGCCACTATGTGTTGGATGGCACTGTTATCTACTTGGTTTCCATTATTATCATTATTCTGGTTTTCTTGATTCACTTCGTTGTCCATCTGAATTTTAAACATTTACCACATGCAAGCAATCGCACAACAAGCATATTGATCAAAATTGTCGAACATTGCGACCTTTACTCTATTTTATATTATGCATCTATATCTATTACAAATACAACTGGAATTGAAAATAAAATACTAGTATGCATCCATAGCTGTTGTCTAGATATTTTTTTTCAAACACACACACATATTATATATATATATTACTAATACTGATAGGGGTTCATCCAAAAGTCCATATTACGCTCGTCATATTTCCAGACGAGTCGTTCCCCTATTTGTCCCATCCTCTCACTTCCTTCTAATATCTCCTCACCAAAGGTGCGGAGTTCTTGCACGTTCTCAGTGCTCATGGGTGGTGCGGGTGCTGGGATTGGGTCTGGAAACTGGGGCATGGGTTCTTTGTAAGGCTAAGGATTTTCTAGAATCTCCCTGATGTATTGGTCATTACAAAATAGGGGTCTAGAGGGTCAAGGTCCGGATAGGGTGCTACTGGGTTTTGCATGGGTTCGTCTGGTACTGGGTAGCGTTGTTCATGATCCCTATGGTCATCAAACCATGGGTCATAGTCTGGGGGATGGGGTGCTGGTACTCTAGGAATCTCAGTTGGGTCAAAATCAGGCATTGGGATTTGATCTACTGGGTTTGGTTCCAATTCCATTAGTTGTGTGGGAAATAGTGGTAACGGCTGGGGTGCTATAAGTTGCTCTAGATTCGGGTCGACAGCTGTGGTTGCTAGTATGTGGAAGTTTGCTAGTCTTCTATTGATTATATCCTGAGAGTTCATTTCTCTATTAGCGGCTGCTAAAGCTCGCTATAGCTATAACTTTTTCATCATCTTTCTACGTTCATGAGCTCCTCTGCTGAACCATCCTCTCTTCTTAGGAGGGAATGGCTCTTCAGATTGTGCCTTGAACACGAAAATCCCATCTTCGTTGTCAGCCGAATACCCCGAGAGGGTAGGCTGTGAAGAGGTGCCTTCGTCCCTAGGTGAGCTGGACAACTGACGGTAAGTGTCGGAAGGTCCTTGGTCGCTCATACTGTAAACTAACAGATTGTTAAATAACACAAAACAATAAAATATGCACGTAGTTCCGTAAATAATTTCCTAACATATTGAATAATATTTTGGTGTCAGCAGAACACTTCTGTGGTTGAATCAGTGGCTGTAGCTCTGATACCACCTTCTGTCGCAACCCCCGTCCCATAATAACCCGGGAACGGGCGGCCGCTGCCAGTTTCAGTGGTATCGGTGTTTATCAGTTTAGCAGCGGAAATTACATCAGGACCGTAGTTAGGAAATATTTTATCAGAGTAAAATACCACACTTTTATAATATTAAATACATGGGAAATTCCCAAGTTTTCAATACACACATTTTTATAGGGATAAACCACATTTTCTTTAAATAAAACATCTCTTTACTTAGGTAACTTTTATAGCCACGTTTCCAAGCCTTCAGTGCTGTCCAGCTCGCTTCTATTTGGTTTTCACATTTTGTTACTTGAAATGCGTTTAAAAACATTTTGTCAGTGGAAAATACTGGTGAGTGAATCCCAGTTTAATCAAGACAGATAAAACCGTTTACAGCATTGAAGGCGATCGCACAATTACATTTTTTTATTTTCTACTTTAATTACCACCCACGGTACTGTCAACCCGACTTGTGGTCATGTTACTACTCACAGTGTAGTAACAAATTTTGTATACAAAACCCCAACATACCGACGATAATTGTAGAATACAAATACTCAATCACTGTTTAATATAATGTAAAACATTTGAGGTTTTGTAAAAACAGGTTACAAAAAGGAGGATTACTCACATTGCTATCTTAAGGTTTTCCTTTGTGATTTCCTGGTGATTATCTATTAATTACACAATGCACATGCGTTAGTATAATAACCCAATATTTACATTAGTTATACCCTCCCCGAGACAGAACTTCAACGACTACGTCGGGCAGAGCCTCAACAGCCGTTACGGAGTACTGGATCAATCAGGCAGCGTATCTAATAGGTAATCGGGGGTTAAAATACTTACAAAGAGGCAGGGCTTCGCAATTTTAGTGGGTATAATGCCCGGGTATTACTTGGACTATAGAGAAATTGAGAGAGAAAGTTGTGTGTGAGCGTCGACAACTGAAAGCTGACGCCTCCTATTTTTAGTTGTGATCCGCCAGTCTCTCGCGCCCCGCGTAAACTCAGGGGTGATCTTACGCGGCCCGCGACATAGGGGTTCTAGGCTCTAGCTTTGATTAGTCACACGTGTAGCCTATCCGGGTGTCGTGGCACGTGGTGGCACCGGGTGCACTCTAGCGTCAAGCTGTCGCGCCCCGCGTAGCCTGAAGGCAAAGCCTTCGCGGCCCGCGAGCGCTCCACATAATTTGTTTTTATTTTATTTTTTATAAAATTAAAGGTATTTAGGGCCATTTCTCGTATTCGGGGCGTATTTTAGGACGTCTAGGGACATTCTAAATATATTAGGGGTGTCGAAAATAATTTTGGAGGGTTGTTATAGAAACCATACCGCCGGCTGCCACTTGACAGTCATTGTGTCACCATAAGAGCAGAACTCTCTAGCGTAACACACGGTGGGACGAAAACCCAAGTGGGCTCAGGATATAGTCGTACACCTCTGCAAGGAGGCTAGGCTCTATCTATCATTATCTTATCCACTAAAGTGACACAACTGGGGATTAAACTTGAGTCTCCATTAGAGAACCCAAATCACCCTACCATAAGGCCACAAGTGATGGATGAAAAAAAAAATTATATGTAAATAGATGAGTTATGAAATCAAAAAACTTTCTTTAACTAATCTAATACCATGTAATTTGGAACCAGGATTATCAACTATCGGTATAGTTTGTTATACAGGAGAATTAGGTTACGATATCTTTATTGTATTTGTACTTGGTTTAAAGTAGGGATGAGATTGGTACCGCACCGGTACTGTAAAATACTAGTATCGAGTAGGACTAGCAATTTCAAACACGGACACGAAAACATGACACGGAACAACACGATATTAACAGGTTCGTGTCTGACCCTTAACAGGTTTCGTGTCTTAAACAGGTCGACACGATAGACATGTTAGTTTTCGTGTCGTGTTCGTGTGTTACCTATTTCGTGTTCGTGTTCTTGTCTTAACAGTTCATGTCCGTGTCTTAACATGTAACATTTTTGCCTTAACAGGTCATGTCTGACACGATGTGTGAACCCTAGACTCCACACACCACCCCTTCAGGCCATGTTCGTGTCTTAACAGGTCATGCTCATGTCTAAACAAGTCGTATGATACTATTTTTTCGTGTCTTAACAAGTCTTGTTCGTGTAACCTGTTTATTATCAGGTTCGTGTTTGGAAAATCTGACACGATTAGATTTCGTGTTGTGTTCGTGTTTACTTGTTTTGTGTTCGTGTCTTAACAGATCGTATCTGACACGATATACCAGCTCTAGTATTGAGATTAATGTAAAGTGGGTACCGAATGTATTGGTTCGGTACCGGTATCGATACCGGTTTTTCGGTACTTTACCGCTTTGGTACCGATTTTGGTGTTTCCCTTTTTTTCCTTAATTTTTATTATTGATTTATAAGAACCATTGTATTATGAATTAGTTAGAAATATTCATACTAACTAGCTAGCTAGGGTATGTATGGTATGAAACGGGTTCTGGAGAAAACGCTCAAAAGTGTGAGAACGGTGAGAACGCATCCTGACCTTACACGTGTCACGCGACATAGGGAAGGGCGGAGGGGCTTTTTTGTCCTTTTATCTTCTGCTTTTCTAGTTCCGCTTTTTCCAATATTGTTTTATTTTTTGTGGTTTAAGATTTTTGGCGTTAATCAAATTCAATAATTAATGGCGTTTAATGGAAAAGCTTATTAACATTTTGGCGTTTATGCCGTTTATGGCGTTTATTCAAATCGTATGCCATTGGAACCAAGGGTGGCAGGAAATCTATCTGAATGGCGTTTTTCAAGGCGTTTTAAAAAAAATGGCCCATTGTTTTATTATTTTTTTATAAACATTTTGGCGTTTGTGGTATCTTGGCGTTTTTTCAATTGTTATATTATATTTCAGCCACAGTAAAAAAAAATACAAGCGAAGAAAATAAATTAAAAATCCTAATCGAATCTCTCTTCACAATCTTCACTGTCATCAGTCTCTCTGTTCTTTAATAGTACAAGAACTGTCACAAAAAAACATGGCGTTTTATGTAAAACTTAACAAACCCATCGGTTTGAATTTTTTGCCTGCGCGTCTGTTGAAGTGATTTTTTTGTGGATGTTTGGGGACATAGATCTATGACGTGTGGGTGGGTTTTTCGCTTTTTCTTCATGTTGATCTTCATCTTTCTAATCATCCCACTCTTCAGTATCATTGATCTCTTCTCCTCATCCAAACCTTCTTCAAGAACAAAAAATACAAAATGCCATATGACTGACATCAGCATTTTTTTCTTGAATTTTTGTCCATCTCATGCAGCAAAATATTTCTGAGTTACTCCCATCTGATAACAATTCATTCAGTGAAACTTCCCGAAGAACAATTCTGAATATCCAAGAAAGCATATTAGCTATCTTTGATTTTTTTTTGGTGTTTTACATTTAGTAGTATTGGCGTTTGTTTTTTTTTTTTTTGGTTTGATCAAATGGTAGTTGCTGAGACGTATCATTTTATAGGATGTCTTTTTTGCTCCTAAGTTAGGCGGTGCATTATTATAATAAAGTATTCGTCTTTTCAGTCACTGTTTGTAATTATTGTTTTTGATAAGCTTTTATCTCTGAAGTCTGTAACATGTCCCATCTTTCAAGTTTGGCGTTTTAGATTCTAATATAATAAATTTTCCCCATCTTCTGTATTACCGATTGGTATTTACTGTTTATAGTTACATTTTCAAGTTTGCTTTATATATATATATTTGGTTTTTTATAATACTTTTTCAAAGTAATTTTATTATAGTTTTGGAGTTTTTGGGGGCGTTTAACGGGATGATATCGTTTAAACAAGCATTTTGGCTGTTTTGGCGTTTTTATTATATATGGCGTTTTATTATATAACAATCATCGGAAAAGGAAAATAAAAAAAAGAATACATAAACAATTGATCTTCAAAATCTTCATTGTCACCAGTCTCTTTCTTCTTTTTTGAATCTTGTTAACTGGCTGGTTCGACTTTCGTATGATTCATTTTGTTTTTTTGTTTTTCAAGTAGTTTTTTGTGTGGCTGTTTGGAAGCACACAATCTGACATCAGCATCTTTTTCTTGAAGATTTGTCCATCTCATGCAGCAAAATGTTATTGAGTTTAGACCCTTTCATGCAACAATCTTGAATTTTTACAATGAACGATGTTTGATTTTTTAACTTTTTTGGCGTTTTACCGATAAATAGAACGCCACGAAATAAGAGCATCTTAAACCTCAGAATTTGATCATGCTAAAATCAATAATGTTTTGCTGTATGAGATGGACAACATTGTTAATCCTCGGTTAAGAAAGATAACTGACAATGTTGTCCACCCCATACAGCTAAACTTTATTGACAACAAAGCTCAATAATGTTTTTGTATGTTTTGGCGTTATAAATTGGATGGAAGTTGAGGATCAGTCAATAAGATTTTACTAAATGAAATGGTCAATATCCTTACTTAATGATTTTGTCCATTTCATTTAGCAAAATCTTACATACAAAAACTGAATTTGATGTTTGGGTTTTTTGGCGTTTATAAGGTGAATGGGATATATAAATAATGGCGTTTGGGTTTTTGGCGGGATTTTACTATAATTAAGTTTGGCGTTTTATATCTAATGGCGTTATACTTAGAAGGGTCTGTGATTTTTGTTTTTGGCGTTTTATTCATCAGTATGACGTTTTGTGTGGAGAAGTCAAAAGACCCTTTTACCCTTAATGAAGCGCGTCCAGGTAATAAAATTGATGTTATTTACGAAAACGCCACCGCGCCAATCTAGTCCATAGATTGTTTTGATCGGACGATCCATAAGCGTTCTCACACTTTCTACCGTTTTCTCTAAATCCCGACCCTGTATGGTATTATATAGCAAACTTTCTACCGTTCTCACACTTGCTATACATATTTACTTTTCATCTTCGATCGAAAACAGTAATTCTTTGAAGTTCCGTGTTCAACTAGAAACCTTACGGCATTGTATAAACCAAGTTTTTGGACTGTTTCAGGACACTTTCATTTGACTTCGGGCACGGTGAACTTGTTCGGTCACCACTATTATCGAATCTCGTCATTTCAATATCTTGTGGTGTCATTACCTTGTGCTAATCATGGTCAACTGTTTCACACGAAACTACATATACTTTGGTTTGACTTGTCATTTAAACATTTCTGATGCAACTACGAATCAAGACAATGATACACCAGATTCGCTTGTATTCCATTCGGTGTATCTTCACCATTCAAAAATGTCAACACACTAAACCTTACCAGACATTTATTCAGGAGTTGACAGATCATCTTACTATTACGTTGAGTTGCTGCTTTTGAGTTCTTATAGCGGGCGCTATGGGTTGAGAAAACTCGTTTGCATATTGCAACCGATCGTTTAAAAATCTTATTAGTCAAAACTCCACTTTTGTGGAACCCCTGCTAGTTGGATTACACTAGACTATACGTCAAATGCGTCTTGTACCTTTGACACCCAATGCTAGCAACACACACCTTTCAACCCTAGGATTCGGGTTATTATATATTCTTGGACTCACCTAATGTGAGTAATATTTGTTTCAATTTGATGATCATCTACTCCGATATTATTCATATACATACGGAGTAAGGTAGTACAAATTTCGAGGACGAAATTTCTTTAACGGGGGGAGAATGTGACAACTCTCACCAAACCAGGTATCCGTACGAATTAATTAATATTTAATTAATGCTTAATTACTGTGCTTGCTTACAATTGTGGTTAAACTGCTACTTGATTCTGATACATACATGTACATACATCATACTTTACTACTGTCACTTCATTATTTACACAGAACATCAGTGACAACCTTGATGCACAAAAGCACAGTGAGCACACTATACGGATAACCCAATATACATGCTGACATTGCCAGCACTAGACAGACATTGTCTCTGAGGCTAGTACGAGCCGAGAATAGATTACTACACTAGTATGGAGTGTAGGGAGGTGAGAATTGTAAAACTGCGTCACTAGGTGATAGTTATAGTGCCGGGAAGTGCCTAAAATACACCATAAATGCAGAATTCTGCATTTATTATTAAAATTCAGCATTGTAAAATGCTAGTAAAGTGCAAAAATATGGCAGAAAGGTCCTGTATATTTTCCTAAGTGCCGGGAATAAATTGCGTTACAAAAATATATTTAAAAGACACCTTTCGGCATAATTAAACACTTTAACGGAACGGTGATTAACCGGACAATACCCGAGACACTAAATTTTTTTGTCAAAAACATTGTTTCATTATTTCTTGGTTTGTCGTGATCCCCGAACACCCTAACACCCACTAAATATTAAATAACTAACATATGAAAGCATACTTGAAAGCTAACTAGTATTTACCTATTACCATAAAAAATGTTACACTTGGACCCCCTCCCCCTCATATATTACGATCACAAGTATGGCCCCACACAAGATTTCTCAATCCTACTCAATCTTTCCATAATATTTTCCCTAGATTGCATATGATATTACTTGGATTGCTTTCAACATCTTTATCTTCTTCATTACAAGTTCCATTCAAAGCTTCAAAGTGATCCATGGAGGTTGCATGTTGAAGGGCTTGCAAGGAAGCTTTGATCTTTTTCACCATCATTTTCTCATCTTTCTCACACTAGAATCTCTACCCTAGCCTTGTGCTAGTAGTAAGTTTCTTTACACTTTGTTTCATCTTATTCATAGTTATAATATGTAGTATGATGATGTTGTTTAAATTACAAGAACAAAAATACTAGAAGATGTTAAACAAGAATAAGGAGTATAAAAGTTTACATAAAGTTTATACAAGAATGAAACATGAAGCGGAATCTTGTTGGCTTGAGGGTTGGTTAAATCATACTTGATAATTGATTGTTGGTTTCTTGTTAAATCCATTGTTCGGACACTCGTTGATGCGAGTTAGTAATGTTTAAACCGCGAAATAACATGCTGATGTACTTTTTCAGCCGTCTTCAACAGGCTGTAAACAGACTTTAATAAATCGAAAAACGGAATTTCTAAAGCCTAAATTGTGTCTTTTCGAAAAACGAAGAAAATGGCGCTGGAATCGTATTTTTTTGAGGTCGTTTACTATTTTAAAAGTCTGTTTTCATGACAGCAGCTAAGGCTGAGTTTTACTGCAGTAAAATGGGCTGTACGTTTTCGGTCGTAACTTAAAACCTGAATTGAACCAGCCCCAAAAATTCATACCATAGATAGTCACTGATGTATTTGTGACCCTCGAACTGGAATTTTGTCAAACGGACTTACGAGGAATTTTAAACGAATTATTCCGTAGGCTGCAATCAGAATGTAACTAATCTGATTGCAGTCCGGTAAACGATTTTCTATAAATTACTGATAATGAACTGGACTCCGATATTTTTACACAATAATTTTTGGATCGTATAAGATGTTCTATAAAAATTTGGGAATTTTTGGAATAAGATAACTATTTTATTAAAATACTTGAAAACATCCCAGTTTTGTATATTAAAACTGAAACGATATAAGTAGTGTTTTGCTTGCCTAAATGTCAGGCTGGTTATTTGAAAGAGATCTAACGTGTTATATGTTAAGAAAATGATACGCTAGTAAGCGTGGACGACTCCATTTACAGAGGAAACTCTGACGAAATTTTTCCTGAAAATATAACACTTAGAAATGTTTTTAGTAACAAGTGTTATAAATATATTTTTAACTTGTTTTCCAAATATAAATTTCGCCATGATTTTTATTACGAAATAACCAAGTGTCGTAGGTGGATTTTCGTAAATAAGACGCTTGTGTGCTTACGTGATTATTTTACGAACTAGAAAAATATTATTTTTGGAGTAAAAATAATATTACTTGGAAATATATATATTGGAGAATATATTGACGTATTTTTATAACACACCGGAATACAACGCCGATACATGGCAAGATATACCAATACAATGAATACGAATACACAAGTACGAGATACTCCCATCCTTGGGAGGGAAATACGAATATGAATGCTTGAGTAGTATTACTACAGAAACACTGCATAAACAATTATTCCAGAACTAAACACAATTATTATACTTGGAATAATACCGTAATCGTAACTCAAAAACATACATACTAAGACAAGGCACGACCCGTTCGTCTAATAGACATTAGACCATTGTAGGTAGTCGTGTTTGCTGAGGAGATTTGGGTTACGAGTTACAAGTACTGAAGACGCAATACTGTGAGTTCATGTCCCCCTTTTCTCTTAACTGTTTTCAGTTTTCTAAACTGCGGGGGTGAAATACGTGTTACTATGATTACGAGTACTTTTTACATGGTATGGTTAGCTTAAGGAGGGTTAGGACGTACAGATCATGTGAGTGAGTAGGCGCAACTTGAGGCCATTAATCCTCGTGTAGGACCGAGGGACATTAGTGATAGATCTATTTGGGTGTAGCGAGCCCCACTCCTGAGCCCGCTTAATGGACCAGGTGGTGACTAAGTGCCCAACGCACAAATCCGCTAGGGTTGAGTCTTCCTGCATCACTTCACACATATCATTGGCATTGCAACCCAATGGTGATCTCTTTTTCCTTAATTGCTACATACCAGGGACTTTTACACACACTTACAACATTTTCAAATGTTTGTACATACTCACTTACACATGAACTCGCTCAACTTTATGTTGACTTTTCAAACTACATGTATTTCAGGAAACTAACGGATCTGGCACGGTTTGCACATATTTTCAAGCTGCGTTTGAATAAAGAAGTCATCCAGGGTTTAGAAGGTGTAACCTCTTCCTGGACGGGTTACATATCTCTAAACCTAGTATTGTTTAAAGTCTTTTGCTAAGTCTTTATAAACTCAATTAAAACAAGTTAAGGTTTGTAACTTATTTTGTGATTATTGAAAATGGGATTTTTCTAACTTTATTAATGGGTGAATACCTCATGTTTTTATCATATAGTATGGTTATGATTGTTGTTGTGATATTAAGAAGTCACACCAAATAAACCCACGCTTCCTCAAAGCCAGGGTGTGACAGTCAATGCTCTCCAGCTGGTTTTTTCCTAATTGGCTTTCACATTTTGTTACCTGAAACGCGTTTTAAAAACATTTGTTAGTGAGAAATACTGGTGAGTGAATCCCAGTTTAATCAAGAAGTGTTTTATCAATTAACATAGTATTGAGAGCTATCACATTGTTTATTTCTACACAATTACTCATTCAGTACTGTCAATCCTGACTGGTGGGTCATATTACCCATTGGCTAACTCTTTGTCCAATGGTAACGTGTTCCACATTTTGTATACAAAACCCCAATATACCGGCAGTAATTGAAGAACTACAAAGACTCAATCACTGCTTAATCACATTGTAAAACATTTCAAGGTTTTGTAAAACAGTTCACAAAAAGGTTTACGGAAAGAGGATAAACTCACATTGATGTCTTAGATTTCTTCTAAAGTTTCCTGGTGATTTATCTATAATTTACACAAATGTACATATGTTAGTATAATAACCCTTTATTTATATTAACGATACCCTCCCCGAGACGGCATTCCAACGACTACGTCGGGCAGAACCACGACAGTCGTTACGGAACCCTGGATCAATCGGGCAACGTATCTAATACGTAACTGGGGTTATAATACTTACAACAGAGCAGAACTTCGTTAATTATGGGGATATTATACTCGAGATTATGCCTGCTATTCAGAAATTAAGAGAAAGAAAAGAAATGCGAGCGACGGAAACTGAAGGCCCGATGCCCTCTTATATAGGGCCTAGATTTCTGTTTTCTCGCGGCCCGCGTAAAGTGAGACTAAGGTCTATGCGGCCCGCATAGTAGGGGGGTAGGCCTTAGCTCTGATTGGTCATCACCCCTAGACTCGCCACGATGATGACACGTGGCAGCACCGGGGATTGCCTGATCTCTTAGCTGTCGCGGCCCGCGTAGGCAGTAGCCAAAGGCTACGCGCCCCGCGAGAGCCTCATTTTTCTTGTTTTTATTTAAATTTTATAAAAATAAAGGTATTCGGGGTCCGTTTTCGCGTATGGGGTGTATTTTAGGACATATTAGGGTATTTAAATATATATTAGGGTGTCAGAAAAATTCAGGAGGGTTGTTATAGCTTTTTTGTCTTTTTATCTTTTTTTCCAATGCGTGTGTTACAATACTGCTTATTTTTTGTGATGGCTTATGTCCTTTGTGCGACACCACGGAAGAAACGATTGACCACTTGCTTGTCACTTGTACACACGCTAACACCGTATAGATTCAGATTTGTGAGTGGCTGAAGATCCCGAGCCCGAACACTTTTGTTTCTATCAAGCGGCTCTTGAAACACTTTCTTGATCTTGGCATAAAGAAAAAGGTGAAAAGAGGTGCTACGCTATTGCCCTCATGACGTTTTAGACCATTTGGCGCTGAAAAAATGAGAAAACTTTCAACAAAAATAACCTTCCAATAAATGTTGCGCTTGAAGATATCAAGAGTGAAACCTACTGGTGGGCGGAGAAGTGAGCTAAGGCAACGGGAATGAGCTTGGAAAACTGGAGCACTTTCGAATGGATTCTTTTTACTTAATGTTTTAGTACAATTTGTTTTAAGGTCCCTTTGTGTTTTTGTGGTGTGTACTCTCTGTCTCTATAAGCTTCTTGCTTTTTGGCTTTATTTTGGTTTGAATAAATTCTCCTTTGCTGGCCAAAAAAATTGTCCTTGTAAGCTTCTTGCTTTTGACCTTTATTTTGGTTTGAATAAATTCTTCTTTGGTGGCCAAAACATTTTATAACACATTTTGTTTTAATAAAAAAATGTATTTTAATCATTTACTTATATAATATCCATTTGCAACAAATAAATAATAATAACTAGAATTACCACCCGCCGCAATGCGGCAGGGGATTCATTAGTTATATATCATGTTAGATGAAAGACAAATGTTTCTCACATGACCACGAGCCTGTGTGTAAAACCGAGAAAAAAATAACTAAGTCGATCTCTGACTCGCACGTTGCGACATACCTATCAAACGGGGAAAAATAGACGCGTTGCGACAGACATGTCAAACAGGAAAGATATAGATGAAAAAACGTTGAACCCCGCACGCACGTTGCGGCGTGTTAACTCGGAAATTTAGAATGACACGTTAAACGGAAAACTTATGAAAGATGAAGTAAAAAAAGTGTTGAGATTAAATTGTAAAAGATGAAAAGCTTTCGATTGAAAGTAAAAAAAATTAAAGGGGTTAAATTGCAAAAGATGAAAACTTTTGAAATTAGAAGTGAAAAATCAAATTAATCAAAGAGGTTAAAATACCACAAATTGAAACTTTAGAGTTAAAAAAGAAATCGATTTCAGATTATGAAAACAAAAGAGATAAATAGATTTAGTTAAATTGATTATTATTATTATTATTATTATTTAAAAAAAGAGATAAATAAAAAAATAAGGGTGATAAATTACCATTAAACGGAGAACTTATGAAAGATGAAAAGTATATAAGAGACCAAAATTGAAAGTAAAAAAAGTGTTGAGATTAAATTGTAAAAGATGAAAAACTTTCGGTTGAAAGTAAAAAAAATTAAAGGGGTTAAATTGCAAAAGATGAAAACTTTTGAAATTAGAAGTGAAAAATCAAATTAATCAAAGAGGTAAAAATACCACAAATTGAAACTTTAGACTTAAATTGCCAAAGATTGAAACTTTAGAGTTAAAAAAGAAACCGATTTCATATTATGAAAACAAAAGAGATAAATAGATTTAGTTAAATTGATTATTATTATTATTATTATTTAATAAAAGAGATAAATAAAAAAATAAGGGTGAGAAATTACCAGAGAATGACACGTGTCAAAAAAAGATTTTTGTTTATTAGTATAGAAAGATTTGATTCATATATCGTGAACACTGAAATGCTGATATTTATAAAATAACTCCAATAAGTGCCATATAAGATGCTTTAAGAGCAACGAACTCATACATTTAAAATCTTTAAAATAGTAAGATAAAAAGAAAGTTAATCTAACTAGATACAAAAATTATAAACCAACATTATTATATACAATCCAAATCTCCAAGAAACACAAAGATCTTCATCAACCTAAAGTTAGTTTAAGTAAGGATGTTGAAAGTTAAACTAACTTATATTATTATTATCACTATCATTAGGTATAGAAAGTAACTAACTTGTATTATTATCACTATCATTAGGTATAGGAGTCTTAGTATCATCGTTATAATTAAGGTTTTATTTATTTTCAATATTTATAATTATATTTATATTTATATTTATATTTATATTTATATTTACATTTACATTTACATTTATATTTATATTTATATTTATTATATTTATATTTATAGTGTAATGTACAATATGTCTTATCGTACGAGCGTACGAGATTCGAAGTTCGCACGTTATAAACATCATAATTAAAAACTCGCATGTTGTAAAATATAAAAACTCGCAAGTTGAAAACAAAAAAGTCGCATGTTGAAAGAGGAAAAAATAGCATGTTGAAAGATGAAAAAATAGCATGTTATAAAAAAATCGCATGGTGAAAATGAAGTTCGCATGTTGTAACTCAATCTCGTACGCTACGTACGTTAACACAAATTGTATGTTAACCAACCCCTATATTTATATTTATATATACTACAAAAGGTATGTGGAGGAATAGTGCCATGCAGAAGGTATGTGGAGGAATAGTGCTAGGCAGCCGAACAAATTACGGTTTTACCCTCAATTCAAAATCACGAATTTGTCCTTGTTCAAAATTATGATTTTGCCCTTGGTACAAAATTACAGTATTATCATCGCTTTAGCTTTTGACAAATTACAATTTCCCCCGGTTCAAAATTACAGTCTAGCCATCGTTTTAGTTTTTTTTTAATAAAACTATTGAAGTGTTTTGTTTTAATTGGTTGACTCAGTTTAATTTTTATTCGTGTCAGGCAGCTAGCTGTCTAACATTCGCTCATTGGTTCTGACAAATTACAGCTTTGCCCTCACTCAAAATTATAGTCTTGTTATCGTTTTAGTTTTTTTAAGCAAAACTATGATAATACTTTTTTTAATGACAAAATTGCAAAAATCAACCTTTATCTTATACATAAACTACACTTTTTACCTTTCACTATGAAATTGGCAAAAACCAACCTTTATGTTCATATTTTGCTACATGGTCAACCTTTACCACTTACCTCGTTTGTTTTTCTTGTTAACTCCCCTCAAATGCAACGCATGTGAGGGTATTATGGTCATTTCAACTTTGTATTTTTATTACTAAATTAAATCAATGTGGCCCCACCATCTCCATCATCTTCATGTTGTCTGCAACTTCAATATCTCATCATCTTTTCTGCATCCATATACCCCAAAACCCAATTACACTAATCAAAACACTTATCCTGGTTTGAATTAAATTGTATCAAATCATCATCACCTTCTTACATCATCGCACTGTCTCGCAGAGACTCACACACAGAGAGAAAAAAAATAGGGCGAATTTGCCCCAGTTTTGATGAATCAAACAGATAGATCACGTACAAAATCGAACGAACATCAAGGAGATTAATAATTGAATCACCATTGCTGATTGATAATGGAGTCATCACTTAAATCATCTATCTTGTTGACGTTGTCGTTTTTGTTTTCAGTTTCATCATCTTCTCCGATGTGTCATCCTCAACTGAATCCGTTTATTAGTGATCTGCAGCTTCAGTGCCCTGCCTCAATCGCTGCGATCGAGGTTTTACCTTTTGATTTTGTTCTATTTCAAATTTGTTTCGTTTGTATTGGATTAGTTAGGGTATTTGAATAACGATAGTTTATGTTCATATATAACGAACGCCTTGATGATGTAAATATTATTTGGAATTTGTATCCGCTATGAAGCTCTTTGATTCATAAGTAGGACTAACAATTAAGTTTATGTTCAGAGGTTTAAGTTTTAGATTAGAGATTGAGGTATTGAAATGGCCTAACTATTGAATATTGATAGAGAACAAGTTATAAATTTATGTCCAAAACAATTTACTTGTTTTTGGCTAGGAGTCAAAGTTACTCTTGAATCTAGTAGTAGAACGATGCAAGTGAACTAGAGGGATGGAAAACGCTTAACGTAATTAGTGTAATTGGGTTTTGGGGTATATGGATGCAGAGAAGATGGTGAGATATTGAAGTTGCAGACAACAAGAAGACGATGGAGATGGTGGGGCCACATTGATTTACTTTAGTAATAAAAAGACAAAGTTGAAATGACCATAATACCCTCACATGCGTTTGCGTTGCATGTGAGGGGGAGTTAACAAGAAAAACAAACGAGGTTAGTGGCAAAGGTTGACCCTGTAGCAAAATATGAACATATAGGTTGGTTTTTGTCAATTTATAGTGAAAGATATGGAGTGCAGTTTAGGCATAACATAAATGTTGATTTTTGTTATTTTGTCTTTTTAATTGACTGGAAATATTTGACCTAGCACCCTGCAACTGCAAGAGATAAACTAGTTTTATATAAGTTGGTAACATGGATTGCCAACCGGGTCGGGTCGGGTCGACTTGGATGAATGGAAAACTGAAGAAATGAGCATCATGTGTTTGTGTGTGTGGGACTGGAGGTGATATCACGATGCCTCCTCCTTTATGATTATTCCAACCTAAACCTCCATTCAAATCCTAAGCACACCTTTATCCTTTCCCCAATTCACAATCATCTCTTTCTCATTCACCAACCTTCAACTTCATCCTTCATGGCTGCCGTTAATGGCGCTGACCGCTAGCTGACGTAGATTCCTGTACCTCTTCTTCATCGCGATCGGCCGGTTTTAATTATAGAAAATGAATCCATAATTAAACCTGAACCGGACTGTTTTGTTTTTCGTTAGTTTGTGAAATTAGGGTTTGAATTGTGTTAACGATGGAGCCGCACGTAGGGAATAAGTTTCGGCTAGGGCGTAAGATCGGTAGCGGATCGTTTGGAGAGATCTACTTAGGTTTGTTTGTTTGATTGATTGATTATTAATTGATTATTGATTGATTGTGGATTATGATGTTGATCTATTTAGGTTTAGTAGGTTGTGTTGTTGTGTTACTGATTTTTTTTTTTTTTTTTTTTTTTTTTTTGTGCAGGGACTAATATTCGGACGAATGAAGAAGTTGCCATCAAGCTTGTGAGTATAAACTGTTTCATAATTGGTGCTTTAGTTTGTAAATTGTTACTGTTATTGGGTTATATATGTATGATTGTTTAAGCAAAGGTTTGCATTTAGTTGGTGTTTTGAGTGTTTAGGTTAAAATGTTTAAACTTGAATAAGAGGATTGATTGTTGAGGTATATATGAATTGCACAATCATCCAAGCTGGATAAGCAGATTTATTTGTGTGGATGTGTATAATATATTAATATTAATATTTCCATTGTGATATATGATCATCAAAATGATATAAAGGTTTAGGATGTATGAACAATTATGCTTGGTTAAACAGTTTGTTTGTTGGGATTCATCGGGCTTGGTGGAAAACTTGGTAGAACATGATAAGTGGGATTGTTATTATTATTTGCGAACTTGGAAAGTTGCAGCCAATGGATTGTTGGAGGATTTAGCATGTATGCATGGAAATTATTCTATAATGTGTTTATAGGTTTTGATGTTTGCGTATGTGGAAGTTTGTGCTGTAGAATAACCTTATGTATGGTACTTCAATTGAACAATGAATAATATTTATTGGCTATAAAGACTATATATGCATACTATATATATGTGCACACATGTATTATGCATATTTCGTGTACATATATGGATATGTTTATATATCACGTCAGTATTTGCAATGAAATTATCAGTTATGTGTTCACGTAACCGAACTACTAACTACGCGTGTATTTGAGTTGGATTATTATACTAAATTTTTGTTTGTTACTTACAATTTATGTTATTGGTTTGTTACCCTCACGTGATGTTATTGGTCTGTTATCCTCACGTGATATTTACTTTAAGACCCGCAATGACAGGAAACTTTGGGGTTTCACTTTTGGATATCTATCTTGATATTTATATCTGTAGTTGACTAAAAGCTGCATTATATGTATGTGTTATTGATTAAATGTTAATGTGGCTCGTTGAGCTGTACCGTGTGATATTACTAGTTGTCTTGGACATGTGTATAAGGTGGTGTTCGGATATGCGTTTATATTGACCATTTTGCCTATAGATAACAATTCAGAGTGTTTGGCGAAGACATATAATAATTTATGGTTAAAAGCAGGAGTTCATTTCTATAATAGAACTCAAATCACATGGTTATTTTACTTATTTTATTTATATACTAGGTTATAACCCCGTGTGTTACACGGGGTGAATCATAACTATAATATTATATAAAAAATATGTTCATAATACGATCTAAGTATCTATACTATAGAGTAATATGCAGACCAAATACGAAATAAATATTGGAGTTTGTATAGTCATTCATAATAATATGATATGTTATTTGTTTTAGGATTTGTCACAGGAACTTAAAATTTTGTACCACTACTAATATTTGTTGTGACATTTTCTTGTTTAAAGGTAACGTGTCTGATTTTATCTGATAATATATTATTCAGAAGGATTAATATTGGCATAATATTATATTTTCTACCATCTAAATATATCAATAAAACCAATTAACTATAGTTGAGAAAATACTATGTATAGTGTAATACTTTACATGTACAATTGAACCAATGAAACATATATATAAGTGAAAAAATAAAGACATGAGACTTTATACGACAACTAAAATTTAAAAAAAAAAGGTTATGACATTCCGAATGTAAAGATACCTTTCACACACCTCTACATCTTAGTTACAGTAAGAAAAAATATGTATGTTAAGAGTTTACCTTGTTTTAAAACACATATATCTAGAATTTTTTTAAATAATTTAAAAAAAAATTCTCATTTGATTAAAGGGGAATAAATTATTACTTATTTGACATGATAAACTTATCTAGTTTTGCCATATCGGTTTTGTACGACACATAAAGCGCTTTTAATGCTAGAATGTATTGCAACAATTCTTTAGAGTTGGAATTGAACTTTAAGAAGTAACATGTTTGATTTTCCAAGTTCTTAGAGCATTCACATCCATTCCACAATATTTTTACCCTATATTACACTAAAAACCACTATATTTTCTCTCTCATTTTCAATTAAATTATATTTTTTATACCTTTATCATTACGTTTTCTCTCTCCTCTACTCACAACCACTTTCAAAATATATTAAAAAATTATAGGAGATGAACAGTGTCCCCTCAAATATACAGATGAACAGTAATATTTTCTCTCTCCTCCACTCACAACCACTTTTTATAATGTTTATAAAAACTTTACTCATATATTTTGGTGAAATGGATGTGAATGCTCTTAGATAGCAAATTTGCCAAACCACATTCCATTATCTTTAACAAAATTACAATTATTCCAATTATTTTGTTTGACATATATATTGTCAATTAAATTGATCAACGATTACAATTTGTTCTAAAGTTTCGGTTCCATCAAATTTTAATTCAATAATTCCAATTATTCAATTTGGATATATAAAAAAAGAAATGCACCTTAAACTCGTAAGAGTTGGTTTTTAAGAGTTGTACAACACATAATTTGTTTCAATTAAAAGAATTGTTAGTTATTTGATTAGAATTTTAGACTTTAGATTTACAATCAAGATAAAATTCTAATATAATATTCAAATCTTTTTAATTTGAAATTTGAAATTTATCTATAAATTATGAATGCCCTCGTTGAATGACATGTGTCCAAAATCAGGTTTCTTTTATTATATAGTATAGATACGTTCCATATTAGGAAGGTTTTAATTATGCAAGATGTTCAAATACTAATCATTTATGAAAGTAAATACGAGATCGTTAGTAATCTTTAATTTATGGGCTTCCTTTACTACACTTTAATAAAGGCTTGTGATTTTCTTTAACTTTAACTGTTTTGTCATTTCTTTTTCTTTTTTCAGGAAAATGCGAAAACAAAGCATCCACAATTGCTATATGAATCAAAGTTGTACAAGATACTACAAGGAGGAAGTAATGAGCACTTCCATAATTCTGTTTCACTTTATTGTCGTTATGATAATTTAAATGTGGCAATTTCGCCTCATTTACCTATATATGGGGCGATATGGGTTGTGGTTTATTGTTTATATCTATCTGGTCAAATAAAAAAATAGCAAAATGAGAACGGGTCAAACTAGTTAAAAGTCACCCAACACGTTTTATAATGCTTATTAGCCTCCTAAACCGTTCTATTTAATAAAATCTAATTAATATAGTGATAATACACGTCCCGCTTGCGGTATGCGCATATAATGTATATATGTGTGGGCCATCGGGGGGCAAAAGTGAAAGTGCACTAATCTTAACGTTATTTTACTAATTTTGTGAAAATAACGTTAAAAACTGAGGACGGTTAATCATGCATCATGTGGTGGCGTTGATAGCTGAAAGACAAAAGGGTACATGCACTAATCGGTCTTTGTCCCGATTGCTGAGTGTTATGTGCCTTATGTCCAAGGCTTGATGCAAAACTACTATCGAGCCGGGGGTCTCACTGGAACCAACCTCTCTATTCCTACGGGGTAGAAGAGGTAAGGCTGTCTACATCTTACCCTCCTCAGACCCTACCTTTGCTTTGCTATTGGTGGGATTTACTGAGTATGATGATGATGATGATAATACATTATGTTATACTGTTAACATACATAATGTGTTTGCCAATTTGTCAGCTGGAATCCCAAATGTGAGATGGTATGGAGTCGAAGGGGACTACAATGTCCTTGTGATGGATTTATTGGGCCCGAGTCTCGAGGATTTGTTTAATTTCTGTAGTAGGAAGTTGTCTTTGAAAACCGTTCTTATGCTTGCTGATCAAATGGTACGCCTTTTTGTATATTCATTATTATTTTTTTGATTTCATATTTACCTTTTTCTCTTGATTATACTCGCTGCAGATAAATCGTGTTGAATTCATTCACTGTAAATCGTTTCTGCATCGGGATATTAAGCCTGACAACTTTCTTATGGGTTTGGGGAGGCGTGCTAATCAGGTTTCAGTCTATAGTCTCTTCATTTTTTTTTATTTCTTACTTCTGATTTTTATATTTTGTTTTATGATATATATATTTTATACACATGACAGGTGTATGCTATTGATTTTGGGCTAGCCAAGAAATATAGGGACTCTTCTACTCATCAACACATTCCTTATAGGTAAGTGATTTCTTTTACATTTAGAGGTGGCAATTTCGACCCATAAAAGTGTGCCAATTTTGGGTTACGTTTAACGGGTGAAGTTTGTGAACTTAGGTAAAAATGAAATGAGTTGAAAGTCACCCTAAAGTGTATTTAAATGGAAACCTTATAGATTGCATTGTTAAAAATTATTAGATTATGATACGATACTACATTAATTATTCACAAGATCGTAAGAAGTTATAAAAGGACAAAAAGTGTTTGCGGAGCGATTCATTTCAACACGTACATAAAACTTATGTATCTTACCAGTTGTACAACCCCCCACTCGCCGATTTTGCCACAAATGGAGTCACATTATGTCATTCCTTTTATTTATCCTGAGCATAAGACATCATGCACGTTTTGTTTTGTTATGTCAAAAATACAGAGAGAACAAGAATTTAACAGGGACAGCAAGGTATGCGAGCATGAATACTCACCTTGGAATAGGTAAGCATTGCTCAAAATTATTCAAACATATTATTAAAATATATTAAACAACATTAAATCAGTATTACATTGTGGTGTTTTTATTACTTAGAACAAAGCAGAAGAGATGATTTGGAATCACTTGGTTACGTTCTCATGTACTTTCTAAGAGGAAGGTAAACATATTTAACCCTACCAGTCCATTTGTATTTAGTTTGAACTAGTTTTTTTACCAGCGGCGCGTACGCGACGTGATAAATTATAGACTACAATCAAATCGTACATAAAATAAACATGTGCAGCGGCGTCGTACGCGGCGTGATAAAGTATAGACTACAATCAAGTAATCAACCCTACTTGTTTTCGAACTAAATTTACGTTGAAACGTATAGTAACTCAAGTTTATACTGTCAAATGAAAACGAACTACATTTGCCCCGATTTGTTTCCAAACAAAATTTACGTCAAAACGTAGTCCAACTCACAACGTACATAAAAATAAAACATTTTATAATTGACCGTAGACTCGTTTCCAAACAAAAATTTCGTTAAAGCGTAGATGAACTCGAATTTATACAGACACATATATAAAAAAACTTGGGGGGGGGGGTCAAAGTGACATTTACAAAATTAAAGGGTTACGTTTGATGCTACACAAAAGTTTAGGGGTCGAATGGGGGGTCGGTCACCGACCTTTTGTTTTAAGTTTTTATAAATGCATAATAATTATATTTGATGATGATTGTGATTATATAATATTTTGTACGTTGTAGTCTTCCATGGCAGGGACTAAAAGCCGGTAACAAGAAACAGAAATATGAAAAAATTAGTGAAAAGAAGGTTTCTACCCCTATTGAGGTATATTATTCTGTTTCATGATGTTTTCAGATGTTCGTTGCATTATGTATGACTGATTTACTGAGTGGTTTTTTTTTTTTTTGCAGTCGTTATGTCGGGGTTATCCTACAGAATTTGCATCCTATTTCCATTATTGTCGCTCGTTAAGATTTGATGATAAACCAGATTATGCTTATTTGAAGAGGATCTTTCGTGATCTTTTCATTCGTGAAGGTTTAGTTACTCCAACTTATTATCTTGTTTTACTGCGTGTTTTGTAATTGAATATCTGAATTAGTTTTTATTGTAAATAAACCGAACGTTCCGTGAACTGTTGGGTGGGAAGTTCGTTTATATAATAGATGAAATAACTGAGTGACCACTAGTTAAAAGTAAACGAGAACGTCAATCTGTTGGCCCTTAAAAGTTGATGAAACCAGACTAAACTGTAACGGGTGATATTTTAATTTCATAAAACCATACTAATTTGTAACGGGCCTAAAAAATTTAAATGAACATATAAATGAATGAATTTAAATGAGCGAACGTAAATAAACGAACCTGACGTGTTTATGTTCGTTTTATTAACTAAATGAACAAAAAAATTTGTTCGTGTTCGCTCATGCATTAAATAAATGAATGGACAGAATGGTTCACTAAACTTCGGTTCTTTACAGGCCTAGGGATAAACAGATTCTGTTTCTTATTATTAGGGTTTTAAATAACATGTTTTGGATAATTCATAGTTTTATACCACTGCAACACAAAACTGTTTTGCTAGTGGTAACGTAGTTTTTTATTTACTTTATCTTTTAACATAAATAGAGAACCTTCTACCTTTATTTAACTTTCATTTTCTCAAAAAAAAAAAAAAGTTCTGTTTGGTCATTTATCTATTAAATCTTTCAATTAGTAAAATTTATCGAACATCTGAAACCAAATATATTTGAGCAAATCCAGGCACTATTTCCTATAACCCATTTTAATACATTTGATTATCCGATGTATATAATTAGGCACTCTTATAACCCATTTTAATACATCTAGTTATTCGATGTTATATAATTAAGCACTTCACAACGTACTTCCAAACACTCCCAAAATCATAGTTGTTAATAGCGGCTATAGCGACCGCTATGTAGCCATGCGACCAAGTGTCGCTATATGGGTCTTAGCGAAGCTAGCGACAGGTTGTTTTTTTTTTTTTGGTTTCAGGCTGTATTTCACACCTCTTGCCTCCTGTTTGGACCATTTAAAAAACGAAAAAAAAACCAAAAACTGCCCCACGTTTTCGGAGCTACGCCTCGCTTGCGGTGTGCGCATATAATGTATATGTGTAGTCGCTTAGGGGGCAAAAGTGAAATTGCACTAATTTTAACGTTATTTTACTAATTTCGTGAAAATAACGTTAAAAGCGACGGACGGTTAATCATGCATCATGTAGTGGTGTTGATAGCCGAAAGACAAGGGGGTGCATGAACCAATCGGTCTTTTTCCCGATTGCTAAGTGTTATGTGCCTTATGTCCAAGGCTTGATGCAAAACTACAATCGAGCCAGGGGTCTCACTGGAAGCAGTCTCTCTATCCTACGGCTGTCTACACCTTACCCTCCTCTGACCCTACCTTAGCTTTGCTATTGGTGGGATTTGCTGAGTATGATGATGATGCCCCACGTTTTCGGAGCTGCATTCGTGTCCGCAGGATGCGGGCACGCACGAGTTCAAAATTCTTTTTCTAGTGTAATCGCTATTTATAAAATAGCCGTTGCTATTTGTCGCAATTCGCTACGTAGCCTATAGGCGCCTTGTCGCTATTCGCTATCGACAACTATGCCCAAAATATATTAAAAAAATATTTTGATACCACTGATTCTGATTATTCATTATCATATAAAATTAATCACTTATACAACACACATCTAAACACTTCCATTATATATCATAACATTGTAAAAGGAAAGTGCATTTTATAGAAACATTACCCCAAAGTAAATTGTTGCTTTTATTTTTGGAGAACTCAAACACGTTGCATTTAATTTTGGACAATTTGGGTATATGGTATCTTACACTTAATATTTGTTCTATTTTTTTCTTCAGGATTTCAGTTCGATTACGTGTTTGATTGGACTATTTTGAAGTATCAGCAGTCACAGCTTGCAAATCCTCCGTCCCATGCTCTGGTAAGTTGGTTGCTTATGAGAGCGTTGTTAATGAACCCCATTATCATTGAACTTATTATCATTTTGAATAGCCATTATCATTGAATAACAATTGTTTTCTTGTCAGGGTACTGGTGCAGGACCAAGTTCTGGTATACCTCCTGTGGCTGCCAAACCGAATAGGCCATCAGGTGAGTCGTGGTTTTTAAGTTTAGATAATTGTTTCTGAAGTTCATGATCAGTCCAGTTTTTGCACAATTTATTGATAACAAGTTTAAAGGGTGAAAAATTAAAGAGTAAAATGCGGTTTTCGTCCCTGAGGTTTGGCCAGTTTTGCGACTTTCGTTCAAAGGTTTGTTTTTCCGCATCCGGATCCAAAAGGTTTGAAATCTTTGCCATTTTTATCTGGCTCGTTAATTTCATCCATTATCTCCGTTAAGTTAGGGGTATTTTCGTCTTTTGTGCTAACTTAAAGGGTTTTTTCGCTTTATGTAAAAAACCAAATACTCCTAAAAAGACCAAGTTTCCCTTTAAGTTAACAAAAAAGACGGAAATGCCTCTAACTTAACGGAGAAAAATGGATGGAGTTAACGAGCTGGATGAAAATGATAAGACTTCAAACCTTTTGGATCCAGATGCGGAAAAACAAACCTTTGGACGAAAGTCACATAACTGGCCAAACCTCAGGGACGAAAATGGCATTTTACCCAAAATTAAATATCTACTTGAAAATTGAATTGGCCAAATGGTTGAGTGTTTACTACCTCCCCGATTGCTTTATTATAAAAAAAGTTGGATCTTTATTTCTGTTTCGAGTTACAGTTTTTGCCCCCTTGGTATGTCAAAAGTGACATTTGGTCCCTTAAACTTCATTAGTTACACTAGTAGTCCCTACTTCTGTTTGATTACGTTTTTGATCCCTGTAGTTAATACCGGTGATATATCACCGATGTATCGATTATCGGTTCCCATCTAAAATATCGCCATATCGGTCAGAATATCGGTACCGATATTATCGGCAATATAGACCGATTTTCCCGATAGCAGTACCTTTCCTCTTAGTTCTGCCATTCTGTCTTTCTTCTTATTGCTGCTATTAGTGTATTAAGTCTTAATAGTTAATAGTTAATTGTTAGTGTTAAATGTTAGTGTTTTAAGTCTTAATCAGATCCTACTTGCTACAATGGTAGGAGAGTATACTGAATTGTTAATGTTAAATTACTATATATGTAAATTCTACATGATATTAAAATGACCGATATCTCACTGCGATAACCTATATCTCAAATATCGGTCCTTGACCGATATCCGATTTTTTTTACCGCATTAACTGCTTAGCTTTGAATTTTCTCTTGAAATTTTATTTACTTCTATACCCAAAAGCATAATATTCAAGAAAACTAAACACACAAATCTAAACTTTAAAACTCTTTACATCGAGATCGTAGTATTATGGAAATCAAACTTTGAAAATTTTGGTGCTTTGCAGGTGGTGAAGAAGGTAGGCCCCTCGGTTGGTCTCCTACAAATCCCTCACGGTCTAGAAATACCCCGATGCCGTTTAATTCCGGTAATTTATCCAAACAGAAAAATCCAGCTTCCAGCGATCCATCGATGAGTAGAGAGGCATGTCATCTTTTCAATTTAGCCTTTTGTTTTTTATAAATATTTTATCTATTCATCCCGTTATCAAACAAATACAAACAAATGGTATGCAGTTCTCGAGTAATAACATTTTGCAATCAAGTGGATCTTCAAGGCGGCCTGCTGTCTCTAGTAGCCGTGAGCCAGGTGGTGAACGTGAACCCGAGCCATCATACGGGCGGACCGCTGATGCAAGCCCTAGTGCTCTTCGTAGGGTCACAAGCGCTGGTCGAAGGAGCTCACCAGTTGTATCCTCTGACCAGAAACGGTCAAGTAACGTAAAGAACTTTGAGTCGACTCTCAAGGGTATTGAGGGACTGCGTTTTTAAACAAAGTGAAAAAGGGTTTGGTTAGCCATGGTCTTGCTCCATGTAAATTTGTTTTTCAAAAGTAAAGCTCTCAGTTGATGCAATAACAATCATAAACCCAGATATGTTTCGTTGCGGGTCGTTGTTTGTATATGCTGAGATTATATGATATGTTGTGGATATTTACTTTGTAATATGGTTTTGTTTACCCTTGTATGATTTTTGTTATGTTGCTTGTGGTTCTTTTTTTCTGTTTTTTATTTTTTATTTTAGTTTTGTTTATCTTATCTGAGTTGAACTGATTAAATTCACATCGGATTGGTTGTAATCAGTAAAAGCCTAGGTTTAGAATACCTGGTTAGGTTGTCTTGTATGTAAATATGTTTTTTAAACGGGTAAAACATGACCCGTTTATATCCGATCTTCTGTCGGGTTTATGTTGTGTTACGTCCTGTTTATACCCGATCTTGTGTCGGGTTTATTGTATTGTCATTTATAACCAAAAATAAATGAAGAATCAAACGTAGTGAATGATCATTCAAATTTCAAACATCATCACAATCATAGCATGCACTATTGTTAATATCATGATTACATGTTTTTTCATCACGAAACAGAATAATAAATCATCGTTAAATCAAAATAACTACACGTTATCATGCAATCACATGTTTGAGTCTCTTTTGAAGGCGACGATAGAGGTCGACGAATTCACCTATAGCCATAGAGAAGGTGGGTGCAAGTATGTTTGATCCACCCAAAACTCTTCTTGAAAGACCCCTTCATTTTGCTCTCCATTGAGTAAACATTATAGGAAGCAACCCTTTTCTTCCTTTGCAACTCAGGATCACTTAGGCTCCAATTCTTCGAATTCGAAGTTGGTTTCTTTGTGTCTCGGTTCCAAGTGGTGTAACTCCTTAAATTCTTCATGTTGCGTGGAAACTCTCCGTTATCTGTCAGCCCATCATCCCGACATGATCGAGACCTGTATTTCTCCATCTTTTAAATTTCTACAACAGAGCAATCACTTCAAAGATGTGTTATATATTGACAATGAAAAGTTTAAAGATATCTTGGTAGTTGACAAACTATAAGGTGAAGTTTAAATAGTCAAATTTGGTGGATTATAATGTTTTTTTACCAATTTGGCTTTTGGCCCTTTATGAGTGGAAAAGTGTCTCTGATGAGGTGGTAATTGTATTTTTAAATTCAAAAGTTGCATGTCAACAGGGTGGCAGAAGTGGGTAAATGCCAAGTTGTTTACCCTCCAAATTGGCCCATTTCATTAAATATAATAAAATGTTAGAATATTAAATGAATGTGACCATCTGAATTTGGCCCTGATTTTCCACAAAACTTGTGAGTTTTGGTGAGCTTGTGTTATTTTACATTTACTCTTTCAACGTTTATATCTATAAAGTTGAGCCGACCTTGAAAGTACCTAATAAATTAATTCTTAATATTATAACTAGCAACAACACCCGTGCGAGAACATCACAAATATCGAATGGATTAGTCCAAACATCGTGTGATGCGTTAATCGTATGAAAGCACGCGTTTTGACGTATCGGATTGAACCTGAAGTAACCTATATGAGCATTGCGATTGGAACAAAACGCAAAGTAAATCGAATTTATATAACTCGACTCATGCATAGAAAAGAAACTACAATTTGACTCCACACGGTTCGAAACAAAATTTACAAAACACATAAAATACGCACGAATACATATTATATTTGTCCTAACTCATCTCCCAAATCGAAACGTAGACCAACTCAAATTTGTAGTACATAAATATATGCACGTAAAAAATGGTTCTTTTGAATGAAAAAAATATTATATTTGACCTGACCCGTTTTCCAGAAAAAGCTTACGAAACATAGAGCAAATCATATTTATATCGACACGTAACAAAAAAATATGCATATATAATAGTATTTTTAAAGTAAAGGAAGTATAGGGGTAAAGTCGAACCAAATTATAGGTAAAAAACTTAATTGGTTAAAAAGATTCATCAAACCGTGCCAAGTAGCACCAATGCCACACCATTACCAGCGACCTGGAAAAGTTCGTAAAATAAAATACATAAAAAAGGAAAAAAATAACACTGAACGAAAAGCAGACGTAAAATCGTTGAACCAGGCACATCCGTTGTTATGTGTTAATGCGAAGAAATTAGACCGAAACGTAAAACGTAGAAAAGAATAACTAAGGCAAACGGGGAAAACGGTAAACTTGTAGTAGGAACTAAATTTGTAATTGCAATAACTGAACTCGGATATCTTGAAGCTTGTCAACAGTGGTGGCAATTTCGACCCATTTGCTTATCAATTGGTAGATTTGTTTTTTTTTTCTTTTTCTAAAACAGGTCAAATGGATAGGATGTGTCCTATGAAGCACAGGGACGGGTATCAGCCTCTAGTACCCGTCCTGGGGACGGTTTGGGGACGGAAACACGTCGGGGACGGCTGGGGACGTTTCGAAAACGTATCCTGAAATCAGGGGACGGCAACCAAACGTTTCGGGGACGACATCCAAACGTTTCCTTTCAATTTTAGGGTTTCCAAGAAGAAGAAGATGAAGAGCAGAAGAAGATGAAGGTTTCCTTTCATTTTTAGGGTTTTCAAGCCGGCTCTCAACTAGGAAGTGAGCAGAGAGTCTGAATGAGCATAGATTCCATCGGTTTCGTGTACATTGTTGAAGAAAAGTTTGAAGAAAAGTTGAAATCAGTTGAAAAACGTTGAAATATGTCGAAGTCTTAACAAGATTTCAAGTTATGAATGTGGAAATCCTTTAGATCTGAACCAATCTTGATGGGATGACGTCACCAAGTGAACACCATATTCAAGCAATCCAAATCAGGTGATTTCTGGAAGAAAATTAGTGATTTTGATGGAAAAGATAATGGAGAAGTGTGTAGTGATGATGATTGTACAAGATTTGAAAGGAATTACTTACGAAATAGCCTTGAATCGAGAGAAAAGTGCTTGAGAATGACTTGGGAGCGAGTTGGTCGGATGGAGCTGTCACATCAGTGAACAGTGGTGCGTGGGAGGTATTTATAGGTGTGAGAGAAAAGGTAAGGCGGTGTAAGAGAGTGACATTGGGTCGGATGGGCGTCCGGTCGGATGGCCATCCGATCGGATGGATGTCCATTCGACTGGATGTCCATTCGGACAGCCGTGTTCGTGCGAGTTAGTTTCCAACTTTCGTTTCGTTCGTTAAGCGTTGCGTTGCGTTTAAGCAAGTTGCGAGTAAGCAGAGCGTGTAAGCGTTGCGTTGACAACCACAAAACATATAACCAATATAACCAAATAATCACATAATCTACACAGAATACAACTAAAATGCATAAAAGTAATTCCGCGTTTCGAGTTGCGTTGAGATTGCGTTGAGAGTGCGTTGCGATAGGGTTTAGTAATAACATGCGATGTAATATGCGGTAAAATGCGTGTAAATAGTATGCATTGTGAGTAGCGTTTAAATATGATAACTGCGTTTTGAATAATCGTTGTAATAGGCGTTTAAAATGCGTTTGAAAACATAGTTTAAAACAGTTAACCCGTAGCGATAATCAATATCTCGAGAGTACAAGTCAATTAAGCAATAAATGACAGATCTAAGTAATGACCCGAAGAGTCAGTTGTTACAGTTAGCTCGATTTGAAACTCGACTTGGCGATGAGGCGGTAGACCAGGTAATTCCTCAGGAAATGCCTATGGAAAGTCGCGTATGATCGGGATGTCTTAAATCTTCTTCTCTTTCGTTGAAGTATCGGTAACAAGGGCTAGAATGGCAGTGTGGCCCTTTCGCAGACATTTCTGGGCCTTAAGGAACGAGATGATGCCCACAACAGCACCACTCTTGTCACCATGAATAATGAGAGGTTCATCGTTAGGACGAGACATTCTGTTGACATACGCACGATTATACGAGACAAGGTATCATACAGTCATTGTACAAGCTTTCAAAACATGAAATTAGGGTAGGGTAACGACTCAGCACAATTAACATATTTAAGATAATAAAAAAAAAATTTGATCAAAATAAATCGTAAAAGTCGCTACAATGTATTTTCCGCAAACATTTAAAACATCACGATTGTTTACACAAAACAAAAGAAATAGATAGATAAACAAGTGGAAAGCGGGCCAGTCGTCGACTCCGCTGTCTCCCCCCTCCGAGTCTTCATCCGCCGGTGCCTCCTCCAGCTCTTCTTCTGGTTCTCCCTCATGTTCTTCTTTAGGATCCTCTTCAGGTTCTTCTACCAGTATTCCTTTTAAGGCTTCCTGCTTCAACTCATCGGTTCTCTCAAAGAGCACCTGAAGCTGCTCTCCTTGGGATTCTACCCGCCCTTCCAAGGTAGTAACTTGTTTCAGCAAGAACTGATTCCGTTCTAACAAGGTCTGATTTTGCTCTATAAAAAATTGGTTATATTCCCTAAGGGCTTTCATCACTGCAGACTCGGACTGGGCGCTAATTGGATTAACTGGTACCGCATGGGTAGGTCGGGAAGAAGACTCCCCACCCCGAGCAAGTCTCTTATGATAAGCAGAACGCGTCTCTACTTGACGCGGAGGTGTGCGTATAACTGCGGGTGCCTTCCTTGGCGCCCGTGGCTGATCTGATGATAAGGATGATGTTGAGGTAGACATGCCTGTCGAGTTAGTGACGTAACATACACGATAAACAAAAAGAATACACATTCACAAAACACTAAGTGAGAACGTCGACGCAGGAGTGTGGAAAAGAATAACAAATAAGCATATAAAGTTCCAAGTAACTCTAAGAACTAAGCATATCATAAGTAACACACCAAGTAATTATCAAGTAGGCAATATAAACATAAATCATACCACCTAAAGTATTGAGTCTTGCACATGGAGCAAAGCGTCGTTGTGGATCGTTGAGCACTGAGCAGGTTATAGTCTGGTTTTATCAAAAAGATTTTCCCCCTTTTTAAAACCAAGTTCACTATAACCAATGGCTCTGATACCAATCTGACACACCCCAAAAATCCACAAGCGGAGTAATACTGCGAGGCGTGTGACTGACCAGGATCATACCACCAATCATACTGAACAATAAGTGAATAAAGTAAAACGAAGTAAAACAACCAATCAAACATTTAGTGTTTACGAAAACAAAATCCCAAACCAAGTTTAAATATTAGCGAAAGCATAAAGTATAAAACCCATAAAGCAGTTTATAAATCATAAAGTTTATTAGTAGGAACCTAACAATTGGTTCCTTGCCACAACGTCCACTCCTCGTGCAAGCTCCAGCCATGTACCTAACGACCTGCAAAGTATGCAGTAGTGTGTCAACAAAAAGTTGGCGAGTTCACAGTTGGTTGTCTGTTTTAATGTTGTTCCAAAAACCATAAGTTGTTAAGTTTCTTGTTCTTTATAAAAACATGCCATGGGGAGCTACCCCACTGTTTTAAACCATTAGACCTGTTACCATATCGACTACTGACTTAAGTTATGTTGAGTGCCCCGAGTCAATGTCTATCATCATTGACTAAGTGCCCAAGTGTATTAGTCCACGCCCGTCCTCTGCGGCACGGTGTGAGACTTGTCAAACCTAATAGCGCAATTTAACTAATAACTCGTTCGCCATTGGCCCGGCGATTAAGTCGATATAAAATATGCAGGGACTTTAAGATAGAGTTGTTGTCTAGTATGCTCAAGACATGTATTATACGGTTGTCGTCCTTCCCAAGGAGGACGGTAGTACGTATCCTACCCAAGCAGAATACGCAGGTTGCATCCCACCCAAGGGGGATAGTTGTTGTTTAACTCATTCCCAAACCATCGGGAATCCCATGCTTTGAAGAAAAGTGTGAACTCACCTTCGATTGCTCGGTTGGTCTCTTAAAAATGGTAAGGAGTCGAGGTAGGTCGATCACGTCCTTATACGATTACCATCTAATTTATTAGTGTGTTCAAGTAAGGCACAAAGCTCCTACACGTATCTAACACGTACCATGCACTCACTTTGACAACTTACGTACATATACATATTCCACATATAATTACTCGTGATCAAAGCACACAATAATTCCCATAATACTTTCGTTGACATTAAACAAGTTTAATCATTCTCAGATAGCATAAACAACATTTAGATACGCATATAACAACTTATTACGTTTCAGCTTTGACGTCCAGAACTGGGCTGTTTTCGGGTATTTTTATAAAATAGTTGTCTTATTCCAAAAATTCTAAATAATTTACAGAACGTTCTAAGTGGTCCGCGTCCCCTTGTGTAAAAATCTCAGGACCTAATTCATTACCAATTATTTATCAAAAATCATTTACTAGGCTGCAGTCAGATTCGTCACTTTCTGACTGCAGTCCACGGAACAATTTATTTAAAAATCATCGTCTGTCCGAATGGCAAAATTCCAGTTGGAGATTTTCGGCAACATTCGTGCCCAGCTACTGTACAAAATTCACATCGTAACTCTATCCAGTTTACAAGTTATAACAAAAAGCGTAACATGAATTTTCTGCAGAAAAACGCAGCTTTTGCTGATGTACAAAACAGTCCTTTAAAAATAGTAAACGATCTCAGAAAAATGCGATTCCAGCGCCATTTGAAGCGTTTTTAAAAAACGTACGTTTTAAACTTCAGAAAATAAGTTTTTCGATATAAAACGACCTGTTTACAGCCAATAGAAGTTGGCTGTAAATGTAAATCAGCTTTCTGTTTTCGACTTTATAATACTAGACCGAGTTTAAACGCCCATGACACTTAGTTATATCGATTATCTAACAAACCCATGGCACGTATACTTTAATCACAGCAGATTGGAAGTTATTTATATCACGTATGCCATGCTCAAACATCAAAGATATGACCCTAATCATAATCACAGGCCTATACGAACATATTCGATAATATTACGCATCATTACTTGATTTCCACAAACCCTAGGCCACACTTTAACCCGTAACACCTCAAATCATACGTTAGACATAATCGCGGCCGAGATATGCATAATAATACATACATGTTCATTATACATATTATCACAAATCAGCAGGTTCCAATCCGTAACAAACCCTAGTTAATCATCGAACATTTATACGATCAAGATACCATTCGAACATGATTTCTAGAAAACCCTAACTTATAATCATCCATTTTAACACCAAGAATCGCAGCAAAGATAAAAACGCAGCCATGTAGTGTAAGAATCACAACCCGAAAATAACCGAAACACTAACCGTAAGAGAGAGTGTGATGCGAGCGAGAGAGAGCACCGAAGGGAAGGAACCGCAGCGAGGGGGGAGGGGGGGCTGCTGCTGTTGACGGTCACCAGTGGAGAGGGGAGGAGCAAGTGCGATGCTTGTAAATTAGGGTTCAAGTGTTTTGGAGTTGTGATGATAAAATAATGCATGGTACGTAACTATAAAACAGAGATAAGGGAGGTGGGCGGTGGTCTTGAGTTGGGCCGCAGGTATAAAAAAAAGGCAAGAGTTAATTACTGTTTTCGTCCTTGTGGTTTGTCAAAAATCACTATTTTAGTCCATTAGTTTAAAAATTGCGATTTCAGTCCCTGTGTTTTCACTTTCGTAACCATTCCAGTCCCTGTGGTTTCACTTTCCTAACAATTTCAATCCATTTATTTTGTTAGTACAGGGACTGAAATGGTTACGAGGTGGACTGGAATGGTTACGAAAGTGAAACCACAGGGACTGAAATCGTAATTTTTAAACTAATGGACTGAAATAGTGATTTTTGACAAACCACAGGGACGAAAACAGTAATTAACTCAAAAAGGCAATGGGATATCGGTTTGGGCTATACACAAAAACCGCAAGCAAGATTGAGGGGGATGGTCTATTGGGCTTCTTATAGGCCGGTTATAAAGTGAGGGATAGTGGATTGGGTTGTTTGTTTGGGTTGGGTTGCGCGCAATACAACGGACCGTAAGTATAAAGAGTATGTGGGTTGGGTAGTCGGGTGGATTGGGCCGTGGTGTGTCAAGTTCGGAATTTGGTCACGAGCGTTTCAATTCGAGTCACGGAACCAAGTTGAGACATTCGTACATAATTACGGGAACATCTAAGAATATTTTACGCTAATCGCTTTAGTTTAGCTATTTAATTTAGTGTAGGTATGTTAAATTAAATTTAACATGTGACGCAAGATAGTAACGTGAAATGAAACGTTGATTTTTGATGCGAATGCGTGCAATACTAACCTCGGAAGTGTGGGTTGTCACATACAAGCTCTTAATGGTTCAGATCTCTTACTGGTTCAACACTTAATGGTTCAGACCTCTTACTGGTTCAGCACTTAACCATTCAGATGTTGCCAAACAGCCCCTAAATCTTTTTATTCAAAGACTTAGAGTACTTTTAAACTAATATTGTCTTTGTAGCGAATTAATCTATCATATATGCACATTCTCAGAAAAGAAAGAAAGGTTATCATCTTCATTAACTTTCTTGTATATGCGTCCTTTTACATTTCATAAGATCATATTTAACCTTTTATAATACTAAAATTTTCAGAAGTTACTTGTCATAGTATGTTTTACTGAATGAACATATAAGAAAACATCATAATCACTGTGGATAATTTTAGTGCCTGTTCTTTTCCTTTATTCTATGTTATAAGCCCCTAGGAGCTTTATCACGTCACATCAGCGTCACGTAGGATCCACGTCACATAGGGGGCGTTAAAGCCCCTTCCTTTAACTTGAATGCAATGGTTTAAAGTCCCCTCAATGCCATAGCGCCCCCTCATCTTTACCATTTTCTTCGAAATTGCCGAATTTGGTCCGTTAGCACAATGGCGGACACCCTATAGCGCCCCCATTTAATTTCGAGGGTGTGGTCCATAGCGCCCAGGGGCACCAAAATTAGCGAGATGGCAGGGTGGTGGTAAGCCACACCCTGTGACCATGGAACGGATAAATGTGACATTTTTAGTGGTTTTGAAATGATGTGGGTATGCTCGCATGAAATTTTAAACTTTAAGTCTGCAAATTACAACTTGTGATAACTTCTATTACATTTGTGTGCGCATGAAGTTCTTAAAACTCCACTAGTTTTGTTATCGTTGCAACATATTTACTGTTTCAGTTTCGACTCTGATCTTCACTGCAGGTTGCAGCATTGGCTCTTCGTCTGGGGCGCAGCATAGTGGGGGCGGGAGGGGGCGGTCGACCCCCGAACTTTTCTCTCAGTAGTGGAGAGTATATAGTTTTCGTATAGACATTTTTGGGTATATACGTTTTTGACCCCCCGGTTTTATAGAAATTTTTTGGTATATACGTTTTCGACCTCCGGTCGGAAATCTCAAGCTTCGCCACTGCTCTTCGTAAGCTTCCTCAATGCAAAAAAGTTCATGCACTAACGATTACATTCGTCAATAGTACATGAAATTTGGGAATAATATTCATCAGATTTTTGAGTTAATGGCAATGTTGGCAAACTGCTTGACGAGTTAATGGTATGCTTTTTTTTTTTTTTTTTTGGAATTACACTCTAATACCAAGGTGGCTCTCACTAGAGCTATTTGTGTTATATTCTGAGTCGAATCGTTAACTAGGGTTACAGAAAACAAAAACCAAACGGTTTAAACGGTTTTTTTTTTTTAAAGATCGAAATTTGTATATAATACTTAGAATGATAAAGTTGGCCCACTAATACAATACACATAGGTACATGAATGCACAAGCATGATGTTTAACAATATTCGTGCGAATAAATTTTAATATTAGGATTTCGTTTATCAATATCATGAACAGTTGGTGATGCGGAAAGTGAACAAGGAGTCGTCGGTTGAAGACTCGACAAGCTTGTGAAAGTCAAGAAGACATGTTAGATATTTGAAGGAATAATGATGTCAATGAGTCATTAATGTTTTCTTCGAACGAAAATGATTGATGTGTACAAATTAATTTTGATATTGTCATGACATAAAGTTGATGCAGGTCATTTACCAGGCAATTACCGGAATACAATTTGTTGGCCTCTAATGCGAAAATACTTCAAGAACCATATATGGAGAATACAAAAAAGTAAGCTATACGTGATGCGACAGCATATGTTATATACCATATTGGCCTAGTACCATGTGATCGTGTTTGTGTGTGTTCCTGGTATTTCTACGAGTGGTTCTCAATATGTTACAGTGGTACAAAGTCTGCGAAACCTCCACAAAAATTCAAGAATTTACTTGCAAACTGCTAATCAACCTCAAAATTACTAACCCGAATTGCTCTGTTACTAATTAACCTTGAGCCAAGGAGTGCGTTCGACACAAAACAAATCCAAAAAAAAAAGAACAATGAAAACCGCATGACAAATACAAGAAGAAATTCTATAAAACATAATCATGAGAACCTTAAAGCATTTGTACGTGCTACTTGAGAGATACAATGAGAGTTGGAAAAACAGAAGGATAAACATTACGTAATCACTCTAGGTATCACAGTTTAAGAAAAACATGATTTGATTCCCAGCTGGTTATATTAACATTTCTGTAAAATCTGCTCACCAGCTGCAAGTTTTCATTAGAAACAAATTCCTGCAACTGCAAGTATCAACCTCCCAATTCAAAAATTACAAAAAAAAAACAGCAAAGATACTGTAGATCAGCTTTTGAATCTTCCATGTTCGATACATTTGACACATAACCAAATTTAAGTAGATAACCTCAATAACCATATATAAAGATTTCTACAAAACTCTACCATCACCACCATGTAGAAAAGTATCAAGTGGTTATCACAGATCTCTGAATAAAATTGAACGTGCACCTAAGATACTACACAAGTAACATAATATAAGAACATAGAGCAAACAGCATGAATCTGTCTTTAAACAGCAAACCTTAACCCTTGTCAAAAAGCGTAAACCTAGACGAACCAGGGAGCAATATGCCATAATGCTGAAAGTAAGCAAGACACTTGATCTAATTTATGCAGAAAATCATGAACATTAAACCTTGAAAGATGCGAGTTTTAAATTGCGCGCATCAGGAGCACATCACATGATGCGGTGGATATATCGCATTGTGTGATGCGACTCCATGATGTGTGCATCACATGATGTGGTCTGAACATATCAAACCATCGACTGAATAAATCCGACTAGAAATGATGAGCATCTTATATCTTAGTATTTAATAGTAACATATTAAATAGTTTGTTTTAATACACATGCATCGGCACATAATGCGCGAGCATCGCACATCATCACACATTGGCTTTTGAGATCAAATCGAATAGATCGTCAGGCGCTTTTTAAAACCAACATGTAATGATCAAAATAGATAGCAAGAAGTACAAAACCAACATGTAATGATCAAAATAGATAGCAAGAAGTACAAAGCAGCCCATCATTCAATAGACAAACAAACATAAATCTAGCAAACAAGCAACAGAAAAGAACAGTGACACAAATTTCACATCAACGGCAACACGAATTTATTCGCCACTAAACCCTTCAACATACCGATACACAGTAAACAAAACAAAGGGGATCAAGTGTATGGCCAAGCCAAAAGAAATATATGTCAATCATCAATATGGTAAAACACTACAAACAATTCATTTTATAAAAGTCTCATCAGATAAATGATCAAAACTTCAAATTAACCAATACCGAACACAACCGACCTCAAATCGGCACATATCTCTTCAAAACCTGCTTCCCTGTAACCGCCACTCCCACCGCAAGTCCACCAATCGCTCCGGCCACCGCCGCCGACCTCGGCCCCGCCGCCGCCTTATACAACGCACCAGTCCCCAACCCTGCCACCACACTATTAATAATATCATCCGTATCTCTAACCGCCACCATCCCACTCTCCATACCTGCATACAACAATCCAATAATTCCGGCATGATTCCCGTACTTTCCCCCAAACTTTCCACACGAATTCAGGATCCGATTCACCTTGATCTTCTTACTATCGGCCGGTTCGAACGCCTTGACGCCTTCGGTTAATCCTTTTCCGGCGCCGATGATTGCGCCGCCGAGGTAGCCGATGCCGGTGTAGTAGGTTAGGTTTTCGCCCCATGAGCGGCGTTGAGCGATGGATTCTTCTTGGAAGAGGTATTCTGGTGAGGTGGGGAGCTTGTATAGGGTTTGGGCTGGGATGTTGAGGTCTTGGTAGGGGTTGTAGAGGCGGCGATTGTCGTCGGATTGGTTGGGGTTTGGAGATCGGGGAGAGTATGACATGGTGGAATTAGGATTAGGGTTTGAAAGGAGGTGAAATTAGGGTTAGGGTTTGGAAATTGGGGAAAGTGAAGAGGCGGTGATGAAAAAATCAAAACCCCAAAGAAAGAAAGAGAGAGAGAGAGAGAGAGAGAGAGAGAGGCTTTCGGTTCACGCGAGAAGGTTCTCTGGTTTTCCATATGGTTAGGCGGTAGACCGGTTTTATGTTCAATGCTTTAGAATATTCTTTTTGACTTCATTCCAATTTTGCCCTTTCCACATCTTTAATTTATATAGAGTTAATTGCTCGCATGGTCTCTGTGGTTTCACATTTTTTCATGTTTAGTCCCCACCTTTTGAAAATAGCATGTATGCTCCCTATGGTTTGTCATTTTGTTACTCGGATAGTCCCTGAGTAGATGTCAGTTAGTTTGGAAATAACAGGTATGCTCCCTATGGTTTGTTATTTTGTTACTTGGATAGTCCCCAGAGTAAATGTTTAGGGACCATCCGAGTAACAAAATGACAAACCATAGGGAGCATACATGTTATTTTCAAAAGGTGGGGACTAAACGTAAAAAAATGTAAAACCATAGGGACCATCCGGGCAATGAACTCATTTATATATTTATGATTTATCAGGGTTAACTTGCTCCTAAAAATAAGAAATATAAGAACTCATTATAGATTGATAAGTGTCTAATAATCTAAAACCTAAACCCACTATATCACCACCCAAAATCTAAACATCCACCACCACCCAAAAACCTAAAGCCGTTAATTTTTTCAAGCTGAAAAGTCGAGCTCGGCTCGTAAAAACTTCGATCCAACTCGAGCCCAATCGAGTCGACTCGTTAATTTTGTTTTAACTTTTTATTAATTTTTACAAGTATTTATAAAATAAAAATAAAAAATTAACACACAATTCTAAAATATAGATATATATACACACACTCACATACATACAAGTCATTAAGTCGAGCCACAACTGGATCCATCGAGCCGAGCTACGAGTCAAGCCACGAGCTGAGAACCCCTGGCTCAAGCTTGGCTCGATTACCAAACGAGTTGGCTCGGCTTGAAAACCAAACAAGCTTTTTTCGAGCGAGTTTTTTTTCGATCACTTTTCGAGTGATTTTCGAGCGAACTGCGAGCTTTTTGAACTCCCCTAAATAAAACGTGGTGACCTGGCCCACCCACAACAAGGAAAAACCCCTGGCTCATCCGGAAACAAAATTTGTCCCAAACGAGAATTTAACTCATAACCTCTCATTTGTAAAGTAACGGGGCTATCACTCAACTAGAAGCTTGATACCAAAATTTGTCCCAAACGAGAATTTAACTCATAACCTCTCGTTATATATAAATTAGATACCAAAGTCTTTTGAGGTTAAATGTATCAAAGTGTTTTGTAAATGTGTTTATTCTCAAGTTGAGGTGCACAACCAAACCACTTTGAGATTTGAAAACAATATACATACTCGTAGGTTTCTAGTTGGTTTGTTATCCTCTCATTTGAAAATGGTTAAACATGAATTGAACAGGTAAAAAACCATCAAAAGTGCTGAAAACTTGTAAAAAACCGAAAAAATCCGAACTGGTTTGAAACTAAAACTAGTTTTGACTTTTTGTTGACCCGTCTTAGTCGGTTTAGGCTTTGAACCTGATTTGTGCATCTCTATTCTCAGTGGTTGAGAGTTCTAGTCTCATAATGGACAATGATGTAGATTTAAGAGTAATTTTAGGTAATGTTTAAACTAGTCATTCTAAAAGAAACTGAATTAGATAAGTATCATACATGTAATTTTAAAATAATGTATAAAATATTATAAACGTATAAAATGGATGTTTTTCTTAAGAAAAGGTCTACATAGGTTAATATATACATAGAAATTAATTTAAAAAATTATTAACAATGGAGTATTATTCAGGTTATCGATCACATCATGAATCGTATGGTCTAAACCACTTGTTCCATATTAAAAAAGTGTCATAATTACGCACAATTGTAAGACTTATACAATTGTAATAGAGCTATTCAACTATACCTTAACTAATCCTTCATGACAACCATATAAATTTGTGGGTTTTCTAGAATCTAGTTCGTCAGGGTGTTTATAAATCGTTGAAATTAATTAAATCATTTTAACAAAAAAAAATTTAGATAGTTTGGCTAAAAATATAAATTGTTTGGTTCATGGTTCTTCTAACGGTTTCGGGTTGAAACTTATAACCATTTGTGTAAACCAAACTTGCCACTTAACATAATTTTTCATTACAATGTTATATTTTTAAAGAACTGGAAAATTTACCGTAGAATGGCAGGTAAACGTGCAATAAACTGCGCCGCAACCCCCTTTAAAATAGCAAATCCATCCTACTGAAAACAAAACTTTGGTTGCTCGACGTCGAGAAATTGTTGTGCACGACCCTCTGTACTCTGTCCAGGATACCGATAGCTTCGGAAATAAAATAACTAAATGTATCGAGGTTAAAAGGAATGAAGATATGTTCGTTATCAGCACATAGTTTTTCATGCTTAGTAACTTTTTCTGATTTTACCTTCAACATAGCCCTAGCCTACTACAAACCCGTTTTCCTTAAGGCACAAAGAGGGCTACTCGAGTAAGGTGTGCACATATATTCTAATTCTATTAATAGAATATCCTTTCTTTTTTTTTTTTTTGTTGTTGTTGTAATTTAATGGAAATAACAATTGTTAAACCTTGATTATCATGAAGATTATCATGAAAAGCCAGAAGTAGTCCATACAACTTGATGCAACTCCACCTAGTTTTAATGGACCGTGACATTGATATTTTCAATCTCTTTAACAAGTTGTACAACTCTATAAAACACTAACAGATAAAGGTGCACAAATCGGGTTTTTGTTAATACTCGGTTCCGGGTATGGAATCGGTTCCGGGTATGATCGGGTATTAAGAGAAACCGGGTAGGGTTTGGGTACGGGTATTGAAGAGAAAAGTCATACCCTATGTACCCGGGTAGGATATAATTGGGTTCGGGTATAACCGGGTATTGAGACCGGGCATGAATCCTGGTATTAATACCCGATTTTAAAAAAATATGTTTTTTATTTTAAATAAAATAAATGCGTTTAGTAGTTGGTTTGTAATTTGTAAAAGTAACTAAAAACAAATTACAATAATATAAATTCACTAAAATACAAATTATTTGTTTTAGAGTAAATTAATTTTTGAGTCTCTGTGTTTTAGTAGTTTTAACCACTTGAGTCCAAAACCAAAAAGTTTAACGACCAATGAATTGATATGAAAGTAAAATATAAGTTAGTTAATAAAATGCAATATAAACTATTTACCCATTATAAATTAGCAACATGTGATGCATAGAGGTGTTGTACTCTTTGCATAGGGAGGTTTTCAAAAAAGTTTCATATAATTACAATTTTAATCTAAAACTATTTTGGTTGTTTACTTTTAACCCCAAAGCTTTCTATCTTGGTCAATTTAACCTTATAACTTTTTTACTTTCAACTTTGGTACCCTATACTCTTCATATTTTGCAAATATTCCGTTTTACGTTTTGTTCTAAATTTTGCGATTTAACACAACGCAACGTTCATGTGTAGTTCAACGTTTTTACGTTTTTTCTAAATTTTGCGAGTTAACATTACACAACGTGCATGTGTGGTTCAACGTTTTTATGGTCGTCTAATTTTTCCCGTTTGATAGGTTCATCGTGACGCACGGGTCGTAAATCAACTTAGTTATTATTTTCTATATTTTATGTTTCAGTCTAATTTCTCCGCATTAACACGTCGCAACTTCAGTGTTGATGGTTGTTGGCGGTGCTATGACCTTGGTGCTATTTGTCTCAGTTTTACGCCCCCACCGCAACGCGGGAGGATTAAAACTAGTTTTATTAAAATTTAGAAACTGTAAATTATAGTTAAAGATTTATGAGTGTAAGTAGGGCTGTAAACAAATCGAACGAACACGAAGAGTGTAAGTAGGGTTGTAAACAAATCGAACGAACACGAACGGGACCTTGTTCGTGTTCATTCGTTAAGGAAATAAATGTTTTCACGAGCGGTTCATGAACACTTACCGAACAAGATTTTATGTTCGTGTTTGTTCATTAAGGAAATGAACGTGTTCACGAACGGTTAATGATTGCACGAACACAAATAAAATCGGCAAAAGTGATAGAGACTATAGGTGGATGGCGAAGGGAGCAGCGTTGGAACTTGAAGCCATTATAGTGGAATGGGGGTTGATAATGTTTGTCAATGTGAATATCATAGAAGCAAAATGGGAAAGTTGCATAAACAAGGTAGGAATAGGGTTTTCTATATTAATTTTTAGGAAAACAAAATAAATATAAGTTAAAAAATACAAAAAGTTTAGATAAAATAAGTAAAAGTACAAAAATCGCATGAACAACATAATCAAACCAACATGCATGAACAAATATTCACGAACACGTTATCGAACGTTCACAACGCAATCGAACGAACGAATCCTCTGTTCATGTTCGTTTATTTAACGAATCGAAAAAAATTTCTCGTTCGTCTTCGTTCATTTATTAAACGAACGTAAACAAACCTTCCGTCGAACGGTTCACGAACTGTTCGATGAACATTCGTTTCGTATACAACCCTAAGTGTAAGCGTTAGTTTTTTTTGTATGACAATGTATAATCCAAGAGATGTACATCAAAAAAATCTATTTATGGTTTATCTTAAACGAAAAATAGCACAATTTTTTCTGGGTTGACTTGAAAGATATGAATCTGTGTAGTTTTAAATTACTTCTACATTATTTGATTTTCACATTGTATAAATTAATATAAATACATAGAAAACTACTAATTTTCAATAGAGTAAACTGCAATTTTACCTCCTGGGTTATATGTGATTGGCACTCTTACCCCCTCCCGGGAAAATTTTGTTGTCTTACCCCTCAACTATTGAAAACGCTGCAATATTACCCCCCCCCCCCCCGGTGTTAAAAAACTTAGCAGTTCTGTTAAATGAGATGTTAAATGACTATATTACCTTTTTTTATTACCCCATATGCTTTGTTGTAAGAAAACGTATTACCCCCGGGTGTTAAATGACTATATTATCCTTTCTTATTACTCCCTATGCTTTGTTGTAAGAAAACGTATTACCCCCGGTGTTAAATATTTCTTTGCTTCCTTACCCCCTGCAGAAAACGAAACTATGACCAGGCAAAGTCAAAGCCTGCAGAAACGAATCCACTATGATCATCTATTAGCTTGAAAGAATTAAAGATTCACTGTGATTTAGCACAAGCTCAAAGATCATCTAAACTAATCCTAATTCCACTGTGAATGAAGCAAATGATCATCTAAACTAATCCTAATTCCAATCTAAACTAATCCTAATTCCACAGTGAATGAAGCAAACGATCATCTAAATTTAACACAATTACATGCCCTTGCCTGTGATCCACTGTGATCATCTAAATTTAACACAAACAGCATGATTAGCAGGAACAGCATAACTCGTTGGAGTAAATGTAGACACACATTCTAAATAACTCACAGGAACCTCTGATTCACTAGTTAACAATTTCAAACATAATAAGAAATCACAATCAACTATATATAACATAATCTATACTATATAATAAAAGAAACCATGTTAGGGACACATGGCGTTCTATGAGACGGTCTTAATTATTTTTCTAAATATTTATTATGGAAAGTCAATTATTGATAATATTAAATTTAAAATTTAAAAATTGTAAAAGAGATTTTAATGATAAAGACAAAGATAACTGATAATAATATATTAATTATTATAATCATATGTTAATTATTAAATCTAAAAAAATATATTAGCGTTTTAAATATTTATACAGATAAAGATTTTATTTAATTGGTAGTTTTAATTGTTTTTATATTTTGATGATAAGGACAAGGATAACTGATAATCACATATTAAAATAAAAATATGTATTTTAAGCAACTGTTTCGTTAAAAAGATTTATTCAACACATGTAGAACATATATATTTGTAACGCCCAAAAATCTGAATGTTAATATTTGTCGGGTGTTCCTATATGACACGTCATGAAATAAATAACTAGGCTACTTAACCTAGTTAAGGGTATGGTGAAGAGTATTAAATGATGAAGGTAGTGTCAGTTATGTTTTAAAGGCAAAACCGAGGGGCTAAAGTGGAACAAATGAAAGTTAAGTTATTTAAAAGATAAAGATCACACACACATACACACATCTTCGTGTGTGTTCTGGATAGATCGAGCAGGGGGCTCTCAATAGCCCCAAAACCCTAGTTCTTCAAAAGCTTCAATTTGAAGAAGGAATCAAGGCCCGAATTCATAACCGAGCATGGATAAATGATCACCATCACGAGGGGATCATAAGGTATGTCTTAAATCTAAGATTGGTGATCATGGGTGAAGTGGGTTATGTTCTAATCCGCGAGTTAATATGAAATTGATCATGTACGAGGGTTAGAAACCTCGTATAGAACATGGGTTACGTATGGTTTGTGTTAATTTGATGATTAGAGGTGAAACCCGTTAGTTAGGGTGGAAATGATGACTAGAATCACCTTCCATGTCCGAGCCTTGATGAAAGATTGATGTATTATATGGGTATGATGAATTCTTGTTAGATGAATTAGGAGAAAAATGATGATGATATGTTTGATGTTTATTTGGGAATGATCCATGATGATTAGTAGTAGGTTTTGATGGGTTATGTATGAGTTTAGAAGATTTATGCATGAATAAGTTGTACGTTATGCTTAAAAGGTAGTACGTACCTCAAGTGTATGATAAAATGTATATAGTGTCATCCGTATAGTCGATTATGATGTTACGGGTATATGTTGATAAGTCGATGGTTACATATGGTTAATAGTTGACTTTTGAAAGTCAACAAGTATAAGAAACATGATTTGACTCGTTGTCGTAAAGGTAGGATTATAGGAAGTCGTTTGGTACATGTTATGTTAATATGCGTTATTTGTGATTACATGATAAATTACATGAGTTGGAAAGGATATGAAGTTGATTTTTATGTAATATGCTTGTTAGAAATGACTAAGGGAAGTTAAGTGTGGATTATGCGATTGGTATGATTGTTAACATGTACAAATGGGTATGCTAACAAGAATGTGGTTTCGATGACATGGAAGTGTAGGGACCATGCCGAGACGGGCTCAAGCATGAGGTGTTAACGGGTCAAGAAGAGGCAAGGAATCGGATACGAGCACGGACGCATAAGGTAAGTGATTTCTGTAATCACTTCTTAGTTAGATTATGTAATATGAAATTGATTAATTAACTAAACATGATGGTTGAGGTTAACTAGGTGACGTAGTCTTTCGTCGTAAATGATGGGATTAAGGTTGACCAAAATGCCCCTGATGGGTATTTTGGGCAAACGATCTTAAAAAGTAGTTTAGAGACAAGTTATTCGAGTAGTGTAACGTTTTGGTCAAGTATGAAAGTGAGGAGTATGGTTTTGTAAGTCAGAAACGTTTTAATGCACAATTACCCTTAACGGGTCAAAATAAGCTTTGAGCGCAAACGGGTGAAATAGGATGTAAGGTATCCGGGAAGGAATTCGTTTATGACAAATGACCTTGATATTATGAATTCATATGAAGTTAAGGTCAAATAAACAAGTTATGCGATAGAATTATGAACGGGTCAATTATTGGTAAAAAGGGTAGTAAGCCGAAGACTTAAAAGTCTGGAATTGTGTTAATCCGGATGTCGGATCTTAACACCATAAGATGGGGAATTAAATTACGGACCGTAGGAAAAAGAATCGGGTAAAACAGACCAATAACGAAGAAGTTATGACCGTTTCCGTGAAACGCGGACGTGCTGGAAATCTGCAGCACAGCAGCAACAACTTTCTGTCATTTGGAGGGCGTCGCGCCACGCGACGGGGGGTCGCGCGACGCGACGGGTGATGTTTCTCCGAAAATTGTTTTCAGGCCTCGTTTTGGCTTGGGAACTCATTTAAACGCGTTTTAAGTTGCGTATGACTAATTTAACTTATGTTTTATGACCATTAGGGTAAGCGCACATGTAGATAGGTATGTATGCATGTTTGTATATCTCTATACACGTATGTAGAAATGTATGAAAGCATGTATGTACCTACATGAGTATGTTTATAAGTATGTGAGCGAGAATAAGCGGATATATGATGGTATGTATGAGAGTAGGCATATATGAGTTTGGTATGATGCACGTAGGGTTGTATGTATGTAAAGATGTATAATGTCATGTGTGTACTTAATGATGTTGGTATGTGTACATATAGATACGTATATAATGATGTAGATGTGTGTATATGTAAGTATGCATGTAGATTAGCATGTATGTGTGTGAGTACGTATGTAAGCAGGTATGTATGCATGTGTGTACGTATGTATATATAGAGATAATATGTATGAAGTAGGGTATGTATGTAAGTCTTTCGGTATGATTAAGTGTTTACGTTGTTTATTCGTGTACCTGGAGTTATAAGTGAAATGCAGGGATAGCAAAGAAGTCTCACCACGGATGGTATGACAGGATGGAAAAGCTGGTATGTAAAGAGTTAACGAAACGAGAAGTAAACGTGAACAAACCTTGTATGTTTATAATGCGTACTAATGTTGTGAATTTTATGTGGTGAACGCAGGTAGTTCCAGTCATGAGGATATTCAAGGTTTGGAGATCGAGGATCGAGTCACAAGATCGATTGTACGGGAGGGTTGAGAACGTAATTGAGTGAAGCTAGGCTATGGTTTCTTATTAAAAATGAATTTAAGTGTGTCAAGGTGTTTGTAACGAAAGAAATTTTTATGGTACGCTATTTCCGCTGCGACTTTAGCCAGTTACAGATTAGGGTGTAACAAGTCGGTATCAGAGCCCTGGTTTGAGAGAATCAAGTACGAGGAGGTAAGTACTTGAACTCAAACTTGTGTGCTCTTGAGATAGGAAACCCGTACAATCTAAGACTCGATCAAGATCCAAAGGTAAAAGCTAATGTAAGTATGTACTTATGTATACGTACAAAGAGACTGACGGTTTTGTATGTGCGAGGTAAGCATAAGTGTTTGAAGAGGATGATCTGTGAATGCAGTCTAGGATGAAGACTAAGGCATGCAAAGAGGTAATAAGCCAAACTTGAATCCAGGTACGTAAATTCGATATGGGGGGTATATGTAACAGTAAAATTTATTAAGAGAAGGAAAATGTTAAAGGAAGGATAATGATAGTATAGTAATGAAGTACTGGAAGGGATACACGCGCCGAAACCTAAGTCTACGGACATAAGGTGACAATTACATGAAGGCACGAAACTACTATGTGGATTGTGTACCTGGCCAGTACACGAGAAACGTATGACGTTCGTGAGATCATGATAATTGTTACAGGTATGTCCGGTAGAGTTGGGTAGCAGGCGGGCGTGTAGGTGAAATGAGAAGTAAGACTCTCGGGAAATTGAGAGTACTAGGTAAGAATGAAAAACATGCCTGATAAGAATGAAGAATGTTGAATATGTAATTAAGTACGGATCAACGAGATATGAATAATATGTCTGAATCCGGGAGACGGATTCAGGGAATGAAAGGTATGAATAAAATGTTTGAATTCGCGAGACGGATTCAAGGATGAAAGGCATGAACGATATGTTTGAATCCGTAAGACGGATTCAAAGATGAAAGGCATGGATGATATGTTTGAATCCGTAAGACGGATTCAAGGATGAGAGGCATGGATAATACGTTTGAATCCGCGAGAAGGATTCAAAACACAGAAGTAATGAAAGGCATGAATGTAATGTTTGAATCCGTAAGGCGGATTCAATGAATGAAAAAAAAAAGTATGAATGATGCGTCTGAATCCGTGAGACGGATTTCGCAATGTAGAAAGATGAAATTAATCCGCCTAAGAAGATGTCGACAGTTTGACCACGATTGAGTTGAACGGGTCATAGAAATAAGTATAAAGTAAAAGGTGATAGTATAATAGACGAAGTTTCGTATAAGTTATGTGTTAGATGTGCTAGTAATTGACTCTTAGAAGTCAGAATGATGACGGGCTGTGACCCGGACAATAACTTGAGTATGGGCGGGAATGGTAAGCTTAGTAAGAAATATTGAAACGATGTAATAAGGTCTTTGCAAGTAAGCATGAATAGGAGGAAGTACAAGCGTGTACTTTAGTTGGCGAAATGATTAATGGAATGAAAGGATTGCATGTAAGAAATAGAATGTGTGGTACGTTATAGCAGGTACGTAGGAAATTGTAGAAGAGTTATAGGTGGGTAATCACCTAGTGTAATGAATGTTTGAATGATATATGCTAACCGCCGATGTTGTTGATGATAATGTTAGAACTATTGATGTGATGAAACCAATCGTATTGGTGAAAGGACGTACACGAGCGGAAGCTCATTACACGAATGAATGAAACCTGGCCTGTTACGGCTAGTACTCAAGGAGAAGATGATCGATCTGGGTTACAGATCGTTGGGTTGTGAAATGAAAAGAGGTTAGTAAAATGTTTAACTCATGTTGGATAGATATGAACTAGTATGACACATGTATATATTTAAACTAAGTAATGCAGGAAGTGAAAGAAATAGTAATGTGAAATGAACGAAATGATTTAAAGGTAACGTAAAGGTATGCAAGGTACAAGTAACTGTAGAAAACGTAGAATAAGAGTAACGTTAGAGTTAAACACATAGGTGTGAATAAGAAATGGTAGTTTTGTTATGATATCAAAACAAGAGTTAAATATTATACAGTGCTTATAGAGTATGTAGAGAATGAGATTTTATAGATGAGGTGGAGATATTAGATCCATTAAGAACGGATCGTATTAAAGGTTGGAAGAGTATGCGTATTGACCCGTTATTGACAGGTCAAGGAAATGAACATGAAAATGATATATGAAAGAATGATCAGGAAAGTATGGACTTGTTTGGAAAAAGTCAATTGTTTGAATAGTTTATGAATCGAGAATGTATAGTTACCCATTATTATGATGTATTAGTTAGAGTTAAACATATCTGTGTATGTACAAATTTCGATGCGAGATCGTATAGTCAATGAAAACATTATGAATGTTGAAATAAACAAATGTGAATGTTAGTAATGGGATGTTGGAATGGTTTCAAGTAAATAAAAAGATATATAATGTATATGACATACGAGTATTAGAATGAAGAATGAGCAATTAGCTATGAAGGCCGTTAGGGATTAGCGTTATTAGTGAAAGCGACACTAATAAGAACTCCGGAACGGGTTCTTTAAGAAAGAAGATAGTCGTTGTGATGGGCTAGCAATAGTGTTGATGGGACGTAGAGAAGATTTTATTAGTGTTAAGTAGAGGTAAGAAAGGTTTCGGGGACGAAACCTCATTTAAGGGTGGTAGACTTGTAACGCCCCAAAATCTGAATGTTAATATTTGTCGGGTGATCCTATATGACACGTCATGAAATAAATAACTAGGCTACTTAACCTATTTAAGGGTATGGTGAAGAGTATTAAATGATGAAGGTAGTGTCAGTTATGTTTTAAAGGCAAAACCGAGGGGCTAAAGTGGAACAAATGAAAGTTAAGTTATTTAAAAGATAAAGATCACACACACATACACACATCTTCGTGTGTGTTCTGGATAGATCGAGCAGGGGGCTCTCAATAGCCCTAAAACCCTAGTTCTTCAAAAGCTTCAATTTGAAGAAGGAATCAAGGCCCGAATTCATAACCGAGCATGGATAAATGATCACCATCACGAGGGGATCATAAGGTATGTCTTAAATCTAAGATTGGTGATCATGGGTGAAGTGGGTTATGTTCTAATCCGCGAGTTAATATGAAATTGATCATGTACGAGGGTTAGAAACCTCGTATAGAACATGGGTTACGTATGGTTTGTGTTAATTTGATGATTAGAGGTGAAACCCGTTAGTTAGGGTGGAGATGATGACTAGAATCACCTTCCATGTCCGAGCCTTGATGAAAGATTGATGTATTATATGGGTATGATGAATTCTTATTAGATGAATTAGGAGAAAAATGATGATGATATGTTTGATGTTTATTTGGGAATGATCCATGATGATTAGTAGTAGGTTTTGATGGGTTATGTATGAGTTTAGAAGATTTATGCATGAATAAGTTGTACGTTATGCTTAAAAGGTAGTACGTACCTCAAGTGTATGATAAAATGTATATAGTGTCATCCGTATAGTCGATTATGATGTTACGGGTATATGTTGATAAGTTGATGGTTACATATGGTTAATAGTTGACTTTTGAAAGTCAACAAGTATAAGAAACATGATTTGACTCGTTGTCGTAAAGGTAGGATTATAGGAAGTCGTTTGGTACATGTTATGTTAATATGCGTTATTTGTGATTACATGATAAATTACATGAGTTGGAAAGGATATGAAGTTGATTTTTATGTAATATGCTTGTTAGAAATGACTAAGGGAAGTTAAGTGTGGATTATGCGATTGGTATGATTGTTAACATGTACAAATGGGTATGCTAACAAGAATGTGGTTTCGATGACATGGAAGTGTAGGGACCATGTCGAGACGGGCTCAAGCATGAGGTGTTAACGGGTCAAGAAGAGGCAAGGAATCGGATACGAGCACGGACGCATAAGGTAAGTGATTTCTGTAATCACTTCTTAGTTAGATTATGTAATATGAAGTTGATTAATTAACTAAACATGATGGTTGAGGTTAACTAGGTGACGTAGTCTTTCGTCGTAAATGATGGGATTAAGGTTGACCAAAATGCCCCTGATGGGTATTTTGGGCAAACGATCTTAAAAAAGTAGTTTTGAGACAAGTTATTCGAGTAGTGTAACGTTTTGGTCAAGTATGAAAGTGAGGAGTATGGTTTTGTAAGTCAGAAACGTTTTAATGCACAATTACCCTTAACGGGTCAAAATAAGCTTTGAGCGCAAACGGGTGAAATAGGATGTAAGGTATCCGGGAAGGAATTCGTTTATGACAAATGACCTTGATATTATGAATTCATATGAAGTTAAGGTCAAATAAACAAGTTATGCGATAGAATTATGAACGGGTCAATTATTGGTAAAAAGGGTAGTAAGCCGAAGACTTAAAAGTCTGGAATTGTGTTAATCCGGATGTCGGATCTTAACACCATAAGATGGGGAATTAAATTACGGACGCGTAGGAAAAAGAATCGGGTAAAACGGACCAATAACGAAGAAGTTATGACCGTTTCCGTGAAACGCGGACGTGCTGGAAATCTGCAGCACAGCAGCAACAACTTTCTGTCATTTGGAGGGCGTCGCGCCACGCGACGGGGGGTCGCGCGACGCGACGGGTGATGTTTCTCTGAAAATTGTTTTCAGGCCTCGTTTTGGCTTGGGAACTCGTTTAAACGCGTTTTAAGTTGCGTATGACTAATTTAACTTATGTTTTATGACCATTAGGGTAAGCGCACATGTAGATAGGTATGTATGCATGTTTGTATATCTCTATACACGTATGTAGAAATGTATGAAAGCATGTATGTACCTACATGAGTATGTTTATAAGTATGTGAGCGAGAATAAGCGGATATATGATGGTATGTATGAGAGTAGGCATATATGAGTTTGGTATGATGCACGTAGGGTTGTATGTATGTAAAGATGTATAATGTCATGTGTGTACTTAATGATGTTGGTATGTGTACATATAGATACGTATATAATGATGTAGATGTGTGTATATGTAAGTATGCATGTAGATTAGCATGTATGTGTGTGAGTACGTATGTAAGCAGGTATGTATGCATGTGTGTACGTATGTATATATAGTGATAATATGTATGAAGTAGGGTATGTATGTAAGTCTTTCGGTATGATTAAGTGTTTACGTTGTTTATTCGTGTACCTGGAGTTATAAGTGAAATGCAGGGATAGCAAAGAAGTCTCACCACGGATGGTATGACAGGATGGAAAAGCTGGGATGTAAAGAGTTAACGAAACGAGAAGTAAACGTGAACAAACCTTGTATGTTTATAATGCGTACTAATGTTGTGAATTTTATGTGGTGAACGCATGTAGTTCCAGTCATGAGGATATTCAAGGTTTGGAGATCGAGGATCGAGTCACAAGATAGATTGTACGGGAGGGTTGAGAACGTAATTGAGTGAAGCTAGGTTATGGTTTCTTATTAAAAATGAATTTAAGTGTGTCAAGGTGTTTGTAACGAAAGAAATTTTTATGGTACGCTATTTCCGCTGCGACTTTAGCCAGTTACAGATTAGGGTGTAACAATATTTTTTTATACATGTGGTATATTTAGAATCCTACTTCTAATAAAAGATCCCATTATCCCGTTTTACACTCCAATAAAATAATAATATTAAATCATAATATCCAGCTTATCTCTTGTATATTTAATATTTTTTACTAAAATATTTCTTTTTTTGTGCTGATTATCCAACATCAGGTAATACGTAAGTTTCTAACCCAATAATGAATAAAAAAACAAAGCAAAATGTTATATACCATGTAATACACAACTCTCTAACCTAATAAAGTGAGATGTTACATTAAGTAAATAGTACCTCAAAGTTCATTTTGTTAGAAAACACATCTTGATGACTAAATGTGTTAACGGATTATATTATTCGTGTAAGACATGTGTTTATTCAAATCGCGCAATACACGAGTTTTTAAAAGATGTAACTATTTTATTACTTAGCATATAAAATTATATTTATTCAACCCGTGTAATACACGGGGTTCTAACCTAGTATCATTATAGATTAGAGTCTACATCCTACAGTTAGCCTACATAAATACATTATAGATTAGAGTCCATACAGTTATAATACACATAATATTAAAACACAAGGAACAACATAACTAGGCAACCATTTCATGCTAAGGGGGAAACTGGAAGTGCAGGAAAGGGAGGCCATGCATTTTGACTTGTCACACCCCTATATTTATACGTATTACCAGTGGGCCCGGTGGGGAGTATCATGACGTAGTTGATATCATCATAGACAATTTATCACAGTTTAATACACAGCGGAAGTCGAAAGATAAAAACATTACAACCCGAATAAAAGTAATATCAAAGTATTACAACGGAATGTAAAGGATCCACAGGCGGATCAAGTTAAAAGGAACATTATTCAACATATTTATAACATCTAATCTTGCAAGACTCTTTATTAATGCTAGGAGTAGCCATCCTATTCCGTTTAGTACCTGCACTTAGCCTTTTTGGAAAATACGTCAGTTTACACTGGTAAATACAATTAACCGACTCATTTTGAAAATGTTTAAGAAAATTGATTTGAATGCACAAGGCACAAAATATCTTTTATAACTTGGGACAATTATTTAAAAATAATCTTGTATACGGATTTAAATGTTTGCCGTCTGTCAGGGTCGGTTAGAAGAGCCGGACGAGATTAACTGACACACCACAGGTATAATACCCACAAGGAATTTTCCTTATTGTGGGGTACCTTTTATACATACGCAACTGTCAGGTCTATGCCTACACCCCGTGCTTAAGTCGTGGCCATTTCAATGAATGAGCCGAGGATATCCAGGACATGGTCATTAACCCCCCCAAAAGCCATATACCAAACAAAACAGATTAAAATGGGTTATGCAATATATATTAATCACAATCTGATTTAAAACAATTACATACCCGACCAAGCGGTATTATTATAATACCGTATCCCAAGCCCGTATAACGGAAAATAAGTTAAAAGTATTTACCTGTGCAAGTATAAATCTCAATCAGCGAGTGCAAGTATCTTTTACTGGTCTCCTAATCTGGAACGAAGGTTTTAATAACCTATGAGATTCCTAACGGGTCTTAATTAAGCCTAAACTTATACCGGTTAGTTTTAAAAGAAGATATACGGTTCAAAACGCACGATTAAGCGAAGACCGGATTAGAATGTAGTTTAGACCTGACAAGTTTGTATACTTGTATAATATGGGTAAACTAAACACATTCTGGATTTTGAGATAAAAATGATAAGGTTTGACCCGTTTCGGCTAATTTATGCAAACTAGTTACATAAACCGTACCGAGCGCGAAAAATGCATAACGGACAAACAAATGAGTCATGAACAGGTTTCCTAAGTTAATATGCCCTAAATATGTTGTGATATCAGTAGGATACCTTCCATTATGCCCAAAATGGATTTAAACTCAAATTATGCCCCGTAGGGGTATTTTGGTCATTTTAAAGCTTATAAAAGGGTTTAAATATTAATGTGAGTTTCAGTTCTGATATAATCAGTAAAAATATTTATTTTTATAATCCATAACAGTAGGGTATTGCATATATGTGAAATTTATCTTTTATAACCAAACTATGCACCGTAGGGGCATTTTGGTAATTTCACATAAGCTTTAAAGGTCAAAATTAGAATTCTGAGTTCAAAACTTTTGCTTACTGTTTAATTATAGAAATTTACTTAAAACATCAGTAGGTATTAAGTTTTATATGCCGAAATTAATTTTAACCCATACTATGCGCTTAAAACGCGTAAAAGTCGGTTTTAAGTGATTTTCGGGTTTAAATAGGAAATCTGAGTTTTTGATCAGTTTATAAAGTTCAAAATGTTTTATTTATTATATAAAATCAGTAGCAAAAAGTTTGGTGCCAAAATATTATGTAAAACTCATTTTATTCAAGAAAAGGGTATAACCGACAATTACCGAATTATATCAAGAACCCTATGTTATGCTTAGCTTAAAAATAAATAAAAATCTTCAAAAATCCTAAAATATTAAATTACATCAGTGGGTAAAATGTTTGCTGTCAAAATTTGGGTTTAGATAGGCTTTATGCTAATTACGCCGTTTAATTAATAAAAAGCTTCTTAATTACGATATTGAGCATAACTCCTAATCTAGACCTCAAACTGATGTCAAATTTTTAGGACAGGTTTATAAATCAGTAATAAAGGTTTTTGTCCTCTCACATTTTCAAAAATCTCGTTTTTAAGTCAAAAGGGCATAATGGTCAAACATTTAGGTATATAACGGAAACATGCAAATGAATCGGATAACTAAGGAACCAAGTTGTATAACCTCAGAGGGTTATACTAACCTATAACATGGTCCTAATAGAGCTCTAAGGCATTTCTAAAATATGCTACATTGGGTCAGAACTGAAAGTCAAAGCAAAAGTCTACTTTTGTGACTTTCGGTTCCGAACCGAGCCTAAACTGAAAATTGTCGGGTTGAACATGTTTAGAAATGTTCTTACATTAATTACCAAGTTATACAAGTGATAAAACAGGTTTCATGGCTTCTACATTGTTAATTATGTGTTTATTCGAAAATTAGCTTTCTGTTGACTTTTTATAATTAAGTTTGACCCGACAATTGACCTAGTTAGAGTGGAAATCACAGGGTGCCCTTTTAAGGGTTTATTACCCACATAATTACCAACTCAAAGCTAATTTCAATTCGAGAATTGACTGGACCATTAGTGATTAATCACTAAGTCAAACCTTAATTTTGACGGTTTTGACTTTAGGCCATTAAACTAATAAAACACGATTAAAAGAGGTTAAGGAAGCTTACTGAAGTACTTAGCACCACTAATGATCCTTAGGGAATGATCTTGAGCTCCAGGAGACTCCAGAAGTTAAGTTAGAATGTTTTTTGAAAGTGAGCATTTGAACTTGAGAACAAGAACTTCTTATATAGTGACTTTGATGCAACAAGATCATCCCAAATGTCCCTATTGCTGCTACCAGATGATCACAGCTGTACCTATTGCATGAAATCCCATTTGCACAGCCCCTGGTATCAGTTTCCATGCATATAAGTCGGTTAAACAGGCTGAACAGGCACCTGCCATGCATTTTCTGTCGCTGGCAGTTTCAGGCGGCCCGCGTAAGACCTACACAAGGTCTACGTGGCCGGAATGGCTCCCAAATCCGGTCACCAAGTTTGACAGATTTGCAATTTAGGTCCCTGGTCCTTCTAATAGTTGTTTTAACTTATTTTATTGCACTTTTAACCCTCCAACTTGACTTTTAAGGACACCAAATCATAAACAAACTTTGTTAAGTCCCCGGTTAGATTTACGATCACCCAAAAAGTCCTGAATTTCAACGTTGACGCTTTTAACCACTTACTTACGAATGTTTGCGTATCTTTCTCATACGATATCGAAACCTTGTGAAATTTTTATCACTTATTCTAGTGAGCATAATTAATCGTTACAAAGCTTCGGGTTCGCTAAAAGGTCACTCAGAGGTATAAATTGAACATGTTGACACATTTAACCCTTGCGGTTTGTAAACTTTCACTTTCTTCCACAAACGGCTTCATATGATTCATAATTCATTCGTTTAAGGGTATAAACATCGTGTAGGGTTATTGAAAGGTATAATTATCCAATGTTGACACTTTGAATACTTTTACACATATACTTTCTTTGTTTGTCAACTTTAGTCCCTCATATTTGATTCATTACATGTCTAAAACTCATGACACGTGTCTTCATTATATTGGACATGATTTTACATGGTGTTACATCCTCATCCCCTTAAAAGAAATCTCGACCTCGAGATTTACTGAAATAAATGAGGGTACTTTTCTTTCATTGTGGACTCTACCTCCCACGTATACTCGGGACCTCTACGGGCATCCCATTTAACCTTTACAATTGGCACGTGCTTCTTTCGAAGCTTCTTAACCTGTCGATCCTCGATCGACAAAGGTTTTTCGACAAACTTTAAGCTCTCATCTATATGCACATCCTTATGTGACATGGCTAGCGATTCATAAGCTAGACATTTCTTCAGATTGCAGATGTGGAAGATATTATGAATACTACTGAGCTCTTCAGGTAGGTTTAACTTATAAGCCACTGTTCTGACACATTCGATGATCTCGAATGGTCCTATGTATCTTGGGCTTAACTTGCCTTTCTTACCAAATCGCATTACCCCTTTCCAGGGTGATACCTTCAGTAATACTTTGTCACCAACCTCAAACTTTAGAGGTTTACGCCTTTTATCTATGTAGCTTTTCTGCCTATCGCTGGCAGCTTTGAGACGATCTCGTATCTGTACAATCTTATCTGTCGTCTCCAGGACTATATCAGGTCCTGTTAGTTGGACATCTCCAACTTCTGCCCACCAAACGGGCGTTCTGCACTTTCTTCCATACAGAGCTTCAAAAGGTGCAGCTTGTATACTGGAATGATAGCTATTATTGTATGAAAATTCTATCAATGGAAGATGATCATCCCAACTTCCTCCTAAGTCAATAACACAAGCTCGTAGCATATCTTCGAGTGTTTGAATAGTACGCTCGCTTTGACCATCCGTCTGAGGATGATAGGATGTGCTGAAGTTCAATCGAGTGCCTAGGGATTGCTGAAAACTTTTCCAGAAATGCGATGTATACCTCGTATCCCTATAAGAGATGATAGACACTGGAACTCCGTGGAGAGATACAATCTCATCCACGTACAGCTGAGCTAACTTATCTGAGCTGTGTGTTTCCTTAATAGGTAGGAAGTGGGCTGGCTTAGTCAGTCTATCCACTATCACCCAAATAGTATCATTTCCTCGCTTTGTCTTAGGTAACTTGGTGATAAAATCCATAGTCACCACTTCCCATTTCCAGGTGGGAAGTTCAGGCTGTTACAGCAAACCTGACGGCTTTTGGTGTTCGGCTTTAACCTGATCGCATGTCAGACATTTGGCCACATAAGTGGCTATAGACTTCTTCAAGCCTATCCACCAATAATTTGCCTTTAAATCCTGGTACATCTTGTCACTTCCAGGATGAACAGAATACTTGGAACTATGGGCTTCTTGAAGAATTACATCCCTAAGTCCTCCATAAATTGGAACCCATATTCGTCCATTCAATCTTAGGATTCCATCCTTGCTATATGATAACTGTTCAGCAGTTACTCCCAACTTTTCATTTGAATAGTTGGCTTCTAGTACAGCTTCTTTCTGAGCGGCTAGCAATCTTTCATTCAAGCTGTTCTTTAACTCAATGCTCTTGGCATTGATTCTAATAGGCTTAACCCTTTCCTTTCTGCTCAAAGCATCGGCGACCACATTTGCCTTACCTGGATGGTATCGGATTTCACAATCATAATCATTCAGTGTCTCCATCCATCGTTGATGCCTCATGTTCAGATCCTTCTGGTTGAACAAGTGTTGAAGGCTTTTATGATCAGAATAGATCACACACTTGGTACCATATAAATAATGCCTCCAAAGTTTTAGTGCAAACACAACGGCATCCAACTCCAAGTCGTGGGTGGTATAATTCTTCTCGTGCACTTTTAATTGTCGGGAATCATAGGCAATGACCTTGCCTTTCTGCATGAGCACACATCCCATACCAGTGTGTGATGCGTCGCAGTACACTACAAACTCTTCTATTCCTTCAGGCAATGTCAACACAGGTGCATTACTTAACTTTTGCTTAAGGATGTCAAAAGATTCTTGCTGCTTAGGACCCCAATCAAACTTGATATTCTTGCGAGTCAGTGAAGTTAGGGGTGCTGCAATCCTGGAGAAATTTTCAATAAAACGCCTGTAATATCCTGCCAGACCTAAGAAGCTGCGAATCTCTGTGGGCGTCTTCGGCTCTTGCCAAGTCATGATAGCCTCAATCTTAGCGGGATCCACCTGGATACCACGCTCACAAAGCATATGTCCAAGGAATTGGACTTCACGAAGCCAAAATTCACACTTTGAAAACTTGGCGTAAAGCTTTTCTTGTTGAAGAAGTTTAAGAATACAACGAAGATGCTTCTCATGATCAGCCTGATTCTTTGAATAAATAAGAATGTCATCAATGAAGACAATGACAAACTTGTCTAAGTAGGGTTTGCAAACGCGATTCATGAGGTCCATGAACGCTGCTGGTGCATTAGTGAGCCCAAAAGGCATCACCAAGAACTCGTAGTGACCATAACGAGTTCTAAATGCAGTCTTGTGCACATCTTCATCTCTAACTTTCAGTTGATGGTAACCTGACCTTAAATCAATCTTGGAGAAGTAACTTGCCCCTTGCAATTGATCGAACAGATCGTCGATCCTGGGCAATGGATATCTATTCTTGATAATGACCTTTTTAAGCTCGCAATAATCGATGCAAAGACGCATCGATCCATCTTTCTACTTTACAAACAGAATTGGTGCTCCCCAGGGAGATGAGCTAGGTCTAATAAATCCTTTTGCCAACAAATCATCCAACTGAGTTCTCAACTCCTTCATCTCAGTCGGGGCCAACCGGTAAGGTGCTCTTGCAACAGGTGCTGCTCCAGGTATTATGTCGATTCTGAACTCCACTTTCCTATCTGGGGGTAAACCAGGTAGTTCTTCAGGAAATACATCAGGGTATTCAGAAATGATAGGGATATCTTCAATCTTGGGCTTTGGTTCATCAATAGTCACTTGTGCCATATAAATGACACAACCTTTCTTCATACACCTTGATGCCTTAAGCATAGACACTTGCTTAGGCAACCCGTACTGAGTATCTCCTTGTATGGTAAGTGGCTCACCATACGGAGTCTTGATAACCACTTGCTTTTTATCACAAACGATCTGAGCTTGGTTATGAGATAACCAATCCATGCCTATTACTATGTCGAATCCAGCTAGTTTCAAAGGAAGCAAGGATAACGGAAAGGAGTGGTTCCTAATGGATAAGAAACATCCATCTAACACAGTTGAGGCAGTTTCTATGGTACCATCGGCCAACTCTACCTCATATTTCATGCTCAGGGTTTTAACAGGCAGATTTAATAACTTGCAAAACTTATTATCTACAAATGACTTATCCGCACCCGAATCAAATAATACCCTTGCATAAACATCATTAATAAGGAAGGTACCTGTTATCACGTTATCATCTTGCACTGCTTCCCGTGCATTCATCTGAAAGACCCTAGCATTGGTCTTCTTGCCTTCTTTAGGCTTCTTCGCATACTTTGGGCAATTGGTCTTGATATGCCCTTTCTCATTGCAACCATAACAGGTCTGAAGAAACACAGAACTAATTATGGGACTAATCAGTTTGGTTTATGTTCCTATCATAGTGGTTAATCTTCTTTATGGTTTCCTGAGCTCCTTAATGACTGGGTTATCCTGCAAAACAGAACACCGTTACTCGTTAAGAGGGGAATGTGGGGGTTTCCCTCTTAACCAGGCTCCGGCATGAGAATAAGCGACTGCTTTGGGGAGATAATTAAGTATTAAGAGTGAGAGTAGAGGGAATGGAATGTTTAACCTGTGAGGTGAGGTCTCTATTTATAGCCGGAGAGGTGTAAGAGGATATGGGCTGATGGGCCTTGGGCCTGAAGACGACAACATAGAGGATATGCTCCTTGTCTCACTAGTGTCGACCGTTAGTGGCTTCTCGGAGCTTTCTGGAGTTGGCGCAATGTGATTGGAGCCACGTGTCACTGTTGTCGGCCTGGCCGCCCTTCTGCCATCAGCAGGTAAGTGGAGATCGTGGGGCAGTTGTCTCTGCCCAGTGATTGGTGCCATGTAGGCGTCCTTAAGTACTTTTTGTCTCCTGCATGTAAGACGATCGTGGAGCACGATTGAGCAGGGCCAGAAGGACGCTGATTGGCTCTTTTCTTCTGCCACTTGTACCTTGTGTACTATCTGAAACAGCCTTGCGCTGCTGCCCTGCGCGACTCTTGCTGGGCACGTAACTATCTCGCACGGGGTTTGGATGACTGAGTGCTCTTTCAGAATGCTAAGTGTTGTAATTTGGAGCTTCCTATTGTCCAGGCCTCGCGCCGGTTAAAATAGACTGTGCTGTAGCCCGCGCGAGGTTGCTAATAAGAAATTTGTTGAATAAGGAGTATGGTCCCGCGCGCAACCTTGAAGGAGGTTTGCGCGACTTTTTTGGGACCATACCCCTTCAAGTCCCCCAGTCCAGTGTTGCACCATGCGCGAGGCAAGTGGTTGGAGCTCTGGACTTAGAAAATAAAGTTGTAGAAAAGGCTTCTTTTTCGATTGGTAGGTGCGCACGTGGAAATGTGTTGAAAATTGTCACGGCGCGACAACATATCTGGTGGCTAATGATGCGTTGTTTAGTTTGGTGGCGCGCGGGTGCCTTGGGTAACCGTGCATCTTGCGCAACATGGGTGACTTCTGTATTAAGTTTTTCGAAATTTGGGCGGGAAAATCCTTGGGATTTGGACTCTGACAGGTTGGTAGGAAACGTCGTTGATGGTGACGTTTGAGTTGACCACTTACACGGCTGTCATTGTTTTGGCTCTGACGGTTCCACTCAGGAGAGTGAGGTCCACGCGCGCGTGGTAACCGTCACTCCGGGTTTCACGCCTTACGTGGCGTTGATGCGTGCGAAGTGTTACTTATTTTAGGTGTATATTTTAAGCCCTTTTTAACACTTATTTTAGCCAAGTTTTAAATTTATAAAACACGATATTTCACTAACACTAAACACACATATGGGCAAGTGCACCCATCGTTGAGTGTAGTATAGCGTTGGTAAGATACCGAGGTCGTCCAAGGACACAAGAGCTTTTAATACCGGTTTATCCTCAACGTCTAACCAAAACAAAAGTTTAGAAAAAAATTTTAACTAAGAAAAATAAAACTAACTGAAATGCTGAAAATAAAAATAAAATAAAAACAGATAGACAAGATGAATCACTTGGTTCCGACTCGTATCTAGTATAACCTTTGATTATTTCCGCACTTTTGCACATAATTAAGAGATTATCTTAGTTATTGTAGTAGGCCCCTCTTTTGAAGGTGACGTTACCCTCACCCCAGTAGTTTGAGTCAGCAGGGATACAATCCTAAAAGGGTGGATTATTGGAAGATAATGAATTAAGTTATTAATGCAGTATTGTGGTAGGCCCCGCTTTTGGCGGTGACGTTACCCTCGGCTAAGTAGTCTGAGTCAGCAGGGATACAGTCCTAAATAGCCGGGTTATAGTATTAATAGTAGTTAACTTATGAGGGGATCAAAGAGTTTGGACCCCCGCCATCCAATACCGTGAAGTATTGAAGGAGGTCCTACTAAATTTGACCCAGGTCCATTGCAGGACCTCTAAACGCTGAACAATGGCAAGACCTTTACCAAACCGTTCCCTTAACCCCCTACCAGGTAGCCAACATACCTCCATATAGACCGTGGAGATATGAATGGTGAAAATCCTTTATTTTATATAGACAGTAAAATAATGCCAAGACACCACGGACAAACGATAAGGAAAGATCACCTTCAACATAAGTAACTAGTTATTAAAGTCATTAATACAAAACCAAATAAAAAGTGCAAAAGATTAGAAATAAAAAGTATTATACTAGACACTTTGTCTTCACCAAGTGATGTAAGAGACTTAGGCAAACATGGCCTTGATTGTCAAGAACTCTTACGATCAATCTTGGATCCCGAGACGACTCACACACTCTACGATGGACAATGGATGATGGTGGTGGATGATGGTGTTGTGATGGTGGTGGGTGGTGGATGAAGTGTGAGAGAGGTGGTGTGCCAAGGGATGAGGTGAAATGAATCCAAGCACTCCTATTTATAGGCTGAACAGAGAGCTGGACACGGCCCCGTGTCCGCTGGGCACGGCCCCGTGTCCGTCTGACACTCTCTCTCCTCATTAATTGTAATTCGCAATTACAATAAATGCACCTGCTGTACTTTCGACACGCCCCCGTGTCCGCTGAGCACGGCCCCGTGATGGGCAATAGAAGCTTCTATAGGTTTGTCTTTTCTGCTGCTTCTTGGGCACGGCCCCGTGCTGGCTGAGCACGGGGCGTGTTCAGCCTTCTGTTTTCTCTATTTTGCTTTGGAAGGTGCCGTTGAGGGTTCGGGCAGTCCACTATTGTTCCTTTTCTTGTATTTATGTTGGATTTAGCTGTCTTTTTGCTTCTTTTGCGTTTTTGAGCTCATTTAATCCTGAAAATACAAAAGGAAGACAAAAACACTCTTTTTCCAATATTAGTACTAAAAAAGGGTTAGTTTTATGCCTCATTTGATGTAATTTATATGTTGCATTTTACACACATCAAATACCCCCACACTTGAACTTTTGCTTGTCCTCAAGCAAAACTCTTTAATATGTGGCTTACACTCTCAAATGGAATAGGTAGAAGAGAAGGTTTTGGGCTTGTCATAGAGTGTCGGGATTTCCAAGATCTTTTTGGGTTTTATTTTTATTTATTTACACTCCTATTCGTAATGATTTATTTAGAACTGTTCATAAAAGAAATTACTTATTTGGGCATAACATGCCTTTTTTTTAAAATTCTATTTATATACGAGTTCACATACCTCGCGGGGAAATCACTCACACTCGGCCGAAGGTGTATTTTTAGTGAATCACTCGAGAGCGGCACGGAACTTATTCCTACCATAGGCTTGCCAAGAAATCAATCCTCCTCCTTTTTAACTTTTATACCTTTGTAGATATCAAGAGGACTTTGTGGGTTAAGGGTTGGCTAGGGTTAAAGGTAGGTGGTTGGGTTAGTGGTTAGTAAAAAGGCTAAAAGCGTAACAAGTGTCGGTTTTCGTATTTTTGCAAATTTTTTTTTTTTTTAATGAAGCTTTTATTCAAACAAAGTTATTTTTTATTACTTTGTTTGTTTATTTTCTTTTTGCTTCATTATTATCAATTTTTTTTTTTTTTTTTTTTTTTTTTTTTTTTTTTTACGAAGAACCGAACTTGTTACTAAAATAAAGGGTTAAAAATGAAAAAGGTTTTGGTGGATGAAAGGGTTTTTGTTTGGGTGATGAAACGAAAAGGTTTAGGCTCAAAGGAGCTAACTAGGGGGATTTTTGGGTAGGTGGTAAAAGAAAAAGAAAAATAATGGTGTAAAAATGAAAAAGGTTAGTCCTAATGCCTCCATCATGTACTTACTCGGGTTTAAGTTGATAAGGACCGGGAATGTATTGTCATGGCAAGTTCTAGAGTCGTAAGAACCAAGCGGCTATTCACACAAGAAACGAAAAATGAGCATTTAGTCAAATGATATGAAATTGTGTGCTCAATAAAGGCTCAAAACTCACTTTTGTGGGAATGGGTTTTTATGTGATCAAGTATATATAATCAAATTTTAAATAAGTTTGTCATGCCTTTTCATAATTTTCTTATGTTGGTTCTTTTTATCACTACGCTATCGGTTGTAAATTTGTAAAAATATAACCTTTTTGAGAACTTGAATTTCCCGAGTTAAACCTAGACAAGTAAAAAAAATGAAATTTTTGAAAAAATTTGGGGTGATTAGCGGTTCCAATAGAGTTTTGTGTAAGGCTTGTATTTAGGACTTGCAAAATTCAAGGTTTTAGCATCCCCCCCACACTTAAATTACACATTGTCCTCAATGTGTCCCAAAAATAAATTTTTAGGTTGATTAAATGTGTAAAATAGTGTTTAGAAAGCAAAAATTTGTGTTACTGGGCACTGAACACGGCCCCGTGTTATCCGGGCACGGCCCCGTGTTCAAGTGCCAGTAACAAAATTGAAATAAGAGAAACAGAAGTCTGGACACGGGGGCGTGTTGGGTGAACACGGCCCGTGTCCAGGTACCTGTACTGGGCGTTTTCTGCAGGTGGTTCGACACGGGGCCGTGTTGGTTGAGCACGGCCCGTGTTGAACCTTCTGAACTGGAGAAAATTGTCGGGTTGCCTCGTTCTTGTGCATGGGGTCATTTTTCTCGTTCCCCTTTTCATCCTTTACCACCATGAGTATGTTTTACTCATTATAAACCATCCAAACTTTAAAACCATCATTTCATTTCATCATAGAGAGAACTTACATAATCCTAAATTAAACTAGATAAAACAAAGAAGTAACAAACCATGGAGTCCTAGCCTTTACTTTATTTTAATTTAGCAAAATTTCCAAGAAGTAATCAATCTTGGTTAAACAAGGCCTTTTTGAACTCCTTCTTCCGAGTGCGGTTCTCCTCAAATGTCGGCGAGCCATTCTTCTACCTCCCTTGGAAGGAGAAAAGAAGGCTCATTGGCATTAGTTTGAGGAGTTTCAATTTCCACCGGGATCTCTTGTTGGTGTTCCATGGGAGGTTCCGCCGGAAAGTCTTCCCACCCGGTAGGGTTGTTGATTCCGAGTGCCAGGTTCCAATCCTGTTGAGGAAGGACTGGTTCCATTGGAGGTGCTACAAGAATATTTAACCTCTGGTGCAAGAGGTTAATTTCTTGAAAGCTGCTTTCAAGTCCCATCGTTAGATCGTTAATACGGTCGATTAGGACCTCCTCTACTGAAGTCATTTCGTCGAGAGCCTCCCTTAATGCTATCACATAGTGTACAAGTGTAGCTTCAATGGAGGGTCTTCTTCCTCTACGGCTGTTTGGCGAATGCACAGGAGATGTTTCGCTGTTTTCACTCGTCATCCTACGAAAAATAAACTAAAAATAGTTTATTTAATGAAACAGTAACCGGACACGGCCCCGTGCTCACTGAGCACGGCCCCGTGTTCATCTTTCTGCAGAGTTTTGGAACAAGGAAACTTGGATTTTTAAGTTATTTTCTGAATGTTGTGGGGCCTTTTTGGCTACTAATAACTTAAAACAATGTTTCATAACATGTTTTTACCAAGATTCTTTGAACAAAACTCATTTATCCCTACCATAGAGTTGGAGGAAGTCCAAAATTTCAATGGTAGCTCTTGGAGAAAGATGAAGAAGAAGGAAATAGCTAAAAGAGGAAAGGACAAGATGGGTTGTTGGAACCTTCTTTTAGACTTACCTAGGATAGTTTGAGAGAAGATTCCTTCAAATCTCTGCCCCAAGTTGGTCCAAATGTGCAGAATTCTTGGCTGCATTTATAGAAAACGACAGCAACCTGGACACGGCCCTGTGTTCAGTGGACACGGCCCGTGTGCAGGTGGAGTTCTGACACAGTTTGTCCGTATTCTGACGTACTGATCAGAATGGAATCTTTCGATGGACACGGGGGCGTGTTGGCCGGGCACGGCCCCGTGTCTAGGGACTGTTTTATGAAGTCGTCTAGTTTTTTAAGGAACTTGTTAGTATCGGGTGGCTCCTGACTGGTTGGAACAACCCCAAAGTGCCTAATATACCTTAATTATCCTAGACTAAGGCGAGAACGCAAGAGGTTGTCGGTGAGGGTAATTCCTATTTTTATTCTAGGTGGACAAGTCCAACCCTTTCCCCGGCTCTTGTTAAAGAAGGTATATGCCGAATCGCTCAGGTCTATGTATGCATCGAACGAAGTCGATGGTGAGTCCTTCATGGCACAATCGACACAGGGACGACTATCGTCCAAGTCTTTGCTAGGTACGAAGGTATTTTCGGGAGCAACGAGGTTGTCGGAATGCGGTTCCAACATTTCTTCATGGGTATCGTCTTGGGGTGGATCAATAAAATCCTTCCCAAGCTCTTCTATCCATTTCAGAATTAGCTCTTCCAGTTGAAATAACTCGCTAAGGAGCATTTCCCCTAGAATATCTGGCTGGGCGCATTCGAGGGAGAAATAGTGCTTATTTTTACTTTCGCCCCTCTTAAGGTCGTGAGAAGATGGTGGGTCCATGTAGTGGGGCCTATAATTTAGGAAGTAGCATTTTACTTCTTCATGTTCGCCACCACATAATTGACACCACTTACCATAAGAGTGCCGAAAGTAAAAATAATTACTATCACTCATGTTTATGTCAGAAATTACCAACCGTCGGGATCTAACGGTTCTGTTTTCAGTAACTGAAACTTGGGCACGGGGGCGTGTTGAGTGGACACGGCCCCGTGTTCAGCTTACTGTCTGATGTAAAACAGGATTGCCAGTTCCAATGATTGAGCACGGGGGCGTGTTCAGCGGGCACGGCCCGTGCTGAGCTCTGCAGAAGCTGAAAAACTAAGAAAATCCTAAAAAATAAAAAGAAAAATAAAAGATGATTAGGCCGTTGATTCCTAACTTTCTTAAAATCCTTGTGTCCCCGGCAGCGGCGCCAAAAACTTGATGCGTGCGAAGTGTTACTTATTTTAGGTGTATATTTTAAGCCCTTTTTAACACTTATTTTAGCCAAGTTTTAAATTTATAAAACACGATATTTCACTAACACTAAACACACATATGGGCAAGTGCACCCATCGTTGAGTGTAGTATAGCGTTGGTAAGATACCGAGGTCGTCCAAGGACACAAGAGCTTTTAATACCGGTTTATCCTCAACGTCTAACCAAAACAAAAGTTTAGAAAAAATTTTTAACTAAGAAAAATAAAACTAACTGAAATGCTGAAAATAAAAATAAAATAAAAACAGATAGACAAGATGAATCACTTGGTTCCGACTCGTATCTAGTATAACCTTTGATTATTTCCGCACTTTTGCACATAATTAAGAGATTATCTTAGTTATTGTAGTAGGCCCCTCTTTTGAAGGTGACGTTACCCTCACCCCAGTAGTTTGAGTCAGCAGGGATACAATCCTAAAAGGGTGGATTATTGGAAGATAATGAATTAAGTTATTAATGCAGTATTGTGGTAGGCCCCGCTTTTGGCGGTGACGTCACCCTCGGCTAAGTAGTCTGAGTCAGCAGGGATACAGTCCTAAATAGCCGGGTTATAGTATTAATAGTAGTTAACTTATGAGGGGATCAAAGAGTTTGGACCCCCGCCATCCAATACCGTGAAGTATTGAAGGAGGTCCTACTAAATTTGACCCAGGTCCATTGCAGGACCTCTAAACGCTGAACAATGGCAAGACCTTTACCAAACCGTTCCCTTAACCCCCTACCAGGTAGCCAACATACCTCCATATAGACCGTGGAGATATGAATGGTGAAAATCCTTTATTTTATATAGACAGTAAAATAATGCCAAGACACCACGGACAAACGATAAGGAAAGATCACCTTCAACATAAGTAACTAGTTATTAAAGTCATTAATACAAAACCAAATAAAAAGTGCAAAAGATTAGAAATAAAAAGTATTATACTAGACACTTTGTCTTCACCAAGTGATGTAAGAGACTTAGGCAAACATGGCCTTGATTGTCAAGAACTCTTACGATCAATCTTGGATCCCGAGACGACTCACACACTCTACGATGGACAATGGATGACGGTGGTGGATGATGGTGTTGTGATGGTGGTGGGTGGTGGATGAAGTGTGAGAGAGGTGGTGTGCCAAGGGATGAGGTGAAATGAATCCAAGCACTCCTATTTATAGGCTGAACAGAGAGCTGGACACGGCCCCGTGTCCGCTGGGCACGGCCCCGTGTCCGTCTGACACTCTCTCTCCTCATTAATTGTAATTCGCAATTACAATAAATGCGCCTGCTGTACTTTCGACACGCCCCCGTGTCCGCTGAGCACGGCCCCGTGCTGGCTGAGCACGGGGCGTGTTCAGCCTTCTGTTTTCTCTATTTTGCTTTGGAAGGAGGCGTTGAGGGTTCGGGCAGTCCACTATTGTTCCTTTTCTTGTATTTATGTTGGATTTAGCTATCTTTTTGCTTCTTTTGCGTTTTTGAGCTCATTTAATCCTGAAAATACAAAAGGAAGACAAAAACACTCTTTTTCCAATATTAGTACTAAAAAAGGGTTAGTTTTATGCCTCATTTGATGTAATTTATATGTTGCATTTTACACACATCAAATACCCCCACACTTGAACTTTTGCTTGTCCTCAAGCAAAACTCTTTAATATGTGGCTTACACTCCCAAATGGAATAGGTAGAAGAGAAGGTTTTGGGCTTGTCATAGAGTGTCGGGATTTCCAAGATCTTTTTGGGTTTTATTTTTATTTACTTACACTCCTATTCGTAATGATTTATTTAGAACTGTTCATAAAAGAAATTACTTATTTGGGCATAACATGCCTTTTTTTTAAAATTCTATTTATATACAAGTTCACATACCTCGCGGGGAAATCACTCACACTCGGCCGAAGGTGTATTTTTAGTGAATCACTCGAGAGCGGCACGGAACTTATTCCTACCATAGGCTTGCCAAGAAATCAATCCTCCTCCTTTTTAACTTTTATACCTTTGTAGATATCAAGAGGACTTTGTGGGTTAAGGGTTGGCCAGGGTTAAAGGTAGGTGGTTGGGTTAGTGGTTAGTAAAAAGGCTAAAAGCGTAACAAGTGTCGGTTTTCGTATTTTTGCAATTTTTTTTTAATGAAGCTTTTATTCAAACAAAGTTATTTTTTATTACTTTGTTTGTTTATTTTCTTTTTGCTTCATTATTATCAAAATATTTTTTTTTTTTTTTTACGAAGAACCGAACTTGTTACTAAAATAAAGGGTTAAAAATGAAAAAGGTTTTGGTGGATGAAAGGGTTTTTGTTTGGGTGATGAAACGAAAAGGTTTAGGCTCAAAGGGGCTAACTAGGGGGATTTTTGGGTAGGTGGTAAAAGAAAAAGAAAAATAATGGTGTAAAAATGAAAAAGGTTAGTCCTAATGCCTCCATCATGTACTTACTCGGGTTTAAGTTGATAAGGACCGGGTAACTTCTGGTTGCCGGCGACGAACTTCATGGCCCACATTCTTCAGTTCTATGGGTTCCATATTTCACAATTGAGTCCTCCTGGAATGGTCAGGGTTCGACACTTCGAATTCCTTTGCTGATCCCATGACATAGAGCCAACTGTGGAAAGATTTAGAGTCTTTTATCAGTTGATCCGAAACATGGGGTTCTACTCGTTTGCCAGTCGAGGAGCTGCAAAGAAGATACTTCTTAACCCTCCCAAGAGTTTCCATGACTGGAAACCAAAATTATTTTATATTCGCGAGGAGGTGATCCCGATCGCCATGACATTTCGCGCCTGGTCTGAGTCGATTGTGAAGGAAGATCTGGCGATCCCCAAGACTGAGGCTTGGTATCAGAAGCTTACTGCCACCCCAAACCGAGTGTTTGGTGAGAACATCTTGGTAGCGGCGCGGATGAGCGATCAATGGCTGCCTAACAGCGAGGAAGTTCCCATTTTGATGTTCGACGATAGAGGTTAGTAATTTCCTTAGTCTTGTTGATTTCGTGTTTCGTAACTTGTGTTTTATGTATGTAATTTGACGTGTAGAGGCGCATCTGTATCAAGCTGCCTTCCCCACCTTTGGTGGTTCCATGGGCGCGCGCCCGCTCCAGGCTAGAGAAGAATATTGGTATGAACAGATTAAGGGTAATTTCATGTACCCAGTTGCTGGTGCATTCGCCGCTCCGCCTACTGCAACCGAAGGTGCGCATATACCTAACCCTCGTCCCTTGTGCTCTGTGACTTCTGCTGGGAAAGAGATTGTCTATCTTTCCAGCGAGGAGTCTGTGGGATCCTCAAATGGAGAGCTGAGTTCGTCGTCTAACATCTTTGCAGGTGTGTTGCGCGACTTGGGAGTTGACCCTGAAGATAAGAAGAAAAAACCTGTGAGAAAGAAGAAGGTTATCACCCTGGATCCTGAGGTGACCAGCAAGGGAGCTGGGAGTAGTCGCGCAACCGCTAGCGCTGCTGACAAAGGTACTCTCCGCCTTCGTCAAAGTAACTTGGAGGATTACGTTATTATCAGTGATTCATTTGAAGGTTTGTCGCGTATAGGCGAGAAGAAGTCTGGAGGAGCTGGTTCGAAGAGCTCCGGGAGCGCGGGTTCTCGCAACCCAGATGCTGGTGCGACTCCTTCCTCTGTTGCGCATGATGAAGAAGAGGAAGAAGAAGCATAAGAGGAGGTTGCTGCAAATTTAATCATCAGGAAAAGAAATAGAAGTGAGACCACCGCTGGTGCTTCCACTGCGCCGCAGGGTGGTGAGGCTCCTTTGATTGGGAAGCGGAGCAACCTGCGCTCTTTATACAAGTTTTCTCCTGGTAAGTTCTTACTCTCTCTTCCTTATGTTGCTTCCTCTTTTTGACACTTGATCTTCTGCAGAGGCCAAGAAGAAGACCCCTGAAAAGAAGGGTGTTGTGTTTACGGAGCCCTCAGAGCCGGCGCAGAAAAGGCCTAAGGTTACTATCAAATCTTTCAAGACTGCTGGAGTGGAGTCTGAGAAGGGTAAACAAACTGCTGAGGGGGAGAAGGAGAAAGTTGCTGAAGAGAAGAAAAAGGCTGAGGAAAAGAAAGCTGAGGAGGACAGGAAGAAGAAGGCTGATGAGGAGCGTAGGAAGAAGGCTGAGGAGGAGAAGAAGAAAAAAGCTGATGAGGAGAAGAAGAGAAAATGTAACGCCCCGCGTTTTCATACTTTCTATAATTAGTAACCATCGTTTGTAAAACTATTTTTGGAAACTTCGTAAGTCTTGTAATCGTCCTTTTATTTAAAAACGATGTAAAATCCGAGACTTGGATTATGATTTAAACTCGTATTTTGTTAATTACATGATACACATACTTTATATAGTCTCATACATTCAATTTCGTGGAACAATTGGTACTTAATCGTAATTTTTGGAAACAATGTGCTAAACTTGTAAATACATGAAACTTACGCCCTAAACATGTTTTGAACGTAAACGACGCTTGATTATGATACTTTTATACTCAATTATACTTGGTTTATACTCCCCATACTTGAAATTATCTTAAAATATGCTTTTATGGCAAGAATGGTCCTTAAAAGTCCTAAAAACATCAAAATAAACAAGTCTGGGGGCTAAAGTGTAATTTTTGAAACTTTATGTCAGATAAGCCACCCCGGGCGGCCCGCTTTGACTTACATGAAACCTAATGCGGGCCGCATGGCCCCCTGTTACGCGAAAAAAACACAGCAGCTTCAATCAGACGCGAATTAGCACGAATCCCACCATTCTAACACTCCCCAATCACCTCTAATCCACCTCTAAGCACCTCCAATCACCACCAACCTCTTCCACTATAAATACAACCCTTCTCCTCACCTTTCTACACTTTCAACACTCTCAAATCACTCCAAATACTCTCTCAAATCAGTAGCAAAGTTGCATTTTCGGGCAGATTCATAACCTTGCACAAAAGTGAGCATAACTTGCTCATTTCTTAATGAAATCACTTGATTCTTCTTCCTAATTGCTTGGATAATCATAGGGTATGATTCCTTGACTTCTCCTTGGAGAAATCAGATCTGGAAATCCCCTGAAATGATCCAAAACTTTCTGTTTTGATTTATGTTCTTACAAACTTGTTTAAACTTCATCCAACTTGTGTCTAACACATCTCACACCAATGTCCTAATGCTTACAACCTCTCTTATGGTTGGTTAAGCTTAAAAACATGGTTGAGACACTATAAATCAGAGGTTAAAACCTCAAATACTTTCTGTTTTGTTAGGGTATTTTTGACCCACAAATCATGTTCAAACTTATGCCTTGATGAAGAGTGATTATGGAACCACTTGGGTTGTTCCAACATAAAATCCTCACATGGTTTGATGATTTCTCTTAGTATAGCTTGTTAGATTATTGTATTTACCTTAGTTCATGACCCTCCTTGGTTGTTTTTACATCAAGTGTAGTGGTGAACATACAAGGGGTCCCTAAACGGAAGCTAGTTCTTCCTACCCCATACTTGACATCCATGACTACTCGAGGTGCCTAAATGGAGATTTAATCTCCTACCTCCTACTTGAATTATTGGACTAAAGAATATGTATTACTTAACCTAAATATGTATATATACTCATTCGAACCTTTGATGTTGAACTTGTGTTTATATGTTAAAGTAGTAGAACACCATCTAAAACCAAAACCTTGTTGTGATTCTTATGGGTGTTCAACTCATGAAAACATTATCATAACCCTTGTGGTTACCAAGTGTCATACAAGTGTTAAGTGTTGAAGATAATTATTTTCACATGTTAGACTCATATCTTATTTTTATGATGTTTTAAATACCGAATCTCGACCCTAAACCTACTTGAACCTTAACCCTTACGCATTCAATCTTTTAACCTCATCAACTCGTCAATAATTGGATAATTGGAAAGCATATGCAAACCTTGTGAGTATACTCGTATTTTCCCCCTTTTACTTTTATCACTTTTGGGGTGTAACATGTTACCTTATTCAAACACACTTACACTTATACTTTTGCAATACACAAAACAATCCTTATACATGAATACTATGCTATAATACTTGATGCTTACGTGGGTGATACTTATGTAATATGTTTTAGTCATTAGCTTCACAAGCCTCCATTTGACATGTATAGCGCTATAGGAGTAACGCACCGCCCCCTTTATACTCGGGTCATGTTGAATGTATTAAACTTTCTTGCGTAAACATTGGTTTGGCTAGAAATATTGCATGCCATGTAAGATCGTGTATTAACAAAGTTGTCATGTGGATTCGTTTTAAACATTTATACTTATACATATGCTTAAACTTGTATACTCGCCATTGCTTTTGCATTGAATTGTATTTTAAACATGTTACAGGTTGATGATGAGGATGATATGAAAAGAAGTAGCATTGATGCCTAGATACACATATAGACGTTTAGGTTTAATATGTTGTATCAATTTTGGTTATGTTGTTCGTTTCTCTTTTGAACTTGTTGTTATTTGAGATTATGTAATGTTGACAATTTGAAGTTATGAAATGAAATGGGAATTATTTAAATATTGTCACAAATAGCGTTATGATGTCTCTAGCAATCTTCACACTTCGTCTCATCCCGATGTTTCCGCCATTGGTTGGGGTGTGACAGAAAAGATGATGAGGAGAAGAAGAGGCGAGCTGAGCAGGAGAGAGAGAAAAGGGCTGCTGAGAGGGAGAAAGAGCGTGTAGTTGATAAACCTACCCACCCATCGCAACCTCATTCTCCTCAACATTCTGCTAAAGTGACTTCTGCTGCGGGATCTGGTCCGCATGCTTCTGGTGGCGCGAGTTCCGGGGGAGCTGGGGGGTATAACTGTAACACCTCGAAAATTTACGTCCAATAATGCACTGACACGTGTCATGGGCTTTGAATATGTGAAAACATACTTTAGAGGGACTAAAGTTGACAAACTGTGAAACTATGTGAATACAAGGGTCCAAGGTGTCAACAATGGATAAATAGGCTTTAAAATAACCCTACATGATGTTTATAATTTCAAACGGATAAATCATGGATCATACGAAGCGGAAAATGAAAGAAAGTGAGGAATTACAAACTACAGGGACTAAATGTGTCAACATGTTGAAAGTATACCTCTGAGTGACCTTTTGGCAAACCCGAAGTTTTGTAATGCTAAAATATACTTACTAGAATATGTGACAAAAATTTCATCAAGTTTCGTTATCATATGAGAAAGTTATGATCAAAACCGTGCACGAAGGGTTAAATGCGTCAACGTTGAATTTCGTGACTTTTCGGGCAAGCACAAAGTTAACCAAGGACTTTACCATGTTTGTAAAAGTCCCAAGGCCTTTAAAAATCAAGTTTTAGGGTCTAATGTGCAAGAAAAACAACCAAAACCACGTTACAAAGGACCAAGGACTGAATTGCAAAACAAGAACAAACATTTAGCACCTGATGAATGCCTACGATGCGCAGGCAACAAACCCCTACGATGCGCAGGGAACTGCCAGCGACAAAATGACCTGCAGATGCCAGTTATCAGGTCTGAAACGAGTTGTAGCCAGTTGTTGTCGATACCATGGGCTCTCCAATGGGTTCTCATGCATATAAAGGCCCTTGGACACTTCTCACAACATCAGAAAACCTCTGTATCATCCTCAAATCAGATTAAAATGGTCATAATAGGATCTTGAAGCTTACTACATTGAACACTTGCAACTTCAAAATTCACAAGATCAATTCCTGGAGTTCTCGGGACGTCAAGACATCTTCCTAGTGATCTCTAAGCTTATTTAGGACCATTGTAAGTGTTCATAACTCTTTCAAATTCGTTCTAGCTTAGTTATTCAACCGAAAGTCAATCCATCGTAATTTCTGTTTGACTTTGTGTTTGAACGAAAATTGCTCAGTCATTTCTCAAATTGAAAGTACCTACAAGTTGGTATTTATGTGGGTAACAAACCCTCAAAAGGGTATTTTCAGATTCCCACTCTAAGTATGTTGATTGTCGAGTCAAAGCTTTTCTTAAAAAGTCAACAGAATGTGTTTTTGCAAAATTAAGCATAATTAGCAATGTAGGCTACATGCAACCTGTTTGATCATCAAAATAACTTTGTAATTAATGTAAGAACATGTTTCATCATGATCAACTCGACAATTTTCAGTTTAAACCCGAATCGGAACCGAAAGTCACATAAATTGACTTTTTCTTTGACTATCAGTTCTGATCCGTATATGCATGTTTGAGATCTGCATTAGAGCTTATTTTGGACCAATTTTCATATAAGTTTAACTCTCTGAGATTTTACAACTTGGTTCAACACTTATCCGGTTCATATTCATGTTTCCGATTAATGCTTAAAAGTTGACTATTATGCCCTTTTTGCTATAAAACGTGATTTTTGGAAAAGTGAAAGAGTAGAAACATTTGTTACTAATTTATAAACTTGCACCTAAAATTTGATATCAGTTTAAGGTCTAGATTAAGAGTTATGCTCATTTGAAAGCTTTGTGTTACTTAAACGGCGTAATTAGCATATAACCTATTTAAGCCCACTTTTTGATACCAAACTTTTTACCCACTGATGTTATATAATATTTTGGGATTTTAAAGTTTTTTATTTAATTTTTGGCTGATCATATCATAGGTCTCTAAGTTTAATTCGGTAAATACCGATTTTGCCCTTTTAAGCCATAAAATGAGTTTTACAAATCCTTTTGACCCCAAACCTTTTTCTACTGATTTTATTTGTTAAATAAAATATTTTGAGCATTCTGGAAATATAAAAATATCAACTTTCTTCTAAAAACCCAGAAACGGCTCTAAATCGCCTTTTTAAGCGTTTTTAACGCCTAGCATGTACTATAACCATATTAAACATATAAGGTTGATACCTACTGATGTTCTTAGCATATTTTTATAAAATAACAGTAAGTATAAGTTTTTAAACTCAGGTTTCCAGTTTTGACATTTTTAGCCCTTGTGAAATTACCGAAATACCCCTAAGGTGCATAGTTTGGTTTTAAATGATAAGTTTCACATATGGGTCATACCCTACTGTTATAACATGTTAAATTAAGTATATTTACTGTATAAACCAGACCTGTAACTCAGATTTCTAATTTAACTCTTTTATAATCTTTTAAATGACCAAAATGCCCTTATGAGGCATAAATTGTGTTTAAATCCGTTTTGGGCATAATAGAAAATAAATTACTGATATTATAACATATTTAGAGCATATTATCTCAGGGAACTTGCATATGACTCTTACGGTTACCCGTAACGCTCTTTTCGCGTTCGGTTCGGTTTATGTAACTAGTTTGCATAAATTGACCGAGACGGGTCAAACATTATCATTTTTGTCTCAAAATCCAGAATGTATTTAGTATACCCATATTATACAAGTACTCAAACTTGTCGGGTCCAAATCACATTCTATCCGGTCTTCGCTTAATCGTGCGTTTGAACCGTATCGTCCTTTTAAACTAACCGGGCTAAGCTTAAGCTTAAATAAAGACCCGTTAGAAATCTAATAGGTTACTATAAACCTTCGTTCCAGATTTAGGAGCCCAGTAAAAGCTATCTGTACTTGCTGATTGATATACGGCTGGGATTGAATTTATATTTAGCTCAGGTAAATACTTTTAACTTATTTTCCCTATACGGGCTTGGGGTACGGTATATAAAATACCGCTTGGTCCGGCATTGAATTCTTTAATCGAATAGTGGTTAAATTTATTGAGATGCTATGTTTTGTTTGTATGTTTTGTTTGCTTGAAGCCTTTGGGAGGTTAATGACCATGTCCCGGATATTCTTGGCATTATCTTACGAGATGGCCACGACCTGAGCACGGGGTGTAGGCGTACACCTGTCAAGTGTATAACTCAATATTGTGGTGTGTCTATTGATCTTTAACCCGGCACGAACCGGGCTACTAAACGCATAAGTAACATGTAAATCCTTTACAAGATTATATTACATAATTATCCCAAGTTATAAAAATGTTTTGTGCCACGTGCATTCAAATCAATTTTCAATCATTTTAAAAATGAGTCAGTTAAATTGTATTTACCAGTGTAAACTGACGTATTTTTCCAAAAGGTTAAGTGCAGGTACTACACGTAATAGGCTGGCTGTCTTCTAGAGCGTCCACAATAAGTCTCGCAAGCTTGGACGACAATAAACTGTTGAACAATATCTTATTTTATTTTTGATCCGCCTGTGGATCCGTTTCAACTATTAGTGATATTTAATATTACACTTTATTAAAGTTGAAATGAATCTATCTTTGCTTCCGCTGTGCATTTATATATTGTGTTGTTTGTCTATAATGATACCAACTACGTCACGATACTCCCCACCGGGCCCACCGGTGACACGTGGAAATTTGGGGTGTGACAGGTTGGTATCAGAGCCAACATTGAGTGAATTAAACGCTAGCTTTTGTGTTTAATCTCAACGACACGATAGCACATTCTTTGACCTTCTGAGTCTAGACTTAACATAGGAACACTCTTGTCCCTATTCGGAGGATTATTGCTTTTAATTATATATTTTTATATCGCCAAACAAGAAGCTGTAATCGAGATCCTCCCCATTTGAAGCCTAGGAAAGGCCGAGCTTCGTGTTGCGACCAGGATTAACGTACGACCAAGGAGAGGACTTCAGTACTAAATTGAAGAAGAAGCTCCTTTTGTTGAAGTTCGTTTCCTTAATAAGTCCTTATAAGGGCATACTTATCTTTCAGTCCCTTCAGGGACAATATTGTTTCATTCAAGTTCCACTTAGGGCAATTCTGTATTTTTGTTAATTATTGGAATACTTTATCAAAATTTCATTTATTCAATATATATGGATATAATATATGAAATAATTAAAATAACATTTTTTTATAAGATCTACCATTATAATAAAATGGCAAAATCTAAAAAGGACAAGACCTAGCCTCGTGTCATTATTGAGACCCGGCCAAGATGGCAGTTCCTCAATTTAGGTTCAGATCCTTATTAACATCCCGAGATTTGATTGTTCTGCGTTAATTATTAAAAAGGAATCTTAAAGGTAAACCTAGCCTATATGACAAGGCCAAGATGGTAGGACCTATTTAAAAGATTCAAATCCTTGTTAACACCTAATAACGTGTTAGCACTCTTGGCAAATGTGATTCGAGAAAGTCACAATAGTCATCCCTATACTGAAAATTTTTAAACTTTTCTAATTTGCATGATGATCTAGAAATCATGGCTTATATCATCCTATAAGATGATCATGTAATAATCATCCCTTAAGGATGAAGTGCCACGGGCTATAATACACTGTCCGATTGTGACATCGACAGTTGTGATCTTTTGAGATTCCCCGTCCTAAGGGGGTGAGCTATGCTCAAAGTCCTCTAGATGATAATCTGGTCGTCATGTCATTATTATGACCGCTGAACGACAATTGATTTAAATTAAAGTACTAATCCTGTCGTTATGTCATTATTATGACCGCTGAATGACAATTGATTTAAATTAAAGTGCTAATCCTGCCGTCATGTCATTATTATGACCACTGGACAACAGTTGATTAAATTAATGGCACTGATCATGTCTTCATGTCATTACTGTGACCGCTGAACGTATCATCAGTGCAATGACTATATGTCTTAACATCTTACGAGATGTTAATTGATAGGCCCACGGGCCAGAAATTTTTAATAAAGACAGTGGTAGCCTACAACTCCCTGTCAAGAAAAGGTAATGAACTTTGATTCAAGCCTTAATACCTCGATTTTGTAACATCCTGGTTTATAAATTAAATCTGTCCATGTGACTAGGCTGTTGAGATATTATTAAATTATAACTAGGGATATACTGCCTACGGGCTATACTCATTGTCATATAAGACAAAAGACAGTCGTAGCCTACAACTCCCTGTCAAGAAAAGGCGGAAATACGTTCAAGCCTAAATACCTTAATTCTACAAAATCAAGGTCGATAATATAAAGATGTCCCTGTGACTTGGCCTTTTGTGCCATAATTATATTTTTATTTAGGGTAATTATAATGAAAATCCTGAATAAAATAGATATCATTCTTTTCCTACCAGTTTAAATATTAAAAGAGAATCTAAAAGGTTTGACCTAGCTTGAATGTCTTTGGAGACCTAGCTAAAATGGCAAAACCTGTTTAAAAGAGATTCAGATCCTTATTAAACACTTGAAAATGTGTTAACACTCCCGACAACAGTGATACGATAAAATCACGATTGTCATATTTATATCAGGAGCTTCAAAACCCTTTATTTAGCCTATATAATCAATAGGAATCATGGCTTATAAACGTCGAACATAATGTACACATCTAAACATCCACCTGGGATGTATACCTACGGACAAAGATGCATACATGAAAACGATAGTTTTATTTCATAACTTCTTGTCAAAACAATGAATTATGAAATTTTCCAATCCAGAGGAATCATTGATTATGTCTTTAAAATTTTCCTAGTGACAAGGCATCTGTGCCGTCGAAAAGTCCTTTGGAACAAGCCGTTGTGCTATATAAGATGTCAGTATGACATTGACAGTCGTGACTTATGGTCCCTGTCTAGTAAATATGAAGGATTATATATCGTTCAAACGCCAAAGATGGTTTATATAAAAACTTAGGAAAAACATAATCAAATAAATTAAATACTATCTGTTGGCCCATATGGTTTAATCGCACCATGGCTACTTAATTATCAAGTTTGACAATTCGCTATATAATTAAACCAATTATTTCTATTTGGGTTGTAGCCTTCAAAGTTTCACCATGGCTGACTCCACTGAAGCTCACAATCATCCGGTTGATCAGAAAGATGATGTAAGACTGAATTTAACAAGCACCGAGTTACAGGCTATGATAGATACAGCCGTAAACAACGCTGTGAACCGTGCGCTGAAGGATCATAAGCGAAAGTGCGATGATGCCCCGAATAAGGGTTGCAAAAAGGGTAAGACCGGTTCAAGCTATAACCAGTCCAAGCCAATGGAGGCAAAACCCAAATGTAAAACCTGTAAGAGGAAGCACTTCGGAAAATGTTTCTATGAGCTGACCGGGAGATGTGTCATCTGCGAGGAGATGGATCACAAGACCCACGAGTGCAAGGACTTGAAGTACGCCACATGCTATGATTGTGGCGAGAAAGGGCACATAAATACCCGTTGCCCAAAGAAGGCAACTAAAGGGAAATGCACTCTGGAGTCACAAGCTAGGCCTTGTGGGATTTGTAACGAGAAAGGGCACAAGACCTTGGAGTGCCAAGACATAAAGGACGCAACCTGCTATGGTTGCAATGAAATAGGGCACATCAAGACAAACTGCCCAAATAAAACCAAGAAGCCTGGGGAGGCTAAGGAGACCAAAGCTGGGAACTCTAAAATGGACGCTCAAGAGACTATGCAGGATGAAAATGTCGCAACAGGTACTTTCTTTATTAATAACGCTCATGCTAGAGTATTATTTTATTCAGGTTCAGATAAGTCTTTCATAAGACAACAGATTTTGTAAATCATTAAATCTGCCTGTTAAAACTCTAAGCGTCAAGTAGAATTGACAAATAGTACCTCAGAGACTGCTTCAGAAATATTAAATGGATGTTTATATTCATTTAGGAATTTTTCTTTTCTGACGTCCTTGTTCCATTTAAATAATAAAGGACTCAGCATAGTGATAAAAATAGATTGGTTGCCTTAAAAATCGAACCCATAATGTGGGTGATAAGAAGCAATTAATTATCAAGACTCCTTATGAGTCAACCCTCGTAATTACATGTATCCGTAAGATTAATGGATATTAAACAAAAAAAAACGGTGGAATTGGCCGTCCCCGGAATCGAACCTGGGTCTAGGCCGCACCCTTTCGCGCGCCTAGCCAACCGAGCTAGGTGTCTAGTTTGTGAAATATCCATTTTGATTAAATATAAGCACTTGTACAATCAAATAACACTCCTTAGGAATGTTCATATGGTTTAATAATACCATGATCGATGTATGATAAGTCGACAGGTTGATGACTAGCTGGGAAAAGCACACAATTAATTGTTAAATTGGTAATTAATACCAAAAGATTTGAGTATGGAAAACTCAGAAGAGACAAACAAAAGTCGCGATACTAAGAGGTGCGACAAATATTAATAGTGCATTAAGTATGAATCTCACTGTTAACGGAGTTAATCTCCAAAACTATAATTATCACTGCTGAGAAGGGCTATGAGAAAAGCCATGAAGAGCCAAACGCTGCTTGCTCTAAAACACATGACACTGCTCATGAGAAGAGCTTTATTCATATTCCATATGCGAAGAATAACCCAAATAAAATCATATGTGGCGAGGAGCCCATTCTTTTTAGGATGTACTTAAAAAGTACTTCGTCTCTTGGAAGTCAAGAGACTTCGATAGTTAAAAAGGGGCCATTGATTGCAAGGAATTGTTGATAGAAGTAGAAACCATTAGGTATATCAGTGGTTATGCTGGAAAGCACACGGTAAGGTGTGCATCACAATCATTCGGTGGCAATACCCTTGATTAATAAGGACACTAATGGAGTCCACAAGAAAGATCCCCTTATACAGTATGGGATGGTTCAAATTTTAAGGACCTTATTAGAAAAAAAACCTGGTATCCGTCTTGCAAAATGGAAAGGATGGAATAAGAATTTTTCCGACTCCCCATAAGAGCTATACACTATCGGCAATAGATTGCAAACCTTGGTTCATTGGTTGAAATAGTGCTCTTATTCGGTTAACCTAGAATTTAAGCATAATGCACTATATATATACATTATGATTTAGCATCGGGAATAAGAGGGCACCTTAAGGTTTCAAAGCCTGCTTATTAAGAATCCATTATGGATCTACCTCAGCTACTCACGTTATATAGATTAAGAAACAACCAGTCAAGGCTGAGACTGCTCTAAATTTTGTCAAAGATTTTGTAGCTAAGTTTAAAAGGATTAAGAATGGAGGCGTTTAACCCTCCTGATGAATAATTAGAGGCAGTTCACATTAATAATGATGCCAGATAAACCCTTATTATGATTTCTTTTGGCTAAGAGTTACGTATGGATTCAGGTACTGCTAAGTCTCTCATAAGATTTTAAGCTTAGCAAATTTTTAGAAATCTTTCCCGTAAGAACCCCAGATATTAAGTGTAAGGTAAAACTTACAGGCGAAATCATAAGAATCATTCCTTCTATTCCTGTTAGAAATCTCTAATTATGGAATTCTAGAAGTATCCTCTCTCTAGAAGATGTGCGTCAGCATATATAGTTGATATCTCCTTGATCTCTATCGATTGCGAAAACCAGACAGTATGATAAAAGCGCCATATGAGGATTGATGTATCTTAATAAGTTCCATAGATTGCTTCCATGCCTGATCAGTATGGAGGTTTAATACATGGAACCGCAAGGATATTCTAATAGTCATATGGTGCTAAAGTCAACTAATGGTATTCAAAGAAGATATCCAAAATGGAATGGTCCAAGTAAATGTCTTCAATTAAGAAAAATCATGGACTCATAACATATAGGTGTCACTCATTTGACACGAGCAGTGTTGGACGAACTGGAGCCTGAGGCTTGGAAAATCTCTGTAACCTCATTGTATCTTGATTACCCTGTTTACCTCCTGAGAGGCAGGTAGAATTAAGATTTATACCCCATTTAGGGTTGTATTCTTATGAAATCTCCAAGACGGCAAGTGCCATTATTGGAAGAATCAAAACCACAATTAAATAAGTTTTGAAAATAAAGAATTCATATAGCCTAACCTTATATTTTAAGAATTCGGTATTGTTAATTAAGAAAGACGGTTCATTCTGCTTATGCATTGAATACCGCAACCCAAATTAGGCAACAATTAAGAATTTCCATCAGCTGCCCAGGATTGTCGATTTGTTCGACTAACTGTAAGGATTAACTATCCCTTAAGATTAGTTTTAAGTAATGGTTGAAATAACCATTTCACATTGAGATAAGCTTTTCTATAATAGTTGTTGTATAAGTATCAAGGCTGCTCCTTCGGAGACCTTGCTTAAATGGTAAGTTGAATATCTATTGATAAACAGAAGATTGGTACGTCCAATCATCAGAATCTGAAGATTCCTTGGAAACAACGGACAAGATTGCCCAGGTTCGCGATCGCCTGAAAGCTGCCAGGAATAGGCAGAAAAGTTATGCGGATCCAAAGCGTAAGGCTTTTCACTTCGAAGTAGGTGATAAAGTGTTGCTTAAAGTATCACCCTGTAAAAGGGTGATGCGATTTGGTAAGAAAGGCAAGCTAAGCCCGAGATACATAGGACCTTTCGAGGTTATCGAACGTGTCGGGTCAGTTGCTTATAAGTTAAACTTGCCTGAAGAACTCAGTGCTATCCATAATGTGTTCCACATCTGTAATTTGAAGAAGTGTTTCGCTGATGAATCACTGGTTATACCGCATACGGATGTACATATAGATGAAAGCTTGAAATATGTGGAAAAGCCATTGTCGATTGAAGATCGACAGGTAAAGAAGCTTCGAAGGAAGCATGTACCTATTGTTAAGGTCAAATGGGATGCCCGTAGAGGTCCCGAATACACATGGGAGGTAGAATCCACGATGAAAGAAAAAATACCCTCATTTGTTTCAGTAAATCTCGAGGTCGAGATTTCTTTTAAGGGGGTGAGGATGTAACACCTCGAAAATTTACGTCCAATAATGCACTGACACGTGTCATGGGCTTTGAATATGTGAAAACATACTTTAGAGGGACTAAAGTTGACAAACTGTGAAACTATGTGAATACAAGGGTCCAAGGTGTCAACAATGGATAAATAGGCTTTAAAATAACCCTACATGATGTTTATAATTTCAAACGGATAAATCATGGATCATACGAAGCGGAAAATGAAAGAAAGTGAGGAATTACAAACTACAGGGACTAAATGTGTCAACATGTTGAAAGTATACCTCTGAGTGACCTTTTGGCAAACCCGAAGTTTTGTAATGCTAAAATATACTTACTAGAATATGTGACAAAAATTTCATCAAGTTTCGTTATCATATGAGAAAGTTATGATCAAAACCGTGCACGAAGGGTTAAATGCGTCAACGTTGAATTTCGTGACTTTTCGGGCAAGCACAAAGTTAACCAAGGACTTTACCATGTTTGTAAAAGTCCCAAGGCCTTTAAAAATCAAGTTTTAGGGTCTAATGTGCAAGAAAAACAACCAAAACCACGTTACAAAGGACCAAGGACTGAATTGCAAAACAAGAACAAACATTTAGCACCTGATGAATGCCTACGATGCGCAGGCAACAAACCCCTACGATGCGCAGGGAACTGCCAGCGACAAAATGACCTGCAGATGCCAGTTATCAGGTCTGAAACGAGTTGTAGCCAGTTGTTGTCGATACCATGGGCTCTCCAATGGGTTCTCATGCATATAAAGGCCCTTGGACACTTCTCACAACATCAGAAAACCTCTGTATCATCCTCAAATCAGATTAAAATGGTCATAATAGGATCTTGAAGCTTACTACATTGAACACTTGCAACTTCAAAATTCACAAGATCAATTCCTGGAGTTCTCGGGACGTCAAGACATCTTCCTAGTGATCTCTAAGCTTATTTAGGACCATTGTAAGTGTTCATAACTCTTTCAAATTCGTTCTAGCTTAGTTATTCAACCGAAAGTCAATCCATCGTAATTTCTGTTTGACTTTGTGTTTGAACGAAAATTGCTCAGTCATTTCTCAAATTGAAAGTACCTACAAGTTGGTATTTATGTGGGTAACAAACCCTCAAAAGGGTATTTTCAGATTCCCACTCTAAGTATGTTGATTGTCGAGTCAAAGCTTTTCTTAAAAAGTCAACAGAATGTGTTTTTGCAAAATTAAGCATAATTAGCAATGTAGGCTACATGCAACCTGTTTGATCATCAAAATAACTTTGTAATTAATGTAAGAACATGTTTCATCATGATCAACTCGACAATTTTCAGTTTAAACCCGAATCGGAACCGAAAGTCACATAAATTGACTTTTTCTTTGACTATCAGTTCTGATCCGTATATGCATGTTTGAGATCTGCATTAGAGCTTATTTTGGACCAATTTTCATATAAGTTTAACTCTCTGAGATTTTACAACTTGGTTCAACACTTATCCGGTTCATATTCATGTTTCCGATTAATGCTTAAAAGTTGACTATTATGCCCTTTTTGCTATAAAACGTGATTTTTGGAAAAGTGAAAGAGTAGAAACATTTGTTACTAATTTATAAACTTGCACCTAAAATTTGATATCAGTTTAAGGTCTAGATTAAGAGTTATGCTCATTTGAAAGCTTTGTGTTACTTAAACGGCGTAATTAGCATATAACCTATTTAAGCCCACTTTTTGATACCAAACTTTTTACCCACTGATGTTATATAATATTTTGGGATTTTAAAGTTTTTTATTTAATTTTTGGCTGATCATATCATAGGTCTCTAAGTTTAATTCGGTAAATACCGATTTTGCCCTTTTAAGCCATAAAATGAGTTTTACAAATCCTTTTGACCCCAAACCTTTTTCTACTGATTTTATTTGTTAAATAAAATATTTTGAGCATTCTGGAAATATAAAAATATCAACTTTCTTCTAAAAACCCAGAAACGGCTCTAAATCGCCTTTTTAAGCGTTTTTAACGCCTAGCATGTACTATAACCATATTAAACATATAAGGTTGATACCTACTGATGTTCTTAGCATATTTTTATAAAATAACAGTAAGTATAAGTTTTTGAACTCAGGTTTCCAGTTTTGACATTTTTAGCCCTTGTGAAATTACCGAAATACCCCTATGGTGCATAGTTTGGTTTTAAATGATAAGTTTCACATATGGGTCATACCCTACTGTTATAATATGTTAAATTAAGTATATTTACTGTATAAACCAGACCTGTAACTCAGATTTCTAATTTAACTCTTTTATAATCTTTTAAATGACCAAAATGCCCTTATGAGGCATAAATTGTGTTTAAATCCGTTTTGGGCATAATAGAAAATAACTTACTGATATTATAACATATTTAGAGCATATTATCTCAGGGAACTTGCATATGACTCTTACGGTTACCCGTAACGCTCTTTTCGCGTTCGGTTCGGTTTATGTAACTAGTTTGCATAAATTGACCGAGACGGGTCAAATATTATCATTTTTGTCTCAAAATCCAGAATGTATTTAGTATACCCATATTATACAAGTACTCAAACTTGTCGGGTCCAAATCACATTCTATCCGGTCTTCGCTTAATCGTGCGTTTGAACCGTATCGTCCTTTTAAACTAACCGGGCTAAGCTTAAGCTTAAATAAAGACCCGTTAGAAATCTAATAGGTTACTATAAACCTTCGTTCCAGATTTAGGAGCCCAGTAAAAGCTATCTGTACTTGCTGATTGATATACGGCTGGGATTGAATTTATATTTAGCTCAGGTAAATACTTTTAACTTATTTTCCCTATACGGGCTTGGGGTACGGTATATAAAATACCGCTTGGTCCGGCATTGAATTCTTTAATCGAATAGTGGTTAAATTTATTGAGATGCTATGTTTTGTTTGTATGTTTTGTTTGCTTGAAGCCTTTGGGAGGTTAATGACCATGTCCCGGATATTCTTGGCATTATCTTACGAGATGGCCACGACCTGAGCACGGGGTGTAGGCGTACACCTGTCAAGTGTATAACTCAATATTGTGGTGTGTCTATTGATCTTTAACCCGGCACGAACCGGGCTACTAAACGCATAAGTAACATGTAAATCCTTTACAAGATTATATTACATAATTATCCCAAGTTATAAAAATGTTTTGTGCCACGTGCATTCAAATCAATTTTCAATCATTTTAAAAATGAGTCAGTTAAATTGTATTTACCAGTGTAAACTGACGTATTTTTCCAAAAGGTTAAGTGCATGTACTACACGTAATAGGCTGGCTGTCTTCTAGAGCGTCCATAATAAGTCTCGCAAGCTTGGACGACAATAAACTGTTGAACAATATCTTATTTTATTTTTGATCCGCCTGTGGATCCGTTTCAACTATTAGTGATATTTAATATTACACTTTATTAAAGTTGAAATGAATCTATCTTTGCTTCCGCTGTGCATTTATATAATGTGTTGTTTGTCTATAATGATACCAACTACGTCACGATACTCCCCACCGGGCCCACCGGTGACACGTGGAAATTTGGGGTGTGACAATAACCCCCAAACCATTGGCCCAAAGGATACTCTCGGGGATATTTATTATAATACTTACACCGAGGCAGAACGTGGGAGTGCCCCCCATCGAGCTCCTTGGAATTTGAAGCAGAAGGACACTTTTCAGGAATTTGCCCCTTGCCGCGACTGGTTCTTGAATTCCATCCCTCCTGGTGAGGTTAACCGACAAAAGGCGCGTACTCATGATGAGCTGTATGCAGCGTATGTAATTGGGGAGGCCAATACTCTTTCTGCCAGCCATGAAATTGTGCGTGTGTGGCGCACCATGATTAGGGAGCGGTCGGATTGGGAGAACTACCGTCAGCGCCTTGTGAGGCAAGTTAAGGAGTTTGAGAAGGCTAATGCCAAGTTTGAGGAAGAGAAGTCCAAGTTTGAGGCTGATAAGAAAGCGGAGGAATGGGGGCGCGAGGGCCTGAAAAGCAAGCTTCAAGCTGCCGAGGATCTGTTGGCGAAGGAGAAGGCTGAATGGAAGAAGATCTGTGAGAAAGACAACCAGTGTGCTTATGCTGCTTGAAATAAGATTACTGAGCTCGAAGGCAAGGTTGCTGAGCTGACAGCGAAGGTCGAGGATGCGCAGGTTGCGCAAGCTGCTAAGGAGAAAACTGAGGTTTGTAAAACGTTTACTCCTTTCCTTGGTGTTTTGTTTGCATAATAGCCTAAGTCTTTTGTCCTTTGTAGGTTGTGCTGGCTGAGGTGAAGGCGCACCTGACTGGTAAAGACAAGGATTTGACGGCCAAGGATGTCGAGATTGCTGAGTTGAAACGTCGTCTGCACGAGCAGGTTGACAAATGCGAGTCCTTGGAAATCGATCTTGAGGCGGAGAAAGTTAAGGCTGCTACTGCTGGGGAGGCCAAACAGAAAGCTGAGGAAGCGCGAGACATTAGTACATCTGCTCTTAATGTGGCGCAGAACAACTATTCCGATGCTCAAGGCATTATTGATACTTTGGTCTCCTAGGCTGAGTGGCTGCGCGGCAGAGGATTAGTTCTGGTATGATATTTTTAACCTTGGCTTTACCCTTCAAAACCTGGTTACTTATGTGTTACGTTTGCTGTAGATGGCCAACTCTATCCTAAATGCTGGAGAACTGGATAAGGCTGTTGCGGCCATTATAGATGCTTCCCGCGCAGTTGGTCATCGTGGAGGGTATCTTGAATGTGCGCAACATGCTACAGAGATGCTTGGACAGGAGTTCGACACTAGTCACTACTCAGTGACTGATCAAGCTGAGGCTAAGCTAGCTCGCGCTGAACATGGCTATGATCATCTATCAATACCTGTGATGGATTTGGTTACTGAAGCGCTGAAGCATGATGATTGGTGTCATCGGCTAAAGACTATCCTTGATCCACCAGAAACCGTTGAATTGTTTGATGAAGAGGAAACTGCGGGTGATGATGGCGATGGTAAAGGCGATGGTGACGGCGACAAGCACGACGATGATGACGCCGGTGATGGCTTTGAATAGATAGTGTTGGAGGTTTCGTGCCTTGTAAATTTTGTTTAGGTTTTGAATATAGCGTGTCGCGCGGTCACGCTTGCTTCAGGTCAAATGAATGATATGCTTTGTGTAACCGTTGCGCGTTTGCGCTTATTTAAATATGATGTTTATGCTTATTCTGTCTCGTTACAATTAATGCATTGTTGTTAGAAACTTTGGTTAAGTTAGCGCGAATAAATGTAAGTGTAGCTCTGGTCTCGCGCTATGTTCGCGGAGGGCCTCGGAGGCATAACTCAAGAGCTCGTAATTCACTGAAGTGTTTTCGTGCTAATCAAAAGTTTAACATGCATTTGTAACTCAAGAAGCAATATGATAAAAGAAAACATGTCGTATGCTTTCATTAATTGGGAAACAGGCGCTTAGGCCAATCATACATTGCAGATAAGTAACATAAAGGGCGTTTAGCCAACATAGGAAATTAAGTAGGCGTGTGGCCGACATGAGAGAAATGGCGCATGGCCTAGAGTAGTTACATGTAGCACTTGCGAATTTGTTGCGTATTCCATGTGCGCGGGATGATGTGTCCATCCAGGGTGCGCAATTTGTATGCCCCTTTTCCTAGCACTTCGTGAACCAAGTATGGGCCTTCCCATTTGGGTGCTAGTTTTCCTGGGCGTTCAGCGTTTGAAGCTTCGTTGTCTCGGAAGACGTATTCTCCTGGAGTGAAGGTACAAATGCGGACTCTCGCATTGTAGTACCTTTCCAGTTGTGTCTTGTATTTCGTTTCTTTAATATGCGCAATCTCGCGTCTTTCTTCCAGGAGATCCAAATCGAGACGGCGCTCTGCTTCATTATCAACCGTGTTGACTGCTGTCAAACGCGGTGAGGGGAGTCCAACTTCCGCCGGGATAACTGCCTCCGAGCCGTATACTAGGCTGAAAGGAGTTTCGCCGGTGCTTGTCTTCGGCATGGTTCGATGAGCCCACAGGATGCTCGGGAGCTCGTCTACCCAGCCTCTTCTCTTTGTGCCCAGTCGGGCTTTTATCCCCTCGACGATGCTTTTGTTAACGCTTTCCACTTGACCGTTGCCTTGAGGGTGTGCAATGGAGGAGAAGGTATGCTCAATCTTCATTTCCTTCATCCAATTTTGAAGATCCTCAGAAGCAAAATTGGTACCGTTGTCCATGATGATTTTGAGTGGAAGACCAAATCTGCAAATGATGTGTTCCCAAATAAACTTGCGCACCATCATTGCAGTGGTTGAGGTGAGAGCCTTGGCCTCCACCCACTTAGTAAAATAATCAACGGCCACGATTATGAACTTCACGGCTCCTGGAGCATCAGGGAAAGGTCCCACCATGTCAATTCCCCATTGCTGAAAAGGCCAAGCAGTGGATACGGGAATGAGATCATTCTTTAGGCGCAGGGTTTTTGGAGAGTGCCGCTGACAGGAGTCGCATTTGCGCAGCTCCTTCAGGGCGTCGACATGCATCCCTGGCCAATAATATCCAGCGTTCATAATCTTCGCGACAACCATGCGCGGTCCTGCATGGATGCCACAGATCCCTTCGTGAATCTCTCTGATCAAGTAATTGGCGTCCTGGGGGTCCACGCAGCGCATTAAGGGCCCCAAGAAGGACTTTCGGTATAGGATACCACCGTTCATCTCATAATGCAGGGCCTTGTTTTGAATCTTCCTTGCCTCTGCTTTGCTCTCCGGGAGTACCCCTTCTTGCAGATACTGAATTATAGGGGTCATCCAAGATGGCTGCCCTATTTCGATCACATTTACCTGGTGCAGCAGGACTGATGGATTTTTAAGTACTTCAATCCTTACATCTTTGGCGAGATGTTGAAATGAAGTTGAAGCAAGCTTGCTCAAGGCGTCTGCTGGTTTGTTCTCAGAACGATTAATGTGTACTACCTTGTATGACTTGAATTTCTGAAGCAATTCTTTCGCCTGATCCAAATATAAGGCCATAACTTCGCCCTTTGCATCATAGTTTCCGTTGATTTGACTGGCGATCAAAAGTGAATCAACATGCGCTTGCAGATTTCTAGCTCCCATTTTTATGGCGAGGCGTAAGCCTGCCAGGAATGCCTCGTACTCCGCCTCGTTGTTGGTATTCTTATAATCCAACTTGATGGCGTACGTAAATTCATGTTTTTCAGGGCTCACAAGGCGTAATCCGGCTCCTGCGCCGTCCTCGTTTGAGGCCCCATCGGTGTACAGCAACCACAACTCATCAGATACATCTTTCACTAGAGTTTCGACAATCTCGCAATCTTTGATTTTTTCCGCTGGGACTTCTGTGATAAAGTCTGCAAGGACTTTACTCTTGATGGCTGGGCGCGGCCTGTACAAAATGTTGTGCCCCCCCAGCTCGATCGCCCATTTTGCTAACCGCCCAGATGTTTCTGGCTTTTGCAATATCGTGCCGATCTGGAAATTGGTAAGTACGGTGATCACATGCCCTGTAAAGTATCTGCGCAGCCTCCGAGAGGCGTGTAGCAGCGCAAGCACCAATTTCTCCATTGTGGAGTATCTTGTTTCTGGATCGGTAAGCACCCTACTGACGTAATAAATTGGAGTCTGTACTCCGTTTCTCTCCACAAGTAATACCGCCCTACTGCCTTATCCGAAGAAGATAAGTACAGTATGAGTGGTTCTTTTTCGAACGGCGCGGTCAGGGTAGGGAGTTCGATCAAACACTCCTTCATTTGTTGAAAAGCGGCCTCTGCTTCAGGCGTCCATCTGAATTCTTGCTTCTTAACACAATTGCGCAAAGTGCTGATAAAAGGATATGACTTTGCGGCGTGGTTTGACAGAAAACGGTTAAGCGCGGCTAGGCGGCCGGCCAACCGTTGCATCTCTTTGATTGTTCGTGGTGATGGCATTCGCTCTATTGCCTGGACCTTTTCTGGATTTACCTTAAATCCGCCATTTGTGACTATGAAGCCTAATAATTTCCCTTCTTCCATACCAAAAGAACATTTGGCTGGATTCAATTTCATATTCACGCTGCGCAACGAGTTGAATGTTTTTTCGATGCCTTTCAACATTTGGTCCTCTTCGGGACTTTTGATCACCAGATCGTCGATGTAAACCTCGATATGTTTCCCAATATCTCCAGCGAAGGTCTTATCCATCAGGCGTTGATATGTGGCGCCAGCGTTTTTGAGGCCGAATGGCATCTTTGTATAACAAAAGATCCCCAGATCGGTTCGAAAAGCTGTCTTGTCTTCGTCTTCAAGCTTCATTTGAACCTGATGATATCCCTTGTAGCAATCTAAGAAGCATTTCCATCTGTATGGTGCGAGAGAGTCTATCTTTTTGTCAATCTCAGGCAAAGAGTAGCAATCTTTAGGGCATGCCTTGTTGAGATCAGTATAATCAATGCACATTCGCCATCCACCACTAGACTTCTCCACCATCACTGGGTTCGCGACCCAACTCTGATAACGTACCTCTCGCAAGATTCCAGCTTTGAGTAGTTCGCATACTTGCTCATTCATTGCTTTGGTTTTGTCTGCCCCTAAGCTGCGCCTTCTTTGGACCTTCGGCTCAACAGAGGGGTAGGTGTTTAAACAGTGCTCGGTAATGTCGCGCGGGACACCGATCATGTCGGTCGGAGTCCAGGCGAAGATATCCATATTCTTGAACAGGAGTTGTTTGAGATGCGTTCTGATGTTTGGTGAGATTGCGTGGCCTATCGTCACCGTTTGCTCCGGGTACTTGTGGTTTAACACCCATTTCTCTGGCTCGGTTGTTGAAACCTTCGCCGTTTTTTTTGGGCGCATCTCTTCTGACGACATTACTTCTTTCTTTGCATAGATAATCGCCACCCCTGTCTTGGTTGGAAACCCTATCGCTGAGTGGGGCGTGGAAGTTACCATGTTCAGTTCGCCTTGGGTTTCTCTTCCAATCAACACATCATGCCTCGACTTGACAGGCATCACCATGAAGTTTACATTTGTTGTTCTTGAATGTTTTCCGTTAGAGAGCGTGACGGGGAAGCTGATTTGGCCTAGCGGGAAGACCATTTCGTTGCAAAATCCAGACAGTGGGTAATCAACTGGCTCAAGTCTCGCTTTATCATCCTCATCAAACTGATTAAAACATTGCTCATAGATGATATCAGTCGTACTTCCTGGGTCAATGAAGACATACTCCATTTCATAATGGCCGATAATACCGGTAATGACGACGGGTTGAGTGGCGCGAGGGCCGCCACGCACTACCGGGAAAATGACATGTTGCTCTTGCCATGAGGGTTCATAAGGGCGCTTGCCTTTCTCCTTTGCGCTGTATCTTGGTCCATTGACCATATGGGTTTCTAGGCGTCGGACTTTCTTGTGATTTCCCTCCTCATGGCGTTGGATCTGTCGAGTTTCTTTGCGCACGTCTTTCACCAGGTGGCTTTGCTTCCCGCTTTTTAGCGCTCTTTCAATCTCTTGACGTAAACTGAAACAGTCATCTGTCAGGAGCCCTGTATCTTTGTGGAAGTCGCAGTACAGGTTGGGGTCTTGCCCCTTCTTGTTTGTCGTAGGCCTTGGAGCCTTGAAATCATGATTCTCCGTCATCAGCACCTCTTTCGGTGTTTTTATGAGCGGAGTCCAGTGCTTTTCTCGGTTATCATCCCTGACTAATTTCCGATAACCAATGCGATCAATAGTGTCTCGCGCGTCTTCTCTGTAGCGAGACCGCTCTTCATAACGAGGTCGTTCGCCATAACCGCTGGAGTGGCTGGCTTTCCACCTAGGGTTTTTGCCTTTGTTTCGTCTGTTATTGTCGCGCGAATGGCCCCCCTTAGAAAATCGATCTTCAGCATAATAATTCTTGTTTGCGGCGAGTGACTCTTCAGTTTGCGCGACTATTTTCGCGGCTTCCATGAGCTTATCCCATTCTTTGGGCATTCCATCTCTCCCAGTGATAGTTCTGATGAGACTATCACAGCGAATGGCTTTTTTGAAGTGGCAACGCATGAGTTGTTCACTTACGCCACCGATTTCCAAGCACTCTTTGTTGAAGCGAGTGATGAAATCTTCCAGACCCTCATTATCTCTGCGCCAGATGTCCTCTACCTCGGCTGTATCGCGCTGGTAACGTCTCTGTTGACTGAAGTGATTCAAAAACTGTGTCCTGAAATCCACCCATAACTTAATCTTTCCCGGAGGAAGGCTGTCGAACCAGGCGCGAGCAGCCCCTGTAAGCGTTTGAATAAACAGATGGCACCACATGGGCATATTCCATCCTCCCATGCAACCTACGCTTTTGAAAACTCTGACGTGATCATCGGGATCAATCAATCCGTTAAACTTTCCAACTGTCGGAGGTAACTTCTCTCTTGAAAGTGGCGCCAGCGCGATCTTTGGAATGAACTTTGAATATTCCACAGCTTCAGCTGGTCGATAGGCAAGGCGAAAGTCGCGCTCTGCCTCTTCGGTGTACCCGACGTGCTGTCATGGTCTGTAATTTTCATGGTTCCTTTGTAAACGATTGAAGACTGAAGATCCTTCATCGTCCTGCCAAGTTGGATCATTCGGGTCAGTATCTTCCCATTCATTGTTCATGTTGCGCGGCGTGAGCCGGCTATGAACTGGGCCTCTTTGGACGTTTGACGGATAGTCATAATAGCTTTCTGTTTCTCCTCGTGTATCGCGCGTGTCCTGCACGCTTAGTCTTCTGGTAAGGGGAGGTCTGTTAGCTCTTCCTTGGATGTTTTGCTGTGGGGGTATCTGGCGCGCCCCCTGACTCTGTCCCTGGGGAGTAACCAAGGACGGTTCTGCCGTTAAGACTGCTTGTTGTGCGATCAGAGATTGATATGCCGCGTTAATGGTGGCAATATTCTTGGCGTACCACGAGGCTGGAGTTTCTCCCTTTGGTAGCCCTAATAGCGCCGCAACGTTCTGAGGTGGAGCTGGGTTTGAAGGCCTAGCGCCATTGTTTCCTGGAGTTACCGTCTGAGTGATGCGGGTGATGCTCCCGCGCGGTCCCCCAGTGTTGGTTACTTCTATTTCGCCAATTTCTTCAATGTGCTGGGGTTGGACGTTTTGATTTCCCTCGCCCAACACCGCATTAGAGTTTGCTCCGAAACCAAACTCGGGAATGATTCCTTGACCAGCCATGATCAAAGGAAGAAAACAACGAAAACTCAGAAAAAAGAAGATGAAAGTGTTTTATAGAAAACCGGTGGGCGCCAATGAAGAAACACAGAACTAATTATGGGACTAATCAGTTTGGTTTATGTTCCTATCTTAGTGGTTAATCTTCTTTATGGTTTCCTGAGCTCCTTAATGACTGGGTTATCCTGCAAAACAGAACACCGTTACTCGTTAAGAGGGGAATGTGGGGGTTTCCCTCTTAACCAGGCTCCGGCGTGAGAATAAGCGACTGCTTTGGGGAGATAATTAAGTATTAAGAGTGAGAGTAGAGGGAATGGAATGTTTAACCTGTGAGGTGAGGTCTCTATTTATAGCCGGAGAGGTGTAAGAGGATATGGGCTGATGGGCCTTGGGCCTGAAGACGACAACATAGAGGATATGCTCATTGTCTCACTGGTGTCGACCGTTAGTGGCTTCTCGGAGCTTTCTGGAGTTGGCGCAATGTGATTGGAGCCACGTGTCACTGTTGTCGGCCTGGCCGCCCTTCTGCCATCAGCAGGTAAGTGGAGATCGTGGGGCAGTTGTCTCTGCCCAGTGATTGGTGCCATGTAGGCGTCCTTAAGTACTTTTTGTCTCCTGCATGTAAGACGATCGTGGAGCACGATTGAGCAGGGCCAGAAGGACGCTGATTGGCTCTTTTCTTCTGCCACTTGTACCTTGTGTACTATCTGAAACAGCCTTGCGCTGCTGCCCTGCGCGACTCTTGCTGGGCACGTAACTATCTCGCGCGGGGTTTGGATGACTGAGTGCTCTTTAAGAATGCTAAGTGTTGTAATTTGGAGCTTCCTATTGTCCAGGCCTCGCGCCGGTTAAAATAGACTGTGCTGTAGCCCGCGCGAGGTTGCTAATAAGAAATTTGTTGAATAAGGAGTATGGTCCCGCGCGCAACCTTGAAGGAGGTTTGCGCGGCTTTTTTGGGACCATACCCCTTCAAGGTTGCATCCTTCAACTTTTTGCAATCCAAAGTCTTGTGTTCTTTGGACTTGCAGATCCCACAACCAATCGGATTCGAATGCGACTGCGTCTTTGATTCAAACCTGCATTTCCCGAAATGACGTTTCTGGCAGATTTTGCATTTAGGCTTCTCATCCATTTGCTGGTTACCCTTGTTAGACCCATAATTCTTCTTGTGGTCTAAGTTCCCCCTATGTTTCTTGTCAGAACAACGTGAGTTATCATTCTCACGTTTCCTTTTTCCTTCTTCAGAAATCTTAAGCGATCTCAGCCTGATCACATCCAGAGTAAGGGATAAAGACAAATCAGCTGCTGACCTAAAAGTAGTAGGTCGAGACGCCTTCACACTAGCTTTGATCTCCGGGGCTAAACACCCAATAAAACGAGCAATACGTTTTGGTTCCGGTGTAACCAAGTATGGAACCAATCGAGACATGGTATTGAAACTGGTGAGGTAAGTCTGGCAGTCTAAGTTCTTCATGACTAAAGTCAAGAAGTCAGTCTCAATCTTCTCAACTTCGTGTTGAGGGCAGTAATTTTATTTGATTAGAACAACGAATTGCTCCCAAGACATGCTATACAAGTGGACTTTTCCTGTAGCTTGAATCAGTGATCTCCACCACGCTAGAGCTTCTCCTTTAAATGATTGTGACACAAACTTCACAATATCTTTCTCTGCACAACCACTAATATCAACCACCGTGTCCATTTCATCGAGCCAAGTCATACAATCGATGGCTCCTTTCTCCCCTGTGAAGTCTCTAGGCTTGCAGGAGACAAAATACTTATAAGAACAGCCCTTAACACGTGGTTCTTGTTTGAGCTCAATCTTCTTAGACGGAACACTCCTCTGATTTGATGAGTGATGAGAATCACTCTTGCGAGTTGTATGAGTTCTGGAGGGTGGTTTTGAATGAGGTACAGACTGAGTTCTGACATGGGTACCACTAGATTCATTAAACTGTCTGTCAAGAGCTCGCGTAACGGCATTATCTATTAATGCCTGCAATTCCGCGCCTGCTACATTAACTCTGGAAGTGTCATGATTCTCCCTTGGGTGACTGTTGACTTCGTCTGACCCAGCCATGTAGCTTGATTGCTACATAAAATATTGACAAGATTTATTCAAAAGTCCATTATGGAATTGTCTTTTATGGCAATTCATATATTATATTTATGCATATGATGACAAAAATTGAAAATTCAACATTCCACTAAAATTTAAAAGAGTACATATTGTCCTAAACGGGACTTTAACAGAAATAACTTGCCCACGCAGGGGCTAAACTGAAATTACAAGTCCTCGCAGGGACTGGATACAGAAATAGATGTCCACACAGGGACTTGATTGAAAATTAAAGAAATACAAAATAAACAAATAAGGAAATTAATGATCCCTTTTGCTCTTTCCCTTAATTAAGCTCGCCAGACCTTTAAGAAATCCCCGGTGGCTTCTACGTTCCTCTTGAACCTCCCGTTCCACCTGGCTCAACCTCTGTAGAATCTCCTGTTGCTGCTGGGGCTGAATCAACGGCGGCTGTGGCGGCTGCTGATGCGGAGGTTGAGGAGGTGGTGGATGTTGATACCCATAAGGTGGGTACCCGGTTTGGTAGGAGGATGCGTAAGGCCCTTCAGGATGATGGGCATTGTAGTTGGCTGCTACAAGGTATGGGTCAACATTGGGGGCATTGTAGTAGTTATACCCCGGGTAGGCAGGCTGCTCAAAGGGGTTGTATGCCGCTGTACCAGCGTATGTAGGAATTGGGTAATCATAACCCACTGGTGGCGGTGCGACTGGCGCAGACTCCACTTCAGAAACAGGGTTCGAAGGCCCACCCATCTGTGGGTCTTCATATAGTGGCGGGTAATGACTGCCACTTGAATGCTGAGGGGTGCTGATACGGATTCCCCTTCGCACGGACATCCGTGCGGTTGTTCTTCTCCGCCTCGGTGGCTCCGGAGGCAGCTGCTGCTCAAGCGGTGGTGGTGGCGGTGGAGTAACCGCTACAAAATGCGAATCCTCCGAGGGATCCTGCTGCTGCTGCTGTGAGTGGTAACTGGGAGTAAACACCCAGTCGTATTGGGCAAATCTTGCCTCATAACTGTCTGGACCACGATAAGGTGATCCATGATATGACGATCCATCCGAAATCTCGATGGGGTGAGTAGGTGTCCCAGATGGCGGTTGGGCAGGTTCCGGATCCTCTTCCATGTCCATGGAGAAGTGGTCCTCCGGTCCCAATGGGTTATAACCCGTTGGCTCATCAATTTGGTTTGCCGGGTTGAACCGGCTTTGAAAGTAGGGTGTTGGGTCGTTGAAGGAATGGTGTGAGTTGGGGCGTTGAAGGGGTATGAAAGAGTGATGTGAGTTGTGGGGCTCGTTCTCCGATTGAGGCCCGAAAGAGTTGAGGTAGGAAAGTGAGGAGCTCAGCGAGACTGAACGCCTCGCGGGTTCTAAAGAGGTCCTCCCGTCTTCTTGAGGACTGGTACTCATGGTAGCAGATGGGGTTCGCCAGTGGGAAGGTCCGGCCTCGTGATCGTTGGGTGCGATGAATGGCCCCTTGCCTCTTCCTCTTCCTCGGAATCTTGGCGGCATTTTTGTTGTCCTGTCAAAACAAACAAAAGAAACCACAAAAGAAACAATAAAGGACAAAACAAAATAAGTCAGAATTAGTCCTAAGTTCTTTGTCAAGACTCGAAAGTCGAGGAATGTGCAAACTGTGTCATTGAGATTAAACACAAGAGGCTAGTGTTTAATTCACTCAACGTTGGCTCTGATACCAACCTGTCACACCCCTATATTTATACGTATTACCGGTGGGCCCGGTGGAGAGTATCGTGACGTAGTTGATATCATCATAGACAATTTATCACAGTTTAATACACAGCGGAAGTCGAAAGATAAAAACATTACAACCTGAATAAAAGTAATATCAAACTATTACAACGGAATGTAAAGGATCCACAGGAGGATCAAGTTAAAAGGAACATTGTTCAACATATTTATAACATCTAAGCTTGCAAGACTCTTTATTGATGCTAGGAGTAGCCAGCCTATTCCGTTTAGTACCTGCACTTAGCCTTTTTGGAAAATATGTCAGTTTACACTGGTAAATACAATTAACCGACTCATTTTGAAAATGTTTAAGAAAATTGATTTGAATGCACAAGGCACAAAATATCTTTTATAACTTGGGACAATTATTTAAAAATAATCTTGTATACAAATTTAAATGTTTGCCGTCTGTCAGGGCCGGTTAGAAGAGCCGGACGAGATTAACTGACACACCACAGGTATAATACCCATAAGGAATTTTCCTTATTGTGGGGTACCTTTTATACATACGCAACTGTCAGGTGTATGCCTACACCCCGTTCTTAAGTCGTGGCCATTTCAATGAATGAGCGGAGGATATCCAGGACATGGTCATTAACCCCCACAAAAGCCATATACCAAACAAAACAAATTAAAACGGGTTATGCAATATATATTAATCACAATCCGATTTAAAACAATTACATACCCGACCAAGCGGTATTATTATAATACCGTATCCCAAGCCCGTATAACGGAAAATAAGTTAAAAGTATTTACCTGTGCAAGTATAAATCTCAATCAGCGAGTGCAAGTATCTTTTACTGGTCTCCTAATATGGAACGAAGGTTTTAATAACCTATTAGATTCCTAACGGGTCTTAATTAAGCCTAAACTTATACCGGTTAGTTTTAAAAGAAGATATACGGTTCAAAACGCACGATTAAGCGAAGACCGGATTAGAATGTGGTTTAGACCCGACAAGTTTGTATACTTGTATAATATGGGTAAACTAAACACATTCTGGATTTTGAGATAAAAATGATAAAGTTTGACCCGTTTCGGCTAATTTATGCAAACTAGTTACATAAACCGTACCGAGCGCGAAAAATGCATAACGGGCAAACAAATGAGTCATGAACAGGTTTCCTAAGTTAATATGCCCTAAATATGTTGTGATATCAGTAGGATACCTTCCATTATGCCCAAAATGGATTTAAACTCAAATTATGCCCCGTAGGGGTATTTTGGTCATTTTAAAGCTTATAAAAGGGTTTAAATATTAATGTGAGTTTCAGGTTTGATATAATCAGTAAAAATATTTATTTTTATAAGCCATAACAGTAGGGTATTGCATATATGTGAAATTTATCTTTTATAACCAAAACTATGCACCGTAGGGGCATTTTGGTAATTTCACATAAGCTTTAAAGGTCAAAATTAGAATTCTGAGTTCAAAACATTTGCTTACTGTTTAATTAGAAAAATTTACTTAAAAAATCAGTAGGTATTAAGTTTTATACGCCGAAATTAGTTTTAACCCATACTATGCGCTTAAAACGCGTAAAAGTCGGTTTTAAGTGATTTTCGGGTTTAAATAGGAAATCTGAGTTTTTGATCAGTTTATAAAGTTCAAAATGTTTTATTTATTATATAAAATCAGTAGCAAAAAGTTTGGTGCCAAAATATTATGTAAAACTCATTTTATTCAAGAAAAGGGTATAACCGACAATTACCGAATTATAGCAAGAACCCTATGTTATGCTTAGCTTAAAAATAAATAAAAATCTTCAAAAATCCTAAAATATTAAATTACATCAGTGGGTAAAATGTTTGCTGTCAAAATTTGGGTTTAGATAGGCTTTATGCTAATTACGCCGTTTAATTAATAAAAAGCTTCTTAATTACGATATTGAGCATAACTCCTAATCTAGACCTCAAACTGATGTCAAATTTTTAGGACAGGTTTATAAATCAGTAATAAAGGTTTTTGTCCTCTCACATTTTCAAAAATCTCGTTTTTAAGTCAAAAGGGCATAATGGTCAACATTTAGGTATATAACGGAAACATGCAAATGAATCGGATAACTAAGGAACCAAGTTGTATAACCTCAGAGGGTTATACTAACCTATAACATGGTCCTAATAGAGCTCTAAGGCATTTCTAAAATATGCTACATTGGGTCAGAACTGAAAGTCAAAGCAAAAGTCTACTTTTGTGACTTTCGGTTCCGAACCGAGCCTAAACTGAAAATTGTCGGGTTGAACATGTTTAGACATGTTCTTACATTAATTACCAAGTTATACAAGTGATAAAACAGGTTTCATGGCTTCTACATTGTTAATTTTGTGTTTATTCGAAAATTAGCTTTCTGTTGACTTTTTATAATTAAGTTTGACCCGAGAATTGACCTAGTTAGAGTGGAAATGAGAGGGTGCCCTTTTAAGGGTTTATTACCCACATAATTACCAAATCAAAGCTAATTTCAATTCGAGAATTGACTGGACCATTAGTGATTAATCACTAAGTCAAACCTTAATTACGACGGTTTTGACTTTAGGCCATTAAACTAATAAAACACGATTAAAAGAGGTTAAGGAAGCTTACTGAAGTACTTAGCACGACTAATGATCCTTAGGGAATGATCTTGAGCTCCAGGAGACTCCAGAAGTTAAGTTAGAATGTTTTTTGAAAGTGAGCATTTGAACTTGAGAACAAGAACTTCTTATATAGTGACTTTGATGCAACAAGATCATCCCAAATGTCCCTATTGTTGTTGCCAGATGATCACAGTTGTACCTATTGCATGAAATCCCATTTGCACAGCCCCTGGTATCAGTTTCCATGCATATAAGTCGGTTAAACAGGCAGAACAGGCACCTGCCATGCATTTTCTGTCGCTGGCAGTTTCAGGCGGCCCGCGTAAGACCTACACAAGGTCTACGCGGCCGGAATGGCTCCCAAATCCGGTCACCAAGTTTGACAGATTTGCAATTTAGGTCCCTGGTCCTTCTAATAGTTGTTTTAACTTATTTTATTGCACTTTTAACCCTCCAACTTGACTTTTAAGGACTCCAAATCATAAACAAACTTTGTTAAGTCCCCGGTTAGTTTTACGATCACCCGAAAAGTCCTGAATTTCAACGTTGACGCTTTTAACCCCTTACTTACGAATGTTAGCGTATCTTTCTCATACGATATCGAAACCTTGTGAAATTTTTATCACTTATTCTAGTGAGCATAATTAATCGTTACAAAGCTTCGGGTTCGCTAAAAGGTCACTCAGAGGTATAAATTGAACATGTTGACACATTTAACCCTTGCGGTTTGTAAACTTTCACTTTCTTCCACAAATGGCTTCATATGATTCATAATTCATTCGTTTAAGGGTATAAACATCGTGTAGGGTTGTTGAAAGGTATAATTATCCAATGTTTACACTTTGAATCCTTTTACACATATACTTTCTTTGTTTGTCAACTTTAGTCCCTCATATTTGATACATTACATGTCTAAACTCATGACATGTGTCTTCATTATATTGGACATGATTTTACGAGGTGTTACATGACCACGATGTGGAACACAATCGTTCTTACCGTGACCTGCATCCTCATGTCAACTGCAAACACAGATTACAAAAATACATCTGTAATAAAACCCCTGTGATACATTAAACCCTGTGATACATTAAACCCTTGTGATACATTAAACCCCTGTGATACATTAAACCCCTTAATCCACTGTGATACATTAAACCCTTGTTCGATTATACCTGTCAAACCCATGTTTCAATCATTCATATCAAACCCCTGTTTCATATCAAACACTGTGATTCCCCTGTTTCAATCATTCATATCAAAATCAAAATGAACTAAATGTCACACCCCAACCGATGGCGGAAACATCGGGGCGTGGTACTGAGCGAAACAGATTGTCCAGAAGTTTCCATAACAACTATGATTACCAATTATTTAAAGCATCACGTCCCATACCATGACATAAAAAGTAACATAATTATTACAGGCAAAGTCAAGACAAATTGTTCTGTTTCGACAACTCAGAATTTAAGTACAGACAATTCGTTTATTTGTTTCTAGACCTTTCCTAGCCTCGATTTCACAGCAAGCCAAGCATTTAAACATTTTAAGCACATGTCACATACGTTAAAGTAAAAGTCAATACACAAAGTGTAAAGGTGAGCATACAAGTTTGATTGATATAATATAGTTCGAAATCGTTTACGCATAACCAGCACGTACACAGTGTGAAATGAAGCACGTAAGTTATCGACATGATCCTATCAATACCAATGACTGCGGGTTGACTGCGCAAGGCAGTTCGTAATACACACTCACCACTGTGAGCCATGTAATTAATTGTCCTTAACAACCCCTGAGTGAACAGGTGCTGAGTCCAAACTATAGTACTATCGTTGCTAAGGCAGGTAGACAACAATCCATGTGTAAACATAACAAACAAGCATTCATTAAGTCACGTATAACATGCAATAGTGGTTAGCATTTAAAGTACGGCGTAGTGTGTTCGATGTGATTTAGAATAAGTAACGTATGTAACACCCAAAAGTGCATAAAGCAAAAAGGGTACGAGTATACTCACAGCGATGATGGATTGAAGGGAGCGCTAGAACAGAAAGTAGCCTGATCAGAACGATAGCATAACGATAAGCGGCGCGTAAAGCGATACAAGTGTACCATGGATCGGACGGTAATCCTTTCGGATGGCAATCTGATCGGATGGCCGGTCGATCGGGTGGCAATCCGTTCGGATGGTCACCCGATCGGGTGGCCATTCGATTGGATTGTCACCTCGTTTGGTGAGGATGTGTTTGTGTATGATGGTTTGCCTTTTGAAGTTTTCGTTGTAGCATTTTAAAAATAGAGAAGTATCTCTACCCTTTAGGTCTGTCGATCGAACGGGCGTTCGATCGGACAGCAATCCGATTGGCGAGACTTCTCAGTTTGAGAACAAGTTCACAGCAGGACGGTCACTCGATCGGATGGCTATCCGATCGGGTGGCAATCCGTTTGTATTGAACTTGTTGAAAAATTGATTAAGTATCCAAGTCCCCAAACGTCACACGATCGGACGGTCACTCGATCGGATGGCAATCCGATCGGGTGGCAATCCGTTTCAACGTTCATATCCTTGAATAGGCTGAAAAGTAGTTTAAGTGTGGGACCCAAGTGCAACCCGATCGGATGGTCGGTCGATCGGGTGGCAATCCGTCCCGACTATCCGTTCGTCTTTGACACTTGACTCGTTTGAAGTTTTGAAGCGTTGAACGAGATATTTTGATAACATGCTTGAACAACAGAACCCTCAACCCGGCCCAAGTGACCCGACCGAATAGGAATCACCCTAGTCCGACCGGTTCACGGTTCGAGTCGGTAGTTCATGTTCAAACCTGAAGTCAATACCTCTTGGATAAAATTCGGATCTGGAACTAATACACCACCAAGAATGGGTAGAAGATCAGAACGAGCTCCGATTCTATCGGGTTTGAGTGCATTGAGTGTAAAAGAGTTGAAAGAAAGTTAGAAAACCATCTTTCAATCCTTTTCACCATGAATATGTTCAGATCTATGAAAGATCTTTGTTTATTCATGTGGAAATCGTTCAGATCTAAGTTGTTCTTGGTGGATTGAAGCCAAAGCATGAAGTTCATAAGAACACCATGATGACATCATCCTAGAACACCTCAAATCCACTGATTTCACGGTTAAAAGTTAAGATTCAAAAGATAGAAAGGTGTAGGAGTGCGTGTAGATCAAGAAAGTACAAGATTTAGGTTGAAAACTTACAAGAATCGGAAGAAATCACGAGAAATGAAGGCTGGAGCGAGTTGGGTCGAGTGGGAGCTATCAACATCAAGTGCTGTGACATATGAGGGTATTTATAGGGTTTCCATAAAAGGAAAGTGGAGGAAGGGGGCTGGTCGATCGGGTGGCAACCCGATCGATTGGCCACTCGATTGGAGTGTCCGGCGCGACGAGTTTTGCAGTTTCGTTTCGAGTGCTGAGCGTTGTGATGCGGTTCTAGAGAGCGACGCGATAGATTTACCCATCAAATTACTTTTAATCGCAACTACTATATCTAACATACAATCACTATAAGCAACTTGCGTTTAGCGTTTTCAATTCGAATTGCGATGCGATAGATTGCGATTTCGATTAACACCTCAACATAAACATAACATGCACAAGTAACACATAAATAGCACACACACGTAAAACAATATCCAAGTCACGTAATTCGAGTTGCAATTGCGATAGTGATAAGCGATAAATCGATTAAACATGCGATTAATATGCGATAAAACCTCGATTATTAACAAGTACTCCACATAATACAACTAATGCGATAACATAAACAGAATATCTACAAGTCAAAGAAGTCAAAACAGGAGTTGAGCAAGGAGTGACAGATCGCAATTAGCAATCTTGTCTTCCTTTGACTTCAATCTTGACTTTGACTTTGACTTTCGAAACACGGGGTGTTACACTAAACCCTTGTTCGATTATACCTGTCAAACCCTTGTTTCAATCATTCATATCAAACCCCTGTTTCATATCAAACACTGTGATTCCCCTGTTTCAATCATCCATATCAAAATCAAAATGAACAGCCTTGTTCGATTATACCTGACATGTGGCTCAACATTTCTCTGATCGTCGTCCCAATCGGCATTTCTATGAGCTGTGGTGTGATCGCCTGAGATGTTGCCGGTGGTGTGTTCACCCGAGATGTCGCCGGAGAGAAGATATGGGATTGGTGGAATGCTTGGGGGGTAAGGTGGAAATGAAAGTTATTATATAGGGTGTTGTGTTGACGAAGCTATAAAAAAACAAGTGGAAAAGACAATAATACCCTTTGACCGTTAATAAGTGAGCTTGACTTTAAACAGATTTCAACACCGCGCGGGGGGGGGGGGGGGGGGGTAATATTGCAGCGTTTTTCAATAGTTGAGGGGTAAGACAACAAAATTTAAAGAGGTAAAATTGCAGTTTACTCTTTTCAATATATATGATTTTATTTTGACTAGTAATATGCTCATTTTTATTGTCTCCAACTACACCCAGATATAAACATATTTTGTCTCACACAAACATCTTTCTATGATCATTTAGCAACATAAAACCGACAGCTCGGATCATAAATTCATGTTTACCTACACAGAATCATAAAAAAGGCCTCAAAGCACCATTGGACATTCTCAGATCTTTAGCTATGTCTGAGAATTCTCAGACCTTCGTCATCAGCAAGCCGTTTTGAATCGTTGTTACTAAATATGTTAATCCACGACGACCATTTAAGTAACTTACTCGATATCTTATATAATGAGACAGGACGGTTATAAGGATGAGAGGCATTCAATGCAGAACCAACATTATATATAAAACCATAAGAACCGTATAATACATTTGTACGTAATACTCTGTGTCATAACTATAGTCAAATATATACAAGTGTTTATACGGTTCTTATAGCGCTCTATTCATAATTGAATGTCTTAAACATTAATCTATAAACTAACTGCTTCAAATATCCTACAAATCAAAATCCAATTTACAAAAAAGTAAAAAAAAAAAACGATCCTAGATATTTGGCAAACAAAAGGAGTAAAAGTTACTTTCTTTTGACATTTATGTGGTTCAGATAACAAAATCTAAATAGAAAACATCACCCCCCAAAAAAGAACAAATGTTAAGATTATGCTGTGCAAATCATGTATAAGAGCTGTTCATTGTTCTGCTGGATTCCTATCATCATCAAACACGTGTGCTACTATTCACCAGCATAACAAAATCTGACGATTGTCAACCATGGTTTGACCAACCCAACCTAAAAGTCTCGTCCTTTATACGGCATTTCCTGTATGAGATGAAAGATGGTACGTTTTCGTACGTATATAGGTATAATAGATTGCAAATAAATTACTAAATATTCCCTCAAAACTTGATATAATATCATATTTACCCAACTAAAAATCATAACATCAAATATACCCATTTCAAAATTTATTTACACCCTTTCCTTAAAAACTCGCCTTAGGATAAACAAGACTGTGGATTGTAAGAATAAAGAGAACGGTATAATGGTCATTGTATCTAAAAAATGGGTAAATTTTTTTAAGGTATTTTCATTGAATATTTTGATATTATTTTCCAGCATTTATTACAACGAAAATGTAATGAACTTTCATGTTTGTTGTCATTCTTATGTAGCGAAATACATTTTTTTACAGTTTAACGCAAAGAACCATTAAACGGATAGACATAGAATAAGTTACAAGTCAACTCTTTCTTACCGGAGGATAAGTTGGCATGTATACCACCTGCCCGGGTTGACCAAAAAGCATCTGTTGCCCATACTGCAATAGAATTACCATTTTACCCATGTCAGAGTATAAAAACACCCCAGTAAATAAAAAAAGAGCAGGTGGAACCACCAACATACCTGTGGACCATTCGAGTGATAATATGTCGGTGGGGGTTGCAAAGGTGTTCCTTGCGGACCAAAAATAACAGGCTGGTGTGGCGGAAATGCAGGTCCCATCTGCAAAGATAAATACACATACAGATTTAAAAAAAAAAAAAAAAATCCATTGTAAGTTTGTAACTATTATTGAAAACTTACTCCAACGCCAACAGGCATGCCATGCATATGTGGGACCGGGCCCACATTAGTCGGGTAGTAAAAGGAGGCATCGGATACAGGAGATGCAGCCCTTAATGGTGCCGATAACGGAACAAAACTCTTGGCGTTTGGGTTAAATCTGAATTCCTGGACGTATAACGATAAACAGAAAGTCAAAATTGTTTAAAAAAAGGATATTTCACAGCAGCCAGATATTTTATTAAGAAAATGAGTGATCACTGTGACAAACTATAACCATCATAATCAGTTATATCCATATGATACTATCAGTGTTATGATTCCTATTTGTATAAATTAAGTTCTTATACATCCTTTTGAAAAGAGTAAAATGTCATTTCCGTACCTGAGGTTTGGCCAGTTTTGCGACTTTCGTCCAAAGGTTTGTTTTTCCGCATCTGGATCCAAAAGGTTTTAAATCTTGCCATTTTCATCTGGCTCATTAACTCCATTCATTTTTCTCTGTTAAATCAAGGGTATTTCCGTCTTTTTTGCTAACTTAAAGGGCAATTCGGTCTTTTTTCACTTTATGTAAAAAGACCGAATACCCTTGACAGAATTGACTTTTAACTTAACAAAAAAGACGGAAATACCCCTGACTTAACGGAGAAAAATGGATGGAGCTAACGAGCCGGATGAAAATGGCAAGATTTTAACCTTTTGGATCCAGATGCAAAAAAACAAACCTTTGGATGAAAGTCGCAAAACTGGCCAAACCTCAGGGGCAAAAATGGCATTTTACTCTTTTAAAATTTAAAGATTCATCATTCATATCCTTCTAAATTTCATAAAAACACTAACAAAATCTTATTTACGATTTCATGGTTGCTAAAACAAAATCAGGAAAATATTAACCATGAAATGGGTAAATACAATATTGATGAAATTGCCCGTATTATATTTACAACAACCAGATATGGAATGTTAACCTTTGCATGAGGATTCAAAGTTGACTTTTCTGATGTTAAAGAGCCCACTGATGAACTAGGTGATAATCCGGGGCCACTTGAAGCAGGGGCAGCATTTCCAGATTCTGATGTAGATGATACTTCACTAGAATTCGCCTTTTCTTGAACGTTAGATGAGACATGGGATGGTGCATGCGCAGTAGCAGTTGCTGAAAGTCCTTTATCAGTACTTTCTTTATTTGGATCTGCAGAAACATCTATAGATAAGAGAATATTATATGAAAAAGAAACAAACAGCCAGTTGTCACTAATATAAACAAGAAAGATTATCATTGCCATAGGTATAAAAAAATACTAACCCTCGGATTTTGAAGCCTGGCTTTGCTCATACAACTGCATTAATCAAACACAATATGAACGGTCAGAAATTATTATAATTATAGATCATAATAGCATACATATGGACATCTAAAAGGAGTAGTTAGCCAGTGGTAAGTGGTAAAAACACAAAATTTACCATGTGCTTTTCTGTATCATCTTTAGTGTGATTACTTCCAACACGCTGTTGATTAGTCTGATTGTTTTCAACACTGTACAAACAAAGGCTTAGTGGGAAACTTGATTTAAAAACAGATCTTACCAGTTGACTGTACATAAAACATCACAATTTGAAAGGAAAAAAAAAACCAATATATATATACATACATGCTTTGGCCATCTAGAGCATCAGATGGATGGAAGTCATTGCTAGTACTCAAAATGGAATCCGAAACATCTCCAAAAGTTTCATCATTTCGTGAATCCAAAACGTCTTCATTTTCTTCATAACCACTATCATCAACCACGCGAGTAACAGATGAATATTTAGTTTCTTCATCGAGATCAAACTTGTCATGAAAGTGGATGCCTCTTTCCTAATTACAAAAAAAAAAAGTAAAGGGTTTAAGAATTTATAAAATTTGTTTCAATAAAAAAAACAGTGGATTAGTATGAAGAAGCAAAAGCTTACTTCTGCTAAATGAAGATCTTGGGTGTCCTCACCCTCGATTTCTCTAGCTAATCTTAAGGCTTCCTTTTCTAACTCTCTCATTTGAGGGCCTCTATCAAGCTTTGTTGTGTAGAGCTCCTCGTTAAAGGTACTTTTTACTCCAAATAATGTTGCATTTGCTTCAAATTGATCCCAACCCCTGTGCCAGTGATGGTCAAATGTATTGTCTAGTTCAGGGCACTCTGGATGATCATCATCTGGGACCCACGGTTCCAACTCTCGTTCCAAGTCAACATGCCGGGAATGAGAAATATTAGAGTCTATCATAATGTCATGCAGTTGATCATGCTCAAGTTCATTCATTGACCCATCCCTAGTCATCAATACACTCTGGCACCAATAATAAAAGAAAAAATGCATTTTCATCAATACATATAAATAAGAGTAAAGTACACGGATGGTCCCTATGGTTAACCAAAATTTTGGATTTAGTCCCTACTTTTTTAAAAGTACATGTGATATACATCAGGTTCGGTTACTGAAATGGGTTAACTGGGTCACATTTTTACCCGCATCCGAACCCGAACACCCGCCATGATCCGACCCATCTGCAGCAAATTAGAGCCATCTTTTTATTTTCTATTTTATTTCCAATTTATGCAACTTAATTCCCACGTTTCCTTCTTTTTTATTTTTCTGCATTTTAGTTCAAAGTTTGTGATGGTGGTCAAAGTCAGTTTGCATGTTTTTAGGTAGTGGGTCAGTTTCTTTTTTTGTTTCTAGATGTACGAGCAAATGGCAAGATGCAAAGGGGTGTTTTGTTTTGTGAAAATATCTATGTTAATTTTACTCATTGGATTATGAGTTGAGTTAATATTATTCCTTGCTAGTTCAAACTTGGCATGATTCAATGGTGTTCTTGGAGCCTAGATTAGAGTCAAGTGGTGTATCTGTATCTTGATTCTTGTTTAGTTTTGCCCTAATCGTTTTTCTTGCGTGGTGTTTCTGTAACACAAGAGACCGTTAGATCTATCCGTTTTATTTAGAGTTTTTTTAATTTCCTAGCCGTTACTGAACCGATTGCTATCAACACGGATGGTCCCTGTGGCTTGCACTTTGTAACGCATTTAGTCCTCATCTAACAAATCTAAAGGTTTCGGCTGGTCCAAGTAAGGGACTAAATCCATTACATAGTACAAACGACATGGACCATCCATGTAGGGATGGCAATGGGTCGGGTTCGGGTCGAGTATTGGTAATCTCATACCCATACCCGGTTGTGAAATCATGTCCCATACCCGACCCAATACCCGTCGGGTATATATCGGGTAATTACCCGTCGGGTACCGGGTATACCCGCAGGTATCGGGTATACCCATTAGTGTTAGGGTTATCGGATCAGAGTAGGCTCGAGCGGAAGCGGAACAAACACACACACACACTAGCAGAAAATAAAGAACACGAGAATTTACGTGGTTCGGTCAAGGTGACCTACGTCCACGGGTTGCAACTAGGGTTTTACTTTTATTAGATGCTCACAACTGTTTTCAGAATGATACAGACTACAGTTACATAATAGGTATTTATAGAACAAGATTAGGGTTTCCTACTTGGTCAACAAGTTAACTAAGTGGGCCTAATAACTAGGGCCGGCTAACCCTAACTAGGGCCGGCTACCCTAAAGCCTACGAACCCAACAATCTCTCACTCGGAGGCTTTGCATAGTCCACAAAGTGCATCCAAGAAACCCATCACCAGTAACTTCAGTAATCTTTACATTCAAGTCTTCCCAGCCTCCAGTTCCAAGAACAAGCTAAGACTTCAGTCACATCCAAGCCACCTAGTTGCAACCACACCTCTCATCAAGTACCTGAGAGACCAGTTGAAGCTCCCACAAGCTCCAACCCAACAGTCTTATCAGACTCATTCTCTATCTCAACCGGCTTGCGCGATCCACCAGCTCCAGAGATACACCGAGAATTAATACCACTCTCCACATTTTGCAAACTATTTCCAGGAGAGCTTTTTTCTTCAGTCGGAACCTTCGTCTTCAAAACCCAACGGTTCTTTGTGATTGTACCCGGAACACGACCCGTGCTCCCACAGTCCCACTATCACCAAATCCCCTGACTGGCTTAAACTTAGACCCCCGACCACATTCAACTGACATCCCCAAAGCACCAGGATTCAAGTTCGCAAATTGAACCCTCTTCCGCTTACTAGATTCATTGAACCAGACTTTATGTTGTACAAGGACGGCTACTCCCTCAACAGGTATCTCAACTAGATACAACGATCCTCGTCTCCTCCCACAGGCAACAACAAGATTTCCATCAATCACCTTCCACTTCCCACCACCAAACTTAACATCTAGTCCCTCTTTATCCAGTTGACTAACAGAAATAAGTTTCTTCGTTAAACCTGGAATTACCCTGACGTTCTTTAAGTTCCATGTAGTGCCCAGTGGAGTCTTCAGATTGACATCTCCCATACCCGTAACATTAAGAACATGACCGTTAGCTAATCGTACCTTTCCAAAGTCTCCTTTTTTCAGATTCACCATCGTCTCCCCGCTGTGCATGGCGTGAAACGAAGAACCAGAATCCATAGCCCAAGAATCTATAGACTCTTCACAGCAAACCAGTACGTTACCGTCAGATTCATCTGACACAACACTGTTTACATGCTGCTTACCATCCTCTTTCTTAGGATCAGGACACTCGTTTTTAACATGCCCCTTTTCACCACAGTTCCAGCACCTCACATTCTTCCCAGCTTTAGACAAGCTTTTCCCACGACTCCCACTGCTTCTGTTATTACCTCTTCCCCTACTAACACTGAACATACCAGAAGTAGATCCTCCACTAGTGTTCCTCCGGCGAACGTCTTCACCCAAAACACTATCCCGGACCCGATCAAACTTCAAATTTCCAGTTCCAGCAGTTTCAGTGACCGTTGTCACAAATCCTGACCAACTATCAGGTAAGGAAGATAACAAAACCAGAGCCTGAGTGTCATCATCCAACTTCATGCCCAAAGTTGCTAACCTGGACAAAATTGAATTGACCTCGTTAATGTGATCAGCAACTGAACTGCCTTCGTTCATTCTCATATTAAACAGTTCCCTCATCAAGAACACCCTATTACCGGCAGACGGCTTCTCATACATATTTGACAGAGCTTCTAACATATCACGAGCAGTTGTTTCTTTCATGATATTAAATGCAACGCTCCTCGTTAAAGCCAATGTAATTTTACCTCTTGCCTTTTTGTCCTTTGAGTTCCAAATTGCTTCGGCAGCTTTATCCATTCCAGCAGGTTTTTCTTCCAGTACCACATCCAAATCGCATTCACCAAGCAACGCCTCTATTTGCATTCTCCACCAAGCAAAATCAGTACCGTTGAACTTCTCGATTCGGAACTTCCCGTCTTCAGCCATAGCAAACGAGAAAAACCAGAAAAAACCACAAGGAACCAAGCAACCGAAACCTGAGCAACTTTCAATAAACCAGAAACCCGAACCAGCGACTTCTCTTGCAAACCCGAGCGTAAAATCAGCGAATAACCAGGGTTCAAGAACCGAAACCCTAATCGCCAAACACCCCAAAACCACCAGATCTGCAACAGCAAACCCTACGGCGCAAACCCTAGACCTTACGAGCCGTAACCAGAGAATAGGTACAACCGAAACCCTAGACCTCAAGATCTCTCGTCCAGCTCTCTCCTTCTCATGCGATAACCGTGTGAACCGTGTATTTTACTGAACCTTTGGCTCTGATACCACTTGTTAGGGTTATAGGATCAGAGTAGGCTCGAGCGGAAGCGGAACAAACACACACACACTAGCAGAAAATAAAGAACACGAGAATTTACGTGGTTCGGTCAAGGTGACCTACGTCCACGGGTTGCAACTAGGGTTTTACTTTTATTAGATGCTCACAACTGTTTTCAGAATGATACAGACTACAGTTACATAATAGGTATTTATAGAACAAGATTAGGGTTTCCTACTTGGTCAACAAGTTATCTAAGTGGGCCTAATAACTAGGGCCGGCTAACCCTAACTAGGTCCGGCTAACCCTAATTAGGGCCGGCTACCCTAAAGCCTACGAACCCAACAATTAGTTTGTTAAAAGATATACATTGGGGTTTCCAAATACATTTTTTACTATTATAATTATTATATAATTTTATTTATGAAACAACTATTATAAATTAAAAATATACATTACATACATATAAGTTTTATCATAAATTAATAATAACTTTAAAATATTTATACACTTATATGTATATACTTCACAACATACAAAATATAAATACTATCATCACATACATATGCTAAAAGAAAATTTATTTTTTTCATATTATGAACATACTAAAATAAATCACTAATAGATAAGGGTTAATGGAAAATAAAAATATAAATTAAAAACTTCGGGTATATGATCGGGTATATAGTTCGGGTAAACGGGTATGTGATTTCGGGTAATCGGGTCGGGTATCACCTAATCCCATACCCGACCCATACCCGTGAAAATTTTTAAAACTAATCCCATAACCGAACCAATGCCCGTTGGGTATCGGGTATACCCGTCGGGCTCGGGTATTTTTGCCATCCCTACATCCATGTAGCTTTGGCAAAAGTTGGGGACTAAATGCGTTTCAAAGTGCAAACCACAAGGACCATCCGTGTACCTTTGGAAAGCCAGGGACCAAATCCAATTTTTTTGTCAACCACAGAGACCATCCGTGTACTTTACTCTATAAATTAACCAACAAAACATCCTAAATACTTAACTTTTAAGCTATCCCTTAAGTCTAAACATCTCCAGAAAGATAGTTGTAAGAATATGATTTTTTAAAGATGACTGAATATAAAAGCAAACCTTAGCTACAATCTGCACAAGTTCTTTAGCAGGTATTATTAACATCTTAGAAGGGGGCTTTTGAACAGCATCTAAACTGTTTTTCTGTCCATGAGATGAACCAGCCTTTGTTACACGAGCCATTTTCAAGATTATTCCTGCAAATAGCAAGCAATAATATATTCAGAAAAGAAACTATGCATTATTTTAACAATAATATGAATAGGGCTGCAAACAAACTGAACGTTCAGTGAACAGTTCGTGAACCGTTCGGCGGGAAGTTCGTTTGTGTTTGTTCGTTTAATAAATAAACGAACACGAACAAAAAATTCTGTTCGTTTAGTTAAACGAGAGACCGCGTTCGTGCATTTATGTTCGTGAACGTTCGGTAACGTGTTTGCTTATGTTCGTTTGTGTTCAATAGTTTGTTAGTGCTTTTAACTTTTATATTTTATTTAAATACTTCAAAATGCTGACAAATAAAATATTTAATAAGCATCACTGTATTTTATTATTCTATTTATGAACGCTTGTTTGTGTGCGTTTGTTTTCATTTGTGTTTATGAACATTTGAGTGTGTCCGTTTGTGTTCATGAACGTTTGTTTGCATTTATTACCTAAAAATCTAACATTAACAAACGAACATGAACACGTTCATTCCTGAACGAACGAACACGAACAGAAAATCTCGTTTGGTAAGTGTCCATGAAAAGTTCGTGAACACATATACTTCTGTAACAAACGAACACAAACAAGGCCTTGTTCGCGTTCGTTCGGTTCGTTTGCAGCCCTAAATATGAATGCCAAAGAAAGTACCAAAATCTTTCTCAGCATTTGTGGCATGAAATATTCCAGTAAACACAGAACCATCGATGACCTGGACCTCCACCTGGTGCCCTATGAGGCATGTTGTTGTATAAACTAGTCGATGACGAGACAGGCTTTCAATTCCCCCTTTGCTTTCAGTTTCTAAACATAGACAAACTGAATTTAGAATGATGGCATTGTAAAATCACAAGACGATTGGGTAAAAAAAGTTGTACCTGCTGTTGTCGTTCTGCTGATATTTGATTTTCCAGAACGGAATTTATTTTCCACTTGAGTGCCTGTTTCTTTTTCACCCCTTCTACGAGCGAATCCATTTGCGGATGATCTGGACTGTGCAACTTGTTGTGGGTTCATTCCGGAACCGAATTAATAATGTATCTGCCAAAAGAAATCATCATGATCTGCTAAAAGGTGCCAGAGGTGATTTTGTAAATAAAACTTATAAAAAACGCAAGTGTAATCTGTATTTATAGATATATAGTGCATTTCTATTTGTTTCCTTTAATAGCATATAATCCCAATGAAAGCATCAGTTTGCTTTCTTATTGTAAAAAATGAAGATGATAATTCTTCATTCAACAAAATTATCTTTCATACAAATAGATTATAGTATTATACCCTGTTCAACATCATACAACTGCATTCGACAAAATTATCTTTCATACAAGACCTAAGTTTGTACATACTTACATAAACACCAACCATTCCAGCATAAGTTTAAAAAGTGCAATCTTAGGTAGGACTACTTTTATTTACGACCAACATCAGAATGCTGGTTACAACATGACCCGCATTTTACTAGGGTTTGATAATTCTTCACGTAGGACTGCTTAAACAGACACCACGTGTTACACAAGCCCCCATTGCTTTAATTATATACGGCTGCTTAATCGACGGTGTGGAAGTTAGGTATCCACAAAAACTTCGCTTGGTAGCTAACTGTTGAATCGAGTGACATTTCATGTAAGCCACTAAGACCTAAATGTATAAAGTTCCTACTTCCTGCATGATGTGTTCATGATTAAATAGCCAAATAACATAACTAAGATAAAAGGTGTCTATTGTGCAGTGTGCCTGTTTGATTCAAAGCTCTCCCCTCTACTATGCAACAACAGCGTAAAGAAATTCACTCGTCGACATGGGACACACCTCAACAAATTAGGCATATATTCACTCGTCGGGTTTTTATCAAAGAAAATGCTTCAATATATTCAAGCAGTGCTCTTAATTATACATAGATAACAACAGAAATAGCAATTTCCCTTCATTTTCTTCTTGAAGTTTCAATCCTTAAGCAACTAGTGGAGATAAAGAAGGTCCTCCGTCATCCTATTGCAGGCTTCTTATCATTTTCCATTCAATGTATACAACTGCAACTAGAGCTGAATTTGAGGAAACATATAGGTATAAGTATAACTTGCAGCGAGTTGACGTAGGTTAGCTCCGCGCATTCATTTGTTTTCGTATTGTAATCGGGTGTCAAATGTTGAATGCCTAACAATAACTCCAATGCCTCACCTTCTTAAGTTCTCAAATCTTATAAACCATACAACTACAGACACCAAAAACCCTAATCACCTAATAAAAACCAGAATATCAGCATATGGTTCTAATTTCAGAAGAATCCTAAATCACAATCAGTACAATGAAACTTGTATCTAAAAGCAAAAACCCTAAACCTAAACTATTGGCATCATGTTGCATATAACCGATTCACACAATCATTAGGTATGTATCCAACTACACAATTCATAATCAGAAAAACCTGTTCCTCTAGTATGTGTGCGTGACATCATCATACGTCAATATACGGCGATAAATTCAGACGATTGTATAATGAAAGAAAGAAGGATTACCGAAAATACGTTGAAAAACGATGATCAGAAAAGAAATCGTGTTGAAATAGGTGAAATCAAGGAACAATTCGTACTTTTGTGACTGATTTCTTGGTGGATTTCGGAAACAAATGAAAGTTCAGACCCTAAATCCAGCGAATAGCAGTAGTAGTAGCGTGTGATCGTGATCGTTTTCGTTTTCCCCCAAATTTACCCACCAAAGGCTTAGGTTAGGTTTTCCCATGCCTGTTCATTGTTCGGGCGCTCGACGCTCACTCGAAAAATGCTCGGAATTTGCTTGTTCGATTTAGCATGATTGAAAAAAAAACTCGGTTCAGATCGGTTCGATTTGTAAACGAACCGAGCATGAGCAAAGGTTCGCTCAGTTCGGTTCGGATCGGTTGGCTCGATTTATTTTTTAATATGTACATGTGCGTGTGTGTGTCGTTTTTAATGAAATGACTAGAGGCCCACATTAACAATGTTTGGTCCAATCTATCTATATCTATATCTATATCTATATCTATATCTATATCTATACTACTTTATAAAGCATATAGAAAGGACTTCTTAATGTCTATACTACTTTATAAAGCATATAGAAAGGACTTCTTAATGTCCACAAAAATTTCCTTAAAACACCCCTAAAGCATGCTGTACAAGTATTTTAAGCATCAGAAAACATCACTTTCCACTTATACCCTTTACAACCCTTTAAAGCTTCTTGTACAACCATTTAAGCACAAGAAAACACACATCACATATACAACCCTTCACACGGATCATTACTTCACACGGATCATGATCCCCACCGTCCATTGCTTTACACGGATCATGATCTCCACCGTCGCTTTTGAAAAGAAAACTGTCCTGCAAAGCCTGCGAGTGCCTGCTATACCCACCTTTACGTTCAGTCCACAAACTCATTTCTCTCTCTCTCTCTCATCTCCATTTTCTCTGGTTTCATAATCTTCGTTTGATTTTCCTTTAATTTAGGGTGGATTTCTGATAAAATTAATGCATATGATGGTTTATTTTCGTATGATTTAGGGTGGATTGCTGATGGTTTGGTGGGGTTATTGATGTCGAATGTGCCTCTAGGGTTTGGATTTGCTATGAAATAGAACCAGGATTGTAGAAAGATGGATTTGAATGAGCTTATTGTTATTAAGCAAGCGGTAATGGAGGATCTTTAAGGAATCATGGGAGTTTTCATCTCGGTACCAGGTAAGTAAATAATACGATTTTTCTTTATCTATGGTTAGAAGCATTATACAAGAGTCAAATCGCTGAACAAATTCGTGTATCAAGGTATTAGTGATCTTTTTTGTTTCTCTCTTCCTAATATTTTTATAAATTTGTCATAATTTTGTTTATATGATTTTTCATTTGAACTATCAAGGTACTGGTGCGTTATGTATGTATTTTCCTCCTCTGCATCACGTTTTTAATTTGAGGCAACAAAAGTGAAGGAAGAAGAAAATCTGCAGAGATATTGAGATTGTTTTCTTACTTTCATCTCCTTTTTTGCGAGGCTGATTCTTTTCTCTATTTGGAGAACGATGACCACGATGTTGGCCAAAAACACACACACAAGGGACACAAAAATGGATCCATCACAGAAGAGTTCTGCGTTATCAGTAGTGCTTGCAGAAAAGTAAGTTTTTTTTACTCCCAAATATCCGGTTTCTTTTGGTTAATTTCGATTTGTTGTGTGTATTTTTTTTGAATCACCATTGTGGTAGTAGGTCATGAAATTCGTGCAGTGATTTGGGATTTTTTGATACGATCTAACTACTATTTTGGCTATTAATTATTTTGATGGTTGTTGACCCATTCATTCAGAGGGATAAGGCAAGGATGAATTAGTTGGTTGATGCGGCTTGTCTTTCTTTAGCTTCAAAAGTTGAAGAGATCTAAGCCCTTTTCTGTTGGTGAAAGGTGATTATATGCTTGCTTTTTGATGTTGTTAGCTAGGTTTAAAATAATATATATGTTTTGATTTATGATTTTTAATTGTTGCTGAGTGAGGGTAAATTGGTAAATTGGTAAATTGGAGATTTTGCAAGTGTTATGATTTTTGTTGTAAATCTGTGTGTATAATGTTAGTTGTTGGTGAAAGTTGGTTATATGCTTGATTTTTGATTTTGTTAGCTAGGTTATATGTTGTAAATTTTGGGTTATATTAACCCAACTGTATATGTGATTTCAGCACTCATAAACGACACTTTGCACTGAAAACACAAAGACATGGTGAAATATTTTCTTTGATGCATCATATTGTCATGGGAGATGATCCAGAAGTTAGTAAGGCAAGCCATCACCTGATATATTTCTTGCAGCTGCCAGAAGATTCGACGTAAATATATTTCCAAAATTGTTGTATTTTTTTTTTTTTTTTGTAAAAACGATGCTGAGGCGCTAGGCGCAAAAAACAGTGCTGAGGCGCAGAAAACAGAAGGTCTGTAGTTATGGTTCCGGATCCATGACTGGATAGCGCTTTTCATAAGACCGCATATGTGGTTGTGAAGTCACTGTTGTGGACACTGAAGGCTGGAACCCAACAATGCCTCTTGGGCTTCAGTATTCTGTCTGATCAGCTGGCCAAATTCGATGCTTAACAGGGCCCGGGTCTGGGTTATCTTGCTGCTTCTGAAGGCCCACTTTTGGGTGGTTACTTCACTGTTGTAGAACTTCAGGTGAGGCTTTATATTTTCGAAAATTTTCAGTAAGTGTTCTTAACCTTATTTATATTTATAATCTTAATGGGTTTGGGTTTAGTCTAAATGGGTCGGCCAACCTGGTGTTGACCCGTCTAACCTTTTTTTTATTTATAAACTTAAATTTTTTTCTTCAGGTTCTCGGTTTTGGGGAATACATAGAAGATGTTTATGCTGCATACGGACAACACAAACTCGAAACAATGGTACTTGTTTTCAAACCTAAGACGTATGCTATAAGTAAGATGTCGATCATAGGTAATCTATATTTCAACAAGCTTAGGGATTCTAATATTCAATACTTTGGTTCTGATATTCGTATTCCTATTTCCATTTCAGGTCATTCAGGCTTGTTCTAATCTTATTGATGACAAACGTATATTCCTTTCTGAAATAAAGGATGACCATCCTCTTGATTGTCTTGTGGAAAAGCTTAAAATTGTGCGGGTTCCGTTAGATGTAAGGACTGGCTGCATATTACATTCTTATGTATTGAATTTCACATGTTTAAATTTTTATTATATACCTGTTTCAGGTTAAGCATACTCTTGGGGAAGTCTTTGCCCAATGCGGAGAGGTCTCAAGGATTTATATTCCTAAAGATTACGAGTCTGGCAGTCTTAAAGGGTACGGTTTGTTTTATACTGAATCTGTTGTTTGGTGGTTGTGGTCGTGGTGGCAGAGACGGTCGTGGAGGACGTGGTGGTGCTAGAGGTTGTGGCCCTAGCAGTGGCGAACCAGAGACCAACTAAAACACTGTTCATAATAAACTTTGACCCGGTTCACACAAGGGTCCGTGATATCGAGAATCACTTCGAACCCTATGGAAATGTTCTCCATGTTCGCATCAGGCGCAACTTTGCGTTTGTGCAGTTTGAAACACAAGAAGCCACAAAAGCTCTCGGGTGTACACACATGAGGTTTGTAAACTTTGTATGTTTTGTTTTCTTACTATTTTAACATAAGCTCTCAAAGATGACTTACGTATTTTTTTATTTGGTTGCAGTAAAATATTGGATCGGGTAGTATCAGTGGAGTATGCTCTAAGGGACGACAGTGAGAGAGGGTCCCGCTTAATCAGCCCTAGAAGAGACTATGGTCGTCGACGTGATAGTCCTTCTCGGTCATCGAGTCCTTATAGGAGAAGCAGACCAAGTCCTGATTACGGGCGGGCTCGTAGCCCAGTGTATGATAGGTACAGTGGGCCATCCTATGACAGGCCAAAGAGCCCTGCTTATGGGAGATACCGCAGGTAACGTGTTTTATGTTATTGGAAGTTTTTTGACTGTTTGAATGAGGACTTTGCTATACAATTGCATGCTAAACATGTTTTTTTCTTTGTACAGTCGGTCACCTGTTCGAAGGACGATAAGTTGAGAGACTGGTTGATAGTTTTATGGCACACAGAAGAGCTGTTAGCACAGAAGAACAATTTGCTGATGATCGTAGCCCAGTGTATGATAGGTACAGTGGGCCATTCATGGAAGCTTCTGCTAAAGAAGCTCCTGGGTCATCACACTTATATTTCTGTTGCATGTTTATAAGTCTAGCTTAACAAAGTGTTTTTTTGGATCAAATGGGTAGAAGAAATAAGACCAGCCAAAAGAGAATCAAGTGTGGTTCAAAGGTTTCCCAAAGGGAATTTTTAATGCACAGTGTTATTGTAACATAGATGATTGTAGTCTATTTAGATGCCTTTGCATTGATTCTTTTTTTTTCGGGTTTTGAACGGGTACCGTGCTCATCCCTACAAGCAGAAAGTGGAAAGGCGGATGGTGAAAGACTATGCATCATTGGTGGCTCTGCTGGCGCTGCCTTGAAGTGAATTGGCACTACTGTCTCTTTGATATAGTTGTGTTTGTTGATCTGTACATGAGGCTGGCATTACAAGTTTATTAACAACATTGATTGCTTAGAATATGCACATGTTTTATTTTTAAAGAGATTGATTTTGATAAGATTTTAAACCTTGTCGAAACCAAAAACATATATTTGGTAATACATGGAACCAAGTACCATCTATTTAAATTTGTCAAAACTGTTATAGTACAAAACTTGTTAGTATTATAATGTATAATGCAATGGTGATTTCTAGATAAAGTTGGGTTAGCATAAAAGATTATTTAACTTGAAAAAAGATTGTGGTCTCAGGCTACATGAATATAGTCATACGTCCCTACTTAGAGATAAAGGTGGATCCACATAAAAGATTTTAATAAATTAATCGATTTTCTTAATGATATAAGAGATAATGGGCATCTTTAGTTGAATCTAACTAATTAATTATCTTAGACTATATGTATGTGTTACGTGAATGTAATTTATGAACAAAAAGACGCAGGACGTAGATAGTGGGTCTTTCACATTTCATATCCACTAAACATGTATTGTGGTAACGTAAACAGGTTACCAACGTACTATACAATATATCATGAGAGGATTAACAAAATAATAGAAAACGAGTACCGTGTTGTGAATTGTCGGCGATGCTGCATCGCACGGGTTTCAAATAATAACATATAATTCAAATAATAACATACAAAGAAGATAAAGATGTTTGAAAATTTATATACTTTTTCTCCCAATTTTGCCCCTCCTTCATTAGAATTTAGAAGTCCCATTCCCTTCTTTAATAAGAAGTTTTCGAGTTATCACTTTCACTATTGGTTTCTAATTGAATGCTCCCTTAACGTTATACATATAAACAATAGCAAACTTTTGTACAAATATTGACACTTTCTTGAACTAAATGTAGGAAAAATAGTATCGTTTGTTGCGTTCACTTTTGTATGATGGTGAAATCAAACTCCTCCAACCATGGGTATACTAATGTACATGGCAAAAAGGATCAACATTATCGTAATCAATGTTTTTGCTCAAACACGAACATCAACCTTCTCATGCACACCCTTAGAATTACTAACAAGTGTTGTGTTTTCCGTTGCATCATGAATTTGGTTTTGGTTATGGCTCAAAACCGAACCGCCCAGTACATAGCCCTAAACTCACCAATCTAAGAGATATGTTTCCCGCCGCATCGCGCGGGTAAACGACTAGTATAATCTATATCTATATCTATATAATCTATAAAAGGAGATGAGAGGCTGATGTAAATCTGCCTACGTGTCAACCATCTAGGCATGCCACGTAAGATGTGTTGATGTCATAAATCCAATTTATTTATATATATATATATATATATATATATATATATATATATATATATATATATATAGTGTGAGGTTCATTGGGGAACACTAAAAAAGTGGGGAACCGGGGAACACTCTTAAAAATTTAACTTAACATGTTAAAAATTATTTTTTTAAACATCTTTTTCGACGCTTCTCCTTATATATACTTGTAGAAGCATTTTTAATGAAAAAAATGAAAAACTAAAAATATTAAAAAAAAACAATTAAAAAAAGGCTAAAAAATGTTTTTTTTAGAAAAATTATTTTTTTACTCGACTAGTTTCTCCTCCTTTTTATAAAGAAAAGCGCTGAAAAAATTTTTAAAAAAATTTATTTTTAACATGTTAAGTTAATTCTATAAGATATAACTGTTTTTTAAACATTTTTTTATATTTTTAGTTTTTGATTTTTTTTATCAAAAATGTTTCTACTTGTATTTATAAGAAAAAGCGCCGAAAAAAAATTAGAAAATATTTTTTTTAACATGTTAAGTATAATTTTTAAAAGTGTTCCCCCGTTCCCCACTTTTTTAGTGTTCCCCAATGAACCCTCCCCTATATATATATATATATATATATATATATATATATAAACTATTATATAGATACCATTTTAATTTGAAATCTGGCTCCACTTTCAAAATTTTAAATTTCAAACCATTCTTTAAATCCCTCTCTCTCTCTCAAACCATTCTTTAAATTCATCTCTCTCTCTCTCTCTCTCTCAAACCATTCTTTAAATCACTCTCTCTCTCTTCTCCATCAGATGGTTGGGGTTCAAGGCCACGACTACGGTGCTTATCTTCTTATCTTCTCCATCGATTTGGTATGGCTGATCATCTTTGTGTTTGCCTTATCTTCTTATCTTCTCCATCGATTTGGTATGGCTGATTAAATCAACAAGTTTTATTCAGGTTACATGTGCTTTGAGTTATCTTAAAACCGGAACCACTATTGTCGGCTTGATCTTTGAGGTATGTTTTGTTTTGTTTCAGTTATGTTTGATTGTGTAATTGTTGTGTTTGGTTTGAATTAGGGTTATTTGAAATAAGTATGTTTTACTATCTGATAAACTGGCATCATATCTTAGGCAAAGATCGTTTGACCGGTTTTTTTAAGATTCTGAAAGGACTGTACCCCCAAATTTTATCACAAACCTCTGTTTCTCCTGCTACAACGAGATCTGCGTTAAAAATCGGACCGAATTAGCTGTGCTTCGAGTTCATTAATCCTTGAACCTGATCCGTAATCATGGATCTGAATCCGGTACGTTTTCCGAATATCTAATTTCTTCTACGGTTCGAAGTAATTTTGTACGATTCATGTGTTAGGCTTTTGGTAGTTAGATCGAAATTTGTTAGGATAGATCTAGGGCAAATGTCTTGTGCCGTTGCAGTTGATTGTGCGTTTTGAGTGATTATGTTTAGTTGCGCATGCGATTGATAACTGATAAGTTTTGTAATGGTGTACGGATGTTGTTGGATTCATGAAATGTGGTGTGGATGTTGTTGGAACCATGAAATGGGGTGTGGATGTTTGTTGTTTTGATTGTTTGGGTTAGATGTTAGGTAGTTTTCGAACCTTGGATGTGATTTGCATAATGATTTCAATTTTCAAAGAGGTTTTATCTTTGTGCACATTGAGCTTTACATGTCTGCGAGAAGTGGCTTGGTTTTAAAAGTGTGAGGCGCACGGTTGCGACAGGGTCGTGAGCCAAGACTTACACGCTTGCTGAGTGTATGATATACCACTTATAAGGAACTAGGATTATTGGTTGTTTGGATATTTTGTTGGATGTTTTACTATCTGATAAACTGGCATCATATAAGCAGCTTATGGTGCAACAGTAACTTTAAGCTTAAAGTATGGCAAAAAGTAATTATGATTATGATCTTTTAATCGTTTATCAGTTTGCAGGTTTTTTACATTTGGGTATGTGCCTCTTAAAACATATCTACTGGATGGCGATATCGACTTAACAGCCTTCAGCGACAGTCCAAACTTGAAAGATTCATGGGCAAGTGAGGTATGTGATTTATTGCAGACCAAAGAAAAGAACGAGAATGCAGAATTTCAAGTAAAGGAAGTTCAATACGTTCAAGCAGAAGTACGTTTCTTTTCGTTTAACGTTTCTGTTTATCACTTAATAGACTGAAAACATTGGTCATTTAACTGTAGGTGAAGATTATAAAGTGTTTGGTGGAGAATATCGTGGTAGATATTTCTTTTAAACAGCTTGGATGGCTTTGTACCCTTTGTTTTCTTGAGTAGGTTAGTGTAATGCAAGTGTGTTTACACATATTATAAGTTTCATTTTACAACTTTCTAATAAAATATTAGTTGTGCAGGTTGACCATTTGATAAACCATAATCATTTATTTAAGCGTAGCATTATACTAATCAAAGCATGGTGTTAAGTGTAACACCCTTAAATTTCTACTCGAATTTAACAATAATTCATAAGATTTACATAAAAAAAATGACCCATTTAAAACATAAGTTCCAAAAGAAAATTTTTAAGGTAACAAACATTAGTCAACTACCGACTAATTCAAACATTCATAAGTTGTTTTGCAAACTAGTTACATCGTAAACATTGTCTAAACAAAGTTAAGTTAATGCGGAAGCTTCAAAAGTTGTGTTCGGTTCTTCAAAGCTTGCTTGACCATCATCCGTAGTCCTTGGTTACCTAAAAGCTGAAATGTTTACATTAAACATTAGTAATAGAATACTTAGAAATAATACATATTCGAAACTACGTCTAAAACGGATTCGAATTAACAAAGAAACACAAAACTCAACATGATTTCTAAAGCTCTACCGTAACTTACGGTAGGTACCGTAAGTTACGGTAGCTTCTGAGGATTTCTGATTGTTCTTGTTAGGGGTATCGGATCAGAGTAGGCTCGAGCGGAAGCGGAACAAACACACACACACACTAGCAGAAAATAAAGAACACGAGAATTTACGTGGTTCGGTCAAGGTGACCTACGTCCACGGGTTGCAACTAGGGTTTTACTTTTATTAGATGCTCACAACTGTTTTCAGAATGATACAGACTACAATTACATCATAGGTATTTATAGAACAAGATTAGGGTTTCCTACTTGGTTAACAAGTTAACTAAGTGGGCCTAATAACTAGGGCCGGCTAACCCTAACTAGGGCAGGCTAACCCTAATTAGGGCCGGCTACCCTAAAGCCTACGAACCCAACAATCTCCCACTCGGAGGCTTTGCATAGTCCACAAAGTGCATCCAAGAAACCCATCACCAGTAACTTCAGTAATCTTTACGTTCAAGTCTTCCCAGCCTCCAGTTCCAAGAACAAGCTAAGACTTCAGTCACATCCAAGCCACCTAGTTGCAACCACACCTCTCATCAAGTAACTGAGAGACCAGTTGAAGCTCCCACAAGCTCCAACCCAACAGTCTTATCAGACCCATCCTCTGTCTCAACCGGCTTGCACGATCCGCCAGCTCCAGAGATACACCGAGAATCAATATCACTCTCCACATTTTGCAAACCATTTCCAGGAGAGCTTTTTTCTTCAGTCGGAATCTTCGTCTTCAAAACCCAACGGTTCTTTGTGATTGTACCCGGAACACGACCCGTGCTCCCACTATCACCAAATCCCCTGACTGGCTTAAACTAAGACCCCCGACCACATTCAACTGACATCCCCAAAGCACCAGAATTCAAGTTCGCAAATTGAACCCTCTTCCGCTTACTAGATTCAGTGAACCAGACTTTATGTTATACAGGGACGGCTACTCCCTCACCAGGTATCTCAACTAGATACAACGATCCTCGTCTCCTCCCACTGGCAACAACAAGATTTCCATCAATCACCTTCCACTTCCCACCACCAAACTTAACATCTAGTCCCTGTTTATCCAGTTGACTAACAGAAATAAGTTTCTTCGTTAAACCTGGAATTACCCTGACGTTCTTTAAGTTCCATGTAGTGCCCAGTGGAGTCTTCAGATTGACATCTCCCATACCCGTAACATTAAGAACATGACCGTTAGCTAATCGTACCTTTCCAAAGTCTCCTTTTTTCAGATTCACCATCGTCTCCCCGCTGTGCATGGCGTGAAACGAAGAACCAGAATCCATAGCCCAAGAATCTATAGACTCTTCACAGCAAACCAGTACGTCACCGTCAGATTCATCTGACACAACACTGTTTACATGCTGGCTACCACCCTCTTTCTTAAGATCAGGACACTCGTTTTTAACATGCCCCTTTTCACCACAGTTCCAGCACCTCACATTCTTCCCAGCTTTAGACAAGCTTTTCCCACGACTCCCACTGCTTCTGTTTTTACCTCTTCCCCTGCTAACACTGAGCATACCACCAGAAGTAGATCCTCCATTAGTGTTCCTCCGGCGAACATCTTCACCCAAAACACTATCCCGGACCCGATCAAACTTCAAATTTCCAGTTCCAGCAGTTTCAGTGACCGTTGTCACAAATCCTGACCAACTATCAGGTAAGGAAGATAACAAAACCACAGCCTGAGTGTCATCATCCAACTTCATGCCCACAGTTGCTAACCTGGACAAAATTGAATTTACTTCGTTAATGTGATCAGCAACTGAACTGCCCTCGTTCATCCTCATATTAAACAGTTCCCTCATCAAGAACACCCTATTACCGGCAGACGGCTTCTCATACATATTTGACAGAGCTTCTAACATATCACGAGCAGTTGTTTCTTTCATGATATTAAATGCAACGCTCCTCGTCAAAGCCAATGTAATTTTACCTCTTGCCTTTTTGTCCTTTGAGTTCCAAATTGCCTCGGCAGCTTTATCCATTCCAGCAGGTTTTTCTTCCAGTACCACATCCAAATCGCATTCACCAAGCAACGCCTCTATTTGCATTCTCCACCAAGCAAAATCAGTACCGTTGAACTTCTCGATTCGGAACTTCCCGTCTTCAGCCATAGCAAACGAGAAAAACCAGAAAAAACCACAAGGAACCAAGCAACCGAAACCCTAGCAACCTTCAATAAACCAAAAACCCGAAGTACCCGAACCAGCGACTTCTCTTGCAAACCCGAGCGTAAAATCAGCGAATAACCAGGGTTCAAGAACCGAAACCCTAATCGCCAAACACCCCAAAACCACCAGATCTGCAACAGCAAACCCTACGATGCAAACCCTAGACCTTACGAGCCGTAACCAGAGAATAGGTACGGGCCGTAAACAAGTCAGCGGCGACGGCAGCAACAGCAGATCAAGATCTCTCGTCCAGCTCTCTCCTTCTCCTGCGATAACCGTGTGAACCGTGTATTTTACTGAACCTTTGGCTCTGATACCACTTGTTAGGGGTATCGGATCAGAGTAGGCTCGAGCGGAAGCGGAACAAACACACACACACACTAGCAGAAAATAAAGAACACGAGAATTTACGTGGTTCGGTCAAGGTGACCTACGTCCACGGGTTGCAACTAGGGTTTTACTTTTATTAGATGCTCACAACTGTTTTCAGAATGATACAGACTACAATTACATCATAGGTATTTATAGAACAAGATTAGGGTTTCCTACTTGGTTAACAAGTTAACTAAGTGGGCCTAATAACTAGGGCCGGCTAACCCTAAAGCCTACGAACCCAACACTGATTCCACCGTAACTCAGGGGAAACCCACCGTAACCATCTGTTGTCTACCGTAAATTACGGTATGTACCGTAATTTACGGTGGACTCTGATGTGTTATGCTTTTGTTTGAATTGTTTATTTACTTGGATCAACTTCTCGGATATCTCGTTCTATCAAACCAACATATTAATTTCTCACATTCTATTATGCCCTTTATCATATATAACAAAGGCCAATTAGCTATATTACGAAACATTTGCCACGCATGAATTGATTATTCGACCCGTCTTAACTTTACTCATTTCAATATCATTTAACTAGGAAGCTTATAGCACTTTATACCCAACATCCGGGGCTTGTTATCACCCGCATTTCTTTACCAATCTCATGGCTTAATGCTCTTGTGATTGTTACCGCCTTTTCAACTCTCTAAAACACTAGTACAATAATTTACACAACTAATCAACCCGTTTGGCTCATCTTGTGGAATCCTCCAATATGATGACTACCAAACGGTTTCTTGACACGCTAAGCCTATTAATTCAAGTAACGATCATGGTCGCTACAATCATCACCATAACTACCTTACAACGAAACTTTGCATAATTTAACAACAATTCGTTTAATGTAACGGGTCAAGTTACTTACCTTTTAGTGCACGCCCTTCAACCGCAATTCACCATCGGCTTGTCCACTCGACGTTCCGGTATCCTTTCCTATAGAGTTCATTTACATTATGTTTAGAACTCTTTTTAATCACATATCGCATAATAGCCAAAACATCACAACTAGGTGTTTTAACTTCAAAATTCTAGTTTCGAGCCTTCTTTGAGGCATTTCAACAAACACTTTAAAGGCAGCATTTTACATGATCATATAGTAAGTTTCTAGCTTATCACTTAGCCCTAATTTTCACATCAATCAACCATTTTACATGCTTGTTAGCTTCTAAATTTCTGAAATCACTTCAAAATTATCAAATTACACAAGAACAACACCAAATTTTCTAGTGTTCATCAAATTACTCAAAACCCACTAATCACCTACAATGGTGTTCATAGGTTTCACAAAAATTTCACATGATTTCAACTTGTATTTGTCTAGGGTTTGTCCCTAGACACTATATAGTTCCTAATTCATCATAAAACAAACATGCAACTATGAATTTCAGAAATTCCCAATTTCATGAGAATTTCAAACAGAGAATTAGCACTAAATTTTACATACCTTGTAACCCCCTTGTGATGAGGATCACGAATCTATGTTCAGATTTCGATTTGGGACAGAAATTAGCCTTCAATTGATCAATTTTGTGGAGTTAGGGTTTGGTGAGAAGCTTTGGTCGCTCCCTGCACTCTTGATCGACCAGACACACTGATTGTGTGTTTGGTTTTTTGTTTATTTTGTTTTAATAATTTCTAGTTTCAGTTTTTACAAGATTAACCCCTCCTCTTTTGTATAACTTATAGTTTGGCTGTTTTTAACCCTGTTATAAGTTATCTCTAGACTATTAGCTAACTAGGTTAAAACTCCTAGTTTGTAAATTCTTGTTTATTATACTTTATAATTCTAATATAAAGTTTTATATTTTCGGGGTGTTACAAGTCCACCCCCCTTAAAAGGGTTTTGTCCCCGAAACCAAAGTACGTACCAAATAATGTAGGGTGGAGACGTCGCATCTCCTCTTCGGACTCCCACGTAGTGTCCGAACCTTTCCTATGCTCCTACTTGATCTTGACTTGATCAATTTGTTTGTTTCGCAATTGCTTCTAGCATTCCATCACCACATTTCTTATCCTATGATCTCCCACCACAACTGTATTTATGGTGGGTTTAATATGGTGATCTATATAAACCAAATTTTTACCTCTCGAATCATTATTTTACGGAAAAACTCAAATAGTGCCATTTGACTAATATAATACCTCTTTCAGCTTCTATACTTATTCTAAGTATTTACCTAATCATAAAACTCGTTTCCAAACAACCTTTAAAGGTTGTTTGTTCGAATTAGCTAACAAGGGCGTTTTGGTCCCTTTTAGTCTTTCAATTACGACAAGGTCTTTTGAAAGCATGTTTGACCCATAATTCTTCTTTCGAGTTATGATCTTGTTTGAAAAGTCATCATGCTTTTCGAAACGCCACGACCCTCTTTTAAAACATTCGGTTTACCCATTTAAGTAACCCATTGTCTATCTAAGACTTCATTTAATGCTCATTGAACCTTACGTTCTAAATGAGTAATTACTCTATTACACATACCTGGCTCGGGTCAATGTATTGACCTGTTTTAATGCCTTGCTATAATATTCTCTAAATAATAGCGATGCAAATATCATTTCTACATTTATTCCAGAAATCATATAACTCGATAAGAATCATTAGTCGCTATTATCAAAAGGTGGTATCTTCACCCTTTGACCCGTTTGGTCTAAACGGCCGATTTTATTAGCGAGATGACCTGTATTTTCATCTCGACTATATGACTCGCTCCGATTTACATCGCGCGGTCGTTTCTACTTATAATTCATTTCTTAACACTTTTCGGCCTATTAAGGCTTACTTCATAAGTGTCTTTTAAAACCAATAGTTATGGTCGACGCGTGACCAATTTACCGTTTTACCCTTATTGTTTGTTTTGGTTTACCCTATAAGGTAATCATTTAAAAGTTCATTTTCCATTTGTCATAAAATGATTGAATTACCGATTTATCCCCTTTTAAACCCTCCACATGGTTTCTTGTCATGCTCAACTATCTTGTTCCGTACGTCTACACGCCGAAACATCATACCTCAACTATGTATTTATCTTATTCGTAACTAATACGATAGAGAATATTCTAAAATATAAGACTAGTGTAAACCATACTTACTTGACACTAGTTTTATATTAACAAGCGCTCTAACTAGGTCACAGTGTTATTTAGGCTACAACTTGTTTTATTGCCTAAACTAATTGGTCACCATTTTACCTCATACCTCGTCATTCGGGTATGCAATATTGTCGTCATCGGCCCTTTTGCATGTTTATACTACCATATCTAGTTGTTCACGCTATAACGTGATTACATTCTATATTACTTTTGTGTCCGTGATCACATCACGCCATGTTTAGTTTTACCTTGACCTTAGTCTAAGGCTGCACTCATTTTCTTTCGAATTATCTTTCCGACTCTATGACTTCTTATGTGTCCTTCGCGTCGGTTTATTTTACTCATGCCGTTATTTGGTTTACGCCTCTATTTCCTTTCAACTCGTTACCGGGTTCTTTATCTTAATGTTTTTAACGCTCCGGTTTTATTGATCTGTGTTTTCCTTTCTATACTCTTTTACTTCATAACACATAGATTCAGTAATATTTCGCACTTTCATTATTCAGGTTGCGCTTACTTGGAATATCAAGTATTATACGTATTTGATCCGAACACCACCTTCCTTTTGTTAGCGACCCTTAGGTCTGTTTCTTTTTACTAATGTCCCGAAGGCCCATTTCTTGAGTCTTATTTGGTAAAACCATTACTGTGGTTATACGGCTTTTGGGGTTTACCCGTTCTTATTCTAATACCTTCATAACATTTATTTACTAATCTTTTATATAATCACTTCCATCACTGTGATCATCGTTGTTCCTCATAAGGATTTGATTAATAATATGTTACTTGGATGGTTACCCATACCCAAGTTTCTAAGTCTGCATTTAACGATACTTCCTTATTCGTAGTGGCGAATAATATGTATCGTTTATTTGATTTTCCTTGAGGATATTTTCCGCCCAAGTCTTGATTTCTCATTCTTATCCTCAGTCCAACTGTAACTGTAACAAAATTAATTCGTTTAATTTTATTATTCCTTATTGTTGCGTGAAATTTATCCACATCGTTTGTTGATGTAAATAATGCCTCTACACATTTTATTTAGTTTGGCCAAGTCTATAACCTTGCCTTCGCTATTTATTATTATTGCAATTTCCGGGTTCGAGTGTAATTACACTCCTTCCCAACGCAAAATTATTCACTTCATTCATTCCCCGGGTTTGAGTGTACACGCACTCCTTCCCATTATAACACTTGTCTTTCATTGCTTCTCCGGGCTCGAGTGTGGATGCACTCCTTCCCGTTGCAATATCTATCGAGATTACTTTTACCTTTGAAAGGTACAGTTTCAGCACCTCTTATAAACAATTAGAATTTTTTTTTATTACTACCTATTTCTTATTTCTCAAAGCATAGGTAATTTCGTTAACGCGAATGTAGGATGTTGAATAAATCGATGTAAAACAACGATTTATTTGCACTCATAATAATTAAAATTTCATGCTGAAATTTAATTTACAAGAGTATACCTGAAGCGACATCAGTTTCAGCTTTAGTCTATGTGACTGTTATATAAAACAACTTTGTCCTTGATTTCTGGGCATCGGACTTTGTGTCGGTTGCGTCCTTGATTCCAAGTCTCTCTGGACATTTAGACTTCTTATGTCTTGGCTTACCACCTGCGCCCTTGTGAATTTTTCCACAAAATTTACACTGATGTACTACACTTTTTGTAACTCCTTTCTTGGGAGTTTTATCATACTTGGATTTCTTTACGGAACTTGGATTCATATCCAACACCCTCCTTTCTTCTATTTCTTGTAGTATGTTGTCTTTCAATTCAACCATCATATCGTTCACCACCGGCACGAATGTGGTTTGTAATCTATCAATATACTGTGATAGACTATTTTCTAGAGCTTTTCCGACCTCCTCGAAAATCTTCGCTTTCATTTGTTCAGTCAATTGAGATGTCGAATCATCTCCGGTTACTCCAGACATTTCTTCAACTGAAACATCCATCACGATTTATCAATAATTATTTAATTCATTTCCATCTTATTATACGGAAATTTATATCATTCTCACTCAGTCATAAATAATGTGTTATTCTTTTTTGGTTTGGTCAAGTATATATCTTGCCTTACCTTTCTTACTTAGTGTATTTTCCCGGGTTCGAGCGTATTCATACACTCCTCCCATCCTTCCGTCATCTTGAAATTGAAATGTTTACCCTAATTGTTAAACATTTCATTTATGACATATGCGTCATTCATTTTGATCTAGCCAAGTTCATCACTTGCTTAAACCATTTATGCTTAGTGCACTTTTCCGGGTTTGAGTGTGTAAACACGCACTTCCCGTGTATATCAATTCAAATTTCCTTTTTCTAGTACTCTAGTAAGTCTACTAAAGCAATTAATTCTTACCAGATGTCTTGAAACTGAAATGTTTACATCGATTGTTAAACATCTCATTTATAACATAACTTTGTTTGTTTCGGTTTAGCCAAGTTCGTAACTTGCTTTGACCGTTCTCATTTAGTGCACTTTCCGGGTTTGAGTGTATTAACACGCTCTTCCCGTGCACATTTATTTCCATCTCTTTCACTTACATAGAATAAGATCTACTGAAATAAATAATTAATCCTTACCGGACGATCGATCAAGCTTGAACCGAACACTTTGTTGACAACCTTAAGCTCTGATTACCAACTTGTAACACCCTTAAATTTCTACTCGAATTTAACAATAATTCATAAGATTTACATAAAAAAATGACCCATTTAAAACATAAGTTCCAAAAGAAAAATTTTAAGGTAACAAACATTAGTCAACTACCGACTAATTCAAACATTCATAAGTTGTTTTGCAAACTAGTTACATCGTAAACATTGTCTAAACAAAGTTAAGTTAACGCGGAAGCTTCAAAAGTTGTGTTCGGTTCTTCAAAGCTTGCTTGACCGTCATCCGTAGTCCTTGGTTACCTAAAAGCTGAAATGTTTACATTAAACATTAGTAATAGAATACTTAGAAATAATACATATTCGAAACTACGTCTAAAACGGATTCGAATTAACAAAGAAATACAAAACTCAACATGATTTCTAAAGCTCTACCGTAACTTACGGTAGGTACCGTAAGTTACGGTAGCTTCTGAGGATTTCTGATTCCACCGTAACTCAGGGGAAACCCACCGTAACCATCTGTTGTCTACCGTAAATTACGGTATGTACCGTAATTTACGGTGGACTCTGATGTGTTATGCTTTTGTTTGAATTGTTTATTTACTTGGATCAACTTCTCGGATATCTCGTTCTATCAAACCAACATATTAATTTCTCACATTCTATTATGCCCTTTATCATATATAACAAAGGCCAATTAGCTATATTACGAAACATTTGCCACGCATGAATTGATTATTCGACCCGTCTTAACTTTACTCATTTCAATATCATTTAACTAGGAAGCTTATAGCACTTTATACCCAACATCCGGGGCTTGTTATCACCCGCATTTCTTTACCAATCTCATGGCTTAATGCTCTTGTGATTGTTACCGCCTTTTCAACTCTCTAAAACACTAGTACAATAATTTACACAACTAATCAACCCGTTTGGCTCATCTTGTGGAATCCTCCAATATGATGACTACCAAACGGTTTCTTGACACGCTAAGCCTATTAATTCAAGTAACGATCATGGTCGCTACAATCATCACCATAACTACCTTACAACGAAACTTTGCATAATTTAACAACAATTCGTTTAATGTAACGGGTCAAGTTACTTACCTTTTAGTGCACGCCCTTCAACCGCAATTCACCACCGGCTTGTCCACTCGACGTTCCGGTATCCTTTCCTATAGAGTTCATTTACATTATGTTTAGAACTCCTTTTAATCACATATCGCATAATAGCCAAAACATCACAACTAGGTGTTTTAACTTCAAAATTCTAGTTTCGAGCCTTCTTTGAGGCATTTCAACAAACACTTTAAAGGCAGAATTTTACATGATCATATAGTAAGTTTCTAGCTTATCACTTAGCCCTAATTTTCACATCAATCAACCATTTTACATGCTTGTTAGCTTCTAAATTTCTGAAATCACTTCAAAATTATCAAATTACACTAGAACAACACCAAATTTTCTAGTGTTCATCAAATTACTCAAAACCCACTAATCACCTACAATGGTGTTCATAGGTTTCACTAAAATTTCACATGATTTCAACTTGTATTTGTCTAGGGTTTGTCCCTAGACACTATATAGTTCCTAATTCATCATAAAACAAACATGCAACTATGAATTTCAGAAATTCCCAATTTCATGAGAATTTCAAATAGAGAATTAGCACCAAATTTTACATACCTTGTAACCCCCTTGTGATGAGGATCACGAATCTATGTTCAGATTTCGATTTGGGACAGAAATTAGCCTTCAATTGATCAATTTTGTGGAGTTAGGGTTTGGTGAGAAGCTTTGGTCGCTCCCTGCACTCTTGATCGACCAGACACACTGATTGTGTGTTTGGTTTTTGTTTATTTTGTTTTAATAATTTCTAGTTTCAGTTTTTACAAGATTAACCCCTCCTCTTTTGTATAACTTATAGTTTGGCTGTTTTTAACCCTGTTATAAGTTATCTCTAGACTATTAGCTAACTAGGTTAAAACTCCTAGTTTGTAAATTCTTGTTTATTATACTTTATAATTCTAATATAAAGTTTTATATTTTCGGGGTGTTACAAGTCCACCCCCCTTAAAAGGGTTTCGTCCCCGAAACCAAAGTACGTACCAAATAATGTAGGGTGGAGACGTCGCATCTCCTCTTCGGACTCCCACGTAGTGTCCGAACCTTTCCTATGCTCCTACTTGATCTTGACTTGATCAATTTGTTTGTTTCGCAATTGCTTCTAGCATTCCATCACCACATTTCTTATCCTATGATCTCCCACCACAACTGTATTTATGGTGGGTTTAATATGGTGATCTATATAAACCAAATTACCTCTCGAATCATTATTTTACGGCAAAACTCAAATAGTGCCATTTGACTAATATAATACCTCTTTCAGCTTCTATACTTATTCTAAGTATTTACCTAATCATAAAACTCGTTTCCAAACAACCTTTAAAGGTTGTTTGTTCGAATTAGCTAACAAGGGCATTTTGGTCCCTTTTAGTCTTTCAATTACGACAAGGTCTTTTGAAAGCATGTTTGACCCATAATTCTTCTTTCGAGTTATGATCTTGTTTGAAAAGTCATCATGCTTTTCGAAACGCCACGACCCTCTTTTAAAACATTCGGTTTACCCATTTAAGTAACCCATTGTCTATCTAAGACTTCATTTAATGCTCATCGAACCTTACGTTCTAAATGAGTAATTACTCTATTACACATACCTGGCTCGGGTCAATGTATTGACCTGTTTTAATGCCTTGCTATAATATTCGCTAAATAATAGCGATGCAAATATCATTTCTACATTTATTCTTGAAATCATATAACTCGATAAGAATCATTAGTCGCTATTATCAAAAGGTGGTATCTTCACCCTTTGACCCGTTTGGTCTAAACGGCCGATTTTATTAGCGAGATGACCTGCATTTTCATCTCGACTATATGACTCGCTCCGATTTACATCGCGCGGTCGTTTCTACTTATAATTCATTTCTTAACACTTTTCGGCCTATTAAGGCTTACTTCATAAGTGTCTTTTAAAACCAATAGTTATGGTCGACGCGTGACCAATTTACCGTTTTACCCTTATTGTTTGTTTTGGTTTACCCTATAAGGTAATCATTTAAAAGTTCATTTTCCATTTGTCATAAAATGATTGAATTACCGATTTATCCCCTTTTAAACCCTCCACATGGTTTCTTGTCATGCTCAACTATCTTGTTCCGTACGTCTACACGCCGAAACATCATACCTCAACTATGTATTTATCTTATTCGTAACTAATACGATAGAGAATATTCTAAAATATAAGAATAGTGTAAACCATACTTACTTGACGCTAGTTTTATATTAACAAGCGCTCTAACTAGGTCACAGTGTTATTTAGGATACAACTTGTTTTATTGCCTAAACTAATTGGTCACCATTTTACCTCATACCTCGTCATTCGGGTATGCAATATTGCCGTCATCGGCCCTTTTGCATGTTTATACTACCATATCTAGTCGTTCACACTATAACGTGATTACATTCTATATTACTTTTGTGTCCGTGATCACATCACGCCATGTTTAGTTTTACCTTGACCTTAGTCTAAGGCTGCACTCATTTTCTTTTGAATTATCTTTCCGACTCTATGACTTCTTATGTGTCCTTCGCGTCGGTTTATTTTACTCATGCCGTTATTTGGTTTACGCCTCTATTTCCTTTCAACTCGTTACCGGGTTCTTTATCTTAATGTTTTTAACGCTCCGGTTTTATTGATCTGCGTTTTCCTTTCTATACTCTTTTACTTCATAACACATAGATTCAGTAATATTTCGCACTTTCATTATTCGGGTTGCGCTTACTTGGAATATCAAGTATTATACGTATTTGATCCGAACACCACCTTCCTTTTGTTAGCGACCCTTAGGTCTGTTTCTTTTTACTAATGTCCCGAAGGCCCATTTCTTGAGTCTTATTTGGTAAAACCATTACTGTGGTTATACGGCTTTTGGGGTTTACCCGTTCTTATTCTAATACCTTCATAACATTTATTTACTAATCTTTTATATAATCACTTCCATCACTGTGATCATCGTTGTTCCTCATAAGGATTTGATTAATAATATGTTACTTGGATGGTTACCCATACCCATACAAGTCCAACGTCACCCATTTTTAGACAAATTGGTCAAAATTGCTGCCTTGATTTGACGGAAGGTAAAAACCATATCTTGATGTCCTAAATTTACTTAATCATGCAAGACCTCAAAGCTAGATGAATCAACCAGGTCAGCCTTAAACTTCTTATTTTTCAAGAATATTTTCTATTTTTTATATATTTCTGATGAATCAACCAACGCATTTATTATTGTAGGTTCTTGGACATATTTGTTACCATATTTTGGTTGCTGGTTTAAATGGTTATATGGCCACTGTCACCAACCTCAAAAGTCCTTCAAACAAATGGCGCTCTGGTGCAGCTCCAATAACGGTAGGGTTTCCACCCTCGGAATAACCGCTATCTTTATTATTAGGGGTATTGGATTTTAATAATCCCAAGTTTCACTAATTGGCCGGTAATAATCCCAACTTCAAAAATTGCCTACAACAGTCCCAACTTGTAAGATTTTGGCCACCAATGATCCTTGTCTAACTGGGTTATAACCTTGTTGGGCTGGTGACCTGCAACTTATTCAGGCGACCTGTTTTACCCCTGAAACCACCAAACGAGACCACCACCAATCATCTCCGGCCTCCTGTAATCTTCTCCGCTTCTCAAAAGTTTAAAATTTCCACCATCTACGCAACTCCGGTGACCTGCAACTTATTCCGACGACCTTCTTTACCCCTGAAACCACCAAAGGAGACCACCACTTGTCATCTCCAACCTCTAGTGACCTTCTCCGCCGCTCAAAACTTCAAAAAAACTAACTGGGTTATAACCCAGTTAGACAAGGATCATTGGTGGCCAAAATCTTACAAGTTGGGACTGTTGTAGGCAATTTTTGAAGTTGGGATTATTACCGGCCAATTAGTGAAACTTGGGATTATTAAAATCCAATACCCCTTATTATTATTATTATTATTATTATTATTATTATTATTTTTATTCTGTTTCATTGTCTTTTATTTTTTGTCGAATAATGTGGATTAGTGTTATTCATACTTTTGACTGGACATTCTAGGCTATGATGACCGTCAAGCATTATGGTCGCGGGTCAGGGTCAGGGGCTACAACACTTGGGAAACCTTTTGTTCATCCTACTACCGTAGATTTGAGAGGCAAAGTATATGAGTAAGTGAATTTTTTTTTATTTTGTTATATAAGGCTTTTATATTGAGGGAACAATCGAAGATATGGTTTATTAATGGTGGTGATTGGTGCAGGCTGCTTAGACAAAATCCAACAAGATTCTTGCTGGATGATGTCTACAGAAACCCCGGCCCCCTTCAGTTTGACGGGCCAAGTGCCGATTCCAAAGCTGTCAAGGCATTTGTTTGGTGATTATAATTTTGTGTACTTAATGTGTATAATTTGTGGTTGGTTAGTTTGGAAACAACAATCAAACATTTTCCTCGGCATGATTAATTTAATTTAAAATTTTCAACCCGGGTTGCCACCCGGGTGATAACCTTTAATTGGCACTGTGTTACTTGGCACTGTGTTATGCCCCCGCCGCATCGCGACGGGTGTTGTAAATAAGAAAACCTTTAATTGATCGTTAGCGGTGACAAAATAATCTATTTTTAGTATTTGATTTCGATGGTTATTAAACCTACTCGTGTGTTCACACGGGTACTATAACTAGTATCTAAATAGAGCTCATTTAAGTAATTAGAATTGAAGTTTAATACCAACAGTCCATTTTCCAATACTTAAATGTCCAATTAGAGTTGAAGTTCAATACCAATAGTCCATTTTCCAATACTTAAATGTCCAATTGAGTAATTGAGTCAAAATTTCCAATAATGAAATACGAAGCGCCGATCAATGCTCAAGTCTCAACCCGCCATTCGATACAGAGGTACAAGATCCTAATCAAAACCCCCCATTGGCCATCATTATTCGATTTCTCCATCGCCACTCACCAAGACGCTAACTCGCCAGGGTTTCTGCTTCAATTGGTTCATTCAATTTCAAATTTCCAATAGAACACGGTATGCTTCAATAGGTTGACGATTTATATTCCCGATCATTTAATCTCAATAGAACTAGTTGAGTGTTCTTGTATTCCTTATTATTTGTTAAATTTTTTACTTGTGTTTTAATTGGACGAAAAATGCACTTTATTCCGATAACTAGCGCCCCCATCTTCACTTTCCTTTTTTGTTCTGCGACGCTCGATACTCGCTCCACGCTCGTTCGAAAAAAGCTCGGATCGAAATACGCTCTCTCGACTTTGGCTTGGTTGAAGAAACGCCCGGTTCGGTTTATAAACGAATCGAGTACGATCAAAGGTCTGATCGGTTCGGCTCGGCTCGTGAACAACCCTATCCTCAGGGGTAAGGGCATGTTTGGCTAAGCTTTTTGAAACAACTTATTGACTTATTGGTTTTTTCAAAAAGCCAACAAGTCAAAAAAATGTTTGGGTAATTAAAAATGACTTTTTGAAACAACTATTTGTATAGAAGGAAAAGTCAGTTTTGAAAAGCTAGTATTTTGTGACTTTTTGAAACTTTTATAATTTTTCAAAACACAATTACAGAATTACCCCCTGCCATAAGCTAATCCATTCATAAGCTAATCCAAACACTTTTTTAAAAACGAACTTATTAACTTATTGACTTTTCCCACCCCATAAGCTAATCCAAACACTTTTTAAAAACTCTTTTTTCAAAAAGTCATAACACAATAAATCTTTTTAACAAAAATGTCCTTTTTGAGTTAAATAAGCTTAGCCAAACAAACCCTAAAGAAGCCTAGAGGCTCTCGAAGCTATTTCTTATCGGCTTAGATAAAAGCTTGAAGGAGTTGGACTTAAACGAGCTTGAAATAGAGCTCGTTTAGTTATTGAGCCCGAGCTTGAAATGCAAAGCTCGAGCTTCATAAAAACCTGACGAGCCAAGCTCGAGCCTAGTCGAGCTCTGACCCGGCCCGACTTGTTTACACCCCTAGACTTTTGTACTTTTGAAAGAGTATACAAATGTATAATCATAAGTTATACATAGTTCTATAAGATATTTCTTTGGTAGAATATTGATGCATTTTTTTTGTTTGTGAAAGAATAGTTGTCATATTTTGTATCACGAAATCATTAAGCTTAAGCATGATAGGGGGAGGTTCATTTGAGAAGAAAATTTAATTGAGAAAAAAAAGAACAAATGGTACAATTGTAAAATGTTACTTTAATCTCATTTATTACTATCTTTAAGTATTTAATTACTCATAAAAACTATCATTCTTTACAATATTTTTTTTTGCCTGCACACATAAAAAGTTACACTACACCTTTAGAAATTTATCCTACAAATATTTAAATTTATCCTACACAACTTGTTATTTATCCTACACATCTAGTAAGTTGTCCTACACTCCAAAATTTTTTTATTTTTGGAAAAAATATATATTTAGAAAATAAGTTACAAATTTAATGTAGACATGTAGTTAGCTATTAAAGAGGAAGACTATAAATTAATTATCTATGTAAGTTTACAAATATACCCTTATGTTAAAATTAAATTCAAATATTAAATGAAGTAAAATGAAACATTCTTATTGGTTGAAAGTTCTTCTTTTTTCTTCTCACAAAAAATTTCTTCTCATTTGAACCATCCACAAGCATGATAATATATTATTTTGTTAGTAGTGGATTAGCCCGCGCCACGCATGTGGTAATTCGTATTAGTGTCAGTACCGAACATTGATCGTAACCCACGTGGTACATGTGTAGTTTGGAAGGGATCAGTTTGGTTCATAACATACCAACACTTGTTGTAGCTTACATAAAGACCGCTACCGCCTCACACATAAGACTATTCGCCTCATGCCCGAGCCAGGTGGCATGTCGCCCGACATGAGGTGCCACTAAACACCGGAGAAAGGGGCAGGGTTGGTGGCGTGAGAGGGGAAGGCTTGGAGGAGATCACGACGTGAAGGAAAAGGGACTTGGTGGGGCAATGCCCATCAACTAATCAGGTTTTTTTAGATTTTACAACAACAACAACAACAACAACAACCATACCCAGTAAATCCCACAAATAGCAAAACTACTTATAGGGTCTGGGGAGGGTGGGATGTAGACAGACCTTGCCTCTATCCATAGGGGTAGAGAGGTTGCTTCCAGAGAGACCCTCGACTCGAAAACGAATAGCAAACCAACACACCAAGTCAAAGAATATAGCAATAAAGAAATAAAATAATATTAGTGGCATTGTAGGGGTGAAAGGAGGTGAAACCATTGTAGGGGTTAGTGAAAAAATTGAAGGAAAATGGTGTGGTAAGGTGAAAGTTACTTTATGATGTGGTAGTGACGTGGAGTGAAAGGTCGTGAAACCATAGCAGATGGTCTAAAAATTTAGAAGCCTATTGAGTCGTTGTTGCGCACAACCACTACAGCACCAAACACTACAGCACCAGTTCTCACGGGGGCGATTGCGGCGACGGCTCGAGGGTTGTTGCATGGCCTACATCGGGAACGTATGAGGAAATTCGACTAAAGAACCGTCGCTGCAATTGCCCCCGTGAGAACTGGCAAAGGAGGTTGCAGTGGTGGTGGTGACCTTGTGCTTGTACCTTATGTGTTTTTATTTGCACTACAACACTGGCATTTTCTTTTAGTATATGCTAGATTGTTGCCATAGGTTGCACGTTGCGGGCGGCAACTCCTAGGTGCATATAGCTTGCGACACGTTATGTGATTCGTTAACTATATGAAAACGTGTGTTTCGACATATCCTATCTAAAGTATTGTGGTTACAAAAGAAACAGAATCGAACTCGAGTTGGTTCGTTTAGAGAGCGTTCCACCTAACCACTACACCACCCTTACCTTTGCATCAAGACTTAGCGGCGTCAAGACGTACAATAAATCGAATTTATACCGTAGGCTGAAAATGCATTATATTTGACCCGGCTCGTTTTCGAGCACTATTTATATCAAAACGTAGACAAATAAAAAACATACAAAAAAACAAGCGTTGAAGCGTGAATTTATACCGACACATACATTGAAATGTCAAAATATAGATCAACTGAAAATGTACTTTAAAATAAGTATGAAAACGTGTTACATTTGACCCTAGTCGTTTCTAAAAAAATTACGTCAAAACGTGAATTTATACCGACACGTACATAAAATAATGAAGTGAGAATTATTTTTTTAAAGCCAAAGAATGAAAATACTGGGTACTTTTGAAAAGTTATAACTCAAGTGGGATGAAAATGACATTTTATGAAGTTTTTGGAAAGTGTAAGGGATATAAATGTCAATTTCAAAAGTTTAGGGATTGTTTTTGTCACGTTCTAAACTTTAGGGGTTGTTTTGTCTTTTTGTCTGGCCTATTTTTGTCAAGCTGGAAACTTGAAGGGTTGTTTTGTATTTTGGTCGGTGGCATAGGCCACCTTTTGTTTTAAGAAAAAATTTACTTGAAAATACGAATTTACATCGACACGTACATAAAAATAATCACGTCAGATAAAGTTTTTTTTCTTTTAAACTAAAGAATGAAAATAGGGGAGGTAAATTTGAAAAGTTAGAACTCAATATGGTGAAAATGACATTTGATAAAATATTTAGAAAGTGTAGAGAGTGTAAATGTCAATTTTGATAGTTTAGGGGTTGGTTTCACCAAGTTCTAAAAATTTAGAGTTTGTTGTCTTTTTGTTTAGTTGTTTTTGTCAAGCTGGAAACTTGAGGAGCTGTTTTGGATTTTGGTCGATGGCGTATACCACCTTTTGTTTTAAGATATATTGTACAATGATAATAACTAGCATTGAGACCCGCCCGTGTTGCGGCACAGATACATCATAAACATTGAGTAAATTAGTCCAAACGTTATGTGATGCATTAATTATATGAAAACACGCGTTTCGATGCATTCAATTGAACTCAATGTAACCTGTATAAGTATTGCGATTGCGATTGGATCAAAACGTAAAGTACATCAAATTCATATCGTACAATCAAAATGTATTATATGTGACCCAACTCATACATAGAAAACGTAACGGGTATGAAGGAAAAACTGACACGTGTAATCAAAATGGATTAATTAGAGCTTTCGAAAAAAGGGGGAAAAGAAACCATGATTTGAATCCACTCGTTTCGAAACAAAATTTACAAAACATACATAAAATATGCACGAAAACATATTATACGTGACCTGAATCATTTCCCAAAGAAGTTTACGTCGGTACGTAGAACAACTCGAATTTATACCGAAACGTATATAAAGATATGCACGTAAAAAATGGTTTCTTTAAACGAAAGCGTATTATATTTAACCCGATTCGTTTCTAAAAACAGTTTACGTCGAAATGTAGAACAAATCATATTTATACCTACACGTACATAAAATATGCACGTAAAAAATAGTTTTTAAGTAAAGGAAGTATAGGGGTAAACCGAAACAAAATATTAATAAAAAATTAATTTCTTTAAAACGTTTGTAAAACCGCGCCAAGTAGCACCAATGCCACACCGGCATCGACTCTCAACATCGGAAAAACTCGTAAAAATAAAATAGATAAAATGGATAAAATTACACCGAACGAAAAGAAGACTTAAAATCGTTGAACCACGCACACCCGTTAAAGTGTGTTAATGCGAAGAAATTAAACGGAAACGTAAAACGTAGAAAATAATAACTAAGTCATTGTTGCGAACTTGTTAGACAGGGAAAAATAGAGCAAAAAACGTTGAACCTCACACGCACGTTACGACGTGTTAACTCGCAAAATTTAGAACGAAACGTAAAACGAAAAAAATTTGCGAAAGATAAAAAGTATAGGGGACTAAAGTTGTAAATAAAAAAGTGTTGGGTTAAATTATAAAAAATGAAAAACTTTGTGGTAAAAGTAAAAAAAAAATTTAAAAGGGTTAAAATACAAAATATGAAAATCTTTGTGTTAAAAGTAAAAAACTATTTTTTTTTTTGAAAAACTCCCCATGCTTGGGGTACAACATTACAATGCAACAAATGTTGTTAGTTTATAATATGGAAATAAGCCTAATGTGAATATGATTTAAAATTATTATAATAATGTTAGCATTTTAAGCTATGACATTTACATAAACAAATGCAAACATCCACACTTTCTCAACACACAAAAACATAATAGGGACGCCTATTTAGGCGGAGTGTCGTGGATAAACACAAAGGAATTGAAACTGTAAACCACCATTTTGGAGTCATGTCAACTAAACACCGTCACACTCCCTTCACACATGCCCCCATCGCCCATTCAGGCTTTACCAGACTCACGTCCAACTCTTCACGCCTCCTCCTGCATGGTGTTTAACTATAACAACCCTAAAGAAAACCGACACCCTCATAAATTTTCCGACACCCTAATATATTTTAAAATATCCCAATATGTCTTAAAATACACCCCATACGTGAAAACGGACCCCGAATACCTTAAATATTATCAACAACAATTAAAAATTTATATTTTGAGTTTGTCGCGGGCCGCGTAAACCTCTTAAGGGTCTTACGCGGGCCGCTAGAGATCAAAGGTGTGGCGTAGCCCGGTGATGACACGTGTCATCATCGTGGCAGGTCTAGTCGATGACCCGGATCAACTACAGCGTTGACCAGAGTTGACGCGGGCCGCGTAGGCCTTTGTCTACTCTTACGCGGGCCGCGTAAAAATCAAACTCAACCCCTATATAAGAATGCATCGGGCCTTCAGTCGATTTCGTTCAAAGCTTTCTTTCTTTCTCTCAATATTACGTAGTATCCATTATACTCGGGTCTAATACCCCCTAAATAGCGAAGTTTTGCTCCGTTGTAAGTATCATAACCCCTGGATACGTATTAGATACTCTGCCCGATTGATCTAGGGTTCCGTAACGGCTGTCGTGGTTCTGCCCGACGTAGTCGTTGGAATGTCGTCTCGGGGAGGGTATTACTAATGTTAAAATGGGTTATTATACTAACACGTGTGCTTTTGTGTAAATTATAGATAATTCTCAGGAAACCCTAAAGGATAATCTAAGACAGCAATGTGAGTTGATCCGCTTTTTGTAAACCTTTTGTTAACTGTTTTTACAAAACCTCATACAATTAAATGTATATTAAAGCAGTTATTGAGTATTAGTAAGGATACAATTATCATGAGTATGTTGGGGTTTTGTATACAAAATTGTTACCACCTGGTCAAGGAGTAACATTTCCACAAGTCGGGTCTGACAGTACCATGGATGTTAATTGATATGACTTGGAAACAAATATAATTGCGAGATCGCCCTCAATACTGTACAATGGTTTTTATTTAAACTTGATTAAACTGGGATTCACTCACCAGTATTTCCCACTGACAAATGTTTTTAAAACGCGTTTCAGGTAACAAATTGTGAAAGCCAAATAGAAGCCAGCTGGACAGCACTGAAGGCTTAGAAAAGTGGCAATAAAGTTACCTAAAATAAAATAGATGTTTTTATTTAATAAAATAGGATGTATTCCTATGAAAATGTGTGTACTGCAAACTTGGGTTTTATCCCATGTGTTTAATATTATGAAAATGTGGTATTTTACTCTGATCAAATATTTCCTAACTACGGTCCTGATGAAAATTCCGCTGCCAAATTAGACAATACGCGATACCACCGATACTGGCTCGCGGCCGCCCGTTCCCGGGGATCTGGGATCGGGGGTTGCGACAGAAGGTGGTATCAGAGCTAAGTCACTGATTCAGCCACAGAAGTGTTCTGCTGACAACAAAATTCAAATTGTTAGGAAATAAATTACGGGAATACGTGCATAATTGTATTTCTTGTTATGTGTTATTTGACTATTTGTTAGTTTACAGTATGAGCGACCAAGGACCATCTGACGCGTATCGTCAATTGTCTGGTTCGCCTAGAAGCGAAGGCACCTCCTCTTCTCAGCCTGCCCTCTCAGGGTACTCTGCTGATACGGAAGAAGGAATATTCGTGTTTAAGGCTCAGTCGGAAGAGCCATTCCCTCAGAAAAAGAGAGGATGGTTCAGTCGAGGGGCACACGAGCGTAGAAAGCGTATGAAAAAGTTACAAGACCAGAGAGCACTAGTAGCAGCTAAAAGAGAAACCGATGCTTATGCCCAGGATATGATTAATAGGGGTATAGCCAACATCCACATCTTAGCAACCACTGCAGCTGACCCTAATCTGGAACAAATGATAGCACCCCAACCACAACCACAACCTGACCAACCGATGGAAATAGAAAACCCCGAAAATCAAGTAGAAATGCATGACTTCAATCCGGAAGAAATACCTGTGGTACCTGCACCAAACCCCTTACACCCAAATTACGACCCCTGGTGGGACGATAATAGGGACTATGTGCAACGTTATCCGATACATGAAGATATGCCCATGCCCAACATAGGATCCTACCCAGGTTTGGATCCTTTAGATCCCTATTACCACGGTGTATTCATTAGGGAGATTTTAGAGAATCCTTACCAATTTCAGGCCCCTACACCCCCATATCAAGAACCCGCACCCCAGTTTCCAAACCCAGTCCTAGAACCTGCACCCCCAATGAGTGCAGAAAACGTACAAGAACTTAGGACATTTGATGAGGAAATTTTAGAGAGTAGTGAACGAATGAGACAGGTGGGAGAGCGACTCGTCTTGAAGTATGACGAGCGCAATATGGATTTTTGGATGAATCCATATCCATGAATGTGATGGTGGAAACGGTAGTAGTAGTAATAATAATAATAATAATAAAATAATATAATATGTGCGTATGTGTATGAAAAAAAAACTACGGATGCCTATTACTAGTAGTGTAATTTTAAATTTCAGTCGGTATTGTAATTTTAATTTCAGTACTGGTATGTAATAGATGCATAGTATACGAATAGAGTAAGTCGCAATGATCGACGCTTTTGACTAAAATGTGTGTCATGTGATTGACTATATTAAATATTATTTTGTGATATTAATACGTGATAAATGTTTAAAATTCAGATAACCGACGAAGGAAATCAAGGAAATCTGAATAACGATAACCAGAGTAACATTAACTTGGTTAATGAGAATCCGAGCATCAATAACAATGGAAACCAAATGGATAATAGTGCTATCCAACACATAGTGGCACAAGGAATTATAGATGCAATGCCATTTATTATTCAAACTGTTCAAGAAGCGAATAATAAGAGTAAGCATAGCAGTAAGCGACCAATTGAACCAGAACACAGCGTGAACAATGGACCCATACTTCAAGTGCCCATTCCCAAAAGAAGAAGAACCATGCCTTATGGTTGTTCTTACAAAGAATTCTGGTCCTGCAAACCAATAGAATTCTCGGGCAATGAAGGACCCATTGCAACTCTGCGCTGGATAGAAAAGACTGAGGCTGTTTTAAAAATAAGCAAGTGTGCAGAAGAAGACAAAATAATGTTTGCTTCTAATTTATTTAAGAATTCAGTCTTAGAATGGTGGAACACTAACCTCCAGTCAAGAGGAAGTGATAGGGTATACAATATAGAATGGGAAGAATTTAAGAATATGGTAGAAAGGAAATTCTGCCATCCCAATGAAAAGGAACAGATAGCAATTAAGTTTCTGAACCTTAGGATAACCGGGGTAGATAGTAAGGGGTATACTACCACATTCTTTGAATATGCTAGAATAGTACCAACCCTTGCATCACCTAAACCGGTATTAATCTCCCGTTACATCTGGGGATTAATCGGAGAGATTCGACATGTAGTCAAGGCAGCTAGACCCCAAACTATAGAAGAAGCTGTAGAACTAGCAAATACCTTGACAGATGAGTTAATCCGTACTAGAGAAGAAGACCAGAGGAGAAACCTAACTCAAAGGCTTACCCAAGAATTCCGTTATGGGTATTCCAACCATAGGAATGTAGGTTCTACTTCTGCACCATACTGCAAGGTCTGCAAGAAAAAACATTCAGGAAAATGCTTCACTCACTGCAATTTCTGCAAGGCACCAGGACACAAGGAAGAAGATTGCAGGAGAAAATTCAGTAATGGACTATGCTTCAACTGTGGAGAAAAAGGTCACATAAAGCCGAACTGTCCAAAACTAGCTCCAGCTGTAAACAACAAGAACACTAAAAATGCTAGAGCATTTGTTCTGACTGCAAATGAAGCCAAAATGATTCCGGACGTCATAGCCGGTACGTTTTTAGTTAACGATGTTTTTGCTAAAGTATTATTTGACTCTGGTGCAAACCAAAGTTTTATTAATACTTCATTTTGCAAACTTCTTAATCAACCATTAACTAAACTCTCACAAGAATGTATAGTCGAGACAGCGAATGGAGAAACGGTTAGGATTTCTGAAATCTTGCAGGGAGCAAGAATAGAATTTTTAAACCAAAAGTATATTGCAAATCTTTATCCCATGAATCTGGCAGGATTTGATATTGTATTAGGAATTGATTAGTTAATAGCCAATAAAGCCAGTATTTTATGTGATCAAAAGTTAATTCAAGTAAATTCACCAAAAGGTGAAAAGATCACAATTAAAGGTGATAAACCATTTAGATCCACAAAATTCATCTCTGTGATGAAAACCGCAAGCTATATAAGAAAATGATCTATAGTGTATTTGATTTCCATAATCACTAACACTAAAGGAAAAGAACTAAAAGACATTCCAGTAGTGTCTCAGTTTTCAGATGTATTTCCGGAAGAATTACCAGGACTACCGCCGGACAGAGAAGTTGAATTCAGAATTCATCTACTACCAGGAACAGCACCAATTGCCAAAGCACCCTACCGTTTGGCACCCGCCGAAATGAAGGAACTGAAGAAACAATTAGACGGACTGTTGGAAAAGGGATTCATACAGCCGAGCTCATCGCCTTGGGGAGCACCGATTTTCTTCGTTAAAAAGAAGGACGGATCAATGTGTATGTGCATTGACTATCGTGAATTAAACAAGGTCACGATTAAGAACCGGTACCCATTACCGAGAATCGATGATCTGTTCGATCAATTGCAAGGAGCTCGATTTTTCTCTAAAATCGATTTAAGATCAGGATATCATCAATTAAAGGTACAGGAAGAGGACATTCCTAAAACCGCATTTAGAACAAGGTATGGTCATTATGAATTTACTGTCATGCCATTTGGTTTAACCATTGCACCAGCCGCATTTATGGACATGATGAAACGAATATGTAAGCCATATTTGGATAAATTCATAATTGTTTTTATTGATGATATTCTTATCTATTCTAAAAGTAAGGAAGATCATGCAAAGCATTTGAACGCACTTTTAAGTCTATTAAGAAAGGAAAAACTTTACGCTAAATTTTCAAAGTGCGAGTTTTGGTTAGAGCAGGTACAGTTTCTTGGACACTTAGTTAATCACGAAGGAATTCATGTGGATCCAACAGAGATCGAGGCGATTACCAAATGGAAAACCCCTGAGTCACCAACCGAGGTTAGAAGTTTCTTAGGATTGGCTGGTTATTATAAAATATTTATTCGAGATTTTTCTAGAATAGCCATTCCTTTAACTAAGTTAACTTGTAAATCCATTAAGTTTGAATGGGGACCAAAACAGGAAGAAGCTTTTAGAATTCTTAAACAAAGATTAACCCATGCACCCATATTAGCGTTACCAGAAGGAACTGAAGATTTTGTAGTATATTGTGACGCTTCTAAGTTAGGTTATGGATGTGTGTTGATGTAACGCCAAAAGGTTATAGTATATGCGTCTAGACAACTTAAGAATCATGAAGAGAATTATTCAACCCATGATCTAGAATTAGGAGCCATAATTTTTGCCCTTAAGATTTGGAGATATTACCTTTATGGTAGTAAGTTTACCATATTCACTGATCATAAAAGTTTAAGGTATGTTTTCGGGGAAAAAGAATTGAATATGAGACAAAGACGCTGGATGGAAATGCTTAGTGATTATGATTGTGATATCCAGTATCATGCCGGAAAGGCAAATGTAGTTGCTGATGCTTTAAGTCGAAAGTATCATGAAAAGCCAAAAAGGGTACGTTCTCTTAAATTAAATCTGCAAGTAGATTTAAATGATCAGATAAGAGAAGCACAAGAATCAGTAATCAAAGAAGATACTGAAAGATTAAAAGGTATGATTAAAGAATTAGAACAAGGAACATATGGAATTTGGAGATTCCATGAAAAGAGAACGTGGATACCTAAATTAGGAAATCTACGCCATTGTATATTAGAAGAAGCCCATAAGTCCAAATATACGATGCATCCAGGGAGTGATAAAATGTACCAGGATTTAAGAAAGAATTTCTGGTGGATAGGAATGAAAAAGGACATAGCAGCTAAATCTTTAACCTGTTCACAAGTTAAAGCTGAACATCAGAAACCCTCATGTCTATTACAACAGTTAGAAATGCCAGTGTGGAAATGGGAATTGATAACAATGGATTTTGTTACTAAATTACCCAAAACAAAGAAAGGTAATGATACAATCTGGGTGATTGTACATAGGCTAACCAAGTCAGCTCATTTCCTACCAATGAAGGAAACTTTCAGTATGGAACAACTAGCTAAATTATATGTAAATGAAATTGTTTCTTTACATGGAATACCTTTATCAATTGTTTCTGATAGAGATAGCCGTTTTACCTCTCATTTTTTGTCAAGTTTCCAAAAAGCAATAGGAACCAAGTTAAATCTAAGCACCGCTTATCATCCTCAAACGGACGGACAAAGCGAACGGACGATTCAGACAATGGAAGACATGCTTAGAGCTTGTGTAATTGATTTCAGAGGTAATTGGGATGATCACTTACCTTTAATAGAATTTTCTTATAATAATAGCTATCACACAAGTATCAATGCTGCACCATTCGAAGCACTTTATGGACGAAAGTGCCGAACCCCAGTCTGTTGGGCAGAAATTGGGGAAAAGCAACTATCTGGACCTGAGATAGTACAAGAAACAACTGACAAGATCATTCAAGTCAAGGAACGACTGAAAGCAGCACGTGATCGACAGAAGAGCTATGCCGATAACCGATGCAAACCATTGGAATTTTAAGTAGGAGATAAAGTATTGTTGAAAGTCTCTCCTTGGAAAGGAGTGGTAAGATTCATCAAAAGAGGAAAGCTAAGTCCCAGGTATATTGGACCTTTTAAGATTATTAGAAGAATAGGACATGTAGCCTATCAGCTACAACTGCCAAAGGAAATGGCAGGAATACATGATGTATTTCATGTATCAAATCTCAAGAAATGCTTAGCCGATAAATCTCTGATGGTACCTCTTAAAGATATAGAGGTAAATGAACAACTCAAATTCGTAGAAAGGCCTCTACAGATTGAAGACAGGAAAGTCAAAAATCTCAAGCACAAGAGATTAGTTCTGGTCAAAGTGAAGTGGGACTCCAAAAGAGGACCTGAGTACATATGGGAGCTTGAATCAGAAATGCAAAGGAAATATGCACACTTGTTCCAGTAGATCTCGAGGACGAGCTCTAAAACAAGGTGGGGAGGATATAACAACCCTAAAGAAAACCGACACCCTCATAAATTTTCCGACACCCTAATATATTTTAAAATATCCCAATATGTCTTAAAATACACCCCATACGTGAAAACGGACCCCGAATACCTTAAATATTATAAAAAACAATTAAAAATTTATATTTTGGGTTTGTCGCGGGCCGCACAAACCTCTTAAGGGTCTTACGCGGGCCGCTAGAGATCAAAGGTGTGGCGTAGTGTAACACCCCGAAAATGGGTTTGGTAATCAAACCCCGTTAATAATAAAAGACGGGTAAAGCACCGTTAGTGGTAAAATTTACCCGGTAAATATTAGGATTTAAATAATTAACCCTAATATTGAATAAAAAGTGAATAAAAGCTTTTAAGGAAAACAAGGTATATAGAAGGCCCGAGATAACGGGACTTAAAATAAAACGGGTTATGACTACCCCGAATTCACTAAGTTAAACTAGCAAAGTTTAACCTAGTTAACAAAACAAAGTATTGTTGAAAATAAATAGGTTGTAGCCTACTTATTAGTTAACAAAACTTGAGGGGCCAAAGGTGTAATAATCTAAAAGATTATTTACTAAAATAAAAAACAAAACACACACACAATTAGTGTGTTCGTGAAATGACCAGGAGAAAGCTCCAAGGAGAGCCAAAACCTAAACTCCAACAAATCAACAAATTGAAGCTCAAATCAAGACCCAAATCGATGCATGAATGCATATAAATGATCACCTAGTCGTGGGGATCACAAGGTATGTCGAAATTTCAGTTTTGGTGATACTTTGAGATTATGATGAACAATCATAATCGAAATTTTTGGAATGAATGTTGAATCTATGAGTGTCATTGTGATTATATCTTGGTTTAGAAACAAACCCTAGTAGAAATCTTGATGAATTGTTGTCAAACTAGGGATTTGATAATTACCCTATTATGAGCTAAGTGAGTTTTGGTTGAATTGATGAAATTGATGTTCTAATGGTGTTTATAAACATCACACTAATTCATACGAATGAACTACTTGAACAAATTAGAAATTTTGTTAAGAGTTCATAAGTAACTAGAAGTGGGTTTTGTTAGATATGATGAAATCATGAAGAACTTGAAGTAATATCACTTGTATGTGATTAACAAGTAAACTAGGAAGTGGGTTTTATGTAATAGTAAAGATGATGATAAGTTTATGTCTAAAATCATCATATTGGATAATAGAAACAAGGCACTCAAACAAATTAAGTGATTTGGGAACTTGTTCATACATGATTGAAATGGGTTTGAATGTTATGATGAAATTTGGTAGCCATGTTCATGTAACTAAGTGTATAAGATCATGTTAGCTACTAATTGATAGATAGAACTTGAATGTGCATTTATATGCTAAGGGGCGTTTGACTTTTAGTAGTCAAATCGACCATTAATAAGATCGAATGGTAATTGTGATAGAAAATATGTAAGATGGAATAGTCATAATTAATGATGACTAATATAACCGTCTTACGAATTATGATGATAGTTGACGCTTGACAAGCTAGGTGGAGGCTTGGAAAGGAAGCGGGTCAAACGAAGCAAGAATGGTGGAAAAGCATAATTCGGATGCAAGGTAAGTATAGCTTACACTAGTCTTATATGTTAGAATATTCTCTTATCGTATTAGTTACGAATAAGATAAATACAGAATTGAGGTTTGATGTTCCGACGTGTAAACATACGGAACAAGGTAGTCGAGCGTGACAAGAAACCATGTTGATGGTTTAAAAGGAATTAAACGGTAAGTTGGTCATGCGTTGACCACAACTATTTGTTTTGAAAGACACTGTAAGGCGTAAGCCATGGTAGGCTAAAAAGCGTTAAGAAAACGATTAATAAGTGAAATGACCACACTGTGTAAACCAAAGCGAGTCATATAGATGAGATGGTAATAAATATCATCTCGCCAACATAATCGGTCACTTAGACCAAATGGGTCAAAAGGTGAAAATATCACCCTTTGACAATAACGACTAATGATTATTGTCGAGCTATATTATTTCAGGTATAAATGTCAAATGGGTATTAGCAAAACTATGAACTAGCGGTTATAAAAGCAAGGTATTAAAAACGGGTCAATATATTGATCTGCGCCAGGTATGTGAAATAGGGTAACACTCATTTAGAACAGGTGGTTCAAGAGTGTTAAAAGAGGTCAAAATGGACGTTTGGTTACTTGATAAGTAAACCAAATGTTTTAAGTAATGGACATTACGTTTGGAAAGCTTAATGACTTTTCAAACAAAATCATAGGTTAAAAGAGAGATTTTGGGTCAAATATGCTTTCAAAAGTCCTTCATTGTTAATAAGAGACTAAATGGACCAAAACACCCTTGGAGGCTAAATTGAGCAAACAACCTTTAAAAGTTGTTTGGAAATGATTTTTACGATTTAATAAATACTTAGGACAAGTATAGAAGTTGAAAGATGTATTACGTAGTCAAACGGCTCTATTTGGGTCTTTGCCGTAAAATAAAGAGTTAAGGGGTAAAACTTGGTTTGCATAGTTTACCTTAGTAAAATCACCATAAATATAGTTGTGGTGGAAGTTCATTTGACAAATATTGCGAAAATAGGATGCTAGAAACAAATAATTATGAATTATGCGGAAAAAGGGTTTAAATACCCTTAACGGGTCAAAATAAGCATTTTAGTACAAACGGGTTTAAGAGTATACATAAACCCGTGAATTGAACCTAATATAATAGATAACATTGAAATTATAAGATTCATGTGATATAGGAATCAAACAAATACGTTTGTTTGATAAAATCGCGAATGGGTCAAAATTTGGTAAAAAGGGGAAATAAGCCGAAGACTTAAAAGTCTTAAATCTTGTTAAGCCGGACGTCGGATTTTAACTCCATATGATGGAGAATCAAATTACAAACATGTAGGAAGAAACGGTAGGTCAAACGGATAAGCGGTTTGAAAGATACGAAAGATTTCGTGTCAAATTACGGCAAAATGGAGAAGCTGAGTGCAGGGTCCACCGTAATTTACGGTACCACCATAATTTACGGTGGAGCCAACAAAGCTACGGTGGGTTTCTTCTGATTTACGGCAGAAGAGTATTAACCTAGAAGCCACCGTAATTTACGGTGGAGGCCAGATTGATAATCTTGTTTTGGTGATCAATTGTTTCTTGGACTCGTTTAGACACGTTTTAAACCCCCGTAAGACTAATGTATTTCATGTTTATGAAATGTAGGTATATTTTGGATGCCGAAAGACGATCAAGCTCAACGAAGAACCGAACACGATAAATATACACGCTTCCGCACTTTGCCACGTTGTAAATTTTAAACAACGAATTTCGATCACGTTATGTAGAATAAATTATAAATTGTAAAAGTTTTAAGAAACCCGTATTTCCGATGTATATCTAGTCATTAATTACATGATTATTTTCCCAATATATACGTTAAACCTTGATTTATAAGAACGGGTGTTACACGTAGCCCGGTGATGACACGTGTCATCATCGTGGCAGGTCTAGTCGATGACCCGGATCAGCTACAGCGTTGACCAGAGTTGACGCGGGCCGCGTAAAAATCAAACTCAGCCCCTATATAAGAATGCATCGGGACTTCAGTCGATTTCGTTCAAAACTTTCTTTCTTTCTCTCAATATTACGTAGTATACATTATACTCGGGTCTAATACCCCCTAAATAGCGAAGTTCTGCTCCGTTGTAAGTATCATAACCCCTGGATACGTATTAGATACTTTGCCCGATTGATCTAGGGTTCCGTAACGGCTGTCGTGGTTCTGCCCGACGTAGTCGTTGGAATGCCGTCTCGGGGAGGGTATTACTAATGTTAAAATGAGTTATTATACTAACACGTGTGCTTTTGTGTAAATTATAGATAATTCTCAGGAAACCCTAAAGGATAATCTAAGACAGCAATGTGAGTTGATCCGCTTTTTGTAAACCTTTTGTTAACTGTTTTTACAAAACCTCATACAACTAAATGTATATTAAAGCAGTTATTGAGTATTTGTAAGGAGAGTAGGGTTCGCACGGAAAGTGTGTTTTTCCTAGAAAGTCTAGGAAGCGATCTGGTCCATCCGATTGGTGTGTTTAAGGGTTGAGATTAAATCAATGGCAATCTTGTAATATTTGAGTTATATAATTAGAGACTTTTAATATAGTGAGGGTATTTTGGTAATTGGAAGTGTTTTAAATAAGTCAAGAAACTGCCATATCAATAACCAATCCCTAAATTCATGCAATTTCCCCTCTTTCTCTCTCTCCCTCTCTAAGCCGATCTCTTTCCCCTTGCTGCTGGCGACGCAAAACAGGACCCCCAAGAGCATTCAGATTTCGGTTCCAAGGCTTGTTCATACCCATTTTCTTCACTAGGTATTCATATCTTGTGTTGTGATTAAAGTTCTTGAAGTGCATATACGTTTTCGGTCTTAATCTGCTTGTAACTTGGCTGCGTTTTTTCTGTTTTAATTGATGATTGTAGAGAGGCTTGTACCGCTGTTTCTGAGTCGTTCTTGATAAATGGAAGGATTACCAGCATGGATGGTAAAACACGGCGTCAAGAAATCTGCTTGCTGTTAAAACACAGCGTCAAGAAATCTGCTTGCTGTTAAAACACAACGTCAAGAATCCTCCAGCAATCTGCTTGTTGTTAAAACACAGCGTCAATAAATCTGCTTGCTGTTAAAACACAACGTCAATAAATCTGCTTGCTGTTAAAACACAATGTCCAGAATCCTCCAGCAATCTGCTTGCTGTTAAAACACAGCGTCAAGAAATCTGCTTGCTGTTAAGACACAGCGTCAAGAATCTGCTTGCTGTTAAAACACATTGGCCTGCTTGCTGTTAAAACACAATGTCAAGAAATCTGCTTGCTGTTAAAACACAATATCAAGAATCCTCCAGCAAATCTGCTGACTTAAAACACAATCAGATTTGTTAAACTCCAGTATAAAAATAAACTGTTGTAAAACACATTATGATGTAATGTAATCATCAAAAAACACAATGTGATGTAATGTGACATAGACAACAACATAAAACACATTCAGAGTGTTAAAATGCAAAAGAACTGTTAAAACACAACCTGATTATATATTGACTTCAGAGTGTTAAAACACACTGACTTCAACCTCTCTGACTGGTAAAACACATCACCAAGATATGCTGATAGTTTTTCCAGATAAACACATTGACTTCCAGATTTGAATTCGAAAACAACAAAAATTCCGAAAATCATGGAATGTTAGTTAATGAAAAATAAATTCCAAAAAGAAAATTAAAATGTGAAATTACATAGTTGCCCTTTTAGCTAAAATAACTCAATGCCACATGTCCAATTCTCATTGCTTCCTAGACTTTCTAGGAAAAATACACTTTCTACCCAACTCCTACTCTTTGTAAGGATACAATTATCATGAGTATGTTGGGGTTTTGTATACAAAATTGTTACCACCTAGTCAAGGGGTAACATTTCCACAAGTCGGGTCTGATAGTACCATGGATGTTAATTGATATGACTTGGAAACAAATATAATTGCGAGATCTCCCTCAATACGTACAATGGTTTTTATTTAAACTGGGATTCACTCACCAGTATTTCCCACTGACAAATGTTTTTAAAACGCGTTTCAGGTAACAAATTGTGAAAGCCAAATAGAAGCCAGCTGGACAGCACTGAAGGCTTGGAAAAGTGGCAATAAAGTTACCTAAAATAAAATAGATGTTTTTATATAATAAAATAGGATGTATTCCTATGAAAATGTGTGTACTGCAAACTTGGGTTTTATCCGATGTGTTTAATGTTATGAAAATGTGGTATTTTACTCTGATCAAATATTTCCTAACTACGGTCCTGATGAAAATTCCGCTGCTAAATTAGACAATACGCGATACCACCGATACTGGCTCGCGGCCGCCCGTTCCCGGGGATCTGGGATCGGGGGTTGTGACATTAACGCCCAAGAACCTGCAAAAGTGGGTCACCTAAGGTTGTGGAACCATAACACACAGTCTTAGCAATTAGCATATTCACCACACCACTATCTCAACTCCGTGTTGTAACATCAATGTTCTAATACAATCGTCGTTTTCTCGATTTGATTTGAGTCTATATCCTAAAACACAACAGCATATAAGTAAAATTAAACGATACGTGAACAAATGATGATATAACATGTATGATTGTTTACAAGTCAATAATCTATGATTGAGACATTTCATTTCAAATATATAATTCACCAAATATAAGTATAAGTTTGTGTAAATTATCATTTAAACATACAAACAACAAGAATATTAAAACCCTAGCAATCTTTTCTTTATAAGTTTTTTTTACTTATGAAGCGATTAAGCACAATTTATATGGAATTTAAAGATGCATACGTTTAGTATAAGTTTACATGAAGTAAGGTACACTGATTGTCCCTATGGTTTACCAGAATTACGAATCCCTTGCTTTCCAAAATTACACAGATGATCTCCGCGGTTTGCACTTTGTAACACATTTATCCAAAATTACACAGATGATCTCCGCGGTTTGCACTTTGTGACACATTTGGTTTCCAACTTTTCCAAAAAACTACATGTATGGTCCCTATACTTTGCATTTTGTAACGCAATTAGTCCCTGACTTATACATGTATGGTCCCTATACTTTGCATTTTGTAACGCATTTAGTCCCTAACTTAGACATGATTAACCTTTAAATTTATTGACGGGGAACTAAAAATGTTACAAAATTAAAACCACGGAAACCATTCATGTAATTTTAAAAAACTAGAGACTAAATTACAAATTTTACATGAAGTGCGCAACGTGCTCGTAGTGATTTCGAAACACATGTAAACACAGACTAAACAACAAAATACGTTCGCCGCAACGCGGCAATAGTAAAAAACTAGTGTTATATGAATTTCCAAAGTTGGTATCAAACGAGTAACAAGTGCAAGGATACATAACAAGTGACGGCAGCATTAGCACAAAGACCACTACACTCACTCACTCACTCACGGGGGCTTTACATTCCAACCGTTGGCCGTCGCCTAGGACACCAATACGGCCACTATATAACCTAACCTTGGGTGGCGCACATCACATGACCACCACTCACTCTCTCTCTCTCCCACACACACTCTCTCTCTATATCTATATACGATACTGATTCTCCACTAGTGGAACCAACTCAACTCAACTCAACTATCTGATTCTTACATTTTCCGATAACAGTTTCAGCTACTTTACACGATTCCTTGCTTGCCTTTTCCTCAATCTCCTCCCTCATCAACGTTCCTGTAACAACAATATGTTTGTTATTTAGTTACCCACGCAAACCGCGTGAACTCGAATCTATGTTTGTTTGTTTATTTACTTCCCTTCCTTCTATGGAGATGTGTTTGGTTGATTTCGAATATTAACTAACTAGTTCGTTCACATTACTGGATTAAATCTAGACGAACAAACGAGTATTATTGAGATCGGAATATACAAAATCGAATATGTTGACTTGTATTGCGTGTTCAAAGCAACAGGTTAACGGTGGATCTCTTCACCAACGGGAGGAAGAAGATGACACTGTTGTTGATAATGTTCACACTAAGCCAGCTGTTAAAGCTCTCACATCTCAGGTTTACTTGCTGTAGTTTTTAGCATTTTGTTTACAAATCGCGATAATAGCTTATTATTAGTCATTTTTATTGTAGTTTTGATATTTTGTTATCAAATCGCTATAACTGATGATGAGTGATTTTTATTGTAGTTTTTTTTAACAAATCGTGATAACAAGTGATTTTATTGTTGTTTTTAGCATTTTGTTAACAAATTCGCGATAACTGATGAGTGATTTTAGTGTAGTTTTATCATTTAATTAAGAAATCGCAAAAACTGGTGATTTTTGTTGTAGTCTATATGACTATATCATTTTGTTAATAAATCGCTATAACTGATGAGTGATTTTTGTTGTCGTTTTTTTTTAAATCATTTTGTTAACAAATCGCGATAACTGAGAATGATTTTTAGTGTAGTTTTTATCATTTTGTTAACAAATCGCAAATACCGGTGAATTTATTGTAGATTTTTATCGTTTTGTTAACACATTGCGAAAACTCATGATTTTTATTGTAGTTTTTATCATTTTGGTAACAAATCGCGAAAACTGGTGAATTTTATTGTAGTTTTCATCACTTTGTTAACAAATCGCGATAGCTGGTGAGTGATTTTTATTGTAGTTTTTATCATTCTATTAACATATCGCGAAAACTGGTGATTTTTATTGTAGTTTTTATCATTTTGTTAACAAATCACGATAGCTGGTGAGTGATTTTTAGTGTAGTTTTTATCATTCTATTAACAAATTGCGAAAACTGGTGCTTTGTATTGTAGTTTTTTTATCATTTTGTTAACAAATCGCGATAACTGAGTGATTTTGGTGTAGTTTTTATCATTTTATTAACAAATCGCGAAAACTGGTGATTTTTATTGTAGTTTTTATCATTTTGTTAACAAATCGCCATAGCTGGTGAGTGATTTTTAGTGTAGTTTTTAACTTTTTATTAATACGTGTACTGAATTATTTTTTAGATTAAGGATATGGCAGTAAAAGCATCTGGAGCGTACAAGAACTGCAAGCCTTGTTCCGGATCGTCGAATCGCTATCCAATAAACGGTGAGTATGTGGACTCTGAAACCGGTTCAGTGTCGGATAGATTTAGGTATCAAAGAGGTTGTGATTCTACACCTAGGGTTTGGGGCAAGGAGATGGAGGCAAGGTTGAAGGGGCTTTCGAGTGGTGGGAGCACTCCGGCTTCGTATAGTGGTCGAATTGAACCGATTAAGTTTGTTGAGGAAGATGGAGTTAAAGAATGGGTTGCTCAGGTTGAACCGGGGGTTCTCATTACGTTTCTTTCGTTACCTCAAGGAGGAAATGATCTAAAACGTATTCGATTCAGGTATTGGCTCTCATTTGATTTGTACTTTGAACCTTTGATCTGTTTTTTAGTAGTAATTAGGGGTGTTTATTATTCGGTTTGAAACATGTTAAACCTAAAAGTGATTAAAACCGACCCAAATTACAAATTTGGTTGTCGGTTTGGTTTTAAACTGAAACCGAATTGGTGGGTTAACATCGACAATGACACTTGGCTCTATCACAAATGAGAACAAATTATAACAAATACAAATATCTAAAACTGATATAAAGTTAACATACAGTCAACAAACCCCTAAGTCGTAGTGGGTCCGTTACATTCTTTGATTCGACCATTATGTTTTGTTGGTTTGAGTCATCTAACATGTTCAATTGTTCATTAGGCACGAATGAAAAACATAAACTAATGAAACCTAAAATTGGAGGTAAGATACAATGATGAATTCCTCATGTCTTGTGGGTCTAGTATATCTGGTTAGAGCATAAGGTTTTGTTTGTTCAAGTAATCTAACTTTTTATCATTTTAAATCTTGTTTGTTTCTCCATATGCCCTGGAAAGGAATAAAGCTATGATAGCGGGACCCTTTTTATGGACAAAAAATGCAGATGAGACCCAGGCAGATATAATTAGATAAAGTGATGCTTTTTTTAGTTTATCACGTAGACAGGAAACTGTATACTCAATTATCTAATTTGGTAGTGTAGTTCCTAGGGGTTGGTACATACTACATAATATAATGATTGGGTAACAAATACATAGGATTTGTTTTCTAATGTTGGCATCACATGGTGAAGTGGTGAACCCCATTTTATCCTAAAGTAAAGAGTGTTGTTCCCGCATTGGAATATGCATGGTTGCGGTGCAATGATATCGCCTTTTTAAAGCATGTGTAGCACGAAATATCACTGTTCATATGAAATTCTTGTTGGAGGGTAAAATTGTCTGTTGTAGATGTATGCGGTGCTACCTTCCAAACACTGTTAGTATAGTAACCAACAGTTATTGCAATTTTATTCTCTGGATTATTAACTAACCCCCCCCCCCCCCCCCCCCCCCCCCCCAAAAAAAAAAAAAATGTAGTCTTTTGCATAGGGATAGATTAGCAGACAACCCTAATTTCTAGCCTATTTAAGGAGTAAAATGCCATTTTTGTCCCCAAGGTCTGGTCACTTTTGTGACTTTCGTTCAAAGGTTTGTTTTTTGCATCTGGATCCAAAATGTTTGAAACCTTGCCATTTTCATCTGACTATATAACTCCATCCATTTTTTGACGTTAAGTCAGGGGTAGTTTCGTCATTTTAGACATTTTTCAATTAAAATAAACCTTCTTTATTCAGAACTAACCCTGACTTAACGTTAAAAAATGGATGAAGTTAACAAGTCGGATGAAAATGGCAAGATTTCAAACTCTTTGGATCCAGATGCGAAAAAAACAAACCTTTGAACGAAAATCGCATAAGTGGCCAAACCTAAAGGACAAAAATGGCATATTACTCCCTATTTAAGTATATATAGCAGTGCAACATTTTTCACCGCAAAAAAAACTTCAAGCTATATGATGAAATGGCCTGGAATCTGGAAATAAACTTCGTGTTTTCGCATTTACAATCTATTTGAACACGTTTACATGAAGATTTCTGGCTTATCTGCATAAATTAACAAAATTAGATCCATAAACAGATGTATTTGTCCAAATGCAGTAGATTTTTCAGTTTCGGTAAAGCTAACACGTGTCGTATAATCCACAATCATTATAGGGTAGTAAATGCGTGTCAGTTAATAATTTATCAGATAGATTCTGATTTTTTTCACATTTGATGATGTTATTATACAAGCCGTGAAATGTTCAACAAAAAGCAAGCTCAAAGTTGGTGGGCCGAGAACTGTGACAAAGTTATGGAGTTATATAATGTTCAACACTGTAACCATGAAGGTGACCCACCACCTGCTCCACCAAGATCCGAAGACGAGGTTAGCATTCATATCGCATTCAGTTATTACAATATTAAATCGTGCTTTTATTTATCTGATTTTTAATCTGTCACGGTGAACTCGTGCATGATTGTTATGGGGTTTGGAGTGCCTTTTGAAACCGGTTATGTGATAGTAAATAGTTAGAATCAGATTTTGGTTGTCATAATATGTGTTGCTCGAGATAGTTTTTGGATGTGAGTTGTTAATATCAGCTGCTTTAGTATTTCGCAATTTTCATTTAAAAGTTAATAAATAAGATGGTCAAAAACGACATTCTTATATAATAACTCTCAAAATTTGTTTAAAAAAATATTACCTATATCGATATTCTTTTACATATTAATTAATAAATGTTTTTATAACATTTCCAGTCTATAATCATGTGCTATTGAAAATGATTATGTGATATTAATTAACCAGAATGATGAATGCTGTTTGGATTGTGATTTTGAGTACTATATATAAGCTGTTTCAGTGTTTGGCAAATTTTAATATAATAGTTAATAAAATAAAATGGTCAAAAACGGCATTCTTACACATTATTGAAATATTTGAACTAATAATCTGATATAAAAAAATTTATCAACTATAGTAATAATCTTTTTATAAAAAATGTGTTTATAACATTCACAGTGGCGGACCCAGAAATTATTTGCTGGGGGTGCGGATGAGGTGTTCAACCATATTTTCAAGGGGTGCGGTCGGGTTTTTTGCCTAAAATATACACTAATTTTTTTTTTCAAGGGGTGCGGCCGCCCACCCTGGCCAAAGGTAGGTCCGCCCCTGAACATTCATCTCTATAATAATTCTAACAAGTATTATTTTCCCTTGTATTATGCAATCTGAAATATGGTTAAAGTCTATAATATATGGCAACTGTTAGGGGAAAATTAGTAATTTAAATTGTTGGTAGTTTTTACGAAGCCCAAACATCCCTTTGTTGCATGACTAATATGCCACTTTGTCCCCTTCAGAGTTCAAAAATTGGGTCATTTGATAACAGCCCAATGACACCACCACTTAGCAAGGAGCCGCCCCCGAGAAATTTCTACGCAAAACAAACGCTTAACGAATCTAGTGGGCCCACATCAACGCCTGCACTATGGAGCATAAGTGGGGCCAAAACCGAAACATCGTCGTTGGCTTCTGCAAGGAGTAGTTCATCCGGCGAGGGTGATGATCAGTCCGAAGTTTCTATGAGCAATGCAAGTGATTTGGAAACCGAATGGGTTGAGCAGGACGAGCCAGGCGTGTACATCACCGTTAGAGCTCTGCCAGGTGGCAAGCGTGAGCTGAGGCGTGTTCGATTCAGGTAAAGATGATGTTTTCAGATTTTCGACATTGTTTTTATTGTTTACCTTTCTGGCCAAAAACTTGCTGCGATATGATAAAATGACGAAAATGCCCTACCGAATAAGATTTTATGTCCTTTTGAAGTGTGTGACAAATCGGTAGTGTAAAGTGTAAAACTTACTCTGTCCTCTACAAACAGTTTTAACCTATAAAAAGTTGACACTTGATCAAGAGTAGTATCTGTGTGTTTTTGAATCGTTGAGGGCATTTTCGTCATCCAGCAAGTTTTTTTTGTTTTCTGTCTTATTTCATATTTGCCACTTCTGGCTAAAAACTTGTAAAATGACAAAAGTGCCCCTAACCCGATATATTTCTACCATGGTTTTGGAAGTATACTAATGATGTAAAACCTTATTTTTTACTTTACAAACATTTTCTTTTTAGTCCACAACATATTGACACCTCATCAAGAGCATTTGTCTTTCCTAAATTTAGCGCATTTTCGTTATCCAAACAATTTTGGCTCGGATTCGCACAAATACGAAACCAAAATGATGTTATTTCCGTATTTGGATACGTTTCGAGTACATGGATAGACTTGCTACGTATACGTTATTCAGTGATTCATCTTTATTTCTTAAATATGAATGATTTGAAAAGGGTGAATATTTATTTGTTTTGTAGTCGAGATAAGTTTGGAGAAATGAATGCAAGGGTGTGGGTGGGAGCAAAACAAAGGCAGAATTCAAGAACAATACTTGTGATGATAATAAGCCCTGGATATGACTTTGTTTTTTCTTTCTAAATGTGACATTTTGGGTCCATTTGAATATCATAGAAACTTAATGTATTGGAATAAAAGTTGGTATTATATCTTTGTTTTCGATGTAAAATTTGGCTATTTTGTGACAGATTGATTATATTGGCTAATTGGGGTTGGTTTAAGTTTAACTTCCTAGGTCTCATTTTTAAAATCAAATCTCATTCTCCTACATGTTAGTGGTGGAAGAATTACAGATCTACAGGCTAATCTTTCATCTATGATACATTGTATTTTGAGTAAAATGCACAAAACGTCATTTATGATTCCTCAAACTTGCAGGTATCATCATTGATGTTTAAATCTTGCTAAAAACAACCTTAAGTTTATTTTTGTTGAAGGTTCAATCCTTTATGACTAACAAAGTTAATTTAGTTAGTTAAATTCCCTCACATGCATAACATGTAGAGGTGTACAAATCGGTTTTTTTTCAAAAACCGGTTTCGGTTATTAACCGAACCGGTTTTTTTCACTCAAAACGAAAACCGGTTTTTTTATAACCGGTTTCTGTTACTAACCGGTTTTTCAAGTCCAAAACAATAACCGGTGTAACCAATAGAGAGCGGTGGACAATGCTCTCCGGCGAAACCCAAAAATCCTCCATCCATCTTCACCACCATAGATCTTGTTCGTATTATCCATCATCGGCATCGTATATCTCGTTCATATACACCAACACCGTCCCCGATCCTCCTGAAAACCCAAAACCGACTTGGGCATTGAGGTCCGATTGCGCTCCTGCAAGGTGAGCACTTGATTGGGTCCCAATAGTGGACCAATCTTGATCATGGACACTTCTCAGATCTTCAGCCGAAAATTCCTCCATCATTCACCGGAAAACACATTATTACTGAGGTAAGAAGAACAAGAAGACACAATTTTCACCATTCAATCGTATAACATTCAGTTACAGCTCACATCGCGTTCGTAGATGAGGGAAAACGGACAGTCGGACACGTGTGCTCATTGGAGATCGTTACTGGCGACGGAAATGTGTTCAGTTGCGATGAATCTGATGATTTATCCGCCGATCATCTTGTTGTTTTCGTCAATGGCATCCTTGGAATGTTAGACAGTTTGGAAATTTATTAATTTATTTGAATGGAATTTTTGTATTTTCATTAAATAAAAATAAGAGTTAATTGCCATTTTAGTCCCTGTGGTTTGGGCCATTTTGCCAGTTTAGTCCAAAGGTTTCATTTTTAACATCTGGATCAAAAAAGGTTTCGTCGTTGCCATTTTGATCCAACTGACTTAACTCCATCCATTTCACCTCTGTTAACTCAAGGCAATTTTGTCATTTTATCTATCTGTTTTAATTAATTAATATTTAAAGAATATAAAAGGAATAAAAAAACAAACTTAATTATATATACACACATATGACACATATAGATCTGACTATCTAAGAATGAGAATGGATTCACGTTCTCTTTCAGCAACTCCAAGCAACCATCTGAGCAACTCCAATCAACCATCTGAGATTGAACCCAAAACCACGACAGAAGCTTCTCGGACCTTTAAATCACCTCTGCCACCATCACCACCACACGACCACCAACATCATTACCACCACCCGACCACCACAACCATAACCACCACCGTGACCCGCCCACCCACCACCACCACAACCCGACCTGATCCACCGCTGGCAGAAGCTGACCCAGAACCCGACAAGATGCACCGCTGGCAGACCAGATCCACCGCCTTCCATTGTGGGAACTCCGACGAACCCTCCGCCGTCCAATTCGACACTATTAACGGTAATTCTTTCCACCATTCCACTCATTTTTCGATCCCAAACAAAACCCCTCTGTCAATTTATCATGACCGAGGGGATTTCAACGATCAATTTGGTGGATTTGAAATCGAGGGTGCTTGACAAATGGGGGTTAGTTTCAGTCACCAACGTAGGTGATGGTGATGTTGGTGGTGGTGGCCGAATCCACTGCCTTCATTTTCTATTGTTTGTTTCTCTGATCCGATAATGTTGAATCACATATGGCACGGACCGGAGATAGAGATAGGGTTCTGGCAGGTGATGGTCATGTCGGTAATGGTTAAGCAGGTGGTGATGGTTGTGGTGGTGAGGCGGTGGTGGTGGCAGTGGTGGTGAAGGCAGGGGTGGTGATGGTGGCAGTGGTGATGGTGAGGTGGGTGATGAAGGTGTGTGTATAATATATTCTTTAAATATTAATTAATTAAAACAAATAGATAAAATGACAAAATTGCCCTTGAGTAACAGAGGTGAATGGATGGAGTTAAGTCAGTTGGATCAAAATGGCAACAACGAAACCTTTTTGGATCCAGATGTTAAAAATGAAACCTTTGGACTAAACTGGCAAAATAGCCCAAACCCACAGGGACTAAAATGGCAATTAACTCTAAAAATAATTTAGAAAGAGCATTATTTGAAAAATTTGAGTTTTGTCCCACATTGGTGGGATGAAGAAAAGGAGAGTGGTTTATAATAAGGAGTGTAAGGAAGAGAGTATCTTCTATACAAGTGGGACACACCCAATGGCAAGTCAGAGGGCCCGTAAGGCCCTAACGCGCCCCGGGCACGGGCTCGGGACCGGGGCGATGGGCGTAATGTGGCGTTTTGATGGCGCACTTTACAGTTCGCACACTCGCATCGCCGGCGCCTACATGTGAACTTACCGTCTGTCGACCAGCCAGTCCACACCTAGCCGCCGCCGCCGCCGCCTGCTGACCTGGCTGTGTCCACACACACCTACTGCGTCTACTAAGTCCTATATAAGGACCTGATTGCATGCAGAAGAAGATGCACCCAGAACCTTGCAAACCTGCATCACTAATAAACGCTCTAGCTCTTACTGCTGCATGAGTTGCAGCACCAACGATCATTCATTCCCGTCACTGAAAGAAATCCTCGTCCTCGTTTCAGGTACGTCTTTAGGTGCTAGGCTAGTCCCCGGCAGTACTAACTGCTTCGGCTGTTGTACCCTGGGAGACAGACGGGTTCACCTGGGTGACCCGAAATCTGTTTTAAGGGAAACGTGATCTTCACGTGCCTCAGTTACTAATTCTTTGTAATCAGGTCTTGGTTTAGTTTATTTTTTATTATAATTCTTTTCAGTTTAATGTATTTCTTATTTATGTATTGCAATCATAATATTGTTTATAAGATTTTATTTATTTTGTAAACGGATGTCCTACAGTTCAATTTGATCATTATAAACAATATGTATTTTATAGTAAATTACAAGTTTTGTTCTTTATGTTAACATCGTTTTGCATGAGGTGTCCTTTTGCGCAAAATTTGACAAGGAAAAGATTTCTCCTTACTCATAAAACCGATGGTCAACATAACGTTTTAAAAAAAACGTAAAAAAATATTGGTCATGAATTTAAAAGTTTACAATATCACTGGAAATTTGGTAGATGTCGACTTCGGTGATTTGACACAGTGACTTTGTTCCTAAACTTGATACATATATGAATATCAAAATATATTTTGGTTTAAATTTAACTAGGTTAGAACCCCGTGTAATACACGGGTTGAATTAATGTAATTTTATATACCAAATAATAAAAAAAATATATCTTTAAAAACTTTGTTTATTACACATGTTGAATAAATGTAATTTTATATACCAAATAATAAAACAGTATATCTTTAAAAATCTCGTTTATTACATGAGTTGAATAAATTTAATTTTATATATTAAATAATAAAAAAGTTATATCTTTAAGAACTCCGTGTATTGTACGGGTTGAGTAAATTTAATTTTATATATTAAATAATGGAAAAGTTACATTTTTAAGAACCTCATGTATTGTATGGGTTGAGCACATGTAATTTTATATACTAATCAATAAGAAGTTATATCTTTATAAACCATGCGTATTATACGGATTGAATAAATCTAATTTTATATACCACATAATAAAAAAAGTTATATTTTTAATGTTTAAAAACCAGTGTATTACACGAGTTGCATAAATGTAATTTTGTATAGTAAATAATAAAAATATTATATCTTTAAAAAACCTCGTTTATTACACGAGTTGAACAAATCTAATAAAAAATTATATCTTTAAAAAAACTAACGGATATACTCGATACATGATGGATGGGATGATTGCGTTGATGGTTCTTATAAATGTCACGTAAACATAGTAAATACTGTATTTGAGTTGAGAGTTGAACACGAAAATAAAAGTATAGAACCAATAAACATTGATTATGTTTTTGTTTACCCCTTATAAACATTTTTTAAATAGATTCTACCCTTAACTACTTTAGTTTAATAAAATACATAAATCATTTAAATTATATTAATTTATATTTAGTGTACGTCTTTTGTTAATTTCAGGATAAATAATTTTAAAATCTAATAAATATTTCAAAATATTATATTATCTTCTATATGAATTGTTTAAATTTATATTAAATTTAATTTTATAATTATCTTTTAATTAATACTAATTATCTTTAATTAAGTAGGATAAAGAGAGAAAAAACTAAAAAACAGATGGCTTCAATGAATGACACGTGTCCCCTTATTGGTTTCTTTTATTATATAGTAAGATAAGATTACGTAGGGTAATTTCAGTTATATATAAATGATTTTTTTTTAACTAATTCTAAGTTTAACTGATTTTTTAATGCATTTGAATAATGTGACGGGCCCAAGGGCCAATCCTACCCACATGCCACAGCCCATGGACTAATATAAATCGGTTCAATTTAGAGTTTAGACCCGACAACTCTATTAACTATTTAACTTATTCTTTTAAAGCCCACTAGTCGTGTTTGCAGGTTGAAAAATAGAATATGAAACGGACATGAAATTTAACATGATCCAAAAAATCATGTCTGACGCATGAACTCAAACATGGCACACGAATTTATGTGTTGACATAAACATCATCCATTTAACCTGTGTTTTTACATGTTAAATGTTAATGCTCTAAAATTACAAAATTAAAAAAAAAAAATCAAATATGTATAGAACACCTACATTTAAACTATCAACCTTATGCACATTTCACTTGTAACTTTAATTTTGACATAACATGCCTAACCAAATTAAGTTATAACACAAAATAAAGTTTAAAAAACATAAACAATTTTAACAAGTCAACCTGCAAACCCGTCATGTTAACTTCTCGATGGCTTGACCCGAAACCGACTGAACACGTTTAAAATTATGCAACTGACCACCATATTATTGCATGTGACCCATTGTTCTGCTAACTTTGGATCATTCTAGGGTAACTTTTATTAGTGTTTGAATTATTAGACCATGTGTAGTGGTTAGCTCAATAATGCCTCGACCATGGGGCGTTTTCTGCCATGTGGCAGTCCAGTCAGCATGGGGGCATTATTGGGCGTTTTTTTGCAAAAGTAGCGTAGTGGAATAATGCCCAATAACGCCCCATCCAATCATTACACAATTATTTATTTTTTTAAAATTAAAAACTTAAAATACTTCACTAAATTAAAAAAAAATACAATACTAAAAAATTACATTGCAAAATTTTAAGTTTTATAAAAGATCCAAATAAGACATTTAATAAACAAAACTTTAGGGACTGATATAACAATTTTTAAACTTGAAATATTAAAGATATTGAAGTTTAAAACTACAGGGGCCTAACGTGTCAACAACAAAGTTTTAAAACAAACATACAGGGGCCTTCTTCTTCTTCGTGACCTTCAACCTCCGGCAGAAATTCCGGCCAAAAATCCGGCAAACTCAAACCCCACATTCCATCTCTCTCTAAACCCACATGCCCTAATTTGATTGGCCAAACATTTTCCATTTCGGCGTGTTTCAAAAAACGCCAACCTCCTTTTTTTTCGCAAATAACGCTGGGGTGTAGTCGTGTGGGGGAGTGTTCGAGCGTTTTTTTTTTGTTTTTTTTTAAACAAACGCCCCATTACGGGCTGTCTTATCAACTTAACGTTAAAATTTATGGATTAGGTATGGTGACATAATAAATAACATAGCCATTAAAAATTACAGAATAAAAAAAGAATTGTCTTTTTAGAAATACGTAGTAATCAACAAGCCCTTTAGTACTTTGGCTCATGTACCTGAACATAACCTTTAACAAAACCTATGAGGGCACCCAGGGCAATCTGTAACACCTCGAAAATTTACGTCCAATAATGTATTGACACGTGTCATAAGCTTTGAACGTGTGAAAGAATACTTTAGAGGGAGTAAAGTTGACAAACAAAGGAACTATGTGAAAATAAGGGTTCAAAACGTCAACAATGGATAAATATACTTTACAATAACCCTACATGATGTTTATACCCTTAAACGAATAAATTATGGATCATACGAAGCTAATTGTGAAAGAAAGTGAGAGATTACAAACTACGGGGGTTAAATGTGTCAACATGTTTAAAGTATACCTCTGAGTGACCTTTTAGCAAACCCGAAGCTTTGTAATGATTAATTATTCTCACTAGAATAAGTATTTAAAATTTCACAAAGTTTCGATAAAGAATGAGGAAGTTATGACAATATTCGTATACGAGGGGTTAAAGCGTCAACGTTGAAAGTTATGACTTTTCGGGTAACAATAAAGTTAACCGAGGACTAAACAAAGTGGGTAAATGTCTTAAAGCCCTTATATGTCAATTTAGAGGGTTCAAAGTGCAAGAAATGAAGTCTAAGCAAAGTTTTTAAGAGACAATGATCAAAACATAAAAATCTAAAATTGGATTTGAGTCAGGAGAGGTGTCGCGCGACGCGAGGCCCAAGGGGGGGGGGGTCTTCGCGTCACGCCTAGGCCTATCTGATCCGAGAACTTTGGGTTCTTGTCTTCCATTTGCATTCTAATCGACTCTTATCCGATTTTCCTCATCTTGGGCGACCCCTAGGCAACCCCTAAACACTAGGGACACTTGTGGATGAGTTGTGGTCAGTTGTAGACTTGCATGTCAACAATCTAGTGGGTTTGAATCACTATATAAAGCCACTAAGTTGCAACAAGTTCTTCACACCTTTCTCTTGCATTCCTGATCATTTCTGGAGCTCCAAAGCAGACTCAAGTGATCACTAACCAAGCATAGGACTTCAGTAAGTTTGCTTAACCCTTCTTAGTTAAGTTTTTGCTTAGTTTTAGCTTAAAAGTCAAACCGTCGTAATTAACGGTTGACTTAGTGATTAATCACTAATGGTCCAGTGATTAGTCGAATTGAAAGTAGTTATAAGTTGGTAATTATGTGGGCAATAAACCCTTAAAAGGGCACCCTCTGATTCCCATTCTAACTAGGTCAAATGTCGGGTCAAACTTGTTATTAAAAAGTCAACAGAGTGTTTATTTTCTAAATTATGCATAATTAGCAATGTAGAACACATACAACCTGTTTGATCATTAATATAACTTGGTAATTAGTGTAAGAACATGTCTAAACATGTTCAACCCGACAATTTTATGTTTAGACCCGGTTCGGAACCGAAAGTCGCAAAGCTTTGACTTTTGCTTTGACTTCAGTTCTGACCCGTTTTAGTATGATTTGGAATTGCCTTAGAGCTTCCTTAGGACCAGGTTACATGCTAGTATAACCCTCTGTGATTATACACCATGGTTCATTAGTTAACCAATTAATATGCATGATTCCGTTAATCGCCTATATGTTGACCATTATGCCCTTTTCACCATAAAACGTGATTTTTGGAAATGTAAAAGAGTAGAAACCTTAGTTACTGAAATATAAACTTGTACCCAAAGTTTGACATCAGTTTGAGGTGTAGTTTGAGAGTTATGCTCATTAGCGTTATTAAGAAGCTTTATGTAAATTAAACGGCGTAATTAGCATATAACCTATTTAAACTCACTTTTTGATATCAAACTTCTTACCCACTGATGTAATATATTATCTTGGGATTTTTGAAGATTTTTAATTAATTTTTGGCTGAGCATAACTTATAGTCATAGGCTTAATCCGGTAATTGTCGGTTTTGCCCTTACGGGCTATAAAATGAGTTTTACATATCTAATTGACTCCAAACCTTTTGCTACTGAGTACATATGATAAATAAATTATTTTAAGCCTTCTGAAATAATAAAAATATCAGCTTTATGTATAGAACCCGGAAATGGCTTTTAATCGTCTTTTTAAGCGTTTTTAACGCATAGTATGTAATAGAACTATTTTAAACATACAAGGGTTGATACCTACTGATATTTTAGGTAAATTATAATATTTTAACAGTAAGCAAAGGTTGTTAAACTCAGACTTCAGTTTTGAGCTTTTCGGCTTATGTGAAATTACCAAAATGCCCCTACGGTGCATAGTTTGGTTATAATTAATAAATTTCACATATATGCAATACCCTACTGTTACAACTTATTAAATTAAGTATCTTTGCTGATTATATCAGACCTGTAACTCAGGTTAATACTTAAACTCTTTTATAACCTTATAAATGACCAAATTACCCCTACGGGGCATAGTTTGTGTTTAAATTCGTTATGGGCATAATGGAAGGTATCCTACTGATATCACAACACATTTGAGGCATATTAACTTAGGAAACCTGGTTAGGACCCTTATGATTACCCGTTACGCCTTTTGCGCGTACGGTTCGGCTTATGTAACTAGTTTACATAAATTAGCCGAAACGGGTCAAACCTTATCGGTTTTACCCCAAAATTCAGAATGTGCCTAGATTACCCATATAAGGAAAGTCTTCAATCTTGTCGGGTCTAAATCACATTCTATCCGGTCTTCGCTTAATCGTGCGTACGAACCGTATCTTTGAAACTAACCGGTCTAAGCTTAAGCTTAACTAAAGACCCGTTAGGATTCTAATAGGTTATTATAAACTTTCGTTCCAGATTAGGAGTACCAGTAAAAGCTACTTGCATTTGCTTATTGTGATTATTACTTTGCTCAGGTAAATACTTTTAACTTATTTTCCCTATACGGGCTTGGGTTACGGTATATAAAATACCGCTTGGTCGGGCATTAAATCTTCCATCGTTTGGTGGTTAATTGAATAATTTAATCGGCCCGTTTAAATATGTTTTATTTGCTTAAAGCCTTTGGGGGGTTAATGACCATGTCCCGGATATCCCTGGCATCATTTTACGAAATGGCCACGACCTAAGCGCGGGGTGTAGGCGTACACCCGTCAGTGCACAAATAGTTGATGTGGTGTGTCTATTGATCTTTAACCCGGCACGCTCTGGGCTACTGAACGCATAAGGAACATGTAATTCTTTTACAAGATTATATATTTAAATAATTCTCCCAAGTTATAAAGAGTTTGTGCCACGTGCATTCAAATCAATTTTATTAAAACCTTTTCAAATGAGTCAGTTAATTGTATTTACCAGTGTAAACTGACGTATTTTTCAAAAGGCTAAATGCAGGTACTATACGTAATAGGCTGGCTACTCCAGGCATCAATAATCAAGTCTCGCAAGCTTTAGATGTTAAAGTCTGTTGAACGATATTGTCTTTCCGTTTAAGATCCGCCTGTGGATCCATCTTACATTCCGTTGTAATATTTGATATTACTTTGAATCGGATTGTAATACATTTATCCTTTGCTTCCGCTGTGCATTTATATATTGTGTTGTTTGACTATGATGTTACCAACTACGTCACGATACTCCCCACCGGGCCCACCGGTGACACGTGAAAATCGGGGTGTGACACAATCCCTGATGAGTGCCGGGTTCACGTGATGGCGTAAAACACCGCTACAAGTCATTAATTTAATCATGGCGTGATGAGGCTAGAGCTGGCTCACCATCACAGGGTGGATGGGGTGGAATGTGAAATGTGAACGTTATCCAACGTTCATGTGGCAATTAATTGATTAAAAAATAGAAATAATAAACCTCTTTCCCACCATATAAACTAGGAAAATTGGTATTTAATAAACCAACATTTGTCCAGTTGGTAAATAATAATCCAACGTACAGAATTGGTATATAATAATCCTACCTATCAACATGTTGGCACTCAATGGACATTCGTTAGTTTTTTTTAACTGAAGTTAGTTTTTAAGTTTTATTTATTACAAAAACAGTCCCTGTAGTTGTAATTTACTATGAGTTAATAGCCAAAATGGTCCCTGGTGGTGGCGGTGCGGTGGTGGTGGTGGTGGTGCTGTGGCGATGGTTACGGTGGTGGCGATGGTGGTGGTGGTGGCGGTGTGGTGGTGGTGGTGGCGGTGCTGTGGCGGTGGTGGCGGTGGTGGCGGTGCGGTGGTGGTGGTGGTGGTGGGTGGCTATTAACCTCAGGGACCATTTTGGCTATTAACTCATAGTAAATTACAACTACAGGGACTGTTTGTGTAATAAATAAAACTTAAAAACTAACTTCAGTTAAAAAAAACTAACGGAGGTCCATTGAGTGCCAACATGTTGATAGGTAGGATTATTATATACCAATTCTGTACGTTGGATTATTATTTACCAACTGGGCAAAGGTTGGTTTATTAAATACCAATTTTCCTATAAACTATTAAAATCCTTGAAATTTTTCACAAATTTCTTCTCCTACTCTACAACTTATAATTCTCTAAACAAAAATCTAATGGAGGGCTTAACCACTTTGTGTCCACCCGACTTATCAATGTCTTTAGATTCTACTCTTGAATTTCTTGCCATGGTGGCCAAAGCAGCGGACGAACTTGAAGATATGGGGCGATAAAAGAAATTGTGCCTCATGCTCAAGAAGGGGCTCATGAAGTTTTAGTGAATTAATTACTTTGTCAAAAGCCCAAGGTATAATGTTGCGACGTTTAGAGCGTGATTCCGACGACGAGTAGTTTATATTTTATTTCATATGTTTTATTTTTTATTATTGTTGTTTTTTATTTTTAAATTTATGTCGTTTTTTGTATTTTAGTTTCATGGTTAGTTATATTGTAAGATTAAATATATATTATTTTTATTTAATCCAGTAGCCATTATAATAATTTACATTATATAGATCAAAATATATAACAACCTATTAAATAAATTAGTTGGTAATTGTTGATGGGCCTTATTACCCTTATTAACTGATTAGGGTTTCCTCTTGGGTGCTTATATAAGGAGACTTATGCAGAGGTTAAAAGGTTACACACTTAGACAGATAACCTAATTCACATAACATCACAATCGACCTCTTCTCCATACCGAACTCCCTATTCGGTTTAGTCATTACCATCATCAGTCAGCACCCTAAGGAGGAACCAGATCACCTTGACAAAGATGTCGAACTCCATGGCTTCTTCCATCACTGGATTCTCTACTGCACTGTCTGCTGTGACAGGTATGTTTTTATGTTTTCCCTCATGCTTAAACAGAACTGATTCAACATATTTGTGTTTAAAATATGTTGTTTTTTAATATTTTGGTTTTATATTTAAATTAAATTAAAATTACTTGGGTTTAAGTGATCGAGTAATGAGTGTTCCATGTAAAAATGGATGAAATTGGTTCAAGTGATGAAATGATTACGGGGTTTTAAGTGATCAAGTGCTGAGTATTACCAACTATTCTTAATAGCATTTAGGGATCATAATCAGTGGCGGACCCAGGAATATTTCCATGGGGGTGCGGAACATTTTTAAAAATTTTAGGTCCCTAGGTATATGAGTAAAAAAATCGGTTCGTATCGGGTCGGGTCGGGTCGTGTCATGTAAAACAAACGAACATCAAACTAAATTTATATAATAATCAAAAACATGTAAACCTTGTTACAAACATAATTAAAACGTCGACGCCCTACGGGTTTTCATTTTTTGAAATCTATCCAAAACATCATCTAAAACTAATTTTTTAAACGATTCTTTCTCTATATAACATAAGTTCATCGCTCCATAACATAATGTTTCAATTTTAATTTTCAACTATTCAAGCCAAAAAATCATAACGTTAGTTGTAATCACCCTAAAAATATATAAACAACATAATCACCCTAAAAATCATCTAAACAACCATAAACAATGTCAAAACACACAAAATTTCAAACCTATTTAACAACTTTATTACCTTTTTTTCTCCTATAATATCAACCAAAATCATCAAAATAACAAAGAAACTTACCCGTGTTCGGATTACGGTTAGATTTGGTGTCAAACGACGGTGGTATGGTGGCTGATTACGGTGGTCGCCGGCTGCTGGACTGTTGTAGCTGGGTGATGTTGTTCGTTGGCAGTGCAGGGACGCAAGAGAGGGAGAGAGCGGGAGAGAATTTCTAAAGGTTTTGGGCTTTTATTATTTTATTATAGTTTAAAATATTGTTGGGTTTGGTTAATGGGCTAAGACTTAGTTGGCTAGCTAGTTAGGAATTATAAGTGGGTAAATGTATGGGTATTTAGGTTTAGTTAGTTAGGTATTAAAAGTTATATAATTTAGGTAGTATTTTTTTTTTTAAATAAGAGTTTACTAAAAAAAATTTAAATATAAATTGATAACACTTTTTACCTAAGGGGTGCGGACGAAAAATTTCAAGGGCGCGGTCAAAAAATTTCAAGGGGTGCGGACGAAAAATTCCAAGGGGTGCGGACGGGATTTTCGACAGAATTTAACACTAATTTTTTTTTTCCCCGGGGGTGCGCCCGCCCACCTTGAAGTGGGCTTGGGTCCGCCCCTGATCATAATGGGTCTAGTTTGTGATGGGTTTAGATAATCCCGATTTCAAACCCAGTTAGATAAGTTTGTCCTAAATCTATCTCAAAACTTATTGGGTTTCTATTGGATAAATACTCGTTGGGTATCGGGTATACCAACGGGTTTTGAGTAAACCCGTTAATCTAATAAAATTATCTGTTGGGTATACACGACCCATGCCCGTCAGGTAACTATTAACCAATTACATTTAGAATTATCACTATAATAAGAAATCAAATAACCATAATGTATATAAAATAACATCCCTAAATGTATATAAAAATTCTCAAATGCATAGATGACAAAAATAGACTAATAGTGTAAGCAAATTGTTAGCACAGTAAAACAAATTGACACTCTAAATACACCATAATAGCTACACCAAAAGAGAATGTATACCATTCGGTAATATTTCAGTTACCTTAATAAAAGAAAAAAATGGATATATCATATGTATATACATATTTAAAAAATAAAATAAATTATATCGGGTAAACGGGTGTACTTATCTGGTAATCGGGTCAGGTAACGAGTATATCACCAAATCCCAAACGCGCAAAAAAAAAAAAAAAAAAAAAGACCAACTAATCCCAAACCTGAATACCGGACCCCAAACCAATCCCAAATATTTCAGGTTTACCCATCGGGTTCGGATTCAATTGACATCTCTAGACGCCTTTTGTTCAATTGATTTCACCTCCCAAACCCATATTTTCAGTTTCATAGCCTACATTCCTCTTTAGGCTGGACAAAGTGGGCGCGGAGAAAAAGCCCTTCAAGGGAAAAAGATTGTAGGTTTAACGTGGAGGGGACGGCGTTCCCTCACCCTTTTCCCCGTTTCACTTCCCGCTCTCTCACATGGTTTCTTCACCATTGGCCTATACTTCCCGACCCTTCTTGACCATCCTAATCGCTTTTTTCCGATGGCGAGCATCTTCCCAAGAGTGTGGCAGGATGGACTCTGTCCAGCCTGAGTAAGAATTTTATTCTCAAAACAATCAAAGATTATCATCATTCTTGATTACATTACACTAGTTTCCTACAATGACCTTTTGAAAGTCGCCTGCTCAACACGGGTTGTGATTTGCTAGATCTCGTAGGCTGGGTCCCGTGAGTTTTACGACAATGGTTTCTATTGGTTGAGAAAAATCTTAAGATCATCTTGTTATGCCTAGGGTATATACCCGTTAAGAATCAATTCAAAGAGCTTAAAGACACCAAGGTGGTGTTTGTTTTTTTTCAAAAAGAGCTTCCTGCCTCTTCTGTCTGCACCGTGCAGACGCGGGAAGAGGTTTAGCCTCAAAAGAGCGTTTTTTTTTTTTTTTGGAGAAGTGCTTCCTGTCTCTCCCCAGCCTCTTCATGAGGAAGTGATAAAACCCAAGACTACTCAATTTTTTATATTTTTTTTGAATGATACTCAATTTTTTATATGCCTAGGGTATATACCCGTTAAAAATCAATTCAAACAGCTTAAAAACACCAACACTACTCAATTTTTTAGTGAAGTTATTAAGATAAAAATAGTTTGGTTATCGTTTATTACAACTCATTTTCGGACACATTTCTTTTGGATTATCATATTAATTTATCTACCCTTTTTCAGGCCACTTGCGTAGACACCAATTAAAACGTAATTTTGGGAAGTCAACCAAGAAAATGCATACCTTTTGTATTATTTTAATTAAAAGGTTGAAAGTTAATAATTAAGTAATAAAAAGTAGGCTTGAGATCCAATGACCTAACTTAATCACATTTGGCTTAATCATAGTCATTAATTATGTATGATTAGCTTATTTCATACATAGAATTTAAATATAATATCCTCAATCAGGTCTGTCCTCATATACATGTTAAAAATTCTGGCATAAGTATATGTATATTCTCATCTACTACTTATTGTAAAAGGTATATATAAACAACCTTCTTTCATTGACCTTACTTGCATTTTAGTGTAAAAAGAGTTTTTGGTTACGGCTCTAATCTTGGCATGATACCGATGTAATCAATGGTGAATCCATAAATTTTTTTTGGGGAGTTCCTTTTGGTAGATTTTTACTAATTCTCATTAATTTTTTTCCAAGTCATACAAGATTTCCACAATTTTTGTCTATTTTTTCCATACCGAAAGGGTTCATGGAAACCCCCCAAAACTCCCTGGAATCATGGATCCACCCCTGAACATGATATTAAATAATTTTTTTGGACTAATAGTACGTAATAACAATAATAAGTAAAATTAAATTTTATAAATATATAAAGACAATAGGTTATGAGCATGACACTATTCCAATATGATATTTGATTTGTATCCTAGTCGAGCCTTGCTAATAGGTTATAACTTGTGCCCAACTTTGTTTTGCTATGATGGGAATTTGTATGTGTGGGTTTGGCATCTAGGTTACCAAGTGATGACTCGCTGAATATCTATTATATATAATAAATGTGAAGTTTTGGGCTGATGTGGCAGCTTCTTAGAGCTTCTCACAATGGGTTTTGGCGGGAAACTTCTCGGGTAAAGATATGGGACGCGGAGCATGATTTGAGCAACCCGACCCGTTATATTTGGATATAAATTCCTCTAAAAAAACACGCTTTCTTTTTCTAAACCCTAGATCTTCATCTTCTTCCTTCTGATGTACTCTTCCTCTTCTCTTCTGATCCAGATGATTCAAGCTTCAATAATCAGGTAAGAAATCTTCTTTTGCTAATTGTTAATCCTTTTGTTCATCTGTTCGACGTTATATCTTTCTTTCCGTCTTTCTTTTTTCTCTCCAAACCCTAGGTCGTCTCCAGAATTCCAGCCGTCACTCTCATCGGGATTTCTCATATCTCTGTGGGTTAAACTTTTGAATCAGGTTCGTAGATTTGCGCCCTATTTCACAAATTTCAGATTTTTTTTTGTTTCCAGTTTATAGCTTATTCGATCTGTTCTATTGAATCGGTTACTGGAATTGTTTAATTAGTTTGTTTTTAAAGGATGGAATCCACATACAGAACAATGATTCACGCATATGTTTGGAACTTGGAAGATATAAGAACTTCAAGGTCCGTTTTGTTTTAACAATTAGAATGAAGAATAGCAGTTGGACAATAACAAATCATGGAAGCATTATTTTGTTAGGGTTTAATTTGTATGTGTTTGTTTGTTCTGTTGCAGACGAGTCAGACAAAGTTGATGAAGATTCAGCAAAAGGTGATTATGATTACACACTAATAGATTCAACATTTTTTTTGTTTGTTCAATGCATATTAAAGATGATTATGATTACACACTAATAGGTTTGAGCCACATGGGATTTTTCAGGTGAATATGTGAAAGAATACATTGAAGTTTCAAATCTCACTTTGTCATTGGAGAATATTGGGATAGATTTGCTTACGGAGGCGGTGATCTATGCTTTGTCATTGGAGAATAATGGTACATTTAATGTTTTCTATTGGGACTGAAATTTTGAAACTTAACATGTGATATCTATATTTTAGAGCATAAAATTAGGGCATGGGTGGGAAGAAAGTGATTGCTATAAGCCATTAGGTGGTGTATTCAAGACTCTTTGTGATGGTTCATTGGCATATAATGGTGGTTAGGCTCTGCAAATAGTGAAATTAAGGAGAAATCCTCATCTTCTGGTTGTCTTTGTTGAGGATATACGCTCGACTTTATAAGTCAACACATATCTCCTTTCTATGTGAATGGAGTAATTCGTTTAAAAAAAAACCAAAAAAGACAGAAGATTATTAATGTTATTTCATGATATTTTGACAAACCCGTTACTTTAATTTAAAAATTCACAATATTGATGTTAACATAGAGCGACCGAAGAGGAGGAGAAGAAGAGCTATTGTCTGGAAGACTAATTCTGTTTTTAGGGTTACACATCTTGACCCAATCATTTTAACCCGCATGGTTATTATTTGTCTTTTTGTTTAAAGGTAAAATGAATAAAACACTCTTATACTAACACATGAAAGCTAGCCAAGGTAGCAAACACTTCTGTCAAATTCTTTAGCTACGAAGAGTCATCCAAGTAAGTTACCTGGTCAACATGTTTTTTTTTTCTTCAAAGTCGATTACTTTTAATATGTATGCTGTATGGTTTAAAATGCATTCTTTTATACATGAACAGGGGAATATTGTGGCTATATCAGCAACAACCTGGAAATGGTACTAATATATCTTGAGCTTTTCCTTATAATAATCAGCTTACTCAGTTAACTCGTAAAAAACATGTTTATATCTTTTGTTCCAGAGGATGTTGAACTCATCCCCTCTTACGCCTCGGAGCTGGTGTTTGCGCTAGAATAGTTGCCATGTCAGCAACCTATCCAAGGAAATTGGTTTGACGATGTCTTTCTGTCATGGTATGTATTACAATCTTCTGGTTCTTTGAAAGGTTTACTTGATACATAAAAGTGACGAGACTAATGCATATTTTGCGTTACACATACATCTTAGTTTACTGTGCGCAACGCCTTGTGTGCGGTAAGCTCTCTATTCAAATATTTTTGTTTTTTAGTTATAAATTTATGTTTCTTTGACAGATTCCTTGTGGGTGGCACTTTGCCCAGTCATCTACATGATATCTATGGCAGGTTAGAGATTAGTCAAGGACCTTAAGTAAGTAACTTAATAATGATTTATTTAAAGTTTTTCTTTGACCATGTTATTTCACAGCTGAGGTATGCTTTTATTGTTATTTCTTCATTGGTTAAGAATTTGATGAACAAAGCTTGGATCTTATTTGTCTACCATCTGTTATTCAGGTTGTCTACCACCGCAGTGTTAATCATCGCTTTTTGTGAACCCTGAATCCATCGCCATTGCGACTTAATCATTCTATCATATTATTTTGTTTCTCAATCGCAGGTTTCTATCATCAACCCTAGATACATATGCTCTATTTTTTCTCGATTTAGTTCTTTACTTACATTCATTTGCTAAAATCTGGTGCATCTTTGAATGACTTACGCTGGATATGTGTATTTGTTTTGGCATATAACATGGATTTGTTTGACATGTTTAGCTATGCGGTTAGGGATAGCAAGCATGACTGCAAACGTACGGGTGTTTTAAGTTTGTATTTTTGTTTGTCTAGGGAAACTTTACAATAACAAAAGATGGACTCTATTGAGTGGTGGTAGAGATCAAGTATTTAAAGCAGGTTTGAGTGCAAAACTTCAAGTAGGCAATAATCCAAAACGTGTTGACTCAATGTCAACTGTACTTTCCTTCTGGTCTCTGTCGTCACTTTGTTTACTAAACCCCATATCGATCCTATTCGCGATGGCCATGTCTTTAACGGTGAGCCCTAACTCGATTTCTCAAAATTGATAAACTATAAATGAATAATCATTTGATATAAATGGGAAGATGATAGATAAACTGACTGACTGGTTTATTGAGGTAACTTTTTGTTGATTGTTTTTGTAAAACTTTAATTTTATTCTGTATACTCAATCTTCTTTCTCTGATTTTGGCAGGTGCCAATCCCTAATTTTGGTCCTCATAATCAAATCTCTAAACCTCAGTTGCAATCATTAGAACCACTTTGAGGTACGCTTAGTTGAAGACTGTTATACAATTGTTATAACACTTATCTTTTTAGTGTGATGAGGACTTATTTTTCATGATTTCTTTTTTGCTTTTGTGTTATTTTTAATTAGTTAAAGCAAAATGGTAGTGTCTTTCATACGACAGTAATGGTAAATGAGATTGATTGGCAAAGGAATCAAACCTCCTTCTATAGGTAAGTGCTTCCATTCCTAAGTGTTGGACTAGGATACTTTGTAGCGCCCAATGGAATTGGATCTTAATTATGTTATTGATTATACAAGTTAATGAACTTCACGCCACATTAACATAGGAGAAATTTGAACGATCGTTGTTTATATAACTAGGCTGTTAATTTATACCCATAATTCTACTTGGTGCAAATGCACTTTAAGTATGCACTGCTCTTTTATGGGGGTGTTCATGGGTATAACCTTAAGCCAAACCGTTAGTAACGGTTTTTGAGCACCGAAAAACAAATCGTTGATAAAAAAACGAACCTTTAATAACGGTTTGGTTTCACGGTTTCAGTGTATTGGGTCTTCATAAAAATGCATTCAGTATAAATGAAAGAGGTTTTACAAAATAATAACCTAGACAAAATAATCATGGTTTGGGCGTACTGGTTTCACGGTTTGGTTTGCGTTCATGGTTCAACACTTCAACTGCACTTAGGTTTCCTTTGGAAATGAGTGCGTTTGATGTTAGATTAAGATGCCAAAATTATCAAAACAAGTTGATTTTGATACTTCATGGTATATTTTCATCGTATTGATGGAACAGACAAGAAGTGTATATAAAACAATACAAAGAAGATATAGAAATAATAGAACTCGTAAGGATGTAGCCTGCTTGCATGTAGGTAGACTCGAATTTCCTTTTATTTTAGAGCTTTTATATTGATGTGTCATTTAATAACCTTTTTTTATTCCATTGGCACTAGACTGTATATAAGGTAGTTACTTTGAAGACAATGAACATTAGAAGCTGGAATATGACTTTTTTGCTTTCATAGACCAAATTTTATCATATAGTGGTTGTTTTCATGATGAAATATCCTTATTGAATAATGTTTTTAGTTAAATCACAAATTATTAGTTTTCTCTCTCTATATATATATATTTATATATATTGTCTTCTCTGTTGTGATGTGTAGAACAATTTTGTATTCCCTTTGTCACATATAAATTGTTATTTGTAAGGATTTAGCTGCTAAGCAGCCAACGTCATTATATATTATATATTATAAATTAGCAGCCAGTTTTGGCTATTGTGTCTTGTATGTTGTGCATAAAAGGTGTTTTATGCAGATAAATGTTGTACCTTTTCATTGATATTTTAGACTAAAATGTTCTTATTTGAGTGAGTGGTAGTTTTTGACTATTTAAATACCTTTCGTTCAATTTCTTCAAAGGTTACTTCAATAAACTACATGAGCCCATAATGACATGTGTAATTAAAGAATTCCTGTTATTGTCCCACCTCCAGGAAAATGCAACTTGGATATTGTTCACATTTTATAACTTTAAGAGAAATATACATGTCTAAAGTTTTTTTTATCTACATCATAAACTCAACTCAAATGTTTTTTGGTAAACTCATTTAGTAATATTTTATACATCACGATACAAAGTAACTCAAATGTTTCTTGGTAAATTCATTTAGTAATCTATATTATATATAATCCAGCTATTTTATAGCTATATTTAACTGATATTTATATTTAAAAAATAAACAAAATGTTACTATTCTCGCTATCCTTCGCTACAACCCAAATAGCGACACTGGACCTATACGCTACGTAGCACGCTATAGCGATCGGTACGATCGCTATTGACAACTGTGCCATTTATTAGACAGATTAAATATGACAACCCTAAATTGATTATTTTCATGTCATGTCGAAAATTGGCACACATGTAATCGATTACCGAAAAAGTTGCCTTGAGTTTTCAAAAGAATCAAAACTATTGTTATGAGCGAATAATTGCGTCTTACTCTTTAGGTGGTTTTTTTCTTACAAAATTTGCTTCTAACATCTAACTATGTCTTACTTTTTTTTTCTTCAGTTTATCCATTTAGTAGAGATAATTAAAAACAAGTGTCAAAAAAATTATTTAATGTTAGGTCTAGGAATTCATCAGTGATTATATATATTTATATTTTAAGCTCTTTAATAAACTAAATGGCTTACTTTTAGACTTGAAATTAGCAATTAAAAGTGTATTGTAAAATGACATATGGGTTAAACTTGAGTAAAAGAGTTGCCTCATCATTCTTTTCATTATTTGAAATTTGAGAGTAATACCATTTGCTGTTTGTGCTAATAACAGGAAGGATAACAGAGGTCCGCTACAACTTTTGGATTGGAATGGTGTTTTGGTTGAATGTTTAGACGCTAGATATTCACATCAAAGTTCAGTCTAAAAGGATGGTCTTCTCCTTGCAAAGGAATTATCCTTTTATTATGGTTGAAAATATCTTTTATATGATTTTAATTATATACTAATCCTAAATTATTCTGGTTGCAAATATCTTTTTGTATGTTTTTAATTGTATACTATATTTTTTATTACTATTTTGTAGTGGCTCTCTGAACACATCTCAATTGTTGCCGGTTTATAGAACAATTCCAATATAACCATTGAGATGATTGGTGGAGTTGAAGGGGAATTGAAGATGTCAACAGAAGGAGATTTAGATACTACAGGGTTTTTTAATTTATTTATAGTGTGTTTTATCTTTAATTTACTTCTCATCTACAATTATTATTTATTGTTTGTTATTGATATAATGTTTTCATGAAACAACGAAGAGTTCTAATCGACTTATTCATAATTAAATAATTCAAAATATAAAAATCACATGTTTATATTATTGCTAAGATATAGATGGTTCAACATTTTGAAAAAGTGGAATATTTGCAATAACTTTCAACAAATATTTCAATGGATTAATTGATTCTATTAAATAGTAATCACCATTTCAATCGATGGATATGGGGTAAATTGAATTTATGTTTCAAGCCCATTTTCATTTTACTTTTATAAATTATGTTATTAATCTATATGTTATACTTAGTAATACATTTATATGTTTCATTCGTTCATACAATGCTTTATATTCCTTTTGAAATGCTACTCTTTGAGATTTTAACCAACCTAAATGCTATATCAATTCATTGCTTCAAATGTGTATCCAGAGAATGGCGAGACGGGCTATCTCCTTTCATCTTGGTCTGAATCATTCGACATACGTAGAAAATTATCTGGTAATGTTTTGAAGATTATATGGTAATTGTTACCATTGATAATTGCATTGTTTGCATATATTATTATATACGATTCACATTGAATCATTGTATAAATATCCTCACAAATTTTATAAAAAAAAACCTTGTAATAAAATTAATAAAATATTAATATCCTTAAAATAGAGCGCCCCGTGGGTACCACGGGTTATAACCTAGTATAGTATATATATTTTAAAAAGCACTTAAGTTTATTCAAAACACTTAATAACTTTATAAATTATTCAATATGCTATTAAATACAAGATAAAAAGATTGCAAATCAAAATAAAGTTACTTTTTTAATGTATGAAAAAAGTATTAAATTTTCTTTTTTAAATATTATTTAGAGTAAATTACAAAAATCGTCCTTTATGTATGTCACTTATTGCAAACTGTGCCTTTTGGGCAATATATTCGATTTTGGGCAATATATTCCATCTCTATGCATGTCTTCCTTACTTTTAGGTAGCGTTTTGTATACCGGAATGAGAGTAGAAATGGAATGAATCATTGTGAGAGAATAGAACGAAGAAAAGAGTATTTGGTTGGTCGATGGAATGAAATCGTCCATATCAAAATGCATTCAATTTTCTCAAAATCATTACATCTGCCCCCTTGTTTTTTTTCCATTCCCTCTTTGCCCTTTATTAACAACACCACTACCCACCACTATTGCCACCACCCCCACCACCGCCATCCACCACTATCGCCTGCTGTCGTCACCCACCTCCGCCGCCACCCACCGTCGTCACCGCTATCGATGTCGTCGTCGCCAGCTCCGACCACCACCGCTGCCACCCGCCACCCATCAACGACACCACCACTGCCAGCACTGCCACTACAACCATCACCGCCACCATCGCCCCACCCTCCACGGCCGCTACCGTCATCCGCCGCTACCGCCACCCACCTCCGTCCCCATCACCGCCACCGCCGCCACCCACCGTCGCCACTACCACCTTCGATCACCGCCATCGGTGCCACTTCCGATCACCGCCACCACCCACGTCCGCCACCGTCACCGACCATTGCCGATGCCACCTCCGATCACTGCCACCACCCATCGTCTCCACCCACCTCCGCCACTGCTGTCCACCGCCGCTGCCACCACCCATCGTCGGCGCCGCTACCACCTCCGGCCACCGCTCGACCACCATCGCCGCCACCCACCTCATCGTTACCCACCACCACCGCCGCTGTCACCACCCGCCGACGGTACAACTGCCACCTATCAACACCGACCATCATTGCCCACCACTGACCACCGCCATCCGATTTTATTCCTTCGTCTTTTCTTGCCAACCAAACAACAAAAAGTAATGATTTATTGCATTCTCCCATGGTAACCAAACAAGACATGAATGGTAATGATCAATTCCATTAACTCGTCTATTCCATTCCACCATCCATTTCATTACCCCATACTAAAACTTAGATAATTCAATTTCTTTCGCACCATTCGTGAGTCTACCTTCTTCAAAACAACAACACCAAAAAATGTTAAAGCATCACTAATGGGTTGCTTCCTTAACAACAACAACAACAAATGAAATGTTAAAGCATCACTAAAGGGTTGCTTCCTTAACAACAACAACAACAAATGTTAAAGCATCACCATTGGGTTGGGTTGACAAACTAACTGGCCACATCACATGAGAATTGAGATTCTTGGATTGTGGTGCCGGAAAGAAAATAACATTCTATATATAATTATCCTTAGCTTAAAATACTTTAATTTCCCTAAGTGAAATATACAATTTGGATAATAATTCAGGTAAAAGATGAAGTAATTATATAAGGTACTGAAAACTGAGCCATTAAATATTTTCAAATTGAAACGATTCGATAGCTCACTCAAATTTATCAATCACAAAAAACTGCTCGTACAATAATTATGCACGAACTAGGGGTCAGTGCCTAATCGGAATATCCTTTGTAATTCAAATTGCTTCTATTTTTTACGGAATTTTATCTCGAATTTTAAAGGTGGTTTTCAAAAAATAACGGACCTCGTCAGGAGGCCCCTTGGACCCTACTTCCAGGGGAGTTGGCCCCTTGAAACCCCCCGTTACTTAGAATTATAATAAACTCAAACAAACGTGTATACCAACACCTCCTTACTTGTTTGAGGTGTATTATAATTCATTTTTATTAACAAATCAATCCAATTACACTAACATATCTAAAAGAGTCATGAAACCTTAAAAATCTCTTTGGTTAACTATTAAATTTATTAAATAATAATTGATGACGGGGGTAGCCCAAGATTGAATAAAATGGCTAATTACGTAAATGCTTAAAGGGTTAAAGGGTTCAAGGCTTAAAAAGCTGTGAGGAAGGGAAAAGCAACATGGGAACAGTAGCCAGTCACATCCAGGGATTGCTTCACCAACCCACAGCCGCAAAAGCAATGCAGGTCTACAGGAATGCACGCTATTATCCGGGGGACAAAAGGCTTCAACCCCCGAAAGGGTAAGCCCCTCACTGCAAGAAGGATCACTAGTCAAATGAATTCTACTTCGGGAGATGTCTTCTCCTATAAATTGACACTTCATTTACTTCAAGAAACATCTCCTGGCCAGCTCTGATTCTCTAATCTCTGGTCATTCACATTGAGTACTTGCTTACATGCGAGTCACTCCTTTTCACACACTCCACACACATTCTATTTGCTCCTACATCCGAATCTGGATACAATTCAGAGAAGGATCTCCAGCAAATAACAAAAACTGACTAGTGAACCTCCTTCCGCGTTTTGCAAACGTGGGGGACCCCACGACCTGCGTTAGGCAAAGTTGAACCCTTCAACCTTTTTTCCTAACCAGCCCAGCTACTACCGTTGGTCTTGTATTTGTTGCATCAACAAGTTGGCGCCCACCGTGGGGCTACGCCGCTATTTCTTCTCAAAAAGACCTAGTAGTGTAGCTCTCTTCACCTAAAATCACCATGTCTGAAAGTGGATCCCCGGAAGAAGTAAATCAGATTCCAAACACTTCTACTCCGGGTAGTAGCCAAGCTCACGTGGCTATACCAACTTCTTTCTCAACTCCGGGGAGCACACCCGAGTTCCTCACCTTCAACACACCAACCCCGTCCAGATCCGGGGTTCCATCTCCCAATATCGGTGTCTCTGACGCCCCAGCACGTGTTGAACTCACCCCTGAAGGGGTTGCCAACAACTTCCTTGAGTTGAGGTCCCTTCTCAACCAACACGTGAGTAGAGAAAGAGAAAAAGGAGTGAGGATTCGTTTAGACTATGATGAACCTGAACCGACGTTGTCTCCCGGACCACCTCCCCCTCCTTTTACAACAAGAAGTGAGGCTGGTCCTAGTAATCCTTCAAACCCTCACCCTTATCTGTCCACTATGACAAATCCTACGGTGTATCCTATCTTCTCTTCCCAACCAATTACTAGTGGTGCTCCTTTGGGGCATGAGCTAACCCTTGACCAGCTCCTACAGTCCCCAGTAACAAGCTATCCGGCATCTATAACAACCACGTGGGAGCAAGCTCTATCCGTGCTCCCTTTAGCACGAAGTGCTGTTATGAGCGCTCCCCTCGGAATAAACTGCTCAGTTGGCCCAGAAAGCCTTCAAGGCTTCAACCTCATGCCCAACATGATGACCCAGATGATGGCCAACTTCCCGTGGCAACACTTCATCAACCAGGTGCTAGCCTCCCAGGGAAATAACGGCAACGGCAATAATGTGGATGTAAAGGCTGAAGAAGACTTGGCTAAACCATACAAACCAAGTAACCTATCATGCTTTTCAAGGCAGATAGCCGATTATGATTTCCAATCGAAGATTAGGATGCCTTCCCACATCAGGACGTATGATGGGACTGAAGATCCTGAGGACCATCTTCAGATCTTCACCGGTGCAGCCCGGATAGAGAAATGGTCGAACGCTGAATGTTGCTTAATGTTCATGCAAACTCTTGTGGGATCTGCCAGAATCTGGTTCAACGACTTACCTGCTCAAAGCGTTCGAAGCTTTGATGATCTTAGCAAAGGTTTCTTAGCCAATTTCTCCCAACAAAGGCGATATGTCAAAGACGCAACAGTGATCTTTCAGATAAAACAACGTGATGATGAAAACCTTCGTGCTTTCATTGAACGATACAAGAAGGAAGGTCTGACTTATGTAGGGGCCGATGAGAAAATGAGGGTGGCTGGCTTCATGAATGCCATCACCTCTAAGTACCTCACAAGAGATTTCAACAAATCTCTACCCAAAACCTTAGAAGAAGCTCTTGAAAGGGCTGAAGCCCACATCCGGGGAGAGGAGGCAGTAGACATTAAGGAACAAAGAAAAAGAGGGTCCGGCTGGAGAAGCACCAGTCCAGCTAGAAAAAGGGGGAACTTCAACTCCTATGACAGGCGGTCAAAGGGTTTAGACCCTCGAAGGTCTGAAGGCCGGAACCCTCCAAGCAGGGAGAAAGGCATAAGTTTCACACCCCTCACAAAGACCCCTCAAGAAATCCTTGCAACAGAAGAAGTTAAACAAAACTTTCGGCCTCCTAGGCCTCTCCCCAAGAGCAGGAAGAACGAGAACTCCACCCAATACTGCGAGTTTCACGAAGAAAAAGGTCACCACACCAATGATTGCTTCCAACTCAAGAAAAGAATAGAAGAGGCTGTTAAGTCCGGAGAACTCGCTCATTTGGTAAAGGGAGTCCGGGACAAAATGGCTGAAGGAAAGGGTAAAGAAGTCAATATGGTAGATTTCGATGGAAGGGTTCCTCATAAAAGGCAGCGGTTGGAAGCTTGGGAGCTTCAGTGTGTTTGCTTCCCCCCAACGGAAAAAGACCCTCTCTCTAACCCTCTTGTGGTAGAAGCTACCGTGGGAACATTGCAAACATATAGGGCATACATAGACACGGGGGCAGCCACTGAAATCATGTTCGAAAAATTCTTCAACCGTTTGAGCCATGAAGAACGTTCAAAGCTTCAACCCTCTGGAACCTCTATAAAAGGTATCGCCGACATACCCCTCAAGCCTTTAGGGCAACTGACACTTAATGTTCGTTTCAGTGAAGGTTTAAAAGAAAGAACCCAACCACTCACCTTTGTGGTTATTAACATCCCCTCAAACTATGATGTGATCATTGGAAGACCAGGACAGTGTGCATTTTACATGGCCGTGTCTGTTGGCCACGGCACAGTCAAATTTCCTACCGAGAGGGGCATAGCAACCCTTCAACCCTCTCAGGAAGCCTACATGGTTCAAGGTGAAAGCTCAAACAGTGAAGAAGACAGGCAAAGGTTGGTCATAAACCCTAAGTACCCTGAACAAAGAATAAGGGTCAATCCAGACCTTTCTCAAGAGACCCTTTCATACCTTGAAAAATTGCTAACACACTACAGCGATGTATTCGCTTGGTGTCCAGAAGATATGACCGGGATCCCCCGGGACATTGCCGAACATGAGTTGAGAATACCACCGGATGTCAAGACTGTGGTCCAAAAGAAAAGAAGCTTGGCACCTGAGAGAAGTCTGGCAGCCTGCCAAGAGGTTGAAAAACTTGTGTCGGCCGGTATTCTCCGAGAAGTCAAGTACCAGTCATGGGTTGCAAACCCGGTTATGGTCAAGAAGCCAGACAACTCTTGGAGGATGTGCATAGACTTTAAGGATCTTAACAAAGCTTGTCCTAAGGATTGCTATCCACTACCGGAAATTGATCTCAAGGTTGACTCCCTCACAGGATACTCGTTCAAATGCTTTCTTGACGCATACAAAGGTTATCACCAAATCCTCATGAAGAAAGAGGATGAGGAAAAGACAGCCTTTCACACGGATAAAGGTATCTTTTGCTATCAAAAGATGCCTTTCGGCCTTAAAAATGCCGGAACAACCTATCAACGACTCGTTGACAAAGCCTTCGAAAGCCAAATCGGCAAGAACATGGAGGCATATGTCGATGACTTGGTTATTAAAAGCAAGACGGAATATCAAATGCTCGATGATATTCAAGAAACTTTCAAGAACCTCAGAAAGGTTAACATGAAGCTTAATCCGGAAAAGTGTTCATTCTGATTCGAGGAGGGAAAATTCTTGGGTCACATTGTTGGAAAACAAAGCATCAAGGCCAACCCTAACAAAGTAAAAGCCGTCCTTGAAACCAAGCCACCGAAGACCAAGAAGGAGGTTGAAAGCTTGAACGGGAAGCTTGCAGCCTTGAAGCGTTTTACCTCAAAGTTGGCCGAAAGATCTCTACCTTTCTACAAAACGCTCAAGAGCTGCTCAGATAAGAAGGATTTCAAATGGACTGAAGAAGCTGAAGAAGCTTTCAACCAGATAAAGCAACATCTAGCTTCCCTACCAAACATTGCGGCACCAAAAACCGGGGAGTTAATATCGGTGTACCTCTCAATCACGGACGAGGCCATCAGTGCAGTCCTTACCATTGAGCGAGACAAGGCCCAGATACCCGTTTATTTTTTCAGCAAAACTTTAAAATTAGCTGAGACGAAATATCCTCCCCTCGAAAAACTTGCCCTAGCCCTAGTTCAAACAGCTAGGAGGCTTCGAAGGTACTTCCAAGCACACCCCATACAAGTGGTCACCGACCAACCTATTAAGAGTGTGCTTGAAAAACCTGAAAACTCAGGGCGATTAGCCAAATGGGCCGTAGAACTGGGTGAACATAACATCACCTATGTCCCAAGAAAAGCTATCAAGGCCCAAGTCTTAGCTGATTTCATTGTGGAAGTCCCAAACCAAACAGCCACTGAAGTAAACACTACCACCACTGAACCTTCCAACCCTGAAGCCTGGAAGCTTTTTACCGACGGGGCTTCAAGCGTTGAAGGGTCAGGGGCTGGGTTAATTTTGATCAACCCAAAAGGTTTGGAATTCACATATGCTCTCCGTTTTGATTTTCAGACCACCAATAACGAGGCTGAATACGAAGCACTAATAGCCGGCCTAAGGCTGGCCAAAGAAATGAAGGTTGAAAAGCTTGAAGTGTTCACGGATTCGTTGCTGGTCTCAAGCCAAGTGAATGACAACTACATAGCTAAAGAGCCCAACATGAAAAAATACAGAGAAAAATCCAAGGAACTGATGAGTACCTTCCAAGCGTGTAACATCAAACAGATCCCCAGATCTCAAAACAAAAAGGCCGATGCCCTAAGTAAGCTCGCATCTCTCACTTTTGCCCACCTCACCAAGAAGGTATTGGTAGAAGTGTTGAAGGCCCCATCCATTAATGAATTGGAGATTCAAGACGTGGTTACCGAAGAAGATCCAAACTGGATGCCTCCCATAAGAAGGTTCCTCAAAAATGGTGAATTACCCAATGATCAAGTGGAAGCTAAAAGGGTTGAAATCAAGGCAAGGCAATACATACTACAAGGAGAAACCCTTTATAAAATAGATAAAAAGAAAAAATAGAATTAGTTACACTATTACTTCATGTTTCATGTGGTATATCCATTCTACGACTTTAATACATATTTATTGTAAACTACACTATTGGTCTTAAGATATGCATAAACGTAACATGGTTGGTCACTCACCATAGATGAGGTTATCTTTTTCAGGATAATCTTATATGACCCGATAGGTAACTTAACATGCTTGTATTGATATGATATTAAACACTTTAATGTTATATTTTTTGAATTAATTACACGGTTAGTCCATGTGGTATGTCCATTTTACGATTTTGATACATATATATTTTAAAGTTTTAAACTAAATTACTGGTCTCAAGTGATGCATAAAAGGATTTTAATGTTGATATAAGGATTTAACGGATGCCATAACGAATAAAATCAAGTACAAATTTTATCAAAATTCTAGTCCATAGCTTTTTACAGTAAAAACAAATGGTTTAAATTAGGAATAATAACCATGTTGGGTTGATAAATAAGCCTGAAACAAGATCAATACAGTTATTTGTATTAAATACATCAATTTTAATTTGGAAACACTTAAAACCATATAGATCACTAACGGACCATTATACACCAATTATGGTGGAAACCTAATAAATTTGGTTTGTTGTGGTAACACAACAAAACAATATCTATTTTCAATAAATTTATATTGAAATGTTGAAAGAAATTATAGTTGTGGAGTTAAGAGTTTTAAATATGTTAATATCCTCAAGTTATTAGAGAAAATCAAATTAAAATACAAAATTCATGACAACTCTAAATTCATATGTATAATAATAATAGCTAAACTTGTTTAATTCAAATACAACTTAAACACCACTTATTTATTAAATCTAATAATACAACGTTATGCATGAATATCATAAAGGCACTTATCTAATATTCCATTCATTAACAAAAACCGAAAACATAATCCAGATTATATAATAAAAATGTGGTGGATTCTATTCTCCATTTCTAAACCTTAATCATTGAGCTTCATAAATTGTTATGAACTCTAATCCACATTTCCACACCCTTAATCATTGACCAACACCTAATAACCCCCCCCCCCCCCCCCCCCCCCCCCCCCCCAAACACACACACACACCCTACAAAACCACCATCCCTTCACACTCTGTTCTTCCCCTTCTCTTTCTTCACTTCATTATTTCAATTTCTACTTTAAAACTTAAAAGTTTCAAAACACAATTTGTCATTTTGTTGTAGACCCTATTGTAATCAATCTCTAGAATGTTTTTCACATTCCTCTTCCATTCTTCTACCAAATTCAAGCTTCTAGATGGAGACTCGGAAACAAAGAGATAACCGTTATTAACCGATAACCGATATCAAATTAACAATCCGTCAATCTCCGTTGTATTTTGAAGTTAATTTTCGACTCAAACGAAAATTGTTCCGTTACTGAACGGTTGAACCTCATCTACTACTGCTACCGGTAAACTTAATTTCCTTGTTTTCTATAACGATAGTGTTCGTTTCACATAATAGAATAAAATCTGCATGGAACTGGAATGCAGATCTCATTATCTCATTTCTCCACATAAGAAATGAGATCTGCATTCCAGTTCCGTCTGGTAACCATTTCATTATGTGAAACGAACACTACTTTAGCAATTTTAAAAGGAATTACCGAGTAAATGTATTGATTTCTGTTGCAGATATGTCAACATCCGTGATGAGCGATGCGATGATGATTCCAGCAGCAAGTCTAACAACCGAAGCGACGGAAGTAGAATCCGTGAAGTGCGATTGTTGCGGATTGACGGAGGAGTGTACGCTAGAGTACATAGAACGGATACGTGAAAGGCATCTAGGGCAATGGATGTGTGGATTATGTGGAGAGGCGGTTAAAGACGAGATCGTACGGAGCAAGAGGTTGATTAGTACGGAAGAAGCTATGGCGCGCCATGTGTCGTTTTGTAGAGCGTCGATCTCGTCAGGTCCACCGGTTGATCCGACGGTTAGTTTGATCGCCACCGTGAGACAGATTCTCCGGCGGAAGAGCTGAAGGTGCCGGATTTACTTGACCGGAGAGTTGGATTCGTAAGATTACGGTTGAGTCGGATGAAGATACCGAAGAATTGAACCAGTGAACGGTGAAAATAAATACTCCATATGTTTTGAGTTTTGATCGAATGAAGGAATAGTTTTTTTTTTTTTTTTTTTTTTTTTTTTTTTTTTTTTTTTTTCTAACGTTTTGAATTTGTGATTATGAAAATTGAAAGCTAAATGCATCTTCATCGTTAATGTTGTGATCATCAAATGGATCAATGACAAAAGTTATCGAAAATTATTACCTTGACTATTTAACGCAATACTTGCGGTATGCCGTATGCGCACATAATGTATATATGTATGGGCGTTTGGGGACAAAAGTGAAAGTGCACTAATTTTAACGTTATTTTACTAATTTCGTGAAAATAACGTTTGAAAAGGGGATGGTTAATCATGTATCATGTATGTGGTGACGTTGATAGGCGAAAGACAACGGGGTACTTGCACTAATAGGCAGTTGTCTCAATTGCTGAGTGTTATGTGCCTTATGTCCAAGGCTTGATGCAAAACTATTATCGAGCCGGGGGTCTCACTGAAACAGCATCTCTATTCCTACGGGATAGAGATAAGGTTGTCTACATCTTACCCTCCTCAGACCATATCTTAGCTTTGCTATTGGTGAGATTTACTGAGTATTACTTGGACTATTTCACTATTTGGGATGCTTTCAAACTCAAGAAGAGAGACTAAAATGGAAAGTGGTAAAATGGTTGTGTTTGTAGATGGATATAAATTTGTTTATATATGTGGTATAAGAGAATCAAAGCACATGTACAAAACCAGATTGAAATTAAGTTATTTTTGACATGTATATTATAATTCTTTAGAAATGGTTGGGAAACATGCAGCTAGGTAGGATGTTGCATGATTTAAGGTAAAAAATTTACTAGATTAGGCAAACTACCTCCCAAATAATTTTGCCTTCTAGATTCATCTTAATAATTTGGGTTTCTAGATTCATGTGTGACAGGTTGGTTGGGTTGTCAAACTAGGGTGTAAAAAAGTTGGTGTCGAACTAGGGTTCCAAAAAAGTTGGTTTGAATTTGTTAAGCTAAAGCACATCTCACTTAATTAATATAACTCGAGTTTGATTCTCACAGGAGGGTGTTTTTTCAATTTTTTATTGGGTTTCTTCGTATATTGGTGTGTAGGCATTATTGCTTAGTGGAGATGAGTATAATCGGGTGATTCCGCTGGTGGCACGATAATACTCCAATAGTCTGTCAGTGATCTAAATTTACTATCAAAAAAATTACGAGTTAAATGCTTGGTTGGTCCCTGTGGTTTGCAAAAATTGCAAATGTGGTCCCAATGCTTTACTAATTACACTCGTGGTCCCTGTGGTTTTCAAAAGTGCACTCGGTTGGTCCCCAGCCCTAACATCAGTTAAATTTCTCAGTTAAGTCCATGTTAAATGACCAAAATACCCTTGCCTTTTAGCTATAAAAGGGTAGTGAACCCTGTCTCATTCATCAGACCTTGAACCCCAAACCCTGTCTCATCACCACCGCCACCACTTCACCACCGCCATCATCACCACCACTGTCACCACCTCCGCCTTCACACCTCCACTTCTCCAGCGACCACCACTTCACCACCGCCACCACTTCACCACCGTCACCAACGCCACCACCGTCACCACTACACCACAGCCACCACCGTCACCACTACACCACAGATCGATGATGATGATGATGCAGATCGATGATGATGATGTAACAGATTTAGGGTTTTGTTTCTGATCGATTTGGGGTGTTTTGTTTGCCATCGATTTAGGGTTTCGGAGGTGGAGGTGGAGGTCGATGGGTGTCGGCGGAGGTGGGGGTTTCGGAGGTGGAGGTGGTGTCGATGATAATGATAACAGATGTGATCGATTTGGGGGGGTTTGTTTCCGATCGATTTGGGGGTTTTGTTTGGGGGGTTTTGCCATCGATGATGATGATGATGATGATGATGACGATGATGGTGTCGAAGCAAGGGTGTCGGAGGTGGAAGTGGTGGCGGAGCAGGGGTGTCGGAGGTGGAGGTGGTGGCGGTGGCGGAGTGGAGGTGGTGGCGGAGCATGTTACATTGATATAAGGCCTGTCATAAAAAAATATGCCATACAACGCTACTGTGCAGTCAACATATCGTATAAAAACAAGCATAATCAGAATCGGATGTATCTGTGCCGGTAGTATCACACGCATAATCAGCAGATTCCTCAAGCACCGAGTTTGTGACACGTTTCAACAAATAATGTGGTGGTGTTGTCGGTGGTCAAAGTGGTGAAAATGTTGCTGGTGGTCAAAGTGGTGTAGATGTTGTTGGTGGTCAAACTGGTGTAGATGTTGGTGTTCAAACTTGTAAAGATGTTGTTAGTGTTCAAACTGGTGAAGATGTTGTTGCTGGCAGTGGTGATGTTGGTCAATGTGCATGGGTTGTTGATGGCAACGGTGGTGGTGGTGGTGGTGATGGTGTCGGAGCAGGGGTGTCGGAGGTGGAGGTGGTGGCGGAGCAGGGGTGTCGGAGGTGGAGGTGGTGGCGGAGCAGTGGTGTCGGAGGTGCAGGTGGTGCTAAGAAGAGGTGCAGCAAGGGTATTTTGCTCATTTAACATGGACTTAACTGAGAAATTTAACTGATGTTAGGGCTGGGGACCAACCGAGTGCACTTTTGAAAACCACAGGGACCACGAGTGTAATTAGTAAAGCATTGGGACCACATTTGCAATTTTTGCAAACCACAGGGACCAACCAAGCATTTAACTCAAAAATTACAAAACTTAGTTAGCTCATATTTTATTTAATATTGTTTTGTTTACATATATAAATAATTAGTTTTATACATATTTATAACTTTATATGTAACAAAATACACATTTAATTGTTTTTTTAATAAACTATAACATTATTGTATATTTATATATTAGTTGTATATATGTAACAAAATACACATTTAATTGTTTTTTTAATAAACTATAACACTATTGTATATTTATATATTAGTTGTATAAATAAAAATTATTATATATTTAGCACTCGGATTCATTTATTAAAGGAGATCCACAAGCTTATGGTGAAAAATGAGAAGTGTGGTGTGGCGTGGCGTGGCTTAGCTTGGCGTGATCATCCATTTGAATCTTTTTTTAATTGAAGGGCATCCCCCGCCCCAACCAACGCCCCACTCCCCACAGCCTAATAAGGCTCATAGTTAAAAGAGTCCGCATCCTTCTAGATTTTAACAACTCAATCTTGAGATTTTAACAAGTCAATCTTGGTTGGCTCGACTCGTTTACATTCTCCAACTTAAATCTTCACCCTACTAATTGTAATTTTTTAAGCTTAATATTTATCGTTATAAAAGTTGAATGCAGTAATCATACATATTATTAGAAGTGATATAAAAATAGCAACAATAATGAAACTTGTATAGAAAAGTCACTTATAAACACCAACGATTTGTTTTAGATAGTGATGTTAAATCTTATGCAAAATGATACATTTATACATATAGTTCAATTTTATATAAAATAAAAAGAACACATAACCAATCATGTCAATATTATTAAAAGAGTTAAATGTGAAATTGTTAAAAAAACACCTTACCAACTGGAATTTAACAATTTCAGATCGCTAGATGATTCATACATGTAACTATACTTGACCTAAACCTAAACCGTAAACCCGAAAGTAGGTTACCACCATGCTTTCCCTGTACAGCAGACAAGAAACCAAGATGAGTTTCAAGAATGGCACATACCTATAGATTAGAATGAAGAATGTAATCCATCATACATGATATAAACTTATAAAGTGAAACAGGCAAATTTACTACTTGCTAGCCAAAGTTGATCCCCTGTGCAAGTGGTAGTTCGCTCCCATAGTTGATCGTACTGAAATAATATAACTTTTATAATCATATTTGACATACTAATTGTCTATAGAAATAAGTAAATAGTGATTAGTGAAATTTACCAAGTTGACCGCCTCATATACTGTTTCCACGAGTCGCTTCCTGCTTCACGACCGCCCCCAGTACCCTTCTCACCGCCAAAAGCACCGCCAATTTCAGCACCATTGGTCGGTATGTTTGCATTAACAATGCCACAATCACTTCCTTGAGGTCTACCATAAAAAAATAAAAAAAAAACGATATTACACGATATTAGAACTGAAAGTTGATTTACTACATACATAGATATTGTCACTCACCCAATCCATTTAAAGATAATCTCGGATGAGCGGGTGAATATAGAACTAGACAATCCTTGAGGCACCGAGTTGTTTATTTCAACAGCTTCTTCAAAAGTCTGTATAACGACGACATGTAAAATATTAGATATATGATTGCATTCATAGATTAAATTGCCCAAAACTGACCTTGAATTTCAGGACATATAGGACCGGACCAAATAGTTCTTCTTTCACAACATCTGAACTCGGTGAGATTTCAACTATTGTGGGTTGTACAAAGTTTCCTTCAGATTCTATAATCGAACCACCTGTGAGGATTTTCCCTCCCTGTAAAAGGGTCAATTTTTAGGGGGGTCAAATGGGTTGAGTAGGATTGACCTGCAAACATTGTGCGTTTTTTGAAGAGTAAAGTACACGGATGGTCCCTATTTTGGATTTAGTCTCTAGCTTTCCAAAAGTACACAGATGGTCCCTGTGATTTGCACTTTGTGATTTTCCAAAAGTACATGGATGGCCCCTACTATGTACTTGTTTCTTTTAAGATAGAAGTGGAAAATGAGATTACAAAGTGCAAACCACAAGGACCATCCGTGTACTTTTGGAAAGCTAGGGATCAAATCCAGAATTTCAGTAAACCACAGGGAGCATGTACTTAACTGTTTTCTGAATTTCATCGAGTAATTCATATATTAAATATGATAACAGAATGATCCAGTTTCACATAAAGCAATTTAGAAGGTCACAAACACTTGACTACACAATAGATGACTTTTATTCGGTTCGACCTTTTTTTTTATTTTAGTTAAGTAACGATCCATTGTCTTACGTAAAGCCATGGATGACTTTTAAAAGGTCAAACCTGTTCTCAATTTAGTTATATGATTCAATTTCACCTGCAAGCAATAACATATAACCCATATTGACCCGTGTGCACATAAATTTGTTGAAACTGTCTCTTATAATACCTGAGATTTAATAACTTTTATTCCCTTCTCAAAATTCTCCCTTGATGCTCGAGTGTGCAACGGTCCAAGCAATGTACCTTTCTCTAAAGGATCCCCAATTTTGACTTGTTTATATGCTTCTAATAATTGATCAACAACAGAGTTGTAAACCTTTTCATGAACAAGCTGCAATAAAAAAAAATACATAATTAGCATTAAAGTAACATAATTTTTTTTAACACAATGTAGAAATTGTTTCATAGTTGATGTTACCAGTCTACGACATGTTGTGCAGCGTTGACCAGCTGTACCAACAGCAGCAAACAAGACAGACCGAACAGCAAGTTTGATGTCGGCATCATCCATGATTATCAAAGCGTTGTTACCACTTAATTCAAGCAGGCATTTACCAAACCTTTGACTCACTGTCTGTTGAACCATGAGACCAACCTGCAGTTTGCCACGTGTCACATGTGAAACAATAGCAATGTCTAAGAATAAACACCTTATATACACATAGTCTGAATTCTGATAGATACATTCATAATGCATACATGGAATTTTATGTATGCATTCCCTAACCAACATAGAAAAAAGCAGTGTCTTTTGATTATTGAGTTCTGCATTTAAGTGATAACATAATCTTAATTAAGTTACTACCTTTGAACTTCCAGTGAAGGAAACTAGTGGTATACGGGTATCTTTTGCTATAGCTTGACCAATTTCAGCACCCCCACAAAATGAGGTGAAAATAGCAGCTGGTAAACTGTTTTTTTCTAGCACTTCTCCAATTAACTTGGTCATAGCTATTGTTATCAAAGGTGTAGTTGGAGCACCTTTCCTGCAATCATATCGTATAATGAAATTAAAAAATCAACAATCGACAAATTAATTGGTTAAAGAGAGAGAACAGATTATACGATAAAAAAATGTCATTTTGGTTATAATTTTCATATCGTAGATCCCCTATTATATACACTATTAGACAATATGATAATTCGACAGTTAGTTACTATCATGTGTGTGCAGGGGTATTATGGTCTTTTGTATAGTGTTTGTTACATAGATTTTAGAGAGTTTTCATGTATAGATTCCTTTTATCAGCCTCTATATATTGAGGCTTGTACTGTACATTTTTCTGATGAGATATACAGCAGATTACATACCTCATTCACAACTCTAGATTATAAACGATCAATATACAAAATCTCTTTCTGGTTCAAGTGGACTTACCAAACAACACAGTTCCCGCAGACTAGAGCAATGCACGCATTCCATCCTACACAACAGCAATTAATTAAGTAATTCATAATTAATAAAATAAAAGGTAAAATTCAGTTGTTTAATAATTGTATTTTTGGTTATATCTGCAAATAAGAAGTCTAAATCAAAATATGGACCCCTGTCAGCTTCGTTAATATCTCACCTTAATACTGTTAATAGATTTGACATGGAATTTATTTCATTGATATATTCATAAGGGAAATAATGCTCACCAAGAACAGCACAGGGAAAATTGAAGGCTGTAATGACACCAACTACTCCAAGGGGATTCCACATCTGTGCATAGTTGATAATACATAAACGTAATGGATTGATAATCATATATTCAATTAATTTAATTAGACGCACCTCGAGCATCATATGATTTGGACCTGTCAAAAACAAACCAGGATTATTAAAAAAGAACTAATGTAGATTGTAAGGTATTTCACATAGTAAAAAAACTATACTTGCACATACAAAGCAGAAAATCAACAATGAAATCTAAATTCATATCCACACTTAAGGTCCATGAAATTTGGCTTATTAAGTTGATATGCAGATCTCACAAACACGTTCAGAAGTGGGAATTTGAGCAGGTTGGGTAACAGGTTGAGTTGGATTGGATTGATCTGCACACACTTTATCGTACATCTTCTTTAGTTTTATAAATAATTATTGAATTGTATATTTGTATTAAATTGCAAAATATATATATATATATATATATATATATATATATATATAGGGTTAGGTTCATTTGTGAACACTTCCCAATTGATGAACAAAACGAACAAATCCTGGCCATAGATCTTCTTAACTAATACACAAGGGTAGGATCGTCTTTTAACATTTATAGTTTTATATATAATTTTCTTTTTAATTACTTTCTGGCAGTTATCAGATCATAACCACCCACGCTTCAATATGTCGATCAAATTCAAATTCAATCCATCAACAAAAAAAACTACGTCCATATTCCATATCTTCCAGTTCGTTCTGCAGATCATCAACCATCATTCACTTGGTTCTTCAGATCATCAACAAGCAATTGAGCAGCGAATTTGTTCCACTGAAGATTTACTAATTATGACACATACGAACGATCAGCATGTTGCTTCTGCGAATTTGTTAATGCATCAGAACTCTGAACGAACAGGACAACAACAGCAAGGTATAATCTTAAAACAATTGTGTATACAAGTTTGTATCCAGTGTCACTCGTAAGTCTGTTTATTTGTCCCAGCAATCTAAGCCATAACTTTTGATTAACATGATTTCGAATACATACCTGTGTTATGTTTTGTTTAGCTTTTATGATTATTAAGATGTATAATTTGTGACATATACGAACCGTCAGCCTGATGTTGCAACCAATTTGTTAATTCCCCGAAGCACTGAACGAGCACCAGGTCATCTTTAAGGTATAATTTTGAAACAACTGTTTATACAATTCAGTGTCCAGTATAGTAAGTTTAATAGATAGTTGTATTATGGTTTGTTTTGTTTTGAAAACATTTAAGATTTGTTACTTACGACAGAGGGTACCCTTTTGATAGATACGAACGATCAGCCAGAGGTTGCAGCCAAGATGTTAATTGCTCAGAGCTCTGAACGAGCAGGAGATAATCAACATTCGCTTTTTTAGATTACGATGATGATGAAACCGAAGAGTCTGGGTCCGATGATTTTGTAAGTGAAGAATAGTTTACGTAAAGCTTATCAACATTCGGTTTTTTTTTTCTAGACATTCTGTTGGTTGATGTTTTAGATTACATGTTTTTGTAGTTTGTTTGCATATGTATTTAACACATACAAGTGAAGTATTTGACTTTTTTTAAGTTTTATCCTTTATCCATGCCTTTTTTATAGACGACATTCACGTGGATTATATTGACTTGCGATATATGCTATAAGTTACATTAACATGTAGTCCAGTAGGTTATAATGGTACACCTGCAGATGTGTATTTGGAGCCCAGTAGGACAACATTTTTTAGAGGTGTACATGTGTATGTGTTGTTTATGTTGCTAGCAATAGCTACATTTTTCAAATGCCTTGTGTAAATGATTCTTATAAACGCTACGCATTAGCTAAGAAATCAGCAGGGTATACTTTTTTGTCATCCCAGTTTTAAGTTTTAAAAAATTTAGCATGTGTCGGTCTAGCCAGGTTTTGAATGAAACTAAAGCCAGTTTCACCGATTTATAGCGGAATACGCCTGATAAGTTTATGCTCCAACTTGGCGCCTAACGTACCCAACGAAAATGTCAAAACAGCCTAGAAAGAACCAACCAATAGCAGTCCAGAAGCCGGGGGTGACCAATAGGAGACCCGACCTGAAAATACCCGATAATCGAAGCGAATAGTACCCGAACCCGACCCTAATACAGTAATTCAGGTATTTGTTTGGTTCTTATTACTGTAGTCATTTTGGTATTGGGTCGGTTCGGTGTTGGGAATTATGAAGAACCGAATTACACAGCCTGGACCGAAAAACACATAGTTTACTAACTATATTGGGTCGAATCCCAACATCATACGATAACCTAAAGTCTTAAACAACAATGTATAGCTTTTGTATATGAGATTTACAAGCATAGTTGACAGTTTGATCATCAAACATTGCACTTTTCCAATTAACAGATGCAATACTTTAATTTATTTGTTCCAAAAAAATGATGCTGGATGGTATTGAACAAATGCTGGAGGTCAAAACACCCTTTATTAGAGTTGAAGATTTCAATTAGATTTAGGTTCGGGTAGTGACCTAATACGTAACCAAAACCGAGTGTAAAATGGGTCGGAACTGACCCTTTTATGTTGGGTATTATTTCGGGTAATAATCTACAAGATGTCCGGTTATCGGGTCGGTTCGATTCGTTACCGGGTCGGGATGGGCTATTGATAAAACGTTCATCACTACAACAAGCTTTTTAAAAAAAAACTAAGATCCAATTGAAATTATATGAATACAAATGTGCAATTCGATACTCCATGACAATTGACAAACCATATATATTTTCGTAGATTATTAGTTCAGTAGGTTATTTTTCTACTGTAACTCATGTGTATTTGGTTTTTGTATTACTATCAGTACTTACAATTTTTTGGGTTGCACACGTGTACGAAATAAGATTCTAATTGATCAGACTTTGAACAAGCTGTACTATCTTGCAATTTCAACAATGCACATCCGCGCGACCGTACAACCAACAACTATATATACAGAAAACAAACATTACGCTGACGGTAAAAGTTATCCCATACATGATAGGTCCACAAAACATGATTATTACCAAGCGAAACTAAGCATAGTAACGAGTCTGTTGAGCAAAACGAGCGAAACAAAAGTAAAGTTATTGTTTGAACACCAGCATAATTAAACTACACGACATACAATCCAGTAGCATTCTTTTGATCTATTTCTTTCTGTTGATGCCGGCAAATTGGTAGGCTTCTTCTAAAATACGTTTGCGATGTTTGTTCGCCACCGATGTTATCAATTTCACCGCATCCTCACTTTCAGTATCATATTCATTTTGGTCGTCAAACAAATCTTTGACAGCAACAGAACCTAATCCTCCATTCTTAATCTCCATTTGTTGTCTTAGACTCATCCTTTCTGTGTTCCAGTAACAAATTGGTGGCTCGGCCCTTTCAACATCCAAACCATTACAACTTGTTCCGTCTAGATATAGCAACTGCAAAACAGTAATAAAGTGGTATATGTCAGCGATGGTAATAAGTGGTGCCTATGCAACAACAATAAAGAAGCATGTATGGGTATATGGTTATATCAGATACACATATGTATTATGGAGAAATACACATGTGCATTTGTTGTAGGTGCATGCCTCGTTTGCATTGCAATGTTACCGCTAAGCCTCGTTATTGATTAACTGTACAAAATCAAAGTTTCTGTCCGCATTACATCAATGGATATAACTCATGGCTACTATTATAACTAATAACTACGAAAATAAAAGGTTTTAGTAATACGTACCACTAGGAAGGTTAAGGGTCCTCGGAACCACGATTGTTTGTCACACCGTTTCTAGTGGTTTTTGCACACTTTGACAGCGTCAACGATGACATATACCAAGATATATGTACTATTAAGTCTGCTCAATATTTAAACACATGTGTATTTCCATCACATACACATGTGTATTAGCATAACAGTTATGGTGTTTATACACATAAGAACAACAAAACATAATACATATGTGTATAATCCAATAAACCTAAAAACAGAGTATACATATGTGTATAATCGATTATACCCATAATACCGAGTATACATATGTGTATAATCGAATAAATCCAAAAAACAGAGTATACATATGTGTATAATCGAATAAACCCAAAAAACATAGTAAAGTGTATAATCAATTAAACCCACAAACAGAGTATACATATGAGTATAAGCCCTAGCATAAACTCATCCTCTCCTAATAATCTGAACAAATCAACTACTATACACATCCCTTTCACAAAATCAGAACAAATTAACCACAAACCCACAAATTAAACAAAATTTCAGCATCTAAAAAGAACTTTATTGACCCAAAAGCATCTTTTAATGGACAATCAACTAAAACCCTAGCTTTTACAAGCACAAATGGGTAAGAACACTAATCTACACATGCAGATAGAAAACAAAAGGAAAAAATGACCAACACTAAGCTTAATACCTTCGATTAGTCGCCAGAAGTTTGAATCGCCCTAGTATACACAACGATTTCAGGAAATAATACACTATTCAACGATACCTTGATATAATACTTGCAGAAATTGCCGTTGAAAGAGGGAGATTGAAGAAGATGCAGTGTATTCGTCTTCTTCTGGGTAATGAAGAGAAAGAATATTGATATGTAGATGATTTGATGAAGCTAGGAAGCTATAACTGATAGGCTATTATTATGGGTTTCAAAATTCTAGGATTGTAAACTGGTTATTAGAACTTGCGCTGGTTTCAATGGATTTTGAGAACTATTAATGACGATTGTGCCCTTATGTAGTTATTGTAAACCAGTTTTTTTGTTTTTATTAATTAAAAAATCATTAAAATCCTAAAATCAAGATCTCCTCATCCAATGGCCAGGATCTGTTCGTTTTTGTTCACAAAATTAACATTGTTCACTCTTGATCCCTACCCTATATATATATATATATATATATATATATATATATATATATATATACTACTGCAGCTTGTGTTACTGATAGAACCCAGAACTCAAACAAAAGTAATTGATAGATTTAATTGCTGAAAACTGAAATATTACAAGATAAAAGACCCAATTCGAGATGGGTTAATCTCCAGAAACAAAGGTTTAGAACCCTAATTTTATATGAAACATCGACCTCCTAAAACTACCCCTATTCTGCCCTATTTAACATAAAATAAGAGAAGGTAATTAACTGCTAAAAAACCGCCCACTACTTGCTCCCAGAACTGTTTCCCCCAAACTAATTCCTGCTAATAATTAAATGGGTCAAATACCCATCTGGACCTGCCCATGAGAAGTGGGTCGACTGTAGTTTCGTATCAATACATCCCGCCCGGACAAACGACTTGACCTCAAGTCGAGAGGAAGGGAATTGGCCTGCTAAGTCCCTGCATTCCAAGTCGGCTTGTACATCTTTATTCCTAACATGAAATTCCTTCCAATTATCCACTGTTTTCTGTTTTCCAAGATTCGTAGCTTTTGATGACGATGATACATCCATATGTCCCTTCTCATGTAGTGGCAAACCATCCTTCTCATTTACATCAACATACATAATCTCTCTGTGATGCTCTGTTGATTCCTTCTCACATTGATGCATCCACATCTTAGTTTCAGACCTCACCAATACATCATCAGCAACACCAACAGCTAAAACCTCATCTTGATGAACATTGGATCCTCTGTTTTGTCCCCTCTTTTGTCTATGGTTAAACTGTTCTGTTTCTTCTTCAAGCTCTGGAATCCTTTCTTCTCTAACTTGTTGTAACCCATTAACAGCATCATCAAACACGGTGTTTCTCGGGTTGTACCCATAATAATCCACCGATGAAAACGGGTGATGGAAGGTGGTTACCCCGGTGATTCTATATATCAACAAAACAATACAAAGCAAGTAGTATGGAGCATCCATACTAGTTCAAACATGGGACATCCCCCATGAAAGTACATCAAAACAAAACCAAGACAAACATTCCTCGTCCTTGACCAGATCTGCCAATGGAGCTTGAGGTTCATCCTCGGTGTTATTTTCATCCATCCAAGCCATCCTGATCTCTGCGATATCCTTCCGCATAGAGTCTATGCTGGCTGCAATTGATGCTAATTGAGAAGCAAGCACAACCTGATCGCAGGAACTGTACCGGGTCTGCACCAGCTTCGAATTCCCGGCAATGGAACCATTGATAGAACCCAGAACTCAAACAAAAGTAATTGATAGATTTAATTGCTGAAAACTGAAATATTACAAGATAAAAGACCCAATTCGAGATGGGTTAACCTCCAGAAACAAAGGTTTAGAACCCTAATTTTATATGAAACATCGACCTCCTAAAACTACCCCTATTCTGCCCTATTTAACATAAAATAAGAGAAGGTAATTAACTGCTAAAAAACCGCCCACTACTTGCTCCCAGAACTGTTCCCCCCAAACTAATTCCTGCTAATAATTAAATGGGTCAAATACCCATCTGGACCTGCCCATGAGAAGTGGGCCGACCGTAGGTTCGTATCAGTTACTTTCAATTGGTTTGAGCGGTTCATCTTGTTGCACTTTGAACTAAGTTTCAAGCCCGTTGGAGATATAATAGAACTCAAATCACCCAACTTTTAGATAAATGTACCGAAACTGCCACTGGTAGACACAAATATGTCCGCCATTTCCACCAATAGATGATCTTATCATATTTCTAGAAAAATTTAAGGAGCTAGAAATAGGGCTCACGTTCAGAGGGTATGACTGATCCATTTAGTTGTCGGCTTAACCCCACTGCAAAGTCGCACATGTCAATAACTTCCTGTCATTAACACGAAAAAAAAAAACAAAATTAGCTTTCATAGTCAAAGTTTAGCATAACACAAAGTGAACCAAAGCAGCTATACAAAGTGCATAATGCTTCATAGGAATAGAAATTCATCCTCATAACAGTTTCATAGATGCAAAGAAGTGATGTATATCACTCATTTAAATCGTTTAATACGATATCAGATGCGGTATTGGTAGGAGGAACATGGCCAGGTAATTTATAACTAAAGACGGTTAGAAAAAAAAAGGTAAAACACATACTTGAACTTCCCCAATTCCTTCTGGAAGAATTTTTCCCATCTCAAGTGATAAAAGCCGACCAAGGTACTCGAGCTTGGATCTCAATGCATCACCGATCTGTCTAACAATCTCACCTCGTTTTGGTGCAGGAAGCTGAGGGAAAAGTATATAACAATTACACAACGTAAAAAGAGATTATAGATCATTCTATTGTACTCGTTATAAAACCACAGCAGTAAGAAGAGATTATAGATCATTCTATTGTACTAAAAAAAACCACATCAGTGCTAGAATGAGTTGATATGAGGATCACAACTATAAGGAAATTGAAAGACCTCAATAATAAATAAGCAGTATTTTGTGGGAACTTTCACTTACTTGCATCCAAATCTTTGAGGCTTTGAAACATGCCTGCATGCCCTCCTCATAATCTTGAGAAGAAGCTTCTACAACTTCGGCAATGGGCTGGATCAACAAGATAGCAAACAATTACTTTCTAAAAAAACTTGCCACTCGAATAAAAACCCTACCCTTGACTGTTAGTCTGTTTCAACCAATATTTAACATCAATACAGTACTGAAGATCTTGGGATATACTTGTCAATTTAGAGTTTAAAAGAAAACTCAGAAGTGGAGTTTGCTAAGTTCAACTTTCGGTCAGTTTTGCTTCAATGTATTTCCAGTACATGATATTCTTCATCTAAGACATCCTAAAAGTGACAAAAATCGTGGCCGGTTGAATTTCTATATAATGATACATAAATAGGAAATGTTCTCATTTTGAGCTTCACTGCTTGTAATATATAGTTAGGCTGGATATTATTCATGTGGCTACCTCAAGTAACTGGGAATAAACCATAGAGAAAATTCAATTAACTAGTAAACCCGTGTAATTTCCTAGTACCATGTTTTACAATACGTGTGGCGTTCCGATGCGTTTTGATCCCAAAAGTCAATGCGCAAAGCGCACGCATGACGTACGTAAGGCGTCCATTATTACAAAATACTAAAAAATTATAGATAATATATTAACTTCTCAAACTTTAAACACTAAAATATAAGAAATTCACATCATCTTTGGTCATGTTTGTTCAATCAGATTGCAAAAACTAAGACCCATTGCAATTGATAGTATAGCCTGTTCAAATACTGATTAACTGCATCAGAGACCGCTTCACGCATCACACGCGCATCATGTGATGTGTGCATCAACTGCAGCAATGCGATTTCATCACATCATGTGATGCGCGCATCTTAAAACCAGCTTTCCATAACAAGAATCTAATCTAGTGAGAATTAATAAAATCCCCAAATATTGCAAATAAGTACTACCATAAGTCCATAACAATTATAAGTTATAAAAAACCGCTGTATATCGGACCTAGTAACGACGTTAATTCTTCACCAGGAGTTCAACAACCCTAACTCTACCTTTCAAATTTAATCTAATCATCCAAAAGTCACAGAAACTTCAAAATCTAAATCGAATCAACCTATATATCATCAACATACAACAGTAATCAGACTACCTTATTGTTAGCAGGATTAACAGACGACACAACAGAACCACTTCCCTTCCAGTAACCGTCAACAAAACTACCGTAATTTCGAGGCTCAATGCCGATCTCCGTCAGAAATTCATACTCCTTAGCAAAACAACTCATATCTGCACAAAACAGTAGAATACTTACAAAATCAACTATACGTATATATTAATTATTAAACTCAAATTGCTGGTGACAATTGCAGATTATGTTGTTGTGTGCTATCGGTGAAGGTAGATTGAGTACCTGTAACGGCGTTGGGGAAGAAACGGCGGTTGTTATGAGTTTGAGATGGTAGTTACAGAGAGAGAGAAAAGACGTGTATCCGGAGAAGACTGTGATACGACAAAAATGGTGATTGGTGAGCAAGCAGCCATGGACGGAGAGTGATGAGCATGTCACGTTCGCTAGTCGCTACTTTATCAAACTACCAAGTACTAGACACTTTTATACATCATTATTTTTCATTACTTACTAGGTTAGGTTAGAACCCCGTGTATTACACGGGTTGAATAAATGTAACTTTATATACTAAATTAAAACACTTATTCTTTAAAAGTCTCGTTTATTACACGGGTTGAACCAATGTAATTTTATATATTAAATAATAAAAAAATTATATCTCTAAGAACCTCATGTATTGTACTGAATAAATGTTATTTTATATACCAAATAATAAAAACCCGTGTATTGTACAGGTTGAATAAATCTAATTATATATACTACATAATAAAAAAAGTTATATTTTTAAAAACACTGTGTATTACACGTGTTAAATAAATCTAATTTTGTAACCTTGTATATTACACAGGTTGCATAAATGTAATTTTATAAACTAAATAATAAAAAAGTTATAGCTTTATAAACCACGTGTATTATACAGGTTCAATAAATCCAATTATATATACTAAATCATTTTCATCATTATTGTTTTGGTCAAAAATCAAGCAATGACAATGTAACCAAACTTTCTGTTGTGAGGTATGATGCTTGAATTGATGAACAACAATAAGGATCACTATGAAGTGTAACGAACAAGTGACACGAAGATTTATACGAGGAAAAGGCCCTTGATCAATGAATGATCTCCGGCATAAAAAACCTCGGGTGATGGAAACTACCGATCACCAACTCAAATTAAACATAAAACGTATTACAACTTCGGATGATAGCGAGCTAAGTTGTAACACCCCAAAACCCGAATGTTTATATTCGTTAAATGTTATGATATGGTGCATCAAGGAATAAATGACTAGGTTATTTAACCTAGCTAAGAATATGAAAGAAACAATTTAGGGATGAGAGTTGTGCCAATAATTATAAATGGAAAACTTGAGGGACTAAAGTGGAGTAAATGAAAGTTGAATTTATAAAAGAAAAACAAATACACACATACACACACACATCGTGTGTTCGAGAAGGAGCAGGAGACTCCCATGGAGCCAAGAACCCTTGTGTGTGTTCGAGAAGGAGCAGGAGACTCCCATGGAGCCAAGAACCCTAACATCATCTTTTTCATCAAATTGAAAGGCCAAACGAAGCTTAAATTCATAACCGAGCATAGAATAACGATCACCTTCACAAGGGGATCGTAAGGTATGTCTTGAATTCTAGATTGGTGATCTTCAACGAAGTGGGTTATGTTCTAATCCGTGAATTGGTATGAAATTGAGTATGAACATGTGTTAGAATCATCATCTAGAACATGGCTTATGCATGAATTAGGTTAATTTGATATTTAAGGGTGAAACCCATTAGTTATGGTGAGAATGATGATTTGAATCATCATCCATGTCTAATTCTTGTTGAATGTTGATGTATTTTGATTTGTATGATGGATTCTTGTTAGAGGAATTGAAAGAAATGTGATACTAGTATGTTTGATGTTTATGCATGTATGATTCGTGTTGATTAGAAGGAAGAAATTGATGAATTATGTATGAGATTAGAAGGATATGCATGAACTAGTTGTACACTGTGCTTAGGAAGTAGTACACACATCAAAAGCATGAAGAAATTATGAAGAACTTAAGATTAGATCACTTGTAAGTGATCAGAGAAATAGTTATGAAGTGGGTTTTGGTGATATGATGAAAATGATAATATGCTTATAATATTGATGTTTGAAATCGTTTATATGTGTGAATGTTTAAAGAAATTGGATAAGAAATGATGAATTGTTGTTAGATGAAGTGAATAAAATGTGATGATAATATGTTTGATGTTTAATTTAAATACCACATGTTGATTAGTAGAAGGATTTGATGAACTATGTATGAATTTAGAAGATTGTGCATGAATTAGTTGTACGTTATGCTTAAAAGGTGGTACGCACACCAATCGTATGATAAAATGTATATATTGTCGTCCGTATAGTCGATTATGATGTTACGGGTATATAATGATAAGTCGAAAGTTAAAGTAAATGGACCGTTGACTTCTAATAAGTCAACTGTGTATAAGAAGAATGGTTAGACATGTTGTCATAATTGTAAGATTAAAGTAAGTTATACGGTGCGTGTTAGACGTATATGTGTTTAATGCGATGACATGACTGATTTCACGAGTTGGAAATGGTATGAATTTGGTTATAGGTATTATGCTTGTTAGAAGTGACTATAACGTCAAATGTGAATTATGCGATCGATATGATCGTTAACATGTACAACTGTGTATGCTAATGAGAATGTGATTTCGATGACATGGAAGTATAGGGATCATGTCGAGACGGAATCAAGCACGGAAGGCTAACGGGTCAAGAAGTGGCGAGGAACGAATGTGAACACGGATGCATGAGGTAAGTGATTTTCGTAATCACTTCTTAGTTGTTTATGTAAAGTTATGTGCAATTTAATTAAGTATGATGATCGAGGTCAAGTAGGAAAGAATTGTATGAGACCGATGAAGTATTAAACGGATCTTAGCTTTGATCCGAGCAAGGTATGTGTGATTAAGAATTGTAGCCAAGTATTAGGATTGGTTATTTATGCAAGGGAGTCCTTTGTTGTTAAGGATAGAGCAAAGTTGACAAAAACGCCCTTGATGGGTAAAACGAGCAAATGGTCTTAAAAGTTGACTACAAACAAGCTATTTGATTAAATGAATGTTTTGAAAAAGTAAGAAAGCGAGAAGTATGATTTTCGTAAGCTAAGGACCTTAAAATGCGCAAATACCCTTAACGGGTCAAAATAAGCTCTTGAGCGAAAATGGGTCAAGAGGATGCAAGACATCCGAGAACTTAATCTTTGATGATAGACAATGTTGACATTATTAGGTTCATAAGAAGTTATGGTCAAACAAACAAGTTATGTGGATGAATGCATGAACGGGTCGAATAAATCATAAATGAATAATAAGACGATAGCGTGTAAGTTAAGAATTTCCTTAATCCGGATGTGGGATTTTAAGTTCATATGATAGAATGTGAATTTACAAGCATGTAGGAAGAAACGGGAGGTTAAACGGTTCAAAAGTTATGCGCGTTTTAGTGCGTACGGACGACGAAACGGAACTGCAGAAAAGTGCCATTTCTAGAGGTAGTCGCCGACGGGTCTAGGGTAGTCGCCGACGGGCTCTAGAAAGTTAGTTTTTTTGCTGACGGGTTATTTACCTGTCTACAGGGTTTTTGGCTACGGGAAGAACCACGGGTCGTCGCCGACGGGCCCTAGGGCCGTCGCCGACGCCCTCCCCAAGTCCAAAAACATGAAATTTGTTATTTAAGTTGATTTATGTATCGTAGGCTTCGGTTTGTTATCCGTGGACTACGGCGGGCTTCCTAAACATGATTTTGATCGATCCTTAGATGTTTATGGGCTATAAATCAAAGTCTAAGTCCCATGTAATTAACGTATGAGTATGTAAGAAGTATGCAAGATCTTGTACGTGTATGTAGATGTGTATGTATGTATGTATGTATGTATGTATGTATGTATGTATGTACGAGTGTATGCATGTATGTAAAGATGTAGGAAAGGTATGTGCGTATGTAGATGTGTATGTATGTATGTGTAAAGATATGTATGAGTGTATGCATGTATGTAAAGATGTAGGAAAGGTATGTACGTATGTAGATGTGTATGTATGTATGTATGTATGTATGCATAAAGATATGTATGAGTGTATACATGTATGTAAAGATGTAGGAAAGGTATGTACGTATGTAGTTGTGTATGTATGTATGTATGTATAAAGACATGTATGAGTGTATGCACGTATGTAAAGTTGTAGGAAAGGTATGTACGTATGTAGATGTGTATGTATGTATGTATGTATGTATGTAAGTACGTATGTATGCATGATTTAGACACGTTGAGTGTTAACATTATTAATGGTGTACCTTGAGAATGAAAAGTAATGCAGGTACGTTATTGAAGCCTCACCAGGAAATGGATACGCAGATGAAATGCTTAAAGTTTGAAAAGTGACGAAATGTGAAGTGTACGTGAATGAATCTTGTTTATATAATGTGTGCTAATGTTATGAATGTATGTGGTGAGTGCAGGTTGTATTGATCACGGGCGATTATCACAAGGAATTGAGATCGAAGACCGAGTCACAAGATAGATTGTACGGGAATAATCGAGTATGTACTTTAGTAAACGGGAGTTATGCTTTTGTTTTGTAAAAGAGATATTTTAAAAATAAACCTTCAAGTAAGTCAAGACGTTTGTAATGAAAGAAATTTTATGGCACGAATTTCCGCTGCGACTTTTGTCAAATACGTGTTAGGGTCTTACATAAGTACAAGGATCACTATAGTGTATTGTGTAGAAAATGTGTGTAATCGCCAAATGTGTTAGCGAGAGCTGATGAGAGCGGTTGTATGAGTGTGTGTGTAGCCAAAAATAGCCAAGTGTTTTCTAATTAACTCGCTACCCCCTTTTAAAAATAGAAAATATCTACTCTAACTAACATTCCGCAAATGGTGCAAGTCCTCAACGACTCCACAACGTCCATTTCTGGCCAAGCACGTGCGGAATAGACTTAGAATATTCTCCAGGAATATCGCCAAGACCAAGTCCAAGTTGATACTCCTGCAAAACAATTACGAATTCAAAGTAGACAATCGTTAGTACAAGGATCCTTATAGTGATCCATAATCCTGATCCTGCAACACTTCTGAAGATCACTACTTCAGACAGAATTGAGGATCCCTAAACCCAACAGTAAATAAGGATCACTGATCATTTAGAAATCCACCCCTAACAATTGCCCCCAAAATATAAGGAGTAATTATGTAAATAAATGAGTTATATTTTCTTCTTATCCGTAACGAATTAATCAGATAACTAGCCATTGGAGTCGGACTAGCCGTTACGATCATGACGTCACTGAGGTGATTATCCTGCAGAATCATCACTATAAATAGGAGTTAGAGATAGGGATCAATCAGCATTCAAATTCAAGAGAACTCCCTTTAAATTCTCATCCGACGATCAAGCAGGTAACTCTTTTCCTTTTCTTCTTTTACGTTTTCTTCCTCTGTTCATCTTTCTCCACCTTCTTCAAATCAAGATGATGCTGAGATCCTCACCAGCCAAGGATCATAAGAAGGAAAGTCCTCTCAAGAGCCAGGGGATCATTGAAGATTCGGTGAAAGAAATATGTTGTTTCTCTGATCCACAAATAGACAGAATTCGCCACTGTTTCCCGGTGAACACCATTTTCAAACCATTTGATCCCACCGTTTTAAGCGATTATGTCTCTGAAACTTGGGTAGCCTTCCCAGTCACACCTTTCACAATAGGATATTCGTATCCCTTCCCTGAATTCACCCAATCCTTTTTCTCCCTCACCGGCATCTCCTATATTCAAGCTATGCCAATGATCTGGAGGGTCTTGTATACCCTTGAAAGGATCATTGAGCAAGAAGAAATTGACTTGGGAATGTCAGAATTAGCCGAGATGTATGACCTTACCACATTTGGATCCCACCGATATCTATTCAAGCGTAAACCCGGAAAAGAACATCCCATCTTTAAAGCTACTAAAAATGATACCAACTAGAAACGGCGGTTCTTCTTCGTCAGAAGGGATTCTATCCCGGATGGAAAGGATCTGCCAAGGAAATGGAGCACCCATGGTAGGTGTTATGGGTGAAATTCTGAGCCCATATCCTGGAAAATATCTTGATCTATATTTTATTTAGTATCTGTTTACATCCGGGATGCTGGTTCAGGATATTGGTAGTATCCTGAACGGTATCCTCGGGATTAGTAATGGATTATGTGCAGGTACGTGTGTTAGAAGCTAGCAACGTTCACAAAGACTTATTCCGCGGAAGACTCGGTCCAGGCCGTTCAAAGAAAGACGTTGAAACCTTATTACTCGGTCTACAACGTTCGTGGTGGAATATTCGGAGCATCCCATATTTATAGGAATATTTGTTTGTACTTCGTTACTATAAATAGGAGGAACACCAGATCAAATAGGACACAACAATTTCACTGCAATCACACTCACTACACTCTAACACTTGTTCTTTCGCAATTTGTACTCTCACACGAATTCATTGTAACACTTAGCGATCTGGTTGATATCCTGCACTGTATCCTGAAGTTTAAAGCAATAAGAAGAACAAGGTAGCTGCGATTGTCAGCTCCCGAGGTTTTATGCCGGCGATCTAGATTGATCAAGGGCTTTCCTCGTACATCTCGTGTCATTTCCTTTACTTTTTGTTTATTATTTGCTCACTGTTTGATCGCAGATACAGCTCAATATCCTGAGCCGTATCCTGAATACTGATTTTCTAAATAACTCAACAAGCATATTTTCTATAAACTTTCTAGCACACTACCTCACATTACTAATTTGATCACTAAATTGCTTCGGTAATTTTTGACCAAAACAATTTGGCGCCCACCGTGGGGCAAGTGGTGCTCTCTTTACTAAAATTTTTTGTTAAATCGCTAATCGGTTTTTTATTTTCAAAACTTTTTGCTACATTGTCCACAATGGCCTCACGATCAAACATGAGTTCCTCTACTATGTCTGCTACGACTTCTGCTACTACAGGTTCGGTGCTTCCACCACCTCCTCCAAGAATGCCAGCCTCTACACGACCTCAGGATATTATCCCTACCGCAGTGTTCAGGAATCTGCCCCTGTTTTAGCATCTAACGACGAAATTTTAACCTTATTTGGAAGTGTGCAGGAACAAATGAGGCAGCAGCAGGAAACGAACCAAATGCTCTTAAGGGAAATACAACTCCTGAAGTCTGGCTCGAGCAGATCCGCTGAGGATATTGTCACTCCATTACAACCCAGAGCTTTGAACTCCAGTTCAGCCGTGTATACAGAGGATAACAGGGGGAATATTGTGCCCAGTCTTCCTCAGAATCATACTCCTGAAATACCCTCCTCGGTCAGGATATCGACCATAAGGGGCTCAGGATATGCTTCAGGATATGGGCAGAATCCTCCAACGGGTAACATATTAAATAATAATAATACTCATACTACTAACAATAGTGGATCCTTGCAGGATACAGGTGTGACGTCAGCACTTACCAGGGAACTTCAGAAGTTGAAGGACATGATATCAAGTGTACCCGGGGTGGTCCAGCCAATCCCGGAAGTGTCTCAAGACAGCCATAAGATATCTCGTTTTGTATATCCTATCTGTGATGCTGAAATTCCAAAGAGGTTCCAAACCCCCAACATGAAGCTTTACGACGGAACGACGGATCCTGAGGAGCATATTGCTCAGTATAGGGAGAGGATGGAGATCAACCCTATCCCTCCGGATCTCAAGGAAGCATGCTTGTGCAAGGGTTTTGGTTCAACCTTGACAGGATCAGCTTTGAAGTGGCTCTTGAATGTTCCTCCACATTCAATTACATCTTTTGCTCATTTAGTAAATTTATTTAATAGTCAGTTTTCTTGTAGTAGGAGCTTTGAAAAATTAACAAGTGATCTCTACAGGATAACGCAGGGGCCTCAGGAATCCCTTAGGGATTATGTGAACAAGTTTAGCCGAGAATCACTAGACATTCCTCATCTTGATGTTGCAACAGCTGTGCAAGCTTTCAAGATGGGGTTGCAAAAGGATTCTCAATTCTACCAAGACCTTGTAATGAACCCATGCAGGAACCTGGATGAAGCTCGGAACAGGGCCCTAAGATACATTCGGTTGGAAGATGACAGGAAGATGCAAGAAAGGATGAACTCATCCAACACTTATGAGTCAACTAACAGGATGTCGGAATCCTCATTCAAGTCGTATCGGCCCAAGCCATATGGCAGGAATGAGAACAAGAGAGTGAATGCTGTCGAAGATGAGGATCCTGAAGAATATCCTGAATTATCTGAATATTGCTTTTCTGTTAACATTCCTGAGTTGATGTATGCCATGCAGGGTCTAGGGGACAAGGCAAGATGGCCTCAAAAGAATCAACAAAAAGCGGATTGGAAAGACAAATCAAAATGGTGTGCTTTCCACGAAGATTTCGGACATATGACCGAGGATTGCATTGCTTTGAGGAAAGAGATAAGCTATCTTCTAAGCAAGGGATATTTGAAAGATCTCTTAGGAAGAAAAAAGAATAAGGGTCAGGATACTGAGAAGGATCCTGAGAGAGCAGCCTCACCTCCCGCGGATGCCAAGATAATCAACTTCATTTCGGGAGGATCCGACATTTGTGGGACTTCGTATTCGGCAGCAAAGAGACATGCAAAAGAAGCTAAGGCTGAAAGGGGAGACAAAACTGTCAGGATGACTACACTCACAACTGACAAAGTGATCACATTTGATGCTGATGACAGGGATACTGTCCAGGATCCTCACCATGATGCTCTGGTAATAACGTTATATGTGGCTAACCATTTTGTACGCAGGATATTGGTTGATAATGGCAGCTCCGTCAACATAATCCAACTAGAGACACTTAAAAGAATGAATGTATCTCCAATGGATATCACTTCGAAGTCCACCGTGCTTGTTGGGTTCAGCGGAGAGGCCAGAAACACAGTGGGAGAGATAAAGTTGCCGGTGTACGTTGAAGGAGTCAACTCGATACAACGTTTCTGTGTGATGGACTCTCTATCCTGCTATAACATTATACTGGGAAGACCGTGGATTCACGATATGAAGGCCGTGCCATCAACATATCACCAATGCATCAAGATACCTACCCCTTGGGGAGTTGTTAAAGTTGATAGCGATCAGCAGGAGGCGAAAGAATGCTACTCATCCTCGATGAAATCCTCAACCAAACCTAGTGCAGCATAGCAATTAAAGACGCGGGCCCAGGATATCGTGGAGGATCCGGAGCAGGATGTGAAGAAGATTGTCCTGGACCAGGATAATCCTGATATTTCGGTGCTCGTGGGAACCAATATCCCTCGGGATATTGAAGAGCAATTAATTAACTTTTTAAAATGAAGGATGTCAACGTTTGCATGGAAGCATGAGGATATGACAGGCATATCCAAAGATATCATCACTCACAAGCTTGGAATTGATAAATCATTCAAGCCCGTGCAACAAAAAAGAAGGAAGTTTGCTCCTGAACGCAATACAATTATTCAAGAAGAAGTTGAAAGATTGTTGAAGTCCAAAATGATTAGAGAAGTCAAGTTCCCAAGGTGGCTAGCAAACGTGGTTGTGGTACAGAAGAAAAACGGAAAATGGAGAGTCTGTGTGGATTACACAGACTTGAATAAAGCTTGTCCTAAAGACCCATTTCCTCTCCCCCACATTGATGCAATGGTAGATGCCACTGCTGGGCATGAAATGCTGACTTTCATGGATGCATCCTCAGGATTTCAACAGATCCAAATGGAACCTTCTGACCAGGAGGATACTGCCTTCATGACACCAACAGGTATTTATTGTTATACAGCTATGCCTTTTGGTTTGAAAAATGCAGGTGCAACATATCAAAGATTGGTAAACATGATGTTCAAAGACAAACTGGGGGACACCATGGAGGTGTACATTGACGATATGGTGGTAAAGTCAAAGAAAGCTCAGGATCACCTCCAGGATATTAAAGGAGCGTTTGATATCCTGGATCAGTATAATATGAAGCTGAATCCTGCTAAGTGCCATTTTGGAGTGGGGGCAGGAAAATTTCTAGGATATATGGTGACCAAAAGAGGAATAGAAGCGAGTCCGGAGCAGATTAGAGCCATCTTGGATATTAAATCGCCCTCAAATATGAAAGATGTTCAGCGATTAACAGGGCGAGTGGCGGCATTAAACCGATTTATCTCAAGATCCTCAGAGAAATGCAAAGATTTTTATGATATCCTGAAGAAGAACAAAAAATTCGAGTGGGGTGAGAAGCATGAAGCGGCCCTACAGGAGTTAAAGCGATATCTTTCAACCGCACCTCTACTGATGAAGCCTGAGAATGGTGAACCATTATCCCTATACCTCGCGGTATCAGGGAACGCTGTAAGTGCCGTCCTTGTAAAGGACCATGAAGGTCAGCAATATCCTGTTTATTATGTTAGCAAAAGTTTGTTAGATGCTGAAACTAGGTATTCTCACTTAGAAAAATTAATACTAGCATTAGTCATGGCATCAACGAAACTTAGACATTACTTTGAGACACACAGGATTCATGTTAAAACAAATTATCCTGTCAAGAATGTGCTTAGGAAACCAGAGATGTCAGACATGATGGCTAAGTGGTCAGTAAAGTTGAGTGCTTATGATTTAGTATATGAACCTAGGAATGCCATAAAATCTCAGGCTTTAGCTGACTTTGTGGCTGATTTTAGTAGTGACATCCAGGATGAGGTAGACCTAGAAGTTCAACAATTAGGAGAATCCTCAGGATCCTGGACATTATATACTGATGGTGCATCTAATATAAGAGGAGTAGGGTTAGGAATACTACTAAAATCGCCACAGGGGGACATATTACCCCAGGCTATTAGGTGTGAATTTCCTGCTACTAATAATGAAGCAGAGTATGAGGCTTTAATTGCAGGATTAGAATTGGCTAAGAGTATGAGTATAAAAAATTTACAAGCATATGTTGACTCTTTGTTAATTACTAACCATTTTAATGGATCATATGCAGTTAAGGGTGAGAAATTGACTGAATATCTTGATATTCTCAAAAAATTAGCAGGATATTTCGATGTTTTTACACTTGAACAGGTACCAAGAGAGGATAATGCTGAAGCGGATGCCTTAGCAAATCTGGGATCATCAATCAGGATACCGGAAGGGACCCAAATACCAATAATACATGTCTTATATCCTGCAACTAATCCTCAGGGTAAAGAAGTAGCGGATATTCGGGATCCTGGAGTGGAATATCCTGAACAGGATCCTAAATCTTGGACAACTCCAATTCTGAAATATCTTAAAGATGGACACATCCCCGAAAATGAAAATCCTAAGGCATTTAGGATGAAGGTATCACGATTCACTATTATAAATAATATTCTATACAAGAAATCTCTTGCAGGACCATATTTAAGGTGCTTGGAGGATCATGAAGCCAAAGAAGTACTTCAGGATATACATGAAGGGGACTGTGGTAATCACACTGGGGGCAGATCATTATTCTCGAAAGTATTGAGGACAGGATACTTTTGGCCAACAATGAGAAAAGATGCTGCAGAATATGCTCGAAGATGTGATGCATGTCAAAGGCATAGTAACATACTCCATCAACTAGCTGAACCACTATATCCTGTAGTTTCCCCTTGGCCATTCATGAAGTGGGGGATGGATATAGTAGGGAAGTTACCAAAAGCTCCGGGAGGAAAAGTATTTATGTTAGCAATGACGGATTATTTCTCTAAGTGGGTCGAGGCTGAAGCATTCGTTCAAGTAAGAGACCAAGAAGTAGTATCCTTCATAAAGAGGAATATCCTGACTAGGTTTGGAGTACCAGCTGAGATCATTTGTGATAATGGGTCCCAGTTTATAAGCAAAAGGACCACTGACTTTTGCAAGAATTGGGGAATCAAAATGATCACATCTACTCCGGTACATCCTCAAGCGAATGGACAAGCCGAATCCTCGAACAAGATAATAGTCAATAACTTAAAGAAGAGGCTTGGAGCCAAAAAAGGAAGATGGGCGGAAGAGTTACCCTTTGTTTTGTGGGCTGATAGGACAACGGTGAAGAATGCAACGGGCCAAACCCCGTTTTCCTTGGTATTTGGAGCGGAGGCAATGATTCCAACAGAAATGACGATACCTACTGTTTTGGTCAAAAATTACCGAAGTAATTAAGTGATCAAATTAGTTAAGTGAGGTAGTGTGCTAGAAGTAAGTGTCAAAAACGTGTTAACTAAATTATTTGCAAAAACAGTTTCAGGATACGGCTCGGGATATTGAGCTGTATCGACGATCAAACAATGAGCGAATAATGAGTAAAAAGTAAAGGAAGTGACACGGGATGTACGAGGAAAGCCCTTGATCAATCTAGATCGCCGGCATAAAACCTCGGGAGCTGACAATCGCAGCTGCCTTGTTCTTCAATTGCTTCAAAAATCAGGATACAGTGCAGGATGTGGTACGGATCGACTAAGTGTTACAACGAAAATGAAATACAAGTGTGGTGTTTGCAATTAGCTAGAGTGTGATTGTGTTCGAGAGTGTAAGTGTGAAACGATGTGTTCTAAGCTGATCCGACCTCATCTATTTATAGTAAAGATAAAATAACTAACTACCCTAAACTTGCGGGATCCACCGAATATTCCTTCTTGGAACGTTGTAGAGCTGGTCTTTCGGGCTCAACGTTTCTTTCTCAACAAATTCGTCCGAGTCTTGAGGAGAAGAAGTCCTCTTGACCGTTAGCAAGCCTCTGCCCTTAACCTGCACGTGGTTAATTCAATAAGCCTCAGGATATCGCCCAAGATGTCAGCAATATCCTCTTCCAGCATCCTGATCACAAATAAACAAACAAAGGCAGGATATTGGTCAGGATACATATGTTAAGAAAATGACCCCTAACAATTGTCCCCAAATATATCAGTTGGGATACCAATCCAACGGATATATTTCAAAACTTTACTTCATAACTTAAGGCAATTAATATGACTAGACTCTTGAAATGACAGCGGTGCAACTTCCAAGGCATTATTTACTTTTTACCCCCCTATATTCATCCTATATTAACCGAGGGACTCCTTGTCTCGGTTATCCTTATCTTCGAGCAAGCATCAGGTATCTTCTCTTCTAATCTCCTCTCTTTAATTTTTCATAATTTGCTCAATGGCACCACGAACGAAATCCCGCTCAGACCGGTCAGCCTCAACCCTCATAAGTCAAAACTTTATCACCGATCCAGCAAAGGAGATTTGCTGTTTCAATAATGCTGATATTGCTGCTCTCAAAGACTCCGGTGCCTTTCCCACCAGAACGGTCTTTCGCCCCTTTGACAAGGAAGCCCGATCGGATGCATCATCCGACGAGTGGGTTTGTTTTTTCGCTTATCCTTTCTCTCTTGGACTCCGGTATCCATTTCCACCCTTTATCTCCAGTTTTTTCGACCTTACCGGCCTTAGTTATGCCCAAGTCATGCCAATGGTCTGGCGAATCTTGATAGTGTTGGATCAAATAAAATCTCATCATTATCCTAACCTACTCGTCGAGGACCTTCCCGTAGCATACCGGTTAAGATCTCACGGCAATCACCGTTATCTTCTGTTCTCCATCAAGAGCCCTTTGGTCCTAAAAGCCACCAAGAATGAGGATCGATGGCGACGAAAATTCTTTTTCGTCAAAAGAGACTCCATTGATAAGGGTTTCGATCTACCGGTTAAATGGTTAACCAAGGGTAGGATTTAGGGTTTTAGGAATATCCCCAATCATATCTTCAAACTGTATCCTGGACTTATATTCTGATGTTTTTATGCAGCGAATTTCAGAGATTTAGTGCCTCCTAGCGCAGAATCCGAATCCAAGATCAAGGAAATCTACCGTCTTCCCGCCAGTGAAAGAACTTTTTCCCTGTCTCTCACAGATCCTCATCAAAAATCAAGCTCAGAAATGTCTGGTAAGCATATCTTCATATGTTAATTATTTGTCAAAAATATGATGAGTTTTAAGAATACCTTCCCTTATGTAGTACCAGTCGTCAACCTTGAAGCTTTCGAACTCGATGAGCTGGATTGCTATTCCAGCCTTGAACCCGCCAAATAAGAATCCAAGACAAAGCCATCTGCTACACCAAAGCCTACCTCCTCAAAGACTGTTTCAGCCCCCAAAGGTCCTCCGGCATCCAGGACCAGGGCATCCAGTTCTCGGAAGAGAAAGGAGACTGACTCCCCAGCTGTTTCTGAAACGTTCTCTCTTGAGAATCATGGGTTTAACGAAGCCACCTCATTTCTCAAACAGGTAGAATTTTCTTTCCGATATCCTGTACAAGTATGTTAGTCTTTATCCTGCTTATTTTTCACATTAATACCTGTGTTTTTATCTATAGGGTCTGGATCGCCTCATGCATTTATACGAAGATGCTAGCGGTCTTAACAAGATGTTGCAGATTCAGCTGGAGAAAGCTCAAGCCACCATAGCTGATCAAGGAACCATTGCAGCTGCCAAATCCCAGCACTATGAGGACAAATACAAGGCAATGACTCAGGAACATCAAGCCGCCCTTCACAAAGCTAATGAGGATGCTCAAGCCAAGCTGGATGCCGCTCTTCTCCAATATCCGTAGAATATGAGCTCATACCGGGATAGCCTAAAAGCTTCGGTGGTTGTCTCTCTTCTCCAAGCCAGGATAAGGATGGCTTATGAAGCCATGGATCTAGGTTTTGAATGCCCTTCCTGGAATGTAAAGGCTTGGGAGGAGAAACTACAGGGCCTCGGAGGTCATCCCGTTGCTCATCCCGCAAAACATACTGGTGAAGAGCCTTCTAAGGCGGCAGAGGAGGTGGCCAATGCTGATGATGGTGCTGAGAAGAATCCTGAGAGTGATGCCGGGGCGGATGCTGGCAATGAGGTTGCTGTTCAAGAAGGTGCTGCCCCTTAGGCAGCAGAGTGGGCAATGATGGATATACGTGCCAAGGCCGGAGCCCACTTTTTAATTTCATGGTTGTGGTTGCATAAACAATTTACTTTTCCTGTCCTTGAACAATTTACTTTTCCTGCACTAGAACAATGTGATGACCAAAGGTGGATGGGTCCTAGGTTTTAGGATGAAGCCCTTGGTCATCAATTAGTATAATTTGTTTTGAACATAGTAACGGTTGTAGGTGAACGGGTCCTGTTTTGAGACAGATCCTGCAACCGTTACAAAATTATGGTAACAACTAATTGTGCTTTTGGCGGATGGGCCTTACCAAAAGCACAACTTTTGACTTGTTAATAATATAACTATCTTTTGACTTATTTTTTGTTACTCTGCATTGTTTAGTGTAAGTCTTAGCTTTGTAAAAATTTCATACTGTTATTTTACAAAATATCCTGATTAGTATGCTTAGAAACATACTGCAGAAGCCTTTTAAATGGATCTTCCAGACGTTCTTTCAATTTTATAAAAATTTCTTTTAGAAAGTAAGAAATAGTTTATCTCCACAAAACCAAGTTTTGATGATGATCAAAATTCCAAGCCAATACCAGTTTCAAATATCCTTAAAAGGACTTTGAGGATATATGTCAAGATACTTATCATGATGTTACTAAAAATTTAAATGAGGCTTACAAAGGAAAGATCATACTAGACATAGGATATAAACCTATTACCGAACTTCAATCCCTTTGCAACTCTTCCAATGAAGATGTCCCGAGTGCAAGGTACTTAATGCATTAGTCGCAAACTTCTTTCTTTTAGCTTTACACCACCATCTTGGCAGGGATGTCCCCTGTGTACAATGTCTTCAAGTATCTCAGAAATCTATTTAATGTCAATTTCCATGGTATAAGCAATTTTTCTCATCCTGAGGGTATAACCCTAGGATGTACTGGAGATAAATCCTTTGTATCCTGGGGAAAATCCCAATTTTTCATGCGCTACAGGCGGGAGTGTATAAACTCCAAGACTTAGAAAGGTGAAAACCTTTAAACCTTAGAGAGTATGAAAATACCCTTTCGTGAGAGAGGGTGATCAATCCTCATATACCGTTAGGATTCAGGATATAGCCAATGGTAACGAAATTGTCAGCCACTTTTACATGGACTGGTCCCGCCACCTTGAACTATCCCTGAATAACTTGCGCTCCAGGCGGGGTGTTTAAACCCAATTCGGAAGAAAGGTGAATACCTTTAAACCTGTGAAGGGATCAGTATCCCTTAAACGTGAGAGAGGGGGCCAATCCTCTAATCTTCTGAGTTATCCCGAGTGCATATTCTGGAGCTATATCCTGAAACATATCTTGCAAAACAAATGTAAACTAAGGTGGGTGTTAGCTTGGCTAACACCCCTCCGATGCTTAAGTCAGTATCAGGTTATAAAGAACAAATTACACCAAACACATTTAAAAGAAGTAAGAATTCATACCATCTTGAGTTAGAAATTAAATTCTAGACTCACTTGAAATAGAGCTTAAGGTGTATAGCATTCGAAGATCTCGGTAGCATATCTCCCTCCATATTCTTGAGTCTATATGCTCCTTTCCCTGCTTCTGATTCAACTTCATATGGTCCTTCCCATTTTGGAGCTAATTTGCCATCGGCAGGATTAGTAGTATTTTGGAAAGCCTTTCTTAATACCCAATCTCCAACCTTAAATCTTCTGGTTCTAATATTCTTGTTATATGCCCTGGATATTCTCTGTTGATATGCTGCCATCCTTAGCCTTGCCGCATCTCTCTTTTCATCTATAGTGTCTAAATCTTGACTCAAGGCTTCAGGATTCTTCTCAGGATCACTTAAGATAGATCTTGCAGTAGGTATTGTCATCTCCGTTGGAATCACTGCTTCTGCTCCAAACACCAACGAAAATGGGGTTTGACCTGTTGCATTCTTTACCGTTGTCCTATCAGCCCATAAAACAAAGGGTAATTCTTCTGCCCATCTTCCTTTTTTGGCTCCAAGCCTTTTCTTTAAGTTGTTGACAATTATCTTGTTAGAGGATTCTGCTTGTCCATTTGCTTGAGGATGTACCGGAGTAGATGTGATCATTTTGATTCCCCAACTCTTGCAAAAGTCTGTAGTCCTCTTACTTATGAACTGAGAACCATTGTCACAGATTATCTCAGCTGGTACTCCAAATCTGGTCAGGATATTCCTCTTTATGAAGGATACTACTTCTTGGTCTCTAACTTGAACAAATGCTTCAGCTTCAACCCACTTAGAGAAATAATCCGTCATTGCCAGCATAAAGACTTTTCCTCCCGGAGCTTTTGGTAGCTTTCCCACTATATCCATCCCCCACTTCATAAATGGCCAAGGGGAAACAATAGGATATAATGGTTCAGGCGGTTGATGCAGTATGTTACTATGTCTTTGACATGAGTCACATCTTCGAGCATATTCTGCCGCATCTTTTCTCATTGTTGGCCAATAATATCCTGTTCTTAATATTTTTGAGAATAACGATCTGCCCCCAGCATGGTTACCACAATCCCCTTCATGTATATCCTGAAGGACTTCTTTGGCTTCAAGATCCTCCAAGCATCTCAAATACGGTCCTGCAAGAGATTTCTTGTATAAAATATTATCTATAATAGTGAATCGTGATACCTTCATCCTAAATGCCTTCATCCACTGACGGCTGAGAAGTAACCACCGAAGTGTCAAAATTCAAAGATCTGGGCATCAGTGGAGAATGATCCTCTGCCGTTTTCTTCTGTTTCCTAATTTCATCAATCTCCCAGAGGATCCTTTCGTTGGTCTTATCCTGCTCTTGTGCATGATTCCTCATCTGCAAAATCAAGGTATAGAGATCATTAGTAGTAGGATTAGTTGAAACAGAAGAAGCAGGTGGTTTTGAGAAAATGGGAGTCGGTTTCTTCGCAGCATTTTCTGTATTCTTCTGGGATCCAGAAGGTGGTGGAGGCAAAGGAGGAACGCCTTGTGAAGAAGTGAACGAAGGCATCAAGTTTGAAGCATTCTTCGCTGAGGAAGCCATTTGCTTGGTAGTAATGAACCGGAATGAGCACAGAAATACGAATTCTTCTAAGGACAAAGCACCAATTGCCCCACGGTGGGCGCCAAACTGTTTTGGTCAAAAAATATGTTGAGAATATTGCAACCAAACTCTAGATTACGGGGTATGATGCTCTAAAAGTGTAACAACAATGAGGATCACTTCAATGTGGAATGCACAAACAACACAAGGGTTTATACGGGGAAAAAGCCCTTGATCAATAATTGATCTCCGGCACAAAAAACCCCGGGTGATGGAAACTACCGATCACCAAGCTCCAATAAATGAATAAACGTTTACAACTTCGGATAGTAACGAGCTAGGTACAAGGATCACTACGGTGAAAAGTGTAAAAAGTGTAAGTAATTGCTAAGTGTTTGAATGAGAGCTTGTATGAGAGTGTTTGCGAGTGTGTGTAACTGCCAAAATGATTAAGTGTCACTAACTAGCTCGTTACCCCTTTAAAATAAGAAAAATATCTAGTTAACAAACTCTCCGACTTTCGGGCCAAGCCTCCACGTTCTCCATAACGTCTAGTTTTGATCTAGCACGTGCAGAATACTTTGGGAATATTCTCCAAGAATGTCGCTAAGACTTGGTCAAGCTTGTTATACCTGCGAGATGTTATAAAACATAAGTAAACAATCGTCAGTATGAGGATCCTTGAAGTGATCCATGATCCTGATCCTAAAGCCCTTCCGAGGATCACCACCTGTCACAGAAGTAAGGATCACCAGTTAGGATAACGAATAAGGATCACTAATTGTTAGAAAATCCTCCCCTAACAATTGCCCCCAAAATATAAGGAGTGGAATTGTAAAATTAGCGAGTTATGTTTTCTTGATCTTATCCGTAACAAATTAACGGATATATAGCCGTTAGTATAGGACTAGCCGTTGCGATGATGATGTCACGGAAGTGACAACCTGCAAGATCATGATTATAAATAGAGATATAGATAGGATCAAATGCATTTAAATTTTCAGAGAAACTCCCTTTATAATCCTCATTCCGAAGACGTTCAGGTATTCTCTCTCTCTATCCTCTTCCCTCTCTTGCTCTGTTTTTATATTTTCATCAAAGATGTTACTCCGAAGTTCTCCGGGCAAAGATCACAAGAAGGATAGTCCTTTGCAAAGTCAGAAAATCATCAAGGACTCATCGAACGAAAAGTGTTGTTTTAACGACGCACAGATAGACAAAATCCGTTGCTGTTTTCCGGCGAATGCCTTTTTCAGACCCTTTGATCCTTCTACCCTTAGCGACTGTGTTTCGGAAACATGGGTTGCATTTCCAGCCACTCCATTCACCATAGGATACACCTATCCCTTCCCAGAGTTTACACAATCCTTCTTTTCCCTTACCGGCATCTCTTATATCCAAGCGATGCCGATGATTTGGAGGGTCTTGTATACCCTGGAGAGGATCATCGAACAAGAAGGCATTGCTTTGGGCATGTCGGAATTGGCGGAGCTGTACGATATCACTACTTTTGGTTCCCATCGCTATTTGTTCAAGCGAAAACCCGGTGCTGATTATCCTCTTCTGAAAGTCACCAAGAATGACAAAGACTGGAAACGTCGCTTTTTCTTTGTCAAGAGAGATTCTATCCAAGACGGAAAGGATCTTCCAAAAAATTGGGCTACCCATGGTAGGATGGAGGATCCTGATAAGGATCACCAGGAACTTTCTTCGATTGCAAGGATGACTTATATTTTTGCTTTCTTGTTTTGCAGCTATCACCGTTTCACATATCCGCACATCACCTGAAACCAAGGATAGGCTCGCTGCTTTTTGGAAGCTTGATCCTGAAACAAGGACATTCAAGATAGACACCCAAGACTCACAAGAAGTATCCTCAGGTTCCATTACCATGTCGAGTAAGTATCCTGTCTTTTGCATAGTTTAAATATTAAAATAAATAGATAAATTGAAATAGGATAAGGATACTCATCTTGGTTTGAATGTGTAGGCGCTGGAAAACCTATCAAACCTGTTTCCCAATTCAACGCAGCTGATCTTGATCTCGTACGACCTAGAAAGAAGAGGTCCACCACCAGTCCCAGCATCTCCATTCCAAGGGCACCCACCAAAGGAAAGGCCGTTAAGAAGAGGAAAACTTCTGATGCTGAGGATCTTCAAGGGCTAGCACTGATCCGCCACCAGTTTCTCGAATACTTCAATGATGTAAGGATCCTTAATTCTGACTTTGTATCCTACTCGTATGAGGATCACTTGACCTTGAACTGCCTTATCTTCTTTCTGCAGAAATTTGCTGAGATCGAGGATTATGTGGGCCATGTAGAGGATCAAGACAGGAAAATAGCTGATCTCCAACAAGTTGCCGTGCTCAAAGATCTTGCACTTGCTGATGCTCGGAAGGAACTCCAGGATACCAAGCAGGAAATGGCCAAGGCGCTGGTCAACTTTGATTATGAAAAGCATGACCTCATCGAAAATACCAAACTTTCTGCTGCCATCACAATGTATCAGACTAAGTTGAAGATGGCCCAAGAAGCTCAAGATCCTAGTTTCGACAAAAGCAGCTGGGATGTTGAAGGCTGGAAGGCAAGGTTGGCAGATCTTGAGGATGATGAGGAGGAGGCAGCTGATGTCCTGGCAATTGAGGCAAGTGGCAGCGGGAAGGATCAGGCTGGTGGTGATGATGCTGGTGGTGATGCAGCCAAGGTGTGAGCTGCACAATTGGGCGATGATGGATATATGTGCCAAGGTCGGAGCCCAATTTTTTAGTTTGATGGTTGTGATGTTTAAAACAATTTCATGGTTTGTACTTTGAACAATAGGTTTTAGGATTAAGGATCATGTATGATCCTTTGGACAATAGGCAGGATAATAGGTGGTGGATGGATCCTCTGTTTGGGGGATGAAGCCACTCGTTATCCTTCCGTCTTTATTTCCTGCACTACTTTTGAACTTATTATCATGGACACCCTTTACCTACCCCAGCGGACGGGCCACGTTTTGCTGGTAGATGCTCGGGTAGGTAATTTTGACAACTTTTAAAGGGTTAGCCTTATGTTAATAAATAAAAACTTAACCTTTTGTCGCTTATCATGTGTTGTTATCCTTTTTTATATCTTACTTTCCAACTGTTGTAATGTTCATTTTGTTTTTACTTATCAAGCTTTGAAAAATTAGAAAAGATATCCAAAAAGTTTTAGGATATGACCAAGGATCACATATCCCATAACCGATAAGTTCTAAAAAGTGACATAGTTTAAGAATCACAATTTCAGTTGTCAAGTATAAGGGTTATTCAAATAAATAATTGAATAGAATTAAAAATAGTTAAGGATCATACCTGAAGATCCAAGTTAGGATCCTAACCATAATAAGGATAACTATAAGATAAACCTTAGAGTGAAATAAGGATCACGGATCCCTAGCTGCCTATCTTCAAAGACCTGAAATAGAGCATTACTTGGGACTAAGCCAATATAAGAGAAGAGTTAGCAACTGGGGACAAGCCCAAGGATAACTGGGGACAAACCCAAGGATAACTGGGGACAAGCCCAAGGATAACTGGGGACAAGCCCAAGGATAACTGGGGACAAGCCCAAGGATCGTATGTAAACTGGAGTATGGCCCTAACTGGCGACTATCCAAACTTAGTGACATGAAGATGCCAAAACCTTAGCTAACGTGAAAACGTTAGAAACCTTAGCTAACGTGAAAACGTTAGAAACCTTATGAACGGATGTATGGTACGTCTACCATTATACGTAGGATCCTAAGCATAGCCAGAACAATGGAATTATCAGCCCCTATAATGAGTACTGGTCCCAAAGCCTTGAACTATACCAGGATCATCATGCGCTACAGGCGGAATCTGGGGACAAGCCCAAATAACTGGGGTTAGACCCATATGACGGATTGCTTCTGTGGATAACCATCGTTATGCTAAGGATACCTGAACTTTCAAAACTTAAACTCACGTGAGAGATGGATAAAGGATACATGATCCTTATCCTTAGATGAGAAAATTAAGAAATGAAATAGTTCAAGATTAGGATATTACCTGAATAAGGATCACCGATACTTTGAGGATCCTTTAAGGATATCCCTTCCACTAGGATCACCTCTACCACGAGGATCCTTGTCACATGAAATATTTCTTCAAGTGAACAGCATTCCAAGCTCTTGGTAGCAATTCACCTTCCATGGTTAGCAATCTATATGCCCCCTTTCCTGCTTCAGCTTCAATCAAATAAGGGCCTTCCCATTTTGGAGCCAATTTTCCATCAGCAGGATTGGTGGTGTTTTGAAATGCTTTCCTTAACACCATATCTCCAACTTGAAACCTCCTGATCCTGACATTTTTATTGTAAGCACCAGCCATTCTTTGTTGATAACTGGCCATCCTGATCCTAGCCATATCCCTGATTTCTTCAATAGTATCCAGGTCTTGAGCCAAGTTTTCATCATTTTCCTCAGGATCACGGGTACTAGTTCTAGCAGTAGGAACCACCATTTCTGTTGGGATCACTGACTCTGCCCCAAACACTAAAGAGAATGGTGTTTGACCAGTAGCATTCTTAAGGGTTGTCCTGTCAGCCCAGAGCACATAGGGTAGCTCTTCTGCCCATTTTCCTTTCTTGGATCCAAGCTTCTTCTTCAAGTTGTTGATGATGATCTTGTTGGATGATTCTGCTTGACCATTAGCTTGTGGGTGGACTGGTGTTGATGTTATCATCTTAATCCCCCAGCTGTCACAAAAGTTAGTGGTTCTGCCCCCAATAAATTGGGAACCATTATCACATATAATCTCGGAAGGAATTCCAAATCTAGTTATAATATTTCTTTTAATGAAGGATATAACTTCCTTTTCTCTAACTTGGGCAAAAGCTTCAGCCTCTATCCACTTGGAGAAGTAATCAGTCATAGCTAACATGAATACTTTCCCACCAGGTGCCTTAGGGAGCTTGCCAACTATATCCATACCCCATCTCATAAATGGCCAAGAGGAGGATATAGGATGCAATAGTTCGGCTGGTTGATGAAGGATATTGCTGTGTCTCTGGCAAGGATCACATCTTCTGGCATACTCCACAGCATCTTTCTTCATGGTTGGCCAGTAGTATCCTGTCCTCAAGATCCTTGAGAATAAAGCCCTGCCCCCAGTGTGATTTCCACAATCTCCTTCATGGAAGTCTTTTAAAACTTCTTGAACTTCAGGATCCTCAATGCATCTCAAGTACGGTCCTGCAAGAGATCGTCTATATAACATATTATTCATAATTGTGAATTGAGATACCTTAGATTTGAAAGCCCTAGGGTTTTCTCCTGTAGGAATCTCTCCATGTTGTAAGTATCTCATAATTGGTGAGATCCATGATCTGGATCCTGAATAGGATTGAATATCCTCACTAGGGATAACTGCAGAATCGTCTCCTATCTCCATAGTCTGGTGATCCTCGATAGCCGGGGTCAGGATATGGATAATAGGAATCCTGATATCCTCTGGGATCTTCAAAGATGATCCTAAGTTAGCCAATGCATCAGCTTCTGTATTTTCTTCCCTTGGTACCTGTGACAAACTAAAGGAAACAAAAGAGAGTGCCAAACTTTTGACTATCTCCAAATATTTGGTTAGTTTTTCACCTTTAACAGCATATGATCCATTAAAGTGATTTGTAATTAACAAAGAATCTACGTGTACCTCAAGATACCTGATCCCCATATGCTTTGCAATTTGCAAACCAGCAATTAAGGCTTCATATTCAGCCTCATTATTAGTGGTTTGGAACTCACAAGCTATAGAATGGGGTATTATGTCCCCCTGTGGCGATTTTAGTAGTATTCCAAGCCTTGTGCCTTTGACATTTGAGGATCCATCAGTGTGGAGTATCCAAGGATCCTTGGTCTCCTCTAGCTGCTGGACTTCTAACTCTGCTTCTTCTTGTAAATCACTACTAAAATTAGCCACAAAGTCAGCTAATGCTTGGGATTTGATAGCTGTCCTAGGCTCATATCTTATATCATATGCACTCAATTTCACTGCCCACTTAGCCATCCTTCCTGACATCTCTGGTTTCCTGAGGACATTCTTAATTGGAAAATTAGTTTTAACAATGATAACATGAGTTTCAAAATAATGTCTTAACTTAGTAGATGCCATTATTAATGCAAGGATAAGCTTTTCAAGGTGTGAGTACCTGGATTCGGCATCAAGTAAACTTTTACTTACATAATAGACGGGATGTTGTGTACCTTGATGATCCTTAACAAGGACCGCACTTACTGCTTTTGAGGATACCGCGAGATATAAGGATAACACTTCACCTTTTTCTGGTTTCATTAAAGCCGGGGCCGAGGATAGGTAATCTTTGAGGGCTTTTAAAGCATTTTCATGCTTCTCCGTCCACTCAAATTTCTTGTTCTTCCTTAGGATATCATAGAATTCTTTACATTTCTCGGAGGACTTGGATATAAATCTGTTCAAGGCTGCTATCCTTCCTGTTAACCTTTGAACATCCTTAGCATTGGCCGGGGATTTGATGTTCACTATTGCTTTGATTTGTTCCGGGCTAGCTTCGATGCCTCTCTTAGTCACCATGTATCCTAAGAATTTACCTGCTTTAACACCAAAATGACATTTTGAAGGATTAAGCTTCATATTATATTTGTCAAGGATATCAAATGCTTCCTCCAAGTCACGTAGGTGATCCTCAGCCTTTAAGGATTTCACCACCATATCATCTATGTAAACCTCCATAGTTTGTCCAATCTGATCCTTGAACATCATATTCACCAGCCTTTGGTATGTTGCACCTGCATTTCTCAATCCAAACGGCATAGCAATATAGCAATATATACCAGTTGGAGTCATGAAGGCTGTATCCTCTTGGTCGGATGGTTCCATTTGGATTTGTTGAAATCCAGATGAGGCATCCATAAAAGTTAACAGTTCATGACCCGCAGTTGCATCCACCATGGAGTCAATGTGGGGTAAAGGGAAAGGATCCTTGGGACATGCCTTATTTAAATCGGTAAAATCGACACATACCCTCCACTTTCCATTTTTCTTTTGAACAACAACCACATTGGCCAACCATCTTGGATACTTGACCTCTCTTATCATACCTGCCCGGAGCAATTTTTCTACCTCTTCCTGGATAATGGCATTCCTTTCTGGAGCAAACTTCCTTCTCCTTTGATGGATTGGTTTGAAAGATCTGTCGATGCCGAGCTTATGGGTAATAACATCTTTAGATATACCAGTCATGTCTTCATGTTTCCATGCAAAGGTAGTCTTTCTCCTTTTGAGGAAGGATATGAGGTCTTCTTTCATTTCGCCAAGGATCCCTGACCCGATATAGATTTTGGATTCAGGATCATCAGGATCCATGAGGATTTCTACCACATCCTGCTCTCTGGCCTCCAAGATATTTCTTGGAGGATACCTTGATTGCTATTGCTCCCTTGACTTCGAAGCTGGTTTCATCAATGAAGTGTAGCAATTCTTAGCTTCCTGCTGATCACTATCGATCTTTACTATTCCCCAAGGACTAGGGAGCTTCACACATTGATGGTAAGTAGATGGGACTGCTTTCATATCGTGTATCCAGGGCCTGCCAAGGATAACATTACAACAAGATAAACAGTCAATAACACAAAATTTTTGATAAGAGTGTAAGCCTTCAATATATATTGGGAGTTTAATGTCCCCCAGGGTGTTCTTAGTTTCGCCACTAAATCCCACGAGCACGGAGGATCTTGGTATGATCTCTGATTCAGGGATACCCATCTTCTTTAGAACATCAAGTTGGATAATGTTCACTGAACTTCCTCCGTCTATTAAGATCCTGCGGACAAAACAGTTAGATATAAAAAGAGTAATAACTAAACCATCATGATGAGGATCCTGGATATCAGTACGATCCTCTTCATCAAAGGTTATAACTTTTCCTTCGGAGACACTCGATGTTCGAACTGGTCTTTCTCCATTATCCATTTTAGTTTCCTTTGCATGCCTCTTAGCTGCTGAGAAGGATGTGCCACAAATGTCGGATCCCCCAGAAATAAAGTTTATCACTTGTGCATCTGCTGGAGGGGCTGGAGCCTTCTCAGGGATCCTTTCAGGATCCTGAGTCCTTGACTTTTTCCTACCCAACAACTCTTTTAGATGCCCTTTGCTCAACAAGTATCCAATCTCCTTTCTTAATGCAATGCATTCTTCTGTGAGGTGCCCAAAATCTTCATGATATGCACACCACTTTGATTTATCCTTAGTTGCAGCTGGCCTGTCATTCTTTCTTGGCCATCTAGCTTTATCACCTAGGTTTTGCATGGCAAGGATTAGTTCATTGTTATCAACACTAAAGCAATATTCAGAGATTGGAGGATAATCCTCATCATCCTCTTCTTGATCAATAGAATGAACATTCTGATTATCAGATTTGTTGTAGGATCTGAACTTGTTGCTCCTGAATGAGGATCCTTGCTTATCCTGCTTTGAGGATCCTGTTATCCTCTCCTGAATCCTCTTGTCATCCTCTAGCCGAATGAACCTGAGAGCCCGGGTTCTTACCTCATCTAGGTTCCTGCATGGTGTCATAACAAGATCATCATAAAATAACGAATCCCTAAGCAGTCCCATTTTGAAGGCTTCAACAGCCGTGGCTATATCTAAGTTGGGAATGTCTAAGGATTCTTTACTAAATTTGGTAATGTAATCCCTTAATGATTCATTATGACCCTGGGTTATCCTATATAAATCACTAGTTAATCGTTCAAATTTTCTACTACAAGAAAACTGAGTATTAAATAAGTTAACTAGGTTTGCAAATGAGGTAATAGAATAGGGAGGAAGACTTAGCAGCCATTTGAGAGCTGATCCAGTAAGAGTGGATCCGAATCCTTTGCATAAGCATGCTTCCTTTAACTTTTCTGGGATTGGATTGATCTCCATCCTCTCCCTGTATTGTGCTATGTGTTCTTCAGGATCCGTTGAACCATCGTACAATTTCATTGTAGGTACATGGAACCTCTTGGGTATCTCAGCATCACAGATTGGAGGTGCAAAGCGAGATATCTTGTGGCTCCCATCTGCAATCTCTGGAATAGGTTTGACTACTCCCGGAACACTCGAGATCATATCCTTTAGCTTTTGTAATTCTCTGGCCATGGCATGATTGATACCTGGATCCTGCATAAGACCATGGTTAGTAGTATGAGAATTATTAAAAGCGTTACCTCCCATTGGATTCAAGTTAGGAAGAATAGAGGTCAATCCATATTGCTGAGACTCTGGAATGATCGAGGGACCGGTAGAGGCATTGGTCTGCATTGGAATAAAATCTCCTTGATGGACATCTGAACTTCCTATTTGTAAACTCCTCAAGGATCCTGGCATCTGGAAGGATCCCGGAAACTGAGACGATCCTGGAACAAAGGAGGATCCTTGAACCTGGGATGATCCTGGAACAAAGGAGGATCCTTGAACCTGGGATGATCCTGGAACAAAGGAGGATCCTTGAACCTGGGATGATCCTGGAACAAAGGAGGATCCTTGAACCTGGGATGATCCTGGAACAAAGGAGGATCCTTGAACCTGGGATGATCCTGGGACGAAGAAGGATCCTTGATGCTGCTGCATTCCTGAATACCCTCCTGTACTCGTGAGGGATCCCATATGCTGGGGATAGGATCCTGCTGGCTGGAAATATGAACCTAGTGCCTGGGTCATAGCTGTTGTTCCATAGTGCACTCCTTTTGGTCCACCCGCATATTGAATGTTTGGAACCACTGACGGCTGAGAAGTAACCACCGAAGTGTCAAAATTCAAAGATCTGGGCATCAGTGGAGAATGATCCTCTGCCGTTTTCTTCTGTTTCCTAATTTCATCAATCTCCCAGAGGATCCTTTCGTTGGTCTTATCCTGCTCTTGTGCATGATTCCTCATCTGCAAAATCAAGGTATAGAGATCATTAGTAGTAGGATTAGTTGAAACAGAAGAAGCAGGTGGTTTTGAGAAAATGGGAGTCGGTTTCTTCGCAGCATTTTCTGTATTCTTCTGGGATCCAGAAGGTGGTGGAGGCAAAGGAGGAACGCCTTGTGAAGAAGTGAACGAAGGCATCAAGTTTGAAGCATTCTTCGCTGAGGAAGCCATTTGCTTGGTAGTAATGAACCGGAATGAGCACAGAAATACGAATTCTTCTAAGGACAAAGCACCAATTGCCCCACGGTGGGCGCCAAACTGTTTTGGTCAAAAAATCTGTTGAGAATATTGCAACCAAACTCTAGATTACGGGGTATGATGCTCTAAAAGTGTAACAACAATGAGGATCACTTCAATGTGGAATGCACAAACAACACAAGGGTTTATACGGGGAAAAAGCCCTTGATCAATAATTGATCTCCGGCACAAAAAACCCCGGGTGATGGAAACTACCGATCACCAAGCTCCAATAAATGAATAAACGTTTACAACTTCGGATAGTAACGAGCTAGGTACAAGGATCACTACGGTGAAAAGTGTAAAAAGTGTAAGTAATTGCTAAGTGTTTGAATGAGAGCTTGTATGAGAGTGTTTGCGAGTGTGTGTAACTGCCAAAATGATTAAGTGTCACTAACTAGCTCGTTACCCCTTTAAAATAAGAAAAATATCTAGTTAACAAACTCTCCGACTTTCGGGCCAAGCCTCCACGTTCTCCATAACGTCTAGTTTTGATCTAGCACGTGCAGAATACTTTGGGAATATTCTCCAAGAATGTCGCTAAGACTTGGTCAAGCTTGTTATACCTGCGAGATGTTATAAAACATAAGTAAACAATCGTCAGTATGAGGATCCTTGAAGTGATCCATGATCCTGATCCTAAAGCCCTTCCGAGGATCACCACCTGTCACAGAAGTAAGGATCACCAGTTAGGATAACGAATAAGGATCACTAATTGTTAGAAAATCCTCCCCTAACAGATACAGTAGAGGAACTCACGTTTGATCTTGAGGCCATTATAGATAATGTGGCAAAAAGTTTTGAAAATAGAAAACCGATTAGCGATTTGACAAAAAGTTTTAGTAAAAAGAGCACCACTTGCCCCACGGTGGGCGCCAAATTGTTTTGGTCAAAAATTACCGAAGTAATTAAGTGATCAAATTAGTTAAGTGAGGTAGTGTGCTAGAAGTAAGTGTCAAAAATGTGTTAACTAAATTATTTGTAAAAACAGTTTCAGGATACGGCTCGGGATATTGAGCTGTATCGACGATCAAACAATGAGCGAATAATGAGTAAAAAGTAAAGGAAGTGACACGGGATGTACGAGGAAAGCCCTTGATCAATCTAGATCGCCGGCATAAAACCTCGGGAGCTGACAATCGCAGCTGCCTTGTTCTTCAATTGCTTCAAAAATCAGGATACAGTGCAGGATGTGGTACGGATCGACTAAGTGTTACAACGAAAATGAAATACAAGTGTGGTGTTTGCAATTAGCTAGAGTGTGATTGTGTTCGAGAGTGTAAGTGTGAAACGATGTGTTCTAAGCTGATCCGACCTCATCTATTTATAGTAAAGATAAAATAACTAACTACCCTAAACTTGCGGGATCCACCGAATATTCCTTCTTGGAACGTTGTAGAGCTGGTCTTTCGGGCTCAACGTCTCTTTCTCAACAAATTCGTCCGAGTCTTGAGGAGAAGAAGTCCTCTTGACCGTTAGCAAGCCTCTGCCCTTAACCTGCACGTGGTTAATTCAATAAGCCTCAGGATATCGCCCAAGATGTCAGCAATATCCTCTTCCAGCATCCTGATCACAAATAAACAAACAAAGGCAGGATACTGGTCAGGATACATATGTTAAGAAAATGACCCCTAACACCTACTGCAAGATCTATGCTACAGAATCCTGAACATAATCCTGAAGTCTTATGTCAGGATTTGGATACCATAGATGAAAAAAGAGATGCAGCAAGGCTAAGGATAGCAGCATATCAACAAAGAATATCCAGAGCATACAATAAGAACATAAGGACTAGAAGATTTCGAGTTGGTGATTGGGTGCTGAGAAAGGCTTTTCAAAATACCACTAATCCTGCCGATGGCAAGCTAGCTCCGAAATGGGAAGGACCTTATGAAGTCGAGTCAGAAGCAGGGAAAGGAGCATATCAACTCAGGAATGTGGAAGGGGATATGCTACCAAGATCCTGGAATGCAATACATTTGAAGCTCTATTTCAAGTAAGAGTAGAATTTATTTTCTATCTCGGAATGGTATGTGTTTTATCTCTTTTAAATATATTTGTTTATTATCTTGAACCCAATACTGACTTAAGCATCGGAGGGGTGTTAGTCAAGCTAACACCCACCTTAGTTTACAATTGTTTTGCAGGATATGTTTCAGAATATAGCTCCAGGATATATACTCAGGATAAGTCGAAAGATTAGAGGATTGGCCCCCTCTCTCACGTTTAAGGGATCCTGATCCCTTCAAAGGTTTAAAGGTATTCACCTTTCTTTCGAATTGGGTTTAAACACCTCGCCTGGAGCGCAAGTTATCTAGGTATAGTTCAAGGTAGCGGGACCAGTTCATGTAAAAGTGGCTGACAATTTCGTTACTGTTGGCTATATCCTGGATCCTAAAGGTATATGAGGATTGATCACCCTCTCTCGCGAAAGAGTATTTTCATACTCTCAAAGGTTTAAAGGTTTTCACCTTTCTAAGTCTAGGAGTTTATACACTCTCGCCTGTAGCGCATGAAATTCAGGGTTTATCCCCAGATATCAGGGTTTATCCCCAATATACTAAGGATTCTTTTCAGGATATCAGGGGTTCTGCCCTTGGGCATTCGGAATTCGTTCGAGTCAAAATGTAAATACATTTGTGTTTTTGTCGAACAAAGGGGACATACGTAATACTGCTCAAAGGATGGATCCAAGTTTATGAGTATGCACTGGGGACAAACTTATGATAAAAAATCGGAACTGATCCTCTAAGGATCTCTGGTATGATTTCTCCTTTTTATTTGGTGTATTTTAATATCCTGATCAAGATATCTTTCAGGATATCTTCCAGGATTCATTTATAATATCTGTTCCTAAGAATGTTCAAACCAAACAATTTTCATAAGTAGAATTTGTATGACAATAACAATAAAGTCAAGAGAGTAGTTATATTATTAACATACCAAAAGATGTGCTCTTAGTTTCACCTCAAAACAAGGCCCATCCACTAAGAGCACTAGTAGTTCATAACCATATTTACCCAACAGTTGAGGGCTTCATCTCAAACCAAGACCCATCCACCTTCAACTGTTGTATTGTTCAAAAAGCATGCAGGAAATGTAAATTGTTCAGGTACGGAAAAGTAAAATGCAGAAAAGTAAATTGTTTGTGGAACTGCAAACCAACATTCAAATTCAAAAAGGTGGGCTCTGGCCTTGGCACGTATATCCGTCATCGCCCACCTGAATGCCCTCACACAGCGGCATCACCTCCAACCTTCTCAGACTTCTCCGTTCCAGCATCTTGACCAGCATCCTGCGCAGCATCCTGACCAATGTCCATCTCAGCATCACCTCCAGCATCCTTCTTCTCTCCAGCTTGGACCACCACCTCTGTTGACTTGGAAGACTCACCGGCTTCAGTAGGAAGTGGCACAGCTTTGCCTCCGAGCTCCTTCAATTTAGCCACCCAGGATTCAACTGGCCAAGATGGACAAACAAGGCCCGTCTCCTTGGCCTCATAGGCCATCTTGATGCGTGCTTGTAGCAGGGAGACGATAGCAGAAGCCTTGATTCCCTCTCGAAAGCTAATCAAGGCCTGATCATGGTCCATTTGAACGCTGGCAAGTTTGACCTCAGCATCTTGGGTGACCTTCTTTAGCAAGCTTTCATAGTGCCGGCTCTTTGCTTCGGCAATAGCACCTTGGTCAGCAACGGTGCTCTCGAGCTGCTTGATCCTGGATTCATGAAGTGCTACAGTACCACAAGCGTCATTGTACAAGTGGAGCAAATGCTGGAGGCCCTGCACATTGATCACAGGTATGGGGTTAGAATGTATGCTGACTAAGACATCCTACCAGGATATCCTGTTAGGATATACGTACAGGATATATGTGCAGGATATACATGAAGGATATGCGGCAGGATATTACCTTGTTGAGGAAGGATGTCATTGGCTCTAAGGAGTCAGAGAAGCTGAGTTCATCATAGGAGAACCCTTCTGAGCCTGGAGCACTGACCTCAAGGCCCTTTCTCTTTTTCGCTGCGGAAGCACGGGTTCTTGGATTGGCCTTGGGAGCCGGGAGTGGCTTGGAGCTAGTGGTAGCAGGAGTCTCCTTCTTGACTATGGCTGGAGTTGGATAGCTGTCAAGTTCTTCTAGGTCTAGATAGACTGGGACTTTGCTGGAATCTGCACACAGGGAGTAAATTCTAAATCCCTCTTATGAATAACAGATAAAAAACATATGTGTGCAGGTTATCTTGCAGGATCCTTACCAGACATGTTGGCACTTGAAAGAGGGCTTGGAGTTGGTGGAGAAGGATTGAAACTTCTTTCTGCCTCTGGGAGAAGTCTAATGGCGTCTATTCTTTCTTGAGAATTAGCAAGAGGAGGAGCAATCTTCCTAAAATCAGCTGCACAATAATGAAAATTTATTAGTTCAGAATATGAGGCAGGATAAGAGACAGGATCATTCTTAAACCCTAATTCCTACCCTTTCTTAACCATCTCATCGGATAATCCGTTCCACCGGGGATCGAATCCCTTTTTACAAAGAAAAACTTGGATTGCCAACCATCCTCGTTTTTGGTGGCACGAAGAATCAATGGGGGACCGGAGCTAGAGTAAAATAGAAACCTAGAAGAGCCATGGCATCTAAGCTTGTAGGCTAAAGGAAGATCATGGACAGAAAGGTCAGGTATGTGGTTTCTCTTGATTTGGTCAAGAACAGACAAAACACGCCAAAGCATTGGCATGGTTTGGCTGAAAGAAATGTTAGTGATGTTAAAGAACTCGGTAATAAAATCCGGAAAGGGGAATCGTAGCCCTAAGGTGAAGGGGAAAGCATTGAAACAAATCCACTCGGTGGAAACCATATCTGACCGGATTTCTCTGTCAAAGGGTCGGAATATGGTTCCATCCGGAAAGATTCCGGAAGATTTCAGAGCCGACAGATGAGCACTATCAAAGGTGCATGTTTCATTCTCCGGTTCTTGGAGAAGATTTTGTTGGATGAATGTGGGAGCCGAGTCGCCTGAACTGGATCTCGTTTGCCTAGGCATTTGGTCGCCTGAATTCTTGCCGGAGTAAAATGAGAAATGGTTATGAAGATGAGAGAGAGAATATTACCTTTTCTTGACGACTGTGGGTAAAAAAGAAGATGAGGATGAGAAGATATAGGGTATGATGAGTAAATATAGGCTGGGTAGTTGAAAGCTGTCACATCAGAAGTCTTATCTCTTAATTATCTCGGCCATTGTGAAAAAATGTAACCGTTAGGATATCAAACGGTAACATTTTTGGGGACAATTGTTATGGGTGAAATTCTGAGCCCATATCCTGGAAAATATCTTGATCTATATTTTATTTAGTATCTGTTTACATCCGGGATGCTGGTTCAGGATATTGGTAGTATCCTGAACGGTATCCTCGGGATTACTAATGGATTATGTGCAGGTACGTGTGTTAGAAGCTAGCAACGTTCACAAAGACTTATTCCGCGGAAGACTCGGTCCAGGCCGTTCAAAGAAAGACGTTGAAACCTTATTACTCGGTCTACAACGTTCGTGGTGGAATATTCGGAGCATCCCATATTTATAGGAATATTTGTTTGTACTTCGTTACTATAAATAGGAGGAACACCAGATCAAATAGGACACAACAATTTCACTGCAATCACACTCACTACACTCTAACACTTGTTCTTTCGCAATTTGTACTCTCACACGAATTCATTGTAACACTTAGCGATCTGGTTGATATCCTGCACTGTATCCTGAAGTTTAAAGCAATAAGAAGAACAAGGCAGCTGCGATTGTCAGCTCCCGAGGTTTTATGCCGGCGATCTAGATTGATCAAGGGCTTTCCTCGTACATCTCGTGTCATTTCCTTTACTTTTTGTTTATTATTTGCTCACTGTTTGATCGCAGATACAACTCAATATCCTGAGCCGTATCCTGAATACTGATTTTCTAAATAACTCAACAAGCATATTTTCTATAAACTTTCTAGCACACTACCTCACATTACTAATTTGATCACTAAATTGCTTCGGTAATTTTTGACCAAAACAGTAGGATAGGAGGATCCTTAGAAGGATCACTAAGTAAGCTCATTCTTGATAATGATTACTAATATGCTTTTGTTTCTTTTGTACAGCTATCACATTCTCGCATATTATTCCTTCAGCTGCCACCTAAGGGGAGACTTGCTGCTTTTAGAAAACTTGATCCTGCCACGAGATCATTCAAAACAAACACCCAGGATTCTCAAGAGGTATCCTCAGGCTCTGTCACCATGTCAAGTAAGTATCCTGTTCTTTTTATATTCAAATGTTTAAATAAATAGTTATATATGAATAGAGTAAGGACACTTATCTGTTTTGGGTGTGTAGGCGCTGGAAAGTCATCAAGATCTGCTTCCAAATTTAGTGTCACTGAGCTTGACACCGTATGATCCTCCAAGAAGAAGCTTCCTGCCAGCCCAACTGCTTCGATCCCCAAGGCACCCGTTAAAGGAAGGGGTGGCAAGAAAAGAAAAGCCTCTGAAGCTGAGGATCTGCAAGGTCTGCCCCTGATCCGCCACCAGTTCCTTGAATACTTCAACGATGTAAGGAACCTTGTCCCTGCTTTAGGTATCCAGCTTATTTGAGGATCACCTGTTCTTGAACTGTTCTTTATCTTCTTCGCAGAAATTTGCTGAGATTGAAGACTACGTTGGGCATGTCGAGGAGCATGACAAGAAGATTGTTGACCTCCAAAAAGTCGCATTGCTCAAGGATCTTAAGATTGCTGACCTCCAAAAGGACCTCCAAAATGCCAAACCTGAAACGGCCAAGGTTCTGATCAATGCTGATTACGAGAAGCATGACATCACCCAGGATGCTAAAGTCTCTGCTGCCATAGCGATGTACAAGACCAAATTGCAGATGGCCTTGGAAGCTCAGGATCCTGACTTCGACAGGAGCAACTGGGATGTGGAAGGCTGGAAGGCAAGGCTGGCTGAGATGGATGACGAGGAGGAGGCTGATGAGGTTCTGGCAATTGAGGCTAGTGGTAGCGGCAAGGATCATGCAAAGGATATTGGAGCTGGAGGGGATGATGATGCAGCGAAGGTGTAGGCTGCTTGAATGGGCGATGAAGGACATTTCTAGCCGGAGCCCATTTTTTAGTTTGGTTATGGTTTTTTTTGTTTTGATGATGTTTTGATAAACAATGGTTGGTCTGTACTTGAACAATAGTAATTAGGGTTGAGGATCATGGATGATCCTTTGAACAATAGGTAGGATTACAAATGGTGGAGGGATCCTCTGTTTGGGGGATGAAGCCATTGTGATCCTGCCGTCTTTAATTTCCTGCACTTGTTAGACCTATGAACAATGGACACCCTTTGCCAACCCATGTGGACGGGCCACGTTTTGCTGGTAGAAACGTGGGTTGGCAATTTTGACAACCTTAAAAGGGTTTAAGCTTTTGTGAATAAAATGACTTTAACTTTTTGGCTATATCCTGTGTTGATATCCTTATGGTTATTTTATTTTTCAATCTATTGTGATGTTCATGTTGTTTAAACTTATCAAGTAAGGAAAAAATTTTAAAAAATATCCCTTAAGAGTTAAGGATATGATCAAGGATCACATAAAAAATAGTTTAAGGATCATAAGTTCAATTGTCAAAGGATAAGTGTCACTTAAATATATAATGAATAAAATCAAAACAGTTAAGGATCATACCTGAGAATCCAAGTTAGGATCCTATCCTTTAACACTTAAAATTAGGATAACCCAAGATACAAACCTTAGTTGAAAGTAAGGATCAAGAATCCTTGGTCATTTATCTTCACAAACCTGAAATAAGATATTACTTGGGACTGAGCCAATATAAGATGAATGTTAGTAACTGGGGACAAGCCCAACAATTCTGGGGACAAGCCCAAAGGATAACTGGGGACAAGCCCAAAGGATCGTATGTAAACTGGAGTATGGCCCTCACTGGCGACTATCCAAACTTAGTGACATGAAAATGCCAAAACCTTAGCTAACGTGAAAACGTTAGAAACCTTAGGAACGGATGTATGGTACGTCTACCATTATACGTAGGATCCTGAATATAGCCAGTACAATGAAATTGTCAGCCCCTAAAGCGGGTACTGGTCCCATTGCCATGAACTATACCAGGATCATCGTGCGCTACTGGCGAAACTGGGGACAGGCCCAAACTGGGGACTAGCCCAAATAACTGGGGTCAAGCCGAAATAACTGGGGTCAAGCCCAAATAACTGGGGTCAAGCCCAAATAACTGGATACTTCTGTGGATACTCAATCCTTAGTTAAGGATACCAGAAAGAGGATCATCTGTCAGTGGGGATCCTTCAAGGATACTTGTCTGATAAGGATCACGGATCATGATCACATGAAATATTTCTTCAAATGGACAGCATTCCAAGCTCTTGGTAGCAAATCACCCTCCATTGTTAGCAATCGATATGCCCCCTTTCCTGCTTCAGCTTCAATCAAATAGGGGCCTTCCTACTTTGGTGCTAGCTTTCCATCAGCATGATTGGTGGTGTTTTGAAATGCTTTCCTTAATACCATATCCCCAACTTGGAATTTCCTGAGCCTGACATTTTTGTTGTAAGCTCCAGCCATCCTTTGTTGATAACTGGCCATCCTTATCCTTGCTAAATCCCTGATTTCTTCTATAGTATCCAAGTCTTGAATCAAGTTTTCAGCATTTTCTTCAGGATCACGAATGCTTGTTCTTGCAGTTGGAACCACCATCTCTGTAGGGATCACTGATTCTGCCCCAAATACCAAAGAAAATGGAGTTTGGCCTGTAGCATTCTTGGGAGTTGTCCTATCAGCCCAAAGCACATAAGGTAGTTCTTCTGCCCATTTTCCTTTCTTGGATCCAAGCTTCTTCTTCAAATTGTTGATGATGATCTTGTTGGATGACTCTGCCTGACCATTAGCTTGTGGATGGACTGGTGTTGATGTTATCATCTTAATCCCCCAACTGTGACAAAAGTTAGTGGTTCTATTCCCAATAAATTGGGATCCATTATCACAAATAATCTCAGAAGGGATACCAAATCTAGTAATAATGTTTCTTTTAATAAAGGATATAACTTCCTTTTCTCTGACTTGAGCAAAGGCTTCAGCCTCTATCCACTTAGAGAAGTAATCAGTCATTGCAAGCATGAATACTTTTCCACCAGGTGCCTTAGGAAGCTTTCCAACTATATCCATTCCCCATCTCATGAATGGCCAAGAAGAGGATATAGGATGCAAGAGCTCTGCTGGTTGGTGAAGGATATTACTATGCCTCTGACAAGGATCACACTTCTTGGCATACTCCACAGCATCCTTCTTCATAGTGGGCCAATAGTATCCTGTCCTCAGGATCCTTGAGAATAATGCCCTGCCCCCAGTGTGGTTTCCACAATCTCCTTCATGGAAATCCTTTAGGACTTCTTGAATTTCAGGATCCTCAATGCATCTTAAATATGGTCCTGCAAGAGATCGTTTATACAACATATTATTTAATATTGTAAATTGAGATACCTTAATTTTGAAAGCCCTTGGGTTTTCTCCTGTAGGAATTTCTCCATGTTGTATGTATCTCATGATTGGGAGTATCCATGATCCTGAATGAGATTGGGTATCATCATTAGGGATGATTGCAGAATCTTCTCCTATCTCCATAGCTACATGATCCTTGATAGCAGGGGTCAGGATATGGATAATAGGGATGTTGATATCCTCAGGAATCTTCAAAGATGACCCTAGATTGGCTAATGCATCAGCTTCTGCATTCTCTTCCCTTGGTACCTGTGTCAAACTAAAGGATACAAAAGCGAGTGCCAATTCTTTGACTATCTCCAAATATTTGATTAGTTTTTCACCTTTAACAGCATAGGATCCATTAAAGTGGTTAGTGATCAATAAAGAATCTACATGTACCTCAAGATACCTGATCCTCATATGCTTTGCAATTTGCAAACCAGCTATCAAGGCTTCATATTCAGCCTCATTGTTGGTAGTTTGAAATTCACAAGCTATAGAGTGGGGTATTATGTCCCCCTGTGGCGATTTTAGTAGTATTCCAAGCCCTGTTCCATTTACATTGGAGGATCCATCAGTGAACAGTATCCAAGGATCCTTGGTTTCTTCAAGCTGTTGGACTTCTAGTTCAGCCTCCTTTTGCAAATCACTACTAAAATCTGCCACAAAGTCAGCTAAGGCTTGGGATTTGATGGCAGTCCTTGGTTCGTATCTTATATCATATGCACTCAACTTCACTGCCCACTTAGCCATCCTTCCTGACATTTCAGGTTTCCTGAGAACATTCTTAATTGGGAAATTAGTTTTAACAATAATGGCATGAGTCTCAAAATAATGTCTTAATTTAGTAGATGCCATAATTAATGCAAGGATAAGTTTTTCTAAATGTGAATACCTGGATTCAGCATCAAGTAAGCTCTTACTTACATAATAAACAGGATGTTGTGTACCTTGGTGATCCTTAACAAGGACCGCACTTACTGCTTTTGAGGATACCGCCAAGTATAAGGATACCACATCTCCCTTTTCTGGTTTCATCAAGGCTGGGGCTGAGGATAGGTAATCCTTAAGAGCTTTAAGGGCACTTTCATGCTTCTCAGTCCATTCAAATTTCTTGTTCTTCCTCAGGATGTCATAGAAGTCCTTGCACTTTTCTGAGGATTTGGATATGAATCTGTTCAAGGCTGCGATCCTGCCATTCAACTTTTGCACATCCTTAGCATTGGCAAGAGATTTGATATTCACAATAGCCTTAATTTGCTCTGGACTTGCTTCAATGCCCCTCTTTGTCACCATATATCCTAAGAATTTACCTGCCTTTACACCAAAATGACACTTAGAAGGATTAAGCTTCATATTATATTTATCAAGGATATTGAATGCTTCCTCCAAGTGTTTAAGATGATCCTCAGCTTTCTTGGACTTAACCACCATGTCATCAATATAGACTTCCATAGTGTGTCCAATTTGTTCCTTGAACATCATATTGACTAGCCTTTGATAAGTAGCACCTGCATTCCTTAATCCAAATGGCATAGCAATATAACAGTATATACCAGTTGGGGTCATAAAGGTTGTATCCTCTTGATCGGATGGTTCCATCTGAATTTGTTGAAATCCAGATGAAGCATCCATAAAGGTTAACAACTCATGACCCGCGGTAGCATCCACCATGGAGTCAATGTGGGGTAATGGGAAAGGATCCTTGGGACATGCCTTGTTTAAATCTGTAAAATCGACACATACCCTCCACTTTCCATTTTTCTTTTGAACAACAACCACATTGGCTAACCATCTTGGATACTTAACCTCTCTAATCATACCTGCTCGAAGTAGCTTATCTACCTCTTCCTGGATAATAGCGTTTCTTTCAGGTGCAAACTTCCTCCTCTTTTGATGAATCGGCTTGAATGACCTGTCAATGCCAAGTTTGTGAGTAATTATATCTTTAGATATACCTGTCATGTCTTCATGTTTCCAGGCAAAGGTGGTTTTCCTTCTTTTGAGAAAGGATACTAGCTCCCGTTCAATATCGCTAAGGATCCCTGACCCTATGAAGATCTTGGATTCAGGATCATCAGGATCCATGAGGATTTCTTTCAAATCCTGTTCTCTTGCCTCCAAGACATCTCTTGAAGGATACTTTAATTGCTATTGCTCCCTTGGTCTTGAGGCTGGTTTCATTGATGAGGTATAGCAATTCTTAGCCTCCTGTTGATCACTCTCAATTTTCACCACTCCCCATGGACTTGGAAGCTTTACACACTGATGATAGGTGGATGGGACTGCCTTCATATCATGTATCCATGGCCTGCCAAGGATAACATTACAACACGATAAGCAATCAATAACACAAAACTTTTGATAAGAATGCAATCCTTCAATATAGATTGGGAGTTTGATGTCCCCCAATGTATTCTTTGTTTCTCCACTGAATCCCACTAGTACTGAGGATCTTGGGATAATATCAGACTCTGGGATATTCATTTTCTTGAGAACATCCAGCTGAATGATGTTCACAGAGCTTCCTCCATCTATAAGGATCCTGCGAACAAAGTGGTTAGAAATAAACAATGTAATTACAAGACCGTCATGATGAGGATCCTGGATGTCAACACGATCATCCTCATCAAAAGTAATGACTTTATCCTGGGTGACAACGGAGGTCCGGACGGGTCTGTCTCCATTATCCATCTTGGTTTCCTTAGCGTGTCTTTTTGCTGCTGAGAAGGATGTACCACAGATGTCTGATCCACCGGATATGAAATTTATGACTTGTGCATCTGCTGGAGGAGTAGGAGCCCTTTCCGGGATCCTTTCAGGATCCTGGGTCCTTGACTTCTTTCGTCCCAAGAGTTCCTTTAAATGCCCCTTGCTCAACAAGTAACAAATTTCCTTTCTAAGTGCAATACACTCTTCAGTGAGATGCCCAAAATCCTCATGATATGCACACCACTTGGATTTATCCTTTGTAGCAGCTGGTTTATCACTTTTCCTTGGCCACCTAGCTTTCTCACCTAGATTCTGCATTGCAAGGATTAGTTCATTGTTATCAACAGAAAAACAATATTCAGAAATAGGAGGATAATCCTCATCATCCTCTTCTTGTTCCACTGCGTGCACATTCTGGTTATCAGATCTGTTGTAGGACTTGGATTTGTTGTTCCTGAAGTAGGATCCTTGTTTATCCTGTTTTGAGGATCCTGTCAATCTGTCCTGGATCCTTTTGTCATCCTCTAGGCGGATGAACCTAAGGGCCCTAGTCCTTACTTCATCAAGATTCCTGCAAGGTGTCATAACAAGATCATCATAGAATAATGAATCCCTAAGCAATCCCATTTTAAAGGCTTCTACAGCCGTAGCAATATCCAAATTAGGAATATCTAAGGATTCTTTACTAAACTTAGTGATATAATCTCTAAGTGATTCATTTTGACCTTGTGTTACCCTATATAAATCACTAGTTAATCGTTCAAACTTTCTACTACAAGAGAATTGACTATTGAACAAGTTAACTAAATTAGCAAATGAAGTAATAGAGTAAGGGGGAAGACTTAGCAGCCATTTAAGAGCAGATCCTGTAAGTGTGGATCCAAATCCCTTGCATAGACATGCTTCTTTCAACCTTTCAGGAATTGGATTGATCTCCATCCTCTCCTTGTACTGAGCTACATGCTCTTCTGGATTCGTTGAACCATCATATAGCTTCATTGATGGTATCTGGAATCTTTTAGGTATCTCAGCATCACATAAAGGTGGTGCAAAACGAGATATCCTATGGCTACCATCCGCAATCTCAGGAATGGGTTTAACCACTCCTGGTACACTGGATATCATATCCTTAAGCTTCTGTAGCTTCCTAGCCATGGCCTGATTGATACCTGTATCCTGCATAAAGCCATGGTTAGTGTTATATAAATTATTAAAAGTGTTACCTCCCACAGGATTCGAGTTTGGAATTGCGGATGCGAATCCATCTTGTCGAGACTCTGGCATGATTGAAGGACCAGAGGAGGCAATGGTCTGCATTGGTATGAAGTCTCCTTGATGAACGTCCGAGTTCTGAGGCTGCATACTTCTCAAGGATCCTTGATTTTAAAGGAGGTTGGATCCTTGGAATTGAGATGATCCTTGAACCTGAAAGGATCCTGGGACCAGGGAGGATCTGTTAGTGCAGTATGTCTATCGCCTCCGTCAATCCGAGCCGTAGCAGAAATAGATAAGATCTAGACTTTGTGTTACATAATGTAGCTAAAAGGGCAAGGTGGCAATCATGTAAATAAGGGGAAATCCCTTATAACCTTGTGCCTATAAATAGGGAGTTAGAGTGTTAGAGTGAAGACTTTTGGCTCATTTGAGAACTTAGAGTTTGGTGCTTAGAGAGAGAAACTAGAGAGAGAAAGTTCTCAACGTGATTCCCGGAGCTTGTACACGTCATACGGATCTATTGAATCACGGTTATTTGTACGTTTTTGAGTGTTCGGTCACGAGTGTGCACGGATTCCGCACGTTGCACGCTCGGTTACGCAATCGATCCGGATCGAATCCGGGACCTACAATTGGTATCAGAGCAGGTTGCTCGATTGCGCTGATCAAACAACAAGATTCGTACCAGATTTCAGTGATTTCAGATCTGATTTTCGTCAAATTCTTCATATTCTACTACTTGTTCACGTTTTTAACGGTTTTCACTGAAAAACGCAAAATTGATCAACTTTTTACGGTTAAAAACGGATAAAATTTGAATATGATGTGCGAAAACACTTGAGTAACAATCCTACAAAATTTCAGAATCAAATTCAAAGTATTTTGTGAGAAAATTAGATTTTTGTGGTGCGAAAATGATAAAAGTTGCTGCTGTTGTTCTTGAGGTTAACCGCACGGATTGCCACCCGTGCGTATGACCATCCGCGTTGACTGATTGTTGACCTATACGTGCGGATAAGTCGCCCGCGCGTACAACTATCCTCTTTGACCATTTGTTGACCTGTACGCACGGATAGCAATACGCGTCACAATATACTATCCGACTTTAGTCAACTCTGTTACTTTGTCAGTCAAAGCGGTGAACATGTAACTTCATTAATTGTTTGGCATGTGATCATTATCAACGGATATTATTAATTGAGAGTGCATGTGAACATTTAAGTGTGTAAGCAAATCACGTGATCATTCTGTGAACTTGTGCATACGGTGATAATCCCATGTGATATTCTGAAGTGGATGTGATAGATAACAGGTTGTAAGAGAGATTGTCGGTTATTAATTGTGGTCAAAAGGTCAACTTCATACGCACGGATAGCCCACCCGTGCGTATAGCATCATTCTTACCTGCACGGACTACTTTCAGTTAATACGTGTTGACTTGTTGACTTGCCATACGCACGGACAACTTGTCCGCGCGGATAACATCATCACCCGTGCGGATCACTATCCGAGCGGATTACCATCCGAGCGGATAGCAATCCGTGTTGACTATTATTTGACCAGCCGGACGGACACTTGTCCACACGAACAACAATCCGTGTCACATCATATCACCTAAGCGAATATCATTTTGTCAGCACCTCTTATCGGAACTTGAAATCAATCGGATTTAGAGCTTGCTTTTGAGTATCACTGACCCATTTGTTTATACTTATCAGCCCATGTGATGTCATTTTAAACGGCCCAATCATCTTTAAAATCAAAGCATCTTGGCCCAATCACAAAATTAAATCAAAAGTGCTTGGCAGTTTTGTCATGTGAACATCTCAACCCATGTGAGGAGAATTGAATTGAGAATTAAAATTGTCGGATATTAATTACATTACATGTGATAATAAATAGTTTGCATGTGATTGCGTATTGAAAGTCAAGCTGATAGTTGACTATCTGAATCAAACAATATTTTTGTCTTTTTGTGCCATCAAACGAGAAAGTAATCCGGTCGAATAACTCACCCGAATTACATTGAACGAATCCACAAATCTTCGACACGAGTCTTAGATTAATTTCACGTCACTTCGTTTTTAAACTGTTTGTTTGTTTGCTTTCAAGGTAATTCAGGGATATAAAATCATGGCTAAATCAGAACCTGTTCCTTTTAAAGATAACAGAAATGAAGAAGAGAAGTATAAGTGCAGAAAGATGAAAGCTCTAACCAAGTTGCTCAGAATCCAACGTATATTAAAAGAAGCTAAACAAGCAAAGAGATGGAATGCTACTAGACAATGTTATATTGATCAAGATGGAAACATTGCAGTTGATCCAAATGATATTATAATGGATTTGTTCATCAAGCAATATACTGAAAAAGAAGAGGATTGGCAGAGAAAATGGTGGGGAAGTGGAGAAGAGAAAGAAAAAGAAAAAGATGAAACTTCAAAATGTGAATTTGTGTGCTCAATATGCGAAAAATTCGAAGCTGAAAATGTCAAACTCTTGAAGGAAGTGGAGAGTTTGACATTGGAAATCAAAAAGCTAAAATCTGAGAATGTTAAACTGTTAAATGACTTGAACAGTTTGACATTAGAAAACAAGGCTTTAAAAGATAGAGAAACAGTTTTTGATAATAGAATAAAAGTTTTGGAAAATGAAAATTATGTTTTTCAAGATAAAATCAAAAGTTTTGAAAATGAAAAGGTAAAAATTGAAAAAGAATTTCAAAGTCAAATAAAGATTCTTGAAGATGGGAGATCTGTTTTTAGCAAAAACAATATTGAAAAGCAAAAGGTAATAAATTCCCATCGTCAGACTATTATTCGACTTGAAAAAGAAGTTGAAGGTGATAAAAAGAAAATCAAAAATTTAGAGAATAAATTGAAAAGTTTTGTGACTTCTGCATCATATGTTTGTCCAAAACCGATCAATTCTGTTCCAATAAGTGACAATGTCACAAATTTTGACAAAGTCAAAATTGAAGATTGTGATGACAAATCTGATGATGAAAAAGAAAAAGAAAAGAAAAGAAAATTTTTTTTAGATTTACAAGAAATGTTTAAAAATACTGTTTTACATTCTACTGAGAAAGGTGAATGCTCAACGCAAAAACCTGTAAAGAAGAATGTGGAACAGAAACAAAACGATAAAAAATCGAAAAATTTTCAAAAAGAAAATAAAGGCTCATCAGTTAAGTCATCCAATCATTATGAAAAATCACAAAAATTTAAAAATCAAAACTCACAAAAAGTTGGTAATCAGTGGTGCAGGTTTGACCACAATGCTCAAATGCCAAATCAAGGATACAAGAGGAGACATGAGTACCACAAGGCAAATCAATGCTATGATCTAAGTGTGTGGTATGAAGACGGTATTTGGTATGAAGGTAGTGAGAGGTATGATAACAGAGTGTGTTACACTTGTGGCTATCAAGGACACATTGCTGTTAACTGCCAAAGTCAGAGATTCGAAACGAGAAAGTGCTATGAATGCCACATCAGAGGACATATTGCCAGAGATTGCCCAATGAGATCAAAGGGAAGATTGAGGGCTGAATCTCAGAAAATGGCAAAGAAACCAGTCAATGTCAAGCCTAAAGAACAGAAAGTTCAAGAACAGAAAGTTCAAGAAAAGAAAGTAAAGCTTTCACAAGGGCAAAAAGACAAACTGAGGAAGAAAAGAAAGAATGCGAGAGAATATCTCGAGAGAATTTTGTCCTCGGATACAGCCGTTAAAGCGAATAACAGTTCTGATAAATCGTTTTACTCTCCTAAGACCGATCAGCCAAACAAAACGAATTCATCAAATACAAATCTGAGGACGAAAGAGGGAAAGAAGAAGAAGAAAATGGTAGGCGATGAATCTGACGTCTCAAAGTCAGACAAGCCACCATCAGGAAATGAATCTGACAGGTCAAAGTCAGACAAGCCATGTGCAGGCAATGATTCTGGCTCGTCAAAGCCAGAGGAGCCTAGTGTTGAGGTAAAATCTGAGAATTCAGGTTTAACAATGGATGATGCAAATTTTCCACCATTGTTACACAAGAATTCTAAATCACCCAAGGACAGTCAGGCTTGGGTGAAACTTTTCAAATAGAAAAACCTGACTTGCCGGAGTTCCCAGGTTGGTAAGTGTGGAACAGGAATCGGCATATTTCTTGAGAAATTCACAGGTTGGTAACTGTGATATTTCGAATCACAAAAAGACTAATCAAGGACATTAAGTTGTACTTGATTTCTCTTTCCGATAAGTGGATAAAAGTAAACAATGTGATGAAACCCCGAGATTGTGAAAAAGACAAACAAAACTAATTTTCCGGAAAAACCATTTGATTAAAACAAACTTAAGTGTTTTGAAATCTAAATGGGAAAATAGTTTGTTGTCAGGGGGAGTTCTGATTGTTTATGCCGAGTGAATGGCGAATTGAAGTGATTCGATATCAGTTTGTCACTTTACTTTGTAAAATTTGTTTTCAAATTTTCTCAGAAAATCAAAATTGAAACATATTTTGATTTTAGGGGGAGAAAAATTTTAAAAAAATTAGAAAATTTGAAAATGTCAAAAACATTGAAAAAGCAAAAATGAGTTTTGTTGTGAAAAAGAGGAAATGATAGTAAATCAGTGGACTATCACAGCATGCTAAAGAATTGAAATGTCAAATGTGATAAACGGTCTCACTAATGATGTGACGATAGGCTCAGCTAGACTAGTAGATTTGTGATAACGATACAAACTTAAATGAAAAAGCCTAGTTCTAGTGGAAAACACGGTTGAAAGCATAGTACTTAGTTTTGTCCTTCTTGACTGTGTGCCTGCTCGGTAATCGCTGATTGTCGAAAGACATAAAACTGGTTAAGTCTGTGAACTTTCACAACTTTGCTGAAAAAGTCGCTGTGATTGTGCATTTCATTTTGCAAAGATTTAAACTTGTTTGATTTCTTTATTTTGTTTAAGCATTGGACATCCTCTGCGTATACGTGAGTATCGACCTGGATGTTATTGCCTAAACGTTCTGCTTTATTTTCTTTGGTGTTTCGTTTAAGCTTTGGACCTCCTCTGCGTATACGGAAGTATCGACCTGGTGGTTAAAGCCTAAACAACTTCAACTTGTTTTAATTTCTTATTTTGTTTAAACATTGGACTTTCTCTGCGTATACGGAAGTATCGACCTGATTGTTAATGTTTAAACATTCTGCTTTGTTTTCGCACATATCACAGTTGATGAAAGTTTAAAGGCATTACTTGAGTTAGTGTATTGCATGATGAGGGGATATGCTGAGATCGTGGGGTCCATAAGAATTTAGTGCAAAAATAATATACCTTAACGTATCGGTAAGCATTTCGAAAGTTTTTAGATTGAGTTTAAGAGGACAACCATATCGTCAATCTACGTGAATCGTTTAGAACTTAAAGTGTTAAAAGCTCAACGGTGCTAGTGATTGGTCTCATAAACTGATATGATCCTCTTACACAAACTCACAAAAAATATTGTCTGTATATATTTCTTTACTGCATTTCTTTAAACTCAAAATCCAAAAAGATTTTAGTGTGTTTTAGCATAAAGTTTTGAAAAATACAAAAAGATTTTTGACAACTGATGTTGGAAAGCTGATTTTTAAAATTCCAAGTGCTAAACATGATGAACTTCATTGGGTTGGAAAAGTTTGTTGAAAAACTTTGAATGATTGTGTGCTTAGTTAATCAAGGTCATTCATTTGAACTTGATGTTGCTATATAGATTGTTGAATTAATGATTTCTACCAGTAAGTTTCTTAAATCTAAGTGTTATAAATTTGTGAAACTTATGTTGAGGTAGAGGATGTGCAGGTTAACCAGGTTTCAAATCCTGAGCATATGCAGAATAAAGCCAGGGATTGATCCTGAACTTGTGAACATGTGAAAGCCAGACTACGATCCCGACAGCTGAGTCTAAGGGGGAGTCTGAAGACGAGCTCAACGCAAGAGGAAGCGTGGATTCAAAAAGCCAGGAAACTATCTAGAAGGAGCTTGTATACGGAAAGCCAGGTGTCGATCCCAAAGCACGGAAGCTTGACGAAAGGGGGAGCCTGAAGAAAGAGTTTGCTGAAAGGGGGAGCTGAAGCTCAAGACAGATCCACCGGGATTCTGTTCAAAGAAAGAGGGAGTCTATGTTGCAGAAGAGATGATAAAGCTTCAAGAAGACTCAGAGAGAGAGAGAGAGAAACAAGTCGCTACGAGTTTGACTACAGATTGACTGCGGCAATATCCAAGGGGGAGTCTGTTAGTGCAGTATGTCTATCGCCTCCGTCAATCCGAGCCGTAGCAGAAATAGATAAGATCTAGACTTTGTGTTACATAATGTAGCTAAAAGGGCAAGGTGGCAATCATGTAAATAAGGGGAAATCCCTTATAACCTTGTGCCTATAAATAGGGAGTTAGAGTGTTAGAGTGAAGACTTTTGGCTCATTTGAGAACTTAGAGTTTGGTGCTTAGAGAGAGAAACTAGAGAGAGAAAGTTCTCAACGTGATTCCCGGAGCTTGTACACGTCATACGGATCTATTGAATCACGGTTATTTGTACGTTTTTGAGTGTTCGGTCACGAGTGTGCACGGATTCCGCACGTTGCACGCTCGGTTACGCAATCGATCCGGATCGAATCCGGGACCTACAGGATCCTTGAACAAGGGAGAATCCTGGGACCAGAGAGGATCCTGGGACCAAAGAGGATCCTGGGACCTGGGAGGATCCTTGGACCCGGGAGGATCCTTGGACCCGGGAGGATCCTTGGACCCGGGAGGATCCTTGGACCCGGGAGGATACTTGGACCCGGGAGGATCCTTGTACTTGGGAGGATCCTTGGACCTGGGAGGATCCTTGTACTGCATGCATTCCCACATATCCTCCTGACGTGAAGTATCCCTGATGCTGAGAGGAGGATCCTGATGGTTGAGAAGAGGATTCCTGAGGCTGGAAGTAAGAGCCAAATGCCTGACTCATTGTTGTTGTTCCATAACGCCTTCCTGGTAGTTCACCCAAGTATTGCACGTCCGGAACTGCTGAGTGTTGGGAAGTTATGACCGGAGTGTCAAAGTTCAGCGACCTTGGCATCAGAGGGGAGTGATCCTCCACTGATTTCTTCTGTTTCTTGATTTCATCGATCTCCCGGAGGATCCTTTCGTTGGTTTTATCATGCTCTTGTGCATGATTCCTCATCTGCAAAATCAGGGCATAAAGATCATTAGTAGTAGGATTAGTTGAAACAGAAGAAGTAGGTGGTTTTTGGAAAATAGGAGTTGGTTTCTTCGCAGCATTCTCAACATTCTTCTGGGATCCAGAAGGTGGTGGAGGCAAAGGAGGAACGCCTTGTGAAGAACTGAATGAGGGCATCAAACTTGAAGTATTTTTCACTGAGGAAGCCATCTGTTTGGTTGTAGCGAACCGAAATGACCACGAAAATACGAATCTTTCTAGGAATGAAGCACCAATTGCCCCACGGTGGGCGCCAAACTGTTTTGGTCAAAAATCAAGCAATGACAATGTAACCAAACTTTCTGTTGTGAGGTATGATGCTTGAATTGATGAACAACAATAAGGATCACTATGAAGTGTAATGAACAAGTGACATGAAGATTTATACGAGGAAAAAGCCCTTGATCAATGAATGATCTCCGGCATAAAAAACCTCGGGTGATGGAAACTACCGATCACCAACTCAAATTAAACATAAAACGTATTACAACTTCGGATGATAGCGAGCTAAGTACAAGGATCACTATAGTGTATTGTGTAGAAAATGTGTGTAATCGCCAAATGTGTTAGCGAGAGCTGATGAGAGCGGTTGTATGATTGTGTGTGTAGCCAAAAATAGCCAAGTGTTTTCTAATTAACTCGCTACCCCCTTTTAAAAATAGAAAATATCTACTCTAACTAACTGTTTTGGTCAAAAATTACCGAAGTAATTAAGTGATCAAATTAGTTAAGTGAGGTAGTGTGCTAGAAGTAAGTGTCAAAAATGTGTTAATTAAATTATTTGTAAAAACAGTTTCAGGATACGGCTCGGGATATTGAGCTGTATCGACGATCAAACAATGAGCGAATAATGAGCAAAAAAGTAAAGGAAGTGACACGAGATGTACGAGGAAAGCCCTTGATCAATTTAGATCGCCGGCATAAAACCTCGGGAGCTGACAATCGCAGCTGCCTTGTTCTTCAATTGCTTCAAAAATCAGGATACAGTGCAGGATGTGGTACGGATCGACTAAGTGTTACAACGAAAATGAAATACAAGTGTGATGTTTGCAATTAGCTAGAGTGTGATTGTGTTCGAGAGTGTAAGTGTGAAACGATGTGTTCTAAGCTGATCCGACCTCATCTATTTATAGTAAAGATAAAATAACTAACTACCCTAAACTTGCGGGATCCACCGAATATTCCTTCTTGGAACGTTGTAGAGCTGGTCTTTCGGGCTCAACATCTCTTTCTCAACAAATTCGTCCGAGTCTTAAGGAGAAGAAGTCCTCTTGACCGTTAGCAAGCCTCTGCCCTTAACCTGCACATGGTTAATTCAATAAGCCTCAGGATATCGCCCAAGATGTCAGCAATATCCTCTTCCAGCATCCTGATCACAAATAAACAAACAAAGGCAGGATATTGGTCAGGATACATATGTTAAGAAAATGACCCCTAACAATTGTCCCCAAATATATCAGTTGGGATACCAATCCAACGGATATATTTTAAAACTTTACTTCATAACTTAAGGCAATTAATATGACTAGACTCTTGAAATGACAGCGGTGCAACTTCCGAGGCATTATTTACTTTTCACCCCCCTATATTCATCCTATATTAACCGAGGGACTCCTTGTCTCGGTTATCCTTATCTTCGAGCAAGCATCAGGTATCTTCTCTTCTAATCTCCTCTCTTTAATTTTTCATAATTTGCCCAATGGCACCACGAACGAAATCCCGCTCAGACCGGTCAGCCTCAACCCTCATAAGCCAAAACTTTATCACCGATCCAGCAAAGGAGATTTGCTGTTTCAATAATGCTGATATTGCTGCTCTCAAAGACTCCGGTGCCTTTCCCACCGGAACGGTCTTTCGCCCCTTTGACAAGGAAGCCCGATCGGATGCATCATCCGACGAGTGGGTTTGTTTTTTCGCTTATCCTTTCTCTCTTGGACTCCGGTATCCATTTCCACCCTTTATCTCCAGTTTTTTCGACCTTACCGGCCTTAGTTATGCCCAAGTTATGCCAATGGTCTGGCGAATCTTGATAGTGTTGGATCAAATAAAATCTCGTCATTATCCTAACCTACTCGTCGAGGACCTTCCCGTAGCATACTGGTTAAGATCTCACGGCAATCACCGTTATCTTCTGTTCTCCATCAAGAGCCCTTTGGTCCTAAAAGCCACCAAGAATGAGGATCGATGGCGACGAAAATTCTTTTTCGTCAAAAAAGACTCCATTGATAAGGGTTTCGATCTACCGGTTAAATGGTTAACCAAGGGTAGGATTTAGGGTTTTAGGAATATCCCCAATCATATCTTCAAACCGTATCCTGGACTTATATTCTGATGTTTTTATGCAGCGAATTTCAGAGATTTAGTGCCTCCTAGCGCAGAATCCGAATCCAAGATCAAGGAAATCTACCGTCTTCCTGCCAGTGAAAGAACTTTTTCCCTGTCTCTCACAGATCCTCATCAAAAATCAAGCTCAGAAATGTCTGGTAAGCATATCTTCATATGTTAATTATTTGTCAAAAATATGATGAGTTTTAAGAATACCTTCCCTTATGTAGTACCAGTCGTCAACCTTGAAGCTTTCGAACTCGATGAGCTGGATTGCTATTCCAGCCTTGAACCCGCCAAACAAGAATCCAAGACAAAGCCATCTGCTACACCAAAGCCTACCTCCTCAAAGACTGTTTCAGCCCCCAAAGGTCCTCCGGCATCCAGGACCAGGGCATCCAGTTCTCGGAAGAGAAAGGAGACTGACTCCCCAGCTGTTTCTGAAACGTTCTCTCTTGAGAATCATGGGTTTAACGAAGCCACCTCATTTCTCAAACAGGTAGAATTTTCTTTCCGATATCCTGTACAAGTATGTTAGTCTTTATCCTGCTTATTTTTCACATTAATACCTGTGTTTTTATCTATAGGGTCTGGATCGCCTCATGCATTTATACGAAGATGCTAGCGGTCTTAACAAGATGTTGCAGATTCAGCTGGAGAAAGCTCAAGCCACCATAGCTGATCGAGGAACCATTGCAGCTGCCAAATCCCAGCACTATGAGGACAAATACAAGGCAATAACTCAGGAACATCAAGCTGCCCTTCACAAAGCTAATGAGGATGCTCAAGCCAAGCTGGATGCCGCTCTTCTCCAATATCAGCAGAATATGAGCTCATACCGGGATAGCCTAAAAGCTTCGGTGGTTGTCTCTCTTCTCCAAGCCAGGATAAGGATGGCTTATGAAGCCATGGATCTGGGTTTTGAATGCCCTTCCTGGAATGTAAAGGCTTGGGAGGAGAAACTACAGGGCCTCGGAGGTCATCCCGTTGCTCATCCCGCAAAACATACTGGTGAAGAGCCTTCTAAGGCGGCAGAGGAGGTGGCCAATGCTGATGATGGTGCTGAGAAGAATCCTGAGGGTGATGCCGGGGCGGATGCTGGCAAGGAGGTTGCTGTTCAAGAAGGTGCTGCCCCTTAGGCAGCAGAGTGGGCGATGATGGATATACGTGCCAAGGCCGGAGCCCACTTTTTAATTTCATGGTTGTGGTTGCATAAACAATTTACTTTTCCTGTCCTTGAACAATTTACTTTTCCTGCACTAGAACAATGTGATGACCAAAGGTGGATGGGTCCTAGGTTTTAGGATGAAGCCCTTGGTCATCAATTAGTATAATTTGTTTTGAACATAGTAACGGTTGTAGGTGAACGGGTCCTGTTTTGAGACAGATCCTGCAACCGTTACAAAATTATGGTAACAACTAATTGTGCTTTTGGCGGATGGGCCTTACCAAAAGCACAACTTTTGACTTGTTAATAATATAACTATCTTTTGACTTATTTTTTGTTACTCTGCATTGTTTAGTGTAAGTCTTAGCTTTGTAAAAATTTCATACTGTTATTTTACAAAATATCCTGATTAGTATGCTTAGAAACATACTGCAGAAGCCTTTTAAATGGATCTTCCAGACGTTCTTTCAATTTTATAAAAATTTCTTTAGAAAGTAAGAAATAGTTTATCTCCTCAAAACCAAGTTTTGATGATGATCAAAGTTCCAAGCCAATACCAGTTTCAAACATCCTAATCAAATATCCTTAAAAGGACTTTGAGGATATATGTCAAGATACTTAACATGATGTTACTAAAAATTTAAATGAGGCTTACAAAGGAAAGATCATACCAGACATAGGATATAAACCTATTACCGAACTTCAATCCCTTTGCAACTCTTCCAATGAAGATGTCCCCAGTGCAAGGTACTTAATGCATTAGTCGCAAACTTCTTTCTTTTAGCTTTACACCACCATCTTGGCAGTGATGTCCCCTGTGTACAATGTCTTCAAGTATCTTAGGAATCTACTTAATGTCAGTTTCCATGGCATAAGCAATTTTTCACGTCCCGAGGGTATAACCCAAGGATGTACTGGAGATAAATCCTTTGTATCCTGGGGAAAATCCCAATTTTTCATGCGCTACAGGCGGGAGTGTATAAACTCCAAGACTTAGAAAGGTGAAAACCTTTAAACCTTAGAGAGTATGAAAATACCCTTTCGTGAGAGAGGGTGATCAATCCTCATATACCGTTAGGATTCAGGATATAGCCAATGGTAACGAAATTGTCAGCCACTTTTACATGGACTGGTCCCGCCACCTTGAACTATCCCTGAATAACTTGCGCTCCAGGCGGGGTGTTTAAACCCAATTCGGAAGAAAGGTGAATACCTTTAAACCTGTGAAGGGATCAGTATCCCTTAAACGTGAGAGAGGGGGCCAATCCTCTAATCTTCTGAGTTATCCCGAGTGCATATTCTGGAGCTATATCCTGAAACATATCTTGCAAAACAAATGTAAACTAAGGTGGGTGTTAGCTTGGCTAACACCCCTCCGATGCTTAAGTCAGTATCAGGTTATCAAGAACAAATTACACCAAACACATTTAAAAGAAGTAAGAATTCATACCATCTTGAGTTAGAAATTAAATTCTGGACTCACTTGAAATAGAGCTTAAGGTGTATAGCATTCCAAGATCTCGGTAGCATATCTCCCTCCATATTCTTGAGTCTATATGCTCCTTTCCCTGCTTCTGATTCAACTTCATATGGTCCTTCCCATTTTGGAGCTAATTTGCCATCGGCAGGATTAGTAGTATTTTGGAAAGCCTTTCTTAATACCCAATCTCCAACCTTAAATCTTCTGGTTCTAATATTCTTGTTATATGCCCTGGATATTCTCTGTTGATATGCTGCCATCCTTAGCCTTGCCGCATCTCTCTTTTCATCTATAGTGTCTAAATCCTGACTCAAGGCTTCAGGATTCTTCTCAGGATCACTTAAGATAGATCTTGCAGTAGGTATTGTCATCTCCGTTGGAATCACTGCTTCCGCTCCAAACACCAACGAAAATGGGGTTTGACCTGTTGCATTCTTTACCGTTGTCCTATCAGCCCATAAAACAAAGGGTAATTCTTCTGCACATCTTCCTTTTTTGGCTCCAAGCCTTTTCTTTAAGTTGTTGACAATTATCTTGTTAGAGGATTCTGCTTGTCCATTTGCTTGAGGATGTACCGGAGTAGATGTGATCATTTTGATTCCCCAATTCTTGCAAAAGTCTGTAGTCCTCTTACTTATGAACTGAGAACCATTGTCACAGATTATCTCAGCTGGTACTCCAAATCTGGTCAGGATATTCCTCTTTATGAAGGATACTACTTCTTGGTCTCTAACTTGAACAAATGCTTCAGCTTCAACCCACTTAGAGAAATAATCCGTCATTGCTAGCATAAAGACTTTTCCTCCCGGAGCTTTTGGTAGCTTTCCCACTATATCCATACCCCACTTCATAAATGGCCAAGGGGAAACAATAGGATATAATGGTTCAGCAGGTTGATGCAGTATGTTACTATGTCTTTGACATGAGTCACATCTTCGAGCATATTCTGCGGCATCTTTTCTCATTGTTGGCCAATAATATCTTGTTCTTAATATTTTTGAGAATAACGATCTGCCCCCAGCATGGTTACCACAATCCCCTTCATGTATATCCTGAAGGACTTCTTTGGCTTCAAGATCCTCCAAGCATCTCAAATACGGTCCTGCAAGAGATTTCTTGTATAAAATATTATCTATAATAGTGAATCGTGATACCTTCATCCTAAATGCCTTAGGATTTTCATCTCCAGGAATATGTCCTTCTTTGAGATATTTCATGATTGGAGCCGTCCAGGTTTTAGGATCCTCTTCAGGATATTCTGCCCCAGGATCCTGAATACCAGCTACTTCTTTATCCTGAAGATTCGTTGCAGGATATAAGACATGTACTATTGGTATTTGTGTCCCTTCAGGTATCCTGATCGATGATCCCAGATTTGCTAAGGCATCTGCTTCAGCATTATCTTCCCTTGGTACCTGTTCAAGTATAAAAACATCGAAATATCCTGCTAATTTTTTGAGAATATCGAGATATTCGATTAATTTCTCTCCCTTAACTGCATAGGATCCATTAAAATGGTTAGTAATTAACAGAGAGTCAACATATACTTGCAAATTTTTGATACTCATGCTCTTAGCCATCTCTAATCCTGCAATTAAAGCCTCATACTCTGCTTCATTATTAGTAGCAGGAAATTCACACCTAATAGCCTGGGGTAATATGTCCCCCTGTGGCGATTTTAGTAGTATTCCTAATCCCACTCCTCTTACATTAGATGCACCATCAGTATATAATGTCCAGGATCCTGAGGATTCTCCTAGCTGTTGAACTTCTAGATCTACCTCATCCTGAATGTCACTACTAAAGTCAGCCACAAAGTCAGCTAAAGCCTGAGACTTTATGGCATTCCTAGGTTCATATACTAAATCATAAGCACTTAACTTTACTGACCACTTGGCCATCCTGCCTGACATCTCTGGTTTCCTAAGCACATTTTTAATAGGATAGTTTGTTTTAACATGTATCCTATGTGTCTCGAAATAATGCCTAAGTTTCGTTGATGCCATAATTAATGCTAGTATCAATTTTTCTAAATGAGAATACCTAGTTTCAGCATCTAACAAACTTTTACTAACATAATAAACAGGATACTGCTGACCTTCATGGTCTTTTATAAGAACGGCACTTACAGCATTCCCTGATACAGCAAGGTACAGGGATAGTGGTTCACCATTTTCCGGCTTCATCAATAGAGGTGCGGTTGAGAGATACCGTTTCAAATCCTGTAGAGCTGCTTCATGCTTTTCCCCCCATTCGAATCTTTTGTTCTTCTTTAGGATATCATAGAAGTCTTTGCATTTCTCTGAGGATCTTGAGATAAATCTGTTTAGAGCTGCTACTCGGCCTGTTAATCTTTGTACATCCTTCATATTCGAGGGTGATTTTATATCCAGGATAGCTTTAATCTGCTCCGGGCTTGCCTCTATCCCCCTTTTCGTCACCATATACCCAAGAAACTTTCCTGCCCCCACTCCGAAATGGCATTTAGCAGGATTCAGCTTCATGTTGTATTGATCCAGGATATCAAATGCTCCTTTAATATCCTGGAGGTGATCCTGAGCTTTCTTTGATTTTACCACCATATCATCAATGTACACCTCCATGGTGTCCCCCAGTTTGTCTTTAAACATCATGTTTACCAATCTTTGGTATGTTGCACCTGCATTTTTCAAACCAAAAGGCATAGCTGTATAACAATAAATACCTGTTGGCGTCATGAAGGCGGTATCCTCCTGGTCAGAAGGCTCCATTTGGATCTGTTGAAATCCTGAGGATGCATCCATGAAGGTCAGCATTTCATGCCCGGCAGTGGCATCTACCATTGCATCAATATGGGGAAGAGGAAATGGGTCTTTAGGACAAGCTTTGTTCAAGTCTGTGTAGTCTACACAAACTCTCCATTTCCCATTCTTCTTCTGTACTACAACCACGTTTGCTAACCACCTTGGGAACTTAACCTCTCTGATCATTCTTGACTTTAATAATCTTTCAACTTCCTCCTGGATAATCGTGTTCCGCTCAGGAGCAAACTTCCTTCTTTTTTGTTGCACAGGCTTGAATGATTTATCAATTCCAAGCTTGTGAGTGATAATATCTTTGGATATGCCTGTCATATCCTCATGCTTCCATGCAAACGTAGACATCCTGCATTTCAAAAAGTTAATTAATTGTTCCTCAATATCCTGAGGGATATTGGTCCCTACGAGCACCGAAATATCGGGGTTATCCTGGTCCAGGATAACTTTCTTCACATCCTGCTCCGGATCCTCCACGATATCCTGGGCCCGCGTCTTTAATTGCTATGCTGCACTAGTTTTGGCTGAGGATTTCATCGAGGAGGAGTAGCATTCTTTCGCCTCCTGCTGATCACTATCAACTTTAACAACTCCCCAAGGGGTAGGTATCTTGATGCATTGGTGATATGTTGATGGCACGGCCTTCATATCGTGAATCCATGGTCTTCCCAGTATAATGTTATAGCAGGATAGAGAGTCCATCACACAGAAACGTTGTATCGAGTTGACTCCTTCAACGTATACCGGCAACTTTATCTCTCCCACTGTGTTTCTGGCCTCTCCGCTGAACCCAACAAGCACGGTGGACTTCGAAGTTATATCCATTGGAGATACATTCATTCTTTTAAGTGTCTCTAGCTGGATTATGTTGACGGAGCTGCCATTATCAACCAATATCTTGCGTACAAAATGGTTAGCCACATATAACGTTATTACCAGAGCATCATGGTGAGGATCCTGGACAGTATCCCTGTCATCAGCATCAAATGTGATCACTTTGTCAGTTGTGAGTGTAGTCATCCTGACAGGTTTGTCTCCCCTTTCGGCTTTGGCTTCCTTTGCGTGTCTCTTTGCTGCCGAATACGAAGTTCCACAAATGTCGGATCCCCCCGAAATGAAGTTGATTATCTTGGCATCCGAGGGAGGTGATGCTGCTCGTTCAGGATCCTTGTCAGTATCCTGACCCTTATTCTTCTTTTTTCCTAAGAGATCTTTCAGATATCCCTTGCTTAGAAGATAGCTTATTTCTTTCCTTAAAGCAATGCAATCCTCAGTCATATGTCCGAAATCTTCGTGGAAAGCACACCATTTTGACTTATCCTTCCAGTCAGCCTTTTGTTGATTCTTTCGAGGCCATCTAGCCTTGTCTCCTAGACCCTGCATAGCATACATCAATTCAGGAATATTAACAGAAAAGCAATATTCAGACAACTCAGGATACTCTTCAGGATCCTCGTCTTCGACAGCATTCACTTTCTTGTTTTCATTTCTACCATATGGCTTAGGCCGATATGACCTAAACGAGGATTCTGACTTCCTATTAGTTGATTCATAAGTGTTGGATGAGTTCATCCTTTCTTGCATCTTCTTGTCATCTTCCAGACGGATATATCTCAAGGCCCTGTTACGAGCTTCATCGAGATTCCTGCAGGGATTCATTACAAGATCCTGATAAAACTGAGAATCCTTTTGTAATCCCATCTTAAAAGCTTGCACAACTGTTGCAACATCAAGATGTGGGATATCCAAGGATTCTCGACTAAATTTGTTCACATAATCCCTCAAGGATTCCTGAGGCCCTTGAGTTATCCTGTAAAGATCACTGGTCAGTTTCTCAAAACTCCGACTACAAGAAAATTGACTGTTAAATAAATTAACCAAATGAGCAAATGAAGTAATTGAGTGAGGAGGAACGTTTAACAGCCATTTTAAGGCTGATCCTGTTAGAGTAGAACCAAATCCCTTGCACAAGCACGCTTCCTTGAGCTCCGGAGGGATAGGGTTAATCTCCATTCTTTCCCTATACTGGGAAATATGCTCCTCAGGATCCGTAGTCCCATCATAAAGCTTCATGTTGGGAGTTTGAAATCTCTTTGGGATCTCAGCATCACATATAGGGTATGCAAAACGAGATATCTTGTGACTATCTTGAGATACTTCCGGGATCGGCTGGACCACCCCAGGTACACTAGATATCATGTCTTTCAACTTCTGAAGTTCCCTGGTAAGTGCTGATGTTACACCTGTATCCTGCAAAGATCCACCACTGTTAGTAGCATGAGTATTATTATTATTAGACATGTTACCAGTTGGAGGATTCTGCCCATATCCTGAAGCATATCCTGAGCTCCTTATGGTTGACATCCGGACCAAGGAGGGTATTTCAGGAGTATGATTCTGAGGAAGACTGGGCACGATATTCCCCCTATTATCCTCGGTATACACAGCCGAGCTAAAGTTCAATGCTCTGGGGTGTAACGGAGTGACATTGTCCTCCGCAGATCTGCTCGAGCCAGCCTTCAGGAGTTGTATCTCCCTCAAAAGCATTTGGTTTGTTTCCTGTTGTTGCCTCATTTGTTCCTGCACACTTCCAAATAAGGTTAGAATTTCATCATTAGAAGCTAAAACGGGAGCAGATCCCTGGACACTCCGAGTCGGGATAACATCTTGAGATTGTGTAGAGGCTGGCATCCTTGGAGGAGGTGGTGGAAGCACCGAACCGGCAGTAGCAGAAGTCATAGCAGATACAGTAGAGGAACTCACGTTTGATCTTGAGGCCATTATAGATAATGTGGCAAAAAGTTTTGAAAATAGAAAACCGATTAGCGATTTGACAAAAAGCTTTAGTAAAAAGAGCACCACTTGCCCCACGGTGGGCGCCAAATTGTTTTGGTCAAAAATTACCGAAGTAATTAAGTGATCAAATTAGTTAAGTGAGGTAGTGTGCTAGAAGTAAGTGTCAAAAATGTGTTAATTAAATTATTTGTAAAAACAGTTTCAGGATACAGCTCGGGATATTGAGCTGTATCGACGATCAAACAATGAGCGAATAATGAGCAAAAAAGTAAAGGAAGTGACACGAGATGTACGAGGAAAGCCCTTGATCAATTTAGATCGCCGGCATAAAACCTCGGGAGCTGACAATCGCAGCTGCCTTGTTCTTCAATTGCTTCAAAAATCAGGATACAGTGCAGGATGTGGTACGGATCGACTAAGTGTTACAACGAAAATGAAATACAAGTGTGGTGTTTGCAATTAGCTAGAGTGTGATTGTGTTCGAGAGTGTAAGTGTGAAACGATGTGTTCCAAGCTGATCCGACCTCATCTATTTATAGTAAAGATAAAATAACTAACTACCCTAAACTTGCGGGATCCACCGAATATTCCTTCTTGGAACGTTATGATGATGATGATACATTATATGCGCATACCGCAAGTTTTTAACGTTATTTTCACGAACTTAATAAAATAATGTTAAAATTAGTGCAATTTCAATTTTGCCCTCCGAGCGTCCACACATATATACATTATATGCGCATACAAAAAGCGGGGCGAATATATACTAAATAATAAAAAAAGTTATATCTTTAAAAACACCATGTATTACACGGGTTAAATAAATGTAATTTTGTATAGTAAATAATATGCTATTGGATTCGTTTAAAAAAGCATAACTTTGGTTCGGTTTAATTCGAATCAAGTCATAAACTTGGTTAAGTTTAATTCGAATTGATTAGAACCCCAATTTGAAAAATCAAAAACAGAATTATATTATAAGCTTCTCTTCCTAATTAGTGTTTTTAAAAGTTTGATCTAATGTCTAATAAGTTATTTTGTATATTTTGTTTGTACTTTAAATTTTTTATATGAGCGTATTATTGTTTTTTTAAGTTTAAGATTATTTTTTTGTGCTATTATTTAAAAAAAATCTTTAATTTATAATTTAAATTTGAAGATAATATATTATTAGATTAAATAGAATGATTTTATCCGACATTCAAAGTAAAATAAGATTTAATATTAATTGATTATTTATTATTTAATTAATTGATATAAGATAAGTACGAAAATGCAGGAAATTAAAATGTAGACGTCTTCATCGAGTGACACGTGTCCCAAAGTTGGTTTCTTTTATTATATAGTATAGATTTGTTCAAATAACTAGTCTTATGTCCGGCTGCGGGCGGTATACGGAATATTTCTCCGTGTTTCGGTTATTTGTACATACTATTTATAACACAATCTTAGGGGTTGTTTGGCAACATCTGAATAGTTAAGTGCTGAATCAGTAAGAGGTCTGAACCATTAAGTGCTGAACCAGTAAGATGTCTGAACCATTAAGAGCCTGTATAATACTTAACCGTTCAGAGAAAAATGTCTGACCAATTCAGATTAGAGGTCTTAACCATTCAGACTCTGTATAAATCTTAACCTTTCAGAGACAAATGTCTGAACCATTCAGACATCTGCTCGTGAAACAAACAGTCTGAACCATTAAGTGTTGAACCAGTAAGAGGTCTGAACCATTAAGAGCCTCATTAAGAGGTAAACAAACAACCCCTTAATAAATATTACATTGAGACATAGATAAAAATATGTCCGTCAAAGAATTTTTTTTTATAATAAAGTTTAGGAATTATAGAGTAACTTTATTAAAGTGCACGAGTAGTGGTGGTTGTCCACCAATAGCAAACAGTCGCTATTCCCCCAAGTGGCCAGGTTGGTTTGTCATGGTAGCAAGAATGATTGATCTTGATCTCCTTGAGGAGAGACGTGATATGGCCGTCATTCGCGAAGCCAAGGACAAAAAAACAACTGGAGCGTTATTACAATGAAAGAGTTAAGGTCACGCAGTTTTCCACTAGAGATAACACCGCAAGCCGGACATACATACAAGGAAAATTGGCCCCAAATTGGGAAAGCACTTATCAAATCCAGTAGGAGATGGGAAAAGGGGAATACAAGTTGAAAACCCTGGTGGTAAGAATGTGCTTAGGCCCTGGCACGTCTCCGTCTCCGGAAATGCTATCTGTGAAGAACTTTTTCCACACGGAACACACCATAAGGCACTTACGCCATTTTCATAGTACTTCCCTTTATAAAAGTTCTAAGAAAGAAGGTCATTTAAACCACTTAGGTTATATTTTAAGTACAAGTGTAAACATGGAATAGTAAAGTTACTTTATTTTGGCAACAAAAAATGCAACAAAAATGACTTTGCTCACAATTTTACTCGCACTTAACTTATACTAAGACATCATCATGAAAGAAACAAAAAAAAAACTTACCCACAATGCGGATATGCGGCACGCACGTAGTAATTCTTCCTTATTTCTTAGGCATCACATTGCCTGGTGAACATACAATCTTGCGCGCACCAAACATTGTTCACAATCATAAAATCTTTCTAAAAATACGACTGATAACGTAAAGAAAGTAAGAATAAAATGTGAAAACCCTTAGCGCATATTCGCCAAAAGGATGCACTGTAAGCGCGCCACCTCACATTGGTTCGTCCTCCAATAGACTCATCAGGAGGGCTGTCTCGGGCTTCTACCAGTGGTGCATTCGTCATAATGAATGACTAAGCACGTACACTTTTCTTAGAAGAAGAGCACGAGAATAAGAAATGCATGTGCTATTGCACTCTTTTTATACCTGCAAAAGCAATACAACAAAATAAACATAACAAAAGGCAATTCAAAAAATGCCCAACACATGTCATAAGTACGCAGGCGTCCAAGATCATAACAGTTTAAGTGTCGATTATGTGGGTACATGCACCCAGCAAATAGCTATAACCATAGGCCCTAAATAAGAGTATAGTGTTTACACCATCATCACGACCCCCCCCCCCCTCCCCGGTGAGGACAGATCCCTCAGCAAAAGGGAGGATCGTGAGCAAGCATCAAGAAAAAAGTAAAGTGTCACAATCACAGATGTTCAAAGTAAAAGCATGAAATGGGCAGAAAAAGTAAAATTGGCTTGTATTACATGGGATCAACAACCACTACACAGCACGCAGGCTGGAGACTATCACTTGGGATCTTGGTCTTAAGTTTCTTCATTCATAAGGTTTTCATGTGGGGGATCTTCATTCATGGGATCTTCATTCATGAGGTCGATGGGATTCGTGGATGGACCGGTTTCATCGGCAGACTTCATATTCATGTCTTTGCACACTAATCCACGTAAGAAAGACATGTCCTCGTGACTCTCACAAGCTGTAAAGATTTGGACAATAGGGAAGTCCATGGCCTCGAAAGCTTTGTATTTGTTCTTTAAAATTTCATTTGGATCTTCTTGTCCATACAACTCATGCACCGATGCGTCTAAACCAACCTATTTCCATGTGTATCCCTGCATGAAACCTGCAAGCTTGCCAACGGCAAGAGTAGCACCATTAAGATCTGTTATAACATCGATAAACTCATCATTGTCTTTCACAACCTCCACCACAGCAGGTAAACCTTCAGCGATTAGCCATTGCCTTGTCTCACAAAGACGGTCAATCTCACCCATTAATTGAGAATTCCCATCCAGCAAAACCTGTTTTTTCATGCTCCAAATCCTTAATCATGTCAACCTGAGACTTAATCACCTCATCATCGGCCAACAACTCATCCCTTAGCTTCACAACAGTAGCTTCAACATTCCTCATTGCCTCAGTACGGCCTCGCGGCACTTCGTTCGTACGATCGCAAGCGACTTTCCGTTCATAGGCTTTTTGTTTGTTTCTCAAACGTTCCTCTTCAAATGCCTGGACCAGTTGTTTACTCTTCCGAAGATCATCCTTGAGTTTTGTGTCAATCATTTTATTAGTCTGACTCATGTCATCACAATACTTGTGAAACTCCTCTTCATCACACATAAGCTCGGCTCTCAATGATTCCAAAGCGGCAAACTGATATTGCAAAACATCCCATTGACGCATAACCTCTGTCATGCCAGATGTCATGAAAGCAATACCAATGGCCAGCTCATCAGGTATTCGAAGCCTAGGAAGGTAAGCATAGTGGAGACGTTCAACATGTGGAAATGCATGCAATAAGAAGTTGCGGCATATGCTAGGCTCCTTCAATCGTGTTTCTTGTTTCACTCGCCAGTTGGGGACGTGAATCTGATCAGCAGTTGCATGGTTATAAAAATTTGGTATAGAACATGCACCATGACTTTCAGACGCATGCCCCGCGTCAACACAACTTGCTTGGGGAGACAGAGGAATAGTAGGATCAATTGTCAAAGGCTCACTCACATGGGTCTTGCCAAGATCCCTAAAAGGGGGAACAGGTGGAGTTTGTTCAAAGTTTGGTGCAACAACAAGAGTTTTTTTCTTTGGTGTTTTCTCGTCATCATCTTTAGTAGTACGCATCCTCAACAACGTACCGTCTGGGGAAAACACTAACTTGGCTGTCTTAGGAGACATTCTCAGGGGAGTAGGAAACACTACAATACAATAAAGAAAACAACAGTCATACGTATAGCATAAGTTCGTAGAACCTTTGAAGTCATTCACTGATCAAGTTCAAGAGCGACTCACTTTAGTTGGAGACAAAGAAGTTTTAGCATCACCAGAACCATGATCCTCCTTTCTTTTCAACCTATTCGACGAACTCACAACATCAACAGTTTTATCACCACTGGAAATATTGGGGTCTACATTAACAACTCTTGCTTTCTTAGAACCACTCTCAGCATCTGTGCGCGCATCAGGGCAGCGACTGACACGCTGATTAAAGGAGTGTTCTCAGAATCAGCAAAATCATTACTCAAGATGGTAACAAGATACCCCACAATATCTTGAATCACACTAAGAGGTTTTGGATTAGGGATAGAACCTGGTGCCTTCAGCATCAAATTTTGCTGGATCTTTTGTGAGATCGGGAGCAACAAAGTTGTAAGAAATTTTGCAAGAACAGGAGTTTTTCTTTAACTAACAGCACCAAAAGACAAAGTAGCACCAACTCCAGACAAAATAATCTCATAAAAACCTTCTATCGCTGCACGCACAACAAACACACATCTCAAAATACAGAGGTTTACATATGAAGATAAAACGACATAAAATAAAAAGTGCACGTATCTTCACCTTTCACTAACATCATAGGCTTGTAGACTTCTCTCTCCCACATCTGGCGCATACCTACCCCCAACAAGGGCTTCTTTGGGAATGGCACGTATGTCTATTGGTCGTTTAGTCAGAAGTTTGTAAAACTAGGAATTCTCAAACTCCTCAGCCGTGGGGACCACATCAACAAGAGACTCATAAAGAGAGCGGAAATACAAGCATACTTGAATCACACCCGCTTTAATATAAAAGAACTTCTATTTCCAAGTATAAAAACTAACTGGCGGTTTCCCAGACTGTGCAACAACTCCTCCTCATTTCTTAAAGGAAAACCAACGGCCGTTTGTCTTCATTTTGTAAAAAACATTGAACATACTTGCCAAAGGTTCTATTGGATCATATGGCACTTATAATACTCAAGAATCTTTACCATGAATTGGGTATTGGGGAGACAAAAGTGGCAGGTATAGCAAAAATCGGCATATAAGGTTATCTTACCTTTAAGGGGGATTAGGAGCAGTCTGTACAAGCTCTTGATACCCAAGTCCCAACACCCCACTCATCTTTAAAGCGAAAATGTCTGCATAGTTTCTAGAATTATTTTCTCTACTACTTGATACTTGATAGCAATAGTTTCAAGTTGGGAAGACACAACCCCTTCTTTGTGTTTACTAGAAGATGCCATCATATGAAGAAAAAGAAATGCTCTGCGAATGAAAAAGGAGGGGAGAAAAAAAGAAAGGATGGAGTGAAGAAATGGTAGAAACCGCCTGGTATTTATAGGTCGGGCATTTATTACGATTTGATTGGAAACCCTAGAGTTTCCCAAAGCAACAGATGAACAGCCAATATGTCGCAACCCCTGCCCCCTATCTGTCCCGGGAATGGGCGGCCGCGAGATTCAGTTTTGGTGGTATCGGTGTTTATCAATTTGGCAGCAGAATTTACATCAGGACCGTAGTTAGGAAATATTTTATCAAAGTAAAACACCATATTTTATATAAGTAAACATATTGGGATAAAACCCATGCTTTCATTACAAACTGATTTATAGGGGTAAACCCCATTTTATTGAAATAAAACATATTCTTTATTTAGGTAACTTTTATAGCCACTTTTCTAAGCCTTCAGTGCTGTCCAGCTGGCTTATAGTTGGCTTTCACATTTTGTTACCTGAAACTGGTTTAAAAACAATTTGTCAGTGGGAAATACAGGTGAGTGAATCCCAATTTAATCAAGAAGAGTTTTTATCATTTAACAGTATTGAGAGCGATTACAATGTTTACATCTACACAATTACTCATTCAGTATTGTCAATCCTGACTGGTGGGTCATATTACCCATTGACTAACTCTTTGTCCAATGGTAACGTGTTCCACATTTTGTATACTAAACCCTAACATACCGGCAGTAATTGAAGAATTACAAAGACTCAATCACTGCTAATTAAAATTTAAAATAATTAAGGTTTTGTAAAAATAGTTTGCAAAAAGGTTTACAAAAAGGAGATTACTCACATTGTTGTCTTAGGTTTTCCTTTAGGGTTTCCTGGTGATTATCTATAAATTACACACATGCACACGTGTTAGTATAATAACCCAATATTTACATTAGTAATACCCTCCCCGAGACGGTATTCCAACGACTACGTCGGGCAGAACCTCGATAGCCGTTACGGAACCCTGGATCAATCGGGCAGCGTATCTAATACGTAACCTGGGTTATGATACTTACAACGGGGCAGAACTTCGTTATTTAGGGGGTATTATACCCGAGAATTAATTTATCTATGCAGAAATTAGAGAGAGAGATCGAGAAATGAACGACGGAAATTGAAGGCTGAGGGCCTTCTTATATAGGTGACCTTTTGACTTCCCTCGCGGCCCGCGACGTAGGGTTGTAGGCTCTAGGGCTGCTGATTCTTCGAGTTTAGCTTTGACACGATAATGACACGTGGCAGCCTGGGGGCTCGCTCTCGCGCCCTGCGTAGACCCTGGGGTGGTCTTACGCGGCCCGCCAGAGACCCATTTTTCTTGTTTTTATTTAATTTTAATAATAGTAAAGGTATTCGGGGCCCGTTTTTGCATACGGGGTGTATTTTAGGACATATAGGGACATTTAAAATATATTTGGGGGTGTCAAAAATTATTTAGGAGGGTTGTTATACAATACACACATGACACGTCAGCAAAAGGGCAGACGCGGTAATCTGCCGCCTGACAACACACCAACCTGTCGTCTGTCACCTCACCAACCCGCCTGCAAACGTCAGAAAAAAGACAACAGAGGCACGACTGTAGGTCCCTCGGAGGTTGAGGTCAAACCTATTCCTTGTTATGTATAACACACTAGCAAGTGCGGAATCCAAGCTAGCATGCAAACCGAGATAGAACAAGCACAAACACAACACACAATCTTCACCAATTAACACCACATGTATTAATACGTATGAAAGGTTCGGTTACAAGCTCAATGTTTACAGATGTATTCTGCAAACTCTCAAAGTTCTCTCGTGTGTGTGTGTGTTGTCTATTCTTGTGTCTCCCCTTGTGTACTTTTAAGTGAACACACTACATGAGTATTTATACTCATCACATCAGGTCTGGTCGAAGGATCAGATAGCCTGAACGAAAGATCATCTATCGACCTAAAACAGCTCGAATGATCCACATATACCTCGAAGGATGATATCCTTCGAGGTCCATCAACATCCATCGAAGGTTATCTTTCGAGCTCATCGAAGGATATAAACAATCCTTCGATGACACATCCTTCGACACAAACATGTTACAAAACATGTGTTTACTGTTTGGCCAAGTCAAAACAGGAGGATGGTTGACTTGGTCAAACTTACATCAAAACACATATTAACAAACCTAAGACGTAACCCAGACTAAGACAAGACATCGTTTTGTATCATGACAAAGTACAGACACAAGTGCACCAACAAACTCCCCCTTGGCTGTAACTTTGTCTCGATTTTCGTGTCTTCAAGTCTTTGACGTCCTTTCAAGTCTTCAATGTCGGAGGATCTTTAAAGTCTTCACGTCTTGAAAGCAGAAAGTGTACCAACAAACTCCCCGTTTCATGTAGGAAGTGTGTTGACAAACTTCCCCTTAACATAAACTCCCCCTTGAGTTATGCTCGTGAAATACTTGTTCTTTATGGGTTGAGATCCTTATGGTGTTGATGATGGTCATCGGCAACTCGATCATCTTCATCACTTGAGTGCCTTCACGTCGTGTCTTCATTCCGAAGCTTGTCATCGACCATGTTCTCCTCACCTTTAGCAACTGCACATGCAAAAAAGCTAAACGCATAATGAGAACAACCGTTTGGAATATAGTTAACATTTAAACAAAAGACACATATGAGATCAAATCTCAATCAAACACCAACCGACAACAGTTTGAAAGTTTAGAAAATGTACAATTTTAATCCTTTAACTTTCAAAATGTGTTAACTTCGACCATTTATGAAGTTGCAATTAATTTCCGGCTTATAATCAGGATTTTGGGTAGGATAGACTCGAGTTCCAACATCAGACAATCAAAAATAAACTAGAAGCAAAATCTTTTTGGATTTTATAAAGTTTATATTAAAACACACCTAAAATCTTTTTGGAATTTTTCATTTTTCAAAAGCAAAGACGGAAAGCAATAAATAAATATATACAAAGATGCAGAAACGAAAGCAGTAAACAAATATTTACAGACATTCTTTTTGCGAGTTTCGAGGGTAAGAGAATCATATCAGTGTACGGTCATGCCAAAAAGCTCTTGTTGTTCAATTAGTTAACATTAAGATAAGCATCCTATAACAATTATCGGTATTGTTGTCCACATAAGCTCAACTTATCAGATGTAATCATGGCGAGGGGATACGTTAAGGTATGATTTATACTTACCGACCGGTGTTCATCCACATCACGACACATTCCCGTATCAAGGTATGCACGAGGGTTCATCTTACCGGTGAGTATACCGATTATCATTTGTTTGACCGTATATGATGTGAGATTCTCACTTATTTTGATTGAAAACAAGCCCTATGTGATATAATCACTTATTGATGAGGAACTTGATTTTCGATGCATGAAGGCACAGGAGCAAGTCCGTGAACAGGTCAGTACTTTCGTACAGCAGAGAGACGAACTTTACTCCCGGATAAATGTGATATATTATCACTTATTTGTTTGGACATGTGATTGTTGATCACTTATTGAGGTCGAATGCAATATGTACACGTATGTATAGTATCATGGAAGATCTAGACTTGCGTCCCCGTTATTTTTCGGTAAAAGATACAACCATGATACCCAGATGATAAGCAGCATAAAGACCGAATATCTCAGAACCTCGGCAATCTCTCAAACGAAATTTCGGTACTAAGACCATATGCCAATGAGTGGTTCCCACCTGGTCTTCAGTCGATTAAGGTTTATATCACCCTGCACACTTTAAAATGATTGTGAGCCTACCGATACATCTTATATAGAGCTGCTTATCGTTTTTCATTTAAGGTTTAAAGAGGTTTAGACAGACCACTGATGTACTATCATTTTCTCTTTTGCTCGCCAGGAAACTCATTTTTGTTTTTCTATTGTTTTTGTGTTTTTGAAATTTTTTTCAATGTTTTTGGATTTTTCAAATTTTGGATTTACTCCCCCTAAAATCAACAAACTAAGACAAATTTAAAACACAACGGTATTTACAAAAATGATTTTCCGATGTTGGTTAACTCATGTTTTACCTCAATGTCGTTTACCAAAATTAATTTTGAATCAGAAATGATTTATCACATTTTGGAAAAATCAGTTTGCATGTCGGTTTGCGGTGCGGACCATGACAGCATTGTCTGGCCAAAGAGTGCTGTACGAGATGAAAATAATTCAAAAAGCAGCTTAAATATCGACAAGTATAGGAGAGATTTAGAAATTTAAAACCGTATCCTGCAACTGCTTTGTGCATTGCAAGGAATCTGAGTGCTCTCCCAAACTGGATATCCACCCGGTGTGGATTTCAAGGTCGATTTATGTAGTTACTTCACTTAATCCTAGATAGCTCCACACAGCAACAAGATCATAAACCTCCGGGTCCGGCTGGTTTTCCACATTGCACCAACGAAGGTCTTTGTCTTTCTCTTTGAGAAGTAGTGTGCGGTTGTTCAATCCAAGCCAAGGCATCCGCACACCCGGTTGGTTTGATCAACAAACACATTATCTTCAATCACACCACGAAGAAATGTACACTGCACGTTTATCTTGTTGAGTATGAACTTCAGACGTGCTGCAGGTGCGTACATTTTACGTGATTCTATCCCGGGGAACCGATTAAAGCCTTGAACAATCAAACTTTTGGAATGATTTTCATTTTGTCGAAGTTATCAATATCTTTCGACGGACAACTCTGTTTCTCCTTTTCCTTTTCTCTCCATCAAAAGCAACAATTTCTTCTGTCGCCTATCTTGTGCAAGGACGCTCCACTATCAACAATCTTACGATTATCGAAAGTTCCTCCTGGAATATCCTACACACTCACTCAGAGATTAGTTGGTGAGGGGGACCCAAGCCTTTGTGGTCTTGGGTCGTCCTTGATCATCAAGGAAAGTGATTTCAATCACTTGATGATTAGGAAAAAGAACCTGTGGTGCTCCCCCTGATTGAATTACCTGCTTTTGCATCCAAGCTGTTTGTCCTTTACCAGTATTTGAATTTATTGTTTTAGCATTTACTGGTTTTACAGTTTCAGATTTCGCTTGTACAGGTTTTTCTTCTTTGACCTCTGATTTTAAGGCCTTTTCAATTACCTTTTGATTCTTTTGCTTTAACTTCTTTTCCCTTTCTTTCAAGACACGTGGGTCTTGTTTCGGGGAAACTGATCGTTTTCGGTAATTGATTTCTTGGGGAGCACTTGTTTTTTACTTCAGCTTTTGTACGTGTGGGCAATATCTTACAATATGCCCAACTGTCCCACATTCAAAACATGTTCTCCGCTCTACAAACTTCGGAGAAACATGTTGATGACCAGACGGAGAACCAGACAATGAACTTTGTGATCTAGACGTGCTTGGACCTAAATCACATGCGTTGGTGTGTTGGGTGTAATTATTCTGATCATTTCGTTTTAAAATTCTAACTTGTTTTATAAACTCAAGGTTAGATTTATCCTGAAATGTTTCAAGTTTGTCTGAACCCGTGGATCCAACAAAGTTCATTTTCAGTTCTCGTTTCTTAACCGGAGCTCTTTTGTTTTGCACCTTTTGTTGTTGAACCTTTGGTTGTTCAGCCTTAGACTGCTGAACTTTAGGTGCTTGAACATTCTTGTTCTGAGCCTTCTTTCTCTGAACCTTACCCTTTCCGGAGTTGACTTGTTGTTTTCGCTCAATTGGTAGTTTTTGGTTTCCGTATTGTTTTCTAATTTGTTCACACGGAATTGGATCACATTGAGTGACGGTAACTTTGCCACTCTTGTTCCCCAAAAACTTATCAGTGCATCCTTCAAAAATTTGCTCAATTAAATCTTGATTTACATTTTTAATTGGAAAATCTTTGTTAGAGTAGATTTTGCTATCTCCTTTGAGCGTGTACAACAAGTTATTCTCTTCACTGCTAGATACAAGGGACTCCACTGCCTTTGACATTTCAGTCTTACTCGGTTTCACTAGTGGATCACACAGGATGTGATTCTCGATTGGAATATCTGTTGTAACCGAGTTAGACTGTTGTTTCACAATTTCTTCAGATTCATCATCCGAAGAATCAGCATCCTCAACAATAGGAGGACTCTGTTCCTTAACACACGATGAATCTGTCTCATTCTCAGATTCAGATTCTGATTGACCCGAGGATGATGTACCAGTTGTGAACCCGAGGCCTGCTGTAAAGTCATCTAGACCGAGTGGCACAGTAGGTTCAAAACGGGGCATATCCTCGTCATCAGGCAATTTGGAGTAATTGTGATTCATTGGGGGAGGACATGATTTGAATCCAATACATAGTTTATCCCCCTTTTTCTTTTGAACGTCGATGATGTGATCCAATACATAGCGGGAATTGGAATAGCTTTCCAGTTTCTGCTTAATTGTCTCACATTCACATCGAGCCGTTGCCAACTCTACCATTTGCTTTTCAATTGTGTCAATAAGATTATTGTTAGCATGTTGTTTTCGCAAAACAGCCTTTTGTAATTCTGAAACATCATGTCTTAATGACGCAATTGTTGCCTTAAATTCCTTTTCATTTCTGGTTAAAAACAAGTTAGCTTCAGTTGCTTTAGAAAGATCTACAATCAATTCTTGATTGTGTTTGTATGTGATTTCAAACTGACTTTCCTTTTCAGCATATTTAACATTTAAACTATCACAATTTTCACAGCTAACTACAGTGGGTTCATCGACACATACCTGACTTGATGAACTGTCGACATTAGCCATAAAGGCTGAATGGAGAGAAGACGAAGAGGAAGCAGTTTGATCCACCAAAATAGATCTTCTTTGAATTCCTGCTGCAGCTTCTTCCAAAGGCTCATCAATATCTGCATCGACTGACGCATTTGATGTCTCATCCACATGATCATTGCCTGAAGTGGAGGATTCTTCATCTGAGCTTCCACTATAACCAGAACTGTCTTCATCTTCAGAAGATTCATCACCATTTGTGGAAGATTCTCCACCACTGGTGTGCTTTAAATCCTTTACAACTTCAGCAAAACATGCTGTTCCACCATTTCTTCCTTCTCCAAACTGAAGGTTCCAATTGCAGATTTCATCAGCTTGAACAACCAATCCTCTGTGGGAATTAGTGTTTGTGGATCCAGATGCATTTCCTCCAACGGGAACTATTGATCTGTCGGAATTGTTGTTCGGTTGCTGTTGTGACTGTCCTTGATTCCTGAAGGGATTCTGATTTCCTTGCTTAGGTGGCTTCTGACACTCCCGCTTGAAGTGACCCTTTTCACCACAATTGAAGCAAGTGACAGCATTCTTATCAAAACCATACTTGGTGTTGTTGTTGCTATTCAAGTTGGTTCTTCCCGTCCTTTCCATAAACTCCTTTGCTCTTCGAATTGCACTAGCAAGAGCCCATTTGATATCCATCATTTCAAACTCTTCTCTATCCACTTGCTGATAATCTTCATTGGTTAGATTGATATTCCCAATCTGACCTGCTACCAATCCACAATAAGCACTAACCAAGGTGTTCAACATCTCCATATGCTCCTTGGCTATTTCGACACTGACTTTGGAAAAGTTGGAAGTGTCTAATCTGACTGTGTTCGGATTGGAAGTGGCTTGAAAGTTTGAAGAGCTCCCATAAAATCCTTGCTGTTGCGGTTGTTGCTGCTGAGCTCTGCTTGAATACATCGTCGTGTATGCTGAAGGATCAAACTGATTTGTTGTGGAAGGTCCGGTGTTTGAGATGAAGGCTGTTTGAAGCTTCGCATGTTGAGAGGCTGGTTTTTCTCCACTGATACCTCCTGCAATCCCATGGTACATCTCTGGATTTTGAGGAATTAGTGTTTTTTTTGCCTTAAGCTTTTCTTCTACATCCTTGTTTTCCAGTTTTTGAATTAACTCATAAACGGTGATTGTGTCTAGAACACCATTTTCTTTGAGAATTTCAAGATAACTGCTCCACTTTGCTGGTAAGCTATCAGCGAATCTCTTCACCATTTCTTGTGGGGTGGCAGTAACTTTAAAAGCAAACATCTCACTCAACAAGTGATGGAACCTTGTAGATAACTCTGCCAAAGTCTCATTCTCCAAACACGTGAATCCTTCAAACTCTTTCTTCAGTAATTCTTGCTTGATCTTTCTAGATTGAGTATTTCCTTCACATCGTAACGTGAGCATATCCCACAAGCTTTTAGTAGTCGTGCAGTAAACAAACTGGTGGTATATGTCTCTGTGAAGAGCTTGTGTGAGAATCATGAAGGCTTTCTTTTCTAACTCAAATTTCTTCTTATCATCTTCAGACATAGTGCTGTAAGTTTGTGGATTAGATCCTGCAACTTCCAAATCATTGTCAAATGCGGTGAAGAAGCACATCCATAGATCTTGACCTTGCCCCTGAACATAAGTTCTCAGCCTTTCTTTCCACCATCCCCAATCATTGATGTGATTTAGCTTTGGCGGTTTTGTGCTTGTACCAGTTTCACTGTCGTTCTGCATCATAGTTTGAATGCTGCTGCTTTGATTTGTGACCAAAGCCCATTGATTTGCAGTTATCATTGCAGCTTGAGGTGGGGCAATAGCCTGCATCCATGCAGTTTTGTTGAAATCTGGCGCAGATTGCGTAGTTGAAGATTGTGGAGTTAAAGTTGTTTGAGTCCACGCAGTTGGATCCCACCGATCGTGCGTAGCTGATGATTGTGGAGTCGAAGTTGTTTGAGTCCACGCGGTTGGATCCCACTGACCGTTTGTTCCCATTTTATAAAAATTAATATATTAAGTGAAAATCGATTTAAGATTTGAAAAACAAGTTTTCCCTTTTTAAAATTTAATTTTCACAAACTATGTTAATATCTCGAAGGTTAACAACCAGTCGAAGGATTCTTGATCGAAAGACCTGAAAAAAAGAAAAAAAAAACACAAACTTGTTAAACTCAAACAGACAAGGATCGAAGGATCAAAACTTGTTCGAAGGATCAACAGTGTTCGAAAGATCACTGTTGAGTTTCGAACAATTGATTTCGAAAGACTCTCCAATCGTAGGATCCTTATCTTTCGAAAAAGAGCTGTAGATCGAACGATATATCCTTCGAATAGATTCCTTGGATCGAAAGATGAGTCACAGACTTCGAAGGATGTACGAAGGATGATTATCTATCGAACCTCCTATGATCGAAAGATGATCTTTCGACTTAGAAGGATATCCTTCGATCTGATCTGACACAGTTGACAAAGAGTGACAGGTTGGTGAAAAAGGTGATGGGTTGGTGAAATCTTTCGGCAGAAAGTATGGTCAGACCATGATTTTCTGCCAAAACAGATTTGAACAACTAAAATAATACCAAAACAGAAGGTTCTTATCCAGAAAACCGGTCACCGGAGTAAGCCGTAATTTTGGCCGGAAATTACCAAACAACTTAAAAACAGATTTTTAAGTTACCCAAGCCTTCCTTTAACACACCCGGTTAGTTTAGAACACGTTTTAACGTCAAGAAATGCGAGAAGATCACAGAAAACGGTTACTAAACCAAATGAGTTTTTGTCCAAAACACTTCAAAATCTTGTATAAACCCGGTTTTTAACAAGGAAAAGAGCCACGGCTCTGATACCACTTGTAGGTCCCTCGGAGGTTGAGGTCAAACCTATTCCTTGTTATGTATAACACACTAGCAAGTGCGGAATCCAAGCTAGCATGCAAACCGAGATAGAACAAGCACAAACACAACACACAATCTTCACCAATTAACACCACATGTATTAATACGTATGAAAGGTTCGGTTACAAGCTCAATGTTTACAGATGTATTCTGCAAACTCTCAAAGTTCTCTCGTGTGTGTGTGTGTTGTCTATTCTTGTGTCTCCCCTTGTGTACTTTTAAGTGAACACACTACATGAGTATTTATACTCATCACATCAGGTCTGGTCGAAGGATCAGATAGCCTGAACGAAAGATCATCTATCGACCTGAAACAGCTCGAATGATCCACATATACCTCGAAGGATGATATCCTTCGAGGTCCATCAACATCCATCGAAGGTTATCTTTCGAGCTCATCGAAGGATATAAACAATCCTTCGATGACACATCCTTCGACACAAACATGTTACAAAACATGTGTTTACTGTTTGGCCAAGTCAAAACAGGAGGATGGTTGACTTGGTCAAACTTACATCAAAACACATATTAACAAACCTAAGACGTAACCCAGACTAACACAAGACATCGTTTTGTATCATGACAAAATACAGACAAAGTACAGACACAAGTGCACCAACAACGACGCCTGTGTGCTGAAAAGTATACATCATGTATTCCTGCCATTTCCTCTGGCAGTTGTAACTGATAGGCTATAAGTCCTATCCTTCTAATAATCTCAAAAGGTCCAACATACCTGGGGCTTAGCTTTCCCCTTTTGATGAATCTTACCACTCCTTTCCAAGGAGAGACTTTCAATAACACTTTATCTCCTACTTGAAATTCCAATGGCTTGCGTCTGTTATCAGCATAACTCTTTTGTCGATCATGTGCTGCTTTCAGTCGTTCCTTTACTTGAATGATTTTGTTTGTTGTTTCTTGCACTATTTCAGGTCCAGATAGTTGCTTTTCCCCAATTTCTGCCCAACAGACTGGGGTTCAGCACTTTCGTCCGTAAAGTGCTTCGAATGGTGCAGCATTGATACTTGTGTGATAATTGTTATTAAGAAAATTCTATTAACGGTAAATGATCGTCCCAATTACCACCGAAATCAATTACACAAGCTCTAAGCATATCCTCCATTGTCTGGATTGTCCTTTCGCTTTGTCCGTCCGTTTGAGGATGATAAGCTGTGCTTAGATTCAATTTGCTCCCCATTGCTTTTTGGAAACTTGCCCAAAAATGAGAGGTAAAGCGGCTATCCCTATCAGACACAATTGATAAAGGAATTCGATGTAATGAAACTATTTCATTTACATACAGCTTAGCTAACTGTTCCATACTGAAAATTTCCTTCATTGGTAGGAAATGAGCTGACTTAGTTAGCCTGTCTACAATCACCCAGATTGTATCATTACCTTTCCTTGTTTTGGGTAATTTGGTAAAAAAATCCATTGTTATCAATTCCCATTTCCAGACTGGCATTTCTAACTGTTGTAATAAACCTGAAGGTTTCTGATGTTCAGCTTTGACTTGGGAACAGGTTAAACATTTGGAAACATAAGCTGCTATGTCTTTCTTCATTCCTATCCACCAGAAATTCTTTCTTAAATCCTGACACATCTTTTCATTTCCAGGATGGATCGTATACTTAGACTTATGGGCTTCTTCTAGTATATGGTGACGTAGGTTTCCTAATTTAGGTATCCACATTCTTTTCTTATGGAATCTCCAAATTCCATATGTTCCTTGATCTAGTTCCTTAATCATTCCTTTTAATTTTTCAGTATCATTATTGATTACTGATTCTTGTGTTTTTCTAATTTGTTCATTTAAATCTACTTGTAGATTTAATTTAAGAGAACGCACTCTTTTTGGCTTTTCATGATACTTTCGACTTAAAGCATCAGCCACTACATTGGCCTTTCCTGCATGATACTGGATATTACAATCATAATCACTAAGTATCTCCATCCAACGTCTTTGTCTCATATTCAACTCCTTTTGTCCGAAAACATACCTTAAACTCTTATGATTAGTGAAAATGGTAAACTTACTACCATAAAGGTAATGTCTCCAAATTTTCAAAGCAAAAATTATTGCTCCTAATTCCAAATCATGGGTTGAATAATTCTCTTCATGATTCTTAAGTTGTCTAGATGCATAAGCTATAACCTTTTGGCGTTGCATCAACACACATCCATAATCTAATTTAGAAGCGTCACAATAGACTACAAAGTCTTCAGTTCCTTCTGGTAACGCTAGTATGGTTGCGTTGGTTAATCTTTGCTTAAGAATCTTAAAGGCTTCTTCCTGTTTTGGTCCCCATTCAAACTTAATGGATTTACAGGTTAACTTAGTTAAAGGAATGGCTATTCTAGAAAAATCTCGAATAAATCTTCTATAATAACCAGCCAGTCCTAAGAAACTTCTAACCTCGGTTGGTGACTCAAGGGTTTTCCATTTGGTAATTGCCTCGATCTTGGTGGGATCTACATGAATTCCTTCATGATCGACTAAATGTCCAAGAAATTGTACCTGTTCTAACCAAAACTCGCACTTAGAAAATTTAGCATAAAGCTTTTCTTTCCTCAATAAACTTAGAAGTGCGTGCAAATGCTTTGCATGTTCCTCTTTACTCTTAGAGTAAATGAGAACATCATCTATAAAGACTATTATGAATTTATCCAAATATGGCTTACATATTCGGTTCATCATGTCCATAAATGCAGCTGGGGCATTTGTTAAACCAAATGGCATGACAGTAAATTCATAATGGCCATACCTTGTTCTAAATGCGGTCTTAGGAATGTCCTCTTCCAGTACCTTTAATTGATGATATCCTGATCGTAAATCGATTTTCGAGAAAAATCGAGCTCCTTGGAACTCATCGAACAGATCATCGATTCTTGGTAATGGATACCGATTCTTAATCGTGACTTTGTTCAATTCACGGTAATCAATGCACATTCGCATTGACCCGTCCTTCTTCTTGACGAACAGTATCGGTGCTCCCCATGGCGATGAACTTGGCTGTATGAATCATTTTTCCAACAATTCGTCTAATTGTTTCTTCAGTTCCTGCATTTCTGCTGGTGCCAAACGATAAGGTGCTTTGGCAATTGGGGCTGTCCCTGGTAGCAGATGGATTCTGAATTCAACTTCCCTGTCTGGCGGTAGTCCAGGCAATTCTTCAAAAACACATCTGAAAACTGAGATACTACTGGAATATCTTTCAGTTCTTTTCCTTTAGTGTTAGTGATTATAGAAATCAAATACACTAATGATCCTTTTCTTATATAACTTGTTGTTTTCATCACAGAGATGAATTTCGTGGATCTAGATGGTTTATCTCCCTTAATTGTGATCTTTTCACCTCTTGGTGAATTTACTTGAATTGACTTTTGATCACATAAAATACTGGCTTTATTGGCTATCAACCAATCCATTCCTAATACAACATCAAATCCTGCCAGATTCATTGGGTACAGGTTTGCCATAAACTTTTGATTTAAAAATTATATTCTTGCTTCCTGCAAGATTTTAGAAATCTTAACGATTTCCCCATTTGCTGTCTCTACTAGACATTCTTGTGGGAGTTTAGTTAATGGTTGATTGAGAAGTTTGCAAAATGAAGTATTAATAAAACTTTGGTTCGCACCAGAGTCAAATAATACTTTAGCAAAAACATCATTAACTAAAAACGTACCGGCTATCACGTCCGGAATCATCTTGGCTTCATCTGGCGTTAGAACAAATGCTCTAGCATTTTTTGTAGTCTTATTGTTCGTAGTTGGAGCTATTTTCGGACAGTTTGGCTTGATGTGACCTTGTTCTCCGCAGTTGTAGCATATCCTGTTGTTAGGTTTCTTCCTGCAGTCTTCTTCCTTGTGCCTAGATATTTTGCAAAAGTTACAATATATGGAGCATTTTCCAGAATGCTTCCTTTTGCAATACTTGCATTAAGGTGCAGAAGTAGAACCTACATTTTTCCCACGATTGGAATTTCCAGAACGAAATTCCTGGGGAAGCCTCTGAGCTAGGTTCTTCCTTTGATCCTCTTCCCGTGTACGTACTAATTCATCAGTCAAGGTATTTGCTAATTCTAGAGCTTCTTCTATGGTCTGAGGTCTAGCTGCTTTGACTACATGCCTTATTTCACTGATTAATCCCCAGATGTAACGGGAGATTAATACTGGTTCAGGTGATGCAAGGGTTGGTACTATTCTAGCATATTCAAAGAATAATGTGGTGTAACCCTTACTATCCACTCCAGTCATCCTAAGGTTTAGGAATTTATTTGCTATCTGTTTCTTTTCATTGGGAGGGCAGAATTTTCTTTCCACCATGTTCTTAAATTCCTCTCATTCCATATTGTAAACCCTATCACTTCCCCTAGACTGGAGGATAGTGTTCCACCATTCTAAGGCGGAGTTCTTAAACAAATTAGAAGCAAACATTATCTTATCCTCTTCCGCACACTTGCTTACTTTTAAGACTGCCTCAGTCTTTTCTATCCAGCGTAGAGCTGCAACGGCCCCTTCATTTCCCGAGAATTCCATTGGTTTACAAGACCAGAATTCTTTATAAGAACAACCATAAGGTATGGTTCTTCTTCTTTTGGGAGTGGGCGCTTGATGTAAAGGTCCATTGTTTACGATGTGTTCAGGTTCAGTTGGTCGTTTACTGCTATGGTTACTTTTATTATCTGCTTCCCTAACTATTTTGATAATATATGGCATTGCATCTATTATCCCTTGTGTCACTATGTGTTGAATGGCACTGTTATCCACTTGGTTTCCATTGTTATTGTTGTTCGGATTCTCATTATTCGGGTTATCGTTATTCGGGTTATTGTCATTCTGGTTTTCCTGGTTCTCTTCGTTGTCTATCTGAATTTTAAACATTTATCAATTATTAATATCACAAAATAATATTTAATACAATCAATCACATAATACGCATGTTGATCAAAAACGTCGAGCATTGCGACTTACTCTTTCTTATATATAGTATGCATCTAATACAAACCAGAACTAGAATTTAAAATTACAATACGACTGAAATTGAAATTACACTACTAGTAGGCATCCATAGCTATGATTTAGATTTTTTTTTCAAGCATACACACATATTATATATTATTATTATTATTATTATTATTATTATTATTATTATTATTATTATCACTATCTCCACCCTACTCTCTAAAATTTCTTCTCCTAAAGTTCGGAGCTCTTGCATATTTTCTGCACTCATTGGGGGTGCAAGTGCTGGGACTGGGTTTGGGAACTGGGGCATGGGCTCCTGGTACGGGTAAGGATTCTCTAAAATTTCCCTGATGTATTGGTCATTATCGTAGTAGGGATCTAGAGGGTCCCAACCTAGATAGGCTGCTAGATTCGGCATGGGTTCGTCTTCTGGGATTGGGTAGCGTTGCTGGTAATCCCTAAGCTCATCTAGGCACGGATCGTAGTCTGGGTCTAAGGGATTGGGTGCTGGTACCCTAGGTATCTCCTCTGGGTTGAAATCATGCATTTGGATTTGATTTTCTGGGTTGTTTTCTATTTCCATTGGTTGAGCGGGGAATAGTGGTAATGGTTGGGGTGCTATCAGTTATTCCAGGTTAGGGTCGGCAGCGGTGGTTGCTAGGATATGGAAGTTTGCTAAACCCCTATTAAGCATATCCTTGGCGTGGGCATCTGTTTCTCTTTTAGCGGCTACTAGGGCTCGCTACTGTTGTAACTTTTTCATTCGTTTCCTACGTTCATGCGCTCCCCTACTGAACCATCCTCTCTTTTTAGGAGGGAATGGCTCTTCAGACTGAGCCTTAAACACGAATATCTCGTCTTCATTATCAGCTAAATACCCTGAGAGGGCAGGCTGTGAAGAGGTGCCTTCGCTCCAAGGTGAGCTGGACAACTGACGGTAGGCGTCGGAAGGTCCTTGGTCGCTCATACAGTAAACTAACAAATAGTCAAATAACATACAACAATAATATGCAATTATGCACGTAGTTCCATAATTTATTTCCTAACATTTTGAATAATATCTTGGTGTCAGCAGAACGCTTCTGTGGCTGAATCAGTGGCTTAGCTCTGATACCACCTTCTGTCCCAACCCCCGCCCCCTATCTGTAACAACTCTCATTTAAAATTATTGTTTCTTATTTTATTTTGGCCAATAGGAAACCCTAATTGAAACCCCCAAGTAATATTGAATGGCCCCTAAAATTTTCAGAACAATCGGAATTAGGATCAGGGCCCCTAAAACTCAAAGGGGGGTATTCCCTAATTGACATTATCATCACAGTTTGTTGTTAAAATCGAATTTCTTCGAACGGTCGACTCACCTGAGCTAGTTAGACACGAGGCTACCCTATGCTAGAGGGGTACCCGTCACGCCACGCGACAGGCCGTCGCGCCACGCGACGACGCCGTTATTCCAGTATAAATAGAGGAGTTTGGCACTTGAAGTTTGGAGTTGGTTCGACGTTAAAATTCAATTCGTACACTGAGATATCGTCTGATTACTTCAAAAACACACACAACACGAAATTCTACCGCGATAACAGGGTAATAACTCGATCACTGCTACGATTTAATGTCCGATCGATAAAAACCAATCCGATGGATGTTTAAGTGCTGCCCAAACTTGGGCTATACTTTGTCATTCGTCATGAATTCGATGGATGTTTAAGTATTGCACTTTTTCATTCATTGTGAAGGTTTTGATCTCGTGAGTTGTCGTAAAAGTTGGATTAAAGTTACTAACCTAGTTTCCGTGTGCATTGTTATTTGAATTAGGTTAACAGGCTTATCAGTAGGCTAAACTCTGCCCGTTTAAATCTACAATGTGAGTCATTCTCTTTTTATCAACAATGTTTTACAATACTCAAATTATTTCCAAAAGTTATAATTACAGGGATTAAGTCTTGGTTATCTTGAAATCACTGGAAAGTGGGGTATTGTGCACATTACTAATTTCTCACGGTTAGGTTCATTAACCTAACAGTGATAATCGTCACTACTTGGGTGAAAGGACCCAATAGTGGTCTGACCATCGTCACCAGGGTGTGACACGGCGCCAGAGAAAAATAAGATAAAAGCCATTGTAATCGCTCTTATGCTGTAATTTATAACTATGTGTAGTTTTATCAAAAAATTGAGTGACTCGCCAGTATTTCCCCCGCTAATAAAATATTTTTAAAACATGTTTCAGGTGACCTGCTGTGAATTAAGGAAAAGTGCTACGGAGCACTAATCAAGCTTGAAGTGGTATCTCAGTTAAATAAATAAACATGTTTTGTAAAACAGGGAATTTCCTCGTGAAATTCCTCCATTGTAAATTACGGGGTTTGTCCCAATTTATGAAATAAAATAATTGGGCATTTTCAAGTTTTAAAAGATCCTGTTAAAATTCCCGCTGCCAACGTATTAATTACCATGGGTTTCTGTCCCACGACACCTGGACCGGGTAAAACCGGGATGGGGGCCGTGACAGAAAAAGGTGGTATCAGAGCCACTGATTTAAGCCAATTAAGTATTTAGAAATACTTAATTTTTCTGATTGCCATTCTGTGATTATGTGAAAATTCAAGTTACAAAATTTTAACTTAAAATTTTGTGTGTTTCTTCATATCTGCTAAATAGCATAAATGAGTTGTCTGAAGCTCTTCAGAATCTCCATCTCCATTCTGTTAATGTGGAAGTTTCCAGAGACTTTTCTGGTTATTTGACCGACGTAGATGAACCTATGGAATTTCAAGCCCAACCTCCGGAGAAACCCAAACCGAAAAAGAAAAGAAGATTCGTGGGCTGGAGGCGTGTGCGTAGGAAGAAACCAGCGACACGAAAAGTTATAAAGACTGAGAATCCAAATGATAAAGGCAAAGGAAAGGAGATCGGGGAAAGTTCAGGACAAGCCCAGGAAATGCCATCCTGGGAAGAGCTGGATCGTAAACTGGCACTTAGTGACCTCATCGGACCTGCCGATGAAAACCTCTTTAATTACCCAGCGGAAGCACAACTTCCAGTTGATCTAGAGCCTGATATCCCAAATCCTATTATCCACACCCAACCGTTACCAGAAGAGCTAGAAGAGTGGTGGACAACTGACTGGCAATTTCAGAATCTCTTAAATAACCCTAATACCTTTTTCCCTCAGTTTGACCCTGAGCCTGCACCAAACCCACCTATGAGCGCAGAAAACTTGGCTGAACTCCGTCATTATGGCGAGGAGCTGATTGATGCAGGAAACCGAATTAGGGATGTGGGAGAAAGAATCTCATGGAAATACGACGAGAGAGAACGTCGTTTCTGAGATGCCAGCTGACTGTGATTGTGTGGTTGTGGGAGTATGTGTTTAATAATAATATAATAATAATAATATAATAATAAAAATATAATCATGTGAAATAACTAAAAATAAAACTTTTGTAAGATAACCGGTGTGTACGGACGCATACTAATATATATATATATATATATATATATATATAAATATCAACGTCGCAAGGTCGACAATTTTGGCTAAATGTGTTGATGTGATTATGTGTGATTATTTTATTATGCTTGGTGATTAATTAAATTGGTGCTAATAACTTATATATATTAATTACCAGATGGAACATGCTAGTAATGAACCAGTTAACGAGGTTAACCAATCTGAGCAAAACAATGGAGAACAATTTCTGAATAGGCAGGATATCGAAAATATCGTTGCTCAAGGAATAGCTAATGCTATTCCAGCAATCCTTGCTGCTGCCCGAAATCCAGTTGAACATCAACCAATTATTCCTAGCAAACGTACTCATGAAGACAACTTCAGTAATAGCGTAAATGGAGGCGGCGACATTAATAATAATGATAATAATGGAATGCAAGCCCCATTCCTTAAAAGAATGAAAGCTGCAACGCCTGGTTGCACTTACAAGGAATTTCTTGCCTGTAAACCTGTCGAATTTGTAGGCAATGAAGGGGCGACTGCTGCACTGCGTTGGTTGGAGAAAACTGAGGCAGTAATTAAAATAAGTAAATGTGCCGAGGAAGACAAGGTCATGTACGCGTCACATCTTTTTAAAGAAGGGGCGCTAGAATGGTGGAATACGGTACTACAAGCCAAAGGAAGCGATATGGCCTATGCCATGAATTGGGAAGAATTTAAGCGTCTGGTGGAAAGAAAATTCTGCCCAGAATATGAAAAGGAATAAATGGCGAACAAGTTCCTGAACCACCGGATGGTGGATGTAGACTGTCGAGGGTATACTTCGACCTTCTTCGAGTATGCTAGAGTTGTACCAACCCTGGCATCGCCAGAACCGGTACTTATTTCCCGCTATATTTGGGGATTGATTGGTGAAATCCGTGATATCGTTAAAGCTGCGAGACCTCGCACAATTGACGATGCAGTGGAATTAGCCAACACTTTGATGGACGGACTGGTACGTACGCGAGAAGAAAATAGAAAGAAGGAAGTGGCCCAAAAGATTACCCAAGGATTCCGTGTGGGTAATAATAGTAGCAATTTCAAGAAAAAGGGCACCGGGCAATGTTCCACTGTTCCATTTTGCAGTACTTGTAAAAGAAAGCATTTTGGAAGATGCAAATGATATTGCAATTTCTGCAAAATTCCAGGGCATCAAGAAGAAGATTGCAGGAGAAAGAAATCCACAATCTGCTTCAATTGTGGAGAAGCTGGACATTTTAGACCAGACTACCCTAAACCGGTCAAACCAGCTGATAACAAAGCCAAATCGGCAGAAGGAACTATCAAGAAGAATGCAAGAGCCTTCCAACTGACTACCCAGGAAGCCGAACTGATCCCTGACATGATAGCTGGTACGTTCCTAGTTCACGACGTTTATGCAAAAGTATTATTTGACTCTGGTGCAAACCAAAGTTTTATAAATACTTCATTCTGCCAAGCTCTTAAACTATCCTTAACCAACCTTAGACAAATTTTTACGGTAGAAACGGCAGATGGGAATTCTGTTAACATAGATAAAGTTTTGCAAGAAGGAAAGATAGAACTTTCAGGTCATAAATTTTCTGCAAACCTGTTACATATGGATTTAGCTGGATTCGATGTCGTACTAGTAATGGATTGGTTAGTAGCCAACTATGCTCGAATCCTATGTGATAAGAATTCCATAGAAATTCGTGCACCCACAGGAGAAGTAATTATGATTACAGGGGATAAGCCGCGAAAAACCATGAAGTTCATTTCAGTAATGAAAGTAGCTAGTTATGAACGAAAGTAAGGAATAGTGTATATGATTTCGGTAATCATAAGCACTAAGGGTAAGGAACTTAAGGAAATTCCTGTAGTATCAGAATACTCGGATGTTTTCCCAGAAGAACTACCTGGATTACCACCCGATAGGGAAGTAGAATTTAGAATTCATCTAATTCCTGGAACTACGCCGATAACCAAGGCACCTTATCGGTTAGCACCCACCGAGATGTTAGAATTGAAAAAGCAGTTAGATGAATTATTAAGTAAAGGATTCATACAACCTAGTTCATCCCCGTGGGGAGCACCAGTGTTGTTCGTAAAGAAGAAAGATGGTTCGATGCGAATGTGTATCGATTATAGGGAATTGAATAAGGTTACAATAAAAAATCGATACCCATTACCTAGGATTGATGATCTTTTCGATCAACTTCAAGGGGCTAGGTATTTTTCTAAGATAGACTTACGCTCCGGATACCATCAATTGAAGGTACAAGAAGAAGACATACCTAAAACTGCTTTCAGAACTAGGTATGGTCACTACGAGTTTACAGTTATGCCTTTTGGACTAACAAATGCTCCGGCAGCATTTATGGACATGATGAATAGAATTTGTAAACTGTATTTGGATAAATTTGTAATTGTCTTTATCGACGATATACTGATTTATTCCAAAAGTCAGGATGAGCATTGTCAGCCCCTGCATGCACTCTTAACTTTGTTAAGAAAGGAAAAGGTTTATGCCAAATTCTCGAAGTGTGAATTTTGGCTACAGGAGGTTGAATTTTTAGGACACATGGTGAATCATGAAGGTATTCACGTAGATCCCTCCAAGATAGAAGCAATCACCAAATGGAAGGTCCCGAAATCAGCTACGGAAGTTAGAAGTTTTCTAGGATTAGCCGGATATTATAGACGATTTATTAAGGACTTCTCTAAGATAGCTGTGCCATTAACTAAGCTAACCTGTAAAACAGTTAAGTTTGAATGGGGACCTAAGCAAGAAGAGGCTTTTAGGATTTTTAAACAAAGGTTAACAAATACCCCAATTCTAGTCTTACCAGAAGGAACAAAAGATTTTGAAGTTTATTGTGATGCTTCTAAGCTAGGATTAGGATGTGTGCTAATGCAACGCAAGAAGGTAATTGCGTATGCCTCAAGGCAATTGAAGAAGCACGAGGAAAATTATACGACGCATGACTTAGAATTAGGAGCGATAATTTTTGCCCTTAAGATTTGGAGACATTATCTGTACGGAAGTAAGTTTACTGTCTATACAGATCATAAGAGTTTAAAATACATATTTGTGCAAAAAGAATTGAACATGAGGCAAAGGAGATGGATGGAAATTCTAAGTGACTACGACTGTGATATTCAATATCACGAAGGAAAAGCAAATGTAGTCGCAGATGCTCTAAGTCGTAAGTATCACGAAAAGCAAAAGCGAATTCGTGCTCTTAGATTAAGTTTACAATTAGACTTAATGGAACAACTGAAAAATGTTCAAGACATAGCAATCAAGGATGATGCTGAAGGAATTAAAGGAACAATAAAGGAATTAGAGCAAGGAACTGGTGGAATTTGGAGATTCCACAAAGGAAGGATTTGGGTACCTAAGCAAGGAGATTTAAGAAACAAGATTTTAGAGGAAGCCCATAAATCTAGGTATACCGTGCATCCTGGTAATAATAAGATGTACCAAGATTTAAGAAATAATTTCTGGTGGATATGAATGAAAAAGGACATAGCTAGATATGTATCTAAGTGTCTAACTTGTTCACAAGTTAAGGCAGAACACCAGAAACCTTCAGGGTTACTCCAACAATTAGAAATGCCTATTTGGAAATGGGAACTAATAACCATGGATTTTGTTACTAAGTTGCCCAAAACCAGAAAAGGTAATGACGCAATTTGGGTAATCGTGGATCGATTAACCAAATCAGCTCATTTTCTACCCATAAAAGAAACCTTTAGCATGGAAAGGTTAGCAAAGTTGTATGTAGATGAAGTAGTATCCTTACATGGAGTTCCACTCTCTATTGTATCAGATAGAGATAGTCGTTTCACTTCACATTTCTGGACTAGTTTCCAAGAAGCCATGGGGACGCGATTAAATTTAAGTACAACTTACCATCCCCAAACAGACGGACAAAGTGAAAGGACAATCCAAACCCTGGAAGACATGCTCAGGGCATGCGTGATAGATTTTGGTGGAAACTGGGAAGACCACCTACCCTTAATTGAATTCTCCTATAACAATAGTTACCATTCAAGTATCAAAGCTGCCCCGTTCGAAGCACTATATGGACGAAAGTGCAGAACTCCAGTTTGTTGGGCAGAAATAGGAGAAAGCCAATTATCAGGTCCCGAAATCGTGCAAGAAACCACCGACAAGATCACTCAAATCAAGGAAAGACTGAAAACGGCTCGAGATCGCCAAAAGAGCTATGTAGATAATCGACACAAGCCACTAGAATTTCAAGTTGGAGACAAGGTACTCTTGAAAGTTTCTCCTTGGAAAGGAGTAGTTCGGTTTGGTAAAAAGGGAAAACTAAGTCCAAGGTACGTAGGACCATTCCCAATAATCCAACGAATAGGACCAGTTGCTTATCGCTTACAACTACCAAAAGAACTAGCCGGGGTACATGACGTATTTCATGTATCCAACCTCAAGAAATGTCTATCTGACGAATCCCTGGTAGTACCTCTTCAAGAGGTAGATGTAAATGAAAAATTAAAATATATTGAGAAGCCACTACAGATATAAGACAAAAAGGTCAAGTTTCTCAAACACAAAAGACTAGTGCTGGTCAAAGTCAAGTGGGATTCAAAGAGAGGACCGGAGTACACTTGGGAGCTGGAATCAGAAATGAAGCGAAAGTATCCCTACTTGTTCCAGTAAATCTCGAGGACGAGATTTTAATTAAGGTGGGGAGGATGTAACAACTCTCATTTAAAATTACTATTTCTTATTTTATTTTGGCAAATAGGAAACCCTAATTGAAACCCCCAAGTAATATTGAATGGCCCCTAAAATTTGCAGAACAATCGGAATTAGGATCAGGGCCCCTAAAACTCAAGGGGGGTATTCCCTAATTGATATTATCATCACAGTTTGTTGTTAAAATCGAATTTCTTCGAACAGTCGACTCACCTGAGCTAGTTAGACACGGGGCTACCCTATGCTAGAGGGGGTACCCGTCGCGCCACGCGACGGCGCCATTTTTCCAGTATAAATAGAGGAGTTTGGCACTTGAAGTTTGGCGTTGGTTCGACATTAAAATTCAATTCGTACACTGAGATATCATCTGATTACTTCAAAAACACACACAGCACGAAATTCTGCCGTGATAACAGGGTAATAACTCGATCACCGCTACGATTTAATGTCCGATCGATAAAAACCAATCCGATGGATGTTTAAGTGCTGCCCAAACTCGGGCTATACTTTGTCATTCGTCATGAATTCGATGGATGTTTAAGTATTGCACTTTGTCATTCATTGTGAAGGTTTTGATCTCGTGAGTTGTCGTAAAAGTTAGATTAAAGTTACTAACCTAGTTTTCGTGTGCATTGTTATTTGAATTAGGTTAACAGGCTTATCAGTAGGCTAAACTCTGCCCGTTTAAATCTGCAATGTGAGTCATTCTCTTTTTATCAACAATGTTTTACAATACTCAAATTATTTCCAAAAGTTACAATTACAGGGATTAAGTCTTGGTTATCTTGAAATCACTGGCAAGTGGGGTATTATGCACATTACTAATTTCTCACGGTTAGGTTCATTAACCTAACAGTGATAATCATCACTACTTGGGTGAAAGGACCCAATAGTGGTATGACCATCGTCACCAGGGTGTGACACGGGGCCAGATAAAAATAAGATAAAAGCCATTGTAATCGCTCTTATGCTGTAATTTATAACTATGTGTCGTTTTATCAAAAAATTGAGTGACTCGCCAGTATTTCCCCGCTGATAAAATATTTTTAAAACATGTTTCAGGTGACCTACTGTGAATCAAGGAAAAGTGCTACGGAGCACTAATCAAGCTTGAAGTGGTGGCTCAGTTAAATAAATAAACATGTTTTGTAAAACAGGGAATTTCCTCGTGAAATTCCTCCATTGTAAATTACGGGGTTTGTCCCAATTTATGAAATAAAATAATTGGGCATTTTCAAGTTTTAAAAGATCCTGTTAAAATTTCCGCTGCCAACGTATTAATTACCACGGGTTTCTGTCCCGCGGCACCTGGACCGGGTAAAACCGGGACGGGGGCCGTGACACTATATGTCCCGGGAACGGGCGGCCGTGAGATTCAGTTTTGGTGGTATCGGTGTTTATCAATTTGGCAGCGGAATTTACATCAGGACCGTAGTTAGGAAATATTTTATCAGAGTAAAACACCATATTTTATATAAGTAAACATATTGGGATAAAACCCATGTTTTCATTACAAACTGATTTATAGGGGTAAACCCCATTTTATTGAAATAAAACATCTTCTTTATTTAGGTAACTTTTATAGCCACTTTTCCAAGCCTTCAGTGCTGTCCAACTGGCTTCTAGTTGGCTTTCACATTTTGTTACCTGAAACGCGTTTAAAAACAATTTGTCAGTAGGAAATACTGGTGAGTGAATCCTAGTTTAATCAAGAAGAGTTTTATCATTTAACAGTATTGAGAGCGATTACAATGTTTACATCTACACAATTACTCATTCAGTATTGTCAATCCTGACTGGTGGGTCATATTACCCATTGACTAACTCTTTGTCCAATGGTAACGTGTTCCACATTTTGTATACAAAAACCCAACATACCGGCAGTAATTAAAGAATTACAAAGACTCAATCACTGCTAATTATAATTTAAAATAATTAAGGTTTTGTAAAAAAAAGTTTGCAAAAAGGTTTACAAAAAGGAGATTACTCACATTGCTATTTTAGGTTTTCCTTTAGGGTTTCCTGGTGATTATCTATAAATTACACACGTACACACATGTTAGTATAATAAGCCAATATTTACATTAGTAATACCCTCCCCAAGACGTTATTCCAAAGACTACGTCGGGCAGAACCTCGACAGCCGTTACGGAACACTGGATCAATCGGGCAGCGTATCCAATACCTAACCGGGGTTATGATACTTACAAGGGGCAGAACTTCGTTATTTAGGGGGGTATTATTCCTGAGAATTATTTTATCTATGCAGAAATTAGAGAGAGAGATCGAGAAATGAACGACGGAAACTGAAGGCTGAGGGCCTTCCTATATAGGCGACCTTTCGACTTCCCTCGCGGCCCGCGTAAGCCGAAGGATGATCCTTTGCGGCCCGCGACGTAGGTTTGTAGGCTCTAGGGCTGCTGATTCGTCGAGTTTAGCTTTGACACGATCATGACACGTGGCAGCCTGGGGGCTCGCTCTGGCTCCAAGCTCTCGCGCCCCGCGTAGACCCTGGGGTGGTCTTACGCGGCCCGCCAGAGACCCATTTTTTTTTGTTTTTATTTAATTTTAATAATAGTAAAGGTACCCGGGCCCGTTTTTGCATACGGGGTGTATTTTAGGACATATAGGGACATTTAAAATATATTTGGGGGTGTCAAAAATTATTTAGGAGGGTTGTTATACAATACAGACACGACACGTCAGCAAAAGGGCAGATGCGGTAATCTGCCGCCTGACAACACACCAACCTGTCGTCTGTCACCTCACCAACCCGCCTGCAAACGTCAGAAAAAAGACAACAGAGGCACGACACCTGTGTGCTGAAAAGTATACGTCAAATCAGTAGATGAAAATGGAAAAGATACACCTGTAATCGTCATACCCAAAAGATGACTCCGTACAAAATGACGTCATGAAAACGACAAGAACATTCATTGTTATCACCTTGGGTACGTGCCATTACTCACAAAACATTCACCTTTCAGTAGTCTTGGCTCCGCGCACGCAAAGATGCGTACACTAACCAAGACTAGGGGGACTTGTAGAGGAATATACTAAATCACACCATTAATTTCATACCAGAGACACGTGGCAGGAGGACATTCAATACAAGGTCATAATATTCTATCTTACGGTGGACTCGCATGCTGCCCATGCACATCCTGAGTGTGGATGCCTTTTCCACCAATGAGAACAAAGATGGCGTTAGCACACTCATGCACATCATTAACATGGAATGGTCCCCACCATTAAGAGCATGACAAGTGTCGCTAAAACCGTTAGGGCAGTGGGGACCGCCACACTGGGAGGAAAGCGACGTCTAACTAAATCCACCATAAATAGAAGAAAGATTTACACCTCTCATGTAAGGTCTCTCTCTCTCTCTCTCTCTCTATATATATATATACTCTTAACCTAAACCCTAATTCTAAACGAATACTTATTCTTTCGTCTAAGGGTGGTCACAGAAAGGAATCCCATCATGTGGCGAGCCTAACGGTGTATTGTTTTATAGGTAGTCACCGGTGAACGAAGTTTGAAGTCTCTCTTAGGCCGATTTTGCTAATGGAACCGATCGAAGCCATACCACGCTAAGATTTAATTCTTCACTATGATTACATCACATTCCTTTTTTTTATAATTAAAAAAAAGCAACAACATTTATGGAATATCCTACCACCTTTCCAATGGTATTTCAAATGCTAACTCCAGCTAGTTGGTAAGTCATTACACGTAAAGCTCATTTGGGGTTTCCGATGGTATTATACAAATTTTTTTCTTTCGTTTGATTTAAGTTGGGCTTTAACTTGATCTATTAATTTCTCTCTTAATATACATAAATTTAAGCCTTTTAAAAGAACAAGAGCAAGGCTAAAGGCTTGTTTGTGTTTGTTTATTTACTTTAACTGAATAAACAAACAAACAAACATGAACGCCAAAAATAACATAATTTCTTGTTTATGTTTGCTCGTTAAGAAAAATGATTGTATTCCTGTTTGTCAATTAATATATTCTAAACTAGCGAAAATGGACGAACAAAAATGAAGGTGCTCTTATTCGCCAGTCTATCACCTAATGCGGCTTTAAAGTTTGAATGTGGCCATGGATTCATTCATGATGGCTATTGGAATTATTAATAACCAATAATAAATTTAAATAAATATGTAAATGATTAAATACAAATGAACATAAATAAACATTCATAAACATAATGAATTAGCAAGATATGAGTCATGTTCGTACTTTTAATTATATACACAATTTTTATCCATGTTCGTTTGTTTAATAAATAAGCAAACTTTCATATCAAACGGTTCACAAAAAAATTACTAATTGTTTGGTTCATTTACACTGCTACATAGTTTTTTTTTTTTATTGTGAGCAAAAAGTGGATATATTTTTTTTATTTTTTTTTTTGGTTTGGACAACATTTGTATTTTTAAGTTGAAAGGTGAAACACATTACAGAATAATATTAAATAATATTAAAAGTAATGTTAAAACCAACTGTTACTAGTATATTAATAACCTTTGCATTTGTTATCACAACTTGACGCTTTGGCCGAGTGGTTAAGGCGTGTGCCTGCTAAGTACATGGGGTTTCCCCGCGAGAGTTCGAATCTCTCAGGCGTCGAACATTTTCATTTTTGCTGTTTTTGTGTTACTTTTTCAGGCACTAAACATCCTCCACCAAAAAGGCCAAGTATAATGGATTGAGTGATGGCCATACCACTTTTGAATGTAACCCATACTCATAATAATTGCAATGCATGCCCCCTTTCCAAAACAGATGATAAGTGTATTTAAAATAACCTGTGTAGTTCGGTCAGTATCAGATATGACATCGATACTTTGGTATAAAAATCGAAGGAACAAACGAAAAAAAAAATGTCGAAGGAACAAACGAAAAAATAAAATCGTGATATACCCAAAAGGATATCCTAACACGAGTTATTACATCAACTTAAAATCACAAAAAAAAAACGAATATCAATGACGATCATGAACTCATGATAGGAGAGAAGTGGTACTGTTGTTAAATTGGAATCAACACTATACCGATATTGTTGGGAATATGAGTTTCGTTCGTCATGTTATTGGCACTTGATATAACTTACGATACAAAAAAAAAAAAAAATACTCTCGTGGATCATGGTACCGGCACTTGATATGGCTCACGATACAAAAAAAAAAACCATACTCTCGTGGATTTAACTCATTTATAACCAAAATTTATACCAGAAACCACAAAAACAATTACGTATACCACTACCGAAGTTGTTCAGGTGGTTTCGATTCAGCTCATCACGGCAAAAAACAAAAAAAATCAATTGTATTTGACCCGTATGATTTTGAACAAAACTTTTACTTAAATGTAGATAAAAATAAGCATGTCACAATGGTAAATTAGGTATTTTATAAAGTATTACATTATATTATATAAATAACAAAATGAGTAAACAATGTCAGTTTATAAGAAAAAAAACTACATGTTAGGTAGTTTTGATACATGTACGTTTGTGTTTTGATTTGTTAAATCTTAACGCCGTTAACATTTTGATGACAACAAATATATATTCAAGCAACATCGTGGTAAATATCACGGGCCTTGCCACTTGCGGAAAATCCACACTATACGTTCATGGATCTGGACATGTGGATCCAAACCGATCACTTCATCTTATGATTGGTGGACGATGCAAAGTCCATCCTTTCTTGTAGAGTGTGAATGTCTGACACGGCACTGAATTCATGGGTTTGGGTTTAGCCTCAACAGGTTTAGTCCAGTTTTGGGCTCAAGTGTTGAACCTACCTTGTTGTGTTCGTGTCAACCCGATGGATTTGCGCGGGTTGACATGTATAACCACTTATCTTTATCAGTGGTTTAAAATGTTTCATATAATAACTTAAAAATTTGGGTATCTTTTATGTTGAAAAAGAAATTAATAAAAAATATTTGGCATAAAATTGCTTTGAACAAATAAAAACAATGTGTAAATTTGAGTTTTAAAGTACAAAATTGTAAAACAGTAAAATAAATCTGATTTAGATTAAGTTGGTAGTGTTCATGTCAATTTGTGAATACACATGCTCTGTTCAGGTTCATATGTGTGAGTGCGTGGCACGATTTTTGAGTTTGTGTATTTTCATGTCAGGGTCGACCAGTCAACCAGCGAACACAACGCGTTTAGCAGCCTGATTACATGGGGTTTCTCCGTGATATGAATCCAAAAAAATAACTTTTATGAGATATCCAGTTGATTGTAGTACATGAAAAATGAGTAGTTTTAGAAATGGTATTGTGAAGTACAAGAAGGCAGTGAAGAATTAAGGGAGTGATATAGATGTAGTTTATGTAGTGAGTGTTAGCGCTCCTGCCCCGGTAGAGGTGTACAAAAAATTGGTTCGGGAACTGGAATTAGTTTGTAACCTGGAACCTGTTTGGCAAGAAGTTGTTATGAACCAAACGGAACCACATGTTTGTAATCGGGTGGGACCCCTTTATCAAAACCGGTTAAAACTGAATTGAACTACAGAACTAGTAAAAACCCGGATTGGGTTTGAGCCGAAGCGCGGAACCGGTTCTTTTCACTTAGAAACCGATTTGGGAAAAAACGGTTTGTAAATATGGTTGTCGGATGAGTGATTAACTCAGACTAACGAGATGTGAGATAACAAACTGGCTAGTTGGATGTCATATTGTCATTGCATCATAAAACATAAAAGTCATTTGGGTTTTTCCAACGGTAATATATATTTTTCTTTCTTTCTTTTTACTCAAGTCGATTTCTAAATCAAAGTATAATTTTTTATAGTGAAAACGTTGATAAATTTTTTTATTTGGTTTAATCGAATTATAATTTTTTATAGTGAAAACGTTGATAAATTTTTTTATTTGGTTTGGATAAGAGTTTAGTGGATCACAGTATAAGATAATATGTTATAAAAATGCTAAAACAAAGTAACTAATATATTTTATTCTTGTGGATATTCTAGCATATTCCGACGCTTTGGCCGAGTGGTTAAGGCGTGTGCCTGCTAAGTACATGGGGTTTCCCCGCGAGAGTTCGAATCTCTCAGGCGTCGTACTTTTTGATTTCTCATTTTTGAAGTTTTTGTGTTGTTTTTTCTATCAAGTGTAATGTAACGTAATGGATGGACCGATACCATTTTTTAAATGTAAGCCATACTCATATTAATTGCAATCCATGCCCCCTTCCAAAACAAATCGATGAGTGTATGTAATATAACAAGTGGAATTCGGTTGGTATCAAAAATGACACTAACACTTGGTATAACAATCGAAAAACAAAACAAAAAATAAAGCCGTGGTATGTGTAAGAGTATATCGACGTTACATCAACTTAAAACCATAAACGAATATCAATAACGACCTCCATACTGTGTCGATTTTGACCTACCAACATCGGTTTCAGTTTCGTACTATGGAGGTCGTTATTGATATTCGTTTATGGTTTTGAGTCGATGTAACGTCGATATACTCTTACACGTACCACGGCTTTATTTTTTTGTTTTGTTTTTCGATTGTTATACCAAGTGTTAGTGTCATATATGATACCAACCGAATTCCACTGGGAATATTAGTTTTCTTTGTCATGTTACCAACGCTTGATATAACATACGATAAATTTAATCGACTAAATACAAGTCATTTCTCAACGAAATTTAAACCAGAAACCATAAAAACAGTTACGTGTATGCTACCGAAGTTGCCTGGACGGTTTCGATTCGGTTCGTCAAGGTAAAGAACAAATAATAAATTATATTTGACTCGTTTGATTTTGAACATAACTTTTATTAAAATGTACATAAAAATAAGCATGCCACAACGATATATTAGAAATAATTGTTTGAATGCGGCTTAAATATAGCTGTTTTCAGTTGTTTTCAATGCACCAGTTTGGCAGTTTGATTACAAGTATGATTAGCAGTTTCTTTAGTTAATTGATAGTGGTTAGCTAGGACTAGTTAAGAGTGGTTAGTTAAAAATGTTAGAGATTAGTTCTTGGAGGGAAAATTTTAATTTTATAGACTGGGTTGCATGTAAGCATGTTGGAGATCTAAAATAGGGGGTATTTTATTTTTTTCACAAAAATTTAAACGTGTATATAACGGTGGGGACTCAATTGTTGAAAAAAAATGCAACTTTGGGGTACGTTGAAAAATAAAAGAGAGGCGCACTCAACATACAATCTGGTGTTAACAATAAGGACTCAAATTACTCAACAACTTTTATGAGATATCCAGTTGATTGTAGGCATGGTTGTAAAAATCTCGACTAGTCTCTGATTAATCGCCGATTAATCACTAATCGGAGGTTTACCGATTAATGGCCGATTAATCACTAGGCAGTCAATGACGGTCCTATTCTGGCCAACTTTTGGCCAGACGTCGGCCAAATTTCGACCAAACCATATAAATTTCTTCCAATTACTTAAAAAATGGGTCAATGAGGGGTTAAAACATGTCTACTTTAAAAAACTACATATTTATATGAAAAACTCAATCCGATTAATTCCGAGTAATCCCTATTAATCCTGATTAATCGCTAGTCGGTACCCCACCGCCCGACTAGCGCCTAGCGATTCTTACAACACTGATTGTAGGACATGAAAAATGATTTCTTCATGTGATTTAACCTACCCGTCTTGCCAATGGTATTTTAAAAACGGTGTTGTGAAGTATAAAAGGCAGTGAAGAATAAGGGAGTGATATGGATGTAGTTTATTTAGCAAGTGTTAGCACTCCGCCGTAGAGGTGTACAAAAACCCAATTAAGGAATCATAATTAGTTTGTAACTCGGAACTGGTTTGACAAGAACCGGCTATGAACCAAACCAAACCACATGTTTGTAATCGGGTGAAACCCCTACATCAAATTCAAAACTGGTAAAAGCCGAACCAAACTGATAAAAAAACGAAGCCGGTTTGAACCGAACCAATCCTTTGCACTTGGAAACCTTTTTGGCAAAAAAAAGGAAAAAAACAGTTTGTACATATGGTGGTGGGACGACAATGTTTGGAGTGATTTTGTAGCGATAAAGTACAAGATGGGAGAATATCCTAATTACAATAGTATGAAGTTCGAGTACCCGCGAATGAGCATGTAATTTCAACATTTTTCTTTTTCAACCGCTTAACTAACTAAAGACATGGGCGTAGCATAGTGGGGGCCGGGTGGGGCGCCCGACCCCCGAACTTTTCGCTCAGTAGTGTTCTGTATGTAGTTTTCGTATAATTTTTTTTAAGTATATCCGTTTTCGACCCCTCGGTTTATGAGTTTTTAGGTATAATTTTAGGTCCGATGACTTCCGACCCCCCGGTCGGAAATCTCAAGCTTCGCCACTGACTAAAGAGATTTGGTTTAACAATTAATTAATTGACAAACGGGTTAGTTGGTAAGTCATTGCATCATAAAACTCGACTTGAATAAAAAGAAAGTAAAAAAAAAAAGTATCTGTTATCGTACTTTTATGATGTTCTAACAACTAGTATATGGGGAAAAAAGTTTAGAATTGTTGATAAACTAGTAAATTTATATTCTTGGGGTTAATATAACATATAGCGACGCTTTGGCCGAGTGGTTAAGGCGTGTGCCTGCTAAGTACATGGGGTTTCCCCGCGAGAGTTCGAATCTCTCAGGCGTCGTATCTTTTTAACTTTTCTGTGTGTTTGTTGCCATACCATTTTAAATGATGGCCATACTAATATTAATTCTCCTCGGGGTCAGATAACTTAAAATACAATTTTTGCTAGGAATTCGGATGAGGTATGTAGTATACATGTGCCTAGTGGTGCACAAATCGGGTTTTTTTAAAAACCGGTTTCGGGTATGGCACCGAGTTCGGGTAGGATCGGGTTTTACAAAATCGGGTTTTTTTAAAAACCGGGTCAGGTCCGGGTCCGGGTTTTCTACCAAAAAATGTATACCCTATATACCCGGGTTCGGGTAGGGTCCGGGTTCGGGTATACAAAACCCGGGTATTATAATACCCTATTTCCGGGTTCGAGTATTCATCGGGTAGGGTTCGGGTATGCATCGGGTTGGGAAAAACCCGCATCGGGTATTAAAAAAACCTGACCGGGTATTAATGCTTCTTGCACATTCAAAGAAGGGACCCGCATCAGCATTGTTGGACGGACTGGGAGCGGAAAAACAACATTAATAACTGCACTCTTCCGTCTGGTAGAACCTGATAGTTGAACAATTCATATAGACGGTTTGGACATTTGCTCTATAGGACTAAAGGACCTCAGAATGAAACTAAGTATCATCCCTCAGGAACCAACACTTTTCAAGGGTAGTATAAGAACAAACCAGGTATTTATAAAAACAGGTTCCGGGTATTTATAAAAACCGGGTTTCGGGTATAAACCAGGTATAAAAAAAACCCGGTTTCGGGTTCGGGTTTTAGATCAAATATGAATACCCGGTCCCTACCCTATGGGTAGGGTCGGGTTCGGGTATAGTAAACTCGGTTTTTATAATACCCGGTTCTGGGTTTTTTTTTCCGGGTCCGGGTTTTTTGTGCACCACTACATGTGCCTGTGGATGGCCATAGTCCATACTAATATTAATTGCAATGCATGCCCCCTCGGGTCCGTAAATTAGACGCACGAGGAAGAGATAGCACTTGTAACGAGCGTCGTATTCGAAATCTACCTAACGCTTAATTAGGGTTTTTTTTTATATTCTAATTATGTTTTTTTTTAGATTTGTAATCCTTTTTTTAGGATTTTGTAATTTTTAGGAATTTTAATAATAATTTTAGGCTTTTTTTTTAATTTTGTGTGTATTTTTATAATAACTGAAAAAAAATTATAACACGTGCCACGCGGGCTAGCCACGCCCCGTCATACCGACCCAACATGCCCCTCGAAGTCCACGTGTCAACCCATGTCCCAAACCCTCGCCCCACCATACCCCACGGTCTTAGTATGTGAAGTATGGAAGAAAGGTGTATATTAATTAGATCAAGAATAAAAACCGAATCAAACAACTCATACTCTAATTAATAGGGGTTGGCTACGGTACAAACCATATTTATCTAATAAACCGTGAGAACAGATTCTAGCACTTAAAAAAATTAAATTAGCACATACTAAAATAATACATACATAAAAGTAGCACTTTTGAAGTATATTAGCACATCAAAATTAATCAAGATAATTGATTTTAGCACATGTGTGAATAATATCAGCACTTTTCTTTACGAATAATTATATCAGCACATTGAAAACAAAAAAAAAATCCAAATAAATAATTAATTGCTTGTTAGCATAATTATAAAGAATTCAATATAATTGATATTATTTAGGTTATTATTTTACTATTTCTCTATAAATGGTTGGATGACACATGACACTTTTTAAATTGGTTTGAACCGCTATAAACGGATTTACCGCCGGTACATAAGACATACCGTATTCGGGTTTTACCGGCCTTTATCGTACCGGACTCGTGTCCGATATCCAGTTTAACCGGTATAACCGGCCGGTTCGTACCGGTATTTAAAACATTGCATTTAAGTATTCATATTGGTTTGTTAATTAGATTTTGTTCATGTTATAATGACACGTTCATTTGGTTATTTTTGACCTTTGAGTTCAATCTAGGGATGAGCATTTGGTATTGTATACCGGTACTGTACCGGTTCAGTACCGGTATCGAATTTTTCGTACCGATTTTTTTGGTACCGATACCGGTACCTACTTTTTGGCATTTTTGGTATTGGTAACGGTTCGGTACGGTACCGGTAAAATACCAATTTTACCTTCGAATACCGATACCGTACTGAATATTTCAATACCAGCACCACTACCCAGTTTTAACGAATTTCGGTACTGAATATTTAGATACCGGTACCAATACGACACTCATCCCTATTTCAATCCTTACCACAATCCGATTTGTCATTGGCAGCAGTAACTCCAGATATAATTGGAATTGGAAGCGGCCGCTGGAGGTTGGTCAAGAAGTAGATGAGTTGATCGATCTGTGTAGTTTTCTGCACAGCCTGGAGTTGAAGGAGGTTAAAGATAGATGGCTCTGGTCAGGTTCTGCGGATTCTCAGTTCAGCGTTGGTTCGGTGAAGTCCGCTTTGGCCGACTATATGTAAGTGGATCCCTTGGAAGTGTAATGTGTTTATTTGGAGACTCGGGCTGAATAAGTTGGCTTCTATGGACGCTCTTAGAAAAAGAAATATCGCTGTGGAAGATTGCTCTTGTGTGCTTTGCGGAGATGCGGACGAGACTGTGGAACACTTATTCACCTCATGCGGGTTTACGTCAACAATTTGGGCCTTAATTAGCTTGTGGTGTAAAATCCCGAATATATACGCTTTTTCGACCAAGGACCTCCTTGAACTTCACGAAGATATTGGAGTTAAAGGTAGAAAAAAAGTGGTGATTCAAGGTATTATCAAAATCGGGTGTTGGTGTATTTGGAAGGCAAGGAACGATCATATATTCAATAATAAGGATATTATAGTAGAGGGGATCATTCCGGAAATAAAATCTTTTGGTTTCTTTTGGTATAACACTAGATCGAAAGGAAGTATAGTTAGTTGGGAAGATTGGTGTAGTTTTGTAAATATGTAATTTGGTGTTTCTTTTGTGTTTGGGCCTCCTCGTCTTGAGGTTGGTGTTTGTTCTTAATGAAATTCTCCTTTAAAAAAAAAAAAAAATCCGAAGTCACCATACCTTTAAAATAATAAATATTAATTTATTAGCAATCAATATCTTCTTAACTACAACATTAAAAAAAACCCTCACATTGACACACTAGTTATCCGCATGTGCAAACGATATAAATGTAAGCAACAAAACTATAAAATATATAGATTTGACATCGAAAGGAGTAATAAATAATTGTGAGTTTACGTATCCTCTCAACTAGTCAAAACTCTCCTCACCACCAAAATCATGCCTTCTATCATCACCACCACCACGACCACCACAAACAACCGCCGCAGATTATGGCGGTTAGGAAAAAAGAAGAAGCTACCGACGATGAGACTGGGCGGCCAGCGGCATTCACAGGGAGGCAGGGGATCTGGATCCACAATGGTAAGGTTAATCCAACGGGTAAGAATTAGGTGGCTCAAGTTGAAGAAAGCGCGTGTTCTAAAGAAGCTAAAAGAGTATTATTTATGTGTTTTGAAAGACATAACGGAACGCGATAGAAGCTTGGAGAAGCATAACCAGCTGCTTCTTATGGAGACGTCGTTCGCAGTCCCGGTTATGGGGATCTCGATTAACTCGTTCAGGTGATATTTGAATATGGTTTTCATGTAGTGCGATGATGCATTTTGATGTGGTTTTAGGTCAGGTTTGAATTCTATTGTAATAAGTAATAAGTAATAACTTCTTGTTGAAAAACATATATCAACTTTTTTTCGTATTTTAACGTAACATGTGAATGTGAATATATGTGTCATGTTTAATTATCTCTCTTTTAATTATCAAAATCTGGTCCAATAGGTGTTCGAGTTGGGTGTCTCACTGTAAGCAGCCTCTTTATTTCTACGGGGTAGAGGTAAGGCTGTCTACATCTTATCCTCCTCAGACCAGCGGCGGATCTAGAAAATCCGCCAAGCCGTAACGTTTTATAAATAAACCGTAACGAAATCGAAAAAACCTTAGATTTTTCCAAAATTTACACTAATTTTTCTAAATTTTTCTGAGCCAAGCCGTAGCGAGCGTTGCCCTCTGGCATAAGGTAGCTCCACCACTGTCTCAGACCCTCCTTAGCTTTGCTATTGGTAGGATTTACTGAATATGAGTATCATGATGATGGTGATGGTCCAATAGGTGATACACATCTATTATCAGTTTTTATTATTTTTTTATATACAATTTCAAAAGCTCTATGTGTATATTGTATAAGCTTTAATTGTACGTAATACATTTTATTTTTCTTTCTTTTAGTTTAAATTTTAATAAACCCTATACTTTATAAATTTATTGTTATAAAGCTTTTTAGTTTTTTTTCCTTTTTTTACGTGAGTTTTGTTACCGTTTCGACTTAATTATTCTTTTTTAGAATAATGTTTTAGGTTTCAGTCTCAATTTGGCGACTTAACATGATGCAATGCACACACGTACATAGTTCAACGTTTTTACGTCTATTTTTTTGTTGGATTTAAAGGTTCCGCCGCAATATACAGATACTAAATACTAGTTATAAATATATTTATCTCACACCACTTTTGTGGAAACAAACATATCATCATACTATTAGGTCAAAGATTAATGATTTCAGTTTATAGATAAGGACAATTTAATAATTTATACCACCATTAAAGTTAGGGTGTACCTATTTGCACACTCATTTGCCTATTGGCACACCCAAAAGGTGTTTTTTGTCTTATATGCATACCCTGCTGTGTCGAGCTGTGGCCAAAGCGCGGCGTTTTGGTCCGGTCAACCAGACAAAAACTGACGTGTGTCTGACGGGTCTGTTGACCGGACCAAAACGCCGAACTTTGGCCGCGTTTTGGTCCTGTCAACCAGACAAAAGTCTGACACCCGGTGTGGTTGACAGGACCAAAACGCGGCCAAAGCTCGGTGCTTTGGTTCGGTCAACAGACCCGTCAGACACGCGTCAGTCTTTGTCTGGTTAACCGGACCAAAACACCGCGCTTTAACAACAGCTCGACATTACAGGGTATGCATATATGACAAAAAACACCTTTTTGGGTTGGCTATCTACACACTTGGTGTGTAGATAGTTTGAGCATAAAGGGTATTTACAATACTTAAGGTTGTAAACTTGTAATTAAATATTGAACTGTTTGACGAATGGTTTAATTTATTTAGTAAATAAAGGAACATGAACGGCATTTTTTGATTTAACAAATGAACACAAATACAAGTGTCGAACACAAATACATGTGTCGTTCAATCATTTACGTTCATAAGCTAAAGCTAAATAAACAAAAACAAATAATAGTAATAATAATAGTAATAATAATAATAATAATAATAATAATAATAATAATAATAATAATAATAATAATAATAATAATAATAATATCTTTTTTTATGAAATGCTTGGTGTTGTCAAAATCACATTTGTTTTTTTCCCTTCTAAAATAGTGGTAGCATTTAGTGGGAAGTGTTAATGATTGATAATATGATACCGGGGAACAAAATTATGGGCGATAGGATAAAAGTGATCACACATCAACCTTTTCCCGTTATCTTATTCTTTAAATGGAAAAGTGAAGACCAACTCCTGTTTACGTAGTTAAGTTAGAATTGCAGTTTGAAACATTCAATTAGCTTTTAATAATATCATACTCTCGGTTTTTAGACAAAAACATACTGGGCAGAACCGCTTACTACGTTTTGAAATTGGTTTACCGGGTTTTAGAAAAAAACATACTGGCCGGTGGGTCAAGTTAAGGCTTCTAATTGTAAGAAGTGTAAGAAGGATTTATAGAGTGACAAGTGTCCAATAACCTAAAACTTAACCCACTATATCACCACCAAAAACCTAAACACCCACCCCACCACCACCCAAAAACCTAAACCCCCTCTCCCCCCCCACCCAAAAAAAAAAAAAAAAACTATACCTCACCAAAAAAACCCCAAAAAAACCTAACCCCCACCCCCCAAAAACCTAAAAAAAAACCTAACCCCACTTCCCCCGGGGCAATAAAAAACAAAACAAAAACTATACCTCACAAAAAAAAACCCCCAAAAAACCTAACCCCCCCCACCCCCACCCCCTAAAAACCTAACCCCCCCCCCCACCCCCCAAAACCCTAAAAAAAAAAAAAAAAAAAAAAAACTAAACACCCACCCCCACATTTCTCAATTGTTCTTTATTGGTCATTTGAAGTTGATCCAAAAGGCCATGTTAATGCATTAGGACATTTAGACTTTCCCAAAAATGGATTTCCAACAGTGAAATTTGGAAATGAATATTTTTGAAAGCTTTTTTCATTAAAAATTTTTTCTTTCTTTTTGAGTAAAAGATTTTCTGAATTCATTTTTTCATCAAGTTGATATCAGAGCCATGTGCTCGTTTTTTAAGAAGAAGGGATTAGTTCCTGTTTCCTTAAAAAATAAACAACTTTAAAATAAATTTTAAACATTTTCTTAAAAGAAAAAATTTAAAATGAGTTTTAAAAATTCGTTTGAAGATTCGAAAGAATCAAACGAACAAGAAGTAATTGAAGTTTTAAATTTCAGTGAAAACGAAAAAGGTTTTGTATCAGATTACATGATTAACTCTGATCAATTAACTAAAATTAACAAGCTTAAATTCAAGCTTGACATAAAACAAGTTTTTAATCAAACAAAAACTTTACAAAGCTTAGTTTCTAAAGCTTATACAAGAAAAAATAAAGTATTTTATTGTTTTAATACTGAAGAACTTTCAGGCGACATAAAAAATACAGCAGGTGAAGTTTATTTGCCACTCTTAACAAATGGTGAAATAGCAAAAAAGCTTTTGCATATTAAACCAGAGTTGAGAAAGTCTCTCAATATGGTACACATAGGAGCGGTTAAAATCCTCCTTAAAGCTCAGTTTAGAGATAGAATTAATTTTCCTATAAAAATGACACTAGTTGATAATAGAATTATCAATAGGCAAGATGCTCTTCTGGGAGCAATTCAAGGAAATTTAGCTTATGGTAAATTTATGTTTACTGTCTATCCTAAATTTGCTTTACATCGAAATTCAAAAGATTTTGATAAGACTTTAAGTTTCATACACCAGTGCGAAAGAACTGACCTTATGGAACCTGGTAATAAAGTTTTTACGATTAATTATTTAATCTCGTATGCTTTAACCAACAGTACTCATTCAATCGAGTATAAGGAAAATGAAAATATAACTCTTGAAGATATATTTTCTGAAATTGGAATTGTTGAAGGGTGTAAGTTTTCTGAACCTTCACAGTTAAAAGAAAATTGGGCAATTGATATTGCACGCAATAAACAAATTCTAGGATTCGAACCTAGACACAGTTATGCTGGAAACTCTTTACAAATAGGAGATTCAAGTAATACTGAACAAATAATTCGTTCTATGTCACATAGAATAGATGGATATGGAAAAAATTTAAAATAAATTATTGGAGAGTAATGTCTTCAAAACCAATTTTAAATTATTTACAATATCTTAATCAACAAATCACCTATGAAGAGGCTGATATACAATTTGGATTTATGAGAATAAATCAAATTAAAGAAAATTTTATGTTAAGTCATAAAACAAAAATTCTTAATATAAAGATTGTTAAGGAAAACATTTTTGCTTCTAAGCAAAAAATTCTTGAGCTTAAAGCTAAGAAAGCATTAATCTCTGTAGCATCAGTTCTCTGAGTATAATTGAAGAACTGGTTAGAGAATTAACCAAGAAGGTAGAAGATTTGTCTACCAATGAAAATCTTGAAACAATTGCTGCCAAGATTATCAAGGATGTCTCTGACAAACTTGATGAAAAAATGAATTCAGAAAATCTTTTACTCAAAAAGAAAGAAAAAATTTTTAATGAAAAAAACTTTCAAAAATATTCATTTCCAAATTTCAATGTTGGAAATCCATCTTTGGGAAAGTCTAAATGTCCTAATGCATTAACATGGCCTTTTGGATCAACTTCACATGACCAATAAAGAACAATTGAGAAATTCTTTTAGAAAAATAAATCGAAAGATTTCTATGCATTATTTCTATTTAGAAAGAAATAATCAAAGAATTTTGGAATTACATTCAGATTGGAGTATTCATCCTTCTGATAAACTTTTTGAATTGAATGATTTAAAAAGAAAAAATTCTTTTATGAAAAAGGATATTCAAAGACTTAGAGAGACATAAATTATTTTATCTGTTGGATAGAATGATTTCAATTCCTCAAAAGTTAGAAGAAATCTTTTTTGATCAAATGGAAACCATTCCACTTGAACATATGCATGAACTTGTTCATCTCATGTCATTAGATGATGATGAATGTGAACAAATGTTTTCTGAAAATAAAATCTTAAATGAAAGATATTTTCCTGAAAATAAAGAACGGATTTTTCCTTTATCTGTAAAGGATGAAGAACCTGAAACTGAAGAAAGCTCTTAAGACATTGAAACGTCGTCATACCATAGAACTGCTAACAGTAGACGTTTTAATAAAAAGAATACGGAATTTTCCATGCCGTATCATAAAGGTATACCTAATTCTAATAGTAATATAAATGGTAGTTCAACTACTATTGATACTATTAATATTGATTGTATCTTTGGCCTCGATAAAAGAAAAGAGGTAATTAACAAATGGAACACTGAAATCAGGCTAATTATTCAGACTAATTCAGATGAATTTTCTAATGCTAAGGCTTTGTTATTATTAATGGAACATAAGTCTGCAGGGATAATTCAAAATTTCATCAAAGGTACAACTTGGGATGAAAATATGAATGGTGATGATCTTTTTGATCAAATCATAAATGCAATATATATGATGTTTTTAGGTCTCGACTTTATAACAAATAAAGACCATGAAAATCAAAAATTGCTAGAAAAAGCAAGACAAAATCTTGCAAAAGCACAAATTTGTGATATTTGTTTGTTAGACGATTTTACTTGTCTTTATGAAACAAATCTATACAAATTAAGTACAGGTGAATTCCACTCTTGGATTGAGGCTTACTTAATGAAGATTCCTATCGTTGGAGAAAAAGCCAAAGAACGATGGAACAAAGAAAAGAATCAATTTACGATGCATTCTCTTGGGTTTGCAACAAGAATTGTCAAAGAAGAAATTGCGGTTTACTGTGATTTTTCTGATAAACAAAAACAGCTAAAACGTTTTAACAAAAGCTGTTGCAAAAAACTTACTGAGTTACCACAATTAACTTTTGGTTGTGAACCAGTAAAAGATGAAAAATTTTTCAAAAAGAAATATAAAAATAAATATAAAACAAAAACTAAAAAACGTTTTTGGAAAACCAAGAAAAGAAAGTTTTCTCCTGGAAAATACTTTTCAAAAGAAAAACCTAACGTTTGTCCGCAAGGGAAGAAAAAATGTCGTTGCTGGATATGTTCTGAAGAAGGACACTATGCCAACGAATGTCCCAACAGACAAAAGTTTCCGGAAAAATTAAAAATTATTTCGAAAGCGGAAACTGGAGGATATTTTCCTTCTGAAAATATTTTTGATGGCTATACGCAAGTATATACATTAAAAATATTAGACGACATGTCATCTGATTTTTCTACAGAAGACTCAGAATGAAGTCCAACCACTTTTTTAGTTGGGGGGATAAAGATAAACAAAACGATTTTGAAATTTGTTGATTAAAAAATTATTTATTTCCTGAAAACAAAAATTTATCTGGAAATAATAAACATTTTGTCAAATGGCAGACAGGGTTTTCAAGATATTCATTCAACAATGAACATCTAAAGGGGGCCAAAAACATGTTAACTGATAACTTGACACGAGTTTTTCAGAAATCGTAAGCAATGATGTCATGGTCATTCTTACTCCTATAAATAGAAGGATTTCCTCCACCAAAAATCATCACTTTCAAGTTACAAAAAACTTTTAAAAAGAAAGGGGGATGGAAGATTTAAAGGCTTTACGCCTAAAAGAAAAATTTCTTTTGATAGAATTAAAAGCTATTCAAGAAAAAATAGCTCTCTACGACGAAAGTCTAGACACAACTGTTAATTCAGAGCAGGATTCCAAGAGGATACAATCTGAATCTAGTCCTTTACAAACGGCTAAAGGTAAAGAAAAATCAAGTCCGTTGATTCCTGTTGCTTTGGAAAAAAGCAATTATAAAGTTAATGAAGAACTACGATCTTCATCTAGCCCAGTAGCAAACGGCTCTGGTAAAGGCACATCAAATCCGTTGATGGCTGACAGTTTGACAAAAACTGAACAGGTCTCTTTTAGACCAAGTTACTCCCAAGTCACACAAATTCCAGAAAAGCATAATTCAAGATTTTATGTTATTTTCGATGGTGACCACAGAGGAATATATAAAGATTGGGGTATAGTCAAAAATTACATTGATAAAACCGACTATCCTTTCAAAAAATTTGGGTCGTTAGCGCAAGCCCAACAAGAAGCTACCCGATATTCAGCAAACCTCGGGAAGAAAGGAATACCTTTAAAGGTAACAATTTTTCCTGAGCCATTAAAGCCCAAGAAAAAAGAAAAGATCATTGAATTCAAGAACACTTTCTCAAGATCAACAATAAAAGAAGAGAAAGAAGAAGAAGATATTATATCTTTGGACGAATTCAGAAGAATTTGGTCTAAAACAAGAGCTCTTAGTCAAGATGATTTCGAGTTTGAGCATGTCTACACAGAAGATAAGGCTAATAAAAGTCTTTTAGTCTTTTGTCCAGGCGCAAATCCAGAACTTGTTTCACTAGCATTTTCTGCTGGTTTAATAAAGTTCATATACCCATCTCCAAATTTGCTTGAAATCAGCATGTTTTCAGAAGGGATAAAGAAAGCTATTAAAAACTTTCGAAAGAAGATTGTTGCAGCAAAAGACGCAAACATCTTCATAAAGTGTAACTCTACACTTCCAGATTGGTACCAAGGAACTTCTTCCCAAAGTTACCATCATATAGAAATCGGGCTCGCGAAAGCAAGAACCGTCAACCCCTCAAAAGATATGAATGAGAAGCAAGAAGATTTCGAAAATTGGGTCGAAATAAGGGTTAAAGGATTCTTAAAAATCCTGAATAATCTTCAAAATATTAAAGTAAAAAGCTTTAATAAAGTGAATTATTGCAGCAATCACTGCATCATCACAAGTTACAGTGGAACTCCACTACCAAAGCACGAGAAGGAAGCTTTAGAAAAAATGGAGCAACGCATTATCTTCAACAAAGTTGATGTGAGTCCTACTACCAAACAAAGACTCTGCAAAATAATGCAAAGAGCACAGGAAAGCCATCAGTGCATGAGCTGTAAAGAATCTTCCACCGAAGAAAATTATGACAAAAGTGGTCCCTCTATTAAAGACAACTACTTTTCAGAAGACGACACGCGAGAGCTGGACCCAACACATGGGTTTGTCGACTAAAAAACGTCATGCATGACGAACACTTAAGGCTATTTTAGACCTTTTGTAAAATTCACTTCTGCTATATAAAGAAGTTGAATTCATTAGTTTTAGATATCCCGAGTTAGCATCCCTCGAATCATTCTCTCAACAACTCTCAACCACCCTCACTTTTTCTTTTCTTCGTTGATCATTTGAATGATCAATTTTAGTTTTCAAGTTATGTGTGCTACTAGTATGGAGTAGAACTCCTTTAAGGAGTTGATGTAAATATCAAGAAGTTCTCCTTCGGGAAAACAATTATGAAATAAAAACTCCTTTGTAACCCCCTTTCTTATTTTCTATCATGAAGTTGTTTTTATTCTGTAAAACCTGGAGTCCTGGAGCCCGTTGAAGTACCGCTTAGGCAGGAGGCCGTTAGGGAAATTAAGGGTTGGATTGGTCCCTTGTAGAAGAAATAGAATCTTTTCAAGAAGAAAATACAAGAAGTAAAAGGTATAGGTTTTATTTCAAACTGTTAAATTACTTCAAGATTGATATTTCATATCTCTCCTTAAAATCATAAAAAGAATTTTATTCACACAAAAAACTAAGATTTTGATTAAATCAAAAAATGATGTTTATAAACAAACACAAAAAGAAATCGATTAACCATTATCGAAATCAAATAATATTTTCTATAAGAATTGTTAGTCAAAAAATGACTACTAAAAATGAATTGTTAATTCAATTTCGACAATTGATGAATTCTCAAAATCATCGTTTGTTTTGTTGCTTTAGTCAATATATGAAAACATTCACCGTTTGTTTTGTTGCTTTAGTCAACATATGAAAACAATCTATAAGGATTGTTGTAGTCAAAACATGACTACTTACACAAGGATTGTTAATTCAATCATATATTACCGGTTCAAGAATCTTGGTAGTAACTACCCAAGTATACAATAAGTATGCATCAAGAAAAAAGATTCCTTTCAACCAATGAGTCTTAACCAGACCACAAAACTCCTAAAGGACTTAATGAACCCTTTAGATGAATTTGTTAAAAATTCTGAAGTACCTCCGCAAGTTTGGAAATGAATATTTTTGAAAGTTTTTTTCATTAAAAATCTTTTCTTTCTTTTTGAGTAAAAGATTTTCTGAATTCATTTTTTCATCAAGTTGGTATCAGAGCCATGTGCTCGTTTTTTAATAAGAGGGGATTAGTTCCTGTTCCCTTAAAAAATAAACAACTTTAAAATAAAATTTAAACATTTTCTTAAAAGAAAAAATTTAAAATGAGTTTTAAAAATTCGTTTGAAGATTCGAAAGAATCAAACGAACAAGAAGTAACTGAAGTTTTAAATTTCAGTGAAAACGAAAAAGGTTTTGTATCAGATTACATGATTAACTCTGATCAATTAACTAAAATTAACAAGCTTAAATTCAAGCTTGACATAAAACAAGTTTTTAATCAAACAAAAACTTTACAAAGCTTAGTTTCTAAAGCTTTTACAAGAAAAAATAAAGTATTTTATTGTTTTAATACTGAAGAACTTTCAGTCGACATAAAAAATACAGCAGGTGAAGTTTATTTGCCACTCTTAACAAATGGTGAAATAGCAAAAAAGCTTTTGCATATTAAACCAGAGTTGAGAAAGTCTCTCAATATGGTACACATAGGAGCGGTTAAAATCCTCCTTAAAGCTCAGTTCAGAGATGGAATTAATTTTCCTATAAAAATGGCACTCGTTGATAATAGAATTATCAATAGGCAAGATGCTCCTCTGGGAGCAATTCAAGGAAATTTAGCTTATGGTAAATTTATGTTTACTGTCTATCCTAAATTTGCTTTACATCGAAATTCAAAAGATTTTGATTAGAATTTAAGTTTCATACACCAATGCGAAAGAACTGACCTTATGGAACCTGGTAATAAAGTTTTTACGATTAATTATTTAATCTCGTATGCTTTAACCAACAGTACTCATTCAATCGAGTATAAGGAAAATGAAAATATAACTCTTGAAGATATATTTTCTGAAATTGGAATTGTTGAAGGGTGTAAGTTTTCTGAACCTTCACAGTTAAAAGAAAATTGGGCAATTGATATTGCACGCAATAAACAAATTCTAGGATTCGAACCTAGACACAGTTATGCTGGAAACTCTTTACAAATAGGAGATTCAAGTAATACTGAACAAATAATTCGTTCTATGTCACATAGAATAGATGGATATGGAAAAAATTTTAAAAGGAATTATTGGAGAGTAATGTCTTCAAAACCAATTTTAAATTATTTACAATATCGTGATCAACAAATCACCTATGAAGAGGCTGATATACAATTTGGATTTATGAGAATAAATCAAATTAAAGAAAATTTTATGTTAAGTCATAAAACAAAAATTTTTAATACAAAGATTGTTAAGGAAAACATTTTTGCTTCTAAGCAAAAAATTCTTGAGCTTAAAGCTAAGAAAGCATTAATCTCTGTAGCATGAGTTCTCTGAGTAAAATTGAAGAACTGGTTAGAGAATTAACCAAGAAGGTAGAGGATTTGTCTACCAATGAAAATCTTGAAGCAATTGCTGCCAAGATTATCAAGGATGTCTCTGACAAACTTGAAGAAAAAATGAATTCAGAAAATCTTTTACTCAAAAAGAAAGAAAAGATTTTTAATGAAAAAAGCTTTCAAAAATATTCATTTCCAAATTTCAATGTTGGAAATCCATCTTTGGGAAAGTCTAAATGTCCTAATGCATTAACATGGCCTTTTGGATCAACTTCAAATGACCAATAAAGAACAATTGAGAAATTCTTTTAGAAAAATAAATCGAAAGTGTTTTGGTCAAAAATTACCAAAGCAATTAAGTGATCAAATTAGTAAAGTGAGGTAGTGTGCTAGAAAGTGTGTTGAGAATATGCCGGTTAAGTTATATGGAAAATCAGTATTCAGGATACGGCTCAGGATATTGGGCTGTATCTATGATCAAACAATGAGTAAAAAGTAAAGTAAATGACACGAGATGTACGAGGAAAGCCCTTGATCAATCTAGATCGCCGGCATAAAACCTCGGGAGCTGACAATCGCAGCTGCCTTGTTCTTCTTATTGCTTCAAACTTCAGGATACAGTGCGGGATATAGACCAGATCGCTAAGTGTTACAATGCTTTTGTATGAAAGTGAAAATTGCTAGAGAGCGAGTGTTAGAGTGTATGTAGTGGAAATGTGATGTCCTACTCGATCTGGTATACCCACCTATTTATAGTTACAAAGTAGAAACTAAAATTCCTATAAATATGGGATGCTCCCGAATATTCCATAAATAGCCGTTTGGAACCAAATAAAGCGGGCTCAACGTCTTTCCTTGAACAACTTGGACCGTGTCTTCCGCGGAATGAGTCCTTGTGAACGTTGCTAGCTTCTAACCCACGTACCTGTACATAATCCGTTAGTAATCCTGAGGATACCATTCAGGATGTTACCAATATCCTGAACCAGCATCCCGGATGTAAACAGATACTATATTACCAAGATATAAATCAAGATATTTTCCAGGATATGGGCTCAGAATTTCACCCATAACAATTGTCCCCAAAAATGTTACCGTTTGTTATCCTGCACTAACGGTTACATTTTTCATGAAGACCGAGGTAATTAATAGATAAGACCAATGATGTGACCGTTTTCAACTACCCGGCCTATATTTACTCATCATACCCTATATCTTCTCATCCTCATCTCTTTTTTATTCATAATCGACAAGGAACAGGTAATATTCTCTCTCTAACTTTTATACTCATCTTCATCCTCTTTCTCCGGCGAAAAATTCAGGTGACCAAATGCCGAGGCAAACAAGATCTAGTTCAGGTGACTCGGCTCCCACATTCATCCAACAAAACCTTCTCCAAGAACCGGAGAAGGAGATATGCACCTTTGACAGTGCCCACCTGTCGGCCTTAAAATCCTCCGGTATCTTCCCGGAAGGAACCGTATTTAGACCGTTTGACCGGGAAATCCGGTCGGATATGGTCTCCAGCGAGTGGATATGCTTCAGTGCTTTCCCTTTTACCCTAGGGCTACAATTCCCCTTTCCGGACTTCATCACCGATTTCTTTAATATCACAAAAATCTCTTTTAGCCAAACCATGCCAATGCTCTGGCGTGTTTTGTCTGTTCTTGACCAGATCAAGAGAAACCACATTCCTGATCTTTCTGTCCATGATCTCCCCCTAGCTTACAAGCTTAGATGCCATGGATCATGTAGATTTCTATTTTATTCTACTTCCGGTGACCCATTGATACTTCGTGCCACCAGGAACGAGGATGGTTGGCAGTCTAAGTTTTTCTTTGTAAAAAGGGACTCAATCCCTGGTGGAACGGATTATCCGATGAGATGGTTAAGAAAGGGTAGGACTTAGGGTTTAAGAACGATCCTGTCTCTTATCCTGTTTCATATCCTGAACTAATGAATTTTCTTTTTTATGCAGCTGACTTCAGGAAAATTGCACCTCCTCTTGCTGATTCTCAAAAAAGAATAGACGCCATCAGACTCCTTTCAGAGGCAGAGAGAAGCTTCAACATCTCCACCAACTCCAAGCCCTCTTTCAAGTGCAAACATGTCTGGTAAGGATCCTGCAAGATATCCTGTACACACATGTTTTTATTTGATATTCTTAGGAGAAAAGTTTACTCCCTATGTGCAGACTCCAGCAAGGTTCCAGTCTATCTAGATCTCGACGAACTTGACAGCTATCCTACTCCAGCCACGGTCAAAAAAGAGACTCCTGCTGCTACCAGCTCCAAGCCACTCCCGGCTCCCAAGGCCAATCCAAGGACTCGTGCTTCCACAGCAAAAAAAAGGAAAGGTCTTGAAGTCAGTGCTCCAGGTTCAGAAGGGTTCTCCTATGATGAACTTAGTTTCTCTGATTCCTTAGAGCCAATGACATCCTTCCTTAACAAGGTAATATCCTGACGCATATCCTGCACATATATCCTGCACGTATATCCTAATAGGATATACTGACAGGATATCCTGATCAATATATTCTAACTCATACCTGAAATTGATGTGCAGGGCCTCCAGCATTTGCTCCACTTGTATAATGATGCATGTGGTACTGCTGCACTCCATGAAGCCAGGATCAAACAGCTTGAAAGCACCGTTGCTGACCAAGGTGCCATTGCCGAAGCGAAGACCCGGCACTACGAGGGCATGCTGAAGAAGGTCACCCAAGACGCTGAGCTCAAACTTGCCACCGTTCAAATGGATCATGAACAAGCCATGGTCTCTTTCCGGGAGGGAATCAAGGCTTCCGCTATCGTCTCCCTGCTACAAGCACGCATCAAGATGGCCTACGAGGCCAAGGAGACAGGCCTTGTTTGTCCATCTTGGCCAGTTGAATCCTGGGTGGCCAAGCTAAAGGAGCTCGGGGGCAAAGCTGTGCCACTTCCTGTTGAAGCTGGTGAGTCTTCTAAATCAGCAGAGGTGGTGATCCAGGCTGGAGACAAGAAGGATGCTGGAGCGGATGCTGGGATGGATACTGGTGAGGATGCTGCTCAGGATGCTGGTGCTGAGAAGTCTAAGAAGGTTGGAGAAGATGCCGCTGTGTGAGGGCATTCAGGTGGGCGATGATGGATATACGTGCCAAGGCCGGAGCCCACCTTTTTGAATTTGAATGTTGGTCTGTAGTCCCAAAACAATTTACTTTTCTGCACTTTACTTTTCTGCACCTGAACAATTTACATTTCCTGCATGCTTTTTTGAACAATACAACAATTGAAGGTGGATGGGTCTCGGTTTGAGATGAAACCTTCAACTGTTGGGTAAATATGGTAAGGAACTATTAGTGCTCTTAGTGGATGGGCCTTGTTTTGAGGTGAAACTAAGAGCACATCTTTTGGTATGTTAATAATATAACTTCTCTTTTGACTTTATTATTGTTGTCACTGATATACAAATTTTACTCGTGAAAACTGTTTTGTTTGAACATTTTTAGGAATATATTGTAAACGTATCCTAGAAGATATCCTGAAAGATATCTTGATCAGAATATTGAAATACAACTTATAAATTGTCCAAATAAAAAGGAGAGATCATACCAGAGATTCTTAGATAATCAATTACAATCCTCCATTATAAGTTTGTCCCCAGTGCATACTTATAAACTTGGATCCATCCTTTGAATAGTATAATGTATGTCCCCTGTGTTCGACACAGAAACGCAAATGTATTCATACTTTGACTTGAATAAATTCCGAATACCCCAGGGCAAAACCCCTGATATCCTGAAATGGATCCTTAGCATACTTGGGATAAACCCTTAATATCTTGGGGATAAACCCTAATATCTGGGGATAAACCCTAATATCTGGGGTTAAACCCTAAATTTCATGCGCTACAGGCGAGAGTGTATAAACTCCAATTCTTAGAAAGGTGAAAACCTTTAAACCTCAGAGAGTATGAAAATACTCTTTCGTGAGAGAGGGTGATCAATCCTCATATACCTTCAGGATCCAGGATATAGCCAACAGTAACGAAATTGTCAGCCACTTTTACATGAACTGGTCCCGCTACCTTGAACTATACCTAGATAACTTGCGCTCCAGGCGAGGTGTTTAAACCCAATTCGAAAGAAAGGTGAATACCTTTAAACCTTTGAAGGGACCAGGATCCCTTAAACGTGAGAGAGGGGGCCAATCCTCTAATCTTTCGAGTTATCCTGAGTACATATCCTGGAGCTATATCCTGAAACATATGCTTCAAAACAATTGTAAACTAAGGTGGGTGTTAGCTTGGCTAACACCCCTCCGATGCTTAAGTCAGTATTGGGTTCAAGATAATAAACAAATATAGTTAAAATAGATAGAATACATACCATTCTGAGACAGAAATTAAATACTGCTCTTACTTGAAATAAAGCTTTAAGTGTATTGCATTCCAGGATCTTGGTAGCATATCCCCTTCCATATTCTTGAGTCGATATGCTCCTTTCCCTGCTTCTGACTCGACTTCATATGGACCTTCCCATTTAGGAGCTAGCTTGCCATCGGCAGGATTAGTGGTATTTTGAAAAGCCTTTCTTAGCACCCAATCACCAACTCGAAATCTTCTAGTCCTTATGTTCTTATTATATGATCTGGATATTCTTTGTTGATATGCTGCTATCCTTAGTCTTGCTGCGTCTCTTTTTTCATCTATAGTATCCAAATCTTGAAATAAGGCTTCAGGATTCTGTACAAGATCCTGTAGGATAGATCTTGCAGTAGGTATCGTCATTTCTGTTGGAATCACTGCTTCTGCTCCAAATACCAAAGAAAACAGGGTTTGGCCAGTTGCATTCTTTACCGTTGTCCTATCATCCCATAAAACAAAGGGTAACTCTTCCGCCCATCTTCCTTTTTTGGCTCCAAGCCTCTTCTTTAAGTTATTGACTATTATCTTGTTTGAGGATTCAGCTTGTCCATTCGCTTGAGGATGTACCGGAGTAGATGTGATCATTTTGATTCTCCAACTCTTGCAAAAGTCAGTAGTCCTTTTGCTTATAAACTGGGACCCATTATCACAAATGATCTCAGCTGGTACCCCAAACCTAGTCAGGATATTCCTCTTTATGAAGGATACTACTTCTTGGTCTCTAACTTGAACAAACGCTTCAGCCTCAACCCACTTAGAGAAATAATCCGTCATTGCTAACATAAAGACTTTTCCTCCCGGAGCTTTTGGTAACTTCCCTACTATATCCATCCCCCATTTCATGAATGGCCAAGGGGAAACTACAGGATATAATGGTTCAGCTGGTTGATGTAGTATGTTACTATGTCTTTGACATGCATCACATCTTCGAGCATATTCTGCAGCATCTTTCCTCATTGTTGGCCAATAATATCCTGTCCTTAATACTTTCGAGAACAATGATCTGCCCCCAGTGTGATTACCACAATCCCCTTCATGTATATCCTGAAGTACTTCTTTGGCTTCAGGATCCTCCAAGCACCTCAAATATGGTCCTGCAAGAGATTTCTTGTATAATACATCATTTATAATAGTAAATCGTGATACCTTCATCCTAAATGCCTTAGGATTTTCCTCCCCGGGAATGTGTCCTTCCTTGAGATATCTCATGATTGGAGCCGTCCAGGATTTGGGATACTTTTCAGGATACTCTGCATCAGGATCCTGAATACCCGCTACTTATTTATCCTGAGGATTCGTTGCAGGATACAAGATATGTAATATCGGTATTTGGGTCCCTTCTGGTATCCTAATCGACGATCCCAGATTTGCTAAGGCATCTGCTTCAGCATTATCCTCCCTTGGTACCTGTTCAAGTGTAAAAACATCGAAATATCCTGCTAATTTTTTAAGAATATCGAGGTATTCGATTAATTTCTCACCCTTAACTGCATAGGATCCATTAAAATGGTTAGTAATTAACAAAGAGTCAACATGTACTTGTAAATTTTTGATACTCATACTCTTAGCCAACTCTAATCCTGCAATTAAAGCCTCATACTGTAAGGTCCGCTTTTCCATAAAATAATAAATAGCTTACAAGAGTTACTTAAAATCATTAAAAATACCAACTTTGTACATAACAAAAATTTTACAAAAATTGGGCATGACCAGTTCGAAACACGAACATGCCCCCTGTTTTAAACTTGATTCATTAAGTAACATTCTACGAACCGTTTGATATAAAAACTACTAAAACAAAGACAACAAGTTTTACACATGTACGATTACTAACTAAGTTAGACAAAATAACAAGTCATGGACCAAAAGTTGCGAATAATCTAGCGGAAGCGTTCGGTATAACAAGACATGGACATGTGCTCGCTCCAATCTCCAGATTGCCTAAAGTGAGGATTTACCTACATTCAACAACAAGGTTTTAAAAGTTAGTCATCATACTTGTTAAACTATAACTTCTTTGTTTTAGTTCCATCCGTTTATGAGCTTTCATCTTTCTTACGCATTCGACTACCCAATACTTGGGTTTGGCATAAACACTCTCAATGAGAGATAAGCATACATATCCAACCCATTTAATCGGGTTATTTGCTTTCAACATAACTTCTTCTTTCTATCCGTATAACGGATTAAGCTTCTAGCATTTATCATAGCATTCAAAATCACCCGTTCAAAACGGATGGAAGCTTATTCTTGATCGACTTGTTCACTAGAACCGGTCGACTTGCATAGCTTATTATAACTCTCATAACAACCAAATCCGCAAGGGATTTGCTAGTTACTTACTAATCACCATAACATTTTGACAATAATTAATTATGATGTTATAACAAAATTATAAATAAGATTTTTGTATGCAACGAAACATACCTCGATCTTGCGCACCTTCCGTCTTCTTGGTGCTTGTACCTTCTTCTTTTACGCCTACATTACAACATTCATTCTTTCATTTAGTCTATCATATCATTCTACCATTTTTCCATAATACACATACATTCATCTTTCAAGCATTTTATCGAACACTTGGTAGGCATTGTAGTTAAGGTACATGGTACAAGTATCTAAAGCATATTCTTACTAGTTAATCATCACACAACAATTTCATTCATTATTCAAGTATCATTACAAGCTAATACACTAACTTTCTAGTTTATGTTTTCTCATAATCATCAAACCTTTACTAACTTCTTAACAAGTGGGTTTTTGCTATAATCCTTTCATGCAACCTAAATCAACACAATTCTTGTTCTAGGAAGCAATTCTAACTAGGATTTCCCACTTTGGATACAAGAATTCGAATTGGGTTGGACCCTTCTTGTTACAAAGCATAATTTGATAAAATTGAACTTACCACTTTACTAGCTAGGTTTAGATTTTTGGAAATCTTGAGACATGCAGAAGATTTGGCTTGAATCTCTTGATCAATTGAGGAAATTAGCAAAAGCAAGGGTTTTCACCCTCCTCCTTCTTGTTCGATCGATCCCAGACACACATACTGTGTTTGGGATTTTAATTTGTTTTAATAATTTTAAGTTTATTCACTTTTGCACTTTACCCCCTACACTTAGTTGCTATTCACAATTCTAATCTTTAACCCACATTTAACTATCACTTTGCCATAAACTTAATCATATTAAGCTTATTATTTATCCACACTGATCTTTATTGTGTTTTCATTTTTGGGGTGTTACAAGTCTACCCCCCTTAAAAGAGGTTTCGTCCCCGAAACCTGATTAAATAACAATTTAAACGTGTACATACCAAACAGAAAAGGGTAGTGCTTCCTCATTTCATCTTCCGCTTCCCATGTAAGTTCCGACCCCTTTCTGTGTTGCCATTGAACCAACACTTGTCTGACAGCTTTGTTGTGGAGATTCTTCACCTTGACGTCTTTAATGGCTATGGGTCTTTCAACATAATTCAACCCCTCTTTCAACTCGATGTCATCGAGAGGTACTAATGCTGTTTCGTCCGCAAGACACTTCCTCAACTGTGACACGTGGAAGGTATTATGAATCCCGTCTAGAGTAGGCTGTAATTCTAATCGATAAGCAACCCTTCCAACTCGAGCCAAGATTTTGAACGGTCCGATATATCGTGGACCTAATTTGCCCCGTTTACGAAAACGGATTATACCCTTCCATGGGGACACTTTCAGCAGAACGAAATCTCCGACTTGAAATTCAATAGGTCGCCTTTTCTTGTTTGCGTAAGCTTTCTGCCGATCCTGGGCTGCTTTCAGTCGAGCTCTTACCAATTTTATCTTTTCGTTTGTTACTGCTATTAGATCACTTGGCGCAAGCTCTCTTTGTCCCACTTCACCCCAACATACGGGAGTTCTACATTTTCTCCCGTACAGTAGTTCATAAGGAGCCATGTTAATGCCATTATGGTAACTATTATTATAAGAGAATTCCACTAGGGGTAAATGGTCATCCCAGCTTCCCCCGAAGTCTAATGCACACGCTCTCAGCATATCGATAAGTGTTTGAATGGTTCTTTCTGACTGGCCGTCAGTCTGTGGGTGGTAGGCGGTGCTTATGTGTAACCTCGTGCCCACACTCTCGTGAAATTTTTGCCAGTAGCGGGAGGTAAATCTGGTATCCCGGTCCGAGACGATTGACACGGGTACCCCGTGTCGAGATATGATCTCATTCATATATATTTCTGCCATTTTCTCAGAAGAGTAAGCCTCTTTGATGGGTAGAAAATGAGCGCTTTTCGTAAGCCGATCCACGATTACCCATATTGTATCGTGCCCCTTTTTCGTTCTAGGAAGCTTGGTTACCAAATCCATGGTTAGTTCCTCCCATTTCCATACCGGGATCTCTAAAGGTTGCAACTCCCCGTATGGTTTTTGATGCTCTGCTTTCACCTGGGAATATGTTAAGCATTTCGCGACATACTTAACGATATCACGTTTCATGCCCGGCCACCAATAATTGATCTTCAAGTCCTGATACATCTTTGTAGCCCCGGGGTGAACCGAATACCGTGACTTATGAGCTTCTTCAAGTAACGCAGTCTTGACTTCACAGAAACGGGGTATCCAAATTCGGCCGAATCTCGTTTTGAGTCCGATCGAATTTTCTTCTAGCTTATCGGTTACACCCTTCAATCTTTCTTTCTTTACATCTTCCGCTGCGAGCGACTTTATTTGGGAATCACGTATCGTCTCGAGTAATTGTGGCGTAACTATCATCTTCATGGATTTTACTCGAATGGGAGACGGATATTCCTTTCGGCTTAATGCGTCGGCTACCACATTCGCTTTTCCCGGGTGATAAAGGATATCACAATCGTAATCTTTGATAAGTTCTAACCACCTCCGTTGCCTCATATTCAAGTCTTTCTGCTCAAAGAAATATTTAAGGCTTTTGTGATCCGAATAAATTGTGCACTTCACGCCATATAGATAATGCCTCCAAATTTTTAAGGCAAATACTACTGCTGCCAATTCCAAATCGTGTGTTGGGTAGTTTACTTCATGCAGTTTCAATTGTCGTGAAGCATAAGCGATAACCCTACCCCTTTGCATCAATACGCAACCTAAACCCTGGTGTGACGTGTCTGAATAGACCACCAGGTCTTCAGTCCCATCTGGTAATGTCAAGACCAGGGGGCATGATAATTTCTCTTTTAATACTTGAAAAGCTTCTTCCTGTTCTTTACCCCACACAAATTTCTCTTTCTTCCTCGTCAGTTTTGTTAAGGGTAAGGCTATTTTCGAAAAATCCTGTATGAACCTTCTGTAATATCCCGCGAGGCCTAGAAAACTTCTTATTTCAGTCGGGTTCTTCGGAGAAACCCATTTCATTACAGCATCGATCTTTGACGGATCTACTAAGACACCCTCCGAATTGATCACATGACCCAGAAACTGCACCTCTCTGAGCCAAAAGGCGCATTTTGAAAATTTCGCGTAAAGTTTCTCCTTACGGAGAACTTCAAGTACTTCACACAAGTGTCTTGCATGTTCGGCCTTGCTTCGCGAGTAGACTAGAATATCATCTATGAACACGATCACAGATTTATCTAACATGGGTCGACATACCCGGTTCATAAGATCCATAAACGCAGCCGGCGCATTCGTCAATCCGAAAGACATGACTAAAAATTCATAATGCCCATAACGGGTTCTGAACGCGGTTTTCGGAATATCTTCTTCCCGTACTCTAACTTGATGGTACCCCGAACGCAGATCTATCTTGGAGAACCAACTCGCCCCTTGCAATTGATCAAAAAGATCGTCAATTCTAGGTAAAGGGTAGCGGTTCTTGATGGTTAGCTTGTTTAATTCTCTGTAGTCAATGCACATGATCATCGACCCGTCTTTCTTCTTAACAAATAAGACAGGCGCTCCCCAAGGTGACACACTCGGACGTATAAAGCCTTTATCTAGCAAGTCTTGTAATTGTGTCATTAGCTCCCGCATCTCGGTGGGAGCCAATCTATAAGGAGCCTTCGCAACCGGCTTCGCAACTGGATTCAATTCGATGCGAAACTCTATTTCTCTTTCGGGAGGAAGTCCCGGTAATTCCTCCGGAAATACATCCGGAAATTCATTCACTATCTCAACGTCTTCAAGCTTCGGGAAACCTTGTTGAACATCTATCACGTAAGCTAGGTATGCCCTACCCCCGTTAAGTGTATACTTAGCGGCTTGAACGAGGGTACAAAGTTTCGCTTCCATCCTTCTTTCGCCTTGTATAGTTATTTGTTTTCCACTTGGGGACCGGACATGTACTGTTTTAGTTTCACAATTAATTCCCGCTTGGTGTCGGGTCATCCAATCCATACCCACTATCATTTTGAATTCCCCCAAAACCATAGGTATGAGGTCGATGTCGAATTCTTCATCTTCTATGGTAAATTTGCAATTTTTACAAATTTCGTGTAACATATAAATCTTACTATCAGCTATTTCTACTTCTAAAGGCATCGGCATTCGTTCGATCTTAAATGAAGGATGTTGTATGATTTCATTTGAAATAAACGACATAGTGGCCCCGGTATCAAACAAAACATAAACCGGTATGGAGTTTAATAGAAAGATACCTGAAACCACATTCGGGTGAGACTTAGCTTCTTCGGAGGTGATTTGGAACATCCTCCCTTTCGCTTTAGAGCTTTCTTCGTTATTTCCCTCCTTCTTTGATCCTTGTTGGAGTTTTGGACATTCCGATTTAACATGCCCCTTTTCGAAACAGTTGAAACAAGTCTTCGAGTTATTTGGACATTGATAGGACGAATGTCCTTCTTTACCACATTTGTAGCACCCTTTCTTGCCTAACAGACACTCCCCAGTATGAAGCTTTCCACAAGTCTTACAAGGAGTGATACCACCCTTCGACTTATCTTTCCTTCCTTGCTCTTGATACTTCCCCTTTTTGGATGGACTCGAACTTGCACCCTTCTCGCTTGATCTCTTTTCCCCACGTTCTTCTTGCCTCTTAATTTCGATTTCTCTATCCCGTGCCAGATTGATGAGTTCATCCAGGGTCTCACATTTCGAGGGAGTAATGAACTCCCTAAATTCCGCCTTTAGCACCCCGTAAAAGCGATTGATCTTCATCCTTTCAGTCTTCACAAAATCCCCACAGAACTTCATCTTATCCATGAAAGTATTTGATATTTCATTTATCGACTCGTTCTTCTGTCGGAGACGCAAGAAATCTTCCTGGATCTTATCAATAGCCGACTGAGGGCAATGGTATCTCATAAAGGGTTCCTTAAATTCTTGCCAAGTCATCACTTGGAGTCTATCCTCCCCTATTTCTTTACTGTGCGCATCCCACCAATCCTTCGCCTGAAGAGTGAGTTGGCCCATAGCGAACATCACCTTATCTTCATTATCACAACGACTTCGAATAAATACTGCTTCTATATTTGAAATCCATCTTTGACATGCAATCGGGTCGATTTTACCATCATACGTTGCGGGATGGCACGCCATAAAGTCTTTATACGTGCACCGTCGTTCTTTGCTTTTGTTTTTAGATCCCTCTATCAGTTCTTTCAGTTCTTCAATCTTGCTAGTCATCATGGCATCCACAACTCCCAACACCCGACTTTCTACTTCTTGAGCTAATCGTGGAAGATTAGCTTGCATAACCTCTTCCGCCACCTCCGTGACCCTATTGTTAAATACTTCTTGACGAGCCGTGTCATCATCTTCATTAGTGTTTCTTGCATCAGCCATCTATAAAATAGCATTTACATTCATCATTAACACAAGCTTTCAGTACATCATAATTCATTAGTCCGACTTTACTTCATTCACATTCTTATATTCTAGACTTTATCATTCGTTCGTGTCTTTTGACACCTTACTTTCATCTTTTACAATTTCCTTCCATTGTAACCACTAAGTGTGGTCTCACATATCTTATTAGGCCTTATATGGCCCTTACATGAACGTTTAATAGGTCTTTGGACAATTCGGAGACTCAAAATACGAAAAACAAAACAAAACAATAACTGAGTTTTGTGCGTGGCGTCGGCGACGGCCGGAAGGTCCGTCGGCGACTGTTTCTGTAAATGTCCGTCGGCTAGAAAAGCCCGTAAGCAGCAAGTTAGGCCGTCGGCCATTTGGGGGCGTCGGCGACGGCCGGGAGGTCCATCGGCGACGGCTTGTCGAAATGCTGAAACGCTGCTGTGTCATTTTTTTGTTACCTTATCTATTTCTTGTGCATATTTCCAGCCATACGGTTCTCGAAATCTCCGTATGGCCTCCCTATCTATTCATCTATAAACTTAGCTTTTATTTTGCATTCGAAACATATTACACATACTATTATTCTTACTGAGAACTTGGCGTATTACCTCATTGGCGATCTTGGAGCGAGCACATTAGCACGAGCCATCGGTTTGAGTTCGAGCGCAAAGACTATTGCCCGAATCCCTCAAACCTGGGCTCTGATACCAACTTGTAAGGTCCGCTTTTCCATAAAATAATAAATAGCTTACAAGAGTTACTTAAAATCATTAAAAATACCAACTTTGTACATAACAAAAATTTTACAAAAATTGGGCATGACCCGTTCGAAACACGAACATGCCCCCTGTTTTAAACTTGATTCATTAAGTAACATTCTACGAACCGTTTGATATAAAAACTACTAAAAACAAAGACAACAAGTTTTACACATGTACGATTACTAACTAAGTTAGACAAAATAACAAGTCATGGACCAAAAGTTGCGAATAATCTAGCGGAAGCGTTCGGTATAACAAGACATGGACATGTGCTCGCTCCAATCTCCAGATCGCCTAAAGAGAGGATTTACCTACATTCAACAACAAGGTTTTAAAAGTTAGGCATCATACTTGTTAAACTATAACTTCTTTGTTTTAGTTCCATCCGTTTATGAGCTTTCATCTTTCTTACGCATTCGACTACCCAATACTTGGGTTTGGCATAAACACTCTCAATGAGAGATAAGCATACATATCCAACCCATTTAATCGGGTTATTTGCTTTCAACATAACTTCTTCTTTCTATCCGTATAACGGATTAAGCTTCTAGCATTTATCATAGCATTCAAAATCACCCGTTCAAAACGGATGGAAGCTTATTCTTGATCGACTTGTTCACTAGAACCGGTCGACTTGCATAGCTTATTATAACTCTCATAACAACCAAATCCGCAAGGGATTTGCTAGTTACTTACTAATCACCATAACATTTTGACAATAATTAATTATGATGTTATAACAAAATTATAAATAAGATTTTTGTATGCAACGAAACATACCTCGATCTTGCGCACCTTCCGTCTTCTTGGTGCTTGTACCTTCTTCTTTTACGCCTACATTACAACATTCATTCTTTCATTTAGTCTATCATATCATTCTACCATTTTTCCATAATACACATACATTCATCTTTCAAGCATTTTATCGAACACTTGGTAGGCATTGTAGTTAAGGTACATGGTACAAGTATCTAAAGCATATTCTTACTAGTTAATCATCACACAACAATTTCATTCATTATTCAAGTATCATTACAAGCTAATACACTAACTTTCTAGTTTATGTTTTCTCATAATCATCAAACCTTTACTAACTTCTTAACAAGTGGGTTTTTGCTATAATCCTTTCATGCAACCTAAATCAACACAATTCTTGTTCTAGGAAGCAATTCTAACTAGGATTTCCCACTTTGGATACAAGAATTCGAATTGGGTTGGACCCTTCTTGTTACAAAGCATAATTTGATAAAATTGAACTTACCACTTTACTAGCTAGGTTTAGATTTTTGGAAATCTTGAGACATGCAGAAGATTTGGCTTGAATCTCTTGATCAATTGAGGAAATTAGCAAAAGCAAGGGTTTTCACCCTCCTCCTTCTTGTTCGATCGATCCCAGACACACATACTGTGTTTGGGATTTTAATTTGTTTTAATAATTTTAAGTTTATTCACTTTTGCACTTTACCCCCTACACTTAGTTGCTATTCACAATTCTAATCTTTAACCCACATTTAACTATCACTTTGCCATAAACTTAATCATATTAAGCTTATTATTTATCCACACTGATCTTTATTGTGTTTTCATTTTTGGGGTGTTACACATACTCTGCTTCATTATTAGTAGCAGGAAATTCACATCTAATAGCCTGGGGTAATATGTCCCCCTGTGGCGATTTTAGTAGTATTCCTAATCCTACTGCTCTTATATTAGATGCACCATCAGTATATAATGTCCAGGATCCTGAGGATTCTCCTAACTGTTGAACTTCTAGGTCTACCTCATCCTGAATGTCACTACTAAAATCAGCCACAAAGTCAGCTAAAGCCTGAGACTTTATGGCATTTCTAGGTTCATATACTAAATCATAAGCACTCAACTTTACTGACCACTTAGCCATCCTGCCTGACATTTCTGGTTTCCTAAGCACATTTTTAACAGGATAATTTGTTTTAACATAAATCCTATGTGTCTCAAAGTAATGTCTAAGTTTCGTTGATGCCATAACTAATGCTAGTATCAATTTTTCTAAATGAGAATATCTAGTTTCAGCATTTAACAAGCTTTTACTAACATAATAAACAGGATATTGCTGACCTTCATGGTCCTTTACAAGGATGGCACTTACATCATTCCCTGATACTGCGAGGTATAGGGATAATGGTTCACCATTCTCAGGCTTCATCAGTAGTGGTGCGGTTGAAAGATATTGCTTTAAATCCTGTAGGGCTGCTTCATGCTTCTCACCCCATTCGAATTTCTTGTTTTTCTTCAGGATATCATAAAAATCTTTGCATTTTTCTGAGGATCTTGAGATAAATCTGTTTAATGCTGCCACTCGCCCTGTTAATCGTTGAACATCCTTCATATTTGAGGGCGATTTAATATCCAAGATGGCTTTAATCTGCTCCGGGCTCGCCTCTATTCCTCTTTTGGTCACCATATATCCTAGAAATTTTCCTGCCCCCACTCCAAAATGGCACTTAGCAGGATTTAGCTTCATGTTATACTGATCCAGGATATCGAATGCTCCTTTAATATCCTGGAGGTGATCCTGAGCTTTCTTTGATTTTACCACCATATCGTCAATATATACCTCCATGGTGTCCCCCAGTTTGTTTTTGAACATCATGTTTACCAATCTTTGGTATGTTGCACCTGCATTTTTCAAACCAAAAGGCATAGCGGTATAACAATAAATACCTGTTGGTGTCATGAAGGCAGTATCCTCCTGGTCAGAAGGTTCCATTTGGATCTGCTGAAATCCTGAGGATGCGTCCATGAAGGTCAGCATTTCATGCCCGGCAGTGGCATCTACCATTGCATCAATGTGGGGAAGAGGAAATGGGTCTTTAGGACAAGCCTTGTTCAAGTCTGTGTAGTCTACACAAACTCTCCATTTCCCATTTTTCTTCTGTACCACAACCACGTTCGCTAGCCACCTTGGGAACTTAATCTCTCTGATCATCCTGGACTTCAGTAATCTCTCAACTTCCTCTTGGATAATCGTATTCCGCTCAGGAGCAAACTTCCTTCTTTTTTGCTGAACAGGCTTGAATGATTTATCAATTCCAAGCTTGTGAGTGATAATGTCTTTGGATATGCCTGTCATATCTTCATGCTTCCATGCAAACGTTGACATCCTGCATTTCAAAAAGTTAATTAACTGTTCTTCAATATCCTAAGGGATATTTGTAACAACTCTCATCAAAAGTACTATTTAATATATTAATTAGTCAAAAAGGAAACCCTAATTGAGACACCCGAGTGATTCTGAATAAACCCTGAAATTTTCAGAATTTTCAGAATCAGGATTAGGGCCCCTAAAACTCAAGGGGGGATAAACCCTAGTGGACGATTATCCACTTAAATCGTTGTCAAGTAACTGAAATTCGAGTATGTCAACTCAGCTAAGCTAGTTTCAGTCGTGGCTACCCTATAGTCTATTTTGATTCCATACGGACCGCAACACTATCAACCTTACGGTCCGTAAGCAGTCATACGGACCGCAACATTGACAAGCTTACGGTCCGTAAGCTAGCCAAATTTCACCTATAAATAGCAGACATTGGCACTCGAAATCTGAACATTTTACGTCGACATAATTCTCACAAATACACTGCTTTACGTTCTGTTATTCCAAAATTATACCCCCGGGTATCGAAATTCTGCTACAAAACAGGGTATTAGCACAATCGCTGCTACGATTCATTTATCCGACGATCAAGATATCCAATGCATGTTTAAATGCCACCCACATTAGGGTTATACTTTATCGTTCGTCATTAATTTGACGGATTGTCGTTAATTCAATAGGTAAAGTATTATACTTTATCGTTCGTTGTTAATTCAACGGATCATCGTTAATTCGATGGGTAAAGTATTATACCTTGTCATTCATTGTTAAATCAATGGATCATCGTTAATTCGATGGACAAAGTATTGCATTTTGACACTCATTGTGATAATTTGATCTCGTAAATTATCGTAATTGCTGGATTGATTACTAACCCAGTTTTGTGTGCATTGTATTTATATTAGGTTAACAAGGCTAAATCATAGATTAGACTCTGACCATATTAAATCAGCAATGTGAGTCATTCTCTCTTTTTATCAAATTTATTTATAAAATCATGTTATTTTCAAAGTTATAATTACGGGGATTAAGTCTTTGTAATCACCAAGTTACAGCCGGTATGTGGGGTTTTGTATACATTACTTGATAATCGTCACCATTGGGGCAGCCAATGGGGGATATGACCATAGTCACAGACACCATTGGACGAATGGGCCAATGGGTCGAGTGGCAAGTACCGTGGGTAGTTGGCTTGATATCAGAAACATTGTAATCGCTCTTAATACTGTATATTATAACAAATGTGTCATTTTAGTAAATAGAATGATTCACTCAGTATTTCCCGCTGACAAAACCTTTTTCAAACATGTTTCAGGTGATCTGTTGTAATTCAGGAAAAGTGCTGGGGAGCATTTCAAGCTTAAGATAGTGGCTCAATATAAAATAAATAAATGCTTTTGTAATATCACATTTTTATAGTAAAAATATAATATTGTAAATTATCGGGGTTTTATCCCGAATTGTGAAATAAATAATCGGGGAAAAATTTTAGCTTTAAGCGATCCTGTTTCCGCTGTTAAACTCAATTAAATCAATACCGCAGTATTTTCTGCCGCGGCTCCTGAAACGGGTCAAACCGGGTCGGGGGCCGTGACAGAAAAAGGTGGTATCAGAGCCACTGGGTTAAGCTGACTAAGTATTTAGAAATACTCAATTTTTCCTGATTACAGCCACTGGGTTAAGCTAATTAAGTATTTAGAAATACTTAATTTTTCTTGATTACTATTATGTGATTATTGGTATTATTAACTGATTATTTGATTATTTGTTAGTTACAGTATGGGTAAGAAAAAGCTGTCAAGCATCTATCTAAAATTAGAGAAATCATCTAATGAAAAAGGAAGTTCATCCCGAACCAAATCCTCAAGTCAGTCTGAAATTCCTGAAGAAGGAATATTCGTGCGAAAGGCACAATACGAGGAATCACTTTCTCCTCAAAGGAGGGAAATGATTATTAAGAAAAGTAAAGAGAAAATCCGAGAAAAGAGGATTAAACGGGAAACTCAGGAATTAATTGATAAATCACCTTGGGAAAATAAACTAGATGAGAAATGGGCTAATTTATATATGCTAGCCACCGTAGCAGAAAATATAAATCTTTAAAGATTAGCACCCTACTCTCACAATCTAGAAACCTTGTGTGATAAATAAAATTTGAAAAACCTAAGTGTGTTTATCAGTTATCTTTGTAAACAGCTAGTAAATAGTGTATGGAATAAATTACAAAGTTTATTTGTAAATTTTAACTTAGTATTTTATGCATTTTGCATATATGCTACATCAGTATGAGTGAGATAACCGAAGATTTCCAGAATCTTAATCTTTATCCCGTAACTGTCGAAGCTTCCAAAGAATATATTAGCTACTATCCCGATATTGAACAACCAGTAGAATTCAAGGTTTCAACCCTAAGTAAGCCAAAACAGAAGAAAAGAACTTATGTAGGATGGAGGAAAATCCGTAAGAAGAAGCCAGCTAAGAAACTGCCCAAAATAAATAATCCTTTGAAAAAGGGAAAAGAAGTCATAACCGGAGAGAATTCCAAACCACAAGAAATGGAAACTGGAGACAAAAAGAAGGATAAGGAGGTAGAAATACAATTGGAGGAAATTACTAAAGAAGTAATAATGGAAGTTGGGCAAGGGTCTATACCAGCTCAGAGAGAAATTGGAGAGAGTTCCAATCCAAACCAGGAAAGAACTTTTCAAGATGAAATAGATTTTCTGTTAGAAAACTGTGAGACGATTCAGCCTGTCCAGCCAAATCTTTTTACCTATCCTATTGAAAACCAATTCCCTATGAATTGGGAACCAGCAGCAATTCCAGATCCAATAGTTCATTCCCAACCCATAGGAATGGACGAATGGTGGACAAACGATTGGCAATTTCAAAATATTGTCAACGATCCTTACTCTTTTCTTCCACAATTCGATCCAGAACCATTACCTAATCCACCCATGAGTACTGAAAACATGGCCGAACTCCGCCACTTTGGCGAAGAGTTGTTTGATATGGGGAATAGAATGAGGGAGATAGGTGGACAGATTGCTTGGAAGTATGACGAGAGGGAAATGCGTTTTTAAAACAGCAAGTAACGAGAGATAGTAACAATGATAAAATGATAGTTGTATAATAGTACTAAACAAGTTAGTCTGTAAATAATCAATAAAACTCTGTATGATATCTGTGAGTAATGATGCATGTTATGATAGATATATAAATAAAATCGAAAGATCGATTGTTTTGACTATATCTGTATTATACAATTTTCTGAGTATATAATTATTATTTGTCAGTTACTAATAAAATTTATATATATACATTATCAGATGGCAAACAGTAATGATGAACCTATAAATGAAGTTAATCATTCTGAACAACATTCAAGAGATCAATATATGACTCGGCAAGATATCGAAAACATTGTGGCTCAAGGGATAGCCAATGCTATTCCAGCATTCGTCGCTGCTATCAAGAATCCACCCGAACCGCAACAAATTGTTCCTAGTAAACAGATTACTGAAGATAATTTCAGTAATAGTGTAAATGGAGGCAATAATCATGTTAACCAGAATAAGGAACCACATCAAGCTCCATTAACCAAGAAAATGAAAACTGCAACGCCTGGTTGCACTTTCAAAGAATTCCTTGCTTGTAAACCCATTGAATTTGCAGGCAATGAAGGAGCAACTGCATCACTGCGTTGGTTAGAGAAAACCGAAGCAGTCATTGCAATAAGTAAATGTGGTAAAGATGATCAGGTCATGTATTCATCCAATCTGTTCAAAGAAGGAGCACTCGAGTGGTGGAATACTGTGTTACAATCAAAAGGAAGAGCAATAGCTTATGCTATGACTTGGGAAGAATTTAAAGGTTTGGTGGAAAGAAAATTCTGTCCTGAGTATGAGAAGGAACAGATGGCGAATAAGTTTCTAAATCATCGGATGATGAGTGTTGATTGTCGTGGTTATACCTCGACATTCTTTGAATATGCAAGAGTGGTACCAACATTGGCTTCGCCAGAACCGGTACTTATTTCTCGCTATATTTGGGGGCTAATTAGCGAAATCCGCAATATTGTTAAAGCTGCGAGACCTCGCACTATTGACGATGCGGTAGAATTAGCCAACACTCTGACCGATGAATTGGTACGTACAAGAGACGAAGATAGGAAGAAGGCACTAGCTCAGAAAATTACCCAAGGATTTCGTGTGGGTAATAATAAAAGCTTCAAAAGAAAAGGAACAGGACAATCTCCAGGTCCGTCATTTTGCAGGAAATGCAAAAAGAAGCATTATGGAAGATGCGATATTACTTGCAATTTTTGCAAAGCTGTAGGACATCGTGAAGAAAACTGCAAAAAGAAAACAGTAATCTGTTTTAACTGTGGTGAAGCAGGGCATTATAAAACAGAATGTCCTAAATTGGTCAAACCAGTAGATAACAAACCCAAGACGACCGAAGGAACTACTAAGAAGAATGCTAGGGCATTTCAGCTGACCACTCAAGAAGCAGAACTTATTCCGGATGTGATAGCGGGTACGTTCCTAGTTCACAACGTGTATGCAAAAGTATTATTTGACTCTGGTGCAAACCAAAGTTTTATAAATACTTCATTCTGTCAAGCTCTTAGTTTACCTTTAACCAATATTAGGCAGATTTTTACTGTTGAAACCGCAGACGGAAATTCAGTTAAAATAGACAAAGTGTTGCAAGAAGGAAATATAGAACTTTTAGGACATAAATTCTCTGCAAAACTATTGCCGATGAATTTAGCTGAATTTGATATTGTATTAGGAATGGATTGGTTAGTAGCCAACCATGCTAGAATCCTTTGTGATCAGAATTCCATAGAAATTCAATCACCTACCGGAGAAGTAATTAGGATTACAGGAGATAAACCACGGAAACCCATGAAGTTCATATCAGTAATGAAAGTTGCTAATTATGAACGAAAACAAGGAATAGTGTATATGATTTCAGTAATCATTAGCACTAAAGGAAAAGATCTTAAGGAAATACCAGTAGTATCAGAATACTCTGATATATTTCCAGAAGATTTACCAGGATTACCTCCAGATAGGGAAGTAGAATTTAGGATTCATTTAATTCCAGGAACTACACCGATAGCCAAGGCACCTTATCGGTTAGCACCCACAGAAATGTTAGAATTGAAAAAGCAATTAGATGAATTACTAAGTAAAGGATTCATACAACCTAGCTCATCCCCTTGGGGAGCGCCAGTGTTGTTCGTAAAGAAAAAGGATGGTTCAATGAGAATGTGTATCGATTATAGGGAATTGAATAAGGTTACAATTAAGAATCGATATCCATTACCTAGGATTGATGATCTTTTTGATCAACTTCAAGGGGCTAGATATTTTTCTAAGATAGATTTACGCTCTGGATATCATCAATTGAAGGTACAAGAAGAAGATATACCTAAGACTGCTTTCAGAACTAGGTATGGTCATTACGAGTTTACAGTCATGCCCTTCGGGTTAACGAATGCACCTGCAGCATTCATGGACATGATGAATAGGATCTGTAAACCGTATTTGGATAAATTTGTAATTGTTTTCATAGACGATATACTTATTTATTCCAAAAGTCAGACAGAGCATTGTGAACATCTTCATGCACTCTTAACTTTGTTAAGAAAAGAAAAGTTGTACGCCAAATTCTCGAAATGTGAATTTTGGCTAAAGGAAGTGCAATTTTTAGGACACATGGTGAATCATGAAGGTATTCATGTAGATCCTGCTAAGATAGAGGCAATTACCAAGTGGAAGGTTCCACAAACAGCAATGGAAATTAGAAGTTTTATAGGTTTAGCTGGGTATTATAGACGGTTTATTAAGGATTTTTCTAAGATAGCCGTACCATTAACTAAGTTAACCTGTAAAGCCACTAAGTTTGAATGGGGACCTAAACAGGAAGAAGCTTTTAGAATCCTGAAGCAGAAACTAACCCAGGCACCAATCTTAGCTTTACCAGAAGGAACTGAAGATTTTGAAGTATATTGTGATGCTTCAAAATTAGGATATGGGTGTGTGCTTATGCAACGCAAGAAGGTAATTGCATATGCATCAAGGCAATTGAAAAAGCACGAAGAGAATTATACGACTCATGATTTAGAATTAGGAGCCGTAATTTTTGCCCTTAAGATTTGGAGACATTATCTTTACGGAAGTAAATTTACTGTCTACACTGACCACAAAAGTTTAAAATACATATTTGGGCAAAAAGAGTTAAACATGAGGCAAAGGAGATGGATGGAAATCTTAAGTGATTACGACTGTGATATTCAGTATCACGAAGGAAAGGCAAATGTAGTTGCAGATGCCTTAAGTCGTAAGTATTATGAGAAACAAAAACGGGTTCGTGCTCTCAGATTAAATCTACAAATAGATTTAATAGAACAATTGAAGAATATTCAAACTACAGCAATCAAGGATGATGTTGAAGGAATGAAAGGACGAATCAAAGAATTAGAACAAGGAGCAGATGGAATTTGGAGATTCCATAAAAGTAGAATTTGGGTACCTAAGCAGGGAGACTTAAGACCTAAGATTTTAGAAGAAGCTCATAAATCTAGGTACACTATGCACCCAGGAAACAATAAGATGTACCAAGATTTAAAGAAGAATTTCTGGTGGATAGGAATGAAAAGGGACATAGCCAGTTATGTTTCTAGATGTCTTACTTGTTCACAAGTTAAGGCAGAACATCAGAAACCTTCAGGATTACTACAACAATTAGAGATGCCAGTATGGAAATGGGAACTTATAACAATGGATTTTGTTACTAAGTTACCCAAAACCAGAAAAGGTAATGATGCGATTTGGGTAATTGTGGATCGATTAACCAAATCAGCTCACTTTCTACCTATGAAAGAAACCTTTAGTATGGAAAGACTGGCTAAATTGTATGTAGATGAAGTTGTATCCTTACATGGAGTTCCACTCTCCATTGTTTCGGATAGAGATAGTCGTTTTACTTCCCATTTTTGGAAAAGTTTCCAGCAAGCTATGGGAACTCGACTAAACCTGAGCACTGCATATCATCCACAAACAGACGGACAAAGTGAAAGGACGATCCAAACTCTAGAAGACATGCTCCGAGCATGTGTAATAGACTTTGGTGGAAGTTGGGATGATCACTTACCATTAATTGAATTCTCCTATAACAATAGTTATCACTCAAGCATTGATACTGCTCCATTCGAGGCACTGTATGGAAGAAAGTGCAGAACCCCAGTTTGCTGGGCAGAAATAGGAGAAAGTCAATTATCAGGACCTGAAATAGTGCAAGAAACAACTGATAAGATTACTCAAATCAAGGAAAGATTGAAGACGACTCGAGATCGTCAGAAGAGTTATGCAGACAATAGAAGCAAGCCGTTAGAATTCCAAGTTGGAGACAGAGTACTGTTGAAAGTTTCTCCTTGGAAAGGAGTAGTCAGATTTGGAAAGAAAGGAAAGCTAAGTCCCAGGTACGTAGGACCATTTTCAGTGATCCAACGTATAGGACCAGTAGCTTATCGTTTACAATTACCAGAAGAATTATCTGGAGTACATAATGTATTTCATGTATCCAATCTCAAGAAATGTTTATCAGATGAATCTCTGGTAGTACCTCTTCGAGATATAGAAGTAAACGAAAAATTGAAATTTGTTGAGAAACCTCTTCAAATCGAGGATCGAAAGATCAAGTTTCTCAAACACAAACGATTAGTTTTAGTCAAAGTCAAGTGGGATTCAAAGAGAGGAGCTGAATACACTTGGGAACTGGAGTCAGAAATGAAGAAAAAGTATCCACACTTATTCCAGTAAATCTCGAGGACGAGATTTTCTTAAGGTGGGTAGAATGTAACAACTCTCATCAAAAGTACTATTTAATATATTAATTAGTCAAAAAGGAAACCCTAATTGAGACACCCGAGTGATTCTGAATAAACCCTGAAATTTTCAGAATTTTCAGAATCAGGATTAGGGCCCCTAAAACTCAAGGGGGGATAAACCCTAGTGGACGATTATCCACTTAAATCGTTGTCAAGTAACTGAAATTCGAGTATGTCAACTCAGCTAAGCTAGTTTCAGTCGTGGCTACCCTATAGTCTATTTTGATTCCATACGGACCGCAACACTATCAACCTTACGGTCCGTAAGCAGTCATACGGACCGCAACATTGACAAGCTTACGGTCCGTAAGCTAGCCAAATTTCACCTATAAATAGCAGACATTGGCACTCGAAATCTGAACATTTTACGTCGACATAATTCTCACAAATACACTGCTTTACGTTCTGTTATTCCAAAATTATACCCCCGGGTATCGAAATTCTGCTACAAAACAGGGTATTAGCACAATCGCTGCTACGATTCATTTATCCGACGATCAAGATATCCAATGCATGTTTAAATGCCACCCACATTAGGGTTATACTTTATCGTTCGTCATTAATTTGACGGATTGTCGTTAATTCGATAGGTAAAGTATTATACTTTATCGTTCGTTGTTAATTCAACGGATCATCGTTAATTCGATGGGTAAAGTATTATACCTTGTCATTCATTGTTAAATCAATGGATCATCGTTAATTCGATGGACAAAGTATTGCATTTTGACACTCATTGTGATAATTTGATCTCGTAAATTATCGTAATTGCTGGATTGATTACTAACCCAGTTTTGTGTGCATTGTATTTATATTAGGTTAACAAGGCTAAATCATAGATTAGACTCTGACCATATTAAATCAGCAATGTGAGTCATTCTCTCTTTTTATCAAATTTATTTATAAAATCATGTTATTTTCAAAGTTATAATTACGGGGATTAAGTCTTTGTAATCACCAAGTTACAGCCGGTATGTGGGGTTTTGTATACATTACTTGATAATCGTCACCATTGGGGCAGCCAATGGGGGATATGACCATAGTCACAGACACCATTGGACGAATGGGCCAATGGGTCGAGTGGCAAGTACCGTGGGTAGTTGGCTTGATATCAGAAACATTGTAATCGCTCTTAATACTGTATATTATAACAAATGTGTCATTTTAGTAAATAGAATGATTCACTCAGTATTTCCCGCTGACAAAACCTTTTTCAAACATGTTTCAGGTGATCTGTTGTAATTCAGGAAAAGTGCTGGGGAGCATTTCAAGCTTAAGATAGTGGCTCAATATAAAATAAATAAATGCTTTTGTAATATCACATTTTTATAGTAAAAATATAATATTGTAAATTATCGGGGTTTTATCCCGAATTGTGAAATAAATAATCGGGGAAAAATTTTAGCTTTAAGCGATCCTGTTTCCGCTGTTAAACTCAATTAAATCAATACCGCAGTATTTTCTGCCGCGGCTCCTGAAACGGGTCAAACCGGGTCGGGGGCCGTGACAATATTGGTTCCTACGAGCACCGAAATATCGGGATTATCCTGGTCCAGGATAATTTTCTTCACATCCTGCCCCGGATCCTCCACGATATCCTGGGCCCGCGTCTTTAATTATTATGCTGCACTAGGCTTGGTTGAGGATTTCATCGAGGATGAGTAGCATTCTTTCGCCTCCTGCTGATCACTATCAACTTTGACAACTCCCCAAGGGGTAGGGATCTTGATGCATTGGTGATATGTTGATGGCACAGCCTTCATATCATGAATCCACGGTCTTCCCAGTATGATGTTATAGCAGGATAGAGAATCCATTACACAGAAACGTTTTATCGAGTTGACTCCTTCAACATATACTGGCAACTTTATCTCTCCCACTGTGTTTCTAGCCTCTCCACTGAATCCAACAAGCACGGTAGACTTTGAAGTGATATCCATTGGAGATACATTCATTCTCTTCAGAGTCTCTAGTTGGATTATGTTGACGGAGCTGCCATTATCAACCAATATCCTGCGTACAAAATGGTTAGCCACATATAATGTTATTACCAGAGCATCATGGTGAGGATCCTGGACAGTATCCCTGTCATCAGCATCAAATGTGATCACTTTGTCAGTTGTGAGCGTAGTCATCCTGACAGGTCTGTCTCCCCTTTCGGCCTTAGCTTCTTTTGCATGTCTCTTTGCCGCCGAATACGAAGTCCCACAAATGTCAGATCCTCCCGAAATGAAGTTAATTATCTTGGCATCCGCGGGAGGTGATGCCGCTCGCTCAGGATCCTTCTCAGTATCCTGAACCTTATTCTTCTTTCTTCCTAAGAGATCTTTCAGATATCCCTTGCTTAGAAGATAGCTTATTTCTTTCCTTAGAGCAATGCAATCCTCAGTTACATGTCCGAAATCTTCGTGGAAAGCACACCATTTTGACTTATCTTTCCAATCGGCCTTTTGTTGATTCTTTCGAGGCCACCTAGCCTTGTCTCCTAAACCCTGCATGGCATACATTAATTCCGGAATGTTAACAGAAAAGCAATATTCAGATAGTTCAGGATATTCTTCAGGATCCTCGTCTTCAATAGCATTCACTTTCTTGTTTTCATTTCTACCATATGGCTTAGAGAGATATGGCTTAAATGAGGATTCTGACTTCCTGTTAGTTGACTCATAAGTGTTAGATGAGTTCATCCTCTCTTACATCTTTCTGTCATCCTCCAATCGAATATATCTCAGGGCCCTGTTCCGAGCTTCATCCAAGTTCCTGCATGGGTTCATTACAAGGTCTTGGTAAAATTGAGAATCCTTTTGCAGCCCCATCTTGAAAGCTTGCACAGCTGTTGCAACATCAAGATGCGGAATGTCTAAGGATTCCCGGCTAAACTTGTTCACATAATCCCTTAGGGATTCTTGATGCCCTTGTGTTATCCTGTAAAGGTCACTTGTTAGTTTCTCAAAGCTCCTACTACAAGAAAACTGACTATTAAATAAATTTACTAAGTGAGCAAAAGATGTAATCGAATGCGGAGGAACATTCAAGAGCCACTTCAAGGCTGATCCTGTTAAGGTAGAACCAAAACCCTTGCACAAGCATGCCTCCTTGAGATCCGGAGGGATAGGGTTAATCTCCATTCTTTCCCTATACTGAGCAATATGCTCCTCAGGATCCGTAGTTCCGTCGTAAAGCTTCATGTTGGGGGTTTGAAATCTCTTTGGGATCTCAGCATCACAGATAGGATACGCAAAACGAGATATCTTATGGCTGTCTTGGGACACTTCCGGGATCGGCTGGACCACTCCAGGTACACTAGTGTTTTGGTCAAAAATTACCGAAGCAATTTAGTGATCAAATTAGTAAAGTGAGGTAGTGTGCTAGAAAGTGTGTTTGAAAATATGCTTGTTAAGTTATTTAGAAAATCAGTATTCAGGATACGGCTCAGGATATTGAGTTGTATCTATGATCAAACAATGAGCAAAAGTAAAGTAAACGACACGAGATGTACGAGGAAAGCCCTTGATCAATCTAGATCGCTGGCATAAAACCTCGGGAGCTGACAATCGCAGCTGCCTTGTTCTTCTATTGCTTCAAAAATCAGGATACAGTGCAGGATGTGGTACGGATCGACTAAGTGTTACAACGAAAATTGAATACAAGTGTGTTGTTTGCAATGAGCTAGAGAGTGAAAGTGTACGAGAGTGTTAGTGAAAATTGTGTGTTCTAAGCTGATCCGCCCCCATCTATTTATAGTTAAGATAAAATAACAAACTACCCTAAACTTCCGGGATCCACCGAATATTCCTTCATCGAACGTTGTAGACCTGGTCTTTCGGGCTCAACGTCTTTCCTTCAACAAACTCGCCCGAGTCTTGAGGAGAAGAAGTCCACTTGACCGTTAGCAAGTCTTAGCCTTTAACCTGCACGTGGTTAATTCAATAAAGCTCAGGATATCGCCCAAGATGTTAGCAATATCCTCTTCCAGCATCCTGGTCATAAATAAACAAACAAAGGCAGGATATTGGTCAGGATACGTATGTTAAGAAAATGACCCCTAACAATTGTCCCCAAATATATCAGTTGGGATACCAATCCAACGGATATATTTCAAAAGTTTCACCTCATAACTTAAGGTAATTAATACGACTTGACCCCTGAAATGACAGTGGTGCAACTTCCAAAGCATTATTTACTTTTTACCCCCCTATATTCATCCTATATTAACCGAGGGACTCCTTTATCATGGTTATCCTTGTCTTCAAGCGGACATCAGGTATTTTCCTTTCTATCCTTCTTTCTTGAATCTCTCTCAGTTTGTTCAATATTTTTCATGGCACCACGGACGAAATCCCGATCGGACCGACCAGCCTCAAGCCTCGTAAGTCAGAACTTCATTGTTGATCCAGCAAAGGAGATCTGCTGCTTTAACAATGCCGACATCGCTGCTCTTAAAGATTCCGGCGCCTTCCCCACCGGAACGGTCTTTCGCCCTTTTGATCGGGAAGCCCGATCAGATGCAATATCTGATGAGTGGGTTTGTTTCTTTGCCTACCCCTTCTCTCTTGGACTCCGGTACCCGTTTCCACCCTTTATTTCTAGCTTTTTCGACCTCACCGGCCTTAGTTACGCCCAAGTTATGCCAATGGTTTGGCGAGTTTTAATAGTGCTAGATCAAATCAAATCTCGTCATTTTCCTAACCTACTTGTTGAGGACCTTCCTATAGCATACCGGTTGAGATCCCCAGGCAATCATCGTTTTCTTCTGTTTTCTACCTCCAAGAACCCTCTGGTTCTTAAAGCCACTAAGAACGAGGATCGATGGCGACGAAAATTCTTTTTCGTAAAAAGAGACTCTATCGATAAGGGTTTTGATCTACCGGTTAAATGGTTAACCAAGGGTAGGATTTAGGGTTTTAGGAATATCCCCAATTATATCTTCAAACTGTATCCCAGACTTATATCCTGATGTTTTTATGCAGCAAATTTCAGAGATTTAGTGCCTCCCAGTGCAGAATCCGAACCCAAGATCAAGGAAATCTACCGTCTTCCTGTCAGCGAAAGAACTTTCTCCCTGTCTCTTATAGATTCAAGCCAAAAATCAAGCTCAGCAACGTCTGGTAAGCACATCCTCAATATATATAAATTACTTTTCAAAAGTATGATGAGTTTAACAACATCTTCCCTTGTGTAGTACCAGTCGTCAACCTTGAAGGTTTTGAACTTGACGAGTTGGATTGCTACTCCAGCCTTGAACCCATCAAACAAGAATCCAAGCCAAAGCCGTCTGCTACACCGAAACCTACCTCCTCAAAGACTGTTTCTGCTCCCAAAGGCCCTCCGGCATCCAGGACCCGGGCATCCAGCTCTCGGAAGAGAAAGGAGACGGATTCCCCAGCTGTTTCTGAAACATTCTCTCTCGAAAATCATGGGTTCAACGAAGCCACCTCATTCCTCATACAGGTAGAATTTTCTTTTCGGTATCCTACACAAGTATGTTAGTCCTTATCCTGCTTATTTTTTACAACAATACCTGTGTCTTTATCGATAGGGTCTGGATCGTCTTATGCACTTGTATGAAGATGCTTGCGGGCTTAACAAGATGTTGGAGATCAAGCTGGAGAAAGCTGTGGCCACCATAGCTGACCAAGGAACCATTGCAGCTGCCAAATCCCAGCATTATGAAGACAAATACAAGGCAATGACTTAGGAACATCAAGCTGCCCTCCACAAGGCTAATGAGGACGCTCAAGCCAAGCTAGACGCTGCCCTTCTCCAATATCAGCAGAATATGAGTTCATATCGGGATAGCCTAAAAGCATCCGTGGTCGTTTCTCTTCTCCAAGCCAGGATAAGGATGGCTTATGAGGCCATGGATTTGGGTTTTGAATGCCCTTCCTGGAATATAAAGGCTTGGGAGGAGAAACTACGGGGCCTCGGAGGTCATCCCGTTGCTCATCCTGCAAAGCATACTGGTGAAGAGCCTTCCAAGACGGCAGAGGAAGCGGCCAATGCTGGTGATGATGCTGAGAAGAATCCTGAGGCTGATGCTGGTGCGAACGCTGGGAAGGAGGTTGCTGTTCAAGAAGGTGCTGCCCCTTAGGCAGCGGAGTGGGCGATGATGGATATACATGCCAAGGCCGAAGCCCACTTTTTAAATTACATGGTTGTGGTTGCATAAACAATTTACTTTTCCTGTCTTTGAACAATTTACATTTCCTGCACTAGAACAATGTGATGACCAAAGGTGGATGGGTCCTAGGTTTTAGGATGAAGCCCTTGGTCATCAATTAGTATAACTTGTTTTGGACGTGATAACGGTTGTGGGCGGACAGGTCCTGTTTTGAGGTATATCCTGCAACCGTTACACAAGTATGGTAAAAACTAATTGTGCTTTTGGTGGATGGGCCTCGGTTTGAGGTGAAACCAGAAGCACAACTTTTGACTTGTTAATAATATAACTATCTTTTGACTTATCTGCTGTTGTCTCGCATTACTTAGTGTAATTCTTATCTTTATAAAAATTTTGTATTGTTATCTTATAAAATATCCTAACCAGTATACTCAGCGATATACTGTAAAACCTTTTATTAGATAGAACTTCCGAACATTCCTTCAACTTTGTAAAAATTTCTTTAGAAAGTGAAAAACAGTCTATCTTTTTAAAACCAAGTTTTAAATGATCAAAGTTTCACACCAATACTAGTTTCAAACACCCTAATCAAATATCCTTAAAAGGACTTTGAGGATATATATCATGATACTTAAAATAATGTTACTAAAAACTTAGACGACGTTCACAAAGGAAAGATCATACCAGAAATAGGGTATAAACCTATTACCAGACTTCGATCCCTTTGCAACTCTCCCAACGAAGGTGTCCCCTGTGCAAGGTACTTAGTGCATTAGTTCCGAGCCTCATTCTTTTAGCTTTACATCACCATCTTGGCAAGGATGTCCCCTGTGTACAATGTCTTCAAACACTTAGAAGTCTTCTGAATGTCAGTTTCCATTGTATAGGCAATTTTTTAGGTTCCAAGGGTAAAACCCAAGGATGTACTGGAGATAAATCCCTTGTATCCTGGGGAAAATCCCAAATTTTCATGCGCTACAGGCGGGAGTGTATAAACTCCAAGACTTAGAAAGGTGAAAACCTTTAAACCTTAGAGAGTATGAAAATACCCTTTCGTGAGAGAGGGTGATCAATCCTCATATACCTTTAGAATTCAGGATATAGCCAACAGTAACGAAATTGTCAGCCACTTTTACATGGACTGGTCCCGCCACCTTGAACTATCCCTGAATAACTTGCGTTCCAGGCGGGGTGTTTAAACCCAATTCGGAAGAAAGGTGAATACCTTTAAACCTGTGAAGGGATCAGTATCCCTTAAACGTAAGAGAGGGGGCCAATCCTCTAATCTTTCGAGTTATCCTGAGTACATATCCTGGAGCTATATCCTGAAACATATCTTGCAAAACAATTGTAAACTAAGGTGGGTGTTAGCTTGGCTAACACCCCTCCGATGCTTAAGTTAGTATTGAGTTTCAAAGAATAAATTAAACCAAAACATATTTAAAAAAGATAGAATTCATACCATTCTGAGTTAGAAATTGAATTCTAAACTCACTTGAAATAGAGCTTAAGGTGTATAGCATTCCAAGACCTTGGTAGCATATCTCCCTCCATATTCTTGAGCCTGTATGCTCCTTTTCCTGCTTCTGATTCAACTTCATATGGTCCTTCCCATTTTGGAGCTAACTTGCCATCGGCAGGATTAGTAGTATTCTGAAAAGCCTTTCTTAACACCCAATCTCTAATCTTAAATCTTCTGGTCCTAATATTCTTGTTATATGCCCTGGATATTCTCTGTTGATATGCTGCCATCCTTAGCCTTGCCGCATCTCTCTTCTCATCTATAGTGTCTAAATCCTGACTCAAGGCTTCAGGATTCTGCTCAGGATCACCCAAGGTAGATCTTGCAGTAGGTATTGTCATTTCCGTTGGAATCATTGCTTCTGCTCCAAACACCAAGGAAAATGGGGTTTGGCCTGTTGCATTCTTTACCGTTGTCCTATCAGCCCATAAAACAAAAGTTAATTCTTCTGCCCATCTTCCTTTTTTGGCTCCAAGTCTCTTCTTTAAGTTATTGACAATTATCTTGCTTGAGGATTCTGCTTGTCCATTTGCTTGAGGATGTACCGGAGTAGATGTAATCATTTTGATTCCCCAACTTTTGCAAAAGTCAGTAGTTCTCTTGCTTATAAATTGAGAACCATTGTCACAGATTATCTCGGCTGGTACTCCGAATCTGGTTAAGATATTCCTTTTTATGAAGGATACTACTTCTTGATCTCTTACTTGAACAAATGCTTCTGCTTCAACCCACTTAGAGAAATAATCCGTCATTGCTAGCATAAAGACTTTTCCTCCCGGAGCTTTTGGTAGCTTTCCCACTATATCCATACCCCACTTTATAAACGGCCAAGGGGAAACAATAGGATATAATGGTTCAGCAGGTTGATGCAGTATGTTACTATGTCTTTGACATGCGTCACATCTTCGAGCATATTCTGCTGCATCCTTTCTCATTGTTGGCCAATAATATCCTGTCCTTAACACTTTTGAGAATAACGATCTGCCCCCAGCATGATTACCACAATCCCCTTCATGTATATCCTGAAGTACTTCTTTGGCTTCAGGATCCTCCAAGCATCTCAAATACGGTCCTGCAAGAGATTTCTTGTATAAAATATTATTTATAATAGTGAATCGTGATACCTTCATCCTAAATGCCTTAGGATTCTCATTTCCAGGGATGTGTCCTTCTTTGAGATATCTCATGATTGGAGTCGTCCAGGATTTAGGATCCTCTTTAGGATGTTCTGCTCCAGGATCCTGAATACCAGCTACTTCTTTATCCTGAGGATTCGTCGCAGGATATAAGACATGTAATATTGGTATTTGGGTCCCTTCAGGTATCCTGATCGATGATCCCAAATTTTCTAAGGCATCCGCTTCAGCATTATCCTCCCTCGGTACCTGTTCAAGTATAAAAACATCGAAATATCCTGCTAATTTTTTGAGAATATCGAGATATTCGATTAATTTCTCACCCTTAACTGCATAGGATCCATTAAAATGGTTAGTAATTAACAAAGAGTCAACATATACTTGCAAATTTTTGACATTCATGCTCTTAGCCAACTCTAATCCCGCAATTAAAGCCTCATACTCTGCTTCATTATTAGTAGCAGGGAATTCACACCTAATAGCCTGGGGTAATATGTCCCCCTGTGGCGATTTTAGTAGTATTCCTAATCCTACTCCTCTTATATTAGATGCACCATCAGTATATAATGTCCAGGATCCTGAGGATTCTCCTAACTGTTGAACTTCTAGGTCTACCTCGTCCTGAATGTCACTACTAAAGTCAGCCACAAAGTCAGCTAAAGCCTGAGATTTTATGGCATTTCTAGGTTCACATACTAAATCATAAGCACTTAACTTTACTAACAACTTAGCCATCCTGCCTGACATCTCTGGTTTCCTAAGCACATTTTTGACAGGATAATTTGTTTTAACATGTATCCTATGTGTCTCGAAGTAATGCCTAAGTTTCATTGATGCCATGACTAATGCTAGTATCAATTTTTCTAAATGAGAATACCTAGTTTCAGCATCTAGCAAACTTTTACTAACATAATAAACAGGATATTGCTGACCTTCATGGTCTTTTATAAGAACGGCACTTACAGCATTCCCTGATACAGCAAGGTACAGGGATAGTGGTTCACCATTTTCAGGCTTCATTAATAGAGGTGCGGTTGAGAGATATCGCTTCAAATCCTGTAGGGCCGCTTCATGCTTCTCACCCCATTCGAATTTTTTGTTCTTCTTCAGGATATCATAAAAATCTTTGCATTTCTCTGAGGATCTCGAGATAAACCTGTTTAAAGCTGCTACTCGGCCTGTTAATCTTTGTACGTCCTTCATGTTTGAGGGTGATTTTATATCCAGGATAGCTTTGATCTGCTCTGGGCTCGTTTCTATCCCCATTTTTGTCACCATATATCCAAGAAACTTTCCTGCCCCCACTCCGAAATAGCATTTAGCAGGATTCAGCTTCATGTTGTATTGATCCAGGATATCAAATGCTCCCTTGATATCCTGGAGGTGATCCTCAGCCTTTTTAGATTTCACCACCATATCATCGATATATACCTCCATGGTGTCCCCCAGTTTGTCTTTGAACGTCATGTTTACCAATCTTTGGTATGTTGCACCTGCATTTTTCAAACCAAAAAGCATAGCTGTATAACAATAAATACCTGTTGGTGTCATGAAGGCAGTATCCTCCTGGTCAGAAGGTTCCATTTAGATCTGTTGAAATCCTGAAGATGCGTCCATGAAGGTCAGCATTTCATGCCCGGCAGTGGCATCTACCATTGCATCAATGTGGGGAAGAGGAAATGGGTCTTTAGGACAAGCTTTGTTCAAGTCTGTGTGGTCCACACAGACTCTCCATTTCCCATTTTTCTTCTGTACTACAACCACGTTTGCTAGCCACCTTGGGAACTCAACCTCCCTGATCATTCTGGACTTCAATAATCTCTCAACTTCCTCCTGGATAATCGTGTTCCGCTCAGGAGCAAACTTCCTTCTTTTTTTCTGCACAGGCTTGAATGATTTATCAATTCCAAGCTTGTGAGTGATGATATCTTTGGATATGCCTGTCATATCCTCATGCTTCCATGCAAACGTAGACATCCTGCATTTCAAAAAGTTAATTAATTGTTCTTCAATATCATGAGGGATATTGGTCCCTACGAGCACCGAAATATCGGGATTATCCTGGTCCAGGATAATTTTCTTCACATCCTGCTCCGGATCCTCCACGATATCCTGAGCCCGTGTCTTTAATTGCTATGCTGCACTAGGTTTGGTTGAGGATTTCATCGAGGATGAGTAGCATTCTTTCGCCTCCTGCTGATCACTATCAACTTTGACCACTCCCCAAGGGGTAGGTATCTTGATGCATTGGTGATATGTCGATGGCACGGCCTTCATATCGTGAATCCACGGTCTTCCCAGTATGATGTTATAGCAGGATAGAGAATCCATCACACAGAAACGTTGTATCGAGTTGACTCCTTCAACGTATACCGGCAACTTTATCTCTCCCACTGTGTTTCTAGCCTCTCCACTGAACCCAACAAGCACGGTAGACTTTGAAGTGATATCCATCGGAGATACATTCATTCTTTTCAGAGTTTCTAGTTGGATTATGTTGACGGAGCTGCCATTATCAACCAGTATCCTGCATACAAAATGGTTAGCCACATATAACGTTATTACCAGAGCATCATGGTGAGGATCCTGGACAGTATCCCTGTCATCAACATCAAAAGTGATCACTTTGTCAGTTGTGAGGGTGGTCATCCTGACAGGTTTGTCTCCCCTTTCGGCCTTAGCTTCTTTTGCATGTCTCTTTGCTGCCGAATACGAAGTTCCACAAATGTCGGATCCTCCCGAAATGAAGTTGATTATCTAGGCATCTGCGGGAGGTGATGCTGCTCGTTCAGGATCCTTCTCAGTATCCTGACCCTTATTCTTCTTTCTTCCTAAGAGATCTATCAGATATCCCTTGCTTAGAAGATAGCTTATTTCTTTCCTTAGAGCAATGCAATCCTCAGTTACATGTCCGAAATCTTCGTGGAAAGCACACCATTTTGACTTATCTTTCCAGTCAGCCTTTTGTTGATTCTTTCGAGGCCACCTAGCCTTGTCCCCTAGACCCTGCATGGCATACATCAATTCAGGAATGTTAACAGAAAAGCAATATTCAGACAACTCAGGATACTCTTCAGGATCCTCATCTTCGACAGCAGTCACTCTCTTGTTTTCATTTCTACCATATGGCTTAGGCCGATATGACTTGAATGAGGATTCTGACTTCCTGTTAGTTGACTCATAAGTGTTAGATGAGTTCATCCTTTCTTGCATCTTCCTGTCATCTTCCAGACGGATATATCTCAAAGCCCTGTTACGAGCTTCGTCGAGATTCCTGCAGGGATTCATTACAAGATCCTGATAAAACTGAGAATCCTTTTGTAATCCCATCTTAAAAGCTTGCACAGCTGTTGCAACATCAAGATGTGGGATATCCAAGGATTCTCGACTGAATTTGTTCACATAATCCCTCAAGGATTCCTGAGGCCCTTGAGTTATCCTGTAAAGATCACTGGTTAGTTTCTCAAAACTCCGACTACAAGAAAATTGACTGTTAAATAAATTAACCAAATGAGCAAACGAAGTAATTGAGTGAGGAGGAACGTTTAACAGCCATTTTAAGGCTGATCCTGTTAGAGTAGAACCAAATCCCTTGCACAAGCACGCTTCCTTGAGCTCCGGAGGGATAGGGTTAATCTCCATTCTTTCCCTATACTGAGCAATATGCTCCTCAGGATCCGTAGTCCCATCATAAAGCTTCATGTTGGGGGTTTGGAATCTCTTTGGGATCTCAGCATCACAGATAGGATATGCAAAACGAGATATCTTGTGGCTGTCCTGGGACACTTCCGGGATCGGCTGGACCACCCCAGGTACACTAGATATCATGTCCTTCAACTTCTGAAGTTCCCTAGTAAGTGCTGATGTTACACCTGTATCCTGCAAAGATCCACCATTGTTAGTAGCATGAGTATTATTATTATTTGACACGTTACCCGTTGGAGGATTTTGCCCATATCCTGAAGCATATCCTGAGCTCCTCATGGTTGACATCCTGACCGAGGAGGGTATTTCAGGAGTATGATTCTGAGGAAGACTGGGCACAATATTCCCCATGTTATCCTCAGTATACACAGCTGAACTGAAGTTCAACGCTCTGGGGTGTAAGGGAGTGACATTGTCCTCAGCAGATCTGCTCGAACCAGACTTCAGGAGTTGTATTTCCCTTAAAAGCATTTGGTTTGTTTCCTGTTGCTGCCTCATTTGTTCCTGCACACTTCCAAATAAGGTTAAAATTTCATCATTAGAAGCTAAAACGGGAGCAGATCCCTGGACACTCCGAGTAGGGATAACATCTTGAGATTGTGTAGAGGCTGGCATCCTTGGAGGAGGTGGTGGAAGCACCGAACCGGTAGTAGCAGAAGTCATAGCAGACACAGTAGAGGAACTCATGTTTGATCTTGAGGCCATTATGGACAATGTGGCAAAAAGTTTTGAAAACAGAAAACCGATTAGCGATTTGACAAAAATTTTTTAGTAAAGAGAGCACCACTTGCCCCACGGTGGGCGCCAAATTGTTTTGGTCAAAAATTACCGAAGCAATTTAGTGATCAAATTAGTAAAGTGAGGTAGTGTGCTAGAAAGTGTGTTTGAAAATATGCTTGTTAAGTTATTTAGAAAATCAGTATTCAGGATACGGCTCAGGATATTGAGCTGTATCTATGATCAAACAATGAGCAAAAGTAAAGTAAACGACATGAGATGTACGAGGAAAGCCCTTGATCAATCTAGATCGCCGGCATAAAACCTCGGGAGCTGACAATCGCAGCTGCCTTGTTCTTCTATTGCTTCAAAAATCAGGATACAGTGCAGGATGTGGTACGGATCGACTAAGTGTTACAACGAAAATTGAATACAAGTGTGTTGTTTGCAATGAGCTAGAGAGTGAAAGTGTACGAGAGTGTTAGTGAAAATTGTGTGTTCTAAGCTGATCCGCCCCCATCTATTTATAGTTAAGATAAAATAACAAACTACCCTAAACTTCCGGGATCCACCGAATATTCCTTCATCGAACGTTGTAGACCTGGTCTTTCGGGCTCAACGTCTTTCCTTCAACAAACTCGCCCGAGTCTTGAGGAGAAGAAGTCCACTTGACCGTTAGCAAGTCTTAGCCTTTAACCTGCACGTGGTTAATTCAATAAAGCTCAGGATATCGCCCAAGATGTTAGCAATATCCTCTTCCAGCATCCTGGTCATAAATAAACAAACAAAGGCAGGATATTGGTCAGGATACGTATGTTAAGAAAATGACCCCTAACAACTAGATATCATGTCCTTCAACTTCTGAAGTTCCCTAGTAAGTGCTGATGTTACACCTGTATCCTGCAAAGATCCACTATTGTTAGTAGCATGAGTATTATTATTATTTGACACGTTACCCGTCGGAGGATTTTGCCCATATCCTGAAGCATATCCTGAGCTCCTCATGGTTGACATCCTGACCGAGGAGGGTATTTCAGGAGTGTGATTCTGAGGAAGGCTGGGGACAATATTCCCCCTGTTATCCTCAGTATACACAGCTGAACTGAAGTTCAAAGTTCTGGGTTGTAATGGAGTGACAATATCCTCAGCAGATCTGCTCGAACCAGACTTCAAGAGTTGTATTTCCCTAAACAGCATTTGGTTTGTTTCCTGTTGCTGCCTCATTTGTTCCTGCACACTTCCAAATAAGGTTAGAATTTCATCATTAGAAGCTAAAACGGGAGCAGATTCCTGAACACTGCGAGTAGGGATAATATCCTGAGGTCGTGAAGAGGCTGGCATCCTTGGAGGAGGTGGTGGAAGCACCGAACCGGTAGTAGCAGAAGTCATAGCTGACACAGTGGAGGAACTCATGTTTGATCTTGAGGCCATTGTAAATAATACGGTGAAAAGTTTTGAAAATAGAAAACCGATTAACAATTTCACAAAGATTTTTAGTAAAGAGAGCACCACTTGCCCCACGGTGGGCGCCAAATTGTTTTGGTCAAAAATTACCGAAGCAATTAAGTGATCAAATTAGTAAAGTGAGGTAGTGTGCTAGAAAGTGTGTTGATAATATGCCGGTTAAGTTATATGGAAAATCAGTATTCAGGATACGGCTCAGGATATTGAGTTGTATCTATGATCAAACAATGAGTAAAAAGTAAAGTAAATGACACGAGATGAACGAGGAAAGCCCTTGATCAATCTAGATCGCCGGCATAAAACCTCGGGAGCTGACAATCGCAGCTACCTTGTTCTTCTTATTGCTTCAAACTTCAGGATACAGTGCGGGATATAGACCAGATCGCTAAGTGTTACAATGCTTTTGTATGAATGTGAAAATTGCTAGAGAGCGAGTGTTAGAGTGTATGTAGTGGAAATGTGATGTCCTACTCGATCTGGTATACCCACCTATTTATAGTTACAAAGTAGAAACTAAAATTCCTATAAATATGGGATGCTCCCGAATATTCCATAAATAGCCGTTTGGAACCAAATAAAGCGGGCTCAACGTCTTTCCTTGAACAACTTGGACCGAGTCTTCCGCGGAATGAGTCCTTGTGAATGTTGCTAGCTTCTAACCCATGTACCTGCACATAATCCGTTAGTAATCCTGAGGATACCATTCAGGATGTTACCAATATCCTGAACCAGCATCCCGGATGTAAACAGATACTATATTACCAAGATATAAATCAAGATATTTTCCAGGATATGGGCTCAGAATTTCACCCATAACAGAAAGATTTCTATGCATTATTTCTATTTAGAAAGAAATAATCAAAGAATGTTGGAATTACATTCAGATTGGAGTATTCATCCTTCTGATAAACTTTTTGAATTGAATGATTTAAAAAGAAAAAATTCTTTTATGAAAAAGGATATTCAAAGACTTGGAGAGACAAAAATTATTTTATCTGTTGGATAGAATGATTTCAATTCCTCAAAAGTTAGAAGAAATCTTTTTTGATCAAATGGAAACCTTTCCACTTAAACATATGCATGAACTTGTTCATCTCATGTCATTAGATGATGATGAATGTGAACAAATGTTTTCTGAAAATAAAATCTTAAATGAAAGATATTTTCCTGAAAATAAAGAACGGATTTTTCCTTTATCTGTAAAGGATGAAGAACCTGAAACTGAAGAAAGCTCTTCAGACATTGAAACGTCGTCATACCATAGAACTGCTAACAGTAGACGTTTTAATAAAAAGAATACGGAATTTTCCATGCCGTATCACAAAGGTATACCTAATTCTAATAGTAATAAAAATGGTAGTTCAACTACTATTGATACTATTAATATTGATTGTATCTTTGGCCTCGATAAAAGAAAAGAGGTAATTGACAAATGGAACACTGAAATCAGTCTAATTATTCAGACTAATTCAGATGAATTTTCTAATGCTAAGGCTTTGTTATTATTAATGGAACATAAGTCTGCAGGGATAATTCAAAATTTCATCAAAGGTACAACTTGGGATGAAAATATGAATGGTGATGATCTTTTTGATCAAATCATAAATGCAATATATATGATGTTTTTAGGTCTCGACTTTATAACAAATAAAGACCATGAAAATCAAAAATTGCTAGAAAAAGCAAGACAAAATCTTGCAAAAGCACAAATTTGTGATATTTGTTTGTTAGACGATTTTACTTGTCTTTATGAAACAAATCTATACAAATTAAGTACAGGTGAATTCCACTCTTGGATTGAGGCTTACTTAATGAAGATTCCTATCGTTGGAGAAAAAGCCAAAGAACGATGGAACAAAGAAAAGAATCAATTTACGATGCATTCTCTTGGGTTTGCAACAATAATTGTCAAAGAAGAAATTGCGGTTTACTGTGATTTTTCTGATAAACAAAAACATCTAAAACGTTTTAACAAAAGCCGTTGCAAACAATGTTGATGTGAGTCCTACTACCAAACAATGAGTCTTAACCAGACCACAAAACTCCTAAAGGACTTAATGAACCCTTTAGATGAATTTGTTAAAAATTCTGAAGTACCTCCGAAATTTAGATGAGTTTGGTAGTAGGACTCACATCAACTTTGTTGAAGATAATGCGTTGCTCCATTTTTTCTAAAGCTTCCTTATCGTGCTTTGGTAGTGGAGTTCCACTGTAACTTGTGATGATGCAGTGATTGCTGCAATAATTCACTTTATTAAAGCTTTTTTACTTTAATATTTTGAAGATTATTCAGGATTTTTAAGAATCCTTTAACCCTTATTTCGACCCAATTTTCGAAATCTTCTTGCTCCTCATTCATATCTTTTGAGGGGTTGACGGTTCTTGCTTTCGCGAGCCCGATTTCTATATGATGGTAACTTTGGGAAGAAGTTCCTTGGTACCAATCTGGAAGTGTAGAGTTACACTTTATGAAGAAGTTTGCGTCTTTTGCTGCAGCAATCTTCTTTCGAAAGTTTTTAATAGCTTTCTTTATCCCTTCTGGAAACATGCTGATTTCAAGCAAATTTGGAGATGGGTATATGAACTTTATTAAACCAGCAGAAAATGCTAGTGAAACAAGTTCTGGATTTGCGCCTGGACAAAAGACTAAAAGACTTTTATTAGCCTTATCTTCTGTGTAGACATGCTCAAACTCGAAATCATCTTGACTAAGAGCTCTTGTTTTAGACCAAATTCTTCTGAATTCGTCCAAAGATATAATATCTTCTTCTTCTTTTATTGTTGATCTTGAGAAAGTGTTCTTGAATTCAATGATCTTTTCTTTTTTCTTGGGCTTTAATGGCTCAGGAAAAATTGTTACCTTTAAAGGTATTCCTTTCTTCCCGAGGTTTGCTGAATATCGGGTAGCTTCTTGTTGGGCTTGCGCTAACGACCCAAATTTTTTTTGCAACAGCTTTTGTTAAAACGTTTTAGCTGTTTTTGTTTATCAGAAAAATCACAGTAAACCACAACTTCTTCTTTGACAATTCTTGTTGCAAACCCAAGAGAATGCATCGTAAATTGATTCTTTTCTTTGTTCCATCGTTCTTTGGCTTTTTCTCCAACGATAGGAATCTTCATTAAGTAAGCCTCAATCCAAGAGTGGAATTCACCTGTACTTAATTGTTATAGATTTGTTTCATAAAGACAAGTAAAATCGTCTAACAAACAAATATCACAAATTTGTGCTTTTGTAAGATTTTGTCTTGCTTTTTCTAGCAATTTTTTATTTTCATGGTCTTTATTTGTTATAAAGTCGAGACCTAAAAACATCATATATATTGCATTTATGATTTGATCAAAAAGATCATCACCATTCATATTTTCATCCCAAGTTGTACCTTTGATGAAATTTTGAATTATCCCTGCAGACTTATGTTCCATTAATAATAACAAAGCCTTAGCATTAGAAAATTCATCTGAATTAGTCTGAATAATTAGACTGATTTCAGTGTTCCATTTGTCAATTACCTCTTTTCTTTTATCGAGGCCAAAGATACAATCAATATTAATAGTATCAATAGTAGTTGAACTACCATTTTTATTACTATTAGAATTAGGTATACCTTTGTGACACGGCATGGAAAATTCCGTATTCTTTTTATTAAAACGTCTACTGTTAGCAGTTCTATGGTATGACGACGTTTCAATGTCTGAAGAGCTTTCTTCAGTTTCAGGTTCTTCATCCTTTACAGATAAAGGAAAAATCCGTTCTTTATTTTCAGGAAAATATCTTTCATTTAAGATTTTATTTTCAGAAAACATTTGTTCACATTCATCATCATCTAATGACATGAGATGAACAAGTTCATGCATATGTTCAAGTGGAAGGGTTTCCATTTGATCAAAAAAGATTTCTTCTAACTTTTGAGGAATTGAAATCATTCTATCCAATAGATAAAATAATTTTTGTCTCTCTAAGTCTTTGAATATCCTTTTTGATAAAAGAATTTTTTCTTTTTAAATCATTCAATTCAAAAAGTTTATCAGAAGGATGAATACTCCAATCTGAATGTAATTCCAAAATTCTTTGATTATTTCTTTCTAAATAGAAATAATGCATAGAAATCTTTCGATTTATTTTTCTAAAAGAATTTCTCAATTGTTCTTTATTGGTCATTTGAAGTTGATCCAAAAGGCCATGTTAATGCATTAGGACATTTAGACTTTCCCAAAGATGGATTTCCAACATTGAAATTTGGAAATGAATATTTTTGAAAGCTTTTTTCATTAAAAATCTTTTCTTTCTTTTTGAGTAAAAGATTTTCTGAATTCATTTTTTCATCAAGTTTGTCAGAGACATCCTTGATAATCTTGGCAGCAATTGCTTCAAGATTTTCATTGGTAGACAAATCCTCTACCTTCTTGGTTAATTCTCTAACCAGTTCTTCAATTTTACTCAGAGAACTCATGCTACAGAGATTAATGCTTTCTTAGCTTTAAGCTCAAGAATTTTTTGCTTAGAAGCAAAAATGTTTTCCTTAACAATCTTTATATTAAGAATTTTTGTTTTATGACTTAACATAAAATTTTCTTTAATTTGATTTATTCTCATAAATTCAAATTGTATATCAGCCTCTTCATAGGTGATTTGTTGATCAAGATATTGTAAATAATTTAAAATTGGTTTTAAAGACATTACTCTCCAATAATTCCTTTTAAAATTTTTCCATATCCATCTATTCTATGTGACATAGAACGAATTATTTGTTCAGTATTACTTGAATCTCCTATTTGTAAAGAGTTTCCAGCATAACTGTGTCTAGGTTCGAATCCTAGAATTTGTTTATTGCGTACAATATCAATTGCCCAATTTTCTTTTAACTGTGAAGGTTCAGAAAACTTACACCCTTCAACAATTCCAATTTCAGAAAATATATCTTCAAGAGTTATATTTTCATTTTCCTTATACTCGATTGAATGAGTACTGTTGGTTAAAGCATACGAGATTAAATAATTAATCGTAAAAACTTTATTACCAGGTTCCATAAGGTCAGTTCTTTCGCACTGGTGTATGAAACTTAAAGTCTTATCAAAATCTTTTGAATTTCGATGTAAAGCAAATTTAGGATAGACAGTAAACATAAATTTACCATAAGCTAAATTTCCTTGAATTGCTCCCAGAAGAGCATCTTGCCTATTGATAATTCTATTATCAACGAGTGCCATTTTTATAGGAAAATTAATTCCATCTCTGAACTGAGCTTTAAGGAGGATTTTAACTGCTCCTATGTGTACCATATTGAGAGACTTTCTCAACTCTGGTTTAATATGCAAAAGCTTTTTTGCTATTTCACCCTTTGTTAAGAGTGGCAAATAAACTTCACCTGCTGTATTTTTTATGTCGACTGAAAGTTCTTCAGTATTAAAACAATAAAATACTTTATTTTTTCTTGTAAAAGCTTTAGAAACTAAGCTTTGTAAAGTTTTTGTTTGATTAAAAACTTGTTTTATGTCAAGCTTGAATTTAAGCTTGTTAATTTTAGTTAATTGATCAGAGTTAATCATGTAATCTGATCCAAAACCTTTTTCGTTTTCACTGAAATTTAAAACTTCAGTTACTTCTTGTTCGTTTGATTCTTTCAAATCTTCAAACGAATTTTTAAAACTCATTTTAATTTTTTTCTTTTAAGAAAATGTTTAAAATTTATTTTAAAGTTGTTTATTTTTTAAGGGAACAGGAACTAATCCCCTCTTCTTAAAAAACGAGCACATGGCTCTGATACCAACTTCGCCACCCCCCCACCCCCCAAAAACCTAAAAAAAAATCTAAAAAAAACTAAACACCCACCCCCACCACCACCCAAAATCCTAAACCCCCACCCCCACCCCCTCGGCAAAAAAATAATAATAATAATAATAGATTTTTTTGGGGTGGGTGATGTGGGGGGGGGGGGGGGGGTTAGGTTTTTGGTGGTAGTGGATGTTTAAGGTTTTTTTTTTTTTTTTTTTGTAGTGGGTTTTTTTTGTGTAGTGGGTTTTTTAGGTTATTGGACACTTGTCACTCTATAAATCCTTCTTACACTTCTTACAATTTGGATCCTTTGTATTTGATCCTAATCCACTGGCCGGTATGTTTTGTTAAAACCTGTTAAACCAATGTTTTTCAGTTTACGTAGTAAGCGTGCTCAGTGACGAAGCTTTTAAGAGGCAAGGGGGGTTGCACTCATCCCCTCCAATGTTTCGGTTAGTAGAGTATATTTTTCGATTTTTCGTTCGAAATTTTTAAATTATATAGGTCCGCCCCCGCCAATTCTTTTGTCTAAAGGTTCCCTGCCCTTACCAAGTTTATTGTCCAATATAATTATACATATTTTTGTATTGAGTTAAAAAAAACGTGAAGAATTAGGCTATTAATAATTTTTTATAATTGTTTTTAAACTTAAAGTGAGCTTGAATAAAGTCTCAAACTAGTTTTTTAAACTTGAAGTGAATTTAAATAAAGTCTGAAACTAGTATTTATATAAATGAAACTTGAGGGTTCAAATTTAGTTTTTTTATGTAATAAAGATTATTTAGTTTTATTTGTACTTATTATTGTTTGACCAGACCCAAATCAAATAGCCGACGCGAACGTATAACCCGAAATATGGCGATAGGATTTTTTTTTCCCATAACTTTCTGCTCCGCAGAATTTTTGGTCATGCTCCGCCACTGAGCGTGCTCCAATGGGTGCATTAGCCTATAATTGACCATATGACCAATTTCACCAATTCTATGACCAATGCAACCTAAGCCTTCAATTCAACTATTGGCATCTATTATAAACATGTTTCGACACTTTAGATCAATTTTACTCAAGAACACTAACATACATACATACAAACAAATTGAGTGTTGAAATTAAGCATATCTAACATGTTATAATCAATATATGGAGTAATTATAAAGTAATATGTGCATCTTTTATGCTCAATTTCCAGAAAGTTGTGTTTTGAGTTACAATCGCAATATCTAAAAAATAGGGTTATTGGATTTTAATAATTCAAAGTTTCACCTGTTGGCCGATAATAATCACAACTTTAAAAATTCCCTCCATCGATCCCAACTTGTAAGAATTTGGCATCCGTTGATCTTTTATAACATATAAGAATTTGGCCTCCATTAATCTTTTATAACATATAAGAATTTGGCATCCTCAATAGATTTAAGTGCACACAGCCTCCTTAATTGAATTAAGTGCACCTACAATTTAAAAAGGATCGATGGGGGCCAAAACAAGTTGGGATCGTTAGAGAGAATTCTTAGAGTTGGTATTATTATCGACCAACAGGTGAAACTTAGGATTATCAAAATCCAATAACCTAAAAAAATACATGACAATAGAGACCACATAAGGGTTGTCGTAGGCTAGGCAACATAAGATGAAGAGTGTGAGTTGTCAAGGTCAGAATAGCATAGCAAGATCAAGATAGAAGAACAAGATATATAAAATGACTAGTTGAAACACTTGTGCGTTGTGCATATATTTGGTCGGTATTGGTTCACTTCATTATGGATCAACACTCGATATGGCAACAGAAAGATAAAACCCAAAAAAAGAAAGTTGTATAACGTGTTTTACATTAATAAAAAACCATAAATTCGGTCAGAATCAACTTGATACTGATATTATTAGGATAGTTGACCTTCATGCGTGTTACGACGGTAACATGAATCTCTTTAGAATAATGTTATAGAAAGATGTAATGGCTTACTTTGATATTTATGTGTAGAAAAGTAAACAAACAAATGAATATCCGACTCTCAAGATTTAGTTGATACGTAGTAAAATAAATTATATATTTTTTACAAACTAAAAAGTAGAAAAGTAGGGGGATATTCCACGGTCCTCCCAACCGCTGGAGTGATCACAATCCACAAGCTAGCTTAGCCCCATAGCTGCCTGAGGGTGAAAAGTTGAAAAGTAAACAAATAAGTAAATAGTATTATTGGTAGGGGAGGTTAACATATTATAGCCCCTTAAACAAATAGAGAAGTAAACAAATAAGTAAATAGTATTATATATATATATATATATATATATATATATATATAGGGCAAGGATATATAAGAATCCATTTTTAGTGAGAAAACTAAGGAAACCCAATTGTGACCATTGATCTTGATCATCTAAGGGTTAGGGAAATTTGATGATTTATTGATTTAAATTTAATACATAACATATGTTGATGAGTGGGCAAGGAGGGTATTTGTGTCAAAAAGACCATATCTCATTCTCTCTCTTCTGTATAGTTGTCACCATCACCATCAAAGCATCATCATTGTCTCTCTTTCTTCTTTCTTCTTCTTTGAGAATTCAAAATATCTTCTGTACATTCACCATCAAACCACCATCATCATCCATTCTCTCATCCTCTCTCTTTCTTCATGTTTCAATCACCAAGAACACACACACAAGTGTGTGTGAGAGAAGCAAGCCTGAATCGTTATTGTTAAAGAAAGAGAAACACCAAAAGCATACACACAAGTGTGTGAGAGAAAGAGAAAAAAGATTCTCCTTCGTGTTCATGAAGAACACCAAGAAACACACACAAGTGTGTGTGAGAGAAGCAGGCCTGAATCATTCGGTTGCATGTCTTTCTAGAGAGAGAGAGTTATTAGAACACCAAGACCAAGAACACACACAAGTGTGTGAGAGAGAAGCAGGTCAGAAATCATTTGGTTCATGGGTTTTTAGAGAGAGAAAGTTGTTAGAACACCAAGAACACACACACAAGTGTGTGTGTGAGAGAAGAAGGTCAGAAATCGTTTGGTTACATGGGTTTTTAGAGAGAGAAGGTTGTTAGAACACCAAGAACACGCACACGTATGACATGGACTGGTTCCATGTCTTAATGTTATTTGTTTGGTAAAAGTTGAATGATTTTGTGTGTGTATTGGTAAAATAGATTTGATAGTTTGTTGGGTTTTTTTTGTTTTAAAGGGATTAAATTTTTTTTAGAATTGTGATAATGAATGTTATTGTTGATATATATTCGTTACCTTTGAAAAGTTCATAATCTAATCGTTGATGATCTCGTTTATTTTACAAATAAAAAGTTGTGTTTGGTTTGGTTGCTTGTTTGAGGCTTTTGATCTGAACAGTAACTGTTTTTTGTTGGTTTGGTTGTTTGTTTGGGGCTTTTGATCTGAATAGTAACTGTTTTTATGTGTTATACTAGGGGATAACACATGTATAGCCATGTTAACATGTCACATATAGTTGTTACATGTGTTACAACAAAAAGTTTACACATGTATAACACGTAACACATGTTATACATGTGTTACCACTATAGTGTAACACAAGTTACAAATATGTGCTACATATGTGTAAGCCCCTATATGTTGCTTGTTTGGGGTTTTTTTATCGTATATGTTATAACATGTGTTACCTTTAGAAACTTCATAATTTATTCGGAATATTTTGATCTGAATAGTAACTGTTTTTATGTGTTATACTAGGGGGTAACACATGTATAGCCATGTTAACATGTCACATATAGTTGTTACATGTGTTACAACAAAAATTTTACACATGTATAACACGTAACACATGTTATACATGTGTTACCACTATAGTGTAACACAAGTTACAAATATGTGCTACATATGTGTAAGCCCCTATATGTTGCTTGTTTGGGGTTTTTTTATCGTATATGTTATAACATGTGTTACCTTTAGAAACTTCATAATTTATTCGGAATATGTGTAACATTCAGCGTATCCATGTGTTTATTTTGCTACATCATATTACGCATGTTATGGGGTAACTGTTTGTGTGTGTTATACTAGGGGGTAACACATGTATAGCCATGTTACACATGTCACATATGGTTGTTACATGTGTTACAACAAAAATTTTACACATGTGTAACACGTAACACATGTTATACATGTGTTACCACTCTAATGTAACACAAGTTCCAAACATGTGGTACATATGTGCAGCCCCCTTTGTGTCCATGTATAACTCGTAACACATGTTACATAAATGTTGTTACGTTTGCGTTGATAAATTTAACTATACAAGATTAACAATGATGTAATTGTTTTGTTCATAGGTATAGGGATGTTTGTGTTCAAGATGAAGCTGGTTATCAAGAAGCGAAGCATAGGTAGATTTGTGTTACCTTATTATAGTTTTTTGGATCATTTTTATATATTTGAATTTGTATAAAACACTTTTGTTACATTTAAGTTTAATTGTAATTGTTTTTTTTAATATATATAATCTATTAGTCCCTTTATTTTGTTACACCAGTCCTACATTCTCAGTAGTTGCATACATTACTAGCAATTTGAACAATACACATGTCGGTTATGTATTGATCTAAAATCAACTTCCTTTTATGTATGTAATATAACTGGGGATACTAACTTTTATATAATCTAATGGCGAGGTTGGGAAAAATAGGACTTCGGGTGCATATAAAATCTCAATAGTGGGATAGGGAAACTAACTTTTATAAAATCTCAACCCGTAATATGCATAACAATCACTTTTTACATGATATACGTCATGCCACACACGTTATACAATAAATGCAACACTTTTTAGCATTGTTACACATGTTACATGTTGTTTGTAACATGTGTTACATCGTATCCATAGTAAACCAATACTTGGTTCTATATCATGTTACAAGTTACATGTGGCTTTTATGTGTTTTCTGACGATCGCCATGTCACACACGTTATATACTAGAAACGAAGCAACAGTTTTGGACGTTGTTACACATGTTGCATTATGGATGAAGAAGGATGTTGTCGTGAAGGCCATTTTTGGTTGTAAAAACTATATGAAACATGTGTATCCTTGATGTTGTAACACGTGTAAACACTGTATGTAACATGTATAACATGACTATACATGTGTTACATATGTGCAACCTTAGGTGCCAATTAAAACTTAGTTAAATTACATATGTAACTGCATTACATCATCCAAAATGTCACGTCAATTGGTAAACAAGTATTCTTTAAGATTGTAATATTTTTTAGATTATAATGTTTAAGATGATTGTAATGTGTTAGATGTTTTGACTTTCTAATTAATGATATTCAATAGCTCATGCGTTTAATAGTAGTTTATTATTTTTCATTAAACATGTTACATATATAAAAACCATTGTTACATATGTAACGTTTCCTTTTTAACGTATGTAACACATGTGTACCAAAGGAATGATATGACCAACATTTTATCAGGTCATTCTTTGCTATTAGTTAGTTACCTCTCACATAGGTTACACATGTTACGTCCAACACCAGTTACAAATGTTAATCAAAACAAGTATTCTTTAAGATTGTAATATTTTTTAGATTGTAATGTGTTAGATGTTTTGACTTTCTAATTAATGATATTCAATAGCTCATGCGTTTAATAGTAGTTTATTATTTTTCATTAAACATGTTACATATATAAAAACCATTGTTACATATGTAACGTTGCCTTTTAACGTATGTAACACATGTGTACCAAAGGAATGATATGACCAACATTTTATCAGGTCATTCTTTGCTATTAGTTAGTTACCTCTCACATAGGTTACACATGTTACGTCCAACACCAGTTACAAATGTTAATCAAAACAAAAGTCACTTGTCATCATGGGTTGTTAGTATTTGCACACATTACAATCATACTTAAAGGTAACAAAAATCTTTATAAAAACTTAAACATATAAAAATGATCCAAAAACTATCATAAAGGTTACAAAAAATCTAGCTACGCTTTGCGTCTTGATAACCATCTTTATCTTGAACATAAACATCCATTCACCTATGAACAAAACAAGTACATCAGTGTTAATCCCCTAAAGTTAAACTTATTAACACAAATGTAACTACAGGTATGTAACATGTGTTACGTGTTATACACGTGTAAATTTTTATTGTAACACATGTAACATGTGTTACCTCCTAGTATAACACACAATAACAGTTACTATTCAGATCAAAAGCCCAAACAAGCAACCAACCCAACAAAAAAACAGTTACTATTCAGATCAAAAGCCTCAAACAAGCAACCAAACCAAACACAACTTTTTACCACAAAAATGATTTTAACACAAAAATAAAAACCTGCAAATTACATAAACATTTACCCATTTTTAGAACCATTTTAACAAAAGAATCATGTTCATCTCTAAAACATCCATTACACAAAAACCTATAAACAACCATTTTAACTAAAACATCAAGTGTGAAATGATTTTTCAAAATAAAATATTCAAGAGATTGTTGTTTCTCTCTCTAAAATAGCAACTTTCTCTCTCTAAAAACACTTACCGAATCTAGAAACCGTGTGATGAACACGATGAAGATCTTCAAACTTGCTTCTCTCTATGTGTTCTTGGTGTTCTTGATGAATATGATGAAGATTGTTGTTTCTCACCCTAGAAATCAGCTTTCAACAAGCATCAGCACACCCGAGATGAAGATGACGATGTGAGATGAAGCATGAACACACCCGAAATCAGCTTTCAATAAGCATGAACACATCCGAAATAAACAAGATGAATATTGTTGTTTCTCTCTAAAAAAACATTAGCTTTCTCTCTCTAAAAACATAAACAAAGATGTGATGAGAGCAACACCTTACTTGCTTTTCTTTGAGAGCTTCGATGGTGACTTTGATCTTCAGATATGGTGGCTTCAATAGAAATGGATGAGTACAAGATCCAGATCTAGTTGTTTCGTACAACACAACATGGAGACGTATTCAACAAGAATTAATACTAAAATTCTACTTATGTGTCGTCCGAAATTCTTGTCATAAACTCCATGGATAAACAAAGATAAAAAGAAATATATGGAAGGTTTGAATTTGAAGAAGATGATAGAAATGTGGGGAAGAAGATGCATTGGAAAATGTTGCAAAAAGGTGTGTACTTTTGTCTCAAAAGTAAAAGGTGGGTTGGTGACATTTGATGGGATGAAAAAGTAAAAAGTCTAAAATGCCCTTTGAAGACCAATTTGCACATGCTTAAAGTGGGTGATGTGGCTCAATATGGGCCAAGTATTGGGGTTTCCTTAGTTTTCTCAATAAAATTGGTTTTCTCCATATACTTACACTATATATATATATATATATATATATATATATAGGCTACAGATAAATAGAAAACCACTTTTATTGAGAAAACCCGGGAAACTCTAAGCTCCCGACTTTTTTTTTTGAAAAAATTACCACACGTAATATACATGTTTTTAAGAGTTTTGGGCAAAAAAAAAATCGAAAAAGCGCCAAAGGATTATTTTAAAAAAAAATAAACAAATTTCAGCAACTTTGTTGTGTAACACGTGTTAGGCAAAAAATGCTGAAACTTGTTTTTTTTTTTTTTAAATCCCTTCGGCGCTTTTTTGTTTTTTTTTTGCCCAAAACTCTTAAAAACATGTATATTACATGTGTTATTTTTTTCAAAAAAAAAATATGTCGGGAGCTTTGAGTTTCACGGGTTTTCTCAATAAAAGTGGTTTTCTATATATCCTTACCCTATATATATATATATATATATATATATATATACAGGGGACCGCTAAAATGAGAACCACATCGAGTTGTAAGAACCGTGAGAACTACACCGTACGGGCCGAGGTGGACCAAAAATTTTTTCATAAAAAAATTTACGGTACCCGTAAACACAAACTTGTGGTGCTCAAAACTACACACACGACATTTTTTTTTTGAATTTTTTTTTACAAATGTGTTTATAATACACGCATCTATGTTTGTGAAAAAAAATTTTGGTCCACCTCGCCCCGGATCAAAAAGTTCTCACGGTTCTTACAACTCGAGGTGGTTCTCATTTTAGCGGTCCCCTATATATATATATATATATATAGTTATAAGCTAGATATTATTATTATTATTATTATTATTATTATTATTATTATTATTATTATTTCTCAGTCTAAGTTAGAACATAGCGGTTACCACCGATTATTAATTCATGTATATATATTTCTGTATGATAACAATTCCGATTTATCAAGTCATTTTATGAACCTGTATCTTCATTCTTCGAAACCCTAAACTCAGAAATCCAACAAAGTGGTATCAGAGCCACATTGATCAAATCCACGAAATAGCAAATCTCAAACAATCAAAATATGAATCAGGCACAAGGAATTCAAACACAAATTCCCAAACTTACCAGACAGAATTATTATCACTGGCATATTCAGATCAAAGTTTTATTTGAATCGCAAGAATTGTGGAATATTGTCGAAGAAGGAATTCAAGAACTGGGAACGAATCCCACTGAGGAGGCGACGACAACATACAGAGATTCAGTCAAGAAAGATAAACGGGCATTACACATCATTTTTCAATCAGTAAATGATACGATATTCGAGCGGATTGCACTTGCAAAATCATCAAAAGAAGCATGGAACATCTTGCACAAATCTTACAGAGGAGAAAATCGGGTAAAAACAATTAAACTTCAAACTCTTCGATGTGAATTTGATGCACTGAAAATGAAAGAAGGAGAATCTATTGAAGAATATTTCAATAGAACAATCCTTATTGTTAATAAATTATGAATGAATGAAGATAAAATTAGTGAAAACGAATAGTAGAAAAGATCCTGCGAAGTTTGACTCGAAATTTTGAGTCGGTGGTGATTACGGTAGAAGAAACAAATAATTTTGAGGACGTTTCGACTGAAGAATTAATGGGAATTCTTCAATCTCATGAACTGAGATTAAAACGATATGATGATACTCCAATAGAACATGCATTCCAAATGCAGAACTCCAATCAAGATAGATCCAAGCAAATACGGAATGATACAGGAGGGAGAGGACGCGGAAAAACACGGGGTCGAAACTGGAATTCTATTAGATGTTATAATTGTCAAACACTTGGCCACACAGCCAAGTTTTGTCAGCGGAAAGATGAGAGCGAGAAGCCGGACAACGTATTAATACACAAAGACGATGAAATCGATGAACATGAAGACACGATGTTCATGATCTTCAATATGGAAGAGGCAGTCAAGGATGACTGCTGGTACCTAGATAGCGGCTGTAGTAATCATATGACAGGGAGCAGGGATCTATTTGTCAATCTAGATGAAACTTTAAAGAAGGAAGTGAGAACAGGCGATGATAAAAGGCTGGAAGTAATCGGCAGCGGAGAAGTGTCTGTTTCTATCAGAGGACGAATTCAGAAAATACCTAATGTATTTTACGTGAAGGGTTTAAAGCATAACCTTTTGAGTGTGGGGCAACTAATACAAAAGGGGTATACTGTGTTGTTTCGAAAAGATCGATGTATCATCAAAGATGCAGAAAATGAAGCTATAGGAGATATTAAAATGACAAGTAACAAAATGTTTCCTCTTCGTCCTGGTAGTGATCTAAACTTTGCAATGACAATTTCAACAAAAGATATGTCAGTTATGTGGCATAAACGGTATGGTCACGTGAATATGGATACGCTAATTAGTATGGGAAACAAAGATCTGGTATTCGGATTACCGAAAATCATGAAAAATGAGAACATATGTGAGGGATGTATTTCAGGAAAATAAACAAGGAAAGTGTTTCCAAAGAAAACTATATGGCAAGCTAGCAAACCCTTACAACTGGTGTACTCAGATATATGTGGGCCAATGAGAACCGAATCAATAGGAGGATGCATGTATTTTATTACCTTTATCGATGATTATACAAGAAAAACATGGGTATTCTTTCTAAAATACAAATAGGAGGCATTAAATTATTTTAAGACATTTAAAGCCTTGAATGAAAGACAATCCGATCACTTAGTTAAAACACTAAGATCTGATCGAGGAGGATAGTATTGTAGTAATGCATTCCAAGATTAACTGAAATTAAACGGAATACGTCATCAACTCACAAATAGCTATTCTCCCCAACAAAATGGGGTACAAGAAAGGAAAAACAGAACTTTAATGGAACTGAGCAGGAGCATGATGAACGCCAAACAATTACCAAATTGTTATTGGGCAGAAGCCATAGCATGTGCTACATACATTTTAAACCGAACAGTGACCAAGACTAGACCGAATATCACTCCTTACGAAGCATGGAATGGCAACAAACCCAATGTAGAGTATCTCAAAGTGTTCGGCTGTTTGGCTTATGCTCATGTTGTCACACCCCAATCGATGGCGAGGCGTGGCACTGAGCGAAACAGATTGTCCAGAAGTTTCCATAACAACTATAATTACTAATTATTTAAAGTAACATGTCCCATACCATGTCATAAAAGATAACATAATTATTACAGGCAAGATCTAGTCAAATTGTTCTGTTCCGACAACTCAGATTTTTATTACAGACAATTGTTTATTGTTCTAGGTCTTTCCTAGCCTCGATTTCACAGCAAGCTAAGCAAATAAGCATCCTAAGCACCTGTCACATACGTTAAAGTAAAAGTCAATACACATAGTGTAAAGGTGAGCATACAAGTTTAATAGATATAATAGAGTTCGAAATCGTTATGCATAACCAGCACGTACACAGTGTGAAACGAAGCATGTTAGTTATCGACATGAACCTATCGATACCAATGACTGCGGGTTGACTGCCCAAGGCAGTTTGTAATACACACTCACCACTGTGAGCCATGTAACAAGTTGTCCTTAACAACCCCTGAGTGAACAGGTGCTGAGTCCAAACAAATAGTACTATCGTTGCTAAGGCAGGCAGACAACATTCCATGTGTAAACATAACAAACAAGTGTCACACCCCGATATTTCCACGTATTACCGGTGGGCCCGGTGGGGGAGTATCATGACGTAGTTGATATCATTATAGTCAAACAACACAATATTTAAATGCACAGCGGAAGCAAAAGATAGATTCATTTCAACCAAATAAGATTGTAATATTAAGTATCACAAAATAGTTGAAAATAATCCACAAGTGGATCAAATAAAAAGAAACATTGTTCAACAGACTGAAATGAATCCAAGCTTGCGAGACTCTTATTGATGCTAAGGAGAAAGCCAGCCTATTTCGAGTAGTACTGTAACACCTCGAAAATTCACGTCCTATAATAAGTTGACACGTGTCCCATGTTTGAACGTGTGAAAGAATGTTCTGAAAGGACTAAAGTTGACAATCATGAAAAGTATGTGAATATACGAGTTCTAAATGTCAACAGTGAATAAATATATTGTACATTAACCCTACATGATGTTTATAACAACAAACGAATAAATCATGGATCATGCGAAGCTAAAAGTGAGATATTACAAACTACTGGGGTTAAATGTGTCAACATGTTTAAGTTATACCTCTGAGTGACCTTTTGACAAACCCGAAGCTTTGTAACTGTTAATTATGCTCACTAGAATGCACGATATAAATTTCGTAAAGTTTCGTTATCGTATGAGAAAGTTATGATCAAATTCGTGTGCTAAGGGTTAAAGCGTAAACGTTGAAAGTTAGGACTTTTCGGGTAACAATTAAGTTAACTGGGGACTTAACAAAGTGGGTATATGTTTTAAAGCCCTTATAAATCTATTTGGAGGGCTCAAAATGCAAGAAAGGAAGTCTAAGCAAAGTTTGAAGGGGCAAGGATCAAAACATAAAAATCTAAAGTTGGATTTGAGTCAGACAAGGTGTCGCGCGACGCGAGGCCCAGGGGGGGCGGTCCGTCGCGTCACGCCTAGGCCCATCTGATGCGATTTTCTTGCTTCTTTGTCTGCCATGGCCCTTGTATTCGACTTTTAACCGAATTTCCTCATCTTGGACGACCCCTAGGCACCCCCTAAGCACTAGGGACACTTGTTAGTGAGTTATGGTCAGTTGTAGACCCAAGTGTCAACAATCTATGGTGAAGAATTCACTATAAAAGGGCCATGAAGTTGCAAACATTCTTCACACCTTCCTTCAAGCTTTCTGATCATTTCTGGAGCTCAAGTCTTCTTCCAAGTGATCACTAATCAAGCTTAGGACTTCAGTAAGTTTGCTAATCCTTTCTAAATTAAGTTTTAGCTTAGTTATAGCTTAAAAGTCAAACCGTCGTAATTAACGGTTGACTTTAAGATTAATCACTAATGGTACAGTGATTTGTCGAATCAAAAGTAGTTATATGTTGGTAATTATGTGGGTAATAAACCCTCAAAGGGTTCCCCCTGATTCCCACTCTAACTAGGTCAAATGTCGGGTCAAACTTACTAATAAAAAGTCAACAGAATGTTTAATTTACAATTTATGCATGATCAGCAATGTAGAACACATACAACCTGTTTGATCATTAATATAACTTGGTAATGAATGTAAGAACATGTCTAAACATGTTCAACCCGACAATTTTCAGTAGAGACCCGGTTCGGAACCGAAAGTCGCATAGTTTGACTTTTGCTTTGACTTTCAGTTCTGACCCGTTATGGTATGTTTTAGAAATTCCTTAGAGCTTTATTTGGACCAGGTTACATGCTAGTATAACCCTCTGTGATTATACACCTCGGATCATTAGTTATCCAATTAATACGCATGATTCCGTTAATTGCTCATATGTTGACCATTATGCCCTTTTCACTTTAAAACGTGATTTTTGGAAATGTAAAAGAGTAGAAACCTTACCTACTGATATTTAAACTCGCATACAAAATTTGACATCAGTTTGAGGTATAGGTTAAGAGATATGCTCGTTAGCGTAAAATGAAAGCTTTATGTTAATTAAATGGCGTAATTAGCGTATAGCCTAGTTAAGCCTACTTCTTGATATCAAACTTATTACCCACTGATGTAATATATTATTTTGGGATTTGTGAAGATTTTTAATTAATTTTAGGCTGAGCATAACTCATAGTCGTAGGCTTAATCCGGTAATTGCCGGTTTTGCCCTAACGGGCCATAAAATGAGTTTTACATATCTAAACGACTCCAAACCTTTTGCTACTGATTCTAAATGATAAATAAATTATTTTAAACCTCTTGGAATAATAAAAATATCAGATTTCTATATAGAACCCGGAAACGGCTTCTAATCGCCTAATTAAGCGTTTTTAACACCTAGTATGTACTAAGGGTGATACCTACTGATATTTGAGGTGAATTATAATATTTTAACAGTAAGCAAAGGTTGTTAAACTCAGACTTCAGTTTTGAGCTTTTCGGCTTATGTGAAATTACCAAAATACCCCTACGGGGCATAGTTTGGTTATAATTGATAAATTTCACATATATACTTTACTCTACTGTTATAACATGGTAAAATAAGTATTTTTGATGATTACATCAGACCTGTAACTCAGGTAAATACTTAAACTCTTTTATAACCTTTTAAATGACCAAACTACCCCTACGGGGCATAGTTTGTGTTTAAATTCGTTTCGGGCATAATAAAAGACATCTTACTAATGTCACAACATATATGAAGCATATTAACTTAGGAAACCTGTAAATGGCTCTCATTATTACCCGTTACGCTTATTACGCGTTCGGTTCGGTTTATGTAACTAGTTTACATAAATTAGCCGAAACGGGTCAAACCTTATAGGTTTTATCTCAAAATTCAGAATGTGTATGAAATACCCATATTAAACAAGTCTCTGAACTTGCCGGGTCTAAATCACATTCTATCCGGTCTTCGCTTAATCGTGCGTACGAACCGTGTCTTTGAAACTAACCGGTCTAAGCTTAAGCTTAACTAAAGACCCGTTAGGATTCTAATAGGTTATTATAAACCTTCGTTCCAGATTAGGAGTACCAGTAAAAGCTACTTGCGTTTGCTTGTTTTGATTTATACTTTACTCAGGTAAATACTTTTAACTTATTTTCCCTATACGGGCTTGGGTTACGGTATATAGAATACCGCTTGATCGGGCATCAAATCATCCATCGTTGGGTGGTTAATTGAATAATTTGATCAGCTCGTTTAAACAGTCTTGTTACTTAAAGCCTTTGAGGGGTTAATGACCATGTCCCGGATATCCTTGGCATCATTTTACGAAATGGCCACGACTTAAGCGCGGGGTGTAGGCGTACACCCGTCAGTGCACAAAAGAATAATGTGGTGTGTCTATTGATCTTTAACCCGGACAAGATCCGGGCTACTGAACGCACAAGGAACATGTAATTCGTTCACATGATTATATATTTAAATAATTCTCCCAAGTTAAATAAAATGTTTATGCCACGTGCATCCAAATCAATTTTCAATCATTTTCCAAAATGATTCAGTTGATTGTATTTACCAGTGTAAACTGACGTATTTTCTCAAAAAGATTAAATGCAGGTACTAAGCGTAATTGGCTGGGATTTCTCCTTAGCATCACTAGAAGTCTCGCAAGCTTAAGATGCCTAAAGTCTGTTGAACTATTGTTTCCATTTTGTTTCCGATCCGTCTGTGGATAAACTTCCGAATATTGTGACATTTGATATTTCAATATTAAATTCGGTTGTATTATATCTTTTAAATTGCTTCCGCTGTGCATATTATATATTGTGTTGTTTGACTATTATGTTGCCAACCACGTCACGATACTCCCCACCGGGCCCACCGGTGACACGTGGAATTCGGGGTGTGACAGGTTGGTATCAGAGCCAACACTGAGTGAATTAAACACTAGCCTTTTGTGTTTAATCTCAGTTACAAAATTGTACAATTTTAAACTTTCGAGTCTAGACAAATAACTTAGGACAAATTCTACCTTGCTTGGTTTTTGTTTTGTCCTTTAAATTTATATATATTTTTGTTGTTATCTCATGCTATATTGACAGGATTTAAACATGCCACCAAGATTCTTTAGAAGAAGAGGAAGAGGCAAGGGACCAGTCACCGCCCCCAATGATAATGAAGCTGGACCTTCGAATGTGCGAGCTCCTTCCACCACAGAGAGTGACGATCCCCGGCAGAACCGGAGAAACCTCTTCGAGCCGGCTAGACGGTCGGTTTCGCACAGTTCGACACCTCCCGTGCATCACTCATATGGGCCATACTCGGAAAATGAGCCCAACAACCCTCAACCTTCATACATACCATTACAGCGATCCTTATCGCACAACTCTTTTGGTGACCCTACTCCTGTTTTTAGGGGCCGGTTTAACCTGGCAAATTTCATACAAGAACCAGTGGGTTTTAACCCACTGGGGCCAGAGGATCATTTCTCTGGCGATCACGCGGACGACATGGACGAGGATACGGACCCCGTCGAACCTGCCAGTGGTACACCAAACCACCCGATAGAGATCTCTGACGGATCTTCTTTCCACGGATCACCCTATGTTGGTCCAGATAGCTTTCAAGCTATGTTTACCAGGCACGAATGGTACTATACACCTCCTCGCCATTCACCTCCTCAGCAGCAGCAGCAACGGGATCCCTCTGAGGATCCAAGATTTGTGGCAGTCACGCCACCACCTCCACCGCCACCAGTTCAACCGGCACCTCCTCAACCGCCAAGGCGTAGGAGAACCGGAGCGCGTATGTCTGCGTGAGCGGGAGACTTTCATTTTAGTTCTCCACGACAATCAAGTGGCAGCCATTACCCGCCACATCAAGAAGATCCACAAATGGGTGGACCTTCGCACCCAGTTGCACCGCAACCACCACTGATGGGTTTTGATAACCCAATTCCAGCATACACGGGTTCCATGGCGTATAACCCGTTTGAACGGCCCGTGCACACCAACTACAACTACGCCGAAGCCGACCCATACATGGTAGCGGCTAACTACAACACCCAAGGACCCTATGGAGATCCATGGGGAGTAGGGTACCCAACACATGGGTACCAAATACCTCCAAGACCTATTATCAGGCAACAATCGCAACCACCAAGGTTCTCTCCACCAGAGCGTGATGAAATTCTGCAAAGGTTGGACCATGTAGAGCTAGAGTTTCACAAGGAACGAATGGAGCGACAAACTTTCTTCCAAGGATTAACGAGCCTAATTAAAGGGAAGAGCAAGAAGGACCACTGAATCCTTCCATTTGCTGTATAAACCCCTGCGTGGGTATGCTTGTTTGTTTTGACCCATGCGTGGGTCTATCTTTCTGTAAACCCCTACGAGGGTATGTTATTTGTGTAAGTCCCTGCGTGGACTATTATGTTATTAAGCCCCTGCGTGGGTATGTGTGTTATTAAGCCCCTGCGTGGGTAAGTACTTGTTTAAACCCCTGCGTGGGTAAGTTGCTTGTTGAAAAGTCCCGTTTAGGGCAACATGTAATATTTTAATAGATTAATGGAATGTAAGTTTATAAATTTCATCTTGCTATTATATGCATAAATATTATATATGAAATAAATAAATCAAAATCATTCCTTTTAATAATAATCTGCCTATTAAAATATTGAATACGAATCTTAAGAGTGAAACCTAGCCTGAGTGTCATTATAAAGACCTGGCCATGATGGTAAGACCTGTTTAAAAGATTCAAATCCCAGTTAACATCTGAGAACATGTTAACACTCCTGGCAGACGTGATTCATTAACATCACACACGTCATTATTATATAAGGATCTTTTCAAAGATTCCAAACCCAACTAAATGATCTCCGAATCATGGGTTAAATCATCAATTAAGATGATCATAATTTTTACCATACGTGGTAATATGGCGCCTACGGGCCCTTCTCATTTTCATATGAGCCAAAAGACAGTGGTAGCGATGACTCCCTGTCAGAAAAAGGTAATGAAATAGGTTTAAACCTTCATGCTTTGATTCTCTGAAACCATAGCTTATAAATTATAAATGTCCACGTGACTAGGCCTTTTGTGCCACAAATAAAACTGTTATTGTTTTGTAATTAGGATAAATTATAATAGAAATCCTAAATAAATATGATTAATAAATTAACCAAATATGGTCTCTGTTTACCATGGTTAATGAATTACCCTAAGGGGCAATTCCATAATAAACTCCCAAATAAACTATTGTCCTTGTTTTCTGTAACAGTTCAATTAAAATGGCTAACTCAGACGAGATAAATAGTCATCCAGTGGAGAACATTGATAACGCCCAGATTAATTTAACGGGTGCTGAATTAAAAGCGTTGGCAGACGACGCAGTTACTAAGGCATTGGAACGGCAGTACGAAGAGTATAGTGGGACTCGTAGTAGGACCCTATCTACACAGCCTTCAAAGCCACCGTCCAAGAAGGACGAACCGAAGAAAGATGATGATCGGCACACCTCGAACCACCACAGTGCTCCATCTCAGCAGGTTGTACTAAACCAAGGACCCCGTGACAAGGGTTGCTCTTATAAATATTTTGTTTCCTGCAAACCCCGGGATTTCACTGGGGAGGAAGGAGCCATTGACTGTATGACGTGGCTGGATGAGATGGACACAGTCGTGGATATCAGCGGATGCGCTGAGAGGGATATAGTCAAGTTTGTGTCGCAGTCTTTTAAGGGTGAAGCTTTAGCATGGTGGAGATCACTGATTCAAGCCACCGGGAAAATCCCATTGTACAATATTTCATGGGATCAATTTGTTGCCCTCATCAGGGAAAATTACTGCCCTCAGCATGAGGTGGAAAAGATAGAGTCTGATTTTCTATCATTGGTGATGGCAAACCTTGACTGTCAAGCTTACCTAACGAGCTTCAACACAATGTCCCGGTTGGTTCCTTATCTGGTAACCCCGGAACCAAAAAGAATAGCTCGTTTTATCGGTGGTTTAGCCCCGGAAATCAAGGCAAGCGTAAAGGCTTCTCGGCCAGCTACTTTTAGATCTGTAGCTGACATATCCTTGTCCCTCACTTTGGATGCGGTCAGGCAGAGATCGCTGAGGAATAAGGAGGCTGAGAAGAGAAAACGTGAAGATGATAGTTCACGCAGATCGAACAAGAAGCACCGTGGGAACGGTGACAGCAAGAAAGGATCTGAGTCAAGGAAAGATGGGCATCATTCTGGCGAGAAGCCCAAATGCAAGATTTGCAAGAAACAGCACTTTGGAAAGTGCAGACTTGAGTCGAACTCACAGACTCAGTCAAAAACCTATGCATGTGGAATATGCAAGTCCACGGATCACAAGACCTTGGATTGCAAGAAGATGAAAGACGCAACGTGCTACCGTTGAAATGAAAAGGGGCACATTAAAACCAACTGCCCTAAATATGCCAAGAAGCCTGAAGAGGCCAAGAAGACAAATGCTAGAGTCTTCAGAATGGATGCCAAGGAAGCGGTGCTAGACGACAACGTTATTACAGGTACTTTCCTTGTAAATGACGTATATGCTAGAGTACTTTTTGATTCAGGCGCTGATAAGTCCTTCGTTGATAATAAGTTTTGTGAATTGCTGAAATTACCTGTCAAAACCTTAAAAGTGAATTATGAGGTGGAGTTAGCAGATGGCACCCTAGAAACCGTCTCTACTGTGTTAGATGGATGTGTTATATCCATTAAGAACCACTCTTTTCCTCTGTCCCTACTTCCATTTAAGTTAGCCGGTTTTGACATAGTCTTGGGTATGGACTGGTTATCTCGCAACCAGGCCCAAATCGTCTGCAACAGATAGGCAAGTGGAATTCAGGATTGATATCATCCCTGGAGAAACACCAGTTGCTAGAGCACCTTACAGGTTGGCGCCAATGGAGATGAAGGAATTAAGAACGCAACTGGATGAATTGCTAGCTACAGGTTTCATTAAACCTAGTTCGTCTCCTTGGGGAGCACCAGTCCTGTTTGTCAAGAAGAAGGACGGATCGATGCATCTGTGCATCGATTATCATGAACTTAATAAGGTCACGATAAAGAATAGGTATCCTTTGCCTAGGATCGACGATTTGTTCGATCAATTGCAAGGAGCAAGTTATTTTTCGAAGATTGATTTGACGTGCACAAAACTGCATTTAGAACTCGTTATGGTCATTACGAGTTCCTAGTGATGCCTTTTGGGCTCACTAATGCACCAGCCGCGTTCATGGATCTCATGAATCGCGTTTGCAAGCCGTACTTAGATAAATTCGTCATCGTTTTCATCGACAACATTCTTATCTACTCGAAGAATCAAGCTGACCATGAGAAACACCTTCGATGTATCCTCAAACTCCTGCATCATGAGAAACTCTACGCCAAATTTTCCAAGTGTGAATTTTGGCTTCGAGAAGTCCAATTTCTTGGACACGTGGTTAGTGAGCATGGTATCCAAGTGGATCCCGCTAAGGTGGAAGCTGTTATGAACTGGCAAGAGCCAAAGACGTCTACGGAGATTCGTAGCTTCCTGGAATTGGCAGGATATTACAGGCGTTTCATTGAAAATTTTTCAAGGATTGCTGCACCTCTAACTTCCTTGACTAAGAAGAAAGTAAAGTTCGTTTGGGGCCCTAAGCAGCAAGAATCCTTTGATATCCTTAAACAGAAGTTGAGCAACGCCCCAGTACTGACATTGCCAGATGGAATAGAAGAATTTGTGGTTTATTGTGATGCATCGCACACTGGCATGGGGTGTGTGCTTATGCAGAAAGGCAAGGTTATTGCCTATGCATCACGACAGTTAAAGGTGCATGAAAAGAATTACACCACCCACGACTTGGAGTTGGGTGCCGTTGTATTCGCACTAAAACTGTGGAGGCATTATCTATACGGAATCAAGTGTGTGATCTATTCTGATCACAAGAGCCTCCAACATCTGTTTAATCAGAAGGATTTAAACATGAGGCAGCGCCGTTGGATGGAGATTTAAATGATTATGATTGTGAAATCAGATACCATCCCGGCAAGGCGAATGTAGTCGCCGATGCCTTGAGTCGAAAGGAGAGGGTGAAACCCATCCGAATCAATGCCAAGCGCATGGAGATAAAGAGCAGTTTGACTGAAAGGTTGTTAGCTGCACAGAAGGAAGCTGTGTTGGAAGCTAACTATCCTAACGAAAAACTAGGAGTAACCGAGGAGCAGTTATCTCTTAGCAAGGATGGGATTTTAAGATTAAATGGACGAATAGGGGTTCCAATTTATGGAGGACTTCGAGATGTCATCCTCCAGGAAGCCCATAGTTCCAAATACTCCGTTCATCCTGGAGCTGATAAGATGTACCAGGATCTAAGGGCAAATTATTGGTGGATAGGCTTGAAAAAGTCTGTAGCTGCCTATGTAGCTAAGTGCTTGACTTGTGCGCAAGTCAAAGCAGAACATCAAAAGCCGTCAGGCTTGCTACAACAGCCTGAACTTCCTACTTGGAAGTGGGAAATGGTAACTATGGATTTTATTACCAAGTTACCTAAGACAAGGAAAGGAAATGATACAATATGGGTTCTAGTTGATAGACTGACTAAGTCAGCACATTTCTTACCCATCAAGGAGACTTATAGCTCCGACATGTTAGCCCAGTTATACGTTGATAAGATTGTAGCCTTACATGGCATACCTGTGTCTATTATCTCTGACAGAGATACTAGATACACGTCACATTTTTGGAAGAGTTTCTAGCAATCTTTGGGCACCCGTTTGAATTTCAGTACGGCTTACCACCCTCAGACAGACGGTCAGAGTGAGCGTACTATTCAAACTTTGGTAGACATGCTACGTGCATGTGTGATCGATTTGGGTGGTAGTTGGGATAACCACCTACCACTAATTGAGTTCTCCTACAACAATAGCTACCATACCAGCATCAAGGCTGCGCCTTTTGAGGCCTTATACGGTAGAAAGTGTAGAACGCCTGTTTGTTGGGCGGAAGTCAGAGATGTCCAATTATCAGGGCCAGAGATAGTGTTCGAGACGACGGACAAGATTGTCCAAATTCGTGACCGTCTCAAAGCTGCCCGAGATAGGCAGAAGAGCTACGCTGATCCAAAGCGTAAAGCTTTTAACTTCGAAGTAGGCGACAAAGTGTTGCTTAAAGTATCACCCTGGAAGGGAGTGATGCGATTTGGTAAGAAAGGCAAGCTAAGCCCGAGATACATAGGACCTTTTGAGGTTATCGAACGTGTCGGGTCAGTTGCCTATAAGTTAAACTTACCGGAAGAGCTCAGTGGAATTCACAATGTGTTCCACATCTGCAATCTGAAGAAGTGCTTCGCTGATGAATCACTGGTAATACCGCATACAGATGTGCATATAGATGAGAGCTTAAAATTTGTGGAAAAACCTTTGTCGATTGAAGATCGACAGGTAAAGAAGCTTCGAAGGAAGCATGTGCCTATTGTAAAGGTCAAATGGGATGCCCGTAGAGGTCCCGAATATACGTGGGAGGTTGAATCCACGATGAAAGAAAAGTACCCTTATTTATTTCAGTAAATCTTGGGTCGAGATTTATTTTAAGGGGGTGAGGATGTAACACCTCGAAAATTCACGTCCTATAATAAGTTGACACGTGTCCCATGTTTGAACGTGTGAAAGAATGTTCTGAAAGGACTAAAGTTGACAATCATGAAAAGTATGTGAATATACGAGTTCTAAATGTCAACAATGAATAAATATATTGTACATTAACCCTACATGATGTTTATAACATCAAACGAATAAATCATGGATCATGCGAAGCTAAAAGTGAGAGATTACAAACTACAGGGGTTAAATGTATCAACATGTTTAAGTTATACCTCTGAGTGACCTTTTGACAAACCCGAAGCTTTGTAACTGTTAATTATGCTCACTAGAATGCACGATATAAATTTCGTAAAGTTTCGTTATAGTATGAGAAAGTTATGATCAAATTCGTGTGCTAAGGGTTAAAGCGTAAACGTTGAAAGTTAGGACTTTTCGGGTAACAATTAAGTTAACCGGGGACTTAACAAAGTGGGTATATGTTTTAAAGCCCTTATAAATCTATTTGGAGGGCTCAAAATGCAAGAAAGGAAGTCTAAGCAAAGTTTGAAGGGGCAAGGATCAAAACATAAAAATCTAAAGTTGGATTTGAGTCAGACAAGGTGTCGCGCGACGCGAGGCCCAGGGGGGGGGGGGTCCGTCGCGTCACGCCTAGGCCCATCTGATGCGATTTTCTTGATTCTTTGTCTGCCATGGCCCTTGTATTCGACTTTTAACCAAATTTCCTCATCTTGGACGACCCCTAGGCACCCCCTAAGCACTAGGGACACTTGTTAGTGAGTTATGGTCAGTTGTAGACCCAAGTGTCAACAATCTATGGTGAAGAATTCACTATAAAAGGGCCATGAAGTTGCAAACATTCTTCACACCTTCCTTCAAGCTTTCTGATCATTTATGGAGCTCAAGTCTTCTTCCAAGTGATCACTAATCAAGCTTAGGACATCAGTAAGTTTTCTAATCCTTTCTAAATTAAGTTTTAGCTTAGTTATAGCTTAAAAGTCAAACCGTCGTAATTAACGGTTGACTTTAAGATTAATCACTAATGGTCCAGTGATTTGTCGAATCAAAAGTAGTTATATGTTGGTAATTATGTGGGTAATAAACCCTCAAAATGGTTCCCCCTGATTCCCGCTCTAACTAGGTCAAATGTCGGGTCAAACTTACTAATAAAAAGTCAACAGAATGTTTAATGTACAATTTATGCATGATTAGCAATGTAGAACACATACAACCTGTTTGATCATTAATATAACTTGGTAATGAATGTAAGAACATGTCTAAACATGTTCAACCCGACAATTTTCAGTAGAGACCCGGTTCGGAACCGAAAGTCGCATAGTTTGACTTTTGCTTTGACTTTCAGTTCTGACCCGTTATGATATGTTTTAGAAATGCCTTAGAGCTTTATTTGGACCAGGTTACATGCTAGTATAACCCTCTGTGATTATACACCTCGGATCATTAGTTATCCAATTAATACGCATGATTCCGTTAATTGCTCATATGTTGACCATTATGCCCTTTTAACTTTAAAACGTGATTTTTGGAAATGTAAAAGAGTAGAAACCTTACCTACTGATATTTAAACTCGCATACAAAATTTGACATCAGTTTGAGGTATAGGTTAAGAGTTATGCTCGTTAGCGTAAAATGAAAGCTTTATGTTAATTAAACGGCGTAATTAGCGTATAGCCTAGTTAAGCCTACTTCTTGATATCAAATTTATTACCCACTGATGTAATATATTATTTTGGGATTTGTGAAGATTTTTAATTAATTTTAGGCTGAGCATAACTCATAGTCGTAGGCTTAATCCGGTAATTGTCGTTTTTGCCCTTACGGGCCATAAAATGAGTTTTACATATCTAAACGACTCCAAACCTTTTGCTACTGATTCTAAATGATAAATAAATTATTTTAAACCTCCTGGAATAATAAAAATATCAGATTTCTATATAGAACCCGGAAACGGCTTCTAATCGCCTAATTAAGCGTTTTTAACACCTAGTATGTACTAGAACTATTTTAAACATACTAAGGGTGATACCTACTGATATTTGAGGTAAATTATAATATTTTAACATTAAGCAAAGGTTGTTAAACTCAGACTTCAGTTTTGAGCTTTTCGGCTTATGTGAAATTACCAAAATACCCCTACGGGGCATAGTTTGGTTATAATTGATAAATTTCACATATATACTTTACTCTACTGTTATAACATGGTAAAATAAGTATTTTTTGCTGATTACATCAGACCTGTAACTCAGGTAAATACTTAAACTCTTTTATAACCTTTTAAATGACCAAACTACCCCTACGGGGCATAGTTTGTGTTTAAATTCGTTTCAGGCATAATAAAAGACATCTTACTAATGTCACAACATATATGAAGCATATTAACTTAGGAAACCTGTAAATGGCTCTCATTATTACCCGTTACGCTTATTACGCGTTCGGTTCGGTTTATGTAACTAGTTTACATAAATTAGCCGAAACGGGTCAAACCTTATCGGTTTTATCTCAAAATTCAGAATGTGTATGAAATACCCATATTAAACAAGTCTCTGAACTTGCCGGGTCTAAATCACATTCTATCCGGTCTTCGCTTAATCGTGCGTACGAACCGTGTCTTTGAAACTAACCGGTCTAAGCTTAAGCTTAACTAAAGACCCGTTAGGATTCTAATAGGTTATTATAAACCTTCGTTCCAGATTAGGAGTACCAGTAAAAGCTACTTGCGTTTGCTTGTTGTGATTTATACTTTGCTCAGGTAAATACTTTTAACTTATTTTCCCTATACGGGCTTGGGTTACGGTATATAGAACCCCGCTTGATCGGGCATCAAATCTTCCATCGTTGGGTGGTTAATTGAATAATTTGATCGGCTCGTTTAAACAGTCTTGTTACTTAAAGCCTTTGGGGGGTTAATGACCATGTCCCGGATATCCTTGGCATCATTTTACGAAATGGCCACGACTTAAGCGCGGGGTGTAGGCGTACACCCGTCAGTGCACAAAAGAATAATGTGGTGTGTCTAGTGATCTTTAACCCGGACAAGATCCGGGCTACTGAACGCACAAGGAACATGTAATTGGTTCACATGATTATATATTTAAATAATTCTCCCAAGTTAAATAAAATGTTTATGCCACGTGCATCCAAATCAATTTTCAATCATTTTCCAAAATGAGTCAGTTGATTGTATTTACCAGTGTAAACTGACGTATTTTCCCAAAAAGATTAAATGCAGGTACTAAGCGTAATTGGCTGGGATTTCTCCTTAGCATCACTAGAAGTCTCGCAAGCTTAAGATGCCTAAAGTCTGTTGAACTATTGTTTCCATTTTGTTTCCGATCCGTCTGTGGATAAACTTCCGAATATTGTGACATTTGATATTACAATATTAAATTCGGTTGTATTATATCTTTTAAATTGCTTCCGCTGTGCATATTATATATGGTGTTGTTTGACTATTATGTTGCCAACCACGTCACGATACTCCCCACCGGGCCCACCGGTGGCACGTGGAATTCGGGGTGTGACAAGTACCTGCACTTAATCTTTTTGGGAAAATACGTTAATTTACACTGGTAAATACAATCAACTGACTCATTTTGAAAAGTTTAATAAAAATTGATTTGAATGCACGTGGCACAAAACTTTTTATAACTTGGGATAATTATTTGAATATAATACTTGTAAAAGAATTACATGTTTCTTATGCATTCAGTAGCCCGGTTCGTGCCGGGTTAAAGATCAATAGACACACTACATTATTTATTTAGGCACTGACGGGTGTACGCCTACACCCCGTGCTTAGGTCGTGGCCATTTCGTAAAATGATGCCAAGGATATCCGGGACATGGTCATTAACCCCCCAAAGGCTTTAAGCAAACAAAACATTTTCAAACGAGACATTTTAATGATTTAACCTTCATACAATTAAAGATTCAAATCCCGACCAAACGGTATTTTATATACCGTACCCCAAGCCCGTATAGGGAAAATAAGTTAAAAGTATTTACCTTTGCAAGTAATAATCACAACAAGAAAGTGCACGTAGCTTTTACCGGGTCTCCTAATCTGGAACGAAGGTTTATAATAACCTATTAGAATCCTAACGGGTCTTTAATTAAGCCTAAACTTAGACCGGTTAGTTTTAAAGGAAGATACGGTTCGAACGCATGATTAAGCGAAGACCGGATTAGAATGTGATTTAGTCACGACAAGTTTGAAGACTTGTATAATATGGGTAAACTAAACACATTCTGGATTTTGAGGTGAAAATGATAAGGTTTGACCCGTCTCGGTTAATTTATGCAAACTAGTTACATAAACCGAATCGTACGCGAATAACGCATAACGGGTAACCAAATGAGTCATGAACAAGTTTCCTAAGTTAATATGCTTTAAATATGTTGTGATATCAGTAGGATACCTTCCATTATGCCCAAAACGAGTTTAATCTCAATTTAATCCCCGTATGGGTATTTTGGTCATTTTAAAGATTATAAAAAGGGATTAAATAAGATTCTGAAGTTCGGGTCTGAATTAATCAGTAAAATTACTTATTTTAATAAGTCGTATCAGTAGGTGATAGGTTTTATATGACAAGAATGGTTTTAACCCATACTACGCGTTTAAAACGCGTAAAGAGTCGTTTTAAGCGATCTCCGGGTTAAAACAGGAATTCGGAATTCCCTGATCAGTTTATAAAGTTTAAAATACTTCATTTATCATATAAAATCAGTAGCCAAAGACTTGGTATCAAAATATTGTGTAAAACTCGTTTTATAGACGAAAAGTGTATAATCGGTAATTACCGGATCAAGGCACTAACCCTATGTTATGATCAGTTTAAAAATAATTAAAAATCTTAAAAAATCCCAAAATATTATATTACATCAGTGGGTAAAAGGTTCGGTGTCAAAAATCGGGTTTAGATAGACTTTACGCTAATTACGCCGTTTAATTAATAAAAAGCTTTCTAATTACGCTATTGATCATACCTCCTAATCTAGACCTCAAACTGATGTGAAAATTTAGGGACATGTTTATAAATCAGTAAGAAAGATTATTGTCCTCTCACATTTCCAAAATTCTCGTTTTATGGTCAAAATGGCATTATGGTCAACATTAAGCAATTAACGGAAACGTGTAAACGAATCGGACAATCAATGAACCAATCACAGAGGGTTATACTATCATATAACTTGGTCCAAATGAAACTCTAAGGCATTCTTAAATCATGCTACTACGGGTCAGAACTGAAAGTCAAAGCAGTGGTCAAAATATGCGACTTTCGGTTCCGAACTGGTCCTAAACGGAAAATTGTCGGGTCGGACATGCCTAGACATGTTCTTGCATTGATTAGCAAGTTATATGAGTGGTAAAACAGGTTACACGTCTCCTACATTGCTAATTATGCGTTAAATTGAAAATTAAGTTTCTGTTGACTTTTTCGGATTAAGTTTGACCCGACATTTGACCTAGTTAGAGCGGAAATCAGAGGGTACCCTTTTAAGGGTTTATTGCCCACCAAATTACCAACTTATAACTACTTTCAATTTGGCTAAACACCAGACCATTAGTGATTAATCGATAAGTCAAACCTTAATTACGACGGTTTGACTTTAAGCTAATTAACTAAGTAAAACACGATTAAGGAAGGTTAAGGATACTTACCGAAATCCTAATTACGACTAGAGATGCTTAGGAACTGATCTTGAACTCCCAAAAGCTCCAGAAGTTGAGTTATGAGTGAATGATCAAAGTTGCAACAATGTGGGACTTTATATAGTGCTTTTGATTCATCATGATCATGACAAACAAGCCTATGAGGTGATCCCTGATCAATACATGTGTTCCTAGAGCCTAAAAACAAGTTTGTGCCGCACATGGTATTGAAAACTAGCAATGTAAGTCGGTTAAACTTGTTATAACAGGCACCTGTCAAGTTTCTGATGCTGGCGATCACATACGGACCGTAAGCTAATAGTCTTGCGGTCCGTAAGTACCTATTACGGACCGTAAGACAATGGCTTTGCGGTCCGTAACCTTCCTTGGTTTATTTTGCCCTGATGACATCATTGCGGACCGTAAGGCTAAGCCCATACGGTCCGTAACCGATGAGCTGAAGACAAAAATTTGTAAATTATTAGGCTTTGATCATGCAACCTTTATGTCTTCGAGTCTTATGCTTTTAATATTGGTATGGGACCACTTGATCATGCCTGAACAGTTATGACCACCTTGCCATGTTTTAGAATTGTCTTGGATTCTTTTGAAAGGGTCATGAATAAAGGTTTGTCGTGTACATTCTCATACGATCCCATCTTTGCAATTTGAATCAATTATTACTAGTATTAACCGGATTTGAATGTATAACAGATGTTTACAATATAGATTAGGGTCTTGGGATTCATAACTAGGTCGCTCAGAGGTATATAATTAACATGTCGACGCTTTTAAATCCTACCATACATCTTTAACTTGATCCGGGTTTATAACACTTTTGCCTTACATGACACGTGTCGACATAATATTGGACATGAAATTTCGAGGTGTTACATCCTCACCCCCTTAAAAGAAATCTCGACCTCGAGATTTACTGAAATAATTGAGGGTATTTTTCTTTCATGGTAGATTCTACCTCCCATGTGTATTCAGGACCCCTGCGGGCATCCCATTTAACCTTTACGATAGGTACATGCTTCCTCCGAAGTTTCTTAACCCGTCGATCCTCAATCGACAAAGGTTTTTCAACAAACTTCAAGCTCTCATCGATGTGCACATCTGTATGTGGTATGACTAGTGATTCATCAGCTAGACATTTCTTCATATTGCAGATGTGAAATACATTATGAATACCACTGAGCTCTTCAGGCAATTTCAACTTATAAGCCACTGACCCTACACATTCGATAATCTCGAATGGTCCTATGTATCTGGGGCTTAACTTGCCTTTCTTACCAAATCGCATTACCCCTTTCCAGGGTGATACTTTTAGTAGAACTTTATCACCAACCTCAAACTTTAGAGGTTTACGCCTTAAGTCCGCGTAGCTTTTCTGCCTATCCCTGGCAACTTTGAGACGATCGCGTATTTGCACAATCTTATCTGTCGTCTCCAGGACTATTTCAGGTCCTGTCAGTTGGACATCTCCAATTTCCGCCCAACAAACGGGCGTTCTGCACTTTCTACCGTACAAGGCTTCGAAAGGCGCAGCCTTAATACTTGTATGATAGCTATTGTTATAGGAGAACTCGATTAATGGCAGGTGGTTATCCCAACTACCACCTTAGTCAATCACACATGCACGAAACATGTCTTCCAAAGTTTGGATTGTACGCTCACTCTGCCCGTCTGTCTAAGGATGGTAAGCCGTACTAAAATTTAAGCGCGTGCCTAAAGATTGTTGGAAACTTTTCCAAAAATGTGATGTGTATCTAGTATCTCTATCAGGGATAATAGACACTGGTACACCATGCAGAGATACAATCTTATCTACGTACAATTGGGCTAACATGTCGGAGCTATAGGTCTCCTTAATGGGTAGGAAATGTACTGACTTAGTCAGTCTATCCACTATCACCCATATAGTATCATTTCCTTTCTTTGTCTTTGGCAACTTGGTAATGAAATCCATTGTCACCATTTCCCTCTTCCACGTGGGAAGTTCAGGCTGTTGTAACAAACCTGACGGCTTCTGATGTTCAGCTTTGACTTGCGCACACGTCAAACATTTAGCTACATAGGTAGCTATAGACTTCTTCAAGCCTATCCACCAAAAATTTGTCTTCAGATCCTGGTACATCTTATCAGCTCCAGGATGGATGGAGTATTTAAAACTGTGGGCTTCCTGGAGAATAACATCTCGAAGTCCTCCAAAAACTGGAACCCATATTCGTCCATTCAACCTCATAATTCCGTCTTTGCCATAGGATAACTGTTCTTCAGTTACTCCTAGCTTTTCATCAGGATAGTTAGCTTCCAGCACAGCTTCCTTCTGCGCAGCTAACAACCTTTCATTCAAACTATTCTTTATCTCAATGCTCTTGGCATTGATTATAATAGGCTTCACTCTTTCCTTTCGACTCAAGGCATCGGCGACTACATTCGCCTTGCCAGGATGGTATCTTATCTCACAGTCATAATCATTCAAGGTTTCCATCCAACGTCGTTGCCTCATGTTCAAATCCTTTTGGTTAAACAGGTGCTGGAGGCTCTTGTGATCAGAATACATCACACACTTGATTCCATACAAGTAATGCCTCCAAAGTTTTAGTGCAAACACAAAGGCACCCAACTCCAAGTCATGGGTGGTGTAATTCTTTTCGTGCACCTTTAACTGACGTGAAGCATAGGCAATAACTTTTCCTTTCTGCATAAGCACACATCCCATCCCGGTGTGTGATGCATCACAATATACCACAAACTCTTCTATTCCATCAGGAAATGTCAACACAGGTGCATTGCTTAGCTTCTGCTTAAGGATATCAAATGATTCTTGTTGCTTCGGTCCCCAGTCGAACTTAATATTCTTCCTGGTCAAAGAAGTTAGGGGTGCAGCAATCCTTGAAATTTTTTCAATAAAACGCCTGTAATATCCTGCCAATCCCAAGAAGCTGCGAATCTCTGTGGGCGTTTTCGGCTCTTGCTAATTCATGACAGCTTCAACCTTAGCGGGATCTACCTGGATTCCGCATTCACTAACCATGTGTCCAAGGAATTGGACTTCACGAAGCCAAAATTCACACTTAGAGAATTTGGCGTAGAGCTTTTCTCGATGAAGCAGTTTCAGAATGCAATGGAGATGCTTCTCATGGTCGGTTGGATTCTTCGAGTAAATAAGAATATCATCGATGAAGACGATGATAAATTTATCCATGTAGGGCTTGCAGACGCGGTTCATGAGATCCATGAATGCGGCTGGTGCATTAGTGAGTCCAAAAGGCATCACTAAGAACTCTTAGTGGCCATAACGAGTCCTAAATGCAGTCTTATGTACATCTTCATCCTTGACCTTCAGTTGATGATATCCTGACCTTAAGTCGATCTTGGAAAAGTAACTTGCTCCTTGAAGTTGATCGAACAAGTCGTCGATCCTGGGTAATGGATACCGATTCTTGATAGTAACTTTGTTAAGTTCTCGATAATCGATGCACAGATGCATCGACCCATCCTTTTTCTTCACAAACAGGATTGGTGCTCCCCAAGGAGATAAGCTAGGTCTAATAAATCCTTTGCTTAACAAATCGTCCAGTTGAGTTCTCAACTCTTTCATCTCAGTTGGTGCCAATCTGTAAGGCGCTCTTGCAACAGGTGCTGCTCCAGGAATAATGTCAATCCTGAACTCCACTTGCCTATCTGGGGGTAAACCAGGTAGTTCTTCAGGGAATACCTCTGGATATTCAGAGATAATAGGTATGTCTTCGATCTTAGGCTTTGGTTCATTAATAGTTACTTGCGCCATGTAGATAACACAACCCTTCGTCAAACACCTTGATGCCTTGAGCATGGACACTTGCTCAGGCATTCCGTACTTAGTATCTCCTTGGATTGTCAAAGACTCGCCACGAGGAGTTCTGACAACTACTTCCTTCTTAGCACAAACGATCTGGGCTTGGTTGCGAGACAACCAATCCATGCCTATTACTATATCGAAACCGGCTAATTTCAAAGGAAGTAAAGACAATGGAAAAGAGTGGTTCCTAATGGATATAACACATCCATCTAACACTGTTGACGCTGTTTCGATGGTTCCATCGGCTAATTCCACCTCATATTTCACACTTAGGATTTTAACAGGTAAATTCAGTAACTTACAAAACTTATTATCTACAAATGATTTATCAGCTCCTGAATCGAATAGCACTCTTGCATAAACATCATTTATGAGGAAGGTACCTGTGATCACATTGTCGTCCTGAATAGCTTCCTTTGCATCCATCCGGAAGACCCTTGCATTGGTCTTTTTCCCATCCTCAGTCTTCTTTGCAAGCTTTGGGCAGTTGGACTTGATATGCCCTTTTTCATTGCAGTTATAACACGTAGCATGTGCTCAGAAGACTTGCAAATCCCACATGCCCTTGGCTGTGACTGGGATTTCGACTCGTATCTGCACTTCCCGAAGTGCTATTTCTTACAGATCTTACAATTGGGTTTATCACCCGATTGACGACCATCTTTCTTAGATCCAGAACCCTTTTTGTGGTCATTGTTTCCCTTATGTCTCTTATCCGATCGTCGTGAGCTATCATCCTCACGCTTCCTTTTCTCAGCATCAGTGTTTCTCAACGATCTCTGCCTGACCGCGTCCAGAGTAAGAGATAATGCTATATCAGCTGCAGACCGAGAAAGGTAGCTGGTCTAGAGGCTTTCACACTGGCCTTAACTTCTGGGGCTAAACCCCCGATGAATCGAGCTATCCTCTTGGGTTCCGGCGTCACAAGATAAAACCTTGACATGGTGTTGAAGCTTGTAAGGTAGGCTTGACAATCCAGTTTTTTCATAACCAGAGACAAGAAATCAGCTTCAATCGTCTAAACCTCATGCTGAGGGCAGTAGTTCTCCTTGATCAATGACACAAACTGTTCCCAAGTCATATTGTACAATGGGATTTTCCCTGTAGCTTGGATCAAATACCTCCACCAAGCTAATGCCTCACCCTTGAAAGACTGAGACACGAATTTCACCACATCCTTATTAGCGCAACCACTGATATCCACCACAGTGTCCATCTCATCCAACCATGTCATGTAGTCTATAGCTCCTTTTTCCCCAGTGAAATCCATGGGTTTGCATGAAACAAAATACTTATAGGAGCAACCCTTATCTCGGGGTTCCTGATTCGGTACGATCCTTTGAGATGGAACACTCCTTTGGTTTGATGAGTGATGAGAATTACTGTTGTGAGCAGTGTGAGTTTTAGAGGGTGGTTTAGAGTGTGGTGCATATTGGGTCCTCTCATGGGTACCACTGGATTCATGGAACTGTCTATCCAAAGCTCGAGTAATGGCATTGTCTATCATTGCCTGCAGTTCTGCACCCGCTACGTTAATTCGGGTATTATCATGATTCTCCCTTGGGTGACTGTTGATCTCATCCGAGTCAGCCATGTAGTTTGAACTGTTACATAAGATATTGATAATAATTTATTTGGAAGTTTATTATGGAATTGTCTTTTATGGCAATTCATTAATCATGGTAAACATAGACCATATTTGGTTAATTTGTTAATCATATTTATTTAGGATTTTTATTATAACTTATCCTAATTATAAAACAATAACAGTATTATTAGTGGCACAAGAGGCCTAGTCACAGGGACATTCTAAATCATAAGCCATGATTTCAGAGAATCAAGGCATTAAGGTTTGAACATAGTTCTTTACCTTTTTCTGACAGGGAGTCGTAGACTACTACTGTCTTTTGTCTTATATGACGATGAGTATGGCCCGTAGGCACTACATTACCCATGGATGTTTAATATATAATCATCTTAATGGATGGTTTAAACCCATGATTTTTAGATCATCAGGTTAGGATATGAATCTTTTGAAGAATCCTATTATAAGAATGACATGTGTGATTTTAACGGATCACGTCTGCCAGGAGCGTTAACATGTTTTCAGATGTTAACAGGGATTTGAATCTTTTTAAACAGGTCTTACCATTTTGGCCAAGTCTTTTAATGACATGCAGGCTAGGTTACACCTTTAAGATTCTTATTCAATATTTAATAGGCAGATTATTTTTAAAAGGAATGATTTTTAATTTATTTATTTCATGTATAATATATTTATACATAAAATGACAAAAATGAAATTTTTAAATTTAACATTCCATTAAACATTAAAAGGAGTACACATTGCCCTAAACGGGACTTTTAACAGAAATAACTTGCCCGCGCAGGGGCTAATACTGAGATTACAAGTCCTCGCAGGGACTGATTACTAAGATAGATGTCCACGCAGGGACTAAAAAGACAAGTCCACGCAGGGACTTGATTAAAATAAGGAAATACAACAATACATATAGGAATTCAATGATCCCTCTTCTTCTTTCCTTTTAACAAGCTTGCCAGGCCTTTGAGAAATCCCCGGTTGTTCCTACGTTCTTCTTGAAATTCTCGTTCCACCCTGTTTAGCCTGTGGAGGATTTCCTCCTGTTCTGGTGGGGAAAACCGTGGTGGCTGTGGCTGGATCGGAGGTCGAGCAGGTATTTGATACCCATGAGTTGGATATCCCACTCCCCAAGGGGCTCCATATGGTCCTTCAGGATGAAGGGCGTTGTAGTTTTCTGCTACACGGTATGGGTTGGCTTCAGCATAGTTGTAATGAGTGTGAGCCGGCGTAGGTAGGAATCGGGTTACAAAAACCCAATGGTGGCGGTGGTGGTGCAACTGGTGCAGAATTCGCCTTTGAAACTGGGTTTGAAGGCCCACCCATTTGTGGGTCTTCATGCAGTGGCGGATAGTGGCTGCCACTTGAGTGTTGGGGGGTGCTAAAGTGAAAACGCCTTTCTCGCACGGACATTCGTGCGCCTGTTCTTCTACGCCTCGGTGGTTCTGGAGGTGCTAGTTGTACTGGCGGCGGTGGTGGCGGTGGCGTAACTGCCACGAAACGTGAATCCTCGGAGGGATCCTACTGCTGCTACTGCTGCTGAGGCGATGAATGGTGAGAGGGTGTAAAATACCAGTCATAGTGGTTGAACCTTGCTTGGTAGCTGTCAGGACCACGGTAGGGTGATCCATGGAAGGATGACCCATCCGAAATCTCAATGGGGTGAGTAGGTGTCCCAGAAGGTGGTTCGACTGGATCCGTGTCCTCATCTATATCCATTCCCTGAGCTTCGGGGAAATGGTCTTCTGGTCCTTGTAGGTTAAAACCCACTGGTTCTTCAATATAGTTTGCCGGGTTGAACCGGCCCTGGAAGACAGAAGTAGGGTCGCCAAAGGAATGGTGCGAAAGGGATCGCTGCAACGGCAAGAAGGAGTGGCATGAGTCATCGGGCTCGTTCTCTGATTGCGGCCCAAAGGAGTGACGATAAGGAGGCGTTGAGTTAATCGAGGCAGATCCCCTAGCGGGCTCCAAATAGGTCCTCCAGTTTCCTTGGGGATCGACACTCATGGTAGCAGAAGGAGTTCGCCGATGTGAAGGCCCGGCTTCGTGATTGTTGGGGGCGTGGATTGGCCCCTTGCCTCTTCCTCCTCTTCGGAACCTCGGTGGCATATTTCCTGTTAAACAAATAAAAGATACAACAAAGAAATATAAAGGACATGGTTAGAATTAAAAACAATTTGAATTAGTCCTAAGTTCTTTGTCTAGACTCGAAAATTTATGAATGTGCAATTGTGTAACTGAGATTAAACACAAAAAGGCTAGTGTTTAATTCACTCAGTGTTGGCTCTGATACCAACCTGTCACACCCCGATATTTCCACGTAATACCTGTGGGGGAGTATCGTGACGTAGTTGATATCATTATAGTCAAACAACACAATATTTAAATGCACAGCGGAAGCAAAAGATAGATTCATTTCAACCAAATAAGATTGTAATATTAAGTATCACAAAATAGTTGAAAATAATCCACAGGTGGATCAAATAAAAAGAAACACTGTTCAACAGACTGAAATGCATCCAAGCTTGCGAGACTCTTATTGATGCTAAGGAGAAAGCCAGCCTATTTCGAGTAGTACCTGCACTTAATCTTTTTGGGAAAATACGTCAGTTTACACTGGTAAATACAATCAACTGACTCATTTTGAAAAGTTTAATAAAAATTGATTTGAATGCACGTGGCACAAAACTTTTTATAACTTGGGATAATTATTTGAATATAATACTTGTAAAAGAATTACATGTTTCTTATGCGTTCAGTAGCCCGGTTCGTGCCGGGTTAAAGATCAATAGAAACACCACATTATTTATTTAGGCACTGACGGGTGTACGCCTACACCCCGTGCTTAGGTCGTGGCCATTTCGTAAAATGATGCCAAGGATATCCGGGACATGGTCATTAACCCCCCAAAGGCTTTAAGCAAACAAAGCATTTTCAAACGGGACATTTCAATGATTTAACCTTCATACAATTAAATATTCAAATCCCGACCAAACGGTATTTTATATACCGTACCCCAAGCCCGTATAGGGAAAATAAGTTATAAGTATTTACCTTTGCAAGTAATAATCACAACAAGCAAGTGCACGTAGCTTTTACCGGGTCTCCTAATCTGGAAAGAAGGTTTATAATAACCTATTAGAATCCTAACGGGTCTTTAATTAAGCCTAAACTTAGACCGGTTAGTTTTAAAGGAAGATACGGTTCGAACGCATGATTAAACGAAGACCGGATTAGAATGTGATTTAGTCCCGACAAGTTTGAAGACTTGTATAATATGGGTAAACTAAACACATTCTGGATTTTGAGGTGAAAATGATAAGGTTTGACCCGTCTCGGTTAATTTATGCAAACTAGTTACATAAACCGAACCGTACGCGAATAACGCATAACGGGTAACCAAATGAGTCATGAACAAGTTTCCTAAGTTAATATGCTTTAAATATGTTGTGATATCAGTAGGATACCTTCCATTATGCCCAAAACGAGTTTAATCTCAATTTAAGCCCTGTATGGGTATTTTGGTCATTTTAAAGATTATAAAAAGGGATTAAATAAGATTCTGAAGTTCGGGTCTGAATTAATCAGTAAAATTACTTATTTTAATAAGTCGTATCAGTAGGTGATAGGTTTTATATGACAAGAATGGTTTTAACCCATACTACGCGTTTAAAACGCGTAAAGAGTCGTTTTAAGCGATCTCCGGGTTAAAACAGGAATTCTGAATTCCCTGATCAGTTTATAAAGTTTAAAATACTTCATTTATCATATAAAATCAGTAGCCAAAGACTTGGTATCAAAATATTGTGTAAAACTCGTTTTATAGACGAAAAGTGTATAATCGGTAATTACCGGATCAATGCACTAACCCTATGTTATGATCAGTTTAAAAATAATTAAAAATCTTCAAAAATCCCAAAATATTATATTACATCAGTGGGTAAAAGGTTCGGTGTCAAAAATCGGGTTTAGATAGGCTTTACGCTAATTACGCCGTTTAATTAATAAAAAGCTTTCTAATTACGCTACTGAGCATAACTCCTAATCTAGACCTCAAACTGATGTGAAAATTTAGGGACATGTTTATAAATCAGTAACAAAGATTATTGTCCTCTCACATTTCCAAAATTCTCGTTTTATGGTCAAAATGGCATTATGGTCAACATTAAGCAATTAACGGAAACGTGTAAACGAATCGGACAATCAATGAACCAATCACAGAGGGTTATACTATCATATAACCTGGTCCAAATGAAGCTCTAAGGCATTCTTAAATCATGCTACTATGGGTCAAAACTGAAAGTCAAAGCAGTGGTCAAAATATGCGACTTTCGGTTCCGAACCGGTCCTAAACGGAAAATTGTCGGGTCGGACATGCCTAGACATGTTCTTGCATTGATTAGCAAGTTATATGAGTGGTAAAACAGGTTACACGTCTCCTACATTGCTAATTATGCGTTAAATTGAAAATTAAGTTTCTGTTGACTTTTTCGGATTAAGTTTGACCCGACATTTGACCTAGTTAGAGCGGAAATCAGAGGGTACCCTTTTAAGGGTTTATTGCCCACCAAATTACCAACTTATAACTACTTTCAATTTGGCTAAGCACCAGACCATTAGTGATTAATCGATAAGTCAAACCTTAATTACGACGGTTTGACTTTAAGCTAATTAACTAAGTAAAACACGATTAAGGAAGATTAAGGATACTTACCGAAATCCTAATTACGACTAGAGATGCTTAGGAACTGATCTTGAACTCCCAAAAGCTCCAGAAGTTGAGTTATGAGTGAATGATCAAAGTTGCAACAATGTGGGACTTTATATAGTGCTTTTAATTCATCATGATCATGACAAACAAGCCTATGAGGTGATCCCTGATCAATACATGTGTTCCTAGAGCCTAAAAACAAGTTTGTGCCACACATGGTATTGAAAACTAGCAATGTAAGTCGGTTAAACTTGTTATAACAGGCACCTGTCAAGTTTCTGATGCTGGCGATCACATACGGACCGTAAGCTAATAGTCTTGCGGTCCGTAAGTACCTATTACGGACCGTAAGACAATGGCTTTGCAGTCCGTAACCTTCCTTGGTTTATTTCGCCCTGATGACATCCTTGCGGATCGTAAGGCTAAGCCCATACGGTCCGTAACCGATGAGCTGAAGACAAAAATTTGTAAATTATTAGGCTTTGATCATGCAACCATTATGTCTTCGAGTCTTATGCTTTTAATATTGGTATGGGACCACTTGATCATGCCTGAACAGTTATGACCACCTTGCCATGTTTTAGAATTGTCTTGGATTCTTTTGAAAGGGTCATGAATAAAGGTTTGTCGTGTACATTCTCATAGGATCCCATCTTTGCAATTTGAATCAATTATTACTAGTATTAACCAGATTTGAATGTATAACAGATGTTTACAATATAGATTAGGGTCTTGGGATTCATAACTAGGTCGCTCAGAGGTATATAATTAACATGTCGACGCTTTTAAATCCTACCATACATCTTTAACTTGATCCGGGTTTATAACACTTTTGCCTTACATGACACGTGTCGACATAATATTGGACATGAAATTTCGAGGTGTTACATCCTCACCCCCTTAAAAGAAATCTCGACCTCGAGATTTACTGAAATAATTGAGGGTACTTTTCTTTCATGGTAGATTCTACCTCCCATGTGTATTCGGGACCCCTACGGGCATCCCATTTAACCTTTACGATAGGTACATGCTTCCTCCGAAGCTTCTTAACCCGTCGATCCTCAATCGACAAAGCTTTTTCAACAAACTTCAAGCTCTCATCGATGTGCACATCTGTATGTGGTATGACTAGTGATTCATCAGCTCGACATTTCTTCAGATTGCAGATGTGAAATACATTATGAATACCACTGAGCTCTTCAGGCAATTTCAACTTATAAGCCACTGACCCTACACATTCGATAATCTCGAATGGTCCTATGTATCTGGGGCTTAACTTGCCTTTCTTACCAAATCGCATTACCACTTTCCAGGGTGATACTTTTAGTAGAACTTTATCACCAACCTCAAACTTTAGAGGTTTACGCCTTAAGTCCGCGTAGCTTTTCTGCCTATCCCTGGCAGCTTTGAGACGATCACGTATTTGCACAATCTTATTTGTCATCTCCAGGACTATTCCAGGTCCGGTCAGTTGGACATCTCCAATTTCCGCCCAACAAACGGGCGTTCTGCACTTTCTACCGTACAAGGCTTCGAAAGGCGCAGCCTTAATACTTGTATGATAGCTATTGTTATAGGAGAACTCGATTAACGGCATGTGGTTATCCCAACTACCACCTAAGTCAATCACACATGCACGAAACATGTCTTCCAAAGTTTGGATTGTACGCTCACTCTGCCCGTCTGTCTGAGGATGGTAAGCCGTACTAAAATTTAAGCGCGTGCCTAAAGATTGGTGGAAACTTTTCCAAAAATGTGATGTGTATCTAGTATCTCTGTCAGAGATAATAGACACTGGTACACCATGCAGAGATACAATCTTATCTACGTACAATTGGGCTAACATGTCGGAGCTATAGGTCTCCTTAATGGGTAGGAAATGTGCTGACTTAGTCAGTCTATCCACTATCACCCATATAGTATCATTTCCTTTCTTTGTCTTTGGCAACTTGGTAATGAAATCCATTTTCACCATTTCCCACTTCCACGTGGGAAGTTCAGGCTGTTGTAACAAACCTGACGGCTTCTGATGTTCAGCTTTGACTTGCGCATACGTCAAACATTTAGCTACATAGGTAGCTATAGACTTCTTCAAGCCTATCCACCAAAAATTTGCCTTCAGATCCTGGTACATCTTATCAGCTCCAGGATGGACGGAGTATTTAGAACTGTGGGCTTCCTGGAGAATAACATCTCGAAGTCCTCCAAAAACTGGAACCCATATTCGTCCATTCAACCTCAGAATTCTGTCTTTGCCATAGGATAACTGTTCTTCAGTTACTCCTAGCTTTTCATCAGGATAGTTAGCTTCCAGCACAGCTTCCTTCTGCGCAGCTAACAACCTTTCATTCAAACTATTCTTTATCTCAATGCTCTTGGCATTGATTATAATAGGCTTCACTCTTTCCTTTCGACTCAAGGCATCAGCGACTACATTCGCATTGCCAGGATGGTATCTTATCTCACAGTCATAATCATTCAAGGTTTCCATCCAACGTCGTTGCCTCATGTTCAAATCCTTTTGGTTAAACAGGTGCTGGAGGCTCTTGTGATCAGAATAGATCACACACTTGATTCCATACAAGTAGTGCCTCCAAAGTTTTAGTGCCAACACAACGGCGCCCAACTCCAAGTCATGGGTGGTGTAATTCTTTTCGTGCACCTTTAACTGACGTGAAGCATAGGCAACCTGGTCGGACAATAGTCCGATCGGGCGACCCTCCAACCTGGTCGACCTGATCGTCTTCTTCCTTGGTCATTTTGATAGTTTGTCATTTTATCAAGACGGTGTGACAACGTGCTAATCAACAGAACCCCATCTTGGCCCCAGTGACCCGGTTGAACAGGAATCACCCAAGTTCAACCAGTTAACCGGTTCAAGATGGTTGTTCTTGGTTAACTCGAAATTGGTGGTCTCGTGGATAGAATCCAGATCTTGAACCAACACATCAACAAGAAAGAGTAGAAGGTTAGAACAAGCTCCGATTCTATCGGTTTTGAGTGCATTGAGTGTAAAAGAGTTGAAAGAAAGTTGGAAAACCATCTTTCATTCCTTTGTATATGTTTAGATCTACGAAAGATCTTTGTTTATTTGTGTGGAAATCGCTCAGACCTAAGTTGTTCTTGGTGGATTGAAGCCAAAACATGAAGTTCTCCAGAACACCATGATGACATCATCCTAGAACACCTCAAATCCAGTGATTTCATGGTTAAAAGTTAAGATTCAAAAGATAGAAAGGTGTAGGAGTGCGTGTAGATTAAGAAAGTACAAGATTTAGGTTGAGATCTTACCGGAATCGCGAGAAATCGATGAAAAGGTGAGATTGGAGCGTTGTTCGGACAGGAGAGTGCAAAAGTGGTAAGTTGTGATCTTGACAGGGGTATTTATAGGGTTTCCCAAAAAGGAAAGGGGAGTAGAGGGGCTGATCGATCGGGTAGCAGCCCGATCGAATGGCTGGTCGATCGAGCGGCTGGTCGAGCGGCTGGTCGATCGGCTGGTCACTTGGTTGATTAGCCACTTGATTCAAGTGTTCAGTGCGACGAGTTTTTCTGTTTCGATTGCGATTGCGAGCGCTGCAATGCGATAGAGTTTCCTAGTCAAATTACTTTTAATCCCAACTACTATATCAACATACAATCATCCTTATTTCATATTCGTTTAGCGTTTGCGATTCGATTGCGATTGAGTTTCGATTGCGTTTCTATTAATCACCACACATAACATAATTAACATGCACAAGTAACACATAAGGCACCCACACACATAGAACAATATCCAGGACACGTAATTCGAGCTGCGAGTGCGAGTGTAGGAGTGCGTGTAGATTAAGAAAGTACAAGATTTAGGTTGAGATCTTACCGGAATCGCGAGAAATCGATGAAAAGGTGAGATTGGAGCGTTGTTCGGACAGGAGAGTGCAAAAGTGGTAAGTTGTGATCTTGACAGGGGTATTTATAGGGTTTCCCAAAAAGGAAAGGGGAGTAGAGGGGCTGATCGATCGGGTAGCAGCCCGATCGAATGGCTGGTCGATCGAGCGGCTGGTCGAGCGGCTGGTCGATCGGCTGGTCACTTGGTTGATTAGCCACTTGATTCAAGTGTTCAGTGCGACGAGTTTTTCTGTTTCGATTGCGATTGCGAGCGCTGCAATGCGATAGAGTTTCCTAGTCAAATTACTTTTAATCCCAACTACTATATCAACATACAATCATCCTTATTTCATATTCGTTTAGCGTTTGCGATTCGATTGCGATTGAGTTTCGATTGCGTTTCTATTAATCACCACACATAACATAATTAACATGCACAAGTAACACATAAGGCACCCACACACATAGAACAATATCCAGGACACGTAATTCGAGCTGCGAGTGCGATTGCGATAGCGATAATTGCGATAAAACATGCGATAAATATCGAATAAACCTCGATTATTTATAAGTACTCCACATAATACAACTAACGTAAGGCATAAAATAGACTAACTACGAGTCAAAGAAGTCATAACAGGAATTGAGCAAGGAGTGACAGATCGCAGTTAGCAATCTTGTCTCCCTTTGACTTCAATCTTGACTTTGACTTTGACTTTCGAAACACGGGGTGTTACACATGTGCCTAAACAACATCGAGATAAGTTGAATAAGAAAACAGAAAAGACTGTTTTTGTTGGATATAGTGAAAATAGCAAAGGTTACAAACTGTACAATCCACAAACAAATAAAATCATTATCAGACGTGATGTAGTATTTGACGAAAACAAAAGATGGATTATGGGTTCTGGAATGTCTGATGTTCCATTTGTTGTAACTGATACCGAAGAAAGTCAAACTCAAGGTGACAGTGGATCCAGTAATACCCAAGGTGAATCGGTATCTAATGAACAATCAGAACAAAGTGTTTCAACAACACGAGAAGACGAGGAACAAAGTCAAGGAATGAATTAGAATCTGCATAACGAGAACACTTCAGCAGCCGAACATGTGCAGCAGCAAGAAAATGATTCATCATCATTAGATTCGGAAAATGAAGTTATTCGCACTAAAAGCATCAACAACATATATCAAAACTCAAGAGCTCTAATCGAAGAAGAAGTGTTGCAGAAGTATAATGAAAGTCAAGTTGTAAATTTTGTTCTCTATACGAGTGCTGATCCAACTTCGTATGAAGAAGCCAGCAAAGACTCAAGATGGATGGAAGCCATGGACAAAGAAATAGAGTCAATACATAAAAATCAGACATGGGAACTTGTAGATCCTCCAAAACATCAAAAACCTATTGGAGTTAAGTGGATATATAAAACGAAGTATGATGAAAAAAGGGAATGTAGATAAGTATAAGGCCAGATTGGTGGTAAAAGGGTACAAACAGATATACGGCATAGACTATCAAGAAGTATTTGCTCCTGTAATCAGATTCGAAACGGTCAGATTAGTGTTGGCTCTTGCAGCTCATCATGAATGGCATCTTCACCAAATGGATGTAAAGACTGCTTTCTTAAACAGTAAGTTGGAAGAACAAGTTTATATTGAGCAACCTCAAGGCTATGTTAAAAAAAGGAGAGGAGAAAAAGGTATGTTATCTTAAACGGGCTTTATATGGTCTAAAACAAGCTCCTAGAGCATGGTATAGTCGAATAGATGTATATTTCGTTCAAAACAAGTTAAAAAATGCATTTATGAACATACCCTTTACATCAAAGATACGAATGAAGGAAAGATAGTAATATGTCTACATGTAGATGATTTAATCATAGCGAGCAGTTCGATGAGATTAATTTCGGAATTCAAAGAATCAATGAAAAAGGAATTTGAAATGACGGATATGGGCCGTTTGCATTACTTCCTTCGCATAGAAGTCTCGTATGAGAATGGAAACATTACTCTCTCACAAAAGAAGTACATGAGAAGTCTGTTAGAAAAGTACAGGATTACATTATGTAACACAGTATCCACTCCAATGGAATATGGGCTAAAATTATCTAAAGATGATCCGGAAGATTTTGTTGATGAGGGGGTATATCGTAGCTTAGTCGGAAGTTTAATGTATTTAACCAATACAAGACCAGACATTATGTTCGCAGTAAGCAAAATAAGTAGATTCGTGGAGAGTCCAAAGAAAAGTCATTGGGAAGCAGCAAAACGCATACTGAAGTATATCAAAGGGACCTAGGAGCAAGGAATTACATACTCTAAAGGAGGAAAGAAACACCTAGTGGGATTCAGTGATAGCGACTATGTTGGAAATATAGATGACAGTAAGAGTACATCTGGATATATTTTTCATTTAGGATCTGGTCCTATATCTTGGCAATCAAAGAAACAGAAAGTGGTAGCATTGTCTTCAACAGAAGCAGAGTATATGGCTTTATCTTTGACCGGATGTCAAGCATTATGGATTAAAGGGATTCTAGATGACCTGGAAGGAAAACAGGACTACTCCATTCCAATATTTTGTGATAACAAATCAACTATCTGCCTGGCCAGAGATCCGGTGTACCATGGTAAAAGTAAACACATAAGAGTCAAGTATCATTTTATTAGGGACTTGATCAAGAAAAGAGAAGTAGCGGTTGTTTTCTGTGCAACAAAAGATCAAATGGCTGACATCATGACGAAAGCATTACAACCGAAGGACTTCACACGCTTAAAGGATCTACTGCACATAAATTTGAGATGATCTAGCTTACGGGAGGGTGTTATATATATATATATATATATATATATATATATATATAGTTATAAGCTAGATATTATTATTATTATTATTATTATTATTATTATTATTTCTTAGTCTAAGTTAGAACATAGCGGTTACCACCGATTATTAATTCATGTATATATATTTCTGTATGATAACAATTCCGATTTATCAAGTCATTTTATGAACCTGTATCTTCATTCTTCGAAACCCTAAACTCAGAAATCCAACAGCTGCCTGGGGGTGAAAAGTAGAAAAGTAAACAAATAAGTAAATAGTATTATTGGTAGGGGGAGGTTAACATATTATAGCCCCTTAATGTGCGAAACGTACACGAGTAAATTACGCATGTTATAAAAGTAAAACCCTAATCACGCATAGGGTAAACTCAAAATCACGTATAAACCTAAAAAAACACATAAATCACGCATGACTATACCCTAATCACGCATGTGGTCAACATCACGCATGAACAAATACATATAATTAAGCGTGACAAACCCTAAATCATGCACGACAAACCCTAAGTCACACATGTTATATGCATAATTACGCATGTTGTTTAGTAGCCGTGTAAAAAATAGAATGACACGCATCTTAATCTCTTGCTCGTTTATCTTCGTACGATAAGCTACTATTGCATTCTACACTTTTTCATTATTGGTATATGATACAAAATTAAAATAAAGATATGTCAGTTGCATTATCTTTTAACTTTTTTTTCGTGTAACTATTTGATCCCATCATCCATATTTCGTCTCCATTCTAGTAGTGTCACTTTCGTAGTATCCTCTTGACACTCCAACCAAAGTTCCGCAGCACTCTACAAGAATAGACGTTAATTGATATATATAATAATTTGAGTACAAGTTGAGCCATAAAACTTAAATTCTTAGTAGAACCGAAAACTATAACTACATTTTTAAGTAAACTAGTCAATGGTCATAACTCATACTAGTTTTATGCTCCTTCCGCATTGTTGGGCGCTAGGACAAATATTTCTCAACCAATTAAAACATATCACTATCATAGTTTTGCTAAAAAAAAAACTAAAACAATGGCAAAACTGTAATTTTAGCTCGGGCAAAACTGTAACCTTGTCAAGACCAATAAGCGAGTGCTAGACAACTGTCTGGCACGAATAAAAATTATTTCGAGTCAATCAATTAAAACAAAACACTACCATAGGTTTCCAAAAAAACCGATGGCAAGACTGTAATTTTGAGCTGAGAGAAATTGTAATTTTGACTGGAGGTAAAATCGTAATTTGTCAAAAGTAATTTGTCAAAAGCTACAGCGATGACAAGACTGCAATTTTTAGCCGGGGCAAAATCATAATTTCCCCGGGATAAAATCGTAATTTGTTAGAAGCTACAGTGATGACAAGACTACAATTTTGAAGTGGGGGCAAAATCGTAATCCTAAACTGGGATAAAATCATAATTTGTTCGGTCAATAGGAAACTGTTAGGTAGTTGACACTATTCCCTTCCTTTAAATATGGCTGATTCTAAACACACCCCTCCCTCCTGATTATACCCCCCATTGTGAGAGGAAAACTGCCGGTCCCACACGGGCCCCACCTGTAAGTATGTGAGAGGGAGGGGTGTAAAAAGTAATTAGGGGGTGTAGAAAGTAGCACCCTTAAATATATATGGGTAGGTGTCTGACATGTTTAATAGCCCTATACTCCAATAAGCTTGGGGATGTGGATTGGGCTCACAATAAAAAATATTAATCCAAGCTGACCATTTAGAATGAAGTGCTGAACCCAATTTTCATGGCAACTATGAAAAACTCTAGGCCCATACAATGAACTAGTTAGGCTAAAAAGTTAGATTATCCATAAACCATGACATGCCTACAACTTATTTGAGAGACTGATGAACTAAGTGATCCATTATTGAAATGACCAGGCCCAAATCTAGAGATGTTGACAGTTGAAATGACCAGGCCCAACTGAAAACTATAAGTACATTTTTAGATTATCCATAAAACCATGGCATGCCTACAACCAAGTTAGATTATCCAAAAAACCACCTACAACTCATTTGAGAGACAGATGAAAGGGTTGATCGAACCATTTGATCAAACATGCACTACTAGAAAAATTAAAATTTCTGACACCATTTTCCGTAGGAAATGCGTCACAACTCGCGATTTTCTACGAATTTGTGACGAAATGCGTATGTAGGAAAACCACTCGTAGGAAACTGGTTTCTTACGCATTTTCTACGCATTTTCCTACCCATTTCTGACAGAAAAGGGCTGTCACAAATTGCTACACATTTTCTACGCATTTTCCTACCCATTTAACGGAAGAAAATGTGTAGGAAAATGCGTAGAAAATGTGTAGCAATTTGTGACAGCCCTTTTCTGTCAGAAATGGGTAGGAAAATGCGTAGAAAATACGTAAGAAACCAGTTTCCTACGAGTGGTTTTCCTACATACGCATTTCGTAACAAATTCGTAGAAAATCGCAAGTTGTGACGCATTTACTACGGAAAATGGTGTCAGAAATTTTAATTTTTCTAGTAGTGATATATCTTTAGCAAATTCAATCTCAAAACAACCCAGAATGTAAACCATTGATTTCCATTATTTCCGTAATCTTAATATACTAATACATAGATTGACCTATTATAGGAAGAGATAAGATTACAAATATTGACCTTTTCTATACAATATATTTGTGAATATCCTAATCCTAATACTAATAAACAATTGCATGATGAACCTCAATCTATGAAAATGATGATCGATTTTCCAAGTTTAAAGACATAATACATGTATCGGTCAACTTTTATCAGCCAAAAACACCATAAGTGGCAACCAAGCATGGAACCGGCTAAAGCCCAATGAATCGACTTGTTACTTGAAGCCGCCACCGCCGTCCACCGCCCGCAGTTCTCCGACGTGGCTCCGGCCGGCTCCACCGCAGCCGTCGTCACCCGAACCACCACCATCGACACCATAACATCGTCATCATCATAATTATCTTCAACTGCAGAACATCCCCGTCATCCTCATCTCCGACGAAAAGAAAAACGGCCGGTGCCGGTAAGAACGAGAGAGTTTGGGGTTGTGTGGCGGTAGTTCAGTGACTTTTGTATGAACTGATTTTGAATTTTAAGTTCAATGATTTCTTCTCCCTTGCTCCCCTTTCCATGGCTAAAATTGATTTTGAATTATCTTTGTATACATGGGGTATAAGATTGTGTGTTTCTAGAGGTGTGTTTTCATCCATTGGATGAAGAGGCTAAGAGCATAGAATACCGTACGATCATGATCCGTGTGATGGGAAAGTAAGGTTTTGATTGGATCACTTTGTTTTTTACTTTTTAAAAGTATTTACTTATTTGATTATTTGCTAATTGATTTTCATAAATTTTGAATGTTTATATTTATTTACCACATGCCTCAATTCTGTTTATTTTTTTTATAAAATATACTAGGTTAGAACCCCGTATAATACACGGGTTGAATAAATAATCTATCTTTAAAAATCTCGTTTATTACATGGGTTGAATAAATGTAACTTTATATATTAAATAATAAAAAAGTTAATATCTTTAAGAATCCCGTATATTGTACGGGTTGAGTAAATTTAATTTTATATATTAAATAATGAAAAAAGTTACATTTTTAAGAACCTCATATATTGTATGGGTTGAGCACATTTAATTTTATATACCAATCAATAAAAAGTTATATCTTGTTATATCTTTAAGAACCTCATATAAACCCGTGTATTGTACGGGTTGAGTAAATTTATGTTAAATTTAATTTTATAGTTATCTTTTAGTTAATATTAATTATCTATAATTAAGTAGAAGAGAGAGACGGGAAAACTAAAAAATAGATGGCTCCAAACTATTTAGAAAAACTTTCGGCGAATAGTTTATAAAAGAACATGAACAGAGGTAACGTTCGCCTTAAACACTATTTATTATCGTTCTAATGCTTGTTTTGCGAGAAATTAAGAGCCGTAAAAATAGATGGCTCCACTGAGTCTGAACCAAGCCACTACCACTACTGTCGTCTTTGACCGGCTGAGTTGAAGAAGCTTGATATTGACCAGGTTAACAATACATATGTATAACACGGGTATAGACAGATTGACCCGCGTTAAATCTGACATGAACCGAACCGTGACCCGAGCCGAAACAAAACCGGAACCATCATGAAGTGTAATTTAAACAAATATTTTTGATCACATGCTAGCAACCGTACGATCATGCAAGAAATTTTAACTTAGCTTCAACATGAAAATTAACTCAATGATTAAATTGTAATTTGTAAATAAGATATATGTACATAATAAGGATGATTAAACATTAAAATATAATCTAAGTATAATAATAAATAATTCGTCATAAATGCGTAGCAAGTTACTACGCATTTCCTACACAATAAATTTTCCATCACAAATGCGTAGCTAGTTGCTACACATTTCCTACACAATATGGTAATAAATTTTCCATCACAAATGCGTAGCAAGTTGCTACACATTTCTTACATAATAAATTTTACATCACAAATGCGTAACAAGTTGCTACACATTTCCTACACAATATGGTAATAAATTTTCTATCACAAATGCGTAGCAAGTTGCTACACATTTCCTACACAATAAATTTTCCATCACAAATGCGTAACAAGTTGCTACACATTTCCTACGCAATAATTAATAATAATGCTGATTAAACATTAAAATATAATCTAAGTATAATAATAAATAATTCGTCATAAATGCGTAGCAAGTTGCTACGCATTTCTGACGCAACAATTAATATTTAAATGAATTTAACATATAAATCTAATTCCAACAAATAAATAATGGTTCCGTCGGAAATGCGTAGCAAGTTGCTATGCATTTCTGACACAATACTTAGAATTAGTATATTTGTCACTATTGTGTCACAAATTACCCAAAAAAAATCAAGGTCTTCTTTCCGTAGGAAATGCGTAGTAAATGTGTCAGAATTTGTGACGCATTTTTTTGCGTAGGAAATTTCCGTAGCAAAATGACCACTTTTCTAGTAGTGATGTTAACATGCCAACCTGTCTAATAAGGGCAATATGGTTCAACTCAAACACAAAATGTTTAATCAAATGGGTTAAACAAGTCATCTTGAACTTGAAATGCGTATTAAACATACCGGATATAATAACTCAAATACTGATTATTTTTGTTTCATGCTTCAGAACATAAAGTATTTATTGTTTTGGTAAATAACGCGTTATTAAGCTCTATAATTTGTTAAACTACTCTATTCTTTACCACGGGGTGTCGGTCATAGATTCAAGAAGTTAATTAAGATAACACATTAGCTTTAGTTGGTTCACTAGAACCATTCCATCGTTAATCTACAAAGTGTAGATAATCTTATAATGGCCTTCATAGGCTAAAATTCTTGTATCTCTTTCGTTTAGATGAACCTTGATTTAGATATTGAATGTTTAAAATTTATTTTAGTGGTATGTCCATGCATTTGATTTTTTTAAAACTTTTATGCTTTATAGAATATGATTTAAACTTGGGGTTTGAACTTGTGTGTGTACACTTATGCCCGATGTTGTCTTTGCACACATTCTAAGTTTGTGCGTCTTTCACAGTTATCACACTAGAGATGGTGGGTAGAGTCTCATTGTCAAGTTTGCTATTTCAAATATGTGAAAGTCATCTATATCATGGAATTGGCTTTTTTGTCTTTGGTTGATCATCTTTCTCTTGCATGGCTGTAGTTCCGAGCTTATACATTCATTATAAGTCTCAGGGTACGTTTAACCTTGCAAGATAATTTTACACTTGAAGTATAGATTTTTTGTTAAAATGTTTTTAAATCCTGTTTACGCGGAGGCCATGCATTCCGCTCTTGCAAGTAAGTCCATGCAAGATATTTGCCCGATGTAGTCTCTCCATTTTATATGGGTGCATAGAGAGTTAAGCGATAGATAGCCCAATGTGGTTATTCTCATCTAAGTGACGGATTTAAAAAATCAGGGGTAACATTTAAAAAAAAGGGGCAAGGAAATCGAAAAAATGTTAAAAAACATCAATTTTTTCCAAAATTTACACGACAGTCGGATCATCAAGGGGTAGCGGAGGCTACCCCTTATTATAAGGTAGGTCCGCCACTATCTCATCTCACGATGCGATGCCCATTATCATACCGCCATTTGAATGACTTTAAACAATACTTATCGCATCCAGAGGATTCGAGATCAAAGATATAATTAATCTTTGATTGAGCGCCTCACCACTTAGTTTTTATGTTATCTATTTCATGTCTTATATCTTATTTAAGTTGTTTAACTTTAAAAACCTCCGTAATTTATTATCCGACTAAACAATAACTGGTTGAATAGTGGGAGACAACGAAGTCTAGGACCGACACTTGGTTCTAAACCACGCTATATATATTATGTATATTACCAGGGGCGGAACCAGAGGGGGGTCAAGAGGGTCTGTTGACCCTTCGGTCATCGGAACTTTTTGAATTTTTATTTATAAATTTTGAGTTTTTGAAGAACAAACTTAGAGATGGACCCCCTAATTTGAACCAGTATAGAATATAAGCTTATGATGACCCCCTAACTAAATCGTTCTGGTTCCGCCACTGTATATTACTACACAAAAGTAGACTTGTCTCATTGTGTGTATAAACTTAAAATCATTTTTATAAATTTAAAACGAGATTTTATATGATAAAAACCTATAAAAAATAGTGACTTTGCACTCATTAGGCTAGAGGGTATGGTGATGGTCCTCCAAGGGAGGATGATCCGCCACGTAGGCGCCACATCATAGTCCTCCCAAGGATGGTCCATCCCATAAAACTAGAGGGTATGGGAGGATGATCCTACCCCACCACTTTTTTTTAAACTATATGCCCAATGTACAAGTATTAATGCATAATATACAAATCACAAACAAAGGGGGCCCACCATATTGGACCGTCTTGAACGTCCAAAGCTCGACGTGGAAGACGGTGACGGGAGGGGGTGGGATGCCTTGCTGCCGGCGACGATCCAAGACGGGTATGGGGACGGACCCCATACCCACCAGCCTTACAAGCAATGATGAAGGTGAATGGAAGTACCAAATGTTACACCCTCAATGGATGTGAGGCTCCAAGAAATTAATAAGGAAAGTCAAGCGAACTGGGACAAGATGGAGGTGAATGAAAGTACCGAATGTTACACCCTCAACGGAGGTGAGGCTCCAAGAAATTAACAAGAAAAGAAGTTGGGGCAATTTTCTCTATCTTTTCATTCAACAACTAAACTTTAAAGTTTAAATACTAAGGCCAGGGGTATGGCTTCGCGCCCCCTGCCACCTCATCAACTTTAGCGCCCTATGGCGTCCTACACCACCCACCAAAGGAATAGTGGGCGCAAGAGAAAGAAATCAAGGGGCCCCACCTTCATCAACCAATCAATTTTTTTATTTATCTCTTTTAATATAGCCGTATAAGTTAGCGATAAGGGGTTTTATAAGGGGTGTTAAAGTTTTTTTTTATTTATCTCTTTTTTTTATTTATCTCTTTTTTTAAAAGGGGCTTTATAAGGGGTGTTATTCTACACCGTATAAGTTAGCGATAAAGCCCCCTACTTATATGTTGTCTACATGGCGTAATAAAACCCCTAAGGCTAAAACAAATACAGAAAATGGAAACGGGCAAGCAATGCATAAATGAGAACATAAGCCCACTAATTCCTAACTGTATAAAATAAGAAAAGTGCAACAATCAACTAATCCCACTACCATTGACTCCAAAAGTGCAACTATTACTTCTTGACCAAGTCATGGGTCATTGATATAATGGATCGCAACTGGGTCTTGGGTCGGCTCACCTTTTGAGCCGCAAGTAATAAGCCCGACACCCATCAGAATTAGAGGTGCACAAACCGATTGATTTTCATAATTGGTTCGGTTAACCGTTATGGTGGTTAATTTCACCTTTTTCACTTTAACTGGTTATTGCTTTTACTGGTCTGATTAATCACTTTAACCGGTTCCGCTAATAACCGGTTTTTCGGTTAATTAACCGGTTCTTTTGTCCTTTTTTTTATTTTTTTTCCGGTTAACCGGTCTACCGATTACTACTGACGATTTAACCAGATTTTTTGCCCACCCCTAATCAGAACGTGAGCTCTATAATCTCTAAGAGCATGAGCAATAAGCCGTTTCTAGCATATGTTTTTTCCTCGTTTTCCCGATTCATGTTTTAAAATACGTTCTTGGCCAAGAACCAAAAAAAAAAAAAAGGATTGGCGGGTGGGGTCATAGTACTTTTTATTTATAAAATATTTAGAGGGAGAGGCAGACGAAGACGGTGGTTAAAAAATAAAAGATGTGGCAATGTTTTTTGGTTTTCTTATTGCGTGGGTTTTGACAGAGGAGGTGGTGAGGGTGTGCAGGGAGAACCACCACACAGGGCCCGTGATTTCGAGTGGCACATGTTTTTTTAATAAAAATCCAATATATAAATGTTAAAGTACTTTTTAAGACTAAATTATATAAATCAACCTTTATGTTATACCTAAACTGCACTTCATACCTTTCACTATGAAATCGGCAAAACCCAACCTTTATGTTCATGTTTTGTAACATTTTATAACCTTTACAACTAACGTCGTCCAAAAACTCAGTTAACTTATCTCACATGCTTTGCATGTGAGAGTACTATGGTTTTTTATAACATAAAGGTTGATTAAAAGATTATTTATAACATAAAGGTTGATTTGTGCAAAATGTTATTATATATATAGTAAATATTTTTTTTTGCAAAAACATTATTATTTGTTAATAATTATATATTTATATATACAAACATATATAAAAAATAGTTTTAAATTTATTTTATAAAAATTCTGATTTTAATATTTTTATAAAGTAAATAATAATGACAAGATAAATTACTTTTTATATAAAGTATAAATAAAACACAAATTCTTTTAAAATAAAGTTATTTTAATATCCGGAATATTTTTATAATTATAATGGATGTTTTAAAACTACTCAAACTAAAAGGTATTTTTTTATGTATATATAAGTTTGTGTTTATAAAAATAAAATATTAGACAAATTTATATCGATAACAGACACTACTAAATTAATTTGATGTTTAACAATATCGTTATTAAACTCTAGTTAACAAATTCTAAATATATAATATGCAAATAATACAAATGCAATATTAAAAATATATATGCAGTTTAAGACATTCTATTATTTCCTATTGCATTTGTATTAGTATTATATATATATATATATATATATATATATATATATATATATATATATATATATATATATATATATATGGTAGGGATCAAGAGTGAACCATGTTTAAATTGTGAACAAAAACGAACAGATCTTGGCCGTTGGATGAGGAGATCATGATTTTAGGAATTAAAAGATTTTTTTAAGTTATTGAAATAAAAAACTGATTTAAATAACTGCATAAGGGCAAAAACGTAATCCCCAAAATACTCGCACATATTAGTAAAAGAAAATCATTGATCGAAATTATAAAATTTTCATTCTCTCTCTCTATAAAGTGCAAAACCTCCAACCATGTGTTTCTTCTTCCTGTGATTAATCAAGGTACATTATAATGAATATGAATCCGACGAACAAAACCTCCAACCATCTGTTTCTTCTTCCTGTGATTAATCAAGGTACATAATAATGCATATAGTTGTTTCTTCTTCCTCTGTTTTGTCGCTGATTGTGTATAGGGTTAATTGTTTTCCCCCTGTTTTGTAATGTGAAATCTAGGGTTTGAAGTTCTTAGTATGTTTAAAAAAAGCTTTAATTCTTCAATATAGTGTGTATAAGTTGCTGGAATTATGTTTGTTGTGATTGTTTTTTTTATAGATATAAATCCGATCAAAACAATTTTCAGCGTAAATGTTATGATTCAACCAATTTAATGCATAGAGGTACTTTGTTCTTTACACTGGGCTCTTGAAACATGTGAAGTCGGTAATCTTATACATCTGTGTATAAGTTGTGTTGGTCCGTTAGGATAGATGTCAACAGAGGGTGTGCGTTTTTTAGTATAAAATCATATAGTTGAACCGAGTTGAGTCATATGATGATAGGATAAACTTGTACACATATGTATAATGTTTTTGTACACATATGTATTTAACTATAATTAATTAGATAGATACAATGCCGAACACGATTCTAATAGAAGAAAAGGGAAAACTATGAATCAGTCAATGTTGTGCGTGTTCCGTTTTCGGATAACTTGGAAGGTAAAATGTGATTATTGACCATGTTTTACTTTGTAGGTGTATTGCATTGTGTATTGAATCTTGTACAACTGTCTACAGACTGTTGTATACAACTGTACAAACTATTGTACACATATGTACAATTTATTGTAAACATGTGTACATTTCCTTGTACACATGTATACATTCACTACAATTGACTCGGGGTATATGGTGAAAATGGCATAGAGATTACAGCCGATATGGAATGTGAAGTAGACGTTGAAGAAAACGATGATGACGACTCGGGTTAAAATGGGACATATTTTAGCATGGGTTTTGTAATGTCACACCCTGGCTTTGCGGAAGCGTGGGTTTATGTTGGTGTGACTTCTTAATACCATAGCATAATCACAATAATGCTATATGAAAATAAAACCATGATGTTCATCCATTCAACAAGTTTAAAAAGTTACCAAAACAACATTGTTTAAAGTTGACACATGAAACGAATTACAACTATAACGTAATTAGAACTTGTTCATAAAACACAACCAAAAGACATGCATAGAAACACAGTTTAAGACGTGTAACCCGTCCAGGCAAAGGTCACATTTCCTAAACTCGGATGACATCATTATTCTTACGCAGCTTAACCTCAATGCATACTTGGCCAGATCCCTCAGTTTCCTGAAATACATGTAGTTTGAAAAAAATCAACAAAAAGTTGAGCGAGTTCATGTAAAAGTGAGTATGTATAAACCCTTGTAGTATGTATGAAAATCCCTGTTATGTAGCAATTAAGGAAAAAAAGAAAGAGATCACCATTGGGTTGCAAAGCCAATGATATGTGTGAAGTGCTGTAGGAAGACTCAAACCTAGCAGATTTTTGCGTCGGGCTCATAGTCACCCCAAGGTCCGTACAGTGGGCCTGGAGTTGGGCTCGCTACACCCAGATAGATCTACCGCATCATGACCCTCGGTCCTACAATGAGGATTAATGGCCTCTAGTTTCCGCCTACCCACTCACATGATCTAAGTAGTAAACCTTCCTTAAGCTAACCATACCATGTATAAAAGTATCCGTAATCACTGTAACATGTATTCCACCCCCGAAGTATAAAAACTGAAAACAGTTAAGAGAAAAGGGGGACATGAACTCACTGAAGTGCGTCTCGAAATAGTCAATCCCAATCAACCTGCTGCTTGACGACCTACACGTACTAACTTCTATTAGACGGACGGTCGTGCCTTGGCTTAAGGTTTAACGTTTTTGGGAAATAGTTAGACAACTATTTCGTGTTTACACTTCTTAATTATTTAATAAATATATTCCTTCCCAAGGATGGGGGGTTTTTAATACATGTATACGTTATAATTTTCGAAAATATATTTTTAAGTCTCACTTGAAAATATATTTAATCACTTTGTCTACAATGTCTTAATTCCCAAAAATATACATATTTTTCCCAAAAATATTATATTTTACTTCATACCATTTCCAAAATAATACTTTATCAAAATACACATTTAAAAGTATTTTCCGAAAATACATAAGTTACATTTTAAAGTTCGCGTTGTAATAATAATACCGGTGTAACTTAAATATTAATTTGTGATAGCGTTGGTATTATTTTGGAGTCGTAATTTCATAATATTCCCAGTTTATATTATTTTCATCCTAAAAGTAATATATGTAGTTCACAAAATAATCACAAAATTACACAAGCGTTTTATTAAGAAATATATATTCTAAATATATATTTAACAAGTTTTATTTACGAAAATACACCTCCGACACTTTGTAATTTTTGAAATAAAAATCATGGCGAAGTTTATTTTGAAAACCAAGTTAAAAACACATTTATAAACATTTGTTACAAAAATATTTCTAAGTGTTACATTTCTGGAAAAATTTCGCCAGAGTTTCCTCTGTAACCGGAGGTGTCCACGCTTACGAGCGTATCATTTTCTTTTCAAAACTCAATCAACCAATTTAACAATCATCAATCAACAATATTTAAGTAACAAACTTGACAAAAACAAACCTAAATCATAAACTCATGAACTTGAAGGTTTTGTAAAAATATGTAGTAAATCACTAGCGGATTTAGTAGGTTTTGTTATCTTTAAAAATAAAATTAGTTTCTTAAAAACTTTATTTTTAAAGAATATGAAGTTTCACAACTTCTAGTCAAGATTTACAAAATATTTCTTTGTTAAATTTTCTTGTTACACAAGTGTTTACACACTTGTTTATTTGCCAAAAATACTTCTAGTTCATAAAATATCCGAGTTTTAACAAGACTCGCATCTTTCACTTGGTTCTTCCGAAAAACCACTTGTAGATCTTTAGATCTACTAGTTTAGAACCTTATTTTACAAGAAAAATTACATTTACTCAAGTTCAAGTTTCATGAGTGGAAGGGTTCATCATCTTTTATAATTTTAACACTAACTTACTACTAGTTCATGTTCTTGAACATGTTCTAGTATGGTTAGATGATGATCCATCCCACTTCTAGTAACAAACAACATCAAATAATCACAACTAGACATGTTTCACAAGATTTACACAACTAGTTTCTCTTTATCCAACTTATTCTTCATATGATCAAGACTTTATGTCATGCTCTTGTGTGTTCTTAATTTTTAACCATTACATCTACTATTAACCACTTTAAACAAGATCAAGATGATGTTTAGAGGCACTTACTACTAGCTCGAGGCTAGGGAAGAAACAAGACGTAAACGAGGTGGATAAAAGAAATCTAGAGAGGTTCTTGCACTTCCGAGTGCACCGAGCTTAGTTGTTGGACCTCTAACACCTTTGAGTGTATGAAAAATGGTTGTAAGAAAACTTGAAGGTGATGTTGGTGGTGCTTGGGTCTTCGGCCGAACTCAAAGAGAAGGGAAGGGAAGAGGGAAGTGGTTTGATGTTGAGTTGGGTAATGTGAAAGCTTAGGACCCTTATGTTCATATATAAACCAAATTCCAACTTTAACCATTATGCAAAGTGTTTCATTATCCACTAACACCCCTTAATATAAAAATGAAAAGAATTCATGGGGGGTGTCCCCATGTAACCGTCAAAGAGAGGGGGGGGGGGGTAGGGGTTGGGTGGTGTAATGGTTAGTTAAGATTAAGTTGAAATCTAAAGGATCTAGTTAGTATGTTAAGTGTGTTATTAATATAACGGGTGTTAGGGTGTTCGGGGACCCTAACTAGCTCAGAAAAGAAAAAAATAATGTTTTTGGTAATATTTTTATGTTCCGAGTAAAGTCCGGTTGTTCGGTTGGATGTTAATCCGTTAAAGTGTCAAATAAAGCTTTGAAGTGTCTTTAATATTATTTTTAGTGACACATTAATTTACCGACACTTTGGAAAGTGTCTAGGACTATTTTGACAAGTTTTTACCCTTTACTAGCTTGGTTAAAAGCTAAATTTTTGGTGTTTAGTGCAGAATTCTGCAATTAAGGTATGTTTTAGGCACTTCCGGTCACTATAACTATCACCTAGTGACGCAGTTTAATGATTCTCACCTCCCTACACTCCCTACTAGTGTAGTAATCTACTCCCGGTTCATACTGGCCTCAGAACAATGTCTGTTTTGGTGCTGGTAATGTCAGCATGTTTACTGGGTTATCCGTTTAGTGTGCTAACTGTGCTTTTATGCATCAAGGTTGTCACTAATGTCTGTGTGTAAGTAATAGAGTGACAGTATAGAATGTGATGCATGAGTATGTATGTATCAGAAATCAAGAAGCAGTTTAACCACAATTGTAAGCAAGCACAGTAATTAAGCATTAATTAAATATTAATTAATTATACGGATACCTGGTTTTGTGAGGGTTGTCACATTCTCCCCCCGTTAGAGAAATTTCGTCCCGAAATTTTAGGCTCTGCTTCTAGTTGCAGGGGTCTTGGGGAATAAATGGGGGTATTTTTCTTTCATTCGATCCTCACGTTCCCACGTGAATTCCGGCCCATGTCTAGCATTCCATCGAACTTTGACGAGCTTGACACTGCTCCTGCGAGTTTTGTTAAGTTTCCAATCCGTAACCTCGACGGGTTCTTCGGTAAAGTGGAGCGTGTCGTCGATATGAACTTCGTCAGGAGGAATGATCACTGTTTCTTGTGTTGGACTCTTCCTCAAATTTGATACATGGAATGTATCATGAACACCATTAAGTTCGGAAGGTAGGTCCAACTTGTAGGCTACAAGCCCAATCCTTTGCAGGATTCTGAAAGGTCCAATGTAACGCGGATTCAACTTCCCACGCTTTCCGAAGCGTGCCACACCCTTCCAGGGTGAAACTTTTAATAAAACCATATCCCCAACTTGAAACTCCAAAGGTTTCCTCTTTGGATTTGCATAGGCTTTCTGTCTGTCGCGAGCCGCCTCGATGCGCTTTCGAATCTGTGCAATCTTGTCTGTCGTCTCTTGGACTATTTCGGGACCAACAAGCTGACCATCACCCGCATCAGCCCAACATAGTGGTGATCGACACTTGCGTCCGTAAAGCGCTTCAAATGGCGCGGCTCCAATACTTGTGTGGTAGCTGTTGTTGTACGAAAATTCGACCAATGGTAAATGATTATCCCAGCTACCACCTAAGTCCATTACACATGCTCTCAGCATATCTTCCAAAGTCTGGATAGTTCGTTCGCTTTGGCCATCAGTTTGCGGATGAAATGCAGTGCTCAGGTTCAACTGCGAGCCAAAAGCTTCTTGGAAGGATTGCCAAATCCTTGATATGAAGCGTCCATCTCTATCAGAGATGATCGAGAGAGGCGCTCCATGACGTGCAACAATCTCTCGCATGTATATTTCCGCAAGTTTACTTGTGTTGTCCTTCTCTTTGATTGGCAGGAAGTGCGCAGACTTGGTTAGACGGTCTACTATTACCCAAATAGTATCATGACCCCTAGGCGTCTTTGGCAACTTAGTTATGAAGTCCATGGAAATCTGTTCCCATTTCCATTTTGGTATTTCAGGTTGCTGTAGAAGACCTGAGGGCTTTTGATATTCGGCCTTTAGCTTGGCGCACGTTAAACATTTGCTAACATATACTGCAACATCGCCTTTCATCCTAGGCCACCAGTAGAAATCCTTAAGATCTTGGTACATCTTATTCGCACCGGGATGTATTGAGTACCGAGATTTATGGGCTTCGTAAAAAATAACCTTCCTCAAACCACCAAACAGAGGAACCCAAATCCGCTTCATGAAACATAAAGTTCCTTCCTCGTTTGGTACCAACTGTTTCTCCATCCCACAGAGATATTCATCTTCAATATTCCTTTCTTTCAAAGCTTCTCTTTGTGCGGCACGAATGCGCAAAGAGAGGTGATGCGGGTTCACACTGCTTTTAGTTTTTGAAAAGACTTTTATGTTTTGTAAATCGTTTTATGTCAAAAGCCTTGATTTTTTAAAAAGCTCAATGTGAGTTTGTTTAATCAAATGCTCAAAAGAGGGATATGCTTTGGCCTAATAGGTATCAGTACTCTAATTAGGATGGTCCCCAGGTAGGCAACAGGTCCTTTTATTTGGATGTATACGAATGCCAAGCCTAGACAGGAGTTCCCAATTTAACGGCACTTAACCCTTCCAGTTACTACATATCCGAGCAAATGATATTTCTTTGTATTTTCAAAACAAGTTTTAAAATTGGAATTGCTAGCTAAACCACACACAAACGGCAAGTGCACCGGTCGCGGTGTAGTTTTGTTGGCAAGCCCGGATGTCAATCCGTGGACACTATTTTCGAAATCTTGAAAGTAACATTTATCGAGTATTTAGGAAAATTGGTTTAAAGATTGATTTGTGGTTTTTTTGGTTTTTATAAAAACATTAATTTAAAATGAATTTGTATAAACTTAAAACAAACATTGATAAAATACAATTCTCGAGATAATAAAACAATAATAATAACAATTTAACAAGTAAACAAACACAATAACAATTAAACAATTAACAGGTAACAATCACAAACTATTACAAATAATTGGAATCACAGATATAATAAACAGACTACCTGGGTTTTAAAATCCCTAAATTCATGTAATGCTAGTTTGATAATAATAACAGTTAAGTATCTTTTTCAATTGATTAATCCCCCGTTAGAGATGCAACTTAAACAAAAGATAAAGACAATATGTGAAATGCTAGAACAAACCGGCTCGAGTTATCGAAACTAAATCCTACGTGAATCCAACCGTTGGAACCTCAGAGACTATGTTGTGAGACGATCTTTTAAACCCGTAAAGCGAACAAATCTTTGAAAATTAAAATCCCAAGAAACCTTAATCACGATGTAATAAAAGAGTTCGAGTTATCGATTACCCAAATTACCCACCAATGATTAGCTAATAACCTGGCTTACCCTAATCATATTTCTAATCATGAGGTAATGATGCATGTTTTATTATTCTGACTAATTATTATTAGACTTGGTCAATTTCTCAACACAATATTTAACCCGTAAACGAATTAAATTAAATTCTAAGTTTAAAGGGAATTTCTTCATGTTATAAACTTGGTGAATTTATCGACAAATAAATAAATCAGAATTATAACAACATGCAATATCAAGATTAATTTCAAAGATAAAATTCTGTAAATCACATAAAATAACTGAAATTATATCAAACAGCATTACAATCCTTTATTTCATCATAACCCAGGTAGTTTATAAGTTTAGCTACACATATTATACATTAACACACTTACAACAAGCATAACAACTACTGAAAACATTATAACAACACTTACTAGAATGGAAATTACAACGTTTAACCGACTCGGATCGATTAGGATTAGAACCAACGGCCTCCGGACGTCTCGAGAGTTCCGAGGTACTTCACCAGCACTTCCGGGTGTTTAAACTTGATTATAACAGAACTATAAAGTGAGAATTCGGACTTGAATTGGTGTCTTTTCGACTTGGGGGTGCATGGCTATTTATACTTAAATTTTTTGAGCTGGGGACTAGCTTACGGACCTCAACATTGGTGATGTTGAGGTCCGTAGACCCACTTTTATCGACGCCGGCCAACTGCTCCACTTAGCGACGAGGAGTCGTTGCCGACACTACCTTACGGACCTCAACCTTGGCAACCTTGAGGTCCGTAGGCTTACATACGTACCTCAACATTGTGGATGTTGAGGTCCGTAGAGTAGACCTAATCAGCTTCTAGAAGACTTCAAGCTTACGGACCTCAACATTGGTGATGTTGAGGTCCGTAAAGAAACCTTAAAGCTCATTTTCTTCATTTTCTTGACACGTTTCCCCATGTATTGATTTCTTGATCGATCTTTTACCGTTTTCTCCCGTAATCCACAGATATTTCACCAATTCCTGCAGATTCATAATTTAATCAATTCAGTATCAAATACATAGGATAAACGCATACGATTTCTCTGAAATAGGGGTAATTTGATATAGAAGATGTGTATAATTCTGAACACATCAAATATCCCCACACTTATCTTTTGCTTGTCCCTAAGCAAAATCCTAAACAACATATCAAACTTAAACAATTAAACAAGAACGTATATTTCAAACAAATATAAATACGAATTACAAAATCTTAAACATAGATGTTTCACAAGACTTACAACGTTCAAAAGGTTTAGAAAATCAAGAGAATGAAACGGAAACCGAGAATACTTAAATAATTTTTTTTTTCACTTTTAAGTAATTAATTATGCAAAAACAATAACACTTACTGAATTCACTCTTCTCTCAGATATTATGTATATAATTTGAAGTGAACTCTCAAAACCAGACTGTGAAGCATGACTACTATATGCTTGTACGTCAATCAAATCTCTACCTTTTTTAAAAATTGATACAAAAATAGAGGACTTATGGTTGTGAAGGAAAGGGTAAAATGGAGGTTATTTATTTGGAAAGATGTGACTAACTATAGAGTTTCATAGTTAGTTTATCTTGCAAAAACTGGATATATATACAAATGCAAACTATAAAATGAACAATCCTAGGCCCTAGTCCAATGGTTGACAAGGGCGCGAAATAGTGTGGGAGCACAGACCCGATTTCGAATCTCGGGGGCTGCTGCCATGCTATTTTTATGCCCATCCTTCTCTTACGCATCGTTACAATATTAGCCTTGCGGTGCGTGATTGTAAATTTTTTTTTTTTTTTTTCACACCACTTCCATCCTAATGACTCTTTTTACGGTCAGATCGTCAAGACCATTTTATTGAAGAAGTAAATCAAGTCTTTCTTATTCCTGTAGCGAATATTACTTCCAATTCTGATAGGTCGTTCGGCATTGAGCCTAATAGATCCTACCTATATTAGAAGCGTGTATTTGACTTTTATACATCTTCTCGTATTAGATCAATTTCTAAAATCCATTCCGGTTATCAAGTAACAAACGAATGGTTTTAGGCTCAAAGTGGTATCTAATGGCAACGGTGAATTTTCACAAAGAAATGGGTGAACCAAAAGCCTCTTATGAGAATTTGTATCAAAATTTAAACCAAAGGTTTTAAAATGTATCAAAACGTACAAGTTCTAAAGTAATGCAACAAGTTGGTATACACACATGAAACGAAAGTAGTGTTTTTGTAATAAACACTTTTAGGCTCAAATCTTACCGTCATGTGGTAATGTAAGGGTTAAAAGGTTTTGTTATTGCATATTAAATTACTTTAAAGTTAGAAAAAATTATCTTAAGTATCTCGTAAAAAAATTTCACAAAAACTTGATTTAATCAACCTACTATCCCGCAACTTAAAGAAACATATATTTTTAAATTTTTGTAAATTCAGCATTTAAATTGTTTTCGACAGACATTTTTGCAAATTATTCAAGTTTTAAATGCTTTTCAAAGATCGGGACAAGTGTAGAAAATTTATGAAGTTTTTCAAATTATATATATATATATATATATATATTTTTTTTTTAATATTTTTTTTTATTATATATATTTTTTTATGTATATATATACTAAATTTTATACAAAATCCCTCATCCCCACACTTGAAAGACACATTGTCCTCAATGTGTAAAAATGAGAAATGAAATTAAACACACTTGCATAAAATAAAAATGTTACTTCCCTGATGTGTTGCCGTGTTCCTGAATATTTGTTATCTCGTCGCATTATATCAGTATTGGCTCAATTCCTGTATACGACGCTTGCAAAAAGATAAGTCAACGCATCATATGGAAATAAACATAATAAACAAAATCACACAAATCCAAAAGTAAAGTATATATACAAAGATAATGTCAAATACAAACAAGATCGTCTACGGTGGAGGAAGCTGACGTGGAGGGGGAATCTGAAAATGCTCCATGATATGCTGAAGTATCCCCCTGATCTCTATCTGTGTATGCTCCATATGCTCCTGTCTCTCTCTCATCTGTATCTGATCCTGCCGCATCTGCTCCTGGCCCTGCCTAAGCTGACCCACAACCTGCTCAATAGTTTGTAAACGATCTCCCATGGTGGGTCGAGCTCTAGGCTGCCCTGCCCTCTCTCTCTCCGGGATCTGATGCAAAGGAGCAATAATGGGAGCGTCCTCTGGGATGGCTCTAGGCTGTGTAAAACGGGGAGGCTTGCCTGGCTCCATGAGTTGTGACATCTGTCGCATATCAGTCACTTTGATCCTCGTGCCCATGGCCTCCTCGTGTAGCCACCCCCGCGGAAAATCATCAAATACCCCGAGGCTCTCAGCTAGGACCGTAACATAACTGCCCATACAAATACGGGAGTCCTTGCCCCTCCCATGATCCCTAGAAAAAGAAAAGAGCAGTAGCATGGCAAGATTGGCCTCCCGGGCCGACACGATGCAATATAATGCATAAAGATCTGGATACGTAACTTTCTCGATACTCATGTATCGAGAATGCACCGTGCAGGCGATGACCCTGTGTATAAATCTGTGAATAGGGTCACGGATCTGGGAAGCAGCAATCCCTGAAACAAAGGCTCCGTCGGCAATGGTAGTCCAGAACTCCTCTAACTGTGCTGCCGTGACACAGCGAGGTAAGACTAGATCTGACCACCCCATCAAACTCTCAGTGAAGACCGGCTGGGTGGTCTCCTCCTGAGTATATAAACGAGCGTGGACGGCGAACTGCTGAATGGACATAATGTGTGTCCGTCGTCCTAACGCAAAGCTGACCGCTGAGTCAGATGAAAGACGCGCTGAGTCAAATGAAAATGTAGAAAGGAACTCGATAGTGAGCTCCTGGTAAAATGCACGCCTCTCATCCAACAACCTCAACCATCGAGGTGTCAGCAACTCTGTCATCCTATCCCTCACCTCCATCGTAACCATGAGGTCCCAGTCAATCACCCTGGCCCTCTGAAAGTCTTTGCCAAGGAGTCTCTGCATGACAGTATACTCAGGCGAATCCGGATGGAAATCTAGTAATGTGCTCTCCTCTACAGGAGGTAGAGGTACTGGTATCGGCTCCTGCTGATCAGGCCTGACTGCATCAGCAAGATATCGAATGACACGAGCCGGACGTGGCTGATGCTGATCAGGATCCTGTGGCTGGAGCTGTGGCTCTACTGGTGGAGCCTGTGCCTGTCGTCGAGCCACTGTGCGTGTACGCTTGCGAGATGTGGATGAGGATTCCATACCTGCAATTTAAAAATATAACAATTAAATATTGCAGGTTTTATGAAGTTTACCGTTCCCTAACAAGTTTTTTTTCAATGTTTTTAATTAATTTTTTTTTATATATATATTTAATATTAAATTTACCGAAAAACGTGTTTTTGTTGTGTTAGGGACGGATGTTGCGACCGTATAGCATTTCATTCGCGGTCGCAATATAAAAAAAATCGAAATTTCGGCAGCACCCCGGCGTATTTACAACAAAACCACCAATCCTCGCTTGTATTAAATACGGGCGAGGCGGCGAATCCTGCAAATAAAACGCAATTGATATATATATATATATATATATATATATATATATATATATTTAACTCAATTCAATTCAATATATGTTCTAAAATTCAAGGCGGCCGAAACTTATATAAACTAAACTAAATTAGACTAATAAATGACTTTTAGAATTTTAAATACTCAAATTAACAAAATATTTACAACTCTATTACATTAATGACGACTTGACTAAAATTTTATATCTACTTAGCATTAGTAGCATAAAAACTATAATCGACTCGACAAAACTAATTAACAAAATAATACAAACGAAACTAACCAACAACATTTACCAAAAATTTTCAAAACTATAAATGACACTTAATTTAACTAAACCATCTAAATTCTATCAACAACCGAGTCGAACCAAACCTAACCCGACCCAAAGTTATACCGACTCTAACCTGAAGTTTACACGACTAGAACGAAACAAACCCAAACAGACTTGTGCTAAACCTGACTCGACTCTCACCCGACTTGAACAATTAAACTGTACAAAAATATAAACCTAAAACTTAACCCACTGTCCAGAGTATACATACTACCTGACCCTAAATTGACTTGAACCGAACAACACACCTGAACCCGAACCATACCCGAACCGACTTGATTCTAACGAAAACCAAAAATTAATCTAAACTTTACAGAAATTTTTACCTTAATGTCAGATTATGTTCGGAAATCTAACAGTGGAGAACGGTGGTGTCGGAATGTGGTGGTTTGATGGTGGCAGTGGTGTGGTCTGAGTCGGGGCGGAGACGAAAACGGTGGGGTTTGTTGATCGTTGCTGGCAGGCTGCAGAGATGATGGTGGATTGTTGGTGATGGTTGGAGATGGGGGCGGATGAAAGGTGGAGGTAACGGTGGATTGAGGCGGAGGATAGTGGTGAAGATGAGTGGGGGTTGTGATTCCTCAGTGGCGATTGATAATGGCGTACTATGGTGGTAATGGTGGCTTGTAACTGGTGGTGGTTGTTTGGTAGTGGTGGTGGCGATCGGTAGTAATAAGGGGTGTTTGGGTGAAATGAAGGAGAAGACCCCTGTTTGGGGGTTTTATTTTTTCGATCAGACTTATCTTTACGGACCTCAACATTGTGGATGTTGAGGTCCGTAGACTTGTTTAAACATTGGGCGCCTAAGTTACCTACGGACCTCAACACTGTCAATGTTGAGGTCCGTAAACTTGATTAAACCTAAATTTTTTTTTTTTTTTTTTTAACAGCATTACAGTTTTATTTATGAAAACTAAAAAAAATATTTACAAACCAAGTGATTTTCGTAACGTCTTTTTGTCAAGCCCAGTTTTGTCGAAAATGTGTGTGATGTCTTCCTTAATCCTATAGTGTACATAACTTCCAACCCTAGTGGAGCGTTCGGCATCTAGCCTAATTGCACCCACCCTCATTAATTGAATGTACTCACTTTGGGATTCCGTTTGACTTCGCTTACATTTTCCTGTATGTGACCAGTTCCCACATTCCATACATCTCTCGTAACGTTTAGCTCTCCGCTTCATCGCACTTTTAGATGTTCCACAGAATGGTGTTACATGTTCTTGACGACGGTATTCTTTTCTTACCTCAGCACTAAAGAGAAAGATTTTCTCCTTAATTTCTGAAGGTAATCCTGGTTTTGCAAATTCTAAACAACAAAGAAGATTAAGATCAAACGAATGCATTTTAAATCTAGATTACACTTATGATACTGTTTTAGAGATTGTAGCAGCTCCAAATCACCCGAATGGAGATTGAGTACGGGTGGTACGATTCAAACCTGCATATACAAAAACAAGAAAACCCCAGCGTAAAATTGATTTAAAATATACCAACTATCTAAAGCAATCCACACTTTTACACAAATACACACAATTAAACCTAATATTTACACTACCTATCTATCACTATCTATCTCTAAGTTTTCACTAAAGGGAGGTTCAGCTCTTCCACCAGTTCAGGAATTTGTCTTCCAATGTAATGCTTTAAACGATGACCATTAACCTTGAACTTCTGTCCATCCTCATTTTCCAATTCAATAGTTCCATATGGAAAAACCTGTGTAACTAGAAACGGACCTGTCCATCGGGATTTGAGTTTTCCTGGAAACATCTTCAAACGAGAATTGAAAAGCAGTACTTTCTCCCCACACTTGAATTCTTTCAAACTCTTTATGTGACGATCATGCAGTTGCTTTGTCTTTTCCTTATATGCCCATGATCTTTCATATGCAATGTCACGAAGTTCCTCAAGCTCATGAATTTGAAGAAACCGTTTCTTCCCTGCTGCATCCATATCAAGATTTACTTTACGTAAAGCCCAATATGCTCGATGTTCCAATTCAACTGGAAGATGGCATGCTTTTCCATAAATCATCCTAAAGGGTGTTGTCCCTATAGGAGTTTTATATGCAGTGCGAAAAGCCCAAAGTGCATCATCTAGATTATCAGCCCAGTCAATGCGACTTTGTCCTACAGTTTTCTCCAAAATGCGTTTAATACCCCTGTTTGCATTCTCCACTTGTCCACTCGTTTGTGGATGATAAGCAGTTGAAAGTCTATGGGTTACCCCATATCTCTTCAATACTTTCTCCATTAATGAGTTACAGAAGTGTGTACGTCGATCACTAATGATCGCTTTAGGCGTTCCAAATCTTGCAAACAATTCTCTCAGGAATTTTACTACAACCTTAGCACTGTTGGTGGCCAAAGCTTTCGCTTCCACCCATTTTGATACATAATCAATGGCTACTAGGATGTACCTATTTCCTCTTGACATTGGGAAAGGTCCCATAAAATCAATGCCCCAGATATCGAAAATTTCAATAACTTGGATGGGATTTTGAGGCATTTCATTCCTTGATGAAATGTTTCCTGCTCTTTGACATTCGTTACAACCACGAACATACTCATGAGCATCCTTAAAAATTGTCGGCCAATAAAATCCTGCATCAAACACTCGTTTGGCAGTATAATTTGCTCCATAATGGCCTCCTGACGGTCTGTCATGACAGTGTTTAAGGATATTCATAGTTTCTGGTGCAGTAACACATCGTCTGATGATTTGATCCGCACCTACCCTGAACAAGAAAGGATCTTCCCAAATGTAAAATTTAATATCAGCAAAGAATTTCTTCTTTTGTTGATAAGACATTTCAGCTGGAAGATCTCCTGTTGATAGGTAATTTGCAATGTCTGCGAACCAAGGAAAACCTTTAGTTTCAATGAACATTAATGACTCATGGGGAAACTCATCCTTTATTCTTTCCTCCCGAGTTCTTTCTAACTCAGGGTTCTCCAATCTGGACAGATGATCAGCAGCAACGTTCTCAGCTCCTTTCTTATCTTTGATTTCAAGATCAAATTCTTGAAGTAATAAGATCCAACGAATCAGCCTCGGTTTAGCATCTTTCTTTGCAAACAAATACCGAATGGCTGCATGATCTATGAAGATAATCGTTTTTGAAAGCACAAGGTAAGAACGGAACTTATCACATGCAAACACAACTGCAAGTAACTCTTTCTCAGTTGTTGTGTAGTTTTCTTGTGCATCGTTTAGGGTTTTGCTAGCGTAATATATCGGATGGAAATGTTTTTCTTTACGCTGCCCTAACACTGCACCGACTGCAAAGTCACTTGCATCACACATGATTTCGAATGGAATGCTCCAATCTGGAGAAATTAGAATAGGTGCTTGAACTAATCTCTCCTTCAGTAACTTGAAAGCTTTAAAACACTCTTCAGAAAACACAAATGGCCTGTCTTTTTCTAAAAGTTGAGTCATAGGACGAGCGATTTTTGAAAAATCACGAATGAATCTACGATAGAATCCTGCATGTCCTAAAAAACTTCTAATTGCTTTTACTGAAGTAGGCGGCGGAAGCTTGGAAATGATTTCAACCTTTGCTTGGTCAACCTCAAGCCCCTCGTGTGAGATCTTGTGTCCTAAAACTATTCCTTCACGAACCATAAAATGGCATTTTTCCCAATTTAGCATAAGGTTCGTTTCTTCACATCGAGTCAACACTCGATCCAGATTTCGTAAGCAAATGTCGAAAGAACTCCCGAAAACAGAGAAATCATCCATGAAAACTTCCATGGAGTCCTCGATCATTTTGTGAAATATGGCCATCATACAACGTTGAAATGTGGCTGGAGCATTACATAATCCAAACGGCATACGTCGATACGCAAAAGTACCATAGGGACATGTAAATGTGGTTTTTTCTTGATCCTCAGGTGAAATGGGAATCTGAAAATAACCAGAAAATCCATCAAGGAAACAATAAAATTGTTGCCCTGATAATCGTTCTAACATTTGATCTATGAATGGCAAAGGAAAGTGATCCTTTCTCGTGGCATCATTCAACTTGCGGTAGTCTATACAGACTCTCCAACCGGTGACAGTCCTGGAAGGTATCAATTCATTTTTCTCATTGACAACAACAGTCATTCCTCCTTTCTTAGGAACTACTTGTACAGGACTTACCCAAGATGAATCAGAAATTGGATAAATAAGTCCTGCATCCAGTAACTTAATTACCTCTTTCTTTACAACCTCTTGCATGTTTGGGTTTAACCTTCTTTGAGGTTGAACCACCGGTTTATATTCCTCTTCCATCAGAATTTTATGCGTGCAAAAAGACGGGCTTATGCCTTTGATATCCATGAGTTTCCACGCAATAGCATTCTTATGCTTTTTAAGAACGCTCATCAATTCTTTCTTCTCATCCTCCGTCAAATTTGTAGCAATGATGACGGGTAATTGTGAACCTTCACCTAAAAATGCATATTCTAGGTGAGATGGTAACTTCTTCAGCTCCAAAGTTGGCGGTACTTCAACTGACGGTTTCTCTTTTGGATTATTTTCATTGATAACTTCAAATACTTCATACTCCTTAGACTCAGAGGAAGATTCACTATCTGATAATAGTGTATCTTCTAAATCTTCAGAAATATCAGAAGTTTCACTCTCACATACCTTATTAAGAAAACTTCCCACATGTGTTATGAGAGTATCAATAAAGTAAGCAGTATCGTCATGTTGTTCAGTGTGCTTCATTGATCTTTGAATGTCAAATGTGACTTCATCTTCATCAACACGGAGAGTCAACTTGCCATCATACACATCAACGATTGCACGTGCAGTAGCAAGGAATGGACGTCCTAATATTAACGGAATTTCAGAGTCCTCATCCATGTCAAGGATAACAAAGTCAACTGGAAAGACAAACTTGTCGACTTTTACTAGCATATTCTCTACAATGCCTCTTGGGTATTTTATCGATCTATCTGCAAGCTGAATACTCATTCTTGTAGGAGACGGTTCTCCCAAGTTAAGCTTTGCAAATATTGAGTAAGGCATAAGATTTATACTGGCTCCTAAGTCAGCAAGTGCATTGCTCACAGTAAGATTTCCAATTAAACAGGGAATGGTAAAACTCCCTGGATCAGCAATCTTTGCTGGTAATTTATTCTGCAAGACTGCAGAACATTCTTCATTCAGAGTAATGGTTGAAAAATCTTCTAATTTCCTTTTATTTGTTAGGAGATCCTTTAGAAACTTGGCATACTTTGGCATTTTGGCCAAAGCTTCAACGAATGGGATGTTAATATGCAGTTTCTTCAACATTGCTATGAATTGATTAAACTGTTCCGCATCTTTTGTTTTTATCAATCTCCCAGGATAAGGTGGTGTTGGTTTGTACACCCTCATTGGTTCTTTCTTCTCTTCTGGAGATTTACCGGGCTGTACTGTACTTTCTGGGCGAAGCCTAGATTGTACATTTCCAGATGGTGTCTCCATCTCTATCTCTTCATCAACCTCTGGATCTTCAGCATCTTTTCTTTCAAACTCTACAGCTCCTTTACCCCTTCTTGTAGTAACAGCTTTTGCAGTGGCATTAGGATTTCCAACAGTATTACTTGGAAGACCTCCTTGAGGTCTTTGGTTCAACTGATCGGCCAGTGAACCTACTGTTCTCTCCAAATTCTGAAGTGCAGTAGCTTGATTCTTCATGAAAGCATCATTTTCCAAGAACTTCGACTGTGTTTCTTGATATCGAGTTTCTTGTTGTGTGATGAATTGTGTAAGTAACTGCATCTGTTGAGATAGTGTATCCTGACTTTTCTTCAGCATATCTTCTATGTTTGTGTTCTTTGTTCCTGAACTTTGTCCTGCTCCAGCATCTTGAAACAGATTTTGTCGTGGCTGAAACCCTGGTGGGTTGTTGTTCCTCCAGCTAAAGTTAGGATGGTTTCTCCAGTTTGTATTATAACCTCCTCCGAAATTAGTCTGATTTCGGTTGGCTATGAAATCAACCTGCTCTGTTGTCTCAGTAGGAGCAATGGGACACGAGTTTGTGTCATGCTTCCCTGTGCATATCTCACACAATTGTTCCTTCTTTAGCTCCATATCATTCAGCTTCTTTTTCAGTGCATCAATCTGTGATTGCATTAGAGTGGTATCATCGACTTTATGTACTCCTCTTTGTAAAGAAGTTGAGTTTCTAGAATCTGGAAATTCGTAGCTACTCATTGCAATGTCTTCAAACATCTCAGTACATTCCTCTGGTGTTTTAGCGGTCATAAGATTTCCTCCAGCAGTGGTGTTCAGCATGTTTCTTGTAGCAGGCATCACTCCATGGTAGAACTTCTCTACTAAGGCCCAGTCCTCAAATCCGTGGTGTGGACACTTGAGTAACAGCTCTTTGAATCGCTCCCATGTCTCGTAGAAAGATTCTCCTTCTTTTTGTCGAAATTCTTGAATCATGCTCCTCAGACGAGCAGTTTTAGAAGGAGGAAAGTATTTTCCTAAGAATTTTTCTTTCATACCGACCCAAGTGGTGATTGATCCCGCAGGAAGGGATTCTAACCAAGCATGAGCTCGATCAGCAAGTGAGAATGGAAAAAGACGCAGTTTGCATGCGTCTTCACTAACACCTATCTCCTGAAATGTATCGCAGATAGCTGAAAAACGTGAAATATGAACATTTGGATCCTTGGAAGGTAAACCGTGGAATTGAATGGTATTTGTAACCATCGAGATGATTTGAGGTGGAATTTGCCACCTCCTTTCTTCAATAGGAGGTCGAGAGATACTGGATCGGCCATTTCCCGCATTCGGTCTGGCGTAGTCAGCAACAACTCTCCTAATTGGTGGATCTTGTCCATCCATGTGTTCCTTACTATCTTGGGATTTTCGTAGGCGCTCGTGTAAGTCTCGTTCGGGCTCAGGCGAAATTGCAATTAAAGCTAGCCCTTCTGAACGAGTGTTGTGCATACAAGTCCTAAAATTACTAAGGTAAATCTAACACTAAAGCACAAATTGCAAATAAAGGCACACAAAATAAAAACAAGTAACTAACCTAAGAAAACATTTATACAATTAAATAAACAACTTGCATTATTTTCAAAATTTCTTAGTATCCCCGGCAACGACGCCAAAAACTTGATGCGGGTTCACACTGCTTTTAGTTTTTGAAAAGACTTTTATGTTTTGTAAATCGTTTTATGTCAAAAGCCTTGATTTTTTAAAAAGCTCAATGTGAGTTTGTTTAATCAAATGCTCAAAAGAGGGATATGCTTTGGCCTAATAGGTATCAGTACTCTAATTAGGATGGTCCCCAGGTAGGCAACGGGTCCTTTTATTTGGATGTATACGAATGCCAAGCCTAGACAGGAGTTCCCAATTTAACGGCACTTAACCCTTCCAGTTACTACATATCCGAGCAAATGATATTTCTTTGTATTTTCAAAACAAGTTTTAAAATTGGAATTGCTAGCTAAACCACACACAAACGGCAAGTGCACCGGTCGCGGTGTAGTTTTGTTGGCAAGCCCGGATGTCAATCCGTGGACACTATTTTCGAAATCTTGAAAGTAACATTTATCGAGTATTTAGGAAAATTGGTTTAAAGATTGATTTGTGGTTTTTTTGGTTTTTATAAAAACATTAATTTAAAATGAATTTGTATAAACTTAAAACAAACATTGATAAAATACAATTCTCGAGATAATAAAACAATAATAATAACAATTTAACAAGTAAACAAACACAATAACAATTAAACAATTAACAGGTAACAATCACAAACTATTACAAATAATTGGAATCACAGATATAATAAACAGACTACCTGGGTTTTAAAATCCCTAAATTCATGTAATGCTAGTTTGATAATAATAACAGTTAAGTATCTTTTTCAATTGATTAATCCCCCGTTAGAGATGCAACTTAAACAAAAGATAAAGACAATATGTGAAATGCTAGAACAAACCGGCTCGAGTTATCGAAACCAAATCCTACGTGAATCCAACCGTTGGAACCTCAGAGACTATGTTGTGAGACGATCTTTTAAACCCGTAAAGCGAACAAATCTTTGAAAATTAAAATCCCAAGAAACCTTAATCACGATGTAATAAAAGAGTTCGAGTTATCGATTACCCAAATTACCCACCAATGATTAGCTAATAACCTGGCTTACCCTAATCATATTTCTAATCATGAGGTAATGATGCATGTTTTATTATTCTGACTAATTATTATTAGACTTGGTCAATTTCTCAACACAATATTTAACCCGTAAACGAATTAAATTAAATTCTAAGTTTAAAGGGAATTTCTTCATGTTATAAACTTGGTGAATTTATCGACAAATAAATAAATCAGAATTATAACAACATGCAATATCAAGATTAATTTCAAAGATAAAATTCTGTAAATCACATAAAATAACTGAAATTACATCAAACATCATTACAATCCTTTATTTCATCATAACCCAGGTAGTTTATAAGTTTAGCTACACATATTATACATTAACACACTTACAACAAGCATAACAACTACTGAAAACATTATAACAACACTTACTAGAATGGAAATTACAACGTTTAACCGACTCGGATCGATTAGGATTAGAACCAACGGCCTCCGGACGTCTCGAGAGTTCCGAGGTACTTCACCAGCACTTCCGGGTGTTTAAACTTGATTATAACAGAACTATAAAGTGAGAATTCGGACTTGAATTGGTGTCTTTTCGACTTGGGGGTGCATGGCTATTTATACTTAAATTTTTTGAGCTGGGGACTAGCTTACGGACCTCAACATTGGTGATGTTGAGGTCCGTAGACCCACTTTTATCGACGCCGGCCAACTGCTCCACTTAGCGACGAGGAGTCGTTGCCGACACTACCTTACGGACCTCAACCTTGGCAACCTTGAGGTCCGTAGGCTTACATACGTACCTCAACATTGTGGATGTTGAGGTCCGTAGAGTAGACCTAATCAGCTTCTAGAAGACTTCAAGCTTACGGACCTCAACATTGGTGATGTTGAGGTCCGTAAAGAAACCTTAAAGCTCATTTTCTTCATTTTCTTGACACGTTTCCCCATGTATTGATTTCTTGATCGATCTTTTACCGTTTTCTCCCGTAATCCACAGATATTTCACCAATTCCTGCAGATTCATAATTTAATCAATTCAGTATCAAATACATAGGATAAACGCATACGATTTCTCTGAAATAGGGGTAATTTGATATAGAAGATGTGTATAATTCTGAACACATCAAGAGGTCTGTCTGAACAATCATCTCCAAAGCCCTAACCCTTATGGGCTTGATCCTTTCTTTTCGACTCAGGGCATCAGCGACCACATTTGCTTTCCCTGGGTGATATTTGATCTCTCAATCATAATCGTTTAACAGATCTACCCAGCGTCTTTGCCTCATGTTAAGCTCTTTCTGATTAAATATGTGCTGTAAGCTCTTGTGATCCGTGAAGATTGTACATCGCGTACCATACAAATAATGTCGCCATATTTTCAACGCAAATACCACCGCGCCTAACTCCAAATCGTGCGTGGTATAATTCCTCTCGTGAACCTTCAACTGGCGCGACGCATAAGCTATAACTTTTTGTCTCTGCATCAACACGCAACCCAAACCTTGACGCGAGGCGTCACAATATACCACGAAGTCGTCTGTTCCTTCGGGTAGCGATAAGATCGGTGCGTCACAAAGTTTGTTTTTCAACAATTGAAACGCTTCTTCTTGTTTGTCACCCCAATCAAACTTCTTGTCTTTCTGCGTGAGTGCGGTCAGGGGTTGAGCGATCTTGGAGAAATCCTCAATGAACCTTCGATAATACCCAGCCAAACCTAAGAACTGTCGGATCTCGGTTGGCGTCTTTGGAGTCTCCCAATTCTTGATTGCCTCGATCTTTTTGGGATCAACATGGATTCCATTTCCATTTACCACGTGTCCAAGAAACTGGACTTCGCGTAGCCAGAACTCACACTTCGAGAACTTAGCGTATAATTTTTCCTTTTTGAGTAGCTCAAGAATAGCTCTTAAGTGCTGTTCGTGCTCGTCCTTCATCTTCGAGTAAATCAGAATTTCGTCAATGAACACGATTACAAACTTATCCAAGTACGGCTTGCAGACTCGGTTCATTAGGTCCATGAAAACTGCTGGTGTGTTCGTCAGCCCAAACGGCATAACTAGGAACTCGTAATGTCCATAACGAGTTCTAAAGGCCGTCTTCGGGATACTCTCCTCTTGTATCCTTAGTTGGTGATATCCTGATCGCAAATCGATCTTCGAATAAAAGCTTGAACCTTGCAGCTGATCAAAAAGATCATCGATTCTCGGCAAAGGGTATCTGTTCTTGATAGTCAACTTATTAAGCTCGCGGTAGTCTATGCACATACGGAAACTACCATCCTTCTTCTTAACGAACAGTACTGGAGCTCCCCAGGGTGAGAAGCTTGGCCTGATGAATCCTTTATCCAATAGCTCCTGGAGTTGTGTCGACAATTCCTGCATCTCCGATGGCGCAAGTCTATAGGGTGCCTTAGCTACTGGCGCGGCACCTGGGACCAAGTCAATGCAGAACTCGACTTGTCGTTGCGGCGGTAATCCTGGCAAGTCTTCTGGAAAGACTTCTGGATATTCCCTGACGACTGGAATGTCTTCGATCTTTGGTTCGGCAGCTTCTTTATCCACGATGTGTGCCAAGTAGGCAACACATCCCTTCTGTAAACACTTTCTAGCTTTCAGACAGCTAATAATCCTCAGCGGCTTATCACGCTTCTCTCCGTGCACTGCGATTGTTTCTTCATCCGTCAGTGGGATGTGGATCATCTTCTCGTGACAAACGATCTCGGCTTTGTTGCTGGACAACCAATCCATTCCCACTACCACGTCAAAGTTTCCCAACTCGACAGGTAGCAGGTCTAGCGTAAACTCGTGCCCTCCTAGTTCAATCACGCATCCTCGGACAACTTCACTGGTTTCAACTAGTTTCCCATTCGCCAATTCGATCAAGTACGGAACGTCTAACTTACTAGGCGTCAACCCAAGTATATTCTTAAATTCTAATGACACGAAACTATAATCCGCACCAGTATCAAACAGAATAGATGCAAAGCATTGGTTTACAGGGAACGTACCGGTGACTACGGTTGGATCCTGGCGCGCTTCCCTGGCGCCGATGTTAAAAACTCTCCCACGGGCTTGGTTCAGTTTTGGGCATTCCCTCTTAAAGTGCCTAACTTCTCCACAATTGAAACATCCTGGCCCTCGGCCATTCCCATTTCCATTTCCACCTTGAGCGTTATTTTGATTGCGATTTCCACTCCCAGCTTGGTTTGCAAAATTCCCATGATTTCCATTTCCGCCATTATTCCCTTGCGGGCGGTTTCCATTACCACCACGGTTGTTGCTTCTATTACCAAAACCTCCTTGGCCACCCCGGCCAACACTAACCCAGCAAGTATCCTTCAAGTGGCCAATTTTCCCATAAGCTTCACATGTTTTTGGTCCGCACCGGCCAGAATGATGGCGCTGGCATGTGTTACACTTGGGCAGAGTGCCCATGTAACCCTTTCCTTTGTTTACAACACCGGTTGCAGCTCTTGCCGGTGTGCTCGATTCACCATTCTTGCTTACATTGCTGGTTCCTTGCTTGAAATTGGAAAACTTTCACTTGTTTTCCCCAGACGGTTCGACATGTGTTTCCTTTTTCTTTGGTTCCGAAATGGAGAATTTGTTCAACCTAATGGCCTCTTCAGTAAGCGCCACACTAAGATCGATCGCTTCCGTGATAGTGGCAGGTTTGGACGTGGTAACCATACTCATTATCTGGGGTGCCAATCCCCAGATAAACCTTTCAACACGTTTAAACTCTGGTGTGACCATGTACGGTACTACGTGAGATAAATCATGAAATCTTTGAACATACTCCGCAATCTTGGGACCGTCCATTCTCAGATGCCAGAACTCAGTTTCTAGCCTTTGTATCTCAGCACGCGAGCAATACTTCTTCCTCATTAACTCTTTTAACTCGGCCCATGTTAACGCATAAGCAGCAGCTTCTCCTAAAGTCTGCACTTGTAGATTCCACCACGATAGGGCTCCATCCAGAAACAACCCTGAAATGTAGGTTACTTGTTGGTCGGGAGCGCATTTGCTCATTCTTAAGCAGAGTCTGTCTTCTCAGCCCACCTAACAAACGCAACGGCACCTCCTGTGCAGTCGAAATTCACGGGCTTACAGTCGAGAAACTGCTTGTAGGTGCACCCTGCACATACGTTAGAATTTACAAATGGTATTAGCGGACGTGTTATAGATATCCGATTGCATGGTAATATGTCTCACACAACTTGACATTACCATGAGGTGGATTGTTATTGCCATTGTTGTTGTTGTTATTCGAAGTGTTCCTGCTCGTTTCCGTTTGAGAGGCCGCATATTGCGCTATAGCTGCGGCAATGATCCCTTGAAGTTCCGCCTCATTAGTAGGCATGCGCACATCGCGTCTTGGAGGCATCTTCTAAAAGATGGTCACGTAGGTCAGGTCATAGTGAATAAATAACATACGTGTACGTAATAACATTCCTTAATCACATAACATCACATGTTATAAATTAATCAAGCATATATCATCACATGTTATAAAATGTATACAATCAATCCAACATCACATGTAATGAGAATACTGCGATTGCGCTATCATAAATTGAGACCACAATAATGTTTACAAGTTTTGTATGTGTATCGTACATCACAAATGAGTAAGGGCCACATCGCCCTTGCCCAATCTGGCAAATCAACTACAACAAGCAAAAGCTAAACATCAAAAGTCATGTCATCAAAACACGGTCTTCCAAAAAGCTGTATAGTCTGCACAATCGCGGTCTTCTCACCAAAAGTCTACCTGCATAAAACCAAAAATATGCCTATGCTGATGGCGGCGGAGGAGGAGGAAAATGAGAATAGAGTAAGCGACGCATGTGTAACCAGTCCTCCTCCATAGCGCGATAGGCGCGCAGCAAGTATGCTATCTACTGCTCAGGAGTCCAAAAACGAGTGGCAGAATCGGGGGACAGTGGACGAGGAGGTGCAAACGGGGTCTGACAATGACAGGATGGACGTGGGACTCGCTCCAACTCCTGTATATGACGTGTCAAAGCCTCCTGCTGTACCATCAAAGACGTGAGTATATCCTCCGTAGAATACCCAATATGGTATGGGTGGTACGGATCAGACACTGGCATGATGGGGGGCGTAGTCCATAAGAATGGCTCGCTCAACGGCATGTAAGATGGTGCAGTGGGTGGTGCAACAGAAGAAAACTGTGACGTGAACGGTAAGGATTATGGAAGCACAGGGGAACAAAAGTAGGATGAGAAATCTGGGGTATGAACTGGCTGCCTCCTGCCACGAAAGGTGTATGACCGAACGGCTGTCGTGAAGAACCCTCCCCAGGACGTGGTGGAGGGATGTCCTGGAGATAGGTGATCGGGAGATCTGTGCGGTGAGCATCCGTGGTGTGTGGGGGAATCAAGGGAATATCAGTGTGTGCTGAAACAGGTGTGACGGGTACCACGTGTGGTGGGTAATCGTCATCGTCATCAATCCACCCATTGTGGGTGTCGGCGTAACGTGGATCCACATAAGCAGCAAAAGGTGCACGGTCAAGCAGTACCGGCATAGGATCAGGAAATGGTGCAACAACAGGACCCTCTATCAAGAGTGGAGCGTCAACAGGAGCGTCAACAACATGATCATCCACCAACGGTGGAGCAACAACAGGATGGTCGGCAATAGGTATATCATCAACAAAAGGGACAATAGCGGGTGCATCGTCATGAACAGGGTCATGCTCTAATGCAGGATCAGGAGCGACGGCTGGCTCAGGGGCCACTACGGGCTCCGGGTCAACCAAATCCATATCAAAGTCAGCGGGATCATCAAACAAAGGATCGATAGGGGCTACAGGCTCCTCTAGGGGCTGGTCTAAGTGAATGAACTCAATATCCTGGTCAGGATCAAAACCAGGGGGAAAGATGGGGTCTAAATCATCGTCAATATCATGATCAAACTCGAAGTCGTGTGCGGGAGCAGGTGCAGCTGATAACGCCATGTCTGGGTCGGCGTCATGAGAGTGATGCTGCACTCCCTGAGTGTGCGAAGATGCAGACGCCACAGACTCAAGGGAATCTGGGACAGGTGAATCAGCAGGTGCCTCCTCTGCAGGGGCATCGGCAATGGGTAGAATGGCATCAGCAACAATAGGGGCCCCGCCCTCATGGTCAGCCTCAGGTGGGTCCTCCTCGAATAGATCGACATCGTCGTCAGAAACATCATCAAGTGGCATATCTACCATCGGATAAACAGCTAGCGGTATAGGAGCAGGGATCACCGCGAGTGGTAAGTCCCTGACAGGAAGGCCATCAGCAGGCTCAACTCCAACGTCAGGCAGTGCGAACGGCTGAAAATCATCATCGTCCGTGCTGGTGGTGTCTGATGTGCAGACCTCCTGCTCTGACGAAATCTCGTCATCTGACACGATCGCCATGGGGTCTAGTGCATTCGATACTCCGGTGTCTGACGATGAAACCATGTCGTCTGTAACACAATCACATATATGTACATATATCAATCATAAAGTCAAATAAACATGTTAGCCACAATAAAGCAAGCAATCCTCCTAGTCTTCCCTAGACTATCCTTTCCAGTTTCTCCGACTAAATTCCCTGGTCTCTAAGACCAATTTTTTTTTTCCAGTCTCTAAGACTAAATCCTCCCTCAGGCTCTAAGACATATCCTCCCTCAGTCTCTAAGACTGATCCTCCCTCAGTCTCTAAGACTGAAATAATATTTTTGATAAGTGTATTGTGCCCTTTTTGTAAAGATGTTTTGTGCCCTGGATCTGGACGTTTAGTGTATGCAATGTAAAAATGTTTTTCGTGAGAGCCCTAGTGATCATAGTCTAGACTCGAGAAGGAATCCTAGTTCGCTATGATCGATGCTCTGATACCAAGCTGTCACACCCTGGCTTTGCGAAAGCGTGGGTTTATGTTGGTGTGACTTCTTAATACCATAGCATAATCACAACAATGCTATATGAAAATAAAACCATGATGTTCATCCATTCAACAAGTTTAAAAAGTTACCAAAACAACATTGTTTAAAGTTGACACATGAAACGAATTACAATTATAACGTAATTAGAACTTGTTCATAAAACACAACCAAAAGACATGCATAGAAACACAGTTTAAGACGTGTAACCCGTCCAGGCAAAGGTCACATTTCCTAAACTCGGATGACATCATTATTCTTACGCAGCTTAACCTCATTGCATACTTGGCCAGATCCCTCAGTTTCCTGAAATACATGTAGTTTGAAAAAAAATCAACAAAAAGTTGAGCGAGTTCAAGTAAAAGTGAGTATGTATAAACCCTTGTAGTATGTATGAAAATCCCTGGTATGTAGCAATTAAGGAAAAAAAGAAAGAGATCACCATTGGGTTGCAAAGCCAATGACATGTGTGAAGTGCTGTAGGAAGACTCAAACCTAGCAGATTTTTGCGTCGGGCTCATAGTCACCCCAAGGTCCGTACAGTGGGCCTGGAGTTGGGCTCGCTACACCCAGATAGATCTACCGCATCATGACCCTCGGTCCTACAATGAAGATTAATGGTCTCTAGTTTCCGCCTACCCACTCACATGATCTAAGTGGTAAACCCTCCTTAAGCTAACCATACCATGTATAAAAGTATCCGTAATCACTGTAACATGTATTCCACCCCCGAAGTATAAAAACTGAAAACAGTTAAGAGAAAAGGGGGACATGAACTCACTGAAGTGCGTCTCGAAATAGTCAATCCCAATCAACCTGCTGCGTGACGACCTACACGTACTAACTTCTATTAGACGGACGGCCGTGCCTTGGCTTAAGGTTTAACGTTTTTGGGAAATAGTTAGACAACTATTTCGTGTTTACACTTCTTAATTATTTAATAAATATATTCCTTCCCAAGGATGGGGGTTTTTAATACATGTATACGTTATAATTTCCGAAAATATATTTTTAAGTCTCACTTGAAAATATATTTAATCACTTTGTCTACAATGTCTTCATTCCCAAAAATATACATATTTTTCCCAAAAATATTATATTTTACTTCATACCATTTCCAAAATAATACTTTATCAAAATACACATTTAAAAGTATTTTCCGAAAATACATAAGTTACATTTTAAAGTTCGCGTTGTAATAATAATACCGGTGTAACTTAAATATTAATTTGTGATAGCGTTGGTATTATTTTGGAGTCGTAATTTCATAATATTCCCAGGTTATATTATTTTCATCCTAAAAGTAATATATGTAGTTCACAAAATAATCACAAAATTACACAAGCGTTTTATTAAGAAATATATATTCTAAATATATATTTAACAAGTTTTATTTACGAAAATACACCTCCGACACTTTGTAATTTTTGAAATAAAAATCATGGCGAAGTTTATTTTGAAAACCAAGTTAAAAACACATTTATAAACATTTGTTACAAAAATATTTCTAAGTGTTACATTTCTGGAAAAATTTCGCCAGAGTTTCCTCTGTAACCGGAGGTGTCCACGCTTACGAGCGTGTCATTTTCTTTTCAAAACTCAATCAACCAATTTAACAATCATCAATCAACAATATTTAAGTAACAAACTTGACAAAAACAAGCCTAAATCATAAACTCATGAACTTGAAGGTTTTGTAAAAATATGTAGTAAATCACTAGCGGATTTAGTAGGTTTTGTTATCTTTAAAAATAAAATTAGTTTCTTAAAAACTTTATTTTTAAAGAATATGAAGTTTCACAACTTCTTGTCAAGATTTACAAAATATTTCTTTGTTAAATTTTCTTGTTACACAAGTGTTTACTCACTTGTTTATTTGCCAAAAATACTTCTAGTTCATAAAATATCCGAGTTTTAACAAGACTCGCATCTTTCACTTGGTTCTTCCGAAAAACCACTTGTAGATCTTTAGATCTACTAGTTTAGAACCTTATTTTACAAGAAAAATTACATTTACTCAAGTTCAAGTTTCATGAGTGGAAGGGTTCATCATCTTTTATAATTTTAACACTAACTTACTACTAGTTCAAGTTCTTGAACATGGTCTAGTATGGTTAGATGATGATCCATCCCACTTCTAGTAACAAACAACATCAAATAATCACAACTAGACAAGTTTCACAAGATTTACACAACTAGTTTCTCTTTATCCAACTTAGTCTTCATATGATCAAGACTTTATGTCATGCTCTTGTGTGTTCTTAATTTTTAACCATTACATCTACTATTAACCACTTTAAACAAGATCAAGATGATGTTTAGAGGCACTTACTACTAGCTCGAGGCTAGGGAAGAAACAAGACGTAAACGAGGTGGATAAAAGAAATCTAGAGAGGTTCTTGCACTTCCGAGTGCACCGAGCTTATATGTTGGACCTCTAACACCTTTGAGTGTATGAAAAATGGTTGTAAGAAAACTTGAAGGTGATGTTGGTGGTGCTTGGGTCTTCGGCCGAACTCAAAGAGAAGGGAAGAGAGAAGTGGTTTGATGTTGAGTTGGGTAATGTGAAAGCTTAGGACCCTTATGTTCATATTTAGACCAAATTCCAACTTTAACCATTATGCAAAGTGTTTCATTATCCACTAACACCCCTTAATATAAAAATGAAAAGAATTCATGGGGGGGGGGGGGGTGTCCCCATGTAACCGTCAAAGAGGGGGGGGGGTAGGGGTTGGGTGGTGTAATGGTTAGTTAAGATTAAGTTGAAATCTAAAGGTTCTAGTTAGTATGTTAAGTGTGTTATTAACAATGTTTTTGGTAATATTTTTTATGTTCCGGGTAAAGTCCGGTTGTTCGGTTGGATGTTGATCCGTTAAAGTGTCAAATAAAGCTTTGAAGTGTCTTTAATATTATTTTTAGTGACACATTAATTTACCGACACTTTGGAAAGTGTCTAGGACTATTTTAACAAGTTTTTACCCTTTACTAGCTTGATTAAAAGCTGAATTTTTGGTGTTTAGTGCAGAATTCTGCAATTAAGGTATGTTTTAGGCACTTCCGGTCACTATAACTATCACCTAGTGACGCAGTTTAATGATTCTCACCTCCCTACACTCCCTACTAGTGTAGTAATCTACTCCCGGCTCATACTGGCCTCAGAACAATGTCAGTTTTGGTGCTGGTAATGTCAGCATGTTTACTGGGTTATCCGTTTAGTGTGCTAACTGTGCTTTTGTGCATCAAGGTTGTCACTAATGTCTGTGTGTAAGTAGTAGAGTGACAGTATAGAATGTGATGCATGAGTATGTATGTATGTATCAGAAATCAAGAAGCAGTTTAACCACAATTGTAAGCAAGCACAGTAATTAAGCATTAATTAAATATTAATTAATTGTACGGATACCTGGTTTTGTGAGGGTTGTCACATGTAAAGTGCCGGTACGGTCTAATGCGCAAACAAAATCTTGTCTATTCTATTTTTTTCTAGTATTTTTAGCCCAATTATGTTTATTTGTGACTTTAATTTGTATTGACTTTGTCTGCTTTGCTGTTGATTGGTGATATGGGTCAAAATTGAGATATTAGAGAGGTTTTGCTAATTCTGTTGATAGGCAATATGGGTCAACATTTATCCCTGGCAAAGAAAGATTTGCTTTAAGGTTATCAGGATCAAAGATAAATGGCCTAAACATGGAGCAGTGGAGCAATTTCAAAGGGATACAGTTTGCTCAGCTTCTGTTGGTTTTTGCTTATTGTTGTACCTGCAGTTTGTTTTTTTTTTTCCTCTGTTGTAATGCTCTTTAAGCTACTTGGTTAAGGGTGGCTTTGTGTTTAAGTCTTCTTTGTCCAGTAGAAAATAAAGTTTTGTACATTTGTAAAACAACAACAATAGCTACATAAAGACTGCCTAGTTTTTTGGCATCTTTATGTTTAGACTCATATTTTTTTCATGTTTACTTTTCAAATGTGATAATAGCTACACTTATATATCAACTACTTTATGTATACTACATCTTCAACTATTTAATATATTGCTTCTGATATTAGATATCCTTTAACCGTAATAATTCTTAAAAGAAGAATACCCGCAACGAAGTGCGGGTTTACCACCGAGTCTAGTTAGAACTATATTTCTTATTTTTTTAGTTTGCCCCGTCCTAACCTGAACACAGGGTTGGCTCAACCATTTTGAGACCCAAAACGAATTTCAAAATTGAGGCCCATTTTAGGATTCACTAACCCGAACAATGGTTGTTGCGAAAAACCGACAGTTTTTGTTAAAATCATTTGCCCTAGCTTCCAATCTGATTTATACCCAAAGACCCTCAAAACAAAAACCATTTTAATAAGAAATCCACAAGTGAATGCGCACAAAAGGCTGTTTAATTGAAACACGAGTTATGGTACAAACAGATATCAAAAGTGGAAACAAAAGATGACGGGCTGAGAAGCTTATCTTAGACATGATCTATAGATACATAAAAACTTTATGAGTTTATGTAGCTGGCGCCGTTGCTGGTCCGTCATGAAGCCGACGCTGCTGCTGCGTGTGTCGTGCAGCCGAAGCCATTGCTCGTGCGTCTTGCAGCCGACGTCGCTGCTCGTACGTCTTGCAGCCGACGCCGCTGCTGTGTGTGCCGTGCAGCCTACATGACCTCCAACTCCAATGACAATAATTGAGATTCAACTACCCTAACTCAATAAAAATATATTACATGACCTCCAGCCTACATGCGCCTTGATAACTGGTTTGAGACCGGATGGCAAAATTGGTGTCCAATACCTAGTCCCGTTGGGACTCTCATATACGTTACTAACAACCTACTCTGCACGTTTGGATGAAAAAAAAGTTGAATAACAGCATGTATTATATAAACACAAGTATAAATATTATAACAACCAATATAGGCATATATTTTTAATCTAGGTATGCTTGTGAAATATCCAATATATACACGAAAAACAGCTATGGATATATAAACCCTAATTGCGTTGTATACCTGTGTATAAAAAATATGCAAAAAAGAAGTCCAATATCTATATGGAAACATACATGAGCTGCACATATGTGTATAACCAGAGTAAAACATAAAACCACAAATTTAAAATAATAGTTGTTATCAATGTATATAAACTAAACTACTGTGAAAACGAGAGCTTAATATATTAAATCCGATGTGTATGAACATGTTAACTACACATCGTCAACTACGAAAATCTTGTAGAATTAAACGATAAAAAAACTGCAAAAGAATCATACAACTACTTATTCATGAAACAACGTAACTGAATACACATCCAATATTGTATATACTATGAGTTTAAAAAATATACCTTGCTGATCAATTGACGTTATAAACACATGATCTTCTCCTGCCCGTTCGGGGCTTTGAGGAATCACAAAATTTGCTTTGCTGAAACACTATTCTGATCATTCGTGTCTATCATAATTTTAAAATTTATAGCAATAATAAAAACAAAGAGACGATGATGCTTTGCAGTTTGTTGATATGGAAGAAGATGATGAACGATCGCAATGAAGATGGATGTGGTTTTTTTTTTAATTGAATTCGAATTTACGTAGTGGTGTTTGAATAGCAAGATTGTAGGGGTGGTTATCTGGTAACTGATTAGTATTAATCAAAATGAAAATTGAATTAAATTTATATAAAAATTATGTTTATATGTATAATGACAATTCTACCCTTATATTTAGTAAACAAGATCAATGGCCATGATTAGTTCGTTTTGTTCACAAATAGGGAAGTGTTCACAAATGAACCGAAACCTATATATATATATATATATATATATATATATATATATATATATATATATATATTTAGAATTTGTTTACTGAACTTTATTAAAGATTTCTTTAAACGTCAAATTAATTTATTAGTTTCTTTTATCGATAAAAATTTGTCTAATATTTTGATTTTATAAACACATACTTACATATACATAAAAAAAATATCTTTTAGTTTGAGTAGTTTTAAAACGTCCGTTATAATATATATAATTATAAAAATATTCCAGATATTACAATAACTTTATATAAAAGAATTTGTGTTTTAGTTATACTTTATATAAAAAGTAATTTATCTTGTCATTGTTATTTAATTATAAAACTATTAAAATCAGAATTTTTATAAAATAAATTTAACACTATTTTTTTGTATATGTTTATATATATAATTATTAACAAATAATAATGTTTTTGCAAAAAAAAAAATATTTTACTATATATATAATAACATTTTGCACAAATCAACCTTTATGTTATAAATAATCTTTTTTGCTTAAATCAACATTTAAGTTGTAAAAGACCATAGTACCCCTTAACTGAGTTTTTGGACGACTTTAGTTGTAAAGGTTATAGAATGTTTCAAAACATAAACATAAATGTTGAGTTTTGCCGATTTCATAGTGAAAGGTATGAAGTGCAATTTAGGTATAATATAAATGTTGATTTATGTAATTTTGTCTTTTTTTTTTAAATAGTATGCCCATATCAACTCTAAAATAGACCTATTTACATAACAAATTTTATGGTTTAGAAGTTAGTCTATGCATTAAGTTTAGTGAGCCCAATACCCGTTTGATTTTAAAAAATCTTAATAATAAAACATTACATATGGACACATTTTTTTGAGCTCGAATATGATACATGAATTCTCAGCTGTTTTAAGTTACTAGGAGAGTTGGATACAAACTCAAGTTTTATGGTAAAATGGTTCGGGTTCGTCCGGTTCATATGGATCCGAAGATTTGTCAAAACTTGCTTTGGAAAAAGTAAGTCAAACGTTTACTTATCTTCTTTTTTTCTTTACTTGTGAATCATGTGTATCCACCTAACCATAAGTCCATAAAACTTGCTCTACAAAATCCAACTATAAATAACAACCATATCATGCATCTTAATATTCATAACAAACATCTAAACACTCACTTCAACCCCAATGGACGCACTTTCTTCTACTTCTTACGTCGCTGCATGGCTAGCCACAATGGCTCTCCTCCTCCTATCTCTCCGTCTCCGCCGCCCCCGCCACCTCAACCGCCCTCCCGGCCCTAAACCTTGGCCAATAATCGGAAACCTCCACCTCATCAGCCACCTCCCTCACCGTTCCATCCACAATCTCTCCCAAAAATACGGCGAAATCATGCAACTCAAATTCGGTTCCCACAACGTAGTCATAGGATCCTCGGTCGAAATGGCCAAGGCCTTCCTCAAGACACAAGATGTCAACTTCGCATGCCGGCCAAAAACCGCGGCCGGTAAATACACAACTTACAATTATTCAGACATGACATGGTCCCCATACGGGTCATACTGGAGACAGACCCGTAAAATGTGTCAAGTGGTGCTGTTCAGCACCAAACGTCTCGACTCGTATGAGTACATACGAGTCGAGGAGACACATTCCATGCTGAAAACGATATTTAAATCCGCTGGAACGGAGATTCGGTTAAAGAATTTGTTATCTACTTTGAGTTTGAACGTGATTAGTAGGATGGTGTTGGGGAAGAGCTATTTGGACGAGTCGGAGAACTCGGTGGTGAGTCCGGACGAGTTTAAGAAGATGTTGGATGAGTTGTTTTTGTTGAATGGTGTGTTTAACATTGGTGATTCGATACCGTGGATGGGTTTCATGGATTTGCAAGGGTATGTGAAGAGGATGAAGGTGGTGAGCAAGAAGTTTGATCGGTTTCTTGAGCATGTGTTGGATGAGCATAACGCGCGGCGGATGGCGGACGGGGAGAAGTTTGTGGTGAGGGACATGGTGGACTTGTTGTTGCAGCTTGCTGATGATCCAAATCTTGATGTTAAGCTTGAGAGACATGGAGTTAAAGCTTTTACACAGGTTTTTTTTATTTATTTACTACTTTATTTTTTCATTTTATTCGGTCAACTTCACCTTAATACATGCAAATTAAAGTACATAACCAGTTATCTTCAAATTATAAAATTAAGAAATCCATGCAACGTATATGATTAAAGTACATAACAAGTTATGTTATCTTCAAATTATAAAATTAAGAAATCCGTGCATCACATATCATATATATATATATATATATAAAGCAACATCGTCAAATAATATGTTTAGGAATATAAACAACCCGAGTCAAGCACGAACTAGCCTTATAAGCTCAAGCTCAACTCGATTTACTCACGAGTCACAAGAGCTTGACTCATGAGTGGATTTTTAATTTGAGTTTGTTTATCATGATGCTATATGTATAAATAGTTATTATTATGTAGATGTATATTTAATATAGTATATAAAACTAATATAAATATAGGCTTTTGAGCTTATCGGAGCTTGATAAGTGAAGCTAAGGGTTGGGCTTGTATTTTAAGCAAAGCTTATTTCTTTTTGGCTAAGCTCAGATTGTATCGAACTTTTAGTGAGTCAATCCCGAGCAGCTCACAATTGTCTTAGCGAATTTACACCCTTAAATATATAATATGTAACCCTTCTCCGCTATCGCAATAGAAGAAAAACAGACGATCAAACCAGACATAAATAATGAATGTTTAATAATGAATATGTTATAGAACGAACATACCATCTCAAAAAAGAGGGGAAAAAGCAAAAAAAAAAAAAGTATGTGATATTGTGATGGAAACCAATGACGACGATATAGGAAGATTAGAATAAAAGGCAAAAAGGGTAATGTAAAATAAAAAGGATGTTTTTAGAAGAACTCTCAATTCAACATCAAGGTCCAGATTTGTTTCTAAGCTTTTTTCTAATTCAAAGATTTTAAAATTTGAGGCTTAAAGCTCATATTATATTCATGCTCTTAAAGTCAGGCTAAGAATCTCTAGAATTAGATTTAAGATCTTATCGCATAGAGTAGTCAAGTCAAAAAAATAAATAAATAAATAAAACTAGAACATATGTTTTTATTTAATTTTATTAGAATTAAAGAAATATGTTGATTTGCTGAAATCTTATAGATTATTATTATATATGTTGATTTGCTGAAATCTTATAGATTATTATTAAATACGATATTTGGTTAATCATTTTCCAACTACTAAAAGTATTGAAAACTTAACTCTTATCTTTATTTGTCATTTATTATTTTCTTCAATTTAAATATATAAAAATCAAATAAACAGATATCATATATAGAAAAAAATATTTTTTTCCAAATTAAGAAGTTTTTCTTTGATCAATTAAATTCTCTAAATTTTTTTTTATATAAATTTTAGTTACTTTTCTCTCCAAGTATAAGTTTCTCACTTCAAATCTAACACCACATGCACAAGTGCATGATGGAGGAGAGGATGTCATGTGAGAAGTCACAATTGTAGACAAAGTTGGGTAGGCCCCTTTCTTATCTGGGGTAAGCTCCCATTTGATATTAAGTGAGCCAAATCCTAAGGTGAAGGGAGTGGTTAAACAGGTGAAAGTGGCAAACTTCAAAATCGACCAATCAAAGTGTGCCATGTCAATCAGTGTGAAGAGTTTAAACTTTGGCGAAAAGTGTTGGCAGTGGTTAAACAGTTGAAAGTGGTAAACTTTATATATATATACACACACACATCAACACATACACACACATCAATCATCATCATTCTCTCTTTCCCGATCGGTGATGCTTCCCCGCTTGTTCAAGTTTGCCGAGCGGCAAAGGAGGCCGGCGGCGGTGTTGCCGCGCGGCAAACTCCTTTGCCGTCGAGTTCACCGCTCCACTCCCTTTACCCTAATGAGCTAGTGTACTCGAGGGCGAACCTAGTAAGGGGTTGGATGGACGGGCGCACCCTTTGAAAAAAAATGAGTGTATTTTATAGGGTAAAATCTCGTCTGCACTCCTTGAAAATCTGGTTAAACCCCTCATCTGCATCCCTTGAAAATATTTTCTAGGTCCGCCACTAAGTGTAGTGTAGGTCAGTGAACTAGGCTGGTTCGAGCCAAACACCATTTTTACCGGATCAGTTGCGCAAATATGTAATCATGTCGGGTTCTAGGACAAATATGAATAGATGGTATTATATTTGCACTCATATTGCTCCATCACTAATTATTTCAAACTTACACTTGTAGGACTTGCTTGCTGGTGGAACCGAGAGCTCTACCATGACTGTCGAATGGGCGATTTCCGAAATCTTAAAGAAACCAGAGATATTCGAAAAGGCAACTAAAGAACTTGATATGGTCATAGGCAAGAATAGATGGGTTCAAGAAAAAGACATGCCTAATCTACCTTACATCAAAGCAATTGCTATAGAGACAATGAGGTTGCACCCGGTGGCACCAATGTTGACTCCAAGACGAACTCGTGAGGATTGTAAAGTAGCCGGTTATGACATTACCGAAGGAACGCGCGTGTTTGTTAATATTTGGACAATCATGAGAGACCCTAAGTTGTGGGATAACCCTGAAGTCTTTTGTCCAGAAAGATTCATTGGAAAAGAAGTTGATATCAAGGGTCATGACTTTAAGTTGTTGCCATTTGGCGCAGGACGAAGGATGTGCCCCGGGTACAACCTAGGACTTAAAGTTGTCGAAGGAACATTGGCGAACTTACTTCATGGGTTTAACTGGAAACTGCCGAATACGATGACCAAAGATGATTTAAACATGGAGGAGATATTCGGACTCTCAACTCCAAAAAAAATTCCACTTATCACCGTAGCTCAACCAAGGCTTCCACTTGAAATGTACCATTTCTAGTTTGTTTTAATGTGTCCTTTAATGACGCACGGTATGGATAACTACATGTTATTTATGTTGCAATAATATATAACTAGCTTATCACCCGGGAATACTCCCGGGTTTAGAATCTTTATATCTAAAAAATAAATATACATCTATATGTATTAATTAATAAAAAGGAATACTACGTAGTTGTGAATCTTTATAACCCGGGAACTTCCCGGGCAGAAAAAATCAATTATAATCTAATTATGTCATTAAATAAATTAAAAGACATGTTTTCAAACGTTATTAAGTGTTTAAATAAATAAGTTAAAATTTGGTGTCAATACCATGCGGTACCAATGTTGAAATTAAAAGACATGTTTTCAAACGTTATTTGCCGTAAAATACCACTTTGTTTCCATGGGGCGCCTCCTTCCTTTTCTTTACATGTGCACCCCTATGCTATGCGATACGGTACCGGTTAAGCCAAAGCACTTATGAAGAAATGAGTTGAGCCAAACCACTTTTTTACCATAATCCCAAAGAAATAAAGGCACTTATGTTTTTACCTTTTTTAACCGAAACCCGATTACCAAACCTGACCCAATGCTACCTAAACCGAGTATTTAACACAATTGTACATGAAGCCACACATGACCTAAGTAAAAACATAACAAAAACTTTCCACATCAAACTTTCCACAACAAAACTTTTAAATACATTAAAAGAAGATAATTGAGATATATTTCCTTTTTTAAACAGCCAACAAATCAAATTTTATTAAAAAACAGATTAGCATTGTGCTAATCCACATCCAAAAACAACCAGACAACAAACTACATCATAGACCCAAAAAAAATAACACGAAATTTCGCTAGTTTTCCCATGATAAACCAACGGATTTTGACTGATGTTTAACCCATATGTGCGCCAAAACTCTAATTTCCTACTTTAAACTCTCCACCTTATGTTGTTTACGGTTGAAGATAATATTGTTTTGACTTCACCAAATGCACCACACGACCGTTAGAATAATGGAGTAGACAACCTTTCTCCACTTCACAGAGCCTCTCGCTTGCTTATAAAACTTCAACTGGTCCTCGAATTCAAAGAAAAAGAAGCCATAAAGCATGTACCATGTATTAATAAAGTCCCAAATAGTTTGCGTCATCCCACACGATACTAAAAGATGTTCTGCAGACTCCTCATATGCTCCACAAAAGCTGCACATAATAGACCCAATACTAACACTTCGTCTTGCCGGATTTGTACTCGTAGGCAAGTGATCCAATCCAACCCCAACTTCCACGCTAAAAAATGACTTTAAGTGATACCCAATTGTTCAATTCAAAGACCGTGCCATGCTCCGAAGAAGATGTTGAAAATAAAAAAAAATGATCTTTACAATGAAAATAAAATTAACTTATAAATAAAAGTAATTTTTAGTAACGCATTTTGGCATAATTTAAGATTCGGCCCAATAAAGTTACATGAACTGGTTATTATTTGGTTAATGAGTTCGGATTATAAATGGATTCGCTAATGTCATGAATAAAAATGTGTCTAAATGGGTTAACATGCTTAAGTAGTTGATGACACGGCTGTTGTGCCTGTGACAATAATAAAATACATCACACAGTTTACAAAGTGCTCTTAATATTGAATTGGTTTTAAAATGCGCGAGATGCACCAAGGTGATAGGGTCCCAAGCCGAGACGCTTGATGCAAAAACGAACTGCTTTTCGTTTGCAAAGCGCAATTTAACTATATTTATTTGTTTACATTTCTCATAGAGACCACATGCAATAGAACTTTGGGAAAACTAAACACAATTATCATCTACTATAATCACATAAGCAGAACGCATAAGTCACATAATTTTACAAACTCTGTTAAAATTGGTTTTAAAACGCGCAAGACGCACCAATGCGGAGTTTGTAATAGTTATGTTTTTAAGGCTTTAAAGTCATGAACTTCATAACTTTTATGTTAAGTGTACAACTAAAAAAGAAACACCACTAAAGTTGAATGAGCACTGCACACAATTTACCTAAATTTCTATCAGCCGACTTTCATTGACCCCTAGTTTCTTGCCATTACTCAGCATGACCTCAACCCTCCTCCACTTTATTTTATTTTTTTTGAACAGCAACAGACTATATATATAAATATAGCAAACCAGCAAGAAGCCGGGAATACAAACGACGGAAAGCGAAATCATACAATCAAAGAAATATCGAAATCAATCCATCTATTCCAGTCCAAAGACACACCCTTCACCCTGTTTTTAACCCACCCGAACGTCTCTTCTTTAATAAGCTCCACGATCCTTCTAACCGGCACCATGTTCCCGTTAAATTCTTTTTCGTTTCTCGCTAACCAAAGGCGCCAAAAATAGCTCAGAATCACCAGGTGTACCACCTTTTTCCATTTTTTCCAGCCCACTTGAGACTGAATGTGGCTGAGGATCTGGTCGACTGTCATCTCCTCGCTAATGACTGGGACTTTTATCCATCTGAAGACGTTCTGTTGAATCAGTTCTGTTTATACATGAGGGAAAACATGAAAACATACCTTTGATTGCATCAGGACAGGCTAGCAGAGAATCCAGATGGAGACGCAGCAATAAGGTTTGACATGATTGTCATCTTGGTCTGGTTCCTCCTTAGGGTGCTAACTGATGATGGTGGCTAAGAAACCGAATAGGGGATTCGGCTATGGAGATGGAGGTCGATTGATGTTATGTGTTATTAGGGTTTGTCTAATTGTGTAACTGAGTAACCCTTTAACCTCCACATAATTCTCCTTATATAAGCACCCAGGAGGAAACCTAATTAGTTAATAAGGGTAATATGGTCCATCAACAATTACCAACTAATTATTTAATAGGTTATTATATATTTTGATCTATATAATGTAAATGATTATAATGGCTACTGGATTAAATATTAAAACTTAATATATTTAATCTTACACGTTCCACCAAAAGCTTTTGGCGCATAAAAAATCTGCGAAAAGGTGATCACATGTTTCTTTACTCAGCGCGCATCTACTACACAGACTATCGTCGATAAGGATCCCTTTTTTTGCGAGCAACACCTTGGCTGCCAGTCTACCGGAAACTGCCCGCCACATGAGGTAGTTGACCTTGAAAGGCACCCAAGCGTTCCATCTGAAAGAAACCCCGTCGCTGAAAACCGACGCCTTCAGGTCAAGCTCATTGCGAATGCATCTAACCAAAAACCGTCCACCTGCCTCGTTTGCCCAAACCCATTTATCCGACTCATGTGACAGAGTTACATCATTCAGCAAGCGTATAACAACCCCCAGCTCAGCCCATTCAGCAGCATAATTGGGGTCTCTGACCCACTCCCACCGCCATTGACTTAACGAACCTGCGACTTCATAACAGGAGGCCACCTTAGCGTCTTTCACAGCAGCGAGCCTGAACACATTTGGGAACAAAAGCCTTAATGGAGCTTCCTTGATCCATGTACCAAACCACATCCTTGTTTTTGCTCCATCCCCAATTTGAACCTTTAGAGAATCTTTTACCTTGATACCCATCTTCCCAAGACTCCCATCTACATCGACCAAGTCTTTCCACCAACCCGTAACTGATTTGTTAACTGGAATCATCTTCGCGCCTTTATTCGGACTGTGATAACAAAACCAAAGCACATGTTTCAATTATAATAAAAAACAAAGTATTTTTTATGGTTAACAAACATAAAAATTTGAATTTGTTTCAAGAATTGAATTTGTAAATATTCTGGTGTGAACTCAATAATCCACAGATGTTCATATGTAGTAAAAAGTAAATATAACAAAATTCATCAAACTCTATTTAACAAAATTCATCAAACTTCAATACCAGCCAGTTCTCCAGAGAAGCATCAATTGCTTCTCATGTTGGCTAACATCCTTAAACCTATCCAGCCTCTGAATTCAAGTAAACATTGGAACCAATTATTGTTTATCTATCAACTGTAAATAATATTAACTGTTACCAGAATGAACATACCATTCTATCTTCAATATCAAGGACCTCATCATCAACCTCGTCTTCGCTGTCTTCCTCAGCAAACACCTGCTCTGGTGCCATTGGCTAAAAGTAGACCGTTCAAAATAAAATAGAGATTCCGATATCAATGGGTGAGTTGTGAAGTTTATAATACCTGACTGGTTTGAGAATGAAAGAACTGCCATCTCTCCAACAGGGATTGGCTGTAAAAAAAAACGACAAAAATCATGTTTCAAATTCTATAAAATCAAATATGAAAATCCTGAACATACTTTCTAGCATTGCGTCCTTTTCTTAATTTTCTAGATCTTGCAGATTTCCGCGGGATGGTTGGTGTAACGCTGCTTCCAGGTACAGGTGCGGAAGCCTCTTCTGGTCTAGAAAATACGATGTCAGTAGCAGCAGCAATTGACACATCTGCAGCAGTAGATTCACGATCCAAACGCTCAGAAACAACACCTGAAAGAAACAAAATCAATATTTCAAACGTAATTTCAGAAGAAATGAACAAAACAGCTGTGAGCCACGAATGATCAAACTTGCCAGACATATTAGAGTCCAACGCCGCATGATTTGCATTTTGATTTTTCTCTCTGGTTTCCTTCTTCTCGTAGACATACGGCTTGAAATTTAAGGTTACGCTTAATTAAAAGGTGCATTTATTTATATTCAAAAGCAAAACCTAATAAAACAAAACTGCTTGTGACTTACCAAAAGTTAAACGCCTTTTCGCTATGTTCTAACTTTTTGCCAACTATTTGATTTCAAAAAGAAAACACTGTTAAAAATGCATCCTTTTTTATGCAATAGGTTAAAGGTTATTTATGTAAATAAAATGGTTTCCAATATACCAAATGACCACCTATTCACCATCTTTCTTACCATTATTTACAAAATATCAAAAAGAAAACACTGTTAAAAATGCATCCTTTTTTATGCAATAGGTTAAAGGTTATTTATGTAAATAAAATGGTTTCCAATATACCAAATGACCACCTATTCACCATCTTTCTTACCATGATTTACAAAATATCAAAAAACTTGTTTAACCAAACATTTGTTTAACCCCCCAAGGGTCAAAAGTGAACTACCAAGTCTACCATTTATTGTTTATTCACAAGCAACTAAGACCAACAATCGGCAACATTCATGCACGGGACCTTTTCTTTTTGGACTTGTGAACAACTTTTGGCAACACCAAAAGCTGAGTAGACTTGACGAACTTAAAGAAAGAGTGTCACCAAACTTGATGTCACAAGATTTCAAGTACTCTGACCAGCAGACGAAACCATACCTGAAAGCAGTTCTGTATTTCTCAAATCTTGTTGTAAAGTCCTTAACATCACCTCTCAAGTTCTAAACGGCCACATCCCGAAGGTTCTGAGGAGACAGACTCAACTAAGCTGCTACGTCGGATTGAAGGAAAAACATGGATTAGTGGATTATTGTAATATTAATATATTATTTAGTTTATAAAAGAATTAAAGAAAAAAATGAATGAACGAAAGCCTACAATTCTATATTCGGGAGGTTTGCTAAATTCAATGACTGGCGAAGCATTGACATTTGGAACCTTAGAATAACTACGATCAACTACATCAGCAACCTCGATGACGATTGCGTTTCGGCTTACCCTAAGTAAATTAATTAAAAAAGAGGTAAACATACACAAATACATTATATAAACTAATTATTTAAAAACATTATTAAATACTATAAACAAAATATAAAACATCACATTATATTGATTCTTCAGTGTTATGAGTTGATCAACATCCACTTTAGACTTCCCTTTCACCTTCAATGACAAAATAATAACAATAATCAAGTCATACTGCTCAATCTATAAATATATAATAATATAAGTTCAAAACATAAAATAAATCTTGTACTTACACCAGATTGAACTTTTGTAGACACAAGTTTGTCACCAACTGTAACTTTTGACTTTCCTTTAGCTTCAAACCACAAAACAATCAAAATTCATGATTTAAGAATTCAAGTAACTGAAACAATACAGAAACTGTAACCAAAGTTGCATAAACACGTACATGAGACTTGGTCTTTGGAAATGGAAACTCATCAACATTACCTTTTAGAGTTAGGACATTAGGTGATGAAAGAAGACGAAGAGGAGAGAAACAGAGTTGTCAAGGAGAACGAAATGGGTAGAAACAGAGAAACTGGAATGTATGACCAAGCCCCCACTTGATATGCTCTTCTTGGAATCTGCGTTTATTTGGAAAGAGTTAACAAAATCTTCAAACATTTGTGGGGATGATTGGGATAATTTTTTTCTTTTAACTGCCTGAAAGCATCTGATCAAACTCACTTTACAATATAAACCTGACCTAATTTCATCTCATGTGTTAATTATAGGTAAAACTAACCAGCCCAATGATTCTTGAGTTCTACAGTAGTTAATTTGAAATCAGATGCAGTATGTGCCTATTGTAGGGTTGAGCATGGTACTGGACCAAATGTACATCCCTAACCAGCCCAATGTTTCTTTTATTTTCATCTCATGCAGTATGCAGTTCATTAGAACCATAGATTTTCAACAATTTGTATACTTGGGTTAATCATTCAAAATAAGGTAATTACTAATGTTAAATGACAAAAAAAAGCAAAACATGTGCCTATTTTATCAAAATAAAAGAAACATACTTGATGAAGAACACGTTTCAATGACACACGGTAAGAAACATCAGTAGTTATCCAGCATAGTGCAAAACTGAATACACTAACAACACGAAATCTGAATACACTAATAGGGTTTAAAGATTGAAATCAGACCTGATAGAAGATTGAACCGTGAAGCAATGGGTGTCATATAAAGCATAGGTCTTTTTTACCAATAGAAGCATTGGTACTAATGAGATTTTCCCAAGCTGCCCCTTTCGAGTTTCCATGTATATAATCCTCTGATGTTTTCAGCATTTCAATAGCTTTATCCGGCAACCCAGATTTAATATACCCACCAGATGCAATAACATAAGCATTCCAATCAATTCCAAGGTTAGAATTGTTTTCCATATTTTAAGAACTTTTCCATTTTTTCAATATCGGAAGTAAGAGCGTATGCACTTAACCGAATGTAGTAGGTCGGTTTATCACAAGTAGGGCTGTTCATTTTTATCCGAAACCCGAAATCAAACCCGAATTCGAAGTCACCCGAACCCGAATTAGAGAATAACCGAAAAACCCGAACAACCCAAACCCGACCAACCCAAACCTTAAATGGGTCAGTTATCGGGTCATTTTTTCCCAACCAAAAACCCGAACAACCAGACCCGAATAACCCGAAACTTGAAACCCGAATAAAAACCCGAACATTAGTTGTCTTTTTTTATAGATGCGATTTGATTTGGACTGTTTTGTATTTGAAACAATACGTTTTGAGACTTTTTAATATTATCATACCATATTGTTAAATGAAGTTTGAATTGTGATGATATATTTGATGATATTTTCTAAAAAAAAAATCTTTTTTTCATTTTACATCTAAACCCGAAAACCGAACAACCCGACCCGAACTAACCCGAACCCGAATAACCCATACCTGAACTAACCCGAACCCAAATAACCCATATCCAAAAACCCGAACAACCTGACCCGAAAAAACCCGAAACCTGAAGAACACCCCTAATCACAAAGAACACCCATTTCCAACATTTCTTGATGGATTTTGTCGAGCTTTTCGTAATCTCCGATTTTCTTATATAAATTAAGGATGAAGTTGTAAGAAAGTGTTGTCCTCATACGCGATTGCTTCATTTTCTCAGCAGTAGCTTCGACTTTTTCTACTGATTTTGTGGCTGCATAAGAATTAAAAAGAGCACTGTAAACTTGGAGCTTCTTGACATCATCTGGAAGGCTGTTGAAATATTGCTCTGCTTGTTCTACGCCTTGAGCTTTTGACAACAAATCAAGATAAATTGCAGCACCTGGTGCTGTTAGTTTGCTTCCTTTTCTATTAGCCATCCATTCTGACAACTGTTACAGTTTATGATCAAGCCAAAATTTTTATCACAAAAGATTTAATCATAACAACTGATTTGTACAAAAACTCAAAGACCCACACTTGATTTAAGTACCCACTTTCAGGTTAAAGAAAATTGTGATTCTTTTCATTAAAAATTATTTTCATTGAACTTGACACAAGCTTGAGCATAGCGTTCCATCCGAATTAAAGCCAGTCCCCAAGCATTCCATACAGCAAATGCATTAATTTTAAAAAGAATTATAACATTAGATAAAATAAAACTGAAATAAAATTTAGAATATTGCTTTATACTATACATACCTTACACTTTTTACAAGTATACACATCCATGCTATATCGTTCTTCAAGAATTAAACGATCACGCAACCATGTATAAGAACCCTAATCTGAATAATACAAAATAGAACCCAAAATCTGAAAAAATAGAACCCTTCAAAAACCTTATCATTTCGCTTCTGCCAAATCTTCCAAACCGCCATGAGAAAAATAGCATAAGAAAATTTTGTTCCGATATGCTGAGTATCGAGGCTCCAAACCATCATAAGCAGATCCTGTAGAGACTAAAACTTGGCAGGAATGGGGTTTTAACACACACGCAGATCTGCCACCAAACAGATTTAGCAAAAATACATTTAGCTAAAACGTAATCTGTCATTTCCTGGTCCCATTTCCGATCAACAGACCACTATACCCAAAGGCATCCAGAGTAGGAATCTTGTTAACGACTACACGCCAAGCGAAACAACTGACTTTTGGAATCACAACTATGCTCGACTTGAACACACCACTGCCAACAAATATTTTCTCACATGTTAAGCAAAAAAGAAAAACATGCAATTTAAGAAGAAAAACAAAGAGAAGACATGATAGCTATGTCTTACACTGGAAATTATGTAACAACTCAATGAACCCTAATCCCAAAATAAACCAGATCGAAACCAAAGTTAACATGAAAAAAAGAATACAAATCACTAATTTTACTTCCATTGGAATTGTGAACTAAATAACAAAATTGAAAGCTCATTGCATATCTAGATGTCTGGGAGAAGAGGAACCCAATTACCTATAATTGGTGCGAGGAACCATAGATGCCTTAAATCAACCAATGATCACTTATTCAATAGAATTCTGATCTTCATTGAATTAGGGTTTCAGTAGTAAGCATATAACATCAAGGGGGTTGGATTTATACTTGAATCGTATAAGAGAATCCATAAAAAACCATAGGATGAAATCCAGTGAGAGTCCTGAAGCAATAATCCATAAAATGAAGATCCGTTAGATAATCCAATGAAAAAAATAGTAGAATGATGAAAAATACGTACTAGTTGAAATACATGTGAAATCAACAGACAAAAAAATGAAGAATTCGATGATGCCTTTAAGAAACACAATTAATTTTAGTTCTTACTAATATCAAAACTATAACTGGAAACTAACACATGAAAATTTTCATGCTTGATAGAGTCAATTAAACAAAAATATAAAAGTATTAGTGAACATGATATACACATAAAAGAATAATAAAAAACAAAAAACATCCTAGATTAGGAATAATCGATTGAAGAATTGAAATACCCTAAGCATTTGGAGTGTATAATCGATTGAAAAGCAAAACTCGATCTCAATCCAAGGACGCACAGAAAATAAACCCTAATTAAATGAAACTTAATCCATACATCAGGCTGTAAAATAGATGGACAAAGAAAATACCGATAAAATCTGGATGATGAATCAACGTAGAAGAAGAACAGGCGTGTTGATATCTAGGGTTTGTCAAAGAGTGTACCTATTTGTTGAATCATTTGCAGAAGATGATGATGATAGCAGTAGAGCGATGAATGTGAAGGAGGCTAGGGTTTACATGATTGTTCCCATGGAATTAGGGTTTGAATCAGTGGGAGAAGAACAGAGCGATGAACAAAATTGTGGCTGTGAAGCATTAGGGCTTGTTAAAAACAATATATAGTATCCGAATTAATGCTCCATATCTAATTGATCCGATCCGGAGGTAATTCGGATCCCGCATGAATGTAAACTTTTTGTGTATCTAGAATGATTCCCTCCTAAACTCAAAATCCACCTCCACCATAGCTTGCCACATCATCAAAAATGGCCAAAATCACATGCCACATGGCCCAAATCCATCTCATTTATATATATATATATATATAGGGAGAAGATCATGCGAGAACCACCTCTTATTGCGAGAACCGCGAGAACCAATGTGAACACACAAAAAATGCCTAAAAATAGCTAAAAATCACACAAAATTTTTTTTTTTGATTTTTTTAATATTTTTTAGGTTAAAATCGCTACTTTTCGAATCCAAAAAAAAAAAAAAAATTTTTTTTTTTTTAAATTTTTTTTTTTTTTTAAAAAAAAAAAATTTTTTTTTTTTTTTTTGGATTCGAAAAGTAGCGATTTTAACCTAAAAAATATTAAAAAAATCAAAAAAAAATTTTTGGATTTTTTTTAGATTTTTTTTAGATTTTTTTAGGTTTTTTGGGGGTTTAGTTTTTAGCATTTTAGCTTGGGGGTGGGGGGGGGGGTTTAGGTTTTTGGGGGGTGGGGGAGGGGGGTTTAGGCTTTTTTTTTTTGGGGGGGGGGGGTGGGGTTAGGTTTTTTTTAGGTTTTTTTAGGTTTTTTTTAGCTTGGGGGGGGGGGGGGGTGGGGGGTTTAGGTTTTTGGGTGGGGGGGGGGTGGGGGTTAGGTTTTTTTAGGGTTTTTTTTAGGTTTTTTAGCTATTTTAGGTTGTGTTCACATTGGTTCTCATGGTTCTCACAATAAGAGTGGTTCTCGCATGAGCCCCTCCCTATATATATATATATATATATATATATATAGATATAGATGTTTTCCTTGTAGATTTCTCTATGTTACTTATGTTATGTCACAATATGTTTATCATAATGTACTTTATAATAAAAATAATTTCCAAAAGTATAATTTTGTTCAAGTTAGAGCATCTACAATAGTGGACCTGGTCCACCCAATACATCGCCTGGTCAGTATGTATGTGATGTGTGCAAAATGCAACATATAAATTACATCAAATGAGACATAAAACTAACCTTTTTAGTACTAATGTTGGAAAAAACGTGTTTCTTTCTTTCTTTTGAATTTACAGGACCAAACGAGCTTAAACGAACAAAAGGAGCAAATAAGCAGCCAAAACCGGCATAAATACAAACAGAAGGAATAAACGTGACATGTCCGACCCCTCGGCAGCATCCTCAAAGCAAAAACAAGTCAACAGAAGCTTGACCATGGGGTCATGCCCAGCTGGGCATGGGGCGTGGTCAGGGCCCTACACAAAAGACAAACCTTTAGAAGCATCCACGCCTACCACGGGGCGTGGTCAACGCAAAGATACGCGGAATCTTGATAAATTTTGATAGCACAGATACGAAGTTGACCACGGGGCCGTGCCCAGGAGACACGGGGACATGTGGGGCCCTCTGCTAACACTTACAATTAATGAAGAAAGAGAAAAGACTGGCCACGGGGGCGTGCCCACTGGACACGGGGTCGTAGCCAGAGCTCTATGCATGCGATAAATATGGGTACTTGGTTCACTTGAAAGGCATCACTTGGCAAACCACTACTCTCCCACTTTGCCACCATTCCACCACCACTACAACACCAACACCCACCACCATCATCCATCATCCATCTTTAGAGTGTGTAGTAGTCTCGGGATCAAAGATTGATTGTAAGGGTTTTTGCCAATCAAAGGCTATGTTTGGTTAAGTCTCTTAAATCACTTGGTGAAGACAAGTCTTTTATGTATTACTCTTGATTTTTAACCTTTCGGCACTTTTTATTTGGGTTTGTATTAATGACTTTAATAACTAATTTCTTATGTTGAAGGTGAATTTTCTTTATCATTTTTCCGTGGTGTCTTGAAGTTACTTTACTGTGTATATAAAGTAAAAAATTGCATCATTAATGTCTTTACGGTCTATATAAAGACACGTTGACTACCTGGTCGGGGGTTAGGGGAATGGTTTGGTAAGGTTCTTGTCTTGTTCAGTGTATAGATCCTGCAAAGTCCTGGTTCAAGCTTACTAGGACCTCCTTCAATACCCACTAGTATTGGATGGCGGGAGTGCGAATAGCTTGAACCCCTCATATGTAAACTACTATTAATATTTTAAACCGGTTTATTGGGATTGTATCCTTGCTGACTCAAACCACTTAGCTGAGGGTAACGTCACCTTCAAATGAGGGGCCTACCACTTTTCGCATTAATAACTAACTTAATTATCTTTCAATATTCCGATCCTTTAGGATTGTATCCCTGCTGACTCAAACCACTGGGTTGAGGGTAACGTCACCTTCAAAAGAGGGGCCTACTATTATAACTAAGATAATCTCTTAAAAAGTCCGAAAGTGCGAAAATCATCAAAGGATACGTTAAAGGCGAGTCGGATCCAAGTGATTCTATCTTGTCTATCTGTTTTTATTTTATTTATATTTGCATTTTTAGTTTTTATTTTTATGTGTTAAAACTATTCTAAAAAAAATTAGATTGATTAGACGTTGAGGATAAACCGGTACTAAAAGCTCTTGTGTCCTTGGACGACCTCGGTATCTTACCAACACTATATGTTAGGATCTGAGGCTCTCATGATAGTGTTTGTTTGTTTAAAATGAATGATCAATGAATATGAAAACATGTTAGGTACAGCGGAAGTGAAAACAAACTCTGTAAACACAATCAAAGGAGAAAATAGTTTGATAAACAATTGCTTCTCATAGAGTCAAATGATTTACAAATCAAAGCAAAAGATTACAGATATGCTTACAAACTATACTCCCCCTCAGCCTGATGCCCCAAGGTTGGTTGCACACAAGATAAAAGGATTAGACATGAGGAAAAGAACCCGCTCAGTCAATCAAATGTAACAGTACAGGGTATTGTTACATTTATAGGCAAACCAAACCACTGAGGTATCTCAGCTGACGTCACCATGAAAGCGACGTCTAACAGCCTAACAACCTGTATCTACTGTCTTTACACAAATACTGATGTCTAACAACTGATTGTAATTAAAATACAAATTATGAGGAAACAACTGCTTCACGTTCCACTGTTGTAGCCTAAGCCCTGATGCTTAACAACAACATCAGTGCTTTCTTCAAAGGTGATCAGTCCTTGAATGAGCAGTGTTTGTGTCTTCAGCAGTCTTTAGGATTACATCAGCAGTTGAAAGGGCACCAGCAGGTGATTATGAGCAGCAGATAGGGACCATCAGTTGTTATAACTCACTTTCAAGGGGAGAGCAAAGTGTAAACTGCTGCTTATTGTGAATCCTCTGTTGTGACCTGGTTTTGGCTTTACATTATCTGTTCCTCTGGTAGGGTTCAATCCCAACAATCTCCCCCTGGAACAGATAATGCCAAAACCTTTCATTATTCAGGACCTTTATTACTCATCAAGAGTGCCTTAGCTTGTTCTTTGAATTCAGCTTCAAATTCCTTTGCACTCTGGTCATCCTCATCCCTACACAGTGAAAGCCCAAGGAGATCCTGCAAATCTTGAACACTAAGGCCTAGTGCTTCTTTCCTTGATATGTGCTTCACATCGCCATTGGCTCTGACCAAGGTCAATACGTGAGTCTTTTGATCAGACATCCACTTTAGTATTTTTAAGCCAAGTGGGTTTCTTGGGAGAGACTTATTTGAAGATGAGTTGAGGAATAATGGCCTTGAAAACAACTGCAGACTTTCAGACATTCTTTTGAAAGCTTCTTCAAAGACTTTGTCAGCTGCAGCTATATCTTCTGCAGTTTCTTGTTCAATAAGTTCTTGTCTTACAGCTTCTGTCTTGTCTTTAGCAGTGTTTGGAGACGCAGGTTTGTTTAATGCCTTAAAAAGGCTTTGAAGCTTTGTTGAAGTTTCTTCTTTTAGACCCATTTTTGTGATGGTATCTTTGAAGTATTCTGCTTCTTTGTCTATTACCTCTTCTTCAGTCAGCTGTTCTCCCTCTTCTTGGTTTGTTACAAAAGTAGACCGGAACAGTGTGTCGAGGTTTCCCATCTTCTGTTCAAGCTTCATCATTTGTTCTTGCTTTTTAGAAGTGCCTGAAACAGTGATCTTTCTTTTCTTTAGCCTTTCATAGGCTTCATCAGTCTGCTGTTTAGACCATTTTGATATGGCTTCAGCAGTATCCATTTTCGCATCCACCAACTCCTTTCTCTTTCTCTTATATTCAGCAGTTAAGTCAGCAATGAGCTTTTCATATTTTCTCCAGTTAGGAGCATTCCTCTTCTTCGTAGGATCATTCTTAATCCTTTTAATCCTTTCTGCCTCACGCTTAAGAGCTACTACTGGCCATTCTCTGAACTGTTGTTCTTCAGCAGGATAGAATTTCTCTTTCATGATGTAGGCTAGATATTGTTTTCTTAACTCTTTCTTTTGATCAGCCTTTTCTTTGTTTAGGTCTTGTGCAAACCCTTCTATCTGCTTTACTTTTGTGAAGTAGAACTCCAGTCTTTTAGCAATGCCATCTTCGCTTAACTTTTCTTTTTCACTATCAACCTTGGCTTTTACATTGGCCTGCTTTGCCTTGAGTTTTAGGTAATCATCCATATCCTCTGGTGGCATGTAGCCTATGAGTGAGGAGAATCTTCTTTTTGAAGGATCCTCTTCTGTATAGAATTGCCTCATCTCATTTTTGATAGCTTCAAGTTCCAGTGGATTTTGTGCAGCATTAGGATCATATGTACCCTCATCAGCAGGTATTGGTTTTCTTATTCTGTTGAAAAGCCTTGGCTGTGAAGTAGAAGGGGTGAAAGCAGCGGTGGATGACTGACTAACAACTGCTGATATGTCAGCAGTTGTCTTCTGCTTTTGAGCAGGGGATGGACGTGGTGATGTTGGTGGTGATGGTGGTGAATCATCATCTGATATGAGATTTCTTCTCCTTTTTAATGAAGAAGCAGATGATGTTTTGGGTGGATCAGTGGTGGTAGATTGGATAGCAGTGGTTTGTGGCAGTGATTGACTGACAGTGGTTGAAACAACTTGTGTTTCAATCACTGTTGTCATTACAACAGATGTTGTAACATCTGTTGTCTTCTGTTTTATGACAGGAGGCAGTGGTGATGGTGTAATTGTGGATGATGATGGTGGAGCAGTAGTTGTAGTGGTGTGTGGTAGAGTGGTGTGTGTTGGGGGTGTGTGTGTTGATGAGATGGCAGCTGTTTGGCTACTGACAGCAGTTTTTGTAACTGCTGCTGCAGCAGTTTTTGTAACTGCTGCTGTATCAGCTGTTTGGCTAACAGGTTTTGAGACCTGTTTTTCTTTTTCTTTTTCAGGTTCAATATGAATGCCATGTTCAATTCCCTTTTTCTTCATTTGCTTCATTATCTCCCCCTTTTTGGCATTATCTGCAAGGGGGTCATCAAAGAATAGAAAAGTTGAAGGAGCCTTGCCAGTGGCAGTTTGGATACTGGCCTTAATAGCCTTGATATCTGCTTGACTATCCTTGAACCTTGATTCCATCATGTTTGACAGCATTTGTACTTGAACAGCATGCTTTTGATCAGCCATTTGTTGCTGTTTTTCAAGCATGGGTTGGAAGATATTCCAAAGCTCATTTGCAGCAGGTGCTTGTTGTGGAGCAGAGGCTTGAGCAGGAACAGCAGAGGATTGTGCTTTCTGAGCTTTTAAAATCTCTTGCACCATCTCCTTTATTTCAGAAACTGATTCTTCAAGTTTTTCCACTCTGCCCGTCAATTCCTGATATCTTGAATCATCACCCATTTTACTGGGATCATCTGAATCCCCACCTGTGGTGGTTATATCAATGTGTGACTTAGGAACAGAGTCCCAAAAATCATCCATTGATGCCCCTTGTTCTCGGTACTGGGGACTTCTTTCTTCGGCACTCGATAAACCTTTGATGGTACCAGTGGTTAGATCCAACTCACTGGTGGTCACCGAAGTTGCCATGGAAGAAATTGCCTTCAAGGGAGTCTTACTTATGAAAAAACTGTCCAACTGAGGATCTGTTGATCCACTAGTTGTAGTTGCTGCTCCACTTGAACTACTGACAGGAGTTACTTGTAACTCCTGCAGTGTAACCTCCTCAACTGTTGCTGGGATAGCAGAAGTATAAGCATCAGACCCAGTCACTTGTGGATATATACTCTCAGTGATAGGTGATAGAGAGGAACTGGTTTGTGTCTGTGCAATAGCAGCTGCATGCAACAGAGGTAGCATGGATTGTGGCATTATTATTGGTGAGGGGATGGGGGTTGAAAGAGACATGTCCTTGGGATCAGGACTGAGGAAGATGGATCCGAGTGGATTCAGAGCTTCATATTGTGGTGTCCCTGTTCTTACAACCTGATCCTTTTGTGAGGATGCAGGAGGAGTTTCGGTTATGGGTTGAGATCTTTCTTCCAACTGCTGTGAGGAAGTAGCAGCAGTGGTTTGTGGTGACTTTTGTGTTGTCACAGGCATTTCCTCTGGGATCTCGTCTTCCAGAGTTGCCTTTGTTTTGGGATTGGTGGGTTTTCTGGATGTTTTCTTTTTGGTCTTTTTAGTGGTGGCAGGTGTGGGTTTCAAAGCAGTGGGAGTGCTGCTATGATCACCTGGAGCAGTGGGCTCAGCAGCTGATACCTGAGGAGCAGTTGTAACCGCTAAAGTCTGCTCAGGTACCCCTGCTTTTGTTTTTATTGGTGCCATCATCCTTGAAAATGTTTCTTTTGTTATGCTTTTTATTTGACAATGAACACCTTGTTTGAGCAAATTTACATTTTTCTTTTCAAATTTTTGTTCAAAATAATAACTCAAAAATCTTGGAAAAAGTAAAAATGCTTTACTTTCAACGTTTTTCACCATGTCATTGAAAATCTCCTGGGAGTAGTTATAGTCTTTATTATTCAAAATAGCGTAACCCAGGCTTTGAATTTTCAATGGTATTTCGTTGAAAGATGTTGTTTTATTTGAAGCACACATCAAGAGTGTGTGAAATAAAAACCTGGGTGCAGATGGAAAATAACCCTTTTGTAGGGTATCTACCTTTGGTTCTTCTGCATAACCCCTTTTCATGAAGTCAGTTTTCATCTCGACTTTCTCAAAAGAGAGTTTACCTTCCTGATCGTTGAGATTAAAGACTTCGGAGATCGACTGTGGGGTTATTTGAACTGCTTTACCCTGTATTGAGGAGTTAATGGCTATGACTTTTCCGTCTTGTTTTTCAAGCGTCGCCTTTTTCCAAAACTCTCTCTGGGTTTGCAGATATATGGGAGCATTCACCGTCAACAAAGTTTTGTACTTTGATCCAGTTATTGCATCAATGATGGTGTCAAAGGTGTGATTATCAGTAGGTTTTGTGAGTAAACCCAGATAGTTGTGAGATTGTTTGAATGGTATTTCGATGGGTTCTTCAGCCGTTTGAGCGACCTCTTTGGAAGACGACGGTGATTTGGGTTTTGATTTTGATTTTGTCATTGTTGCGGAGAATAACGAAGGAAGATTTTGGAGATTTTGAGAAGAAGGGTTGGAAACTGCTATGAGAAGAGAATTTTTGGAATTCAATTCGACAGTGTAAAACCCTGTTTGGGGTTTAGGGCAGGGTTTTATTTAAAAATGATCGCTGATGTGGCAGCGGTTATTAAGATCTGAGGGCTAAAAACTGACCACGTGTCAAACACTGATGAAACGGATGAAGTATGGAGAACAGTTGTTTTCAGAGCCACTGACGTATCAAGCATCAGTGGTTACAACGGTAAAAATTATGAGCAGTGGATGATTTTTACTATCAGTAGATAGCATATCAGTGGATAAGACACTGATTTTGAACATCAGTGCTTTTCAAGAAAATGAGGGATCAGTGGTTAACTTTCAGCAGTGGACAGTATTTAGAGATCAGACGTTGGAACAAGACAGTGGTTAGGGTAAATGGTACAATTCTGAAGGACAGGTGTTTCAACAACAGTTTTGAAGATTTTCATTCAAGGTTTTGCCACATGTCAATTTTGAAAGACAGTGGATTAGTACCCCAGATGATGAAAAATTTTTACTAAGGCAACTCATTTTCGTTTAATATTCAATTAAAACATAAGCACCCTAGTAATTCAAGCACAGTTTGCAATCAATTTTTGATGGAAATTTTGGAGCAAGCCTGAGTATGACACGATCATGACATATGTACCATTTCCTTTTGACCCATTTATGAGGACACAGATACCACCAAAAATAAGGTATTACATCCTGACAGGAGCTGAAACTATTGCCAACAAAAACAAGCAAGAGTTCCAAATATATTATTAAAAAAAATGAATAATATATCCTGGTTATTTGAGAAAATCCTTTGAAGAAAAAATGATTAAAGGACTTTCTGAGAACAGTATCAAAAAGGATCTGGTATGTTTTCAATAGAAAGTATAATCATATCATTCTCAAGTTTTATGAAAAATGGTCAGTGGTTTTGACAATAGTAGTAGGAAAACTTTGAACACATATTGACCACTTGTTTGGTACCATTTTCTTTGTCAGTTGATTGCAAACCTGAGGACACATGGAGAAAAATTTTTGAACATTTGTCTAGTCCTCTTTGGAGTTCATTTACTGGAATCAAAACCTTTTTCTGAACAGATAAATGCACATAGTTGCTTAATTACCATTATTACCCTAAACTTTGACTCATAAGTGTTTTATGTTTATACTCTTTTCTTCTGACATCAGAAGTTTTGAGATGAACACACTTCGGAGTTTTTGTGAATATTAGTCCAAAATCATTCTACAGTAATGTTTTGAGAGACTTGATCATGTTTTCACAAGTTTTTCATCCAATCTCACATTACATATGATGCGGACTATGTTGACCTTTGTTTTCTTAATGTATTTGAACATAGTTGATTTTGTCCTTTTTAGGAACTCAACCTGTTTTCAACACATAAGATCTAAATAACTAAAGTTTTAATTTCCCTCTTTTAGTGTTAACAAAACAACAATGCTTTTATGAACATAGGTTTTGTTAATCTGAGGTTCATACTTTAGCATTTTAATAAGGTGACATCACAATTTTCATAACAGCAATTGAAATCAATTTTGAAAACATGAAATAATCCCATAGTTTACCAGATCTATTTTCAGATCTGAAAACTATGAGTGATTTGTGCATGAATTCACTTGTTGTGTGAAATTTGTGTGTCATATGACATCTTGGTTGATTTACAGAGTTTTTGATTAACTATTTTGAACATGATTTAATTGATACTCTGTTTTTCAACAAAATACAACCAACCTTAGTATCAATGAATTTTGAGCCAAACTGTTATGTCAAATTGATTGTTAGATCGAATTTGACTGTCCGTGCTCTGATACCAATTGTTAGGATCTGAGGCTCTCATGATAGTTTTTGTTTGTTTAAAATGAATGATCAATGAATATGAAAACATGTTAGGTACAGCGGAAGTGAAAACAAACTCTGTAAACACAATCAAAGGAGAAAATAGTTTGATAAACAATTGCTTCTCATAGAGTCAAATGATTTACAAATCAAAGCAAAAGATTACAGATATGCTTACAAACTATACTCCCCCTCAGCCTGATGCCCCAAGGTTGGTTGCACACAAGATAAAAGGATTAGACATGAGGAAAAGAACCCGCTCAGTCAATCAAATGTAACAGTACAGGGTATTGTTACATTTATAGGCAAACCAAACCACTGAGGTATCTCAGCTGACGTCACCATGAAAGCGACGTCTAACAGCCTAACAACCTGTATCTACTGTCTTTACACAAATACTGATGTCTAACAACTGATTGTAATTAAAATACAAATTATGAGGAAACAACTGCTTCACGTTCCACTGTTGTAGCCTAAGCCCTGATGCTTAACAACAACATCAGTGCTTTCTTCAAAGGTGATCAGTCCTTGAATGAGCAGTGTTTGTGTCTTCAGCAGCACTTAAGAGACAGCAGTAGATAAAGCAACAGAGTTTGTCTTCAGCAGTCTTTAGGATTACATCAGCAGTTGAAAGGGCACCAGCAGGTGATTATGAGCAGCAGATAGGGACCATCAGTTGTTATAACTCACTTTCAAGGGGAGAGCAAAGTGTAAACTGCTGCTTATTGTGAATCCTCTGTTGTGACCTGGTTTTGGCTTTACATTATCTGTTCCTCTGGTAGGGTTCAATCCCAACACTATACTACGCTCACGATGGGTGCACTTACCCAAGTGTGTGTTTAGTGTTAGTAGAATATCGTGTTTTATAAATTTAAAACTTGACTAATGCGTAAAATGGGCTCAAAATATCAATAAAAACATATCACGCTTCGCACACACCTGTATGCCACATCATTCAAACTACCACTACTCCAAACCCTACTTTTTCCTCCAATAATAAACCATTCCAAACTTCCACCTCATTATTGTAACAACCCTCAATAAAACTAACACCCTCATAATATTTCCGACACCCTAATATATTTTAAAATATCCCAATATGTCCCAAAATACACCCCATACGAGAAAACGGGCCTCAAATACATTAAATAGTATTAAAAATAATTAAAAATCAGATTTTGGGTCTAAGGCGGGCCGCGTAAGCCTAAGCCCAATCCTTACGCGGGCGGTTTAAAGGTTAAAACCTGAATTCGTTGATTTTTAAGTTTAGGCGGGCCGCGTAAGCTAACCTTAACATTTACGCGGGCCGCGTGAGATCAAAATGTGGCACAGCCCGGTGTGGCCACGTGGCCCAACACCCGGCAGGTCTAGTTGCTGACCCAGCCCAGCTACGCATTGACCTGGGGTCAACGCGGGCTGCGTAGGCCCTGTCCTTGTTTTACGCGGGCCGCGAGAAAGACAGCATTCAGCACTATATAAGAATGGCATCGGCTTTCAGTTCCGACCGCTCAAATCTTTCTTTCTTACTTAATTTCTGAATAGTAGAGATAATACGCGGGTATTATACCCCCTAATTAGCGAAGTTCTGCTCCGTTGTAAGTATTATAACCCCTGGATACGTATTAGATACGCTGCCCGATTGATCTAGGGTTCCGTAACGGCTGTCGTGGTTCTGCCCGACGTAGTCGTTGGAATGCCGTCTCGGGGAGGGTATTGCTAATGTTAAAATGGGTTATTATACTAACACGTGTGCTTTTGTGTAAATTATAGATTGTCACCAGGAAACCCTTACGAAAAATCTAAGACAGCAATGTGAGTAATCTCCTTTTTGTTAACAGTTTTTACAAAACCTTAACTATTTTACAATGCAGTTTAACAGTGATTGAGTCTTTGTAATTCTTCAATTACTGCCGGTATGTTGGGGTTTTGTATACAAAATTTACTACACTGTGAGTAGTAAGTCGGGACGACAATACGTTACCATTGGACAATGAGTTAGCCAATGTGTAATATGACCCACAAGTCAGGATTGACAGTACTAATGGAGTAATTGTGTAGATATAAACATTGTAATCGCTCTCAATACTGTTTAAATTAAATTAATGTTTCTTGATTAAACTGGGATTCACTCACCAGTATTTCCCACTGACAAATGTTTTTAAAACGCGTTTTAGGTAACACAATGTGAAAGCCAATTAGAAGCCAGCTGGACAGCACTGAAGGCTTGGAAAAGTGGCTATAAAAGTTACCTAAAAAAAGAAGGCGTTTTAATTCAAATAAGATGGGATTTATCCCTATAAATTAGTTTGTAATAAAAACTTGGGTTTTAACCCATTTGTTTAATGTTATGAAAATGTGGTATTTTACTCTGATAAATATTTCCTAACTACGGTCCTGATGAAAAATTCCGCTGCCAAATTAGACAATACGAGATACCACCGAAACTGGCTCGCGACCGCCCGTTCCCGGGGATCAGGGATCGGGGGTTGCGACAGAAGATGGTATCAGAGCTAAGCCACTGATTCAGCTACAGAGGTGTTCTGCTGACATCAAAATGTAAAGTGTTAGGAAATAAATTACGGAAATGCGTACATAATTGTATTTATTGTTATGTGTTATTTGACTATCTGTTAGTTTACTGTATGAGCGACCAAGGACCATCTGACGCGTACCGTCAATTGTCTGGTTCGCCTAGAAGCGAAGGCACCTCCTCTTCTCAGGCTGCCCTCTCAGGGTACTCTGCTGATATGGAAGAAGGAATCTTTGTGTTTAAGGCTCAGTCAGAAGAGCCATTTCCTCAGAAAAGAGGGGATGGTTCAGTAGAGGGGCACACGAGCATGGAAAACGTATGAAAAAGTTGCAAGATCAGAGGGTACTAGCAGCAGCCAAGAGAGAAACAGATGCCTATGCCCAGGATATGATAAATAGGGGTATAGCCAACATCCACACCCTAGTAACTACTGCAGCTGACCCTAATCTGGAGCAAATAATAGCACCCCAACCACAGCCACCAATCCCTGACCAACCGATGGAGATAGAAAACTCTAAAAACCAAGTAGAAATGCATGACTTCAATCCAGAAGAAATCCCTAGGGTACCAGCACCAAACCCCCTAGACCCAAATTACGATCCTTGCTGGGATGAAGTTAGGGACTATGTGCAACGCTACCCAATACATGAAGACACACCCATGCAGAATATAGGAGCCTATCCAGGTATGGACCCTTTAGATCCCTATTACCACGATGAATACATTAGGGAGATTTTAGAAGATCCTTACCGATTCCAGGTACCTACACCCCCACACCAGGAACCCGCACCCCAGATTCCAAACCCAGTCCTAGAACCTGCACCCCCAATGAGTGCAGAAAACGTACAAGAACTTAGGACATTTGGTGAGGAAATTTTAGAAAGCAGTGAGAGAATGAGACAGGTGGGAGAGCGACTCGTCTGGAAGTACGACGAGCGCAATATGGATTTTTGGATGAATCCATATCCGTGAATGTGATGGTAGGAGACGGTAATAGTAATAATAATAATATAATAAAATAAAATATGTGTGTACGGATGCCTACTACTATTAGTGTAATTCTATTTCAGTTGGTATTGTAATTTTTATTTCAGTACTGGTGTGTAATAGATGCATAATAGATTAATAGAGTAAAGTCGCAATGATCGACGCTTTTGGCAAAAATGCGTGTCATGTGATTGACTATATTAGCTATTATTTTGTGATATTAATATGGGGTAAATGTTTAAAATTCAGATGGCCGACGAAGGAAATCAAGGAAATCTGAATAACGATAACCAGAGTAACATTAACGTGGTTAATGAGAATCCGAGCATCAATAACAATGGAAACCAAATGGATAATAGTGTCGTTCAACACATAGTGGCACAAGGAATTATAGATGCAATGCCATTTATTATTCAAACGGTTCAAGAAGCAAATAATAAAAGTAAACATAAGCGACCAATTGAACCAGAAAACAGCGTGAACAATGGACCCGTACTTCAAGTGCCCATTCCCAAAAGAAGAAGAACCGTGTCTTACGGTTGTTCTTACAAGGAATTCTGGTCCTGCAAACCAATAGAATTCTCGGGCAATAAAGGACCCATTGCAACTCTACGCTGGATAGAGAAGACTGAGGCTTTTTTAAAAATAAGCAAGTGTGCTGAAAAAGACAAAATAATGTTTGCTTCTAATCTGTTTAAGAACTCAGCCTTAGAATGGTGGAACACTATCCTCCAATCAAGAGGAAGTGATAAGGTTTACAACATGGAATGGGAAGAATTTAAGAATATGGTAGAAAGGAAATTATGCCATCCCAATGAAAAGGAACAGATAGCTAATAAGTTTCTGAACCTTAGGATGACAGGGGTAGATAGTAAGGGGTATACTACTACATTCTTTGAATATGCTAGAATAGTACCAACCCTTGCATCACCTGAACCAGTATTAATATCCCGTTACATCTGGGGTTAATTGGAGAGATTAGACATGTAGTCAAGGCAGCTAGACCTCAAACTATAGAAGAAGCTGTATGTCACACCCCGACCACGTAAAACAACAAATCGTGGCGGAAACTGTCACACCCCCAAAATCCACCATGCGGAGTATCACCGCTTGGAGGCATGACATGACCAGGATCAAGCCACCAATCATATTGAACAATGTATTTAAGATGGATAAAATGCAACCACACAATGTAATTGGTGATCAAAAGCTAGTTAACCAAGTTCGAATTAAACAGCGGAAGCATTAAAGGTAAAAGCCCAAAACATAAGTAATAAGTTCTTAAGTTTAAATGTTTAACATGGGACTCAACAGTCCATGTCCCACAACGACCACGCCTCCCTGTGCAAGCTCCATGGATACCTAACGACCTGCAAGGCATGTAACAAGGAGTCAACAACAAAGTTGAGTGAGTTCACAGTTGGGTGTTCGTTTTAAGTTGTTTCAAAAACATGGTTTTCGTTTAGTTGGCTTACTTGCCGTGGGGGTTACCCCATAGTTGAAAATATGATTAACCAATTCCTTATTTCCCAAACCATGACCCGTGGGGGCTTCCCCATGTGAACCACTAGACCGTTACCATATCGACTACTGACGAAAGTAAGTTGTGCCCTACGTCAATATCTATCATCATTGACAGTTTGACATGATCCATTAGTACACGCTCGTCCGAACGGCACGGTGTGAGGTTTGTCAAACCTAATAGCGCTATTAACTAATGACCCGCTCGCCATTGGCCCGGCGATTAAGTCGATATAAAAATGAGGGACTTCATGATAGAGTTTTGTCTAGTAAGTTTAAGGTTGTTGTCCTACCCAAAGAGGATGAACGTACGTATTCTACCCAAGGAGAATACGCAGGATTAATATTGGCATCCTACCCATGGAGGATGGCGGTACATATCCTACCCAAGGAGGATATGTAGATTCCGTTTTAATTCTTTAACCCATTCCCAACCACCGGGAATCCCATGCCTTAGAAAGTGTGTGAACTCACCTTTGGTTGCTCGGTTTGACTCTATAAAATAGCTAACAATCGGTGTTGGTCAATCACGTCCTAGTATGATTACCACTTAGTTTATTAGTGACTTCAAAAAAGCACGAAGTTCCTACACACATCTACCACATAACATGCACTCACTTTAATAGTTCACGCCCATATAAACATTCCACTTATAGCTACTCAAGAGCAAGCATACGATATTGCACATAACACTTTCATTGACATATAACACGTTAGATCATTATCGGATAACATAACCGACATTTAGACATGCAAATCACTAGTTATATTGTTTCAGCTTGATCATCCAAAACTGGACTGTTTTCGGGTATTTTAATAAAATAGTTAACTTACTCCAAAAATTACCAAACTTTTACAGAATGTTTTAAACAATCCAAATATTACTTTGTAAAAATATCGGGATCCAATTCATTACCAATATTTTATAAAAAATCATTTACCGGACTGCAATCAGATTCATTACTTTCTGACTGCAGTCCACGAAATAATTCATTTAAAATTCATCGTAAGTCCGATTGATGAAATTCCAGTTGGAGCATTACAACAACATCAGTGGTCATCTACAGTACAAATTTCATGAGCTAATTCTACACAGATTTCAAGTTATGATGAAAAACATAACACACATTTTCTGCAGAAAAAACGCAGCTTTTGCTGCTGTGAAAAACGACCCTTTAAAAATAGCAAACGAAGTCCAAAAATTATGATTCCAGTGCCATTAGAACCGTATTTCGAAATAACACATTATAGGCTCAAGAAAATCAATTTTTCGTTAAGTTACGACCTGGTTACAGCCAACTGAAGGCGGCTGTAACAGTTTGACAGCTTCCTGTTTTCAGCTTATAGCGCTCTAACGCAAGTTCTATTTGTTCCGTTAACATGTTTAGTGATCAACAACGACATTTAACATCACTTGCAGCAGGTTATTGTTTATTTAACTCAGATTTATCATGTCAAGTACCATTGTTCATAACAGATTTCTAGAGTACAAGCTTTCATCAAGTAACCATCATCAACATAAACAAGACAACATCATACTAGCATTATTTCATCCTATTATATCTTTTAACCATTAAAGTAGAAGTAAACAAGGTTAATCAAGAACTTACAACTAGCTTTAAGCTAGGGAAGATCTCTAGTGAAAAAGATGATGAAGAGGGGATGATGAAAGCAAATGAGAAGGATTCTCCAAGACCTTCAAGCTCCAAACTCCATGTATCACCTTCTAGACTTGAATGAGCTTGGAATTGGAATGATATGGTGGTGACAAGGTGGTGGTGGTGGTGGCGGTTATAGAGGGAGCCGAGAGGAGAGGGAGAGAGTGATGGATGGGGAGTGAAGATATGAAGTGATGTTGAAATCTCAAGACCATACTTATAATCTTGTCCTCATATTTTGGCCATAAGATCAAGCAACAATCTTCTCAAATCTTATAGGATCTTAGCAAGATCACACAAGATCATGGGTGATCTATGGTGGGGTCCTCATGACCGATTACTAGTATGGGGGGGGGGGGGGGCTAAGTGTAAAATTTCATGGTAAGTGGTAAATACTAGTTCAAATCCAAGTATATGATTACATATGTTAGTTAGTGGATATTCTAGTGGGTGTTATGGTGTTCGGGGATCATAACTAGCCAAGAAATAATTAAACAATGTTTCTTGCAATATTTTGGTGTCCCGGGTAATGTCCGGTTGTTCGGTTAGATACCTGTTCGTTAAAGTGCTAAGTTGTTCCGTTTAGTGTCTTTTATGTATCTTTTTGTAACACTTTTAATTCTCAACACTTAGGAAAGCATACAGGACCATTTAGTCAATTTTCTGCACAAGACTAGTATGTTAACAAGCACATGTAACTATGACGCAGTAATCAGAAAGCAGTTAAGTAATTCAGCACAGTCGTCAAGCACTTTAATTAACATTAATTAATCGTACGGGTACATGTAATTATGAGGGTTGTCACATTCTCCCCTTGTTAAGAAAATTTCGTCCCGACATTTAGCACGTGGTTACTGAGGAAGCTAGTTAAGTTGCGTGGTTTCCTGGTTTTCCTGGGGTGTCACATCATCCCCCCGTTGGTTTGGAATTTCGTCCCGAAATTCTGCAGTAGCTTCAGCCTCAGTAGTGGTTGCACTTTTCTTAAACAACTGGGGATACTTGAGTTTCATTTGGTCTTCTCGTTCCCAGGTATACTCTGGGCCACGACGGGAGTTCCAACGAACTCGAACAAGAGGTATTCTGGTACGCTTGAGAATCTTAATGTCTCGGTCTGTGATTTCAACTGGTTCCTCGACCAATCGCAACTGGTCGTCGATTGTGAGCTCCTTTAAGGGAACTATGAGGGTCTCATCTGACAAACACTTCTTCAGATTCGACACTTGGAAAACATTGTGAACTTCGTTGAGTTCTTCAGGTAGATTCAACTTGTAAGCGACTTTGCCAATTTTCTCAATGATTTCGAACAGTCCGACATAACGCGGATTGAGTTTGCCTCGCTTGCCAAAACGAACTACACCTTTCCAAGGTGAGACTTTGAGTAGCACCCGATCCCCAACCTGGAACTCGAGTGGTTTCCTGCGCTTATCAGCGTAGCTTTTCTGACGGTCACGAGTTGCCGCCATTCGTTGTCGTATCTGAGCGATCTTCTCGGTTGTATCTACTACAAGTTCTGGGCCTGTGATTTGGCTGTCACCAACTTCTGCCCAACAAAGAGGTGATCGGCATTTACGTCCGTACAATGCCTCAAACGAAGCGACCTGGATACTGGTGTGGTAGCTTTGTTATACGAAAACTCCACTAACGGGAGGTGTCTTTCCCAGCCATTACCAAATTCGATTACACATGCCCTAAGCATGTCTTCAAGGGTTTGGATGGTGTGTTCAGATTGCCCATCCGTCTGTGGATGATATGCCGTGCTCATGTCTAATCGAGAGCCAAAGGACTTGTGCATAGCTTGCCACAATTCAGATGTAAAAAGCGAGTCACGATCAGAAATGATGGAGATTGGCACTCCGTGCCTTGATACTACTTCCTTTAGGTAGATGTCTGCTAGAATAGAAAACTTGTCGGTTTCCTTGATAGCCAAGAAGTGTGCAGACTTAGTCAATCGATCCACTATCACCCAAATGGTGTCATTTCCGCGTTGCGATCTAGGCAGGCCAGTAACGAAATCCATGGAAATTTTCTCCCATTTCCATGTCAGGATCTCTGGTTGTTGGAGTAGGCCTGATGGTTTCTGATGTTCAATCTTGACTCTCGCACAGGTCAAACATTTACTAACGTAGGTTGCTATGTTGGCTTTCATACTAGGACACCAATACGTAGTCTTGAGATCCGGTACATCTTATCCGAACCAGGATGTATCGAATAACGAGTCTTGTGCGCTTCATCCATCACAAGCTCGCATAAGTTTCCGTAAAGTGGGACCCAAATGCGCCCTGTTACATAGTAGGCGTCGTCTTCCTTTTGTTCTAACCGCTTCCTCGATCCTCGTAAGGACTCAGCCCTGATGTTTTCTGCTTTCAATGTTTCGACCTAAGCATCTCGTATCTGAGTAGGAAGACTAGATTGGTTGGTAAGTTGTAACGCTCGCACACGTTTAGGTATAGTATCCTTTCGACTGAGGGCGTCGGCCACAACATTGGCCTTGCCCGGATGGTACTTGATCGCACATTCGTAATCATTCAAGAGCTCGACCCATCGACGTTGTCGCATGTTTAACTCCTTTTGCTTGAAGATATGCTCGAGACTCCTGTGATCGGTGTAAATGGTGCACTTGGTACCGTACAGGTAATGTCTCCATATCTTAAGCGCGAAGACAACTGCTCCAAATTCCAAGTCGTGCATAGTGTAGTTCCTTTCGTGAACCTTAAGTTGGCGCGATGCGTAAGCAATGACCTTGTCACGTTGCATCAACACGCAACCAAGTCCGTGTATGGAAGCGTCGCAATAAACCACAAAGTCATTTGTGCCTTCAGGCAATGAGAGGATAGGCGCGCTACAAAGTCTATCTTTTAAGTGCTGAAAGGCAGATTCCTGTGCATCACCCCAACGGTAGGTGACACCCTTCTGAGTCAGTGAAGTGAGAGGTTGCGCAATCTTGGAGAAATCCTTGATAAACCTTCTGTAATATCCTGCCAAACCCAAGAATTGGCGGATTTCTGTTGGTGTACGGGGTGCAGGCCAGTTCTTGATCGAATCAACCTTGGATGGGTCCACATGAATCCCATCCTTGTTTACCACGTGGCCTAGAAATTGGACTTCGCGAAGCCAGAAGTCACATTTCGAAAATTTGGCATACAACTGCTCTGTTCGAAGAAGTTCCAAAATAAGCCTCAAGTGTTGCTCGTGTTCTTCCTGACTCTTTGAATAGATCAGGATATCGTCGATGAAAACTATAACAAACTTATCCAGGTAAGGTTTGCACACTCGGTTCATGAGATCCATGAAGACCGCAGGTGCATTCGTCAATCCGAAAGGCATAACCAAAAACTCGTAATGCCCATAACGAGTCCTGAATGCTGTTTTAGAGATATCCTCATCTCGGACTCTCAGTTGATGGTAACCTGATCTTAAGTCAATCTTGGAATAGAAACTCAACCCTTGCAACTGGTCGAATAAGTCATCAATGCGTGGAAGAGGATAACGATTCTTCACGGTCACCTTGTTGAGTTTGCGGTAGTCAATACACATTCTGAAGGTACCGTCTTTCTTGTTCACAAATAGTACCGGAGCTCCCAAAGGTGAAGAGCTAGGGCGAATAAAACCCTTGTCCAATAGCTCTTGTAGTTGCGAGGACAGCTCTTCAAGTTCTGATGGAGCTAGACGATAAGGTGCACGGGCAATGGGTGCTGCTCCAGGAGCTAGCTCGATTTGAAACCCGACTTGTCGATGAGGCGGAAGACCAGGTAATTCCTCAGGAAATACCTCAGGAAAGTCGCGCACAATAGGAATGTCTTCTATCTTCTTTTCCTTCGAGGATGTATCAGAAACGAGGGCTAGAATAGCAGTGTGGCCCTTCCGCAACCACTTCTGGGCCTTAAGGAAAGAGATGATGCCCACAACAGCACCACTCTTGTCACCACGAATCACGAGGGGTTCTTCACCAGAACAAGGGATGCGGATAATCTTCTCGTTGCAAAGAATTTCCGCTTGCTGATGAGATAACCAATCCATCCCAATAACAACGTCGAAACTACCCAGAACGATAGGAATAAGATCGATAGAGAAGGTCTGACCAGCTAAGACGAGGTTACAACCCTTAACTATGTGTGTAGCTCCAAGACTTTTACCGTTTGCTAGTTCTACCGTGTGTTTGGTGTTCAAAAGTGTTGGAGTGCGCTTAAGCATTTGGCTAACCTTTAAGGACACATAACTAGTATCGGCACCCGAATCGAATAAAACAGTAACAAAGAAGTCATCCAGAAGAAACTTACCCATCACCACGTTGGGATCGTTCCTTGCATCACCCTGACCAATCACGAAGGCACGACCTCGGGCTCCATTGCCATTATTGTTACCCCCGTTGTTGCCTCCATTGTTGTTCCCGTTTCCTTGGTTGTTGTTGTTCTGATTCTGGTTCAGCTGAGGACAGTTCCTCTTAAAGTGGCCTTCAGCGCCACACTGAAAGCATCCTTTATTGCCCTGTTGTTGCTGCTGGTGGTGGTTTTGTGGAGCTTGTTGTTGTTGTTGGCGATTCTGAATTGCTGGTCGTGCGCCCCTGCAATCCTTTGCTTCATGACCAAACTTGTTACACCTCAGACAACGACCCTTGTAGCACTGCCCGCTATGATGCTTGTTGCACTGGTTGCACTTGGGGTGGTTCCCTCGGTATCCACCCTGTCCTTGAATACCAGAAGATTGCTGACCAGGACTCTGGTAGTTATCAGTCTTTCGCTGCTAGGACTGAGACTGAACTGAAGTAGAACCCTTGCCCGAATTTCCATCCCACTTGCGCTTGTTATCACTGGGAGCATCAGTAGTAGTAGCGCTAATACGCTTGGGCAGCTTGTTCTGCTCAACTGCCTGATCAGTGAGACGATGAGCCAACCGGATGATTTGTTGAATGGTGCCAAGGTTAGCTGAGGTCACGTGACTCTGAATTTCTGGCACTAAGCCCTTAAGGTACAGCTCTATACGCTTGATAGGAGGATCCACCATAGTAGGTCACAAGATAGCTAATTCGTTCGATCTCTTTGTGTATGCCTCGATTTTAGACCCCGTCATCTTCAAATTGAAAAATTCCACCTCTAGCTTGTGGATGTCGTCACGACTACAGTACTCTTCTTTGATCAAATCTTTGAAGTCGTTCCATGGGGTGGCATTAGCAATCGCCAACCCTAGCAGTTGGACCTGTGCTTTCCACCAGGTCAACGCAACACCTTCAAGTGTTCCAGTAGCATATTTCACCCTACGATCTTCAGGGCATTCACACATCTCAAAAACAGACTCAATCTTCTCGAACCAGTGAAGAAGACCTACAGCTCCTTCTGTGCCGCTGAAAGTACTAGGTCGGCAATCCATGAACGTTTTGAATGTACATATGGGAGGTTGAGCATGCTGACCTGTCGCGCGAGAACGAAAAGATAAGATTAAACACGAGAGTTGGTTCGCAAGAGTAGGATCTAAACATCCTAGGATAGGTCGAAATAGCAGGTTATACCTCCTACTGGAGCTGCTGCGAGTGCCTCAGCAACTCGTTCATTGATCAAAGTCGTCAACTGGGCTTGAGTCAGGTTGATACCACCACGTCCTCTGCGTCCGTTCATGATCTTCACAACGAAGTAACGTAAGTGAGAAAAGTGTTGCGAAAGTGCGTAAGTGTGGGACGACAGAAGAGAGTAAGCACACAAGGTTCAAATAGCAGTTATCACGTTAACTAATGCACTCTGTGAACTATCTAACCGACAATATAAACATAATTCATACCACCTATTGTGTCGAGTCTTGCACGTGGAGCGAAGCGTCATTGTGGATCGTTGAGCACTAAACAGGTTATAGTCTGGTTTTTATCAAAAAGCTTTTTCCCTTTTTAAAACCAAGTTCACTATAACCAATGGCTCTGATACCAATCTGTCACACCCCCAAAATCTACCATGCGGAGTATCACCGCTTGGAGGTGTGACATGACCATGATCAAGCCACCAATCATATTGAACAATGTATTTAAGATGGATAAAATCCAACCACACAATGTAATTGGTGTTCAAAAACTAGTTAACCAAGTTCGAATTAAACAGCGGAAGCATTAAAGGTAAAAGCCCAAAACATAAGTAATAAGTTCTTAAGTTTAAATGTTTAACATGGAACTCGACAGTCCATGTCCCACAACGACCACGCCTCCCTGTGCAAGCTCCATGGATACCTAACAACCTGCAAGGCATGTAACAAGGAGTCAACAACAAAGTTGAGTGAGTTCACAGTTGGGTGTTCGTTTTAAGTTGTTTCAAAAACATGGTTTTCGTTTAGTTGGCTTACTTGCCGTGGGGGTTACCCCATAGTTGAAAATATGATTAACTAATTTCTTCTTTCCCAAACCATGACCCGTGGGGGCTTCCCCATGTGAACCACTAGACCGTTACCATATCGACTACTGACGAAAGTAAGTTGTGCCCTACGTCAATGTCTATCATCATTGACAGTTTGCCATGATCCATTAGTACACGCTCGTCCGAACGGCACGATGTGAGGTTTGTCAAACCTAATAGCGCTATTAACTAATGACCCGCTCGCCATTGGCCCGGCGATTAAGTCGATATAAAAATGAGGGACTTCATGATAGAGTTTTGTCTAGTAAGTTTAAGGTTGTTGTCCTACCCAAGGAGGACGAACGTACGTATTCTACCCAAGGAGAATACGCAGGATTAATATTGGCATCCTACCCATGGAGGATGGCGGTACATATCCTACCCAAGGAGGATATGTAGGTTCCGTTTTAATTCTTTAACCCATTCCCAACCACCGGGAATCCCATGCCTTAGAAAGTGTGTGAACTCACCTTGGGTTGCTCGGTTTGACTCTATAAAATAGCTAACAATCGGTGTTGGTCAATCACATCCTAGTATGATTACCACTTAGTTTATTAGGGACTTCAAATAAGCACGAAGTTCCTACACACATCTACCACATAACATGCACTCACTTTAATAGTTCACGCCCATATAAACATTCCACTTATAGCTACTCAAGAGCAAGCATACGATATTGCACATAACACTTTCATTGACATATAACACGTTAGATCATTATCGGATAACATAACCGACATTTAGACTTGCAAATCACTAGTTATATTGTTTCAGCTTGATCATCCAAAACTGGACTGTTTTCGGGTATTTTAATAAAATAGTTAACTTACTCCAAAAATTACGAAACATTTACAGAATGTTTTAAACAATCCAAATATTACTGTGTAAAAATATCGAGATCCAATTCATTACCAATATTTTATAAAAAATCATTTACCGGACTGCAATCAGATTCGTCACTTTCTGACTGCAGCCCACGAAATAATTCATTTAAAATTCATCGTAAGTCCGATTGATGAAATTCCAGTTGGAGCATTACAACAACATCAGTGGTCATCTACAGTACAAATTTCATGAGCTAATTCTACACAGATTTCAAGTTATGATGAAAAACATAACACACATTTTCTGTAGTAAAAACGCAGCTTTTGCTGCTGTGAAAAACGACCCTTTAAAAATAGCAAACGAAGTCCAAAAATTATGATTCCAGTGACATTAGAACCATATCTCGAAATAACACATTATAGGCTCAAGAAAATCAATTTTTCGTTAAGTTACGACCTGGTTACAGCCGACTGAAGGCGGCTGTAACAGTTTGACAGCTTCCTGTTTTCAGCTTATAGCGCTCTAACGCAAGTTCTATTTGTTCCGTTAACATGTTTAGTGATCAACAACGACATTTAACATCACTTGCAGCTGGTTATTGTTTATTTAACTCAGATTTATCATGTCAAGTACCATTGTTCATAACAGATTTCTAGAGTACAAGTTTTCATCAAGTAACCATCATCAACATAAACAAGACAACATCATACTAGCATTATTTCATCCTATTATATCTTTTAACCATTAAAGTAGAAGTAAACAAGGTTAATCAAGAACTTACAACTAGCTTTAAGATAGGGAAGATCTCTAGTGAAAAAGATGATGAAGAGGGGATGATGAAAGCAAATGAGAAGGATTCTCCAAGACCTTCAAGCTCCAAACTCCATGTATCACCTTCTAGACTTGAATGAGCTTGGAATTGGAATGATATGGTGGTGACAAGGTGGTGGTGGTGGTGGCGGTTATAGAGGGAGCCGAGAGGAGAGGAAGAGAGTGAGGGATGGGTAGTGAAGATATGAAGTGATGTTGAAATCTCAAGAGCATACTTATAATCTTGTCCTCATATTTTAGCCATAAGATCAAGCAACAATCTTCTCAAATATTATAGGATCTTAGCAAGATCACACAAGATCATGGGTGATCTATGATGGGGTCCTCATGACCGATTACTAGTATGGGGGGGGGGGGGCTAAGTGTAAAATTTCATGGTAAGTGGTAAATACTAGTTAAAATCCAAGTAAATGATTACATATGTTAGTTAGTGGATATTCTAGTGGGTGTTATGGTGTTCGGGGATCATAACTAGCCAAGAAATAATTAAACAATGTTTCTTGCAATATTTTGGTGTCCCGGGTAATGTCCGGTTGTTCGGTTAGATACCGGTTCGTTAAAGTGCTAATTTGTTCCGTTTAGTGTCTTTTATGTATCTTTTTGTAACACTTTTAATTCTCAACACTTAGGAAAGCATACAGGACCATTTAGTCAATTTTCTGCACAAGAGTAGTATGTTAACAAGCACATGTAAGTTTGACGCATTAATCAGAAAGCAGTTCAGTAATTCAGCACAGTCATCAAGCACTTTAATTAACATTAATTAATCGTACGGGTACATATAATTATGAGGGTTGTCACAGAAACGTCCGGGAGTGTTGCAACAGAATCATTGTTTCACAACACATGGAATTTAGAATATTGTTTTATTACATAAAAAGTTACATTGTTTTGGAATTTGATCAACAAACAGTACAATTGTCGTTCATGTTTTTATAATTACTAAGGCTAGTGTCCATCCTATGTAAAGCAATTAACAGTCGTCACGAAATAAACCTGAAACATATGTGAAAGTAAATACGTCAGCATAAAAATGCCTGTGAGTAACATAGGTTTTGTGAATTAGATTCATGGCTTTGGATCATATAAGAAAGGATTATATGTTTATAAAAGTAGCCATGAATCCTTGATAAAAGTTTGGTTTCTATAACACTTTGCATTGATATAAAAGTTGTAGTCTACATAAAAATATACCTTGGTTTTAAGAAAGTCGGATAAGTAATATATTAAAATATATTTTAGTTTCAAAACAGTTAAACAGATAGTATATCAAATACACTTTAGTTGTTAAAATAATAGTTTTCGGTAGTATATCATAAGTATACTTTGGTTTGGTAAATAACATATCAACTATGTTTTAGTAAATAACAAAATATATGTTGGATTTGTACATAGTATATCAAATTATACTTTAGTAAATAATAGCATATCAAATTATGCTTTAGCAAACAGTATCACGTTGGTAGTATATCGAAATATACCATAAATCGCGATTTAGCAATACATTCAAACCTTAGTGCATCAAACTACACTTTAGAGACTATAGAAATACCACAAAGGCAAATTCTATTTGGATAAAATTTGGTTTCTGACGTTCCATACAACAGGAATGGGGTGTCTAGTCCTATAGCGCTATATCGTACAACCAATCGGCTTGATCATTGTTAATGAATGTATAAATAAACATATGAACAAACAAATAGTCGTAACAAACTTTGGAAATCAGTGTTTAAACCATGTATAATAGTTCAATTCGTCAAAAGATAGTACTTATGCATGTGTAATCATATAGTCGAAATCATGAAAATAATGAATAGGCACATATGTATCACCCCAAAACATTTGAAAGCAGTAAAAGAGAGGACTATGTACTCACCTTTGGGTGCGTTTTTATATGTTAACACAATCCCTCAAATTGTTTATTCGTCCTAAATTAAATAAGAACGATTTAATAATCAAAACTCACAAAAATACCGAAGTTTCTCCGATACTTAGAATTTTCACATAACTTTGAGATCTTCTCGAAAAGTTATTATTCTTGATTATATTGGTGTATTTATATATATATATATATATATATATATATATATATATATATATATGAGTTCATATATATTTTAAAAACTTTGCGACTAGAACGATTTTATTGGTGACCCTCATCATGTTATAAGCAATATATCTACGATTTGCGCGTCGTAATATATATACTCAAATGTAACATACTAATAACAGCGTAATACACATAATCTTGTCAACACTAACACATCATCATACACATATTGTAAAACACATAGCACATTGTAACACATAAAATTTACCCATGAACAACCCATTCTAGTGTATGTCGAAAAACACTTATTTTAGCTATTCGGTAACATTTTTTGGGCGTCGGAAGTCACGTATGACTAACCAAACATCAAGTAAACTTAATATAAGTTAAAATACTTTATTTTATATCAAAAATATCAGTTTACTTACTGATCTAAAACAGTTTTATAAAAATCCTCCGAAAAGCCAATTTTTAACCGTTTTACCGCATAGTTTTGCATCAAACGTTACCCTAACCATACCAAATCGAAAAGACTTGATATTTTAACATAACCCATGTTATTTACTGAATAAAATAGTGGTTATACTCATGATAGTGCAGGTCTCACATAAAGCACATAAATCATGCAAATTTCACATATTTTACCACTTTTTAAGCTATATGTACAACATGCAAAGCTATCAAACCTATGACAAAGTTTCATGCCATTATAATATACCAAATAATGTTATTTTTAGTGTTCATAATCTGTTCTAAAACACTTTTGTCATACAATCATTTTTTATCATTTCTTGAGCTTTAAATCAACATGTCATCTTATGTACAAGTGTCTAAAGCATACTATCATATTATCAACATTTCATATGAGTTTAGATGCATTAAAAATGTGATTTATTCATGTTTATTTGCTGATGTATTTGAACATTTATCATATCATACCCAAATCATCCAACACTTGCATTTTAACTATCATCCAAGAACAAGCAACAACTTAAACAAGTATTTATCAAGAAATCAAACCCGAAACTCATACACCCATATATATATATGTACGGTTCATATACACACATATACATCACCATTTTTATTTGTATCAAGACCCATTTCATTTTAGATTTCAAGTTTGTGAAAATTCCAAGATTCAAGAGAAACTTCAAATCATCAAGAACAACCAAGAATCAAGAGTATGATTTAAACATAAATGTTATACCTTCAAGATTCAAGTAGGTTGTGGGGTGAGATTTTGATGATAGGGAGCTTGAAATCACTTGAATACACCTTGGAAACTCCTTTGTATCTTCACACCAACTTGAAATTAGCTTGGAATGGAGCTTGATTATGAAGAACAAGGTTGGAAAAGATGAAGATGGTGATGAAGGTGGGGGTTACGGTTATGGAGGGGAGAGAGAGGAGAAGTTTGAGTGTTTGTGTGAGTGAGAAATGATCTTTGAAAGATTATATAGAAGATATGGAAGATATTCATAGATTACATGCACCAACACTTGGCCAAACAAGATCAAATATGATATTTGCAAGATTTATGAAATATTTTGGTGGGGGGCACCCTCCATGTGACCGTAAGTTTGAGAAGGGGGGGGGGTTAAGTGTAATTTTGGTTGGTAAATTAGATAAAAACAGGTGTTTAACTGGATACCGGGTATTTTATCTAGCGTTTAAATCCCGGTTTATGGCGTTCTAAATTATTTTTATTACTCTTTAAAAATAAACTCGCCAAAATATTACTGAAATAAATTTCAGTTGCCGAGGCTGGCTGCATTGTCTGCGTTTTGCAGTATAAGCACTGTGTTGCGCAGTAACACGCGGTACGTGCTTAACCTTGAAAAATAACGTTTTTAAGCGTTTTAATTTATTTTTCAACACGAACCTGATTAAAAATAAAATTTTAATCATAACAGAATATTTTTGGGATTTAAATATTATCCGGGCGGTCACCAACGTTCGTTTCGCAGTTTTGTCGTAATTAGTTCTAAAGTTCGAACAAACATGTTTTTGCCATACCGAATCCTTCGAAACTTATTTCTAAGTTATGTAAAGGGTATTTAGGGTACGTTAAGCCTATGTCGCTGTTCCGGAGTGTTTGTTACATTAAACTGGTTATATTTACGCATCAGATCGCGCATAACCTTCCAGAAACTGATTTAAAGCTCGAAATCGAACAAGAATTGATATGTGCAAACGATACACATATTTATACAAATCCCAAGTATGAAATATAACATTTCATTGGTTTGGTATTTGTTTGATGGTTGAAGTGACACAGGTGTCACACTGTAGAACTAGCGAATACCTTGACAGATGAATTAATCCGTACTAGAGAAGAAGAACAGAGGAGAAACCTAACCCAAAGGCTTACTCAAGAATTTCGTTCTGGGAATTACAACCGTAGGAATATGGGTTCTGTGACACCTGTGTCACTGCGACCATCAAACAAATACCAAACCAATGAAATATTGTATTTCATATTTTGGACTTGTATAAATATGTGTATCTTTTGCACATATCAACTCTTGTTCGATTTCAAGCTCTAAATCGCTTTCTGGAAGGTTATACGCGCACTGATGCGTAAATATAACCAGTTAATGCAAAGAACACTCCGGAATAGTGAAATAATCTTAACATACCTTAAATAACCTTTACATAACTTAGAAATAAGTTTTGAAGGCTTTGGTATGGCAAAAACAAGTTAATTCGCTCACAGGGACTAAATTTGACAAACTGCGAAAGTATGCCAATTTGAACTATAACGAACATTCCGGAACATGACCATAAGTTAAACACACCTTAAATATCCTTTATATAGCTTAGAAATAGGCTTTGAGGGGTTCGGTGTGCTAAAATAAACTTTTGGGTCATTCAGGGACTAAAAGTGCCAAAAAGTGCACAAGTTTGCACTTTCGCGCATAACTTACGTTCTGAATACATCCGGACATCCAAAAATTTATGTAAGCACTAAAATATTTTATTTTAGTGTTTGGCATAAGAGAAATCCATTCGTCACGCAATTTAGATCGTTTTTCGCGCTTATGCGCATTCCGTCGTAATTAAGCGAACATCGCGATCGTACGACCAAACGAACTGACATCCGGCATATTTTTGAGCATATTTCTTGTCCACAATGTTTAGGCATCCTTGTGGAGCCTTGAAAATGATTTAACGAGCCTTAAACATGTCAGAAATGGCCTTAATACGCAACGGGGACTGAAAGGTGAACATTTGAAAGTGTTTGCTGATCAGGGGGACCCTGCGTGACGCCTAGCCCCCTTGGCGTCACGCGAGGCCCCTTCTGATCAGAAAAAGCCATTTAAACACATGATTAACATCCCCTAACACCCTCCAAAGGTCAAGTGCCACATGTTAATCTCTTATGGTGGCCAAATTCAGTAACCACAACATTCCAACAAGTGTAGGGATGTGATCATTCCCTCTTCTCCAAGAAATGATCCTAACGGTGAACCGAAAACTATAAATACCCACCTCCACCCTTCACTTTTCCTCACAGGAATCTGATCTTATGTGCTCTAAGTTGAAACCTTTGTTTCATACCTGAGCTATTTTGATCTAGATTAGCATTCGGGGACCCTTTGTAAGTGTTCCTTCGTTCTTTTATTGCTTTTCGAGTCCGAAAGTCAAAATTTGTTTGACTTTCTGCATTGACCAGTTTATGGTCAATGCGAAGTTCGTTTGAACTTCGCAACGTGATTGTAATCACGATGGTTATAGTCCCTTGTGACTATGCCTACTGATTACCACGTTGTCTAGGGTCGTAAGGGTAAGCGATCTAAATAATCGCTTATACCTTCGAACCCGACCCATTTGGTCGATCATTAGGATCCGACCAAACACATTAGGTGACCATAGTATATAGGGAATAACCTTCCGAGGTTATACCTTATGGTCGCTTCGTTTAAGTAGTTGTATGATAGGTAGTTTATATGCCTTAGGTAAATTACCAAAATACCCCTTTGATGCCAAAATTCATTTTAAACATATGTAACATAACTTTTGACATCTAAACTGATTTGACAACAATATTAGACATGTTAAGGCATATGTTACTTGTCATAGGACTAGTTAGGCGGTCCGAACGCGTTTCACGCGAACGACGCGTTAAAATAGCATAAGCTACCTAAACGGGTCGTAATGGGTCGTAAGCACTTAGGCTAAGTTTCATTTAGTATGTAGGCTTTGTTAAACCATACTACATGAGTTCCAATACTCATTTGGTTTGCGAGCCCTCATTCTATCCGATCTTCCGATATAGGTCCGGTTTATTAACATAGTTACCTATATTAGGTGTCGTTTGATTCCGAGATCTCTAGCATTGTTTGGTGGTTACCTTAGGACTTCTGAGCAATCTCAAGTGAGTACATAGACCCCTCTTTTACTGTTTTCCAAACATTTTGGGGTGGAACACATGTGCCTACTTGTTACTTTCATGCTTTCCTGTTTTCACATCATATACCTGCTATGTTCGTTAGTACATTATAGTACATGATTTCATTACAGTTCATGCTATGTATGCCCATTATGTGCGTACTTAGTACATTGTTTCACATTACATTTCATGCTATGTATGCCCATTGTGTGCGTACTTAGTACATTGTTTCACATTACATTTCATGCTATGTATGCCCATTGTGTGCGTACTTAGTACATCGCTTCACATTACAATTCATGCTATGTATGCCCATTGTGTGCATACCTTATACATTATTTTACATTACACTTATGCTTTGTATGTCCATTGTGTGTATACTTAGTACATTTGTTATTCATCACATACTTACATTTTGACATTTATAGACACAACTCATGATTTACATTAGACATAGACATTCGACATGGTTTTCACACAAAAATTTTGACATCTGATTATACATAAACATTTTCTACAATTGTTAAACATTACATCTTGGTGGTTTGGTTTGAGTAAGTGATTTAAGTAACGAGGCGTGTGTAATATGATACAAGCATGGTGGATACGCCGCTGGTACTTCCTATATATAAGTGTTTGTATGGTATCACATATTGTAGCGTTATTTAAATCATTTCAATTTGAGACATATAACATTTTATACAAATAACATACTTTTCACAAGACATTGAATTACAAACAACTTATCTTATATAAACTCATTTTACATGGTTATCCATTTAACCATACATTATTCTCTTATTTATACATATCATCTGATCTTATCGTTTTTCAAATGATTTACAAGACAAAGCAAATTACAAGGTTCATGACTAAACATTTTCTCAAACATAAGTCATGAATTCTGTTTTCACAAAACCTAAGACATTTTTATGCTGACGTACCTATTTTCACATGTGTTTTCAGGATATGATGCATAGGACTTATCAAGACATACTTAGGCGGACATGTGCCTTAGTGACTTAAAACGAGACAAGAACTAGTTAATTTATGTTATGTACTCTTTGGTTCTTGTTTAAAACAATGTAAACTTTCATGTTGATTAATAAAACGAAACTTCGATTTCCATGGTTGTGAAACATTAATTCTGTTACAACACTCCCCGACGTTTCCGCCACGTTTTGTATGTTCTACGTGGTCGGGGTGTGACAAGTTCAACCTCTGCACCTTTCTGCAAGGTCTGCAAGAAAAAGCATTCGGGAAAATGCTCCACTCTTTGCAATTATTGCAAGATGCCAGGACACAAGGAAGAAGATTGCAGGAAGAAATCCAGTAATGGATTATGCTACAACTGTGGAGAAAAAGGTCATATCAGGCCAAACTGTCCAAAACTAGCCCCAGCTGCAAACAACAAGAACACTAAAAATGCTAGAGCATTTGTTCTGACTGCAGATGAAGCCAAGATGATTCCAGACGTGATAGCTGGTACGTTTTTAGTTAATGATGTTTTTGCTAAAGTATTATTTGACTCTCGTGCAAACCAAAGTTTTATTAATACTTCGTTTTGCAAACTTCTAAATCAGTCATTAACTAAACTACCACAAGAATGTCTAGTAGAGACAGCTAACGGAGAAACTATTAAGATTTCTGAAATCTTGCAGGGAGCAAGAATAGAAATTTTAAATCAAAAGTTTATGGCAACCCTTTATCCAATGAATCTGGCAGGATTTGATGTCGTATTAGGAATGGATTGGTTAATAGCCAATAAAGTCAGTATTTTATGTGATCAAAAGTCAATCCAAGTAAATTCACCAAAAGGTAAAACGATCACAATTAAAGGAGATAAACCATCTAGATCCACAAAATTCATCTCTGTGATGAAAACTGCAAGTTATATAAGAAAAGGATCTCTAGTGTATTTGATTTCCATAATCACTAACACGAAAGGAAAAGAACTAAAAGACATTCCAGTAGTGTCTCAGTTTCCAGATGTATTCCCAGAAGAATTGCCAGGACTACCACCAGACAGAGAAGTTGAATTCAGAATTCACCTACTACCTGGAATAGCACCAATTGCCAAAGCACCTTACCGTTTGGCACCCGCCGAAATGCAAGAATTGAAGAAACAATTAGATGAATTGCTGGAAAAAGGATTCATACAGCCAAGCTCATCATCGTGGGGAGCACCGATTTTATTCATCAAAAAAAAGGACGGATCAATGCGTATGTGCATTGACTACCGTGAATTGAACAAGGTCACGATTAAGAATCGGTACCCATTACCGAGAATTGATGATCTGTTCGATCAACTGCAAGGAGCTCGATTTTTCCCTAAAATCGATTTAAGGCCAGGATATCATCAATTAAAGGTACAGGAATAGGACATTCCTAAAACCGCATTTAGAACAAGGTATGGCCATTATGAATTTACTGTCATGCCATTTGGTTTAACCAATTCCCCAGCTGCATTTATGGACATGATGAACCGAATATGTAAGCCATATTTGGATAAATTCATAATTGTTTTTATAGATGATATTCTAATTTACTCTAAGAGTAAAGAGGAACATGCAAAGCATTTGCACGCACTTCTAAGTTTATTAAGAAAGGAAAAGCTTTATGCTAAATTTTCAAAGTGCGAATTTTGGTTAGGACAAGTACAGTTTTTGGACATTTAGTTAATCATGAAGGAATTCATGTGGATCCAACAAAGATCGAGGCGATAACCAAATGGAAAACCCCTGAATCACCAACCGAGGTTAGAAGTTTCTTAGGATTGGCTGGTTATTATAGAAGATTCATTCGAGATTTTTCTAGAATAGCCATTCCTTTAACTAAGTTAACCTGTATATCCATTAAGTTTGAATGGGGACCAAAACAAGAAGAAGCATTTAGAATTCTTAAGCATAAATTAACCCATACACCCATACTAGCGTTACCAGAAGGAACGGAAGACTTTGTAGTCTATTGTGAGGCTTCTAAATTAGGTTATGGATGTGTATTGATGCAACGTCAAAAGGTTATAGCTTATGCATCTAGGCAACTTAAGAATCATGAAGAGAATTATTCAACTCATGATCTAGAACTAGGAGCTATAATTTTTGCCCTTAAGATTTGGAGACATTATCTTTATGGTAATAAGTTTACCATATTCACTGATCATAAGAGTTTAATGTATGTTTTCGCGCAAAAGGAGTTGAATATGAGACAAAGACGCTGGATGGAGATGCTTAGTGATTATGATTGTGATATCCAGTATCTTGAAGGAAAAGCAAATGTAGTGGCAGATGCTTTAAGCCGAAAGTATCATGAAAAGCCAAAAAGGGGACGTTCTCTTAAATTAAATCTACAAGTAGATTTAAATGATCAGATAAGAGAAGCACAGGAATCAGTAATCAAGGAAGATACTGAAAAATTAAAAGGTATGATAAAAGAATTAGAACAAGGAACAGATGGAATTTGGAGATTCCATGAAAAGAGAACGTGAATACCTAAATTAGAAAACCTACGCTATCGTATATTAGAAGAAGCCCATAAGTCTAAATATACGATGCACCCAGGAAGTGATAAAATGTACCAGGACTTAAGAAATAATTTTTGGTGGATAGGAATGAAAAAGGACATAGCAGCCTATGTTTCTAAATGTTTAACTTGTTCACAAGTTAAAGCTGAACACCAGAAACCCTCAGGTTTGTTGCAACAGTTAGAAATGCCAGTGTGGAAATGGGAATTTATAACAATGGATTTTGTTACTAAATTACCCAAAACAAAGAAAGGAAATGATACAATCTGGGTGATTGTAGATAGGCTAACCAAGTCAGCTCATTTCCTACCAATGAAGGAAACTTTCAGTATGGAACAGTTAGCTAAGTTGTATGTAAATGAAATTGTTTCTTTACATGGAATTCCTTTATCAATTGTTTCTGATAGGGATAGCCGATTTACCTCTCATTTTTGGTCAAGTTTCCAAAAGGCAATGGGAACCAAGCTAAACCTGAGCACATCTTATCATCCTCAAACAGACGGACAAAGCGAAAGGACCATTCAGACGATGGAGGACATGCTTAGAGCATGTGTAATTGATTTCGGAGGTAATTGGGACGATCACTTGCCTTTAATAGAATTTTCTTATAATAATAGTTATCACACAAGTATCAATGCTGCACCATTCGAAGCACTTTATGGACGAAAGTGCCGAACCCCAGTCTGTTGGGCAGAAATTGGGGAAAAGCAACTATCTGGACCTGAGATAGTGCAAGAAACAACCGACAAGATTATTCAAGTCAAGGAACGACTGAAAGCAGCACGTGATCGACAGAAAAGTTATGCTGATAACCGACGCAAACCGTTGGAATTTCAAGTAGGAGATAAAGTATTATTAAAGGTCTCTCCTTGGAAAGGAGTGGTAAGATTCATCAAACGAGGGAAGCTAAGTCCCAGGTATATTGGACCTTTTGAGATTATTAGAAGAATAGGACCTGTAGCCTATCAGCTACAACTGCCAGAGGAAATGGCAGGAATACATGATGTGTTTCATGTATCTAATCTCAAGAAATGCCTAGCTGATGAATCACTAATGGTACCTCTTAAGGATATAGAGGTAAATGAACAACTCAAGTTTGTAGAAAGGCCTCTACAAACTGAAGACAGGAAAGTCAAGAATCTCAAGCATAAGAGATTAGTTCTGGTCAAAGTGAAGTGGGACTCCAAAAGAGGACCTGAGTACACATGGGAGCTTGAATCTGAAATGCAAATGAAATATCCACATTTGTTCCAGTAGATCTCGAGGACGAGCTCTAAAACAAGGTGGAGAGGATGTAACAACCCTCAATAAAACTAACACCCTCATAATATTTCTGACACCCTAATATATTTTAAAATATCCCAATATGTCCCAAAATACACCCCATACGAGAAAACGGGCCTCAAATACATTAAATAGTATTAAAAATAATTAAAAATCAGATTTTGGGTCTAAGGCGGGCCGCGTAAGCCTAAGCCCAATCCTTAAGCGGGCGGTTTAAAGGTTAAAACCTGAATTCGTTGATTTTTAAGTTTAGGCGGGCCGCGTAAGCTAACCTTAACATTTACGCGGGCCGCGTGAGATCAAAATGTGGCGCAGCCCGGTGTGGCCACGTGGCCCAACACCCGGCAGATCTAGTTGCTGACCCAGCCCAGCTACGCATTGACCTGTGGTCAACACGGGCCGCGTAGGCCCTGTCCTTGTTTTACGCGGGCCGAGAGAAAGACAGAATTCAGCACTATATAAGAATGGCATCGGCTTTCAGTTCCGATCGCTCAAATCTTTCTTTCTTACTTAATTTCTGAATAGTAGAGATAATACGTGGGTATTATACCCCCTAATTAGCGAAGTTCTGCTCCGTTGTAAGTATTATAACCCCTGGATACGTATTAGATACGCTGCCCGATTGATCTAGGGTTCCGTAACGGCTGTCGTGGTTCTGCCCGACGTAGTCGTTGGAATGCCGTCTCTGGGAGGGTATTGCTAATGTTAAAATGGGTTATTATACTAACACGTGTGCTTTTGTGTAAATTATAGATTGTCACCAGGAAACCCTTACGAAAAATCTAAGACAGCAATGTGAGTAATCTCCTTTTTGTTAACAGTTTTTACAAAACCTTAACTATTTTACAATGCAATTTAGCAGTGATTGAGTCTTTGTAATTCTTCAATTACTGTCGGTATGTTGGGGTTTTGTATACAAAATTTACTACACTGTGAGTAGTAAGTCGGTACGACAATACGTTACCATTGGACAATGAGTTAGCCAATGTGTAATATGACCCACAAGTCAGGATTGACAGTACTAATGAAGTAATTGTGTAGATATAAACATTGTAATCGCTCTCAATACTGTTTAAATTAAATTAATGTTTCTTGATTAAACTGGGATTCACTCACCAGTATTTCCCACAGACAAATGTTTTTAAAACGCGTTTCAGGTAACACAATGTGAAAGCCAATTAGAAGCCAGCTGGACAGCACTGAAGGCTTGGAAAAGTGGCTATAAAAGTTACCTAAATAAAGAAGGCGTTTTAATTCAAATAAGATGGGATTTATCCCTATAAATTAGTTTGTAATAAAAACTTGGGTTTTAACCCATTTGTTTAATGTTATGAAAATGTGGTATTTTACTCTGATAAATATTTCCTAACTATGGTCCTGATGAAAAATTCCGCTGCCAAATTAGACAATATGAGATACCACCGAAACTGGCTCGCGGCCGCCCGTTCCCGGGGATCAGGGATCGGGGGTTGTGACAATTATCCATCTCATCAGTTACTTTTCATTTTATTTAAACTATACCAAATTTATATAATCTATTTTTATTTTATTTAATTAATATAATAAATTAAAATTATAAAACCCGTAATATAATTTTTTTTGTTATTTATTTGATTGCAATAACCGACAACTGTTCCAACGGCTATTTTTTCAACCGTTTATTGTTCCAACGACTATTTTCAAATGACTAGTTTTCTAGTCTGTCACACCCCGATATTTCCACGTATTACCGGTGGGCCCGGTGGGGAGTATCGTGACGTAGTTGAAATCATCATAGTCAAACAACACAATTTAAATGCACAGCGGGAGCAAAGGATAAATATATTACAATCTGATTCAAAAGTAATATTTAATATTACAACGAAATGTAAGATGGATCCACAGGCGGATCTTAAAACAGAAAGATAACATTTGTTCAACAGACTTTAGGCATCTAGAACTTGCAAGATTCCCTATTAACGCCCTGAGCTTCCAGCCAATTACGTACAGTACCTGTCACTTAATCTTTTTGGAAAAATACGTCAGTTTACACTGGTAAATACAATTAACTGACTCATTTTGAAAACGTTTTTAGAAAATTGATTTGAATGCACATGGCACAAAACTTTTTATAACTTGGGATAATTATTTATATATAAACTTGTAAAAGAATTACATGTTCGTTATACGTTTAGTAGCCCAGATTGACACCGGGTTAAAGATTAATAGACACACCACATGATATAGTCCCGCGGCGAGTTATTCCCGAAACCGTCGGTTATACCTTATTATTTATATATGCACCGTCGGGTGTACGTCTACACCCCGTGCTTAGGTCGTGGACATTTCTTAAAATGATGCCAAGGATATCCGGGACATGGTCATTAACCCCCCAAAGGCTTTAAGCAAACAAAACAATTTAAACGGGTCATATCAATAAATTAACCTTCATACGATCAAAAATTCAATGCCCGACCAAGCGGTATTTTATATACCGTACCGCAAGCCCGTATAGGGAAAATAAGTTAAAAGTATTTACCTGAGCTTAAAAAATGCAATTTATACTCAGCCGTATATCCTAATCAGCAAGTGCAAGTACCTTTACTGGGCTCTTAATCTGGAATGAAGGTTTTTAATAACCTATTAGATTGATAACGTGTCTTAATTAAGCCTATGCTTAGACCGGTTAGTTTTAAAGGGGGATACGATTCAAAACGCATGATTAAGCGAAGGCCGGATTAGAATGTGGTTTAGACCCGACAAGCTTGTATACTTGTGTAATAAGGGTAAACTAAACACATTCTGGATTTTGAGATAAAAATGATAAGGTTTGACCCGTTTCGGCTAATTTATGCAAACTAGTTACATAAGCCGATCCGAACGCGAAAAGTGCGTAACGGGTAACCAAAAGAGTCATGAACATGTTTCCTAAGTTAATATGCCTTTAATATGTTATGATATCAGTAGGATACCTTCCATTATGCCCAAAGCGAATTTAAAACCAATTCATGCCCTGTAGGGGTATTTTGGTCATTTTAAAGGTTATAAGAGAGTTTAAATATAAATCTGAGTTTCAGGTCTGATATATTCAGTAAAAATACTTATTTTTATAAGTATAACAGTAGGGTATGGCATATATGTGAAATTTACCTTTTATAACCAAACTATGCACCGTAGGGGCATTTTAGTAATTTCACATAAGCTTTAAAGGTCAAAACAGGGAATCTGAGTTAAAAACTTTTCTTTACTGTTAAAATATAAAAATTTGCTTTAAACATCAGTAGGTATCAAGTCCCATATATTTAAAGTAGTTTTAATACATACTATGCGTTTAAAATGCGTAAAAAGACGGTTTTAAGCGATTTCCGGGTTTTTAAAGAAAAGCTGATATTTTTATCATTCCAGAAGACTCAAAATATTTTATTTATTATATAAAATCAGTAGCAAAAGGTTTGGTATCAAAATATTATGTAAAACTCATTTTATAGGCCAAAAGGGCAAAACCGACAATTACCGAATCAAAGCTATAACCCTATGTTATGCTCAGCCTAAAAATAAATAAAAATCTTCAAAAACTCCAAAATATTATTTTACATCAGTAGGTAAAAAGTTTGGTATCAAAAATTTGGTTTAGATAGGCTTTATGCTAATTACGCCGTTTAATTAATAAAAAGCTTTCTAATTACGCTATTGAGCATAACTCTTAATCTAGACCTCAAACTGATGTCAAAATTTAGGGACATGTTTATAAATTAGTAATAAATATTATTGTCCTCTCACATTTTCAAAATTCTTGTTTTAAGGTCAAATGGGCATATTGGTCAACATTTAGGCATATAACGGAAACATACATATGAATCGGATAACTAATGAACCAAGTTGTATAATCACAGAGGGTTATACTAACATGTAACCTGGTCCTAAATAAGCTCTAAGGCATTTCTAAATCATGCTACATTGGGTCAGAACTGAAAGTCAAAGCAAAAGTCTAATTATGCGACTTTCGGTTCCGAACCGAGCTTAAACTAAAAATTGTCGGGTTGAACATGTTTAGACATGTTCTTACATTAATTACCAAGTTATATAAGTGATAAAACAGGTTCCATAGCTCCTACATTTTTAATTATGCTTTTATGCAAAAAATTGCTTTCTGTTGACTTTTTTATAATTAACTTTGACCCGACAATTGACCTAGTGATTAATCACTAAGTCAAACCTTAATTAAGACGGTTTTGACTTTAGGTCATTAAACTAATAAAACACGGTTAAAAGAGGTTAAGGATACTTACAAGGGTCCAATGGACTGAATAGAGGTTCCAAAAATGTCTAGGATCCTCTTCAGAATTGAGAGAAAGCAGATTTGAAAAGAAAAGTGCAAATGTTCAAGTGGGTGTTCACTCCTATTTATAGTATTTTGAAAGGAACAAGATTGTGACAAGTGTTTCAAGGGTTTGAGAGATTGTTACAGGTGTTATACCACTTTTTAAGTCAGTGGGCAGCCCCTAGAGTGAATTATGTGTGAGTGGAAACCAGAAACCAGCAGCAGATTTGAATAAAACTGATTTCAGCAACTTTGAAATATTACAGAACAGCCCCTGCATTTGTTATTTGCCATTTCTAACACATTTAAAGCCCGTTAACTTCATTTCAAGGCTCTACTATGATGCCTAAACATAGGGGACACGAAACATGCTAAAAAATATGTCGGATGTCGGTTCGTTTGGCCGTACGGTCACGTTGTTCGTCTAATTACGACGAAACACGAACGGATGCGAAAAACGACCCAAATTACGCGACGAATGGAATTTTATCATGCCGATCACTAAAATAAAAATAAAATATTTTAGTGGTTACATAAATTTTTGGGTGTCCGGATATATTCAGAATGTGAGATATGCGCGAAAATGCAAACTTGTGCACTTTTTGACACTTTTAGTCCCTGCATGACTTAAAAGTTTATTTTTGCGCACGGAACACCTCTAAGCCTATTTCTAAGCTAGGTAAGGGATAATTAGGGTATGTTTAACTCATGGTCATATTCCGAAAGTTCCGTTACCATACGAATCGACATACTTTTGCAGTTTGACGCAATTAGTCCTTTAATCACTTAAAGTGGCGCGAAATGTCATTTAATGATATCCAAGCCTTCCATGGCCCATAATGGTCATTCCCAAGCATATACTTAAATATTACTACGCTCCTGTTCGCTTAAATGGTCACCAAGAGGCGTAGATTCAAAAGTTGACGCTTTAGGTCCCTCTATTGCGCAAACTTGCGCATCTCATCATTTAATAGCATTGAAGCCTCATCTAAACCATATTAGGCATTCTTGGAAGTATTATTAAACATCACGATGCTTCGGGTTCGCTAAAAGGTCATTCAGAGGTATAATTAGACATATTGACACTTTTAGTCCCTCTAACTTGCAAAGTTGCGCGTAACCTTACTTATAGGCATAAAAACCTTAGACGGCCAATAATTTGCATTCCATAGAGTATAATAAAATACCATGATGTTCCTGGTTTGTTAAAAGGTCACTCAGAGGTAAGAATTAACATGTTGACGCTTTTAACCCTTCATTGCGCAAACTTTCAATTAATTCCGCAAACGGCTACACTCGATCGCCAAGTGGCTCATTTGTGAATATAAATATCGTCAGAGGTTATTTAGAACTTATTTTAGGTATGCTAACACTTCCAGTCCTTTCATAATCAAAGTTTTCAATTTTTTCAAAAAAATTAGTCCCTTAAATTCAATGTTTGACTTCATTAGGGTTTATTACACGTGTCGATACATTGTTGGACATGATTTTACGAGGTGTTACATCCTCACCCCCTTAAAAGAAATCTCGACCTTGAGATTTGCTAAAATGCTGGAAGTTCTTTTTGTCGCATAATGGACTTAAGTTCTATAGCCTATCTAGAGCCTCTCCAAGCTCCCAAACTGACCTCTATAATATGTATATGTATTCTTTTTGGAGCTTCTTAACATGTCGATCCTCAATCGATACAGGTTTCTCATCATATCATCCATCTGCATATCATTATGTGATAATGCTTCTCGACTTATTGGTGAAACACATTCTTAAATCATTAGTGTGTAATGCATTGCGAGCTCCGCCAAGCTCCTTAAATAGGTTTTAGCTTATAAGCTATTTGATCTTGATACATTAGATTCCCTCGAGTGATTCTATATATTCAGAGCTTAACTAGCCTGATCTTTTGTTGAACCTTATTTCTTAACAAGAACTTAGGAGGGTTGCTACTTTCATAAGTCCTTGATTTTCTGCCGAATACTGGCAACTTACAGATGATTATGGATTTGTTTGATCTTATTCGTTGTTTCCAAGGCAACTTTCAGATCCTGATAATTGGACTTACTAATCTTCTGTCTAACAATAGATGTTTAACATCCCATCTATGCAAGGTCTCCAAAGAAGCAGCCTTGATATTTATATAACATCTATTATAAAAATGCATATTTATGGTGAGATGGTTATTCCAACTATAGCTTAAAACCAATCTTAAGGGATAGCTAATCCTTACAGTTAGTCGAACAAATCGACGATCCTGGGCAGCTGATGGCGATTCTTAATTGTTGCCTAAATAGGGTTACGGAAATCATTGCATAAGTAAAATGAACCGTTTTTCTTAATTAACAATACCGAACTTCCCAGAATAATGAATTAGGCTTTATGAACCTCTATCTTAAAACTTACATAATTAGGGATTCGATTATTCGATAATCAACATGGAGTCTTTACAATACTGCAGCCCTAAGCGGGATGTTAATCTTAACTCTACTTGCCTCTCAGAAGGTAAACAGGGTAATCTTTGGAGAAGATAACCAAGGTACAAGGAGGTTACAGAGATTTTCCAATTCTCAGGCTCCAGTTCATTTATCCTAGTCTGTGTCAGGTAAGTGACACATTTATGTTACGAGTCCACGAATTCCTTAATCGGAGACATTTACTTGGACAATTCCATTCTGGATATCTTCTTTGAATACCATTAGCTGACTTTAGTACCATATGACCATTGGAATAACCTTGCGGTTCCATGCATTAAACTTCCATACTGACCAGGCATGGAAGCAATCTATGGAACTTATTAAAATACATCAATCCTCATGTGGTGCTTTTGTCATACCATCTGGTATTCGCAATCGATAGGGATCAAGAGATATCAATTACATATGCTGACGTACTACACCTAGAGAGAGGATGCTTCTAGAATTCTACGACCGAAGGTTTCTGACAGGAACAGAAGAAATAGTTCTTATGATTTCGCCTGTAAGTTTTACCTTACACTTAATCTCTGGGGTTCTTACGGAAAAATTTCTAAAAGTTTGCTAAGCTTATGGTCTTATGAGAGACTCAGCAGCACCTGAAACCAAACGTATCTCCTAGCAATAAAATCACAATAAGGGATTTATATGGTGTTATTATTAACGTGAATCGCCTCTAATCATTCATCAGGAGGGTTAAACGCCTCTATTCTTAATCCTTTTAAACTTAGCTGCAAAATCTTTGGCAAATTTTTAGGGCAGACTTAGCTTGACTGGTTGTTTCTTAATCTATATAATGTGAGTAGCTGAGGTAGATCCATAATGGATTTATAATAAGCAGGCTTTGAAATCTTAATGTGCCCTCTTATTGCCGATGCTAACCACCAATAATTGTTTGCATTAAGCTTAGATTTGGGTAGACTGAATAGGGCACTATCTCAGCCTATGCATTAAAATTCGTAACATACTGTCTACAGTCTAGAACTTTTTATGGTGAGAGTCAGAAAATTTTTATTCCATCCTTTTCCATTTTGTGATGCGGATAATAGGTTTTTCTAATAAGGTCCTTAAAACTTGGACCATCCCATAATGTATAAGAGGATCTTCCTTGTGTGCTTCATTAATGTCCTCACTAATTAAGGGTATTGCCATCGAATAACTGTGATGCATACCTCACCGTGTTCTTTCTAGCATAACCGCTGATACACCTAATGGTTTCTACTTCATCCCACAATTTCCTGCAATTGATGGCCCCTTTTTCTTATTGAAGTCTCTTGACTTCCAAGAGACGAAGTTCTTTTAAGTATATCCTAAAAAGAATGGGCTCCTTGCCATATATGATTTTGTTTGGGTTATTCTTCGCATTTGAAGTGTGAATAAAGCTCTTCTCATGAGCAGCGACATGTGCTTTAGAGCGAGCAGCATTTGGCTCCTTGAACCTTTTCGTGACTTTTCTCATAGCCTACCTAACAGCTGCGTTAATTACAGTTTTGGAGTTTAACTCCATTAACATTGAGGTTCACATTTGATGCATCATTAACATTTGTCGCATTTCTAGCATCGCGACTGTTGTTTGTCTCTTTTGAGTTTTCCATACTCGAAGCTTTGGTGTTAAATACCAAATTCAACAAGTGCTTAGGCAATCCATACCCAGTGTCTCCTTGAATTGTCAAAGGCTCACCACAAGGAGTCTTGATAACTACTTGCTTCTTATCACACACAATTTGGGCTTGATTTTAAGACGACCAATCCATTCCTATCACTATATCGAATTCCTCTTATTTTTAACGGAAACAAGGACAACGGAGAAGAATGATTCCTAATGGATATAAAACATCCATCTAATATTGTTGAAGCATTCTCTGAGGTACCATCGGCCAATTCTACTTCATATTTAACACTTAAAGTTTTAACAGGCAGATTCAATAATTTACAAAATCTATTGTCTACGAAAGACTTATCTGCACTTAAATCAAATAATACTCTAGCATAACGTCATTGATAAGGAAAGTACCTGTTGTGACATTGTCATCCTGAACGGCCTCTGGAGCATTCATTTGAGAGCCCCCAACTTTGGTCTTCCAAGCCTCCCTAGCCTTCTTGGTTTTATTTGGGCAATTAGTTTTGATGTGCCCTTTTTCATTGCAACCATAGCAGGTTGCGTCCTTTATGCCTTGGCACTCCAAAGTCTTGTGCCCTTCCTTATTACAAATCCCACAAGGCCTAGCTTGTGACTCTAAAGTGCATTTCCCTTTAGTTGTCTTCTTTGGGCAACGGGTCTTTATGTGCCCCTTCTCGCCACATCCATAGCATGTGGCGTCCTTCAAGTCCTTGCATTCATGGGTCTTGTGATCCATCTCTTTACAGATGACACATCCCCTGGTCTGTTCATAGAAACATTTTCCGAAGTGCTTCTTCCCGCAGGTTTTACATTTGGGTTTTGCCTCCTTTGGCTTGGACGGGTTATAGTTTGAACCAGTCTTACCCTTTTTGTAACCCTGATTTGGGGTATTATCGCACTTTCGCTTATGATCCTTTAATACTCGATCCACAGCTTTGTTTACGACTGTATCTATCATATCCTGTAACTCGGTGCCCGTTACATTCAGTCTTGCATCATTATTCTGATCAACTGGATGATTGTGAGCTTCAGAGGAGTCAGCCATGGTGAAGCTTTGAAGGCTACAAACCAAGTAGTAATAATTTATTTAATTATATAGTGAATTGTCGAACTTGATAATTAAATAGCCATGGTGCAAATAAACCATATAGGCCAATAGATAGTATTAATTTATTTGATTATGTTTTGCCTAGGTTTTTAATAATCCATCTTTGGCGTTTAAACGGAATATAATCCTTCATATTTATTAGACAGGGGGCATAAGTCACGACTGTCAATGTCGTACCGACATTTTATTTAGCACCAGGGCTTGTTCCAAATGACTTTTTGATGGCACAGAGGCCTTGTCACCAGGGAAATTTTAAAACATAATCAATGATCCTTTGGGTCGGAAAATTTCACAGTTCATTGTCTTGACAAGAAGTTATGAAATAAAACTATCTTTTTCATGTATACATCTTTGCCCGTAGGTATACATCCCAAATGGATGTTTTGATGTGTACATCATGTTCGACGTTTATTAGCCATGATTCCTATTGATCATTTTGGCTAAATAAGGGGTTTGGAAGTTCCTAATATAAGGATGACAAGTGTGATTTTATCGCATCACCTGTTGTCAGGAGTGTTAACACGTTTTCAGATGTTAACAAGGATTGGAATATTTTGAATAGGTTTTACCATCTTGGCCATGTCTGAAATGACATCTAGGCTAGGTTTTACTTTTAAGATTCTTTTTAATATTTAACGCAGAACAATCCTAAAGTGAGATGTTAATAAGGATCTGAATCTCCTTTAAACAGGTTTTACCATCATAGCCAGGTCTTTAATGACATTCAAGCTAGGTTTATACCCTTTAAGATTCTTTTTAATATATAATTACTGGCAGATCATTTACAAAAAGGAATGATATTCCAATTTATTTCATATATTATATTCGTATATAATGATATAAATGAAATTTAGATAAAACATCCCAATGATTTCAAAAGAGGTACAGAATTGCCCTAAACGGGACTTGAAAGAAATAATATTGTCCACGAAGGGATTAAAAGATACGTATGCCCTTATAAGGACTTACTAAGGAAACGAACTTCAGTAAAAGGAGTTTCTTCTTCATTTTATTTCTGAATGTTTTCTCCTTGGTTGCACGTTTATCCTAGTCGCAGTACAGAGTTCGGCCTTTCCTAGGCTTCGAATGGGGAGAATTTCCATTACGGCTTCTTTGCTTGGCGACGAATTAAAAATATATAGAAGTGAAAGCAATAATTCTCCGAATAGAGATGAGAGTATTCCTATGTTAAGTCTAGACTCAGAAGGTCAAGGAATGTGCTATTGTGTCATTGAGATTAAACACAAAAGGCTAGTGTTTAATTCACTCAATGTTGGCTCTGATACCAACCTGTCACACCCCGATATTTCCACGTATTACCGGTGGGCCCGGTGGGGAGTATCGTGACGTAGTTGATATCATCATAGTCAAACAACACAATTTAAATGCACAGCGGGAGCAAAGGATAAATATATTACAATCCGATTCAAAAGTAATATTTAATATTACAACGGAATGTAAGATGGATCCACAGGCGGATCTTAAAACAGAAAGATAACATTTGTTCAACAGACTTTAGGCATCTAGAACTTGCAAGATTCCCTATTAACGCCCTGAGCTTCCAGCCAATTACGTACAGTACCTGTCACTTAATCTTTTTGGAAAAATACGTCAGTTTACACTGGTAAATACAATTAACTGACTCATTTTGAAAATGTTTTTAGAAAATTGATTTGAATGCACATGGCACAAAACTTTTTATAACTTGGGATAATTATTTATATATAAACTTGTAAAAGAATTACATGTTCGTTATACGTTCAGTAGCCCGGATTGACACCGGGTTAAAGATTAATAGACACACCACATGATATAGTCCCGCGGCGAGTTATTCCCGAAACCGGCGGTTATACCTTATTATTTATATATGCACTGTCGGGTGTACGTCTACACCCCGTGCTTAGGTCGTGGACATTTCTTAAAATGATGCCAAGGATATCCGGGACATGGTCATTAACCCCCCAAAGGCTTTAAGCAAACAAAACAATTTAAACGGGTCATATCAATAAATTAACCTTCATACGATCAAAAATTCAATGCCCGACCAAGCGGTATTTTATATACCGTACCCCAAGCCCGTATAGGGAAAATAAGTTAAAAGTATTTACCTGAGCTTAAAAAATGCAATTTATACTCAGCCGTATATCCTAATCAGCAAGTGCAAGTACCTTTACTGGGCTCTTAATCTGGAACGAAGGTTTTTAATAACCTATTAGATTCATAACGGGTCTTAATTAAGCCTATGCTTAGACCGGTTAGTTTTAAAGGGGGATACGGTTCAAAACGCATGATTAAGCGAAGGCCGGATTAGAATGTGCCCGACAAGCTTGTATACTTGTGTAATAAGGGTAAACTAAACACATTCTGGATTTTTAGATAAAAATAATAAGGTTTGACCCGTTTCGGCTAATTTATGCAAACTAGTTACATAAGCCGATCCGAACGCGAAAAGTGCGTAACGGGTAACCAAAAGAGTCATGAACAGGTTTCCTAAGTTAATATGCCTTTAATATGTTGTCATATCAGTAGGATACCTTCCATTATGCCCAAAGCGAATTTAAAACCAATTCTTGCCCCGTAGGGGTATTTTGGTCATTTTAAAGGTTATAAGAGAGTTTAAATATAAATCTAAGTTTCAGGTCTGATATATTCAGTAAAAATACTTATTTTTATAAGTATAACAGTAGGGTATGGCATATATGTGAAATTTACCTTTTATAACCAAACTATGCACCGTAGGGGCATTTTGGTAATTTCACATAAGCTTTAAAGGTCAAAACAGGGAATCTGAGTTAAAAACTTTTCTTTACTGTTAAAATATAAAAATGTGCTTTAAACATCAGTAGGTAACAAGTCCCATATATTTAGAGTAGTTTTAATACATACTATGCGTTTAAAATGCGTAAAAAGACGGTTTTAAGCGATTTCCGGGTTTTTAAAGAAAAGCTGATATTTTTATCATTCCAGAAGACTCAAAATATTTTATTTATTATATAAAATCAGTAGCAAAAGGTTTGGTATCAAAATATTATGTAAAACTCATTTTATAGGCCAAAAGGGCAAAAACGACAATTACCGAATCAAAGCTATAACCCTATGTTATGCTCAGCCTAAAAATAAATAAAAATCTTCAAAAATTCCAAAATATTATTTTACATCAGTAGGTAAAAAGTTTGGTATCAAAAATTTGGTTTAGATAGGCTTTATGCTAATTACGCCGTTTAATTAATAAAAAGCTTTCTAATTACGCTATTGAGCATAACTCTTAATCTAGACCTCAAACTGATGTCAAAATTTAGGGACATGTTTATAAATTAGTAATAAATATTATTGTCCTCTCACATTTTCAAAATTCTTGTTTTAACGTCAAATGGACATATTGGTCAACATTTAGGCATATAACGGAAACATGCATATGAATCGGATAACTAATGAACCAAGTTGTATAATCACAGAGGGTTATACTAACATGTAACCTGGTCCTAAATAAGCTCTAAGGCATTTCTAAATCATGCTACATTGGGTCAGAACTGAAAGTCAAAACAAAAGTCTAATTATGCGACTTTCGGTTCCGAACCGAGCTTAAACTGAAAATTGTCGGGTTGAACATGTTTAGACATGTTCTTACATTAATTACCAAGTTATATAAGTGATAAAACAGGTTCCATAGCTCCTACATTGTTAATTATGCGTTTACGCAAAAATTTGCTTTTTGTTGACTTTTTTATAATTAACTTTGACCCGACAATTGACCTAGTTAGAGTGGGAATCAGAGGGTGCCCTTTTAAGGGTTTATTACCCACATAATTACCAACTCATAGGTACTTTCAATTCGAGAATTGACTGGACCATTAGTGATTAATCACTAAGTCAAACCTTAATTACGACGGTTTTGACTTTAGGTTATTAAACTAATAAAACACGATTAGAAGAGGTTAAGGATACTTACAAGGGTCCAATGGACTGAATAGAGGTTCCAAAAATGTCTAGGATCCTCTTCAGAATTGAGAGAAAGCAGATTTGAAAAGAAAAGTGCAAATGTTCAAGTGGGTGTTCACTCCTATTTATAGTATTTTGAAAGGAACAAGATTGTGACAAGTGTTTCAAGTGTTTGAGAGATTGTTACAGGTGTTATACCACTTTTTAAGTCAGTGGGCAGCCCCTAGAGTGAATTATGTGTGAGTGGAAACCATAAACCAGCAGCAGATTTGAATAAAACTGATTTCAGCAACTTTGAAATATTACAAAACAGCCCCTGCACTTGTTATTTGCCATTTCTGACACATTTAAAGCCCGTTAACTTCATTTCAAGGCTCTAATATGATTCCTAAACATAGGGGACACGAAACATGCTAAAAATTATGTCGGATGTCGGTTCGTTTGGCCGTACGGTCACGTTGTTCGTCTAATTACGACGAAACACGAGCGGATGCGAAAAACGACCCAAATTACGCGACGAATGGAATTTTATCATGCCGATCACTAAAATAAAATATTTTAGTGGTTACATAAATTTTTGGGTGTCCGGATATATTCAGAATGTGAGATATGCGCGAAAATGCAAACTTGTGCACTTTTTGACACTTTTAGTCCCTGCGTGACTTAAAAGTTTATTTTTGCGCACGGAACACCTCTAAGCCTATTTCTAAGCTAGGTAAGGGATAATTAGGGTATTTTTAACTCATGGTCATATTCCGGAAGGTCCGTTACCATACGAATCGACATATTTTTGCAGTTTGACGCAATTAGTCCTTTAATCACTTAAAGTGGCGCGAAATGTCGTTTAATGATATCCAAGCCTTCCATGGCCCATAATGGTCATTCCCAAGCATATACTTAAATATTACTACGCTCCTGTTCGCTTAAATGGTCACCAAGAGGCGTAGATTCAAAAGTTGACGCTTTAGGTCCCTCTATTGCGCAAACTTGCGCATCTCATCATTTAATAGCATTAAAGCCTCATCTAATCCATATTAGGCATTCTTGGAAGTATTATTAAACATCACGATGCTTTGGGTTCGCTAAAAGGTCATTCAGAGGTATAATTAGACATATTGACACTTTTAGTCCCTCTAACTTGCAAAGTTGCGTGTAACCTTACTTATAGGCATAAAAACCTTAGACGGCCAATAATTTGCATTCCATAGAGTATAATCAAATACCATGATGTTCCCGGTTTGTTAAAAGGTCACTCAGAGGTAAGAATTAACATGTTGACGCTTTTAACCCTTCATTGCGCAAACTTTCAATTAATTCCGCAAACGGCTACACTCGATCGCCAAGTGGCTCATTTGTGAATATAAATATCGTCAGAGGTTATTTAGAACTTATTTTAGGTATGCTAACACTTCCAGTCCTTTCATAATCAAAGTTTTCAATTTTTTCAAAAAAATTAGTCCCTTAAATTCAATGTTTGACTTCATTGGGGTTTATTACACGTGTCGATACATCGTTGGACGTGATTTTACGAGGTGTTACATAGTCCCTATAAATCCAATTCATAAATCACTAGAATTACCACATTTGCATCTTTCAAATTCACAAAACACTGCAAGCACCAAACTAGTATGAAGATATGGGTGGTGACGGAACCAGACAGTCAAACCTCATGCGATCCTCCCGTGGACGTTGTAACCCTCGACCTGCATGACCTGTAGCAGTCTATCAACCACCGACAACAAGACCACGACGATCTACCCCTTCAAACCCTCAACCCGCTGGACCTGCCGCAGTCTACCAACCATCGACAAAAGACCACGACGATCTCCCCATTCAAATCCTCATCTTTTTAACCCTCCACCTCCACGGGAGTATGATTGGGATGGTGTCATCGATGATGAAGCCAACTTCATGTACGACTTGACAATGGCACAACTCCAATTTGTCCGTCTGCGACTTGGGGGAAGTCAGAAAAACTTCAACACAACCTCTCCTGTCACAAACCTTCCACACGCAAACCCTCCACCCAGAAGCCCTCTACCCACTAACCTCCACTCAACACAAGTCTTACCCAACTGGGTTGTAGGGTACAAAACCGGCACTGGAGAGGAATACCTATCACCACCACACGATGAACAATCCCCTCCAACTCTTAACTGAGGACGCCGGGCGCATACCTCAAGATTATAGGTTAGACGGTCGTGATAGCAATTGTAGTGTGTCACCTCCACCGCACAACCTTTTTCTTTGGGATTTTTAGGTCTATGTGTTTAGAAGTATTGTGTGGTTTGTTTAGGTTTAATTGTTTGGTTTGTTTTATGTTTAATTATTATGTTTATATAATATTTTAATTTGTTTATATAATATTTTAATTAGGTGTATGTAATATTATAATTAGGTTTGTGTAAAATTGTTTATTTGATTAATTTTAAATTAAAAAAACAGATTTTTTTAATAGAAAACAAAAGAAAACAGGTTTAAAAAAACCTACTTTTAGGGGCCACCACACCATAATCGGACGTCCGCTTGAGCGGACCGCCCCTTCTCCGAGCACAACTAGGTAAGCACCTCCAACGGTGCATGTTGGTTTGCTTTGGTTTGGTTGAGCAGACCACCCGTACTCTTAACAAGTTTCTCAGTGTCACAAGTCAGAGCAATAATCACGCTCAAGCATAACTTCTTTCATAAAGTTTTTATTATTTATAACGTTTGCAATAAATTAACGTTCAAAAAGTTGTGAGCTACTCAAGTTTCACAAGATTCATTTGACTAATATCAGCATGTTTTAAACCTAGTATATACTATATTATAATATAGAGTTAATTGCCAAAATCGTCCCTAAGGTTTGGGCATGTTTGCCGGTTTCGTCCAAAATGACTTTTTTGTACCAAATAGCCCCCACGTTTGTAACTTTTTGCCATTTTCGTCTAAATGCCTAACTGGGTTAGAAACAACCGTTTGATGAGGGTTGTTTTTTTTTTTTTTTTGAAATTTCACAAGTACAGGGCCTGAAATGTAATTTATTTTAAACCTAAAACCATCACCCTCTGCTTTCTCTCTTTACAACCTTCACAACAAACACCATCAACTACCACTCACCACCGTTACTCACCTCCATCGTGTAACCACCGTCACCTATCTCCGCCATGTCTCCAAGTACCCACCACAATGTAACCACGTCCTCCGCCACATCTCTGCCACTGTCATCTACGCCACACCATCAACTATCAACAGATATAAGTCTACTCCTCTAGATCGAGAACGATTTCAGATGAGAAGGGTAATGGTCGTTTTCACAATTGTAAGTCATCCACGCATCTCCCCTTCATCAGATCTGACAACTATCTCCATCACTCAATCGTTAAACGGGTTTATGATTATGGCGGCTGGTAGTGGCGTTGATGATGGGGGTGATGGTTGATATTGGTGATGGAGGCGGTTATGGTGGTTAGTGGTGGCAGTTGCAATGGTGGTCTTGTTGTGGTTGTGTTTGTTAGGTGTTGATCTAATATCTGAATAGGAATCATCATCCATCAATTCAATGTTGCAGAGGTAAGATGAAAAGAAATGGGGAGCAATTCAATGTTTAGAAAGGTCCGTCGAAGGTCATTGAGGTGCGTTTATGATTGATGAAATCGGTAAAAAAGGGGTCTTGAATTCAGATTATATTGGATGATGATTTGATGAATGTGTTCGGTTACTGTTAAAACATAAAGCACCAATTAATTCGCGTTTAATAAAGTTGATTTGTCACACGAAATAGATGGAAAATGGTTGCCTTCATTGGTTTTGAAACTGTCGAAGAGTTGGCCGAAAATATGGTGTAGATGGGTGATGGTTTTAGGTTTAAAAAGAAATTACACTTCAGGACCTTTACTTGTGAAATTAAAAAAAAAAACCCTCATCAAACAGTTTTTTTCTAACCCAGTTAGGCATTTGGATGAAAATGGCAAAATGACCCAAACCTCAGGGACGATTTTAGCAATTTACTCTATAATATATGAGGGAGGAGTATTTTAAGATATCCAAAAAATAAGAACTTATTCCCTCTTTATTTATAAAAACACCTCTAAAATGATGGTAACTTGGTATTTTAAACACTAATTATATTTTAGTCCCTCATATTATTCCCTTTATTTTAACAAAATTATGGTTAATTAGTTACACTTATCACCTTTCACAACAAACTTATATTTTTTTATTGTTTTATTTTTTAGTATGTTTATTTTATGTACTGTCTTTTTTTTCAATTTAGTTTAATGTAATTTTAGTTAGTTTAATTTAATGTAATTCTATTTTGTTAAAATTATATTTCATTTATTAATTAATAGTTTATAAAAAAATGAAAAAAAGTAGTTTACCCCATCTCACGAGTGGTGACCACCCCTTACATTTTTTGGGCAAGAGGAGAGTTAAAGATGAGAATTGACATGACAATAGATGATTGAGTGGGTGGAAAGTTTACCCCATCTCATAAGAGGTGCACCCCTTTCACCCTAATATGTGTTTTCAAAGCGGTTCTTATAGCCCAATGTACATAATCTAGTTTTAATACCAAAATTTTCAATCATGCAATCATCTCACACTGTGTTTTTTATATACTCTCTTCAACCCTTGACTAGTTATAGATCTCTACTTAACCATTACTTCAAGTATATAAAGCTAGAAAACCATTGATTTCACTAGGGGTGCACTGAAAACCGAAATAACCAAACTGTAACCGAACCGAAACAAAAACTGATGGTTTGGTTTTCGGATTTTTAATAACCGAAAATCTCGGTTCGGTTTTCAGATAACCATTTTCAATAATTGAAAAAATCGAACCAAACCGTAGGTCTAGTCTATATATTTTTATGTTTGAATTGTTTAAGTGTCAAACGCATGCTAGTAGAAATCATTAATCTTATTCTTGAATGTTAAGTTTTTATAATAAAAACATTAACATGTTTATTTATAATTGAAATGATTTATATTTTACCTACAAGAAATAACAATATTTAATATAAAAATTAAATGATCTTCAAAGTATTATAAAACAAAATGTCTTAATGAAAAATATTGGAAAAACATAAAAATAGATTACAATGTTAGGTTTATGTGAACAATATTAATTAAAGAAGGTTAAATATAATAACTTAAATGTAAACATATAAGAAACATTCTTAAATTTTATTATACCTTTTATTTTTTGAATCTTACATAATTTTGTTCAATAAATCGAAATAATCGAAAAGTCGAACCGAACTGGTGTAAAAACCGAAACAACTGAAACCAAAAAAACCTAAACTGAACGATTTAAAAAACCGAAAACCGACATTTTAGTTTCAGTTTTGATTTTGCCCAAAAACCAAACTGAACCAAACCGTACACACCCCTAGGTTTCACTAACTAAAACCTATTCTAATAGTATGTTATTGAAGTTGGAACAAGTTTCATGTAAGCCTATTCCAATATGTTACTTTCACATAGGGCTGGTCATTATTCGGTTATAACCGAATTAACTAAAAACCAAACTGAAAAAAAAACCGAACCGAATAAAAATTCAGTTATTTGGTTTAGTTTGTAATCGTAACCGAATTCAAATTCGGTTATTTGGTTCGGTGTTTGGTTTGATTTTTATTTAAGCTCAGGCAACTCGGTTTAACCGAATTAACCGTTTTAATCTTTTAAATCTATAAAAATTTTATATATATATATATATGTGTGTGTGTGTGTGTGTGCGCGCGCGCGTGTGTGTGTTTTTTTTTAATTTAATAGACCAACCCAAGACCCAAATCCATTAGCTTAAATACACAATTATCATGTCCAAAACTTATAGCTCAAATCATCCCCTAGCTTCTCACGTATCACGTTGTTAATTCAAAACCATACACTATTAGACTATTTGAACTTTTACTTCTTTTTCAAACTCGTTTAAGTTCGGTCATTTTGTTTTAGACTACTTCGGGTTGTGTATGCTTTGAGGTTTTTTCAACTTTTGGTATTTTTCTGTTAAATGATGCGTTTGTAGTTATGTATAAACAAGGACATGTTCCATGAAACAAGGGAAAAATAGAATTCGCTTAAGCTGGTTAATTCGGTTTTAACTGAAAACCAAACCAAATTCAAATTTGGTTATTTGGTTCGGTTACAGTTGCCACGAATTTGGTTCAGTTTGGTGGTTGGTTATGACCTCAAAAAATAAAAAACCAAATTAACTGAACCGTATTAACCAAATTAACCGTAAACCGCACCGTTGAACAGACCTACTTTCACATCAAGTAAAAGGTAAATAAACCAGACATGCATGTTAACCAATAGTCCAAGGACGAAAACTATAACTTTAAAATATCAAAAGGCTCATTCTATTCACACCCCCTCTTACTGATTACATCCCCCCTTGTGAGAGGAAAACTGTCGGTCCCACGCAGGCCCCACCTGTATTTGTGAGAGAAGGGGGGTGTAGGAAGTAGATAGGGGTGTAGAAAGTAGTACCCTATCAAAACCCAGTCTAGCCCACTAACCAAGTAACCATTGCCATTTTATAGTTTTAGAACGACTTATTCCCATTGACCGTATCCCTGTACTCCTCCCCTCCTCCGCCGTAGTACTACACTCTCCGGCGTCATCTCCGTCACATAGCCGATGCTAACAATCTCAATTACACATCTCCATCTCTAATTTCTAACACACGATATGTCGGTTCACGATCAAGCAGCTGTCGCAGTTCTCTCGCAAGTAGCCCTAGCCGCCGACGGTGCAGTTCTCGGTCTAGCGTTATCGTACATTGCAGTTCGCAGCGTCATCAAGTACAAGACGACGTCGTCTGCCTTGAACAAAGTGAAGAAAGCACCTTCGGTCAGCGTCTCCGATCTCCGTTCTGTTCTCTCTAATTCTTCCGATCATGATGCGGATACGAGTAGTTCGAGTGATGAGAAGCTCGTGATTGTTAGAGGCGTTGTGGAGACGAAGTCTGCTGTTAATGGAAACTGGAAGAAACAGAATATTTTGGTGTCTCATGAGTCGAATGAGAAGGCGGTGATCTTGCAGAGGACTCAAACGGTATATGTTTTTTGTTTCAGGAGTTTTTTGTTTCGTTTTGATATGAATTTGTTAGAGGTTTTGTGATTCTGAATTTAAATTTGTTTATATGTTGGTTTATTAGAGATGTGATTAAATTAGGTCAAATGAACAACTTAGTTTGTTATGCAAAATTGCTCAACTAATAGCTAAGATGATGTTGCCTTTTTTAAATTTAGTTCCAGGTAGCCATAACAATTAACAAGCCTTGTTAGCTGTTGTAGACTTGTTTCGGCTGTGTTAGACATGTTTTCGGCTGTGTTAGACATGTTTTCGGCTGGTTTAGAGTTTAGACTGTTTTAGGCCGGTTCAGACTTGCCTGTTGCTGCGCTCAAGGTGTTTTGGTGCGCCTTGACTGGCTTCATAGTTTGTTATGAAAATTCGCTCAACTAATGGCTAGAATGATGTTGCATTTATAATTTAGTTTCAGGTAACCATAACAAGCCATTTTTAGCTGTTGTAGGCCTGATTTTGGCTGGTTTAGACTGGTTTGGGCCGGTTCAGACAGGCTTTTTGCAGGTTCAGGATGTTATTTCTAAGTTTTTTGTGCTTTTGCTCATTGCTGCACTTAAGGCGTTTTTGGTGCGTCTCGCCTTGTCACTGATGCTTATGACTACTATGATTTTTTTTTATATCTAGAATTGATGTGTTGCTTATATAAATAGCGGGAATAACTTGACTGGCTTATTAGCTTGTTATGCAAGATTTCTCAACTAATAGCTAGAAAGAAGTATGTTTTTTATAGTTCAGTTCCAGGTAGCCAAAACAAGTTTTCTTTTAGCTGTTTTAGACTTGTTTCCGGCTATTTTAGACTTGCTTTCGTCTGTTTTAGATGTTTTTTTTTGGCTGGTTTAGACTGTTTACAGTTTTTGACTACTATGATGTAGTTATATTTATATTTAGATTTGATGCTCATATAAATAGCAGGACTAGGCCAATAGCTTGACTAGCGTTTTGGTTGATCTGTTAAATATTTCTGCATCTGTGATTTCTAGTTTAAATTGTGAATCTTGCAGTGTATATACAACGAATGGAGAGGATTTTTTGGATGGACTTCAGATTTTCGTTCCTTGTTTGCAAGACACTGGAAACAGCAAGAAACTTCATCACTAAGAACGGTAACTTTAACAATCTTGTTACTTAGAGAGTTATTTGTTAGTAGTTATCTGTTGACATGCCAGTTACTCCTGTAGAGTTCAAGCGGCTCAAACATTAGGGCGTATCAATGTGAATACACTTCTTTGGCATTATCTTCTTATATAGAAAACACAAAAATGAATGACGTTAATATCTGTGGACCCAAACATTATAATATACATGCCTTCAATGGCTCATTTTACATTTGATCTGAATGCACTGGTTTCTATTCTCTACTTCTCCTTGTAGTGCATATTCTTAATTATTTTTCCTATTTTTTATAATCTATTAATCAAGATGCGTGTGGTCAACATTTTGGGTTTATTGGAGTGTCTGTGAACACTAAACCCTAATAAATAAATATTCAGTATATTAATAACCTTGATTGAATAACTTTTTCGTTCTCGACTAGGCTAATGGTATAAAGATAATAATCTCATTAGATACAGCAGATAATAATTTTATAAACTTGTTTTAAGGTAAGTAATATTCAGTAAATACGTTGAAACCTTCTATATATATCACATAGTCCCATAATATTAATCTCCCTTGATTGTCATCTTCATCCGTAAGTGATGCCATGAACATTTCAGTTAAATATCTATAAATCTGCTCTACATCTGTGGCGTTACTGTAGTGTAGGTAAAAAATAACCTCTTTCAATCTATGAATGACTTTAATATCACCAGTCTCTTTTTTGAGAGGCATACCCTCGGATCACATTTTTCAGTATCGTAAACAATTAGCAATAGATGTTCCCTTCACATCAATATTCCAAGCAATATTAATTAATAAAATCAATAGAATCCAGTATATTGATTCTTTCGGATTAGTGTGCTACTTAGACATGATATAGGGTTTTTTGTATGGTGGTTAGTTACTTGTTAATTTTAGTTTCTGTTTTTTATAATACGTAAACGGTAAATGTACAACAATTACTATTATTGTTTTATTCTTTACTTTCCTATTTGTTATATTATTATAAAGTGACCCCGGTTCACACTACAGTCATCCGATCTTCACCAACCACTACTGCCTCCAACTATCTCATAATTGCAACAACTTTACTCGAATGTTTTTCTTTCTTTAATGAACTTCAATAATCTTCTCACTTCAGAAATCAGAATTTATCATGACATTCATAATTTTTTTATGGATAGGTTCCTTTTATCCTTGTTGATGGGGGACATTGGCCACAATCTGATTATCTGACTGTAAACTTGGATGGCTCAAAGCATCCTTTACCTCTTACAACTGTATACCACAATTTGCAGCCCATTAGTGCTTCTCCTTACACCTTCCTCCAAGCATTTTTCGGTCACGAGTATCCCGTAAGCCCATACAATAATTAATCTTCATGGTTTATCTTAGTTTCATTTGATCTTGGTTTTCTTATATCTTTCTTGGTGGTGTTGAAGGTTGGGCTTCTTGATGAAGAGAAAATTCTACCAGTCGGAAAGGAAATCACTGCAGTTGGTCTAGTCAGCTTGAAAAATGGAACTCCTGAAGTGTCGGCATGCAATGATCTACCTTTTTTCCTGTAAGGATAATTCTGCTGATTGAATTTAGCATTGAACTAACGATATTGATTTCTGATATGCCCTTGTAGCTCTCGGTGGCTGATACATGACACTGAAAAACCAGGTTTTGGGTTGCCATATTTAAACCTGTTTAATGAATGGGTCGTGTTCGGGTTGACCTGCTTAACCTGTTCAATCAAGCAGATCGACCCGCCAACCTATTTACGACCCGTTTTACCTATTTAATAGCGATGATAGAGAGTGCTATAGCGAATAGCGTACCGATGGATCATCGCTATCTGATGTTTTGCGCTCAATAGCCTGAGATAGTGATGGTTTGGTTTTTTTTTTTTTCCTTTTTTTGAATATATTAAAAATCGAATTTCTAGGCATTTTAATCGACCAAACAGCTGTAATCTTCACTAATTGCATAAAAAAACCTTAAATTCGTGAATAAAACCCAAATTTAGTTAAAAAAGAATTAATACGTTATCGCTAAACATCAAATAGCTCTCGCTATCGCTACGTAGCATATAGGTAGCTTGTCACTATTTACCGCTATTCGCTATTAACAACTATGTGTATAAGTACCCACCAACCCGTTTGAACACATTTTCAACTTGATTACAAGTTTACTACCTGTCTTATACACGAATAAATATATGCGGGTCGTGTTTGGGTTCAACAATTCAACCTGCCAACGAGACACGATTGAGACCCTGGTCGTAAGTAAGAAAGTAGCAAAAACCAACTTTTTCTAGAACGGCTAACTCACACACTCTCTAATACACCTTTGTCCTTTGGTAATTAAGTAGCTAACCTACTGTTTTTTTTGCAAGATCAAATATGAACAAAGCTCAAATGGTAATGGAACTCGACTTTAGGACAAAAGTTTTGTTTTGGAGTGGAATTGTTGTCGGTTCACTAGCAACTGGTATCCTTGGCTATGCTATCGTAAGGTATTGTAGCGATTTACTCCAAAATGTGGTTTAATGTCTTTAGCTATGTTAAAATTGTTGTGTACCGTTATCAGGAACTGGAACAGATTTAAAGAATGGAGACAGCGAAGGCAGATTCAGCGGCAAAATGCTGCAGAGGAAAATAATGAAGCCGAAGCTGATGTGGCAGCAGAAGAGGAGATCGGTGAAGTTCCAGAAGGGCAGTTGTGTGTGATCTGCTTGATGAGACAACGGCGGTCTGCATTTGTACCTTGTGGGCATTTAGTCTGTTGTCCACGATGCGCGCTTTCAGTTGAGCGGGATTTGTCTCCCAAATGCCCGGTTTGCAGACAGACGATTCACAGTTCTGTCAGGATATATGAATCTTGAGGCATGATTAGGTTTTGGTTTGGGGTTTGAGGTGGTTATAGTCGGGTGAAAAAAGAATGTAGATATGTGCATACTCTATAACTCTATTGGTGATGGGTTTTGGACTTTCTTTGATGTATAAATAATGCATTAGATCAATAGCTAAATTTCACTTTCAGCTCTTGAGATACATATGGTTTGCGGAATGTAACTAAGAGCATCCGCAACGCTGGTGATGTACTGATGTGGCAGCGTTTGGATTTCAAAATTTTCCCCATTGTGGCGTTCGTTCGCACCACTCGTTTGGAACTGCAAACCCCTTTCAAATGAGAGAGTGGGCTCCCCACACAAACAATTAATATGTTATTTTAATATTTTTTACATAACATCCACCTCTGCCGCCACACCAGATAATGTGTATGTGAGAGAGGGGATCCCGTCCCATGGTCTGCCTCTTTGTTTCTGCACTCCGGACGCACACTCCAGACAAGCTTTACAACAACCTGAGGTCCGCCACCTCGGTTCATAGTTTCAGACCTCATATAAACATCACTGATGTGGATGCTCTTATTTCATTGTGGATGCTTATAGATTTTGAAATTTGATATATTATTTGTGCGCATACATAGCCAGTGTTGTAAGAGTCGCTAGGTGCTAGTCGGCCGGTGGGGTACCGACAAGTGATTACTCGGATTGAAATTTTATATGTAATCTTCAGTTTTATATGTATATACACATTTTATATGTATTTTTTTAAGTAGGCATGTTTTAAAGGGTTATTGGATTTTATCACCCCTAATTATTGGCTATTGGCTGCTGTCACCCCCAATTATCACTTTGACGCCTGCGGCCCCTAACTTAACACTTAGTGTGTTTTATCACCACGTTGTTAACTGATCACTAACTTTTGATCCTGTTACTATACTTTTGGGAGTGTCCTAAGATCCCTAAAACCTTCCTAAGATTCCTATGACACCCCCAAAAGTAGAGTAACAGGATCAAAAGTGAGTGATTAGTTAACGACGTGGTGACAGAACACACTAAGTGTTAAGTTGGGGGTGACGGACGTCAAAGTGATAGTTGGGGGTGGCAGTGACCAATAGCCGATAGTTTGGGGTGATAAAATCCAATAACCCTGTTTTAAAACCTTCTTCGACCCATATTTTCAAGTAGATATGATTAGTTGCTGGAATTTACAGGTTTTGGTCAAGAATCTAGCCGGAATCGCTAGACTACGATCGATTTTTGGCCAATTAGGACTAGATTTGATCACTATTGATCGTCTACCGATTAATTGGTCGATTAGATAAAATTTAATTGGTGAACCTCCGACTAGCGATTAAATCGGTAACTAATTTTTACAACCATGTACATAACCCAATTGCATAAGTGATACAAACATAACGTAACTGTTAACTAAGTGTGTGCCACATCTCATTGACATATGGCCTTAGTACCGTAATTTCGTTCGACAGAATTGCCGAGATACTTAGATACTAGCTTTTATATTAGTTTAACATCTGGGTATTATACAAGTTCTTTTGTCTACACGGTGGTGTTAACCTAGAACTTCTATAATGCTTTATTACAACGCAAAATGCGTAAATCCTCAAAAGCTAAATAACTATCGAAAAATATGATTTTGTGTTCAAAAAGATACCTATGAGGTACACCACTTAAAGTCGAACTTCATACTCTTTGTCTGTACGGTGGTACTGACCTGAGTCACTGAAGTTTCGCATTCCCCAACAGATGTAAACTGAATATATTCACCTGTAAGATGATATTCTCGAGCATATCTTGATACAGGAGTATGTCGTGTGGCGGGAACCATTGGTTAATATGTTCTAAAATTACCTAACTCGTATCATATTAAGCAATTCCTGAGATACAAACATGTTTGCGTTTAAGTGGATAAACAATACCAGTAATTGACGTGAATTGTTTAGAACTGAGTATGTATTAAAACTTAATGGTGATATGTCTAAAAGAAACTGATATGATCATCTGGCACAATTCTCACAAAAAGATTGACTGTAAATAGTTTACATTTCATTTTATTGCTTTACATTTCAAAATCAAAAAGATTTGCATTGTGTTTTAGCTTAAAGTTTGTAAAAGCCAGAAAGATTTTATAATTCAACTTATTTTCGATAACCGATGTTGGAATACTAATCTTTTATAGTTTTATCAAAACTAATGAATGAGTTTTTGCACAACTAGCTAGGGGCTTATTTGAAAGATTGATTTTGAAAATGGCACAAAGTGAAAAACTTGGATTGAACAAAAATGTTAAAAACTGGAATTTCATCACGAAATGTTAAACTAAGGTCATTAATTTGAATTTGGGAAAACAAGATTTTTGAAAACAACAGATTGTTGCAGACTTAAACGTTAAACCAAGGTCATTAACTTGGACTTGGTTAAACGAACGTGTGTGAAAGTTGATTGTTTGAAATTGAAAACAATGGACATCAAACGCATGAGATATCCCACGCGCAGGAGTCCTACAGAGGAATCATACGCGCACATGAGTCCTATAGAGGACCCATACCTCTTCAGTAGTGTTTGGCTTATATAACAAGAGTTAGAAAAAGAGTGAAGTAAGCGATTACATAACTATTTTGTGTATCGTAAAGTAGAGAATAACTACACTTGATAGATCTGATACAATAACCGAACAATTCAGAACTATATACAAATAATTCTATGATTCACAAGGTTTTTAATCTGTTTTCCATAGAGAACAAAATGAAACGGGTTGCCCCTTCCACCATAATCCAACAGACCGATCTTCAACTCGCATTTCCCAGCGACTGTCGTACTTTTTCAACAGCGCACGCGCTTGATCCACAACATCATCTGCAAACGCGTGTTCGACAAACCCCACACCGTTCATCCTCTCGCCCCATTTCTCTTTCCTTTCATTCATCTCACACATGCTAATCAATGCTTTCGCAGCTTCACCTTCTACAAGTCTTCTTTCTTCCATGTCTCTCCCTTTAAACGCTACACTTGTCGAGTCCAAAAAGCTCCATAAATAGTCTAACCTTTGAGAGAATCCTGAATCGAAGCTGCTGCAGTTGTTGCAGCTGCAGTCCATGTTATTATCACTCAAAATGACTCCTTGAGGATTCATATTTCGCATCAACTTCAAGAACTCATTTCTGTCGTCTGGTTCGCTGTGAGTGAGGCTGTGCAACCTAAACTGAGCGCAGACGATTAAAGTTTCGCCTTCGGATAAACTAATGGCATCTGCATTTAGATTTCGCAAAGGAATATTGTCCAGTTTGTTAAACTGTAAATTAATATGGACATCTTTAGCAAAACGGAGAATGTAAGAGGCGAAGTCGTAGCCAGGTGGACAGCTTGCAAAGGGAAGTTGATGGTTGTCGAGTGTTGGTGGGACGACAGTTATTCGAACCAGCGGTGGTTGGCCACCTGGTCTACGACTCAGCGCTTCTAGAAGCATGGGCCATTGGAACCCATGAGAGACACCAATATCTAGTATGTGAAGCGTGTTGAACGAACCATGATCTTGCTCTGACAACACCTGGAGGACTGCGTTGTTAGCAATATTGTTAGGGATAGTAAACCATGGATTAATCTCGTTAAAATTGATTAGAGATTGTTTAAAGAGTTTCGGCGTTGATGTGGTGAAACTTAGTGCTTTCTCTAATCCACCATCCGGTCTGTGCGGATACTGATAGCAATGAAGGTGGTGGTGGAGGGCTTGCATCCCGTGTGCTGCCAGCCTGTAATTGGCGTCCCCACTTGGGGACGCCAATTCATTTAGAACAAACAGGAGGTGTTGTACACGTGTCATGTTTCCAGTTGTGATCGCTGCAGCACACGGGTTCAGCAACTGTTCTGCCCACCGGCCGTTTTTGTTACTACCAATGTTGTTATCACCCTTTGTTGATTTTCCAGCGCCTTTCTTGTTTCCGGATGAATTTTTCCCAACACGTGGAGTATGATCCTCGGGTGCTTTCTGTTTCTTCGACAGCTCAGACGCCGCCTGTTGTGGCTGATCCGTAATAAAGAGATCAACAATAGGTGAAGAAGAACAAGATGATGAAATAGTATTAGCATCAATGGGGTCCAAACCGAACCAAGGATCATCCATGGAGCAATATAGATCATCTAGGATCAATGGCGAGTGCGGCGTTGAATCTTCTAACCAATCCAAGATTTGATCCAAGTTCAGATCCGGATCCGGTTCTCCAAACGACATGGTTTCAGACATTGGAGTTGTGTTTAGTGGAAAACAAGGTAAGAACTTAGAACATTGAACAATGCTTGACCATATGTGGTTGATCATTTATGTGCTGTGTTTTGGAAGATATGATATTGTTTTAAATGAGTAATTTGATTTATAAATATGTAAACAGGACGGCAGTTCTGTTTTCTTGTTTAGATAATTAGCAATTAACAAATGAGAAAATATTATTTGAGTTTAGTTAGTTATTCCTGTCTTATTAGCAATTAATTAATGAGTATATTGTTTGAGTTTAGTTATTTCTGTCTTATTAGCGAATATAGTATTTTTGTACTGGTTCTCTGAGGGTTTTTAAACAATTGACTGTATGAGATAATGTCATCATGTTTCAGCTAAATTAAGATTGCAATATATAAATTATAAGGTATAATTTTAAGATGCATGTGGGAACTCAAGTGGCACATGGTCTCATATTTAATAAGAAATATTCCTTCATATACTCATACTAAATTAGGCTCTTTATCTTAAGAGATTTGTATAATATGTAAATTTGTCTTATTATAATAAATAAATATTGCATTTGTATGACATTGTTTTCGGTTTTGTTTCAGCCAATTGTATGCCTCGTTAAAAATCAAGTTGGAACGTTGCATAAGTATGAGATCATCACTTGTTTAATTGTGCTCTAGTGGTGGTGAGAGATATTTAAGTTCCATCTATAGTGAGTCTGGGTGAGTTTTCCCCTTCAGATCTTAAGTTCGAATCTAAGTGATAGGGGTTTCTCATTGAGGTATTTAAATTGGGGGTCAATTGTACGAGGGAGCTCTCTGGCATAGACACGGTTAAGACAACGTATGCCAGACCTCCCGACATTCGCGAATAATTCACACCTTTCAAAAAAAACTTGTTTAAAGAAGCTAACATCTTTATTAGATGAGTTAAGCAACTCACAACGCAAGTTAGAGATGAGCTCGGTACTGCATTTGAAAAGAACCGGGTTCTATTCATTTTAATTATAAAAAAATATAGTTTTAATATCTACTTGGTTCCTTGCAACCAACCGGCTCATCAACTTTTATCTCCAGATTGCTAAGTCGTGGAATTTTTAGGCTGTTTAGGTGTTTCAAGATTTTAAAAGTGTTTGTAGATGATTTATGGGATATAAACCAGTGTTTCTAGATATTCCGTTAATGATACAAAGCGGATTTTAACCAAATCTGACATAGTCCGCTCATGGTACAAGCAGATCTTTTCGAAGTTTGTTTGGACTTTAGTTAGTCAAAGGGTTTTAAAACGTGTTTTTAGATGATTTATAGGATATAACCTAATGTTTCTAGGTATTCCATTAGTGATAAGAAAACGGATTTTAACTAAATTTTGACAAAGTTCGCTCATGGTACAAGTAGACTTTGTCAAGCTTGTTTGGACTTTAGCTAGTGAATAAAGTGGTTAAAGTCCATTTCTACCATGAGTAAACTTTGCCATATTTAACGTCAAAGTCCATTTGTACCATTAGCCGATTAACTACCTAAAAACACTTATATTTTTGTAAGCCACCTCCAAACACTCTTGAGGCGTGGGTGAGACTTTTGTTGTTGCCACGTTGCACGTTGCGGATTTTCCGGCCTTCTAACCGTCAGGAGCGCAGGTCGGGGAATAGGAAGTCCTTACAATGTCTTAGTATTCAGCGAGCCCTGGCAGCGTGGGGCAATGCGGATGGTTTTGCTGAACTCATCCTATCACTTTTTGCCGAACCATCAGAGATGGTTACACGCCCTAATGAGCCTCCCCATGAGTCTAATAATTCTAGGGTGGGCACCAACGTTAAGCAATGTTTACGGAAAGTTGCAGATGGCCACTTCACTGCGGCGGTTAAAGTTTTATGCTCTTCGGGGGTTGCACCTCTTGGTGAGGATACTACGAAAGCGTTGGTGGCTAAACATCCTGTCCTACCTCCTCCGGTTATGCCTGGGTCCTTACTATCGGAGCCACCACTTACTGTGGATGTTGATAACGTCCTTGGGTGCATTAAATCTTTCCCCAAAGGGACCTCTTGTGGGAGGGATGGGTTGAGGGCTCAACACATTTTGGATGCTCTTTTTGGAGAGGGGTCGGTGATCGCTTGTGGGGTGCTTAAGGCTATTTCTGAGGTGGTCAACTTGTGCTTGGGTGGGAGGTGTCCTAGGGTCTTGGCGGAGTTTGTTGCTTCTGCGCCCCTCACGCCCTTACTTAAACCGGACAACGGGATTAGGCCTATTGCTGTGGGCGCAATTTGGAGGAGGTTGGTCTCTAAGGCGGTTATGAGGGGGTCGGGAAGGAGATGGCTAAATATCTCGGTGATTTTCAATTTGGGGTGGGTATTCCTAGCGGGGCTGAGGCTGTGCTCCATAGTGCAAACAGATTCTTAAACGTGTTCTACTCGGATGGGTCGTTGGCCATGATTACTGTTGATTTCTCTAATGCTTTCAACCTGGTGGATAGATCCGCCCTTTTGTCAGAAGTTCGGACCCGATGCCCGTCCATTTCCTTATGGGTGGATTTTCTCTATGGACAGCCGGCTAGATTATATGTTGGAGACGATTATATTTGGTCCACCACCGGGGTTCAGCAGGGAGACCCCTTGGGGCCTCTTCTCTTTGCCTTAGTTTTGCATCCCCTCATTCATCAGATACAAGATAGATGCAAGTTACTCTTCCATGCTTGGTACTTGGATGATGGTACGATTATAGGAGATGCTAAAGAGGTGGCTAAAGCTTTAGAAATCATCAGGACTAAGGGGCCTTGTTTGGGGCTTCAACTTAACGTCAAGAAAACAGAAGTTTTTTGGCCATCGTGCAATGGAGTTAAGGCGCAAAAGGGTTTGTTTCCTAGTGGGATTGGAAGGCCGGTGTCGGGTGTCAAACTCCTCAGGGGCGTTGTTAGTCGGGATGCGGGTTTTATCAGCAGGATGGCCGTGAAAAGGGTATCTTGTGCAGTGGATCTGATGAGCTACCTTCCACATCTGCGGGACCCTCAATGCGAGCTTCTCTTGCTGCGTTCTTGCATGGGTGTTGCTAAGTTGTTGTTCGGCCTCAGAACGTGCCAACCCACGTTTGTTGGGGAAGCTGTTTCAGTTTTTGACAAAGGCCTTCGGAGAGCTATAGAAGATATTGTGGTTTGCGGGGGTCCGTTTTTTGGGGATCTTCAATGGAGGCTAGCATCCCTTCCGACCCGTTTTGGGGGTTTGGGTTTATGTTCGGCTGAGGATGTATCTACGTATGCTTTTGTGGCCTCGAGGATGCAATCTTGGAGTTTGCAGGACCACATTCTTCGGGACTGTGGTATTGTCGGGTTAGATTCTGATTATGTGTGTGCGTTGGATTGCATGCGCAAGTCCCTTCCGGATTTCGATCTTGGCGGTTTCTCTAATAAGGACACCGCCCCCCCTAAAGCCCAGAATGCTTTGGCGAGTGCCCTATTTAGTAGAACCGTCCAGAATTTGGGAGAGAAGTTCAGTATATCCCCTCGTCAGAAAGCCGTGTTCGATTGTCTCCGGGCTCCTCATGCTCAGGATTTCCTGACAGTCATCCCCATTGAAGGACTTGGCCAACACATGTCGGCAGTGGAATACCGGGTAATTCTTAAGTACCGGCTAATGATCCCTCTGTTTCCGGTTGATGAGCCCTGCCCAGTTTGCCGCAAGGTATGTTTAGATACTTTTGGCGAGCATGCGGTTCATTGTAGGGAGTTGCCTGGATTTAAATACAGGCATGATTTGGTAAGGGATATTCTGTTTGATGTTCTAAAGCGGGCGGGGATTTCGGCAAAAAAGGAGGCTCCGGTGAACTTTCTGACGGATCCGCTCGATGGGAGGTCTACTCTTCGGCCAGCTGATATTCTTGTGTTTGGGTGGGCCAGGGGGAAACACGCTTGTGTGGACCTTACAGGAGTATCCCCTCTTGTTGGGCTTAGGGATAATGGGTTTGTTGCTGGCCAGGCCGCGCTGAAGGCGGAATCAAGCAAGGTCGCTAAACACGAAAAGGCTTGTTTAGAAAATCAACATGTGTTTATCCCATTCGCTTTTGATACGTTTGGTTCCCTAGCCCCAGAGGCCGTGGAATTCCTAAACAGGGTCCAACGGGTTGTGAACAGTAATCTCTCAAACTCTAAGGGTCGTTTCGTCTTTAGTAGGATTGGTTTTGCAATTCAAAAGGGGGTTGCGGCGCAGCTTGTTGCCCGTTTACCTACCACTTATTTGTAATTTGTTACTTGGGGTTTTAATGAAATAAGAGAAAACCAAAAAAAAAAAAAACACTCTTTAAGATCCTTAACAACCAAAAGATGCCTAAATCAGGTACTACATCTATGTCAGATTTCTCCACAATAGTGTACGTTTTTATTCCTCATCTAATTATATTATATATTAAATTAAATTAAATTAAAACCCTATAGTGCGCCAGTCTACTTTTTCTGTTTTAAGATGTAGCCACAAAACATTGTTTTTTTTAACGAATAGACACATCTCTTTGTTTGCTATTATAATCAGTGGCGGATCTAGAAAATCCGCCAAGCCGTAACGTTTTATAAAAAAGCCGTAACGAAATCGTAAAAACGTCAAATTTTTCCAAAATTTACACTAATTTTACACTACCGCCGGAATGCCAAGCCGTAGCGGAGGTTGCCCCTTTTTATATGCTAGGTCCGCCCCTGATTATAATCGCATCTCTAACACGAACATGGGAGAAGATGGCACGTTTTGTGAGAGGGGGAGAGAGAAAAATGACGGTCCGTGAAGGAGGAAGGAGCAGTTCACCCAACGCGGAGGAGAGAGAGGGTCGTCATGTGAACCGATGCTCTAAAGGGTCACTATATATATTTCTTTGTATGTAAGGAACACTCCATATTACTTATTAACCCTTGCTAGATGTCCTCATATTCATATAAAACATAGAACTTCATGATTATTAAGTTATAACAATGACGTACAAAACATATATATATATTGGTAAATGGTAATATAATCAAGACAAAGAATGGTGTGCACATGAACTTATGATATGTTTACTTAGCCAGTTCCACCAAGAACAGCCTTGAGCGCCTTCACAGTTGCATCATCAAGGAAAGTAGTAGCCTCCACCAATTTCGACGGTAAATCATTAGCAAACAATGCGAAATCAAGAATCTGTAGGCCCGGTGTCGCGCTACTGAAGCTCGCATATGCAACCGCGGTAACACCACCAGCATTCACCTGAAAATGCAACAACCCTTGAGGAAACAACATAATATCACCCTTCTTTATGTTAGAATATAAACTTAGCATATATTATTTATTATTGTTATTTAGTTAGGATAACTGGATCATAAGTTAGTAATTAAATTAGATATTATTTAGCGGTTAGTAACAGGTGTGTCAGTTGACAAACCGTCACCACCACCGTATATATATGATGTATTCTCTATCGTTTACAGTTACCAAGATTCTATTATATCCATTTATGTTTCTCTGTATGTATGTTTTATCTATTCTCTGTACGATCATATCAAACACACACATACGATGATGATGATGTTAACGATGATAGAAGTATCACCGACTTCCGCTGTCCGGATTTCCAACACTTTAATGTCTCCACGTAAACCGTATTAGCCGAGGAGATAAAACCGGCTTGAATGAACCCTTGTGTCACCAAAAGGAGCTCAGAACCACCCGGGTGTGTGTGCATCGGGACCACACCACCAACGGCTACATCCAACCGGGCAATGGAGATCCCGAGCCCATTCACACCGGGGAATTGCTCAGTAAATGCTGGAGTGACGGCGGCTTTGATGATGTTGGAAGTGTTTCCAGCAGAGCCTACACCAGATGACACAAAGTCATCTACGGTTACTGTCGCAGCAGGCTTGCAAGAATAGCCTGCTGGGCTTTCTGGACCTTTCAGGTCCGCAACACAAAAGTCTTGCACCGCGGCATTCGCGGAGAAGGTGAGGAGAGAACATAGGATGAAGACAATGTGAAACATTTTCAAGATTTTTGTATTAATTAAAGGTTGATGAGAATGATGGGATTTTGTGGTATGCTGGAGTAGGGTTATATAGTGAGGATATTTTTTCTTTTTGAAAGGATACCTTAAAGAAGCGTAACGATACTAATCAACTTTCCGCCGCAAAGCACGGAGTATCTCAACTAGTTATATATATAGTTTGAATTCATATATCGGGTCAAACCCGTTCGAAAATCACAAATTCAAATTCACTAAAAACAAATTCAGAATTCAATTTAGATGCTCGCTTACCCGCGATATTGATGTAACTCGGCCAGTATTTTATATATAAAAGGTTTTTTCAGGTTAAAAAAAAAAAAAAAAAAAATTTAGATGCTAACCTGATTTTAAAATTTCGAAAACCGAATTCGAGTTTATAATTTGAATTCGGTATGGTTTGCGTTTTGGTCTTTTTCGTTTCATGCCTGGTTTAAAAAACTAACACCACGATACGATCTTCTGATAGATTTCTTAGTTTTTGGTTTTGTGACAAATAGTTTATAGGTGGGTGTTGATCCTTTCTATCATACAAGCTTTAATCTTTTACATCATTAAGCTTTATATTCACCAATGGGGTTAGACCATGTGTAGTGGTTTACCCCAATAATGCCCTCACCATGGGGCGTTTTGCGACACGTGACAGTCTAATCAGCATGAGGCATTATTGGGGGTTATTGCAAAAGTGACGTAGTGGGAATAATGCCCAATAACGCCCATTCCAATTATTATTTTTGTTGAAAGAATAAGTAAATATATCATTCAAATATTTCCCAGTTATGTTACATTTTCAATTGTTCTAACCATTTTTAGTTAAGTTGTTATTCTGTTATAGCAGGTTACAAATATTGAGGGACCTGAATGTAACTTTGGGCTGATTATGGTGCGTTTGGAGATAGTGTGAGGGGCTGGATGTAACATTGAGATATTTCTCTTATATAAGAGAAGTTTATCTCTTCGGTTCCAGATCTTTCTTCTCATTATTCATAGTTTTTTACTCATAATTGTTCTCTCTTGTATTGTATCGATCTCCTGGTATTTGTTAGAGTTGTTGGTGAAATCTCGTCTGTGAGATCAAGCCGTGTAGATCAGGTTGTATCTTACTGTATTGTTCTTTGTCTTTGGTTTGTATTTCTGTTGATCAACTGATTGAATCAGTTGATCTGAACATTTGTTCATCCGATCTTACTATTGGTAAGATCTTTGGGTATTGGTGGGTGTTTTTTTGGTTTGGGTTAATAATATGATTTCGGTCACTGTTTTGTCGCTATTGTTGTGTTCTTGATCTGTGCGATTGATACCATAACCTTTCTACATGGTATCAGAGCTTGTATAGCTCTCGATTGATTGTTCTTCCGCTGGTTTATCTCTGTTGTTGTTTTTCTTGTAGGTTATCTTAGGGTTTCTGGACTCAAGAAACCCTAGTTGGACGATTTTTGGGCGTGGTGTCAAATTAGGGGTTGAGGAACCCTAATCGAAGGTTTCTGTGTCTCTTTACTTCGGGATCTGCGTGTGAAGATCTGTGTTGGTCTTTGTGGTTATTTCCACAAAGCAAACTAACCAGATTTCTTGTATTTGTCTTCTGGTCTAAATCTTGTAACCCTAGAAGGTTACGGATTAGATCTGCTATAGGAGGGAGTTAAACGCTTCTGTAAGGGTGTTCTAACTTTCTTCTTTTATTATACCTGTCATCATATTTTTTTGTGGTTTTTGGCATCTCTGTTTTATTTGCTTATCTATTGCATTCTTCTTGTTTGTCTTGTTGTGTTGTTGCTTCTGTGATACGCTTGTCCAGGCACCTATAGAGTGACGAACCTGGAATCTGGCCTCTGTCACAGTTGGCTGTTGTGTGATTCTTTTATTTTTTTGTTAATTGACTGTTGTTTGCTTGTTGATTGGTTCTTGTGATCATGGGAGATACTGGTACTTCTGCTACTTTGATTAGTAAACTTGATATAGGAGATCCATTGTACCTTCATCCTAGTGACTCTAGCACCTTAACTATTGTTAGTATAAAACTAAAAGGAACTGAGAATTATCCTGTCTGGTCTAATGCTATGAGGCTTGCCTTAGAGGCTAAAAATAAATTTGGGTTTATTGATGGCAAATGTGAAAAACCAAAAGATGATGTGGTCTTAGCCAATCAATGGGATAGGTGTAACTCAGTTGTTATTACTTGGTTGTTGAACTCTATTTCCGAGGAGTTATTTCTGGGGCAAGTGTTTTCTAAACTTGCCTCAGAAGTCTGGACTGATTTAAAAGAGTCTTTTGATAAGGTGGATGGTTCTATTGTGTATGATTTGTATAAAAAAATAAATGGTATTTCTCAAAATGGGAGCACTGTTGCTGAATACTATAACAGACTGACAACTATGTGGAAACAGTTTGATGCAATGGTGCATCTTCCTTCCTGTTCTTGTCAGGCTGCTAAAGATTATAACGATTTTTCTACTCTCATTAAACTAATGCAGTTCCTTATGGGGCTTGATGATGTTTATCAGCCTGTAAGGACAAATTTACTAACAAGAGAACCATTCCCTTCAGTTAAGGTTGCTTTTTCTATTGTGTCTAGAGAGGAGTCTCATAGGATGTCTTCAAATGGGTCTAAAGGTCAAAATGTATCTTTTGTGACTAAGTCTGGTCAGTCTTTCGACTCTAGAAGGAAAAATGTTAGAGGTCCTAACCCTAATCTAAAGTGTTCTCATTGTAATATGCTTGGTCATACGGTTGACCGATGTTTTGAGATTATTGGATATCCTCCTGGTGTTAGAAGAAGACCAGGAGGACATGTGGCTAGGTCTAATGTGTCTAATAATAATAATAATAATAATAAAAGTAATACTACTGTTGGATCTTCAAATTCTGTTGGTACTGCTATGCCTTTCACTTCTGAACAGATTTCTAAGTTGTTGAGTCTCGTTGGTGAGAGTTCTGGTGGTGAGCAGGCTAAGTCTAATATGGGAGGTGAGTCTTCAGTTACTTGTAGTTTTGCCACTGGTTTTGTTAGCTGTTCTAGTTCTAATATGTTTGAATTTGAGTATAATTGGATTGTTGATTCCGGTGCTAATCAGCACATGGTTAAGTCTGATAAGGGTATGTTTGATTTGGTTGATGTGTCTGATTATAATCTAACAGTTAGTCATCCGAATGGTACTAATGTTAAAGTGTTTAAAATTGGAAAAATAAGACTTGTTAATAATGTTATTCTAGAAGATGTTTTCTATGTTCCTGAGTATAGTGTGAATCTGTTGTCTGTCTTTAGGTTAGCCAAAGATAATAAAATAGGTGTTTTGTTTAATGAAAATAATTGTTTGCTACAGGATTTGAGATCAAAGAAAATCCTGGTGACTGGTAATCAGGACAATGGTTTGTACTTTGTTGGAAAAAATGGTAATTCTGCTAATATGTGTTTTAATAGTGTGTTAAAGTCAAATATGTGGCATAATAGGTTAGGCCACCCTTCGGATCAGGTTCTAGCTGTTTTAAAAGGTAGCTTAGACATTAAAACTATAGACTATGGTCCTTGTGAGATCTGCCATAAGGCTAAACAAGTAAGGGTTCCATTTCCTTTAAGTGATCATAAAACAAAAGAGTTAGGTGATTTAGTTCATTTAGATCTTTGGGGTCCATACAGAGTGTCTAGTAATGAAGGATTTAAATATTTCCTAACTGTTGTTGATGATTATTCAAGATCTGTATGGTGTTATTTGTTAAAGAGTAAAATGGAAGTTTTTGAGAATTTAACTAGTTTTTATGAATTAATCTTAACCCAGTTTAAAAAGAAAGTTAAAATTTTTAGAAGTGATAATGGAACCGAATTTGTAAATAATCAAATGAGTAACTTTTTTAAAAGTAAAGGTGTTTTACATCAAACAACTTGTGCTTACACACCACAACAAAATGGTGTGGTTGAGCGTAAACATAGGCACCTTTTAAATATAGCTAGGGCCTTGATGTTTCAAAGTGGCCTACCTCTGAGTTTTTGGCCTGACTGCATTCTGACTGTTGTTTACCTGATTAACAGGTTACCCTCTTCAGTTTTATTAGGTAAAAGTCCTTATGAAATAGTTTTTGGTTTTAAACCCTCTTTAACACATCTCAGAAACTTCGGGTGTTTGTGTTTTAGCACTGTATTAAATGAATCAGATAAATTTACTTATCATGCTGATAAGTGTGTTTTGATTGGTTATTCCAATGTTAAGAAGGGGTATAAGTTGTGGAGTTTAGATAATAAGAAAATCTTATTTTCTAGAGATGTAAAATTTTATGAAAATGTTTACCCTTTCAAGAATAAACAAGTTGTTAATCAAGAATTTGTTGATAAAAATTTAAATCATATAACTTTTTTTGATTGTTATGAAATTGAAACACCTGAAGTTTCTCAAATGCCCAATAATGAAGAGGGTAATAATGGCTCTCATGGTACTTCCAGTGATGATCAGCAGCCATTAAGACCCTCCACATCTACCATAACCAGTGTTGTTGATCAAAATCAACAGCCTTCAACTGATTATGAAGATAGTAGTGAGCCTGGGTTATATGGCGAGGCAGAGGACAGTGGAATACCAAGTGATGAGACCAACCTATTTGAGGGTGCTATTTTAGGTCTTAGAAGATCCACTAGAACTTCAGTTGCTCCGAAAAAATTTGAGGATTATGTGTTAGGTGGAAAAGTTAAGTATGGTATAGATAAAACTGTGAATTATGCATGCTTGTCAAGTGAAAATTTTAGTTTTGTTAGCTTGTTAAATAAAACACTTGAACCCTCTAATTATAATGAAGCAGCTAAGGACCCTAGGTGGGTTGAAGCTATGAATAAGGAGATGGAGGCCTTATTCAGAAATAATACCTGGACCCTTGTTGATTTACCCCCTGGTAGAAAACCCATAGGCTGCAAGTGGGTTTATAAGGTTAAATACAAGTCTAGTGGAGAGATAGAAAGGTTTAAAGCTAGACTTGTGGCCAAGGGGTTTAATAAAAGAGAAGGCCTGGATTTTGGGGAAACTTTTTCACCTGTTGTGAAAATGGTAACAGTTAGGTGTATTATTACACTTGCTGTTCAGAATGATTGGCCTTTGTTTCAACTTGACATTAATAATGCCTTCTTGTATGGCACTATTAATGAAGATGTATATATGAGTCTACCTCAGGGTTATTATTCACCTGATGAGTCTAGAGTTTGCAAATTGGTTAAGTCTTTATATGGGCTGAAACAGGCCCCTAGAAAATGGAATGAAAGGTTAAATGGTGTGCTTGTTGATTATGGGTTTGTGCAAAGCACGTGTGATCACTCTATGTATGTGTTGTCTAAAAACAATGTGTTTATTGTTCTACTAGTTTATGTTGATGACATTGTTGTTACTGGGAATAGTGTTGATGAAATTGATAAAATTAAGTTCATTTTAAATTCAAATTTCCAAATTAAAGACTTAGGTAAACTAAAATACTTTTTAGGCATTGAGGTCTTATATAACAAATCTGGTTTGTGTTTAAACCAAAGAAAGTATTGTTTGGAATTGTTGAGTGAATTTGGGTATTTGGGTTGCAAACCAGTTAACACACCTATTGAACAAAGCTACTTGGTAACTGCTAAGGTGTCTAAAAATCAAAGTCCTTTGAAAAATATCACTGGTTTTCAAAAACTAATAGGTAAGTTAATCTACCTATCTTTGACTCGGCCGGATATCAGTTATGCTGTGCAATTCTTAAGTCAGTTTATGCACAGCCCAACTGAAATGCATTTGCAAATTGCCTTAAGGTTGTTAAGGTATCTTAAGTCATGTCCGGGGTGTGGATTATTGTTCAAAAAAGGTGATAGGCTAGATTTAGTTGGTTATGTGGATTCTGACTGGGCAAAGTGTCTGTCCACAAGAAAGTCTGTGACTGGTTATTGTGTCTATCTTGGTGGCTCTTTAGTTTCTTGGAAAAGTAAGAAACAGAGCACTGTTTCTAGATCCACAGGTGAAGCTGAATATCGAGCCATGTGCTCGACAACCTGTGAGATTATGTGGTTGTTGAATTTGTTGAGAGAAGTTGGTGTTAACTGTGATTTGCCAGTTAAGTTATACTGTGACAGCAAGGCTGCTATATCCATAGCAGCCAATCCTGTCTTTCATGAAAGAACCAAACATTTCGAGGTTGACCTTCATTTTCTAAGAGAAAAGGTTGCAGCAGGAGTTGTTGAAACTGTTAAGGTTGACTCTGAGAGTCAACCAGCAGATGGTTTCACCAAAGGATTAAGTGTTGTGCAGCATAAAAGGTTTTGTGAAAAATTGGGGCTGGTTAATTGGTTTTCATATTTGAATGAAGGGGGAATGTTGAAAGAATAAGTAAATATATCATTCAAATATTTCCCAGTTATGTTACATTTTCAATTGTTCTAACCATTTTTAGTTAAGTTGTTATTCTGTTATAGCAGGTTACAAATATTGAGGGACCTGAATGTAACTTTGGGCTGATTATGGTGCGTTTGGAGATAGTGTGAGGGGCTGGATGTAACATTGAGATATTTCTCTTATATAAGAGAAGTTTATCTCTTCGGTTCCAGATCTTTCTTCTCATTATTCATAGTTTTTTACTCATAATTGTTCTCTCTTGTATTGTATCGATCTCCTGGTATTTGTTAGAGTTGTTGGTGAAATCTCGTCTGTGAGATCAAGCCGTGTAGATCAGGTTGTATCTTTCTGTATTGTTCTTTGTCTTTGGTTTGTATTTCTGTTGATCAACTGATTGAATCAGTTGATCTGAACATTTGTTCATCCGATCTTACTATTGGTAAGATCTTTGGGTATTGGTGGGTGTTTTTTTGGTTTGGGTTAATAATATGATTTCGGTCACTGTTTTGTCGCTATTGTTGTGTTCTTGATCTGTGCGATTGATACCATAACCTTTCTACAATTTTTTTAATTAAATTGGGGGTAGCTCAAAAGTTGTCAGACCATCCTCCAATATTATATTTAATTTATTGCAAAAGTGGGGGGTTAGCTCAAAGTTGTCAGACCATGCTCAAAAGTGATTGGTGGTTCAAATATGTACATAGCGTTTTAATTAAAACGCCAAACCCTTTTTTTTTTCAAAAAACACGCCCAATAACGTCCCATGTAATGGGGGTCCGGCGTTTTGGGGCGTTTTTTTTCAAATTTTTTTAAAAATACTGCCTCACTACGAGTGGTCTTAGTGGCAGCATTTAGGAACAGTTGAATTCTGGCTTCAAATCCCATAAACAATAGCAATAAAGAAATTCGTTTAAAATAAATATAAGCTCTATATTCTAGACCAATAAGAGAAACACTCCGTTTCACCTCTATTATTTATACTAGATAAGAATCCTCACCTAGAGCGTTAGTTTGTGATAGGGAGTTCTGAAAATTCACGAACTTGTATTTTGCGCAAATTAGATAAAAGTAAGACCATGTATGTGTAGTGGTAAGCCAAGTGAAATGTCATTTTTCCGTCACGTGTCATCAAAGGCATTTCACTAGGTAAAATGGTGTAGTGGTGAGGCATGCGAAATTAGTAGGTTTGGAATTGAAAAAAAAAAGATTGGATAACATACCAGCCAACGGCTAGTTTCCTTGATTTGCACAAAATTGAGCTCATGGTTTGAACAACGAAGGGGAGCTCATTTTATCGTTTCACGCGAGGGAGGGCGGTGGTAGACCCGATGGTTTGCTCATTGTTGGCTCAACAATGTACCGTTACATTTGGTCTAAGTAAGCTAAACAATTGGTTAAACTTATAAGAAATATGACTTTTGATTTGCTCAACTTTAACTTAATAGGTTTTTTCTAAGACCATGTGTAGTGGTTAACACCCCACCCTTGGGCGTTTTGCGGCACGTGGCAGCCCAGTCAGCAATGGGGCATTATGGGGCGTTTTCTAAAATGGGTGTAATGGGGTTGTGCGCATTGTGTGGCATTATGTTTATAATAAAATTAAATTAAAAAAAAACATCAAATAATCTCATTGGACAATGAAAAGGGAGATAAAGCTGATTGGCCAACAACTTGCCTCGAAAGCGTGATTTAAAACACGCCAAAACCAAAAATCAGGCCAAACACGCCCAGGGGGGTGGTTGGTCGGCGTGTTTGGGTGTTTTTTTTGAAAAAAACACGCCCACTACGGACGGTCTAATGTTAACGGTTTTTGTTTTTCTTTGAAAGCACATGAATTGTTTACGCGTTATTCAACATTTAATTCCAAGACTGTGTAGGACAACCTTTCATAAAATAAAATAAAAGTATTATTAATTAAATAAAAAACAAATTACAATACAGAGTCTGAAATTAAAACGGATTACAATCTAGAAATAGAAATTGCAAACAGATTACAAAAAGAAATAAACGAAAACAGCAAAGAAAACATAGTGATTGTTGAGCTTTTCTATTCAACAGAGGTCCCTTAAAACAGATTTCGGGCCACCCAGGTAAACCCGTCTGTCTCTCAAGGTACAACAACCTAAGCAGATTGTACTACCGGGATTAGCATAGCACCTAAAACAAGAGCTTGAAGGTCAGAAAGTTTAGGGAATTCGTCAGAGGTTTTGTGTGGTTTTAGGAGAGATTTTGTGTGGTTTTAGGAGCATGTAAGTTATTGTGTTATGAACAAGACTCGTATGTCTTACATATACTCATGAACACCAAGCAGGTAAAAAATCTGAATTCAATAGAATTGAATTCGTAATATTGAGTGAATTCAATTTGTAATTACATGCTCAATTCAATAGAACTGAATTCCCGAAATGATGGAACTTGAGGAGTTTTTCTGTTGACCACATCCATGATTCAAGTTGCACCAAAAACTCGAACCGCACCCAGGTCAAAAATAATAAGGCGGCTCTCAAGTGGCGATGCAAAGTGCAAATTGCATCATTAAACGCCACATTAGTACATTACGCCCAGTCGCCCATAGCCTGGTTCTGGTCCCGGTCGTGTCTGGATGCCACTGGATGTAGAGATTTCTACTTAACACGAGATTTATCTCTCAGCCAATGTGAGACATGCTCATTTCCATTAAAGTTCCAACCACATGTCTTAAATCTTCGATATCCATTCATCTTGGCTAGGGGTGCAAACGAGCCGAGCCCGAGCTCGACCAGGCTCGAGCTCGATTAACTTATGAGAGCTCGGGCTTGAGCTCGGCTCAATTCGAGTTTTGCTTTCAAAGCTCGAGCTCGGCTCGTTTGTATTTTCTCAAGCTCGAGCTCGGCTCGGGCTCGGCTCGTTTATTATCTATTAATTAGTATATTAAATAAAAATAATATAAATAATAGACTTTTTAGCTTGCAAGCTCGATAAGTGAAGCTTGGGCTCGGGCTCGTTTACTAAATAAGCTTATTTTTAGGTTCAAGGTCGGCTTGTAAACAAGTTTAAATAAGTTCGGCTTGTTTACACTAAGGCTCGATAAGTCTCGACGAGCCTAACGAGCTTCACATGTAGGGCCGTTCACGAGCCGAGCCGAACCGAGCGGACCTTTGCTCGTGCTTGGCTCGTTTACAAACCGAACTGAGCGGAGCGGCTCATTTAAAACCGAGCCTCAAATCAAGCGAGTATTTTTCGAGCAGTAAATATTCCGAGCGAGCGTCGAGCGAATTTCGAGCAATTTGGACAACCGTGTCACCCCATTTAATTTTGCTGAGATAGATAGTAACAATGTTTGGTCTCAAGTTTTTGTCTTTAAAAACATACACATTTCGTGATATAATATTTTTCTTATGAATTACAATGTTGTGGCCGACGAGTCGATGATCATATTGCACGAACAAATGCGTTGAGAGCAGGAAACGATCGACTTAGGGTAACAACATGAAACATTAAGGTGATGAGCAGCTTGTCGTTTATTGGTTTAGGGTTTAACTTTTAGATTTGATATTAATTTTTTTATTGGTGTGGTTGGGCTAGTATATGTAGATATAACTGTAAATTTGTATATAGCGGACCAAAATCTAATAGAGTGGTATATATAAAACTATAAATTTAATTTATGTTCAAGTATATATGTATGTGTGTGTTGTGTATATATAGGTGTGTGTGTATATATATGTATAATTTATATTTGTGTATATATATGTGTATATACATGTTTATATATGTATGTGCATATGTATATGTATATATATATTAAAAATAATAATTCGAGCCGAACCGAGCCGAGCGGACCTTTGCTCATGCTTGACTCGTTTACAAACCGAACCGAGCAGAGTGGCTCGTTTACAACCGAGCGTCAAATCGAACGAGCAATTTCCGAACGAGCGTCGAGCGAGTGGCACATGGTTTGCAATATAAATTATTAAGTATAGTTTTAAGATACAGGGGAAGGATCCACTAAAAAGTGGATTTTGCCTAAGTAGCCTAAGAAGGATTGTGATGATGACATGTGGCACTCCTAATAATTAGGAATCAAGGGCATTTTGGTCCTTATAAATAGGAGTGAAAATGACATGTGGCACCCCTTTTGTTTTTTAAAAATACAAAAAAAAATCTAGTACAAAAAAATCTAGCACAAAAAATCTAGTACAAAAAAATATAGCAAAAAAAATCTAGTACAAAAAATATAGCACAAAAAATGTAGTACAAAAAAATATAGCACAAAAAAATCTAGTACAAAAAATATAGCACAAAAAAATTTAGCAAAAAAATGTAGTACAAAAAAATCCAGCACAAAAAATTGAGAAAAAAAATTTAAGACAAAAAACATCAACACAAAAACTTTAGTACAAAAATATAGTACAAAAATCCAGCACAAAAAAATGTTATACAACATAGAAATACAACACATTTTAGTGGGTTTTTTTAGTCTTCATATTTTATATAGCAATATGGTACTCAAATTAAAGATAAAAAGACGCTCGATTTTATGGTGAAATTTTTATGAAAAAATAATGTCGTATAAAAAAGTTATGAACGTTTAAAAAATGGGGTGAAATATGCACGTGCCTTGCATGTGGAGAGAGAAAGTCTATAAATAGGATTTTCCCAAGATACCCTTACACTCCTCCTTTCTCCTACCCTTTCATCTTAACCATTGATTTGAAAAATGAATGGTTAAGATTCCTTCTTAGGCTACTTAGGCAAAATCCACTTTTTAGTAGATCCTTCCCCTTAAAGATACATGTGGGAACTCAAGTGGCACATGGTCTCATATATTTAGTTAAAGTATATTCGTACGTATACTCATTTTAAATTAAGCTCTTTATCTGAGAGATTTGTATACTATGTAAATATGTCTGTATTATACATAAATATAACATTTGTATGACATTGTTTTCGGTTTTGGTTCAGCCAATTGTATGACTCGTTAAAAACCAAGTTGGGAAGTTGCATAAGTATGAGATCATTACTTGTTTAAAGAAGTTCAACATTTTTATTACAAGAGTTAAGCAACTCTCAACACAAGTTAGAAATAAGCTTGGTACCGTACCTAGCTAAAAAGAATCGGGTTTTGTTCATTTAATTATAATTAATATTAGTTTTACTATCTACTTGGTTCCTTGCAACCGATGGGCCCTGACACTTTTATGTCCCGGTTGCTAAATCGGGGAATTTTTTTGTCGGTTAGGTGGTTTAGGGTTTTGAAGAGTGTTTATGATTTATGGGAATATAAGTGTGACAACCCTCATAATTCCATGTATCCGTACAATTTATTAATGAAACTCAAGAAGACCTGGGAAAACCAGGAAAACCAGAGTACACCTCATAATTCTGGGAAAACCAAGAAGACCTGGGAAAACCAGGGGGAGAATGTGACAACCCTCATAATTCCATGTATCCGTACAATTTATTAATGATAATTAAATTGCTTGATGACTGTGCTGAATCACTTAACTACTTTCTGATTACTGTGTTATACTTACACGTGCTTGTTAACATACTAGTAGTGTACAGAAAAGTTACTAAATAGTCCGGTATGCTTTCCTGAGTGATGAAAATTAAAAAGTGTTACAAAAATATATATATATATATATGACACTTTACGGATTAATTAAGCACTTTAACGGAACAACACCCAACCGAACAACCGGACTTTACCCGGAACACAGAAAAATTGTCAAACACGTTTTTATGTTCTGAGCTAGTTAGGGTCCCCGAACACCCTAACACACTATATATTTAATAACACACCATAAACCATTAACTAAACACTTGATTCCTAACTAGATTACTAACCACCCATTACAACCCAACTAGACACCCCCCCTCAAAACCGGTTACATGGGGACTCACACATATGATCTTCTTGATTAATTAATTTGATTATCTAGTACTAGAGAGACATATGGACCAATGGATTCAAGAATGTTGGAGTTTATTTAAAGAGACCAGAAGTCCCTCATTCCTTCTTATCCTCACAACATTCAAACACTTCTTCTCCTCATCTCTTCCTTGTGTTCGGCCGACCCCCTTCACCCACACATCAACCATCTTCATTTCAAAGTTCAAGCTTTTCAAGAGCATCCATAGGTGTAAGAAGGTGAACAACGAAGCTCGGTGTATTCGGAAGTTGAAGGACCACTCTCAACTTCTTTTAACCACCACTTTTCTACACTTGAACTCTCCTAGCTTTAAGCTAGTGGTAAGTCTCTTAGATCTACTCATTTCACATTCTATGGAGGTGGTTAAAGTATGAAACATGATGGTAAATGTGAAGAACTTCAAGAACACTAAAGAACATAAAGTTAAAACTTAAACATAAGCTTTAAACATGAAGAAATAATGTTAATATGAAGTTGTTTTGATTCTTGTTGATTATCTGATGATTTGCTTGTTAATATTGATGTTTGATATTGTTGTGATCACTAAACATGTTAACGGAATCAATCGAACACGAGTTAGAAAGCTAAAAGCTGAAAACAGGAGTCTGATTGGTGATTACAGCCAACTTCAGTTGGCTGTAACAGGACTTAATAAAACGAAAAATGTATTTTCTAAAGTCTAGATTTATGTATTATGAAATACGGTTCTAATGGCACTGGAATCATAATTTTTGGACCTCGTTTACTATTTTTAAAGTGTCGTTTTTTAACAGCAGCTAGAGCTGCATTTTTACTGCTGAAAATATGCGTTCCGTTTTCCGTCATAACTTGAATTCTGTGTAGAGTTAGATCATGAAATTTGTACTGTAAATGACCACCGATGTATTTGTAATTCTCTCACTGGAATTTCGTAAATCGGACTCTCGATGAATTTTAAATAAATTATTCCGTGGACTGCAGTCAGAAAAAGATAAATCTGATTTCAGTCCGGAAAATGATTTTTTATAAAATATTGGTAATGAAATGGACCCGGATATTTTTACACAATAATATTTGGATCGTTTAAGATATTCTGTAAAAATTTGGGAATTTTTGGAATAAGTTAACTATTTTATTAAAATGCCCGAAAACAGCCCAGTTTTGGATATTTAAGTTGAAATGACATAAGTAGTAATTTGCGTGTCTAAATGTCGGGTATGTTATCTGTGAATGATCTAACATGTTATGTGTCAATAAAAGTGTTATGTGCAATATCGTATGTTTATTTATGAACGGGAATAGATGGGAAGTTTATATGGGCATAAACCGTTAAAGTAATGCATGTTATGTGATAGATACGTATAGGAACTTTGTGCTCTATCTGAAAACCACTAAATGACTAACTGGTAATCGTATTAGGACGTGATTGACCGACCTTGACTGTTAGCTATATTTGAGAATCTAACCGAGCAAACCGAGGTGAGTTCACACACTTTTTAAGGCATGGGATTCCCGGTGGTTGGGAATTGGTTAAAGAAATTAAAACGGGATCTACATATCCTCCTTGGGTAGGATATGTACGGCCATCCTCCATAGGTAGGATGCCAATAATAAATTCTGCGTATTCTCCTTGGGTAGAATACGTACGTTCGTCCTCCTTGGGTAGGACAACACCCTTAAAACTTACTAGACAAAACTCTATCATTAAGTCCCTCATTATATATCGACTTAATCGCCGAGGCCGATGGCGAGCGGGTCATTAGTTAATAGCGCTATTAGGTTTAACAAACCTCACACCGTGTCGTCCGAACGGGCGTGTACTAATGGACTATGACAAACTGTCAATGATGATAGACACTGATGTAGGGCACAACTATCGTTCGTAGTAGTCGGTATCATACCGTCTAGTGGTTCACATGGGGAAGCCCCCACTGATTATGGATATGGTTTGGGTAATAAAAAGGAACTGGTTAAACATACTTTCAACTATGGGGTAACCCCCACGGCACATAAGCCAACGAAAGTCAAACCACGTTTTTCAGAAACAACTTAAAACTAAACAACCAACCGTGAACTCACTCAACTTTGTTGTTGACTCGTTGTTACATGCCTTACAGGTCGCTAGATACTATGGAGCTTGCACGAGGAGGAGGTTGTTGTGGGATAAGGACTGTTATGTCCCGTACTTAATAATTAAACTTTATAAACTTATGGAACTTGTGTTTTGAAGTCTTTAAACTTATGAACTACGAACTTATGCTTTGGACTTATGTTTTATGCTTCCGCTGTTTAACTTGAACATTGGTTAACGAGCTTTTGGTCACCAATTGTATTGTGGTTGGTTTTACTTACTTAATTACGTTGTTCAATATGATTGGTGGCTCGATCCGGGTCATGTCACGCCTCCAAGCGGTGATACTCCGCAGGGTGGATTTTAGGGGTGTGACAGACTGGTATCAGAGCCATTGCTTATAGTGAACTTGGTTTTAAAAGGGGAAAAGCTTTTGACAAAACCAGACTATAACCTGCATAGTGCTCAACGATCGACAACGACGCTTCGCTCCACGTGCAAGACTCGACACAATAGGTGGTATGATTTATGTTGTATTATCGGTTAGATAGTTCACACTGTGCATTAATTAACGTGATAATTGCAATTTGAACCTTGTGTGCTTACTCTCTACTATCGTCCCACACTTACGCACTTTCGCGACACTTTTCTCACTTACGTTGCTTCGTTATAAAGATCATGAACGGACGCGGAGGACGTATCAACCTAACTCAAGCCCAGTTGACGGCTTTGATCAATGAACGAGTTGCTGAGGCACTCGCAGCAAATCCAGCCGGAGGTCAACATGCTCAGCCTCCTGTGTGCACGTTCAAAACCTTCATGGGTTGCCGACCCAGTACCTTCAACGGCACAGAAGGAGCGGTAGGCCTTCTCTACTGGTTCGAGAAGCTCGAGTCTATTTTTGAGATGTGTGAATGCCCTGAGGATCGTAGGGTGAAATATGCTACTGGAACACTCGAAGGTGCTGCGTTAACCTGGTGGAAAGCACAGGTTCAACTACTAGGGCTGGCGATTGCTAATGCCACCCCCTGGAACGGTTTCAAGGAACTGATCAAAGAAGAGTACTGTAGTCGCGACGACATCCACAAGCTAGAGGTGGAATTTTTCAATCTGAAGATGGGGTCTGAGATTGAGGAGTATACGAAGAGGTCAAACGAACTGGCCATCTTGTGCCCTACTATGGTAGACCCTCCCATCAAACGTATTGAGCTGTACCTCAAGGGTCTTGTACCAGAGTTTCAGAGTCACGTAACTTCAGCTAACCTGGGTACCATTCAGCAAATCATTAAGTTGGCCCATCGTCTCACCGATCAAGCAGTTGAACAAAACAAACTGCCCAAGCGTATTGGTGCTGCTACTACTGACGCTCCCAATGAAAACAAGCGAAAATGGGATGGGAATTCTAGTAAGGGTTCAACTTCAGTTCAGTCTCAGCAGCGAAAGACTGATGACCACCAGAGTCCTGGTCAGCAATCTTCCGGTAGTCAAGGACAGGGTGGACACCGAGGGAACCACCCCAAGTGCAACCGGTGCAACAAGCATCACAACGGGCAGTGTAACAAGGGTCGTTGCCTGAGGTGTAACAAGTTTGGTCATGAAGCAAAGGATTGCAGGAGCGCACGACCAGCAAATCAGAATCGCCAACAACAACAACAAGCTCCACAGAACCCCCAGCAATAGCAACAGCAGGGCAATAAAGGTTGCTTTCAGTGTGGCGCTGAAGGCCACTTTAAGAGGAACTGTCCTCAGCTGAATCGGAATCAGAACAACAATAACCAGGGAAACGGGAACAACAATGGAGGCAATAATGGAGGCAACAACGGGGGTAACAATAACGGCAATGGTGCCAGGGGACGTGTCTTCGTGCTGGGTCAGGGTGATGCAAGGAACGATCCCAATGTTGTGATGGGTAAGTTTCTTCTAGATGACTTCTTTGTTACTGTTTTGTTTGATTCGGGTGCCGATACTAGTTATGTGTCCTTAAAAGTTAGCCAAATGCTTAAGCGCACTCCAACACTTTTGAACACTAAACACACGGTAGAACTAGCAAACAGTAAAAGTCTTGAAGCCACACACATAGTTAAGGGTTGTAACCTCGTCTTAGCTGGTCAGACCTTCTCTATCGATCTTATTCCTATCATTCTGGGTAGTTTCGACGTTGTTATTGGGATGGATTGGTTATCTCAACACCAAGCGGAGATTATTTGCAAGGAGAAAATCGTCCGTATCCCTCGTTCTGGTAAAGAACCCCTCGTGATTCGTGGCGACAAGAGTGGTGCTGTCGCAGACATTATCTCTTTCCTTAAGGCCCAGAAGTGTTTGCGAAAGGGCCACACTGCCATTCTGGCACTCGTTACTGACACATCAACGGAAGAGAAGAGAATTGAAGACATTCCTATTGTGCGCGATTATCCTGAGGTATTTCTTGAGGAATTACCTGGTCTTCCGCCTCATCGTCAAGTCGAGTTTCAAATCGAGCTCGCTCCTGGAGCAGCGCCCATAGCTCGAGCACCTTATCGTCTAGCTCCAGCAGAACTAGAAGAACTGTCTACGCAACAACAAGAACTCCTGGAAAAGGGTTTCATACGTCCTAGCTCTCCTCCTTGGGGAGCTCCAGTGCTATTCGTGAAGAAGAAAGACGGTACTTTCAGAATGTGTATTGACTATCGCGAACTTAACAAGGTGACCGTGAAGAATCGTTATCCTCTTCCACGCATTGACGACTTGTTCGGCCAGTTGCAAGGGTCGAGTTATTACTCTAAGATTGATTTGAGATCGGGATACCATCAGCTGAGAGTCCGAGATGAGGACGTCTCCAAAACATCATTCAGAACTCGTTACGGCCATTACGAGTTTCTGGTTATGCCTTTCGGATTGACAAATGCACCTGCGGTTTTCATGGATCTCATGAACCGAGTATGCAAGCCTTACCTGGATAAGTTTGTCATAGTGTTCATCAACGACATCCTGATCTATTCTAAGAGTCAGGAGGAACACGAGCAACATCTGAGGCTTATTCTGGAACTTCTTCGAAAAGAGCAGTTGTATGCCAAGTTTTCGAAATGTGACTTTTGGCTTCGCGAAGTCCACTTTCTAGGCCATGTGGTAAACAAGGATGGGATTCATGTAGATCCATCCAAGGTGGATTCGATCAAGAACTGGCATGCACCTCGTACACCAACAGAAATCCGCCAATTCTTGGGTTTGGCAGGGTATTACAGAAGGTTTATCAAGGATTTCTCAAAGATTGCGCAACCTCTCACTTCGCTGACTCAGAAGGGTGTCACCTACCGTTGGGGTGATGCGCAGGAGTCCGCATTTCAGCACTTGAAAGACAGACTTTGTAGCGCGCCTATCCTCTCATTGCCTGAAGGCACAGATGATTTTGTGGTTTATTGCGACGCTTCCATCCAAGGACTGGGTTGCGTGTTAATGAAACGTGACAAGGTCATTGCTTACGCATCGCGCCAACTTAAGGTTCACGAAAGGAACTACACTACGCACGACTTGGAATTGGGAGCAGTTGTTTTCGCACTTAAGATATGGAGACATTACCTGTACGGTACCAAGTGCACCATTTACACCGATCACAGGAGTCTCGAGCATATCTTCAAGCAAAAGGATTTAAATATGTGACAACGCCGATGGGTCGGGCTCTTGAATGATTATGAATGCGCGATCAAGTACCATCCGGGCAAAGCCAATGTTGTGGCCGACGCCCTCAGTCGGAAGGATACTATACCTAAGCGTGTACGTGCGTTACAGCTTACCATCCAATCTAACCTTCACGCTCAGATTCGCGATGCTCAGGTTGAAGCATTGAAAGCAGAGAACATCAGGGCTGAGTCCTTACGAGGATCGAGGCAGCGGCTAGAACGAAAGTAAAACGGCGCCTACTGTGTTAACGGGCGCATCTGGGTTCCACTGTATGGAGACCTACGCGAGCTTGTGATGGATGAAGCACATAAGTCTCGTTATTCAGTACATCCTGGTTTGGATAAGATGTACCACGACTTAAAGACTACATACTGGTGGCCTAGCATGAAAGCCCACATAGAAACCTACGTCAGTAAATGCTTGACTTGTGCCAGGGTCAAGGTCGAGTACCAGAAACCATCAGGCCTACTTCAACAACCAGAGATCCCGAAATGGAAATGGGAGCAAATTTCCATGGATTTCGTTACTGGCCTGCCTAGATCTCAACGCGGAAATGATACCATTTGGGTGATCGTGGATCGACTGACCAAGTCCTCACATTTTCTGGCTATCAAGGAAACGGATAAGTTTTCTACTCTAGCAGACATCTACCTAAAGGAAGTAGTATCAAGGCACGGAGTGCCAACCTCCATCATTTCTGATCGTGACTCACGTTTTACATCTGAATTGTGGCAAGCTATGCACAAGTCCTTTGGTTCTCGATTAGACATGAGCACATCATATCATCCACAGACGGATGGGCAATCTAAATGCACCATCCAAACCCTTGAAGACATGCTTAGGGCATGTGTAATCGACTTCGGTAATGGCTGGGAAAAACACCTCCCTTTGGTAGAGTTTTCGTACAACAACAGTTACCACACCAGCATCCAGGCTGCTCCGTTCGATGCATTGTATGGACGGAAGTGCCGATCACCTCTCTGTTGGGCAGAAGTTGGTGACAGTCAAATCACTGGCCCAGAACTCGTAGTAGATACGACTGAGAAGATTGCTCAGATACGACAGCGAATGGCGGCAGCTCGTGACCGTCAGAAAAGCTATGCTGATAAGCGAAGGAAACCACTCGAGTTCCAGGTTGGGGATCGAGTGCTACTTAAAGTCTCACCTTGGAAAGGTGTAGTTCGTTTTGGCAAACGAGGCAAGCTCAATCCGCGCTATGTCGGACCGTTCGAAATCATCGAGAAAATTGGCAAAGTCGCTTACAGGCTGAATCTACATGAAGAACTCAGCGGAGTTCACAATGTTTTCCATGTGTCGAATTTGAAGAAGTGTCTGTCAGATGAGACCCTCATAGTTCCCTTAAAGGAGCTCACTATCGACGACCAGCTGCGATTCGTCGAAGAACCAGTAGAGATTACGGATCGAGATGTTAAAATTCTCAAGCGCACCAGGATACCTCTCGTTCGAGTTCGTTGGGATTCCCGTCGTGGCCCAGAGTACACCTGGGAACGAGAAGACCAAATGAAACTCAAGTACCCCCAGCTGTTTAAGAAAAACGCAACCACTACTGAGGCTGAAGCTACTGCAGAATTTCGGGACGAAATTCCAAATCAACGGGGGGATGATGTGACACCCCAGGAAAACCAGGAAACCAACGCAACTTAACTAGCTTCCTCAGTAACCATGCGCTAAATTTCGGGACGAAATTTTCTTAACAGGGGGAGAATGTGACAACCCTCATAATTCCATGTATCCGTACAATTTATTAATGAAACTCAAGAAGACCTGGGAAAACCAGGAAAACCAGAGTACACCTCATAATTCTGGGAAAACCAAGAAGACCTGGGAAAACCAGGGGAAGAATGTGACAACCCTCATAATTCCATGTATCCGTACAATTTATTAATGATAATTAAATTGCTTGATGACTGTGCTAAATCACTTAACTGCTTTCTGATTACTGTGTTATACTTACACGTGCTTGTTAACATACTAGTAGTGTACAGAAAAGTTACTAAATAGTCCGGTATGCTTTCCTGGGTGTTGAAAATTAAAAAGTGTTACAAAAATATATATATATAGGACACTTTACGGATTAATTAAGCACTTTAACGGAACAACACCCAACCGAACAACCGGACTTTACCCGGAACACAGAAAAATTGTCAAACACATTGTTTTTATGTTCTGAGCTAGTTAGGGTCCCCGAACACCCTAACACACTATATATTTAATAACACACCATAAACCATTAACTAAACACTTGATTCCTAACTAGATTACTAACCACCCATTACAACCCAACTAGACACCCCCCCCCCCTCAAAACCGGTTACATGGGGACTCACACATATGATCTTCTTGATTAATTAATTGGATTATGTCTAGTACTAGAGAGGCATATGGACCAATGGATTCAATAATGTTGGAGTTTATTTAAAGAGACCAGAAGTCCCTCATTCCTTCTTATCCTCACAACATTCAAACACTTCTTCTCCTCCTCTCTTCCTTGTGTTCGGCCGACCCCCTTCACCCACACATCAACCATCTTCATTTCAAAGTTCAAGCTTTTCAAGAGCATCCATAGGTGTAAGAAGGTGAACAACGAAGCTCGGTGTATTCGGAAGTTGAAGGACCACTCTCATCTTCTTTTAACCACCACTTTTCTACACTTGAACTCTCCTAGCTTTAAGCTAGTGGTAAGTCTCTTAGATCTACTCATTTCACATTCTATGGAGGTGGTTAAAGTATGAAACATGATGGTAAATGTGAAGAACTTCAAGAACACTAAAGAACATAAAGTTAAAACTTAAACATAAGCTATAAACATGAAGAAATAATGTTAATATGAAGTTGTTTTGATTCTTGTTGATTATCTGATGATTTGCTTGTTAATATTGATGTTTGATATTGTTGTGATCACTAAACATGTTAACGGAATCAATCGAACACGAGTTAGAAAGCTAAAAGCTGAAAACAGGAGTCTGATTGGTGATTACAGCCAACTTCAGTTGGCTGTAACAGGACCTTAATAAAACGAAAAATGTATTTTCTAAAGTCTAGATTTATGTATTATGAAATACGGTTCTAATGGCACTGGAATCATAATTTTTGGACCTCGTTTACTATTTTTAAAGTGTCGTTTTTTAACAGCAGCTAGAGCTGCATTTTTACTGCTGAAAATATGCGTTCGTTTTCCGTCATAACTTGAATTCTGTGTAGAGTTAGATCATGAAATTTGTACTGTAAATGACCACCGATGAATTTGTAATTCTCTCACTGGAATTTCGTAAATCGGACTCTCGATGAATTTTAAATAAATTATTCCATGGACTGCAGTCAGAAAAAGATAAATCTGATTTCAGTCCGGAAAATGATTTTTTATAAAATATTGGTAATGAACTGGACCCGGATATTTTTACACAATAATATTTGGATCGTTTAAGATATTCTGTAAAAATTTGGGAATTTTTGGAATAAGTTAACTATTTTATTAAAATGCCCGAAAACAGCCCAGTTTTGGATATTTAAGTTGAAATGACATAAGTAGTAATTTGCGTGTCTAAATGTCGGGTATGTTATCTGTGAATGATCTAACATGTTATGTGTCAATAAAAGTGTTATGTGCAATATCGTATGTTTATTTATGAACGGGAATAGATGGGAAGTTTATATGGGCATAAACCGTTAAAGTAATGCATGTTATGTGATAGATACGTATAGGAACTTTGTGCTCTATCTGAAAACCACTAAATGACTAACTGGTAATCGTATTAGGACGTGATTGACCGACCTTGACTGTTAGCTATATTTGAGAATCTAACCGAGCAAACCGAGGTGAGTTCACACACTTTTTAAGGCATGGGATTCCCGGTGGTTGGGAATGGGTTAAAGAAATTAAAACGGGATCTACATATCCTCCTTGGGTAGGATATGTACGGCCATCCTCCATAGGTAGGATGCCAATAATAAATTCTGCGTATTCTCCTTGGGTAGAATACGTACGTTCGTCCTCCTTGGGTAGGACAACACCCTTAAAACTTACTAGACAAAACTCTATCATTAAGTCCCTCATTATATATCGACTTAATCGCCGAGGCCGATGGCGAGCGGGTCATTAGTTAATAGCGCTATTAGGTTTAACAAACCTCACACCGTGTCGTCCGAACGGGCGTGTACTAATGGACTATGGCAAACTGTCAGTGATGATAGACACTGATGTAGGGCACAACTATCGTTCGTAGTAGTCGGTATCATACCGTCTAGTGGTTCACATGGGGAAGCCCCCACTGATTATGGATATGGTTTGGGTAATAAAAAGGAACTGGTTAAACATACTTTCAATTATGGGGTAACCCCCACGGCACATAAGCCAACGAAAGTCAAACCACGTTTTTCAGAAACAACTTAAAACTAAACAACCAACCGTGAACTCACTCAACTTTGTTGTTGACTCTTTGTTACATGCCTTACAGGTCGCTAGATGCTATGGAGCTTGAACGAGGAGGAGGTTGTTGTGGGATAAGGACTATTATGTCCCGTACTTAATAATTAAACTTTATAAACTTATGGAACTTGTGTTTTGAAGTCTTTAAACTTATGAACTACGAACTTATGCTTTGGACTTACGTTTTATGCTTCCGCTGTTTAACTTGAACATTGGTCAATGAGCTTTTGGTCACCAATTGTATTGTGGTTGGTTTTACTTACTTAATTACGTTGTTCAATATGATTGGTGGCTCGATCCTGGTCATGTCACGCCTCCAAGCGGTGATACTCCGCAGGGTGGATTTTGGGGGTGTGACAATAAGTGTTTCTAAATATCTCGTTCGAGCATTCACAATGGTTTCCTTGTAAGTGGATTACTGTTTATCTGTAAATATACGAGAAATATTGTTCACCCCTATAATTTTTTAAATATTTTTTTAAAGTTGTTATGAGTGGAGAAAAGAGAAAAGTAATGATAAATGTATAAAAAATATTATTTAATCGAAAATAAGAGAGAAAAACAGTGATTTTTAATGTAATAATACGAATGGGGATAAGAAATTCAATGTGAATGATACAAAGTACATACACATTTTAGCCATACCTACAAATGCCGCTTAGGCCAGGGTGTGGTCATGACCTCCACATGGGCGTCATGTCACTCATATCTAATCCACCATCCAAAACCACTACCCTAAGTAGGGGTGTTCAGAAAAAACTGTAACCAAATAAAAAACCGTAAACCGAACTGTGATCGTAACCGAATAAACTGATCCGAACAACGAATTCGGTTTTTGGTTTGGTTTCTAATCGAAACCGAATTGTGAATATGGTTTTTGGGTCCACTTTTTTTATTTGGTTTATTCGGTTTATTTGGATAACCGAATAAACCGTCAATTTAATTAATTATTAAATAAAAATAATAATGCTTAATAAACTATATGCAATTTATTAGCCCAAATACTAAGTCTAATATCTAAGTATATGTATCTCCATGGTTTGAAGATTATTTATACTTTGTGCCATTAGAGTTGTTGACTATTTATAATTTTTACGAACTATGTTTTGAAGTTTTAACTTTGTGGTTGTGTGTACGACTATTTTATGGATATGTTTGTTTTATTTGGCTATGTCTTTTATTTATATATCGTTAGGGTTAAATTAGTTGCTGATTTGATGTTCGGAAATTGGAACACAAACATAAATATAAATTAGGAAAAAAGTACTTAGGTACAATTTAGTTAAGACTGCGGGGAGTGGATGGGCTTGGGTTGGGGGCATTGCTCGACACGTGACGAGGGTGGTATCCACAAGCTTATGGTGAAAAATGAGGGGTGTGGTTTGGCATGGCCAACCATGTGAATATTTTTAATTAAAGTAACCAACCAGCCAAGTCACCCTGCCCACCGTCTCACTCCAGGCTGAATTCCCAAGCCAAAGGGGCAACGCCATGCCCAAGCCCAACCCAGAGTGGAGCAGCTGGCGTTGGAGGGCTTCCCACGCCCAATCCTCGCCCCCACTCCCTGCAGTCTAAATTTGGTTGAATTCGGTTTATTTGGTTTCTAACCGAAACCAAACCGAATTGAATTTGGTTTGGTTTGGTTCGGTTTGCATATTCCCGATTTGGTTTGATTTGGTTTTTGGTTTGGGTATAAAATTTTGAAAACCGAATAAACCAAATAAACCATAAACCGAACCGATGAACACCCCTAACCCTAAAGGGGGAGAGGGTGGTCATCACTCACCACTCACAACATCCAATCAAGTTCCGCCATGTCATCAACCATTATTCCATCACTCACAACTTTTTTTAGTGGAAATAGTCATCACTCCCCATACCCAATAATTTTCCCTCACAACCCAACAATTTCCTTCAAGCAATCAAAACCATCACCTGTGAAAAATACCATGCGTGTTCAATTTTACGCGTTAAAAATAGAGGTGGCGGTTGTGTTTTGTTATTTTCCACGACTGAATAAATTCTATCACGGATGAAACAACCTCCACCCCGTCTGCCCTAAGGGTGTGGTCATGACCAAAAGCACTATCCCTTTTATGTTTTTTAATATATTTTGGTCTCAAAATTATCAAAGGCCGCTGTATCATTAGCGAACTACCTAAAAACACTTGTATTCCTATAAACCACCAACAAACACTCCTCAAAATCCTAAACAACCAAAAAATTCTAAAATTGGGCACTATTTATATATCAAATAGGATTTCTCCCCAATAATTTACCGTTTTGATTCCGGACGTAATTTGCTATTATGTAGTGTATTTGTATGTAGTGTTTGGCTTATATAACAAGAGTTAGAAAAAGTGTGAAGTAAGCGATTACATAACTATTTTGTGTAGTATCATAAAGTAGAGATTAACTACACTTGATAGATCTGATACAATAACCGAACAATTCAGAACTATATACAAATGATTCTATGATTCACAAGGTTTTTAATCCGTTTTCCATAGAGAACAAAATGAAACTGGTTGCCCTTTCCACCATAATCCAACAGACCGATCTTCAACTCGCATTTCCCAGCGACTGTCGTACTTTTTCAACAGCGCACGCGCTTGATCCACAACATCATCTGCAAACGCGTGTTCGACAAACCCCACACCGTTCATCCTCTCGCCCCATTTCTCTTTCCTTTCATTCATCTCACACATGCTAATCAATGCTTTCGCAGCTTCACCTTCTACAAGACTTCTTTCTTCCATGTCTCTCCCTTTAAACGCTACACTTGTCGAGTCCAAAAAGCTCCATAAATAGTCTAACCTTTGAGCGAATCCTGAATCGAAGCTGCTGCAGTTGTTGCAGCTGCAGTCCATGTTATTATCACTCAAGATCGCTCCTTGAGGATTCATATTTCGCATTAACTTCAAGAACTCAGTTCTGTCGTCTGGTTCGCTATGACTGAGGCTGTGCAATCTAAACTGAGCGCAGACGATTAAAGTTTCGTCTTCGGATAAACTAATGGCATCTGTATTTAGATTTTGCAAAGGAATATTGTCCAGTTTGTTAAACTGTAAATTAATATTGACATCTTTAGCAAAACGGAGAATGTTAGAGGCGAAGTCGTAGCCAGGTGGACAGCTTGCAAAGGGAGGTTGATGGTTGTCGAGTGTTGGTGGGACGACAGTTATTCGAACCAGCGGTGGTGGGCCACCTGGTCTACGACTCAACGCTTCTAGAAGCGTGGGCCATTGGAACCCATGAGAGACACCAATATCTAGTATGTGAAGCGCTTTGCACGAACCATGATCTTGCTCTGACAACACCTGGAGGACCGCGTTGTTAGCAATATTGTTAGGGATAGTAAACCATGGATTAATCTCGTTAAAATTGATTAGAGATTGTTTAAAGAGTTTCGGCGTTGATGTGGTGAAACTTAGTGCTTTCTCTAATCCACCATCCGGTCTGTGCGGATACTGATAGCAATGAAGGTGGTGGAGGAGGGCTTGCATCCCGTGTGCTGCCAGCCTGTAATTGGCGTCCCCACTTGGGGACGCCAATTCATTTAGAACAAACAGGAGGTGTTGTACACGTGTCATGTTTCCAATTGTGATCGCTGCAGCACACGGGTTCAGCAACTGTTCTGCCCACCGGCCGTTTTTGTTACTACCAATGTTGTTATCACCCTTTGCTGATTTTCCGGCGCCTTTCTTGTTTCCGGATGAATTTTTCCCAACACGTGGCGTATGATCCTCGGGTGCTTTCAGTTTCTTCGACAGCTCAGATGCCGACTGTTGTGGCTGATCCGTAATAAAGAGATCAACAATAGGTGAAGAAGAACAAGATGATGAAATAGTTTTAGCATCAATGGGGTCCAGACCGAACCAAGGATCATCCATGGAGCAATATAGATCATCTAGGATCAATGGCGAGTGCGGCGTTGAATCTTCTAACCAATCCAAGATTTGATCCAAGTTCAGATCCGGATCCGGTTCTCCAAACGACATGATTTCAGAGATTGGAGTTGTGTTTAGTGGAAAACAAGGTAAGAACTTAGAACATTGAACAATGCTTGACCATATGTGGTTGATCATTTATGTGCTGTGTTTTGGAAGATATGATATTGTTTTAAATGAGTAATTTGATTTATAAATATGTAAACAGGACGGCAGTTCTGTTTTCTTGTTTAGATAATCAGCAGTTAACAAATGATTAAAAATTATTTGAGTTAGTTATTCCTGTCTTATTAGCAATTAATTAATGAGTAAATATTGTTTGAGTTTAGTTATTTCTGTCTTATTAGCGAATATAGTATTTTTGTACTGGTTCTCTGAGGGTTTTTAAACAATTGACTGTATGAGATAATGTCATCATGTTTCAGCTAAATTAAGATTGCAATATATAAATTATAAGGTATAATTTTAAGATACATGTGGGAACTCAAGTGGCACATGGTCTCATATTTAATAAGAAATATTCCTTCATATAGTCATACTAAATTAGGCTCTTTATCTTAAAGAGATTTGTATAATATGTAAATTTGTCTTATTATAATAAATAAATAAATATTGCATTTGTATGACATTGTTTTCGGTTTTGTTTCAGTCAATTGTATGTGATGCAGGAGCATCCGACCCAACAAGTGAACCTAACTGAACTCGCGCAGGTGTTCGACCCGCATGGAAGCTAACTGATAGTGTCTACTTATATGGAAGAGATCGAGACGAAATCTTTTATTTATTATTTGAATTATAATTTCCATGTTTATCTTTTAAGTGTTTAGCATAAGTAGGGTATCTAGGGTTTATTGTTTTTCAGTTTTTGATTGAATTTTAATAGAAAAGAACATTGTTCTTGAACCTATCGGTTCGTTATGAGACTTTGATTAACGAAGTGATCTTGAGCCATTTGATTGCACGCGGAACTGCATCAGTTGGTATCAGAGCAAAACAATGTGGAGGTATGTGCAAATCCAGGCCCGCTAACTAAGCCTAATGAAAACAAAGTTTCTAATTTGGGTACCATTTTAAAGTTTTCATTGCTGGAAAAGTTGGGCAATAAAATCCAAGTTGGCTCCATTCAAGTGAACGATAGTCAACATGAAGGCCAAGTTGAAGCTGCAGTATATGAGTGGTTCAACTCGATGGTGAAGAGATGGTTTGATGCATCATTCGACCCAGGTGGTACAACTCCAAAGTCAAGCGAGACGACACATGAAGTGGAACTGTTTAGGCTGGTCAAGATTATTATATATGATAGTCGGGTTGACATTCCTTTTGATCCAGGTGGCTTTAACTCGAAGGCAAAACTCGAGGACGAGTTTTTTTCGAAGACGGGGAGTATGATGCAGGAGCATCCGACCCAACAAGTGAACCGAACTGAACTCGCGCAGGTGTTCGACCCGCATGGAAGCTAACTGATAGTGTCTACTTATATGGAAGAGATCGAGACGAAATCTTTTATTTATTATTTGAATTATAATTTCCATGTTTATCTTTTAAGTGTTTAGTATAAGTAGGGTATCTAGGGTTTATTGTTTTTCAGTTTTTGATTGAATTTTAATAGAAAAGAACATTGTTCTTGAACCTATCGGTTCGTTATGAGACTTTGATTAACGAAGTGATCTTGAGCCATTTGATTGCACGCGGAACTGCATCAGTATGCCTCGTTAAAAACCAAGTTGGAACGTTGCATAAGTCTGAGATCATCACTTGTTTAAAGAACCATCACTAGTGCTCTAGTGGTGGTCACAGGTATTTAAGTTCCACCTATAGTGGGTCCGGGTGAATTTTCCTCTTCAGGTCTCAAGTTCGAGTCTAGGTGATAGAGATTTTTCATTGAGGGATTTAAATTGGAGGTGTATTGTACGAGGGAGCTCTCTAACGCGGACCCGGTTAAAACAACGTATGCTAGACCTCCCGACATTTGTGAATAACTCACACCTTCAAAAAAAAACTTGTTTAAAGAAGCTAACATCTTTATTACATGAGTTAAGCAACTCACAACGCAAGTTAGAGATGAGCTCGGTACTATATTTGAAAAGAACCGGGTTCTATTCATTTTAATTATAAAAAAAGATAGTTTTAATATCTACTTGGTTCCTTGCAACCAACCGGCTCATCAACTTTTATCTCCTGATTGCTAAGTCGGGGAATTTTTAGGCTGTTTAGGTGTTTCAGGATTTTAAAGTGTTTGTAGATGCTTTATGGGATATAAACTAGTGTTTCTAGATATTCCGTTGGTGATACAAAGCGGATTTTACCAAATTTGACATAGTCCGCTTATGGTACAAGCGGACCTTTTCGAAGTTTGTTTGGACTTTAGTTAGTGAAAGGGTCCTATAACCTAGTGTTTGTGTTTCTAGGTATTCCATTAGTGATAACAAAACGGATTTTAACAAAATTTTGACAAAGTTCGCTCATGGTACAAGCAGACTTTGTCAAGCTTGTTTGGACTTTAGCTAGTGAATAAAGTGGTTAAAGTCCATTTCTACCATGAGTAAACTTTGCCATATTTAACGTCAAAGTCCGTTTGTACCATTAGCTAATTAACTACCTAAAAACACTTATATTCTTGTAAGCCACCTCCAAACACTCTTTAAGATCCTTAACAACCAAAAGATGCCTAAATCAGGTGCTACATCTATTACGTTTTTATTCTGCATCTAATTATATTATATTATATTATATTATATATTAAATTAAATTAAAACCCTATAGTGCGCCAGTCTACTTTTTCTGTTTTAAGATGTAGCCACAAAACATTGTTTTTTTAACGAATAGACACATCTCTTTGTTTGCTATTATAATCGCATCTCTAACACGAACATGGGAGAAGATGGCACGTTTTGTGTGAGGGGGAGAGAGAAAAATGGCGGTCCGTGAAGGAGGAACGAGCAGTTCACCCAACGCGGAGGAGAGAGAGGGTCGTCATGTGAACCGGTTTCAGATGCTCTAAAGGGTATTTCTTTGTATGTAAGGAACACTCCATATTACTTATTAACCCTTGCTAGATGTCCTCATATTCATATAAAACATAGAACTTCATGATTATTAAGTTATAACAATGACGTACAAAACATATATATATTGGTAAATGGTAATATAATCAAGACAAAGAATGGTGTGCACATGAACTTATGATATGTTTAATTAGCCAGTTCCACCAAGAACAGCCTTGAGCGCCTTCACAGTTGCATCATCAAGGAAAGTAGTCGCCTCCACCAATTTCGACGGTAAATCATTAGCAAACAATGCGAAATCAAGAATCTGTAGGCCCGGTGTCGCGCTACTGAAGCTCGCATATGCAACCGCGGTAACACCACCAGCATTCACCTGAAAATGCAACAACCCTTGAGGAAACACCATAATATCACCCTTCTTTAATGTCTTAACATAAACCGCATTAGCCGAGGAGATAAAACCGGCTTGAATAAACCCTTGTGTCACCAAAAGGAGCTCAGAACCACCCGGGTGTGTGTGCATCGGGACCACACCACCAACGGCTACATCCAACCGGGCAATGGAGATCCCGAGCCCATTCACACCGGGGAATTGCTCAGTAAATGCTGGAGTGACGGCGGCTTTGATGATGTTGGAAGTGTTTCCAGCAGAGCCTACACCAGATGACACAAAGTCATCTACGGTTACTGTCGCAGCAGGCTTGCAAGAATAGCCTGCTGGGCTTTCTGGACCTTTCAGGTCCGCAACACAAAAGTCTTGCACCGCGGCATTCGCGGAGAAGGTGAGGAGAGAGCATAGGAGGATGAAGAGAATGTGAAACATTTTCAAGATTTTTGTATTAATTAAAGGTTGATGAGAATGATGGGATTTTGTGGTATGCTGGGGTAGGGTTATATAGCGAGGATATTTTTTCTTTTTGAAAGGATATTATGAGTGTGGTTTAGGGTAAGTTGAAAGGGAGAACCATGCAAAGCAAGTCGTCGGATCAGATTACATAAAAAGTGTATATGCAAGCTGGTGTGGTAGTGACCTCCATGTGTTTTAATATAGACAAGAACAGGTTATACCTTTTTTGTTAAAAGAAAGTTGGTAGAAATAAAGCCAATATTTATATTTGCTAAGATTTTACAATGATTGGTAGTTATTTATCTCTCTTTTTTTACCATGAACTAGTTAAATTCCACCCACGCGTTGCGGCGGGGACCCAATGACTGCAAAACGCGTGTCAGTAACGGCAAGTAGATAATGAATACCGAATATCAAAACATAAATAAAAATGTCGTGAAAAGGATAGTCAATCCGTCCTAAAAGAAGTGATTTTAAATAACCTAATATATAATAATATGACCCACACGTCCTACACGTTGGAAAGTCGGTTGTTTTCAGTTCAGTTATTACGGTGCTAACACGTTAAAATATGAATGAGCTCGGTACCGGTAACGGAACCGAAAGTACCGTTCCGGAAAATCATCGAAATTAGGTACCGGCACCGAAAATGCTCGGTACAATACGGTATGATATTTGAAGGAAAAATCAATAAATATAGGTATGGTGCTAGACCGGTGTCGAATCGAAAGTAACGATTCTGAAAATGCCAAAAGGTGGGTACCAAATTGGTACCAAAAATGATTTGGTATAGTAAATTTGGTACCGATACGATACCGGTTTGATTACAGGATTTGATACGATTTGCTCATCAATAATCTAAATATCCAAGTTAATTTTACATGCTACAATTCATTCATTACGTAAAAAGACAAAAAAATAAAGCAAAATAAGTTGTGTATATAAAACCTCATTCAAACGAAATACAGTTTACTTACTGTGTGTATGAAAAGTAATCTAAACTGTGCAATTACTTGCATTGCTACAGGATTTGATGAGCTCGGTACCAACCGGTACCGAAAATACCATTACCGAAATCCCCAAAAGTGGGTACCGGTACCGAATATACCTGGTATAGTACGGCTTGATACGGTCGGTACTGGTACGGCACCGGTATTTGAGGGTAAAACCCGATGAATACCGGTGCCAAACGGATACCGAAAATACACTCAGTTTGGTAAATTTGATACCGATAGCGGTACCCAATACTATTCATTCATTTCTATTTTTATTAATGTTAATACATTTCTTTTAATGTTGATTTACTTCGATTTTTAATATATAGGTCAATTCTTGATTGTTTGGCAAACTATTATATACAGAGTTTTTGTAAGGTGTTTACCATTTGGTTTTCAAGTTATTTTTTTAACTGTAAATTTATATTACTGACGGACCACTAGAGTATCATTATATCATCAGCGAAACCACTGAGTTATTATGCCAATGCAACAATTCAGGAGGAAACCCAATAAATCTGGGAAAACTCCTCTTGTGAGAACCGAACCCAGGATCTAATAGTCTCTAAGCTTTATCACACTTTAAAGATGCCACTAGGCAAAAATGTTATTGGCGGTTTTCAAGTTATTTTATTTTGAAATATTTTAACTCGAACCAAATTGAATTAGAATTAGAAAAAAAAGTAAATTAAATTCGAGTTGATTTGAATAAACCGAGAAACAAACAAATAAAATTAAGATTAAATCAAATAAATGTATATAATAAATAAAAAATGTTTTTTTATAAAAGAATAAATCTATAATATATAATAAAAGAAACCAATAGAGAGACATATTTCATTCATTGGAGTTATCTATTTTTTAGTTTTCTCATCTCTATTTCCTACTTAATATTAATTAAAAGATAATTATAAAATAAAATTTAATATAAATTTAAACAACTCGTATAGAAGATAATATAGTCTTTTGAAATATTTATTATATTTCAAAATTATTTATCTTGAAATTAACATAAGACTACACTAAATATAAATTAATATAATGTAAAGAGTTAAGTGTCCTTTTAGGCCCTGTGGTTTGGGCCATTTTGTCAGTTTATTTCAAATGTTTTATAATACACATGGTTTATAAAGATATAACAAGATATAATTTTTTATTGATTGGTATATAAAATTACATGTGCTCAACCCATATAATACATAGGGTTCTTAAAAATGTAACTTTTTTCATTATATAATATATAAAATTAAATTTACTTAACCCATACAATACATGGGGTTCTTAACGATATAATTTTTTTTATTATTTAATATATAAAATTACATTTATTCAACCTATGTAATAAACAAGATTTTTAAAGATAAATTGTTTTATTATTTGGTATATAAAATTACATTTATTCAAGCCCCGTGTAATAAACGAGGTTTTTAAAGGTATTTTTTTTTTATTATTTGGTATATAAAATTACATTTATTCAACCCGTGTATTACACGGGGTTCTAACCTAGTTGTATATATAGTTTGAATTCATATCATATTTTGGGTCAAACCCGTTCGAAAATCACAAATTCAAATTCATTAAAAAACAAATTTAGAATTCAATTTCAATTTCAATTTAGATGCTAATCTGGTTTTAAAATTCGAAACCGAATTCGAGTTTATAATTTGAATTTGGTATGGTTTGAGTTTTGGTATTTTTCATTTCATGCCTGGTTTAAAAAATTAACACCACGATACGATCTTCTGATAGATTTCTTAGTTTTAGGTTTTGTGACAAATAGTTTATAGGTGGGTGTTGTTCCTTTCTATCATACAAGCTTTAATCGTTTACATCATTAAGCTTTACATTCACCAATGGGGTTAGTGACAGCATTTAGGAACACTTGGATTTAGAGGTTTTGGCTTCAAATCCCATAGACAATAGCATTAAAGAAATTCGTTTAAAATAGATATAAGCTCTATATTCTAGACCAAAAAGAGAAACACTTCGTTTCACCTCTATTAATGCGCATTTATACAAGATAAGAATCCTGTTACCTAGAGCGTTAGTTTGTGATAGGGAGTTCTGAAAATTCACGAACTTGTATCTTGCGCAAATTAGATAAAAGTAAGACCATGTGTAGTGGTAAACCAAGTGAAATGTCATTTTTCCGCCACGTGTTGTCCACGTCATCAAAGACATTTCACTAGGTAAAATGGTGTAGTGGTGAGGTATGTGAAATTAGTAGGTTTGGAATTGAAAAGAAGGGATTGGGTAACATTCCAGCCAACGGGTAGTTTCCTTGATTTACACAAAATTGAGCTCATGGTTTGAACACCGAAAGGGAGCTCATTTTATCGCTTCACGCGAGGGAGAGCAGTGGTAGGCCTGATGGTTTGCTCATTGTTAGCCCAACAAAGTACCATTACGTTTGGTCTAAATAAGCTAAACAATTGGTTAAACTTATAAGAAATATGACTTTGATTTGCTCAACTTTAACTTAATAGGTTTTTTCTAATGTTAACGGTTTTGGTTTTTCTTTGAAAGCACATGAATTGTTTACGCGTTATTCAAACATTTAATTTCAATACTGTGTAGGACAACCTTTCATAAAATAAAATAATAGTATTATTAATTAAATAAAAAAACAAATTACAATACATAATCTGAAATTAAAACGGATTACAATCTAGAAATAGAAATTGCAAATAGATTACTAAAAAAAATAAACGAAAACAGTAAAGAAAATAGAGTGACTGTTGAGCCTTGTGTTCAATAGAGGTCCTTTAAAACATATTTCGGGCTACCCAGGTAAACCCATCTGTCTCCCAAGGTACAACAACCTAAGCAGATTGTACTTTTTTTTTTGAACGGCAAACCACTTTATATTTATATATAAAGAGCCAGCAAGCCGCTGGGAAGCTACAACAGAAAAACAGAAAAAGACAACAAGAAAACCAAACTACAGAAGACTAGAAACATCGAAAACGAGCCAATTCTCCCAAGTGACATTAGGGAGGTTGGTCCGATGCTTAATCCACAAAAAGGAGTCTTCCTTTATTTTCTCGACCAGCTCGATAACCCGAAGAGACCTTCCTTCAAACACTTTTTGGTTCCTAGCGATATTCTCCAAAAAGTAGCCTTCATAACGGTGTTGACCAATCTCTTCCACTTTTTGGACCCTGGGGCATTATCTAACGCGACGGTAATGTCGTGGACCGAGTTCGCATTGACTGGCATAGAAACTCTAATCCACACAAAGATGTTCCACCAAATACTTCTCGCCAAAACACAATTAACGAAAGCATGGTTGCAATTTTCAGAACCGTAGCCACATCGATCACAGGTTACATTAATTAATGACAAACCCCGGTGTCTTAACTCTAGCTTTGTTGGCACTCTTCCCATCTTGGCTCTCCACGTAATAAAATTGCTTTTCGAAGTTGCCCAAGCATTCCAAAAAATCTGAGCAGAATTATCATCGATATAGCCGAACGATAAAATGCGTCTTCGAATGCACCTGACGGAAAAGTCCATTCCAGAATTGTTGTCCCAGTACCACTTGTCTTAGCACCTGAAACAAGAGCTTGAAGGTCAGAAAACTTAGGGAATTCGTCAGAGGTTTTAAAGTTCCAACCACATATCTTAAATCTTCGATATCCATTCATCTTGGCTTTATTTTGGGCACCGTTTGATTCGTTATAATCCTCTCGTCTAGTGGAACACAAATATACTAAATAATAATTATATTAATCAGAATTATAATAGTTATTTTGTCCAAAATTCCAACAATTATAAATTCTTAAGAAATGCCACCACCTCTCAAAATAAGAATTGTGAAAAGTTCCATAGCTGCAAATGGTGTTTTTTCCACCAAAGTGATAAAGAGGATGACTGAACAATATTATTGGGGAAGATAATGTATGAATGGTTAAGAGTTTTCTTCCTGCACTAAATATCTATGGGCACAACTGATCTCTAGCTACAGACCCACTCCTTTTTAATGGTAGACTTCTTGAAATTCTTCTTCTTCCTCTTATCTTGAGTTAAACTATAGAGTACCCAACACATAATATCACACGCTAACAGCCTAACAATCTAAGTGGATTCATAACTAATTAGCTAGTAATATATAATAAAAAAATAAGTGGATTTATACATCACTGCTAAACTTATACCTCATACTCAGTAAATCTCACCAATAGCAAAGCAAAGGTAGGGTCTGAGGAGGGTAAGATGTAGACAGTCTTACATCTACCCCGTAGGAATAGAGAGGCTGCTTCCAGTGAGACCCCCGGCTCGATAGTAGTTTTGCATTAAGCCTTGGACATAAGGCACATAACACTTGGCAATCGGGACAAAGACCGATTAGTGCATGTACCCTTTTATCTTTCAGCTATCAACGCCACCACATGATGCATGATTAACCGTCCTCAGCTTTTAACGTTATTTTCACGAAATTAGTAAAACAACGTTAAAATTAGTGCACTTTCACTTTTGCCCCCCGAGCGTCCACACATATATACATTATATGCGCATACCACAAGCATGGCGTAATTACTAAACTTATACCTGTGTTAAATTGTTTGAAGCTCGTGTTCAAGTCCCACCCATTGCACTTTGGGTGGGGAACTAAACTGGCTTGGTAGTATTTGGGGGGTTTTTATCCAGTTGAACATCGTGTCACTCTTTGTGTCAGCGTGGGCCCTGTTGTAATGAACGATCGTCTGGGCTTGGTGGGACCAAGCCTCCAATGGATAGGTGCGATGAATCGTTGTAGATAATTTGCCGTTAAAAAAAGTTGTTGAGACTTGTTGTCAGGTCAAGAATCACATCAACCCATATTAAGTATGCACTTAATGTCTTCTAACTCGTATTAGAGCTTAACCTAATATCTATTCGAAAATGATTGATAACACTAAAAACACCAACGTAATTTTGAAGTTATAATAGCTTAGCTATGGTATAATTAGGAGAGGCTAAGGTGGTGCATATTGTGGTCCTTGAGTGCACATGGCAATGGAGTTGAAAGTTCATAAGAAGACATAGTGAGACAGCTAATTTCTAATAAGAGACTATGATTCTATAGTATTTCTTAATTAACGTATGGCCATATATCTATTTCCCCTCCGGATAAGGTGGCCAATCAAAGACAAAATTTCCCACTTATGTTATTTGATATTTCAAAAGATCTTAGAATTGTTATTTGCGGAGCGTACAGTATACTCGTTTTGATATTGATGTTCAAATCGAGTAATTTTTAAATATAAGTAAAGGTAAATGAATCTACTTAGTTTGAATTGCTTTCGTGTGGGTGAGAGAGTCCATGTGGTATATAAATCCTATATCAGTTGCCCATACAAACCATGGGACAAGTCAAATACCTTGCTATGGTATTAGTTCATAACAATCGACCCTCCTTAAAGGCCAACGTCCTTGTTGGTCACGGCAGGCTCTCTCCAGGCCACCACTTTGTGGGTCACCACTCCGAGTTCTGGCTCTGATACCAATGTTACATACCAAACGAAAGAACTCAACCCAAAAGACTAGTCTGGTGGGTGAGAGAGCCCATGTGGTATATAAACCCCATATCAGTTGTCCATACAATCGATAAAAGACAAGTCAGATACCTTACAATGGTATTAGTTCCGGTAAAAAGTAATATTTGTTTATATCAATTTTGTATATTTGAAAGTCAAGTGACACAAATAAATCGTCACAATTTAACATAAGTATTACCTTGGTTAGTTCAAACATCCACCACCATTTATTGGATTTCTTTTGTGATAAGACTAGACATTTTTTGTTTTATTTATTTCCATTTAGCTGATGACAAACTAGTTAACGTTTAGTTTAGGGTGTCTAAAGTAGGGGCGGCAAACCCACTCGGCACTGATCGGCAACCATTGCCCGGTGGTTTACCGAAATACTTTTGCCGATTTGGGGGGCTAAAACGATGAGGGGTTACCGAATCGGGGTGAGGGAGGGTATGAGAGAGAGGGGGTAGTGTGGGGTGGGGTCCATTCCAATTTCAACCAATCACATCTTTTTTCATTTTTTTTAAATAGTTTACCACTTCACCAAGTGTTTAATTATTGCTAACACTTTTGAGCATAGTTTACCACTTTGACATGGCACACTCTCATTGGTTGATTTTTTAGTTTGCCACTCTCAAGTATCTAACCACTCCTTACACCCTTACTTTCATTTTCTTGCACTGATTAGGAGGGTGGGGCGCTCCACTAGCCATCACTCATCACACTCAATTATCAAACGTCACGTCATCGAGTTTGGTTCCATCACTAGTGATGATTGGGGGTGCCCATCAGAAGGGTGATGGAATTTTTTTTTAATTTTTAATTAATAAATTTACAATAATAATTTCATTGTCCTATATATTAAAAAGACAATGTTGTGAATAGTGCTTATGGTACCTTCTCCACTCAAAACTTGCCACGTGGCAAGCTTTTTTATTTTTTCATTTATCCATCGTTTATCAAAATACCAGTACGGTCTCGGTACATGAAGATAAAACCAACACCAGCATGGTACAGAAAACATCAAAAGTCGGTACCGAATTGATATTGAAAATTTTTAGTTTGGAAAATTCGGTACTCCTAACCAATACGATTTGCTCATCCCTGATCATGGGTACCGTACAAACACCAACGGTATCATACAACTTTTTTTTATTGATTTTCTTCAACTTTTAGTGTTTTTTTTTTTAGTTTCAGAGCTAGAGATGAGCTCGGTGCCAACTGATACTAAATCGGTATTGGTACCAAAAATACCGGTTATGATGCATGTATATGAAGGTAAAAACTTGTAGCAAACCGGTACCAGGAACGCCAAAAGTTGGTACCGAATTGACTTAAAATCTTTCGGTTTGGGAAATTCGGTACCGGTACCCAATACTATTTGCTTATCTCTGACCACGGGTTTCATACGAACAACATCATTACCATAAAACTGTTTTGGTTGATTTTCTTTCGGTTATCTTATACTTTTTTTTCTACATTTTCTTTTTATTCTTGTTAGCGGTTCTGTGCGTAACGCGCTCGTAGTGATTTCAAAACACATGTAAACACAGACTAAATGACAAAAGAAGTTCGCCGCAATGCGACGAGAGTGATAAACCTAGTTTAAATAAAAAAAACAATATTTCTAGACATATTTGTGGTTACAACTTAAAAAAAAAAAGATAATAAAAATAAAAAGATACATAAAAAACCTACTCCTCGTCCAAATCCGGAAATTCCAAACCTAAAAAACCTACAAGTTCAAATAAATCATATCTCAACCGAAAGTAAAGTTCTTCATTGCGCAAGTCTTGTTGGACATTTTCGGGAACGAGAGTTTGTGTGGGAGATCTGGCACCCAATCTGGAGATATTGCACGTCTATCTTCTTTTATTAGCATATTGTGTAATATGATACATGTTTATACTATGTTATGGGTTGTTTTTTTTATTCATTGAATGAACCGGTCGGTTTAGTATGCCCCATCTACCCTTTAAACCACCAAAAGGCCTCTCAACATCTTTTCTTGCCGATTCTTGCAACTTCTTGAACGCCTTTTCTTTAACCTCGACAGGAAATGAAAGAGCTTTCACAAAAACATACCATGATGGGTAGATACCATCCACAAGAAGATAGCCTCGTCTATAATATCTTCCGTTAACCATAAATGGACAGAAGGGTGCGGTACCGTCTGTTACGCTTTGAAACAACGACAATGTGTACAAAACATTGATTTAGTTGTTTGAACCGGGAACACCAAACTATGAATGCCAAAATGGCAAAACCATAAATCATTCGACGTCACCGCTTCAAGTATGATGGTCGGTCTTTTGACGCCACCCCTAACATATGCCCCTCGCAACTCTCTTGGACAATTGCTCCATTCGATATGTGTACAATCGATGCTTGATCGGTGCATTTTAGATACATCTTAATGAATACTCATTTTAGTAAAATTGCATTGATATGGGCATAAAATATATATCTTTAAGTACTTTTTGAATAAAGCTAGTTCTGGAGAAAATGTGTTTAAATCGAATGATTAGTATTACAATTAATATATTCTAGTGAACTAATCAATTCATTTGATTAATTGGTTGTTTTACATAAATAAATGAAGGGAAACGAGGGATGTTCAAAATTCATACTAGCTTCATGAATTGGGTGATTATTAATAAAAATGCTTTTGTGGGTTTAACGTATGAAACCATAAAAATATAATGCATATCCAATAAATGTTAATTGATTAAATCTTTTTTGATGGTGGGCATTACAGATATAAAGCATTGGCCCAATAGGAAAACAATAAGCAGCCCATGCAAATATGAAAAAGTCGGTGGAATCTTGGGGATTAAAGAGGGATCGCAACGTTTAGGAAAAGGGAGATCGCAAGGCAGGAGACGCACGGAGAAGGGCAGCCGCCTTCGGGCGGCTGTACACGGTTCAAGGGATGAGCATCTAGGTGGCTTTCTTCAAGTATATGGTTCGTAGGGTTCAATACTTTTCTCAGTTTATTCATCTTTGGATTTGTTTTTGACATTGACAACGTCGTATGAACAATTTGATGTGTTGGTTTATTTAAACTATTTGCATGTGTTTTGAGTTCTTGCTTTACAACTTGCTCGGTTGATGACAAGACTTTGTAGCTTGTTGGTGACATAGAGTAGGTTGACTCACATTAGTAAATATGGTAATTGAATTGTAAAAGATCTGATGACAAATACCTGTTTTTTATTACCACTTAAATTAACCGACTTTTCAGCACCATGTCTATGTGGTGTCCAATGAATGATTAAATTGAGTTTTGTGTAAACCTAAAATCTGAAACTTGGAGGACATTACCTTTATCTTTTTGCTTGTGGCTTCTGCCCGGATGAACGATTACTTTGTTTTTCATTAAACTTTGTTTACGGGTTCTTTTTAACTGGTAAAGCTTGACCACTTGTGTTGAATTCTTGGTAAACGTTTTTTATATTTGAATTATTTGTCGTTTATCAAGCGTATTGGCGATATACTTGCATCGTTAGCGGATTGGTAAATTGATGGGTAGTTGGTATAAATAAATGGATTATTAGGTTGTATGGTGAATCTTAAAAACTATCCCTAATAATTAATCAAATTTATTAATTCCAAGGCCATGTCTATGTGGTGTTATGAATCTGTAAACGGGTTTTTGTGTTAAACTTGCAATCGGGAATCTGGGTGGGAGTTGCTTTTCTTTAATATATAATAATTCTCTAGTTAAACACTAACCACATATTCCCCGTGGATACGATACCCTACTTACGCTATCTACGTAGTTTAATTAGGTTTTTGATTGACTCTGACGACAGTCATCAAAATGGCGCCGTTGCCGGGGAATTAGTGCGCTTAGTGTTTTTCTAGTTTTCTAAAAAAAATTAAAAAAATACAAAACAAAAAAAAGTAAAAAAAAAACCAAAAATATTGTTCTTTCTATTTTATTTTATTTCTTTTTGTTTAGTTCAGTATTATGCTGGGTGTGTTAGTTTTGCAGGTTTTGATCGATTTGTCCATACTCAATCTCCATTTGGACGGGGGTGATTTAAACATCATTTATAAAGAGCAACCCGAGTTTTTACTGAACGCGGCCGCGAAGGAAATGTTATACGGTCGCCATGGAACATTCGCGAAGATCCTTTTACCAAGGTAGTGTAACACCCGTTCTTATAAATCAAGGTTTAAAGTATATTTTGGGAAAATAATCATGTAATTAATGATTACATATACATCGGAAATACGGGTTTATTAAAACTTTTACAAATCATAAGTTATTCTACATAACGTGGTTGAATTCGTTGTTTAAAATTCACAACGTGGCAAAGTGCGGAAGCGTGTATCTTTATCGTGTTCGGTTCTTCGATGAGCTTGATCGTCTTCCGGCATCCAAAATGTACCTACATTTCATAAAAACATGAAATGCTTTAGTCATACGGGGTTTAAATCATGTCCGAACGATGTCCGAGAAACAATTGATTCATCAAATGAAAAATAAAAAATATATAAAATTTTCCACCGTAAATTACAGTGGGACCGTAATTTACGGTGGCCCCTGGGTTCATGCTTTTCTACCGTAAATCAGTGGGCCATCACCGTAAATAATTTATCTCCACCGTAAATTACGGTGGGACCGTAAATTACGGTGGACCCTGGGTTCAGCCTTTCCATTTTGCCGTAATTTGACACGAAATCTTTCGTATCTTTCAAACCGCTTATCCGTTTGACCTACCGTTTCTTCCTACACGTTTGTAGTTTGATCCTCCATCATATGGAGTTAAAATCCGACATTCGGCTTGATAAAATTCAAGACTTTTAAGTATTCGGCTTATTACTCTTTTACCAAAATTTGACCCGTTCGTGATTTTATCAAACATACAAGTTTGTTTGACCCTCATTTTTCATAAACCTATTAAATTCAAAGATGTCAAACATATTGGGTTCCAATTATAGAATTATATACATTCTTTAACCCATTTTCACCCATATGCTTATTTTGACCCGTTTGAGGTATTCAAGCATATTTTAGCACCAATTGCTTTCATTCATTTCTAAATACATATGTCCACATTTCTTAATAAAGGATCTTCCACCACAACTATATTTGTGGTGGATTCGATGTGGTGATTTATATATACCAGAATTTAACCTTCAAATAGTTATTTTACGGCAAAGACTCAAATAGAGCCATTTGACTAACGTTCTACATCCTTCAACTTCTATACTCCACCTAAGTAATTATTTAATTGTAAAACTCATTTCCAAACGACCTTTAAGGGTTGTTTGTTCAGTTTAGCCTACAAGGGCGTTTTGGTCAATATTAGTCCTTCATTAACAATGAAGGACTTTTGAAGGTATATTTGACCCATAATCCCTCTTTTAACCTATGATTTTGTTTGAAAAGTCATTAAGCTTTCCAAACGCTATGTTCATTACTTAAAACATTTGGTTTACTTATCAAGTAACCAAATGTCCATTTTGACCTCTTTTAACACTCTTGAACCACATGTTCTAAATGAGTGTTACTCTATTTCACATACCTGGCGCAGATAAATCTATTGACCCGTTTTTAATACCTTGCTTTTATAACCGCTAATTCATAGCGTTGCTAATACCCATTTGACATTTACACCTGAAATAATATAGCTCGACAATAATCATTAGTCGTTATTGTCAAAGGGTGATATTTTTCACCTTTTGACCCAATTGGTCTAAGTGACCGATTATGTTGGCTAGATGATATTATTACCATCTCATCTATATGACTCGCTTCGGTTTACACCGTGTGGTCATTTCACGTATTAATCGTTTTCTTAACGCTTTTTAGCCTATCATGGCTTACGCCTTACAATGTCTTTCAAAACAAATAGTTATGGTCAACACATGACCAATTTACCGTTTTAATTCCTTTTAAACCATCAACACGGTTTCTTGTCATGCTCTACTACCTTATTCCGTACGTTTACACGTCGGAACATCATACCTAAATTATGTATTTATCTTATTCGTAACTAATATGATAAGAGAATATTCTAACATATAAGACTAGTGTAAGCTATACTTACCTTGCATCCGAATTACGCTTTTCCTTCATATTTGATTTGTTTGACCCGCTTCCTTTCCAAGCCTCCACCTAGCTTGTCAAGCGTCAAACTATCATCATAATTCGTAAGACGGTTATATTAGTCATCATTAATTATGACTATTCCATCTTACATTTTTTTCTATCACAATTACCATTCGATCTTATTAATGGTCGGTTTGACTATTTAAAAGTCAAATCACCAATTAACACATATGATTGCACTATCAAGTTCACAAGACTCAATTAGGCACATTATCAACACTTAGTTCTCATTTAGGCATTTTAACAAACACCTAATGGGCATGATTCTACACATTTGCTAACTAGTTCATAATTAGTCATTTTTACCAAGATTAACATCAAGATTCAAACTTTCATGTCTAGTGTTCATGAACTACACTTAGTACTAGTATCATAACATCAATATTCATCAATTTAACACTCTAATTCAAGTGTTCATCTTCTTGTCATAAAACCCACTTAGCACACATATGGGTAATCATCAAATTTCTATTTTTTAACACTAGTTTATCAAATTATTAACTAGGGTTGTTCCTAAACATGGATTTCATCACAATAACACTCATAGATTCAACATTCATTCCAGAATTTTGATTATGATTGTTCATCATAATTTCAAAGTATCACTAAATCATAAGATTCAACATACCTTGTGATCCCCACAACTTGGTGATCATTAATATGTGTTCATGCATCCGATTTGGGCCAGATTTGACCTTCAATTTGATGGATTTGTTGAAGTTAGGGTTTGAGCTCCCTAAAGCTCTTCCTGGTCGATCCTCACACACGCACACACACTCTTGTGTGTGTGTTTGTGTTTTATTTTTAAGTTTATAATTCATTTGAAGTTACCCGGCTTTGGTCCCTCGTGTTTGGTTAGTTATAAATTTGGTTACAACCTAAATTACTTTCAATAATATTCCCACTTATTAACTAGGTTTTACATTTCTAGTTAACTTAGCGGGTTCGGGAATATTTATGACTAAGTTTATTTTAGGTCCCGTTAACTCGGGCCTTTTATCCATTTTGTTTCCTTAAAAGCTTTTATTCACCTTTTTGTTAATATTAGGATTATTTATTTAAAAACCTAATATTTACCGGGTTAATTTTTACCACTAACGGTATTTTACCCGTCGTCACTATTAACGTGGCTTGATTACCAAACCCGTTTTTGGGGTGTTACAAGTCTACCCCCCTTAAAGAGGTTTCGTCCTCGAAACCTTTTCCTACTTAATTCATTGAGTTTAACTCAATGTATCTGTTCCAAGAATCTTTAAAACATTACTTATACTTTAACCAATTATTAGTATTACCAGAGAAATATGGTAATATCTTTTTGGTTAATAATCATCTACGTATTATATACGGCATAATGTAACTTGAAATAACGCAATCTCGTTATTTCCACTAGTTTAATTAACTTAGCGATATTCATCACTTTCGTATACTATCGAATTCTTTATGAATCCATGACTTTGACCTGTTTAAAGGTCTTTAGTGAAATCTTTCACTTTTCGCAACGATCTTTTTTTTTCAATTTTATTATTCGGTTCATTTATACCGAATCCACCGCTTACAAGCAAACCAAATTTATTTAAATGACCTTGACGTGTCTCACTAATTAGACTTATTAGTCCAGTTACTTTTACCGCTTGCTTGGTTATAATGTGATTCTACTTCACATTACATTTCTTGACCGTGATTGTGTTACATCATGTTTATTTTCTATCAAAATTTCATTTTCGAAAATATCACTTTTCGAATATATCGTCTTGCGCCTGTCAGTGTCAAGACTTGTATCTTTCATGCTTACTATTCAATTTTCCTATCAGGATTCTCATACGTAAAAACGTTATTTCTTACTAAAACCAAGGTTTTAGTTTAGGATCTTCTCTTTATCTTTCGTAAATTTTTCGTAACAGGACATTGACAGTCTGTAATTTATTCTTTTAGAGTCTTAGTTTTATGCGGGGATTTTCAACTGGTTCTCTCGCTTTGTTAAGTAACCCGTAGGTTCTTTCACGTAGCCTCGTAGGCTATTTCCTTAGGTATTCACCCCCTTTTTACTGAAAACACTAAGGTTTATTTCCTTTTTCTTTTCGTGACCCAAAGGTTATTCTGGTCCCGTAGACCTTAACACTGTGTTTAACCCCGTAGGTTATGATGATCCCGTAAATCATCTTTTATTTGTATCTACATTCAAATGTATATATATATTCATATATAGCTTCAAAGCATGTCTTGCTATGTTTAAAATCGTATATTTTCGCTTATGAGCTTTAGTTGACCTTGACCGTAGTCTAAGGCTTCATTTGTTTATTTCCGGCGAAATTTTCTGACTTTGTCCTTACGTTTGACGTTTTACAAAAACGACCCGTTAAGGGACATATTCGCATTTTCCGGGTTCGAGTGTAAGTACACTACCTCCCAATGCTTGTCTAAATCATTTTACATGTTTGCGTTTTCTGGGTTCGAGTGTAAGTGCACTCCCTCCCAATACTTGTCTAACTCATTTTACATGCTTGCGTTTTCTGGGTTCGAGTGTAAGTACACTCCCTCCCAATACTTGTCTAAATCATTTTTCATGCTTGCGTTTTCTGGGTTCGAGTGTAAGTACACTCCCTCCCAATACTTGTCTAAATCATTTTTCATGCTTGCGTTTTCTGGGTTCGAGTGTAAGTACACTCCCTCCCAATACTTGTCTAAATCATTTTTCATGCTTGCGTTTTCTGGGTTCGAGTGTAAGTACACTCCCTCCCAATACTTGTCTAAATCATTTTACATGCTTCTTTGTCCCTTCACTCGGGCTCATTTTCCTAATGTAATACGCTCCCGTCAGTCGGTTGTGCGTTTACATTATTATCTAATATTTTGCTTATCTGATTCATTTGGGTACTTTTTAATTAGTCCCGTTCACCCCGTCCTTACTACATCGGATGTAAATGTGTCCGCTATAAGAAACTCATGGTATCATATGTCACTACTTACTTGGCCAGAGTAAGCGGTTAACACATGACATACACGACCTTTTTATAGTTTTCACACCACGCCCTATGTAAGTAACGCCTCTATTTGATTTCTCTTGGAAACAATATCCCGGATAGATTTTCTATTCGGGCCTTTCCAAGTTTTTAATCTACATATGCAACTTTCAACCTCTACGTATTTGTTGCATATTACTATTCACGTAATAACTTAAAATGCGCACCTGTAAGTGCTTGCCCTAACGGGCTTTTTATGTCGTTAACTTTGTTCGCGATCGTCTCGTAATTTAGGTCCTTGATGAGTATGCTCCTCTTGTCATACTTCGGACCGCTCCTCTATCATATCCTTAATTAGTTCAACTCTTGTCATCTTTGAATGCAAGTGTTCTTCAATCAAGACATTCACAAAAGTTAGTAATATCAACTTTACTAAATGCCCGTATCGTAATACAAGGCTTTTCTATTATACGCGTCAACGCGCGCAATTTCGTCGACTATATCAATCATTTTAATTGGGGTAACGTGTATTACACGATAGCCCTATGTGTTGTTTACAACACTTTAGCATGCTAAACTATTAACATACTTGTACTTACCGGATTTGCGATCAAGCTTCAAACCGAACACTATTCTTTGTCAAGAGCATAGGGTTTAAGTCCAAGCATGGTTCCTCCCCACCATACTCGAATCTCTTAAACCAAGGCCCTGATACCAACTTGTAACACCCGTTCTTATAAATCAAGGTTTAAAGTATATTTTGGGAAAATAATCATGTAATTAATGATTACATATACATCGGAAATACGGGTTTATTAAAACTTTTACAAATCATAAGTTATTCTACATAACGTGGTTGAATTCGTTGTTTAAAATTCACAACGTGGCAAAGTGCGGAAGCGTGTATCTTTATCGTGTTCGGTTCTTCGATGAGCTTGATCGTCTTCCGGCATCCAAAATGTACCTACATTTCATAAAAACATGAAATGCTTTAGTCATACGGGGTTTAAATCATGTCCGAACGATGTCCGAGAAACAATTGATTCATCAAATGAAAAATAAAAAATATATAAAATTTTCCACCGTAAATTACGGTGGGACCGTAATTTACGGTGGCCCCTGGGTTCATGCTTTTCTACCGTAAATCAGTGGGCCATCACCGTAAATAATTTATCTCCACCGTAAATTACGGTGGGACCGTAAATTACGGTGGACCCTGGGTTCAGCCTTTCCATTTTGCCGTAATTTGACACGAAATCTTTCGTATCTTTCAAACCGCTTATCCGTTTGACCTACCGTTTCTTCCTACACGTTTGTAGTTTGATCCTCCATCATATGGAGTTAAAATCCGACATCCGGCTTGATAAAATTCAAGACTTTTAAGTATTCGGCTTATTACTCTTTTACCAAAATTTGACCCGTTCGTGATTTTATCAAACATACAAGTTTGTTTGACCCTCATTTTTCATAAACCTATTAAATTCAAAGATGTCAAACATATTGGGTTCCAATTATAGAATTATATACATTCTTTAACCCATTTTCACCCATATGCTTATTTTGACCCGTTTGAGGTATTCAAGCATATTTTAGCACCAATTGCTTTCATTCATTTCTAAATACATATGTCCACATTTCTTAATAAAGGATCTTCCACCACAACTATATTTGTGGTGGATTCGATGTGGTGATTTATATATACCAGAATTTAACCTTCAAATAGTTATTTTACGGCAAAGACTCAAATAGAGCCATTTGACTAACGTTCTACATCCTTCAACTTCTATACTCCACCTAAGTAATTATTTAATTGTAAAACTCATTTCCAAACGACCTTTAAGGGTTGTTTGTTCAGTTTAGCCTACAAGGGCGTTTTGGTCAATATTAGTCCTTCATTAACAATGAAGGACTTTTGAAGGTATATTTGACCCATAATCCCTCTTTTAACCTATGATTTTGTTTGAAAAGTCATTAAGCTTTCCAAACGCTATGTTCATTACTTAAAACATTTGGTTTACTTATCAAGTAACCAAATGTCCATTTTGACCTCTTTTAACACTCTTGAACCACATGTTCTAAATGAGTGTTACTCTATTTCACATACCTGGCGCAGATAAATCTATTGACCCGTTTTTAATACCTTGCTTTTATAACCGCTAATTCATAGCGTTGCTAATACCCATTTGACATTTACACCTGAAATAATATAGCTCGACAATAATCATTAGTCGTTATTGTCAAAGGGTGATATTTTTCACCTTTTGACCCAATTGGTCTAAGTGACCGATTATGTTGGCTAGATGATATTATTACCATCTCATCTATATGACTCGCTTCGGTTTACACCGTGTGGTCATTTCACGTATTAATCGTTTTCTTAACGCTTTTTAGCCTATCATGGCTTACGCCTTACAATGTCTTTCAAAACAAATAGTTATGGTCAACACATGACCAATTTACCGTTTTAATTCCTTTTAAACCATCAACACGGTTTCTTGTCATGCTCTACTACCTTATTCCGTACGTTTACACGTCGGAACATCATACCTAAATTATGTATTTATCTTATTCGTAACTAATATGATAAGAGAATATTCTAACATATAAGACTAGTGTAAGCTATACTTACCTTGCATCCGAATTACGCTTTTCCTTCATATTTGATTTGTTTGACCCGCTTCCTTTCCAAGCCTCCACCTAGCTTGTCAAGCGTCAAACTATCATCATAATTCGTAAGACGGTTATATTAGTCATCATTAATTATGACTATTCCATCTTACATTTTTTTCTATCACAATTACCATTCGATCTTATTAATGGTCGGTTTGACTATTTAAAAGTCAAATCACCAATTAACACATATGATTGCACTATCAAGTTCACAAGACTCAATTAGGCACATTATCAACACTTAGTTCTCATTTAGGCATTTTAACAAACACCTAATGGGCATGATTCTACACATTTGCTAACTAGTTCATAATTAGTCATTTTTACCAAGATTAACATCAAGATTCAAACTTTCATGTCTAGTGTTCATGAACTACACTTAGTACTAGTATCATAACATCAATATTCATCAATTTAACACTCTAATTCAAGTGTTCATCTTCTTGTCATAAAACCCACTTAGCACACATATGGGTAATCATCAAATTTCTATTTTTTAACACTAGTTTATCAAATTATTAACTAGGGTTGTTCCTAAACATGGATTTCATCACAATAACACTCATAGATTCAACATTCATTCCAGAATTTTGATTATGATTGTTCATCATAATTTCAAAGTATCACTAAATCATAAGATTCAACATACCTTGTGATCCCCACAACTTGGTGATCATTAATATGTGTTCATGCATCCGATTTGGGCCAGATTTGACCTTCAATTTGATGGATTTGTTGAAGTTAGGGTTTGAGCTCCCTAAAGCTCTTCCTGGTCGATCCTCACACACGCACACACACTCTTGTGTGTGTGTTTGTGTTTTATTTTTAAGTTTATAATTCATTTGAAGTTACCCGGCTTTGGTCCCTCGTGTTTGGTTAGTTATAAATTTGGTTACAACCTAAATTACTTTCAATAATATTCCCACTTATTAACTAGGTTTTACATTTCTAGTTAACTTAGCGGGTTCGGGAATATTTATGACTAAGTTTATTTTAGGTCCCGTTAACTCGGGCCTTTTATCCATTTTGTTTCTTTAAAAGCTTTTATTCACCTTTTTGTTAATATTAGGATTATTTATTTAAAAACCTAATATTTACCGGGTTAATTTTTACCACTAACGGTATTTTACCCGTCGTCACTATTAACGTGGCTTGATTACCAAACCCGTTTTTGGGGTGTTACAGGTAGTCTGTTCCAGTCTTTTGTGCATATATTTTTATTTTATTTTTGAGTCGCTTCTCTTTCCACATTGAGGACAATGTAGATTTTAAGTGTGGGGAGGGGAGATTAGTGTCTAAAAAAAAAGAAAAAAAATTGAAAATAAAAAAAAATTTGAAAAAAAAAAGAAAATGTTTCGAGAAAGTTTTTGCAATAAATGGAAAATGATAGGTATAATTGGATCGTTGGCATTTGATTATTATATATATGAGATAAGGAACAGTCAGTTACACGTCTAATTTAGGATATGTGGGTAGACCCAGCTAGTTGAATAGTTCCTTAGGAAGGATATAATGTACCCTAAATTAGGAGTCTTGTGGGTTCTCGCCTTAGGAGCTATGGTAAAACTGAAACTGTGGAGAGTATAAGAGGTACGTCATAAGTAAAAAACTTATAAGTTTTTCCGATTAAATTGGCACACCTGTTTCTTTTTGTGAAAACAAATCCGAAACAATGTGGCGCCAAAAAAAAAAAATTCCATCCATTCATCTGAGCGCATGTAAAAAGAAAAAAAAGAAAAAGAAAACAAAGCCTATGGCATTGCCGCGGGGATAGCGACTCATGCGGTACATACCCTCTAGGTGGAGTTATTAAAAAAAGAGACGTGAAGTTTATGGCATTAACCACGGGGATGGTGACTTGTGTGGCGTATGTCCGCTGAACTGATCGTATACAAAAGCATGTAAGCTCACAATATCATCTATCTATCCATCAAAAATTTAATCGGAATAGCATAAGGGTTTTTTATATAAGACGGTAGATTATAATCTTTTAACCTCATAACTTGAAACGAGATTAGGCGGCGTTGTAGTCTTTTGAGTGTGAGATCCATAGATGACTATAAATTATTTGAACTTAAATGGATCATGAATAAGGGCTTGGAAGCTGGCGGGTGGGTTTAGGTGGATCGTATACCTGCAATCCTGGTTAACGTGTGATTTGATTTGTTAAAAAAAATAATTGAATATATTGAATGCCATTGTTTCTGATTGTGATTCCATTGCAAATAATTTTTTCGGGACGAAAAAAGATAAGTGTGGGGATTTTAATCGGTGCATTTTAGATACATCTTAATGAATATTCATTTTAGTAAAATTGCATTGATATGGGCATAAAATATATATCTTTTAAGTACTTTTTGAATAAAGCTAGTTCTGGAGAAAATGTGTTTAAATCGAATGATTAGTATTACAATTAATATATTCTAGTGAACTAATCAATTCATTTGATTAATTGGTTGTTTTACATAAATAAATGAAGGGAAACGAGGGATGTTCAAAATTCATACTAGCTTCATGAATTGGGTGATTATTAATAAAAATGCTTTTGTGGGTTTAACGTATGAAACCATAAAAATATAATGCATATCCAATAAATGTTAATTGATTAAATCTTTTTTGATGGTGGGCATTACAGATATAAAGCATTGGCCCAATAGGAAAACAATAAGCAGCCCATGCAAATATGAAAAAGTCGGTGGAATCTTGGGGATTAAAGAGGGATCGCAACGTTTAGGAAAAGGGAGATCGCAAGGTAGGAGACGCACGGAGAAGGGCAGCCTCGGGCGGCTGTACACGGTTCAAGGGATGAGCATCTAGGTGGCTTTCTTCAAGTATATGGTTCGTAGGGTTTAATACTTTTCTCAGTTTATTCATCTTTGGATTTGTTTTTGACATTGACAACGTCGTATGAACAATTTGATGTGTTGGTTTATTTAAACTATTTGCATGTGTTTTGAGTTCTTGCTTTACAACTTGCTCGGTTGATGACAAGACCTTGTAGCTTGTTGGGTGACATAGAGTAGGTTGACTCACATTAGTAAATAGGGTAATTGAATTGTAAAAGATCTGATGACAAAGACCTGTTTTTTATTACCACTTAAATTAACCGACTTTTCAGCACCATGTCTATGTGGTGTCCAATGAATGATTAAATTGAGTTTTGTGTAAACCTAAAATTTGAAACTTGGAGGACATTACCTTTATCTTTTTGCTTGTGGTTTCTGCCCGGATGAACGATTACTTTGTTTTTCATTAAACTTTGTTTACGGGTTCTTTTTAACTGGTAAAGCTTGACCACTTGTGTTGAATTCTTGGTAAACGTTTTTTATATTTGAATTATTTGTCGTTTATCAAGCGTATTGGCGATATACTTGCATCATTAGCGGGTTGGTAAATTGATGGGTAGTTGGTATAAATAAATGGATTATTAGGTTGTATGGTGAATCTTAAAAACTATCCCTAATAATTAATCAAATTCATTAATTCTAAGGCCATGTCTATGTGGTGTTATGAATCTGTAAACGGGTTTTTGTGTTAAACTTGCAATCGGGAATCTGGGAGGGAGTTGCTTTTCTTTAATATATAATAATTCTCTAGTTAAACACTAACCACATATTCCCCGTGGATACGATACCCTACTTACGCTATCTACGTAGTTTAATTAGGTTTTTGATTGACTCTGACGACAGTCATCAATGCTACCGAGCATCCCTGGAAAATGTCATCTAGCCTCATGCGTGGCGTAAATACGCGTGATGCCGTGATGCCCTACGGATGACCATCCGATCTGATGGCAATCCGTCCCTATGCACACCTAAGTCATCAATCGAATGGCAATCCGATCGGATTGCCGTCCGATCGAACGACCATCCGATCGAGTGACTGATCCGACACTTTGCGCAATCTCCTTATCCTGTTCGACACTTATCTGTTGTAATCTAATCAGGCTAAACCTAAAGAGCTCCATTTGATCCAATAACAGTTAATCTTTTAAGCAATCACTGTGAGTATACTCGATCCCTTTTTGTTTTAAACTTTGGGATGCAACATGTATACTATCAAACTATGAAACGTGATACTTTTGAATCTAAACTCTATCCTATGTGTATGTGAAACTGGTGATTATTGATTCTTTGTGCTATGTGAACGTTTAATCCATAGTGTGTAGTTCCGCCTTAACAATAGTAGCGCTATAGGATGATGCACCTCCCCGTTATTCTTGGGGGTATTGTTAGGAGGATTCTAGTTTTCCTTGAGTCTTGCGAAAACACCAAAGCATCGGGACACTTGGGCTATCACTTGGCCTGCGAACACTAGCATGGCTGAAACTATTTTTATTCATTTACATTATGGATATGAGTCTTTTGAATTTATTATGATATATACTTAAACTTGTATACTCGTCGATACATTTTTGTACTGACTTTATTTTAATACATGTTGCAGGCTGATAGGATGCTATGGAAACAAGTGAAACAAGCTAGGATTGATGCTTAGAAACTCGTCTAGTTTAATCTATTAAACTTTAAACAATTATTTGAAGAGTTGTAATTGATACTTGTATTTGGTAGTGGATTCTGTTACACTATGTTTGAATCAATCTAAATATATTGAAATATCTAGTGTTATGTAAACTCATGAGCAATCTGAACGCTTAGTGCTGAACCCCGATGTTTCCGCCATCGGTTGGGGTGTGACACTCCTACAATCTTAAAAATAAATCTTTCGGTAAACGAAACCGATTCCTAAACGTTTCGGCATTGTACACCGGATTCTCCACAAAATAATCATTCATTAACACTTCGTTGGCATGTGTACGATCACGATCCATCATTTTCTTCTTTGGTCGGCTCAAACCTTCAAGTTCGTTATACCAGTGGCGAAGCTTGAAAATTTCCACCGGGGGGTCGGAAGTCACCGAACCTAAAAATTCTATATAATTAAATTTTTTTATAAAACCGGGGGGTCGAAAACGTATATACGTATAAAATTCTATACGAAACGTACATACATAACACTACTGAGCGAAAAATTTCGGGGGGTCGGGCTCCCCCCGGCCCCTTGAAAGCTACGCCCCTGCGTTATACGCCATCTCGAAAAAATCAAGCGTGTCATCGTCGGAAGACGAAGAGCTATCGGTGTCTAGCAGAAACGAATCAGTTTGAAATTCCATTTATGTAGAGTGTAGAGATGGTATTTTTTTGTGGGGTTAAATGGTTAAAATGTATGGTTTATATATAGTGTTTAAGTTTTTTTTTTATTATTTTAAAATGCAACGGTCCTTCTCTCCAACGGTCACATTCCGACGGTAACCTCTATTCTTCACCGTGATCCGGACGACGCGTTTTGGCCACCACGCGTGATCACCTTAGGTGGCGGCGGTGTTCCACGCGTGGTCACCGGCCACAACGATCCACCACAGAGTGCCCCCACTCCCCTTATATTTCAAATCAAGATGCCTTGTAAATATTTAGTTGTTCTATTTTTGTGTCTTGGATTGGTTGGTTGAACCAACATAATTAGTAATTCAAAAGGTGATTTCTTTTTTTTTAGCGGCAAATATATTTTTTTAATCTCTATTGTCGGTGAGATTTGAAGACAAGACCTCTCCTCCCAAGGTGTTTAAAGATTTTGTCTTTGCCAATTAACCACCACCCGATTGGTAAAATGTGATTTCTTAACTCATCATAGAATTAAGTTTCCAATTTTTTATTAACTTAGTGTAACACCAAGTTGAATAAATTATCTGAATAGCTTAATATTGATCCATATTCGTTTCATCTTGGATAACTTAGGTGAAGACTTAAATAATTATTCTAATAGCTTATTACTGGAACTTTAGTTAAGTTTGGTGAGCTGACCCGGTTGAATAAATTCCACTGACATTCGAAAATCGAATCATGGCGACATTGTTAACAAATTTTGGTCTGCTATGTGATTTTGCAAATTATAATGCTTCATGGTGTGGAATAAAACCCTTGGCTACCTCGACACCACGTAGGATATAACTCAGCAGGGGGCTTTATTTTTAACCGTCATCAGTTCTCCAACCGTTTTTTATCAACAAAGACAGAGTATGGTGGAGATGATAGTGGTTGGCGGGTAAACGGATGGTGATGGTGTGGGTCCCCCCTTTCTTCTCTTCTTGCGCCAGCTAAGGGCTTGACGGACCACACCATAGCACCCCTCTTTGGCGCCGGTGAGATGGTGCAGAGGGCGCAATGGATCCGAGCCGGATCTTCCGGCCTAAGAATATTTTTTTTTACTTTTTATATTAGTGTTTCATAGCATTATTCATATTAAATAGTAACTTAAATTGATAGAAATGGGTTGTACTTGTGGAAAAGTGCAAAATGATATGAATACGACTCTCGTCAAGTATATTGAGAAAACAATAACTGAACCATCAGATCAGCTCCTAAATTGATTGATTAATTCAGTTAGCTAAAATTTTAGTTTTCTGTTCACCTCTAGATCTATGCAGTTAATGCGGTAAAATATCAGATATCGGTCAAGGACCGGTATTTGAGATATAAGTTATCGTGGTGGGATATCGGTAATTTTAATATCATGCAGAATTTATATATATAGCAATTTAACACTAACACTTCAGTGATATATCGGTAGATATATCGATTATATCGGTCAACTATCGGTTATGTCGGTCAAATATCGCCGATAATATCGGTACCGGTATTCTGACCGATATTTTACATGAGGAACGACAACCATATATGATATATCACCAGTATACCACCGACATTAACCGCATAGCTCTAGATATGATAGATATCTCACAAACACTTAAAAAAATTCGAAAACTGCAGTCTCTTTGCTCATAGTTTCAAACATCCATCTCCCAGATTTTCACTCTGTTAACATGCTTTCGATCTAGTTCAATGTCTGAAAACATGGGACCACCATGTAGGCAGAGAAACAACAGAGAAGGTAGGGTGGAGAAACCGACATTTCTTACAGAGGGCTGACATGAGTTACGAGGGGCCGGCATTGAAGACTGGGTTACAGAGGAAGGATGAGACCTATGGTAGAAAGGGGTACAACCGTGGGTGCAGCACCGGTGAAAAGAGGAGAGAACATGGACCGAATAGCTCGGGTTGGAATGAATGTATAAAAAGCGGAAATCCGCCTAAAGGACGTGTAGATGACCCATATGGTTTGGGTTGTTATGAGTGTAGAAAACAAGGATTTAAATCATTAACATAAACTATTTTAATTATTCAAAGAACAAATTTGAATACAACCCAACAGAACAGGCCAACAGATCGACACAGATCAAGGTCCCTAAGTCGTTTAAATGAGAAATCAAAGTGCCGGAAGTCATTGCTACTCTTGCTCCTTCAATTTTTCAAATTGGTCTTTCCAGTTCAAAACATTTTCTTCCCCATTAACAACCTGTAATTAAAATTATATACATGATTCCTTATTAAAATCCAACTTTGAAGAGGGTAGCACAGTGGACCAGTGGTAAGCGGTTAAGCCTTTCTAGCAGAGATCTCATGTTTGAATCCAGCTTCCACTGGTTTTATGCCTAAAACCCCCTTAAGGGTCATCTGCCCACCTGATCCCACTGGTTAGCAGGGTATTGGTGGGGCCCTGTGAGCTTTCCGGTAACAGTTTCTCACGGTTACCAAAAAAATGATAATATATAATCCAAGCAGCTAGCATAGACTTGTCGTTTTAAAAGAAGGTAGGATTAACCGACCTCAAATACCAGTTCTTTTTCTGGCACTACATCAAGAGCTTCAATGCATATGAATGCGGCATCTTCCTTGCTAAGGCTTCCATTTGTTGTACAACCCTGTAATTTGTAATATTAAACCAATTTTCAAAAATCATCCTTTTTGAGACCGAAAATAGACTAAAATATACCTTTTCAAAACTGAAACCTGGCTTGCCCCCGCGATCGTTAGTTAGCACCCCAGTTCGGACTATAGTGTATGGAATTCCCGACGCGATTACCGTGGATTCATCTTGCTCAGCAAGATTTCTTGCATTACTGCTCATCATTGCTTGAACACCACTACTTGCTCTATAAACAGACAACTGCAACATCGTTAAATCACCATCTATAACAAACATTGCATCTGGAGTATAGGTGGCAAAAATGAGCTTCGAGCTAAAACATGCAATTTTTAATACAGATCAAAAAGAGGAATATAAACAACTGCAACATCGTTAAATCACCATCCATCCGATCTATTTAGTCCCTTTCCCTTTAAATTCTTATAATTTGACACATTCCCTTTTTAACTTTTAAGCAACCCAAAATTAGGGGTGTTCGTGATTTGGATTCAAACCGTCCAAACCGCCAAACCGGTCATCTGTTTGGTTTTTCACGGTCGATTTTTTTCTTTACCTTCCGGTCGGTCGGTTTCAAAATTTTCAAACCGCAGTGAACGGTTTGGTTTACGGTTTATACCAAAAACCGACCGTATAAACCCGGACCGGACCGTAACATTTTGATAACATATTTTAGTCTTTTTATATATTTTATCTTACACATATTTAAATATCTATATTTTATATTAGGTTTAATTTAAATAAATCTAATCTAAGATTATCTCATACTTATAAGTTACATGTCTTCTTTCTTTTTACTAATTGTGATTAGGGGGGACGGGGTGGTTAACTAGTGATAAAATCTATCACTCACAAGCACCAATCAAGTTCCGCCATGTCATCAACCATTTTTTCCATCACTCACAACCTTTTTTAGGCGGGGTGGTCATCACTCACCACCACACCCAACAATTTCCCCCCAACCAACAAATACCCTCACAAATAAATGTTTCGCCCCCTTTCTCTTTCATGAAACACACGTGTCAACATGCAGAGAGATGCCACATGCAGGTGTCAAACATACAACCCCCATGCGCAGAACAAATGCAGAATGTTAACAAAACTTCAACGCGTTGTACGTTTAACGCGTTTTGTTATAACGCGTGATGGATGGGTCCGGCGGCGGTGTTGAGTGATGAAATAACGAGTGATGGGGTGGTATAACGGACCACCCCGTGTCCCCTTAGTGAAGAAACTCATTTACATGCTTTTAAAGAGTTAAAGAATTAAAACCAAAGACTGCGTTGTTCCCAAATTCCAAATATTATTTCATTTGTAAATTGTGGTTCAACATGTTTTTATATTTTATGCCACTTTTTTATATAAAAGTCCGATAAGGCTAAACCGTAAAACCAAACCGAAACCAAACCGTTAGTAACGGTTCGGTTAGGTATGGTTTTAATTTTCAACGGTTCAGTTTTGGTTTTCAAATACCAAAAACCATTACTAAGGTCTGGCTTACAGTTTAACCCAAAAGCCTTCCAAACCGGGACTTGAACACCCCTACCTAAAATGACTCAATGGTTGAAATTGGCGTCTCTGATAAGGAGATAAAGAGTACCTGAGATAATATAACCACATGTTGTATCCCCTTCAAGCTCTCAGCTTTTGATAGAAAACCTTCCTGCAAAGAATCATGTACTACTATCAGCCTGTATAAACGCTCATATAAGCTGAAGGTGAAAAGAAAAAAGTTGGATTCCAGAAAATCATACATTGGGACAAATAACTGCACGAACACCTTTTAGCGATTTCTTTAAGAAAGAAGAATCCTTTGGGTCTCCGGAAATTGACTTCAACGATAACCAGAATTGAATATTATACATAGTGTTTGATTAAAGTAAACAGAATTAATGACAATTGAGAAGGTATAGCCACTGACCTCAACATAAGTACCGAATGATTCCATTGCGGCACGCTTGTCCTTCACAAGTGCTTTAACTCTAATTCGTTTGATAATTAAAGACAATATAATAGTCTGCAAAAGTCAAAATAGGATGGAACTTAACTTCATCTCGAAGCACCAGGGCAACGAGAAACTACACATCTAAAAATTAATTTCATACATGCATATTAACATGTGAATAATCTCTTTTCTAAAACATAGTTGTTAATGGCGACAAATAGCGATAAGGTACCTATATGCTACATAGCGAATGGCGATAAATGGCGGACGCCTATTTTATAAACAGCGATACACAAGAAAAAAAAAATTACAAAATTTTATATGTATATTATATCAAAATACCCTGTTATATATGCTATTTTACATGTATATTAAAAAAAAACCTAAAATCCAGCTATTTTATAGCTATATTTAATTGTTATTTATATTAAAAAAACAAAAAAAAAATGTCGCCATTATCGTTATCTATTGCTACAACCCTAATAGTGAGCCTAGACCTATACGCTAGGTAGCGCGCTATAGCGATTGCTACGCTCGCAATTGACAACTATGGTTCTAAAACCATATCTTTGTAATTCTCAGGAACAAAAAAGGGTAATGATTCACAAACCTGACCAATCTCGTTATCACCATCAGTTACCAAAACTGCATCCCGGACTTCATCTTCTTCTGTGCTTCATAGTGATGCAAATGGTTTAGTTAACAAATGAAAGCTAAATAACAATAACAGTTTATTCAATCTCCGGTAGATTACCCAAAGATTTATCTGCTTCCTCCATATTGGATCCATCATCTGCATAAAGATCAGGTGCCCCATACCACTTCCTTAACTTTGGCCCCCCTGCACTATGAAAAAACCAAGTCATACATAGGCACGGTTGGTTAGACACTTAGACTAAATGTCTTATAAGCAATAAGGTGCATGCCCCTGTGCTCGACCCAACTTCAACATATGTCCTTGTATTTTGGCCATTAAACTAAGCCAAATTCCTCCTTACACCAGGAGGAGACCTAAACACGTGTTAAACATAAGGTTTTACATGGTCTGCTACTTCGCTATCTAAAGTAGCCGATGTAACTTTTTTTTTTTTTTGAAAAGTACCTTTCAGGTAACTTGTAAGTGCACAGAATAACAAGACTAACTGACTGTATCGGTTACCCTTGAACCATTTCAGGTTATCATGTTATCCATTTACAAATTATTATTCACTCCTGAATACTAAAAAAAGCCCTCTGGAACTCTATGAATTATAATCTTTTAAAACTCATGTAATCATCACAACCATTTATAAGATCATGGATCTTAAGCATAACTTAAAAGACTTCTCATCTGTAACACTGTTTACATCCTAAGTAGTTAATATGGTAAAATATCAGATATCGATCAGGGACCAATATTTGAGATATCGATTATCGCGGTGGGATATCGGTAATTTTAATATCATGCTAAATATATATATATATATATATATATATATATAGTGGAGAGTTCAAATGAGAAGAAATTTTTTGTAAGAATAAAAAAGAAGAAATTTCAACGAATAAAAATGCTTTATTTTACTTCATTTAATATAAGTATTTAATGTTATTATAAGGGTACATTGGTAAATCTACATAGGCCATTAATTTGTAGTCTTCCTCTTTAATAGCTATTACATTAAATTTTTTGTAACTTATCTTCAAAATATATATTTTCTCAAAAAAAAATAAAAATAAAGTGTAGGATAAATTACGAGTTGTGTAAGATAAATTACGAGTTGTGTAGGATAAATTTCAACGTGTAGGATGAATTTTGAAATATGTAAGATAACTTTTGATGTGTGTAGGCAAAAAAAGTTAGCGTGGAGGATAAATAATAGTCTTTATGACTAATTAATTAGTCAATGATAATAAATGAGATAAGTGAAAAAACTATTTAATATTTTACAAAATTACCCTTTGTTCTTTTTCTTCTCAATTAAATTTTCTTCTCAAATGAACCTTCGCCTCAATATATATATATATATATAGCAATTTAACACTAACAATTCAGTATACTCTCCTACCATTAACAAATTAACCTTTTGCAACTTGCAAAACACTAACAATTGTAGAGAGTAGGAACTAAGACTTAAAACACTGCCATTTAACACTAACAACTAACAATTAAGACTTAAAACACTAATAGCAACAATAAGAAGAAAGACGAATGGTAGAACTAAGAAGAAAGGTACCGATATTGGGAAAATCGGTCATATATCGGTCAATATAGCCGATATCATCGGTACCGATATTCTCTGACCGATATTTCCCACCGATATATCAATACTTACTACATAGTTTACATCTTCCCTATGAAATCAAATCTATGCCCTGATTATCCAACTAATATATAGTATCATAAAACTTAAACATAATTGCAAATTCGTAACAAAAATGATAAAATAATAATAGAATGTAACAAACCAACAGTGACAAGAACATTACAATGAATTGATCAGTAGAAGTAGCAGAAAATGCAGGAATAATAATACCTTCGATGTAGTCGAGAATAACGTCGAAAAAACCCGGTTTTCCTTTCTTGGATGAGAAGCAGAGGACGGGGCGCTTTCTGGCATTGGTGAGAGAGATAGAGGAAGTGGAATTTGTGAGAAGATTATCGTGTGAAGAATGTGAGAGTTTGTATGAAGATATTGACGAAGGTAGAACGGTCGCCATTGATTGATGAGGGAGTAAGCAACTCAATTAGCTTGTTTCGTCCATCCGTTTTCTGGATATCCCGCGAGTTTATGTGTCTCTAGGGTCCTCCCTTGATTCCTTCAACCATACCTTTACATGTTTGGATTAGAAAGTTTTATTAGGGTGTTAAATGTTAATCTGGGTCATTTTATCACTTTAGTCGAAAAGTTTTATTTAGTGGTAGTTCGTCCAAAAAGTTTTTAATATTACCGTTTTAGTCTAACTGACTTAACCTCATCCATTAACTTAGTAAGACAGGGGCAATTTTATCATTTCCTCTAATATTTTAATTAAATATTTTATTAAACCTACTCTTTTACCTTATTTTCTATACACCATTTATATAAAAAACAAATAAATATATATATAACTATATAAAGCAAATCTAATGGATGAAAATGTAATTTAACCATGTGTACAACTTTTGAAACAACATGCACGAAGGAGTTCAAGGTATTTGAGAGGGGTAGAATTGTAAATAGCTTAAAATTTTAAGACACTCTAGGGATAAAGTGGTGAATTTATCTATACAAATTATAATACCAGTTCCACAACTGCCTTTAACCATTCGTTTTTTTAGGTTTTATTACCGATTAATTGAAAGCCATTGATTCATTTTCTGTACCCGTTTTAGGTTTTATTACCGATTAATTGAAAGCCATTGATTCATTTTCTGTACCCGTTGTCTCTGCCCCCCCCCCCCCTCTCTTTATGGTGAAAATTTGAACACTAGAACTTCCAGGCAAGGAATCGCAGAGCTCTAGAACTCATTGAAGCTTGTTGAGGCTGCTGCTGCTGCTGCTGTTGGTTGTTGTTGTTGGCGCGTTGAGGACAAACGTTTGCAATATGATTAAGATCAATGCGCTTGTAACACACACCTGATCGGTGTTGGCTTGAGGTTGAGCTTGGTTAGGTGCAGGGTTTTGGGCTACATCGACTGCTTAGTTTTGGTTGACGAGTGGCTTTGGGCCACTGCGACATTGGTTGGAAAAATGCCCAAACCTGTTGCAGTTTGTGTATAAGTGTAACAACCCTCGGTAAAACCGACACCCTCATAATATTTCCGACACTCTAGTATATTGTAGAATGTCCCAATATGTCTTTATATACACCCCGTATGTAAAAACCGAGCCCGAAATATGTTATAACATTTAAAATAAATGAAAAACATGAAATATTGAGTTGAGGCGGGCCGCGTAGACCCACCCCAACCATTCACGCGGGCGGTATGAAGGTCTAGACCGGATATCATTGATTTCTTTAGTTCAAACGGGTCGCGTAAGCTTAAGCTTACACTTACGCGGGCCGCTAGAGATCATTAAACGCGGAGACATCCTAGGCCGACACGTGTCGACATCGTGGCGGACCTACACATCGACTCAGCTAAGCTATATGTTGACCGAGTGTTGACGCGGGCCGCGTAAGGCTTCGCCTTACCTTACGCGGGCCGCCTGAAAGTCGAATTCAGCAACTATAAATAGAACGCATCAGTTTTCGTTTTCCGTCGCTCACAATTTATTCTCAATCTCGAATTCTCTGATATTAGGCATAATTTTCAAGTATTATACCCCTTAATTAGCGAGGTTCTGCTCCGTTGTAAGTATTATAAGCCCAGTTTCGTAATAGATACGCTGCCCGATTGATTTAGGGTTCCGTAACAACTGTCGTGGTTCTGCCCGACGTAGTTGTTGGAATGCCGTCTCGGGGAGGGTATCATTTATATTTTCAAAGGGTTATGATACTAACCAATGTACATTTGTATAAATTATAGATTATATCCAGGAAACCCTTACGCGAAGTCTAAGATAGCAATGTGAGTTTATCCTCTTTTTGTTAACCTTTTTGGAATAATTTACAAAACCTTAATTGTTTTACAATGTGATTAAGCGGTGATTGAGTCTTTGTAGTTCTTCAATTACTGCCGGTATTATGGGGTTTTGTATACAAAATTTATTACTACTTGCGAGTAGTAAGTCGGGAACGATAGTACATTACCATTGGACAACGAGTTAGCCAATGGGTAATTTGACCATAGCCATAGATCCGGTCGAGTGGCAAGTACTGAATGAGTAATTGTGTAGAAATAAACAATGTGATCGCTCTCAATACTGTGTTAATCGATAAAATGTTTCTTGATTAAATTGGGATTCACTCACCAGTATTTCCCGCTGACAAAATATTTTAGAACATGTTTCAGGTAACACAATGTGAAAGCCAACTGGGAAAAAGCCAGCTCGAGAGCACTGACGGCTTGGAAAATAAGTGGATATAAAAGTTATCTAATAAACGATGTTTTAAATTCAATAAAATAGGGTCTGTCCCTATAAATGTATTGTAATAAGAAACTTGGGTTTTGCCCATGTGTTTATTAATATAAAATGAGGTGGTTTTACTCTGATAAATATTTCCTAACTACGATCCTGATGTAAATTCCGCTGCCAAAATTAACCAAACCGATACCTCCAATCTGAGCTCGCGTCCGCCCGTTCCCGGGACAGATAAGGGATCGGGGGTTGCGACAGAAGGTGGTATCAGAGCCTAGCCACTGGTTCAAGCCAAAGAAGTGTTCTGCTGACACTTAAATTCTAAATTTGGTGTTAGGAAATAAATTACGGAAATACGTGTATAACTGTAATTATTTGTTATGTGTTATTTGACTATCTGTTAGTTTACAGTATGAGTGATCAAGGACTCTCAGACATGAGTCGTCAGTTGTCTGAATCACCTAAGAGTAGGGCTGTAAACGAACCGAACGAACACGAATAAGACCTTGTTCATGTTCGTTTGTTAAAAAATATATGTGTTCGCGAACCGTTCACGAACACTTATCGAACGAGATTTTATGTTTGTGTTCGTTTGTTAAGGAAATGAACTTGTTCGTGTTCATTTGTGTTTGTTTGTTAATTTTAGGCAACGAACGTTGACGAACACAAATGAGCAAAAACTAATGTTCATGAACACAAATGGAAACAAACGAACACAAACAATCGTTCATGAACAGAATATATAATACAGTGACACTTATTAGATATTTAATTTTCAGAATTTTGACATATTTAAATAAATATAATAACTAAAAACACTAGTGAACTATCGAACACAAGCGAACACGTTACCGAACGTTCACGAACATAAACGAACGAACGCAACCTCTGTTCATGTTTGTTCATTTAACTAAACGAACGAAATTTCTTGTTCGTGTTCGTTTGTTTAATAAACGAACGAACACAAACGAACTTCCCGCCGAACGGTTCACAAACTGTTCGCCGAACGTTTGGTTCGTTTACAGCCCTACCTAAGAGTGAAGGTACCTCCTCACAGCCTGCCCTTTCTGGGTATACTGCTGATCAGGAAGAAGGAATATTTGATTTTAAAGCTGAGTCTGAAGAGCCATTCCCTCATATGAAACGAGGCTGGTTCAGTAAGGAAGCGTTTGCACGTAGGAAGAGAATGCGAAAGTTGAAACAACAAAGAGTTCTGGCAGCTGCTAAGCGAGAGACAGATACCCATACACAGGATATGCTTAATAGAAGCCTAGCTAATTTCCATATCCTAGCCACAACTGCTGCTGACCCAAGTCTGGAACAACTAGTAGCCCCACAACCCCAAATCCCAGAACAAACCATGGAGATAGAAAACCCTGAAAACCAAGTGGAGATGCATGACTTCAACCCAGAAGAAATCCCAAGGATACCTGCACCAAACCCCCTAGACCCAAATTATGACCCCTGGTGGGACGATAATAGGGACTTTGTGCAGCGTTACCCTATCCATGAAGACACACCCATACAGAACATAGGAGCCTATCATAGGAGAAGCTGTAGAACTAGCAAATACCTTGACAGATGAATTAGTCCGTACCCGAGAAGAGGATCAAAGGAGAAACCTAACCCAGAAGCTCACACAAGAATTTCGTTCTGGAAATTTTAATCGTGGGAAAAATATAGGTTCTACCTCTACACCTTACTGTAGGAATTGCAAAAGAAAGCATTCAGGAAGATGCTCCATATACTGTAACTTTTGCAAAATATCAGGACACAAGGAAGAAAATTGCAGGAAGAAAACTATTAACAACCGGATATGCTACAACTGCGGAGAACAAGGTCACATCAAGCCAAATTGCCCGAAATTAGCTCCAGCTCCAGACAACAAGAATACTAAAAATGCTAGAGCATTTGTTCTGAATGTAGAAGAAGCCAAGATGATTCCAGATGTCATAGCTGGTACATTCTTAGTTAATGATGTTTTTGCTAAAGTATTATTTGACTCTGGTGCAAACCAAAGTTTTATTAATACATCGTTTTGCAAATTTCTAAATCAATCATTAACTAAACTACCACAAGAATGCTTAGTAGAAACAGCCAATGGAGAAACCGTTAGGATTTCTGAAATCTTGCAGGGAGCAAGAATAGAAATTTTAAATCAGAAGTTTATTGCAAATCTTTATCCCATGAATCTGGCAGGAATTGATGTTGTTTTAGGAATGGATTGGTTAATAGCCAATAAAGCCAGTATTTTATGTGATCAAAAGTCAATACAAGTAAATTCACCAAAAAGTAAAACGATCACAATTAAAGGAGATAAACCCTCTAGGTCCACTAAATTTATCTCTGTGATGAAAACTGCAAGTTGTATAAGAAAAGGTTCTATAGTGTATTTGATTTCCATAATCACTAACACTAAAGGAAAGGATTTAAAAGATATACCAGTAGTATCTCAGTTTTCAGATGTATTCCCAGAAGAATTGCCAGGGCAACCTTCAGACAGAGAAGTTGAATTCAGAATCCATTTAATACCAGGAACATCGCCGATTGCCAAAGCACCCTACCGTTTGGCACCTGCGGAAATGCAAGAATTAAAGAAACAATTGGATGAATTATTAGAGAAAGGATTCATACAACCAAGTTCGTCGCCATGGGGAGCGCCGATACTGTTTGTTAAAAAGAAGGACAGATCAATGCGTATGTGCATTGACTACCGTGAATTAAACAAGATTACGATTAAGAATCGGTACCCATTACCGAGAATCGATGATCTGTTTGATCAACTGCAAGTAGCTCGATTTTTCTCTAAAATCGATTTAAGATCAGGATATCATCAATTAAAGGTACAGGAAGAGGACATTCCTAAGACCGCATTCAAAACAAGGTATGGTCATTATGAATTTACTGTCATGCCATTTGGTTTAACCAATGCCCCAGCTGCATTCATGGACATGATGAACCGAATATGTTACCCATATTTGGATAAATTCATAATTGTCTTTATAGATGATATTCTAATTTACTCTAAGAATAAAGAGGATCATGCAAAGCATTTGCACGCACTTTTAAGTATATTAAGAAAAGAAAAGCTTTATGCAAAATTTTCTAAGTGCGAATTTTGGTTAGAACAGGTACAGTTCCTTGGACATTTAATTAATCATGAAGGAATTCATGTGGATCCAACAAAAATCGAGGCAATTACTCAATGGAAAACCCCTGAATCACCAACCGAGGTTAGAAGTTTCTTAGGATTGGCCGGTTATTATAGAAGATTTATTCGAGATTTTTCTAGAATAGCCATTCCCTTAACTAAGTTAACCTGTAAATCTATTAAGTTTGAATGGGGATTAAAACAAGAAGAAGCCTTTAGAATCCTTAAGAAAAGATTAACCCATACACCCATACTCGCATTACCAGAAGGAGCTGAAGACTTTATAGTCTATTGCGATGCTTCTAAATTAGGTTATGGATGTGTGTTGATGCAACGACAAAAGGTTATAGCTTACGCATCTAGACAACTTAAGAATCATGAAGAGAATTATTCGACCCATGATTTAGAATTAGGAGCAATAATTTTTGCTTTGAAAATTTGGAGACATTATCTTTATGGTAGTAAGTTTACCATATTCACTGATCATAAGAGTTTAAGATATGTTTTCGGACAAAAGGAATTGAACATGAGACAAAGACGCTGGATGGAATTTCTTAGTGATTATGATTGTGATATCTAGTATCATGAAGGAAGAGCAAATGTAGTAGCAGATGCTTTAAGCCGAAAGTATCATGAAAAGCCAAAAATGGTACGTTCTCTTAAATTAAATCTGCAAGTAGATTTAAATGATCAGATAAGAAAAGCACAAGAATCAGTAATCAAGGATGATTCTGAAAAATTAAAAGGTATGCTAAAAGAATTGGAACAAGGAATAGATGGAATTTGGAGATTTCATAAAAAGAGAATGTGGATACCTAAATTAGGAAACCTGCATAATCGTATATTAGAAGAAGCCCATAAATCTAAATATATGATACATCCAGGAAGTGATAAAATGTACCAGGATTTAAGGAAAAATTTCTAGTGGATAGGAATAAAGAAGGACATAGCAGCCTATGTTTCTAAATGTTTAACTTGGTCACAAGTTAAAGCTGAACACCAGAAGCCCTCAGGTTTGTTACAGCAATTAGAAATGCCATTTTGGAAATGGGAATTGATAACAATGGAAGACATGCTTAGAGCTTGTGTAATTGATTTCGGAGGTAATTGGGACGATCACTTACCTTTAATAGAATTTTCTTATAATAATAGTTATCACACAAGTATCAATGCTGCACCATTCGAAGCACTTTATGGACGAAAGTGCCGAACCCCAGTCTGTTGGGCAGAAATTGGGGAAAAGCAACTATCTGGACCTGAGATAGTGCAAGAAACAACTGACAAGATTATTCAAGTCAAGGAACGACTGAAAGCAGCACGTGATCGACAGAAGAGCTATGCCGATAACCGACGTAAACCCTTGGAATTTCAAGTAGGAGATAAAGTATTGTTGAAAGTCTCTCCTTGGAAAGGAATAGTAAGATTCATCAAACGGGGAAAGCTAAGTCCTAGGTATGTTGGACCTTTTAAGATTATTAGAAGAATAGGACCTGTAGCCTATCAGCTACAACTGCCAGAAGAAATGGCAGGAATACATGATGTGTTTCATGTATCTAATCTCAAGAAGTGTTTAGCTGATGAAGCACTAATAGTTCCTCTTAAGGATATAGAGGTAAATGAACAACTTAAGTTTGTAGAAAGGCCTCTACAGATTGAAGACAGGAAAGTCAAGAATCTCAAGCACAAAAGACTAGTTCTAGTCAAAGTGAAGTGGGACTCCAAAAGAGGACCTGAATACACATGGGAGCTTGAATCTGAAATGCAAAGGAAATATCCATACTTATTCCAACAGATCTCGAGGACGAGCTCTAAAATAAGGTGGGGAGAATGTAACAACCCTCGGTAAAACCGACACCCTCATAATATTCCCGACACTCTAGTATATTGTAGAATGTCTCAATATGTCTTTATATACACCCCGTATGTAAAAACCGAGCCCGAAATATGTTATAACATTTAAAATAAATGAAAAACATGAAATATTGAGTTGAGGCGGGCCGCGTAGACCCACCCCAACCATTCACGCGGGCGGTATGAAGGTCTAGACCGGATATCATTGATTTCTTTAGTTCAAACGGGCCGCGTAAGCTTAAGCTTACACTTACGCGGGCCGCTAGAGATCATTAAACGCGGAGACATCCTAGGCCGACACGTGTCGACATCGTGGCGGACCTACACATCGACTCAGCTAAGCTATATGTTGACCGAGTGATGACGTGGGCCGCTTAAGGCTTCGCCTTACCTTACGCGGGCCGCCTGAAAGTCGAATTCAGCAACTATAAATAGAACGCATCAGTTTTCGTTTTCTGTCGCTCACAATTCATTCTCAATCTCGAATTCTCTGATATTAGGCATAATTTTCAAGTATTATACCCCCTAATTAGCGAGGTTCTGCTCCGTTGTAAGTATTATAACCCCAGTTTCGTAATAGATACGCTGCCCGATTGATTTAGGGTTCCGTAACAACTGTCGTGGTTCTGCCCGACGTAGTTGTTGGAATGCCGTCTCGGGGAGGGTATCATTTATATTTTCAAAGGGTTATAATACTAACCAATGTACATTTGTATAAATTATAGATTATATCCAGGAAACCCTTACGCGAAGTCTAAAATAGCAATGTGAGTTTATCCTCTTTTTGTTAACCTTTTTGGAATAATTTACAAAACCTTAATTGTTTTACAATGTGATTAAGCGGTGATTGAGTCTTTGTATTTCTTCAATTACTGCCGGTATTATGGGGTTTTGTATACAAAATTTATTACTACTTGCGAGTAGTAAGTCGGGAACGACAGTACATTACCATTGGACAACGAGTTAGCCAATGGGTAATTTGACCATAGCCATAGATCCGGTCGAGTGGCAAGTACTGAATGAGTAATTGTGTAGAAATAAACAATGTGATCGCTCTCAATACTGTGTTAATCGATAAAATGTTTCTTGATTAAATTGGGATTCACTCAAGAGTATTTCCCGCTGACAAAATATTTTAAAACATGTTTCAGGTAACACAATGTGAAAGCCAACTGGGAAAAAGCCAGCTCGAGAGCACTGACGGCTTGGAAAATAAGTGGCTATAAAAGTTATCTAATAAACGATGTTTTAAATTCAATAAAATAGGGTCTGTCCCTATAAATGTATTGTAATAAGAAACTTGGGTTTTGCCCATGTGTTTATTAATATCAAATGAGGTGGTTTTACTCTGATAAATATTTTCTAACTACGATCCTGATGTAAATTTCGCTGCCAAAATTAACCAACTGATACCACCAATCTGAGCTCGCGTCCGCCCGTTCCCGAGACAGATAAGGGATCGGGGGTTGCGACAATAAGCGGCATGGTAAGTGAGCTGGATGGTGATATAGGCATGTGCTACACTTGGGATGAGTCCCAGTGTATGCCTTTTTGGTAGGCTCGGGGTTGGTTGGTGCGATTTGTTGAAGTGGTTGAGGGTTTGGCGGAGTGACTACCGCGCAATTCTGGCTTGAAGCCTTCCGCTTCTTGCCTTTGTTTTTGGAGGATGATGGCTTAGATGGTTCAGGGATGGTATCGGTGATGGCTTGGTGGGCATTCTTGGAAGAGGTTCCATGAAGAATGCAATTCTTGTTAAGCTTGGCGGCCAAACGATAGGTATCTTCAAGGGTTTTAGGGGATGCGGATTCGACGAGGTTCATGATTGAAGGGGGAAGGCATCGAATATACTTCGAGATAGCCTTGTCAACCGTGTCAACTTGGCCAGGGAACAAAGCACTTTGCTGCTTGATTCGGGCTGTGAGACCAGCATTGTTGTTACCTACTTGTTTCAGATTCCAGAATTTATTCTTTAGTTTATAAAGTTCGCGTGGAGGACAAAACTCGTCCTTCATCAACTTCTTCAAATCAACCTAGGGTAAGGCATGGGCGACTTCGTTCCCACGAGCGTTACGCTCGGAGGTCCACCAATCAAGGGCTCTTGATCGGAACACACCTGTCGCGTTGAGGGTTCGAAGGTAATCAGGGCAACCGCTTTGAACGAACGTTAACTCGATGACATCGAACCATTGAAGTAACGCGGTGGCACCCTCTTCGCCAGTGAAGGTTAGGGGTTTGCAGGCCATGAATTGCTTGAAGGTGACATCGACTTAGGTGTTTCCACCTTGGAGTCAATGGATGCATGGGGTGATTCGGTGTGGGGTGGTGGTTGGATCTTGCTAACGATGTCGGGGATGATCTTGGCCATTACTTGGCCATGAACTTCATACAATCCTTCTTGGACATCGAGTCGCTGTTGGAACCCTTCTTTGAAGACTTGGACTTCTTAAGGGTCTTAGAGAGGCTGTTGGAAGACATTTAAAGAATCAAAAGAGGAATAAAGGATGAGACTTGATCATAATATAAAAATAACGTTTTGCATGTATGAGCATTTAAGTATCACGTAACACGTATAATGCACATAGGTTGCATGAGTATGACAAGTATTTCACAAAGTATAAACACGTACGAATGCGTAAAGGAGTATAAATTTAGTTTGTTCACGAGAATTATTAATGTTTTTGATTGCGAGAGACGTGCGAATTGTGCATCGGTTTTGAAACGAACTAGGTAACAAGTATTAAAACACATTAAAATTGAGATAACATAAAAGAGAGGTAGCGTAAAATATGGAATGTCACGGAACGTAACTAAGACTATTCGAAAGTGAATCAAAGATCCTTTCTAATTAGGGAAAACGTGCTTTAGCCTATAGATAAAATACTCTCGTCGAGAAGTGATTAAAGGTATTTTACCCTTCCAGTTACTACACGTCCCTAATCGATTGAAAAATCGAAACTTTGGCGGAATTGAAAATCGAGGAATGGGACTAGTTGAGAAGATGCGGGTTTCACCCCTAACTTGACAACATCGTACCCTAAGTGTGGTTGGTATTCGTCGGGTCAAGAAGTTAATTCCGACACTTTGAAAAGGGTCCACTAGAGTTTGAATTGGAAATTTACCATCAAGATGTGGATTTCACTCCTAACTTGATGACGTAATTTCGTGCAAAAATCGAATAAGCAAATTGAGAGTCGTTCACCAAATTGTGGGTTTCACGCCTATTTTGGTGAAGTCGTTTCGTTGGTATGGTACGAGTGTCTTCAAGTCTTCAACGTGTGTATTGTGTAAATGTCTTAGGAAAGACACATGGTAATATTTAGACAAAAGAAGTAGAAAGAAGCAAATAGGAAGAATTAGCATATTAAACAAGAATGAAGAATGGTCAAGTTTGGTACTTACTATAGACTAGGTCGAACATGACAATTCTACCTAATTCCCTATAGTTATGGCTCTAATACCAATCTGTCACACCCCAACCGATGGCGGAAACATCAGAGTGAGACGAACGAGATTGCTCGAGACTTCATAACACTATTGTGACAATAATTAATTCAAAATTGATTTCATTCATAGATAATAATTGTCAATTACAACATAGGAAACAAAGTACAACATTGGAAATTCAAAGTACAACAACGTTCAAATAAGAATACGATAACTAAATCTAGCATTTCGATATGTGTTTCTAAAGTCGTCCCTACTAGATTTCATCAAGATCAACTTCATCAACCTGCAACATGTTTAAAAGTATAGTTCAAAACATAAAGTATTGGCGAGTACACAAGTTTAATATAGCATAAGTATGTAAAAACGGTTTAAACGAATCCACATGGCAAAAACAGTGTACTAGATTAATGTATAATGGCATGAAATTTAACAAATCAATCCTCTGATTACCGCATAAATTATAAACTTAACATGACCACAAGTCTACGGGCGGTGTGTTACTCCTATAGCGCTATACATGTTAAGGGGAGGCTCGTACGAAGTTAATGACAAGCGAATCACATAAGAATAACCCAAGTATACAAATCGAGTATCACGTATTTAAGAATGTTTGATGGATTGTTTGTGTTTGCATAAAGTATAAGTGTGTTTTTGAATTTAATAAGTTAAACATATTGCACCCAAAAAGTGTAAAACGTAGAAAGGGTGTTCGAGTGTACTCACGGTTTTGAAAAGCTTCCTTTGTTAATCTCGTGAAGAGTTGAAGAGTTTGGAGATAGAAACACCGAGGTCACCCTACATGGGGTAAACGAAGGTGTATGAGTAACGGAATTAAGACGGAAGGTTCGGATTGGAATTTAAAGTACAAAAAGTATGTATGTATAAAAGTATTATATAGTCTAAGTACTCATTTTGACACTAAGTTTTATGTGATTTCATGGGTCCTAGTTTGCCCATTAGAATCAACAACGAGAGACTTAGAATCATAGATAAAGTAGCCTAAGTTCATGATGACTAATCATAAGTCGATTATCATCATAAGTTTGGCCATGTTCATGTGTATATATATATATATACATACATATATATATATATACATACATATATATAGGGTGGGGTTCTAGAGTGAACACTAGTGTATTTGCGAACTGAGTGAACAAATCATGGCCATTGATCTACACACGTGTATGGCCAGGATCTCATCATCAAATCGTAAAATACACTAGTGTATTTCAACATCAAATCCTAGCCATTGATCTACACACGTGTATGGCCAGGATTAGTTCACTCAGTTCGCAAGCTACACTAGTGTTCACTCTTGAACCTAATCCTATATATATATATATAGTTATAATAATAAACCTAAGCTAAGTCCATCATGAGTTTCATAGATTGTCATGTAAGTCAAGCATGGAGGATCAACCTCATTGTATGATTCACCAATATACAAATCATCACAAGGATGATTCAGATGGTCATGAATGAAATGAAATAAACAACTAACTAATATGTAACATCAAGTAGCCAAGTAAGATCTAACCCAGGTGAGCCGTCCCAACATGGAAATAGTTAACTAAGTGTTGGAGGCTAGACAGGGTTATGTTACTTTAAGACTAGCAAGCTACTTGGATTAACAAATATAAACATCAAGTGAGGTATGGAACAAGTTAGGATAGCCAAAGCATCCATAGTTCACACTTGCACCAAACATAAGTCTTGCCATATGAACTATGGTAGACTTACGTGACTTCAACACTTGTGGGTTGTCTTAAACCCTAACAAAACAGAAAGTTTAGATGTTGTTTATACCTCTAAACTTGTAAGAATCAAACACTAACAAGTTCCACAACCATAGATGGGTTTAGGAAGTTGCTAGGTATGAGATTCAAGTAGAAAAGTTGAGTTTCATAAAGATTAACCAAAGATTATTCCAAAACAGAAAGTTTAGACCTCAAAATGGTGTTGTTCCACCTTGGTTTACCATAGTAAACCTGTGGAAACATTCCTAGAGGTCTTCCAGGCTTTGTAGAAGAAGAAATGGTGAAGAAAAGTGAGTTTGACTCGCTTTTGCACTTGAAGGTTTTCTGCCTTGTTCTTGAATTTCCAGAGAATTTGAGAGTGTTTAGATGATTTAGAAGTGTTAGGAAAGTGCAAATGAGGGTTAGGAAGCTTGTATTTATAGTGGGAGGGTTAGGTTTGGTGTTAATTGTGTGTTAAAGACAATTAGATGGGAAGAAGTTGAGAAGAAATGGACCAATATGCGCTCAAAACACAACTGGCTGCGGATCAGCCACCTTCGCGCGTCGCGGAGGTAGAGGGGTTCCGCGTGCCGCGGCGCTAGCCCTTCGGACATACTTACGTTTTTTTATAAGATCAGTCCCTATAGTTTAGTTTCTAGTATATTTTAAGGTATAACTTGTAGTATTAACATATAATTAAGTGTAAATTATGTATCAAAGCATAGATCAAGTATCGTGAGTGTATGATTATGTATATTGCACGTATAAAGAGTATGAAACACGTATTTACGACCGATTGTAAGTAAAACAAGTATGAGTTTGCGCGTGAGATGAATGTATATCAAACATTTATGTAACTTGAATGTAAAACGAGTATGCATAATCAAAGTATGAATTCACATAAAATGATCAAGTTTTTATTACGATCAAAGCCTTAGATTACAATGATTTGAAACGAAATACGATTACAAGAGAGTACAAGTTTCCAGAAATAGAAATACAAGGCAAACTTTCTAAATAAGGAAAGTCACAGAAAGCGAAGCGTTACATTATCAACTTTCCCTTTATCTTTCGATGCTGTTGCGGCTGCCTCAGCTGCTAGACGTTCATGTTCTATCCTTCGAGCTTCAGCTCTTCGGATTTCAATCTGAGAATATTCTGCTTCAACGCTAACGCCCATCCTGCTTTCGAACACTGCGAACAACATATCCATCTGCTTGCTCTTTAACTTCTTATCTGCCTCATGATCATCAACCATTTTCTTCAACTGCTCGTTTTCGAACAAAAGCATAACATTGGAAGTGATAAGTTGATCATTCGCAACTTCAAGAACTTGAACTCTATCGTTTAACACCACGTTTTCAGCTTCCAGACTCTTTACTTTGTCATCTGTCGCAGCTTTATCTTTCTCAAGCTTTTCAATGTTATCTTCCATCATCTTTAGCCTCTTTTCATCAACAAAAGGCATGTCAGGAATATCTTCTAAATTTGTTGCCGAGGTGTTGTTTGTTGTGGCAGTGTTGTTTGTTGAGCAGCTTCTTGTTGAACAAGAATTTATTGTTGTACGGGAGATGTAGGCGGTGTCTGAAAGCTTTTACGTCTTTACTATAACTAGATATTAATTCTTATCAACACCATATGAAGAAAAGATTAGCAATGCAAGAAGCAAGTAACCTTATGCATGTTGATTTAACAAAAAAAAAAAATGAATGTAGAGGTGAACAAACAACAGGTTACATGTGAGAAGTCACCTCTTTTTATACCAAAAGAATATCAAAGAATGGTATAGTAGTCCTTCAATACATAAAAATAACAACAATAGACAGAGAACTATAAGAACCACATAAACACTTGTTTTCTGCTTTAACTGTCATACGTAATAAAATTATGTAAATCCTATCTCGCTCACTTTCCCTCTCCCATTAAATAAGCAAATCATTGCATACAAGTGTATTATGCGGTTCTCGGTTTCTCTACTTAAAAACCGGTTTTGTATTCAACGCGCAACTACGTGGTATCCTACAAATACTTATCTTGGTTTCTCTCAATGTGATTTTCTCCTAGAGTGCTGAGAAACAGGATTTCCTTCAAACAAATCCAACACAGCATTTTCAAGATCCTCCACAGTGTACTTGATGTAATTATCAGAAATATGATTCCTGAATCTCCCAAGAAACGATCGGTACGCTGGGCTTAGCTTCTCCAGAATCGAAATCCTTAGCTCCTCACGAAGTTGTTCATCCGGTATCAACCACAACGCTTGAGTCCTGTGAACTTCATCAAAAATGGCATTAAATGATTTGAACCGCGCTCTCAACGCACTCTTCGAAACACCAGATGAGAAGCTTCCAGTTGAGTGTAACCCTTCATCTCTCAAACAATGCAACACCCCTATCCAAGTTGCGCGTTGGTGGTTTGTAGCCGCCTGCCGAAAAATCCTTGTAAGAGTTCTCAAATAATTATCACCAATCATCTCCCTCAACTCTGACGAACCTTTGATCTTTTGAACAATGTAATGAACATTATTCATGATAAACAAATGAGCCAATGAATTATCCTTATAATGTTTCGATTTTCCTTCTAGATTCGAATGCAACAGTGTAATAATCCAAATTAGATGCAGCGCAAACGGCGATCGCCCTTCATGCTCATCGAAATCCATATCCGGAGCACCAGAATCACAGTGTCGTGATCCGGTTGTAGGCTTCGAAACAATCAATTCACCTAGGGTTTGCTTGTAATCCGAAATCAAGCTTATGTAATTCATTACATATCTAGTTAACGGATGAATTGTACCTCCAGGAACTGGAACCCTAGAAGGTTCTCGAAGCACTGCATTTTCAAACTCGGATATCATTCCTCTAGCAGCTTCTACTAGTCTGGATAATATCTCCGGTGCCTGAATTCTAACCGATTCGGCTAGTTTCGAATCAAATACATCATCAATATCAGGCAACAAATCGAGTAACGAATCGTGTAAATCTAATATCTTAAACAGCTTCTCCGGTGATCTCCGGCTGATACTAATCGCTTCCGCGAAATTAAACAGCTGATTCGCTGGAGATTTAACCGTTTCCATGAAACATGCGTCATCTACAGCCGTTGATCCGAGATCTTCAAATATTTGTTTGCAGAGCTTCTTTTCGCTAGCGAAAAGTACTCTTATGCACGCTTTTGCAGCTACAATCCACTTACCGATTTTAGCATTCAACGCCTCCCATTCAAGTCGTTGAATATCGCCTATGCTGAGTTTTTCAACACCGAGCTTCTTGAAGCTTCCGTCAACAACGGATTTACGTACGCTTCCGTACACCTGAACGCACTCTCTGTAGTAACCAGCAGCGATCATACGTTCAGCGATGCAACGGAGATCTGCAATGCTTTCTGGCGGTAACAGATCTTGTTCGCGAATGCTGTTCATAGATCTACAGCTAGCGAACGTGACACTCCGTTCGTTACGATCTGTAAACGAAGCGGAACTGATTCTGGAAATGGAATCGTCTCTCTTTGTGTTGTTGATATCGTTTTTCTCCGGTGAATCGCTCCGGCAACTGCTGGTTCTCGGAGTGGTTTTTGGAGTGAAAGAGATCGATTCGTTGCTCGTTTCGGTTTCGATAGGAGTTGAATTTGTGATGAGGATGTTGCGAAACTCGTCTTCGAGACGAGCCATAGCGATCTGGATTGCGTTGTTGAGTTTGTTTGAATGATCGTCTGAAAGTGTTGGTGAGTTGATGGATATTAGAATTTGATCTACGGCTTGTAAGTAACGTTTAACTTCTTCGCGGTCGGATTCGAATATCATTCGGACTCCGGCGGCTTCTGACGCCGTGGTGTCCCACCGGAGGATGATTTGCTCGGCGGTGATGATGTCATTCTCCGGCGGTTCCATGACGGTGATGATTGATGAAGAAAGTTGGTTTTTTTTTTTTTTTTAAATATGGGAAGAGAGTTGGATGTGAGAGGCAAAATGTATAATTTGTTTTCATTCTGGATTAAATAAGTCGAGGGAATTTGTTACGATTTTAAAATAGATTTTTTAATGAAGGTATAATGTTTATTATAAATGTTGCATGTGGAGTGGTGGTAATTCACAGCTAAGCATTTTTGAAAAAATAAGATTTACATTCATAAAAGATATTTATTTTTATAAGTACGTATTTATATCAATAAATTAACTGTAGTACTGATTCTATGAACAATAAAATGAATTAGGCTGTTTTGGTGATGTGGAAAATGGAAAAAAGTGCATTATGTATATATAGGTGTTACGTATTTTGTGTTTATCTTTCATGGGGAAGGATCCACTCAAAAGTGGATTTTGCCTAAGTAGCCTAAGAAGGAATCTTAACCATTCATTTTTCAAATCAATGGTTAAGATGAAAGGGTAGTAGAAAGGAGGAGTGCAAGGATATCTTAGGAAAATCCTATTTATGGACTTTCTCTCTCCACATGCAAGTCACATGCATATTTCACCCTCATTTTTTAAACGTTCATAACTTTTTTATACGACATTATTTTTTCATAAAAATTTCATCGTAAAATCGAGCGTCTTTTTATCTTTAATTTAAGTACCATATTGCTATATAAAATATGAAGACTAAAAAACCCATTTAAATGTGTTGTATTTCTATGTTATTTAACATTTTTTGTGCTGAATTTTTGTACTATATTTTTGTGCTAAATTTTTTGTGCTGAATTTTTTTGTCTTAATTTTTTTTCCTCAATTTTTTTGTGCTAGATTTTTTTGTGTTACATTTTTTGCTAAATTTTTTTGTGCTATATTTCTTTGTACTAGATTTTTTTGTGCTATATTTTTTTGTACTACATTTTTTTGTGCTATATTTTTTTGTACTACATTTTTGTGCTAGATTTTTTGTGCTAGATTTTTTTGTACTAGATTTTTTTTGTTTATATTTTTTAAAAACAAAAGGGGTGCCACATGTCATTTTCACTCCTATTTATAAGGACCAAAATACCCTTCATTCCTACTTATTAGAAGTGCCACATGTCATCATCACAATCCTTCTTAGGCTACTTAGGCAAAATCCACTTTTTAGTGGATCCTTCCCCTATCTTTCATATGTGGGTTTAAATTCTTGCAAGTGAAAGATTAGATGATAATTTTGGTTTAAAAATTGTTGTTTAAAAAATAATGTAGGCGTCATGTAGATAATTAGACTTTCATATTTCACACCATGTAAGATTTGTTGTGGATTTGTGGTGGCCACACCTTCAAGGCTTCAACACCTTCTTCCCTTTTAGCATCTTCATCGTCTCACCTGCATCATTCAACATCTCTCGCCCTACGCCTACTAGCACACCAATGCCCCACCCCCTGCGCCCTCGATGGTGCCCGTCTATGACGTTGTATAACGCCCAACGGCCACCTACGTGGTACCCCAACGACTCCCATAACAAATAGTCTTAGAATGAATTTCCTAAATCTTTTCAAGTTAAGAAATAAATGTTACTTCTAGATTATGAAGGACTAATAAAGGAAGTGGAGTTTCCTACTTCCTCGTCACAACTACTACCATCGCCACCCTTACCATAGTTGTCATCTGCCACCACTACAGTCATCGTTGCAACCCTAGCTATTACCACCAGAATCCAACTTTCTTAGAAATAAATATTTTATACTTTAGATGAAATAGTGTTTCATTTTTATGGTCTGTTTGGTAAACTCTTAATGATTTTATAAAGACCAATCTCTGAATTGATTAGAGGTAGAATATGTTTAGTTCACTTAAAAATCACTTGATAATGATTTATGAAACCTCTTAATAGGTAAATTTTAAAAACATGCTAACTAATTCAGATACTACATCTTAATCATTCAGGTATCTTGATGACTTAGAGCATTCACATTCAACCCCTCATTTTTACCCTATATTACAATAAAAAATACGATTTTTTTCTCTCATTTTAATTAAATAATACTTTTTAATACCTTTATTGTTACATTTTTTCTCTCTTTCACTCACAACCATTTTCAAAAATATATTAAAAAATTATAGGGTGTGAACAGTGTCCCCTCAAATTTACAGATGAACAGTAAGAGAACCCGGGGTGGTCCATTATACCACCCCCATCACTCGTTCTCATCAACCATACACCACCGCCACTCCTCATCACTCGTTGATTTGATAACGCGTCAACCCGCGTGATTGTTTGAGGGAAATTGTTGGGTCGTGAGGGAAATTGTTGGGTGTGGTGAGTGATGCATATTTCCACTAAAATCCATCACTAGTGATGGAATAAAGCTCGATGACGTGACAAAACTTAATTGGATGTTATGAGTGATGATGAGTGATGACCACCTCTACTCCTAACATTTTCTTTCTCCACTACTCACAATCACTTACAACTGCCTACAAGTCTACAACACATTTCATAAAATAAAAACTCTCTTGAATAATTTGGTAGATTGGATGTAAATCCTCTTAACAGAAGATTATCAAACAAGCTCTCACTTTTGCATTGTGTACAATAGAATCATTACACCTTAACTATGATAAAAAAATAATATTATTTCGTGATAAAAAAGAATATGACATCATATTGTTTGTTATTATGGATAATAATATTCATGATCCCCCATGAATGTAAACATAGGTTATCGAGTGTATTAGTTGTCAAATTAATTAGGGTCCAGTTTAGATTCTGCTACTCCACGAGGCCGTGGACAGTATCTCTCTGAATCCGCTGTGCACGTGTGATGTACAGCTGCTTATTGCAATCTTTTTCATTACTTCCAAGCACTATTTCTTTATATTATCATCCAATTATTTTTCCAAAAATTTAAAATATGTCGGTTCAGATAAGTTTTTATCACTAGAAAAATCAAAAGAAAACTTTACTTTAACTTCACCAACCGTTTGTATGTCATGAACGTATTAAAATTGTCTAGCTTTTCTTTTTTGAACAACCAAAGCTTTACTTCACCAAAAAAACCAACAGGAAAATACAAAGGCAGCTAGCTTAACAAGGAACTAAATCAACCCAACCCACAAAAAACTCCCCACCAATTACCAAACAACAAAACAAAAGGGACCAGGGGCCACCGAACCAACAGAACCCCCTCCCAACAGCCACCTAACCAAAATCTATAGGTCTGGTCTATTCGCACACGGCCTTTGTCTTTTTGCACACTCGAAGCGCCCCGCTTTGGCCATAGCGGGGCGCTTTGACAAAGGTTCCTCAGCTTCGTTTGGCCCGCCCAGCAGAGGGAAAATTGTACAGCTCTCACGCATGTCGAAGGTGTGAACAATCACACCGTATCGTTGGGCAATAAGAAACCCCGTCTCAGGCATCGTCATGTAATTTTCGATATCTGCTCGTCCCACCCCCTTGAAATTGATCCGTCTAAGCAGCGCATCATAATGTCCTATGTTTTCCGGATCGAAAAACTGCCTCCAAAGCGATTCGTTCGTACGTAACTCCTTTATAAGTTGTTTCCGGATCATCAAATATGAATTTTGTTTCACTCCTAACCCAACAGCCACCGATCGAAACCCACAATGACCATCTGTTGCATGCATGCCCTCAACCCTGTTGGTCGTAGTTTGGTGAAAGTTGATAGTTTTGTTAATCCAGCATAATACAAACTTTTCACGGTACGGTTCCAACCAGGATTTCTTCATATAATAAAAATCCTCTAAAATTAAAAAAAACGTAAATAGTCAGTTTTTGTTATTATATAAAATTTGAACATAATTATGTAAGAAATACCTACGTTCACGGTCATCTTCTTTCAGCTGTGCTTCAAGGTTTTCCAAGTTATACCTGTATATTTCCTCGGTGGTAGACTCGCACAATAACCAAAAACTACGTACGAATTCTTTCCAATCCTTGTCAGAGAATTTCTTCTTGCTGTTCTTATTAATATTTTGTTGAATATGGAACCGACAAAGATACTTATGAGCTTTTGGAAAAACTTGTTCACACGCGTTCATTAGCGCAAACTCCCTGTCTGTTAAAATCACGCGCGGTTCCATACATCCTACCAGCATAGACTTGATCCTCTGCAACACCCATAGGTAGTTCTCTGACTTCTCAGCGGAAATTACCGCACAAGCAGCCGTAAACGATTTGTTTGTCGACGTCATGCCTACGACCTGAACAAATGGCAGGTTGTACATGTTCGTTTTGTAGGTGGCGTCAATCATTAGCACATGCGGGAAGGCACACCACATAGTGAATGAATGTTCGTGAACAAAGAAGACATCTTCAACTTCGTTCGATATCTCATTCGTGCGCATGTAATAAGTGTAATTTTTTTCGAGAAGAATGCTTTCAAGTTTTTGCATCGGAGACTTACCGACATTTTTTCGGCGTTGATCTTCTGAACAGCGTTGTGTATATCTTTCGGAATAAGCTTTCTAGCCGGATTGTTTTTTGTCAGCGTTCGCCAGATACTTTGGTTGGGAATGTCTTGCTCTGCCAGCTCCTTAACCAGTTTTTTATCCTCCGAAGAAAGCCTTCTCGCATACGCGTGACCCTCTAAGTTTTCAATAGGAGTGTGGTTATGCTTCGCCTTCGTCACCTCGATCCTCCAAACACTTCCGGATGATTCCGAAAACCCGATCATCTCGAACGGGCAGCCTATTTTCTTGCTACCCGTTTTCCTCTGTGTAGCTATACTCTTATGCTCCCCACCAAAAGTACATTGAAACCAAATCTTGTAATTCTCTCCTCTTTTATTCGACCTCTTAGTCACAATGAGGTAACCGTTGTCTTTTGCCGTGTCTTGTACTGTCACACCCCAAATTTCCACGTGTCACCGGTGGGCCCGGTGGGGAGTATCGTGACGTCATGGTTGGCAACATAATGGTCAAACAACATAATATTATTAAGCACAGCGGAAGCAATTGAAAATATAGTTCAACCGAATTTATTATTGTAATATCAACTATCACAATATTCGGAAATTTATCCACAGAAGGATCGAACATAAAATGAAAACAATAGTTCAACAGACTTTTAGGCATCTTAAGCTTGCGAGACTTCTATTGATGCTAATGAGACATATCCAGCCAATTTCGTATAGTACCTGCATTTAGCCTTTTTGGAAAATACGTCAGTTTACACTGGTAAATACATTCAACTGACTCATTTTGGAAAAAGAGTTTGTAATTTGTTTTGAATGCACGTGGCACAAAATGTCTTGACACATTGATTAAAATGCACAGAGGCAAAATTAATCTTTTTAACTTGGGAGAATTATTTAATATGATAATCTTGTGAACGAATTACATGTTACTTATGCGTTCAGTAGCCCGGAACGTATCCGGGTTAAAGATTAATAGACACACCACTATAATGAGTTAAACACGGACGGTGTACGCCTACACCCCGTGCTCAGGTCGTGGCCAATCTCGTAAGATGATGCCAGGGATATCCGGGACATGGTCATTAACCCCCCAAAGGCTGTAAAGTAAACAAATCTGTTTAAAACGAGCCGATCAAATTATTCAACTACCCACTAAGCGTGGAGATTTGATGCCCGATCAAGCGGTACGCTATGTACCGTAACCCAAGCCCGTATAGGGAAAATAAGTTAAAAGTATTTACCTGATGCAAAGTATAAATCACAATAAGCAAAATGCACGTAGCTTTTACTGGTTCTCCTAATCTGGAACGAAGGTTTAATATAACCTATTAGAATACTAACGGGTCTTTTATTAAGCTTAAGCTTAGGCCGGCTAGTTTCAAAGATACGGTTCGTACGCACGATTAAGCGAAGACCGGATAGAATGTGATTTAGACCCGACAAGTTCAGAGACTTGTTTAATATGGGTCCTTCATGCACATTCTGAATTTTGAGATTAAACCGATAAGGTTTGACCCGTTTAGGCTAATTTATGTAAACTTGTTACATAAACCGAACCGAAGCGAAATAAGCGTAACGGGTATCCGTAAGAGCCATATACAGGTTTCCTAAGTTAATATGCTTCAAATATGTTGTGACATCAGTATGATGTCTTTCGTTATGCCAGAAATGAATTTAAACACAAACTATGCCCCGTAGGGGTAGTTTGGTCATTTTAAAGTTTGTAAAAGCGTTTAGATGTTTAACTGAATTATAGGTCTGATGTAAACAGAAAACATGCTCAAATTGATATGTTATATCAGTAGGCTAAAGCATATATGTGAAATATATCATTTATAACCAAACTATGCACCGAAGGGCAATTTGGTAATTTCACATAAGCCGAAAAGCTCAAAACTGAAGTCTGAGTTTATCAACCTTTGCTTACTGTTGAAATATCATAATTTGCCTCATGTATCAGTAGGTATCAACCCGGGTATGTCCGATATGATTTTAAGACATACTATGCGTTAAAAACGCTAAATAATGCGATTAAAGACCATTTCCGGGTTTGATACTTAAATCTGATATTTTTATATTTCCAGAAGGCTTAAAATACTTTATTTATCATATGTGATCAGTAGCAAAAGGTTTGGAGTTGTTTAGATAAGTAAAACTCATTTTATGGCCCGTAAGGGCAAAACCGACAATTACCGGATTAAGCCTACGACTACTAGTTATGCTCAGCCTAAAATTAATTAAAAATCTTTAAAAATCCCAAAATAATATATTATATCAGTGGGTATTAAGTTTGATACCAAAAAGTAGGCTTAACTAGGCTATACGCTAATTACGCCGTTTTATTAACATAAAGCTTTAATTTTTGCGATATTGAGCATAACTCTTAATCTATAAGTCAAACTGATGTCAAACTTTGCATACAAGTTTATATATCAGTAACTAAGGTTTCTACACTTTTACATTTTCATAAATCACGTTTTAAGGTAATAAGGGCATAACGGTCAACATATGAGCAATTAACGAAAATATGCATATTAATTGGATATCTAGTGAACCAAGGTGCATAATCACAGGGGGTTGTTCTAACATGTATCCTAATCCAATTAAAGCTCTGAGGCATTTCTAAAACATACCTAAACGGGTCAGAACTGAAAGTCAAAGTGAAAGTCAAACTATGTGACTTTCGGTTCCGAACCGGGTCTAAACAGGAAATAGTCGGGTTGAACATGTTCGGACATGTTCTTACACTTATTACTAGGTTATAACAATGATCAAACAGGTTATATATGTTCTAGATAGCTAATTATGCATAAATAGCATTTTAGGCTTCCTGTTGACTTTTTAAATAAAAGTTTGACCCGACTTTTGACCTGGTTAGAGTGGTGATCAGGGGAAACCCTTTTGAGGTTTTATTACCCACATAAATACCAACTCATAACTACTTTTAATTCGAGATATGACTGAGTCATTAATGACTAATCTCGAAGTCAAACCGTAATTACGACGGTTTGACTTTTAGCTAAATAAACAAGCTAAACACAATTAAAGAAAGACTAGCAGACTTACAAGAGTCCTATGCACGACTTATGATCAGTTGGACCTGCTTGGGAGCTCCAGAATTGATCAGTGTTAGTGCACGGAATGTCTGTTGACTTCGTCTACATTAAGTCTTAGGTCAATATGAGTCAACATAGAGTTTAATTAGTGATTTAGAACATGTTTAGAAGGGTTCCGTTTGAAATCAGTCATGTAAACAAGGGTTCCGTTTGAACTTAAGGGTTCCGTTTGAGTTAGGGTTCCGTTTGAACCATCATGTTAATGTTCAAACGGAAGGGTCATGTCTATATATAGGAGAGTGTTAGGCATATTTCAAACGGAACGGTTGAGGTCATTGTGCAGGTAACGAAGTGCTGCCAATTTCTGTTCAGGTTGTAAACATTGTTATTATCAATACAAGCAACAGATTAAGAGTACAAGTTGTTTTCGTGTCCGGTTTACTGATTCCGCCTTTAAACTGGATATAAAACTCTTCTGAACGACTCAGTCGGGTCAAACAACGATCCTACAAGTGGTATCAGAGCTCAGGACGAGGAGTTCATACCGAAATCAGCTTGAAATCATCGGATTATCTCACTTCTACCTTTCTTTTCTGTTTTTAATCGCGAGAACTGGTTAAAATGGCTTGAAACGATCATATGTCAAACGAAATTCACTAATAATCAATCCTTGAAAGTTTGATAACGAAATTCGACCTAAAACTAACTAAAATCGATCAGACCGTTTGAATTTTTCGCGAAATTGCTGACGTCACCAGTTCAATCGTTTGAAAACAGATCTGTCGTTTGAAAACAGATCTGTCGTTTGAAAAATTAGACCCTCCCGTTTGAAAATTGGATTCTATCGTTTGAAATCAGACACTTCCGTTTGAAAAATGTCTGTCGTTTGAGTCTGTCGTTTGAAAGCCCTTGTCCCTCGTTTGAAAGTATATCGTTTGAAAAGTTTGGTTTCAAACGGAACAGTCCACCGTTTGAAACCTTTATCGTTTGAAACTTGTCCCTCGTTTGAAACAAGTTGGCCGTTTGAAAATCTTTACCGTTTGAAAACCTTTGTCGTTTGAAAAACCTCCTTCGTTTGAAAAGTTGTTATTTGAAACTTTTGGAATTTAAAACGATATAAATCATTCCATTTGGACAAGTGTTGTTTGAATCTGATAATTTCCAAATCAAAATTTGTCTAAGTGTTGTTTGATTTTTCAGGTACGTTCAAGATGGATGATAATTTCATAAACCCGTTTAGCGATATGTACGCGTTTACTTCTGAATCGTCAGATAGAAGACCTGAGATGAAAGAATATTCAAAAGAGATTTCAGAGAATTTGAAGTTTGAGAACATGTACGGGAGCCAACAGAAGCCACCAAAGCTAATGAAAGTGGAAGATTATCACTGGTGGAAAAACAGATTTGAGGGTTGGGTAAAAGCTTTCGCTCCTGAAAGTTGGTTAAAACTGACAAATGGATACACTGAACCAGTAAAAGAGGGAGGAGAGTTAATAGAAGCAAAAGATTTCACAGACATAGATACAAAAAATTTTGTAGCTGAATATAAAATGATCACATTAATTAAACAGTCAGTGAGAGAGGATATTATTTCGTTACTTGAACAAGAGAAAACTTCAAAGAGTTTGTGGGAAGCATTAGGGAAAAAGTGTGTAGGAAGTAATGAAATTGTCAAAAACAAAAAGAAATTGTTGCGTAAAGAGTTTGATTTATTCAATTGTATGAAAAATGAATCTGTGTGTAAAATGATTGAGAGATTCGGACATCTGAAAGTGGAGCTGATCAGACATCAAATCTTACCTTCTGAAGAGGAGCTGGTGGATAAATTGTTTGATTCATTGCCAGATGATCAAGAGTGGAAATACTTCGCGCTAATGTTGAAAATTACAATCAAGCCTGAAGATTTGAAATTGGATATGCTGATTGAAAAACTTGAAAGTCATGAACTGGAGATAAAGAGATCTAAAGTCAACAATCCAGCTTATCAGCAGAATGTAGAGCTTTACTACAGAGTACCGCAGGCTGGGTCACCAAGAACAACATTTTCTGCAGAAAGTTCAAGCTCAGTGAACAATGAAAGTCTTCACAGTGGTTTTCACAGTGGATCTTCTTCAAACACTTCAAACCAATCTGCTTCAAAGAATTTGTTTCAGTGTAATATCGCAGTGGATCTGAAGAATGGGCAGAATTTCAGCGAAGAATCGGCAAAACAACAGATGGTTTTCTTGGCATCTGTACTTGAATCGTATGAAAGCCTTGTTGCAGGGAAGATTGGCAATACCAATTTGACTAAAGAAGATTATGATCAATTAGACCCCGAGGAGATGGAACTAATGGATATCAGATGGTGCATGGCCAGTGCGGTTCGTAGGGCACAACGGTTCATGGAGATCACGGGGAGAAAGTCAATTGGTGGTGCATCTACTAAGTTGGGGTTCGATAAATCGAAGGTGACTTGTTTCAAATGTAAGCAGAAGGGTCACTTCAAACGAGAATGCCGAAACGCTTATGCTGATGAGTCAGAGAACCCTTTCAGAGATGATTATTACAAAAAGGCAATCTATCATCAGAATAAATCTGAGCCGCCTAGATTGAAGCAAGTTGAAGATAACAGAGACAAATCAAGGGCTCTTGCTGTGATTTATGATGATGAGGGGTATGATTGGAGTCAAGAGGTTCTACCTGAAGAAGATGCATTTGGTTATGCATTTGTGGCTAATGCTGATCCTGATAGATATTGGAAAGTAGACTATGCAAGATGGGAAATTGGGAAATTAAACGAACCATTCAAAGAAGCCCAGAGAGCAAAAAGATGGAATGAAGAGTTGGAATGTTACATGGATCCACGGGGTAATCCAGTTGTTGACCCATCAAAAGTGGATTTCGAAGCTGTAATAAATTTGGTTCCAAGGCAAGCTACTTTCAACACACGAAGATTATCTGATAAATCATATTTGCCTGATTTGGAGAAGAAGATTAGAGAAGTTTTTGAAGAAAGTTTACCGAACGTGGTAGAGATGAAGAAGAGAAAAGAAGAAGAACTGAAGAAGATGATTGAAGAAGTGAAGACTGTTGCAAAGCTTGCTGGAGAGGAACAGAGAGCTGAAGAAGAACAGAAGAATGCAGAAACTAAGAAAGAAGAAAAGGAGAACGATCTGAAAGTTGAATCAGAAGAACCGGTGCTGAATGAGACTGAGGTTCGAAAATCTTCTGATCTATCTAATGTTGAAATGGTTGATGAAAAAGAACAAAAGTGCAGGAATTGCATAGAAATGTGCAAAGCCTGTACTGAAAAAGATGACATCATAAACACAAAAGATAATGAATTAAACAAACTTGAAAATGGTTTCACAATAAAATGTAAAGATATGATTGAAAAAGAAGAAATTTTGAAACTAAAAGTTGAAAAATTGACACAGAAATGTCAAGGTCTTGAAAAGGATAATGATGTTTATAGACAACTGTGTTCTACAAAATGTGTTGATTGTGTTGAAAAAGAATCGAAATTTCAAGATTTACAAAAACAGTATGATTCTTTAAAGTGGTCAAGTCAGAGAGTACAAGAAGCTTATGATACTTTGAAGAGCCAACTCAAAAGTTTTGATCAAAGATTGTCAGAAACTTTAGTCACTAAAGAAATGTATGAAAGAAAGTTTAAAGAAAAGCAAATTGAATTGAACAAATGTGTTGATGAAATTGCAAATCTTAAACAAGTCTTGGCTGAAAAAGAAAAGGTTGTTACCAAACTTCAAAGTTATCATAACTCTTCGTACATTCTCGAACGCATTTTCAACATCACACCAGATGACAAAGATACTGAAAATTGCAAAAAGGGTATTGGTTCAGAATTTCATCAGGTACCACCACCATTGAGAAACAACTATACTTTTTATGATGAGGAAAAGGTGGCAAAGGGTTTGAACATAGCTGACCAGTTACCTGAAAGTATCGATGTGACTTACTCCAAATCTGATGATGCTAATGATTCAGAGGTGGTAAGTAAGGTTGTTGAAAGTGTTTTGAAAGATGAGTCTACAAAAGGTAAGTCTGAATCACAGGATGAAGATGAAGGAAATCTTTATGATGGTTATCTGAAAAACACAAAATCCGAGAAAAATTTGAATGATGATTCAAAAGGATTGGTTTATACCATGATTGGATCGGACAAATTATTCTTAGATGTTGTATTCCCGATTCAGAATGTGATTTCAGAGAAGGTCGATAAAGTTTTCAAAATGGTTGAAATTGAGAAGTCTGAGATTCCAAAGTTTGCTGGTAAAGGTCATAAATCTTTTTATAACAAACCTGGTTTTAAGAAGAAAAACATGAAGGCTGGTTTGGGTTATAAAAAGAAACGGAATTGGAATCAAAGTAAAAAACCAAATTTGCAACAAAAGATGAGTTTTGTTCAAGGGAAAAGCTTGAAAGAAGAGGAAAAACTCAAATTTGGTCGACAGTCTAATGATGAGTTTGATGCTATGAAAAAGAAACAACAACAGGCCAAGGATGTTTCAAAGAAAGTGTGTTTTAAATGTGATCAAATTGGACATGTTGCACGAAAGTGTCCAAATCCGAAGCCTGTTGATGTTGAAAAACAGAAATCTGAGGATGTGAAATCAAGGTCAACCAGATTTGATTCGAAACAAACTTGGAGATACAATACAAACAAGTTTGCTTCAAATCAAAATTGGAAATCAAATCCGAACAGGTTCGATTCAAGACAGACCTGGAACTCTCACACACCCAGATTCAAAACAACACAGAGTTGGAGAATATCTGTTGATATGACAAAACCTCAAGAGTTTTGGAAACCTAAAAATGTTATTCAAAAACAAAAGGTTCAAAAAGAGACAAATTTTTACAAAAGAGGTACTCCGGAAGGTCAAGTGTGGAGTGCTAAGAAACAAGTGACGCCGGTAAAAGATGAGAAAGTTGAAGTCAAAGTTGAACAAGTTTTAAATGACAAAGAGTTTCCGAAATTAAATGAACATTATTGTGTTGAAATGCCTAAGGTCCAACAGACCTGGGCTAAATTGTTCAAATGATTGATAAAGTTTGAATGTGCAGGTGCTCAACGAAGCTGAAGATTGTGAGAAGGATAGTTGGAGCAACCTGGCACAGGAAGAGGTTGCAGGACCCTGGTTTGGTTGAACAGGGAGTTTAGTTTGATTGTTTTTTTTTTGTACATAAATAAACAATATTTTCAAAATCCTAAAAATTGAAAAATTAAAAACCAAAAATATGTTTGTTTTTAATTTTGTTTTGATTGTATGTTGATGGAACATGCCGAAACCCTCACGGCTGAACAAACATGATTACTTTCACCAGATTGAAAAACGGTTTTCAAACTGTAAAAATCAATGTGTTGTAAATCATGGGGGTACGTTATATTTTCTGCCAATCAGAGCGCTTGAAGCAGAAAATGGATGGCGAGACAAAGCTATCAGTGTTGGTTGTCAAATTTTTCTTTAAATGGTTTTGCATTTTAGGGGGAGAAAAATTGTTATTAGAAAATACAAAAACATTTGAAAATTTGAAAAAGCCAAAAACATGATAAAATTAAAAATTGAGTTTTTGCGTAAAAAGAGGAAATGATAGTACATCAGTAGACAGTTACAGTATGCTAAAGAAATGGAAAGTTTAAATGTGTTAAACAATCTCACCGTGGATGTGTCGGTAGATTTTTATACATTTAGTAAACTTTCGGGATATAAACCTAAATTCAAACTTGCTTATTTTGTGGGGAACACTACTTGGATATATAGGTAACCCCTGAAATCTCGTTTGAAAGGTCTCTTAATCTGATATACTAGGTCTTTATACTCTATGATATCTGGGGTATTATTCCGGGACTTCTGCTGAATGGTAGCTCTGACCTAGTCCCTGGCTAATACTTGCTGCAATGCTTGAAACACAGCATTAAACCCTCAGCATGCTGAAACAATAAAATTGATATATGCTGCTGTTGTAAGCAAAAAGATCCTCTAAAGGGGACACACCGAAAAGTCGAAGCTGATATCTCTCTGCGTATACGGAAGTATCGATCTGAGATCCCTCGGCCCTCGCATACCTAATTTATATACAGATATCATTGTAGTATTCTCACCTGTAAGACTGATTATTGAGATTCTGGATACGGGAGTATATTCAAGAGGTGGGACACATGAATGAGCTAAGTTCTTAATTCATCTAAATCGTATCCTGAATCAGTTGAAATTTGTATGAAAATTTAAGTGGACAAGTATATCGACAATCTAAGTGAATTGTTTAATTCATAATGTGATTTTAAGCTCAACGGTACTTGTGACTTGTCAGAAACTGATATGATCCTCTAATGCATTCTCAAAACAAAAATATTGTCTGTAAATATGTTTGTACCATATTTCTTTACTGCTTTATGTTTTCAGAAAATACAAAAAGATTTTGATTTTTGCTTTATTTTCGACAACTGATGTCTGAGTGCTGAGTTTCAAAATCTAAGTAAGCTGATTGTGTTTCTGAAAATAAAACAAGTTCATTAATTTGAAACTTGATATTTTAAAATCAAAAATCAAAAACAGTTTGTGATATCTCCAAGGTCATTAATTTGGACTTGGATGATTAACTGTGGGAGATTTGGATGCTTTTATTGTTATAGAACTAGTTTCCGATTTGATTCGATGAAACTGCCAAATTCATGAGAAGTGGTTTATAAGGTTTGAATTGTTAGATTATAATATCTGAAAGTTTTAAATGTTGTCACTTATAGTTGGATGAGTGATTGCAGGTTTCAGGAATTTCCATGGAAACTAAATGTCAAAGCTTGAACCAGACATCTCAAATTCTAGCATATTGAGAGGGGGAGTATGTGAAAGGGGGAGTCTGGATCAACAGCATATGGAAGTGTGAAGATAGAGTGGTTATGATGAGAAGACAGAATTAGAGAAAAGACCAAGACTAAAGACTCAGGAGCTAAAGACTACGTCAACATCCAAGGGGGAGTCTGTTAGTGCACGGAATGTCTGTTGACTTCGTCTACATTAAGTCTTAGGTCAATATGAGTCAACATAGAGTTTAATTAGTGATTTAGAACATGTTTAGAAGGGTTCCGTTTGAAATCAGTCATGTAAACAAGGGTTCCGTTTGAACTTAAGGGTTCCGTTTGAGTTAGGGTTCCGTTTGAACCATCATGTTAATGTCCAAACGGAAGGGTCATGTCTATATATAGGAGAGTGTTAGGCATATTTCAAACAGAACGGTTGAGGTCATTGTGCAGGTAACGAAGTGCTGCCAATTTCTGTTCAGGTTGTAAACATTGTTATTATCAATACAAGCAACAGATTAAGAGTACAAGTTGTTTTCGTGTCCGGTTTACTGATTCTGCCTTTAAACTGGATATAAAACTCTTCTGAACGACTCAGTCGGGTCAAACAACGATCCTACAATCAGTTATGCACTTGAAGGTGTGAGAATGAATGTTGCACAAGGTGGCCTTATATAGTGGATTAACTCACCATAATTGATTGACAACAAGGTCTAGTACTCCCCACAACCTTCCAACATGTGTCCTAGTGTTCTAGGGGTTGTTTTAGGGGTCAAGTGAGTGTGAAAAATCGATCAAAGTGGGTTGTAAATGCAATGGCAGACAAAGGATCAAAGAATAAACGAAATCTGCCCAGATGTAGCCCTCGCGTAGCGCGACGCCATATGGCCTCAGGCTCGCGCTACGCGAGCATGTATAAATCAGCCAAACATCTTTCATTTAATTGCAGATTGGTCCTTGGCTCTTCAAACCTTGTATAGACACTTGTTTATTGCATTTTGAGCCCTTGTAATTGATCTATAAGGGCCTCAAGACATATACCCACTTTGTTAAGTCCCCGGTTAACTTAATTGTTACCCGAAAAGGCCTAACTTTCAACGTTGACGCTTTAACCCCTCGCACACGAATTCGATCATAACTTTCTCATACGTTAACGAAACTTTACGAAATTTAAATCGTGCATTCTAGTGAGCATAATTAACATTTACAAAGCTCCGGGTTTGTCAAAAGGCCACTCAGAGGTATATCTTTAAACATGTTGACACATTTAATCCCTGTAGTTTGAAATCTCTCACTTTTTGCTTCGTATGATCCATGATTTATTCGTTTGAAGGTATGAGCATCGTGTAGGGTTAATATACATTATATTTATTCACAGTTGACATAGGATACGTATATTCACATACTTTCCATGTTTGTCAACTTTAGTCCTTCCATAATATTTCTTTCACACGTTTAAACTTTATGACACGTGTCAACATATTACAGGACGTGAATTTCCGAGGTGTTACATCCTCACCCCCTTAAAATAAATCTCGACCCGAGATTTACTGAAATAAGTAAGGGTATTTTTCTTTCATCGTGGATTCAACCTCCCACATGAATTCGGGACCTCTACGGACATCCCATTTGACCTTAACAAAAGGTGTATGTTTCCTTCGAAGCTTCTTTACCTGTCGATCTTCAATCGACAAGGTTTTTCAACAAATTTCAAGCTCTTGTCCATATGCACATCTGTATGTGGTATAACCAGTGATTCCTCAGCGAAGCACTTCTTCAGATTGCAGATGTGGAACACATTGTGAATTCCACTGCGCTCTTCTGGTAAGTTTAACTTATAGGCAACTGACCCGACACGTTCGATAACCTCGAAAGGTCCTATGTATCTCGGACTTTGTTTGCCTTTCTTACCAAATCGCATCACTCCCTTCCAGGGTGACACTTTAAGTAGGACTTTGTCACCTACTTTGAAGTGAAAATCCTTACGCTTAGGATCAACGTAACTCTTCTACCTATCACGGGCAGCTTTGAGATGGTCGCGAATCTGGACAATCTTGTCCGTCATTTCGAACACGATCTCTGGTCCTGATAACTGGACATCTCCAACTTCCGCCCAACAACTGGCGTTCTACACTTTCTACCGTATAATGCCTCGAAAGGCGCAGCCTTAATGCTGGTATGGTAGCTATTGTTGTAGGAGAATTCGATTAATGGTAGGTTCTTATCCCAACTACCACCCAAATCGATCGCATATGCACGTAGCATGTCTTCCCACCTTTGAATAGTACACTCCCTCTGACCGTCAGTCTGAGGATGATAAGCCGTACTAAAATTCAAACGTGTGCCCAAAGATTGTTGGAAACTCTTCCAAAAATGTGACGTGTACCTAGTATCTCTATCAGAGATAATGGCCACGGGTATGCCATGTAAGGCTACAATCTTATCAACGTATAACTAGGCTAACACATCGGAGCTGTAAGTCTCCTTGATGGGTAAGAAATGAGCTGACTTAGTCAGTCCATCAACTATAACCCATATTGTATCATTTCCTTTTCTTGTCTTGGGTAACTTGGTAATAAAATCCATAGTTACCATTTCCCACTTCCACGTAGGAAGTTCAGGCTGTTGTAGCCAACCTAATGGTTTCTGATGCTCGGCTTTGACTTGCGCACTTGTCAAGCATTTAGCTACATAGGTGGCCACAGTCTTCTTCAAGCCTATCCACCAATAGTTTGCCCTTAGATCCTGGGTAGCTGATGGAAATTCTTAATCGTTGCTTAATCAGGGTTGCGGCATGTATGCATAAGCAATATGAACCGTCTTTCTTATTTAATAACATAAAACCCTCAGAATATTGAGTCAGGCTTTATGTGCCTATGTTTTAAAACCTACTTAATCTAGGTTTCGATTATTCCATAATCAATATGGAGTTTTCACAATACTCCAGCCCACAGCGGGATACAATCTTAATTCTTCCTGCCTTCCCGGAGGTAAGCAGGGAAAACTTATGAGAAGATAATCAAGATTGCAAGGAGGCTACAGAGATTTTCCATATCTCAGGCTCCAGTTCATCCACCATTACTCGTGTCAAATAAGTGACACCTTTATGTTATAAGTCCACGAATTCCTTAGTCGGGAACATTTACTTAAATTTTTTTTTTCCATTTTTGGATATCTTCTTTGAACACTACTAGTCGACTTTAGTACAATATGACCATTGGGCTATCTCAGGGGTTCCATGTATTAAACCTCCATGCTGATCAGACATGGAAATAATCTATGGGACATACTAGGATACGCCAATCCTCATATGACACTTTTATCAAACATAGTTTGGCATTCGCAGGCAATAGAAAACAATGAGAAAATAACTAAAATAACATATGTTGTCGTACTCTATGCGAAGAAAGGGTACTCTTAGATTTTTCGGAAGGATTCCTTGCCGATACTAGAAGAATCGGTTACTACGGTTTCCTTGGTAGCTATACCTTGTGGATGAAAAAAAGATTTGCTAAGTTTATGGTTCATGAAGATTTATTATTGCCTGTATTAAAAACGGACACTTAGCAGGAATTATCATTGATAAATGATAAGGAAGTTTATTGTACAAGTGCTTATATTTAATTAATAATGGAAGTTTCACAAACTAGGCACCTAGCTCAGTTGGCTAGGCGCGCGAAAGGGTGCGGCCGGCCTAGACCCAGGTTCGATTCCGGGGACGGCCAGTTCCACCATTTTTTTATGTTTAATATTAATTAATCGCACGGATACGTGTAATTATGAGAGTTGTCCCATAAGGAGTCTTGATAATTAATTGCTTCTTATCACCCACGATATGGGCTTGATTTTTCGAGGCAACCAATCTATTTTTATCACTATTTTTAGTCCTTATATTTTAACGGAACCAGGACATCGGAAAAATTTCCTAATGGATATTAAAACATCCATCTTATACTGCTGAAGCAGTCTCTGAGGTATACAGGTTTATTTACTGAACTTTCGTTGCTTTTTATTAAGCCTGTATTTGCTCTCCTTCTCCGATTTCTAGGAGTTATCCTCTTTCTTTGGTTCACCCTTCATATTTGAAGTGTGAACATAGCCCTCCTCATGAGTAATTTAAACATGGTTTCGAATGAGATTTAGAGCGAGAAGCATTCGGCTCTTTGGATTTTCTCATGACCTTTTCCCATGATCTCTCCAACTGCTGCGTCAACCACTGCTTGGAGATTAACTCCATCAATATTGAGGTTTACGTTTGCAGTTTTATTAACTTTCGTCGCATTAATAGTATTGCGACTGTCGTCTACCTCTTCCGAGTTTTCGATACTCGAAACTTGGTACTAATCACCAAGATTTTACAATTATTAGTCATCATCCTGATGACCTGACTTAGATTAGCCACGGCATTCATAAACCGCATGGGCTATTCTGTTCCGAACATTCATAGTGAATGTTAATTAAACGTATTCCATTATATTTAGCCTAGGTCACAAAAGGACCATCAATGGCATTCAAAGTTTGGAACGAGTCCAATATTTGCTTGACAGAGGATCATAATGTCACAACTGTCTTTGCCACAAGTACGATTATAAATAGCTCAAAGGCTAGCCTTTCATGACTTCGGTTATATATTTTTATACATATATGGTATAGAAGCCTGTCGCGAGGGACGTAGAAAATATGGCATAAAGCCCAGTCATGAAGGACATAAATGATTATACGGCACGAAGGCCTTGTCACAAAGGACATTTAGATATGGCACAAACGGCCTTGTTATAAGGACATTCATCAAATCTGGTACAAAGGCATGTCACCAGGAATGTTAACATTTAATATGTTAAGTTGTCACAAATGACCAATTATAGCACATAGGCTTGTCCTGAATGACTTTGAAACATAACTCGATGGTTTATTTTCAAGGACCTTAATTTATTATCTGCAATCTTATTAGATTAGGGCTTCCAGGTTTGAACGTGGTTCTTCACCTTTGGACAGGGAGTCATAGACTACAACTGTCATCGTCTTGAAAGACGATTCTTTTGGCAGAAAAATACGCCAATCAATCATCACTAATGGATGTTTATATATGACCATCGTATCCAATGATATTAGTCATGATCACATCGATCATATTGACTATTAGGTTTAGGTATAATCACACCATTTTGAACAGAGGATCATAAAGATCACTACTATCTTTGTCTTACCGATACTAGAATAAAGTATAGCCCGTAGGCATTTCATCACGAGGGATGTTAATATTATGGTCATCATACTGGGGATACTAGTCAGGATCGCACTGATAGTATAGACTATGGGAATTGAGTATAGCTCACCCCCTTGGCAAAGAATCACAAAAGATTACAATTGCCTTGTCTCAGTTGGACGATATAATATAGCCCTTAGGCAAAACATCATTACGGATGTTAAAATTTTTAATCATCGTATTGATGATTTTTGTCATGATCGTATTGATCATATAAACTATTAGGCTTGAGCATAGCTCACCACCTCGGACAGGGAATCGTAAAGATCACAATGTCTTTGTCACACATGGACAGTATAATTTGGCCCATAGGCGAAAACATCACTCATGGATGTTTATAATTGGTTCATCCTATTAGATGCTATAAGTCATGATTACATTAATCATATTGACTATTTGGCTTGAGCATAGCTCACCACCTTAGACAAGGAATCATTAAGATAACAATGTCAATGTCTCAAATGGACAATATATTATAGCCCGTAGGCAAGACATCCCTAAAGGATGTTAAATAATATGATCATCGTACTAGATGATATTAGTCATGATCGCATTGATCATATAGACTATTATGTTTGGACATAGTCCAACATTTTAGACAGGAGGTCAAAGACCACCACTGTCGTTGTCTTATCGGACAACAAGTTTAGTCCGTAGGCACTTCATCACTAACGGATGTTTATAATATGATCATCTTATAGGATGATATAAGCCATGATTCCTAGATCACTAGGCTAGATTTGAGAATTGGAAGAACCCAATATAAGGATGACTGTTGTGATTTTCTCGAGTTACATTTGTCAAGAGTGCTAACACATTTCTAAGTGTTAACAAGGATCTGAATCCCTTGAGTAGGTTTCACCATCTTGGCCGCGTAGGCTAGGTTTCACCTTTAAGATTCCCTTTTAAAATGCATACTGACAGGGAAGGAAGGATATTTATTTTATTCAGGATTTTTATCATAAATCCTAATTCATAAGTTAATAATAGCACAAATGGCATAGTCGTGTAGACAAGTTAAATTTATAAGCCATGATTTCGGAGAATCGAGGCATTAAGATTTGAATAAAGTTCATTACCTTTTTCTTGACAGGGAGTTGTAGGCTACCACTGTCTTTAGTCTCGGAGGACATTAACCGTAGCCCGTAGGCACTTCCTTCTAAGGGATGTTTATAACGGAATTGCCCCTTAGGGAAATTCATTAACCATGGTAAACAGAGACCATATTTGGTTAATTTATTAATCATATATATATTTAGGGTTTCTATTATAATTTATCCTAATTATAAAACATTAATAGTTTTAGTAGTGGCACTCAATGGCCTGGTCACGTGGACATTCGTAAATTTTTGAGCTTATGATTTCGGAGAATCAAAGCATGTAAGTATCTTGGCACAATAGGCCTAGTCACAAGGACAATTATAAATTAAGCTATGATTTCAGAGAATCAAAGTATGATAGTATATTGGCACAATAGGCCTAGTCACATGGACATTTATAAATTTATATGCTATGATTTCAGAGAATCAAAGCATTTGAGGTTTGAACCTAGTTCATTACCTTTTCTGACAGGGAGTCATAGCTACCACTGTATTTTGGCTCATGTGGAAATGAGCAAGGGCCCGTAGGCATTATGTTATCACGTATGGTTTAAAATATGATCATCTTAATTAATGATGTAAACCCAGGATTCAGAGATCATTAAACTGGGTTAGGAGTCTTTTGAAGAATCCTATTTCAACATGACGTGTGTGATTTTTAATGAATCACGTCTGCCAGGAGTGTTAACATGTTTTAATATGTTAACAGAGATTTGAATCTTTTAAACAGGTCTTACCATCTTGGCCCGGTCTTAAAATTGACCCGTAGGCTAGGTTTCACACTTAAGATTCTTAATTAATAATTAACGCAGAACAATTTTAAATTGAGATGTTAATATGGATCTAAATCTAATTATGGAACTACCATCTTGGCCCGGTCTTAAAATGACATGTGGCTAGGTCTTGTCCTTTTTAGACTTTGCCATTTTATAATAATGGTAGATCTTATAAAAGAAATGTTATTTTACATTTATTTAATATTCCTTATTTAGAATGAAAGTTTAAACTTAATCATTCCACTATATAAAAATAAAAGTATAAAGTTGCCCTAAGCGGGACTTAAAAGGAATAATGTCGTCCTCGAAGGGACTGAAAAGGTAAATATGTCCTTATAAGGACTATTGAGGAAACGATCTTCAGCAAAGGAGTTTCTTCTTCATTCAATTCTTGAAGGCTTTCTCCTTGGTCGCACGTTTCATCCTGGTCGCGGTACGAAGCTCAGCATTTCAAGGCTCCAGATGTGGAGAATTCTTATTACAGCTTCTTCGCTTGGCGACGTATCCAATATATAAAAATTTGGAAGCAAAACTTCAAGATTAGGATTGAGAATATTCCTAAGTTAAGTCTAGACTCAGAAGTTTAGAATTGTGCAATTGTGTAACTGAGATTAAACACTAAGGCTAGTGTTTAATTCACTAAGTGTTGGCTCTGATACCAACCTGTCACACCCCAAATTTCCACGTGTCACCGGTGGGCCCGGTGGGGAGTATCGTGACGTCATGGTTGGCAACATAATGGTCAAACAACACAATATTATTAAGCACAGCGGAAGCAATTGAAAATATAGTTCAACCGAATTTATTATTGTAATATCAACTATCACAATATTCAGAAGTTTATCCACAGAAGGATCGAACATAAAATGGAAACAATAGTTCAACAGACTTTTAGGCATCTTAAGCTTGCGAGACTTCTATTGATGCTAAGGAGACATATCCAGCCAATTTCGTATAGTACCTGCATTTAGCCTTTTTGGAAAATACGTCAGTTTACACTGGTAAATACATTCAACTGACTCATTTTGGAAAAAGAGTTTGTAATTTGTTTTGAATGCACGTGGCACAAAATGTCTTGACACATTGATTAAAATGCACAGAGGCAAAATTAATCTTTTTAACTTGGGAGAATTATTTAATATGATAATCTTGTGAACGAATTACATGTTACTTATGCGTTCAGTAGCCCGGAACGTATCCGGGTTAAAGATTAATAGACACACCACTATAATGAGTTATACACGGACGGTGTACGCCTACACCCCGTGCTCAGGTCGTGGCCAATCTCGTAAGATGATGCCAGGGATATCCGGGACATGGTCATTAACCCCCCCAAAGGCTGTAAAGTAAACAAATCTGTTTAAAATGAGCCGATCAAATTATTCAACTACCCACTAAGCGTGGAGATTTGATGCCCGATCAAGCGGTACGCTATGTACCGTAACCCAAGCCCGTATAGGGAAAATAAGTTAAAAGTATTTACCTGATGCAAAGTATAAATCACAATAAGCAAAATGCACGTAGCTTTTACTGGTTCTCCTAATCTGGAACGAAGGTTTAATATAACCTATTAGAATACTAACGGGTCTTTTATTAAGCTTAAGCTTAGGCCGGCTAGTTTCAAAGATACGGTTCGTACGCACGATTAAGCGAAGACCGGATAGAATGTGATTTAGACCCGACAAGTTCAGAGACTTGTTTAATATGGGTCCTTCATGCACATTCTGAATTTTGAGATTAAACCGATAAGGTTTGACCCGTTTAGGCTAATTTATGTAAACTTGTTACATAAACCGAACCGAAGCGAAATAAGCGTAACGGGTATCCGTAAGAGCCATATACAGGTTTCCTAAGTTAATATGCTTCAAATATGTTGTGACATCAGTATGATGTCTTTCGTTATGCCAGAAATGAATTTAAACACAAACTATGCCCCGTAGGGGTAGTTTGGTCATTTTAAAGTTTGTAAAAGCGTTTAGATGTTTAACTGAATTATAGGTCTGATGTAAACAGAAAACATACTCAAATTGATATGTTATATCAGTAGGCTAAAGCATATATGTGAAATATATCATTTATAACCAAACTATGCACCGAAGGGCAATTTGGTAATTTCACATAAGCCGAAAAGCTCAAAACTGAAGTCTGAGTTTATCAACCTTTGCTTACTGTTGAAATATCATAATTTGCCTCATGTATCAGTAGGTATCAACCCGGGTATGTCCGATATGATTTTAAGACATACTATGCGTTAAAAACGCTAAATAATGCGATTAAAGACCATTTCCGGGTTTGATACTTAAATCTGATATTTTTATATTTCCAGAAGGCTTAAAATACTTTATTTATCATATGTGATCAGTAGCAAAAGGTTTGGAGTTGTTTAGATAAGTAAAACTCATTTTATGGCCCGTAAGGGCAAAACCGACAATTACCGGATTAAGCCTACGACTACTAGTTATGCTCAGCCTAAAATTAATTAAAAATCTTTAAAAATCCCAAAATAATATATTATATCAGTGGGTATTAAGTTTGATACCAAAAAGGAGGCTTAACTAGGCTATACGCTAATAACGCCGTTTTATTAACATAAAGCTTTAATTTTTGCGATATTGAGCATAACTCTTAATCTATAAGTCAAACTGATGTCAAACTTTGCATACAAGTTTATATATCAGTAACTAAGGTTTCTACACTTTTACATTTTCATAAATCACGTTTTAAGGTAATAAGGGCATAACGGTCAACATATGAGCAATTAACGGAAATATGCATATTAATTGGATAACTAGTGAACCAAGGTGCATAATCGCAGGGGGTTGTTCTAACATGTATCCTAATCCAATTAAAGCTCTGAGAAATTTCTAAAACATACCTAAATGGGTCAGAACTGAAAGTCAAAGTGAAAGTCAAACTATGTGACTTTCGGTTCCGAACCGGGTCTAAACAGGAAATAGTCGGGTTGAACATGTTCGGACATGTTCTTACACTTATTACTAGGTTATAACAATTATCAAACAGGTTATATATGTTCTAGATAGCTAATTATGCATAAATAGCATTTTAGGCTTCTTGTTGACTTTTTAAATAAAAGTTTGACCCGACTTTTGACCTGGTTAGAGTGGTGATCAGGGGAAACCCTTTTGAGGTTTTATTACCCACATAAATACCAACTCATAACTACTTTTAATTCGAGATATGACTGAGTCATTAATGACTAATCTCGAAGTCAAACCGTAATTACGACGGTTTGACTTTTAGCTAAATAAACAAGCTAAACACAATTAAAGAAAGACTAGCAGACTTACAAGAGTCCTATGCACGACTTATGATCAGTTGGACCTGCTTGGGAGCTCCAGAATTGATCAGTTATGCACTTGAAGGTGTGAGAATGAATGTTGCACAAGGTGGCCTTATATAGTGGATTAACTCACCATAATTGATTGACAACAAGGTCTAGTACTCCCCACAACCTTCCAACATGTGTCCTAGTGTTCTAGGGGTTGTTTTAGGGGTCAAGTGAGTGTGAAAAATCGATCAAAGTGGGTTGTAAATGCAATGGCAGACAAAGGATCAAAGAATAAATGAAATCTGCCCAGATGTAGCCCTCGCGTAGCGCGACGCCATATGGCCTCAGGCTCGCGCTACGCGAGCATGTATAAATCAGCCAAACATCTTTCATTTAATTGCAGATTGGTCCTTGGCTCTTCAAACCTTGTATAGACACTTGTTTATTGCATTTTGAGCCCTTGTAATTGATCTATAAGGGCCTCAAGACATATACCCACTTTGTTAAGTCCCCGGTTAACTTAATTGTTACCCGAAAAGGCCTAACTTTCAACGTTGACGCTTTAACCCCTCGCACACGAATTCGATCATAACTTTCTCATACGTTAACGAAACTTTACGAAATTTAAATCGTGCATTCTAGTGAGCATAATTAACATTTACAAAGCTCCGGGTTTGTCAAAAGGCCACTCAGAGGTATATCTTTAAACATGTTGACACATTTAACCCCTGTAGTTTGAAATCTCTCACTTTTTGCTTCGTATGATCCATGATTTATTCGTTTGAAGGTATGAGCATCGTGTAGGGTTAATATACATTATATTTATTCACAGTTGACACTTAGGATACGTATATTCACATACTTTCCATGTTTGTCAACTTTAGTCCTTCCATAATATTTCTTTCACACGTTTAAACTTTATGACACGTGTCAACATATTACAGGACGTGAATTTCCGAGGTGTTACATGTACCCAACGCACCAACTCTTTACGTGACGAAAAGGTCTGCGTTGTATCAAACGAAAACGTAACCGGGTAACAGCCTTCCTCGTCAACAGACACATCCCCCGGCTCACCATCGTCACCGAGGTCCGAATATACTTGATGTTCAAAGTTGTGCTCGCCACCGTAACCGAAATTCGAATAACCTTGTAAGCTCTGTTGACAACCATAACTGTCGTTTGGACCACACTCCTGCTGTACAAAGCTGTACTCGCCACCGTAACCGAAATTCGAATAACCTTGTTGTGCGTAAGGGTCCTCCACAGGGGTATTCAAATCCAGCGTCACTGTGTTATCACGATAACGAATGCCAGATACAACCTCTGCCTCCCTCAAGTTGGACGAGACCGGTTTCTCATACGAGTCAGAAATAGCGGTCCCCTCGTAAGAATCAGGAACAACTGTCTCGTCAGAATATTGACCGAAAATATAGTTGTTTAACCACGACATCGTTTTTTCAAGAGATGTAACTAATACAGCAAAACCGCGCGTTATTTTGAAGAAACACAACGGATGGGGAATAAAGGCAATACAGACCTTTGATCTGAAATGAAGGAAAATGTATATCGAAGTGTTTGTGTATGATCGAACTGTCTGTCTCAGAGGTTGCTTTTAAAAGGGTGAAATTTGGGGTCGAAGCGCCGCGCTATGGCCAAAGCGCGGCGCTTAGGGTTAACGACAAAACATCATAATCAGCTTTATGTCTGTCAAACAGTATCGAATGTTTCAAACGTCAATCGAAGCACGTTTTGTCGATCGAAGCGCCGCGCTTTGGCCATAGCGCGGCGCTTTGGGGTGTGAAAATAATTTTGGGCGTGTGCAGCTAGCATGACCCAATCTATATCCTCAAATCAAACTTATACCACTTCTCCTGAGTCACCCCTGCAACCTTCGACCTTTTAATCATCCACCAAAGAGTCTCTTCCTTAATGTCCTCCAGCATCTTTATTAAAAGATTTGTTATTCAGTCGGAGCTGAATATTTCAGCCAACCGAAGAAATGCCACCATAGCAGCCGCGCCCAGAAGCACTCAACACCATGGTTGCAAAAATCGCTAGGCGCTCTCTAGTCAGTCGACCGGGGAGTTGAGAGTACTCGGCCTAGGCGCAGAGTACTCGGGGAGTACTCGGACATGTTAAATTATAAAGAAATTAGTTTTCAGAAATTAAATATAAGTCAAATAACATAAATTTACTAATATTTAAAACAAAATACGTGAAAATAATATTCATTCTTTAATATGATAGGTATAGAATTTATGTTTTATTTTTTTTAAGCCAAACTTGGCCCGAATTGACCTACTAGATCCGATTCTGGTCGAGGTTGACTGCTTTTTATTGATTCCGAGTAATTAGGCGGAGTTGAAGAAAGTCGTCTCGGCAGCCTACCTTATAGCGACTACTCGGCCTTGGAGACCTTGTTTTACAACCATGCTCAACACATAGGTGGTTAACCGAATCCTGCCCGGCACCGCATCTAGTGGGGGACTTGGGTTGGGGCTTTGAGCGACAAGTGGCAAGCTGGTGGGGTCACATGGATGATGCGGGCTGGGTGTGGGTTGGCGTGGCTAGCCATGTGTCATTTTTATTTTTTTAAACTATTTAAATTTTATTTTAACTAAAACAGAATACTAAATATAATTTTTTTAAAAACTGCAAATTAAATTAGGAAAAAAAAAACTACTTAAAATTAAAAAAGAAAAATAAATACTTCAAGATTCGACCATATCATATTTCTTTAAGATTTCTTGTTTCATCTTTAACGTCAATTCCAATTCTGGGCGGCTAAGGTGATCAACGTTCATGGCGAGAAATTTCATGTCCTCGCGTTTGTCTTTGTTATATGCTAGAATGACGTTCTTGATAAAGTCCGCCTCTGTTTCACGCTTCTTGGCGAGGTCCTCGCCTTATGGAAAAATCATTTAACGCGGTGACTTGTGTATTTATGTCACCCCACTTGGACGAGAGGCTATAATTTTCACAATACACCTCCTCGCTTCTCATTTGCGTGTGAAAAGATTTCTTAATGGAATCCCAAAAATGTTGGCGGTGTCGTGAATTCCCTATTCCAAAAAAATTAGGCGTTATAAAAAAATATATTAAAACTAAAAAAGTAATATTGTTCTATAAAAAATACCTTCAATTGGATGTTGCGATTCGTTGATATAACATTTTGCCAAAACGGTTTATTCTTGTTGCGTCCACTTTAATTGTATTCGTTGAGCAGCCGCTATGGCTTTCTTCTCATCCGTTTTTTTGTGACTTTTTTTTTCGCGGGTTTTGATGACGAACCGCTCACGTCTTGCGGTTGTGTTTCGGGAACCGAATCGGGTTGGGAAAGGTTAATGACGGGAATAGATGATTCGTCGTATGGAAAATTCGTGTAAACACAGTTTCCTATGTACGACGCGGCGGCCGCTAGGTCGGGAAGCGGTGAGTAGATGAAAGGGCCACTAGGTCGGTTTGTTGGTTGACGGTTTTGTGGCGGGCTAGGGTTCGGGGGTTCTTAGTATCCAAAAGGGTTGGTCGGGTCGTATCCACAGTTAAAAGAATGCATTGTAGAGGATGTGGGTTAAATTTATAAAAATATAGAGATAGAAGAAGTAGAGATGTAGAGAAAGTGGTAAAAAATGTAAAAAAGGGGTAGTATTTATAGGTATAAAAAAGTTTTTTTTATTTAACTAGCCGTTTGGCTAACGGTTATCCCCAACAGTCGGATTTCCCCAGCCAATCCCAGCTAGCCAGCTCACCCCGCCCCTCGCCCAATGCCGGGCTCCATAGCGACGCTAGCTGGGCAACGCCAAGCCAACGCTGGCACGGAGTGTGCTAGCCAGCGTTGGCTGGCTTCCCCTACCCCAACCAACGCCACCACTCCCCGCAGTCTAATACACAGTCCATAACTTTTAGAGTTAAATGCCTGGTTGGTCCCTGTGGTTTGCAAATATTGCAGACCTGGTCTCAGTGGTTTAATAATTAGACACTTGATCCTAGTGATTGTAATTTTTGCACTCGTGTGGTCCTTATCACTAACATCTGTTAAGTTTTCCAGTTAAGTCCATGTTAAATAACCAAAATACCCTTACTTATTAACAAAACCCACCAAATTATATAAGTTTTCAAAGGTCTATCTCTTCTCATACAAGCATCACAACCACAACCACTGAACACCCACCACCACCACCATCTCATCTCCACCCCCGAACACCCACCACCACCATCTCACTTCCGCCAATTCTCACCTCCACCCCGAACACCAAAACACCCACTAACATCGAAACCCACCACTGCCAACGAACACCTCCACCACCGAGCAGGCCACCACCACCGTTAACCACCACACCAGCCTCGTCTCCCCTGCTGCTTCACGATTCTGCGGGCTCCGACAAGAAACACCACTACCATCAAGATTCACGATTCACCACCATTCCCCTGCCTTCGAAGAAAACCACAACCGTCTGATCTACTGTCAGATCTGAATATTCATCGCGTGACGTTGATGGGTTAAGTTTGGTGGGTGACCACCACATGGTATGTCCGCTAACGGTTCGGTGACCACCACCACTCATATGTCCTGTGACCACCACTTCTACGGCCTTTTTCAAGATCGATTTATGGCAAACGGTTGTTTGCTTCTGCCACTCGATTGGCTGCTTTGCTATGGGTTTGTCTTGCAGCCAATCTTGTCGCTCTACTGCTGATGATCCATCCTTTTTATTATAAATTTTGTTGGGTGTTGAGAACATTTAGTGTTAAAAGAAAGGAACTAAGTTTGATGGATGAAGTTTGATCTCAGATGGGTGGTATATTGTTTGGTGGGTGGAGTTTGATCTAAGATGGGGGAGAAGAAGATGATGGATGAGCCCATCTCTTTTTTGATTCTTTTAATTGCTCAGGGACAATTTAATAATTTCACAAAGACTTAACTGGAAATTTAACAAAAGTTAGTGTTAAGGACCACGCGAGTTTAAAAATTACAACCATTGGGACCAAGTGTGTAATTAGTAAACCATTAGGACCAAGTCTACAATTTTCGCAAACCACAAGGACCAACAAGGCATTTAACTCTAACTTTTATGTTTTGATTTTTGCACATAGCAAAAAGATTCGGGAACCGATTACCCAAAATACCTCAGCGAGCCAGTTGTCCTTCCAGAATCTTACCGAGGCAGCCTTCCCCACCTGACAAAAGAATTTTTCGTCCCGAACAATGTTTTGCTTACCAAACTCCGAACCGATTTGCGCTATATCTCTCCAACCCCCTGAGGCCGACTTTAAACATGGAAGAAAACCAGAGTAAAATTAAAACCACTAGTCAAATTCTTTGACTTTATTTTATTCCTAATAAAGTAACGTCTTTAATTTATTATTTAAATAATTAATTAAGGGTGAACGGAGCGGTTGCGGGGTGAAGGGCGGTGAACCCCTTCACTTGTCACACCCCAACCGATGACGGAAAGATCGGAGTGAAACGAAATAGATTGCTCATCACACATAACACTATTTGCGACAATGTTTAATTCAAAACCGATTTCATATCATATCAATAATTGTCAAATACAACATGAAAATCAAGTACAACATTGAAAGATAATACAACAAAGTTCAACAAAAATAAAGTAAACTAATCTAGTAATTCAATATGCGTTTCTAAGGTCGTCCCTACTAGATTTCGTCATAATCATCATCATCAACCTGCAACATGTAAAAAGTATAGTTCAACACAAAAAGCATTGGCGAGTACACGAGTTTTAAGTACATAGCATAAGTATAAAAAATTGTTTAAACGAATCCACATGGCAAACTATGTTATTCAAGATTAACGTAAATCTAGCACGTGATAAACAAGTCAAACCAAAGTTCATGCAAGTAAAAGATTCTTAACATAACCCAACGTTCAAAGGCGGTGTGTTACTCCTATAGTGCTATACATGTTAAGGGTAGGCTTGATCGAAGTTAATGACAGGTTCAATCACAAATTGAACTAACCTAGATAGACGTATCAAGTATAACATATGCATGCATGTATTGGATTGTTTGTGCATAAAGGTAGAGTTTAAGTGTTGCGATTTTAATAAGCTAACATGTTACACCAAAAAATGTGTAAAACGAAAATGTGTCAAGTGTACTCACATTTTTGCAAGCTTCAAACTTGATAATCCCGTGAAGAGTTGTTTGTTTGAAGTTGAAATCACCAAGTCACCCTACATGGGGAAACAAGGTGTGTAAGTTTATGGAATTGGAATGGAAGATTCGGACTTGGAATTTAAAGTATCAAAAGCATGTATACGAAAATAATATATAGTTTTAAGAGCTCGTTTATGACACCATATTAAGTAGTTTCATGGGTCCCAAATTGCCCATTGGAATCATAACAAGTAACTTAGAATCTTAGATATATTGGCCTAAGTTTATGACGAACAATCATGACTCGATTGTCATCATAAATTCAGCCATGTTTTATATAGATACGTAAAGTTTATATAATAATAACATCCTAAACTAAGTCCAATCATAGATTTTCATGTAGTATCATGTATGTCAAGCATGGAGGTAAAAACCTCATTATATGATTCACCACTACACAAACCATCACAAGGATGGTTCGGAGGGTCATGAATAACAAGAAATAAATCTATCTAACATAGCTCAAGTGACCAAGTACTCTACAACCCGGGTGTGCCAACACATCATGGAAAGAATTAACTAAGTGAGGAGGGCTAGACGGGGCTAAGGTACTTTGATTCTAGTAAGTCACTTTGAGTGTTCATACAAGGTTCAAATGAAGGAGTGTAACTTAGTTTGGAAAGCCAAGGCTTCCATTTGTTCACACTTCACATGTCACAAGTTCATCATGTGGAAGATGATGTCTTGTGCTTGCTTTCATCATTCAAATACCATGTATAAACAGAATTAAAATGGGTGTTTGAACCTAAAACTTTGATGGAAATCACCTCAACACAAACCCACAACCATAGACTAAGTTGTGAGCTTGGTGGGAACAAGATTCCACCAAGTTTCTATAAAAAACATGAAGATACAAGAAGTTAAAAACAAGCAGAAAGTTTTATGTACTTTGGACCTCAAATATGGTGAGGTTTCACCTTAGTTTGCCCAAGCAAACTTGTGAAAACTCTCCTAGAGGTTATCCAAGTGTTTTAGAAGAAGAAATGAGAAGAAAATAGTAGAAGAAGTGAGTTAGAACTCATTTAGAATTGCTGAAAGTTTCTGCTCAATTCTGCTGAAAATGAGCTGAGTTTAGGAGTGTTTTTGAGAAGTTTAGAGTGTTGTAAAGTGGTAAAAAGGATGGGAAAGTGGGGTATTTATAGTTGGGCAATTAGGGTTAAGTTAGTTGAGCATTAAATAGAAGTGGTTGAGTGTTAAACATTCAAAAAACAAAACCAAACACCCACATGACAGCTTGTGGCTGCAAGCTGTCTTCCTTTTTTGTTGTTTAAACATAATAAGATGGTTATTTGATGTTTATGTTATATAATTATGATGTTACACAATGTTTAGTGTGTATCTAACATGTTATCAAGGAATGTGTATTAAACATGTTTTAAAGTATGATATGAGAAGTAAACATGTCTTAATGTAAAAGAAACATGTGACAAGTAACAAATTAGTATGTGTAACATATAATGAAGTGTCGAATAAGTATAAGTTTCGTAATCGAATAACCATGTGTTTTGCGTGTATGGAACATTTAAGAATTATGAATACACGATAATTGTTTACGAGTTAAACTTACGTTTATGGGGATCATGAATCATGTAACAAACGTGTGTACGTATCAATGTATAAACATGTATAAACAATGTATGTTTCACATAAAAGATAAATTTTATTACGATCAAAGTCTCAGATTTACAACGATTCGAATTGAGATACGATAACCAAGGAAACAAATTTCCGAAAATAGAATTTCGATACAATCTTTCTAAAAACGGAAAGCTGTGAAAAGCGAGGCGTCACATCACCACACGGGGAACATCGCCGCCGATCCCCGACACCGCGCTGCAAACTGAAAAAGCGGGAAGACTCACGCATGGAAAAAGATGACCGTTGGAGCATGCCGTTTGACTTCAACAACTATATAGCCGTTAATATTAAAAAATAAACAAACCTCAACCCATCGCCGTCGTAGAAACCCTCACCTCCGCCGTTAACGTAGACGCATCTTCACCTAGGGTTTCTGCTTAGATTCCTGAATTTAAATCAGCCATCAACGGTGCAACGAAGAAAACTAAAGGCTGTGGATTCCGTGAAGAAACCGGTGCTGAAAGTGACGGCCATATGTCTGGCCGGTTTTATTCACTTGATTCCGGTGGCGGTCCCGATCCTGAACGATGTAAGCTGTGTATATATAATAATATATAATTATATATGCTTCTGTTGTGTTTTTAAATGGAATACTCGATTAGTCATTAATTTTTTTAATTTATTGTAGTTTAAAAAAAATTAGGAATCTGATGCCGTCACTAAACACATTCCTTAAATTATAGCCATTTTTTGAGTGTTTATTTTTTGGTGTCTAATCCGCATATATATCACCATTGCCCTTGATTTTCTTGACTGTATATCTCTTAAATGTCAACATATACACGTGTGGTTTAGTTTACGAATATTTTTCAATGCCGAGAACCTCGATTAGAGATTAAAAAAGGCGTAAGGTTCACAATGGTGTAAAACTAAAATGGGATACACCGGGCTAGGATTCGAGTTACAGGAACAAGGGCCAAACCAACCACCCAAGAATAAAATCGTCGAGCGAAAACACTTGACAACCTCCTGGAAGCAGCTTTTCTGGCCACCAGACATTTCTCCATCAATTAGGAATCTGATGTTGTCACTAAACACATTCCTTAAATTGTAGCCATTTTTTGAGTGTTCATTTTTTGGTGTATAATCCGAATTTATATCACCATTGCTCTTGATTTTCTTGACTGTATATCTCATAAATGTCAACATATACACGTGTGATTTAGTTTACGAAGATTTTTCAATTCTGAGAACCTCGATCAGAGAGTAAAAAAGGCGTAAGGTTCATAATGGTGTAAAACTAAAATGGTATATGCCGGGCTAAGATTCGAGTTACAGGAACAAGGGCCAAACCAACCACCCGAGAATGGAATCGTCGAGCAAAAACACTTAACAACCTCCTGGAAGCAGCTTTTCTTGCCACCAGACCATTCACCATCAATTAGGAATCTGATGCCGTCACTAAACACATTCCTTAAATGTAGCCATTTTTTGACTGTTTATTTTTTGGTGTCTAATCTGCATATAAATCACCATTGCTCTTGATTTTTTTGACTGTATATCTCTTAAATGTCAACATATACATGTGCGATTTAGTTTACGAAGATTTTTCAATCCCGATAACCTCGATCAGAGAGTAAAAAAGGCGTAAGATTCACAATGGTCTAAAACTAAAATGGGATATACCGAGCTAGGATTCGAGTTACAGGAACAAGGGCCAAACCAACCTCCCAAGAATGGAATCTTCGAGCGAAAACATTTGACAACCTCCTTGTGACACTCTAGGTTTTCCCGAGCAAATACCTTGTAATTACATTGTGTGTATATATGTTATTAAATGGAAGTTGTGTTTTATCTTCATGTTCTATGTGATCCTTGCACTGAGTATGTATATGTAGTATATATATATATATATATATATATATGTATGTAGTGGGCCGAGACCGCGAACCCGACTCGAGACCACTCGGTCTCGAGTAAACAGTTGGGCCGATTGGGCCGCACCCCTCCTTTAACCCATCCGAAAGCCCCTAAGGGTGCACCAACATGGAACATGTATATAAACTATGTTGATGGCCAACCTTGCCACTTTTCAATCACCATCCCTTCACACTCTCCTACACACACACTCTCCTACATTCTCTCTCACTAGAACCCTAACAATCAAGCATCACCCTTCCCCTCTTTTCTCTCGGGTCCAACCGGCAACACTAGGACTCTCGGTTCAAGTTCGAGATCATCACTCGGAAGTTTGCTCATTGATTCTTCATACCCTCAACATCTAGCCGGTTAGTATCTTGTAGTTATTGGTTAAAGTGAATGACAAGTCATGAGTTTATATCAACCGGTTAGTGTTATTAGATGCTCACTAGGTGTTAATGTGAATAATGGTGTGACTTGCTTTGAATGATTAAATGATGGATGACATGTGAGAACTCTTGTATGATAATGAGTTGCTAAGATATTTGAATGATGAATGTATGGGAAGCTTTTGATCATCCGATTTAGGTTAGAAGCTATAGGACAAATGTTGTTTTGATAATAATATGCAAGGTTGTCATGACATATAGATTGTATGAATACATATTCCTGTTTTGAGTTAAACGCATGCTAGATTTAAGATGTAAATGATCATGTTTGCAAAGTGATGAAAACCCTAGATGAAGAACTTGTTGAATGTGATATGAATATTCAAAATTTGCTATGTTTGATCTATTTGATTAGGATGTTAGACAACAAAACATGTTTGTAAACCCCCATTGGATAGTACACCAAATCATGAAATCGGAATTCTATTGGCTAGTACAATTCTTGGCAGGGTTCTAGAAACATCAGGTGTGCGAGTCGAGACCTCTGGTTTCGACTCGAGACCATCTAGTGATCACTCGAGACCGCAGTGATTGCGACTCGAGACCCTGACTAAACAACTCGAGACAGACTTCAGGAACTCGAGACCATCGAGGTCTCGACTCGAGATCTTCTGATGGCGACTCGAGACTGGACTCGAGATCCCTGAGGTTGTGACTCAGACCTGCACTACTCGAGACTAGAGGTCCATGACTCGAGACCTCCCGGTTGCGACTCGAGACCGCGTGTTCTCGAGTCGAGACCACCTTGTCTCGACTGGGCTGCTTACTTAAGTTATTGGGCCACAATGTGAATTGTCTGGGCTGCATGTTTGACTGAACCATGTGCTATCTGTAACTGTTTAATCGTTAGGGCAGGCCCAATGATGTGATTTGTACGCTATGTGTTAGTTATGTGTAAAGCCTACGTGACTTATCTGTATTCGAGCCTGACTCAAAACTGGTAACCATGTTAGGACGTGGTGACCAGCGTGCTTGACCAAGTAAACTAAACTGCCGAGCAACCCAAGGTGAGTTCACAACTTAAAGCATGCATTCCTGGTGGATTGGGAAACGGAACTAAAAACAACACTATCCCCTTGTGAGGGATACAAACTTACTTTTCTTCCCTTGTTACTGGGATACAAACTTACTTTTCTTCCCTTGTTACTGGGATACAAACTTACTTTTCTTCCCTTGTTACTGGGAACAAACTTACTTACTTCCCTTGTTACTGGGAACTCTTGGTTAATTACAGTTTATACGGAATGCAACGAGCAACACTAAACGAAACCCTATCACTTAAGTCCCTACCATTAAATACCGATTAGTCGCCGGGGCCTGGCGAATGGGTTATTAGTTAATAGCGCTATTTAGGTGTAACCAGCCTCACACCGACCCTTGTTACTGGGAACGGGAGTGAACTAATGTACTCTGGCAAACCGTCAATGATGATAGAACATTGACAAACGGGGCACTGCGGAAACGCACGGTTAAGTAAGTATTCGGTATTGGAAAAACTGTTTAGTCGCTTACTTATGGGGTAGCTCCCCATCGCATGTATAAACGGATAAATTAACTGGTGAAACAAGTTTTTGGTAATTAAAACTGGACAACTCGTGGACTCGCCAACATTTTTGTTGATACCCTACTGCATGCTTTGCAGGTGCCCAGTGACTCAGGAGCTTGCAGCTTGGGAATGTGTAGTGGTCCTCTAACCCATGTGTTGGGTTTTAAATAATCTTGAACTATGAACTTTGTTTTGAAACTGTTTGGTTTATGCTTCCGCTGTTTACTTAAACCGTTATTTGAACTTAAACTTTTAAAACTTTGAACCATGATGTTTACTAACTAATGTGGTTGGTGAACACTTCTTCTATTGACCAATGCTCAGTATAATTGGTGGCTGGATCCTGGTCAGTCTCGCCTCCAAGCGGTGGTATTCCGCACGTGGATTTTGGGGGTGTGACAGATTAGTATCAGAGCCATTGGTTATAGTGAACTCGGTTTTAAAAGGAAAGTCTTTTTGAGAAAAACCAGACTATAACCCGTGACTCGTGACGACACTACACTCCAAGGGCAAGACTCAACATATTAGACCGCATAGCTCGGACTTGTGTTTACTTGCTTGTTTACTTTACGTTGATTGCTCTACTATACATACTAGTGTGCCTAATTAGATAGATACACATCCCTCTTCTATCTCATTCTCGCTACATTACGACATCACACTCATACTGTGTTTTCTGGCTATGAAGACAATGAGTGGACGCGGAAGAGGAAACGTTAACATGACTCAGGCTCAGTTCACTAACTTGCTCAACACGGTGGCTGCAGCTTTCGCAGCTCACCCTGGAGGTAAACTGGCTACTTTAGGATGTTTAGATCCTACCCCACATCGTCTTTTCACCTCTAAGCCTATTCGCTTCGCTTCTCACAACAGGTCAGCCTGCGCCTGCGCAGCCACGCGTTTGTACTTTCAAAACCTTCATGGATGGCAAGCCTCTCCCTTTCAACGGCACTGAGGGTGCCATAGGCCTTCTGCACTGGATTGAAAAGGCCGAAGCTGTCTTTGCTGTCTGCGAGTGTCCCCCTGCTAACTGGGTAAAGTTCGCGACTGGTACGCTTGAAGGAAACGCGCTTTCATGGTGGAAAGCACAGATTCAGATGCTTGGTCTGGAAACTGCTAATGCTACTGGGTGGGAAGATTTCAAGGACATGATCAAAGAGGAGTATTGTCACAGGGATGACATCCACAAACTCGAAAACGAATACTATGAACTCAAGATGGTTGGATCGGAGATTGAGACCTACACCAAGCAGTCCAACGACTATGCTGCACTTTGCCCAAACATGTCCCGACCTATGTATCGAAGGATCGAATTGTACATCAAGGGTTTGGTCCCAAAAATCCGGAGCCATGTAACCTCAGCCAACCTCAATACCATACAGCCCGTGGTCCGTCTTGCTCACAAACTCACCAATCAGGCTGTGGAGGAGGGCAAGTTGCCCAAGAGGATCAGTGCTACTGCCGGAACTTCTAGCGATAACAAAGGAAAGTGGGATGGAAGTCAGGGTAAGGATGCTAACCCCACTCAGGCCCCAGTTCAACAAAGGAAGACTGAAAGCAACAAGGGCCCTCAGCAACAGGGTGGCTATCGAGGAAACCACCCCAAGTGTAACAAATGTAACCGACACCACAGTGGGCCATGTGGCAGAAGTCAATGTCAGCGATGCAACAAGATGGGGCATGAAGCCAAAGACTGCAGGAGCCAGTTCCCAGCTAGGCAGAATCAGCATCAACCATAGCAACATCAGCAGTAAGGAAACAACCGTGAATGCTACAAATGTGGGGCAATAGGGCACATGCGAAAGGATTGCCCTCAGCTGAACCAGAATCACAACAACAATAATCGAGGTGCGGGAAACAACGACAATAACCAGGGAGCTGGAAACAATGCAAGGGCATTCGTGATTGGGGCTGCCGAAGCAAGGAACGACCCCAACGTGGTGGCGGGTAAGTTCCTACTTAATGACCGTTATGTTTCCATATTATTTGATTCTGGAGCAGATGCTAGTTATGTATCCCTACGTATTAGTAAGAAGCTTAAGTCCACTCTTACGCCGTTAAGCTCTAAGCACATCGTTGAAATAGCTAATGGTAGAAACCTCGAGGCCTCACACGTTATTCATAACTGCAAACTAGAATTGTCCGGTCAGACCTTCCGTATCGATCTCTTCCCCATCATTCTCGGAAGCTTCGACGTCGTCATTGGTATGGATTGGCTATCCAAGCATCGAGCTGAAATCCTCTGCCAAGAGAAAGCTGTTCGTATTCCCCGTCCTCCTGGCAAACCCCTTATCGTCCAAGGCGACAAAAGCGGAGAAGTCATAGGCATCATTTCGTTCTTAAAAGCCCAGAAGTGTTTACGAAAGGGGCACATTGCTATCTTAGCACTTGTTGCCGACACGCAGAAAAAGGAAAGCAGGATTGAAGATTTTCCAGTTGTACGCGACTATCCTGAGGTTTTTCCTAAAGAACTACCTGGACTTCCTCCACACCGTCAAGTCGAATTTCAAATCGAGCTAGCTCCCAGAGCAGCACCTATAGCTCGTGCACCTTATCGTCTAGCTCCCGCAGAACTCAAGGAACTTTCTACTCAACTACAAGAACTTTTGGACAAAGGTTTTATCCGTCCTAGCTCATCACCCTGGGGAGCCCCAGTGCTCTTTGTCAAAAAGAAGGATGGCACATTCCGAATGTGCATTGATTACCGCGAACTGAACAAGGTTACCATCAAGAATCGTTATCCACTTCCCCGTATCGATGATCTATTCGACCAGCTGCAAGGGTCGAGCTATTATTCCAAGATCGATCTGCGGTCGGGTTATCACCAGCTGAGAGTCCGCGATGAGGACATCTCTAAGACTGCTTTCAGAACCCGCTATGGTCACTACGAATTCCTTGTTATGCCTTTCGGAATGACCAACGCACCTGCGATCTTCATGGATCTCATGAACCGAGTGTGCAAACCCTACCTCGACAAGTTCGTAATTGTGTTTATTAACGACATCCTTATCTACTCGAAGAGTCAAGAGGAGCATGAACAACATCTGCGTCTTATTCTCGAACTCCTTCGCAATGAGCAACTGTATGCCAAATTCTCGAAATGTGATTTCTGGCTTAGAGAAGTCCATTTCCTTGGGCACATAGTCAATCAGGATGGGATTCATGTTGACCCCGCTAAGATCGAAACCATTAAGAATTGGCCTATACCTAAGACTCCGACCGAAGTTCGCCAATTCTTGGGATTGGCAGGGTACTATCGAAGATTTATCAAGGGATTTTCTAAGATCGCTCAACCACTTACGACCCTCACCCAGAAGGGTGTTGCGTACAAATGGAGTGATGCTCAGGAATCTGCCTTTCAGGAACTAAAGAAGCACCTCTGTAGTGCTCCTATTCTTTCCTTACCTGAAGGTACCGACGACTTTGTTGTCTACTGCGACGCTTCCATTCAAGGACTTGGTTGCGTGTTGATGCAACGCGAGAAGGTTATTGCTTACGCTTCGCGACAGCTCAAGATCCACGAACGGAACTACACGACACATGACTTAGAATTCGGAGCTGTGGTCTTCGCGCTCAAGATTTAGAGGCACTACTTGTACGGTACCAAGTGCATGATTTACACTGATCACAAGAGTCTCCAGCACATAATGGAACAAAAGGAGTTGAATATGCGGCAACGCCGATGGGTCGAACTCCTAAATGACTACGAGTGTGCAATTAAATATCATCTAGGCAAGGCTAATGTGGTGGCAGATGCCCTCAGCAGGAAGGAAACCAAACCTAAGCGTGTTCGTGCTTTACAGGTCACCATCCACTCGAACCTCCCTAAGCAAATCCGAAACGCTCAGGTCGAAGCGTTGAAAGCCGAGAACGTCAGGGCTGAGTACCTGCGAGGATCAAGGAAACGGCTAGAACAAAAAGAAGATGGTGCTTACTCCGTAAACGGGCGTATATGGGTCCCACTTTATGGAGAATTACGCGAGCTCGTAATGGATGAAGCCCATAAGTCCCGTTACTCAGTGCATCCTGGTTCGGATAAGATGTACCACGACTTAAAGACTACATACTGGTGGCCTAGCATGAAAGCCCACATAGCAACCTATGTCAGAAAATGTTTGACTTGTGCAAGAGTCAAGGCTGAGTATTAGAAACCATCGGGCCTACTTCAACAGCCAGAAATCCCGCAATGGAAATGGGAGCAAATTTCCATGGATTTTGTTACTGGCCTGCCTAGGTCTCAACGCGGAAATGACACCATTTAGGTGATAGTGGATCGATTAACTAAATCTGCCCACTTTTTGGCTATTAAAGAAACAGACAAGTTCTCTACCTTAGCAGAGGTATACTTAAAGGAAGTGGTTTCGAAGCATGGGGTGCCGACCTCTATTATTTCCGATCGAGACGCGCGTTTTACTTCTGAGTTGTGGCAAGCTATGCACAAATCCTTTGGCTCACGTTTAGACATGAGCACCGCTTATCATCCACAAATGGATGTGCAGTCTGAACGCACCATCTAAACACTTGAAGACATGCTTAGGGCACGTGTAATCGATTTTGGCAAGGGCTGGGAAAAACATCTACCCTTAGTGGAATTCTCCTACAATAACAGCTACCACACCAGCATACAGGCAGCACCCTTTGAGGCATTGTACGGTCGTAAATACCGATCGCCTCTTTGCTGGGCAGAAGTTGGTGACAGCCAGATCACAGGTCCAGAACTTGTGGTAGACACTACGGAAAAGATTGCCCAGATTTGACAACGCATGGCGGCAGCTCGTGATCGTCAGAAGAGCTACGCTGATAAGGATAGGAAACCACTAGAGTTCCAGGTTGGTGACCGGGCTCTACTTAAAGTCTCACCCTGGAAGGGTGTGGTTCGTTTTGGAAAACAGGGCAAGCTTAATCCGCGATACGTCGGACCATTCGAAATTACCGAAAAGATCGGTAAGGTCGCTTACAGATTGAATCTGCCTGAAGAACTGAGTGCTGTGCACAACGTCTTCCACGTGTCTAATCTGAAGAAGTGTCTGTCAGATGAAACACTCGTCATTCCTTTCAAAGAACTCACTATTGACGAACAGCTACACTTTACTGAGGAACCGATTGAGATCACGGATCGAGAGATCAAAACCCTCAAACGTAGCCAGATACCTCTTGTACGAGTTCGTTGGAACTCGCGACGTGGCCCAGAGTTTACTTGGGAGCGGGAAGACCAGATGAAGCGCAAGTATCCCCAATTGTTCCCAAATGAAACTCCCAGCACTGAAGCTACAACCGAATTTCAGGACGAAATTCCAAACAAACGGGGGGATGATGTGACACCCCGTTGAAATGTTCTCACTTATACTAGCTTGTCAGTGGCTGCCTTAACTTTCGGGACGAAAGTTCTTAAAACTTGGGGATAATGTGACACTCTAGGTTTTCCCGAGCAAATACCTTGTAATTACATTGTGTGTATATATGTTATTAAATGGAAGTTGTGTTTTATCTTCATGTTCTATGTGATCCTTGCACTGAGTATGTATATGTAGTATATATATATATGTATGTAGTGGGCCGAGACCGCGAACCCGACTCGAGACCACTCGGTCTCGAGTAAACAGTTGGGCCGATTGGGCCGCACCCCTCCTTTAACCCATCCGAAAGCCCCTTAGGGTGCACCAACATGGAACGGGTATATAAACTATGTTGATGGCCAACCTTGCCACTTTTCAATCACCATCCCTTCACACTCTCCTACACACTCTCCTACATTCTCTCTCACTAGAACCCTAACAATCAAGCATCACCCCTCCCCTCTTTTCTCTCGGATCCAACCGGCAATACTAGGACTCTCGGTTCAAGTTCGAGATCATCACTCGGAAGTTTGCTCATTGATTCTTCATACCCTCAACATCTAGCCGGTTAGTATCTTGTAGTTATTGGTTAAAGTGAATGACAAGTCATGAGTTTATATCAACCGGTTAGTGTTATTAGATGCTCACTAGGTGTTTATGTGAAGAATGGTGTGACTTGCTTTGAATGATTAAATGATGGATGAATTGTGAGAACTCTTGTATGATAATGAGTTGCAAAGATATTTGAATGATGAATGTATGGGAAGCTTTTGATCATCCGATTTAGGTTAGAAGCTATAGGACAAATGTTGTTTTGATAATAATATGCAAGGTTGTCATGACATATAGATTGTATGAATACATATTCCTGTTTTGAGTTAAACGCATGCCAGATTTAAGATGTAAATGATCATGTTTGCAAAGTGAAGAAAACCCTAGATGAAGAACTTGTTGAATGTGATATGAATATTCAAAATTTGCAATGTTTGATCTATTTGATTAGGATGTTAGAGAACAAAACATGTTTGTAAACCCCCATTGGTTAGTACACCAAATCATGAAATCGGAATTCTATTGGCTAGTACAATTCTTGGAAGGGTTCTAGAAACAGCAGGTGTGCGAGTCGAGACCTCTGGTTTCGACTCGAGACCATCTAGTGATCACTCGAGACCGCAGTGATTGCGACTCGAGACCCTGACTAAACAACTCGAGACAGACTTCAGGAACTCGAGACCATCGAGGTCTCGACTCGAGATCTTCTGATGGCGACTCGAGACTGGACTCGAGATCCCTGAGGTTGCGACTCAGACCTGCACTACTCGAGACTAGAGGTCCATGACTCGAGACCTCCCGGTTGTGACTCGAGACCGCGTGTTCTCGAGTCGAGACCACATTGTCTCGACTGGGCTGCTTACTTAAGTTATTGGGCCACAATGTGAATTGTCTGGGCTGCATGTTTGACTGAACCATGTGCTATCTGTAACTGTTTAATCGTTAGGCCAGGCCCAATGACGTGATTTGTACGCTATGTCTTAGTTATGTGTAAAGCCTACGTGACTTATCTGTATTCGAGCCTGACCCAAAACTGGTAACCATGTTAGGACGTGGTGACCAGCGTGCTTGACCAAGTAAACTAAACTGCCGAGCAACCCAAGGTGAGTTCACAACTTAAAGCATGCATTCCCGGTGGATTGGGAAACGGAACTAAAAACAACACTATCCCCTTGTGAGGGATACAAACTTACTTTTCTTCCCTTGTTACTGGGATACAAACTTACTTTTCTTCCCTTGTTACTTGGATACAAACTTACTTTTCTTCCCTTGTTACTGGGATACAAACTTACTTTTCTTCCCTTGTTACTGGGAACAAACTTACTTACTTCCCTTGTTACTGGGAACTCTTGGTTAATTACGGTTTATACGGAATGCAACGAGCAACACTAAACGAAACTCTATCACTTAAGTCCCTACCATTAAATACCGATTAGTCGCCAGGGCCTGGCGAACGGGTTATTAGTTAATAGCGCTATTTAGGTGTAACCAGCCTCACACCGACCTTTGTTACTGGGAACGGGAGTGAACTAATGTACTCTGGCAAACCGTCAATGATGATAGAACATTGACAAACGGGGCACTGCGGAAACGCACGGTTAAGTAAGTATTCGGTATTGGAAAAACTGTTTAGTCGCTTACTTATGGGGTAGCTCCCCATCGCATGTATAAACGGATAAATTAACTGGTGAAACAAGTTTTTGGTAATTAAAACTGGACAACTCGTGGACTCGCCAACATTTTTGTTGATACCCTACTGCATGCTTTGCAGGTGCCCAGTGACTCAGGAGCTTGCAGCTTGGGAATGTGTAGTGGTCCTCTAACCCATGTGTTGGGTTTTAAATAATCTTGAACTATGAACTTTGTTTTGAAACTGTTTGGTTTATGCTTCCGCTGTTTACTTAAACCGTTATTTGAACTTAAACTTTTAAAACTTTGAACCATGATGTTTACTAACTAATGTGGTTGGTGAACACTTCTTCTATCGACCAATGCTCAGTATAATTGGTGGCTGGATCCTGGTCAGTCTCGCCTCCAAGCGGTGGTATTCCGCACGTGGATTTTGGGGGTGTGACAGATTAGTATCAGAGCCATTGGTTATAGTGAACTCGGTTTTAAAAGGAAAGTCTTTTTGAGAAAAACCAGACTATAACCCGTGACTCGTGACGACACTACACTCCAAGGGCAAGACTCAACATATTAGACCGCATAGCTCGGACTTGTGTTTACTTGCTTGTTTACTTTACGTTGATTGCTCTACTATACATACTAGTGTGCCTAATTAGATAGATACACATCCCTCTTCTATCTCATTCTCGCTACATTACGACATCACACTCATACTGTGTTTTCTGGCTATGAAGACAATGAGTGGACGCGGAAGAGGAAACGTTAACATGACTCAGGCTCAGTTCACTAACTTGCTCAACACGGTGGCTGCAGCTTTCGCAGCTCACCCTGGAGGTAAACTGGCTACTTTAGGATGTTTAGATCCTACCCCCACATCGTCTTTTCACCTCTAAGCCTATTCGCTTCGCTTCTCACAACATGTCAGCCTGCGCCTGCGCAGCCACGCGTTTGTACTTTCAAAACCTTCATGGATGGCAAGCCTCTCCCTTTCAACGGCACTGAGGGTGCCATAGGCCTTCTGCACTGGATTGAAAAGGCCGAAGCTGTCTTTGCTGTCTGCGAGTGTCCCCCTGCTAACTGGGTAAAGTTCGCGACTGGTACGCTTGAAGGAAACGCGCTTTCATGGTGGAAAGTACAGATTCAAATGCTTGGTCTGGAAACTGCTAATGCTACTGGGTGGGAAGATTTCAAGGACATGATCAAAGAGGAGTATTGTCACAGGGATGACATCCACAAACTCGAAAACGAATACTATGAACTCAAGATGGTTGGATTGGAGATTGAGACCTACACCAAGCAGTCCAACGACTATGCTGCACTTTGCCCAAACATGTCCCGACCTATGTATCGAAGGATCGAATTGTACATCAAGGGTTTGGTCCCAGAAATCCGGAGCCATGTAACCTCAGCCAACCTCAATACCATACAGCCCGTGGTCTGTCTTGCTCACAAACTCACCAATCAGGCTGTGGAGGAGGGCAAGTTGCCCAAGAGGATCAGTGCTACTGCCGGAACTTCTAGCGATAACAAACGAAAGTGGGATGGAAGTCAGGGTAAGGATGCTAACCCCACTCGCCATTGATTTTCTTGACTGTATAGCTCTTAAATGTCAACATATACACGTGTGATTTAGTTTACGAAGATTTTTCAATGCCGGCAACCTCGATCAGAGAGTAAAAAAGGCGTAAGGTTCACAATGGTGTAAAATAAAAATGGGATATATCAGGCTAGGATTCAAGTTACAGGAACAAGGGCCAAACCAACCACTCAAGAATGGAATCGTCGAGCGAAAACACTTGACAACCTCCTTGAAGCAGCTTTTCTTGCCACCAGACCTTTCTCCATCAATAAGGAATCTGATTCGGTCACTAAACACATTCCTTAAATAGTAGCCATTTTTTGAGTGTTTATTTTTTTGGTGTTTAATCCGCATATGTATCACCATTGCTGTTGATTTTCTTGACTGTATATCTCTTAAATGTCAACATATACACGTGTGATTTAGTTTACGAAGATTTTTCAATGCCGAGAATCTCGATCAGAGAGTAAAAAAGGCGTAAGGTTCACAATGGTGTAATACTAAAATGGGATATACCGGGCTAGGATTCGAGTTACAGGAACAAGGGCCAAACCAACCACCCAAGAATGGAATATTCGAGCGAAAACATTTGACAACCTTCTGGAAGCTGCTTTTCTTACCACCAGACCTTTCTCCATCAATTAGCAATCTGAGGCCGTCACTAAACACATTCCTTAAATTGTAGCCATTTATTGAGTGTTTATTTTTTGGTGTCTAATCTGCATATATATCACCATTGCTCTTGATTTTCTTGACTGTATATCTCTTAAATGTCAACATATACACGTGTGATTTAGTTTACGAAGATTTTTCAATGCCGAGAATCTCGATCGGAGAGTAAAAAAGGCTTAAGGTTCGCAATGGTGTAAAACTAAAATGGGATATACCGGGCTAGGATTCGAGTTACAGGAACAAGGGTCAAACCAACCACCCAAGAATGGAATCGTCGAGCAGAAACACTTGACAACCTCATGTCAGAAGCTTTTCTTGCCACCAGACCTTACTCCATCAATTAGAAATCTGATGCCGTCACTAAACACATTCCTTAAATTGTAGCCATTTTTTGGGTGTTTATTTTTTGGTGTCTAATCCATATATATATCACCATTGCCCTTGATTTTCTCGACTGTATATCTCTTAAATGTCAACATATACACGTGTGATTTAGTTTACAAAGATTTTTCAATGCCGAGAACCTCGATCAGAGAGTAAAAAAGGCGTAAGGTTCACAATGGTGTAAAAATAAAAAGGGATATACCGGGCTAGGATTCGAGTTACAGGAACAAGGGCCAAACCAACCACCCAATAATGGAATCGTCGAGCGAAAACACTTAACAACCTCTTGGAAGCAGCTTTTCTGCCACCAGACCTTTCTCAATCAATTAGGTATCTGATGCCGTCACTAAACACATTCCTTAAATTGTAGCCATTTTTTGAGTGTTTATTTTTGGTGTCTAATCCGCATATATATCACCATTGCACTTGATTTTCTTGACTGTATATCTCTTAAATGTCAACATATACACGTGTGATTTAGTTTACGAAGATTTTTCAATGCCGAGAATGTCACACCCCCAAAAATACCACAAGCGGAAACCCCCGCGAGGCGTGTGACGTACCAGGATCTAGCCACTAATCACATTGAACCATATACATATAAGATAAAATAAAACCTTCGTTAAATCTAAATGTATAATTCAAACAGCATTTAATAAAGTCAACATGTTCAGCGGAAGCATAATAGTTTGTTTGAATTAAGTGTTCAACATTGCAACATTGAGAAGCGTTCCAAATGCCACGACCCATGACCGCTCCAGCTTCCCAGACAACAAGTTCCATGACAGTGTACCTACGGTACTGCAAGCATGTAGAATAAGTGTATCAGACAGGCTGGTGAGTTCACAGTTTGTTTTATCCATTTAATACCAAGTAGTGACGTATGATGTGTGTTGGTGCATATTTCTGACAATAGCTTAGATTTGGTCTTTGGATATGCCACACCCCCAAAATCCACATGCGGAGTACCACCTCTTGGAGGCGTGACTGACCAGGATCTTAGCCACCAAATCACATTGAACTCATGAGTATATTAAATAAAACTTTCTTTTATTAACAATAAGGGTTACAACGTTACAATATATCACAGTTTACAGTGAAAGCATATATAGTTCGTTAAGTGTTTATAAACCACATGTGATAGCTCTTAGTCTTCTTTTGCGTTTCCATGTAACTCGACCCATGATCACTCCAGCTTCCCAGACAGCAAGTTCCATTGATTAGCACCTAAAGGCCTGAAAGGCATGTAACAATGAGTCAACAACAAAGTTGAGCGAGTTCACAGTTGGTTATTTAGTTATAGTGTTCGTAAATCATATGTTTATTTCGTAAACCATGTACTGTATTAATCTGTATTGCGGTTTCCCAAACGTGTTTGCGATGATTAGTGGGGGCTTCCTATGTGTATCGTATTAATCCGTATCGCGGTTTCCTAAACATGTTTGCGATGATTAGTGGGGGCTTCCCATGTGTATTACTTGACTAGTCGTATCCGTACGTGCCCTTCTTGATCCAAGGACCGTAGCAAGTATGAGTGTACGTAGGTTTTACGTACGTGCCCTTCAATCCGAGGACAGTAGTAAGTATGAGTGTACGTAGGTTTTACGTACATGCCCTTCCCAACCCGAGGACAGTGAAAAGTAGTTTAATAGTAATGATAGTACGAGTAGTTATTCAATCCCATTCCCAACCCACCGGGAATCCCATGCCTTAGGAGTGTGAACTCACCTCGGTTTGCTCGGTAAAATTAAAGTGCGTATTTTCCAGTTGGTTAATTAATCCCTGTTGTGGTTATCAATAACAGTTAGTTCCGTACACACGTGATATATGTGTTCTTTTGTATTTATTTCACAGACTACAAATAAGCAAAACGCACATCATCACGCAAGTCTTAGCAAGTATATGAATCCTATTTACAATCACATTACTAGTTCATATCATATCTTATCACCAAATAGCTCAGTTGACATTTAAGTACACACATTAACGGTGACAAGAAATCATACATATCTCATGAACACATAAGCAAGACAATTCTAAAGTGCAACCTAAATGAGACACCCTTAGTGCCCTTAATACTGAAATCGGCCCAATTTAACTAACCAATCTACCAAGTATATCAATTGATGGTGTTAAACGGTCCAATAAGTGTTAAGTATTGAATTGAGGTGTTCGGCCCATTTAATGTTTGTCAGGTCCACTAACATTTAATTGTGTCGACACATTGTTTTGATTAGATAAAATAATCACATGATATTCTAAAAGGTTTCAAAACTGCATGTGAACATTAAATACAAGAGGTCCAATAAAAATCAACATCATTCATTACAAGTTCTTCATTATCACAAAAACACACTCTGATCTAGGAATCATAAAAAGTTTTAGAACAAACAGTAATGTTTATAAACTAACCAAAAGTGCAAGAGGTGAAGGGGCTACCGTTGCTCGCTACCACTACGATGATCCGAATTGGAGTTCCGGCGGTCCGCCGCTGTCGTCGGCTCCGCCACTACCACCTCTGTTGCAACCAGCGGGTGTCGCCACCACCTACTCAGCTACAACTCGAACCAGAAAAACATGTATGTGCAAGCCGTACCCCAACCCATAGCCTGACAGTCACCGTCGTAGCCCGACGGCCACCGCCGCCGCCTCCGTCTCGGAACCCAGTCCTTCCCGACATCGCCGTCGGTTGTCATCTCCCGCTCCTGCCTCTCTCTCTCTAATCCCGTTTGCGTGTGATAGTACAAAGGAGGAAATAGGAACTCATGTTCACGGGTGTGTGTGTGGGGAAACGAAACAAGAAGGAAGAGAGGTTTTGTGGGAGCTTGTTCAGACTGAAAGAAAAGGGGTGGGGTTTACTGCCGTCAATCGTTTAGGGGGTATAGGGTTGGCAATAATACTAAGTTATATCCTACAACAATTGTATTTACGTAAACATGAAGAGAAGGAGGGGATTGGGCCGATTTTGTTTAAAGATGGTGGATTGGGCCGATAACTACTAGACACAAACTATTCCAACCCATTTGGTATATTAAAGGCAATCGTATATCTGATTATTTGTATGGCAGTTTTAGAAATCATAATGTTCAATCAAACACCTTGACCATCTATCATGCACAATCAACTATTTATTCATACAATTATTTGCTTTGCATACTACCTCAATAACCATTTGATTACTATATGACCATCATGCACACAAGGTTTTTCTTATTATGATAACATGCTAGTCTAGTTCCTCATTCAACCAGATTCTAATTTCATCGCACACGACATCATGGCATGGGCCGAAAGGGGTTTTAAAGTGTGTACGGTGATGTGGGTTGCGGCCCAAATACCTGTGTGGTTCAACTACACTCTCCGACATACTAAAATACGTTTACACTTGACAATAATAACCTAGCAAAACATTTGACCAAATGTTTAATGTTTAACAGAAATGTGGAATGAGAGAATTACGGAAAGTTAGGATCACGAGATTAAATAACGTTAAACCTGAAAGTTCGGGTTGTCACATCATCCCCAAGTTGAAAGAAATTTCGTCCCGAAATTTGGCACGTAGTTACTGAGGAAGCTAGATAGGTTGCATGGTTTCCTGGTTTTCCTGGGGTGTCACATCATCCCCCCGTTGGTTTGGAATTTCGTCCCGAAATTCCGCAGTAGCTTCAGCCTCAGTAGTGGTTTCATTTGATGTTCTCGTTCCCAGGTAAATTCTGGGCCACGACGGGAGTTCCAACGAACTCGAGCAATAGGTATCCTGGTGCGTTTGAGAATCTTGACCTCCCGGTCCAAGATTTCCACTGGTTCTTCGACAAATCGCAACTGATCGTCGATGGTGAGCTCCTTGAAAGGAACTGTGAGGGTTTCATCTGACAAACACTTCTTCAGATTCGATAAATGGAATACGTTTTGAACTCCACTGAGTTCTTCGGGTAGATTAAACCTGTAGGCCACCTTGCCAGTTCTCTCAGCGATTTCAAAAGGTCCAACATATCGCGGGTTATGTTTGCCTCGTGTACCAAAACGAACTACACCTTTCCAAGGTGAGACCTAAAGTAGTACTCGATCCCCAACCTGGAACTCGAGTGGTTTCCTTCGCTTATCAGCGTAGCTTTTCTGACGGTCACGAGCTGCCGCCATCCGTTGTCGTATCTGAGCAATCTTCTCTGTTGTATCTACTACAAGTTCTGGGCCAGCGATTTGACTGTCGCCAACCTCTGCCCAACAAAGAGGTGATCGGCATTTCCGTCCGTACAAAGCCTCGAACGGAGCAGCCTGGATGCTGGTGTGGTAACTGTTGTTATACGAAAACTCCACTAAAGGGAGGTGTCTTTCCTAGCCGTTGCCAAAGTCGATTTCACGTGCTCGAAGCATGTCTTCAAGAGTTCGGATGGTGCGCTCAGTCTGCCCATCCGTTTGTGGATGATATGCTGTGCTCGTGTCTAGACGTGAGCCAAAGGGTTTGTGCATCGCTTGCCACAAATCAGATGCAAATCGTGGGTTTCGATCAGAGGTAATGGGAGTTGGCACCCCGTGCCTAGCAACCACTTCTTTCAGATAGATGACTGCAAGTGTAGAAAACTTATCCGTTTCTTGATAGCTAGAAAGTGTGCTGGTTACCCGAGACAATCAACGATCATCCAGGTGATATTGTTTCCGTTTCGAGTTGTAAGTAGACTAGTGACCAAATCCATGGTAGTCTGTTTTCGCTTTCCATAAAGGTGCTTCTGGTTGCTAACACTTCACCTTGATTTTTCCACAGTCAAACATCATTCCCATATCTAGCTAGGTGGGCCTTCATGTCTGATGACCGGTACAAAGTTCGTAAATCCGAATGTCTCTCATTAAAATCCCAGGTGGCTAGAATGTCGAAGCTGGTGTGCTTGCTCAACGCGAGCTCCCTACAGTTGCCGTGTAATGGGGCCCTCATTCGTTTCAGGAAGTAGCGAGTATCGTCCGACTGGTCAAAGATTGCTTCTCCACGCCCCGCATGGGTTCAAATTGAAATTCCTCTTCCTTCAGTCCTCCAGTTTGAACAGAGCGAGTCTGATTCGATAAGTTAGAGTCGATAGCGAGCTGCAGAGCTCGTGTACGTTCAGGTTTAGCAGTCGCACTCATCTAGAAGTTCCGTCCAGCGATGCCATTACATGCTTTAGCTCTTTCGAACATCGGCACATGGGAGGCCCTTGCGATCAGTCTAAATAGCGCATCTGGTACCGTCCAAGTGATGCCTCCATCCAAAATCCCGATGCCATGGTTTTCACCGTCAGTCTAGTGTGTCGCGTAGTTCCTCTTTGTAACTCCTTCACGTACGTCATCACTCCTTCGTGTTGTGTCGATGTGCAGCTGGGACTCTGATTCGGACCATAAGGATGTTCCAATGAATCACCCGCATACTCAGGTAAAACGATGCTCAGAGCATTGCAGAGTCGGGATTCGAAAGCTGAAAGGACGTCCTCCTGTATTGTCTTTCACGAACACAGCACCCTGCTGTGCTAGAGAGGTTTAACCTGTGCGACCTTTGAAAATCCCGTGATTTACCTGCGATAGTATAAAGTGAGACCAAGAAATTGCTGTGTCCACGAAGGATTCTTTGGTGTCGATCAGTTTTCCAACCAAGACGGATCTTAGCAGGATCCACGTGCATCCCTACTTCGCTGATTATATATCCAAAAGATACCACTCCATCCCAGAAATTATTTTTAACAAGACTTTGAGCGGTGAGGCTCCTCCCTCAGAAGTTCTAACAATAAGATATAAATGCCACCCATGGCGTTCCATTCTCCTGGTCAGGATTCAGAGTGTTGTCAACAAATCCGGTCGATTTATGTGATCCCTGAAGCCGCTGGTGTGTGGGTTAACTCAATGATCATGATGCATATCGTTGAAATGGCCGCATTACATTCGACATGATGTTCTAAGAGTATTCTCCCCTTGGACTACCATCTGACGATAGTTCGCTCACTAGCCAATCCTCGAGTGGAAGCTTGCTCCTCGCAATTGATCGACAAGTTTTCAATACGTGGCCGAGGCAAACGGTTCTTGACTGCCACCTTTTTGAGTTCTCGATAATCAGTACGCATATGAAAAGGCTTCTCTTCATGGGTATAGCGAGGGCTCCTTAAAGCAAAATCTCCTGTCCGACAGTTCCTATAGTTGGTTAATTAGCTCCTGCAACCTTCCTGGTGCAAAACGGTAAGGGGTACGAGTAGTTAGAACTGCCTCTGACGTGAGGTCAAACTGAGTTCCTACCTAACAGTTGTAGAGACATTCCTGGAAGTTCCTCGGTCAGCACATAGAGGATAATCACGAGTAGCTGGTGGATCCTCGATCCTCGCGTCTATAACAATTGCCACATAGAGGGGTAATCCCTTCGTAGACACTCTTGGCTCTCATTGCTGACATACCACTAACCATTGCGCCACTCTAACGCGTTGGAATAGATAACAATCCTCCATGAAGGAGAGGGATACGTAGAATTGTCTCCTCACAGGGTACATCTATCAAGGATATTAGAAGAAGGTCGTTGTCGAACACTTGTCCTACAAGGTCGTGTCTGCATCCCAATGATCATATGAGGTTTCCGTTATCTTGCCATCAGCCGACTCCACAACAGGTTCAAACTCCTAGGAGCATCCAGGTCAAACGGAACAGAGACGAAGCGGATTGCTACTCATACTACCTACCATGTCGTGAAAGTCCTGACGTCGCCCACGCCGATTCTAAATGTCCTTCCCAGAGCATCATTTCTGGTGTTGCTGTTTTCATTACTAGGATTTCAAATACTGTCATTGTTCCTTTGATCGTTGTCCTCTTATCTTAACCATGGCCAATCCGTGTTGTGGGCACCTTTATTTCCTTACTGTAGGTTAAGGTTACGAATACCTTGTAGTCGCTGTGACTGCTGCTCCCAATGTCATTGCTCGAAACGAAGCCCTACGATTCTTCACCATCATTGTCCATCTTTTCACATTCTGAGCTACGTCCTAAAGCGCTACTCACTGCGCTGGCAGTTACGCATACCACACTAAGGTCAATTATCATCACTTATGCTTCGATTGATTCGTAAAAGTTAACTCCCATGGGTCGCTGACAAAGGTTAAGGATTTGATTGAAGTCAATTCGCTGGTGTTCATTGCCGGTAATCAGGGTCGTCAAAATACTGAGGTCGGTAAAGTGCTACGCTCATCCTCCTGTCCACCGATGTTGCAAGTGGTTCGAGTAATGCACAATATGTTGCGGGAGTGTTGCAGAAGTGATCGCACTTCAGAATCCGAAACGTCAAGACGTTACGTTCCAGCAAGTGAGAAAGATGTCGATCAATCGTTCGACGCTGCGTCATCCAACACATGGATGCTCGTATAAGCAACTAACGTTCTACACGGTTCGCTGAGCTCAGAAGGGTGTTCAGGTAACACTCGATAGCATCGAGTTTCGAAAGGATCCAAAGATAAATGAAAAGTTTACGCTTGAGTTTGAGTAGGGGACAATTACTGCTATGACCCCTATAGGTTTGTTATGTTTCTCATTGATTAATTAACAGAACAGAACCCCTTTTCTACTTGTTAAGCCTCACTGGGATTCACATGCACCCCACATTATTATTATGTGTGCACCCACAATAATATTGTGATTTGCATGCTCATCTCAGCTCCTCTTAACTCATGTCAAATGGTTCCCCAAACTCGAGTAGCAATCAAAGGGTATCACGAAGCGTAAGTCTTGAAGGTTTAGGGAATTACCACCCTATCAGTCTCATAATACGTGCAAGTGTACATGAATTCATATTGTTTGTGCTAAACGTGCAATCACATGCAATATCGTATGTAGGTGTTCACTAGTTATGTAGTACAATGAGTATATGAGAGACGAACCTTGCAATCTGGAGCTGAGTGTCATGGTCGTATTCACGTCTTTAGAACTGTCCGGTTATAGTCTGGTTTTACAAAAACATTTCCCCCTTTTTAAATAAAACCAAGTTCACTATAACCAATGGCTCTGATACCAATCTGTCACACCCCCAAAATCCACATGCGGAGTACCACCGCTTGGAGGCGTGACTGACCAGGATCTTAGCCACCAAATCACATTGAACTCATGAGTATATTAAATAAAACTTTCTTTTATTAACAATAAGGGTTACAACGTTACAGTATATCACAGTTTACAGCGGAAGCATATATAGTTCGTTAAGTGTTTATAAACCACATGTGATAGCTCTTAGTCTTGTTTTGCGTTTCCATGTAACTCGACCCATGATCACTCCAGCTTCCCAGACAGCAAGTTCCATTGATTAGCACCTAAAGGCCTGCAAGGCATGTAACAACGAGTCAACAACAAAGTTGAGTGAGTTCATTGTTGGTTGTTTAGTTATAGTGTTCGTAAATCATATGTTTATTTCGTAAACTATGTACTGTATTAATTTGTATCGCGGTTTCCCAAACGTGTTTGCGATGATTAGTGGGGGCTTCCCATGTGTATCGTATTAATCCGTATCGCGGTTTCCCAAACATGTTTGCGATGATTAGTGTGGGCTTCCCATGTGTATTACTTGACTAGTCGTATCCGTATGTGCCCTTCTTGATCCAAGGACCGTAGCAAGTATGAGTGTACGTAGGTTTTACGTACGTGCCCTTCAATCCGAGGACAATAGTAAGTATGAGTGTACGTAGGTTTTACGTACGTGCCCTTCCCAACCCGAGGACAGTGAAAAGTAGTTTAATAGTAATGATAGTACGAGTAGTTATTCAATCCCATTCCCAACTGACCGGGAATCCCATGCCTTAGGAGTGTGAACTCACCTCGGTTTGCTCGGTAAGATTAAAGTGCGTATTTTCCAGTTGGTTAATTAATCCCTGTTGTGGTTATCAATAACAGTTAGTTCCGTACACACGTGATATATGTGTTCTTTTGTATTTATTTCACAGACTACAAATAAGCAAAACTCACATCATCACGCAAGTCTTAGCAAGTATATGAATCCTATTTACAATCACATTACTAGTTCATATCATATCTTATCACCAAATAGCTCAGTTGACATTTAAGTACACACATTAACGGTGACAAGAAATCATACATATCTCATGAACACATAAGCAAGACAATTCTAAAGTGCAACCTAAATGAGACACCCTTAGTGCCCTTAATACTGAAATCGGCCCAATTTAACTAACCAATCTACCAAGAATATCACTTGATGGTGTTAAACGGTCCAATAAGTGTTAAGTATTGAATTGAGGTGTTCGGCCCATTTAATGTTTGTCAGGTCCACTAACATTTAATTGTGTCGACACATTGTTTTGATTAGATAACACAATCACATGATATTCTAAAAGGTTTCAAAACTGCATGTGAACATTAAATACAAGAGGTCCAATAAAAATCAACATCATTCATTACAAGTTCTTCATTATCACAAAAACACACTCTGATCTAGGAATCATAAAAAGTTTTAGAACAAACAGTAATGGTTATAAACTATACAAAAGTGCAAGAGGTGAAGGGGCTACCGTTGCTCGCTACCACTACGATGATCCGAATTGGAGTTCCGGCGGTCCGCCGCTGTCGTCGGCTCCGCCACTACCACCTATGTTGCAACCAGCGGGTGTCGCCACCACCTACTCAGCTACAACTCGAACCAGAAAAACATGTATGTGCAAGCCGTACCCCAACCCATAGCCTGACCGTCACCGTCGTAGCCCGACGGCCACCGCCGCCGCCTCCGTCTCGGAACCCAGTCCTTCCCGACATCGCCGTCGGTTGTCATCTCCCGCTCCTGCCTCTCTCTCTCTCTCTCTAATCCCGTTTGCGTGTGATAGTACAAAGGAGGAAAAAGGAACTCATGTTCACGGGTGTGTGTGTGGGGAAATGAAACAAGAAGGAAGAGAGGTTTTGTGGGAGCTTGTTCAGACCGAAAGAAAGGGGGTGGGGTTTACTGCCGTCAATCGTTTAGGGGGTATAGCGTTTGCAATAATACTAAGTTATATCCTACAACAATTATATTTACGTAAACATGAAGAGAAGGAGGGGATTGGGCCGATTTTGTTTAAAGATGGTGGATTGGGCCGATAACTACTAGACACAAACTATTCCAACCCATTTGGTATATTAAAGGCAATCGTATATCTGATTATTTGTATGGCAGTTTTAGAAATCATAATGTTCAATCAAACACCTTGACCATCTATCATGCACAATCAACTATTTATTCATACAATTCTTTGCTTTGCATACTACCTCAATAACCATTTGATTACTATATGACCATCATGCACACAAGGTTTTTCTTATTATGATAACATGCTAGTCTAGTTCCTCATTCAACCAGATTCTAATTTCATCGCACACAACATCATGGCATTGGCCGAAAGGGGTTTTAAAGTGTGTACGGTGATGTGGGTTGCGGCCCAAATCCCTGTGTGGTTCAACTACACTCTCCGACATACTCAAATACGTTTACACTTGACAATAATAACCTAGCAAAACATTTGACCAAATGTTTAATGTTTAACAGAAATGTGGAATGAGAGAATTACGGAAAGTTAGGATCACGAGATTAAATAACGTTAAACCTGAAAGTTCGGGTTGTCACATCATCCCCAAGTTGAAAGAAATTTCGTCCCGAAATTTGGCACGTAGTTACTGAGGAAGCTAGATAGGTTGCATGGTTTCCTGGTTTTCCTGGGGTGTCACATCATCCCCCCGTTGGTTTGGAATTTCGTCCCGAAATTCCGCAGTAGCTTCAGCCTCAGTAGTGGTTTCATTTGATCTTCTCGTTCCCAAGTAAATTCTGGGCCACGACGGGAGTTCCAACGAACTCGAGCAATATTTATCCTGGTGCGTTTGAGAATCTTGACCTCCCGGTCCAAGATTTCCACTGGTTCTTCGACAAATCGCAACTGATCGTCGATGGTGAGCTCCTTGAAAGGAACTGTGAGGGTTTCATCTGACAAACACTTCTTCAGATTCGATAAATGGAATACGTTTTGAACTCCACTGAGTTCTTCGGGTAGATTCAACCTATAGGCCACCTTGCCAGTTCTCTCAGCGATTTCAAAAGGTCCAACATATCGCGGGTTAAGTTTGCCTCGTGTACCAAAACGAACTACACCTTTCCAAGGTGAGACCTAAAGTAGTACTCGATCCCCAACCTGGAACTCGAGTGGTTTCCTTCGCTTATCAGCGTAGCTTTTCTGACGGTCACGAGCTGCCGCCATCCGTTGTCGTATCTGAGCAATCTTCTCTGTTGTATCTACTACAAGTTCTGGGCCAGCGATTTGACTGTCGCCAACCTCTGCCCAACAAAGAGGTGATCGACATTTCCGTCCGTACAAAGCCTCGAACGGAGCACCCTGGATGCTGGTGTGGTAACTGTTGTTATACGAAAACTCCACTAAAGGGAGGTGTCTTTCCCAGCCGTTGCCAAAGTCGATTTCACGTGCTCGAAGCATGTCTTCAAGAGTTCGGATGGTGCGCTCAGTCTGCCCATCCGTCTGTGGATGATATGCTGTGCTCGTTTCTAGACGAGAGCCAACGGGTTTGTGCATCGCTTGCCACAAATCAGATGCAAATCATGGGTTGCGATCAGAGGTAATGGGAGTTGGCACCCCGTGCCTAGCAACCACTTCTTTCAGATAGATGACTGCAAGTGTAGAAAACTTATCCGTTTCTTGATGGCTAGAAAGTGTGCTGGTTACGCGAGACAATCAACGATCATCCAGGTGATATTGTTTCCGTTTCGAGTTGTAAGTAGACTAGTGACCAAACCCATGGTAGTCTGTTTTCGCTTTCCATAAAGGTGCTTCTGGTTGCTAACACTTCACCTTGATTTTTCCATATTCAAACATCATTCCCATATCTAGCTAGGTGGGCCTTCATGTCTGATGACCAGTACAAAGTTCATAAATCCGAATGTCTCTCATTAAAATCCCAGATGGCTAGAATGTCGAAGCTGGTGTGCTTGCTCAACGTGAGCTCCCTACAGTTGCCGTGTAATGGGGCCCTCATTCGTTTCAGGAAGTAGCGAGTATCGTCCGACCGGTCAAAGATTGCTTCTCCACGACCCGTATGGGTTCAAATTGAAATTCCTCTTCCTTCAGTCCTCCAGTTTGAACAGAGCGAGTCCAATAAAAATCAACATCATTCTCCACGCCCCGTATGGGTTCAAATTGATTAGATAACATAATCACGTGATATTCTAAAAGGTTTCAAAACTGCATGTGAACATTAAATACAAGAGGTCCAATAAAAATCAACATCATTCATTACAAGTTCTTCATTATCACAAAAACACACTCTGATCTAGGAATCATAAAAAGGTTTAGAACAAACAGTAATGGTTATAAACTAACCAAAAGTGCAAGAGGTGAAGGGGCTATCGTTGCTCGCTACCACTACAATGATCCGAATTGGAGTTCCGACGGTCCACCGCTGTCGTCGGCTCCACCACTACCACCTCTGTTGCAACCAGCGGGTGTCGCCACCACCTACTTAGCTACAACTCGAACCAGAAAAACATGTATGTGCAAGCCGTACCCCAACCCATAGCCTGATCGTCACCGTCGTAGCCCGACGGCCACCGCCGCCGCCTCCGTCTCGGAACCCAGTCCTTCCCGACATTGCCTTCGGTCGTCATCTCCCACTCCTGCCTCTCTCTCTCTAATCCCGTTTGCGTGTGATAGTACAAAGGAGGAAAAAGGAACTCATGTTCACGGGTGTGTGTGTGGGGAAACGAAACAAGAAGGAAGAGAGGTTTTGTGGGAGCTTGTTCAGACCGAAAGAAAGGGGGTGGGGTTTACTGCCGTCAATCATTTAGGGGGGTATAGGGTTTGCAATAATAATAAGTTATATCCTATAACAATTGTATTTACATAAACATGAAGAGAAAGAGGGGATTGGGCCGATTTTGTTTAAAGATGGTGGATTGGGCCGATAACTACTAGACACAAACTATTCCAACCCATTTGGTATATTAAAGGCAATCGTATATCTGATTATTTGTATGGCAGTTTTAGAAATCATAATGTTCAATCAAATACCTTGACCATCTATCATGCACAATCAACTATTTATTCATACAATGCTTTGCTTTGCATACTACCTCAATAACCATTTGATTACTATATGACCATCATGCACACAAGGTGTTTCTTATTATGATAACATGCTAGTCTAGTTCCTCATTCAACCAGTTTCTAATTTCATCGCACACGACATCATGGCATGGGCCGAAAGGGGTTTTAAAGTGTGTGCGGTGATGTGGGTTGCGGCCCAAATACCTGTGTGGTTCAACTACACTCTCCGACATACTCAAATACGTTTACACTTGACAATAATAACCTAGCAAAACGTTTGACCAAATGTTTAATGTTTAACAGAAACGTGGAATGAGAGAATTACGGAAAGTTAGGGTCACGAGATTAAATAACGTTAAACCTGAAAGTTCGGGTTTTCACATCATCTCCAAGTTGAAAGAAATTTCGTCCCGAAATTTGGCACGTAGTTACTGAGGAAGCTAGATAGGTTGCATGGTTTCCTGGTTTTTCTGGGGTGTCATAGGATATCTTGTAATTAGATAAACGATAAACGGTTAGCGGGTTTAGCTTTGTATTAGTGAGTTGTAATGTTTGGGCTAACCAAACCCACACATATTGGGTGTATGGGGGCGAATTGGGCTTACTCTAATTCGCAGTCCATGAGGTTTATCCTAGCCCAAGTTGCAAACCTTGTGTTATATAAACAAGGTTATGCTTTAGGGTTTAGGTTAATCAGCCAAAATAGTTGTGGAGATAAATTTCGTGAGAGCTTTAAGTCTTGGACAGAATTTGAGTGGGTTAGGGTTTGATTGATTGTAATTCTCGTAATTGATAATCAATAGAAACCCAGTTTGATTGTGAATTGCTGATTTCTGTTTCTACTCCTTCTGTGATATTCTGATCAAGAGGATTCCGCACTCTTGATTGGATTAACAATTCTGTTAAGATCCATACGTCAAGGGGACCTACAATTGGTATCAGAGCATTAGGCTTTTGAAGAAGCTCGGTTCAGAATTGTTGCTGCAGAAAAGGGTTGATTTTCGGGTTGTTTTGGCAATTTTTGAAAATTTTAAGTTTTTAAGACCTAGGGTTTCGAAATTTTGGAGGCTGATTTTCGAAATTTTTGAAGTGTTTGATCTGTTTGCATATTTAATTTTGCTGTATTAGTGTTTTTGGTTGCAGGTTTGGTTGATTCTTGAAGAATTTTGGCTGAAAAGGCTTGAAGATTCGAAGATTGTTCTTCGCTAAGTTAATCAATATTTTCGAAAATTATTGCTGATTTGGTTGTTCGATTTTGCAGGAAATTGTTAGAAGAATATGGAAAATCTGCAAAAAATTCGACCAGATTGAGTTTCCAAAAATTTTCTAGCATAATTAACAATTTCGCCGCAAATTTAACATCTACACTGACTGATCATCGAATTTGTTCCAGCGAATTTAATAAACCAGCATAATTATAATTACTCTATCAGCATATTTAACTTGGTTTGCCAGCATAATTAGCATGACCTAGCATAATTAACTTTGTTTGCCAGCGAAATTATCTAGAGGAATTAAAAGGTGGAGTATTTATTTGTTCCAGCGAATTTAATAAACCAGCATAATTATAATTACTCTATCAACATATTTAACTTGGTTTGCCAGCATAATTAGTGTGACCTAGCATAATTAACTTGGTTTGCCAGCGAAATTATCTAGAGGAATTAAAAGGTGGAGTATTTATTTTGTTGGAGTGATTAGATACGCATAGAGGAATTAACATTTTCATGAGTAGAATTTGATCCGTAGTTCATCTGCCAAAACTGTTTGCACTGTTAGACTCGGTTGATTTTTAGGAAAAAAAACTCTGGAAAATCCCGAATTTGGTTTTTGACATTATATATCATTGGATTCGTCTTTTCGAGATGATTCTAACGGTGTAATTTGGTGACCACTGTTTTCGGAGATATTTTGTACGGTTTTACCAGTCTGTTGCGTTAAAATGTCGAACATGATGAATTTGAATGCACCTAAGATGATGAAGGTGGAGAATTATCTTACATGGAAGGACAACTTCCAATCCTTCATTGAATATCAGGATGCACGCATGTGGATCTGTATTGAAGATGGGTACACAAACCCAACACACGATTATGAGGGCAGACCACGTAAAACAGACTATGTGAACATGCAAGAGGATGATAAAAAGATGTATGAGGCTGAGAAGAAAGCTTTAGCTGCAATAAAAATGTCCTTACCTGATGGCATCAAGCATACCTTTACGAAGTACACTAATTTAAAGGATATGCGGGATGCATTAGAAAAGCGATATAAGGGAAATGCAGATGTTGTGGTAGAAGAGAAGAAGAAAGCTGTTGAGAAGAAGGCTGCAAAAGTTTCAAAGTGCATGAATGGTGTGAATGAACTTACAACAGAGGTGAAGGTAACATCAGAACCTGTAAGTCATACGTGTTATAATTGCACTGAACTACAAGGTAAAGTTAACAGACTATCGGAGCAAGACAAAATCTTGTTAGCTGAATTGGAAAAATTGAAAGAGTCAAATGTTCTTTTGATTAAATGAGAGTCAAATTGTTTAAACACACTCAAATCAAATGAACAGGAAATTAGCAGTTTAACAAGCAAAGTCAATGAACTGTTACAGGTCATTGATTTGGCTCGTGAAACTGTGAAAGATAAAACTAATGAATTTTGTGATAAGTGCAGGGAATTGGCCATTGCACAAGACCAAATTGTTGAACTAAAAGGAAAGTTAGACAAATTTGGAAATTCTTCATTAGTTAGGACTCACATTCAAAAAGGGCTGAAAAGGAGTAATGATAGAACGAGAGTGGGGTTTAGTAAAGCTTCATCTTCTAAGGATCAAGATTACTCTTTTTTACCTGAAGAGAATGAGTTAATTGATTTTGCGCCTACTACACCAGCTGTAGTGGATCCGATAGATGTGGACTTACCAAATAGTCCAGTTTCTTTGAAAGAATCTGTAGGATCTAACAGTACACCTCATAAATCGGATGAGGATACTGAAAAGGAAAAGAATAAAACATTTAAAAGAGATTTAACAAAAAGATGAAATTATAAATATTTTTGAGTTTAGTTTAGTTTGTTAGTTTTTATTAAAAAAAAAAAAACAAAAATACCAAAAATATTTTCTTTTAAAAGACTTCCATTTTGAACTGACAGGTAGTTGTTTTTGCAAACTAAGATAAAATATTGGTTTATCTTTAAATGTGAAAAGGACTAATGGTTTTTCGAGATACTTGCTTGTGTTTCTAAACAGATTGATGCAGTTATCAAAATGAAGTGCAGAATACAAGTAAAGTGCAGATTGAGAGTGAAGTAAAGAACGTGTGAAGATGCATGGTAGGATCCTTCTACTACATTGTAGAGAGAGAAAGAGATATGGAAGAGTTGGAGCATACTTGCTTAACCAAGGATTGCTAGCTAACTGATCTACAACGAATGAAAGTTTTGGAGATTGGAAGCATCAGCTAAGGGGGAGTCTGTTGATGTCAGAAGCTGTGTAGCTGACGCTATCCAAAGACCAAAAGAACACAAGATGTTTGAAGACATAGTTACACTATGAAGCTATTTTCAAGGGGGAGTCTGTTGGTGCATATTCTGTGACAACAACTTAATAGTTTGATTATTTAGTCTTTGGATATTTTATAATGGGCTTAGCTTATTGGTTAGTGAGTTATTTGTTGTAATGGGCTTGGAAAATGGCCTAGCCCAGTAGGAAGCCCAGTTCACAGATATGTGATATATAAACATGTTTTGTGATTAGAGTTAGAAACACTAAGAGAATTCTAGAGAGAGAAAGTCTAGAGAGAGACAAATTTCAAATTTAGGGTTTAGAGCAAGATCATAGATAGTGGCTGTGAGGTTGTGAGGTCTTGAATTGATTGTAAAACTTCTAGTTTGGATAGTCAATAGAAGACCTGTTTAATTGGAATTTATGTTTCTACTCGTTTCTGTAACAAATCTGATCTAGAGGATTCCGCACTCTAGGTTAGATAAACAATCCTGTGAAGATCCATACGTCAAGGGGACCTACAATTGGTATCAGAGCAATTGTAGGTCCCCTTGACGTATGGATCTTCACAGAATTGTTTATCTAACCTAGAGTGCGGAATCCTCTAGATCAGATTTGTTACAGAAACGAGTAGAAACAGAAATTCCAATTAAACAGGTCTTCTATTGATTATCCAAACTAGAAGTTTTACAATCAATTCAAGACCTCACAACCTCATAGCCACTATCTGTGATCTTGCTCTAAACCCTAAATTCGAAATTTGTCTCTCTCTCTAGACTTTCTCTCTCTAGAATTCTCTTAGTGTTTCTAACTCTAATCACAAAACATGTTTATATATCACATGTCTGTGAACTGGGCTTCCTACTGGGCTAAGCCATTTTCCAAGCCCATTACAACAAATAACTCACTAACCAATAAGCTAAGCCCATTACAAAATATCCAAAGACTAAATAATCAAACTATTAAGCTGTTGTCACATAATATGCACCAACAGACTCCCCCTTGACAATAGCTTCATAGTGTAACTATGTCTTCAAACATCTTGTGTTCTTTTGGTCTTTGGATAGCGTCAGCTACACAGCTTCTGACATCAACAGGCTCCCCATTAGCTGATGCTTCCAATCTCCAAAACTTTCATTCGTTGTAGATCAGTTAGCTAGCAATCCTTGGTTAAGTAAGTAAGCTCCAACTCTTCCATATCTCTTTCTCTCTCTGCAATGTAGTAGAAGGATCCTACCATGCATCTTCACACGTGCAAGACTACATGAAGATTGCAAGATGAATGAAAACAAAGTTATTTTATGAAGCTATTGTCAAAGGGGGGTTTGTTGGTGCATATTTCTGACAACAGGTTAGATTTGGTCTTTGGATATCTTGTAATTAGATAAACGATAAACGGTTAGCGGGTTTAGCTTTGTATTAGTGAGTTGTAATGTTTGGGCTAACCAAACCCACACATATTGGGTGTATGGGGGCGAATTGGGCTTACTCCAATTCGCAGTCCATGAGGTTTATCCTAGCCCAAGTTGCAAACCTTGTGTTATATAAACAAGGTTATGATTTAGGGTTTAGGTTAATCAGCTAAAATAGTTGTGGAGAGAAATTTTGTGAGAGCTTTAAGTCTTGGACGAAATTTGAGTGGGTTAGGGTTTGATTGATTGTAATTCTCGTAATTGATAATCAATAGAAACCCAGTTTGATTGTGAATTGCTGATTTCTGTTTCTACTCATTTTGTGATATTCTGATCAAGAGGATTCCGCACTCTTGATTGGATTGACAATTCTGTTAAGATCCATACGTCAAGGGGACCTACAATGTGTTATGTTATGTTGATAATAACTCGATACCGCAGACGACCCTTTTTTCCCTTCCCCAATGCTCTATCAAACATTGGTCAGGATTTAAAGTTATTAGTTCACGCCCGTCCTATCCAGGTACGTCGTGAGGGTGCCAAACCTAATAGCGCTATCAACTAATAACCCCGTTGCCCTACAAGCAACAACCCGGTAGTATGATGGGACTTAAGTGATAGAAGTGAGTGTATTATCCAACATCAACGTTTATTGAAAACCGATGCATATCCCCTGCAAGGATATGCGTTTGTGAGATCCGCCTCACATCCCCTGTAAGGATGTGGGTATTTGAAAACCGCCTCATATCCCCTACAAGGATATGGGTTTATGAAAATCCGTTTATAAGATTTGTCTGTTTGATTGTCCCCACCGGACAAATGCTTGTTTTGAGAGAAGTGAACTCACCTTGGTTTGCTCGGTATGAGTTGTTACTTGTTCATACTTAAACAGTCACAGCCTATGGTATTCACGTATGCGATATCAGTTTACATTCACAAAGTTTACGCATAAATCGTAATCATAGTGTGCATACATGTAGCAATCACCGAATAGCACATAACAATTATTCTACTCATACAAATCTGACACTCACATGTTTGTTTCGTAGCGGTACTTGATAGTTAAGTGTGCTATACATAGAAATCTAATCGTGTCTCCTCAATCATAATTAATCATTATTGACATGCATGTGATAGGGTTTCATCACAAGAAATCATTCCTATCCTAACCACAGTCTGTAATTCGTCAGCATGGTGAGTGACGAAACACCTAAGTGTTTCGCCGGCAAGAAGGTGACGAATCATCATGTGTTTCGTCGACAATGTGGGTGACGAAACACCCAGGTTATTCGTCAGGATATGAGTGACGAAACACCCATGGTTATTCGTCAAAACCTTAACAGTTTCACCAACATTCCCGTAACCACCTCCCAGATTCCAAAACCGATCAAAACAAACAATCCCTAATCATGTCAAGCAATTAGTTGAAATCATTACTCAATCATGAACACACAATTATCATCAAACCAGTGATCGTCCCCTAACAATGTGAAACTCCTTGATTATCAACATTCAACAAGATCGTCACTAATACTATCAAGTTTCAGAATTCCATATCAGGTTATTTCACGTATGACTAGATCAATGTTTTAACAAACTCCCTAAATGATTACTATATCAATATCATCAACAGGATACTCCAACTACCTCTTTAAAACTATATATAATCATGATTGATATTGCCAATAAGCAAACAACAGTTTATACACAACCTAGAACAAGCAAAACATATTAAAACAAGTGTTGTCGCACTCACCGGAGAATCGAAAAGGAATGGCGGTACTTGAATCGGTGAGAGGGGAAAGCTTTGTGTGAGTGCAAGGTTGCCGTCAGTATTAGAGAGGAGGAGGAGATACTAGGGTTTTGTTAAATAAAACTCCGTGCACAAAATGTGAAATGTGAATATAACGTAATTATATATCCGAATCGTGATTGGGCCTTACTTGGGCCAAAAGCCCATCTCGGCGACGACGAAACATCAATTGGGCGACGAAACTCCCTAAGTTTCGTCGAGTAGAGGTGATGACGAAACACTAATGTTTCGTCGAGTTCGGGTTTGCAACGGGGTCCAATGTTTCATCAAATGTGAGAGTTGCAAGGGTTAAGTCTATCAAACAGTTAATGAGTTTACAAAGTCTTAATCCTATTCATTAATCATAAGACCAAATAATAACAAAATAATCATATAACAAACGCGCATCCGTTACAACGCAACGAATTATAAAACACAGTTGTGAAAACAAGCAACGTGTCGAGAAAAGACCTTGAAAGCTCGGGTTGTCACATCATCCCCAACTTGAAAGAAATTTCGTCCCGAAATTTGAGATGTACTCCGAAAGCGGCGAAATGTCAAATCAGGATGACTGTGGATTTTCTCTAGGTGCCACATCATCCCCAACTTGAAGGGGAATTTCGTCCCAAAATTCAATAGTTGCACCAGGTTTAGATTGTTTCTTTGGGAAAAGGTGAGGATACTTGAGCTTCATCTGATCCTCGCATTCCCACGTGAACTCCGGTCCACGTCTTGAGTTCCAATGAACTCTCACGATCGGAATACGACTGTGCTTACGAACCTTGACTTCCCGTTCCATAATTTCAATTGATTCTTCAATAAACTGCAACTTGTCGTCAACTCTGAGCTCTTGAAACGGTACTACAATTTTTTCATCAGATAAACACTTCTTCAACTGCGAAACATGGAAAACATCATGGAGGTTACCCAACTAAGCAAGTAACTCGAGTTTGTATGCCACCTTATCGATTCGTTCAAGAATTTTGAATGGCCCAACATAACACGGATTAAGCTTGCCGCGTTTACCAAAACGTACCACACCCTTCCAGGGTGAGACTTTTAACATAATGCGATCACTAACTGCGAACTCCAAAGGTTTTCTACGCTTATCGGCGTAGCTTTTCTGACGATCACGCGCTGCCGCCATACGATTCCTTATCTGAACAATTTTCTCTGAAGTTTCAAGTACCAGTTCTGGACCTGTGATCTGGTTGTCACCCACTTCTGCCCAACAAAGTGGTGAACGACACTTTCGTCCGTACAAAATAATCATATAACAAACACGCATCCGTTACAATTCAACGAATTATAAAACACAGTTGTGAAAACAAGAAATGTGTCGAGAAAAGACCTTGAAAGCTCGGGTTGTCACATCATCCCCAACTTGAAAGAAATTTCGTCCAGAAATTTGAGATGTACTCCGAAAGTGGCGAAACGTCAAATCAGGATGGCTGTGGATTTTCTCTAAGTGCCACAGAGAACCTCGATTAGAGAGTAAAAAAGGCGTAAGGTTCACAATGGTGTAAAACTAAAATGGGACATACCAGGCTAGGATTCGAGTTATAGGAACAAGGGCTAAACTAACCACACAAGAATGGAATCGTCGAGTGATAACCCTTGACAACCTCCTGGAAGCAGCTTTTCTTGCCACCAGACCATACTCCATCAATTAGGAATCTGATGCCGTCACTAAACACATCCTTAAATTGTAGCCATTTTTTTAGTGTTTATTTTTTGGTGTCTAATCCGCATATATATCACCATTGCCCTTGATTTTCTTGACTGTATATCTCTTAAATGTCCACATATACACGTGTGATTTAGTTTACGAAGATTTTTCAAAGCCGAGAATCTCGATCAGAGAGTAAAAAAGTCGTAAGGTTCACAATGGTGTAAAACTAAAATGGGATATACCGGGCTAGGATTTGAGTTACAGGAACAAGGGCCAAACCAACCACCCAAGAATGGAATCGTTGAGCGAAAACACTTGACAACCACCTGGAAGCAGCTTTTCTTGCCACCAGACCTTTCTCCATCAACTAGGAATCTGATGCCGTCACTAAACACATTACTTAAATTGTAGCCATTTTTGAGTGTTTATTTTTTGGTGTCTAATCCGCATATATATCACCATTGCCTTTGATTTTCTCGACTGTATATCTCTTAAATGTTAACATATACACATGTGATTTAGTTTACGAAGTTTTTTCAATGCCGAGAACCTCGATCAGAGAGTAAAAAGGCGTAAGGTTCACAATGGTGTAAAACTAAAATGGGGTATACCGGGCTAGCATTCGAGTTACAAGAACAAGGTCCAAACTAACCACCCAAGAATGGAATCGTCAAGCGAAAACACTTGACAACCGCTTGGAAGCAGCTTTTCTGCCACCAGACCTTTCTCAATCAATTAGGAATCTGAGGCCGTCACTAAACACATTCCTTAAATTGTAGTCATTTTTTGAGTGTTTAGATTTTGGTATCTAATCCGCATATATATCACCATTGCACTTGATTTCTTGACTGTATCTATCTTAAATGTGAACATATACACGTGTGATTTAGTTTACGAAGATTTTTCAATGCCGAGAACCTCGATCAGAGAGTAAAAAAGGCGTAAGGTTCACAATGGTGTAAAACTAAAATGGGATATACCGTGCTAGGATTCGAGTTACAGGAACAAGTTCCAAACCAACCACACAAGAATGGAATCGTCGAGCGAAAACCCTTGACAACCTCCTGGAAGCAGCTTTTCTTGCCACCAGACCTTTCTCCATCAATTAGGAGTCTGATGCCGTCACTAAACACATTCCTTAAATTGTAGCTATTTTTTGAGTGTTTATTTTTTGGTGTCTAATCCGCATATATATCACTATTGCCCTTGATTTTCTTGACTGTATATCTCTTAAATGTCAACATATACACGTGTGATTTAGTTTACGAAGATTTTTCATTGCCGACAACCTCGATCAGAGAGTAAAAAATGCGTAAGGTTCACAATGGTGTAAATTTATAATGGGATATACCGGGCTAGGATTCGAGTTACAGGAACAAGGGCCAAACCAACCACCCAAGAATGGAATCGTCGAGCGAAAACACTTGACAACCTCCTAGAAGCAGCTTTTCTTGCCACCAGACCTTTCTTCATCAATTAGGAATCTGATGCCGTCACTAAACACATTCCTTAAATTGTAGCCATTTTTTGAGTGTTTATTTTTTGGTGTCTAATCCGCATATATATCACCATTGCCCTTGATTTTTTTGACTGTATATCTCTTAAATGTCAACATATACACGTGTGATTTGGTTTACAAAGATTTTTCAATGCGGAGAACATCGATCAGAGAGTAAAAAAATCGTAAGGTTCACAATGGTGTAAAATTAAAATGGGATATACTGGGCTAGGATTCGAGTAACAGGAACAAGGGCCAAACCAACCACCCAAGAATGGAATCGTCGAGCGAAAACACTTGACAACCTCCTAGAAGCAGCTTTTCTTGCCACCAGACCTTTCTCCATCAATTAGGAATCTGATGCCGTCACTAAACACAATCCTTAAATTGTAGCCATTTGTTGAGTGTTTTTTTGATGTCTAATCCGCATATATATCACCATTGCCCTTGATTTTCTTTATTGTATATCTCTTAAATGTCAACATATACACGTGTGATTTAGTTTACGAAGATTTTTCAATGCCGAGAACCTCGATTAGAGAGTAAAAAAGGCGTAAGGTTCACAATGGTGTAAAATTAAAATGGGATATACCGGGCAAGGATTCGAGTTAATGGAACAAGGGCCAAACCAACCACCCAAGAATTGAATCATCGAGCGAAAACACTTAACAACCTCCTAGAAGCATCTTTTCTTGCCACCAGACCTTTCTCCATCAATTAGGAATATGATGACGTCACTAAACACATTCCTTATATTGTAGCCATTTGTTGTGTGTTTTTTTGGTGTCTAATCCGCATATATATCACCATTACCCTTGATTTTCTTGACTGTAATCTCTTAAATGTCAACATATACACGTGTGATTTAGTTTACGAAGATTTTTCAATGCCGAGAACCTCGATCAGAGAATAAAAAAGGCGTAAGGTTCACAATGGTTGTCATACCCCTAATTTCCACGTGTCACCGGTGGGCCCGGTGGGGAGTATCGTGACGTAGTTGATATCATCATAAGTCAAACAACACAATATATAAATGCACAGCGGAAGCAAAAATTAGATTCATTTCAACTTTAATAAAGTGTAATATTAAATATAACGAAATAGTTGAAACGGATCCACAGGAGGATCAAAATAAAAGAAGATATTGTTCAACAGTTTTATTGACATCCAAGCTTGCGAGACTTAATGAGGACGCTAGAAGACATCCAACCTAGTACGAGTAGTACCTGCACTTAACCTTTTGGAAAATACGTCAGTTTACACTGGTAAATACAATTTAACTGACTCATTTTGAAAAGGTTTGAAAATTGATTTGAATGCACGTGGCACAAAATATTTTATAACTTGGGATAATTATGTGAACATAATCTTGTAAGCGAATTACATTATTTGGTTAAAGATTAATAGACACACCACATTATTTGGTTCGGCACTGACGAGTGTACGCCTACACTCCGTGCTTTGGTCGTGGCCATCTCGTAAGATGATGCCAAGGATATCCGGGACATGGTCATTAACCCCCCAAAGGCTTTAAGCAAACAAAACATTTCAAAACGTAGCATATCAAGGATTTAACCACTATTCGATTAAAGATTCAATGTCGGACCAAGCGGTATTTTATATACCGTACCCCAAGCCCGTATGGGGAAAATAAGTTAAAAGTATTTATCTTTGCAAGTATAAATCAGAATTAGCGAGTGAAGGTAGCTTTTACTGGTTCTTCTATTCTGGAACAAAGGTTTATAATAACCTATTAGATTTCTAACGGGTCTTTATTTAAGCCTAAGCTTAGACCGGTTAGCTTTTAAGGACGATACGGTTCAAACGCACAATTAAGCGAAGACCGGATAGAATGTGATTTAGACCCGACAAGTTTGAATACTTGTATAATATGGGTATACTAAATACATTCTGGATTTTGAGACAAAGATGATAAGGTTTGACCCGTTTCGGTCAATTTATGCAAACTAGTTACATAAACCGAACCGAGCGCGAAAAGGGCGTCACAGGTAACCATAAGAGTCATATGCAAGTTCCCTGAGTTAATATGCCTTAAACATGTTGTGATATCAGTAAGGTATCTTCTATTATGCCCAAAACGGATTTAAACACAAATTATGCCTCATAAGGGCATTTTGGTCATTTAAAAGATTATAAAAGAGTTTAATTAGTAATCTGAGTTACAGGTTTGATCTATACAGTAAATACACTTAATTTAATAAGTTATAACAGTAGGGTACGACCTATATGTAAAATTTATCATTTAAAACCAAACTATGCACCTTAGGGGTATTTTGGTAATTTCACTTAGGCTTAAAAGGTCAAAACTGGAAACCTGAGTTTATAAACTTTTACTTACTGTTATTATATAAAAATATACTAAAAATATCACTAGGTATCAACCTTATATGTTTAATATAGTTTTAGTACATACTATGCGTTAAAAACGCTTAAAAAGGCGATTTGGAGCCATTTCCAGGTTTTTTAAAGGAAAGCTGATATTTTTATAATTCCAGAAGGCTCAAAATATTTTATCTAACAAATAAAATCAGTAGGAAAAGGTTTTGGGGTCAAAAGGATTTGTAAAACTCATTTTATGGCTTAAAAGGGCAAAATCGGTATTAACCGAATTAAACTTAGAGACCTATGTTATGCTCAGCCAAAAATTAAATAAAAATCTTCAAAAATCCGAAAATATTATATTACATCAGTGGGTAAAAAGTTTTATATCAAAAAGTGGGTTTAAATAGGTGATACGCTAATTACGCCGTTTAAGTAACATAAAGCTTTCAATTTACGCTAATGAGCATAACTTCTAATCTAGACCTCAAACTGATGTCAAATTTTAGGTGCAAGTTTATAAATCAGTAACTAAGGTTTCTACTCTTTTACTTTTTCAAAAATCACATTTTATAGTCAAAAGGGCATAATAGTCAACATTTAAGCATTAATCGGAAACATGCATATGAATCGGATAAGTATTGAACCAAGTTGCATAATCTCAGAGAGTTATACTTATATGAAACCTGGTCCAAAATAAGCTCTAAGGAAGATCTTAACATGCATGAATGGGTCAGAACTGAAAGTCAAACCAGAAGTCAAATTATGCGACTTTCGGTTCCGATCCGGGTTTAAACTGAAAATTGTCGAGTTGAACATGTTGGGACATGTTCTTACATTAGTTACCATGTTATTTTAATGATCAAACAGGTTGCAGGTATCCTACATTGCTAATTATGCTTAAATTTAAAAATACACATTCTGTTGACTTTTTAAAGTAAGCTTTGACTCGACAATTAACATAGTTAGAGTGGGAATCTGATAGTACCCTTTTAAGGGTTTGTTACCCACATAAATACCTACTTATAGGTACTTTCAATTCGAGAAATGACTGAGCGGATTTCATTTAATCTCGAAGTCAAACTTAAATTACAATGGTTTGACTAATAGCTCATTAACTAAGCTAAAACGAATTAGAAAGGGGTAAGAATACTTACAAGAGTCCTAATCACGACTAGGAAGCCTAATGAATCCTTGTTGCTGACCAGAGAGCTCCAGAATTGAGAATGCAAGTGAATGTAAAACGTTGCAACAATGGGTGTTCTTTAAATATCAACTTTGATCCCATAAGATGGTGCCAAAAGTGTCTACAAGTGTTATAAGATCCGTCCAGGTGCCCCCTATGCATGTAAAACCATTGGAGAGCATATGGTATCAGATAACAGCTGTTTACCATCGATACAGACCTGATAACTGACATCTGCGCATTATTCTGCACTGGCAGGTCGTAGGCGGGCCGCGAAGGGCCTCTCGCGGGGCGCGTACAAGCTGGAAACCAGCCAAACAAGTTTCCAACTATTACATTTCAGTCCCTGGTCCTTTGTTACGTGGTTTTGGCTATTTTTCTTGCACTCTTGACCCTCAAACCTGATTTTTAAGGGCCTTAGGACATCTACAAACTTGGTTAGGTCCTTGGTTAACCTTGTGCTTACCTGAAAAGTCACGAATTTCAACGTTAACGCATTTAACCCTTCGTGCACGGTTTTGATCATAACTTTCTCATACGATAACGAAACTTTATGAAATTTTACCACATATTCTAGTGAGTATATTTTATCATTACAAAGCTTCGGGTTTACCAAAAGGTCACTCAGAGGTATACTTTCAACATGTTGACACATTTAGCCCCTGTAGTTTGTAATTCCTCACTTTCTTTCATTTTCTTTTTCGTATGATCCATGATTTATCCGTTTAAGATTATAAACACCATGTAGGGTTATTGTAGAGCCTATTTATCCATTGTTGACACTTTGGACCCTTATATTCACATAGTTTCACTGTTTGTCAACTTTAGTCCCTCTAAAGTACTTTTTCACATATTCAAAGCCTATGACACGTGTCAATACATTATTGGACGTAAATTTTTGAGGTGTTACATCCTCACCCCCTTAAAAGAAATCTCGACCTCGAGATTTACTGAAATAAGTGAGGGTATTTTTCTTTCATCGTGGATTCTACCTCCCATGTGTATTCGGGACCTCTACGGGCATCCCATTTGACCTTTACAATAGGCACATGCTTCCTTCGAAGCTTCTTCACCTGTCGATCCTCAATCGACAATGGTTTCTCCACAAATTTCAAGCTCTCATCTATATGTACATCCGTATGTGGTATGACAAGTGCTTCATCAGCGAAACACTTCTTCAGATTACAGATGTGGAACACATTATGTATACAACTGAGCTCTTCAGGTAAGTTTAACTTATAGGCAACTGACCCGACACGTTCGATAACCTCAAAAGGTCCTATGTATCTCGGGCTTAGCTTGCCTTTCTTACCAAATCGCATCACTCCCTTCCAGGGTGATACTTTAAGCAATACTTTGTCACCTACTTCGAAGTGAAAAGATTTACGCTTTGGATCAGCGTAGCTTTTCTGCCTATCTTGGGCAGCTTTCAAGTGATCGCGAATCTGGACAATCTTGTCCGTCGTCTCAAAGACTAACTCAGGTCCTGATAATTGAACTTCTCCTACTTCTGCCCAACATATAGGGGTTCTGCATTTTCTACCATATAGTGCCTCAAAAGGCGCAACCTTAATACTAGTATGGTAGCTATTATTATAGGAGAACTCGATCAATGGTAGGTGGTTATCCCAACTGCCACCTAAATCAATCACACATGCTCGAAGCATGTCTTCCAGCGTTTGGATGGTACGCTCACTCTGTCTGTCCGTCTGTGGATGGTAAGCCGTACTAAAGTTTAAGCGTGTGCCCAAAGACTGTTGGAAACTATTCCAAAAATGAGAGGTGTATCTCGTATCTCGGTCAGAGATAATCGACACTGGTACACCATGTAGAGCTACGATCTTATCTACATACAATTGAGCTAACATGTCAGAGCTGTAGGTTTCCTTAATGGGAAGAAAATGTGCTGACTTGGTCAGCCTATCTACTATGACCCATATACTATCGTTTCCCTTCCTTATCTTTGGCAACTTGGTGATGAAATCCGTTGTCACCATCTCCCACTTCCATGTGGGAAGTTCAGGCTGTTGTAACAAACCTGACGGCTTCTGGTGCTCAGCTTTGACTTGCGCACAAGTCAAACATTTAGCTACATAGGCAGCTACAGACTTTTTCAAACCAATCCACCAGTAGTTTGCCTTTAGATCCTGGTACATCTTATCAGCTCCAGGATGAACGGAATATTTGGAATTGTGGGCTTCCTGGAGGATAACATCTCGAAGTCCTCTATAAACTGGAACCCATATTCATCCATTCAATCTTAGCATTCCGTCCTTGTCATAGGATAACTGCTCCTCAGTTACTCCTAGTTTTTCTTCAGGATAGTTAGCTTCCAGCACAGCTTCCTTCTGTGCAGCTAACACCCTTTCGTTCAAACTATTCCTTATTTCAATGCGCTTGGCATTGATTCTTATCGGCTTTACTCTTTCTTTTCTGCTTAAGGCATCAGCAACTACATTTGCCTTGCCTGGATGGTATCTTATCTCACAATCATAACCATTTAGAGTTTCCATCCAGCGTCGCTGCCTCATGTTCAAGTCCTTCTGATTGAACAAGTGTTGAAGGATCTTGTGATCTGAATAGATCACACACTTGGTTCCATACAAGTAGTGTCTCCAAAGTTTTAATGCAAATACAACGGCACCCAGTTCCAAGTCGTGGGTGGTGTAGTTCTTCTCGTGCACCTTTAGCTGTCGTGAAGCGTAGGTAATAACTTTGCCCTTCTGCATGAGTACACAGCCCATACCAGTGTGTGATGCATCACAATACACCACGAATTCTTCTATACCATCGGGCAATGTTAACACTGGTGCATTGCTTAACTTTTTCTTAAGAATGTCAAAGGATTCCTGCTGCTTAGGGCCCCAATCAAACTTAACCTTCTTACGCGAAAACAAAGTTAGGGGCGCAGCAATCCTTGAGAAGTTTTCGATAAAACGCCTATAATATCCTGCTAAACCCAGGAAGCTGCGAATCTCAGTAGGCGTCTTTGGTTCTTGCCAATTCATAACTGCTTCTACCTTAGCGGGATCCACTTGGATACCACGCTCACTTACCACATGTCCAAGGAATTGGACTTCTCGAAGCCAAAATTCGCACTTCGAAAATTTGGCGTAGAGTTTCTCATGATGTAGAAGTTTAAGAATACAACGAAGGTGTTTCTCGTGGTCAGCTTGGCTCTTGGAGTAAATGAGAATGTCGTCAATGAAGACGATGACAAATTTATCTAAGTAAGGCTTGCAGACGCGATTCATGAGATCCATGAATGCAGCTGGTGCATTAGTGAGCCCAAAAGGCATCACTAGGAACTTGTAATGACCATAACGAGTCCTAAATGCAGTCTTGTGCACATCTTCATCTTTAACCTTTAACTGATGATAGCCTGACCTCAAATCGATCTTAGAGAAGTAGCTTGCCCCTTGTAACTGGTCGAACAGATCGTCGATCCTGGGCAAAGGATACCTATTCTTGATAGTGACTTTATTAAGCTCACGGTAATCGATGCACAGATGCATCGATCCATCCTTCTTCTTGACGAACAAGATTGGCGCTCCCCAAGGAGACGAACTAGGTCTAATAAAACCTTTGGCTAGCAGATCATCTAACTGCGTCCTTAACTCCTTCATCTCCGTTGGTGCTAACCTATAAGGCGCTCTTGCTACTGGTGCTACACCCAGGATGATGTCAATTCGGAATTCCACTTGCCTATCTGGTGGTAAACCAGGTAGTTCTTCGGGAAAAACTTCAGGATATTCTGAAATGACGGGGATGTCTTCAATTTTAGGTTTTGGCTCATCAATTATAACATGTGCCATATAAATGACACAGCCCTTCTTCAGACATCTGGATACCTTGAGCATAGACACTTGCTCGGGCAATCCATGCTGGGTATCCCCCTGAATGGTAAGTGACTCACCAGACGGAGTTTTGACTACCACTTGCTTTCTGTTGCACACAATCTGGGCTTGGTTATGTGATAACCAATCCATACCTATAACTATATCAAAACCGGCTAGCTTAAAGGGAAGTAAGGACAAAGGAAAAGAGTGATTCCTAATGGATATAACACATCCATCTAACACAGTTGAGGCGGTTTCTATGGTTCCATCAGCTAATTCCACCTCATATTTCACACTTAAGGCTTTTACAGACAATTTCAACAACTCACAAAACTTATTATCCACAAAAGACTTATCTGCTCCAGAATCAAACAATACTCTAGCAAAAACATCATTTACGAGAAAAGTACCTGTAATCACGTTGTCATCCTGAACAGTTTCCTTAGCGTCCATCTTGAAGACCCTCGCATTGGTCTTTTTCCCATCCTCGGTTTTCTTGGTGTTCTTTGGGCAATTGGACTTAATGTGCCCTTTTTCATTGCAACCGTAACATGTTGCATCTTTTAGCTTTTTGCACTCCAGAGTCTTATGTTCCGAAGATCTACAAATCCCACAGGGCCTCGGCTGAGGCTGGGATTTCGACTCAAGTCGACACCTCCCAAAATGGTTCTTCTTGCAAACCTTACATTTGGGCTTATCCCCAGATTGTTGCCCGTCCTTCTTAGACCCTGACCCTTTCTTGTGGTCGTTACTTCCTCGGTGCTTCTTTTCTGATCTTCGTGAGGTATCGTCCTCACGCTTCCTCTTACTTTCGTCTGAATTCCTGAGTGATCTCAACCTGACTAAGTCTAAGGTAAGAGATAGATTAGCTGCTGATCTAAAGGTAGCAGGCCTTGATGCCTTGACACTAGCTTTAATTTCTGGAGCTAAACCCCCGATGAAGCGAGCAATCCTTTTAGGTTCCGGGGTTACCAAGTATGGAACCAGCCTAGATAGGGTATTGAAACTGGTAAGGTAAGCCTGGCAATCTAAATTCTTCATCACCAAAGATAAGAAATCTGATTCGATTCTTTCAACTTCGTGCTGCGGGCAATAATTCTCCTTAATGAGAGCAACGAACTGATCCCATGACAAGTTGTAGAGTGGGATCTTTCCGGCAACTTGAATGAGAGACTTCCACCATGCTAGTGCGTCTCCCTTAAACGATTGGGATACATATTTTACTACGTCCCTTTCAGCACAACCGTGTCCATTTCGTCCAACCAAGTCATACAATCTATTGCTCCTTTCTCCCCGGTGAAGTCCCGGGGTTTGCAAGAAACGAAGTACTTGTAAGTATAGGACTTGGTATGTGGTTTGGCATCAAACACCATCCTTTTTGAGGGAGCACTGTCGTGATTAGATGAATGTCGATCATCATCTTTCTTGAGCTCATCTTTCTTAGGTTCATCTTTCTTAGAGGGCGGTTTGCTATGAGCCTCCGAGTGAACTTTTGGCTTGGAATGTGGTGAGGATCGGGTCCTACTTCGGGTCTCGCTTGATTCACTATATTGCCTTTCAATGGCTTTGGTAATAGCATTTTCTACTAATGCTTGAAGCTCCGCACCAGTTACAAGTATTTTAGTGTTATTAGGGTTTTCCACTGGATGACTGTTTATTTCTTCTGACTTGGCAATGTAGTTTTAATTTCTACATAAAGAAATAAGGACAAGGTCTATTTAGAAGCCTAGACAGTATTATCGTTCTTGACGATTTATTAACCATGGTTTTAATAGCCATTTTTAGTTAATTCATTAAATATATGATTATTCAGGATCTTTATCATAATCCAAAACCATAAATTAATAATAGCACATAGGCCTAGTCACGTAGACAAATTTCTAAATTATAAATTTAGATCTTATAGGATTAAAGTTTGAATAAAATAACAATCAATCCCTTTATTGGCAGGGAGTCTATAAACTACGGCTGCCTTTTGTTTTATATGACATTAGTTATAGCCCGTAGGCATTATGTCACAATAAGATATATATAAAAATATAAATTTGGATAATTTATTAAACGGGTGACATGTGTGATTTTGTGGATCACACTAGCCAAGAATGTTAACATGTTTGTAGATATTAACAGAGATTTGAATCTTTTTATTAAATAGGTTCTACCATGTTGGCCAGGTCTTTTATATGACATTCAAGCTAGGTTTTACCTTTTTAAGATTCTTATCATTAAAAATGGTAAGTCTACAAAATAAATGTTATTTCCATTTATTCATTTATTATATTCATGTATATAATTTAAAAATGAAAATTTGAACTAACCATACCATTAAAATTAAACTAGTACGAGTTTGCCCTAAACGAGACTTTTACATAAATAACACACCCACGCAGGGGCCAAATTAACAAACAAACCCACGCAGGGGTTAAAAAGAAAAACATGCCCACGCAGGGGCAGAACAGAAAGGAAATATGCCCACACAGGGGCAGAGTACAAAAATAAATGTCCTCGCAGGGACATGATTACAACACTAAAATAAACAAACAAACAAAGGATTTAGTGATCCTTCTTGCTTTTTCCCTTGATCAAATCCACCATTTTCTTGAACATCCCTCGGTTATGCCTACGTTCTTCCCGCAATTCATGCTGCACCTCCTGCCGCACCTCATTTATCCCATGAAGGATTTCTTGAAACTGTGGCGGTGACATCACCGGCGTCTACTGTGGTTGCTGATAATACGGAGGTTGAGGGGGCGGTGGTTGCTGATACCCATATGGTGGGTATCCATAAGTCGGTTGTCCCGTAGTCCAGGGACCTCCATAGGGACCTTCCGGATGGAGAGCGTTATAGTTTGCAGCTACCCAGTAGGGATCCTCTGTATAGTTGTAATTTTTGTGGATTGGCTGCTCGAAGGGATTGTATGCCGCCGCGCCAGTGTAAGCAGGGATTGGGTCTCCAAAACCCAGTGGAGGTGGTGGCGCTACTGGCGCAGAGATTACTTCTGAGACGGGGTGTGAGGATTCTCCCATCTCTGGTTCTTCGTAAAGTGGCGAGTATCGGCTGCCACTTGAATGTGGAGGGGTGTTGATGCGCACCCCCCCTCGTGCGGATATTCGCACGGTCGTTCTTCTTCGCCTCGGGGGTGAGGGAGGCTGAAGTTGAGGTGGTGGTGGCGGCGGAGTGACCGCGACAAGTCGGGAATCCTCGGAAGGATTCTGCTGCTGTTGTGGCTGCTGTAGGGGAGAGTTGTGCTGTGGCTGGTGCAGGGGAGAGTTGTGCTGTGGCTGGTGCAGGGGAGAGCTGTGGTAACTGGGGGTAAACACCCAGTCATACTGCCGGAATTTCTCCTCGAAGCTGTCGGGACCTTTATACGGCGATCCCACAAAAGGTGACCCATCTGAAATTTCAATGGGATGGTTAGGAGTTCCGGATGGTGGCATTGAAGGATCAGTATCTTCATCTATCTCCATCGCGTTACCACCGGAGAAGTGATCTTCGGGTCCAAGTGGGTTAAAACCCACTGGGGCTCCAAGGTAGTCGGCAGGGTTGAACTGGCCCTGGAAAACAGGTGATAGGTGGTCAAAGGGTGAGTTATGTCCTTGAAGAGGAATGTAGGACTGGTGGGAGTTGTGGGGCTCATTTTCAGAATGAGGCCCGAAAGAGTGTGGTATGGAAGGGGAGGTACTCAGTGAAACTGAGCGCCTAGCAGGCTCAATGTAGGTCCTCCATGGCTCCTGAGGACCCGGGTTGTTGGGATCAGATGGTGTTCGCCGGTGTGAAGGTCCGGCTTCATGGTCATTTGGGGCGACATATGACCCTTTTCCTCTGCCTTTTCCCCTCATCCTTGGCGGCATTTTGTCAACCTGTCAAAATTAAACAAGTGATACAACAAGAAATATATATAAGACAAAGTTAGAAAATAAGACAAAAATTTGGATAATTCCTAAGTTCTTTGTCTAGACTCGAGAATTCGAGGAATGTGCAATTGTCTAACTGAGATTAAACACAAAGGCTAGTGTTTAGTTCACTCAGTGTTGGCTCTGATACCAACCTGTCACACCCCTATTTTCCACGTGTCACCGGTGGGCCCGGTGGGGAGTATCGTGACGTAGTTGATATTATCATAAGTCAAACAACACAATATATAAATGCACAGCGGAAGCAAAGATAGATTCATTTCAACTTTAATAAAGTGTAATATTAAATATCACGAAATAGTTGAAACGGATCCACAGGCGGATCAAAATAAAAGAAGATATTGTTCAACAGTTTTATTGACATCCAAGCTTGCGAGACTTAATGAGGACGCTAGAAGACAGCCAGCCTAGTACGAGTAGTACCTGCACTTAACCTTTTGGAAAATACGTCAGTTTACACTGGTAAATACAATTTAACTGACTCATTTTGAAAAGGTTTGAAAATTGATTTGAATGCACGTGGCACAAAATATTTTATAACTTGGGATAATTATGTGAACATAATCTTGTAAGCGAATTACATGTTACTTATGCGTTCAGTAGCCCGATCCATAGACCGGGTTAAAGATTAATAGACACACCACATTATTTGGTTCGGCACTGACGAGTGTACGCCTACACTCCGTGCTTTAGTCGTGGGCATCTCGTAAGATGATGCCAAGGATATCCGGGACATGGTCATTAACCCCCTCCAAAGGCTTTAAGTAAACAAAACATTTCAAAACGTAGCATATCAAGGATTTAACCACTATTCGATTAAAGATTCAATGCCGGACCAAGCGGTATTTTATATACCGTACCCCAAGCCCGTATAGGGAAAATAAGTTAAAAGTATTTACCTTTGCAAGTATAAATCACAATTAGCGAGTGAAGGTAGCTTTTACTGGTTCTTCTATTCTGGAACAAAGGTTTATAATAACCTCTTAGATTTCTAACGGGTCTTTATTTAAGCCTAAGCTTAGACCGGTTAGCTTTTAAGGACGATACGGTTCAAACACATGATTAAGCGAAGACCGGATAGAATGTGATTTAGACCCGACAAGTTTGAATACTTGTATAATATGGGTATACTAAATACATTCTGGATTTTGAGACAAAGATGATAAGGTTTGACCCGTTTCGGTCAATTTATGCAAACTAGTTACATAAACTGAACCGAGCGCGAAAAGGGCGTCACGGGTAACCATAAGAGTCATATGCAAGTTCCCTGAGTTAATATGCCTTAAACATGTTGTGATATCAGTAAGGTATCTTCTATTATGCCCAAAACGGATTTAAACACAAATTATGCCTCATAAGGGCATTTTGGTCATTTAAAAGATTATAAAAGAGTTTAATTAGTAATCTGAGTTACAGGTCTGATTTATACATTAAATACACTTAATTTAATAAGTTATAACAGTAGGGTACGACCTATATGAGAAATTTATCATTTAAAACCAAACTATGCACCTTAGGGGTATTTTGGTAATTTCACTTAGGCTTAAAAGGTCAAAACTGGAAACCTGAGTTTATAAACTTTTACTTACTGTTATTATATAAAAATATACTAAAAATATCAGTAGGTATCAACCTTATATGTTTAATTTAGTTTTAGTACATACTATGCGTTAAAAACGCTTAAAAATGCGATTTGGAGCCATTTCCAGGTTTTTTAAAGGAAAGCTTATATTTTTATAATTCCAGAAGGCTCAAAATATTTTATTTAACAAATAAAATCAGTAGGAAAAGGTTTGGGGTCAAAAGGATTTGTAAAACTCATTTTATGGCTTAAAAGGGCAAAATCGGTATTAACCGAATTAAACTTAGAGACCTATGTTATGCTCAGCCAAAAATTAAATAAAAATCTTCAAAAATCCCAAAATATTATATTACATCAGTGGGTAAAAAGTTTGATATCAAAAAGTGGGTTTAAATAGGTTATACGCTAATTACGCCGTTTAAGTAACATAAAGCTTTCAATTTACGCTAATGAGCATAACTTCTAATCTAGACCTCAAACTGATGTCAAATTTTAGGTGCAAGTTTATAAATCAGTAACTAAGGTTTCTACTCTTTTACTTTTTCAAAAATCACGTTTTATAGTCAAAAGGGCATAATAGTCAAAATTTAAGCATTAATCGGAAACATGCATATGAATCGGATAAGTATTGAACCAAGTTGCATAATCTCAGAGAGTTATACTTATATGAAACCTGGTCCAAAATAAGCTCTAAGGAAGATCTTAACATGCATGAACGGGTCAGAACTGAAAGTCAAAGCAGAAGTCAAATTATGCGACTTTCGGTTCCGATCCGGGTTTAAACTGAAAATTGTCGAGTTGAACATGTTGGGACATGTTCTTACATTAGTTACCATGTTATTTTAATGATCAAACAGGTTGCATGTATCCTACATTGCTAATTATGCTTAAATTTAAAAATACACATTCTGTTGACTTTTTAAAGTAAGCTTTGACTCGACAATTAACATAGTTAGAGTGGGAATCTGAGAGTACCCTTTTAAGGGTTTGTTACCCACATAAATACCTACTTATAGGTACTTTCAATTCGAGAAATGACTGAGCAGATTTCATTTAATCTCGAAGTCAAACTTAAATTACGATGGTTTGACTAATAGCTAATTAACTAAGCTAAAACGAATTAGAAAGGGGTAAGAATACTTACAAGAGTCCTAATCACGACTAGGAAGCCTAATGAATCCTTGTTGCTGACCAGAGAGCTCCAGAATTGAGAATGCAAGTGAATGTGAAATGTTGCAACACTGGGTGTTCTTTAAATATCAACTTTGATCTCATAAGATGGTGCCACAAGTGTCTACAAGTGTTATAAGATTCGTCCAGGTGCCCCCCTATGCATGTAAAACCATTGGAGAGCATATGGTATCAGATAACAGTTGTTTACCATCGATACAGACCTGATAACTGACATCTGCACATTATTCTGCGCTGGCAGGTCGTAGGCGGGCCGCGAAGGGCCTCTCGCGGGGCGCGTACAAGCTGGCAACCAGCCAAACAAGTTCCCAACTTTTACATTTCAGTCTCTGGTACTTTGTTACGTGGTTTTGGCTATTTTTCTTGCACTCTTGACCCTCAAACCTGATTTTTAAGGGCCTTAGGACATCTACAAACTTGGTTAGGTCCTTGGTTAACCTTGTGCTTACCCGAAAAGTCACGAATTTCAACGTTAACGCATTTAACCCTTCGTGCACGGTTTTGATCATAACTTTCTCATACCATAACGAAACTTTATGAAATTTTTACCACATATTCTAGTGAGTATATTTTATCATTACAAAGCTTCGGGTTTGCCAAAAGGTCACTCAGAGGTATACTTTCAACATGTTGACACATTTAGCCCCTGTAGTTTGTAATTCCTCACTTTCTTTCATTTTCTTCTTCGTATGATCCATGATTCATCCGTTTAAGATTATAAACACCATGTAGGGTTATTGTAGAGCCTATTTATCCATTGTTGACACTTTGGACCCTTATATTCACATAGTTTCACTATTTGTCAACTTTAGTCCCTCTAAGACTGCGGGGTATGGGGGGCTTGGGTTGGGGCATTTGTTGACACGTGGAATGGGAGGCCCCCACACCAAACAAACCCACGCCCATGGGGTATGGTGGGGCTTGGGTTGGGGGCATGAGTTTGGTTTGGCCATTGAGAGCCTGCCATGTCACCTTACTAGCCCTACTAGCCCGCCCCACGCCCGGCTTCAAACCCACGCTAGAAGGGCCACACCCAAACCCATGCCCACCCTGGGTGGTGGCTTGGGCATTTTCAGCCCACCCACGCCGAAACCCCCGCCCATACCCCGCAGTCTAAAGTACTTTTTCACATATTCAAAGCCTCTGACACGTGTCAATACATTATTGGACGTAAATTTTTGAGGTGTTACAATGGTGTAAAATTAAAATGGGATATACCGGGTTAGGATTCGAGTTACAGGAACAAGGGCCAAACCAACCACCCAAGAATGGAATCGTCGAGCGAAAACAATTAACAACCTCCTAGAAGCAGCTTTTCTTGCCACCAGACCTTTCTCCATCAATTAGGAATCTGATGCCGTCACTAAACACTTTCCTTAAATTGTAGCCATTTGTTGAGTTTTTTTTAGTCTAATCCGCATATATATCACCATTGCCCTTGATTTTCTTGACTGTATATCTCTTAAATGTCAACATATACACGTGTGATTTAGTTTACGAAGATTTTTCAATGCCGAGAACCTCGATCAGAGAGTAAAAAATGCGTAAGGTTCACAATGGTGTAAAATTAAAATGGGATATACCGGGCTAGGATTCGAGTTACAGGAACAAGGGCCAAACCAACCACCTAAGAATGGAATCCTTGAGCGAAAACACTTGACAACCTCCTAGAAACAGCTTTTCTTGCCACCAGACCTTTCTCCATCAATTAGGAATCTGATGCCGTCACTAAACACATTCCTTAAATTGTAGCCATTTGTTGTGTGTTTTTTTGGTGTCTAATCCGCATATATATCACCATTGCCCTTGATTTTCTTGACTATATATCTCTTAAATGTCAAAATATACATGTGTGATTTAGTTTACGAAGATTTTTCAATGCCGAGAACCTCGATCAGAGAGTAAAAAAGGCGTAAGGTTCACAATGGTGTAAAATTAAAATGGGATATACCGGGCTAGGATTCGAGTTACAGGAACAAGGGCCAAACCAACCACCCAAGAATGGAATCGTCGAGCGAAAACAATTGACAACTTCATAGAAGCAGCTTTTCTTGCCACCAGACCTTTCTCCATCAATTAGGAATCTGATGCTGTCACTAAACACATTCCTTAAATTGTAGCCATTTGTTGAGTATTTTTTTTAGTGTCTAATCCGCATATATATCACCATTGCCCTTGATTTTCTTGACTGTATATCTCTTAAATGTCAACTTATACACGTGTGATTTAGTTTACGAAGATTTTTCAATGCCGAGAACCTCGATCAGAGAGTAAAAAGAGCATAGGGTTCACAATGGTGTAAAATAAAGATTTTTCATTTCCGTTTGTTGTCGTTGGGGGTATCAGAAGTAGCTGTAGCACTAATACGCTTTGGTAACCTGTTCTGCTCCACCGCCTGATCAGTGAGACGATGAGCTAATTGAACAACTTGCTGAATGGTGGCGAGGTTAGCCGAAGTCACATGACTTTGGATCTCTGGCACTAAGCCCTTAAGGTATAGTTCGATGCGTTTGATGGGAGGATCCACCATAGTAGGACACAGAATAGCTAGCTCATTCGATCTTTTCATGTACGCCTCAATTTCTGACCCCGTCATCTTGAGGTTGAAAAACTCTACTTCCAGTTTATGAATGTCATCACGATTGCAGTACTCTTCCTTAATCATTTCCTTAAAATTGTTCCATGGGGTGGCGTTAGCAGCAACCAACCCCAGCATTTGAACTTGAGCGTTCCACCACGTGAGCGCTAAACCCTCAAGAGTACCAGTAGCATACTTCACCCTACGAGCCTCAGGGCATTCACACATCTCGAAAACAGATTCGAGCTTTTCAAACCAGTGGAGGAGACCTACAGCTCCTTCAGTGCCGCTGAAAGTAGTTGGTCGGCAGTCCATAAAAGTTTTGAAAGTGCACACAGGAGGCTGTGCAGGTTGACCTGTCGTGGGTGTAAGAAAGGACAAAGTTTAACACAAAGGTTGGTTCACGAGAGTAGGACCTAAAGATCCTAGAATGAGTTTAGACTGCAGGATATACCTCCTGCTTGTGCGGCTGCAAGTGCCGCAGCAACTTGTTGGTTAATCAGAGCCGTCAACTGGGCTTGAGTCATGTTAACGCGTCCACTCATGATCTTCATATCAAAGGAAAACATGAGTGAGAGGGGTTCGTGAGAGTGTGATGACAGAAGAGAGTAAGCACACATGTGTTTTCAAACTATAGTTGCTATATTTATCTAAGCATACCATAAGCAAAGTTCTATGTAATCTAGCAAGTAGGCAATAAAACATAAACCATATCACCTAGAATGTCGAGCCTTGCACGTGGAGTGAAGCGTCGTTGTGGACCGTTGAGCACTGTACAGGTTATAGTCTGGTTTTAACAAAAATGTTTTTCCCTTATTAAAACCAAGTTCTCTATAACCAATGGCTCTGATACCAATCTGTCACACCCCCAAAATCCACACGCGGAGTATCACCGCTTGGAGGCGTGACTGACCAGGATCCAGCCACCAATCATATTGAACAAGCATGTAAGTAATTATAAAAATCCAACCAATACAATTGGTGTCAAAACAAAACATAGTTTAAGTTGCAAGCAGAAGCATAATATCTAAAACCAAGGCATAAATAAATAATGTTTAAGTTCATCATGAACACTCAATGTCCATGCTCCACAACGACCCTTCTCCATGCAAGCTCCTGCTAAACCTATTGACCTGCAAAGCATGTAGTAACGAGTCAACAACAAAGTTGAGCGAGTTCACAGTTGGGTGTTTGTTTTAAGTTGTTTCCAAAAACGGTTTCCTTTAACTGGCATCCCTGCCGTGGGGGTTACCCCATAGTTGAAAATGTGATTTGTTTATCCCATTTACTCTGGCAATCCAGCCGTGGGGGCTACCCCATGTTTAATTATCTGGCTCTCTGGCCCTGGGGGCTACCCCATGTATATACTACTAGACTCGTTACCATATCGACTGCTGACTGTAGTCATGTTTATGTGCCCTGAACTGCCAATGTCTATCATCATTGACGTGCCCAGATCCATTAGTTCACGCCCGTCCTCTGCGGCACGGTGTGAGGTTTGTCAAACCTAAATAGCGCTATCTAACTAATGACCCGCTCGCCATTGGCCCGGCGATTAAGTCGATATAAAAAGGAGGGACTTCGTGCTAGAGTTTTGGTCTAGTAAAAGTTAACTGTCCATGAGGACGAGGAATTATATTCCTGAACCAGTACTGTCCTACCCAAGAAAGGACGAGGAATCAATGTTCCTTAAACCCATTCCCTACCCCTGGGAATCCCATGCTTTGTAGAAAGTGTGAACTCACCTTAGGTTTGCTCGGTTAGACTAAGCGCTTGATTCATAGTTAACCAATCAAATTCCTACCGGGTTAACAGAGATAGTTAGTTCCATGTGTTCACATATTTATTCACATGTAATGCTCAGCAGTAACCATGCAACACATATTGTCACGTAGGTCATGCAAGTACCCTGATCATAGTTTATTCTCAATACCAGTTAATCACAACACACAAGTTCATATGGTAACAATTTATCATATCATGCAAATACCCAATATCCAATCACTTATAACCCGTTCATGCTTTCGGCCCAATTAATATAATCCACCCCATTTATGCAACCAATTCAATTCCCTAATCCCCTTATCCAACTAGATCAAGTCGTTTTGGACTGTTTGTATCCGGCCCAATGCTCACTCGCAAGATACCCAAACATGGTGCAGGTTCACGATTCGGATTACCCAGCCCAAGTTGTTGTTTCAATATAGACATTAGCCTGTTCAACCCACTATTTGATTTAGTCATGCATGCATAATTATCATCCAATGGTTCTACATTTATAACTAAACTCCTTGTTACACATACATAATCAATCGCAACATACAGTACTTCGTAATACACCTTTACTAGTGGACCCCACATCATTAAGGTATGCACATGTTTTGCTTAGAAACACACGCACATGGCTGCCAGTTTATACAAGGTTATCCTCTTTATCAAACTCTAACATGCAAAGCTATTGAACTGTTACTGCTACTCTTACATCATCACTAATTATGGTTCATATATCATCATGTCATAATCATATAATTTATCATGCATAAGCAGCCTATTCAGATTCGTCACACAACTCTAAACACACAAAAATCCTTTGACTATTATTACCGAGTACCCTTATGCTCTTGCTGTTGTTTTCGAGACAATCTACTCGGCTCAGATCGGTGAACAACCCGGCCGCATTAAACCTAATGCGTATGTGTTTTTAACAAGTACAACTCATTAATAAATCTTCGTGATAAATCTATATAATGTTTGGTAACCTCAAGCCCTACAACTTCGATAATCAAACAGGTTCACATAACAATCATTCAATATCACATAGAAACAATATTATACAAGTATGAATAATCAACAGCCAAGACTCACTAACCATAGATTTGGGGTCGCACAAGATGTTATCTCGAAGAAGAGGGGGTTTCACTGCCGTCGAACAAGTAGGGTTTGTATATTAAGTTTGTGGTTTGTATATTAGTTTGTGGTTTCAAGTAATAATATAACCTCAACACACAAAGTGGGCCGGTGGTTAACTTGTAACACTCCATAACAAATCACAAGACATAGTGGCCGAAATCAATTAGTTAAGTGGGCCGAGATCAAATATAGTGTTTAGTGGGCTCGTTTATATACATACATACATTACACAAAACACATATCATACAAAACATGTTACACTAAGCGCACAAAAGAGTTCTAAAACACGAGTTGTCACATCCTGGAAGCTGCTTTTCTTGCCACCAGACCTTTCTCCATCAATTAGTTATTTGATGCTGTCACTAAACACATTCCTTAAATTGTAGCCATTTTTTAAGTGTTTATTTTTTGGTGTCTTATCCGCATATATTTCACCATTGCCCTTGATTTTCTTGACTGTATATCTCTTAAATGTCAACATATACACGTGTGATTTAGTTTACAAAGATTTTTCAATGCCTAGAACCTCGATCAGAGAGTAAAAAAGGCGTAAGGTTCACAATGGTGTAAAATTAAAATGGGATATACCCGACTAGGATTCGAGTTACAGGAACAAGGGCCAAACCAACCACCCACGAATGGAATCGTCGAGCGAAAACACTTGACAACCTCCTAGAAGCAGCTTTTCTTGCCACCAAACCATTCTCCATTAATTAGGAATCTTATGCCGTCACTAAACCCATTCCTTAAATTGTAGCCACTTGTTGAGTGTTTTTTTTGGTGTCTAATCCGCATATATATCACCATTGCCCTTGATTTTCTTAACTGTATATCTCTTAAATGTCAACATATACGCGTGTGATTTAGTCACGAAGATTTTTCAATGCCGAGAACCTCGATCAGAGAGTAAAAAAGGCGTAAGGTTTATAAAGGTGTAAAATTAAAATGGGATATACCGGGCTAGCATTCGAGTTAAAGGAACAAGGGCAAGCCAACCACCCAAGAATGGAATCGTCGAGCGAAAACACTTGACAACCTCCTAGAAGCAGCTTTTCTTACCACCAGACCTTTCTCCATCAATTAGGAATCCGATGCCGTCACTAAACACATTCCTTAAATTGTAGCCATTGGTTGAGTGTCTTTTTTTGGTGTCTAATCCGCATATATATCACCATTGCCCTTGATTTTCTTGACTGTATATCTCTTAAATGTCAACATATACACGTGTGATTTAGTTTATGAAGATTTTTCAATGCCGAGAACCTCGATCAGAGAGTAAAAAAGGCGTAAGGTTCACAACGGTGTAAAATTAAAATGGGATATACCGGGATAGGATTCGAGTTACAGGAACAAGGGCCAAACCAACCACCCAAGAATGGAATCGTTCAGCGAAAACACTTGACAACCTCCTAGAAACAGCTTTTCTTGCTACCAGACCTTTCTCCATCAACTAAGAATCTGATGCCGTCGCTAAACTCATTCCTTAAATTGTAGGCATTTGTTGAGTGTTTCTTTTGGTGTCTAATCAGCATATATATCACCATTGCCCTTGATTTTCTTGACTGTATATCTCTTAAATGTCAACATATACACGTGTGATTTAGTTTACGAAGATTTTTCAATGCCGAGAACCTCGATCAGAGAGTAAAAAAGGCGTAAGGTTCACAATGGTGTAAAATTAAAATGGGATATACCGGGCTAGGATTCGAGTTACTGGAACAAGGGCCAAACCAACCACCCAAGAATGGAATCGTCGAGCGAAAACACTTGACAACCTCTTAGAAGCAGCTTTTCTTGCCACCAGATCTTTCTCTATCAATTAGGAATCTAATGCCGCCACTTAACACATTCCTTAAATTGTAGCCATTTTTTGAGTGTTTATTTTTTGGTGTCTAATCCGCATATATATCACCATTGCTCTTGATTTTCTTGACTGTATATCTCTTAAATGTCAACATATACACGTGTGATTTAGTTTACAAAGATTTTTCAATGCCGAGAACCACGATCAGAGAGTAAAAAAGGCGTAAGGTTCACAATGGTGTAAAATTAAAATGGGATATACCGGGCTAGGATTCGAGTTACAGGAACAAGGGCCAAACCAACCACCCAAGAATAGAATCGTCGAGCGAAAACACTTGACAACCTCTTAGAAGCAGCTTTTCTTACCACCAGACCTTTCTCCATCAATTAGGAATCTGATGCCGCCACTTATCACATTCCTTAAATTGTAGCCATTTTTTGAGTGTTTATTTTTTGGTGTCTAATCCGCATATATATCACCATTGCTCTTGATTTTCTTGACTGTATATCTCTTAAATGTCAACATATACACGTGTGATTTAGTTTACAAAGATTTTTCAATGCCTAGAACCTTGATCAGAGAGTAAAAAAGGCGTAAGGTTCACAATGGTGTAAAATTAAAATGGGATATACCCGGCTAGGATTCGAGTTACAAGAACAAGGGCCAAACCAACCACCCACGAATGGAATCGTCGAGCGAAAACACTTGACAACCTCCTAGAAGCAGCTTTTCTTGCCACCAGACCATTCTCCATTAATTAGGAATCTTATGCCGTCACTAAACCCATTCCTTAAATTGTAGCCACTTGTTGAGTGTTTTTTTTGGTGTCTAATCCACATATATATCACCATTGCCCTTGATTTTCTTGATTGTATATCTCTTAAATGTCAACATATACACGTGTGATTTAGTCACAAAGATTTTTCACTGCTGAGAACCTCGATCAGAGAGTAAAAAAGGCGTAAGGTTTACAAAGTTGTAAAATTAAAATGGGATATACCGGGCTAGCATTCGAGTCACAGGAACAAGGGCCAAACCAACCACCCAAGAATGGAATCGTCGAGCGAAAACACTTGACAACCTCTTAGAAGCAGCTTTTCTTGCCACCAGATCTTTCTCTATCAATTAGGAATCTGATGCCGCGACTTAACACATTCCTTAAATTGTAGTCATTTTTTGAGTGTTTATTTTTTGGTGTCTAATCCGCATATATATCACCATTGCTCTTGATTTTCTTGACTGTATATCTCTTAAATGTCAACATATACACGTGTGATTTAGTTTACAAAGATTTTTCAATGCCTAGAACCTCGATCAGAGAGTAAAAAAGGCGTAAGGTTCACAATGGTGTAAAATTAAAATGGGATATACTCGACTAGGATTCGAATTATAAGAAAAAGGGCCAAACCAACCACCCACGAATGGAATCGTCGAGCGAAAACACTTGACAACCTCCTAGAAGCAGCTTTTCTTGCCACCAGACCATTCTCCATCAATTAGGAATCTTATGCAGTCACTAAACCCATTCCTTAAATTGTAGCCACTTGTTATGTGTTTTTTTTGTGTCTAATCCGCATATATATCACCATTGCCCTTGATTTTCTTGACTGTATATCTCTTAAATGTCAATATATACACGAGTGATTTAGTCACGAAGATTTTTCAATGCCGAGAACCTCGATCAGAGAGTATAAAAGGCGTAAGGTTTACAATGGTGTAAAATTAAAATGGGATATACCGAGCTAGGATTCGAGTTACAGGAACAAGGGCCAAACCAACCACCCAAGAATGGAATCGTCGATTGAAAACACTTGACAACCTCCTAGAAGCAGCTTTTCTTGCCCCCAGACCTTTCTCCATCAATTAGGAATCCGATGCCGTCACTAAACACATTCCTTAAATTGTAGCCATTGGTTGAGTGTCTTTTTTTGGTGTCTAATCCGCATATATATCACCATTGCCCTTGATTTTCTTGACTGTATATCTCTTAAATATCAACATATACACGTGTGATTTAGTTTACGAAGATTTTTCAATGCCGAGAACCTCGATCAGAGAGTAAAAAAGGCGTAAGGTTCACAACGATGTAAAATTAAAATGGCATATACCGGGCAAGGATTCGAGTTACAGGAACAAGGGCCAAACCAACCACGCAAGAATGGAATCGTCGAGCGAAAACACTTGACAACGTCCTAGAAGCAGCTTTTCTTGCCACCAGGCCTTTCTCCATCAATTAGGAATCTGATGCCGTCACTAAACACATTCCTTAAATTGTAGCCATTTGTTGAGTGTTTTTTTTTCTGTCAAATCCGCATATATATCCCCATTGCCCTTGATTTTCTTGACTGTATATCTCTTAAATGTCAACATATACACGTGTGATTTAGTTTACGAAGATTTTTCAATGCCAAGAACCTCGATCAGAGAGTAAAAAAGGCGTAAGGTTCACAATGGTGTAAAACTAAAATGGGATATACCGGGCTAGGTTTCGAGTTACAGGAACGAGGGCCAAACCAACCACCCAAGAATGCAATCGTTGAGCGAAAACACTTGACAACCTCCTAGAAACAACTTTTCTTGCCACCAGACTATTCTCCATCAATTAGGAATCTGATGCCGTCACTAAACACATTCCTTAAATTGTAGGCATTTGTTGAGTGTTTTTTTTTGGTGTCTAATCGGCATATATATCACCATTGCCCCTGATTTTGTTGACTGTAAATCTCTTAAATGTCAACATATACACGTGTGATTTAGTTTACGAAGATTTTTCAATGCCGAGAACCTCGATCAGAGAGTAAACATGGCGTAAGCTTCACAATGGTGTAAAATTAAAATGGGATATACCGGGATAGGATTCGAGTTACAGGAACAAGGGCCAAACCAACCACCCACGAATGGAATCGTCGAGCGAAAACACTTGACAACCTCCTAGAAGCAGCTTTTCTTGCCACCAGACCATTCTCCATCAATTAGGAATCTTATGCCGTCACTAAACACATTCCTTAAATTGTAGCCATTTGTTGAGTGTTTTTTTTATGGTGTCTAATCCGCATATATATCATCATTGCCCTTGATTTTCTTGACTGTATATCTCTTAAATGTCAACATATACACGTGTGATTTAGTTTACGAAGATTTTTCAATGCCGAGAACCTCGATCCGGGAGTAAAAAAGGCGTAAGGTTTACAAGGGTGTAAAATTAAAATGGGATATACCGGGCTAGGATTCAAGTTACAGGAACAAGGGCCAAACCAACCACCCAAGAATGGAATCGTCGAGCGAAAACACTTGACAAGCTCCTAGAAGCAGCTTTTCTTACCACCAGCCCTTTCCCCATCAATTAGGAATCCGATGTCGTCATTAAACACATTCTTTAAATTGTAGCTATTGGTTGAGTGTTGTTTTGGTGTCTAATCCGCATATATATCACCATTGCCCTTGATTTTCTTGACTGTATATCTCTTAAATGTCAACATATACACGTGTGATTTAGTTTACGAAGATTTTTCAATGCCGAGAACCTTGATCAGAGAGTAAAAAAGGCGTAAGGTTGACAACGATGTAAAACTAAAATGGGATATAACGGGCTAGGATTCGAGTTACATGAACAAGGGCCAAACCAACCACGCAAGAATGGAATCCTCGAGCGAAAACACTTGACAACCTCCTAGAAGCAGCTTTTCTTTCCACCAGACCTTTCCTCATCAATTAGGAATCTGATGCCATCACTAAACACATTCCTTAAATTGTAGCCATTTGTTAAGTGTTTTTTTTTTGTGTCTAATCCGCATATATATCACCATTGCCCTTGATTTTCTTGACTGTATATCTTTTAAATGTCAACATATACACGTGTGATTTAGTTTACGAAGATTTTTCAATGCCGAGAACCTCGATCAGAGAGTAAAAAAGGCGTAAGGTTTACAAAGGTGTAAAATTTAAAAGGGATATACCGGGCTAGCATTCGAGTTACAGGAAAAAGGGCCAAACCAACCACCCAAGAATGGAATCGTCGAGCGAAAACACTTGACAACCTCCTAGAAGCAGCTTTTCTTGCCACCAGACCTTTCTCCATCAATTAGGAATCCGATGCCGTCACTAAACACATTCCTTAAATTGTAGCAATTGGTTGAGTGTCTTTTTTTGGTGTCTAATCCGCATATATATCAACATTGCCCTTGATTTTCTTGACTGTATATCTCTTAAATGTAAACATAAACACGTGTGATTTAGTTTACGAATATTTTTCAATGCCGAGAACCTCGACCAGAGAGTAAAAAAGGCGTAAGGTTCACAACGGTGTAAAATTAAAATGGGATATAACGGGCTAGGATTCGAGTTACAGGAACAAGGGCCAAACCAACCACCCAATAATGGAATCGTTCAGCGAAAACACTTGACAACCTCCTAGAAACAGCTTTTCTTGCCACCAGACCTTTCTCCATCAACTAAGAATCTGATGTCGTCGCTAAACTCATTCCTTAAATTGTAGGCATTTGTTGAGTGTTTCTTTTGGTGTCTAATCAGCATATATATCACCATTGCCCTTGATTTTCTTGACTGTATATCTCTTAAATGTCAACATATACACGTGTGATTTAGTTTACGAAGATTTTTCAATGCCGAGAACCTCGATCAGAGAGTAGAAAAGGCGTAAGGTTCACAATGGTGTAAAATTAAAATGGGATATACCGGGCTAGGATTCGAGTTACAGGAACAAGGGCCAAACCAACCACCCAAGAATGTAATCGTCGAGCGAAAACACTTGACAACCTCTAAGAAGCAGCTTTTCTTGCCACCAGATCTTTCTCTATCAATTAGGAATCTGATGCCGCCACTTAACACATTCCTTAAATTGTAGACATTTTTTGAGTGTTTATTTTTTGGTGTCTAATCCGCATATATATCACCATTGCTCTTGATTTTCTTGACTGTATATCTCTTAAATGTCGACATATACACGTGTGATTTAGTTTACAAAGATTTTTCAATGCCGAGAACCTTGATCAGAGAGTAAAAAAGGCGTAAGGTTCACAACCAAGTAAAACTAAAATGGGATATAACGGGCTAGGATTCGAGTTACAGGAACAAGGGCCAAACCAACCACGCAAGAATGGAATCCTCGAGCGAAAACACTTGACAACCTCCTACAAGCAGCTTTTCTTTCCACCAGACCTTTCTCCATCAATTCGGAATTTGATGCCGTCACTAAACACATTCCTTAAATTGTAGTCATTTGTAAAGTGTTTTTTTTTTTGTCTAATCCGCATATATATCACAATTGCCCTTTATTTTACGGAGATTTTTCAATGCCGAGAACCTCGATCAGAGAGTAAAAAAGGCGTAAGGTTTACAAAGGTGTAAAATTAAAATAGGATATACCGGGATAGCATTCGAGTTACAGGTACAAGGGCCAAACCAACCACCCAAGAATGGAATCGTCGAGCGAAAACACTTGACAACCTCCTAGAAGCAGCTTTTCTTGCCACCAGACCTTTCTCCATCAATTAGGAATCCGATGCCGTCACTAAACACATTCCTTAAATTGTAACCATTGGTTGAGTGTCTTTTTTTGGTGTCTAATCTGCATATATATCACCACTGCCCTTGATTTTCTTGATTGTATATCTCTTAAATGTCAACATATACACGTGTGATTTAGTTTACGAAGATTTTTCAATGCCGAGAACCTCGATCAGAGAGTAAAAAAGGCGTAAGGTTCACAACGGTGTAAAATTAAAATGAGATATACCGGGCTAGGATTCGAGTTACAGGAACAAGGGCCAAACCAACCACCCAAGAATGGAATCGTTGAGCGAAAACACTTGACAACTTCCTAGAAACAGCTTTTCTTGCCACCAAACCTTTCTCCATCAATTAGGAATCTGATGCCATCACTAAACACATTCCTTAAATTGTAGGCATTTGTTGAGTGTTTTTTTTGGTGTCTAATCAGCATATATTTCACCATTGCCCTTGATTTTCTTGACTGTATATCTCTTAAATGTCAACATATACACGTGTGATTTAGTTTACGAAGATTTTTCAATGCCGAGAACCTCGATCAGAGAGTAAAAAAGGCGTAAGGTTCACAATGGTGTAAAATTAAAATGGGATATACCGGGCTAGGTTTCGAGTTACAGGAATAAGGGCCAAACCAACCACCCAAGAATCGAATCGTTGAGCGAAAACACTTGACAACCTCCTAGAAACAGCTTTTCTTGCCACCAGACCATTCTCCATCAATTAGGAATCTGATGCCGTCACTAAACACATTCCTTAAATTGTAGGCATTTGTTGAGTGTTTTTTTTTTGGTGTCTAATCGGCATATATATCACCATTGCCCCTGATTTTCTTGACAGTATATATCTTAAATGTCAACATATACACGTGTGATTTAGTTTACGAAGATTTTTTAATGCCGAGAATCTCGATCAGAGAGTAAAAAGGGCGTAAGCTTCACAATGGTGTAAAATTAAAATGGGATATACCGGGATAGGATTCGAGTTACAGGAACAAGGGCCAAACCAACCACCCACGAATGGAATCGTCGAGCGAAAACACTTGACAACCTCCTAGAAGCAGCTTTTCTTGCCACCAGACCATTCTCTATCAATTAGGAATCTTATGCCGTCACTAAACCCATTCCTTAAATTGTAGCCATTTGTTGTGTGTTTTTTTATGGTGTCTAATCCGCATATATATCATGATTGCCCTTGATTTTCTTGACTGTATATCTCTTAAATGTCAACATATACACGTGTGATTTAGTTTACGAAGATTTTTCAATGCCAAGAACCTCGATCAGGGAGTAAAAAAGGCGTAAGGTTTACAATGGTGTAAAATTAAAATGGGATATACCGGGCTAGGATTCGAGTTACAGGAACAAGGGCCAAACCAACCACCCAAGAATGGAATCGTCGAGCGAAAACACTTGACAAGCTCCTAGAAGCAGCTTTTCTTGACACCAGACCTTTCGCCATCAATTAGGAATCCGATGCCGTCATTAAACACATTCCTTAAATTGTAGCTACTGGTTGAGTGTTTTTTTTGGTGTCTAATCTGTATATATATCACCATTGCCCTTGATTTTTTCTTGACTGTATATCTCTTAAATGTCAACATATACACGTGTGATTTAGTTTACGAAGATTTTTCAATGCCGAGAACCTTGATCAGAGAGTAAAAAAGGCGTAAGGTTCACAACGATGTAAAACTAAAATGGGATATAACGGGCTAGGATTCGAGTTACAGGAAGAAGGGCCAAACCAACCACGCAAGAATGGAATCCTCGAGCGAAAACACTTGACAACCTCCTAGAAACAGCTTTTCTTGCCACCAGACCTTTCTCCATCAATTAGGAATCCGAGGACGTCACTAAACACATTCCTTAAATTGTAGCCATTTGTTAAATGTTTTTTTTGGTGTCTAATCCCCATATATATCACCATTGCCCTTGATTTTCTTGACTGTATATCTTTTAAATGTCAACATATACACGTGTGATTTAGTTTACGAAGATTTTTCAATGCCGAGAACCTCGATCAGAGAGTAAACATGGCGTAAGCTTCACAATGGTGTAAAATTAAAATGGGATATACCGGGATAGGATTCGAGTTACAGGAACAAGGGCCAAACCAACCACCCACGAATGGAATCGTCGAGCGAAAACACTTGACAACCTCCTAGAAGCAGCTTTTCTTGCCACCAGACCATTCTCCATCAATTAGGAATCTTATGCCGTCACTAAACCCATTCCTTAAATTGTAGCCATTTGTTGAGTGTTTTTTTATGGTGTCTAATCCGCATATATATCATCATTGCCCTTGATTTTCTTGACTGTATATCTTTTAAATGTCAACATATACACGTGTGATTTAGTTTACGAAGATTTTTCAATGCCGAGAACCTCGATCAGAGAGTAAAAAAGGCGTAAGGTTCACAACGGTGTAAAATTAAAATGAGATATACCGGGCTAGGATTCGAGTTACAGGAACAAGGGCCAAACCAACCACCCAAGAATGGAATCGTTGAGCGAAAACACTTGACAACTTCCTAGAAACAGCTTTTCTTGCCACCAAACCTTTCACCATCAATTAGGAATCTGATGCCATCACTAAACACATTCCTTAAATTGTAGGCATTTGTTGAGTGTTTTTTTTGGTGTCTAATCAGCATATATATCACCATTGCCCTTGATTTTCTTGACTGTATATCTCTTAAATGTCAACATATACACGTGTGATTTAGTTTACGAAGATTTTTCAATGCCGAGAACCTCGATCAGAGAGTAAAAAAGGCGTAAGGTTCACAATGGTGTAAAATTAAAATGGGATATACCGGGCTAGGTTTCGAGTTACAGGAACAAGGGCCAAACCAACCACCCAAGAATCGAATCGTTGAGCGAAAACACTTGACAACCTCCTAGAAACAGCTTTTCTTGCCACCAGACCATTCTCCATCAATTAGGAATCTGATGCCGTCACTAAACACATTCCTTAAATTGTAGGCATTTGTTGAGTGTTTTTTTTTGGTGTCTAATTGGCATATATATCACCATTGCCCCTGATTTTCTTGACAGTATATCTCTTAAATGTCAACATATACACGTGTGATTTAGTTTACGAAGATTTTTTAATGCCGAGAATCTCGATCAGAGAGTAAAAAGGGCGTAAGCTTCACAATGGTGTAAAATTAAAATGGGATATACCGGGATAGGATTCGAGTTACAGGAACAAGGGCCAAACCAACCACCCACGAATGGAATCGTCGAGCGAAAACACTTGACAACCTCCTAGAAGCAGCTTTTCTTGCCACCAGACCATTCTCTATCAATTAGGAATCTTATGCCGTCACTAAACCCATTCCTTAAATTGTAGCCATTTGTTGAGTGTTTTTTTATGGTGTCTAATCCGCATATATATCATGATTGCCCTTGATTTTCTTGACTGTATATCTCTTAAATGTCAACATATACACGTGTGATTTTGTTTACGAAGATTTTTCAATGCCGAGAACCTCGATCAGGGAGTAAAAAAGGCGTAAGGTTTACAATGGTGTAAAATTAAAATGGGATATACCGGGCTAGGATTCGAGTTACAGGAACAAGGGCCAAACCAACCACCCAAGAATGGAATCGTCGAGCGAAAACACTTGACAAGCTCCTAGAAGCAGCTTTTCTTGACACCAGACCTTTCGCCTTCAATTAGGAATCCGATGCCGTCATTAAACACATTCCTTAAATTGTAGCTACTGGTTGAGTGTTTTTTTTGGTGTCTAATCTGTATATATATCACCATTGCCCTTGATTTTTTCTTGACTGTATATCTCTTAAATGTCAACATATACACGTGTGATTTAGTTTACGAAGATTTTTCAATGCCGAGAACCTCGATCCGGGAGTAAAAAAGGCGTAAGGTTTACAATGGTGTAAAATTAAAATGGGATATACCGGACTAGGATTCGAGTTACAGGAACAAGGGCCAAACCAACCACCCAAGAATGGAATCGTCGAGCGAAAACACTTGACAAGCTCCTAGAAGCAGCTTTTCTTACCACCAGCCCTTTCCCCATCAATTAGGAATCCGATGTCGTCATTAAACACATTCCTTAAATTGTAGCTATTGGTTGAGTGTTTTTTTTGGTGTCTAATCCGCATATATATCACCATTGCCCTTGATTTTCTTGACTGTATATCTCTTAAATGTCAACATATACACGTGTGATTTAGTTTACGAAGATTTTTCAATGCCGAGAACCTTGATCAGAGAGTAAAAAAGGCGTAAGGTTCACAACGATGTAAAACTAAAATGGGATATAACGGGCTAGGATTTGAGTTACAGGAACAAGGGCCAAACCAACCACGCAAGAATGGAATCCTCGAGCTAAAACACTTGACAACCTCCTAGAAGCAGCTTTTCTTTCCACCAGACCTTTCCTCGTCAATTAGGAATCTGATGCCATCACTAAACACATTCCTTAAATTGTAGCCATTTGTTAAGTGTTTTTTTTTTTTGTGTCTAATCCGCATATATATCACCATTGCCCTTGATTTTCTTGACTGTATATCTTTTAAATGTCAATATATACACATGTGATTTAGTTTACGAAGATTTTTCAATGCCGAGAACCTCGATCAGAGAGTAAAAAAGGCGTAAGGTTTACAAAGGTGTAAAATTTAAAAGGGATATACCGGGCTAGCATTCGAGTTACAGGAACAAGGGCCAAACCAACCACCCAAGAATGGAATCGTCAAGCGAAAACACTTGACAACCTCCTAGAAGCAGCTTTTCTTGCCACCAGACCTTTCTCCATCAATTAGGAATCCGATGCCGTCACTAAACACATTCCTTAAATTGTAGCAATTGGTTGAGTGTCTTTTTTTGGTGTCTAATCCGCATATATATCAACATTGCCCTTGATTTTCTTGACTGTATATCTCTTAAATGTCAACATATACACGTGTGATTTAGTTTACGAAGATTTTTCAATGCCGAGAACCTCGATCAGAGAGTAAAAAAGGCATAAGGTTCACAACGGTGTAAAATTAAAATGGGATATACCGGGCTAGGATTCGAGTTACAGGAACAAGGGACAAACCAACCACCCAAGAATGGAATCGTTGAGTGAAAACACTTGACAACCTCCTAGAAACTGCTTTTCTTGCCACCAGACCTTTCTCCATCAATTAGGAATCTGATGCCGTTACTAAACACATTCCTTTAATTGTAGGCATTTGTTGAGTGTTTTTTTTGGTGTCTAATCAGCATATATATCACCATTGCCCTTGATTTTCTTGACTGTATATCTCTTAAATGTCAACATATACACGTGTGATTTAGTTTACGAAGATTTTTCAATGCCGAGAACCTCTATCAGAGAGTAAAAAAGGCGTAAGGTTCACGATGGTGTAAAATTAAAATGGGATATACCGGGCTAGGATTCGAGTTACAGGAACAAGGGCCAAACCAACCACCCAAGAATGGAATCGTCGAGCGAAAACACTTGACAACCTTTAAGAAGCAGCTTTTCTTGCCACCAGATCTTTCTCTATCAATTAGGAATCTGATGCCGCCACTTAACACATTCCTTAAATTGTAGCCATTTTTTGAGTGTTTATTTTTTGGTGTCTAATCCGCATATATATCACCATTGCTCTTGATTTTCTTGACTGTATATCTCTTAAATGTCGACATATACACGTGTGATTTAGTTTACAAAGATTTTTCAATGCCGAGAACCTTGATCAGAGAGTAAAAAAGGCGTAAGGTTCACAACCAAGTAAAACTAAAATGGAATATAACGGGCTAGGATTCGAGTTACAGGAACAAGGGCCAAACCAACCACGCAAGAATGGAATCCTCGAGCGAAAACACTTGACAACCTCCTACAAGCAGCTTTTCTTTCCACCAGACCTTTCTCCATCAATTCGGAATTTGATGCCGTCACTAAACACATTCCTTAAATTGTAGTCATTTGTTAAGTGTTTTTTTTTTGTGTCTAATCCGCATATATATCACCATTGCCCTTTATTTTCTTGACGGTATATCTTTTAAATGTCAACATATACACGTGTGATTTAGTTTACGGATATTTTTCAATGCCGAGAACCTCGATCAGAGAGTAAAAAAGGCGTAAGGTTTACAAAGGTGTAAAATTAAAATGGGATATACCGGGATAGCATTCGAGTTACAGGAACAAGGGCCAAACCAACCACCCAAGAATGGAATCGTCGAGCGAAAACACTTGACAACCTCCTAGAAGCAGCTTTTCTTGCTACCAGACCTTTCTCCATCAATTAGGAATCCGATGCCGTCACTAAACACATTCCTTAAATTGTAACCATTGGTTGAGTGTCTTTTTTTGGTGTCTAATCTGCATATATATCACCACTGCCCTTGATTTTCTTGACTGTATATCTCTTAAATGTCAACATATACACGTGTGATTTAGTTTACGAAGATTTTTCAATGCCGAGAACCTCGATCAGAGAGTAAAAAAGGCGTAAGGTTCACAACGGTGTAAAATTAAAATGAGATATACCGGGCTAGGATTCGAGTTACATGAACAAGGGCCAAACCAACCACCCAAGAATGGAATCGTTGAGCGAAAACACTTGACAACCTCCTAGAAACAGCTTTTCTTGCCACCAAACCTTTCTCCATCAATTAGGAATCTGATGCCATCACTAAACACATTCCTTAAATTGTAGGCATTTGTTGAGTGTTTTTTTTGGTGTCTAATCAGCATATATATCACCATTGCCCTTGATTTTCTTGACTGTATATCTCTTAAATGTCAACATATACACGTGTGATTTAGTTTACGAAGATTTTTCAATGCCGAGAACCTCGATCAGAGAGTAAAAAAGGCGTAAGGTTCACAATGGTGTAAAATTAAAATGGGATATACCGGGCTAGGTTTCGAGTTACAGGAACAAGGGCCAAACCAACCACCCAAGAATGGAATCGTTGAGCGAAAACACTTGACAACTTCCTAGAAACAGCGTTTCTTGCCACCAGACCATTCTCCATCAATTAGGAATCTGATGCCGTCACTAAACACATTCCTTAAATTATAGGCATTTGTTGAGTGTTTTTTTTTGGTGACTAATCGGCATATATATCACCATTGCCCCTGATTTTCTTGACTGTATATCTCTTAAATGTCAACATATACAAGTGTGATTTAGTTTACGAAAATTTTTTAATGCCGAGAACCTCGATCAGAGAGTAAAAAGGGCGTAAGCTTCACAATGGTGTAAAATTAAAATGGGATATACCGTGATAGGATTCGAGTTACAGGAACAAGGGCCAAACCAACCACCCACGAATGGTATCATCGAGCGAAAACACTTGACAACCTCCTAGAAGCAGCTTTTCTTGCCACAAGACCATTCTCTATCAATTAGGAATCTTATGCCGTCACTAAACCCATTCCTTAAATTATAGCCATTTGTTTAGTGTTTTTTTATGGTGTCTAATCCGCATATATATCATCATTGCCCTTGATTTTCTTGACTGTATATCTCTTAAATGTCAACATATACACGTGTGATTTAGTTTACGAAGATTTTTCAATGCCGAGAACCTCGATCAGGGAGTAAAAAAGGCGTAAGGTTTACAATGGTGTAAAATTAAAATGGGATATACCGGGCTAGGATTCGAGTTACAGGAACAAGGGCCAAACCAACCACCCAAGAATGGAATCGTCGAGCGAAAACACTTGACAAGCTCCTAGAAGCAGCTTTTCTTGCCACCAGACCTTTCGCCATCAATTAGGAATCCGATGCCGTCATTAAACACATTCCTTAAATTGTAGCAACTGGTTGAGTGTTTTTTTGGTGTCTAATCTGTATATATATCACCATTGCCCTTGATTTTTTCTTGACTGTATATCTCTTAAATATCAACATATACACGTGTGATTTAGTTTACGAAGATTTTTCAATGCCGAGAACCTTGATCAGAGAGTAAAATAGGCGTAAGGTTCACAACGATGTAAAACCAAAATGGGATATAACGGGCTAGGATTCGAGTTACAGGAAGAAGGGCCAAACCAACCACGCAAGAATGGAATCCTCGAGCGAAAACACTTGACAACCTCCTAGAAGCAGCTTTTCTTGCCACCAGACCTTTCTCCATCAATTAGGAATCCGATGCCGTCACTAAACACATTCCTTAAATTGTAGCCATTTGTTAAGTGTTTTTTTTGGTGTCTAATCCCCATATATATCACCATTGCCCTTGATTTTCTTGACTGTATATCTTTTAAATGTCAACATATACACGTGTGATTTAGTTTACGAAGATTTTTCAATGCCGAGAACCTCGATCAGAGAGTAAAAACGGCGTAAGGTTCACAATGGTGTAAAATTAAAATGGGATATACCGGGCTAGGATTCGAGTTACAGGAACAAGGGCCAAACCAACCACCCACGAATGGAATCGTCGAGCGAAAACACTTGACAACCTCCTAGAAGCAGCTTTTCTTGCCACCAGACCATTCTCCATCAATTAGGAATCTTATGCCGTCATTAAACCCATTACTTAAATTGTATCCACTTGTTGAGTGTTTTTTTATGGTGTCTAATCCGCATATATATCATAATTGCCCTTGATTTTCTTGACTGTATATCTCTTAAATGTCAACATATACACGTGTGATTTAGTTTACGAAGATTTTTCAACGCAGAGAACCTCGATCAGAGATTAAAAAAGGCGTATGGTTTACAAAGGTGTAAAATTATAATGGGATATAACGGGCTAGCATTCGAGTTACAGGAACAAGGGCCAAACCAACCACCCAAGAATGTAATCGTCGAGCGAAAACACTTGACAACCTCCTAGAAGCAGCTTTTCTTACCACCAGACCTTTCTCCCTCAATTAGGAATCCGATGCCGTCACTAAACACATTCCTTAAATTGTAGCCATTGGTTGAGTGTCTTTTTTTGGTGTCTAATTCGCATATATATCACCATTGCCCTTGATTTTCTTGACTGTATATCTTCTAAATGTCAACATATACACGTGTGATTTAGTTTACGAAAATTTTTCAATGCCGGGAACCTCGATCAGAGAGTAAAAAAGGTGTAAAGTTCACAACGGTGTAAAATTAAAATGGGATATACCGGGCTAGGATTCGAGTTACAGGAACAAGGGACAAACCAACCACCCAAGAATGGAATCGTTGAGCGAAAACACTTGACAACCTCCTAGAAACAGCTTTTCTTGCCACCAGACCTTTCTCCATCAATTAGGAATCTGATGCCGTCACTAAACACATTCCTTAAATTGTAGGCATTTGTTGAGTGTTTTTTTTGGTGTCTAATCAGCATATATATCACAATTGCCCTTGATTTTCTTGACTGTATATCTCTTAAATGTCAACATATACACGTGTGATTTAGTTTACGAAGATTTTTCAATGCCGAGAACCTCGATCAGAGAGTAAAAAAGGCGTAACGTTCACAATGGTGTAAAATTAAAATGGGATATACCGGGCTAGGATTCGAGTTACAGGAACAAGGGCCAAACCAACCACCCAAGAATGGAATCGTCGAGCGAAAACACTTAACAACCTCTAAGAAGCAGCTTTTCTTGCCACCAGATCTTTCTCTATCAATTAGGAATCTGATGCCGCCACTTAACACATTCCTTAAATTGTAGCCATTTTTGAGTGTTTATTTTTTGGTGTCTAATCCGCATATATATCACCATTGCTCTTGATTTTCTTGACTGTATATCGCTTAAATGTCGACATATACACGTGTGATTTAGTTTACAAAGATTTGTCAATGCCGAGAACCTTGATCAGAGAGTAAAAAAGGCGTAAGGTTCACAACGATGTAAAACTAAAATGGGATATAACGGGCTAGGATTCGAGTTACAGGAACAAGGGCCAAACCAACCACGCAAGAATGGAATCCTCGAGCGAAAACACTTGACAACCTCCTACCAGCAACTTTTCTTTCCACCAGACCTTTCTCCATCAATTCGGAATCTGATGCCATCACTAAACACATTCCTTAAATTGTAGCCATTTGTTAAGTGTTTTTTTGTGTCTAATCCGCGTATATATCACCATTGCCCTTGATTTTCTTGACTGTATATCTTTTAAATGTCAACATATACACGTGTGATTTAGTTTACGAAGATTTTTCAATGCTGAGAACCTCGATCAGAGAGTAAAAAAGGCGTAAGGTTTACAAAGGTGTAAAATTAAAATGGGATATACCGGGCTAGCATTCGAGTTACAGGAACAAGGGCCAAACCAACCACCCAAGAATGGAATCGTCGAGCGAAAACACTTGACAACCTCCTAGAAGCAGCTTTTCTTGCCACCAGACCTTTCTCCATAAATTAGGAATCTGGTGCCGTCGCTAAACACATTCCTTAAATTGTAGCCATTGGTTGTGTGTCTTTTTTTGGGGTCTAATCCGTATATATATCACCATTTCCCTTGATTTTCTTGACTGTATATCTCTTAAATGTCAACATATACACGTGTGATTTAATTTACGAAGATTTTTCAATGCCGAGAACCTCGATCAGAGAGTAAAAAAGGCGTAAGGTTCACAACGGTGTAAAATTAAAATGGGATATACCGGGCTAGGATTCGAGTTACAGGAACAAGGGCCAAACCAACCACCCAAGAATGGAATCGTCGAGCGAAAACACTTTACAACCTCTAAGAAGCAGCTTTTCTTGCCACCAGATCTTTCTCTATCAATTAGGAATCTGATGCCGCCACTTAACACATTCCTTAAATTGTAGCCATTTTTTGAGTGTTTATTTTTTGGTGTCTAATCCGCATATATATCACCATTGCTCTTGATTTTCTTGACTGTATATCTCTTAAATGTCGACATATACACGTGTGATTTAGTTTACAAAGATTTTTCAATGCCGAGAACCTTGATCAGAGAGTAAAAAAGGCGTAAGGTTCACAACGATGTAAAACTAAAATGGGATATAACGGGCTAGGATTCGAGTTACAGGAACAAGGGCCAAACCAACCACGCAAGAATGGAATCCTCGAGCGAAAACACTTGACAACCTCCTACAAACAACTTTTCTTTCCACCAGACCTTTCTCCATCAATTCGGAATCTGATGCCATCACTAAACACATTCCTTAAATTGTAGCCATTTGTTAAGTGTTTTTTTTGTGTCTAATCCGCGTATATATCACCATTGCCCTTGATTTTCTTGACTGTATATCTTTTAAATGTCAACATATACACGTGTGATTTAGTTTACGAAGATTTTTCAATGCTGAGAACCTCGATCAGAGAGTAAAAAAGGCGTAAGGTTTACAAAGGTGTAAAATTAAAATGGGATATACCGGGCTAGCATTCGAGTTACAGGAACAAGGGCCAAACCAACCACCCAAGAATGGAATCGTCGAGCGAAAATACTTGACAACCTCCTAGAAGCAGCTTTTCTTGCCACCAGACCTTTCTCCATCAATTAGGAATCCGGTGCCGTCGCTAAACACATTCCTTAAATTGTAGCCATTGGTTGTGTGCCTTTTTTTGGGGTCTAATCCGTATATATATCACCATTTCCCTTGATTTTCTTGACTGTATATCTCTTAAATGTCAACATATACACGTGTGATTTAATTTACGAAGATTTTTCAATGCCGAGAACCTCGATCAGAGAGTAAAAAAGGCGTAAGGTTCACAACGGTGTAAAATTAAAATGGGATATACCGGGCTAGGATTCGAGTTACAGGAACAAGTGCCAAACCAACCACCCAAGAATGGAATCGTTGAGCGAAAACACTTGACAACCTCCTAGAAACAGCTTTTCTTGCCACCAGACCTTTCTCCATCAATTAGGAATCTGATGCCGTCACTAAACACATTCCTCTAATTGTAGGCATTTGTTGAGTGTTTTTTTTGGTGTCTAATCAGCATATATATCACCATTGCCCTTGATTTTCTTGACTGTATATCTCTTAAATGTCAACATATACACGTGTGATTTAGTTTACGAAGATTTTTCAATGCCAAGAACCTCGATCAGAGAGTAAAAAAGGCGTAAGGTTCACAATGGTGTAAAATTAAAATGGGACATACCGGGCTAGGATTCGAGTTACAGGAACAAGGGCCAAATCAACCACCCAAGAATGGAATCGTCGAGCGAAAACACTTTACAACCTCTAAGAAGCAGCTTTTCTTGCCACCAGATCTTTCTCTATCAATTAGGAATCTGATGCCGCCACTTAACACATTCCTTAAATTGTAGCCATTTTTTGAGTGTTTATTTTTTGGTGTCTAATCCGCATATATATCACCATTGCTCTTGATTTTCTTGACTGTATATCTCTTAAATGTCGACATATACACGTGTGATTTAGTTTACAAAGATTTTTCAATGCTGAGAACCTTGATCAGAGAGTAAAAAAGGCGTAAGGTTCACAACGATGTAAAACTAAAATGGGATATAACGGGCTAGGATTCGAGTTACAGGAACAAGGGCCAAACCAACCACGCAAGAATGGAATCCTCGAGCGAAAACACTTGACAACCTCCTACAAGCAGCTTTTCTTTCCACCAGACCTTTCTCCATCAATTCGGAATCTGATGCCGTCACTAAACACATTCCTTAAATTGTAGCCATTTGTTAAGTGTTTTTTTTTTGTGTCTAGTCCGCATATATATCACCATTGCCCTTGATTTTCTTGACTGTATATATCTTTTAAATGTCAACATATACACGTGTGATTTAGTTTACGAAGATTTTTCAATGCTGAGAAACTCGATCAGAGAGTAAAAAAGGCGTAAGGTTTACAAAGGTGTAAAATTAAAATGGGATATACCGGGCTAGCATTCGAGTTACAGGAACAAGGGCCAAAGCAACCACCCAAGAATGGAATCGTCGAGCGAAAACACTTGACAACCTCCTAGAAGCAGCTTTTCTTGCCACCAGACCTTTCTCCATCAATTAGGAATCCGATGCCGTCACTAAACTCATTCCTTAAATTGTAGCCGTTGGTTGGGTGTCTTTTTTTGGTGTCTAATCCGCATATATATCACCATTGCCCTTGATTTTCTTGACTGTATATCTCTTAAATGTCAACATATACACGTGTGATTTAGTTTACGAAGATTTTTCAATGCCGAGAACCTCGATCAGAGAGTAAAAAAGGCGTAAGGTTCACAACGGTGTAAAATTAAAATGGGATATACCGGGCAAGGATTCGAGTTACAGGAACAAGGGCCAAACCAACCACCCAAGAATGGAATCGTTGAGCGAAAACACTTGACAACCTCCTAGAAACAGTTTTTCTTGCCACCAGACCTTACTCAATCAATTAGGAATCTGATGCCGTCACTAAACACATTCCTTAAATTGTAGACATTTGTTGAGTGTTTTTTTTTTGTGTCTGATCGTCATATATATCACCATTGCCCCTGATTTTCTTGACTGTATATCTCTTAAATGTCAACATATACACGTGTGATTTAGTTTACGAAGATTTTTCAATGCCGAGAACCTCGATCAGAGAGTAAAAAGGGCGTAAGGTTCACAATGGTGTAAAATTAAAATGGGATATACCGGGATAGGATTCGAGTTACAGGAACAATGGCCAAACCAACCACCCACGAATGGAATCGTCGAGCGAAAACACTTGAAAACCTCCTAGAAGCAGCTTTTCTTGCCACCAGTCCATTCTCCATCAATTAGGAATCTTATGCCGTCACTAAACTCATTCCTTAAATTGTAGCCATTTGTTGAGTGTTTTTTTATGGTCTAATCCGCATATATATTATCATTGCCCTTGATTTTCTTGACTGTATATCTCTTAAATGTCAGCATATACACGTGTGATTTAGTTTACGAAGATCTTTCAATGCCGAGAACCTCGATCTGGGAGTAAAAAAGGCGTAAGGTTTACAATGGTGTAAAATTAAAATGGGATATACCGGGCTAGGATTCGAGTTACAGGAACAAGGTCCAAACCAACCACCCAAGAATGGAATCGTCGAGTGAAAACACTTGACAAGCTCCTAGAAGCAGGTTTTCTTGCCACCAGACCTTTTCCCCATCAATTAGGAATCCGATGCCGTCATTAAACACATTCCTTAAATTGTAGCTATTGGTTGAGTGTTTTTTTTGGTGTCTAATCTGCATATATATCACCATTGTCCTTGATTTTCTTGACTGTATATCTCTTAAATGTCAACATATACACGTGTGATTTAATTTACGAAGATTTTTCAATGCCGAGAACCTTGATCAGAGAGTAAAAAAGGCGTAAGGTTCACAATGGTGTAAATTAAAATGGGATATACCGGGCTAGGATTCGAGTTACAGGAACAAGGGTCAAACCAACCACCCACGAATGGAATCGTCGAGCGAAAACACTTGACAACCTCCTAGAAGCAGCTTTTCTTGCCACCAGACCATTTTCCATCAATTAGGAATCTTATGCCGTCACTAAACCAATTACTTAAATTGTAGCCATTTGTTGAGTGTTTTTTTATGGTGTCTAATCCGCATATATATCATAATTGCCCTTGATTTTCTTGACTGTATATCTCTTAAATGTCAACACATACACGTGTGATTTAGTTTACGAAGATTTTTCAACACCGAGAACCTCGATCAGAGAGTAAAAAAGGCGTAAAGTTTACAATGGTGTAAAATAAAAATGGGGTATACCGGGCTAGGATTTGAGTTACAGGAACAAGGGACAAACCAACCACCCACGAATGGAATCGTCGAGCGAAAACACTTGACAACCTCCTAGAAGCAGCTTTTCTTGCCACCAGAGCTTTCCCCATCAATTAGGAATCCGATGTCGTCACTAAACACATTCCTTAAATTGTAGCTATTGGTTGAGTGCTTTTTTGGTGTCTAATCCGCATATATATCACCATTGCCCTTGATTTTCTTGACTGTATATCTCTTAAATGTCAACATATACACGTGTGATTTAGTTTACGAAGATTTTCAATGCCGAGAACCACGATCAGAGAGTAAAAAAGGCGTAAGGTTCACAACGATGTAAAACTAAAATGGGATATACCGGGCTAGGATTCGAGTTACAGGAAAAAGGGCCAAACCAACCATGCAAGAATGGAATCATCAAGCGAAAAAACTTGACAACCTCTTAGAAGCTGCTTTTCTTGCCACCAGACCTTTCTCCATCAATTAGGAATCTGATGCCGTCACTAAACACATTCCTTAAATTGTAGCCATTTGTTGAGTGTTTTTTTTGGTGTCTAATCCGCATATATATCACCATTGCCCTTGATTTTCTTGACTGTATATCTTTTAAATGTCAACATATACACGTGTGATTTAGTTTACGAAGATTTTTCAATGCCGAGAACCTCGATTAGAGAGTAAAAAAGGCGTAAGGATCACAATGGTGTAAAATTAAAATGGGATATACCGGGCTAGAATTCGAGTTACAGGAACAAGGGCCAAACCAACCACCCAAGAACGGAATCGTCGAGCGAAAACACTTGACAACCTCCTAGAAGCAGCTTTTCTTGCCACCAGACCATTCTCCATTAATTAGGAATCTTATGCCGTCACTAAACCCATTACTTAAATTGTAGCCATTTGTTGAGTATTTTTTATGGTGTTTAATCCGCATATATATCATCATTGCCCTTGATTTTCTTACAGTATATCTCTTAAATGTCAACAAATACACGTGTGATTTAGTTTACGAAGATTTTTCAATGCCGAGAACCTCGAGCAGAGAGTAAAAAAGGCGTAAGGTTTACAACGGTGTAAAATTAAATTGGGATATACCGGGCTAGGATTCGAGTTACAGGAACAAGGGCCAAACCAACCACCCAAGAATGGAATCGTCGAGCGAAAACACTTGACAACCTCCTAGAAGCAGCTTTTCTTGCCACCAGACCTTTCCCCAATAATTAGGAATCCGATGCCGTCACCTAACACATTCCTTAAATTGTAGCTATTGGTTGAGTGTTTTTTTGGTATCTAATCCGCATATATATCACCATTGCCCTTGATTTTCTTGACTGTATATCTCTTAAATGTCAACATGTACATGTGTGATTTAGTTTACGAAGATTTTTCAATGCCGAGAACCTCGATCAGAGAGTAAAAAAGGCGTAAGGTTCACAACGATGTAAAACTAAAATGGGATATACCGGGCTAGGATTCGAGTTACAGGAAAAAGGGCCAAACCAACCACGCAAGAATGGAATCGTCGAGCGAAAACACTTGACAACCTCTTAGAAGCAGCTTTTCTTGCCACCAGACTTTTCTCCATCAATTAGGAATCTGATGACGTCACTAAACACATTCCTTAAATTGTAGCCGTTTGTTGAGTGTTTTTTTTTGGTGTCTAATCCGCATATATATCACCATTGCCCTTGATTTTCTTGACTGTATATCTTTTAAATGTCAACATATACACGTGTGATTTAGTTTACGAAGATTTTTAAATGCCGAGAACCTCGATTAGAGAGTAAAAAAGGCGTAAGGTTCACAATGGTGTAAAATTAAAATGGGATATAGCGGGCTAGGATTCGAGTTACAGGAACAAGGGCCAAACCAACCACCCAAGAATGGAATCTTCGAGCGAAAACACTTGACAACCTCCTAGAAGCAGCTTTTCTTTCCACCAGACCTTTCTCCATCAATTAGGAATCTGATGCCGTCAATAAACACATTCCTTAAATTGTAGCCATTTGTTGAGTGTGTTTTTTTTTGGTGTCTAATCCGCATATATATCGCAATTGCCCTTGATTTTCTTGACTGTATATCTCTTAAATGTCAACATATACACGTGTGATTTAGTTTACGAAGATTTTCAATGTCGAGAACCTCGATTAGAGAGTAAAAAAGGCGTAACCTTCACAATGGTGTAAAATTAAAATGGGAAATACCGGACTAGAATTCGAGTTACAGGAACAAGGGCCAAACCAACCACCCATGAATGGAATCGTCGAGCGAAAACACTTGACAACCTCCTAGAAGCAACTTTTCTTGCAACCAGACCTTTCTCCATCAGTTAGGAATCTGATGCCGTCACTAAACACATTTCTTAAATTGTAGCCATTTGTTGAGTGTTTTTTTTGGTGTCTAATCCGCATATATATATCACCATTGCCCTTGATTTTCTTGACTGTATATCTCTTAAATGTCAACATATACACGTGTGATTTAGTTTACGAAGATTTTTCAATGCCGAGAACCTCGATCAGAGATTAAAAAAGGCGTAAGGTTCACAATGGTGTAAAATTAAAATGGAATATACTGGGCTAGGATTCGAGTTACAGGAACAAAGGCCAAACCAACCACCCAAGAATGGAATCGTCGAGCGAAAACACTTGACAACCTCCTAGAAGTAGCTTTTCTTGCCACCAGACCTTTCTCCATCAATTAGGAATCTGATGCCGTCACTAAACACATTCCTTAAATTGTAGCCATTTGTTGAGTGTTTTTTTTTGTGTCTAATCCGCATATATATCACCATTGCCCTTGATTTTCTTGACTGTATATCTCTTAAATGTCAACATATACACGTGTGATTTAGTTTACGAAGATTTTTCAATGCTGAGAACCTCGACCAGAGAGTAAAAAAGGCGTAAGGTTCACAATGGTGTAAAATTAAAATCGGATATACCGGGCTAGGATTCGAGTTACAGGAACAAGGGCCAAACCAACCACCCAAGAATGGAATCGTTGAGTGAAAACACTTGACAACCTCCTAGAAACAGCTTTAATTGCCACCAGACCTTTCTCCATTAATTAGGAATCTGATACCGTCACTAAACACATTCCTTAAATTGTAGCCATTTGTTCAGTGTTTTTTTTTTGTTTCTAATCAACATATATATCACCATTGCCCTTGATTTTCTTGACTGTATATCTCTTAAATGTCAACATATACACGTGTGATTTAGTTTACGAAGATTTTCAATGTCGAGAACCTCGATTAGAGAGTAAAAAAGGCGTAACCTTCACAATGGTTTAAAATTAAAATGGGATACACCGGGCTAGGATTCGAGTTACAGGAACACGGTCCAAACCAACCACCCAAGAATGGAATTGTCGAGCGAAAACACTTGACAACCTCCTAGAAGCAGCTTTTCTTGCCACCAGACCTTTCTCCATCAATTAGGAATCTGATGCCGTCACTAAACACATTCCTTAAATTGTAGCCATTTGTTGAGTGTTTTTTTTTGTGTCTAATCCGCATATATATCACCATTTCCCTTGATTTTCTTGACTGTATATCTCTTAAATGTCAACATATGCACGTGTGATTTAGTTTACAAAGATTTTTCATTGCCGAGAACCTCGATCAGAGAGTAAAAAAGGCGTAAGGTTCACAATGGTGTAAAATTAAAATGGGATATACCGGGCTAGGATTCTGTTACAGGAACAGGGGCCAAACCAACCACCCAAGAATGGAATTGTCGAGCGAAAACACTTGACAACCTCCTACAAGCAGCTCTTCTTGCCACCAGACATTTCTCCATCAATTAGGAATCTGATGTCGTCACTAAACACATTCCTTAAATTGTAGCCATTTGTTGAGTGTTTTTTTTTGTGTGTCTAATCATCATATATATCACCATTGCCCTTGATTTTCTTGACTGTATATCTCTTAAATGTCAACATATACACGTGTGATTTAGTTTACGAAGATTTTTCAATGCCGAGAACCTCGACCAGAGAGTAAAAAAGGCGTAAGGTTCACAATAGTGTAAAATTAAAATGGGATATACTGGGCTAGGATTCGAGTTATAGGAACAAGGGCCTAACCAACCACCCAAGAATGGAATCGTCGAGCGAAAACACTTGACAACCTCCTACAAGCAGCTTTTCTTGCTACCAGACCTTTCTCCATCAATTAGGAATCTAATGCCGTCACTAAACACATTCCTTAAATTGTTGCTATTTGTTGAGTGTTTTTTTTTGTGTCTAATCAGCATATATATCACCATTGCCCTTGATTTTCTTGACTGTATATCTCTTAATTATCAACATATACACGTGTGATTTAGTTTACGAAGATTTTTCAATGCCGAGAACCTCGACCAGAGAGTAAAATAGGCGAAAGGTTCACAAAGGTGTAAAATTAAAATGGGATATACCGGGCTAGGATTCGAGTTAGAGGAACAAGGGCCAAACCAACCACCCAAGAATGGAATCGTTGAGTGAAAACACTTGACAACCTCCTAGAAACAGCTTTAATTGCCACCAGACCTTTCTCTATTAATTAGGAATCTGATACCGTCACTAAACACATTCCTTAAATTGTAGCCATTTGTTCAGTGTTTTTTTTTTTGTTTCTAATCAGCATATATATCACCATTGCCCTTGATTTTCTTTACTGTATATCTCTTAAATGTCAACATATACACGTGTGATTTAGTTTACGAAGATTTTTCAATGCCGAGAACCTCGATCAGAGAGTAAAAAAGGCGTAAGGTTCACAATGGTGTAAAATTAAAATGGGATACACCGGGCTAGGATTCGCGTTACAGGAACACGGGCCAAACCAACCACCCAAGAGTGGAATTGTCGAGCGAAAACACTTGACAACCTCCTAGAAGCAGCTTTTCTTGCCACCAGACCTTTCTCCATCAATTAGGAATCTGATGCCGTCACTAAACACATTCCTTAAATTGTAGCCATTTGTTGAGTGTTTTTTTTTTGTGTCTAATCCGCATATATATCACCATTTCCCTTGATTTTCTTGACTGTATATCTCTTAAATGTCAACATATGCACGTGTGATTTAGTTTACAAAGATTTTTCAATGCCGAGAACCTCGATCAGAGAGTAAAAAAGGCGTAAGGTTCACAATGGTGTAAAATTAAATTGGGATATACAGGGCTAGGATTCGAGTTACAGGAACAAGGGCCAAACCAACCACCCAAGAATGGAATTGTTGAGCGAAAACACTTGACAACCTCCTAGAAGCAGCTTTTCTTGACACGAGACCTTTCTCCATCATTTAGGAATCTGATTTCGTCACTAAACACATTCCTTAAATTGTAGTCATTTGTTGAGTGTTTTTTTTTGGTGTCTAATCCGCATATATATCACCATTTCCCTTATTTTTCTTGACTGTATATCTCTTAAATGTCAACATATGCACGTGTGATTTAGTTTACGAAGATTTTTCAATGACGAGAACCTCGATCAGAAAGTAAAAAAGGCGTAAGGTTCACAATGGTGTAAAATTAAAATGGGATATACCGGGCTAGGATTCGAGTTACAGGAACAAGGGCCAAACCAACCACCCAAGAATGGAATTGTCGAGCGAAAACACTTGACAACCTCCTAGAAGCAGCTCTTCTTGCCACCAGACATTTCTCCATCAATTAGGAATCTGATGCCGTCACTAAACACATTCCTTAAATTGTAGCCATTTGTTGAGTGTTTTTTTTGTGTCTAATCAGCATATATATCACCATTGCCCTTGATTTTCTTGACTGTATATCTCTTAAATGTCAACATATACACGTGTGATTTAGTTTACGAAGATTTTTCAATGCCGAGAACCTCGATCAGAGAGTAAAAAAAGGCGTAAGGTTCACAATGGTGTAAAATTAAAATGGGATATACCGGGCTAGGATTCGAGTTATAGGAACAAGGGTCTAACCAACCACCCAAGAATGGAATCGTCGAGCGAAAACACTTGACAACCTCCTAGAAGCAGCTTTTCTTGCCACCAGACCTTTCTCCATCAATTAGGAATCTAATGCCGTCACTAAACACATTCCTTAAATTGTAGCAATTTGTTGAGTGTTTTTTTTTGGTGTCTAATCAGCATATATATCACCATTGCCCTTGATTTTCTTGACTTTATATCTCTTAAATGTCAACATATACACGTGTGATTTAGTTTACGAAGATTTTTCAATGCCGAGAACCTCGATCAGAGAGTAAAAAAAGGCGTAAGGTTCACAATGGTGTAAAATTAAAATGGGATATACCGGGCTAGGATTCGAGTTATAGGAACAAGGGCCAAACCAACCACCAAGAATGGAATCGTCGAGCGAAAACACTTGACAACCTCCTAGAAGCAGCTTTTCTTGCCACCCGACCTTTCTCCATCAATTAGGAATCTGATGCCGTCACTAAACACAAACCTAAAATTGTAGCCATTTGTTGAGTTTTTTTTGGTGTTTAATCCGCATATATATCACCATTGCCCTTGATTTTCTTGACTGTATATCTCTTAATTGTCAACATATACATGTGTGATTTAGTTTACGAAGGTTTTTCAATGCCGAGAACCTCGATCAGAGAGTAAAAAAGGCGTAAGGTTCACAATGGTGTAAAATTAAAATAGAATATACTGGGCTAGGATTCGAGTTACAGGAACAAGGGCCAAACCAACCACCTAAGAATGGAATCTTCGAGCGAAAACACTAGACAACCTCCAAGAAGCAGCTTTTCTTTCCACCAGACCTTTCTCCATTAATTAGGAATCTGATGCCGTCAATAAACACATTCCTTAAATTGTAGCCATTTGTTGAGTGTGTTTTTTTTGGTGTCTAATCCGCATATATATCACCATTGCCCTTGATTTTCTTGACTGTATATCTCTTAAATGTCAACATATACACGTGTGATTTAGTTTACGAAGATTTTCAAGGTCGAGAACCTTGATTATAGAGTAAAAAAGGCGTAACCTTCACAATGGTGTAAAATTAAAATGGGATATACCGGGCTAGGATTCGAGTTATAGGAACAAGGGCCAAACCAACCACCCAAGAATGGAATCATCGAGCGAAAACACTTGACAACCTCCTAGAAGCAGCTTTTCTTGCAACAAGACCTTTCTCCATCAGTTAGGAATCTAATGCCGTCACAAAACACATTCCTTAAATTGTAGCCATTTGTTGAGTGTTTTTCTGGTGTCTAATCCGCATATATATCACCATTGCCCTTAATTTTCTTGATTGTATATCTCTTAATTATCAACATATACACGTGTGATTTAGTTTACGAAGATTTTTCAATGCCGAGAACCTCGATCAGAGAGTAAAAAAGGCGAAAGGTTCACAAAGGTGTAAAATTAAAATGGGATATACCGGGTTAGGATTCGAGTTAGAGGAACAAGGGCCAAACCAACCACCCAAGAATGGAATCGTTGAGTGAAAACACTTGACAACCTCCTAGAAACAGCTTTAATTGCCACCAAACCTTTCTCTATTAATTAGGAATCTGATACCGTCACTAAACACATTCCTTAAATTGTAGCCATTTGTTCAGTGTTTTTTTTTGTTTCTAATCAGCATATATATCACCATTGCCCTTGATTTTCTTGACTGTATATCTCTTAAATGTCAACATATACACGTGTGATTTAGTTTACGAAGATTTTTCAATGCCGAGAACCTCGATCAGAGAGTAAAAAAGGCGTAAGGTTCACAATGGTGTAAAATTAAAATGGGATACACCGGGCTAGGATTCGCGTTACAGGAACACGGGCCAAACCAACCACCCAAGAATAGAATTGTCGAGCGAAAACACTTGAAAACCTCCTAGAAGCAGCTTTTCTTGCCACCAGACCTTTCTCCATCAATTAGGAATCTGATGCCGTCACTAAACACATTCCTTAAATTGTAGCCATTTGTTGAGTGTTTTTTTTGTGTCTAATCCGCATATATATCACCATTTCCCTTGATTTTCTTGACTGTATATCTCTTAAATGTCAACATATGCACGTGTGATTTAGTTTACAAAGATTTTTCAATGCCGAGAACCTCGATCAGAGAGTAAAAAAGACGTAAGGTTCACAATGGTGTAAAATTAAATTGGGATATACAGGGCTAGGATTCGAGTTACAGGAACAAGGGCCAAACCAACCACCCAAGAATGGAATTGTTGAGCGAAAACACTTGACAACCTCCTAGAAGCAGCTTTTCTTGCCACCAGACCTTTCTCCATCATTTAGGAATCTGATTTCGTCACTAAACACATTCCTTAAATTGTAGCCATTTGTTGAGTGTTTTTTTTGGTGTCTAATCCGCATATATATCACCATTTCCCTTAATTTTCTTGACTGTATATCTCTTAAATGTCAACATATGCACGTGTGATTTAGTTTACGAAGATTTTTCAATGCCGAGAACCTCGATCAGAGAGTAAAAAAGGCGTAAGGTTCACAATGGTGTAAAATTAAAATGGGATATACCGGGCTAGGATTCGAGTTACAGGAACAAGGGCCAAACCAACCACCCAAGAATGGAATTGTCGAGCGAAAACACTTGACAACCTCCTAGAAGCAGTTCTTCTTGCCACCAGACATTTCTCCATCAATTAGGAATCTTATGCCGTCACTAAACACATTCCTTAAATTGTAGCCATTTGTTGAGTGTTTTTTTGTGTCTAATCAGGATATATATCACCATTGCCCTTGATTTTCTTGACTGTATATCTCTTAAATGTCAACATATACACAAGTGATTTAGTTTACGAAGATTTTTCAATGCCGAGAACCTCGATCAGAGAGTAAAAAAGGCGTAAGGTTCACAATGGTGTAAAATTAAAATGGGATATACCGGGCTAGGATTCGAGTTATAGGAACAAGGGCCTAACCAACCACCCAAGAATGGAATCGTCGAGCGAAAACACTTGACAACCTCCAAGAAGTAGCTTTTCTTGCCACCAGACCTTTCTCCATCAATTAGGAATCTAATGCCGTCACTAAACACATTCCTTAAATTGTAGCCATTTATTGAGTGTTTTTTTTGGTGTCTAATCAGCATATATATCACCATTGCCCTTGATTTTCTTGACTGTATATCTCTTAAATGTCAACATATACACGTGTGATTTAGTTTACGAAGATTTTTCAATGCCGAGAACCTCGATCAGAGAGTAAAAAAAGGCGTAAGGTTCACAATGGTGTAAAATTAAAATGTGATATACCGGGCTAGGATTCGAGTTATAGGAACAAGGGCCAAACCAACCACCAAGAATGGAATCGTCGAGCGAAAACACTTGACAACCTCCTAGAAGCAGCTTTTCTTGCCACCCGACCTTTCTCCATCAATTAGGAATCTGATGTCGTCACTAAACACAATCTTTAAATTGTAGCCATTTGTTGAGTTTTTTTGGTGTTTAATCCGCATATATATCACCATTGTCTTTGATTTTCTTGACTGTATATCTCTTAATTGTCAACATATACATGTGTGATTTAGTTTACGAAGGTTTTTCAATGCCGAGAACCTCGATCAGAGAGTAAAAAAGGCGTAAGGTTCACAATGGTGTAAAATTAAAATGGGATATACTGGGCTAGGATTCGAGTTACAGGAACAAGGGCCAAACCAACCACCCAAGAATGGAATCTTCGAGCGAAAACACTTGACAACCTCCAAGAAGCAGCTTTTCTTTCCACCAGACCTTTCTCCATCAATTAGGAATCTGATGCCGTCACTAAACACATTCCTTAAATTGTAGCCATTTGTTGAGTGTGTTTTTTTAGTGTCTAATCCGCATATATATCACCATTGCCCTTGATTTTCTTGACTGTATATCTCTTAAATGTCAACATATACACGTGTGATTTAGTTTACGAAGATTTTCAATGTCGAGAACCTTGATTAGAGAGTAAAAAAGGCGTAACCTTCACAATGGTGTAAAATTAAAATGGGATATACCGGGCTAGGATTCGAGTTACAGGAACAAGGGCCAAACCAACCCCCTAAGAATGGAATCGTCGAGCGAAAACACTTGACAACCTCCTAGAAGCAGCTTTTCTTGCAACAAGACCTTTCTCCATCAGTTAGGAATCTAATGTCGTCGCTAAACACATTCCTTAAATTGTAGCCATTTGTTGAGTGCTTTTTTTGGTGTCTAATCCGCATGTATATCACCATTGCCCTTGATTTTCTTGACTGTATATCTCTTAATTGTCAACATATACACGTGTGATTTAGTTTGCAAAGATTTTTCAATGCCGAGAACCTCGATCAGAGACTAAAAAAGGCGTAAGGTTCACAATGGTGTAAAATTAAAATGGGATATACCGGGCTAGGATTCGAGTTACAGGAACAAGGGCCAAACCAACCACCCAAGAATGGAATTGTCGAGCGAAAACACTTGACAACCTCCTAGAAGCAGCTCTTCTTGCCACCAGACATTTCTCCATCAATTAGGAATCTGATGCCGTCACTAAACACATTCCTTAAATTGTAGCCATTTGTTGAGTGTTTTTTTGTGTCTAATCAGCATATATATCACCATTGCCCTTGATTTTCTTGACTGTATATCTCTTAAATGTCAACATATACACATGTGATTTAGTTTACGAAGATTTTTCAATGCCGAGAACCTCGATCAGAGAGTAAAAAAGGCGTAAGGTTCACAATGGTGTAAAATTAAAATGGGATATACCGGGCTAGGATTCGAGTTATAGGAACAAGGGCCTAACCAACACCCAAGAATGGAATCGTCGAGCGAAAACACTTGACAACCTCCAAGAAGCAGCTTTTCTTGCCACCAGACCTTTCTCCATCAATTAGGAATCTAATGCCGTCACTAAACACATTCCTTAAATTGTAGCCATTTGTTGAGTGTTTTTTTTTGGTGTCTAATCAGCATATATATCACCATTGCCCTTGATTTTCTTGACTGTATATCTCTTAAATGTCAACATATGCACGTGTGATTTAGTTTACAAAGATTTTTCAATGCCGAGAACCTCGATCAGAGAGTAAAAAAGACGTAAGGTTCACAATGGTGTAAAATTAAATTGGGATATACAGGGCTAGGATTCGAGTTACAGGAACAAGGGCCAAACCAACCACCCAAGAATGGAATTGTTGAGCGAAAACACTTGACAACCTCCTAGAAGCAGCTTTTCTTGCCACCAGACCTTTCTCCATCATTTAGGAATCTGATTTCGTCACTAAACACATTCCTTAAATTGTAGCCATTTGTTGAGTGTTTTTTTTGGTGTCTAATCCGCATATATATCACCATTTCCCTTAATTTTCTTGACTGTATATCTCTTAAATGTCAACATATGCACGTGTGATTTAGTTTACGAAGATTTTTCAATGCCGAGAACCTCGATCAGAGAGTAAAAAAGGCGTAAGGTTCACAATGGTGTAAAATTAAAATGGGATATACCGGGCTAGGATTCGAGTTACAGGAACAAGGGCCAAACCAACCACCCAAGAATGGAATTGTCGAGCGAAAACACTTGACAACCTCCTAGAAGCAGTTCTTCTTGCCACCAGACATTTCTCCATCAATTAGGAATCTTATGCCGTCACTAAACACATTCCTTAAATTGTAGCCATTTGTTGAGTGTTTTTTTGTGTCTAATCAGCATATATATCACCATTGCCCTTGATTTTCTTGACTGTATATCTCTTAAATGTCAACATATACACAAGTGATTTAGTTTACGAAGATTTTTCAATGCCGAGAACCTCGATCAGAGAGTAAAAAAGGCGTAAGGTTCACAATGGTGTAAAATTAAAATGGGATATACCGGGCTAGGATTCGAGTTATAGGAACAAGGGCCTAACCAACCACCCAAGAATGGAATCGTCGAGCGAAAACACTTGACAACCTCCAAGAAGTAGCTTTTCTTGCCACCAGACCTTTCTCCATCAATTAGGAATCTAATGCCGTCACTAAACACATTCCTTAAATTGTAGCCATTTGTTGAGTGTTTTTTTTGGTGTCTAATCAGCATATATATCACCATTGCCCTTGATTTTCTTGACTGTATATCTCTTAAATGTCAACATATACACGTGTGATTTAGTTTACGAAGATTTTTCAATGCCGAGAACCTCGATCAGAGAGTAAAAAAAGGCGTAAGGTTCACAATGGTGTAAAATTAAAATGTGATATACCGGGCTAGGATTCGAGTTATAGGAACAAGGGCCAAACCGACCACCAAGAATGGAATCGTCGAGCGAAAACACTTGACAACCTCCTAGAAGCAGCTTTTCTTGCCACCCGACCTTTCTCCATCAATTAGGAATCTGATGCCGTCACTAAACACAATCTTTAAATTGTAGCCATTTGTTGAGTTTTTTTGGTGTTTAATCCGCATATATATCACCATTGTCTTTGATTTTCTTGACTGTATATCTCTTAATTGTCAACATATACATGTGTGATTTAGTTTACGAAGGTTTTTCAATGCCGAGAACCTCGATCAGAGAGTAAAAAAGGCGTAAGGTTCACAATGGTGTAAAATTAAAATGGGATATACTGGGCTAGGATTCGAGTTACAGGAACAAGGGCCAAACCAACCACCCAAGAATGGAATCTTCGAGCGAAAACACTTGACAACCTCCAAGAAGCAGCTTTTCTTTCCACCAGACCTTTCTCCATCAATTAGGAATCTGATGTCGTCACTAAACACATTCCTTAAATTGTAGCCATTTGTTGAGTGTGTTTTTTTTGTGTCTAATCCGCATATATATCACCATTGCCCTTGATTTTCTTGACTGTATATCTCTTAAATGTCAACATATACACGTGTGATTTAGTTTACGAAGATTTTCAATGTCGAGAACCTTGATTAGAGAGTAAAAAAGGCGTAACCTTCACAATGGTGTAAAATTAAAATGGGATATACCGGGCTAGGATTCGAGTTACAGGAACAAGGGCCAAACCAACCCCCTAAGAATGGAATCGTCGAGCGAAAACACTTGACAACCTCCTAGAAGCAGCTTTTCTTGCAACAAGACCTTTCTCCATCAGTTAGGAATCTAATGTCGTCGCTAAACACATTCCTTAAATTGTAGCCATTTGTTGAGTGCTTTTTTTGGTGTCTAATCCGCATGTATATCACCATTGCCCTTGATTTTCTTGACTGTATATCTCTTAAATGTCAACATATACACGTGTGATTTAGTTTGCAAAGATTTTTCAATGCCGAGAACCTCGATCAGAGAGTAAAAAAGGCGTAAGGTTCACAATGGTGTAAAATTAAAATGGGATATACCGGGCTAGGATTCGAGTTACAGGAACAAGGGCCAAACCAACCACCCAAGAATGGAATTGTCGAGCGAAAACACTTGACAACCTCCTAGAAGCAGCTCTTCTTGCCACCAGACATTTCTCCATCAATTAGGAATCTAATGCCGTCACTAAACACATTCCTTAAATTGTAGCCATTTGTTGAGTGTTTTTTTGTGTCTAATCAGCATATATATCACCATTGCCCTTGATTTTCTTGACTGTATATCTCTTAAATGTCAACATATACACATGTGATTTAGTTTACGAAGATTTTTCAATGCCGAGAACCTCGATCAGAGAGTAAAAAAGGCGTAAGGTTCACAATGGTGTAAAATTAAAATGGGATATACCGGGCTAGGATTCGAGTTATAGGAACAAGGGCCTAACCAACACCCAAGAATGGAATCGTCGAGCGAAAACACTTGACAACCTCCAAGAAGCAGCTTTTCTTGCCACCAGACCTTTCTCCATCAATTAGGAATCTAATGCCGTCACTAAACACATTCCTTAAATTGTAGCCATTTGTTGAGTGTTTTTTTTTTGTGTCTAATCAACATATATATCACCATTGCCCTTGATTTTCTTGACTGTATATCTCTTAAATGTCAACATATACACGTGTGATTTAGTTTACGAAGATTTTTCAATGCTGAGAACCTCGATCAGAGAGTAAAAAAAGGCGTAAGGTTCATAATGGTGTAAATTAAAATGTGATATACCGGGCTAGGATTCGAGTTATAGGAACAAGGGCCAAACGAACCACCAAGAATGGAATCGTCGAGCGAAAACACTTGACAACCTCCTAGAAGCAGCTTTTCTTGCCACCCGACCTTTCTCCATCAATTAGGAATCTGATGCTGTCACTAAACACAATCCTTAAATTGTAGCCATTTGTTGAGTTTTTTTTTGGTGTTTAATCCGCATATATATCACCATTGTCCTTGATTTTCTTGACTGTATATCTCTTAATTGTCAACATATACATGTGTGATTTAGTTTACGAAGGTTTTTCAATGCCGAGAACCTCGATCAGAGAGTAAAAAAGGCGTAAGGTTCACAATGGTGTAAAATTAAAATGGGATATACTGGGCTAGGATTCGAGTTACAGGAACAAGGGCCAAACCAACCACCCAAGAATGGAATCTTCGAGCGAAAACACTTGACAACCTCCAAGAAGCAGCTTTTCTTTCCACCAGACCTTTCTCCATCAATTAGGAATCTGATGCCGTCACTAAACACATTCCTTAAATTGTAGCCATTTGTTGAGTGTGTTTTTTTTGTGTCTAATCCGCATATATATCACCATTGCCCTTGATTTTCTTGACTGTATATCTCTTAAATGTCAACATATACACGTGTGATTTAGTTTACGAAGATTTTCAATGTCGAGAACCTTGATTAGAGAGTAAAAAAGGCGTAACCTTCACAATGGTGTAAAATTAAAATGGGATATACCGGGCTAGGATTCGAGTTACAGGAACAAGGGTCAAACCAACCCCCTAAGAATGGAATCGTCGAGCGAAAACACTTGACAACCTCCTAGAAGCAGCTTTTCTTGCAACAAGACCTTTCTCCATCAGTTAGGAATCTAATGTCGTCGCTAAACACATTCCTTAAATTGTAGCCATTTGTTGAGTGTTTTTTTTGGTGTCTAATCCGCATGTATATCACCATTGCCCTTGATTTTCTTGATTGTAAATCTCTTAAATGTCAACATATACACGTGTGATTTAGTTTGCAAAGATTTTTCAATGCCGAGAACCTCGATCAGAGAGTAAAAAAGGTGTAAGGTTCACAATGGTGTAAAATTAAAATGGGATATACCGGGCTAGGATTCGAGTTACAGGAACAAGGGCCAAACCAACCACCCAAGAATGGATTCGTCGAGCGAAAACACTTGACAACCTCCTAGAAGCAGCTTTTCTTGCCACCAGACCTTTCTCCATCAATTAGGAATCTGATGTCGTCACTAAACACATTCCTTAAATTGTAGCCATTTGTTGAGTGTTTTTTTTTTGTGTCTAATCCGCATATATACCACCATTGCCCTTAATTTTCTTGACTGTATATCTCTTAAATGTCAACATATACACGTGTGATTTAATTTACGAAGATTTTTCAATGTCTAGAACGTCGATCAGAGAGTAAAAAAGGCGTAAGGTTCACAATTGTGTAAAATTAAAATGGGATACAACGGGCTAGGATACGAGTTACAGGAACAAGGGCCAAACCAACCACCCAAGAATGGAATCGTCGAGAGAAAACACTTGACAACCTCCTAGAAGCAGCTTTTCTTGCCACCAGACATTTCTCAATCAATTAGGAAACTGATGCCGTCACTAAACACATTCCTTAAATTATAGCCATTTGTTGAGTGTTTTTTTTTTGTGTCTAATCTGAATATATATCACCATTGCCCATGATTTTCTTGACTGTATATCTCTTTAATGTCAACATATACACGTGTGATTAAGTTTACGAAGATTTTTTAATGCCGAGAACCTTGATCAAAGAGTAAAAAAGGCGTAAGGTTCAAAATGGTGTAAAATTAAAATGGGATATACCGGGCCAGGATTCGAGTTAAAGGAACAAGTGCCAAACCAACCACCCAAGAATGGAATCGTCGAGCGAAAACACTTGACAACCTCCTAGAAGCAGCTTTTCTTGCCACCAGACCTTTCTTCGTCAATTAGGAATCTGATGCCGTCACTAAGCACATTCCTTAAATTGTAGCCATTTGTTGAGTGTTTTTTTTTGTGTCTAATCCGCATATATATCACCATTGCCCTTGATTTTCTTGACTGTATATCTCTTAAATGTCAACATATACACGTGTGATTTACTTTACGAAGATTTTTCAATGCTGAAAACCTAGATCCGAGAGTAAAAAAGGTGTAAGGTTCACAATGGTGTAAAATTAAAATGGGATATACCGGGCTTGGATTCGAGTAACAGGAACAAGGGCCAAACCAACCACTCAAGAATGGAATCGTCGAGCGAAAACACTTGACAATCTCCTAGAAGCAGCTTTTCTTGCCACCAGACCTTTCTCCATCAATTAGGAATCTGATGCCATCACTAAACACATTCCTTAAATTGTAGCCATTTGTTGAGTTTTTTTTTTTTTTTTTTTTGTGTCTAATCCTCATATATATCACCATTGACCTTGATTTTCTTGACTGTATATCTCTTAAATGTCAACATATACACGTGTGATTTAGTTTACGAAGATTTTCAATGTCGAGAACCTTGATTAGAGAGTAAAAAAGGCGTAACCTTCACAATGGTGTAAAATTAAAATGGGATATACCGGGCTAGGATTCGAGTTACAGGAACAAGGGCCAAACCAACCACCTAAGAATGGAATCGTCGAGCGAAAACACTTGACAACCTCCTAGAAGCAGCTTTTCTTGCAACAAGACCTTTCTCCATCAGTTAGGAATCTAATGCCGTCGCTAAACACATTCCTTAAATTGTAGCCATTTGTTGAGTGTTTTTTTTGGTGTCTAATCCGCATATATATCACCATTGCCCTTGATTTTCTTGATTGTATATCTCTTAAATGTCAACATATACACGTGTGATTTAGTTTACGAAGATTTTTCAATGCCGAGAACCTCGATCAGAGAGTAAAAAAGGCGTAAGGTTCACAATGGTGTAAAATTAAAATGGGACATACCGGGCTAGGATTCGAGTTACAGGAACAAGGGCCAAACCAACCACCCAAGAATGGATTCGTCGAGCGAAAACACTTGACAACCTCCTAGAAGCAGCTTTTCTTGCCACCAGACCTTTCTCCATCAATTAGGAATCTGATGTCGTCACTAAACACATTCCTTAAATTGTAGCCATTTGTTGAGTGTTTTTTTTGTGTCTAATCCGCATATATACCACCATTGCCCTTAATTTTCATGACTGTATATCTCTTAAATGTCAACATATACACGTGTGATTTAATTTACGAAGATTTTTCAATGCCGAGAACCTCGATCAGAGAGTAAAAAAGGCTTAAGGTTCACAATTGTGTAAAATTAAAATGGGATATAACGGACTAGGATTCGAGTTACAGGAACAAGGGCCAAACCAACCACCCAAGAATGGAATCGTCGAGAGAAAACACTTGACAACCTCCTAGAAGCAGCTTTTCTTGCCACCAGACATTTCTCCATCAATTAGGAATCTTATGCCGTCACTAAACACATTCCTTAAATTATAGCCATTTGTTGAGTGTTTTTTTTTGTGTCTAATCCGAATATATATCACCATTGCCCTTGATTTTCTTGACTGTATATCTCTTTAATGTCTACATATACACGTGTGATTTAGTTTACGAAGATTTTTTAATGCCGAGAACCTTGATCAGAGAGTAAAAAAGGCGTAAGGTTCAAAATGGTGTAAAATTAAAATGGGATATACCGGGCCAGGATTCGAGTTAAAGGAACAAGTGCCAAACCAACCACCCAAGAATGGAATCGTCGAGCGAAAACACTTGACAACCTCCTAGAAGCAGCTTTTCTTGCCACCAGACCTTTCTTCGTCAATTAGGAATCTGATGCCGTCACTAAGCACATTCCTTAAATTGTAGCCATTTGTTAAGTGTTTTTTTTTTGTGTCTAATCCGCATATATATCACCATCGCCCTTGATTTTCTTGACTGTATATCTCTTAAATGTCAACATATACACGTGTGATTTAGTTTACGAAGATTTTTCAATGCTGAGAACCTAGATCCGAGAGTAAAAAAGGTGTAAGGTTCACAATGGTGTAAAATTAAAATGGGATATACCGGGTTTGGATTCGAGTTACAGGAACAAGGGCCAAACCAACCACCCAAGAATGGAATCGTCGAGCGAAAACACTTGACAACCTCCTAGAAGCAGCTTTTCTTGCCACCAGACCTTTCTCCATCAATTAGGAATCTGATGCCATCACTAAACACATTCCTTAAATTGTAGCCATTTGTTGAGTGTTTTTTTTTTTTTGTGTCTAATCCTCATATATATCACCATTGCCCTTGATTTTCTTGACTGTATATCTCTTAAATGTCAACATATACACGTGTGATATTGTTTACGAAGATTTTTCAATGCCGAGAACCTCGATCAGAGAGTAAAAAAGGCGTAAGGTTCACAATGGTGTAAAATTAAAATGGGATATACCGGGATAGGATTCGAGTTACAGGAACTAGGGACAAACTAACCACCCAAGAATGGAATCGTCGAGCGAAAACACTTGAGAACCTCCTAAAAGCAGCTTTTCTTGCCACCAGACGTTTCTCCATCAATTAGGAATCTGATGCGTCACTAAACACATTCCTTAAATTGTAGCCATTTGTTGAGTGTTTTTTGGTGTCTAATCCGCATATATATCACCATTGCCCTTGATTTTCTTGACTGTATATCTCTTAAATGTTAACATATACACGTGTGGTTTAGTTTACGAAGATTTTTCAATGCCGACAAACTCGATCAGAGAGTAAAAAAGGCGTAAGGTTCACAATGGTATAAAATTAAAATGGGATACACCGGGCTAGGATTCGAGTTACAGGAACACGGGCCAAACCAACCACCAAAGAATGGAATTGTCGAGCGAAAACACTTGACAACCTCCTCGAAGCAGCTTTTCTTGCCACCAGACCTTTCTCCATCAATTAGGAATCTGATGCGTCACTAAACACATTCCTTAAATTGTACCCATTTGTTGAGTGTTTTTTTGGTGTCTAATCCGCATATATATCACCATTGCCCTTGATTTTCTTGACTGTATATCTCTTAAATGTCAACATATACACGTGTGATTTAGTTTAAGAAGATTTTTCAATGCCGAGAACCTCGATCAGGGAGTAAAAAAGGCGTAAGGTTTACAATGGTGTAAAATTAAAATGGGATATACCGGGCTAGGATTCGAGTTACAGGAACAAGGGCCAAACCAACCACTCAAGAATGGAATCGTCGAGCGAAAACACTTGACAACCTCCTGGAAGCAGCTTTTCTTGCCACCAGACCTTTCTCCATCAATTAGGAATCTGATTCGGTCACTAAACACATTCCTTAAATTGTTGCCATTTTTTGAGTGTTTATTTTTTGGTGTCTAATCCGCATATATATCACCATTGCGCTTGATTTTCCTCAACGTATATCTCTTAAATGTCAACATATACACGTGTGATTTAGTTTACGAAGAATTTTTAATGCTGAGAATCTCGATCAGAGAGTAAAAAAGGCGTAAGGTTCCCAATGGGGTAAAACTAAAATGGGATATACCGGGCTAGGATTCGAGTTACAGGAACAAGGGCAAACCAACCACCCAAGAATGGAATCTTCGAGCAAAAACATTTGACAACCTCCTGGAAGCTGCTTTTCTTGCCACCATACCTTTCTCCATCAGTTAGTAATCTGATGCCGTCACTAAACACATTCCTTAAATTGTAGCCAATTTTTAGTGTTTATTTTTTGGTGTCTAATCTGCATATATATCACCATTGCACTTGATTTTCTTGACTGTATATCTCTTAAATGTCAACATATACACGTGTGATTTAGTTTACGAAGTTTTTGCAATGCCGAGAATCTCGATCAGAGAGTAAAAAAGGCGAAACGTTCACAATGGTGTAAAACTAAAATGGGATATACCGGGCTAGGATTCGAGTTACAGGAACAAGGGCCAAACCAACCACCCAAGAATGGAATCGTCAATCGAAAACACTTGACAACCTCCTAAAAGCAGCTTTTCTTGCCACCAGACCTTTCTCCATTAATTAGGAATCTGATGTCGTCACTAAACACATTCCTTAAATTGTTGCCATTTTTTGAGTGTTCATTTTTTGGTGTCTAATCCGCATACATATCCCCATTGCCCTTGATTTTCCCGACTATATATCTCTTAAATGTCAACATATACACGTGTGATTTAGTTTACGAAGATTTTTCAATGCCGAGAACATCGACCAGAGAGTAAAAAAGGCGTAAGGTTCACAATGGTGTAAAACTAAAATGGGATATACCGGGCTAGGATTCGAGTTACAGGAAAAAGGGCCAAACTAACCACCCAAGAATGGAATCGTCGAGCGAAAACACTTGATAACCTCTTGGAAGCAGCTTTTCTGCCACCAGACTTTTCTCAATCAATTAGGAATCTGATGTCGTCACTAAACACATTCCTTAAATTGTTGCCATTTTTTGAGTGTTTATATTTTGGTGGTTAATCGGTATATATATCACCACTGCACTTGATTTTCTTGACTATATATCTCTTAAATGTCAACATATACACGTGTGATTTAGTTTACGAAGATTTTTCAATGCCGAGAACCTCGATCAGAGAGTAAAAAAGGCGTAAGGTTCACAATAGTGTAAAACTAAAATGGGATATACCGGGCTAGGATTCGAGTTACAGGAACAAGGGCCAAACCAACTACACAATAATGGAATCGTCGAGCGAAAACCCTTGACAACCTCCTGGAAGCAGCTTATCTTGCCACTAGACCTTTCTCCATCAATTAGGAATCTGATGCCATCACTAAACACATTCCTTAAATTGTAGTCATTTTTTGAGTGTTTATTTTTTGGTGTCTAATCCGCATATATATCACCATTGCCCTTGATTTTTTTGACTGTATATCTCTTAAATGTCAACATATATACGTGTGATTTAGTTTACGAAGATTTTTCAATGCCGACAACCTCGATCAGAGAGTAAAAAAGGCGTAAGGTTCACAATGGTGTAAAATTAAAATGGGATATACCGGGCTAGGATTCGAGTTACAGGAACAAGGGCCAAACAAACCACCCAAGAATGGAATCGTCGAGCGAAAACACTTGACAACCTCCTGGAAGCAGCTTTTCTTGCCACCAGACCTTTTTTCAACAATTAGGAATCTGATTTGGTCACTAAACACATTCCTTAAATTGTAGCCATTTTTTGAGTGTTTATTTTTTGGTGTCTAATCCGCATATATATCACCATTGCTCTTGATTTTCTTGAGTGTATATCTCTTAAATGTCAACATATACACGTGTGATTTAGTTTACAAAGATTTTTTAATGCCGAGAACCTCGATCAGAGAGTAAAAAAGACGTAAGGTTCACAATGGTTTAAAACTAAAATGGGATATACAGGGCTAGGATTCGAGTTACAGGAACAAGGGACAAACCAACCACCCAAGAATGGAATCTTCGAGCGAAAACATTTGACAACCTCCTGTGTCACACCCCCAAAATCCACACGTGGAGTATCACCGCTTGGAGGCGTGACTGACCAGGATCCAGCCACCAATCATATTGAACAAGCATGTAAGTAATTATAAAAATCCAACCAATACAATTGGTGTCCAAACAAAACATAGTTTAAGTTGCAAGCGGAAGCATAATATCTAAAACCAAGACATAAATAAATAATGTTTAAGTTCACCATGAACACTCAATGTCCATGCTCCACAACGACCCTTCTCCATGCAAGCTCCTGCTAAACCTATTGACCTGCAAAGCATGTAGTAACGAGTCAACAACAAAGTTGAGCGAGTTCACAGTTGGGTGTTTGTTTTAAGTTGTTTCCAAAAACGGTTTCCTTTAACTGGCATCCCTGCCGTGGGGGTTACCCCATAGTTGAAAACGTGATTTGTTTATCCCATTTACTCTGGCAATCCAGCCGTGGGGGCTACCCCATGTTTAATTATCTGGCTCTCTGGCCGTGGGGGCTACCCCATGTATATACTACTAGACTCGTTACCATATCGACTGCTGACTGTAGTCATGTTTATGTGCCCTAAACTGTCAATGTCTATCATCATTGATGTTCCCAGATCCATTAGTTCACGCCCGTCCTCTGCGGCACGGTGTGAGGTTTGTCAAACCTAAATAGCGCTATCTAACTAATGACCCGCTCGTCATTGGCCCGGCGATTAAGTCGATATAAAAAGGAGGGACTTCGTGACAGAGTTTTGGTCTAGTAAAAGTTAACTGTCCATGAGGACGAGGAATTATATTCCTGAACCAGTACTGTCCTACCCAAGAAAGGATGAGGAATCCATGTTCCTTAAACCCATTCCCAACCCCTGGGAATCCCATGCTTTGTAGAAAGTGTGAACTCACCTTAGGTTTGCTCGGTTAGACTAAGCGCTTGATTAATAGTTAACCAATCAAATTCCTACCGGGTTAACAGAGATAGTTAGTTCCATGTGTTCACATATTTATTCACATGTAATGCTCAGCAGTAACCATGCAACACATATTGTCACGTAGGTCATGCAAGTACCCTGATCATAGTTTATTCTCAATACCAGTTAATCACAACACACAAGTTCATATGGTAACAATTTATCATATCATGCAAATACCCAATATCCAATCACATATAACACGTTCATGCTTTCGGCCCAATTAATATAATCCACCCCATTTATGCAACCAATTTAATTCCCTAATCCCCTTATCCAACTAGATCAAGTCGTTTTGGACTGTTTGTATCCGGCCAATGCTCACTCGCAAGATACCCAAACATGGTGCTGGTTCACGATTCGGATTACCCAGCCCAAGTTGTTGTTTCAATATAGACATTAGCCTGTTCAACCCACTATTTGATTTAGTCATGCATGCATAATTATCATCCAATGGTTCTACATTTATAACTAAACTCCTTGTTACACATACATAATCAATCGCAACATACAGTACTTCGTAATACACCTTTACTAGTGGACCCCACATCATTAAGGTATGCACATGTTTTGCTTAGAAACACACGCACATGGCTGCCAGTTTATACAAGGTTATCCTCTTTATCAAACTCTAACATGCAAAGCTATTGAACTGTTACTGCTACTCTTACATCATCACTAATTATGGTTCATATATCATCATGTCATAATCATATAATTTATCATGCATAAGCAGCCTATTCAAATTCGTCACACAACTCTAAACACACAAAAATCCTTTGACTATTATTACCGAGTACCCTTATGCTCTTGTTGTTGTTTTCGAGACAATTTACTCGGCTCAGATCGGTGAACAACCCGGCCGCATTAAACCTAATGCGTATGTGTTTTTAACAAGTACAACTCATTAATAAATCTTCGTGATAAATCTATATAATGTTTGGTAACCTCAAGCCCTACAACTTCGATAATCAAACAGGTTCACATAACAATCATTCAATATCACATAGAAACAATATTATACAAGTATTAATAATCAACAGCCAAGACTCACTAACCAGAGATTTGGGGTCGCACAAGATGTTATCTCGAAGAAGGGGGGGTTTCACTGCCGTCGAACAAGTAGGGTTTGTATATTAAGTTTGTGGTTTGTATATTAGTTTGTGGTTTCACGTAATAATATAACCTCAACACACAAAGTGGGCTGGTGGTTAACTTGTAACACTCCATAACAAATCACAAGACATAGTGGCCGAAATCAATTAGTTAAGTGGGCCGAGATCAAATATAGTGTTTAGTGGGCTCGTTTATATACATACTTACATTACATAAAACACATATCATACAAAACACGTTACACTAAGCGCACAAAAGAGTTCTAAAACACGAGTTGTCACATCCTGGAAGCTGCTTTTCTTGCCACCAGACATTTCTCCATCAATTAGTTATTTGATGCTATCACTAAACACATTCCTTAAATTGTAGCCATTTTTTAAGTGTTTATTTTTTGGTGTCTTATCCGCATATATATCACCATTGCGCTTGATTTTCTTGACTGTATATCTCTTAAATGTCAATATATACACGTGTGACTTAGTTTACTAAGATTTTTCAATGCCGAGAATCACGATCAGAGAGTAAAAAAGGCGTAAGGTTCACAACGGTGTAAAATTAAAATGGGATATACCGGGCTAGGATTCGAGTTACAGGAACAAGGGCCAAACCAACCACCCAAGAATGGAATCGTTGAGCGAAAACACTTGACAACCTCCTAGAAACAGCTTTTCTTGCCACCAGACCTTTCTCCATCAATTAGGAATCTAATGCCGTCACTAAACACATTCCTTAAATTGTAGGCATTTGTTGAGTGTTTCTTTTGGTGTCTAATCAGCATATATATCACCATTGCCCTTGATTTTCTTGACTGTATATCTCTTAAATGTCAACATATACACGTGTGATTTAGTTTACGAAGATTTTTCAATGCCGAGAACCTCGATCAGAGAGTAAAAAAGGCGTAAGGTTCACAATGGTGTAAAATTAAAATGGGATATACCGGGCTAGGATTCGAGTTACAGGAACAAGGGCCAAACCAACCACCCAAGAATGGAATCGTCGAGCGAAAACACTTGACAACCTCTTAGAAGCAGCTTTTCTTGCCACCAGATCTTTCTCTATCAATTAGGAATCTGATGCCGCCACTTAACACATTCCTTAAATTGTAGCCATTTTTTGAGTGTTTATTTTTTGGTGTCTAATCCGCATATATATCACCATTGCTCTTGATTTTCTTGACTGTATATCTCTTAAATGTCAACATATACACATGTGATTTAGTTTACAAAGATTTTTCAATGCCTAGAACCTCGATCAGAGAGTAAAAAAGGCGTAAGGTTCACAATGGTGTAAAATTAAAATGGGATATACTCGGCTAGGATTCGAATTACAGGAACAAGGGCCAAACCAACCACCCACGAATGGAATCGTCGAGCGAAAACACTTAACAACCTCCTAGAAGCAGTTTTTCTTGCCACCAGACCTTTCTCCATCAATTAGGAATCTGATGCCGCCACTTACCACATTCCTTAAATTGTAGCCATTTTTGAGTGTTTATTTTTTGGTGTCTAATCCGCATATATATCACCATTGCTCTTGTTTTTCTTGATTGTATATCTCTTAAATATCAACGTATACACGTGTGATTTAGTTTACGAAGATTTTTCAATGCCGAGAACCTCGATCAGAGAGTAAAAAAGGCGTAAGGTTCACAACGATGTAAAATTAAAATGGGATATACCGGGCTAGGATTCGAGTTACAGGAACAAGGGCCAAACCAACAACCCAAGAATGGAATCGTTGAGTGAAAACACTTGACAACCTCCTAGAAACAGCTTTTCTTGCCACCAGACCTTTCTCCATCAATTAGTCATTTGATGCTGTCACTAAACACATTCCTTAAATTGTAGCCATTTTTAAGTGTTTATTTTTTGGTGTCTTATCCGCATATATATCACCATTGCCCTTGATTTTCTTGACTGTATATCTCTTAAATGTCAACATATACACGTGTGATTTAGTTTACGAAGATTTTTCAATGCCGAGAACCACGATCAGAGAGTAAAAAAGGCGTAAGGTTCACAATGGTGTAAAATTAAAATGGGATATACCGGGCTAGGATTCGAGTTACAGGAACAAGGGCCAAACCAACCACCCAAGAATGGAATCGTCGAGCGAAAACACTTGACAACCTCTTAGAAGCAGTTTTTCTTGCCATCAGACCTTTCTCCATCAATTAGGAATCTGATGCCGCCACTTACCACATTCCTTAAATTGTAGCCATTTTTTGAGTGTTTATTTTTTGGTGTCTAATCCGCATATATATCACCATTGCTCTTGATTTTCTTGACTGTATATCTCTTAAATGTCAACATACACACGTGTGATTTAGTTTACAAAGATTTTTAATGCCTAGAACCTCGATCAGAGAGTAAAAAAGGCGTAAGGTTCACAATGGTGTAAAATTAAAATGGGATATACCCGGCTAGGATTCGAGTTACAAGAACAAGGGCCAAACCAACCACCCACGAATGGAATCGTCCAGCGAAAACACTTGACAACCTCCCAGAAGCAGCTTTTCTTGCCACCAGACCATTCTCCATTAATTAGGAATCTTATGCCGTCACTAAACCCATTCCTTAAATTGTAGCCACTTGTTGAGTGTTTTTTTTGGTGTCTAATCCGCATATATATCACCATTGCCCTTGATTTTCTTGACTGTATATCTCTTAAATGTCAACATATACACGTGTGATTTAGTCACGAAGATTTTTCAATGCCGAGAACCTCGATCAGAGAGTAAAAAAGGCGAAGGTTTACAAAGGTGTAAAATTAAAATGGGATATACCGGGCTAGCATTCGAGTTACAGGAACAAGGGCCAAACCAACCACCCAAGAATGGAATCGTCGAGCGAAAACACTTGACAACCTCTTAGAAGCAGCTTTTCTTACCACCAGACCTTTCTCCATCAATTAGGAATCCGATGCCGTCACTAAACACATTCCATAAATCGTAGCCATTGGTTGAGTGTCTTTTTTTGGTGTCTAATCCGCATATATATCACCATTGCCCTTGATTTTCTTGACTGTATATCTCTTAAATGTCAACATATACACGTGTGATTTAGTTTACGAAGATTTTTCACTGCCGAGAACCTCAATCAGAGAGTAAAAAAGGCGTAAGGTTCACAACGGTGTAAAATTAAAATGGGATATACCGGGCTAGGATTCGAGTTACAGGAACAAGGGCCAAATCAACCACCCAAGAATGGAATCGTTGAGCGAATACACTTGACAACCTCCTAGAAACAGCTTTTCTTGCCACCAGACCTTTCTCCATCAATTAGGAATCTGATGCCGTCACTAAACACATTCCTTAAATTGTAGGCATTTGTTGAGTGTTTTTTTGGTGTCTAATCAGCATATATATCACCATTGCCCTTGATTTTCTTGACTGTATATCTCTTAAATGTCAACATATACACGTGTGATTTAGTTTACGAAGATTTTTCAATGCCGAGAACCTCGATCGGAGAGTAAAAAAGGCGTAAGGTTCACAATGGTGTAAAATTAAAATAGGATATATCGGGCTAGGATTCGAGTTACAGGAACAAGGGCCAAACCAACCACCCAAGAATGGAATCGTCGAGCGAAAACACTTGACAACTTCTTAGAAGCAGCTTTTCTTGCCACCAGATCTTTCTCTATCAATTAGGAATCTGATGCCGCCACTTAATACATTCCTTAAATTGTAGCCATTTTTTGAGTGTTTATTTTTTGGTGTCTAATCCGCATATATATCACCATTGCTTTTGATTTTCTTGACTGTATATCTCTTAAATGTCAACATATACACGTGTGATTTAGTTTACAAAGATTTTTCAATGCCTAGAACCTCGATCAGAGAGTAAAAAAGGCGTAAGGTTCACAATGGTGTAAAATTAAAATGGGATATACTCGGCTAGGATTCGAATTATAGGAAAAAGGGCCAAACCAACCACCCACGAATGGAATCGTCGAGCGAAAACACTTGACAACCTCCTAGAAGTAGCTTTTCTTGCCACCAAACCATTCTCCATCAATTAGGAATCTTATGCCGTCACTAAACCCATTCCTTAAATTGTAACCACTTGTTAAGTGTTTTTTTTTGTGTCTAATCCGCATATATATCATCATTGCCCTAGATTTTTTTGACTGTATATCTCTTAAATGTCAACATATAAACGTGTGATTTAGTTTACGAAGATTTTTCAATGCCGAGAACCTCGATCAGGGAGTAAAAAAGGCGTAAGGTTTACAATGGTGTAAAATTAAAATGGGATATACCGGGCTAGGTTTCGAGTTACATGAACAAGGGCCAAAGCAACCACCCAAGAATGGAATCGTTGAGCGAAAACACTTGACAACCTCCTAGAAACAACTTTTCTTGCCACCAGACCATTCTCCATCAATTAGGAATCTGATGCCGTCACTAAACACATTCCTTAAATTGTAGGCATTTGTTGAGTGTTTTTTTTTGTGTCTAATCCGCATATATATCACCATTGCCCCTGATTTTCTTGACTGTATATCTCTTAAATGTCAACATATACACGTGTGATTTAGTTTGCGAAGATTTTTCAATGCCGAGAACCTCAATCAGAGAGTAAAAAAGGCGTAAGGTTCACAATGGTGTAAAATTAAAATGGGATATACCGGGCTAGGATTCAAGTTACAGGAACAAGGGCCAAACCAACCACCCACGAATGGAATCATCGAGCGAAAACACTTGACAACCTCCTAGAAACAGCTTTTCTTGCCACCAGACCATTCTCCATCAATTAGGAAATCTTATGCCGTCACTAAACCTATTACTTAAATTGTAGCCATTTGTTGAGTGTTTTTTTATGGTGTCTAATCCACATATATATCATTATTGCCCTTGATTTTCTTGACTGTATATCTCTTAAATGTCAACATATACATGTGTGATTTAGTTTACGAAGATTTTTCAACGCCGGGAACCTCGATCAGAGAGTAAAAAAGGCGTAAGGTTTACAAAGGTGTAAAATTAAAATGGCATATACCGGGCTAGCATTCGAGTTACAGGAACAAGGGCCAAAGCAACCACCCAAGAATGGAATCGTCGAGCGAAAACACTTGAAAAACCTCCTAGAAGCAGCTTTTCTTGCCACCAGACCTTTCTCCATCAATTAGGAATCCGATGCCGTCACTAAACACATTCCTTAAATTGTAGCCATTGGTTGAGTGTCTTTTTTTGGTGTCTAATCCGCATATATATCACCATTGCCCTTGATTTTCTTGACTGTATATCTCTTAAATGTCAACATATACACGTGTGATTTAGTTTACGAAAATTTTTCAATGCCGAGAACCTCGATCAGAGAGTAAAAAAGGCGTAAGGTTCACAACGGTGTAAAATTAAAATGGGATATACCGGGCTAGGAATCGAGTTACAGGAACAAGGGCTAAACCAACCACCCAATAATGGAATCGTTGAGCGAAAACACTTGACAACTTCCTTGAAACAGCTTTTCTTGCCACCAGACCTTTCTCCATCAATTAGGAATCCGATGCCGTCACTAAACACATTCCTTAAGTTGTAGGCATTTGTTGAGTGTTTTTTTTGGTGTCTAATCAGCATATATATCACCATTGCCCTTAATTTTCTTGACTGTATATCTCGTAAATGTCAACATATACACGTGTGATTTTGTTTACGAAGATTTTTCAATGCCGAGAACCTCGATCAGAGAGTAAAAAAGGCGTAAGGTTCACAATGGTGTAAAATTGAAATGGGATATACCGGGCTAGGATTCGAGTTACAAGAACAAGGGACAAACCAACCACCCAAGAATGGAATCGTCGAGCGAAAACACTTGACAACCTCTTAGAAGCAGCTTTTCTTGCCACCAGATCTTTCTCTATCAATTAGGAATCTGATGCCGCCACTTAACACATTCCTTAAAATGTAGCCATTTTTTGGTGTCTAATGCGCATATATATCACCATTGCTCTTGATTTTCTTGACTGTATATCTCTAAAATGTCGACATATACAAGTGTGATTTAGTTTACAAAGATTTTTCAATGCCGAGAACCTTGATCAGAGAGTAAAAAAGGCGTAAGGTTCACAACGATGTAAAACTAAAATGAGATATAACGGGCTAGGATTTGAGTTACAGGAACAAGGGCCAAACCAACCACGCAAGAATGGAATCCTCGAGCGAAAACACTTGACAACCTCCTAGAAGCAGCTTTTGTTTCCACCAGACCTTTCTCCATCAATTAGGAATCTGATGCCGTCACTAAACACATTCCTTAAATTGTAGCCATTTGTTAAGTGTTTTTTTTTTGTGTCTAATCCGCGTATATATCACCATTGCCCTTTATTTTCTTGACTGTATATCTTTTAAATGTCAACATATACACGTGTGATTTAGTTTACAAAGATTTTTCAATGCCGAGAACCTCGATCAGAGAGTAAAAAAGGCGTAAGGTTTACAAAGGTGTAAAATTAAAATGGGATATACCGGGCTAGCATTCGAGTTACAGGAATAAGGGCCAAACAAACCACCCAAGAATGGAATCGTCGATCGAAAACACTTGACAACCTCCTAGAAGAAGCTTTATTGCCTCCAGACCTTTCTCCATCAATTAGGAATCCGATGCCGTCACTAAACACATTCCTTAAATTGTAGCCATTGGTTGAGTGTCTTTTTTTGGTGTCTAATCCGCATATATATCACCATTGCCCTTGATTTTCTTGACTGTATATCTCTTAAATGTCAACATATACACGTGTGATTTAGTTTACGAAGATTTTTCAATGCCGAGAACCTCGATCAGAGAGTAAAAAAGGCGTAAGGTTCACAACGGTGTAAAATTAAAATGGTATATACCGGGCTAGGATTCGAGTTACAGGAACAAGGGCCAAACCAACCACCCAAGAATGGAATCGTTGAGCGAAAACACTTGACAACCTCCTAGAAACAGCTTTTCTTGCCACCAGACCTTTCTCCATCAATTAGGAATCTGATGCCGTCACTAAACACATTCCTTAAATTGTAGGCATTTGTTGAGTGTTTTTTTTGGTGTCTAATCAGTATATATATCACCATTGCCCTTGATTTTCTTGACTGTATATCTCTTAAATGTCAACATATACACGTGTGATTTAGTTTACGAAGATTTTTCAATGCGGAGAACCTCGATCAGAGAGTAAAAAAGGCGTAAGGTTCACAATGGTATAAAATTAAAATGGGATATACCGGGCTAGGATTCGAGTTACAGGAACAAGGGCCAAACCAACCACCCAAGAATGGAATCGTTGAGCGAAAACACTTGACAACCTCTTAGAAGCAGCTTTTCTTGCCAACAGATCTATCTCTATCAATTAGGAATCTGATGCCGCCACTTAACACATTCCTTAAATTGTAGCCATTTTTTGAGTGTTTATTTTTTGGTGTCTAATCCGCATATATATCACCATTGCTCTTGATTTTCTTGACTGTATATCTCTTAAATGTCAACATATACACGTGTGATTTAGTTTACAAAGATTTTTCAATGCCTAGAACCTCGATCAGAGAGTAAAAAAGCCGTTAGGTTCATAATGGTGTAAAATTAAAATGGGATATACTCGGCTAGGATTCGAATTACAGGAACAAGGGCCAAACCAACCACCCACGAATGGAATCGTCGAGCGAAAACACTTGACAACCTCCTAGAAGCAGCTTTTTTTGCCACCAGACCATTCTCCATCAATTAGGAATCTTATGCCATCACTAAACCCATTCCTTAAATTGTAGTCGCTTGTTGAGTGTTTTTTTTCGTGTCTAATCCGCATATTTATCACCATTGCCCTTGATTTTCTTTACTGTATATCTCTTAAATGTCAACATATACACGTGTGATCTAGTCACGAAGATTTTTCAATGCCGAGAACCTCGATCTGAGAGTAAAAAAGGCGTAAGGTTTACAATGGTGTAAAATTAAAATGGCATATACCAAGCTAGGATTCGAGTTTCAGGAACAAGGGGCAAACCAACCACCCAAGAATGAATCGTCGAGTGAAAACACTTGACAACCTCCTAGAAGCAGCTTTTCTTGTCACCAGACCTTTCTCCATCAATTAGAAATCCGATGCCCTCACTAAACACATTCCTTAAATTGTGGCCATTGGTTGAGTGTCTTTTTTTGTGTCTAATCCGCATATATATCACCATTGCCCTTGATTTTCTTGACTGTATATCTCTTAAATGTCAACATATACACGTGTGATTTAGTTTACGAAGATTTTTCAATGCCGAGAACCTCGATCAGAGAGTAAAAAAGGCGTAAGGTTCACAACGATGTAAAATTAAAATGGGATATACCGGGCTAGGATTCGAGTTACAGGAACAAGGGCCAAACCAACCACGCAAGAATCGAATCGTCGAGCGAAAACACTTGACAACCTCCTAGAAGCAGCTTTTCTTGCCACCAGACCTTTCTCCATCAATTAGGAATCTGAGGCCGTCGCTAAACACATTCCTTAAATTGTAGCCATTTGTTGAGTGTTTTTTTTTGTGTCTAATCCGCATATATATCACCATTGCCCTTGATTTTCTTGACTGTATATCTCTTAAATGTCAACATATACACGTGTGATTTAGTTTACGAAGATTTTTCAATGCCGAGAACCTCGATCAGAGAGTAAAAAAGGCGTAAGGTTCACAATGGTGTAAAATTAAAATGGGATATACCGGGCTAGGATTCGAGTTACAGGAACAAGGGCCAAACCAACCACCCAAGAATGGAATCGTCGAGCGAAAACACTTGACAACCTCTTAGAAGCAGCTTTTCTTGCCAACAGATCTTTCTCTATCAATTAAGAATCTGATGCCGCCACTTAACACATTCCTTAAATTGTAGCCATTTTTTGAGTGTTTATTTTTTGGTGTCTAATCCGCATATATATCACCATTGCTCTTGATTTTCTTGACTGTATATCTCTTAAATGTCAACATATACACGTGTGATTTAGTTTACAAAGATTTTTCAATGCCGAGAACCTTGATCAGAGAGTAAAAAAGGCGTAAGGTTCACAACGATGTAAAACTAAAATGAGATATAACGGGCTAGGATTTGAGTTACAGGAACAAGGGCCAAACCAACCACGCAAGAATGGAATCCTCGAGCTAAAACACTTGACTACCTTCTAGAAGCAGCTTTTCTTTCCACCAGACCTTTCTCCATCAATTAGGAATCTGATGCCGTCACTAAACACATTCCTTAAATTGTAGCCATTTGTTAAGTGTTTTTTTTTTGTGTCTAATCCGCATATATATCACCATTGCCCTTGATTTACTTGACTGTATATCTCTTAAATGTCAACATATACACGTGTGATTTAGTTTACAAAGATTTTTCAATGCCGAGAACCTCGATCAGAGAGTAAAAAAGGCGTAAGGTTTACAAAGGTGTAAAATTAAAATGGGATATACCGGGCTAGCATTCGAGTTACAGGAATAAGGGCCAAACCCACCACCCAAGAATGGAATCGTCGCTCGAAAACACTTGACAACCTCATAGAAGCAGCTTTTCTTGCCTCCAGACCTTTCTCCATCAGTTAGGAATCCGATGCCGTCACTAAACACATTCCTTAAATTGTAGCCATTGGTTGAGTGTCTTTTTTTGGTGTCTAATCCGCATATATATCACCATTGCCCTTGATTTTCTTGACTGTATATCTCTTAAATGTCAACATATACACGTGTGATTTAGTTTACGAAGATTTTTCAATGCCGAGAACCTCGATCAGAGAGTAAAAAAGGCGTAAGGTTCACAATGGTGTAAAATTAAAATGGGATATACCGGTCTAGGATTCGAGTTACAGGAACAAGGGCCAAACCAACCACCCAAGAATGGAATCGCCGAGCGAAAACACTTGACAACCTCTTAGAAGCAGCTTTTCTTGCCAACAGATCTTTCTCTATCAATTAGGAATCTGATGCCGCCACTTAACACATTCCTTAAATTGTAGCCATTTTTTGAGTGTTTATTTTTTGGTGTCTAATCCGCATATATATCACCATTGCTCTTGATTTTCTTGACTGTATATCTCTTAAATGTCAACATATACACGTGTGATTTAGTTTACAAAGATTTTTCAATGCCGAGAACTTTGATCAGAGAGTAAAAAAGGCGTAAGGTTCACAACGATGTAAAACTAAAATGAGATATAACGGGCTAGGATTTGAGTTACAGGAACAAGGGCCAAACCAACCACGCAAGAATGGAATCCTCGAGCGAAAACACTTGACAACCTCCTAGAAGCAGCTTTTCTTTCCACCAGACCTTTCTCCATCAATTAGGAATCTGATGCCGTCACTAAACACATTCCTTAAATTGTAGCCATTTGTTAAGTGTTTTTTTTTTGTGTCTAATCCGCATATATATCACCATTGCCCTTGATTTTCTTGACTGTATATCTTTTAAATGTCAACATATACACGTGTGATTTAGTTTACAAAGATTTTTCAATGCCGAGAACCTCGATCAGAGAGTAAAAAAGGCGTAAGGTTTACAAAGGTGTAAAATTAAAATGGGATATACCGGGCTAGCATTCGAGTTACAGGAATAAGGGCCAAACCAACCACCCAAGAATGGAATCGTCGATCGAAAACACTTGACAACCTCCTAGAAGCAGCTTTTCTTGCCTCCAGACCTTTCTCCATCAATTAGGAATCCGATGCCGTCACTAAACACATTCCTTAAATTATAGCCATTGGTTGAGTGTCTTTTTTTGGTGTCTAATCCGCATATATATCACCATTGCCCTTGATTTTCTTGACTGTATATCTCTTAAATGTCAACATATACACGTGTGATTTAGTTTACGAAGATTTTTCAATGCCGAGAACCTCGATCAGAGAGTAAAAAAGGCGTAAGGTTCACAACGGTGTAAAATTAAAATGGTATATACCGGGCTAGGATTCGAGTTACAGGAACAAGGGCCAAACCAACCACCCAAGAATGGAATCGTTGAGCGAAAACACTTGACAACCTCCTAGAAACAGCTTTTCTTGCCACCAGACCTTTCTCCATCAATTAGGAATCTGATGCCGTCACTAAACACATTCCTTAAATTGTAGGCATTTGTTGAGTGTTTTTTTTGGTGTCTAATCAGTATATATATCACCATTGCCCTTGATTTTCTTGACTGTATATCTCTTAAATGTCAACATATACACGTGTGATTTAGTTTACGAAGATTTTTCAATGCCGAGAACCTCGATCAGAGAGTAAAAAAGGCGTAAGGTTCACAATGGTGTAAAATTAAAATGGGATATACCGGGCTAGGATTCGAGTTACAGGAACAAGGGCCAAACCAACCACCCAAGAATGGAATCGTCGAGCGAAAACACTTGACAACCTCTTAGAAGCAGCTTTTCTTGCCAACAGATCTTTCTCTATCAATTAGGAATCTGATGCCGCCACTTAACACATTCCTTAAATTGTAGCCATTTTTTGAGTGTTTATTTTTTGGTGTCTAATCCGCATATATATCACCATTGATCTTGATTTTCTTGACTGTATATCTCTTAAATGTCAACATATACACGTGTGATTTAGTTTACAAAGATTTTTCAATGCCTAGAACCTCGATCAGAGAGTAAAAAAGGCGTAAGGTTCATAATGGTGTAAAATTAAAATGGGATATACTCGGCTAGGATTCGAATTACAGGAACAAGGGCCAAACCAACCACCCACGAATGGAATCGTCGAGCGAAAACACTTGACAACCTCCTAGAATCAGCTTTTCTTGCCACCAGACCATTCTTCGTCAATTAGGAAGCTTTTGCCGTCACTAAACCCATTCCTTAAATTGTAGCCACTTGTTGAGTGTTTTTTTTGGTGTCTAATCCGCATATTTATCACCATTGCCCTTGATTTTCTTTACTGTATATCTCTTAAATTTCAACATATACACGTGTGATTTAGTCACGAAGATTTTTCAATGCCGAGAACCTCGATCTGAGAGTAAAAAAGGCGTAAGGTTTACAATGGTGTAAAATTAAAATGGGATATACCAAGCTAGGATTCGAGTTACAGGAACAAGGGCCAAACCAACCACCCAAGAATGAATCGTCGAGTGAAAACACTTGACAACCTCCTAGAAGCAGCTTTTCTTGCCACCAGACCTTTCTCCATCAATTAGAAATCCGATGCCCTCACTAAACACATTCCTTAAATTGTAGCCATTGGTTGAGTGTCTTTTTTTGTGTCTAATCCGCATATATATCACCATTACCCTTGATTTTCTTGACTGTATATCTCTTAAATATCAACATATACACGTGTGATTTAGTTTACGAAGATTTTTCATTGCCGAGAACCTCGATCAGAGAGTAAAAAAGGCGTAAGGTTCACAACGATGTAAAATTAAAATGGGATATACCGGGCTAGGATTCGAGTTATAGGAACAAGGGCCAAACCAACCACGCAAGAATGGAATCGTCGAGCGAAAACACTTGACAACCTCCTAGAAGCAGCTTTTCTTGCCACCAGACCTTTCTCCATCAATTAGGAATCTGATGCCGTCACTAAACACATTCCTTAAATTGTAGACATTTGTTAAGTGTTTTTTTTGGTGTCTAATCCGCATATATATCACTGTTGCCCTTGATTTTCTTGACTGTATATCTTTTAAATGTAAACATATACACGTGTGATTTAGTTTACGAAGATTTTTCAATGCCGAGAACCTCGATTAGAGAGTAAAAAAGGCGTAAGGTTCACAATGGTGAAAAATTAAAATGGGATATACCGGGCTAGGATTCGAGTTACAGGAACAAGGGCCAAACCAACCACCCAAGAATGGAATCGTCGAGCGAAAACACTTGACAACCTCCTAGAAGCAGCTTTTCTTGCCACAAGACCATTCTCCATCAATTAGGAATCTTATGCCGTCACTAAACCCATTACTTAAATTGTAGCCATTTGTTGAGTGTTTTTTTATGGTGTTTAATTCGCATATATATCATCATTGCCCTTGATTTTCTTGACTGTATATCTCTTAAATGTCAACAAATACACGTGTGATTTAGTTTACGAAGATTTTTCAATGCCGAGAACCTCGATCAGAGAGTAAAAAAGGCGTAAGGTTTACAATGGTGTAAAATTAAATTGGGATATACCGGGCTAGGATTCGAGTTACAGGAACAAGGGCCAAACCAACCACCCAAGAATGGAATCGTCGAGCGAAAACACTTGACAACCTCCTAGAAGCAGCTTTTCTTGCCACCAGACCTTTCCCCATCAATTAGGAATCCGATGCCGTCACCTAACACATTCCTTAAATTGTAGCTATTGGTTGAGTGTTGTTTTGGTGTCTAATCCGCATATATATCACCATTGCCCTTGATTTTCTTGAGTGTATATCTCTTAAATGTCAACATATACACGTGTGATATAGTTTACGAAGATTTTTCAATGCCGAGAACCTCGATCAGAGAGTAAAAAACGCGTAAGGTTCACAACGATGTAAAACTAAAATGGGATATACCAGGCTAGGATTCGAGTTACAGGAACAAGGGCCAAACCAACCACGCAAGAATGGAATCGTCGAGCGAAAACACTTGACAACCTCTTAGAAGCAGCTTTTCTTGCCACCAGACCTTTCTCCATCAATTAGGAATCTGATGCCGTCACTAAACACATTCCTTAAATTGTAGCCGTTTGTTGAGTGTTTTTTTTGTGACTAATCCGCATATATATCACCATTGCCCTTGATTTTCTTGACTGTATATCTTTTAAATGTCAACATATACACGTGTGATTTAGTTTACGAAGATTTTTAAATGCCGAGAACCTCGATTAGAGAGTAAAAAAGGCGTAAGGTTCACAATGGTGTAAAATTAAAATGGGATATACCAGGCTAGGATTCGAATTACAGGAACAAGGGCCAAACTAACCACCCAAGAATGGAATCTTCGAACGAAAACACTTGCCAACCTCCTAGAAGCAGCTTTTCTTTCCACCGGACCTTTCTCCATCAATTAGGAATCTGATGCCGTCACTAAACACATTCCTTAAAATGTAGCCATTTGTTGAGTGTTTTTGTGTTGTGTCTAATACGCATATATATCACCATTGCCCTTGATTTTATTGACTTATTATCTCTTAAATGTCAACATATACACGTGTGAATTAGTTTACGAAGATTTTTCAATGCCGAGAACCTCGATCAGAGAGTAAAATAGGCGTAAGGTTCACAATGGTGTAAAATTAAAATGGGATATACTGGGCTAGGATTTGAGTTACAGGAACAAGGGCCAAACCAACCACCCAAGAATGGAATCGTTGAGTGAAAACACTTGACAACCTCCTAGAAACAGCTTTAATTGCCACCAGACCTTTCTCCATTAATTAGGAATCTGATACCGTCACTAAACACATTCCTTAAATTGTAGCCATTTGTTCAGTGTTTTTTTTTTTGTTTCTAATCAGCATATATATCAACATTGCCCATGATTTTCTTGACTGTATATCTCTTAAATGTCAACATATACACGTGTGATTTAGTTTACGAAAAATTTTTCAATGCCGAGAACCTCGATCAGAGAGTAAAATAGGCGTAAGGTTCACAATGGTGTAAAATTAAAATGGGATACACCGGGCTAGGATTCGAGTTACAGGAACACGGGCCAAACCAACTACCCAAGAATGGAATTGTCGAGCGAAAACACTTGACAACCTCCTAGAATCAGCTTTTCTTGCCACCAGACCTTTCTCCATCAATTAGGAATCTGATGTCGTCACTAAACACATTCCTTAAATTGTAGCCATTTGTTGAGTGTTTTTTTTTTGTGTCTAATCCGCATATATATCACCATTTCCCTTTATTTTCTTGACTGTATATCTCTTAAATGTCAACATATGCACGTGTGATTTAGTTTACAAAGATTTTTCAATGCCGAGATCCTCGATCAGAGAGTAAAAAAGGCGTAAGGTTCACAATGGTGTAAAATTAAATTGGGATATACCGGGCTAGGATTCGAGTTACAGGAATAAGGGCCAAACCAACCACCCAAGAATGGAATTGTCGAGCGAAAACACTTGACAACCTCCTAGAAGCAGCTTTTCTTACCACCAGACCTTTCTCCATCATTTCGGAATCTGATTCCGTCACAAAACACATTCCTTAAATTGTAGCCATTTCTTGAGTTTTTTTTTTTTGTGTCTAATCCGCATATATATCACCATTTCCCTTGATTTTCTTGACTGTATATCTCTTAAATGTCAACTTATGCACGTGTGATTTAGTTTACGAAGATTTTTCAATGCCGAGAACCTCGATCAGAGAGTAAAAAAGGCGTAAGGTTCACAATGGTGTAAAATTAAAATGGGATATACCGGGCTAGGATTCGAGTTACAGGAACAAGGGCTAAACCAACCACCCAAGAATGGAATTGTCGAGCGAAAACACTTGACAACCTCCTAGAAGCAGCTTTTGTTGCCACCAGTCATTTCTCCATCAATTAGGAATCTGATGTCGTCACTAAACACATTCCTTAAATTGTAGCCATTTGTTGAGTGTTTTTTTTTTGTCTAATCAGCATATATATCAACATTGCCCTTGATTTTCTTGACTGTATATCTCTTAAATGTCAACATATACACGTGTGATTTAGTTTACGAAGATTTTTCAATGCCGAAAATCTCGATCAGAGAGTTAAAAAGGCGTAAGGTTCACAATGGTGTAAAATTAAAATGAGATATACCGGGCTAGGATTCGAGTTATAGGAACAACGGCCAAACCAACCACCAAGAATGGAATCGTCGAGCGAAAACACTTGACAACCTCTTAGAAGCAGCTTTTCTTGCCACCCGACCTTTCTCCATCAATTAGGAATCTGATGCCGACACTAAACACAATCCTTAAATTGTAGCCATTTGTTGAGTTTTTTGGTGTTTAATCCGCATATATATCACCATTTCCCTTGATTTTCTTGACTGTATATCTCTTAATTGTCAACATATACACGTGTGATTTAGTTTACGAAGGTTTTTCTATGCCGAGAACCTCGATCAGAGAGTAAAAAAGACGTAAGGTTCATAATGGTGTAAAATTAAAATGGGATATACTGGGCTAGGATTCGAGTTACAGGAACAAGGGCCAAACCAACCACCCAAAAATGGAATCTTCGAGCGAAAACACTTGATAACCTCCTAGAAACAGCTTTTCTTTCCACCAGACCTTTCTCCATCAATTAGGAATCTGATGCCGTCACTAAACACATTCCTTAAATTGTAGCCATTTGTTGAGTGTGTTTTTTTTTTTGGTGTCTAATCCGCATATATATCACCATTGCCCTTGATTTTCTTGACTGTATATATCTCTTAAATGTCAACATATACACGTGTGATTTAGTTTACGAAGATTTTCAATGTCGAGAACCTCGATTGGAGAGTAAAAAAGGCGTAACCTTCACAATGGTGTAAAATTAAAATGGGATATACCGGGCTAGGATTCGAGTTACAGGAACAAGGGCCAAACCAACCACCCAAGAATGGAATCGTCGAGCGAAAACACTTGACAACCTCCTAGAAGCAGCTTTTCTTGCCACCAGACCTTTCTCCATCAATTAGGAATCTGATGCCCTCACTAAACACATTCCTTAAATTGTAGCCATTTGTTGAATGTTTTTTTTTGGTGTCTAATCTGCATATATATCACCATTGCCCTTGATTTTCTTGACTGTATATCTCTTAAATATCAACATATACAGGTGTGATTTAGTTTACAAAGATTTTTCAATGCCGAGAACCTCGATCAGAGAGTAAAAAAGGCGTAAGTTCACAATGGAGTAAAATTAAAATGGGATATACCGGGCTAGGATTCGAGTTACAGGAACAAGGGCCAAACCAACCACCTAAGAATGGAATCATCGAGAGAAAACACTTGACAACCTCCTAGAAGCAGCTTTTCTTTCCACCAGACCTTTCTCCATCAATTAGGAATCTGGTGTCGTCACTAAACACATTACTTAAATTGTAGCCATTTGTTGAGTGTTTTTTTTTGTGTCTAATCCTCATATATATCACCATTGCCCTTGATTTTCTTGACTGTATATCTCTTAAATGTCATCATATACACGTGTGATATTGTTTACGAAGATTTTTCAATGTCGAGAACCTCGATCAGAGAGTAAAAAAGGCGTAAGGTTCACAATGGTGTAAAATTAAAATGGGATATACCGGGCTAGGATTCGAGTTACAGGAACTAGGGCCAAACTAACCACCCAAGAATGGAATCGTCGAGCGAAAACACTTGAGAACCACCTAAAAGCAGCTTTTCTTGCCACCAGACCTTTCTCCATCAATTAGGAATCTGATGCGTCACTAAACACATTCCTTAAATTGTAGCCATTTGTTGAGTGTTTTTTTGGTGTCTAATCCGCATATATATCACCATTGCCCTTGATTTTCTTGACTGTATATCTCTTAAATGTCAACATATACACGTGTGATTTAGTTTACGAAGATTTTTCAATGCCGAGAACCGCGATCAGAGAGTAAAAAAGGCGTAAGGTTCACAATGGTGTAAAATTAAAACGGGATATACCGGGTTAGGATTCGAGTTACAGGAACAAGGGCCAAACCAACCACCCAAGAATGGAATCGTCGAGCGAAAACACTTGACAACCTCCTAGAAGCAGCTTTTCTTGCCACCAGACATTTCTCCATCAATTAGGAATCTGATGCCGTCACTAAAAACTTTCCTCAAATTGTAGCCATTTGTTGAGTGTTTTTTTTGGTGTCTAATTCGCATATATATCACCATTGCCCTTGATTTTCTTGACTGTATATCTCTTAAATGTCAACATATACACGTGTGATTTAGTTTATGAAGATTTTTCAATGCCGAGAACCTCGATCAGAGAGTAAAAAAGGCGTAAGGTTCACAATGGTGTAAAATTAAAATGGGATATACCGGGCTAGGATTCGAGTTACAGGAACTAGGGCCAAACTAACCACCCAAGAATGGAATCGTCGAGCGAAAACACTTGAGAACCACCTAAAAGCAGCTTTTCTTGCCACCAGACCTTTCTCCATCAATTAGGAATCTGATGCGTCACTAAACACATTCCTTAAATTGTAGCCATTTGTTGAGTGTTTTTTTGGTGTCTAATCCGCATATATATCACCATTGCCCTTGATTTTCTTGACTGTATATCTCTTAAATGTCAACATATACACGTGTGATTTAGTTTACGAAGATTTTTCAATGCCGAGAACCGCGATCAGAGAGTAAAAAAGGCGTAAGGTTCACAATGGTGTAAAATTAAAACGGGATATACCGGGTTAGGATTCGAGTTACAGGAACAAGGGCCAAACCAACCACCCAAGAATGGAATCGTCGAGCGAAAACACTTGACAACCTCCTAGAAGCAGCTTTTCTTGCCACCAGACATTTCTCCATCAATTAGGAATCTGATGCCGTCACTAAAAACTTTCCTCAAATTGTAGCCATTTGTTGAGTGTTTTTTTTGGTGTCTAATTCGCATATATATCACCATTGCCCTTGATTTTCTTGACTGTATATCTCTTAAATGTCAACATATACACGTGTGATTTAGTTTATGAAGATTTTTCAATGCCGAGAACCTCGATCAGAGAGTAAAAAAGGCGTAAGGTTCACAATGGTGTAAAATTAAATTGGGATATACCGGGCTAGGATTCGAGTTACAGGAACAAGGGCCAAACCAACCACACCAGAATGGAATCGTCGAGAGAAAACACTTGACAACCTCCTAGAAGCAGCTTTTCTTGCCACCAGACTGTTGATGTCAGAAACTGTGTAGCTGACGCTATCCAAAGACCAAAAGAATGCAAGATGTTTGAAGACAAAGTTACACTGTGAAGCTATTGTCAAGGGGGAGTTTGTTGGTGCATGTTTTGTGACAACAGCTTAAATGGTTGTTTATTTAGTCTTTGGATATTTTATATTGGGCTTAGCATTATTGGTTAGGGAGTTAATTAGTGTTATGGGCTTGGAGAATGGCCTAGCCCAGACCAAAGCCCATGTGCAAACCTTGTCCTATATAAACAAGGCTTAGCATAAGGGTTTAGGTTAGACATTCTAGAATTTGAGAGAGAGTTATAGAAATCTACAGAGAGTGGCTGAGAGATTTCTAGTGGGTCTTGAATTGATTGTAAACTTCGTGTTGGATAATCAATAGAAGACCGGATTGAAAGTGTATCGTGTTCTTGATTCTGTTTCTACTCGTTTTCTGTGAAATCTGATCTAGGGGATTCCGCACTCTAGGGATTGTAAACTTCGTGTTGGACAATTCCATTCTTGATTCTGTTTCTACTCGTTTTCTGTGAAATCTGTTTCTACTCGTTTTCTAGATCTGGTAGAAACAGAATCAAGAACACGATACACTTTCAATCCGGTCTTCTATTGATTATCCAACACGAAGTTTACAATCAATTCAAGACCCACTAGAAATCTCTCAGCCACTCTCTGTAGATTTCTCTAACTCTCTCTCAAACTCTAGAATGTCTAACCTAAACCCTTATGCCAAGCCTTGTTTATATAGGAAAAGGTTTGCACATGGGCTTTGGTCTGGGCTAGGCCATTCTCCAAGCCCATAACACTAATTAACTCCCTAACCAATAATGCTAAGCCCAATACAAAATATCCAAAGACTAAATAAATAACCTATTAAGCTGTTGTCACAAAACATGCACCAACAAACTCCCCCTTGACAATAGCTTCATAGTGTAACTTTGTCTTCAAACATCTTGCAGTCTTTTGGTCTTTGGATAACGTCAGCTACACAGTTTCTGACATCAACAAACTCCCCCTTAGCTGATGCTTCCAATCTCCAAAACTTTCATTCGTTGTAGATCAGTTAGCTAGCAATCTTTGGTTAAGCAAGTAAACTTCAACTCTTTCTTATCTCTTTCTGCAATGTAGTAGAAGGATCCTACCATGCATCTTCACACTTTCTTCACTTCAATTTGCACTTTACTTGTATTCTGCACTTCATCTTGATAACTGCATCAATATGTTTAGCAACACAAGCAAGTATCTTGAAAAACCATTAGTCTTTTTCACATTTAAAGATAAACCAATATTTTATATTAGTTTGCAAAAACAACTACCTGACAGCTCAAAATGGGAGATCTTTTAAAAGGACATATTTTTGGTATTTTTGATATTTTTCAACACAAACTAAACTAACCCCAAAAATATTTACAACACTTCTTTTTGTGAGTATCATGTGCAAGAAGATCATATCAGCAAAATCAAACTGTTTTCACACTATTTGATAATTTTTTATTTAATTTTTCGTGAAAAGCAGTTCAAGACGATTACCAGTATGTTCGTCCACTTAAACAAAATGCATGAACATTTCAAGTACCATTACCGTATGATACGTTAAGGTAATATTATTTCTGATACACTAGTGTGTCCCACTTCAGGATATACCCCCGCGATCAAGGTATGCACAAAGATTCATCGTAGTAGGTGAGTATACTGAATTCATCTGTTTTGTTTTTCAACGTTTAGATAATTGGTGAACAGGTCAGTACTTCCGTACAGCAGAGAGACCAAAATATCTAACGAGGGCTAAGACAAATACCATTTTTGGGACGATTTATGCATTTTGCACATTTTGAATGACTCTCTATGAGAGCTTCTTCATTTTCAGGGTTTTGGCATTTTTAGCTCTTTTAAGATATCCTGGTTGTGTCTAGGTCAGCATGTATCTGGATGCAGCAGAAGGACAACCATGATATCCCCATATGAAATAACAGTATAAAGACCCAAAACTTCAGATTCTGGCAATCTATCAACGCAAGATTTAAGGTCATTAAACCATACACCACTGATGTGTTCCCCACTCATACTCAGTGCATTTATGTTTATATCAATTTGGTAAGTTGATTATTTCATGCTTTTTGCCTACTGGTACATCATATAATGAAGCTGCTATCACACTTAAGCAATTTAATTCAGTTTAAGTGTGACAATCTAACTTGCTGATGTACTATCATTTCTTCCTTTTCACACCATGAAAACTCATTTTTGATTTTCTATTTTTTTATGTTTTTGATTTTTCAATGTTTTTCAATTTTTTTAAAATTTTATAACTTACTCCCCTTAAACACACACACTATCTAAACTCTTTTTGGCATAGAGGAATTTCTCCCCCCAATTTTTTGTTTTTATGGAGTAAGTTTTAAAAACATAAATTTTAAAACAAACAAACTCCCACTTTAACCTGACAATAGTTTTTCACGTTTAAAGTTTAGACTGAATAAGACAATCACAGAAGTAAATAGTTCGTTACCCATGTTAACCTACTATTCACCTCAGATGCTTTACAGGAATAACCACTGTTGAACACATCAACAGTCCTTCTTGGTCATCCTGCAATCACTCAACAACTCAGTTAGACTTGAGAACCCAAGCCCTGATAGTCTTGGGTTTTCCAAATTCATCCATTACAGGAACATCCATCCAGTATCCATCACTCCTCAGTGGAGTCTTGGATTGCTTACCCGTTGAACAAGATTGATAATTTCCACTAGGTCTTTGATTGCGAGAGTTCCAACAAACTCTCGGATTTTCTGACCTTTGAAAATTATTATCTTGATACCTTCTTCTCCCATTCTCATGCCATGAATTTTGAAAAAATTTTGGATGTTGTTGAACATTTGTGTTACTAAAACCCCTATGTTCGTTTCTTCTTTGAAAATTTTGATTACCAGCAGTTTGGTATCGATTTTGATATCCAAAATTACTATTTTGACTTTGAAAACGATTTGATTTACCATTATAATGACTAAATTGTGGAGAAATACTTCTTGGTTTATCAAATCTTTTCGAAGTTGAGGGTTTTGATTGAGATTCAGGTTTCTTTGTCTGACAACTTGATTTTACATTATTGCTTGACCCAACCTGATTCCCATCCTTAATCTCATCAACCTTTTGTTTACCTTTCTTCAAAGGACAACAACTCGCCACATGCCCTTTGTTGTGACATTTAAAACAGGATCTTTTCTTATAACTTTTCTTTTTATTTGATCCATTTTTAAATGTGTTGGCCTTTTTGTCTTCAGTATCCTCATCCACTTTATGAGGTGTACTGTTAGACCCAACAGATTCTTTCAAAGAAACTGGACTATTTGGCAAGTCCACATCTATCGGATCCACTGCTACTTGTGCAGTGGTCATAAAATCAGTTAGCTCATCTTCAGTTGGTAAAAATGAGTAGTCTTGATGTTTAGAAGATGAAGCTTTAGTAAACCCTACCCCTGTTTTATCATTACTCCTTTTTAAACCTTTTTGAATTTGAGTCCTAACTAACGAAGAATTTCCTAAATTGTCTAACTTCCCCTGAAGTTCGACAATTTTGGCTTGTGCATCAGCCAATTCTGTGCACTTTTCTGAAAGCTCGTTAGTCTTATCTTTCACAGTTTCACGAGCCAAATCAATGACCTGTAATAGTTCATTGACTTTGCTTGTTAAACTGCTAATTTCTTGTTCATTTGATTTGAGTTTATCTAAACAATTTGACTCTCTTTTAATCAAAAGAACATTTAACTCTTTTCGGTTTTCCAAATCAGCTAACAGAATTTTGTTTTGCTCCGATAGTCTGTCAATTTTACCCTATAGTTCAGTGCAATTAAGACACGTATGGCTTACAGATTCTGATGATACCTTCACTTCTGTTGTAAGTCCATTCACATCAGTCAAGCCCTTTGAAACTTATGCACCATTCTTTTCAGCATTCTCCTCATCTGCTTCCTTCTTCTCTTCTATCTCAGCAGCTTCCTCTCCAATCTTCACAGCTGCAAGCTCAGCTACCAATGCTTGAGCACATGTATTCAATCTGGAAGGAATCTGATAACGTTTTTCCAAGGCTTCCCACAACTCTCTAGAACTCCCATACGTCTTGAAAGTATGTTTAACACTCTCAGGCAAGGACATCTTTATTGCTGCGAAAGCTTTCTTCTCAGCATCAACCAACTGTTTCTCAGATTCATCCATCTTCTCATAAGAAATTACTTTTACCCTTCCTTCAACACGACGTGTGGGAGCAACGTATCCATCAATCATACAGCTCCACATTCTCGTATCCTTACTCTGAACATATGCCTCAACCTTCTTTTTCCTGTTATCATATTCTTTGACATTTATAAGCTTTGGCCAGTTCTTAACAACCTCACTTCCATTATCCATCTTAGCCATCACGCAGCGTAAAAGTTTAAATGAATTTTGGTAACCTGTGTCAAAATCCAAATCTAACTTCTCTACTGGTCCTTTTCAAGCTTTTACCATAAGCGAACTGATAAAACCGTACAAAATTTTGTCCGAAATCGGGTTTTACCAAATTATACCGTTAGATTCGTCTCGAAATTACGATTCCAATGATATATAATGTCAAAAACCTATTTCAGGATTTTCCAGAGTCTTTTTTTTGCCTTAAAAATCCAAGGAATTCAACGGTGCAAACAGTTTACTGAGATGAGTTACGGATAATTTTCTAAACGTGAAACTGTGAAATTTTTCTTACGCAAGCCAAGAAAAATTCCACCCCTTCCGAAATGATCAGAAATGGTTCGAAAAGGTCCTAGATCCGAAATGCAAATCCGAAATGGTTATGATTGATCCGAAATAAGTACCCTCTGGTCCGAAATGAACAAAACTTATCCGAAATCAGACCTTTTTATCCGAAATGAATAATCTGATCCGAAATCAGCACACTCTTGTCCGAAATGGGTTATTCTGATCCGAAATCAGCTCCTGCTGATTCGAAATACAACCTTATGATCCGAAATGCTTGTTCTGTGTCCGAAATGGATCCGAAAAGCTTGCTGATTATCCGAAATACTTATAGTTTATTCGAAATTGATGTTGATTTATCCGAAATACTTGTTAATCCGAAATGACTGATTTCTGGTCCGAAAAACAAGTCTTTTGATCCGAAATTGATCCGAAATACTAGATGTCAATCCGAAATCCTTGCAGTTTTGTCCGAAATCACCAACAGAACCCTAAAACAGCCGTAAAAACGCCCGAAACTTCGATTTTTCTGCAGATAACTATTCTGAACCAAGCCAATCAAGAGCCGAACGCTCTGATACCAATTGTAGGTCCCCTAATCCGTGCGGATCGCAATAGAATCGTCGATCTAACCTAGAGTGCGGAATCCCCTAGATCAGATTTCACAGAAAATGAGTAGAAATAGAATCAAGAACACAATACACTTTCAATATGGTCTTCTATTGATTATCCAACACGAAGTTTACAATCAATTCAAGACCCACTAGAAATCTCTCAGCCACTCTTTGTAGATTTCTCTAACCCTCTCTCAAACTCTAGAATGTCTAACCTAAACCCTTATGCCAAGCCTTGTTTATATAGGACAAGGTTTGCACATGGGCTTTGGTCTGGGCTAGGCCATTCTCAAAGCCCATAACACTAATTAACTCCCTAACCAATAATGCTAAGCCCAATACAAAATATCCAAAGACTAAATAAACAACCTATTAAGCTGTTGTCACAAAACATGCACCAACAGTTGAGTGTTTTTTTTTTGTGCCTAGTTCGCATATATATTGTTAGTGCAGTATGTCTATCGCCTCTGTCAATCAAAACCGTAGCAGAAATAGAAGAGATCTAGACTTTGTATTACATGATGTAGTTAAAAGGGCAAGGTGGCAATCTTGTAAATAAGGGGAAATCCCTTATAACCTTGTGCCTATAAATAGAAGCTTTAGGTTTAGAATTAGGACTTTTGCTCATTTGACATTTTGGAGAGCTAAGCTTAGAGAGAGAAAGTCTAGAGAGAGAAAGTCTTCATAGGTGATTCACGGTGATTGTACTCGTCATATCTTTCAATAGAATCACGTTAAATTGTACGTTCTTGTGTTCGGTCACATTCGTGTACGGATTCCGACGTCACACGTTCGGTTTGCAATCGTTTCGGAGTCTAAAACCGGTCCTACAAGTGGTATCAGAGCGGGAGCTCGATTGAACAGATCTATCACATAGATTCGTACAGGATTTCATCAGATTCAGATCCGAATTCATCCAGATTTGATCTATTTCTTCATCTTTTTCTTGTTCTTCACTGAATTTCGCAAAATTGAACGGGTTTTTACGGTCCAAATTAGCTGATTTTTTGATATGTTGTGCGAAAACACCTGATCTATATCCCTACAAAGTTTCAAATCTTAATTCTAAGCCGTTTAGGAGAAATCTAAGATTTTTGGTCTGAAACCGCGTGACATCAGCTTCATTTCGCATGAAATGGCCCATTTCGCTTGAAAGTTCATCATTTCGTTTGAAAGAAACAAGTGACTTCTGTGAATGAAGAAAAAGTCGAAGTCAAATATGAAAAAGTTTTTATACAAGATGACAAAGATTTTCCATCATTGAATGAAACTTATTGTGTTGAAATGCCTAAGGTCAAACAGACCTGGGCTAAATTGTTCAAGTAATTGAGTTTTTGTGAATGTGCAGGTGCTCATGAAGTTTGATTGTCAAGGAAGAGAATTGATGAGCAGCCTGGCACAGGAAGAGAAGGCTGCTGAACCCTGGTTTGGTTGAACAGGGAGTTTATCAGTTTTTGTACATAAATAAACCATATTTCAAAACCCTAAAAATTGAAAAATTGAAAAATTTAAAAATAAAAAATATGTTTGTTTTTAAATTTGTCAAAAATCAAAATTTCAAATATATGTTGCTTGAATACGCTGAAACCCTCACGGCTGAACAAACATGATTAATTTCACAAGATTGAAAAACGGTTTTCAAACTGTAAAAGATCAATGTGTTATAAATCATGGGGGTAATTACTGGTTTACATGTTATATCTTCTGCAAAACATAGCATTAGATGCAGAAAATGGATAGCGAGACAAAGCTATCAGCATCGGGTTGTCAAATTTTCTTTAAATGATTTTGAATTTTAGGGGGAGTAAGAAATTTCAGAAAATCCAAAAACATTTGAAAATTTGAAAAAGCCAAAAACATGATAAAATTCAAAAATGAGTTTTTGTGTAAAAAGAGGAAATGATAGTACATCAGTAGACTGTCACAGTATGCTAAAGATTTGGAAAGTTAAAAAGTGATAAACAGTCTCACTAAAGATGTGACGATAGGCTCAGCTAGACTAGTAGATTTGCGATAACGATACAAACTTAAATGAAAAAGCCTAGTTCTAGTGGGAAATGCGGTTGAAAGCATAGTACTTAGTTTTATCCTTCGTGACTGTGTACCTACTTGGCAATCGCTTAATGCTGAAAGAGCATAAAAACTGGTCAGTTTGTGAACTTTCACTACTTGCTGAAAAAGTCACTGTGATTGTGCATTTCATTTTGTAAAGATTTAAACTTGTTTGATTTCTTTATTTTGTTTAAGCATTGGACATCCTCTGCGTATACGTGAGTATCGAACTGGATGTTAGTGCCTAAACGTTCTGCTTTATTTTTCTTGGTGTTTCGTTTAAATCTTGGATCACCTCTGCGTATATGTGAATATCGAACTGGTGGTTAAGATCTAAACATATTCAACTTGTTTTTATTTCTTATTTTTTTTAAACATTGAACTTTCTCTGTGTATCGAAAGATCGACCTGATTGTTAATGTTTAAACATTCTGCGTTGTTTTCGCACAAATCACAGTTGATGAAAGTTTAAAGGCATTACTTGAGTCAGTGTATTGCACGATGAGGGGATATGTTGAGATCGTGGGGTCCATAAGAATTTAGTGCCAATTAATATACCTTAACGTATCGGTAAGCATTTCGAAAGTTTTTAGATTGAGTTTAAGTGGACAACAATATCGTCAATCTATGTGAATTGTTTAAAACTTAGAGTGATTAAAGCTCAACGGTGCTAGTGATTTGTCATAAACTGATATGATCCTCTGACACAAACTCAAACAAAAATATTGTCTGTAAATATTTCTTTATTGCTTTATATTTCAGAAAACTTCAAAAAGATTTTTGATTCTGCTTTATTTTCGACAACCGATGTCTAAGAGCTGAGTTTCAAAATCTAAGTATGCTAATCGTGTTTCTGAAAATAAACAAGTTCATTAAGTTGAAACTTGAAATTTTTAAAATAAAAAATAGTTTGTGATATCTCCAAGGTCATTAATTTGGACTTGGATGATTTACTGTGAGGAATTTGGATTCTTAATCTGTTAAAATCTGTTATATCGAGATAGTTTTCGATTTGGTTGCTTAAATCGTCAAATCTTTGAAGTTTGTTGATAGGGGAAGTTGAAATGTTTTTAAAAGTGCCAGGTCACGATTCCTGGACAACTGAAAATGCTTTCAATGTAAAAATATTTTAGCATATGTTTGTAAGAACCAGGTCATCAATCCTGGAGATTCAAAATGTTTTTACTTATGAATGTATGAGATTTGCAGATGGTATTCCAGATTACGATCCCGATAGAAGAGTCTAAGGGGGAGTCTGAAAACAAGCTCAACGCAAGGGAAATCATGCATTCAAGGAGCCAGGTAACTATCCTGGATGAGCTTGTATCTGGAAAGCCAGGTGTCGATCCCAAAAGCACGGAAGCTTGACGAAATGGGGAGCCTGAAGAAAAAGAGTTTGAGCGAGAGGAGGAGTAACAGAAGTCGAAGATAGATCCACGGGGATTCTGTTCGAGAAAGAGGGAATCTATGGTTGCTGATACCGTCAAAGTTTCAAGAAGACTCAAAGAGAGAGAGAAAAGACAAGACGCTACGAGATTGACTGCGGCAATATCTAAGGGGGAATCTATTAGTACAGTATGTCTATCACCTCCGTCAATCAAAACCGTAGCATAAATAGAAGAGATCTAGACTTTGTATTACATGATGTAGTTAAAAGGGTAAGGTGGCAATCTTGTAAATAAGGGGAAATCCCTTATAACCATGTGCCTCTAAATAGAAGCTTTAGGTTTAGAATTAGGACTTTTGCTCATTTGACATTTTGGAGAGCTAAGCTTAGAGAGAGAAAGTCTAGAGAGAGAAAGTCTTCATAGGTGATTCACGGTGATTATACTCGTCATATCTTTCAATAGAATCACGTTAAATTGAACGTTCTTGTGTTCGGTCACGTTCGTGTGCGGATTCCGCACGTCACACGTTCGGTTCGCAATCGTTTCGGAGTTTAAAACTGGTCCTACATATATCTCCATTGCCCTTGATTTTCTTGACTGTATATCTCTTAAATGTCAACATATACACGTGTGATTTAGTTTATGAAGATTTTTCAATGCCGAGAACCTCGATCAGAGAGTAAAAAAGGCGTAAGGTTCACAATGGTGTAAAATTAAAATGGGATATACCGTGCTAGGATTCGAGTTACAGGAACAAGGGCCAAACCAACCACCCAAGAATTTAATCGTCGAGCGAAAACACTTGACAACCTCCTAGAAGCAGTTTTTCTAGCCACCAGACCTTTCTCCATCAATTAGGAATCTGATGCCGTCACTAAACACATTCCTTAAATTGTAGCAATTTGTTGAGTATTTTTGTTTTTGGTGTCTAATCCGCATATATATCACCATTGCCATTGATTTTCTTGACTGTATATCTCTTAAATGTCAACATATACACGTGTGATTTAGTTTACGAAGATTTTTCAATGTCGAGAAACTCGATCAGAGAGTAAAAAAGGCGTAAGGTTCACAATGGTGTAAAATTAAAATGGGATATACCGGGCTAGGATTCGAGTTACAGGAACAAGGGCCAAACCAACCACCTAAGAATGGAATCATCGAGAGAAAACACTTGACAACCTCCTAGAAGCAGCTTTTCTTTCCACCAGACCTTTCTCCATCAATTAGGAATCTGGTGTCGTCACTAAACACATTACTTAAATTGTAGCCATTTGTTGAGTGTTTTTTTTTTGTGTCTAATCCTCATATATATCACCATTGCCCTTGATTTTCTTGACTGTATATCTCTTAAATGTCATCATATACACGTGTGATATTGTTTACGAAGATTTTTCAATGTCGAGAACCTCGATCAGAGAGTAAAAAAGGCGTAAGGTTCACAATGGTGTAAAATTAAAATGGGATATACCGGGCTAGGATTCGAGTTACAGGAACAAGGGCCAAACCAACCACCCAAGAACGGAATCGTCGAGCGAAAACACTTAACAACCTCCTAGAAGCAGCTTTTCTTGCCACCAGACCTTTCTCCATCAATTAGGAATATGATGTCGTCACTAAACACATTCCTTAAATTGTAGCCATTTGTTGAGTGTTTTTTTTGTTTCTAATCCGCATATATATCACCATTGCCCTTGATTTTCTAGACTGTATGTCTCTTAAATGTCGACATATACACGTGTGATTTTGTTTACGAAGATTTTTCAACGCCGACAACCTCGATCAGAGAGTAAAAAAGGCGTAAGGTTCACAATGGTGTAAAATTAAAATGGGATATACCGGGCTAGGATTCGAGTTACAGGAACAAGGGCCAAACCAACCACCCAAGAACGGAATCGTCGAGCGAAAATACTTGACAACCTCCTAGAAGCAGCTTTTCTTGCCACCAGACCTTTCTCCATCAATTAGGAATATGATGTCGTCACTAAACACATTCCTTAAATTGTAGCCATTTGTTGAGTGTTTTTTTTGTGTCTAATCCGCATATATATCACCACTGCCCTTGATTTTCATGACTGTATGTCTCTTAAATGTCGACATATACACGTGTGATTTTGTTTAAGAAGATTTTTCAATGCCGAGAACCTCGATCAGAGATTAAAAAGGCATAAGGTTCACAATGGTGTAAAATTAAAATGGGATATACCGGGCTAGGATTCGAGTTATAGGAACAAGGGCCAAACCAACCACCCAAGAATGGAATCGTCGAGCGAAGAAACTTGACAACCTCCTAGAAGCAGCTTTTCTTGACACCAGACGTTTCTCCATCACTTAGGAATCTGATGCCGTCACTTAACACATTCCTTAAATTGTAGCCATTTGTTGAGGGTTTTTCTTTTGGTGTCAAATCCGCATATATATCACCATTGCCCTTGATTTTCTTGATTGTATATCTCTTAAATGTCAACATATACACGTGTGATTTAGTTTACGAAGATTTTTAAATGCCGAGAACCTCGATCAGAGAGTAAAAAAGGCGTAAGATTCACAATGGTGTAAAATTAAAAAGGGATATGCTGGGCTAGGTTTCGAGTTACAGGAACAAGGGCCAAACCAACCACCCAAGAATGTAATCGTCGAGCGAAAACACTTTACAACCTCCTTGAAGCAGCTTTTCTTGCCACCAGACCTTTCTCCATCAATTTGGAATATGATGCCGTCACTAAACACATTCCTTAAATTGTAGCCATTTGTTGAGTGTTTTTTTTGTCTAATCCGCATATATATCACTTTGTCCTTGATTTTCTTTACTGTATATCTCTTAAATGTCAACATATATACGTGTGATTTAGTTTACGAAGATTTTTCAAAGCCGAGAACCTCGATCAGAGAGTTAAAAAGGCGTAAGGTTCAAAATGGTGTAAAATTAAAATTTGATATACCGGGCTAGGATTCGAGTTATAGGAACAACGGCAAAACCAACCTCCCAAGAATGGAATCGTCGAGCGAAAACACTCGACAACCTCCTAGAAGCAGCTTTTCTTGCCACCAGACCTTTCTCCATCAATTAGGAATCTGTAGCCATTGTTCCTGAACTCGAATCCTATCCCCGTTATATCCCATTTTACTTTTACACCATTGTGAACCTTACGCCTTTTTCACTCTTTGATCGAGGTTCTCGACATTAAAAAATCTTCATAAACTAAATCACACGTGTATATGTTGACATTTAAGAGATATACAGTCAAGAAAATCAAGAGCAATGGTGATATATATATGCGGATTAGACACCAAAAAATAAAAACTCAAAAAATGGCTACAATTTAAGGAATGTGTTTACTGACGGCATCCGATTCCTAATTGATGGAGAAAGTTCTGGTGGCAAGAAAAGCTGCTTCCAGGTGGTTGTCAAGTGTTTTCGCTCGACGATACCATTCTTGGGTGGTTGGTTTGGCCCTTGTTCCTGTAACTCGAATCTTAGCCCGGTATATCCCATTTTAGTTTTACACCGTTGTGAACCTTACGCCTTGTTTGCTCTTTGATCGAGATTCTCGGCATTGAAAAATCTTCGCAAACTAAATCACACGTGTATATGTTGACATTTATGAGATATACAGTCAAGAAAATCAAGAGCAATGGTGATATATATGCGGATTTGACATCAAAAAATTAACACTCAAAAAATGGCTACAATTTACGGAATGTGTTTAGTGACGGCATCAGATTCCTAATTGTTGGAGAAAGGTCTGGTTGTAAGAAAAGCTGCTTCCAGGAGGTTGTCATGTGTTTTCGCTCGACGATTCCATTCTTGAGTGGTTGGTTTGGCCCTTGTTCTTGTCACTCGAATCCTAGCCCGGTATATCCCATTTTAGTTTTACACCATTGTGAACCTTAACCCTTTTTTACTCTCTGATTGAGGTTCTCGGCATTGAAAAATCTTCGTAAACTAAATCAGACGTGTATATGTTGACATTTAAGAGATATATAGTGAAAAAAATTAAGAGCAATGGTGATATATAAGGATTAGACACAAAAAAACACTCAAAAAATGGCTACAATTTAAGGAATGTGTTTAGTGACGGCATCAGATTTCTAATTGATGGAGAAAAGTCTGGTGGCAAGAAAAGCTGCTTCTAGGAGGTTGTGAAGTGTTTTCGCTCGACGATTCCATTCTTGGTTGGTTGGTTTAGCCCTAGTTCCAGTAACTTGAATCCTAGCCCGGTATATCCCATTTTAGTTTTACACCATTGTGAAGCTTACGCCTTTTTTACTCTCTAATCAAGGTTCTCGGCATTGAAAAATATTCGTAAACTAAATCACACGTGTATATGTTGACATTTAAGAGATATACAGTTAAGAAAATCAAGAGCAATGGTGATATATATGCGGATTAGACACAAAAAAAACACTAAAAAATGGCTGCAATTTAAGGAATATGTTTAGTGACGGCGTTAGATTCCTAATTAATGGAGAAAGGTCTGGTGGCAAGAAATGCTGCTTCTAGGAGGTTGTCAAGTGTTTTCGCTCGACGATTCCATTCTTGGGTGGTTGGTTTGGCCTGTGTTCCTGTAACTCGAATCCTAGCCCGGTATATCCCATTTTAGTTTTACACCATTATGAACCTTACGCCTTTTTTACTCTCTGATCGAAGTTCTCGGCATTGAAAAATCTTCGTAAACTAAATCACACGTGTATATGTTGACATTTAAGAGATATAAAGTGAAGAAAATCAAGGGCAATGGTGATATAAATGCGGATTAGACACCAAAAAAAACACTCAAAAAATGGCTACAATTTAAGGAATGTGTTTAGTGACGGCATCAGATTTCTAATTAATGGAGAAAAGTCTGGTGGCAAGAAAAGCTGCTTCCAGGAGGTTATTAAGTGTTTTTGCTCGACGATTCCATTCTTGGTTGGTTGGTTTGGCCCTTATTCCCGTAACTCGAATCCTAGCCCGGTATATCCCATTTTAATTTTACACCATTGTGAACCTTACGCCTTTTTTACTCTCTGATCGAGGTTCTCGGCAATGAAAAATCTTCGTAAACTAAATCACACGTGTATATGTTGACATTTAAGAGATATACAGTGAAGAAAATCAAGGGCAATGGTGATATAAATGCGGATTAGACACCACAAAAAACACTCAAAAAATGGCTACAATTTAAGGAATGTGTTTAGTGACGGCATCAGATTTCTAATTAATGGAGAAAAGTCTGGTGGCAAGAAAAACTGCTTCCAGGAGGTTATTAAGTGTTTTTGCTCGACGATTCCATTCTTGGTTGGTTGGTTTGGCCCTTATTCCTGTAACTCGAATCCTAGCCCGGTATATCCCATTTTAATTTTACACCATTGTGAACCTTACGCCTTTTTTACTCTCTGATCGAGGTTCTCGGCAATGAAAAATCTTCGTAAACTAAATCACATGTGTATATGTTGACATTTAAGAGATATACAGTGAACAAAATCAAGGGCAATGGTGATATAAATGCGGATTAGACAAAAAAAACACTCAAAAAATGGCTACAATTTAAGGAATGTGTTTAGTGACGGCATCAGATTTCTAATTAATGGAGAAAAGTCTGGTGGCAAGAAAAGCTGCTTCCAGGAGGTTATTAAGTGTTTTTGCTCGACGATTCCATTCTTGGTTGGTTGCTTTAGCCCTTGTTTCTGTAACTCGAATCCTAGCCCGTTATATATCCCATTTTAGTTTTACACCATTATGAACCTTACGCCTTTTTTACTCTCTAATCGAGGTTCTCGGCATTGAAAAATCTTCGTAAACTAAATCACACGTGTATATGTTGACATTTAAGAGATATACAGTGAAGAAAATCAAGGGCAATGGTGATATAAATGCGGATTAGACACCACAAAAAACACTCAAAAAATTGCTACAATTTAAGGAATGTGTTTAGTGACGGCAACAGATTTCTAATTAATGGAGAAAAGTCTGGTGGCAAGAAAAGCTGCTTCCAGGAGGTTATTAAGTGTTTTTGCTCGACGATTCCATTCTTGGTTGGTTGGTTTATCCCTTGTTCCTGTAACTCGAATCCTAGCCCGGTATATCCCATTTTAGTTTTACACCATTATGAACCTTACGCCTTTTTTACTCTCTAATCGAGGTTCTCGGCATTGAAAAATCTTCGTAAACTAAATCACACGTGTATATGTTGACATTTAAGAGATATACAGTCAAGAAAATCAAGAGCAATGGTGATATATATATGCGGATTAGACACCAAAAAATAAAAACTCAAAAAATGGCTACAATTTAAGGAATGTGTTTACTGACGGCATCCGATTCCTAATTGATGGAGAAAGGTCTGGTGGCAAGAAAAGCTGCTTCCAGGTGGTTGTCAAGTGTTTTTGCTCGACGATTCCATTCTTGGGTGGTTGGTTTGGCCCTTGTTCCTGTAACTCGAATCTTAGCCCGGTATATCTCATTTTAGTTTTACACCGTTGTGAACCTTACGCCTTGTTTGCTCTTTGATCGAGATTCTCGGGATTGAAAAATCTTCGTAAACTAAATCACACGTGTATATGTTGACATTTGTGAGATATACAGTCAAGAAAATCAAGAGCAATGGTGATATATATGCGGATTTGACATCAAAAAATTAACACTCAAAAAATGGCTACAATTTACGGAATGTGTTTAGTGACGGCATCAGATTCCTAATTGATGGAGAAAGGTCTGGTTGTAAGAAAAGCTGCTTTCAGGAGGTTGTCATATGTTTTCGCTCGACGATTCCATTCTTGGGTGGTTGGTTTGGCCCTTGTTCTTGTCACTCGAATCCTTGCCCGGTATATCCCATTTTAGTTTTACACCATTGTGAACCTTAACCCTTTTTTACTCTCTAATTGAGTTTCTCGGCATTGAAAAATCTTCGTAAACTAAATCAGACGTGTATATGTTGACATTTAAGAGATATACAGTGAAAAAAATTAAGAGCAATGGTGATATATATATAAGGATTAGACACAAAAAAACACTCAAAAAATGGCTACAATTTAAGGAATGTGTTTAGTGACGGCATCAGATTTCTAATTGATGGAGAAAAGTCTGGTGGCAAGAAAAGCTGCTTCTAGGAGGTTGTGAAGTGTTTTCGCTCGACGATTCCATTCTTGGTTGGTTGGTTTAGCCCTAGTTCCAGTAACTTGAATCCTAGCCCGGTATATCACATTTTAGTTTTACACCATTGTGAACCTTACGCCTTTTTTACTCTCTAATCTAGGTTCTCGGCATTGAAAAATCTTCGTAAACTAAATCACACATGTATATGTTGACATTTAAGAGATATACAGTTAAGAAAATCAAGAGCAATTGTGATATATATGCGGATTAGACACAAAAAAAACACTAAAAAATGGCTGCAATTTAATGAATATGTTTAGTGACGGCGTCAGATTCCTAATTGATGGAGAAAGGTCTGGTGGCAAGAAAAGCTGCTTCCAGGAGGTTGTCAAGTGTTTTCGCTCGACGATTCCATTCTTGGGTGGTTGGTTTGGCCTATGTTCCTGTAACTTGAATCCTATCCCGTTATATCCCATTTTAATTTTACACCATTGTGAACCTTACGTCTTTTTTACTCTCTGATCGAGGTTCTCGGCAATGAAAACTCTTCGTAAACTAAATCACACATGTATATGTTGACATTTAAGAGATATACAGTGAAGAAAATCAAGGGCAATAGGGATATAAATGCGGATTAGACACCACAAAAAACACTCAAAAAATGGCTACAATTTAAGAAATGTGTTTAGTGACGGCATCAGATTCCTAATTGATGGAGAAAGGTCTGGTGGCAAGAAAAGCTGCTTCTAGGAGGTTGTCGAGTGTTTTCGCTCGACGATTCCATTCTTGGGAGGTTGGTTTTGCCGTTGTTCCTATAACTCGAATCCTAGCCCGGTATATCAAATTTTAATTTTACACCATTGTGAACCTTACGCCTTTTTAACTCTCTGATCGAGGTTCTCGGCATTGAAAAATCTTCGTAAACTAAATCACACGTGTATATGTTGACATTTAAGAGATATACAGTCAAGAAAATCAAGAGCAATGGTGATATATATGCGGATTAGACACCAAAAAATAAACACTCAAAAAATGACTATAATTTAAGAAATGTGTTTAGTGATGGCATCAGATTCCTAATTGATGGAGAAAGGTCTGGTGGCAAGAAAAGCTGCTTCCAGTAGGTTGTCAAGTGTTTTTGCTCGACGATTCCATTCTTGGGTGGTTGGTTTGGCCCTTGTTCCTGTAACTCGAATCCTAGCCCGGTATATCCTATTTTAGTTTTACACCATTGTGAAGCTTACGGTTTTTTTATTCCATGATCGAGGTTCTTGGCATTGAAAAATCTTCGTAAACTAAATCACACGTGTATATGTTGACATTTAAGAGATGTACAGTGAAGGAAATCAAGAGCAATGGTGATATATATGCGGATTAGACACCAGATAATAAACACTCAAAAAATGGATACAATTTAAGGAATGTGTTTAGTGACGGCATCAGATTCCTAATTGATAGAGAAAGGTCTGGTGGCAAGAAATGCTGCTTCCAGTAGGTTGTCAAGTGTTTTCGCTCGACGATTCCATTCTTGAGTGGTTGGTTTGGCCCTTGTTCCTGTAACATAATTCTTATCCCGGTATATCCTATTTTAGTTTTACATCATTGTGAACCTTACACCTTTTTTACTCTGTGATCGAGGTTCTTGTTATTGAAAAATCTTCGTAAACTAAATCACACGTGTATATGTTGAAATTTAAGAGATATATACAGTGAAGAAAATCAAGAGCAATGGTGATATATATGCGGATTAAACACCAAAAATAAACACTCAAATAGTGGCTACAATTTAAGTAATGTGTTATTGACGGCATCAGATATCTAATTGATAGAGAAAAGTCTGGTGGCAAGAAATGCTGCTTCCAGGAGATTGTCAAGTGTTTTCGCTCGACGATTCCATTCTTGGTTGGTTGGTTTAGCCCTTGTTCCTGTAACTCGAATCCTAGCCCGGTATATCCCATTTTAGTTTTACACCATTGTGAACCTTACGCCTTTTTTACTCTCCGATCGAGGTTCTCGGCAATGAAAAATCTTTGTAAAGTAAATCACACGTGTATATGTTGACATTTAAGAGATATACAGTCAAGAAAAATCAAGAGCAATGGTGATCTATATGCGGATTAGACACCAAAAAATAAACACTCAAAAAACGGCTAAAATTTAAGGAATTTGTTTAGTGACGGCATCAGATTCCTAATTGATGGAGAAAGGTCTGGTGGCAAGAAAAGCTGCTTCCAGTAGGTTGTCAAGTGTTTTCGCTCGATAATTCCATTCTTGGGTGGTTGGTTTGGCCCTTGTTCCTGTAACTAAAATCCTAGCTCGGTATATCCTATTTTAGTTTTACACCATTGTGAACCTTACGCCTTTTTTACTCTGTGATCGAGGTTCTTGGCATTGAAAAATCTTCGTAAACTAAATCACACGTCTATATGTTGACATTTAAGAGATATAAAGTGAAGAAAATCAAGAGCAATGGTGATATATATGCGGATTAGACACCAAAAAATAAACACTCAAAAAATGGCTACAATTTAAGGAATGTGTTTAGTGACGGCATCAAATTCCTAATTGATGGAGAAAGGTTTGGTGGCAAGAAAAGCTGCTTCCAGTAGGTTGTCAAATATTTTCGCTCGACGATTCCATTCTTGGGTGGTTGGTTTGGCCCTTGTTCCTGTAACTCGAATCCTAGCCCGGTATCCTATTTTAGTGTTACACCATTGTGAAACTTACGCCTTTTTTACTCTGTGATCGAGGTTCTTGGCATGGAAAAATCTTCGTAAACTACATCACACGTGTATATGTTGACATTTAAGAGATATATACAGTGAAGAAAATCAAGAGCAATGGTGATATATATGCGGATTTGACACCAAAAAATAAACACTCAAAAAGTGCTACAATTTAAGTAATGTGTTGTTGACGGCATCAGATTTCTAATTGATGGAGAAAAGTCTGGTGGCAAGAAAAACAGCTTCCAGGAGGTTGTCAAGTGTTTTCGCTCGACGATTCCATTCTTGGTTGGTTGCTTTAGCCCTTGTTTCTGTAACTCGAATCCTAGCCCGGTATATCTCATTTTAGTTTTACACCATTGTGAACCTTACGCCTTTTTTACTCTCTGATCGTGGTTCTCGGTATTAAAAAATCTTCGTAAACTAAATCACACGTGTATATGTTGACATTTAAGAGATATACAGTCAAGAAAATCAAGAGCAATGTTGATATATATGCGGATTAGACACCAAAAAATAAACACTAAAACAATGGTTACAATTTAAGGAATGTGTTTAGTGACGGCATCAGATTTCTAATTGACGGAGAAAGGTCTAGTGGCAAGAAAAGCTGCTTCCAGTAGGTTGTCAAGTGTTTTCGCTCGACGATTCCATTCTTTGGTGGTTGGTTTGGCCCTTGTTTCTTTAACTCGAATCCTAGCCTGGTATATCCTATTTTAGTTTTATTCCATTGTGAACCTTACGCCTTTTTTACTCTGTGATCGAGGTTCTTGGCATTGAAAAATCTTCGTAAACTAAATCACACGTGTATATGTTGACATTTAAGAGATATATAGTGAAGAAAATCAAGAGCAATTGTGATATATATGCGGATTAGACACAAAAAAAATAAACACTCAAAAAATGGCTACAGTTTAAGGAATGTGTTTAGTGACGGCATCATATTTCTAATTGATGGAGAAAAGCCTGGTGGCAAGAAAAGCTGCTTACAGGAGGTTGTCAAGTGTTTTCGCTCGACGATTCCATTCTTGGGTGGTTGGTTTGGCCCTTGTTATTGTAACTCGAATTCTAGTCCGATATATTATATTTTAGTTTTACACCATTGTGAATCTTTCGCGTTTTTTACTCTCTGATACATCTATAAAGCAAAAAAAAAACAATTGGGTTAGACCCCAGCTAGAAAAGGAGAAAATGCTGGTGTAGGAAAATAGTTTGAAAGTTGGGATTGTCATGTGAAACTTTTTAATTTGCATTTATTGTCAGCCAATGGATCAATGTTTGGATTATTAAAATCAAATTTACCATATTATGTCGAGGGTTGAGTTATAATACAAAGTATTTAAAAATAAGAAGGGTAAGAAGCCAACAGAGAGTGACAAGTTTCCTATGAGAAATTAAATGGAAAGGGTAATTTTGTCTACAAGAGGAAAGAGAATATGCATATGCAAGTCACATGTTATTTCCCCCCTAGTTTTTAAACGTCCGTAACTTTTTTATACATCATTTGTTTTTAAAAAAAATATACCATAAAATCGAGCGTTTTTTTATCTTTAATATGAGTACCATATTGTTATATTTTTCAAAAAAAAAATTCAAAAACCCAGTTGCATATTACACAATGGACATGATGTAAAACACAATGTAAAGTAGATAAAAAACACAATCAATGACAACAAATAAATACACAATGGACAACATACTAAAACACAATGACCATAACGTATAACACAATGGCGATAACATATAACACAATAAGTGTCAGACTAAATAAAAACACAATTGATGACAACAGATATAAGACACAATTAATGACAATAGATAAAAGACACAATTGAGAGCAGATGAAGACACAATGAAAAACAAACTAAAAACACAATACACAACAAACTAAAACACAATGAACAAAGATAATAAAAAAATTGTACAAATTATTAAAACACAATGGATAACATATTAAAACACAATAAATAACATATTAAACACAATGACCTGAATTAATAACACATTTTATAGAAAACCCAGATATAACACCATCTTCATTGTGTCATATATTGTGTTATAGGTTCTTATAAAAACGCAATGGATAGAACCCAAATTAACATTGTGTTATAGGTTTTGATAATAACACAATGGACATGGTGTAAACACAATGTAAAGTAGATCAAAAACACAATCAATGACAACAGATAAAGACACAATGGACAACATACTAAAACACAATGACCATAACGTATAAGACAATGGCGATAACATATAACACAATAAGTATCAGACTAAATAAAAACACAATTGATGACAATAGATAAAAGACACAATTAATGACAACAGATAAAAGACACAATGGAGAGCAGATGAAGACATAATGGAAAACAAACTAAAAACACAATGGACAACATATTAAAACACAATGAATAACATATTAAACACAATGATCTGAACTAATAACACAATTTATAGAAAATCCAGATATAACACCATCTTCATTGTATCATTTATTGTGTTATAGGTTCTTATAAAAACTCAATTAGAACCCAAATTAACATTGTGTTAAAGGTTTTGATAATAACACAATGTATAGAAACTCCACTGACCAAAACCCAGTTAAAAGACACAATGACCTGAACCTTTAACACAATGCAAAAAAAAAACCCAGTAAAAATGAAATTTTTTATTTTATTTTTATATGATAATATGGTACTCATATTAAAGATAAAAAAACGCTCATTATTATGGTGAATTTAAAAAAAATGTCGTATGAAAAAGTTATGGACGTTTTAAATCGATTGGGGAATTGACATGTGCCTTGCATGTAGAGAGAGAAAATCCATAAATATAGTATTCCCTTTATGCCCTTCTATTATCTTCTTTTTCCTACAACTAATCTCAACCCTCCAAATCTAAGATCAATGGACTAGAAACCTTCTTACCCTTCTTATTTATTTTATCCTTTGTATTTGATCCTAACCCATTATGTCGAATTGCTTATTTTAGTGTTTGAGTTAGTGGCTACTGAGTAGCTAACGGGCCCATGTTTTTGTTTTTATGTTTCTGTAAGCTGTTATAAGGCCTAGAGTTTTAGTAATGAAAACATATTAAAATTGGTATATAAATTAATCTTCTTCGTCTTGTTTTTTGAAACTAACCCATTCAACAGGTTTGTCATTTGAGAGATTGATTATCTCGGATCAGTCTTCTTTCAGTGTACACACATATATGTGGCTGGTGTGGTGGTGCGCACACACCCCTCTCCCATGCTCGATCTCATCACTCCAGATACTTTAGTTTTTTTTGAACGACAAACCTTGCTCTTACACTACTACACCATTTATTTAAAGAATATCCCTTGTATAGGTTTGAATTTGAGACCTTCCCTTAGAAGGCATGTGTATTTTTTAGGGTATGTTATGATTGTATTTTTTAGGTTTTTCATTTCGTTTGCTATATGAAGTACCTCAAAACCGATCAAGTCTCTTCCGGCTGCAACCCACATAATTTAAATCCCACTATTTCAAGTAAAATGCCAAATTCAATATTTAACTAAAAAAATCATTTATGTGTTTTTGTTTGGATTTCATGTAATTTAAAGTCTACCGTAACCAAACAAAATACTAACGGTAACATTGTTTGAATTTTCATTCAAACCACACAAAAGGTCACGTTCGAATTTTTTTCAAAATCGTAACGTTTATGCCGTTTCACAACATTCACTATCGCATATTCATAACTCAAAATCTTACAAAACCAAATTCCTCTCGCCGGCCGGTCTTCTTCACATCGGAGCATATTCCGGCAGCTTCCATTGTTGTTCGAAAACCAGAACGAAGCCATAGCTGCTACAACACGAGCTCAAGGTATTTACACTTTACAATTCTTCTCACAAAATAACATCCTCTTACTTCACGTAACCGCATTGTTCCGTTGAACCTGTTCACTATTACTAATTCTCGATTCACCTACCATCGATACGTAAGAAGAATCCGTTATCGTACTCGTTGCATCATCATAACCGTCTTCAAACGACGAAAACATCGCAATCGTTTTCTCATCTCCACCTTGAATATTCTCGATGCTATTAACCACTTCCGGAAGCCCTAACCGAGCTTCTGGATCACTTTCGGTGCAATTCGCACCGATCTGTAGCAGTTTTTTCATTTCTCCTATGTATTTACTCGATCCGGTGATATCCGGATCTAATAGTTCTACCTCTCGTTGTTCGTACATCGCTGATTTGATCCATTGTACTAGATCTGTACCGCCTTGGTTGTTGTTAACGTATTGTGATGGATATTTACCTGTTAGGACTTCTAGAATGATGATTCCGAGACAATAAACGTCGGATTTGTGTGATAGGTGGTGAGTTTTAGCTGCTTCGGGTGCTTTGTAGGCGTTTAACGCGTTTGCTGCTTGATTCGTGTTGATCATGTAGCTCATACCGAAGTCTACGAGTAGTGGCTGGAAGTTAGGGTTTAGGAGGACGTTGCTTGACTTCAGGTTTCCGTGAGGTAAGTTTAGATTTGCTAGCTCGGTGTGTAGATAGGCTAATCCTTGTGCGATTCCTTTGATGATTTTTAAGCGAGTGTGCCATCTGAGCTCTGCGTGCCTCTTTCCCTGATCACCTGAAAGATATGAATCATCATTGTTTGTAAAATTGGTGTTTGGCATTGCGTTTTGAAAGTGATTATCTGATTGTTGGCGTTGCAGTTGCATATAATCAGTTCCTAGTGTTTGGATGCGGTGAAACTAAGTTTGAGTAAATAATCATCTATAGATAATCTAAAGACTAGCAGTAACGGTTCTGGTTATTGGATTATTGATGTTGTAGTCACATATGAGTTATGACGAGTTCCTAGTGTTTGGATACAGTGAAACTAGTTTTGACTATATAATCATCTATAGATAATTTAAAGACTAGCAGTACCGGTTTTGGTTATCGGTTATTGATTTTGTAGCCACATATAACGAGTTCCTAGTGTTTGGATACAGTGAAACTAGTTTTGACTATATAATCATCTATAGATAATTTAAAGACTAGCAGTACCGGTTTTGGTTATCAGTTATTGATGTTGTAGCCACATATAACGAGTTCCTAGTGTTTGGATACAGTGAAACTAGTTTTGACTATATAATCATCTATAGATAATTTAAAGACTAGCAGTACCGGTTTTGGTTATCGGTTATTGATGTTGTAGCCACATATAACGAGTTCCTAGTGTTTGGATACAGTGAAACTAGTTTTGACTGTATATAATCCTCTATAGATAATTTAAAGACTAGCAGTACCGGTTTTGGTTATCGGTTATTGATGTTGTAGCCACATATAACGAGTTCCTAGTGTTTGGATACAGTGAAACTAGTTTTGACTGTATATAATCCTCTATAGATAATTTAAAGACTAGCAGTACCAGTTTTGGTTATCGGTTTATTGATGTAGTAGTCACATATAATGAGTTCCTAGTGTTTGGATGCAGTGAAACTAGTTTTGACTAAATAATCATTTATAGATAAATAAAAGGTTTTGGTTATCTGACTATTGATGTTGTAGTACATATAATCAGTTCCTAGCTTTGGATGTCGAAAATTAGTTTAAACAAGATAATCATTTATAGAAAATTTCAAGACTAGCAGTACCCACAACTGGTTTTGGTTATCTGATTATTTATGCTCAAACTTGTGTATCATAAAACCACATCCAAACACTTTGATATAGCCTAACCACTTCAAAAACGCAATGTCAAAGGCCCAAACTATTGGTGATTAGTTTAATGCTTACCGTGCAATATATAAAGTAGACTGCCACCAGGAATGTAATCATAAATCACGAGTTTTTCCTCTTTGCGGTAATGACAAGCAAGTGGTGTCAAGATATTCGGGTGGTTGAGTCTTCCTAGCCTCATCATCTCAGCTTCAAACCCGTTTTTATCCACCAAATTCATTTCTTTTAGCCGTTTAACCACCACAACCACCCCATTCGACATTGTGGCTTTGTACGATGACCCCAGCATTCCATTTCCAAGCACTTCTGCAGCTGCTTTCATCACATCTGATAATCTGAATACTCCTTTACTATTGTTCAACAACATTAGATCGACACCCGTCGACTTCTTTCTAGCCATCAACGTCTTCTGACCCGTTCCAAAACCATTTTGGCCCGGAATAGCTTCGGGTTTGCTGATATTACATATAGTTAAACCAACCGAACCTTCAGGATTACCTTCCATGATCCCAATTGTCTCTGAGTTACGTTTCTTCCTCTTTCTCAAAATGTAGATTCCAACAATCATTAAGATAAGAATTAACAGAGTTACCGCCATTAATATGTATTCCATCCGTAGAGCCTTTTTAGATGATTTTTCGGTTGATTTAGGGGTCCGCGGGTTTACCTTGTCACACATCTTACCGAACTTCGCACCACAAAGCCCGGGATTACCTTCAAAAGAAGATGCATCAAATTTTGCCAAACCTGGTGGAACTTCTCCTGTCAAGTTATTATACGAAAGGTTGACCGAGTTTAAACTTCTTTGACCAATGGCGGGAATTGTACCAGAAAACTGATTATCTTCAAGATGTAATTCCACAAGATTTGGGAGCTCTGCGATTGAAGACGGGATTTTGCCCGTGAATTTGTTGCCATCAAACCATATCTTTCTCATAGATGTCATATCCGTGAAATAATCCGATGGGATTTCACCAGAATATTGATTTATCGAGAGGTAAAGAGCCTTCAATGATCCAAGTTTATTGAATCCCGGAATAGGGCCTGAAAAAGAATTGTTTTCAAGTGAAATGATCCGCAGACCCGCCATTTGTGAAAGGGCTGTTAAATCTAGATTACCAGAAAGACTCATTGATTTAAGATGAAGATTAGTAACAATCCCTTTGTTACAAACAATACCTACCCATGTTAACAAGTCATCGCAAGGATTCGTTCCTAACTTCCATGAATCGAGAGGCTCGGGATTGTTCAAAGATTGCTTGATTCTAAGCAATGCATCTGCATCTGTCATGTAAGCTTTCACCATCCAAGGAAACATGATTAAGAAAAGATTCAAGAAAAATGGTGGTTTTGGAAGAAAATGTATGGCCATTTACTTAGCCAGGATAAAAAAGAAAAGAAAAGAAAGAAATGGGATTTTTTCCATTAGCAATTGAAATTTTGAGCTGAAAATTTGGTGTTTTTGTGATTCTGATGCCAGGTAAAGGTTTGGAAGATTGCAAGAGTGGCTCAGAATGAAAAATGCCGATTGTGCTTATGACCAGGTAAACTTAATTTAGCTTTACATGGCTTATATTAATATATATGATTTTAGTGACGTAATTTTTTTAAAGAGGGTAAACAACATAAAATAAATATATAAATCATTTGAAAAGGTAGAACAATTTATACATATTAATTCAAAGTGGTCATTAACAGTGTTTCTTGATTTTTTTAATATTGTTTTTTTTAGGTTTTTATTAGTTTAATTAATTTAAACATATATTTTTATATAACTTTTAAGATACGATCAAAGTACCAGTTATCAAACAAGAAATCAAAAAAATAATGTATACTGGTACTGATGTTGTTCAGTACGGTATGATAGCGATACGATATTAATTCATCAAAAGCAAAAAACACTAAAAATAAATATTGATACGGATACAGATACAGATGTTATTCAATCGGTTTTGATTGAATTTGGTATGATAGCGACACATTATCCGTTTAAAAAATATACAGCGTAATGTTGAAATAAAAAGAGAGGAACAATTGTTTTTTATTTTTTTCAATATTGTTTTTATAAGGTTTTATTATTTTATTGGTTTATTACTTTAATTAATTTAAGTATATTTTGTTCTCTCATATAACTTTTAAGATACGATCAAAGTACCCGTTAGCAAACAGGAAACAATAAAACATAAATGTAGCGATACATTATCAGTTTATTGAAAGCAAAAAAAAAAAACTAAAAATAAGAAAATATTGGTACCGATACAAATGTTGTTCAATTGGTTTCGATTGGGCTTGGTACGATAGTGGCTGAATATCCGTTATCAAAAACAATATCGTAATGTTGAAATAAAATAAACATAAAATGTAAGCGAACCGAACATATATCAACTGAACAACATATATAGGTATCATATCAATATGTTGTTCAATTGGTTTCGATTGGGCTTGGTACGATAATGGCTGAATATCCGTTATCAAAAACAATATCGTATTGTTGAAATAAAATAAACATAAAATGTAAGCGAACCGAACAGATATCAACTAAACAACATAAATAGGTATCATATCAATATGTGTGTTTTTTGTACCGATACAAATGTTGTTCAATTGGTTTCGATTGGGCTTGGTACGATGGTGGCTGAACATCCGTTATTAAAAACAATATCGTAATGTTGAAATAAAATATACATAAAATGTAAGCGAACTGAACAGATATCAACTGAACAACATATATAGGTATCATATCAATATGTGTGTTTTTTTGTTTTAGATCGATGTAATGTTTTCTCTTTCAATTACTATATCGAGTGCAGGTACTGTAACGAACCAAATTGATACCGACTTAATCCCCGCCGCGAAGCGCAGGGGAATATCACTAGTCATTATACATATTAATTTGAAGGGGTGATGAATAGTAAAACTAAAGTTTTAATATTATATATTTATTTTTTTAAATGGATACCGTGCTGCTATTGTACCAAATTGAACCGAAACTGACAATGATATTTAAAATGGATACCGTGACACTATCGTACCAAATCAAACCGAAACGGACAATGAGATTTACTTTGTTTTTTTTCTAACGTAAACTATACAACCAATAAAAACATAAAAAAAACATTTTTGTATTGTAAACAATACGAATATTGATATGGGACTTAGTGAACTAATTTCAACTGAATAACATCAGTACATATATCAGAGGTATCGGAACCAATATTCTTTTTATGGTTTTTGATTTGTAAACTGCAAACTATATACAAGTACCAATAAAAATATAGAAAAAACATTTTTTTATCGTAAACTATACAAGTATTGATACGGGACTAACTGAACCGTTTCAACCGAACAATATCGGTAGTATTGGAATCGGTATTCTTTTCTATGGTTTTCAATTGATTTAAAACACGTGTTCTTTTGGGCATATCACGACTTTATTTTTTTAGTTTTTTCTTTTACTTGCGAGTGTCGGTACCAAAACGAACTCAACGGATACCAATTGAGTTCCCGTCGCGCAGTGCGGGGGAAAACTACTAGTATATATTGTTAACGAGGAATAATGAATACTAACTTTATTTTTATAATAATATATAGTTTTTTATTATTTTATTATTTAATATATTATAATAGTTTATTATTATATTTACTTTTAATAACATATTTTTTCAAACAAATATTTCCTTTACCGTTTTTAATAATTGTTTTTTTTCTCTTTTTTGAACATATATCAATTTATCGATTAATTTGATACTTCTTTAATAATTTACGTTTATAACTTTTTTTCTAAAAACTTAAGTACGTAGTTGTGTTTGTCTGTTTGATTTCTTTCCCCGACATTCCGTTATAAGTTTTGTTAAAAACGAAGTTGTATATATTGTTAACGAGGAATAATGAATAGTAACTTTATTTTTATAATAATATATAGTTTTTTTTTATTATTTTAGAGTTAATTACTGTTTTCGTCCCTATGGTTTGTCAAAAATCACTATTTAAGTCAATTAGTTTAAAAATTGCGATTTCAGTCCCTGTGGTTTCACTTTCTTAACCATTTCAGTCCATTAGTTTAAAAATTGCGATTTAATCTAAAACTCAAACTTAGACATAAACGAGCACCGTTATTCGACCACGTATTACATCCCCACACTTGTCTTTTGCTTGCCCTCAAGCAAATATGTTTTTCACTTTCACGTGGGTCGAACAGAGAATACACTCCTCATTCCCGAGACGAAGGTTCAAACCTTTTACAATTTTCAACATATTTAGCAATAATTGATTAATTATGTGAAAATAATTGATTAACCCGCCCGTGAAACCAACAAATCATGCACATCCCTCACAATGTTCTCTCCACTCGGTTTAAAATTTGGCTAATAGTTGATGCATTAGCACCATTGAAATAATCACTCAAACCGATTAGAACACGTACCCGCATAGGCTTGCAACTCAATCATTCTCCACCACCGATCACGAATACTAAGCACAAGTCAGAAGGTTTTGTAAAGGTTGTAACGGGGTTAGGCTAAGGGTAGGAAAATAGGATATTTGAAAGTGGCTAAGGTGATGAAAATTCAATTTTTATTACAAAACAAATTATTCTAAACATAACTAATTATAAACATCAAGCTAGAAGGCAACAATTTTCGCCTTTTATTCCACAAGCTAAAAACACATATTTTTGTTCTTTTCTCAATGATTTTCTATTCTTTTTTACAACATTTTCTGATTTTTTCTCTTTTTTTAACAATTAACAACTATACAAGCTTCACTCCTATAATCGAATTCTTATCACACGGGTTTAAAAGAAAAGGTTAGGCTCAAACGAAAGGATTAGGCTCAAAGTTTACTACTAAGGGATAGATAAATGGTGTAAAAAGAAAAAGGTTTACCTAATGCCTTAATCATTCTTGTCCTTGTATTCGGTCTATGGTCTCAAACGTATCAAAAGTTGCAAGTTCTACAATACATGACTAATGGTTCACTCAAACAAATAAACATGTATATTTACATATACATATATAAAGGGTATGGTATGTGACATGCATAATATACATGCATAATGTGCTAGTTTCTTAGGCGGATTATTCCCAAATAACCACCCTCTAAATATCTGTCATGCTATTAATTTGAACTTGACCATGACAAAAGACCAAATGGGTTGTGTCATCCCTTGTTAACTTAGGTGCTGTTTGTTTTTGCTTATATTGTCTGAAAAGAGCTTATGTCTGCGGGCGGGCAGACATAAGCCCTTGAAGACTGTTTGTTTAAAAAAAAAGATCTTAAAATAGCTTTTGTTTGCTTAAAAAAAAGCTATGAATTATAGCTTCACCATCTTCACACACCATCTTCACACACCACCCACCCTTCTTCTTCTTCTTCTTCTTCTTCTTCCTGCCACCACCACCTCCGCCACCACCACCGCACCACCGTAGAGAGAGAGAGAGATCTGTGAGAGAGAGAGAGCAGTTTCTAGAGAGAGAGAGCAGTTTCTGTGAGAGAGAGAGACCTGTGAGAGAGAGAGAGAGACCTGCGGTGGTGGTGGCGGAGGTGGTGCGGTGGTGGTGGTGGTTGTAGAGAGAGAGTGTGTTCTGTGAGTTTCTAGAGACCGTAGAGAGAGAGAGAGAGAGGCGGTGGTGTGATGGCGGAGGTGGTGCGGTGGTGGTGGCAGAGGTGGTGCGGTGGTGGTGGTGGTTGTAGAGAGAGAGAGAGTTTCTAGAGAGAGAGAGAGAGAGAGAGAGAGCAGTTTTTAGAGAGAGAGAGCAGAGAGTGTGTTTTGTGGGTGAAGTTGTTTTTGAAGAAAAAAAACAAACCCTCTTCTCCTTGCAGACTGCAGACATTTGGGTCACATCTTCTCTTGCAGATGCCTGCAGATGTGGTTCGCAGACTACAGACATTTTACATCTGAAAAAACAAACAGCACCTTAGTTACTTATGCTTTTAAGATCGCTTTTAAATCAAGACATTTTTGAAAATTTTTTGAAATTTCCCCCCATCCCCACACTTGAGGTCAACATTGTCCTCAATGTGTAGTGTTTAAATGAACAGGTCAAAATCGAAAAACTTTTAATACTCCTCCATCCCCACACTTGAGGTAAACATTGTCCTCAATGTGTAAGAACTAGAGTTTTAAAACGCACAAGGGATGTGACACGGCTAATTCCCAAAAATTTCACCCCGAAAAGTAAAATACAATTACAATCCACTTATTACCAAGAATCAAGGTAAAAGGAAACGTATGCACCTGATTTTTCTCGCTAGATGCTCATGTCTTCTTCTTCTCTTCACAAAAACAGTCGTCCCTCGAACACAATGTACCTACAAATCTTAACCCTTGTGTAGAAGCATGCTTCTCACAACCATTAAAATTTGTTAGCTACTTAGTTCTACTATTTTTATGAAAGTATTATCAAGCCATACGTTAATTTACCTTGATTTATGTGGAAAATAAATTTACAACAACAATCCTAACTCACTTTCGTAGGAATCACGGTTGCATTTAGCTTATACAACAAGCCCTTTTAAACCCCCTAATCGCTTGGGAGGACGAGTAGGTCTCGTGAGGGTTATATAGAGAACACACCCACAACGTTCATTTAACTAGGAAAAATGAAATACTAACTGAATAAAAAAATAAATAAATAAATAAAACAAAAATATACAACAACAAAATACATACCTTACTGTCACCGCTGGTAACTCTCATTTGCGTCGACTGGCGGGTTCAGGTGGTATGAGTAACCGGTGAGAGCCTCGAACATCTCCCGGTGTCGCTCCTGATCATGGAGGACCTTGACGTTATTAATAGCCACTTCAGTAGAGACGTATAAAGCACTACATCGGCGGCCTTCCAATGTATTTTGCTCGTTTCGTTGTCTCTCCTCATTTTCCTCCCATGCCCGTCTTCGGGCCACCTCTGGCTCCTGCATTTGTGCCAAATGCTCCATTTGTGCCAAACGCTCCATTTGTGATCTTTGCAGAGCTTGAAACATCTGCTGCTCCTCCATATATTTTTACATCCTTTCCCAATTGGCCGCTTGGAGGTCCCACTGTGCCTGCAACTGGGCCTCGTGCGTCTCCTCCCAGTTCTTCCTTCTCGCTTCATACTCTCTACCTTCTCCTATACCCGCCGACACATTATCAAAAACCGCTTGTTGACCACGGTTGAAATCCCGGTACGATGGTCCCCATCGCTGATTCACAAAATTTGCCACATCTGCAGAAATTTCCCAGGTTAGCCGTCTGTACCTCTGCTTTGGTCCCTGTGGACCGGCAGGTTCAGTCTTATCTTCCTCATCAACCATCTCCTCATCATGACCACCCTCTTCGACCTCGTGCGGATCAGTATAATTAAAACTGTTTCCTTGATCATCCTCCACTGTATGAAGATGACCAAAGACTTTAACCATGATTTTCCAATGACGTTTCATTGAAGCAAGGTTAAACTGATCATTGGGTTTAGAAACCCATAACGATTCCTGTGGCAACGCGTTCTGTTGCAGAATCGTCGCACTAATTAGCCGCACATACATCATCTTCCTTGTGCACGACTCCCTCGTGTCCCAAGTGTTTATCATCACAATTTGCCGCCATGACAACTGTTGCGTCCCATACAACAAAGCATGTAAAACCCGGCAGTCGGGTGCCTTTACTTTTTCGCAGTCTCCGAACCGCACCATCACATTTTCTAACGAGATGCCTTGCAAAATTCTTCCCTCTAAAGACAAATCGTTCCTTGACTCCCCCGTACCTCCAGAACCTGGCAACACGACCGCTAACATCTGATCCGGATTAGCAGTGTTGGTCTTGTTATCCAAGAAACGATCATAATCATAATAATCGTACGCCTCGACCCCCAATGAATTAAACCTAGCAATGGCATTCATATGTTCGAAAGACATAATCATTTGATTCTTCCCGATGTTGCCAATTAATTTCCATGTAGGAGCTGGCCCGTCAGAGTTTTCAAACCTCAGAGTTGATAAATATTCACATACTGCCGCTAAATAGACCCGTGAGGTGATATCCTCACACCAATCCAATATTATTTCCCACCAAAGCTCTTCAAACCATTGAGTCATACCAATTGTGCGGAACTCCTCAACATTTACCGCAGGTTCACACACTGTTCTCTCTGGTACAGAAGTTGATACACCCGTAACCATTTTCCACTTCCACATTTTCGCCTCTAACCTCTTGTTGTTGTACCTGGAAAGAGCCTTCGTTTTGTTATCTTTACACGCTGAAGCCGATCGACTGTTTTTGAACTCTTCCCAGTCCCAATCTTGTCTATATAATTGCCCGTCACCCTATTCCACATTACTTAATTGCTCCTATTGTCTCTGATAGTGACCCGAGCCTGGAGGTACGGGGGAGTCAAGGAACGATTTGTCTTTAGAGGGAAGAATTTTGCAAGGCATCTCGTTAGAAAATGTGATGGTGCGGTTCGGAGACCGCGGAAAAGTAAAGGCACCCGACTGCCGGGTTTTACATGCTTTGTTGTATGAGACGCCAAGGTTGTTATGGCGGCAAATTGTGATGATAAACACTTGGGACACGAGGGAGTCGTGCACAAGGAAGATGATCCCATATGTGCGGCTAATTAGCACAATGATTCTGCAACAGAACGCGTCAGACTGCCGGGTTTTACATGCTTTGTTGTATGATCCCATATGTGCGGCTAATTGCCAAAGGAATCGCTATGGGTTTCTAAACCCAATGATCAGTTTAACCTTGCTTCAATGAAGCGTCACTGGAAAATCACGGTTAAAGTATTTGGTCATCTTCATACAGTGGAAGATGATCAAGGAAACAATTATAATTATACTGATCCGCGCGAGTCCGAAGAGGGTGGTCATGATGAGGAGATGGTTGATGAGGAAGATGAGAAATGTGAGAATGGTGGAATTGTAGTAGAAGGGCTAAAGGAAAGTGTAGGTTCAACTTGGGTGGTAATAGGTAGTGTTGGTTGGTGTAACATCATGTGGCGGAGTAAGATCGGTAGTGGAATTAGGCATGGTGGTATTTGGTGAAGGTTGTGTTGATGTAGGAATGAAGGTTGAAGAAGGTTGTGTTGATGTAGGAATGAAGGTTGAAGATGGTTGACCTGTAGTGGGTGGTATTTGTGAGTCAGCCATAATGTTTCTAGGTGTAATGGGTGAAGTGGGTGAACCAATGATTTTGTTTTCTCGTAACAACACTCTGTTTTGACGCAAAGTTCTTTCAATTTCCGGATCAAACGATAGCGGTAATGACTTGTGAGAGCCCCTAGTATGCATACACCTGAAGTACCTACACACTAAACACAACCAGCGTAAACCCGAAAATAACAAACAAAACTATTAAATTAACACACGTTGCGCACTACTCCCCAGCAACGGCGCCAAAATTTGACGTGATGTCGTGGTCACAATCAAATTTAATACAATTACTACTAAATAGTTAGTGGCAAGTGGGTATCGAGCACAAGGAGTTTGTGGAATATGTGTTATTTTAAAGTTTCTCTAAGAAATTAAACTAATTGCAAAGAAAGTAAATTCAAAGAGTTGGTTTGGTTGATTGAGTTTTAAAAACTAAAATTACTATTCTAATTTGCAAAATGAACGTTTGGTTTGTAAACAATTAAAAGACAAATGGACCATCTTTAGCTTTCGGTTTGCTTTGACATTTATGTTTTCATTCACTAGAAAGAACTACATAGACATAGTTCATGTGTGATTACTTGTTGTGATAAAAGGGAACTAAGTACTCAGATTCCTAGAATGTGAGGTTGTTACCCGATGACCAATTAACCCTTACCCAATCCTAATTATACCCATGATATCTAAAAAAAATCCTAATTATACCCTAATTTTTGTTATCCAAAAAAAAATCCTAATTATACCCATGATATCTCGATTGCCAATGACACCAAGAACGTATGGTTTCAAATTAGATTAACATAAGAATCAACAATTTACAAACAAGCAATCACACACCATAACAAACAAATCATATAGATAAATTCATTATTCTAGAAATATGAAATCCAAACATAAAGTCTTACGCAAACCTTCCACCAAAGATAGTCATAATAAATTTAGCCACACATGGCTCGAACAAACATCATCATCAAAGTTTCAATCTTCCAAACAAGTAAAAACATAAACCAAAATGATTAACAATTGTCTTCAAGCTCAAAGTTGCAGCCAAATTCATCTCTTTGTAAATTGTTGATTCTTATGTTAATATAGTTTGAAACAATACGTTCTTGGTGCCATTGGCAATCGAGATATCATGGGTATAATTAGGATTGGGTAAGGGTTAATTGGTCATCGGATAACAACCTCACATTCTAGGAATCTGAGTACTTAGTTCCCTTTTATCACAACAAGTAATCACACATGAACTATGTCTATGTAGTTCTTTCTAGTGAATGAAAACATAAATGTTAAAGCAAACCGGAAGCTAAAGATTGTCATTTGTCTCTTAATTGTTTACAAACCAAACGTTCATTTTGCAAATTAGAATAGTAATTTTAGTTTTTAAAACTCAATCAACCAAACCAACTCTTTGAATTTACTTTCTTTGCAATTAGTTTAATTTTTTAGTTAACTTAGAGAAACTTTAAAATAGCACATATTCCACAAACTCCCTATGTTCGATACCCACTTGCCACTAACTATTTAGTAGTAATTAAATTTGATTGTGACCACGACATCACGTCAAATTTTGGCGCCGTTGCGGGGGAGTAGTGCGCACCGTGTGTTAATTTAATAATTTTGTTTGTTATTTTCGGGTTTACGCTGGTTGTGTTTAGTGTGCAGGTACTTCAGGTGTATGCATACTAGGGGCTCTCACAAGTCATCACCGCTATCGTTTGATCCGGAAATTGAAAGAACTTTGCGTCAAAACAGAGTGTTGTTACGAGAAAACAAAATCATTGGTTCACCCATTACACCTAGAAACATTATGGCTGACTCACAAATACCACCCACTACAGGTCAACCTTCATTCCTACATCAACACAACCTTCACCAAATACCACCATGCCTAATCCCACTACCGATCTTACTCCGCCACATGATGTTACACCAACCAACACTACCTATTACCACCCAAGTTGAACCTACACTTACCTTTAGCCCTTCTACTACAATTCCACCATTCTCACATTTTTTTTTTCCCAAATACGGGTCAATCATCTTCTACCTATCCAATACCACCAAGTTCAACCGTAATTCATACTACATCTACCTATCGACCACCGAACCAACCGGGTTTTCAATATTCGTCTTTTCCTTTTGTGCAATCTTCGGGTATAGGAGGAGATGGGTACGATGAGGGGTATGAAGAAGATTTCGAGGGATACGACGAAGATGGATTTTACTATGGGGGTGATGGAGGTAATTTAGGACCTCAAGGAGGAGCGGGTCAATAAAGTTAAACATTGCAACAAATTCAAGACATGGGTAGGCTACCGATTGGGGTACAACATATTCGGCCACAAGGGTCACAATTGCAACGTCCTACGCCTTTGCAACAAGTTCGTCCACAAAATGCACAACCTCAATTCCAAAGGCCAATTCAACAACCACCAATGCAACAACATCAATTTCAGCCACCATTTGCACCTCAAGGGCCTATGCAAAGACCAATGGGTCCTATACGTCCAAGGGTTCGTTTGGGTGTACCAAGAAGACATCTTCGAGAACATGCGAGAGGTATAGAAGCACATTTTAGACCGGTGATCACTCATAATCCTTCACTGGTAGTTATCCCTCAAAATGATCAAGGAAAGACTTTTGAAGTTCGAACCAATTCGTTACAAAGTTTGCCAAAATATAAGGGTTTAGCAACGGAGGAGCCTTATTTTCATTTGGAGGCTTATGATTCAATTTGTAACACTATTGGGGGTCAAGGTTTTTCATCCGATGATGTTAAATTGGTGCTATTCCAATTTTCTTTAGAAGACAAGGCAAAAAAGTGGTTCTATACATTACCTTCAGCATCTCTTTATACATGCAACAAATCTTTTTGGATGAATTCTTCACCGCTCAAAAGACAAATGATGCTAGAAAAAGTTTGAGAAGTTTTCAACAATAAACGGGTGAAATGTTTCATGAAGCATTTGAGAGGTTTAACATGATGATAAAGAATTGCCCTCATCATGGGATAGAGCTATGGGAATTGATGAATGCATTTCATGAGAGGTTATGTTCCGAAGATGCTCGTGACTTAATGTCTATCACAAATGGCACTTTTGGCACAAACTACGAGCATGACGATTGGGAATTTTTGGAGCAAATGGCGGTCACATAAAAAAGAAAAGCTCAAGCATCAAGGAGAGCACGACCGGCCATTACCCGAACTCAAGTGCATGCGGTAGACGATGGTAATGTTCAAACTTCGAATTAAATTTATGATGTTTGTGCACTTTGTAATGAGTTAGGACATGCGGCTGAAAATTGCCAAGGAGTGGAAGGGCAACATGAAGAGGTGAATGCATTGCAAGGGCAAGGAGGGGGTGGTAGAAATTATAACATTAATTCTAATACTTACCACCCTGGTTTGAGAAACCACCTAAACTTTCGATACGGGAATCCCTCAAATCAAGCTAACCCGAATTTTCAAGGAAGTCAAGGTAATTTTGTTCCGCGCCAACCTTTTAATAATCAAGGTGGATATCGAGATGGGAACAACCAAGGGTATCAAAGGCAATATCAAACGGGTCAAGAGTAAGGGGGTCTTCGGGTGGAAATGAAATGAGGGAGATGTTGAAGACAATGCAAGCGGAGATGTAAAAGAGATATCAAATGGATGATGCTCGCATGCAAAAGGATGAGGCCCGTGATAAAGCGATTCAAACTTTGACCACCCAAATGGGTCAACTCGCAACCGAAGTGGCGGACTTGAAAAAAGGTAAAGGTCAATTAGCAAGCGACACTAAGGTAAACCCGTCTCATAATACTTCTAGAGGTAACAATGTTAATATTCATCATGTAGGTGTTTTGAGAAGTGGGAAAGAGTACAAAACCAATCCTTCACCGGATTTGGTTGATGGGGTGGTTGAAGACATAACGGGTCAAGAAAGTGAGGAAGAAAATGAAACACCCATTATTTCTTCTAAAAACCAAATTTTGAAAAACCGGTTATTAATAAAGAAGTAGAAAATAAAAATGAGGATGGGGGATCTAGTCAAGTACCATTTCCTTTGGCTTTATTAGATCCGGGTAAGAAAATTTTTATTTCAAAACGGGGTCCTCAAAAGGAAGAAATGTGGGAGGTGTTTAAACAAGTCAAAATTAATCTTCCTCTACTTGAAGCAATAAAACAGGTACCCGCTTACGCCAAGTTTTTAAAAGAATTATGTACTCAAAAGAGGCAACAAAAAGTGCCTAAATTGGTTGACTTGACGGAGCGGGTAAGCGTGGTTTTGAAAGGAGATCTTCCTCCTAAGCTACAAGATCCTGGAACGCCTCTTATCAATATTCAAGTAGGAAATTTTCAAACCGCAAGGGCGTTACTAGATCTTGGGGCCGGAGTAAGTATCTTACCGGGGGGGGGGGGGGGTTATATGACCAATACGACTTTGGTCCATTGAAACGGGTTGAGACAACGGAGGTATTAGCCGATTTGTCTCATAAACTTCCTCGGGGTATTGTACGGGATGTGATAGTTAAAGTTGATGAGTTTTATTATCCCGTGGATTTTCTTGTGTTATATTACTCATCAGCGGACCCAATTTAACAACAAAATGTTATCTTGGGTCGGCCGTTTTTGAACACCGCACATGCCGTTATTGATTGTCGATATGGTACGGTCGACATGACATTCGGTAATAGAAAGATAAGATTAAATGTTTTTACTAACGGTGCTAATGTTTATGGGAAGAGATTTTGGGTTCGTGTGTTTGTGATGTGTCTTTGCAGGTTCATGCATGTGAGTTGGAAATGGAAGAGAAGTAGCAAGAGGCTCTTGCGGTGAAAGAAGGAAGACCACCATGGACCCACCAAACGGAGACTTTACCGGTGGGAATTGATTCGGGTACAAAATCTTCATTGGAGTGTCCACCAAATGTGGAATTGAAGGAGCTACCGAAACATCTAAAATATGCATTTTGGGGGAGAATGACACTTTACCGGTGATCATTGCTTCCAATTTGGCGGTAGCTCAAGAAGAAGAATTGTTGCGGGTTTTGAAGGATAATAAGGCGGCCATTGGATGGACGATAGCTGACTTGAAAGGTATTAGTCCATCCATTGTGATGCATAAAATCATTACAAGCGAAGATGCGATGTCAACCCGTGAAACGCAAAGAAGGTTGAACCCGAACTTGAGAGAAGTGGTCAAGAAAGAAGTGATCAAGTTGTTGGATGCGGGGATCATTTATCCCATCTTGGACAGTGCGTGGGTAAGTCCGACTCAAGTAGTGCTTAAAAAGGCCGGTATTCAGGTAATTAAGGATGAACAAGGCGAGCAAATTGCCACCCGACCGGTCACCGGGTGGCGAGTTTGCATTGATTATAAAAAATTAAACGCCGCTACCTACAAAGACCATTTCCCGTTACCCTTCATTGACCAAATAATTGAAAAACTTTCGGGTCAAAAATACTATTGTTTTTTGGATGGGTATTCGGGTTATAACCAAATTGCTATTCACCCGGACGACCAACATAAAACCACGTTTACATGTCCAAATGGTACATTTGCTTTTCGGCGAATGCCATTTGGGCTATGTAACGCCCCGACCACATTTCAAAGATGTATGATGAGTATATTTTGGGACATGGTCGGGGAATCTCTTGAAGTGTTTATGGATGATTTTTCCATCTTTGGCCCAAGTTTTTACTCTTGTCTTGACGAATTGTAAAAAGTTTTAAAAATGTGTCTTGAGACAAACTTTGTGTTAAGTTGGGAAAAGAGCCATTTTATGGTTCAAGAGGGTATCGTGTTGGGTGTTGATGACCCGAGCGAGATTAATGAACGGTTTCCCGATGAGCAATTGTTAGCCGTTTCTACTTTTGTTGCACCTTAGTATGCCCACTACGTGAATTATTTGGCCAAGGGTGCAATTCCGAATCATTGGACGAAGAAGAGACGACAACAATTTTTGAGTCAAGTAAAACAATATATTTGGGATGAACCGGATTTGTTTAAAATTGGACCCGATCAAGTGATAAGAAGGTGTGTTCCCGAAACTGAAGTACTAGAGATTTTGACCCATGCTCATTCGTCGGCATATGGAGGGCATTTTAGTGGGAACAAGACGGGTTATCGGGTGTTATCATGTGGGTTTTATTGGCCCACGATTTTTAAAGATTCTTGCGAGTTTGCCCGAAATTGCATCAATTGTCAAAAAGTTGGAAGCATATCAAAGCGGGATGAAATGCCTTTACAACCAATTTTGGTGGTTGAGGTGTTTGATGTTTGGGGAATAGATTTCATGGGTCCGTTTCCTAACTCAAATGGGTTCTTGTACATATTGGCTGCGGTAGATTATGTGACGAAGTGGATAGAAGCCATTGCTACAAGGACCAATGATCATTCCGTTGTATGTAAGTTTGTGCAATCCAACATCTTCGCTCGATTCGGTGTGCCAAGGGTGATAATAAGTGATGGCGGTTCACATTTCAAGAATTTTAATTTCGGGAAATTGCTAAAAAGATATAATGTGAACCACCAAGTGGCTACACCATACCATCCGCAAACAAGTGGACAAGTTGAAGTGTCCAACCGTCAAATTAAGGAGATTCTCATGAAGACGGTAAGAACGAATAGAAAAGATTGGTCAAGTAAACTTGACGATGCATTGTGGGCATATCGGACGGCCTACAAAACTCCAATTGGTACCACCCCTTATCGAATGGTGTATGGGAAGGGGTGCCATCTACCAATGGAGTTAGCACATCGAGCGCATTGGGCCATCAAAACTGTTAATGCGGATTATGATGAAGCGGGTCGGGTACGAAAGTTGCAATTGAATGAGATTGAAGAGATTAGAGACGAAGCCTATGAATGTGCATCCGCATACAAAGACAAACTAAAGAAAGTTCATGATGCAAAGCTTAGGAAGAAGAACTTCGAAGTGGGTCAAAAAGTGTGGTTGTACAATTCGAGATTGAAAATGTTCGCGGGAAAACTCAAGAGCAAATGGATGGGTCCTTACGTTATCCGAAGAGTGGGAAGATTTGGAGATGTTGATATTCAAGATGAGCAAACCAATAATCAACGGTGAACGGGCGTCGGCTCAAACCGTATTTGGAAGGTAACGACATCAACAAACTTGAGCTTGACAAAGTGGGTTACATTTTACGCCCATTGGATGACGAGGAAACTTGAAAGAGGCCCAGGTTTGATGTTTGTACATATTTAGTTTAGTTTGTTTCGGTTTGAATAAAGTCCCGTTTAAAGCTTGTGTTCGAAACAAGTGTGAGGAAATCCGTACGAATTTCCTGAACATAGTGTTGAGGACAACACGGGTTTTTAACGGGGGGTAGGGTACATTTTACACGCTTTTGAAAAATTATAAAAACAATAAAAATTAAATGAATTTGGAAAAGAAAAAAAAACATAAACATTTTGCAAGTTAAAAAAAAAAATTTGGCCAGCCATAGTCGCCCAGTATGTGCCGTAAGCTACGGCCATTGGCGTAGCTTACGGCGGTGAGTTCAAAAATTTTGCTTTACGACGTTTGGGGTCTGTCTTACGGCACACATTTCTTGTCCAGATGTTGCCGTAACCTACGGCGGGTGCCGTAGGCTACGGCACCGAGCGGTAACAAGGGGAGGCCAGAAGTCGCTGTTTGTAAAAAAAAAACCGAAAATATAATAATAATAATAATAATAATAATAATAATAATAATAATAATAATAATAATATATTAAATAAAAAATATACTCTCTAACCTATCCCCATCCACACATATCGATCAATAACCCCAACCACATATCACTTTCTTCTTCTCCATCTTTCTTCCCTCTTCTCTAGAACCCTAAATTCCATCAACCTAAAACCTTCACATCTCCTTCAAATCTTAGCCGATTTTAGTGATTCTTGAGGCTATTTTGGCTAAAATTTCACGAGTATTCTGATTGTGGGTAAGGATTTGGAAGAAAACCACATTTGTTGGGCCGAATTTCGAACCCTAGGGCCGAAATTTTGGGGGTTTTTGCGGGTTCTTGCTTAAAAGTGAAGTACTTGTTATTTTCATCCTCTACAAGACCAAGGTATGCAATTTCAATTCATTTTTTGATGTACATTGAGGTTTGTAAGTTTTCATTATGGTTTTTGCTTACACACTTGCTTGTATATGATAGATGATAGGATATTGTTGAGCCATGGGATGTTTGGGTATAAATGTATTTGATGTTAGTGAAAAAAAAATTTTGGAAAAATTCTGATTTGTAAAGACATCATGCCGAATTTTTGTTTGAAAGAATGATTTTTTGGTTTTTTTACATTTATACCCATAACATAAAGCAAGTGTGGGGAAGATTTTGGAGTTGAACTAACTTGAATTGTTGTGTGTGGTTTATGAATGTGTGTAGGTATGGTAAGAACAAAGGATAAAGCGGGTTCAAGTTCGTCTAAACAACCTCAAGAAGAAGAACAACCAAAGAGAAGGAGGTTAGCTCGGATAGGAGACCCGGACTCGGAGGAGGATGCGCCTCCAAGGGGTCCAAAACCGGATTGGACATCCGATTCGCTACTAGACCAACCCGAAGAATGGCGAGAGGACTTGTTCCACGAACAAATGAATAAGTTGAAGTAAAGGAGTGAGGCGTTTATTTGTGAGAAGGAGATCAGGGAAGTTTATTTTGGGCCGTGAGGGATAACGGCAAAGTTTAAGGAATTGGGTTGGGGGGCAGCTTTGAAGTGTTACGATAACGAGGTGAAGAAGATGTATGATGCTCAGATTCAAGAGTGGATGGCTACACTCGAATGTCCCCCGTTTAAGGCCCCATAAAAGATGAAATTGGTTGGAACATGTAACGGGGTAAAGGTCGAGATGTCCTATGATTTATTGCGCCGAATAGCGAATAGCGAATACCCAAGCCTTAAGGATCTCTACTTCGAGCCCGACAAACATCCTCAATGGCAACAAATGTTGGATTACCTTTTTCTTCTAGGTACGACACATGGGAAATTGTTTAGACGAAACTTGAGAATGGAGGCGAAGTTGTTGTTGGTTTTGTGTACACACAATGTTATCCCGCGGCGGGGTGATAAGATGGAGGTTCGGTTTCAAGAGGTGCCGATCTTGTATATGTTGATGCATGGTTCTCCCAAGGTTCCTTTCCGATTTCTAGTGTTGAACAACATTTGGTTGAGCCGGAATAGCGGAGAAAGAAAAATTGTACCCCATTGCCGATTGATCACGACATTGTTAAAGAAATATGGGGCAATTGAAGGTAATGAAAAAGGTTCTTATAAGAGGTTTAAGCCGTTTGACATAAAAAATTTGGGACCAGGATGGGAATACAAGGAAACAGAAAGGTAGCATAAGTTGAAAACTGACGAGAGAAGGGGGAGAGTGTTGAAAGCGGATGCGAGACCATTACGACCGGGCGAGGCTGATGAGCCCGAAACTACTGATGAAGAGGTTAGTGGTGACGATGACTACCGTGAAGACACGTTCATGGTTGATGCTCAGATAGGGGGCGCTGGCCCAGGTGGAGTTCAGGGAGCAGGAGTACAGTCAGGATATGTGGGTAGTGCATTCGACTATGCACAACAGCCCTATGATCCCTATTGGGCTCATTCAGGGAATATGGGCCAGATTATCGAGCAGAGGTGACCCCCCACTTTTGGCGAATGGACTGAACCCAACCAAATGCTCTTCGATCAACAAACTTTTATGGGGGCGAGTATGGAGAGAGCTCTGAAGCAGAGCTATGACAAAAATGAGCAATGGAATCGTGCTCATATGTATGCCTAAGAAGAAGAGATGAATAATCGCTACTTAGACGACCGCCAGAGACGCTTGCATGATCAGTGGCATGCGGGCCAACCACTCGAAGCGGACCCTCCAGTTGTGGATTATACCACATTGCCACCATATGATGGTAGTGTGTCGTATCCCACCCCACCATTACATCATTCTTAAGGGGTGGATCCACACGCTATGAGTTATCAGCAGGCTGGTCCAGGTGGTGATCAAGGAAGCAGCAGCAGCAGCAGCGGAGCATTTGGGTTTGGAGAGTGGAATGACATGATGACATCCATCTTCGGGCCTCCACAGCCGAAGTACTACTAGCCAGGTCGTATCTTGCTCCTTTGTATATTTGTATATATTTTTCATCTCGTATGTTTATGTTTATGGTTGGGAGGTGTTTAGATGTTGATGTGATTTATGGGTTGTGTTAGTGGTGGTGTGTTTGAATTTATATAAAAATATATATAAAAAAAAGAAACTTGGGATTTGAGAGTATTAGCGAAAGCTAATGTTTTTTATTAGAAGCGATCTTTCCCTCAAAACCATACCTTGGGACACACCGACACCCATTCCTAGTTTTTTCTTGGTGAGAATACGAGCCACATATGATTATTATAGATATTTCTTTGTTTTGAGTGGCGATGTGTGTCTTGTGTTAATAGAACTTGTGTACGAATTCTTGTTAAATCCTAGAGTTAGCATGCTTTTGAAAATGATAGGGGACTTCTAGGTTGCCTCGTCTAGACGTGAGAGAGTGCGGGATTGGTGGGTTGGACCTCATACTTTACATATATAAGCTTGGTATTGTGAGGGGTGGGGGTTTGGTCTTTAGAAAGCCATGTTTGAGCCTTATACCATTCGGTTGTGACCCGAGCCTGCTTCCTATAAAAATTTACCTTTTGAGATGACCCGGTTTAGGAAATTTAGTATGTAGTGTTGATGTTCTTGTATGTAGTGTTGAGCTTTTATATCTTAAAAAAAAAGAGAAAAATATGAGAAAAATACAAAAAGAAGTGTTTAGTTGGGATACATTGTCCCAAGGTATGGTTTTGAGGGAAAGATCGCTTCTAATAAAAAACATTAGCTTTCGCTAATACTCTCAAATCCCAAGTTTCTTTTTTTTATATATATTTTTATATAAATTCAAACACACCACCACTAACACAACCCATAAATCACATCAACATCTAAACACCTCCCAACCATAAACATAAACATACGAGATGAAAAATATATACAAAGGAGCAAGATACGACCTGGCTAGTAGTACTTCGGCTGTGGAGGCCCGAAGATGGATGTCATCATGTCATTCCACTCTCCAAACCCAAATGCTCCGCTGCTGCTTCCTTGATCACCACCTGGACCAGCCTGCTGATAACTCATAGCGTGTGGATCCACCCCTTAAGAATGATGTAATGGTGGGGTGGGATACGACACACTACCATCATATGGTGGCAATGTGGTATAATCCACAACTGGCGGGTCCGCTTCGAGTGGTTGGCCCGCATGCCACTGATCATGCAAGCGTCTCTGGCGGTCGTCTAAGTAGCGATTATTCATCTCTTCTTCTCGGGCATACATATGAGCACGATTCCATTGCTCATTTCTGTCATAGCTCTGCTTCAGAGCTCTCTCCATACTCGCCCCCATAAAAGTTTGTTGATCGAAGAGCATTTGGTTGGGTTCAGTCCATTCGCCAAAAGTGGGGGGTCGCCTCTGCTCGATAATCTGGCCCATATTCCCCGAATGATCCCAATAGGGATCATAGGGCTGTTGTGCATAGTCGAATGCACTACCCACATATCCTGACTGTACTCCTGCTCCCTGAACTCCACCTGGGCCAGCGCCCCCTATCTGAGCATCAACCATGAACGTGTCTTCACGGTAGTCATCATCACCACTAACCTCTTCATCAGGCGTTTCGGGCTCATCAGCCTCGCCCGGTCGTAATGGTCTCGCATCCGCTTTCAACACTCTCCACTTTCTCCCGTCAGTTTTCAACTTATGGTACCTTTCTGTTTCCTTGTATTCCCATTCTGGTCCCAAATTTTTTATGTCAAACGGCTTAAACCTCTTATAAGAACCTTTTTCATTACCTTCAATTGCCCTATATTTCTTTAACAATGCCGTGATCAATCGGCAATGGGGTACAATTTTTCTTTCTCCGCTATTCCGGCTCAACCAAATGTTGTTCAACACTAGAAATCGGAAAAGGAACCTTGGGAGAACCATGCATCAACATATACAAGATCGGCACCTCTTGAAACCGAACCTCCATCTTATCACCCCGCCGCGGGATGACATTGTGTGTACACAAAACCAACAACAACTTTGCCTCCATTCTCAAGTTTCGTCTAAACAATTTCCCATGTGTCGTACCCGGAAGAAAAAGGTAATCCAACATTTGTTGCCATTGAGGATGTTTGTCGGGCTCGAAGTAGGGATCCTTAAGGCTTGGGTAGATGTATTGATTGGATGGTTGGTCGTCAAACTTCGCTATTCGGCGCAATAAATCATAGGACATCTCGACCTTTACCCCGTTACATGTTCCAACCAATTTCATCTTTTGTGGGGCCTTAAACGGGGGACATTCGAGTGTAGCCATCCACTCTTGAATCTGAGCATCATACATCTTCTTCACCTCATTATCATAACACTTCAAAGCTGCCCCCAACCCAATTCCTTTAACTTTGCCGTTATCCCGAACGGCCCAAAATCAACTTCCCTGATCTCCTTCTCACAAATAAACGCCTCACTCCTTTGCTTCAACTTATTCATTTGTTCGTGGAACAAGTCCTCTCGCCATTCTTCGGGTTGGTCTAGTAGCGAACCGGATGTCCAATCCGGTTTTGGACCCCTTGGAGGCGCATCCTCCTCCGAGTCTTGGTCTCCTATCCGAGCTAACCTCCTTCTCTTTGGTTGTTCTTCTTCTTGAGGTTGTTTAGACGAACTTGAACCCGCTTTATCCTTCGTTCTTACCATACCTACACACATTCATAAACCACACACAACAATTCAAGTTAGTTCAACTCCAAAATCTTCCCCTTACTTGCTTTATGTTATGGGTATAAATGTAAAAAAACCAAAAATTCATTCTTTCAAACAAAAATTCGGCATGATGTCTTTACAAATCAGAATTTTTCCAAAAAAATTTTTTCACTAACATCAAATACATTTATACCCAAACATCCCATGGCTCAATAATATCCTATCATCTATCACATACAAGCAAGTGTGTAAGCAAAAACCATAATGAAAACTTACAAACCTCAATGTACATCAAAACATGAATTGAAATTGCATACCTTGGTCTTGTAGAGGATGAAAATAACAAGTACTTCACTTTTAAGCAAAAACCCCCAAAATTTCGGCCCTAGGGTTCGAAATTCGGCCCAACAAATTTGGTTTTCTTCCAAATCCTTACCCACAATCATAATACTCGTGAAATTTTAGCCAAAATAGCCTCAAGAATCACTAAAATCGGCTAAGATTTGAAGGAGATATGAAGGTTTAGGTTGATGGAATTTAGGGTTCTAGAGAAGAAAGAAGAAAGATGGAGAAGAAGAAAGTGATATGTGGTTGGGGTTATTGATCGATATGTGTGGATGGGGATAGGTTAGAGAGTATATTTTTATTTAATGTATTATTATTATTATATTTTCGGGTTTTTTTTTTACAAACAGCGACTTCTGGCCTCCCCTTGTTACCGCTCGGTGCCGTAGCCTACGGCACCCGCCGTAGGTTACGGCGACATCTGGACAAGAAATGTGTGTCGTAAGACAGACCCCAAACGCCGTAAAGCAAAATTTTTAAACTCACCGCCATAAGCTACGCCAATGGCCGTATTGGTCGTAGCTTACGACACATACTGGGCGACTATGGCTGGTCAATTTTTTTTTTAACTTGCAAAATGTTTATGTTTTTTTTCTTTTCCAATTTTTTTTAATTTTTATTGTTTTTATAATTTTTCAAAAGCGTGTAAAATATACCCTACCCCCCGTTAAAAACCCGTGTTGTCCTCAACACTATGTTCAGGAAATTCGTACGGATTTCCCCACACTTGTTTCGAACACAAGCTTTAAACGGGACTTTATTCAAACCGAAACAAACTAAACTAAATATGTACAAACATCAAACCTGGGCCTCTTTCAAGTTTCCTCGTCATCCAATGGGCGTAAAATGTAACCCACTTTGTCAAGCTCAATATTGTTCATGTCGTTACCTTCCAAATACGGTTTGAGCCGATGCCCGTTCGCCGTTTGTTGCTTATTGGTTTGCTAATCTTGAATATCAACATCTCCAAATCTTCCCACTCTTCGGATAACGTAAGGACCCATCCATTTGCTCTTTAGTTTTCCCGCGAACATTTTCAATCTCGAATTGTACAACCACACTAACCCACTTCGAAGTTCTTCTTCCTAAGCTTTGCATCATGAACTTTCTTTAGTTTGTCTTTGTATGCGGATGCACATTTATAGGCTTCGTCTCTAATATCTTCAATCTCATTCAATTGCAACTTCCGTACCCGACCCGTTTCATCATAATCCGCATTAACAGTTTTGCTGGCCCAATGCGCTCGATGTGCTAACTCCATTGGTAGATGGCACCCCTTCCCATACACCATCCAATAAGGGATGGTACCAATTGGAGTTTTGTAGGCCGTCTGATATACCCACAACGCATCGTCTAGTTTACTTGACCAATCTTTTCTATCTGTTCTTACCGTCTTCATGAGAATCTCTTTAATTTGACGGTTGGACACTTCAACTTGTCCACTTGTTTGCGGATGGTATGGTGTAGCCACTCGGGGGTTCACATTATATCTTTTTAGCAATTTCCCGAAATTAAAATTCTTGAAATGTGAACCGCCATCACTTATTATCACCCTTGGCACACCGAATCGAGCGAAGATGTTGGATTGCACAAACTTACATACAACGGAATGGTCATTGGTCCTTGTAGCAATGGCTCCACTTCGTCACATAATCTACCGCAACCAATATGTACAAGAACCCATTTGAGTTAGGAAACGGACCCATGAAATCTATTCCCCAAACATCAAATACCTCAACCACCAAAATTGGTTGTCTGTATTTCATCCCGCTTTGATATGCTTTCAACTTTTTGACAATTGATGCAATTTCGAGCAAACTCGCAAGAATCTTTAAAAATCGTGGGCCAATAAAACCCACATGATAACACCCGATAACCCGTCTTGTTCCCACTAAAATGCCCTCCACATGCCGACGAATGAGCATGGGTCAAAATCTCTAGTACTTCAGTTTCGGGAACACTCCTTCTTATCACTTGATCGGGTCCAATTTTAAACAAATCCGGTTCATCCCAAATATATTGTTTTACTTGACTCAAAAATTGTTGTCGTCTCTTCTTCGTCCAATGATTCGGAATTGCACCCTTGGCCAAATAATTCACGTAGTGGGCATACCAAGGTGCAACAAAAGTAGAAACGGCTAACAATTGCTCATCGGGAAACCGTTCATTAATCTCGCTTGGGTCATCAACACCTTCCAATGGGATCCGGGACAAATGATCCGCAACAACATTTTCACACCCCTTTTTGTCCCGAATCTTTAGATCGAACTCTTGCAATAAAAGCACCCAACGAATCAACCGGGGCTTTGCATCCTTCTTTTCCATTAAATATCGGACCGCGCTATGATCCGAATACACGATCACCTTGCTCCCCCAAATGTAGGATCTAAACTTGTCCAAGGCATACACCACCGCTAATAATTCTTTCTCGGTTGTGGTGTAATTCAGTTGCGCCTCAGACAAAGTTTTACTTGCATAATAGATTACCACCGGCTTCTTGTCAACTCTTTGACCCAACACCGCTCCAATGGTCGTGTCGCTAGCATCACACATAATCTCAAACGGCTTCGACCAATCCGGTGGTTGCAAGATAAGAGCCTTCACCAACTGTTCCTTCAACACATGAAACGCTTGCAAACATTCATCAGTAAAATCAAATGGAACATCTTTCAATAATAAGCTACATAAAGGTTTTGTAATTACACTAAACCCTTTAATAAACCTTCTATAGAACCCCGCATGTCCCAAAAATGATCTCACCCCCTTAACATTCTTTGGTGGGGGTAGAGATGAAATTACCCGAATTTTTGCTTTGTCTACCTCCATTCCCCGGTCCGATACCCTCTTGAACCATAAAATGGCTCTTTTCCCAACTTAACACCAAGTTTGTCTCAACACACCTTTTTAAAACTTTTTCCAATTCGTCAAGACAAGAGATTCCCCGACCATGTACGAAAATATACTCATCATACATCTTTGAAATGTGGCAGGGGCGTTACATAGCCCAAATGGCGTTCGCCGAAAAGCAAATGTACCATATGGACATGTAAACCTGGTTTTGTGTTGGTCGTCCGGGTGAATAGCAATTTGGTTATAACCCGAATACCCATCCAAAAAACAATAGTATTTTTTACCCGAAAGTTTTTCAATTATTTGGTCAATGAAGGGTAACGGGAAATGGTCTTTGGAGGTAGCGGCGTTTAATTTTCTGTAATCAATGCAAACTCGCCACCCGGTGACCAGTCGGGTGGCAATTTGCTCAAAATTTGACGTGATGTCGTGGTCACAATCAAATTTAATCGAAATACTACTAATAGATAGCGGTAAGTGGGTATCGAACACAGGGAGTTTGTGGAATGTGTTATTTGGAAACTTATCTAACTTGACTAAAATTAAACTAATTGCAATGAAAGTAAAATTCAAAAGTTGGTTTGTTTGATTCTGAAAACTAAAATTAACTAATTAAATTGCAAAAGAAAAGTTTTGGTTGTAAACAAATTAGAGACGAATGACCATCTTTAGTTTCCGGTTTGCTTTGACATTTATGCTATCATTCCACTAGAAAGGACTACATAGACATAGTTCATGTGTGATTAATTGCAGTGATGAAAGGGAACTAAGTACTCAGATTCCTAGAACGTGAGGTTGTTACCCGATGATCAATCAACCCTTACTCAAGCCTAACTATACCCATGATATCTCGATTGCCAACGACACCAAGAACGTATGGTTTCTAATTAGTTTAACATAAGAATCAACAATTTACTAACACTCAATCACACACCATAACAAGCAATTCAATAAAGAAAAAGATTTTTATTCTAGAAATGAGGAATTAAACATAAAGTCTTGTGCAAACCTTCAACCAAAGATAGTCATAAAGTACTTAGCCACTCATGGCTTGAATCAACATCATAACAAAAGTCTTAATGTTCATAGGAATCACCAAACATAAAAACCAAGATCAACAAGTGTTCTTCAAGCTCCAAGTCTCCAAAAGTGCTCTCCAATTCGTGTCCCAAGTGTTGTGTAACCGAACATCCATGATTAGAGACCCATAAATCATCTTCAAAGTGGCCAATTAATGAGGAAGTTACAAAACAAACCAGACGGCGCCGTAAGCTATGGTAAGCGCAGTAGCTTACGGCGGTCAAAGTGTTCAGAAGTCAAAGCTTGGTGCCGTAAGCTACGCCAAGCACCGTAGCTTACGACGCCTATCAATTCCTTACGGCAACTGGCTACTGTCTTACGGCGGTGGCTTTTTTGAAGAAGTTGAGGCCGTAACCTACGGTAATAGCCGTAGGCTACGGCGCTGATTGTTATTTTTTTCTTGTTTCTTCATCAAATCTCTAATTTCTTCACATCTTTGACTCCCCGAACATCCAGCATCGATCTAGACTTCACAAAAACTACTCCTTGTGCATATTAACACCTGCAAATTCACACAACTAGTGATTACCAAATTCAAGCAATTAACCATAATAAGCATAGAATGTGCATAGTATTGAACCTTTTAAGGGTTGTCCTACGGACCACCCGTCAGCAGCTCATGGTGCTGCCTAATGATGAACGCTCGCGCCCCGCGTAGACCAATGGGGGTCTTACGCGGCCCGCGACAGCCCTAAAATCTGGGTTTTTAATTAAATTTAATAAAAATAAAGGTATTCGTGGCCCGTTTTCGTATACGGGGTGTATTTTAGGACATATTGGGGCATTCTAAATATTTTTAGGGTGTCGGATTATTTTAGGAGGGTTGTTATACTATGTGTTTTAATTTGATTTACTCGAATTAATTCATTAACGGTCAATAATCACAAAGCTTAGGTGCCAATCACTATCAACGTCATCGACAACGGACCATGATGCACTTTGTTACTTCGGACTAACAAATCCTATCAAAAGACAAGGCATAACTACGTGTATTCGTTTCACAAAGTCAAATTTAATCATTCATTTGACAATTCATAAATTCAATACAAACGTAGGACAATTGTCTAAAGATTCAAATGTAATTCAAGTTGTCACAAACCAAACATCAACGCATAGCAAAACCTAAATCTTACAAAAGTTTACACCGGGGTGAAACCTCCTAGGAATTAGCCGCGCATGATCGAAAGGACGATCACCGTATGTTGGAAGCTTGCTCTTGATCATCTTGGAACTTGGAGAATGATGGAAGGATGATAGTTAGGGTTTTGGTGAGTGATGGTGATGAAAGGATGGAAGAGTGGATGAACTAGGGTTTCGAATGATGATGATGATGTAATTGATGATTGATTCGATTGATAATGGATGATGATGGTGTTGGAGAATGAAGTGGTGATGATTCTTGGCTCCAAGATCAAGTTTCAAACTCAAATCAATGTGTCACTCCTGTTGATAATGTCTCCGCGGTTATGGGTGAGGGTCGAGAATACAAAGTAAGAAGAAGAAACTGGGAGCAGGAACACCAAGCCCAGTTGCAGGCTCAATGGGATGCCGAGGCGGCCCACCGGGCTAGGATGGAAAAGTTTGTGGATGAGCAGTAGTTGTTCCAAGCTCTTCAAAGATCTCAAATGGAGCAAATGGAACAACATCGGCAACAAAAAGTGGCTCGAAGACGAGCGTGGGAGGAAAATGAGGAGAGGCTCCGAATCGAGCAGAACACAAGGGAAGACCGCCGATGGAGTGCTATGTATATCGCCAACGAATTGGCAATTAATAATGCCAAGGTCCTCCATGATCAGGAACGGTACCAGAGGGATTGGTCAGCCGGCCTCCCCTACGCAGAACATTCGGGGTGGACCGACTATTCCAACCTTCCCGTTCTCCGAGGCCCCTCCGATACCCATCGCCTCATTGGCCCGAATCAGTGGGGTCTAGCTTCATCCCACCCCAGTTTCAACCGAAAGCAGAAGGAGAGCCTGGTCCCCTTGACAACTAACGGGAGATGTTTGAGGCTCTTACTAGATACCCGTACCACCCGAACCCACCAGTTGACCCGAACGAGCGATACCGGCGGTGATGGTGAGGTATGTGTTTTATTGTTGTTGTATATTTATTTTCATTAGTAATTTTTATTTCTTTAGAATTTTATTTTCCTAGTTAAATGAACGTTGTGGGTGTGTTCCCTATATAACCCTCACGAGACCTACTCGTCCTCTCGAGCTATCAGGAGGTTTAAAAGGGCTTGTTGCATACGCTAAATGCAACCGTGATTCCTACGAAAGTGAGTTAGGCTTGTTGTTGTTGTAAATTATTTTTCCACATAAATCAAAGTAAACTAACGTATGACTTGGTAATATTTTCATAAAAGTGGTAAAGCTAGGTAACTAACAAATTTTAAAGGTTGTGAGAAGCATGCTTCTACACAAGGGTTAAGATTTGTAGGTACATTATGTCCGTGGGACGACCGCTTTCTTGAAGAGAAGAAGAGCATATGAGCCTTTAACGAGAAAATCAGGTGCATACGTTTCCTTTTACCTTTGATTCTTAGTTAGTAATAAGTGGATTGTAATTGTAGTTTAGTTTTCGGGGTGAAATTTTTGGGAAATTAGCCGTGTCACATCCCTTGTGTGATTTCAAAACTCTAGTTCTTACACATTGAGGACAATGTTTACCTCAAGTGTGGGGATGGGGGAGTAAGTAAAATATTTTCGATTTTTGTCCTGTTCATTCAAATACTACACATTGAGGACAGTGTTTACCTCAAGTGTGGGGATGGGAGAAAAGTTTCAATTTTTTTTTTCAAAATGTCTTAGTCGAAAGCGATCTTAAAAGCACAAGTAACTAAGTCAACGAGGGATGACACAACCCATTTGGTCTTTTGTCATGGTCAAGTTTGAATTAATAGCATGACGGGTATTTAGCGGGTGGTTATTTGGGAATAGTCCGCCTAAGAAACTAACATATCATGCATGTCACATATCATACCCGTTATATGTGAGGTTTTAAGCCACTTTTACATCATAGAAATACATGTTTATGTTTCTTTGTTTGAGTGGACCATTAGTCACGTATTGTAGAACTTGTCTCTTTTGATACGTTTGAGACCGTAGACCAAATACAAGCACGAGAATGATTAAGGCATTAGGTAAACCTTTTCCTTTTACACCATTTATCCATCCTTACCCAAAATTTATCCCTTAGTAGCCAACTTTGAGCCTAATCCTTTCGTTTGACAACCCATTTAGCCCATAACTTTAAGCCTTTTCTTTTAAACCCGTGTGATGAAAATTCGATTATAGGAGTTATGCTTGTATAGTTGTGATTTGTTTCTTGTAAAAAAAAAATCAGAAAATATTACGAAAAAGAATGAAAAAGCATTGAGAAAAACACAAAAAGAAGTGTTAGTAGTTGTTGAATAAAAGGCGAAAGTCGTTGTCTCATAGTTAATGTTTATATTTAGTTGTGTTTAGTTTAGTGGTTTGTAATCAAAATTGAATTTTCATCACCTTAGCCACCTTAAATATCCTACTTCCTACCCTTAGCCTAGCCATGTTACAACCCTTACAAAGACCTTTTGACTTGTGCTTAGTATTTGTGTTCGGTGGTGGAGAATGATTGAGTTGCAAGCTTATGCGGGTACGTGTTCTAATCGATTTTGAGTGATTACTGTTTAAAAGTGCTAATATATCATGAAAATTAGCCAACTTGCAAACCGAGGGGAGCGAACATTGTGAGGGATATGCATGAAATGTGGGTTTCAAGGGCGGGTTAATCTTGGATAACCACTTTTAAATGATTGATCAAGTATTGCTTAAATTTGTGTTTTGCAGATTTAAGGAAGTTTAAGGCGCTTTTTGGGAGCTTTACGGGTCACCGGGATGAAAACGGGCCATCGGGATGTGAAACGGATCAACCGGGAGAGGGGAAATGAAAAAATGGGGATTTAGTTTTGCAAGCACCGTTGCCGACGCCCAAGAGGGCCGTCGGCGACGCCCCTTAGAAATTTCCGTCGGCAAATCCAACATATACACGCACCGTCGCTGACGGGGCTTCAGGCCGTCGGCGACGACGTCTCTAGCCTGACGTCGCGAAAAATGTTGTTGGGGGTTGTTAGACGGCTTATAACTCATATTTGGCCATTATTACGGGAGTTACACCTTGTTGGAGTTTTGAATCAAGTTCTTGGAGCCTAAATCTTGATCTTAATCATCACCAATCCATCTATTCTATCATCATCAACCGAATCAACTATCATCACTTTAACCCTAATCCTTTATCATCATCACCATCATCCATCCAATTTCATAATTCACCATAAAACCTAATCATTACTTTCATCCGATTCAAGGCTTCAAGATGCAAGAATTCAAGATCCTATCCATCATTGATCAAGTCCTGTTCACCATGAGCGGCTAATTTCCGAAGGTTTCACCCCGATGTAGGTGTTTGTAAGTCTAGGGTTTAAACATTGTTCTTAGCTTGATTTTGTGGCAAATTGGTTTGTATTTGAATTGATTGGTAATTGTCTTGCATTTGAACTATATTTGTGAATTGTCGAATGAGATATGAAATGTAACGCCTAGCGTCCCTAAACTATAGGCTCTTGGCAGATTTAGCCCCTATACTTTGGCCATCTATCAGTTTTGGTACCTATACTATGTGATGTGTGATACTTTTGATACATTTGAGTCTTAATGCCATGAAACTTGATTCTTGATACTTAAACTATGAGACTTGGCACTTAATCTGGATACTTGATTCTTGATGCTTAACTCTAGACACTTGATTCTTAATGCTATGAAAACTAGATTCTTTATGTTGATTATTGACACTTGATAATTGGAAATCTAGACTCTTGATTCTTGATACTTGATACTTGAGGAACTATGATTCTTGATTCTTGATACTTATTTGGTGCTTGACTCTTTAGACTCGTGAAACTTGATTCTTGGTTGAACGAGAGACTAGAGTATTGTCACTGATGAAATCTATGAAACTTGGAAACTTTGGTGTGTTAATGATGTAATCTAGTTATGTGATACTTCTACCAAACTATACACAACGCAATGCTTAATCTAACTCGCAAAACGAATCAAAGACGGGAACGCGGAAATGATGGGATTGACCAAGTGGCAATCCGATCGGATGACCACCCGATCGGATGGCCACTCGGTCGACCAGCCGCCCGATCCGTGCACACCACCTTTGTCCCTCTCCACACTATAATAGGCCTGTCACATCACCATATTCCCTAATGTGACAGTCCCACTCGATCAGACGCACATTTCCCACTTTTCTTCATTTTCTTGGCGATTTCGGTACGTTCTAGGCTAGATTCTTGTACTTTCTTGATCTACACTTCATTCTTTACGTGATTCACCTTTGAAATCACACTTTTCACCATGAAATCTCTCGAATCTGAGTTCTTGAGGATGATGTCATCATGGTGGTTGTACAAACTGCCATATGATGTCATTCCTGGCAAGATCTAGCTCGGGTCTAAGGAATTTCAGGTGTTTTGCACCAAATCTAGGCTAGATCTAGGATTTTTATAATAAAACTTAAGTTTTCATCATCTTTTCTTCAATTTTCCACTTTAAACGGTGAAGTCTGGGTCTAGAAGGACTGTAGACTTGATGGATAGTCTAGAGTGGGTTTGGAAACGGATTGTTGCCGGAGCAGATGACCATGGAACAGATTCTGATATAAACTGTTGTAGACAGACGACTGACCAGACAGGGGTGATTCCCATCCAACAGAACGGCTGTAAGATGATAAGTTTACCATTGTCTCAATACGTCCCGAGCTGTCATCGTTAATCTAGAAACTTAGAAACTTTACGAAATTACAAACGAGACAAGGATCACTCGATCGAGTGACAATCCAATCGGATGACCTTCCGATCGAACAGCCACTCGATCGGGTAACATTTGTCTAGCAAATTTAAATACTTGAGACTTTGAACCTTGGAACTTTGAAACCTTTCAACACTTGGAAACTTTTCAGAAACTTGAAACTTTGGAAACCTCGATCGAGTGACAACCCGATCGGATAGTCATCCGATCGGACAGCCATTCGACCAAGGTAACCAAGACACTTAATAACAACTTGAAACCTGAACACTTGGATGGAATGGCCACCCGATCGGACAACCATCCGATCGGACAGCCACCCGTCCCACTTACACTAAGCCACCCTATCGACTGACAATCCGATCGGATAGCCATCCGATCGGATAACCATCCGATCCAGTGACTGACCCGACACTTTGCGCAATCTCGTTATTTTGCTTGACTCTTGTCTGTTGTAATCTAATCAGGCTAATTCTAAAAAGAGCTCCCTTTGATCCAATAACAGTCTGCATTGTTAAGCAATCGCTGTGAGTATACTCGATCCCTTTTCGTTTTAAACTTTTGGGATGTAACATGTATTCTATAAACTACGAAACTTGAGAATTTTGAATCTAAACTCTATCCTATGTGTATGTGAAACTTGTGATTCTTGATTCTTGATTCTTTCTGCTATGTGACGTTTAATCCAGAGTGTGTAGTTCCGCCTTAACAATAGTAGCGCTATAGGAGGTGCACCTCTCCCATTATTCTCAGGGGGTATTGTTAGGAGGATTCTAGATGTATGACTTAGACAAATTTTGTGGTGATGTATGACTTAGTCAAATTTTGCATGAAATCTATTAATCCATATTGAAACAATAGTGTTATGGAATCTCATGAGCAATCTGAACGCTTAGTGCTCGCACCCCGATGTTTCCGCCATCGGTTGGGGTGTGACATGAAATTTGACTTTGCGAAACAAGTTTGTGCATTTATGCTTTGTCATTCAAAAGGTTTTACTTGTCTGAAGTAACGAAGTGCATTGCGGTCCGTTATACGCGTTGATAGCAATTGGCACCTAAACTTCGTGATAGAAATCCGTTAATAACATATTCAATTGAATCAGGTCTTAAACGTGTAAGAACCCTAGGATTGCAATTACTGTACCGGGTGTGAACCTTGTTTACATATCCTGTTTTAAACCATCAATTACATTTGTTGCAATTGTTTAATTCCTAGTAGTAATCGCTCCAATCAACTTTGTTAGTTTAATTCAACATCTTTCAATCAAACAAAAATCATAAAAACAACCTAGTAAACTTCATAAATTGTGACACACCTATAAAATAAATCAAGTCCATTCGCAAACCACCTACTCTTCGTGGTTCGACCCCTTACTACCACTAACTATTTGTTAAGGGTAACTTAATGGTGGAGTAGTAAAATCCAACGACCTAGGCATCAACGGAGAGTGATCCTCCAGTGATTTCTTCTGCTTCTTGATTTCGTCAATCTAACGAAGGATCCTTCCATTAGTATCGTCTTGCTGTTGCATGTATCCTTTCATATGCAAAATCAAAGTATAGAGATCACTATTAGTAGGTGTAGAGTAAGAAACAGTAGTAGCTTTTGTGAAAACGGGGGTTGTCTTTTTTGGAGCATTCTCGGCACTCTTCTGGAATGCAGGGGGAAGAAGAGGAGGTAACCGCCAGCATGGCAATTGAAGTAACTTTTCCCTGAGAAGCCATGTGATTGATGGTAATGAAGAGAAATGAACGAAATTTTTAGAATTGAAGCACCAATTGCCCCACGGTGGGCGCCAAACTGTTTTGGTCAAAAATCTGATTAAGGATAATGTAACCATTCCTTGATTGTGAGATAGAGTGCTTAACATGTTAAACAATTGAGTACACAAATATGAAATGTAAACAACGATGAACATAGGGATTTATACGAGGAAAAAGCCCTCGATCAATGACTGATCTCTGCCATAAAAAAATCTCGGGTGATGGAAACTACCGATCACCAACTATATTGCACAAAAATGATTACAACTTTGGATGATATTGAGCTTGTTACAAGAGAAATCTGGTGTGTATGAGAGCTATTTTCGAGAGAATTCAATATGCGAGTGTGTGTAATGTAGTGTTGTTATCTAATCAAGCTCAATATCCCGTTCAAATAACTCGCATATCCTAGCCAACTAACTATCCGATATTCATGCAAGCCACCCACGTTCACCAATCACGGTCATCAGCTCCATACATGTGCTCGAATAGAAGCATATTCCCTGATATTCCAGCTTTGAATAGGTCCACTTCGTAATATACCTGCGAAATGAAGCTAATGAAACAGGAAATAGTTGTTAGTTAATTAGGATAACAATAAGGATCCGTGATCCTCAGTCTTCCTGCACCATTTGCTGAGGATCAATGATTCAGGCTGATCTAAGGATACATGATCCATAATTATTAAAAATTTATCCCTAACACTAACCATAAAAGATAAACTAAACTTAAAAGCTAACTCTAAGCATATAATGCACATGTGCATACACATATAATGTACATGTGTTATACAAGTTTTTTTTTAAGTTCTTTTATACCAAAAAAGTAGCCAGTTTTTATTAAAAAAATTGTAAAAAAATTGGTATGTTTTTAAGGCTTGTTTTAGTTTTTTAGTTTTCTTATTTATATGTAGTTTTCTCATGATCCCCTCTCTCTTTCTATATATATATATATATATATATATTGATATAATGATATAACATTTTTTAAAACTGTTTGTATTGGTAGGCCTGTAAACGAACCGAACGAATACAAACATAGGCATGTTCGTGTTCGTTCATTTAACTTTAACCGAACACGAACATATAATCGAACACATTTTTTGTTCGTGTTTGTTCATTAATAAATCGGACATGTTTGTGTTCGTTTATGTTCGTTCGTTTAAAGCCTAAACGAACAGTTCACGAACATAAACAAACATAAATTAACATGATTGAACAAACACAAATGAACGTAACTGAACAAATATAAACAAAAACAATTTAACATTAGTGAACATAAACAAAGAAGCCTAATATATATTACAGTTTATCCGAAAACACATCTAAATTTGGGTTCATAGATGCTAAAATTAGGTAGGTTTATATATTAATATTAAGTAACGATCTAAGAAAAATTTTAAAATGTCATTTTTACTAGAAAACTTAATTACTAATTAGTTATATTTATATAAATAGTTAGAAAAACTAATATTCATATAAATATAACTATTTATGTATTTACTAAAATTTAAGCGAACGTTTACGAACATAAACGAATGTTCACAAACGTTAATGAACGAACAGAAGGTGTGTTCATGTTCGTTCATTTAATTAAACGAACAAAATTTTTTGTTCTTGTTTGTTTGTTTATTAATAAACGAACTTCCCGCTGAACAAGTTCACAAACAGTTAATGAACGTTCGGTTTGTTACAAGCCTATGTATTGGGTTCGATCTTGTTGGTTGTGTTGGTATTAGTTTTTAACTTTTTTGAGTTGGTTCTACTTGTGATGATTTTGAAATTGTATGTGCTAACTGGTTTCAATACTGTTTGTGCTAATATCTAACCAGTTTGTGTTGGTTATGACTGCGCTAGTTTCGAACTGCACGTGCTGTTATGCTAGAACGATAGATGAAAAATAATTTTTGACTAAAGAACAATAGTTTTAAGATGGAGATTGAGGGACAGTGGATGGAAAACGATTTTCCTATTGAAAAATATAATATGCGAAGTGTAACTAAACAAATTCAGTTAACATATTACAGAGATATCCATATAACTAATAGGACTAAAGTTATTAGTCTACCCTTTTTTAAAAAACTGATCAGATATTATATCAAATTTATATTGATTACTACTGTTTTTTTATTAAAATAGTATTTTAATTTGACCATCCTCTAGTATTATATATACTAGCAGGATGTCCGCGCAATGCGGAGGGGGCGATACATCACATTGCGATACTCGTTTTTTGTAGTTTTCTTATTCATATAATATTTATTGTAGCATCATTGTGATAGATATACATCAAAAGCAAAGTAATCAGGTAATCCATTTCATTGTGTTGTGCATGGTTTGGTTATTATTCTCAACTGAAACCAAAACCAAAGTCATAGGTTAGTCTATTTATTAACCAATCGATTTTCGGTTACTCACTTCGGTTTATTCGGTTAGATTAACGGTTTTTTGTTTGGTTCATTTAATTTCAGTTAATAGCAAAAACCAAACTTGGGCTAAAACTTTTCTTATAAATACATGAAATGAAAGTATAAACGTATGAAATGGAGATATAAAATATGAAATATATGAACTCGAGGTATAAAAGCTAGAAATATATGAAAATATGAATGATTCTCTTCGGTTAAGCTAATTTTGGTTAAACGAGAGTACAAAAGAGTTGATAATCGGTTTTTGATTAATTCAGTTTTTGGTTGATTTCGGTTCGGTTTCGTCTATTTTCGGTTTAGTTTAGGTTAACGATATAGTTTTTGCTCACTGATAACCGGTTTTGGTTAATAACCGATAGGTGCACGTATGATGCGGTGGGAAACACAAACACTGCCACGGTGTACATTGTTCGATTGGTTAGATTATTATCCTCAACTGAAATCGAGGTCATCGATTAGTCTATTTTATAAACCAATCTGTTTTCGGTTAATTGGTTTGTTTTTTTCTGTTAGATTAATGATTTTTGGTTTGATTCATTTATTTTCGGTTAATAGCCAAAATCAAACTTGGGCTAACACATTTGATTAGATATACATGAAAATTAAGTATAAATACATGAAATGGATGTACAAATACATGAAATGGAGGTATAAATATATAAAATGGGGGTATAAATATGAAATACATGAACTGGAGGTATAAAAGCTAGAAATATATGGAAATATACGAATGGTTCGGTTCAGTTAATTTTGGTTAGATCAGGGTACAAAAAAAATCGATAACCGTTTTTGGTTAATTAGGGTTTCGGTTAATCAGTTTTTAGTTAATTTAGTTTTTTGTTGATTTCGGTTCGGTTTCAGTTAACGATTAAGTTATTACTCACTCTTAGACAATGTTAATCACATAACATATCAGTTTTTCTAATTAAAAAAAATATAGCATTACTATACTCAAATTACATAAAATAAAATACTCGTTTATATAGTGTAATTTAAAAAAAAATAGCGTCCCAAAAAGTTATGACCCTTTAAATGTCGTGGGGGTTAGTTTTTTATAAGGGGATAAACTGTAACTACTAACTAATTATCTATAATTTTATTAAAGATGAGGGATTAAAGAGCAATCTACATGAGATGATCAAATGGATGGTATTTAATCACTTGACATTTTGTAGCTATTAGACATTCTGAGATATGACTAAGTACGTTGGACTTTAATCACTTATACACTAAGGGATCATCTACTTGTATCTTTTAATCCACACATCAATACTGAACAAGACAACTATCAAAACGTCGACAAACATGAGTAGGTCGTCACGGTACTTTTGGATTTTTTTAAAACATTATAGTTTATAAGATATGACAAGCGTACGTAAAAGAATTAAAAGTTTGTGGTCGAGAAGGAAAAGTGTAACCAATTACCTATAATTATGTTAAAACTCAGTGATTTAAGTGTAATAAGATAAGTGACTAAAATATAATTGTTGTCTAAGAGACCAATTTACCCTCATTTTAGGGGTGTATTTACAAATTAAGAGGGAAAATTTCTTATTTTTTGGGTATCTTAAAATGTTCATCTCTCATGCATTATAATATAGTATAGATAATTAAACAAGTTGTTAGCTACAGTGTTAATAAAAAAAATTACAAAAGTGCCCTTAACACATAGAAGCTTTAGTTTTAAGTTTATTATATGCTAGAATGCCATTTAATCAACTCTAAGTTTATTATTTGCTAGAATGTCATTTAATCAACTCATCATATAGGTTACCTTTGACTTTTTCTTTCCTTCTGCCTTTCATACATGGACACATCTACAAGTCGATCACGTATCTTTGCTCACCGGCGATCTCAATCGTCGGGCGGGTGAAACATCGAGTAACTCGCCATATTGCCACTGAATACCAGTCTCCAATGAAGACCGTCCGATTTGGTGTAGGCCTCCGCACGGTGCCATCTGCTATGATTTGCATACGACTAGGGGCGGACCTAGCATATAAGAAGGGGCAACCTCCGCTACGGCTTGGCGTTCCGGCGTTAGTGTAAAATTAGTGTAAATTTTGAAAAAATTTGACGTTTTTACGATTTCGTTACGGCTTTTTTATAAAACGTTACGGCTTGGCGGATTTTCTAGATCCGCCACTGATACGACCAACACGACGTTCTGGCGAGGCTGTGATTTAAAGAAAACCATAACATTTTGGAATATGTTTTTGAGGACATACTCACCGGCACCGGCAAAGTTTCTTAACTTAATAGCTGCTCCACGGTCGACGTCATCTTCACACATTTCCAAGTGTTCGTCGTCCATGTGATCTAGATTGATTTGTGTTATGGAAATTGGGATATAAATGGTGATGATGGATGTGATGGTGAGGTAACAAGATAGTGTTTAGAGAGAAAGAAATGGGATAGTTTACGGAGAGAGAAAGAAAGAGTCGGCTTAATTATGACTATGCTTTTATATATTCACATAAACCAATCCATTTCAATAAAAGGAAAGGTGTTTAAAATATATAATTCCTACGTAAGAATTTAATTTTAACAAAATTAAGTAGTATGTCCATATATGCGTGCTTTTTTATTTTATATATATTTTATTTGAACCGAATATTAACATCGATATCGATAATCAATATCAAATGTTGTCGCAACCCTCGTCCCTTAATTACCCGGGAACGGGCGGTAGCGGCTATTTTCGGTGGTATCGATATTTATCATTTTGGAAGTGGAATTTACATCAGAACCGTAGTTAGGAAATATTATATCAGAGTAAAATACCACGCTTTTAATATATTAAACACATGGGAAAATCCCAAGTTTCAAGTACACACATTTTTCATAGGGATAAACTCTATTTTATTTAAATAAAACATCTCTTTATTTTAGGTAACTTTATAGCCACTTTTCCAAGTCTTCAGTGCTGTCCAGCTAGCTTTTATTTGGCTTTCACATTTTGTTACCTGAAACGCGTTTAAAAACATTTTGTCAGTGGGAAATACTGGTGAGTGAATCCCAGTTTAATCAAGTTAAGTAAAACCATTGTACAGTATTGAGGGCAGTCGCGCAATTACATTTGTTTCCATCTACTTTAATTACCACCCACGGTACTTTCAACCCGACTTGTGGTCATGTTACTACTCACAATGTAGTAACAAATTTTTTATACAAAACCCCAACATACCGACGATAATTGTAGAATACAAATACTAAAACACTGTTTAATATAATGTAAATCATTTGAGGTTTTGTAAAAACAATTTGCAAAAAGGAGATTACTCCCATTGCTGTCTTAGGGTTTTCTTTAAGGATTTCCTGGTGATTATCTAGAAATTACACAAATGCACACGCGTTAGTATAATAACCCAATATTTACATTAGTAATACCCTCCCTGAGACGGCATTCCAACGACTATGTCGGGCAGAACCACGACATCCGTTACGAAACCCTGGATCAATCGGGCAGCGTATCTAATACGTAACCAGGGTTATGATACTAACAACGAGGCAGGGCTTCGCTAATTAGGGGGTATTTACCCGAAAATTACTTCTACACTTATGAAATTCGAGAGAGAAAATTGTGAGCGAGTTCGTATGATCAGCCGATCCCCTCTATTTATAGTGTTTGTCTGACACTTTGTCGCACCCCGCGAAGGCTGTAGCCAAGGTCTACGCGGCCCGTGACGTAGGCTGGGTAGGCCCTAGCCTGGCCCAGTCACTGATTTAGCTTCGACACACGTCCGACACGTGGCAGCACCGGGATGCGTCCTGGTGACGAGCTGTCGCGCCCCGCGTAAGATCCCTAAGGGGTCTTCGCGGCCCGCGAGCGACACTATTTTCTGGTTTTTATTTTATTTTAATTATATAAGGGTATTTGGGCTCGGTTTTCGCAATTAGGGTGTATTTTAAGACATATAGGGATACTTTAAATATATTAGGGGTGTCGAAAATTAGTTAGGTGGGTTGTTATATCCTCCCCACCTTGTTTTAGAACGCGTCCTAGAGATCTAATGGAACAGGTGTGGATATTTCCTTTGCATTTCTGATTCAAGCTCCCATGTGTATTCTGGTCCTCTTTTGGAGTCCTATTTCACTTTGACCAGAACTAGTCTCTTGTGCTTGAGGTTCTTAATTTTCCTGTCTTCAATCTGTAAAGGCTTCTACAAATTTAAGTTGTTCATTTATCTCTATATCCTTAAGAGGTACTATAAGTGATTCATCAGCTAAGCATTTCTTGAGATTAGATACATGAAATACATCATGTATTACTGCCATTTCCTCTGGCAGTTATAGCTGATAGGCTACAGGTCATATTCTTCTAATAATCTCAAATGGTCCAACATACCTGGGGCTTAGCTTTCCCCTTTTGATGAATCTTACCACTCCTTTCCAAGGAGAGACTTTCAATAACACTTTGTCTCCTACCTGAAATTCCAATGGCTTTCATCTGTTATCAGCATAACTTTTTGTCGGTCACGTGCTGCTTTCATTCGTTCATTGACTTGAATGATTTTGTCGGTTGTTTCTTGCACTATCTCAGGTCCGGATAGTTGCTTTTCTCCAATTTCTGCCCAACAGACTAGGGTTCGGCACTTTCGTCCATAAAGTGTTTCGAATGGTGCAGCGTTGATACTTTTGTGATAGCTGTTATTGTAAAAAAATTCTATTAATGGTAACTGATCGTCCCAATTACCTCCGCAATCAATTAAACAAGCTCTAAGCATGTCCTCCATTGTCTGAATTGTCCTTTCGTTTTATCCGTCCTTTTGAGGATGATAGGTTGTGCTTAGATTCAACTTGTTTCCCATTGCTTTTTGGAAACTTGTCCAAAAATGAGAGATAAACGGCTATCTCTATCAGAAACAATTGATAAAAGAATTCCATGTAATGAAACTATTTCATTTACATACAACTTAGCTAATTGTTCCATACTGAAAGTTTCCTTCATAGGTAAGAAATGAGCTGACTTAGTTAGCCTGTCTACAATAACCCAGATTGTATCATTACCTTTCCTAGTTTTGGGTAATTTGGTAACAAAATCCATTGTTATCAATTCCCATTTCCACACTGGCATTTCTAACTGCTGCAATAAACCTGAGGGTTTCTGATGTTCAGCTTTAACTTGCGAACAGGTTAAACACTTAGAAACATAAGCTGTTATATCTTTTTGACATTGCATCAATACACATCCATAACCTAACTTAGAAGCGTCACAATAGACTACAAAGTTTTCAGTTCCTTCTGGTAACGCTTGTATGGGTGCATTGGTTAGTCTTTGCTTAAGAATTCTAAAGGCTTCTTCTTGTTTTGGTCCCCATTCAAACTTAATAGATTTACAGGTTAGCTTAGTTAAGGGAATGGCTATTCTATAAAAATCTCGAATAAATCTTCTATAATAACCGGCCAATCCTAAGAAACTTCTAACCTCAGTTGATGACTCAGGGGTTTTCCATTTGGTAATTGCCTCGATCTTGGTGGGATCTACATGAATTCCTTCATGATTGACTAGATGTCCAAGAAACTGTACTTGTTCTAACCAAAACTCACACTTTGAAAATTTTGCATAAAGATTTTCTTTTCTCAATAGACTTAGAAGTGTGTGCAAATGCTTTGCATGCTCCTCTTTATTCTTAGAGTAAATGAGAATATCATCTATAAAGACTATTATGAATTTATCCAAATATGACTTACATATTCGGTTCATCATGTCCATGAATGCGGCTGGGGCATTGGTTAAACCAAATGCCATGACAGTAAATTCATAATGGCCATACCTTGTTCTAAATGCGGTCTTAGGAATGTCATCTTCCTGTACCTTTAATTGATGATATCCTGACCGTAAATCGATTTTTGAGAAAAATCGAGCTCCTTGCAACTAATCAAACAAATCATCGATTCTCGGTAATGGATACCGATTTTTAATCGTGACCTTGTTCAATTCGCGGTAGTCAATGCACATATGCATTGATCCGTCTTTTATCTTAACAAATAAAATTGGTGCTCCCCATGGTGATGAGCTTGACTGTATGAATCCTTTCTCCAACAATTCATCTAATTGTTTCTTCAGTTCCTGCATTTCTGTGGGTGCCAAATGGTAGGGTGCTTTGGCAATCGGTGCTATTCCTTGTAGTAGATGAATTCTGAATTCAACTTCCCTGTCCGGTGGTAGTCCTGGTAATTCTTCTGGAAACACATCTGGAAACTGAGATACTACTGGAATATCTTTCAGTTCTTTTCTTTTAGTGTTGGTGATTATAGAAATCAAATACACTAATGACCCTTTTCTTATATAACTTGTTGTTTTCATGACAGAGATGAATTTTGTGGATCTAGAGGGCTTATCTCCTTTAATTGTGATCTTTTCACCCCTTGGTGAATTTACTTGGATTGACTTTTGATCACATAAAACACTGGCTTTATTGGCTATTGACCAATCCATTCCTAATACAACATCAAATCCTGCCAGATTCATTGGATAAAGGTTTGCAATAAACTTTTGATTTAAAAATTCTATTCTTGCTCCCTGCAAGATTTCAGAAATCTTAATGGTTTCTCCATTTTCTATCTCTACTAGACATTCTCGTGGGAGTTTAATTAATGGTTGATTGAGAAGTTTGCAAAATGAAGTATTAATAAAACTTTGGTTCGCACCAGAGTCAAATAATACTTTAGCAAAAACATCATTAACTAAAAACGTACCGGCTATCACGTCCGGGATCGTCTTTGCTGTAACAACTCTCATCAAAACTATTATTTCTTATTATATTTTGTCTAATAGGAAACCATAATTGAGACCCCCAAGTGATCCTGCATAAACCCTAAAAATTTCAGAACAATTGAAATTAGGATCAGGGCCCCTAAAACTCAAAGGGGGGGGGGGGTATTCCCTAATCAGAATTATCTTCATAATTCGTTGTCAAAATCAAATTTCTACGAAACGTCGACTCAGCAGGCCTAAGCTGGTTACCAAGCATGCCTACCCTACTTTGGTATCCCCCGCGACACGCGACAGGTCCAGGGGATCCTGTCGCGACACGCGGGCGGGTCCAAAGTGGGGTATAAATACAGGGGTTTGGGGTTTGAACAGTTCACTTGTTTCGACGTTAAAATTCAATTCATGCTACGATATATCGTCCATTTACTATAAAAACACACACACGAACACGAAACGATGCCGCAGAAACAGGGTAATAACTCGATCGCTGATACGATTCAATGTCCGATCGATTGAAACTATCCGATGAATATTTAAGTTCTGCTCAAATTAGGGTTTATACTTTGTCATTCGTCGTGAATTCGATGGATGTTTAAGTATCGCACTTTGTCATTCGTTGTGAAGGTTTTAATCTCGTGAGTTATCGTAAATGCTGTATTAGTTACTAACCTAGTTCGTATGCATTGTTATTTAAATTAGGTTAACAGGCTAATCAGTAGGCTAAACTATGTCCGTGTAATCTGCAATGTGAGTCATTCTCTTTTTACCAAATTACTTTCAAAATCATGATTGTTTTCAAAGTTATAATTACAGGGATTAAGTCTTTGTAATCTCCAAATTACAGCCGGTATATGGCGTTTTGTATACATTACTTGATAACCGTCACCATTGGACAACGGGTTAGCCAAGGGATGATATGACCATAGTCACAGACACCATTGGACAACGAGATAGCCAATAGGTGGTCGAGTGACAAATACCGTGGGTAGATGGTTGATATATAGAAACATTGTAATCGCTCTTAATACTGTAAATTATAACAAAGCGTCGTTTTTAGTAAAAAGAATGATTCACCAGTATTTCCCTGTTGACAAAACCTTTTTCAAACATGTTTCAGGTGATCTGTTGTGATCCAGGAAAAAGTGCCGTGAAGCACTACAAGCTTAAGGAAGTGGCTCAATATAAATAAAGAAACATGTTTTGTAAACTAAAGATTTCCCAGTGAAATCACTCTATTGTAAATTACGGGGTTTATCCCTAATTATGAAAATAATCGGGCATTTCAAGTTTTAAAGATCCTGTTAAAATCTTCCGCTGTCACATTAATTAATAAATACCACGGGTTCCTGTCCCGCGGCTTCTGACCGGGTCAAACCGGGGCTAGGGCCGTGACATTTGCTTCTTCCGCAGTCAGAACAAATGCCCTAGCATTCTTAATAATCTTCTTGTTCATGGCTGGAACTAGTTTTGGACAGTTCGGCTTGATATGACATTTTTCTCCACAGTTGAAGCACATTCCATTATTAGGTTTCTTCCTACAATCTTATTCCTTGTGTCCTGGTATCTTGCAGAAATTGTAGTAAGTGGAGCATTTTCCCGAATGCTTCTTCTTGCAGGCCTTGCAGTAGGGTGCAGAGGTAGAACCTACATTTTTCCCACGGTTGGAATTTCCATAACGAAATTCTTGGGTAAGCCTTTGAGCTAGGCTCCTCCTCTGGTCTTCTTCTCGTGTACGTACTAACTCATCTGTCAAGGTATTTGCTAGTTCTACAACTTCTTCTATAGTTCGAAGTCTAGCCGCCTTGACTACATACCTAATCTCACTTATTAATCCCCAGATGTAACGGGAGATTAATATTGGTTCTGGTGATTCAAAGGTTGGTACTATTCTAGCATATTCAAAGAATAACGTAGTATAACGCTTACTATCCACTCCAGTCATTCTAAGGTTTAAGAACTTATTTGCTATATGTTCTTTTTCATTAGGAGGGCAGGATTTCCTTTCTACTATGTTCTTAAATTCCTCCCATTCCATATTGTAAACCCTGTCACTTCCCCTAGACTGGAGGATAGTGTCCACCATTCTAAGGCTGAATTCTTAAACAGATTGGAAGCAAACATTATCTTATCCTCTTCTGCGCACTTGCTTATTTTTAAGACAGCCTCAGTCTTTTCTATCCAGCGTAAAGCTGCAACGGCCCCTTCATTGCCCGAGAATTCCATTGGTTTACAATACCAGAATTCTTTATAAGAACAACCATAAGACATGTTTCTTCTTCTTTTGGGAATGGGCACTTGAAGTATGGGTCCATTGTTTACGCTATGTTCTGGTTCAGTTGGTCGTTTACTGCCATGATCACTTTTGTTTTCTGCTTTCTTAACCGTTTTAATAATATATGGCATTGCATCTATTATTCCTTGTACCACTATGTGTTGAATGGCACTGTTATCCACTGGGTTTCCATTATTATCGTGGTTCGGGTTATCGTTATTCGGGTTATTGTCATTCTGGTTTTCCTAGTTCACTTCGTTGTCCATCTGAATTTTAAACATTTGCCACATATTAATATCACAAGATAATATTTAATCAATCACACAACACGCATATTGATCAAAATCGTCGAGCATTGCGACTTACTCTTTCTTATATATTATGCATCTAATACAAACTGAAACTGGAAATTAAAATTACAATACTATTATGTATCCATAGCTATTATCTAGATATATATATATATATATATAATTTTTTTCAAACATACACACATATTATATATTATTATTATTATTTTATTATTATTACTATTACTATTACTATCACCATCACTGATATGGGTTCATCCAGAATTTCATATTACGCTCGTCATACTTCCAGACGAGTCGTTCTCCGATCTGCCTCATCCTGTCACTACCTTCCAAAATCTCCTCACCAAAGGTTCAGAGTTCTTGCACATTCTCTGCACTCATTGGGGGCGCAGGGGCTGGTACTGGGTTTGGGAACGGGGGCATGGGTTCTTGGTAAGGATAAGGATTCTCTAGAATTTCCCTAATGTATTGGTCATTATCATAGTAGGGATCCAGAGGGTCCAAATCTAGGTAGGCTGCTAGGTTTGGCATGGGTTTGTCTTCTTGTATGGGGTAGCGTTGCTGGTAATCCCTATGGTCGTCAAACCACGGGTCGTAGTTTGGGTCTAAGGGATTGGGTGCTGGTATTCTAGGTATCTCATCTGGGTTGAAATCAGGTATTGGGATTTGATTTTCTGGATTGTTCTCAATTTCCATTGGCTGGGTGGGAAACAGTGGTAAGGGCTGGGATGCTATGAGTTGCTCCAGGTTAGGGTCGGCAGCTGTGGTTGCTAGGATATGAAAATTTGCTAGACTCCTATTGAGCATATCCTAGGTGTGAGCATCTGTTTCTCTCTTGGCGGCTGCTACAGCACGCTGTTGTTGTAACTATTTCATTCTCTTCCTACGTTCATGCGCTCCCCTACTGAACCATCCTCTCTTTTTAGAAGGGAATGACTCTTCAGACTGAGCCTTAAACACGAATATCTCATCTTCATTATCAGTTGGATACCCTAAGAGGGCAGGCTGTGAAGAAGTGCCTTCGCTCCTAAGTGAGCTGGACAACTGACGGTAGGCGTCGGAAGGTCCTTGGTCACTCATACTGTAAACTAACAAATAGTCAAATAACACACAATGATAATATACAGATATGCACGTATTTCCGCAATTTATTTCCTAACATATTGAATAATATCTTGGTGTCAGCAGAACACTTCTATGGCTGAATCAGTGGCTTAGCTCTGATACCACCTTCTGTCGCAACCCCCGTCCCCTAATTACCCGGGAACGGGCGGCCGCGGCTATTTTCGGTGGTATCGATATTTATCATTTTGGCAGCGGAATTTACATCAGGACCGTAGTTAGGAAATATTTTATCAGAGTAAAATACCATGCTTTTAATATATTAAACAAATGGGAAAATCCCAAGTTTCAAGTACACACATTTTTCATGGGGATAAACCCTATTTTATTTAAATAAAACATCTCTTTATTTTAGGTAACTTTATAGCCACTTTTCCAAGCCTTCAGTGCTGTCCAGCTGGCTTCTATTTGGCTTTCACATTTTGTTATCTGAAACGCGTTTAAAAACATTTTGTCAGTGGAAAATACTGGTGAGTGAATCCCAGTTTAATCAAGTTAAGTAAAACCATTGTACAGTGTTGAGGGCGGTCGCGCAATTACATTTGTTTCCATCTACTTCAATTACCACCCACGGTACTGTCAACCCGACTTATGGTCATGTTACTACTCACAATGTAGTAACAAATTTTGTATACAAAACCCCAACATACCGACGATAATTGTAGAATACAAATACTAAATCACTGTTTAATATAATGTAAATCATTTGAGGTTTTGTAAAAACAGTTTTCAAAAAGGAGATTACTCACATTGCTGTCTTAGGGTTTTCTTTAAGGATTTCCTGGTGATTATCTATAAATTACACAAATGCACACGCGTTAGTATAATAACCCAATATTTACATTAGTAGTACCCTCCACGAGACGGCATTCCAACGACTACGTCGGGCAGAACCACGACAGCCGTTACGGAACCCTGGATCAATTGGGCAGCGTATCTAATACGTAACCGGGGTTATGATACTTACAACGAGGCAGGGCTTCTCTAATTAGGGGATATTATACCCGAAAATTACTTCTACACTTATGAAATTCGAGAGAGAAAGAAATTGTGAGCGAGTTCGAATGATCAGCCGATCCCCTCTATTTATAGTGTCTGTCTGACACTTTGTCGCGCCCCGCAAAGGCTGTAGCCAAGGGCTACGCGGCCCGTTACGTAGGCTGGGTAGGCCCTAGCCTGGCCCAGTCACTGATCTAGCTTCGACACACGTCCGACACGTAGCAGCACTGGGATGCGTCCTGGTGACGAGCTGTCGCGGCCCGCGAGCGACACTATTTTCTGGTTTTTATTTTATTTTTAATTATATAAGGGTATTTGGGCTCGGTTTTCGCAATTGGGGTGTATTTTAAGACATATAGGGATACTTTAAATATATTAGGGGTGTCGAAAATTAGTTAGGAGAGTTGTTATAAATGTCGTATCTATACCATAACAAACTGAATCAATACCGATTGAATTTTCAAACATATCGACCGAATTCCGTCGCAATGCATCACTACTTGTTTTAAATATAAATATCTAACTATTGTTCTTTTGATTTGACCACTGTTGTTCTAAATATAATATCTAATTATTTTTCTTTTCTACTACATCTTTTTTAACAGCAATTTTTTTTATTCCTTGTATCTAGGACTTGAATCTAAAACTTCTTTCTTTAAAGATGTTTAAGTTTTGACAATTAACCACCACCCCATTGGTCTCCTATTACATCTCCCATTGGTCTCCTATTACATCTAATTATCATTGAGACATTATCTACTGAAAATGAAAATTGATTATATATTAATGTCAGTTTAAATGTTCTAAATATAATATCTAACTATTTATGTCGAGTTAGATTATGGGTATGTTTGGCAAAATTTGTTGGTGGCTGGTGGCTAGAAGCTGGTAGCTAGTGGCTGGTAGCTGATAGTTATAGCTTGTAGCTGTAGCTTTTTAGATATATTTGGTGTTTTGTAGAGTAGCCGGAGCTTTTAATAAAATGTATAAAATGACCAAAACGGACATAACAAAAAATTTAAAAAGTTTATGCATTAAAAAGTTTATTATCTTTAGAGGTTAAAATAGTCATTGGGTAAATTACTCTTTGAGTCCCTGTGTTTTAGGGGTTTTAACCACTTGAGTCCAAAATCAAAATGTTTAACGCCCTGAGTCCGTATAACCACTTTTCTTAACCATTTGAGTCCAAATTTCTAACACAGTTAAAATTCTGTTGTTAAGTTTTGTTAAATGACCAAATTACCCCTATAATTAAAAAATAAGAAAAAATTATTTAGATTTTTTTCTCTCTCTCTTATACATCTCTCTTAATAAAAAAATTTGCAACTTTCTCTCTCATATTTCTCTCTCTCTCTAAACAACCTCCGTCCTCTCACCATCTACACTACACCACCAAAACACACAGTACCATCAATGGCTTAAACACCACAAATTCTTGTATCAATTCCTCCAATTCACACAACAAAATATGAAACCTTTCTTTAATCCCCTCAAACTCACATGCCTACACAATCCAAATTCCTCAATTTATCCGCTAAATTGATCACAAACCAGCAATATTAATCACCACCCACAAATAATTCACCCCAACCTGCACAATTATGGCCCCCAAGAAGCTCTACGACAGCTTCTCCAGGACCCTAATCGATGAGGTCCACAAATGGGGATCCATGAAACAGATGGCTGTCAGTTTACACTGCATGTTGGATTTTGGGTCCGTACAATCAGTGGCGAACCTAGGAATTTTTTCCTGGGGGTGCTGAATATTTTCAAAAATTTTAGGCCCCTAGCTGTATAAAAATATCGGTTCATAGCGGGTCGGGTCGGATCATGTAAGACAAAAGAATATCAAACTAAAATTTATAAATCATCAAAAACACGTCAAACGTCATTATAAATTACAAAAGTATTTAAAATTGTGCCCTACATGTTTTTTTTTAAATATATCCAAAATATCATCTAAAGATACTAAACACGCCATAAGTTCATTACATTCTTACTCATTGTTCCTAACACATATAATTTGCTCCATAAGTTCATATAACAACACTAAACGCTTAAACAAAATGAACAATCATGTTCAACCATAGCCCATAACTTTCAATTATATTTTTAAACATTCAAGCCCTAATATTAAATGTTGATTACTTGTAACTAATCATTTAAACAAAAAAGCTATAAATAAAACAACAAAATCATTTAACTTCAAGTCTAGAAAAACAAAAAAATCAAAAAAATATTAAACCCTTGCACATCTATATTTTCTCCTAATAATCATCACATAAAACAAAATAAAAAATAAATAAATAAACCATACTAGTTCTATATTGGAATTCAGACGTAATATGGGTCGGTCCAACCGGAATTTTGGTTTTTCCGGTAAAAAAAAGTCACCAGGTCGTGAGAAGTGGCGTCAAGTCGCTGGGAGTTTTTTTGGGGGCGGGATTTGGAAATGGAATGGGTGGATGGGTTTGGGTTATTTTATTTAGTTCAAATTTCTTTAGCTTGGGTTTGGGCTTGTGTTAATAAAAATTGATTGCAGATTGGGCTTTGATTGGATTAAATAATTAAGTGAATAACTGGTTAATAATTATTTTTTTTCTAAGTGGGGCGGTTGAAAATTTCAAGGGGTGCGAGTGAAAAATTCCAATGGGTGCGGTCGGGATTTCCGGCGAAAAATAACACTAAAAAATATTTTTTCATGGGATGCGCCAACCCACCCTTGGCTTAGGGTGGGTACGCCCCTGCGTACAATCGGAACGTAATATGATCTTAGCGGCTCAATTTCATCACAGAGAACTCCATGTTCGGATCGATAGACGTGCAATTGAACTCGAATCGTTTCCTTATGGGTTGTCTGAAAAGCCTGATGTTGTTAAAGTATGTTTAATTTTCATAATTGGCTTCAGTTTGGTTATGATTTTGGGTTTTTATGTTGTGGGTTTTGTTAAAGTTGTTATTTTTATCATGGGTTTGTGGTAAAATTTGGATTGTTTCGTATAACTGACATCAATTTGGTTGTGATTTTGGGTTTTTTCTATTGTGGGTTTTGTAAAAGTTATTATTTTTTTATCATGGGTTTGTGGTAAAATTTGGATTTTTTAATATAATTAACCTCAATTTCGTATTGATTTTGTTTTTTTTTTTGTTTTTACTTTTGTGGGGTTTGTAAAAGTTGTTATCTTTATCATGGGATTGTGGTAGAATTGGAATTTGGGTATGTACAATGATCATGACATTATGTCCTTGAAACACATGCATCTTTATGTTAGAACAGTGAATTGAGGGTTCAAGAACAAGTATTTTTTTCTTAGGGAGTTGTTCAATGTGTCTGCAAATTCTGTTTTATGGGTTTTGATTATGTTTAATGGGTAAAGATCAAATAGGAAGTTAATTTTCACTAGGAAGGATAGGAAGCCATAGGATTATGACATGTGGTAAATTTTAAAATAAAGAGAAAGGGTATTTTAGTCAATCCAACTCCTTCTTCTTCCTTTTTCAAAACCCAGTAAATTCAAAAACCCATCATTTTCAAAACCCACCATCTTCAACTATTTCTTCACTTTCAAGAACAAGTATTTTTTTCTTAGGGAGTTGTTCAATGTGTCTGCAAATTCTGTTTTATGGGTTTTGATTATGTTTAATGGGTAAAGATCAAATAGGAAGTTAATTTTCACTAGGAAGGATAGGAAGCCATAGGATTATGACATGTGGTAAATTTTAAAATAAAGAGAAAGGGTATTTTAGTCAATCCAACTCCTTCTTCTTCCTTTTTCAAAACCCAGTAAATTCAAAAACCCATCATTTTCAAAACCCACCATCTTCAACTATTTCTTCACTTTCTATCTCAATAATCACTACATTATAGTGCGATTTTCATCACAAATCAATGATTCAGAACCCGATCAACGTGTTCTTCAGCTTTTTTTGAAGAAAACCCAGTTTAATTTCATAAAAAAATCTCGTTTTTTCCGGTGATTTTGGAGATAATCACTCGATTCGTTCGATTCAAGCGTTGATAAGTGTTTCAATCATTCAAAATTCATCAATTGTTGAAGAAACCACTTCGATCCATGTAAGAAATTCTTTAATTTCATTTTTACGATCTGGGTTTTTGATTTACTTATTGCGTTTTACGATCATGGCGGGGGTCCGGGGGCGGCAGCCCCCGGTAGCGGGGTCCCAGGGGCGGCAGCCCCTGGCGGGGTCCAAGGGGCAGAGCCCCTGGCTGGGGTTGACAATAATTCGTAGACAATTCAGACAGTTCACAGTCCCAGACAGTTCCCAGACAGTTTTATATGTCCATTGCGTTTTAGAAATAAGAGTGTTTTCACAGTCTCAGACAGTTCCCAGACAGTTTCAGTCCTTTCTGGCTATTGCGTTTTAGAAAAAAAACATATTTTTAAGTGTTTTTAGTCATTGCGTTTTAGGTAAAACACATTTTTGAAGTGTTTTTAGTCATTGCGTTTTAGGTAAAACACATTTTTAGGTGTTTTCAGTCCATTGCGTTTTAGAATGAGTCATTTTTAAGTCCTTTCTGGCTATTGCGTTTTAGAAAAAACATATTTTTAAGTGTTTTTAGTCATTGCGTTTTAGGTAAAACACATTTTTGAAGTGTTTTCAGTCCATTGCGTTTTAGAATGAGTCATTTTTAAGTGATTTCTGGCCATTGCGTTTTACAAATAAGACATTTCTTTGTGTTTTTTGTGCATTGCGTTTTAGGTAAAACACTTTTTATGTGTTTTCAGTCCTTTCTGGCTATTCAGTAACGAGCAAGAATGAGATATAACTGTGATTGGATGAAGAAACAATTGGGTGACAAAGTTGCCATGGTTCAAATCTCAAATCACCTTAAAAACATAACCTAGTATTCTTGTATCTGGAAAGTTTGGTGAGTCTGCAAATATGGAGAGATCGTAATCACATTCTGCATATTCAAAATTCCCTATAGCTCTCTTTAACAGCAAAACGCAATTCATTCAAGAGCTTCCGTAAAACACAAACGTTAGGTAAAACACATTTTTATGGGTTTTTAGTCCATTGCGTTTTATAAAGTACATTTTCTTTTGAGTTTTTAGGCTATTGCGTTTTAGAAATAAAACATTTCTTTGTGTTTTCTGGCCATTGCGTTTTACAAATAATTCATTTCTTTGTGTTTTTGGTGCATTGCGTTTTAGAAAAATGTCATTTTTTAGGGTTTTTTTTTCATTGTGTTTTACGTAACTGGGGGTTTTTCTATTGCGTTTTACGCAACTGGGTTTTGAATTTTTTTTTTTAAATATAGCAATAGTATACTCGTTTTAAAGATAAAAAAACGCTCGTTTTTTTGGTGCAATTTTTATAAAAAAATAATGTCGTATGAAAGAGTTATTAACGTTTAAAAAATGGGGGGGAATTGGAGGAGAGAGAAACTATTGGCTTACTTGACTAGAATGCCCCTGAAAAAAGTCACGCGCCTCTTTTCTTACTTTCAATCTCCCTGATTTAATCTTAACCCTTGATTAACTTAATGGATGGTCAAGATCACTTCCTATCCTTCCTAGCCAAATTAACTTCCTATTGTATCTCCACCCTATGTTTAATTGTGCGTGGTTTTGGTTGTAAGGTGAGGGATTGGTATCTAGATTCATTTCGTGATCTGAGATCGTTTCCGGAGATCAAGAATGCAAATGATGAGAGGGAGTTTACGCGGATGATTAAGATGATTAAGGTGAGGCATAACAATGTTGTCCCTGCGATGGCTTTAGGAGTTCAACAGTTGAGGGGAGAGAGAGATGTAAGAGAGAGAGAGAAATATAAATATTTTTTATTATTTTTTATTATAGGGGTAATTTGGTCATTTAACAAAACTTAGCAATAGAATTCTAACTGTGCTAAAAATTTGGACTCAAATGGTTAAGAAAGGTGACTATATGGACTCAGGGCGTTAAACATTTTGATTTTCGACTCAAGTGGTTAAAACCCCTAAAACACAGGGACTCAAAAAGTAATTTACCCATAGTCATTTTTCCCCTAAAAGCTTGTAGCTCCTTCTAAACGCTACTAGTAGGAGTGTTCAACCAAAAGCTTCAAGCTCCTAACCTAAAAGCTTCAAGCTCCTTCAACCAAACAAGACTTAGGGGTATGTTTGGCATGAAGCTTTTAGGAGCCTCTAGCTTTAATCTTTTAAGAAAAAACTCATATTCAATAAAAAAAAACTTGTTTGGTTGAAGGAGCTTGAAACTTTTAGATTAGCAGCTTGAAGCTTTTGGTTAAACGCTCCTACTAGTAGCGTTTAGAAGGAGGTAAAAGCTTTTAGGGAAAAAATGATTTTTTTAACCTCTAAAGATAATGAACTTTTTAATGAACAAGCTCTTAAAATTTTTTAGTTATGTCCATTTTAGTTATTTTATGCATTTTATTAAAAGCTCAAACTAATCTGTTAAACATCAAATATATTTAAAAAACTATAGCTACCAGCCATCAGCCATCAGCTACTTTTGCCAAACATACCAAATATCAATTAAATGAATGAAATTTAAGGGCTAAGATCAAATAAAAAGTTTATTTTGCCTAAATAGGATGAGAAGGAATCTTAATCAATTATTTTTCAAATCAATGGTTAAGATGAAAGTGTATAAGACCTTGCGTAGTGGGGCGGTATAACCCCCCATAGCGCCGAGATGGCGCCTTGCACACCAAAACAAAGGGCGTTATGCCCAAAAAATTTTTGAAGGCGCGATAATTATCGCGGCGTTTTGAATGGGTGAATTGATTTTTTTGACCGTTTACAAACGGTCATTTTAATTAAAAAAAATCAATTTATTTTTCAAACTTTCCTTTAAATCATTACCTCCTCTCCTATTTTTTTTTACCACAAACACTCAAAAACTCTCATCTCTTCCATTTTTTTTACAAATCTTGATATTTTATACAATGCATCCATACAACCGTGGCTTCATTCCTCCCCGATCAAGTGCGGACCCAAACCAAAGTGGTAATCCTACTCGCCCCGTGTTGCCGGTTCCCACTAGACCCAACCCTTTCGGCTCCGATTTTCTCGATTACAGTCAACAAAGTCCCGGGTTCATGAATCTTTTGAACCAACCGCTATCATGGGACCCTAATCTCTACGGGTGGAACCCGAATCAAAACACGGATGGGATGGGGTCGTCTCAAGCGTTTGGGTCGGCTAATGCTTTCGCCTCCCCACTACACGAACCCGATGTTGTTCCGGAGACGCAACCCGAGGTACCGGATACGCAACCGGAGACGCAAAAAGGAAAAGAAAAAGCAAAACGGCCACATAAAAAGAAAGTGGAAACCACTACCCGAGCGAAAAAAACTGTGATAACGTGGGAGCCCGAAGAGGAGTATGCGTTAACCCGCGCTTTCATCGATGTTTCGGAGGACCCGGTTATATGTATGCTTTTTTTTCTTTGTTTTTTTTTTCGTTTTCTGTTTTTTTTTTATTTTCTGTTTTATATTTATTTTCTGTTTTTAAACATTATATTTTGTTTTTTGTAGCAAACAATCAAAGTAGAAGCGTTTTTTGGCAACGAATACGAGACCTTTTTTTCGATCTCATGGGTAGAGGAGACGAATACCGGCTACCGGACTCTATATCGGGGAAGTGGACCGATATAAACAAGAAATGCACAAACTTTCAAACCGTGTACCAACGCACGTTTGCCGGATGGAAAAGTGGAAGTAACGATGAAGATATTACGCAAGCGGCATTGGTCGAGTATACGAAGGGTAATGGCCATTTCCCATACATGAGGTGTTGGCAAATCCTTCGCCATAGCCCCAAATGGGCCACCGTATCTACTCCGAGTGGTCGTTCGGGAAATACACGGCCATCAAAGAGATCCAAAACAAACGAGTCGGGTGAACCCGAAACGCCAACCTCCGACGCTCGAAACACCGACTTGAACGAGGATATTCCGGATGACGAGCCGGCGGAGGAGTTACCAAGACCGCCCGGAAGAAAAAGCTAGGCGAAAAAACCCGAGTCGTCGTCGATGTCTATGGGAACGGATATGAGTAACACATTTTCGGAGATAAACATGCGACTTCATGATTTACACGAACTCGGTAATAAACGTTTGGAGGAGAACCACGAAGTTACGGAGATTATGCGGGATAGACAATGGGAACGGGACTTTGAGTTCTACTCGAAACCGCACGACCACCTTACCGGAAAAGCTTTGAAGATGGCGTTGGCCCAAAAGGAAAGTGAAGAAACACGGAACTAATTAGGGGATAATCAGTTTGGTTTATGTTCCTTGCATAGTGGTTAATCTTCTTACGGATTCCTGAGCTCCTTAAAGACCGTGGTTTAACTGCAAAACAAAACACCGTTACTCGTTAAGAGGGGAATGTGGGGGTTTCCCTCTTAACCGGGCTCCGGCGTGAGAATAAGCGACTGTGCTTTGGAGATAATTAAGTATTAAGTGAGAGAGTAGAGGGAATGGAATGTTTAACCTGTGGAGTGACGTCTCTATTTATAGCCGGAGAAGTGTAAGAGGATATGGGCTGATGGGCCTTGGGCCGGAAGTCGACAACTTGGGCGATATGCTCTTTGTCTCACTTGTCTAGACCGTTAGTGGCTTCTGGGAGTTCTTTGGTGCTGGCGCACAATGATTGGAGCCACGTGTCATGGTTGTCGGCCTGGCCGCCGTCCTGCCATCAGCAGGCAAGTGGAGATCGTGGGGCAGTTGTCTCTGCCTTATGATTGGTGCCAGGTAGGCGTCCTTGAGTACTTTTTGTCTCCTGCATGTCAGATGATCGTGGAGCACGATTGAGCAGGGTCAGAAGGGCGCTTATTGGCTCTTTTTTCTGCCACTTGTACCTTGTGTACTATTTTGGAACAGCCTCGCGCCTTAGTCACGCACGGTTCTTGCTGAGCACGTTATTATCACGTGCGCGGCATGGGCTTTCAGATGTCCCTTTTAGAATGCTAAGTGTTGCTAGCTGGAGTTACTCTTTTGTGGGCCTCGCGCCGCATCACACAGGTATGTTGCAGCCCGCGCGAGGGTGGCGATCAAGGAAATTGTTGATTAAGGAGTATGGTCCCGCGCGAGGTTGCGCGGCCTTTTTGGGACCATACCCCTTCAAGTCCCCCCAGTCCAGTGCTGCACCATGCGCAAGGCAGGTGGTTGGAGCTCTGGACTTAAGAAAATAAAGTAGAATGATACTTTTGGCTTTGGTAGACGTCGCGCGTGTAAGTTGTTAATTATTACGGCGCGGCTACCAGGCTTGTTGTTGGCTTTTACATGAAGTTTCTAATGGTTTTGGGCGGGAGAAACCTCGAAGTTTGAATTTTCTGACAGGTTGGTGAAAAAGTCGCGGTTGGTGACGTTTGAGTTGACCCCTGACGGTTGTCATCAACTTGTCGCTGACGGTTCAGATTTTCGTCAGGAGAGTGAGGCCCACGCGCGCGTGGCAACCGTCACTCCGGAAAACGCGCCCTACGTGGCGCTTTCTGGTTGGCCTTGCTTGCGGCGACTTCGGCACGGTTACCCATCGCATTAAATGCGATGGGTATATATATCCGGAGAGATTTGAGGCTCCCCACTTTTTCTCCTACTATTCTTCTTCTTTTCTCTCAAAGCTTCTTTGAATCTTCAAGTTTGAAGAAGCCGGTTGCAGATTGTCGAGGTGGTTCCCAGCATATTCGAGATCCCTTTGCTGATTATCGATGGCTGAAGAACAACATGAAGATAATCCCGGAGAAGAAGGTCCTGTACCTGTTCTCCGGTGGGATCTAGGGCTGTTTGAACAGCTTTCCCGAAGTTTCCGGTTCCCACCGGAGTGGGATGCTCGGTACCCCGGTCAGAACCTGACGGCCGCTGACGCACCGCCGGGGTACATTACCTTGTTCGAAGACTTCTTCCATCAAGGTAATTTCCGGTTGCCGGCGACCAACTTTATGGCACATCTCCTTCGATATTATGGGTTTCATATCTCTCAGATGAGCCCACCCGGAATGGTCCGGGTTCGACATTTTGAGTTCTTGTGCTGGGCTCATGGCATCGAGCCCACTGTCGAGAAGTTTCGAGCCTTTTATCAACTTCAGAGAAATATGGGCTTCTACTCTTTTGCCAGTCGTGGCGCCGCCAAGAAGGTATTGCTAAATCCTCCCAAGAGCTTTCATGACTGGAAACCGAAATTCTTTTATATTCGAGAGGAGGTTATTCCCATTGCGATGACGTTCCGCGATTGGAATGAAGCGATTGTTAAAGAAGACTTGCCAATCCCCAAGACCGAGGCTTGGTATCGGGAGCTTACCCCCACCCCTAATCGGGTGTTCGGGGAGAATGTCTTGGTGGCGGCGCGGATGAGTGACCAATGGCCTCCTGATAGTCAGGAAGTTCCTGTCTTGATGATCGATGATAGAGGTTTATCGTCATTGATCTTTTTTCGTTGCTTGATTTTTATTTATGTGAGTTGTCGTGTAGAGGCGTGTTTATATCAAGCTGCCTTTGCCACTTTTGGTGGTTCCATGAGTGTGCGCCCGCTTCGAGACGGAGAAGAATACTGGTATCACCAGATAAGGGTTAACTTTATGTACCCTGTTGCTGATGCGTTTGCCACGCCGCCTACCGCCACTGAAGGTGCGCATATACCTAACCCTCGTCCCTTGCGCTCTATCACTTCTGCTGGGAAAGAGGTTGTCTATCTTTCCAGCGAAGAGTCCGTGGGGTCTTCAACCGGGGAGTTAAGTTCCTGGTCTACCATCTTTGCAGGTGTGTTGCGCGACCTGGGTATCGACCCTGAAGAGAAAAAGAAGAAACCCCCAAAGAAGAAGAAGACGGGTGAGCCCGAAGTGACAAGCAAGAAGGGCGGGAGTAGCCGCGCAGCTGCTGGTAAAGGTAGTCTTCGTCTTCGTCAAAGTGACTTAAAAGATTATGTGATAATTAGTGACTCATTAGAGGGTTTGTCGCGCGTAGGCGAAGGTAAAGACGGAGGGGGCGCGGGTTCTCGCAACCCGGATGCTGGCGCTACTCCTTCCTCTGTTGAGCATGCGGAAGAGGAAGAAGAGGAGGAAGAAGAAGCTGCTGGAAAGTTGATTAGCAGAAAAAGGACCAGGAGCGGGGCGACTGCTGGTGTGACTGTGGCGTCGAAGGCTGGAGGAGCTCTGGTGCTTGGTAAACAGAGCAATTTGCGCTCACTCTATCAGTTCTCTCCTGGTAAAGTTTGTTTTTAGTTCTTTTTCCTGTGGCTTTTCTTGTCTTGACCCTTTGAATTATGCAGAGGGCAGGAAGAAGACCCCTGAGAAGGGTGTTGTTTTTACGGAGCCAGATCCAAAAAGGCCTAAGATTATCATCAAATCTTCCGAGACTGCTGCGGCTGGGCATGACAAGGGCAAACATGTTGCTGAGGTCGATAAAGCAAAGGCTGCCGAAGAGAAGAAGAAGGCTGATGAGGAGCGTAGGAAGAAAGTAGATGAAGACAGGAGGAAGGAAGCTGAGGCGAAGAAGAAAGCTGAGGAAGACCAGCGCCAGGCTGAAGAGGCGCGCAAGAACAAAGCTGCTGAAGAAAAGAGGAAGAAGGCAGAACAAGAAAGGAAGAAAGCCGATGACGAGAAGAAAAAGGCTGAGCAGGATAGAAGAGCTGCTGAAAAGGCTCTTGCTGATGCTGAGAAGGAGAAGGGAAAGGAGAGAACCCTGGAGAAGGAGAAGGAGAAATCTGCTGCTGAAAGGCCTGCTGGTATTTCTATTACCAGAGGCGCGGGTTCAGGTTCATCTGTTGGTCGGGGTGGTGTGAGAGCTGACGTGCCGCCGCGCTCTCCGATAGGCCCTCGGGATACAGTGGGGGATATCTATTACAAGTCTTACACTGAAGAGAGTCGCGGTGACGCACCGCACAATCCGCCTTGGGGTTTGAAGCAGAAGGATACTTTCCTCGAGTTCGCGCCTTGCCATGACTGGTTGGTTAATTCGATTCCTCCGGGGGAGATGGATCGTCAACGGGCGCGGACTCACAGTGGGCTCTATCATGCCTATGTTGTTGGTGAAGCCAACACCCGCGCCGCTAACCAAGAAATTGTTCGGGAATGGCGAACCATGGTTAGGGAGAGGGATGATTGGGAGAAGTATCGCGACCGCATACTGAGGCGTGCTGCTGACTTGGAGAAGTCTAGGGCTGCGTTTGATGAGCAGAAGGCGAAGTTCGAGGCTGACCGAAAGTCTGAAGAGTGGGGGCGCGAGGCCCTGAAAAATAAACTTCATACTGCCGAACAGCAACTGGTTAAGGAGAAAAACGAGTTCAAGCGCATATGTGCGAAAGATAACGAGCGCGCGGCTGCGGATCGTAACAAGATAGTCAACCTTGAAGCCAAGGTTGTTGAATTGACCGGCAAGGTCGAGGATGCGCAAGCTGCACAGGTTGCTAAGGAGCAGGCTGAGGTTTGTGCAACTTATACGTTCTCTGTACTTTGCTTTATAAAATAGCCTAAGTCCCTTTATTCCTTTTAGGTTGAGTTGGCTGAGGTGAAGGCTCAGTTGTCAAGCAAAGATAGGGACCTGCATGCCAAGGATGTCGAGATTGCGGAATTGAAACGCCGCCTGAATGATCAGGTTGATAAATGTGAGTCCTTGGAGATTGATCTGGAGGCTGAGAAGGTTAAGGCCGCAACTGCTGAGGAGGCCAAGCAACGAGCTGAGGAAGCGCGTGATGTTAGCACTTCTGCCCTCAATGTAGCGCAAACTAATTATGCTGAAGCTCAGGGCATTGTTGACACTCTCGTTTCTGAGGCCGAATGGATGCGCGGCCGTGGAGTAGTGCTGGTATGTTATCCTTTTTTCCTTCCAAAGGGTATATTGTTAGAAGTTTCAAATGCGCGAACTCTGCTGTAGGTTGCCAACTCCATTCTCAATGCTGGAGAGCTCGACCGTGCTGTCGCTGCTTTGACCGATGCTGCGCGCGCTGTTGGTCACCGAGGAGGGTACCTAGAATGTGCACAACACGTTGAAGAAGCACTTGGACAGGAGTTTGACGTCAGTCATTGTTCGGTTACTGACCAGGCTAGTGCCGCGCTGACACGCGCTGAACATGCTTATGACCACTTGTCACTGCCTGTGATGGATTTAGTTGCCAAGGCTTTGGAACATGATGACTGGTGCCAGCGCCTTAAGGGCATTCTTGATCCACCTATAACGGTTGAGTTATCGGATGAGGAGGCGGCTGGGAATGATGGTGATGATGAAGGTAATGGTGGCGACAAGCATGATGGTGATGATGTTTGAGATTGTTTCGAATAGATAGACTTTGTATGGCTTTGTGCCTTGTGAATTTCTGTAAGTTTCTGATGTAACTTCTTGCGCAGTCGCGCCTTTTAATGGATGACGTTTGCCTTTATGCCATTGATGCGATTTTGTTTGAACATGAATTTATTCCGTTTCGTTACAATTATTGCATTGTTGTTAGAAACTTAGGTTAAATTAGCGAGAATGAATGTAAGCATGGCTCTTGTGTGAGTAACTGCCCGGTCTCGCGCTACGTTCGCGGAGGACCTTGGAGGCATGGCTGGAGTGTTTTCTTGCTAATCAGAAGTTTAACATGCATTTGTAACTGGAAAATACTGTAGGAGATAGCAAGGATTCAATATGTAAAGAACACTCGTATTAGCAAACTTGATGGGCGCGTGGGCCCTGTTTACAGTGGTGATGCATTACATTTTTCTGTTGCCTTGGGTCCTAAGTACGTTCATCTATCGTAGGAGAATCTTTTCTTGTGCACACCACCTGGGAACACCCGACTGCCGTCGAGTGCGGTGGAATTTTGATTCTTCACGGTGTACCACCAGACAACGCTGACTGCCGTCAAGCGTGGTGATTTAACCGGTGTTTATTCTTGATGGGTGATGTGGCGAGACCAGCGATCACCCATTCCTCTGGATCTTCTTGATGTCTTTGCGCACGCTCTTTAGGAGGTGGTCCAGTTTGCCACTCTTCAGAGCCTTTTCGATTTCTATGCGCAGTTGGAAGCAATCGTTAGTCAAGTGACCTGTGTCCTTGTGAAATTCACAAAACAGGTTAAGGTCTTGGCCTTTTTTGCTACGCATTGGTAGTGGATCTTTAAGATCCAATTTCTCTGTGTTGAGTACTTCGAGAGGTGATTTGGTTAGTTGCGTCCACTTCCTTTCCTGGTTTTCTTCTCTGTCTGTCTTCCTATAACGATCTCTGTCGATTGTCGAGCGAGCATCTCCCTCTCGCCTGCTTCTGTCTTCATATGACCTTGCACCCCAGTCGGAGTGTCTCTTCCTCTTTTCGTGTCTGGTAGAATCGCGCAAATAATCCCTGGAGTAATGATGAGATGAGTGATGCTCTCTGGCGTAATAATCGCGCGACTGGCTTCCCTTGGAAAATTGATCTTCAGTATGATAATTCTTGTTTGCGGCGAGTGATTCCTCAGTTTGCGCGACTATCTTCGCGGCTTCCATGAGCTTGTCCCATTCCTTGGGCATTCCATCTTTCCCAGTGATGGTTCTAATCAGGCTATCGCAACGGATTGCTTTCTTGAAATGGCAGCGCATGAGTTGTTCACTCACGCCACCAATCTCCAAACATTCTTTGTTAAAACGCGTAATGAAATCTTCCAAACCCTCATTATCTCTTCGCCAGATATCTTCAACTTCAGCTGTGTCGCGCTGGTATCGCCTTTGCTGACTGAAGTGACTCAGAAACTGAGTCCTGAAATCTACCCATGATTTTATTTTTCCCGGAGGAAGGCTGTCGAACCAGGCGCGAGCAGCCCCCGTTAATGTTTGGATAAACAAATGACACCACATGGGCATGTTCCAACCTCCCATGCAGCCCACACTAGTAAAAACTCTGACGTGATCGTCTGGATCAGTCAATCCGTTGAACTTTCCGACGGTCGGAGGCAACTTTTCTCTCTTGAGCGGCGCTAGTGCTATCTTTGGGATGAACTTTGAGTGCTCTATAGCTTCTTCTGGTCGATAGGCGAGGCGAAAGTCGCGCTCCGCCTCCTCGGTATAACCAACATGTTGCCTTGGCTTGTAATACTCGTGATTTCTTTGCAAACGATTGAAGACCGAAGATTCGTCATCGTTTTCCCAGGTTGGATCGTTCGGGTCAGTTTCTTCCCACTCATCGTTCATGTTGCGCGGCGTGAGCCGGCTATGAACTGGGCCTCTTCGGGAATTTGACGGTTCGTCATAGTAGCTTTCTGTCTCCCCCCGCGTATCGCGCGTGTCCTGCACGCTTAGTCTTCGGGTAGGGGAGGTCTGTTGGCTCTTCCTTGGATATGTTGCGGTGGTGGCACCGGGCGCGGCCCGTGACTTGGGCCGGTTGGTGTAACCAAGGAAGGTTCTGCCGTTAGAACTGCTTGTTGCGCGCTCAAGGATTGATATGCCGCGTTAATGGTGGCGAGTTGCTTGGCGTACCATGAGGCTGGGGTTTCGCCCTCTGGTAGCCCCAATAGCGCTGAGATATTCTGAGGTGGAGCTGGGTTCGATGGTCCAGCACCGTTGTTTCCCGGGGTAGTTTGATTGATGCGGGTGAAGCTCCCGCGAGGACCCCCGGTGTTGGCCATCTCGATCTCGCCGATTTCTTCAACGTGTTGGGGTTGGATGTTTTGATTATCCACCCCCAACGCTGCGTTGGGGTCTGCTCCGAGACCAACAAATTCGGGAATGATTCCTTGACCAGCCATGATCGAAGGAAGAAAAGCCGTGAAAACTCGGGAAATAAGAAGATGAAAGTGGTTTGTAGAAAAAATCGGTGGGCGCCAATGAAGAAACACGGAACTAATTAGGGGATAATCAGTTTGGTTTATGTTCCTTGCATAGTGGTTAATCTTCTTACGGATTCCTGAGCTCCTTAAAGACCGTGGTTTAACTGCAAAACAAAACACCGTTACTCGTTAAGAGGGGAATGTGGGGGTTTCCCTCTTAACCGGGCTCCGGCGTGAGAATAAGCGACTGTGCTTTGGAGATAATTAAGTATTAAGTGAGAGAGTAGAGGGAATGGAATGTTTAACCTGTGGAGTGAGGTCTCTATTTATAGCCGGAGAGGTGTAAGAGGATATGGGCTGATGGGCCTTGGGCCGGAAGTCGACAACTTGGGCGATATGCTCTTTGTCTCACCTGTCTCGACCGTTAGTGGCTTCTGGGAGTTCTTTGGTGCTGGCGCACAATGATTGGAGCCACGTGTCATGGTTGTCGGCCTGGCCGCCGTCCTGCCATCAGCAGGCAAGTGGAGATCGTGGGGCAGTTGTCTCTGCCTTATGATTGGTGCCAGGTAGGCGTCCTTGAGTACTTTTTGTCTCCTGCATGTCAGATGATCGTGGAGCACGATTGAGCAGGGTCAGAAGGGCGCTTATTGGCTCTTTTTTCTGCCACTTGTACCTTGTGTACTATTTTGGAACAGCCTCACGCCTTAGTCACGCACGGTTCTTGCTGAGCACGTTATTATCACGTGCGCAGCATGGGCTTTCAGATGTCCCTTTTAGAATGCTAAGTGTTGCTAGCTGGAGTTACTCTTTTGTGGGCCTCGCGCCGCATCACACAGGTATGTTGCAGCCCGCGCGAGGGTGGCGATCAAGGAAATTGTTGATTAAGGAGTATGGTCCCGCGCGAGGTTGCGCGGCCTTTTTGGGACCATACCCCTTCAGAAAGGATCGAAAAAAAATATAATCTTTGAAGTGTTGTTTTTTTATTTTTTTAGTCAAACTTTTTTCTTTTTTAGTGGAACCGTTTTTTTTTTTTTTTTTTTTTTTTTTTTTTTTTTTTTTTTTTAAGTGTAATGTTTTTATTTTTATTTTTATTTTTATTTTAGTGTAATTTTTTTTAATTTAATGAAATGAATTTTAATTTTATAAAGTTAGAAAATAATTATAAAAAATTAGAAATTAATAATTGAGTAATGATTAGACAGGGGCTTTATGACTACGGGCTTAAAATGCATAAGGCCCCATAACGCCCCACGCTGACGTGGCGCGCCACGTGTCGCATAACGCCCACAAAGGGGCGTTATGACTACACATGGCCTAAGAAAGGAGGAGTGGGTATCTTGGGATAATCCTATTTTTAGACTTTCTCTCTCCACATGTAAGGCACATGCATATTCAACCCCCATTTTTTAAACGTTCATAATTTTTTTATACGACATTATTTTTTCATAAAAATTTCACTGTAAAATCGAGCGTCTTTTTATCTTTAATTTGAGTACCATATTGCTATATAAAATATGAAACCTAAAAAAACCCACTAAAATGTGTTGTATTTCTATGTTGTATAACATTTTTTTGTGCTGGATTTTTGTACTATATTTTTGTGCTAAATTTTTTGTGCTGAATTTTTCTGTCATAAGTTTTTTTCTCATTTTTTTTGATGGATTTTTTTGTACTACATTTTTTTGCTGAATTTTTCGTGCTATATTTTTTTGTGCTATATTTTTTTGTGATAGATTATTTTTACTAGATTTTTTGTGCTAGATTTTTTTGTAATAGATTTTTTTGTTGTATACTTAAAAAACAAAAGGAGTGTCACATGTCATTTTCACTCTTATTTATAAGGAACAAAATGCTCTTCATTCCTACTTATTAGGAGTCTCACACAGGGGCGGACCCAAGACATGCCCAGGGTGGGCGGGCGCACCCCCGGGAAAAAAAAAATTTAGTGCTAAATTCCGTCGAAAATCCCGTCCGCACCCCTTGGATTTTTTCGTCCGCACCCCTTGGATTTCTTCGTCCGCACCCCTTGGGTAAAAAATATTATGGATTTATATTATAATGTTGAGAAATTATATAATTTTTTTTAAACACGGATTGAAACCCGACAGAATTATCCTAACTAACCCTTTAATAAAACTTAAATTAAGTATTCAGTCCATTAACCAGACATTAAAACAAACCCATTAACTAATAAGCCCAATAACTTAGCCCACTTCAAACATTAAAACAAACCCATTAAACAACCACAACCCAATCGCTGCCACCACTGATCAGACTCCCGCTCTCCCTCCTCCTGCCAGCGACGACGACAACCTGCGACCACCCCTGCAAAATTCCGGCCGCACCCAGCTTCACACCGACAATAAACAGGTATGTCGATGTTCTTTTTGTTATTTTGATGTTTATTTCATTAGGAGATTTTGTTCAAGACTCATGAGATGGGATAAAAAGTTTAAACTTTTATATGTTTTGAGCTAATTTGGGGTTGTTCTAGTCTTTATAGAATGGGTTTGTTGTCCTTTAATCTCTTATTGATTATATGATTCTAGTATAGGGTTTGTAAAGATGAAATTCTAGGGCTTGAAATTCAAAATTTTAAATTGAAAATTAGAGAATATGGGCTATGGTTGAACACTTGAAGATCCTTGTTTATTTTGTATGTGATAGGATTAGGAGGAACCGTGATTAGGGAAGTTATGACGCGATTTCTCAAGAGAAAAGGGGATGAACCAGTTTTCGTCGGATTCTTCTAACTGATGACTAAGGTATGTTTTTTTGAACTTTGATGCCTTTTTGTTTACTTACTTATGATGTTCTTTTATGATGTTTACTTGTTTTACTTGAAACTTTGTTTGTTTATATGATAGGAAGTTAGGAACTAGGGTTTGATTCTTTGAAAATTGAAATTGAACCGACCTGACCCGCTATGAAACTTTGTTTGTTTATGTTTACTTGTTTTACATGACCCGACCCGATCCGACCCCCTATGAAACTTTGTTTGTTTATGTTTACTTGTTTTACATGACCCGACCCGATCCGACCCGCTATGAACCGAAGTTTTTTTATATAGCTACGGGTCTAAAATCTTTAAAAAAATTCCGCACCCCCAGGAAAAAAATCCTGGGTCCGCCACTGGTCTCACATGTTATCATCACAATTCTTCTTACACTACTTAGGCAAAATTCACTTTTTAGTGGATCCTTCCCTTGAAATTTAATATTCTCTCGCTACATTTTTTTCATGACAACACACTAACGTTTATTTCATGCAAACCCTTTTTTCTATGAAATTTAATATTCTCTCTCTACACTCTTTCATGACACCACACTCACGTTTATTTCATGCAAACCCTTTTTTCTAGAAAATGTGATTGTTTTTCCGACCTATCTTATAACAACTAAAATATAACCATATAAAAGGCACTAAGCAGTTGCGAAGCTTGAAAAAATATTTCGAGGGGTCGGAAGGCATTAGACCTAAAAAAAAATTTCTATGTTCGGTCGGGCAACGGTGATTCGATTCGGGTCGGGTCGGGTAGGGTGTCGGTGATTCGATTCGGGTCGGGTCAAACATTAATATCAAATTAAAAGCCGTTCTCAAACATTAAAACGTAAACATTGTTTAACAAACAATTGAATAAAGATACCAAAACATTAAAAAGAAGAGGAAGATGGGTATCCGGTTTAGTTGGATGAAGAATTATAGTTCTGCTCGTCTTTCTTTCTTTTGAAAAAAGAGGTTATGCATTTATTCTTCCCCATGGAGCCCTAAATCAAACCTAAACATAAAAATTAATATAAATTGGAGCCCTAAATCAAACCTAAACATAAAAATTCAACAAGTTTAGGGCTAAAACTCACACCTTATTTCAACCTAATTCATATAAATTGGAGCCCTAAATCAAACCTAAACATAAAAATTCAACAAGTTTAGGGCTAAAACTCACACCTTATTTCAACCTAATTAACCTAAACATAAAAATTCAACAAGTTTAGGGCTAAAAATTAACATACCTGAGGATGATTGAACAAGTAAACAAGAAGTCTCGAACAAGAAATCTCGAATTGAAGTCTCGAAGTCGAACAATCGAACCAGCAGTCGCTTTCCCCCCAGCCCCTGCGTTTTCTTCTGTCTTGTCTGCGCACAATCGAACAAGCAGCTGGGTAGTGAGTTTTGATTTGGGTTTAATTTCATATTGGGTTTAATTTCATAAATGGGCCATGAGTTTTGATTTGGGTATTTTGGGCTTATTATAAACATACATAACACACTCTTTTATTTGGGCTAATTTAGTATTTTATTTGGGTTATATAATTTATTTTTTAGAAAACCGGAGGGGTCGAACACGTATATACATAATTTTTTTTTTTAGAAAACTGGGGGGTCTAACACATATATACATAATTTTTTTTTAAACCGGGGGGTCTAACACGTATATCCCTAAAAATTTCTATACGAAAAACACATACGTAACACTACTAACCGAAAAGTTCGGAGGGTCGGGCGACCCCCCCCCGCCCCTCACATGCTGCGCCCCTGGCACTAAGGGTGTCCGGGGCACTCCCCTAAGATAGGAGTCCCCTCTCTTACGCACACCCAATCCTCGTGTGCCACGTCAACTCCCCTCTTAAACTCCCCTCACACCCCAATTTGATGGCGCCACTCCCCTCTTAGGTGAATTGCTTTTTTTATTCAAAAAGAAAAAGAAAAAAACAAAGTTTTCATTGGTTGAAATAGCGGCTGGCCCCACCACCATCTCTCCCCCTCTTCGGTCACTCCCCACCGCTCACCCTCCCCGATTCGGGTTCCCGCTTGGATGGCGGCGGTGTTCCCGATCGGGGAAAGTGGTCACCGAAGGGGTCCCCGATGGGTGCCCCGGATACCCTAACGTAACACAAAATTGATACACCTAAACCTAAATGGCCCACCCATAAATAAATAAATATATCTATCAATCGATGTAACACGCAAAACTAATTTCAATTTTAATAATTGATACACCAAAGGAAAAGAAAGATGTGTACATGCTTCAACAATAATTCTAGCAAAATCAACAATATCATTTCAGTTAGCAAATCCTATATCTATTTGCACACTACCAATAAGCGGCGAAACTTGAGATTTTGGACCGGGGGTCGAAAATATATATACCCAAAATTTCTATAAAACCGGGGGTCGAAAACGTATATACTAAAAAATTTCTATACGAAAACTACATACTCTCCACTACTGAGCGAAAAGTTCGGAGGGTCGGCCGCCCCCACTATGCTACGCCCATGCTACCAATGCACACGTCTAATTTATGCACAACAACAATTTTATCCCATTATCATAATAATATGATAAATCTCGTACAATACTATTAACTTTAATGCGTTAAACTTATAACATGAGTTAAACGGGTTGAAAATCGTCTTGTTTTGAGGTAATTATGCCTTAATCTCGTTAAAACGATCACCAAACACTTTAATATTCAAATAAACAACGGCGCAGTGATGTCTGTCGTGAAGAACATGCAAAAACCAACTAACTCTGTAGATAGGGTAAGTCGGATATTGAACCAAAGGAGGATTGTGGAAAGTGTGTAATGCTCAACTTTGATTAACTACTATTAAAAAAATAAAACTCAATTGTGGGTTTGATTATCTAAATGATGAACTAAAAAGCGAAATAAATCAATAGAGAAACACTGGTTCCTCCAGATTTTAGATTTTGCAGCTAGATTCAATTATGTGTTTAATCGAAACACTTGCATAGACATAAGTGTTTAACCTAATTAACCAATTGTGATAATCAACGACTAAGTTCTCCGATCAATACATAACGGGAGGTTATTAAATAATTATCAATTGCAATTACCAACCCTAATCCCATAGCAAATATATCCCAATTACTAGAACTCTCGGAAATTGAATAATTAAGAACTAGGGTTAAACAAAGTGCAATCAGTTACAATCGATTAGTCAAATCAAAGGTGAAAAGCATCGAATGCTTAGATCACCGAGTTTAAACGATACTCACAAACACATAATATCATCTAACTTACAAAAACCCTCCATCTGGAGGAAACCAAAAGAGTTTAGCCGCTCATCTCGCAAGTAAGATCTTCAAAAGCTTGAATAATGAGGTATTGCATGATTGATTCGGTAAAGAATGGAGAGATAATGGATGATTAAGATGAACTTGAGTGCCAAAAGTTGCCTCCTTGCTTCCCTAGTTGATCCTTGGTGGAATAATAATGAGAAATCAGGGTTTTTTTCTTATAAAAACCCACCAAACACAACATATTCGCGCCCCCCTATTTCCCAGCTTCAACCACGGTTCAGAACCGTGGGCCACAGACCACAATTTACATCAGAGCTGGCACAATTACCTCCACTGTGGATGAAGGTCTGACCCGTGGGTCACAGCATAATTCATGGCACAGGCCCACCGCATGTCATACATATTGCCGGACTCCATCTTAAGCTATAGGGTGTGGTCATCACCCTCGTGACCACCATGACCCTCCACGTCAGTGCCATGTAACCCTCCTCTAATCCACCATCCAAAACAACTACCCTAAGGGTGTGGTCATGACCCAAACCACTAGCCCCTTATTTATTTGGGTTATTGGATTTTATCACCGTAAACTATTGGCTATTAGCCGCTGCCACTCCCAACTATCACTTTGACATCCGTCACCCCCAACTTAACACTTAGTGTGTTATGCTACCACATCATTAACTGATCACTAACTTTAAATCTCGTTACTATACTTTTGGGGGTGTCATAGGGATCTTAGTAAGGTTTTAAGGATCTTAGGACACCCCAAATGTATAGTAACATCATCAAAAGTTAGTGATCAGTTAACGACGTGGTGGCAGAACACACTAAGTGTTAAGTTGGAGGTGGCGGGCGTTAAAGTGATAGTTGGGGGTGGCAGCGGCCAATAGCCAATAATTAGCAATGATAAAATCCAATAACCCTATTTATTTTAATTTATCTTTGTCTAAAGAAAAAAAGGAAATGATTTATTGAAAAATGGAAAGGAGGACCATGGTTGTCATGGTTTAATCCATGCAAACCATGGTGGATCAAGAAAGGGGTGGTATAGTTTTCCATTCGCATTCCTATGTGTAACAAATCATGTCCCAACCATAACCCCACACTATTTAACCTTATAGGTTTATAGGGAGAGGATCATGAGAAAACTAGATATAAATGAGAAAACTAGAAAACTAACTAAAAACCATTAAAAAGGAGGGAGGAGGCTTTTAATGAAGGAAGGGGACTTTTAATGAAGGAGGGGTAAAATTGAAAAAAAAAATATATAACTTTTCAAACATTTCTCATTTCTCATTTCTCCATACATTATCATTTTAAAACAAAAATGGCACCATAAGATCACAAATTTTTGTATCTTTCATTCAAGTATATTCGAGCATATTTTTTATGACATAAAAAAGATTTATGGTGTCGTCTTGTTTTCAATACTATTATTATAGTAGTGCACATATGCAATATAACATGTACTACAATTGCATTACATTCTTAAAATTAGCTTTTTGAGTCTAGTTTAGCTTTTAGGGTTAGTTTTTTTGGAGGTTTAGGATTAGGATTAGGATTAGGTTTTTGGGTGTGGGGGGGAGAGGGGTTTAGGTTTTTGGGGGGTGGGGGTGGGGGAGTTTAGGTTTTTTTTCGGGTTTATGTTTAGGGTTTAGTTTTAGGTTTTCGGGAGGGTGGGGGTGGGGGGGTTAGGTTTTTGGGGGTGGGGGGGGGGGGGGTTAGGCTTTTGGTGGGAGGGTGAATTTAGGTTTTTGGGGGGTGGGGGGTTTAGGTTTTTGGGGGGTGTCGGTGGGGGTGGGTTAAGCTTTATGTATTAGTGGACATGTGCAGTACAACAAAAAAAAAAAAATTTTTTTTTTTTGAAATTTTTTTTCTAGGCATGAAAATTAGCGATTTTTTTATTAAAAATTGTAAAAAAAAAAAAAATTGGTATGTTTTTAGGTTTTTTTTTAGGCTTTTTTGTTTAGTTTTTTGGTTTTCTCATTTAAACTAGTTTTCTTATGATCCATCCCCTAGGTTTATATACCATAATTTAATATATGTACACAAAGCTTCTTCAATATTTGATAACAATGAACTCCACCACTTTGCATAATAGATTCCACCGTTGCAAATCAAACCTGCAAAATTTACATAAATTTACATAACATGTTATATACCATACACATTACCACATCCACCTTTTCAGTTGAAATAAAAGAAAGGACAAAAAGAACGGACACACATTCAAATGAAATATGCATACATACCCATTAAACCATCATCAACAAAAACATTCAAAAAATCCGGTCGTGACTTTAACCAAACCGTCATTCGAAAAGAAGAATAACCCAAACGACATATCACCTTCAAGGGCGTACCCACTCAAAGCCCCTTTAAAAAAATAATTTTTAGTGTTATTTTTTATCGGAAATTTCGACCGCACCCTTTGGAAATTTTTACCCCCACCCCCTTGGAAATTTTCAACCGGCCCACTTAGAAAAAGAGTATTATGAATTTATAAAAAAAAAATTAAACACTAATTATTATCTAATATATAAGTATATAACCACTTATTCACTTAACCCAATCAAAGCTCAATCTACAATCTATTTTTATTAACCTAAGCCGAAACTCAACCCAAAAAAATTTGAACTAAATAAAATAACCCAAACTCATCCACCCATTCCAATTCCAAATCCCGCCAAAAAAAATCTCACAGCGACTTGACGCCACTGCTCACTATCGGACGGTTTTTTTTGTCGAAAAACCAAAATTCCGGCAAGACCGACCCATTACGCCAGAATTCCGATATAGAACTAGTATGGTTTCTTTATTGTTTTTTTTTATGTGATGATTAGAAGAAAATATAGATGTATAAGGGTTTGATCTTTTGATGTTTTTTTGGTTGTTCTATGTAGTTAAATGATTTTGTTGTTTGATCTATAGTTTTGTTTGTTTAAATGATTAGTTACAAGTAATCAACATTTAATACTATGGCTTGAATGTTTGAAAATAAAATTGAAAATTATGGACTATGGTTGAACATGATTGTTTGTTTTGTTTAAGTGTTTAGTGTTGTTTTATGAACTTATGGAGCGATTTATATGTGATAGGAACCATGAGTAAGAATGTAATGAACTTATGAATACGTAAAATTATCACATATTAACATAATATTCACTTTAAATATAAAAGTTTGACCGATAATATTGTTTATTCGAAAAGATTAAGCAACTGGACATACTTGATTTCGAATATTATCAACGAACTTGCAACAACATGATAAAGTTACGTATGTTATCAACGCTCTCTGGTTTAACTCTAGACTATAGATGAATGTTTGTTGTGTGTTTTTAATTCACATGACCTTTTAATAAGGTATGATATTCATTTTTTTTTTCAAAAGTCTCTTTATTTTATTATGTCAAATGGGGCGTTTGTTGATAAAATATGCGTTGATTCACTTTAAGCAAAAAAGTCATGAAGTGGTTATACCTCGGTTCATTTTAATTAGGCAAATTGGATTTAAATAATCCCAACTTGCTCAATTTGGCCGATAATAATCCCAACTCAGTTATTGACCGATAATAATCCGAACTGGTCCACTTTTGGCCGATAATAGGCTGCCGTTAAAAATAGCTTAACGGAGTTAAGCTTTTTTCCGAATTACAAACCGATGTTTTATGGATTTTGAGCAGAACGAGGATACGATTCGATTGATATAAAACTTACCTCGGAATACTGCCTCAAACGACGAAAACGGTGCTTAAATTCGGGTGTTTAAACTTCCAATTAACAAAAATCAAGTCGTTTGAAGCACCGTTTCGAGGTAAGTTTTATATAAATCGAATCGTATCCTCGTTCTGATCAAATCCATAAAACATCGGTTTGTAATTCGGAAAAAAGCTTAACTCCGTTAAGCTATTTTTAACGGATGACTATTATCGGCCAAAAGTGGACCAGTTTGGATTATTATCGGCCAATAACTGAGTTGGGATTATTATTGGCCAAATTGAGCAAGTTGGGATTATTTAAATCCAATTTGCCTTTTAATTATGGACACATATGTAAATTGCATATGTCGGTTCAATAATAAGCAATGGTTTAAGGTTAGCAAATTTGGCATGCTTCGACTCACGTATGTTAAATTTTCTACGTTTAACTGCCTCATCGCAACCCATGGATATTAGGTCGATTTAGTTATTATTTTTATGTTTTACGTTTCGTTCTAATTTTTACGCATTAGCACACCGCAACGAGCATGCCAGGTTTAACGTTTTTACATCTATTTTTTGTTTGGTTATATGGTACGTCAACACCAACGTTGGCGAGTGCATATGCTACACGTTGTTTGTCCTCAATATGAGATGTAAAAAAAAACTATAATCAGCATCCCGCCGCAACGGGTTGACGTCAACTCGTAAATAACATAATGTAACCACTAAATTAACATAAATGCAATCTTACACTAACATTACCATAATACCCTTTTCAATTAAGAAAACACATAAAAAGATTGTTTTATTTACATCTTTGCCACACTCATTTATAACCATTGATCATGTCAATCTATGACTAGGATATTCTTCTCATTCTTCTGATTTAATTATTTCTTCTCATTTGATCCCCCAACACATATAATTAAACATAATGTATAAAAGATAGCTTCAGGTTTAACCTACATGAGGTTTCAAGTATACCACTACTAATCTTTCCATTCTCCCCACGTTTCTCGAAAAACATCCATTTGTTTACAAGAAGAGCAAACCAAATTCGTCAAAATGCTTAAATTACCAAAGAAGTTAACAAAACCAAAATGTTTTCTTGAAACCGTTACACCCACCAGCTTTAAGTTGGTGAGCAAATCAATGTATATAATATGCCAAGTTATTTTCTTATAAGATCATTGCTTTAAGCCATTGAGAGCCACCTATATTGTTTGGATTTTCATAAGTCATAACCTTGACCTTAATCCATATTCAGGAAAAACAAAAGTGGTAATGGCGGGCTTGAAGGCTCACGTCTACCTCACATGAACAAGGCTAACAAATCTCTCATCAACAAGTCCATGTGTATCAACATATCGCAAAAGTTTTGCCGTTTGTTCATATTTGTCTTTACCATACCCGTTAACTTACAATGCAAACACATCATTACCATTTTTATGTAAAATCGAATTTGCAATTTCTTCCTCACGACATCGAGCAATATCTATTCAAATACTTATGAGATGCTTTCTAAAGAGACATTTTGCTCTCATCGTGACTACTTAACGTCAATGTACACTTTAAAAAACTAACTTACAAGCACAATTGTAGCATGAACCACAAAGACAAATTTGATTATCTGTATAACATCATGTAGGTCTTTAAACGAACCGAACGTTCATGAACTATTTGTGAACCTGTTCGGCGGGAAGTTCGTTTATGTTCGTTTATTTAATAAACGAACGAACACGAACAAAAAACTTTGTTCGTTTAATTAAATGAACGAACATGAACACACCTTGTGTTCGTTCATTTATGTTCGTGAACGTTCGTTTATGTTTATTTATGGTCGTTCGTTTAAATTTTAGTAAATACATAAATAGTTATATTTATATAATATATTAGGTTTTCTAACTACTTATATAAATATAACAAATTAATAATTGAGTTTTCTAATAATAAAATATAAAATTTTAAAATTTTTCTTAGATCGTAAGTGATCACTTACTTAATATTTATATAAAAACTACCTAAGTTAAGTATCTATGAATCCTAATTTAGATGTGTTGTCGAATAAGCTGTAATATATTAGACTTGTTTGTTTGTGTTCACTAATGTTAATTTGTTTTTGTTTATATTTGTTCAATTACGTTCATTTGTGTTCGTTTATGTTTGTTCAATCATGTTAATTTATGTTTATTCAAATATGTCCAGTTAATTTTTTTTATTATTTTTTTTTTTTTGTGTTCGTTTATGTTTGTGAATTCTTCGTTTAGGCTTTAAACGAACAAAAATAAACAAACACGAACATGCCTAATTTTTTAATAACGAACACAAACAAAAAAAATGTGCTCGGTTATATGTTCGTGTCCGTGTTCGATTAAAGTTAAATGAACGAACACAAACCTGCCTATGTCCGTGTTTCTTCGATTCGTTTACGGCCTAATCATGTTGCTTATGATTTATGAAGAGTAGTGACAATGGATTGATCTTGATTTACCAAATACTAAGGTTATGTTTGTTTTTTGGCCAGAAGTACTTCTGGCCACTTATGTCTGTGTCGCGCAGACGCGGGCAGACGTTTGGATGCTGCAGATTGTTTGTTTTCTCGCAGACCTTCATTAAAAAAGGTCTGCGAGACCTCTTCACCACACAGACATGTTCCCATGTCTTCACCACACAGACACAAACCTTTTCTTGGCTCTTCTTCCACACCTCCACCCCCACATCCTGCCACCACCTCCCCTGCCACCACCTCCACTCCGCCACCACCTCCCACCCCTGCTCCGCCACCAAATCGAATAAAACCCCCAAATCGAAACCCCCAAATCCACAAACTAAAACCCCCAAATCGAAACCACCAAATCGAATAAAACCCACCAAATCGAATCAATGAACATCATCAGCAACTTACCGGTGAGACAACTCGAACCCGCTGCTCACCTCTCAGTTCGCCAGAGAAACAAATGACCGGTTGTGTGTTGTGTGTCGAAGATGAAAAATCGGGGGCGACTATGAAGTGGGGTGAGGGTTGTGTGTCGGAGATGAAAAATCGGGGGCCGACTCCCTTTCTTGGTCGCTGTAAGGCGGTGGTGGCTGTTGGTTGTGGTGGTGGCAGATGAAGGCAGAGGGAGGAGGTGACGGTGGTGGTGGTGGGTTTGTGGTGGTGCTTGGTGGTGGTGATGAAGGCAGAGAGAGAGATCGAGGGAGGAGAGAGAGATCTGTGAGAGGAGAGAGAGACGGTGAAGGGCGGTGGTGTAGTGGTGACGGTGGTGAAGTGGTGGCGGTGGTGGCGGTGGTGAAAGCAGAGAGAGAAGTCTGGTGTGTGTGTTGTGTGTGAAGAGGTTTATGTAGAAAAAAAAACAAATCATCTTCTTCATGCAGACTGCATACCTTTAGTCATGTGATCCGCAGACTGCAGACCCTTTCCTACAGAAAAAACAAACAGCACCTAAATCCTCATATTTTAACATTATACTTAACTTTATATTTTATCTTGTACGGCATACCGTGAAACTCGTGTTTAGTTGGTTCCCGGTCCTACGGTTTTTCTCCACCATAAAAGTACAAAAACCAAAACAACATTTTATATAGTTTATTCTCAAAAGCCATTAACACGTTTTTCTTGTGTACAAAAAGTTGATTGTCTTTATTGCCACAATTGTTTCTCATATAAAACTACAACCACCATAATCTCATCTCATTGCATTCCTTCTTCCTCACTCTCACTCCTTCATAGCAATTTCAGTACATTAATCAAATATGTTGGCCGCTAAAAACCGTTTTTCCGGCACCGGCCAAGAGAAGTCTAGTGTTGCCATGACTTGTAACCGATTGAGTTCCTTTCTGAAAGAGAAAGCCAGTCTAAGAGATATCCGAATCAATACAACTTTTGATGTCAACGGTATAATACATCTCAGTTAATCTTATCTTATTATAATTAGGATTTTACACAATTTTGATTCGATTTCTGAGTTTTTTTAGCTGATTTTGTTACAGGAAAATCAGAATCATCTTCGCCTGTGACAGAGACGAACAAGACGACTGTGGATTTGTTAAGCAAAATAGAAAGTCCGGTCCAGATGTCGGAGAAAACCGAGAATTCTATAAATCATCTTCCTCAATACGTTACCGTAGGTTCGTTCTGTAAGCCAGACGATTCGTCAAACAAAGTTGTTTCGGGTGAAGTGGTTGAACCGAAGGAAGCTAAGACGGCACAAATGACTATTATATACAGAGGACAAGTATTGGTGTTTGATTCTATATCTGCTGATAAAGCCAGAGATATGATGTTAGCAGCTGCTGCTGCTTCTTCTTCTTCTTTTGATAATCAGATCCAGAATCGGATCGCATTGGCCTCGACTTCAAATTCTGCTTCTGAAGGTTTTGGACCGCGATACCGGATGCTTCCGGGACTACAAATAAACGAATCGGATTTGCCGATAGCGAGACGGTCGTCGCTTCACAAGTTCTTATCGAAGAAGAGGGACAGAGCTAACGAACGAGCTCCTTATCGGTTGCCGAGTCGGTTAATGGCAGCTCCGTCTTCGAATCATAAGTTTGATCTGAATTTATAGTAATATAGATCAACAGAAATCTGTTTTTAGTTCTTCTGATTTCAAATCAATTTTTCCTTTAATATTACAATTTAAAATTGGAATGTTGTAGCTTTTTAAGTTTTATCGACGCCATTCAAGATATAAACCCATAAACGTACCACCAGTGATACATGTAAACACTCACTCCGAGATGGGAGCTTGATAAAACATAAACTTAGGGGGCGATTGGTTCGCAGAAATTTAATAGAATTTAAGGGAATTGGAATTTGAATTCCATCTCTTAATGTTTGGTTCACAGAATTTGATGGAATTGCAATCTCAATTTCAATATTTATGTGTTTAGTTGACAATGAAATTGGAATTGGAATTGAAATTTGACATTAATTCCTTCATATTCTTTTAACTATAGTATTCAAGATACTTCCTATATGTGAAGAAATTAAAGTAAATTCATTTGAATCTTCAACTGTTTTGACCCGAACCATTTTGACACGTACCGTTTCGATCCGATCCGAACCGCTTTGACCCGTACGCTTTCGATCCGAACCGTTTTGACCCGTACCGTTTTAACTCGAACTGTTTCAACCCGCACACCCATTTGAAAATAAGGATAAACCGGAAGCGCATAAAGGGCAACGTAGTGTGTTCGACCCAAGCTCGCCATCATCAAGGGTGAAATTTACCTATTATTAACAACACAAAAACTTCATTTGTACGATCCTTTAAACATAGGAAATTACATTTTTTGCATCCCATCTCAAAATTAAGATTCACTCAGTACCATCTAACCTTTTCATCAAGCAATCCCATTTAAAATGGTTGCTAACATAAAATTCTTATTCCTTATACATTCATTTTGACCCGTTCACATCGGATCATCATACTACCATTCTTATTACATTCCACCTTGACCCTTCATTTGTATGATCCTTTAAACATAGGAAATTACATTTTTGCATCCCATCTCAAAATTAAGATTCACTATGTACCATCTAACCTTTTCATCAAGCAATCCCATTTAAAATGGTTGCTAACATAAAATTCTTATTCCTTATACATTCATTTTGACCCGTTCACATCGGATCATCATACTACCATTCTTTTTACATTCCACTTGACCGGTTCACATCGGATCATCATACTATCATTCTTATTACATTCCACCTTGACCCGTTCACACCGGATCATCATATTACCATTCTTATTACGTTCCATCTTGACCCGTTCACACAGGATCATCATACTACCATTCTTATTACGTTCCATCTTGACCCATTTACATCGGATCATCATACTACCATTCTTATTACGTTCCATCTTGATCCGTTTACATCAGATCATCATGCATAACGGTTCATTATACGTCACGTTCCATTTATCATGTTTTAACCGTAGTTAAAAGACAATCACAATGCAATGAAATAAATACCGTTATCTACATTAATATCAAGTGAAGTTCATATGAACTTACCGCAATCTTGCGTTACTTGCGTCTTGGGTTGGCTTGTGCTTTCTTCCTTCTTCGTTCCTATAAGTTACAACTTTTCGTATTTGGCTTTCATACAAATCATTTCATATGCTTATTTCTTTATGGGTCCTAAATTAACACATGGTAAAAACTTATTTACACATGGTGTATACGGGCCGTATACTGTTATACGGCCCGTATGGAATTTAAAAAACTAACAAAGTCTGTGCCAGCAGACTTTGTCAGTTTTTTTTAATTCCATACGGGCCGTATAACAGTATACGGCCCGTATACACCATGTGTAAATAATTTTCCTGGTCGTATACAATGTATACGAACCCGTATACGGGTCGTATACTGTTATACGGCCCGTATTCTTCGACAATTAGATTTTTCTCAAAGTATTTAAGGGATTTAAGGTGTCAATCACACGAGACATTTTACAGTCGTGAGGTGGTCAAACCTTTCTAAAAGTAGAAAAAAATAAAACATTAACAAGTAACAAAGATTGAAGAACAAAAAGGCGCGTCGTATGACTGTAATAAAACGGAAGCTATCAACGCGGGGGTTACGGGCATGGTGTTATTCTTTATTTAATATTTACAGAATAAAAGGAAAGGTGAGGCATTTGATGAGAGTTGTAAGGAGAAGCCGCGTCGTCTCGAAACTACTGAACAACCGAAATAACAGCTTCAGTTTCATCAACCTGTACCGAAGAAACCAAATTCGCAACAATGAGTCTGGGTCCATTGTTGTTCGTGAATGTTTCGAATCATCATAGAAGACGTGTCGGGTTCTTCTGCTAGTGGCCGGGCTTACAATGCTCACACAGAGTGATAATGTAACACCCCAAAAACGGGTTTGGTAAGCAAACCACGTTAATATTACTGACGGGTAAAATACCGTTAGTGGTAAAAAAAAATATACCCGGTAAATATTAGGATTTAAATAATTAATCCTAATAATAAACAAAAAGTGAATAAAAAGCTTTTAAGAAATAAAGTGATAGAAGGCCCGAGTTAACGGGACCTGAAATAAACTTGGTTATAGATTTCCCGAACCCACTAATTTAACTAGGAATGTTTAACCTAGTTAATAAGTGGGGAATATTGTTAGAAATAAGTAGGTTGTGCCCTACTTAATTAACTAACCAAATTAGAGGGGCCAATATTGTTAAAATTGAAACTTATATTATTGATTCTAATTAAAAATAAAAACAAAACACCCCATTTGGGGGTTCTGGTCGATCAAGAATGAGCAGGGGCGACACCCCACTCTCAAACCCTAGAAAAGTTCACTAAAACTCTCAATTGGAGGTGCAAATCTGGTCCAAAACGAAATTCGAGCATAGATTATTGATCCTCATAACAAGAGGATTACAAGATATGTAAAATTTGATGAAAACTCTCAACTTGAAAATCTCACGAAATTAGGAAATCTGATAATTGATGATGCATGTTTGTTAATTGCATGGAATAGGAACAATATAGTGTCTAGGAGTAAGCCCTAGACAAGTATATGTCGAAATCATGCTTAGCTCAAGTTTTTGTTGATACTAAATTCATGTATGAGATGTTTTTATGGTTTTGATTGCAAAAAAATAGTGTTATGATGTCAAGAACAAGCTTAAATTGAAAGCTGAATTCAAACGATTCTTGATCAGAATTTACAGCCGATTTGTATTGGTTGTAACCTGGACAAAAATTGATAAAATAATGTGTTTCTTGAGTCTAGAATGTAATTCCAGGAAATATCTTTAAAACCCCACTGGAATCGCATTTTTTTGACGAAAATCGAGCGTTTTATGAATTTTTCCGTATCAAAGGTTCAAGCTGCATTTTCTGACAGAAATTACAGCCCATCACGAATGTCATAACTCAATTTAGGAATTGATTTATGATCTCAAATTCTTACTGTAGAAAGTTTTAAGCGATTAAAAGAATCGCCAATTGGAATTTCGTCAATCGGATAAACGAGGAATTTTTAATGAATTTTTCCGTAAGCTGCAGTCAGAAGTGACGAATCTGATTGCAGCTTAGTAAATGAATTTTCACGAATTTTTGGTAAAGAGTTAGATCTTGAAATTTTAACTCAAGGGCTAACCCTCCGAGAGGTACGCCACATAAAAAAATCATAATTTTTGAAGACTTGTAAACAGGTTAAACAAGTCACCAAAAACAGCCAATTTTCATTGATATGAAATGCCTAAATGAAATCGCGGCTTACTAAGTTAGTATGTAAAAATTTGATTTTTGTTAAGAGTTCGGATGAAATATGCCTAAGTGAGTTCAATGAACCAAATGTGCATATGAATATGTTGGTAAGTCAATTGTCTTTTAAAAAGTCAAACTAACCAATGATAAAGTCAAATAGTAGTTTCGACATAGAAAATACGTGAGGTGGAATAGTCGTGAATTGAAATGACTAATCTAACCACCTTGTGAATGATGATAGTTTGACGCGTAACAAGCTAGGTGGAAGCTTGATGAGGGAGCGGATCAAACAAATCAAGAAGGAAAGGAAAAGCATAGTTCGGATGCGAGGTAAGTATAGCTTACACTAGTCATATAGTTTAGAATGTCCTTTTGTTGTTTTGATTTCGAACAAGACAAATGGAAAGTTGAGATATGGTGTTTCCGGCGTGTAGTCGTACGGAACAAGATAACCAATAAGGGTAAAATTGAAATTTGGACACTTGTTGACAATAATTATTGGTTTTGAAAGATACATATTTCGTAAGCCTTATTAGGCCAAAAAGCGTTAAGAGGTGAATTATAGTTAAAACGACCGTGCAGTGTAAATCGGAACGAGTCGTGTAGACGAGATGGCAATAAGCTTTATCTCGCCAATATTATCGGTCATTTAGATCAACGGGTCAAAAGGTAAAAATATCACTTTTGACAATATCGACTAATGGTTTGATGAGTTGTTTGATTTCAGAAATAAATATCGAGTGGATATTTACATCGCTATTACTTAGTAGATATTGAGGCAAGGTACTTAAATGGGTCAATGTAATGATCCGAGCCAGGTACGCATAATAAGATAACTCTCATTTAAATGTAAGGCTAATGAGAGTTAAACGAAGTCTAAAATAAGTTTTTGGTTACCTTAATAGGTAAACCAAATGTTACGGACGATGGTCATTATATTTGTTATAGGTTTCTAACCATTACCAAGAGTTTAATAAGGGTTTTAGCCATGGAAATGGGTTGCATTTGATGGTTTGGTTCGAATTTAAAATGACCCTAAACATGATTTCCGCAGCTTTTTATACGAATTTCGACAAATCTTAAAAAAATCATATAAAATCAACCGTTTATCCGATTTGGGTGTTCTATACCTTTTCGGAAAGCTTATGAAGTAAATTTTTACTGTTTTCAATCATAAGAAACAAATGTGGTTGTTAAATAGGCCAAAAGAATGAATTAAACAGCTGTTCAAAACCTTGAAAGCTGTTTGAAAAATGAAAATATAGTTGCTGTGCTGATTTTATAAAAATCATATAAAATCATAGAAAATTCGTTAGAAGGTGTACCTTATATGCTTGCGAAGGTATTGAAGTTTTCTACGATCCATCTTTGAACATGTTAATCTAGTTCGGGCTTTGAATGGGTCATAATGGTCAATTACAGCAGCTGTAGAGAAAATCGCTGCACATTAATAATGTCATTATTAATCCAGAAAAAGACATATGATTGCGTATACTTGATTTAGTCATGCCACCGTAAGTTACGGTGGAGCTGATATGATTACGATGGTTACATACTGAGTTACGGTGGACCCAGAAACAAAGTATATTTTATTTAGTTTAAATTCCCAGATTCGTTTATACACGTTTTAAACCCCGTTTGACTAAAGTATTTCATGTTTATGGAATATAGGTACTTTTGGATGCCGGAAGACGATCAAGCTCAGCGAAGAACCGAACACGATAAAGATACACGCTTCCGCACTTTGCCACGTTGTAAATTTTAAACAACGAATTCGATCACGTTATGTAGAATAACTTATGATTTGTAAAACTTTTAGTAAACCCGTATTTCTGATGTATATGTAATCGTAATTACATGATTGTTTTCGTAAAAGATTCATTAAACCTTAAATTATAAGAACGGGTGTTACAGATAAGCAACGCTGATATGAACACAAACCAACTCCTTTATCTTGAGTCGTCGGGAAAACTTTTCCTCAGGGGAGGGTGAGTAGTATGAGTCTGAGTCCATTGTGGTTCGTGAATGTTTAGAATCATCATAGAAGACGTGTCGGGTTCTTCTGCTAGTTATTCGGAATGTTTTGAATCATCATTAAAATTAACAATGCGGTCTTGATTGAAGACGTAATTGCAAGACTGTTTGTCGGGCTTCCAATGCTCACACGGGGTGAAAAACAACCCTTGATGTTGAAACCGGTTTTACCTCATGATGTTGAAACATGATGGATGTGACACACACAGATTGTTGTCTAAACTATGAATGCACACAACGAATTTGACAATTGTGACAGATTATTAAAAGTATAAATCACCTCCAATCATTTCCTGGTCAAATCACACACTATAAAGTTTAAACTTATCGTGTGTTGTAGTTTGGAAAGATGACCGAATAGAGATCTGAATAACAAACTGTGGAGAACTTGTTTGCGTACATTAGGAACAAAAAGTCCAACAATACGTTAATGAACGTTCAGTTGTGTACACAAATTCATCACCAGTTTCACGGTGAGTGGAGAAATTACAAGTTTTCAATAAAATTTCATTCTGCTATGAATTTGTTCTCTATGAATTGTCTCACTTAACAAGAGAAGCAACTAAAAAAGCGGTGAACTTGTTGTCTGTTATTGTCTCAGACTCTCTCCCCCTCCTTTTCTCTCTCTGACAACCCTAGACCCAAACCACCGCAATCCACCACGAAGGAGGAGACTCAATTGTCGCAGCACTGTTCTCTTTGTGGTCGACATATACCAACGGTTCTGCGAAAAAAAAACATCATCTGTTCATCATTGTTCTTGAAGATGAAGATGAAGAAACGAGGGTTTATTCTCTTTAATCTATTAAAACGATCCTTGTCTTGAGAACCTGATTCTGATTTAAACAATGCACAAAGATCCTTGCATTAGACAAAATTTGATGAAATTTGTGCATCAACAGAAACAACTGAAATCTACTAGAACGATCCTTGTTTTGTCACGTACATGCGTTTAATTCCCAACATACTCGTTTTGTCACGTACATTTTGTAAGAAACTTTTCGTGCACTGAACCTTCAGTTGTGTACGCAAATTCATCACCGGATTCTACAGCACAAGCACATACACAGGGAGAATGTTCTCGAAATTGAAGAAAAAGAAAAAAATGTTGCTGATGTTTTTCACTATCAGGATTTTGTTGGTTTGTTTCCAGGTAGGGTTTAGAATGTTTGAAGTATTCTTGGTTCAATATCAACTCTTCTGAAAGACAAGAATACAACGTTCATGTATCACAAGTAATCATCCATAACAAGGGTGAGCTCGTGTATTGGACCCTGGCGCATCAACAAAACTTGGTGTAAATCGTTCATCTCCATGTTTTTCCTTGTACTTCCTACGTCAGATGTTAGCTCGGAAGTTCTTTTACACAAAGTAAACCGAAGGCTTGGAATATTGGTCCACTTGTGTAACAACTCTAATCAAAAGTCATAATTATTAAATTAATTAGTCCAAAAGGAAACCCTAATTGAGACACCCAAGTGATTCTGAACAAACCCTAAAATTTTCATAATTTTCAGAATCAGGATTAGGGCCCCTAAAACTCAGGGGGGGTTAAACCCTATGGACGATTATCCATCTAAAACGTTGGCAGCAAGTAATTTTCGAAAATTATCAACTCAGCAAAGCTAGTGCCAAACGTGGCAACCCTATAGCTAAAAATAGGTCTCACGCGGCCCGCCTCAGGTTAAGCTTATTCTCACGCGGGTCGCCTGAGGGTAAAATTTCACCTATAAATAGTGGGGTTTGGGACTGGAATCTGGGCACAGAAACGACGTAAAAATTCATAATATACACTGAGTTACGTTCGAATTACTATACAAACACACACGGGTCTCGAAATTCTGCTGCAAAACAGGGTATTAGCACAATCGCTGCTACGATTCATTTTCCGACGATCAATATATCCAATGAATGTTTAAGTGCCGCCCACATTAGGGTTATACTTTATCATTCGTCATTAATTTGACGGATCATCGTTAATTCGATGGATAAAGTATTATACTTTGTCATTCGTCATTAATTTGACGGATCATCGTTAATTCGATGGATGAAGTATTGCACTTTTACATTCATTGTGAGAATTTGATCTCGTGAGTTATCGTAATTGCTGGATTGATTACTAACCCAGTTTTGTGTGCATTGTTATTTAAATTAGGTTAACAAAGCTAAATCATAGACTAGACTCTGTCCGTATTAAAACAGCAATGTGAGTCATTCTCTTTTTATCAAATTGCTTTATAAATTATTAAAATATTTTCAAAGTTATAATTACAGTGATTAAGTTTATGTAATCACCAAATTACAGCCGGTATGTGGGATATTGTGCACAGTATTACATTTTTATCACTTTAGGTGGGCGAACCTAAATTTAGTGATATTCGTCATTCATTGGGGCAGCCAATGGTGATATGACCACAGTCACCGTAAAGATTCGAGTGACAAATACTGTGGGTAGTTGGTTTGATATCAGAAACATTGTAATCTCTCTTAATACTGAAAATTATAACAAACGAGTCATTTTAGTAAAAATGAATGATTCACTCAGTATTTCCCGCTGACAAAACCTTTTTCAAACATGTTTCAGGTGATCTGTTGTAATTCAGGAAAAGTGCTGGGGAGCATTTCAAGCTTAAGATAGTGGCTCATTATAAAATTAAGGAAATAAGTTTGTAACATAAAGATTTTATAAAATCTTACTTTTGTAAATTATCAGGGTTTTATCCTGAATTGTGAAATAAAATAATTGGGAAAAATTTTAGCTTTAAACGATCCTGTTAAATAAACTTCCGCTGTTAAACTTAATCAATTAAATACCGCAGTATTTCTGTCCCGCGGCTTCTGAAACGGGTCAAACCGGGTCAAGGGCCGTGACAGAAAAAGGTGGTATCAGAGCCACTGAGTTAAGCTAATTAAGTATTTAGAAATACTTAATTTTTCCTGATTACTATTATGTGATTAATTGTATTATTAACTGATTATTTGATTATTTGGTAGTTACAGTATGGGTAAGAAAAAGCTGTCAAGTATCTATCTTAAATTAGATAGATCATCCAGTGAAAAGGGAAGTTCATCCCGAACCAAATCCTCGAATCAGGCTGAAATTCCTGAAGAAGGAATATTCGTGCGAAAGGCACAATCCGAGGAATCACTTTCTCCTCAAAAGAGGGAAATGATTATTAAGAAAAGTAAAGAGAAAATCCGAGAAAAGAGGATTAAACGGGAAACTCAGGAATTAATTAATAAATCACCTTGGGAAGATAAACTAGATGAGAAATGGGCAAATTTATATATGCTAGCCACAGTAGCAGAAAATATAAATCTTTAAAGTTTAGCACCCTATCCTCACAATCTAGAAACTCTGTGTGATAAATAAAATTTGAAACCTAAGTGTGTTTTTCAGTTATCTTTATAATCAACTAGTACACAGTATGTAATAAATTACAAAGTTATTTGTAAATTTTAACTTAGTATTTTATGCATTTTGCATATATGCTATATCAGCATGAGTGGGATATCCGAAGCTTTTCAGAACCTTAATCTTTACCCCGTAACTATCGAAGCTTCCAAAGAATATACTAGCTACTATCCCGATGTTGAACAACCAGTAGAATTCAAGGTTCCACCTTTGAGCAAGCCAAAACAAAATAAAAGAACTTATGTAGGATGGAGGAAAATACGTAAGAAGAAGCCAGCTAGAAAACTGCCCAAAATAAACAATCCTTTGAAAAAGGGAAAAGGAATTATAAACGGAGAGAGTTCTAAACAACAGGAAATGGAAACTGGAGACAAGGAGGAGGATAAGAAGATAGAAATACAGATGGAGGAAATTACTAAAGAAGTAGTAATAGAAGTTGGGCAAGGGTCTATACCAGCTCAGAGAGAAATCGGAGAGAGCTCCAATCCAACCCAGGAGAGAACTTTTCAAGATGAGATAGATTTCCTATTGGCAAGCTGTGAAACCATTCAGCCTGTCAATAATAATAATAATAATAATAATAATAATAATAATAATATTTTTAATTATTCTCTTGGAAACCAACTCCCTATGAATTGGGAACCAGCAATTCCAGATCCAATAGTCCACTCCCAACCCATAGGAATGGACGAATGGTGGACGAACGATTGGCAATTTCAAAATATTGTCAACGATCCTTACTCTTTTCTTCCACAATTCGATCCAGAACCATTACCTAATCCACCCATGAGCAATGAAAACATGGCTGAACTTCGCCACTTTGGCGAAGAGTTGTTTGATGCTGGAACTAGAATCAGGGAAATAGGGGGACAAATTGCCTGGAAGTACGATGAGAGGGAACTGCGTTTTTAACGGCAAGTGACGAAAGATAGTAGGATGGTAAAACGGTGTTTGTATAATAGTAATAATAAAGTTAGTCTGTAAATAACCAATAAAACTCTGTATGATATCTGTGAGTAATGATGCATACTATGATAGATATATAAATGAAATCGAGAAATCGATTGTTTTGACTATATCTGTATTATATAATTTTCTGATTGTTTGTATATAATTATTATTTATCAGTTACTAATAAAATTTATATATATACATTATCAGATGGCAAACAATGGTAATGAACCTATAAATGAAGTTAATCATTCCGAACAACATTCAAGAGATCAATATATGACTCGGCAAGATATCGAAAACATTGTTGCTCAAGGGATAGCTAATGCTATTCCAGCATTTGTTGCTGCTATAAAGAATCCGATCGAACCACAACAAATTGTTCCTAGTAAACAAATTACTGAAGATAACTTCAGTAATAGTGTAAATGGAGGCAATAATCATGTTAATCATAATAAGGAACCACATCAAGCTCCATTACCCAAGAAAATGAAAACTGCAACGCCTGGTTGCACTTTCAAAGAATTCCTTGCTTGTAAACCCACGGAATTTGCAGGCAATGAAGGAGCAACTGCATCACTGCGTTGGTTAGAGAAAACCGAAGCAGTCATTGCAATAAGTAAATGTGGTAAAGATGATCAGGTCATGTACGCATCCAATCTGTTCAAAGAAGGAGCACTCGAGTGGTGGAATACTGTGTTACAATCAAAAGGAAGAGTAATAGCTTATGTTATGACTTGGGAAGAATTTAAGGGTTTGGTGGAAAGAAAATTCTGTCCCGAGTATGAAAAGGAACAGATGGCGAATAAGTTTCTAAATCATCGGATGATGAATGTAGATTGTCGCGGTTATACCTCGACATTCTTTGAATATGCAAGAGTGGTACCAACACTGGCTTCGCCAGAACCGGTACTTATTTCTCGCTATATTTGGGGGCTAATTAGCGAAATCCGCAATATTGTTAAAGCTGCGAGACCTCGCACTATTGATGATGCGGTAGAATTAGCTAACACTCTAACCGATGAACTAGTGCGCACAAGAGATGAAGATAGGAAAAAGGAACTAGCTCAGAAAATTACCCAAGGATTTCGTGTGGGTAATAATAATAGCTTCAAGAGAAAAGGAACAGGGCAATCTTCAGGTCTGCCATTCTGCAGAAAATGCAAAAAGAAACATTATGGAAGATGCAATATCACTTGTAATTTTTGCAAAGGTATAGGACATCGTGAAGAAAACTGCAAAAAGAAAACCGTAATCTGTTTTAATTGTGGAGAAGCAGGGCATTATAAAACAGAATGTCCTAAATTGGTCAAATCAGTAGATAACAAACCCAAGACGACCGAAGGAACTACTAAGAAGAATGCTAGGGCATTTCAGCTGACCACTCAAGAAGCAGAACTTATTCCAGATGTGATAGCTGGTACGTTCTTAGTTCACAACGTATATGCAAAAGTATTATTTGACTCTGGTGCAAACCAAAGTTTTATAAATACTTCATTCTGTCAAGCTCTTAGTTTACCTTTAACCAATATTAGGCAGATTTTTACAGTTGAAACAGCAGACGGAAATTCAGTTAAAATAGATAAAGTGTTGCAAGAAGGAAACATAGAACTTTTAGGACATAAATTCTCTGCAAGACTATTGCCGATGAATTTAGCTGAATTTGATGTTGTATTAGGAATGGATTGGTTAGTAGCCAACCATGCTAGAATCCTTTGTGATCAGAATTCCATAGAAATTCAATCACCTACCGGAGAAGTAATTAGAATTACAGGAGATAAACCACGAAAGCCCATGAAGTTCATATCAGTAATGAAAGTTGCTAATTATGAACGAAAACAAGGAATAGTGTATATGATTTCAGTAATCATTAGCACTAAAGGAAAAGATCTTAAGGAAATACCAGTAGTCTCAGAATATTCTGATATATTTCCAGAAGATTTACCAGGATTACCTCCAGATAGGGAAGTAGAATTTAGGATTCATCTAATTCCAGGAACTACACCGATAGCCAAGGCACCTTATCGGTTAGCACCCACAGAAATGTTAGAATTGAAAAAGCAATTAGATGAATTACTAAGTAAAGGATTCATACAACCTAGCTCATCCCCTTGGGGAGCGCCAGTGTTGTTTGTAAAGAAAAAGGATGGTTCAATGAGAATGTGTATCGATTATAGGGAATTGGATAAGGTTACAATTAAGAATCGATATCCATTACCTAGGATTGATGATCTTTTTGATCAACTTCAAGGGGCTAGATATTTTTCTAAGATAGATTTACGCTCTGGATATCATCAATTGAAGGTACAAGAAGAAGACATACCTAAAACTGCTTTTAGAACTAGGTATGGTCATTACGAGTTTACAGTCATGCCCTTCGGATTAACAAATGCACCTGCAGCATTCATGGACATGATGAATAGGATCTGTAAACCGTACTTGGATAAATTTGTAATTGTCTTCATAGACGATATACTTATTTATTCCAAAAGTCAGACAGAGCATTGTGAACATCTTCATGCACTCTTAACTTTGTTAAGAAAAGAAAAGTTGTATGCCAAATTCTCGAAATGCGAATTTTGGCTAAAGGAAGTACAATTTTTAGGTCACATGGTGAATCATGAAGGCATTCATGTAGATCCTGCTAAGATCGAGGCAATTACCAAATGGAAGGTTCCACAAACAGCAATGGAAATTAGAAGTTTTATAGGTTTAGCTGGGTATTATAGACGGTTTATTAAGGATTTTTCCAAAATAGCCGTACCATTAACTAAGTTAACCTGTAAAGCCACTAAATTTAAATGGGGACCTAAACAGGAAGAAGCCTTTAGAATTTTGAAACAGAAATTAACCCATGCACCAATCTTAGCTTTACCAGAAGGAACTGAAGATTTTGAAGTATATTGTGATGCTTCAAAACTAGGGTTTGGATGTGTACTTATGCAACGCAAGAAGGTAATTGTGTACGCATCAAGGCAATTGAAAAAGCACGAAGAAAACTATACGACTCATGATTTAGAATTAGGAGCCGTAATTTTTGCCCTTAAGATTTGGAGACATTATCTGTACGGAAGTAAGTTTACTATCTATACAGATCATAAGAGTTTAAGATATATCTTTGGGCAAAAAGAGTTAAATATGAGGCAAATGAGATGGATGGAAATTCTAAGTGACTACGACTGTGATATTCAGTATCACGAAGGAAAGGCGAATGTAGTTGCAGATGCCTTAAGTCGTAAGTATTATGAGAAACAAAGACGAGTTCGTGCTCTCAGATTAAATCTACAAATAGATTTAATGGAACAATTGAAGAATGTTCAAACTACAGCAATCAAGGATGATGCTGAAGGAATGAAAGGACGAATCAAGGAATTAGAACAAGGAGCAGATGGAATTTGGAAATTCCACAAAAGTAGAATTTGGGTACCTAAGCAGGGAGACTTAAGACCTAAGATTTTAGAAGAAGCTCATAAATCTAGATACACTATGCATCCAGGAAACAATAAGATGTATCAAGATTTAAGAAAGAATTTTTGGTGGATAGGAATGAAAAAGGACATAGCCAGCTATGTTTCTAAATGTCTTACTTGTTCACAAGTTAAGGCAGAACATCAGAAACCTTCAGGATTACTACAACAATTAGAAATGCCAGTATGGAAATGGGAACTTATAACAATGGATTTTGTTACTAAGTTACCCAAAACCAGAAAAGGTAATGATGCGATTTGGGTAATTGTGGATCGATTAACCAAATCTGCTCACTTTCTACCTATGAAAGAAACCTTTAGCATGGAAAGACTGGCTAAATTGTATGTAGATGAAGTTGTATCCTTACATGGAGTTCCACTCTCCATTGTTTCGGATAGAGATAGTCGGTTTACTTCCCATTTATGGAAAAGTTTCCAGCAAGCTATGGGAACTCGAATAAATTTGAGCACTGCATATCATCCCCAAACAGATGGGCAAAGTGAAAGAACGATCCAAACTCTAGAAGACATGCTCCGAGCATGTGTAATAGACTTTGGTGGAAGTTGGGATGATCACTTACCATTAATTGAATTCTCCTATAACAATAGTTATCATTCAAGCATTGATACTGCTCCATTTGAAGCATTATATGGAAGAAAATGTAGAACTCCAGTTTGTTGGGCAGAAATAGGAGAAAGTCAATTATCAGGTCCTGAAATAGTGCAAGAAACAACTGATAAGATTACTCAAATCAAAGAAAGGCTGAAAACGGCTCGAGATCGCCAGAAGAGTTATGCAGACAATAGAAGCAAGCCGTTAGAATTTCAAATTGGAGATAGAGTATTGTTAAAAGTTTCTCCTTGGAAAGGAGTTGTTAGATTCGGTAAGAAAGGGAAGCTAAGTCCCAGATACGTAGGACCATTTCCAGTGATCCAACGTATAGGACCAGTAGCTTATCGTTTACAATTACCAGAAGAATTATCTGGAGTACATGATGTATTTCATGTATCCAATCTCAAGAAATGCTTATCAGATGAATCACTGGTAGTACCTCTTCGAGATATAGAGGTAAACGAAAAGTTGAAATTCGTTGAGAGACCTCTTCAAATTGAGGATCGAAAGATCAAGTTTCTCAAGCACAAACGACTAGTTCTAGTCAAAGTTAGATGGGATTCAAAGAGAGGAGCAGAATACACTTGGGAACTGGAATCAGAAATGAAGAAAAAGTATCCTCAATTATTCCAGTAAATCTCGAGGACGAGATTTTATTAAGGTGGGGAGAATGTAACAACTCTAACCAAAAGTCATAATTATTAAATTAATTAGTCCAAAAGGAAACCCTAATTGAGACACCCAAGTGATTCTGAACAAACCCTAAAATTTTCATAATTTTCAGAATCAGGATTAGGGCCCCTAAAACTCAGGGGGGGGGTTAAACCCTATGGACGATTATCCATCTAAAACGTTGGCAGCAAGTAATTTTCGAAAATTATCAACTCAGCAAAGCTAGTGCCAAACGTGGCAACCCTATAGCTAAAAATAGGTCTCACGCGGCCCGCCTCAGGTTAAGCTTATTCTCACGCGGGCCGCCTGAGGGTAAAATTTCACCTATAAATAGTGGGGTTTGGGACTGGAATCTGGGCACAGAAACGACGTAAAAATTCATAATATACACTGAGTTACGTTCGAATTACTATACAAACACACACGGGTCTCGAAATTCTGCTGCAAAACAGGGTATTAGCACAATCGCTGCTACGATTCATTTTCCGACGATCAATATATCCAATGAATGTTTAAGTGCCGCCCACATTAGGGTTATACTTTATCGTTCGTCATTAATTTGACGGATCATCGTTAATTCGATGGATAAAGTATTATACTTTGTCATTCGTCATTAATTTGACGGATCATCGTTAATTCGATGGATGAAGTATTGCACTTTTACATTCATTGTGAGAATTTGATCTCGTGAGTTATCGTAATTGCTGGATTGATTACTAACCCAGTTTTGTGTGCATTGTTATTTAAATTAGGTTAACAAAGCTAAATCATAGACTAGACTCTGTCCGTATTAAAACAGCAATGTGAGTCATTCTCTTTTTATCAAATTGCTTTATAAATTATTAAAATATTTTCAAAGTTATAATTACAGTGATTAAGTTTATGTAATCACCAAATTACAGCCGGTATGTGGGATATTGTGCACAGTATTACATTTTTATCACTTTAGGTGGGCGAACCTAAATTTAGTGATATTCGTCATTCATTGGGGCAGCCAATGGTGATATGACCACAGTCACCGTAAAGATTCGAGTGACAAATACTGTGGGTAGTTGGTTTGATATCAGAAACATTGTAATCTCTCTTAATACTGAAAATTATAACAAACGAGTCATTTTAGTAAAAATGAATGATTCACTCAGTATTTCCCGCTGACAAAACCTTTTTCAAACATGTTTCAGGTGATCTGCTGTAATTCAGGAAAAGTGCTGGGGAGCATTTCAAGCTTAAGATAGTGGCTCATTATAAAATTAAGGAAATAAGTTTGTAACATAAAGATTTTATAAAATCTTACTTTTGTAAATTATCAGGGTTTTATCCCGAATTGTGAAATAAAATAATCGGGAAAAATTTTAGCTTTAAACGATCCTGTTAAATAAACTTCCGCTGTTAAACTTAATCAATTAAATACCGCAGTATTTCTGTCCCGCGGCTTCTGAAACGGGTCAAACCGGGTCAAGAGCCGTGACAACTTGTACCTCCATTCCGTAGAGAGAATACTTGTCCTTGCTGCCTCTTCGGTTGGTAAAAGACATAGGATGGTTTCTAATACAGGCTCTTTTAAAGAAGCGTTGGGATTCAAGGGTTTATGAGTCAAAGTTAACATTCAAATTCAGATTCAGAAAGCAGATGATTTTGTAGTTGGTTTATTCTCTTTAATCTATTAAAACGATCCTTGTTTTGTCACGTACATGCGTTTAATTCCCAACATCCTTGTTTTGTCACGTACATTTTGTAAGAAACTTTTCGTGCACTGAACCTTCAGTTGTGTACGCAAATTCACCATCGGTTTCTACAGCACAAGCACATACACCGGTTTCCAAGTAGGGTTTAGAATGTTTGAAGGAAATGTTGGTTCAATACATCAACAAATCATTGGTTTAATACCAACTGCTTGAAATCCCTTTCGTTTATTGGATCGTTCTAATAGATTAAAGAGAATAAATCCATTTTTACCATTTTTTACCATAAGAATACGGGCCGTATACTATTATACGGCCCGTATACACAAAGTTAAAAAAATTACCGGCTCGTATACAATGTATATGATCTGTGTATACGAGCCGTATACTATTATACGGATCGTATACTATGGGTAAAAAATGATTGTATCAGACTCTTTCCCCCTCCTTTTCTCTCTCTGACAACCCTAGACCCAAACCACCGCAATCCACCACGTTATGCCAAAAAAGCATCATTTGTTCATCATTGTTCTTGAAGATGAAGATGAAGAAACGAGGGTTTATTCTCTTTAATCTATTAGAACGATCCTTGTCTTGAGAACCCGATTCTGATTTAAACAATGCACGAAGATCCTTGCATTAGACACAATTTGATGGAATTTGTGGATCAACAGAAATAATTGAAATAACTCGCCATTCTCTTGCACCTGTATACATTGATTGTGGATTTAACTTGCAAGAATTGGGTCCGTCGCATGATAGAAGATACATATCGTCCGTTCAAGTTGAGCTTCCTGATGCAATTTGTTGGAATTTATGGATTTCGGTTGGTTCAGATCTCGTAAGTACTGAACAACAGAAATAATAGCTTCGGTTTCATCAACCGGCTTTGAAAACCGGACGGAATCTACGAAGAAACTGTTTGAATTTGTGGATTTCGGTTGGTTCAGAAACTTAACAAGAGAAGCAACTAAAAAATACAACTGATTACTCGGTCGAATAATGGCCAATAATACGTTCATTATTTTCACAGTGGTGCCAATGTCCTACTACTACAATCCTTCCAACGCCTGATTCCGATACGGGCCCACATGAGTTGAGCAAGAATTGGGTCCGTCGCATGATTGAAGATACATATCGTCCGTTCAAGTTGAGCTTCCTGATACATATCGTTTGTTCAAGTTGAGCTTCCTGATACATATCGTTCGTAAGAAACTTTTCGTGCACTGAACCTTCAGTTGTGTACCCTTCAATCTTCTTGAGTATTTTTCTAACTTTATGCTTGCATCCACCACAGTGAATATTAACTTTGAGTGAAAGAGTTTGGAAACCGGACGGAATCTACGAAGAAACTGTTGGAATTTGTGGATTTCGGTTGGTTCAGAAACTTAACAAGAGAAGCAACTAAAAAAATACAATTGATTACTCGGTCGAATAATGGCCAATAATCCGTTCATGATAGAAGAGTTGAGCAAGAATTGGGTCCGTCGCATGATAGAAGATACATATCGTCCGTTCAAGTTGAGTTTCCTGATCTCACAATCGTCGCTCTCATCGGCTTCAGAATAATCGTCGATGTCGTCGCTAGGGTTTTTTCTCTTCCGGTTACCAGGCCTATCATCTCCGTCTACGTTTGGTTTCCTCAACGAAGAACCATCAGCCATTATATGCCCTTTTTCCTTTGGTTTTCTGGTTGATTTTGAGAAAGAGAGATAGAGAGAGACAGGTGAGGGTGAGGGTTTTGAATTGATTCTTGCGCTCAAGTTTCAAGTACTGGAGTGAAAGATTTGTTGGAATTTGTGGATCAACAGAAATAACTAAATACAACCGGTCAAATCACACACTATATAAAGTGTAAACTTATCATGTGTTGTAGTTTGGAAAGATAACCGAATAGAGATCTGAATCAAGATTTACGTCTGATGTCCAAGTTTGATCACATTTGACTTTGTTCTTCGTTTTTTGGATCGTTATAATAGATTAAAGAGAACTCGCCATTTTTTACCCTAAGAATACGGGTCGTATACTATTATACGGGCCGTATACACCATGTGAAAAAATTTACCAGATCATTTTTTACCCTTTAAAAACGAGCTGTATACTATTATACGGCCGTATACAGCATGTGAAAAAAATTTAACCGATCGTATACAATGATTGTATACGGGCCGTATAATATTATACGACCCGTATACTATGGGTAAAAATTGGTAAAAAATGGTTTATTCTCTTTAATTCATTAGAACGATCCTTGTATTCATCAGCCGGCTTTGTACGAGTGTAGAACACTCGTAATCCTCAACCGGCTTTGAAACCGGACGGAATCTACGAAGAAACTGTTGGAATTTGTGGATTTCAGTTGGAATTTGTGGTTGGTGTAAAAGCTCACATTTTACTACGTTGACCATGTTTTTTGACAAATCATCTGCTTCCTGAATCTGAATCTGAAAGTTAACTAAACCCCTCAAGTTGTCATTCATAACAACTAAGCGTCTGGAGAAGAGTATGTTGATATAGGAGAGTTGATGCAATTTTCCAAGCATTTTATCGTGTGTTGTAATTTTAATAAAGCAATGAAGATTGAATATGCAAACCGCATCTGTCTTCTGTGATGATTCGAAACATTCCGAATAACTAGCAGAAGAACCCGACACGTCTTCTGCTAGTTACTCTTTTCTTCGATTTCAACGAGGCAACTTTCCTTATCACCCGAACCGGTGATTTCTTATCCATACTATTCTTCATAGCCATATTCCCACTCACAAGTTGTTGATCTTTGGGTGGTGATTTACTCCCGAATAAACCATGCCCACCTTGACCAGAATAGATAAGTGTATCACTCGATCCACTTACAATCGAATAACGCTGAGAATCCACAACGCTTATGGCCAGATTCTTTCCTTCAATCTTGGCAGAATCAATGCCTGCTTGTTTTATTATCACGAAAGTACTGAACAACCGAGATAACAGCTCTGGTATTTATCACCAACTCATCTTTAGTATTGTTTGTTTGAGAACCTGATTCAGATACACAACGGTCTCTTTGCTTCGTCCACTAGAACTATTTGTGTATGAACTCTTTTGGTAGTTAACAACGCTAATTAGAAAAAAATCTGTAAAATTAATCATATCGATTGCTATAACAGGATGGATGTGACACACACAGATAGATAAGCTGTCACAGTTGTCAAGACTGTTTTTCAGGTTTCCAATGCTCACACAGGGTGATAAACAACGTTGATACGAACACATGTGTTTCGAAAATAGGCTTTGTTCTTGGTTTAATGAAGTTACACGTAACATCTAGTTATATTCAGATTTAAACAATGCCCGCCTCAACTGAGATAACGGACATCCATCAAGCTCAAAAAGAAAACTTGTGTTTCCCATAGTCACAAAAGATTGCGGTTTGTATTTACCATAGCCACTGTTTCCGTAGTAAAAAACGGTTGCGGTTTGTATTTCGCATAGCCACCATTTCCGTAGTAAAAAACGGTTGCGGTTTGCACATTCAATCTTCAATACTTCATTAAAATACCACTAGTAGAAGAACCCGACACGTCTTCATGTTACGGAGAATGTTCTAGAAATTGAAGGAAAAGGAAAATATTTGTTGAAATCGAATTTGACAACTATGACAGCTTATTAAAAGTAGCAATCACCTCCAATCATTTCCTGGTCAAATCACACACTATAAAGTTTAAAGTTATCGTGTGTTGTAGTTTGGAAAGATGACCGAATAGAGATCTGAATAACAAACTGTGGAGAACTTGTTTGTGTCGGGTTCTTCTGCTAGTTACTCGATCAACGGACTGTTCGGTAACGTTACTCTACTTGTGCGCCGATTTAAGCGGCGTGTTCCGATCAACGTTGTTAAAGGTGATGAAGAGTTTAGAAACCCTAGAATGATGGTGTTTTTACTGTAAAAAAACGCGATACTTAAAAAAAACATCCTTATATACGGCCAGTATACAGTTATACGGCCCATATACATTTGGTAACATCAAAAACCTCCCAAAATAAATCCATTGAGCCATATACGTTTTACAAATCGTATAAACATGTATACGGCTCGTATAACATTATACGAGCCGTATATAGTAAAATCAAAAAAACATTCTCTGCGCATTTTCCTATTCAAAAACATTCTATACGAGCCGTATATTTCTATACGGCCCGTATACACTAGGGGATGTGAAAATAAGATATAGGGGGTGTGGGAACAAGACACCCCTTCTTTATTCATTATGGTATTAACTAACCATATACACTTCCATTTTCATCCTAGTACATGAACCTAACAAGTACTTATGGAAAAATACCACTAAATAATTCAAGACATTTCATCGAACACGTGGTGTGCATACCATCAACAAAGCATAATGTACAAGTACTTTAAACACATCTTTCCTATTTCATCCATTTATTATCATAACAATCCCAGCTTTCACAATTAGCATCCTAACCCTGTATTCTTTTGTTCTACATCAAATTATTCGACAAAATACCTACTACATATAACTTCAAACACTAACATCATACTAATTTGTACATAATCTTCACTAAACATCATCCTTCTACAAATGCAAGTGGATCTTACCCCAAATCACCAAAATAATCGAAATTAAGCACATTACAACTTCTACATGTTGAAGTTAACTAGCATTCATGTTCAATTTCATAAAACATTTACGAATTACTCATAACCCATTTCATCAAAATCACTAAAACAAGAAATTCAACTTACTTGGTGATAAGAATACTTAGATGATTATAAATCCTAGCTCATGCAGTAATATTCAGCCTAATTTCTCTTCAATTTTGATCAATTGAAATGTTGTTGGGGTTTCTCCTTTCTTGCCCTTGTCTAGGTCGAACACACACACACACTGAAGTAAGTGTGTGTTTAGTTTTTTTTTAATATATCAAATGTTCAACTTTCCCATTTTGATCCCTCATGTTTAAATTTATTACCAAATCACTTTAAGGTTTAACCAATATGCAAATTTCTTACATACTTGTACATATACATATCCTATACAGGATGGGGTTCTAGAGTGAACACTAGTGTATTTGTGAACTCAGTGAACAAATCCTGGCCATTGATCTACACACGTGTATGGCCAGGATCTCATCATCAAATCATAAAATACACTAGTGTATTTCAACATCAAATCCTGCCCATTGATCTACACACGTGTATGGCCAGGATTAGTTCACTCAGTTCGCAAGCTACACTAGTGTTCACTCTTGAACCTAATCCTATATATATATATATATTGGCATGTTACAGTTGGGGTTTTAATGAGAGAGAGAAAAGAGATAAAAAGAGGAAGACGAGGGAGAGAGAGGGGTCGCCATTTTCAGTGGTCTTTCGTGGCGATGACGCCTATCACAACCTACTGTCACCACTTATCTCTTCCACCTCCCCCCCCCCCCCCCCCGACCACCGCTTTCAGTCATGCAAGCATGGTCCTCACTCCCGCCACCAATGATTTTAGCGATCGCCACCAATGCTCCCGGTCCCCAAAAGCCTGCGGTCATGCATATTCGAGTTGTACAAAGTGCTATTTCACTTGTAAGAATATCTAAAGAAGTTGAATGGGTTGTATATGTTCAAATCACAGGATCCAATGATATTGGCGATGTGTTTTGACCAGACGATGATGGTGATGTTCAAAATATTTAGAGAGAATGGATGGCGACTCTAGGGTTTGCAAATGATAGAAGCGTGTGGTGTGTGGTGTGAGTTTTGACTGGAAAATGAGGATACAGAGGAAAAGGTAAGGCAGTTGTGGTGGTGGTTCCTGTGTTGATGGTTGGCCGACAAAAGGTAGTTTGGTGTTGTTGGTCGACCATGGTGCATCAATTGTAGGCCAGCTAGAGGAGCAGAGAGAGAGATTGCTACTTATGCATGTTGTACCATATGCTTTAAGCGTTTCTCACGGGCCGCGAAGGGCTAACCCCAGTGGGTCGCGGGGCGCGAGCCACCTCGAAATCAGCCTATAAAAGGGGCCTTCAGCCTTAGTTGTTAATCGTTCAAAATCTTCTTTCTCTCTCGAAGTTATAGTGCGAAAATAATCGAGTATAATACCCCTAAAACACGAAGCTCTGCCTCGTTGTAAGTATTTTAACCCCCGATCACTAAGTCGTTACCCTACCCGATTGATCTAGGGCTCCGTAAAGCATGTCAAGGCTCTGCCTGACTCAGTTCGTTGGAGTTCTGTCTCGTGTTGTACGGTTAATGTGATTTAGGTTATATTACTAACATGTGTGCATTGTTTAATTTTTAATAGATAATAACCAGGAAAAGCAACATGAAGCCTTAGTATTACCTAAGTCAACAATGTGAGTCATTCTCTTTTTCAACCAAACTGTTTTACAAAACCTCAAATGTTTTCAGTTATACTTACAGTGATTGAGTCTATGTATTCTATAATTGTTGCCGGTATGTGGGGTTTTGTATACATTACTTGTAATCCGTTATTATTGGACGACGAGTTAGCCAATGAGTAACATGACCACAGTCATGGAACTGTGAACATGACAAATACTAAATGAGTATATTGGTAGATATAAACATTGTAATCGCTCTCAATATTGTAAAGTTATAAAAACTTGTTTTGATTAAACGAGGATGCACTCGCCAGTATTTCTTGCTGATAAAATCTTTTTAAAACGCGTTTCAGGTAACTTAATGTGAAGCTAATAGAAGCCAGCAGGGGAGCACTGAAAGCTTAAAGAAGTGGCTATAAAAGCTACCTAAATAAAAAGGAGCTTATGTTTTCAATAATTAGGGTTTATCCCTATAATTGTGTTGTGAATGAAACTTGGGTTTCATCTCATTTATTTATTATAAAAGTTTGGTGTTTTGAAACTATTTCCTAACTACGGTCCCGATGTTTAAATTCCGCTGCCAAATTAATAAACACTGATACCACTTGACTGGTTCGCGGCTTCCGCTCCAAGGGTAGGGGTCGGGGGCTGCGACATATGCACATGGCCATGCGTGCCATTTGGGACCATACCCATTCAATAAAGGTGTAGAAATATTATTTAATTGAAAGAAGAGATAAAGTCAATAACATCTAGATCAAGTGGTGGAAGACTTGCATTTCTCTTGAGAGATGCAAGTTCAACTTCCACGTGAGTTATTGGTGGGCAATGATAGGAGACCCAGGGAAACATGGGTTCGATCCTTGAGCCAAACGGTTTTACCGGTAATTTCACCGTCGCGCCTACAGGCGGGTGGGTTACCTAGGGGTGCTAAACGGATCGTGTTCGCGGGTTGGCATGTTCAACCCGACCCGAACCCGAAAATTTTACACAAACACGAACCCGACCCGAACCCGAAAATCGTATCATACATATGAACCCGAACACGACCCGAAGTTTCATGGGTTGACCCGAACACGACCCGTTTAACCCGAATTTTTTAATTTTTTTCTGAAATTTATATATTAAAATTACAATTTACTTAAAAACACAAATGTATATAATAATATCATATTTAAATTATAAAATCTGTGTTAATTTCTCTTTTTAAGTTATAATCATGGCATAAAATACACACCCCATTTAATTTATAACACAAAATATATTGTAAAAAATATAATATAGTATAAATGTGTTAAATAGGTCAACCCGACAACCCGACCAGGTTGACCCGAACCCGACCCGTTAACCTAAACGGGTTTGCGGGTGGGTTCAACCTGAAACTGACCCGAACTCGTTTAGGCTAAACCTAAACCCGCGAATTTCGTGTTAGGTTCGTGTCGGGTTTTCGGGTCGTATCAGAAATTCACATCCTAGTTACCGGGTTTTCTCTGAAATTGGTGGTGGACTCAGGTTACTCTCGGAGTACTTCGTTTGGTCGAGTGGGTGCTCCGAGAGTGCTCGAGATTGATTCTGTTGGCCGTTAAAAAAAGGATAAAATGTAGTTTTTAGTGTAATTATAGGGTAGAAATAAAGGAAGGGATGTGAATGCTCTTAAACACATATTTCATTAACTGATTCTGCATAAACATAACTATTACAAAGAAAATTTCAGGGCACTTACGCATTTGGCCTAGTGATCAAGAGCGCTTTTCTTTTGTGGAGTAACCCAGATTCAATTCTTGGGATGCTGAATGTTTTAGGAATTTAGAGTATAAACCTTGCCTTTAAAAAAGGAAAAATTTCGAGACGGTTTACTAATTATAAAGAAAAAATATTATAATAATATCATCTTGTTTATTCAACCGAATTCGATTTGCTCTCCTTAAAATATCATCTTGCTTTACTGGCGATATACTTATTTTGATTTAGTAAATCCTCGAATCCTTTAAAATATACTTATAACTTAATATTCTATCTTATACAGCAAGTCGGCAAATGAAACTCGTGTTTAGTCGATTCCCGGTCCCATGATATTTCGCCACCACAAAAGAAAATACAAAAACCAAACAGCATTTTATATGGTTATCTTCTTGAAAACCATTAACACGTTTTTCATATGTACAAAAAGTGGTCTCCATCGCCGCAATTGGTTTTTTTTCTTCACCCTAAACTCATCTCATTTCATACCTTCTCCCACGATCCTCACTTTCACTACTTCATAGCAATTTCAGCACATTAATCAACTCGCTAAAAACTGTTACCGCGGCATTGAGGATGTGATAGGTTTACGGAGAAAACCTACAAACTCCCATGAATACAAGAGAAGAAAAGACACATTAACTAAAATTTCATTCAACAATTTTCTCATTACCGAAAACACAAAGCCTTATATAGGCATACAATGCAAGTATGGAAATAAACTAACCACTAAATAAGCTATCCACTAACTAGTGAAAGTATGCATACAATAGAAATAAATAAGAGAAATTTACGAAAATGGCCAAGAATAAGTTTGACTTACCAAAATGGCCAAGAATAAGTTTGACTTACGAATTAAAATGGCCAAGAACAAGAGAAATTTAAGCAAACTAAATGATGGTGCATGAGAACGTGTGATGGTTGTTAGGCTTCATGGGTTTGTTTACGTGGGTTACGTGATCGTATCAGGATGTCCATTGATCTGAAAAATTTTCACCTGATTTTGTTACAAGAAAACCAGAATCATCTTCGCCTGTGACAGAGACGAACAAGACGGCTGTTGATTTGTTAAGCAAAATAGAAAGTCCGGTCAACATGTCGGAGAAAACCGAAAAATCTATAAATCATCTTCCTCAATACGTTACCGTAGATTCGTTCTGTAAGCCAGACGATTCGTCAAACAAAGTTGTTTCGGGTGAAGTGGTTGAACCGAAGGAAGCTAAGACGGCACAAATGACTATTATATATTGATGAAAAGTTGTGATGAAAGACCTTTTCTTAAAGCCAACACCAGCTTCACATGGCAACCCGACTTCTTTCGTTTTTGACTCGGCTTTATTCTCTTCATACGCATCTTCCAACCGTTTCATCTCAAGTTTGTCACCCATGTTGATTTCTTACAAATACTAATCCCAGTACCTATATAAAACAAGTCAAGCTTATATGAATATTAAAATTGAATATTAAAATAGAATATTAAAATTCTTCGTCATCTATTATCACATCTATACATATAATAAAAGAAACCACTTTGAGGACACTTGTCATCATATTAGGCCATGTCTTATAGATAATTATAATTTTAGTTTAATCTCTTCTAATTAATTATAGATAATCCCCCTACTAAATATTATTTAGTTTAATTATTACTTTTATATTTATCTATTTACTTCAAATTTCAAACTTAGTTATCTAATTTGATATTAGAGTAAATTACGATTTTGGCCCCTATGGTTATATCACTTTTACCATTTTAGCCAAAAAGGAATTTTTTAACAACTGAGCCCTCAACGTCTTTTTTTCTAACCCTTTTGGATCCCAACGTCTTTTTTTTCTAATCATTTTGGTAGGGGCCAAAAGGGTTAGAAAAAAAGACGTTGTGGGCTCAAATGTTAAAAGATTCGTTTTTTTGCTAAAAGGGTAAAAGTGATATCACCACAGGGGCCAAAATCATAATTTACTCTTGATATTAACTATATATTTGAACATTTTGTTTAGTTCGGTATCAAATAAATTTTACGAAACTTAAAATAAAATTAACTAATATTATTTATCATTTCTACATTTACAAGTTTTAAATAAATGGTTAAATTTATTGAGACATCGTTACATTTACAAGTTTTAAATAAAGGGTTAAATTTATTGAGACTTTGTTAACAAATTTTACTACAATATAATAATCTATTTATATCAATATAAATATATATTTATACTATACTATATAATAAAACATTAATGTGTAACACCTATCATTCATTGTAAGCATTACCTTTTTTTATTATTTACTATACAAAATTACATTTATTCAACCCGTGTAATAGATGAGGTTTTTTAAGATATAACTTTTTATTATTTGATATATAAAATTAGATTTATTCAATTCGTACAATACACGGAGTTTTTTTAAGGATATATATTTTTATTATTTAGTAAGGGAAATTACATTTATTCAACCCGTGTACTACACATATAGTAGTGTAAAATTAGTGTAAATATTGGAAAAATATAACGTTTTTTTGATTTCGTTACCGCTTTTTTATAAAACGTTACGGCTTGGCGGATTTTCTAGATCCACCACTGTTATTTAGTATATATAATTCATTCATTCGACCCGTGTAATACACGATATTAAAATTCTTCGTCATCTACGATCACATATTAAATTTTAATATTCATTAAATATGTGTTGTGTTTTGAGATTAAACTAACTTGCACTAAATCATTGCATTTTTTAACAATTATCTTTATCTCCTTCTATCTTGCATTAAGTCATTGCATCTTTTTAATATTCATATGGTTTACTTCATAGGAAAATTGTATCAAGATTATCATGCATGCTCACATACATGTTCGAGTCAAACTTAATCATATAAATTTATAGAACCAATTTATAGAACCAAATAAATTAACTGATTACGATCTTCGGCTTTAATCAACATGCTTGCCTGATTTTGATTAATCATCCAAACAACAATAATCAGATTCAAAAAGCACATCCAAACAATCCGTAAGTTTTATTTCATAATTCAGATTCAAAAAGCACATTGCCAATGAAGTGTAGACCAATTGGTTTACATGGAGGTGTGAGGGTTTTAACCATGGGGTCCCGGGTTCGAATCCGGGCGTAGGGGGTTTTCCCGCACTGGGGGCTGGGGTGTATCCCGACGCAGGGAATTTCTGCCAGTACCTTCGTTTGGAGGATTTCAGCCGGTCAAAAAAAAAGATTCAAAAAGCACATCCAAACAATCAGATTCAAAAAGTCTATTCTGACATTCTCTTTATTATCAAACATTCTTATCAAGTTATCAGAGCACCCGTAGTGGTGAAGAAAAATAATGCCCCCACCATGGGGCATTATCCGACACGTGTCATCCTAGTCAGCATTGGGCGTTATAGCAAAAGTGGTGTAGTGGGACATTATTCCAATAATGTCCATTCCAATAATTAAAAAGGATTAAAAAAAAGAAACTTTTTTAAAAACTTTTTGGTCAGACATGTCAGCCCACTATACTCCTTCCCATTGGCCACACACAAAACTATGTCAGAAAAGTGGGGCATTATTCAAAGATGGGGCATTATTCAAAATTGTTTTGAGCGTTTTAAATATAACGCGAGAGCAAAAATTTTTCAAAAAAAACGCCCGGTAACGCCCTATGTAGTGGAGGTCTAGGCGTTTTCCGGCGTTTTTTTTTTTGAAATTTAAAAAAAAAAACGCCCCATTACGGGGGGACTCATACAGAATGGTTATCAAATATTATCAACATCAAATAAAATCAAATCAAATACATATGAATCAAATACCTTTTATACCGAGCAAATGTGCTCTAACCCTAGAATATGATCAGTGGCGGATCCAGGAATTTTTTCATGGGGGTGCGGAACATTTTTAAAAATTTTAGGCCCCAATGTATATAAGTAAAAAAATTAGTTCGTATCGGGTCGGTTCGAGTCGGGTCGATTCATGTAAAACAAAAGAACATCAAACTAAATGGTTGATATGGTCCTCTTAGTAGATATGTCCTTCTAATCTCATCTCGTTGATTCACGTTCTATGATTCAATCGGCTTGCGATTATAAGGATCCAAAGGAAGAGTATCCACATCAACGAATTCGGAAGATGTATCAACTTTCCTGTTGAGAAATCGCGCCATAACGTCCCTACTCATGGTTTCTATTAGCTATCACAAACAAACTGATTTATAAGTTCATGGCTCCATAACATATTACATAATGTATCAAGTATTCAAACACTAGAAATCATAACGTAAATCACACTAAAAATCATCCAAACATCATATACACCATTAAAAAAAACCCAAACATCAGGTCAGATCGTATATAACCCACCACAAAAAAGACAAAATATCATCATCATCATCACTAACAAAATATAAATATCATCACTAACAAGAAGCACATGTCTCCTGCCATCAAAAAATCACTTCCGGTGGCTACCGGTTCCGTCCCACCCCACCAAAAATCATCAAAAATAACAAAGAAAATTACCCGTGTTCAATCGGCGATGGTATGATGGCTGATTACGGTGGTATGCGGCTGTTGTTGTCGCTGATGTTCTGATCGCGTGCAGAGATGATAGAGAGCGGGAGAGAATATGTAAGGGTTTTGGGCTTGTTTATTTTATTTTAATTTGAAATATTGTTGATTTGTTGGGTTTGTTTATTGGGCTACTACTTAGTAGTGGGCTAGTTAAAAGTATTGGGTATTTGAGTTTAGTTATTTAGGTATTAAAAGTTATATAATTTAGGTAGTGTTTTTTAAAAAAATAAGAGTTTACTAAAAAAAATTTAAAATATAAATTGATAACACTTTTAACCTAAGCGGTGCGGACAAAAAATTCCAAGGGGTGCGGACGGAAAATTCCAAGGGGTGCGGACGGGATTTTCGACGAAACTTAGCACTAATTTTTTTTTCCCGGGGGTGCGCCCGCCCACCTTGGGCAACCCTTAAGTCCGCCCCTGAATATGATACTTGTCTCGTATCACCGCAAAGGTTGCACTGAAATTTCCATGTTCCTCCGACGGCACCTTGTTTTTCGATTTTAGTGACATATATCCATAGCGGAGGTTCTTCTACAGTAGATGATGATCCGTGTGTGTCTTGAGATGCCATAATCGATGATGAATACTTGAATAGATACGATGATCTGACTGATGATAATTTGATGAATGATGAATACTTGAATAGAGATGATGATCAGACTTGTTGTATGTGAATGTTTAGAATATCATATATATTTATAAAAGGCCGACTTAGCATATATAATTATAAAAGGCCGGCTTACGTATTTGGAAGTTAAAAGGGTTAAAACCCCAGATATTTTAGGAAATGTCTGCGATACTCTGTTTTAGAAGTACCCAATATCGGGTACGGTTTTGTAGAAGCCCCCAATATCCGGGTACGTTTGGGAAACATCCTCGGGACGGGTACTCGATGCAATATGTCGTCCCCGTGCTTCATAGCTTAGGGGGGACGGGGTGCAATCTGTGAGTTGGTGCGAGGATGGGGTTCACCGTGCGGGTGTAACGTCGCCGAGCCCCATTGATGTGTGGTGAATGGATGTTATCAGGGAGTAGTCACTGAGGTAGGGAAGAGGAGAGAGAGATGGTTAATGGTGGGTGTAAGATTATAGAAGACTTGATCGATTGATTGTATTCCATTCAATATGGTTACAATATATAGAGATTAACCGACTCGTGGGCTCAATTCTAAAACCCTAAATAATATACTCTAATAGTGGTCCCCAACCTCTTCCAATCAATCAGATATTTAACCTTTTTTTTTAAGAAAAAAATTGTTTGGGTGGAACACCCCTAGTGTTTGAGTGCAAAATAAGAAGTGAAGAAGGGAGTTGATATAACGTGAGATGATTGGTTAGGTAGAGAATTTATCACTCTCCATATGAGGAGCACATATTCTACGCTTAATATGCCCCTCATTTATACATTATAATACAGTATAAATAGATTAAATATGACATTATAGATGGCTAGACACATTTACAAATGGATTTAAGATCTTTCATTGGTGATGATCTTAGGGTGCGTTCGTTTCACAGAATGGAATGGAATCCTGGGGGAATTGGAATGTGAATTCCATTCCATGTGTTGTTCGTTTCACTCAAGAAAGGAATCGGAATGGAATTAAAATCCCTTGAAATCCTTCGGTTAGTGCAAATAAGTGGGATTTAAAATCCCTCAAAATTCGGCGGATTTCATTAAAGAAAAGCGGGATTTTACGTAATTTTACGAAAATAACCCTATAGCAAACATATCTGAGATCTAATTCCCCATTTGTTCCAATCCTGCTCTCCACAAACCCTAACCCTAGAAAATGAAGATCGGATGAGAATCCGTTTAAAGTGGATTAATCCACTGGTTTATGTCGATTTTATGTCGAATTGAACCCGTTTACGAGTTCATAACCTCCATACGAACATTCTGCACCCTTTACAATCCACTCAAGTTGCGTTTTTCGCCGGAAAAGTAACCTGCAACTACCGCCGGAATTTAGCTCGCCGGAATCGAACCACTTCGTCGTTTTACTCGGTATCGATTCGTTTTTATTTGTGCAATTCGTATGTTTGTGTTAATACAATATGCCTGTTAAGTTAATTGAAATATAAGCATGTTTTGATCGAGTAATTAGACAGGTTTGACTTCGGGTTGACTGGGTTGGGGAAGAAGACGATGAACAGTGATTTTGTTATTTATTTTATTTTTCTTTTTTTGTGTAGGGGGGGGGGGGGGGAAGACACGATGCTCGGATATTGAAACTTCAAATAGATATGAATTCATTTTGTTTTTATGTATGCTAGTTTTAAAGGGTAGTTATGTCATTTTATATATTTCACTTTCCAATTCCATTGATAATTATACCAACCAAACACGTTATGGGATTTCAAAGGAATCCATTAATTCCAATTCCAATTCCAATTCCAATTCCAATTCCATTTCCAATTCCAATTCCCTTCAATTCCATGAAACAAACGCTACCTTATAGTATTCTTTATTGCTTTAAAAAGTAGTGGCAATATAGTGTTTATGATTTTGATTAGTAAATCCTAGAGTTAAATGCTTGGTTGGTCCCTGTGGTTTGCAAAAATTGCAGATGTGGTCCCAATGGTTTACTAATTACACGCGTGGTCCCTGTGGTTTTCAAAAATGCACTCGGTTGGTCCCCAGCCCTAACATCAGTTAAATTTCTCAGTTAAGTCCATGTTAAATGACCAAAATACCCTTGCCTATTAATAAATAAAAATGTTATAACAAATAAAACAAAAATAAAAATAGTTTAATAATGCCCGTTAAATTGAACTCCTGGAACTAGAATTTACATTCTTGTTTTTATGTTGAAGATGAAGAAAATCCAGAACTTAAGAATCAAGAAAATCGCACAGCTTTCTCCCTGTATCACGTTTTTCTCATCACCCCTCTTCACGTTCTCTAACTCTTCACCCAAAACCAACACACCAAAGTTCCTAGTTTCATCCCAAATTTCACATCTTTATTAGCAATTAACACTTGAATCACACCCACAATCTAATCAACCCTTGTTCAATCTAAAAAAAGATTCTGGTTTCATCATACCCACTTCGAATTTCGATTGTTAAATGCTCAACTTGGTTGATAAAGAATTAGGGTTTATGGTCATGAAGCCCATGGAGACTTTGCAGGATCTGATCGGTGAAGATCGGCGACGCCACTGGCGGCGGAGATGGCGGAGATAAAGTGATCTCCATCTCTGTTTATGAGACTGTCACTCTCCATCTCCATCTCTGATGCGGTTGACATTTTAGTCTCATAAACCCTAATGAAGAACAAAACATTTTAGTCACTCTCCATCTCCATCTCTGATGCGGTTGACATTTTAGTCTCACTCTCCATCTTCACCGTCGCCGCCGTGAGCGGCGGCGCCGCTCCTGCTCCGCTGTTGAGGGATGCAACAGGTGGGTATGTTGCAGAGGGTATAAACTGGTGTGGGGGTTGGGTGTTCGATTTTTTTAACAGATTTGAAGAGTCTTGTTGATCGGTGGTGTGATGTGTTGGTGAAGAAGCATCCTTATGAACGCCCAAGTGATTCAGACGCGAAGAGAGAGACCTGGGCTAGAGAAAATGCGGTGCTTGTAGTGGTGGTAGGGGGTGTTCGGTGGTGGAGGTGTGGTGGTGGTGGGTGTTCAGTGGTGGTGGTGGTGTTTGTTTGAGAAAAGAGAGGGGGATGGTAGCGATGGTGATTTGGGGAAGAATAGATGCAGAGGTTTGATATATACTGATTTTAATTTTTTAATTCTTAGTTTTAGGTTTTTAATTGTTCAGGGGTAATATAGTCATTTTACACATAGTTAACTGAGAAATTTAACTGATGTTAGGTCTAGGGACCAACCGAGTGCATTTTTGAAAACCACAGGGACCACGCGTGTAATTAGTAAACCATTGGGGCCACATCTGCAATTTTTGCAAACCACAGGGACCAACCAAGCATTTAACTCTAAATCCTAGTATATATCCTTATAAATTAATTTGTTAGCATACAAATCCGAGTGAAACTCGTGTTTAGTCGGTTCCCGGTCCCACGGTATTTCTCCACCACAAAGTACAAAAACCAACAGCATTTCTATCCAGTTATCTTATAAACACAATTAACACGTTTTCTTTTTCTCCGTACAACAAGTTGCTGCTCTCTATCGCCGCAATTGATTGATTGTCATATAAAACTGCAACCATGTACCCTTCTCAATCTCATCTCATTTCATTCCATTCCATTCCTTCTTCCTTACTGTAACTAGCCCTAACCAATTTCACTACACCAATCAACAATGTCTACTGTTGCGATGACGTGTAACCGATTGAGCTCGTTTCTGAAAGACAAAGGCAGTCTAAGAGATATCCAAATCAATGCAACTTTTGATGTCAACGGTATAATACATCTCATCTGTAAAATTTTCACCTGATTTTGTATCCAATTCAATGTCCATTCATCTGTAAAATTTTCACCTGATTTTGTTACAGGAAAACCAGAATCATCTTCGCCTGTGACAGAGACGAACAAGACGACTGTTGATTTGTTAAGCAAAATAGAAAGTCCGGTCCAGATGTCGGAGAAAACCGAAAAATCTATAAATCATCTTCCTCAATACGTTACCGTAGATTCGTTCCGTAAGCCAGATGATTCGTAAAACAAAGTTGTTTCGGGTGAAGTGGTTGAACCGAAGACGGCACAAATGACTATTATATACAGAGGACAAGTATTGGTGTTTGATTCTATATCTGCTGATAAAGCCAGAGATATGATGTTAGCAGGTGGAGCTTTTTTTGATCATCAAAGCCAGAAACGAACTCCTCCATCTCTCTCGGAACTAGAAATAAACGAATCGGATTTGCCGATAGCGAGAAGATCGTCGCTTCACAAGTTTTTATCGAAGAGGAAAGACAGAGCAACCGAAAGTGCTCCTTACCAGTTGCCGAATCGGTTAATGGCAGCTCCTTCTTTGAATCATAAGTTTGATCTGAATCTGTAATCATAATAGATCAACAAAAATCTGTTTGTAGTTCTGGTATGTTGATTTATGGATTACACATTCATTCAATTTCTCCTGGTTTCAGTTCAATTTTCCGTAAATATTAGAACCAGTTTTTCAGAAAATTGGAATTTTGTAGCTTTTATTGATCACAACAACTTTTCTTGAAGACTCGACAATCAATTACACGTCAAATTACATAATAAAATTTAGAGTAAATTGCCATTTTAGTCCTTGAGTTTTTGTTTAAATTGTCATTTTAGTTCAAATAGTTTTTTTCTTCTCTGGGTCCTTGACTTTTCATTTTCTTGTCATTTTGATCACATTGCCCAACTTAGTCTAAAAACCAGGTTATAATCAAGGGTATTTTTGGCATTAAATTATTATGAAACTACCCCTGGTTATCACTACACAACAATTATGCCAAAAATACCCCTTGTTATAACCAGATTTTTAGACTAAGTTAGGCAATGTGATCAAAATGACAAGAAAATAGAAAAGTCAGGGACCCAGAGGAGAAAAAAAACTATTTGGACTAAAATGACAATTTAGACCAAACCTCAAGGACTAAAATAACAATTTACTCTAAAATTTATCATATATTAAATTATGATAAATTAACTAAATAATAATATATATTTTGTTATATAGACAGGTAACATAAATATATATTTTGTTATATACACAGGTAACATATAATTATAAAATACGAAAAAGTACATACATAAATAAAAATATAACTAAATATTTCGTTATTATAAATTAGCAACGAGTTGTTGCATGTCTTGTATCCTTTGCATTGAAAGGTTTTAAAAAAAAAACTACATTTTCACTTCTAACCCAATGAATTTTACTTTTTTCATTTTAACTATTTTGATTTTTTAACTTTTAACCTAAAGTTTTTCATCTTTTACAATTTAATCCTAACACTTTTTTATTTTCAACTCTGGTCCCCCATACTTTTTATCGTTTGCAAGTTTTTACGTTTCGTTCTAAATTTTGCGAGTTAACACACAACGTGTGTGTGGTTCAATGTTTTTTGGTCGTTTGACAGATTCATCGCAACGCGTTGGTCCTAGATCGACTTATTATTTCTTTTCCGCGTTTTACGTTTCGCTTTAATTTCATCACATGCCGTAATGGGCGTGCGTGGTTCAACGATTTTACGTCTGTTTTTCGTTCGGTGTTAGGGTATTAATTAGCGTTATAAGATACTGATTATCTATAATAATATTATATTTGGCCTTGCTCTTTTTTTAATAAAACTTAGGTCAAACATAGAGAAAAATAAGCTCGTCTCAAAAGTCTATTCGTAATTTTATAAAACATTGTATTTTAAAAGTTATCAGAGAAAACTGTGGTAAGCAGCTGAATTAATTATCCCAACTCAATTATTTGCCGATAATAATCCGAATTGGTCCACTTTTGGCCAATAATAGTCTTTCTTTAAAAATAGCTTAACGGAGTTAAATTTTTTTTAATTACAAAGAGATGTTTTAGGGATTTTGATCAGAACGAGAATACGAGTTGATTTATGTAAAACTTACCTCGAAATAGTGCTCCAAACGGCTTGATTTTTGTTAATTGGAAGTTTAAACACCCGAATTGAAGCACCGTTTTTCTTTAAATAATCTTAAGAGTAGAGTTTAGGGTAATGACTAGCTAGTACTTCACTCTTTATTTAATTAGTGTCTAAGACTATTCTGGCCTTGATCAGGAAACCAAGTTCAGGTTATTTATGGTAAAACATCCAAAGAACAAAGGTGAGTTTTATGAGTGCTTTCCAAATGTGAACATGTTTGTCCTAAAATGTAATAATATGGCATGATTGTTGTACGCATGTATATAACCAGAGCATGACATACACATGGTATTTGTGGTCCCTTATACGTGCCGCTACGGCGGGATTTGTCGGCACTACACCCATGGTGTAGTGGGCATTAATTGTATGGTTATGTAAGTTACATGGTGACGTTGGGTTATGATGACATGGGCGATACAAGTCATGATTAAATAATGTGATTTATAACTTGTGTATATTCATGTGCTCGCCAGTAATAGCTGACATATTTTAAGCATGTGTCACAGGTGTCACACCCCAACCGATGGCGGAAGCATCGGGGCATGGCACTGAGCGAAACAGATTGTCCAGAAGTTTCCATAACAATTATCATGACCAATTAATTTAAAGTAACATGTCCCATACCATGTCTTAAAGGGCAAACAAATTATTACAGACAAATCTAGTCAAGTAGTTATGTTCCGACAACTCATATTTATACATAGATAGTTTATTTATTGGTTTCTAGGACTCCGTCCCTAGTCTCAATTTCATCACCAGCACACAAAGCATGTAAACATCCTAAGCACCTGTCACATACGTTAAAGTAAAAGTCAATACACATAGTGTAAAGGTGAGCATACAAGTTTGATAATAGCATATAGAGTTCGAAATAGTTTACGCATAACCAGCACGTACACAGAGTGAAATGAGGCATGTTAGTTATCGACATGAACCTATCGATACCAATGACTGCGGGTTGACTGCCCAAGGCAGTTCGTAATACATGATCACCACTGTAATCCATGCAAATAACTGTCCTTAACAACCCCCGCGTGAGCGGGTGCTGAGTCCAAACTATAGTACTAACGTTGCTAAGGCAGGTAGACAGCATTCCATGTGTAAACATAACAAACAAGCATTCATTAAGTCACGTATAACATGCGGTAACGGTTAGCGTTAAAAGTATTGCGTAGTGTGTTCGATGTGATTTAGTATAAGTAACGTATGTTACACCTAAAAGTGCATAAAGCAAAAGGGATCGAGTATACTCACAGCGGTTGATGGATTGAAGGGAGCGTTAGAGAGTAGGGTTAGCCTGAATAGATTGATAGCATAACGATAAGTGACGCGTAAAACGGTGTCGGGTACAAGTGAGTCGGACAGCAGTCCGGTCGGATGGTAATCCGGTCGAACGGCCGGTCATGCGAGTGGTAATCCGTTCGGACAGCAGTTCGGTCGGACAGCAGTCCGGTCGGATGGCTGTTCGAGTGGATTGTTTATTCCTTTGAGAAGGATGTGTTTGTGTATGATGGCTTGACTTTTGAAGTTTTCGTTGTAGTATTTTGAAAACATTGAAGTATCTCTACCTTTCAGGTCGGTCGATCGGACGGTCGTCCGGTCGGACGGCGACACGAGTGGCGAGGTTACTTAGTGAGAACAAATCCACAGCAGGGCGGTCACTCGGTCGGATGTCCATCCGACCGGGTGGCAACCCTGTTACTGAACACGTTGAAAATTGTTTAAGTACTAAAGTCCAAATGTCTCATGATTCGAATGGTAGTTCGGTCGGATGGTAGCCCAATCGGACAGCAATTCGTTCAACACTCAGACTTCAGATCTTGGCAAAATTGGTTAGGTGTGGGACCCAAGGTGCAAGTCGTTCGGACAACCGGTCGCTCGGAGGGCTGTCCGTTCGGACAGTTTTCCGACCGGACGACACTCCGTCCTGTTCGTTCCGTTTGTCTTACACTTGGCCGTTTTGATTGTTTGTCGTGTTATCGAGATGTGTTGACATCGTGCTAACCAACAGAGTCCCATCCTAAGCTCTAGAGACCCGACTGAACAGGAACCACCCAAATTCGGTCAGTCCTTCGGTTCAGGACGATAGTTCTTGGTTAATCCGGAATCAGTAATCTCGTGGATAGGATACGGATCTTGACCCAACACAACTACAAGATTGAGTAACGAGTCGGCACAAGCTCCGATTCTACCGGTTTTGAATGCATTGAGTGTAAAAGAGTTGAAAGAAAGTTAGAAAACCATATTTCACTCATTTTCACTGCGAATATGTTTAGATATATGAAAGATATTTGTTTGTTTATGTGGAAATCGGTTAGATCTAAGTTGTTCTTGGTGGATTGAGGCCAAAACATGAAGTTCTTAAAGAACACATGATGACGTCATCCTAGAACACCTTGAATCTTGATGATTTCACGGTTAAAAGTTAAAATTTAAAAGATAGAAAGGTGTAGGAGTGCGTGTAGATTAAGGAAGTACAAGATTTAGGATGAGATCTTACCGGAATTGCGAGAAATCGAAGGAAAAAGTGAGGAACACGAGCTGGTCGGACGTCACTTGCCAAAAGTTGAAAGTTTGAAAGTGACAAGGGGTATTTATAGGATGCCCAAAGTGGAAAGGGGCTGGTCGGTCGGATGGCATCTCGCCCGGATGGCAGCCCGACCGAGTGGCTCCTCGGTCGGATGGCAGCCAGGTCGGATGGCAATCCGGTCGGCTGGCTCCTGGTTCGAGTGCGCGGTGCGACGAGTTTTGCTGTTTCGATTTCGATTGCGAGCGTTGTGATGCGATAGAGTTTCCTAGTCAAATTACTTTTAATCCCAACTACTCATATCTCGCACTATCTCTTCTCTTCCAATTATCATACCATTTCGATTGAGCTCGATTGCGTTTGTGTTTCGATTGCGATTCGATTGATTACCACACATAACATAAATAAACATGCACAAGTAACACATAAGGCACACACACACGTATAACAATAACCAAAATGCGTAATTCGAGTTGCGAGTGCGATTGCGATAGCGGTAAACGATTAAACATGCGATAAATAGCGATTAATATGCGATTATTAATAGATACTCCACATAATACAACTAAAGCGGAAATAAAATAGACTAATTACAAGTCAAAGAAGTCAAAATAGGGATTGAGCAAGGAGAGACAGATCGCAATTAACAATCTTTTCTTCCTTTGACTTCAATCTTGACTTTGACTTTCGAAACACGGGGTGTTACAACAGGTAATCATGGTTAATTATGTGCGTGTTGCTTATCTTAGATATGTGTGGCAAGTAGAATAAAGTATCCAAGACTTGTTTATCTAGTGGAAATTTTGTATGAATGGCTAAGAATAGGTGATCCAACTTTGTACTTTTAAGTTTCCAATTTTTGAACCTTACCGTTTATATTAATGAAATAAATGTTTATATAAGTTGGTATCAACTGTGTATGGTGCATCCTTATCTGGATGGGTGTCACACGTTCGGTGGGAAGTTCCCTTACGTTCGTTCGTTTAATTAATGAACAAGCATGAACAAAAAAAAAATTCATTCAATTAGTTAAATGAACAAATTTTAATAGATGTCTCGTTTCGTTCAGTTGCATTCGTGAACGTTCGGTAATTTGTTCATGAACATTCATTCATGTTCATTTGTTTATGTTGTTCATTTAAGATTTTTTAGCATTTATTTATTTTAACTAAACTTTTTGTATTCTTTAATTCTTGTTTATCTCATTACCCAAACAAATAAAATAGGAAACCATATTTTCACCTTGTTTATGCACCGTTCCACTTTCCTTCTCATTATTCATATCGAAAAATACAATCGACATTCATTCAACGATCAGGGCTTCAAGGTCTATCGTTGTTCATTCTCACTATCCATCTCTAGCCACCGTCGTTTTTGCCAATTTTATCTGTGTTTGTTTGTGTTCATGAAACGTTCATGAACACATTCCTTTCCTTAATGAACGGACACACACATAAAATTTCGTTTAGTAAGTATTCATGAACCATTCGTGAACAAACTATATCCTTAACAAACAAGCACGAACAATGCCTTGTTCGTGTTCGTTCGGTTCGTTTACAACCCTACACTTAATAAACTCGAGGGATAAATATTCTACTTTACAAAAGCTAGGGGGCCACTATCGTCACCTTTCTAAAATTGTTCGCTTGTTTTGGTACGCGCTCTTTCTCGCATTTTATTTCCCCTGTTCTGTCGATCATATTCAACATTTTGAAACCCTAACCCCCAAATTCAATAAACAATCAATTATCTCAAAACCATCATATATTCATAACAAAACACTAACAATAATGCAAAATCAACACCAGAGGCTGAAGCTACAACAACAACAAGCTTTGATGCAGCAAGCTCTCCTTCAACAACAATCGCTCTATCATCCTGGCCTCTTAGCACCTCCACAGGTTTACACACATCATTTGTTTCGATTTCTGTAATGTATTCGTTACTTTTTTTTGTATATATGTGTAAATTTCGTTGTTTTCGAGCTTAGGGATTTGAATTTGTTGATTGATCGTTTTAATTTCGTGTTTTATATGTGTTAATTTCATTAATTATGTTTGAATTTTGAGGAATTAGAATTGTTAGGTTTTTTTATCTGTGAAATGTAACGTTGTGGTTGGTGTGTTGTTATTGAATTTGACGGGTTTGTTGCTGTGTTTTCTGGCTATGTGAAAGCCACATGATATTGATTATATGTTTTTTTAAGTTTACTCGCACCGTCCGAAAAGGAGTTGCATTTTGGTTTTCGATAGCTTGGACGTTAGCTTTGAAATACGAGATATGTTTTGGATTTTTGTTTTACTTGTTTGGAATTCATATTATTATATTTGTGATAGTTTGTGAATGATATGTGGTTGGTCATCTGTATATTTTAAAAAGTTTAGGATCCTTGAAATGTTGTAAGTTTAAGAGTATGTGGTTTTTAAAATTATGGGGGATTGTCTGTACATTTGTTTTGTTTTAAAAGTTTAGGATCCTCAAAAGTCAAAATGTTGTAAGTTTATGTATTAAACTTATATAGGGGATTGTGTGTACATTTGTTTTGTTGGCGTGTTTCTTTGGTGGCTGGTGTCTAGTTTAGTAGTCGATACACTTTGCCCTTTTACCCGTTCTTTGCTGGGCCTGATTTACTCTGGTTAGTGGGGTTCTTTATCCTTTTTTTTATTTTTAGCTTGCTACTTTTTTTTTTTCGTTTTTTCCTTTTTTCACTTTTTTATTTTGCAGATTGAGCCAATCCCAAGTGGAAATCTGCCTCCTGGGTTTGATCCAAATACATGCCGCAGTGTGTGAGTGGTTTACTGATGATTTTCCAATTCTTTTTTTCTTTTTTGTTTGCATGTACAAGCATGACAATAGCCTTGATTTGCTCCCTTAACCATCTACGTGTTTCTTTATTTGACATATCTATAAGTTCGCTTTTCTCACCCTCCTATACGTACAAATACTGAGGTTCGTAGTTGTCATATGCAAGGTGTCAAATGTAGGATGATTATTTGTTTTTATGTGTACTCAAAACTGAGAAATATTCTTTAGCTAAAATTGTTTTCCTTGTTTTATTTTATCAAAACTAATACTTCTTTTATGTCTGAGAAATTACAGGTATGCTGGGAACATTCATATACAAGTGACTGAACCGCTTCTTCAAGAGGTTTTTGCAAGCACTGGTCCTGTTGAAGGCTGCAAACTCATAAGAAAAGAGAAGGTATGTATTGAGTCATGACTCGTTTTTTTCGTTCGCTTACTACCCTGTTTTTCAATATTTATTTTTCTTTTTATGTGCAGTCATCTTATGGATTCATTCACTACTTTGATCGTAGATCAGCTGCACTTGCTATATTATCTCTAAATGGGAGGCATTTGTAAGTGTTTTTAAAGTTGTCACCATAAAATTGTTTAAATAAATAAGGTTAAACAATCATATTAAACAGAGACCGATGTTATTTTCAGGTTTGGGCAACCTATCAAAGTTAACTGGGCATATGCCAGTGGACAGAGGGAGGACACATCAGGTAGGTTTTATGTGGTGCTTATGTGTTTTTTTTTTTGGATTTCGGTTAATTTGAGTACTTGCCATAAGGTTTTTATATTTTTAGAGTAAAGTACACCGATGGTCCCTGATGTTTACCAAAATTTCGGATTTGGTCCCTAGTTTTTTTCCAAAAGTACATGGATGGTCCCTATGCATTTTGTAACACATTTAGTCCTCAACCAACAAATTTAAAGGTTTGAATTTTGAGCATGTCTAAGTTAGCGACTAAATGCCTTACAAAGTGCAAACCACAAGGACCATCCATGTACATTTGGAAAAAGATAGGGACTAAATGCGTTACAAAATGCAACCCACAGGGACCATCCGTGTATTTTAGAAAGCTAGGGACCAAATCCAAAATTTTGGTCAACCACATGGACGATTCGTGTACTGTAATCTTATTTTTTTTGATAATTTGATATCATGTCATTCCTATTTCTGGCTTGCAGGTCACTACAACATATTTGTTGGTGATCTTAGCCCTGAGGTTACAGATTCTATGTTGTTTGCATGCTTCTCTGTTTATGCCAGTTGTTCGTGAGTACATTTCTTTCTTCTCTCTCTCTCTCTCTATATATATATATATCATGAACTCGTTTTCATGTCTATTGGTCTATTTTAGGGACGCGAGGGTTATGTGGGATCAGAAAACAGGCCGTTCACGAGGTTTTGGGTTTGTTTCTTTCCGGACCCAACAGGTTTATACTTGACTGGCGTTTCTTTAACGTTTAACTTTACTTATGGAGAAAATGGTGGCACACATTTGTCTTTTCTTAACACAGGCTGAGAGACATAAAAAGATGTGGCAGTTTCAACCCCTCCACTTATAAATGGGTTGATTCAGATTGCATTTTTTTAAACGGGTCAAATACTTTCTTTAGCAAATAATGGAACAGATTAAATGGGTGGAGTTGAAATGGGTTGAAAGCCGTCCATCTATTTATAATGCATACAACCTGATAAATCCGTTTGTTCAAACAATCAAACATATAAACTGTATTTTAACAGTACAGTTTTTTAATCGTAATTAATGCTTGAATTATCTATACAAAATCGATAATGGACAGGACGGGTGTCCATGTTTGCAGGACATCCACAACACAGCTGGCCCATTTATTTAAAACTGACCCGTTTCAACCTGAACTCATCTCATTGAACACTTTCCTAGAAGTTAGTTATACGAGCTTACCTGCATCTGTGTGCAATTGTCTCTCGACCTGTTAGCTAGGAAAAGGATCTAACGTTTAAAATTGTCATTCCCACTGTTTTCTCCATGTGCTCATTATCATCTCTTAACTAGAATCTAACATAAATAATTCCTCTTCAGGATGCTCAAAGTGCTATTAATGACTTAACTGGTAAGCGTTTAGTTGTTTAGTTGTTTTGTTTTGAGTAAAATGCCATTTTCGTCCCTGAGGTTCGGCTAGTTTTGCTACTTTCGTTCAAAGGTTTGTTTTTCCGCATCTGGATCCAAAACGTTTGAAATCTTGCCAATTTCATCCGGCTTGTTAACTCTACCCATTTTTCTCCATTAAGTCGGGAGCATTTTTGTCTTTTTTGTTAACTGAAAGGGTATATCGGTCTTTTTCACTTAAGGACTCGCTTGTACATAAAGTGAAAAGCATAGTCACATGGATCGGGGTACGTTCCGGTACGTGGAACGGAAACTAGTACGCGGTTCGTCCATTTCTAAAATCCGGTACGAGGGGGGGGGGGGTAAGTTCATTCGGAACGCCCACTCGGTACGTGGTACGGTGTACCATATAGTCTGGTACATTGTATCATAAACAAACTAATTTTACACTTTTATGAAAAAAATCACAAGTTTAGGAAATAAATGTAAACCAGTGAAAGATATGGGGTTAAATGGTAAAATTACACAAACTAAATTAAACCTAACTTCCGACGTCAAAATCCGTAAACTTCCATGGGGAAAAACTTGGACATTTAATAAAAAATTGGATCAATTCCTTCAAAAATGAGTGTGCAAAGGCTGCTGGGATTCCAATCTAACGACCTAGAATTAACCGGTACGTGTTTTATTATGATCCCAATAAGCAATTTGATCCATCCGGTACGCGAATTTCATGAACAGAATACGATAATCTAAAAATTCGGAAACTATCAATTAGAGCGATCCGGATTGTGTACCTTGAGCGATCGGTATGATTCTGTACCTGTTTCCGGTACGAACGATCCGGAACGAAGATTGGGGGTAGGTTAGCGTTTCCTGTGACTATGGTGAGAAGACCGAATTGCCCTATAAGTTAACAAAAAAAAAACGAAAATACCCTTGACTTAATGGGAAAAAATGGATGGAATTAACGAGCCATATGAAAATTAGAAGATTTAGAACCTTTTGGATTCAAATGCGGAAAAACAAATCTTTGGACGAAAATCGCAAAATTAGCCAAATTTCAGGGAGGAAAATGGTATTTTATTTTCTATTATTTTCATTTGGATTTAGACATTTAGCTATTTTCATTTGGAGCGGTAGAATATTCCATCATTATTTATTCTCATCTTATGACTTATCAGGGAAGTGGCTTGGCAGTAGGCAGATACGGTGCAATTGGGCTACCAAAGGTGCTGGCACTAGCGATGAAAAGCAGGCCTCCGATTCTAAAAGTGTGGTGGAGCTAACAAATGGGTCTTCAGGTATGCAGTAGAAATAACTAAATAAGATTTTTGTCTTTTTGATTATACGTTTCCTAATACATATCTTTTATTTTTGCAGAAGATAGTAAGGAACCTGTTAATGGTGATGCTCCTGAGAATAACCCACAGTATACCACTGTTTACGTTGGCAACCTTGCTCCAGAAGTAAGAAACTATATCCCTTAAAGTTTAAGTTACTGATGTATATGAAATAATGAATTGAATAATTCAAATTTATATCAGGTTACTCAGCTTGAACTTCATCGCCACTTTCATTCCTTTGGTGCTGGAATAATCGAGGAAGTCCGGGTTCAGCCTGACAAAGGGTTCGGTTTTGTGAGATACAATAATCATGCTGAGGCTGCTTTGGCCATTCAAATGGGAAATACCCAATCCATTCTTTATGGTAAACAAATAAAGGTGCGTATGTTTATTAATATTCTACAAATAAATAACAGTTTTGTATTTTACTGTAGTTTTAGACATGTGCAAAGAACTGACTTCTTATTTGTTCTTTAATCGATTTAGTGTTCTTGGGGCAGTAAGCCAACTCCACCAGGAACGACCTCAAACCCGCTTCCGCCACCTGTGCCTGCACCGATGCTGTCGGCTGCTGACTTGTTGGCGTACGAGAGACAATTTGCAATGAGCAAGATGGGTGGGGTCCATGGGCTCATGCATGCTCAAGGGCAGTTTCCTCTTAAACCAGCATCAATGGGTGGTATGGGCATGGGTGCTGCTGGAGCAAGCCAAGCTATTTATGATGGTTTCCCGAATGTTGCTGCGACCCAACAACTCATGTATTATCAGTGAGTGATTATGCGGCGTTATTGAATGCGTTGCTTCTGTTGTTTTTTTTTCTTCTGAGTTTCTAGGAGGCTTTTATGATGTTCTTCCTGGTTTTGTCGGTTTTTTTTTTGCTTTACCATTTACCCTTTACCCCTATGTTGCCCTGCTTATATATGCTTGTCTCGAGTATGGATACATATTATGTATGTTTAATGTGAAGTGTGTTTGTCCTGGTAATAAGTGCCTTTGGTGGTTTGTTTGATCCGAGATTTAGTGACGACAAAAATGCCCGATTATGTCCCTTTTTTTTTACTTTACCCATTACCGCCACATACATTTTTTTTTCTTAGGGCTAACACACACACCCTATAATCCTGCTTCTAATACTGCACCAATATTCATGATCGAAGTTGGGGTAGGGACACCACCTTACACATCTTGAGATACCATTTGGTCTTTACCACCACTTATTGCAATCAACACGAACAAAGAATAGCGACAACAGTGAAGGGTGACAAAGTTGTGTAGGTAAACTTAACATCGACTACCGTCTTAAAGGCTACCTTGAACCACGTATACAAACACTATGAAAACCAACGACTTAACACCAAATGCAATAAACTTCAAAGAAAGATGGGAACAAAATTCAAACAAAGTTTATGGGGTACAATGGAAAATGGTTACCAAAATTATGCGAGTAAGCTGGTGTGATGGTTGTTATTAACTCGAAGAAGAGAGCATCAACAGGGGTGGAAGAGTGTTGCAAAGAGTGGCGACAAGGCTTGTAGAGGATGCCTGACTATGATTTGGGGATGGTGAGCATCATTGCTTGTGGTATAACATCCGATGAAGACGTGAATCATCAGCAAACTCTCTCATTAACTCTCCCATCTATCACAATGAGAAAGTTTGCTGATGATTTATTTTTTTATTCATGTCTCAAATCGTAGCTAATCCATTCAATCGACCTAATATGAGTTTTAGGCTACAAGTCTGTAGCAATAATTGAAATTAACAATAGGAACAACCACAACACAATGTCATACACATGTTAATGGTTGTAAACTAAGAGGTCCACATTCATCTTACAATATTATTGATAACCGATCCCATTAAACCATGGCACAAAGATGCGAGTACTTGACCTATCTCACACATGGTTCGGACGAGCCAATATGGACCAACAATCATAGATCAGTGTTCATATTGTACGAGCCACTTATTATATTACCCAAACCATACCCTGACAAACGGGGGAAAGCCACCACCAAGCATGTCATGAATAACATAAACATTTAATGTGCCCATTGCCACCACTCCATTGGCAAAGGCAAAGCCTTTAGAACACAAGGTTGGGAAGGGGAGGTTTTGGGTTCAAGTTCCACAGACGACAAAGGATTAAAGAAATTAGCCGTTCAAAATATATAACCCAACAACCAGGTATGGTCCCAATTCCACATCTACATGGCAAGGACCACACCACTTTTCCGTCTACATGGCGCCTACATCAGCAAATAAATCCAGAAGTTTCTAGAAGCTTATGGAAGACGTCAAGGTGGCACCAAAGATGCTCCTTCCGACAGAAAGGACGACACATGTCACCAGTAATCAAACGCCATATAGACCTGCAACAAATCCTGGGGGCAGACCGACATGAGCTGCACGATTTCTCCATCATGGACGAATATCGGCGCGCCACGTGTACCACTAGCCTGACCACAGCAGAGGGGACCAAGAGGATATTCCCCTTGGTCGGACAGCTGGCGCCCTATAGCAGCTGGCAAGGTTGCTCCTCCCTCCTTCACCCTCCGGCTATAAATAGGACCCTTCATCATTCAGGTTATCATATTCTATTCTCCACTCTTTCACTCACTACACACTCTGTTTTTCTTCCTCAGAACAATACTTATCCTCACGCCGGAGCCCGGTTAAGAGGGAAACCCCCATATTCCCCTCTTAACGAGCTAACGGTGTTGCTGTTTTGCAGGACCTTAGTCATTTGGCGAGTAGAGAAGGAGATTGAACCCACAGAAGAGACAATCCAGCTAGTTGACCATCGGTGTTAACAAGTGTTTCATCATTGGCGCCCACCGCATCTTTTGCAAACCACCCTCATCTCCTCTTTCTTCAAAAAACTCTCTAAAATGACTGAACCACACCCTTCCCTTCAAGTGGACGGGGAAGTCTCTTCCTTTGAACTGATTTCGAACACTGCTCACATTCAAAGAGTCCAAGGGAACGAGACCATCCGAGAAGGGCGAGGAAACAATGATTTTCCTGACATCTTTGGAAGCACTTCCAGAGTTGTCAATCAGACTACAAACGGAGCTACTTTTCAACCTCCACCTGGGGTAGTTAACCAAGCATCCCCAGAAGTTCCAACACCTAACCATGGAGCTGGCCCCTCAGCTCCATCGGCCCAAACACAGTTGAACTTCTCGGCACTTTTAGGGCTACCCGAAGGAAAAACTCTGGCTTCCTGGTATGCCGAACAAATGGCGTCTTTGAACCTTGTTTATACGTAACTCAACGCGCAACAAGCCATGCTCCAAGCACAAGCCAACCAATCCACTTTTGTCACTCCACCGCAAAGGCCTCCGAGCACCTAGATGCCTCAGCAGACCAATGTGTGGAACTTAAATCATGAGAAAGCACCCACTGTCAGAAGGCAAAGTGCGCACGACTCGCGCGATGCTTATGGTGAAACAGAAAGTAACTATGTGCAATACCCTCATCAACAGAGAAAACCGGTACAAAGTCATTTAGGCCCGCGCAACATAAACGACGAATGGGATAGCTATAATGAAGAAGATGACCCGACGTACAAGAAAGAAAGCACCGTATTCAGCAGATTACCACCAGAACACGAGGCGTACAAACCCCACAAGTGCGCAAGGTACAATCCAAAGGCAGAACATGATTACTCATTGAGCTATTGCCCAGACGGCATGGCTGAAAACTCCAAGTTCATCAGAGAGATTGCAACAGCCGATATCGATAAGACAAAACTACCACAGAATGTAGGCAAATACAATGGCTTAACAGATCCTGACGACCACCTCCAAGTCTTCAATGGCACGGGAGTAACAGGTGGTTGGAACTTACCAACTTGGTGTCATCTTTTCGCATAAACCTTTGTCGGCGCGGCGTGCGTCTGGTTTGACAGCTTGCCAGCAGGAAGAATTAAGTCATGGATCGATTTCCGAGACAAGTTCCTCGCGCACTTCTCTCAACAGCGCAGGCACAATAGAGATCCAGCTGATTGTTTGAATATATGGAGGAAAGATCACGAAAGCGTAGAAGATTTCATCACCAGATATAACAAAGAATGTCTGGAAATCGGAGATGTTGGCGAGAAGATGATGCGCGCGCACTTCATGAGGGCAGTAAAGTGTGACGACCTGATCAAACGATTGAAAGGAAGAGACGGAGGCCCCAAAGATTGGGTGACCTTCATCGAAGCAGCAAAAACAATTGTGCGCACCGACAAACAATTGACCGGTGATGACAACCGTCAATATAGTTACAACCACAACGATCGGCGTAACAAGAAAGGCAAAGGCCAATCATGGAAAACATCTGGTTACAGAGAAAGAAGCTCAGTAAGAGAAGACGCGCGCAATACAATCAACCAGATCGCCCATCGCAAAGAGGTTAAAAGAGAAAACAGAGAAAAACAGTGGACACCCCTAACAAAAACCCCTTCCAAGGTCTTGTCAACCGAAAACCACCAGTTTAAACCCCCTCTACAGATGCGAAACAAAAGGGGTCAAGACCCAAATCTTTTCTGTGAATTCCACAAAGACACAGGTCACCTGACCGATGACTGCTTCAGCTTAAAGCAAGAGATAGAAAGAGCCCTGAGAGATGGAAGGCTCACCCATCTGGTGAAAGGCGGAAAGCGCGATAACCGTCAAATTCAAAGAAGGGAAGAAGGGCCAGACAATAAAAACTTCGAAAATTAGAAACTCACATAGTTCAAGGGGGTCCACGAAGACCGCGAAAGAATTATAACAAGCGCACACAAGATTACTCTAGGCGCGAAAGACAAGTTGTTTTCCCCATAGTGAGAGGAGGTCTAAGAGAGAGAAGGCCTATAGTCATTTCTGGCGTAATCGGTCACTACCAAACTGACTACATTTTCATTGATCCAGGGAGCACAGCAGATATCATCTACGAACAATGCTTCAATCAATTTGACCAAGAGGACAAAGCGCGCTTGGAACCAGTAGATTACCCACTAACTGGTTTCTGCAACGAAGCCGTTTTTCCTCTCGGCCAGATATCGTTCCCGGTGTTGCTCTCAGACGGAAGAAATTCAAGAACAGAGGAAGGCACGTTCATGGTGCTACCCGCACATTCAAGACATGATATCCTTTTGGGAAGAGAATCCCAAGGAGATTTTAGTATGACTTGCTCTGGACCACATTCAGCTGTTGGGTTCCCAACAGAGACAGGGGTAGCAATAATTTACGCAAGCAAAGAAGTATTGGCAACAGATGAAATCAGGCCAGCAATGTAACAACCCTAAAGAAAACCGACACCCTCATAAATTTTTCGACACCCTAAAATATATTAGAATATCCCTATATGTCTTTAAATACACCCCGTATGTGAAAACCGAGCTCAAAATATAATTTAACATTAAGAATAAAACAAAAACAAAAATAATTGGGTCGTCGCGGGGCGCGACGCCCCTTGTCTTTAGTTGACGCGGGCCGTGACGAGGCTAGACACCCGCCCTCCTTCGGAAGCCGCCACGTGGCGAAGCTATACCGGTGACACATCACAGCTAGGGCCTACGACCCCTAGTCGCAGGGCGCGACGACCCCTTCTGATGTTCGTCGCGAGGCGCGACGGCTTGGCCGACCAGCCCTATAAAGTTGGAGCTCTGCAGTTCATTTTCGTCGCTCAATCTTTCTAATTCTCTCTCAAATTTCACGAAGTATACATTATACTCGGGCATAATACACCCCTAAATAACGAAGTTCTGCTCCGTTGTAAGTATCATAACCCCTGGATACGTATTAGATACTCTGCCCGATTGATCTAGGGTTCCGTAACGGCTGTCGTGGTTCTGCCCGACGTAGTCGTTGGAATGCCGTCTCGGGGAGGGTATTACTAATGTTAAAATGGGTTATTATACTAACACGTGTGCATTTGTGTAAATTATAGATTGTCACCAGGAAACCCTAAAGGATAACCTAAGATAGCAATGTGAGTAATCTCCTTTTTGTAAACAGTTTTTACAAAACCTTAACTATTTTACAATGCAATTTAACAGTGATTGAGTCTTTGTAATTCTACGATTACTGCCGGTATGTTGGGGTTTTGTATACAAAATGTGAGACACGTTACCATTGGACGAAGAGTTAGCCAATGTGTAATATGACCCACCAGTCAGGATTGACAGTACTGAATGAGTAATTGGGTAGATATAAACATTGTAATCGCTCTCAATACTGTTTAAATTAAATTAATGTTTCTTGATTAAACCGGGGTTCACTCACCAGTATTTCCCACTGACAAATGTTTTTAAAACGCGTTTCAGGTAACACAATGTGAAAGCCAATTAGAAGCCAGCTGGATAGCACTGAAGGCTTGGAAAAGTGGCTATAAAAGTTACCTAAATAAAAAAGGAGTTTTATTTCAAATAAAATGGGATTTATCCCTATAAATCAGTTTGTAATAATAACTTGGGTTTTATCCCAATATGTTTATTTATATAAAATGTGGTGTTTTACTCTGATAAAATATTTCCTAACTACGGTCCTGATGTAAATTCCGCTGCCAAATTAATAAACACCAATACCACCAACACTGAGTTTGCGGCCGCCCATTCCCGGGACAGATAGGGGGCGGGGGTTGCGACAGAAAGTGGTATCAGAGCTAAGCCACTGATTCAGCCACAGAAGCGTTCTGCTGACATCAAAATTTAAATTGTTAGGAAATAAATTACGGGAATACGTGCATAATTGTATTTCTTGTTATGTGTTATTTGACTATTTGTTAGTTTACAGTATGAGCGACCAAGGACCATCTGACGCGTACCGTCAATTGTCTGGTTCGCCTAGAAGCGAATGTGCCTCTTCTCAGCCTGCCCTCTCAGGGTACCCTGCTGATACGGAAGAAGGAATATTCGTTTTTAAAGCTCAGTCCGAGGAGCCATTCCCTCAGGAAAAGAGAGGATGGTTCAGTCGAGGGGCACATGAGCGTAGGAAGCGTATGAAAAAGTTACAAGACCAGAGAGCACTAGCAGCAGCCAAAAGAGAAACCGATGCCTATGCCCAGGATATGATTAATAGGGGTATAACCAACATCCACATCCTAGCAACCACTGCAGCTGACCCTAACCTGGAATAAATGATAGCACCCCAACCCTAACCACTAATTGTTGACCAACCAATGGAAATAGAAAACCTTGAAAATCAAGTAGAAATGCATGATTTCAACCCGGAGGAAATACCTAGGGTACCAGCACCAAATCCCTTAGACCCAAATTATGACCCCTGGTGGGATGACATTAGGGACTATGTTCAACGCTACCCTATACACGAAGACATACCTATGCCAAACCTAGGAGCCTACCCAGGGTTGGACCCTCTAGATCCCTATTATGATAATGATGTATTCATTAGGGAGATTCTAGAAAATCCTTACCCATACCAGGCCCCTATACCTCCATACTAGGAACCCGCACCCCAGATTTCGAATCCAGTCCTAGAACCTGCACCTCCCAATGAGTGCAGACAATGTACAAGAACTTAGGACATTTGGTGAGGAAATTTTAGAAAGTAGTGAAAGAATGAGACAGGTGGGAGAGCGACTCGTCTGGAAGTACGACGAGCGCAATATGGATTTCTGGATGAATCCATATCCATGGAATGTGATGGTGAAAACGGTAGTAATAATAATATTTATAATAAAATAATATAATATGTGTGTATGTGTATGAAAAAAAAACTACGGATGCCTATTACTAGTAGTGTAACTTTAAATTTCAGTCGGTATTGTAATTTTAATTTCAGTACTGGTGTGTAATAGATGCATATTATATGAATAGAGTAAAGTCGCAATGATCGACGCTTTTGACCAAAATGTGTGTCATGTGATTGGCTATATTAAATATTATTTTGTGATATTAATACGTTGTAAATGTTTAAAATTCAGATGGCCGACGAAGGAAATCAAGAAAATCTGAATAACGATAACCAGAGTAACATTAACTTGGTTAATGAGAATCCGAACAACAACAATAACAATGGAAACCAAGTGGATAATAGTGCCATCCAACACATAGTGGCACAAGGAATTATAGATGCAATGCCATATATTCTTCAAACTGTTAAGGATGCGGAAAATAAAAGTAAGCATAGCAGTAAGCGACCAACTGAACCAGAACACAGCGTGAACAATGGACCTGTACTTCAAATGCCCATTCCCAAAAGAAGAAGAACCATGCCTTATGGTTGTTCTTATAAAGAATTCTGGTCCTGCAAACCAATAGAATTCTCGGGCAATGAAGGACCCATTGCAGCTCTACGCTGGATAGAAAAGACTGAGGCTGTTCTAAAAATAAGCAAGTGTGTTGAAGAAGATAAGATAATGTTTGCTTCTAATCTGTTCAAGAACTCAGCTTTAGAATGGTGGAACACTATCCTACAGTCAAGAGGAAGTGATAGGATATACAACATGGAATTGGAGGAATTTAAAAATATGGTAGAAAGGAAATTATGCCCTCCCAATGAAAAGGAACAGATAGCAAATAAGTTTCTGAACCTTAGGTTGACCGAGGTAGATAGTAAGGGTTATACTACTACATTCTTTGAATATGCTAGAATAGTACCAACCCTTGAATCACCTGAACCAGTATTAATCTCCCGTTATATCTGGGGATTAGTTGGAGAAATTAGACATGTAGTCAAGGCAGCTAGACCTCAAACTATAGAAGAAGCTGTAGAACTAGCAAATACCTTGACAGATGAATTAATCCGTACTAGAGAAGAAGACCAGAGGAGGAACCTATCTCAAAGAGTTACACAGGAATTCCGATCTGGAAATTCCAACCGTGGGAAAAATTTAGGTTCCACATCTGCACCTTATTACAAGTATTGCAAAAGGAAGCATTCTGGAAGATGCTCCATATATTGCAATTTCTGCAAAATATCAGGACACAAGGAAGAAGACTGCAGGAGGAAATCCAACAAAAGGATATGCTACCATTGTGGGGAACAAGGTCATATCAAGCCAAACTGTCCGAAATTAGCTCCAGCTACAAACAACAAGAACACTAAAAATGCTAGAGCATTCGTTCTGACAGCAGATGAAGCCAAAATGATTCCAGATGTCATAGCCGGTACGTTTTTAGTTAATGATGTTTTTGCTAAAGTATTATTTGACTCTGGTGCAAACCAAAGTTTTATTAATACTTCATTTTGCAAACTTCTAAATCAGTCATTAACTAAACTACCACAAGAATGCCTAGTAGAGACAGCAAATGGAGAAACGATTAGGATTTCTGAAATCTTGCGTGGAGCAAGAATAGAATTTTTAAATCAAAAGTTTATTGCAAACCTTTACCCAATGAATCTGGCAGGATTTGATGTCGTTTTAGGAATGGATTGGTTAATAGCCAATAAAGCCAGTATTTTATGTGATCAAAAGTCAATCCAAGTAAATTCACCAAGAGGTGAAAAGATCACAATTAAAGGAGATAAACCATCTAGATCCACGAAATTCATCTCTGTGATGAAAACTTGTAACACCCTTACTATTTTTAAGCGGATTTAGTTTTAAATCACGAATGTAATCATATAATTATATTTACAATTACATTGGAAAATACGGATTTATTTAAAACTTTTCTTAATAAAAATAATACAACATAATGTATAAGTTCATCGTTTAGAAATAACGACGAAGCAACGTGCGGAAGCTTCATTTAACTATGTGTTCGGTTCTTGTATCACGCTTGATCCTCATCCGGAGCCCGTAACAATCACCTATGATCAAAACCAACGTAAAAGTTAGTTTTGATAGATTAATATCAAGTTATATCAAGGTAAATGGGACCTACGGTCTGAACCGTAGGTCATGATGCAGCCCAAAACAAACACACAACCCTTCCAGACCGTAGCCCACGGTCTGAACTGTGGGTCCCACTGCAGCCCAAAACAACAAACAGCCCTTCCAGACCGTAGCCCACGGTCTGAACCGTGGGTCCCGCTGCAGCCCAAAACAACAAACAGCCCTTCTAGACCGTAGCCCACGGTCTGAACCTTGGGTCCCGCTGCAGCCCAGCTATTCCTATTTTTCAGTTTTGGTCCTTTTTACGAAAACGGGCGTAACTTTCGAACCGTTTATCCGTTTAACCTCACGTTTCTTCCTATGTGATCGTAATTTAATTCTCCATCATATGAAGTTAAAATCCTACATCTAAATTCACAAAATTTTTGATTTCAAGCTTTCAGCTTGAAATTCAATTATAGCTCTTTTTGACCCGTTCATGATTTTATCAAACAAACTTGTTTGTCGCCTTCGATTTTTCGTGAACATATTATTACAATTATTTCCTATTGTACAAGGTTCAAATCACGGGTTTTTATGCATCATTGACCCGTTTTTTATTATAAACTTATCTTGACCCGTTAGGGGTGTTTATGTACCTTTAAGTATAAATCTATATATAGGCGTACCTGGCTCGAGTCAACATATAGACCCGTTTCAAAACCTTTCGCTATTAATCACTAGTTAGTAGTGACACGAGCCTTATGTTAATTCCTGTGAATTACGAAACTCAACAAGCGATTGTCAAATGTTATTGTCAAATGGTGTTAACAACACCATTTGACCCATTTGGTCTAATTGACCATTTGTCCGTATGAGATGGTATTTAATTACCATTTCATCCCTTTAAACCTATCCCGGTTTTTCCCTTTGAACTCATTTTACTTAAAAACCGTTTCTTATTTGTTTGTAATTGCATGACTTGATTTACCATTTTACCCTTTTACCATAATTCATGATTTCTTACCATTTTCCTTTGTTTCGACTCTCATTAAATCATGTTGGAACATCATGTATCAACCACATAATAGCATTCTTATACACTACTTATAATTAAGTAATTTGTAAATAGTGAAAAAGGGGCGTAAGCTTTACTTACCTCTCGTCCGATTATGCCCTTCCCGCGTACTTGATCCGTTTGACCCGCTTCCTTTCCAAGCTTCCACCTAGCTTGTCAAGCGTCAAACTATCATATAATTTCCACAAGGTGGTTAGATTAGTCATTCAAGATCATGACCTTCACACCTTATGAATCTTTTTACTACTTTTCTTATTGAACCCTACCATAGGTCGGTTTGACTTTTTAAAAGTCAAAGCACCAATTGACACATATGAATGCACTATCAAGTTCACATGACTCAATTAGACACATTATCAATATTTAGTGAGCGTCCTCTTTTGAGACGCCGAATTAGCTAACATGTCATCCATTTCATACCTCAAGTAATAATAAATCAACATATAATTTCAGTTATTATAAGCGTATATACACTTTGGCCATCATAATCATGACTTTAACTCTTATGTCAAGACCCACTTCTAATCACTTATGAAATCTTAACAAAATCCCTGATTTGTTCAAGTAGTTCATTCGTACGAGTTAGTATGATGTTTATAAACACCAATACAACATCAATTTCGTCAAATCATCAAAACCCACTTAGCTCATACTTGATTAGTTGGCTAATCACTAGTTTATGGCACAATTCTACAAGTTTTGCATCTAGGGTTTGTTCCTAGACTTATTCTCACATCTATATCACTATAACATTCAACATTCATACAAGAATTTCGTACATGCATGTTTATCACAAATTCAAAATATCACCAAACATCAAAATTCAACATACCTTTTGATCCTCTAAGCTTGGTGATCACGATTTTATTAAAAGCCCCAATTTCCCGGCTCGATTTCTCTTTGATTTTGTTGAACTTTTGAGTGTTTAGGGTTCTTGAAGAGAACCCCTTCTCTTCTCCTGATGATATACGACCAAACACACATTCATGTGTGTGTTTTGGTGTTTATTTCTTTTAATTAGACACAATCTTTCATATTTGCCCCCCTTTAGTCCCTTTAGTTTCAAAGGTTGTTAAAAGGGTTACCAATTTCAAGTTTCCTTATTATTTTAACAACACTCATTTAACTAGGTTGATATTCCTAGTTACTTAGTGGGTTCGGGGAAGTTATAACCTGTTTTTGTTTTAAGTCCCGTTAGCCCGGGCCTTCTATATACTTTGATTTTTTTCCTCAAAATATTTATCCTCCTTTTGATTAACATCAAGTTTATTTATTTAAATCCTAATATTTACCGGGTTAATTCTTACCACTAACGGTATTTTACCCGCCGTCATTGTCAACGTGGTTTGATTTCCAAACCCGTTTTTGGGGTGTTACAAGTCTACCCCCTTAAAGAGGTTTCGTCCCCGAAACCTTATTTACGTAGTTCATTTGTTTAATCAAACGAACCTAGTTTCGTTTTCAAGGCACCCGTTTCTTTTGGTCAAAAGTTTTCATTTTTATATTGGCGTGTGCGTCTTTTATGTGTAAGGCCCCGTGGGCCGTTACTTTCAGCTTGTATCCATTTTCTTTATTGATTATTTATTTGGCGGTTAGACTTGTTAGTAACCAGTTACCTTATATCCCATCACCCGGGTTTACTATATTGCCATCGTCGTCCTTTTGCGTGTTTATGATTTCATAGCTTGTAACTCACGTTATAACGTGGTTATATTCTATATCAATTTTGTGATCGTGATCACATCACGTCATGTTTAAGTCCATTTCTACTTTTCATCATCAAAATTCTTTCTTTCGAATGTATCGTTTTACACCTATCGGTGTTAGGACCTATATCCTTTAATATTAACCAATTTCTAATCTCTCTCGTAATATCCATATTTACTAAAACGTTGTTTCTCACTAAAACTGAATTTTAGTTTAACTTTTCCTTTTCTCCTTGTTTTACATCTTTTTCTCATTTCCAGGACTTTTACGTCCGAAAATTTATTCCTTTCCGTTGTCGTTTCGGTAATGTTTTTGCCCTTTTTGTGAACTTTCACAATTTAAATAATTGTGAATTCTTTTTGTCATTTCTGCCCGTTTAGATGTTCTAGTGAAATCCCTCACTTTTGTCAACCAAACCTTTCATGATCTCTTCCTTTTAACTCATTCAGTTAAATTAGCGAAACCCCTCGCTTTTATACTAACTTTAACTTCCGTTATTATTTTACGCGGGGATTTTAACCAGTTTTCCTCGCTTCACATTATTGACCCGTAGGTTCTTTCACATAGCCTCGCAGGCTTTTTCCTTAGATTTCGACTTCCTAAGGTAAAACCCCATCAGTTCATTTCTTTCTATTCGTGACCCGATGGTCTTTTGGTCCTGTAGATTTAACATTAATTATAATCCCGTAGGTCATGATGATCCCGTAGATCATCTTTTATTCGGGTCTTTATTCAACTTTTTGTATACATATAGCATCAAGGCACCTCTTTTTATGTTTGGAATTATTTACTTTTAATTTTTGGATTTCATTTAACCTTGACCGTAGTCTAAGGCTACATTTGTTTTCTTTCGAATTATCTTTCTGACCTTATGAATTTTATCGTCATTTACACTGTAACACCTCGAAAATTTATGTCCAATAATGTATCGACACGTGTCATGAGCTTTAAACGTGTAAAAGATTACTTTAGAGGGACTAAAGTTGACAAACAAAGAAAGTATGTGAACATAAGGGTTCAAAGTGTCAACAATGGATAAATATACCTTACTGTAACCCCACACGATGTTTATACCCTTAAACGAATGAATCATAGATCATACGAAGCTAATTGTGGAAGAAGGTGAGAGATTAAAAACTACAGGGGTTAAATGTGTCAACATGTGTAAAGTATACCTCTGGGTGACCTTTTAGCAAACCCGAAGCTTTGTAACGATTAATTATACTCACTAGAATATGTGGTAAAAAATTTACCAAGTTTCGTTATCGTATGAGAAAGTTATGACAATATTCGTATACGAGGGGTTAAAAGCGTCAACGTTGAAATCTAAGGCCTTACGGGTGATCACAAAGTTAACCAAGGACTTAATGGTGTTTGATAATCCCTTGGAACCCTTAAAAGTAAGGTTAGAGGGCCAAAAATGCAAGAACAAGACTTAAAACCACGTTTGGAAGGACCAAGGACCAAAAGTGCAAAAGTTAAAACTTGTTTGGCTGGTTCTGGATGGCCAGGCGGCCCACGTAAGAGTGCCCTATGGGCTTACGCGACCCATGTGAGCAGTACAGCGACAGAATTCACCTGCAGGTGTCTGTCCAGGCCTGTTAACCGACTTAAAACCTTGTTTTCTTATACCAGGGACTCCCCCACTGGTATTTCATGCACTAGGGACAGATGGGACCATCTCATAACATGTGTAGACTTGCATGGCATGATCGTAAGTGATCAAAACTCATATATAAGGAGCCCTTTAGTTGCAACATTGAGCACATTCATTTGCAAACTTTCATAAACTTCTTTCTGGAGCTCTCTGGTCAGCAACCAAGATTCCTTAGGCTTCCTAATCTTGCATAGGACCCTTGTAAGTGTCCTTAACCCTCTTTAATTCTGTTTTGCCTAGTTAATTACCCTAAAGTCAAATCGACGTAATTAGAGTTTGACTTCGAGATTAATCAATAATTGTCCAGTCAAATTTCAAATTGAAAGTACCTATGAGTTGGTAATTATGTGGGCAATAAACCCTTAAAAGGGCACCCTCTGATTCCCACTCTAACTAGGTCAATTGTCGGGTCAAAGTTAATCTTAAAAAGTCAACAAAAAGCTTATTTTCAAATTAATGCATAATTAGCAATGTAGAAGTTATGCAACCTGTTTTATCACTAATATAACTTGGTAATTAATGTAAGAACATGTCCAAACATGTTCAACCCGACAATTTTCAGTTTAGGCTCGGTTCGGAACCGAAAGTCGCATAAATTGACTTTTGCTTTGACTTTCAGTTCTGACCCAATGTAGCATGTTTTAGAAATGCCTTAGAGCCTTATTAGGACCAGGTTTCATGTTAGTATAACCCTCTGTGATTATACAACTTGGTTCATTAGTTATCCGATTCATATGCATGTTTCCGTTAAATGCTTAAATGTTGACTATTATGCCCATATGACCTTAAAATGTGATTTTTGAAAATGTAAAAGAATAGAAACCTTCATTACTGATTTATAGACTTATCCCTAAAATTTGATATCAGTTTGAGGTCTAGATTAGGAGTTATGCTCATTAGCGTAATTAGAAAGTTTTTTATTAAATAAACGGCATAATTAGCATATAGCCTATCTAAACCCAATTTTTAACACCAAAATTTTTACCTACTGATATAAAATAATATTTTGGGATTTGTGAAGATTTTTATTTAATTTTAGGCTGAGCATAACATAGAGTTCTAAGCTTGATTCGGTAATTGTCGTTTTTGCCCTTTTGGGCTATAAAATAAGTTTTACAAATCTTTTTGATACCAAACCTTTTTCTACTGGTCTAATATGATAAATAAATTATTTTTAGCCTTCTGGAATAATAAAAATATCAGCTTTCTTTATAAAACCCGGAAATCGCTTAAAACCGCCTTTTTACGCGTTTTAAACGCATAGTATGTATTAAAACTATTTTAAACATATAAGGTTTGATGCCTACTGATATTTTCAGTAAATTTTTATATATTAACAGTAAGCAAAATTTTTAAACTCAGATTTCCAGTTTTGACATTTTAAGCCTATGTGAAATTACCAAAATGCCCCTAAGGTGCATAGTTTGGTTTTAAATGATAAATTTTGCATATACGTAATACCCCACCGTTATAACTTATTAAATTAAATATTTTTACTGATTATATCATACCTGTACCTCAGATTATTATTTAAACTCTTTTATAACCTTTAAAATGACCAAAATGCCCCTACGGGGCATAGTTTGAGTTTAAATCCATTTCGGGCATAATAGAATATATCTTATTGATGTCACAACATATTTAAGGCATATTAACTTAGGAAACCTGTATATGACTCATATGGTTACCCGTTACGCATCTTGCGCGTTCGGTTCGGTTTATGTAACTAGTTTGCATAAATTGACCGAAACGGGTCAAACCTTATCATTTTTGTCTCAAAATCCAGAATGTGTTTAGTTTACCTATATTATACAAGTATTCAAACTTGTCGAGTCTAAATCACATTCTATTCCGGTCTTCGCTTAATCGTGCGTTTGAACCGTATCTTCCTTTAAAACTAACCGGTCTAAGTTTAGGCTTAATTAAAGACCCGTTAGGAATCTAATAGGTTATTAAAAACCTTTGTTCTAGAATAGGAGACCCGGTAAAAGCTACACGCACTTGATATTTGTGATTAATACTTGCAAAGGTAAATACTTTTAACTTATTTTCCCTATAAGGGCTTGGGGTACGGTATATAAAATACCGCTTGGTCGGGCATTGAATTTTTAATTGTATGAAGATTAATTTATTGAAATGTCCCGTTTAAATTGTTTTGTTTGATTAAAGCATTTGGGGGGTTAATGACCATGTCCCGGATATCCTTGCCATCATTTTACGAAATGGCCACGACCTAAGCACGGGGTGTAGGCGTACACCCGACAGTGCATAAATAAATAATAAGGTATAACCGCCGGTTTTGGGTGTAACACCCGTTCATATAAATCAAGGTTTAGCGTATTATTTACGAAAACACTCATGTAATTAAGATTACATATACATCGGAAAAACGGGTTTACTAAAACATTTTACAATTTAAAAGTTTAGAACATAATGTAATTAAGTTCGTCACTTAAAAGAAACAACAAAACGACATGCGGAAGCTTTAATCACGTGTGTTCGGTTCTTCGAAGCTGCTTGATCGTCATCTGTAGCATGCCCAATGTCACCTAAGATCAAAACCAACTTAAAAGTTAGTTTTGATAGTCAACTAATAAGTTTAAACAAGTACCATGGTCAAACAAACAACAAAACAATTTATTTCCGGATTAGAGGGCGTCGCGTGACGCCAAGGTGCGTCGCGTGACGCGAGGCCCTCTTTTCCACAGACTCTTGCTTAATCAGTTGCTGTACATACACAGCTCAACCCGATTTCACGGAAATGGCCATAACTTCTTCGTTATAGCTCCGTTTTACGCGATTCTTTTTCCTACGCGTCTGTAATTTAATTCTCCATATAATGGAGTTAAATCCAACATACGACATAATAAAAATTAGGACTTTTAGCTCTTCGGCTTAATGCCCTTTTTACCAACTTTTGACCCGTTCATGATTTCATCTAGCAAACTTGTTTACGGTCCTAGTTTCTTTTGTAAACCTATTATTATGATTATTTCCTATTGTTCAAGGCTCAAGTCACTGGTTATTATACATTCTAAACCCGCTTATGCTTAAGTGCTTATTTTGACCCGTTAAGGACATTTATGTCCTTTTAAGCCTAATTTCGCTCACATTTACTATGCCTCATAATCCCACTCGTTCATTTAGATTAATTTTCCCACCACAACCATGAATGTGGTGGGTTTAATATAATAGACTATTCTATTCCGAGTTTACCCCTCAAATATGCTATTTTGCGACAATACACATTTTAAGGCATTCAACCCTTGATAGTTTATGCCTACTATTTTCATATGCGTCTAAAGGTTACAAGATCGTAATATAAGTTCCTAAGCAACCTTTATGGGTTGTTTACCCAATTTACCCATCAAGGGCATTTTAGTCAACATTAGCCCCTCATTTACTACGAAGGGCTCTCGCTACTAAAATGGTCATAAGGTATATTGTCCACAATTATATTTATACGTACCTGGCTCGGGTCAACAGATAGACCCGATTTATACTTCGTATTTATTATCACAGTTTCTATGGCGACGGGAGTGTCCGAATCGCTAATCGCTCCTGTTAACACAAGACTTGATAGCCACATCAGTCGATATTGTCAAATGGTGTTATCACACCATTTGACCCGTTTGGCCTATATGACCAAGCATCTTCATAAGTGGCGAAACATGGTTATTAATTACCAATTTGCCCATCCGACCCATTTCGGATTTTTGCCACTAGACCCCTTTTTAAATACAATTTACTTTAGTCGGTATTTGACTAAATTTCCATCTCTACTTATTTTCTCGTTATTAGTTACATTCTAAAGTGACCTTAACGAATCTCATTAGTTATTAGTCATTACATGACCAATTTACCATTATGCCTCTTTCACCATTAATCATGGTTTTAAAACATTTTTATTGGTTCCGACTCATTTCGTTTCGTGTCGGAAACCATGATTCGAACCTAATCCTTTATTGTATTCCTCGCTTATCAAATAAATACATATACTACAAGTAGGCGTAAGTTCTACTTACCTTGCATTCGAACTACGTTTTTCCTTTCCTTCTTGATTCGTTTGACCTGCTCCCTCATCAAGCTTCCACCTAGCTTGTTACGCGTCAAACTATCATCATAATTCATGAGACGGTTAGATTAGTCATTATCAATTATGACTACTCCATCTAACGGGTTTTATGTCGACTTTATCACTTGACTAAATCATTGGTTAGTTTGACTTCCTAGAAGTCAATTGATCTATCAACATACTAAAATGCACACTTCACATGGAATTTCAACATTTTAGCTTTGTTTAGGCATTTTAACAAACACCTAGCGGGCATAATTTTACATATTTACTAACTAGTTCATAACTAGTTATTTTTACCAAGATTTACACCACAATTCAAACCTCCATGTCTAGTGTTCATGAACTACGCATCATATTTTCAGAAATCAGTTTCTATACATCAATTTACACTAGATTAGCATTCTACATCCTAGTGTTCATCAAATTACACATAACCCACTAATCACCTACAATGGTGTTCATAGGTTTCACCAAAATTTCTTATGATTTCGACTTCTATTGGTCTAGGGTTTGTCCCTAAACACTATAGTTGCTCCTTAATCATCATAACATACACATGCAACCCTAATTTTCAGATTTTTTTCCAATTCATGAAAATTTCAAGTTGAGAGTTTTCCTTAATTTTTACATACCTTGTAATCCTCTTGTGATGAGGATCACGATTCTATGCTCGGATTTTCGTTTGGACCAGATTTGCACCTCCAATTTGAGAGTTCAAGCAGAATTTTGAGAGATTGAAAGTGGGGTGTCGCCCTGCTTGTTCTAATCGACCAGACATCCCATTTAGGGGTGTTTGGTTTGTTTTTATTTGTCTTAATTAAACTCAAGTTTCATTTCTTACAACTTAAGTCCCTCAACTTTTCCTTAATTCTTAAATTAAGTCTTTTAACCCACTCATAAGTCACAATTTAACTAGGTTAGATTTATTCCTAGTTAACTTGGTAGGTTCGGGAGGTCGTAACCCGTTTTACTTTAAGTCCCGTTAAATCGACCTTTTATCTTTCTATTTTATTTTCTTGAAAGTTCTTATTCACTTTAAGTAAATATTAGGATTATTTAAATAAATTCCTAATATTTACCAATTTACTTTTACCACTAACGGTATTTTACCCGTTTTTACTATTAACGAGGTTTGATTACCAAACCCGTTTTCGGGGTGTTACATTGGGAATAACCCGCCGCGGGACTATATCATGTGGTGTGTCTATTAATCTTTAACCCGGTGTCAATCCGGGCTACTGAACGTATAACGAACATGTAATTCTCTTACAAGTTTATACGTAAATAATTATCCCAAGTTATAAAAATGTTTTGTGCCTTGTGCATTTAAATCAATTTTCTTAAACCTATTCAAAATGAGTCAGTTAATTGTATTTACCAGTGTAAACTGACGTATTTTCCCAAAAAGGTTAAGTGCAGGTACTACTCGAAATAGGCTGGCCTCTCCTTAGCATCAATAAGAGTCTCGCAAGCTTGGATGCATTTTAAGTCTGATGAACTACGTTTCCTTTTTATTTGATCCGCCTGTGGATCCGTTTCAACTACGTTGTGATACTTAATATTACAATTTTATTCAGTTGAAATAAATCTAACTTTTGCTTACGCTGTGCATTTAAAATTGTGTTGTTTGACTATGATGATATCAACTACGTCACGATACTCCCCACCGGTAATACGTGGAATTATCGGGGTGTGACATACACGTAGGTTTGTCCTACACTTACCGTTACCCGGTTCTTACCTATACTTCTTTACGACCCGTTACCCGGTTTCTTTACCTTAGTGTTTTTAACTTTCTTGTTTCGCTAGTTCGCGTTTTTTTTTTGTATCTACATTCCTTTACAACCCGTCACATAGGTTCATTAATATTTCGCGCTTCCATTATTAGGTTTGCGCTTACTTGCACTACCAAGCTTTTACACTTTATTTATCTCGTTTGACTTATTCGTGTGAGATTTCATTACTCATGAACGTCAAACTTCATTCTTCATTCGACCCGTTCAACTTTAAAATAGTTGGACGTGGTTATCAAAATTTTTGTTTGCAATTTCTCATCGTCTTTTAGTCATGACTCTGAATCCGAGTCCTTTGACTTTCTATTTCGCGTTCCCGTCTCTTGGTTTACGCATACTTTCAAAATCCTACCCATCTATCGGGTATCTTTACCGAAGTTATCATCAAGTAACCATTCTTATATGGTTTTAGACGTCACTTTAATCTATTTGGTCGTCTTAGCGAAATTCATCGTTTTTATTCAGTCGAATCCTTTATTCTTTATTCTACCCCCCTTTGACTTCTCTGTGTGAATTTCATCACTTATGACAGTCAAACTTTATCCCCTATGTCTTAGCATGCACATTAGTTGGTTCGTATTTTCATTTACTTTAATCTTTGTCCCTTCTCTCGGGCCCGTTATTCTAACGTAATACGCTTCCGTCGTCCGACTTGCGTTTACGTTTACTATCAACATTTTACTTATTTGACTCATTTGGGTACCTTTTTAATTTGTCACATTAACCCCGTCCTTACTACATCGGATGTAAATGTGTCCGCTATAAGAAGTTCATGGTATCATATGCCACTACTTACTTGGCCAGAGTAAGCGATTAACACATGACGCGCATGACCTTTTTATAGTTTTCACATCACGCCCTATGTAAGTAACGCCTCTATTTAGTTTTCTTGGAAATAATATCCTGGGTGGGTATTCTATTCAGGTTTTCCAAGTTTCTAATTTACATATGCAACAATCATTCTCTACATGTTTGCTGCATATTGCTATTTGTGCGATTAAATTTAAAACATGCACCTGATAACGCTTGCCCCGACGGGCTTTCCTTGCCATTCACCTTGTTCGCGATCGTTACGCGATTTAGGTCCTTGGTGAGTATGCTCTGCTTGTCATACCTCGGACTGTTCCACCGTCATATCTACAATTCGTTCAACTCTCGTCATCTTCAGATGCGAGTATCCTTCAACTAAACATTTACAAAAGTTAGTAATTTCGACATTAATAAATGCCCGTATTGTAATACAAGGCTTTTTACTACACGTGATTTCGTTAACTATACTAATCATATTCGTTGGGGTAACGTGTATTACACGATAACCCTATGTGTTATTCACAACACTTTAATCATACTAAACCATTAACATACTTGTACTTACCGGATTTGCGATCAAGCCTCAAACCGAACACTTTATCCTTTTAACCTTGAGCTCTGATTACCAACTTGTAACACCCTTAATATTTTTAAGTGGATTTAGTTTTAAATCACGAATGTAATCATATAATTATATTTACAATTACATTGGAAAATACGGATTTATTTAAAACTTTTCTTAATAAAAAGAATACAACATAATGTATAAGTTCATCATTTAGAAATAACGACGAAGCAACGTGCGGAAGCTTCATTTAACTATGTGTTCGGTTCTAGTATCACGCTTGATCCTCATCCGGAGCCCGTAACAATCACCTATGATCAAAACCAACGTAAAAGTTAGTTTTGATAGATTAATATCAAGTTATATCAAGGTAAATGGGACCTACGGTCTGAACCGTAGGTCATGATGTAGCCCAAAACAAACAAACAACCCTTCCAGACCGTAGCCCACGGTCTGAACCGTGGGTCCCGCTGCAGCCCAAAACAACAAACAGCCCTTTCAGACCAAAGCCCACGGTCTGAACCGTGGGTCCCGCTGCAGCCCAGCTATTCCTATTTTTCAGTTTTGGTCCTTTTTACGAAAACGGGCGTAACTTTCGAACCGTTTATCCGTTTAACCTCACGTTTCTTCCTATGTGATCGTAATTTAATTCTCCATCATATGAAGTTAAAATCCTACATCTAAATTCAAAAATTTTAGATTTCAAGCTTTCATCTTGAAATTCAATTATAGCTCTTTTTAACCCGTTCATGATTTTATCAAACAAACTTGTTTGTCGCCTTCGATTTTTCGTGAACATATTATTACAATTATTTCCTATTATAAAAGGTTCAAATCACGGGTTTTTACGCATCATTGACCCGTTTTTTATTATAATCTTATCTTGACCCGTTAAGGGTGTTTATGCACCTTTAAGTATAAATCTATATATAGGCGTACCTGGCTCGAGTCAACATATAGACCCGTTTCAAAACCTTTCGCTATTAATCACTAGTTAGTAGTGACGCGAGCCTTATGTTAATTCCTGTGAATCACGAAACTCAACAAGCGATTGTCAAATGTTATTGTCAAATGGTGTTAACAACACCATTTGACCCATTTGGTCTAATTGACCATTTGTCCGTATGAGATGGTATTTAATTACCATTTCATCCCTTTAAACCTATCCCGGTTTTTCCCTTTGAACTCATTTTACTTAAAAACCGTTTCTTATTTGTTTGTAATTGCATGACTTGATTTACCATTTTACCCTTTTACCATAATTCATGATTTCTTACCATTTTCCATTGTTCCGACTCTCATTAAATCATGTCGGAACATCGTGTATCAACCACATAATAGCATTCTTATACACTACTTATAATTAAGTAATTTGTAAATAGTGAAAAAGGGGCGTAAGCTTTACTTACCTCTCGTCTGATTATGCCCTTCCCGCGTACTTGATCCGTTTGACCCGCTTCCTTTCCAAGCTTCCACCTAGCTTGTCAAGCGTCAAACTATCATATAATTTCTACAAGGTGGTTAGATTAGTTATTCAAGATCATGACCTTCACACCTTATGAATCTTTTTACTACTTTTCTTATTGAACCCTACCATAGGTCGGTTTGACTTTTTAAAAGTCAAATCACCAATTGACACATATGAATGCACTATCAAGTTCACATGACTCAATTAGATACATTATCAATATTTAGTGAGCGTCCTCTTTTGAGACGCCGAATTAGCTAACATGTCATCCATTTCATACCTCAAGTAATAATAAATCAACATATAATTTCAGTTATTATAAGCGTATATACACTTTGGCCATCATAATCATGACTTTAACTCTTATGTCAAGACCCACTTCTAATCACTTATGAAATCTTAACAAAATCCCTAATTTGTTCAAGTAGTTCATTCGTACGAGTTAGTATGATGTTTATAAACACCAATACAACATCAATTTTGTCAAATCATCAAAACCCACTTAGCTCATACTTGATTAGTTGGCTAATCACTAGTTTATGGCACAATTCTACAAGTTTTGCATCTAGGGTTTGTTCCTAGACTTATTCTCACATCTATATCACTATAACATTCAACATTCATACAAGAATTTCGTACATGCATGTTTATCACAAATTTAAAATATCACCAAACATCAAAATTCAACATACCTTTTGATCCTCTAAGCTTGGTGATCACAATTTTATTAAAAGCCCCAATTTCCCGGCTCGATTTCTCTTTGATTTTGTTGAACTTTTGAGTGTTTAGGGTTCTTGAAGAGAACCCCTTCTCTTCTCCTGATGATATACGACCAAACACACATTCATGTGTGTGTTTTGGTGTTTATTTCTTTTAATTAGACACAATCTTTCATATTTGCCCCCCCTTTAGTCCCTTTAGTTTCAAAGGTTGTTAAAAGGGTTACCAATTTCAAGTTTCTTTATTATTTTAACAACACTCATTTAACTAGGTTGATATTCCTAGTTACTTAGTGGGTTCAGGGAAGTTATAACATATTTTTGTTTTAAGTCCCGTTAGCCCGGGCCTTCTATATACTTTGATTTTTTTCCTCAAAGTATTTATCCTCCATTTGATTAACATCATGTTTATTTATTTAAATCCTAATATTTACCTGGTTAATTCTTACCACTAACGGTATTTTACCCGCCGTCACTGTCAACGTGGTTTGATTACCAAACCCGTTTTTGGGGTGTTACAAAACTGCAAGCTATATAAGAAAAGGGTCTATAGTGTATTTGATTTCTATCATCACTAACACTAAAGGAAAAGAACTAAAAGACATTCCATTAGTGTCTCATTTTCATATGTATTTCCAGAAGAATTACCAGGACTCCCGCCAGACAGAGAAGTTGAATTCAGAATCCACCTATTACCAGGAACAGCACCAATTGCCAAAGCACCTTACCGATTGGCACCAGCAGAGATGCAGGAACTAAAGAAACAATTAGATGAATTGTTGGAGAAAGGATTCATACAGCCAAGCTCATCGCCATGGGGAGCACCAATTTTATTCGTTAAAAAGAATGACGGATCAATGCGTGTGTGCATTGACTACCGTGAATTGAACAAAGTCACAATTAAGAATCGGTACCCACTACCGAGAATCGATGATCTGCAAGTAGCTCGATTTTTCTCTAAAATCGATTTAAGGTCAGGATATCATCAATTAAAGACACAGGAAGAGGACATTCCTAAGACCGCCTTCAGAACAAGGTATGGTCATTATGAATTTACTGTCATGCCATTTGGTTTAACCAATGCCCCAGCCGCATTTATGGACATGATGAACCAAATATGTAAGCCATATTTGGATAAATTCATAATTGTTTTTATTGATGATATTCTCATTTATTCTAAAAGTAATGAAGATCATGCAAAGCATTTGCACGCTCTTTTAAGTTTATTAAGAAAGGAAAAACTTTATGCTAAATTTTCAAAGTGCGAATTTTGGTTAGAACAGGTACAGTTTCTTGGACACTTAGTTAACCATGAAAGAATTCATGTAGATCCAACCAAGATCGAAGCGATTACCAAATGGAAAACCCCTGAGTCACCAATCGATGTTAGAAGTTTCTTAGGATTGGCTGGTTATTATAGAAGGTTCATTCGAGATTTCGCTAGAATAGCCATTCCTTTAACTAAGTTAACCTGTAAATCCATCAAGTTTGAATGGGGACCAAAACAAGAAGAAGCATTTAGAATTCTTAAGCAAAGACTAACCCATACACCCATACTAGCGTTACCAGAAGGAACTGAAGACTTTGTAGTATATTGTGACGCTTCTAAATTAGGTTATGGATGTGTATTAATGCAACGACAAAAGGTTATAGCTTATGCATCTAGGCAACTTAAGAATCATGAAGAGAATTATTCAACCCATGATCTAGAATTAGGAGCCATAATTTTTGCCCTTAAGATTTGGAGACATTACCTTTATGGTAGTAAGTTTACCATATTCACTGATCATAAAAGTTTAAGGTATGTTTTCGGACAAAAGGAGTTGAATATGAGACAAAGACGTTGGATGGAAATGCTTAGTGATTATGATTGTGATATCCAGTATCATGCAGGAATAGCAAATGTAGTTGCTGATGCTTTAAGCCGAAAGTATCATGAAAAGCCAAAAAGGGTACGTTCTCTTAAGTTAAATCTAAAGGTAGATTTAAATGAAAAAATTAAAAAGGTACAAGAATCAGTAATCAAGGATGATACTGAAAAACTAAAATGTATGATTAAGGAATTAGAACAAGGAACAGATGGAATTTGGAGATTCCATAAGAAGAGAATGTGGATACCTAAATTAGGAAAACTACGTCATTGTATATTAGAGGAAGCCCATAAGTCTAAATATACGATGCACCCAGGAAATGATAAGATGTACCAGGATTTAAGAAAGAATTGTTGGTGGATAGGAATGAAAAAGGATACAGCTGTTTATGTTTCTAAATGTTTAGCCTGTTCACAAGTTAAAGCTGAACACCAAAAACCTTCAGGTTTGTTACAACAGTTAGAAATGCCAGTGTGGAAATGGGAATTGATAACAATGGATTTCGTTACTAAATTACCCAAAACAAAGAAAGGTAATGATACAATCTGGGTGATTGTAGATAGACTAACCAAGTCAGCTCATTTCGTATCAATGAAAGAAACTTTCAGTATGGAACAGTTAGCTAAATTATATGTAAATGAAATAGTTTCATTACATGGAATACCTTTATCAATTGTTTCTGATAGGGATAGCCGTTTTACCTCTCATTTTTGGTCAAGTTTCCAAAAAGCAATGGGAACCAAGTTAAATCTAAGCACAGCTTACCATCCTCAAACGGACGGATAAAGCGAAAGGACAATTCAGACAATAGAAGATATGGTTAGAGCTTGTGTAATTGATTTCGGAGGTAATTGGGATGATCACTTACCTTTAATAGAATTCTCTTATAATAACAGTTATCACACTAGTATCAATGCTGCACCATTCGAAGCACTTTATGGATGAAAGTGTCGAACCCCAGTCTGTTGGGCAGAAATTGGGGAAAAGCAACTATCTAGACCTGAGATAGTGCAAGAAACAACCGACAAGATTATTCAAGTCAAGGAACGACTAAAAGTAGCACGTGATCGACAGAAAAGCTATGCTGAAAACAGACGAAAACCATTGGAATTTCAAGTAGGGGACCAAGTACTGTTAAAAGTCTCTCCTTGGAAAGGAGTGGTAAGATTCACCAAAAGGGGAAAGCTAAGTCCCAGGTATGTTGGACCTTTTGAAATTATTAGAAGAATAGGACTTGTAGCCTATCAACTACAACTGCCAAAGGAAATGGCAGGAATACATGATATATTTCATGTATCCAATCTCAAGAAATGCTTAGCTGATGAATCATTAGTGGTACCTCTTAAGGATATAGAGGTAAATGAACAACTCAAGTTTGTAGAAAGACCTCTACAGATTGAAGACAGGAAAGTCAAGAACCTCAAACACAAGAGGTTAATTCTGGTTAAAGTAAAGTGGGACTCCAAAAGAGGACCTGAGTACACATGGGAGCTTGAATCAGAAATGCAAAGGAAATACCCACACCTATTCCAGTAGATCTCGAGGACGAGCTCTAAAACAAGGTGGGGAGGATGTAACAACCCTAAAGAAAACCGACACCCTCGTAAATTTTTCGACACCCTAAAATATATTAGAATATCCCTATATGTCTTTAAATACACCCCGTATGTGAAAACCGAGCTCAAAATATAATTTAACATTAAAAATAAAACAAAAACAAAAATAATTGGGTCGTCGCGGGGCGCGACGCCCCTTTTTTTTAGTTGACGCGGGCCGCGACGAGGCTAGACACCCGCCCTCCTCCGGAAGCCGCCACGTGGCGAAGCTATACCGGTGACACATCACAGCTAGGGCCTACGACCCCTAGTCGCGGGGCGCGACGGGCCCTCCTGATGTCCGTCGCGGGGCGCAACGGCTTGGCCAACCAGCCCTATAAAGTTGGAGCTCTGCAGTTCATTTTCATCGCTCAATCTTTCTAATTCTCTCTCAAATTTCACGTAGTATACATTATACTCGGGCATAATACACCCCTAAATAACGAAGTTCTGCTCCGTTGTAAGTATCATAACCCCTGGATACGTATTAGATACTCTGCCCGATTGATCTAGGGTTCCGTAACGGCTGTCGTGGTTCTGCCCGACGTAGTCGTTGGAATGCCGTCTCGGGGAAGGTATTACTAATGTTAAAATGGGTTATTATACTAACACGTGTGCATTTGTGTAAATTATAGATTGTCACCAGGAAACCCTAAAGGATAACCTAAGACAACAATGTGAGTAATCTCCTTTTTGTAAATAGTTTTTACAAAACCTTAACTATTTTACAATGCAATTTAACAGTGATTGAGTCTTTGTAATTCTACGATTACTGCCGGTATGTTGGGGTTTTGTATACAAAATGTGAGACACGTTACAATTGGACGAAGAGTTAGCCAATGTGTAATATGACCCACCAGTCAGGATTGACGGTACTGAATGAGTAATTGGGTAGATATAAACATTGTAATCGCTCTCAATACTGTTTTAATTAAATTAATGTTTCTTGATTAAACTGGGATTCACTCACCAGTATTTCCCACTGACAAATGTTTTTAAAACGCGTTTCAGGTAACACAATGTGAAAGCCAATTAGAAGCCAGCTGGATAGCACTGAAGGCTTGGAAAAGTGGCTATAAAAGTTACCTAAATAAATAAGGCGTTTTATTTCAAATAAAATGGGATTTATCCCTATAAATCAGTTTGTAATAAAAACTTGGGTTTTATCCCAATATGTTTATTTATATAAAATGTGGTGTTTTACTCTGATAAAATATTTCCTAACTACGGTCCTGATGTAAATTCCGCTGCCAAATTAATAAACACCAATACCACCAACACTGAGTTCGCGACCGCCCGTTCCCGGGACAGATAGGGGGCGGGGGTTGCGACAAGCAAAAGCAAGCAAATCCGCACCACACGCAGAAGCTGAAAAATGGGTACTGAACAGCAAATACCCAGAACAAACGGTTACTTTGGGCCCTGCGATGTCTGACCTCACGCGCGCGGCGCTAAAAAAGTTGTTATTTGAAAACATGGACGTGTTCGCCTGGACACCAGCTGACATGGTGGGTGTTCCACAGCACATAGCAGAGCACAGACTAAACGTCTCAAATAGTGCCAAACCGGTGGTACATGCCAAGCGTCATCTGGGAGACATAAAGCACGATGCTATGCAAGAACAAGTCACAGTGCTGTTAAATGCTGGCATCATCAGAGAAGTCCGATATCAAACTTGGGTGGCGAGCCCAATAATGGTCCAAAAAGGAAACGGCAGTTGGAGAATGTGTGTGGATTACAAAGATCTAAACAAAGCATGCCCGCGCGACTGTTATGCTTCACCAGATATTGACGAGAAGATCGATTCGCTGGCAACGTTCAGATGGAAATGTTTCCTTGCCTGTTATAAGGGATACCATCAGGTGCAGATGGCCATCCAAGATGAAGACAAGACTGCATTTCGCACACCAACAGGGCTATACTACTACACAAAAATGCCCTTTGGCTTAAAGAATGCAGGCGCAACTTATCAGAGACTGCTGAATGAAACGTTCAGCGATGCTATCGGCAAATACATCGAAGTGTACATGGATGACCTGGTCATCATGAGCAAGGAAGAAAGTATGATGCTGGTAAATATTCAAAAAACGTTCGACACACTGCACGGAGTGAGTATCAAGCTAAATCCAGCGAAATGTTCCTTTGGCATGGAAGAAGGAAAGTTCTTGGGTTTCATCGTCACAAAGGATGGGTTTAAAGTCAATCCTGAAAAGGTTACCATCACGCCGTGCGCCATGCGTCCAGTTGGCTCAACTTTGTAAGGTTACCATCACGCCATGCGTCCAGTTGGCTCAACTTTGTAAGGTTACCATCACGCCATGCGCCATGCGTCCGGTTGGCTCAACTTTGTAAGGTTACCATCACGTCGTGCGCCGTGCACCCAGCTGGCTCAACTTTCTAAGGCTACCACCGTGTGCCACGCACCATGCGCCCACTTGGCTCAATCGCGCAAGGTAACAAGCGTGCATGTTAAGAAGGCAAACAACCACTACCCTTATAAGTCCAGAATCCTTCTTAGACGATCAACTCAACTAGAAGGCACACTTGACTGGGGGGACTTGAAGAGGTATGGTCCCAATTCCACATCTACATGGTAGGGACCACACCACTTTTCCGTCTACATGGTGCCTACATTAGCAAATAAATCCAGAAGCTTCTAGAAGCTTCTGGAAGACGTCAAGGTGGCACCAAAGATGCTCCTTCCGACAGAAAGGACGACACGTGTCACCAGTAATCAAACGCCATATAGACCTGCAACAGATCCTGGGGGCAGACCGACAAGAGCTGCACGATTTCTCCAGCATGGACGAATATCGACGCGCCACGTGTACCACTAGTCGGACAGCTGGCGCCCTATAGCAGCTGGCAAGGTTGCTCCTCCCTCCTTCACCCTCCGGTTATTAATAGGACCCTTCATCATTCAGGTTATCATATTCTATTCTCCACTCTTTCACTCACTACACATTCTGTTTTTCTTCCTCAGAACAGTACTTATTCTCACGCCGGAGCCCGGTTAAGAGAGAAACCCCCATATTCCCCTCTTAACAAGCTAACGGTGTTGCTGTTTTTGCAGGACCTTAGTCATTTGGCGGGTAGAGAAGGAGATTGAACCCACAGAAGAGACAATCCAGCTAGTTGACCATCGGTGTTAACCAGTGTTTCATCAGGTTCATTAACTTTTCATTAAATTCTCTCAATAATAAATACTTACTCTCATGCCTGAAGTTAGTCACAAGATATCAGCCACCTTGTGACAATGCCAGCGATGTCTTTCTTTAGTGCAAAATTCATGTAAAAGTATGTATGTTTCACGTTTCATCGCCTAATAAGAACCTCCTAGGAGGGCATGCATCATCAGTAATTAAGATACATAAATATGTATATTTCTTGAATGCCTCACAATGTTATATCTATTAGCCAATATCTTTGTATATATGTTTTATATTTAGAGTACGATTGTATTTAGGTTTGGTACATATCTGTTTCCTTATTGATAGGTCTTGTACTCCCTATATAATGGGATTGATATTTCATCAATACACAGACAATATTTTTACCCTTGTTATCATACGCGTTTATGGTATCAGAGCCGTAATGTGTAATCGCTTACACCCCGTTTTTTCTTTTTTTTTCTCTTGCTGATTAGCTATGACTGGCGGCGACAAAACCCACACCGAAAACCCATCCTCATCCGGCGATCAGGCTACGGCCAAACCTCTCCATCCGGTTTACACGGTTTCTAATATCCAGCATAAGGTTCGAGTTCTTGATGGCACGAAGGTCACATACACGTCTTGGGTCAAATTATTCATGTTTCACGCAAAAGGCTACGATGTTCTTCATCACATAGATGGCACCGAACCACCAGCAGACACCGATGCCGATTATGCCTCATGGGCCAAAATCGATTCCATTGTGTTGCAATGGATATATGGAACTCTCTCCGATGATCTCCTGGCTCGCATACTTGAATCCGACTCTACCGCCAGAGCCGCGTGGGTTCGTCTCCAAGGTATTTTTCTTAACAACAAAGGGTCTCGAGCCGCTACTCTTGAACACGCCTTCACAAACCATAGATTATCAGCCTGCTCCTCCCTTGAAGAATATTGCACCAGATTGAAAGAAATTAGCGAACAATTGAAAGACGTAGACCAACCGGTAATGGAATCTCGTCTTGTTCTTCAGTTGGCTCGTGGTCTTCCACCGGAATATGCCGTTACGGCGGCATTAATCAACCAGCAATCTCCTACGTGGGATCTCGCGCGGGATATGATTGAACGCGAAGCACAGAGATTAGCAGCTTTGGAAACCAACTCGGTACTTTTTGCCTCTAATCAACCTTCACAGCTGCCTCCCTCTACCGACAATCCACCTCAGAATTCTTCTACACGCAGTCAAGACTTATCCTCCCAGAACCATCGCGGCCGTGGCCGCTGGAGAGGTAATCGAAACAACGGTGGTGGTGGTGGTGGTGGCGGCTTCGGTAACACCGGCTATGGCCGGCAAACTGGTTCCTCTCACAACCCTACTTCAAATCAATTTTTTGCTCCTTGGGTCCCATGGAACACACCTCCCTGCCCATATCCCACGCTACCATATGGATGGCCCAACTCTTCAAATCCTTGGCCCAATACACAGCAGGTTTCATCATCTGGGCCTACTTCTCAACAAGCCAATATGGTCGTTAATAGGTCTGCTCCTAATAATTTGAGTCCAACTGATCTTGGCACAGCATTCCAAAACATGCAACTTTCTGGACAACCATGGAACTTTGATACAGGTGTGTCATCTCATGTCACTAATGAAAAACAGAAAATTCAATACCCTTTACCTTTTACATCTTTAAACACTATTTTTGTCGGTAATGGTCAAGGGCTTTCAATTAAAGGATCCGGTAATACCTTACATGTTTTACCCAACAAAACTTACTCTCTAACCGATATCCAATATTCACCTCATATCATTAAAAACCTTTTATCCGTTCGTAAATTCACCCGTGACAATAATGTTTCGATTGAGTTTGACCCCTTTGGTTTTACTTTGAAGGATCTCAAGACTGGGCAGGCACTTTCCCGCCACAATAGCACGGGGGACCTCTATCCGTTCACTCAACCGGCTCAAGTTTTTCTCACCACTTCCGCTACATCTCAATGGCATAATCGCCTTGGTCACCCCGGGGCGCCAGTCTTAGATTTTTTGTCTAGTAATTTGATTATTTCTTGTAATAAACATCAAACTATGTCACTTTGCCATTCATGTCAACTTGCTAATAGTAAAAGACTTCCTTTTTTTTATTCTAATACTCGTACTTTTGCACCATTTGACATTATTCATTGTGACTTGTGGACTTCACCGGTCACCAGCAATTCTGGTTATAAATATTACATGGTTTTGGTTGATAATTTTACAAATTTTGTTTGGACTTATCCTCTTAAATTTAAATCTGACACTTTCCCTACATTTGTTAAATTCCATAAACTTATCAACACCCAATTTCATAGAAAAATAAAATCATTCCAATGTGATTTGGGTGGGGAATTTGATAACCATCACTTTAAATCTTTTGCCAACAACAATGGCCTTGTCTTTCGCTTTTCATGTCCCCACACCTCCTCGCAAAATGGAAAGTCCGAGCGCATGATACGCCGGCTCAACGACATTATTCGTGCTTTATTGTTTCATGCACACATTCCCCCAACTTTTTGGGTTGAAGCTCTTCATACGAGTACATATCTTCACAACATTCTCCCAACCAACAAACTTTGTTTTTTTACTCCCACCTTTGCTCTTTTCCGTCGTCATCCTTCATACGACCACCTACGGGTTTTTGGTTGTGCATGCTATCCGAATCAATCGGCCACCCTACCACACAAGTTGCATCCTAGATCCACTCGTTGCATTTTTCTCGGTTACCCCAATGAGTACCGAGGTTACCGGTGTCTTGATCCTCTTACCGGTAAAGTTCATTTATCTAGGCACGTTATTTTTGATGAAGTTGTGTTTCCCTTTAATGAGCCGATCTCGTCATCCTCTTACTCCTTTCTAGATGATGAGCCAAATCCTATGTTATTTCATCCCACAACCCCACCTGAGCCCACTTCTATACCGGCCCCACATTTCCCAAACCAACACCAACAAACCCTCTGGCCCAAACAACGCCTACCCAGCCCACTTCACCACCCACGCCCCAAACCCAATCATCACCATCTAACCCGCCAACCTTCCCCACACCCACAACCCACAACCCACACCTCCGAACCACAAACACCGGCCCAACTTCCGATAAACCCACCACCAATACTTATTCCCGTAAAACAACATTCTATGACAACTCGATCCAAAGCGGGTATTTCTAAACCTCAAACCCGTTTAAACCTTTTCACTACCAACGCCCCACCTATCTCACACATACCTAGCTCTTATGCTAAGGCTTTATCGGATCCTAATTGGCTTGCGGCTATGAAAACAGAATATAGTGCTTTAGAGAGTAATGGTACATGGGAACTTGTGCCACGACCTACTACCAGACCGGTTATCCGCTGTATGTGGCTTTTTCGCCACAAGTTCCAATCTGATGGCTCCTTGGAACGTTATAAAGCCCGGTTGGTAGTAAATGGGAAATCTCAGACAGTGGGTATTGATTGTGAGGATACATTTAGCCCGGTTGTTAAACCGAGCACTATACGGACCGTGTTATCTCTTGCAGTCTCTCTTTCTTGGCCGATTCATCAGCTTGATGTCAAGAACGCGTTTTTACATGGTGATCTTAAAGAGACTGTCTACATGCATCAGCCCCCATGTTTTGTGAACAAAGATTTTCCGGATTACGTTTGTCGCCTTAAAAAGTCCTTGTATGGACTCAAACAGGCCCCTCGCGCATGGTACCACAGATTTGCATCTTTTGTTATTTCCCAGGGGTTTCGGAGTAGTACTTGTGATACATCACTTTTTATTTTTCAACAAGGGACTCACATGGCTTATCTTTTATTGTATGTGGATGACATTATTTTGACCGCTTCAGATACAGGTTTATTGAATCGGATCATTGCTTCATTATCTTCCACTTTTGCCATGACTGATCTTGGTAACTTGCATCATTTTTTGGGCATTACAGCAACACGTGACAACACCGGTTTATTTTTGTCTCAATCTCAGTATGCTCGAGATATCTTACAGCGGGCTTCTATGTCAAACTGTAAGCCTAGCTGCACACCCGTGGACACGTCCACCAAGCTCAGCGGATCTACCGGTACATTATTGGCCGATGGTACTTTATACCGACAACTTGCCAGAGCTCTACAGTATCTTACATTCATGCGACCTGATATCACGTATGCTGTTCAGCAGGTATGCCTATTTATGCACGCCCCACGGGAGCCTCATTTTGCTTTTATGAAACGCATCTTTCGATATATAAAAGGCACTTTGGATTTTGGTCTACGGATCACGGCTTCCAAGTCATTGTCATTAACAGCCTACTCTGATGCCGATTGGGGCGGGTGCCCTGACACTCGGCGTTCCACTTCCGGATATTGTGTTTTTTTGGGGGATAACCTTGTATCATGGTCGTCTAAGCGACAGCCTACTATATCTCGCTCCAGTGCTGAAGCCGAGTATCGTGGTGTTGCTAATGCTGTTGCTGAAGCAAGCTGGCTGCGGAATCTTTTGCTTGAGTTGCATGTTCCGCTACGGCATGCCACTATTGTCTATTGTGATAATATTTCAGCGGTTTACTTGTCAGAAAACCCGGTGCAACACCAACGCACCAAACATGTTGAGATGGACATTCATTTTGTACGTGAGAAGGTTCAGATAGGTCACGCACGAGTTCTTCATGTACCAGCCTCCTCACAATATGCAGATATCTTTACTAAGGGTCTTCCGCGACAACTTTTTCAGACTTTCAGGTCCAGTTTGAGCGTCCTATCCAATCCCGCTCGAACTACGGGGGACTATTAGCCAATATCTTTATATATATGTTTTATATTTAGAGTACGATTGTATTTAGGTTTGGTACATATCTGTTTCCTTATCGATAGGTCTTGTACTCCCTATATAATGGGATTGATATTTCATCAATACACAGACAAGATTTTTACCCTTGTTATCATACGCGTTTAATATCTTCTTAAATCATTGATAATCGTATAAATAATAATATTTAATATTTTTGACAAACCATGATCAATGGGAGAAAGCCACCACCAAGCATGTCATGAGTAGCATGAACTATGAATGTGCCAATTGCCACCATTGAACCATAACAAATACAACACGTAACCATATTTGATTCATTAACTTTTTATTAAATGAATATTGGATTTTAATAATCCCAACTATTCGTCGTTGGCCGCCAACAATCTCAACTTCAAAAATAACCACTGGCGGTCCTAACTATTAACATATTGGCCTCCAATGGACCCTGACTAACAGAACACTAACGTCGTTAGTCTCCGATCACCGGAAAAACCGTTTTTGCCAAAAAAAAAAAAGGGTCCTAAAGGTCCGATCTAAGGTTACAAAGAGGTTTGGAACGAAAATGTTGAGTTTTCCCGCCAAAAAGTTGAGTTTTCCGATGACCTCGATAATTGGGGCTTTTACTAGAAAAAGGTTCCCAAAGGTCCCTTAATAAGGTTACAAAGAGGTTTGTGACGAAAAGGTTGAGTTTTCCGGCAAAAAAGTATCTTCCGGCCAAAAACGTTTTTTCGGTGATCGGAGAGTAACGGCGTTAGAGTTATGTCAGTCATGGTCCATTGGAGGCCAATATGTTAATAGTTGGGACTGCCAGTGGTTATTTTTTTGAAGTCGGGACTGTTGGCAGCCAACGACGAATAGTTCGGATTATTAAAATCAAATATTCCTTTATTAAATTCTCTCAACAACACATACTTAGTCTCACGCTTAAGGTTGGTCACGCGATATCACCTACCTTGTGGTGTGGCTAGCAATGTCTTTCTTTTGTGCATGATTCATGTCAAAGTTCATATGTTCCATCCGCTAAGTCGAACCAACTAAGAGAGCCTATATCAATGATAACTAAGATACGTTAAATATTTCTTGAATGTTTTACAATGCAATATATTGTCAATTCATTGATTATATATAAGCTAAAAATATTATATATTCTATACAATCTTAAAACACAAAGTCGGTAGCTTTTACACCACCGACCCTCCCACTTTTCATTGCAATACAAGGCTAAATAAAATAGAAGGCCACCTCAAAATTAAGAAATAATATTTTTAGCCCTTATTCTATACAATATAATAAATCCAACCACCAACTTTGTAAAATGGTATTTTTAGCCCCTATTTCATTTTACTGGCACCCCCTATACTTTCAAAGCTTATATTACTAACTCTTTTTCTCTTAGTTTTATGTTTTTTCAAAGTTTCATCACATTGCAATTTTAGTCCCTTGGCTTTACAAGTGTCAATGTTTAATCCCGTATGTTTCTAATATTCTAGCTTTACCCACGTACCATATATAATATGCGTTTTTACCATGTTATTTTCTTTAATGATTTTCGTTCGCTATTTTTTTTGAAGAACTAATTTGTCGCTAATCTTCTTGAATTTTAAAAGTTTCTACTTTACCCTTTTTCGTTATTTTACTTGAAAAAAAAATTAGGTATGCATTTGTATGTACCTGTCGGTATAAATTTACGTGCGGATTTTTATATATGTAATACGTCGTTTACATACCATACCGAGTGTCGTTAAATATAATCTATTTTCATTCGATGGTATAAATTCGAGTTACTCTGCGTTTCGTGTGTTTTCTATTTGTTTAAAGCTATAATAAGCCCCTTTTGATCGTTGCGCATCGGTCGCGTTACATAGCACTTGCGCAAATCCATTCGATATTTGCAATTTACCGTGCCGCAACGCGCACGGGTCTATTTACTAGATTTTATAACAAACCATACAGTGACCAAGAAGAGGAAAGCTATGGATAAGCATGCCATGAATAGCTTGAACAATTAATGTGCCAATTTCCACCATTGAACCATTATAAATACAACCCAACAATCATGTTTAATTCATTAAGTCCTCATTAAATTCTCTTAACGCATATTATTAAATAATTTTTTCTTCTCTTTTCTATTCGATTCCAAACAAATTACACCAAGATAGCCGGTAAGCGGGCAACAAGCTGCGCCGCTACCCCCTTTTGAATAGCGAAACCTAACCTAGTAAAAACGAAACCCCGATCTCTAGGAGACGAAATGTTGCTGTGAACAACCCGTTGGACCCGTTCAAGAAATCTGATGGCTTCTGGGGCTAGCGAGCCAAAGGTATCAAAGGCAAAAGGGATAAAGGAATGTTGATTATCCTCGCAGGCTTTTGCATGTTTGTCCATTTTCTTCGATGCCGCCCTTGCAATCGCCTGACCAGGGACAAAACCTGTATCCCGAAAACCTACAAGGGGGGAAACCCCGGTAAGATCAACACAAGCGTGTTTACCTGCATCCCACCCGAAAACTAAAACGTCCGCGGGGCACAATGTGGATCTTCCTTCACTCGGATCTGTCAAAAAGTTCACGGGGGCTTCTTTCTTCACCGAGATCCCCGCCCGTTTCAGGATGTCCCCCAAGACATCCCGCACCCAGCCGTGCCTATACTTAAAACCTGGCAGTTCTTTACAGTGTAGAGCATGCTCCCCAAATTGGTCTAAGCAAGCTTTTCGGCAAATCGGGCATTGCTCATCATCAGGGAACATAGGAATCATGAGCCGATATTTTAAGATAGCACGGTATTCAACGGCTGACATCTTTTGGCCTAAGCCCTCGATGGGGATGACCGATAGAAAATCTTGGGCGTGGGGGCCCCGCAAGCATTCTAGGACGGCGTTCTGACGAGGGGTCGTACAGAAATCTGATCCAATATTCTGAGCGATACGACAAAACAGAGCACTCGCCAAAGTCTTCTGGGTCTTCGGTGGGGCGGTGTCCCTGTTAGCGAAACCGCCAATATCCAAATCCGGGAGGTGTCTATGCAACTCCCCCAGAGCCATGTCATAATCCCCATCCATTCCAACAACCCCACTCTCGCGCAAGATGTGATCTTGCAGCCCCCACGATTGAGCTCGCAAGGCAACAAAACCGTAAATGGAGACATCCATGGCCGATAGAAGCCCCAGCCCCCCCATCTTACAGGGCAGAGAAGCAACCCGCCACTGAAAATCCCCAAAAAACGGACCCACACACACCACAATGTCCTCTATAGCCCCCCGTAGCCCTTTATCAAATAAGGATACCGACTCCTTTACAAACACAGGTGGACAAGTTCGCAGACCAAAAAGGAGCTTGGCGACACCCATGCAAGAGCACAGCAGGAGAAGCTCACTTTGCGGGTCTCGGAGTTGTGAAAGGCTACTCATAAGGTCCACTGCCCGGGAAGCTCGCCGCGCAGCCAAAGCACTAATGAAACTGGGGTCCCGGCTCACAGCTCCCCCAAGGAGTCTCACGCCCCCCGTTGGTCTTCCAATCTCCTTCGGGAATAAACGAGCCTCCAATTTTTCTCCATTGCAAGACGGCCAATATACCTCTGTTTTTTTATATTAAGCCGGAGCCCCAAAGGTGGCCCCTCAGATTGAATGATAGCCAGAGCCTTTGCTACCTCAGATGTTTTTCCCATAATAGTACCATCATCCAAATACCACGCGTGGAAGGGGAGGGTGCAACTGTCTCGTATACGTTGTGTGAGGGGGTGCAAGACAAGGGCGAACAATAGAGGCCCCAAAGGATCCCCCTGCTGGACCCCCGTGGATGATCCAATACAGTCATTACCCACATAAAGCCTAGCGGTTTGCCCATAAAGAAAATGTATCCACGGAAATATAGATGGGCATCGAATCCCAACCTCCCGCAGAAGAGCTGTGCGATCCACTAGGTTGAAAGCATTGGAGAAGTCAACGGTAAGCATGGCGAAGGCCCCATCATCGTGAAAGGCGTTAAGGAACCTGTTCGCGCTATGGAGGATAGCTTCAGCCCCATCTGGTGTCCCAACCCCGAATTGATGATCCCCCAGGTACCTAACCATCTCTTTCCCTACCTTTTTCATCGCTATCTTGGAGACCAGCCTACGCCAAATGGCCCCGACCGCAATAGGACGGATCCCCCCATCAGGTTTCAGCAAGGGGGTCAGAGGAGCGGAGGCAACGAACTCAGCAAGAGACCTGAGGCATAACCCCCCCCCCCCCCCCCAAGAAGACATTGACTACCCCGGTGATGGCTAAAACTAAACCCGAGGAAGTTGAGGACCCCTCTCCACAAAAGCTATCCAGTAAGTGTTGCGCCCTGAGCCCATCTCTCCCGCACGAACTTCCTTTCGGGAATGACTTAATGCACCCCAAAACGCACTCCGCATCAATAGTTAAGGGTGCCTGAGGGATTGTGTCTGCCGGCACAACCGGAGGGGGCGTAACCGGGTGTTTCTCCGCGAGGGCCTCCATAGTGGAGGGCCCAAAGGGGGCAACGCCAGAAGAGGACAACACCTTGACCGCAGCTGTGAAATGACCATCTACCACTTTACGAAGGCACTGCTTAACATTGGTTCGGCCCTCCCGACCTTCGGGAAACGAGTCAGACCCATTTACCGCCCCTTTCTCCTTTACATCCTGAACGAGGGAAGCAACTAGCTCGCTAATCCCTTCCCCGTCTTTCCAGACAGAAAGAGCCCGTTGGATGCTAAAGCACTGTAACGTTTTCCTGTTCCCGGACCGACGTTCCTGCCTATTGGCAGGGCGCACAACTTTTAAAGTACAGCGAGGCAACAAGAGTAGCTTAACCCAATATTCAACCGACCCAGGGGTAGCAATCACCTTCCGCATAGCCGATGTTAAAGCTTGCGCGAACGCCATTCGACAACTAGGAGGAATGCTCTTGACTGTCATGATGGGAAGAGAAAAAACCCGCTCCAAAAGGGAGCCATCCACACCGACAGAGGCAATGCCTTCCCCTGAAGCCCCCCCTCCCGAAACTTGTGGTTTGGGAATCCCCACAATAAAGTCTTCGGTCCCCCTCGAGCTAGGGACGAATTTAACAAGGTCATCAACATGATGACACCCCCGGCTAAGAGCATGCACAACCATGCACTCCCCGCACAGCCAGTTGTTAAGCGTTTTCAAAGTTTCCCCCACGTCCTCATATAAGTCGGGATCCTTAGCAATCGCATCCCGTAAAGTATCTTTCTTGTTATCTGACTTGAGGTGGTCCCGTTGGAAGTGAGAGAGCAGTCTCGCGTATCCTTTGGACCCTACAAAACCATCTTTGCAAGAGTGGAAATTCCTGAAGGGGCAAGGCCTAACACCCTCAGGGCCTCCCCCATGCACAACACCTTTCATCATACACCTAAGAACAATAACCCAACTCGAGTGAAGTAGGGGGATGCGCCAAAAACTAAAACTCCCTGCCAGGGAGGAAGGAGGGGAGCAACCACGAGTTGCCTGCCCCCCTTACGGGGTTAGGACCCCACGCTTTAAGCCATGGGTGGTAGGGAGAGGTGGGAAAGGGAGGGATAGGCGAAAGAGTAAGCTAGCCGAAGGGAGTGGGCAGAGGCCAAAAGGCTTAGGGGCGACGGAGGTGATACACAAAAGGTGTGAAATTGAGAGAGTATGAGGTGATCAAACAGTACCTGTAGGACGTTAGCTTCAATCGATGAAGAAACTGATGATTGCAGAAGAGTGATCGGAAGAATTAGGGGTAAATCTTGATAGGGGCAAAATTGATGAACTGGGTTTGTAATTCAGTGAATTCCGAGCACACAGGTCTGTTTATTGTTCAATTCCGACCACAAATAACACCTAGATCTAAGTTCAAACATACAGATCTGCCGACTTCAAACGAAAACAAGTTATTCGGTTCAAATTGACATCCTAAACAAGATCTATAACATAATTCGAGCACACAGGTGAGTTAATCGGCCATTTATACCCTCAAACAAACCCTAGATCTATGTTTTCGATCATGTTCACCGCCGTTCAAACGAAATCAGTTCAGATCTGTGCCAAAATACCAAGATTTCTTACCTTTCCCATGATCTAAGATGTGCAAACCAAACTTAGATAAAAAAACCAGACAACAATTTGGCAGTATAACGGCTTAAAATCCAAGGAATAGGGATTTCGTATGAAATCGCCGGTCAGACAACAATTTACCTAACAATTTACCTCCCAAGGAATAGGAATATTAGAAATATTCAAACACTTTACGCAAACTGACCCGTTTGATCTATCTCATTTATTAGAAATATTAAATAAATGAATATTTTTAACATCATCATCTAAGGGGCTGTTTGGCAACATCTGAACCAATAAGTGCTGAATGAAAAAGAGGTCTGAATGGGTAAGAGGGTCTGAATGGGTAAGTGCTGAACCAGTAAAGTGCTGTTTGGTTCCATATCTGAATGACAGTGTAAAATGACATTTTTACCCCTCCCCACAAAATAAACCCTTTATAGATTTTTTTTCTATAAACCTAATATCATCATCATCATTCATCAGTATTCTCATCACCCCCCCCCCTCTTCCCCTTTCTCTCCCTACCTGCAACACCGCCACCGCCATCATCATCATCATCATCATCTCCACCACCAAACTTTAACACCCCTTTTTTTCTGGATCGGAACATGAACATACAGACTGAGGTGTAGTCGCTGTTGGGTGGAAGAGAGGGAGGAGGAAGGGCGGCGGTCGACGGTGGTGAAAGAGAGGGAGGCGGCGGTCGGCGGTCGGTGGTGAGGAGAGGGGTTGGGGGCGGAGGTGTTCGGTGGTGATGAGAGGGGTTGGGGGCGGAGGTGTTCGGTGGTGAGGAGAGGGGTTGGGGGCGGAGGTGTTCGGTGGTGATGAGAGGGATGAGGAGGGCGGTTCGGTGGTGAGGGCTGTTCGGTGGTGATGGCTGTTCGGTGGTGATGAGCGGGAGAAGGAGGGTCAGGGCACAAGAGGGTATGCTTGTCCAAAGTTCCATTCAGACTTCATATTTATCTGAACCATTCAGACTGAATGATTCCATTCAGAGGTGAGCGATTAGTGAACCAAACACCTTATCATCTGACCGAATCAGAGGTTGACCTCTGAATGGTTCCATTCAGCAACAACCAAACAGCCCCTAAGGCTACTAAGTATAGGAGGAGCGTAGTTCTCAAATGATGCTCCGTCACGTAGGATTGGTGTGAGGATGGGGCAAAGGGGATGGACCTAAGGAAATGAAGGATGAGCCTAATATATATATGTGTGTGTGTGTGTTGTATGTATATGTGTGTGCGAGAAGAAGGAGCCCCGACATCAACGTTTCCTCCCTGCCGTTGAAGACCCCCCCCCCAAGGAAATGGTGTTGGGGGGCATCGCCGGGCCAGGCCAGGCCAGGCCTGGACGACCCCCCACACCGAGTGGCCTAACCTTACACTTGAAAGAATTTGAACCCACACTATTTCTATAAAAATAAACACCGTATCACTAAACCACAACATCATAACTAACAACACATACTTATTTTCACACCCAAGATTAATTATAGTCATGAGATATCACCCACATTGTGATGAGCCTAGTAGTGAATTTCTTTATTGCAAGATTTATGTTTTCATCTATTCTAGGCTTCACCCACTACTCTAACCCACCTAGAAGGATCCATATCAACAATAATCAACATACATATATACATATCTTCTTCGACATCTCCCAACATGAGATCTTAATTCAACGGATATACATAAGCTAAAACATTTAATAACTCTTTTTAAATAAATCCAAACCACTTTTAACTCTCTACCCTTTATTTACCTAAATTTTGTTCCCTCACAAGATTACTATTCATTGTTTCACTTTTAACCCCTATACTTTTCATCTTTTATAAATTTGTCACAAGCATTTTTCATTTCAACCGCAACACTTTTCCACTTTCAAATTTGGTCCCCATACTTTTCATCTTACAAATTTGTCGTTTTACGTTTCAGTCTAAATTTTCCGAGTTAACACGCTACAACGCGGACTTGTGGTTCAACGTTTGTACGTCTATATTTTTTTGCGGTTTAACCACTCTACATATTTGTAATTAGATTTATATTTGAACCATAAGTAATCAATCGCTTTAATGTCTTCTATAATCTCACTAATCTTGAATCTTTCTCCGAAAACATCTGCTCGTTTCTGACTTTCCAAATCATCCAACACGCCACTTTTATAATCCCTTGCAAAGCCACTTGCTTTTTATCCTTCAACCCGCATAATGAGGTATCTCCACAAGATCTCTAAAAGAATGAGCATAAATGGGAGCGACCCTACACCACTTGCTCACGGCTTGCCACACAATTGCCGCCACAAAATATCCAATGAATATAGGGTTCACTATTTCCTCATATGCCCCACAAAGCTTACAAAATTCTTCAATTAAAGCTTCACAGGTAGGAATTATGTTAAGCTCAGCCCTCCAAACGAATATATTACATTTAGAAGAACCCACTTGCACCATTCCATCACATAGTTATTTTTTTTTGAACGGCCAACAAACTCAATCACGAGCACTCTCGGGGCACCCACTGGACAAACGGAGTACTCCGAGAGTAACCCGAGTCCACCACCAATTCCGGGGAAAACCCGGTAACCCCCCCGCCCGTAGGCACGACGGTGAAATTACCGGTAAAACCCGTTTGGCTCAAGGATCCAACCCAGGTTATAGTTATTACTAGCATCCAGGAGTTATAGAATAAATTAACTTACCAATCGAACCAAGAACAAACTGGATGGGTCACCCTGCCAAACCTACTCCAATTAGTTGAGATAACGCCTTGATGCACTTTTCCCATTCCTTCATCTCATTAGCTAAAGATGGGTTATGCATCCAATCCCATCACCAAGTTATACCACCATGACTCCAATTAAATGTGTCCTTTATTTTGCAGAGTTCGATTTTCTCCGAATTAAAAAGTTTAGAAAATCTCACCTTTAAAGACATGTAAAGCACGGGTCCTAAATACTAGCTATAATCAGCTTACTCAAAAAATAATAATAATATTATATCATGAACAATCAACTAAGTTGTTACGGGTTCAAATCAAACAAAGAGTAAGCATGGTGAGATTTTAAGCGTTAGAAAAGTATTATATCATGAACATGAGTTAGTTTTTTGATGAAATCAAAGAAGCATCCATATTCCATAGACCTAAGCCAATGATTTCATAGTAACATGGTTGAAGCATCCTTGTTTTACCTTGAAGATCGAGTTCGAGTTCCACCCATTGCACTTTGGGTGGGCGCACTCAAATGGCCTGGTAGTCTTTAGGGGTTTTATCCAGTTGAACGTCATGTCACTCTCTGTGTCAGTGTGGGCCCTGTGAACGACCGTCTGACCTTACTCGACCGAGCCTTCTATGGGGAGATACGATAATTCGATGTAAATAATTTGCCTTTAACAAAAAGTCAATTGGTCCCACACCCACCGCCCTATATAACCTTGACAAAATCCCAATCCTCGAATGATGCAACTCAAAACCTCCGATTCCATTTGATAACTAACAATGGGGGTTTCCTTCAAGGTTTCCAAAAAAGGCACTCGATTTCGCCCCAAACCTAAACCTCAACTCCTTACACACGAACATGTCGATCCACCTTCTCAAATTCACACCAATCAATCCGTTATTTCGACTCCAAAACCATCGGTATGCATCTTGTTTTGTTTAATTGTTGTTTATTTTGTGTTCGTTTGTTGAAATTGATTCAAAGTTTTAATCTTTTTTGTTGTTGAAATGAACCCTAATTTTCATGCTTGATTGTTTATTAATATGATGTATAAGTTGTTTCAAACAAAATTGATGATTAGTGATTTACTGTTGAATTTTTTTAAGTTAGTTGAATTATTAGGGTTTTGTAAAGATATGATATTTGTTCATGATTGTGGAAATTGATTCAAAGTTTTGATCTTTTTTGTTGTTGAAATGAATCTATTTTGTCATACAGTCTATTCAAAATTGATGATTACTGTACTTGGTGTTTGTGCAGTTGTGCTAGGAATTAGCTTGTGAATTTTGTTGAAGTTACTTGATTTCGTGATTCAGATATTTTCGTGTTTGTGCAGTTGTGCTAGGAATTAGCTTGTGAATCTTGTTGAAGTTGCTTGATTTCGTGATTCGGATATTTTCGTGTTCGTTTGCGGAAATTGATTCATATTTTGTTGTTGTTAAAATGAACTCTAAGTTTATGCTTGATTGTTCATTAATATGATGTATAAGTTGCTCCATATAAAATTGATGATTAGTGTAATTGTGTATGTGTTAGTAATTTGCTGTTGAGTTTTTTGAGGTTACTTGAAGTAGGGTTGTGTAAAGAATTAATTACACGGTGAGTACCTGTGGTTCATCCATTTTGCCGTTTTATACCTATTTGTTGGCACCGTTTGTAGAAAAAAATTACACGGTCAGTACCTGTGGTGTACTAATGGCGAAACCATTTGTAGAAGTTGGTACCAATGGTGTAATTTCCAACAAATAGGTATGGAAACGGCAAAATGGGTAAACCACAGGTACTAACCTTGTAATTAGTTCTTCGTGAAGATATGATCTTTGTTCATGGTTAAATTAGGGCTATTGTATACTTTAACTGATTGGTAACTGATACTATATATAGGTTGATGTTACGGAAAAAAACAAAGATGATGCCGAAATTTCAGGTATTTTCTAAGGAACATCAACTTAACTCTCACATTTCTGGTTTTTTAAATTTGTATTTGTTGGTGTTAAAATTTTGTTTTTGTCAGATGCGGACATTTCTTTCTTCATAAATCTCTTTCCAGATGGATATTCGATTGGAAACCCCTCTGAGGTTTGTCACAACAACATGTTGAATTTGAATTTAATTTTGAGATCACCAGCTTTGATGTTAACTAAACTTTTTTGTGCACGTTTCTAGAATCGAGCTAATCAAGCCACTGTACAAGATGATCCGAAGTTCTTGCACCCATATGATCGGACATCAGAAAGCATGTTTACGGTAAGTGTTGATCTTTATATTCATATATTTTTAACTGCATCATAAGTTTTCCGTTTATCACCTGTTTTGTTGTTTGTATTTGAAGGCTATTGAGCGTGGCTTGTTACCTGCTGATTTTTTGGATGATATGCCATGCAAATATGTCAATGGAACAGTTGCTTGTGTGGTAAGTAACCATATTAATCAGAACCAAAACTTCATACACACCGTTTCTGATGTGGCTAACGTTGCAGGTGCGAGATTACAGAAATTGTGGGTTTGAAGCAGGAGTTAATGGTTCTTCTGCAGATTCATCAACCCCTATTACTTCCAAAATACGTCTTAAAATGTCGTTAGAGAATGTAGTGAAAGATATGCATCTGATTTCTAATAGTTCCTGGACTTATGGTGATTTAATGGTGAGCGTTATTGAATATGATAAGAACCAGATGTAACTTACTAAATTTACAATAGTCTAATTCTTAGTAATTTGGGATTTGTAGGAAGCAGAGGCCCGTATACTGATGGCCCTAAATCCGAAGCTAGATCTTGACCCGTTTCCCAATGTAGATAGACTCTGCAAACCTCCAACTTCCACGAATGTAAGTGTTATAAACTTAATTATCTTGATGGTGTGAGGAATTTCGCAATATAAGCACCCCGAGCTGTGAGAACTTAGAGAACTCTGACTTCCGGTGAGAGTTTTGCCACCATTTTTTGCACAAACATAGATGAACATATTACCAATACACCTGTAAAAAAATTCCGAGCGGTGTTTTAAGCCTTTTCACAGCAGTGTAAAAAGCTGTGACATCAGCATTTACATCCACTGTAAGGGGTTTTTTTTACAGTGGTGTAAATCAACAAAAACTATATTATTTTTATTATTATTTTTTCTTTCAAAAAGTTGATTTTTTAAAGATATATGGTAAATTTGTTTTTTTTTTTTTTTTTTTTTTGAAAAGCCTTCGTTTTGGACAAGTTCTCACAACTCATTAGAGTTTTCATTTTACCCTAACCCTATATATATAGCGAAAGGTTTAAATACAAAAGGCTCTTAACGTGCGACTGTACGCGACCACCAATATAACATGCGCAATTATGCAATAACCTGCGTAATTGTGCAAAGTTAATTACTATTGTGCCACCGCGTTCAATTGAAAGCTTGTAGATCAGATGTGCGGTTGATATGCTCGCGTACACATCGCACGATAAAGTGGTTATGTACGTTAACCGGCTTCTATATATATTTTAAATTTGGTTTCATTGCAGCTGAACTTGAATATACGGGAACTTAGACGGAAGAGGTTGAGACAGATGTCGGGCTTAGAAAATCCGGCCAACGGGAAGAAGCTTTGCATGGACCGAGGCCCAGAAAACTCAAATGTGGGCCCCATTGTGCAGCAGCCACCCGATCTTGTGAACCAGACCATCCAAAACACTGTTCCCGCATCTTCTTCATTATCTTATCAACCAAAATATCAAATAACGTCTGGATTAGCGCCTGTTCAAGACATGTTGAATTCGTATACCGACTCTATGAATTCAAATTTAGGTAAGAGAGAAAACCAAGATGGTCAACTGTCCCCTATGACAGGTTTGACCAAAAGAGCTAGGTCAAATTCAATGGGTCTTGACGGAAGTCAACAACCGCAAATGGATGTATTCGATTCACTCATGCAGCAGCAACATCAATCGATTGGGAGAGTGACTCAGTTACCTAATAATACCGGAATCCAAAAGTATCCGTTTGACGGAAGTTTTAATCAGGATCCATTTACAACGGGCCAACCCGGAAGCAGATACAATCTAAAGCAAGAACCTGTGGACTCTGAGCTAAATCGAAACATGCATATGGTGGATTCAGGTGTTGACCCGCGACTACAGCAACAGCAACGGCTGAATTCGCAGTTCGCAAGATCCAACTTCCCTCCAACTCCATGGAATAATAATAATCTGGATAATTCTCGAAAAGACGATCAGTTTCAGAGACGGAAATCAGCTCAAAGTCCGCGTGTATCTTCTGGGGCGTTGCCGCAATCTCCACTGTCGTCAAAATCAGGGGAATTTTCCAGTGGGTCTCATGGCGGGCAGTACGGGGCACCTTCAGCGATGGGATCATCCCAACGGGACAAATCAGCCGTGACTTCAGTTCTCGCTGCTGGTGGGGCGATGACTAATAACGCTCAAATGGCAGGCAGGAGATCAAATTCTGTCCCGCAAACCCCTGCTATTAGCGGGGTAGGATCTCCGGCTAGTGTCGGTAACGTTGGTGGGCCCTTTAATGCTGCCAGTCCTCTTGTTGGAAAAGATTTTGAAAAAACCATGCGTGATAAATTCTCCAAAATCGAGTTGTTAACCGTCAGGTATAAATGTACAACCTTTTTGTTACATTATTTGAAACTAGTCTTAAGCCCCCGTGTTTCGGGCGGGGGGACGTAAAAGTTAAAACCATGCTATCAACGTTGGGGGCGTGAAATGGTGCGAACCGAACGGCGACCAAAGTGAGAAAAAACGTAAAACAAAAACACTAATTTCTATCAACGTTGAAGTTTGTACCGCAGCTTTATTGAAGTTTTAGAGGTTGCATGGTAACTTTTTTAAAATTTTAGGGGTAGAAAAGTAAACTGGTAAAAAAAAGAAAAGGAAAAAATATAGAATGTTTAAACAGCAGGGGCTCCAAATGAAAGTTTATACTAAAAGACGAAATAGACTAAACGACAAAATAGTCACCATTCATAGCAATGTTTTAAATTAATATAGATAATAATAATAATAATAATAATTACTGTTACTACTAATCATTGTTGCGTTCATATGACTAACTGAGTTTTAATGGTAGGCATCAATTGAACATTAAAAAGAACAAGGTCGATGAGTACAAAGAAACTACAACGTTTCCTACCCAACAATTGAATCATTTTCTCTATAACGATCAAAATAACGAAAACCCGAAAGATGAAGACTGCAAAATGCCTTTGTCTAAATCGCTTGTGGGAGGGAGCATGAATGTTTGCAAGACCAGAGTTTTAAATTTCAAGCAGGATGAACGTGTACTCCAAGGTTCGTTTGTTGGACTATAATAAAAGAACATGAAAATATTAGATTACAGGAATGATGACTTTGACTGATCGTTGACTGACTTTTTTTCAGGAAATGGGTATGTAGTTGTGCCAAAATCACGAACTAGAATGATATTGTCGGAAAAACGAGATGATGGCACTGTTGCAATGCATTATGGAGAGTTGGATGATTATGATTACTCGTCAGTAGAAGAATACCTTCCTACTCTTCCAAATACTGTGAGTTATTGTTTAAATTATTAATAGAGTAAAATGCCATTTTCGTCCCTTAGGTTTGGCCAGTTTTGCGACTTTCGTCCAATTTTTTTTTTTTCACATCTGGATCCAAAAGGTTTGAAATCTTGCCATTTTCATCTGGCTCGTTAACTACATCCATTTTTCTTCGTTAAGTCAGGGGTATTTCTGTCGTTTTTGTTAACTTAAAGGGCAATTCGGTCTCCGAATTGCTCGTTAATTTAGAAAAAAAGACGGAAATATCCCTCACTTAACGGAGAAAAATGGATGGAGTTAACGAGCGGATGAAAATGGCAAGATTTCAAACCTTTTGGATCCAGATGTGAAAAAACAAACCTTTGGACGAAAGTCGCAAAACTGGCCAAACCTAAGAGACGAAAATGGTGTTTTACTCTTGTTTTTTATATATATAGTTATATCCACTTGATATGAACAAATTTTATGTTTTGACGTGTGATATGAATTGATGTTACAGCACGTTGCCGACTTGCTTGCAGCGCAGTTCTGCACACTGGTATGACCTTCAAAATTGAATTTACTAATTTCCAAAAATCATATTTTTGATTTTATTGTGTATGAAAATTGAAATATGTATGCAGATAATTCGTGAAGGTTATGAAGTTGAAGGCGATCATCTTCAACCAAAGCCAACTAATATTGTTCGATCTTCTGGTGATCAACCTAATAACAATGCATCTGTAATCATCCCCAAAGTTGAAATCCCGGAATCGGTTTCAGGCCAGCCGTCTAACGAAATTGCAAAACCAACCGATAGTGGACCAAATAATAATAACGGATCAGTAAATTCATCAGGTGCAAGAATGCATCCACCCGCAAACTCACAACCGCTGCAAATTCCTCAGGGTGGGTTACCAGCACGACCGATGCAACCGGACTCACAACCGTCGTTCCAACAAAACCCGCACCTGATGCAACAACAGCTGCAAAGATCGTCAGCTATGATGCTTGGATCAAATCCGTTATCGCATTTAAATGCAATGGGACAGAATTCAAACATGCAACAATTAGGTCATATGTTGAATAAACCGTCCGCGCTACAGCTTCAAATGTTGCAGCAACAACAACCACTTCAAATGCAGAGGAAAATGATGATGGGACTTGGTAATGCTGGGAATAATATGGTTGGGCTTCAAGGTATGGGGAATATGATGGGTGGGACCCGTGGAATTTCGCCGCAAATGACGGGGGCGATTTCAGGAATGGGTAATGGTATGGGTCAGAACCCGATGAGTATGAGTCAGGCGTCGAATTTTAGTAACATGATAAGCCAGCATCTTAGGTCTGGGCAAATTTCGCCAGCTCAGGCTGCGATTATGACGACAAAGCTTAGAATGACACAGAACCGGAATATGTTAGGTGGGGCCGCAGGGCAATCTGGTAATATTACTGGGTTGACGAGTGCTAATCGGCAGGTGCATCCGGGGTCCGGTAACTACTCGATGCTGGGTCCCAATATGAACCGAGGTAACAACATTAACAACATGAACATGAACCCAATGCAACGCACCAACATGGCCCCACCAAAATTGATATCGGGGATGAACGCTTACATGAATCCGCAACAACAGCAGCAGCAGTTACCACAACAGCAAATGCCACATCAGCAATTACCGCAGCAACAGCAAATGCAACATCAGCAATTACCACAGCAGCAGCAAGAATCAACATCACCGTTACAGGCGGTTCTATCGCCACCTCAGCAGGTGGGTTCACCATCAATGGGACTACCGCCCCAACAACAGGCTAGCCCCCAGCAAATGAGTGCGCGAACCCCAATGAGCCCGCAGTTAAGTTCTGGAACCATCCAGCCGCCAATGAGTGCGGGTAATCAAGAGGCGAATTGTCCTGCAAGCCCGCAGTTGAGTTCACAGACCATGGGGTCTGTTAGTAGTATGGCGAATTCACCAATGGATATGCAGGGTGTCAATAAGAGTAGCTAGCGCGATTCATAGTAATATTTTGTGTTTTTTTAAAGTAAGTTTGTGTAATGGAGAATAGTATATGGGAGTATAGATGTGTACATGTATATGCTTGAACCTTGGACCATATATATGGTCTAATGTCTACATTTAAATGTTTAATAATATCAACATTTAGGATTTTTCTTATCTGTTTCTGTAAATGACGCTAGACTGTTATCATTATATGATGTTTGGTTTCATATAAAAATACTATATTTCATGGATTTCGTTACTGGCCTACCGACCAAGTCTGCACATTTTCTGGCAATCAAGGAAACGGATAAGTTTTCTACTTTAGCAGACATTTACCTAAAGGAAATAGTATCAAGGCACGGAGTGCCGACCTCTATTATATCTGATCGTGACGCGCGTTTTACTTCTGAACTGTGGCAAGCTATGCACAAGTCTTTTGGCTCACGTTTAGATATGAGCACCGCTTATCACCCACAGACGGATGGGCAATCTGAACGCACCATCCAAACTCTTGAAGACATGCTTAGGGCATGTGTAATCGATTTTGGTAATGGCTGGGAAAAGCACCTCCCGCTAGTGGAGTTTTCATATAATAACAGCTACCACACCAGCATCCAGGCCGCTCCGTTCGAGGCATTGTACGGACGCAAATGCCGATCACCTCTCTGTTGGGCAGAAGTTGGTGACAACCAAATCACTGGCCCAGAACTTGTGGTAGAGACCACCGAGAGAATTGCTCAGATACGACAGCGAATGGCGGCAGCTCGTGACCGTCAGAAAAGCTATGCTGATAAGGGAAGAAAACCACTCGAGTTCTAGGTTGGAGATCGAGTGCTACTCAAAGTCTCGCCTTGGAAAGGCGTAGTTCGTTTTGGCAAACGAGGCAAGCTCAATCCGCGTTATGTCGGACCATTCGAAATCATCGAGAAAATTGGCAAAGTCGCCTACAGGTTGAATCTACCTGAAGAACTCAGCGGAGTTCACAACGTATTCCATGTGTCGAATCTGAAGAAGTGTCTGTCAGATGAGACTCTCATAGTTCCTCTAAAGGAGCTCACTATCGACGACCAGCTGCGATTCGTCGAAAAACCAGTAGAGATTACGGATCGAGATGTTAAGATTCTCAAGCGTACCAGAATACCTCTTGTCCGAGTTCGTTGGGATTCCCGTCGTGGCCCGGAATATACCTGGGAACGAGAAGACCAAATGAAACTCAAGTATCCCCAGCTGTTTAAGAAAAACACAACCACTACTGAGGCTGAAACTACTGCAGAATTTCGGGACGAAATTCCAAATCAACAGGGGGATGATGTGACACCCCAGGAAAACCAGGAAACCAACGCAACTTAACTAGCTTCCTCAGTAACCACGCGCTAAATTTCGGGACGAAATTCTCTTAACAGGGGGAGAATGTGACAACCCTCAAATTTACATGTAACCGTACAATCTATTAATGTTAATTAAAGTACTTGATGACTGTGCTGAATCATTTAACTGCTCTCTGATTACTGTGTTATACTTACATGTACTTGTTAACATGCTAGTAGTATACAGAAAAGTTACTAAATAGTCCGGTATGCCTTCCTGAGTGTTAAAAATTAAAAACGTTGCAAAAATATATATGTAGGACACTTTACGGATTAATTAAGCACTTTAATGGAACAGTGTCAAACCGAACAACCGGACTTTACCCGGAACATAAAAATATTGCCAAATACATTGTTTTTACTTTTTTGAGCTAGTTAGGGTCCCCGAACACCCTAACACTCCTTATATTAATAAACACACTTAAAAACACTAACTAAACCTTTACAATCCAACTAGTTAGTAACTTAACCATTACACCACCCAACCCTTATAAGCAGGTTCAGAGTGTGCTTGAGAACAGGGCCCAAACAATTAAAGGGCCCAAAATTTTTTATGTTTTCTTTATATATTAGCCCAAATTTTTTACAGGCCCCAAACTTTGTCAAAAACCCAATTGCTTAACTGATTAAGGTCGTGACATCCGCAGGGAGAAATCAAACGTCGCTTGGATTTCTGATCAAAGTCGTCGATCAAAGTCTCAAACGCTGCAGGATTTCTGATCAAATTCAAAGTCATCAAAGTCAAACGCTGCACCTGTGGCCACCGGACATCCGCAATCGGCAATTCCGCAGATTCGTGATTCGCGATTCAGATTTCAGGAGAGGTATTTGTTTGCTGTCTTTTGAGTTTTGTTTGTTGATTGATGTTACATTCGCATGTTCCAAGTTTGTTTAATTATTTGTTTGTCGAAAAGCATTCAGATTATTTATTTGTTTGTCGAAAAACATTCGGATTAATGATCCTCATCTGGACATCCGCAGGTTCCAACTTCCAAGTTACATCTTGATTTCGATTATTAAAAAAGATTCAGATTTCAGAATTCAGGTTAATGATCTTACTGTTGTTTCGAGTTTACTGTTGTGAATTAGATTGATTAAACTGTTATGAATAATGAATGATTGAATGATTTCTAGTTTACTATTGTTTATTTAGATAAATGTGATTAAATGAATTTTATTCGTTAATATATAGAAATTATGCCTCCCGTTCCTAAATACAAACACCTATCCGGCCATCAAAAACGTAAGAGCAAGTAAGTTCGATACTTTGATCATTTTTGCTATACTATTTTTGTTAATTTGTTTTATCAATTTCATAACAATTATCGTAGTATTATGAATTTTTGGTTATATAATTGAATGATTGATGAGTTTATGTTATATGAAGATTTGCGAATAGGGCCCAAATTTTTTATCTCGAACAGGGCCAAAAAAATTTTTGGGATTTTCGGAGACGGCCCTGACCCTTACCCCCCCCCCCCCCCCCTCATTTTGACGGTCACCTTATGGTGACCCACACCACCATTTTCTTGATTATTTTATTAAAGTATGTTGGATATCTAGAAAGCACAATGTATGTTAGTTAATCAAGAAGCATGGATTATAAATATACATGAAGGTTCACCCATCTCTTTCATCACACACATTCAACACTTCATTAAGCAAACAACCTTCTCTCCTCTACACCACCACTCACGGCCGCCCCCTTCAACCACCATCTCACCACCATCCAACCTCCATACAACCATTTCTTACATACTCAAAGGTGCAAGGGATCATACAAGTAGGCTTGGTGCTTTCGGAAGTGCAAGAACCGCTCTAGATTTCTTTTATCCACCACATTTACACCTTGTTTCTCCCCTAGCCTTGTGCTAGTAGTAAGTGCTTCAAATCTTCATCTTGTTCATGTATTTGGTGGTTAATAGTTGATTAAATGGTTAAAACTTAAGAAACTCTAAAGAACTTACATTAAATCTTGAACATAAAGGGTAAAGAGTGGATAAAGAGAAAATATATGGTTAAATCATGTTGATCTTGTGTTGTTATGATTCTTGTTGATTACTTGATGATTTACTTGTTAATATTGATGTTTGATGTTTGATGTTGTTGTGATCACTAAACATGTTAACGGAATCAATCGAACACGAATTAGAAAGCTAAAGGCTGAAAAACAGAATCTGTCCATGCCTTTACAGCCAACTTCAGTTGGCTGTAAACAGGTCATAACTCAACAAAAAAACTGATATTTTGAGTCTATAACGTGTTATTATGAAATACGGTTCTAATGGCACCGGAATCATAATTTTTGGACTTCGTTTACTATTTTTAAAGTGTCGTTTTGTAACAGCAGCTAAAGCTGCATTTTTGCTGCTGAAAATATGTGTTCTGTTTTCTGTCATAACTTGAGTTCTGTGTAGGTTTAGATCATGAAATTCGTACGGTAGATGACCACCGATGTATTTGTAATTTTCTCACTGGAATTTCGTAAATCGGACTTACGATGAATTTTTAATAAATTATTCCGTGGACTGCAATCAGAATAAGATGAATCTGATTTCAGTCCGGAAAATGAATTTTTCTAAAATATTGGTGATGAATTGGATCCCGATATTTATACACAATAATATTTGGATCGTTTACGACATTCTGTAAAAATTTGGGAATTTTTGGAATAAGTTAACTATTTTATTAAAATATCCGAAAACAGTCTGGTTTTGAATATTAAAGCTGAAATGACATAAGTTGTAATTTGCGTATCTAAATGTCGAGAATGTTGTCTGTGAATGATATAACATGTTATATGTGTTATGTGCAATATTGTATGTTTATTTATGAACGGGAATAGATGGGAAGTTTATATGGGCATAAACCGTTTAAGTAATGCATGTTATGTGATAGATACGTGTAGGAACTTTGTGCTCTATTTGAAAATCACTAAATGACTAACTGGTAATCATATTAGGACGTGATTGACCGACCTTGACTGTTAGCTATATTTGAGAATCTAACCGAGCAAACCGAGGTGAGTTCACACACTTTCTAAGGCATGGGATTCCCGGTGGTTTGGGAATGGGTTAAAGAATTAAAACGGAATCTACATATCTTACTTAGGTAGGATATGTACGGCCATCCTCCTTGGGTTGGATGCCAATGTTAATCCTGCGTATTCTCTTTGGGAGAACTACGTACGTTCGTCCTCCTCGGGTTGGACAACAACCTTAAAACTTAGTAGACAAAACTCTATCATAAGTCCCTCATTTTATATCGACTTAATCGCCGACGCCGATGGCGAGCGGGTCATTAGTTAATAGCGCTATTAGGTTTAACAAACATCACACCGTGTCGTTCGAACGGGCGTGTACTAATGGACTAAGGCAAAGGGTCAATGCTGATAGACATTGACTTAGGGCACAACTTACTTTCGTTAGTAATCGATATCATACCGTCTAGTAGTTCACATGGGGAAGCCCCCACAAATTTTGGATATGGTTTGGGTAATGAAAAAGGAACTGGTTAAACATACTTTCAACTACGGGGTAACCCCCACGGCAAATATGCCAACGAAAGTCAAACCACGTTTTCAGAAATAACTTAAAACTAAACAACCAAACGTGAACTCACTCAACTTTGTTGTTGACTCGTTGTTACATGCCTTACAGGTCGCTAGATGCTTTTGAAGCTTGCACGAGGAGAAGGTTGTTGTGGAATATGATTTGTTATGTCCCGTGCTAAACCTTTAATCCTTATGAACTTATTAAATTGCGTTTTGGACTTTAAACTTATGAACTATGGACTTATGTTTTGGTTTCACGTTTTATGCTTCCGCTGTTTAAATCTGAACTTGGTTAACTTAAAGTCGGTTTGTAAATGACGCTAGACTGTTATCATTATATGATGTTTGGTTTCATATAAAAATACTATATTTCATATAAGTGTGTATCTAACTTGCTCATAAAAGTGAATGGTTATGAAAAAGTGGAAGCTTACACTGATACACTTTGCAACAATAAATATTTGGAAAAGTGTAATGATACACATTCTTTTCGAAGATTAAAAGATACAATGTATGTATGGTTTTTTTTTTTTTTTTCGTTATTGATTAAAATCTACTAGTCTCTTGTATACCAAGTTGCTATATAATCATGCTAGGATTAGAACACACTTAATGTCCCTGATAACTTGTTAGTTCAATCGGCTTATCACGGCATAATGCAACGTTAATAAGAGATTCTGCATACATTCTTGAAAGCGATTAGCCACAAAACCGTATGCACAGTGTTTCATTAAACGGTGAGCACGAAATTGCTTTGAAGATAGACAACTGATAAGGAGCAAACCAAGAGCTAGCATATTCTTATATGGACTGACTAGACAAGGAGAAACAATACACAAACTTTAAACAGGCATAACTTGGGCTACGATTGAAGTTACTAGGCCCACGAGCAGGTAACGGAAAGGTCTCAATGGGCCAAATTAAGTGGCAATCTGCCTTTGGTGGTTTGACCTAGCTATCAGACCCAAATTCCTTGATCTATAAGGCCTTGATTTCGTCAACCACAAACTTCCCCCAAATTTTGCTGACCATAATTTCCCCCTTTAGCTTAAAACGCGTAAATCTCTTATTAGCATAATATACGCGTTTATGTCCTTAATTTTTAATAATTGCTAGTCAATTTGTAATTTCGAGAATTTGGCAAACCTGTCAAATTCAGAAACTCCCGATAAAAGGGCATCTATTGTATTGGTTTAATCATTCAGTTTTAATCCAATTTTCTATGAAAATACATTCTCTATTTATTTTGTGCTTTTTGTCTGCATCAACAACTCTCACTTAGCTATTATTTTAGAGCCCCAATATCAATGTGATACAACTAGACAAAATGTCATACAACCCATCTGTATTATTCTTATCACATGATTCTTAATAAGATTATTTGGAACTACAGTCTACAATGGTGATTGTCGACTCGGGTTCTGACATGGTTCCTGGTTATATCATTGAGAGTGGGGCAACCCGAAAGAGCCATCGTAAGCTCGAGTTCATCCTTCAACATTTTAATCACTCTTCTAACTCCATACTCCCCCTTCGCTGCCAAACCGTACACAATTGGTCTCCCAACCTGCAATGTTATTTGATATCATGAGTAGCATTATCATAAGAAATTTTGAGGTTTTATCTACCATTTGCAGGTGAATTACCATAACCGCGTCTGCACCTAGAGCTAAAGCTTTGAATACATCCGTTCCTCGCCTTATTCCTCCATCAAACAGAACTGGTACTCTTCCTTGAACTGCATCTACCACCTGCAAACATAAATTACAGGCAAAATGCCATTTTCGTCCCTATGAGGTTTGGCCAGTTTTGCGACTTTCGTCCAAAGATTTATTTTTCCACGTCTGGATCCAAAAGGTTTGAAATCTTGCCATTTTCATTCGGCCCGTTAGCTCCATCCATTTTTCTCCGTTAGTTAAGTCAGGGATATTTTTTGCTAACTTAAAGGGCAATTCGGTCTTTTTCACTTTATGTAAAAAGTCCGAATACCCTGAAAAAGACCAAATTGCCCATTAAGTTAACAAAAAGGACGGGAATACCCCTAACATAATGGAGAAAATGGATGGAGCTAACGAGCCAGATGAAGATGGCAAGATTTTAAACCTTTTGGATCCAGATGCGGAAAAACAAACCTTTGGATGAAAGCCGCAAAACTGGCCAAACCTCAGGGACGAAACTGGCATTTTACTCATTACAGTTAATATGGGCCATATAGCCATATTTACTCGGTAAGTGATGATAAGATTAAGCACCTCTTCGAGAACAGAAATGGTGGCGGGAACATAATCTAGCTGGCGAGCTCCATGGTTAGAGACGATGATTCCTTCAACTCCTACTTCCAAAGCTTTAATGGCTGCCAGGATACATAGGCGAGATTAGAGGTGACACGAAAGGTGGATCGAGTGGGTTGGGTAATGGGTCAAACGGGTCTTACCGTCTTCACGGGTAAGTACACCCTTGATCATTATCGGCAACTTTGTAATGGACTTTAGCCAAGCAATGTCCTGCAAAACATACGAGATGTAACTTCCAAGAAACAGAAGGATCAAAGTTCCTGGATGCAGAAGGACCAAATTTATGGTTCCTTTCGTTCGAAATGTTTACAGTGTATACCTTCCAAGAAACAGAAGGATCAAAGTTCCTGGATGCAGAAGCTTCAAGATTTGAACCCTTATTCTACAAAACACATATAATTAACTGTTATAATTAATGCATGATAAGGAATTTTGAAAGAAAACCCCAACAAAATTATGGTAATTTCACTTGCATCATCAACTTCAGTTGAAATGAGACCTTCAAAATTCTTCAGCTGAGGCGCAATCATTCTACATAAAACGTTCAAGAGTCGCGTAATAAAGGAGATTAATTATTTATGTAGAAAAAGAACAAAATATTTTTACTTGTTTTTTATGTCGGCTTCCCTACGACCAAGTTTAGGAGTGTCAACCGTAAGAAGAATAGCTTTGAATCCATTTGTTTCAGCTCTTTTCACCATCAGAGCGGCTATTTCACGTCTCTTGTAGACCTAAGAACAAATGCAAAACAATATGACATTTCACATTGAATTAGCAGAGTACATGTGGGGCCCATGAGTTTTCTTTAACGGGTTCTCATGGTCACCCAAAGAAAAGAAAAAATAACAGTCATGAAGATTGCATACATATAATTGAAAGAATCGAACAGCATCGCAACTGGAAGCAACTTCCTCTATTGTGCATGTAGACATGAAAGATAACCCCTGAGAAGACAAAATAAAAAGAATATAAAAAGTAGAGTAAGATTATTGTACAAATGAGCTTAACATATTAAAAGTGAGAAGTGAATGAGGGATTTTTTTTCCATCGTGTCAAGCATGTATTTTAGTCCTAGAATCTAAAAAAAAATCGTGTATTTCCATTAGTAGAGTTGTAATCACTCTAGTGTAATTACACATAATTACTCTACAAGAGTAAATACACAAAAAAAACTTTTTTTATTTTTTACATTTTTCAACTAAACATCATATGCTTAAGTAGATGAGGAAAAAAAAATCTTCCTTCACTTCTCATGTTTAGTATGTTAAGACCCATTTGTATTTGATCTTTACCCATAAAAAAGTAATCTACTGAGTTGCAGCGGTGGCATTTTAAATTACCATTATGACATTACATGCAGCCGCTGCTTTGGCGGTCAAGATCTCTCCTAAAACACACAAAAAACAGATTCTCAGACACAATCACTGTTGTATGACATGCAACACTTTCCAAATCCAAAACATGAATATGAATCAACTACCTTCAGGATGTGCCAATTTATGCATAGCAGTTGGAGCAATCATAATTGGTGCTGAAGTTTTGTAACCCAATATGGTTGTTGACATATCTATTTTGCTCACATCCACAAGAATTCTTGGCCGAATACTGTCGATAAAATGTAGTTAGAAAAAGAATGTAAATGATAATTAAAATCATATAATTAAATATATAATTATAACGTATTACATAATTCTTTGAAATGCATCAACATTTTCTCTGAGTGTGTGTTGATCCTCAGATCCTCCAGCAAAATAGTCATAATACATTTTCGGAAGGACTTGTTTCGCCAATTCTTGATACTCCTTCACATTGACTGGTTCATCACCCATTTTGACTTTTGCTTCTGGTGTCAAGAGTTAGGATTAGATGTGCTTCTTTATTATAAATGACACATATTTAGTTCGATTTGACCCCGAGATGCATTGACCGGTTCATCACCTTCTTTTAGAGAAATAAGAAAGGCCCAAATGTGTATCTAGTCATTCTACCATCAATCCCTCAAATTTCATAGATTACAGTAAAGGTAAAAGTAAACTAGGGGTGTTCACGGTCCAGTTCATCCGGTTTCAATGAAAATTCTGGGTTGAACCGCTAGCTAAGGTTTCGAGAAACAGCAAACCAAACCATATGTGTTGGTTGGGTACTTGGGTCGGTTGGACCTGCCAAAACGGTACAGTTCGGGCGGTTTGAACCGTTTATTTTTATTTTTTATTATTTTCCTTTTCAAAATCATTGCTTTGTGTTAAAATTTTGAATTCAAAAAAAGATGGTTCATGAATATTATACACGAGTATAACTGCATATTCCAAAAAAGAAAATAATAAATAACAAATATAAACAGTTGGTCTGGTTTACGGTTGGTTCCACGTTCCAAACCTTGACCCGAACCTGTTAAACCCTGTTTTTCAAACTGGACCATATAAACTTGTGAACTATAAATATGAACTTGTGAACTTATAATCAATGAACTTGTGGTGTGATAACCTATGCAGTTAATGTTAGTGATATATCAATGATATATCGGTCCCCTAGGTGTAAAATATCGGTACCAATATTATCGGCGATATTGACCGATGTTTGACCAATATAACTGATATATCACCAATATTTGACCGATATAATTGATATATCACCGATATTTGACCGATATATCACTAAATTATTAGTGTTAAATTGCTATATATATATAAATTCTGCATGATATCAAAATTACCGATATCTCACTGAGATACTCTATATCTCAAATATCGGTCCTTGACCGACTGTGGCGTACCCATGAATTATTTGTTTGGGGGTGCGGATGAGTGGTTCAAGCATATTTTCAAGGGGTGCGGTCAGTTTTTTTGCCTGAAAAATACACTAATTTTTTTTTCAAGGGGTGCGCCCGCGTGGGTCCGCCCCGACCGATATCTGATATTTTACTGCATAGGTGATAACAGACAATCATTCAAACTGCATACAATCATGGCATTCATGTGTTCCATAAACGGATCAAAGCATAGAAGTGCAGTGAAAGAAGCTAGAAGATGGAACAATCACAACTTTCTAGTAAGTATTTATAATTATTTTAGCAGTGGACATCTGCTGAACTGATGTTGCAATTTTCAAGTCAAAAACCCTAAAATAGACAGCAAAAAACATGAAGGAATTTTTTTAACATAATTAGTTGTTTAATGAATCAAGAACACAAACATACCTCTTAATTGGTAATGATCTGGTGATGGCCTTGTGAGAAAGCTGGTGTTGGGGGAGTTTTTAGGAAATGAGCCACTTTACATAGAAATATCAGACAAATGTGTCAACGTTTGAAGATAAATGATTTGTTGTCGGGTCATTGTCACCAATTTTGTTTTGTTCAGTCTTATGGTTATACATACATATGATTGTACTTTGAAATATAATTGAATGATTAGGTGCACCACACAATTATATATTACACACATGCATTACAATAAATAACATTATTAAGTTCCGCCATGTCATCAACCATTTTTCCATCACTCATAACATTTTTTGGTGGCACCACCACACCCAACAATTTCCCCCCAACCAACAATTACCCTCACAAAAAAACCATCACGGCCGTGAAGAAATTAACGAAATCAGATTTCGTGGTGCTATAACGCGTTTTCGTTTATGGTGGCGGTGGAAATTCTTGGCCCATCACGGAAAAACAACGCTGCCACCCCGCCTGGCCTAAGTAACTACATATCATATTACGTTACGTTACGTTATACATGTAATAATGAAAATTACAAACTAATGTTATATTTATAAATTACAAATCTATTAATACAAATTACAAATCTCAAAAAACTTCTTTTTAGACAACATTGGATATCATAATGGAATACTACTATCTTTATCAACAATTGTTAGTTGGAATATTAGATTTTAATAATCTCAACTATTCGCCGTTGGCCACCAACAGTCCCAACTTTAAAAATAACCACTGGCAGTCCCAACTATTAACATATTGACCTCTAATGGACCTTGACTAATAGAACCCTAACGCCGTTAGTCTCCGGTCGCTGGAAAAACTTTTTTGGTCGGAAAATTCAACATTTTCGTATCAAACTGCTTTGTAACCTTATTACGGACCTTTAGAAACTTTTTTCTAGTAAAAGCCCCAATTATTAAAGTCGCCGGAAAACTTCTTTTTGGTCGGAAAACTCAACTCGTGACCATTAAGTTAACGGCGTTCTTGTTTCCAGTGCACACCTCAAGGCTCAAGTAGCCAATGGTGAAAGTTGCAGGAACTCCTGTAGCATTTGTTGAACGAGTTTTTTTGTTATGCATTAAAGTTTAATGTACTTACTAGTTTGACAAACTCTCAGTCCATAACTTCATATTTTCATATTAAGTTTCGGACAAGTATTGGATATTGATGTAAGTAAATAAATAAAGAGTTCTCCGCTACATAAGTCGTATATTAGTTGGTCACGTTAACTCAGTCTCAGTGGCGGACCTAGGATTTTTTTCCTGTGGGTGCGAAATTTTTTTAAAGATTTTAGACCCCTAGCTATATAAAAAAATCGGTTCATAGCGGGTCGGGTCGGGTCATGTAAAACAAGTAAACACAAACAAACAAAGTTTCATAGCCAGTCAAATCAGATCGGGTCGGGTCCATTTCAATTTTCAAACAATCAAACCCTAGTTCCTAACTTCCTATCACATTAACAAACAAAAAAGCATCAAAGTTCAAACCATCCCTACTTCTATTTCTCTTAATCATTAAATAAGAGAACAAAAAAACTTATCTAAAACAAATATTGGTCGTAAATTAGAAGAATCCGGCGAAAAAAAGTGTTTCAACCCCTTTCCTCTTGAGAAATCGCAGCACAACTTCCCTACTCATTGTTCCTTCCTAATCCTATCACATACAAAATAAACAAGGATCTTCAAGTGTTCAACCATAGTCCATGTTCCTTAATTATCCAGTTTGCAGCCGAAATTTTGCAGTCGCCAAACGGAATTATGTTGTCGCTCGGCGCTGAAGTGAGGCACAGCGATGACGGGAGTCGCTGGCTAGTGGCAGCGATTTGGGGTTTTTTTTTTTATGTGGACTGATGTTGTTTAACAAAACTAGTAGTTGGGTTAGGCTTGAATGGGTATTAAGTTATTGAGCTTGATGTATTGAATTTAAGTTTTATTAAAGGGGTTAATGGGCTAACTTGTGTACATAATTTGATCGGGTTTCAATCCGTGTTTACAATTTTTTTATATAAATTCCTGACATTTTTTTCTAAGGGGTGCGGACGAAAATTTTCAAAGGGTGCAGTCTGAATTTTCCAAGGGGTGCGGTCGGAATTTTTTAAGGGGTGCGGACGAAAATTTCCAAGGGGTTCGGTCGGGATTTTTTGCGAAAAATACCATTAATTTTTTTTTTTCAAGGGGTGCAGCCGCCCACCCACCTCATAAGGTGGGTACGCCCCTGCCAGTCTGGATGGTGTGACAAGAAATGATGTAAATCACTTTCAGAATTATTGATGTTATTAGACTAGTGGGTATGGTTGATGGACCATCCTTGAGGATGATCCGCCACGTATGCGCCACGTCATCATCCTCCCAAGATTGGTCCATCCTCCAAAACTAGAGGGCATGGTTAAGTTGGTCCTAGTCATCATCCTCCACCACTTTTATGTTTTTTTTTTTTTAATCTTCCACTTTTTTTAACATTTAACAAATAAAGTAACAAAATATTTTCATTAATATTAAAAAAACATTACATAAACTTAAAAAAAAAGCAAAAAAACATAAACTTAAAAAAAAAAAAAAAACTTTAGAAAAAACTTAAAAATATCCTAATATATTAAAAGAAGCAACTAGTCTTCGTCTTCCATGTCGTGGTCGGGTTCGTTTTGAGCGTTGTTCCAAATGTACTCCACCAAGTCCGCTTGTAGGTTATGATGTGTGTACTCGTTACGTAGAGCGTACATGTTCAAATCTTGTTGTTCCGCACTAACTGGAACAGAATTTCCAGTTGACGCGTCTTCGTCGTACTCGCATATCGCTCTACCTTCGTCTTCAATGACCATGTTATGAAGGATGATACAAGCGTACATAATGTGTCGTAACCTCTTCGGTGTTTGCGAACGTGCTGGATGTTCAAGGATGTGCCATTTTTTTTGTAGAACACCAAAAGCCCGTCCAATATCTTTTCTCGCACCCTCTTGGAACTTCGCAAACTTTTTTCTTTTGTCGTCTGTCGGGTGCGGAATAGTTTTAACGATTGTCGAGTACTTTGGGTATATCCCATCGCCTAGGTAGTAACCTCGCCTGTATTCCACCCCCGAAACTGTAAAGCTTGTGTCCGGACCTGTACCCGCCACTACATCCTCAAATATCGGTGACTGGTATATGATGTTAAGGTCATTGAGCGAACCAGGTAGACCAAAAAAAGCATGCCAGATCCAGAGATCCTGTGACGCAACCGCCTCTAGAATAATAGTCGGATGTCCATGATCTCCCCTAGTATACTGACCTTGCCATTGGACTGGGCAGTTCTGCCACGCCCAGTGCATGCAATCAATGCTCCCGAGCATTCCTGGGAAACCATGTCTCTGTTCGTGTGCTTGATATAATTTTTGAACGTCGTTTGCGTTCGGTTTCCGCAGATATCGCTTACAAGAGTGAAGTATGTCCCCACACACCATGTACAACCAAAATTATTGTGTTAATATGTGGCATAAAAAAGAATAATATACATATTAATTTTAAAGTTTAAAATGGACTTTTTTGTAATTAATTATTTAATAAAAAATATAAGTAGGTTAACTTCTATCAGTATTAGCAACTAAGCTGAAAATATAACCATTTCCTCAAAACTTTCGTTCTATCCAAAAAAACAGACTGCTTGAAGAGCAATTGTAATAGTAAAAACCGGTAGTGAACCAGTATCAGGAACGTCAAAAGTCGGTACCGAATTGGTACTTAAGATTTTTCGGTTCGGGAAATTCGGTACCAGTACCCAGTACCATTTGTTCATCTCTGATCACGGGTTTCATACGAACAACATCATTACCGTACAACCTTTTTGTTTGATTTTCTTTCGGTTATCTTTTGGTGTTTTTTTCTACATTTTCTTTTTATTCTAGTCAGTAGTTCCGTGCGCAACGCACTCGTAGTGATTTCAAAACACATGTAAACACAGACTAAATAACAAAAGAAGTTCGTCGCAACACAGTGACGGTGATAAACCTAGTTTAAATAAAAAGGAATGTTTACTATTGTGTCTTGATGATTGTATTTATGGGAATGTAACCATAATACTAGGACCCTAACCGGCTTATTTCTAACGGGTTTGACCTTAATTTATAACTAGATTGTGTTGGGTGCGACGTCTTAGTTGTTTTGTAGTTGGCGACACGTTATGTGATGCGTTAACCATATGAAAACGTGTGTTTCGACGTATCCGATCTAAAGCATTACAGTTACAAAAGAAATGGAATCGAACCCGAGCTGGTTTGTTTAGTGAATGGTCCACCTAACTTCTACACCACCCTTCCCTTTGTATCAAGACTTAGCGAAATCAAAACGTACAATAACTTGAATTTATACCGCCAAATGAAAACGTATTATATTTAACCCAACTCGTTCCGAACATAGTGTTCGTCAAAACGTAGACCAACCGAAAACGTACGCAAAAATAAGCATGAAAACCATGTTCGACCAGACTCGTTTAAAAAAAATTATTTTGAAACATGAATATATATCGTTTACCTTGAAACGTAAATTTGTACCGACACGTATATTAAAATGTCAAAACGTAGACAAACTAAAAACGTACATGAAAACGTATTATTTGACCCGACTCATTTTCGAAAAAAAATATACGTAGAAACGTAAATTTATACCGACACGTACATAAAAATAACCACATAAGAAAATAGTTTTTTTTTAAGCTAAAGAACGAAAATACGGGTGGTAAATCTGAAAAGTTAGAACTCAAGGGGATGAAACTGACATTTTATAAAGTTTTTAGAATGTGTAAGGAGAGTAAATGTCAACTTAGAAAGTTTAGAGGGTTTTTTTGTCAAGTTAAAAAGTTAAGGAGCAGTGTGGTTGGTGGAAAAGGAACCATTAAGAATTTTACCAATGAGAAGGTAGAAGAATGTGACATGTGATGATTTACCATTCAGACGTTACCTCTTAACCATTCAGACTTAAGGTTACCTCTTATTCATTCAGAGGTTTTAAACCATTAAGAGGTAGCATCTGAATGGTCATTAAGAGGCTACCAAACAGCCCCTTGATCAGTTTGGTCTACCGACCTTTACTTTAAGGTTATATATAAATTTATAATATTTATTACGTACTTGGAGTTTAAGAGGGAGAGAAAGATGAATATTCATACTTGTGTCATAACCGATTCACATAGGACGACGGCAACTCCTTGTAAAGACGCTAGCATATTGAGATGTTGATAGAACGTGAAGAACGCAAAGCTGGCCTATTGTCACTTTATTTCAAAAAAAAAAAAGTGAATATTGATCTTAATGTGTTTGATGCATTGATTTTGTAATTGGCACGAAATAATTGACAATGGAGCTCAAGAAGTGATTGCGTATCCAACAGACAACATCATTAACAACTGTTATATTATATTCAAACAATATCCTAAACACCAAAAATCATTTAGAAAAACAAATTTCACGAAAATAAACGTAAACAAACAATCTAGATCAAGAAGCTAAACTTAAACCATTAACCAAAGTCGCCATCTTCGTTGAAAAAAGGAAGTGTGTCTACAACAACAACCATACCCAGTATAATCCCACATATAGCGAAGCTATTGATAGGGTCTGGGGAGGGTAGGATGTAGGCACCCCTTACCTCTATCCCAGATGATAGAGAGGCTGCTTCCAGTGAGACCCCCGGCTCCAAAAACCATAACCAAGACATAAGCATCTAAAAAAACATATATAAGCACGCCACTACTACAAAAAATAGAAATAAAAATAATAATAAACGGATAAATAAGTAAGCGCTTGTTAGTAAAACTACGACACCGAGAATAGGTGAAAACATATATATATATATATATATATATAGTCAAAATAAGGTGATAAATATTACGAAATTCAAACCGTCAAATTAACTTAAGGTGGATTACAACAGTCCTACAAACTCCCTATCAATTCATAAAAACGGGATAACCCGGACTAAGGTTCCCTTAGGCCATAAGACCATTAATTGCCAGTTTAAAATTCCAACCCTGCCAGTTTATGTTTTAACCATTTTAGAAAAACTTTTTTATAATAAAAGTACCATGTTCTCAAAGGATGTTACTGAGCCATGATTCAATACTTTAAGGGCTTTAGCCCATCATAAATAATAATAATGAAACAAAAATTAAATACTTACTTAAGAACACCAAGAGGATCTTCAAGTCGGAAGATTTTATTTAATACTTATAATATTTTTACAAGTGCAGAATTTAGAGAGAGAGAAGAGAGGGGCAAAAGATTGCGTCCCTCCTTCATTCTAAGCTACTCCTATATATAGGAAAATAAAAAGCAAACAAACAAAACACAAAAAGAAAAACGGACAAAAGAAAAAGTAAAAGTAGATGCTTTTAAAAAGCAAAAGTAGAGGGGCTCGATTATTGCCCAAAGTGCCGTATATAATGGACTTGCTTTTTCCCATTATTCAAAAATGCCCATTATGAGTGAGGCCCTTATGTCGACTCAATTATTTGTCATTTTTCTTCTCATCTTCAGTTTCTTCCTTTGGGGTATAATCTTCTACCACCTTTTGAAGGTATTCTTCAAGATCATCTCCCAGATTTATATCTGGAATTTCTTCTATTGGTTGGGATTCTCCTGCTAGACATGAGTACCGGTTCTCATCTTCTTGGCTAGTAGATGAGATTGACATTGCTTTAGATGAGCTTTCGGCAGTTGATTCAAAAAACTTTTTCAACTCCTTTTTCATCTCTTCTTTGTATAATTCCAGCATTTCAGCCTTTGATGTAATTGAGGCTGCTTGTTTCTCTTGAATCCTTCTTGTCATTTGTTCAAAGGGACTTGGGAGCTGGCTCTGTTGTCTTTTATTGATTTGAGTTCTATAATACTCAGTTTTATTGGTAATCAATTTTATAGTATCTTGACCTTCCAATTCTTTAGTGGAGTTATTAACTCTTATCATTTTGGACCAGAACTTTGTATAACTAGTTCTTTTGAGACAGGGAATATTATCCCGCAGAGTATGACCTGTTGTGGGTTTCCATTTCCAAATCCATGGTATGGAAAACTCTATAAAAAAGTACATTAAGTCTATTCCCCCAAACCAAGTTTTATTGTACTCGGCTTCTATAAGGTCTGGAGAAACTGCTACCCATTCTTGGTAGAGACCTTTAAATGGTTCAGGAAGAATTTGAACCGATGGACCATATAACATAAACCATCTTTGAAACCAACTTGGGATTCCATCTTTATAAATTTTGTCACTCACTTTTATGAACCATGAGTGTTTCTTGCTGGGGTTTTGATAAAATAAACATTTTTCAAAACTTTGAATATAATCCCAGTAATTGTATTTATATGTTTGTTTATTAGAGTTTATAAACTCTTTTTCATTTAGAGTATTCAATCCCCATTTCTGAGGAAATAGTAAAAATTTTATAAAAATTTTACTGAAATTGAATGATCTTTTATTATCTGCTAGGTAAAAGTGTCTTATTTCAGCAGACTCAGAAACTTGAACAATACTTTCATAGTATTGCCTTGGTTTATAAGAAGTAGCATCATATGATGCTGGTTCTAAATATTTTTGCATTAAAAACCAAGGATCATCAAAAAACTTATTATCTTCTTGGTTCAGAAGAATTATTTTCTTCTGTCTGTCGGATATAACCCATTCATCATCCTCATCTTCTTGTGCTATATTAGCATAGGAGGGAGCCTTTGAGGCTTCTTGGGCTTTTATAATAGCATGTTCTTCTTCTTGTGCTTTTATTATGGCCATGATCTTTTCATATGATGGATCATTGGGACTTATCTGGATTCCCGTGTTATTATTTGAACTACTAGAAGCAATATTCGAGGCTATGAGCCTTCTGCTTCCTTGCTGGACCAAAACTAAATCTTGGTCTCTTCCTCTTCCCCTATAATTGGGAAGAGATTGTTTTCCTCTATTATGAGGAATCATACCTGAAAGTATAAAATCAGGCGGATGAGATTATTTTCTCATTTTCTTCAAGGATCTTTATTCGATTCCTAATATTATTTAGAACAACATATTCATCAGTTAAATCCTTCCACATATTAGGATTACTATAATCATTACTTAAATCATGAATTCTAAAAACTGTCATTCTTTTCATGATATAACAATTATTTTTCTCCATTTGGATATTATCAAAAACTCTTTTCAATGGACCTTTGGCCTTTGTCATTTTGACACCTGCAATTTAAACAGAAGATATTATCTTCAAATATTCCCTAGTTAGAAAATCTGGAAGACTATTTTCTTCTCCTTTTTTATATTGAATTTCAAAATCAAATGGAGCTAATTGAGATTGCCATCTAGCAAACATTTGTTTAGAAACATCATGTTTAAAATCCTTTTGAAACATAAATTTAGCTGCTTGACAATCAGTTTTTATTATAAATTTTTGATTATATAAATCATCTTGAAATTTTAAAACACATTTTAATATTGCTAAAATTTCTTTTGCAATAGTAGCATATTTCTTCTAGCTATCAAGCCATTTTCCTGAATGAAACCTAACAAGATATTCTTGTTTTGTTTGGGGAGAAATTTGTTTTAATATTCCTCCATAACCTATTTCAGAGGCATCTGTTTCTATAATTTTCTCCCAATTGGGATTAGCAATTGTCATACAAGGAAGACCCAAAACTTTCTTTTTTATTTTTATAATAGCTTGAGTATGATTTTCATCCCAAGGCTTTGGATTCTTTTTTAATCTATCATATAAAATAGAAGAATCCTTTGCTAAATCATGGTAATATGGAGCTATATAATTTAAACTTCCTAAAAACCTTTGAAGTTGAGTTTTATCAGTAATTTTATCAGGAAATTTAGAAGCAAACTCTATACTTCTATTAATAGGAACTATTTTCCCCTTTTCTATTATATGACCTAAAAATCTGATAGATGTTTGAAATAACATCATCTTTGGACTAGATATAACTAATCCATTTTTTATAATAATTGTTTTAAATATATCAAGGTGTTTAAAATGGGTTTCAATATCTTTCGAAAACACCAATATATCATCTATGTAAACAATTATAAAACTTGAAAAAGGAATGAATATTTCATTCATAATTTTTTTAAATTCTGAAGGGGCATTCTTCAGTCCAAATGGCATAACATTCCATTCATATTGCCCAAAAGGAATATTAAAAGCAGTTTTATACCTGTCTTTTTTATCAATTTGAATTTGCCAATATCCAGACTTTAAATCAAATTTTGAAAATATTAAAGCATCATATAACCTATCTAGCAAATCCTTTTTATTAGGAATTGGATATCTAATCCATTTCAAAACTTTATTTAAAGGTTTATAGTTTATAACTAATCTAGGAATACCTCTCTCAATTTCAGAATGTTTATTAACATAAAAAGCAGTACATGACCAAGGAGACTTTGAGGGACATATTAATCCCTTTTGTTGTAATGACTCAATCTCCTTTTTACATAACTCTAAATATTCAGAATTCATTTGACAAGGTCTTGCCTTGGTAGGAATATTACTTTCTATAAAATCATCTTCATAAGGCAAAGAAACAATATGTTGTTTTCTATTCCAAAAAGCATTTGGATGATCATTACAAATTTCCATATTAAATTGATTTTTTAAAGTTTCAATTTTTAATATTAAATTCCTTTATCATTTGTTCTTGTTAAAAATATAACAAATGAAGTTATATTAGGAACTCCATTCCTTTCAAAAATATTTCCTTTGAAAGAAGTTAATAAAAAAAGATTCAAAGCTTTTTATAATAACAAAGAATTATATTTTGAGTTTATAACTCAACCCTTTGAAAAATATTTGAATGAGTTTCTTATACAAGCTAAAATCAATCAAATAAATTTTCTTAAAGAGGAAATAAGTATTAATACGATTGAGGAAAAATTAAAAAATCCTAAATTAATATTAAAAATTGAAACTTTAAAAAATCAATTTAATATGGAAATTTGTAATGATCATCCAAATGCTTTTTGGAATAGAAAACAACATATTGTTTCTTTGCCTTATGAAGATGATTTTATAGAAAGTAATATTCCTACCAAGGCAAGACCTTGTCAAATGAATTCTGAATATTTAGAGTTATGTAAAAAGGAGATTGAGTCATTACAACAAAAGGGATTAATATGTCCCTCAAAGTCTCCTTGGTCATGTACTGCTTTTTATGTTAATAAACATTCTGAAATTGAGAGAGGTATTCCTAGATTAGTTATAAACTATAAACCTTTAAATCAAGTTTTGAAATGGATTAGATATCCAATTCCTAATAAAAAGGATTTGCTAGATAGGTTATATGATGCTTTAATATTTTCAAAATTTGATTTAAAGTCTGGATATTGGCAAATTCAAATTGATAAAAAAGACAGGTATAAAACTGCTTTTAATATTCCTTTTGGGCAATATGAATGGAATGTTATGCCATTTGGACTGAAGAATGCCCCTTCAGAATTTCAAAAAATTATGAATGAAATATTCATTCCTTTTTCAAGTTTTATAATTGTTTACATAGATGATATATTGGTGTTTTTGAAAGATATTGAAACCCATTTTAAACACATTGATATATTTAAAACAATTATTATAAAAAATTGATTAGTTATATCTAGTCCAAAGATGATGTTATTTCAAACATCTATCAGATTTTTAGGTCATATAATAGAAAAGGGGAAAATAGTTCCTATTAATAGAAGTATAGAGTTTGTTTCTAAATTTCCTGATAAAATTACTGATAAAACTCAACTTCAAAGGTTTTTAGGAAGTTTAAATTATATAGCTCCATATTACCATGATTTAGCAAAGGATTCTTCTATTTTATATGATAGATTAAAAAAGAATCCAAAACCTTGGGATGAAAATCATACTCAAGCTATTATAAAAATAAAAAAGAAAGTTTTGGGTCTTCCTTGTATGACAATTGCTAATCCCAATTAGGAGAAAATTATAGAAACAGATGCCTCTGAAATAGGTTATGGAGGAATATTAAAACAAATTTCTCCCCAAACAAAACAAGAATATCTTGTTAGGTTTCATTCAGGAAAATGGCTTGATAGCCAGAAGAAATATGCTACTATTGCAAAAGAAATTTTAGCAATATTAAAATGTGTTTTAAAATTTCAAGATGATTTATATAATCAAAAATTTATAATAAAAACTGATTGTCAAGCAGCTAAATTTATGTTTCAAAAGGATTTTAAACATGATGTTTCTAAACAAATGTTTGCTAGATGGCAATCTCAATTAGCTCTATTTGATTTTGAAATTCAATATAAAAAAGGAGAAGAAAATAGTCTTCCAGATTTTCTAACTAGGGAATATTTGAAGATAATATCTTCTGTTTAAATTGCAGGTGTTAAAATGACAAAGGCCAAAGGTCCATTGAAAAGAGTTTTTGATAATATCCAAATGGAGAAAAATAATTGTTATATCATGAAAAGAATGACAGTTTTTAGAATTCATGATTTAAGTAATGATTATAGTAATCCTAATATGTGGAAGGATTTAACTGATGAATATGTTGTTCTAAATAATATTAGGAATCGAATAAAGATCCTTGAAGAAAATGAGAAAATAATCCCATCCGCCTGATTTTATACTTTCAGGTATGATTCCTCATAATAGAGGAAAACAATCTCTTCCCAATTATAGGGGAAGAGGCCAAGATTTAGTTTTGGTCCAGCAAGGAAGCAGAAGGCTCATAGCCTCGAATATTGCTTCTAGTAGTTCAAATAATAACACGGGAATCCATATAAGTCCTAATGATCCATCATATGAAAAGATCATGGCCATAATAAAAGCACAAGAAGAAGAACATGCTATTATAAAAGCCCAAGAAGCCTCAAAGGCTCCCTCCTATGCTAATATAGCACAAGAAGATGAGGATGATGAATGGGTTATATCCGACAGACAGAAGAAAATAATTCTTCTGAACCAAGAAGATAATAAGTTTTTTGATGATCCTTGGTTTTTAATGCAAAAATATTTAGAACCAGCATCATATGATGCTACTTCTTATAAACCAAGGCAATACTATGAAAGTATTGTTCAAGTTTCTGAGTCTGCTGAAATAAGACACTTTTACCCAGCAGATAATAAAAGATCATTCAATTTCAGTAACATTTTTATAAAAATTTTACTATCTCCTCAGAAATGGGGATTGAATACTCTAAATGAAAAAGAGTTTATAAACTCTAATAAACAGACATATAAATACAATTACTGGGATTACATTCAAAGTTTTGAAAAATGTTTATTTTATCAAAACCCCAGCAAGAAACACTCATGGTTAATAAAAGTGAGTGACAAAAATTATAAAGATGGAATCCCAAGTTGGTTTCAAAGATGGTTTATGTTATATGGTCCATCGGTTCAAATTCTTCCTGAACCATTTAAAGGTCTCTACCAAGAATGGGTAGCAGTTTCTCCAGACCTTATAGAAGCCGAGTACAATAAAACTTGGTTTGAGGGAATAGCCTCAATGTACTTTTTTATAGAGTTTTCCATACCATGGATTTGGAAATGGAAACCCACAACAGGTCATACTCTGCGGGATAATATTCCCTGTCTCAAAAGAACTAGTTATACAAAGTTTTGGTCCAAAATGATAAGAGTTAATAACTCCACTAAAGAATTGAAAGGTCAAGATATTATAAAATTGATTACCAATAAAACTGAGTATTATAGAACTCAAATCAATAAAAGACAACAGAGACAGCTCCCAAGTCCCTTTGAACAAATGACAAGAAGGATTCAAGAGAAACAAGCAGCCTCAATTACATCAAAGGCTGAAATGCTGGAATTATACAAAGAAGAGATGAAGAAGGAGTTGAAAAAGTTTTTTGAATCAACTGCCGAAAGCTCATCCAAAGCAATGTCAATCTCATCTACTAGCCAAGAAGATGAGAACCGGTACTCATGTCTAGCAGGAGAATCCCAACCAATAGAAGAAATTCCAGATATAAATCTGGGAGATGATCTTGAAGAATACCTTCAAAAGGTGGTAGAAGAATATACCTCAAAGGAAGAAACTGAAGATGAGAAGAAAAAGGACAAATAATTAAGTCGACATAAGGGCCCCACTCATAATGGGCATTTTTGAATAATGGAAAAAAGCAAGGCCATTATACACGACACTTTGGGGCAATAATCGAGCCCCTCTACTTTTGCTTTTTAAAAGCATCTACTTTTACTTTTTCTTTTGTCCGTTTTTTTTTGTGTTTTGTTTGTTTGCTTTTTATTTTCCTATATATAAAGTAGCTTAGAATGAAGGAGGCACGCAATCTTTTGCCCCTCTCTTTTCTCTCTCTAAATTCTGCACTTGTAAAAATATTCTAAGTATTAAATAAAATCTTCCGACTTGAAGATCTCGTCTTC